>OW799204.2:13937047-23194541 GCA_941918905.2 Xestia sexstrigata | reverse complement strand
AACGCCTTCGACAGTGAGTGCCCCAGTCGCGTGAAGTGGGACGCATTGGCACGACTGTCGGTGGCGTACTGCTAAGGGCGAGCCTGCGGCACCAGCAGTAACAAATACCAGAGACTCATCCAGGGTTTCCCGAACAAACACGAGTGCCCCTAACAGCTACCAGGTAATCCAAGCGAATCTGCAGAGGAAGAACTTAGCAACCCAAGAACTCATGATAGTGGCTAGTGAGCGGAGGGTTGCGTTCGCACTGCTCCAGGAGCCGTATGTGGGTGGGGTTAAAAGGATGCGAGACTACCGGGGAGCGAGAGTCTACCAGTGCGCTGAACAAGGAGGTGGAACTGTGAAGGCGGCAATAGTCGTCTTCGATCACAATCTAGACGTGACACAGTGTCCGAAACTCACCACCAACAACATCGTAGTGGTGAGGATCCGTACCAGCGCCTGGGAAATCGCAGTAGTCTCCTTCTACTTTGAACCAGACCAACCCATAGAGCCATACCTGGAGCAACTCCTGCAGATTCGCGAGGAAATAGGCCCCACTAGGATGATTGTTGGCGGCGACGCTAACGCCAAGAGCACCTGGTGGGGTAGCCTGGTAACCGACACCAAGGGAGAAGATATGTCGGGAACCCTGGAGGAAATGCGCTTGCAGATACTCAACGTCGGCAACACCCCGACTTTCGACACCGTCAGAGGTAACACCCTGTACAGCAGCTTCGTTGATGTAACAGCCTGCTCAACGGAGCTGCTGGACTTGGTGGAGGATTGGCGGGTCGAGGAAGGCCTCACGAGCTCGGACCATAACGGTATTGTTTTCAAAATTAACCTTCAGAAAGCCAAGGGAATTAATATCAATAGATCCACAAGATTATACAACTCGAAAAAAGCAAATTGGAGCCAGTTTCATGAGAAACTGGCCCAATTAAAAGCTCAAGCAAATTTAGATTCAGTTGAAATAAGTAAAATTAATAACATAGCAGATTTAGAACTTAATGTAAATTCATACATAACATGCATCACTAGAACTTGTGAAGAAACTTTGGCAAAAATAAAAAATAAGGAGCAACTAACAATACCGTGGTGGTCCAAAGAGCTCGCTGAGCTGATGTCGGAGGTGAATACTCGGAGACGCCGCATTCGGTGCGCTGCACCAGTCCGGAGGCAAAAAGTCGTCGATGAGTACCTGCAAGCAAAAAATAGATATGAGTCCCTGGCTATGAAAGCGCAGACTGAGAGCTGGAAGGGTTTCTGCGAGAAGCAGGACCGTGAGGGAATGTGGGAGGGTATTTATAGGGTTATAGGACGGACCGCCAAGAGACAGGAGGATTTGCCGTTGGTGAAAGATGGAGTGCCACTGAGCGCACAGGAATCGGCTTTGCTGCTGGCCGAGACCTTCTACCCCGAAGACCTAGAGGAGGGAGAAACCGCTGACCACCGTCGGACACGTGAGGCGGCCAGTCGTGCAAACGAGTGGACGCATGATGAACAACATGACCCGCCGTTTGCACCTCTGGAGCTGAAAACCGCGGTGGAAAGTTTCAACCCCAAGAAGGCACCCGGGGCAGACGGGCTCACAGCCGAAATCTGTGCTCAGGTTATTTCCCGGGACCCAGGGACGTTCCTTGCATTGGCCAACAAGTGCCTGGAGCACGGACACTTCCCTGGGGCCTGGAAAGTGGCCACAGTGGTAGTCCTCCGCAAGCCCGGCAAGGATTCCTACACCGCCCCTAAATCGTACAGGCCGGTCGGCCTCCTGCCAGTCTTAGGCAAGATTCTGGAGAAAATGCTAGTAGCTAGGCTTAAGTGGCACCTGATTCCGCGGCTCAGTACTCGCCAGTTTGGTTTTATGCCCCAGAGGAGCACTGAGGACTCCCTCTACACCATGATACAACACATCAAAGGGAAGCTGAATGAAAAGAAGCTGATCACTGTTGTATCACTGGACATAGAGGGAGCCTTCGATAGCGCATGGTGGCCGGCAATCAGGACCAGACTGGCTGAGGAAAAGTGCCCGGTAAACCTCAGGAGGCTGATAGACAGCTACCTGACTGGTAGGAGTGTCAGAGTTCGTTACGCCGGCTCTGAGTGTCAGAGAGACACGAACAAGGGGTGCGTGCAGGGGTCTATTGGCGGTCCGATCCTTTGGAACCTGATACTCGACCCCTTGCTGAAAGGTCTGGAGGAGCGGGGAGACTGCTGCCAGGCATTCGCCGATGACGTGGTTCTGATCTTCGACGGTGACACAGCATTGGAAGTTCAGAGACATGCCAATGCCGCCCTCGAGTATGTTCGGGAGTGGGGCAATCGCAATAAGCTTAAATTCGCACCACAAAAAACATGTGCAATGGTTATTACAAGGAAGCTCAAGTACGATGTCCCGCTCCTGAGCATGGGCGGGGTAGACATTGGCATGTCTAAAGAAATTAAAATACTGGGGCTCACCGTCGACCACCAGCTCACTTTCAACACCCACGTCGCCAACGTATGCAGGAAAGCTGTTAATATCTACAAACAGCTGGCACGGGCGGCAAAAGTGAGCTGGGGCCTTCACCCGGAGATCATCCACACCATATACACGGCAGCAGTGGAGCCGGTGATTCTGTACGCGGCAAGCGCCTGGGCGCCGGCCGCGAAAAAGATCGGAGTGCAGAAAAGCCTCAACACGGTTCAACGAGGATTCGCGCAGAAGCTCTGTAAATCCTACCGCACCGTTTCGCTGAACGCGTCCCTGGTGCTGGCTGGGATACTCCCACTCGACCTCCGAATACAGGAAGCAGCCGCTCTGTACGAGGCGAAAAGAGGGGTGCCACAGCCAGCACTGGCGGGCAGGGAGGTAGAGCGAGTGGTGGCATTTACAGAGACTCCGCACCCAGCGAAACATATGGCCATGGAGTTCGTCTGCCTGGAAGACCGGACGCTTGTGGACACCCACAATACCCAAGCAGTCAGAGTCTTCACGGACGGCAGCAAGATTGCGGACAAGGTTGGAGCAGCGCTGTCACTCTGGGACAGTAATGCCGAGATCAAGTCCGTCAAGCTTAGCCTGCCGCCGTACTGCACGGTCTACCAGGCAGAGCTTCTGGCCATATGTGTAGCCACGCGCGAAATCCTCAAGCGCAAAGAGGGAACCTTCGGTATCTATAGTGACTCAAAGGCCGCACTACAGACAGTCACAAACCAGGGTTCCCTCCACGCACTAGCCGTGGAGGCGAGAGCGAACGTTGCCGCGGCTTTATCCCAGAGCAAAGATGTATCCTTGTTCTGGGTAAAAGCACACGCAGGGCTCGAAGGCAACGAGCGCGCGGACCACCTCGCGAAAGAAGCTGCACTCCGGTCCAGGAAGAGGCCGGATTATGACCGCTGCCCGGTTTCATTCGTCAAGCGGCAGATCCGTGCGGGGTCGCTTGACGAATGGAACAGGAGATACAGGAACGGCGAAACAGCCTCGGTGACAAAACTCTTCCTTCCAGATGCGATCGACGGCCACAGAATTGCAATAAAACTAAAACCAGCCGGGATAGTGACACAGATTTTGACGGGTCACGGTGGGTTCTCCGAATACTTGCACCGTTTCAAGCGTAAGGAGAACCCATGGTGCATCTGTGAGCCGGATCAAGTGGAGTCGATCGCACATATCCTGACGGAATGCCCAGTCTTTCTAACCGAGAGGTATGATACCGAGCAGAGGCTAAACATTAAATTAAATGTCCTTAATTTAAAAACTATTATGTCAGAAACCAAAAATAGAAACATTCTAATGGAATACTGCATAACAGTTGCAAATAAAGTTATTAGGCGTAATAAAGTAACGTGAAATCTATGTTTTTCTAAGTATATATATTTCCATTATAGAAAAGATATTTTGACTAAGCATAGAAAAAACGTAGACGAGATATAAGTAATTAAAAAAAAAAAAAAAAAAAAAACAGTGGCAATAATTAATTAAACAAAACTAAAATACAAAATCAAACAAAGTAAAACTTCTTCAAGAAGTATCAAAAATTAAATAAATAGCAAAAATAATTTAAAGTTATGCAAGGTCTCTGACTATGTCAGGGGGACACGAGAACACATTATTATAAAAAAAAAAAAAAAAAAAACCTAACCTAACCTAACCTAACCTAACCTAACCTAACCTAACCTAACCTAACCTAACCTAACCTAACCTAACCTAACCTAACCTAACCTAACCTAACCTAACCTAACCTAACCTAACCTAACCTAACCTAACCTAACCTAACCTAACCTAACCTAACCTAACCTAACCTAACCTAACCTAACCTAACCTAACCTAACCTAACCTAACCTAACCTAACCTAACCGTTGATATCTTCGCTTCCAGACGTGCGATTTTGAAGCTGTTTTCAGCGTTTTTAGACCAAACTAGGCCTCCGCCTAAGTTCTGACCATATCGCACGCATTTACACGCGCGTCGGGACTTCATCCCTACTAACACTCGGGAATTTTTCGAATTTTCATAGTAAATCATCAAAATTAATTGTTTTTCCAAATTCTTTTGAAAAAATATCGTTAGTTTATAGTTGAAATAGTCCTCACCCTTCATCCCTGAATTCTGGTCCGCGATCCGTGTCCCGGTCTCCAGGTTGTGGGGTGAAATTCAAAATTTTTTGGTTCAAAAACTGGTTTTTTGACCGAAACTCAAAATTTTTGGTCGGCCCCTAGTAAGTTTTATTCCTTATATCGCTAGCCCGCGCGGACACGCGTCTCTGGACACCTCGCCCGCGCCCCTAGCCCGAATAAAACATACCTTTTTCAAAAAAATAGTTTTTTCATACATTCCTGTTAGTACCCAAAATCTACCTAAGGGATTGAATTTAAAACACAAACGTTGATATCTTCGCTTCCAGACGTGCGATTTTGAAGCTGTTTTCAGCGTTTTTAGACCAAACTAGGCCTCCGCCTAAGTTCTGACCATATCGCACGCATTTACACGCGCGTCGGGACTTCATCCCTACTAACACTCGGGAATTTTTCGAATTTTCATAGTAAATCATCAAAATTAATTGTTTTTCCAAATTCTTTTGAAAAAATATCGTTAGTTTATAGTTGAAATAGTCCTCACCCTTCATCCCTGAATTCTGGTCCGCGATCCGTGTCCCGGTCTCCAGGTTGTGGGGTGAAATTCAAAATTTTTTGGTTCAAAAACTGGTTTTTTGACCGAAACTCAAAATTTTTGGTCGGCCCCTAGTAAGTTTTATTCCTTATATCGCTAGCCCGCGCGGACACGCGTCTCTGGACACCTCGCCCGCGCCCCTAGCCCGAATAAATTTTGCCCACCCACCCGCCCTCTGGGTTATAGGAAGGTAGACGTGGGGTTTTCGGCAAAATTTATTTTTCATATTTAGTTTCTGTAGTTTATTTTAGGCCTGTAAAATTGTGTTTTTGTAGGGACAGCTTGTTTTTAACCATACTGACTATGTAAATAATTTGTTTTTACGAAATAAATAAATTTTATTGTTTTAGATACATAATTATTATTTTATTAGTGTTTAGTAATTTATTGTGACAGTCGTACATGAGAGGGCGTCTAGAATTGTATGTTTTTTTTTTGGTATTTAGACATCATTTAACTTTATTTAATATTTACTTACTGTGTTCCCCCCTTTACAGGGTCACATAAGTACCAGTGTCCTCTAAAACCTCTCTTCACGAGTAGATATCGTTCTGACTCCCTCTTTACAGGAGTTGGTTCTGATAACACCTGCTCCCAAATTTAAATATGTTCCGCACCCCATCCGCTACCTTAAGGACGTTAGGTTCCGGGGAATCGACGCGATCGCCGGAGAAAGCGGGAGAGTCGTCTGCTAACGCGAGGAGGAGAATCTCCTTCGGAGATGACACTGTTCCCGCCTCGCGGGCGGACCCTGCCACTCCGGGGACGCGCCGACCCCCTGCTGACCTTTCAGCACCGCTCAAGAAGCCTGAGGCGAGGTACCGCAGTCGCATTGAGGAAGCGAGAGCTAGCCTGAACAAGGCTAAGGTTAATTTGGGCAACTCTCGCAACCTCAAGGCCGAGATTAAGACTGCGGTGCTCGAAGCCATAAACAGGCTCTATGAGCTGGTCAAGGAGTCCGAGCGCGACAAGGCCTTTGCCGCACCTGTTGCCGTTCTGGAATCCGCGCCCACTGCTGATTTCTGTCCCCAGTCCATTCTCGAGAGTCTCGCGAGCCAGACTGAGCTCATTACCACCCTCAAGGAGCATATCTCGATTATAAAGGAGAACACCGAGAAGGTGGAAAAGCTCCGAGACAGTCTGGCAAGCAGGGAATGTGTGGGGGAGACAACCTACGCGAGTGTAGCGGCCGTCAATAAGTGCCACACCGGGGTACAGGCCCTGGAGCGAAAGACGCTGCACTCCGTGGTGGTTTCTTCCACACAGGAGATGGACACGGGGGCTGAAATTCTCGAGAGAGTGCGAAAAGCAGTGGACGCAAAGGAGGGCTGGGTGCGAGTAGAGAGGGTCCGAAAGGCCAAGGACCAAAAGGTCATCATGGGGTGCGCAACGAAGGAAGAGAGAGAAAAGTTAAAGAAGCGACTTGAATCGGCCGGAGAGAACCTCGTCGTCGAGGCGGTGAAAAATCGGGACCCGCTTCTGGTTCTTAGGGACGTACTGTCAGTACACAGTGATGAGGAAGTGTTGAGAGCCCTTAGGAACCAGAACCAGGAGGTCTTTCACGGCCTCGGGGACGAGGAACTCAAAATGTCTGTAAAATTTAGGAAAAAGTGTCGAAACCCACATACGAATAGCATTGTGCTGAGTGTTACCCCAGCAATCTGGAAGAGGGCACTCGAAGGGGGCAAGCTTCGGATTGACCTCCAAAGAGTGCGCGTCGAAGACCAGACGCCTTTGGTGCAGTGCACCCGCTGCCTAGCATATGGTCACGGCAAGCGTCTCTGCACGGAGCCGGCCGACCTATGCAGCCACTGCGGCGGTCCACACCTTAGGGTGGACTGCCCAGACAAACATCTTGGCGACGCAGCGGCATGCGTGAACTGCACCAGAGCCAAGCTCGGGGAGCACTCGCACAATGCGTTCAGCAAAGAATGCCCGATACGCCGAAAGTGGGACGCATTCGCTAGAGCAACCATAGCGTATTGCTAAAGTTGTCGATGCGCCCACTTCCGCGTACACAGATATGACTAGTTTGACACAACCAGATTGCAGATGCATTGAGCGAACCACTAGGGTTGGCTCAATGGAGGGAGGTAATTGGAGTCACTTTCGTGAGAAAGTGGCTAGAATTATGCTAGTTTGTAAGTCAACTCTAGTGGAATCGACAAGCTGTGTCAAATTGGTTGTAAAACTGTTTCAAAAATGTTCGCATATTACTGGTGTTGAAAACTATAATATGAAACTATATATTAAGTATATAGTGTTGATATTAAAGATAAAAACCAATAACTACATTATGCAAAATAAAACGAAATAACACGTGGGCAGAAATAACGGGGATCATAAAATCAAAAATTGTAAAAATAAATTAGACATGCATTAGTAATTGTAAACTTTATTGTAGTAGAATCTTATTGTATATTGTAACAAGTAAAATATTAAGTTGAATAGTAAAATAAAGTAGATAGAAGAAGTAAATATAATTATAGGTAAAAAGATAGAAAAACATAAATACATATTAATCGAGTTTAGAATAGTTAAAATAATCTAAATGACAAAATTAAGCGCATAGAGCATGGTCTCTTCGGCCTCTAACCAAACAGTCGGAAAACAAGGGTTAACAGAGTGAACAAGGTCTCTGATCATGTCAGAGGGACACTGGCTAGGCAGGAGTGTGGTTTTAGCCGGTTCGAGTCCGGCACTACCTCGACTGTCTCACAAGTGTGGAATAGTCGAGGTGTCCGCGGGGATTTCCCACTCCTGCCAAAACAAAAAAAAAAAAAAAAAAAAAAAAAACCTAACCTAACCTAACCTAACCTAACCTAACCTAACCTAACCTAACCTAACCTAACCTAACCTAACCTAACCTAACCTAACCTAACCTAACCTAACCTAACCTAACCTAACCTAACCTAACCTAACCTAACCTAACCTAACCGGTTGATATCTTCGCTTCCAGACGTGCGATTTTGAAGCTGTTTTCAGCGTTTTTAGACCAAACTAGGCCTCCGCCTAAGTTCTGACCATATCGCACGCATTTACACGCGCGTCGGGACTTCATCCCTACTAACACTCGGGAATTTTTCGAATTTTCATAGTAAATCATCAAAATTAATTGTTTTTCCAAATTCTTTTTCAAAAATAACGTTAGTTTATAGTTGAAATAGTCCTCACCCTTCATCCCTGAATTCTGGTCCGCGATCCGTGTCCCGGTCTCCAGGTTGTGGGGTGAAATTCAAAATTTTTGGTTCAAAAACTGGTTTTTTGACCGAAACTCAAAATTTTTGGTCGGCCCCTAGTAAATTTTATTCCTTATATCGCTAGCCCGCGCGGACACGCGTCTCTGGACACCTCGCCCGCGCCCCTAGCCCGAATAAAACATACCTTTTTCTAAAAAATAGTTTTTTCATACATTCCTGTTAGTACCCAAAATCTACCTCTCACCAGCGCGCCCCGCGCCGCGCGAAACGCCCAACCGCGCTCATGTTTCTAAAATCTCGCAATTTTCAAAACAATTCCGACCGTTGCGATAAAAACACCTGTAGTTCAAAAACTACAAGTGCTAGCGCTATTTAAAATATACTGTCGTAAAGCTGATTAGATAAGGAATCTACATAACTAAACATCACGTTAAAATACTTTAATTTAATACTCCAAATTTAAATGTAAAGCTGAAAAATAGTTACGAAAACTGATATTTCGCTAGAAATATCAGTTTTCTCTTAGTTTTTTATCCATTTTAATAATATAGAAATAAACTAGACTCAATTTCCTTTCCAACAATACCAAAAAGTACTAGGCTTCTAGTTCAAAATCATGAAGAAAATCGACGACGAACTTACCTCTCCACAGCTGGCTCGGGCGCGGCCGCCCGCTCTCGTTCGTTGACCTTCGCGCGGCAAGATGGCCGATCTAAGGGTGTCGTTCAGACGTAGTTTGGAAATAAAACAACATTTATTTTTACTGATTATTTTTTTTTTGCCTATTTACATAATTTTAATATATATTGACTTTAATTAACTTTGAATTAGTTAATTATTATAATAAAAATAAAAAAAAGGTGACGAGATATTTTTGTACCTAACAATATTTGTGTCGTTTTTTTTTAACCGACAGAGGAGGTTCTCGACTTTTTTTTTTTAGGTTCTCCATACGCGCTCTCCAAGCACACGAAGACGAAGATGAAGAAGCGCACACAAAAAAGTTCTTTTCAGGGCTAAAAAAAAAGTTCTTTTCAGGGCTAAAAAAAAAGCTCCTCCATGCGCGCTCTCCAAGCACACGAAGACGAAGATGAAGAAGCACACACAAAAAAGTTCTTTTCAGGGCTAAAAAAAAAAGTTCTTTTCAGGGCTAAAAAAAAAGCTCTTTTCGGGGCTAAAAAACTATCATGAATATGAACAATATTCATTTCTTTAATACAGAGAGAGTCAAAACGTACTAAATAAAACATTACACATATCAAGTTTTTTTTTAACCGACTGCAAAAAAGGGAGGTTCTCATTAATTTCATACAGTTCGGTTCAAACTTAATGGCGGCTTGGAAGTTAGCTGCAAGTGCGCAGAAATAACGCTTTAAACTATGTATATGGCGATCCGCCATTAAGTTTAAACCGAACTATAACATGTACACGTTTCCACGCCACCTGTGAGGTAGTGTACTTGGTGCGTTTTTTTTAACGTGGTTTCCCCAGTAGGCCTAATCCACAAGCTGTCGTGTGCGTAAGAAAGAAAACAAGAACAACACGTATTGCATTGCACCAAAAACCTTGACCAGATAGGTTTCTGGAACAATAAAAAGCAATCATAAGATAAAATAAAAATTTGGCTGAAACAAAGAGAACAATTAGGCTGAAACAAAAAGAGAAAAGTTAGGCTGAAACAAGGAAATAGGACATTATCTTGAGTGGTAGATACGGAAGCAGTCGGGCATGCAGAGGTTCAGCTTGCACTCCCTGAAATGAAATTAAATTTATTTATTTGCCAGATTAGAGGTGCTTACATGATATCATGGTAAAATGATTTTAGTTTCACCTGCACCGCCACGTTGTCCGACGTCTTATGTTGTCTTGTTTGCAAAACCAGCAACTCGAATACCTCGAATTCGAGTGCTCCGGGAAGTGCATGCCGTCTATAGGACACCTCTTCTTTGTAGTGGTAGTACCTGAAATACGCCAACGACCGGCCCTGGCCATGGTGGGCAGGTCCAGTCGTTTGTAAGTTCTTAATATGTCCTCAGCCAGCAAAGTCCTGAAACGCCGGTGTGATACATTCTGATGGCAAGTGCCATAAATAATAAATGCGTTAAAAATGGCCGCATTGAAAAGCCGACGAAAAACCTTTTTGTACCACACACGATTGCGCGGACGTTCCAGTGGCTGAGCAGACAGAAACTGGTCTTTCCTGTCTACTCCCCCCATGGACTTGTTGTATTCCAGGACAATGCTGGGTTTATAAGTCCGTCTGTAGTTACGAGCAAGGCCAATGCGCATGCGATGGTACGTCGAGATCATACTAACTAAGTTTGAGTCTCGCCATACCATCACCATTACATCGGAACAGTAACTGAACATGACTTCACCTTGCCGTAAGTCAGACTTGGACAAAGTCTTGAACGTTTCGGGCACAAACTCCCTGTTCAAGCGCAATGTCCCAAACACGTCTGTCTTCTGGCGTTTCAGACAACGTGCTAACAATGGACTATTGTAAAAATTGTCCATTATTAACGTGTGTCCTCGGTGAAGCAATGGCTCAACCAACTGATACACAATGAGTGCAGTGGCATTACTCGGACGTAAGTCATCAGACGACCCTACCAATCTGTCTGATGCTTCGTCGTGTGTGTGTGTAGTGTTGTCTTGCGAGTGTATGGTCCCTACAAGCCTATCCCCTACCAGCCTATCTGATTCGTCTTCTTGTGTGTGTGTCCCTATCAGCCTATCTAAGGATTCTTCTTGTGTGTTTATTGCCCCTACCAGCCTATCTGTTGAGTTGTCTTCTGTGTGTGTCCCTAGTGTTGTCCCTACCGGCCTAGCTTCGTCTTGTGTGTGTGTGGTGTCATCTGGTATGTTGTCTGTCGCGAGCGTTTGTGAGTGTGACTCATGTGTTTGTTTGCCAGCGTATAACATACACTTCCAAAGATAGCCGGTTGAAGACTCACAGAGTTCGTACGTTTTCACGCCGACCCCTGCAGCCTTCGACGAAATCTTTTGAGCGAAGTTCAGTCGCCCGGACCACTTCAAAAGGGATTCGTCTACAACTATCTCCTTTGATGGATAATATAAGGAGGCAAACTTTGTGTTAAAGTAGTCCACCACTCTATCTACCCTCCATGTCTTGCTCGACTTATCTGCGGTGTTGTTGTCAATGAAATGCATCAACGACTTAATAAGAAAAAAACGGTCGTATGTCATAATGGAACGGAAGAATTGCATTGTGCCAAACCCGTTGTATTTAAAGTAGAATTCTTCTTCAGGGAGGGGATACAGTCCCTGAAGAATCAGTATTGCCAGAAATGAATACATCTCGGCTCTATCTGTCGGTGTCCACTGGCGCAAGCGTGAGCGTGGTAGAAGTGTGTTATGTGCAGTCATTTTGTGGAGTTTTTGTGTGGCGTATGTGTTTGTTTCGTCGACCAGCATATCAACAAACTCGACGTCGACCATCTTGTGGAAGACATCGAGAATGGACGTCTGGTCGGTCATGGGAAAAGTGGGGCCTGGTATGCCAGTGAACACCTCTGGTTGGCCTTGGAACAAAGCCTCGTCGTTCCCCCACGAAAATTCGTAGGCGGACGCCGGGGCTATGTTACGCAAGGCCTCGTCATTAAGTGCGTCCTCGCGCTCTAAAAACTCTAATTGCTCCGGTGTGAAATTAGTCGTTGATACAATTTCACTGGTAGCTGTTCGAGCAGAAGGCTCGAACAGCTGGTCTGTGTCTATGTCAGTGTTGAAGTCAGTGTTAATGTCGTCGTCGTCGTCGCTATCTAGTTCCTCCAGGAGCCAGTCGGTCGTGACTTGCTCCAAAGAGGGGTCTTGTAACGCTATAGACAAAAATTTATACACAACATATATATCACATTAAATAACAAAAGCTTTCACTTTGTTATATTTAAAGTAGTATAAAACTTACCGATCGTCGTCCGCTTCGGCAGCTGTGTGCTGCGGACATCAACTTCTGCAGCTACGCCCATCGGTAACTGCAGCGCTGTGTAAATAATTAATTATTAGTTGTAATACTAAAAGTGACTGTGTGAAGAGGGGATTTTTTATCACCGACATCATTCTTCCTCGGATTCGTCTCTAATAAAATAACCCCTCTTAACAGGGGTTAAGGACGCAGTCTCCAAGCTCAGGTCCGTCGATAAGCGACCGGGGAACCAGTCGCTATCGGCAGACGACAGTGACAGGGAGATGGAGACTGTGTCTGCATCTGCAGTGTCAATTGACCCGGGCGACGTACCAGATCCATCTTCAGAGACTGAAACAAAACACATTTTTAAGAAGGACGCACGCAACCTAGAAATAGGAAAAAGGAAGGGTGGATCAGCATAATTACTTACCGATATATTCTTCAATTAATTCTTCAACTCCCGGCGCCAGCAGCAAGTCCGGAGACGCTGGGAGCTCCCGTGAGGGCCCCGCACGGGGCTCCCAATGTCCTTCTGGGGAGGCCCAAGAAGGACCAGGTCGGGGCTCCCGTGAAGGTTCTACTAGGGGCTCCCCCCTAGAAGGACCTGCACGGGCCTCCCACGGTCCTCCAAGGGCCTCCTCCTCAGAAGGACCAGCTTGGGATTCCCATGACGGGCCCGCACGGGGCTCACAAGTGGCCGGCCGGTAAGCCGGCGCCACCAGCGTCTCCCCCTCGTCCTCTTCTTCCGGCAGCGTCACCCCCGGAAGGAAAACCGGGGGTACGCGAGCCGGCGATGGGCTTCTAAATGAAATTATAAAACAAAATTGCACATTGAACACAGAAAGATGGAAACATTAAAAAAAAACTAACCTTCGCTTCCTCTTCGGTTCGACGTATCCCGGCATCAACAGCCGAGCGCCCTGGGTCTCGCGCTGCCTCTTCACATGCAGCTTCTTGCTTGTTGGCGTCATAGACGCCAACAGCCGCTTGTTAGCGGCTATAGCCGCCCTCGCCTCCTCAAGGCTAGAGCTGAAATAAAAATCCGTATTTATTATGTCTGGCTAGAAGAAGAATAAAAATAAAATCACAACGATACATACGGCGCTTGGTCTCCAGCACCGCTTCGGCTGCCGCCCCGACTGCCGCGGACGCGTCCACGGCCGCGGCCGCGGCTGCGACCGCGCCCGCGACCACGCCCGCGACCGACCTCCGGTACATAGTCCGGAGAGTCGTCCCCATCGATGAATTCAGTGTCACTAAAATAAATTAATGTAGTTTAATTTCAACTACTTTTGAATGACAATAAATTGGTGCAGTGCATGCGCTGGCGTATTCCTTTACCAGAAAATTGTAGCGCAATGTAGCGACATGAGAGTTAGCCACAAAAAATGTATGCATAGGAAATTGACCCTTGACATGCTATTAATAAGGAACAAAATCGCGTACGAAAAAAACAAAAACCAGTCTCCAAACTCACAAAACAATACGAATCTAGATTTCTCAAACGTTAATAGTGTCGTTCCAAATAGGGTAGGTACGTGGTTTACGAAATAAATGAAAAAAAAAAAAACCGTTTGAATTTGAAAAAAAAAACGACAAAAAGGTACTCACAATAGAACTCAAATCTAGATTTCTCAAACGTGAATAGCATATTTCTGAATAGGTAGGTACGTGACTTTACGAAATATTAAATGAAAAAAAAATTTTTTTGAATTTGAAAAAAAAAACGACAAAAAGGTACAACACAACTGAAATCTAGATTCCTCAAACGTGAATAGCCTAGATAATAGAATTATGTACCTACGTACGTGGTTTTACAAAATTAAACGAAATTTTTATTACGAAAAAAAAAATTATTTTTGAATTTGAAAAAAAAAACGACAAAGAGGTACAACACAACTGAAATCTAGATTCCTCAAACGTGAATAGCCTAGATAATAGAATTATGTACCTACGTACGTGGTTTTACAAAATTAAATGAAATTTTTATTACGAAAATATCAATCACGGAATAATAACACCATGTTTTAGAGTAAGCTTCATGCGTGAATTTAAAATAAAACGGTTACAGCACTCATTAACTATCACAAGCAAAAAAACACCAGAATACAATATAAATACTTATTTTACGTTACGTTCAGACGTCTGCACAAACCCTTATTTCTTCGAAAACCCTAAACAGCGCTGTGCAACACCTGTTGCACGACAGAAAAACCGTTGGAAACATTTCGAAAAATCACTGAATCATCACAAAATCACTTGTTATTGCGTGTAACTATTTAACAGTATACTAATTATTAACCATTTCACCATTTTAACACACATTTAGATCAAAATACACAAGAAATACTTTTTAATTTAGCACCAAACGGCCGCCATCGATCACAACGGAAATAACGACTTTTTCACGGGCGAAATATTGCAACTTCGAGATTCCAAAACGAAATTACGTTTACAAAATAACGAAGCACGGTTCACAAGGATAATTTTGATATATAATAGTAATATCTAGCATTAATATTAGCAGAGTACTCACGACATGTTGCTGCGCAGGAGGAATCGTGGATTCCCCGCCAGTCGTACGATGTCAAGTGAACGAGTTTCTATTTTTTTCTGAGAAAATGTCTATAGAATAGTGTGGGGATGATCGATTCTAAAATTGAGAAATTTAGTATCGAATTGAACACAGAGTATTAAACAGTCGAGTTGACAGATTTAGACGGTTTTTAGTACAGTTTTCTGAAGGCAGGCGCAACGCGCAACAAGTGTGGCTCAGCGCTGTCTAGGCATGCGCGCGGCGTGAAACAAGTGTGGTCCAACGCTGTTGAGAGGGGGATTGAATTTAAAACACAAACGTTGATATCTTCGCTTCCAGACGTGCGATTTTGAAGCTGTTTTCAGCGTTTTTAGACCAAACTAGGCCTCCGCCTAAGTTCTGACCATATCGCACGCATTTACACGCGCGTCGGGACTTCATCCCTACTAACACTCGGGAATTTTTCGAATTTTCATAGTAAATCATCAAAATTAATTGTTTTTCCAAATTCTTTTTCAAAAATAACGTTAGTTTATAGTTGAAATAGTCCTCACCCTTCATCCCTGAATTCTGGTCCGCGATCCGTGTCCCGGTCTCCAGGTTGTGGGGTGAAATTCAAAATTTTTTGGTTCAAAAACTGGTTTTTTGACCGAAACTCAAAATTTTTGGTCGGCACCTAGTAAGTTTTATTCCTTATATCGCTAGCCCGCGCGGACACGCGTCTCTGGACACCTCGCCCGCGCCCCTAGCCCGAATAAAACATACCTTTTTCTAAAAAATAGTTTTTTCATACATTCCTGTTAGTACCCAAAATCTACCTAAGGGATTGAATTTACGGTAAGTCCCCTCTTTGAGGAGTGGCTTGAGAGACGCCACGGCGTCCTCACCTTCCGCCTGACGCAGGTCCTCACCGGACACGGTGTTTTCGGGAGGTTCCTGCACCGAATCGGGCGGGAGGAAACGCCCGGGTGTTTCCACTGCGAGGATCGACCGGAGGACACGGTGGAGCACACGGTGGAGGTGTGCCCCGCGTGGGCGGAGCACCGCCGTGTCCTCGAAGCGGCGATTGGCGGCGGCGACCTCTCGCGTCCGGCCCTGGTGCAAGCCATGGTCCGGAGCGAGACGGAATGGGACGCCGTCACCTCCTTCTGCGAAGCAGTAATGCTAGAGAAGGAGGTGGCGGAACGTGAGAGGGAGAGAACCTCACAGCGTCCCGGCCGCCGCGGGAGACGCCCCGGGCGTCGGGGGCCACCACGTGGCCCCCGGCCACCGTAGGCGCGGGCCTGTGGACGGTGGGCTATGGGCTAGCTCGCCGTCCGTCCGTCTCATGACGACAGGCCGTGTCGACGGCGCGTTCGTGTTCCACGCGCGCCTCAAAGAGAGTCAGCAAAAAGGAAGGGGTCCGAAAGGACCGATGCCTGCCGGGGTTGCGGGACTATTCGAAAGAGATACCGTGGCCCCGGAACACAAAGGGCGATGAAGGAACATGGATGGGTTTTAGTCAGTAAAAGTCTGACACTCCCTCCTGCTCCGCCCAGAGCGGGAGAAGTCATTTGATGATTTCCCATCCGAAAAAAAAAAAAAAAAAAAAAAAAAAAAAAGGGATTGAATTTAAAACACAAACGTTGATATCTTCGCTTCCAGACGTGCGATTTTGAAGCTGTTTTCAGCGTTTTTAGACCAAACTAGGCCTCCGCCTAAGTTCTGACCATATCGCACGCATTTACACGCGCGTCGGGACTTCATCCCTACTAACACTCGGGAATTTTTCGAATTTTCATAGTAAATCATCAAAATTAATTGTTTTTCCAAATTCTTTTTCAAAAATAACGTTAGTTTATAGTTGAAATAGTCCTCACCCTTCATCCCTGAATTCTGGTCCGCGATCCGTGTCCCGGTCTCCAGGTTGTGGGGTGAAATTCAAAATTTTTTGGTTCAAAAACTGGTTTTTTGACCGAAACTCAAAATTTTTGGTCGGCACCTAGTAAGTTTTATTCCTTATATCGCTAGCCCGCGCGGACACGCGTCTCTGGACACCTCGCCCGCGCCCCTAGCCCGAATAAAACATACCTTTTTCTAAAAAATAGTTTTTTCATACATTCCTGTTAGTACCCAAAATCTACCTAAGGGATTGAATTTACGGTAAGTCCCCTCTTTGAGGAGTGGCTTGAGAGACGCCACGGCGTCCTCACCTTCCGCCTGACGCAGGTCCTCACCGGACACGGTGTTTTCGGGAGGTTCCTGCACCGAATCGGGCGGGAGGAAACGCCCGGGTGTTTCCACTGCGAGGATCGACCGGAGGACACGGTGGAGCACACGGTGGAGGTGTGCCCCGCGTGGGCGGAGCACCGCCGTGTCCTCGAAGCGGCGATTGGCGGCGGCGACCTCTCGCGTCCGGCCCTGGTGCAAGCCATGGTCCGGAGCGAGACGGAATGGGACGCCGTCACCTCCTTCTGCGAAGCAGTAATGCTAGAGAAGGAGGTGGCGGAACGTGAGAGGGAGAGAACCTCACAGCGTCCCGGCCGCCGCGGGAGACGCCCCGGGCGTCGGGGGCCACCACGTGGCCCCCGGCCACCGTAGGCGCGGGCCTGTGGACGGTGGGCTATGGGCTAGCTCGCCGTCCGTCCGTCTCATGACGACAGGCCGTGTCGACGGCGCGTTCGTGTTCCACGCGCGCCTCAAAGAGAGTCAGCAAAAAGGAAGGGGTCCGAAAGGACCGATGCCTGCCGGGGTTGCGGGACTATTCGAAAGAGATACCGTGGCCCCGGAACACAAAGGGCGATGAAGGAACATGGATGGGTTTTAGTCAGTAAAAGTCTGACACTCCCTCCTGCTCCGCCCAGAGCGGGAGAAGTCATTTGATGATTTCCCATCCGAAAAAAAAAAAAAAAAAAAAAAAAAAAAAGGGATTGAATTTAAAACACAAACGTTGATATCTTCGCTTCCAGACGTGCGATTTTGAAGCTGTTTTCAGCGTTTTTAGACCAAACTAGGCCTCCGCCTAAGTTCTGACCATATCGCACGCATTTACACGCGCGTCGGGACTTCATCCCTACTAACACTCGGGAATTTTTCGAATTTTCATAGTAAATCATCAAAATTAATTGTTTTTCCAAATTCTTTTTCAAAAATAACGTTAGTTTATAGTTGAAATAGTCCTCACCCTTCATCCCTGAATTCTGGTCCGCGATCCGTGTCCCGGTCTCCAGGTTGTGGGGTGAAATTCAAAATTTTTGGTTCAAAAACTGGTTTTTTGACCGAAACTCAAAATTTTTGGTCGGCCCCTAGTAAGTTTTATTCCTTATATCGCTAGCCCGCGCGGACACGCGTCTCTGGACACCTCGCCCGCGCCCCTAGCCCGAATAAAACATACCTTTTTCAAAAAAATAGTTTTTTCATACATTCCTGTTAGTACCCAAAATCTACCTAAGGGATTGAATTTAAAACACAAACGTTGATATCTTCGCTTCCAGACGTGCGATTTTGAAGCTGTTTTCAGCGTTTTTAGACCAAACTAGGCCTCCGCCTAAGTTCTGACCATATCGCACGCATTTACACGCGCGTCGGGACTTCATCCCTACTAACACTCGGGAATTTTTCGAATTTTCATAGTAAATCATCAAAATTAATTGTTTTTCCAAATTCTTTTTCAAAAATAACGTTAGTTTATAGTTGAAATAGTCCTCACCCTTCATCCCTGAATTCTGGTCCGCGATCCGTGTCCCGGTCTCCAGGTTGTGGGGTGAAATTCAAAATTTTTGGTTCAAAAACTGGTTTTTTTTGACCGAAACTCAAAATTTTTGGTCGGCCCCTAGTAAGTTTTATTCCTTATATCGCTAGCCCGCGTGGAGACGCGTCTCTGGACACCTCGCCCGTGCCCCTAGCTCGAATAAAACATACCTTTTTCTAAAAAATAGTTTTTTCATACATTCCTGTTAGTACCCAAAATCTACCTAAGGGATTGAATTTAGTCCGACATATGTGACGTGGCAATGCCCCGAGTCCGGCCAGGAAGCGCCCGGCGTCAGGTGTACTGGTGGTCGCGTGAGCTGACGTCTCTGCGTGAGGCGTGCGTAGCTGCGCGGCACCTGTACGCCAGGCATCGCAGGCTCCGCATCCGCCCACCGGATGCGGCAGCCATTGAGGCGGAGCTATATGAGGGGTACAGAGCGGCGAAGACCGCCCTCCGCGAAGCTGTCCTGCGGGCCAGGGATCAGGCCCGCGAGGAATTGCTGGGGACTCTCGACAGAGATCCGTGGGGGCGCCCTTACAAGATGGTGCGGGATAAACTCCGCACCTGGGCCCCCCCACTGACGCAGAGTCTCCGGCCTGAGCTCGTGGAGGACGTAGTGAGCACTCTGTTCCCTACGCGGGGGGAACATCCCCCCCCGCCTATGGCTCCGCCGCCTGCGGTGCTGGAAGCGGATCACCAGGACGACGACGACGATGCTCCGGTAGTGACTGGGGTAGACCTGAGAGTGGCGGTACGCAGGCTCAGTGCCAAAAATACCGCCCCGGGACCCGACGGCTTGCCTGGCAAAGCCTGGGTCCTGGCCTCGGAGGCTCTCGGGCCCCGACTGGAGGGGCTCCTAAGCGCATGCTTGGAGAGAGGCCAGTTCCCGCTTCGTTGGAAGACGGGAAAGCTGGTCCTCATTCGGAAGCCGGGGCGCCCTGCGGACTCTCCGTCCGCATACCGGCCCATAGTGTTGCTCGACGAGGTGGGCAAGCTCTTTGAAAGAGTCATTGCAAACCGCCTCGCCGAGCACCTTGCGGGGACCGGGCCGGATCTTGCGGAACACCAGTTTGGTTTCCGCAAGGGGCGCTCTACGGTGGACGCCATCATGCGCGTGAGAGCCCTCACGACGGGGGATGCAGTGTCTCGGGGTGGGGTTGTCTTGGCGGTGTCTCTAGACATCGCCAATGCCTTCAACTCCATGCCCTGGAGCTGCATTAGGGAGGCACTCCGGTATCACCGGGTGCCGACCTACCTTCGTCGTGTGGTCGGGGACTACCTGACGGATAGAGCCGTCATCTACCCCGGTCGCAGCGGAGAATGGAACCGGCGAGAGATGTCGTGCGGTGTTCCGCAGGGATCGGTCCTAGGGCCGTCCTTGTGGAACATCGGGTACGACTGGGTGCTGCGCGCCGACCTCCCTAGCGGCGTCAGCGTGGTCTGCTATGCAGACGACACGCTGGTGCTGGCACAAGGGGGGTCGCACGAGGCGGCGGCCGAAATAATGACACGCGGGGTTGCGATAGTCGTGGAGAGGATCCGGCAACTGGGTCTCGAGGTGGCATTGCACAAGTCCGAGGCCATGTGCTTTCATGGGCCTCGGAATGCGCCACCTCCGGGATCCTCACTGACGGTAGGAGGGGTATCCGTCGGCGTCGAGTCGACGCTGAAGTACCTGGGACTCGTCCTCGACAGCCGATGGAACTTCGTGGAGCATTTCCGACGTTTGGCCCCCAAACTGGAACGGACCGGAGCTGCCTTCAGGCGGCTCCTGCCCAACCTTGGGGGGCCAAACGCCTCCTGCCGGAGGCTCTACGCGGGAGTCGTGCGGTCCATGGCCCTTTACGGGGCCCCGGTGTGGGCGCGTTCCTTGAGGCTGCGTGCAGCCCACTACCTGAACGCGCCCCAAAAGGTGGTAGCCGTAAGGCTGGCCCGTGGGTACCGCACGATCTCCCGTGAGGCGGCGTGCCTCCTTGCCGGATTGCCGCCATGGGATCTGGAGGCGATAGTCCTCGCGCGCCTACATGAATGGCGCGCGGAGGTGCTACGCCGGGGGGAAACTCCGCTGCCGCGACAAATTGTCGCGCAGCGGACAGACTTCCGGCGTGATCTCATGGCGACATGGAGAGAGCGACTGTCGCAACCCCGTGCAGGGCACGCCACAATAGTGGCGGTAAGTCCCCTCTTTGAGGAGTGGCTTGAGAGACGCCACGGCGTCCTCACCTTCCGCCTGACGCAGGTCCTCACCGGACACGGTGTTTTCGGGAGGTTCCTGCACCGAATCGGGCGGGAGGAAACGCCCGGGTGTTTCCACTGCGAGGATCGACCGGAGGACACGGTGGAGCACACGGTGGAGGTGTGCCCCGCGTGGGCGGAGCACCGCCGTGTCCTCGAAGCGGCGATTGGCGGCGGCGACCTCTCGCGTCCGGCCCTGGTGCAAGCCATGGTCCGGAGCGAGACGGAATGGGACGCCGTCACCTCCTTCTGCGAAGCAGTAATGCTAGAGAAGGAGGTGGCGGAACGTGAGAGGGAGAGAACCTCACAGCGTCCCGGCCGCCGCGGGAGACGCCCCGGGCGTCGGGGGCCACCACGTGGCCCCCGGCCACCGTAGGCGCGGGCCTGTGGACGGTGGGCTATGGGCTAGCTCGCCGTCCGTCCGTCTCATGACGACAGGCCGTGTCGACGGCGCGTTCGTGTTCCACGCGCGCCTCAAAGAGAGTCAGCAAAAAGGAAGGGGTCCGAAAGGACCGATGCCTGCCGGGGTTGCGGGACTATTCGAAAGAGATACCGTGGCCCCGGAACACAAAGGGCGATGAAGGAACATGGATGGGTTTTAGTCAGTAAAAGTCTGACACTCCCTCCTGCTCCGCCCAGAGCGGGAGAAGTCATTTGATGATTTCCCATCCGAAAAAAAAAAAAAAAAAAAAAAAAAAAGGGATTGAATTTAAAACACAAACGTTGATATCTTCGCTTCCAGACGTGCGATTTTGAAGCTGTTTTCAGCGGTTTTAGACCAAACTAGGCCTCCGCCTAAGTTCTGACCATATCGCACGCATTTACACGCGCGTCGGGACTTCATCCCTACTAACACTCGGGAATTTTTCGAATTTTCATAGTAAATCATCAAAATTAATTGTTTTTCCAAATTCTTTTTCAAAAATAACGTTAGTTTATAGTTGAAATAGTCCTCACCCTTCATCCCTGAATTCTGGTCCGCGATCCGTGTCCCGGTCTCCAGGTTGTGGGGTGAAATTCAAAATTTTTGGTTCAAAAACTGGTTTTTTGACCGAAACTCAAAATTTTTGGTCGGCCCCTAGTAAGTTTTATTCCTTATATCGCTAGCTCGCGCGGACACGCGTCTCTGGACACCTCGCCCGCGCCCCTAGCCCGAATAAAACATACCTTTTTCTAAAAAATAGTTTTTTCATACATTCCTGTTAGTACCCAAAATCTACCTAAGGGATTGAATTTAAAACACAAACGTTGATATCTTCGCTTCCAGACGTGCGATTTTGAAGCTGTTTTCAGCGTTTTTAGACCAAACTAGGCCTCCGCCTAAGTTCTGACCATATCGCACGCATTTACACGCGCGTCGGGACTTCATCCCTACTAACACTCGGGAATTTTTCGAATTTTCATAGTAAATCATCAAAATTAATTGTTTTTCCAAATTCTTTTTCAAAAATAACGTTAGTTTATAGTTGAAATAGTCCTCACCCTTCATCCCTGAATTCTGGTCCGCGATCCGTGTCCCGGTCTCCAGGTTGTGGGGTGAAATTCAAAATTTTTTGGTTCAAAAACTGGTTTTTTGACCGAAACTCAAAATTTTTGGTCGGCACCTAGTAAGTTTTATTCCTTATATCGCTAGCCCGCGCGGACACGCGTCTCTGGACACCTCGCCCGCGCCCCTAGCCCGAATAAAACATACCTTTTTCTGAAAAATAGTTTTTTCATACATTCCTGTTAGTACCCAAAATCTACCTAAGGGATTGAATTTAAAACACAAACGTTGATATCTTCGCTTCCAGACGTGCGATTTTGAAGCTGTTTTCAGCGTTTTTAGACCAAACTAGGCCTCCGCCTAAGTTCTGACCATATCGCACGCATTTACACGCGCGTCGGGACTTCATCCCTACTAACACTCGGGAATTTTTCGAATTTTCATAGTAAATCATCAAAATTAATTGTTTTTCCAAATTCTTTTTCAAAAATAACGTTAGTTTATAGTTGAAATAGTCCTCACCCTTCATCCCTGAATTCTGGTCCGCGATCCGTGTCCCGGTCTCCAGGTTGTGGGGTGAAATTCAAAATTGTTGGTTCAAAAACTGGTTTTTTGACCGAAACTCAAAATTTTTGGTCGGCCCCTAGTAAGTTTTATTCCTTATATCGCTAGCCCGCGTGGAGACGCGTCTCTGGACACCTCGCCCGTGCCCCTAGCTCGAATAAAACATACCTTTTTCTAAAAAATAGTTTTTTCATACATTCCTGTTAGTACCCAAAATCTACCTAAGGGATTGAATTTAAAACACAAACGTTGATATCTTCGCTTCCAGACGTGCGATTTTGAAGCTGTTTTCAGCGTTTTTAGACCAAACTAGGCCTCCGCCTAAGTTCTGACCATATCGCACGCATTTACACGCGCGTCGGGACTTCATCCCTACTAACACTCGGGAATTTTTCGAATTTTCATAGTAAATCATCAAAATTAATTGTTTTTCCAAATTCTTTTTCAAAAATAACGTTAGTTTATAGTTGAAATAGTCCTCACCCTTCATCCCTGAATTCTGGTCCGCGATCCGTGTCCCGGTCTCCAGGTTGTGGGGTGAAATTCAAAATTTTTGGTTCAAAAACTGGTTTTTTGACCGAAACTCAAAATTTTTGGTCGGCCCCTAGTAAGTTTTATTCCTTATATCGCTAGCTCGCGCGGACACGCGTCTCTGGACACCTCGCCCGCGCCCCTAGCCCGAATAAAACATACCTTTTTCTAAAAAATAGTTTTTTCATACATTCCTGTTAGTACCCAAAATCTACCTAAGGGATTGAATTTAAAACACAAACGTTGATATCTTCGCTTCCAGACGTGCGATTTTGAAGCTGTTTTCAGCGTTTTTAGACCAAACTAGGCCTCCGCCTAAGTTCTGACCATATCGCACGCATTTACACGCGCGTCGGGACTTCATCCCTACTAACACTCGGGAATTTTTCGAATTTTCATAGTAAATCATCAAAATTAATTGTTTTTCCAAATTCTTTTTCAAAAATAACGTTAGTTTATAGTTGAAATAGTCCTCACCCTTCATCCCTGAATTCTGGTCCGCGATCCGTGTCCCGGTCTCCAGGTTGTGGGGTGAAATTCAAAATTTTTTGGTTCAAAAACTGGTTTTTTGACCGAAACTCAAAATTTTTGGTCGGCACCTAGTAAGTTTTATTCCTTATATCGCTAGCCCGCGCGGACACGCGTCTCTGGACACCTCGCCCGCGCCCCTAGCCCGAATAAAACATACCTTTTTCTAAAAAATAGTTTTTTCATACATTCCTGTTAGTACCCAAAATCTACCTAAGGGATTGAATTTACGGTAAGTCCCCTCTTTGAGGAGTGGCTTGAGAGACGCCACGGCGTCCTCACCTTCCGCCTGACGCAGGTCCTCACCGGACACGGTGTTTTCGGGAGGTTCCTGCACCGAATCGGGCGGGAGGAAACGCCCGGGTGTTTCCACTGCGAGGATCGACCGGAGGACACGGTGGAGCACACGGTGGAGGTGTGCCCCGCGTGGGCGGAGCACCGCCGTGTCCTCGAAGCGGCGATTGGCGGCGGCGACCTCTCGCGTCCGGCCCTGGTGCAAGCCATGGTCCGGAGCGAGACGGAATGGGACGCCGTCACCTCCTTCTGCGAAGCAGTAATGCTAGAGAAGGAGGTGGCGGAACGTGAGAGGGAGAGAACCTCACAGCGTCCCGGCCGCCGCGGGAGACGCCCCGGGCGTCGGGGGCCACCACGTGGCCCCCGGCCACCGTAGGCGCGGGCCTGTGGACGGTGGGCTATGGGCTAGCTCGCCGTCCGTCCGTCTCATGACGACAGGCCGTGTCGACGGCGCGTTCGTGTTCCACGCGCGCCTCAAAGAGAGTCAGCAAAAAGGAAGGGGTCCGAAAGGACCGATGCCTGCCGGGGTTGCGGGACTATTCGAAAGAGATACCGTGGCCCCGGAACACAAAGGGCGATGAAGGAACATGGATGGGTTTTAGTCAGTAAAAGTCTGACACTCCCTCCTGCTCCGCCCAGAGCGGGAGAAGTCATTTGATGATTTCCCATCCGAAAAAAAAAAAAAAAAAAAAAAAAAAAAAAAGGGATTGAATTTAAAACACAAACGTTGATATCTTCGCTTCCAGACGTGCGATTTTGAAGCTGTTTTCAGCGTTTTTAGACCAAACTAGGCCTCCGCCTAAGTTCTGACCATATCGCACGCATTTACACGCGCGTCGGGACTTCATCCCTACTAACACTCGGGAATTTTTCGAATTTTCATAGTAAATCATCAAAATTAATTGTTTTTCCAAATTCTTTTTCAAAAATAACGTTAGTTTATAGTTGAAATAGTCCTCACCCTTCATCCCTGAATTCTGGTCCGCGATCCGTGTCCCGGTCTCCAGGTTGTGGGGTGAAATTCAAAATTTTTGGTTCAAAAACTGGTTTTTTGACCGAAACTCAAAATTTTTGGTCGGCCCCTAGTAAGTTTTATTCCTTATATCGCTAGCCCGCGCGGACACGCGTCTCTGGACACCTCGCCCGCGCCCCTAGCCCGAATAAAACATACCTTTTTCAAAAAAATAGTTTTTTCATACATTCCTGTTAGTACCCAAAATCTACCTAAGGGATTGAATTTAAAACACAAACGTTGATATCTTCGCTTCCAGACGTGCGATTTTGAAGCTGTTTTCAGCGTTTTTAGACCAAACTAGGCCTCCGCCTAAGTTCTGACCATATCGCACGCATTTACACGCGCGTTGGGACTTCATCCCTACTAACACTCGGGAATTTTTCGAATTTTCATAGTAAATCATCAAAATTAATTGTTTTTCCAAATTCTTTTTCAAAAATAACGTTAGTTTATAGTTGAAATAGTCCTCACCCTTCATCCCTGAATTCTGGTCCGCGATCCGTGTCCCGGTCTCCAGGTTGTGGGGTGAAATTCAAAATTTTTTGGTTCAAAAACTGGTTTTTTGACCGAAACTCAAAATTTTTGGTCGGCACCTAGTAAGTTTTATTCCTTATATCGCTAGCCCGCGCGGACACGCGTCTCTGGACACCTCGCCCGCGCCCCTAGCCCGAATAAAACATACCTTTTTATAAAAAATAGTTTTTTCATACATTCCTGTTAGTACCCAAAATCTACCTAAGGGATTGAATTTAAAACACAAACGTTGATATCTTCGCTTCCAGACGTGCGATTTTGAAGCTGTTTTCAGCGTTTTTAGACCAAACTAGGCCTCCGCCTAAGTTCTGACCATATCGCACGCATTTACACGCGCGTCGGGACTTCATCCCTACTAACACTCGGGAATTTTTCGAATTTTCATAGTAAATCATCAAAATTAATTGTTTTTCCAAATTCTTTTTCAAAAATAACGTTAGTTTATAGTTGAAATAGTCCTCACCCTTCATCCCTGAATTCTGGTCCGCGATCCGTGTCCCGGTCTCCAGGTTGTGGGGTGAAATTCAAAATTTTTGGTTCAAAAACTGGTTTTTTTTGACCGAAACTCAAAATTTTTGGTCGGCCCCTAGTAAGTTTTATTCCTTATATCGCTAGCCCGCGTGGAGACGCGTCTCTGGACACCTCGCCCGTGCCCCTAGCTCGAATAAAACATACCTTTTTCTAAAAAATAGTTTTTTCATACATTCCTGTTAGTACCCAAAATCTACCTAAGGGATTGAATTTAGTCCGACATATGTGACGTGGCAATGCCCCGAGTCCGGCCAGGAAGCGCCCGGCGTCAGGTGTACTGGTGGTCGCGTGAGCTGACGTCTCTGCGTGAGGCGTGCGTAGCTGCGCGGCACCTGTACGCCAGGCATCGCAGGCTCCGCATCCGCCCACCGGATGCGGCAGCCATTGAGGCGGAGCTATATGAGGGGTACAGAGCGGCGAAGACCGCCCTCCGCGAAGCTGTCCTGCGGGCCAGGGATCAGGCCCGCGAGGAATTGCTGGGGACTCTCGACAGAGATCCGTGGGGGCGCCCTTACAAGATGGTGCGGGATAAACTCCGCACCTGGGCCCCCCCACTGACGCAGAGTCTCCGGCCTGAGCTCGTGGAGGACGTAGTGAGCACTCTGTTCCCTACGCGGGGGGAACATCCCCCCCCGCCTATGGCTCCGCCGCCTGCGGTGCTGGAAGCGGATCACCAGGACGACGACGACGATGCTCCGGTAGTGACTGGGGTAGACCTGAGAGTGGCGGTACGCAGGCTCAGTGCCAAAAATACCGCCCCGGGACCCGACGGCTTGCCTGGCAAAGCCTGGGTCCTGGCCTCGGAGGCTCTCGGGCCCCGACTGGAGGGGCTCCTAAGCGCATGCTTGGAGAGAGGCCAGTTCCCGCTTCGTTGGAAGACGGGAAAGCTGGTCCTCATTCGGAAGCCGGGGCGCCCTGCGGACTCTCCGTCCGCATACCGGCCCATAGTGTTGCTCGACGAGGTGGGCAAGCTCTTTGAAAGAGTCATTGCAAACCGCCTCGCCGAGCACCTTGCGGGGACCGGGCCGGATCTTGCGGAACACCAGTTTGGTTTCCGCAAGGGGCGCTCTACGGTGGACGCCATCATGCGCGTGAGAGCCCTCACGACGGGGGATGCAGTGTCTCGGGGTGGGGTTGTCTTGGCGGTGTCTCTAGACATCGCCAATGCCTTCAACTCCATGCCCTGGAGCTGCATTAGGGAGGCACTCCGGTATCACCGGGTGCCGACCTACCTTCGTCGTGTGGTCGGGGACTACCTGACGGATAGAGCCGTCATCTACCCCGGTCGCAGCGGAGAATGGAACCGGCGAGAGATGTCGTGCGGTGTTCCGCAGGGATCGGTCCTAGGGCCGTCCTTGTGGAACATCGGGTACGACTGGGTGCTGCGCGCCGACCTCCCTAGCGGCGTCAGCGTGGTCTGCTATGCAGACGACACGCTGGTGCTGGCACAAGGGGGGTCGCACGAGGCGGCGGCCGAAATAATGACACGCGGGGTTGCGATAGTCGTGGAGAGGATCCGGCAACTGGGTCTCGAGGTGGCATTGCACAAGTCCGAGGCCATGTGCTTTCATGGGCCTCGGAATGCGCCACCTCCGGGATCCTCACTGACGGTAGGAGGGGTATCCGTCGGCGTCGAGTCGACGCTGAAGTACCTGGGACTCGTCCTCGACAGCCGATGGAACTTCGTGGAGCATTTCCGACGTTTGGCCCCCAAACTGGAACGGACCGGAGCTGCCTTCAGGCGGCTCCTGCCCAACCTTGGGGGGCCAAACGCCTCCTGCCGGAGGCTCTACGCGGGAGTCGTGCGGTCCATGGCCCTTTACGGGGCCCCGGTGTGGGCGCGTTCCTTGAGGCTGCGTGCAGCCCACTACCTGAACGCGCCCCAAAAGGTGGTAGCCGTAAGGCTGGCCCGTGGGTACCGCACGATCTCCCGTGAGGCGGCGTGCCTCCTTGCCGGATTGCCGCCATGGGATCTGGAGGCGATAGTCCTCGCGCGCCTACATGAATGGCGCGCGGAGGTGCTACGCCGGGGGGAAACTCCGCTGCCGCGACAAATTGTCGCGCAGCGGACAGACTTCCGGCGTGATCTCATGGCGACATGGAGAGAGCGACTGTCGCAACCCCGTGCAGGGCACGCCACAATAGTGGCGGTAAGTCCCCTCTTTGAGGAGTGGCTTGAGAGACGCCACGGCGTCCTCACCTTCCGCCTGACGCAGGTCCTCACCGGACACGGTGTTTTCGGGAGGTTCCTGCACCGAATCGGGCGGGAGGAAACGCCCGGGTGTTTCCACTGCGAGGATCGACCGGAGGACACGGTGGAGCACACGGTGGAGGTGTGCCCCGCGTGGGCGGAGCACCGCCGTGTCCTCGAAGCGGCGATTGGCGGCGGCGACCTCTCGCGTCCGGCCCTGGTGCAAGCCATGGTCCGGAGCGAGACGGAATGGGACGCCGTCACCTCCTTCTGCGAAGCAGTAATGCTAGAGAAGGAGGTGGCGGAACGTGAGAGGGAGAGAACCTCACAGCGTCCCGGCCGCCGCGGGAGACGCCCCGGGCGTCGGGGGCCACCACGTGGCCCCCGGCCACCGTAGGCGCGGGCCTGTGGACGGTGGGCTATGGGCTAGCTCGCCGTCCGTCCGTCTCATGACGACAGGCCGTGTCGACGGCGCGTCCGTGTTCCACGCGCGCCTCAAAGAGAGTCAGCAAAAAGGAAGGGGTCCGAAAGGACCGATGCCTGCCGGGGTTGCGGGACTATTCGAAAGAGATACCGTGGCCCCGGAACACAAAGGGCGATGAAGGAACATGGATGGGTTTTAGTCAGTAAAAGTCTGACACTACCTCCTGCTCCGCCCAGAGCGGGAGAAGTCATTTGATGATTTCCCATCCGAAAAAAAAAAAAAAAAAAAAGGGATTGAATTTAAAACACAAACGTTGATATCTTCGCTTCCAGACGTGCGATTTTGAAGCTGTTTTCAGCGTTTTTAGACCAAACTAGGCCTCCGCCTAAGTTCTGACCATATCGCACGCATTTACACGCGCGTCGGGACTTCATCCCTACTAACACTCGGGAATTTTTCGAATTTTCATAGTAAATCATCAAAATTAATTGTTTTTCCAAATTCTTTTTCAAAAATAACGTTAGTTTATAGTTGAAATAGTCCTCACCCTTCATCCCTGAATTCTGGTCCGCGATCCGTGTCCCGGTCTCCAGGTTGTGGGGTGAAATTCAAAATTTTTTGGTTCAAAAACTGGTTTTTTGACCGAAACTCAAAATTTTTGGTCGGCACCTAGTAAGTTTTATTCCTTATATCGCTAGCCCGCGCGGACACGCGTCTCTGGACACCTCGCCCGCGCCCCTAGCCCGAATAAAACATACCTTTTTCTAAAAAATAGTTTTTTCATACATTCCTGTTAGTACCCAAAATCTACCTAAGGGATTGAATTTAAAACACAAACGTTGATATCTTCGCTTCCAGACGTGCGATTTTGAAGCTGTTTTCAGCGTTTTTAGACCAAACTAGGCCTCCGCCTAAGTTCTGACCATATCGCACGCATTTACACGCGCGTCGGGACTTCATCCCTACTAACACTCGGGAATTTTTCGAATTTTCATAGTAAATCATCAAAATTAATTGTTTTTCCAAATTCTTTTTCAAAAATAACGTTAGTTTATAGTTGAAATAGTCCTCACCCTTCATCCCTGAATTCTGGTCCGCGATCCGTGTCCCGGTCTCCAGGTTGTGGGGTGAAATTCAAAATTTTTTGGTTCAAAAACTGGTTTTTTGACCGAAACTCAAAATTTTTGGTCGGCACCTAGTAAGTTTTATTCCTTATATCGCTAGCCCGCGCGGACACGCGTCTCTGGACACCTCGCCCGCGCCCCTAGCCCGAATAAAACATACCTTTTTCCAAAAAAAAATTTTTTTCATACATTCCTGTTAGTACCCAAAATCTACCTAAGGGATTGAATTTAAAACACAAACGTTGATATCTTCGCTTCCAGACGTGCGATTTTGAAGCTGTTTTCAGCGTTTTTAGACCAAACTAGGCCTCCGCCTAAGTTCTGACCATATCGCACGCATTTACACGCGCGTCGGGACTTCATCCCTACTAACACTCGGGAATTTTTCGAATTTTCATAGTAAATCATCAAAATTAATTGTTTTTCCAAATTCTTTTTCAAAAATAACGTTAGTTTATAGTTGAAATAGTCCTCACCCTTCATCCCTGAATTCTGGTCCGCGATCCGTGTCCCGGTCTCCAGGTTGTGGGGTGAAATTCAAAATTTTTGGTTCAAAAACTGGTTTTTTGACCGAAACTTAAAATTTTTGGTCGGCCCCTAGTAAGTTTTATTCCTTATATCGCTAGCTCGCGCGGACACGCGTCTCTGGACACCTCGCCCGCGCCCCTAGCCCGAATAAAACATACCTTTTTCTAAAAAATAGTTTTTTCATACATTCCTGTTAGTACCCAAAATCTACCTAAGGGATTGAATTTAAAACACAAACGTTGATATCTTCGCTTCCAGACGTGCGATTTTGAAGCTGTTTTCAGCGTTTTTAGACCAAACTAGGCCTCCGCCTAAGTTCTGACCATATCGCACGCATTTACACGCGCGTCGGGACTTCATCCCTACTAACACTCGGGAATTTTTCGAATTTTCATAGTAAATCATCAAAATTAATTGTTTTTCCAAATTCTTTTTCAAAAATAACGTTAGTTTATAGTTGAAATAGTCCTCACCCTTCATCCCTGAATTCTGGTCCGCGATCCGTGTCCCGGTCTCCAGGTTGTGGGGTGAAATTCAAAATTTTTTGGTTCAAAAACTGGTTTTTTGACCGAAACTCAAAATTTTTGGTCGGCACCTAGTAAGTTTTATTCCTTATATCGCTAGCCCGCGCGGACACGCGTCTCTGGACACCTCGCCCGCGCCCCTAGCCCGAATAAAACATACCTTTTTCTAAAAAATAGTTTTTTCATACATTCCTGTTAGTACCCAAAATCTACCTAAGGGATTGAATTTAAAACACAAACGTTGATATCTTCGCTTCCAGACGTGCGATTTTGAAGCTGTTTTCAGCGTTTTTAGACCAAACTAGGCCTCCGCCTAAGTTCTGACCATATCGCACGCATTTACACGCGCGTCGGGACTTCATCCCTACTAACACTCGGGAATTTTTCGAATTTTCATAGTAAATCATCAAAATTAATTGTTTTTCCAAATTCTTTTTCAAAAATAACGTTAGTTTATAGTTGAAATAGTCCTCACCCTTCATCCCTGAATTCTGGTCCGCGATCCGTGTCCCGGTCTCCAGGTTGTGGGGTGAAATTCAAAATTTTTTGGTTCAAAAACTGGTTTTTTGACCGAAACTCAAAATTTTTGGTCGGCACCTAGTAAGTTTTATTCCTTATATCGCTAGCCCGCGCGGACACGCGTCTCTGGACACCTCGCCCGCGCCCCTAGCCCGAATAAAACATACCTTTTTCTAAAAAATAGTTTTTTCATACATTCCTGTTAGTACCCAAAATCTACCTAAGGGATTGAATTTAAAGCCAATAAAAAAACCCAACAACACCGCCGGCAACGGCAAGGAAGAGGAGAGGAGGGATGCGGGGTCGGAGTCCGACCTCGTATCCAGCGATGCGAGCGCGGGAGGCTCAGAGAGCTCCCGCCGCGTGAGGGCCGGGACTGCTGCGGAGAACGGCAAGTTCTTCCGCAAGCGGCCCAGGCGGGATGGCGACCGGGGGTCGTCATCCGGAGAGGAGGAGGCCTCGGCCCGTAAGATCCCCACCAACAAGCGTGGTGGGATCCGGGGCAAGGGGAGGGGGCTCTCTGCCTCCGGGAGGTCAGAAAGGTCAGCAAAGCTGGCCGAGGAGGGGCGCCACCCGGGCAACATTGCTCCCGGGTCAGGCGACGAGGCGGGCGCACCTGGCGGCTCCGAGGTGGAGCGTAAGACCAGGTTTGCAAAGGCGGTGGAAGCCGCGATAAGGGGCGTGGCCTTGAAGGTGAAGACATCTTCAAAACTCAAGGCCATACCCGCGGCTTCCGCCTCCATCTTGGCGGCAGCAGAGGCCAACTTCGCAGGGCCTTCATACCTTCCTCCTCCTCCTCCGATAGGTGGAGAGGAGTTGGCCAAGCTGCGGGCGGAGGTGGCCCGCCTGACGGCCGCTACGGAGGATCTCCGAAAGGAGAACGTCAAGCTCCACGCAGACCTGGCCAGTCTGCGTGAGGCTGGCTCTCGCGCGGCGCCTCCAAATAGGGGCCACCAGCAGCAGCGGCAGCAGCAACAGCGACAAGCCCAGCCCGTGCCGGTGGAGAACCAGGTCCTAAGCCTGGTTCGCCAGGAGCTAGCTTCTTTCCAGGCGCGGTTTTCCGTCCTGGAGGGAATTGTTCTGCGCCCCGCCCTGGGTGCAAACAGGGCAGCCGCGGCCCCAACCACGATGCCGAGCACGGTGTCGTACGCGGCTGTTGCGGCTGCCGCACCTGGATCGGGGCCGTCTAGTCAGCCCTCCAGCGGGGCTGTGGCAGCCCCCCCCAAAGAGCCGACTCCGGTGAACCCGGCGCCGGCTAAGAAGACGGCCAAGAAGAAAGGCAAGGCGGCTGCACAGGCGAGGACTGTGACAGCGCCAGTGCCAGCGGCGGGTGGGACAGCGCCTGAGGCACGACAGCCGCCGCCGCCGCCACCGCTCCCCCAGGCCCCTACACCTCCCGCGGCTGAAGCCGGATGGCAGGTGGTCGGGGAGAAGCGGAAGGGGCGAAAGGCGGCCAAAAAGGCCCGGAATGAGGAGCGGCAGCGCCAGCATAGGGCGCGCAAGATCGCGGCTAGACTCCGCGCCCCGAAGACCGCGGCTGTAGTGATTACACTACAGCCGGAGGCGGAAAAGAGGGGCGTGTCATACCGCGACTTGCTGGCGAAGGCGAAAGAGACGGTGGATCTCGGAGAGCTCGGGATCACCGGGGGCCTCCGGCTTAAAGTCACCGCGACGGGGGCTCGTATGCTGGAGATCCCCGGAGAAACCAGTGGGTCGTCCGCTGACGCTCTAGCTGAAAAGCTCAGAGCGTCCTTGAACGCGGACGACGCCCGAGTGTCCAGGCCCGTCAGATGCGCAGATCTGCGCATCCTGGGTCTGGACGACTCCGTGACCAAGGAGGAGGTGGTGGCCGCCGTCGCCAGGTCCGGTGGGTGTCCTGCTGAGCAGGTCAGGGCAGGCGCCCTACGTCCGGACCTCACGGGTATGCATACCGTTACGGTATGCTGCCCCGTGACGGCGGCCAAAACGATAGTGGAGGGCCGAAGGCTATTGGTGGGCTGGGTCTCAGCACAGGTGAAGCTGCTGGAGCCCAGACCTCTGAGGTGTTATCGCTGTCACGTGGGGCACCACGTGTCAGTACAGTGCGCCTCGGAGGTTGATCGCAGCGGCCTCTGTTTCCGCTGCAGTCAGCCCGGTCACGTGTCCGCGGCTTGCTGTGCCACGCCGCACTGCGGTGCCTGTGCGGCGGCTGGCAAGCCGGCCGATCACCGGGCTGGGAGCAAGGCCTGCGCTCCGCCCACCAAGGCCACCAGAGGCAAGGGAAGGCCCTCCGCCGCCACCGCCACCGTCGCTACCGCCGCAGCCGCAACTGCCGCCGCTGCCTCTGCCGCTGCCGTAGAGGGGCCCTCACAGGGGGCCAGGGAGGAGGAAGCGGTAATGGAGTGCCAATAACGGCCCCATTACGCTTCCTCCAAGCGAACATCAACCACTGCGCCTGCGCTCAGGATCTGTTGCTCCAGAGCATGGCGCAGTGGTCGATACACATCGCTGTGGTCGCTGAGCCGTATTTCGTCCAGCCCAGGGAAGACTGGGCGGCGGACCTTAGCGGCTCAGTGACCATAGTGTCGTCAGCCGCCGCCGGTACCCCGACCCTTGAAGGTGTCAGGAGGGGTCGGGGGTGCGTAGCAGCACGGTTCGGAGAGATTGTAGTGGTGGGAGTCTACTTTTCCCCGAGCCGAACTCTCGCCGAGTTCCACAACTCTCTCGCAGAGTTAAGTGTCGTCGTCGGGAACCATTCCCTCCCCGTGCTTGTCCTCGGGGACTTCAATGCCAAGAACTTGGCTTGGGGTTCTCGTTGCACAGATGTGCGGGGAAGGATGGTGGAGGACTGGGCTCTGGAGAAGGGCCTGGTCGTCCTAAATCGGGGTTCTGTCCCCACGTGCGTGCGGATGCGGGGTGAGTCGGTGGTGGACATTTCGTTCGCTAGCCCCGCTCTGTCGCCACGTGTCGTTGACTGGCGTGTCATGGAGGGGGTGGAGACCTATTCCGACCACCGGTATATCCGGTTTGACGTCTCCACCCAGACCTCAAGCGCGCCGGTCCAACAGGCCCCGAGTGGTCCGCGCTGGGCGCTGAAGCAGCTGGACCGGGAGCTCCTCCTGGAAGCCTCGATCGTGCAGGCCTGGGTGACATCACCAGACAGGCCTGCCGACATTAATAATGAGGCAGGGTGGTTCCAGGAGGCCATGTCCGACATATGTGACGTGGCAATGCCCCGAGTCCGGCCAGGAAGCGCCCGGCGTCAGGTGTACTGGTGGTCGCAAGAGCTGACGTCTCTGCGTGAGGCGTGCGTGGCTGCGCGGCACCTGTACGCCAGGCATCGCAGGCTCCGCATCCGCCCACCGGATGCGGCAGCCATTGAGGCGGAGCTATATGAGGGGTACAGAGCGGCGAAGACCGCCCTCCGCGAAGCTGTCCTGCGGGCCAGGGATCAGGCCCGCGAGGAATTGCTGGGGACTCTCGACAGAGATCCGTGGGGGCGCCCTTACAAGATGGTGCGGGATAAACTCCGCACCTGGGCCCCCCCACTGACGCAGAGTCTCCGGCCTGAGCTCGTGGAGGACGTGGTGAGCACTCTGTTCCCTACGCGGGGGGAACATCCCCCCCCGCCTATGGCTCCGCCGCCTGCGGTGCTGGAAGCGGATCACCAGGACGACGACGACGACACTCCGGTAGTGACTGGGGTAGACCTGAGAGTGGCGGTACGCAGGCTCAGTGCCAAAAATACCGCCCCGGGACCCGACGGCTTGCCTGGCAAAGCCTGGGTCCTGGCCTCGGAGGCTCTCGGGCCCCGACTGGAGGGGCTCCTAAGCGCATGCTTGGAGAGAGGCCAGTTCCCGCTTCGTTGGAAGACGGGGAAGCTGGTCCTCATTCGGAAGCCGGGGCGCCCTGCGGACTCTCCGTCCGCATACCGGCCCATAGTGTTGCTCGACGAGGTGGGCAAGCTCTTCGAAAGAGTCATTGCAAACCGCCTCGCCGAGCACCTTGCGGGGACGGGGCCGGATCTTGCGGAACACCAGTTTGGTTTCCGCAAGGGGCGCTCTACGGTGGACGCCATCATGCGCGTGAGAGCCCTCACGACGGGGGATGCAGTGTCCCGGGGGGGGGTAGTCTTGGCGGTGTCTCTTGACATCGCCAACGCCTTCAACTCCATGCCCTGGAGCTGCATTAGGGAGGCACTACGGTATCACCGGGTGCCGACCTACCTTCGTCGTGTGGTCGGGGACTACCTAACGGATAGAGCCGTTATCTACCCCGGTCGCAGCGGAGAATGGAACCGGCGAGAGATGTCGTGCGGTGTTCCACAGGGATCGGTCCTAGGGCCTTCCTTGTGGAACATCGGGTACGACTGGGTGCTGCGCGCCGACCTCCCTAGCGGCGTCAGCGTGGTCTGCTATGCAGACGACACGCTGGTGCTGGCACAAGGGGGGTCGCACGAGGCGGCGGCCGAAATAATGACACGCGGGGTTGCGATAGTCGTCGAGAGGATCCGGCAACTGGGTCTCGAGGTGGCATTGCACAAGTCCGAGGCCATGTGTTTTCATGGGCCTCGGAATGCGCCACCTCCGGGATCCTCACTGACGGTAGGAGGGGTATCCGTCGGCGTCGAGTCGACGCTGAAGTACCTGGGACTCGTCCTCGACAGCCGATGGAACTTCGTGGAGCATTTCCGACGTTTGGCCCCCAAACTGGAACGGACCGGGGCTGCCTTCAGGCGGCTCCTGCCCAACCTTGGGGGGCCAAACGCCTCCTGCCGGAGGCTCTACGCGGGAGTCGTGCGGTCCATGGCCCTTTACGGGGCCCCGGTGTGGGCGCGTTCCTTGAGGCTGCGTGCAGCCCACTACCTGAACGCGCCCCAAAAGGTGGTAGCCGTAAGGCTGGCCCGTGGGTACCGCACGATCTCCCGTGAGGCGGCGTGCCTCCTTGCCGGATTGCCGCCATGGGATCTGGAGGCGATAGTCCTCGCGCGCCTACATGAATGGCGCGCGGAGGTGCTACGCCGGGGGGAAACTCCGCTGCCGCGACAAATTGTCGCGCAGCGGACAGACTTCCGGCGTGATCTCATGGCGACATGGAGAGAGCGACTGTCGCAACCCCGTGCAGGGCACGCCACAATAGTGGCGGTAAGTCCCCTCTTTGAGGAGTGGCTTGAGAGACGCCACGGCGTCCTCACCTTCCGCCTGACGCAGGTCCTCACCGGACACGGTGTTTTCGGGAGGTTCCTGCACCGAATCGGGCGGGAGGAAACGCCCGGGTGTTTCCACTGCGAGGATCGACCGGAGGACACGGTGGAGCACACGGTGGAGGTGTGCCCCGCGTGGGCGGAGCACCGCCGTGTCCTCGAAGCAGCGATTGGCGGCGGCGACCTCTCGCGTCCGGCCCTGGTGCAAGCCATGGTCCGGAGCGAGACGGAATGGGACGCCGTCACCTCCTTCTGCGAAGCAGTAATGCTAGAGAAGGAGGTGGCGGAACGTGAGAGGGAGAGAACCTCACAGCGTCCCGGCCGCCGCGGGAGACGCCCCGGGCGTCGGGGGCCACCACGTGGCCCCCGGCCACCGTAGGCGCGGGCCTGTGGACGGTGGGCTATGGGCTAGCTCGCCGTCCGTCCGTCTCATGACGACAGGCCGTGTCGACGGCGCGTTCGTGTTCCACGCGCGCCTCAAAGAGAGTCAGCAAAAAGGAAGGGGTCCGAAAGGACCGATGCCTGCCGGGGTTGCGGGACTATTCGAAAGAGATACCGTGGCCCCGGAACACAAAGGGCGATGAAGGAACATGGATGGGTTTTAGTCAGTAAAAGTCTGACACTCCCTCCTGCTCCGCCCAGAGCGGGAGAAGTCATTTGATGATTTCCCATCCGAAAAAAAAAAAAAAAAAAAAAAAAAAAAGGGATTGAATTTAAAACACAAACGTTGATATCTTCGCTTCCAGACGTGCGATTTTGAAGCTGTTTTCAGCGTTTTTAGACCAAACTAGGCCTCCGCCTAAGTTCTGACCATATCGCACGCATTTACACGCGCGTCGGGACTTCATCCCTACTAACACTCGGGAATTTTTCGAATTTTCATAGTAAATCATCAAAATTAATTGTTTTTCCAAATTCTTTTTCAAAAATAACGTTAGTTTATAGTTGAAATAGTCCTCACCCTTCATCCCTGAATTCTGGTCCGCGATCCGTGTCCCGGTCTCCAGGTTGTGGGGTGAAATTCAAAATTTTTGGTTCAAAAACTGGTTTTTTGACCGAAACTCAAAATTTTTGGTCGGCCCCTAGTAAGTTTTATTCCTTATATCGCTAGCCCGCGCGGACACGCGTCTCTGGACACCTCGCCCGCGCCCCTAGCCCGAATAAAACATACCTTTTTCTAAAAAATAGTTTTTTCATACATTCCTGTTAGTACCCAAAATCTACCTAAGGGATTGAATTTATCGTGGAGGACGTGGTGAGAACTCTGTTCCCTACGCGGGGAGAACATCCCCCCCCGCCTATGGCTCCGCCACCTGCGGTGCTTGAAGCGGACCACCAGGACGACGACGACGACACTCCGGAAGTGACTGGGGTAGACCTGAGAGTGGCGGTACGCAGGCTCAGTGCCAAAAATACCGCCCCGGGACCTGACGGCTTGCCTGGCAAAGCCTGGGTCCTGGCCTCGGAGGCTCTCGGGCCCCGACTGGAGGGGCTCTTAAGCGCATGTTTGGAGAGAGGCCAGTTCCCGCTTCGTTGGAAGACGGGGAAGCTGGTCCTCATTCGGAAGCCGGGGCGCCCTGCGGACTCTCCGTCCGCATACCGGCCCATAGTGTTGCTCGACGAGGTGGGCAAGCTCTTCGAAAGAGTCATTGCAAACCGCCTCGCCGAGCACCTTGCGGGGACGGGGCCGGATCTTGCGGAGCACCAGTTTGGTTTCCGCAAGGGGCGCTCTACGGTGGACGCCATCATGCGCGTGAGAGCCCTCACGACGGGGGATGCAGTGTCCCGGGGTGGGGTTGTCTTGGCGGTGTCTCTAGACATCGCCAATGCCTTCAACTCCATGCCCTGGAGCTGCATTAGGGAGGCACTCCGGTATCACCGGGTGCCGACCTACCTTCGTCGTGTGGTCGGGGACTACCTGACGGATAGAGCCGTCATCTACCCCGGTCGCAGCGGAGAATGGAACCGGCGAGAGATGTCGTGCGGTGTCCCGCAGGGATCGGTCCTAGGGCCGTCCTTGTGGAACATCGGGTACGACTGGGTGCTGCGCGCCGACCTCCCTAGCGGCGTCAGTGTGGTCTGCTATGCAGACGACACGCTGGTGCTGGCACAGGGGGGGTCGCACGAGGCGGCGGCCGAAGCTATGACACGCGGGGTTGCGATAGTCGTTGAGAGGATCCGGCAACTGGGTCTCGAGGTGGCATTGCACAAGTCCGAGGCCATGTGCTTTCATGGGCCTCGGAATGCGCCACCTCCGGGATCCTTACTCACGGTAGGAGGGGTATCCATCGGTGTCGAGTCGACTTTGAAGTACCTAGGACTCGTCCTCGACAGCCGGTGGAACTTCGTGGAGCACTTCCGACGTTTGGCCCCCAAACTGGAACGGACTGGGGCTGCCTTCAGGCGGCTCCTGCCCAACCTGGGGGGGCCGAACGCCTCCTGCCGGAGGCTCTACGCGGGGGTCGTGCGGTCCATGGCCCTTTACGGGGCCCCGGTGTGGGCGCGTTCCTTGAGGCTGCGTGCAGCCCACTACCTGAACGCGCCCCAAAAGGTGGTAGCCGTAAGGCTGGCCCGTGGGTACCGCACGATCGCCCGCGAGGCGGCGTGCCTCCTTGCCGGATTGCCGCCATGGGATCTGGAGGCGATAGTCCTCGCGCGCCTGCATGAATGGCGCGCGGAGGCGCTTCGCCGGGGGGAAACTCCGCTGCCGCGACAAATTGTCGCTCAGCGGACAGACTTCCGGCGGGATCTCATGGCGACATGGAGAGAGCGACTGTCGCAACCCCGTGCAGGGCACGCCACGATAGTGGCGATAAGTCCCCTCTTTGAGGAGTGGCTGGAGAGACGCCACGGCGTCCTCACCTTCCGCCTGACGCAGGTCCTCACCGGACACGGTGTTTTCGGGAGGTTCCTGCACCGAATCGGGCGGGAGGAAACGCCCGGGTGTTTCCACTGCGAGGATCGACCGGAGGACACGGTGGAGCACACGGTGGAGGTGTGCCCCGCGTGGGCGGAGTACCGCCGTGTCCTCGAAGCGGCGATTGGCGGCGGCGACCTCTCGCGTCCGGCCCTGGTGCAAGCCATGGTCCGGAGCGAGACGGAATGGGACGCCGTCACCTCCTTCTGCGAAGCAGTAATGCTAGAGAAGGAGGTGGCGGAACGTGAGAGGGAGAGAACCTCACAGCGTCCCGGCCGCCGCGGGAGACGCCCCGGGCGTCGGGGGCCACCACGTGGCCCCCGGCCACCGTAGGCGCGGGCCTGTGGACGGTGGGCTATGGGCTAGCTCGCCGTCCGTCCGTCTCATGACGACAGGCCGTGTCGACGGCGCGTTCGTGTTCCACGCGCGCCTCAAAGAGAGTCAGCAAAAAGGAGGGGTCCGCAAGGACCGATGCCTGCCGGGGTTGCGGGACTATTCGAAAGAGATACCGTGGCCCCGGAACACAAAGGGCGATGAAGGAACATGGATGGGTTTTAGTCAGTAAAAGTCTGACACTCCCTCCTGCTCCGCCCAGAGCGGGAGAAGTCATTTGATGATTTCCCATCCGAAAAAAAAAAAAAAAAAAAAAAAAAAAAAAAAAGGGATTGAATTTAAAACACAAACGTTGATATCTTCGCTTCCAGACGTGCGATTTTGAAGCTGTTTTCAGCGTTTTTAGACCAAACTAGGCCTCCGCCTAAGTTCTGACCATATCGCACGCATTTACACGCGCGTCGGGACTTCATCCCTACTAACACTCGGGAATTTTTCGAATTTTCATAGTAAATCATCAAAATTAATTGTTTTTCCAAATTCTTTTTCAAAAATAACGTTAGTTTATAGTTGAAATAGTCCTCACCCTTCATCCCTGAATTCTGGTCCGCGATCCGTGTCCCGGTCTCCAGGTTGTGGGGTGAAATTCAAAATTTTTGGTTCAAAAACTGGTTTTTTGACCGAAACTCAAAATTTTTGGTCGGCCCCTAGTAAGTTTTATTCCTTATATCGCTAGCTCGCGCGGACACGCGTCTCTGGACACCTCGCCCGCGCCCCTAGCCCGAATAAAACATACCTTTTTCTAAAAAATAGTTTTTTCATACATTCCTGTTAGTACCCAAAATCTACCTAAGGGATTGAATTTAAAACACAAACGTTGATATCTTCGCTTCCAGACGTGCGATTTTGAAGCTGTTTTCAGCGTTTTTAGACCAAACTAGGCCTCCGCCTAAGTTCTGACCATATCGCACGCATTTACACGCGCGTCGGGACTTCATCCCTACTAACACTCGGGAATTTTTCGAATTTTCATAGTAAATCATCAAAATTAATTGTTTTTCCAAATTCTTTTTCAAAAATAACGTTAGTTTATAGTTGAAATAGTCCTCACCCTTCATCCCTGAATTCTGGTCCGCGATCCGTGTCCCGGTCTCCAGGTTGTGGGGTGAAATTCAAAATTTTTTGGTTCAAAAACTGGTTTTTTGACCGAAACTCAAAATTTTTGGTCGGCACCTAGTAAGTTTTATTCCTTATATCGCTAGCCCGCGCGGACACGCGTCTCTGGACACCTCGCCCGCGCCCCTAGCCCGAATAAAACATACCTTTTTCTAAAAAATAGTTTTTTCATACATTCCTGTTAGTACCCAAAATCTACCTAAGGGATTGAATTTAGGGGTGCGATGTCAGAAGTCCTCCACGTGTGTCTGGCGGTTGCTGGTCCCTCTCGATACGTCTGGAGGGAAGAGCAGCTGCTGGGCCGGTGCACCCTGGGCGCGGCAGTATCCTTCTCCGGGGAATGAGAGGAAATGAGAATTTCCTTTTATCCCTCGGGGAGAGTTACTGCCGCGGCTAATTATTCTGACATGGGTGGGGTCCTGCCAGGACCACCGGTGCGTTCCTCTGCGTGACCCTCTGTACAGCAGAGGGCATAGCAGAGGAGTGAGGGCGGGCTCGGTGTGCACTTACCCTGCCTCCGAGCAGACAGAGAAGGATGCGTTCTTCTCTGTCACCGTCAGTCTCGTAATCCCATTATCGAAGTGCTGTGGATCACGTCTCGCGGCTTCGGTAGGGACCGAGGGTCTTGGCTTAATTGCCCGGATCGCGAGGTAGAAAACCTCTATAAAAAGTTACCCCGAATCCCAAGCGGCGACGCACCGCGAGGGGATGTATGGCTGACGGGTGTTCCATAGAACAAATCAGTCGTTAGTGCGCTCCTCGCCAGGGTACCTGCAGACCCCCTGGCGAGTAATAAATACTCAAAATCTGCCCTTCTAGGTACAGGGGTCTCTGCCTAGATTGAGAATATTTCCCCCATACTCGTGGGAACAATATGGAAAGTATAAATAAAAAACCCAACAACACCGCCGGTAACGGCAAGGAAGAGGAGAGGAGGGATGCGGGGTCGGACTCCGACCTCGTATCCAGCGATGTGAGCGCGGGAGGCTCAGAGAGCTCCCGCCGCGTGAGGGCCGGGACTGCTGCGGAGAACGGCAAGTTCTTCCGCAAGCGGCCCAGGCGGGATGGCGACCGGGGGTCGTCATCCGGAGAGGAGGAGGCCTCGGCCCGTAAGATCCCCACCAACAAGCGTGGTGGGATCCGGGGCAAGGGGAGAGGGCTCTCTGCCTCCGTGAGGTCGGCAAGACTTGCCGAGGAGGGGCGCCACCCGGGCAATACTGCTCCCGGGTCGGGCGACGAGGCGGGTGCACCGGGCGGCTCCGAGGCGGAGCGTAAGGCCCGGTTCGCAAAGGAGGTAGAAGCCGCTATAAGGGGCGTGGCCTTGAAGATAAAGACATCGTCCAAACTCAAGGCCATACCCGCGGCTTCCGCCTCTATCATGGCGGCAGCGGAGGCCAACTTTGCGGGGCCTTCCCCTCCTCCTCCTCCTCCGATAGGTGGAGAGGAGGTGGCCAAACTGCGGGCGGAGTTGACCCGCCTGACGGCTGCGATGGAGGCTCTCCAAAGGGAGAACGCCAAGCTCCACGCAGACCTGGCCAGTCTGCGTGAGGCTGGCACCCGCGTGGCGCCTCCAAATGGGGGCCACCAGCAGCAGCGACAAGCCGAGCCGGTGCCTGTTGAAAATCAGGTTCTGAACCTGGTGCGGCGGGAGCTGGCTTCCTTTCAGGCGCGGTTTTCCGTCCTGGAGGGAATTGTTCTGCGCCCCGCCCTGGGTTCAAACAAGACTGCCGCGGGCCCGAGCACGATGCCAACCACGGTGTCGTACGCGGCTGCTGTGGCTGCCGCGCCCGCACCTGGGCCGTCGAGTCAGTCCTCCGGCAGAGCAATGGCGCCCTCCCCTGGAAAGCCGGCTCCGGCGACACCGGCGCCGGCTAAGAAGTCGTCCAGGAGGAGGAAGGGCAAGGCAGCCCCACAGGCGGTGACTGTGCCGGTGACAGTGCCAGCGGCGAGTGGGCCAGCACCTGCGGCACAGCAGCTGCCGCCGCCGCCACCGCCCCCCCAGCTCCCTACACCTCCCGCGGCTGAAGCCGGGTGGCAGGTGGTCGGCGAGAAGAGGAAGGGGCGAAAGGCGGCCAAAAAGGCCAGAAGTGAGGAGCGGCAACGGCAGCACAGAGCGAGAAAGATCGCGTCTAGGCTCCGCGCCCCTAAGACTGCGGCTGTAGTGATTACACTACAGCCGGAGGCGGAAAAGAGGGGCGTGTCATACCGCGACTTGCTGGCGAAGGCGAAAGAGACGGTGGATCTAGGAGAGCTCGGGATCACCGGGGGCCTCCGGCTTAAAGTCACCGCGACGGGGGCTCGTATGCTGGAGATCCCCGGAGAAACCAGTGGGTCGTCCGCTGACGCTCTAGCTGAAAAGCTCAGAGCGTCCTTGAACGCGGACGACGCCCGAGTGTCCAGGCCCGTCAGATGCGCAGACCTGCGCATCCTGGGTCTGGACGACTCCGTGACAAAGGAGGAGGTGGTGGCCGCCGTCGCTAGGTCCGGTGGGTGTCCTGCTGAGCAGGTCAGGGCAGGCGCCCTACGTCCGGACCTCACGGGTATGCATACCGTTACGGTATGCTGCCCCGTGACGGCGGCCAAAACGATAGTGGAGGGCCGAAGGCTATTGGTGGGCTGGGTCTCAGCACAGGTAAAGCTGCTGGAGCCCAGACCTCTGAGGTGTTATCGCTGTCACGTGGGGCACCACGTGTCAGTACAATGCGCCTCGGAGGTTGATCGCAGCGGCCTCTGCTTCCGCTGCAGTCAGCCCGGTCACGTGTCCGCGGCTTGCTGTGCCACGCCGCACTGCGGTGCCTGTGCGGCGGCTGGCAAGCCGGCCGATCACCGGGCTGGGAGCAAGGCCTGCGCCCCGCCCACCAAGGCCACCAGAGGCAAGGGAAGGCCCTCCGCCGCCACCGCCACCGTCGCCACCGCCGCAGCCGCAACTGCCGCTGCTGCCGTAGAGGGGCCCTCACAGGGGGCCAGGGAGGAGGAAGCGGTAATGGAGTGCCAATAACGGCCCCATTACGCTTCCTCCAAGCGAACATCAACCACTGCGCCTGCGCTCAGGATCTGTTGCTCCAGAGCATGGCGCAGTGGTCGATACACATCGCTGTGGTCGCTGAGCCGTATTTCGTCCAGCCCAGGGAAGACTGGGTGGCGGACCTTAGCGGCTGTGACCATAGTGTCATCGGCCGCCGCCGGTACCCCGACCCTTGAAGGTGTCAGGAGGGGTCGGGGGTGCGTAGCAGCACGGTTCGGAGAGATCGTAGTGGTGGGAGTCTACTTCTCCCCGAGCCGAACTCTCGCCGAGTTCCACAACTCTCTCGCAGAGTTGAGTGTCGTCGTCGGGAACCATTCCCTCCCCGTGCTTGTCCTCGGGGACTTCAATGCCAAGAACTTGGCTTGGGGTTCTCGTTGCACAGATGTGCGGGGAAGGATGGTGGAGGACTGGGCTCTGGAGAAGGGCCTGGTCGTCCTTAATCGGGGTTCTGTCCCCACGTGCGTGCGGATGCGGGGTGAGTCGGTGGTGGACATTTCGTTCGCTAGCCCCGCTCTGTCGCCACGTGTCGTTGACTGGCGTGTCATGGAGGGGGTGGAGACCTATTCCGACCACCGGTATATCCGGTTCGACGTCTCCACCCAGACCTCAAGCGCGCCGGTCCAACAGGCCCCGAGTGGTCCGCGCTGGGCGCTGAAGCAGCTGGACCGGGAGCTCCTCCTGGAAGCCTCGATCGTGCAGGCCTGGGTGACATCACCAGACAGGCCTGCCGACATTAACAATGAGGCAGGGTGGTTCCAGGAGGCCATGTCCGACATATGTGACGTGGCAATGCCCCGAGTCCGGCCAGGAAGCGCCCGGCGTCAGGTGTACTGGTGGTCGCGAGAGCTGACGTCTCTGCGTGAAGCGTGCGTGGCTGCGCGGCACCTGTACGCCAGGCATCGCAGGCTCCGCATCCGCCCACCGGATGCGGCAGCCATTGAGGCGGAGCTATATGAGGGGTACAGAGCGGCGAAGACCGCCCTCCGCGAAGCTGTCCTGCGGGCCAGGGATCAGGCCCGCGAGGAATTGCTGGGGACTCTCGACAGAGATCCGTGGGGGCGCCCTTACAAGATGGTGCGGGATAAACTCCGCACCTGGGCCCCCCCACTGACGCAGAGTCTCCGGCCTGAGCTCGTGGAGGACGTAGTGAGCACTCTGTTCCCTACGCGGGGGGAACATCCCCCCCCGCCTATGGCTCCGCCGCCTGTGGTGCTGGAAGCGGATCACCAGGACGACGACACTCCGGTAGTGACTGGGGTAGACCTGAGAGTGGCGGTACGCAGGCTCAGTGCCAAAAATACCGCCCCAGGACCCGACGGCTTGCCTGGCAAAGCCTGGGTCCTGGCCTCGGAGGCTCTCGGGCCCCGACTGGAGGGGCTCCTAAGCGCATGCTTGGAGAGAGGCCAGTTCCCGCTTCGTTGGAAGACGGGGAAGCTGGTCCTCATTCGGAAGCCGGGGCGCCCTGCGGACTCTCCGTCCGCATACCGGCCCATAGTGTTGCTCGACGAGGTGGGCAAGCTCTTTGAAAGAGTCATTGCAAACCGCCTCGCCGAGCACCTTGCGGGGACGGGGCCGGATCTTGCGGAACACCAGTTTGGTTTCCGCAAGGGGCGCTCTACGGTGGACGCCATCATGCGCGTGAGAGCCCTCACGACGGGGGATGCAGTGTCCCGGGGGGGGGTTGTCTTGGCGGTGTCTCTTGACATCGCCAACGCCTTCAACTCCATGCCCTGGAGCTGCATTAGGGAGGCACTACGGTATCACCGGGTGCCGACCTACCTTCGTCGTGTGGTCGGGGACTACCTAACGGATAGAGCCGTTATCTACCCCGGTCGCAGCGGAGAATGGAACCGGCGAGAGATGTCGTGCGGTGTTCCACAGGGATCGGTCCTAGGGCCTTCCTTGTGGAACATCGGGTACGACTGGGTGCTGCGCGCCGACCTCCCTAGCGGCGTCAGCGTGGTCTGCTATGCAGACGACACGCTGGTGCTGGCACAAGGGGGGTCGCACGAGGCGGCGGCCGAAATAATGACACGCGGGGTTGCGATAGTCGTCGAGAGGATCCGGCAACTGGGTCTCGAGGTGGCATTGCACAAGTCCGAGGCCATGTGTTTTCATGGGCCTCGGAATGCGCCACCTCCGGGATCCTCACTGACGGTAGGAGGGGTATCCGTCGGCGTCGAGTCGACGCTGAAGTACCTGGGACTCGTCCTCGACAGCCGATGGAACTTCGTGGAGCATTTCCGACGTTTGGCCCCCAAACTGGAACGGACCGGGGCTGCCTTCAGGCGGCTCCTGCCCAACCTTGGGGGGCCAAACGCCTCCTGCCGGAGGCTCTACGCGGGAGTCGTGCGGTCCATGGCCCTTTACGGGGCCCCGGTGTGGGCGCGTTCCTTGAGGCTGCGTGCAGCCCACTACCTGAACGCGCCCCAAAAGGTGGTAGCCGTAAGGCTGGCCCGTGGGTACCGCACGATCTCCCGTGAGGCGGCGTGCCTCCTTGCCGGATTGCCGCCATGGGATCTGGAGGCGATAGTCCTCGCGCGCCTACATGAATGGCGCGCGGAGGTGCTACGCCGGGGGGAAACTCCGCTGCCGCGACAAATTGTCGCTCAGCGGACAGACTTCCGGCGGGATCTTATGGCGACATGGAGAGAGCGACTGTCGCAACCCCGTGCAGGGCACGCAACAATAGTGGCGGTAAGTCCCCTCTTTGAGGAGTGGCTTGAGAGACGCCACGGCGTCCTCACCTTCCGCCTGACGCAGGTCCTCACCGGACACGGTGTTTTCGGGAGGTTCCTGCACCGAATCGGGCGGGAGGAAACGCCCGGGTGTTTCCACTGCGAGGATCGACCGGAGGACACGGTGGAGCACACGGTGGAGGTGTGCCCCGCGTGGGCGGAGCACCGCCGTGTCCTCGAAGCGGCGATTGGCGGCGGCGACCTCTCGCGTCCGGCCCTGGTGCAAGCCATGGTCCGGAGCGAGACGGAATGGGACGCCGTCACCTCCTTCTGCGAAGCAGTAATGCTAGAGAAGGAGGTGGCGGAACGTGAGAGGGAGAGAACCTCACAGCGTCCCGGCCGCCGCGGGAGACGCCCCGGGCGTCGGGGGCCACCACGTGGCCCCCGGCCACCGTAGGCGCGGGTCTGTGGACGGTGGGCTATGGGCTAGCTCGCCGTCCGTCCGTCTCATGACGACAGGCCGTGTCGACGGCGCGTTCGTGTTCCACGCGCGCCTCAAAGAGAGTCAGCAAAAAGGAAGGGGTCCGAAAGGACCGATGCCTGCCGGGGTTGCGGGACTATTCGAAAGAGATACCGTGGCCCCGGAACACAAAGGGCGATGAAGGAACATGGATGGGTTTTAGTCAGTAAAAGTCTGACACTCCCTCCTGCTCCGCCCAGAGCGGGAGAAGTCATTTGATGATTTCCCATCCGAAAAAAAAAAAAAAAAAAAAAAAAGGGATTGAATTTAAAACACAAACGTTGATATCTTCGCTTCCAGACGTGCGATTTTGAAGCTGTTTTCAGCGTTTTTAGACCAAACTAGGCCTCCGCCTAAGTTCTGACCATATCGCACGCATTTACACGCGCGTCGGGACTTCATCCCTACTAACACTCGGGAATTTTTCGAATTTTCATAGTAAATCATCAAAATTAATTGTTTTTCCAAATTCTTTTTCAAAAATAACGTTAGTTTATAGTTGAAATAGTCCTCACCCTTCATCCCTGAATTCTGGTCCGCGATCCGTGTCCCGGTCTCCAGGTTGTGGGGTGAAATTCAAAATTTTTTGGTTCAAAAACTGGTTTTTTGACCGAAACTCAAAATTTTTGGTCGGCACCTAGTAAGTTTTATTCCTTATATCGCTAGCCCGCGCGGACACGCGTCTCTGGACACCTCGCCCGCGCCCCTAGCCCGAATAAAACATACCTTTTTCTAAAAAATAGTTTTTTCATACATTCCTGTTAGTACCCAAAATCTACCTAAGGGATTGAATTTAAAACACAAACGTTGATATCTTCGCTTCCAGACGTGCGATTTTGAAGCTGTTTTCAGCGGTTTTAGACCAAACTAGGCCTCCGCCTAAGTTCTGACCATATCGCACGCATTTACACGCGCGTCGGGACTTCATCCCTACTAACACTCGGGAATTTTTCGAATTTTCATAGTAAATCATCAAAATTAATTGTTTTTCCAAATTCTTTTTCAAAAATAACGTTAGTTTATAGTTGAAATAGTCCTCACCCTTCATCCCTGAATTCTGGTCCGCGATCCGTGTCCCGGTCTCCAGGTTGTGGGGTGAAATTCAAAATTTTTGGTTCAAAAACTGGTTTTTTGACCGAAACTCAAAATTTTTGGTCGGCCCCTAGTAAGTTTTATTCCTTATATCGCTAGCTCGCGCGGACACGCGTCTCTGGACACCTCGCCCGCGCCCCTAGCCCGAATAAAACATACCTTTTTCTAAAAAATAGTTTTTTCATACATTCCTGTTAGTACCCAAAATCTACCTAAGGGATTGAATTTAGGGGTGCGATGTCAGAAGTCCTCCACGTGTGTCTGGCGGTTGCTGGTCCCTCTCGATACGTCTGGAGGGAAGAGCAGCTGCTGGGCCGGTGCACCCTGGGCGCGGCAGTATCCTTCTCCGGGGAATGAGAGGAAATGAGAATTTCCTTTTATCCCTCGGGGAGTGTTACTGCCGCGGCTAATTATTCTGACATGGGTGGGGTCCTGCCAGGACCACCGGTGCGTTCCTCTGCGTGACCCTCTGTTTAGCAGAGGGCATAGCAGAGGAGTGAGGGCGGGCTCGGTGTGCACTCACTCTGCCTCCGAGCAGACAGAGAGGGATGCGTCCTTCTCTGTCACCGTCAGTCTCGTAATCCCACTATCGAAGTGCTGTGGATCACGTCTCGCGGCTTCGATAGGGACCGAGGGTCTTGGCTTAACCGCCCGGACCGCGAGGTAGAAAACCTCTATAAAAAGTTACCCCGAATCCCAAGCGGCGACGCACCGCGAGGGGATGTATGGCTGACGGGTGTTCCTTAGAACAAATCAGTCGTTAGTGCGCTCCTCGCCAGGGTACCTGCAGACCCCCTGGCGAGTAATAAATATTCAAAATCTGCCCTTCTAGGTACAGGGGTCTCTGCCTAGATTGAGCCTTATTTCCCCCACACTCGTGGGAACAGTTATGGAAGATTTTTTAAAAACAAAAACCAACACCGCCGGCAACGGCATAGTAGAGGAGAGGAGGGATGCGGCGTCGGAATCCGACGTCGCATCCAGTGATGCGAGCGCGGGAGGCTCAGGGAGCTCCCGCCGCGCGAGGGCCGGGACGACCGCGGAGAACAGTAAGTTCTTCCGCAAGCGGCCCAGGCGGGATGGCGACCGGGGGTCGTCATCCGGAGATGAGGAGGCCTCGGCCCGAAAAATCCCCACCAACAAGCGTGGTGGGATCCGGGGCAAGGGGAGGGGGCTCTCTGCCTCCGTGAGGCCAGAAAGGTCAGCAAAGCTGGCCGAGGAGGGGCGCCACCCGGGCAACATTGCTCCCGGGTCAGGCGACGAGGCGGGCGCACCTGGCGGCTCCGAGGCGGAGCGTAAGACCAGGTTTGCAAAGGCGGTGGAAGCCGCGATAAGGGGCGTGGCCTTGAAGGTGAAGACATCTTCAAAACTCAAGGCCATACCCGCGGCTTCCGCCTCCATCTTGGCGGCAGCAGAGGCCAACTTCGCAGGGCCTCCACCCCTTCCTCCTCCTCCGATAGGCGGAGAGGAGTTGGCCAAGCTGCGGGCGGAGGTGGCCCGCCTGACGGCCGCCACGGAGGATCTCCGAAAGGAGAACGCCAAGCTCCACGCAGACCTGGCCAGTCTGCGTGAGGCTGGCTCCCGCGTGGCGCCTAATAATGCGGGCCGGCAGCAGCGACAGAGCCAGCCTGCGCCGGTGGAGAACCAGGTCCTGAACCTGGTTCGGCAGGAGCTGGCTTCCTTCCAGGCGCGGTTCTCCGTCCTGGAGGGAATAGTCCTGCGCCCCCCCCTGGCGGCAAGCAAGGCAGCCACGGGCCCGAAGGCGGCCTCCTACGCGGCTGCGGCGGCTACCGCACCCGGACCGGGGCCGTCCAGCCAGCCCTCCGGCAGGGCTGTGGCACCACCCCCTGAAAAGCCGGCTCCGGCGAAAGCGGCGCCGGCTAAGAAGGCCAAAAAAGGGAAGGGTAAGGCGGCTGCACAGGTGGACACTGTGCCAGCGCCAGCGCCAGTGCCAACGGCGAACGGGCCAGCGCCTGCGGCACGGCAGCCGCCGCCGCAACCACCGCCCCCCCAGCCCCCCACACCTGCGGCTGAAGCCGGATGGCAGGTGGTCGGGGAGAAGAAGAAGGGGCGAAAGGCGGCCAAAAAGGCCCGAAATGAGGAGCGGCAGCGCCAGCACAGGGCGCGAAAGATCGCGGCTAGGCTCCGCGCCCCGAAAACCGCGGCTGTAGTGATAACACTACAGCCGGAAGCGGAAAAGAGGGGCGTGTCCTACCGCGACTTGCTAGCGAAGGCGAAGGAGACGGTGGATCTCGGGGAGCTGGGGATCACCGGGGGCCTCCGGCTTAAGGTCACCGCGACGGGGGCACGCATGCTGGAGATCCCCGGTGAAACCAGCGGCTCGTCCGCTGACGCTCTGGCGGAAAAGCTCAGAGCGTCCCTAAACGCGGATGAGGCCCGAGTGTCCAGGCCCGTGAGATGCGCAGACCTGCGCATTCTGGGTCTGGACGACTCGGTGACCAAGGAGGAGGTGGTGGCCGCCGTCGCCAGGTCCGGTGGGTGTCCTGCTGAGCAGGTCAGGGCAGGCGCCCTACGACCGGACCTCACGGGTATGCATACCGTTACGGTATGCTGCCCCGTGACGGCGGCCAAAACGATAGTGGAGGGCCGAAGGCTATTGGTGGGCTGGGTCTCAGCACAGGTGAAGCTGCTGGAGCCCAGACCTCTGAGGTGTTATCGCTGTCACGTGGGGCACCACGTGTCAGTACAGTGCGCCTCGGAGGTTGATCGCAGCGGCCTTTGTTTCCGCTGCAGTCAGCCCGGTCACGTGTCCGCGGCTTGCTGTGCCACGCCGCACTGCGGTGCCTGTGCGGCGGCCGGCAAGCCGGCCGATCACCGGGCTGGGAGCAAGGCCTGCGCTCCACCCACCAAGGCCACCAGAGGCAAGGGAAGGCCCTCCGCCGCCACCGCCACCGTCGCCACCGCCGCAGCCGCAACTGCCGCCGCTGCCTCTGCCGCTGCCGTAGAGGGGCCCTCACAGGGGGCCAGGGAGGAGGAAGCGGTAATGGAGTGCCAATAACGGCCCCATTACGCTTCCTCCAAGCGAACATCAACCACTGCGCCTGCGCTCAGGATCTGTTGCTCCAGAGCATGGCGCAGTGGTCGATACACATCGCTGTGGTCGCTGAGCCGTATTTCGTCCAGCCCAGGGAAGACTGGGCGGCGGACCTTAGCGGCTCAGTGACCATAGTGTCGTCGGCCGCCGCCGGTACCCCGACCCTTGAAGGTGTCAGGAGGGGTCGGGGGTGCGTAGCAGCACGGTTCGGAGAGATCGTAGTGGTGGGAGTCTACTTCTCCCCGAGCCGAACTCTCGCCGAGTTCCACAACTCTCTCGCAGAGTTGAGTGTCGTCGTCGGGAATCATTCCCTCCCCGTGCTTGTCCTCGGGGACTTCAATGCCAAGAACTTGGCTTGGGGTTCTCGTTGCACAGATGTGCGGGGAAGGATGGTGGAGGACTGGGCTCTGGAGAAGGGCCTGGTCGTCCTAAATCGGGGTTCTGTCCCCACGTGCGTGCGGATGCGGGGTGAGTCGGTGGTGGACATCTCGTTCGCTAGCCCCGCTCTGTCGCCACGTGTCGTTGACTGGCGTGTCATGGAGGGGGTGGAGACCTATTCCGACCACCGGTATATCCGGTTCGACGTCTCCACCCAGACCTCAAGCGCGCCGGTCCAACAGGCCCCGAGTGGTCCGCGCTGGGCGCTGAAGCAGCTGGACCGGGAGCTCCTCCTGGAAGCCTCGATCGTGCAGGCCTGGGTGACACCACCAGACAGGCCTGCCGACATTAACAATGAGGCAGGGTGGTTCCAGGAGGCCATGTCCGACATATGTGACGTGGCAATGCCCCGAGTCCGGCCAGGAAGCGCCCGGCGTCAGGTGTACTGGTGGTCGCGTGAGCTGACGTCTCTGCGTGAGGCGTGCGTAGCTGCGCGGCACCTGTACGCCAGGCATCGCAGGCTCCGCATCCGCCCACCGGATGCGGCAGCCATTGAGGCGGAGCTATATGAGGGGTACAGAGCGGCGAAGACCGCCCTCCGCGAAGCTGTCCTGCGGGCCAGGGATCAGGCCCGCGAGGAATTGCTGGGGACTCTCGACAGAGATCCGTGGGGGCGCCCTTACAAGATGGTGCGGGATAAACTCCGCACCTGGGCCCCCCCACTGACGCAGAGTCTCCGGCCTGAGCTCGTGGAGGACGTAGTGAGCACTCTGTTCCCTACGCGGGGGGAACATCCCCCCCCGCCTATGGCTCCGCCGCCTGCGGTGCTGGAAGCGGATCACCAGGACGACGACGACGATGCTCCGGTAGTGACTGGGGTAGACCTGAGAGTGGCGGTACGCAGGCTCAGTGCCAAAAATACCGCCCCGGGACCCGACGGCTTGCCTGGCAAAGCCTGGGTCCTGGCCTCGGAGGCTCTCGGGCCCCGACTGGAGGGGCTCCTAAGCGCATGCTTGGAGAGAGGCCAGTTCCCGCTTCGTTGGAAGACGGGAAAGCTGGTCCTCATTCGGAAGCCGGGGCGCCCTGCGGACTCTCCGTCCGCATACCGGCCCATAGTGTTGCTCGACGAGGTGGGCAAGCTCTTTGAAAGAGTCATTGCAAACCGCCTCGCCGAGCACCTTGCGGGGACCGGGCCGGATCTTGCGGAACACCAGTTTGGTTTCCGCAAGGGGCGCTCTACGGTGGACGCCATCATGCGCGTGAGAGCCCTCACGACGGGGGATGCAGTGTCTCGGGGTGGGGTTGTCTTGGCGGTGTCTCTAGACATCGCCAATGCCTTCAACTCCATGCCCTGGAGCTGCATTAGGGAGGCACTCCGGTATCACCGGGTGCCGACCTACCTTCGTCGTGTGGTCGGGGACTACCTGACGGATAGAGCCGTCATCTACCCCGGTCGCAGCGGAGAATGGAACCGGCGAGAGATGTCGTGCGGTGTTCCGCAGGGATCGGTCCTAGGGCCGTCCTTGTGGAACATCGGGTACGACTGGGTGCTGCGCGCCGACCTCCCTAGCGGCGTCAGCGTGGTCTGCTATGCAGACGACACGCTGGTGCTGGCACAAGGGGGGTCGCACGAGGCGGCGGCCGAAATAATGACACGCGGGGTTGCGATAGTTGTGGAGAGGATCCGGCAACTGGGTCTCGAGGTGGCATTGCACAAGTCCGAGGCCATGTGCTTTCATGGGCCTCGGAATGCGCCACCTCCGGGATCCTCACTGACGGTAGGAGGGGTATCCGTCGGCGTCGAGTCGACGCTGAAGTACCTGGGACTCGTCCTCGACAGCCGATGGAACTTCGTGGAGCATTTCCGACGTTTGGCCCCCAAACTGGAACGGACCGGGGCTGCCTTCAGGCGGCTCCTGCCCAACCTTGGGGGGCCAAACGCCTCCTGCCGGAGGCTCTACGCGGGAGTCGTGCGGTCCATGGCCCTTTACGGGGCCCCGGTGTGGGCGCGTTCCTTGAGGCTGCGTGCAGCCCACTACCTGAACGCGCCCCAAAAGGTGGTAGCCGTAAGGCTGGCCCGTGGGTACCGCACGATCTCCCGTGAGGCGGCGTGCCTCCTTGCCGGATTGCCGCCATGGGATCTGGAGGCGATAGTCCTCGCGCGCCTACATGAATGGCGCGCGGAGGTGCTACGCCGGGGGGAAACTCCGCTGCCGCGACAAATTGTCGCGCAGCGGACAGACTTCCGGCGTGATCTCATGGCGACATGGAGAGAGCGACTGTCGCAACCCCGTGCAGGGCACGCCACAATAGTGGCGGTAAGTCCCCTCTTTGAGGAGTGGCTTGAGAGACGCCACGGCGTCCTCACCTTCCGCCTGACGCAGGTCCTCACCGGACACGGTGTTTTCGGGAGGTTCCTGCACCGAATCGGGCGGGAGGAAACGCCCGGGTGTTTCCACTGCGAGGATCGACCGGAGGACACGGTGGAGCACACGGTGGAGGTGTGCCCCGCGTGGGCGGAGCACCGCCGTGTCCTCGAAGCGGCGATTGGCGGCGGCGACCTCTCGCGTCCGGCCCTGGTGCAAGCCATGGTCCGGAGCGAGACGGAATGGGACGCCGTCACCTCCTTCTGCGAAGCAGTAATGCTAGAGAAGGAGGTGGCGGAACGTGAGAGGGAGAGAACCTCACAGCGTCCCGGCCGCCGCGGGAGACGCCCCGGGCGTCGGGGGCCACCACGTGGCCCCCGGCCACCGTAGGCGCGGGCCTGTGGACGGTGGGCTATGGGCTAGCTCGCCGTCCGTCCGTCTCATGACGACAGGCCGTGTCGACGGCGCGTTCGTGTTCCACGCGCGCCTCAAAGAGAGTCAGCAAAAAGGAAGGGGTCCGAAAGGACCGATGCCTGCCGGGGTTGCGGGACTATTCGAAAGAGATACCGTGGCCCCGGAACACAAAGGGCGATGAAGGAACATGGATGGGTTTTAGTCAGTAAAAGTCTGACACTCCCTCCTGCTCCGCCCAGAGCGGGAGAAGTCATTTGATGATTTCCCATCCGAAAAAAAAAAAAAAAAAAAAAAAAAAAGGGATTGAATTTAAAACACAAACGTTGATATCTTCGCTTCCAGACGTGCGATTTTGAAGCTGTTTTCAGCGGTTTTAGACCAAACTAGGCCTCCGCCTAAGTTCTGACCATATCGCACGCATTTACACGCGCGTCGGGACTTCATCCCTACTAACACTCGGGAATTTTTCGAATTTTCATAGTAAATCATCAAAATTAATTGTTTTTCCAAATTCTTTTTCAAAAATAACGTTAGTTTATAGTTGAAATAGTCCTCACCCTTCATCCCTGAATTCTGGTCCGCGATCCGTGTCCCGGTCTCCAGGTTGTGGGGTGAAATTCAAAATTTTTGGTTCAAAAACTGGTTTTTTGACCGAAACTCAAAATTTTTGGTCGGCCCCTAGTAAGTTTTATTCCTTATATCGCTAGCTCGCGCGGACACGCGTCTCTGGACACCTCGCCCGCGCCCCTAGCCCGAATAAAACATACCTTTTTCTAAAAAATAGTTTTTTCATACATTCCTGTTAGTACCCAAAATCTACCTAAGGGATTGAATTTAAAACACAAACGTTGATATCTTCGCTTCCAGACGTGCGATTTTGAAGCTGTTTTCAGCGTTTTTAGACCAAACTAGGCCTCCGCCTAAGTTCTGACCATATCGCACGCATTTACACGCGCGTCGGGACTTCATCCCTACTAACACTCGGGAATTTTTCGAATTTTCATAGTAAATCATCAAAATTAATTGTTTTTCCAAATTCTTTTTCAAAAATAACGTTAGTTTATAGTTGAAATAGTCCTCACCCTTCATCCCTGAATTCTGGTCCGCGATCCGTGTCCCGGTCTCCAGGTTGTGGGGTGAAATTCAAAATTTTTTGGTTCAAAAACTGGTTTTTTGACCGAAACTCAAAATTTTTGGTCGGCACCTAGTAAGTTTTATTCCTTATATCGCTAGCCCGCGCGGACACGCGTCTCTGGACACCTCGCCCGCGCCCCTAGCCCGAATAAAACATACCTTTTTCTGAAAAATAGTTTTTTCATACATTCCTGTTAGTACCCAAAATCTACCTAAGGGATTGAATTTAAAACACAAACGTTGATATCTTCGCTTCCAGACGTGCGATTTTGAAGCTGTTTTCAGCGTTTTTAGACCAAACTAGGCCTCCGCCTAAGTTCTGACCATATCGCACGCATTTACACGCGCGTCGGGACTTCATCCCTACTAACACTCGGGAATTTTTCGAATTTTCATAGTAAATCATCAAAATTAATTGTTTTTCCAAATTCTTTTTCAAAAATAACGTTAGTTTATAGTTGAAATAGTCCTCACCCTTCATCCCTGAATTCTGGTCCGCGATCCGTGTCCCGGTCTCCAGGTTGTGGGGTGAAATTCAAAATTTTTGGTTCAAAAACTGGTTTTTTGACCGAAACTCAAAATTTTTGGTCGGCCCCTAGTAAGTTTTATTCCTTATATCGCTAGCCCGCGTGGAGACGCGTCTCTGGACACCTCGCCCGTGCCCCTAGCTCGAATAAAACATACCTTTTTCTAAAAAATAGTTTTTTCATACATTCCTGTTAGTACCCAAAATCTACCTAAGGGATTGAATTTAAAACACAAACGTTGATATCTTCGCTTCCAGACGTGCGATTTTGAAGCTGTTTTCAGCGTTTTTAGACCAAACTAGGCCTCCGCCTAAGTTCTGACCATATCGCACGCATTTACACGCGCGTCGGGACTTCATCCCTACTAACACTCGGGAATTTTTCGAATTTTCATAGTAAATCATCAAAATTAATTGTTTTTCCAAATTCTTTTTCAAAAATAACGTTAGTTTATAGTTGAAATAGTCCTCACCCTTCATCCCTGAATTCTGGTCCGCGATCCGTGTCCCGGTCTCCAGGTTGTGGGGTGAAATTCAAAATTTTTGGTTCAAAAACTGGTTTTTTGACCGAAACTCAAAATTTTTGGTCGGCCCCTAGTAAGTTTTATTCCTTATATCGCTAGCTCGCGCGGACACGCGTCTCTGGACACCTCGCCCGCGCCCCTAGCCCGAATAAAACATACCTTTTTCTAAAAAATAGTTTTTTCATACATTCCTGTTAGTACCCAAAATCTACCTAAGGGATTGAATTTAAAACACAAACGTTGATATCTTCGCTTCCAGACGTGCGATTTTGAAGCTGTTTTCAGCGTTTTTAGACCAAACTAGGCCTCCGCCTAAGTTCTGACCATATCGCACGCATTTACACGCGCGTCGGGACTTCATCCCTACTAACACTCGGGAATTTTTCGAATTTTCATAGTAAATCATCAAAATTAATTGTTTTTCCAAATTCTTTTTCAAAAATAACGTTAGTTTATAGTTGAAATAGTCCTCACCCTTCATCCCTGAATTCTGGTCCGCGATCCGTGTCCCGGTCTCCAGGTTGTGGGGTGAAATTCAAAATTTTTTGGTTCAAAAACTGGTTTTTTGACCGAAACTCAAAATTTTTGGTCGGCACCTAGTAAGTTTTATTCCTTATATCGCTAGCCCGCGCGGACACGCGTCTCTGGACACCTCGCCCGCGCCCCTAGCCCGAATAAAACATACCTTTTTCTAAAAAATAGTTTTTTCATACATTCCTGTTAGTACCCAAAATCTACCTAAGGGATTGAATTTAAAACACAAACGTTGATATCTTCGCTTCCAGACGTGCGATTTTGAAGCTGTTTTCAGCGTTTTTAGACCAAACTAGGCCTCCGCCTAAGTTCTGACCATATCGCACGCATTTACACGCGCGTCGGGACTTCATCCCTACTAACACTCGGGAATTTTTCGAATTTTCATAGTAAATCATCAAAATTAATTGTTTTTCCAAATTCTTTTTCAAAAATAACGTTAGTTTATAGTTGAAATAGTCCTCACCCTTCATCCCTGAATTCTGGTCCGCGATCCGTGTCCCGGTCTCCAGGTTGTGGGGTGAAATTCAAAATTTTTGGTTCAAAAACTGGTTTTTTGACCGAAACTCAAAATTTTTGGTCGGCCCCTAGTAAGTTTTATTCCTTATATCGCTAGCCCGCGTGGAGACGCGTCTCTGGACACCTCGCCCGTGCCCCTAGCTCGAATAAAACATACCTTTTTCTAAAAAATAGTTTTTTCATACATTCCTGTTAGTACCCAAAATCTACCTAAGGGATTGAATTTAAAACACAAACGTTGATATCTTCGCTTCCAGACGTGCGATTTTGAAGCTGTTTTCAGCGTTTTTAGACCAAACTAGACCTCCGCCTAAGTTCTGACCATATCGCACGCATTTACACGCGCGTCGGGACTTCATCCCTACTAACACTCGGGAATTTTTCGAATTTTCATAGTAAATCATCAAAATTAATTGTTTTTCCAAATTCTTTTTCAAAAATAACGTTAGTTTATAGTTGAAATAGTCCTCACCCTTCATCCCTGAATTCTGGTCCGCGATCCGTGTCCCGGTCTCCAGGTTGTGGGGTGAAATTCAAAATTTTTGGTTCAAAAACTGGTTTTTTGACCGAAACTCAAAATTTTTGGTCGGCCCCTAGTAAGTTTTATTCCTTATATCGCTAGCTCGCGCGGACACGCGTCTCTGGACACCTCGCCCGCGCCCCTAGCCCGAATAAAACATACCTTTTTCTAAAAAATAGTTTTTTCATACATTCCTGTTAGTACCCAAAATCTACCTAAGGGATTGAATTTAAAACACAAACGTTGATATCTTCGCTTCCAGACGTGCGATTTTGAAGCTGTTTTCAGCGTTTTTAGACCAAACTAGGCCTCCGCCTAAGTTCTGACCATATCGCACGCATTTACACGCGCGTCGGGACTTCATCCCTACTAACACTCGGGAATTTTTCGAATTTTCATAGTAAATCATCAAAATTAATTGTTTTTCCAAATTCTTTTTCAAAAATAACGTTAGTTTATAGTTGAAATAGTCCTCACCCTTCATCCCTGAATTCTGGTCCGCGATCCGTGTCCCGGTCTCCAGGTTGTGGGGTGAAATTCAAAATTTTTTGGTTCAAAAACTGGTTTTTTGACCGAAACTCAAAATTTTTGGTCGGCACCTAGTAAGTTTTATTCCTTATATCGCTAGCCCGCGCGGACACGCGTCTCTGGACACCTCGCCCGCGCCCCTAGCCCGAATAAAACATACCTTTTTCTAAAAAATAGTTTTTTCATACATTCCTGTTAGTACCCAAAATCTACCTAAGGGATTGAATTTAAAACACAAACGTTGATATCTTCGCTTCCAGACGTGCGATTTTGAAGCTGTTTTCAGCGTTTTTAGACCAAACTAGGCCTCCGCCTAAGTTCTGACCATATCGCACGCATTTACACGCGCGTCGGGACTTCATCCCTACTAACACTCGGGAATTTTTCGAATTTTCATAGTAAATCATCAAAATTAATTGTTTTTCCAAATTCTTTTTCAAAAATAACGTTAGTTTATAGTTGAAATAGTCCTCACCCTTCATCCCTGAATTCTGGTCCGCGATCCGTGTCCCGGTCTCCAGGTTGTGGGGTGAAATTCAAAATTTTTTGGTTCAAAAACTGGTTTTTTGACCGAAACTCAAAATTTTTGGTCGGCACCTAGTAAGTTTTATTCCTTATATCGCTAGCCCGCGCGGACACGCGTCTCTGGACACCTCGCCCGCGCCCCTAGCCCGAATAAAACATACCTTTTTCTAAAAAATAGTTTTTTCATACATTCCTGTTAGTACCCAAAATCTACCTAAGGGATTGAATTTAAAACACAAACGTTGATATCTTCGCTTCCAGACGTGCGATTTTGAAGCTGTTTTCAGCGTTTTTAGACCAAACTAGGCCTCCGCCTAAGTTCTGACCATATCGCACGCATTTACACGCGCGTCGGGACTTCATCCCTACTAACACTCGGGAATTTTTCGAATTTTCATAGTAAATCATCAAAATTAATTGTTTTTCCAAATTCTTTTTCAAAAATAACGTTAGTTTATAGTTGAAATAGTCCTCACCCTTCATCCCTGAATTCTGGTCCGCGATCCGTGTCCCGGTCTCCAGGTTGTGGGGTGAAATTCAAAATTTTTGGTTCAAAAACTGGTTTTTTGACCGAAACTCAAAATTTTTGGTCGGCCCCTAGTAAGTTTTATTCCTTATATCGCTAGCCCGCGCGGACACGCGTCTCTGGACACCTCGCCCGCGCCCCTAGCCCGAATAAAACATACCTTTTTCTAAAAAATAGTTTTTTCATACATTCCTGTTAGTACCCAAAATCTACCTAAGGGATTGAATTTAAGTACCTAGGACTCGTCCTCGACAGCCGGTGGAACTTCGTGGAGCACTTCCGACGTTTGGCCCCCAAACTGGAACGGACTGGGGCTGCCTTCAGGCGGCTCCTGCCCAACCTGGGGGGGCCGAACGCCTCCTGCCGGAGGCTCTACGCGGGAGTCGTGCGGTCCATGGCCCTTTACGGGGCCCCTGTGTGGGCGCGTTCCTTGAGGCTGCGTGCAGCCCACTACCTGAACGCGCCCCAAAAGGTGGTAGCCGTAAGGCTGGCCCGTGGGTACCGCACGATCGCCCGCGAGGCGGCGTGCCTCCTTGCCGGATTGCCGCCATGGGATCTGGAGGCGATAGTCCTCGCGCGCCTGCATGAATGGCGCGCGGAGGCGCTTCGCCGGGGGGAAACTCCGCTGCCGCGACAAATTGTCGCTCAGCGGACAGACTTCCGGCGGGATCTCATGGCGACATGGAGAGAGCGACTGTCGCAACCCCGTGCAGGGCACGCCACGATAGTGGCGATAAGTCCCCTCTTTGAGGAGTGGCTAGAGAGACGCCACGGCGTCCTCACCTTCCGCCTGACGCAGGTCCTCACCGGACACGGTGTTTTCGGGAGGTTCCTGCACCGAATCGGGCGGGAGGTAACGCCCGGGTGTTTCCATTGCGAGGATCGACCGGAGGACACGGTGGAGCACACGGTGGAGGTGTGCCCCGCGTGGGCGGAGCACCGCCGTGCCCTCGAAGCGGCGATTGGCGGCGGCGACCTCTCGCGTCCGGCCCTGGTGCAAGCCATGGTCCGGAGCGAGACGGAATGGGACGCCGTCACCTCCTTCTGCGAAGCAGTAATGCTAGAGAAGGAGGTGGCGGAACGTGAGAGGGAGAGAGCCTCACAGCGTCCCGGCCGCCGCGGGAGACGCCCCGGGCGTCGGGGGCCACGTGGTGGCCCCCGGCCACCGTAGGCGCGGGCCTGTGGACGGTGGGCTATGGGCTAGCTCGCCGTCCGTCCGTCTCATGACGACAGGCCGTGTCGACGGCGCGTTCGTGTTCCACGCGCGCCTCAAAGAGAGTCAGCAAGGGGAAGGGGTCCGCAAGGACCGATGCCTGCCGGGGTTGCGGGACTGTTCGAAAGAGATACCGTGACCCCGGAACACAAAGGGCGATGAAGGAACATGGATGGGTTTTAGTCAGTAAAAGTCTGACACTCCCTCCTGCTCCGCCCAGAGCGGGAGAAGTCATTTGATGATTTCCCATCCGAAAAAAAAAAAAAAAAAAAAAAAGGGATTGAATTTAAAACACAAACGTTGATATCTTCGCTTCCAGACGTGCGATTTTGAAGCTGTTTTCAGCGTTTTTAGACCAAACTAGGCCTCCGCCTAAGTTCTGACCATATCGCACGCATTTACACGCGCGTCGGGACTTCATCCATACTAACACTCGGGAATTTTTCGAATTTTCATAGTAAATCATCAAAATTAATTGTTTTTCCAAATTCTTTTTCAAAAATAACGTTAGTTTATAGTTGAAATAGTCCTCACCCTTCATCCCTGAATTCTGGTCCGCGATCCGTGTCCCGGTCTCCAGGTTGTGGGGTGAAATTCAAATTTTTTTGGTTCAAAAACTGGTTTTTTGACCGAAACTCAAAATTTTTGGTCGGCACCTAGTAAGTTTTATTCCTTATATCGCTAGCCCGCGCGGACACGCGTCTCTGGACACCTCGCCCGCGCCCCTAGCCCGAATAAAACATACCTTTTTCTAAAAAATAGTTTTTTCATACATTCCTGTTAGTACCCAAAATCTACCTAAGGGATTGAATTTAAAACACAAACGTTGATATCTTCGCTTCCAGACGTGCGATTTTGAAGCTGTTTTCAGCGTTTTTAGACCAAACTAGGCCTCCGCCTAAGTTCTGACCATATCGCACGCATTTACACGCGCGTCGGGACTTCATCCCTACTAACACTCGGGAATTTTTCGAATTTTCATAGTAAATCATCAAAATTAATTGTTTTTCCAAATTCTTTTTCAAAAATAACGTTAGTTTATAGTTGAAATAGTCCTCACCCTTCATCCCTGAATTCTGGTCCGCGATCCGTGTCCCGGTCTCCAGGTTGTGGGGTGAAATTCAAAATTTTTTGGTTCAAAAACTGGTTTTTTGACCGAAACTCAAAATTTTTGGTCGGCACCTAGTAAGTTTTATTCCTTATATCGCTAGCCCGCGCGGACACGCGTCTCTGGACACCTCGCCCGCGCCCCTAGCCCGAATAAAACATACCTTTTTCTAAAAAATAGTTTTTTCATACATTCCTGTTAGTACCCAAAATCTACCTAAGGGATTGAATTTAAAACACAAACGTTGATATCTTCGCTTCCAGACGTGCGATTTTGAAGCTGTTTTCAGCGTTTTTAGACCAAACTAGGCCTCCGCCTAAGTTCTGACCATATCGCACGCATTTACACGCGCGTCGGGACTTCATCCCTACTAACACTCGGGAATTTTTCGAATTTTCATAGTAAATCATCAAAATTAATTGTTTTTCCAAATTCTTTTTCAAAAATAACGTTAGTTTATAGTTGAAATAGTCCTCACCCTTCATCCCTGAATTCTGGTCCGCGATCCGTGTCCCGGTCTCCAGGTTGTGGGGTGAAATTCAAAATTTTTGGTTCAAAAACTGGTTTTTTGACCGAAACTCAAAATTTTTGGTCGGCCCCTAGTAAGTTTTATTCCTTATATCGCTAGCCCGCGCGGACACGCGTCTCTGGACACCTCGCCCGCGCCCCTAGCCCGAATAAAACATACCTTTTTCTAAAAAATAGTTTTTTCATACATTCCTGTTAGTACCCAAAATCTACCTAAGGGATTGAATTTAAGTACCTAGGACTCGTCCTCGACAGCCGGTGGAACTTCGTGGAGCACTTCCGACGTTTGGCCCCCAAACTGGAACGGACTGGGGCTGCCTTCAGGCGGCTCCTGCCCAACCTGGGGGGGCCGAACGCCTCCTGCCGGAGGCTCTACGCGGGAGTCGTGCGGTCCATGGCCCTTTACGGGGCCCCTGTGTGGGCGCGTTCCTTGAGGCTGCGTGCAGCCCACTACCTGAACGCGCCCCAAAAGGTGGTAGCCGTAAGGCTGGCCCGTGGGTACCGCACGATCGCCCGCGAGGCGGCGTGCCTCCTTGCCGGATTGCCGCCATGGGATCTGGAGGCGATAGTCCTCGCGCGCCTGCATGAATGGCGCGCGGAGGCGCTTCGCCGGGGGGAAACTCCGCTGCCGCGACAAATTGTCGCTCAGCGGACAGACTTCCGGCGGGATCTCATGGCGACATGGAGAGAGCGACTGTCGCAACCCCGTGCAGGGCACGCCACGATAGTGGCGATAAGTCCCCTCTTTGAGGAGTGGCTAGAGAGACGCCACGGCGTCCTCACCTTCCGCCTGACGCAGGTCCTCACCGGACACGGTGTTTTCGGGAGGTTCCTGCACCGAATCGGGCGGGAGGTAACGCCCGGGTGTTTCCATTGCGAGGATCGACCGGAGGACACGGTGGAGCACACGGTGGAGGTGTGCCCCGCGTGGGCGGAGCACCGCCGTGCCCTCGAAGCGGCGATTGGCGGCGGCGACCTCTCGCGTCCGGCCCTGGTGCAAGCCATGGTCCGGAGCGAGACGGAATGGGACGCCGTCACCTCCTTCTGCGAAGCAGTAATGCTAGAGAAGGAGGTGGCGGAACGTGAGAGGGAGAGAGCCTCACAGCGTCCCGGCCGCCGCGGGAGACGCCCCGGGACACCCGGGCCACGTGGTGGCCCCCGGCCACCGTAGGCGCGGGCCTGTGGACGGTGGGCTATGGGCTAGCTCGCCGTCCGTCCGTCTCATGACGACAGGCCGTGTCGACGGCGCGTTCGTGTTCCACGCGCGCCTCAAAGAGAGTCAGCAAGGGGAAGGGGTCCGCAAGGACCGATGCCTGCCGGGGTTGCGGGACTGTTCGAAAGAGATACCGTGACCCCGGAACACAAAGGGCGATGAAGGAACATGGATGGGTTTTAGTCAGTAAAAGTCTGACACTCCCTCCTGCTCCGCCCAGAGCGGGAGAAGTCATTTGATGATTTCCCATCCGAAAAAAAAAAAAAAAAAAAAAAAGGGATTGAATTTAAAACACAAACGTTGATATCTTCGCTTCCAGACGTGCGATTTTGAAGCTGTTTTCAGCGTTTTTAGACCAAACTAGGCCTCCGCCTAAGTTCTGACCATATCGCACGCATTTACACGCGCGTCGGGACTTCATCCATACTAACACTCGGGAATTTTTCGAATTTTCATAGTAAATCATCAAAATTAATTGTTTTTCCAAATTCTTTTTCAAAAATAACGTTAGTTTATAGTTGAAATAGTCCTCACCCTTCATCCCTGAATTCTGGTCCGCGATCCGTGTCCCGGTCTCCAGGTTGTGGGGTGAAATTCAAATTTTTTTGGTTCAAAAACTGGTTTTTTGACCGAAACTCAAAATTTTTGGTCGGCACCTAGTAAGTTTTATTCCTTATATCGCTAGCCCGCGCGGACACGCGTCTCTGGACACCTCGCCCGCGCCCCTAGCCCGAATAAAACATACCTTTTTCTAAAAAATAGTTTTTTCATACATTCCTGTTAGTACCCAAAATCTACCTAAGGGATTGAATTTAAAACACAAACGTTGATATCTTCGCTTCCAGACGTGCGATTTTGAAGCTGTTTTCAGCGTTTTTAGACCAAACTAGGCCTCCGCCTAAGTTCTGACCATATCGCACGCATTTACACGCGCGTCGGGACTTCATCCCTACTAACACTCGGGAATTTTTCGAATTTTCATAGTAAATCATCAAAATTAATTGTTTTTCCAAATTCTTTTTCAAAAATAACGTTAGTTTATAGTTGAAATAGTCCTCACCCTTCATCCCTGAATTCTGGTCCGCGATCCGTGTCCCGGTCTCCAGGTTGTGGGGTGAAATTCAAAATTTTTTGGTTCAAAAACTGGTTTTTTGACCGAAACTCAAAATTTTTGGTCGGCACCTAGTAAGTTTTATTCCTTATATCGCTAGCCCGCGCGGACACGCGTCTCTGGACACCTCGCCCGCGCCCCTAGCCCGAATAAAACATACCTTTTTCTAAAAAATAGTTTTTTCATACATTCCTGTTAGTACCCAAAATCTACCTAAGGGATTGAATTTAGGGGTGCGATGTCAGAAGTCCTCCACGTGTGTCTGGCGGTTGCTGGTCCCTCTCGATACGTCTGGAGGGAAGAGCAGCTGCTGGGCCGGTGCACCCTGGGCGCGGCAGTATCCTTCTCCGGGGAATGAGAGGAAATGAGAATTTCCTTTTATCCTTCGGGGAGTGTTACTGCCGCGGCTAATTATTCTGACATGGGTGGGGTCCTACCAGGACCACCGGTGCGTTCCTCTGCGTGACCCTCTGTAAAGCAGAGGGCATAGCAGAGGAGTGAGGGCGGGCTCGGTGTGCACTCACCCTGCCTCCGAGCAGACAGAGAGGGATGCGTCCTTCTCTGTCACCGTCAGTCTCGTAATCCCACTATCGAAGTGCTGTGGATCACGTCTCGCGGTTTCGATAGGGACCGAGGGTCTTGGCTTAACCACCCGGACCGCGAGGTAGAAAACCTCTATAAAAAGTTACCCCGAATCCCAAGCGGCGACGCACCGCGAGGGGATGTATGGCTGACGGGTGTTCCATAGAACAAATCAGTCGTTAGTGCGCTCCTCGCCAGGGTACCTGCAGACCCCCTGGCGAGTAATAAATACTCAAAATCTGCCCTTCTAGGTACAGGGGTCTCTGCCTAGATTGAGCCTTATTTCCCCCACACTCGTGGGATTAGCAATGGATGATTTAAAAAAAACAAAAACAAACACCGCCGGCAACGGCATAGTAGAGGAGAGGAGGGATGCTGCGTCGGAATCCGACGTCGCATCCAGCGATGCGAGTGCGGGAGGCTCAGGGAGCTCCCGCCGCGCGAGGGCCGGGACGACCGCGGAGAACAGCAAGTTCTTCCGCAAGCGGCCCAGGCGGGATGGCGACCGGGGGTCGTCATCCGGAGATGAGGAGGCTTCGGCCCGAAAAATCCCCACCAACAAGCGTGGTGGGATCCGGGGCAAGGGGAGGGGGCTCTCTGCCTCCGTGAGTTCAGGAAGGTCAGCAAAGCTGGCCGAGGAGGGGCGTCACCCGGGCAACATTGCTCCCGGGTCAGGCGACGAGGCGGGCGCAACTGGCGGCTCCGAGGCGGAGCGTAAGACCAGGTTTGCAAAGGCGGTGGAAGCCGCGATAAGGGGCGTGGCCTTGAAGGTGAAGACATCTTCAAAACTCAAGGCCATACCCGCGGCTTCCGCCTCCATCTTGGCGGCAGCAGAGGCCAACTTCGCAGGGCCTTCACCCCTTCCTCCTCCTCCTCCGATAGGTGGAGAGGAGTTGGCCAAGCTGCGGGCGGAGGTCGCCCGCCTTACGGCCGCCACGGAGGATCTCCGAAAGGAGAACGCCAAGCTCCACGCAGACCTGGCCAGTCTGCGTGAGGCTGGCTCCCGCGCGGCGCCTCCAAATAGGGGCCACCAGCAGCAGCGGCAGCAGCAACAGCGACAAGCCCAGCCCGTGCCGGTGGAGAACCAGGTCCTAAACCTGGTTCGCCAGGAGCTGGCTTCTTTCCAGGCGCGGTTTTCCGTCCTGGAGGGAATTGTTCTGCGCCCCGCCCTGGGTGCAAACAGGGCAGCCGCGGGCCCAAGCACGATGCCGAGCACGGTGTCGTACGCGGCTGTTGCGGCTGCCGCACCTGGATCGGGGCCGTCTAGTCAGCCCTCCAGCGGGGCTGTGGCGGCCCCCCCCAAAGAGCCGACTCCGGTGAACCCGGCGCCGGCTAAGAAGGCGGCCAAGAAGAAAGGCAAGGCGGCTGCACAGGCGAGGACTGTGACAGCGCCAGTGCCAGCGGCGGGTGGGACAGCGCCTGCGGCACGACAGCCGCCGCCGCCGCCGCCGCTCCCCCAGGCCCCTACACCTCCCGAGGCTGAAGCCGGATGGCAGGTGGTCGGGGAGAAGCGGAAGGGGCGAAAGGCGGCCAAAAAGGCCCGGAATGAAGAGCGGCAGCGCCAGCATAGGGCACGCAAGATTGCGGCTAGGCTCCGCGCCCCGAAGACCGCGGCTGTAGTGATTACACTACAGCCGGAGGCGGAAAAGAGGGGCGTGTCATACCGCGACTTGCTGGCGAAGGCGAAAGAGACGGTGGATCTCGGAGAGCTCGGGATCACCGGGGGCCTCCGGCTTAAAGTCACCGCGACGGGGGCTCGTATGCTGGAAATCCCCGGAGAAACCAGTGGGTCGTCCGCTGACGCTCTAGCTGAAAAGCTCAGAGCGTCCTTGAACGCGGACGACGCCCGAGTGTCCAGGCCCGTCAGATGCGCAGATCTGCGCATCCTGGGTCTGGACGACTCCGTGACCAAGGAGGAGGTGGTGGCCGCCGTCGCCAGGTCCGGTGGGTGTCCTGCTGAGCAGGTCAGGGCAGGCGCCCTACGTCCGGACCTCACGGGTATGCATACCGTTACGGTGTGCTGCCCCGTGACGGCGGCCAAAACGATAGTGGAGGGCCGAAGGCTATTGGTGGGCTGGGTCTCAGCACAGGTGAAGCTGCTGGAGCCCAGACCTCTGAGGTGTTATCGCTGTCACGTGGGGCACCACGTGTCAGTACAGTGCGCCTCGGAGGTTGATCGCAGCGGCCTCTGTTTCCGCTGCAGTCAGCCCGGTCACGTGTCCGCGGCTTGCTGTGCCACGCCGCACTGCGGTGCCTGTGCGGCGGCCGGCAAGCCGGCCGATCACCGGGCTGGGAGCAAGGCCTGCGCTCCACCCACCAAGGCCACCAGAGGCAAGGGAAGGCCCTCCGCCGCCACCGCCACCGTCGCCACCGCCGCAGCCGCCACTGCCGCCGCTGCCTCTGCCGCTGCCGTAGAGGGGCCCTCACAGGGGGCCAGGGAGGAGGAAGCGGTAATGGAGTGCCAATAACGGCCCCATTACGCTTCCTCCAAGCGAATATCAACCACTGCGCCTGTGCTCAGGATCTGTTGCTCCAGAGCATGGCGCAGTGGTCGATACACATCGCTGTGGTCGCTGAGCCGTATTTCGTCCAGCCCAGGGAAGACTGGGTGGCGGACATCAGCGGCTCAGTGACCATAGTGTCGTCGGCCGCCGCCGGTACCCCGACCCTTGAAGGTGTCAGGAGGGGTCGGGGGTGCGTAGCAGCACGGTTCGGGGAGATCGTGGTAGTGGGAGTCTACTTCTCCCCGAGCCGAACTCTCGCCGAGTTCCACAACTCTCTCGCAGAGTTGAGTGTTGTCGTCGGAAACCATTCCCTCCCCGTGCTTGTGCTCGGGGACTTCAATGCCAAGAACTTGGCTTGGGGTTCTCGTTGCACAGACGTGCGGGGAAGGATGGTGGAGGACTGGGCTCTGGAGAAGGGCCTGGTCGTCCTAAATCGGGGTTCTGTTCCCACGTGCGTGCGGATGCGGGGCGAGTCGGTAGTGGACATTTCGTTCGCTAGCCCCGCTCTGTCGCCGCGTGTCGTTGACTGGCGTGTCATGGAGGGGGTGGAGACCTATTCCGACCACCGGTACATCCGGTTTGACGTCTCCACCCAGACCTCGAGCGCGCCGGTCCAACAGGCCCCGAGTGGTCCGCGTTGGGCGCTGAAGCAGCTGGACCGGGAGCTCCTCCTGGAAGCCTCGATCGTGCAGGCCTGGGTGACATCACCAGACAGGCCTGCCGACATTAACAATGAGGCAGGGTGGTTCCAGGAGGCCATGTCCGATATATGCGACGTGGCAATGCCCCGAGTCCGGCCAGGAAGCGCCCGACGTCAGGTGTACTGGTGGTCGCGAGAGCTGACGTCTCTGCGCGAGGCGTGCGTGGCTGCGCGACACCTGTACGCCAGGCATCGCAGGCTCCGCATTCGCCCACCGAATGCGGCAGCCATCGAGGCGGAGCTTTATGAGGGGTACAGAGCGGCGAAGACCGCCCTCCGCGAGGCTGTCCTGCGGGCCAGGGACCTGGCCCGCGAGGAGTTGCTGGGGACTCTCGACAGAGATCCGTGGGGGCGCCCTTACAAGATGGTGCGGGATAAACTCCGCACCTGGGCCCCCCCACTGACGCAGAGTCTCCGGCCTGAGCTCGTGGAGGACGTGGTGAGCACTCTGTTCCCTACGCGGGGAGAACATCCCCCCCCGCCTATGGCTCCGCCACCTGCGGTGCTTGAAGCGGACCACCTGGACGACGACGACGACACTCCGGAAGTGACTGGGGTAGACCTGAGAGTGGCGGTACGCAGGCTCAGTGCCAAAAATACCGCCCCGGGACCCGACGGCTTGCCTGGCAAAGCCTGGGTCCTGGCCTCGGAGGCTCTCGGGCCCCGACTGGAGGGGCTCTTAAGCGCATGTTTGGAGAGAGGCCAGTTCCCGCTTCGTTGGAAGACGGGGAAGCTGGTCCTCATTCGGAAGCCGGGGCGCCCTGCGGACTCTCCGTCCGCATACCGGCCCATAGTGTTGCTCGACGAGGTGGGCAAGCTCTTTGAAAGAGTCATTGCAAACCGCCTCGCCGAGCACCTTGCGGGGACGGGGCCGGATCTTGCGGAACACCAGTTTGGTTTCCGCAAGGGGCGCTCTACGGTGGACGCCATCATGCGCGTGAGAGCCCTCACGACGGGGGATGCAGTGTCTCGGGGTGGGGTTGTCTTGGCGGTGTCTCTAGACATCGCCAATGCCTTCAACTCCATGCCCTGGAGCTGCATTAGGGAGGCACTCCGGTATCACCGGGTGCCGACCTACCTTCGTCGTGTGGTCGGGGACTACCTGACGGATAGAGTCGTCATCTACCCCGGTCGCAGCGGAGAATGGAACCGGCGAGAGATGTCGTGCGGTGTTCCGCAGGGATCGGTCCTAGGGCCGTCCTTGTGGAACATCGGGTACGACTGGGTGCTGCGCGCCGACCTCCCTAGCGGCGTCAGCGTGGTCTGCTATGCAGACGACACGCTGGTGCTGGCACAAGGGGGGTCGCACGAGGCGGCGGCCGAAATAATGACACGCGGGGTTGCGATAGTCGTGGAGAGGATCCGGCAACTGGGTCTCGAGGTGGCATTGCACAAGTCCGAGGCCATGTGCTTTCATGGGCCTCGGAATGCGCCACCTCCGGGATCCACACTGACGGTGGGAGGGGTATCCGTCGGCGTCGAGTCGACGCTTAAGTACCTGGGACTCGTCCTCGACAGCCGATGGAACTTCGTGGAGCATTTCCGACGTTTGGCCCCCAAACTGGAACGGACCGGGGCTGCCTTCAGGTGGCTCCTGCCCAACCTGGGGGGGCCAAACGCCTCCTGCCGGAAGCTCTACGCGGGGGTCGTGCGGTCCATGGCCCTTTACGGGGCCCCGGTGTGGGCGCGTTCCTTGAGGCTGCGTGCAGCCCACTACCTCAACGCGCCCCAAAAGGTGGTAGCCGTAAGGCTGGCCCGTGGGTACCGCACGATCTCCCGTGAGGCGGCGTGCCTCCTTGCCGGATTGCCGCCATGGGATCTGGAGGCGATAGTCCTCGCGCGCCTACATGAATGGCGCGCGGAGGTGCTACGCCGGGGGGAAACTCCGCTGCCGCGACAAATTGTCGCGCAGCGGACAGACTTCCGGCGTGATCTCATGGCGACATGGAGAGAGCGACTGTCGCAACCCCGTGCAGGGCACGCCACAATAGTGGCGGTAAGTCCCCTCTTTGAGGAGTGGCTTGAGAGACGCCACGGCGTCCTCACCTTCCGCCTGACGCAGGTCCTCACCGGACACGGTGTTTTCGGGAGGTTCCTGCACCGAATCGGGCGGGAGGAAACGCCCGGGTGTTTCCATTGCGAGGATCGACCGGAGGACACGGTGGAGCACACGGTGGAGGTGTGCCCCGCGTGGGCGGAGCACCGCCGTGTCCTCGAAGCGGCGATTGGCGGCGGCGACCTCTCGCGTCCGGCCCTGGTGCAAGCCATGGTCCGGAGCGAGACGGAATGGGACGCCGTCACCTCCTTCTGCGAAGCAGTAATGCTAGAGAAGGAGGTGGCGGAACGTGAGAGGGAGAGAACCTCACAGCGTCCCGGCTGCCGCGGGAGACGCCCCGGGCGTCGGGGGCCACCACGTGGCCCCCGGCCACCGTAGGCGCGGGCCTGTGGACGGTGGGCTATGGGCTAGCTCGCCGTCCGTCCGTCTTATGACGACAGGCCGTGTCGACGGCGCGTCCGTGTTCCACGCGCGCCTCAAAGAGAGTCAGCAAAAAGGAAGGGGTCCGAAAGGACCGATGCCTGCCGGGGTTGCGGGACTATTCGAAAGAGATACCGTGGCCCCGGAACACAAAGGGCGATGAAGGAACATGGATGGGTTTTAGTCAGTAAAAGTCTGACACTCCCTCCTGCTCCGCCCAGAGCGGGAGAAGTCATTTGATGATTTCCCATCCGAAAAAAAAAAAAAAAAAAAAAAAAAAAAAAAAAAAGGGATTGAATTTAAAACACAAACGTTGATATCTTCGCTTCCAGACGTGCGATTTTGAAGCTGTTTTCAGCGTTTTTAGACCAAACTAGGCCTCCGCCTAAGTTCTGACCATATCGCACGCATTTACACGCGCGTCGGGACTTCATCCCTACTAACACTCGGGAATTTTTCGAATTTTCATAGTAAATCATCAAAATTAATTGTTTTTCCAAATTCTTTTTCAAAAATAACGTTAGTTTATAGTTGAAATAGTCCTCACCCTTCATCCCTGAATTCTGGTCCGCGATCCGTGTCCCGGTCTCCAGGTTGTGGGGTGAAATTCAAAATTTTTTGGTTCAAAAACTGGTTTTTTGACCGAAACTCAAAATTTTTGGTCGGCACCTAGTAAGTTTTATTCCTTATATCGCTAGCCCGCGAGGACACGCGTCTCTGGACACCTCGCCCGCGCCCCTAGCCCGAATAAAACATACCTTTTTCTAAAAAATAGTTTTTTCATACATTCCTGTTAGTACCCAAAATCTACCTAAGGGATTGAATTTAAAACACAAACGTTGATATCTTCGCTTCCAGACGTGCGATTTTGAAGCTGTTTTCAGCGTTTTTAGACCAAACTAGGCCTCCGCCTAAGTTCTGACCATATCGCACGCATTTACACGCGCGTCGGGACTTCATCCCTACTAACACTCGGGAATTTTTCGAATTTTCATAATAAATCATCAAAATTAATTGTTTTTCCAAATTCTTTTTCAAAAATAACGTTAGTTTATAGTTGAAATAGTCCTCACCCTTCATCCCTGAATTCTGGTCCGCGATCCGTGTCCCGGTCTCCAGGTTGTGGGGTGAAATTCAAAATTTTTGGTTCAAAAACTGGTTTTTTGACCGAAACTCAAAATTTTTGGTCGGCCCCTAGTAAGTTTTATTCCTTATATCGCTAGCTCGCGCGGACACGCGTCTCTGGACACCTCGCCCGCGCCCCTAGCCCGAATAAAACATACCTTTTTCTAAAAAATAGTTTTTTCATACATTCCTGTTAGTACCCAAAATCTACCTAAGGGATTGAATTTAAAACACAAACGTTGATATCTTCGCTTCCAGACGTGCGATTTTGAAGCTGTTTTCAGCGTTTTTAGACCAAACTAGGCCTCCGCCTAAGTTCTGACCATATCGCACGCATTTACACGCGCGTCGGGACTTCATCCCTACTAACACTCGGGAATTTTTCGAATTTTCATAGTAAATCATCAAAATTAATTGTTTTTCCAAATTCTTTTTCAAAAATAACGTTAGTTTATAGTTGAAATAGTCCTCACCCTTCATCCCTGAATTCTGGTCCGCGATCCGTGTCCCGGTCTCCAGGTTGTGGGGTGAAATTCAAAATTTTTTGGTTCAAAAACTGGTTTTTTGACCGAAACTCAAAATTTTTGGTCGGCACCTAGTAAGTTTTATTCCTTATATCGCTAGCCCGCGCGGACACGCGTCTCTGGACACCTCGCCCGCGCCCCTAGCCCGAATAAAACATACCTTTTTCTAAAAAATAGTTTTTTCATACATTCCTGTTAGTACCCAAAATCTACCTAAGGGATTGAATTTAAAACACAAACGTTGATATCTTCGCTTCCAGACGTGCGATTTTGAAGCTGTTTTCAGCGTTTTTAGACCAAACTAGGCCTCCGCCTAAGTTCTGACCATATCGCACGCATTTACACGCGCGTCGGGACTTCATCCCTACTAACACTCGGGAATTTTTCGAATTTTCATAGTAAATCATCAAAATTAATTGTTTTTCCAAATTCTTTTTCAAAAATAACGTTAGTTTATAGTTGAAATAGTCCTCACCCTTCATCCCTGAATTCTGGTCCGCGATCCGTGTCCCGGTCTCCAGGTTGTGGGGTGAAATTCAAAATTTTTTGGTTCAAAAACTGGTTTTTTGACCGAAACTCAAAATTTTTGGTCGGCACCTAGTAAGTTTTATTCCTTATATCGCTAGCCCGCGAGGACACGCGTCTCTGGACACCTCGCCCGCGCCCCTAGCCCGAATAAAACATACCTTTTTCTAAAAAATAGTTTTTTCATACATTCCTGTTAGTACCCAAAATCTACCTAAGGGATTGAATTTAAAACACAAACGTTGATATCTTCGCTTCCAGACGTGCGATTTTGAAGCTGTTTTCAGCGTTTTTAGACCAAACTAGGCCTCCGCCTAAGTTCTGACCATATCGCACGCATTTACACGCGCGTCGGGACTTCATCCCTACTAACACTCGGGAATTTTTCGAATTTTCATAGTAAATCATCAAAATTAATTGTTTTTCCAAATTCTTTTTCAAAAATAACGTTAGTTTATAGTTGAAATAGTCCTCACCCTTCATCCCTGAATTCTGGTCCGCGATCCGTGTCCCGGTCTCCAGGTTGTGGGGTGAAATTCAAAATTTTTGGTTCAAAAACTGGTTTTTTGACCGAAACTCAAAATTTTTGGTCGGCCCCTAGTAAGTTTTATTCCTTATATCGCTAGCTCGCGCGGACACGCGTCTCTGGACACCTCGCCCGCGCCCCTAGCCCGAATAAAACATACCTTTTTCTAAAAAATAGTTTTTTCATACATTCCTGTTAGTACCCAAAATCTACCTAAGGGATTGAATTTAAAACACAAACGTTGATATCTTCGCTTCCAGACGTGCGATTTTGAAGCTGTTTTCAGCGTTTTTAGACCAAACTAGGCCTCCGCCTAAGTTCTGACCATATCGCACGCATTTACACGCGCGTCGGGACTTCATCCCTACTAACACTCGGGAATTTTTCGAATTTTCATAGTAAATCATCAAAATTAATTGTTTTTCCAAATTCTTTTTCAAAAATAACGTTAGTTTATAGTTGAAATAGTCCTCACCCTTCATCCCTGAATTCTGGTCCGCGATCCGTGTCCCGGTCTCCAGGTTGTGGGGTGAAATTCAAAATTTTTTGGTTCAAAAACTGGTTTTTTGACCGAAACTCAAATTTTTTGGTCGGCACCTAGTAAGTTTTATTCCTTATATCGCTAGCCCGCGCGGACACGCGTCTCTGGACACCTCGCCCGCGCCCCTAGCCCGAATAAAACATACCTTTTTCTAAAAAATAGTTTTTTCATACATTCCTGTTAGTACCCAAAATCTACCTAAGGGATTGAATTTAAAACACAAACGTTGATATCTTCGCTTCCAGACGTGCGATTTTGAAGCTGTTTTCAGCGTTTTTAGACCAAACTAGGCCTCCGCCTAAGTTCTGACCATATCGCACGCATTTACACGCGCGTCGGGACTTCATCCCTACTAACACTCGGGAATTTTTCGAATTTTCATAGTAAATCATCAAAATTAATTGTTTTTCCAAATTCTTTTTCAAAAATAACGTTAGTTTATAGTTGAAATAGTCCTCACCCTTCATCCCTGAATTCTGGTCCGCGATCCGTGTCCCGGTCTCCAGGTTGTGGGGTGAAATTCAAAATTTTTGGTTCAAAAACTGGTTTTTTGACCGAAACTCAAAATTTTTGGTCGGCCCCTAGTAAGTTTTATTCCTTATATCGCTAGCTCGCGCGGACACGCGTCTCTGGACACCTCGCCCGCGCCCCTAGCCCGAATAAAACATACCTTTTTCTAAAAAATAGTTTTTTCATACATTCCTGTTAGTACCCAAAATCTACCTAAGGGATTGAATTTAAAACACAAACGTTGATATCTTCGCTTCCAGACGTGCGATTTTGAAGCTGTTTTCAGCGTTTTTAGACCAAACTAGGCCTCCGCCTAAGTTCTGACCATATCGCACGCATTTACACGCGCGTCGGGACTTCATCCCTACTAACACTCGGGAATTTTTCGAATTTTCATAGTAAATCATCAAAATTAATTGTTTTTCCAAATTCTTTTTCAAAAATAACGTTAGTTTATAGTTGAAATAGTCCTCACCCTTCATCCCTGAATTCTGGTCCGCGATCCGTGTCCCGGTCTCCAGGTTGTGGGGTGAAATTCAAAATTTTTTGGTTCAAAAACTGGTTTTTTCACTGCTGACTTCGGTCCCGCCATCGAAGTTCTTGCCGGCCAGGCTGAGCTCCTGAGAACAATGAAGGAGCACATCTCGGAGTTAAAGGACAACTCCGAGAAACTCGACAGACTCCGAGACAGTCTGGCCGGCAAAGAAAGTGTGGGGGAGACAACCTACGCGAGTGTAGCTGCCGTCAGTAAGTGCCACACCGGGGCGCCAGCCCTGGAGCGAACGACGTTGCACTCCGTGGTTGTTTCCTCAACACAGGAGATGGATACGGGGGAAGAAATCCTCGAAAGAGTGAGGAAGGCAGTGGACGCGAAGGAGGGCTGGGTGCGCGTCGAGAGAGTCCGAAAGGCCAAGGACCAAAAGGTAATCATGGGGTGCGCAACAACGGAGGAGAGGCGAAAATTAAAAGTGCGACTAGAGAAGGCCGGAGAGAACCTCGTTGTCGAGGACGTGAAAAATCGGGACCCGCTTCTGATTCTTAGGGACGTATTAGTCATGCACAGTGACGAGGAAGTGTTGAGAGCCCTTAAGAATCAGAACCGGGAGATATTTCACGGGCTCGACAACGAGGATCAGAGGATGGTAATTAAATACCGACGGAAAACCCGAAACCCGCACGCGAATCACGTTGTGCTTGGTGTGTCCCCAATGGTCTGGAGGAGGGCGATTGAAGGGGGAAAACTCCGCATCGACCTCCAGCGAGTACGCGTCGAGGATCAGACGCCTCTGGTGCAGTGCACCCGCTGCTTGGCATACGGGCACGGCAAACGCCTGTGCACGGAGCCAGCCGATCTGTGTAGCCACTGCGGTGGAGTACACCTCAGGGCAGAATGCCCGGATAGACAGATCGGCAAAGCAGCGGCTTGCGTGAACTGCACCAGAGCAAAACAGGGAACCACCGAGCACAACGCATTCAGCAACGAATGCCCCGTGCGAAGGAAGTGGGACGCATTCGCAAGAGCTTCGATAGCATATTGCTAAAGTTGGCGATGCGACCACTTCCAAGCACGTCAGTAAAACCAATTCGGCCCAACCGATAAACAGACGAGTTGAGACGGTCACTAGCGTTGGCAATAAGCAAAAATGTAAATTGAGGCCGTTTCATGAGAAACTGGCTCAAGTTATGCTGGAGCTGTTGCCAGCGCTGGTGGATATGTCAAGCTGTGTCGAACTTGGTGATACTGATACAGACGTAAACCAGTTATGTAAAGGATGTAAAAAATTAAGAAGAATAGTTAAAAATAGTAAAAATCATGAAAACTTAAAAATTTAACGATATTTAATTATATAGTGAATATATACGTTGGATATCATATAAATAGAAAATAGGAAACAAAATTAAGCAAAGCAAGAAATCTTAATTAGGGCATAAAAATTAGGGATTAATTAGATATAAATAAAAAGGGCATATTTAGAACGGGTTATTAATAGATATATATATATATTAGTAAAGTAATAAATTTAAGAACAAAATCAGTAAAATAAATAGTAGTAAAATAGATAATACACAATTAACAAGATATAATATAAAGCGAAAGCATAGCAAAATAAACATAAAAGAAATATTATAGGTGTTTCAAAAATAGGTGTTTAATATATCATGCCAAACCAAAACGCACAACATTGTGGTCTCTCCGGCCACCTAGAAACGTAGACAAGCGAAAATGACAGATGATAAGGACTCTGATCACCATGTTAGAGGGACACTGGCTTGGCAGGAGTGGTTTTTAGCCGGTTCGAGTCCGGCACTACCTCGACTGTCTCACAGGAGATATTCCTGTGGGATAGTCGAGGTGTCCGTGGGGATTTCCCACTCCTGCCCATAAAAAAAAAAAAAAAAAAAAAAAAAAAAAAAAAAAAAACCTAACCTAACCTAACCTTTGTTTTTTTTTTTTTTTTTTTTTTTTTTTTTTTTTTTTTTTTTTTTTTTTTTTGACGCTGGGAAAAAATGCATTACGCATACCCTCCCATCGGGGGACGGGAGGGGTATGTGGGACTCCCCGGGTGGACCCGGTATACCCACTAAAACGACCCAGCGCATTCCCGCTTCGTCCGAGTGGCGGGGGACTGGGAAACCGGCACAGCCTTTACTTCCAGTCCTCCACCGACTATTGCAAGGCAGACCCCTCACACCCTCACGGGTGTGGAGGGTCGGGAATGACCGACGAAGGTGACGGGTGCAATGCGGGCGAAGGCACCCCCGCGCCTGTCGCCCGCCCGTCACCATGAGGAGGGAGGGCTTGACGCCTTGTCCCCCTTCTTCGTCTGAGGAGCGGCGCAGCGAGAGGATCGTCCTCCCGCGCTTGCTCCGAGAGAGGGCGGTTTGGGGAGAAATACACCCCCACCATCGCTATCTCTCCCCACGCGGCGGCCACGTATCCCGGTCTCCTCTCTAAGAGCGAGAGGGGAGGGGAGTCTGTGGAAGACCGCGCCACCAACGCCACCAAGCAGAGGATGCGATGTTCGACTGTGTCCATCAGTCGGACATCGCACCCTCCTCCGCAGCCGCCGCAGGAACGGCGGTGTTAGCGGCAACAGCAGGCGCAGGCCCATTCGGCGCTTGCGCTTTGCCACGCTTAGGGGGAGGAATACACTTCCGCCCCTTCATTACGTGGCCAGATTGGCGGCCACTGGCGGCACACACCGCACAGTGTGGCGTGGCGGCCTTGCAGGAGGCGGCTTTGTGGCCCTCCTTGCCGCAGCGGTAGCATGTGTCCGTCCTGTCCACCTTGGACGGACACAGAGGCCTGGTGTGGCCGATTCCAAAGCACCGGAAACACCGCAGAGGCTGGTCCTCGAGTGCCCGGACTGCGCCCGAGCTGAACCCGACTTGAAGCCGTCCTTTCGCAAGGACGGCTTTGGCAGCGGCGATTGGGCACTCGAGGCGGATGGTGCCCATACCACCGCGGCCGGGCCTTATGTCCCAGCTTTGGACCGCCGCGGCGCCACAGCCCCCTACCGCTGCGACCGCCGCCACCACCTCCTCCTTGGTGACGGAGTCATCTAGCTCCGTCACTTCAATGGCCGCCGACTTGACCGGCCGGGCCACCTTGGCAGAGTCCGCGATGACCTCTTGCAGCTTGGCTGCAAAGAGGTCCGCGCGGGCACCCCCTTCGGCCCCCGGGAACTCGAATATTCGAGCCCCGGCTTGGGTCCGCCGGCAGGACACACTGCCGATCCCCAGTTGGGTGGGATCGGCATTGGTACGGGCCCGCACCAGAATGGAGGCGTAGGTCTCCCCTCGCCCCGCAGCCTCCGCGGTGAGCGTCACTACGACGGCCGCAGTTTTCGGGGGGACTAGCTGCCCCTTTCCCCTCCCTTTCCCTTTACCCTTCCCCTTTCCCTTGCCGGTCGTCTGCGACTGGCTGGGAGCGTTGGCGGCGGGGGCGACAGGGACGGCCGCCGCCGACTTCTTGCCTTTTCCCTTCCCCTTACGGGCCACTTCCGTCCACTCGTTGGACGGGGTGGTTGAAGGGAGAAGGGCGTCTTCCACCTGGGAGGAGGACGGCCCCGGCTCGCACTGCCTCTTATCCGCCGCAAGCGGCGGTCGGGGGCGTGTCTCCGGCAAGAGCCGGTCCTCTATAGCCGCAAAGCAGGCTCTCGTGAAGGCCCTCTCCTCCATAACAACCTTGCGGATGATATCCTCAAGGTTGGAGGAGGGGCTCTCTGCCACAGGGCTCGTCTCAGCTTGTTGTGGCCGGGCCGTGGCTTCAGCCAGCTTTTGATGAAGCTGGCTGACCTCCGACTGCAGGCGATCTATCTTCGCCTGCATTTGCCGGGTCTCGTCGGTGGCCTTCCGCCGGACCAGCTCCGCGACGACACCGCGCATGCTCGCGGCCCTGCACTTGAGGGCCTTCTGCAAGGTCCCCTTCAGGTTGGAGGACTTAGAGGCTACCTCCACAATTTCCTCCTCGTCCTCCTCCGCCATTCTCTCCAGCTCGGCCAGAGAATGGTCCGCGTATAGAACGCGGGATGCACCGTACCCGGACTTGGCCCGGGCGGCGTGCGCCCGTTTCTCCTTGGCATTAACCCGCTCCTCCAGCTCTTGCTGGAGCTGCGCCCGCCGAGCCAGGTCCAACTGGCGTTGGGCCTCCGCGAGCCCAACGACATGGGTATCCGCAGCCGCCGTCGGCTTTTTAGCCTTCGAGGCCGAGGAGCCCTCGGACCCACCACTCCGGTGGACCCGCTTCCGCGACCGAGAGCCGCTCGCATCCGACATTCCAACAACCGAGTCGCTGTCAGACGACTCTGCCCCACCGAAGTAGCTAGCCACAGACGGCGCGCGGCTAGACTCTGATGCTGGAGTGTCGGGTGGCCCTGAGAAGGGCCTTTTGGTTGGCCCCGAGAAGGGCCTTTGGGTTGGCCCTGAGAAGGGCCTTTTGGTTGGCCCTGAGAAGGGCCTTTGGGTTGGCCCTGAGAAGGGCCGTTTGGTTTTAAAAAACGCCCGGAGGCGTCCCGCGTAGGTTTAGGCATAGCCTCCGCAGGATCGTAGAGAACAAGGCAAAGATAAAATACGCTACGATATCACAGTGCACTTTGGCCAACCCAATCTGCCACTCCGTTACGGTGGTCAGACTGGGTCGTTTCCAGGGGACGCGACGTGGACGCAAGCACTGTGGGGGGTCCCCCAACCTAACCTAACCTAACCTTTTTTGTTTTTTTTTTTTTTTTGTTGCCGGTGTGGAAAATCCACACGGATGTCCTCTGCCCTGGGGCGGGCGGAGGGGTCTGTCGGACTTTAACCGACTAAAAACCACCCCGGTGTTCCATTCCCACACTTGCACCGGAGATCATGGGAACTAGTGCGCCTTCCACGATCCCCGGCTAGTGCTGGCCCGCCTCTGCGGGCCACCTCATGTCTGCGGGGGGAGCGAGGTGTACTCCCCCCGCAACGCCAATAGGGGCGCGCGCGGAACACTACGCGCCACCGCCTCGGGTCCAGTTATTCGGCGGGGCAGCGGACGTCCGCCGTCCCTCTGAACCCGTTTAGGGGGGCCGGAAGAGGGCGTTGTCTGCCCTCCGCCGACGCCCGGTGCGTCTGCTGCGGGTCGGGAGAGCGGTCTCAACCTCCCTCAACCTCTCCGCAGCCTCCTTCTGTGAGATGACCGTTTCACAGAAGGAGATCACCGCATCCCACGACTCTGCGCTCCCGACCATCGCGCGAGCGACGGCCGGCAGCGACAGGTCGGCTCCCACTTCTGTCACGAGGGCACGGCGCGGCTCCTCCCATGCGGCACACTCTGCCAGCGTATGCCGCGCCGTGTCCTCCAGACAATGGACGCAGTGATGACACCGGGCGTCCGGCTCCCTGTTTATGCGACACAGGTACTTCCCGAAGCAACCGTGCCCCGAGAACACCTGCGTCGCCCGAAACGACAGGGAGCCATGCCTTCTCTCGAGCCATTCCTCGAGCACCGGTCGGATCGCCTCGATGGTAGCGAGGCCGGCGGTAGGGCGCGAAAGCCTCTCCCGCCACTCCGCCACCATGACCTCGCGGAGCTGAGACCGACGCAGATCGATCTCTCGCTGCATCGGTCCACCTCCCCGCGTCCGCACCTCCTCGCGCCACCGGTACAGTGACGCGAGGACTCTCGCCTCTAGGTCCCAAGGTGGCGACCCGGCCAGTGCACAAGCCGCCTCGTAGGAGACCGTGCGATACCCCCTGACAGACCTGACGGCCATCGCCCTCTGCGGCTTTCGCAGGATCGCGATGCTGCCGGCCGTCAGGTCAGACGCCCACACTGGGGCCCCGTACAGGGCCATGGATCGCAAGACCCCCAGGTACAATCTCCTACAGGCGGTGCTCGGGCCCCCCAGATTGGGAAGCAGCGTTGCGAGCGCGCCCGCTGCACCCATCAACTTGGGCGCCAGCCGCTGGAAGTGGGGGCCGAAGCTCCAACGGCTGTCGAGCACCAATCCCAGATACTTCATGGTGGACTCGACAGCGATTGGAGTCCCCCCAACCACAATATGTGATCCCGGCGGCGGCGCCCGCCGGGGGCCGTGAAAGACCACGGCCTCCGATTTGTTGAGGGCCACCTCCAGGCCCAGGCGCCGTATGCGGCTCACAACCTGTGAGACCGCTGAGGTCGCCAGCAACGCTGCCTCCCTGTACGAACTCCCCCGGGCCGTGACCAGTGTGTCATCCGCGTAACACACCAGGGTTACCCCCGGTTGGAGCTCGCCTCTCAGTACCCAGTCGTACCCGATGTTCCACAGGGGTGGGCCAACGACCGAACCCTGTGGAACACCGCACGACATGTTGCGCCAGCCTCCACCGTCGCGTCCCCTGTAGGTGACACACCTTTCCGCCAAATAAGCCCCAACGATGCGGCGGAGGTACGGGGGCACCCTGTGATAACCCAGCGCCTCCCGAATGCAGCTCCAGGGCAGGGTGTTGAAAGCGTTGGAGATGTCCAAGGACACCGCCAACATCATCCCGCCCCGGGACACCGCTTCCTCCGCCAGGACTCTTACCCGCATTATGGCGTCCACAGTGGAGCGCCCATGCCGAAAGCCAAACTGGCTATCGTCCAGATCCGGCCCCTCTCTGTACAAGTGGCCGGCGAGGCGGGCAGCAATAATCCGCTCGAAAAGCTTACCCACCTCGTCCAGCAGCACTATGGGCCGGTATGCGGATGGCGAGTCCGCTGGGCGCCCCGCCTTCTTGAGCAGGACCAGACGACCCTTTTTCCACTCACTAGGGAATTGGCCCCGCTCAAGACACGCTGAGTAGAGTCCTCTCAGCTGGGGCTCTAGCTCTTTCAAAGCGAGGGCAAGCGCGACGCCAGGAACTCCGTCGGGTCCCGGGGCAACGGTTTTGGCCCGAAGCCGCGTTATTGCCGCCCTCATCTCTGCTTGTGTCACCTCTGGGACGCTGATGTCCTCCTCGTCCGTTGGCTCCGTGGCTGTGGGCAAAGCCATCGGCGGCGGTACATGCTCCTCTCTAGCAGGGAAGAGCGTTGCGACCACTTCTTCCAGCAGCTGAGGCTGCAGACTCTCAGTGAGGGGAGGCGCCCAGGCACGAAGTTTCCCTCGGACCGCACGATAAGGGCGCCCCCACGGATTCACGTCAAGTGTCGACAACATCTCCTCCCTGGCTCGAGTCCTAGCCTCTCCGACGGCCAGCCACAGAGCCTCCTTGGCCGCGCGGTACACCTCATACAGCGCGGCCTCTTCCTCCGGAACCCGACGACGTCTCCTCCGGTATCGGGTGTACTGGCGTCTCACCTCCACGCACGTCACGCGCAACTGCGCGATGACGGCGGACCACCAGTACAGCTGGCGCCTTGTGGGTTGGGTGACGCGGGGCATAGACGCATCGCAAATTTGTGTCATCGCCCCTCGAAACCACTGCGCCTCCGCTTCGACGTCGACGGGTTCGTTCGTCGTTGACTCCCGGACCCAGGCCTGGAGTATTGCGGCCTCCTCGAGAAGCTCCCTGTCGATACGCTTGTACGACCAGCGAGGACCATCCATTTGCGGGGCCGACGGGCGACCGCCGCCCGCAGTCTGGGTGGAGACGTCAAATCGAATATATCGATGGTCCGACAGCGTCTCCACCTCTACGGCAACTCGCCAGTCGCGCACACGGCTCGCAACAGCGGAGCTTGCGAACGACACGTCCACTATGGACCCGCCCCGCTGCCGCACGCACGTGTACACCGAGCCCCGATTCAGGACGGTCAGGCCGGTCTCGACCGCCCACTCCTCCAACACCTCACCCCTGGGATCGGTGATCGGGGATCCCCATGCCGCAGACTTAGCATTGAGATCCCCGAGCAACAGCACCGGGCGAGGATGGAACCGGCTCACGACGGCCCCTAGCTCGACAAGGAACTCCTCAAAGTCAGCGAGACTCTTGTTGGGGGAGAAATACGCCCCAATTGTGACTATGCCGTCCATGAGGGCAGCCACCCAACCGTGTCCTTGGGACGGACTGTCAAGAGTCCCGCCAATGATGGCCACCAAGCCGTCCAGGTCCCCTGCCCAGTTATCACGGGGAGGGACAAAATACGGCTCGGCGACCACAGCCACGTTGATCAACCACTCCGCCATGCTCTGGAGCAATAGATCCTGAGCTCTGGTGGAGTGGTTAATGTTCGCCTGGAGGAAACGGAATTGTGCCATTAATGGCATCCCATTTCCTCGGCTCCTCCTTCCCTGGGTCGGGAGTCGGGCTGTGGGAGAGGCGCAGGTTCTCCGACAGCTCTAGACCTTCTGTTCTTGGACTTGGGTGCCTTGCAGGCCTTCCCGCCAAGTCTGTGCTCCGAGCGTTTCCCTGCAGCTGCGCAAAGGCTACAGTTTGGCGCTCCGGAGCACTGGGCCGCCTTGTGGCCGGGTCGACCGCAGCGGAAACATAGTTCGCTGCGGTCGACTTGTGCAGTGCATTGTGCCTTGACATGCCCCTTTTCCAGGCACCGGAAGCACTGCAATGCCCGCCTTGGCAGGAGTTTGACCCTGGCAGACACCCAGCCTACCAGCAGTCGCCCGCCATCTGCAACCTTGTTCGCCGCCGCGACCGGGCACCGCACCCAAACAGTGCCCAGCCCATCCGTGCCGCTGCGAATTTCGCCCGCCACCACGCTGTCTGGCGGACACCCACCGTTTTGGGCCATGGCCACCACCACTTCCTCTGGGGTTACAGAGTCGTCCAGGCCTTCCACGCGCAATTCAGCCGTGACCATGGGCCTGGACACTCGGGCGTCCTCTGGCTTGAGGACTTCCCGGAGTTTAGCGGCCAACTTGTCCGCCCTCTCCTGCCTTCCGGCACCCGACACCTGAAGCATCTTGGCACCCGTGGCTGCGGTCCTGAAGACGAAACCAGCCGGGGTCCCAAACTCGCTAAATTGCAGCTTCTGCTTCATTTCCGCCAGGACCGACTTGTAGGTCACTCCCCTGCTTACGGCTTCGGGCTGCAGTGTAATAACTACAGCCTCAGAGCGTGGGGTAGTGACCCTGGGTGGCCTCGTGCCCTCCGGTTGAGTCGGTACCTGGGGCGGTGTCGGCTGCAGTGCGCTCTTTTTGCGCCCCCTCTTCACCACCGTCGTCCAGGCCTCCTGGGTGGGAGGTGCGGTCGCCGGTAGCGCGGCCTCTTGGGAGGTAGGAGGCGCGGTCGCACCCGCCGCCGCCTTCTTCTTCTTCTTCTTTTTGCGGCGGCCCTCTTCACCCACCGTCACATGGGTAGAAGAAGCAGCCACCGAGGTCTGTGACGTCAGAACGAGGGGTGCGGACGCAACCTGTGTTCCGGGCCCCGGTACTGGCTTTTTTGCCCCCTCTGCAGTTTTCTGCGTGACCTGCGCGGGGTTTGTCCTCGCAGGCTCTTCTATCCTCCGCCTGTCTGCCGCAAGCGGGGGCCGGAGGATCTCAGCTGGGGGCAGTCGAGACTCGATTGCCTCCAAGCGGGCACTCACCATGCCCCCACACTGCACCATGCAGATTCTCGCCACCCTCTCTACGTCGTAGTCCGACAAACTACGAGTTGGTGGCACTGCAGGTGCAGGAGCTGACGAGGGAGCCACCTGCTGCTGTCCCACATTTCCCAGAGCGGCAAACTGCCACTTGAGGTCCTCCAGCTCGGATCGAAGACGGCTGTTCTCCGTCCATAGCCTCGCCGTCTCCTCCGAGGTCGTGTGGTCATGGAGAACCTGAACCGCCTCCCTGATACCCTCTGCCGCCTCTTTGAGGGCGCGCGTGAACGAGCCCTTCAGGTTGCCAGATTTGGTGGCAACCTTCAGGACAATGTCCACGCCGTCCATCACTTGGCGGCTAAGAGCCTCTGCTGTCAGGCTCTCCCCATTGGCTGCCTGGGCAGACCGCCGCTCTCGGGCCCGACGGGCCATTTCGGCCACTTCATCGGCCGCAACCGCTCTGCTTTGAGCACGCTTCGCGGCATTGGCCTCCGCCTTTGTGCCCACGAGAGCGACGGTGGCCCCTCCAAGGTCGTCGACTGAGACCGCGGGTGAGACGCGACCCGAATCGCCGACCATCGGTGTATCAGGGCGCTTCACGAAGTGGCCCCGGATATCGCGTGGCGCTGCCGGACTGTTTGCCCCGCGTCCTCGGCCTCTTCTGGCTGTCGGCATCTTGGGGGCCGGTAGGTTCTCCTCACTGGAGGACAGACCCGCCGAACCCGCGTCCGACTGACAGCTGCGCAAACGCTTCCCCCAAAACTTGGAGGGAGCGACCGTAACTGCTTGCGGTGTGTCGTCCGACTCCGACATGCACACCCTCTCCAGGACCACGCGTGGCTCCGCTGGAGCCTCTACTTCCGTCCTCAATGAAGCAGCGCCGCAGTCTGACATTGCGTCTGCGTCCACCGCGCGGCGCTCACCCTGTTTTCTTTCAGGTGGTTTGAAAGAGATCAGGTCTGAGAAAGACCGTGATCTTGAGCCTCCTCGGCCCTCGTTGCCTTTGGCAAGCGGAAGACGATTGTTGCCCTCCCCAGAATACGGGGGGCTTGACGATCCCGAAGGGATCGTGGCGGATTCTCCAGCTGCTGAGCAGCTGGTACCGCCCTGGGGTAAATCTTTGCAATGCGTCTTTTTCATGGTGGTTGTTTGTTTTTCCTTTTAAGGGTGTGGTCCCTGTCTCCCTACGTCATAAATATATAAACACAATAAACATATCTAATATATATACATACATACATATATATATATATTCCCCCCCTCCCCCTTGACCCTCCATCACGACATTTATCACGCTCACAGTCACGTCTGATGGGCAGACGCATACCAGAGGGCGACGAATGCCGTGATCCAAGATGAAGGAGGACCCCCAACCCTGATTCACTCCCCCAGAACTTCGAGGAGTGAATCTCTTATCACGTACCGTCCGATGAGCCCGCTCCGTGAGCCATCGCACGGCACACGACGTTTAAACCCAGCCCTGATTCACTCCCCGAGAACTTCGAGGAGTAAATCATGCCTCTTATCCGCCGCAAGCGGCGGTCGGGGGCGTGTCTCCGGCAAGAGCCGGTCCTCGATTCCTGCTAAGCAGGCTCTTGTGAAGGCCCTCTCCTCCATTACAACCTTGCGGATGATAACCTCAAGGTTGGAGGAGGGGCCCTCTGCCACAGGGCTCGTCTCGGCTTGTTGTGGCCGGGCCGTGGCTTCAGCCAGCTTTTGATGAAGCTGGCTGACCTCCGACTGCAGGCGATCTATCTTCGCCTGCATTTGCCGGGTCTCGTCGGTGGCCTTCCGCCGGACAAGCTCCGCGACGACACCGCGCATGCTCGCGGCCCTGCTCTTGAGGGCCTTCTGAAAGGTCCCCTTTAGGTTGGAGGACTTAGAAGCGACCTCCACAATCTCCTCCTCGTCCTCCTCCGCCATTCTCTCCAGCTCGGCTAGAGAATGGTCCGCGTATAGAACGCGGGACGCACCGTACCCGGACTTGGCCCGGGTAGCGTGCGCCCGCTTATCTTTGGCAGCAACCCGCTCCTCCAGCTCTTGCTGGAGCTGCGCCCGCCGAGCCAGGTCCAACTGGCGTTGGGCGTCCGCGAGCCCAACGACATGGGTATCCGCGGCCGCCGTCGGCTTTTTAGCCTTCGAGGCCGTGGAGCCTTCGGACCCACCGCTCCGGTGGACCCGCTTCCGCGACCGAGAGTCGTCCGCGTCCGACACAGTGGTAAGTGAGTCGTTGTCCGACGACTCACTTGCCCCTCCGAAGAAGCTAGCCGCAGACGGCGCGCGGCTAGTCTCTGACGCTCGCGCGTCGTAGTGGCCCTGAGAAGGGCCTTTTGGTTGGCCCTGAGAAGGGCCTTTGGGTTGGCCCTGAGAAGGGCCTTTGGGTTGGCCCTGAGAAGGGCCTTTTGGTTTTAAAAAGCGCCCGCAGGCGTCCCGCGTAGGTTTAGGCATAGCCTCCGCAGGTTCGTAGTAAACAAAGCAACAGTATAAAATAATCTACGAAAGCACAGTGCAGTTTAGCCAACCCAGTCTGCCACTCCGTTACGGTGGTCAAACTGGGTCGTTTCCAGGGGACGCGACGTGGACGCAAGCACTGTGGGGGGTCCCCCAACCTAACCTAACCTAACCTTTTTTTTTTTTTTTTTTTTTTTGACGCTGGGAAAAAATGCATTACGCATACCCTCCCATCGGGGGACGGGAGGGGTATGTGGGACTCCCCGGGTGGACCCGGTATACCCACTAAAACGACCCAGCGCATTCCCGCTTCGTCCGAGTGGCGGGGGACTGGGAAACCGGCACAGCCTTTACTTCCAGTCCTCCACCGACGATTGCAAGGCAGACCCCTCACACCCTCACGGGTTTGGGGGGTCAGGAATGACCGACGAAGGTGGTCTCGTCGGTGGCCTTCCACCGGACAAGCTCCGCGACGACACCGCGCATGCTCGCGGCCCTGCTCTTGAGGGCCTTCTGAAAGGTCCCCTTTAGGTTGGAGGACTTAGAAGCGACCTCCACGATCTCCTCCTCGTCCTCCTCCGCCATTCTCTCCAGCTCGGCTAGAGAATGATCCGCGTATAGAACGCGGGACGCACCGTACCCGGACTTGGCCCGGGCGGCGTGCGCCCGCTTCTCTTTGGCAGCAACCCGCTCCTCCAGCTCTTGCTGGAGCTGCGCCCGCCGAGCCAGGTCCAACTTGCGTTGGGCATCCGCGAGCCCAACGACATGGGTATCCGCGGCCGCCGTCGGCTTTTTAGCCTTCGAGGCCGTGGAGCCTTCGGACCCACCGCTCCGGTGGACCCGCTTCCGCGACCGAGAGTCGTCCGCGTCCGACACAGTGGTAAGTGAGTCGTTGTCAGACGACTCACTCGCCCCTCCGAAGAAGCTAGCCGCAGACGGCGCGCGGCTAGTCTCTGACGCTCGCGCGTCGTAGTGGCCCTGAGAAGGGCCTTTTGGTTGGCCCTGAAAAGGGCCTTTGGGTTGGCCCTGAGAAGGGCCTTTGGGTTGGCCCTGAGAAGGGCCTTTGGATTGGCCCTGAGAAGGGCCTTTTGGTTTTAAAAATCGCCCGCAGGCGTCCCGCGAGGGTTTGGGCATTCCGCAGATTCGTAGTGTCAAGGCAAAGGAAGAATTAAGCTACGAGAGCACAGAGCACTTTAGCCAACCCAGTCTGCCACTCCGTTACGGTGGTCAGAACTGGGCTGTTTCCAGGGGACACGACGTGGACGTAAGCTCTGTGGGGGGTCCCCCAACCTAACCTAACCTTTTTTTTTTTTTTTTAATTATGCGGTGAAAAATGCCTAACGCATACCGCACCGTCCGGGGAGACGGTTTGGTTATGTGGGGCTTGCACCCACTAAAAAACACCGCCGTGAGCCTACTGTCGCCTTTGCGGATGGGCCACGAGAACTGCTACGCATGACGTTCGCGACCCATCCAGCGCTGCCCGTCTCCGGGCACCAGACTCCTTTGGCGATGTCCGGGCTCACCTGAGACATCGCCTCCACTCGTGAGGGCCGTGCAAAGCGACGACGATAGACTCCCCGATCTATCGCCCGCTGGCACCTCCTAGGGCGGCATCAGGTCGCCATGGCGCCTCCTTCGCCGCCCTGTCCTCCTGCGACGAATCGCGTCAGCGAGGGAGTCTTCCTCCCTGACGCGCTCCGCCGCCTCCTTCTGCGAGATGACATCCTCGCAAAAGGACGCCACCGCCTCCCATGCCCCTCTGCCGTCGACCATGGCCTTGGCCACGGCCGGCAAGGAGAGGTCTGCCCCGATTGCTGCTGCGAGAGCGCGGCGCTGCACCACCCAAGCAGGACAATGCTCGAGAGTGTGAAGCGCCGTATCCTCGGTGCAGCCGCACTGGTGACACACGGGAGTCGCCTCCCGTCTAGCCACTTTGTGCAGGTATTTGCCAAAGCAGCCAAGCCCTGACAACACCTGCACCAGACGGAAGGACAACGTCCCGTGTCGCCTCCGCACCCATTCCTCCAGGATCGGCTGGATAGCCCCCACTGTCCAGTGACCTGCACTGGGCGTCTCCAGCCTCACCCTCCAAATCCGCAGGGTTTGGGCTTGGGCCTCTCTACGCCACCTCGTGACCAGCTCAGGCGGCGGGCGTCTGCTACTCTCCGCCTGCAGGTCCGCACCACGCCAATAGACCTCGGCGAGCACCTGCGCCTCCAGATCCCACGGGGGCGTGCCCGCAAGGGCGCATGCCGCTTCCGAAGATACGGTGCGGTATCCGCGTATGACCCTGACTGCCATGACTCTTTGCGGTCTTCGCAGAAGAGCCTTATTTTGGGCAGACAGGGACTCCGCCCACACCGGGGCCCCGTAGAGCGCCATCGAGCGGATCACCCCCGTGTAAAGCCGTCGGCAAACGACGTTCGGTCCACCCAGGTTCGGCAACAGCCGGCTGAGGGCGGACGCCGTGCCGATCAGCTTCGGCGCAAGCTGAGTAAAGTGCTCGCCGAAGTTCCACCTTCGGTCCAGGACCAGGCCCAAGTATCTCATGCTTGCCCGCACCGCTATTGTCGCAGGAGAGTTCTTCGTCTGAGGAGCGGCGCAGCGAGAAGATCGTCCTCCCGCGCTTGCTCCGAGAGAGGGCGGTTTGGGGAGAAATACACCCCCACCATCGCTATCTCTCCCCACGCGGCGGCCACGTATCCCGGTCTCCTCTCTAAGAGCGAGAGGGGAGGGGAGTCTGTGGAAGACCGCGCCACCAACGCCACCAAGCATGCGGTGCAGAAGATGCGATGTTCGACTGTGTCCATCAGTCGGACATCGCACCCCCCTCCGCAGCCGCCGCAGGAACGGCGGCGTTAGCGGCAACAGCAAGCGCAGGCCCATTCGGCGCTTGCGCTTTGCCACGCTTAGGGAGAGGAATACACTTCCGCCCCTTCATTACGTGGCCAGATTGGCGGCCACTGGCGGCACACACCGCACAGTGTGGCGTGGCGGCCTTGCAGGAGGCGGCTTTGTGGCCCTCCTTGCCGCAGCGGTAGCATGTGTCCGTCCTGTCCACCTTGGACGGACACAGAGGCCTGGTGTGGCCGATTCCAAAGCACCGGAAACACCGCAGAGGCTGGTCCTCGAGTGCCCGGACTGCGCCCGAGCTGAACCCGACTTGAAGCCGTCCTTTCGCAAGGACGGCTTTGGCAGCGGCGATTGGGCACTCGAGGCGGATGGTGCCCATACCACCGCGGCCGGGCCTTACGTCCCGGCTTTGGACCGCCGCGGCGCCACAGCCCCCTACCGCTGCGACCGCCGCCACCACCTCCTCCTTGGTGACGGAGTCATCTAGCTCCGTCACTTCAATGGCCGCCGACTTGACCGGCCGGGCCACCTTGGCAGAGTCCGCGATGACCTCTTGCAACTTGGCTGCAAAGAGGTCCGCGCGGGCACCCCCTTCGGCCCCCGGGAACTCGAATATTCGAGCCCCGGCTTGGGTCCGCCGGCAGGACACACTGCCGATCCCCAGTTGGGTGGGATCGGCATTGGTACGGGCCCGCACCAGAATGGAGGCGTAGGTCTCCCCTCGCCCCGCAGCCTCCGCGGTGAGCGTCACTACGACGGCCGCAGTTTTCGGGGGGACTAGCTGCCCCTTTCCCCTCCCTTTCCCTTTACCCTTCCCCTTTCCCTTGCCGGTCGTCTGCGACTGGCTGGGAGCGTTGGCGGCGGGGGCGACAGGGACGGCCGCCACCGACTTCTTGCCTTTTCCCTTCCCCTTACGGGCCACTTCCGTCCACTCGTTGGACGGGGTGGTTGAAGGGAGAAGGGCGTCTTCCACCTGGGAGGAGGACGGCCCCGGCTCGCACTGCCTCTTATCCGCCGCAAGCGGCGGTCGGGGGCGTGTCTCCGGCAAGAGCCGGTCCTCTATAGCCGCAAAGCAGGCTCTCGTGAAGGCCCTCTCCTCCATAACAACCTTGCGGATGATATCCTCAAGGTTGGAGGAGGGGCCCTCTGCCACAGGGCTCGTCTCAGCTTGTTGTGGCCGGGCCGTGGCTTCACCTCCGGCTTGACCTCCGACTGCAGGCGATCTATCTTCGCCTGCATTTGCCGGGTCTCGTCGGTGGCCTTCCGCCGGACCAGCTCCGCGACGACACCGCGCATGCTCGCGGCCCTGCACTTGAGGGCCTTCTGCAAGGTCCCCTTCAGGTTGGAGGACTTAGAGGCTACCTCCACAATTTCCTCCTCGTCCTCCTCCGCCATTCTCTCCAGCTCGGCCAGAGAATGGTCCGCGTATAGAACGCGGGATGCACCGTACCCGGACTTGGCCCGGGCGGCGTGCGCCCGTTTCTCCTTGGCATTAACCCGCTCCTCCAGCTCTTGCTGGAGCTGCGCCCGCCGAGCCAGGTCCAACTGGCGTTGGGCCTCCGCGAGCCCAACGACATGGGTATCCGCAGCCGCCGTCGGCTTTTTAGCCTTCGAGGCCGAGGAGCCCTCGGACCCACCACTCCGGTGGACCCGCTTCCGCGACCGAGAGTCGTCCGCGTCCGACACAGTGGTAAGTGAGTCGTTGTCAGACGACTCACTCGCCCCTCCGAAGAAGTCCAATGGAGGACGATGGCGTCCTTCGCCTCCTGCCGCACGGCCTCCCGCTCTTCGGCGACGGGGCGCTCCCCGAGCGCCTTCCGGTGCGCCGTCCACTCGTACACTCTGGCGAGCACCCATGCCTCCAACTCCCAAGGAGGGGTGCCGGCCAGAGCGCACGCCGCCGAAAAGCCCACCGAGCGGTAAGCCCTCGCAACCCGCTGTGCAATGGCCCGCTGGGGCCTGCGGATGGCGGTCGCATTCTCCCTCCTATGGAGGGAGTCCGCCCAGATGGGCGCCCCGTAAAGGGCCATGCTCCGCAAGATGCTGGCATAGAGGCGCCGGCATTTCGCCTTGGGCCCCCCCAGGTTTGGGAGGAGCCACGAGAGGGCGTCCGCGGCCTTCAACAGGCGCGTCGACAGTCCGCTGAAGTGCGGGCCGAAGCGCCACCTGTCGTCCAGCACCAGCCCCAGATATTTCATCTGGGGCTGGACCCCTATACGGACGCCCTCCACGACGATGTGGGCGTCGGGAGGGCAGCGCTGCCGGGGACCGCGAAAGTACACGGCCTCCGTCTTGTGCAGCGCCACCTTCAATCCCAGGCGGCGGATCCTCTCTGCCACCAAGGATCCGCCAGCCGAGGCCAGACAGGCCGCATCCCCGAAGTTCCTCCCCCGGGCAGTGAGGAGAGTGTCGTCCGCGTAGCAGATGACACTCGTGCCCGGGAGGAGGGCTCCCCGCAAGAGCCAGTTAAACCCGATGTTCCACAAGGGGGGGCCAAGCACCGACCCCTGTGGAACACCGGACTCTGCCCCGTAGCGCCTCACGGTGGCCGTTTTGTCTACGAAGAGGACCTCTCGGTCCTCCAAGTAGCTGGCCAGGAGATCCCGCAGATATTGGGGCACTCCGTGATACCGGAGCGCCTCCAAAATCGTCGAGTGGGGGACGGAGTTGAAGGCGTTCGCAATGTCGAATGACACCGCCAGCACTCCGTCCCCCGCATCCACCGCCTCCTTTACCTGGCCCTTCAGTAGGGCCAGCGCGTCGATCGTCGAACGCCCACGACGGAATCCGTATTGGGCGTCCGACAGGTCCGGCCCCACCCCCCGCAAATGGCTGTCCAGCCTCCCGGCGACAATCCCCTCGAACAATTTACCGACCTCATCGAGCAGAACGATGGGCCGGTATGCCGAGGGGGAGTCCACCGGGCGTCCCTCTTTTCGGAGGAGGCATAGCTGCCCCTCCTTCCACAGTTTCGGGAACCTCCCAGCCGTAAAACACGCACTGAAGAGGTCCCGAAACCTGTCCTCCATTTGGGAGGCGGCGATTGCCACCACCCGTGCGGGGACGCCGTCCGGTCCTTCTTTGCGCGGAGGCTCAGAACCCCCGCGCAGAATTCCGCCGCCGTCACCGGGGGGACCTCTGCCTCCGGTGGAGCCGCCCCTTGCGGGGGATCCATCGTTGGTGGGGCGAAGTCGGTCCTGCGCGGAAACAGGGACCGGACCACCCCATCCAACAATGCTGGCTCGAGGGTCTCCGACAGTAAGAGGCGGTAAGAGGCGTGCAGGCGGTCCTCTCGGTAAGAGGCGTGCAGGCGGTCCTCCTCTGCCCGGACTCGGTTTTGGGCGCTGCGCCGTCGGCTCCGCGTGTAGGCCCTTCTGGCTGCCACGCAGGTGGCCCGTAGTCTCGCCAGATCCTCCGTCCACCAGTAGACGGCACGACGGGGAGGCGGACGGCGAGACCGAGGCATGCTGGAGTTGCACACCTCGGTCAAGGACCCCCTGAGCCGGACCGCTGCGGCGTCAACGTCCGGGACCCCCTCGACAAGGGGAGGCGACAGCCAGTCCCGGAGAAAAGCGGCCTCCTTGGCTGCCTCCCGGTCCAGGCGGGTGAGTGCCCACCGCGGGAAGGGAGATTGCCCAGCGCTGGCCGTCCCCCTCCCCTGCTGGGTGGAGATGTCGAACCGCACGTAACGGTGGTCCGACAAGGTCTCCACCAGCTCCACCCGCCAGTTCACGACGCGGGCGGCCAGCGCGGGGGTGGCAAACGACACATCCACCACCGACCCGCCCTGTTGTCGCACACACGTGTGGACCGCCCCCCTGTTGAGGAGGGACACACCGCACGAGGCCGCCCAAAACTGGACGGCGCGTCCCCGGACGTTGCAACCGGCGGCCGGGTTGCCCCAGGCCACCGACTTGGCGTTTAGGTCGCCCAACACCACGACCTGGCGTGGCGCCGCCCTCCCTACGACAGCAGTGAGGACTTCGAGGAAATCCTCAAAGTCCGAGAGAGGGCGGTTTGGGGAGAAATACACCCCCACCATCACTAACTCTCCCCACGCGGCGGCCACGTATCCCGGTCCCCTCTCTAAGAGCGAGAGGGGAGGGGAGTCTGTGGAAGACCGCGCCACCAACGCCACCAAGCCGTCCCGGTCGCCCAGCCAACGGCCAGGGACCGAGTAGGGTTCGGCGACCACCGCCAAGTCCACCAACCACTCAGCCATGGTCTGCATCAGCAGATCCTGGGCTGTCCTGCAGTGGTTGGTGTTCGCCTGAAGGATGCGATGTTCGACTGTGTCCATCAGTCGGACATCGCACCCTCCTCCGCAGCCGCCGCAGGAACGGCGGTGTTAGCGGCAGCAGCAGGCGCAGGCCCGGTCGGCGCCTGCGCTTTGCCACGCTTAGGGGGAGGAATACACTTCCTCCCCTTCATTACGTGGCCCGATCGGTGGCCACTGGCGGCACACACCGCACAGTGCGGCGTGGCGGCCTTGCAGGAGGCGGCTTTGTGGCCCTCCTTGCCGCAGCGGTAGCATGTGTCCGTCCTGTCTACCTTGGACGGACACAGAGGCCTGGTGTGGCCGATGCCGAAGCACCGGAAGCACCGCAGAGGCTGGTCCTCGAGTGCCCGGACTGCGCCCGAGCTGAACCCGACTTGAAGCCGTCCTTTCGCAAGGACGGCTTTGGCAGCGGCGATTGGGCACTCGAGGCGGATGGTGCCCATACCACCGCGGCCGGGCCTTATGTCCCGGCCTTGGACCGCCGCGGCGCCACAGCCCCCTACCGCTGCGACCGCCGCCACCACCTCCTCCTTGGTGACGGAGTCATCTAGCTCCGTCACCTCAATGGCCGCTGACTTGACCGGCCGGGCCACCTTGGCAGAGTCCGCGATGACCTCTTGCAGCTTGGCTGCAAAGAGGTCCGCGCGGGCACCCCCTTCGGCCCCCGGGAACTCGAATATTCGAGCCCCGGCTTGGGTCCGCCGGCAGGACACACTGCCGATCCCCAGTTGGGTGGGATCGGCATTGTTACGGGCCCGCACCAAAATGGAGGCGTAGGTCTCCCCTCGCCCCGCAGCCTCCGCGGTGAGCGTCACCACGACGGCTGCGGTTTTCGGAGGGACCAGCTGCCCCTTTCCCTTCACTTTCCTCTTTCCCCCTCCTCCAGTCTTGCCCTCGCCGGTCGCCTGTGACTGGCTGGGAGTGGCGGTGGTGGGGGCGGCAGGGACGGCCGTCGTCGACTTTTTACCCTTCCCCTTCCCCTTACGGGCCACTTCCGTCCAGTCGTTGGACGGGGTGGTCGAAGGGAGAAGGGCATCTTCCGCCTTGGACGAGGACGGCTCCGGCTCAGACTGCCTCTTATCCGCCGCAAGCGGCGGTCGGAGGCGCTTCTCCGGCAGGAGCCGGTCCTCTATAGCCTCAAAGCAGGCTCTCGTGAAGGCCCTCTCCTCCATAACAACCTTGCGGACGATATCCTCAAGGTTGGCAGTGGAGGCAGGGCCCTCTGCCGCAGGGCTCGCCTTGGCCCGTGGTGGCCGGGCCGAGGCAGGGCCCTCTGCCACAGGGCTCGCCTGGGCCTGTTGTGGCCGGGCCGTGGCTTCAGCGAGCTTTTGGTGAAGCTGGCTGACCTCCGACTGCAGACAATTTATTCTTGCCTGCAGTTGCCGCGTCTCGTCAGTGGTCGTCCGCTTCACCAACTCAGCGACGACACCACGCAGGCTCGCGGCCCTGCACTTTAGGGCCTTTTGGAAAGTGCCCTTTAGGTTGGAGGACTTAGAGGCGACCTCCATGATCCCCTCCTCGTCCTCCTCCGCCATCCTCTGCAGCTCCTCCACAGACTGGTCCGCGTACAGAACGCGTGACGCACCGTACCCGGACTTGGCCCGGGCGACGTGCGCACGCTTCTCCTTGGCGGCCACCCGCTCCTCCAGCTCTTGCTGGAGCTGCGCCTTTCGGGCCAGGTCCACCCGGCGCTGGGCGTCCGCGAGCCCAACGACGTGGGTGTCCGCGGCCGTTGTCGTCGGCTTTTTAGACTTCGACAACGGTTTGGACCCCGAAGCCGAGGAGCTCTCGGACCCACAGCTCAGGAAGACCCGCTTCCGCGATCGAGAGCCGCTCGCATCCGACACTCCAACAACCGAGTCGCTGTCAGACGACTCTGCCCCACCGAAGTAGCTAGCCGCAGACGGCGCGCGGCTAGGCTCTGATGCTGGAGCGTCGGGGTGGCCCTGAGAAGGGCCTTTTGGTTGGCCCTGAGAAGGGCCGTTTAATTGGCCCTGAGAAGGGCCTTTTGGTTGGCCCTGAGAAGGGCCTTTGGGTTGGCCCTGAGAAGGGCCTTTTGGTTGGCCCTGAGAAGGGCCGTTTGGTTGGCCCTGAGAAGGGCCTTTTGGTTTTAAAAAACGCCCGGAGGCGTCCCGCGTGGGTTTAGGCATAGCCTCCGCAGGATCGTAGATAAAAACAAGGCAAAGATAAAAAACGCTACGATTTCACAGTGCACTTTGGCCAACCCAATCTGCCACTCCGTTACGGTGGTCAGACTGGGTCGTTTCCAGGGGACGCGACGTGGACGCAAGCACTGTGGGGGGTCCCCCAACCTAACCTAACCTTTTTTTTTGACGCTGGGAAAAAATGCATTACGCATACCCTCCCATCGGGGGACGGGAGGGGTATGTGGGACTCCCCGGGCGGACCCGGTATACCCACTAAAACGACCCAGCGCATTCCCGCTTCGTCCGAGTGGCGGGGGACTGGGAAACCGGCACAGCCTTTACTTCCAGTCCTCCACCGACGATTGCAAGGCAGACCCCTCACACACTCACGGGTGTGGAGGGTCGGGAATGACCGACGAAGGTGACGGGTGCAATGCGGGCGAAGGCACCCCCGCGCCTGTCGCCCGCCCGTTACCATGAGGAGGGAGGGCTTGACGCCTTGTCCCCCTTCTTCGTCTGAGGAGCGGTGCAGCGAGAGGATCGTCCTCCCGCGCTTGCTCCGAGAGAGAGCGGTTTGGGGAGAAATACACCCCCACCATCGCTATCTCTTCCCACGCGGCGGCCACGTATCCCGGTCTCCTCTCTAAGAGCGAGAGGGGAGGGGAGTCTGTGGAAGACCGCGCCACCAACGCCACCAAGCATGCGGTGCAGAGGATGCGATGTTCGACTGTGTCCATCAGTCGGACATCGCACCCTCCTCCGCAGCCGCCGCAGGAACGGCGGTGTTAGCGGCAACAGCAGGCGCATGCCCATTCGGCGCTTGCGCTTTGCCACGCTTAGGGGGAGGAATACACTTCCGCCCCTTCATTACGTGGCCAGATTGGCGGCCACTGGCGGCACACACCGCACAGTGTGGCGTGGCGGCCTTGCAGGAGGCGGCTTTGTGGCCCTCCTTGCCGCAGCGGTAGCATGTGTCCGTCCTGTCCACCTTGGACGGACACAGAGGCCTGGTGTGGCCGATTCCAAAGCACCGGAAACACCGCAGAGGCTGGTCCTCGAGTGCCCGGACTGCGCCCGAGCTGAACCCGACTTGAAGCCGTCCTTTCGCAAGGACGGCTTTGGCAGCGGCGATTGGGCACTCGAGGCGGATGGTGCCCATACCACCGCGGCCGGGCCTTATGTCCCGGCTTTGGACCGCCGCGGCGCCACAGCCCCCTACCGCTGCGACCGCCGCCACCACCTCCTCCTTGGTGACGGAGTCATCTAGCTCCGTCACTTCAATGGCCGCCGACTTGACCGGCCGGGCCACCTTGGCAGAGTCCGCGATGACCTCTTGCAGCTTGGCTGCAAAGAGGTCCGCGCGGGCACCCCCCTCGGCCCCCGGGAACTCGAATATTCGAGCCCCGGCTTGGGTCCGCCGGCAGGACACACTGCCGATCCCCAGTTGGGTGGGATCGGCATTGGTACGGGCCCGCACCAGAATGGAGGCGTAGGTCTCCCCTCGCCCCGCAGCCTCCGCGGTGAGCGTCACTACGACGGCCGCAGTTTTCGGGGGGACTAGCTGCCCCTTTCCCCTCCCTTTCCCTTTACCCTTCCCCTTTCCCTTGCCGGTCGTCAGCGACTGGCTGGGAGCGTTGGCGGCGGGGGCGACAGGGACGGCCGCCGCCGACTTCTTGCCTTTTCCCTTCCCCTTACGGGCCACTTCCGTCCACTCGTTGGACGGGGTGGTTGAAGGGAGAAGGGCGTCTTCCACCTGGGAGGAGGACGGCCCCGGCTCGCACTGCCTCTTATCCGCCGCAAGCGGCGGTCGGGGGCGTGTCTCCGGCAAGAGCCGGTCCTCGATTCCTGCTAAGCAGGCTCTTGTGAAGGCCCTCTCCTCCATTACAACCTTGCGGATGATAACCTCAAGGTTGGAGGAGGGGCCCTGTGCCACAGGGCTCGTCTCGGCTTGTTGTGGCCGGGCCGTGGCTTCAGCCAGCTTTTGATGAAGCTGGCTGACCTCCGACTGCAGGCGATCTATCTTCGCCTGCATTTGCCGGGTCTCGTCGGTGGCCTTCCGCCGGACAAGCTCCGCGACGACACCGCGCATGCTCGCGGCCCTGCTCTTGAGGGCCTTCTGAAAGGTCCCCTTTAGGTTGGAGGACTTAGAAGCGACCTCCACGATCTCCTCCTCGTCCTCCTCCGCCATTCTCTCCAGCTCGGCTAAAGAATGATCCGCGTATAGAACGCGGGACGCACCGTACCCGGACTTGGCCCGGGCGGCGTGCGCCCGCTTCTCTTTGGCAGCAACCTGCTCCTCCAGCTCTTGCTGGAGCTGCGCCCGCCGAGCCAGGTCCAACTGGCGTTGGGCATCCGCGAGCCCAACGACATGGGTATCCGCGGCCGCCGTCGGCTTTTTAGCCTTCGAGGCCGTGGAGCCTTCGGACCCACCGCTCCGGTGGACCCGCTTCCGCGACCGAGGGTCGTCCGCGTCCGACACAGTGGTAAGTGAGTCGTTGTCAGACGACTCACTCGCCCCTCCGAAGAAGCTAGCCGCAGACGGCGCGCGGCTAGTCTCTGACGCTCGCGCGTCGTAGTGGCCCTGAGAAGGGCCTTTTGGTTGGCCCTGAGAAGGGCCTTTGGGTTGGCCCTGAGAAGGGCCTTTGGGTTGGCCCTGAGAAGGGCCTTTGGATTGGCCCTGAGAAGGGCCTTTTGGTTTTAAAAATCGCCCGCAGGCGTCCCGCGAGGGTTTGGGCATTCCGCAGATTCGTAGTGTCAAGGCAAAGGAAGAATTAAGCTACGAGAGCACAGAGCACTTTAGCCAACCCAGTCTGCCACTCCGTTACGGTGGTCAGAACTGGGCTGTTTCCAGGGGACACGACGTGGACGTAAGCTCTGTGGGGGGTCCCCCAACCTAACCTAACCTAACCTAACCTAACCTAACCTTTTTTTTTTTTTTTTTTTTTTTGTTGCCGGGGTGGAAAATCCACACGGATGTCCTCTGCCCTGGGGCGGGCGGAGGGGTCTGTCGGACTAATATGGGGGTTGAGCCTGGGCTCTAGGCTGTCAAAGCGGGCGGTCATTATGCTCAACAGCCGGCTGAACTGGTCTTCCCCCAAAGACCCGTTCTGTGGCAGGGCACGACTGTCCGTAGTCGTCGCACCCTGCTGCCGGCTGAAATCTGCCCTCAGGGCGCTGACCTCCCGCTGGAGCTCCTCCATCCTTGTATGGAGACGGTAATTCTCCTCTCGGAGCTTCACGGTCTCCTCCGAGGTCGTCCGGTCAAGGAGGACATCCACCGCCTCTTTGATTCCGGTTGCCGCCTCCTTCAGGGCCCGCGTGAACGTCCCCTTCAGGTTGCCCGACTTCGTGGCCACCTTCAGGACGACGTCCACGCCATCTAAAACCTGACGGCTAAGAGCCTCTGCCGTCCAGCCCTCAGGAGCTTCGCCAGTCTGGGACCGCCTCTCTCTTGCCCGACGAGCCAACTCAGCGACCTCGTCGGTCGCGATGGCCTTCCGGCCCTCCCGCCTCGCGGCATTGAGCTCTGCCCTGGTGGACACCAATGCGATGGAGGCATCACCTTGTTCCACCTGCATTGTGTCGGAGTCGCTCACCGGTGTTTCGGGGGGCTTTAGAAAGCGGTCCCGGGATTCGTGTGACGCCGCCGAAGCACTCGCTCCGGAGGGTATTCCGCGTCCTCTGCCCCTCCTTGTTGTTGGCACTTTGGGGTTCTCCTCACTGGAAGACAAGCCCATGGGGCCCGCATCCGACCCACAGTCATGCGGCCGCTTCAACCAACATTTGGAGACAGCGGTCGCAACTGGTTGCGGTGTGTCGTTGACCACCGACGACACATCCACCCTCTCCAGGACCACGCGTGGTTCCGCTGGAGCCTCTGCTCCGGTCCCTGGTGACGCAGTGCCAGAGTGCGTCACTGCGTCCACCGCGCGGCGCGGTGATAAAGAGATCAGGTCTTCGAAAGACCGTGATCTGGTTGAGCCTCCTCGGCTCTCGTTGCCATTGGCAAGTGGAAAACGATTGCTGCCCCCCCCAGAATACGAGGGGCTTGACGATCCCGAAGGGATCGTGGCGGATTCTCCAGCTGTTGAGCAGCTGGTACCGCCCTGGGGTAGTCTTTCACAAATCGTTTTTTTCATATTGTTTTTCCTTTGAAGGGTATGGTCCCTGTCTCCCTACTCTTCATAAATATATAAACATATATATATAAATATATAAAATATATACATACATACACATACATATGTGTTCCCCCCTCCCCCTTGATCCTTTATCACGACGATTGATCACGCTCACAGTCACGTCTGATGGGCAGACGTGTACCAGAGGGCGATGAACGCCGCGATCCAAGATGAAGGAGGATCCCCAACCCTGATTCACTCCCCGAAAACTTCGAGGAGTGAATCTCTTATCACGTACCGTCCGATGAGCCCGCTCCGTGAGCCATCGCACGGCACACGACGTTTAAGCCCCGCCCCGATTCACTCCCCGAGAATTTCGACGAGTGAATCTCTTATCACGTACCGTCTGATGAGCCCGCTCCGTAAGCCATCACACGACACACGACGTTTTTACACAGGTGCACTACAGGGTGCACCGACCCAGCAGCTGCTCTTCCCTCCAGACGTATCGAGAGGGACCAGCAGCCACTAGGCACACGTGGAGGAATTCTGACGCACTCCGCACCAACCTAACCTAACCTAACCTTTTTTTTTCGCAACGCCAATAGGGGCGCGCGCGGAACACTACGCGCCTCCGCCTCGGGTCCAGTTATTCGGCGGGGCAGCGGACGTCCCCAAGTCCGCCGTCCCTCTGAACCCGTTTAGGGGGGCCGGAAGAGGGCGTTGTCTGCCCTCCGCCGACGCCCGGTGCGAGTGCTGCGGGTCGGGAGAGCGGTCTCAACCTCCCTCAACCTCTCCGCAGCCTCCTTCTGTGAGATGACCGTTTCACAGAAGGAGATCACCGCATCCCACGACTCTGCGCTCCCGACCATCGCGCGAGCGACGGCCGGCAGCGACAGGTCGGCTCCCACTTCTGTCACGAGGGCACGGCGCGGCTCCTCCCATGCGGCACACTCTGCCAGCGTATGCCGCGCCGTGTCCTCCAGACAATGGACGCAGTGATGACACCGGGCGTCCGGCTCCCTGTTTATACGACACAGGTACTTCCCGAAGCAACCGTGCCCCGAGAACACCTGCGTCGCCCGAAACGACAGGGAGCCATGCCTTCTCTCGAGCCATTCCTCGAGCACCGGTCGGATCGCCTCGATGGTAGCGAGGCCGGCGGTAGGGCGCGAAAGCCTCTCCCGCCACTCCGCCACCATGACCTCGCGGAGCTGAGACCGACGCAGATCGATCTCTCGCTGCATCGGTCCACCTCCCCACGTCCGCACCTCCTCGCGCCACCGGTACAGTGACGCGAGGACTCTCGCCTCTAGGTCCCAAGGTGGCGACCCGGCCAGTGCACAAGCCGCCTCGTAGGAGACCGTGCGATACCCCCTGACAGACCTGACGGCCATCGCCCTCTGCGGCTTTCGCAGGATCGCGATGCTGCCGGCCGTCAGGTCAGACGCCCACACTGGGGCCCCGTACAGGGCCATGGATCGCAAGACCCCCAGGTACAATCTCCTACAGGCGGGCTCGGGTGTGTTTTCGTGTGTGCCGTTTATTATTATGGTCAGATCGTCAGCATAACCCACCGTGTAGTAGCCTCTGCTGTTGAGACGTTTCATGAGGCTGTCTACTACGAGGTTCCATAGTAGTGGTGAGAGGACACCACCTTGGGGGCAGCCCTTCGCCACTATGGCTCTAGTGGTGTCATTTACCGTAACTTGTACGGCTCTCAGTCAGAGCATATTTGTGATCCATCCTCGCAGGGTCGAGTCCACACCGTGTTCCTCGAGGGCTGCGTTGATGCTATGGAAGATGGTTTTGTCAAAAGCGCCTTCTATGTCAATGAAGACAGCTAGTGAAGAGCATTTGTGGTCCACTGCACATTCGATCTTGGAGATCACACTATGCAGCGCAGATTCTGTTGATTTTCCTGGGGAATACGCGTGTTGTTGTTTGTGGAGTGGTCGCTCCCGAAGAGGTCCATCCCGAATGTGCCGATCACAGAGTCTCTCGAGGGTTTTCAGTAAGAAAGATGTTAGGCTTATTGGTCTGTACGCCTTGGGTTGTGTGTAATCTGGTTTGCCTGGTTTAGGGATGAAAATGACTTTCACCTCACGCCATGCAAGTGTATATATTTCTGTGCTATGCAGGCTTGGTAGATGACAATCAGCCATGGCGTTAGAACGTCTACTCCCCATTGTAGCAGGGCGGGGAAAATTTCGTCTAAGCCTGCGGATTTATATGGTTTAAAAGTCTTTATTGCCCATTTTATTCTCTCTGTGGTTACTATGGTGCGGGCTCTGGCCCAGTCTTGGTCATTTGGTGTGTGCGTTGGCTCACTTGCCCAGGTTCTGTCCTCGGAGAGATTGCAGTCTGGGAAGTGGGTTTCCAAAAGGACTTTACTTGTTTCCTGATCCGACTTGGTGTATGTGTTGTCTGGGGTTTTCAGCGACCCGAGGGTGCGATCTTGATCGGTAGATAGGATCTTTCTCACACGCGCGGCTTCGCTGTTCGATTCAATTTCTTCGCAGATTTTCCGCCAGGCTGCCCTGCTGGCATTCCTGACTTGTTTTTTGAAAGTGTATTGTGTTTTATTGTATGAGTCCCAGTCTTCTGGTAATCTGGAGTTTTTGGCTCTGTTGAATTGTTTGCGCATGGTTTGCCTGCGCTTACTAAGTTCCGCATTCCACCAGGAGTTACCCTTGCTCTTGGTGTTTGGGTCTTTTAGTTTGCAGCAGGCGTGGTACGCTTCAATTATAAATTCCGAGGGTTTTGTTACGATGTCTTCAAATTGTTTGGGGTCTATTAGAATTTGAGGCGTTTGGTGCTGCGTTAGTAGGGAAGCCAACAGCCGTTTGTAGCCGGGTACATTGGTACGGCGTGGGTTGCGTCTAGGTCCGGGTTTTTTTAGGTTAGCCACTAATGAGAAGCGAATCCTTCTATGGTCAGAGCAGGAAGGCTCGTTGGATACGTGCCAGTCAGAAATAAGTTTTGCTGCGCTTTCCGAAGCCAGCGTTAAGTCAATGATTGTTTGTCCGCGCGATGTGACCCAAGTGGGTTCCGAGCCGCGGTTTGCGATGTTAAGGTTAGTTGAGAACAAGTATGTGCATAGTACCTCACTTCTAGTGTTGGCTTTGTTGCAACCCCAAAGCGGGTGATGGGCGTTTGAGTCTGTGCAGATGACCAGGTCGAGGTTGGTGTCTTCACAATACCTTACCAGGTCGGCCATCCCTTTTGGTGGGCAGTCTTCATCCTCGCCAGGCATGTATACCGAGGCCAGGACGATATCGGGTGCGTCGCCGTCGGTTTTGAGCCTGACGGCTGTTAGATCTCTGGAACATAATTGCGTGAGTGTGGTGGTGGGTACATCCTTGGGTATGAAGGCACAGGTTCGTGGTTTATCTGTGCCTTGTGTGTCGAGGATCAGCTTACCTCCAATGTTACCAAGGCCGCATATTCTGTTATTTCGGATCCACGGCTCTTGGATGAGTGCAATGGTTCGAGGTTCCATCTCCAGTGCCCTGCGCAGGCAGGCAGTAGCCGTCTGGCTATGCTGGTGGTTGGTCTGGATGATATTTACGGGACGGGATGGGGGCGGCAGTGGGGTGGAATTAGGAGGAGATTGATCCATCGGATGATTCCCCCCCCTCTTCCAGCCCATGTTGGACTTCGCTGAGTGCCGGTGATGATGAGAGCAGCTGCTCCGTCCACCCTGGTGGTGAGGTTGGCATCCTCACAGCGTCAGCATCAGCCATCGCCGTTCTGGCCATCTCCTCCTCCAGTTGCGTCATCGTCAGGTCAAGTTCAGTCGGAGCCGGTTTCGTCCGTTCAGTGTCAGTCTTGGTGTCGGAGGGATGGGTGTTGGGGAAGAAACGCACGTATATCGACCCAAGTAGGTACGATATCCGTCGCTCCCTCCCCAAGACCTTTTCGACCTCGTCCGGTGGGATACCTAGGGTTAGATAACTCCCGTAGTTATCATCACCGACCGATGTCGCCCTGTACAGTGACCACCTGCCGATGTCGTACCAGGGGTTCTGGCAGGTCAGAACCGTCTGGAGCAGCGCTATGTCCCCATTGTACCTGGGTACGAAGAGCGCCGCTCGAAACCGGGTCGGTACGTCGGACTGTTTCATAACTGTCAGTGTCGCGTCAGTGTTCGGCAGTCTTATTTTAGGCACGTTCTGGGTCAGCCAAGTCAGGGCGTTGTCGTCCTCGCACCACATATGAAGCGGATGCGATGGTAGCGGATGGCACGCCATCCGCTACCCTTGGGTAACCACGGAAGGCCGGGACTTTGGAGGGGTTGGTTCGACACGTTTCCACAATAAGGTCCTCGAGGCTGAGCTTGATATGCTCGCCCTCGTCAGTCGTCATATCACGGGACGGAGGCGAGAGGCAGATCGCTACGGCGAGTCGCGCGGGGATATCCTTAGTAGCCCGCGCGTAGGTTCTCTGCTCCCCTTGAGCGGCCTGGGTTCTAACACGCTTGGCGTCCCCCTGGAGCGTACTTGGTGAGGCCGTGTCGTCCGGGCGCTCCCTCTTCGCCGCTCCCTGTCCACTTGGGCCGGGTTGCGGTTCTGAGGGGCTTGGCACAGTGCTTTGTGCCAGGGACACCCGGCGTGGGAACCCAGACCGCTTGCCTCGCTTCTGTCTGGTTCGGTGTCGGTCGTCTCGTCGCGGTTCCGGTCGGTTCCTCCGGATGGTCCTGGTGCGGGCAGTGACTTCTCGCGCTGGGTTTCCCCTTCGCGTACTGTTCCTTGCCCGCACGTTTCCGCGTCCGACTGCTTTTCGCGCTGGGTTTCCCCTTCGCGTGTCTGTAGCCGGTCGCGTACTCCCTTACAACTAACCGTTTGTGCTTCGCGCTGGCTATTGCCTTCGCGGATTTTGCGCAAACGGTTGTTGAGTTCTCTCTCTCTGTTACGGATCTTTCCGCGCTTGGTTTTTAGCATGCGTACTTCGTCCACAGAGATGAAACCAGAACCACCAGATTCCGCTTCCTTTCCCGTCCCGAGAGAGTTCATGTCTTTCAGCCTTGCCTCGATCTTCTCGCGCTGAAGTGCCAGCGCGCGAAGTTCGCTGCTAAGACTGGAGAGTCGAGCTTTGTTGCTGTCGTTGTCAGGATTATTTGTCACACTGTTCCGTACGATGCTCTGTTGCCAGGCCCTCGTGGAAGGTGTAACATTCGTCAATGTGGTCGGCGCGGGAGTCGCAGCCGTCTTAGAGTCAGCAGGCGCAGAAGTCGCAGCCATGGTTGTGTCGGACGGCGCGTGATTCGCAGCCGATGTTGTTGGCGCCGAAGCGGCCAGCCGCGCAGAAGGCGCGGCGCTACTAGGCAGATTGGTGCCCCCCCCAGATTACGGTGGAGGCAGACCGACGAGTCGGTGTGGGATTCCCCGGCATTGCCGGGACCCATTTGCCTCCCTATCCAATTGGGTAGCTCAGTCACTCAGGGATCAAGGGATTCGAATAATCGTCTACTTAGACGACTTTCTGGTTGTACATCAAAACCCACAGATATTACAGATCCATGTCCAAATCACGGTAGAGAGGTTGCAGTATCTCGGTTGGTTGGTGAATTTCGACAAGTCCACACTCAAACCTTGTCAATGCCTAGTTTACCTGGGTGTTCAGTGGGACACTCTGGTAAACGAGAAGTCTCTTCCAAAGAAAAAGTGCCTGAATCTCACTTCCAAGATATCGACAGCCCTAGAAGAGAGAGCTCTCGATTTGAAGGCTTTGCAGAGCCTAGTAGGTCTTTTAAACTTTACAACTTTTGTTGTACCAAGGGGCAGACTTCACTTTCGAGCACTCCTCTCTTTCCTGAACACAGTCGCCAAGATGCAAGTTGCCAAAAAGTTCATGATTCCGGTACATGCCCTGAAAGAGTTAACTTGGTGGTTGCAGAACCACCCTTGTCCTTCTTCGATTCACTTCACGCCTTCAACGCATTTCCTAGCGACCGATGCCTCAGACCTAGCTTGGGGAGCGCAACTGGACGATCGTTCGTTCACGGGACCGTGGAACGAACAAGAACAACGACGACAACAGAACAGCCGTTGCTTTCATTCGCAAGGAAGGCGGCACGAAATCAATCGCTCTCTTGGACTTGACAATCGATATTTTCAAGGTTCTAGATCATTATCAAATTCACCTAGCCGCTCATCACATTCCCGGCAGATTCAACTGCCACGCAGATCATTTGTCTCGCTACCTATCCCCCCCCCCCGAATGGCACCTTTTGCCGGCGTGTACAGACCTGATTTTCAACAGATTCGGGGTTCCGGTAGTAGATTTGTTTGCGTCGGAAAATGCTCATGTGGTGGTCAATTATGCGTCTCTAGACCAGAACGACAACCAAGCCCTATTCCACGACGCTTTTTCCCAGACTTGGAATTACCACCTAGCGTGGATATTTCCTCCTCCATATTTGATCCCAAAGGTACTCACCCATCTCAACCGGGCCAAGGGCCTCTTTCTGTTAGTGGTGCCTCGGTGGGAACGGGTCTTTTGGAGAGCCGATCTCAAGTCCCGAGCGCTAGCTGCTCCTTTCACAATCAGGCATCTGAACCGTCATCTAGTAGATGTCTCGACGGGCCTTCCACCTCCCAAAGTACAGGAAATGACGCCAGAAGTATGGAAATGTGGGGGTGGTCTCATAACCTAAATGATTGGAACCGTTTCCAACTGGACCTACTTTCATCATCCTGGCGTCCCTCTACACGTAGTACATACAAAACCGCATGGCGTAGATGGCTAGGATGGTGTAAAAAAGAGAAGGCTGATCCATGTCGCCCAACCGGTTCAATTCTAGCAAAATTTTTAGCTGACTTATATTTGAATGAAAACCTATCATACAATACCATACTATTACACAAATCAGTGGTGTCTACGCTCTGTAATACCGAAATATCGGGAGTCTTAAGTGCTCATGTACTGGTTAAGCATGTTATGAAATCTATTGCACTAAGAAAGCCTGTGCCCCCTAAGAAAACTATTTGGGACGTCAATGTTCTCATTTCCTTTTTGACTTCATATGAATTTAACGAAAATAACTGTTTTGCTACCGCCAGACACACTGCTATGTTGCTGCTTTTGGTTTCTGGTAGACCTATCCATGACCTGACCCTTCTGGCAGTCAATCAAGAGCATTATATTGACAATACTGATCATATCATTCTATGGCCCAGATTTGGCTCTAAAACTGACCGTTCTGATTTCAGGCAATCGGGATGGAAATTACTAAGAAATGAAAGTATTAAAAACCTCGATCCGGTGTTTTGGGTGAAGCAGTGTATCAAATTGTTTAATCAAAAACGTAATTCCTTAAATTATTTTTCTTTATTTGTTAATTTAAGAGGTGATCATAAGCCAGCATCGCGTACTGTGATTGCGGGCTGGGTAAAATCTCTCCTATCAGAGGCTGGTATTGTCACAGCTCCCGGTAGCGTCCGTTCGGCAGTCGCTTCTAGAAATTGGGCCGATAACGTCTCAGTTGACGAAATTTTGTCACAAGGTAACTGGAGGTCTGGTGACACATTCCGTCGCTTCTATAGGCGTGAGGTTGTCCAGGCCCCTGTTAGCTCTGGGATGTCAAATTGTTTTCGCCCAATTTAATAGAATCTTTAGAGAAGTTTACTACATTTTATTTATTTTTTATAGATAAGTAATTACAATATTTATGTTCATATTATAAATATGGTGATTGAATAAATTTGCTTAGTTTCGCACACTTACAATTTTATTTATATTTTTTCCTACTGTAACCTTCATTGTTACCTTTTGCGCCTTCAGCGTGTGGACGTGCATACCTTCACATTGGCGTCCTCCTCCACCAGGCGATAACAAGCAGGTCTCATTATATGTTTAAGCTTCAAATAACGGTCAGGTGTTTAATAACAGCGTTTTACCCAACAATAAAACGCTTATTAACTATCTACCTTATTTGAAGCTTAACTTTTATCCTCTGCCTGGTATAATTCGACACAATGACGAGAGCGAGCCCAGCGGCCGCGCCGGTGGTGGAGTGAAATGAAATGTGCGAGCGAGAGGGAGCTACTAGGGTAGACAGAGAGGTAAGACGAGCGGAAAACAGATAGGCCTATCTCATTATATTTTTAAGCTTCAAATAAGGTAGGTATTTAATAAGCGTTTTATTGTAGGGTAAAACGCTGTTATTATTGTTATTTTTTAAATTAGCTTAGTTAAAATAGTATAATCTTATTTATGTACCTTTTTACATTGGTACCAATAATATTAATATGATTTATGATTATTTAATAAATTAATGTTACCTCAAAGCGCCTGAAACACAGGTTTACCTAGTTCAGATTTGATTTGATTTTAAATATAAATCGGTATAGCTACGGTTCAAATCGTAAGAGGCCGTCGGAGTAAGCGATCTATATTCTTCATCTTTTTCTGATAATTCAAAAGAACTGTTTGAAGTAACAGATGTATATTTATTTCTAACAGTAACATTGTTATTGTGAGCCTCATCATTTGTGGTGATGGGATTATTAAACATTTGCCTTGAGTTTTCTGCCATCCTAATATCGATATCGTCAGTATTATAGTCGAAACGTGTCCCAGACTGTTAATGAATGTGGTATAACATCCAAAAAGTGTTACAGTTAGAAAGATGCGAACTCGCGCCTCGTCGAGTTATTAATTATCACAGCCGAACAACCTAACCGTTAGACCGGTCGTACTGACAATGTAAGTGTCGAAATTTTGCTTCTGTTTATGTGTTTATTATTTTAGGATGTAGGTAGACCACTTATTACTTTGTTGTAACAGTATAATTATACAGAATTATATTAACACTGCCAATAGTTAATTATACGAATAAATCCGGTATTGTTGTACTCACAAGTTTTTAAATTCTGAATAGTGGGTAGGTACTTGTATTTCCGCACAATTAACTGCTTGTCGTACTGCTTTGTATCTTGGATTTTGGATTGAAGCAAACAATGGTCACTCTTTAGTTCTATTGATTTTAGTTCAAAACGTGTATTACGTTCCTAGATAACACTGTCACACACTATTTACTAGTCTTGGTAATGTTTGAAGTGGTTTTCACTTAGTATGTATCGCCTCTGATAATGATAAATCATCTGTGCGAAGAAGTCGATCCCTCACAGTGTTCTTGACAATACCACACACGTGTATACCTATGCCTCATAACCTGCTGACCCAATGAGGTTAACCAACAAACTAGCCTGGACTTCCTTAGGCTCTTTGCTCACTCCAGATGCTTTAAGAAAAACTTCGATCAACTTTCGCCATTTGTGCCACGCGTCGGACCGCGCGGCCGGACCGCCGCGCCGTCGAGCGATAATTCCACTGGAGGACGCGCGTGTTCCATTATTATTTACTCTCACTATGTATCACGTCACGGCACTAAGATATAATAGGTCAAGTCCGTTTTAACTGTTCTAAGTGTTAAAAAGGGCACACCGCTGTCACCATGTAGTGAAACACACGTACGTTGATTATACACTGCTTTATTAACGAACACCCTCACATACAATTATAATCTTAAGCTGACCTAACGTCACCTAATTAATTTATATATACTGCAGGTACGCCAGGTACCTATGTTAATAACGTTTAAAAATAGAAAAAAAAGCCATTTTTCCCTGTATTTGATTAAGATCTATACAGTAGCAACACTGGTTTTAAGCGCCACTGTGCTTAAAACCAGTGTTGCTACTGTACACAGCCACGGCCACGCCAAGAAATTAATACTTGTCGGACTGTACTTGAAGGCAGATAAATACTCTGTGGTAGATGATAAGATGACTATGAAATATTTTTTACCTCAATCAACCTGTCATTCAGTACTTTTGACGTTTTGACCAGTGTTGCCAAGCGTACGATTTAAATCGTATTTATACGACCTTTTTGATCCTTTTTGTACTCGATCGTACATCGTACAAGAGTACGATGTACGATCGAGTAGTCGAAATCATACGCAAAATATACAATCTTTTCAAATCTCATACCCATCATCGTATCGAAGTAAAATAGATGACAAATTAAATTAATTAAAAAAAAAACAAGTAGAAGACCAATTTAAGTGCCTCGATTAGTATCCTTTAAAAAAAAGTATCCTCTAAAAAATACCCCCTGATTGTAACTTTGTTTATAACAATTCTCGATTTGAATCGATTGAAATTATCACTTTTGCAATCAATAATGTACGATTTGACTTTTTAATTACTACATAGCAATGTGTTTGTTACAAGCAACTGAAACTGTCAAATAATACATACATAATCACAAAAGTTACGATTTCAATCAACTGGAATCGAGAATTGTTAGCATCAGAGCTTACATAATCAAAGTATAAGACAACTTTTATCAGTATACAAATTCGAGATTTTAAATCTGTATCAATGGAAATGACACCTAATCACGGTTTCATCTGAGTTTTAGAATATACAACATGTAACTTTTCTCTTACCTAAAAATATAATTAACTTTATTTTATGTTTATTGTTTTACTTTTTAAGTTTTGACTGTAAAACATATTTAAGTTAATTTTGTTTAGGGTTAGGTTGTATCGTTTTAGTTATCAGTAATTTTGTACCTATTGTGTAATTGTTAGTAATGTAAGGTTATTTTAAATAGTTAATAATTATTACAAGTAGTCTTAGCTATCGCATTAGGTTTGTAACCTGTAACGATAGTATTAAATAAAAAAAAAATAAAAAAAAAATAAAAAAAAAAAAAACATTTAATTCAGATCAATTCAGTTATAAATCTTAATGCTAAACGTTGATTCATGTTCTTTATATGATAAATCATAATCATCATCATCATTTCAGCCGAAAGACATCCACTGTTGGACATAGGCCTCCCCCAAGTGACCGGTCCCACATTGACCGGTCCCATGCGACTCGCATCCAACGGATTCCCGCAACCTTCACCAGGTCATCGGTCCACCTAGTGGGAGGTCTTCCAACGCAACGTTTTCCGGTTCGCGGTCGCCAATCCAGAACATTTCGGCCCTATCGGCCATCCGTTCTGCGAGCGATGTGCCCTGCCCACTGCCACTTAGCCCCACGACCACGTTTCAGTCCCGTATGTAATCACTGGCAACACACACTGGTCAAAGACTTTCGTCTTGAGACACTGCGGTAAGTTGGACGAGAAGATAACGCGCAGCTTCCCGAACGCTGCCCAGCCGAGTCAGATTCGAAAATTGACCTCTTTCTCGAAGTTAGACCTACCTAACTGGATCGTTTGTCCCAGGTACACATAATCGTCCAAAGCTTTGAGTGTAGTGTCTCCAAATTTAATAGGAGTGGGTGTTACATGGGCATTTAACATGACCTTGGTTTTGTGAGTTTTGTCCATGTTCATTCTAAGCCCCACTCTTTCGGAAGCTCTACTGAGGTCATCGAGCATTGTACTGAGGTCCTCCATGGTCTCAGCCATGACCACTATATCGTCGACAAACCGAAGGAGAGTGATGTACTCGCCATTGACGTTGATGCCTAGCCCTCTCCAGTCCAGAACCTTGAAGACATCCTCCAGTGCAGCGGCGAACACTTTCGGAGATATGACGTCTCTCTGTCTCACACCTCGCTGCGGAAGGATAGGTTCCGAGGCTTGGTCCTGAAGTCGGACTGACATGGTGGCGTTTTTGTACAAACACTTCAACACCTCGATGTACCGGTAGTCGATTTGGCACCGTTGGAGAGACTGCAGTACAGCCCAGGTCTCGATCGAATCGAAGGCTTTCTCGTAGTCCACAAACGCTAAACAGAGAGGCAGGTTATACTTTTCGGTCTTCTGTATAACCTGCCACAGCGTATTTATGTGGTCCACGGTGCTAAAGCCTTTTCGGAAACCAGCTTGTTCGGGAGGCTGAAAATCGTCAAACCTGCGCGCGAGACGATTCGTGATGACTCTTGAAAACAACTTGTAGACATGGCTTAGAAGTGAGATGGGCCTATAATTCTTCAGACGGGCATTGTCACCCTTCTTGAAGAAGAGTACCACCACACCCCTGCCCGTGCTTGTGGCGTTTTTCCCTCTGGGCCTTAAGTACCAGTTTTCCAACCGCTTTCAGGAGTTCGGCCGTAATTCCGTCATCACCCGGTGCCTTGTTGTTTTTAAGGTGTTTCAGAGCAATCCAAATCTCGTACAGGCTGACGTCCGGGATGTCTTCCGTATAGTGTCGGGTCAGTCTAGCTCTTGGGTCGTTTGCTAGATCTACGACGGGTTTAACATGTACGTGTACGTACGGATGTGACGTGTTCAACTGCCCATAGAAGCTCTCGAACTCCCTCAGAAGCTCCGGTTTGGCAGATAAGATCCTGCCATCGTCGGTCTTCAGTTTCGTATGCTGGCTCTCCCCAATAGCCAGATCTCCAGTAAATACCTTGGAGCCTTTGTTCCGCTCGATCGCGTCTTTAATACGCTTAGATTAAAGCGGCGGAGGTCATTCTCGAAGGATTTAGAAATGCGTCTATTGAGCTGTCGGTATTTCAACGCCTCGTCTGAAGACTGCAGAATCATCTCACGCCGCTCCTTCATGACCTTGAGAGTTTGATCGGAGAGTCTCTTGTTCTGATCTGTACGTGTCTTGAAGAACTTCGACCCAGTCGTATGGACAGCTTCCACGAACCCATCGTTGTATTCGTCCACTAAGCTTCCTAGGCATTCGAAACGTTTCTGGAGTTCAAGTTGAAAGCTCTCGGGGTTTTGAATTTGGATCTGTGCTGGACGGAGCGTAGACTTCATCAGTCGAGACCTTTCTAGCTTGACATTGATGTTCAATGTGCCTCTTACCATGCGATGATCGCTCCCGGTTTTCACCGAATTGATCACAGAGACATCATTGAACATTTGCTTCTTGGTCGACGTGATGAAGTCAATCTCGTTTTTGGTTGCACCATCGGGGCTCTGACGGGTCCACTTCCTGTGCTCACGCTTTTTGAAGAAGGAGTTCATCATATAGAGGCCCTCCTTCTCCATAAGACCAGCCAGTTGGTGGCCCAGGTAGTTCCGACGTCCAACCCCAAATTGCCCCACCTGCAGCTCATCCCCGTCTCGTTTGCCCAGTTTCGCGTTGAAGTCCCCCATGACAACGGTGAAGTGAGTTTTGAGACCATGCATGGCTTTAGAGATATCCTCATACATGGTATCCACTTTGTCGTCGGGGTGTGCCGAGGTTGGGGCGTAGACCTGTATGACCTTCAGCGAATATCTTGAGGATATTCTGAGTATAAGGTATGCCACCCTGGTCGACACACTCTCAATCTTCACCACGTTGTTCACAAGGGACTTGTGGACGATAAACCCAACACCACCCTGGGACTGCCGGTCACCCTCTCGGAAATAGAGCAGGTTGCCGGATTTCAGGATTATCGTGTCCTCCCCATCTCTTCGGACTTCAGATAATCCCACAATACTCCATCGCAGCCTGCTCAATTCCTCTTCGAGTTCCGCTATCTTTTCGTCGGTCCGGAGTGTGCGTGCGTTATACGTTGCCAGGTCCAGTCGTTGGTGTAGGTAGCCGGATCCCATCCAGGGATTCTTCGCACCCCTTGCCACGCCTTAACTTCGACCGCTGCCGTAGTTGAGGGTAGACGGGCTGCCGGGTACTAGGGGCCATTTTTGTAATGCGGTATCCATTTTGGGGGGTTTTTGTCTAGATTTGGGAGGCGGGATCAGTCTACGGAGATAAAACACACTGATAGTTTTGACTACTTTATTCTTCATAAATAGAGTCGGCAAATACAGATTTATATTTATTATCTAAGTGTCTAAAAATAGGAGCGCTTACTCGTCAGTCGTCAGCCATGATAGTGAGAGAGAAAACATAGAGAACACACTAGAACAGTTTGACATTGACAGCACACTGTGAGGCATATTACAACCATAGATTAATTATAATCATTGCAGATAACTTTAACAATTTTGCCATAATCGCCACGCTTGGCAAGCGGGTTGGCGATCGCAGTACAGTTCTTTCAAAAAGACACAGAGAACGCTGCTGCCCATTCACTGGTAATCCCTTGGTCGCCTCTTACGACACCCACGGGAAGATATTATGGGATGGTGCTATTCTTTACGTCCGACACCATACGGACTTATGATAAATATTGATTCAAAATTTTATTATAATTACATTCCGTTATAATATTATTGACGTTGTTTTATATCGTTGTGAATTATTATATCTGGTAAATAAAATTTTCTTTTAATTTTTAATTTTCATTTATTGAAATTGACGTACTATTTTTTTCCTTGAAATGTTGGCAAAATACGGTCTTTTCTAGTCCAAGTTGGCAACACACACTGGTTTTGACTTTTTACCGAAGGTATTGATAAATTTATTCTTTGTGTTCATTTTGGTGATTAGAAAATAATTCCTGTAACTTTAGCTAGTAGTAAAACATATTTTAAACCTTACAGTTCGTATTCTTTAAATCACACAGAAAGGTTTTAGTGTTTCATGGGTGCTTCTATTGTGTAAAATGGGAATTTTCGGTAATTCTTCACCTTTCGATCAAGATGTTGGTAAGTTTTCGTGACATTATTTATCAAAAGTATTTGGGCTGTTCTTGTAGTAATTGGGCGCTTACGGGCGCGTCACAGTTTATCATTTATTGCTCTTATAATTAGGTTATCGTTGACTCATTGACAGAAATTTGGGAGATGTTTTTGTTATTTAGTGCTACCTACTTTTAATTGTATAGTATGATGGTGCATGTTTTTTTTTTTGCCAGGACGATCTCAAGAAATCTTATGTGTTCCTCTTGTGTCACTTACCTTACCATCTTGCTATGACATTGTTATCATCTAATTTCTGTCAACTTTAATTGCATGTGAGTCATCTATGAAGTTTATACAATTTCTATTAGGTACACACACATTGCAACACAGTGTATGTATTACCAAATTACCAATGATTGTTAGATAGAGTTTAGATTAGTTTCCCTTTTAGTTCACACAAAGCTTGTATTGGATATCTCCAATACAAGCTTTGTGTCAACTGACAGGGAAACTACATATTGATTTGTATCAATGGGATGTAATTGAACTTGAGCGAAGTGTTGGAGTTTGATCAAAGTGCGTTTATTAACATTTAAGTCCCTGCAGTCGGGCTCTTATTCAGTATGAACATGTCATGCTGGTGGTTATATTAACACATTTTGGTATCAACCAATAATTCAGTTTGATGGGCTACATACAGATTGTCTTGAACCATACTATTGGCCAACTGCTAGACCAGTACGGTGCTCTTATCACACATGCACACTTGCCGATAGAAGTAATCGCCCGGCTCTGTGAGCACTCTCTTAAGAGTAAGACTCAAACAACCAACTAGCCCTGAAGAATAAATAGAACTCTGAAGAATCAAGTCCGAAGTTGTTAATTCTGAAAAACCCAACATACTGTCCACACCCAACACTCTAGCCACCTACTAACTGGCAAATTGTTGGTGCTCTGTAAACTGAGTGTTAGTCTGGTTTGCTTCTCACCAACCCGACCCTTTAGTCGGCCTGATGTGCTCTAGCAACCCATTCCGATAAACAATATATCAGTCAATTGAAAGTGGGGAGTCTATTGTTGTAGAATATGACAGCACCAACTAGGTAGTCGGTATACTCACATGCCAAGTCGTAAATAAACACTTGAAGGTGTAACAACTGGTTTGTGTTATTTACAACATGCTCACTAGCATACAGTAGGTATTATAAACTACTTTGTTAAGAATTGATGATTAGAAAAAATAAAAGAGAAAATATAATTATGTTGGTAAGCCATTCGGAGTACAGATGTGGTGTTCAATGTTGTGGTCAGACAGATGGATTGTACCAACACCACTACTACAATAAGTATAGTTTTAAATGGTATTGTATATTGTTGTTGTGTATTTGTTGTTGTATATTGTATTGTATTGTTGATATCTTTAAACATCATCATTGCATAAATTAGACTAACTAGCCTTTTAGGCATTTTTGTTTAGTCACAGTTTAATTAAAATACTCAGTTGCTCCATATCAAAACTCAGGAAAGGATAGTTTATTAAAAAAAAAACTTTTTTGAAAAAAATTAAACAGACTTAAAAAAAAAACAAAGAAAAACTCAAAACAAAAAACAAAAAGGTGAAAAATAACTTTAGTTTCTTTCTTTTGAAGTCAGTTTTATTTTTTGGCAAAAAGTCATTTATTTATTTTTCCATTTTTAGTTGTTCCCAAACAAGTCGCCATGAATTTATTTTACATTATTAACAATACATGTCATCGTAACAGACTTATCCGGAATAAATGGAACTTAATATTTATTTATTTATTAAATTACAACATCGTATCAATCCTATTAATTCAATTCAAGTCAAGTCTTTATTGCATATCACATGTGTTTTACAAGATCTTATTATTAAAATAAAGTTCACATGGACCCTGTCGGGCACAATAATTTATAATATTAGAGTAAGTAGCATTTAAAAAAAAAATCTTCATTAATTAAAAATATGTAAGTTCATTCATTCCTAGGTAAAATTAAAAATAGAGAATAAAAAAAGAAAAAAAAACGAATAAATTAGAATTACTTATAGTTAATCGAGATAAAATCAGGTCAATAAGATAAAAATCAAAAACAAAATGTCAATAAAATAAAAAGCATAATTCAATAAATAAGTATTACCCAGTACTAACTGGGTTCTGGAGGTCAGACAGGCAGTCGCTCCGTGTTAAATACTGGTATTCAGCTGCATCCGGTTAGACTGGAGGCCGACTCCAACATAGTTGGGAAAAGGCTAGGCAGATGATATTTATACCAATTACTGTAACTAAAACTAGAACTAAAAGAGTAAGAGATAACATAAAATTAAAATAGGTATACAAAATAACAAAGTAAAGGTTCACACATTCATAAATTCCTCTCACAATAGTTCTGACATGCCAATAAAATCTTTTTCCATCCATCTGCAAACATGCCTAACTGTCGAAATCTGGGTGTATTGTACACATCTGCGTACCCCCTCAGAGCATACAGGCGTGATGTTACGTCATGATGTTGTATAAACAATAAACATCCAAGCGATTACAGCTATCACAACAGATTTGCTGAAGAGTTCCATTGTAGGTATATCTCCGAAGATCAGCATCAGATCTTCACCAAATTTAAATGGGATCACCTCAGGAGTATATTATAATCTTTCAAATAAAAAAAGAATTTTAAGAATCGGTCCACAAATGGAAGAGAAATCAGGTAACATACATAAAAAAAAAATACATATAACCTCCTCCTTTTTTGAAGTCGGTTAAAAATAGAATGTATGTCAAGAGAGTCCAAACCATTTTGCTCAAGAATTCGTAGAGCTTTTGCCCGCAGCTTCGCTTTCGTTAATTTAGAATTTGACAATCAATTCAACCCGAATTGGTTCAATTAACCAAATTCTCTGATGGCATCTTCAGCACAACTTTGATTTGATTAGAGCCACTGAAAACCTGTAAGTATCAATAAATTGTTAGCTGGTATCAATACGAACAGGTTCTGTGTGAGACAAAATGTTATAAAGTGCCACGTTTCCGAGATATAAGCTATCTGTCTGTATAGATACCTACCAGCTATCGATTAATATAGGTTTTAAGCGTGGCTGGAAGTTAGGCCGGCCATTTAATTGAAAACCCTTCATAAACAAAGTTTTAATATGCTGTAAAAATATAAATGAATCAAACAATTCGTAGGGGAATATCAGTTTTATTTCCTTCATAAACACTGCCGGCCAAAAGTTCTGCCGGCCAAAAGTTAGAGACCTTCCTACATCAAAGAAGGAAAATGAAATAAAACTCAAAATACACTGCAAGAAGTTTAATTATAATTTTAAAAACTTATTTCTTTGTGCTGTATGTGTGTATTAGTAACACATATACAGAACAAAGAAATAAAAAATAAAACAAAAATAGGGATCAACCATTCACATTGACGACCCGAATGACGTAGCGGTTGTGAGGCTGCCTTACGTTCTTAGGAACCCGGGTTCGAGTCCCGGTTGAAGCACATGTTTGTGTGATGAGCATGGACATTTGTTCCCGAGTCTTGGATGTATGAGCATGGACATTTGTTTCCGAGCTATGGATGTTTATATGTAAAATAAGTATGTATTTACAAACAAAAAGTATCTATGTAGTATATCAACTATCTGGTGTCCACGACACAAGCCTCGTTGCTTACTGTGGCACTAGATGGCGCTGTGTGTTCATGTCCAGCGATATTTATTATTTATTATTATTTACATTAAAAATGCCGTTCATATTTAAAACAGATTTTTCTTCAAAAAACCCTCCCTTCCATTTTATTACTTTCTCACTAGTCTCGTTATGCGAGCAATCAATTTGTAGTAATAATAATCGTAATATTTATTTTAGTTTATTTTACCATCACATCGACATTCTTTATAAATGTCGTTGCCGGCCCAAACAACAATGCTGCCAAATCCATCAAATCCATTGGCAACCAAATAGTTATAATTGAAGAGCCTAAAAAAAGAAACACTACCACACTGCCAGAGGTGTCAACAATACGGGCATTCTAAAAATTACTGCATGCGGCCCTATCGCTGCGTAAAGTGTGCACAAGATCACAAAACATCTGATTGTCCTAAAAAGGACCGGAACACCCCCGCCACCTGTGCGTTGTGTGAAGGAGCACACCCCGCTAATTACAAAGGGTGTGCGGTGTACAAAGAAATATTATCTAGAAAAATGGGTAAACAAAAGTCAATGGTCCCTACAAAGCACAGCACAACACAAAATAAACCAAATAACGCAGGACAACCAAATATCACTACAGAAACAGCCCAACAATACCACAAATTTTTGATAAATCAAGACATAAGAACAAAAAGTCCATAGAAACAAAAACCTATGCAGAGGCTACATTAGCGCAACCCACAACAAACAATAGTAACTTAGAAATGCTACTCACACAACAAGCTGTAAAGCTGGATAAATTACTAGATCAAATGTCAACAATGATGAACCTTCTCACAACAGTAATTAGCAAACTTGTCCATTGAAATGGCTACCCTGAAAGTAGTAACATGGAACACAAATGGGTTGATTAAACACAAATATGACATACAAACTTTATTAGAACATGAAAATATTGACGTACTTCTTGTATCGGAGGCACGCTTAACACCAAATCACACCACAACAATAAGAAATTACAGCAGATACTCGACATTCCACCCGGACGGAACTGCTCATGCAGGCACAGCTGTAATTATCAAACAACACATCAAGCATCCTCCAGGAATATAAAACAGAGCCAATACAAGCTACCACAGTGATGGTGCAAGATAAAGGAGGATCTATAAAACTATCAGCTGTATATTGCCCACCAAGACACACCATTAAGAAAGAAGAATTCACAAACTACTTTAAAACCCTTGGACACAGATTCATATGTGGAGGCGACTGGAATGCCAAGAACGTTTGCTGGGGATCCCGACTAACTCTACCTAGAGGTCGAGAAATGAAAAGAAGTGTAGATAAAAATAAATTATATGTACTGAGTACAGGCGAACCTTCATATTGGTCTACAGACCCTTCTCTTAGTCTCTCTCTTAGTCCCTCTCTTATTCGGGTCTGTAGACCAATATGAAGGCATATTGGTCTACAGACCCAAATAAGACACCTGATCTTCTAGATTTCTTTGTGTATAAAGGATTTTCAAACCGTTATTTAGGAGTAGAGACCTGCTTAGACAGCAGTTCAGACCACACACCAGTGATAGCCACAATAAGTACCACCTTAATCGAAGGGCCAGCTAAAGAGAGACTTTACACTAATAAAACGGATTGGGATGCATTCAGAGAATACTTAGATGAAAATCTGAACCTTAAAGTGTCACTTAAAACAAAAGATGACATCGAAAAATATGCTGTAAGTTTAACAAACCTTATACAAACAGCTGCGTGGAAATGTACACCGGTTACCACACAAAAACGAGGTAGTAAGAACGTACCCAAGGATATAAAAACAAAGATTCTGGAAAAAAGACGACTAAGAAGAGTGTGGCATAACAGTCGACATTCCGAAGACAAAAGAGCTTAATAAAGCAGCCGCTGACCTCAAACAGTACCTTAAAGATTTTGGAGAGGAGACTCTGCAAAACAAATTAGCTAACCTTAATCCGCAAGCTAAAAACGATTACTCACTCTGGAACACGGTAAAAAGTAGTAGGGCGGCCCCTCAGGTAGCACAACATCCCATCAAAACGAACGACAACACTTGGGCTAGAACGGACAAAGAACGGGCTGAGGCGTTTGGACAGTTCCTGTGTTAAGCCTTTACTCCAAATGGCGGTGATGCAGAAACCGAAGAAGAAATACAAGAATACTTGGAAACCGATCTACAACTATCCCTCCCAATGCAAAGCTGCTCACCTAGAGAAATTCAAAGAGAAATAAAAGGCCTAGAGTTAAACAAGGCTCCTGGTTTCTGCCTGATAACAGCCGAAATTCTGCGGGAACTTCCTAGAAAAGCATTAATCGATATAATATAATATTTTAATGGTCTTCTGGAAAATTTTGTTTGAAGCACTTATTCAAGGTGCAGCCATACTCCTGCTGAGTTCCTGACCTAATAATTAAAGCCATTTCACAAAATTTCAACACTCGAGTTAAGGTAAAAGTCCGCAGCTTTGTGTATGTGTGCGTAGCTATTAACACATACACAAAGCAAACAATGCAGCGCGAGTGTCGAGACGGACTAAACAATCTTGAGCAGTTATAATCGTAATGCATCTTGGTTTGAGATTTATGCAAAAAGATCATTTATTTATTCAGTTTTAATTTATTAAATCACTGCGATCAATTCAATCAATCGATCAATCGATTCAATTTTTCATCACTGCGATCTCCAATCCGCCTGCCAAGCGTGGAGATTACACGGCAAATTCCTCCCATCATGGGAGAGGCTTATGTCCAGCAGTGGACGTTATGGGCTGTTGATGTTGATGATGTTGAATCTATTAAATAAAGCCTTTTAAACTAATAAAACACAAATATATGTTATGTAAATATGTATTTTATATGTATGTTCCTATCACATATGTATAATATACTTTTTATAATAGTATACTATAATAAAAAGTAGGTATATATATATTATAGTATACTACAGTACTTTCACAGTGTTTAGGCTCACCCATCGCCTTAACGCAACCATCGCCGCGGTGTGCGCGAATATCGGCGGAACATTAAATTATCTGTGCTAGTGATGACACTTCGTGCGAGAATATCTGAATTTATTATCTGTGAGAGCGATGACTTGTTAACCGCGCGAGCGGTCCATGTATTTTTTTGTCTTTTCTAAATATAAAAGTAATTTTCAAAATAACACTCCTTTCATTGAAGAAACAAATACCTCAAGAAGGACAAGAGTCTTTGTGTCGTAATAGACATAAAAATTGGCGACCGTGACAGGACAAAACAAAAATTACAAAGTTTGTCGTCGAGTCGGCCGGCACGTGGCGTGATCGTCGAGAGCAAAAGGCCGAGTCCACTACGTGAAGCTGATCGACGAACATTCGGAGGCCTAAGCATCGATGCAACAAAAGCATCGACACAGGTGTGAAGCTGATCAACGAATATCTTGAAGCCTAAACTCGATGCAGCTAAAGTATCGACACCAGGTGTGAAGAAATTGTGTCAACTGGATTACCATAAGTTAAGTGCCCTGCCTTCCAAATTTCCTACCTACCAAACTTCTCTGTACCATTGGCATTCCCAAAAGCGTGTCTCCCACTGTGCAATAACTATAATTCATCACTTACGCACTGCTGAATATTTCAATTCAAGGTTCAAGTTTGCTTGACCAAACCTAGTTGTGATTCCCCATAGAATATCATTGTATTGCAATAAGGGTCCATCATAAATATTCCATTTCAGCAAATTGGCATAAAAATTTACAGATTATTAATCCAATTACTATCATAAAATTAAATTTTCATTAGTTTTTTCTTTTTTTTCTTCTACCGACATTTTGAATTTCTCATTCCATTCTAGAAAAAATAACGTAACGTTCCCAATCAGTTTCTTGTATCGTTCGCCGAACTTTCCAGATAACTCGGATCATCACGCTATCGGCATTGGTACTAGCAGAGCTTGTACTCCGTGATTGGCAACGCAGATCCGGTTCTTGGTCGGCAGGTGACGTCGAAGTTGAGGAGCGTGAGATTATTTATTTTATACATAACAAATATTTTGGAAATGTCGCAAGAAGCCGATGTAAAGAAATTACGCGAATTGATTGTCAAGCGTAGCTCAATTAAAGGGCAGATTACCAAGTTTAATAATTTTGTGGATAAATTATCGTCTGAGGACTCATTAACAAATGTGGAAATAGCTGAATTAAAGATCAAGCTTGGTAGATTTGAACAATTATCGGCTAGGTTTGATGAGTTGCAAAGTCAAATTGAAGTCCTAAATAGTGGGAGCCTGTCATTGGAGCTAGAGGAGCGGGACAAAATTGAAAGTGATTTAGTCAGTGGGCTTGCCACTGCAAAGGGCTTGTTAGACAGCTGTGTGCCATCGTGTAGTCATGAATGTAATGAATCCCGATCTGAACCACGTGATTCTGATATCAGGTTGCCACGTATACAAATTGCAAGGTTTGATGGTGCATATTTTAAGTGGCTGGAATTCAGAGATTCTTTTTTAAGCTTAGTTGATCACAATAAACAACTCTCGCCAGTACATAAATTTCACTACCTAATTTCTTACCTTGAAGGAGATGCAGCACGCATAATTTCCAATCTTGAGGTATCATCTGAAAATTACAAAGAAGCTTGGAAGTTGTTGTGTGATCGCTACGACAATAAAAGACTTCTGATTGATCATCACATGAATTCATTGTTTAACATACATTCAATTAGCAGGGAAACTGTAAAGTCATTACGATTTTTAGTAGACCATGTTACTAAAAACTTAAGAGCATTATCCAGCTTAGGGATGCCCACAGATAACTGGGATATGTGCGTCATATTTAATTTGACTTCAAAATTAGACCAAAATACACTTTTAAAATGGGAGGAATTTAGAAACCAGCTTGGCAATAATAATCCAACCTTGGAAAACTTTAAACAAGTTCTGATAAATCGAGCTGATGTGCTTGAAGCTTTAGAAAGGAATAAAACAGATAACAGCTACCAAAAGGGTTCTCAGGTTCAAAATAATCAAAATCGTTCAAATAGTAACACACATAACAATAACAAATCGGATAAATACCAAAGGGTCTTTATTAAGGCAGCAACAGCTGCTAATAAGGACACTTCCAGTTCATTTGTATGTATAATTTGCAGTCAGAATCATAAAATATATGAGTGCCCTACTTTCAAGAACAAAACTATACAAGAAAAATGGGCAGATGTAAATAAATATAAACTTTGCTCCAATTGTCTTAAACAGGGTCATCCAGCAAAGGCGTGTGGATTTGGACCGTGTCCTGATTGCAAACAAAAACATAATCGTCTCCTGCATAACCCTAGCCAGGCGATTAATAATAATCATACACATTCCGAATCGGAATCTATAAATGTTAATTCATCGGAATATCAATTCAATCACGTTCTCTTATCTACTGCGTTGATTCAAGTTCATAATCCTAATAACAATCAAAATGAAACAGTGCGTGCATTGCTCGACTGTGGAAGCCAAGGCAGTTTGATTACAAGGTCTTTAAAGGATAAGCTGTCACTTGATTCCATTCCAATAACTAGCATTAACATAATAGGCATCGGAAACCACCTGTCTAGTACGGTGGAAGAAACATGCATAGTTAAATTGCAATCTTTAAATAAACAGTTTGATGTTACCTATAACATGCTTGTCATGAATGACTTAACTGGGTATTTGCCGAAAGACCACATTAATATTAATTTCAAAATACCAAAACACATAAAACTAGCTGATCCTAATTTTAATGAACCCTCTCAAGTTGATGTCTTGATTGGATGTGATCTGTTCTGGGATATCTTAGGAAATGAAGAAATTTCTATAGGCTCAAACAACCTAAAGTTACGAAATTCCAAATTGGGCTGGTTTGTGGCCGGTCCGATAAATAAAAATAATCTAAATAGCATATATTGCAACAATAGCGTAATTACAAAGGATAACAAGACTCAAGAATCTTGTATTGATAAATTACTAACAAAATTCTGGGAGATTGAAGAACTTCCTAACAAACCCATTCTCAGCAAAGGGAAAGGGCTTGTGAAAAGCATTTTATGCAAAATACGGTCCGTTTGAGTGACGGACGATTTAATGTTAAATTACCTCTTAATAGTTCTCCAAACAGCTTGGGTGAATCCTATAATACGGCAAAAAAAAGATTGTTTAATTTAGAATCACGTTTTAGGAAAAATCCTATACTAAAATCACAATACGTCGATTTCATGAAAGAATATGAAGAGCTAGGACACATGTCTGTAGCACCTAAAAGTAAACCATTTCCCTCATACTTCTTATGCCACCATGCTGTGTTTAAAGACAATAGCGAATCAACCAAAGTCCGTGTCGTTTTTGATGGATCCGTCCCTACCTCCTCGGGAATATCTGTCAACGACATTCTCATGGTGGGCCCAAATATACAGGATTCTCTTTTCTCCATACTCATAAGAGCACGTCAATACAAATATTTAATTACTGGTGACATTGAAAAAATGTACAGACAATTGAGAGTAGACGAATCCTGTAGAAACTTGCAATTAATTTTATGGAGAGAGGATGAGTCCTTACCCATCAGAACGATGCAAATGAATACTCTCACTTATGGCACCACAAGTGCGAGCTATTTAAGTACTCGATGTCTCTGGCAGGTGGGCGAGGAGTGTGGGGACGAAACTATAAAAAACATAATACAACACGACTTTTATGTCGATGACCTAATTACTGGTTGTGATGATGAAATACAGCTATCCGAAATTCAACATTCCATTTCTTCTGCTCTAAAGTCAGCCTGCTTAAATTTACGCAAGTATAAAACTAATTCCAAAAACTTATTTAAAAATTCGTCTATAAACACTCAAGAGAAACTAACCATCAGTGAAGCGTCAAGTACGCTGGGTTTAGGGTGGGAGCCCAAGTCTGACAATTTAAAGTTTCCGGTTCAACCATTTCACAACCAGAATAACATAACAAAAAGACGCATACTATCCAGCGCTTTTAAAATATTCGATCCTTTAGGGTTGCTAAGCCCGTGTATAATCACAGCTAAAATAATCCTACAAAACTTATGGAAACAAAAAATAGATTGGGACCAAGCTATCCCTCATGAGATAGCAGAAAGATGGCTAGAATTCGCTGATAACTTGAACTGCCTATTAAAATTACAGATACCTAGGAGAGTGCTGTGCGACTCACCGAATTCAATAGAATTGCACACATTCAGTGACGCATCACAGAAGGCATACGGAGCATGCGTGTACGTGAGAAGCACGGAAAACAACCGTGATTTTACGGTCCGGCTGTTAGCCGCCAAATCTAAGGTAGCTCGTATAAATCCTATGACCATACCGCGATTGGAACTTTGCGCTGCATTGTTAGCTGCTAAATTATGCAAAAGTGTCCTTGAGTCTATCCGTTACAAACCTTCACGAATAGTTCATTGGTGCGATTCAAGCGTAGTGCTAGCATGGCTCAGAGGTGATCCAACCAAACTCAAAACATTTGTTGCGAACAGGGTGGTTGAAATAACCGAGCTCACGGACGCATTCTCATGGCGATATGTTCCCACTGACATGAACCCAGCCGATCTCATTTCTAGGGGTATAAATGTAAATCAAATAATAAATAATAGTATGTGGTGGTCAGGTCCAAATTATTTAGTTAATAGTGAAAGCGATTGGCCAGTTCTAAACTCCATAGATATCCATAGTATACCTGAAACAAAAATTACGTCTAAATCTATAACTACACCTAGAATTACAAAAAAATCCAAATACTTACCCAAAATGGTCCAATCTGCTCCGCCTGTCTCAAGCTTGGCACCGACGAAGCAAGCAGAGCAGTCGGCATCTGACACAAAAACTCATAAAACGCTAAATTCACTAATTACACCCAATAAAACCTTTGAAATAAACACTTACCTCAACAATGACACACTACAACCTATAATAGAAATTGAAAAATATAGCAAATTAAACAAACTCATTAGAATAGTCGCATGGGTAAAAAGATTTTGCTTTAATATTCGTAATCCGCATAACAAACCGGTTCTAGCTCTCAGCGCTAATGAGTTAGATGACTCATTTCTTTATCTATGTCGTGTTGCTCAGATTAAATGTTTTCCAATTGAATACAAGGCGTTATCTAAGAACTTACCTTTGAATATTAAATCTAAATTGTTGTCTTTGTCACCTTTTTTAGATGACAACAATTTAATTAGAGTTGGAGGACGAATAAGTGCTTCACCTTATAGTTTTGATAAAAAACATCCAATACTACTCGATTCGTCTCATCATTTAACAAAACTTTTATTTGAAAGAGAACATTCACGACACATGCATGCTGGCCCACAGCTATTGCTATCAATGATAAGGGAATCAGTATGGCCACTAAATGGCAGAAGGTTGGCTCGGCGCACAGTTCACAATTGTGTGAGATGTTGTCGTGTCCGAGGCAAAACTCTTTGTCCTAAAATGGGTGATTTGCCATCCCAACGTGTGAGCGCAGATTTCCCATTCAATTCAGTCGGCATAGATTTTGCTGGACCTTTTTATATAATTAATCGTAAAGGTAGAGGTGCAAGGGTAAACAAATGTTACCTTTGCATATTTGTGTGCTTGCGTTACAAGTGTGTTCATTTGGAAGCGGTCTGTGACCTTACCAAGGACGCATTCGTAATGACATTGCGTAGATTTATTGCCCGTCGTGGCAAGCCCAATGAAATATTTTGTGATAACGGGGGTAATTTTGTGGCTGCTGCTAAAGATATAGGGGCTTTTTTTAAATTACACAATAGGGACTTAACTGAATTTGCAACTCATGAAAATATAAAATTTGTATTCTCACCTGCTCACGCTCCTCACTTTGGCGGCATCTGGGAAGCCGGAGTTAAATCTGCTAAATTCCATATAAAAAGAGTCATGGGAAATTCCCATCTTACCTTTGAAGAAATATCTACACTTTTCGCACAAGTGGAGGCCGTTTTGAATAGTCGTCCCTTGTGTCCCTTATCCTCCTCTCCTGATGACTACCTTCCTTTGACCCCGGGGCACTTTCTTATTGGAAGGCCGCTGAAGGCACTCCCAGAGCCTAGCTTAGAGAACTTGAAGGAAAGTCACCTGCAACGATATGCCCGGCTGCAACAAATTCACCAGCACTTCTGGTCACGCTGGCAGCGTGAATATATACACGAGCTGCAGCAACGTCTGAAGTGGAAGTCGAACACAAAATCCCTACGTATCGGAGACCTCGTGCTTATCCACGAAGACCATGTCCCTCCATTGTGTTGGCGCCTCGGACGGGTTACCAAATTATTCCCTGGTCCGGATGGAGTTTCGCGAGTCGCTGACTTGAAAACCATTAGAGGCGTTCTACGTCGGCCTATCATCAAACTATGTCCGCTGCCCACTGCTGAAGATTTGTTGTTGAAAGACAAGCCTTTCAACAGGTGGGAGGATGTTTAGGCTCACCCATCGCCTTAACGCAACCATCGCCGCGGTGTGCGCGAATATCGGCGGAACATTAAATTATCTGTGCTAGTGATGACACTTCGTGCGAGAATATCTGAATTTATTATCTGTGAGAGCGATGACTTGTTAACCGCGCGAGCGGTCCATGTATTTTTTTGTCTTTTCTAAATATAAAAGTAATTTTCAAAATAACACTCCTTTCATTGAAGAAACAAATACCTCAAGAAGGACAAGAGTCTTTGTGTCGTAATAGACACACAGTTTCTATGTCTTGTGACTGGGACTGTAGCTACATTTAATTTTCATATTTGTTTCGACAATCCAAAAGTGCCTGGAACTGGCCTACTTGAAATAAATGCTTTGATTTCGATACTGAATAAACTCATGTTTTAAACATAAAATTATTGTAACATACACAACAACACAACACAATACAATTACTGTTGTCGAATCAGACTTTCCTCTAGTACCCAGCACAGCGTCTCTTTTAAAAGTACTATCCTCTATTCGATTCACGCGATTTCTCATTCTAAAATGAAAACAAAATGGCTATCAAAGGGGTTTCATTTTTTTGGCCTTGGATTTATTTCCGCCATTTTTTTAAATTTTCAAAGTAATAGCGGCCACGCATAAGACCTATATTAATCGACAGCTGGTATCAATACAAACAAGTTTTGTATGAGACAAAATGTTGTAGTGTCACGTTTCCGAGATATGAGCTCGAAAACATGAAATGACTCTTAATAACAGAGTCATATTTATAGAACGCGCAACAAGCGAGAACAACACGAGCGAGGAATGGGGGCTGATCATGGAGATCTGTGACCGCGCCGGCGCGTCCCCGCAGAGCGCCAAGGAGTGCCTGCGAGCCGTGATGCGCCGCCTCGCGCACCCCGACCCGCACGTGCAGGTGCACGCCGCCACGCTGCTGGACGCCTGCGTGGCCAACTGCGGCCGTGCCTTCCACCTCGAGGTGGCCTCGCGCGACTTCGAGACCGAGTTCCGGCGTCTGCTGGCACGCGCACAGCCCGCCGTGGCGCAGCGCATGCGCGCGTTGCTGCGCAAGTGGGCCGAGGGCGAGTTCCGCGACGACCCGCAGCTCGACCTCATCCCCTCGCTGCACGCCAAGCTACGCGCCGAGGCCGGCGAGATGCCGCGGCCCGCGCTCGCACCTGCGCCCGACGCCGCGCAGGCGCAGCGCGAGCAGGACGAGCTAGCGCGCGCCATTGCGCTGTCGCTGCGGGACGCGCCGCCCGCTGCGCCGCTGTACCCGCGCGTAGACGCACCCGAGCCCGCGCCGGCGCGCAAGGTGCGCGCACTCTACGACTTCGAAGCGGCCGAGGACAACGAGCTCACGTTCCTGGCCGGCGAGATAGGTACGTGGCGCTCGTGCGAACACTTGTTCCGATCGTCTCGGCGCCGCTCACGTCTGTCTCTTTTCTGTTCGCAGTTCACGTGACCGATTCGAGCGACCCCAACTGGTGGAAGGGTTACAACGAGCGAGGCGAGGGCCTGTTTCCGGCCAACTTCGTGACGGGTGACCTCGCCGAGCAGGCGGCGCGCGCGCCCTCGCCCGCCGCGGCCGCGGGCCCCGACAGCGCGGTGGCGGGCGGTGCGGGGGCTGCGGGCAGTGCGGGGGGCGCGGTCGCGCGTGACGAGCCGCCGGCGCACATCGACGAGGCCACGATGGACGCCGCGCTGGCGCTGCTGCACGAGGCGGACCCCCGCGCGGAGGGCGCGGGCGAGGCGGAGCTGGCGCGGCTGGAGGCGCGGGCGCACGCGATGGGCGCGCTGGTGGACGCGGCGCTGGAGCGCGCGGACCGGCGCCACGCACGGCTCACGCAGCTGTCGGCGGAGCTGGTGGACGCGCTGAACCTGTACCACTCGCTGATGCGCGACCCGCTGAAGCCGTTCGGCCACGGGCCGGGCATGCCCCCCCCTCCCGCGTACCCGCCGCACGCCTTCGGGCCCCCGCCGCTGCACCCGCCGCCCCCTCGGTACGTAACGGGCTCCTGACTCATTGCTGAATGGGGTATGCTAAGCGGGTCATCTTGTTGAGATTCACAAAGACTTGCACACAGAAGTATCATTATATTGTTGGATGCCGGCAGGTGCTGATGATTGCGGCCTCCCCGCCTGCCGGCTGTGGCCCTGTTGCCGCCCGGTTGCCGCGCCGCAGGCCGCAGGCAGCGACATGGCTGAGACCCCAACACTTATTCTTGGACGACACCCTGAGAAACTAATGTACTTTATGGTGATATTGTTATTATGTTAATTAATATTGTAGGTATATTCTGTAGAGAAATAAATTAATAAAGGATCTATAATCAGTGACTTGGCTCTATTATTAATAACACATGCACAGCTGCACTTGCCCTTAACTCAAATAGGACTGTAGAAGTTAGGAAGAAAAATGATGCATTAAAGTTGTTTGGTCCAAAGCACAAAATAAATACGTTTTTAGACAACTTGTGGCCTGAGGGTTTTGCTTTCAGAAGATTTATACATTTCGACGCTAGAAAGGAATAGGAATAAGAATAATTTATTTAAAAAGTAAATATTACAAAAGTGTACATTTAGGTGCAGCAGTGTTATTTCTTAAAGTATAATTAGTGCATAAAAGTAAACTATAACTACAATATATAATATAACAGTTGCAAGTAAAGAAAATGTCGAATTCAAATGTTAGGTAGCGACCTGCCTGATCTAGGTTTTTTTTAAACCTGTGTTTCAGGCCATCACATTGGATAATTTAATTAGGTCAGTAAAAGTTTTAAAATAAAATAAATCTATTAACAACTATAACAAAAATCAAATTGGTAAAAAGTTAGTCACGGACGCAAGAAAATCTACACCGGGCCCATATAGAGCCCGGTAGAAGCGCCCGTGAAGCTCTTTGCCTTGTCATCGGTGGTAAGTACCTCAGGTTTGTGCCAGTTCTCTTTAGCCATGGACAGCGGGGTGAGTCCCTTGTCCACTGCGACCACATCTCGGTGCATACCCACCTCGGCTTTTAAACAATATTCTCTGAGACTGCACAGCTCGCGGAGGGTCTTCGCGTTTAAAAAGCCTCGACCTCCGCACTTCTGCGGGATGTACAGTCTCATCACCGATGATCATGGGTGATGCATCCGGCTTTCGGTCAGCAGTGTACGAACTCTTCTATCCAGGGCGTCGAGTTCGGTCCGAGTCCATTTGAGTATGCCGAAAGAGTACAAAACCGGCATAACCCAATCATTGCAGACCAGAATAGACTGTTCGGTGACGAATTATTCACTCCGCCGTGCGCTATCACCTGAGTACCGTGTGTCATAGACAGTTCTTGCAATAAAATCGAAAAAGTGGTGTAATACCTTGTTATACTGGACAAAATCTAATTGTGGTATTCAGTGACTATAGTGTTAACGAATTATCATAATAACTTCCTAATTAACTCAGTGTAATCTCAGTTATCCGCAAAAAACGGTCTAAAACTTTAATAATTCCTCAGTGTTGAGAACAAAGCAGCCGACAGCCACATGATCAGCGCGTGCTCGTCAATGTTGTGCTTTAACTAGTGATGCTTAAATTCGCCTTCAACGTTCAAGTCGCTGTGGTCGAGTGGTATTTGTTAAGCTTTTTGTCTTAGTGGACCTGCGCGAAGTGTCGCCGGATCGAATCCCACTAAACGCAAAACTTTTTCCATTTATTATTTACTATAATTTGAATAAGTTTAGAGGTTCTACCCTACTACAACAAAATGTCGCAGTTCTCAGAGAATAAAAAGTTTCTTTCCGATACCGACTTAAACAAAGAACCTGGCACAGTAATGATCGGCGAACAAAATGTGTCATTACGTAAGCGTAAACAACCGGATCATGAGTGGATCCAGGCCATAAAAGATCTTACTACTGAGTTCAAGAGTACGCTGAGTGAGTGGAGGGTTGACATGGAAGCCAGTATCACCAAAATATCTGATAACGTTGCATCAATAAAATGTGACTTGGCTTCACTTACTCAAGTTACTTCTGAGATTAGGAATGATATTAATTCCCTTCGTTCGGATCAGCTTCTTTTGCGCCAGCGAGTATCTGAACTGGATGAGAAACATGAAAGTCTGACGTGTCAAGTCGATTCCCTTAAGAACTCAGTCCAGTTTGTGGCTGACGATCACAGCGATCTCAGCAAAAAGATAGAATACCTACTGTTGTAAACAAATTCAAGAGTCCGCTGGTTTAAATAAGCTGGTGTCGGATTTGGTGTCTAAGATTGATAGCCTCGAACAGGGCGCACGAAATTGTAATATAGAAATATGCAATATACCGGAAAGGCGTAACGAAAATCTTATTAATTTAATGCTGAATATTGGCTCTGCTGTCAAGTGCAACATACAACAAAACGATATAATATCTATTCATCGAGTCCCACACGCGCACCAGCATAATAAAATGCCTAAAAATATTATAGTGAAGTTTGCTTCGAGAATACATTCAGTCAAAAAAGTATCGGGAATGGATGATTTGTTTATGGTTCCAAATTCAATTTTTTGTTTTTTTGTAGTTGTTAGATTGGCACAACTGTTTTCCATTTTGGCGCGGAGTTTGAGTTGCATCTGTTATTTATATTAAATACAGTGCTGGTTTTAGTAATATCATATATAGTGTGTATTGCGAATTGCATAATGGACAAAAATATCGAACAAAGAGTTTGTCTTAAATTTTGCATCGCCAATGGAATTTCGTGTTCGGAGTCACTGAAAATGTTACAGAAGGCTTACGGTGAATCGACTTTATCAAAAACTCGTGCTTATGAGTGCTTCAAAGCGTTCAAAAGCGGTCGAGATCTGATGGAAGATTTGCCTCGCTCTGGTAGGCCGTCAACGTCTGCAACTGAAGTTAACATCGCAAAAGTGAAGAAAATAGTGACTGAAAATCCCCATTCAACTTTGAGAGAGATAGCCGCCGAACTTTCTGTATCTCACGAGTCGATCCGTACCATTTTAACTAATCATTTGGGTATGAAACATGTTGCTGCTCGGCTAGTCCCAAAAGATCTGAATTTTCTCCAAAAACTCAATCGCATGAAAGTCGCTGAGGACATGCTAGAACGAGTCAGTTCGGACCCATTCATGAAACGCATTGTTACTGGTGACGAGACGTGGGTTTACGAGTTTGACATGCAAACTAGTCAACAAGCTTCGGAGTGGCGCCTTCCAACTGAACCGAAACCGAAAAAACCACGCCAAAGTCGATCAAAAGTCAAAGTCATGTTGACTGTTTTCTTTGACTATCGCGGTGTTGTGCACTCTGAATTCTTACCGGAAGGTCTAACGGTAAATAAAGAATATTATTTGAGCGTTATGCGGCGTTTAAGAGAGCAAATTCGACGAAAAAGGCCAGATTTGTGGAAAGAAAATTCTTGGATTTTGCACCACGACAATGTGCCTTCGCACAAGGCTATCATTGTGAACGAATTTTTGACCAAACACTCAACAAATACCATCCAGCAACCACCATATTCACCAGATATGGCTCCTGCTGACTTTTTTCTTTTTCCTAAACTCAAATTACCACTTCGTGGCACCCGTTTTCAATCGATAAAAGACATAAAGGAGAATTCGCGGCGAGAACTGAACTCAATTCCGGAAGCAGCGTTTAAAAAATGTTTTGATGAATGGATTATTCGTTGGCGCAAGTGTATCGTTTCTAAAGGAGCATACTTTGAAGGTGATAAAATAAATTTGGATGAATAACAGACATTTTGTGTATTATTGATCTTTTCCCGGTACTTTCTTGACAGAGTAGTATTACGCGACAACATCCTGAGCGCTCATCGACTCTGCAAGGGGCTCACAACGGAGCAACTGGGAGTATCGGGTACCTCACTGACAATTTACATGCACGAACACCTAACCTTAAAAAACAAACAATTGTTTCGTGAATGCCGGGACGCAGCCAAAAAGCATGATTACAAGTTTATCTGGGTCAAGCATGGAACCATTCTTGTCCGTGAAAAAGAAGGCACTAAGGCCATTGCAGTCCGGATCCCACAGGACATCGCTAAAATCAAGCCTGGCTCTGCAAAAATTTAAGAGACAAAGTTGCTACAATTATGCTACTTACAGCAAATTAATTGCACTGTACATTATTGCATGCATTTCTGTCATAGACTTCCTTATTATGTTAGTTCTAGTTTTTGAGAGAAAGACACTTCTTGTATTCTTAGTAATAAGTGATCTTACGTGTAAAGCCCTTATCTTAATATGTTCTGCCTTTATAATAATTAAAGTCAAAAGTCGTTTATATATAATTGCTATGCGCTTTTGTCTAGGCGTTGGTGGCACATCACATAATATTTACCTGGATTATAAAATAAGATTCTCACTGTTCTTGAACTACATGTTTATATTTGTATTGCTTTATGTTTTTTTCAGTTTTTGTATGCAGTTGTACTTGGCATTGGTGTTGAATGGATTAACTTTTGAAATGGAAATAATTAATTTTGTGGTAAATAACCTCTTCGACGTGATTGCAATGTATTTCTCGCTGAGCGTTGGTGGCATAATAATATCAGAATTATCAGATCATATTTGCCCGGACTCTGTACTATTCTTTTTGAACTACAAACTTACATTGTATCATGCCTATAACATGTTTCATTCGAGGTTATATTATTTTGTGTTGATATTTAATGAATATCATAAGACTACAATACTATTAATGATTTTAATATTCGCATTGCGAATATTAAAATCATTAATGGTATTCGCAATGCATAACGCTGGCACTATTTTATTCCGGGTAGCTCAAAGTTACAGTGACGGATAATTTATTAATACACACATCAAAAGTATCTAGGGATCAACATATATTTTTGCAATAACTTTTCTCCTGATTGATATTAATTAAAATTTTCTTTAAGGATTCATCAAATAAAGTGTTTTCGTTTGTCACAGTAACGATAAACCAAGTCACCTTTGCATTAATAAAGAAATTTGCCATTTTCCTAATAAAGGGATTTTTGACATTTGAACCACTAACATTAAAGTTCGAAAAAAAGACTGAAATAACAGTTTTCTTTAAAATTTTATTGGGTAACTTAAACAATTAATAATCCGTGTTTCTACCGCGAACACTAACAACACAAGAACATCGGTTTGGCATACTCAAAATGAGTTCATCCAAATCACGCTGTGGAATGGCCGCCCATGTTCGTTGCAACAACAAAAAAAGGTCTTCTTGCGACTGGATACCCTCCATATTCGGCAGAGCTCTTCTCTGTAGCATATCCCATGCATGCTCAATCGGGTTCAAGTCTGGCGACTGAGCAGGCCAGGGCAGGACATTGATGTTAGCTGCGGCGAGAGTCTGTCTTACAACTCTTGCGGTGTGCGGTCGTGCATTATCATGCATTAACTGAAATAAGGGACCGATTTGCACTTGTAGAGGAACGATGACGTCTGATACAATCGTCTCAGCATAAATTTGAGCGTTGAGGTTGCCTCTGATCCAAATCAACTCAGTTCTTCCGCCGATCCAAATACCCGCCCATACCATGATGGTTCCACCACTATAAGGATGGACTTCCTGGCAGGATTTTAATCGCTGTTGGCGTCCAGGGGTTCTCCAGTGTCGTATACGTCTTGTATCCGGTCTCATACCAAAACGAGACTCATCAGAAAAGCACACGAAACGCCATTGTTCTTCTGCCCAATTTCTGTGTTCAAGAGCCCATTGATATCGAATCCTACGATTGTGCATTGCTATAGGTGGTACCCGTAGCGGTCTTCGGGAATGAAGGTTCACTTCATGCAAGCGGTTTCTGACTGTTTGGTCGCTAATTAAGTTCCCTGAAGAGTGATGAAGCCTCACGGCTAACATCATGGCGGTTATTGTTGGAGCTCTTCGAGTTAAGATTTGAATGTATCGGTCTTGTCTCCGTGTGGTGCAGCGATACCGTCCTCCATGGCGCTCAGCCACGGTACCAGTGCTTCGGTAACGTGTCCAAAGTCGACTGATAACACTCTGACTTGTATTCAGAGCTAAAGCTACAGTACGTTGCCGGGAACCAGCTTCTATCATTCCCACGGCTCTGAGCATTTCTTCCCTGCTTAAATGACGTCGCCGCTCCATAATAACGTTGGTTTTAATCAGTAGTAGGGAAACAGTAGCACTAATAATGTCTTCAATGCGTTGTATGTTTTTATAGGGAAAATATTGACAGCTTATTTTCATCTTTTACTCGAATTTGATTGAGAGTTCCTGATTCAAATTATGAAATGCACCAAAAAGGATCCATATAAATTTATAAAATCATAAATTTATTACAAAGCCACATCTCAATCTCAAGAAATCCGCATAAAAATGCTTGATCCCTAGACATTTTTGATGTGTGTATATTACCAAAATTGCAGGGGAATCCCGAACGGGACGAAGCTGCATACGCTATATATGAATATCCTTGCTAATTCCTATGACGTAATATAATAATCTTGATATAATAATCTTGACCGAGACTTGGCTAACGCCCGATATAACTGACAGCGAGTTCATTGATGAACGATATACTGTACACCGATGTGATAGAGATCGCGCTGCCACCAAAAGGAAAGACGGAGGTGGCGTTCTTGTCGCTGTGTTAAAGGGACTGCGCTCAGTGAGATTACTTCCATGTTCCTCTGTACATACGCATATTGAGCACGTACTAATACAGTTGCCATGCTCAGGTCGAGGTGAAAATGTAATTATTGCTGCAGTTTATATACCACCTAAAGCGCCTGAAAGTATATACACACATCAACACGGTCTAGGGATATTTTAAAAAAAGCGAATTACTATCAATGTGTTAATTATTTATATGACATGTATATATTTAAAAGATACGTTATTTAATATTCTACCATTTTTTAATAATGCTTAAGGTATAAATTAAAATTTCAGGATTTTATGGAAAAAAAATGAAGCATAGACGGACACCGTATATGAATGAACTTTTAATTTATGAGTAAAAACTGATAACTGACGAAAATAGAAAAATCATTTAATTTGTGTTTATAAACTTGAAGTTAGTAGTCTGAGAAAGCGCCCATGATGTTCATAACACATCGGCAACGATTCGGCATGCTCAGAACAAGGTTGTCAATGTCTTGCTGCGGAATATTGTCCCATGTCCTTCTGAGGTAAAAATGAAAAAAAAACTGTAACTAAACGTAATTCGTATTGTTTTCTAAATTTCGCACAAATGAAAATTCCCTCTCCTATACATCAAGACATTTTTATGCCACCGAAACAAAAGAATTTTCAAAAATTTGAATTTGGAATTAGTCTGAGATAAATTACAAACAAATCGGTGTATAAAAGATTCCAATGCGGCCAGTACTTTTCGAGTTATTTAATTGAGTATGAAATATCCCTAGAACGTGTTGATGTGTGTATGTTGATTATTTCGATTTATTACAATCCCTACTTGGGCATAATAATCTTGAACATTTTTATCTGTTAGGAGACTTTAATTTACCCGAAATCGACTGGGTCACGTGCACCGCGGGTACCTCACAAACTGCTCTGACATGTAGAGGGAATTCTCCTACAGGTATCCACTTAGGTCAGTTCATGTCCTTTCTCGGCGCACATCAATTTAATAATACAAGGAATCTGAATGGGAGAATATTGGACTTGGTCATTAGTAACGACGACTGCACCACATACGCGCCTACGGATTATTTACTGCAGTTAGATAACCATCATCCCCCATGTTGTGTGTTGATATCTGTTTCATTACCCAGTTGTTCAATGGTTCGTAAGACAATTAAAAAATATAATTATTTTAAAGCCAATTATGAAAACATTAACCGTGACTTAAAATAAATAAATTGGGAAGATACGTTTTTAAATGATCAAACACCTGACGAGTATTTAGGCACGTTTTATAACACAATTTTTGGCATAATAAGAAAACATGTACCTTTGGTCAGTACTAGGTCTTTGAAGTTTCCTGTGTGGTTTTCAAAATCTCTGATACACATATATAAGAACAAATCCAAAGCGTGGGTTAGATGGAAAACGTACAAGAATTTATCGGACTACGAGCTGTTTAAACTATACCGCACGAGATTTCAGTCTGAGTGCAAAGAATCATATAGAAAATACATTAATTCTGTAGAAGATGGTATTCGAGACAACATGAAACATTTCTGGACGTTCATTTCCAAACAAAAATCCACTACTGGAATTCCTTCCACCATGAAATATAAAAATCAACCTTCTAATAACCCCGAAGACATTTGCAATATTTTTTCTGACTTTTTTCATTCGGTATATGAACCGAATATAAAACTTAACGAATGTACCATCCTCGCATACCGACTGCTCCCCTGCCTGCTCGCTTCTAAGTGACATTGAATTTTCAGTGGCTGATGTACTGAGAGGGCTCGAGTCATTAGACCCTTCAAAAGGACCTGGCCCAGATGGTTTGCCAGTAATCTTTATTAAGAAGACTGCCACTAATCTCTGTATACCATTGGATACCATTTTTAATTTATCCATTTCAAAGGGGATATTTCCACAAGCTTGGAAACTCGCAAACATAACCCCGGTCTACAAGTCAGGACCCAGGCATGACGTCGAGAACTATCGACCAATTTCTATATTGTCAGCTTTGTCAAAGGTTTTCGAGAGATTAGTACACGACAAAGTGTACCCTCTACTTCACAGCACTCTATTACCACAGCAACATGGTTTTGTCAAAAAGAGATCAACCGCGACGAACCTGGTGACTTTCGCAGATTATTTGTTTAACAACTTGGATGCCCGTACTCAAACAGATACCATATATACTGATTTCAATAAAGCCTTTGACAAAGTTGACCATGAACTGCTTTTGCAGAAAATTGCGTTTAATGGGATACGTGGGGACTTGCTAAGATGGTTTTATTCATATGTTTGCAACAGAACACAGAGAGTTGTAATAAATGGTTTTTGCTCTACCACTGTAGATGTTACTTCTGGAGTACCACAGGGTTCCATTTTGGGACCTCTCCTATTCATTTTATTCATCAATGACGTCGACAAATGTTTTACAAATTCAAAATTACTGTTGTACGCTGACGACATTAAAATATTTAGTTCTATTAAAAGCCGTCGTGATTGCTCACTCTTGCAGGAAGACTTAGATGCGTTTTCGGCTTACTGTACACGCAATAAACTTCAACTTAGTGTATCCAAATGTCATGTCATTAGTTTTACCAAAAATAAAAATAAAATACTATATCCCTACACCTTAAAAGACGAAAATCTAAAAAGAGAAACTCTGGTCCGTGATCTTGGAATTCTGTTGGATGACAAACTACATTTGGATTCCCATATTAACAAAATTGTTAATAATGCCTTCCGCATGTTCGGTTTCATCATGAGAACGGCTACAGTATTTACCCGGTCCTCTACCTATTTGTATTTGTATCGGTCGTTAGTTCGCTCTCAGCTAGAGTATGCTGTTTCCGTGTGGAATCCTCACTATGGTAAATATTCCGATATGATCGAAAAGGTACAGAGAAAATTTTTAAAGGCCATGCATTTTCGTTGCCATCGTACCTATGCATCCTACAATAACCTTTTGCAGAAGTATAACCTGCAAAGTTTAAAGGCTAGACGTACTATGTTGGAAACAATGTTCTTGTTTGATCTGTGTAATACTTATGACTGTATTGATATTCGCAACAGAATCAGCTACGTAGTATCCAGAACAACTATATGCCGTGGGGTGCTCGCAAGACCTTTATTTGCAGTAAGTTCTTGTCGCACAAACGCGGGCTTGCGAGCACCCTTACGCCGCCTTACCAACCAATATAATAAGATCTCAGAAGACATCGACTTCTTCTTTGTCTCTGCTCAAAAATTTAGAAACCTTACCAAAAAAATAATTTTAGAATATAATAGTTAGTTTAATAATATTTGCTCATTCTCTCTCTCTCTTTTTTTGTTGTTTGCATGCCTGTCTATGTTTAAGTTCACTTTTAACTACTTTTCAAATGTAAAATATTAGAATAGCGTACTGTTACATATAACTTTTAAATATTTTGTGGAAAATGTCGTAGGTTATACATTTATAAACCTTGTATATTTATAACTTAGTGTAAGATTTTAATGTATAACTGTTTATTTTCCCGAATAAATAAAATAAAATAAAATAAATTATTTAATTATTGTAATGAGTACGGATTGAAGTGCGCGGACTATGACATTCTCGGTAAGTCGTCCAATACTTAGCTGGCTCGATCATTGTGTGGCGACGTCTGCGGCGTGTCCAGTTACTAGTAACTGTAGTAATGAGATAAATTGTAGTAAAATTGACTTGTATTACAATAATATTGTAAATGTTCTTACCAAAGCTTCAAGTAACTCATATCAATGTAGACATGTCATAAAAAGAGGATTATAGGATGGAATTACCATGTTAGGACCGCCCATATGCGTGTCCGTTACCCAGGCCAGATGTTGTCGAAAAGGGTCATTTGAATCTTATAGATAATTAGTTTTGCGGCTTCTGTAATTGTTGCGCACATTTTTAAATTTGTTGCGCTTATAGTTTTTTAATTATTTCACAAAAACATTTCCTGCTGGGGTAACGTTACCCCAGCCAGACCTTTTTCTTTCTAATGGAAATATTTAAATAAATACTAGCTATAAAATTAGTTGTCTAGTTGAAGTAAATGTTGTGCCTTATTTTGTATTTGTTCTTTCATCGGTTGCGAAGTTATTCGAGATTTTGCTGGGGTAACGTTTTTGGTTTTGCTAGATCTTTGAAATGGTTATCGGATTCTTATCATATTTTGTACAAGACTTCTTAGGAATTAGTTTAAATTTGTTCTGCAATAAAAAAAAAAACAAAATAATATATAGCTTAAAGGTTATTTCATTAAATAGAAAAACACTTCAATTGGTCCCAGCACTCTCAATAAGAAGTCTAAAGACTTACTTTAAACATTATTTTGAAGCTTGTAACTGCCTTCAAATGTATGTGAAGTTTCATTAGTATCCTGTAAGTATTTAACAAGTTATGATGATACTCAGTTCTTCACGAGCAAGGTCTTGATGCGCGCGGTGTTATTTGGCCACTGGATTGGATATATGAACTGAATGTTATGTCAATTATTAGTTTTTTAGTTCAGTTGTATATCGGTAAAATTTCAGCTCAGTACATTGGATAATTAATGAGATAATACGATTAAAGTCATTAGGAAGTGAATGACCGTGGTAACCCGACCAAGTTTAGGTGGTTACGAAAAAGCGAAAACGTGTTCTGCGTTTTCGCTTTTTCGTAACCACCTAAACTTATACCTTCTAAAATATGTAGGATAGTGTTACAAATTTAGTACAGACATGGACACAAGTTTTAAAAAAAACTACATGATTATTAAAGATTTTTTATTGACAGGTAAAATAATTATTTCAATTGAACTTTTAAAGTATTAATAAACTTATACTTAAAAACAATCACAGATTAAAATTACAGATAGTAATTTTGCTTTTTTGAAATTTTCTATTATTTTTTATTTAAATTATAGATTTCAGTATACACAGTACACAGTTAGTTTTTATTTAAATATACACATATTAGAATGTGTAATGATCACATCACACAATGATCACATTCTAAAAGGAACAAAGAAAACGGAAAAAGAACAGAGATTCAAAACAATATTGTACACAATAAATGCCTATTAACTACTAAATAGGGTACCTATATAATAAAACGCATGATTCTATAATACTATATATGATAATAATATGCATTAAATTCGTTATATCGCGCTCCCGAGGGAATCCTTCAAGATTCCGGGATAAAAGCTATCCTATGTTCTCTCCTGGGTCTCAAACTATCTCCATGCCAAATTTTATCAAAATCGGTTCAGCGATTTAGCCGTCAAAGCATTAAATACATAATATCAGATCACATGATGACCGAAAAAAAATATAATTAAATTCCCCACCCACAAACCGATGACGTCATCGGGTCTCGTTTCAACATGTTTGTTTAGGAGAAAGTTAGGAAAAGGAGAGAATTCGTGAAGTTCATTAGGAGTTATACCTTATTATAATATACGCATAAAAAAGACAAAAAAAGAAAACATCAACAAACTTATAACACCCCTCTTTTTGCGTCGGGGGTTAAAAATTATATGTTGTCGTCGTCACTATCAGCTAACAAAACTGCTTTTCCTGGTATCAAATTAAAATTTTCACGTAAAAAATATATTTAAGTAACACTAAACAACTCGTAACAAAAATTCATAATAACAAAAGGTACAATTTTGTATACGCCCGAGACGTATACGGGGTGCGGGGGGTAAAAGTCCGAGTGACACACCAATCGCGCGCTCAGATCGGCGCTACCTCATAAAAACGACTTTTGCGCATCTAACAACTTTTGCCAAGTTACGTGTCGGAGACTGTAATAGCGCGCGTATTTAGAGCATTTTTATTTACCTACACATAACATTTGTAATAATCTACTTACTATATGTAGAAAAATATATTTAAGTCCTGATCCATAGTAATAAAGATTGTACAGTGGCCAGCAGGTCAACCTATCTAAATCGCAGTAGTATATACCTAGCTAGATATAAGTACGTACTCACCGTAGATTGAGAGTTTCTGAGTTACAGACGTAGAGAACGTGAAACGATATTTTTTACAACTTCACCACGCAGCCATAGTCGCCACCACACTCATACGTAGGTATTATGTCGCCATCACCGCGTCCATAATCGCGGCCCACGGCTATTGCTATGTTGCCATTCTCTGTATGCCTACAATATAAAGAAAGAGTACACTTTTTTTGTCTAAATCCTTAATGGGGTTTCAATTGTAGTTTTGCTACAAATCTATTTGATCAATCTATTTGCGAGTTTATATCAACGCGAGTGTCGCAACAAGGTAATTATGGATTTCTTAAAGTCTACGTGTCCAAGGAGTTTGTGGAAATAAATACCTACCTACCTGTTGCGGTTAAAAAAAACTGCTTCAGAATCCGTTGCGTAGTTTTATAGATCTAAGCAAACAGGGACAGACAAACGGGAAGCGACTTTGTTTTATAGGTACTATATGTAGCGAAGGATAAATATGTCGTTATCATTGTTGAGAATTCCAGTCCAGGTAATAACTAGGTACGAAAAAAAAAGAAAATAATGAGGAAGTTCCTAAATTCAAATATTTAAGCCTTAAAAAAAATACAGTTATAGTTAAGTACCTAACAACATGTACATATTAATAATAATTTTACTACTACTTTACTACTATTTCTGTAGTTACATTATGGAAGCTTACCTTGTTCGTGAATTCATCAAGCAGACCGCACCATAATTATGATCATCAATAGAAGCACTCCACATTAGCAGTAATTCGCCACACTTATTATTATATAATAGCTCTCACGCACTCGATAAATATTTGCAAAAACAGGTAACGGAACTGCCGAAGCGCACGCGCACTCTACAAGATGAATTATGTGATTATGGAGCATGTTTAGTGCGTTATGCAATTGCAAACAATGTATTACCCCTTCACCCCACCCCTCCCGCGTCCCACCAAACGACGTCCCAACGATGTTATATCGGTGATTTTTGATAAGTTTGTGCAACTGGAAGATAATAATAATATTTTCATAGTACAGATATTATTATGTATTTATGTGTACGCGTCTGTACCGAAATTGTAAGGTGTATTATACTAAACATTTCAAAAGATAGTATAATGTTCTGCGTTTTCGCTTTTTCGTAACCACCTAAACTTGGTCGGGTTACCACGGTCATTCACTTCCTAATGACTTTAATCGTATTATCTCATTAATTATCCAATGTACTGAGCTGAAATTTTCCCGATATACAACTGAACTAAAAAACTAATAATTGACATAACATTCAGTTCATATATCCAATCCAGTGGCCAAATAACACCGTGCGCATCAAGACCGTGCTCGTGAAGAACTGAATATCATCATAACTTGTTAAATACTTACAGGATATTAATGAAACTTCACATACATTTGAAGGCAGTTACAAGCTTCAAAATAATGTTTAAAGTAAGTCTTTAGACCTCTTATTGAGAGTGCTGGGACCAATTGAAGTGTTTTTCTATTTAATGAAATAACCTTTAAGCTATGTATTATTTTGTTTTTTTTTTATTGCAGAACAAATTTAAACTAATTCCTAAGAAGTCTTGTACAAAATATGATAAGAATCCGCTTAACCATTTCAAAGATCTAGCAAAACCAAAAACGTTACCCCAGCAAAATCTCGAATAACTTCGCAACCGATGAAAGAACAAATACAAAATAAGGCACAACATTTACTTCAACTAGACAACTAATTTTATAGCTAGTATTTATTTAAATATTCCCATTAGAAAGAAAAAGGTCTGGCTGGGGTAACGTTACCCCAGCAGGAAATGTTTTTGTGAAATAATTAAAAAACTATAAGCGCAACAAATTTAAAAATGTGCGCAACAATTATAGAAGCCGTAAAACTAATTATCTGTAGGATTCAAATGACCATTTTCGACAACATCTGGTCTGGGTAACGGACACCCCATATGCTGGCAAGGCAGGCTTTTCAAACCTGGCATCTGTATGGGTGTCGAAATAGTGGTTTATATTGTGAAGAAATGTTTAACAGTAGAAAAATGCTTAAAAATTAACTTACTTGGTGTAAGCAATACCAGGATAAGATAAAAATGGACATAATAGCTACTTGCAGGTATAAAAAAGAGTTTGGAAAGTTTTGGAAAGAAACTAATAAATTGCAGTTCAAACGAAACCTACCGGTCTCTGTAAATGGTAGTCAGGACCACCTACAGATAGCTGGTATGTTCGCTGACCAGTTCAAGGTAAAAACAAATGATGGCAATGTATGTCCTGGTGCTCGCTGTGCCCATGATAGCTCGGAGACGAGGCAGCAGTCTCGAGGCTCAACGATTGCTTCATGTCAGCTACGTTAGTGCCTAACGGTTCCGACATACCCAAATACTTACCTATAGCTTTCGGATGAGGAAAGTGATCTTAGGTGTATGGATTCTGAGAGCTGAAGTCCCTCGGATTCCTTAATCTCCCCCTCGCTTTACACACAAGACTGCACATTATTATTAAGTATTATTGGCAAAATCTACATCTTTTCCGTATAATGTCTGAAATCCACGTTTTTGTATTTGTCTGTAGATTAAGTGAAAATTATACCCCTTGAAAAGCTTTGTTATACTTTATTCTAAAAATATTAGGTATTATAATAAATAAAAATAAAAATTTAATAATTTGAATTTAGGACTTACAACTTTTATTGAAAACGGTTTTAAGTCTTATGTATATTATTGATTGTAATATTTATGACAAACAGATCTATGGCATATTAAATTTAGGGATTTCAATTTTACGAGTATGGCATGTGATGTTATGTGACATTAAGTTCGGGTAAGTTATCATTCGGACAAAAAAAGTTATGGCACTTTAAATTATGAATGAAAAAGTTAGGTAATACAATAGAGAACCATTTGAATGTCTTTGGTCAGGTGTGTATGCGCTGCTGAATGGGTCGGACACCTTGATTGATAGCTTGAATGATAAGTCACGGATAGCCAAAGATGATGATCTATTGAACATATTTAACTCCCACGTAACTACTACGACTATGAATGCTGATTGTGTACTGTCGCTTTACACTATAATTTGTGCAAGGTGACGGTAACGTGCTGATCTATGCAATGCGCGCGTGCCATGTACGATATATGACTGGTACATGGTGTCTTATTTTGACAATTTGGATAGGTAGCTATAAAAATGATTTCTACGAGTGTTCTATCTAAACTATCAAAACTTTTCCGTAATTGCATCAATAATGGAAGATGTTCTGGCAAAACTTGCAGCCAGTAATAAATCTACAATTATTTGTGATGATTTCAATATCAATCTTTTAGAAGAAAGTTCAAATAGCAGTCGGCTATTAAATCTTTTTAAGTCATTTGACTTGACCAACACTTTTATAGAACCTACTAGAGTCACTCCATCTTCTGCTACTTGTATAGATAATGTTTTGTGCGATTGTGATTACTTAGATAAAGCCATAGTAAATTGTCTGCCGTCTGACCATAGCGGACAAACTGTAACTTTTAGGTGTAATACACCTTTGCAAAAAGTTCAGACCATATTTAGACCTATAACTTCTAGCAAATTAAATAGGTATAATATTTCCCTACAGAACAAGTTAGGTGTTATGAGCCATGACGATATTAATATAAATCAATTGCATGATCGTTTTTTTTCAATAGTTCACACGGAATTCAACAAAACTTTTGAAAAGAAGACAAAAAGTATTAGCCCTAAATTCATATTTAGTGATTGGGCAACTAGAGGTATCAGAAAAAGTAGGGAAAGACTATTTGAGCTTTATGGCCTTAAGCCTTATATAAACACTGAAACTTTTAACCGGTATGTTGCTAAGTATTCAAATTTTTTTAGAAATACATACAAAGTTGCAAAAGCCCTGCACATTAGCAACAAAATCAAAACAGCAGAAAACAAAATAAAGACAGTCTGGAAAGTCATAAATAATGAGACTAACAGGAAGAAAATAAGTAACACTAGCTACACATTAGATTCAGCATGTGGTCCTAAAAGCTCTAATCTGGAAGTAGCTCAAGAATTTGTAAATTTCTTTACCGATATACCATTAAAAACGACAGAGGCTCTTAATTCCTCACCTGAAGTCTCAATTGGTTTATTAAAGTCGAATGTATCGGGCTGCACGGTTGAATTTAAATTTATACACTTAAACCCTATGATAGTTATTAAAGCTTTCCGGCAAATAAAAATCAAACTGACCGAAGATCTATGGGGAATGTCTATCAAAGTTTGTACATCCATACTTGAGACTATAGCCCCATACTTAGCTTTAATTTTTAATTTGTGTGTAGACCAAGCAGTTTTCCCTGATCTAATGAAAAACAGTAAAGTCATACCTCTTTTTAAATCCGGGGACAGTAAAGATACTAATAATTATAGACCTGTATCCGTGTTGCCAGTTTTTAGCAAGGTGTTTGAAAAGGTAATGCTTAATCAAATGCTCAATCATTTTAACACCAACAAAATTTTACACGATCAACAGTATGGTTTCACCAAGGGACGTTGTACGACTGACGCCGGTGTAACCTTATTAAAGCACATATTTACTGCGTGGGAAGAGTCTCAAGACGCCATAGGAATATTTTGTGACCTTTCCAAAGCATTTGATTGCGTAAATCACGACACATTACTTTTGAAACTTGAGCATTACGGATTAGGTCAACTTGCACTTAGTTTGGTAAAATCATATTTGAGTGATAGACAACAACGTGTTCAAATAAATGGTGTTAATTCACAGGGTTTAAAAGTAAAAATGGGGGTTCCGCAAGGCTGAATATTGGGTCCTTTCCTCTTTCTCGTGTATATAAATGATCTACCCTATTTGTTGAAAAACCAACCTCAAAATATGGTGTTGTTTGCCGATGACACTTCCCTTATTTTTATGATAAATAGACGGGCCCAAAATCTAGATGACGTGAATAATGCCCTACTTCAGGTCCATAATTGGTTCACAGCAAAGAATTTAGTATTAAATGAAAAAAAAAAACTAAATGCATATGATTTGCTTTACCCAATGTTAAAATTAGTGATTGTGAAATAATATTAAATAAAGAGAAACTTGAATTCGTAGATAAAACGGTTTCCCGGGGATTACGCTTGATTCAAGGCTACAATGGGGTTCTCATTTAACATTTCTTGCGGCGCGTCTAAGTTCAGCAGCATATGCTATTAGAAAAATTCGTCAATTTACTGATGTAGATAGACTACGCTACGCTACGCTAGACTGGTCTATTTTTTTTACTTTCATAGTATAGTGTCTTATGGCATTTTGCTATGGGGACGGGCTGCAGATATTGAGTCTATATTTATTCTGCAAAAAAGAGCCATTAGGGCCATATAATAATCTTCGTAGGCGCGATTCTCTAAGGGAACTGTTTAAGGATATTGGCATCATGACGGTACATTGTCAGTACATCTACGAAAACTTAATGTACGTCAGAAAAAATCTGCATCTTTTTGGTAAAAGAGGTGACAGACATAATTACAGTACTAGAAATAGGGACCAACTAGTTCAGCCAGGCTTCAGACTCGCTAAAGTGGACTCATCTTTCATGGGGTACTGTTTGAGATGCTATAATAAAATTCCACAAAGTATTCTTGAACTGAATGAGATGAAATTTAAAACATGCATCAAACGCACACTATGTAAGCGAGCTTATTACAAGTTTTTAAACGAACAATTAAGTAATATTTTATGTTTTTTTTTTAATAATTGAACTTTCAATCATTCTCCTGTAAAGTTTACATAATGTCGCTTAGTCAGGGTTGCCTTTCAAGCGTCGATTTCAGACAACAGGAATTTGAATGCAAATGTATCTCAGAGTAGTGGATAAGGAAATAAAGAACACAACCTTTAACATTGGTACCTAACAATGATACTGTAAATTGCTTTCTGAGTGGAAACCTGGTGACCTGTAATACAGGTGTTTCACTACCTACGACAGGCACCAGTGATTCGCGACCATGTAATGTCTTGTTTATGATAATAAATAAATTTATTATTATTTTTATTATTACATATCTAGCGACGTTTAATTGCAAGAATATCACTCGATCATCTGATTGTGTGGGAAGATTATGCGGAGTGGCTGACGTCATCGCGTTGCAGGAAACCTGGCTGGTACGTCATGATCTAGTCTGCTTAGGCACATTGCATGATGACTCCCGCGTATACTGGAAAATCTGCTGCCGATAGTACTCATAGGCAGACCCTACGGAGGAGTTGCCCTATTGTGGAGGAAGTCGGCTTTCTCAAAGGTGTCGGTAGTGTCTAGCGATCGTTTAGTTGCTACTAGAATTGATCGTACGGATCGTTCTACTTATGTAATTTTTCTCGGTTTCTATGCCTACTGACTCAAGTAATAATTTACTAGAATTTACTACATGTTTGAGTGAGATTATTGCAATTACTGAGAATACCTAGTGATACGGAGACGGTGTGCTTAGTAGGAGACTTTAACGCTCACCCGGCCGAACGTTTTGCTAGTGAACTGTGAACAGTGTGTACGGAGCTATCGTAGTCGTGTGTGGACATGGAATTGTTAGCGAATGATACTTATACATTTAAAAGCACGGCTAATTAATTTGTGTTTATGAGAAATGTAACACGATTTAAAAAAGAGTGTAAGCAGTTTCTTTGGTCTGTTCTTTTCCTTACCAACCATATTTGCGAACGGACGGCTCTACTCAGAAAGTTTTTAAGTGCAAACTCAAACTCAAACTCGAAGCATTTATTTCAATTAGACCATTACGGCACTTTTGAATGTCAAAAATACAAAAAAGAAAATCAAAGCTACAGTCCCAGTCACAAGGCATAATAACTTGAGAAAGTACTGTAGTTGCCCATTCCCTAGCGTAGATCTCTATGGAGAAGAACGGGCAAGAAACTCCATGGACACTCTTTTAAAATCAAAATATTGTTACAAAATCTTGGTTACATCATTAATTTTGAGATTATACATATATGTGAGAACGATGTAGAAAGATGTGCACACTAAGAGCGTCCAGAGTAAAAGATTAGATCAACAATTTATGACTAAAGTAATTAAAATGAACCTTGGCAGCTAAGAGATGACCAGTCCCAACTGACAGCGCCCGTTCACAAACATGACGCATGTACCGACGCCATTCAACTCAACCATATTGAAGGGAACTAAATGACCCGAAACAACCGCCACCATCAGCGGGACATTTAAGTGAACATGACATTCTCTCTCAAACATGTGCTATGCAATTATATAATACTAAGAACTGGAATCCATTTAATGCAAGTATATTTTTACAATCTTCTGCAGCTTCCACAATACATTAACATGGGAATCAATTCTTCATCTTCTTCTTTACGTGTCGATGGACTCAAATAATGCCCGACCAGAACAATCAATTAATTTGCCCCCCCCCCCCCCTATGGTTGTGGAGCAGGACCAGCTTTTAGCCAAGCATTTTTATCATCAATGTAATCCCCCAACTTATAATATGCTTGCCTTCATAGTGTGCGTTTTATACAAGATTTAAATTTCGTCTCATTCAGTTGAAGAATGTGGGGAGCTATTTTTTCTAACAGCATATGCTGCTGAGCTCAACCGTCCTGCAAGAGATGTTAAATGGGGACCCCATTGTAGCCTTGAGTCGAGTGTGATTCCCAAGAAAACCTTTTTATCGACAAATTCTAGTTTCTCTTGATTTAATATTATGACACAATCACTACTTTTGACATTTGGTAGAGCAAATCTTATGCATTTAGTTTTTTTCCCATTTAGTACTAAATTATTAGCAGTAAACCATATGTGGACCTGCAGTAGGGCGTTATTTACGTCATCAAGATTAGTGGCACGTCTGTTTATTTTAAATATTAAAGAAGTATCGTCAGCAAACAACACCATATGCGGATGGTTGTTAAACAGATGGGGTAGGTCATTAATATATACTAAAAAGAGGAAGGGACCCAATATCGAACCTTGTGGTACACCCATTTTTACATTTAAACCCATTGAGTTGACTCCATTTATTTGTACCTGCTGCTGTCTATCATTCAAATACGATTTTATTAAACTGAACTGCAAGTTTACCTAAACCGTAATGCTCAAGTTTCAAGATCAGGGTTTCGTGATTTACACAATCAAATGCCTTCGAAAGGTCACAGAAGATTCCTATGGCATCTTGTGCCTCTTCCCACGCAGTAAATATGTATTTTAATAAAGTGACACCGGCGTCAGTTGTACAACGTCCTTTGGTGAAACCATACTGTTGCTCGTGTAATATTTTATTGGTGTTAAAATGGTTAAGCATTTGACTGAGCATTGTCTTTTCAAACACCTTGCTGAAAACCGGCAACACGGATACGGGCCTATAGTTATTGGTGTCCTTACTGTCCCCGGATTTAAAAAGCGGTATTACCTTACTGAATTTCATTAGATCCGGGAAGACCCCTTGATCCACGCACAAATTAAATATTGAGGCTAAATACGGCGCTACAGTCTCAATAATTGAGGTACAAGCTTTGATAGACATACCCCATAGATCTTCCGTTAATTTGATCTTGATTTGCTTAAAACCTTTTATGACTGTTAAGGGGTTTATATGCTGAAATTTAAATTCATTTGGACAGGCTGAAACGTTCGCTTTCAATAAATCAATAGAGAGCAAGGCAGAGGAATTTAAAGTTTCTGTAGTTTTAAGTGGGATACTGGTAAAGAAATTTACAAATTCTTGAGCAACTTCATTGTTGGAGCTCACAAGGCCACGCGATGTCTCTAGTGTGAAGTCATTACCTTGTTTTTTATTTCTATTTGTTTCATTGTTGATATCATTTTCCAAACCGTCTTTATTTTGTTGTCGGCTGATTTAATCTTGTTGCTAAATAATAAGGACTTGGCTACCTTGCAAGTGTTTTTAAAAATTTTCGAGTAAGTAGCAACATATTTATTAAAAGCTTCAGTGTTGATGTAAGGCTTATGGCCGTACAGCTCAAACAATCGTTCCCTACTTTTCCTAATACCCTGTGTTGCCCAGTCACTGAAAATAAACTTTGGGCCAATAGTTTTAGATTTCTTTTTTAAAGTATTATTAAATGCGGTGTGCACTACCGAAAATGATTCTTCATAAAATACATTTACATTAGTTTCTAATATGACCCGGTATACTTGTTAATTAAATTATTATTAAATTTGTCTAGATTGCTGGGTGTTATTTGTCTAGTTTGTATCTGAATTCTTTGTAATTTTATATTGTACGCGAAAGTAACGGTCTGACCACTATGATCTGAAGGCAGGTAATTTACGATGGATTTATCTAAGTAATCGCAGCGACAAAAAACATTATCGATACAAATGTAGCAGTATTTGTAGCAATTCGAGTTGGTTCTGAAAACACATTTGACAAATTAAATGATTGTACAATGTCCCAAAAATATCTCGCGGAGAAATAAAACATGGGTGTCCAGAGTAAGACAAAACTTTAATACATAACGTACCGAGGAGGTACGTGAATGAGGTACATGAAAATCTTAACACCGCGATCTACAAATGTGACGTCACGGCACAACGCCATCTGTTATCGAATAGCGATACTAAACTAATGACAATGTTGATTTTCAAAGCTAATTACTTAAACAGATTAGACATTCCGCCCACTATGGACGGCTCCGTCCATAAACCTTACATGACAATACAAACTTAAATATAAGATTGGTTGTTTGCTATCCACTACCTACAACCTATACCTAGTGCCTTATGTCTACGATAAAAAAAAATCAAACCTTAGGTAAATAAAAGTTAAACAACAGTAAAACACAGTTAAAAAATGAAAGATCATTCGAATAAATAAAAGTTAAACTTAAAATTTGGTAAACACAGTAAAAAAATACAAGTTCATTGAATTATATACACAAAACATTTATAATGCGTAAATAAAACTATATCTATTTATCTAAAATATATCAATATGATGGTAAACAACTAAGTGTTCACAGGTAAAATAATTAATTTAGACGGTGGACTTACGGTGTAAAAATAATGAGATTAAAAGGCCTGCCTTTTAATCTCATTATTTTTACACCGTATGGTTACAACGCGAGTAATATTGTCCAAACCTGGATGCTTATTTGTAATAACCCCATATAGCCATCTAGCGGGTGGAAGACCATCCTCCCTCACCAGAACAATGTCTCCAATCTCAGGTTCAGGCTTAACATCTGTCCATTTATATCGATGCTGCAATTGAGTTAAGTACTCTGATGACCACCTACGCCAGAAATGTTGAAGCATTTTTTGTGTGAGATGCCACCGCTTCAGATTGCTAATGGATGAATTTTCATAATTGGCATCAGGTACAGTTACCAAAGGTTCACCCACGAGAAAGTGCCCAGGCGATAAAGGACACGAGTCCTCTGGATTGTCAGAAAGCTGAGATATCGGCCTTGAGTTAAGGCAGGCCTCGATTTGAGCCAGCACAGTTGTCATTTCTTCAAATGTCAATGTGTTGGTGCCTATAATTCTTTTCAAATGGTGCTTCGTGGACTTGACACCAGCCTCCCAGAATCCTCTAAAGTTTGGAGCATGGGGAGGTATGAAATGCCAAGTCGTACCATTCATAGATAGGAAATCAGCTATTTCCGAAGCTACCATCGACCTTTCAGCGTTGAATAGCTGTCGCAATTCCTTTGCACTACCAACAAATGTGGCCACTGATCAGACACCCTTTTTTTTTTTTTTTTTTTTTTTTTTTTTTTTTTTTTTTTCGGATGGGAAATCATCAAATGACTTCTCCCGCTCTGGGCGGAGCAGGAGGGTGTGTCAGACTTTTACTGACTAAAACCCATCCATGTTCCTTCATCGCCCTTTGTGTTCCGGGGCCACGGTATCTCTTTCGAACAGTCCCGCAACCCCGGCAGGCATCAGTCCTTGCGGACCCCTTCCTTTTTGCTGACTCTCTTTGAGGCGCGCGTGGAACACGAACGCGCCGTCGACACGGCCTGTCGTCATGAGACGGACGGACGGCGAGCTAGCCCATAGCCCACCGTCCACAGGCCCGCGCCTACGGTGGCCGGGGGCCACGTGGTGGCCCCCGACGCCCGGGGCGTCTCCCGCGGCGGCCGGGACGCTGTGAGGTTCTCTCCCTCTCACGTTCCGCCACCTCCTTCTCTAGCATTACTGCTTCGCAGAAGGAGGTGACGGCGTCCCATTCCGTCTCGCTCCGGACCATGGCTTGCACCAGGGCCGGACGCGAGAGGTCGCCGCCGCCAATCGCCGCTTCGAGGACACGGCGGTGCTCCGCCCACGCGGGGCACACCTCCACCGTGTGCTCCACCGTGTCCTCCGGTCGATCCTCGCAGTGGAAACACCCGGGCGTTTCCTCCCGCCCGATTCGGTGCAGGAACCTCCCGAAAACACCGTGTCCGGTGAAGACCTGCGTCAGGCGGAAGGTGAGGACGCCGTGACGTCTCTCCAGCCACTCCTCAAAGAGGGGACTTATCGCCACTATCGTGGCGTGCCCTGCACGGGGTTGCGACAGTCGCTCTCTCCATGTCGCCATGAGATCCCGCCGGAAGTCTGTCCGCTGAGCGACAATTTGTCGCGGCAGCGGAGTTTCCCCCCGGCGAAGCGCCTCCGCGCGCCATTCATGCAGGCGCGCGAGGACTATCGCCTCCAGATCCCATGGCGGCAATCCGGCAAGGAGGCACGCCGCCTCGCGGGCGATCGTGCGGTACCCACGGGCCAGCCTTACGGCTACCACCTTTTGGGGCGCGTTCAGGTAGTGGGCTGCACGCAGCCTCAAAGAACGCGCCCACACCGGGGCCCCGTAAAGGGCCATGGACCGCACGACTCCCGCGTAGAGCCTCCGGCAGGAGGCGTTCGGCCCCCCCAGGTTGGGCAGGAGCCGCCTGAAGGCAGCCCCAGTCCGTTCCAGTTTGGGGGCCAAACGTCGGAAGTGCTCCACGAAGTTCCACCGGCTGTCGAGGACGAGTCCTAGGTACTTCAAAGTCGACTCGACACCGATGGATACCCCTCCTACCGTGAGTAAGGATCCCGGAGGTGGCGCATTCCGAGGCCCATGAAAGCACATGGCCTCGGACTTGTGCAATGCCACCTCGAGACCCAGTTGCCGGATTCTCTCAACGACTCAGACACCCTGGCCTTCGGTAATTGGCCCATCATTTGTTGGTGAGTTTGTTTTGAGTTTCGAACACAAATTTCACACTTATGAACATATTGCCTAACGAGAGTCCTAGCATTGAGTATCCAGTATTTGGATCTTAAGTAATTAAGCATTAATTGTGGCCCGCCATGCAAAGTTCTCTCGTGAGCCTCCGCAATCAAAAGATTGGTGAAGTGTGATTTATGAGGAATTAAGATGGGGTGCTTCATATCCTCATCAATAGAAGCTCGGTGCAAGCGACCGCCAGCCCTTAAGATTCCGTCATTGTCAAGAAAAGGACTCAACGAGGTAAGTTTAATATCCTTATTTAATTTACGGCCTTTTTTTACAGATTCTATTTCATCAATAGGACTGGAGTTGGCAGAGTTTGATACAGGTAAGCACAGCTTCATTTATTTCCTTAGTGGTTAGCCAAGTAGTCATTATGTTTAATTTCCTTCATTCGTAAAAATCTTCTACAGTAAGCTATCACTCTTATTAACCTACTGAACCTAGAAAATCTAGTAAATAGACTATCAGTACCATCTACCGAAATTGCATGACATTTTGTTTTAATTTTTCTTTCTTCTAGTGTAGTTACTTGTATATTTCCTCTTTTATAGTCTATTTTTTCATTCTGCAACCATACTGGGCCTCTTTTCCAGAGCTGCTTATCGTTACACTCAGAAGGGCTGGCTCCCCGAGATGCGCAATCTGCTGGATTTTCCGACGACGGCACATGTGACCACTGACTTCTATCCATGATGTTAAGTATTTCGGAAACACGATTCGTGATAAACGTTTTCCATCGACTAGGGTGGCTGCTTAACCACGCCAATTCGACGGATGAGTCTGTCCACGCATATAAGTGCTCTTTGGGAACTTCGAGAGTTGAAGCGACTTCCTGAAGAAGCTTTTCTAGTAAGACAGCTCCACATAGCTCTAATCGCGGGATTGATACCTGTTTGACAGGAGCAACTTTGGTTTTTGAAGTCACCAAGGCTGTGTGAATATGTCTATCTCTATCAATGATGCGGACGTATACCACCGCGGCGTATGCTACATTGGACGCATCTGAAAAACCATGCAATTCTAGAAGCCTGTTCTCCTTGCTAGAGTTGATCCAACGAGGCAGACGAAACTTAATGAGGTTACAAAGGCTCTTCCGGAAGTCAAGCCACTCTGTCAGCAATGGTGCAAGTAGTTCTGCGTCCCATTCGATCCCAGTCATCCATACTCTTTGAATAAACACCTTTGCAGTGATGATTGTCGGTGCTAACCATCCAAGGGGATCGAATAGTCGCGCTATGTGTGAGTGACGAGACGGATGTCGGTAACAGCTGACTAGCTTACCACAGTTACGAGTTTAAAAAATATAATAACAGTGATTATCTAAAAACTTTATTGCTAAAAGTCATCGACGGGATACAGTACTTAACATATATTGTGGAACAGTGTCAGTGCTCAGTTATACAATAATAAAAGCCTAAAATAAAAATCCTAATAAAATAGTGAAAATCATCTACCCTATACTACACACATCAAAAGTATCTAGGGATCAACATATATTTTTGCAATAACTTTTCTCCTGATTGATATTAATTAAAATTTTCTTTAAGGATTCATCAAATAAAGTGTTTTCGTTTGTCACAGTAACGATAAACCAAGTCACCTTTGCATTAATAAAGAAATTTGCCATTTTCCTAATAAAGGGATTTTTGACATTTGAACCACTAACATTAAAGTTCGAAAAAAAGACTGAAATAACAGTTTTCTTTAAAATTTTATTGGGTAACTTAAACAATTAATAATCCGTGTTTCTACCGCGAACACTAACAACACAAGAACATCGGTTTGGCATACTCAAAATGAGTTCATCCAAATCACGCTGTGGAATGGCCGCCCATGTTCGTTGCAACAACAAAAAAAGGTCTTCTTGCGACTGGATACCCTCCATATTCGGCAGAGCTCTTCTCTGTAGCATATCCCATGCATGCTCAATCGGGTTCAAGTCTGGCGACTGAGCAGGCCAGGGCAGGACATTGATGTTAGCTGCGGCGAGAGTCTGTCTTACAACTCTTGCGGTGTGCGGTCGTGCATTATCATGCATTAACTGAAATAAGGGACCGATTTGCACTTGTAGAGGAACGATGACGTCTGATACAATCGTCTCAGCATAAATTTGAGCGTTGAGGTTGCCTCTGATCCAAATCAACTCAGTTCTTCCGCCGATCTAAATACCCGCCCATACCATGATGGTTCCACCACTATAAGGATGGACTTCCTGGCAGGATTTTAATCGCTGTTGGCGTCCAGGGGTTCTCCAGTGTCGTATACGTCTTGTATCCGGTCTCATACCAAAACGAGACTCATCAGAAAAGCACACGAAACGCCATTGTTCTTCTGCCCAATTTCTGTGTTCAAGAGCCCATTGATATCGAATCCTACGATTGTGCATTGCTATAGGTGGTACCCGTAGCGGTCTTCGGGAATGAAGGTTCACTTCATGCAAGCGGTTTCTGACTGTTTGGTCGCTAATTAAGTTCCCTGAAGAGTGATGAAGCCTCACGGCTAACATCATGGCGGTTATTGTTGGAGCTCTTCGAGTTAAGATTTGAATGTATCGGTCTTGTCTCCGTGTGGTGCAGCGATACCGTCCTCCATGGCGCTCAGCCACGGTACCAGTGCTTCGGTAACGTGTCCAAAGTCGACTGATAACACTCTGACTTGTATTCAGAGCTAAAGCTACAGTACGTTGCCGGGAACCAGCTTCTATCATTCCCACGGCTCTGAGCATTTCTTCCCTGCTTAAATGACGTCGCCGCTCCATAATAACGTTGGTTTTAATCAGTAGTAGGGAAACAGTAGCACTAATAATGTCTTCAATGCGTTGTATGTTTTTATAGGGAAAATATTGACAGCTTATTTTCATCTTTTACTCGAATTTGATTGAGAGTTCCTGATTCAAATTATGAAATGCACCAAAAAGGATCCATATAAATTTATAAAATCATAAATTTATTACAAAGCCACATCTCAATCTCAAGAAATCCGCATAAAAATGCTTGATCCCTAGACATTTTTGATGTGTGTATTTACAAATAAATTAAACCCATGTGATTTGCAGAAACAGACAAGAAAATAGTGCAATTGAGTATAGTGTGACAATTTGTGTGTGGATCATTGCAATAACTCGCGCCTACTGAAAATTACAGGACAAATTACAGTCAGTTTGTTTCACACTGCATTGAATCAACGCCATCTATGACTCCTTAGTGGTAACTCGAATCTATACCCAAAGATTACGTACTGGAAATTGTGTGGAACCCAAACAGACGGATCAATCATGGCGAAATGTGGTGGCTGCGGTAAGTTTATGGCTATGTCTGAGGGCGTTCGCTGCACTAAGTGTCCTGGGTCATATCATCCTGCTTGCATTGGCGTTACGACAACAAAGGTGTCAACTAACTGGTTGTGCCCGACCTGTAAGGCAAAGATACCGAGAACGGACAATTCGGCTACACCTGTTAAAGGCCCGTCTGATGGTAGCTTAGTTAGCAATCCGAATATAACCCAGCAAAATAGCAATAGCCAGCCAGGAACTAGCCCGACTGCAGCTACCATCCAGTCTGCTTGGAATGTTTGTACGAATAAAAGAACCGTCTTGCTGCAAGGCTAGTTTATTACTGGCTGTCGGTACCCTCACTACCAGACATGTATCTAATTAAGCTAGTACGTATACTTATAACCATGCACATACAGTACACTGCTACTACCATCCAGCCAGCTACAACCATCCAGCCAACCATTCAGCCGACAACTTTTCAGCCTCCTCCGATACTACCAACCCCTGCCTCTCACCCCAAAGAGAAAATAGCACAGCCGCAGCCTCAGGAGCTCAACGTAGCCTACGAGATTCGATGTTTCCGTGAGGAGCTCAGTGCTATGAGAGTGGAGTTACGACAGTTCCGAGATGAAATGGCAAGTTTGAAGTCGGATGTCGGCTTTTGTAAGGAGCGTATGGAAGTCGTTGAGGGCAAGGTTTCCTACCTCGAGAAACGTTTTGAGGAAAAAGAACCATCTTCCTGCGACCATCTTGAGGAGACCATTGCTGAACTTAAGTTACAGCTAAATGAACGCGACCAGGAGCTCCTAATCAATGACGTCATCATAACGGGTATACCCGAAACAAAAGGTGAGAGCCCGCTACACATCTTGAAAGTGGTATCCCTGAAATTGGGAGTTAACATCGACGAGCGCGAAATAGTGAACGCGGAGCGTGTTGGTATGGTGCGCCCGCCGTAACTTTACTACTACTGGCAGTGTTGACATGGCGGAGCCGCCACGACTGCGCGCGCTCGCTGTGCGACTGTCGCGCCGCGCTGTCCGCGACCAACTGTTGAAATCAGCGCGCGTGCGACGCGGCCTCACCACTGCCGATCTTGAATTGCATGGGCCCTCGCAGAGGTTTTATTTAAACCTACGGTTGACGCCGATTAACGGGAAGCTGTTCTATAACGCGCGTGAGGTTGGGCAGAAATGTAATTTAAGTATGTGTGGACAAAAGAGGGCCGCATCTACGTGAAGAAAGAGGATGGTGTCCCTGCGCAACGTATTCGCTCCGATCTAGATTTAGGCCGAATTTTTGGAAATGCTTCATTTTAAATAGCTTGTTCCTAACTCGTAAAGTACTAAAATTACATAATATTATTTGTTTTTTTCCTGTTTCTTTTATAATCTTTTTAGTTGTTTTTTGTTCGCTTTTTCTGTACTTGTTTGGCCGCAGCATGCCCTGGCTAAAGGGGGCACTATTTTTAGTTTGTATTTTCCGCAGTGACACAGATTTGATGATACCTATTTCCCTTCAATATAAGTTTATGTTCTTTTACCCACTGAAGATTATTTATTTATTACAAAATATTTCCCTATACTTATAATTATTATTTATCAACATATGCACTATTAATTAACACGATATTAGTATTCTGTACACGTTTTTTGACACTGAAAAATATTTCATTATTATTATTATACTATATCACATATTATTATTACGAAACAAAAACGTATTATGAAAACCCGATAATTGTCTGCAATGTTTTAATGTGCCCTTGTACGAAGTATCCCATTTGATTGTGGTTTGGTGCCACTAAAACATGGTAATGAGTGCGAAGCACCTTAAGTTTAGATTACTCAACGCTGGATCGCTAGGCACTAACCACGGTGAGTTTATCGCCGCATTGGAGCGTCATGATGTTGGTATAATGGCAATAAATGAGACCTGGCTTAGGACGGGTGAGGAGGGACGCGCGCCCGCCGTGCCTGCGTACCAGCTGCGACACGTTCCGCGCCCGGTGACCGCGCGGTGGACGCGGCGGCGGTATTGGGTTTTATATCAAGCGTGGGATGAATGTGCGCACCCATGCGCACCCTGTTGACCCGCTTCATGAGTCAGTGGAACAAATGTGGCTTGTTTTGAGCGCGAATGGTGTAAAAATCGCCATTGGCACAGCGTATAGACCGCCGTGGATGGATGTTGACATATTTTTGGACGCGTTAACATGTTCAATAAATTCCGTAGCGTCATGTAAATATACCGTTTTGTTGGAAGATTTTAACATTAACTGTCTTAATCAAACTGACTCTAAAACTGCTAAATTAAATGCGTTTCTAAATAGCCTTGACTTAAGTCAACTGGTCACTTCTGCTACTCACTTTACGGCCACTAGCGAGACTCTTATTGACTTAGTGTGTACAGATGCAAGGGTGATCAGCATAGAAGTTGACTGGATAGTCGCGCTAGGCGCACATGCTTTTGTTTTGGCCGTTTTTAATTTATAAAAAAGAAAGAATACTACCCAGGGTTGTAACAAGTAGAAACCTCAAAAATATACAGATGGAGAAGTTTAAGGAAGACTTGAACTCTATAGATTGGCTTGTACGATCTGTATCAGTTGATGTCAATGCTATGGTAGCTCATCTCAATTTTGATATTACTTCCCTTTTTGACAAACACGCTCCCCGTAAGACCCAGTTTATAAGAGAAAAGTCATATCCAAGGATAACAGATAATATCAAGTTTATGATGTACTTGCGCAATCAAGCACATGTGCGTTGTAGGAATTAAAATTCTGAGAGTAAAATTGAATATTACAAGGAATTAAAAAGTCTAGTGAACAAGTCCCTATATTACGAAAAGGTTGCGTATTTCAAGTTCAATATTAATAGTAAAATGAAACAACACAAAGTTTTGTGGAGGAATCTAAAGACCACTTTGCTACCTTTTAAAAGTGAAACTGATTTGCCCTCTCATATTTTCAATGACCCAGATAAAATTAATTCTCATTTCTTGAATGTCCCAGGTGATATAATGGTGTGGCGAGTAGGCAAGTAAACTAGCACACTACATAAATACATTTAAGGTAAGGCTTAAGAAATTTATAATTCGTTCACAAATTGAATTTAATGATATAAATTTTGACAAATCGTTTATCTAATTTAACAATCTAATTATTATCTAGCTATTATTTACTACTATTTCAAATTTATTTCATAGAAACTCACCGGAAAATAATGTGGGTAGTTGCGCGGCGGTGGTAAATCCGTTGTCTGCGATCGCCAGAATCCATGTGTGTGTACAATCACACATACATAAACACCCATACATTTGTACAATCATCCTTTTGCTCCGACTTCCTTTGTAATTCCAGATTCCATTGTGATAACTAGTTTTGTCTTGGAACTTAATGCTCAGCATTATTAGTCTAATAATATATAATATTAACTAGGCAGTAGTCTCACTCTCACTGAAATGTCATTGCGGTATAGCAATTTTAAAAATGTATAGGCCGATGCTGCATCGAAGTGCGTCATGTCAATAAACTGTATTTCGTTTTCGGATAAGTACTTATTTATTTAGCAGGTTTCTTCGTGTCTATTATTACTAATACAATTATGTTATCCTCAGTGACAAAAAATATTCATTGTATATTATTTATTTATTACACATTAAAAGCAAATCAACCTTAGAAACGCCCATTTAATAGAATAACATTATTTATTTACTACCTACTACCCTCATCCGTGTGTCAATGCGGGGGGCTTACTGAAAACCAGCGCTGAGTGTTTTACACCCAGCATATGCTGAGTTGGTTACCCTTTCGTTATGGGCATGCTCAGCGCAGTTGAGCTGTTTAATTCGTTGTTCTGTTTGTTGTTATATGTATGTGTATAAAACAGCTAAAACTAATCGTAATTTGTATATATAGGATACCAAACTCTGACATTAATATTTTCTTTGGTCACTTTACGAAAGTTATAACAAAACTTCAACACAAAAAATGCAATATAATTGTTTGTGGCGACTTTAACATAGATTTGCTATTATCTGATAAGACTAGTACTACATTCAAAGAATTGATGCTTAATTATGGACTAAAATATCACATACATGAACCGACTAGGCTTAATAAATGCATAGACAACATTATTAGCAATATTCATAATGTCACTGGTAAGACATATAACTTGTACCTGTCTGATCATAACACAGCTCAAATAGTCAAAATTGAACAGGAAACTTCAAGCAGAGTGGAAACGGATTATTGTTTCGTGACTTTAAATGATTTAAATAAAGAGAACATCACAAAATTCGTAGATTGCATCAGCTGCATAAGTTTTAGTGAAATCTATGGTCTAACAAATGCTAATGAAGCCTTTGACAAATTTCATGATTTGTTGACATTATTTTATAGACTATGTTTCCCTTCTATTAAAGTTAAAATGAAACATATTTGTGGTAAACCAAAATGGATAACAAAAGGTATAAAAAAGAGTTGTAATACTAAGCGGTCATTAAGGTACAAGTATTACTTAAATAAAAATAATGAAAATAAGAGTAAGTATAAGGCGTATTCTAAATTATTGCGGAAGTGCATGAACAATCTACATTCCTTATGTAATGAAAGCCACATTACTCTTTCTCGTAATAAAATTAAGGCCACGTGGGAAGTTGTGAAGCGCAACATGGGTAACGAACCGTTTAGGGAATATATCAGTAAAATTAATGATGGTAGTATTACTTTGACATCTGGATCTGACATTGCTAATAAATTTAATAATCACTTTGTTGACATTTCTAATAATAATGATAATTGCTCTACACATAAAAATAATAAAACTGACATACATAAAATAGAATCAAATGATAAAAGTATATTTATAGAACCCACTAATGCCTCAGAAATATTTCGTATCATAATGTCTTTAAAAAACACGAAATCGGCTGGTTTTGACAACATCACAACCGAGCTCGTAAAAAAAATAGCTCAACATGTAGCATCGCCATTGGCCCACATCGTCAATTTATCCTTGGAACAGGGCTGCTTTCCTAATAGGCTAAAACTGTCTCTGATAAAGCCGCTATACAAAAAAGGGTCAAAATCAGACGTTGACAATTACCGACCTATCGCTCTCACTCCCATTATATCAAAAATCTTTGAAAAAATTATGTACAGGCGAGTGATGAAATTTCTTATTAAACACAACCTTCTTGTTGACCAGCAATACGGGTTTAGACAAAATAAATCGACTACTTTGGCAATATTTACGCTAGTGAAAGCAATGATGACGAATATTAATGATAAAATACCTAATTGTGCATTGCTCTTAGACTTAAGTAAGGCGTTCGATCGTGTTGATCACGCGCGGCTTCTAGAAAAACTTGAAAGATACGGTATCAGAGGTCCAGCAAAAGTCTGGTTTCAATCTTATCTAACTGACAGAAAACAGGTAACGAGGTTAACAAAATTAAACAAATTAAGTAACACGTTAGAAGACTTTGATTCTGAAGCACGGACTAATTTCTGTGGGGTACCACAAGGTAGTATCTTGGGGCCATTATTGTTCCTTCTTTACATAAATGATTTGCCGCAGTCAATAAAACATCAGTGTGTATTGTTCGCCGATGACACCACAATTATTATTAAATGTAAAAATTCACAAAATTTTGAAATTGAAATTAAGCAAACATTAAATGACATAATACAATGGTTGGATGTTAATAAATTAAAAATAAATATTTCCAAAACTAATCTACTTCATTTCAAAACATTTAAAAGTAAGCCTGTACGCCTTAATGTTGCACTTAACAATAATAATATAGAACAGGTACGTAATGCAAAGTTCCTTGGTGTAACACTTGATGAGCATTTCACTTGGAGGAATCAAATCGAAATAATTTCAAAAAAAATCAATCAATTCGTATTTGCTTTGAAAAGAATTAAAGTTATTACATTTTTGCGTACCGCCATAATGGTGTATCACGCATACGTTTGCTCAGTAATACGATACGGTATAGTTGTTTGGGGAAACTCTTCCGAAATAGCGAAGATCTTCATTGCCCAAAAGAAGTGTATTCGTGCAATATTCAAAATGCAGTGGTCTGACTCATGCAGGCCTATATTCAAGTCGCACAATCTACTGACGGTCCCATGCATTTATATTTACGAAGTTGCCAGATTTGTGAGGTCCAATCCTGAACTATTTAAACGGAAGGATAACACAAATAAAAGGAAACCTACACATTTAGATTTTGAAATGCCTGTTCCAAAGCTAGAACTTTTTCGTCGGAGCTGCGTTTATATGGCTCCCCTAATTTATAATGCTTTACCTAGGTCAATTACTCAACTACCCTTCAATAAGTTTTGTGTTGCGTTGCGGAAGTGGTTGTTAGAAGAGTGTTTTTATTCGATAGACGAGTTCTTTCAAAAGTGTCCCTGTAAATTTTATACTTTGAAGCACCGACATATTTAACTGTTAAGTGGACGTAAACTAAAAAAAAATAATGTAGTTACCTAGTAATTATTATCTTAACTGTAAAAACCTGTACTATTGCATGCTATATATTGGCCAAATGTGTGTTACTAAATATTTTATACAAAAACTTCATGTACCTACCATATTTGATGCAATAAATGAATAAATAAATAAACTTGTTCGGAGTATCGAACGAAGGATCTGCTAAAGCCAAAGACGAGATTGACGTCAAAACATTTGCCACGACCTTCCTTTCCGGTAAAATACTCTTGAGTTTCTTTAAGACATAAGCCTTAACAGTGTAAATGAAACTAGGGTCGACGCGTGATTTAACGTTAATGAGGACCATCGAATTTAATGAAATCATTGATTGGCGTTGATCACAACCTATACCGGAAATTGAACCTTTAGTTGGTATTCTTTTAAGACCTAAGAGCTGGACTGCGGACTCCGTCACAAAAGGAAAAAAGGAAAAACCAGTACCGCTCTGTTAGCATTATTCCTTTTTTAAATTCTTAAAATGGACTTTATGGTCACATGATTTTAAATACAATATTGTAAAACATTTTGTTTGTAATTCATTAGAATAAGAGTGTCTAAGGCTAATTTTTATTTTGTTTATAAAGATAATTCATTTTGATCAGTATGGCAACCCAGGGCTTTTAAAAAAACATGTAACGGGGGTAGTCAATGGACCAAGGGATGACATTGGAGCGTAGATTGAGGAACAGAAAAGTTGTGACTAGGGGATTATTGTAAGATACGAAAATACAAGACAGTTATTTCAATTATTACAAGTCGTTGTTATTTATGACCCCTTCTGGCTACTTCTAATAAGTCCGAAGTGGAACGGAAAGTATTTTTAAACTTTACTGCGCCTACAAGTGGGTAAGTGTTTTATACATTTTATAAGTACTTAAGTTAACAACAGAGTCCTGAGTAAAAACTGTGACGAACGTGTTGGCGGTTCCATTTTCAGTGTTGGTTGGTTGGCACGTTATAGTTTGTCCATGGTATCTATTTTGAATTAGGAATCAACGGCATTCTTTAGAGAAAGTTAGTGCTTTGGTTACTAACCATAGAATCAGAGCCATGTATGTGATGTTGTCATTGATTTATTTATTACTAGCTGTTGCCCGCGGCTTCGCCCGCGTAAAGTTCAGTAACTGTCCCGCTGGATCATATTAAAGGGATAAATACTTTAAATAGTGTTCTACGTGTTAATCCAGGTTATGAACTATCTATGTGCCAAATTTCATATTCATCACTATCACAATCACCATCATTATCACCATCACGATCACAATCACCATCACAATCACCATCACTGTCACCATCATCATTATCATCGTAATCACAACCATTATCATCGTAATCACAATCATCATCATTACAATCTCCATCCTCGGTATCACAATCACAATCACTATCACAATCACCATCACTATCAAAGTAACAATCACTATCACCATCATAATAACCATCACCATCGCTTCACCATCACAATCACCGCCACTATCACAATAACCATCACAAACACCATCACAATCGCTGTCACCATCACAATCACCGCCACTATCACAATCACCATCTCAATCACCATTATCGTTATGATAATCTTAATCATCGTAATCATAATGATTATCATCGTAATCACAATCATCATCATTACAATCACCATCATCGTTATCACACTCATTATCACAGTAATCACAATTTTTATCATCATAATCACAATCACCATCACATTCACCATCACAATCGCTGTCACCATCACAATCACCGCCACTATCACAATCACCATCTCAATCACCATTATCGTTATGATAATCTTAATCATCGTAATCATAATGATTATCATCGTAATCACAATCATCATCATTACAATCACCATCATCGTTATCACACTCATTATCACAGTAATCACAATTTTATCATCATAATCACAATCACCATCACATTCACCTTCACTATCACAATCACCATCACTATCACCATCACTATCACAGTCACAATTACTGTCACAATCACCATCACCATCACCATCACCATCACCATTACAATCACCATCACCATCGCTATCACCATCACTATCACCATCACAATCACAATCACCATCATCGTTAACATAATCACTATCATCATTATCACAATCATTATCATCGTAATTACAACCATCACCATCACAATCACCATCACAATCACCATCACAATCACAATCACCTTCACCATCACAATTACTATCACAATCACCATCACTATCACAATCACCAGCATCGTTATCACAATCACTATCATCATTATCACAATCATTATCATCGTAATCACAATCAACATCATCACAATATCCATCCTCGTTATCAAAATCATAACTATCGTTATCACACGCATCATCATCATTACCACAAACACCATCACTGTCACAATCACCATCACAATCACCATCAATATCACAGTCACAATCAATATCACAGTCACAATCACTATCACCATCACAATAACCATCACCATCGCTATAACCATCACAATCACCGTCACAATCACAATCACCATCACAATCACTATCACAATCACCATCATCGTTATCACAATCATCACCAACGTGATCACAATCATTATCATCGTAATCACAATCATCATCATCGTAATCACAATCATCATCATCATTATCACAAACACCATCACTGTCACAATCACTATCACAATCACCATGACTATCACAGTCACAATCACTATCACTATTACTATCACTATCACCATTACAATAACCATCACCATCGCTATCACCATCACAATCACCGTCACTATCATTATCACTATCACAATCACCATTACCATCACCATCACCATAACAATCACAATCACCATCATCTTTATCACAATCACCATCATCGTTATCACCATCACTATCGCTATCACCATCACTATCACTATCACTATCACCATCACAATCACCATCACTGTTATCACAATCATCATCATCAGTTTCACAATCATCATCATCAGTTTCACAATCATCATCATCATCGTTATCACAATCATCATCATCGTTGTCACAATCATCATCATCATTATCACAATCATCATCATCGTTATCACAATCATCATCATCATTATCACAATCATCATCATCGTAATCACAATCATTTTCATCGTAATCACAATGATCATCACCGTAATCACAATCATTTTCATCGTAATCACAATCATCATCATCATATTCACAATTATTATCATCGTAATCACAATCATCACCATCATCATCATTATCACAATCACCATCATCGTTATCACAATCATCACAATAAATCAACAATAATGCTGTATAGAATTCGAATCCGCCATCTCCTGGATCTCAAAATAAATGCCATTTTCGTAATCTGTACCCCTGATAATATCGGTATCAACACCCATATTGATTTTTAGACATTTCAACCCCATCGCACCCCAACAGGGAATGAAGGCATTTCAGGTCCGCCATATTAAATAAAAAATCGTTGTTTTTGTAATACACCCGACCCGATACACCATACAAACAATACCGATGTTGATTTTCAGACTTTGTTACCCCATTTCCCCCTTTAGGGGTTGAATTCTGAAAAAACCTGAAACACAAATGTTAACTCATTTATCGATAGGAGTACTCCTGTGAAGTTTCGAATAAAACAGTCTTACCTAATCTTGTTCCCAATATAAACTTTTGACTCCCGTTTCATTCCCTTAGGGGGTACATTTTGAACAATCCTTTCTTATTGCACCCCTTAACCTCTTAAGGAACGTATGTGCCAAATTTGGAATCTCTAGACTCAACGGTTTGGGCTGTGCATTGATTTTTAGACTTTGTCACCCCATTTCCCCCTCTTAGGGGTTGAATCGTGAAAAAAACTTAAACTCATTTATGAATAGGAGTACTCCTGTGAAGTTTTTAATAAAATAGTCTAATTAATCTTGTTTCCCCATACAAACTTTAGAGCCCCGTTTCACCCCCTTAGGGGGTGACTTTTGAAAAACCCTTTCTTAGTGTACCCCTAGACCATTTCAGGAACATATGTGCCAAATTTGGGATCTCTAGACTCAGCGGTTTAGGCTGTGCATTGATTTTTAGACTTTGTCACCCCATTTCCCCCTCTTAGGGGTTGAATTCTGAAAAACCCTGAAACCCGTTTCTACTCATTTATCAAAAGGAGCATTACTGTGAAGTTTCAAATAAAATAGTCTAACTAATCTTGTTTCCCCATACAAACTTTGGAGCCCCGTTTAACCCCCTTAGGGGGTGAATTTTGAAAAATCCTTTCTTAGTGCACCCCTAGACCACACAAGGAACCTACTCACCAAATTTGGAATCTGTAGACCCAGCGGTTTGGGCTGTGCGTTGATAGATGAGTCAGTCAGTCAGTCAGTCAGTCATTCAGTCAGTCAGTCAGTCAGTCAGTTTCTTCTTTTATATATTTAGATTATTTACATATTACGATCAACACTAACGTCTGCAACAGCACATCGAGTGTAATAGATACCTACATTATTCGAACTTTTGTCTTCTCATCACCTACGCAGCAGTACCTGTGTAAAAACCGTGTGCAAATACCTGTGTGTATGATGTGCAGTTAATTGTACTTCAGATGCACATTACAATTAATTAGAATTAAAAAAAATACCCTCGTAAATATTTATTTTTGTGTGACAAACGTATATCATAATTGCATAGCGGTATTTATGATTTGCATATTTTAAAATACAGAAATACCTGTTGTTTACTTGTTGTGGCTGTATGAATTCAACGAGCGATAATTAAATATGATCGGTAATGGGTTTGTACTTTGTGGTAATTGACGCTCCTCTAAGCGTAGGATTGTTTTGTAGGACCTGTATTACGCGGGAGTTCCACATTTGTTAATGCGTTAGTGGAGGTCTATTTATATCCTGATTTAATTTGAAGGTAGTGTCGATGGCATGGAATACATGCTAGTATTATTCATCTACAGTTCAAGTTAACATTAACATTTACATACTAATACAGACTGCACCCTATAAAAGTGGAAGGTGTAGTTTTGCTATCGGTGTCATTATTTTATATCTACATTTCGTAGCAATTTATGAGACATTATTCCGTCTTTAACTTTATTAAAATGAGATGTGTCCTGTCCCTCACCTTTCCTAATATTACCTATACATAGTGAGATAGCCATTCAATATGTCAGATACTGATCAAAGTGCATACACGCCACCTATGCCATCGCATAGCCGTAAACTTACAAAACGTAAAAGAAACACATCTTTGACAACATCGAAACGGCGCCGATCACGATCTGCGTATTCGTTTACTCGTGTGCGTGTTAGCGGTAACTACCGTAAACGTAAAGATGCTAGTAGTACGAGTGCAAGTAGCCACTCTAGCAGACTGAGTCGATCTCCGTTGAGGCGAGAATACTCCGAAAGAAACCGTAAACGGTATAGTTCGCGATCGCACCGTGATGAAAAGAGGAGGGCTGGCGCTCGTCGGAAGTCTCGTTGGGACACTTCTGAGAAGTCATCAGCCGGAAGTAGCTTCTCATCTAATGACAGTTTCTCATCAAATTATCGTCGGTCTCGATCGAAAAGTAGACACGCTTCGAAAACTCGCTCAAGGAGACCCAGAAGTCGTAGCGGCTCCTCTTAAAATCTTATGAGGGATTTCATAGATGCAATTAATAATCGTGGGTCAAATGCGTACGTTGGTGCGCAAGAAGTCATTCCTCAATTCGATCCGGGACAGAAAACACAAAGTACCAGGGCGTGGCTTAGAAAAGTTAACGAAGTAGCTTTAATTTATCAGTGGAACGAAAGGCAAATCATCTACCATGCATTGCCCAAGTTATCTGGCTTAGCGCGAAAATGGTATGAAGGGTTAAGGCCAATTGATTTAAGTTGGAAGGATTGGCAGCGAAAACTTTTGAAATGTTTTTCTGATGATAGAAATTATGCGGACCGACTAACAGAGATGTTGAATAGAAGAAATAGGAGAGAGGAAACTCTAGAGGAGTACTTTTACGAAAAATCTAAGTTAGTCGATGCAATATAAGAGACAAGGATGCAGTTGATTGTATAATTCACGGCATCTTTGATAATAATGTGCAGCTTAATGCTCAAGGAGCGAATTTCAAACGCCCTAGTCAATTGTTGCGGTATTTAAGGAGTATTTCTATTAAATATATCCGTCCAGTCTTAGATGCAAGAAGACCTGTTCCACCGTCTAAAATACGAAATTTTCGAACTCTGTCCGGACAGTAAAATGTTTTAATTGTTCGAAAGTCGGACATACTGTCCCGAAATGTCCTAAACCCCTACACCGATGCACAAAATGTCAACGTTTGGGGCACATCGCCGAGCATTGTAAACGAGAACAGTTACAAGAAAAAAACCCATCAGATTCCAACAATACCTTTAAAGAAGTTCAACAAATTACTACGCAAGGTACACCGTTATCATAAAGTTATAACAGTAAATGGGACTAGTAGGAGTGCACTTATCAACTTTGGAAGTCAATGCACTATTATGACTAAAAGCACAGCTGATGATTTAAGCGTTTAAGTTAAAGTGATAACTTACCCGTCATAAAGGGGTTTGCTTTTGGAGTCATGAAACCTATAGGACGTACTACAATTGTAATATAGATTTCGTTCCCACTGAAATAGACACCTTAGTAGTTGATGATAAATTTTTGAATACAGATTTATTAATTGGTCAAAACTTAACTGAATTGCCTGACAGAATTGTACATAAAACAAATAGACACTATATTCTCAAACATTGAGATAGAAAAAAATAAAATTTTCGCAAATTATTCTACAGAGTTAATAGGCATACAATGCTTGACAATACGTTCTGACACAAGCAATACGGGTTATATTTACGTACAGGGTAGTACATCTTACAAAGCAAATGACGAGCATATAAGTAATATTACAAGGCGTTTATCATCTCAATCAAGGAGTAGGAACAATTATAGCTATTAATATATCAGGCGGCAACGTTTTAACTCGCGCTCGCGCGTATTAGCTCGCGCATACTTCTTACCAGTGCTCGAAGAGGTTAAGTCTTACATACCACCTAGTTTAGTAGTAAATCGCATACAGCTCAATGGCGATACCGAAATATTAAACCGACCCGTGATAACCATAGATATGATCCACGTTGGACCGGGAGTTGGTCAAGAACAAAAAGAACGTTTGCTAGATCTCTTAAGTAACTATAGGGACTGTTTCGCTTTGGATACAACTGAATTAGGCAGCACTAATGTTTCAGAAATGCATATTAAGTTAAATGATCAAAATCCAGTCTCTTAGAAACCATATCGATTAGCACATATAGAACGTGAAGTTGTACGGGAGCTGGTTAATGAACTACTAGAAAATAAGATCGTACAGGAGTCGGACTCGTCTTATGCAAGTCCAATTGTACTTGTGAAAAAAAAGGAATAACGAATGTCGTCTCTGCGTCGTTTACCGATCTTTGAATAGGAAAACCGTCAAGGATTCTTATCCGATGCCGGTAATCGATGACCAACTCGATAGATTAAATGGTATGAGGTATTTTACTAGTTTGGACTTGATGAGCCGTGTGGTATCCGGCAGAGTAGAATAGAACCAACCCATTACACTGACGGGTGTCGTATAAGGCGACTAATGTCTGAGGCAGAACACCTTGCGCCTCCGTAGACCAGAGAATGGGCAGCAGCGTTTTCTGTTAGTCTTTCATTACTGCGATCTCCAATCCGCCTGCCAAGCGTGGAGATTACGGCAAATTCCTCCCATCATGGGAGAGGCTTATGTCCAGCAGTGGACGTTATGGGCTGTTGTTGTTGTTGTTGTTGTTGTTGGACTTGAAATCTGGCTATTATCAGATTCCAATGGCCAAGAATTCACGACACCTAACTGCATTCGTAACGCCTGATGGGCACTATGAATACACGCAAATGCCGTTCGGTTTAGTGAATGCCCCGGCCGTCTTACAACATATGATAAACAAGGCTTTGGGTAAAGATAGGTACGAATTGGCCATGCCTTATATGGATGATATTTTATCACCTTCATCAACAATTGAAGAAGGGTTTCAGAAATTGTCTAGAATTCTAGATGCTTTACGTCAAGCTAGGTTGACGCTAAACTTACAAAAGTGCTACTTCTTTCAAAGTATGTTAGACCAGGTCAAAGAAAAACAGATGCGGTAGCCTCATTTCCCACTCCAACAACCGTTCACCAGGTGAGACAGTTTGTCTGATTGGCAAGTTTTTTTAGGAGATTTATCCCTAATTTTGCTAGTATCGCAAAGCCTCTCACCACTCTAACAAAGGCTGATGTGCCGTGGAAATGGGGCGTAGATCAGGAAAAGACCTTTCAGACAATTTAAGAGCAGTTTAGTGGAAAGACCTCTATTGGCATTGTATGACCCAAAATATATTACGGAAGTCCACTGCGATGCAAGTAAATTAGGCTTGGGTGGAATTTTGTTACAACGACCCCATGAAAAGTCGCCACTAAAACCTGTTGCTTACTTTAGTAAGCAAACGACCAAAGATGAGGAGTTTTTTTATTCCTTCCTATGAGTTAGAAACTCTTGCCGTCGTTTGCTCACTAAAGAGGTTCCGCACGTATCTTATTGGCATACATTTTAAGGTATATACGGATTGTAACGCACTAAGGACTACCTTAACAAAAAGGGACCTAGTGCCACGGATCGCCAGATAGTGGCTACTCCTCCAGGAGTACAACTTTAGTATTGAGTATAGGCCAGGGGACCATATGAAACATGCGGATGCATTAAGCAGAAACCCCGTAAAAGACGACAATTCGTTTGAGTTAAGGTCGCGAATTTGAAATCATGAATATTGAAACCAGCGACTGGCTTCAAACTGTCCAAATAACAGATCCAGAATTAAAGAGAACTAAAACAATTTTAAATTGCGGAGAAAAAGACGTAAAGGACATTTTGACGAATTTTGTTGTTAAAGATGATAAGGTTTACAGGCGGGTAGGTAGGTGATCAATTAAAATGGGTCGTTCCCAAATAGGGTTGCCATACGTCCGGAATTTTCCGGACAAGTCCGGAAATATAGGTCTTTGTCCGGAATGCGGGGGGAATCTTAAACCGTCCGGAATTTCTACAAATAAGTGAAGAGTGAAATAAAAAATGAAAAAACCAAATTATTTATTAATTATTTTTATTCTAATATTATGTTTTATAGATAAACTACAGTCACAAATCATGCAATAAGCTTCAGTCGGTTCTTTTCCTTCTTTCAAAAAAGAATATTTGGTTTTCTGATGAAAACCAAATATTCTTTTTTGAAGTGATCTTCAGTAAACGTACATTGTCGTTTTCTACCACTACCTGATGCCATTGTCGTAATCTTCGACACATATACACTATGAATCCGCAATACGTACGAGTATGTACGAACTTCAAAATCACTTCTAATCGCTGCAAAGACAAACGCTAGACTAAATCAAAACAAACAAACTCAAAGCAAAAGCACACGGTGCGCGGGTGTATCATGTGCGCGGGCGAACGCAGGCGACAGAGAGGCGCTTCCCCCTCACCCCTTACCATTTCACCGCGCGCGTGTCAAAATTCGAACGATTTGGCAATCGATTTGGTTAGTTTATTTACTTGCACGATGCGTAACGATTTTAATAAAAAATTAAAAAGTATGTCCGGAAATTTCATGGAATGTCAGGAATTTTCTCCGGATATTTGATATTTTGATCTGGGAACCCTATTCCCAAAGGAGCTCGATGGCGTATTTGTCAATTGAGTCATGATGAAACTGGTCACTTCTCGTATGATAAAACCTTAGATAAAATCAAACAGGACTACATGGTTTCCTAAAATGAATAAATTTATCCGTATGTTTCTTCATGCCTCAATTGCGCGTATAACAAGGGTTCATCATATAAAGCGACTGGTTATTTACACCCTATACCTAAGGGAGATGTCCCATTACATACCCTACATATAGACCACCTAGGCCCTTTTGTCAGGAGCAAACGGGGCAATTCGTACATTTTAGGCATTATTGACGGCTTTTATAGTAAATTTATTTTTGTGAATCCTGTTCGGAACCTAAAGTCTAAGACAACAATTAATATTTTACAAGAGCTTTTTAATATTATCGGTATACCAAAAGTCATCATTTCGGATCGCGGAACAAGTTTCACCTCGGCAACTTTCAAGAAGTTTATAGTGTCAATAGGCGCCAAGCACGTTCTAAACGCGGTCGTGACTCCTCGTGCAAATGGTCAAATCGAAAGATACAATCGTACCATATTAGAATCGTTGGCAGCGACCAATCACGGGATGGACGAACGTATATGGGATGAAAAGGTAGGGCGAGTACAGTGGAGCCTAAATAATACGAAAAATAAAAGTACCGGAAAAACTCCAGCCGAGATCGTGTTTGGCTTTCGAACGGTTAACGAAAGCGAAGGACCTATCGTGAACGCGCTAAACGAAGCTCGCTTAGGTATTAGTCAAAACGAAGAGTTATCCCGCGATGAAATAAGACTACTAGCTCAAGAGAGTACGAAGAGGAATCAAGAGTATATGAAAAAATACTTGATAAGACTAGGGCACCAACAAAATTTTATAAGGTTGGTAATCTGGTTATGATACCAAATCATCATAACCCTGCAGATGGGAAAAGTAAGAAATTACGTCCCAAGTTTCGAGGCCCTTTTAGAGTCACTGCTGTGTTAAAGAACGATAGGTACGAAATTTCTAGTATAGAAGGACACTTTAAAAGGAAATAAAAAAGCGTGTATCCATCCGACCAATTAAAAAAATGGATAACGTTTAGTTCTGGTAATGATTCGGATAATAATGATGAGTCGGACAATAGTAACGAAACACAAAAGTCAAATTAAAAGAACTCATTTAAATATATAATTTATAAATATAGTCAGAATCTAAAAAAGCACGCTGTCTATCAAAATTATGTAACGTACTTAACGTTACATAATTTTGATAGACAGCGTGCTTTAATAGGTAGGCAAATAAATAGGTAGTACTACTCCTCCCAGTCCTCTCCTTCCATATTCCTAATATGTTTCAGAAAATGGCATATGAAGCTTATAAGGATGCCCAATGGACAAAATTAACCGGTAATTACAAACACGAACCTAGCTTATTACAAAAGTGAAGGATGCTGAAGTACAAGCGGTGCTCACATTTTATGGCTTGAGTATTATTATAGTGAAGGATGCCGAAGTACAAGCGGTACTCACTAAACTAGTGAAGCATGCCGAAGTGCAAGCGGTGCTCACTGTCTGGCATGGTGAAGGATGCCGAAGTACAAGCAGTACTCACTGACTAAATGTAATGCAACAGCAAAGCCACGCGGTTGTATAGCTTTCAATCACTTTCATAATATGCAAAGTAACACAATCATCAATAAAATTTTATTGCATCTTTACTCAATACCGTCTTGGGTATTTTGCTTTTTCAATGTTATTTCAATAATTTCAGAACTACTCCAATAACATTCAATGCAGGTAACCAGAGTAGGTAAATAAAAGACCAGATAAACTTTTAATACTTTCTTTTATTCTTTCAGGCCAGTCGATATAAAACGAAGATAAACTTTATCAGCCTATTTATTAATCGGGATGATCAACGTGAGACATTAGAATGCGCTGCTGTTACTCATCATCATAACACTCTCACTCTCACCCTTTGCTGCTAACCTGATTACGAATTCAAGGGATTCGAATTTCTATAATTTAATTTATCTTATAGTTTAAAAAAATATTATTTTATGTGTTTTTTTGTTACGGATCAAAATGTTTAAATTAAACATGAACAGTAGATTAATTTATTTAACTAATTATGTAATAGAGGCGAAACAACTAGGTACGACTATTCTCTTTCTTTTGTTACTGCGAAATATTATTCTTATGTCTTTGTCTTTCATTGTACTAATATTCGAGCAATGTGCATCTTGAAATTATTTTTTGGGGGATTTTTTTTTATTAGTCATCTGTATGGGGGCATACAATCGGTAAGATGGCCGGAACCGCAATAGGGACATTCCGTGGACAGGATGACCGACTGTTAGCATTATTCCTTTTTTAAATTCTTAAAATGGACTTTATGGTCACATGATTTTAAATACAATATTGTAAAACATTTTGTTTGTAATTCATTAGAATAAGAGTGTCTAAGGCTAATTTTTATTTTGTTTATAAAGATAATTCATTTTGATCAGTATGGCAACCCAGGGCTTTTAAAAAACATGTAACGGACCGAGTCAATGGACCAAGGGATGACATTGGAGCGTATAGATTGAGGAACGGAAAAGTTGTGACTAGGGGATTATTGTAAGATACGAAAATACATGACAGTTATTTCAATTATTACAAGTCGTTGTTATTTATGACCCCTTCTGGCTACTTCTAATAAGTTTGATTCCGCCGCAATTAACGCAGTGGCCAATAATATTTGGCTATGACTATTAGCAAAACAACTTACAACATTAGTGGAATTACTCTGGGTTGAAGTTGTATCAGTAGAACCGCTACTTTCTGCAACTTGATCAGTTTTGTTACTATCACCAACTGATTTGGAGACATTCTTGAGATGAAGAAGACTATGATGCTTCTTTTTACATATATGACATCTGGTGGACTGGCGGCATGCATATACGGAGTGATTAGCTCCTAGACAGTTATAGCATAACCCATTTGTTTAGACAAAATTACGACGCTTATCCATATCGAGACCGGCGAACTTTTTACAATTAGCAAGCTTATGGTTATCCTGACAACAAACACATGATGTAGTTGACACATGGAGCGATTTGACTGGCACATTACGATTGATCTGTCGTTGACTTTTGTTATCCAAAAATTCCAAAGACCGAAATCTTTGTTCAAGGAAAGATTGAAACTGATTCATTGTAGGCCAGTCATCTGAACAATCACTAATCTTCATTTCCCATTGTTTACGGGACTCAGTGTCTAATTTTAAACTTAATACATAAAGAACCATAATATCCCAATGCTCAACCATTAGGCCTAAATTTTTCAAAGCTTGTAAGCATTCGTTAGAAGTATCTAATAATTCCTTAATTGCGCTGGAGGATTCGGTTACAATGTTTTTTTGACTCATAAAACGTTTCATTATACAATTCGCTAAATATTTTTTATTATTGTACCGGTTCTCTAATTTAGTCCAACAGGTTGCATAATTACTACTAGTAATAGGAATGTGTCGTAAAAGACCTTCAGCCTCTCCAGACAAATGTGATTTCAAATAATGCAGTTTCTGAACATCGTCTAGTTGTGTGTTGTTATGAATTAAGGATTTAAATAAATCTCTAAGACTAATCTACTCAGAATAACTTCCGGTAAATGTGGGCAACTCAATCTTTGGCAATTTTACAGTACATTTTTCTTTAGAACCTTTCGCAGAAGATTCAGACACTTTACCTAAACTATCTGAACATACAATTTTCTTCAATGCTTCCCTCAACTCTACTTTATAATCAGTAAATAATTCTTCCGTGGTCTCATATGTATTTTTATGTAATAATCCGATTTTTCGAATTCATTACAGAGAAGTTATTACTTGTGCTAAAGTAAATATTGTCCATATTATTGTTATTTTTTTAATTAGCTTAGTTAAAATAGTATAATTTTATATACCTTTTTACATTGGTACCAATAATATTAATATTATGATTATTTAATAAATTAATGTTACCTCAAAGCGCCTGAAACACAGGATTACCTAGTTCAGGCTCAAAGCATGGGTGAACTTGAAATAGATTTAAGAAAAACTGTAAACGTTTACCTCATATATTTTTGAATATATATTTTTTTTTTTCAATCTTTCATCAAACTTAGTTTTTTCTAAAAATAGTTCTATATCTAGTAGTTTGGAAGGAAGTCCCTGAATATTCTGGTGAAACAATTTTAAGGAATTCTGCTCAGCCCCTTTTTTACAATTAATTGATTGAGAGCTAGAAGATACCTCGAAGTTGACGAGATTAACTAAATTGTCACTCGTATCTTCAATTGTTTTAGTGACTAGTTTAAATCTAAGCTATTATTTGTATAATTACAATTAGTATAATTACTAATTTCTGTAGACCTATTTACCAAACACTGCGACATACCATTTATGTCTGAGTTTATAATATAAGCTAATAGCCGAGCTATTTGACGTCTAAAACTAATAGGCAAGTACGCATTGTTCCTGGTTGACTTCAATTTCTGAACGAAACTGTTAAGTGTTAGTGTCGAAAAATATCAATCTGTCACTATAATGACTAACTAAAAAATGCACATGATTGTTGAGTTTATGGATATAATGATTTTGCTTGCAAGACAATTTCTTAAAATACGGGAATGCGCACAGAATAATTTCTACATTTTATTTTTACCAGTTGAGTGACATTGTCAGTGATATCGTCAATTTTAACGTTCGAACTAATAACTACAAGTACAGTTACAATGGCATTAGGATCTAATTCCTTCCAAGTTATGGATGACATTATTTGGTTCTAAGAAGCCTGAGGTGTACAATAATTTTGAGAAGAATGACTCAGATTGTTACTAATTAATTTTCCTAAACCATCTGAAAACATAATGGAGCAGTCACAATGTCTACGAGAGGGAGAACTGCGTTCTGTTGGTCCTACCTGTGATGAACCTTGTACAATGTCTGGTGATTTTGGATGGGGATACAGTCCCAAGCACTTCCTAACCGGGACGGGTCCTCCGTTTCCTCAGGCAGGATAGTGTCAGGGCTGGATTCCCTTTGAGTGATGTTGGTCATCATATCTACGCAGTCTGCATTACTATTACCACTATTGACTAACTCGTTTGCAGCAAGGATATGTTCCTTAATTTGTTTTTGAGATTTCACATACATGGAATAACATGATTGTAGTTGACGCTCTAGTACTTGAATCTCAGACTGTAAGTTTTGAGTGTCTATTTCATAAAAATTCTTACTGTCCTCTAATTTAATTTGATAGTTGTTTAACTTTTTTATGAGAAAAACACGTTCTTTTCTTAGTTTAATATTGTGGGAACTGTGTTTTTGTTGTTTTTTAAATTTATTGCATTTCTCTATTAAGTTTAGCATATTTCTTTATTTTATTTTGGCTTACCTTGTAACTGCTACAATTATATTTTAGAATAGAATCTTCAGTAAGATCTATTGTTGTTAAAGAATGTGGGTTGCAATTTGAGTTTAATAATTGATTATAAAGTAGATTGTCTTTCTTTCTGAAACTTAATTATTTGTTTGTTAGCATGAAGCAGTTCATCTTCTAAGTCCCTAACCTTACATAAAGCAGTCTCATAATAGGTACTACAGTAATTGAAACCATCTGTGACCACCCGCAGTTTGTCCCGTTCATCAACAACATCCGTGTATTGTTGGTGCAGGTCCACTAGCTCCCGTTTCAAGCTTGTGTTTTTCTGAACGACTTTCTCGATTTCGACCTCGTGTTCCTCTCTATCCAATAACAGCTGCTGACATTTGCTGTTTGCTGCGTTAAGTTCATCAAGGGCCGTTCTCAACTTAGTCTGCAACTCCTGGGTAGTAGCCTTACGGGTCATCACAAGCATGGTTTCAGGGAATAGAACTGAAAGTAGAAGTGCAAAGAATGGTGAGAACTAATTGGATGGACAAAATTAGGAAAGCTAGAGAAATGAAAGGAGGGTTGGAGTGTACGTAACGGGGCACTGAGGAAAACAGAAAAATTTTGATGAATTTTTCAAACATAATAATACTTACTTTTTATGGTTTTATCGTATGGAGGACGTCAAAAGAAACAACTTTTTCCCGGGATTTTTTTTTGTGAGGTCAATGACTGCTGAGCTAGGAGGCAAAATTTAACTCTCATTGTGAAGGCGTCTGGGACTTAGAAAATTTTGAGGAAAAAGCAATGAAAAAGACTTAGAAAAATTTCACCCAAAAACAACGCCTAATCAAGCCTTCAGGATCCGGTGGGATGTGGGAGTACTAGGGTGGAGAAACACCGGGGGGCGACCTTAAGGTCAATGACCTTGACCCCAAGGTCAAGGTCAACAAGACATACTTCAATAAGATGAATACACTATGTTGAAAATATTGATTCCTTGTCCTTTACTTTTTTCATAAAGTGGGTAGGACTCTTGGTTTAAAATTATGGACTTAACTGACTATAAATGCCAAAATTTATAAAAAATAACCAACATTCTTTACTGTTGTGTATTAAAGTTGATTAAATAGATAGCTAGTTACTATATTAACTTATTACAAACTACACAAATACTTATTCAACAAGTGATACCTGACACTGAACATTATTTCAACTACAAAAAAGTGCCAGATTAACCAGAATAATGAACTTATTGCTCCATGAGAGCTTTTAATTAACTAATGTGAGAGAATTATTCATTAAAAAGAAACAATTATACTCCCCAGAAATCCGTAGGAACATCAGCTGTTTGTGAAATTATAGGTTATGTACCGGTCGAGGTAGGCAACCAAACACTATGTTTTACAGTGTATTTTTGCATGAAAACATTAAACCTGGGTATTTATACACTTATTTGATATTTAGTTACAAATTGATGAGTTTTTTACACTTAAAAATTAATTAAAATTATTTTAAAATACGGAGCAAAATTTTGATAAGTCACTCAACCAGTGTTGCCCGCCCGCAAGTCGCGTGCCTGTACCTAAGTGGTTTAATAGAAATAAACGTTTGGAGTTTGGGTCGAGTGCTGTACCTATGTGATTTCAACTATCCACCTACCTACAATGAAGAATCGTGTTGCACGGTTCGAGACTGAAAGACAATCAATATGGCGGATGGCGCCAATGTTTGGGGACAGAGTTCCTCTAATAGTTTACCTGCCGTGTATATAATTACTTGAAATGAATATTGTCGCCCTGTCGCACTTAAAACTAATTATTATTAGATAAACTTGTTGGGGATTAAAAATATGGATTTTGTTTATTAAAATATTTATTCATAATTCTAGGTGAATGATAAACAAAAATAATCATCTTACTTTTATAATCATTATAACCTTAACATAAATATTGTCCAAGAATGCGCCCGGCGAGATGGGCAACGATCGTCATTGGTAGACCGCGGCGAAGGTGGTGTGACGATCTGATCTCGTTTGCGGGTCGAGCATGGCCAGATATTGCACAGGACAGAGAGTTTTGGAACGAGAAAGGGGAGGCCTTTGCCCAGCAGTGGGACACTCTGCGGCTAACAAAAAAAGAACCTCCTTTCACATTTCGCGATCTAGTGCAATAGGCATGACGACAGTATCAAAAAATTGCAAATCTATTTAGCCCGTCATTTAGAATATTGGAAAATAATGGACACATATTTTTTGTTTTTGTGAATCAATGAATATTGACAAAGATAAAACGCATCAAAACTCGGGAGTGGGCTCGTGACGTCAGAATGCACTAAAAATTATACCACGACGCCGCCGGCGTGACGTATTGAGAATTTTAAAAGCGTCGTATCTCTGTCAATTTTGGTATACGTAACAAATGTCACAAACATACCCACATAGACTGCTACAATCATAACCCTTTCTTTTGGCTTTGCCGTAGTAGGGTAAGAAAACATGACAAAGTGCTTGTGCGATGATATTCTGTTGACACAGGATATCATCGCACAAACACTTTGCACATCACACACCTCTGACGGCTTTGAACGCATTGTTACCTGTACAGATCAGTGAGTAGCGACGAGATCGTCGAGCTGGTCGAGGGAATGCAGAGGAGAGTCAGGCGGCAGCAGTTCTGTGGAGGGCGACTCTCCGAAGCCGCTGTCGGCGTCGGCCGGCTCGTCGCGCTCGCTCAGCAGCGCCGGGCGCAGCGCCAGGGGCCACGCCGCCAGGTAGGCCGCCACCTCCGCCGCGCTCGGCCGCCGCTCCGCCGTGCGCGCCCAGCACAGCTGCACCAGCCCGCGCCTGCAACATGCTCCGTCAGCAACGGTTCGAGCACTGGCTCGAGCACCCCACCTGCCCGCGCACTCACGTTTGCGGCGTGGCGTCCAGCGGCAGAGGCGGGGAGCCGCCGGCCGCCACGTACTCCAGCACACGCAGCGGCGACATGGTGCCGTAGGGCCGCGCGCCTAGCGTCACCAGCTCCAGCACCAGCACGCCCAGCGCCCACACATCGGACGTGGTCGAGAACAAGCCATGCGACAGGCTCTCGGGCGCCATCCACAGCACGGGGAACAGGCCACGACGTCGGCACGCGTACTCGGGCGCGCCATCCGCACCGGCCACCGTGTCACGCGCCATGCCAAAATCGGCCAGCTTCAGCGAGCGCTGCACGTCCACCAGGCAGTTAGCGGCGCGCACGTCGCGGTGCACCACGCCGCGCACGCCCAGGTACTGCAGCGCCTCCGCCGCCTCGCGCGCCAGCCGCGTCAGCGCCGCGGCCGAAACGTGCTCTGCTTCGCCGCGCGCCGCCGGCACCTCCAGCACCTCCAAGCCCGCACCCTCTACCAGGTGGCGCCGCGCGCGCAGGTAGCCCAGCAGATCGCCGAAGAAAGCCAGCTCCATGAGCACTAGCGGCGGCCCGTCCGCGATACACACGCCGACCAGACGCACGATGTGCGCGTGCTCGAGAGAGGCGATCGTGCACGCCTCGCGAAGGAACTCGCTCTCCTCGGCGGGCGCGGCGTTCTCGCGAAGAGCCTTGGCAGCGATGAAGCGTGGGGAGCGCGCGGGTTCCCGCAACCGCGCCAGGCGCACGCTACCGAAACGACCCGCACCCAACTCTTCGTGCAGCTCTAGCGCCGCGCGCTCCACCAGGTACGCGGCCAGTACGGTGGCCACGTGCCGGCGCCGCGCGATCGCTTCGAGCTTCAGCTCCTTCTGCAGGCGCGCGAGGTGGCGGCGCAGCGCGCGCCGCGCTAACAGTGCGGCGACGGGCACCAGTGCTAGCAGCAGCAGCGCGCAGGCGCACTCGGCGTCGTAGCAGGTAGGGCGGAAGGCGTCACCAGAGCGCACGATGCAACCCGAGGCGCCGTCGTCGCGCGGCAGATCTGGGGGCAGCGAGAGGGCAGCGTACTTCCCGCTCTTGCTGCACACGGCGCCGCTGGTCGCGTTCACGCGCCATGTGGCCAGCCGCTGCGTGAAGTTGCCGCCGCACCACTGGTCCACGAACACGAACATCTCCTCGATGGAGCGCTCCTTGAAGCGAAGTTGCTGACTGACGCCTGTCACAGGCTTACTGACAAGACTTTCTTTGAGTGACCTGTCACGATCAATTAATGAAGTTAGGGTAAATCAATTTAATGCTGGTCTACGAAGAAAACAAGTACGTTGCCAAGAGTGACAATTTGGTTGAGTGCAAAACGTTTCTCCAAGCCTTTTTATTCAATAATTTTGGTAAAGTGTTATGACTGTAGGACATTTTTAAAAATTCTGTGAATACGTAGGTACGGTACTTGTAAAGTTTTATAAACCAATCCTACCTGGATTGGTATAAAAACGTTTTGTTGTTCCTGTTTCTTTTTAGGATCAAAAAGCTCGACATTGGTGTCGATTCCGTTGTGCAGAAACTAAACTTAATTTAAGCTATTGCTATCTTTTTCTCTCTAATAAAACGAGAAAGAGACGGACGTAATTTAGAGCTGTCAAATTTAATTGGTACTAATATTTCTATACAAATGAAGGGTATGGGTAAGGGTAGGTAAAAACATGTCGACTTAAAACACGGTGAAGCGCAAGGCATAAACTAGTTTGACATCTCTAACTTAGTTCATAGCTATAGCCGTCCTTATCTTGCACTGCCTTTTAGTAAAAGATAGCAATAGCCTAAATTAAATTTAGTTTGTGCACAACAAAATCGACACCATTGGTTACAAAATAACGGATGAAATCCTAAAACTCTTTTCCTGTAACTACAACGGTTAAGGTACCTGCCCCATTTCAAAATGTCAAACTGTTCATTAAAGGAGTGTGATACGTGATTTAGAAAAGTGAAACACCGAAGATCATGTCCCCGTATGTTCACGAATACAAAACACTTAACAACGAATGCACGCTACCTCGAAAAACCCAACGCCGTAGCCATGGGATCCCAAATAACTAAATCTCTAATTTCACCTATTTTAAACACTTAACAACGAATGCACACAACCAAGAATAATGAAACACCGTAGCCATGCGATCTCCAATAACTAAACCTCGAAAAAGTTAACCACAGCCTAAATTACTGAAGAGAGAAAAAATATTTTTTAAGAGCAGTGTAGATTCAATTGTAGTTTAGCTAAGCGAAGGGTGTACTAAAAAGGAAAATATTGTTTCTTAGATCGATAAAAACCTTAACTGAAGCTTAACTTTACTTTCACAAAAGCTAGTCGCTTACTAACCTCACCAAACAAAAGGGATAATTCCTGAGTAAAAATAAAAACTTTTTTGCAAAAAATAAAACCGACTTCAAAAACACAACAAAGTGAAAAATAACTTTAGCTTCAGAAGTCTGTGACTTGTGTGTTTGATTCAGTTTCCTTGGCACCGACTTCTTTTATTTTTTAATTTTTAGTTGTAATATCCTGTACAAATATAAGCTATACATTTATTTTAACATAACATAACATCACGCCTGTAATCCCCGAAGAGTTGGGCTGAGGTGTACCCAATAGTACCTACACCCACATTTCGCCAGTTATGTGATGAGCCATTTCACAAAATTACAACGCTCGAGTTCAGGTAAAAGACAGGCATTGTGTATGTGTGCGTAGCAATCCACACATACACAACGCAAACAGTCCAGCGCGAGTGTCGAGACAGACTAAACAATCTTGGGCCGTTATAATCGTAATGCACCTTGGTTTGAAATTTATGCAAAAAGATAGTTTATTTATTCAGTCTTAATTCTATTAAAGTCTTCTAGACTAATAAAACACAAATATATGTTATGTAAATATGTATTTATGTGTATGTGTCTATTACATAAACAGGGTGGAATTTTTCAATGCCACCTGGAGGGAAAGTACTCGAAATACTGGAGATAGCAAATTTTACTCAAAGGAAACATTCCTTTATTTTTAAAAAGAAAAATTGCTTTCACAGATTTTCGAAAATTCGCTTGCTACACTCGGGAATTGAACCCACTAAAGTTCGAAAAAATAACATCGTGTACTTTTTTTACATCAATCGATCATCATATGGATCAAATCTCTCTAACAAACATGATAAATTAAATGAAGGGAAAACCATGAAATATAAAGAACAGTTATAAATTCAATAAGATTGGCACTTTTATTCATGATTTTCCTTTCATTTAATTTATCATGTTTCTTAGAGAGATTTGATCCATATTGATTGATGTCAAAAAGATACAGAATATTATTTTTTCAAACTTTATTCGATTCATCCTGGGTTCGATGCCCGATTGTGGCAAGCGAATTTTCAAAATTCTGAATACAGATTATTTTCTTTTTAAAAAATTAGGAATGTTTCCTTTGAGTAAAATTTGCTATCTCCAGTATTTATTCTACCTTCAAAATCAAAATCAAAGCATCTATTTCAAGTAAGCCAGTTACAGGTACTTTTGAATTGTCGAAACAAAGATGAAAATTAAATGTAGCTACAGTCCCAGTCACAAGACATAAAAACTGTGAAACTACTGTAGTTGCCCATTCCCTAGCGTAGATCTCTATGCAGAAGAACGGGCAAGAAACTCCATGGACACTTTTAAATCAGAATATTGTTACAAAATCTTGGTTACATCATTCATGTTGAGATGGTATATTATATGAGAACAAAGTAGCAAGATGTGCACGTTAAAAGTGTCCACAGCAAAAACACACAAACAAAAAAAAAATACAATTCAAAATAATTCATTCAAATAAGCCATGGCAACTAAGAGTTGACCAGTCACAACTGACAGCGCCCGTTCACGAACATGACGCATGGATCAGCACCATTCAACTCAACCATTTTGAAGGGAACTAAATGATCCGACACATGCGCCACCATCCAGGTAGCATTGAAAAATTCCACACTGTATGTATAACTAGCTGACGTCGCGCGGTTTCACCCACGTAGTTCCCGTTCCCGTGGGAGTATGGGGATAAAATATAGCCTATGTTACTCGCTGATAATGTAGCTATCCATTGCTGGGTGATTTTTTTTAAAACGGTCGCGTAGTTTTTCAATTAAATCGTAACAAACACACAAACAAACAAAAAATTAAATCTTTCCTCTTTATAATATTATTATAGTATGAATATACTTTTGTTAGACTGCTGCAATTAAACTCACTTTAAATCACACTGTACTTTTATTTTTCTGACCTTCTTGCCACACGGTTAACAACAGACTGCCTAACGCTAACGCGCCACACCGACAACCGACAAAAGTGGGGATTCGATGTAGCGCGCCAACTCAGTCGGTAAAACAGTATAACTTAGTTTTAAATATAATAATAAACATTCATTCATTTCAAATAATCGATTTCACGTTATCTACATAAAATGACAAGAAATAATTAAAGTATAACTTATAATATCCCTACATTATATTTTAACAAAATTCATAAATCGTAAACAAATCATAAGTAACGCCATATCCTGGTAGAAGATGACAGTCATTAACTTTTAACAGAAAATACATACCATAACTAATATCTAGCCTTATTTGTAAGTAAATTCTGACAATTCTAACACTCGGCCATCCGCATAACTTACGCGTCCTCGCGTATGTATGTATACGAGTAATCTTATGTACACAATCATAATAGCATATCTAAGTCAACTATTACAGTTAAAAATGCAATTATCTAAGCCTTAATGGATATCTTAATCAATCATGACTATTACAACTGTAGTTATACAAAATAATTTATTTACTAATGGTACAACTTCTTGCACCCAACTCTAACATTCGGCCATCCACGTTTTTAAACACAATTGTATGCAGGTAATACCTATCGAAATCAACTGCATATACCAATTTTAACTAACTATAGAAGCATAATGGGGTATCTTAATTAACTTTAAATATTACAACTGTAATTTTACAATATAATTATATACTAGTGATACAAGTCGCTACTATCTTGAAATCACTAGGGCGGTACAAGTCGCTACTACCTTGAAACCACCACATTTTAATCTACTGGTGATACAAGTCGCTACTACCTTGAAACCACCAAATTTTAGTCTACTAGTGGTACAAGCCGCTACTACCTTGAAACCACTAGGGCGGTACAAGTCGCTACTACCTTGAAACCACCATGACACATTTACTCGAAGGTCGAGGTTGGCATTGCATACCTCTACCGCGGACGCCTTAATTTCAGTCTCACAACCCTATAAATGACATTGGAGTTTTATTTAATCAATTAAATCACCCTCTTCATTGGCCGAGGACGAGCTAGAATCCATTCTGTTATAATGGGCCCACGCTTTCATTTTGTCTACGGCAATAACCGCGGAATATTTCCGATTTCCCCTTTGAGTGATCGGAGTATCCTCAATGCAATACCTGTCATTACTTAGAACCTCAACTACTTTGTATGGACCACGATATTTTGGGATTAGCTTTTTACTCTGCCCTGTAGCACCAATTTCACGCTCAACACTGACCAAATCACCAACGTGGAATTCAACGGGTTTAGCAGACTTTTTGTCATAATGTGTTTTCTGTTTCTCTTGATAAGCGGTAATATATTCATTAGTTTCTTCTCGTATCTCTCTAATTTTGTCTTCTGAATACGGTTCACTACTATCAATAGAAGCTTTAACCCTACCTTCCGTCATTCCGATAAGGCTGGTACCAAAAAGGACTTGGGCTGGTGTTTTACCTATGCCTTTATTAAATGTGTTATTCAGGCCCAACTGAATTTCGGGTACCTTAACATCCCATTTTCTTTCGTCCAAACCCACGCACTTAGCGGTCAGCGCTTCTAGCAAGGTACGGTTGTACCGTTCGACTTGACCGTTGGCGCGTGGGGTTGCTACCGCGTTTAAGATGTGCCTGATGCCTAGCTTTTCCAAAAAAACGGTAAATTTACTGCTTGTAAAACAAGAGCCACGGTCAGATATAATTCTTTTTGGTAGCCCAAAAATACTAAAATAATCTTGCATTTTCTCGACAACTATTGAAGACTTAGTACTTCGAACCGGTTTTAGGACGATAAACTTCGTGTAGGCATCTATAATGACTAGCAAGTGTGTGTTCCCCTTTGAACTTTTGACAAAAGGGCCAACATGGTCAATGTGAACTGTGAGAAATGGTTTCTCATCTTTTGGTATAGGATGTAATGGTGGCCTTTTCTTTGATGAGGACTTTGAGTAAGAACATTCAAGACATGAGTCTACATACTTTTTTACAAAGCGCCTCATTTTAGCGAACCAATAAGTTTCTCTAACTTTACTCAAAGTCTTATCAAATCCAAAGTGGCCCAAATCATCATGGCACTGTTTGAGAATTTGCCAGCGTACACCCTTAGGGGTATACCGCCGTTTACCCGAATTTTATTTGCCCTAATATCATTTGCCATAATAGTCAACAGCCACAATATCATACGACATAATACTCATTTGCCCTACTCTCATTTGCCATATTAGTCACGTGCCAGAATCATTGTTTCCCATAAAGTCACTTACCATAACATCATTTGTCATAATCATTGTAAGCCCTAATTATCTCATGCCCTAATTATCACATGCCATAATTATGAAATGCCATAACATAATTTGCCATCGACATCGGGTGTGTAACGGTTGTTTATATCAAGAGAAATTGGATGCAATTGGGACTTTAGGGCACCCCGACTCGGACAGGTTAGGTTAGAAGGGGATGGCGGGGTCGTGTGAGCGAGCGAAGCGAGCGAATAGACCCCGCCATCCCCTTCGTGGTTATTTTTTTATAAACCACACAGAAGTAGGAGCCCCGCGAAGCGGGGCTCCGTCGACCTAACCCACCATCAACCAAGCACAGAAAAAAAAAACATGCACAGAATAAATAAGTTTATTCTTATTATACCAAACATTGCGCACCCATCGACATCGACAGCCAGAAAGCTAATAAGTAGGTAAGTATTAGAATTAAAAACAAGTTTAATAATCAAACTATATAATTATAATTAGGTAGTACAATTTCTTTTTTAATGCAAATACAAATTTGATGCTAAAGCACAAAACAATTTATTGTGGCGCTTAAATATAATGTCATCATGTGTAATGATTATTACGGGGCTTAAATATTTGTCTAATACTTGTTATGCCATATAAATATTATGCCATTTAAATATTATGTCTAATAATTATTATGACACATAAAAATAAGGCAAACAATACTTATGGCATTCGTATCTTATGGTATCTAAAATTCGGGCAGTTAAAAGTATGTCATATGTCTTTTAGGGCAAATGAAACATTCGGGCAAATGAAATTCGGGTAAATGAAATTCGGGAAAATGATGATTATGGCATATAATCTTCGGGCAAACAATAGACAACCACCCTTAGGGACTACCCATCTATCACCGTCAGAAGTTTTTCTATATAATTTACTATTGCGTACAATATAGTTATTTTTAATCTCAATGACATCATCTGCTTTTGGGTCATTTAGGACCGAAATTTTTCTTTAGATCTCTGAATCTGCCAATTGAACGGTACCCAACCAATCTGATTCACCGACTACCATCACGAAACAGTCAGCACCGTCACTATCAGCTTGAATGTTGGTAGGTGGTGGATTCCGACTCAACGCGTCTACGTGGGCCATTGAGGCGCCCGGCTTATAATCGACAGTAAAATTAAACTCTTGCATAGCAATCCACCACCTAGCGACACGCGGTATTAAATCGCGCTTAAGGAAGGTTGCTCTTAACGAATTGCAGTCGGTTATTACTTTAAACTCTACGCCAATTAGATATACGCGAAACCTTTGAAGCGCTGCAACGACAGCGAGAGTTTCGAGTTCATATGCAGTCATATGTTGTTCCTCGGTCGTCGTTTGTCGGCTGAAGTATGCTACCGGTTTTAATAATTTATTGTCATCACGCTGCATAAGCATTCCGGCTATACCTATTTTACACGCGTCTGTATGAAGTTCAGTTGAACGCATTAGGGTCGTATAATGCTAAAATTGGTTTTTTCATTAATTCGGATTTTAGGTCATGAAAAGCTTTGGTTTGTTCTTGACCCCAAACCCACACGGCAGTTTTCTTTAAAAGACTGGTAAGTGGCTTAGCTATCATAGCAAAATTTTTGACAAACCGACGGAAGAAACTACACAATCCGATAAACTGCCTAACTGTGTGCTGGTTAACAGGTTGGGGAAAGTCTCTAAGTGATTCAATTTTTCGCGTTCCCGGTCTAATATCCTCTGCACTTAATTCAAACCCTAAATAATGTACTGTCGTCTTAAAGAAACAACACTTCGACAGTTTAAGGGTTAAGTTAGCTTGTTTTATCAAACCCAGAACTCTTTCTAACCGGTCAAAACCCTCGTCAAGCGTTACAGAAGGCACAATTATATCGTCCATATAAGCAGATGCGATTCTCTTAGCATTGACATTTTGTTCTTCTCGCGATGGGAAGCCTCGGTTATTATTTAGGACTAGGTGCATTGTACGCATAAAAGTCTATGGTGCATTAACCAGCCCGAAGGGCATTCTATTAAATTCGTATTGCCCTTCAGGCGTGACAAATGAAGTTTTGTGACGATCATTTTCAGGAATTGAAATTTGATAATATCCGGACGCGAGGTCCAGAGTAGTATAAAAGTTGTATCCTGCAAGGTCATCGAGTTGATCATCTATTCTAGGCAGCGGGTAATTTTCTTTTATGGTTTTACGATTCAACGCTCTGAAGTCAATGCACAACCGAGTTTCACCGGACTTTTTTTTTAACAAGTACAATAGGGCTTGCATAGCAGGAGGTAGATGGACGGACAATACCGCACTCCAGTAACTCTTGTATCATTTCTCGCACTTTGGTGCGTTCAGCTATTGGAAGTCTATAGGGTCTGTACACTACAGGTTCGTCGTCTTTCAAATTTATGGACATTTTTGTAAGTTCAGTTTTACCCAACTCTTTTAAACTAAACGCGAAGCATTCTCTATACTTATTTAATAATTGTACAAGTTGTTCAAGTTTATCTTTGGCAAGGTTTGTATCGCTAATTATATCGTTTTCGTTTATCGGCCGTAAAGGCTCACTAAGCTCTACATTAGAAACCTCGGCTATATTGTTTGCTAAGCCTTCCTCTTTTGCCTTTAATCCTCTAGCTATCACCATATTCTTTCTTAAAAGAAAGGGTTGGCCGGACTTGCCTTAAATAAAGACAACTCCTTTTCCATCCACACAAGTGAATAACCCTTGCACTAGACAATGTTCGCGGCCTAATTGATAGCGATTATTTCCGGGAATGTACACATCCCCATTATAAATCGGGTCCGTATGAATGTACACTGGAGTAAACCCATCAATCATAGTATCTATGGTACCGAAAAGTTTGATCTTATTGAACACCGTCTCACTATCATTACTAGAAAAAAGTAGATTATTTTGTACTATCTTTTTCTACAATTATGAGGTTGCTCCGTATACGTTTGTCCTATAATAAGGGGCACTCGCATTACCTCGTTAGGGACAATAAGAATTTCTACAGTTGCGACTACTCCATCAACCGCCACAGATGCGATACATTTTCCTAAGGGTCGAACTGTAGCCTCACCAAAATCTTTAAGCACGGGCAAATTTTGACTAAAAACCCAATCAACAGACATGTTTTTAGCGCAAGCTAAGCTCATCATAGTGGCAGAGCTACCAAAATCGATGAAACAATTAACTAGATGGTTGTTAACAAAGCCTTGTTTGTAATATTTAGTGGAATCACTGGCGGAACTGACAACACACATTACCGATTTTGCTGGTTTGCTATTGGTTGAAGCAGACGTAACGGGCAGATTGCATCCCTCGACGGTATGACCAAACCTAAGACAACGTGTGCACTTTACCTGTGGTTTCGTGCATTGTGACTTATAGTGTCCTTCTTGTAAACAATTATAACATTTAATTATACGGTTTTTATTTTCCCCTTTTTCTGTACTGCCGTATTATTGTTATTAACCCTTGTTTTCTTTTTGTCAATGTGAATGTTAGTCTTAACAGCTTTTAAATAAGGTAAAAGCTGATCCGGAGTGTCAAAACGAGCGGCTTCAGCTCCTAATCTGACACTACGGTCGTCAATACCGTGAACAATGCAATCCACCGCGCGTTTGCCTTCGATACTACAGCGGTTGAGTAACACAACTTTCTCATAAAAATATTCTTCCAGAGGATCGTTAAACTTAGCGCGTTTGGATAGCATCGTTTGAAGTAAGCAACCATAATTTTCATTACTAGGGAACGCTAACTTAAGTTTCTCTTGCCACTCGTTCCAACTAAATAAAACGGTTGGCAAGCCCTCATACCATTTTTGAGCAATCCCCTGTAGCTTTTGGAGGGCAAAATGAGCTGTTTGTTGGTCTGACCAATTATATATTAAAGCACATTCGTTTACTTTATGCAACCATATATCAATCGTCTGTTGTTTGCGTTCCGGATTAAATTCAGGAATGGTGTTATGATTGGATAATTTTTCCAAGCTGTTATTTTTGTTGTTCACGGCCTGTAACGCTTGGACAAGCTGTGAGACTGAAACCGCGTCATTCGGAGCAGGCACAAAATAAGTTGGATTGGACTCACCGCGCTCTTCAGGTTTCCAGTTCTGCGATCTGCGACTGCGCAGTCTGCAGCTGCGACTGCGACTGCGACCGCGACTGCTTCGGCTGCACCTGCGATTGCGTTGGCTCCAGCTGCGCCAGCTGTGTCTGCGACTGCGATTGCGACTGCGACTGCGACTGCGACTGCGACTGCGACTGCGACTGCGACTGCGACTGCGACTGCGACTGCACCCGCGTTGACTGGCCCGCCCACTAGTGTGCCGGCTGCGTCTGCCACTGCGACTGCGATCGCGACTCTGCCCGCGTCGGCCTGCACGGCCACAAGTACGCTGACTACATCTGCGTCGGCTGCGACTGCGTCGGCTGCGACTGCGTCGGCTGACACTGATTCGATTGCACCCGCGATGGCTGGCACGCCCACTTGGCAACACTGGTGATCCTGGCCCACTGCTGCAGTTTTCTTCACTATTGCGTTGTGTATTGTGGATCAGCGTTTGCCTTTCTACCACTACAGAATGTCGTTCTTGATCAGTAGACGGCGTCCGCAAGCAGCGCTCATCGTATGGATTCATGTTGTAACGGTTTTATTTAAATTCAAAACGACCACACTTATTTTTACACTACACTTTGTAGGCTTGGATGTAATCAGCTGATATAACCAACTAACTACATCCCACTTCTGAAATGTTAGACTGCTGCAATTAAACTCACTTTAAATCACACTGTACTTTTATTTTTCTGACCTTCTTGCCACACGGTTAACAACAGACTGCCTAACGCTAACGCGCCACACCGACAACCGACAAAAGTGGGGATTCGATGTAGCGCGCCAACTCAGTCGGTAAAACAGTATAACTTAGTTTTAAATATAATAATAAACATTCATTCATTTCAAATAATCGATTTCACGTTATCTACATAAAATTACAAGAAATAATTAAAGTATAACTTATAATATCCCTACATTATATTTTAACAAAATTCATAAATCGTAAACAAATCATAAGTAACGCCATATCCTGGTAGAAGATGACAGTCATTAACTTTAACAGAAAATACATACCATAACTAATATCTAGCCTTATTTGTAAGTAAATTCTGACAATTCTAACACTTTTTATTATAGTAGGTACCTATGATACTGAATATAAATACTACAGTACTTTCACAGTTTTTATGTCTTGTGACTGGGACTGTAGCTACATTTAATTTTCATTTTTGTTTCGACAATTCAAAAGTGCCTGTAACTGGCCTACTTGAAATAAATGCTTTGATTTTGATACTGAATAGACTCCTGTTTTAAACATAAAATTGTAACTAAAACATACAATTTCTGTTGTCGAATCAGACTTTCCACCAGTACCCAGCATGGCGGCTCTTCTAAAAGTACAGTGGGCCAAGCTATTTGGTTTACACTTTACATGTGAGCGTGAAGTCTTAAGCTATGCACACAAATTCTAAATAAAACGGGCGAGCTCTGTTTTTATTAGTGTGCGTACGGTTCATCAATATCGTATACAATGTATAGAATCAATCATCGTTACGGAATGAGATATAATATTTCGCCAAATGTTAACATAGCGACTTTGGCACGATGGTTATCATCTAAGGTCAGTGAGCGAGAAGTCGTAAGTTCAAACCGCAGGTCCAGTTAATATACTCTTTTTCTTTTTGTATTCATTATTTTGTTATAACATTACTTAAAGTAGAATTTATAACGATTCGATCCCGTTCGCGGATGATTAATGAAATAAAAAATAACTACCGACAATTTATAAATATTGTTTTCAAACACCTTCATTATAAAAATCTTAAGCGTTCTTAGTTGTCATTGTCAATATACGAGTATTTGCATTACTGAGTTTATTGATTACTAGACTCATATTCGTGTGCGGATTTATTCTGTGGATCCACCCATGCAACATTTATCAATGTTCAAAAAGGCAGAAATCGCTGTTCTGCATGAGCAAAACGTGCATGAGAAATAAGTGAGATTGTGAGTGTAAATGTGGTGTTGTTCCACAAACGATGGGACACTTGATATGGTGTCCTGCCTGTCCTGTAGTTTGCGCATCACAGGAGCTATACATCATCATGGATGCTACTGAAAGTGCTAAACTGGACGCCAAATTTGTCAATTTGAATTGTCATCGACACACTAAATAGAAGGGAAATTGCAAAGCGCTCAATGATATCGGTGAGTTACAGTTAGATTTTACGTTGATATTATACCTACTTAGTTAATGTAACATAATATGTGCCATGTTTGTTTTATTTTTGTTTTTATTATGGATCTATGGTCTGAAACTAAAGATATTATTTATTTATTTATTTAATAAATATCTACCATAGATACAATAATATACTATCGTAAATGATAATAGTTTTTTTATTGATTAAGATGGCTAAAGATAAAATTAACTTGGTTCAGACCATTTTTGTCCAACTACGACTACGGGCCTTTATACAGATTAAAGAAAAGCCTTCGAATAACGTTAATAAAAATAGGTAAAATCTTTTGACAAGTTAGTGTATGTCTTGTATACATATATATGTATTGTGTATAATATCAATAAGGAATACATTAGTATATTCAATATAATTTATTATTATTTATTTAGCTATTATTATTATAAGTGTTATAAAAACTGTTTTTATCCACAGTGGAGAACCGTGCAGTTACGGGTCCGCCGATATGCGGATTCTGGAGACGTAGAACATCAAACAAAACAATAACACCAAAGGAAAAGGAACATTTATTGGCTCGACACCATGACATCGTGGCAAAGCACAAGGCTGATCCTTTCTTGTCCACCTGCGTAACAGCAACAGCACACAATATGTGCTTACAAATTGTGAGAAATCACCGATATTCTGCTGGTTTGCGCAGCCAGCGCGGAAGATTTTGCTGTCCACTGCGCACCGACAAAATCGACTACAGCTTGCTAGGTCATACATCATTGCTGAATTTACTTTGTGCAAGACAATAATAATAACAAGTTCAGTGTATCGTGCACATATTATAAGACCAATTTATTTTAATTAATAAACGATTATGAATCTTATTCATATGTAAATAATGTTCATATTTGTTAAGCGAATGTGAACAAATACAAACCTTAGCAATAATTATAGGTAGGATACATGTTGCCATAACCCCTTTTTTTTAAACCACAACTCGTATTATTAAAAGTCTGGTGAAGTGATGTTATTGTTATGATTGATTAGAAGTTGTCATAATTTCTAACTATCTAACATGTTAATTCATTTCACCTCTAATTTTATTTTGATTAATTTATATAACTACCCACTTTGACAAATTATTTACGTTACGCCCGTCCTTACCAATAAAAAACTTTGTCTTTTAAAAAAAAAACTGGTAAACAACAGTGTTTTACTCATTCGAACGTCTAGTATGGATAGTTATCTATAGCCTATATGCTTAAAACCATTTTGCATTAAATAATAATACCGGCAACACAAGTTTTTTTTGCTAACATTCAGCCCACAACAAATTGAACCTTAAGACAAACACCTAGGAAGGAACATATTGGAAGAAATGAGACAGATTATTTGCTAATGACCCAAGCGATAAGCTCGTCATTACAATGTTTATCTAATAAAAAATATTTTATTGGTTTTATTTAATTAACTTTCAACTTTTTTTGCTTGAGTGATTTTACTGGCCACAAAATTAATTTAATAAAAAACCAAAAAGTAAAAAACAGCAAAACAAAATTCCCCAGTGGGGATCGAACTCACGCCATCAAGGTTAGTTCAGTAACTATCGTAGGTGCATACACCAATCAGCTACGATTACCATATTATATTAGGTTAAAATGTTGGGGCTTGTTGCACACAAGAATAATGAGCGGCTGAGAGAACATTATTAGCCATACGCACACTAATAAAAGCAGAGCTCGCCGCTCGTTTAATATAGTGTTTGTGTACATAACGATGAGATCACGCACACATGTAAGATGTAAACCAAATAGGTGGTTCGACTGTACTATCCTTCTCTACTCGATTCACGCGATTTCTCATTCTAAAATGAAAACAAAAAAATAGCTATCAAATTTCGACACCGAAATAGTTTTAAAGGAAAACCCAAGGGAAACCTTTCAAATTGTAAATACGGTCCTATATTCCGTGTCGATAATTTTGTTAAGGCTAATGCCTTAACATAATTATAAAAACCTAAGAAAATTTGAATTTCGCGGGCTAATGCCTTAACATAATTATATCGGCCAAGGTAGCCCGCGAAATTCAAATTTTCTTAGGTTTTTGTAATTTGCAGGCCAGTGCTAGGTTGTATGTTGATTAGAATATTATTCGCGGCTGTAACACGTATGTAGTTACAGAATTATAATCATCAAAATTATAATTACAACCCTCCAAGTTCATAAAGGTGCAGGAATTACTTTGACCTTGAAAAAGTCATTTTTGGAACATTAAACTAACGTGATCGATAACTGTGTATATGAATTGCAAATAAAAATAATATCCATCTCGCTTCTGTTGCTTTCAGCTTTTGCAGATTTTTTATTCTTTCCTTTTATTGACGCAATGATAATACAACCCTTACGCCCCATTGCTAGAACTAATAAAACAGAAATATAACAAATAACTACTAACTATAGACAAATCTCGTACATGATTAGGGCGAGCCGTGAGTACAATGCAACTTGCCGGGAGGTTGAGATCGACATCTTTAATACGAGCGTGTCTAAATTGAAAAAGACCCTTTGCAACCACTTCTTCGACAACCTTTGAATTGTCAATTTGTGTTCATTTTTTTTTCTTTCTTTATTGGTATTTTAATGTTTTTGTGTGTACTAATCCTTACCACTGTCTTTTAGTTAAGTTATTCTTGTTCGATTTAACTATTGTTTAAAACTATTTGTGAAAACTTGTAATTGGCCATATTGTTGTTATTAACTAAACTATTGTGTCTCCTAGCTGTAATTTTTCCGAAAATAATAAAATAAAATAAAATATTCTACAAACTGCTAAAATTGTAATTTAGAGTGATGTTAAAAATTATATCATGTCTGATTAAATGAATTGATTTTAATAAAATTTTGGAATTAGTTTAGTAAAACGATCATAGTTTATTTTTACATAATTTGTTTAATGTAATTACGCTTTATTCAAACCAAAAAATCACGATAAAATAGCGATATATAAAGTAAAAATTGACCTAGAACATTGTTTTTTTAATAATTAATGTTATTAATTATCGATATTCTAGTACATTATGTGTTGACAAAAGTATATGTCTGATGCTTTACGTATTTTTTTCAGTGAAATTTATAAATATTTATGATAGGAGTCTGAAATTGACTCTGCGATGATTTTTCAGTAAACTAGTTGTGGGAGATTAATCACTACTTACTAAACAAATAAGTTTTTGTCAATGTGTTACATGAAGTGTGGCTGTTGCTGAGAAATTCCTGATGGAAAAACCCAATAACACTTTGCCCGACCAGGGAATCGAACCCAGGACCTCATGCTGAGTTGTCGCCACCACTAGACCAACAAGGCAGTCATTTATTTCTTAAAATGTCATGGTAATAGACTTATTCCCAATAAAATGGAACCTAACATACCTAACTGTCGAAATGTAGGTGTACTGTATACATCTGCATACCCGCAAAGCATACAGGCGTGATGATATGTTATGATTTTGTGAAAACAACAAACATCCAAGCGATTGCAGCAATTACGACCGTTTTGATGTCTACAATTGAAGAGTTCCATTGTATTTCTCCGAAGATCACCATCAAATCTTCACCAAATTTAAACGGCACCACCGCGAAGTAATTTTCTTCCAAACAAAAAAAGAATCATCGAAATCGGTTCACAAGTTGCGAAAAAAAGGCTGAACATACACACAAAAAAAAACAGACGAATTGATAACCTCCTTTTTTTGGAAGTCGGTTAAAAATATGATTCTATTTAGTCGTCAATTAGATTATAAAAATATTGGAAAAGTACGTACTTACTAATTTTTTGTTTTTTTCAGATCATTATAAAATTACGAAGATAAAACGCATCATATAATCGAAGTGCGGGCTTGTGACGTCACTTTCTTGTAAAAAGTGTTCCGAAATGTGACGTCACACAAGTTTTCGACGAACCGTATCGTCTATATTTTTTGTTTACGTGAAAAAAGAAAAAATACGTAGTCATCGATGAAAGTTGAAAAAAAATCTTCTAAAATAAGGGAACCTAGGAGGTGCAAAATGGGACTTTTTTCTAAAATTTGGATTTGTGGGGCTATTGCATTAAATTATAGCTAGGCTACCTATTTAAAGTCGCTCCGGAGCAAACGCAGCGCCGGCCCCGACTCACTGGGATTTCGCATCACCACCGCAGACACTTCCGATTCACCGTGAACAATGCGGCAACGAATTTCTACTGGCACGGCAAAAACGACTAATTCTACTATTGACTCTGGTCTCCGAGTTATGTAGTGACACTACAAAGAGTATTACAGCAACATATAACAAAAAGTACTAGAATGCCAACTATGATATAGACGATGAACTAAATAGCGAAATACGTCAAAGTCCTAAATCGCGCAAGCAGAGTTACGAGTATCCACGACATAATTATGCTCCGTAATCTCGTCCTCATTTAGTACTTGTAGTTTGCACTTCTTGGTAACTCGCTATCACATTTTTTGAAAGATGAATCGATTTCATCAAAACGAAAATGTTATCTGTGGTCCGGTCTTGGCGCGCTCTGTCCTGAAATCTGTCAACCCATTGTACTTTTTTGTGAAGCGCGCAGGTCACGTTTCCGATAGTAAAGTTCCGAAAATTTTGTAATTACGTAACCGAGATGGGAAAACATCGAAGAAAACGAGACGAAAAGATGAGAGAACTCAACGAACGTCTGCGAGAACTAGAAAATCAATTGAACAAGCGAAAACGGAGTCGTCATCGAAACTGGTAAGCTTTTTTGTTTAAGTAACTGCCCACTCGTCTTTTCCTAGAAATACCTGGCACCCTGGCATAAGATGCTCATATCTCTAGAGTTTTCACGAGAGGTTAACCATGAGAACACTAATTCTGCCAAACTATTATTAACACATCATTAGAGCTTTCACGAGAGGTTAGACGATGATCTTAGCCATCTAACAATAGAACGACATCACAAGAGCTTTCACGAGAGGTCAGCCGATGGTGTACACATTCAGTTGTTCATAATCTCGTCCCTCTGCATCCCTTGAGCTATCACGAGAGGTTAGCCGTGGATTTAATTTCGACCAGTCAAAGGCCTAACTCTAGTTATTCTTTGTAGACGAGTATGAAACCCGCTCCAGTCGAACACGCTCGAGAAGCCGTGGGTATCGCGACCGAAGTTGTGAGACACGTGATAACATCCATTGCAGCCTGACTCGCCGCGACAGCTATTCCCCATACTGCCACTTGTGACTACAGACAGTTGTCCTGTATCACCTAATGCAGGAAATGTTTAAAAACTATTAACATTTCATTACAAATTATTATTTTTATTAAATACTAGCGGTTGCCCGCGGCTTCGCCCGCGTAAAGATCGGTAACCGTCCCACTGGATCATATTAAAGGGATAAATGGTGTGCTACGTGTTAATCCAGGTTATGAACTATCTATGTGCCAAATTTCATAATCATCACAATCACCATCATTATAACAATCATCACAATCACCTTCACTATCACAATCACAATCACAATCACCATAACTATCACCATCACAATCACAATCACTGTCACCATCATCATTATCATCGTAATCACAACCATTATCATCGTAATCACAATCATCATCATCACAATCTCCATCCTCGGTATCAAAGTCACAATCACTATGACCATCACAATAACCATCACAATAACCATCACCATTGCTATAACCATCACAATCACCGTCACTATCACAATCACCATCACAATCACAATCACCATTATTGTTATCATAATCTTAATCATCGTAATCATAATGATTATCACAGTCATCACAATCATCATCATCACAATCACCATCATCGTTATCACACTTATTATCATGATAATCATTAACACAATCTGCATCACAATCACAATCACCATCACTATCACAATCACCATCACTATCACAATCACTATCACCATCACAATCATCATCACCATCGCTATCACTATCACCATCGCTATCACCATCACTATCGCCATCACAATCACAATCACAATCACCATCATCGTTAGCACAATCACTATCATCATTATCACAATCATTATCATCGTAATCACAACCATCACCATCACAATCACCATTACAATCACTATCACAATCACCTTCACCATCACAATCACTATAATCATTATCACAATCATTATCATCGTAATCACAACCATTTTCATCGTAATCACAATCATCATCATCACAATATACGTCCTCGTTATCTAAATCATAATGATCGTTATCACACGCGTCACCATCACTGTCACAATCACCATCACAATCACAATAACAATTACTATCACAATCACCATCAATATTACACTCACAATCACTATCACCATCACCATCGCTATAACCATCACAATCACCGTCACTATCACAATCACCATCATAATCACTATTACAATCATCGTTATCACAATCATCAACATAGTAATCACAATCATTATCATCGTAATCACAATCATCATCATCAGTATCACAAACACCATCACTGTCACAATCACAATCACAATCACCATCACCATCACTGTCACAGTCACTATCACTATAACCATCACCATCACCATCACAATCACAATCACCATCATCGTTATCACAATCATCATTATCGTTATCACAATCATCATCATCATTATCACGATCACCATCACTGTCACAATCACAATCACTATCACAATCACCATCACTATCACCATTTCAATAACCATCACCATTACTATCACCATCACAATCACCGTCACTATCACTATCACAGTCACCATCACCATTACCATAACAATCACAATCACCATCATCTTTATCACAATCACCATCATCGTTATCACAAATATAACAATAAATCAACAATAACCAGCTGTATAGAAGTCGAATCCGCCATCTTCTGAATCTCAAAATAAATGCCATTTTCGTAATCTGCACCCCTGATAATCTCGGTATCGACACCCATATTGATTTTTAGACAATTCAACCCCATCGCATCCCAACAGGGAATGAAGGCATTTCAGGTCCGCCACATTAAATCTTAAAATCGTTGTTTTTGTAATACCCGATACACCATACAAACAATACCGATGTTGATTTTCAGACTTTGTTACCCCATTTCCCCCTTTAGGGGTTGAATTCTAAAAAAACCTGAAACACAAATGTTAACTCCTGTGAAGTTTTGATTAAAACAGTCTTACCTAATCTTGTTTCCCCGTATAAACTTTTGATTCCCGTTTCATCCCCTTAGGGGGTACATTTTGAAAAATCCTTTCTTATTGCACCCCTTAACCTCATAAGGAACGTATGTGCCAAATTTGGGATCTCTAGACTCAGCGGTTTAGGCTGTGCATTGATTTTTAGACTTTGTCACCCCATTTCCCCCTCTTAGGGGTTGAATTCTGAAAAAACCTGAAACTCATTTCTACTCATTTATAGGAGTACTCCTATGAAGTTTTTAGTAAAATAGTCTAATTAATCTTGTTTCCCCATACAAACTTTAGAGCCCCGTTTCACCCCCTTAGGAGGTGACTTGAAAAACCCTTTCTTAGTGTACCCCTAGACCACTTCAGGAACATATGTGCCAAATTTGGGATCTCTAGACTCAGCGGTTTATGCTGTGCATTGATTTTTAGACTTTGTCACCCCATTTCCCCCTCTTAGGGGTTGAATTCTGAAAAACCCTGAAACCCGTTTCTACTCATTTATCAAAAGGAGCACTCCTGTGAAGTTTCGAATAAAATAGTCTAACTAATCTTGTTTCCCCATACAAACTTTGGAGCTCAGTTTAACCCCCTTAGGGGGTGAATTTTGAAAAATCCTTTCTTAGTGCACCCCTAGACCATACAAGGAACCTACTTGCCAAATTTGGAATCTGTAGACCCAGCGGTTTGGGCTGTGCGTTGATAGATGAGTCAGAGTCAGTCAGTTTCTTCTTTTATATATTTAGATTTATGCTACAATAACTTTATTGATTAATGATATCCGCCTCTAAGACGACCCACTGACCGAAATCAGAAAGAGGCAGAGAGGGGGTATAGCCAACAAAGACAACTATAGAACTTCACGGCAGCCTGGTCATGCAGTGGTCAGCAATCATTGTGAAGTGTTTAAATGAGGCGACAAGACAAAACATTCTAAACAAGCAGGGAACACCACAGAACTGCAGCTTGTTGCCCGCCAAAATTTAATGAAGAAGTGGCAGCCGCATTGTGGATGGTGGAGTTAAAAGGGACCAACGAATCAGGGGGCAGCAGATCACCTCGGCTGATGCCAAAGTGTTAAACAATGTAATCGCCAACTAAGAGAGTAGTGATCAAATTTTAACTCTTAAGTGATGCAGCCAGACTACTTTGTCTTATTTATCATGCAAATGCATCACCAGATGCTCCCTAATCCTGCCTGGCCCCAATAAGGAATTGAAGGAGCTAATGGGGCAGACTCCAATATCTGAGTACCTGTTCGGGGATAAGCTTCAGGACAAGTTTAATGCAATAAAACCTGTAAAAAAGTCAGGACAAGAATTGAAGAACACACCTGCAAGACCTTCGATGCAGTGCTGAAGCGGCAACACGCTCGAGGCACTCACCACAGAGGCCCCACCCGCGACGTCGGGGACAGGAATACGTCTAGCTCAGGTAGAAACTGGTAGATTGCAGTATTTTACTGAAGTCTGGAATAATGTTATCACTTATCCAACAATACAACAATTGGATCAAGGGTTGTAAACTACACTTTGATGAAATTCCAGTTCAAACTTCCATCCCTAAAAACAATAACTTCAGTCAGAAAGAAAGCAATCTTATCTTATGGAAATTAATAAACTCCTACAGTTATGTGCTATTGAATGATGTTTATCAACAAATTTTTATCCAGCATAGTTTTGCATCGAAAATCAGATGGCACTTGGATTTATATTAAATCTCAAAAAACTTTTAAATATATTAATATCCATCACTTCAAGCTAGAAGACTTAAGGACAGCAACCAAATTCATGACCCCAGGTTGTTTTATGGCAACTATAGATTTGAAAAATGCTTAAATACTTCTTACCCATAAAAAATTATAGATTTCTCCGGTTTCAGTTGTAAGATACACATTGTTTGAGTTTACATGCCTTCCATTTGGGCTTAGCATAGCGCCATATGTATTCACAAAGATTGTGAAGCCTGATGTGTCACCTGAGGTCATTGGGGTTGCTTTTCTATATTATATCTTGGTGATATTTTGTGCCTTGGTAGTTCACAACTGAGATTTTCTTAAAAAATCTAAGGTTTGTTATCAATACTAAAAAGAGTGCCTTAGAACCCAGACAGTGCTGTCAATATATAGGATTTCTGTTAGATTCAGTTCAGTTTAATATCTCAGTTCCTTAGAAGAAGATAGATAAAATTTCATGCCTAACTTATTAAATAATTTTAAATCTTGAAGAGGATATGCAAAATAGTAAAATTTGCTCAGTTGCTAGGTATCCTTGTTGTTGCATGCTCAACAGTGGAATATGGTGTGCTTTACACCAAGGTTATGGACAGTAACAAAACTACAATGAAAATTACAAGGCTCTGCTACCTATCACAAAAGAGTATAATATAACTACTGCGTTTTGCAGCCGTCGCGATATTCGGTAGCCGGCTAGCCGGAGTAGCCGTTAGCTAACTAGCTGTGTGCGTGCTCACTGCGCTGAGTAGGTAGTGACGTAATGTGAGACGCGAGTGCGAACTTCATTCACATCGCACATCTCTTTCAATAGTCACAAAATAGAATAAAGGAAGAGAAGGCATTGTATCTTAGTAATTTCGTTCGGTTAGTGTATGAATTTACGAAATACGATAGTTAGAAAGGTAGTATCTAATTACAGTTAGATGTGAAGGAATTTGATACTAACTATACGATTTTAAACCTAATTTCAGTCAAGAAATGGGTTTAAATCGTTTAAATTATCAGAAGCGCGACATCTGTACTTTACTTGCCTACAACTAAAGTCTGAGTCGATTTAAGTACGTAAAGTAAGTTTTTTAGTTCAAACAAACAGAGATGACGCTACTGTAGATTTTCGTTTTCTTAAAATAATAATAAGTACGACCTACGAGGGAACTCAATTCTTTTCAAAAGATTATGAAATAAAATAAAAAGTAAATGAAAAACGAAATTATGACATTACCTAACTTATCGACATCTAGACTTGTTGCCGCGGCGAGGATCGAACTCGAATCGCAGGGCAGTTGACTGTTATTCATTTTAAATCCCGCTGCGCCGCTAGCCGCTAGCGAGCGCTAGTCGTTATTGTTCAATAGCCAAGTAGCCAAAATAGCTGGCTAGCTAGCTGGCTATTCCACCACAAATAGCCGGCTAGCTAAGCTATCGAAATTTCGGCTAGTTACCCATCTCTACTAACTAATAGTGGAATAAATACTCCCAAATTCACATCACACAGCACGAGGCATGCTTCTGCATAAAAAGCCTCTGAAGTGGGTAAGTATTAATATTGAAGTTATATTAAAGGCAGCTGGTTGGACCACAAATTCCTCAACTTTGCTTGCTTTTATTATGAGACCTGTAGTTAGTGATTCTAAATTCTAGTGCTTTTGCACAAGCAGTGTGTTTTATAGTCTCTGTAATATAGAACACACTGCTTGTTATTGTTGGTTGATTAAATTTAATGTCAGTGGTAACTATCTGATTAAAGTACCTAATTAAGCTATTTATAAGATTATTATGACACTGGTTGTTGAATTAGAGAAGATTTATGTTATGTTACCTTTTATTTAAATAAATGTGTAATTAGTACCTAAGTAATGATAATCAGAATAGTATGTTAGGTTGCATTGTTCAATAATTATAAGATGTTTACGAGATTACCAACACAACTTTCTTCTTTAAACATCTACAAGTACTAAATGAGGACGAGATTACGGAGCATAATTATATAGATCGGACTAACTTACTTAATGACGTCCGATCCTTAATTATGTGAAGTAATCTCGTCCTCATTGTATCCCAACCCTTCCCAGAAGATCAGCCCACTTATACGTTTTTTAAAGTGTCTTATCTACACCCCTTTTTAAAGTTGTGTTGACTAATGTATCGGGACTACGTTATATAACCGTATCGGTCATCTTGAAGTCCCGATCATATGCTTTGAAAGAATGAGTTGACAGATGTCAGGACAGAGCGCGCAAAGACCGGACCACAGATAACATTTTCGTTTTGATGAAATCGATTCGTCTTTAAAAAATTGTGATAGCGAGTTAGCAACAAGTGCAAACTACAAGTACTAAATGAGGACGAGGTTACTTCACATAATTAAGGATCGGACGTCACTAGGTAAGTTAGTCCGATCTACATACAAGAACCGGACAGCAAAATTAGTGTCGGGCAGTGGCCCACCAGACACAACACCCGTCTGGTCGGAGGATCCTCCCTTTTCTACTGGGGATGAAGAGCTTTACACCCTGTTCGTCATACCTCCAAAGATTGTATTGTTTATTTGATTTAGTCTTGTAACAATTTTTATACAACATAATAATTGCATTTATGTGATTTTTTGTGAAAGTGTGCATTTTACACACTTTAAGGGGTTAAGGTCATAATGATTCGTAAAGATTTTCCAAAACTTGAAATTCGGGGAACGTGTGAAATACGCACGGATAGGAGTCCCGGACGGGGAGTACCAGTGTAACATATTTCTGGAATAGTAGGTTAGCTTGTATATATGTTTTGATCCAGGTTCATCAGGCAATATCGTCAAAGTTTAATAGTGAATACTCACCGAATCATTTCATCGTTATGCAGGTTTTGTCGCATGGACGGGTTTTGTACGAAAATATCTAGGAAGCCGATTGATAGTGTGAGTAGTCCATCAGCAAATGAGACGGCGCGAGGCGGCCATAGGCCGGACAGCTTCTTCAATTTGCCATGCAACTTATCGTTGTTGACATGCAACGAGGCATTCCCCTCCCCGCTCGGGAGGTCCCCCATCCCCCGCATCCAAGTCGATACTGTGAAGTGTTTAGTTCCGCACACGACGTCGTTCTGTTGCCAGTCGCGGAATATCCACACGAAGCCGTCCGTGTAGCCCATGTGAGCCGCGACCGCCGCAGCAAGGATTGTGCAGGCAGCTCGTGCGTCCGCGTTAACAAACACGATGCGTGCATTTACTTCTTGTAGATCTTGTAAAACTTTCTGAGATTGTTGTTCCGTTATGTTATGAAGAGGAATCGGAAAGTCGCGAAGGGCGATGTCCGGACCCTCTTTGAGCGCTGCATAGTAATCTTGGGCGAGCCTCGTGTGCTGGGACAGCACGGCAACGCGCGTCCAGCCCGACTGGCGCACGAAGTGGAGCAGAGCGAGTGCCAGGTGGCGCGGGCGGGGGCCCACGCGCCACGTGCTGCTGTCCGAGTCGTCCTCCGGCGCCACGTCCGCCATCACGAACGGCACGTGGCTGGCGGTAGCCAACGCTGACGCTGCAGTAGCGCCCTCCGCTGTTATGGACACCACGCCGACTAGTCTGTTGAAACTTGCTGTCCCTATGAAATTGTTTAACTTTTCGCTCATGTGTTGGTCGTCGGAACAATTGACGAAATATTCTGTTAATTGTATATCGCATCCAAATTTAGAAGTTTGTTCATAATATATAAATTTGCCAACTTCGTGTCCGATTTCAAAATAAAACTGATTGCTAGGATCGTTATAGCAAAAAAATGCCATCACAGTATACATATTTAGGTCATATTTATTAATTTGGTTATAAGTTTTCGCTTCCAAGGCCGACTGGCATGCTGCCTCTTCTATGTCTACTCCACTTGCTTGTCGCTCAAGGATTAACCTCAAAGTTTCTGGTGATGGCTTAAAGTCATAAATGAATTGAAAAAACTGAGGCGCGTATGATCGTAAAATGTTGACATCGGCGACGCGCATTGCAATGGCGGAATCTAGGTCCTGTTTGCAATCAAAGTTGACGGACTCGCAGGGTGGGGGCTCCACGACGCTCACGCCCTTAGCTCCCTGCCACATGTCATAGTCGAGGAACAGGAACGAGCGGTTGGTGCTGTGTTGCGGTTGCAGACTGCGCTCGAAGCCCGCGCGTCCTCGGCGCAGCATGCGCAGGCGGGCCCCGCTGTGCTCGGCGCGCCGCTGCAGACGCTGCAGCACCTCCTCGCACTTGTCGTCACCAAGCACATATACCGCAACCTCGTTGTCACTAAAATAACATGAAATAGTGTTTTGAAAAAGCAGCATCACATTTATCACAATAATTTATATGTACTTATTATGTCAATATTAAAATTGAGGTAGTACATTATTATTCTGAAGACTGTTGCTGACAGGATCTCTTCTCCGATATGGGTGTCTTTTATTAAGCTGGTAATTTGAATTTTTAAATTTGAATTTTATCTTATTGTATTTTGAATGTTGTAATTTTTATTTTATCGTATTTTAAATTCGAATGTTTATTTATCTTATTTTAATTTTGAATGAATTTAAAATTTAACCTTATTATTTTAATATCTGATTATTTAATTGATTTGAATAATAAATTAATGGTAATTTATTTTTGAATTTTTGGTTTTGTGATAATTTATTTTATTTTTTAATACTTATTTTAATTTCACTGTATGGATCATGTTATCTGAATTAAATGAATTTTATTTTTATTTATTTTATACTTTTACTTTATTAATTTTATCACATATTTTTGATAATTTTATTTATATCTGTTGAGTTTATAGATTTCAATGTGAGACGATTTTGCATGTGTGTGTTCCCTTTATATTAATAACAAAACTGTTTATACGAGTTAGTAGAAATAAATCCTTCGCCGCAACACCACGTCTTTTCGTCTCACGAACTCGTCAAATGTGTTCCGAAGAAGAAAAACGCTATCGTATTTTACTAATGAAGATTATTTTATTAAAAAAAAAAACAATAAAAAAAAACCTTCTATTTCATGCAATAATACTTTCTTTTATACAAAGATTTAAAGTTGTCATAAACTAACACAATTTGATTTAAGGTGGATGCATAGATGATCTCACTGCCATTTTGTCGCTAGATGGCGGCACATCCACAATTTCGAACATTTTCGATTTTTACACCTAACCTAGAAATGTTTAATAGACAACTTTATTATATGCGACATCTAGGGCATTAACTTGAATTTTTTAGATAATCACTGTGCTTGTTAACTGGTGTCATACAAAGATTAGAACATAATATAGATTTAGCTGCATGAATTTACTCTTTACACACACATGCAACGTAAATAGTAGTAAATTTCGACACCACTAGATGTCGTTTTATTCAAACATGAAAATTAAAATGTCCAGATAGCGTTAATTTAAATAAAGAGAACCAAATTATTTATAAGATGAATGTCCTTACATTATAGCAAAAACTAAAAACAAATATTAATTAATTTATTAAGCATACTATATATTACTAGAGGTTAAATTGTTATGATCCCAATCTATTTCTTATTAATATAATTATTGGCCTATGCATACTTTTGTTTCTAGGCTCGATATCCGATACCTTTTCACCGTAACAAATTATTCAGATAAATTATTATGGGTAATAAAGGTATATTGTACCTTTAAAGGTTGTTGTAATGTGACTGAACCTAAATAGTAAAGTGTCGACCAAAAGTCCATAGGCAATCTCACAAAGCAATAGCTTTACGTTTAGTTTGCCTTACGACCTTCTACTTTCAAGAAAATAGACATTGTCGTCTACAAGTAATAGTAGTTATCATTTTAACGTCGTAATATAAGGCAAGATGGCCTAGCGGTTAGGCGCGTGCAGATAGATCTATGAGTGAATCAGTAAGTCGTGAGGTCAAACTTCACGTTGTTACTATTAGACTTTTTGTAAGTTTTAACTCGATTGGAAGTAATGGGACAGAAATATTTTATTCTTTATCTTGTTCGCTTTGTGCACACATTTCGTAAAGTTAGGAAGGTAGATCATAGAAAATTGTACGAGCCAATATTGCTCATACAGCAAAAGTACGTTTCTGCGCACGTAATGAATTACGCTAAACGTACTTTATTAATTATATTCTAATATAAATTCAGTCGTCACTAAAACTCAGCCACAAGCGGGTCGATCAATAATAACATTGCATCAAGTGCGGCTCCGATAACTAAACAAACGTAACTTAAACGTAATTAAACTATTGAACATAACAGTGGTTTGGTGTGAACTAACTATCTTCCTACAACAACTACCGGGGTATCTGTCAACGACGAGATAACCCCAACATCTTTTGGTCCTTCGAGCCTGATCACGCGGCATATCACCTCGTAAGTCGTCGTGTCTCCTCATCAGCAGAGTGCTTAGCGTGGTATATCCCAGTTACGTTAGCAAATCGGTGTTATTGGCCTCCCACAAGCCGGTCTCACCAATAGCATTGAGACATTGCACATAACGTAAAGGAGGGTGAGCTACACTGTGTGCCTGTTTCTAACGAACCAGCAGAGAAGACGTCTACTGCTACAACTACAACTAAACAATCGGCGGAGATTACATCTACTGCTACAACTACAACTAAACAATCGGCGGAGATTACATCTACTGCTTCAACTAAGCAAGAATCACCGGGGATCACATCCTGCGGTTACTTCAACTCCGAAAACTTTGCGAGTACTCACTATCTACACGCCAACCACGCGCAGCCACAAGGCAGAAACAATGTCGACAGAACACTACCCTGAATTCGTGGAACTTATAACGAAACAGCAAAACAGCTACGAGAGAATCAAAACTCTACAAACCAACTATAAAAAGGATGCTGTGAGTAGAAAAACCACAGACTACCTAAACAAGCGCATCGAAGCTTTACAATCCATGTGGGAAGAGTTTCGATCGAATCATGAAATTTTGAAGAAGTATGAATCTGCCCAAAGAGACCATGACTACTTTAGGCAGGACATATTTATTATCACTAGAAGCATGTTTGACGAAACAATGCAATCTATGAATCAACTACGAAACAAGTTGATAAGCGAACCTGGATTTTCGGGTATGTCAAAACCGAAAATACTAGAAACTCCCGGAACACCGCAATTTGATACAACTGGAGTACACCAACAAATCGGGGATGAAACGGACAAACACCTATCAACTCTGTTACGTAATCAAATGTGTAACTTCAACGCTTTTAAGCGAGCGGTCTCCAAAATTAATCTGGATAACATGAAAGAGAAGTGGCAACTCCAAGATCAAGTCAACATATTACGATCTAAATGGGAATCCATTGACAAGATTCATTGGGAACTAAGCTACTTATTGCAAGGGAACGACAAGGACTATGAAGCAAAATTCGACCATTGGGAGCAAGTCTACGACAACCTAAAGGAAGAGCTAAATAGAAAAATCTTTGAGACATCCCATTATGAAAAAACAACACCGCGTATGGAATTACCGGAGTTCAACGGAACTTTCAACAACTGGATCTCCTTTAGAGATTTATTCTTTGAGATGATTCATAACAATCCAACGCTGAACAAAACGCAGAAAATGAAGTTCCTAAAGTCTAAATTGAAAGGCGAAGCTGAAAAGTTAATCAAGCACCTCCCTGTGAGTGCTGAGAATTATGACTCGTGCCTAAATATTATTGAGCACCGCTACGACAACAAGCGATTACTTTTCACTTCCTACATAGAAACACTTCTCAATCAAGCGTCCATCGAAAAACCAAATTCTACTAACATGAAAAAGCTGTATGACACAACTAAAGAGTGTTTAAATGGCCTAGAAAACATAGGCGTTAACATTCCAGTATGGGGTTCACTTATCGTCTATTTACTATCCTCCCAACTGGATGACGTCACGTACGCTTTATTTTTTTTTTTTTCGGATGGGAAATCATCAAATGACTTCTCCCGCTCTGGGCGGAGCAGGAGGGAGTGTCAGACTTTTACTGACTAAAACCCATCCATGTTCCTTCATCGCCCTTTGTGTTCCGGGGCCACGGTATCTCTTTCGAATAGTCCCGCAACCCCGGCAGGCATCGGTCCTTTCGGACCCCTTCCTTTTTGCTGACTCTCTTTGAGGCGCGCGTGGAACACGAACGCGCCGTCGACACGGCCTGTATGACGTCACGTACGCTGACTTCATAAAAACCATGAAACATTCAAGAGAGCTCCCAGACTTAGAGGAGTTTATGGAGTTCCTGGAATTGCAGTTCATAACTCTAGAAACATCCCGTAACAAAAGGAATGGCGGGAAACAAAACTACTCATCAAATAACCAACATAAAAATTATAACAACAAAAAGTCAACGAACTTTAAAGACACAGAAAAGTGGACAAAAACCTTTCATGCAACGCTGAGGAAATGTCCACTGTGCAAAAACGAACACACGCTGATGCAGTGTCCTACATTCTTGGACGTGGATGTCGCAACGCGAAACAAAACAACAAGAAATCTTAACTTGTGCAAAAGTTGTTTGTTTAGTCACGGCGGAAATAAATGCAACTCAATGAAAAAATGCCGCACGTGTAACTACAAGCATCACTCCCTTCTTCATGATGAAAATCTGAAAGGGTAACAATCAACGCCAACCACATCAACGGTGGCTGAGCGAACATCTAATCACATTAACGGTGAACAAGAGATACTCTTAACGACTCTTCAATTACGGGTCAAAAACAAGGAAGGAGATTACGTCATCCTTCGAGCGTTACTGGATCAAGGCTCTCAAGTAAGCTTGGTCACAGAAAATGCTGCGCAACGGTTGAACTTACCCCGAAATAAAATGAACGCTGCGGTCACTGGAGTTGGCACTATAATGGGCAAAAGTAAAGGGATGATAAAATTGGAATGCAAGTCTATCCACTCTGATTATACATTCCTAACAGAAGCGTTAGTGATGAGTAAACTCATCAACAACTTGCCAAACTCAACGATCAGCACAGAGAACTGGACACATCTTCACAATATTGAGTTAGCTGATCCAGACTACAACATCTCTGGACCCATCGATCTACTGCTTGGAGCAGACTCCGACGTGATCCTAGGAGGAATAATCAAGCATAACAATGGTTCACCAGTAGCACAACAGACAAAGTTGGGCTGGATATTGTGCGGAGCTACAAAGCAGTTTAACTGTCTTATAACGCTAACAGAGCTAGACAACCTGACAAAATTTTGGGAAATAGAAGACATCCCTTCGGAATCAGAAAACACTACGGAAAACGAATTCTGTGAAAAATATTACACAGAAACAACTAAACGATTAAGCAATGGGCGTTATGTGGTGAAAATGCCAATGCACCCTAACTACGAACAAAACCTGGGTAACTCGAAACTTCAAGCTACAGCACAATTTCTTCATTTAGAAAAGAAAATGGCGAGGCAAGAACACTTCGCTAAATTATACAAAGACTTCATCCGAGAATACATCGATTTGGGTCACATGAAACCCGCGACAGAATCGGAAAGTCGAGTACAATCCTACCTACCACACCACGGCGTAGTAAGGGAGTGCTCATCAACAACGAAACTACGAGCTGTTTTTAACGCATCAATGAAAACGGCCTCCGGGTACAGCTTAAACGATTTGATGGAAAAAGGGCCAAATCTACAAAAGGACATACTGTAGCGCGTAGGCAAATTACTTATACATCTTTAGTCTTAGGTCATGTATGACGTAGCTCGTAAGTTAACTCTAAGCCCTCAACCACTGTACTGTATATTGTAATCTTTGTGTTAGTCGTTCAGTAAACCTTCAACTGAGAACACGCTTTTTACTTTGCCAAACCTTCTGACCGTACATAAAATCACCTTATCGGCAAAGTGGTGACACCCGACGCGTCCGCTCGCGTATCGAGTTCCAAGTTTTTAACAAAGACTATAATTCATCGCGCGTAAAAACGAACGACTCACTCTACCAGGCCGCAGCTCTCTCAACAACTTGCAGCCATGTCAACCCAAGACCAGCCACAGCCGCAACAGATGACGGCAGTTTCCATGACACCGAGGATACCGGACTTCTGGCAAGATCGACCAAGACTCTGGTTTCATCAATTCAACGCCATCGTGGATCCTCTAAAGGCAAGTGACCTGCACAAAAGTCAACTTCTAATAGCTAGGCTGAAACCTGACGAATTACCTGATATTAGTGACATTCTTGAAAACATGCCTGAGAACAATAAATATGAAACTCTAAAAAATAGGTTAATTTCGGTTTACGAAGAGTCGGAAACAAAACAAAGCCTTCACAATTATTACGGCGTATGCGAGACTTAGGGAAAAATAAAGTCCCAGACGATACTCTAAAGTTATTGTGGACAGGTCGTCTTCCACACTCAATTAGGGCCGTCATAACCGCATGCGACACTGACGAGGTAAAACTCGATGGTTTGGCTAAAATCGCTGATAAAATTCTGGAAAATACCAGGCCATCTGAAATAGCCCCGGTTCCTAAAACAACTCCGAGTGCAGACCCAACACTTCCCGAAACCATTGTAAATGAGCTGAAACAAATGAAACTAGAAATTTCAGAATTACGCCCTAAACTAGACGATTCCATTAACCATCAGAACCGCGTGTCGCGAAGCCGAGATTGTTATAGCCATGGAACTTCCCGGACGCGCTCTAAAAGTCGCGAAATCACTTATAAAAATAGGGAGAATTACCTCAGACAAAAAGAGGAACCAGGTGATGCGAATTACCAGTGTTTTTACCACTTCACTTATGGCATAAATGCGCGTAAATGCGGCGACACAATAAATTGCAATAAAAGGAACCCGGAAAACTAATACAGACACCGGGTCAAATACACAATGTCGCCGGTGTCAACAATTCCTATCGTTTATGTGTTACAGATATTGTAGGGAATTTACTGGGTCCAGCGACTCACCCGCATCACCTTCCCGCAGCCACAGTCCAAGGGTCCTGGCTTGGTAAAACGTCGGGGCTTGTCGGCAGAGCACACCACAAGGAATTTCCAGTCAATAATCCCAAACATATAGGTCCATGGGTCACGTAAAGCACTGTCTTCCAGCAAGATGAAAGGGGAACTTAGATTTTGGGTAAATCAAACAACGGGAAACACTAGCACTGCATATCGGCGACCCGTGTGTTCGCAACGGAGTCCATTTTTGACTACGTCATGGTGGTGCCGCGAACTTTGCACCAACAACCGTTCCTCAAGGAAAGGATGCGTTCCAGTCGACGCATATATGAATAAAATGAAAAAGAACCACGTTTATAAACCAAATTGTGTCATCTTATCCTAACACGAATAAAGAAATATTTAAACAAAAACAAAAAACTGTTTCGAGACGAAACAGATATTAAAACTGGTGCACGATATCTTATCGACACTGGTGCTGATGTGTCGGTTTTAGCCGGTAAAAGGCAAAACGCATCTACATCAGATTACATATTATATGCAGCCAACGGCACAAAAATCAAAACATACGGGGAAAAATCCATCACAGTTAACTTAGGTTTACGTCGCCCATTCCAATGGAAGTTCATACTAGCCGATGTACAACGTTCAATAATAGGCGCTGACTTCCTTGCTGCTAACAAACTAATAGTAGACTTACATGGTAGGAAACTAATAGACAAACTCACTTTAATATCGCGCGCCACAAATATTACAAATTGCCCTGAATCGAGTATTCGATCAATCGATGTAAACGACGAATACCATCTCATATTACAAAAATTTCCCGACATCACCAAATTAGAAAACTTTAAAACACATCCTAAACATGATGTTCAACACCACATTTATACTAATGGACCCCCGGTCCATGAAAAAGTACGACCGCTTAATCCGGAGAAATACAAAGTCGCCAAAGCAGAATTCGAAAGAATGATGCAATTAGGTATTTGTAGACCTTCGAATAGTCCATGGGCTAACCCACTTGTTTGCGTTAGTAAAAAAACGGTGAAATAAGACCGTGCGGAGACTACCGTAGACTTAACGCACAAACTACTCCCGACCGTTACCCATTACCAAGACTACTTGATTTCACATATTTACTCAAAGGGAAAACTATATTTTCAAAAATTGACGTCCGGAAAGCTTACCATAATATACCAATGGCTCCCGAAGACAACCCAAAAACTGCAGTCATAACTCCATTCGGTTTATTCGAATTTACGAGAATGAACTTTGGGTTACGTAACGCAGCGCAAGATTTTCAAAGGCTGGTCAACAACGCATTAAAAAGTCTTGACTTTGCATTTCCTTACCTTGATGATGTAATTATAGCTTCAGATTCAAAAGAAACGCATGCAAAACATTGAGAGATAGTTTTAGAACGATTAAATAATATCGGTTTAACAATCAACACAGATAAATGCGAATTCGGTAAATCCGAGTTAAGCTTCCTCGGTTACCACATCAACTCAAAAGGCATAAAACCGAGCGCAAACAAGACGCAACTTATTAATGATTATCCACAACCCAATACAATAGAGGAACTTCGACGTTTCCTCGGAATGATGAATTTCCACAGGCTCAACATTCCAAAAGCTGCAGAAATTCAAACACCACTAAACGCGTATTTACACAATTCAAAAAAACGCGACAAAACAGAAATTACATGGACCGAAAGTGCATTAGAAGCATTCAGTCGATGTAAACAAGCCATCAATAATACAGTCACGTTATCGCATCCCGACGCAACCGTGCCATTAGTGTTGATGACAGACGCTTCCGGTACTTGCGTAGGCGCCGCTTTAAATCAGAAAGTTGGTGATAAATTAGAACCTCTAGGATTTTATTCAAAGAAACTCACCGATACCCAAACAAGATACAGCACGTACGATAGGGAACTTCTAGCAATATACATGGCAATTAAACACTTCCGCCATATGGTAGAAGGCAGACAGCTAACAGTACTAACAGACCACAAACCATTGACTTTCGCCCTATCTAAAAAGGTATCGTCTTCAGACTCACCTAGACGGTTAAGACAACTAGATTTCATTTCCCAATTTTGCGATAACATCATGTACATAGAAGGTGACAAAAATACAGTCGCCGACGCATTATCCCGAATCGATCGAGATAATCTATCTTGCCATCACTAGTAGATTATCAAAAGTTAGCCGAACTACAAAAAAGCGATCCGGAATTACAAAATCTACGCAAACACGACAAACTCCAATTTAAATTAATAACAATGCCCGATTCAAAAATAAAAATAGCCTGCGAAACATCAACAAACGATATACGTCCTTATCTACCCATACAGTTCCGGGAACTCGCCATAAAGACTTTACACAATGTGAGTCATCCCGGCGTCGCAGCTACTCAACGCTTAGTTAAGTCAAGGTATTTCTGGAGCAACATGAATACCGACATAAAAAATTTCGTTAAAATGTGTGTTCCCTGTCAAAAATCTAAAATTCAACGACACACAGTAACACCGATAGGCGAATTTGACAGCACAGGTAATCGTTTTGAAAATGTACACATCGATATAATAGGACCACTGCCACCGGCAGAGGATTTTAAATATTGCGTTACCATCATCGACAGGGTGACGAAATGGCCAGAAGTTATACCCGTAAAAAATATAACAGCTGAAACGGTTGCTAAGGTGTTCGCAGAGCATTGGATTGCTCGTTTCGGTTGTCCAATACGTATAACCTCAGATCAAGGTCATCAATTCGAATCAGATTTATTTCGGCAGTTATTAAAAAGACTCGGCATCGAACGAGTTCGCACAACTGCATACAACCCAAAGTCGAACGGCATGATAGAAAGACTTCACCGTACCTTAAAGGCTGCTATTATGGCAAAATGTTCAAATAGCACACAATGGTTACGGGAATTACCTCTAGTACTCTTAGGGTTGCGCTCGGCAGTTAAATTAGATCTGGGATACAGTCCATCGCAATTTTTATACGGCAGTAGTCTCAGACTGCCAGGTGATCTATTTCATTCAAAATCTACAACCAATATTAACGACAGCGACTACATCAAATTGTTAACCAAGTCATTGTCATCCGTTCCCAAACTCTCACATTCAAGTTTACATAGCAATAACAATAGTGTATTCGTTCATAAAGATTTAGCCATTAACACTCATGTGATTGTTAGAAATGAAGCACGTCGATCTTTGGTACCACCATACGAAGGTCCATATAAAGTATTAAAACGACATCCAAAATTTTATACATTAGACTGTAACGGAAGGCAAGTCACAGTGTCACTTGATCGTCTAAAACCAGCTTACCTATTAGAATTTGATAATGTGTCGGTCCCACGCCAGGAGACCCGAACAACGACGCCACCCGACACCGTCCCACATCCGGCGAACGTTACGACTCCATACATCACTTCAAGCACTACGACACCGCTGATTACAACGAAATCGGGCCGGGTCGTTAAGACCGTGAGATTCGACATATGAGCCGCCTCCGTCAACGTCTTTATCAGCCGTATGAATAACCGTCCCTCTTCAACAAACGTTCACTATCGCCGCACTCATACCAGCCAGCAGTCAGACAACATGGGCCAGCCAGCTAGCAAGATGACTATCGTGGCGAAGAACAGCGCAGCCGCCGGCAACAAGGTTTCGCTGCAAGATGAAACCATTACCGTCACCCACAAGATGTCGCTAGCCGCAAACATCCTAGTCAGTACAGCGGTAATCCTATCTATACTCTACGTGGGGTGGTGCTATTGCAAGCGCCACATCGAAGCCTTCGTCGAGACAAAATCAACCATGCGATCACACAACGTGCTATCGGCGCTCCACCAGGGATGCCCAACCTACAAGCAAATCGCGAGTGCAAACCTCAAAGTTAAAGTGTAGTGTAAACAACATGTGACGAAAATAATACTCTCTCTAGTATAAGTAGCATAGTGTGAACGCTCTAGCATAAGTAAAACCATTGTTCACAACTCAATTTGTTTATTGTTATGTTATCGTCTGTAGTTTTAATTAGTTCATAGATAATTTTGTATTCTTTTGGGTTGTCACAAATTAAAATTTTATCGTTAAATCTAAGGGGGGAGGATTGTAGCGCGTAGGCAAATTACTTATACATCTTTAGTCTTAGGTCATGTATGACGTAGCTCGTAAGTTAACTCTAAGCCCTCAACCACTGTACTGTATATTGTAATCTTTGTGTTAGTCGTTCAGTAAACCTTCATCTGAGAACACGCTTTTTACTTTGCCAAACCTTCTGACCGTACACACACATAAAATCACCTTATCGGCAAAATTCTATCCCTGGTCATAAAATGGCGGAGCTATAGATATGTTCTAACGGCGGACATTGAGAAAATGTACCGTCAAATCCTTATTCATCAAGATCAACAATGTCTTCAAAGAATTATTTGGAGAGAATCCAAGAGAGAACCACTGAGAGTTATGCAACTGTGTACCCTAACATACGGGACCAAAGTCGCACCATTCATAGCGATGCGGACTCTCCAACAGCTGGCCAAAGATAAAGGGAACGCTTTCCCTCTGGCCCAAAAGGCGCTCCTTAACGAATTTTATGTGGATGACGCCATTACAGGCCATCATACCATAGAATCAACAAAGCTACTGCAAGAAGAGCTAAGCGAACTACTGAAGAAAGGTGGTTTTCTTTTACGGAAATGGTCCACAAACGAACCATCTATTCTCAAAAACCTACAAAAGAAAGAGAAAAGTAACAATAACTAATTTAACTTCAAACAACAAGAGTTCAGCAAAACACTTGGGCTCGCATGGAATGACGCAAGCGACACATTCCATTTTATTAGTGGAGCACCTAACGACAACAAAAATGCATCATATACAAAACGCAGGCTATTGTCAGAAATAAGCAAGATCTATGATTCACTCGGTTGGTTGGCTCCAACAACACTACAAGCAAAACTGCTTTTCCAAAAACTATGGAATGATAGCTGCCAAAACATTGGCTGGGATGAAAATGTATCGGATTCCAAAGAAAAGGAATGGAGGCAAATAAAATCCGACCTGCCGAACATAAAATTCATAAGTTTACCAAGATGGATAAAACATGAAAACAATAGTACGGAACCCACGTCGATAAAAAATTAATTAATAAATTCACATGAATTAATAAATTCATTACTTGAACGACATAGCAACATAAATCGTATTACAAGAATACTTACTTTGGTGATACGTTTTGCTGATAAATTACGAAACAAAAGAAGGTCAAGTGAATGCCATGAACTGAACCTGCATGAACAAAACAACACGCTGTTTATAATTATTAAATCAGTGCAACGGGATTATTTCGAAAATGAGATAAATTCCCTAAACAAAGGTGAAAAACTTGCCAACAGAAGTACCATTTTGAAACTTAATCCATTTTTGGACTCTAATGGAGTTTTACGTGTTGGAGGACGCCTAAACCACTCAAACTTGCCAGTGGAAATGAAACACCCCATTTTATTACCAGGAGAGGGAAGATTAACCCAACTTATTGTTGAAAAGGCGCATCAACGAACTTTACACGGTGGAGCAAGACTAACGCTAGCTCACACTAGAAACGCTTACTGGATAATCAGCGGCAATCTAACCGTCAAGAAAATACTGCGACAATGCATTCAATGCCGTCGATATGCAACAACTCGAAGTGAACAGTTGAAGGAGAAAGGATTACTCCATCGAAGCCGTTTTCGCATACCGGCGTCGACTTTACAGGCCATGTGGACGTAAAGATAAACAAAGGCCGCGGGATAAAAACCAGCAAAGGCTACATAGCCATATTCATATGTATGTGCACAAAAGCAGTACATATCGAACTTGTTTCGGACCTATCAACGGAAACTTTCATCGCAGCACTAAGAAGAATGTGCGCCCGAAGAGGCACCCCAAAACATATTTACTCGGATAATGGAACCAACTTTGTTGGAGCCGCAAGAGTTTTAAAAGAAGAGTTCCAACTATTTAAAACACTGCAATCATCAGAGTTCTTTAAGGAGATCAACGACCTTCAAATCGAATGGCACTTCAACACTCCATCCTGGCCATCAGCAGGAGGCTTATGGGAAGCCGCAGTACGTTCCATGAAAGCACACCTGAAAAGGGTGATCGGACAACAAAAGCTTACCTACGAACAATTTGCAACGCTTCTCACACAAATCGAAGCGTGCATGAACAGCCAGCCACTGTGTCCATTATCAGAAGATATTGAAGATCTGGAATATCTCACTCCCGGTCACTTCCTCACGGGAAGTCCAACACTAACACTACCACTCAATGAACCTGAAGAAAACAAAACGATAGACATCAGAAACAACTGGAAACTCATTGAACTCATGCGTCGACACTATTGGGGTCGCTGGTCGAAAGAATACCTTCATTCTCTACAAAACCGAAACAAATGGCAACAAACTAAAGAAAACATACAGAAGGGGCAGCTAGTTCTCGTCAAGGAAAATAATCTACCCTCAAGCAGATGGGCTATGGGTCGAGTAATAGAACTGCACCCAGGCAGCGACAACTTAGTACGAGTAGTCACGCTTAAGACACAAAATGGGGTACTTAAAAGACCCATAACTAAACTTGCCCCGCTACCTATAAACGAGGTACGCGGAAGCGCTGAAACACAAGAAGTGAGTCCATAAACGGACCACAATGTTAGCATAACTAATTATCGATTCATTAATACCATAACATCATAGACAATAATCGAATACTTAATTATTTAAAAGATCATTCGTTCATTTTAAGGTGGCAACACCGTTATGTCAGTTGGTAAAAAATAATCGTTGCAACGGTCATTACTTTTGCGGATACAGACGTCGAAGGTGACAACCTTGACCTTGACCGTTGAGTAGTAACTCGAGACATCGAGTTACTACTAGGTTGTGAACCAGAAAATAAATTACATACAGTGATTGAGAACAGTCTATTTTTTACAATTCAGAAGTGTGCTAATAATTTATCCACGTGCCTGATTGTGCGGTTTCCTGGACTCAAGGAATATGAAAGGTCAGAAATTAATGTCTTATTTTGCTGCCACATGATTATTTGTCTGGTTATAACTGTTATGGCGATACAAAACGTATTGGAAAAGACTGCGTTTATCCAATACGAACCGATTCGTGTGTATAGTGAAAAGAGTGTTTGTTAATCATCGGAATATACGTAATTGCGTTATTATGTTAAGATTTATGGTGGAAGTGTGTGCAAACAAAACAAAATTAATATCAAAGTGAAGACGATTTTGTGATTAACTTTTTTTTTTATTACATATTAATTAGTGACGGTGTAAGTGTTATAATGTATTAGCTGATATCGTTAGTAATAGTAATAATCATAAGTAGTAGAGTAGTAATCTAATACCCTCATTGTTTGATTTTGAATAATTATTATCTTTTCTATATTTTTCTATGGTTAATCTAAATTGTGCTATATTATATTTTCTTTGAATCACTCAAAACCGGTGTGTATCGATAATGGGCAATTCGAAACGGAGGCGACGTGTTACTAGTGAAGACAGTACGTCTGTAAATACAACCTCTAGCGACAGTGGCGACCATCATCGTAGATCGCGACATAAAAAAAGACGTCATATTCGTAAACATAGCCATAGTTATAAAAGACATAGTAAGAGACAAGCGCGTTCTAAACGTCAAGAACAAGAGTCTTCTCTGAGAAGCGTCAACCGTGAATTAACTAAAACTCCTCCATTGCCAATTCCGAATCATTTAATCGTATCGAACATTTCTAGTGCGTTAAATAATCAATCCGAACCTGTTCCAGCTAATAGTAGTAGTTCTACAGTGCACATCCCCACGGTCAATGAACCTATTAGTCATTTTACGACGCCCCCTGTTCCTAATTTCTGGGGTCAAAACAATTTTCCTGTTTCTTTTAGTGTTGTACCCGAATTCGACCCAAGTGATAATAGTCAGACAATAGAAAACTGGATAAACAAGGTTAGTGAATGTGCGCAGATTTATTCCTGGAATGATCGTCAGATATGTCATCATGCACTTCCTAAATTGATGGTTTAGCGAAAAAGTGGTACCAGGGTCTACCCTCAGTTTTGTATAGTTGAAATGAGTGGACCCAAAAATTAAAATTTGCTTTTCCTTCCAACGAAAATTACGGAGATTTGTTAACTACAATGTTAAAACTTCGATGTAGATTTGGCCAGTCGTTAGAACATTATTATTATGATAAAATAGCATTAATAAATAAATGTGAGATAGCGGGAACTAAAGCAGTCGGTTGTCTTATACACGGCATTGATGATAAATTTGTACGAATAGGGGCAGGTACTTGTATGTTCAAGGAACCGGAACAGATCCTAAACTATTTGCGTACTGTGTCTCAACATGAAAATAATGCACCAAATTCTAACTTCCGAAACCGGAACACAGCGTCGCTTAGACAGCCTAATAAGATGACAAACGAACAAACAAAAAATAATATTTCAGACACAGTCCGGTGCTATAACTGTAATGAAATAGGTCACATAAGTTTAAAATGTAATAAACCTATCAAAAAGTGTAACTTTTGCTTTAAATTAGGACATGAAACAAAGGACTGTCGTAAAAAGAACGCCATTAATAGTGATGAAACTAGTAAAAGCAATAATGTCACAGAACAAAGTAAGACTGTCATGTGTATTAATAATAGTGAGTCCAATAATGAAAAATATTATAAAACTGTTAAAGTAAATCACATTAGTTTGCAGGCATACATTGACCTAGGCAGTAAATGTACTCTTATACGAGAATCGAAGGCAAAGCTCATATTAGCTAATTGGGATACCAGTGATTTACCAATGTTACAGGGGTTTGGTAATTCTTTAGTCAGGCCAATAGGAAAATCAATGGTTATGTTAGAGATTGGTTCCGTAAAAGCTGAAACTGAAATTCTAATCGTAGAAGATCAAATTCAAATTCAAATTCAAATTAATTTATTTCGATCATTACTTGAGGACACCAATTTTAGTAGGGCAGTCTTTTACGGAAAAACCAAATGTTATACTATTGAAAACAGCTGATGAGCTGGTTTTTATGCAAATACCAGAGTTTTGTGATGAAAATAATTTAAAGGTTAAAGTTTTCGCTAACAAAGATGAAATCGTAAAACCTAAGACCACAATGCCAATCGATGTTATTGCTGATGATAATTACACAGGTGGCTTGTTTGTGCAGTGTGGTCTTCGAATTTTACATAATAATGAATATGTTATTATGTTCTGGTCTTTTTGAATTTCAAGTGGGTAGGGGATATTTACTATTAACAAACTTATCACACAATGATCTAAAGATTCCTAAAGGCATGTTATTAGTACGGGGCCAAATATATCGGGAAGTGAGTAGTGAATATATAGGCATAATGACGGAAACTACAACCTATGAACCATTACCATTATCACACGTAAAAATTAGCACAGATATGACAGAGAAACAAAAACAAAAATTGTTTGAACTATTACAAAAGTATAGGGACTGTTTTGCAATTAATTTGGCAGAATTGGGTAAAACTAACATAACAAAAATGGACATTACATTAACGGATAACAGACCGGTGGTGTATAATCCATATAGAATATCACAAAGTGAACATGAGCATTTAAATAAAATGATAGAAGAGTTGTTGACTAATGGTATCATTCGTGAGAGTACTTCGGAATATTCAAGTCCCGTGATACTAGTAAATAAGAAGAATGGTGATAAACGGCTATGTATTGATTATAGATCTCTTAATCGAAAGACACTAAAAGATAAATATCCGTTACCTCGTATTGAGGATCAATTAGATAGATTAGGAGGTAGTAGGTACTTCATAAGTCTAGACCTATTTTCAGGGTACTATCAGGTACCAATGGATAAAAATAGTAAGCGATTTACAGCATTTGTGACACCTGATGGATTGTATAAGAGAAAATGCCATTTGGGCTTTCAAATGCACCTAGTGTTTTCCAACGTACGATTAATTATATGCTTAGGGGTAAACAAAATTTAGCACTGGCGTACATGGATGACTTATTAGTGACATCACAGTCAATTGAAGAGGGTTTAGATAAGCTGGAGAGGGTTTTTCAATTGTTAAGATCTTCTCATCTAACACTTAATTTGGAAAAATGTGATTTCTTTCAAACTCGTATAAATTATCTGGGCTACGAGATTAGTTCTGATGGAATCCGTCCTGGTGTCGCAAAAATTAAAGCTGTAATGGATTTTACCATCCCCAAAAATGTTCATGAGGTTAGACAGTTTGTTTGTTTGTTATTATTCAATAATAGCAAAACCTTTGACAATTCTTACAAAGAAAAATACTCCTTGGACTTTTGATGAACCTCAATTTTAACGGCATTCAATGAATTAAAATCAAAATTAACTACAAGACCTGTTTTAGCATTATACGATCCCCAGGCTGAGCTAGAAATTCATGCTGACGCTAGTAAAGTTGGCATTGGAGCAATTTTAATGCAACGTGTTAATCATGATATGTTACATCCTATAGTGTATTACAGTCGTCAAACAACTTCCGACGAAAGCAAACTTCACTCATACGAATTGGAGACTTTAGCAGTGGTTTGTGCCTTAAACAGATTTAGGGTTTATGTCTTAGGCAAAACATTTAAAGTTGTTACTGACTGTGCCGCTATAAGGAGTACAATGATAAAAAAAGATCTCATACCTAGAGTAGCGCGATGGTACATATTGATGCAGGAATATGATTTTATTGTAGAGCATCGTGATGGTGTTAAAATGAGTCACGTTGATGCACTGTCCCGCAATCCTGGTATTTCTGAATGCCAGGATGAGATTAGAGTTGTTGATATTATGGCAATAGATGATGATGCCTGGTTGCGTACAGTGCAGGAACAGGATTCAGAAATACAACGAATAATTAATATTCTAAGTGACACAAATACGAAAGACATTGTAGAGATTCATAAGAACTATACAATAAAAAATGGTCGTTTATACAGAATAACAAGTGACAAAAATAATGATGTTAATTTGAAGTGGGTGGTTCCAAAATCTGTTAGGTGGCAAATAGTTCGTATGAATCACGACGATGTCGGTCACTTCAGTTTTGATAAAACTTATAGTAGGGTCAATCAAGTTTATTGGTTTAAAAAGATGCGAAGATTTATTAAAAAATATTGCAGTTCCTGCCTCAGCTGTGCTCACAATAAAATACCCGCTGGTGCCAAAGAAGGGGAGTTACATCCTATACCAAAAATTAATAAACCATTTGATACCCTGCATACTGATCACTGTGGGCCATTTTCAGTCAGTAAAAAGAAAAATTGTCACATCTTAGTAATCATCGACGCTTTCACAAAATTCATATTTATAAAACCAGTCAAGAATGTTAAAAGTAGTACTGGTATTCAGGTATTTACAGAATATTTCTCTCTTTTTGGAGTAGGTTGATATCCGACAGAGGTACTAGTTTTACCAGCAAGGAATTCTCCGATTTTGTAAATGAAAGGGGAATCAAACATATTTTAAATGCGGTAGCCTCTCCTAGGGCTAATGGTCAAGTGGAGAGATTCAACCGGACTATAGTTGATGCTATAACGACCGCAAATCATAATAGACCAGAAAACGAGTGGGATTTGCGGTTACCGCAAATACAGTGGTCCTTAAATAACACGATAAATAAGTCAACCGGTCGTACCCCCTCAGAAATTCTGTTTGGCATTCAGACTACAGGTGTTTCGGACGGTTTCATGAATACGCTTGTCTCAGAATCCCATACGCCGGTAGATCGTGAGGAAATTAGATCGGATGCAGAATCGCGAATTCAAATTAATCAACAGGAACAAAAAGAGCGTTTTGACAAATCACATAAAAAACCTACTCAGTATAAAATAGGCGATTTAGTTCGTGTCGAAAAAGATATCCGCACTGAACCTGGACAGAGTCGTAAATTATTACCTAAATGTGTAGGGCCGTTTAGGATTTCTAAAGTTATTGGTAATGATCGTTACGAAATAGAGGACACTCTTATTACTAGGAAAAAGGTTGCAAACCCTATAGATCGGTTTTCGCTGTCGACAAATTACACCCTTGGCTTGTTTTTAACCACGATGCGATATCGAGTGATTCAGAGTAGATATAAAATTATGTATTTGGTATGGTAGTATTTATGATTGACTTTTCTAATATTAGTGAATGCAAGGATTGTATGATGATGATGATGAAATCATGGTTGTAAAATATGTAATGATTAATGGTAATCCTAAAGGCTTTCAAATAATACTATGATATTTGTTTAATAGAGAAAATGAATAATGTGTAAAGAAATATTGAGTTTTATGTAAAATTAACTGGAGAGAGCATAATAGTGATTGTGAGTGTGAGAGAATGAAGTAAAGTCAATTCATGTGTAAAAACAGTTCATGTGTAAAATGAAATTGACCAATATTATGTTTCTAGTAGAAAAAGATTTATGAGTGAGTAAAAGTGAATTACCAACTTATGAGATGAATAATTATGAGAATGTATTTATGAGATATTATTTTCTAAGAGTGAGTCGATATTGGTGAGAGTGCCTAGCAGTGTTAATTATAAGAGTGAGTCGCTATTGGTGAGTGCCTATATGCGATGTTAGTTATAAGAGTGAGTCTCTATTGGTGAGAGTGCCTATATGCGATGTTAGTCATAAGAGTGAGTCGCTATTGGTGAGAGTGCCTATATGCGATGTTAGTTATAAGAGTGAGTCGCTATTGGTGAGAGTGCCTATATGCGATGTTAGTTATAAGAGTGAGTCGCTGTTGGTGAGAGTGCCTAGCGATGTTAGTTATAAGAGTGAGTCGCCGTTGGTGAGAGTGCCTAGCGATGTTAGTTATAAGAGTGAGTCGCTGTTGGTGAGAGTGCCTAGCGATGTTAGTTATAAGAGTGAGTCGCTGTTGGTGAGAGTGCCTAGCGATGTTAGTTATAAGAGTGAGTCATAACATCAGTTATAGATATTAAATAACGCAATGTTTGTTATAAAAGTAATTATGTATTTTCTTCCTGTGATTTTAAAAATTGTAAAACGCGAGGCCGCGTTTGACGTCAGGATTAGCCGAATGTTAGCATAACTAATTATCGATTCATTAATACCATAACATCATAGACAATAATCGAATACTTAATTATTTAAAAGATCATTCGTTCATTTTAAGGTGGCAACACCGTTATGTCAGTTGGTAAAAAATATTCGTTGCAACGGTCATTACTTTTGCGGATACAGACGTCGAAGGTTGTCTCGAGTTACTAACTAGTAGTTGTGAACCAGAAAATAAATTACATACAGTGATTGAGAACAGTCTATTTTTTACAACAACGAGCCAAAGAAAGGCACTAATAAAAGTCGAAAAGGGGTAAACAGCCTGCTTATGATGTTACTAGTAGCATTTACAACACTATCATGTGGACTAGCAGCACCCCTGCAACATTTTAAAATAACTCGGTTATCTGAAAACCAACCAGTGTACTTTGACCCCGTCGGAAACATCCAACTCATCCACGATGAATGGAAACTCTCAAACAACTTGTAGAAGATGAAACTGACTTATCTCTCGCTCGCGAGGTGATGACTTCCGATACATTCGTTGACGATATCGCAAGTGGCAGTTTTGATATCCAGACAGCCATCCAAGTCAAAACTCAGGTCATCCAACTCTTAAAGAGAGGTCAATTTGAGCTGCGTAAGTGGGCTAGCAATAAACCAGAGGTGCTTGCTGATATAGCTCCGGAATACTGTCTCACTGACTTCGTGTCTATGGACATCGAAAAGTCAAGCACCCTGAAGATCTTGGGCCTAAAGTGGTGTCCTAGGAGAGACAAATTCTTGTTTGAGGTCAAACCTATCGATCGCCAATGCACAAAGCGTACGATTTTAAGTGAACTCGCACGTATTTATGATCCCTTGGGTTTCCTAACTCCTATAACTTTCTTAGCTAAGTGCTTAGTTCAGAAGTTGTGGATGTTGGGTATTAATTGGGATGATTCTCCGCCGTGTGAAATCGTCGAACAATGGCGTTGTTATACTGAGCAGTTACCTGTTATCAAGTCCTTGGAGATCCCTAGATGCACTTCTGTAAAAGACATGAAATCGTGTGAACTCCATGGCTTTACTAATAGTTCCGAGTCAGGTTATGGAGCTGTAATCTACTTACGTGTCACTTGCGTCGATGGTATTGTATCTGTCTTCTTTCTGTCTTCAAAATCTCACGTAGCACCTGTGAAAAGGGTATCATTACCTCGTCTCGAATTGTGCGCGGCGGTCCTCCTGGCAGATCTTCTGAAGTTCGTCAGAGAAACCTATTCATCATTTTTCCCCATAGCTGACACTTGTGCGTGGTCAGATTCGATGGTGGCATTATCGTGGATTCGATCTTACTCGTCACGTTGGAAGACTTTTGTCGCCAACCGAGTGAGTCATATCCAGGATACTATTCCGGAAGCTCGCTGGAACCATGTCTCCAGTTCGGATAATCCAGCTGACATTGCCTCTCGAGGTCTTTATCACGCTCAGCTGACAATTTGACGCCGTCCCATGTAGACTGTTGGAATAAAATTACTGTATCATCAGCGAAAGTAGTCACCTTAGCGTCAGTTATTTCAATATTACAAAGACTATTTACATAAATCAGAAACAAAGTGGGTCCAAGCACTGACCCCTGCGGAACACCGAAATTAATAGGTTTTTTTTAGAGCTACAAAATTTATCTATTTTAACAGTTTGTGACCTGTTTGTAAGGTAGTCCTGGAATAGATTAAGTGGTATACCTCGAATACCTATGGCCTCCAATTTGCAAATGAGTAGGGGAATTGAGACAGTATCAAATGCCTTGGCTAAATCTAGAAAGACACCAAGGCATTTTTTCTTACAGTCAAGGTTGTCAGCTACAGTTGTAACAAAGTTTTCAACTGCATCTATGGTCGATTTGTTCTTCCTAAATCCAAATTGATTTTTAGAAAGAATATCGTTTTTCTAGATAACTAATTAGCCGGTTATTTATAATTTTTTCAAGAATTTTAGCGAAGGTGGGCAAAAGTGATATCGGACGATAATTTGTGATACTATCTCTTTCCCCCGATTTAAATACAGGTATAACTAACGAGTCCTTCAGTACGTTTGGAAACTTTCCTAACGAAAAACACAAATTAAATATATGTGTTAAGGGTGTAATGACAAATTTAGAAGTCTTTTTTATAAACTCAGCGGATATTCCATCCCATCCAGTAGACTTCGTATTTTTTAGTGACAAAATTGTTTTATGTACCTCATCTTCATCTGTCTCCCATAACATAAATGAATTCATAGGACTATCTGTAGACTTAGTTTTGTGCACAAGATCACCTTTGTAGAATATTATTTGACAATTTAATGCCCAGATTAACGAAAAAATTATTTATGAAGTCCACGGACTCTTGTGGTGTTGATTTTAAATTCAACAATTCGATCGGTACTTGTGACTTATTCGATACATTTAAATTACATACACGTTTTATAACATTCCATGTTCTTTTTATGTCTTTCCTGCTATTATTTAAATCAGATTTGTCGTGGTCATTTTTTAAATTATGTAGAATATTGTTGCAGTGATTTCTGTAGCGTTTGTAGGTGACTTGCAGACCGCGATCATTTGGTGACTTTAGGCTTCTTCTGTGCAACGTATCTCTAAATCTAATGCAACGCAATAGACCCGGCGTTACCCACGGTTGGAAAGTTAGTCGCCTATTGGGCACGGAAACCGTGTGGCTACATTTTTGAATGATTTGAGATATATTATCAATAAGTACTTCAGCGGCTTTATTGGGATGTTGCTGTTGTTGTTACATTGGCCCAGTCCAATTCTTTCATTAATTCAAATACCTTTTCATAATTTAGTTTTTTTAGTCTTTTTTTGTTTATTATTACATTGCTCAGTTAAAGGTATACTAATGTAAATACTACTATGATCAGTAACTGACGAATTACAGACAATAGTTATTATTTTGCGGTTTGACTTGACAAAACAATGATCAATACAATTATTAGTACGCGTCGGAAGTTGGTGACTAGGCAAAAGACCGTGAGTTGCTAGAAGATTCAAATAGTCATCAGATCTTTGTGCCGTACTACTAACACTGATATTTGTATTGATATCTCCAGTTAAGTAAACATGAGGGACGTGTTTTATATCTAGTAAAATGTCCTCTAAAGAACCGAGAAAATTGGTTAGCGATGCAAAAGACGGCGATCTGTACATACAGATAAAGGCATGGATGTTATTAGTTTTGACTATCAAGCAATCAGCGTCCATACAATTTGGCTCATAAACTGTGACACCTGTTAAATGGCTTTTTATATAAACTACTACACCACTATTCTGATTTATATGCTTATTAGTGTGAAATTCTGAATATTGATCCAGACTCGGTATCATAGTTGAACCTTGTAGCCAACATTCCGTAAGTATTATAATGTCATATTCTATGTTACTCCTTGCAAGATATATCTTAAAGTTTTCAAAATTCTTATGTATGCTTCGTATGTTTTGTACAATAACTCTTAAACAAAACTCCGTTTCAAGTTTGTATTCCGAAAACACTTCTGGAACATCAACCAAAAACGAGTCACCGACGCTGATATTACTATCAACTTCGGTGACTACCTCAACTATGTTATCCATAGCAAGCAACCTTTAGTTTTTACATTTCTATTAATGGAACGTTTCTGGTTGATGATTAGAGTCTCTGTAATTGTTATTATTTCATTTTCTGTAATGGACTTGTGATATACATAATAAAATAATATAATACGCTAACATAATACATAATATAAGATATAACATTTGTAATATAAAAAGCTACCCAGCATGCTTGTTGTGTTGTTACAAGAGTTAAGACTAAAGATACTAATAGAAAACTGAAAGTAATAATATAGAGTAACCAAACTAAAAAAATCTAAAATTACAAAAAAAATACCATAACGTCATATCTTCTTCGATAGATAGTCATTCCGAGGTGAGATCCATAACTTGACTTAGTGATTTGATGACAATGGCAGGTTGTCCTTCCTGTTTACGCAGCAAGATATTTCCTCTTGAAGCCCAGCAGTACTTATACGATCCACTCTTCACCAGCTCTCTAGCCGCTAATAAGATCTGCTTAGACATGGGGGTTAGGGACTGGGAGACATATTATACTCGTGAAGAAGCTCCTGGAAATCCCAGGATATCAGTGCTGAGTGATTTATCTTTGTTATCAGAGCTGTATTTTCTAGCAGCTTTAATTAGTGCTTCTTTATTTTTGCTGTCCTGGTATTCGATAACAATTGGTCCATTTTTTTTGCCTCTTCTAAAAACAGTTGCATTTTCATTCATATATTCTATTGACTATTCTATTCTATTCCATAAAAGAATTACATTTTACACAATTTAAGAAAAAAATGAAATTATTCTTGATTGTTAAATGTTATTACACTATAATATTGATGAATACTTAAATGACGAATTAATTTAGAATTACAAAATTATATTGAGGTTTGAGATAAATATGAATATTGACAACTTTGACATTTTAATTATTCTGACATAGTTTTTACCATACCATAATGCATGATTTTCAAATATTTAGTAATAATTGTAATCCTCAGCTAGATTTGCACACCATATTTGTACGCCCCTGGCATAACATAGCGCTCTGTTCATCAAACATAACATCTGTACTTTTTTTTTACCTATTACAAATAAATTATGATTTGATTTTGTTTTGATTTGATTTGATTTGATTTGACTATACTCATCTACATATTATTAACTGTGATTTTTACACAAATATTTTGTAAAGAATTGTCAAAATAAGTGTTGATTTTATTATAAATAATACTTTTATGCATTATTATGGCAACTCCGTTGTTTTGTGTGAAAGGAATGATTGTGGTAACCCACAATCATTCCTTTCAATATTATAATTTTTTATTTTAAAATTTTGATCAGTTTTGAACCATGTTTAACTAATTATTGCAATGTGAATATTGTATGTATAGGGTGTGGGGCAGCCCCAATGCTGTCCTTGCGATGATCGCGGACCGGATGGACTGCCCATACATAAGGCACTGCTGTGATAGGCATGTTGCCGTCAGCAGGGCCGGTTAGATGTTGCCTCTTTATTTAATTTTTGTTTTATTATTCGTTGTGTGTTGTCTGTATTTGTGTGTACTCCACATATGAGTTAATGTTGCTCGAAATAAATGTATTTTATTTTAATTTATTTTATTTTATAGAGGAAATTGGTAAATATATGTTTGTTGCTATTAAGACTTTGTGCATTCCATTGCATTATGTTTAAATTTGAAAAATCCATTAAGGAGGTGAAGAAATTTTAGTACGTAAAGTTTTTTTAAAAACCTCTTTAATTGATGATGTGTTTATAGGGACATCTTTATTTCTAACTATTTTGGTAATTGTTTCTACTAAATTATTTATAAATTTATCGGATTTCATTAAATTATTAATCTGTACATCTAAATTTTTTGCTGTTAGAGCTGGAAAAGCATTATTATTAAAAAGATCAGAGTATGTGGCACTTCTTGACTTTATTTTGTTTTCTTCTATTTTTTGTTTTTTTATAGGACAGGATGAGGAGATAGCTATGTGATCGCCCTTGCAGTTTGCACACTTAGCATCTTTTGGGTCGACCTGCCAATTCTTAAAATTATGATTTAGAGTGCAAATTGAGCAAACCTCAGTATTGCGACAAAATTTAGCGATATGTCCGTACCGAAGGCACTTTAGACATTGTTTTACCGGTGGAATATATTTGCTTACCTCGTGGCGCCATGAGTCGAGGTATATATAAGGAGGAAGAATGGTGGAGGCGAAGGTAACAGCAACTGCCTGTGTTGGTACAAATTCAAAACCGCCGGCGAAACCATTTACCCTGCGCATGAAGCTCCTGACTTGAATTACATTTTTAGAGCTGCCGATCAATGAAAATATTTATTATTGGCCATGTCGACAGGGACTGAGATGAGAACCCCAGTTACCTCTGTGTTTGCAGCAGGGATGGATGCTTTTAGTGATAACTGATCCAATAACTTTTTATTTTTAATAAACATATTAGCGTTATTCGGCAAATCAAAAGTGATGCCGACCTTGTATTTATTGATGGAGCGCCAATGCATGACTCCTGAAACTCCATGCTCACGTATTCCTTTAGATAGAGCCATACGGTCCCTATCACTAAAAGGTTTATTTTCTTCAATATGGTTGAGGAATACAACCAGCTCTTTTTGTTGGTTAATATCCTCAGGATAGTTGCGGGTGTATCCCTTTACCTTATAAATTTTGTACTTTTCCTTTGGATCCTTTTCTGCTATCGTTTCCTTAAAAGAAAACAAGTTACCGCCGATTCCTCTGAGTCGGAATCGGTGGTTAATACCTGCTGGGGATCCGGAGGCGGTTCCCTCTCCTTCCTTTTTCTCTTCTTAACAATTTTATTTATTATAACTAATTATTCTTTCTAACTAACGCTTAACACTATTAATAAATATTTACAGAGATATTGTGAAAAATTTACAAATAAAAAATTTTATATCAAAAAAGCGCGCCTTCACTCTTTCACGTTTTCCCGCCTTTTTTTTTTGTAATGTCAGTTAGTGACAGGCCTAGTTTTGTTTTTAATTTATTGCTGGAGCTAGTTGTAGGTCGTATAGTTAAATCACATCGACCTCATTATCTTTTATTTTTATTATGTTCTAACTTTCTTTCCAAATTATAAAATGTCAATCATCTGGAGATGACAGGAGCCAGGTGGTGGAATTTTCAGTCTACGTCTGGAGCTGAAAGGCAACACAAGTCTGGAAAAGTGACCAGAGGAAGTTTTCCTCTACTGTGATTTTAAGTTAATGTATACCTGTGCCATCCTCTCTTACGATCTGTTTAAACTGACGTCTTCCATCTCAGCAGAAAGAAAAAAACTGACGTCCTCCGGCCTCTCCGGGAGGAAGATTATCGGCCTTCGCTTCCTCGGCTGCATGGGAGACGAAGAATGATGAACCTCGACCAGAATCCTTGAAGGAAGACTGAAGCCTGACGTCCCTCGGCCACTGCTACAGCCCAGAGGCCCAACTTTCTCAAGTTCATCTCATGTTTATTTTCATTTTCATCCACCCGCTTCTCTAACCTAGTTTAGTTATCTTCTAGCTCCAAATAGGTATGCCCTAGGTTATTTAATAATAAATTCTTATAACTTGTCCCCTTGACTATTTCTTTTAACTTTTAACAGTGCTCCCTTCCAGACTGAAAGTTAGGTAGGTGAGTGCTCAGTGTGACCTTACAGTTTTCTGGATCCTACCGGGAAAATGTAACGTTACAGACTGGAACTAATGTATTTTCCTATCGAAATCAAAATTAAATGAAACCTCAAAGCAAGAGGGCCAAGAGTCTATTGGGTTGTGTATCTTTTTGTCCTTACTACAGTGTTATAATGCAGATGTGGTGGTTTGGTAGCTTATAATTATAAAATCATCTGTTTTCATATTTAAATATTTATTAAAAAAAAAGAAAAAAAATTGTAAACACGATGGCATCACGTTGTCTAAGTAAAATCAGTGAAGCCTCACGGCTGTCGCAATTTTTAAATTCGATAAGATTCAGTGTTTTTTCATGCTTATTAAAAATATTTTTCACTCGGTAATTGATAGGGCTGGATTACATTTACATTTACAGAGTGAAGAGGAGTTTTATCCGTAAAAGTATCTGTTTCACTCGCGGCACATCTTTTACGTTTAAATGTGACAGAACTTGCATGTTAACTTCCGAACAAAATATTAATAATAGTCAACATATTTTTTTTTTTATTATCGTGACTAAACGAAAAAAAAAAAAAACGAATAAATAAACGAAGAGCTTGCTTCGACATTATTTGTTACAAATCGATCTAAGACATGCATCAATTTTTTGCCAATTCATCGGAGTCCCTAAAGAATTATAATAATAACTAGTATTTGCGTGGTGCGCGAGCTGCGCGCATCTCGCGGTTTCGGTTTCGTGTTTTTGAGAAGAATTCCATATCCTTATAAAATTTTGAGAATCTATTGAAGTACTTAAAACATTTTGTAAAATCTATTAAATATTTAAAAAACCCATAAGAACCCCTAAAAAATTCTAAAACTAATAAAAAAAAGTCAAAAAAAAAAAAAAACAAATAATAAAAAAGTTATTAAGTAAAAAATCGACTAAAAACACGGTGAAGCGCAAGGCATAAACTAGTTTGACATCTCTAACTTAGTTCATAGCTATAGCCGTCCTTTTCTTGCACGGCGTTTTAGTAAAAGATAGCAATAGCCTAAATAAAGTTTATTTTGTGCACAACAGAATCAACAGCAATAAACCATTTTCAAATCGGGTGCGTTTCATAACATAAAGTTATTTGGTATAATTATTTTCATTTCAATAACGTGACGTCACTCCCTTCTTTGAGTCGCCGAAAATGCTTCACAGCTGTATAGATCGCTAACAACTCGCGATCGTAAACACTGTAGCGGCGCTGAGTCATACTCATCGCCTTTGAAAAATACGCGAGAGGGGATACTTTATGAGGGGTACAGAGCGGCGAAGACCGCCCTCCACGAGGCTGTCCTGAGGGCCAGGGATCTGGCCCGCAAGGACAGCCTCGCGGAGGGCGGTCTTCGCCACTCTGTACCCCTCATAAAGCTCCGCCTCGATTGCTGCCGCATTCGGTAGGTGACTGCGGAGCTTGCAATGCCTGGCGTACAGGTGTCGTGCAGTCACGCACGCCTCGCGCAGAGCCGTCAGCTCTCGCGTCGTCCAGTACACCTGACAACGGGCGCTTCCTGGCCGAACTCGGGGCATTGCCACGTCACATATGTCGGACATGACCTCCTGGAACCACCCTGCCTCATTGTTAATGTCAGCAGGCCTGTCCGGTGATGTCACCCTGGCCTGCACGATCGAGGCTTCCAGGAGGAGCTCCCGGTCCCCCTATGCCCTACCCCTAGAGTGTAATTTAAGCTTTTGATTGAGCTTCTGATTTGATTGATTTGAGGTTGTCCTTGCGGGCCAGATCCCTGGCCCTCAGGACAGCCTCGCGGAGGGCGGTCTTCGCCGCTCTGTACCCCTCATAAAGCTCCGCCTCGATTGCTGCCGCATTCGGTAGGTGACTGCGGAGCCTGCAATGCCTGGCGTACAGGTGTCGTGCAGTCACGCACGCCTCGCGCAGAGCCGTCAGCTCTCGCGTCGTCCAGTACACCTGACAACGGGCGCTTCCTGGCCGAACTCGGGGCATTGCCACGTCACATATGTCGGACATGACCTCCTGGAACCACCCTGCCTCATTGTTAATGTCGGCAGGCCTGTCCGGTGATGTCACCCAGGCCTGCACGATCGAGGCTTCCAGGAGGAGCTCCCGGTCCCCCTATGCCCTACCCCTAGAGTGTAATTTAAGCCCGCGTAGGCGCGGAGGGGCGAGACGGCCCGCGAGCTAAGGGCTTTAACGCCCACCGCCGCTGCGGTGCTAGTGGACGTCACGCGGTTCCACCCGCGTAGTTCCCGTTCCCGCGAGAGTACGGAGATAAAATTTAGTCTATGCTACTCGCTGATAATGTAGCTATTTATTGCTGAAAGAATTTTTCAAATCGGTGCAGTAGTTTTTAAGTTTATTCATTACATACAAAAATACAAATCTTTTCTCTTTATAATAATAGTGTAGATAGTATAGTTTAATTAATTCGGAGAACTACGAAATCCATACATTGTCAGTTACAGGATTGCACTTAAACACTATTGTTAGTAACTTAACTAAAGACGAATTAATGAGAGGACCGCCCATATCAAATAGAACAACGAAATACTGAGGTATGAGTCTTCTCACAAATTGCCTTAATATGGTGGAGGAAGTATTGGCCGCCACAGTCTTCCGCACGGATGCTATTGTGACAGCCTCTTATTCTTCTCAGGAGCAAGGCCGTTATTTTGCCGATGATGGCATGAAACTCATCGGTATCGCAATAGCATCTTAAAAACATTACTATATTGGAGGCGCAGAACATCCAGCGATCTTTTTGAGTAGTTGACCCAAAGATTACCGGAAAAACTCTGACAATAACTAAAAAGAAGTAGGTATATACTTACTGTAGATTCGCTTCGTCGACGAAGTCACAACCAGCAAGTGCAGTCCGGTTTGCGTAGAATGACCAGCGCACATGTAGTTTAAGGCAGTCAAGTTTATGACTGTTGCGCGCGGTCTCCGTCAGCCACGCAAACAGACGGCGCCGCGCGGACACGGAGCTGGCGCCGAACTCGATGAGGCGCGGGCCCGCCAGCCCGGTCTCCTGGCCCCTGAACTTCTCCCATGGTAGCAGTGGTCCAGGCTGCCACGCCGTCGATAGGCCTACCACTAAACTGTAGACATTAATTATAATATACTTACTGGCGTAGGTAGTGAATGTGTTATGGACCAACTGATAACAAACGGCACTAAAATCGTTGTAGTTTACGACTTTACGTTATTAGTACTCACAATATGTAGACTCACACATTTCTTGGAAATCCCATATAAATAAAGCGCCTTGCGACGCCTGAATAGAAAAGACAAGCTTTTATCAAAACTATTCTTTTACTTTATTCACTTCAAGGTTTATTTTTTTTTTGGCAATGCGTTTTAATAAAAGCTTGTTTTTTTTTAAGTTTTGTCAATTAATTTTAGTCTTGTCGTAATTATTTCTAATAACACATCATAATCTCAACAATTTTAATCCTGGATCCTGAATGACATGACAACGATAGAAATTATGTTCATACATCAAAATTGAACGTGTAGATACACAAAGTTTCATGTCTGTGCTTTTAACCACTGAGGAGTTCCCTCATGAGCAGACGATACTGGTTGCAGGATAAGGGCTTGATATATCAAAGTTGAGGTTTATGATTTTGACTGATATGTATGTTTGTATATAGGTACTCGTTTGTGTGTCGTAGAAAATCTAACGTGAACTAAAAAACAAAAAAGGAAATACGTATTTCATTATTTCAATACACATGTTAAAATTATATAAAATATAAAAAAAAACAAAACGTAAACATATTAATCATGTTCTATTCTCTGTTTTTCACTTTTCACTATATTCGCTAAGGGACAGGCCTATGTGGCCCTAAGCAGACTCCTCTCTTTAGACGGATTTACTTTGTCACGAAATTATAACCCCAAAATAATTTAAATAAAAATAACCTCAAAAGCCCCCACTCGACTACTGATAAGTTAAAAACGCCCGCCGTGGTCATAAGCCACTTACCCTAAAAAAACAACATTCTTTAACAGTACCTAGTATTAAACTGCAAAGTGGCATACGACCACGGCTTTCCCCTGAAAATCACTAGGACTATTAATTAAATACATTAAAATACACGTATAACTTGTACGTTAGACGAGAAATACCTATTGAATGGTTTGTAGGCACATAATAATTTCAGACGACGATTTTCTTGTTGCATACTTTTAAGAGCGAGATTTTTCAGTAGTCGGGTTTTAGCTTTTTTGCTGTTTTTTTATTAATGCTCGTGGCTGTATAGGTACTACCCGACGCTGTGCCGATACTGAGCTGAGGGCTAATTCACGTAATTTGTTAGCGCGCCGATGAAGTTGTTAGTGCAGTTACAGTTAAGTTCAAGTTCGAGTGATAAACAAAATATTCATATAATTAGAATAAAATATTCTTATAATCTTTGTGATGAAACATGTGTGTTCTACGCTTTACTTTAATTATCTGTGTAGCATAGAGCATAGTTCTCAAATCTATACAAAGACAATACCTGTCAACTCTCTCTTGTCAAAAAGTCATCTTGGTAAGAACACGTTTTTCTCTGATTTTTTTTTTATCCTGATGCCAGTTTTATGTGCCTAATGCCAATTAAGTTTAAGACTAAATGTTTATATGACTCGCTATTCGTGAACTGCTTGTTAATCAAGAAATACAGGAATAGTTACAAGAACATTCTTTTGTTTTAATCTCACCGCATGCCACCCAGCCTGCCCGTAGCGGATTGCACGGCCAAGTCTTATATTTGCTCCATAGTGCAGATAACTACTCTGTTCAGTTAGTACGTAATAACAGGTTATGGGCCCAGAAAAGTTATAAGCAGAAAAAGTGATAACGCGTGCATGTGTGCTAAACATAACCTCATTTTGGTAATAATGGTAATACTACTTGGCGTGTGATGGTGGTGATTTTGCGTAGGTGGGGTGCTTCAAAATGGCCTAGCATAGTCATCAAGAAGTGAGCAATGAAAATGCTGATTTGCAAGGTAACTATAGCTTGTCATTGTCTACAGAAAAATTGGATGGAGTATCAAATTACTTGAATTGAAAATTTGCAATAAAAATGCTGCTTACTATGGATGGCTTGTGGAATGCAATCGAAGGCACGGAGACTGATCTGATGAAGGATCAGCGTGCTTTGGCGCGTATAGCTTTGAGCATCAAACCAGCACTTTATCAATATAGCTACTACAGCAAAAAGTACATGGAAAAACTTAGCTGATATATTTGAAAATAAGGGCTTGTTACGGCGTGTGCTACTTTTGCGACAGCTGCATAGAATTGATTATACTCAGTTTTCAAATATGTCTGAATACATACAGGGTGTCATGACCCTCGTGCAGCAGCTCTCGGATATTGGCCGTAAGACTGATGATACTGAAGTTGCAGAAATTTTATTGAGCGGTCTACCTCAAGAATTCGAATACTTGGTTTCTAATCTTAAAACAGTATGTTTAACCAACAATCTCACTAGCGAGATTGTACGAAACCGACTTTTACAAGAAGAGCTGCGTAGAAGTGATGGTGCATCGAACAATAACAACAAAGCTTTATTTTCGAAGAATAAACCTGGATATATCAAGGCCAAATGCTACAAGATGAAGAATGACAAGAAGAATGAGTCTACAAGCTTCGCCTAGGCTTTGTTTGTTCATCAAAGTAATGCATGGTTCATCGACTCCGGCTGTACATCTCATATGACAAATTGTAAAGACAATATGGTAAATTATAAAGACTATAATTGTAATGAAAAACACACTACAGTTGCTGTAGCCAATAATTAACAATTAAGATGTAGTGGTGTAGGAGATTTAATGGTAAACTTTAGAAATGAGGTAAGACAACTTAAAAATGTTTTGTATGTGCCACAGATAGCCACTAATTTAATGTCAGTAAGTAAATTCATAGAAAATGGGTTTACCGTTTTATTTGATGATAGTGGGTGCAGTATTTATGATAGTAAAGTCTCTGGCAACCGTATAGCTCTTGTGGGGTGTGACAATGGAATTTATAAACTAAATTGTAACATTGTAAAGCCTTTGCACAATAAGGTGTATTCTTCCAAACGTTTGTGTAGTGTGCAAAAGACAGAGAGTACCGCAGTAGCTGTGTCTACTAAGCTATGGCATCGCAGGTTGGGACATTTAGGTCTGAGAAGTATGAGAACTCTGAAAGGTCATGATTGTGTCTGGAGTAATGTTTCAGAATAATACCCAGAGCAGGTTGAACTGTTTCCCAAAGGAGAGGGCAAGCGTACCGAGCGACCATTGGTGTTGGTACATTCGGACGTCTGCGGACCAATGCGTGACTACAGCTGGGGGGGTGCAAAGTATTTGGTTACTTTTACAGATGATCACACAAGAAAAACGTTTGGATACCTAATGAAGTATAAATCCGAGGTAATGTGTAAGTTTATTATTTTTAAGGCTATGGTTGAGAGGCAAACTGGATTGAAGATTAAATGCTTACGTTCGGACAATGGTGGCGAGTATGTCAATCATAGATTTTCTGGATTCTTAAGTAAAGAAGGTATTGTACATGAGACAACAGTTCCTTACTCGGCCCAGCAGAATGGTGTTTCAGAGCGTCTTAACCAGACACTCATTGAAAAAGCGCGTTGCATGCTGCAGGAATCAGGTCTTAGCCTTATTGGGGAGAGGCGGTAAATACCGCAATTTGCTTGAAAAATCGGTCCCCTACTACGGCTTTGTCTGGACAGATTCCTGAGCACCTGTGGTCGGGATCTAGGGTTGATCTAAGCCACTTGAGGGTTTTTGGTTACATCGCTTATTCTTTGGATCCTAAGCATAAGCGTGGTAAGCTTGATGCTAAGAGTAAAAAGTATATTTTTGTGGGGTATAGTGAGACCTGTAAAGGGTATAGACTATCAGATCCAATGAATCCTAGAAAAATTGTGTTGTCAAGGAATGTTGCATTTTTAGAAGATAGGTTTTATAATGGGAATGTAAATGGGATGGATAATGATGACTTTAATTATAATGAAATTACTTTACAGAATAATTGTTTTGACAAGAGCAATGAATTGGTTATAAATAATAATGATAATTTAAATAATTCTAATGAAATAAATTCTAGTCAAATGAATGTAGTAATGAGAATAAGTCTAGTGACAGAACCAATTCGTTGGAATTAAATGATGGTTCTCAAATTTCAGATACCACAGACGAGGAGCATTACTGCACAGGCAGTGAGGATGAGTCCCACTGTAGAGACTCATCGTTGGCGAGCCACGAGTCTGTGACTTCGTCTTCGAGGGGAAGAAGAGACATGCACAGAGGTACCCCGGGCTGAGGCTAATAACCGCCCTGTACGAAGTACTCGTTCAATTCCGCCATTAAGGTATTGTGATTATGACATTTCAATGTATGTCGGTAATATTGAGGAACCATCTAGTTAGAGAGGCTATCTCTTGTTCGAAAGCGCCCGAGTGGCGTGCAGCGATGCAAAGTGAGTATGACTCGTTAATTGCGAATGAAGTATGGATGATTGTGAGTCGCCCTATAGGGAAAAATGTTATTAAGTCCAAATGGGTATTTAAGCGTAAACATGATGCTTCTGGAAACTTTACAAAGTATAAAGCACGATTAGTTGCCAGGGCATGTTGAACATAGAAACATGGGGTCGATTATAATAAGACCGTTCCCCTAGTGGTTAGGCACTCTACTATGCGAATTTTGTTTTCATTGGCAAATGATTTAAATCTCAGTATAGATCACAATGATGTAGCTTGTGCTTTCTTGAATGGTAACTTAAACGAAACAATATTTATGAAACAACCTATTGGTTTTGATAATGAAGATAACTCCAAGGTTTGTAAAATATTAATAAGAGTATTTATGGCTTGAAACAAGCTAGTAAAATGTGGAACAGTAAAGTTCATGATTTGTTAAACAAGAATGGTTATGTACAAAGTCAATGTGAACCATGTGTTTATGTAAAGAAAGAGAAGAATGATTTAACCATAATTGCTCTGCATGTTGATGATTTCTATATATTTTATACTAAGAAGAGTGTTATTCAAAAAGACTTAGTAAATTTGTTAGAAAAGGATTTTTAACCTATTTTTTTTTAATGAAAATGTAAGCGAGAGCAATGATAATTTCAGGCAATTGTTAGGCTCATTAATGTATTTAGCTGTATGCACTAGGCCTGATATCGCTTACGCATGTAGCCAGTTTAACTGTCACGATAACAGTCATTGGCAAGCTGCTAAACGTGTTTTACGTTATTTAGCGGGGACAATTAATATATAGCTTACTATTTGTAAGAAGTAATAAATTGAGTTTGGCTGCCTATACTGATGCAGACTGGGCTAGTGATATAACTGATCGTACGTCTTATACTGGGTACGTCGTGAAGCTAGGTACAATAAATTGGGAGTCACGGAAGAAACACTGTGTTGCTTTATCTACTATGGAGGCTGAATATATATCAATTTCTGATGTTTGTAAGGACATATGTTTTATTAAGAGTCTGAAGAGATATTTTGTTTAAATGTAGAGTCAATTATTTATAATGACAGTCAAAGTGCTATTGAATGTAAAGAATACTGTGATAAACGAACAAAGCACATTGATCTCAGATATCATTATGTAAAACACCTAATAAATAATAATATCGTAAATGTAAATTCTTTACAGACTGAAAAGATGATAGCAGATGTGCTTACCAAACCGCTTAGCTCTAAGAATTATGTAGATTTTATTAAGGACATGAATTTATGTGTTGTTTAGCATGTTCGTATGTGTTTTTTTTTGTAATTATTGACTCTATATGAATAATAATGTAAAGCGTAAGGGGAAGTGATGAATCATGTGTGTTCTACGATTTACTTTAATTATCTGTGTAGCATACAGCATAGTTCTCAATATATACAAAGACAATACCTGTCAACTCTCTCTTGTCAAAAAGTCATCTTGTTATGAACACTTGTTTTTTCTGAACTTTTTTTATCCTAATCCCATGTATAGATGACTCGATGTTCGTGAACTGCTTGTTAATCAAGAAATACAGGAATTCACCGCACCATCCGCATTCACCGTTTTAATCTCACCGCATGCCACCTAGTCTGCCCGTAACGAATTGCACGGCCAAGTCTTTTAATTGCTCTACAGTGCAGATAACTACTCTGTTCAGTTAGTACGTAATAACACTTTGAACTGCGCGTAAGCTGCGTGTGAACTGCACGTCAACTGTACGACAACCAAACTCTACCAAACTTACATATGGGGTGGCCATATGAGAGAAAAAATATTACTCACTGAAAAATCGAATAGAATCGATTACATTTCAATGAATATGACGTTATTAAAATAATACCCCAGCACAGATTTTAGTGCTTTTTCTTACTTAGTAGAATACCGATCATGTTGCGTTCCGAAGCACGCACCAAAGACGCGTAACAGTAGAATGCCGTTCTTACGCTCGCGTGACGTGAGCGTGTCTGACAGTGGTAGAGAATACGAAAAGCGTTGTTTTGATCAAAACTTGACAGCAACTACACGCAATCGCACTTCTTTAGTTACGTGAATTAGCCTACTGAACATTAAAAAAACTTGAACTTAGCCGCCGATATAGCTTATACATACCTGACAGGGTGTAAAAGACCTCATCACCAAGCCGTCACCCAGCATTCTGTACATCAAACTAAGTAACTTTACGCAAAAATTATTGCTGGGAAATGACTTTTTTTTTGGGGTGAAAAATCATGTTTTGTGGTAGAACTCAATGTAACGCACTCAAAACATTGTGCTGATGGATGGATTGAATAGTACGGGGGTTGTGGAGGTGTTTAAAGCATTGAGCTATTATCTATTAGAAAAAATATGTACGCACTCAGATTACCAAACTTGAGTTACAAGTTAAATAGTTTTTAATACAATCATTTTATTAAGCAATCAAAACAATAAGCAAGAAATAATTTTTAATTAATTAATCATAGTCTAAATCTTGTTCCAATTGCTGGTGGCGGTGGCCGGTAGTTTTCCGAATGTCCACCTCGTATGTTGGCGTAGGCAGGAATCTCCTATATTTCTATATCTTCAGTCCTTTCTTGAATCTTGTTCGCGTTGGCTGCAGTATCGCTCTTCTTACGAGCCTGAAGATATCTTCTTATTCGCCAAACTATTATAGCGGCGACGATTCCTCCCACCAGCAAAGAGCTCATAGCGTAGTTGCCGATGTCGTGAACAGTAAGGCCGTTAGGTAGGCTCTCTCTTCCCTTTTGTGCGGCTATCTGGTCATCTAATAATTTGTGATCATTAGATACGTTTAATTTCGGTAGAACAATCTTCGTGTTTTTGTGTTGTGTTGTCTTTGTGCTGAAGTATGCAGTCCTGACCAAGGAGCCCTGCTTTTGTTATAGTGGTTGTTGTAATTCGATTTTCGCAGACAATGCGAATCGTGCACCGATTCATGCAATTATACAACCATTATGTTTGGTCTCTGTAATTTTATCCATTAGTCAGCGCATTGTTGTGATACCCAATCACATGTAATATTATTTACATTTTGACTAAGTATTTTAGCTTCGCAGGAAGCTGTGGTTCCATGCAGGTTGTTAATAGTTGTAGAGGCCTGGCAGATAATTATGATTGTCCGCTTTCATTGTGATACACTGCTGAAGATCAACCTCTTCCATCTGTGTGTAGGTACTTTTTACATTTATTTCAATTAGACCATTACGGCACTTTTGAATGTCAAAATTACAAAATAAAAAACAAAGCTACAGTCCCAGTCACAAGGCATAATAACTTGAGCAAGTACTGTAGTTGCCCATTAGCAGCGTAGCCAGCGTAGATCTCTATGGAGAAGAACGGGCGAGAAACTCCATGGACACTCTTTTGAATCAAAATATTGTTACAAAATCTTGGTTATATCATAAATTGACGACCCGAATAGCGCAGCGGTAGTGAGGCTGCCTTACGTTCTTAGGGTCCTGGGTTCGAATCCCGGTCGGAGCAAATTTTTGTGTGATGAGCATGGGCATTTGTTTCCGAGTCATGGATGTTTATATGTATAATAAGTATGTATTTACAAACAAAAAGTATCTATGTAGTATATCAACTATCTGCTGTCCACGACACAAGCCTCGTTGCTTAGTGTGGCACTAGATGGCGCTGTGTGTAATGTCCAGCGATATTTATTTATTATTTATTATTAATTTTGAAATTATACTTTAAGTGAGAACGATGTAGAAAGACGTGCACATTAAGAGCGTCCAGAGTAAAAAAAAGACAACAATTTAACAATAAACGAATTAAAATGAACACTGGCAGCTAAGAGATAACCAGTCCCAACTGACAGCGCCCGTTCACGAACATGACGCGAGTATCGGCGCCATTCAAGTCAACCATATTGAAGGGAACTAAATGACCCGACACACCCGCCACCATCAGCGAGACATTTGAGTGAGCATGACATTCTCTCAGCCACCAAGGCATATTCAAGTCAAAGAAAGATAACTAAATGTAAATGGTGGCTGAACAATACAAAGTACTCACACATGTGCTATGCAATTATATAATACTAAGAACTGGAATCTACACAATGCAAGTAGGTATATTTTTACAATCTTCTGCAGCTTCCACAGTACATCAACATGGGAATCAATTCTTCTTCTTCTTCTTTGCGTGTCGATAGACTCAAATAATGCCCGACCAGTACAATCAATTAGTTTGCCCCTATGGTTGTGGAGCAGGACCAGCATTTAGCCAATCATTTTTATTATTAATGTAATCCCCCAACTTATAATATGCTTGCCTGCATAGTGTGTGTTTTGTACAAGATTTAAATTTCGTCTCGTTCAGTTGAAGAATGTGGGGAGGTATTTTATTGTAACATTTCAAACAGCACATTTCATAAATGGCTCTGATGGCACTTTTCTGCAGAATAAATATAGACTCGATGTCTGCAGCCCGTCCCCATAGTAAAATACCGTATGACATAATACTATGAAAATAACTAAAATAGACTAGCCTCGCGGTATCAATATCAGTAAATTGACGGATTTTTCTAACAGCATATGCTGCTGAGGTCAGCCGTCTTGCAAGAGATGTTAAATGAGGACCCCATTGTAACCTTGAGTTGAGCGTGATTCCCAAGAAAACCGTTTTATCGACAAATTCTAGTTTCTCTTGATTCAATATTATGTCACAATCACTACTTTTGACATTTGGTAGAGCAAATCTAATGCACTTAGTTTTTTTCCCATTTAGTACTAAATTATTGGCGGTAAACCAATTGTGCACCTGCAGTAGGGCGTTATTTATGTCGTCAAGATTAGTGGTACGTTGACTCCAATATATTGTGTTGCTGTCTGTATCACCTGACATTGTTCAGCCGTTTCCCATCAAAGAATGGCTATATTGCGATACAGTGTATACTCGTCATCGCTTAGTAACGGTATATATAATTCGAAGAGTAAGTACTGTTCGGTGAGCCGGGCTTTAACATAAATAATTTTGTAAAAAAATAATGTTCGACCCATTGCTGTGTTTGATAGGTAATGTTAATCTTTTCGGTATGATACCGGCAATTACATTGCCGGCAATTACACTGCCGGTATCATACCAAATTTGTTTAGAGTTCAGATAGCTGCTCCGGTGTGAATAATTTCATGTCGAGATGGCCTCTCTAGATATCTGTCAATTCATTTAAAAGCATTCCTTGGTTTCTTCTCAGTACTGAGATAAGTAAACTAGCTGTTAATGCCCCAGCATTGACATCATTCATTGTTTTCATTTGTTGAAATCTGTTTTCTATCACAGCCGTATTTTATTTCGTTTTGTTCATGAATTGTTGAATTACTTCCAGTTGCGTCTTCATAAAGTCTTCATTTTTCTTGATGACGTTGTTTTCTGCCTCGATAATCAGTGTCTGATTTTGTATCAGTTGTAGTAAATATTGTTCGTTTGTTTTAATTTTTTCTATGTCCTGAGCGTATTTTTTGTCAAAATCGCTGTCAAGGACACCAAACAGGGCTCGTGCAAGATTTCCTCCGTATTTATGTATTTAAGATGTCCTGCAATAATTATTGATGTTTGGATTTTGATTTGGATTTGGATGTTTCCGACGGGGTCAAAGTACAATGGTTGGTTTTCAGTTAACCGACTTATTTTAAAATGTTGCAGGGGTGCTGCTAGTGGGTTCCTTCTATCTGGCAGAATCTTGATGCTCCGAAATTTATTTGGTATAACACACTAGGCATAATCTTCTTTAAACGAATAGTTTTAAGGCATAAAATAATTTAATATAGTTATTGTTTGGCCGAATGTTTGTATGTCCGAATTTACAATGGTATACTGTTAAGGGGCTCCCCCATGCACAAAATCTGATTGACAAAATCAATCTTTTGGTCTTTTAAAATATTTACGTTTGCTTAGCTCATTGAAAAATAGCTCGCTGTCGTTACAGATCCCAAATGGAAAAAAACGGCCGTTTTTAGCAATTTTTCTAACTGTAACTACAGTGAAGTATATTTTAATGAATTAAATAGACGTCAATAATCTAGAACTCTAAAGCATTGATTTTGTCAATCAGATTTTATATTAATTGTGTATTTAAAAGTTCTGATTTTTTTACTAAAGTGGCGCTAGTGTGCATGGAAGAAGACAGAATTTTATTTGGCATAATTACCTTTGGCAATGTTCAAATTCCGCATAATTTCGTTTAGAATAATTTTTATTTAGAGCGACGATTATTTGGTACAATTTCACTTGGTACAATAAGAAGATGGCAGAATTTAATTTGGCATTATTACCATTTCTATAAAATAGCATTTTTAACCTTACTTAGAATAAAAATACTGTCTTAAAAAGTCAATATGTTGTGCTACAAAATTTAGTGACAGAAACGAATCGCTCCGAAACCGACTACACGTAGTCTTGTCTGCCCTGCCCCTAGAGTGTAATTTAAATCCGCGTAGGCGCGGAGGGGAGAGGCGACCCGCGAGCTGAGGAGAGGTGGTTATAACGCTCGCCGCCATAGCTGAGGCTGGCCGGCCAAGCCGGCCAGCAAGCCGAAGCTGCGGTGGTGAGTGTAAAACACATCTGCGACGATAAGCTTGCGTAGGACCGTCGGAGCTCCGCAGCGCCGGAGCCGTGACAGGAACCATGCCTGCTGCATGTTGCATGCTTGCTTGCATGCTGCATGCTTGCTTGCACGCATGGTGTATGCTGGTTTGCATACTGCATGCTTGTTTGCATGTTTGTTATAATGTGATAGATGAGGCTTTCCATTATTATGCATATGAAATGTATGCCAAAAGATGATTCTAACTGTAAACTTTCTGAAATATGATAATTCTGCCTTTTGATGACTATCGATATGAAATTTATGCCAAAAAATTATTCTGACTGTGAACTTTCTGCCATAAGATGGTTCTACTTTTAATTCTTATGCATATGAAATTTATGCCAAAAGATGATTCTGACTTACATAATTATGAGGTTTGAATGTATGATAAATGATTGTCTGCCAAACGATTTTCTGCGAAATGAAGTTTATGCTATCCGCTGTTATCCAAAATAAAATTATGACATAAAACAGTTCTACTTTAAAGGCTACCCGCTGCTAGTCCATATGATAGCGTTGTAAATGCTACTATAGTCTGCGCCAGATAAGTAGGAAATAAAGGTCATTAAACCGCATACATTTATTCAAATGCATAATTCCGAAACTGAAATAAAGACATAAACTTGTCCCGAAACTACCTTTATCCTTGACTTTTTCTAGTAATTAAAAACGATACATAATGTATTGTCGGGGTATCTACGCAGATAAATTAAGGAAAGAGCAATGACCTTTAATTCCTTATCTGGCGCAGACTATAGTAACATCATAAGCAGGCTGTTTACCCCTTTTCGACTTTTATTAGTGCCTTTCTTTGGCTCGTCGTGGTCCATTTCTGGAGTCACTTCTTGTAATTCAGCGCTTCCGCGTACCTCGTTTATAGGGAGCGGGGCGAGTTTAGTTATGGGTCTTTTGAGTACCCCATTTTGTGTCTTTAGCGTGACTACTCGAATTAAGTTGTCGCTGCCTGGGTGCAGTTCTACTACTCGTCCCACAGCGCATCTGCTTGAGCGTAGATTACTTTTCTTGACGAGAACTAGCTGCCCCTTCTGTATGTTTTCTTTAGTTTGTTGCCATTTCTTTCGGTTTTGTAGAGAATGAAGGTATATTGTATATTGTTTAACGGGCTGGTGTCCGCAACTCCACGTCAAGCGCGCATTTTGCGTATGGGCTATAATCCACCACGCGGGCCCAATGCGGATTGGTAGATGTCACATGTCTTCGAATTTTTGATTCTAGGACATGCCGGTTTCCTCACGATGTTTTCCTTCACCGTTTTTGAGAGCAGTGGTGATGAAATAAATTACACAAAGTAATGCTCCTGTCTGCGTTCGAACCCACGACTTACTGTTCGTAAGTCAGGGCCGCCACCATTGGGCCACCGCTGCTCTCGAGAATGAAGGTATTCTTTCGACCAGCGACCCCAATAGTGTCGACGCATGAGCTCAATGAGTTTCCAGTTGTTTCTGATGTTTATCGTTTTGTTTTCTTCAGATTCTATGAGTGGTAGTGTTAGTTTTGAACTCCCCGTGAGAAAGTGATCAGGAGTGAGGTATTCCAGATCTTCAATATCTTCTGATAATGGACACAGTGGCCTGCTGTTCATGCATGCGTCGATTTGTGTGAGAAGCGTTGCAAATTGTTCATAGGTAAGCTTTTGTTGTCCGATCACCCTTTTCAGGTGTGCTTTCATGGAACGTACTGCGGCTTCCCATAAGCCTCCTGCTGATGGCCAGGATAGTGCGTTGAAGTACCACTTGATTTGAAGGTCGTTGATCTCCTTATAGAACTCTGACGATTGCAGTGTTTTAAATAGTTGGAGATCTTCTTTTAAAACTCTTGCGGCTCCGACAAAGTTGGCTCCGTTATCCGAGTAATTATGTTTTGGGGTGCCTCTTCGGGCGCACATTCTTCTTAGTGCTGCGATGAAAGTTTCCGTTGATAGGTCCGAAACAAATTCGTTATGCACTGCGTTTGTGCACATACATATGAATATGGCTATTTAGCCTTTGCAGGTTTTTATCCCGCGGCCTTTGTTTATCTTTACGTCCTCATGGCCTGTAATGTCGACTGTTTCTAGTTTTGGCTAGCGTTAATCTTGCTCCACCGCGTAAAGTTCGTTGATGCGCCTTTTCAACGATAAGTTGGGTTAGTCTTCTCTCTGCTGGTAAAAGAATGGGGTGTTTTGTTTCCACTGGCCAGTTTGAATGGTTTAGACGTCCTCCAACACGTAAAACTACATTAGAGTCCACAAATGGATTAAGTTTCAAAATGGTGCTTCGGTCGGCAACTTTTCACCTTTGTTTAGGGAATTTATCTCATTTTCGAAATAATCCCGTTACACTGATTTAATAATTATTATAAATATCGTGTTGTTTTGTTTGTGCAAGTTCAGATCATGGCACCCAGTTGACCTTCTTTTGTTTCGTAATGCATCAGCAAAACGTATCACCTAAGTTAGTATTCTTGTAATACGATTTATGTTGATATGTCGTTCAAGTAATGAAGAAGTGACAGTTTGTTATATTATCATACCTTCTAGTTACGGAGATATTGGGGGTCAAAATTCCAACATTTTCACAAGTTTTTTTAAAAATACTTGTTTTTAATGAAAGAACTGTAGTATATTAAACACCTTCACGACTCCCGTACTATTCAATCCATCCATCAGCACCATATTTTAAGTACATTACATCGAGTCCTACCGAAAAACAGAATTTTTCACCCAAACAAATCTTATTTCCCAGCATAACAAATTTCGTAGAGTTACTTAGTTTGATATAGACAGAAGGCTTGGTTGGCGGCTTCGTGAAGAGTCTGTTTACATCCTGTTTAGTGCGTAAGTTCTACATATTTGATCGGGAACTCATTCCGTTGCTAGATACGAGTAGGCAAGTACGTACTCTGTATAGATGGCGCGTGGGTCGTAGGTGACGTTGGTGGCGAGCTTAGCGGTGTCGTGCGGGCTGGGGGCGCGCGGCAGCAGCACGCCGCGGTACAAGCGCACGTGGCGCAGCAGTGCGGCCAGCAGCGCGGCGGCAGCGTGTGCCGGCTCGCTGCCCCACACTAGCGACACGTTCACCGCGCCATCGCCGTACGCCACGCTGCGCTGCCCGAACTTCTTCACCCCTGCCGAGAGCCGACATCGACTAAACATTATTGTGAACCTTTATAAACTTACATACTTGATTCAATTGGATCATTGACGGATTCAATGTCATCAAGTAAAATACAGTATGCCATCTGCGACCCACAAGATAAAAGAGAGTTTCAATAAGGACCCAGGCGTCGGATTTTACATGGTGAGTCTCTCCACCTACTGTTTGTCACTTGTCAGACTTTAGAGCTTCTAACTACTCGTTACTACAGACTGTCAAAGTTCTATACGAATGACAGCCGGCACCAACGACTTTCCGCGGCACGGGGTATGTAATGTGGATTATCACCTTACTACGAAACCTCGGCAGGCTTGATCGTCAATCTGTGTGGCTGCCATTACCATTCATTACGATCCTTTAAAAAACGACTCTCCCTCTGAGGGTTTCGTCTCAAAGACATAGTTATGGAAGCACCACGAATTGTGCGTATGTCAGCATAAGAGCGGGACTGCATCGCGGTGCTTGCGTAATTCCTGGAGAGATAGTTGTTACGAGTATGTCTATTTTCAAGGTTAGCCCTAAGACCACACTCCGTGTGCGCATCCCGCTTCGGCCGTCAAGGAAACCGGGGTTTCGTAACTGGTTTCCATGAAGGCTTTATTTATACTACTATGGAACTGGTTTCGAAGGAGTAATTATTCAATGTCCCTTAAGCCACCTACAAAATTGACTACGAAAGTACAAAGCGAAAAAAGTTAGTAGGTACTTTCTTTTGTCATTCTTGTCTCAGTTGTCTGAGATATATATGAATATTGAATGGAATTGAAAACGTAGTTGTACTATTTATATCTTATTTTATTTAAATATAAACTTAAAATATCGTATTTCGGACTATTTGTATGTATTTTAATATTATATTAGTTTATTTTATATGCATATATTATATGACTGTGTTAATATGTAGGTACCCACTTATGTGTTTTAATTTATGCTTACTAAATGGTATTTTAGGCATTAAGTCCGCCTACACACATCAAAAAAAGTTTACGGTCACTTTAAAAAATCTAAATCTTTTTGTTACGGTATTTCTTCTTCTTTTTAGATTCTTTATTAAAAAATATAGATTCATAAAAGACAGTTCAATTTTTAAAATTAAATTAGCTTATGCTAGTGGCATAAGCTAATTTAATTTTAAATATTGAACTTTGTTGTTTTTTTAACTATTTTATTTTTTTATATTCTAAATCTATATTTTTAAATAAAGAATCTAAAAAGAAGAAGAAATACCGTAAAAAAAAGATTTAGATTTTTTAAAGTGACCGTAAACTTTTTTTGATGTGTGTATGTACCACTCTTGTACATGAAGTTTAAATAAATAAGATCTACACAATAGCCAAATCTCTTGTAAACACCTTGGAGCCTTTATTACACTCAATCGCGTCTTTAATACGCTCGGTATAAAAGCGGCGGAGGTCGCTCTTCAAGGATTTAGAGATCCGTCTATTGAGCTGCCGGTATTTCCACGCCTCGTATGAAGACTGCAGGATCATTCACGCTGCTTTCATGAGCTTGAGAGTAGTAGTATGACGTGTCTTAAAGAACTTAGACCTGGTCGAGGTCGTATAGACAGTTTCCACGAACGCATCGTTATATTCATCCACTGAGCTTCCTAGGCACTCGAAACGATTCTGGAGTGCAAGCTGAAAGCTCTCGGGGTTTTGGATTTGGATCTGTTCTGGACAGAGCGTAGACTTCATCAGTCGAGACCTTTCAAGCTAAGAAGAAGAACATCATATAGAGGCCCTCCTTCTCCATAAAACTAGCCAGTTGGTGAACCCGGTGATTCCGACGTTCAACTCCAAATTGTCCCACCTGCAGTTCATCCCCGTCTCGTTTGCCCAGTTTCACGTTGAAGTCCCCCATGAAAACAGTGAAGTGAGTTTTGAAACCATGCATGGCTTTAGAGATATCATCATACATTGTCTCCACTTTGTCGTCGGGGTATGCCGAGGTCGGGGCGTAGACCTGTATGACCTTCAGCAAATATCTTGAGGATATTCCGAGTATAAGCCGGACCACCGCCGTGTCCTTGTCGTGGCTATCGGTGGTGGCGACCTCTCGCGCCCGGCCCTGGTTAAATCCTTGGTCCGGAACGAGACGGAATAGGACACCGTCACCTCCTTCTGGGAAGCAGTAATGCTAGAGAAGGAGGTGGCGGAACGTGAGAGGCAGAGAACCTCACGTCCCGGCCGCCGCGGGAGACGCCCTGGGCGTGGGGGGGCCACGTAGGCTCGGACCTGTGGACGGAGAGCTATGGGCTAGCTCGCTGTCCGTCTGTCTCATGACGACAGGCCGTGTCGACGGCGCGTTCGTGTTCCACGCGCGCCTCAAAGAGATTCAGCAAAAGGAAGAGTTCCGCAAGGACCGATGCCTCCCGGGGCTGCGGGACTGTTCGAAAGAGATACCGTGGCCCCGGAACACAAAGGGCGATAAAGGAACATGGATGGGTTTTAGTCAGTAAAAGTCTGACACTCCCTCCTGGTCCGCCCAGAGCAGGAGGAGTCATTTGATGATTTCCGATGCGAAAGAAAATAAAAAGGTACTCCACGTCTTATGTAGGTACATAATCTTTGATGTATAATGCTATTTCATGATTGTTTTCATCAACCTTTTTTATTTCGACATACATTCGTCTGTTTTGTAAATATAAATAATATAGTGAATGAGACGCTACTTTTAGTCAACAAGACCGTGTAGACCAAGTACCTAGATGATAAGCGACAACCGTAATATTATTTTTCTAGATTAGAATTAATTTGAATTTATATGTTGACTGTTATTATTTTAATTCTTTTATACTTAATATTGTTTTGTTTATAATGTAATTTTGTTTTATTATTGTATTACTCATAGATTACTAAATGACATGTTATCTCTAGTATTATACATTTTATATTTGACATTTTATTTAACAATTCTAAGACATATTACGAACCTATAAACATAATTAAGTATAACAAATTGTTTTTATTTATATTTGAAATTCTATTATTATTATTGATTATTAGCAGAAAAATTGATAATAATAATAATAGAGGTTCCTCACTCTGGAGCCCTGACCGTCAGAAGCTGGGACCCTGTTCCCGATACCGGTGGGCTACCACCCCCGGCGTAGAGCCTCCGCGCGCCATTCGTGCAGGTGCGCGAGTATTTAAGATTGCACGCTTATAAGATCACTTTCTTGCCCGTCTGTCCGACTGTCAGTCTGTCCGTCTGTCACCACCGATTTTCTCAAGAACGGGTGGACCTAGCAAGTTGAAATGTATACCAGATTCTGAGATCTATAGTCCCTATTAGGTGTATAATAAATCAAGGTCCTGAGTCAACATGATAAAAAGATATGGACGAATTTCGATTTTCGCGAAAAATTGTAAGTACTGATTTTAACCAAAATTGACAATTCTAGGTCAACCGGAACTACCCTATAGGTTTTGGGTCGAAAACTTATATGGTAGTTCCCGTTGACCTAGAATCACGAAATTTGGCGAGGAGCAATGTCTTACAGCACATGTAAAGGGAACAATCTGAAAACCGTAAATATGTAGTTTAATAACAAAAAAAAGCGATTTTACTATTACAAACTTTTTATTTGCTGTTGGTGCAATAGCCATAAGTAGCGGTTTTTTTCGATTGTTTTGTTTGAATGGTACTGTTTTATTTTACAAAATTTCTACACAACGTATAATGTTCTGAAATAAAAACACAAAAAGTGAAAAATAACTTAAGCTTCAGAAATCGGTGACAAAAAAAACAATCAAACAAACAAAAATCAACAACCTCTGAAGAGTTATTTTTCACATTTTCATGTTTTTGAAGTCGGTTTTATTTTGGCATAAAAGTTTTTTTGTTATAATTTTTAGTTGTAATATCCTACACAAATATTTGCTATGCATTTGTTTTATATTGTTAACTATACCTACATGTCATGGTAATAGGCTTAAGCCCAATTCAAAACTGTTGAAATGTGGGTGTACTGTACACATCTGCGTAACCTCTTAGAGCATACATTCGTGATGTTATGTTATGGTGTTGTGTGAACAATAAACATTCAAGCGTTTGCAGCAACAAAAGAAAAATATCATACAATATACGTTTAGGGTGTAAAAAGACCCATAACGAAGCTGAAAGGTGCTTCTTCTCCCCATCATTGCGATATTTTTTTTGTTCTAGACCATACCTGGGAACCTAGTTATGGAGATATTGGGGGTCAAAGTTCCAACTTTAAAAAAAAAATAGGTACGGTTGCGGGAATCCGCTGGATGCGAGTCGCATGGGACCCGTCAATGTGGCGACACTTGGGGGAGGCCTATGTCCAGCAATGGACGTCTTTCGGCTGAAATTATGATGATGATGATTGTATCTCATCTTCACAAAAGATTGATTAAATTTCATGAACACAGCTCAGCCTAACGCCTCGTGTGTTTGTTTTTGCTAATGACACTAATGTAATAATTGGACAGTATGATTTAAAAGAATTGTCCACAAAAGTAAATAAAAGTTTATATAATCTTTTTGGATGGTTTACAGCTAATAATTTACTAATTAATACAAATAAAACAAATAAAATGTTATTTAAGACTACATCTCGTAACACCGATACTATAGAAAGAGGTAAAATTCTTAGGTATAAACATTGATTCAAATCTAAACTGGAAATAGGAGCTTGCTGCTATTGAGTCCTCTATATCTTCATCGCTTAGGAGCCTCACGGATGAAATTGATTTGGAGCAAGTTAAAGCATGTTATTATGCTTTGATTGAATTATGTTAAGGTACGGTCGAACAAGCTATTTGGTTTACATTTTACAATGTAATTTGTGGGTAGTTTAACCCACAAATTAAACCAAATAGCTTGTTCGACCGTACAGCATCATGTTTTGGGCTAATAACTATAATTTACAAAATGCCAAAGAGCATTCATCCTTCAGAAGCCTGCCATTAGAACCATTGTCAAAACTTCACAGCGTGATTCATGCAAATAATACTTTAAGAAATTAGGCATTCTTACAGTTTCAAGTTTGTATATACTAGTTCTGTAAGTTCGCAGAATATACATATACATCAATCATGTCAATAAGAATCACAGAAAAGCTTATAAAAAGAAAGAGAGCTGAGAGAGACCACACGAAGGAAAGTTATTAAAAATAAAATGGTGCCTAAATTTAATTTATTTATTTATTTATTTAAACTTCATGTACAATAGTGGTACATAGGCGGACTTAATGCCACAAGGCATTCTCTACCAGTCAACCTTTGGGTTAAATAGGAAAACATAGTGATAGGGTACAAAGTAATGTCTAAAAAAAAATTTTTCTAATTAGAGTTCAGGTTTAGATTGATACTAATACACATATACAGATAAAATAAACTAATAGATATTTTAACAATTAATACCAAAAATTAAAAAGACAATATCAAGAAACCTAATAATAATTATTATGACGACTTCAAATTGAGAGCTATCTATTCTGACTTAAATAGTAGTTATGAACTTTTCTTTTGAAAGTGAATTTGTTTTCAGCTTTTTTAATGCCAAAAGGTAGCGCGTTCCAGAGCTTTATAGTAGAGATAGTAAAGCATTGTTCACGTTACCATGCGGTGGAGTTATATAATAAGTTACCTACTTTTTAAATCATCAAATTACCCCTCACGCTCTGGGTGGAGTGGAAGGGAGTGTCAGAGTTTTACTGACTAAAACCCATCCATTAGGGTGTCCCGAATTTTTTATTTTTTTATTTTCGCTTTTCAAGACCCCTCAAAAGTTGCGTTATTAGTTGTAGATTACCGTAAAAAACAAAAAAAAAAAAAAAAAAATTTGAGGGTTCTACCGGCATTTTTTTTTTTTTTCATTTTTAATTTTTGCATTTTCAGTCAATCTCGTCTATTCTATTTTATGTACATTTTCCCATTTTATTTTTTTATTTCATTTAGTAGTGGAACCCTACGTATGTTTTGTGGGCAACGACAGGATGTTTTCAGTTAGGAATTAAATAAAAATAAATAAATAAATAAATATCGCTAGACATTGCACACAGCGCCATCTAGTGCCACACTAAGCAACGAGGCTTGTATCGTGGACACCAGATAGTTGATATACTACATAGATACTTTTTTGTTTGTAAATACATACTTATTATACATATAAACATCCATGACTCGGAAACAAATGTCCATGCTCATCACACAAACATTTGCTTCTACCGGGATTCGAACCCGGGACCCTAAGAACGGTTTGATCCGAATTGGTTTAGATCGAACTCGCAAAATTCATGTTTTGACAAATTTTTCTTAAATTCTCTACTTCTAATGTGAGGCGTCTCATTTCTATTGCGGTTTGATTGCTGTAAGGTGTCGCTTTGCACTTACTTGTGATAAAATAATGGATTCAAGACGAAGTGAGACTACTTGTGATATTTAAAGCACGCACCAAGGCCAGCAAAGATAGTCATGCAATATAGTACAAAGTACCTACTTTGATGGACGAAAGGACAACAACACTCATAAACGATAACATAGGCGATCGGTACCACCGCAGAGAAGTCTTGCAAGAGCACATTTCAGTTTTCACCGAGCCGGGATTTATTTATTTGAGACATACGACGCCAAGTCGTGGCACTGCCAAAAGGATCATCACTTCTATCATATCTTTGTTAGAAAATCAAGGGTTGAACTTGGAAGAGATGATCTGTGTGGGGTGCGATGGTACTGCTACGAATACAGGTCGGAAGGGAGGTGTCATTCAATACCTAGAAAACTGTTTAAAGAGACCGTTGAAATGGTGTGTTTGTATGCTTTACGCGAATGAATTACCGCTTTGCAATTTGTTCTAGATGGTAGCACATCTGGGCCGAAAGAATATTCAGGACCTATTGGAAAACAGCTGGCTGTTTGTGAAAGTGAACTTCTAGCTTTTTTTCTGCTTGTGAACTACGTGGTCAAGTTTACGCTCCTGTTTGGTTCCTCATCAAGCAAAACTCATCATTTAATGATGGAGCCAAGCATATTTTTCAAATGAACTCTCGATTGTCTGATAGTCAGAGATCTATTGTAAATTCTGTGATCGAAAGAAACGCTTTTTTTGCGCACCCAGAAAACTTGCTTACTGCCATGTTATTCGACAACAGAGACCATAATTATTCGAGAGCTTGCATCTCGCAAAATATTAAAGGCCAGAGAAGCATTTAGATATTTAAAGCACCAAAGTTTAGCTTCTGTGCGCATGATAACACTGATAAAATATTTTGGCAATCTTGCGACACTCCGATGAACTTAGAATTAGGGCTAAAAATCACAGCCTCGACTTTGTTGACTTTCCCTGTCACACACAGTCAGTGGAAAGATGTGTGGAACTAGCTACGGGAACTAGTGACGGAGTCTTCTCAAAGCGTCATAGACGCTACAGCTCGGGATGGTTTCATTAGGAACAGATTAAAATGTCGCGCGGAAATGCCTAATTTTGGGGCACAAAAACCAGTTCCGTTTTTAAAGAAGCCATTGTTTATTTATCCTTCAACTATTTAAATCCTTGCTTCAACTCATTGTTGTACCCTTAATTATTTAAATGTTATTTTTGTATGATTTATAGATTATGTTAGGAACCCCTAAATGGCAAATTTGAAAAACTTCAAGGACCGGTAGAGGCCTCAAGATGACAGATATGTAATTAAATTTTATAATATTCGTAGTCTATGTGTCAAAACGCAACATATGACACCTCTTGCGTAGCCATAGCTCTAAAATAAAAAATAAACCCATACATGGACGGGACACCCTACCATCCATGTTCCTCCTTAGCCCTTTGTGTTTCAGGGCCGCGGTATCTCTTTCGAACCGTCCCGCAGCCCCGATAAGTTACCTACTGATTTAAAAACTTTGGATCACACAAAAACAAACACACAAACACAAACTCACAAACAAACACAAACCACACACAAACACACAAACAACACAACACTACAAACACACAAACACAAACATACTTAAGGCAAAACTGAAAGGTGGGCTATGGGCTAGCTCGCCGTCCGTCCGTCTCATGACGACAGGCCGTGTCGACGGCGCGTTCGTGTTCCACGCGCGCCTCAAAGAGAGTCAGCAAAAAGGAAGGGGTCCGCAAGGACCAATGCCTGCCGGGGTTGCGGGACTGTTCGAAAGAAATACCGTGGCCCTGGAACACAAAGGGCGATGAAGGAACATGGATGGGTTTTAGTCAGTAAAATTCTGACACTCACTCCTGCTCCGCCCAGAGCGGGAGAAGTCATTTGATGATTTCACATCAGAAAAAAAAAAAAAGCAAAACTGAAAGCCTTCCTATTAGAAAGATATTTATATTCTGTATCCGAATTGATGTTGAATGATTCCAGATAATTTGTGTATGAATTATTTGATATTATGGTATTGACATTAATTTATTTCACATTTGATTTAGTTGGCGTTTATTTTAATTGACATTTCATTTGATTTACATTTAATTCTCCTTTAATTTACGCAACATGGAATAGACATAATTATAATACTACGAGAAATAAATGCTAATTTGATTAGCATTTAATTCTCGTTAAGTTTATCTAACATGGAATGGACATCGTTGTGTTTGAACTTTTTATGGTTGGACATAAACAGTTATGTAATTGACATTTAATTCTCAGTTGATTTACATAAAGTGGAAAAGACATGGTTGTTTTTGTGCTTTTTGGTTTGATACGTAAACGGTTTTTGATTGATGACGTAGTAATATTCAGGTTGGCGCCATTGCTACCGGCGACCAAATTTGAAACTAAAACGTTGCTGGCGAGTCATTGGCTATCTGCATTGGCTGACGTCACTTCGGCGGGGAAAAAGCCGAGTGCGGTGGGTGGAGCCCATCATTGGTGCACTCGCGCTCGTCGGAGGTACAACATTTTTAATGTACATAGTTCAATAACGTCAAATACTAATTGTAATAGATTAAATTAAAAGTGATTAAAGTGTATATCTGCCTATTTATTCTTGGTAATAGTGGACTAAACTTACATTCATTTATTTGTTTTTGTTTGCTTTATTATTTCATTATTGCTTCAGTTATGATTTGAAATCTAATTATTTTGTAAAATTCGAACTCAATGTACCTAAATATTGTTTGATGAATGAATAAATAAAATTTGCTGACTTAAAACATTTTGGAGCTGACCAGAACTTCAATATTTCGTGACCATTTTAATCAAAGCCGTTTACAAGAGGCGATATTCCACGAGCTGCTCCTTGTTCGTGTTGCGTGGATACTGTTCCTGCCTCACGCCGGCGGACCCTTATTTAACGACGGCATGGGAAGACGGACCGCCAAGTTGTCAAAACTTTATTGTTTGAGGCTGATAGAACGCAATAATTTGGTGTTATATATAACGAACTATTCTGAACAAACTTCGTAACATTACATACAAAACGCTCGATGAACAAAAAATAATGATCCGCCAAAGTGGGCCAAATGTAACAGATCAAGTAACTCAGAATATAAACAAAATGAAAAACATGAAAAAAAACGACAATTCAAAAGGAAACTTTGACTAGCCGGGAAACATTGGGGCCCCCCGAATGACATTTGACCATTTTGGTTCGTTTTAGTTGGCAACCCAAAAAAACATTTAAAGAAAGAAAGAAAAAATATTTATGTGCCGCAGGCACATGACGTATAACATATATAACAGAACGGAACAGAAACAAGAAAAAAAGAAAGAAGTTGACAGCTAGCACGTCGTGAGTGCGACAAACAGGTTAAATCACTCAGCATGATGCTGTGCTATGGGGAGCCCACAGCACAGCGCTGGTTTTTAGTGGTCACCCTTGAAAAAACGTACGGAAGCCAATGCAGTGGTATCTAATTATGTATATGAGTAACTAAAATAAAACAGCCAGTACTTAGATTATAACAAAACACAGCATAAGAAACATAATAACATTACAAAAACAATATTTATATATATATATATAAGGTACTTTATCAAAGACTGCAGGCTAAACAAAATAAACATTTAATACAAATTAAAATATGACGAGGTTTTTCAAATTCAAATTCAAATTCAAAAGTCTTTATTGTTAACTATGTGTACATAAATAAAGTTCTTAACAGAGGATATCAGTTCTTAGAACATAGTGGCCCTGTTAGGGCATTGCAATTTCATCATGCATATATGCTTATAATTGTAACAGTAACAGTTGAACATGCATCATTTAAATTCATTAATTAAAAAGAAAAAAGTTATAAATATTAAATTTTATAGAGGACATCGTTTTAATTACATTATATAATTTTATCATTTACATCATATTAATTATAAATTATTAAAGTCATACCTAAATAAAAAATACACATGTCATGAGTTACCTGATTTAAAAATTATCATTATTCATTAATTCAATTGTGTCACAGTATTGTAATCATTTAATATTAATTATCCTAATCCTTTTAAAAATATTTTACTGAATTATATTCACTTTAGTGATAGGTACTTTATTGAACAAAATTATTTTTCCTCAAGAAATTCTGCTATTGAGTAATAGGCCTTTTTAATTAAGAAAATTTTCAGCATTCTTTTAAAAATAATAATTGAATTTATAATCTTAATGTCCATAGGTAGCTTGTTATAAATCTTTGTGCTCATACAGAAAACACTATTACTATACGCTCTAGTGTGGGACGTTTTATTTCTTAAGGTATGTTTAAGTCTTGCTGCTTTAACGTATCATAGCTTGTAATGTTTGATTTAACTAAAATTGAGGCCAGGTAGATAAATAGAGCAGGGAGTGTTAAAATCTTGAGATTTACGAAATGTGGTTTACATGAATCCGTTTGGCGTAACCCACATATAGACCTAATACACTTTTTTTGGGCTTTGAACGCAATTTCTTTATCAGTCGAGTTTCCCCAATATAGTAACCCATACGACAGAGTGGATGCCACATACGCATGGTAAGCAGTAAGAAGCGCGGTCTGGTTGGATACTTTTTTAAGCATGTATAGAGCGTAGGAAAATTGATTCAATTTGGTACATACACTATTTACATGTGTTTTCCATGACATATTCGAATCAATATGGATTCCTAAAAATTTTGTATTTGCTACTTCAGCTACTGTTTCATTATTGTATGCAATACTTAAAGGAATAGATGTCGCGTTTTTATTTTTAAAGTTCATGTAATGTGTTTTTGTGAGATTAATTTGTAAATTATTTATTTGAAGCCAATTTATTAATTTAGATAAGGAATCATTTATTTCTTGTTCATGATTTTTGTTTTTATTATTTGTGAAAAGAACCGTACTGTCATCTGCAAATAAAACCATAGGTTGCTGAATAGCATTAGGTAAATCGTTTATGTAAATGAGAAACAGTAATGGTCCCAGTATTGACCCTTGAGGTACACCATATTTTATAAATCTAGGACTCGATGTATACTTAATCTCTCTCTTTGTAAATGGACATAACTGTGTTATTTCAGTGAACTGTATTCGGTTACATAGATATGATTTGATTATTTGTAGTGCTTTACCCCGAACTCCGTATATTTCCAGTTTTTGCAAAAGAAGTTCATGATCAACATAATCAAACGCTTTTGTCATGTCCATGTATAGAGCTGTAACTTGGTTTTTTTTATCTAGTTCTGTAAGTATTTTTTCTAAAAACTGATACATTGCTGAATTTACCGATTTCCCTTTTCTGAATCCTACTTGATTATCTATTATTATTTTATTTTTCTCGAAATATTCAGTAAGTTTATTATTTAGTACTTTTTCAAATATTTTGGCGAATATTGGAATGAGAGCAATCGGCCTGTAACATCGTACATCTTCTGGGTTTCCTTTTTTAAATAGTGGTGTAACCACCGTAGTTTTTAAATATGTTGGGAAAATGCCTTCCTCAAGACACTGATTTATAATATGAGTTATGATTGGGGCAATTATGTACACTACACGTTTTATTATTTGCGTTGAAATTCCATCATTGCCCGTACTTTTGGTGTTTTTTAATGCCATGATTAATTTCACAACATCGTTTAGGGTAACTGGGGTTAAGAAACAGGAGTTTGGTTTATTATAAGTTAGAATCTTTGCGTAATTTATTTTATTATTTGTCAGTTTCGAGATGTCATCAATAAAGAAATTGTTAAATGTTTGTGCTATAGTATCAGGGGCCGTTATAACTTGATTATTATATCTTAATCTATCAATTTTTTCAGGGGGATTATTGTTTTTATTTTTATTTATTATTTGCCATATTGCTTTAGGTTTGTTTGTGGCTGTTTGTATATAATAATTATTTTGCGACTTTTGAGTAAGTTTTACAATTCTTTTAAACTTTTTTGCATAATTATTAAAGTTACCCTTATCTGACTTTTTACCTGAGAGTCGATATATTTTAAGAAGCATTCTTTTACGAAGAGAACATATTTTTAATCCTTTACTAAGCCATTTGGTTTTGCTAATAATTGGAACTTTAATTTTGATGTTTGGAAAGCAGAGGTCATAAAAAAGTTTAAATAACTTATGGAATTCTTCAAAAGAAGCATTTGCGTCATTTTTCTCATAGCATTCAGTAAAATTTAGGGCTTTTAGACATTCAATAAATTTCTCAACATTTTCGGTGCTAAAGTCTCTTCTGAATTTATACCAATGGGTTATTGAGTAAGTTTTTCTAACTGGACATGAGAGAATTTGTGCTGTATGATCAGACAGAGCTAGTTCAATAACGCTTTGTTGACAGCCTCTAATATTGTGTGCAATGTTATCAATGCACGTTTTACTTTGCAAGCGGGTTGGCTCATATATTGCAAGTTTTAAGTTAAAGCCGTGTAACAAGTTTTCAAACTCTCTTGAAACAGGAGTGTCTTTCAGTCGATCAATATTATAATCGCCACAAATAACAATTTTCTTAAATTTACTACATAATTTTGCTAGTAAAGCCGCTAAACGGTCGAAAAATAATTGTATACAATCTTTTTTTGTCTTTGGAGGTCTATATATACATACGATAATCAATCCATGCTCTAACAATTCAATAGCCGAACACTCTAAAAGGTTGGGTATGCTTACAAGTTTTACTTCCTGTATAGTCTTAAATTTATGATTATTTCGTACTAGGATACATAACCCACCATTTCTATTTGTCCTTGTGTAGTTTGCCGCTATAGTATAATTTGGAATATGGAGATGTTTTAAATCGTCTGCTATCATATTATGCTCGGTAACACATAGCACATCAATATGGTTATATATAATATTATTTAGATTTACAGTAAATTCATCAGCTTTGCGTAATAAACCATTGATATTCTGGTGAAGTATATGGATTCTATTATACACGAAAAAAATTATTATTAGACTTATTATTTACTAAGTTTTCCAATATACCATCAGCGTCTGTTACTTGTTTTTCTGTATCTGAACTTATATCTAGGATAAGGTCTTGTAAGTCACTTAAAATAATATTCAGGCCTTTGTTATTTAAACTTCCATTTCTTAAGGTATATGTTTCGTAAGTGAATGGGAGATTTAGGTTGGAATCCAATAGATACGCATATTTATATGTCTCAATATCCATGTATAATAAATTATTAAAGGTATCGATTCTACTGTTGATCATAACATTTTTATTTACCATATACTTAAAAGTCGGCAGACATACTAAAAAGTTCGTATGGGTTAGGGGTTGTAATTTTTCGCGAATGAAAGCAACTAGTTCTATATAATTATGCGTCCTTCTGAAATCCTCTTCCCCAACATAAATGACACAGTAGTCTGAGCCTGTGAAATCTTGCACTTTTTTATCAATATTATCGAGCAGTATCTTCAATCCACAGTTTGGCATGCGATAGTGACATATATTAAAATTACATAAATTAGTTTTTTGACAAATTGTGTATAATCTATTCGATGTTTCACTACTGATAATACATAAATTATTCTTTACTAATGACGACAATTGGTTACATTTATCAATATTTTGTGACGTATATTGCGACGCTTCAGTTCTAGAATATTCAGCAGTAGCAGACGTGCAATCAGGAACCTCGAATATCTGAGAGTTATTTGACGGCTTGTTTGAAGGAATAATTTTATTTCTCTTTGGTGTTTGTATTTTCTTCTTTAAAGGACTACTGGTAACTTTTTTATACATCTCATTTTTCTTCACTAAGTCAGCATTAGCTTGTTTTAAAGAGCTATTTTCCACAGAGATAATCTCAATTTCTTGATGCGCGCTTCTTAACTGAGACTTCAGATCCTCAATCTCAGTTTTAAGAATATCTATTTGTTTATCTTCCTCGTCTTCTGACATTACCGGCATACTATTTGTTGTATCATTGAATGTTTGAGAAATAATTTCGCTGGTGTCATTAGTAGGTTCTGATATAGTGCGCATGCGACGGAATGTGATATTCTCGAGGAAGTTCATGATTATTTTACTCTAAATAATCACAAAAAGTTGACTGCGGTTTACCAGGCTCGAACTTGATTCTCCTAGTTTACGATGATAGCTTCTTAGAACACCACGTACATTTAATCAATGTGTCAAATTATACCAAAAAATTTAATCTTTTTATACTGGTATCACAAGTTTTTTTGTGGTAACACTTCTATATTTTTTTATAATGGCAACACTAGCCAGTATGTCAATTTTATTTCTGCTATTTGACACTAGATGGCGCTGTTCGGTATGAAATATTTATTATTAGTAGTAGCAACCCTAATGTTAATGTCAATATTTATATGTTAATGTCAATATTAGTTTCGCTACTCACTACTAGGGGCGCCACTTAAGGTACAAAGTTCACTTTTTAAAACAAAACATTCAATTTAACCGTTTTATGTACAGTTATTAGTAGTTAATTCACCACTTATTATATTTATAAATGTTCTACTGATGAGGATATATTTGTATAGTTCCAATACACTTGCATAGTCCGTGATTAGCACTTTTTTGAAGCACAATAATGTTTAAAAGTCCAAATATTAAATACAATGTTTTTTTTGCATGTCTTGGTATATAGAAGTCACCAACAATTTCACTTATATAGTTCGATACGTCTATTAAGATTCACTACAATACACATCACTTGTACTATTGTTTACTATTTATTTCGAGTTTTAAATACGCGGTCGATGTTTACTTAATGCTGTGTTGCCAGCATTTGATGTTTTTGTCTCGCTCCGACCCCTCCCCCCCGCGCTTCGCCGTCGTCACCTGCGCGTGCCGCCGATTACGCATTTCTCCTCCACGCCTGTTAGCGTGCTGACGTACTTTGCATCTAAGTCAGTGCCGCCACCGGCGCCGGCGCGGCCGCCTTGATGGCTCGGTTTCGCACGGGTCTTGTTTACAAACATGACGCGTGTCACGCGACTAGTTGCCGATAGCTACCTTGCTATGTATATGCTTGTATTTTAGTCGTCGTCGCTTAATAGTGAGTAACGTGTTTTCTTGGAAAACGTGATGACGTCTCGAGCCGCTTGGATAGATGTGCCTTGCCGATAGATGATAAACCTTAAGTAAGTATTTATTTATAGAGTATTTGCTGTTCACACTTTTGATTTTCTAAAAGGATTCTTTTTAAATGTAATATAAAATTTTGTTTTGTTTTTAGAGATCTAATGGCAGGTGGCAAATCATTCCAGCAGCGACTGGCGGCATACTTGAAACATCCCTTGGAGGCAGTGGTCTTATGCCGAGGCATCGAGAGCGGATTGGACGTGGAACGAGCAGAGTAACTGTAGTGCTCGTGCCTCCAGCTAATTTTTTTGAACAGATATTCCGGTTTGTGTGTTTTTATGATACCGAACCTTTTTTTCCTCGTTCGACTATCGAAGAGAACAGACGTGTACATCGTATTTTTTTGAACTAACTACTGATTTTTACCTCTAAAGTACAAACAACAGTGATACTAAGAACAATACCACCCCTGCCCCTGCCCTGGAGGCAGTGGTCTATGCCGAGGCATCGATAGCGGATTGGACGTGGAACGAGCAGAGTAACTGTAGTGCTTGTGCCTCCAGCTAATTTTTTTGAACAGATATTCCGGTTTGTGTGTTTTTATGATACCGAACCTTTTTTTCCTTTCGACTATCGAAGAGAACAGACGTGTACATCGTATTTTTTTGAACTAACTACTGATTTTTACCTCTAAAGTACAAACAACAGTGATACTAAGAACAATACCACTTACGAGCAAAATAGTGTGAACTTTAGTAACAGTGCTACGTGGTAATTCTTTTGAACTTACGACCTGCTGTGTGCGACAGTTGCCACGACCGCTCTTCACCACCTCGGGGAAAAGAGACGAGACCATAACGCACCGATTTTTCAACTCGCTCGCTCTGTACGTGCTACGTCACTGCCATATTGTAAAGATGAGTGCACAACAATCGTCAGCCGAAATAATTATGGACTTACGCAGCAAAGGAAGTGGATCACTTACTGACCTACGTACGTTAGTAAAAGAAGATGGCAAAATTACACTGCGAAAAAGAAAGCAGAACTTTGAGGTCCAAGTTATGCAAGAAATGTCTGACTTACGAACTGAAATGAAGAACTATTTCCAAGCCTTCGGCGAAAAACTAAATGAAATTTCGAGTAATCTATGCCAAGAAATGGTTGAGGTTAAAAATGAAATAAAAAACATAAAAAGTGCAACCAATATTCTTACATCTGAGCAGAACGACATTAAGGAAGAACTGAAAAAGCTAAAAAACCAAAACTGTACTCTCCAAGAAGAGATAACCCTTCTCAAAACAGAATTATTTACCGATAATTAAAACATCGAGCGAGGTAAACAAAAATCAGCCACAGTTCGATTGTGAGTACATGGCCTTAGAAATCCAAGACCGTTCAAAGCGACAGTATAATGTAATAATTGGAGGTATATGTGAAATAAGTGACAAAAACTCAACAACAAGGCGAGAATATGACACAAATCAAGCGCTTAGCATAATTCAAACAATTTACAAGGAATGTCCCTCCCCTATAAGATGCATACGTCTTGGCAAATACAACTCGGAAAAAACTAGATATCTCAAGATTACCTTCCAACAAAAAGAAACAGTTATGCATATTCTACGTAACAAACAGAATCTCACAAATGATAACGTTCGCATCCTACCGGATCAAACACCAATGCAAATAAAATACATGAAGGATCAACGTGCGGAATTATTACGACCAACGGAAAGTGGTGAATCAGATCTCACGATTACATATATAAACGGTATACCGAAGATAATTAAAACTGCAGCAAAAAACTACTCCCAAAACAAATCCCTCGACAAAGCAACTTAGACACTTCAGATTTAGATAACGTGACCTATCAGTATGAAGATACCTACCAGAATATATGTACATCTATAGCCTCGTTAAGAATGTTTTATGCTAATGTGCGTAGTTTGGTAGAACCAGGTAAGCTTGATGAGTTAAAATGTATCCTACGAAGCTTTAATCACACCATACACATTGTGTTGTTAACTGAAACATGGATCGAATCTAAAATTGATGCCGATATGCTGGACATACCCAACTACACACATATATATAATTTAAGGAAAGATTGTATAGGCGGGGGTATTTCAATATACATACACAAAAGTTTGAAATTTGATGTAAAAGAGGAGCAATATGTTTGCGGTAATAATTTATATGGATAAACTTATTAAAACACTCTCTTACCATAGGCTTAATTTATAAACCCCCAAATACGAACCTGAAAGACTTTCTTGACATTTACATACCAAGTTTGGAAAAGAGCAAACACAAGACAATTATTTTTGGGGACTTTAATATCGATTTACTGAGCAGTGAGCGCAAAACAACTAACTACACAGATGCTATACAAGAATCAGGATACTACATACTAAACAAAATACACGAAAATTACTATACTCGACAGACCAAGCACACAAAAAGCATAATCGACCATGCATGTACTAATATAAGGAAAGTTATGGTACACATGGCAATAATTGAATCAACACTATCAGACCACAAACAAATCTACATCGAACTCAAACAATACAAACAGGCCCTAAAACAAAAAGTTCAATTTGATGCGATTGATTATAAAGCTCTGTATGAGAACACGCTAAAATACGACTCGAAAGAAATAGGAAATCACTATGCCATTCTTGAACAACATATATTAAAGAATATAAATGACTCTAAAATAAAACAGTATAAGATACTAAACCTACCGCAAAAGGACTGGATCAATAAAACAGTAATTAATTATATTATAAATTTTATAAATTTATTTACTTACTCAAAACAAGGCATAGTAGTACACGTTAAAAATACAGTATTACAAAAAAGTACTATATCTATTATACAAAAATGTGGGTGAGCACTGCTCTCCTAGCTAGGTTATGAAAACCTGTGTTAAGGAGAAGCAGTCCGGTCCCCTAAGGTCTAATGATGTAGGTTACATAGTGCTTCCGATGTTACTGCTACAATTTCGGAGTATTGAGTTTGACAAGTTTAAGATATTATCGTTTTATTAAAGGTCAATATGAAATAATTTTAAGGTAAAAAGTGTGTGGGTGTGTTTGTGTGTGTGTGTGTGTGCGGGCGGATCTATGTGTGTGTGTGTGTGTTTGCTTGTCCATGCTCACCACTTATGTTAAGATTCTTTCAGTTTCGTCATATGACTTGTTTTGGAGGTACGATTGCACAATCTTTTTACATTTGTAGTACGGTAGTCCGTAGATGTGCCTCTCTTCGTTTATTTTGTTATACAGGAACGGACCAAGAAAATGAAAGAATCTCTTGACAAAAGTTGAACGTACTCGCGGCAAGGTGCAAATCCCATCTTTTCGGCGTTTACTACGTTTTTTATTTTCTATAATTCTGTATGGGGTTTTGCGGTGTAGCAAAATTACTGTTTGTAGTATAAAGTGTTGCCGAACATTTAGAACTTTGCAGTCATTGTATAGTTGATGGGTTGGAAACAGAATAGGACGACAAGTGGCCACTTTTAAAATGGCCTTATGTGCTACTTCTAGCGGCTTAAGGGTGGTTTTAGCTGCGCCACCCCAACAGGAAATGCAATATGTTACGATTGACAGGCAAAGTGCGAAATAGACATTACGTATTACAGAGGGATTGGCAATATACCGAAGAGTTTTAAATATGTATATCAGTTTGCGAACCCGTCCAGTTAATAAAGCGATATGAGACTTAAAATTGAGATTCCTGTCCAAGATTACTCCCAGGTATCTGATGTTTTCAACAGAGGTTAAAAGAGGACATTGACAATTTGAACCCTGTATTTGTGTATGACAAGTGTGAGCTTTAAGCAAAATTGGAGTCTGTGGTTGAGAGACCGAGCTGTTAGAGTAAGTTATAAATTTGGTTTTTGAGGTATTAAGGGTTAGAGTGTGGCAATTAAGCCAATTTAGCACAACTCCAAAGCCAATCTGAACTTGATGCTCTAGTTGCGACCAGGAATCTGCGATGAAGGTTATTGCGGTGTCATCTGCAAATGATATTACCCTGGCATTAACGATATTGAGATCACACAGGTCATTAATGAAGATTAAGAAAAGAGTGGGGCCCAAGATGCTTCCTTGTGGTACCCCATAATGAATAGGAAGCTCGTCGCTGTTATGGCCATCGGTACTGACTCTTTGCGAATGATTGGAGAGGTAACTTCGGAAAAGGTCCAGTTGTGGCCCCCTGACGCCTATTTTCTCAAGTTTGATTAAGAGTGTGGCAACGGGAACAGTGTCGAACGCTTTCGCGAGATCTAGGAATATTGTAAGGACCTTTTTATTTTTATTGATATTATCTATGACAAAACTGGTTAGGTCATGAACTGCGTCGCAGGTTGATTTATTTTTGAGAAAGCCATATTGTTGTTGTGAGATTATCTTACAATGCTCCAGATAACCAACCAATCCAAATCAAAGTTCCGTCACCCCCCTTGAAGATTGGATAAATGATTGCCTTTTTAAAAGAAGTTGGAAAAACAGCTGTTTCAAAACAAATATTGAATAAATGGCATAAAACAGGCGCCAGAGTGGTGGAAAATTTCTTTAATATTAAAGGTGATATGCCATCCCAGCCTGTAGCTGCGTTTGGTCTCAGTGAATTTATGGTGGATATAATTTCTTCTGGGTCAGTTCTATCCAAGACAAAGGATGAACTTGGTATTGAACTGTTTTGTGAGATAGATGGTTGTTGTGAGGACCTCGTTTTTATGACATCATCTGCAAGTTTCTTGCCAATGTTGACAAAAAAGGAATTCACATCATTACATGACTGCGTGGGTGTGGGTGATGAGGATAGCAATTGCGTGGATGAGTGTGTAGTTTTCGTGGTGTTTGTTATCCGCTTTATGGTGTCCCAGAGTAATTTTGGGTTATTGCTTGCTTTGCTGAGTTCTTCCGCATCGAAAAACCTCTTCGCCTTTTTAAGAATTTTCGTACAAAAATTTCTGTATCGTTTGTAGGTTACATTTAATGTTTCGTTATCCGGAGACTGCGTGAGGTTTTTGTGCATGGCATCTCTATTTTTCATGCACCGTAGCAAGCCGGGAGTTATCCAGGGTTTAAGAATCTTCTGTTTCGCAGCAACTTTTTTAACAACAGTGTTTTCCGAAATGGTTCTCAGAATAATATGGTCCAGGCAATTTTTGCCCCTGGTTGGGAGGGTATGTGCTGGGAGAAAAACATGGATAGCGAGACAATTCAAGTACTCGTGGGACCGTATATCAAGAGAAGAAGGTTTGATGTCGAGATTTAGGTCACCCGCTATCACAACTGTTCCGAGGGTATGGAGTGACGGAAGTATGCTATTGAGGGCCGAGAGGAAGTTGTGTATGTTGTCTGTTGATGGTGAGCGATAGATACAGAGTAAAGCCACGTCAGGGTTAATTTTTATAATTAATCCCAAGGCAGATTGGTACAGGTCTGGTTCCTCACATACCGCTAGAATTTCCGACTTAATATAGACCACGACGCCATCACTTTGGTTTATGTGCTTGGTTGTTTTAAACACTGTATAATTTGGAAGAATCGGAAGAATTGAGTTACTAGAACATTGCAGCCAACATTCGGTGAGGACTATTACGTCACAGTCAAGTGAGATACGATGCATTAGAGTTTGTAAGTTTATGAAGTTACAATTTATTGATCGAATATTTTGTGAGAAAACTTTCAGATATTTATTTTGATTGATTAAATACGATTGCGTTTGTTCCGGGGTGCATGTATGCGTCACTGATACAGAGAGTTCGTCGATGTTATTGATTAGGTGAATTGCGTTATTAGCCATTTGTAAAAGTATATATTTAAAATGCGGCGATGCAAGTTTGCAAGCTGTCGGTATATGTAATTGTGGTGTATATTTATGTTTTGAAATGATGTGAATGTGTGTGTAGAATGTATGATTTTGAGACTGGTGGTGCATGTAATTTGTTAAGTTCCCTGGGGTGTGTTTGTAAATGCTGAGCGCAGCGTCTGACAGTTGTGTTTGTGTGTCTGATTACCTGAGTGGTGCAATACAAATATATTCTAAAGAGATCAGTTAAAGGCAAAAACTGTGAGAACAATGTTAAAATTGAAGTTAAAACTAAAATTGAAGTTAAAACTAAAATTGTAACTAAAAGTAAAATTAAAACTAAAAGTAAAATTAGAATTGACATTAAAACTGGAGTGAATAGAGATCTATGTAATTGGAACTCTAGTCATTTTCCAAGCTCAGACCTATTCAGATCTGCTTCGCTCTTGATCAAAATATGTTTTTTTCCCAAAGCTTCACGAACAAATACTCTGCGAAGTGAAGTCCAGCAAAACTTAATGTCATTTTCTGAAGCAAATTTCCGTGCCAAATAAAATAACCGTTGCGATTTTGGAGTGAAGCTCTCTGAGAGGTAGATCGGTTTAGCAGCACCTGTTAGTTTTATATGGTTTGTATTTAACTTATTTTGGCGATTTTTTTGGTTGAAGTTTCGTAGTTTTTGCAGAATATTATCTTTTTTAGTGACGCTAACAAAGTCGACAATGATGGGAGATACGTACCATTTTTCTTATTTATGCAATAAATATCTTTGATTTCCTGGCGTTGCAAGGGAATATCTAAGACTCTAGTTGTCTTCGTAATCAATTGACAGAGATCTTCTTTGCTTTCTCCCTCCAGTTTTGGTATATTTCTAACCTCTGACTTGGATAAAGATAATAAACGCTCCATATTTTCAACTTTGTCTTCGAGTTAGCTTATGTAGTTACGGTCTATTTTACGCTCGGACTCAATTTGATCAATTCTAATCACCATATCATCATACCGTTTGGTGGTAAATTCTAAGGATTTTTTATTTCCTCGTTTTGGAAAATAATTTCTTCCATAGTCTTTTTAAGTGCCAGAAACTTGCTGTCTGTCTGAGCTGTGGCCGATTTTAGCAGCTCGCGTATCTCGTCCATAAAAGACGTAGCGTCATCTTCGCGTTTACGCCGCTTGCTGTTACGCTCTGTAATAATTTCAGTATCAACCAGAGTTAGATTCGGGGCAGATCCGGATTGTGTAATAATTGGGGCTGTTAAATTTTGTTCTCCAGTTTTGGTAGTTTTAGGTGTCGTACGTTTCAGCGACATTGAATTCATTCTTTTCGGTATCACGAATTACTCTTGTGGTGTATTTATTATCTCGTATAATATTTTTCCATAAAACTTTTAATAAATGTTGAAATTGTATAAAAACACAACAAATAAACATCCAAAAAGAAATGATCTATGGCAGATTCGAACTGCCAAATATTATTGAAAATATTAATGAAAGAAATCAATTATGGCATCGTTATTTGACAGATCAGGAGAATGTACAACTAGAATCTAACTATAAAGCTGCTAGGAAAAGAGTAGAATGTAAAATAAAAGAAGATAAAAAAAATACTATTATGACGCTTTTTCAAGATATAGTAAGAACCCCAAAAAAGGTGGAAATTGATAAACACACTAGCTAAAAATAAGGCAAACGATGTCTGTGCTCTTTCCAAACTCACACTTGACGGCAAAGAATTAACAAACGGCACAGAAATTTGTAAGGCGTTTAACAACTATTTTGCTACTATTGGCTCTCTGTTGGCCCAGAATATAATACAAAGTAATCCTAACCCACAAATTACATTAAATATGCCAGATATAGACCCTCAACTTACCACTCTAGAACATTGCACTGAGGATGAGATATCCAAAATAATTGATAATCTGGTTAATGATACAAGCTGTGGAATTGATGGAATAACAACAAAATCTATAAAATGTATTAAGAACTTAATCTTAACTAACCTAACTAATTGCATAAACATTTGTTTTGACACTGGCATGTTTCCGGACAGTCTTAAAATAAATAACTACTACTAAACTAAATACCAGTCTTTTTTGTTTTTTTTTTTTCGTATGGGAAATCATCAAATGACTTCTCCCGCTCTGGGCGGAGCAGGAGGGAGTGTCAGACTTTTGCTGACTAAAACCCATCCATGTTCATTCATCGCCCTTTTTGTTCCGGGGCCACGCTATCTCTTTCGAACAGTCCCGCAACCCTGGCAGGCATCGGTCCTTGCAGACCCCTTCCTTTTGCTGACTCTCTTTGAGGCGCGCGTGGAACACGAACGTGCCGTCGACACGGCCTGTCGTCACGAGACGGACGGACGGCGAGCTAGCCCATAGCCCACCGTTTACAGGCCCGCGCCTACGGTGGCCGGGGGCCACGTGGTGGCCCCCGACGCCCGGGGCGTCTCCCGCGGCGGCCGGGACGCTGTGAGGTTCTCTCCCTCTCACGTTCCGCCACTTCCTTCTCTAGCATTACTGCTTCGCAGAAGGCGGCGTCCCATTCCGTCTCGCTCCGGACCATGGCTTGCACCAGGGCCGGACGCGAGAGGTTGCCGCCGCCAATCACCCCTTCGAGGACACGGCGGTACTCCGCCCACGCGTGGCACACCTCCACCGTATGGTCCACCGTGTCCTCCGGTCGATACTTGCAATGGAAACACCCGGGCGTTTCCTCCCACCCGATTCGGTGCAGGAAGCTCCCGAAACAACCGTGTCCGGTGGGGACCTGCGTCAGGCGGAAGGTGAGGACGCCGTGGCGTCTCTCAAGCCACTCCTCAAAGAGGGGACTTACCGCCGCTATTGTGGCGTGCCCTGCACGGGGTTGCGACAGTCGCTCTCTCCATGTCGCCATGAGATCATTCCGGAAGTCTGTCAGCTGCGCGACAATTTGCCGCGGCAGTGGAGTTTCCCCCCGGCGTAGCACCTCCGCGCGCCATTCGTGCAGGCGCGCGAGGACTATTGCCTCCAGATCTCATGGCGGCAATCCGGCAAGGAGGCACGCCGCCTCACGGGAGATCGTGCGGTACCCACGGGCCAGCCTTACGGCTACCACCTTTTGGGGCGCGCTCAGGTAGTGGGCGGCTCGCCGCCTCAATGAACGCGCCCACACTGGGGCCCCGTAAAGGGCCATGGACCGCACGACTCCCGCGTAGAGCTTCCGGCAGGAGGCGTTTGGCCTTCCCAGGTTGGGCAGAAGCCGCCTGAAGGCAGCCCCGGTCCGTTCCAGTTTGGGGGCCAAACGTCGGAAATGCTCCACGAAGTTCCATCGGCTGTCGAGGACGAGTCCCAGGCACTTCAGCGTCGACTCGACGCCGATGGATACCCCTCCTACCGTCAGTGAGGATCCCGGAGGTGGCGCATTCCGAGGCCCATGAAAGCACATGGCCTCGGACTTGTCTTATCCTCTCAACGACTATCGCATCCCCGCTTGTCATTATTTCAGCCGCCGCCTCGTGCGACCCCCCTTGTGCCAGCACCAGCGTGTCGTCTGCATAGCAGACCACGCTGACGCCGCTAAGGAGGTCGGCGCGCAGCACCCAGTCGTACCCGATGTTCCACAAGGAAGGCCCTAGAACCGATCCCTGTGGAACACCGCACGACATCTCTCGCCGTTTCCATTCTCCGCTGCGACCGGGGTAGATGACGGCTCTGTCCGTCAAGTAATCCCCGTGTAAGGACTTTGCTGATCCCCATTAAGACAGTCGTCGGTCCAGTAACATGTCACGTTTCGCAAGCAAAGCATTAATATTCTAGTAACTAAGTAATCTAAGTTAGCAATAAGAATTGTATGTTATAGTTGGCCATTAATAAAAGGGACTTTGGAACGAGCAGTTGTTTCCATCCGCCACCTATCCTTATGGATACACTTCATGGCGACCCTGCCTTAAAAGAACAATTGAAGAAATGACAACCAAAAATTAAGAACTACAGAAAGAAAAATTCAAAATTCAAGAAAGAAGCACCAAAGCAAAATCAAGAAAGAAGATGGGAAAAACTTATTCAAAAGAAGAAACAGTAATAGCTCAAAATGCAAACGGGGAAAAGCCAATGCCAGCACCAGTCAAAACTTTGGACAACTGATCAGTATTGAGAAAATACTTTTGATAATAATACTGATCGTTTTACTTATCGGAGCACTTTATTTTATCGCGAAAAAGTGCTAAAAGAGCGCAGTAAAACTTTTAAGAAGAGAACTCAACGCCAGTACTTTTAGTGTTGTTTTCCAACCTCGAGCAACATCAGCAGTATAGAACGAGGAGTCCAGGGTATAACCCGGCCCAGTAGCAGCGGAGTCCAGGGATTAACCCGGCCCACGGAGTCCAGGGTATAGCCCGGCCCAAAAAACAGCACCATATCCAGCTAAACTGCCACCTGAAGCCGACATCGACATCGTGGGAAAATTATTGCGGTTCCAGTACCCGTCGCCACCGAGTCGCCACGTCGAATCAGGTTTCATTGTTTTAGTTAAAAAGACATAGTTATGTAAGTAACATATACAGTGGTAAACTCACTAAATATGAGATATTGAAATGCCATTAAATGAGCTGTTATCAATATCAAGCAACTTGAAAGAAATTAAGGATTATCTTATAAAAATCGGTCCAGTACGGAGACAGACATCCGATACAGCAGAACAAAAAGTTCTATTAGCTCAAACAGAATATTGTAAGTTGAAGACTATTTTGCTCGAAGTGCAGACGAAAATTGAAAAATCAGAGCTAAATTCTGATAGTTTAAACGCTATTAATTCTATCATAAATAGTATACAAATTTGTTATAATAAGATTATTAGTTTAAGTAATATATCTTCAAAGTCATCAGAAACTTCATCAAAAATGGCTGCAGATTCATTTGATTTAAAAACAGCCATTGCACTTTTGCCCATAATGACTGATAAGGAACAAGACACCAAACGTTTGATCGATGGTATCCAATTATACAGTTCAAAGATCAGTGATAACACCAAAAATCTACTAATAGAGTTTGTTTTAAAGACTCGGTTGTCAGAAGGTGCGAAACTCCGATTAAAAGCTAGATATGCAACTGTAGACAGTTTGGTCATCGATATGCGTACATATTTAATACAAAAGAAATCAGCTGCGGCTATTCAAACCCAAATTTTAAATAGTAAACAGGAGCGTCGGTCTATTGAGCAGTTTGGCAATGAATTGGAAAAACCATTTGTTGACTTTACAATAGCACAGGCGGATGGCGATGACTCAAAGTTTAACATATTACGTCCAATTAATGAAAAATTAGCGATTAAACGATTTTCTGACGGGTTGAGTAACACGCGGCTAAGCACCATATAGCTTCTCGGCAATTTACGTCATTGCCAGAAGCAATTCGCACAGCAGTCGATGAGCATACGTTATCACCAAACGAAGATCACATCATGAACATTAGAAATCCTTCAACTCAAAACCGGCCTTACATTAGACGAGGCAATAGGTATATAAATAGGGGGTATAAACATTTTGGACAAAACAGCCCATCGGATGATAGGCAAGGTCAAAACATTCCACAGTCAAATTACAACAACAGGTACATGCGCGTCGCGATTATGCGCGGAAGCAACCGTGGGACACCGCGGGGCCGAGGTTTCGGATTTCCTCGCACACCTGCAGGCAACGCGCAATATTTTCCCCGAAGCGGTGAACTCCCACGTGTTCAGGTTATTTCGCAAGAGTTGCAAGAACCTACAATAAATGAACCAAATACGAACAATGAGTTTTTTCGTTCCTTTAATGTATGATCACAATGTTTTTTAGATATAGTAAAAGTAATGTAGTTTCTCTTAACGTAATTTCGGGTAAGTACGCGAAATTTTTGATAGATAGCGGTGCTACTATTTGCACTTTAAAATATGAATGGTTAAATAAGTATTTAATAAGTAAACTTTGTTACGATAAAATAATTATAAAAGGCATAGGTGGACAGTTAGTGTCAGAGGGCTACGTATATTTAGATTTAGTTTATAATGGTATAGTATTTAATCAACAGTTTTACGTATTTAAGAATTTACTCTGTCCTACTGATAGTATAATAGGCCATAATTTTTTGAAGCGGTATGGGGCCGTCATTGACTACAATAAGATGACTATGAGCTTATCAAGTTATAATGAGACAATTTGTATTACTTTTGAATCTGATAACAGGTTTCGTCACGTTATTCCACCCCGTTGTGAAATGATTAAGTATATTCCTTGTAGATTTCGTGAAGATGTTGTTGTGTTAGCGAAGGAAATTGAATCGGGAGTATTTGTAACAGGGTTAATCGCGAAACCAGTAAATAATTTAATACCTGTGAGAATTTTAAATACGTATTAATTCTTTACTATATTTAGTTATTAAAACACTAAAATATATGGGCACCATTTTAATCAGCAGAGCAGTCGGACCAGAGACAGCATAGAACAAATCTAGTTTTTGGAAGAGTGTGCAACCACAGATAACACAATTAACACCACAGATAAACAATCCTCAATACAGCCCCTCAATTTACAGAATTTATAATTACATAACTGTATTTATAACATTCTTAAATTGCTTATTAATTATAAACTCAACTGATAACTTTATTACAATTCTATGCCAATGTTCACTCTATACATTATTAATTCAAAATTTGGTCTCCTAACTAATTAAGTTATTTTACAATTATTTTGCTCATAAATATATGCAATACAATAATTATTTTAAACTAAACAATTGTTCAAAAATATTAAATACACAGTATAACAGTATGAACCTACTTAAATCAAATTCAGCTTAATACAAAAATAGTTATGTTTTTGAATAGGTAATGATTTGGTAAATATGTCTGAAATGTTTTCATTTGTAGGTATACATTCAGTCAAAAAAGTATCGGGAATGGATGATTTGTTTATGGTTCCAAATTTATTTTTGTTTTTTTTTTGTTGTTGTTAGATTAGCACAACTGTTTTTCATTTTGCCGCGGAGTTTGAGTTACATCTGTTAATTAGATTAAATACAGTACTGATTTTAGTTATATCATAACTAGTGTGTATTGCGAATTTCTTAATGCACAAAAAGTTTGTCTTAAATTTTGCATCGCCAATGGAATTTCGAGTTCGGAGTCTCTGAAAATGTTACAGAAGGCTTACAGTGAATCGACTTTATCAAAAACACGCGCTTATGAGTGGTACAAAGCGTTCAAAAGCAGTCAAGGTGTGATGGAAGATTTGCCTCGTTCTGGTAGGCCATCAACGTCTGCAACTGAAGTTAACATCGCAAAAGTGAAGGAAATAGTGACTGACAATCTTGCCGGAAGGTCAAACGGTAAATAAAAAATATTATTCGGACGTTATGCAGCGTTTAAGAGAGCAAATTAGATAAAAGGGACAGATTTGTGGAAAGAAAATTCTTGGATTTTGCACCACGATAATGCGCCTTCGCACAGTTGTGAACGATGTTCTGACCAAAACTCAACAAATACCATCGAGCAACCACCTTAGTCACCAGATATGGCTCCAGCCGACTTCTTTATTTTTCCTAAACTCAAATTACCACTTCGTGGCACCCGTTTTCATTCAGTAGAAGACATAAAGGAGAATTCGCGGCGAGAACTGAACTCAATTCTGGAATAAGCATTTAAAAAATATTTTTATGATTGGATTATTAGTTGGCGTAAGTGTGTCGGTTCTGAAGGAGCATACTTTGAAGGTGATAAAATAAATTTGGATAAATAACTAATATTTTGAGTTTTATTGATCTTTTCCCGGTACTTTCTTGACAGAGTAGTATATGAAATAGACACAACTTTCTTGTAAATTAAATCTTTAATATAATGATATTTTATTTCGATATGTTTAGATGCTTTAGTATTAATTTGGTTCTGAATCAATTTAATAGTGCTCTGATTATCAAATAACAAATGAGCTGAAACACTTTCATCACCTAAGAAATCAGAGAGTATGCCTTTAATGTGTATAAGTTCACTTACTGTATGTGCTCCTGCTACATACTCAGCCTCAGCTGTTGACAGGGCAGTACAAGTCTGCTTGCTAGAGAACCATGATATTATATTGTTACCTTGATATATAACACAACCACTTGTACTTTTGCGGTCCGTTTTGTCAGCTGCCCAGTCTGCATCTGAGTATGCAATAAGTTTCATGAAATTACCTGTCTTTGTATATACAAAGACAGGTAATTAACCAGACAGGGGCTGCTATATAGCAGCCCCTGTCTGGTTGTTCCTTTGAGATAACGTAATACTCTCTTACCTGCCAACCATAATTCCTGAGTAGGCTTATCTAAAAATCTGCTCAAATAGGCTACAGCATAAGTAATGTCTGGTCTACTATTCATTGCAATGTACAATAAAGAACCTATTAATTCCTTGAATGGTACTTCAATCACTTCAGATCCAGTGTTTGCATTGAAGTTGACTTCCATTGGAGTTTTACATGCTTTGCAATCTTGCATTTGGAATTTCTCTAAAAGTCTTTTAATCATTTCACTTTGTCTTATTTCCAGTCTGTCCTTTTTCCTTGTAATTTCTAGTCCTAAATATTGATGTACTTCTCCCAAGTTCTTTACTTTAAATTCCTTTTCTAAAGCTTTTATCATCTCAGCGTCATCTCCAAGATGTAGAATATCATCAACGTAAAGTAGTATCCATGTATTTCCATTTCCATATAAACATGAATCATGCTTTGATTGTATGTATCCTTTCTTAGTTATGAAATCATGAAATCTTTGATTCCAGCATTTGGGTGCTTCTTTCAGTCCATATAGGGCCTTTTTTAATTTTAAAACCTTTCCTTCACTTATATTCATTCCTTTAGGACATTTTATATATATTTCTTTATTCAAATTACCATTTAAAAATGCTGTTGGCACATCCAATTGTTTAAGTGTTATATCTTGTTGGACTGCTAAGCTCATCATCAATCTTATTGTTGATAGTTTGGCTACTGGAGCATAATGATTATCATTACTATGTAGTTGAAAACCTTTAGCTACCAGCCTTGCTTTCTTAGTACCATCTTGCTTTGTTCTGAATATCGACTTTGTATCTATAGCTTTACTCCCTCTAGGTAATGTAGCTTCTTCCCATGTTTGTAATTTTATCTGTGAGCTTAATTCTTTTTGTATCGCATTTTCCCAATCCTTATCCTGAACTGCTTCTTCATATTCTTGAGGATCTCCTGACAATAGACAGTATGCTGTATACAACTCATAGTCTTCTTCAATATTCTTTGGCTTGTGCACATTTTTTCCTGACCTTGTTGTATAGTATTTTACTTCTTTTGTATTCTCTTCATTTTCATTTTCTTGATCTATTTGTTCAGTTTCCTCATTCTCTTCTTCATTCTTCTGTATTTCTTCCCTGCTTTCTTTTCCTTTTATTTGATCATTTTGTATATTTTCTTCATACTGATTATGTTTTTTCTTTTTCAGGTTATTATCTTCTTGGTCCTTCTTCATATCTTCTTGGTGCTCTAAATTGTCTTCAAGTTGTCCTTCCCATTCTCCATGAACTTTGTTCTTCAACTCTTCTTTGTATTTTAATTGAGTCTCATCAAATCTCACATCTCTAGATATTATTACCTCATTTGTTTCAGGATCCCATAAACGATATCCATTTAAGCTATATCCTACAAATCTCATCTCTTTTGCTCTTTCTAGTAGTTTGTCCTGTTTTGGTAATATATGTACCCAAGCTTTTGATCCGAATACCTTTAGTTTTGTCAAGTCTTTGTTTCCAATCATCTTTTCAGCTGGTGTTAAAAAATTGATGGCAACCGATGGACATCTGTTAATTTGATAGACAGCACATTTTACTGCTTCACCCCATAGAATTTTTGGTAATTCTGTTTCAATCAATAGTGTTCTCGCTCTGTTGTAGTTGTTGCGATTCATTCGTTCCGCAACCCCATTCGATTGTGGACTATAGGGTGTAGTGAACTGCTGAATGATTCCTTTGTCTCTGCAAAATGTATTAAGCTTTTCATTTTTGAACTCACCACCATTATCGCTTCTTATTTACTTAACTTTATTTCCTGTTTGTCGTTCCATTCTATTGACATATTCTATAAGTCTATCAGTTGCTTCGCTTTTCCTTTTCAGCAAGTATACCTCACAAAAATGTGTGTAATCGTCTATGATTGTATGATAATATATCTCACCTTTAGATGTAGGAGTGCTCACTGGTCCAGATATATCAGTATGTATCAAGTCTGCAATATATTGGGAACGTGGTTTTGGAGTGTGATAAAATGGTAATCTAGTGGACTTACCTTTCATACATGGCTCGCATGGTTTGTCACTATATGGAAGATTCAACATTTTTAGCTGTTTCCTGTTGGCATGACCTAGTCTCTGATGCCATACATCCTTTGTAATTAAACATTTTTCATCAATTAATTCTGTGTCTATAACATATAATCTACTTTTATTTTGCCCTATGACCTTGTATTTTGAATTACAAATAGATACATTATTATTATAAAATTGTACTTTATACCCATACTCTAGTAATTTTCTGACTGATATTAAGTTATGTGACAATCCAGAAACAATTAGTCCTTCTAGTTCAATTACAATATTTTTATATTTTAATTTTAATTTGCCTCTTTTATTACTTTTTAAATATTGACCATTTGCCACAAAAATTTTAACTTCCTTTTCTAAATCAGTTATATTAGTCATATAGGGTAAGTATTGAGACATAATTAAATGTTCGGTAGCTCCTGAGTCAACAATTAATTGAACACAATCATCTATTTTACTATCAAAGTCACTTACACTGAACGCTGTAAACACCATTACCTTGTCTTCATCTTCAGTCTGCGCCATTCTAACAATCTGTGATGGCGTTTCATTTGACCTTGAGTTGAAGCCTCGACCTCTGCTTCTCATGCCTCTTGAGTAGCCTCGTCCTCTTGTGTTTGGACGTCCTGGTTTCTTACATTGGTAGGCTTTGTGGCCATTTTTACCACATTTAAAACAGGTCAAAAAACTGTGGGCATCTTCTGATACTACCGGTTGACTCTGAGTTTTCAACTCCGCATCCAACAATTTACTTTTGACATATTCCGTCGTGAGTTCCATATTGGTTGTTTCCAGAGCAGCAATCGTCGTATTAAAGGTTTCAGGCATGGTCAACAATAGATGACACACCTTATCTTGCTCTCCCATTGTTCCTCCAGTGTCTGATCTATTGGATATTCGGCAGTATTTCAATAAAACTCACGTTAGATTTCTAGAAACACGATATTTTAATAAACGCACAAACTACATGACGTTTGCATAAAAACCAAAAAAAAGACAAGAGAGCCACCAGCGTCAGAAAATGGAAACACCAGTGTCTATGATCTATCTTATAAGTTTATATTTCCAACACTCCCACATAAAGTTATAAGGTAGACGTAACAATTCACTACATATACTTTCTTACTTTCTTTTACTTTGAACTAAAACAGAAAATAAACATTCTTTTATTTAAACTTAAAGGTACACATATCTCATCGATAAAAATTGTTTTACTTTTAACTTACATGTTTTGTTTCAACAATTTAAAAAAAATAAACATGTATTTAATCCACAAGCATTAAACATTAGCCACATTAAACATTTCTCATCACCTTATCTTTAATTGAATTAAATTTAATTACAGGCAAAGCTTTAGTCAGGAAATCAGCCAACTGATTTGAACTCTCAACATATTTAATATCAACAATTTTCTTTGCAACATTTTCTCTGATAAAATTATATTTTATGTCTATGTGCTTACTTCTTCTATGAAACACAGGGTTGTTAATCAATTTGATAGCGCTCTGATTATCAACTTTTAAAGTAATTGAGTCTTGTGGCTCCCCAATGTCACATGGAAATTGCCTAAGCCATAGAATTTCTTTAGTGGCTTCACTAGCAGCTATGTACTCAGACTCAGTTGTGGACAATGCCACAGTATTTTGTTTACGGCTGGACCAAGTGACAGGACCTCCATTCATTAAAAATATATAACCTGTATTAGATTTCCTAGTGTCCAAATCACCTGCAAAGTCAGAATCTGAGTAGCCAACTAATTCAACATTACCTTTATAAACAATAGACAAGTCTTTAGAATTAATTAAATAACGTAAGATTCTTTTCACAGCTGTAACATGTGGCGGACCAGGGTCATTGACATACCTGCTAACAACATTCACAGCATATGCTATGTCAGGTCTAGATACAGATGACAAGAATAACAAGGCTCCCACTGCTTGTCTATATGGGAAATTAATAGGCACATTGCTTGTATTCTTAGATATATGTACATTTACATCAGCAGGAGTACTACTGCTTTTAGCATCTGACAAATTAAATTTATTGATTATTGTCTTAATATACTGTTTTTGACTTATCCTTATACAATCTTTTTCTCTATCTATTTCCATACCAATAAATGAATTACAGTTTATAATCTTAATTTCAAACTTTTGTTTAAGATCATTTAGAATATCAGACAAAACAGCTTTACTTTTGGCCAATAGTAATCCATCATCAACGTAAAGAATTAATATTACTTTGACACCTTTAAAATATCCTACAAATACACAATTATCAGATGGACATGGTTTAAAACCATATGTAGTAAGAAATGAACAAAACTTCTCATTCCAACATCTCGAAGATTGTTTAAGACCGTATATAGATTTAATTAACTTACATACTTTTGAAGACCGAGTTTCCAATCCCTCTGGCACCTCCATATATATTTCCTCGGAGAGCTCACCATACAAGAAGGCCGTCTTCACATCAAATTGCTCGATCTGTAGTTCGTCTCTCGCAGCAATGCTAAGCATTACCCTGATGGAGTCGTACCTGCTAGTGGGGGAAAAAGTCTCATTATAGTCCAAGCCCTTGACTTGTGTGAATCCTCGTGCACACAGTCGTGCTTTGTATCGTACTATTTCTCCATCTTTATTCTTCTTTATGGTGAACACCCATTTACAAGTAACAGGCTTCTTCTCAGTTCGATCAGTCAGTGTCCAAGTTTGATTTTCTTCATGTGACTGAAGCTCTTCAGCCACAGCTTTCTTCCATAGATGAGAATTTGGACTATTCATTGCTTCTTCATAAGTGTTGGGTATTTCAAACTCAATAAAATTTGCTTCTTCATTTCTGTTCCTTCTGGGTCTCAGTGTAATATGTCTTTCATCATCTTCAGAAATTATTTGTGAAGGCTGGTACGTCACATCATTGGGATCCTCTTGTGTTTCTACACTTTCAAAACTAGATTCAGAAATATTTTGGTCATCTTCTAGTGAAACTGGTATATCTTGTGTTCCTTCACTTTGTTCTTGTTCATCGGTAATAGAAATTGAAGTGGAATCTTTCCTCAGTACTGGTATATTGTTCTCATTGAAGTGTACATTTCTACTTATCGTTATCTTCCCACTTTCAATATCAAACATTCTATAATTTTCATTTTCATATCCTACTAATATTAGTTTTACACTCTTTTTATCTAGTTTTCTTCTTCTTTCATCAGGTATATGAACATACCCTTCTGAACCAAATACTCTTATGTGTTGAAGGGCTGGCTTCTGTCCATTCCACAGCTCATATGGGGATACATCTTTTGTCTGAGTAGAAGAACTTCGATTTAGTAAATAAACAGCACAGTTTACTGCTTCAGCCCAGAGATTCAATGAGATATCACGACAGTACAACATAGATCTTGCACTCTCCATTATTGTGCGCATTTCTCTCTCCACCCTACCGTTTTGTTCTGGCGTGTAAGGTGCTGTACGTTCATGAACTATTCCTTCACTATCCAAATAAGATTTAAGTTCATTGTTAACGTACTCACCTCCGTTGACTGTATGCAATATACGAGTACCATGACCAAACTTATTTTTCACTATTGCATTATATTTCTTAAAGCAATTCAGGGCATCACTTTTGTGCTTGATTATAAACACATGTCTATAGCTAGTGGCGCCATCTTTAAATAAGACAAAAAATCTTGCTCCAGATACAGATGTATGTTCTACAGGTCCACACACATCACTGTAGGTTAAATCACCAGGTTCACTTTTTCCTCTACAAGATTTATGAAATGGCAAGCGGCTCCGTTTGCCATATTGACAAGCTTCACAAACAAAGTTGATGTCATCTGTCAACTTTACTGGAATTGCACCATTCTTGCTCATATTTTGCACTTCCTTCAAGTTTAAATGTCCCAACCGTTCATGCCAGGTTTTCAAACTTGATTGTGCCAAATTACAAACTATTTGCACTGTGGTTTTAATATTTACTTCATATAGATTATTCTGCTTTAATGTTGCAGTCATTACAACTATATTATCTTTTAATATTAAGGCCTCATTGTACTTCTTAATTATGACATAGCCTTTTCTTGTTACCATGCCTTCTGAGAACAAATTTCTGCGTAGCTCTGGTACATAAAGTACATCTTCTAGAATACTTTGCTCCCACATGCCATTCACACATCTATTAATTAATATATTTCCACGGCCTTGTACCACAAGTTCCTTCTTATTTCCCAATTTCACAGTTGTATCACCACTATTCTGGCCATAATCTAGTAACTCACAGAAATAATCGCGCCTGTGTGACATGTGTGCAGATGCACCACTGTCAAGAATCCATGCATCTACGTCAGCTTCAGACTGTAAACATTGCTCGGCACTGAAAGCAAGCATCTTTTGCTCTTGAGATTTCCTCTCAGACTTCTTTGGGGCTCGACAATCTCTTGCAAAATGCCCTCTCTTGTTACAGTTATAACATATAAATCAGTGCTGATTATGTTGACCAGATGTTGAACTTTGGTGTATTTTGTGATTGTGATTTTTTTTTTGTGGTTTAGAATCTTTCATGGCTACTAAAGCACTCTCAGATTCCTCTTCATTTGTCAAGCTCGCTTCCTCATCTAATAATCTTGCTGTTAAGTTCTGAATTGTTTGTGAACGTGGATCTAATGACAACCATGCCTGACGCAGAGAGCGATACTTTGAAGGTAATGTACTTAATATCTTTGTAATAATTGCTGTATGACTTACTTCTTCGCCAGACTCTTTTAATTGTTTGGCTAAATTCTCAACTTTGGAAATATGCTGTGCAATACTATCGGTTGAAGACATCTTATATTGATAAAATTTCTCGTGCACCATCATTTTGTTCAGCTCCGATTTTTGTTCGTAAATTGATTCCAATTTAGTCATTACTTCTTTAGCAGTCTCGCAGTTTTCGATAAGAGATATTTGGTTCAAATCCATGGACGACGTTTAAATGAACATGGCCATACCGTCATCTTTATCCCACTGCACTTGCGAACTGGTTTCCACGGGTCTTGCTTTTTCTATGTTCAATCCCTTTGCTCTTAATGCACAATTGACTTGGAATTTCCACTGTCGAAAATCCTTGCCGTTAAATTTCTCAATTTTCATCGTGTTCGTGACCTCCATTACTTTTACACCGTTAGTAATCTTGCTCTTAACTCGACTTTTTATTGAAATATTTACTTATCATGTGTCTGGGCCCATAACCTATTGGATATTCGGCAGTATTTCAATAAAACTCACGTTAGATTTCTAGAAACACGATATTTTAATAAACGCACAAACTACATGACGTTTGCATAAAAACCAAAAAAAGACAAGAGAGCCACCAGCGTCAGAAAATGGAAACACCAGTGTCTATGATCTATCTTATAAGTTTATATTTCCAACATGATCAATGTGTCAAAGTTGTTGAAGAGGTCACATAATCCCGTAGTCGAATCACATTTTAAGGTAAGTAATTTCTTTCTTATGTATAATGCAGATAGTGTACTCTTCCTCTCAAATACCTTCTTTAAGTTTTCTATCATTTCCCTTGCACTTTTTGCATCTCTCACGTATTCCAAGTACTTGTCGCTTAGGCTGTATACTATTAAGCTTCTCGCTTTCGCATCTCTTTTTCTGAAATCTTCAGTATTTGCGATCTCCGACTTTATATTATCTTCTATAGTTTCTTTGCACTCTTTCTCTTCCAGAATGCATTTCATTCTAAATATCCATGTGCTAAAATTCGTGCCTGTGAATTGCGGCAGCATTTTTCTCACAGCTTCGTCCGCCATATTTTTCTTCTTTTATTTTTCTCAACTTTTCTATTACTTTATACTTTCGTAGTAATACTTATCATCGGCGGCACTTCGCGAACTTTTCGCATTTAGCGCAGTGGAAGCGTATTAATTCTTTACTATATTTAGTTATTAAAACACTAAAATATATGGGCACCATTTTAATCAGCAGAGCAGTCGGACCAGAGCCAGCATAGAACAAATCTAGTTTTTGGAAGAGTGTGCAACCACAGATAACACAATTAACACCACAGATAAACAATCCTCAATAATACGAAAGAAGAAGAGATTAATGTTGATTTATCAAGTTTATGTGTTTATTTTCTAAACACATTTGACGTGTGTGAATTTACAGAAGAGAATCAGTCTGCGGACCGCGTTAATACGCTTTTTTCCCTTCTTGATTTAAGTTATATGAATAAAGAAGAACAAATAAGCATGGAGAACATATGTGCAAAATACGCTGACGTATTTCACTTGCCAGGAGACAAGTTATCAGTCACAAATTTATTAGAACACTCTATCACTTTAAAAGACAATGTTACTCCGGTTTACTTTAAACCTAACAGAATTCCACATTCGCTTAAAAATGAAGTAGAAAAACAAATTCAGGAAATGTTAAAAAATTATATTATTGAAGAAACCACATCCGAGTGGTCAAGCCCCGTGTTGCTAGTGCCCAAGAAGGCTGATAAAACAAATGAAAAAAAAATAGAGGCTTGTAATTGATTATCGCCATCTAAATACCAAAATTCAAGACGACAAATTTCCATTACCCAATATAACAGAGATATTAGATTCTTTATCTGGTAGTATTTATTTTTCAAAATTAGATCTGTCTCAAAGTTACTACTAACTTTCACTCAGTGAAAACTCAAGAAAATATACGTCATTCAGCATAAATAAAATGTATCAGCTTGCTTTGGACCAAGACTCGCGAAAATGTACAGCTTTTACGGCCGGTAAACAATATCAAATGAAGCGTTGTCCTATGGGTCTCAAAACCAGCCCTAGTCTATTTTCAAGACTTATGACCATAGCAATGGCCGGTCTTAACTATAAGAAGTGTTTTATTTACTTAGATGACTGTGTCGTGATAGGTAGGTCGTTATCAAATCATAATAAAAACCTCATTAGCGTATTAAACCGTTTAAGAGAAGTGAACTTAAAATTGAATCCAATTAAATGTGACTTTTTAAGACATGAAATTATCTACTTAGGGCATAAAATAACATCGGAGGGCATTTTTCCTGATCCAACAAAAATTGAAACGATACACAAGTATCCGACACCGGCATGCGCTGATGACGTCAAGCGTTTTGTCGCGTTTGCAAACTATTACAGACGGTTTATACCTCGTTTTGCAGATATTGTTTATCCGATGAATGTATTGTGTAAAAAAGGTGCAAAGTTAATTTGGTCACCCGAATGTCAGTCGGCTTTCGAAAAATTAAAATTAGCACTTATAAATCCTCCAATTTTAGAGTATTCAGATTTTACAGAAAACAGTATATTTCAGTTGCAAACAGACGCATCGAAAATAGGCTTAGGCGCCATATTGTCTAATAGCAATGGCAAAGTTGTGGCTTATGCTAGTCGTAATTTAAAACCGGCCGAAACAAGATATCCAGTAATAGAATTAGAATTTCTTGCAATCGTTTGGGCGATAAACCATTTTAGACCTTATTTGTAGGGCAGGAAATTTAAAATATATACCGACCATAGACCTTTAGTCTATTTGTTTAATTTAAAAGAACCTTCTAGTAGGTTAACAAAATTTCGCTTATATCTTGAAGAATATGACTATGAGGTAGAATACGTTCCAGGACGAACCAATGTGGCTGCAGACGCATTGAGTCGAATTCCTGTAACAAGCAAGGACTTAAAAGATATGCAGGAACACGTCGTTAATGTTTTGACAAGAAATCAACGTAAAAATCTAGCATTAACACGTAGTAAAGATGGACTCGAAAAAGAGACACCCTCAGCGTACAGGTCTGATCAACCAGTCGCGGCGGAGATACTCAAAAAGCCGGAAGAAATAGTGGAGCTTGTTTTTACAGACTTAAAGGAGAAAATTTTGAGGAATAAGGATAACATTTTATCAAATGCAAAGCTTTGTGTTTTTGTTCCATCGCATTCAGCGATATATTTAGACTCCCGATCGTTATCGACCGTAGAGGTGTTAGCGAGGGATCTAAATCAATTTTGTGAAAGATTAGCCATAACAGAGTTGTTAATTATAAAAAATAAAAATGTTAATATTATAAAACTTTTGTTAAGTGAAAGCAAAAGGTTGCAACTTAATTTACCTCGTTTTGTTGTAATTAGAGGAATTACGAGAATTTATGATGACGACGATAAAAAAGTTATACTCAACGATTTTCACCTATTACCCAGCAGTGGACATCATAGTGAATCGTATGTTAAATAACATTAAAAGACGTTATTTTTGGCCAGGCATGTCTACGGATGTGGCAAAGTATGTTAAAAAATGTAAGAGCTGTCAGTTACAGAAATATACTAATAAGAACGTTAAGGAACCAATGGTAATAACGTCAACACCTAGTTCCGCTTTTGATAGGGTTAGTTTAGACTTAATGGGCCCTTTAGAATTAGATAATTACAATAATAAGTATATCTTAACAGCACAGTGCGAATTATCAAAGTATGTCGACGCATACCCTATTCAACAAAAAGACACGATTACAGTGTCAAAAACATTCGTCAATAATTTTGTTTTACGATATGGTATCCCACAAGAAATTATAACCGATAACGGAACAGAGGATAAGTCGTCCGTATTAAAAGAAACATGCCAGTTATTAGGAATTAAAAAATTAAATTCAACTTCTTACCACCATGAAACATTAGGCTCACTTGAAAATACACACAAACATTTGGGAGCCTATCTCAGAATTCAATGTAGTAATAATAGAGACAATTGGAGCGATTGGATTCCCTTTTGGTGTTTTTCATATAATACTACGATACCAAGACAAAATACACTCCATACGAATTTGTGTTTGGAAAACTGTGTAATTTGCCAAGCAATTTAAAATTAGATGTTGATCCATTGTATAATTTTGACAGTTATCCTAAAGAGTTAAAATATAGACTCCAAAAAGCACATGCAGAAACTAAAGAAAATTTATTAAAGAGTAAATTAATAAGAAAAAGCCTGTTCGACCAAAACGTACACAGTATTATATACAAACCAGGTGATTTAATTTTAGTAAAAAATCTAACCGGTACCAAGTAAGATAACATTTATAATGGACCATACAAGGTAATAGTGGATAATCCCCCAAATGTAAAAATAATCAAGAATAATAAAGAATACACTATTCACAAAAATCTAACAAAATTATATCATTGTTAATTGAATAATAAAATGATGAAATCGCATTGTATACGTTGTTTATTATTATATTAAAAAAGGATTGATATATTTAGTATTAATATGTACATGTTATTGTAATTTTTAATAATGTTTATTGACAAAAAAAAATGTTTTATATCTTGACTTATTATTGTTATTGTTATCATTTTTTTTTTCTCCCTGACGGGGGAAGGTGTAGTCGATGCTTTTCGGGGGAGGTGTAAGGACATGCCTTTGCTGATCCCCATTAAGACAGTCGTCGGTCCAGTAACATGTCACGTTTCACAAGCGAAGCATTAATATTCTAGTAACTAAGTAATCTAAGTTAGCAATAAGAATTGTATGTTATAGTTGGGCATTAATAAAAGGAACTTTGGAACGAGCAGTTGTTTCCATCCGCCACCTATCCTTATGGATACACTTCACCCGACCACACGACAGAGGTAGGTCGGCACCCGGTGATACTGGAGTGCCTCCCTAATGCAGCTTCAGGGCATGGAGTTGAAGGCGTTGGCTATGTCAAGAGACACCGCCAAGACAACCCCACCCCGGGACACCGCATCCCCTGTCGTGAGGGCTCTCACGCGCATGATGGCATCCCTTGCGGAAACCAAATTGGTGTTCCGCAAGATCCGGCCCTGTCCCCGCAAGGTGCTCGGCGAGGCGGTTTGCAATTACTCTTTCAAAGAGCTTGCCCACCTCGTCGAGCAACACTTTGGGCCGGTATGCGGACGGAGAGTCCGCAGGGCGCCCCGGCTTCCGAATGAGGACCAACTTTCCCGTCTTCCAACGAAGCGGGAACTGGCCCCTCTCCAAGCATGCGCTTAGGAGCCCCTCCAGTCGGGGCCCGAGAGCCTCCGAGGCCAGGACCCAGGCTTTGCCAGGCAAGCCGTCGAGTCCCGGGGCGGTATTTTTGGCACTGAGCCTGCGTACCGCCACTCTCAGGTCTACCCCAGTCACTTCCGGAGTGTCGTCGTCGTCATCCTGGTGGTCAGCTTCCAGCACCGCAGGTGGCGGAGCCATAGGCGGGGGGGGATGTTCTCCCCGCGTGGGGAACAGAGTGCTCACGACGTCCTCCACGAGCTCAGGCCGGAGACTCTGCGTCAGTGGGGGGGCCCAGGTGCGGAGTTTATCCCGCACCATCTTATAAGGGCGCCCCCACGGATCTCTGTCGAGAGTCCCCAGCATCTCCTCGCAGGACCCGCAGGACAGCCTCGCGGAGGGCGGTCTTCACCGCTCTGTACCCCTCATAAAGCTCCGCTTCGATGGCTGCCGCATTTGGTGGGCGAATGCGGAGCCTGCGATGCCTGGCGTACAGGTGTCGCGCAGACACACATACCTCGCGCAGAGACGTCAGCTCTCGCGACCACCAGTACACCTGACGTCGAGCGCTTCCTGGCCGGACTCGGAGCATTGCCACGTCGCATATATCGGACATGGCCTCCTGGAACCACCCTGCCTCATTGTTAATGTCGGCAGGCCTGTCTGGTGATGTCACCCAGGCCTGCACGATCGAGGCTTCCAGGAGGAGCTCCCGGTTCAGCTGCTTCAGCGCCCAACGCGGACTACTCGGGGCCTGTTGGACCGGCGCGCTTGAGTTCTGGGTGGAGACGTCAAACCGGATGTACCGGTGGTCGAATTGGGTCTCCACCCCCTCCATGACACGCCAGTCAACGACACGCGGTGACAGAGCGGAGCTAGCGAACGAAATGTCCACCACCGACTCGCCTCGCATCCGCACACACGTGGGAACAGAACCCCGATTTAGGACGACCAGGCCCTTCTCCAGAGCCCAGTCCTCCACCGTCCTTCCCCGCACGTCCCTATATACAAGTCTGGAACCAAGATTGACCCCGGCAAATACCGACCAATCTCAGTGTTGCCTGTTATTTCCAAAATATTTGAAAAAGTTTTATACACGCGCTTATCTAAACATTTAATCAATACTAACTTTCTTTACTCGCACCAATATGGCTTTCGTCCACGCTCGAATACACTTTCGGCTACTGTTGATTTAATTACTAAAATTAAAGATAATATAGAAAAAAAACATTTAGCTCTAGGAGTTTTCATTGATCTAAAAAAGCATTCGATACTGTTAGCTATTCTATCCTTCTGAAAAAGCTAAAAATCATTGGAATTACTTCTACAGCCTACAAAATGTTTGAGTCTTACCTTACAAATAGGCAACAGATCGGAATAATTGATAAATTTACAAGTGCCCCGGCCAATATACAGTGCGAAGTACCTCAGGGATCGGTCCTGGGTCCATTGCTTTTCCTCATTTATATCAACGATATTAGTACCGCTGGACTGACTGGACATGTGTCACTGTATGCAGACGATAATTTTCTTTTTTATTTTGGCGATTCCATCACTGGCATTATCTCAGAAGCACAGAAAGATCTTAATGTTTTAAATATGTGGCTTAGCCAAAACCTTCTGACTATGAATGTTAGTAAAACTGCTTACATAGTTTTCGCAGCAAAGAATAAAAAATTACCATCATTTCCAAATCTAACAATAAATAACCAATCGCTACGAAACTCAACGCACGAAAAGTATTTGGGCCTAATTGTGGACAGTAAGTTGACATTCAGAGCGCATATTGACAACGTAAGATCTCGAATAATCCCACTAACCGGACCTATACGTAATATTGCAAAATGCGTACCCTACAAGCTAAAACATACTATTTACAATACGCTAGTCAAGCCACATCTCAAATATCTGATCCAAGTATGGGGACAAGCTGCAAAAACCAATCAACAACACCTACAATGAACACAAAAAAAAATCATCAAAGTCCTATTTAATTACAACTATTACACTCCTTCAAATTTACTCTACAAAAAAACAAAATTATTTAACCTACAACAACTGTATACATACCATACATGCATGACTATCCGAAAGATCCTTAAAACAAACATACACACAAATATTTTATTCACACAAAGGACTCGTAGATATAATACCGTAATCAAGACGACCTAGAAGTACCAAGAGTGAGACCTTGTATGGCAGGAAAACTGAGGTGAATGAGGGGGTTCGGCTGTACAATAAATTATCTAAAAAAGTCAGGGCAACATTACCAACATTTAAAAAAGGCCTGAGGAATTACATATTAGACGCATTAGTTTAGCTTTTTGTATTAGACACATAAGTTTAGTGTGAACTGTTTTGTATCTTTATTTAGTTTAAGAGCCTATACTACCTCAAATTAGCAACTATATATTTGGTAGTTCAAACTTCGTTTGAAATACTGTTAGAATAAAGTTCTAATCAGTTTGCACTACAAAGTGGTTGTTACGTCAGTCACTGCGGGCCGAATAGTGTGAAATTAGTGGTTTTTTGCGATTTACAAAAAACTATTGATTGGACTAAAAAAAAAAAAAAATAATAATAAAATTGTTTATTACCACAAAGTTCAAGTACATTGCACTGTTTACAGATTAAAGTTCTTAATTTAGCATTCGAAAAAAAAGTACAATAGGTTCAACCCTGTCCCCTAAACTAGGCTAGGCCTATATCTTAGGGGGAGTGTCCGGCTATGAGGTATGCTTACATAATTCTATCGTGGCAGTGGACTGTGTCAAATGGGCGCTTTACAATGATCTTGTGGTAAATTTTATAATATGAGCGTGAGAAAGTGTAGAGTGAATGATGTAGATGTAAGTGTTTGATGATTGTGAGTGGGAGTGTTTGGGGTCTTTTGTGCTTGTCGTGTGTGAAGTGAATGAAGTGAGTGTATGTTTGTATTGTGTTTTGAATACAGCGTGGGTGTGAGAAATAGGTGAGTGACATAATGAGTGAAGGTTTATTAGGTGATGTAAGTTAGAAGTGATTCCGTGTTATGGTAATCTTGTTTTAGTAGCCATTCAATTACTATACGTTTTAGTTTAAACCTAGGGAGACCGAGAATGTTTATTTTTTGATGAACTTGATTATAAAGGTGCGTACTTATGACGTAAAATTGGTGTTTAGCAAACTTAGTTTTATGTTGGATGCTGGGAATTATATGTTTACGTTTTTTGGGGTCAGGAGGAGCCAAACTACTATGTGTCCTAAGAATTGATTGAAGCACAAATAGCTGTCGTACAGTCAAGACCTTACAGTCTGCATAAAGTTGCGCTGTTGGATATCTGCGTGGTTTCTTTGTCATAACTTTAAGGACTGCTCTTTGTACTCTTTCAGCCCTCAGGAGACCTGTCTTCTTGGCTCCACCCCACAGATTGATGCAGTACCCTAACACTGATTGGCACAGGGCAAAATAGACCATTTTAAGAATATTATGATCAGCTGACCCCCTGAGTGATTTGAAGACAGAGATAAGTCGCAATGTTCGGGTGGTGAGTGTGTCTAAGTGTTTGTCCCATCTTAGTCCGTTGTCTATATGGATGCCGAGGTATTTTACACTGTCATCTCTTCTTAATTTTGGACAGGAGCAGTATGTTAGGGGACTTGTACATGAGTGTGCCGTTATGAAGAAAGTACTTGATGGTTTCAAGTTGCAGCGGATAGAGAAAGGAACGTATAAGGTTTTAGACAAATTTAATGTCAGTAGATTGGAGTTAAACCAACGCATGATTCTACTTAGGGCAGATTCAGCGTTGCTTTTAACAGCTTCCCAAGAAGGACCGTGGACGATAATTGCGGTGTCATCTGCATAGGTGTATATGTTGCAGTTAGGGAGCGTCATGTTGCAGAGATCGTTTATATAAATTTGAAACAATGTCGGCCCTAGTATGCTACCTTGTGGTACGCCGTAAGTCACTAACTCCTCGTCACTTAACTTGGAACCAATTGTGACTTGTTGACTACGGTTATTAAGGTAGTCTGAAAAAATCTCAAGCGCCTTACCACGAACACACAAAGATTCCAACTTTGAGATAAGTTTGGGCACAGAAACCGTGTCAAACGCCTTAGAAAGATCTATGAAAATTCCTAGGCACTTCGTCTTTTCGTCGAGTTTTTTAGCAACAAATTGCGTAAGATCTAGTACCGCGTCTTCAGTTGATACTCCTGAACGAAAGCCGTATTGGTTGTCGGCTATAAGATGAAATTTGTCTAGGAAGTTTCTAAGTTGCTTATTAAGAGTTTTCTCAAAGATTTTTGAAAGCGATGTGAGGACCGATATGGGTCTATAATTGTTAACACAGTTCCTGTCCCCAAAAATGAAAAAAATGAAAATTGGGTGCACAATAGCTTTTTTAAGAGCATTTGGGAAAACTCCTGTCTGAATGCAGAGGTTAAGGATGTAGGTTATAGGTGGAACCAGGATATGACGATTGGTTTTTAATAGTGATGTCGTGATACCGTCCCAACCCGTAGGTTGGGACGGTATCACGACATCGCACACATCGCATCGCTTCACCTACGCAGTGACTGTGCTACGGCACAGTGAAGTATAGTTGCTTCAACGTCACTTTCGTCTATTTCAGCAATGACAAGCGAATTACAAGGATTACTTGTTGTAAAAGTTTCGGGGGAAGGACTGCTAATGGATGTAGTTTGATTTTGTAGTATCTTGGATGCCAAGTTTTTACCAACATTGGTGAAAAAAGTGCACACATTATTAATGGAAGAAGTGGGGGTGTCACATAATTTCAAGAGTATGTCTGAACTATTTCGTGTTGGGCGAGTGTTCGTGATTTCTTTAATTGTTTTCCAAAGAGCTTTAGGGTTGTTTTTACTTTTTTGTAGTTCATTGTGTTCATGTGCCTGTTTAAGTTTTCTAAGTAGTTTATTGCAAAAGTTTCTATAGCGCGTATACGTGATTTTTAGGGTTAAGTTATCCGGTTTTTTTTTAATTTCAAATGCATGTTGTCTCGATTCTTAATGCATTTAAGAAGTCCTGCATTGATCCAAGGCTTTAAGGTTCGTTGTTTCCTCGGGATGGTGACTTGTATTGTGTGTTTAGTTGTAATTGTAGAGATAATTTTATTAGTATGTTCATAGCTTCGTTACCGTCACTACTCTTGTAGATATCTGCAAAACTTGTATTCCCCAGTTTGTCCTTCAAAGCGTTATGCGAGAAGCAGTGTTTTTTTTGTTACGTGTAGGGTTAGTGTATTTAAGTACTAGCACTATCGGTTTGTGGTCAGTAATGTGTGATTCCAGAATTAAGGTGGTAGTGTCTAAATTTGTTTTTGTTAGAAAGTGGTCTAAACAGTTTTCTAATCTGGTTGGGAGTAGGTGGGTAGGTGATAGTCCATGAGAACGACCGTAGCTTGGACTATCTCATCCTAAATGCCTTTAGGATGAGATAGTCCAAGCTACGGTCGTTTCTGTTATCTTGCCTGATATCGATATTCAGGTCACCAATAAGGACGACGTTCTGATAGGTAGATAGCTCATTGTAGGCATCATTGAGGCTATTAAGAAAATTTTCAAATTGATCTCTGGTGTTGTACGAGGGAGACCTATAAACTGCCACAATAGCAAGTCCCGGTTCTATTTTGCATATGAGCACGTTTGCATTTACCATGTTGGGTTCGTATACAGTGGCGGTAGACTCAGTTTTTAGATAGATTACGACGCCTTCATTTTGATTTGAGTTATTTGAGGAATAGTGTGACTGATAGCATTCATTATAGGTACGTTACTGACTTTTTTCAGCCAGCACTCTGTCAGCACAATAACATCAAATTCAACTTTGGTGGTATGGAAAAGTGTTTGGAGACTATCGAAGTTTTTACTTAGGCTGCGTATGCAGTATGCAGTATGCAGTATCTTAATGGTATTATGGATTGAGAATTTAACGCAGTCGTCTGGGTTAATTAAGAACGAATTGTCTTGGTGAAGTCTGTCTAGGTCATCATTAATGTTATTTATAGTAGCCATTGAGATTGAGATTAAAGTTATTTCTATGTTTAATGTTGCTTGTTTCGATATAGGTTCCTAACAGTACCACCAAAATATCAGAGATGTCACTTTGTGGTGTATGTAATGGTGATGGTGGATGTTCTTTTGTGGGTGTTTGATGAATGTTATTTGTGAATTTGTGCTGGTGAAGTATTGTGGGCTGATGTGTTTAGGTTTATGTGTTAGTGCGTTTTGGTGTTGTTTGTGTATACATTCACTATAAGTTAAAATTAAAAACATACTGGGAAAAATGAAAAAAATAAAAATGAGAAGGAGCTTAATAACTAGTCAGATACTGGTGGTGGGTGTAGCCTGTAGACATTTTTCTGAACGAATTAATATATGTTTATCTCCCTGTAGCTTTCGAAAGAAGATATTCCCGTTGGCAATCCAGCAATATTTATAGTCATACTTTTTGGCATACTCCCGAGATAGATAAAACAGTTTTTTGGTGTTGGCAGGTAATTGCTCAGTGATGTAGATAGGCTGGCATTTTCCCGGAATACCAATAAGTGTTGTGCTCAACTTATCCTCTTTTTGTTTATCCTTGTTATAAGATCGGACAGCTGATAGAAATGACTGCTTGGATTAGACTGTAGTAAATTCGGCGTTAATAGGTCGTGGTGTTGCAGAATTGTTCGATTTCCCTGATAGGCGGTAGATATCACGAAACTCAGGTTCAGTTACAATGATTCCTATTCGCTTGCTTATGTTACATACGGTTGTTATGAGACTAGCGCTATTCTCTTCATTCTCTGTAGGAATGTTTCGAAGTTCGATGCCCGACGAGCGTGACAATAGTTGCATGTCGTGAATTTTTCTCTCTAAATTTTCTATATACAGCTGCTGTTCCTGTCGTTCCCTTCTTAAATCCTCAACTTCTTGTTTCAAATCCTCGAAATTGTTGTTCATGAATGTTATCGATTGCATAATCTCCTCGTTTGACTGTCGAATCTCGATGTTAGATGCTTGAATTTTGCTGTTTTGAGCTTTAATTTCAGCAGTATCAGAAACAAGTTTTGAAATTAAAATCGTCTGTTCCGATAGGGCCTTAGTTAATTTGGAGACGCTAGTGTCACGTTCCTTCTGCCATGCATCAAGTTTGTCTTCTAGCTCTTGCGTGCTCAAGGCTGCACCGCTCTGATGTGATTTATCTTGTCGGGCTCGTTTGTTTCTGTTTGTGTTGACATGAGTGCTATCCTCAATTGCCGACTTAAGATCAGGTTCGGATTGAGTCTGTGTATGAGTCAGTTTGTTTGTTTGGTTTTTAGGCGTATTCGGTGGGGAGCGTTGTACGCCAGCCATGTTTAATAAATGAATAATAATTATTAGCAGTGAGGTGTAAGAACGTACGCTGTCAAAGCATTCAACAAAACTCTCAAGTGACCACAGAGTTAGGTGCACTATCCTGCAGAAATCTCAGCGTAGTTAATGCAACAAATACTTTGTACGTAACCAAAACGGTTCAAACCAGTGAATAAGTAAACCAAATTCAGCTCACGGATCAAAGTGATTAGTTGCGTTGATCAGAGTGATTAGTAGCCCTAATCGCGTGAACTCGCAATGCGACGCAGTCGCACCGCGCTCGACGCTGGAACGCTTTCGCCAAAATCTTCGTCGGTCGGTTGGTAGCACTGGGGCAGTTGCGCACTCGCCGGACTTTCGTCTCTATGCAGTTCGCACAACCGCGAAGATTCCTTGCACTTTTGGGTCTGACACTATGATACGGCACATTTGGATATATTTGCTAATTGCTTAATTGACCGATATACACTTGCTGGAGGTTTGAAAACACTTATTGTGAGATTAAACCACGCTAGGTTTGGGTTTTCTTGAAAAGTAAACGTGGTTGACAGCCGATAATTATTTTTAAGAAATCGAGTAACAAGATCACAAGTTAGTAGCCCACGGGCGCGTTCCCAATAATAATATAAGACCTGCTTTATAGTTAGTTCAATTAGTATAAAAAGTTTCATGATCTAATTTGAAGTATTTTTTGATTGTTAGGTTTATTGTTCAGTTTAGAGGTAACTTTGGGATTTTTTTCTATCGAGAAAATTTTATGGAATCGTGTTTTCGCCAAATATAGGACTTAACATTAATCCTCAACTTTACCATATATTTATTTCAAAAATAATGCTGCAGTATTTTAGGCGTAACGGAGGATCATGCTAAGCCATTTGAGGTAGTATGGGCCTTTAAGTACATACTTTCCATTTTTTTTTAAACTAGTGTTTAATTTCTTGGATAGTTTGAACGTCGTAATGTAAACTATAACCAATTGTTAATTTTGTTAAGTTGCTCTTTAAGGCTGCTGTCTTGCAAAATTCACTCGCTGCGAATTATTTGCGCAACAAAGTATTTTTTTTTTTAAACAAACAGATGAAATATATAACTCTTTTTTAAAAACAATTTCGCAAGAAACAAACGAGTGATGACCGAGTTCCTCAACATGGTTTACAGCAACGTCCCGATACCGCGCGTCCGTACATATCACATCGATCAGGGTAGCGCTTTCTCCTACAAAGTGCGTAGGCGTGAGTACTATTTGTTCCATGTTACAATAATTTTAGAAATTCATTGAGCTTTTTGGGTTTTTAAATTATTTACTACACGGACGGACGGGAAACTACGGAACCCTACACTGAGCGTGGCCCGACACGCTCTTGGCCGGTTTTTCCTTGTAGGAAATTATGTGTGCTTCTAAAATCTTAAATTTTAGTTAAGGTATTTTATGTGCTAGTAATATTACGCCCAAACCACCAAAACATTGAGTCGGACCTTCTACCAAACACTCTGTAGATAGGTACATAACAACTTGTATAATGTATAAAAATATATCCCTACGTAACGCACACTAATCGGAATCACACTGTGGTTTAGATCCAGAATACTCCAGAATACTCCAGAACCTAATACGTTTGATATAAATTCTCAACTATACACAAACAAAGAGCATAATAGGTACTTATTCAGTTGTGCTCTATCGCGTTCACTAGTGTATTGTTTGCTCCAAATATAGGTACCTAAACAATAATAATACATTTGAGGAAAACTAAATATTGAAGCGATTAACGTTATAATATAGCTTGTTATTGTACCTATGCCTTTAATAATTATACACTCTTGGACACTGCGACCAGTGCCGACGGTCAACGGTTTATTTGGACTGCCATGTGATGTCAAGTCACATTGTTAACGTAGGACGTCTGTTCTATGTAGTAACCGTGGACATGCACCCGTCACGTACCACTCGTGCCGCTTCACGCGTGGCGCTTGTACAACCGACGAAGCAGTGAACCCAATGAGAACCTGGCAGCTCGACATCATCACTCGATGAACTCATGATTGCAGTTCAGTTCGCTTATCTGAATGATGGCTAAAACATTTGAACTTTTTTGCCATCGACACCCTAAGAAAAACAGTATACGAAATCAAATCAGAAACTAGCCTTTGCGCGCAACTGCACCCGTGTCTTGTTTCAATGTAAAATAGTTCCGATGACACTCGGTAGTGTAACTATAGCTTTCTATCAGTGTATGATTGTTGAAATGGATGAGGAGTTTCGGAGATTACTAATAAACTTAACCTCGCTTCTGAAATAAGTATCGATAAAAGTTTGTAACGATAGCGGCGGGAACAATAAGCCTATATGTAGGTCACGTCACCCGGTTGTCACAGTGTCACTAACACAAGATGCCTGCCTATCGCGTTGCTGTTGCAGACGCACTTATTCAGCTACAGTAGTAACTGATACGCAATATGCCCAGGTGCCCAGTTGCCCACTAATGTGGGAAACAAGCACGTAATCACTGCATTTAGGTAGGTACCTAAGGTCTTTTCGGTTTTGCACCAATTGACATGGCTGAAGGATCAATCGTCGGTAGCAGCAAACAGGAGTATACTCACGGTTAGCAGTCTTGTTGGCCAGTCGCTCGCAGTGGCTGGTGGCCGCCGCGGGGGTGGCGGCGGCGGCTGCAGCGACCAGCAGCAGCGGCAGCAGGCACATGACACTCGACGCACGACACATGGACACGGACGCGGACACGTGGCTGCGAGCACTCAGTCGGCGGGAGTGATGATGTCGCGGGCGGCGCGCGCGCTCGCCCGGCTCTTCCTGGAACTAAGGCGGCGCACACGCGCACGTCCTCTCGCACCGTGACAACGATGATTGCTAAGTACGTGGACAGTACGGTTGTCCTCCATTCGTTCCTTGGATGGCATAGGTAGCATATTTTTATCTATATCCGTACAGCTACTAAATTGTGAAATCTTACTGACAGACAGACAGAGATCATTTCGCATTTATAGTTCTTTTTTATGCCAATACTAACGGACCCGCATCATGCAAGTTTAGTATTACCAAACTGTCTATTTAAAAAAAAAACCCGACTGCGTAAAAAACGACCTAATAACATTAAATAAAAAAACTGAAATCAAGTTCAGGAGACAGGACACATTGACAATTTGAATTTGGCGCTAAAAATCCGCCATTGTGTATTTTTTATTTTGATATACCTACCCAGTGTCACTCTCACAGTAAATACGAATCTAACGACACCTCTCACGCTAAAAAATCCATCTAGCCGTTTTATTTACTATGTCATTTCGAATTACATTCAAACATCTGAGTTGTATATATTTTTGTAATCACCTTATAGGACCCTTCATTTTAATACCCCACTCGATGGTATTAGAAGAAAAAAAAAAAGAAAAAACTCCACAATGTGGCACCCCGAATCCACGATTTTTATTTGTTTTTTGATTATAATATAGTCAGTGAATCTCGCAACATCAAGAAGAATCTATCGACGTATTATAATCTATTCAAATCCCTCCATCCGTTGAGGAGTTACGAGGGAACAAAGAAACGGATATACATACAGGTGAAACATATTACCCTCCTTTTGGGCTTTGCCGCAGTCGGGTAAAAATAATAATGGAAACTGTATCTTTCGTAGCGTTTATTCGTGGGCGGTGTAGTAAAACAATGCGGTCACTCACAATATAAATGTAAACATGGATATAATAAATACGACATTTTCATTCTATCTTTTATCATTGTAATTTTATTTATACGTACTTTTTTTTTCTTTTGATACCATATTGCATTTAATTGTGAAATTTTGAATATCCGCTTCTTAAGCTACCTTTAGATAAGAATGTTTGTCATAAAATTGTGTGAGTAGACCTTTACCTACAGAGTTGCTAAGTAGGTACGTATATTGTGGTTATAATATTATTATTTTCCTTATAAAATAGAGCTACGGGAGCAGTCGTCGGATCGCGTGGTGCACCACGCGGCCGCAGGTAGACGGAGGAGTCACGCGGCCGTGCGGTGGCCGTGCGGTGGCCGAGCGGTTGCGGTGCGGTGGCCGTGCGGTGGCCGAGCGGTGGCCGTGCGGTGGCCGTGCGATGGCTGCGTGCTAGGTGTTCAGACTAAGCTATTTATGTTTTATTAGCGGCCCGTCCCTGCTTCGCACAGGTGGACATTTATTTTCCTCTACATCCCCCCCCCCCCTTTTATGTTTTCTAGTAATAAATATAGCACACTCACAAATAACGTGGCTTTCTATTGGTAAAAGAATTTTCAAAATCAGTTAAGTAGATCCAGAGATTACCCCCTACAACCTGACAAACTTTACCTCTTTATAATATAAGTATACATTAACTAGGACAAGGAACAGCGGTGGCCCAGTGGTGGCGGCCCACCCCAACGAACCCAGACAGGCGCATTACTTTGTGTAATTTATTTCATCACCACTGCTCTCAAAACGGTGAAGGAAAACATCGTGAGGAAACCGGCATGTCCTAGAACCAAAAAATTCGAAGACATGTGACGAGTACCAATCTGCACTGGGCCCGCGTGGTGGATTATAGCCCATTCCCTCTCATAGAGAGGAGGCCGTGTCCCAGCAGTGGGAACATTAATAGGCTGATGATGATGATGATGAACTAGGACAAAACATTGTTAGTCCGGTCAAATTAGGGGTAAGGTTACACCATTACAAATGAAATGCCAAAAGTTCCCATCGATTAGACCTTTGCAAAAAGACAAGGTCAAAGGTCGCGTAAATGGGTTTTTTGCATTTTTCAGCCAAACGGTAAGTTTTTAGGGTTCCGTACCTCAAAAGGTAAAAAAATGAACCCTTATAAGATCACTTTCTTGTCCGTCTGTCCGTCTGTCACCATCAATTTCCCCAGGAACGGCTGGACCTAGCAAGGTAAAATTTATACCAGATATCGAAAAAAACGATAAAATATATGGACAAATTTAGATTTTCGCGAAAACTTGTAAGTCATCATCTGTCTAGCATTTTCCCAACTATGTTTGGGTCGGCTTCCAGTTCTACCGGATACAGCTGAATACCAGTATTTTACATGGAGCGACTGCCCATCTGACCTCCATAACCCAGCTAGTACCAGGTAATACGATACCCCTTGGTAAGACTGGTTGTCAGACTTTTTGGGCCTCTGACTACCTGACCAACGGCTTAACGTGCTTTCCGAGGCACGGAGGAAACTCGGTATGTAATGGGCGGTCACCACAGACCAACCTAGGCAAGCACGGCTTAACCTAACGATCGACCCGAGCGGCTGTTATTATTTAGCCACGAGCTCCTCTCGCGAAAACTTGTAAGTATTGTTGTATATTATTTTTCAGAATTTTCCCTTTACTTGTGCTGTAAGACCATGCTTTGAATCAAAATTGTCAATTCTAGGTCAACCGGAAGTACCCTACAGGTTTTGGGTCGAAAACCTATATGGTAGTTCCCGTTGACCTAGAATCACGAAATTTGGCGAGAAGCAATGTCTTACAACACATGTAAAGGGAAAAATCTGAAAACCGTGAATATGTAGTTTGATAACAAAAATAAACGATTTTACTATTTACACAAACTTATTATTTGCGGTTGGTGCAATAGCCGTTTCTGGGGATCGAATTTCAAAGTTAAGTTTGCCCTTTAAAAAGTTTGTACGGAACCCTCGGTGCGCTAGCCTAACTCGCTCTTGGCCGGTTTTTTTGCAACATTTAACATTGATGCTCTGCTCCTTTTAGTTGTAGCGTGATGTTAGATAACCTATAGCCATCCTTGATAAATGGACTATCCAACACTAAAAGATTTTTTATAATTCGAACCAGTACTTAGTTCCTGTAATAGGCGAGACGACAAACAAAATGTAATTTGTCCGTCAGTTAGATTATCAAAAAATATTTGACCCGTGTTTTTTCTTTTGTTACGTAAACCAAAATTGACGAAGATAACCCTTTTAAAATTCTCAATACGTCACGCCTTGGTATAATTTATAGCTAGTTCTGACGTCACGAGCCCCCACAGTTTTGATGCGTTTTATCTTTGTCAATATTCATTGATTTACAAAAACAAAAAATACGTTACCATTAATTTCCAATACTCTTAACTGACAGAAACGTAATTATAGTGAAGAAAATTTAAAGATTGTCTACGTAATTTGTCATTTTCTGATATTTATGAAAGTAGTGACCCTAACATTGCCTATAACGCTTTTATAGAAACATTCTCACTGTTCTACTGTTTATGCTTTCCTAATGAAACTGTAATCATACACGCAACAAAAAAGTCATCGTGGATATCACGTGGGATCAAAGCATGCAGTAAAAAGAAACGAAAGCTTTTGTGGATACTCGTATACAGACGAACTCCTAAGGAAACAAATAAAATTAAGTTGACCAAGTACTCCAAACTATTAAAAAAATTACCAAGCTGACACAATTTACCCAAAACAGTTACAAAATAAAAACACCGGCCAACGAATCCAGGACCAGTTGGAAAAAAATTAATGATTCAAAACAAAACGTCCCAAGAATTCCTATTTCAAACATAAAACATGACAGTAAAACTATAACAAATCCTCAAAAAATAGCAGTAAATGCTTTTAATAGTTATTTTATTGATAAAGTAATCCCAAAACCAGAATCAGGATCTAACGTTACCTCACAAATACTAAATAGCGAAAAATCGTTTTTCATGCCCCTCTGTCTACCACAGGACGTATTTAAAATAATTAAATCATTAAAAATACTAATAGCGTTGGTCAGGACGGAATATCTACGAAAATTCTTAAATCAGTTTGTGCAGAAATATGTATGCATTTACGTCATCTCATTAATTTGACCATTAGCACGGGCATCTTTCCTGAGGCTTTAAAAAAATCAATAGTTAAACCATTGTTTAAAAAGGGAAATAAAGACGACTTAGAAAATTACAGACCAATCGCGATTTTGTGTGTTATCTCCAAAATTTATGAAAAATTCATATACAAAGAATTAAGCAAATATTTGGAAAAAAAATAATCTATTAGTGAACGAGAAACAAGGACTTAGAGAAAATCAAACTATTAATATATGGCGTTGTATGATTTGTTGTATAGAGTTATGCTAAATTTTGATAAGACCAACCCTGTTTGCACAGTATTCTGTGACATGACCCAAGCGTTCGATTACGTTAGGCATGATATTCTCCTAGATAAAATGGAGGCATACGGTATTAGAGGCAACGTTCTAAAACTATTTAAATCATACCTAGAAAATAGAAAGCAACTCACGGAAATATCCTCAATAAACACCAAAACTAAACGTGAAGAAATATTCCAATCACATGAACGTGGCATTAAATATGGAGTTCCTCAAGGCAGTGTGTTGGGCCCTCCACTATTCATATTATATATAAATGACCGACCTAAATCTGTTGATCAACCTGTGACCCTCTTTGCTGACGACAGTACCATAACAATTCAATGCGATACTTAAGAAAAATAAAAGTGGCATTAATAATTCTCTTATATCAATAATAAAATATTTGGATTATAATAATTTAAAAATAAATCTCAATAAAACTAATATTATGCACTTCAGTCAACGCTTACCAACTTTATTCGATCTCAAGGTTCAATATAATGACAAAATAATTGAAGAAGTCAACACTGCAAAATTCCTCGGTGTGACTATTGACAAAAACTTAAATTGGAAACAAAACGTTGAAATTTTAAGCAAAAAAATTAGTAACTCTGCTTATGCCCTACACAAATTAGTTCCTGTGCTTAACACTGACGCGTTGCTAACAGCTTACCACGGCCTAGTTTCATCGCACCTAAGGTATGGAATTATACTTTGGGGCAATTCGACTGACAAGGACCTTCCAAACCCACCTACCTTTCAAAGCCCAAAAACGGTGTATTAGGACGATGTTTAAATTAGATTCGACCGACAGTTGTAAACCGTATTTCATTAATTATAACATACTGACGTTACCGTGTCTGTATATATTCGAAGTTGTCATGTTTGTAAAATGTAATCGGCAATTATTTCCACGTATGGCAGACAAAGTCATTCGCAACAGACGCGATAACAGTATGCTTTGCTCACATGGTTCCAAAACAGCATTAATGCGGAAAAGTGTATTTTGCATGGCGCCTTTAATATTTAACAAACTTCCAAAGACATGGAGGGAACTAAGTGCGCACAAACTAAAAAAGCAGCTAAAATTATATCTAATTGGGAAAGCATACTACAGTATTTTAAAATTTTTAAACGACAAAATGTATTTATGTAAAATTTAAAATTAGATTTTAGGACAATTTAATTGAAATTTGTAATTTACTAATTTAATAATCTTTTCAGCTTCGTTTGAATGACTTTTGTTTCATAAGTATATATTTGTATGCCCCAAGGGCCGAACATGATGGATCTTTTGTTTATGAACAACCTGCATATCTTGTATGTTTCCACAAATAAATGTCTTGTCTTGTCTTGACGGACTAAATAGATTTGCAATTTTTTGATACTGTCGTCATGCCTATTAGCGCGTTCAACCAACCAAACCAACAAACTCTTGAGCTTTATAATATTAGTATAGATTCAAGGGGGTAACAATTTTTGTTTTTCCATATGTTTGCATTAATCGCTAAAATAATCTATCTATGTTTTTCCAAATAAGGGCTTGCCTCGACAGCCTTACGTCTTCAACAGTCATACTCCAGCTAGGTCGAAAGTTCTCATCAAAGTTGCAGGAAATTAGCGCAAACATGATTTTTCATTTTTAAATAAGAATGGGACCAACTTTGAGAATACCTACGCTTTTCACAAAAAAAACGAGACCATCAGCAGTGGCGTGCAGTGGTATTCCACGAAGGGTAGACCACGAAATAATGATAGAAAAAAAAATTCGTCTGCGCCATCTTGGATTTTCGAAAACGACACCCATGAAGAAAAAACCGAAAATTTTCGTCGGCGCCATTTTGGATTTTTATTTTGACCTCATTTTCATTATCAGCGACCCCAAAAACCACGATAATGACACCCATGAAGAAAAAACTGAAAATTTTCGTCGGCGCCATTTTGGATTTTCATTTTGACCTCATTTTCATCATCAGCGACCACAAAAACCACGAAAATGACACCCATGAAGAAAAAACTGAAAGTTTTCGTTGGCGCCATCTTGGATTTTCATTTTGACCTATTTTTCATTATCAGCGACCCCTAAAACCTCGAAAACGACACCCATGAAGAAAAAACTGAAAATTTTCATCGGCGCCATCTTGGATTTTCATTTTGACCTATTTTTCATTATCAGCGACCCCTAAAACCTCGAAAACGACACCCATGAAGAAAAAACTGAAAATTTTCATCGGCGCCATCTTGGATTTTCATTTTGACCTCATTTTCATCATCAGCGACCACAAAAACCACGAAAATGACACCCATGAAGAAAAAACTGAAAATTTTTGTTGGCGCCATCTTGGATTTTCATTTTGACTTCATTTTCATTATCAGCGACCCCAAAAACCTCGAAAACGACACCCATTAAGAAAAATCTGATAATTTTTATCGGCGCCATCTTGGATTTTCATTTTGACCTCATTTTCATCATCAGCGGCCACAAAAATCACGAAAATGACACCCATGAAAAAAAAAACTGAAAATTTTCATCGGCGCCATCTTGGATTTTCATTTTCATTATAACCAACCCCAAAAACCACGAAAACTACACCCATGAAGAAAAATATAATATCAATAATATTATTAATTATTATAATTATAATACGCGCCAATAACCCCCAGGAATCATTATTTTAATCAACATACACCCTAGCACTGGCCTGCAAATTGCAAAAAATCTAAGGAAATTTGAATTACGTGGGCTAAAGAATATTCACCTTGAATCCTGGTCTTGTGTTGTAGCAGCCAATCATAGCCCAGCTACACTCGCAGGAGTTACCGCCCAAAAATGGCTGCAATCTATACATGTGTGCGGTTCATACACACGAAAATATGCACCAATTTGCCGCTATGTGCGTAAATTTATCAATGGGTTGTAGGCCAGCAGACTATTTGCCTATAAGATGCGTCCGGCGGGTGAGCGTCGAGCTTCGTAGCAACTTCCAGTACAGTGTTGGTTACGTAACACGGGCGCGAAAAATTGCTCTAAGTATTCGAACAGGAGTTTGAACTTTTTTTTAATATTTTGTACAAAGTGTTATTTTATTACATAGTTCATTAGTTATAATAATTGCCCCAGTTGGTAGGGTAGGCTTTGTCTAATTGCCTCTTCGTAGCGCACGCCCATGAGACCATGCATATTGGACTTCTCTGTAAAAAGTTATGCTATGCGGTGGTCATTGGTCATACATAAAAAAATATACGCGTCGAATTGAGAACTTCCTCCTGTTTGTTTCGTCAGTTAAAAAATCAAATTCGAGACAAATGACACAGGCGATGGTCATTCTTTCACGGAAAATTTTAACACCGCGATTCAGAAAATGGAGTGAAATGAACAACGCCATGGTCAATAGGACCAAGATATTGTTATACTGCTACAATATAATGCACAGAAACATGCTGTGTAAATTTTCAAAGCAGCATCATGACATGTAGACTAATCTAGAGTACCATAAGCTATACTATATGAGCTATACAATTCCACAGACTACTACGTGGACGTTTCAATATACATCATACTGCTTTGAATTGCCATCGTTATTGATTCTACAGACAGTCTGAAACACAACACATGGACTGAATAAAAAGTTAGCACACGTGCTTCGTTCGCTTATGAAAAATTCACCTCTCGCACAACTGACTCAGTTAACAATTTCCTTGTATAAAGCAATAAATGTCAATAGTCGCCTGTTAGTGATAGTGATTGTGATTGTGATAATGATGGTGATTGTAATAGCGATGGCGAATGTGATGATTATAATTGTGATGATTATGAAATTTGGCACATAGATAGTTTATCACCTGGATTAACATGTAGGATACTTTTTATCCCTTTAGTATGATCCCATGAGACAGTTACTGAACTTCACGCGGGTGATAAAGTGGGAAGAATTTAATGATTAAAGTGTTGTGTATTTTTAACTTGAAATGTTGCCAACTGTCAACGGAAGTCATAGTAATATTTACTCTTTAAAATTAATATTTAAATCTTTTAATGTACTGTTTAATCTGTTAATTTAATCTACAAAAATAGTGTTTAATTATCTACTAACATTTTAATATTTTTGGTCTATGCTTTATAGTTTGTTTATTAGTCGATCGGTTGACTTATGGCGGGAGAATGAGGTATAAAAGCCAGACACGGTGACAGTTCGGCGACTTCTTGTTTGGCTGCCGACGGGAACACTTCTATACAAAGTTAAGTACCTATATTATTGCTTTGCTGAAATTATTATGTAATTATAATTATGTTACTCATTATTGTGATTATGAGAATAATAAACTAACTTGATTTGTGTTTGTTTAGATGATATTTATAATTATAATGCTAACTTTGGTTATATAAATAATTTATATTATATTAAATGATAACTTTGTCTTTATAGTTATTGCTAGGGATACACGATACCTTTTTGTAAATCTATATGTGTGTTATAAGCTTATATGTGTATATTTTATCTGTTGTAAATATAAACAGTAAAACGTTCCTTGTAGTTTCCCTTACTATAATCCCAGTAAATCACATTAATTTCAGTTAAAGTAGATAAATAGTATGTTGCTTATCCGTTTACCCTGCCTTCTATAACACGGGCAAGCCGCGGGAAACAGCTAGTAATTAATAAAACTGCTATTTCGAATTGTTTAAAAACTGTATTTCAGCATAACACGAAAATAATAAACAGAATCACCCATCGCGCGACATGTCACTGTGTGCTTTTATTTGTGTGTGTGAAGGCGCGATTATAGTGCGAGGTAACCATGAAAACGCCTCCCATGGTGGAAAAACCGAAAAAAAAACTCGACGCCACCTGCTACCGTTTGAATGATAAATAAGTAACTGTTGGTCACCGAACATAACCTAAATTGCATACATTTTCCGTTCAGCCAATCAGCGCGCGAGGTGAGTTCCATCGCATGCATTTCACAATATTTTAAGGTTTCAATTCGATAAATTATAATCTACCGATGCGTTAAATTGTAAGCAGTAGGTATATTTATTTGACAATCTTTCGAGAGTTTACAATCTCGCTAGATAGATTACAATCTAACGGGTTTTACAATTTTACGGTGACTTATTATATTGTACATAATAAATATTTTTATGCTGTTTTGTCTAATGTTGTATAGATCATTATCTATACAACATAACTTTGGTTATATAAATAATTTATATTATATTAAATGATAACTTTGTCTTTATAGTTATTGCTAGGGATACACGATACCTTTTTGTAAATCTATGTGTGTTATAAGCTTATATGTGTATATTTTATCTGTTGTAAATATAAACAGTAAAACGTTCCTTGTAGTTTCCCTTACTATAATCCCAGTAAATCACATTAATTTCAGTTAAAGTAGATAAATAGTATGTTGCTTATCCGTTTACCCTGCCTTCTATAACACGGGCAAGCCGCGGGAAACAGCTAGTAATTAATAAAACTGCTATTTCGAATTGTTTAAAAACTGTATTTCAGCATAACACGAAAATAATAAACAGAATCACCCATCGCGCGACATGTCACTGTGTGCTTTTATTTGTGTGTGTGAAGGCGCGATTATAGTGCGAGGTAACCATGAAAACGCCTCCCATGGTGGAAAAACCGAAAAAAAAACTCGACGCCACCTGCTACCGTTTGAATGATAAATAAGTAACTGTTGGTCACCGAACATAACCTAAATTGCATACATTTTCCGTTCAGCCAATCAGCGCGCGAGGTGAGTTCCATCGCATGCATTTCACAATATTTTAAGGTTTCAATTCGATAAATTATAATCTACCGATGCGTTAAATTGTAAGCAGTAGGTATATTTATTTGACAATCTTTCGAGAGTTTACAATCTCGCTAGATAGATTACAATCTAACGGGTTTTACAATTTTACGGTGACTTATTATATTGTACATAATAAATATTTTTATGCTGTTTTGTCTAATGTTGTATAGATCATTATCTATACAACATTAGACAAAACAGCATAAAAATATTTATAACAAAACATGTTTAAAACAGCCAAGTGTGAGTCGGACTCGCGCACGACGGGTTCCTTACCATTGTAAGGAACCCGTCGTGCGCGAGTCCGACTCGCACTTGGCTGTTTTTTTTTAAACTAAAACTAAACATCATAAAGAGCCCGCGGCGCGTCGGCGGCGTGGTGCTCATAAAAAAACAGCTAACAATCAAGTTTAGTGAGAATAGTACGCGCTTAGTGTGAGTGTCACACTTCTGTACATCTTATAATTAGGTAATATGAACATGACTAAAAATACACTTCGTGAATCCTATTGGTCAAAACGCACGCATCGAGCAGCATCGAGCGATCGAGTTGTGAGCCGTGCTATGCGATTATTGCCTTAAAGGTGAGCATGCGGAAGTTGGCCCCAGAGTACCTGTAAAGAGAAAAGTCCTTATAACTGTAAGCAAAGCAGGAAACAATGTTAAGGGCAAGAAAATAGGTCGTGCGTAATGCGTCGTGTGAAACCAACGTGACAGTTTGGATTAAGTAGTGCAGCAAATTATTTGCTGAACCTGCTACGAAGCTAATCCGGCCCTGGACACGCAGCAACGCAACGCATAGTAAAAGTTCTTCAACATCGCATTTGTACATGTCATGTTGTATGACACACTATAAGCGGGTTGCACCACGATTTTTTGAATTGACATGTGATTAGATGCGCTGCGGCAGTAAAGTATGCTTAGCATAACATGATGCAAACAACGCAATACCTGTAACCAAATGTTGTCAATAACAAGTATACTGAAGTCGAATGTGTAGTGAATAATAAACATGAACTTGAGTTACCTGCGTAAATCAGTGAGTGGCGGCGAGACTGTCGAGCTGATCGAGGGAATGCAGAGGAGAGTCAGGCGGCAGCAGTTCTGTGGAGGGCGACTCTCCGAAACCGCTGTCGGCGTCGGCCGGCCCGTCGCGCTCGCTCAGCAGCGCCGGGCGCAGCGCCAGGGGCCACGCTGCCAGGTAGGCCGCCACCTCCGCCGCGCTCGGCCGCCGCTCCGCCGTGCGCGCCCAGCACAGCTGCACCAGCCCGCGCCTGCAACATGCTCCGTCAGCAACGGTTCGAGCACTGGCTCGAGCACCCCACCTGCCCGCGCACTCACGTTTGCGGCGTGGCGTCCAGCGGCAGAGGCGGGGAGCCACCGGCCGCCACGTACTCCAGCACGCGCAGCGGCGACATGGCGCCATAGGGCCGCGCGCCTAACGTCACCAGCTCCAGCACCAGCACGCCCAGCGCCCACACGTCGGACGCGGCCGAGAACACGCCATGCGACAGGCTCTCGGGCGCCATCCACAGCACGGGGAACAGGCCGCGACGTCGGCACGCGTACTCGGGCGCGCCATCCGCACCGGCCACCGTGTCACGCGCCATGCCAAAATCGGCCAGCTTTAGCGAGCGCCGCACGTCCACCAGGCAGTTCGCAGCGCGCACGTCGCGGTGAACCACGCCGCGCACGCCCAGGTACTGCAGCGCCTCCGCCGCCTCGCGCGCCAGCCGCGTCAGCGCAGCGGCCGAAACGTGCTCTGTTTCACCGCGTGCCGCCAAATCCTCCAGCACTTCCGAGCCCGCGCCCTCCAGCAGGTGGCGCCGCGCGCGCAGGTAGCCCAGCAGGTCGCCGAAGAAAGCCAGCTCCATGAGCACTAGCGGCGGCCCGTCCGCGATACACACGCCGACCAGACGCACGATGTGCGCGTGCTCGAGAGAGGCAATCGTGCACGCCTCGCGGAGGAACTCGCTCTCCTCGGCGGGTGCGGCGTTCTCGCGAAGAGCCTTGGCGGCGATGAAGCGTGGGGCGCGCGCGGTCTCACGCAGCCGCGCCAGGCGCACGCTGCCAAAACGGCCCGCGCCCAGCTCTTCGTGCAGCTCTAGCGCCGCGCGCTCCACCAGGTACGCAGCCAGCACGGTGGCCACGTGCCGGCGCCGTGCGATTGCCTCAAGCTGCAGCTCCTTCTGCAGGCGCGCGAGGCGGCGGCGCAGTGCGCGGCGTGCCAGCAGTGCGGCAACGGGTGCCAGCGCTAGCAGCAGCAGCGCGCAGGCGCACCCGGCGTCGTAGCAGGTAGGGCAGAAGGCGTCGCCATAGCGCACGATGCAACCCGAGGCGCCGTCGTCGCGCGGCATTTCAGGGGGCAGCGAGAGGGCAGCGTACTTCCCGCTCTTGCTGCACACGGCGCCGCTGGTCGCGTTCACGCGCCACGTGGCCAGCCGCTGCGTGAAGTTGCCGCCGCACCATTGATCCACGAACACGAACATCTCCTCGATGGAGCGCTCCTTGAAGCGAAGTTGCTGACTGACGCCCGTCACAGGCTTACTGATGAGACTTTCTTTGAGTGACCTGTTACGTTCAATTAATAAAGTTAAGGCGAATCAATAGATACGTTGCCAAGGTCATTAATAGTGTCACTGCAGGGTCACAGACATCTGAAAAACGGAATCTAATACCCGCGCAGATGTACCAAGGCGTAAACGGTTTACAGATTTATGATAACCTGTGTTAAGTTAATAGTATTGATGAACAGTCGAACCACCTATTTGGTTTACATCTTACATGTGTGCGTGATCTCATCGTTATGCAAACAAACACTAAATTAAATGAGCGGCGAGCTCTGCTTTTATTAGTGTGCGTATGGCTAACAATGTTCTCTCAGCCGCTTATTATTCTTATGTGCAACAAGGCCCAACATTTTAACCTAATATAATATGGTAATCGTAGCTGATTGGTGTAAGCACCTACGATAGTTACTGAACTAACCTTGATGGCATGATCCGAGTTCGATCCCCACTGGGGAATTTTGTTTTGCTGTTTTTTACTTTTTGTTTTTTATTAAATTAATTTTGTGGCCAATAAAATCACTCAAGCAAAAAAGTTGAAAGGGTAAACGTAGGGTAGACGTTTGAATGAGTAAAACACTGTTGTTTACCAGTTTTTTTGACAAAGACAAAGTTTTTTGTTGGTAAGAACGGGCGTAACGTACATAATTTGTCAAAGTGGGTAGTTATATAAATTAATCAAAATAAAATTAGAGGTGAAATGAATTAACATGTTAGATAGTTAGAAATTATGACAATTTCTAATGAAACATAACAATAACATCACTTCACCAGACTTTTAATAATACGAGTTGTGGTTTAAAAAAAAGGGGTTAAGGCAACATGTTCCTACCTATTTATTGCTAAGGTTTGTATTTGTTCACATTCGCTCAACAAATATGAACATTATTGACATTTGAATAAGATTCATAATCGTTTATTAATTAACATAAATTGGACTTTTATGTGCACGATACACTGAACTTGTTATTATTATTGTCTTGCACAAAGTAAATGTGCTCGTGCGGATAGGCAACCCGCACAGTAGGCAACATGAAATTTTTCGAAATTTCCAAGTAATCATGACTGTTACCGACCCGACGTTGCGACCCGCTATTTCTATGAGCTTTCTCCACCTTTTTTCTATAATATTTTACGCCCATCCTTATCCGACTTATAAGTTTTTTTCGTCGCTAAAAATCACCATATTGTTGTCGCAATCAAAATTGATGTATGACGGAGCAAGCTGTAGTCGATTTTGTCGGTGCGCAGTGGACAGCAAAATCTTCCGCGCTGGCTGCGCAAACCAGCAGAATATCGGTGATTTCTCACAATTTGTAAGCACATATTGTGTGCTGTTGCTGTTACGCAGGTGGACAAGAAAGGATCAGCCTTGTGCCTTGCCACGATGTCATGGTGTCGAGCCAATGAATGTTCCTTTTCCTTTGGTGTTATTGTTTTGTTTGATGTTCTACGTCTCCAGAATCCGCATATCGGCGGACCCATAACTGCACGGTTCTCCACTGTGGATAAAAATAGTTTTTATAACACTTATAATAATAGCTAAATAAATAATAATAAATTTTATAGAATATACTAATGTATTCCTTATTGATATTACTTATATACAATACATATATATATGTATACAAGACATACACTAACTTGTCAAAAGATTTTAAATTTTTTATTAACGTTATTCGAAGGCTTTTCTTTAATCTGTTTATAGGCTACGGAGCCGTAGTTGGACAAAATTGGGTCTGAACTAAGTTAATTTTATCTTAGCCATCATAAATCAATAAAAAAAACTATTATCATTTACGATGGTATTTTATTGTATCGATAGTAGATATTTATTAAATAAGAAATAAATAATATCTTAAAAACAAACATGGCACATAATATGTTACATTAACTAAGTAGGTATAATATCAACGTAATATCTAACTGTAACTCACCGATATCATTGAGCGCCTTGCAATTTCCCTTCTATTTAGTGTGTCGATGACAATTTAAATCAACAAATTTGGCGTCTAGTTTAGCACTTTCAGTAGCATCCATCAGCTCCTGTGATGCGCAAACTACAGGAAGGGCAGGACACGGTATCAAGTGTCCCATCGTTTGTGAGGTAACACCAAATTTACACTCACAATCTCACTTATTTCTCATGCACGTTTTGCTCATGCAGAACAACGATTTCTGCCTTTTTGAACATTGATAAATGTTGCATGGTTGGATCCACAGAATAAATCTGCACACGAATATGAGTCTAGTAATCAATAAACTCAGTAAATGCAAATACTCGTATATTGACAATGACAATTAAGAACGCTTAAGATTTTTTTAATGAAGGTGTTTGAAAACAATGTTTATAAATTGTCGGTACTTATTTTTTAAACCGTTCCGTGGTTGTCTCAAACATTGCAAACTTCATTACTCATCCGCGAACGGGATCGAATCGTTATAAATTTTACTTTAGGTAATGTTATAACAAAATAATGAATACAAAAAGAAAAAGAGTATTTTAACAGGACCTGCAGTTTGAACTTACGACTTCTCGTTCACTGACCTTAGACGATAACCATCGTGACAAACGTTTGGCGAAATATTATATCTCATTCCGTAACGATGAATGATTCTATACATTGTATACGATATTGATGAACCGTACGCACACTAATAAAAACAAAGCTCGCCCGTTTTATTTAGTGTTTGTGTGCATAGCTTAAGACTTCACGCACACATATAAAGTGTAAACCAAATAGCTTGGCCCACCGTACATTCTGTACCATCACTAGCAAAAATTATTGCTGGCTGGGAAACGATGTTTTTTTATTCTGAAAAATCAGTGTGTATGGTAGCGCTTAATGTAACGCACCCAAAACATAGTGCTGGTGGATACATTGAATAGTACAGGGGTCATGGAAGTATTTTAAGTAAAATTAACATTAAAAACTTTTAATTTTTTTTAAACTTTAAAAAAATTTATACTTGGTCTGTAGTCAATGAAATTGTCAACACAAGCATTCCTTCTGTTGAGCCCTGTGTACCAGAGGATCATCACACTATGTGAAATCAGCTGAGATCTGAAATAGACGATCTTAAGCAACAGTCGACACAAACATTCAGTGTTCACGACGTGCAGCAATACAGCGTGCTAGAGCAAGCTGTATTGATGAAAACGACACCCATGATGGATAAACAAAAAAATTTCCTCAACGCCACTTGATACCGTTTGAATGATAAATATAAAGTTAGTGTTAGTCACCGAACATAACCTAAATTACATAAATTTTCCGTTCACCCAAGTAGCGCGCGAGGTGAGTTTCATCGCATCCATGTCACAATTTTACGTTTTCACTTCGATAGATTACAATCTACCGAAAAATATTGCGTTAAATTGTAAGCAGTATGTTCGGATGAGAATCTTTCGAGAGTTTACAATCTCGCTAGATATATTACAATCTAACGGTATTTACATTCATCACTGTACTTTATCATTTCTATCAATAAGTATCAATTAAATAGTTATCTCAGGAAGTTGTGTCGTTTATCATTTATTACGCGATCTTTCTGCCAAATTCTTGTCAGCTGGCATATATCATTTATCATCAAGTGTAGGCGTGATCAAGAACCCCAGTTACCATGACCTGTGAGAAATTGGGCAACACAGTAATACACCTCCTGTCATGTCCTGGCCAGCCTTTTACAAACGGACGAAAAGAACTGTTGGAGGTGTCAGCCCTTGGTGGAATTATTTCACCTACATTGCCATTCAGACAAAAATTCCTCCCAGAAGAAAGAAGAATTCCTCTCAGTCTGTGGTTTGAATAATCTAGAAATTTTTGCACGGTCACGTTGTGTTAAAAAGTCTGCAACGCAAAAAAAAACGTCTACAATCAATGTTGTTTATAAGGTTCCGTAAAAAACGGGACCCTATTACTAAGCCTCCGCTGTCTGTCCGTCCGTCTGTCTTGCGGTCTGTAGGTATATCAAGATCCGTACTAAGTAGACAGTTAAAAAAATCACAGATTATGTATTGGGTGATTATCAGCAAAGTGCATTTTTTGTCAATTTTGGTAAGAAATTTTTTCTTCAATTTTCGTGAAAAATAAGGACCTGGTATAACAATAGAAAGTCGAAGCTTACAGATTTTTTAACAGGCCCAAGAATATCTCGATAACTTTTTGAGATATTTTAGTTTAAAGTGTAGTGTGGCAACCAAAATTATTATTGAAAATCGCCCACCGAAATCGAAAGTGCCCACCAAAATTGAAAATCAGTGGCACTAAAATTTAATTTTCTCTGTCACAAACTTCAATCTCAATAATAAAGCTCAATGTAACTAATCTCACAAATTTTTGGGAAGTATCAATAACTTTTATCGGTTACTAAAACTCTCGGTTGTTAAAAAATATTAATTATTATTTATTTATTTATGTACACACAAAATACTTTACAAGCTACATTACATCTGATCTATCATTATAAAAAAAAGTAAAAGAAAAAAGCATTCATATTTTTATTAGAAAAAAAATTAGTGGTAATAAAGACCAAATCTAGTGAGGATATTGTCGTTTCGAAGCCGGAGATTATTTAGGAAGTCGAAAACTTCTACGGCTGTTCTACGCATCGCATGCATATCTCGACCTGATTCCGAAATTGGGGATTTCAGAGCTACCTTAAGAACCACCTTAGTCAAGACAAAAACGAGGCGGCTCTACAGCTTAAAAATGGAAAAGCCTCTGGTGAGTATGGGATAACGACAGAGCTCCTGAAAGCGGGCGGGTCCTGTATTAAGAGAGCTTCAGGAGCTTTTCAACTCAGTCCTGTTATCTGGGTGAACTCCAGAAGCGTGCAGAAGGGGCATTATCGTTATAGGGTCTTGCCCTATTAAAGAATTACAGACCCATTTCGCTCCTTAGCCACGTGTATAATAATAGCTGTTTTCAAGAATCTTCACGAATCGTCTAACGCAAAGACTCGACGACTTCTAGGCACCTGAACAGACCGAGTTTCGAGGAGGATGCAGCGCCATAGACCACATTCACACAGTGCGGTGGATCATACAGAAGTCCGAAGAGAATAATCGGCCAGAGCGGCCGATTATTCTCTCTGTCTTGCATTTGTGGACTATGAAAAGGCCTTGGTCAGTTCTGAAGTCTCCCTAGAACCTATTGTCGTCAATTGCGGTTCTCTCGAAGTTGTTCGAGAATATGTTCACCTCGGGCAAACTCTGAAGTTTGGTAAGAAGAACTTCGAGACTCACAGAAGAATTCAGCTGGGCTGGACAGCATTAGGAAAACTTCGTCCGGCCTTCTCGTCACGTATTCCACAGTGCCTAAAGACGGAAGGTCTTCAACCAGCCCGTTCTGCCTGTTATGACTTACGGGGCTGAAACGTGGACACTCACGGTACGGCTGGTCCATAAATTCAAGGACGCTCATCGAGCTATGGAACGGGTTGTGCTTGGAGTCTATCTGAGGTGGGTTCTCCGGAACAAGGTGATCCGACAGAGAACCAGAGTTGTCGACATAACTCACAGAATAAGTAAGCAGAAGTGGCAATGGGCCAGTCATATTAACCGTAGAATCGATGACCGTTGGGGGCGATCAGCAAACGTAAGGTCCTCAGACTCGATTGACTGGAGTGACGATCTTCGCAGGGTGGCTGGTAGCAACTAGATGAGAGTTGCTGAGAATCGAGTTATTAATGAAAAGAGCTCTTTTCATGTTTTGGCATTCTAATAAGGAACAAAATAAAAATACTTGATTATGAAACTTGATCTTTAGTATGCTACCCTAATAATAATAGGGCTTACAATACACTAATAAAAATGTTTTGAAACGTACAAACTACAAAAACTCCACTGTCCGTCTGTCTGTCACCAGGCTGCCAGCCATTTGAATTTTTCGCATATAATGTATTTTGGTAGCCGCTATAACAACTAAAAACAGAATAAAATTAATATTTGAGGGGGCTCTCATACAACAAACGTGATTCTTTTTGTCCTTTTTTGCTCGATATTAATAACGGCAACACGTAGACGCCTGAAATATCCACTGAATATTTAGTTGTGTAAACAACAGCCCATAACGTCCACTGCTGGACATAAGCCTCTCCCATGATGGGAGGAATTTGCCGTAATCTCCACGCTTGGCAGGCGGATTGGAGATCGCAGTGAAGAAAGACTAACAGAAAACGCTGCTGCCCATTCTCTGGTGTACGGAGGCGCAAGGTCTTCTGCCTCAGACATTAGTCGCCTTATACGACACCCGTGAGTGTAATGGGTTGGTTCTATTCTACTCTGCCGGATACCACACGGCCAAGTTTTTAGTTGTGTAATCACTTTAAAAATAAGTAGTTAAATAAAATCAAATAAATATTTAAGTCGGGAGCCCCTTATATACCCGGGTTTGCGGGACTGTTCGAAAGAGATACCGTGACCCCGGAACACAAAGGGCGATGAAGGAACATGGATGGGCTTTAGTCAGTAAAAGTCTGACACTCCCTCCTGCTCCGCCCAGAGCGGGAGGAGTCATTTGATGATTTCCCATCAGAAAAAAAAAACAAAAAAAAGTGTATCCCATACAACAAACGTGATTTTTTTGCCGTTCGTTTTTCTAATGTTGTAATAGATAATGGTACGGAACCCTTCGTGCGCGAGTCCGACTCGCACTTAGCTGGTTTTTTTTTTACATTTAATTATTGGTGAAAATGAGAAGTATTTCTAAGAGCGCACCTATTTTTAAGCGCAATCAACTAAGTGCAATTAAATTATTCCTCGAAGCGCAACCATACAATAAAACTAGAGAGGGATATGATGGATTCATTAATTATATCGATAGACAGTTCTAAGTCAACTGTCCTAAATGTGTATTTATTAAAACGGACTACCAGGCAAACAGAAATATACTGGAACCTAAAACTAAGTATTTAAGCAACTTTTTTACCCACGACGGAACGGAGACGGTGTATGCGTTTGGGGTGAGAGGATGTTTGTTTGTCCGATTTTGATGTAGTTTTCAGTTATGGGTTCGGGTTTGATTGGTGCATGTTTTTAGATAGGTGTTACGTTCACAACTCACCAGTTGTCTTCTCACGAGGGCACTCCTTAACAGTAAATAGTACGGATACGAAAACTTGTAGCCGCGTTCATATTTGATAGATAAACTTGATCTATCATGACCTGATCCTTTTTTTTTTTTTTTTTTTCGGATGTGAAATCATCAAATGACTTCTCCCGCTCTGGGCGGAGCAGGAGGGAGTGTCAGACTTTTACTGACTAAAACCCATCCATGTTCCTTCATCGCCCTTTGTGTTCCGGGGCCACGGTATCTCTTTCAAATAGTCCCGCAACCCCGGCAGGCATCGGTCCTTTCGGACCCCTTCCTTTTTGCTGACTCTCTTTGAGGCGCGCGTGGAACACGAACGCGCCGTCGACACGGCCTGTCGTCATGAGACGGACGGACGGCGAGCTAGCCCATAGCCCACCGTCCACAGGCCCGCGCCTACGGTGGCCGGGGGCCACGTGGTGGCCCCCGACGCCCGGGGCGTCTCCCGCGGCGGCCGGGACGCTGTGAGGTTCTCTCCCTCTCACGTTCCGCCACCTCCTTCTCTAGCATTACTGCTTCGCAGAAGGAGGTGACGGCGTCCCATTCCGTCTCGCTCCGGACCATGGCTTGCACCAGGGCCGGACGCGAGAGGTCGCCGCCGCCAATCGCCGCTTCGAGGACACGGCGGTGCTCCGCCCACGCGGGGCACACCTCCACCGTGTGCTCCACCGTGTCCTCCGGTCGATCCTCGCAGTGGAAACACCCGGGCGTTTCCTTCCGCCCGATTCGGTGCAGGAACCTCCCGAAAACACCGTGTCCGGTGAGGACCTGCGTCAGGCGGAAGGTGAGGACGCCGTGGCGTCTCTCAAGCCACTCCTCAAAGAGGGGACTTACCGCCACTATTGTGGCGTGCCCTATCATGACCTGATCCTACAGCCAGGATTGTCTTCTAACGAGGGAACTTCTTAACGGTAAATAGCACGGATACGAAAATTTGTAGACGCGTTCATATTTGATAGATAAAGATGATTTCTATCATGACCTGATCAAGATCATGACAAAAAAGTTCTAGCCGATTTCTGCACGGAAAAACTATAATGTACTATAGTAAATATAGTATCTAGGTATTGACCACTAGCCTCAAAGACGATGAGGATATTGATAGGGAGCGGAGGGCGCTGTGTGCAGGGGGGGGGGGACACTGGCTAACGTTCGGTTGAAAACATTTTTTCGCGTAGAATGTGACTCCATCTACATTTTCGCCCTGTTAATTAATAGCACATTGGTTCTTAGGAGTATCACAGATGGCAATAAAATCGAATTAATATTATACATTTAACCAATAATAGCCAATAAAATTGTTTACACTATATTTTCAACATTGAAATGATTATAAGTAATAATTAGATAATATTTATCAAATGAAAAATCAATATTGATCGATATTTATATAGATTTTATTTCTGGCAACTTTGTACATGAACTCGATTGTCAACGTATTCTAAAAGTACCTACAAAATTGCAGGTACTCGTATCGCTTGCGCATATTTTGTAATAATATTGTTTTGCCATTTTGTGTTTCGGTTGCTTTGTGGATTATCATTTTCGGTTGAGTCGAGATTTGTTCTCCTCCCGTAGTTGTGTTGTCTTTTATCTCCGAACCACATTAAATCTTGTGTTAAATTTTGCGAAATAGACATTTTAGTTTTAGTGATTTTCATTAAAATGCCGAGGCGTTGTGCTTTGGGATGTACATGGAACAGTAAGTAACACAATAACTTATAATGGTTGATAAATTAGCGGTAAAATGTTGTATTAAAGGGCTAAAGTAAAACAGGTAAATCTCTGCCATTAACTACAGTACCTACCTACTCAATAAAGTCATTGGCTTTAAAGAATGCCCGAGTATTGTACAATACCTGAATTAAACACATTGCCTGTAACTTTCTTTTTCACCAAGGACTTTTCTATAGTCCTATTGCCATATTGAATTACCTTATAACCTGTACTACTTGGACTATGTGCTATGTACATGAAGAGAAACTTTAACGCCCCCGTAGAGCTAAAAGTCACGAAGTCGTAAAATCCTGTTTTGCGATAATAAACGTTAAGGGGACTACAGGAGCTAAACGCGAGTTTTATAATGCAAAAAAGCATTATGATTCACTGCAATAAAAAAAAAAAACAGAAAAATATAAGCAGCAGCATATCAGGATATAAGCTAGTATGATAGTATTTTGAAAGCTTAATACAACTAATTTTACTCGATTAAAAAAAATCACGAACTTATCTCTAAAAAATTATTTTAGCAAGTATAAATCATACTAAAATACATGCGGACATTCCGATTGTTTGGCAAATAATTCTACAAGCAACATATTAGCATGATAGTGTTTTATTTTTTTAGTCCAATCAATAGATTTTTTGTAAATTGCAAAAAAACACTCATTCGGCTGCGGCACGCAGTGAAACTCCTGTAGTCACCTTAAACTGAAAAGTTTATGGGCGATAAGTTTGAGAGGTTCACAACATGGTTTACACAAGATTTTATTTTATCAGTTTATAATATAATATTACTCATTATTTCAGATGGCGTTTTCCATTGTTTTCCGAACCCGGATAAGTTCCCTGAGCGATACAAAGTTTGGGTGCAAATAGTCAGCGGAAAAACTGATTCTGCAGTTGATTACACAAAGAAGAGGATATGTGACAGATATTTTATAGCTTTTTATAACATCGTAATCGCTATAATCGTCTAAATGCTTTAGCAGTTCCATCAATATTTTTGCATGGTATGTAAAATAGTAGAATTTTTTATATATGAGTCTTCATAAAGAAGTCACAATGATGAAGTGATAAAAGATTTTATTCCTTAATTAAATTAATTGTATTTACTAAAGTAAGATATAATATATACTATATATTCATTACTTTTTCATTATTTTACTTTTATATTATATTAGATTCATAATGTGCACTGATTGCCAAATATGTATATTATTCACAGTATACAATATTAATGCTGAATTTCGTTTTCTAGAAAACTTGGTCAATATTCAAGAACCGAGTCCACCATGTGACCAATATATTTCACCGAGCACCACAACTATACAGACTGCACAGCAGTTGGAAGTGTCTAATAATGATCAGTCTACATCAGGTAAGAATTACATGAGGTCCAATCAGAAAACCCATACATCCCAATATTTTTGTTCAGTAACTAGACAATACAAAATTTACTTAGTGTGAATTGCACTTTTGTTATTTTATCAACTAAATGACAACATATACTTAAACTGGCAACTTTTCAATGCAACGTTAACATACACAGAAGACTGGCAGCGTTGCCATACTGCATTGCAATGGTAATTCTTTGGCCAAAGAAGAAACCAGCAACTTAGTCATGCATAGAGTCTATCAAACGTTTTGCTATTTATTACCAGTCTTAGCTATTTATTAACTAACGATTTAATTCATCATAATTTTCAGACTGTTTGGTGCAAACGCCATGTGCCTCAACAAGCGTTACATAAAAACTGTTATTAGACAAACCTCAAGGGTCTAATTTCGAGGATTCATTCATAGGTATATACTTTTTTTTATTAAAGTAAAACACTGGGACCACCACCTCACCACCTGATATATCCCCAGTCGATGAATCTGTGAGTACTGGCCACCGCGCTGTCGGTTAAACCAAAGAGACCATGATTAGAACAAATATGTAGTGTCAATTTGTCGTGTGAAAACAATATTGTCAATCACAATAGTTTTAATTAAAGTAATCTATTTACAATACAATGTTAGTATCAATAAACCCCATCAATTGGTAGCAGAGCGTGGTTAAAAGCGTTAAAGTTAGCGTTTTAGTTAGCCATCTATTTTTAATGACTGTTAAATACTTAGGTATGTCAAATATTTTATTATAATAGCTTACGAATAGTCAGGGGTGCCTAGTGTGCCTGCCTTGGGTTCAAACCTGAGACATTTGATAGTTCGGTTTATCAACTTATTATGTCGTTTTTTTTCATAACTTTATAATCTGGTAAAATGATTTATATTCTTAATGCAGATAATAAAATAGCTGGTTATGAAAATGTTCTTGTTTATGGCCCCCTAAAAATAACTCCGATTTGATTTGTGATATAAAGCCCAATATTAGAACAGTCTCGGCTGATATATTTATTAATGTAAGTATAAGAAATTGGATTACAACCAATTATAACCAGTCATTTTAATATTTCAGGTGAACCTCTGAAACTTTCTTACAATCCCCTGCTGGATCACAATTATTGTCAATTGACAAAGAAAACTCATAAAGTTAAATGTAAGTATTTGTGATTCTTATGTATCCAAAACAGCTTTTGTGACAAACACACAATGTATTGAATTAGGTATCTTATCTGACCCTCCCATAGAAATAGTGTGGATTTAGACCCATTATTAAAAAATAAGTGTGTATGTTTAAAAGTCCTGTTGTTTGCTCGCTAAAAAGTTAAAATAAAATAAACAAATCATGTTCAACGTGAAGGCTGCTTTACACCGGGGCAACACTGTGCGGCATTGCAGCATGCCATAAGGCCGCATGCTACAATAAATTAAAATGTTGCACATTGTGGCAAAAATGTTGCGGCATGGCAACAACTTGCGTCATGTGGCAGACTGTCGCAGCCAGTCGCAGCTTCTATCCAAACACAATGGATTCCATGCCACATTTTTTGTGCGTGGTTATGTTTTATGATGCTTTGAAAATTAGCTAGGCACGATGTTGCCTCGGCGTAAAATTGGCTGCCACATACCGCAATTGCCGCATATGTTGGTCATTTGTAGCATACCACAACACGATGCATGCCACATTATGTAGCACGCTCAATGCCGCACAGTGTTGCCCCGGTGTAAAGCAGCCTTAATAATCAATTTGCCTCCCGGGAAGTACGTCGCAATGGATTTTCTATTGTGACTAATTTATCCGTCTTGATTGAATTAATACGATTTTTTAAAAGCATGCAATACTAAGCACATTATTTTTATATACAGATTTGAAAACTGCTACTGTCACATCAAGTAAATCCAGAGACTACCAGAGGACTATAACCAATCTGAGAAGAATAATCTATCGCTATAGAAAACGTGAACGCGTTTTTAAGGACCGACTTAAAAATGCAGAAAAAAATATTTAAAAAACCTGATTTTCAAAAAATTGTCCAGAATATGTCAAACGCTGCCAAAATATTTACAGGCATGCACTATTATCAGGCATTAAAAAAAGGTCCAGGTCGGCGGTTTACCATCGATGAAAAAATTTTTTCTTTATCTCTGTACAAAAGAAGTCCAAAATGTTATGGACTTCTATCTAAATTTTTTATACTGCCATCTACAAAAAGCGTGAAGAGATTTTTAACTAAGATAAAATTAAGCCCTGGAATAAATAAAATTGTTTTTGAGAAGCTCAAAATAACTGTAAGCCAAATGGACTGTGAGGATAAATTATGTACATTGATATTCGACGAAATGTCCATAATGCCCCAAGTCCATTATGATGCATTAAATGACAAATTAAAAGGATTTGCCTGCCATGATGCTAAGAAAATAGCAAATCATGCACTTGTTTTTATGATCAAAGGCATAAAAAAGAACTATAAACAACCTGTTGCATATTATTTTACTAATGGGATAAATAGATATGAACTCAAAACTATTTTAAAAGAAGTTATTTTCCATGTACAAACCACTGGCCTAAATGTGTTATGTACTGTGTGACCAAAGCACTGTGAATGTGGGTGCTATAAATTTATTGGTTGAAGAGACCAAAGTGCAATATTTAAGAAAGAACAAAAACAATAATTTCGTTTTTTTTTAAATTAACAAAAAGCAGATAATTCCAATTTACGATGTCCCTCATCTTCTAAAAGGGCTAAGGAATAATCTTCTTACGAAAAATATGACATTCATAGATTACGACGATGGAAATAAAACAAAAGAAGTAAAATGGGAATATCTACAAAAATTGTACGCTGCTGATCAAAGTTTTGGGGAGTTAAGTAGCCTACACAAAATAACAGAAGAACATGTCGTACCTGATAAAATAAAAAAATGAGAGTGAAAATTGCAGCTCAAATATTCAGCCACAGTGTTGCGGTTGCCACAGAACATTTAACAGCTAGGGGAAAGTTAGAATTACAGTGTCGAGATCTTATTCCTATTGTATTACTTATAGATAATTTATTCGACAGCTTGAATTGTAGTTCTTTTTTTATCTCAAATGGGAAAATATATAGGGGCCTGTTAAACGAAATTCACCTCACCATCAGCTTTGGCAGAAAGTTAAAAAAAAATTGAAAAGTTTAAAATTTGTTTCAATTAAAAAAGTAGGCAATCAAATCCGAAAAATCGAAACTGTCCCATCATCTGTAACAAATTTTATTAAAACCATTGAAAGCATTCAAAAATTATGGAGTATTTTGTCACAAAAATATTTTTTCGATTGTATGTTGACAAGAAATTTTAATCGAAAACTTCTTCGGTAACATCAGAAATTGTGGATCAAGAAACATAGCGCCAAACACAATTGCTTTTGAAGGAGCATTTAAATCAATTTTATTAAATTCAATAAGTACCCCGCATTCAGCACAAGCAAACTGTGAAAATGATGAGAATAATTTCTTGCAGTCATTAAAATTTTTTGCAACCCAGAATGAAGCCATCATTGAATCTGATGCTACTGAAGAAAAAGAAACTGTATTAAATGTTGATTTTTTGTACAATGTTCCTTTAGATGGTGATATAGGGCAAAGACACTATGTATGCGGTTGGGTCTTGAGAAAATGTCTCACTAAAGTAATAAAAAATTGCAAAACATGTAAAAATACTGTAATAAGTGAAAATAATGAAGATAACGCTTACATCAAAGCAAAAGAATACTGTGGCAAAAATTGATTATGTTATCCCTCCAAACAATTAGAAGAATGTTTTCATGAACTTCAAAACATATTATGTGTTTCGCTTTTAAAAAGGATGTTCCTAAATCAGAATTAAGAAGTATAATTATAAATGCATGCCGATATTTTTGTTAAATATTCACTTGAGTGCGAAACACTCAAAGAAAAATTAAAAAAATATTTTGTTGATACTGTTTTAAATATTCTAATTTACAGCTGGTGCAGGTCGATTAACAGGATTTTAGCTGGACAGCTCACGTATGATGGTGATGATGAAACAAAAGTTTACGCGCAAATATATTATAATAAACATCAACATTATAAAAATAATAAATTGATTATTTGATATGATTATTTCACTAACTAACTCTTTTAATTGCTTCCACTACATACAATTTTGTTTTCACTACATAAACAACTGAAAAGAGGGATATATATAGCTAGGTATAGTAAATTAGTTCCGGGGCGTAAATCCAGACGGCGCTAGTGTTCGTGATGTGACAAAAAATCACGTAAGTGGGTTCTCTATTCCGTTTATATATTACTATACTCTATGGCTGTGTGTGAAAGCAAACATGATTGCCTGCAGATTCAGGCGTGCCTCTAAAGAGGTCAAGCGCACTATATTTAGTGATAAATACGGGACACGTCAATGAGACAAGGCTACTTAACGCAGACTGGTTTATTGGATCTTAAGTTAAATGTACCCACATACATAACACTTTTCCCACCCAAATTTCGCATAGAAATCTTAAACAAATAATACCAGACACACAATTAAAAAGACAGTTGAGAAATGTACTTAAGTTATAGCCATACAATACGTTAGCGTTATAATGTTAAGAGCTTAACAATAACAATTCAGAAACATAACAAGAATACAATGTGTTTACATATTTTTAAGAATTTCTTGGCAACGAATAGCCGCTTTCTTGCGCACGCGACAAGTGTTATCAGCAGCAGGTGGCGTGGACAGCGGCGGGGTTGACCGTGGTGACTGCGCCGCGTTCCCCGCTCCCTCTCCCACACTATCAAAGAATTCATCTTTGTCGTCCGTGTCGCCCTGAAACTGACTGCTCTGCAGTATGTGGTTTGCTATTGCTTTGATCGAATGATATGACGTCAATTGCCTTACTCAAAGAATGCCGCGATTTACGAGTTTGAAGCTGATCAATATGCCTCTTATGAGTCTGACCGGCACTCATTTTCACCGTATAGGATACAGGCCCCGTACGCTCGGTCACAACACCCTCAGTCCACTTACGATTTGATTTCGTGTAATATCGTAACATGACTGGTTCGTTTTGGGCCAGCGTCCGCAGCGTCCGTTTGTGGCTATCTTCGCGTCGCAGCTGGTCGCTGCGCACACGCTCCGCTGTGTCAGATCGCAGTAGATCAAGACGGCCGCGTATTCGCCTGCCTAGAAGGACTACAGCCGGTTCGATTCCGGTGGTGCTTTGTTCAGTATTCCTATACATAAATAGAAATCGATTTAATGCGGTATTAAAATCTTCTCGTTCTAATTGTGCTTTTTTGAGAATACATTTCACGGACCGCACTGCATTTTCTGCAGCCCCGTTGCTAGAGGGATGATACGGGGGTATTAAAGTATGTTTAATACCATTGCGTTCTAAATATTGAGCAAATTCAAAGGATGAGAAAGGTGGCCCATTGTCGCTCACTATGCGTTTCGGCAATCCGAAACGTGCAAACAACCGTCGTAAACAGTCTATGACAATAGTGGTAGACGTCGTGCTAACTGGTTCCGCTTCCATCCACTTAGAGTGAGCGTCAATCAGTACAAAAAAATATTCATTATTAAACGGGCCGAGAAAATCTAGGTGCAGACGTGAGCACGGCTCTGCCGGCCACGGCCACGAATGTAGTGGCGCGGTGGGGGTGCGGGCCGTAGTTCCCTGCAAAAACGCATTCGCTCGCCACGCGTTCGATGTCTGCATCAATGTGCTCCCACCATACGTAATTACGCGCGATTTGTTTCATTTTGACGATTCCCGGGTGCCCATCATGAATCTCAGTCAAAACTAGCTCTCGTAACGATCTTGGTACGACAAGACGATAACCCCATATTATACAGCCTTGATCAATATGCAAGTTATCTCTTCTGTTGAAATAAGCATTTTCTATTTTATCTTCCGATTTATTAGAAGGCCACCCATGCATTATAAAACCGTATATTTTACTTAATAACGCGTCTTTCCGAGTTTCAGTTTTAATATCTTTAAAACTGATTGGAAAATGTTCTTGCACGTAATTTAAATAGTTAAATTTTTCGTCTTTACCTCTAACTTGACGCTTTGTCAAGTCCAGAGGAAGGCGAGAAAGAGCGTCAGCAAAACAGTTTTTAGACGATGTTACGAATTCAATATTTAAGTCGTAAGCAGCTAACTTAACAGCGTAACGTTGTAAGCGGCTGGCTGCGGTCACTGGTATTCCTTTATTTTTACCAAAAATGTAACTTATGGGACGGTGATCACTACGAAGTGTGAAATGTCCGCCATAAACATATTGATGGTGCTTAGTTACACCGAATACAATAGCTAGCGCCTCCTTATCTAACTGCGAGTAATTGACTTCGGCCGAGTTGAGCGTCCTTGAAGCACAACACACCGGGCGCTCACAGCCGTCAGCGTGGCGCTGTGTCAATACCGCGCCCACGCCATATGCGCTGCTGTCAACTGATAGAATTAACGGGAGACTTGCATCATAATGTGCTAAAACAGGAGCGCGGCTTAACACCTTTTTTATCTTTATAAAAGCCCTATTACACTCGTCAGTCCATCGCCATTCATTTTTCACATTTTTCATTTTTTTTTAACATACAATAAAGAGGTTGTTTTTCTTGTTTAGACCAAAATGTTTTGGTTGTACTCGTATTATGGGGTTGTAGTACCCTATCTGATAAAGGGATATCTACACCTAGACTAATCAAACTGAGAACCGTCATAATATCAGTGATATTTGCCTAGCAAACATTATAAAACTTAATTTTGCTTGCATGTACCTGAGTCAATAACGTCGTGTTGGAGCACGTTGCTTGTAGTTGGACTTCGACTGGCTGGGTGCAGGGGGAGCTCGGTAGTTGGTACGTTTCCGAACCCCTCGCCCCCCTCCCCTGTTCGGTTGTAAGCGAGAAGTTCCCGACCAGGTTCCCTGGTAGCTGGACCTGTTAGCTGCTGGTTGTGCTCTCGAGCTGGAACTAGAAGATTTTAATGCGGGCAAAGTCTTCTTGATTTGTTCCCCTTGTTTTACAATCGCCTTTGAAGCTTTAATTTTTTCAGAAAGGTCTGTTGTTCTTATAAACCATGTTTGTTCTATTTACAGCCATCGTGTTGCCATCGCGGACAACCTCCCGGTATTATTGGGTTACTTAATAAAGTAACTGGTAGGTATTTAGCTATCGTGTTACCATCTCGGGCAACCTCTAGGCGTTTTTAGTAATACTTTAACTTTATTCATCATCATCATCATTTCAGCTGAAAGACGTCCACTGCTTGACATAAGCCACCCCCAAGTGTCGCCACATTGACCGGTCCCGTGCGACTGGCATCCAACGGATTCCCGCAACCTTCACCAGGTCATCGGTCCACCTAGTGGGAGGCCTTCCAACGCAACGTCTTCCGGTTCGCGGTCGCCACTCTAGAACTTTTCGGCCCCATCGGCCATCCGTTCTGCGAGCAATGTGCCCTGCCCACTACCGCTTAAGTTTGGCAATTCTTCGGGCTACGTCTATGACCCTGGTTCTCTTGCGGATGTCTTCATTTCTGATTTGATCACGCAAAGAAACTCCGAGCATAGCCCTCTCCATTACCCTTTGGGTGACTTTAAGTCTTCTGATAAGGCCCATTGTGAGCGACCACGTTTCGGTCCCGTATGTAATCACTAGCAACACACACTGGTCATAGACTTTCGTCTTGAGACACTGCGGTAAGTTGGACGAGAAGATACCTCGCAGCTTCCCGAACGCTGCCCAGCCGAGTCAGATTCGACGATTGACCTCTTTCTCGAAGTTAGACCTACCTAACTGGACCGTTTGTCCCAGGTACACATAATCGTCCACAGCTTCGAGTATAGTGTCTCCGATTTTAATAGGAGTGGGTGTTACATGGGCATTCAACATGACCTTGGTTTTGTCCATGTTCATTTTTAGCCCCACTCTTTCGGAAGCTCTACTGAGGTCATCGAGCATTGTACTGAGGTCCTCCATGGTCTCAGCCATGACCACTATATCGTCGGCAAACCGAAGGTGAGTGATTTACTCGCCATTGACGTTGATGCCTAGCCATCTCCAGTCCAGAACCTTGAAGACATCCTCCAGTGCAGTGGTGAACCGTTTCGGAGATATGACGTCTCCCTGTCTCAATCCTCGCTGCAGAAGGATCTTGGTTCTGAAGCCGGACTGATATGGTGGCGTTTTTGTACAAAAACTTCAACACCTTGATGAACCGGTAGTCGATTCGGCAACGTTGGAGAGACTGCAGTATAGCCCAGGTCTCGATCGAATCGAAGGCTTTCTCGTAGTCCATAAACGCTAAACAGAGAGGCAGGTTGTACTCTTCGGCCTTCTGTATAACCTGCCGCAGCGTATGTATGTGGTCCACGGTGCTGAAGCCTTTTCGGAAACCGGCTTTTTCGGAAGGCTGAAAATCGTCAAACCTGCGCGCGAGACGATTCGTGATGACCTTGTAGACATGGCTTAGAAGTGAGATGGGCCTATAATTCTTCAACCGGGCATTGTCACCCTTCTTGAAGAAGAGTACCACCACACCCCTGCATCATGCCTGTGGCGTTTTTCCCTCAAGTATGACGGAATTAAGCAGCTTCTGAAGGGCCTTAAGTACCGGTTTTCCACCCGCCTTCAGGAGTTCGGCCGTAATTCCGTCATCAATCATCACCCGGTGCCCTGTTGTTTTTGAGTTGCTTAAGAGCCATCCTAATCTCGTACAGGCTGACGTCCGGGATGTCTTCGGTATAGTGTCGGGTCAGTCTAGCTCTTGGGTCGTTTGCTAGGTCTACGACGGGTTTACTGGTTGACGTGTACAACTGTCCATAGAAGCTCTCGATCTCCCCCAGAAGCTCCGGTTTGGCGGATAAGATCCTACCATCGTCGGTCTTCAGTTTCGTGAGCTGGCTCTGCCCAATAGCCAGATCTCTAGCAAATACCTTGGACCCTTTATTCCGCTCAATCGCGTCTTTAATACGCTCGGTATTAAAGCGGCGGAGGTCGCTCTTCAAGGATTTAGAGATCCGTCTATTGAGCTGCTGGTATTTACACGCCTCGTCTGAAGACTGCAGGATCATCTCACGCCGCTCCTTCATGAGCTTGAACGTGTGATCGGAGAGCCTCTTGTTCTGATCTGTACGACGTGCCTCGAAGAACTTATTTTCCACGAACCCATAGTTGTATTTGTCCACTGAGCTGCCTAGGCACTCGAAACGGTTTTGGAGTTCAAGCTGAAAACTCTCGGGGTTTTGGATTTGGATCTGTGCTGGACGGAGCGTAGACTTCATCAGAAAGGTATCGACCTTTCAAGCTTGATATTGATGTTCAATGTGCCTCTTACCATGCGGTGATCGCTTCCGGTTTTCACCGAATTGATCACAGAGACATCATTAAACATTTTCTTCTTGGTTGACATGATGAAGTCAATTTCATTTCTAGTTGCACCATCGGGGCTCTGCTCACTTCTTGTGCTCACGCTTTCTGAAGAAGGAGTTCATCATATAGAGGCCCTCCTTCTCCATAAAGCTAGCCAGTTGGTGACCCCAGCGATTCCGACGTCCAACTCCGAACTGCCCCACCTGCAGCTCATCCCCGTCTCGTTTGCCCAGTTTCGCATTGAAGTCCCCCATGACAACGGTGAAGTGAGTTTTGGAACCATGCATGGCTTTAGAAATATCCTCATACATGGTCTCCACTTCGTCGTCGAGGTGTGCCGAGGTCAGGTGGCGCCACTGTCACGATACATATCAGCTCTGACTAAATTTACATCATTAAAATAGTAATTACATCCATTGAAACCTAAAATCACTACTAATCAAACAATTAAGTGCTTATTAACCTGTGACAGTGTTATCTTCAAGAACTAATAACAAATAGTGACGAAATTGTGATCGTGAACCCAGTGATCCAACTGTCAATAAACTGAATTTGGTGAATGGTAAACATATTAATCGTCGGAATAATCAAAAGCTAAGAACAGAAGAAGTGATCAAGTAACAAAATTACTTTGAAACCCTTTCCAAAAGTGCCTAAAAACAATTATAACCAAACTGTAAACGGTTACTCATCATAACTTGAAGATCAGCTGTGTAATCAACACTTATAGCGACTCCTAGTCAAAAGCTTTGACACTAACATCACCCAGAACGTCGGTTGATAAAACCAGTACCTTTTCTGTTCAAGGAGTCGAGCTTTTCGCCAGTGCTACATAAGGTATGAATAGCTGTAAACAAAGTCAATGCGACTGACGATGTGACAGGTGTGAGTTCGAATCCGAGCCAAGTTCTACTTTTTGTGAGAATTTCAATTTACTTTCATCGCATAATGGAGGATTTCGATAACATTACTCAAAGAAGACTTAGGGCTATGTTCACCGAAAAGATAACGGTCTGATTATCTAAAAACAGCTGTTTAAAACACATTTTCATGTTCACTAAAGCAAATCAACCGATTAAACACGCTAATCAACTGTTTTTTCTAACCGAGGTGGGAGAGGTTGTTTAAAGTCCCGGTTAGTAGTTAATCGGTGTATTTTGACGTTTGTAAATTGCAAATATAACAAATTTTAAGGTTACATCCAGATATTATTGTGAGAATTTAACATGCAGTCTACTTTAAATTATATTCTGGAAGAGGATAACGTTTTGGACGAGTTTGAAACTGTTGAAAGACGTTTGCGAATTCCTCGTTTGTATTCCACCAGACGACACTACTTCACGGATTTCGGTGCGTTTGTTTTTAATTATGCCTTGGTGCTTTCACTAAATTAGTGACAATTTTTTTTTCTTCATGCGTATAATTAGCAATGCGCTTCTTATCCATTATTTGTGGTGATTTTAATATCAATATTTTAGAAGAATGCTCAAATAGCAGTCGCTTATTAAATCTTTTTAAGTCATTTGACTTGACCAACACTTTTAAAGAACCTACTAGAGTCACTCCATCTTCTGCTACTTGTATAGATAATATTTTCTGCGATTGTGATTACTTAGATAAAGCAATAGTAAATTGTCTGCCTTCTGACCATAGCGGACAAACTGTAACCTTTAGGTGTAATACACCCCCATTGCAAAAAGTTCAAATTAAATTTAGACCTATAACTTCTAGCAGATTAAATAGGTATAATATTTCGCTACAGAACAAGTTAAGTGTTATGAGCCTTGATGATATTAATATAGATCAATTGTATGATCGTTTCTTTTCAATAGTTCACACGGAATTCAATAAAACTTTTGAAAAGAAGACAAAAAGTATTTGCCCTAAATTCATATTTAGTGATTGGGCAACTAGAGGTATCAGAAAAAGTAGGGAAAGACTATTTGAGCTTTATGGCCTTAAGCCTTTTATAAACACTGAAACTTTTAACAAGTATGTTGCTAAGTATTCAAAAATTTTTAGAAATACGTGCAAGGTTGCTAAAGCACTGCACATTAGCAACAAGATCAAAACAGCAGAAAATAAAATAAAGACAGTTTGGAAAGTTATAAATAACGAGACTAACAAGAAGAAAATACGTAACACTAGCTTCACATTAGATACAGCGTGTGGTCCTAAAAGCTCAAATCAGGAAGTAGCTCAAGAATTTGTAAATTTCTTTACCGATATACCACTAAAAACAACGGAGGCTCTTATTTCCTCACCTGAACTCTCAATTCGCTTATTAAAGGCGAATGTGTCTGGCTGCCTGGCTGAATTTAAATTTAAACACATTAACCCTATGATAATTATTAAAACTTTCCGGCAAATAAAAATCAAACTAACCGAAGATCTATGGGGAATGTCTGTCAAAGTTTGTACATCCATACTTGAGACTATAGCCCCTTACTTAGCTTTAATTTTTAATTTATGTGTAGACCACAAGCCCGCCACACTGTTCCCAAACCACTGTAACTCCTGAAAGCCAGAATCAACAGTGGCGACCACCAGAAAAGCGCCGAGACAATGAAGCTCGACGAAGTCCCAGAGAATGAATTTAACTGTCTTGGATCCCGCAACGAAATTAATCAGAAAAGTATAGTGGAGGAGTAGGAAAAATCCGTAATTTCCACTTCCCTCCATTTCAGCAGGAGACAGAACGAAACAAGGCCAATAGGCACAAAGGGACGTTTACAACTGGGATAGGCCCAGTTGCCTAGCACCACGGATAAATATTAACATTAATGGGTCCTAAGTTGTGAGCTGTTATATTTGATTCCAATAATAGGTATGGCAAAAACGCTTGAACGCACGGAAATTTGTTCTAGTTTCCACAAGGTCTGTATAGTAAATAACTCCGGATGTAACCTGTACACTATCCAACATAATGTTGCGTTCATTCTGCCAAAGACTGCACTCCCAAAAAATGTGATGTGCTGATTGTTCATATTCGCAGTCAGATGTGGAACATTGACAAAAAGGCGAGTCAACAAGCTTGAAGGAAAATAATTTACTCTTAAAGTTACCATGACCGGTGAGAAATTGGGCAACACAGTGATCAACCTCCAACCATGTCCTGGCCAGCCGTTCACGAACGGATGGAAAGAACTGGTGGAGGTGTCGGCCCTTGATGGAATTATCCCACCTACCTTGCCATTCAGACAAAAGTTCCTCCCAAACGTCGGTCTGTGGTTTGAATAATCTAGCAATCTTAACACGGTCACGTAGGGTTAAAAAGTCTGCGTCCGCGGTCTCACGTGCGTTATAGTACATTGCAGCCCGTCGCTGCACTTCAAGATCAACTGGAAGTACACCTGCAAGTACCGGTAAGGCTTCAGTACTAACCGTCCTATACGCTTTGCATAAGAATATCAAAGCCAAACGCTGGCTTTGAAGCAATTTACGTCGTGCCGCTCCTATGGTGGCCCTATCGGCCCAGACAGGTGCCCCGTAGCACACACACCCCAAGTAAGTAGCCCCATAAATGGTCTTTAAAGTTATAAATGACAGACCCCACGTAGATTTTGATATTCTCGTTAAGGCATAAAAGTTCTTTTTAGCTTTTTCACCGACAGTTTTTATATGATCTATGAATGAAAAATTTCTCTCTAAGACCAAACCAAGGTAGCACACGGATTGCTTTCTTTTCACGGGAACGTTATTAAATTTAATACTAGGCCACGATTTAAGATTACCTTTTAAAATTAGTTGATAAGTTTTTTGCGGTGCAAAGGTCAGACGGTTTCGATCGCCCCACTGAGATATTAATCGTAGGCAAGTGTCAGCTAAATTCTCGAGACCAGCCCGAGTACTCGACTGAATGAGCAGCAGGCCGTCGTCCGCGTAACCGGTTAATGAACAGCCGGGTGGAAGGGGAATCGCGAGAAAATCATCAAAACCTAAATTCCATACATACGGAGCGATTACCGACCCCTGAGGACATCCCATGGTAAGGGGCTTTGACATAGAATAATGACCGAGTTTGAGTTTCGCGGAACCATTTAAAAAGTAAGAATAAACAAGATTATATATGTTTTTATAGCAGCCACGATTCTTCAGTTTAAGTAGTAGCATCGGCCACCATGCGTTATCAAAGGCCCCGGAAATATCTAAAAAGATTCCAACCACGTACTTGTGTTCCGAGTTATTAACAATTTTTCTAACAGAAAGTGCCGCGTCTACGGTAGATTTTCCCACAGTGAAACCGAATTGGTTGTTATGAAACTTTGGCCCGTCTGGCAGCAAACGTGGAACGATAAGGCGCTCCAGGAGTTTTCCTAAAGATGGCAGTAGGGTTATGGGCCTGTACGACTTAGGGTCGTCCGGTGGCTTATCACCACTTTTTGGAATTATTCGTATAAAGCCACGTCGCCATACGCGAGGGAAAACGCCGTCCGCAATACATCGGTTGAAAACAGATAGAATGGCGTCGCCCGCTCTTTTACACGCTTCTATTATCATCCGATTAGATATTTTATCTTCACCTGATGATTTGTTAAGAGGCAGTTTCCTGACAACATTAATGAATTCGTCAATGGATGGAAGGTCTGACGCTGGTGATTCAGGTGGCACAGCAGCCCACGCTCTGATCTGTTGATGGTAGTCATTGTCATTTACCGGCGAATCATCAGGTATCAGACTATTTAATAGAACTTCGGTTGTTTCCTCAATACCGGTGGTGTGTTTATTATTGACTTTAATGTTCTGGACAAACGCCAGGTCGACTGATCGATTAGCTTTGAATTCGTGATACAAAGGAGACCACGGACCTTCTTTATCTAATTTTTCTACTATTTTTCGCAGTAAATTACCCTTGGATTTTTCCACCGATGCTCTGTAGCGGGACTTGGCAACTCTAAACGCATTTAAAGCAAAGTTGAGTGGGTCTCCGGTGACCTTTTGTTTTTTAAGCTTGTTTAAATGCCTACGCGCTCGGCGATAGCTTTTACGTTGTTCAATTAAGTAGTCACACCACCAATCACATCTATGGATGTTGGTCATAGATGCGCGACCAATGGCGATGTCAGCACAGTAAGTGAAGGTGTCTGACATAATTTCAGCACTTTCTTCAGCTGACAGCCCATCACGAGTGAAGTCTTTGGCGTGACACGCAAAAAGCGAGCTAAAGAATTCCCAATTCGCGCCTTTACTTTTATATCTAAAATTACCAGTGATATGAGATGGACCTTGAGAAGACACCGGAACAAATTCGTACACGATCAGGTGATGATCACTACAAGACGCATCTGGTAGGACACGCCACCTATCCAAGCGTACGTCTGCACTAGAAAGTGTGACGTCAATACAAGATTCGCCCATTGGGCTGCAAAAAGTAGGTGGTGCATCTGGGGTATTATGAATTGATAAGTTCATTTCAGCTATAAAATCTTCAACAGCACAACGTCGGTCGAAATCCGTAGACCTAACCTTGCCATACCACAGAGACGATGACGCGTTAACATCAGCGCCAACGATAACTTTACAGCCCGCGAGTGACTGTAAGACATGACGGAGGTTATGTATATGAGAAGCAACAGGGTCTGAGTATTGAAAGTAACAGCTCACAACGTAAACTTTAAAAGAAGCTGATGAGACTTCCGCAACGGCACAGTGGGGCGTTAGAGGTTACGCAAAGACGTTACTGTAAAGTTAGAAGAACGCGCCACGTAAATTCCGGCTCGTGCTTTGCTGTCCATCTGAACTACTTTGTGACGTAAGCGAGCGTTCTGGTATTGTTCTTGAACAAGTACTATGTCTAAGTTATAATCGATAATTAATTTGTCTAATTCAGAGGTCGCCACCCTATCGTTGTGGAGATTTAATTGTCCTATAGTTAAACTATCCATTATTTTAGTAGTTGGTGTTGAGGATTAACTGTTCGAGCTTAAGTTTGTACGTGGTACACTCGGGAGACCCGCAACGATGGTCAAACGGTTTTTTAAAACGTTTACACGCCACGCAAGTCGGTATAAAATTTAAATTATCCTTGTGCGGGCAGTTATTTGTTTCATGTGCTTCGGAGCAGTTAGCACAGGTAGGTGATTTATTAACGCAGTGTTTCTTAACGTGACCAAACTGTTGGCAATGTAAACAACGAACTACTTCGACATCATCGATGAAACGGCAAGTCGCCCAATCAATAAATAATTTATCTTTGGTGGACACTAAATGTTTACGAACTGTGGACTCGATTTCAATGCCTATCCACTTGCGACCATTATCTAAGGAACGCCTACGAATAATTTTAGTTGACTTAATAAAATCATCCTCATTTATTGGCACCTCGTCTTTAATGTTTTGACGGTATAGCGCGTGCAGAAAAGCATTGTCTTCCATTGAGGATGGGACGTCCTTAACTAATATACGAGGCCTTCGGCCTTTCGGTTTTTCAAGTCTTAAGCCGGCGGACCTAATAGCATCGACCGATTGCAACTTTTTTATTTGGTTGTCATTAGCGACACGTAATACAACGCCAGATTTCGCGGTTTTCTTAACGCCTACTATTTGAAATCCGTCATCACTAGGCTTAATCGCTTTCATTAGCGCTTGTTTAGTCGCGGACGATGACGAGTAATCGGCTAACCGCTCAGCGGTAGGGTAGGCGACGACGCACGGAAGGGGGGCGCGCGACTTAACAGCAGGCCCAACTTTAGGTAGACGAAGTTTCAAAGAATCCGCATACGAAGATTTGTTATAATCACTAGTATTGACGTTAGTAAGATTTAATTTAATTTTATCCAATTCGCGTTTCGCATTGGCTAATTTGGTTTCGTTGGAGGATGATTTTATGGCTAACAAAGAAACAATGGCCGTTACGCGCTGAGTCATGTCCATGATGGCTGATTTATTTGCGACATTAATGCGGGACCCTTGATCATTAACAAGGTCGTTAATTTTTGAGAGATATGCAGACGCCGATGAAACTAAATCGCAATAGTTGTCATTGCTCGCAGTACTGGCGTTTAATATTGGCGAAGGCTTCTCAATTGAGTTGGATGTGTGTAGCCGTTTTGACCTATCCTCGGGCGAGATGTACGAAGGAGACATTTCGCGAAACAAACGTTTTGTTGAGCTAGCGGAGGTCGTCGGCGACCCGGGTGTATGGAATGCATCTCTGCCACGGTCAGGCGGGTCATCATTAATGGACAACATATTATAAATTATGAAATTCAAATAAACTATTAGAACGTAAGCAAAGTAACAGAATTAACGGACGATAAAATTATTTAGAGGTACCCACACACCAAAGAAAGTAAATGTACTCACCGAAAGTAAACGAAATTAACTAAAATACCAGTAAAACCGACGTAAAAACACTAAAAAACTTACGATACCAGCACTTAGCACAATAGCACACAACTAGTAACAACTCACGAGCCGGGAATCGATCACGGAACACGAAAATCGTAATTAAAATCAACAGCGAAATAGATTGCATCCAACCCGAGCGAGTGCGCGGAGGGAAGTCGTTATGTGTAGACCAAGGAGTTTTCCCTGATTTAATGAAATACAGTAAAGTCATACCTCTTTTCAAATCCGGAGACAGTAAAGATACTAATAATTATAGACCTGTATCCGTGTTACCAGTTTTTAGCAAGGTTTTCGAAAAAGTAATGCTTAATCGAATGCTCTATCATTTTAACACCAACAGAATCTTACATGATCAACAGTATGGCTTCACCAAGGGACGTTGTACAACTGACGCCGGTGTAACCTTATTAAAGCACATATTTACTGCGTGGGAAGAGTCTCAAGACGCCATAGGAATTTTTTGTGACCTCTCCAAAGCATTTGATTGCGTAAATCACGACACATTACTTTTGAAACTTGAGCATTACGGACTGGGTAAACTTGCACTTAGTTTGGTAAAATCTTATTTGAATGATAGACAACAACATTTTCAAATAAATGGTGTTAATTCTATGCTATTCACAGGGTTTAAAAGTAAAAATGGGGGTTCCACAAGGCTCAATATTGGGTCCTTTTCTCTTTCTAGTATATATAAATGATCTTCCCTATTTACTGAAAAACCAACCGCAAAATATGGTGTTATTTGCTGATGACACTTCCCTAATTTTTAAGATAAATAGGCGGGCCCAAAATCTAGATGACGTGAATAATGCCCTACTTCAGGTCCAAAATTGGTTCACAGCAAACAATTTGGTATTAAATGAAAAAAAAACCAAATGCATAAGATTTGCTTTACCGAATGTTAAAAGTAGTGATTGTGATATAATATTGAATAAAGAGAAACTTGAATTCGTAGATAAAACGGTTTTCCTGGGGATTACGCTTGATTCAAGGCTACAATGGGGTTCTCATTTGACTTCTCTTGCGGGGCGGCTAAGTTCAGCAGCCTATGCCATTAGATTTCACAACACAGGCATTAAATTTGATAAGCCCTAAAGCTGATGTATTGATCAAATCAATGGCTGTCAAAAATAAGTTACCTGGTGACGATGAGCATCAAGATTTCATTTCTGTCTCACGTATAGTTGAAAACTTACAGGATAGCGTCTTAAATAAAAGCGTAATAAATCTCTCTAATGGCAACACTTGTGAAAATGATGAAAGCGTTAATATATTGCCCACACCTGTTGATGAACTGACTGACGACGCTCCAGTTACTAGAAATACTTTCTCTCGTGATAATAAAACAAAAAAACGTGTATTGATATTATGTAATGAACAAGGAAATGGACTACGTCAATCACTCATCGAGCTATTGGGATCAGACTATACAGTATTTTCGTTTATGAAATCAGGTGCTTCACTAAGAAACCTCATCAATTCATCAAATAGTGAAATAGCTAAATTCAATATGAATGACCACGTTATTGTTGTTGGGGGTCGCCATGAAAGTAATCCATATGATACGGAAATGTATTTACATACATGGTTGTCATCCGTTAAGAACACAAATATATAATAGGTATCGCAATGAAGCTAAACTAAATTAAATGCTAAGGTTTATCTGTGGAAAGTATGACAATGTTATTTTTATGGACATGACATCAGCCTCGGAAATCACACTTTATAATTAAATTATCTAGATCTTTATTAAGGGAAATTTTGCAATTGGACTATAAATTCAAATCAAAGGAATATCAAAACTCATTAGCTGCACTAAATAAAAAAGAATATGTAGATAAATCTGTACGAACTGACATTACATACCATAGTTATAAAATAGAGACCGAAAACTTCCAAGAACATGTCATAAGTGAAAATAAGTCACCTAGTAATAATAATCAGCCTATCGGGGATAATATTGTTCGTAGTGATCTTTTTTTTGAATAAACATTTATATGTTCTACACCAAAATATAGCGGGTCTACTTAACAAAGCAGACGCCCTCTCTATATGTCTTAATGAGCTGTCAGAAAAAGACCAGTCTGTTGATGTACTGTGCATAACGGAGCATTTTATGATGTCAGGTCATGAAGACCGCCTTGTCGTTCCGAATTATAGATTGGCTGCATGTTTCAGTAGACAAAATAGTAAAAGAGGTGGATCTTGCATTCTGGTCCGGTCTGGACATTTATGGAGGGAGCTACTAGAGGCTTCTGAACTTTCAATTTCTAATGTAATAGAATGCTGTGCAATTGAACTGATAAGTTATAAAGTAGTAATAATATGTATTTATAGAGTACCAAAGACAGGCAATTTAAATGTATTTTTTAGCAAATTAGAGCAACTGATAAGAATACTAACAAGAAGAAAGTGTAGGAATATTATTATAGCAGGCGATATAAATATCGACGTATTGAAAAATAATAATCTGAAATCCGAACTAAGATATCTCTTAACAAGATTCAACATGGCCTTAGCAAAAACCAACAAAGATGCAAAGCCAGACCTTCATTGATAATTTTGCCCACAATTTCGAAAAAAGATGCAAGACGGAAGTGACAGAATTTGCACTATCGGATCACACTGCTCAACTGCTGAAGTGTCCTGTACGTTTAAACTGTGTTTTAAAACATAGGTATAAATCGCAACGGGACTTAAGTCCAGAGAATATTGTTAAATTTAGACCATGCCTTAAAAAACTAACGTTCTTTGAAATATAATGCAATGACGATCCAAATGATGCATTCAACAAGTTTATTGAACAATTTAAATTATTTTATGATCTATGCTTCCCCCGTAGACGTATTAAAATACCAACAACCTTAAGTCCAAAATGGATATCACGAGGACTCAAAGTATGCAGCCTTAAAAAAAGACAATTATTATGGACGTCTAGACTTACACCTACTCAAATAAATAAAACAAAATATTCAAACTACACAAAGGTTTTTAAAAACAAAAAATAATCTAACAAAACGATCACAAAATAATCACAACATAAAAACTTCTGACAATAAAAGCAAAATGACATGGAAAATAATAAAGAACTCTAAATTAAATCTACCTAATGAATCAATAAATACTATTCGAATTGACAATAAAACGATCAACAAACCTCAATTAATTGCTGACCAATTCAACGACTATTTCATAGAAAAAATTAGGCCCATTACCGGAGCAGGTGTAAGATCGAGTGCTTATATCACAAATAAACAAAAATCGATGTTTATGGCTCCATGTCAACCGATACAAATATTCAACATTATAAAATGTTTAAAAAACACTAATAACAACTAAAATTATAAAACAAGTTGCTGACTTAATTTCTAAACATTTGAGTCATATTCTTAACCTGTGTATCAGTCATGGTGTTTTTCCGGACCGTCTTAAAGTCTCTATAGTAAAACCTATATTTAAAAAGGGAAATAAACAACTAATGCAAAATTATAGGCCTGTTGCGCTTTTGTCAGTTTTTTCCAAAATTAATGAGAAATATATCTATACTGAGCTATACGCATACTTAGAAAAACAAAACATACTCTGTAACGAACAAAAAGGTTTCCGGAAGAATATGACTATAAATATGGCTATTTATGAATTTTTGAACAAAATTATGTATCTTATATGTCTGTGCTGTGTATTGTGATATGAACCAAGCTTTTGACTGCGTTGACCATAATATCTTAAGGAATAAACTTGAGTCCTACGGTAAGAGGAAACGTTCTAGAGTTACTTAGTACTTACCTATCAGAAAGAAAACAATTTACTGCAATAACAAACTTAAATTTTAAGTTTAAAGAAGAAGTAACATACCTGTCTAAAGAACGCACAGTTTATTTTGGTGTTCCACAGGGCAGTGTATTGGGTCCTCCACTGTTCCTAATTTATATTAATGACCTGCCCAAAGCGTTAGATTTTCCAATAACACTCTTTGCTGACGATAGTACGATAACTATAGCATGTGATAAACCGGTGTCATATTAAGCTGATGTCAATAGCGCGGTACATTCAATTATCTCTTGGCTTAATAATAACAATCTTAGAATTAATCTTAACAAAACACAAATAATGCACTTTGGCCATAAAAACCAAGTTCGAAAATGAAGGTCCAGTACCAAAATAACAAAATTAGCGATGTAGATAGCGCAAAATTTCTAGGCCTGATAATTGACAGGCAGCTCAATTGGAAGGATCACGTTGAAGCGCTATGTAAGAAAATTTGTAGTTTATCCTATGCCTCATATAAACTTGCCCCAACAGTTAATACAGATGCACTACTTACAGCGTATCATGGTCTTGTAGCATCTGTACATAGATATGGAATTATATTCTGGGGTAACTCCACAAATAGAGAAGCCGCTTTTAAAGCGCAAAAGCGATCCATCAGAGCCATGTTTGGACTACAAGTGACGGACAGTTGTGAACCATTCTTCAAAACGTATAAAATTTTAACACTGCCGTCTTTGTATATTTACGAAACTGCCTTGTTTGTTAAGTCCAATTCACACCTGTTTCCGCGACTATCTGAATGACACTGACATGCTAATTGCATTGTAATTTTTATTAAGTTTGACATATCTCATTATTAGTTTGACATTAAATAATATTTTTAAAGGTTATCCTGATAATATTTTTGCAATAGTCAGGTAGGAATTTTTTGTCACTGTCTGTCTGTGTATGTTATTCCGTTTGACATTGTTGATATCTTTTATTTTAATTTTTTTAGTACTTTGACCACGCTGACATTATTTTTTTCTGTTAACTCTTTTATTGTACGAGTAATTCCAATGACATGTAACTTATTTTAATTTTATAAATTTATAATTGTAACTAACCATTTGCATGCCTATATGTAACGGCAAAATGTGGAGAACCTTATTATAATATGAACAGCTATGTACCCAGGTTTGCAAAGTAATAAATAATTTGATTTGAGGTCGGGGCTGTAACAAATCTACTTGATCCTATCAAAATAAATGGATAAAAGCAGACTTGTTCAATTAAATTTTAATTAGGGAAAGATTTACAAGTGGACAAAACAATACAGCTAATTATAAAAACCACCTAGCACGCACTCTAGGATAGTTTTATAGTTCACGCACTTGGTTGGTTAGGAATCAGTTCAGCACTGTAGGAGAGACGGGAACAGGCGTCAGGGTAGCAGGTCATTACCTGGGCAACTGCGAGGTTCAGCTTCAGGAAACCTCTGCAGGAAGGGCGTAGTGCAGATCTCAGAGTCCACCAGGTCAGCTCTGTAGTAAGGCAGTATAGATCTCAGGGCCAGACGTCAGGTTAGCTTTGCTAGACAAGTAGCAATTCAGGCACGAAGACAGCTTCCGAAGATCGGGAGTAGAAGTCCCAGATCACGTAGATAGCTTCCGAAGATCGGGAGAAGAGGCACCAGGCGGAATCTTTAGCGGAATCCCCGGGGTAATATAGAAATGTAACCGCAAAAACCAAACTGATTTTTGATGCTTCTCATATCAGATCCAATAGTAGACTCCTCCAGCGGTTCGTCAGCCCGTTTTCAAAGTAGTCTTTCTTTTTCAATTTTTCAAATGTTAGTTTTCTTGTGGCCATCATCTCATCTGACAAGTGTATTCGGCCAGGACATATCCATGAGTGCGTAAAGAATTTTATAAATATAATTTCAAATTAAGCTATTTAGTAAACAATCGTAATAATCTTTTATAATATAAAAACTAAACACATATTGATAAAAAAGCTGTTACCGCGGACGCGGTCGAGTGCGGACGCATTATTCGCATTTTATTCGTATTTTACCCAAAAAAAATGGTGTGTTAATTCATGGAAAATTGAATCGTATTGTTGTCGTACAACTAATAAACTAAGTACCAAAGTGGAGTGAACTTTTTTCGCTGATTTTATTCGCGAGTGCAATTTGTGCGCGCTAGCAAGGCTGAGGTAAGCTCTTCACCTCCTCGGGAGAAAGAAACAGGCTGCGCGCGACAAATAATTCGTCCTTGTCGCACTTCTGCGAAACGTGGAGCGCTTGGCGTTAGACTCACACATCCACGTAATTTTTGATTTCTGATGAATAATAATTCAAAAATAATGGAGAAAAAGTGCAGCGCTTGCAGTTCAACTATAACAGATAACTTCTTTATGGAATGCTCAAAGGAAAAATGCATGACAGCTTATGATTTAAATTGCCTCAAAATTAACCTAGATGCTTTTAAAACATTTACCCTAGCATATAAGGAGAAATGGGTATGTCCAGAGTGTGTTTGCTCAAATCCGAAGCGCGGAAATATAGATACGCCAGTCAGAGGGGATTCCACCAGACTACACACAACCATAACATCTGATAATGTGAACTCCCGACGAGGAACCCGGGTCCAATGCTCACCTACAATTTCAAGCGACGTGGATTCCGTGTTGCTGGATGAACTTAGGCAGTTTCGATTTGACATTATGGCCCGCTTGGACTCTCAGGCAAATGCGATTACGCTCATGCAAGATCAATATACGCAAACAAAAAAAGATCTTGACAAATTAGTTAAAATAATGACGGTGATAGAAGAAAAAGTCAACCTTCAATTGGCTCGCAATATCCAATCTCAGACATCATCCAGCATCGTCCCATCACCGAAAGAAGCATCCACTAGCTCCCAATCTGCATTGGCTGAAGCCGTTGGTCAAAATAACACCAAAAAACCTAAAAAAAAATACAATACGCATAATCAACCAACCGCCGAAATCCAGAATGTAAACAAGTGTGGGGCCACGAAATCTGCTACTACGGTACTTGAAACACAGGCGGGTTGTACTGGCGCCCAAGACGTTCTTGAACAGTCGGAGCGGGAAGAAGTAACTGGCTGGACTACTGTACAATATAAAAAAAACTAACCGTTTCTCTAAAAATGTGACTATTGGAAGAAATACGGAAATTAAAGGAATAGTGGCTATGGAAAGAATGAAATATTTACATTTATGGCGCTTGCATCCGGAAACCACACAAGAAGCTATGACTGATTATATAAAAAAGCTTTGTGGCCCTGAAGCACCTATGAAAATTGAGAAGATCAAACATAAAACAGCACGAGATTACTTGTCTTTTAGTATAGGCGTATCCGAAAAGCACTATACCTTGTTGAATAATGCGGAAGTATGGCCACTAAACGCTGAATTCAATGAATGGATTTGGTTTCGTAAACAACCCAACAGCGCGCTCCTTAAGTAATAGTATAATTGAAATATATTACCAAAATGTTAGGGGTCTTCTAAGCTAGACTACTTCAGAAACAATTTATTGGCATCCGCCTCGGACTTATTCGCTATTACTGAGTCTGGCTGCAGTGAATCCATACAAGACGCGGAAATTGTTCCACCCGGATATAATATATTAAGATGTGATCGAGCGGATGGTCGAAAGCAAGGCGGCGAGCTTCTCGTGGCCACACACCGGTTCGAGCTGCGACACTTGGACGCGTCGATAGACACTCTTGTGTGTTCGAAATGGTTTGTGCAACGGTACATTTAAATAAACGTTTTTTGTTTGTGTGTTGTGTTGTCTACATTCCGCCAGGTAGTTCTGAAAATGATTACATGTTGTTATTTAGAACAATAGAAAAAAAATGTGTTAGGTATGGAGAAGTTATTGTAATTGGTGATTTTAATTTGTATTCTTGTCCTGCTAATATTAGTAATTATTTCGAATGTTTTCTATCATATTGCGAGTTCACTCAAAGTAACACAGTACCCAACCATTTAGGTCGTCAGTTGGACTTGGTTCTGAGTGCAGGCATTAGCGGGGGAGTGACGGTGGTGGCGGCGGATGAGGCGCTGGTGCCGGTCGACGCGCACCACCCGCCGCTAGCGGTTAGCGTGCGCCCCGCCTCTGCCCCGAAGACGTCCCCCGCCGTCGCCTGCGATTCTAGTGCACACCATATTGGACCACAGTGGAATTGGAATAGGGCTGATTTTCAACTGTTATATTCTAGGATTCTTTCCATTGACTGGATTATGATGTACGGAATGCATGATTTAGAAGAAATGTTGAACTTCTTTTATGATAATATTAATTGTACTATTAATGGGTGCGTACCCCGGAAAAAGCTTAGTAGTGGAAATTCGCGGTATGTATACCCAGTATGGTACACGAGAGACATAATAACAAATATACAAATTAAAGCCACACTTCACAAAAAAATCAAAAAAACTAAGTTGGATAATGATTATCACAAATTTGCGGAATGTAGAACTCGTATAAAAAAGTTAATAGAAACTGCCCATATACAACATATAAATAAAATTCAGTATCAATTTGTAAAGGACAAAGAGAGAGGAGAGAGGAGAGGAGGTTTTTGGCAGTATATAAGATCGAAAAGAAAAACACTAAATAAGCAGAGTATCATAAAAGAAGGTCAACATCTAACAGATGATGAGTGTGCTGTGCAGTTCGCTAACTTTTTTGAGTCTGTGTACAGCAAGGAGCCACCCAAACTGGACGCGAGCGCGGCGGCGTCGGAGGTCGGCGCGACCAGTGCACGGGTACACATTGAGACGCTGAGTCTCGCGGAAGTTCGGCAGGCGCTTGGGAGTCTCAAGCCAAAATGTTCGTTAGCCCAGACGGGATACCAGCGTTTCTGTTCCGAGACTGCGGGAGGGTACTGGCGGAGCCATTACTTCACATTTTTAATGCATGTTTACAACAAGCCACGTTCCCTCAAAGGTGGAAGATCACGCGCGTTGTTCCGGTTCCTAAAGGAAAACCAAGTTCAGATACCTGTAATTATAGACCGGTGGCTGTACTCTCCACGCCTGCTAAAGTACTCGACTCGGCTATTCAGCGCTCCGTTCAGGAACAAGTGCGTGCGCGTCTGTCAGATGCGCAACATGGGTTCCGACCTGGACGCAGCACTGCTACAAACCTTATTAACTTTATGGTACAGGTGGTGCCGGCAGTAGACTCGAGGGTACAGGTAGATGCTGCGTACTTCGATTTTAAAAAGGCGTTCGATACTGTGGATAATGACATCTTGTTAAGGAAGCTAATATAATATGGGGGGGTAATATAGAAATGTAACCGCAAAAACCAAACTGATTTTTGATGCTTCTCATATCAGATCCAATAGTAGACTCCTCCAGCGGTTCGTCAGCCCGTTTTCAAAGTAGTCTTTCTTTTTCAATTTTTCAAATGTTAGTTTTCTTGTGGCCATCATCTCATCTGACAAGTGTATTCGGCCAGGACATATCCATGAGTGCGTAAAGAATTTTATAAATATAATTTCAAATTAAGCTATTTAGTAACTTTATGGTACAGGTGGTGCCGGCAGTAGACTCGAGGGTACAGGTAGATGCTGCGTACTTCGATTTTAAAAAGGCGTTTGATACTGTGGATAATGACATCTTGTTAAGGAAGCTCGCGAAAATCGGATGTACACTACCTCTGACACAGTTCTTCGCTAGCTATATGAAGGATCGCCAGCAATATGTCGACTACAATGGCTGTGTATCTCAACCGTATTACACGGGATCGGGCGTGAGCCAGGGCAGCAATGTAGGGCCTCTCGAGTTTATTGTAATGATAAATGACTTGCCGGAAGTCGTCAGACATGGGACTTGTTTATTGTTTGCGGATGACCTGAAATTGCTGCTCGAGGTTCGGGATCACTCGGATTGTGAACGCCTACAGGAGGATATTGACAGAGTGGTCGAATGGAGCAATGACAACAAACTGCATTTTAATGTTGCTAAATGTTCGGTGATGTCGTTCACTCGCGCGCGAACTCCCTTGAGTTATCAGTACAAGGTTGAGGATGTGCCGATGCAACGAGTGTCTCAGGTACGAGTCTTAGGGGTAGTCTTCTCTCAGGAACTAACATTCCATGAGCATATCAATAAGATATGTAAGAAGGCATACAGAAACCTAGGTTTCGTACTCAGGCAGTCCCAAGGATTCACCAACATCACGACACTAAGGGTACTATATGACGCATTAGTCACAAGTCACCTCGAACATAGCGCATTCATTTGGGCTCCTCGTGAGGCGAAATATAGTGTTATGTTGGAACGTATCCAAAATAAGTTCACGCGACACTTGTATTACAAGCTGTATGGGGTATATCCATTATACCCATTGATGTACCCTACACTATTTGTTCTGGGTATGGTAGGGTATAACACTCTAAGAGTACGACGGGAGTTTTCGCACGTAGCGTATGTAGTGAAACTACTACGTGGCGTGGCGCATAACCCGGGAGTGCTGCGACACCTACAGCTGTACGTGCCCGACCGGTACGTGTGGAGGCGGCACCGCCCACCCCTGCTCACTGTGCCTGCAGCCAGGACCAACCTACTGGCGAGAACTCCTCTCACTAGAGCCATACGTGTGGTGAATGAGGTTCACGGGAGGGTTGATGTATTGTGGTGCAACTTGAGTGAATTCGCAAAAGTTACACTATATGTAATAAGTTATTTAGATTAAGATATTTTTTAACTAGGTATAAGGTGTAGATTTAGGATTTAGTTAGTAAGGCCACTCTGTCGCATTGGATTATAGATCTGTAATGATAGTGTAGGTAAGATTGTTATAAATAAATAAAAAATAAAATAAATTTTATAAACAAAAAAATCATCATAGACTAAGGTAGGAAGAGAATTAAAAAGTAATTGACAGTTTGAAAATTTGGCGTGTCACAACAAGAAAATTATGATAATATTTTATTTCAGCTACACACATCAACACGGTCTAGGGATATTTCATACTCAATTAAATAACTCGAAAAGTACTGGCCGCATTGGAATCTTTTATACACCGATTTGTTTGTAATTTATCTCAGACTAATTCCAAATTCAAATTTTTGAAAATTTTTTTGTTTCGGTGGCATAAAAATGTCTTGATGTATAGGAGAGGGAATTTTCATTTGTGCGAAATTTAGAAAACAATACGAATTACGTTTAGTTACAGTTTTTTTTTCATTTTTAAACGAAAGATAAAGTTAAAATTGAGGTATTGTAGCCATGCAACGCCGACATTTGACGAGGGCGGAGATGTTACGAGCTGTGGGAATGCTGGAAGCTGGATCTGTTCAGCGTAATGTTGCTGAGGCCATAGGGACCCATCAAAATGTAATTTCAAGATTGTGGACACGCTATCGTGCCACAGGTGAAGTAGCGGAGAGGCACCGGGGGCCAAGTCGCATCACTACCCCCAGACAAGACCGATTTTTGCAAATTACTGCGCGAGCACAACCAAATGCAACGGCGACTCAATTGGTCCAAAGGCTGCGAGTGGAACACCAAGTGCTTGTGAGTGACCAAACTGTAAGAAGGCGACTGCATGAAAGCAATCTACGCTCTCGTAGACCACTCCGGGTCCCACCTTTACGGAGAGGCAATCGTGGACGACGATTAGAATGGGTTCGGAACCACGTGGACTGGGGCCGTGACCAATGGTCCAATGTGCTGTTCACGGATCCAGGTTCGGCTTCCATCCAGATTCACGAAGGACGCGTGTTTGGCGAGTTCCTGGACGATGGAGCCGTCTCCAGAACCCTCAGGAAGTTCACCCATACCAAGGAGGAACAATTATGGTTTGGGCAGGAATTCGTCTTGGAGGACGGACGGATCTCGTTTGGGTGCGGGGCAATATGACGGCAGAACGATACATCCAACAGGTGCTGGGGCCCGTAATCTTGCCCCACAGAACACAAATGGGGCAAGATTTCCTGCTCATGCACGACAATGCCCGGGCACACACGGCGAGAACGGTAGCAGCTTGGTTACATACACATAATGTTAGGGCCTTAGACTGGCCTGCTCAATCGCCAGATCTAAATCCCATTGAGCATGCGTGGGATATGCTGCAAAGAAGAGCTCTGAAGGAAGTTCCTGAAAATCTGGCTATAGAAGATCAACTTTTTGCGCACCTCAGAAGGACATGGGACAATATTCCGCAGCAAGACATTGACAACCTTGTTCTGAGCATGCCGAATCGTTGCCGATGTGTTATGAACATCATGGGCGCTTTCTCAGACTACTAACTTCAAGTTTATAAACACAAATTAAATGATTTTACTATTTTTTTCAGTTTTTACTCACAAATTAAAAGTTCATTCATATACGGTTTCCGTCTATGCTTCATTTTTTTTCCATAAAATCCTGAAATTTTAATCTATACCTTAACCATTATTAAAAAATGGTAGAATATTAAATAACGTATCTTTTAAATATATACATGTCATATAAATAATTAACACATTGATAGTAATTCGCTTTTTTAAAAATATCCCTAGACCGTGTTGATGTGTGTATTTTTAAGTTGACGAGTCGTAATTAGATCGATTTGTTGAGTGTAAAAATATACACATATAAAGGATGATAAATAGTATTATAAATGATGAATATAAAGTGTAAGAATAGCATAATTATGAGCATAATACTAGGGCGTAGACCTGTATTACCTTCAGCGAATATCTTGAGGATATTCTGAGTATAAGGTACGCCACCCTGGTCGACACACTCTCGATCTTCACCACGTTGTTCACAAGGGACTTGTGGAGAATAAACTTTCCATTACTGGACATGAGTTTCGAAGTTCATATTTTTTTTGTAGATAGTACACTTAGTATAAAGCTTTTCACAAAATTTCAATACGCGGCCGCCCACGGTTTACGAGATTTAATTCTTTAAAGTTTCTTTTTATATACGAAAATAACACACCATTTTCACATTTTTAGCACAGATAATATAATACTAGCATAGAGTATAGTAATGAATACTAGTCAGATTTATAATTACAATCGATTATTAAATAATCGATTATTTTTTCTTAGCAAAAAAATTGATTTTAGATAATCGTATTTCTATAAAAAAATAATCAATTATTTTATAATAATAGATTTTTTCCTAATTTGTCAAATATAATCCAAAGTAAACGCCAACAATACTATATTAATCAAAGGTAAATCGATTTTTTGTAATAATTAAATCGCTTAGTAAAATCGATTTGTATTATGAAACATTTATTTTTAATCGATTGGTTGTGCGAATACTCATGGAGGCGAAGGATTATGGTGGATCATTTAGATCCTTAGGAAGAATTGATAAAAGCAATAAAATATGTCAAAATTAGACTAAATGCAAACATGTACATGTTTATTTAAAAAAATAAAAATATTAATGAGGTGGTTGATGACAACGTTTTGCCTAGGCCGACCGTTTTTTTTTTATAAACCATTCAGGACCGGGTAATAAAGTGTTTTGATACTTTTTTCTTAAGATCGGTGCATCGACTTACACGGGAGTGATGCCAGGGCACAGGGGGCACCTCCCCCCTCCCTCCTCCTGCCAAACTACACTAAATTTTTATTCTAAATAACTAAATAGCGCAATTCTAACCTCAAAACTTTAACCATGGATATCTCCATAACCATGGGGCTCCGCGGGGTGGGGGTGGTACAGGGGGTACAACCTCCCCGCCCCCTGCCCACCCCCTTCCCCCACCCCTTAAATAGATGTCCAGTAATGGATATTTTAGGAGTGTGCGTGCGTTATACGTTGCCAGGTCCAGTCGTTGGTATAGGCAGCCGGATCCCATCCGGGGATTCTTCGCACCCCTTGCCACGCTGTAACCTCGACCGCTGCCGTAGTCGAGGGTAGACGGGCTGCCGGCTGCCGGCCATTTTTGTAATGCGGTATCTGCGCTGCTGCCCATTCTCTGGTAATCCCTTAGTCGCCTCTTATGACACCCACGGGAAGATATGGAATGGTGCTATTCTTTACGTCCGACACAATACGGACCTCAAGTTTATTACTACTTTATTATCACTTTTTAATCTTAGTGTTTTGATGATCGATGAACAAAATTGTACTTACTTGAATTTTGTTCCGAATCTGATGACAAATAACATCTTATTCGACGACGATGAGCCTTCTTTTCTAACCTCCGTATTTTAGTCGTATTCTTGTAATGCTCGAGCTTATCTTCCGCATTTCGTTTCGGCATACTTGGTAAATACACTTTTAACCTACTACTTATTGAGAGTTGAAGACGTCCGTTCGTTGGTGTGCACGAAAAAGGAATGATGGTTACAACCAACCGAAACAACGAGGCAGGGTACAGTGTTGCCAGTATATAAAAAAAAAATCTAAAAACACGTGCGTAGTTGCTAGCGCAAGGGAAGGGGACTACATGGTTAAAAATATCTGAAGAATGAAGCGACGAAATATAATATGTTGTTGTGTTTGTATGTTGAAGAACTCGTTGAATGCTGGCAGCGAAGGGGTGGACTCGTTGGTGATGGCAGATTTCTTCGGTGAAAGTCCAAGCTTGTACAATAATTCTTTAATGAAATAACCTCTACAATAATTAAATTTTCGACACACAACATAACGACTGACTGGTGTCGTCGGCAGACATATTGGAATTGTGGGCGCACCGCGCACCCCGCGTGCGTCGCTGGTATCACAGATATTTATTTCTCATCTATGCTCGCGCTGTGCCGTATGCGTGTGTAAAGTAGTGTCCACACACATGCAAGGCGTCAACATATATTATAACATATTTTATTTTCCTTCTGTTAACAACTTCTTTGTTTGATTTTAGTATTTAATAGCAAAATTTTGTATTGTGTTGAGTAACTTTGAAACACACTTAGTTAACTAATTTAATGTTTGTTTCACATTTAGTTATTGAGTTTTGTAATTAACATCTAATTCTTTAATGTTTGCACGACAATTTTATGGCGAAATATGTCATTAAATTGCACTACATTAATTTATTTTACCATCTTTTGTACTACATTTACTGCAAATAAATAATTTTGACTTTGACTTAGATTCACCTGTAATGTAAACTATGTAAAAAATCTTAGAAATTTTAGATCCACTTCCCGGTTTCCGAGAACTAAAATTTGGCATACATGTTTAGTTTGGATGACAAATTAGATCTTCAAATCAAGAAAAAAAACCAAGGAAATTGTTTATTTTTTATTGTCCCTTAAATTGTTACTTTGGTGAATGCAATTATATCAAAAAATGGAAAGTAACTGGGACAAGCCACCAAACTTAAATTTAAAGGCAATTTTTTTACACGACTGCCCAAAACAAGGAGTGTTATGTTTTCAGGGTTCATGTATGTATGTATGTTTGTGAGTTTCTTTATTCCACCATAACTTCTTAACGCCTAAACCGATTTCGATGTACGTGGTATCGTTAGAATCCTTTCGAAAAATAAAATAAAATATACTGGATGTTTTTTTTATCACTTTCTAAAAAAATGGGTATAATAGGTGAACGGAGTAGAAGCAAATGGTATACTTAGTGATTAATATTTTTTTTTAATAAAAAAAAAACCGGAATTCAAATCATACGCGTTTAGCGTATGATTTGAAATTCGATATTATTTCTTTGTATATGAAAATTTTACTTGAAATTTGTAGCGTTTTTTGATGATGGACCAATTTTGTTCTAAGCTGTGGAAAAAACAAAAAAATACTAGATAGCTTCACTCAGATCACCTAATTAATATACCCACCTATTTTTTTTGGAAAGTGATAAAAAAGTCATCCGGTATAAAAAATGGATCCTGCAATATAGGTATCAAATGAAAGGGCTCATCATGAGGATTTTAAAATAGTATTTCATGACCATATTTTAATTTAAAAAATGTGCAATATAGATGTCTATATTGCACATTTTTTATACAAGATAATTATGCGCGGATGACTAGGTAGGTTTGTGTACTTTAAACTGATAAAAATGTACACCAAAATAAATAAAATGCGAAATTCTCCATCTTGTTATAATCGTAACTAAAAAGTGGAAAAACAAAAAATGTGGCCCTAATTGCACCAAGTAACGTAGTTTACCATAAAAAATAAGAAACATCCTATCATTTAACACCTTGATTCTCAACATGGACACATATTTGCTGCTTTGATATTCACGCAATTCTTAACAGAAAAATGATTGAATTGAAAAAAACACATAAACAACAAATTATAAAAATAAAATAAAAGAGGCCCCTTTAATATTTAATTTATTTTTATTATTTGTTGTTATGATACGGAAGTCGGAACTTGTTATTTGTTTGATAGTATGTAAATGTAAATTGGTCAAATCTTGCAACTGAATTGAAAACCAGTTATTCTCAACCGATTGAGCTAAAATTTTGCACACAGCTTTGATTCTGGTGACAATACATTTTTAAGATACCTAAACATTACTTCTTCCTGCAGCCAGTATCGTCTCATCACGAGAGAACTCCTTAATGGTTAATAACGCGGACCCGAAACTTTGTATACGTTTTCAATTTTGTTACATAAATATAATTTATATTATGACCTCATCCTGCAGCCAGGATAGTCTTCTCAAGAGAGAACTCCTCAACGGTTAATAGCATGTTTACGAAAATTTGTGTTCGCGTTTAGTTTTGATAGAATAAGATGATTTCTATCATGACCTCATTCTGCTACCAGAATTGTGTCCCCAAAAGGGAACTCCTCAACGGTAAATAGCACGGATACGAATAAATGTTGACGCGTTCATATTTGATGAATAAAATTATTCCTATCGTGAACTCATCCTGCAGACAGTGTCGTATTCACACGAGGGAACTCTTCAAAGGTACGCACGAAAGAAAGGCAAAGCGAAAGGCACGGATACGAAAAAAGTGTTGAGATAATGATAAAATAAAGTTTTAAAAATAAAGAAAGAAAGTATTTTGTTTTTTTTTGATAATGATCAGTTATCAGAAATAATTACGACAAAACTAAGAATTTGAAATAAATTTGATAATTAAATAAAGTTATTAAAAAATAAACCTTGAAGTAAATAAAAACGAAAAAGTTTTTATAAAAGCTTGTCGTGTATAGTTTTATTTTGCCTTTTCTATTCACTCGACAAGCTTTTATGAAAACTATTATTTTTCGTTTTTATTTACTCCTAGGTTTATTTTCTTCTTTTAAGTGTTTTTCTAGAGGCTCATTTTTCAAAAGGTTTTTTAATTAAATTTTAATTTGTCTTTTTTCATAAATCTGAACGCAGAGGTCATAATTTGTTTTCTTACTCTCTTATCAAGTCCCAACCACATAGCTAGCTTTTAAGGTTTCATGTTGAATACGCTTGCAGAAAAATCCCTTCTTTGTCATTAACGTTAATTGCTTATTCTGACAGAATTTATTAAAGAAAACAAGCAGAAAAGAACTTCACTGACCATTACTCCAATTACTTTGTATTCATGAGTACTCACCCAATGATTTTTATGTTGCGTAGGTCTTGTCTACTGGGCGGGAATCGTTGGAAGACGTCTTTGTAGCCCATCACAAGTGTGAGTAGTGCGTCAGTCAATGAGACGGCGCGAGGCGGCCACGGGCGGCGCAGCTCGTTTAACTTGTCAAGCAACGCGGCGTTCGCCTCCTCACGCGGGATGTCCTCCACCCCTCGAATCCAAGACGATATTGTGAAGTGTTCAGTTCCGCACACGACTTTGTTCTGTTGGCTCTGTTGCCAGTCGCGGACTATCCAAACGAAGCCGTTCGTGTAGCCCATGTGAGCCGTGACCGCCGCAGCAAGGATTGTGCAGGCAGCTCGTGCGTCCGCGTTAACAAACACGATACGTGCATTTACGTCTTGTAGATCTTTTAAAATTTTCTTAACTGTTTGTTCCTTTATTTTATGAAGAGGAATCCGAAAGTTGCGAAGCTTGATGTCCTTTTCCGCCTCCTCTTTGAGCGTGACATAGTAATCTTGAGCGAGCTTCGTGCGCTGGGACAGCACGGCGACGCGCGTCCAGCGCGACTCGCGCACGAAGTGGAGCAGCGCGAGCGCGAGGTGACGCGGGCGGGGGCCCACGCGCCACGTACTTCTGGCTGAGTCATCCTCCGGCGCCACCTCGTCCTCCGGCGCCTCGTCGTCCTCCGGCGCCACGTCGTCCCCCGTCGTCACGTAGCCCTCCGTCGCCACGTCGTCCTCCGGCGCCACTGCCGCCAGCACCAACGGCACGCGGCTGGCGAAAGCCGCGGGTGACGCCTTCGCCGCACCCTCAGCTGACAGCAATACTAAGCCCAGCAGCCTGTAGAAGCCCTTTGAAAATTGATTGTTATATAACTCTCTGCTCATACTGAACTGATCGGAACAGTTAATATCGTGAAGATCTATAGTTACATTCCAGCTTTCCGGAGCCGTATGATTCTTTAATAATTCATCTTGAACAATAGTTGTAACCGTTTTGAAGAAATTTTTATCAGAATCCCCGAGACACACACATGCATACACAGTGTATGGGATCACATCATATTCACGTTTATCTTCATCACTTATCACAGGACTATTGTTTTTCAAGATCCACTCGCATGCTGCCTCTTTAATGTCTACTCCACTTGCTTGTTGCTCAAGAATCAGCCTCAAAGATTTTGGCGATGGTTGGAAATCATAGACGAACTGAAAAAGCTGAGGCGCGAACACTTCTAAAACGTAATCGGCGACGCGCATTGCAATGGCGGGATCTAGCTCCTGTTTGCAATCAAAGGTTACGGACTCGCAGGGTGGGGGCTCCACGACGCTCACGCCCTTAGCTCCCTGCCACATGTCATAGTCGAGGAACAGGAACGAGCGGTTGGCGCTGTGTTGCGGTTGCAGACTGCGCTCGAAGCCCGCGCGTTCTCGGCGCAGCACGCGCAGGTGGGCCCCGCTGTGCTCGGCGCGCCGCTGCAGCCGCTGCAGCACCTCCTCGCACTCGTCGTCACCAAGCACATATACCGCGACCTCGTTGTCTCTAAAAACAATTATTTATTCATTTAATATATTACTTTTGTGTAAAAATAATGAACAAGCTATGGGAAACTATTGCAACTTTTCCGGACTGTTGAAATGCGGAGAAAATGGGGAGGAATCTGTTAGTAGTAAAGAAGCACATCATGCCGTTGTCGGGGCTGGCTGTTGTGGCACATGCGATAGAACACTTACTGTGGATCGTCGACGAAGCCACAACCAGAAAGTGCAGTCGAGTTTGCGTAGAATGGCCAGCGCACATGCAGTTTAAGGCAGTTAAGTTTCGGGCTGTTGCGCGCGGTCTCCGTCAGCCACGCGAACAGGCGGCGTCGCGCTGGCACGGGGCTGGCGCCGAACTCGATCAAGCGTGGGCCCACCAGCCCGTAGAGCTGCCCCTTGTTCGGTTTCCACCTCGGCGCCGCCTTAGGCTTCCACGCCGTCGACACGCCTATTATGAAACTGCAAGCATTATCTTAAACTTTATCCTGTTTCTTGCACAGTCAGATAATGGTATGGTTCACAGTATGAAATGAAACATGTTTGCTTACCCCTTTAAAAATTATACCCATGAAGATTTTATGTCTCCAGAAGTTAGCAAACAAATCGTTTTCAACTCGTAATAACTAATGAGACTAAACTTATTGTGAATTTTGGCAAAGGTACTAAATGTACTATAAAACATTTCTGGGTACCCCTTTCGTACTTGTATTGCTTTTAAATAAAATGAAGAATTCTATTTACATGAGCTTTGTTAATTGAAAAGCATCAAAAACAACAAGTGATCTGAATAACCCAGAATCAACAAAGATTCTTTGACCAGAATCTATAGAAGTCTGCCCGGTCTCCAAATCATAAAAATGATTCCCAAAATGGACTCACAATGCTGTCACGGACTTTTTTTTAGATCTTTTTAAGAGGATTAATTCCCCACAAGAGTAATTATTGTACTATTTAAGTAGCGCACACCACGAAAGAACGATTTTCGCATTTTAATTCCAAATATCGTCAATAGGGTAGCTTTATGGTAAAATTATAGCTTTTAACCTTCTTAGCTAATGCTTTTTTGTTGGTGAAATATGGCGTATCAAAATCTGTTCAGTAGTTCCTGAGTTTACGCTGCACAAATAGAGCCTCTGCTCGGGCGGGGTACTTTAATCTATCTATACATTTAAAATAAATCTGTAGACGTGGTGTTTCTGTACATTGAAAATAATTAAGAAAAAAAAAAGAAGTTAATTTTAAATTTTTACAGGGAAGTCCGTTATGCAGAATCCTTTTTTTTTGAGAAAAGCGTATATACAGGATGGAATTTTGTAATGCCACCTGGAGGGAAAGTACTCTTAATACTGCAGATAGAAAATTTTACTCAAAGAAAACATTCCTTTGTTTTTGAATAGAAAGCAAACTGAAACACAAATTTATTCTTTTAACGAATTCATTTCTAGTAACCTTTAATAAAGTATTGTGGTGAATATTATAAATCGTATTCTGAACTTCAACTCTCTACTCGTTGTCATTCGCATAAGATTTCATGTAATTGTTTCCTTTGAGTAAAATTTTCTATCTGTAGTATTAAGAGTACTTTCCCTCCAGGTGGCATTACAAAATTCCACCCTGTATAATTATTTCAAAGATGGTCCCATTTAAAATTGAAAAATCGTGTTTGGGCTCACTTCATGCACCTTGATGAGAACTTAAGACCTGCCTGGAGTATGACTGTCATCGAAGCGAAGGTCTGACGATGGAGACGAAAGGCAAGAGGTCCTCTACAGTTTGCAGTAGCTGTATCGTGTTCGTGCTCATCTCATGCACCTTGATGATAATTTTCTACCTAGCTGGAGCATGACTGTCATCGAGTGTCTAAGGATTAAAACGTAAGGCTGTCGAGGGAGGGGTGCGATATTAGAAGTCTTCCACGTGTGTTTGGCGGCTGCTGGTCCCTCTCAATACGTCTGGAGGGATAGGCAGCTGCTGGGCCGGTGCGGCGGTGCACCCCGGGCACGGCAGTATTTTTCTCCGGGGAATGAGAGGACATTTTTAATACAGAAGTTTGACGTTACATTATAGCATAAATAATCATATTTGTTTTCTGATGTTTGCTCTCTCCAGTTATTCTTGCACGAGGTCGTTTTAGTTTTACAAGTTCTTGTGATCCGTGTCTGTGATAGTTAAAAACGAATCTTTTCTCAAGTTGATGGCTGCTAATTCAGAGATAGTTTCGATCTTCATCATCATGTTATCTTTCACCATGCGTGGAACCGGGATAAGATTAAATACCTCGTAAAGATCCCTTTTAATCAGGGGTATTTTTATTTCTATAATTAGGTATTTGCCCGAGTATTTGGCTCTTACTTTGAGCAAGCCGTAAAGATCTTTAAGATTAAAGTTGTCGACACGAACTACCAAATTTACAGATATTTGTGCTGATATTATGCTTAGCTCTGATCTGAGTTGCTTCGGGCATATCAAATGAAAATCTAATTTTCCACTTTAAATATCAGTTACTGTTTCTAAAATTGAGTCCTGGATTCGTCGAAGGGTATACATCAAGTTGTTGGCAGTGAAAGCCGAGGTTACGAAGTCTATGATGAGAATTATGTTTTGCACTTGCTGAGAGAGATTTTTATAAGAATCTTGGAGAAAATTAAACTTTTGATTTATTATTTTGTGGTGTTAATTTATAGTATTTTATTTTAATTACTTTATTTTTAATTTGTTGATTTAATGTTTTACTCTGGACGCTCATAATGTGCACGTCTTCCTACATCGTTCTCACATATATCTATAATCTCAACATGAATGATGTAACCAAGATTTTGTAACAATATTTTGATTTAAAAGAGTGTCCATGGAGTTTCTTGCCCGTTCTTCTCCATAGAGATCTACGCTAGGGAATGGGCAACTACAGTACTTTCTCAAGTTATTATGTCTTGTGTCTGGGACTGTAGCTTTGTTTTGTTTTTTTTTTGTATTTTTGACTTTCAAACGTGCCATAATGGTCTAATTGAAATAAATGCTTTGAGTTTGAGTTTGAGAGTTTATTCGGATGGGAAATCATCAAATGACTTCTCCCGCTCTGGGCGGAGCAGGAGGGAGTGTCAGACTTTTACTGACTAAAACTCATCCATGTTCCTTCATCGCCCTTTGTGTTCCGGGGCCACGGTATCTCTTTCGAACAGTCCCGCAACCCCGGATTTATAGTTTTCTCCATCCTTTTCATGAGATTAAATTCAGCTTCTACGACCGACGTTTGGTTTTTCCAGAGGTTGAAAATAAATGGTTTTCATTATGCTTTAAAAGGTCAATATCCAATATTTTTTTCACGCTGTCGCCATTTGGACCTCGTAGAAAGCTGCGAGAGGTAGTCAGTTTTCCACTTATCGTATGGTATCTGGATAGATTTCTTGCATCAAGTGCCACCGTGTTCTGAGATCATGCTGTTTCGAAAATCGTTAGGTTGGAGCCGCTTGAAAAGTGAGCCAGGTTCAAGAAGTCCGGATCCTCAGGTTCTTCTGTCACAGGACACAGTGGTCTGGAGTTCAAACAAGCCTCGAGTTGGGATAGTAGGGTATTATATTCCTCGTAGGTTAATTTTTGCTCTCCCACAACACGCTTCAAATGATGTTTTAGGCTCTTCACTGCAGCTTCCCAGAGTCTGCCAGCAGATGGCTATGATGGGGCGTTAAAATGCCACTCAATATTCATTTCAGAGATTGTCGATGTTACTTCTTGGTCAGACAAAATGTGGGAGATTTCGGCAAATTCTTGTTTTAAAATTTTGTTGGCTCCTATGAAGTTGGTTCCCTGATTACTGTAGATGTGCCCAGGAACATTCTAGCGGACATTCTTCAAAGCGCAGCAATAAATGCTGCCGCTGTGAGATCTGAGACGATTTCTAAATGTATGGCTTTAGTTACCATACTAACAAAAACTGCGACATATCCCTTACAGGTTTTAATGCCACGACCTTTGTTTGCCTTAATACAGATGTGTCCGGTATAATCTATTCCAGTGTGGTAAAAAGGTCGGTTAGGAATCAATCGTGTTGGAGGTAGGTCACCCATGATTTGATGTTGTGGTATGGGATTATTTCTTTTACATTTGACACGCATTCTTAATCGTTTCTTTGTGACTCTGTTTCCTCCAAGAATTCAGTATTTGTGTCTTATAAATCCAGTCATTTTGACTCCACCGTGAAATACAAGTTTGTGGGATTCATCTATGATAAGGTCAGCCAATTTCGATTGATTCGGGATTAAAATGGGATGCTTCATTTCGGGATCAAGATTCGAATGTTTAAGTCTGCCACTGATACGGAGCATTTGATTAGTGTGTAGCTAACTACACACTTATCAAATGCTCCGTGTCGGTGATTGAGATTAAGAATTTGGCTTTTCTTATTTAGTGGTTCATTGTTTTTCAGCCGCGATATTTCTTCGTTGAAATATTCGTTTTTAACGTACTTAATTAACATTTCTCTTGCTGCTTTTATATTTTGCAGAGTAAGGAAACATGTGCGTTTTTTCTTGTAAACAACAACGTCGATGAACTTGTTGATGTATGCTAATATACGAGTAATTTTCCTTAAAGTTTTGTAAATAGTTGATTAATGATTAAATTTACAGGATTAATAATGACCGTATTTACTTCCTTGTTTTTAGTTCTTCGGTAGTAATACTCGTATAAATCTGCACCTTGTGAGATTTTTTAGGCTTATATTGTGGTAACCTGTTGGGCCCTTGCCACCACAGCGAGAAATTGGCTAATTGAGCAGCAGGTAAACTGGCTTGCGCAATCTGCGGAGTTTTCTTTGGATTTTACGTAACTCCATTTATCTTTCGGAATTATTTCAGTAATAATCCTCACTCGATTCGCAACAAAGGGTTTCCATTTCTCTGGTTCGCCACTTAACCAACCTAGAACGGCCGTTGAATCAATCCAACCATAAACATGCACCTTGTAGCTCGATAGGGATAAGATGATTTTTCGCATAAGTTTTGATAACAAGAGAGCGCCGCAGAGTTCCAACCGCGGGATCGATTGTGGTTTTTTCAGCCTTTGATTTCCCTGCAATTAGGGTCACGTGGGTTTCATTTTCTTTCTGTACTTTACAATACACGACGCAAGCGTATGCTTTTGTGATAGCGTCGCAAAAGCCATGGAGTTCGATGATATCTTTTTCTTGAGTTTGAATCCAACGTGGTATTTTGAATCGAGATTTATGACATAATATATCGGCTTTAGTAGTATTCCACTCTAACGCGATTTCTTGAGGGACAGGGTGATCCCAACCCAGGTCTGATTTCCATATTTCTTGGAACAAGATCTCAAGCTTTATTGTGACTGGTGCCAGCCAGCCCCAAGGGTCAAAAATTTTAGGTATTTGAGATAAGAATTGTCTTTTTGTAAGGATGTCTTGAGAGGTAAATTCAATAGGATGGAAGATAAATTGATCATTTTTTGGTTCCCACCGAAGACCTAAAGTTTTGGTTGACTCCGGTTGCTTAAAATCAAAGTCTTCCTTTTGAGGTCATCAGAACTATCCATTATTTCTGGCAAGTTTGATCGCCATTTTATTTTTATTTTATATAAATATTTTTTTTTTATTTACCTATTTTTTTTTATTTGGAACATTAAACAATTACATAGTAAAGCATAGAGATATAAAACTTAAAATTAACAATTATGTAATCAGCAGCGTTATTCACAGAATACAAGTAAAATATTAATAACACGCTTCAAAGAGAAGTTAAAAGTACCAAAGATATAAATGGAAATAAAACAGTTTTTTAAAACTTTTGAATAATTAAAAGTAAGTCCACTGATTATGTGTCATAATCAGTCAGTTGTTAATTTTAAGTTTTATATCTCTATGCTTGTTTGTTGTTCCAAATAAAAAAAATAGGTAAATAAAAAAAAAAATTTATATAAAATAAAATAAACATAAAATGGCGATCAAACTTGCCCGAAATAATAGATAGTTCTGATGACCTCAAAAGGAAGACTTTGATTTTAAGCAACCGGAGTCAACCAAAACTTTAGGTCTTCGGTGGGAACCAAAAAATGATCAATTTATCTTCCATCCTATTGAATTTACCTCTCAAGACATCCTTACAAAAAGACAATTCTTATCTCAAATACCTAAAATTTTTGACCCTTGGGGCTGGCTGGCACCAGTCACAATAAAGCTTGAGATCTTGTTCCAAGAAATATGGAAATCAGACCTGGGTTGGGATCACCCTGTCCCTCAAGAAATCGCGTTAGAGTGGAATACTACTAAAGCCGATATATTATGTCATAAATCTCGATTCAAAATACCACGTTGGATTCAAACTCAAGAAAAAGATATCATCGAACTCCATGGCTTTTGCGACGCTAGCACAAAAGCATACGCTTGCGTCGTGTATTGTAAAGTACAGAAAGAAAATGAAAACCACGTGACCCTAATTGCAGGGAAATCAAAGGCTGAAAAAACCACAATCGATCCCGCGGTTGGAACTCTGCGGCGCTCTCTTGTTATCAAAACTTATGCGAAAAATCATCTTATCCCTATCGAGCTACAAGGTGCATGTTTATGGTTGGATTGATTCAACGGCCGTTCTAGGTTGGTTAAGTGGCGAACCGGAGAAATGGAAACCCTTTGTTGCGAATCGAGTGAGGATTATTACTGAAATAATCCCGAAAGATAAATGGAGTTACGTAAAATCCAAAGAAAACTCCGCAGATTGCGCAAGCCAGTTTACCTGCTGCTCAATTAGCCAATTTCTCGCTGTGGTGGCAAGGGCCCAACAGGTTACCACAATATAAGCCTAAAAAATCTCACAAGGTGCAGATTTATACGAGTATTACTACCGAAGAACTAAAAACAAGGAAGTAAATACGGTCATTATTAATCCTGTAAATTTAATCATTAATCAACTATTTACAAAACATAGCACTTTAAGGAAAATTACTCGTATATTAGCATACATCAACAAGTTCATCGACGTTGTTGTTTACAAGAAAAAACGCACATGTTTCCTTACTCTGCAAAATATAAAGGCAGCAAGAGAAATGTTAATTAAGTACGTTCAAAACGAATATTTCAACGAAGAAATATCGCGGCTGAAAAACAATGAACCACTAAATAAGAAAAGCCAAATTCTTAATCTCAATCACCGACACGGAGCATTTGATTAGTGTGTAGTTAGCTACACACTAATCAAATGCTCCGTGTCAGTGGCAGACTTAAACATTCGAATCTTGATCCCGAAATGAAGCATCCCATTTTAATCCCGAATCAATCGAAATTGGCTGACCTTATCATAGATGAATCCCACGAACTTGTATTTCACGGTGGAGTCAAAATGACTGGATTTATAAAACACAAATACTGAATTCTTGGAGGAAACAGAGTCACAAAGAAACGATTAAGAATGTGTGTCAAATGTAAAAGAAATAATCCCATACCACAACATCAAATCATGGGTGACCTACCTCCAGCACGATTGAGTCTGGTCTGAGGGCGCACGAAATGAGTGGATGATCGCATAACAAATCCGTACTTGCGCCAAGCCTTGTTAACAATTGTATTAATGTGTACATCAAGATGAAGCTTGTCATCAAAAATGACACCCATTTCGCGAACCATGGTAACTCTATTTAAAGCGACATCATTAAGAGAGTACTGGTATCTGTAGATGTTTTTGTTTTTGGTGATGCTCAAATAACAACATTTAGGCTCGCTTAGTTTTAGTTTATTACATGCACAGTATTCAGACAGTCTTTTTAAGTCACTTTACAAAGCAAGACAATCGCTGGTGTAGGGTATTATGTTACTGCATATGTATGTACGTATATGTGTGTAGAGGCGGCTGCGCCTGCCGTGTAAGCATTGAGCTCAGTCGCAATTAAACGCAGATTACATCAACACGTGTGTTCTTTATAGTCTACTCTACCTAACACAGTCGTTATCCTAAACTGGTGACCCCGACGTGATTAACTCAGTGAAATTCTGTGCAAGGAAATAAGTCTGTGTTAAAGTTTCGAGATGATGACTCAGGGCGGAAGTCAACCTGCTGTGCGGGCTACAGACCCGAAGCTCGAGCCGCGTGTCGAAGAGTCTGCGTTGGCAAGCATCACCGTATCATCCAGAATACCAGAGTTTTGGGCGGACCAGCCGCGACTGTGGTTCGTTCAATTTGAGGCAGTGGTGGACAATCAGAAACTCAGTGATGCCGCAAAAGCAAACTTGGTTGTTACGAAGTTAAATAAAAGTGCCATACAACAAATCAGCGATTTACTTTTAGCTCCACCAGAAACACGGATATTCCAGTCCTTGAAAGACAGATTGCTAAAAGTTTTTGAAGAGTCGGAGACTAGGCAGTTTCAAAAGTTGTTGGGGGAAATGGAGCTTGCTACCCAAAAGCCTTTGCAGCTTTTAAGGCGGATGAGAGACCTCGCGCGAGAAAAAATACCCGACACGACGTTACAAATTATGTGGAGTGGACATCTTCCAACAGCGGTGCAGGCTGTTTTGGCAGTTACTGAAGTGAAGGACTTAGATAATTTGGCTGTTATAGCAGACAAGATAATGGAGGCAACTCGTCCTGTGGAAATAGCGATGGTGACAACCAATCCCACCGGCAAGAACGTTACCAAAGATTCCGGTTCAATGACAGAGCTGGCCGCCACCGTGCAGAAGCTGAGCGTCGAAGTCGCAGAATTACGTCGCTCGCGCCAAAAGAAGAGCTATGGGCGTAGTAAGAGTGGTTATCGCCAGTCAAGGTCGCGCACGAGAGACGGAAGCAGATCTCGTAAGAATCCTGAATGGTTATGTTTCTATCATCACAGGTATTGATCCAAAGCTGCTAAATGTGTCGACCCCTGCAATTGGGAAAAGAAAACTTCAAAACACGTAACCCCAACGGAAAACTAAGTGTGATACAACCTGAGGCGGAGGTTTGTATCGTTACGTCAAATAATCGCCTATGTGTGTAGGACAAAAATGGATTAAAATTTTTGATTGATACGGGAGCTACCGTGTCAGTAATTCCGGTCACTAGGTGCAAAAATGTCGCGTGTGGTAGTTTTTAATTGGCTTAAATATTTTAAGTCATCTGCATATAAAAGAAATTTTGAATTTTGGAAACATTTGCCTGTGTCGTTAATGAACAAAATAAATAGAAGGGGTCCTAAAATCGATCGTTGAGGAACACCTGATGTCACCGATATAGAAAATGTCCTTTTGGAAACATACGACAAAAACCACCTCAACAGGTTCCCGTACGTATGCCATTAAACGCAATTTTGCGCAATAGCAGCTCGTGGTCGACCTTATCGAACGCTTTCTGGAAATCAGTATAGACTGAATCTACTTGAATACCAGCATCCATATCATTACAAAACAGTAGATCTCCTTTTAACAAATCCGTGTTGTTGTGGAACAATAAAATTATGAAGCAACGGATAAAGTACACTATGTACAAGCTTTTCAAAGAGTATCGATAATACCGACAATATTGATATTGGGCGATAGTTCCCGACGTATTCTGTAGGGCCAGACTTGTGCACCGATGTTACGTTAGCTCGTTTCCAAGCATCAGGAAAAATTCCTTGTGGCTGGGATCGATTAAAAATAATTTGTAGAGGAACACATATGTTCTTAGCAGTATTTCTGAGAAATATTGCAGGAAGTGCATCGGGACCAGGCCCTTTTGAGGTATCTAAGGTTTCCAGGTGCCTCAATACCTGCTGAACTGAGAATTGAATATTGTCCACAGCAGTACAGTCCTCAATACAACAATCTGCGCTTGACCAAAAATCATTTGACAAAGTGGAAGGTTCATAGACAGATTTAAAATACACAGAGAAGAGATTGCAGATTTCATTAGGGTTGTTCGAAGATTGATTTTTGAAACGCACACTAGAAGGAATTCCTTTGGATGACTTACGGTTTGAGATGAATTTCCTAAAATAATTAAAATTTTGTTCAATACTGTCCTCAACAGTATTGATGTACTGGTCATAACAACGTTTGCACTCAACGTGAAATCGGGATCTGAAAAGCGAAAACTGTTCATAATCTGACAATTTTTTATATTTTTTCCACTTTATCCAAGCTCTACACTTGTTCCTAAAAATATGTATGAGAGCCGGTGAGAACCAAACTGGGAACCTCAATGACTTCACTGATGTTAAAGGAATATGTGTTTTGATAACATTAAAAATGATATCGTAGAAGACCTCCAGCGATTCCTCTACAGAGCAGTTACGTAGAGAAGACTCCCAGTTTATTTGCGATAAATCTTGGTTAATATTGTCATAATTAGCTTTATAATAGTTAAATCTTTTATTTGTATTACATCTCATATTACTGTTTCGTGTCCGGAAGGGAATCAATACATAAAACTAGGGGATGATATTGATCAGCAGGCAATAAAAGGTAATTAGTTTCGCACACTATGCAGCCACCATTACTAATAAAGAGATCGAGTATATTATTACGTGTGCTTTTATGTGTGTTGTACTGGATAGCATTATGTGTGTACAGAAAATTACTCACAACTCCACCCACAGGGTGTTATTTTCGCAGACCTAACCAAAGGTGGAGTGTTACAAAAGCTTGAGCATATAGACATAAACCAACAATAACTTCAAGAAGAGTTGCAGTTTGATAAGCATTGAGTGAAAAAAGTAGTAAGCGTAAGCAAAGCAATCAATGAGATAGACACAATACAATGATAAAATAATTAATATCAGGAAATGGCAAAACAAATATAAGAGAATCGGTAGGTATGGTTTGAAGTTCTGAATGTTGACAGTGTCAATGACTAGGAACAGAGGACCCGGCTGCCGGCGAGGCGGGTTTAATTTTACCAACGTCCTGCGTAGATTTGATGGCGAATGCTCGCTCTCCTTCCTTTTCGCTAGCAAGAATGGTGCCGTTCTTGACCCATACGAACTTGAAGTTATGCATCGTGGCTGCATTACGACATTCCTGAAATAACTGCTTATTTTTCAGGGCCAAATGTTCATAAACGTAAATGGGTAATTTTGAGTTTGAGAAGCCTAGCAAACCCGCGTTCAGGTAATTAAATAATCTGCAGGCGCTGAGCATGTTGTCGCTGAGTATTCGGGAAGTAAACTTCACAATAATGTTTTGGGTCTATCGTTTTGTTCACGAGCATGGGGGACGCGATGTAAGGCTACTATGTCTTTCTGCGTTATTTTAAAATTAGTTTAGAACCGATGTTTTCTATTAGGGTGACCAAATTTTCACCTCGCCTTTCAGGTATGTTACAAATCTCAATATTGCAACTCCGAACGCTTTGTTCCATGTTGTCTACTTTAGCAACTAGCCTAGCCATAGTAATTTGCAAGTCCGCCATATTTCTACTGTGTCTTTTCAAACCGGCGACTTGTTCCTGGATGTCAGTTAGCTCGTCCATGGTATGCTGAACCGACATACGTATTTCGACTAGTTCTTGTGACAGTGCATTATGTTTCTCGTCTTGTTTTTTAATGCTTTGTTTGATAGACAGCTGTTCTGAGCGGAGAAAACTTACATCGCTTTTTATTGCAGTAGTGACTTGCGTTAGAGCGGCTAATTCTGATGTTATATTGGCTACGCTCTCAGATATTATAGATAATCTGGCATCCATGTCGAGTCCACTCGCTGAAAGTATTTTTCAAATCAAGTGATAATGTACTGAATTCTGACTCAGGTTGTTTGCGTTTACGGTATTGCTCGTCACTCGTTCCAGGCGTTCTATTCAAATCAGTGTCCGAAGATCATTTGATTTTAGTATCAGATGAGCGTAACATGTTCATGTAAAATATATTTTAATGTACTTGTCACCACTTAGCTTATAATATTTTGATCCAAATATGCGGCGAATACAAATTCCGGTGCTTAGACGTGCTTCATAAACGAGTCGATAGATGTCAAAACAATTTTCTTCCAAACACGATAACGAAGTGTCACCGGCCAGCATAGCGCGCTCTTATGGCTCTTATGCGACTCGCGTAACCGCGTTATTCCCGTGCACTAGTCGCGATGTACGAATAACCACTCAATGATTTGCACTTTATCTCAATGTTATAAGATTGTTTATTTAACACTTTTTAGAGCTGTTTATTTGTAGAAACTGCAGATATGGGTTAGTTTAATGCACTTATGAGTACCAAAGTTTTGGAACACCTAAATAATTTTAACGATTGTATTTTTTCTTAATTTTAATAGCGGGACCAATCTACTAAAGAAAATGACACAAAAATAATAATTTAGTAAACTGATCCCGCGGGATCCAAGTGAGCGGGATCAATTTACTAAAGAGATTAGCCGATTTATCAAAGTAAGAGAACTGTAAACTTCAAACTATACTTTGAGGCGCGTTTACGAAGATATTTTCTGAGATTGAGGACGTTGATCATCTCTTCCTTGAGCTGTTTAGCTACTCCTTCTGAATATTCACCATGCATGAGATTGTCCATGTAAAATGAGTGTTCTAAGATGTCAGGAGCGCAACTTTGGGGATAATTTGTCCTTTGTTTATAATATAATAATTTGTCAGTTGCTTCAGTGTCATCATAGCCAAAAAAGGTGCGGCTTTTGTGCCATAGGTAACAGTCGCTAACTGGTACTCTTTTAAGGATTGAGATTGATGGTTCCGCCAGATAATTTTCTGAAATTTTTGGTCATCGAGGCGTAGCCAGATTTTGCGAAACATTTTTTCTATATCTGCTGTAAAGCGTATCTAAATTGTCTCCATTTTAAGATAAGGCTCTGATGGTGTTGTTGTAAATTGGGTCCTCGGCACACTTAAAACCAAAAACGGGTCCGTGGCTTAGGCCCCCAGTGGTCGAAACACCCGTGGCCAACGCCCCCGAATCGATTCATTTGTTTTTTGTGCTTTTTCTCTTAGTACCTACAGTCACCAGCAGGTACAAAAAAATAGTTTTCGACCTCGAGGAGCCTGTGCTAACTTGGTGGGGAGCGAACAACTTCGGAATTTTCGGACTGTTTGTATTTTTCCAGTTTGTATTTTTGCTCGGCAGGTACAAGACACAATTCCGAAGTTAACGAAATTTTGGGATACTGTTCCGGGGTGGTGTAGGATAATAAAAGGGGTATCGCTTCAGTACCAGTACACCCAGTAACCCAGTACTAACTGGGTTGTGGAGGTCAGATAGGCAGTCGGTCCTTGTAAAATACTGGTATTCAGACGCATCCGGTTAGACTGGAAGCCGACTCCAACATAGTTGGGAAAAGGCTAAGATAATGATGATTTTTGTGCCTGACAGAACATTTGATCAAAAATTGCTTTGAATTAAATTTATCGAATCGAGAGCGTCGGCCACGGGTGCCTCGATCACTGGGGGCATTTGAGGCCCGACGCGAAGCGAAGGGCCGTGAACCACACGAGTTTAGTAATCTGTACTTACCCTCGAGTGATATATACTGCTCTATACTACACTTAAGCACAAAGAAGTAAAAGACAAAATAGCACCTAAAGCATTTTAGTAAAAAGTTATATTGACATTGTTACAATTGTTAAATGTTTTTAATTTTAGCGCGTCAAACAGTTTTCGCGCCATAAGACGTTAGAGAAGGTAAAAACGCCCCGTTTCGCAGGTTTCAACTTACGCGCGCGTTAAAGCGAGAGAGTGTTATAAATCTCTCGCTCTACCGCTTTGAGGTTTGATGTTTTCCGGCCATATCGGAATGTATGCTACCGGCTTTAAAAGTGCTAGTGGCCAGTACTTTTATGGTAAAATTAAATCGTTTGATTGCCAACGTCATCAAGACTTAAAAAACAAAACGCGTTTGTAATGGATTACTACCCTGATTTTCAGGGCACTAATGAAATTCCATACAATATAACTGCCTAGATTTTGAGAAGGTTTAATAAACAGCTTTCAAGCCTTTTAGTGGGGTAGTATTGGTACACTTACTAAGCAAGTGTAGTATAAAAGAACTTTTATTTCTGATGCAACATCCTTTCCATATCGGGCATTAAGATCGTCGAGTATATAGTGGAGATACTTGAACTGATAGACCCGTTTTAGTTCCTGACCGGTCAACTTAATCACAGGTAGTCTCTGGGCACCTACCGCTGACGGCCTCAAAGACCAAGAACTTGCTCTTTTTGACATTGTAGGACACGCCGTGCGACAGCGCCATCTTCTCGCAGATAGTTAGCAATTGTCAAAGCGCTCTGACCGTTGGGTTCATGGCAGCAGCACCATGTCATCTGCGTGTCTGATATTGTTGACGCTGACGTCATCAACGCGACACCCCATTCACTTACTGCTGATTTCAACGATCAGATCGTTGCGTTGACACAGAGGATAAAAAGCTTTGACAACGTTATCCCCAATTCTGTTACCGCGCACGAAGGCGTCGCAGAATAGAGACGCTCTTGAAAGGTTTTCAAAGAAACAAAATTCGATGATACGGCTTTCGCACTTATGTAGGTATTCCCGCTATCGCTATTCACTCTTTTACGCTGATTGTTGTACCAGTACTGAAAGTTATTCAACAGCACGGCCGTCACTTCGACACCAGGTGTTTAGGAGGCGCCAGTCATGTTCTAAATGTTGTACCTCCAACACCTTGTACCATTGAATGCACCTATTAACACAATGTTTTGAGTGCGTTACATTGTGTCCTACCGTAAAACGAGATTTTTCACAGTGAAAGAAAAATTCGTTTCCAAGTAATATTTTTGCGTAGATTAACTTGGTTTTATGTACAAAATGCATGGTTGACAACTCCGTGAAGGGTCCGTATACCCCTGTCTGTATGTTCGTGAAACTGGGAACTGATCTGATTGCCAGAAGTAAATACCTATGTACGTACTCTGTATAATTGCCGTACATGCTGAAGGTGACGTTGGCGGCGAGCTTAGCGGTGTCGTGCGGTATGGGGGCGCGCGGCAGCAACACGCCTCTGTAGTGGCGTACGTTGCGCAGCAGCGCGTACAGCAGCGCAGCGGCGGCGTGCGCTGGCTCGCTGCCCCACACCAGCGACACGGTCACCGCCCGCCCGTGCTCCCCCACGCTGCGCGACAGCACGGGTCCTGCCGACACCGACCAAACATAACAACTAATTACTGTTTCATACCTTCTTACCCATATCGTAATAATAAATAAGAATAAGAATAATTTATTTAAAAAGTAGGTATTACAAAAGGGTACATGCAGTAGTATTATTTCTTATACAATAGTATAATTAGTGCTTTTAAGTAAACTATAACTAAAATATATATAACAGTTGCAAGTAACGATAATGTTGAATTCAAATGTTAGGTAGCGACCTGCCTGATCTAGGTTTATTTAAACCTGTGTTTCAGGCCATCACTTTACATTACATAATTTAATTGGGACAGTAAATTTAAAATAAAATAAATCTATTAACAACTCAAAATCAAAATGAAAATCACGGCATTTTTTCATGTAGGCCAGTTACAGGCAGTTTTGAATTGTCGAAACAAAGATGAAAATTAAATGTAGCTACAGTCCCAGTTACAACACATAAAAACTGTGAAAGTACTGTAGTTGCCCATTCCCTAGCGTAGATCTTCAGGGAGAAGAACGGGCAAGAAACTCAATGGACACTCTTTTAAATCAAAATATTGTTACAAAATCTTGGTTACATCATTTATGTTGAGATGGTGGATGGTGGGTGGTGGTGGTGATGGTGATGTTGGTTGATGTTTATGTGAAAACAATGTAGCAAGATGTGCATGTTAAAAGTGTCCACAGTAAAAACAAAACAAAAAAAATACAATTCAAAAATCAAAATAATTCATTCAAATAAGCCATAGCAACTAAGAGATGACCAGTCACAACTGACAGTGCCCGTTCAACTATAACAAAAATTTAATTGGTACAAAAACATTAAAATTAGCATAGGTAAATAAATATGTACAATTAGATGCGACGGGATAACATTTTAATCAAACAGCACGCCAAGTTACAAACGTTTCGTATCGATTCTCTTTCTACAATCGTAAACGCCTCGACGTAAGTGATTGTAAAATTTGTAGCCAAGTTGACACGACTGAGTCGAACGCTCGTTCTCTAATATCTGTAGAAAAAAACCTACACTTTAGTCTATGGTGAGCGTTCCTACCAAAGAGTATAGCGATCAACATTGTAGAAACGATAATATTCTATTCTATCATTTTGAACGATGTAAACTTGTCTACGAATTTTCTTTTCGTTTGTGTTGATGTCATTCACATACATTTGATTAGTTTTCTACTAGCGTTAACGATTCTAGATTGTCAACTTGGCTAAGCCTGCTGGGACTCTTTGGACTGCTAGAAGTTTTTTTAATAGTTAAATAGCTAATAAATAGCTGTCCCAGATAAGTAGTAAGTGCCTGTAGTAGTATAATATTAACTCCTTGGTCAATATTGAACGTCTTATATGGAGAAGCTGAGTTGTCAGGATTGATAGTCATTGTATCAATATGTTGAATTTTGTTAAATAAATGCGCGCATAGCAAAACTGATTACTATTCCCGCCATTGCGAAAAAATTTTCACAACTCGTTTTCACTGTTGAAATTATATTTATTTATCTATTAAAATGTCTACAAGTATTAGTTATGAAGAAAATGATTTATGTTGTAAACCGCCCGAAATAAAATGTGAAGCCCTTAACGTTATGGAAAGTTTACTACCTTAAAACTCCAAGGACAAAAATATCTACTATCTACTAAATAAAATGATTTTTTTGTATTATTTTATTGACAAGTGTGTTGAAAAACGTCGTATGACACACGTGTGTATTGATGATTACCGTCCTCGGCTCTCTTAAGACCCTCGCCTGACGACTCGGGTCTCAATCGCGCCTCAGCGGTAATCACCAACATTACTCACTTGTACCATAATGTACTATTACTGCAATTTATTTAACAAATGGAAAAATATCTACGACCAGAACGTTTTGACGGAGACCCGTCTTCAAAATCAAAATCAAAGCATTTATTTCAAGTAGGCCAGTTACAGGCACTTTTGAATTGTCGAAACAAAGATGTAAATTACATGTAGCTACAGTCCCAGTCACAAGACATAAAAACTGTGAAAGTACTGTAGATGCCCATTCCCTAGCGTAGATCTCTATGGAGAAGAACGGGCAAGAAACTCCATGGACACTCTTTTAAATCAAAATATTGTTACAAAATCTTGGTTACATCATTCATGTTGAGATGGTATATTATGTGAGAACAATGTAGCAAGATGTGCACGTTAAAAGTGTCCATAGTAAAAACAAAAAATACAATTCAGAAATAAACATACAAATAAGCCATGGCAACTAAGAGATGACCAGTCACAACTGACAGCGCCCGTTCACGAACATGACGCATGGATCAGCACCATTCAACTCAACCATTTTGAAGGGAACTGAATGATCCGACACACGCGCCACCATCAGCGAGACATTAGAGTGAGCGTGACATACTCTCAACCGCCAGGGCACATTCAAATCAAGAAAAGACGTAGGATTTCAGTAAATGATAGCTTTCTAGTACATAGTACTCACACAATATGGGCTATGCGATTATATTATACTAGGGATTGATTCTATACAATGCAAAGACAGTTGTACAATCTTCAGCAGCTCCAACAATTCTATTTAATACTATTTTGCCGATAAGGTGATTTTATGTGTGTGTACGGTCAGAAGGTTTGGCAAAGTAAAAAGCGTGTTCTCAGTTGAAGGTTTACTGAACGACTAACACAAAGATTACAGTGGTTGAGCTTAGAGTTAACTTACGAGCTACGTCATACATGACCTAAGACTAAAGATGTATAAATAATTTGCCTACGCGCTACAATCCTCCCCCCTTAGATTTAACGATAAAATTTTAATTTGTAACAACCCAAAAGAATACAAAATTATCTATGAACTAATTAAAACTGCAGACGATAACATAACAATAAACAAATTGAGTTGTGAACAATGGTTTTACTTATGCTAGAGCGTTCACACTATGCTACTTATACTAGAGAGAGAATCATTTTCGTCACATGTTGTTTACACTACGGTTTGCACTCGCGATTTGCTTGTAGGTTGGGCATCCCTGGCGGTGCGCCGATAGCACGTTGTGTGATCGCGTGGTTGATTTTGTCTCGACGGAGGCTTCGATGCGGCGCTTGCAATAGCACCACCCCACGTAGAGTATAGATAGGGTTACCGCTGTGCTGACTAGGATGTTTGCGGCTAGCGACATCTTGTGGGTGACGGTAATGGTTTCATCTTGCAGCGAAACCTTGTTGCCGGCGGCTGCGCTGTTCTGCGCCACGATAGTCATCTTGCTAGCTGGCTGGCCCATGTTGTCTGATTGCTGGCTGGTATGAGTGCGGCGATAGTGAACGTTTCTTGAAGATTGACGGTTATTCATACGACTGATAAAGACGTTGACGGAGGCGGCTCATATGTCGAATCTCACGGTCTTCTTAACGACCCGGCCCGATTTCGTTGTAATCAGCGGTGTCGTAGTGCTCGATGTGATGTATGGAGTCGTAACGTTCGCCGGATGTGGGACGGTGTCGGGTGGCGTCATTGTTTGGGTCTCCTGGCGTGGGACCGACACATTATCAAATTCTAATAGGTAAGCTGGTTTTAGACGATCAAGTGACACTGTGACTTGCCTTCCGTTACAGTCTAATGTATAAAATTTTGGATGTCGTTTTATTACTTTATATGGACCTTCGTATGGTGGTACCAAAGATCGACGTGCTTCATTTCTAACAAACACATGAGTGTTAAATCTTTATGAACGAATACACTATTGTTGTTGCTATGTAAACTTGAATGTGAGAGTTTGGGAACGGATGACAATGACTTGGTTAACAGTTTGATGTAGTCGCTGTCGTTAATATTGGTTGTAGATTTTGAATTAAATAGGTCACCTGGCAGTCTGAGACTACTGCCGTATAAAAATTGCGATGGACTGTATCCCAGATCTAGTTTAACTGCCGAGCGCAACCCTAGGAGTACTAGAGGTAATTCCCGTAACCATTGTGTGCTATTTGAACATTTTGCCATAATAGCAGCCTTTAAGGTACGGTGAAGTCTTTCTATCATGCCGTTCGACTTTGGGTTGTATGCAGTTGTGCGAACTCGTTCGATGCCGAGTCTTTTTAATAACTGCCGAAATAAATCGGATTCGAATTGACGACCTTGATCTGAGGTTATACGTATTGGACAACCGAAACGAGCAATCCAATGCTCTACGAACACCTTAGCAACCGTTTCAGCTGTTATATTTTTTACGGGTATAACTTCTGGCCATTTCGTCACCCTGTCGATGATGGTAACGCAATATTTAAAATCCTCTGCCGGTGGCAGTGGTCCTATTATATCGATGTGTACATTTTCAAAACGGTTACCTGTGCTGTCAAATTCGCCTATCGGTGTTACTGTGTGGCGTTGAATTTTAGATTTTTGACAGGGAACACACATTTTAACGAAATTTTTTATGTCGGTATTCATGTTGCTCCAGAAATACCTTGACTTAACTAAGCGTTGAGTAGCTGCGACGCCGGGATGACTCACATTGTGTAAAGTCTTTATGGCGAGTTCCCGGAACTGTATGGGTAGATAAGGACGTATATCGTTTGTTGATGTTTCGCAGGCTATTTTTATTTCTGAATCGGGCATTGTTATTAATTTAAATTGGAGTTTGTCGTGTTTGCGTAGATTTTGTAATTCCGGATCGCTTTTTTGTAGTTCGGCTAACTTTTGATAATCTACTAGTGATGGCAAGATAATCTCATCGATTCGGGATAATGCGTCGGCGACTGTATTTTTGTCACCTTCTATGTACATGATGTTATCGCAAAATTGGGAAATAAAGTCTAGTTGTCTTAACCGTCTAGGGGAGTCTGAAGGCGATACCTTTTTAGATAGGGCGAAGGTCAACGGTTTGTGGTCTGTTAGTACTGTTAGCTGTCTGCCTTCTACCATATGGCGGAAGTGTTTAATTGCCATGTATATTGCTAGAAGTTCCCTATCGTACGTGCTGTATCTTGTTTGGGTATCGGTCAGTTTCTTTGAATAAAATCCTAGAGGTTCTAATTTATCACCAACTTTCTGATTTAAAGCGGCGCCTACGCAAGTACCGGAAGCGTCTGTCATCAACACTAATGGCACGGTTGCGTCGGGATGCGATAACGTGATTGTATTATTGATGGCTTGTTTACATCGACTGAATGCTTCTAATGCACTTTCGGTCCATGTAATTTCTGTTTTGTCGCGTTTTTTTGAATTGTGTAAATACGCGTTTAATGGTGTTTGAATTTCTGCAGCTTTTGGAATGTTGAGCCTGTAGAAATTCATCATTCCGAGGAAACGTCGAAGTTCCTCTATTGTATTGGGTTGTGGATAATCATTAATAAGTTGCGTTTTGTTTGCGCTCAGTTTTATGCCTTTTGAGTTGATGTGGTAACCGAGGAAGCTTAACTCGGATTTACCGAATTCGCATTTATCTGTGTTGATTGTTAAACCGATATTATTTAATAGTTCTAAAACTATCTCTAAATGTTTTGCATGCGTTTCTTTTGAATCTGAAGCTATAATTACATCATCAAGGTAAGGAAATGCAAAGTCAAGACTTTTTAATGCGTTGTTGACTAGTCTTTGAAAATCTTGCGCTGCGTTACGTAACCCAAAGTTCATTCTCGTAAATTCAAATAAACCGAATGGAGTTATGACTGCAGTTTTTAGGATGTCTTCGGGAGCCATTGGTATATTATGGTAAGCTTTCCGGACGTCAATTTTTGAAAATATAGTTTTCCCTTTGAGTAAATATGTGAAATCAAGTAGTCTTGGTAATGGGTAACGGTCGGGAGTAGTTTGTGCGTTAAGTCTACGGTAGTCTCCGCACGGTCTTATTTCACCGTTTTTTTCACTAACGCAAACAAGTGGGTTAGCCCAAGGACTATTCGAAGGTCTACAAATACCTAATTGCATCATTCTTTCGAATTCTGCTTTGGCGACTTTGTATTTCTCCGGATTAAGCGGTCGTACTTTTTCATGGACCGGGGGTCCATTAGTAAAAATGTGGTGTTGAACATCATGCTTAGGATGTGTTTTAAAGTTTTCTAATTTGGTGATGTCGGGAAATTTTTGTAATATGAGATGGTATTCGTCGTTTACATCGATTGATCGAATACTCGATTCAGGGCAATTTGTAATATTTGTGGCGCGCGATATTAAAGTGAGTTTGTCTATTAGTTTCCTACCATGTAAGTCTACTATTAGTTTGTTAGCAGCAAGGAAGTCAGCGCCTATTATTGAACGTTGTACATCGGCTAGTATGAACTTCCATTGGAATGGGCGACGTAAACCTAAGTTAACTGTGATGGATTTTTCCCCGTATGTTTTGATTTTTGTGCCGTTGGCTGCATATAATATGTAATCTGATGTGGATGCGTTTTGCCTTTTACCGGCTAAAACCGACACATCAGCACCAGTGTCGATAAGAAATCGTGCACCAGTTTTAATATCTGTAACACATAAACGATAGGAATTGTTGACACCGGCGACATTGTGTATTTGACCCGGTGTCTGAATTAGTTTTCCGGGTTCCTTTTATTGCAATTTATTGTATCGCCGCATTTACGCGCATTTATGCCATAAGTGAAGTGGTAAAAACACTGGTAATTCGCATCACCTGGTTTCTCTTTTTGTTTGAGGTAATTCTCCCTATTTTTATAAGTGATTTCACGACTTTTAGAGCGCGTCCGGGAAGTTCCACGGCTATAACGATCTCGGCTTCGCGACTCGCGGTTCTGATGGTTAATGGAATCGTCTAGTTTAGTGCGTAATTCTGAAATTTCTAGTTTCATTTGTTTCAGCTCATTTACAATGGTTTCGGGAAGTGTTGGGTCTGCACTCGGAGTTGTTTTAGAAACCGGGGCTATTTCAGATGGTCTGGTATTTTCCAGAATTTTATTAGCGATTTTAGCCAAACCGTCGAGTTTTACCTCGTCAGTGTCGCATGCGGTTATGACGGCCCTAATTGAGTGTGGAAGACGACCTGTCCACAATAATTTTAGAGTATCGTCTGGGACTTTATTTTTCCCTAAGTCTCGCATACGCCGTAATAATTGTGAAGGCTTTTGATCTCCGAGTTCGATTTCGTTTAAGAGTTGGTTCATTTGTTTTGTTTCCGACTCTTCGTAAACCGAAATTAACCTATTTTTTAGAGTTTCATATCTATTATTCTCAGGCATGTTTTCAAGAATGTCACTAATATCAGGTAATTCGTCAGGTTTCAGCCTAGCTATTAGAAGTTGACTTTTGTGCAGGTCACTTGCCTTTAGAGGATCCACGTTGGCGTCGAATTGATGAAACCAGAGTCTTGGTCGATCTTGCCAGAAGTCCGGTATCCTCGGTGTCATGGAAACTGCCGTCATCTGTTGCGGCTGTGGCTGGTCTTGGGTTGACATGGCTGCAAGTTGTTGAGAGAGCTGCGGCCTGGTAGAGTGAGTCGTTCGTTTTTACGCGCGATGAATTGTAGTCTTTGTTAAAAACTTGGAACTCGATACGCGAGCGGACGCGTCGGGTGTCACCACTTTGCCGATAAGGTGATTTTATGTGTGTGTACGGTCAGAAGGTTTGGCAAAGTAAAAAGCGTGTTCTCAGTTGAAGGTTTACTGAACGACTAACACAAAGATTACAGTGGTTGAGCTTAGAGTTAACTTACGAGCTACGTCATACATGACCTAATACTAAAGATGTATAAATAATTTGCCTACGCGCTACACTATCAATGTATGCGCCCCTGTCCATGTTGAAGTGCGTAAATGTACTTAGAGTAAGAAAGCTTATGTTATGTTAGAGGTAGTCGGTAATAAACGCTAGTATAGAACGGACGTGTTTAATTGCAACCTTCCATACTTCATGGCGACCCTGCCACACGCGTTCCGGGAACTGCGCTTGCAAGCTATCCGATAGCGGGCGCAAAGTGCAAGCGCGGCGGATTCCTGTGTGCCTTGGTGACCAAGTTGCAATGTTTAACAAATGCAATATTATAAGGAGTGAAAATGGGAAAAAGTTACTCGAAGACTGAGGATAAGGAGGTTATCATCGCACAAAACGCATCAGGAGGCAATAATAGCGCCAGCGAAATGGAGCAGGAAAATCACATAAAACTAAATAACATTTTGATGACGACATTTCTGGTGCTGTTGCTTATTATGATTCTTGCAATAATTTACAAGAAAGTCATAAAAAGACATAAGAAATGGATAGACGACCAAGTGGATTCTGCATTTGTAAGAAGGATGCGGCAGCGTTTATCCGGCAGGAGAGATCAAGGTCACGTTGAAGATGTTTAGGCGCATACGATTAATTCAAGAGAAGATTTGTGAGTACTTAAGTGAAAAAAAGTGAAAGGAACAAGTGTGTGAAGTGAAGTGTTTTACACGTAAGAATATTGACAATCTTATATTTAAAAGTATGTAGTAATATTAAGTTCTAAAAATAGGTTGCGAGTTGCAGTAAGTACCGTAGTACGTAGAAATACGACTCGGCATTTTTTTTTATCGGTGCATTGAATGAATGTGCCTCGAGTTAGAATAAGTTAATTTGCAATTAATGAAATATGATATTATGGTGCAACAACTTTATTTTTCCAGTAATTATAATGTTTTGTTAATTATATTATGGCTGACAATTTAATCGAATTATATGAAGAATTATTACGAATACGGAGATATCTTATAAAAAAAGGCCAGAGTCAACAACAACACAACACAACACACACACAATCGGCCTCTTGCAACTTATCTGACGATACTAAACCTTTGTATCTACAAAGGTTTAGTATCGTCAGATAAGTTGCAAGAGGCCGATTGTTAAATAGAAGTAAAACATTATTTACCGCTTTAGGTGAAAAGGCAAAAGAATCGGAAATTGAGTTAATTAATGCCACATATAAAGAGATATGTGCAATATTTCAGGAAATATCAAAATTGTGTATTTTGACTAGCGTGGAATTAATATCAGAAACAATGGAATTTGATATGAAAACTGCTTGTATGTTAATACCTGTATTAGATGATAAGGAAAATACAACGAAGCGATTGATTGACGCGGTGGAGATGTACGCGGATATGCTTAGTGATGTAGGTCAACAGTTACTAATTAAGTTTATACTAAAGGGTAGGTTGTTTGAAAATGCCAAGTTACGAGCAGCAGACACTTACTCGACAATTAGTGACATGATTAAGGATTTTAGAAATAAACTATTAATAAAAAAATCCTTCACAGCAATTCAAAATCAAATTCAATCTCTGAACCAAGGGTATAGGACTATTGAGGAATATGGGTCGGAACTTGAAAGATTATTAACAAATTTAAATATTTCTCAGGCTGAAGGAGACACTGCCAAATGCGCGATTCTTAAACCAATTAATGAAAAAATGGCCGTGAAAAAGTGTACAGATGGACTTAAGAGTGAAAGGTTGGGCACGATCATTGCCTCACGCAACTACACATTGCTGAAGGACGCAATCCAGGCAGCCAAGGACGAGTCCCCGCCATCATCGTCTTCTTCTTCCAGGCCTGCTGAGGTTATGGAGTTGACGTCAACTTTTAGAGGTAGGCTCAATTATCGTTTTCCTAAACCCATAAGACAAGGACGTGGTCGTCAAAATTTTCAAAATAGAGGTACTTTCAGAGGTACTTATCAAAATAATTATAACAATTATGGTAACCACTCAAATAGATACCAAGGCCAATAACCTTTTTGGTACGGCCCCCGCGGCAGAGGACAGCATAACAGACAGGGTTATTACTATAATAGGCGTGGTGGCCAAGGTTTTTACCAAATAACAATCCCACCACAAAGTGACAATATTCAAGCACGAACAGGTTGGAACATAAGCCTGACAGCAATGGCAACAATCAGTTTTTTCGTGATTAATAATTTGGTTTATAATACTTGCACTGGTAATTTTAAATTTATTAACTTCTATATAAACGGTAAAAAGCTAATATTATTATTAGATACAGGCGCATCTATTTCAATTATTAAGGAAGAAGAACTTCCAAGGTCAACCCAGGTGTTTCGTGATAATTTAGCGATTAATGGAATCGGAGGTAAGGTTTACTCCACAGGGTACGCAATGCTTGATTTATATGCTTCTGAAACTGATTCGTTTCAAATTAAGTTTCATATATTTAAAACTTTACCAATCACCGTTCATGGAATATTAGGATTAGACTTTATGAAAAGGCATAAAGCAAATATTGATTTAAATAAAAATTTGTTAACACTACAAATAGGAGAAAAATATTATAATCAAACAATTTATGACCAACCGGATTACAGTAATTCATTACTGATCCCACCTCGAAGTGAAACCATTCATTACATTTATTTAAACACGGAAGTGACAGGTGATTGCTTTGTTAGTGCAAGAGAATTAGAAAAGGATGTTTTCCTAGCAGGCACTATAGTTAGACCTAAAAATAAAAAAGTGCCAATAAAAATATTAAATACACGAGATGAAGAAGTAAGCTAAAAAAATTTTGCATTAAACGTAGAGCCTTTAGAGGACTACCAAACTTTTTAATTTAGCAAACAAGACAGTAGTTCAATAAGAGCCAATACATTATTGCCAATTTTAGAATTACAACATTTAAACCGAGAAGAAAAGGACTCCATTGAGAAAATTTGTACTAAATATTCTAATGTTTTCTTTTTACCCGGTGATAAGTTAGAAACAACAAATATTTGCGAACAGACAATAACATTGAAGAGTAACATTAATCCAATTTATAACAAACCGTACAGGTTACCACAAGCCCTAAAACCGGAAGTAGCTAAGCAAATTGATAGTATGCTTAAGGATGACATTATAGAAGTATCAACTAGCGAATGGTCTAGTCCGATCCTACTAGTTCCAAAAAAAACAGAGGGATCTCAGAAGTGGCGTTTAGTTATTGATTTTTGGAAATTAAATGAAAATATTGTAGATGACAAATTTCCATTGCCGAACATAACTGATATTTTAGATTCGTTGTCTGGCTCAATCTATTTTACCCATTTAGACCTTCAACAAGGATATTATCAAGTAAAACTGGCACCTGAAAGTCGAAAATATACTGCATTTTCCACCAGTACAGGACATTACCAATTAAAACGATTACCGATGGGTCTTAAGACTTCTTGCAGCGCTTTTAGTAGAGTTATGTCAATTGCGATGTCAGGTTTAGCCTTTGAGAAATGTTTTGTCTATTTAGACGACGTTATCGTTTTCGGAAGATCTTTAACTATTCATAACCAAAATCTCATTGATGTGTTTGAAAGACTGAGGAAGGTTAACTTAAAGTTGAACCCTACTAAATGTCAATTCTTAAAAAAAAAAAATATATCTGGGTCATTTAGTTTCTGCTAACGGTGTTTCACCTGACCCTGACAAAACTAAAGTCTTAAAAAATTATCCAGTACCAAAAGACGTGGATGAAGTGAGACGGTTTGTTGCCTTCTGCAACTACTATAGGAAATTCGTACCGTCCTTTGCAACAATTACTATGCCTTTAAACCGATTGCTAAAAAAGGATGAACCATTTGTTTGGAGTATAGAGTGTCAAAATGCATTTAATTATCGAAAAACGTCATTAACAACGCCACCAATATTACAATATCCAGATTTCTCGGAAACCAATGAATTTATATTACAAACAGACGCATCTAAACTGGCCGTAGGAGCTGTATTGTGTAACAAGGATATGAAACCTGTTGCTTATGCCAGCAGACCATTAAATAAAGCAGAGAAAAATTATCCGGTAATACAGAAAGAATTAACAGCCATAGTATGGGCAGTAAAGTACTACAGACCATATTTGTTTGGTAGAACGTTTACTGTTATGACAGACCACAAGCCTTTAGTTTATTTATTTGGTATGAAGGACCCTTCTAGCAGACTAATTAAATTCAGATTAATACTTGAGGAATATGATTTTAAGATAGTGTATGTGAAAGGTAAGGACAATGTGATCGCGGATGCATTGTCAAGGATATGCATAACATCAGATGAATTAAAGAATATGAAAGAGCAAATTTTAGCTGTAACAACCAGAGGACAAAAGAGGAGATTGGAAGAAAGTAGTAAGGAAAAACAAACTGTGCCTAGTAAAGCCACCGACAGTTGGCCTGATCAACCAAGGGTCGTGGAATTACTAAGACAGCCGTGTGATTCTATTGAAATGAATTTAGTAGAAGAAAAGACTATAAGGAAGTATAACAGAGAAAATATGATAGAAAAGCAAAAGGATTGTTTTGTTTATATTCCAAGAAAAATGCTATTGTGCATTAACCTTAACTTTAGATTGCATTTCTCGCGAGCCGAATTTGCGACTAAGTTAAAGGAGTTTTGTGAAAGAATAAACGTAAAAGAACTATGCATAGTGAAAGATGATAATAATAATGAATTTATAAGAGGTTTATGTAGTGAAATTAAATCCTTAAAGGCATGGTCCGGACCCCGAATATGTATTTTGAGAGGAATTGAAAGAATATATGACGAAAAGGAAAAGGAATTTATTTTGAATAACTATCATTTATTGCCCACCAGTGGACATGCGGGTATGAATAGAATGTCGAATAACATTAAAAGAAAATATTACTGGCCAAGGCTAGATATGGATATTCGTAAGTTTATAAGTAAATGTGAGATGTGTCAGAAAATGAAACAAAGTAAATATACTAGACAATCCATGACTATAACTACTACAGCATTAGCAGCCTTTGATAAAGTTTTCCTTGACTTAGTTGGACCTTTGGACAGGGACGAGTTAGGAAATTGTTATATTTTAACCCTACAATGCGAGCTGACAAAATACACAGAGGCATATCCATTACCAAACAAGGAAACGGTTACTGTAGCAAAAGCTTTCGTAAATAATTTTATTTTACGATTCGGAATCCCAAAAACCTTAGCTACCGATAGGGGGACAGAGTTTATCTCTCACGTTAAGGAACAAACATGTAAGCTATTAGAAATAGAAAAGTTGCAATCCACGGCATACCACCATCAGTCAATCGGTTCTCTAGAGATAGCACATAAACATTTAGGAGCATTTCTAAGAACGTATTGTAAAAACGCGTATCATTCATGGTCAGATTGGTTACCTTTCTGGTGTTTTAGTTTTAATACTAGTGTAAACACGCAAACTAAATACGCACCTTATGAGCTTGTGTTTGGAAGACAGTGTCGTTTACCAAATAGTTTAGAACATGGCATAGAACCACTTTATAATACTGATGATTATTGTTTAGATTTAAAATATAAGTTGCAGGTAGCCATAAGAGATGCAAGAAACAATTTGGTAGCTTGTAAGAAAAACAGAAAGGACAAATATGATAAGTCATGTCATCCTGTATTTTATAAGAAAAACGATCTTATCATAGTAAAGAATGAATGTGCTCGTAAATAAGACTGTATTTTTGATGGACCTTTTGAAGTGTTGGAAGATTTAGATTTTTTTTTTAGGCGTTAATGTAAAGATAATTAAAAATTGAAAGGTAGATGTTATACATAAAGATAGGACAAAAAAATTTAGTCAGTAAGTTTTTTTTTTTTAGAAAAGGTACCTTTGCTTTGCTTGTCTTTATTTTTTTATTATGATCTTTAATAAATAACTATAATAATTATAATTGATTGTCTTTAATTATAATTGATTGTCTGTAATTGTTTAATTTTAATGATTGTCTTTAAATTTAAATGATTGTTTTTTTTTTCTCTTTCACCCCCGGAGGTGAAGTGCGTAAATGTACTTAGAGTAAGAAAGCTTATGTTATGTTAGAGGTAGTCGGTAATAAACGCTAGTATAGAACGGACGTGTTTAATTGCAACCTTCCATACTTCAATGTGGAGCAGGACCAGCATTGAGCCACGCATTTTTATCAGCGATATAATCGCCCAACTTGTAAGCTTGCTTACATAGTGTGCGTTTGATGCATGTTTTAAATTTCGTCTCATTCAGTTCAAGAATACTTTGTGGAATTTTATTATAGCATCTCAAACAGTACCCCATGAAAGATGAGTCCACTTTAGCGAGTCTGAAGCCTGGCTGAACTAGTTGGTCCCTATTTCTAGTACTGTAATTATGTCTATCACCTCTTTTACCAAAAAGATGCAGATTTTTTCTGACGTACATTATGTTTTCGTAGATGTACTGACAATGTACCGTCATGATGCCAATATCCTCAAACAGTTCCCTTAGAGAATCGCGCCTACGAAGATTATAAATGGCTCTGATGGCTCTTTTTTGCAGAATAAATATAGACTCAATATCTGCGGCCCATCCCCATAGCAAAATGCCATAAGACATTATACTATGAAAGTAACTAAAATAGACCAGTCTAGCGGTATCTACATCAGTAAATTGAAAAAATTTTCTAATAGCATATGCTGCTGAACTTAGACGCGCCGCAAGGGATGTTAAATGAGAACCCCATTGTAGCCTTGAATCAAGCGTAATCCCCAGGAAAACCGTTTTATCTACGAATTCAAGTTTCTCTTTATTTAATATTATTTCACAATCACTACTTTTAACATTGGGTAAAGCAAATCTTATGCATTTAGTTTTTTTTTCATTTAATTCTAAATTGTTTGCTGTGAACCAATTATGGACCTGAAGTAGGGCATCATTCACGTCATCTAGAGTCTGGGCCCGTCTATTTATCTTAAAAATAAGGGAAGTGTCATCAGCAAACAACACCATATTTTGAGGTTGGTTTTTCAATAAATAGGGTAGATCATTTATATACACGAGAAAGAGGAAAGGACCCAATATTGAGCCTTGTGGAACCCCCATTTTTACTTTTAAACCTTGTGAATTAACACCATTTATTTGAACACGTTGTTGTCTATCACTCAAATATGATTTTACCAAACTAAGTGCAAGTTGACCTAATCCGTAATGCTCAAGTTTCAAAAGTAATGTGTCGTGATTTACGCAATCAAATGCTTTGGAAGGTCACAAAATATTCCTATGGCGTCTTGAGACTCTTCCCACGCAGTAAATATGTGCTTTAATAAGGTTACACTGGCGTCAGTCGTACAACGTCCCTTGGTGAAACCATACTGTTGATCATATAAAATTTTGTTGGTGTTAAAATGATTGAGCATTTGATTAAGCATTACCTTTTCAAACACTACAAACGGATACAGGTCTATAATTATTAGTATCTTTACTGTCCCCGGATTTGAAAATAGGTATGACTTTACTGTATTTCATTAGATCAGGGAAAACTCCTTGGTCTACACATAAATTAAAAATTAAAGCTAAGTATGGGGCCATAGTCTCAAGTATGGATGCACAAACTTTGATAGACATTCCCCATAGATCTTCGGTCAGTTTGATTTTTATTTGCCGGAAAGCTTTAATAACTATCATAGGGTTTATGTGTTTAAATTTAAATTCAACCGTGCAGCCAGATACATACGCCTTTAATAAACCAATTGAGACTTCAGGTGAGGAATTAAGAGCTTCCGTCATTTTTAATGGTATATCGGTAAAGAAATTTACAAATTCTTGAGCTACTAGCCACACATTAGATTCCGCTACATGCTGAATCTAATGTGTAGCTAGTGTTACTTATTTTCTTCCTGTTAGTCTCATTATTTATGACTTTCCAGACTGTCTTTATTTTGTTTTCTGCTGTTTTGATTTTGTTGCTAATGTGCAGGGCTTTAGCAACCTTGCATGTATTTCTAAAAATTTTTGAATACTTAGCAACATACCGGTTAAAAGTTTCGGTGTTTATATAAGGCTTAAGGCCATAAAGCTCAAATAGTCTTTCCCTACTTTTTCTGATACCTCTAGTTGCCCAATCACTAAATATGAATTTAGAGCTAATACTTGTTGTCTTCTTTTCAAAAGTTTTGTTGAATTCCGTGTGAACTATTGAAAACAAACGATCATACAATTGATTTATATTAATATCGTCATGGCTCATAACACCTAACTTGTTCTGTAGGGAAATATTATACCTATTTAATTTGCTAGAAGTTATAGGTCTAAATTTGATCTGAACTTTTTGCAAAGGTGTATTACACCTAAAAGTTACAGTTTGTCCGCTATGGTCAGACGGCAGACAGTTTACTATGGCTTTATCTAAGTAATCACAATTGCAGAAAACATTATCTATACAAGTCGCAGAAGATGGAGTGACTCTAGTAGGTTCTATAAAAGTGTTGGTTAAGTCAAATAACTTAAAAAGATTTAACAACCGACTGCTATTTGAACTTTCTTCTAAAATATTGATATTGAAATCACCACAAATAATTGTAGATTTATTACTGGCTGCAAGTTTTGCCAGAACATCTTCCATTATTGATTCAAATAAGGAAAAGTTTTGATAGTTTGGGGGTCTGTACACACGCACAATTACATGCTTATCTGGCTCAACACAGGACAGTTCGACGCAATGTTTAACCGAGAGACCTACTATGTCATTTCGTTGCCTAAATTTGAAACCTTTTTTTATTAATATTAGGAAACCTCCACGCAAAATAAAAGCATAGTTTTACGGTTAAAGCAGCTACCCACCATATAGTTTTCATAATTAATAAGCATTTGGTAATCCTTTAGCCAATGTTCAGTAAAACAAATAATGTCAAACTTACTATTCTCTAAAAACAATTCAATTTCTAATAATTTGGAAGAAATGCCTTGGATATTTTGGTGGAATAATTTTAAGGTGTTCTGCTGAGGCCCTTTTTACTAACTATCTGAGTGCAAGAAGATACCTTGCTGTTGGAAGGATTAACAATATTGTTAATCGTACCGTCTGTTGTCTCACTTTCTAGTTTAAATTAATAATAATATTTGGAGTGGTGCCGGAGACTTCCGTGCCATCCTCAGACACTATCACTAATAGAGCTTAATTGAGGATTTTCCACGGTGACGCATGGATCCTCCTCAGAATATTTGTATACATGTATAGCACTAATGCTATCTTCATTTAAAGTCACCAAGCCAAGATCTACGACTGTTGCAGTCAATATGTTCCGAATTAGAATTTATTATTGAACTTGTATTTTTTCTTTTCAGTTTTCATTAAAGTTATTAGTTATTTTTTACCAGTCCGGATTTTTTTATTTTTTTTTTATTTTACCCTTTTTTGTTACGATTATAATAATATGGAGAATTTCGCATTTTTATTATTTTTTTGTACATTTATCACTTTAAAGCTCATAAACCTACTTAGTAATCCGCGCGTATCTGATTAATAGCACATTTGAAAAAAAAAATGGTCATGATATTATACCATTTTAAAACTCATGATGAGCCCTTTATTTTGATACCCATATTGCAGGGTCCGGGGTAACCAAGTACTCTTACGATACCACGTACATCGAAATAGGTTTAGGCACTAGGAAATTATGGTGGAATAAAGCAACTCACAAACATACATGCATATGTCGGATCCGGTCATGAGGACGGGCGAATGGATCGAAAGCGCGCCAGTGGTGACATCACGCGACCTACTTACCAGTCTACCCCACCATGGTGGTTTTACAGAGCTCTGATGTTAAAACCTCGCGGCGAGGCGGACATTTTGGGTCTGATCGCAGCGGAGTTAAGACGTCTTGAAACTGTACCCGATTCATTGTGCCCAGTGTTATTGCGTGAAAGTGCAATGTCAAGTATTTTGTTAGTTTACTCAGTGTATCTGTTTGAAAAGAGTAACCATGGAGTTTCTTGCCGGTTCTTCTCCATGGAAACAACCAACCCGAACCGTGCAATGCGAAATAAAATAGTGTATCGCATCCAGTGTGTTTTCATAGCACGAAACCCGTCTTCTGCCCACAAAATGCTCGACCCTAACGAAATAAATCCTGACAACCCCGACATCCGAATTGGGATAAAATCGTGCTAATGAAATCATGTCGCGAGGACAGTGTCAATAACAATCAGTGTGATGTGTATTTATGCGTATGTATGTGTGCGTGCCTGCAAAATTATGATGTTCTATTGCTACGACAGTAATAAACGTGTCCGTTACCCAGGCCAGATGTTGTCGAAAATGGTCATTTGAATCTTATGGATAATTAGTTTTGCGGCTTCTGTAATTGTTGCGCACATTTTTAAATTTGTTGCGCTTATAGTTTCTTAATTATTTCACAAAAACATTTCCTGCTGGGGTAACGTTACCCCAGCCAGACCTTTTTCTTTCTAATGGGAATATTTAAATAAATACTAGCTATAAAATTAGTTGTCTAGATGAAGTAAATGTTGTGCCTTATTTTGTATTTGTTCTTTCATCGGTTGCGAAGTTATTCGAGATTTTGCTGGGGTAACGTTTTTGGTTTTGCTAGATCTTTGAAATGGTTAAGCGGATTCTTATCATATTTTGTACAAGACTTCTTAGGAATTAGTTTAAATTTGTTCTGCAATAAAAAAACCAAAATAATACATAGCTAAACGGTTATTTCATTAAATAGAAAAACACTTCAATTGGTCCCAGCACTCTCAATAAGAGGTCTAAAGACTTACTTTAAAAATTATTTTGAAGCTTGTAACTGCCTTCAAATGTATGTGAAGTTTCATTAGTATCCTGTAACACCCTTATTCATAAAAAGTTAGAGCCTCCTCCTTGAAGGCCCGATGCTAAAAAACATGATTCATAAACGTATATTAACGCTAATCAGTCAATCAAGGCTTTGCTAAAGTTAGACAGCCTTATTCATACAAAGTTAGAGCCTCCTTTAAGGCTCCTTGAAGACCCGATGCTAAAAAACATGATTCATAAACGTCTGTTAACGCTATCAGTCCATCAAGGCTCTGCTAACATTAGCGGACCGTTGACCCTCCTTTATCTCCCTGCTAAGTCACAAAATGGCCGCCGGAAATTTGAACTGCTGACTTTGACAAAAGCAAAAAACCATACCGAAGATAATTTTAGTGAAGGGAGGGTTACGCAGATTAAAACAAAATCCAGGAACATTTATTTTCTGAAATTTGTGTTTAAAAATCCTCTTAATTAGGTTTTTAAGATGATACGTGTACTAACACTTAATATGAAAAAAATAAAATTACGATGATTAACTTAGTTACAGCTTTTTTCACTTAGGTACAACATAAACATGCGGATCGGAAATGGCGGGAAAACAAACATCTCGCTTTTTATAAAAGTTGATCAACCCCAAGGTTGTATCGTCAAATTTTATCTTTTCTTATTGGTTTATCATTTCTTTTTTTGTTCCTTTTCTTTTTTCTCGTGTGTATTTGTAAAAAATTGCGTTTTCCCGCTAATTTGCTGTTACTGCTGTCATTTTTTTTTTAAATTGTCGATGAGGCCTTTTTTAGGGTTCCGTAGCCAAATGGCAAAAACGGAACCCTTATGAATCCGTCATGTCTGTCTGTCTGTCTGTCTGTCTGTCCGTCCGTCCGTATGTCACAGCCACTTTTTTCGAAATTATTTGGTAAGTAGATGTATTCTGTGAACCGCTTTAAGATTTTCACACAAAAATAGAAAAAAAAAAACAATAAATTTTGGTGGTTCCCCATACTTCAAAATGAAACTAAACTATTCTTTTCATCAAACCCATACGTGTGTATCTAGGTTTCTATGGATAGGTCTTCAAAATGATATTGAGGTTTCTAATATAATTTTTTTCTAAACTGAATAGTTTGCGCTATAGACACCTCCAAAGTGGTAAAATGTCCCCCCCCCCCATGTAACTTCTAAAATAATAGAATGATAAAACTAAAAAAAATATATGATGTACATTACCATGTAAACTTCCACCGAAAACTGGTTTTAACCTAATTAAAAAAAAAACACTATTATTAAAACATCGATCAAAGTTACAACGAACTACAAGAACTTTTATATTATGTTACTTGCTGCTACGGAACTTTTTTGTCATTTGATTTGTCAAGATGGCCAACATAACGCGTCAGTCTGCTAGCTAACAGACCCATCAACAGTCTGCTAGCTGACTGCTAGCAGACCCATCAAACCTCAATTAAGGATTTTTATGAATAAGGCTGTATGTATTAAACAAGTTATGATGATATTCAGTTCTTCACGAGCACGGTCTTGATGCGCGTGGTGTTATTTGGCCACTGGATTGGATATATGAACTGAATGTTATGTCAATTATCAGTTTTTTAGTTCAGTTGTATATCGGTAAAATTTCAGCTCAGTACATTGGATAATTAATGAGATAATACGATTAAAGTCATTAGGAAGTGAATGACCGTGGTAACCCGACCAAATTTAGGTGGTAACGAAAAAGCGAAAACGCAGAACATTATGGTACCTTCTAAAATATGTAGGATAGTGTTACAAATTTAGTACAGACATGAACACAAGTTTTAAAAAAAACTACATGATTATTAAATATTTTTTATTGACAGGTAAAATAATCATTTCAATTGAACTTTTAAAGTATTAATAAACTTATACTTAAAAATAATCACAGATTAAAATTACAGATAGTAATTTTTTTTAAATCGGTCGCTAAGTCTTGAATTTCATTAATCAAGTTTCAAACACTCTACAAGATGAATTATGTGATTATGGAGCATGTTTAGTGCGTTATGCAATTGCAAACAATGTATTACCCCTTCACCCCACCCCTCCCGCGTCCCACCGAATGACATGTTATATCGGTGATTTTTGATAAGTTTGTGCAACTGGAAGATATTAATAATGTTTTCATAGGACAGATATTATTATGTATTTAACAGTGTACGCGTCTGTACCGAAATTGTAAGGTGTATTATACTAAACATTTCAAAAGATAGTATAATGTTCTGCGTTTTCGCTTTTTTGTAACCACCTAAACTTGGTCGGGTTACCACGGTCATTCACTTCCTAATGACTTTAATCGTATTATCTCATTAATAATTATCCAATGTACTACGCTGAAATTTTACTGATATACAACTGAACTAAAAAACTAATGATTGACATAACATTCAGATCATATATCCAATCCAGTGGCCAAATAACACCGCGCGCATCAAGACCGTGCTCGTGAAGAACTGAATATCATCATAACTTGTTAAATACTTACAGGATACTAAAAAAATAAAAAAGACTAGTCAACAAGCTTCGGAGTGGCGCCTTCCAACTGAACCGAAACCGAAAAAACCACGCCAAAGTCGATCAAAAGTCAAAGTCATGTTGACTGTTTTCTTTGACTATCGCGGTGTTGTGCACTCTGAATTCTTACCGGAAGGTCTAACGGTAAATAAAGAATATTATTTGAGCGTTATGCGGCGTTTAAGAGAGCAAATTCGACGAAAAAGGCCAGATTTGTGGAAAGAAAATTCTTGGATTTTGCACCACGACAATGCGCCTTCGCACAAGGCTATCATTGTGAACGAATTTTTGACCAAACACTCAACAAATACCATCCAGCAACACCATATTCACCAGATATGGCTCCTGCTGACTTTTTTCTTTTTCCTAAACTCAAATTACCACTTCGTGGCACCCGTTTTCAATCGATAGAAGACATAAAGGAGAATTCGCGGCGAGAACTGAACTCAATTCCGGAAGCAGCGTTTAAAAAATGTTTTGATGAATGGATTATTCGTTGGCGCAAGTGTATCGTTTCTAAAGGAGCATACTTTGAAGGTGATAAAATAAATTTGGATGAATAACAGACATTTTGTGTATTATTGATCTTTTCCCGGACCTTTCTTGACAGAGTAGTATCTATGGCATGTAGCTGATGAGGTGACACTGTTATTTTTGGACTGGACTCATCACCATTCAAACAAGTGCGAGTGGACCCCTCAGAATCGGACGATTCAGATTTCAACACGACAAATCAGGTCCAAGGTAGCTCCTGGCTCCGCGTTTGAAAATGAAAACAGGTCCTCCCTATTGGATAGGGATATTGAACACGAACTACAAATCGGGGCCAACCCCGCTCACAGAACCAGGTCCACGTACAAGTAAAGATATGGTAATAGCTACCACTACCCAGGTTTCCTGACGAGATTGCTAAACGTTGGGGGTGTATCCTAGTTGCCTGACGCGGGAACAAAAGCAAGAAGGTTTGGAAAAATCACTTATACCAGAAAACTTCAAGTTTGCCAAAGCACCTCTGTTAAATTCAGAAATCACCCCCGTTCTAAGCGACTGTAAAAAATAGGCTCAAATAAATAACCTAACATTTTGTACATATTTGGGTTATGAAATTGCAGGTTTAACAAACCTGGCATGCTCCATTATTGATGGAGATACAGAATGGTGTGTATGTAATATAACAGACGATCCTGCCGTTTTAAGTTTCAAGTCAATTTGAAATAAACGACTTAAATGTCGAAATATCAAAATTACAGTCGTCCGGTGCTGTCGTAAAGCGTGTCGACGTACTTGACCAGTTTTTATCAAAAATAGGTCCTATATCTACTAAACTACTGGCTAACATAAGTGACGGTTCATTTCGATTTATTCTTAATACACAACATTTTAAAATGGAAGAAATTCGAACTGTCTTAAAATTATTACTTACAAACAATTGCTACGAGTATATGGCTACAATAGATCTTAAAGATGCATATTTTCTAATAAAAATCGATAAAACTAGTAAAAAGTAGTTACGATTAATGCAATGCTGTCCTATTTGACCCAAAGGTTGACTGGTAGAGAATGCCTTGTGGCATTCTCTACCAGTCAACCTCTCTCTTGTGCATGAAGTTTAAATAAATAAATAAATTAATTAATGTTTTGAAAATTTTTGAATTTCAATGTTTACCATTCGGTTTGTCTCAAGCTCCGTATAGCTTCACTCAACTTACGAAACCGGTGGTGGCCACACTAAGAAAGACGTGCTTAATATTGGCAATTTATTTAGATAATATTATTTGTATCGGCAATAAGTATGAAGACTGCCTTAAATGTCTTACCGATACAAAGGTATTTTTAGAAAGTTTGGGTATTGCCATAAATTTTGGCAAAAGTAAATTACAACCGAAACAATTTCAATCTTTCCTTGGTTTCGAATTGCATTCGCGGAATTATTGTTTAAAATTACCAATGGAGAAACTAGTCAAAGTTCAGAAGTGTATCGAAAATATTTCTAAGCAAAAACAAATATCTGTTAGAGATTTTACTAAATTTCTCGGAATACTTTGCTCCTTACGGCTGGGTTTATACTAAATAATATTCTTTGAACGCGAAACGTTCTTAGCTTTGAGAAACACTGACAACAATAATTATGGTAAAACTATGATGTCATAACCGTTAGTCTTAAACCAGACTTCGTTTGGTAGATGGACAACATTATGCGTACAAAAAATATAATACGCAATGGACATTATGTATTGGAAATATCTTCGGATGCTTCTCGTATTTTGCAAAGGTGAAAAGACAAGTGGGTTCTGGAATAATACAGAGATTAATTATCACATAAATGAGTGGGAACTGAAAGCGGCTTTGATAAACAAATACGCAACAAAGAGATATTGCTGCGCATCGTTATTACAACAGCCATATCTTATATTAATAGATATGGCAGAGTCCAATTTTTGAAAATAAAGGAATCAGCACGCGAAATCTAGCAATGATGCGAAAAAAGGCAATTGCATTGTATTCGCGTCATATTTAAAGCCCAAAGACAATGTTGAGTCAGATGAGAAATCAAGGCGAAAAAATATTGATACCTACCGAATGGAGTTTGTCCCTGTTAGCTTTTAAGAAAGTCGTGAATACGTTTGGCTGTCCTGAAATCGACTTATTTACCATTAGAGTTAATATCAAGCGTGACAGGTACATTTTATGAAAACGTGACCCGGAAGCGTTCAAAATTGACGCGTTCACTGCTGATTGGGATCCATTATTTTTCTACTCGTTTTTTCTCCGTTTTCATTGATTTTAAGTATCTACGGAAAATAATCGACGATAAAGCCACGGGAATAATGATAGTACCACATTGGCCTAGCCAGGCTTGGTACCCACTCTTTTTAAACTGACCTAGTTTACTTTGAACCTGACGTTAATCTGTTACTGTTTCCTTTCAGAACCAGACACCCACTCTGGACACGATTTACCCTGGTGTCATCCCTATTATCAGGGAAGCATATGCAGGACAAGACTTAACACCTAAAACTATAGAAATTATGATTGCGTATATGGCAAAAAAAAAAAAAAAAAAAGTAAACAGCTGCTGTGCGTATAAAAAGTGGATTTTTGCACCAATAATAGTGATATTAGCTGTTAGAGTACAAATATCTCACTAATACTAAAGTTTCTAACGGTAGAAATTGAAGAGGAGGCTAGCAATTATATCCTTAATTCTATTCGTTCAGCGTTGGCTCTAATATTGGACAGGCAGTTAAGTAGTGATGACCGGGTTTCCCGGTTCTTTAAGGGAGTGTTTAAAAAGAACCCTACTTTCCCTAAATATCAGGCAACTTGGGATCCAAATCTAGTCCTGGATTATATCGCAAACTGGTATCCAAACAAAGACTTGCCAATAGAGAAACTCACTAAAAAGCTGGTAGCTTTTCTTGCGTTGTCTACTGTATAACGCGTACAGGCGCAATCGTTAATTCGCTTGTATTACACAAGCGCCACCAATTAAAAATATGAAATCAACTCATATTATTATTAAAAAACTCATACACAACGCAAGTGCCTTACTATTAGCCGCTGGATTAAAATAGTTCTTTCTCAAGGTGAGGTAGATACCTACGCACGCATCTTCCCCTGCGGTCAAAAGAAAATGCATATCAGTAGACCTTCAGCGAGTTGGTCTTCCTGACCGGGAATTCCTTAACGTTTACACAGTTCTATGACAGAGTTCAATGATGACGATTTCGCAATGGCTATTTGTGATGAATATCCCAAACAATGTTTCTTGAAAGATACGTAAATATATCACCTTAAATCATAATGAAGCTATGAATAATATTGTTGGTTTGAAAACATATCTATGAGCTTCTTTCTTACCTCCTCCGCGCTCTTACCTAATGCTTCACCTATTTCACTCCCAGTTCTAAACATCTACCAAGTGAATTATATAAATCTTTCGGATGTGACGTCGTAGTATAATTATGGTCGAACATCACTTAAGGTAAGTTCGTTTAACCATCAATTATAGTAGGCGTCGAAACCTGTCCAGTGATAGGAAAGTCCTGAGCGGAGCGAACCTGCGAGACCGAGGCAGCGTAACGATGGGTTGGTATGGTAGGTTGAGTGGGTGAAGCGTAACTCAGGGCGACGCAGCAAACTTTTAATGGGTCTGAGTTTTTAGTTAAGGTTTTTTACTTTCAAAATCATTTATCAAAACTCCCCCCTCTCCCCCCTTCACCCCCTCCCAACTTTCACCCCTTTTTTTACCACTGAAAAAACTTTGGATTCTTACCTTAAACTATTGAGGGTCAACCCCAACCTCCCCTAAAATAGAAAGGGCTGTAACTTCATAACGGTTAGAGATAGCCGCTAGGTGTTTGAACAAATATTATAGGCGTCGAAACCTGTCCGGTGGTGGTACCGGTAAAGCGAAGGGTGAGCGAAGCGAGCCCGTGTATTGTAGGGACAAGGTCAGGATAGCTTTCCGGTGGTAGGTAGGTCCAGGGTGGTCCAGGGTGAAGCGTAACTCAGGGGCGACAACGAGCAAACTTTAGGGTAATGTTTTTTTTAATGGGAAAAAGTCCGAGTTTTAAATTTGGTTTTTTAGGTTTTTTTTTTTTAATTGCTTTTTATGTTTTAAGGGTTTCTAAGGGTTTTTAAAATATTTGAACGATTTTATAACATTTACAAAATCTTTTAAGGACTCTAATGGATTTTCCAATTCGTTTAAGAATTCTTATGGATTCTCAAAATGTATAAGGGTAATTAATACTTCTCAGGAACACGACAACACGCGAGCTGCGCGCACCCACGCAAATACTAGTCTTTATATATTTTTGAAATGGCCCTGTTTAATAGACATCACCCATCGCTATTTACATTAGAGCTCAGATCGTGAAATAGAAGTCATTTGTATAACAACCTTGCCAGGCAATATAGAACTAGCCTCTTTGGGAAAAGTGTCTTTGCTATAGCCACGAAGATCTACAATAAAATTCCTAATGACTTATAAGAATGTAGCAATATTAATATCTTTAAAAATAAATTGTTCCAATTTTTATGGAAAAGTGTTGTACGGTCCACCCGTACAAATCATATATCTTTTTACGTTAAATAAGCAGTTTTGTACCGCGTGCGCAATTTACTTCAGTTCGCGTTCGGTCTTCGCCGCGTGTACTCATTATCATAATATCGTAGCATTTCGATATTGTAAAATCATACTATCATCATAAGTGATCACTGTATCAATTAGCTATAGCATTATATCAATAAAATCATTATAGCTCTATCACAACTTATCATTTATAGTTGTCCCGTACAACTTTATGGTCCTTCGAGCCACCGTATTGGCGGGACCCACCACGTGTTTTACAAAGTACGTGTGAACATTCCGCCGAATCAGAGGGTGGATATTCCTAATACTATCAGAAGCAACCACCAGGTAACAAAGCAGCACTATACCGGTGAGTGAGCTTTCATTATCATCGCAACAGCGAAGCAGCTGGTCTAATTTCTACGAGTGGACTCGCCCGCGAAGTTAGCAGCACGTGTGACGTGGTTGTTGCATCAGCATACACATGACCACACCAGCATAAAGCATCATCAGCATTTCGAATAGACTACTATCAGCTATCATCAAGCTTTTTATGAAAAGGGTGTCTATTCTCGAGCAAGTCTTGCATAAAATCATTTAACAACATAAGGTACCTATGTCGTTTTCCAAGCTTAGTCGACGAAGCAAGAATTGAGTACACAATTGAGTAGGATTCATAGAAATATCATAGATTTTATCTTTATCGTTATTATTTTATCGCTGAAGCTAATTCAGCATCTCCGAGATGGAGGACCTACTCGAAAATCAGAATCAGATTATGCAAGGCATAGAGCAGCTTTTACGCAATTTTAAAAAGGATGGAGCTGAAAGAAAAACCTCTACTTACGTCAAGAAACGTTTAGAGCTTCTCGATAAATATTGGGAAGAGTTCCAGTCCAATCATATTAAGTTAGGAGAATCAGAAGCGCGTGGCTACAGCTATTTTTCAGAAAATTATTATCAGAAAACTAGGCAGTTGTAAAACTACAACGAGGCACGTGCGTACATTCAGCAGTACAAGGTCACCATGACCGATCCCAAGATTCTCGAAGCACCGACCACTCCGCAGCCACCATTGCAAGCAGCTGAAGCGGAGAAGAGTCAAGGGCACGGGACAGGATTGACAACCAATCAAGGTGCAGGAGATAGTCAACAGCAATCAACCAGCAAGGTTAGGGCCAAGTCTCCAGCTTTTTACACTTCGCAAGGTAACAGCAGTAAGCTGGAAGAGATGCTGCGTAAACAGAAAAGCAATTTTAAGGCATTCTCGCGTTCCATTGTTATCGTAGATTTAGATAAAATATCTGAGAAATGGGAGTTCGAAGATATTTTGCAGACTGTCCAATCAAGATGGTCAACAATAGACTCGTTACGTTGGGAGATTGATAGCGAGTTGTTTGAAGAAAATTATGAATACGAAGAGTCGTTCAGCAAATATGAAAAACTTTATCTTGACATCAAGAAATCTATCAACAACAAGATGTGGTCTGTCTCTCACCGTGAAAAAAGTACCCCAACGATGGACATCCCAACATTTAACGGAAACTATCATCAATGGGTAGCATTTAAAGACTTATTCACAGAATCATGTCATGTCATGTCATTATCTTAGTCTTTATGATCATAAAGGTAAAGCATGTATTTCCGACAAAAGATGCCGAGAATGTCAAGGCGATCATAACACCTTGTTACATGATACCTACTCGGGTTCCAGTAACTCGAAGTCCTACGCTAGCGATTCAACTTTACAGGAACGCAAAAACGTCACACACGTGTCGAATCCAGAGATATCTGAGACCCTGTTAGCAACAGCTCAAATCAAAGTTATGAGGGTTGATGGGGTATACTACCCAATGCGAGCCTTAATAGATCAGGGATCCCAAGTATCACTGATCACTGAGGACGCTGCTCAGAGATTGGGACTTCCTCGATAAGCATGCAAGGGAGTTGTAATGGGAGTTGGTGCCAAGGAAAATAACTGCAAGGGTGTTATACAAATTTTAGCATCAGCAATGTATGCAGACTTTGCTTTTTCCACCGAGGTACTTATCATGAAAACTCTGCTTTATAATTTGCCCAATCGCTCATTCCAAAAGCCATCATGGGCTTGTCTAGAGCATCTGAATCTAGCGGATCCTGAATATAACCTTAGTCGTCCAGTCAACATACTGCTGGGAGCAGATGTTTACTCATCGATGTTCCGCGAATCTATTTTCAGTGAAATAGTGAATAAGACTTTTTAGGGACTAATAAGTTTTTCGGGTACCTACCCAATTTGTGCTTTCGATTATTGTCATTGCTTTCTTTAAGTTTATGTACTTACATTGTTTCATGCCTTGATTTTGATGTTTATATTTTAACTTTTCATTTTTATCTTAGTCTCTCGTGCCTGGGAGCATGAACGGTCCACCCGTACAAATCATATATCTTTTTACGTTAAATAAGCAGTTTTGTACCGCGTGCTCATTATCATAATATCGTAGCATTTCGATATTGTAAAATCATTCTATCATCATAAGTGATCACTGTATCAATTAGCTATAGCATTATATAAATAAAATCATTATAACTCTATCACAACTTATCATTTATAGTTGTCCCGTACAAGTGTTATTCCTCTGTAAGTGGATGATTTTGTATCGACTTAAACTTTTTGAATGTTTCATGTCCGCTTGACGATAATTTATTGTTGTTGATTGTCTTGTATCTGTTCATGCACGCCTAATAGTAATAATATAATTTATGTTTAATCTGAAATGGAATTATAATTTTAGAATCTCAAGTGACTCATATTTTTTATTATGTTATTTTAATCATTTGTATGCCCAAGTGGCTGATCAGGGAATGGACAACAAGTATGTAATTATGTAATGAACACCTGCATGTAACCCATGTATCACAAATAAACGATTTGATTGATTTGATTTTTCTTGATATTGCCAAACGGTATAACCTTACACTGAATCTTGAAAAGAGTGAATTTTCATTGAAAGAGATAGTATTCTAGGATATACTTTAAACAGTGGAGTAATTAAACCTGACCAGGATCATCTACGTCCACTATTAGAGCTGCTTCTGCCTTCAGCCTCGGCATCGCTCCGGCGAGAATTGGGATTATTTGCTCACTATTTTAAATGTGTGCCAAGATTCTCTCATAGATTTCTGGTTTTGCAAGGCACATTCCGTCTCGATTCTGAGGCAGTAAAAACTTTTAACACTCTAAAGCAAGAAATAGCCAGATCAGCAGTAAACGCTAACATACAATTGCGCGACGATAACATACAATTTGTTGTTGAAACACACTCTTCAGACTATGCTATCGCGGGAATTCTGTCACAAGAAGGTAGACCTGTTGCGTTTTTCTCGAGAAGCCTTCACAGTAGCGAACGGAATCACTCAGCCATAGAGAAGGTGTGTTCCCACCCACATTTAACCCGCCTGCCTTCAAAGCAAGAGTGAACAAGCATCTTCTGGACACGCTCGTTCCATCATAGATCTCATCCATCGCTTTCCATCAGTGATCGAGGTCAAGAGCAGGCCCAAAGTAGAAAATGGATACAATTCCTCATCGGACGAGAGTTCAAACTGATAACTGACCAAACATCGGTCGCATTCATGTTCAATAAGTAGCATGCGTCAAGAATTAAAAATGACAAAATACAACGTTGGCGATTAGAACTTTCTGAATACAATTTTGACATAGTTTGTCGCCCTGGAAAGAAGAATATAGCAGCTAAGCTCTATCAAGAGCCAATGCACCATTAGTAGCTTCTGTACATAGTTCAGAAAATGCACTCAAAGAACTGCATAAAACCTTGTGTCATCCTGGAATAACAAGAATGCTTTGCCATTGGGTTCATAGCAAAAATTTACCTTACTCCACTGAAGAGATAAAACGTATTACTACGAATTGTTCCATATCTGCAGAAGTAAAGGCTCGTTTTCAACAAAACATGAGAAAACTAATAAAAGCGTTGGCCCCATTCGAAAGAATTTCGATAGATTTAAAAGGACTACTTCAATCAAATGGTACTGGGAACAATCGATATATCCTTACGATTGTGGATGAATATTTCCGATTCCTATTTGTATATCCCTGTCCAAACTTAAGTAGAAACACGGTAATTAATAAACTGACTGGTTTATTTTTTATATTTGGAATGCCAACTTAACTCAGATCGTGGCACTTCTTTTCTTTCAAAAGAGATGAAAGACTTTCTTCACCAGAAGGGCATTGCTATGAGCTACACTACACCGTACAACCCTCAGGGTAACGGACAAACGGAGAGATACAGTGGAATTATTTGGCGAACAGTTCAATTTTCTCTGAGAAGTCATGATCTACCTATAACCAAATGGGAGTTAGTTTATCACTTTGCACGGCTACAAACAGTACGCCCCATGAGCGTATGTTCTCTCACACCAGGAGATCCTCAACTAGTCAGTCGATGCCTACATGGCTAAACGTCCCAGGTATAGTACGAGTATTAATGCGGAACCATAATCGAACTAGTAAATATGATCCATTGGTTAAAGAAATAGAGACTCTGAAAAGTAATCCTCAACATTCTCGTGTGCGTCGTATTTAATCGACACTTAGCTCCTGCTGGGGAAAATTCTTTAGAACAGCATGAAGCTGATTCCAATAGTGGTAACGAGTACATCGATGCAGTCGATGGCGATGAGCGTAACACAGAAAGCCAGGCGTCTTTACCCGTAGCGGCGTGGCGGCACCACCAATTTGTATATTTTGCTTATACACTGGGGCTAATTAAAGTCCAATTACCTATATAAAAATGTTTTTTTATGAAAAAATGATGCATACAGTAACAAAATTGATAGTTGAATGGCTTAGCCACTACGGGTGGAGAGGGAGCAGCGGAGTACAGTTACGCCTGGTAAAATATTGCTAGCAACTAGCTGTCAATCGCTGTGATGTGGAGTTTGACGACGGTGAGGTAATAGGCCGCAACACCTACAGACTACTAAATACGTTATTGGTATTCTCAGACCTACCAAATATACACAAAAAAAACATAAAAATTTGTCAAGCCGTTTATAGCTTCCAGGTACACACCATCTCTTGGGAAGACCAAGACAGAGCGACAGACGAAAGATTGTGCATGTGGAGAAACAAACATCCCTCACCTTCGCACTTCAACACGCCGGCAGAACACCTCCATCACGACCTGCAGTGTGCTGTGAACCGACTGCGGGCTTAAGTTGGCCGCTGCAAATCCATCGGCATCATTTTCGCTATATCTCTAGCCGGTGACTAGCTAGCCACAGCTTAGTGTATTATTACTACTGTTTATAAAAAGTGATTCGTATTGAAATAAAAAAATTGTAAGTACCTAACACATTACTTCATGTATTTTACTGCTGCAGTACTTTTGGTGTGTAAATAATATATAGTATAATTACCCAAACATTTATCTTGGAGGAAAACTAAACATCGAGCTAGTTAAATTGAATAAGTACTTATCGTAGCTTGTTAATATGGTAGCAGGACTTGCTGCGGCCGTGGCCGCGTGCGAGCGCGAGATAGAGAGAACGTCAGAAATTCTCTCTATCTCGCTCTATAGTCTAACTGGTCGGAGACGCGCGTGTAGCTCGGTCACAGTCCTGGCTACACGCGGGTGATCAGATCGAACCAGGCCACGGTCATAGCTGTCCATTACCTATGCCTTCTTTATCATCAATCCACGGCTAAAGGATTTTAGAGCTATGAGGAATTAGGTGTAAAGTTCTTTACTGTTCCTGACCCTCCGTAGAAAAGGGAGGTAGGTCCTACCTCCAACCAGACGGGTGTGTTGCGTCTGATGGGCTACTGCCCGACAGTCGATAACATCTGTCGTCGTGATGATTAGAGTATGTCGCTTTATTTCAAATACGGCGGTATATTGCCGCCGCGTCCTAGCATACATTGACTGACGAATGTTTTAAATGGTAACAACGTTGGCCAGCATTTTCAGCGACTTTGTATTGTTTTGGTCTCGCTCGATTGACTAATATTTACAGCCTGGTATTACCTGGTTACCAACAGAACTTACAGTCAAGGACTCCATCTTAAGACTCTGTTAATTGAACATTGTTCAAGGCCTAGTGGAAATGCGAGACAGAATGGGACGCCGTCACCTCCTTCTGTGAAGCAGTCATGCCAGAGAAGGAGGTGGCGGAACGTGAGAGGCAGAGAACCTCACGTCCCGGCCGCCGCGAGAGACGCCCCGGGCGTCGGGGGCCACCACGTGGGCCCCGGCCATCGTAGGCGTGGGCCTGAGGACGGTGACTCACTGTCCGTCTATCTTATGACGACGGGCCGTGTCGACGACGCGTTCGTTTTCCACGCGCGCCTCAAAGAGATGTCGGCAAAAGGAAGGGGTCCGCAAGAGCCGATGCCTGCCGGGGTTGCGGGACTGTTGGAAAGAGACACCGTGGCCCCGGAACACAAAGGGTGATGAAGGAACATGGATGTGTTTTAGTCAGTAAAAGCCTGACACTCCCTCCTGCTCCGCCCAGAGCGGGAGGAGTCATTTGATGATTTCCCATCCGAAAAAAAAAAAGGCCTAGTGGAAACTGACGGTGTGTGTAGTGTGTGACTTTTTAATACAAGACACAATCTGCCGAAGGCCGAATTAGTCAGTGGGAATGTGGGTTCTAAGCAGTTTTAGTTTTCCCAATGATAAGACTGTAAATGTAATAAGCGACAGTTTCAACTTGCTGTTTTTATTCGGAGCACTCACGATTAATGATGCTGCGATTCAGCAGCTCGCAGTGGCTCGTGGCAACCGCGGCGGTGGCGACGGCGGTGGCGGCCAGCAGCAGCGCTAGCAGGCTCATGACGGCGGCGACCACACTCGATGTACGACACATGGACACGGACGCGGACACGTGGCTGCGAGCACTCGGCTGGCAGGAGTGCTATCGCGGGCGGCACGCGCGCTTGCCCGGCTCTTCCTGTAACTAAGGCGGCGCACACGCGCACGACTCTTGGCGCTGCGACAAGCGAATACCTTCCATGGATAGCAAAAATGTTCATCGATGACAGCAATTATCCTAAAAGCAACAAGAACGTGCCGTGTTTTATAATAAGACAAGTTTCTATTAGGGAGAATATACAGAGACAAATTTCTAGTAAAACTCCGCAGATGTGCGGAAGTCTGAAACTAAGATAGTGTAAAGAAAGTTGATTATTTGGCGTGGAGTGCAACGTGGTACGCGACGTGACAGGCAACGTGGAGTGCGGCGTGGTACGCGACGTATAGCACCTCACAACTTCACTTTCTCTCCAAGTGACGTCACCGGTTGCCCACTACACGCTGACTATATAGATGTTGTTGTTCTGGACTCTGTGAGTTCGTTGCATCTGTGTGAGCCTTTATTAAAAACATTACATATTGATAAAATAGTATTGGCCAGATAAGGAAGTTAAGTAACATTTTCCTTGTGGACGCAGCACGAACACTTTAGCTCCCCAATAAGTTCTATTCCTATTGCCTCTTTGCTAAGAAAAATAATAAGATTCGTTGGAGGACTGAGCCGGGCCGTATAGTAATGTGCTCTTCAGGGTAGGCCATGAGCAAGGCCAGATAAGGAGACAATAAGTAACTTGTGGCAGCGCACATGGTTCAATCGGTTGACACTTTGCATAACAATCTACCTGTAAGTTGTCAAACAACAGCTGTGTGTGTAGGTACGGTCGAACAAGCTATTTGGTTTGCAATTTAACCCACAAATTACATTGTAAAACATTTATAAACCACCATTGTAAACCAAATAGCTTGTTCGACCGTACATACCTTAGCCAAATTCTGAGGGTCAACTTTCAACACGTACGAGAATAACCTACAGTTAAACATGGTTTATAATAAATGGTTTGTAATATTTTTACACTCGTCGTCGGCAACATAAATATCTATACATATAAAATGGTAAACTGACTGACTGACTGACTGGTTGACATATCAACGCACAGCTCAAACCGCTGGTCCTTGAGACATGAAACTTGGAGGGTGTGTTCTTTGTGAAGAGTGAGTATCCACTAAGAAAGGATTTTTGGGAATTTTACCTCTAAAGGGGTAAAATAGGAGGTGGAAGTTTATTATGAAACTCTGTCAGTTTTAAAGTTAGGATCTTCAAATTTTCTGTTTAAGCTGATAATTGAAAATTAATTTACACGTGTCTCAGCGTTTTTGATAATATTGGATTTCCGGCAGTATTTCAATAAAACTCACGTTAGATTTCTAGAAACACGATATTTTAATAAACGCACAAACTACATGACGTTTGCATAAAACCAAAAGAGAAGACAAGAGACCCACCAGCGTCAGAAAATGGAAACACCAGTGTCTATGATCTATCTTATAAGTTTATATTTCCAACACTCCCACATAAAGTTATAAGGTAGACGTAACAATTCACTACATATACTTTCTTACTTTCTTTTACTTTGAACTAAAACAGAAAATAAACATTCTTTTATTTAAACTTAAAGGTACACATATCTCATCAATTTAAATTGTTTTACTTACATGTTTGTATTTTTAACAGTAGAATATTATTGGGCATTCTACTCCACCTTCCGTTCCATCGGCTCACTCCGTTCGCCTCGTCACTCTCGGTGGGGTAGAATGCCCAATAATATAAATGTGAGCCGATGGAACGGAAGGTGGAGTAGAATGCCCAATAACATAAATAAAATCCCGACGCCTATTCCACTATTTTAGTTCTACCATTCAAAAATCCTAAATACTGGTTCAGCGGCTATTCCACCCGATAGAGTATGAATTTGAACATTCGATTCCTGCAATTGTAGTGAAAAGGTTGGATCATACTCATACTGCCGACACTACTTAATTGAGCTTACTTGTTAACAAATAAGGGCGCTCGCTGCTTAAATCACTAGCCTAAAATTCAGGACAGATTGTCTCATGTCTCTTCACAAAGCAAGAAATAACATGCACCTACAGGCACACGTACATTCTATTTCTATGACCCAGATTAGGCACCAAGGACATCTGAACTTTAGGATACCGTAAACATTAAACTAACATTTGGAACAGATTGTCTCATGTCTCTTCACAGAGCAAGAAACAGCACATTCTATTTCTGTGACCCCAGATTGGGCACCAAGGACATCCAAATATTAATTTAATTAATTCACACAGCTAACACTACCTTACACTACACGTTAGCAAACAACTACTGCAGTTGCTCACTTGCTCTGCTGTTACTCTACGTTGCGCTTAATTAAAGACGCTTTCACACTCATACAATCGCCTTCGAAACGGTTTGCGCCGTCCCGTTGTCGACTATTGTACTATACTCGCCGTATCGGAAACGCTTTCATCAGACAGTTGTCACCACGTAGTGTAAATGGTATTTTGTATGTGCAAGGCTGCAATCTTGCAATATGCAGTCAAAGCAGTTTTGAACTTGAGTATGTGTGAAAAGAATCATAATGTTGAATGTAACATGATCGCCGTTCACGTTGTAGTATATAATTCAAATTTAGGTTTTTACAGAATGTCTAGAGGTACTTCGCTTACCTACTATGTCTTGCTTACATTTGTTGTAATCTAGTTTATATTAACTATAATAAAAGTAATACTTATACCATAATATTATTGACAAATCTTTTCTGATGTTTAAGAACAGCTGATTACTGCGTCTTTTAGTTTAAGTAACTGCAACATTTTGAAAACTAGCTTTAACGTGAATTCGAAATCTTGAACTGAGTAGCAAACATGTATTGGCTACAACATTGTCGGGTTCGATAAAGCGAAGGTCTTAGATTTCATAATCTCACGATAAAATTGTTAATTTAACAGAATAATAATGAATTCCGTTTCATTTTGTTGCATAACATGTTGCAGACAATAATTTAGTCTTTTATAGAAAGTTCTAAATATCAATGTAGTAGTAGGAAGAACTCTGGGTATTTACCCTAAGTACCCAGATCAAATACCTACATCACCTAAAACAACTTGTTCATGTACCCGGTTAGCAAAGTAAAATCATTGCTTCTATCGAAGCATGTGTTTCAAACAAAGACAAAAAGACAAACAATCGAATTGAGAACCTCTCCTTTTTGAAGTCAGTAAAAGGCGTCAACAAAGCTGGCTGTAGGCAAAGCCGGTGGGTCGAACGTTAGAAGCGCTTTTTTGCGATAATAGCAGGAGTTAGTGCCTATACAGATTGAATATATTATTATGAGGTACTACAATAATCATTATTTTAAAAATGCAAATTTAACTGCAGCTTATTCATAGACTAATTTGAACGCAAATTCGTTCATCTGAATTTATCTGTATAAAACGTAATTTTAGGAATTGTTTTACCACCCAATTACGTTTAAATACATTCATTTAAAAAAAAATACATTTCCTATTTCATTACACTTATGTAATTCGTCTAAAGTTACGAAATGATGGTGAGATAAATAGACATACATACTTTAATTAGATTATTTATTATAGTTATCATAAGCGACAGCTAGGTGTCGGCTTCACCTTTGTCGGTGCGGGTAAAACGCTGGTTTTATATTTCATTTCTTTTATTAAAACTGCAATTTGGCGGAATGAGTATTCAACCATTACGTTTTAATTTGTCGTAACTGACATACATGATTAATACAACTGTAAGCCGCACCGTTAAGGTTTAATTTTGTTATTAGATAATTTTTGCTGAAATGGTATTTTTTATGAATATAAATAAATAATTTAAGAGAAAAAATTAAATTCGCTCCAGTGCTTCCCAGTGTCAGTGCCGCTGTTGACATTATATTATATTCCTAATAATATAATATTATACCGACTTCTAAAATGTAAGTAAGTATGTATTATGTACATAAAATTTATTACTAACATAAGTATTATATTAAGTTAATTTTAGTGACTTGTTTCTATTGTTCATTGTTGTAATTTTCTTTAGGAAATATTGGTTTTAGCATAAAGTTTAATAATTTTAATGTGTTCAATTTCAGGTCTGACTCCGAAGTTGAATACGAGTCCCAAAGGCCCGATCACGCTGTCGAGATTAAGAAGGCGGCACAGTCCGCTAAGAAGAAGGCGACGACGAAGCGCAAATCTGAAAGGTGCACCACGCCTTCGAAACCAAAATCAAGGTAATTTACTATTACAGATTTTTCTTTAAGTATGTTTTTGTGCACATCGGTCGTTGAAGTGAAATGATGTTTCTATTGCACATCGATCTCAAACTTAAACCTACAACGTAGAGATCGATCAAATACATTTTAAATACCAATACCTTTTTTCGTACAGTGTGTTTACTAAGATAATGGTGCCGATTCCCTTGTTCACAAACTAAACTAAATTTAAGTTGAATGCATCTTTTTCTTTCTATTTCATTATGAAAAGGACAGAAGATAAAATTAGTTTAATCCTGTCAAATTAGTCAGCACCTGACGTAATTTGATGTAATTTTAGTAGTCAACTTTTTAATCGCGTCTAAATGTTGTATGGCGCTGATTAATTTGACAGAACGTAACTAAAATTTATCTTCTGTCCTTTTCTTAATGAAATAGAAAGAAAAAGATGCACTGAACTTAAATTTGGTTTAGTTTGTAAACAAGGGAATCGGCACCAATATTTACGTATATTAATTACCGTAAACTGCAGTTCCGAATATCAATTTTTAGGGTACCGTTAATAATTACAATAAATAATATGTTATTAAATTGTTTTACAGTAAAACACGTCCGAACACAGACCTCTTCGGGTTAGAGGACGTCGCAGTCGCAGATCGTCCATCGACATCCGGCGGGGACCTGGGATCTTCCCTTCTGAGCCGCGTCGCAAACGGCAAGGTGCGGCGAACAGCTAATTTGAACGGTGACTTTTATGTGGAGGTAAAGGTTTACCACAAGGCTGACATCATCTCCACTGTAAGGGAGGATCGGTGGAAAAAGGCGGCCGTTGCACTAAAAGTGCAATTAAGCAAAGAGAGTCCTCAGTGGGACACTTTGCAGTCATTCATGAGGCGGGCTCACGAATTGTTTGACGATTCAGAGCCTGTCTTCTACAGTGACCAAACAAGTTTTAAGTAATAATTATAGTATTTTTAAGTTTTTAACTTGGAGCACCCACAGAATATTTTAGTTTTGTGTCTTTTAATCTTAATTATTTCAGTTGCATTTCACTATAAACCTTGTGTGCAAAATAATAATTAACGTAATCGTAATCTAAAATGCCTTTTTGTACTGTTTGTAACACGTCTATTGAGCGCAGTCATTGGACTGGTCACCTACGCAGTACCACCCATAAAAACAGGAATATTTCACATTTTTGCGAAGGTGTTGAAGTAATTCATTCTGCCTTTCGCAATCGTATAGCTTCTTATAGAATTGTTGATCTATATGAGAACTATTCTCTAGAATTGTTTTTAAATAGTATCCGAGACAAAATCAAAACATTCGTAGATAAGTCTCTTAAAGAACATATAAGTTTAAAAATTAATTTCGAATAATTTGCTTTGTTTTTAATGGTTAAAAATGATTCTCAGGAGATAAAATCATTTGGTACTAAAAATTATACAATACACCAGAATTTTGAATATGATTAATTAATTACTCAGGTTAGAAATGCGTTAGTAAAAAAATTAGAGGAGTTTCAAGAACGTGACAGTGGTTGGACTTTCTTGAGTAGCTCACATTTAGAAGTCAATATTAACAAATACCAACCATTGCGCGGTTCAGGCTTTATCGAATTACCGGCTGCAATTAAAGCGAAAAAAGCATGTGTCAATATTCGTAACAATGATGAGTATTGCTTTATATGGTCCGTTGTTGCCGCTTTATATCCCGCTAAAATTCATCCTGAAAGAGTTTCGTCTTACCCGGATTTTCGGACTGTGTTGAACTTAAAAGACTTAACATTTCCATTGAGTTTCTCGGACATTGCACGGTTTGAAGTAAATAACCCAGGAGTTTGTATTTATATTTATGGTATAAAAAAGAATACTATAATTGGTCCGCTTTACAAACCAAAAACTGTGACCGGAAAAGTGATTCATTTACTTTATTTGGAGAACGATGACTTGTCACATTATTGTCTTATTAAAGATTTACCACGACTTGTTAAGAATCAAATAACCAAACACCACAGTAAATTGTACTTTTGTAATGTTTGCTTAATGTTTTTCAATTCACGCGATGATCTTAGTTCACATAGTTGTGGGGGAGTTGCAACTGAACTACCTCCAAAAGGTTCGTTCATACAGTTTGAGAATTATAATAGAAAGCAAGAGTACCATTTGTTATATACGCAGACTTTGAAACAATGCTAGAACGATACGACTTTTGTGACCCTGACCCAACTAAGGCGAGCACTATTACGCGACAGCGACATGTACCTGTAGCTTTTGCCTATCATATTACGTGTGCGCTGGATGATAGCTATAATCGTTACGTTTCGTATCGTGGTGCTGATTGTGCTTCCAAATTTGTGAAGACTCTCTTAAAAGATGCACGAAAAATTTACAAAATTTAAAAAACGAATGTTCCCATGATTTACACAGAGGATAATGCTCGAGATTTTGAGTACGCTATGACCTGCCATATTTGTGAAAACTTCTTGCTCGAAGATAGAGTCCGCGATCATTGTCACTTGACTGGTACATATCGTGGTGCAGCACATAGTTATTGTAACATACAATACAAAGTACCAACATTTTTGCCTGTATTTTTTCATAATTTATCTGGTTATGATTGTCATCTTTTTATTAAGGAATTGGGCGAAGCCCCTGGATCTATTAAAATTATACCTAAAACAAAAGAAAATTACATTTCATTCACAAAATTTATTCCGATTTCCTCTGAGGAAAGTATGCAGGTTCGATTTGTAGATTCTTTCAAGTTTTTAGGAACTAGTTTAGAAAAATTGGTTAATACAATGAAAAAACAAGAATTTAAACATTTGAAAGGATATTTTCCTAACCAAACAGAATTTGAGCTCCTCACCCGTAAGGGAGTGTATCCCTATGACTACATGTCTACATGGGAACATTATGAACATACGTGTTTGCCCACTAAAAATAACTTTTATAACTCATTGACTAACGAATCAATTACGGATGAAGACTATGAACACGCGCAATCCGTTTGGTCAGTGTTTAATATTCGAAATATGGGTATGTACACGGATTTATATCATAAGACAGATGTTCTGTTGTTAACAGATGTATTTGAAAGTTTTCGAAAAACTTGCAAACGACATTATAATCTCGACCCTGCCTTTTATCTCACGGCTCCAAGTCTTTCGTTTTATGCTATGCTTTTAAAACCGGAGTTCGGTTAGAATTGATAAGCGATGTTGAAATTTTTAGGATGATACAAAATGGTATTCGAGGAGGTGTTTGTATGTGTTCTAAAAGGCATGTCAAAGCCAATCATAAATATTTAGATACATACGATCCATCCCATCCCAGTTCATTCATCATTTATTTAGACTGTAACAACTTATACGGTTATAGCATGTGTCAGTCCTTACCTTATTCCGATTTTAGATTTATGGATAGACAAGAAATTGATTTCTTGCGAATTAACTTGACAGATATCAGTGATTCCGCGGAAAACGGTTACATTCTTAAAGTTGATTTATCATGTCCTGAGAATTTACACATGGATCACAATGACTTTCCATTTTGTCCCGAAAAATGCTTGCCACCAGGTGGTAAAAAATAAAAAACTAATACCAAATTTGTATGATAAATATCACTATGTTATTCGTTACGTTCATTTAAAAAAATGCTTACAGCATGGTTTAGTATTGCAAAGGATCCATCGCGGTGTTATATTCAAGCAAAGTGCTTTCTTAAAACAATATATCGATATTAACACACAGTTACGTCAAAAGGCAGAGTCGACGTTTGAGCAAGATTTTTTTAAATTACTGAACAATAGTATTTTTGGTAAGACCTTGGAAAATAATGAACATCGGATAGATGTTAAGCTAATAAACAAGTGGTGTGACTTGAAAAATAAAACAAAAAAAAACACTTGTGCTGAAAAATTGATAGCCAGCCCATATTTTCATAGCGCTTCTATATTTTCTGAAAATCTAGTAGCAATTCAAATGAAACCTTCGCGCGTACTTCTTAATAAGCCAATATACATAGGCTTTGCTGTATTAGAATTATCTAAGAGTCACATGTACGATTTCCATTATTCCATCATAAAGCCTTTTTACGGTGACCGAATTGAATTGTGTTATACGGACACAGACAGCCTAGTTTATAATGTACAGACTAGTAACGTATATAAAGATTTTAAACTCCACTTTCTAAAATATTTAGATACAAGCAACTTCGATTGTAAAAATGAATTCACCTTGCCAATTATTAATAAGAAGGTTCCAGGACTCTTTAAGGACGAAATGGGTGGCAAAATCATCAAAGAATTTGTAGGATTGCGCTCAAAACTTTATTGTATTAAAACATTAAATCAAACAATAAAGAAGGCAAAAGGCACAAAAAAATGTGTAATGAAAGATTTTAAAATGTTAGATTATAAAAATATTTTGTATAATTGCAATGTCATTCGCAAAAAAAATTTACTGTTTAGGTCCATAAAACACAACATTTTTACACAAAGTGTAAATAAAATAGCATTATCAAGCAATGATGATAAACGGTTGCTGTTACCTGACAAGGTATCTACTTTGGCCTGGGGAAATGCAACTATTTTTATGTAATTGGGTGCTCCACATTTAAATAAGATTAGTTTATAATTGAAAATAAATACATAGGTAGAACTTAGAGATTAGCTAAGCTAGTTACATAAGTTATAGTTATTAGTCTAATTAATTAAGTCTATGTATTTTTAGGGATTAAGTAAGAAATAAAATATTTTATATATGATTTAAATCTGTATCATTTCACTCCTGATGATAAGTACCTATGCAATACAACAGCCAACACGTGTTCCCGTAACATATCGCTTACATAGGACCACCTCAAACATGTACGGATATGAAGATTTGCAAATGATTCCTGAAATTTCCGTAGCCTAGTGTGAAACATAACACCGACGACAGGTGCTCGCACATGACGTGCGCACATTGGAAACAAGTTCAAACTTGTAATAAAAAAGTGCACAATGCTTTTTGTAACAGTACTGCAGACAGTACTGTTACAAATCATAACAATATTAGTATCTCCATTACATTTAGCTGATAGTGACCGGACTGGTCGGACTTCTTAGTTCACATCATCGCATCGAAAACATATTTTAAGTAAGTAGTACATTGTTTAAGTTATATTACTCAGCTGAATATTTATTAGCATTATATTGATTGTTATTTTCTTTGTTCTAGATCATCAGAAATGTGTGATTCCCCTGACCTTGTCTTTTCGCAATACGGGCAAGGCTTCCCGACTCCAAGTTTGAGTTGGCATGTACCTGAGCAACAAGGGTCTACTTGTAAAAAACCAAGAGCTAAACGGGAAGGTCAAAAGCGGAAGCAGTTTAATTGTCAATCATACGTTATTAATAATGAAAAGAAAAAAGAACTGAGATTGATCCAGGTACAAGTGTTGAACATTAGTGATCAACAAGAATCTGACAATGATGCGGTAGTGATGAGTGCGCAATACGTAGTGAGTGAACCAGTGGATTATGTAATGGAAGAGACACAATCATTAATAAACAAAATTTCCAAAAAACTTTGTGAGGACAATTGTTATTAGTAAGTAATGTAGTTTGTAAGATTTTTGTATAAATTTGATTTTTTTATAATAAAATGTCATGTAAGTTTTATTATATTGATTATAAATAATGACTTAAAGTAAATATACTTAATATAAAATAAAATAATGAATGTGTATTGTGTTGTACATGAATTCCATTTTAATTAAAATATCTATTGTAATAAATACTGTATTTTAGTTTTTAATTTTCTTTTATTCTTAGGTATGTGTATAAAGTATTAATGTAGGTAGGTACTTTCATATTCTTAATTGTATAAATAAATAAAATGTAATGTAAGATATTATAAAAATAACCATCACAATGTTTTGTTAGTTATGATAAAATAAATAAAATATTATTACGATGTAGCTTTAAGTAAATAGTTTTTGTTATGTATGTAGCTATAGTTATAGTTGCGGCTGCGCCGCATAGTAAGAACAGCGCGTAAATACAACAGTGCGAATCATTCCGTCCAAAGACTACAATGTATATAGGGAGATAGACGGGTAAGTTGGCACCAATGTTTCATTCTATGAAACCAGCGCCATCTATCCGTCACAGGTAAAGCTATTTTTTTTTTGTACGTATGTAGGTATACATAAAGATATAATAATTATGCTGTATATATTTTATGGATTAAAAAGGATTTAAAATAAAATAAATACTAAAAAAATATTTTTTTTTAATATCAGACGTTCTTTTACGAGGTTAGTAACAGAAATCTTATAAACTATGTTAGTACAAAAAATAACAATGAGAATGGTTAGTAACAGAAATCTTATAAATTAAGTTAGTACAATACAAATATACAAAGCTCAAGAAATACAAAAAAATAAAAATCACATGTTGACTAACATGTCGGTCTGTGTTTTTCTTTTTCTTAACTTATATTTTGTATAGTGGTCATGAGCTTTCCGTTTCATTTCATTTTCAGTGTCAAAAAGTAACGATTTTCCACATACAATTTGATTTATTTCTTTACACCAATTATGAATGCAAAATGTTACACATTTGTCAATTAAAAAATCCATAAGTTGGTTTTTGTGCCTATTACAAGACAAAAAATTTGTGTTGCAGTGGAATGAAATTAACAGTTTTATGTAACTAGATAAGTTTTTTTCCTCACACGATGATCTTAAAACTTCCATACAAATATTTTCTATTTGAAAAAACATATCAAAAATTGCCCTGGTGGGATAGCAAAGCCAGCCTTTTTCCGAGTAGTCTTTAACTTTTATATTTTTATGGAAATCACACATGGTATCACTCTCCATATCACCTTTGCATGTTTGGCAATTTTTGACTATTTGTTTTTTTTGCAATTTTTGACTATTTGTTTTTTTGCAATTTTAACCAGCCACCCACTACAATACCCAATAGCTGCACACCTTTCCTTATCATTATTTGACCTATTGTACAGTATTGTGTTTGAAAAACACATATTAAGATGTTCCTCTTGAATTGTTGGACACAAAGAACTTTTATTATTATTCTTGCTTTCTTTAAAAAAATATGTTAAATTTTGTAAGCATTTGCCTTCATCTTTTTCACAGTTTGCTCCTACAGAGTGCGGTGAAGTTATATTATTTATAAGCAACGTTTTAAATGCTGCTTGAAAGGCTGCGGCATTGGACATTATATTTGATTGGCCATGAGCTCTGATAGCTCCAAAAAAATTTTCTATTGGGTCCTGGTTAAAATTACGCATTAACAATGAAGTCATTCCCAAATCATGCAAATATTTAGTTAAAATTTTAAAAGTTTCCAGTGTTTTAATCCAACTGGAGAGTGACGGTACTACTGTCTCTTTCCCGTTACAAACAAATTTCATATCTTTTAAGGCTGCAATGCTTTCACACCACAATCTATGATGTGGTGATTTAGGCGTTACTGCAGTGCGATAAATTTTTCCGTGTTTCATTTCGCTGTAACTGCCATTAACGGAGTCGAACAGTTTGTCGAAAAACAATAGAATATCGGCAGTTTCTTTGCTGGCTTCAGGAAGTTTCCCATAATCTGAAAATAATAAAATATGAAAATATAAAAAATATAGGGCAATGATAATAGCGATTAGAAGTTAAATTGCTAAAATCAGAACGATTTACTGTCATGCAATATTATTTTCGTTGGACAAAACATATACCCATAGAATACTGAAAAAATATAAATATTTGGTAAGTTTAAGAAAATAATAAACTAACCTGCCATGACCCCCATTGTTACAGCAACGGTACTGCTGAAAACTTGCGTACAATGCTTTACCCGCATTTTAGGAATCAAATTTGGCAAGACATGTTCTGCTGTTAGTCTTGGCGCCATCTTCACGCCCTTGTATCCGGGACTTCTTTTATATAAATTTATTATATGTTCCCATTTCGCCACACACTCTTTGTTTCCACTTTTATATTTTAAATTTTTATTTAGTAAATTATTGCGTATTCCCTTTATCAGGTGAGGGGGGTCAAAAATAGGGAATATTTTTTGATTATTTAATAAAAAATATCCTCCCCTCCATTCTTTATTTTCCCTTAATACATTTTCTTTTGTTTCTTTCAACAGGGAATTAATTGCAGCCATATTTGTAGCTCCTTGGTCACAGACTGTAGCAACCACATTTAAGCCACAGCTTTGTAATTCCATTAGGACATCCTTTATTTGCTTCTTCAAGTCCAATGTTTTAGTTGTACTTGCACAAAAACTAAACGCAATGGGTTGCTTGAATTTTTAATGATCCCGCGGACCATGAATACTAAAACATGATCTGCATATTCTTTAGTTCTCTTTTCGCCATCATCAGTAAAACCCACTATCGTGTCGTTTTTCTTATCGTATGTAAGTCCTGGTGCAATTGACATTTCGTCAAACATTAATGTGCAATATTTGTGGGTTCTGGGCATCCTTGAAACTTTTTTCTTTAAATTTTTAAACATATGTTTGTTTATGCCAGGGAACAATTTAACTTTTTGCAAAACACCTTGCAAAGTCTTTCTTTTAGGCAATATGCACATTTCGCTTAAGACTCTGTAAGCCTTAGGACTTGGCTTATAAAGTGAAAGTGCAATAATTTTTTCTTTTAAAGTGAATCTTCTGCCTTTTGATTTTCTTCTTGCCAAATTAAGTTGCATTTTTATAAATGTTTGAGCATCTTTGTTTAAACTTGACCAGTTTTTGAGGTTTTCTAATTCCGGAGACTTCAAGCATTTCCTTGTTAAGGCCAGTCTTTTCTTAAACACATTTTTTGTTTTTTCTAATGAAACAACTCTGGATTTTAGTTTTTTCATTGACATAATCACTGACTCAGTGACATTTACAAATCTTCTACGCTTTTGAGTTCCTGCAAAGTAAAGGTCAGATTAATGATTTGAACTAATACGTATACAGGTTGGAAACAACGAGTGGAACATGGAGGAAAAGCTCATTAAATAAAATAAAAAGTAAAATTTGCTATCTTCCATAGATAGCAAATTTTACTCAAGAGAACATTTATTTGTTTTTAATAGAAATATGAATAACTTGTTTAAAATAAATGATGAATATAAAATTACCTGATTGACTGGGCAAGCAGGGAACGATAGCAGCTGGTTTATTAACGACTGTAGCACTATGCTGTTCATGTGACCTTACACATACTCCTGAAACTAACAGCAATAACAAATTAACTAAAACTTAATAAGAATCATTAAGTAATTAAAGTAATCAATATCGGACTTGTTCTTGAAGAGTTAGAAGTCAAACTGTCATTGACTCGGCTCCTCTTATGGACTTGTTAAAATAAATGATGAATATAAAATTACCTGATTGACTGGGCAGGCAGGGAACGATAGCAGCTGGTTTATTTACGACTGTAGCACTATGCTGTTCATGTGACCTTACACATACTCCTGAAACTAACAGCAATAACAAATAATATATCTATCTGACCTCCACAACCCAGTTAGTACTGGGTAATATATCCCTTGGTAAGACTTAGTAAATACCAAGTACCATTGTAAAATGACAGCTATAACACATAAGAAGCGGTGAAAGGTGGGCGGGCGATGCTATCTTTTTTTTATGTTCAAAATGTACTTAGAAAAGTCTATTTTGAATAAAATATTTTAATTTTGACATCATTGATGGTCAGTGAATATATTTAAATGTAAATACCTGACTGACTAGTAGTAGGTAGATTTTGAATGCAATCAACCAATTCATTATCCACACACAATGCATTTTGACCATGAGAGTGAGTCCATTCATCTGAAACAAATTTACTTGAGTTATTGAGGTACTTAATGTTTAATGTTAACTGATTATAATAGTAATTAAAAAATTACCATTCAGATGTATAGTAGGTACTGCTAACTTGCTAAGTCTATTCTTTGGATAGTAATATAATGTTTCAAAATGTCTTCGGCAGACCCTTCTATTTCTGAAGATATATATGTGTTCAAGATCCTTCAGAGGAGTTCCAACATTTCGAACCCACAATTGGAATCGTTCCTTATCCTTAGAAGGATTAGGAAATGCATGAAACGGGATACCTGTAAATACCAAATGAAATGATCACAACTTTGTCTATATTTATTTAAGTATGTACTATTGCTACCATACCAGTTTTATCGTCTCCACTATATTGAACATGGGCCTCCTAGTATGAATGGTCTATTTGTCTTAAGGAAGTCACCATGCTTGGCAGACCACAGTATTTTTTTTAAATAGTAGACAGACGGAGACTGGTTTAGAGTGTTTGTGAGTGTTCAAGTTCAGAGTGGTGTGTTGAGGGCAATAATTACAATAATATCAGTGAAAAATTGTACTGTACCTTGACCATCCACAACGATGCAATTATGAACACAGCAAGTGTGGTATGACATGATGTCTGTACCAGAATGTGCACAGTACAACAAATTAAATACACTAGAGTCCTATCTCGATCGAAAAACACCACAAGCAGTGGGGCGAAGCACCACGTTGAAGCTAAGTGAATTCTCTACGCTTAGCCGGAGGAACCGACGTTCTACTCGACGAACTAAGCGGAAGAAGCACTAGATTCTAAACCTGATGTGTAATTAGTTAAATTAATTGACGAAAACAACATTACTCATTCATAATTTCAATAATTACTATGTGGGTATTTTGATATAAAACATTTGAAACGACCGTAAATTGACATGTCAATAGAGTGTTACCATTACTTTAAAAAAGTAACCCATAGTATTTTAAGATATGGAAAATGCAATGTTTTTGTTAAAAAGGATGTAAAATGTAAAAATAAATGATAAGTAAATCTGTCAGTCTATTTTAAATATATAAAAAAAAAATTAAATGTGTAAGTCTATTATAAGTAGCAACACTCAAGTGTTTCGAGACGAACTTGTTTTAACAGTCACGGATGAACATAGAACTAGGATTCTCGCCATAGTGTTCTTGGGTAGCACGTGTGTCTAGAATTTTAAGTTGTTTTTATTTTGTGATTGTTGACTTTTTTGTGTCTTGTTAGTTTATAAGTGTTTTGTCCTTGTGCACGTAAACAGGTTTGTTGTAATCTTCACATTTTAATCTATTTTATACAACATGGATGCAAATAAACCGCCTGATCCTGTTCCCCCCGACATTTCAGTTCATTCCCCTCCTCTTTTCCCAAATACACTAAGCCAATTCGCGAATGTTGTCTGTAGCTTATCAGAGATGGATCAATCTCAATCCCAACCTTCCCGTAAACGTCCCGTTACTAACGAAGATACTGTATCACCTACTCCCCCAAACAAACAACAGAAAAGTCAAATTGGACGTACCAAATATTCGGCAATAGATAAGGCCCCTTTTGTTGTCCACGTCTCCCGTGTAGAAACACAACCCAATTCAGGCACTACCTTACACCCTGTTAATTTTGGAAAGTTTCTGATGAGTAACAACATCGCTAACATAGTTCGTGGTGGGGTTAGTAGGATTGGTAGAAACCGCGTTTCTGTAGAGTTCATGAGGGGAATCAGGATGCCAATGCATTCTTGGTTAACAGTCTGTTGGCCAAGTACAGCTATACTGCCTCTATCCCTACATTCAACATCACAAGGATGGGAGTAGTAACAGGTATACCCTCTGATATATCAGAAGATGAAGCGATTACATATTTGTCTGTGCCCGCAGGATGTGGGCACATTCTTAAAGTTCGCCGAATCAATAGGAAAGTTCAGAGAGACGGAGAAAATGAGTGGAAACCTACTGAAACTTGTGTGATCACATTCGATGGACAAGTCTTACCCAAAAGGATCTTCTGCTGTTACACATCCCTTCCTGTTGAACAGTACATTTTTCCCACAATTCAATGTCGCAAATGTTGTAGATTTGGTCATGTGGCTAATGTATGTAGGTCTAAACCACGCTGCAGCAAGTGTGGCCACGATCACCCAGGTGATGGTTAGGTGGTAATAATATCTCTTCCAACAATAGTACTTCTTCCATCATTGATATACTTATTAAACTCATACCTATAATTACTTCTTCTTCTACTGCTAATTCTCAATCACCGTCCAACGTTGCCGACCAACTTATAACTCTTCTTTTAGATATTAGAAATGGCGTCTCGCCAAGTATTCCTTCAGTGGAATGTGAGGAGCGTGTGGCATAAAAAGCACGACCTCATATTCCTTTTAAATAAATACAAGCCTTTAGCTTGTTCTATAGCTGAGACTTGGCTTACTCCAAGTCTTAGCTTCCGTATACCACACTTTAACACTGTCAGATGTGACAGATCAGACGGCTATGGAGGGTCGGCCCTCTTGGTCAATAACCGGGTCCCACTTTTACCCTTTTCTTTACCTCCCCTTACGGGAGATATGAGCATTGCCGCAGGAAGGGTAGAGGGCATCACAGTGTTTTCCATTTATATTGCACATCTTCGCCCAGATTTTTTAATAATATTAAAAGAAATTTTTGCTAATGCTCATGGGCCGATACTGGTCATGGGCGACTTTAACTGTCACCATTATAGATGGGGGTCTGAACGCTGTGATGCCTTTGGTGTAGCTCTAGTCGATGTTTTGGATGACTTGGATCTCTGCGTCTTAAACGATGGCTGCTCGACACGACGATCTCTTCCAGGACAGCAAAAGAGTTGTGTAGACATTACATTTTGCTCGGTTGAGTTAGCAGCATCAACTCACTGGGAATGCACAACCTTGTCGCATGGTAGTGATCACTACCCTATTGTCATATCTTTGGTAAATAAATCTTATTTAGAAAAAACTTCCCCTCCACTTTTGAAATATAACCTGTCCAATCCAGATTGGACAAAATTTGTGTCATTATTGGAGCATAAAATTGATGCTCTTCCAAATTTAAATTCAAATTTATCAGATCCTTCTGGTCACGGCCATGCCAAGAGCTGTTATGAGGGTTTTGTAACAGCTATTACCTCCAGTGCAGATTCCTGCTTTCCTCTGAAGAACAGTGCCCGCAATAAAATACCTTCACCTCCTTGGTGGGATCCCGAATGTACTGCGGCAGTCAGGGTTAGGGATGAGGCCGAAGTTTGCTACAATACAGATATGAGCACACAAAATCTGTTGGCATACTGCCATCATAATGCCAGAACCAAACGCTTTCTCCGTAAAAAGAAACGTACTGGTTGGGTCAAATTTTGCTCTTCTTTATCCCCCTCCACTCCAGCTTCAGTAGTCTGGAAAAATATTAACAGGTTTAGACGTGGTTGTTCCCCATCAATCTCTTCACCAATCACTAGAGAAACAGCTGAACATTTTTTTAACAAAATAGCACCATCGTATGTTCCACTCTCAACAGAATGTCAAAACACACCCCTGCTTGATGTAACAGACGATCCTTTTGATGCGCCATTTACTTTGGAAGAATTGAATGTGGTACTCAAACATGTACGGGACTCAGCTCCTGGTATAGATGGAGTGCCATATTCTTTTATAACCCATTCTGGCGAAAAGGCTAAAATCTACTTTTTAAATATTTTAAACTTTTGTTATATTAATGGTTGGGTACCAGATCAGTGGAAATTACAGGTTATTATTCCCTTATTGAAACCAGGCAAACATGCAGATGATCCGAATGGCCTTAGACCAATTGCTTTATCTTCAGTCCTAGCCAAATTACTGGAGCACCTTATTAAAAATCGTCTTGAGTGGATAGTCGAGTCGAGAGACTTACTGCCGAACCACCAATTTGGTTTTAGGAAAGGTCTTAGCACAATGGACAGTGTTGGTATTTTAGTTACGGACATACACTTGGCTTTTTCTAGAAATGAATCCGTTGTAGCTACTTTCCTTGATATCTCCTCTGCGTATGACAATGTACTTCTTCCCGTTCTCAGGCAAAAATTGCAACAGCTGAGTCTTCCGGCTAAGATGATACAATGCATATGTGAACTACTGCTGTCCCGTTCATTGGTACTGAGAGTGCAGGGTGAGGAGTTCGATGAAAGGCAGACATGGAGGGGTCTCCCACAAGGCTATGTCCTCAGTCCCATACTCTACAATTTATACACGGCTGATATTGGTTCCTGCTTAAATAATAATTGTCAGATGTTACAATACGCCGATGACATTGTTTTATATGTGACAGATTCCTCCATAGTTGACGCGGCGTCATCTCTATGCCTCTCTCTGGATTCTTTGAACCATTGGCTTTTAAACCATGGGCTGTCATTATCTGCACCAAAAAGTTCGGCAGTTATTTTTTCTCGTAAAAGACTCATTCCTCATATTTCAGTAAACATTTTAGGCCACATTATTCCTATAATTAGTAAAGTAAAGTTTTTAGGCGTTATTTTAGATACAAAATTAACTGGCAAACATCACTTAAATTTTCTTACCCAAAAATGTGAAAGAATTATTTCAATTTTAAAAGTTCTTGCGGGTGTTTGGTGGGGTGCTTACCCCTACACCATGAAATTAGTTTATAATGCTTTAGTTCGTAGTGTTCTAGATTACGGAACATATCTTCTGATTCCTTGCAACAAAGGTGCTTTGGCTGGGCTGGATAGAGTTCAGTCCAAGTGCCTTCGAATCATCTCAGGTTGTATGAAATCCTCTCCCGTTAACGCATTGCAAGTCGAATGTGCTGAACCTCCTCTGACCCTTAGACGGCAATATCTGGCCTCACGTTTTGTGTCTAGACTAATATGTAGATCCTCCCACCCTCTTATAGGCAGATTGAACGAGTTAGATGCCTTATGCAGAAGCTCAAATTACTGGAAAAATAAAGAAATTCCTTTAATCCTAAAATCCTTCAGACTAATTCTAAATTTAGTAAACCCGATCGTCCAGTATCCCAGATTACCCCTTTTTAATTTTCCTTATGAAGTTTTATGCTATATCCCAAAAATTCTCTTTGATATTGGTATATTCAAAAAATCTCCGACAGCTAATTTGACTTTTAATGCGGTGGTGGGCGAGAGATGGAATGGTTTTCAATTATTTTTTACTGATGCTTCGAAACTAACCGATCTAAGTCACACTGGTGCTGCGGTCTACTACCAAAGCTCCAAAATTATCTTACAGTTTAAATGCCCTAAAGAATCTTCTGTATTCACTGGTGAATGTGTGGCTATACTGGAAGCTTGTCTTTTTATAGAGTCACACCACAACATACAGAAAGCCGTCATTTTTACAGATTCCCTTAGCTGTTTGCAAGCCTTAGTTCAAAATCCCTATAAAAGTAAACTGCACAGTTCCCTTATTTTAAAAATTAAAAACTCTTTACTGTCCTGCGCTAATAATCAAAAGGATGTTCAGTTAGTTTGGATACCTAGCCATTGTGGCATTAAGGGTAATGAATGTGTTGATGCTCTGGCTAAAAATGCTTGTTCATCTATGACGTCAGATCTCACGCACAACACCCATCAGGGTTACGATCTATTGTCCCTTCCAAGACTGAATTTGCAGTGTTCGTGGCAGGAGCAATGGAATGTGTCCAGCAAAAAGAAAGGTAGTTTCTTCTACGCAGTTCAACCGACCATAAAACCAAAACCGTGGTTTTTCTGTCACAAAAAAGTTTTGAAAACTATTATTTCAGTTCTGTGTAGAATCCGCTTAGGTTTCTGTTGCACTCCCGTCTTTTTACACAAAATTCATGTCCGTGACTCATCTCTCTGCGAGTGCGGGTTGGAGGAAGGTACCCTGGATCACATATTTTTTGAATGCTCTAACAACATACCACCTCTAGATTTATATAGCCGTCTCCCTAAATTTAAAATCCCTCTTCCTATTAATTTCCCCTCCCTTTTAACATATTCCTCTCCTGAACTGCTTGTGGCGTTGATGATTTTCATCCGTCACAATAATATAAAATTATAGTATTTGTATCCTTGTTTATTCTGTGTGGATGTGGTATATGTATATTTTTAATGTTATAACACCTATATCATTTATTTATGTAATTTTATTTTTTCTGTTTGTTTCAGTCCAGTACTAACCCCACAAGATCTATAATAACTCAATGTATCGTCGAATTTTTTTTTTTATTTCTTTTTTTATTTTATCACTCACAACACACTTGCTTCTCCAATACACTCCTGACATTGGCAGAATAGTCGACATCGGCTTTGCTTGCCATATTCAAAAATAGAATAGAATAGAACAGTCACGGATAGATGTCGCTACTTACCATACATTGCCTTTGGCTCTTTGAAGATATCACAGCATGATTCCGTCTCTCAGTTCACACCTATATAGCTTCCTACTTAACATTGGCGACGAGTACCCACATTAGTGAAATATGTTTGGTGTAAATTCAATTTTTGGATCTATATCCAATTTTGATCATCTAACCCAAGACTGGAAGCTATACAAAGGGCGACTTCAGCAATGGTTCATCGCCAACAGCATCGGCGAGGATAATGACAAAGCTGGAGTAAAGAGGAAAGCGGTATTGTTGAGTGCACTCACGGAGAACACGTATCATCTTGCGTGTAATCTCGCCTTGCCTGACGACATAGATACAAAGAACTATAGCGATATTCTGAAAATCTTGGATGACCATTTCGTGCCGAAGCGCTGCGGGTTCGCGGAAAGGCATAAGTTTTATACGGCTGTGCAGCAATCCGGTGAGACGCACTCGCAGTGGGCCGCTAGGTTACGCGGCCTTGCTACTTACTGCGCGTTCAAGAATTTAGAGGATTATCTTCTAGACAAGTTTGTCATGGGCATGTTACCAGGTCACGAACGAGACCAACTGTTTGCCAAAGATATCAGCGACTTGACGCTGAGTAAAGCTGTGGATCTAGCAGAAGCTGCACGGTGTGCGCGCGCTGGCGCTGCATTGGGACCAGCTGGAAATATTGTTGGAAACCAGGATTCGGTCTACAAAATAGGTCAAAGCAGTAACAGCAAAACTTCGGCCACGTCATCAAAGGATCAGCGTGAAAAGTGTTCGGTGTGTGGTTATAAGAACCACAAAACGTCAGACTGTCGTTTTTCTAACTATACGTGTAAATTGTGCAATCGTAAAGGTCATCTGCGTAAAATGTGTTCGAAAAATAAAGTGCAACGCATCGAACAAGGTAGTAGTGATAACGAGGGAGATGACGGTGAGTTACTTTTGAATATTTATTGCCTCAATGAAGTGCCGATGACAAAAACTGTGAGTCTGGAGGGTCATAGTATAAAATGTGAAATCGACAGCGGTTCGCCTGTTTCTGTTATTTCTGAAACCTTATATAAAAGTACTTTCCCAAAAGTTCCGTTAACAGTACCTACGAAAAACTTGATGACCTATACAAGTACTAAAATGATAGTAACGGGGTGCATGATTATGAACATTTCATATAAAAGTCGTACGGTTAAATTGCCAGTCTACGTCATACGTAATGGTGGACCTCCCCTTCTCGGGCGCGATTTTATGCGCGCTTTTGAATTACGTATTGTATCGACACTTGGTAACTGTAATAATATTACCGCTGCAGATAACTTATTACAAGAACTTATTCAGGCTTATCCGAATGTGTTTTCTGATGAATTAGGTTGTTTTACTAAATTCGAAATTAAGTTACCCCTTAAAGCAGATGCAAAACCTGTGTTTTTCAAGTCGCGTCCAGTGCCATTCGCATTAAGAGGTAAGGTAAACATAGAATTGGACAGATTGGTCGCGCTAGGTATTCTTAAACCGGTTTCTCATTCAGAATACCCATCGCCGATCGTGCCCGTACTCAAACGTGATGGTAGTGTTCGCATCTGCGCCGACTACTCGGTAACGATAAACAAGCAACTGTTAGTAGATAAATATCCATTTCCCACTGCACAAGAGCTTTTCACCAAACTGCATGGTGGAGAGGAATTTAGTAAATTAGATTTATCAATGGCCTACAACCAACTGAAAATACACAATGAGTCACAAAGCATAACTTGCATAAATACTTCTCGTGGATTATTTAACTACACTCGACTAATCTTTGGTTTAGCTAGCGCCCCATCAATTTTTCAAAGGACTATTGAAAATATAATGGGTAACCTGGAAGGGGTTCTAGTGTTTCAAGATGACATTTGCATAACTGGGGCCAACAGACTTGAGCACTATAACCGTCTAAAAGTAGTGTTAAACCGTTTACAAGACGCCGGATTTACCTTAAGGAAAGACAAATGCGTATTCTTTCAAAAAGAAATATCGTATCTAGGATACACTATTGATAAGAATGGTATTAGAAAGAATCCACTCAAAGTTGAAGCTATTTTACAAGCGGCAGTGCCTAAAAATGTAAGCGAGTTACAATCGTTTCTAGGCTTGATCAATTATTACAGGAATTTTACTCCGAATGCGTCTTCAATACTAAACCCATTACATGAGTTATTAAAAAAAGGTATCAAATGGCACTGGGGATCGGAGCAGAGTACTGCCTTTAGCAGCATCAAAAAACGAATGTCTTCAGATAAGATACTAGCACACTTTAATAACAATGCAAAAATTATACTAACAGTAGATGCGTCCCCAGTCGGATTAGGTGCAATATTATCGCAAATAGGTAGCAACGGCATAGAACAACCGGTTTCATACGCGTCGCGCTCATTAACAGTAGCAGAAACAAAGTATTCACAAATACAGAAGGAGGCCACGGCTATTATCTACGGCGTAAAAAAATACCATCAGTATCTTTATGGTAGATCAATACCCTTCATCTTACGTACGGATCATAAGCCTCTGACTATTATATTTAAGCCAAGCCGTGGCATTCCCGAAATATCGGCAAACCGACTACAACGTTACGCAATATTTTTAAGTGCATATAATTATGAAATTGAGTTCATAAGCAGCGAGCAAAATACAGCTGATTTCTTATCACGTGCGATCCCGAGAAACAGTATGTTAAAACAACAACAAGTTTGTGCGATAGGTGCGAAGGAGAAAGCTGCATATGTGAATTTTGTTATTGATGGCAGTTTGCCTGTGACTGCACGTCAGTTAGAAATAGAAACTGATAAGGATCCGGTTTTAAAAAAGGTATGCAGCTTTGTCCAGAATGGTTGGCCTCGCAAAGTAACAGAAAAAAATGAAAGCCAGAGCTCGATTTTGGTTTCCGGGCATCGATGGAGCACTGGAAAGGTTAGCAAGTGCATGTGGAATTTGCGCGCAGCTGCGGCCTTCTCCGCCACGCGTACCGCTCGCTCCATGGCCTCAACCGCCGCACGCTTTCCATAGAATTCACATGGATTTCTTAGGCCCCATGTCTAATAAAATGTTTTTAGTAATCGTGGATGCATATTGAAAGTGGGTTGAGTGTTACATAATGAATAATAGTATTACAACACAAGCAGTTTTAACGAAACTGACCGATTTTATGTCAAAATTTGGCATACCTGATACAATTGTAACTGATAACGGAACTTCATTTACTTCACACGACTTCACAAACTTTTGTATGATAAATGGCATAACACATTTATTCTCGCCTGTTTATCATGCTATGAGTAATGGTCAAGCAGAGTCATTTGTAAAAATAATAAAAAAAGGGATAAAGTCCATTGCTGCATCAAGTCATCAGTCAGAATGACTTACAAAATCAGCTATCTAAATATCTTTTTGACTACCGTAATTCAGTAAACAGCACAACCGAGACTACTCCAGCTCAGTTAGTTTTTGGACGTAAGCTACGCTCACGCTTGGATCTTATTTCTAAAACGGCTACTGATTCTCCCTCGTCATCGGCGCTACCCGCGTTAATAAAAAAAAAACAGTGCTTACAGGTTAAAAATTATGGTGGTAAACCACAAAAAAGTTACTCGAATGGTGACACAGTGTGGTTCAAAAAATATATAAATTAAAAAAAATACAGTTGGGCAAAAGGAACTATACTAAGTAAAATGGGCAAAGTAATGTACAAAATAGAAATACCAGGAATAAATAAGAACATTATGCGACATAAAAACCAGCTTCGATCATAAAACGGTAAACAAACAGTAACCAGCGACGTCACAACTGACTTGTGGGATGTTACTTTACCACAAGAAGAGGAGAACTTTGGAAACAATGAAAATTCAACAAGCAACGTGTCAACAACGTCGGAAAATTCACTAACTGTGTCCACTGACACTCAAACCATTGACACCGTTAACCATGACGCTGTGAGCACTGACAACACAACGGAAACATCAACATCATCAGGTTCTCCTACGATGCCAGGGACGCCTTGTACGCACACGCCGCCAAGCAACCCGGTAGTGGAAGGTAGTCCAGAATTCAGCACCCCACAGCCGGCACCAGCCGATGATGATATCTCCCACACGCCCGTTGCAGTTCGTGTTCGTAGGAATAGGCCCATAGTAGATTATTAAAAGTATTTTTAGTTACTTACCTTATATTTGTATAATTTTTAGTTTCTGTTTTCGCTCTTTCAGAAGGGGGAAAAGTGTTATGTATGTAGCTATAGTTATAGTCGCGGCTGCGCCGCATAGTAAGAACAGCGCGTAAATACAACAGTGCGAATCATTCCGTCTCTCAGTTCACACCTATATAGCTTCCTACTTAACAGTTTTTATAACTGTAAATGTGTGAGGTACTTAATAAATACTATTCTTTTAAATTTAAATTTTATGTTTTATTTTTTTACTTAGTAAATTCAAATTTTAAAGTAGCTGTAAAATAAGACTAGATTTGCGGTCATCCGTTATCAGTATTCATTTACTATTATTGTAAGTTTACGTCAAATTGAACATAACTACAGCTCATTTAAAATTTCTTAGGTTCAAATAAAAACACTCATATTGTAGTTAGACATTTTTTATGAACTGTTCAACACAATAATAATTAAAATAAATTAAATACAGACATATTATTATCAACATACCATTTTCTAATACACACCACATTATTTAATGCACAATTCATTCTATGGTTCACACAATTAAAATCAGTTTTATTTTTACAGAACTTCTTTTTTAATGTCGCAAAATTAGGACATCCCTTCTCACCTATATCGATCACTTCACAGTTTGCACATAACTCTTTTATCCACTTTATTTTTTCCAAACCCTTTGTGATATTTTTTTTATTTTCTAAATATGGTAAAATAACGCGTTTAAACTCTTTGTAGTCTATGTAGCCCTCACTCCAGTAAATTGCTCGATTTCTTTCTATCCACCTCACTTGTTTTTTCTCTTCTTGTGTTAGGTAATGGAATGGATATGGTGGTTTTACCAAGAACGTCTGTGTATGATCCTGACTTGCAATGGTCAATTCTTTGACAGTAAAATTATTTTTTGAATCTTTAAATCCTTGGAGTTCAACTATAAGGTACTTCATGATATCTTCTTAACAATGTTACTTAATGGTTTGTATTCAACAATGCAATCGTTCAGAATGAGACAGTATGCTGAAGTTTGATCTGGTATCTCTGAATCACTCTCAATTTCTACTCTCACATCTACAACCGGACCTGTCTTTAGATTATCTGCTTGTCTAGAGCAATCGACTACAAACAGTGGTGCTAAATCTCTAAATTGTTTCTCGCTTAGTATGGGCTCCGAGCGACGTCCGTAATACGACTGTTGAAATCTGATGTATTGCTCGTATAATAAACCGATTCTGTTATTAGCAAAACTCACATTTAAGTTTTCATATGGAAAATAGGTTGAATTGAGATACACTCTTACGTCTCGAACATGACAGTGATCGAATTGAGACATGTCAGAACTTGCATTGTTTTTTCTATTTGTCTGTAGACCAATAATGACGTATCTTGGTTTTTCTATTTGAGATGAAGTTTTGATAGACCACGTATGTTTTGTAGTTTTAGGCAAAGCTGGATATTCGTACAGATCCCAATTTCTGTATATCATTTGAAGTGGTCGATCTTTTTCTAAGACTTTTAACAAACCAATTTTTTCTTTGTCTGATACTTTAACATGCGGTACGCGCCATACGATTTTGTTGATCTGAACATCATCCACTACTTCACCTGTATTAAGTTTTATAGCGTTCAAATTAGTGTTACTTCGTAACAATATCAGTTCATGTCTGCTATTTATCACGACTTTTTTAAAATCTTCAGCAAAACCGAGGACGTTACGTAGTGGTATAGAAGCAGAAAATCTTCCTCCATCGATATTTTTTATGCCATCAATATTCCAACCCCAGGCATTAGACATTTTCGATTAACTTTCGTTCATTGAAATTAATGATTTCATTGTTGTTGTTATACCTGCATTTTTTATTTTATCGATTTCCACTCCATTTAGCTCATACCTAATGTCTTGGAACAAGTAGAGTAAAGCATTGTTCGTAAAATTGACACTAGTAGCTTTGTCCTTCGTATCTTTTTTGGTAACGATAACAGTTCCTTCCAAATATAGGGTGCTAGCTGATGGTAATATGTACAAGTCCTGTTGGTTGATAGGTATGCGGATTTCATCGTTCCTGTTGAAACTCGTTACATAGGGCTTGTAGGAATGAAATTCAATTCCTTCTATAGTATTATCGTAAGTTGGAAAGGTTAAAACGTCTAAGATATTCATTTTAACAATCCGATCGCTCTAAGGAATGCTTTATTGTCTTTAGTTAATTTTATTTTCTTCTTAGAGAGAGGTCTTATTTGATAGGTAGCTCGAGCAGAACTGATATTCTTTACTTGTTGAGACACATTTTTATTGTAGTCAATCATGTTTTTCTTCTAAGATGCAGATATACCTGCACTTCTTCACCACGTAAATTGATTATTCGTTTATTTATATCTAGCACCTTGATATATATGCACCTTATATTGTTTTGGTTGATTGGAAAGTATATTGCGTTCTTCGGGATTTCTATGATCCTGTATCCAGGTGGCACATTAAGTGCAAATTCGTGAATAATATGACTTGGTTCACCGTTTAGATATGAACCGCTTACAATATCACATTCAATCCTGACTACGGTCGTAGGTAGAATGTTAACTGGAGACTGTGACACATGCCATTTATTTGCTTTCAAGATTTGTTTGTTAAATCCTAATAGTCTTCTAAAACAGTCTTCTTTGGTAAAATTAATGTCTTTTGTACAGAATATTGTAGTTTTTAAAGTATTATTATTGCACCGTAGTTTGATCGCTGCATCTTTTATTTCGGATTTTAAATAATCGCTGATATCTTGCAACTCATAAGTACCCTCTGGCAGTTCAATAACTTCGTTTAAGCCATAATAGAACTTATTATTACTTTTATCAATGTTTGGAATAGAATTAAATGTTGAAAAGTGTAATAATGCACACTTATACTCTCCATCTAGTTGCAACGTATTAGGAAAGTATGTAGTTTCCACTGACGAGTTTCCAGTTATCGACAAAGTGAGCGACATCTTGCAAATGATTGAAATGAAAGAAAAGCATATATTTTATATTACATTTTTATTCCAAAAAGTCCACAAATAATTTAAACATAAATGTCCACAATTGACTTCGTTAAATTTTTGGTATCGTGTGTAGTTATAAAAAACATTTCAATTTTTGAAATATTGCATCAATTCCATTGGAGGTTTTAAATTTCCATAGCTATCAAAGTATTCACAGTGATTGTATACTTTAGCATAAGCTACCCAATGCGTTCCTTCGTTCTTAGAATCGTCTAAGTTAACGATACCACATTCAATGGGTTTCGGCTTCCGAGGTAATCGATCCTTCATATAGACCCCACGAAAATATGGGATGTCTCTTGAATACTTTCGGATGTCTACATTAGTTAGAGGGCGATTAGGTAGCATATTATTCAGTTTTTTGAAGATGTTATAAACAATCCTTTACCACTTTTAAACGGCTGAATGTATAATCCCTTGCCCAACACTAAAGCCTCCATAGCTTTATTATGTCGTTCTGTTTCTTGCAAATTTTGTTTGCTTGCTTTGTAATCATTAACGGTTTTTGCAATGCCAGCTGCACCACCAGCTAAACTTCCTAAAGCCGATAAACCAGCGAAAATTGGAATTAAAGGTAGAACTCCTCCAGTCTTTGGTATGGGTATTACTCGGGGTACTCGAATTCGATGATGAATGTTTGGAAATAACTTTTTTGCGGCTAAGTAAGCTGCTTTTATCAAAGTCTTACTATCTTTGCATTTGAGTTTCTTAATTTTTGATTTTATTTTTGAAACTAAGTGTTTAAATGATTTAATGCCGGATCCAGACTTTAGTTTCGCTTTCATAACTTTGCTCACTAGCCAAGAGCTTAGTTTTTCACCTTTCCCTGCACCTTTTGATTTAAGTCTTTGTTTAGCCATGTTAAGTAGTTCTAGATCGGCTTTGTGACGATTTGATAAATCTGTATGGTTTGTATACGCAATATCGTGTTGCATGCAAGCGTCGTCTAGCTTATTTACACCTCGGTCACCTCGCGCTAAGCGTTTGTGAAGTTTGGTTCCTGGTCCGCAATAGTTGTATCCTGGCAAATGAACTTCAAATGGTAGATTATTAATAACGCTGTTAACTAGTCCACCTCCTTGCATTATTCAAATTATAATGATCAGATTTTAAATGAAAAATGGTTATATAATATTTTAGTCCATTATTGCAGCCTTTTCAATCCAACTGTTTTCTGCACTGTTTAGACCTAACCATTTGACATACAATTTATTTCCTTTCTTTTTCAAAGTTTTTCTATCAAATAAACATCAGGATAATTAGATTTTTGCAGTTCTTGTTCGTAGAAAGCTCCTAATATGTTTTGCTTTCGTTGATCTTCTATGTGAAAAGTCACTGGTAAAGTTTTATTTACCTTTTTACAATAAATAATTCAGTCGACCAATTAGGAGTGTAACCTTTCTCAAAATTATGTTTGTATTTACTTATACGAACACAATCACCAACTTTGAATTTAGGCTTCCGCTGAAATAATTCATGCTTGTTTATTTTTTTAATATTTTCTTTGATTACTTGTTCATTGCTTTTGTTTACATTAACTGGTTTAAATTGAATAGTGCGATGTTTTGTGTTGTTATATCTCTTCAATATATCTTCCAATGGTAGACCTAACCACTTATAGTTTCCATTGAGACTAAAATATTTATATAATTTATTTTTTACAGTTCTAATCAGTCTCTCTACAATTGATGCTTTTTTAGTAGAAAACGATGAGTAATGGTTAATGTTGTGCTTTTTCATAAGCGTTTGAAAAGTGATGTTATAAAATTCTGTCCCCATGTCAGTTTGTAAGTTAACAGGATTACTACGACTACTAAGCAGTATATGTTCGAATGCACGAGTAACCTCAAATTTATTTTTCGATTTTAACGGTTCAGCCCAGGCATACTTTGAGAAACAGTCAATCACCACTAAGATGAAATTGTAACCTTTGTTATACTTTTTAAGGTTTTGCATGTCCATCAAGTCTGCTTGCCATAAATCATGAATTCCTTTCAGAATAACAGAACGTCGAAGGAAATTTCTTCTTGCCGCTTTGTGTATTTCATTTACAATTTGCTGTTTTGTCATTACGAAGTTTTTTGCAGTAATTTATCTACCTCTGCTTTGGTGTAGAACTTATCTTGGAAATGAGTTGAAACCTCAGGTATCCTTGCTTTTAAAGTAGTTTGAATTGTATCCTTTGCATCTTTTATTATTTGAGAACGTAATTTACCAATCAGAGTATTATAGTCTTTCAACATATTTGCATTCAATCGAACTACATAATCCTTGTTTACAGCCAGATTATTTAATTCTTTTAACGTGTTAGCATTCAATCGATCTACATAATCCTTGTTTACCGCATCGTCTGCCTCTTCTGGGGTTCTAATTCCTCTCAGTCTTGAAGTTTTTAAATCAAAATCTCCGTTTTCTGATTTTAATAATGCATTCTCATTAAACTTAAATAACTCTGACAAACGCATTCTTTTGTGAATGTAGTGTCCGAATTTGTCTACGTTCATGTTTAAGGTGTATTGTTGCGAGAGGTTGATGGTAAAATAAACACATTTTCAAATAATTATTTATTTATAACTTTACTTTCACGTAATTCTTCGATAATGGATATAATTTCATTATCTAATCCTGTGTTGCCAGCATCTCTAGATGCAATCAATAATTTCAACCTTTCCACTAATTCATTGGGATCATCCCAGTACACTAAATCTCGGTTTTTTCTCCACTTTTTTAATAACGGTAGACCTTTTCCCTGAACTGCATTCTTAAGTTTGAAAAGAGGCTTAATAACTTGCAAATATTTTTGTCCTTTGTTACTTTTTATTGGCTTACTTGGCTCATAGTCTCGACGATGTGCATTTGTATCAAGTAGCATCGACTTATAATTTTGCATATCACTATCTGTAACTAAGCTTAGGTCTACATCTTTCTTAAGCAATAACTGTTTTAAGCCAGGTGTATTTCGGTATTTATGTCCAACTACAGTGATGTATTGATCGTTGATCGTTATGCAAGCAGAACCTAACATCAGTTTCCCGCTGTCTGCTCTAACCCCAAACGGAATATCTACCAACGCTTCTGAAGACACTGACCAGGATGACGTATCACCGTCTTGATTCCTTTCAACTACTGATTCATAAGAAGAGTCACTGTTGATATCGGATTCATATTTGTCTTCATCGTCATTATTATTATTACTTCCTGCGGTACCAGTTTCGTTAATAAACGAATCATCAGCAAACTTATCACTAGCACGCAGGAGAGGAGTTTGCTTACTAGCATTAGCAATTAAGTTGAGAGGTTCTGTTACAGGTTTGAAAACAGATTCCAGTGCTTGTTTATTGTTAATCTCAGCATCTCTCATTTTTCGTACTTTTATCTTCACAGCTTCTGCCGCATCCACAATTTGTCGTTTCAATGATTTTTCCATATTGGTAAAATATGTGATTGATATATAGGTCGTAATCGATTTAGCGTTGTAAGGTGAATAATAATGTCAGGCAGGTAATATCCTTATAATTATATGTATTCGTGATATTAGTCAAAGACTACAAACGTATCAAATTTACTTCTATAACATCCTTTGTTTTTGGAACAATCTTTATTAATTACAACATAATTGAAAGGTTTATTCCATATTTTTGAACACATTTCACGAAATTCAATCCATGTCATGTCAGTGTTGACAATCATGTTCTTCATAAACATGTCTCATATTTCTTTCATCTTGTTTAAAAAGTATGATTAGGTTTGCGTTGTCTCTTACTAATTGCTTAGGGATTTTACTATACGTCTGATTTAGATAAAAACAATCAATGAATTTGTGTCTCCCCCTAGCAAAATAATCACGCATATTACTTTGATTTTCACAAGCAACTTCATCAAATACAATTACAGAATTCGGTTTTGCGGTCTGGACACTCAGTACTTGCTCATTTTCATGATATTTCTGAAATGAAATGCCTGGTACTCGTTGCAAGACTTTTTCTAAAAAAATGTACTTGGGTTGTTGCAAGGTTTTCGAGTAAACATAAACATTTTGAAATCTTAATCCATTCTCATGTATAAGAAGTCCAACTAATAAATTAGTTTTTCCACAATTTGACGGTCCGCATATGATGCATCGTATGGATTTAGGTAATAATTCTCCATGACGTAAACCAGTTTCCTGAGACTGAACGCAGAGTTTGTTTACATGTAACGATTGTGGTTGTTTTACAAATTTCATGGTGACTCATTGAAACGGTTATAATATCAATAATGGGTTAATTAAACAATTACATCGACATTTATACGTCGTTATGACTTTTGTGAACCCTCTGAACAGCGTCAAATGCGAGTGGTGAGATAATATTTACCCAAGGTAACAAGGTAGTTGATTCCATGAAACGATTCGCACCAAAAAAAAAATTCCTCGGTGAGTTTACACTACAAAAAGTACTACGGCTCCATCTAAGACACATCGGATGAACGAACAACATCAAATTCTAAATCGCGCAAGCAAAGTTTTCCACGTCTTAAGACTATAAAAGAACCGTCTGGTCTCATCAAAAATGTGTTTAAGATCGAGACCCACACATGCTGACACACACACACACACACACACACATACATGATGTCTAGTCCTGAAGAGGAAGTAGTGACGATTGACAACGAATAGAATAGTTTGATATGAGCGGTGAAAAGATCCTGAAGGCTAAGTTAGATAGTAATGTGCTTAAACCTATAAGATTTCAATTTATCATTTTTTTTTTCCACTACTGACACAAAGGTTTCCTCTCACAGAGAACAGTGGTGATGAAATAATTTACACAAAGTTAAGCGCTAGCCTAGGTTCGAACCCACGACCTACAACTTGTAAGTCGAAACCGTTACCACTGAACCACCACTGCTCTCCTCTTTTACTCACAAATATGTTATCTTATGTTATTTTATATTTTTTACATTGACATTTATAACTTATTGTCGCTAACTCGATCAAATGTGCGAGTCTCACCATGGCCATGGCTGTCCTTCAATATAAGATAGCGATTGTTTGATTTTAGCCAATCAAACATCTGTTGGTAGAACAAATCTTCTGTTTGGGCTGTATACCTGTCCTGATGTTTTGATGAACCGTTATCTGTATTTTTTTATTTTTTTTATTAGTTTGCAAATCTTGAATAAATACACACATCAAAAGTATCTAGGGATCAACATATATTTTTGCAATAACTTTTCTCCTGATTGATATTAATTAAAATTTTCTTTAAGGATTCATCAAATAAAGTGTTTTCGTTTGTCACAGTAACGATAAACCAAGTCACCTTTGCATTAATAAAGAAATTTGCCATTTTCCTAATAAAGGGATTTTTGACATTTGAACCACTAACATTAAAGTTCGAAAAAAAGACTGAAATAACAGTTTTCTTTAAAATTTTATTGGGTAACTTAAACAATTAATAATCCGTGTTTCTACCGCGAACACTAACAACACAAGAACATCGGTTTGGCATACTCAAAATGAGTTCATCCAAATCACGCTGTGGAATGGCCGCCCATGTTCGTTGCAACAACAAAAAAAGGTCTTCTTGCGACTGGATACCCTCCATATTCGGCAGAGCTCTTCTCTGTAGCATATCCCATGCATGCTCAATCGGGTTCAAGTCTGGCGACTGAGCAGGCCAGGGCAGGACATTGATGTTAGCTGCGGCGAGAGTCTGTCTTACAACTCTTGCGGTGTGCGGTCGTGCATTATCATGCATTAACTGAAATAAGGGACCGATTTGCACTTGTAGAGGAACGATGACGTCTGATACAATCGTCTCAGCATAAATTTGAGCGTTGAGGTTGCCTCTGATCCAAATCAACTCAGTTCTTCCGCCGATCCAAATACCCGCCCATACCATGATGGTTCCACCACTATAAGGATGGACTTCCTGGCAGGATTTTAATCGCTGTTGGCGTCCAGGGGTTCTCCAGTGTCGTATACGTCTTGTATCCGGTCTCATACCAAAACGAGACTCATCAGAAAAGCACACGAAACGCCATTGTTCTTCTGCCCAATTTCTGTGTTCAAGAGCCCATTGATATCGAATCCTACGATTGTGCATTGCTATAGGTGGTACCCGTAGCGGTCTTCGGGAATGAAGGTTCACTTCATGCAAGCGGTTTCTGACTGTTTGGTCGCTAATTAAGTTCTCTGAAGAGTGATGAAGCCTCACGGCTAACATCATGGCGGTTATTGTTGGAGCTCTTCGAGTTAAGATTTGAATGTATCGGTCTTGTCTCCGTGTGGTGCAGCGATACCGTCCTCCATGGCGCTCAGCCACGGTACCAGTGCTTCGGTAACGTGTCCAAAGTCGACTGATAACACTCTGACTTGTATTCAGAGCTAAAGCTACAGTACGTTGCCGGGAACCAGCTTCTATCATTCCCACGGCTCTGAGCATTTCTTCCCTGCTTAAATGACGTCGCCGCTCCATAATAACGTTGGTTTTAATCAGTAGTAGGGAAACAGTAGCACTAATAATGTCTTCAATGCGTTGTATGTTTTTATAGGGAAAATATTGACAGCTTATTTTCATCTTTTACTCGAATTTGATTGAGAGTTCCTGATTCAAATTATGAAATGCACCAAAAAGGATCCATATAAATTTATAAAATCATAAATTTATTACAAAGCCACATCTCAATCTCAAGAAATCCGCATAAAAATGCTTGATCCCTAGACATTTTTGATGTGTGTATAACCTCGCCGCTAGAATTCCTCATAACAAGTTTACAAATATCTTTTATATCAGATTTCTCTGAGTCATGCATTGTAGTTAACTTTGTTATATGTATTTAGTTTCGTGATACGAAATACAACCTTCTTACTACAATAGCTAGAATCGAATGTAGCGTTAAATTACTGCGAAGAATTATTTATAAGTTATTTACCTTTCCCGTTAAAAGAGTTTAACCTTTAGTTACATAACGGTTTGCAAGAATCAACCCAAACGGAATCAAATGTGATTTTAGTGGAATAGGCACCGAACCAGTATTTTACAGCATAATGCAGGATTCATACTCCATCGGGTGGAATAGCCGCTGAACCAGTATTTAGGATTTTTGAGTGTTAGAACTAAAATAGTGGAATTATAGGCGCCGGGATTTTATTTATGTTATTGGGCATTCTACTCCACCTTCCGTTCCATCGGCTCACATTTATATTATTGGGCATTCTACCCCACTGAGAGTGACGAGGCGAACGGAGTGAGCCGATGGAACGGAAGGTGGAGTAGAATGCCCAATAATATCCTACTTTTAACTTACATGTTTTGTTTCAACAATTTCAAAAAATTAAACATGTATTTAATCCACAAGCATGAAACATTAGCCACATTAAACATTTCTCATCACCTTATCTTTAATTGAATTAAATTTAATTACAGGCAAAGCTTTAGTCAGAAAATCAGCCAACTGATTTGGACTCTCAACATATTTATCAACAATTTTCTTTGCAACATTTTCTCTGATAAAATTATATTTTATGTCTATGTGCTTACTTCTTCTATGAAACACAGGGTTGTTAATCAATTTGATAGCACTCTGATTATCAACTTTTAAAGTAATTGAGTCTTGTGGCTCCCCAATGTCACATAGAAATTGCCTAAGCCATAGAATTTCTTTGGTGGCTTCACTAGCAGCCATGTACTCAGACTCAGTTGTGGACAATGCCACAGCATTTTGTTTACGGCTGAACCAAGTGACAGGACCTCCATTAATTAAAAATATATAACCTGCATTAGATTTCCTAGTGTCCAAATCACCTGCAAAGTCAGAATCTGAGTAGCCAACTAATTCAACATTACCTTTATAAACAATAGACAAATCTTTAGAATTAATTAAATAACGTAAGTAAGATGGTTTTCACAGCTGTAACATGTGGCGGACCAGGGTTTTTGACATACCTGCTAACAACATTCACAGCATATGCTATGTCAGGTCTAGATACAGATGACAAGAATAACAAGGCTCCCACTGCTTGTCTATATGGGAAATTAATAGGCACATTGCTTGTATTCTTAGATATATGTACATTTACATCAGCAGGAGTACTACTGCTTTTAGCATCTGACAAATTAAATTTATTTATTATTGTCTTAATATACTGTTTTTGACTTATCCTTATACAATCTATTTCTCTATCTATTTCCATACCAATAAATGAATTACAGTTTATAATCTTAATGTCAAACTTTTGTTTAAGATCATTTAGGATATCAGACAAAACAACTTTACTTTTGGCCAATAGTAATCCATCATCAACGTAAAGAATTAATATTACTTTGACACCTTTAAAATATCCTACAAATACACAATTATCAGATGAACATGGTTTAAAACCATATGTAGTAAGAAATGAACAAAACTTCTCATTCCAACATCTCGAAGATTGTTTAAGACCGTATATAGATTTAATTAACATACATACTTTTGAAGACCGAGTTTCCAATCCATCTGGCACCTCCATATATATTTCCTCGGAGAGCTCACCATACAAGAAGGCCGTCTTCACATCAAATTGCTTGATCTGCAGTTCGTCTCTCGCAGCAATGCTAAGCAGCACCCTGATGGAGTCGTACCTGCTAGTGGGGGAAAAAGTCTCATTATAGTCCAAGCCCTTGACTTGTGTGAATTCTCGTGCACACAGTCGTGCTTTTTATCGTACTATTTCTCCATCTTTATTGTTCTTTATGGTGAACACCCATTTACAATTAACAGGCTTCTTCTCAGTTCGATCAGTCAGTGTCCAAGTTTGATTTTCTTCATGTGACTGAAGCTCTTCAGCCACAGCTTTCTTCCATAGATGAGAATTTGGACTATTCATTGCTTCTTCATAAGTGTTGGGTATTTCAAACTCAATAAAATTTGCTTCTTCATTTCTGTTCCTTCTGGGTCTCAGTGTAATATGTCTTTCATCATCTTCAGAAATTATTTGTGAAGGCTGGTACGTCACATCATTGGGATCCTCTTGTGTTTCTACACTTTCAAAACTAGATTCAGAAATATTTTGGTCATCTTCTAGTGAAACTGGTATATCTTGTGTTCCTTCACTTTGTTCTTGTTCATCGGTAATAGAAATTGAAGTGGAATCTTTCCTCAGTACTGGTTCATTGTTTTCATTGAAGTGTACATTTCTACTTATTGTTATCTTCCCACTTTCAACATCAAACATTCTATAATTTTAATTTTCATATCCTACTAATATTAGTTTTACACTCTTTTTATCTAGTTTTCTTCTTCTTTCATCAGGTATATGAACATACCCTTCTGAACCAAATACTCTTATGTATTGAAGAGCTGGCTTCTGTCCATTCCACAACTCATATGGGGATACATCTTTTGTCTGAGTAGAAGAACTTCGATTTAGTAAATAAACAGCACAGTTTACTGCTTCAGCCCAGAGATTCAATGAGATATCACGACAGTACAACATAGATCTTGCGCTCTCCATTATTGTGCGCATTTCTCTCTCCACCCTACCGTTTTGTTCAGGCATTTAAGGTGCTGTATGTTCATGAACTATTCCTTCACTATCCAAATAAGATTTAAGTTCATTGTTAACGTACTCACCTCCGTTGTCTGTATGCAAGATACGAGTACCATGACCAAACTTATTTTTCACTATTGCATTATATTTCATAAAGCAATTCAGGGCATCACTTTTGTGCTTGATTATAAATACATGTCTATAGCTAGTGGCGCCATCTTTAAATAAGACAAAATATCTTGCTCCAGATACAGATGTATGTTCTACAGGTCCACACACATCACCAGGTTCACTTTTTCCTCTACAAGATTTATGAAATGCCAAGCGGCTCCGTTTGCCATATTGACAAGCCTCACAAACAAAGTTGATGTCATCTGTCAACTTTACTGGAATTGCACCATTCTTGCTCATGTTTTGCACTTCCTTCAAGTTTAAATATCCCAACCGTTCATGCCAGGTTTTCAAACTTGATTGTGCCAAATTACAAACTATTTGCACTGTGGTTTTAATATTTACTTCATATAGATTATTCTGCTTTAATGTTGCAGTCATTACAACTATATTCTCTTCATTGTACTTCTTAATTATGGCATAGCCTTTTCTTGTTACCATGCCTTCTGAGAACAAATTTCTGCGTAGCTCTGGTACATAAAGTACATCTTCTAGAATACTTTGCTCCCACTTGCCATTCACACATCTATTAATTAATATATTTCCACGGCCTTGTATCACTAGTTCCTTCTTATTTCCCAATTTCACAGTTGTATCACCACTATTCTGGCCATAATCTAGTAACTCACAGAAATAATCGCGCCTGTGTGACATGTGTGCAGATGCACCACTATCAAGAATCCATGCATCTACGTCAGCTTCAGACTGTAAACATTGCTCGGCACTGAAAGCAAGCATCTTTTGCTCTTGAGATTTCCTCTCAGACTTATTTGGGGCTCGACAATCTCTTGCAAAATGCCCTCTCTTGTTACAGTTATAACATATGAATCGGTGCTGATTATGTTGACCAGATGTTGAACTTGGTGTATTTTGTGATTCTGATTTTTAATTGTGGTTTAGAATCTTTCATGGCTACTAAAGCACTCTCAGATTCCTCTTCATTTGTCAAACTCGCTTCCTCATCTAATAATCTTGCTGTTAAGTTCTGAATTGTTTGTGAACGTGAATCTAATGACAACCATGCCTGACGCAGAGAGCGATACTTTGAAGGTAATGTACTTAATATTTTTGTAATAATTGCTGTATGACTTACTTACTTCTTCGCCAGACTCTTTTAATTGTTTGGCTAAATTCTCAACTTTGGAAATATGCTGTGCAATACTATCGGTTGATGACATCTTATATTGATAAAATATTTCGTGCACCATCATTTTGTTCAGCTCCGATTTTCGTTCGTAAATTGATTCCAATTTAGTCATTACTTCTGTAGCAGTCTCTCAGTTTTGTATAAGAGATATTTGGCTCAAATCCATGAACGACGTTAAAATAAACATGGCCATACCGTCATCTTTATCCCACTGCACTTGCGAACTGGTTTCCACGGGTCTTGCTTTTTCTATGTTCAATCCCTTTGCTCTTAATGCACAATTAACTTGGAATTTCCATTGTCGAAAATCCTTGCCGTTAAGCTTCTCAATTTTCATCGTGTTCGTGACCTCCATTACTTTTACACCGTTAGTAATCTTGCTCTTAACTCGACTTTTTATTGAAATATTTACTTATTATGTGCCTGGGCCCATAACCTATTGGATTTCCCGCAGTATTTCAATAAAACTCACGTTAGATTTCTAGAAACACGATATTTTAATAAACGCACAAACTACATGACGTGTGCATAAAACCAAAAGAGAAGACAAGAGACCCACCAGAGTCAGAAAATGGAAACACCAGTGTCTATGATCTATCTTATAAGTTTATATTTCCAACAGATAATTCCACCCCCGAAGGGTTAAAAGGGGGATAAAGTTGTGCATGGAAAGTGCTTAATTTTTGAAGTAAATTCACAAAATTATTCTTCTTCTTCTTCTTCCTGTCGATGATTCCCACTGTCATTTATTTATTTCGTGTAATTTCACATTTTGTAATTAATCTTTTAATGATTTCATCATCATCAGCCTATAATGTTCCCACTGCTGAGACACGGCCTCCTCTCAATGAGAGGGAAATGGTAATGGAAATGGTAATTTAATCTAGTTTAATTCAATAATGTTTTTAATGTACTTAATTCTGATATTTAAATAATTTATGTGTTTATATTTGGTTTCTATTTTTGTATTATATGGGTCTCAGACCTGAAATAAATGGTTTTTTTTTTTTTTATTTGTTTAGACCAGAACTCAGCCACGTCGACGACGTTGGTGGTGGCTTTAGACAGGTCCCTTAAAGTGCAGGTGGAGTTGCACAAAGCGCAGGTCAGGAGGTGGGTCATGGTTTGAGATGAGGCTCCGCAGTCGCACTAAGCTTTATCGGAATACCCCCACCGTACCAAGTTGAACCTGCAGCGGCCCACCTGGCTTCTAAGTCGGTTTAGAGTCTTCCAGGTGGACCATCAACAAAGGCATTTTTCAGAGCCACCAGAACTGGAAGTTCTAAATTCCACCAATAATTGCTCCCAAACTGGACCACAATGCCAACTATCTGAGCCAGCCTTGAGCGTCATCTCGGTCAACAAAATTTATTATTTAGGCTTATGTTTGGAAGCTAACGCAACGGTGTTGTTAGAATTTAAACCCTTAATGGGGTGAAAAGAGGGATGAATTTATGAACAGACTGGCTGATTGATCGATCAACACACAGCTGAAACCGCTGGGTGAGCATGACATTTTGCCAAACCTTCCTTGAATGACGTAAGTGTGCACTAAGAAGGGATTTTTTGAAATACAAACTTTCAACCCTCGTTTTAACCCTTTGTTAAAACGACTTTTTTATTCCCTTAGGGGGATGAATTTCCAAAAGACCCTACTTGGGGAACACTTACGTAATTTAAGAAACACACACAGCAGTTTCATTTCCTCGAAATTTTCTCAAAATTCGTATGCCATCAATTTGTTTTCTCCGATGGTCCACCCGTCGTGCAAGAAAGAAAATTGGCCTTTGCCAATTTTCTTTCTTGCACGACGGGGCGGGAAGGGACTTTCTCAACTACATTTTCTTGGTTGGAATCTCTTTAGATTCCAACCAAGAAAATGTAGTTGAGAAAGTCCACCTAAAACGACACTCACATTTTTGTTGATCTATGTCAAGTAGATAAGTTTGTAAAAATCTCCTGTATCGTGCTATATAAAAATACCATAATTATTACGTTTGGAACAAATAAACAATTTGAAAGAAGCAAAACAGGACCGAATGTGGATGGATGGCCAGGCGTAAAAAAAGAGTATGCTCTGGGCAGAGGTACATACATGGTAATCCTGAAGCATTATTACGCCATTTACAATTTAAAAAACTGTAAATGGTGTTGTACAACCTACATGCGCGCACCTACTGTCAGTGCTGTGACAATTTTTTTATGTGTAGTTCAAAGAGATTTAAAAAGACTAGTAAAGGTTGCCTTAGAAGATTACGGTTTACCAAAACCATCTAGGATTGTAGAGAGTGAGTTACGAGTACATGTGTAAATGAAATTAACTACGATGTATCTACCTTATAAGAATTCGTAAAAAATAACAAAAACACACTAAGAGGGGAAAAAGTCTGTACCTGTACCTATACTATGAAATTATTTCAAGTATTGTTGCAAAGGAAACATTTCTTTTTGGATGCTCCAGGTGGGACTGGTAAAAGCCATCTCATTAATTTATTCTCACCCACTACGTTATTAAAAAAAACTATTTAAAAAATTAAAAAACCCGACTGCGTAAAAATAAAACAAGTTCAGGAGACAGGATATATTGACTGCAACAGTAGGGACCCATATTGTGATAAAACTATTTTATAATTATAAAATAAGACTCGTTGTTGTGACATGTAAAAATATAATTTAATTAATAACAGCGGTTCCTAGGCAATACATCTGACATAAGTTTAAAAGGTTATCAAAAATAATAAGGTTCTAGTATAACATACTCCTTAACATCCTCCCTTTTTGGCAACCCTATTACTATATCAAGCCAATTTGTTTTGCGATTGATACAATCCGTGGCTTATGTAATGCTTTGGTCAGTAAATCCGCTAGTTGGAACTCGCTGGGAACGTATTCTACACTTATTTCTCCATTAGCGATAACGAGTTCTCTCACATAGAAATGTCGCATAGCAATATGCTTGGTTCTTCTGTGGAGTTCTGGATTGTGTGAGATCTTTATGACTGCATCATTATCAACCTTTAGCTTAGGTATTTCTTTAAATTTAGATATTTCACCAAGGAGGAATGGGCAACACTGGTTGAGTGACATGTCAAAATTTGCTCCGTAATTTTAAATTCGTTTTAATTAATTTTTAAGTGTAAAACAAACTTGTACTATTGTAATTAAATGTCTATTTATTGTATTAATACCCAGGAATATTGTTTTCAAAATACAATGTAACACATAGTGTTTGGTTGCCTACCTCAAACGGTAACCTTTAACACGAACAGCTGATGTTCCTGCGGATCTATCTGGGGAGTATAATTGTTTCCATTTAATGTCTAAGTAGCTCACATTAGTCAAGTGAAAGCTCTCATGGAACACTAAGTTCATTATTCTGACTAATCTGGCACTCTTTTGTAGTTGAACTTAGGTTCTATGCTTCTGTTCTGTGTACTTTTTTATTAGCTAAGTATTTATCTATTTAATCAACTAAATACACAACATTAGGGACCGTTGGAACGTTTAATTTTTGGCATTACTTATTAGTAAATTAGGTCCCATAATTTTAAGCCAAGAGTCCTACCCACTTAGTGAAAAAGTTAAAGACTTGGAATCAATGTAAATTTCAACTTAATTTAATCATCTCATTGAAGTATTTCTTGTAAGACTCATAAGCCTACCTCAGTTACCAGTTTATTATCACATATTCCAGTCTATTCTCATTTTCTCCTTTTACTTCTAACTTTCTAATTTTGTCCATCCAATTAGTTCTCACCATTCTTTGTACTTCTACTTTCAGTTCTATTCCCTGAAACCATGCCTGTGATGACCCGTAAGGCAACTACCAAGGAGTTGCAGACTAAGTTGAGTTGCCCTTGATGAACTTATGGAAGCAAACAGCAAATGCCAACAGCTGTTATTGGATAGAGAGGAACATGAAGTTGAAATCGAGAAGGTCGTTCACAAAAACACAAGCCTGAAACGGGAGCTAGTGGACCTGCACCAACAATACATGAATGTTGTTGATGAACGGGACAAACTACGGGTGGTCACAGATGGTTTCAACGACTGCAGTAACCATTATGAAACGGCTTTATGTAAGGTTAGGGACTTAGAAGTTGAACTGCTTCATGCCAACAAGCAAATTATTGAGTTTCAAAAAGAAAGAGAATGTACTCAGGTTAGGGAAACAGATCAAAATCAAAATCAAAATCAAAATCAAAGCATTTATTTCAAGTAGGCCAGTTTAGTATGAAAATTAAATGTAGCTACAGTCCCAGTCACAAGACATAAAAACTGTGAAAGTACTGAGTTGCCCATTCCCTAGCGTAGATCTCTATGGAGAAGAACGGGCAAGAAACTCCATGGACACTCTTTTAAATCAAAATATTGTTACAAAATCTTGGTTACATCATTCATGTTGAGATGGTATATTATGTGAGAACAATGTAGCAAGATGTGCACGTTAAAAGTGTCCATAGTAAAAACAAAAAATACAATTCAAAATAAACATACAAATAAGCCATGGCAACTAAGAGATGACCAGTCACAACTGACAGCGCCCGTTCACGAACATGACGCATGGATCAACACCATTCAACTCAACCATTTTGAAGGGAACTGAATGATCCGACACACGCGCCACCATCAGCGAGACATTAGAGTGAGCGTGACATACTCTCAACCGCCAGGGCACATTCAAGTCAAGAAAAGACGTAGGATTTCAGTGAATGATAGCTTTCTAGTACATGTACTCACACAATATGGGCTATGCGATTATATAATACTAGAGATTGATTCTATACAATGCAAAGACAGTTGTACAATCTTCAGCAGCTCCAACAATTCTATTTAATACTATCAATTTAAGCGCCCCTGTCCATGTGGAGCAGGACCAGCATTGAGCCACGCATTTTTATCAGCGATATAATCGCCCAACTTGTAATAAGCTTGCTTACATAGTGTGCGTTTGATGCATGTTTTAAATTTCGTCTCATTCAGTTCAAGAATACTTTGTGGAATTTTAATAAAGCATCTCAAACAGTACCCCATGAAAGATGAGTCCACTTTAGCGAGTCTGAAGCCTGGCTGAACTAGTTGGTCCCTATTTCTAGTACTGTAATTATGTCTATCACCTCTTTTACCAAAAAGATGCAGATTTTTTCTGACGTACATTATGTTTTCGTAGATGTTCTGACAATGTACCGTCATGATGCCAATATCCTTAAACAGTTCCCTTAGAGAATCGCGCCTACGAAGATTATATATGGCTCTGATGGCTCTTTTTTGCAGAATAAATATAGACTCAATATCTGCAGCCCGTCCCCATAGCAAAATGCCATAAGACATTATACTATGAAAGTAACTAAAATAGACCAGTCTAGCGGAATCTACATCGGTAAATTGACGAATTTTTCTAATAGCATATGCTGCTGAACTTAGACGCGCCGCAAGAGATGTTAAATGAGAACCCCATTGTAGCCTTGAATCAAGCGTAATCCCCAGGAAAACCGTTTTATCTACGAATTCAAGTTTCTCTTTATTTAATATTATTTCATAATCACTACTTTTAACATTGGGTAAAGCAAATCTTATGCATTTAGTTTTTTTTTCATTTAATACTAAATTGTTTGCTGTGAACCAATTATGAACCTGAAGTAGGGCATCAGTCACGTCATCTAGATTCTGGGCCCGTCTATTTATCTTAAAAATAAGGGAAGTGTCATCAGCAAACAACACCATATTTTGAGGTTGGTTTTTCAACAAATAGGGTAGATCATTTATATACACGAGAAAGAGGAAAGGACCCAATATTGAGCCTTGTGGAACCCCCATTTTTACTTTTAAACCTTGTGAATTAACACCATTTATTTGAACACGTTGTTGTCTATCACTCAAATATGATTTTACCAAACTAAGTGCAAGTTGACCTAATCCGTAATGCTCAAGTTTCAAAAGTAATGTGTCGTGATTTACGCAATCAAATGCTTTGGAAAGGTCACAAAATATTCCTATGGCGTCTTGAGACTCTTCCCACGCAGTAAATATGTGCTTTAATAAGGTTACACCGGCGTCAGTCGTACAACGTCCCTTGGTGAAACCAAACTGTTGATTATGTAAAATTTTGTTGGTGTTAAAATGATTGAGCATTTGATTAAGCATTACCTTTTCAAACACCTTGCTAAAAACTGGCAACACGGATACAGGTCTATAATTATTAGTATCTTTACTGTCCCCGGATTTGAAAAGAGGTATGACTTATGATCACATATATAATCAATTATTAAATTCCAATTAAAACCCACATTGTTTAACAACAATAGATCTTACTGAAGATAAAGAAATATGCAAAACTAAATAGAATTATAAAAAATGCAATAAATTTAAAAAAACAACAAAAACATAGTTCCAAGAATATTCAACTAAGAAAAGAACGTGTTTTACTCATAAAAAAGTTGGATAATTATCAAATTAAATTAGAGGATAGTAAGAAGTTTTATGAAATAGACACTCAAAACTTACAGACTGAAATTCAAGTTTTAGAGCGTCAACTAAAATCATGTTATGCTATGTATATGAATTCTCAAAAACAAATTAAGGAACATATCCTTGCTGCAAACGAGTTAGTTAATAGGAGTAGTAGTAATGCAGACTGTGTAGACATGATGACCTTCAACAACACTCACTGTATGTCACAAAGTATACCCAGCCCGGACACTCTCCTACCTGAGGTAATGGAGGACCCGACCCAGTTGGGCAGTGTTCTGGACTGTATACTCAATCAAAATTCACCAGATATTGTACAAGGTTCATCACAGGTAGGACAAATAGATAGTAGTTCTTCCCCTTGTTGTAATACACACTGCTGCTCAATTATGTTTTCAGATGGTTTAGGAAAAGGGTTAGGAAAGTTAATTAGTAATAATCTGAGTCATTCTTCTCTAAATTATTGTACACCTAAGGCTTCTTACAACCAGATAATAACATCCATAACTCGGAAGGAACTAGATCCTAATGCCATTGTAACTGTACTTGTAGGTAATAGTTCGAACGTTAAAATTGATGATATCACTGACAATGTCACTCAACTGTTAAAACTAAAATGTAAGAAAATAATTCTGTGCACGTTCCCGTACTTTAAGAAATTGTCTAGCAAGCAAAATCATTATGTCCATTCCCTAAATAATCGTATGCATTTGTTGGTTAGTATTTTTTTTTTTATTTTTTGTTATTTCCTTCGCCCTTCATGGGCAGGCTAAGATCTTGGACCATACCGCCTCGTCTTCAGTGCTTATTATCTTTCTTGTTTATAAGTAAGGCCAAAGCCTCGTCTTCAGTTTAATCCTTCTTGTTCAAAAGTAAGTAAGGCCGAAACCTCGTCTTCAGTTTTATCCTTCTTGTACAAAAGTCAATAAGGCCGCAGCCTCGTCCATAATAGTTTACACCTTGTTTTAAATTTATGTTAGGCCAGAGCCATGTCTTCAGTATTCATTATTATAGTCAATATCATTATAATATGATGTCATATCCGTGTATTCGTCTTAATCATGTTGTGAAGTAAGGTCATATCCAGGTCATATCCTTCTACTAAGTCGCCCCGAACGGTCAAATTGCCCATCCAGAGGTGTCAATAAATTTATACAGTGCTAAATATGTACTGTGATTTTCCAGCAAACCTTGAGTGTCGCGCGGGATGCTTGCTGGCGTTTTATATACTTCCAATAATTTATCAGTTAGAAGAATTCTTTGTAAGTCTTGCAGGGCATTCAAAAATTATATGATCTAGGGTCTGATCACTTCCTAAGTCACAATTGACACAAACAGGCGATGTTATAATTTTCATTCTGGCTAAATGTGCGTTGAATCTTCCATGACCAAGTCTAAGACGATTTAGAGTAGTATAAAATTTTCTGCTCTTTGGAAGAACAGATTTAGTGAACCAGGGCGCAGAACCAATGACTGGATTTATTTTCGCATACCATTTTCCTTTAGTTCTTAATGTTTCTTGCCAGTTCTCATGCCAATTACAGGTCTTTTGTTCATTTAATTTAATAAGCAGGTCGGAACTAGGTATGGCAACATTTCTCGTCTCAGCTGGGATGTCAACGTCACTAGTAACTCTTGCAAGATAATCTGCGTTTTCGTTTCCTGCTACTCCTATGTGGGAGGGTGTCCATAACAAACTTATCATATATCCTCTAGAACTAAGATCAGCGTATAAAGTCCGAATCTCATATAAAATATTTCCAGTATTGGCGTCCAGTTTCGGGTTTTGTAAGGCCATGAGAACACTCATGCAGTCGGTCACTATAAGCCAAGTTGTGTGCCCAAGATTTTTATCATGTATATTCTGCAGAGCTGATAAAATGGCTAGAGATTCTGCTGTAAATATAGTCATGGCTCCAGGTAACCGAACTCCATGTCCAACAGTAAGATGAGGTAGATATATGGCTAACGAAACATTTCTATTATTTTTGGATCCATCAGTAAATATATGCCTGTACCCAGGGAACTCTGCAATTAACTGATATACATCTTCTTTACTCCCTAGGTCACGGTTAATGTAAATGTCCATGGGCCAGAATTTGCTAATATTATTATATTATTATTATTACCAGAGTAACATGGCCATCTGCCTTTACATTTCTCAATTTGATATTGATCATCAATACTGATTATATTAGAAAAGTCATGAAATATGTAGGGGACATTTACGGAATTAGAGGGACTGTAATACTCTATGATAAAATAATATTTTCTTTAACAAAGGATGATTTTCGAAAGATAAAAGTTTGAGAATGTATTTAGATTTTAAAAACTGAAATCTTATTTTCATAGGAGGAGTGTTACACTCAATTTGAAGTGAATTAATTGGAGTTGACTTCATTGCACCAGTTACACATCTAAGATTGTGGTTTTGAAGAATCTCCAATTTGTGAACCAATCTCTGATCAGACCCAAAGCATAAAAATCCATATTCAAAATGACTACGAACTAAGGATTTATATAACATAAGCAAAATTTTAGGATCAGCTGCAATTGACAGTGACTTTACAAAATTAAAAGCTTTATTTGCTCTACCCAACAGATAATCAACATACTTAGTCCATGAGAGGTTGCTTGAAAAAATTATACCCAGAAACTTCACTTCATTCACTATTGGAAGAACACTATTATTGTAATAAATATGAAGGTCTGTTTCACACTCTCCAAACACTATAACTTTAGATTTTTCTGGACTAATGTCCAAGTTTAGATAATGAAAATAGTTCTTTAGCCGAATTAAAGCTGTGTTTAAAATACTTTCAACAGAACTTATATCTGTACCTGAAGCATAGATAACCAAATCATCTGCAAACTGCAAATTTGCCACTTCAATACCAAGTACAATGTTTAATCTATGTAAATAAAGAAGATAAATCAATGGACTGAGGATGCCACCTTGACATACCCCTTTGTATGAAAAACGTGGCCCGATTAAACGTTTATTCACTTTGACATATACCTCTCTACCATGTAGAAAGTTAAAGATCCATATTATATTTTTTTCACGAATACCAGGGGCACGAAGTTCACCACACAAAATGTGCAGATTGATGTTGTTGAATGCACCCACTACATCAAAGAAGACACCAACAAAATGATTGTCCATTTTATTAAAATTATATAAATATCTAATTGCAAATGAGATTGGTTAGTCATTATAGTGACAGGTTGACATTTATCGACACTAACAGTTTCGTTCAGAAATTGAAGTCAACTAGGAATAATGCGTACTTGCCTATTAGTTTTAGACGTCAAATAGCTAGGCTATTAGCTTTTAATATTAACTCAGACATAGGAGGTATGTCGCAGTGTTTTGTAAATATTTCTACTGAAATTAGTAATTATACTAATTATTATTTCACAAGTATTAATTTAGATTTAAACTAGTCATTAGGACAATAGAAGGTACGAGTGACAACTTCGAGGTATCTTCTAGCTCTCAATCAAGTAATTTGTAAAAAAGGGGCTGAGCAGAATTCCTTAAAATTGTTTCACCAGAATATTCAGGGACTTTCTTCCAAACAATTAGAAATAAAACTATTTTTAGAAAAAACTAAGTTTGATATTATCTGTTTTACTGAACATTGGATGAAAGATTATGAAGAAATGCAAATAAATTATGAGAATTACAATGTGAGCAGTTGCTATAACCGAAAATCTAAGATGCGTGGGGGTTCATTAATCTTAGTCAGAAATTGTATTAAATCTAAGTCTCGTAATGATATAGTTGATCTATCGGTTGAACATAGCATTGAATTGTCTTGTGTTGAGCTGGATAAGCATGTAATAGTGTGCGTTTACAGACCCCCTAATTACCTGAACTACTCTATCTTTGAGTCAGAAATGGAAGATGCTTTGGCAAAACTTGTAACTGGTAATAAACCAATAATTATCTGTGGTGACTTTAATGTCTCTTTAATGACTCTAATATCTTAGAGAATAATGTAAATAGCAGTAGATTCTTAAGTCTGTTTAAATCATTTAATTTGTCAAATGTGTTTTCAGAACCAACTCGAACTACTACAAATACTGCTATATGTATTGATAATGTTTTTTGTTGCTGCGAATACTTAGATAAATCCATCGTAAATTACCTGCCTTCAGATCATAGTGGTCAGACTGTTGCTTTCGCGTACAATACAATTACAAAGTATTCAGATACAAACTAGACAAATAACACCCAGCAATATAGACAAATTTAATAATAATTTAATTAGCAAGTTAAGTATACCGAGTCATATTAGAGAAAATGTAAATGAATTTTATGAAGAATTATTTTCGGTAGTGCACAACGAATTCAATAATACTTTAAAAAAAATCTAAAACTATTGGCCCAAAGTTTATTTTCAGTGACTGGGCAACACAGGGTATTAGGAAAAGTAGGGAACGATTGTTTGAGCTGTACGGCCTTAAGCCTTACATCAACACAGAATCTTTTAATAAATATGTTGCTACTTACTCGAAAGTTTTTAAAAACACTTGCAAGGTAGCCAAATCCTTATTCATTAGCAACAAGATTAAATCAGCCGATAACAAAATAAAGACGGTTTGGAAAATTATCAACAGTGAAACAAATAGAAATAAAAAACAAAGTAATGACTTCACACTAGAGACATCACGTGGCCTTGTGAGCTCCAACAATGAAGTTGCTCAAGAATTTGTAAATTTCTTTACCAGTATCCCACTTAAAACTACAGAAACCTTAAATTCATCTCCATTGCTCTCTATTGATTTATTGAAAGCGAACGTTGCAGCCTGTCCAAATGAATTTAAATTTCAGCACATAAACCCCTTAACAGTCATAAAAGGTTTTAAGCAAATCAAGATCAAATTAACGGAAGATCTATGGGGTATGTCTATCAAAGCTTGTACCTCAATTATTGAGACTGTAGCCCCGTATTTAGCCTCAATATTTAATTTGTGCGTGGATCAAGGGGTCTTCCCGGATCTAATGAAATTCAGTAAGGTAATACCGCTTTTTAAATCCGGGGACAGTAAGGACACCAATAACTATAGGCCCGTATCCGTGTTGCCGGTTTTCAGCAAGGTGTTTGAAAAGATAATGCTCAATCAAATGCTTAACCATTTTAACACCAATAAAATATTACACGAGCAACAGTATGGTTTCACCAAAGGATGTTGTACAACTGACGCCGGTGTCACTTTATTAAAACACATCTTTACTGCGTGGGAAGAGGCACAAGATGCCATAGGAATCTTCTGTGACCTTTCGAAGGCATTTGATTGCGTAAATCACGAAACCCTGATCTTGAAACTTGAGCATTACGGTTTAGGTAAACTTGCGCTCAGTTTAGTAAAATCGTATTTGAATGATAGACAGCAGCAGGTACAAATAAAAGGAGTCAACTCAATGGGTTTAAAAGTAAAAATGGGTGTACCACAAGGTTCGATATTGGGTCCCTTCCTCTTTTTAGTGTATATTAATGACCTACCCCATTTATTTAACAACCATCCGCATATGGTGTTGTTTGCTGACGATACTTCTTTAATATCTAGGATAAACAGATGAAATGTTACAATAAAATACCTCCCCACATTCTTCAACTGAACGAGACGAAATTTAAATCCTGTATAAAACGCACACTATGTAGGCAAGCATATTATAAGTTGGGGGATTACATCTAAATATATAAAAGAAGAAACTGACTGACTGACTGACTGACTGACTGACTGACTGACTCATCTATCAACGCACAGCCCAAACCGCTAGGTCTACAGATTCCGAATTTGGCAAGTAGGTTCCTTGTGTAGTCTAGGGGTGCACTAAGAAAGGATTTTTCAAATTTCACCCCCTAAGGGGGTTAAACGGGGCTCCAAAGTTTGTATGGGGAAACAAGATTAGTTAGACTATTTTATTTGAAACTTCACAGTAGTGCTCCTTTTGATAAATGAGTAGAAACGGGTTTCAGGGTTTTTCAGAATTCAACCCCTAAGAGGGGGAAATGGATTATGAAATGGATAGGGATTGGCTGCTACAACACAAGGCCAGGATTCAAGGTGAATGTTCTTTAGCCCGCGTAATTCAAATTTCCTTAGGTTTTTTGCAATTTGCAGGCCAGTGCTAGGGTGTATTGTTGATTAAAATAATGATTCCTGGGGGTTATTGGCGCGTATTATTATTATAATAATTAATAATATTATTGATATTATATTTTTCTTCATGGGTGTCGTTTTCGTGGTTTTTGTGGTCGCTGATGATGAAAATGAGGTCAAAATGAGAATCCAAGATGGCGCCGATGAAAATTTTCAGTTTTTTCTTCATGGGTGTCATTTTCGTGATTTTAGTGGTCGCTGATGATGAAAATGAGGTCAAAATGAAAATCCAAGATCGCGCCGATGAACATTTTCAGTTTTTCTTCATGGGTGTCGTTTTCGAGGTTTTTGGGATCGCTGATAATGAAAATGAGGTCAAAATGAAAAATCAAAAATGGTGCCGACGAAAATTTTCAGTTTTTTCTCCATGGGTGTCATTATCGTGGTTTTTGGGGTCGCTGATAATGAAAATGAGGTTAAAATGATAACTCAAGATGGTGCAGACGAAAATTTTCAGATTTTCTTCATGGGTGTCATTTTCGAGGTTTTTGGGGTCGCTGATAATGAAAATGAGGTCAAAATAAAAATCCAAAATTGGCGACGAAAATTTTTGGTTTTTTCTTCATGGGTGTCGTTTTCGAAAATCCAAGATGGCGTAGACGAAAATTTTTTTGCTATCATTATTTCGTGGCGGGTAGGCCATTTCGTGGAATACCACTGCACGCCACTGGGTCATGGTAACTTTAAGAGTAAATTATTTTCCTTCAAGCTTGTTGACTCGCCTTTTTGTCAATGTTCCACATCTGACTGCGAATATGAACAATCAGCACATCACATTTTATGGGAATGCAGTCTTTGGCAGAATGAACGAAACATTATGTTGGATAGTGTACAGGTTACATCCGGAGCTATTTACTATACAGACCTTGTGGAAACTAGAACAAATTTCCGTGCGTTCAAGCGTTTTTGCCATACCTATTATTGGAATCAAATATAACAGCTCACAACTTAGGACCCATTAATGTTAATATTTATCCGTGGTGCTAGCAACTGGGCCTATCCCAGTTGTAAACGTCTTACTTTGTGCCTATTGGCCTTGTTTGGTTCTGTCTCCTGCTGAAATGGAGGGAAGTGGAAATTACGGTTTTTTCCTACTCCTCCACTATACTTTTCTGATTAATTTCGTTGCGAGATCCAAGACAGTTAAATTCATTCTCTGGGACTTCGTCGAGCTTCATTGTCTCGGCGCTTTTCTGGTGGTCGCCACTGTTGATTCTGGCTTTCAGGAGTTACAGTGGTTTGGGAACAGTGTGGCGGGCTTGTCCCATAAAAAAAAGAATGGCCCCATAGATCGGCGGTCTTTTTTAACATTTAAGGTGTGAAAAGTTTTAATTATATCTTTACAAGTGACATATTGAAAATTAAATTCTGAATCACAGACTGAAACGTTTTCCCTTAGTAAAGACTTGGCAGCAGCCGTGAGGTGACGAGTTTAGCGATTTAGTAGTCGATACGGGAATATCCGCAAAGAAATTTTCAAAGGCTGTGGCAACTTGAGTCTCTGAATTTAAAATTGTATCGCCAATAGCAAGGCTGTAGTCACTATTTCGATTGCAAGACCTTCCCGTTTCGCTATTAATAATGTTCCATGTCATTTTAATTATTAGATTTACGGTGTATAGATGCCCTTATTATATTTTTCTCGTATGGCATCACCGGATGTGTGAACCCCGTACAGATTCACTAGTTCCGGCTCTCTCTCTCGCTTGCTAACCGTGAACACGATGTAACTGATGTGCTCGGATAAACTACATAATTATAATAGTGCGTTCTTTGTTAAGTGACGATATTATGTGTACATTTATTGTGTAAATAAATTGCTACATATAGGTTGGACTGTTTTCTGATCGCTACTGGTCCACCCCCCAAACACTGCCACGAACCACGTGCCTCATCATATTAAAAGGTTATTGGCCCAGAGAAGAGCGCATCTTGGCTGCTTGCTTTGCTTTGCATCTAATTAAAAGGTTCGTTGAAAAGTAATCGTCGCTTTGGGAGTGTGATTCGGTGTGCACGTGCAGTACTGCAACCCGTGCATCATGGAACATAACCTCAATGGGTTCGAAAAATTGGATGGTATATCTAACTTCCATACCTGGAAGTTTTCAGTCAAGAACCTGCTTATTTTAGAAGGCTTGTGGGAAGTCGTTCTTGGAACAGACCAAACCGAAGGTCACTTGAGGCGTGATCAAAGAGCACTTGCACGCATTTGCTACATTAAAGCCGCATTTATTTCAATATGTACGAAGCTCTGACACTGCTAAAGATGCTTGGAAGGCTTTGCTTGACGTTTACGAAGATAAAGGCCTTTACCGAAGAGTTCTTCTACTGAGGAGACTGCACCGCGTTCAGTACTCTGAATTTTTGATATGCAAGCTTATATTGATGCTGTGTTTACACTAGTCTAGCAGCTAGACGACATTGGGAAACACACTGAAGATGAGGAAGCTGCTCAGATTTTATTGAGTGGTCTGCCAATTGAATACGATTCTGTTGTTTCAAATTTGTCAACTGCTGCGGTCACTACTACGGTATCGAGTGAACTTGTGCGAGCCCGACTACTGCAAGAGTATTCAAGGAAGACATCGGGTGATGAAGAAAGTACAGCTTATGTCTCCAAAAGTAGAAAAGTTATTGTTTGTGAATTTTGCAAGAAGAGTGGTCATAAGAAATCAAATTGTTTTAAATTAAAGAAACTTAAAAAGGCCAGAAAAGCCAATGATAAAGAAAACGACTATAAGACTTTTTCAGCATCAGCATTTCTGTCAAAAGCCAGTGAGTTTTATATTGACAGCGGAGCTACCAGTCATATGGTGAACAACAGGGACATACTTCAGGGCTTGAAAAAGTCAGATAACTTAATAACTATGGCTGATAATTCTAAAATTAAGTGTGAAGGTATAGGCACTTTGGAGATTCAGTCAAATTATAAGGTTAGACTTTTAAATGTTTTATATGTTCCCCAAATTGCGGCCAATCTTATTTCTGTTAGCAAATTAGTGTTGTCTGGCCATTCAGTTATGTTTAGCAGTGAGAAATGTTTTATTTTTAATGACAATGTTGGTCATAAAGACAAGTCTGGCAACTTAGTTGCATCTGGTGTATGTATTAATGGTTTGTTTAAACTTAATGGGTGTGTTGTGATGTCTGAGTGTGTAAATGTAAATGGTTTCGGGTCTTCGACTAAAAGTGGGCACTCTCTACTCCTTGATCATGGAGAGGAGCTGTTGAGTACCAGGGACATTGCTGGTCTTCCTGCTGAATTATGGCACAGACGTCTCGGTCACCTGAATATACAAGGTATGAAAACACTGGAGAAAGTTGCATGTGGAATGCGTTGTCTATTTCAGGATGAAAAGTCACTCAAGAACTGTGTTGCTTGTCTCGAGGGGAAGTTGTCGGCCGCAGCTTTTCCTGACAGCACATCAAAAACGACGCAGCCTCTGCAACTGATCCATTCCGATGTCTGTGGACCCATGCAGGAGCCAAGCTGGTCTGGAGCGAAGAACATCGTAACTTTTACTGATGACTACAGTCGGAAGAGCTTTGCATGCCTGATGAAAAATAAGTTTGAGGTAATTAATCATTTTATTACATTTAAAACACTAGTTGAGAAACAGACAGGCTTGCAAATTAAGGTATTAAGATCAGATAATGGCGGTGAATACTGCAACAACAAGTTTAGCAACTATTTAAAAGAGCAGGGTATTGTCCATCAGGTCACTGTCCCTTACTGCCCTGAGCAGAACGGGGTTTCAGAAAGACTGAACCGTACCTTAATGGACAAGGTTAGGAGTATGCTGGCAGAGGCAGGTCTCAGCAAGGAATACTGGGGTGAAGCTGTCATGACAGCTGTTTATTTAAAAAATAGGTCACCTACAGCTGCTTTATCTGGACGAGTGCCCGAAGAAGTATGAACTGGGTCCCCAGTTGACCTCAGCCATCTTCGTGTGTTTGGATGCTTAGCATACTACCTGGTGCCATCTCAAAAACGGCAGAAGCTGGATTCGAAAGCCAGACTTTCCATTTTTGTTGGCTACAGTGACACCTGCAAAGGTTATAGACTTGTGGAGCCTTCAAATCCAAAGAAAGTGGTATTCTCACGTACAGTAGCTTTTATAAAGAATCAATTTTACAAGGATTTGGGACATGATTTTAAAAATGACCAACATAATTTTGTATTTTTAAAAGATTTTATGAATATTGATGGAAATAAGTCATTAATAAATAATAATAATTTGAATAATATTGGATTGAATCCTGATAATGATATAATTGATAATAATATTGAAATTAATTGTAATAATAATACTGAATTAAATAATGACTCAATGATTACAAATGATGAATCAGATTCAAGTATTTAAAAAAATGACATGTATTCTTTTTCTGATATTTCAGGATCAGAAGAGAACTCAAGAGCATCTAGTGAGACCCATGACTCATCGAATACCTCAGAGTCAGCTGGAAAGTCTGCTCATGTTGGAGGTGATGGCCGTCTGACATGTGGTGGGACGTCTGCTGGAGGGGAAGTAATTAACACAGAGACAGTCTCTACTAGGCGTAGTGTGCGTTCTACACGCAATATTCCTCCCATAAGGTACAAAGATTATGGTTGTTTTGTGTCTATGTCCTTGCATGACGGTTTGTTTGGAGAACCACATTCATATGAAGATGCGTTGTCTTCTCCACATTCTGATGAGTGGCAAGCCGCTATGCAGCGCGAGTATGACTCGCTTGTCGCCAACAAGGTATGGGAAATAGTTGATAAGCCTCCTAACAAAAACATTGTTCAATGTAAATGGGTTTTTAAAGTTAAGCATGACACAGATGGTAATTTCAACTGCTTTAAGGCGCGACTAGTTGCCAGAGGCTTCACTCAGAAGCAAGGAATAGATTACAATGATACATTCTCACCGGTGGTTCGACATTCTTCAATGAGAATTCTGTTTAATATAAGCAATCAACTAAACTTAGAAATTGATCACATTGATGTGACAACTGCGTTTTTAAATGGAGATCTTGATGAAGAAATATATATGCAACCACCCTTAGGTTTTTCGGAACACTTTAATGGTAAAGTTTGTTTACTAAAGAAAGCTATCTATGGTTTAAAGCAATCCAGCAAGATGTGGAACAAAAAGGTACATGACTTGTTAATTGTTAATGATTTTAAACAATGTAAAAATGAACCTTGTATGTACAGTAAAAAGGTAGGCAATGACATAGTTTTACTGGCACTTTATGTAGATGATTTTTATCTGTTTTATAATAAAAATAGTAACATTAAAGTTCATCTGCAAATAGCATTAGAAAAACAGTTTAATGTAAAAAATTTAGGTCCACTTAAAAATTGTTTGGGTATAAGAGTTTCTAGACATAGACAAAAAGGTATATTATGTTTAGACCAAATTGAATACACAAAGAAATTATTGGTTAAATTTAACATGCAAAATTGTAAACCAGTAACCACACCTTTGCCTCTTAATTGTAAGTTACAGAAGTCTGAACATACAAGTGTAGAGTTGGATGATAGTGTTTATAAATACAGACAACTTTTAGGATGTCTCATGTATTTATGTGTTTGCACTAGGCCGGATATTGCCTATGCTTGTAGTTACATATGCCAGTTTAATAACTGTTTCGATAAAACCCATTGGCTCGCAGCCAAACATGTACTTAGATATTTAGCTGGTACAATTGATCACTGTTTGCTTTTCACAAAGAGTGTCAATTGGAAATTGAGCGCGTACACTGATGCTGATTGGGCTAACGACGCTACTGATCGTAAATCGTACACTGGTTAAACGTAACCAGTGTACGATTTACGACGAGATTCCCAGTTTATGGTGGAATTGCCTAGTTTTATCGTTATAAAACTAGGCAATTCCACCATAAACTGGGAATCTCGTAAACAGAGGTGTGTTGATCTCTCAAGTACGGAAGCGGAATACCTCGCAATAGGCGATGCTTGTAAAGATATCTGTTTTATTCAAAATTTACTTTCAGAACTAACATTAATTGAATTGGATGAATGTATTTTGTATAATGATAGTCAAAGTGCCCAGAAGTTATTAGAGTCTAAAGAAGTATGCCATAAACGAACCAAACATATTGACATTCGATATCATTTTGTCAAAGATTTAATTAATAATGGTTCTATATCAGTTAGATACTTGCCTACAGACAGGATGATAGCGGATGTTCTTACCAAATCTTTAGGTAAACAAAAACACAGTAGTTTCACACAAAATTTGAATGTGGTTAAAACTATAAAGTAAGTTAATTATAGTGTAATGTGTATCTTATGTAAAAACTGTGATATAATTTTATTGACTTGTTAACTTATTAATTGCAACGTTTATGTAATACCTATATAAGTTGTAGAGACTGCAGTGTAACATTTATTATATAGTGTCAATTGTATATTTTGTATCTTTTTTGACTAAAAATATAATAGGACAAGGGGAAGTATTAGATTTACGGTGTATAGATGCCCTTATTATATTTTTCTCGTATGGCATCACCGGATGTGTGAACCCCGTACAGATTCACTAGTTCCGGCTCTCTCTCTCGCTTGCTAACCGTTAACACGATGTAACTGATGTGCTCGGATAAACTACATAATTATAATAGTGCGTTCTTTGTTAAGTGACGATATTACGTGTACATTTATTGTGTAAATAAATTGCTACATATAGGTTGGACTGTTTTCTGATCGCTACTGGTCCACCCCCCAAACACTGCCACGAACCACGTGCCTCATCATATTAAAATTAATTACATTACTACTGTTTTTAATTTATGAACTCAAGTAACGTGACTTTGCTATAAAACAAACTTTTTTAAATATTTTAGAATAATTCTTAACATACAAATTAAATTCTACAGTGTTTTTATAGGTCCGCTCTGCATACAGTTTATAAAGTCGTTTTCGACTCTTATGAATACCAATAGTGGCCCAGTCGTTGAAGGAAGCGTTACTATTAACCGAGATTGACCTAGGAATAAACGTGGTATTCAATTGTGTGCAATACATACTGAAAAATCGTTATAATGTTGATTGGGATCATCAGTAGTTGACAATAGTGGTAATTTAGACAAAAGTTTAGTTTTAAAGGTTTCCAGGCGAGTTTTAGTTTTTGGATTAACAATGATTTCCTTTTTAGTGACTTACTTGCTTACATTAGGAATTGTGATCAATTGCCCACAGTGATCTGAATCTATTAATTTAATAATTTATTTGTGGGTAGGTATAACATCTGTGTAAATATTGTCTAGGCAAGTGGCACTAGTTGGGGTTATTCTAGTAGGCTCCAGAAATTGGTTTTCAAGATTGTATGAATGAAACAGGCTTAAAATTTTAGTACTTAACCCAGAATTTTCTAACAAATTAATATTATAATCACCGCAAATAATTATAGACTTCTTAGAATTACAGATTTTATGCAACACTTCATCCATTACCTTTTCAAAACAATCATACAATCCTAAAGGTGGGTCTATACACACTTAATATGATAAACTGCTCCAATTCTATACAGGCTATTTCAACAGTACGCTCAACAGATAGGCTTACAATATCCTTGCGGTCTTTAAACTTAAGCTGATTATTTACTAGGATTAATGCACCGCCATGTATAGCGCTTACCCTGCTGAATGAACGACCAACCTGGTGATTACTAAAATTTAAAATTAATTGGTGACATTTCAGCCAATGCTCCGTTATACAAAGAATATCTATGCAATTACAATTTATGAAAAGTTCTACTCCTAATTCTTTGTTCAAAAATCCTTGAATATTTTGATGAACCAGGTTGATACTATTAAAATTCTCAAAAACGTTTGCCTGATTTACTATCTGGCTTCCTTATGATATTTCAAGAGGTTGCCTCTGTTGTCTCAATTTCTAATTTAAATGATGATCATTCATTATTGACAAACTATTGGCAGAGTAATTTAGCTTAATATTGTATTGATCAACAGAGGCAACTTGATTAGCCAAGTTCTTTGCTGAAATAGAAAAATAATAAGATAGTGACACAGCTACCTGTCTTCTACAATAGTTTGATAAATAGCACCTGTCTACAAGATATCTGTCTTTTGTCAAATAAAAATTGTTGCCAATATAATTGTTGATGTCAATTAAATGAAATGAATTACTGTTGAATGTGTTTGCCACATGATGTGACGTGCAAATGTCCAGAAATGTTATTATTTAAAACATTCTCATAAAATAACAATAAATTAAGTAATTAAAGAATACTACTCTGTCAAGAAAGTACCGGGAAAAGATCAATAATACATAAAATGTCTGTTATTCATCCAAATTTATTTTAACACCTTCAAAGTATGCTTCTTTAGAAACGATACACTTGCGCCAACGAATAATCCATTCATCAAAACATTTTTTAAACGCTGCTTCCGGAATTGAGTTCAGTTCTCGCCGCGAATTCTCCTTTATGTCTTCTATCGATTGAAAACGGGTGCCACGAAGTGGTAATTTGAGTTTAGGAAAAAGAAAAAAGTCAGCAGGAGCCATATCTGGTGAATATGGTGGTTGCTGGATGGTATTTGTTGAGTGTTTGGTCAAAAATTCGTTCACAATGATAGCCTTGTGCGAAGGCGCATTGTCGTGGTGCAAACTCCAAGAATTTTCTTTCCACAAATCTGGCCTTTTTTGTCGAATTTGCTCTCTTAAACGCCGCATAACGCTCAAATAATATTCTTTATTTACCGTTAGACCTTCCGGTAAGAATTCAGAGTGCACAACACCGCGATAGTCAAAGAAAACAGTCAACATGACTTTAACTTTTGATCGACTTTGGCGTGGTTTTTTCGGTTTCGGTTCAGTTGGAAGGCGCCACTCCGAAGCTTGTTGACTAGTTTGCATGTCAAACTCGTAAACCCACGTCTCGTCACCAGTAACAATGCGTTTCATGAATGTTGGGTCCGAACTGACTCGTTCTAGCATGTCCTCAGCGACTTTCATGCGATTGAGTTTTTGGAGAAAATTCAGATCTTTTGGGACTAGCCGAGCAGCAACATGTTTCATACCCAAATGATTAGTTAAAATGGTACGGATCGACTCGTGAGATACAGAAAGTTCGGCGGCTATCTCTCTCAGAGTTGAATGGGGATTTTCAGTCACTATTTTCTTCACTTTTGCGATGTTAACTTAAGTTGCAGACGTTGACGGCCTTCCAGAGCGAGGCAAATCTTCCATCAGATCTCGACCGCTTTTGAACGCTTTGAACCACTCATAAGCACGAGTTTTTGATAAAGTCGATTCACCGTAAGCCTTCTGTAACATTTTCAGTGACTCCGAACACGAAATTCCATTGGCGATGCAAAATTTAAGACAAACTCTTTGTTCGATATTTTTGTCCATTATGAAATTCGCAATACACACTATATATGATATTACTAAAACCAGCACTGCATTTAATATAAATAACAGATGCAACTCAAACTCCGCGCCAAAATGGAAAACAGTTGTGCCAATCTAACAACTACAAAAAAACAAAAATTTGAATTTGGAACCATAAACAAATCATCCATTTCCGATACTTTTTTGACTGAATGTATATTGCAATAAATTTAAAATAACAAAACTCAAACAGAACATTAAAAACAAAAATAAGTTATTAAGACTGAAAAACAATAATCATGTCAACAATAAAAAAAAAATGAATTATTCCATTGTAAACTAATAAACACAAAAAAAAAATCAAATCAAATAAGCTACTATGTCAATACAAATCTTCCCTCTAGGAACTCGTTAATGTTATAGTATGCTTTATTAACTAAATAAGTCTTAAGTTTACTTTTCAAGTGTACACTATTAAGTTTCTTCCAACTTTTTGGCAACTTATTGTAAACAGTTGGAGCCATATGAAATAGTAGATTTTACAACAAGTGCACAAAACGAACCATTTTTATCCGAGACTTTTAGCTGCTATTAATGTCGAGGATAAAATGGTTTTGTGGACAAGTTATAAACTGTGCTTTTCACTTCGATTGCGAGGAAATAAAACAGTAGTATAAATTGAAGAAATTAATAAACGCACGAAAAAACAAAACAATACATTAAATGCAGAAAGATATTTAAGTTTTTTGCAAATTGACTTGCCCTTGCTTCTGGAAGGTGTCGTTCCTGAAGTCCAAGAAGACATGTGGCTGCAGAACGATGGCTGTCCCGCTCACTATGCTGTTAGAGTACGAGAGCACCTTGATACAGCGTATCCAAATAGGTGGATTGGGCGCTTAGGTCCAATATTGTGGCCACCACGCTCGCCAGATCTAAGTCCCCTAGATTTCTTTTATTGGGGTTGCCTAAAAGAAAAAGTCTATAGCAAAGAAATCACAAGTATTGACCAATTGAGGACTAGAATCCAGGCAGCAGCTAGAGAAGTCAGCGAAAGCGGGTTTGCCTGACGACTTAAACGGTTGTTTATTCGACGTTGCAGAGCGTGTATTGCTGCGAATGGGGGCCATTTTGAACATTTCGTTTAATTTTAATGATTGTAATCATGACAAAGATTAATAATAAATGATAAATAAAGTGATTTGTTTTTTTTTTAATTCTTTGTTCAAATACCTGAAGTAACAAGTTAGGTCTACATAACTCTGTTATAGTAGTTTTTTTTTAAAACAAATGGGCATTGACACTGTAGTGCATTTTTTAGCAAATATCGTAAGTATTAACGCAATAAAGTTTAAAAAAGTAGTTTAATGAAAATCTTCTTTTCTTCAATTAAAATTGAATATCTTTTTGTTAAATTATTGAATCTGTTATAATGATATCATTTTGAAATTGGCATTTAGTAGGCATATTATTAAATACATGGGCACTGACAATGTGGTACGTTTTTTTTACAAAAATCGCTCTTGAACTTGATGGGGTGTTAAAAATTTGTGTTAAAATTAGAGAAGAACCAACTTTTTCTTCAAAAGAGCTGAATTTACATAAAAAATCATAATTTGTCAGGCTCTAGTATTCAGCAGTAATTAACAGAAGTCAAAATGAAAGAATAATGACTTTTGTTGAAACTACAACCAAATTTGTAATAAAAGGTAGAAATTTCGTAAATAAAAGACAAAAAGGAAATATTTTCGGAACCCTTGGGTATAAATGGTTTAAATTTTTAATTGTTATGGTTAATTATCTGGTTCATCGAATCCTGAACGGTGGACCACTACTTACGCCACACCCTGTATACAATAAAAAATAACGGAGCAAGGACACCGCCCTGCGGTACCCCGAATAAACATTCGCGACGTTCAGAGGTATATGTAATTTCTGTTTTTGTAGAGGGACTGATTTTCTTGATGCATGTAAATTGTTGCCGATTAGTCAGGTATGATTTCATGAGTTTAAGGATATTGCCTCTGATGCCACAGTTTTTCAATTTGTTTATGAGTATTTTATGGCTAACTTAGTCAAAGGCCTTTGTTATATCCATAAATAATGCAACTACAGGAGTTCTATTGTCCATATTAGTCAGAACGTGTTCCACAAGCGCATGTATTGCGGAATTAATGCTTTTATTTTTCCTGAAGCCGTATTGTTCGCTGATTAGGATTTTGTTGGTTTCTAGAAAGGAATATATACTTTTATGCAGTACTTTTTCAAATATTTTAAAGAAGACCGGAATAAGTGCAATAGGTCTGTAGTTGCTTGGATCTTGCTTGTCACCTTTTTTAAACATGGGTTTAATTACTGAAATTTTCAGTCTTTCTGGGAATACGCCTTTCTCAATGCAATTATTTATAATAATACTGAGTATTGGTGCAATAATAGTAGATGTAGCTTTAATCACTTTAGTGGTTATATCGTCATACCCAGCGCTGTTAGTATTCTTCAGAGATTGAATTATTTTAATAATGTCCGAAGGTATCGTCGGTATCATGAAAATTGAATTGGAATTTGTGTTAGATGTCAGTGTATTATAATAATTAATGTCATTCTGAGATTGAATTAGATTAATAAAATATTCATTAAATGATTGCGCTATTTGTTCTGGACTATGTATAACTTTATCGTCTATTTTTATGCTACTGATTCCTTCTTTTTTTGTTTATTAATTATGCCCCACGTAACTTTGCTCTTGTTTTCAGAAATATCTATGAATATCTATGTTTTGTGCTTTTTGTGTTTGTTTGATTATGTTTTTTAATCTGTTAGTGTAGGTTTTAAGTTAATTTTTATTTTCTGGGTTAGGGGACTTTCGATATTCCCATAGCATGACCCTTTTCCGTTTGGAACATTTTTTTAGTCCCGTTGTTATCCACTTGGGTCTTTTAATTAGCGAAACTTTTATTTTATTAATTGGAAAACATAAGTCATAGAATAAGTTATATAGGTCATGGAACTCATTAAATGCATTATTGGGGTCGGAGCACATAAAGACATCATGAAACGTTAAATTTTGAAGGCATTCTCTAAATTTTTTGATGTTTTCGTCACTATAATCACGTTTATGTATAAACCAACTGTTCAACTTTTAAAGTTTAAAGTAACCTAACACGAAGGGAATGGTGGGGTCTTAGTTCGCTCACCAGACCCCGCCATCCCGTTAACCTAACCTGTCCGAATTGGGGTGGCCCAAGTATTGAGCTCGCTTCGCTCGCTCTTGCATACTAAGTTTTTCTTGTTTTATTAATTATCTACTCCGTATGCCAAATTGCCAACACCGTTTTCCGCTTTTTTTTCCAAAGTCAGCGTCGGCAGCAATTTCAGCAAACGGTGCTGGTAAGAAATTTGTAAAAAGTAAGGGATTTCTAGGTTTGCCTAAAAATATATCAGTCAAAGGCAGAATTTGAATCTTTTTTGGGTTTGCCAAAAGGTGGTCGTCAAACCTAGGATAAATTAGTCATTCCGCGATGAGGCTACATTTTGATCTATACGTTATATCTATCGTTAAATCACAATCCGGGACGTACATACCTACGTCCCGGATTTAACACTACCCATCTACAGTGACAAGTAAATTAAAAATAAAAATGTAAAAAACCCCAGACACACAATGTACTAAAAGTTAAATAAAAAAAATTCGTTAGGCCCTGGGCACCAGTCAAAGTCATCACTCCGCTTTCCTCATCTCATTTCGTTAGTTAGTATTCCTCATTCCCTTTCAATATACTTAGTGTATATTATTCTACGAGTACTAGTCAAGCCCTTTCTTTTGTTTTATAATTATAGTGTATTATCTATGGCCCTTTCATTTGATACCAATATTGAGGGAGTTGTGAAAAAATATGTAATCTGTCATTTTGTGGCGGCGGCCATCTTGGACCGATTTTCATCAAACATAGCTACGAACACTCCCAACTAATTCACCTTTCACACAAAACAAAATCAAAATCGGTTTATCCGTTCGGGAGCTACGATGCCACATACACACACGTACGCAAACGGTATACCGCCGTTTACCCGAATTTTATTTGCCCTAATATCATTTGCCATAATAGTCAACAGCCATAATATCATACGACATAATACTCATTTGCCCTACTCTCATTTGCCATATTAGTCAAGTGCCAGAATCATTGTTTCCCATAAAGTCACTTACCATAACATCATTTGTCATAATCATTGTAAGCCCTAATTATCTCATGCCCTAATTATCACATGCCATAATTATGAAATGCCATAACATAATTTGCCATCGACATCGGGTGTGTAACGGTTGTTTATATCAAGAGAAATTGGATGCAATTGGGACTTTAGGGCACCCCGACTCGACTTTTTTTATAAACCACACAGAAGTAGGAGCCCCGCGAAGCGGGGCTCCGTCGACCTAACCCACCATCAACAATGTAATGATTATTACGGGGCTTAAATATTTGTCTAATACTTGTTATGCCATTTAAATATTATGTCTAATAATTATTATGACACATAAAAATAAGGCAAACAATACTTATGGCATTCGTATCATAAGGTATCTAAAATTCGGGCAATTAAAAGTATGTCATATGTCTTTTAGGGCAAATGAAACATTCGGGCAAATGAAATTCGGGTAAATGAAATTCGGGAAAATGATGATTATGGCATATAATCTTCGGGCAAACAATAGACAACCGTACGCAAACACACACACACAAACACGTCAAACTTATAACACCCCGTCGTTTTTGCGCCGGGGGACAAAATGGGACATCTAAATGAAATAATGCAATGACAAAATGCTCATACGTTTCAAATAAAGGGAAAAATAAGGGTCGCTGCAGTAGCTAACTTGTTTTGCGGAGGAGGGGGATACAAGAAACACTTAAAATATTTTTCATTTATTAAAAAAAAAAACTGGTACTTAAATACATTCTTTATAATTAATTACAATATTATTCTTAGTTTAGGTATACCTGCATTTTGACTAGAAAAGTGTTGGAATGATTTACGATAGGCGTCTGAAGACGCAGGCCTTTCAGTTCAACGTGAGTGTGCTGGACCTAGGCGGGTGGGCGCAGGCGCTTACGGCAGGAAGGCGTCGGTGTCTTGCGGCGGCGCGTCGCTCAGGTACGTGGTGTCGGTGGCGGAGGACGCGGGCGCGGCCCATGACACCCAGCGTGCCTGCGGACGCCACACACTAGAGTATTTCAACTGTAGTACAAGTGCCGAGTGTAAATGTTGAGTACCAAAAGATCTTGTACCACTTTATTTAGATTCAGTGGATAAATCTGACAGGATCTAGCGGTCGCTTTGTAAGATTTTAAAGTACAAGGTAATAGTATTTTAAAGTCAACTATAAGTAGGTTTTACAGTTTGAACACGTAAAATTTAAAATCGATTGATGATAATAATTATTATACACTACAATACAATATTTTGCTATCTTGTAACGTCAGATCAAAAGTAAGAAAAGTGCTATCTCTGTCTAGCACTGGCTATAGAACGCTAAGGTAAAAATCTTCGCTCTTTGTAACCGACTGCCAAGGGAGGTTATGTTTTTCAAGAGTATGTATAATTGTTTGGCAAAAAAAAAAACAAAATTGGCGGATTTTTCAAATGTTTGGCACGCTCTGCAGCCTGAACGGCTCGATGAAGGGCTCATCATGAGGATTTTAAAATGGTATACCTAAATAAGTAACTAAAAAGTGTATTAAGTAAGTACACTTTTTAAGTATTTTTATTTATCACTTTTTAGTTATTTATTTAAAGTAACTAAAAAGTGATAAATAAAAATAAAAAACCCTACTGCGTAAATAATAACTAATAACTTAAAATAAAAACTGAAAAGATAAAAACAAGTTCAGGAGACAGGACATATTGACTGCAACAGTCGAGACCCATTAAATAATCTAGACTAAAATTATTATATCCACTAAGGGTTCCGACTGTTGCAGTCAATATTTCCTAAACTTGTTTTTTTTCTTTTTAGTTTTTATTTAAAGTTATTATTTACGCAGTGGGTTTTTTTTTTTTTAATGTTTTTTTTTATTTACTTAATTTTTTAGCGTTACGTACTTCTAAAGTAAAAATAGAACCCTTATAGGAGGAGGATTACTTCGCTGTCCACCTGTCTGCAAAGACTTTTATTCTCAAGAACGCGTGGTGGTATCCGTGGTATAAAAGTGTCACAAAATTAAATGTGTGTATCAATTATTAGGTTGTGAAAAAGAGGGCAGCTTCGGCGTGCGGTGGTACCTCTGCGCGGTCGCGGGCCTCGCGCCACACGTCGCAGTCGGCGCCGCCGGGCTCCAGCGGCAGCGCGTCCAGCGGCACGTCCAGGCACGGCGCCAGCAGGCGCGGGCTCTCGGCCAGGAACGCCGCCACCTCGGCCGCGCCCGGCCGCGCCGCGTGCTCTTGCTGCCAGCACGACTTGATCAGCCCCACGCTGCCGAGCGATTTCAAACATTATTACGACAGTTAAAATGCGCCTACGCAGCCTTTTGAAATCAGTAACCGAAGAAAAACTTACAGCTGTGGCTTCAAGCCCGGCGGCAGCTCTAACGTGTGGCCCGCCTTGACGCGAGCGAGCACCTCCGCGTTGCTCAGACCCTGGAAGGGCAGCGAGCCGAAGGTGACGATCTCGTACAGCAGCACGCCGAACGACCAGACGTCGGAGGCGGGCGAAAACACGCCCAGCGCCAGGCTCTCGGGTGCCATCCAGCGCACCGGCAGCATGCCCTTGCGGCTGAAGCGGTAGTAGTCGTTCTCGAACACCAGGCGCGTCATGCCGAAATCGGCCAGCTTGACGACGCGGTGCGCGCTCACCAAGCAGTTGCGCGCTGCCACGTCGCGGTGCACGTAGCGCAGCTGCGCCAGGTACGACAGCGCGCGCGCCGCGTCTAGCGCCATGCTGGTTAGCCGCGCCGCCGACACCTCCGCCTCGCCCCCCTCGCCGCCACCAGCGCCCGCCGCCAGGTGACGCCGCGCCAACAGGTAGTTCTTTAGGTCACCGTACAGCATGAACTCCATCACGGTGCACACCGGCTCCGTCTTTGTGACTACGCCCAGCAGCCGCACCACGTTCTTGTGATCGAAGCGCTTCATGGCCTCTGCCTCCGACAGAAAGTCGAGCTTCTCCTCCGTGGTGGCGCCGGCCTTCAGCGTCTTCACGGCCACAGCGGACCAGCCACGATCCTCGGCCAGCAACGCGTGCCCGCCGTACACCGTGCCAAACGCACCCGTGCCGAGCTTACGGTTGATGACCACACGCTCGCGCGGGATCTCCCAGCGGTCCAGGCCACCGGGCTTGGGGCCAAGCCGCGTGAGGCCGAGCGCGGCCAGGCGCGTCCGGTACTTGCGCTCGGCGCGCCGCTTGCAGTGCCAAGCTGCGCCTGCCAGCGCCGCCAGCAGCAGGGCCAGCAGCAACGCACCCAGCGCCACGAAAGCGGTTCGGCAGTCGGCGTGCAGCACGTCGGCCAGCGCCTGCAGCGAGCAGCGTTCGGCGCCGTCGTCCGGTGCGTGCCCGTCGTTAGTGAGCCAGCGCAGCGCGTCCGGCCCGGCCTCGTACCCGGCGCCGGCGCTCCAGCTGCCCACGCGGCGCCGCGTGCCGTTGTACCACTGTAGCAGCACGAGCGGCGACACGCGTGCGCGCGCCCCGCCTTCCGCGCCGCCGCCGCTCCACTCGAACGCGCCCGTAAGCCCGCTGTAGTTGACTGTAGTCACATCTTCTATTAGGGCTCTGGAACAGAAAACATTGTTTATCGATCTTTGTTTGAGATCTAAATTCAAAACATGACTAAATTTCCGTCGACGCTTGCAGTTGTGGCGCCGGCGGCAGTGGTTCACCTAGCGATGCCCCTGTGGTGAAGATTGTCCAGAGCTGCAGGATGAGCGTGCAGTTGGCGACGCAGCGCAGCGTCCCACATGCGAAGAGCGTCGTAGAGCAGCGCGGCGTGCGCGGGCGCGCTGATGCAGTCGCCAGGCGCGCTGGCGCCGCGCTCCAGGTGGTATAGGCGGCGCCAACGTGTGGTCCACGCCGCCTTGTCCCCGGAATCGTCCCAGGCGACCAGCCAGGCGGGCGCTACGCTCAGGTGGCCGGCGGCAGCGTCGTCCAGCTGCTGCTGCGTGCAGTTGTGCGGGTCCGCGGGGTCGCGGCGCAGCCAGGCGGGCGGCAACGTGGCTGGCAGCAGCCACACGGCGCCGGCGCCGGGCACCAGTCCCACGCCGGCGCCGGCGCACAGAGCGGCGCGCACCACGCGCGCGTCTTCGACGCACACGTACAGGATGCGACCGTTTGCCGCCGATGTACGCTTCGCCCACTGCAACCACGTGGTTTAATCCATGTTAATTCTTAGAGCTCAACTTATCTAGGCATCAACCATAAGTTTATCCCTATAGTATAATCACTTCAATGTGTTAACAAAAAGGTGTTAAATTACGTATATTGAATTTGTCTGCTAATCAGCTTTATTAGTGTGTAACGTTGTTAACTAATTAATTAAATAAAAGGCAAACAAATTAAAAAAAGTCATTTAATTTCGTTTCCAGCCGACCAAATCACCTGATTACGCCTGTACTTTTGTCTCACTCGCTCACGTTCTTATAACCTTTTCTTTCCCACTCCATCATGTCTTCGCGCGCCGCGAGCGGGATCGCGCTCGCGAACCTGCAGAGAGGTCAGTCGAGGTCCGCGCATCAAGACACTTAACTCGTGCGAGACGATACACGCGCAGCCTCTCCTATTAGACTTCTGAACTTTCGATTAATTTCCAAAACTTTTTCATATTGTTATTTTATCTAAAAGTTTCCATTAAGGAACATTAACTTCCGTGTTTTAATTCCCCATATCGGGTAAGTGGCTAAGTGTTGACAAATTCACGCAGTGCTTTCTAAATGTCATGTCAAGGTCAATGATTTGCAAATTATTTCGTCATTTTTTCCTAGACATCATTTTATTTTTTCTTTCAACCATTGTACTTACTTCCATCAAACCTTGCTACATCAATGTTTTATGTACGTAAATATAATATTAATTTAAAAAGTGCTTCACACCCTTTTATTTTCTTCTGACTCTGTAAACTTCGCTGGTGAAGGTGACCTCTACACACATTCGCCCTAAGCGCAATGGTACACATTCCTACGCTCTCGCTTACGCTGCCGTGGTCACCTTCAGGAGAGGATAAGCAGAGAACCCCATATAAACATTCTGGACAATTAATTCCAGGGACCAAAGTTCGGGTTTTTTTCATCCGGGTTTAACCCGTGAGTCCGTGGGTACCGTTGCCGCGTAGCCTGTTGACGACACGCCGCCGACGAGCCACCCTTACTGGCATCGTGCAAACGTCGCCTCTACGGGCATCAGGCATCCGGCATCACTACCGCCTACCCTGCGGGTCCTGCATCCTGCTCCTCGGCTCCAGCGTTTGAACAGTATGGTTTCACAAGGGACTTTGTACAACTGACGCCGGCGTAATCTTATTAAAGCACATTTTTACGGCGTAGGAAGAATCCCAAGACGCCATAGGAATATTTTGTGACCTCTCCAAAGCATTTGATTGTGTAAATCACGACACATTACTTTTGAAATTTGAGCATTATGGACTAGATAAACTTGCACTTAGTTTGGTAAAATCGTATTTGAGTGATAGACGACAACATGTTCAAATAAATGATGTCAATTCGATCGATTTAAAAGAGTGCCCATGGAGTTTCGGGCCCGTTCTTCTCCATAGAGATCAACGCTAGGGAATGGGCAACAGTTTTACTACAGTACTTTCACAGTTTTTTTATCTTGCTTGTAACTGGGACTGTAGCTACATTTAATTTTCATCTTTGTTTCGACAATTCAAAAGTGCCTAACTGGCCTACTTGAAATAAATGCTTTGATTTTGATTTTCAATCACAATCACTATTACTATCACAATCACTATCACTATCACAATCACAATCACTATCACAATCACAATCACTATCACAATCACTATCACAATATCTATCACAATCACTATCACAATCACTATCACAATCACTATCACAATCACTATCACAACCACTATCACAATCACTATCACAATCACTATCACAATCACTATCACTATCACCACTATCACAATCACTCACCATCACTATCACAATCACTATTACGATCTCAAAACAAATGCTATATTCGTAATCAGCAACCTTGATAATCTCGGAATCGACACCCATATTGATTTTAAGACATTTCAACCTCATCGCACCTCAACAGGGGTGTTGGTATTTCAAGTACGCCACATTAACTAACTAATCTTGTTTCCCCAAACAAACTTACTACTCCCGTTTCACGTCTTTAGGGGAGAAATGGTGGTGGTGGTGGAAAACAACGAACAATGCTGCGCAGTGCGCCTGTTAAGGAAGAGAGCTTATTTCTTATTTTCTCGATGTGCGCTTTCCACGACAAGTCGCTATCCAATAGAAGTCCAAAGTATTTTTCTGCTTTGGATTTTTCTAGGATTTTACTATTGAGGTTAAGAGTGTGTTGTGTTTGTATTTTTTTTATTTTTAGCTGCAAATATTGTGTACTTTGTTTTATTAGTATTAACTGTCAGTAAATCGCACTGGAACTAATCAAACAATCTATGTAAGTCGTCTTGTGCCTGTTCCATAAGAGTTTTAATTTTATTACCAAAATAGAACAGACTTATATCGTCAGCATAGAGTGACACATCACCTTGTAGTCCTATGTCTGTAATATTATTTATATATTATACTAAATATTATTCATATATCTATAATATTATTTATATAGTAGGGGTTGAATTCTAAAAAGACCTTTTTTTTTTTTTTTTTTTCGGATCGGAAATCATCAAATGACTCCTCCCGCTCTGGGCGGAGCAGGAGGGAGTGTCAGACTTTTACTGACTAAAACCCATCCATGTTCCTTCATCGCCCTTTGTGTTCCGGGGTCACGGTATCTCTTTCGAACAGTCCCGCAACATTCTAAAAAGACCTCAAATACAAATTTTACTCATTCAACGATAGAGTACTCCTGTTAAGTTTCTAATAAAATAGTAAGTAAATAATCTTATTTCCCCATGTAAACTTTGGACCCCGTTTCAACCACTTAGGGGGTGAATTCTGAAAAAACCTGTCTTTAAGGTGTTTTAATAAGCATACAAACTAGAAGAGAAAACCAAATTAAAAATTCAATACCTAGATTTTTGTGTCTAAACGAGCTATGCAAAAGCAATACGTGTTTAATTGACGAAATAACCATCAAGCTAATCCCGTCCGGTGATCTCGTCTCCGAAACACCGTTATATTATTATAATATTTACAAACGGATGGTTTTTAAACAGACAAAAGTATCGAACCTGTGATACTTTGTCCAGGTCGACGTCCTCCGTGTCGGCAGGCAGCTCCACGTGCACAATGACGTCGGCGCCCAGCTCGGCTACATCCAGCGCGGCGCGCGTGGCCAGCTCGCTCAGCACGGCCACGCGCCGCCAGCCCATGCGCGCGGCCAGCGCCGTCCACGCTCCCGAGTACTGGCGCGCGTCGCCCGCCGCCAGCACGGCGAAGTCGGCGGCGGGTGCGGGCGGCGGCGCCTGCGGCGTGTAGCCTAGCACCGGCATAGCCAGCGTGGGACTCTGGCGCGCAACGTCCGCGAAGGCGGCGCCGCACGCCGGGCCCGCCACGCCCGACAGCGCACCGAACTCCGTGCCCAGCGCGTCCGTCAGGTACTTGAAGGCCAACGTGGACGCGCACTGGTCGTCCAGCAGCTCCACTTTGAAGCTGATGCTGTCTGGTGCACTCTTCGTAGAGTCCTCCTCGGCCAGCACGGCGGCGGCACGCAGTGCACTGGCGTCAAAGGCCTGACGGCGGGTGTGCAGCGGCACCATGACGGCGGTGCGCGCCTCGCCCGGCGGAAGCGTCCACTTCGTGTGCCGCGCCAGGGTGTCAGCGACGGAGCCCGACATACGATATTGACGAATGAGATTTCGTAACTCGACTTCCGTTAGCTCGAGTCGACCCAGAATACTAATCACGCTAGGCGAGTGCAGTTCGCGCTCGTTTACCACTTTTGTAAGGCGATAGGGATCGAAAGCACAATCTTGCGCAGTTGCGTCGCAGGGAGGCGGCGCGAGCGGCGTGAGACCGAGGTGCGCCAGCGCGGGCCGGGGAGCCCCGCGCGCGCACAGCAGCAGGGGGCGCGGGGGTCGCACCAGCCGTTCGCCCACCGCCAGCAAGTGCGCGCCCACGGCGACGACGCTAGTGTACAGCTTGTAAGCACGAACTACATCGACGAGGACGCGCGCTTCGCTCTCGTCGTCAGTCAGCAACGTCGAGCATGTTGAGTTGGTCATCGAGCACCACTCGGGAGTGAAATTAAAGCTCGAGCAGTTTGACGCGAAACATGCGGACCTGTGAACATCATCATTTTACTTGTTAATGCACTCGAGTATAATTACATTGATTATTCTTCTTCTTAGCTCGTCGAGGGCAATCTGAATTGAATTGGCCTAGAATTCGGTGTGAGACGATATATACATACCCGAAAGGATCCGTATCGTCCGCAGCCCGCAGAGCGGACACGATGTCGTCGTATGGCACACGGTACTGCGCCGCTACCGCCGTGTCGGCGAAGTCGAGCAGAGACCGCGCGGAGCTCGCCGGGGGCGTGGGCGGGGACGAGGAGGGGCGGACGTGGCAGGCCAAGCGCGTAGCCGGCGCCACGTCACCCAGTTCCGAGAGGCCGACGTCACGCAGGTGCAGCGCGGGCAACGGGCGCGCAGCCGGCACGGGCAGTAGCGCCACGTGCACGCGGCTCAGCACGAGCGCGCGCAGCACGTCATTGCTGCAGGCGGCAGATGCGGGCGCGAGGGCGCAGGCATTTGGCGCGGGCGCCACCACAGCGCGCACGCCGCGCGCCGCCAGTGCCGCCACGGCCAGCGCGCCCAACGCGGCGGCTGCGCCCGGCCCACCTAGCGTCACCGACATCACGGCCACTGTCTGCGCAGCCTCATCCTCTGCTGCTGCCTCTTGCTGCGCTAGTGCGCAGGCGACCAACACGCCGCACACGACTGCATGCCACCACCTGTTAATGCGAATAGAGTTTGTCATCCCTCGCGAGCAGAACTGTGCATGCCGCACTGATCGTCGACGTTATTGAAAACTATTACCTATAGCATGCTTGATCAACACAACGTATTGATGACGTTACCATTTATTCTTCGTTATGTGTATCTTTTAGGAGTGAAAACACTGCGGAAGAGAATAGGATGACATACAGTTAGTCTTACCTGTGGCGTGGCATGTGTGTGCGGGAGTGAGCACGGGGGAGGGGCCACGGGGCGCGGGGCGCGGGGCGCGGGGCGCGTGGCGCGCTCTCCGCTTGCAACTGCAACCATCAATAAGCATAATTGTCCAAGATCCCTTGGTTACCAGATCTACGTCATTTCATTAAAGCTGTTTCATTATATGATAGTGGCAGGCTACTAGGGGTCTTTTATAAAAAGTCGGTTGCAATGGTCGCTTTACCAGGTAAAAAACGTGTGTCAAAAAGCTGCTCAAAAACATCATACTGGTACCTGTACTGTTCTGTTATCTTGGAAGCGCGACGCTTCCTAACATAAATAACCTAAACCATCAAAATTTGAATCTATTCACTAATAGCGTCATCAGTGTAACTTTGATTTTACCGACCGAAATATTGCAAGAAGGGCCGAAATGGGGCGATATCAGAATGAAAATCTGTTTATTTGTCCATTAAGCGCTCTGGTTAATTTTGTTTCGTCACTGACTAGACGCCTGTCAGAGGAAATCACCGTCATCTCGTTTGCGGGGCTAGCATGGCCAGGTATCGCACAGGACAGGTTTGGAAGGAATTACTCTTATATTATAATTACACCAAAAAATTTTACCTAAAAAGTACCTCAATTAAAAAACACACTTGATCAATAAAACAACAACAACAGTTAGTTCAACAGTTATTGAGAAATAAAACAACTGTGTCTTGTTTATGTTACAGTCAAGACTGTTAATCGGTCAAAACCACTTTTAACTGGTGTCAGTCAAAATTCTTATGAAGTTAAAATGCGTTTTCTGCAAAAGTAGTTTTGACTGAATAACAGTTTTGACTGTGACATATATAATAATATATTGTTAGCTGTAACGTCAAACTAGAGGGAGTTACGAGTCACCAGACCTATATAAGCGTGCGCTCGTGTACCTAGGAATCTTTTCGTGTCTTTTATTTAGTTAATAACATTCTTTTGTTTTGTAAAATTTTAATTAAAAGAAATACGTGTGATTGTGTTAATTTTTTCTCTTTTTTTTATAAAAATCTATTTAAATTCCCAAAATCAGAAGTGGGATTGAACGCTATTATAGCCGCTTCAAGTCATTTCTGGTTCCATAATAATGTCGAGTAGAAAACGTGCACCATCGCGAGAGCGCGCGTCTTCTCCTAACTTAGGTAACCTAGCAGGGATGGAAGCAATCCTCAACCGCCTGACAACGCTAGATCAGCGCGCCGAAACACGTTCAAGCACGCCGCCGTTGCCTGCCCTCACCGAGCCAGAAACAGCCTCCGCAACGAGCGCGCCACGTGGTGAGAGCATGGCCAGCAAAACGGCTTCAACGGACATCACGAAGCGTCTTATCGACGCGCTGAAATCTATAAAGCCGTTGAGATCCAACCACTATTACGTGTCTGATTTCGATCCTAGCATTCTCTTCTATGCGTGGTATGATTGCAAACCAGTGGGACGAAAAAGAGTACCTAGCCCTTGTGGGACTATCTCTAAAAAGCGACGCACGTTCCTGGTTGCACGAGTGGACCAGTAACAATCGTACTTGGTAAAATTTAAAATCAGCGCTTAAATCACTTTGTCCACGACGCATCGACCGACGTCGCAAATATTATTTTTGATGTTATGTCAGAATCTGATCGGTACTCTACGTATACGCGACTACGCGCGAAAATCATTGTTACGATTACGTATTGTGAAAGGATTAAGTGATGAATTATTGTGTGCCATAATTGTGCGCGGTATAAAAGATCCACAAATACGAGCAGCCGCCAAGAACGCGAAATTAACACCAGAAACTATCGTGGAGTTTCCATTGAGCTATTACTACTAAGTATAGAGAAGACAGCGCGAACAAAATCTGTGCTCCGTTCAACTGCTGTCGGCCGGCTGCAGTTCATTCGGCTTGCTCGCCACAGCATTATACAGGGTGTTAAAGTAGTCGCGTGCCATAGCTTAGGAGTCGGTTCAGTATCGATAAAGGATACCAGGAAAAAAAAAAACAAAAAAAATATTTCTATTATATATCTATATATCTATTATTAACACCCTGTATATACGGGGTTAGCCGCCCCCCGCGCGCCCCGCACTGCGCACAGATTTTGTTCGCGGTCGAGGAACGATTATTTCAAGGTCAAAGTCATTGCTAGACCTTTATGAACTTGGAGGGTTGTATTGATGATTTTGATGTATATAGTTCTGTAACTACATACATACGTCTTACAGCCGCGAACAATATTTTAATCAACATACAACCTAGCACTGGCCTGCAAATTGCAAAAAACGTAAGAAATTTTGAATTTCGCGGGCTGGTCGGAGCATTCACCTTAAGAATGTAATACAAATATATTGTGTCGAATTTAAGTAATATATTATACATATTTCGAAAGCAAAAGGTTTTCATAACAAATGTACAACACAACCCATATCTTAATGAATACATGCTTAATAGACAGTTGCATCTGATTGTAAGAAATTATATGAACTGCAAATTGATTCACCTGAATAAAATGTTTTTATGAATAAAATGAACGACTTTACGAGTATGCTTAGTTCTAAGATTAATTTAGAAATAGACTCTATGACCTACAATGAAAAATTCTTGACTTTTTATAATAAAACGAAACATCCATTACAGCCAGGTGTTTCCATTGAAAATAAGCTCCACGTCCACGTCCCAAATACCAAAGAAAAATAAGAAGGGTACCATTTCATACTATTTCAAACCTAAAAACCAAACGGAACCTGATAGCAAACCACATATACCATTTAAGAAAGGACCTATCCCTTTTTTATTCAATAAAATTAACGTTGCTAGGCAGTCGAACATAAAAAAACCTTCCCCTTGATCAAGTGCACCATTTTTTCGTATCTCAAAGTAAACCCAGTCTTAATGAATTCTCTTTGAATTCTAAGGAAATTGAGATAATTTGTTTAAGATTTATTAAAAGCAAATCAGAATCACTTCTTAAGATTCCTGGTTACAAACTCGTCGCTTCATACTGTCGAGATACTAAACGAGGTCGTACATGTATTCTCATTAAGAATGAGATGACTTGTGTTAGATTAGATAAATTCATAAATGACATTGCATGTAATTTTAATTTTGAATGTACAGGAATAGAATTAACATTTAATCAAATCATCATTATTTGTATTTATAGGACACCAAATAGTAATCCAAAAGTTTGTCTAGAAAAATTGGAAAACTTACTAATTAGAATCACAAAGAAATCAAAGAAGGTAATTATTTGTGGTGATTGGAATTAAGATACAATTAAACCAAATAAAAATTGCCATGAACTATTAGGGTTGTTGAAAAATTTCAATATTGAATTGCATATAAAAACACCAACACGAAAATAGTAATGTTTAGATTTATTTGCAAGCAATATCAAGCAAGCTAAAGGTGTAGTTCATCACCTGGCTCTATCGGATCATGAGACAGGGCAAACCCTGACAGTGCCGACTAATAACCCTAAAGGTATGCTAAGTTGGTTTGAGTACAAAAGGGACTATCGTAAAGAAAATATACAAACATTTCGTTACTGTATCTTATGGACTCTATCTTATGGATAATTTAGAAGATGCATGTCAAGTTTTTCATGAGACATTACAACTATTTTATAAACTATGTTTCTCAAACAAAAGATAAAAAGGTCGAACGGAAAAAATAAGACTATGTGGTTGACGAAAGGTTTAAAAAAGTCATGTATACGGAAACGATATTTACATTTAAAAAGTATTCATAATAAAACAAACAAAAATAGATTAACAATACAGTATCAAAAATATAGTGGCATACTTAAGTGTTGTATTAATAAATCTCAACAAATTCACAACACAAGATATATACAGAATATGAAAAACAAGTGCAAGGTTACCTGGGATATTATCAATAAAAATTTGGTGACACACAAAAAAGTAATGACATAAAACAAATTGGATTAAAAACCGACAACATTACTGACCCTCAAAAAATTTGTGACATGTTTAACGAATACTATATACACACATCAACACGGTCTAGGGATATTTCATACTCAATTAAATAACTCGAAAAGTACTGGCCGCATTGCAATCTTTTATACACCGATTTGTTTGTAATTTATCTCAGACTAATTCCAAATTCAAATTTTTGAAAATTCTTTTGTTTCGGTGGCATAAAAATGTCTTGATGTATAGGAGAGGGAATTTTCATTTGTGCGAAATTTAGAAAACAATACGAATTACGTTTAGTTACAGTTTTTTTTCATTTTTAAACGAAAGATAAAGTTAAAATTGAGGTATTGTAGCCATGCAACGCCGACATTTGACGAGGGCGGAGATGTTACGAGCTGTGGGAATGCTGGAAGCTGGATCTATTCAGCGTAATGTTGCTGAGGCCATAGTAGGGACCCACCAAAATGTAATTTCAAGATTGTGGACACGCTATCGTGCCACAGGTGAAGTAGAGGAGAGGCACCGGGGGCCAAGTCGCATCACTACCCCCAGACAAGACCGATTTTTGCAAATTACTGCGCGAGCACAACCAAATGCAACGGCGACTCAATTGGTCCAAAGGCTGCGAGTGGAACACCAAGTGCTTGTGAGTGACCAAACTGTAAGAAGGCGACTGCATGAAAGCAATCTACGCTCTCGTAGACCACTCCGGGTCCCACCTTTACGGAGAGGCAATCGTGGACGACGATTAGAATGGGTTCGGAACCACGTGGACTGGGGCCGTGACCAATGGTCCAATGTGCTGTTCACGGATGAATCCAGGTTCGGCTTCCATCCAGATTCACGAAGGACGCGTGTTTGGCGAGTTCCTGGACGATGGAGCCGTCTCCAGAACCCTCAGGAAGTTCACCCATACCAAGGAAGAACAATTATGGTTTGGGCAGGAATTCGTCTTGGAGGACGGACGAATCTCGTTTGGGTGCGGGGCAATATGACGGCAGAACGATACGTCCAACAGGTGCTGGGGCCCGTAATCTTGCCCCACAGAACACAAATGGGGCAAGATTTCCTGCTCATGCACGACAATGCCCGGGCACACACGGCGAGAACGGTAGCAGCTTGGTTACATACACATAATGTTAGGGCCTTAGACTGGCCTGCTCAATCGCCAGATCTAAATCCCATTGAGCATGCGTGGGATATGCTGCAAAGAAGAGCTCTGAAGGAAGTTCCTGAAAATCTGGCTACAGAAGATCAACTTTTTGCGCACCTCAGAAGGACATGGGACAATAGTCCGCAGCAAGACATTGACAACCTTGTTCTGAGCATGCCGAATCGTTGCCGATGTGTTATGAACATCATGGGCGCTTTCTCAGACTACTAACTTCAAGTTTATAAACACAAATTAAAGGATTTTTCTATTTTTTTTCAGTTTTTACTCACAAATTAAAAGTTCATTCATATACGGTTTCCGTCTATGCTTCATTTTTTTTCCATAAAATCCTGAAATTGAAATTTTAATCTATACCTTAACCATTATTAAAAAATGGTAGAATATTAAATAACGTATCTTTTAAATATATACATGTCATATAAATAATTAACACATTGATAGTAATTCGCTTTTTTTAAAATATCCCTAGACCGTGTTGATGTGTGTATATCCAGTTGACAAATAATAATGAATTTACATACAATATTGACGTTAAAAATAGAACAATGGACATTAATCCGAATAATACAATATTTCTTAAGCCTGCTGATCCATTCGAAGTGTTCAGGGTAATCCAAAATCTAAAAAATACTGCGTCAGTTGGTTTTGACGAAATAAGTACCAAAATTATAAAAGCTTGTGCCAATCACATTAGCAAACCTCTGAGCTACTTAATTAACAATTCCTAGAAGGCATATTCCCAAGCACATTAAAGTACTCTATAGTCAAACCAATATTTAAGAATGGTGATAAAACTGACATGGCAAACTATAGACCTGTTTCCTTAAGGGCAGGTAGTCCCAATTTTCCTAATTTTACATAACTTTGATTCAATAGTAAACAAACAAATAGAGATTTTTTAAAGCCAAAAAAAAATATTGTATTATTGTTGACTATATCTACTTTGAAAATTTGGTTTTTAGTTCAAAATATAATATCGAAAACTTTACTCGATAAAAAAATCCGAACAGGAGCCTAATTCGAATTTTTTTTTTTATGTTTTCCATATTTTTCTTGAAGAGTATGAAAGTTTTACTTCCAAAAAAATATATAAGCATAGTAAATAACATATAGAACAATAATTTGTGGTTACATTTTGCAAAAGAGATTAATCCTTTTAATAATAAATTATTATATAATAAAGTGGCTTGCGTACGGATTCAGTCGCCCGCCAGGCCTTGACGAGGTAGGACCTATGCCCCTTTTGCTGACGCACGGCTGTCCCGCCGATTTATCGAATGATTTATTCATAGAACGTAGTGTAAATATAACAGCATAGTCCTTTTTAAATTTTAACCGACTTAAAATTTAAAAAGGACTTTAGCTTCCTTCAAATGGTTCAATATGCCAAAATGTTCTGTTCGAACAAAAATAATACCTAATTAAGATTGAAGTTTGCATAGCAAATATTTGTATACGATATTACAACTAAAAATGTGACAAATGGTGGCAAAAAAAAACGGAATCAAACAAACAAGTCACCGACTTCTGTATGCTCTGAGCGGATACGTAGATGTGTGCAATACACCCACATTTCCACAGGTGGTATGTTAAGTTCCATTTTATTGGGGATACTCTTAGTATTATGTAAATAAATGCTTAACAAATAATTGTATAGAATATTACAACTAAAAATGGAAATATAAAAAAGTTTTTTTTGCTTAAAATTAAACTGACAAGAAGTCGGAAGTGTGTGTGTGTGTCATGTAATGACGCTACTCATCTTCACGCAAACAATCACAGAGTGTTTTTACACCGTAAAATTGTAAATACCTTTAGATTATAATCTATCTCGCGAGATTATAAACTCTCGATTCACGACGATCAATTACGTATGCGACAAGCTAGACAAATTCGTATACGCAATAAAACGTCTTCGGTCAACAGTGTCTGTAGCCGCGGCCGTCACTGCATTTAACGGATATGACGTATCGTCTGTGTTGTCATATGGTCTAATACTATGGGGCAATTCAGTTGAAGTTTTGATGGCATTTCGGGCACAAAAAAGTGTGTTAGGGCAATATCTGGCGTCTGGTTTTTGGACAACTGCCCTTACTACGACCCTTATTTAAAAAGCTTCGCATTTTACCTTTACCCTGCATGTACTCGTACATCAAAGAACTATGTATGCTAGTAAAGCAAAACCCGCACTATTTTCGCATGCAATCAGAAGTGAGCCACAAAAAGGCTTCTGCTAGAAATAAGTACAAACATGAACTAAATGTACCTCAATGTAGATTGCAAATTTTTAGGAGAAATGTGTACGTAATGCCTTTCATGTGTATAACAAGTTACCTAACTCATTTAAGGAACTTCCTGTCCCCATGTCCACTGTTCAAGAAAAAGCTGACAAATTGGTTATTAGATAATTGTTTTTATGACATTGGCGAATATATGGAATATTCTAACAATCCAAGATGACATGTAGGTACTTAATTTGGACATTGGTTTTAAATCTATAATTATAATAATATTAATTCATGCTGGACTTATTGTTTCACAAATCTTGACATTTATTGTACTTAGTTTTAGGAATGACATTTTAATATTTAATTATTTAAAATATTTTGTACACCACATGTTGTGGTAGAGTGTTTAGAACTTAAAAAATATTAAAATCATACTATGTAAAACTACATTCTCACAAATAAATAAATTCTAATTCTAATTCTACGTTTATTTATGTTTTTTCAAACAAAAAAAAAGTATCTATGTAGTATCAACTATCTGGTGTCCACGACACAAGTCTCGTTGCTTAGTGTGGCACTAGATGGTGCTGTGTGTAATGTCCAGCGATATTTATTTATTTATTATTCTCTTGCTCTTTTGCCAATTCATTTGGAGCCGGCGCAGCATGTCTTCTTCTTCCATACTTCTCTATTACTCGTGATCTCATCAGACATCTCCTTTTTTGCCATATCACCCTTCACACAGTCCGTCCATCGTTTCTTTGGTCTTTCTCTACTTTTATACCAATAAATCTTCATACTTTTTTCTCATTCCTCCGCATCACATGTCCATACCACGACAACTTATCAGTCACCGGCGGCGCCGCTTTCAGACTTCCCCTATAAGTACTAATTTCTGATTTTATCCATTCTCGTAACACCACACACCCCCCTCAGAATTCTTATCTCAGCCAAATGCAAAAATGTATTGGTATTGTATCATCATTTGCCTTGCTGCTTTTTCCCAACTATATTAGGGTCGGCTTCCAGTCTAACCGAATGCAACTGAATACCTGTATTTTACATGGACAACATTTATTTAAAGACATTTAATTCTCATTTTTCATTTCACTTACATGATAACAAATTTAAACATAAAGTATAAACTAATCATTGTCCTTCGACTCTTGGACTTGCAAATTAACTTGACGTATTTGATTGCAAATTCGTGGGTACTCCCAAAAATCTCACACTGTGGCATTATTTGTAATAAATTATCAATATTTATGGATGAAAATCCGTGGCCGAGTGGAATATATTAACAAAAAGTGGAATATGCGTGATAATCACCAATCGAGTGCTATTAATTCTGAACAAAAATAATGGATGTGCACACTAAGGACTAGGACACTTCAACTAAACTAATTAGCTTCAATTGTAAATCTCTTAAAAGATCCTTTGAGTGTGTTAAGATGTTAAGTAGTGATGCTGATGTGATAGGACTTCAAGAGACTTGGTTACAATCTAGTGAAATACCGTACTTAGGGGAAGTAAATAAGGACTTTAGTTTCTTTGGCAAGTCTGCAATGGACACAGGTGTCAGGGTTACAAGGACGTCCGTTCGGGGGCGCAGCCCTTCTATGGCGCAATACGCAATTTGATTCAGTGACTGTGATTCCTTGCAATAGTAATCGCGTTGTTGCTATTAAAGTTAATGTGTTGGACCGATCTAGCTTAATTTTTAATGTGTATATGCCTACTGATTCACCTGAAACTGATACTGATACTGTTAGCCTGCTTCATCCCACTGCTGGGCAAAGGCCTCTCCCCATGACTTCCAGTTTTTTCTATCCAGGGCTAATGTGGACCACTGGTCGTTGGTACTATTCTACGAGGTCTGCCGCGACGCCTTCTGGTTGTGTCACCTGATAGCGATTCACCTGATAGTTTATTAGAATTTGTGGATTGTTAAGTGAGATTGTGGCCATAATAGAAAGTAGCGATACTGAAAATATATACATATTAGAGGATTTTAATGCACATCGTTTGGAAGTATTTGGAAAGGAAATGTAAAATTTTTGTTCAGAACAAAAATGGTTTTGTGCCGATTTAATTAAGCTGGGGGTTGATTCTTATACCTTTGTAAGTGATGTACATGGTAGCCATCGGTGGCTTGACCATTGTTTAGTAACCGAGGCTGCGTGGAAGTCTGTAACATCTGTTAGGGTACAGGATAGCTACTGGTCAGATCACTTCCCGTTAGCAATGTAATATGATGGGGGCCAGGCCAAAGTCGACTCCATTACATGAGTTTCAAATAAATAAAGTAACGTGGGGTGAACGTAATATAGATCAGATCGAATTGTATACCAAAGAATGTAACTCTAAAATTAAGGCAAATTGATTTTCCTAGTGAGCTAGGTCAATGTTGTAATACTATGTGTAATGAACTAGAACATTGGGAAGTAATTGATAATTTATATCATATCATTGTTTTATCATTACGGGAGGCTGCTGAGGCCACTTATGTCAGTCACTGTAGAGGGGGGGTTGTAAAGGGTCGACCTATCCTGGGGTAGAATAAGCATGTTAGGGACGCTCACCGGAACTCCAGGCAAAAGTTTACAAATTAGGTTTGGCATGGTAAACCAAGCACAGGATATATTTATAATGCTATAGTTGAGTCCCGCAAGATTTTTAAACAAAAACTTGTTTTGTCAGAATAAACAAGATCAAATTTAAATGGATATATTGGCTTCAAGACACAAAAAGAAAGACTTTCGCGGGTTTTGGAAACACACCAAAAAGTTAAACAACAAGCCGGGCATTCCGGTGAGTGTCGATGGTGTAAGTACGGGGGAGGTCCAGGGAGATCGCAAACCTGTTTATGGAACATTTTAAAATACTACCTTCGAAGTCGGATGTTAATGGTGTCGTTGCTGGGGCTGTTGTGTTAGATGTGCCTGCTCGCATTATGGCTAAGCTGATAAAAGTAATAATTAAAAATATGAGACGGGGCAAATCGCCAGGACATGACCTTAGCATAGAACATTTTGAGCATGCCGGACCGCATCGCCCACGTCTGCTAGCGTTATTGGTTACGTTCTGCATCCGACACTCGTACCTACCCGCTGCGTTGATGAGAACGGTGGTTGTACCAATATTGAAAAATAAAACCGGTGACGCCAGTGACAAGGGTAATTACAGACCAATCTCATTGGCGACTATTACGGCCAAAGTACTTGACGGTGTGTTTGAGAGTCAAATTAGTAAACATTTAAAATACACGATGCTCAGTTCAGCTTCAGGCCACAGTTATCACCTGAATGTGCTATTTCGGCCCTCAAGCATACTGTCAGGTAATATACGAAGAGAACTACGCCTGTATATGCGTATATGTAATCAAGTTATCTAAAGAGTACAGGTTGGAATGCGGGGTGAGACAGGGTGAATTGACCTCACCAGCGCTTTTCAACCTGTATGTTAACCAGCTGGTTGTCGAGCTCAGTAGCACTCTTGTTAACCAACAAGAGTGCTACTGAGCTCGACAATCAGCCCGTCAATAGAACAACCGTTCTATTGACGGAATGTGTGTCAATAGTATTAGTTACATGGACGACATGGTGCTGCTGAGTCCGTCCATTAGTGCACTCAGGAAATTGTTGGCGGTCTGTTAGGCCTATGCAGAAGCGCACGGGCTTGTTTACAACATGCAAAAAAGCAAATTGCTTGTGTTTAGGGCGAAGCATAAAAAACCAGCACATAATATGCCACCGGTTATGTTAAGGGGTGGGGCTCTTGAAAGAGTGCTAGATTTTAAGTACTTGGAGCACATAGTTATGGAGGACTTAAAGGATGATGCTGATTTGGAAAGGGAACGGAGGGCGTTGGCTGTCCGATGTAATATGTTGGCCCGCAGGCCCGCACGCTGTACACCAGAAATAAAAATAACTCTTTTTAAGGCTTTCTGTTAATTTTTGTACACGTGCACTCTGTGGGTTCGATATACGCAGAGGGCCTACGACGCCCTCAGAGTTCAGTATAATAATACTTTCAGGAAGTTGTTGGGGCTCCCACGTTACTGTAATGCATCAGGAATGTTTACGGAAAGCACGTATTGACGGTTTCAGTACCATTCTACGTAAGAAGACTGCTTCTATGATGCGCAGAGTGCGTGGGAGCGGCAATGACATTCTGAAGGTCATTAGTGATAAGCCGAGCTGGACCATTATGGCGCATTGGGTACGTGTAACACATGTACATATACCCGGTACGTCTGGTGAGTGCAGCAGATCTATGAATTAATTCACGTTTTTCGTTTGTTTCTAACTAGTGTGTATTACTAACATCATAATGGATCAAGGTCTGAAGTAAAGTATTTTTTTTTTTTTTATTATTATTTATAATGCGTAATTACCCTGCCTCGCAATGCAGATTTTAAATTAATACTGATATTTTGAGAGTTTGTTTGGGAATATATTTTTTAAATTTGGTTTTAAAAATATTTATTATTTGAGAAGTTTACTGCTTGAATATTTATGTCACAAATATAGATGCTTTATATAATAACAACGAAGATGCTGATTGCTGAGATATATTTTGAGACGACCCGAATGGCGTAGCGGTACTGAGGCTGCCTTACGTTATTAGGGTCCCGGGTTCGAATCCCGGTAGAAGCAAATGTTTGTGTGATGAGCATGGACATTTGTTTCTGAGTCATGGATGTTTATATGTATAATAAGTATGTATTTTCAAACAAAAAGTATCTATGTAGTACATCAACTACCTGGTGTCCACGACAGAGGCCTCGTTGTTTAGTGTGGCACTAGATGGCACTGTCCAGCGATATATATTTATTTATATTTATTTATTTACAGTGGGAGTGTATAACATTTCCAGTGATGTTATTTCGATGGTGGCGGACCTAATCATTTATTTTATTTTATTTATTCTAGCTAATCAAGGTAGTTTTTTTTCCGATTACGGCGAAGCTTAGAGGAAGGTTGTGATTTTGGCCATACGCGACTATGTGCATACACATATTTAAGTACCTACGTAAGTATGTAGGTATGTATGTCCATCGGTTCACTCATAACTTCTGAAAAACTTATAATAATTTAAATAAATAAATAAAATAAATATCGCTGGACATTACACACAGCGCCATCTAGTGCCACACTAAGCAACGAGGCTTGTGTCGTGGACACCAGATAGTTGGTATACTACGTAGATACTTTTTGTTTGTAAATACATACTTATTATACATATAAACATCCATGACTCGGAAACAAATGCCCATGCTCATCACACAAACATTTGCTCTGACCGGGATTTGAACCCGGGACCCTAAGAACATAAGGCAGCCTCACTACCGCTGCGCCATTCATTTTGGATGAGGTACCTATCGATGGAAGCGTCTTGATCGTCCGAAGCCATTTCGTCGGGTTTTAATTTTTGAACTGATTCTTTTGAGGAGAAAAATGCTATTAAAAAGAAGATCCGATTAAATAGTAAAATCGCGGGCAAAAGTTAGTATTGTTTAAATAAAGTTCCGAATCACGTCACACTTACGTCCATCACACATTTAAACTGGTTCACACGTAAGTACAAGTGTGACTTGCGACAGTGTGCCTCCGGCGCGCCGCGCGGCGGCTATCGTGATAGCAAGCAATTTGCAATGCGTTTGCAGTGAAGTGTTATCAGTAATAAACTGAATGTTATCTATTCGTATCCTCTAGATAGTTACAATCTGGTACAGGAATCATTGCAGTAACAAAGAGCTTCTGACCAAACTCTTGTTTGATGCACAGTGCCACAGTGGTACCAGCCAGACTCTACGGTGACCGTTTAAAAAAAACCGGCCAAGTGAGAGTTGAACTCGCGCGGAGAGGGTTTTCCGTTTTTTTTTTTTTTTGTACGGAACCCTAAAAAACACTGGGGCAAGCCTTCGCCTAGTGCTAACAGTTTTTTTGGCTTCCGTAGCCAAATGGCTAAAACGGAACCCATATAAAGATTCGTCCTGTGTGTTTGTCTGTCTATCCGTCTATAAGTCAGTCATATTACTCCGAGACTGTCTGAACCACACAGTAGAAATTTGGAGAACCAATTTGTTGATGGCCCCACCGAATAAGAGTGCAAGAGTTCTTACACGATTTTTTTTGTTCATTTTTCATTTGTTTTGCCTATCCTGCACCTACTTAATTTTTTTTGATGAATTTTGGACTCAAAACACGCCTATTATAATAGTAAATTTCTTTCTTAAATTAATTTCTTAAAAAAAAAATAACGAATTGCAATATTAGAAACACTAATCCTCCTCCACATTGTCATTGGAGACCGAGATGGAGTTTTCCAATGGCATTTTGTGGAATAAAATAAAAATTTGCATAGCTACATTTCTACACGAATAAACGTTTAAGAAGACATTACCCAAATTCGAAAACAAACCCAAATCTTCTCAAACGCCTAGGTATAGGTTTTAACAAGTTTATTCTTGTGTACTTGGCGACTTAAAAAACATGACTGTAATAGAAGCATAAACTATTATTCCTATATTTTTTAAATTAATTAATTCCCTAGAATAAATAAATTTACTATTATAATAGGCGTGTTTTGAGTCCAAAATTTATAAAAAAATTAAGTAGTTGCAGGATATGCAAAACAAATTAAAAATGAACAAAAAAAATCGTGTAAGAACTCTTGCACGTTTATTCGGTGGGACCATCGACAAATTGATTCTCCAAATTTCTACTGTGTGGTTCAGACAGTCTCGGAGTAATATCAAACTCAAACTCAAACTCAAAGCATTTATTTCAATTAGACCATTACGGCACTTTTGAATGTCAAAAATACAAAAAAGAAAATCAAAGCTACAGTCCCAGTCACAAGGCATAATAACTTGAGAAAGTACTGTAGTTGCCCATTCCCTAGCGTAGATCTCTATGGAGAAGAACGGGAAAAAAACTCCATGGACACTCTTTTAAAATCCAAATATTGTTACAAAATCTTGGTTACATCATTAATTTTGAGATTATACATATATGTGAGAACGATGTAGAAAGACGTGCACACTAAGAGCGTCCGCGTAAAGTAAAAGATTATATCAATAATTTTATATTACCTATATTAATATGACTGACTTATAGACGGATGGACAGACAAACACACAGGAAGAATCTTTATATGCCATTCCGTAGCCATTTGGCTACGGAAGCCAAAAAACTGTTAGCACTAGGCGAAGTGGTTTTTAGGGTTCCGTACAAAAAATAAAAAAAACAGAAAACCCTCTCCACGCGGGTTCAACTCTCACTTGGCCGGTTTTTTTTAACCGGTCACCGTAGAGTCTGGCTGGTACCACTGTGGCACTGTGCATCAAACAAGAGTTTAGTCAGAAGCTCTTTGTTACTGCAATAATTCCTGTACCAGATTGTAACTATCTAGAGGATACGAATAGATAACATTCAGTTTATTACTGATAACACTTCACTGCAAACGCATTGCAAATTGCTAGCTATCACGATAGCCGCCGCGCGGCGCGCCGGAGGCACACTGTCGCAAGTCACACTTGTACTTACGTGTGAACCAGTGTAAATGTGTGATGGACGTAAGTGTGACGTGATTCGGGACTTTATTTAAACAATACTAACTTTTGCTCGCGATTTTACTATTTAATCGGATCTTCTTTTTAATAGTATTTTTCTCCTCAAAAGAATCAGTTCAAAAATTAAAACCCGACGAAATCGCTTCGGACGATCAAGACGCTTCCATCGATAGGTACCTCATCCAAATTATTATAAGTTTTTCAGAAGTTATGAGTGAACAGATGGACATACATACCTACATACTTACGTAGGTACTTAATTAAGTACATACAGGCCAAAATCATAACCTTTCTATAAGCTTCGCCGTAGTCGGGTAAAAAAAAAACTACCTTGATTAGCTAGAATAAATAAAATAAAATAAATGATTAGGTCAGCCACCATCGAAATAACATCACTGGTGATGTCATAACACTCCCACTGTAAATATATCTCGGCAATCAGCATCTTCGTTGTTATTATATAAAGCATCTATATTTGTGACATAATATATTCAAGCAGTAAACTTCTCAACTATTCAATATTTTTAAAACCAAATTTCAAAAATATATTCCCAAATAAACTCTCATCTCATATCAGTATTAATTTAAAATCTGCAAAGACATTTTGAATTTGGAAGACTGAATTTCGAATATTGTTCTAATTTCAATCAATATTTTACATGGAGCGACTGCCTATCTGACCTTCACAACCCAGTTAGTACTGGGTGCGTAATACGGTACCCCTTGGTAAGACTGATTGTTAGACTTTCAGGCCACTGGCTTCCTGTTACGACTGTCAAAGAACTACAAATGACAGCCGGGACCAAGGGCTTTACGTACTTTCCTACGCACGGAGAAACTCGGTATGTAATGAATTTACATATTATTTACATATAATTACCCATCCACAGACCGACCTTGGTAGGCGTGGCCATAACCTTGAAGATCAACCCGAGTGGTTGTTAACCCATGAGAAATATAAATACTATTCTTCTGTATATTTTCTCGCAGTCAATGGTAAAAATAGAGTACCCAACTCGTGAAAAAAAATTCATCTCGGTTCTGGTATCCCTCGCTCCGCTCAAGATTCTACTCTTGAATCCCTTGCTACGCTCGGGATTCTACTCTAAAATCCTTCGCTGCTCTATCTCTCTCTGCGAATTAAATTCCCTTTTTTTCACTTGTTGTGTAATCTACTATTTTTAATTCTATTTATATCTTTATTTTATTTCATCCTTTTACAGAATTATTTAATTTTATATTATTATACCATGCATTAAAAAAGATATTACAGGTATTACATAAATAAAAACTGATCTTATTAACGCTATTATAAATGCATACGATCTTTCCAATCATATAATAGCAGAACAATGTACTCTAAACAAGCGTGTAAATAGTTGTGTTTTATTCGTTATATACGCATATTGCACGAAGAAACGTGTAATAATATATTACTGTGACCTAGTCATGCAAAAATCACAAGAGAAAAAAAAAATAGTTTTTCATGAATTTCCTGAAATTCGTTGATGTTTAAAAAAAAAGTAAATATACAAGTCTATAGTTTATTTTTTTAGCTATAATTGGATAGTACATTATTTATACCTATTTACAAAATTATGAGCGTTATTGAAGTTTTATTTTTTGCTTAAAAATTGTTATTTTTATCTTACACGTTTATTCGGTGCGGCCATCGTTGTCTTCTATGAACAGCTACACAAAAATTATGTAAAAAAACAGAGTAGCTCTTCAAAAAAAACCAGCCAAGAGCGAGTCGGACTCGCACACCAAGGGTTCCGTACAAAGTTTTTAAAAGACAAACTTAACTTTACTGTTCGATCCCCAAAAACGGCCATTGCACCAACCGCAAATTATAAGTTTGTAATAGTAATCTCTCGCTTTTTTTTGTTATTAAACTACATATTTACGGTTTTCAGATTTTTCCCTTTACATGTGCTATAAGTACATGTGATTCTAGGTCAATGGGAACTACCATAATTATAGGTTTTCGACCCAAAACCTATAGGGTACTTCTGGTTGACCTAGAATTGTCAATTTTGGTTAAAAGCAAGATCTTACAGCACAATTATAGGGAAAACTGTTTTGCAAAAAAAACCGACTTCAGAACAAAAAACACAAAAATTTGAAAAATAACTTTAGCTTCATAGCCCCGATCCCGCGGCATCAGTTTACTAAATTATTATTTTTGTGTCATTTTCTTTAGTAGATTGGTCCCGCTATTAAAATAATATTAATAATATAATATTAAATAATTAAAAAACCGTCGAATTTCAAATTTGAGTAACATCATGTAGAAAAATGTTAGACTTCTTGAGGAACATAAATAATTATGTGTCATATTTAGGTAATGCAAGACCGGTTCCGTTAAAAAGAACTGGGACTCCCTTACTTTCGAAACTTTAAGTAAGTTTATAAGACAAAGATTAAGAAGTTTTTCCTGGTGACAAACGGGAATAAAGTTCCTGTTTGTTGCCAGGCATATTATTATATAATACACTTATATTCCTCAAGAAGTACCAGGCTGGCATAGGCTCAAGGTGGTATGCATTTCACTAATTCTGGGTAAGCACGGTCTTCCAGTAATAAATACCTTCTTGGATTCCTGCCAGCCTAGTACTGTTCATAAGGTTACTGCCCGTAACTAGCACAGCTGTACTAACACTACTCGATCCCATACAATATTTTTGAGTAGGTAAACTAGGTAGTAAATAAATAAAATATATAAATAAACCCACCCCCGCTCCACCAGTGTGGACACGGGCGATGGGCCAACGGGAATCACCATATAAATTAATATCAAGAAACTTTTCTACTTGGCTGTACAAATCATAAAATGGTCAACAGGATCAGTTGACCAATTCAAAAATTCATTAGCTCGACTGATCCCGCGGGATCCACCTGTGTGGGACCAGTTTACTAAACACCCCGTACGGTACCGGCACTCGTGCGGTCTGGTTGTGTTTTTTGTTGCATATCTAATTACTATCCCCCGTGCTCGAAGAGTTGTTTACGCATTGCAGTGACACGTGCCACAGGTGTGTGCCGGACCTACCGCTGCGTGTGCCTTTCACGATCGCGCCATGAATGATGACGTAATTGCTTCACCGCGCTGTGATACACCCGCATTCCGTAATGATATACAGAGCTTATTGAATGATTCTTCGGACATGGATACTATTGATGACGGTAAAAACAAAGAGGAAAAAGGGGAAAAGAGGGAAAGAGAGGACAGTACTGAAGACGAAGAAGGCTGGAAAGAAGTTAAGACGAGTAAAAAAAGATCTGTCACGGAAGTTCACATTCTATAAAAGAGGAAAAGTATGAGATATACGTTTCGCACAAAGACCGCCTTCCGAAACAGTTTGCAATGGCACGTATTTTGAAAGAAAATAAAATTTATAAGATTAGAGAAGTTAAATATTTAAGCCCTTTTAAAATACGCTTCCAATTTGAGTGTGAATCGGCTGCTTAGAACTTTATTATGTGCGAGAAGCTTTTGGAGAAAGGATTGAGGTTCCAGAAGGCCGTGGTCTATCTGCTATGGCTTAATCAAGGATGTAGACGTCGATTTCACGGATGACGAGATCCTGAAAAATATTTCATGTCCGGCCCCCGCAAAGCTTTTATCTTTCAAGAGGCTAGACCATCGCAACAGGGATGAAAGTGGTTGGTGCCCCAGCGAGACCCTTCGACTGTGCTTTGAGGGTGATCATTTACCCGGCATCAGTTTTGGTATGTGACATAAATTTTAAAGAATTGCCTTACATACACCAAGTTTCACAATGTTCCTAATGTTGGAAGTTAGGACATGTGCGGAAAATGTGTCCCTCAAAAAACATGGTATGCCCGAAGTGTGGTGGGCATCATGAGAATTGTGATACCTTAATGTTTTCGTGTGTTAACTGCAAGGGTAACCACATATCGCTCAGCAGGTCTTGTCCGGTTTACAAGAAAGAAGATTGAGAAATAATGTCTGAGTTTGGATGTACATATAGAAAAGAACTAGAATGTTATGTGCCACCCGAAAAACCCACTCCCCCCGAAACTATCATCCCTCATCAAGCTCCGGTAGCTCAAGAAAATCGTTATTTTTCCATACTTCCCGAAGAAGGCTCTTTATAAACCCAAAATCCTACCTTTGCCGAAGTAGTTCAAACAAAGGCCACAGTTCACAAGTTACAGACCCCTTCCACGGCTAGTTGGGTCAATGATACCCCAAAGCCTCCAAAAAATGTTCTGGAATGCAGATGCAGACGAAGGAGACGTTCATCAATTGCCGGTTGATGACGAGGGTAAAGATGAATGTCCTTCTTTCAAAGAGCTGTGCGCCAGAATAAAGGAAGTTATCTACCTCAAAGAGACATGGTTTAATTTTCCAGAGAAGGTGTTTCTTCCAGTTGTGCCTTGAATGGTTAACAAATTCAAATTCAAATATATTAACCCTAGTGTCAGTGAGTTTTGTTTCAGAATGGTCGTGGATAAAAGCATTGTTTAACTTTTATATTCCTTGCGATGGCTAACAAATCACTTAAGTTAAATATCTTGCAGTGGAATGCCAAAAGTATTAAGCCAAAATTAGCATCGTTTCAAGAACTTTTGTGTCAGGAAAAAGTACATATTGCTGCCCTTAATGAGACGTGACTTGAGCCAGAAAGTAATTTTAAAGTTAGTGGTTTTAATTTTTATCGCGTGGACCGCGATGGTTCATACGGTGGTATAGCTATTAAAGTACACAAATCTGTTAAGTCGCAGCTACGACGCGTTCTCGTCAGTAACAAAGGTATTGAGATAGTGTGGCTCGTTAGAGAATATCGTTTCAGTTTATTGTCCATCGAGAATCGTAACCACTCAGCAGGACTGGGATAGTCTGTTTTCATTATGGCCATCCAAAACGTTAATTCTTGGTGACTTCAATGCCCATCACGCCAGTTGGTCCTATAAAACTGACCGCAGAGGCAGTCTTAGTCACGACTCACTAATGGACAACAACTTTATTTCTTTGAACGATGGAACACATACGCGAATTCGTTTAGATATTTCACTTGTTTCTATAGATATTGCGTTAAACTTTAATTGGACCGTTTTAAATGAAAATCTAGGCAGCGACCATATAATTATTAACCTTTCAACATAGTACACGTCATTCCATCCTTCAGTTATTAAAAGAAATTTTGGAAAAGCAGATTGGACTTTTGGAAAAATTTCTAAATTTATGTTTACCGTATGACCCCTAGAAGCGTATGATTCTATATATTCTGAATGACGCTGCTAAAAAATAAATTCATTCCGATGTTTAAATTTAATCAAAACCCAACTTCAAATTTCACTCCGAAACCATACTGGACTGCCGAACTGTCACAAACTGTAACTCATCGTAGGTTAGCTTTATCCAAATTCAGGCGTAATCACACTCTCCAAAACCTAGATACTCTTAATGGTAGGATAAATACATCCCAAAGGTTAATCCGACAGGGTAGGGGAATGAACTTTCAAAAATTTGTTCCTCGGTCGATCACACTACATCGTCTAGTGAAATGTGGCGCAAAATGAGGTGGCTGAAAGGTTACCATTCACCTAGACATTTTGTGGACGCTCAAAGTGCCACAAATCTTTTAAATTCCTTAACACCCGACTATGTGTCCCCATCGATCCCTACCGTTTACCATAGTAACCCTACATTAGAACGTGAGATCTCTATTCATAAAAAAAAAATGTAAAATGTGTATGATAAATGTATTAAATCTAAGGATACATCTCCTGGATGCGACGATATATCTTATTCTATGATTAAGAATTTACCTGATGTAGGTAAATCTGTATTACTTACTTTATTTAATAACTTTTTTAATCACAGTTTTGTTCCTTATCAGTGGCGCGACATTTGTATTGTAGCTATTCCTAAACCTGGTCGTGATCCTAGTAACGCATCTTCACTGCGACCTATATCGTTACTGTCGTGCATTTGCAAAATATTCCATTATATTTCATACCGAAGATTGGAATGGTTTTTTGAAAAAAAATAACATATTTTCTGTGAATACAGTTAGCTGCTGTAGAGGTAGGTCGTGTTTAGACGGCTTAAGCTGCTTTATCACCACAATTCAAAATGGTTTCTCTGAGGGTTGTTCCACTATGGGTTGTTTTCTAGATATAGATAATGCGTAAAATAATGTAAATAATTCTGTTTTAATTAATGTTTTAGATAGCTTTAAAGTTGGTTCCCGTATCTGTAAATATCTATGAAACTTTCTCCATAGAAGAGTAATAAAAATAAAAATTGGTAATAGCATTATTAGTAGACATTCCGGTACTGGTCTAGCTCAGGGTGATCCATTATCCCCAATACTATTGAATATAGTAACGTCTGACATTTTTAAACGTGTGCAAAACAACATTTGTATATCCCAGTACGCGGATGACTTCGCCATTTACGTTGCAGTGGTCTTCTGTAAGAGAAGGTGAACGCAAGATCCAGTCTGCGCTTGATATCATCAACAGCATGTTGACACAAGTAGGATTAAACATTTCCCCTGCCAAAAGTTAAATCTTTTTGTTTAGTAGAGGTTTTAAATAATAAATAAATGATTTTTTTAGAGTTAGTAGACCACGTCAAGTACCTAGGATTGTGGCTGGATGTGCGAGCGAGTGCTTAAATTAATTAATATTTTAAGGTTTTAGTGGGTCCTGGGTGGGGTGTTCATCCCATCCACTTAAGAAGATTGTATATTTCCATTATGCGTAGCCGTATCGACTTCGGTAGCTTTTTACTAGACAATAGCGCCGACACATATTTAATTAAACTAGACAGATTACAAAACATTTGTTTGCGGTTAATTGGTGGGTTTATCAAAAGTACTCCGATCCACGTAATGGAATCCGAATTAATATTGCCCTCTCTTTTTAGTCGCCGCCGATATTTAGCTGGTAAATTTTATTTAAAATCTAGGTGCTACCGTTTTCCGTTAATCAATTTACTGGATAAGCTACATGGTCTTTGTTACAATAATTCTTATTGGAGAAATAAGAAAAAGCCACTGTTAGTTTTGTCTCACGATGTTCTAAAGCAGGAACATAATATGTACTGCAGCAATAAAGTTGGCTTGTTTTCCATGGACACTTGGGTGAGCAATATGGATTTATCAGGTATTGTAAAGCCTTGTTTAGATTCAGTAGATAAACCTAAGGATTGTTATAATGTATTTATATAACCTTAGAACAATATGTTGTACATGTCTGAATACACAGTCACAATACAACACAATGCACAGGCTTTTACTGTATCTATACGGACTGTTCTAGACGTGAGAATTCCTGTGGCACAGCTTTTTTCGATTCAAAATTAGGTTCTTCTTTTAAATTGGAAATTGTATCTAAAGTTTTAATAATGCATTTAGAGCATTACTATAGAGGAAGCTTTGGCTTATGTCGAATCTTTGGACGGTGATCGATTTGTCATTTTCACTGACTCAAAAAGTGCTCTTCTCCATTTGATGAGATGCACGAGTACTTTACCCTTTGTGTTTTCTTTTTTGAAGTCGGTTTTTGTTCTATTTTTAGTTGTTCCCAAACAAATATTTGCATTGTTAACAATACAATCAGGTCATGGTAATAGGCTTATCCCCAATAAATGGAACTTAATATACTTACCTGTCAAAATCTGGGTTTATTGTGCACATCTGCGTACCCCCTCTGAGCATACTGGCTTGATATTAAGTCATAATGTTGCTTAAACAATAAAAATCCAAGCAATTGCAGTCACAATCACGGCAGATTTGCTGTCTATTTTTGAAGAGTTCTATTGTATACCTCCGAAGATTTGTAAACCTCCTTTTTTTGAAGTCGTTTAAAAACCTCCTTTTTTGCCGTTTGACCCTTAATAGGGCATAACGATCTGGGAATCGGAAAATAATGCCAAGTAGACATAGGTATTATAGGCAGAAAAAAAAAGCAGCAGGTTCCACGCTTCAAATGAGCGTGAACCTGGTACCAAAGTTTAACGGTCAAGACAAAACATATCCAGTGACGCGGTGGATACAAGATGTGGAAGATAACGGCGAAATCTGTAGTTGGACACCATTGCAACAACTGCTAATTGCAAGAAGATCCCTGTCAGGTACCGCACAGCTTTGGATTCAAGCTGAACGCCCTCACAAAACATGGGAAGAACTCAAAGCGGCCCTGAGTAAAAAGTTCCCTGACACGGTCGACATAAAAGCAATACACGAGCTTATGAGCCAGCGAAAAAAAAAGAAGTGACGAGAGTTGCATCGACTATATGATGGTCATGAAGGAATTGGGGAAAAGAGGAAAGATACCCAATTACGTGGCCATTAAATACAACGTTGATGGCATAGTCGACCACGAGACCAATATAATCATACGGAGTAATACGTGTCCTGATTTTAAAGAGAAGCTTAAAATCTACGAGACTGTGAAAGAAAAGATGAAGCTGGAATATTCTAGAAGTACCTACAGAAACGAAAAACGCGGTTTCGTACGTCACGAAAAAGCGTTGAAAAGATGCTATAACTGTGGTGACGGCGAAAAACGACAAGTGCGCTTATTGATTCAGGTAGCGAACTTGGTATCTTCTGAGTTTCGTGCTAACGTTATTAAAGTGATGAACAATAACATAACACTGGACTTAGTTTTGCCAAAGTGGAGTCATTATGTTGTATAACAACAAATGTTGTGATCGACAGTAAGAAATACGACAATGTGGTGCCTAAAGACTGTATGCCTTTTGATGTAATTCTTGTGTGTAATTATAGGTCACGATTTTCTTAAGAATGTTTTAACGGTTACAAATGGAAGTTTGGTATGGATGAGATCAAGACATGAAGATTGGTTAGGCAGATTGAATTGTTTTCCCTGTGTTTCAGATAGTATGGGTTATATTGGCAGCGAACAACTGAAGAGCCAAATGGTAACTTTGGTCGAAAATTACCATCCTAATCAAACAAAGGATATTCCCATACAAATGAAGATAGTTCTCAAGGATGATGTTCCAGTTGCTCAAAGACCACGCCAAATTTCATTCGTGGAACTAGAAGAGGTTGACCGACAGGTAGCGGACTGGTTAAACCAAGGGATTAAAATAAATAATTAATATAATTAATATTAATATAACTCCGAAAAATTAAAAAGTTGAAATTAAGGTAAATTTTTGTACTGTTCACAAGTTTTCGCAAAAGTCTAAAATTTGCCCATATCTTTTTATCGTGTTGACTCAGGACCTTGATTTTTATACGCCTAATAGGGACTATAGACCTCAGTTATCTGGTGCAAATTTCAACTTGCTAGGTCTACCCATTTCTGAGAAAATCGGTGGTGACACACGGACAGACAGACGGACGGAAAGAGAGTGATCGTATAAGGGTTCCTTTTTTACCTTTTAAGGTACGGAACACTAAACATGATATTGAGGTTACTAAAACACTTTTTTGCATAAGGTATATTTGCAAGATATTAGCATTTCATTGAACATACCCTAGACATAGAACAACCGGTTAAAAAAACAAAACGATGAAAAAAAAACGCAATGTACAAAAGCAGTTGGTTTCAGTATGATTAAATAATTGGTTTTTTAGATACTTATGGGAATTATTCATCAAACTGCAGCAGTTCTTAGACATGCTATGATATACATTTTTGGATTATTTTCAAATACAACAAAAATAAAGTTATTATTTGGATGGAGCATTGTTGGAAATAACTTAATTACAAGAACGATGTTGACAATTGGGCAAATGATAAATGATGTTTATTTTGCAAGTAGGTTTTTGCAAACACTTTTACACGTCACTTTTTAAAACTAGATGGGGCCGGTGTTTCGTACCTGACTACTCTGAGAAGAAACAGCCGAAACAAACTCAGAGGTCATAGTCCCTTTTGAAGTCCAGACATAATCTTGCTCAATTCACATGAGGACTATGCAGATTAGTGTCTGAGATGGTCTTTTGAAGAAAGAACCACACAGATTTGAGTGGACCTGTCCAGTCATTGCAAGCATTTGTCAGTTATCGTGTAGCTCGACTTATAACTCAAGGAGCTCAATGAAACGACGAACAATACCAAAGAAAGGACATTTGGGTAGGTCGCTTATAGTACTCAAACTGCCAGACAGTTGTGAGAAAAAATAAACAAAAAATAAAAATGTGACCCACATGGTCCCCACATTCACAATAATCAAATAAAATTAATAACAAGTTCTTTTCAAAATGAATGTAAATAAAAATCACAAAAATCATTAAATGTCACGATGATAATAAAAAGTAAAATACTTAATGAAATAAGTATTCATGTCAAATCAGTAAATGTCACATAAATTAATAAAAAAATAAAGTAAAAAATAATAAAATACATGTCAAATCATTCAATGTCAGAGTGTATACAAGAAAGGAATCAACAATAAACAAGCGATGTCCGAAATTTCGCCATTCACAGAGCAAATTTAATTGGAGCAGCTTAATCCCAAGCCTTTTTATCTTCGAGATTATGATTAACATGATAGTAGGCTTTCAGGCATCTGTTCTCTCATACTTCCGTTTTATGAACGATTTGAATATATTTAGACTTCGTAAAAACGTATACATTGGCATCTAAACGTACCCCCTATTTTTGTGAGCCTCGTTGCAGGAACAACAAATTTGTGTTTGTTCCTCGTATTTATGTTGTGGATATCACTGTATTTTTTAAACAAATAAATATTTTTGTGTGCGTACAAAAGGTTTTCATAAATAAACTGAGAGGGCACAGTAAGAATATTAATCTCTTTAAATTTTTCTCTGAGGGAGTATCTGGGTTTTAATTTATAAATTAAACGAATTGCCCTATTTGCAAAACAAATATTGTCTGAATATCGGCGGCATTGCCCCACAAGAGAATACCGTACGACATCACGCTATGGAAATAACTAAAGTAAACTAAACGGGCTGTCTCTAAATCAGTTAAATCACGAATTTTTCTAACGGCGTATGCTGCAGAGCTAAGTTTCTTCGACAATTTGTCTATATGCGGGCCCCACTGAAGCTTGGCATCCAAAGTTATGCCTAAGAACACTGTGCTCTCTTCCGGTTTCAACTCTTCATCCTTTATTAGTACAGTAGTTTCCACTTGTCTTACATGGGGTATCGTAAACTTAATACATTTTGTTTTTTTCTTATTAAGAAGTAGATTATTAACATTAAACCAATTAACGACTTTTGCCAGGGCGCTATTAACATCATCCGTAACTAACTGGTGACGTTTGAGTTTAAATAAAAGAGAAGTGTCGTCTGCAAACAATACTATGTCATGATTATCCTTTATGAGGTGAGGTAAGTCATTTAAATAAATAAAAGACTTAAAAAAAAAGGAATCCAAAAATATTCAATTAAGGAAAAAACGTGTTTCTCTAGTTAATAAATTAAATAACTATCAGATTAAATTGGAAGATATTATAAATATTATGAAATTGACACTCAGCGCTTACAATCAGAAATACAGGCTAAAATCACTAAAATCACTAAAATATTTATAATAATAAATATGAACGCTCTCAAAATCAAATTAAAGAGCATATTCTTGCTACACATGCATTGGTAGACAAAGTGGACTCGCTGACTCTCAGCAACACTCAGTGTACTTGTCAGAGGGAATCCAGCAATGATGACCTCCAGCTTGAGGCAACGGAGGATCCGTCCCTAGCTGTGAGTACTCAGGACTGTATTTCCACCCAAGATACAATACCTGACTTAGGTAATTTTGTCTCACCCAATAGTCTTGGTTCTAATCTTTCAGTTATGTTCTCTGATAGTATAGGTAGAGGGTTAGGGAAATTAATCAGTAATAACCTGAGTTATTGTACCCAACATTATTGCATTCCAGGGTCAACCTGCAAACAGAATATGGCATCAGTAACAAAGACTGTTTGTGATCCTAGTACCACCATTACTATATGTGTTGGTAATAGTTCTAAGATTAAAAAGGAAGACATCACTGACTGTGTTTCAGAGTTGTTGGAGTTAAATTGTAATAAAATAATAGTGTGTGCTTTTTCATTTTTTGAAAATTTGGGTAATAGAAAAAAACAACTATATACATATGTTAAATAACCATGTACATTTTTTAGTAGGTCACTATAGTGACAGACTTATATATCTGGATATCAACACTATTGTTGGTAAACTGAAGTCGACACGGGGTAAGGTGTATCTACCTATTAGATGTAGACACAAAATAGCTCGGCTATTAGCTTATAATATTCACACAGACATAAATAGTATGTCTAAGTTTAGTTCTATTATTAACACTGCGACTATTAGTAGTAATACTAATGTACAGGTGACTTTAAATGAATATAGTATTAATGCTATAAATGTTTACAAACATTGTACTGAGGAGGATCCATGTGTCACCGTGGAGAATTCTCAATTATGGTCTATTAGTATTGTTAATTCTACCAACGTATCTTCTTGCACTAAATTTGTTAGAAAAAAAGGGCCTCAGCAGAACACTTTAATATTATTCCACCAAAATATCCAAGGCATTTCTTCCAAATTATTAGAAATTTAATTGTTTTTAGAAAATAGTAAGTTTGACATTATTTGTTTTACTGAACATTGGCTAAGGGATTACCAAATGCTTATCAATTATGAGAACTATATGGTGGGTAGCTGCTTTAACCGTAAAACTATGCTTCGTGGAGGTTCCCTAATATTAATAAAAAAATTTTTTAATATAAGCAACTAAATGACATAGTAGGTATCTCGGTTGAACATTGCGTTGAACTGTCCTGTGTTGAGCTAGATAACACAGGACAATTCAACGTGTACAGACCCCCAAACTATCAAAACTTTTCCTTATTTGAATCAATAATGGAAGATATGATGGCAAAACTTGCAGCCAGTAATAAATCTACAATTGTTTGTGGTGATTTTAATATCAATATTTTAGAAGAATGCTCAAATAGCAGTCGCTTATTAAATATTTTTAAGTCATTTGACTTGACCAACACTTTTAAAGAACCTACTAGAGTCACTCCATCTTCTGCTACTAGTATAGATAATATTTTCTGCGATTGTGTTTACTTAGATAAAGCAATAGTAAATTGTCTGCCTTCTGACCATAGCGGACAAACTGTAACCTTTAGGTGTAATACACCCCCATTGCAAAAAGTTCAAATTAAATTTAGACCTATAACTTCTAGCAGATTAAATAGGTATAATATTTCGCTACAGAACAAGTTAAGTGTTATGAGCCTTGATGATATTAATATAGATCAATTGTATGATCGTTTCTTTTCAATAGTTCACACGGAATTCAGTAAAACTTTTGAAAAGAAGACAAAAAGTATTTGCCCTAAATTCATATTTAGTGATTGGGCAACTAGAGGTATCAGAAAAAGTAGGGAAAGACTATTTGAGCTTTATGGCCTTAAACCTTTTATAAACACTGAAACTTTTAACAAGTATGTTGCCAAGTATTCAAAAATTTTTAGAAATACGTGCAAGGTTGCTAAAGCACTGCACATTAGCAACAAGATCAAAACAGCAGAAAATAAAATAAAGACAGTTTGGAAAGTTATAAATAATGAGACTAACAGGAAGAAAATACGTAACACTAGCTACACATTAGATACAGCGTGTGGTCCTAAAAGCTCAAATCAGGATAAGGTTAAGAATTTGTAAATTTCTTTACCGATATACCACTAAAAACAACGGAGGCTCTTATTTCCTCACCTGAACTCTCAATTGGCTTATTAAAGGCGAATGTGTCTGGCTGCCTGGCTGAATTTAAATTTAAACACATTAACCCTATGCAAGTTATTAAAACTTTCCGGCAAATAAAAATCAAACTAACCGAAGATCTATGGGGAATGTCTGTCAAAATTTGTACATCCATACTTGAGACTATAGCCCCTTACTTAGCTTTAATTTTTAATTTATGTGTAGACCAAGGAGTTTTCCCTGATTTAATGAAATACAGTAAAGTCATACCTCTTTTCAAATCCGGGGACAGTAAAGATACTAATAATTATAGACCTGTATCCGTGTTACCAGTTTTTAGCAAGGTTTTTGAAAAAGTAATGCTTAATCAAATGCTCTATCATTTTAACACCAAAAGAATCTTACATGATCAACAGTATGGCTTCACCAAGGGACGTTGTACAACTGACGCCAGTGTAACCTTATTAAAGCACATATTTACTGCGTGGGAAGAGTATCAAGACGCCATAGGATTTTTTTATGACCTCTCCAAAGCGTTTGATTGCTTAAATCACGACACATTACTTTTGAAACTTGAGCATTATGGACCGGGTAAACTTGCACTTAGTTTGGTAAAATCTTATTTGAATGATAGACAACAACATGTTCAAATAAATGGTGTTAATTCACAGGAGTTAAAAGTAAAAATGGGGGTTCCACAAGGCTCAATATTGGGTCCTTTTCTCTTTCTAGTATACATAAATGATCTACCCTATTTACTGAAAAACCAACCTCAAAATATGGTGTTATTTGCTGATGATACTTCCCTAATTTTTGAGATAAATAGACGGGCCCAAAATCTAGATGACGTGAATAATGCCCTACTTCAGGTCCAAAATTAGTTCACAGCAAACAATTTGGTATTAAATAAAAAAAAAACCAAATGCATAAGATTTGCTTTACCGAATGTTAAAAGTAGCGATTGTGATATAATATTGAATAAATAGAAACTTGAATTCGTAGATAAAACGGTTTTCCTGGGGATTACGCTTGATTCTTGAATCAAGCGTAATCCCCAGGAAAACCGTGGAGCCTTGGCTCCAATGGGGTTCTTATTTGACATCTATTGCGGTGCGGCTAAGTTCAGCAGCCTATGCCATTAGAAAAATCCGTCAGTATACTGATGTAGATACCGCTAGACTGGTTTATTTTAGTTACTTTTATAGTATAATGTCTTATTGCATTTTGCTGTGGGGACGGGCTGCAGATATTGAGTCTATATTTATTCTGCAGAAAAGAGCCATCAGAGTCATATATAATCTTCGTAGGCGGATTCTCTAAGGGAACTGTTTAAGGATATTGGCATCATGACGGTACATTGTCAATACATCTACGAAAACGTAATGTACGTCAGAAAAAATGTGCACCTTTTTGGTAAAAGGGGTGACAGACATATTTATAGTACTAGAAATAGGGACCAACTAGTTCAGCCAGGTTTCAGACTCGCTAAAGTAGACTCATCTTTCATGGGGTACTGTTTGAGATGCTATAATAAAATTCCACAAAGTATTCTTGAACTGAATGAGACGAAATTTAAAACATGCATTAAACGCACACTATGTAAGCAAGCATATTACAAGTTGAGCGATTATATCGCTGATAAAAATGCTTGGCTCAATGCTGGTCCTGCTCCACAAGGACAGGGGCGCATAAATTGATAGCATTAAAATGTATTGTTGGAGCTGCTGAAGATTGTACAACTATCTTTGCATTGTATAGATTCAATCTCTTTAGTATTATATAAATGCATAGCCCATATTGTGTGAGTACTATGTACTAGAAAGCTATCATTCACTGGAAACCTACGTCTTTTCTTGACTTGAATGTGCCCTGGCGGATAAGAGTATGTCATGCTCACTCAAATGTCTCGCTGATGGTGGCGCATGTGTCGGATCATTTAGTTCCCTTCAAAATGGTTGAGTTGAATGGTGCTGATCCATGCGTCATGTCCGTGAACGGGTGCTGTCAGTTGTGACTAGTCATCTCTTGGTTGCCATGGCTTATTTGAATGAATTATTTTGAATTGTATTTTTTTGTTTGTGTGTTTTTGCTGTGGACACTTTTAACGTGCACATCTTGCTACATTATTGTCACATAATATACCATCTCAACATGAATGATGTTACCAAGATTTTGTAACAATATTCTGATTTAAAAGAGTGTCCATGGAGTTTCTTGCGCGTTCTTCTCCATAGAGATCTACGCTAGGGAATGGGCAACTACAGTACTTTCTCAAGTTATTATGCCTTGTGACTGGGACTGTAGCTTTGATTTTCTTTTTTGTATTTTTGACATTCAAAAGTGCCGTAATGGTCTAATTGAAATAAATGCTTTGAGTTTTGAGTTTGAGTTTGAGATCTACGCTAGGGAATGGGCAACTACAGTACTTTCACAGTTTTTATGTCTTGTGACTGGGACTGTAGCTACATTTAATTTTCATATTTGTTTCGACAATTCAAATGTGCCTGTAACTGGCTTACTTGAAATAAATTCTTTGTTTTTTTTTTTATGTACATGGATACATAACTGAGCGACATCGGACGCGGCTTTGGAAGATGACTTCGTGGCCGTGATTTCACTCAGCGGTTTGACAAGCGATTACGACCCGTTGATTATGGCTCTAGAAAATTTGAACACGTCACTGTCAAGCGAAAATGTCAAAGCGAAATTGCTTCTGGAAAATGCAAGACGCGATGAGAAAAGCGAAGATGCTACGGCTGTAGCAGCTCGGAAAGCACCGAAATCAATTAAGTACTTCAGATACAAAAAGAGTGGTCATAACAAAAATGATTGTCCTGACAACTCTGACGGCAAGAGGAAGGAGCAAAGACGTTTGGTACGTCGACAGCGGTGCGGCGCAGCATTTTTGCAATGATCGCAGGTTTTTATCAGATTTTACAACTGAAAAGTCAAAGAAGGTCTTAATTGCTAATGGTGAAGCATTGCCGACAGCGCAAGCTGTGTTAAAGGATTAGGAGGAGGATCTCACACTATTGTGTGAGATCGATAAGTAATGTGTACTTTGTCCCTAAATTGTCTGCTATTTTGTTATCTGTTATTGCGATGGATATGAAAGGTTACGAAATTGTGTTTCGTAACCCGTTCCGTATTGTGTTCGTAGCGTGTGTACAGTCTATAACAATGGGGAGGTCTTGGCTACAGCTACCCTGAGAGATGGTATTTTTGAACTTGATGTCATTGAAACTGTTTCTATTTCGTGTAGCGAGCCATCCTCGCAGGCCATGTGTTCGTCTTTGTTTGTAGGTACAGGTGACAGCAAAGCGGTGCCGGCACATCAACCGAAGGTTGACAGTCGTCCTGTTGCCGTGAACGTGAAGCAAGCGCCACAGTCCCCTGCTTCTGGAAGCCAGTCAACGCAACAAATTTGGCACCATCGCATCGTCTAGCGCATCTGAACAGCCGAAGTAAGGAGTTACCTCGAAAAGGTTTGGTCAATGGTATTTCTTACGACAACAATGACTTTCAGTCGTGTGTTTTTTTTGTATCTTAGGTAAACAGACTAAGTTGTCACTTCCAAAGAAATCTGAGACTAGGGCCAAGGAAATCCTTGGAATAGTTCACAGTGACGTCATGGGACCACTACCGTGCCCGTCCCTAAAGTTGAAGTTCTTACATAAAGTTCTTACAACCATTTTGAGAACTAAAATTAGCAAACATATAGATGACAATTCTGCCATGTCAGCTTCTCAGAATGGATGTAGGAACAGGTCCCGTGGTACTAACAAGCTACTCCTCATTGATATGGCCATTAGTCACCAGGTTTGCCGTTCCCGAAAAGATTTGTCAACATGTTGGATAGACTATAAGAAGCCCTATGACTCGGTGCCACATACATGGCTCATGAGGGTGCTAGAGTTGTATAAAGTTGATGCAACTCTGCGCACCTTTCTGATAACCAGTATGGGGCAATGGAGGACAGTCCTTCGCTATCCAGGATGTCGGCAAATTCAGAGGAATAGCGAGCCGATAAGGATAGAGCAAGGTATATTTCAGGGCGATAGTTTGAGTCCACTTTGGTTCTGCTTAGCTTTGAAACCTCTTAGCACACTGCTGGAGGATTCAGGCTTAGGCTATCGGTTGCGGAAAGATGGTCAGGTTATATCTCACCTCCTTTACATGGATGACCTTAAACTCTTTGCCACCAACGATTTGCAACTGATGGAGTTACTGACGGTAACTGAAACTTTCAGTAGCGCCATCAGGATGGAATTTGGTGTGGACAAATGTGCGGTCATGCATGTAAAACGATCGGAGATTGTGGAATCTCTGGGAACCCAGCTCTCGGATTCCATAACTCTTAGATCCCTCTCAGCAACCGAAACCTATAGGTATTTGGGTATGTCGGAAGCGCTGGGCATCAATATTGCTGACATGAAGCAATCGTTGAAGGAGTGCTTCTTTGGCCGCCTGAAAAAAGTATTAAATAGTCTTTTATCAGGTGGAAATAAGGTGCGTGCCTTCAACGGTTGGGTCATGCCGGTTTTGATGTACTCCTTCGGCATACTCAAATGGACTCAAACAGAACCAGACGCCTTGGATACGAAGGTCCGTAAATTGTTGATGGCATATCGGATGCTTCACCCACGTTCTTCGGTTATGAGACTGTATATCCCGCGGAAGTGGGGAGGTCGAGGCTTTTTAAATGCTAAGACTCTCCACAATCGCGAGATATGCCTCAGGGAATATTTTCTAGGAGCCGATGTGGGAATGCATCGAGATATGGTCGCGATGGACAAGGGCCTCATCCCGCTCTCCTTGGCTAAAGAGAACTGGCGCAAACCTCCTGTGCTCGACACTAATGACCGCAGGGAGGTATGGCAGAGTAAGGAGCTTCACGGACGCTTTTTCCGGGCCCTGCATGGGCCCGATGTAGACCTATCAGCGTCCGTAGCCTGCATCCCTAGCCAAGTTGACAATCTTTAATCGTTAACGCTAGTAGAAAACTAATCAAATGAATGGGAATGACATCATCTCAACGTTAAATCACGTGATCAACACAAACGAATAGAAAATTCTTAGACAAGTTTACATCGTTCAAAATGATAGAATAGAATTTTATCGTTTTTACAATGTTGATCGCTGTACTCTTTGGTAGGAACGCTCACCATAGACTAAAGTGTAGGTTTTTTTACAGACATAAGAGAACGAGCGATCACTCAGTCGTGTCAACTTGGCTAGCAATTTAGCGGTTTCTACAATCGCTTACGCCGAGGCGTTTACGATTGTAGAAAAAGAATCGATATGAAACGTTTGTAACTTGGCTAGGCCTGCTGGTTACGTTCCGGGGACCTATTCGGAGAAACCGAAGGTTTTGTCTGTGCAATAATGAATTAAGATGACGAATAACTACCGGAGATTTATTGTGAAGGATGGCACGGTGACAAATGACGGGAATGCCACCGTCAAGGCAAATCAATCCGTCACATTATCTCCGGGTGTTCTCGTCTAGATAACGGAGAGTACCTGCATAGACACAACCTTGTAGCCAAGATTATCCATCAGGCTCTAAATTTCTTAAATTCTCATTCATTAAATTTCTTTGACATAGTATTGAAACTTTTCTTTTTTCTCCATTGTATTTAATAATTCTTGACATTATAATTAGAAACCCCTGACATTGTATTTAATCATTCTTAACATTTTAATTGATAACCCCTTGCATTGTATTTAATCATTCTTAACATTTTAATTGATAACCCTTGACATTGTATTTGATAGTAGTTAACGTTTTTCTTATTCTCGACTTAGTATAGTTTATTATTAATTTTAATTCTTTGAAATATTTGTACGCTGGAAACAGCAGAATATTATGGACTTCGAATTATGTGTAATATTTATGTAACAATATTCTAACAAATAAATGTATTATTCCTTTATTCATTATATTACATATTTTTAACATTTTTAAATATTTTTATACAAAACACTATAAAAAAACATTTAAAAATATAAAAAATAGTAGCCCACCAGCGCTGGGAACAGGGTCCGAGCTGCCGGTGGTCAGGGCGCTTGAGAGAGGAACCTCCTAACAATACGTGCCATGTCCAGAAGTTCTGCTTTCTGAATCAAGCCCTTGATCCAGCTGCCAAGCGAGAGCCTCCTAAGATGTTGGTCGAGGCTCTTGGCTATTAAGCCATTGGCCAACACGACTATCGGCACAATGACTGCTGTACTCACGTCCCACATGTCGACAACCTCGCGAGCCAGATCTAGATATTTGAATTGTTTATCTTTCTCTGCTTTCACGAGGTTCTCATCATGCGGGACCGTTATATCAACAATCATTGTGCGACGCTCCAATCGATCTATCACCACTATGGCAGGTGGCAGGCAGCAACAGTCCTGTCAGTGGTGATAGGTCGATCCCAATACAACGTGATATTACCATTATCGAGAACTGGGTCGAGCGCATACCTATAGTATGGCACTTCTTATTCCACAAGGTTGTATTTCAAAGCAAGTTGCTGGTGGATAATCCTGGCAACGAGGTTGTGTCTATGCAAGTACTCTCCGTTAGCCAGACTAGAACACCCAGAAATAATGTGTCGGATCGATTCTCCCGGACGGTGGCATGCCCGACATATGTCAACCGTGCCATCTCATAACTTCGTCCATTATTGCACAGACAAAACCTTCGGTTTCCCTGAAGAGGTCACCAAAACGCAGCCAGGATACGGTTCGACGCTAAGAAGTCTACATCGGGGAAATGTAGGGCCCGGTAAAAGCGTCCGTGAAGCTCCTTGCCCTGCCATTCTTCCTTGCGGTCATTAGTGTCTAATACTTTACGCTTGCGCCAGTTCTCGTTAGCCAGGGAGAGCGGGGTGAGGCCCTTGTCCACTGAGACCACATCTCGTTGCATCTCCCCGTCGGCTTCCAGGAAGTATTCCCTGAGACTGCATACCTCACGGTTGTGTAGGGTCTTAGCATTTAAGAAGCCACGACCCCCGCACTTCTGCGGGATATACAGTCTCATCACCGACGACCGTGGGTGATGCATTCGATTTGCGGTCAGCAGTGTGCGTACCCTCCAGGGCATCAAGTTCCGTCTGAGTCCATTTGAGTATGCCGAAAGAATACACCAAAATCGGCATGACCCAACCGTTGAAGGCGCGCACCTTGTTTCCGCCTGACAAAAGACTGCCTGGCACCTTATTCAGGCGACCAAAGAAGCGCTCCCTCAACGATTGTTTCATGTCAGCAGTATTGATACCTAATGCTTCCGACATACCCAAATACTTGTAAGTTTCTGTTGAGGAGAGGGATCTAAGGTGTATGAAATCCGAGAGTTGAGTTCCCACGGATTCCATAATCTCCCCTCGCTTGACATGCATGACTGCACATTTGTCCACACCAAATTCCATCCTGATGGCGCTACTGAAAGTTTCTGTTACCTCCAGTAGCTTCATCAGTTGCAAATTGTTGGGGGCAAAGAGTTTCAGATCATCCATATAAAGAAGGTGAGATATGACCTGACCATCTCTCCTCAACAGATAGCCTAGACCTGAACGCAACGTGTAAATTTATTATTATTATTTTCGAAAGTGTTTTTTCTTCTCAGCCCTTAGACTGGATTTCAACTACATTTACGGGCCAAAGCCAAAGTAAATGAAGCGTGTGGTCTGTTAGTTTGATGAATGTTTATGTGTTGTGATGAGGTCCTATCTCGTTCTCTTCTATCTGCATGTATTTAGAATAGCAGCCTTTTGCAGTGTAATGTATAGGGTTTCTTTGGTCTAATAATTTTAAGCTATGGATGAGATGATTTGGGATTACCCCTGTTGTGGAAAAGACTATTGGAACTACATATACTTTCTTTGAGTTCTGCGTATTTACTTATTTTTTCAGTGATTGTTTTCTGTATGTTGTGCGTGTTGAGGACTGCGATGTCTATCAGGTATGTAACTTTATTTATTTTATCCTGTAGGATTATATCCAGTCTGTTGTAGTGGATCGTCTTATCAGTCAGAATAGCGCGATCGTAGTAGAGCTTATGTGTTGTGCCTGTGGGTGTAGTCTGTCTGCGTGAGAGTTGTGCATGCTCCTGTTATATGCTGGATGGTTTCTGTGTGGATGTGACATTTGCGACATTTGTCATTAGTTACTGTATGATCTTTGATTATGAATTTTCTGGAGTTTTTTGTGTTGATGATCTGGTCTTGAATTGTTATTATAAATCCTTCGGTTTCTGGAAATCAGTTGCCTATTTTTAGCCACTTATTTGACGCTAATTTGTTTATGTGGGATAGCTCTAGGTCATGAGGGTGCCGACCATGGAGTACTTTTCTCTTCCAGTCTTCAATTTTTTGTGTCTGCGGGTCATCATTGGTTGTGTTTTGGGTTTCTATCTGTTCGCTTAGGTTAAGTGGAGTGTAGTTAAGATCGTTGGTACTATGGCTTTATGTATAATACTATTGCGGGATTTTGTGTGAAAGAATGATTTTAGTCAACTAACTTTTTTCCGCCATAGGTGCTGGATATCTATAAGGCCTCTCCCTCCATGTTCTCGTTTAATAGTTAGTCTCTCTATGGCAGATTTAGGGTGACGGTTGTTATGTTTCGTGAGTGTTCTTCGTGTAGTTCGGTGTAATTGTTCTGTATCTGTTTTGGTCCATTTAATAACTCCGAATGAGTACGTTAATACTGGAATAGCGAAGGTGTTTAAGGCTTTAATGAGATGTTTATCTGATAGTTGGGTTTTACAGACAGCGTTAACTCTCTTCTTGTACTCTGTAGTTAGTGTATCTAATTTTAACCTGGTCAAGACCTTTTAGTTGCGTGTACCCTAAGTATTTATACAAGTCAGTAGGTTCCAATGCGGTTATAGAATCTGACTCATTCACTGCATAGTCGCCGGGCCGCACCTTGCCTGTGACAATGTGAAGTGTTTCTGACTAAACTCTGCTGTAATATCTACTAATTTCTTCATATCTTTTTCTGATTTTGGATACAGTTTGATATCATCCATGTATATTAGATGTGAAATTGTTGTTTCATCTGTAGAGTGCTTGAGATTATTATTGTTATTAAAATAATTGATTCAGAAAGGGGTACTCCTGGACACGGCTCGTTAGGAGGTTCCTCTCTCTGGAGCCCTGACCGCCGGTAGCTTGGACTCTATTCCCGATACCGGTGGGCTACAATTTTATATTTATAGTGTTTTTTTTTTATTTTAAATTAATATACTTATAAAAAATTTGTACAAAAATTTATAAATGAAAAATAATAATAATTTATTGATACAGCCTGCAGCCCTAACCACCGGTGGCTTGGACCCTGCACCCGACACCGGCGGACTACTTATTTTTTTATATATGTATATTTCTTTTAAGAAATTTTTAAAAATGTAAATACTAAGAAGTTAGATGACTAGAGGAAAATAATTTATTGGAAAGTTAAAACTCAGTTTACAAAAACTCTATGTTCGATAACAACTGCATTAGTATAAAACTGTGTCGCAGTCATTAACGCCCACCTCCAAATAGTCAAGACCTAAGCAAAAAGCAAAAATCTGCGGTGTCAAGGTAAAAGGGGATGAGTCAGAAATTTTGAAAAATGAGTTAAAGACACAGTTACATAGAGAATTTTACGAAGTATTACGGCAAAAAGGAGATGAGTCAATATAATGTATGTCGGATCCGGTCATGAGTATGGACGGGCGAATGAATCGAAAGCGCGCCAATGGTGACACACGCGACCTACGTACCAGTCTACCCCACGATGGCGGGCTTCTACAGAGTCCCGATGTTAACAGCTCACGGCGAGGACGACCTGGACGACATTCTGGGTCTGATCGCAGTGGAGTTAAGACGTCATGAAACTGCACCCATATCATTGTGCTCAGTGTTATTGTGTGAAAGTGTACCTAATGTCAAGTAATTTGTTTTAACTGTTTGAAAAGACTAACCATGGAGTTTCTTGCCGGTTATTATCCATGGAAACGACCACCCCGAACCGTGCAATGTGAAATAAAATAGTGTATCGAATCCAGTGTGTTTTCATAGCACGAAACCCGTCTTCTGCCCACAAAATGCTCGACCCTAGAGAAATAAATCCTGACAACCCGACATCAGAATTGGGATTAAAACGTGCTAATGAAATTATACGTGGGGACAGTGTCAATAACAATCAGTGTCAACAAATGCCGAAAAAGTTCGCGATAAATAAACGGACAAACAAGAAAGAGGGTAGACCGATTAGTGTGCTCAAAAACACCCATCCGCAATAACTTTAGTTTATCCGTGATCATGGTGCTTGCAACAGCGCCGAAATATCGAGAAACTCCAAACAGACAGTAAATAAGTCTTATTTATCATGTGAAAAAAGAGGATACACACCGTGTTTTTTGTGTTAATGACAATCAGTGACGGTTACTTTTTAAAATGCAAAACAAATAATTTGTATCGTTTAATTTAAAGATTTGTTCAGTGCCAAAATCGTGTACGTCGTACGTCATTTACGTGAGTACGAGGTGACAAACAAAAGAAAAATAACGAGATACGTGAGAAGTTTTCATCGTAACCACCAATCAAGTGTCGCGCATGCGGCAACAAGGAAACAAACACATAAGCATGTGGATTTTCGGACAAAGACGACCGCCATCAGAAAGCTGTTGTCTGCGCCTGCTACAGGCGTTGGGCAGCGACCGCAGGCCAGCAGCAGCTCATTGGTGTGCTTCAAGTGTGGCACACCGGGCCACATCGCCAGTCGCTGCACAGTAGTCAGGTCCAGTGCTGCTGTACTGGTGGAGAAGCGAGTCGACCTTTGCATCGTCGAGCCGGAATATGAAAGTACTTTGGTGAGTCGTATTCATTTTGTTCTGATTCTGGAGCAGAGTGCTAATTCTGTTTCTTCTAGACTTAAGAGTGAGCATATTTATGCCGTCGTTACTATAACTGCTGTAGTTCAAAGTTCAGTAAATGGTAATTCGAAATTTTAGCTTGTGTGAGAAAGATCCCCAATCACCAAGTTCTTCTTGAATTCAATGTCACAGTTGATGTCAGTGGTTAGTGAGACCAAATCTGATTAAGAATGGCTTGTACACTCGTACTCGAAACTGTTGGACCGCACCTTGTGAGTAACACGTGGCGATAGGTCTATTGGACCACACCTCCTGAGTAACATGTGGCGATGGGTATGTGGAGAATCGTTGGTGCGATTTCTGTCTGTGTTGGTGCAATGAGCGCTTATGAAAGTTTTATGAGTTGAGTATGCATTGCTTATGAATTCTGTTACTCTTTATTGATTAGTGATTGGACCTTTTCCAATGTTGATCGGACCTTTTGCAATGAGAGGGCAGGCATCGCGGAATATATTTGAAAGTTCCAATTATGACAAAAAATTGGTTTGACAGTACAAAGGCTAAGTTTCAGAGACGTGTAGTAGGTGATTATGTTTTAATAGAACATGAGGAGAGATATCAATTGAAACTGGATCCAAAGTTCAAAGGAACATTTGAAGTTGATGTGGTAGATGGAGATAGGTCTGTGCTAAAGTCACTTAAGTCTAATAGAACATTCAAATACCCACATGGTAGGATCAGAAAAATCTCTGAACAACAGGTTTCCTCTGAAATAGATATTGTATGTGACGATGATGATAATGCCACTATTTCAAGTTAGTTGTGTACGTTACTGTGATGATTATAATTTTTTCGATTTAAATGGATTCACTGTTTACAAGTACAATGCTTTCGATGGACTGAAAGCATACCCGATGGACTGGGTATTGTTGTGGCCGCATCAGAAGCGCCGGAGCATGTAAGAGGTGCACGTTGACTGCTTTTTCTGTGCAGTATACTCTTTGCGAGTAGTAGCACTTACGCGGCTAAGATGGTTAGCTTCTGACGATGGGTTCACATTTTACGTTATGACTTGCCGATGGACTGGCACTGGCAATTGAGTTTTGTTGTTGTATAGAGTGATTCCGAGTGATGCATTCTGTCGTTATAATTTTCAGTTATTGCTTCAAAAATGTTTAGTACCTACGTGGCACTATAGATTCATTATCAAATCTGGTCTTGTCAAATGTAGAGTCTAATGTAGAGTCTAATGTAGAGTCTAATGTAGAGTCTAATGTAGAGTCTAATGTAGAGTCTAATGTAGAGTCTAATGTAGAGTCTAATGTAGAGTCTAATGTAGAGTCTAATGTAGAGTCTAATGTAGAGTCTAATGTAGAGTCTAATGTAGAGTCTAATGTAGAGTCTAATGTAGAGTCTAATGTAGAGTCTAATGTAGAGTCTAATGTAGAGTCTAATGTAGAGTCTAATGTAGAGTCTAATGTAGAGTCTAATGTAGAGTCTAATGTAGAGTCTAATTTTCCGAAAAGTTTATTATAGGAACGACAGATACACTTTGCAGTCATTAAATTGTAATCGCCAGTATAAATATGTTCACGATCAATTGAAGAAAATACCCGAAGGTAGTGCTTCCACACATTTTTATAACGATGATCAATATAGACCAAAAGCTTTGAATTATAAGGGTGCCTACACATATTTACACGGTAGGCTATGAAAGATGCCAGTGGGTCACTGTCAGTCAATGGTGATAAGGATTTTGATGATGATGAGCATTTTAAAGGGTATGTTGAGCGCAGTAGAGATTGGAGATAGATCCTGGCTCTCGAGGACGTACAGTTGGCCATTAATTGCACTTAATAAGGTAACCAAAGCTAGTCCTTTAGAACTTTTAGTTGGCAAGGTACGAGTAGCTAGACCTCTTAGCTCAATGGTAGATCATGATAAGGAAATTGACATTAACATTTCCGATGTGAGAGAACAAGCGACCCAAAATATTGAGAAAAACGCTTTATAGATAAGTCCCGTTTAGAGAAGTTTAGTGTTGGTGACTTGGTTTTAATTAAAAATGAAGAGCGTAACCAAACTAAACTTGACCCGAAGTTTATAGGTCCTTTAAAAGTCGTCGAATCACTTGAGGGCGACCGATATGTTTGAAAGTCACTAACCGGCAATCGAACATACAAGTACGCACACGACCGTGACCGTAAGATGCCAACCTGTAAAGTTCCAACGGAGTTAGATGTAATAGACGATGTTTCTGAGGGCGAAGAAACCTCGACAGACATATGATAGCGCTTTTTGGCTATTTAGTCAATCCGCATCCACAAGACGCAGTCGCGACTGCGTACGTTGTCTTGTAAAAGACTATAGTAGCCACATGGACGTGACTTGAACTCGTAGTGAGTGATTGTGATGATAATAATTGTGATGTTTATGAAATTTGGCACATAGATAGTTTATAACCTGGATGAAAATGTAGGATACTATTTATCGCTTTAATATGATCCCATGGGACAGTTACTGAACTTCACTGTCACTTAAATAAAAAAAAATTGTACCTATCCTCTATTTTGAATGAATTGAATTTGAAGATAATTTAGTTTAATATTAATAAGAACAATTTTAGTTTCGCCTCTTTTTGTTAATACTACATATTATCTTTATTACCTATATTATCTATGTGAATGAATAGGCTGTTTTAATTTTTGTACACTTTATTAATAAGTACTTAGCTAATTAATCTTTCAGTTGCCCTGTCAATATGTTGGCAACACAACATTTAGTGTTTTGTATAGCACAAAGGCCCAGAGGCCATTCCAAAAATATCTGTCAGTGTCACTAAATGTCATTTATGGTGTATTATCTATGGTTTACTGTACAAGTGAACATTACAAGAAACAGAGAAACAGACGTATTTTCAAACAGTCACAGTTTTTTTTAATATCAAAAACCCAACAACCACCACCGGACAGGTTTAGACGCCTACTATACCCGTTATGAAGTTACAGCAGTTATAGCCCTTTTAAATTTAAGGGAAGTTGAGGAGGGGAAAAAGGGGGGTTTGGCACTTGTCCCCTACTTGTGAGTGTTACTTGTTTACGAATCTGTCAAAATATACCCTCGTCCCCCTCCACCATCTGGGATAACAATTATGTCAGTCAGTGAGTGAGTCAGTGGTAATCGAGCTGTATATAGAACTAGCATCTGCCCGCGGCTTTGCCCGCGTGAAGACTGAAAATTGTCCCATGGGATAAAAAGTATCCTATGTTTTAATCCAAGTTATAAACTATCTGTGTGCGAAATTTCATCCAAATTCGTTTAAAAGTTTTTGCGTAAAAGAGTAACAAACATCCATACTAACAAACTTTCGCATTTATAATATTACTAGCTATTGCCCGCGGCTTCGCCCGCGTGAAGTTCAGTAACTGTCCTATGGGATCATACTAAAGGGATAAATAGTATCCTACATGTTAATCCAGGTTATAAACTATCAATGTGCCAAATTTCATAATCATCACAATTACAATGATCACAATCACTATCACAATCACCATCACTATCACCATCACTATCACCATCACTATCACCATCACTATCACCATCACCATCACCATCACTATCACCATCACAATCACCATCACTATCACCATCACTATCACCATCACTATCACCATCACTATCACCATCACTATCACTATCACAATCACCTTCATCGTTATCACAATCATGATCCGATGATCGTGATTGTGATAACGATGAAGGTAGTCACAACCATTATCATCGTAATCACAATCAGCATCACTATCACCATCACTATCACCATCACTATCACTATCACCATCACTATCACCATCACTATCACCATCACTATCACCATCACTATCACCATCACTATCACCATCACTATCACCATCACTATCACCATCACTATCACCATCACTATCACCATCACTATCACCATCACTATCACCATCACTATCACCATCACTATCACCATCACTATCACCATCACTATCACCATCACTATCACCATCACTATCACCATCACTATCACCATCACTATCACCATCACTATCACCATCACTATCACCATCACTATCACCATCACTATCACCATCACTATCACTATCACCATCACTATCACCATCACTATCACCATCACTATCACCATCACTATCACCATCACTATCACCATCACTATCACCATCACTATCACCATCACTATCACCATCACTATCACCATCACTATCACCATCACTATCACCATCACTATCACCATCACTATCACCATCACTATCACCATCACTATCACCATCACTATCACCATCACTATCACCATCACTATCACCATCACTATCACCATCACTATCACCATCACTATCACCATCACTATCACCATCACTATCACCATCACTATCACCATCACTATCACCATCACTATCACCATCACTATCACCATCACTATCACCATCACTATCACCATCATTATCACTGTCACTGTCACTACCACAATCACAATCACTATCACTATCACAATCACCTTCATCGTTATCACAATCATGATCCCATGATCGTGATTGTGATAACGATGAAGGTAATCACAATCATTATCATCGTTATCACGATCATCATCATCATCACAATCACCCTTAGACCTCATAAGAAACTCGGGCGTGCTAAATTTAGAATCTCTAAATCCCAGTGGTTTGGGCTGTGAGTTGATTTTCAGACTTAGTCGCCCCATTTCTCCATATTAGGGGTTGAATTCTAAAAAAACCTGAAACACAAATGTCAACTCATTTATCGATAGGAGTTAAGTTGTTAAGTTGTTAAGTTAACTTTGGAACCCCGTTTCCAACTTTGGGACCCCGTTTCTGCCTCTTAGGGGGTGAATTTTGAAAAATCCTTTCTTAATGCACCCCTAAACCTCATAAGGAACCTATGTGCCAAATTTGGAATCTCTAGACTCTGCGGTTTGGGCTGTGAAATGAAATGAAATCATGTTTATTTGCAAGTAGGTTCTTACAAACACTTTACACGTCATTTTTTTTAAACTATATGGGCCGGTGTTTCGTACATGACTACTCTGAGAAGAAATAGCCGAAACAAACTCAGAGGTCATAGTCTCTTTTGAAGTCCAGACATAATCTTGTTCAATACAGATGAGGACTATGCATACTCGTATTAGTGTCTGAGATGGTCTTTTAAAGAAAGAACCACACAGATTTGAGTGGACCTGTCCAATCAGTGCAAGCATTTGTCAGTTATCGTGTAGCTCGACTTATAAATCAAGGAGCTCAACGAAACGACGAACAATACCAAAGAAAGGACGGAAGGTCGCTTAAAGTACTCAAACTGCCGGACAGTCGTGGGGAAAATAATAAAATATGGTCCTCACATTCACAATAATTAAATAAAATTAACAATAATTTACAATCAATCAGTGCAATGTCAAAAATATTAAAAAATTAACATTAAATGTCACAATAATAATAAAAAAGTAAAAAACTTAACAAAATAAGTATTCATGTCAAATCAATACATGTCACATAAAATAATATAAAATAAAGTAAAAAATAATAAATACTGAACTAATTCATGTCAAATCATTCAATGTCAAAGTGTATAAAAAAAGGGAATTAATAATAAATAAGCGAATTCCGAACTTTCGGCATTCACAGAGTAAATTTAACTTAATCCCAAGCTTTTTTATCTTCGAGATAGTGATTAACATGATAGTAGGCTTAAGCATAACTTCCGTTTTATAAACGATCTGAATTTATTTAGACTCAGTGTTTGAATATGGCTCGGAAGTTTATTGTAAAAACGTATGTATACAGGGTGTAAAAGACCTCATCACGAAGCCGTCAACCAAGCATTCTGTACATCAAACTGAGTAACTTTACGCAAAAATTATTGCTGGGAAACGACTTTCTTTTTTGGGGTGAAAAATCATGTGTTGTTATAGAACTCAATGTAACGCACTCAAAACATTGTGCTGATGGATGGATTGAATAGTACGGGGGTCGTGGAGGTGTTTAAAAATCTTACATTAAAAACTTGTATTTAAAAAACAATTTGTCAAAAAGTTGGAACTTTGACCCCCAATATCTCCGTAACTAGAAGGTTCCCAGGTATGGTGTAGAACAAAAAAATGATCGCAATGACGAGGAGAACAAGTGCCTTTCGGCTTCGTTAAGAGGTGTTTTACACCCTTTATACATTGATGCTTTTATGTGCATTGATTTTTAGACTTTGTCACCCCATTTCCCCTTCTTAGCAGATGAATTCTCCAGGGTTGCGGGACTGTTCGAAAGAGATACCGTGGCCCCGGAACACAAAGGCACAAGGGCGAATAAGGAACATGGATGGGTTTTAGTCAGTAAAAGTCTGACACTCCCTCCTGCTCCGCCTAGAGCGGGAGGAGTCATTTGATGATTTCCCATCGGAAAAAAAAGGGGTTGAATTCTGAAAAAACCTGAAACCCGTTTCTACTCATTTATCAATAGGAGTACTTTTGTAAAGTTTCGAATAAAATAGTCTAACTAATCTTTGAAACCCTGTTTCACCCCCTGTTTCACCCCCTTAGGGGGTGAATTTTGAAAAATACTTTTTAGTGCACCCCTAGACCACATAAGGAACTCACTTGTCTAATTTGGAATCTGTATACCCAGCGGTTTGGGCTGTGCGTTAATGTGTCAGTCAGTCACTCAGTCAGTTTCTTCTTTTATTTATATTTACGATGCCTCGCGAGGGCCTGCGCAGACGAGGGACTTTTGTCCGCCGTATAGGAATGGCCGTTCCTGTTCATTGGTTGTTGTGTTGTTTTATATCTATTGGTTAACGTCTATTAGTTGTTGCACATTTTTCGCGGATAAAATTATTGTCCATCGTCTGCGCAGGCCCAGAGCAGCTGCCCGGCGCCATGGCCGACGACGCAGTTAGCATTGACATCCAATATTCAATGACAAAGTAATGACCGCACTGATAAATTTATCAACATTATTATGGATGTTAGATACTGTGCCTCGAATATTTGAATGATTTAACAAATTGTCTAATTGTGACAAAAAATCGATTTCGAACAGGCCAATAATTACCTATCTGTAGTAAATGCTAAACGTCAGGTAGTCCGTACCGTACAACGTTTATATTGAGGGTAGTGAGAACAACACAAGCACTGCATCCACATCTGCACATAGGTGAAGTTGCGCGACGAGCACTAGACGCGAGCGCGGCGAGCGCGGCGAGCTAAAGAGCGGAACTATAATAATATTACCGTGGCGGAACGGTGCGTGCGCGTGGCGGTGCCGCCGCGGGCTGACTACCGCGCGCCGCCCGCCACTGTGCGCGGGCGCCCCGCTCCACTCTCCAATCGTAAACAAACTCATTAGCAGAGGAGTTCCTCAATCTTGATCGGATCGGCTGATGTATTTAATTACATTAACAAAAGCACCACACAAAATATTTTCGTCACGTCTTGTCATATTAAGTACCTACACCTACATTGATATCCATTGCACTGTGTAAATTTTGTAAAGTTCTAAAACGACATCGTTACGGAAAATAAGCAGGCCATGTAAATTGGCTGACCTAATCCTAAGAAGCGCTGAACCCAGAACCCCATCATCATCTTCTTTCTGCGATCTGTCCGTCACACGTCGTGTACGAATACCATCGCATCGCACATCACAAGAGTGGATCACGATAACAAACAGCGCGTGTTGTGTCATCGAGTGCTCTGCGTCATTCCTCATTGATAGATGTTATTGCGTTGTGTGTGTCTGCTCCACTGTGGGCACTGTGACACCGGGTGCATCCCTGGCATGCATGCTGGTTTGTCTGTTGTGTCTGTTTTGTGTAGTGCAAATTATAATAGATCGTTGTGTTCACTGTCCACACACAACTTGGTTGATGATACGGAAGCAAACTACACCATACAAATGTTTTTGTTTACAAATTAAAGACTTATTAGGGGCTTTTAGTATACAGGGTGTAAACAACCTCATCATGTAGCCGTCAACCAAGCATTCTGTACTACACATTAAATTAAGTAACTTTACTCAAAAATTATTGCTGGGAAACGACTTTTTTTTTTGGGGTGAAAAATCATGTTTTGTGATAGAACTCAATGTAACACACTCAAAACATTGTGCTGGCTGGTGGATGGATTGAATAGTACGGGGTAGTGGAGGTGTTTAAAGTAAAAATCTTACATTAAAAACTTGTATTAAAAAAAAATCTTGTAAAAAAGTTGGAACTTTGACTCATAATTATCTCCGTAACTAGAAGTTTCCCAGGTATGGTGTAGAACAAAAAAGCTTCGTTATGAGGTTTTTTACACCCTTTATAATATCTGTGAAGAATGTATACTATGTCGATAGCGAAGGGCGATGAGAATTGCCCGTCGTTGGCACACTGCATGCGCCACGAGTAAGCGCGCAACCTTCCTCTAAGAAACAAGACATTCATGTTTAATAGGTTCTCAACGAATCAACGGCACACATTTACTTTGTTACGTGCTATGTGCTATGCAATTGAATAACAAATAGCAGGTAATTCTATCATTTGTCACGTCATACATATTCTAGATGCTAGATAATACTTTTACACCACGACTCACGGCATTCAGACGTAACCGCTCACAATGGACATAAAAGAAAGCTCAAGGTCATCCAAAGGACAATGGAAGACCTAAAGACAAGGCTATGCTTAGATTTTCACTGTGCGTTTGATCTGCTATGAGGACACTCGAAGCCGAGTAATCGACATAACCCGAAATGAAGATTGGCCACCTTAGATAGCTATAACTGGGGACCTGAGACAAACTACTGGCAGAACTTATTGGGTAATGACGGGACCGAAAACTTGTCCGGAGAGGCAACCCCGGCTCCCAGGGGCCAGGCCCTACAAGATACTGAAGGTCTGGTAACAGCCATGGGCATCCGCTGGAGACTAGTGGAGACAGCGCAGGACCTGTCGGAGTGGCTATGCTTGAGACAAACCTAAGTGTAAACTAAACCAAAACATAAATAACATTATTAACAATATGCTTGGAAATTACTCCCTGCCAACATAGACTTAAGTACACATTTCTGCCTTCCATCAATATGTTTTCGATCCGTTGACCAGTCTATTTCCAGAATATATAATTATGATGAGCCTACGTTCACACAGATATTTCAGCAAGTAATCGAGTCCCGCAGAAAAGCAAATGTCAAATAAAAATACAGCGCTAACCTGCTGTAGCCAAACCTATTGTTATATAACATAAATGTGTATAATTAAGCGAATAATTTGACACTACATTAATAATTCATGACTGGTGGCGCTCATTCACGTGGCCGGGCCTCTAATTATATTAGTATTCTCGATTCGTACTCCGCTACACAACATGTTATAGGCACCTACAGCTGCGAAATGGTTGTGATGTTTTTTTTTTAAATTGTAAGCTTGATTTTCTTAAGTTGCACAAATACATTTTGTTCTGACAACTTTAAAGGAACGAAATAGAATTCAAAACTACGCGCTCGTGGCAATCGCTTTCAATGCTTTACATTTATTGGAATGACGTATACAAGCTTTCCGGTACCCTATTTGCAGAAATCGGTTTCCATCATCATTACCGATGATAAAATACCGGGAACGCTTTCTAGCCTCTGGGACCCAGCTCAGAGTTGGAATTAAAATTTTCCTTCTCGGATGTGTCATGTTTTCTTGCCGATCTAAATGTGCAAACTATTAAAAACACGCTTTAACGTTGATTCGATAAGTAACGGCACTTTACGTGAGGTATTGCAATTTGCAACAATACCTAATGACACCGTGTCAAACGCGGCAGGAGGCCGAGAGCAGAGCCGTCGACAGCACGTGCACCCCGCACTGCCACTGCCACACGCTCAATGTAAAAAACAAAAATGAAAAAGAAGGTAGGTACCCTACATCATAATTATATCTTTACTTCTGACGTACTTACTTATTAGCACGACGAGCATGTAGTAAAATATGGTTCGGGAAAGTTGAGCCCAGAATCTATGCTTTTATGATCATGGTGGCAATGTTTGGCTAATGTCAAGCGTTATGTCATCCCAGCGGCAGCGTACTTATTGCGTGCGCGATGCCTAGAGAAGTCAGACGGGAACGGTTAGGTTTGTTGTTGTTTTGACATCCGAGCTCTCAGCTAATCTACTGAAGTGATGAAATGCACGTCGGCGTTAGATTGACATGATCTATCAATAGGTTGTTTGCCAGAAACATAAATTGCTATTATAATAAAAATGCTTGGTGTGACATCCGAACTGTGCGGCGGAAGAAGCGAGTTTTGTTTGATTCAAAGTTGCCATTAATTTAGAAAACATAGAGCTTTAGATATAGTGGTGATGTCACGAGCTCCAGCAGCAGGGTTGTTATTAACATTGTTTTTAATTATAATTGGAACACTCGCGCGCGTTTCTAAGTTCCTTCAATGAATACTTATTATTAGCTGGTCCAATTCTTGGAAACAGTTAGTTTAATCATTATATTTGTCGGATCCGGTCATGAGTACGGACGGGCAAATGAATCGAAAGCGCGCCAATGGTGACATCACGCGACCTACGTACCAGTCTACCCCACGATGGCGGGCTTCTACAGAGTCCTGATGTTAACAGGTCACGGCGTGGACGATCTGGACGACATTCTGGGTCTGATCGCAGCGGAGTTAAGACGTCTTGAAACTGTACCCGATTCATTGTGCCCAGTGTAATTGTGTGAAAGTGTACCTAATGTCAAGTAATTTGTTGTAACTGTTTAAAAAAAGTAACCATGGAGTTTCTTGTCGGTTCTTATCCATGGAAACGACCAACCCAAATAATGAACCTATAGGCCTCATCATCATTTCGGTCCCGTGCGAGTCGCATCCAACGGATTCCCGCAACCTTCACCAGGTCATCGGTCCACCTAGTGGGAGGTCTTCCAACGCAACGTCTTCCGGTTCGCGGTCGCCACTCCAGAACTTTTCGGCCCCATCGGCCATCCATTCTGTGAGCAATGTGCCCTGCCTACTGCCACTGCCCACATAAGCTCGAGCCTAGCGAAATAAATCCAGACAACCCGACATATTCATTGTCGTATATAGCTTGCCAACGACCAACGTCCGGCGTGACCGGATCGTGCAGGTTTGCCCAACATACAGGCAAATGTTAGCGATGTGTTCGAAACGGTTCTCACTTTCTTAGAGACACTTGATTGTCACTATCGATGATGTAAATGTTAACGTAAACTCGATTTACGCTATCGAGACGTTACTCGAATTTTAGTATGACACTCGCACTAAGCATACTGGACCCCCGCACTCAACTACGCTCTAAGTTCACTCAGTCACTAAAGCCTGGTTGCTAAACACCTCATACGAAGTTTCAAAATCTTCAACAAACTTTTCTTATTAAAGTTTTCTTCGTGATATTTTTTTTTCCGAAACCTATATTGATCTTTCATAATCAAAATAATAAAATGTATTTAGTTGCGGTTTCGGTGGGCCCGAACTGCGCGCAGCAGCGCAATATACCCTGCAAGTTGTCCATATTTGGTGGTTGGGTATTCGCCGGCGCGGCGCGGCACCAGCAACGATAAAAATGGGGTTGAAACGCCGTTCGTGCTTATAGCACATGGTGGACGTGAAAAGCACTTGAATTCGGTTCATGTGGCGACACTCGCGCCGCACGTATAAACTAGGTAGCTTCTCACTGTTCTAACAACGATTTGGCAACTCTTGATACACTATTTTTATAATCCGGCGACTTTCCGTTTGTTTATATTACTTATCTATTTTCATGCTATTGTGAAGTGTATTTGTGTTCAGGTGGCGACTGTGGCGAGGCTGCCCAGAGAGTGCTGGGCGGAAGGAGGGGGCCTCACATGTATGCTCATTGTGTTGGAGACAAAAACCCGAAATAGTTATTTATTGTTAAGACACAATAGTATCATTAAAATACCGCAAATAAACATTTCAACTGTTGAGAACATTTGCAACGAACAACACAATTTTTCAAGACCAAATCTATTGGAACAAAGTCAAATATTTTGAAACGTTTTATTCGCTGTGTTTGAAAGCGGAGCAGCAGCTATGTAGGTACCTGTTGAGGTGCGGGTGCTGCGGGCGGTGGCGGGGGGGGGGGGCAGAGGGGAGTGCTGCGGCCACAACTGCGCCGTTTTCCACTCAGTCAGTAACATACGGAACGTACCTGGCGGCAAGAAAGAATGTGCGAGTGCTCTATGCAGCTACACACAGTACCTCTCTGTCTCACTCTGTGTGGTCACTGTCACTATTAACAGTATTTGTAAATAAACAACTGTTTACGTGTCAGCAGTTGCGATCGCGACGCCGACGTCACGTCACCGCGGCCTTCAGCAGTGAAAGTGTACCGGAATAGCTGATCGTGTATCGCGGATAAACTGTCACACATACACACATCAAAAGTTATATACTAGACGTTTCGCTCAATTATAGAATCACACACATTCGCGCTATGCTGTATCATATTATTCCACTCTCTCCTTTTTATATAATTTTCTAAAAATGCGTGCATCGATTATTATTATTATCTATCTATCTCGTACACGACGTAGTTACGAGGCTGTACCGGTTTGATGATTGTTTGGCTTGTAGGTCTGTTTGGCTCTTAGGAAAAATAAATTATGAAATAATGCCACGGTAGTCCATTTAATAAGCAATGAAACAAGGTTTAGTTATTGTGGGGCGCGCGGCGTCATCAGCTCGTTACAGCAATTAACAGCGAGTGAGTGTTATTACACTTTTATTGCACATCGCGCAGCACTGGTAGCAATATGTAGGACACTGCCACGCTGTCCTGTGGGCTTGGCGAGCGTTCAAACGAATCACTTGTAAATCTTACACTTTGTGCAACAATAACATGCGCACTGTTGAAATGCTTACACTCGTATAAATAGACGCCAGCGAGCTGCAGAACACTAATATCTGTCACTCGACGTTGACGCACAGAGTTGACAAATACAAACAATTCGAGAAGCAATTGTATGTGCACTGGCGGAAACACGATGTCTGCACAGCTTGCCGTCAAGCGGAGCAGTACCGTCTACCGTGCGCACCTTGGTGAGTCCTTTCCTGCAGTCTGCAGGCGTCGGCATGTCTGCTGGACTCGGACAAGCAGCGATCTTTCTCTTATGCCTGCGAGAGACAGCTTGAGCAGTTGTCGCCCGCGATGATTCAGCCAGAATCTGGAAAACCCTACTGCCCCCCAGCAACAGGGCGCAAGCCACCAAAATGAAAATGGTCCATTTACTGGTAAATAAAAATAAAATAATTGGGAGGAACAAGTGTTCGAGAAACATCCACTAGAAAACTTTCGTCCGATCAGGACAAGCGGGAGACGGTCCAGCCTGCCTTCGGCTTACTACTCCGAACTTACTACTAAATAAGTATATTAATTTCATTAAACTACAAAAAGTGGCTCCTCAATCCTTAAGGACTTTGCCCACGAGCTGCCGCGTGCCGTGGAGCGCGCCGGCAATGTGGGGAACCGGCACCAGATGAAGTGCCGGACCTTGGTCCGCCTGGGGAGGCGTGAGGACACAATCAGTATCTCTAATGTTTTAACAAATGCTCAGATGGTTAGATATACGAGTATTATGCCATTTTATACGTCTTCTAGGTGCGCATAGTTATAAATGAAGTTGTTTTACGCGTCTGTCTGTGTGACCGCGTTGTTCTTGGAAACTACAATAACGTAATGGATTTTGATGCGGTTTCCACCGAAAGCGGAAATTCTTTAATTTTGTGACGTGTTTAACACTTAAAAGTCAACTTAAGTACATAATTGTAATAATTAAATCTAGATGTGTTTTCGTAAAAACTAAAATGGAAAACGTGGAAAATGGAAACCGTGGAAACTCAAAACTCAAACTCAAAGCATATAATTCAATTAGTCCATTACGGCACTTTTGAATGTCAAAGATACAAAAAAACCGAAGCTACAGTCCCAGTCACAAGGTTTAATAACTTGAGAAAGTACTTTATACTACTGTACATTCCCTAGCGTAGATCTCTATGTAGAAGAACGGGCAAGAAACTCCATGGAAATTCTTTTAAATCAAAATATTGTTACAAAATCTTGGTTACATCATTAATTTTGAGACTATAAATACATATATGTGAGAACGATGTAGAAAGACGTGCACATTAGGAGAATCCAGAGTAAAAGATTAGATCAACAATTCAAAAATAAGGTAATTAAAATGAACCGTGGCAGCTAAGAGATGACCAGTCCCAACTGACAGCGCCCGTTCACGAATATGACGCATATACCAGCGGCGCGGCGGCGGCGGCGCCATTCAACTCAACCATATTGAAGGGAACTAAATTTGTGCAAAACATGGGCGGGTTGTTTTTGGGGTAAGCTCTAAACACGCGTGCTGTTCGCTGCGCCCGTGCGCCCATGCGCCCGCGCATCCGTGGGCCCGCGCGTGTCGGTGAGCGATGCGATCAGTACCATTAAAATCAATCGTTAATAACTTCATCATTTTAATAATATATCTACTCTAACTGGTCAAACTCGATGAACTTTAATACTTTTAATTGCTTTGGTTCTTTTTTATCGTTATTTTTGTAAAGCTCATCAATTTAATCGATCAAAGTGACCAATTAAATTCTTCTGCGAATATTAAGCTAGCCGGCGGGCTAGCTTAATATTCGCGAACGAAGGTCACGGGCAACAGCTACTCGGCGGATTAGCTGTTGCCCGTGACCTTCGTTCGCGTAAATATATTATAAAAAATATTAGGTACTTACATCCCTTTTTAGGGTTCAATGTCCAAAAAATTTTTGTGTCCTTTGCAAGTGCTTCTTCTATTTTGGCCATGTATTTTTTGTAACAAACTTCTCTATGCCTGCTACATCTTACACACAGTGTCTATCAAATAAAACGATGTCTAGAGTATTTGTTAATTTTAATTTTATTTTTTTCTTTCAGTAGATGTATGTTCTTGAGAATTATACCACTATGGATATTTATCGGCCAATATTGTTTTCATCGGGACATGTTGGTTAATGACATCGTGCAGTACCTTGTAAAATATATCGATAATTTTGTCAGTTGTGAGTTAACCTTCAAACTCTTTTTCCCAGTCTACAAAATTTAGTGCCATCGTGATTATACGAGCATCGCCATATGATATATATTGTTTTAGTTTTTACCTGAACAAGCAGTTGCTAAATTCACCGATGTATGTACTACTATTTGGTTTACAGTTTAACCAACAAATTACATTGTAAAATGTATACCAAATAGCTTGTTCGACCGTACATTCGCTGACTAGGCTAATACGCTCGCCACAAGTCACCTACTTTAAGTGTTATATATTTTAATATTTACGTAATAAAATGTCAATCATTAACGGACACAAAACAATGATTTTATTCCTCGTACACATCCCGTGTGATTCGTCCATCTACATACTACATCTCAGTGTGCGGAGCTGCTGCCCGTACATTTTTGGTCTTTCGAGAATAATCGCCACTCCTGGAGAAAACAGTGCTACAAGCCGCACAGGTACGAAGTGTTTCTACTTATGATAGCGAATCGGTTTGACTGGTCTTCCACAAGCGGATCGCCCCAGTCAGATTGAGAAGGCGCTCAATTGCCCTGTGATCGACACAGGAAACATCAACATTTGGTGGTTCGGTAACTACATCCTAACAATTCAACAGTGAAGTCAACAGAGCTAACATCTATCAACAAAACGCATACATACTCGTAAAACAATTATGGACGCTAGACAACAAGAACTTCGCAAGCTGCAGGGAATCATCGCAGATGGCATCCGGAAAATTGGTGTCAACTTCGGAAAGGATCGCCCTGACCGCAAATCCACAACATACATCCGGGGTAGACTGGATATCCTCCAGGCGCACTGGAACGAGTTTGAGATGAACCATGGCGTTCTACAAGGCGCCACGAACCGGACCGACATATAGGTACTACACTACAAAGGTGTACGACAGGGCAAGGCGGAATACTCAAATACACAACATAAGCTGCAAACATGGCTTACCTGCCCTGCGGAACCAAGGTGAAGAGAGCAAGAATACTGGAGTCCTTTCAAAATCAGACGAGCTCAAAACTCTCCCCCCTCCTCTAGCCTTCTCCCGTTTCACCAGCAATTTGCGTACTGCTGACATTATGAAGAAATGGGATAGAGAAGACAAGCCCAGGACCCTCGAATCTCGCTGGAGGGTGATTGACGAAGTACACTGGCAGCTCGACAACATTCTCGTCGGTGTTAACTACGAGCTTGAGTTCTCGCAGTATGAAGAAACGTACGAGTGCACAAAGCGAAATCTAACATAATGAAGAGCCGTAACAAAATTGTCCCGGTTACCGATTGAAACAGGGAATAATAATACCGAAAACAAACCAACGAACCTCTCGAACTATAAACAACAAGAGGCGACTTCATACAAAATATTAAGTTTAGTTTTAAGGCCACGTACATTTCGATAATAAATCCGAATTGAACTATCGAATGAGGCTAAGTAAAGTACAAAAACTTAAAAATTTGCTTAATACATATTTATCCTAATATATTTACGTTAATGACGCTCTCTTGGTTCGTAATAATAATGCGTTCAGCTTTTCCCTTTACTGGTGCTGTAAGACCTTGCTTTTAACCAAAACTGACAATTCCAGGTCAACCGGAAGTACCCTATAGGTTTTGGGTCGAAACCCTATATTACCATATAGGTTTTTTATATAGGTTCCCGTTGACCTAGAATCACGAAATTTGGTGAGAAGCAATGTCTTATAGCACATGTAAAGGGAAAAATCTGAAAACCGTAAATATGTAGTTTAATAACAAAAAAAAAAGCGATTTTACTATTACAAACTTATTATTTGCGGTTGGTGCAATAGCCGTTTTTAGGGATCGAAGAGCAAAGTTAAGTTTGTCCTTTAAAAAGTTTGTACGGAACCTTCGGTGTGCGAGTCCGACTCGCTCTGGGCCGATTTTTTAAACCGATTTTGTTAACCATTTCAAGGGTTTTAATATTTTTGCACGGAACCTTAATAATTTTTCTAAAATAAAAAGTAGCCTAAGTAAGACCTTATGACATGTCATCAGATATCTGCCAGTAGAAGTCCCGTCAAAATTGGTCTAGCTGTTTTGGAGATTAGCCGAAACAAACAGACACAAAAATTGAAAAAAATGTATAGTATTTTTCATACTATGCATTCAGTAAAAAGCTGTTGTTATTTTGATATTACAAACAGTGACTTCAATTTTATTTGTATGTCGATACAGATTGGCAGTATTTGGCAGTGACTACTATAATTTTATTTTACACTTTCTTAAAGTTTTGATCTGGTTGATGTTGCGCCTGCCAGGCTTGTCATTGATATGGAGTGGACCATTCCGAACTAGCACCCTATAAGCCGTCATAAAGCCCCGCGCGGGATCCGCCTCCGTGCAGTAGTGTGTGTGAGCACCTGAGCACTGCCGTCTGCCTGCAGCTGTTTCTGCATTTTACTCTTTTTACTGTAGAGAAAGCGGGTGGCGTGATGGCATCATCAAAGCAACACTCCTTACGTCACTGAGTTTCACCGTCATTTCAATACGAATCAGTACCGTTTTGTTTCATTCCCCCGCCCCACGCCCCGGCCCGACATGCGAAACAGCTCACAAGCTCATCGAGCATTGTCTTCCAACAAACGTAATAATTATCGTACGTTTTTTATTTAAAATAATTTGGTGTAGAATTACGTAAGATATCTACAAACCTAGTGTACCTTGAACTTTAGCTGAACTAGTTTAAATTATGAAACGCGGCGAATGGTAGTGAGATAACAAGAAATGTTTGTTGAGAAACACAGGTAGTGGCAGTAGCCTAGCCACAGCGAGTAGCGGCCTACAGGGGCGTCACCGCGTCACCTTGCCAAGCGTTACAGACTGGCAATAGGTACCTACTTAGCATAATAATGATTGTCAAGTGGAGACTAAAGCGTTGTTTTGGAGTTTAAGTTTGCATCCTTGAGACGTTGCTTTTGCGGCGCCTTGCCACTTTTAGCTCTACATCTATACAACTAAATAAAATTGAAGTGTCTGTTTGTAATTTCAAAACAACAGCTTTTTACTGAATGGGTATAAAAGTGTAACAATACTTGTTTAAGTGAGGGTAGATTTATATTAGTAAACAGTTCGTGGATAAGCTTGTTATATAGTCGAGTTACTTTGTGTCATTTTTAAATCCTTCCAAAATAATTTTTATTCTAAACGATTGCTATTTTAAGTTAGAAGGTACTAAATTAGGTTGATCTTTCAATTTTTTTTTTTTTTTTTTGGATTTATTTTGTATTTTTTCTGGTTCCTTTATCGATACTGAACTCACCCCTTAGCTATGGCTCGCGACTACTTTAACACCCTGTATTGTATATAGTTTTAGTCCTTATATATGGGATACTTTTAATCCCGGTAGTAAGATCCCATAGGACAATTATCAAACTTTACGCGGGCGAAGCCGCTGTCAGAAGCTATTTTTTTTTTTTAATATATAGGTAACTTTAACGTTTCATTTTACACATTATCTCACTGAAAACACAAAACAATAAGGTTATTAAAATTTGTTGTTAGTCACTAGTTTGTTGTGAGTGACTAGATACTGGAACAATTGGTGAAGTACCTAATAACACAAACTATTTTGTTATTCGAAATCGCTTTTAGTCGTGGGCCTTGCTAGACAAATACTTTTAGTTGTGGGTCTTGCTAGACAAATATTGTTTTTGGAATCCATAGTATACAAGCTAAACTATTGTTACGAGCTGGGTATGGGATAAATTAATTACTACCGAAGAAACAATTTATAACTTTAATAATCACAAAACACTTAAAACTTAATCACAAGTACACTACTGATCACTATTCACTTAGATATCGCACTTACTAGTTCACTTCGATTCGCTTCGTACTGTAGCCAAAATAAGACTGCCTGCTCCCGCAAACACGTCGACTATTTATATGGCGATCGAACGTTCGAGAAATATCCACGACTTCCTAGAATTTTCTAGACAATTTCATAGTGGGTCATTGTCCTTCGAGTAGGTACTTTATGCCCTCGGCGTACGGTCGAAATTACAATGATGTTCTTTTGTAGGTAGTTTGCGAATTTGTACCTACATTATTCGGGACTCGTTTTACCTACCTACCTACTATTACCTACCTACTTACTAGTAGGTACCTACTACCGTAACTGTAGGTAAGTACGGGTACGACCAATTTTAACTCCACCTCCTTCTTGCCTCGGACGATTATGTGCTGACCGGTAGCTGTTAGTAATCGTATACGGTCGTGGTTATCGAAGTAGTCCCCAAGAAACCGACTTGCTAGGTGAGAATTGACGACCGTGTGAGAAGCTCCAGTATCCAACGTCAGTTTTCAAGGTGTTCCGTTGACTTCGCCTTTTATGGTCAGGCTGTTCCCGTCATGTGCTTGCGAGATCAAGATTCTCGAGGCTTTTTCAATACCAGCCAGCACCCGCCCCCCAGTCCTGGCATTTACTCGTTTCCCTGCTGTGGCTGGGCAGTCACTTCAGCCAACCTTCCCTGCTGATCTTCTCTCGGAGTGCTGCGCTTAGGACAGCTTGACCGAAGATGACCCCTTTCTCCACAAGTGTAGCACCTAGGACTGTACCTTTGCGGGCGGTCGCGAACAGGTAATGCTACAACCTCACTGACGCGGTGCGTTCGGTGGTCCTGCCTCACTGCCTCTACTTCTAAGGCATGGGCCAAGGCGTCTTTCAGCGTCTCATGGTGCCCAAGTCTCACAACAGCTCTAACTTCCAAGTCACGTATTCCATAAACGAACGCTTGTACCAGATTCCCATCGATAAGTGCAGGGGCAGACTGGTATGCTTTTCGAACCAGCTTTTCAACTTCCAGGGCCCACTGCTGCAGGTTCTCGGCACTACGTTGAACACGATCCTTCAACTTAGCACGAAATACGTGCTCCAGGTGCGCGTCGCCGTATCTGGACTCTAACGCCTCCAGCAGCTGCTCGTAGGTTACATCCTTGCCGAGCGCCTCAAGAATGTTTAAGGCCTGGTCTCGAAGGCCCAAGGTGAGCGCGGTCATGGCTTGCGGTTTAGTCCATCCATTCGCCTTCATAACGGCCTCAAATTGAACTTTATAAGCCGACCACGAAGATGTTCCATCGAATGGAGGCACCTTAAAGCCCCGCGCTGAAGGTGCAGCAACTACTGAAGCCACAGTCACGTCTCCAGTCTTCAGTTCTCCCAAAGCCTTTTTCACCCCAGCGATCTGAACTTCGGCCTCTGAGATACGGTTCTCGTGCTGGTGAACCTGATCCTTCATCACTTTCAGATCTTTGCCAAAAGTTGCATGAAGATCCTTTATGAGGAGCATCTGTTCATCCTGGCGTCGGGCCTGCTCCTCTTGACGGCGAGCCTGCTCCTCCTTATCTCGTTGCAACTGCTCCTGTAACTGGCGAGCCTGGTCCTCTTGACGGCGAGCCTGCTCCTCTTGACGGCGAGCCTGCTCCTGCAGCAGCGCCATTAAAGCTGACAAGTCTGGCGCCACTGATGCTGGAAAAACTCCGGATGGGCCAGCGACTGGCACTGACGTAGGCTGGACACCACCCGGTGTCTGTGTCGGAGAATCTCCAAACCGCCTTTGGTCCATGTTCTGCTGTCGCTGACTCCTGGTACGGATACCGTCCGTGTCGTCCTTTGGTAGAATTGACATAATTTATCCCTCACTTCTGACACCAAATTGTTACGAGCTGGGTATGGGATAAATTAATTACTACCGAAGAAACAATTTATAACTTAAATAATCACAAAACACTTAAAACTTAATCACAAGTACACTACTGATCACTATTCACTTAGATATCGCACTTACTAGTTCACTTCGATTCGCTTCGTACTGTAGCCAAAATAAGACTGCCTGCTCCCGCAAACACGTCGACTATTTATATGGCGATCGAACGTTCGAGAAATATCCACGACTTCCTAGAATCTTCTAGACAATTCCATAGTGGGTCATTGTCCTTCGAGTAGGTACTTTATGCCCTCGGCGTGCGGTCGAAATTACAATGATGTTCTTTTGTAGGTAGTTTGCGAATTTGTACCTACATTATTCGGGACTTGTTTTACCTACCTACCTACTATTACCTACCTACTTACTAGTAGGTACCTACTACCGTAACTGTAGGTACTCGTAAGTACGGGTACGACGTAACACTATTATCACTTCGCGATAATGGTATTTCCCGTAACGAACGGCGGATAGGACTTGGGTTGCGAGGATCGGTTTATAGTATATCAAATAGACATAATAAACAAGTATATTTAGTTTATTTGTCCACAAAACTTAGGTAATTACAGATAGTTGATATTTAGTAAAAGAATGCCAGTTAAGTTTTAACTGAGAATATAAGGAAAGCACATGAAACAGTAGACAGGCAATAGGGAGTAAGTATAGTAAGCGCTCGGAGAGAATTAAGAAAAGACTGAACAAGTTTTAGTGGTCTTCAAATAAGTTTTTTTTTAGTTTTTAATATATTTTTTTTAGTTTAGGAACACTGCTGAAGAATAAATCAAGATCATCAATACTCTGATACATCGGATTGTATGCTGCTTGTATGTCGATAGAATTATTTTTACTTGTACCCGACTCGGACAGACAGGTTAGAAGGGGATGGCGGGGTCTAGTCAGCGAGCGAAGTGAGCGAACTAAGACCCCGCCATCAACTTCGTGTTAGGTTACTTTAAACCCTGTAGACAGAAGTAGGAGCCCCGTGCAGCGGGGCTACGTCCGTCGACTACACCTATCACAAAATATTGATGTTTACCATTAACTTAAAACTTAAGGTGAATTAAAACACTGAAAAGAGTCCATTCTACCCAAAAATAAATGCTACCGCGGTTGTTTTGTTGATTGTATTTAATGATGATTTTAGGTACATTAAATGATCAATAAATTATATTAGGACGAGTTATGAACTAGTAATACTTAACTATGTTTAACATCACTAGTCGATATAATAGGCTAGTTTCCACCATCAATAAACTGCAAATCTATTTTGTCCGTCAGTTAGAGTATTGGAAAATAAGGCTCACGTATTTTTAAATGAATGAATATTGACAAAGTTAGAACTATGCTGAGTTATATTTACAGTAGCTTACATCGATGATACGAGTATGTGGTGGCTGAGATAGTACTTATATCGACATGTGGTGGCTGAGATAGTACTTACATCGATATGTGGTGGCTGAGATAGTACTTACATAGATATGTGATGGCTGAGATAGTACTTACATAGATATGTGGTGGCTGAGATAGTACTTACATAGATATGTGATGGCTGAGATAGTACTTACATCGATATGTGGTGGCTGAGATAGTACTTACATCGATGATTTATGTGGTAGCTGAGAAAGTACTTACATCGGTATGTGGTGGCTGAGATAGTACTTACGTCGATATCTGGTGGCTGAGATAGTACTTACATAGATATGTGGTGGCTGAGATAGTACTTACATCGATGATTTATGTGGTGGCTGAGATAGTACTTATATCGATATGTGGTTGCTGAGATAGTACTTACATCGATATGTGGTGGCTGAGATAGTACTTACATAGATATGTGATGGCTGAGATAGTACTTACATAGATATGTGGTGTCTGAGATAGTACTTACATCGATATTTGGTGGCTGAGATAGTACTTACATCGATATGTGGTGGCTGAGATAGTACTTACATCGATATTTGGTGGCTGAGATAGTACTTACATCGATATGTGGTGGCTGAGATAGTACTTACATCGATATGTGGTGGCTGAGATAGTACTTACATCGGTATGTGGTGGCTGAGATAGTACTTACGTCGATATCTGGTGGCTCAGATAGTACTTACATAGATATGTGGTGGCTGAGATAGTACTTACATCGATATGTGGTGGCTGAGATAGTACTTACATCGATGATTTATGTGGTAGCTGAGATAGTACTTACATCGATATGTGGTGGCTGAGATAGTACTTACATCGATGATTTATGTGGTAGCTGAGAAAGTACTTACATCGGTATGTGGTGGCTGAGATAGTACTTACGTCGATATCTGGTGGCTGAGATAGTACTTACATAGATATGTGGTGGCTGAGATAGTACTTACATAGATATGTGGTGGCTGAGATAGTACTTACATCGATGATTTATGTGGTGGCTGAGATAGTACTTATATCGATATGTGGTTGCTGAGATAGTACTTACATCGATATGTGGTGGCTGAGATAGTACTTACATAGATATGTGATGGCTGAGATAGTACTTACATAGATATGTGGTGTCTGAGATAGTACTTACATCGATATTTGGTGGCTGAGATAGTACTTACATCGATATGTGGTGGCTGAGATAGTACTTACATCGATATTTGGTGGCTGAGATAGTACTTACATCGATATGTGGTGGCTGAGATAGTACTTACATCGATGATTTATGTGGTAGCTGAGATAGTACTTACATCGGTATGTGGTGGCTGAGATAGTACTTACGTCGATATCTGGTGGCTCAGATAGTACTTACATAGATATGTGGTGGCTGAGATAGTACTTACATCGATATGTGGTGGCTGAGATAGTACTTACATCGATGATTTATGTGGTAGCTGAGATAGTACTTACATCGGTATGTGGTGGCTGAGATAGTACTTACGTCGATATCTGGTGGCTGAGATAGTACTTACATAGATATGTGGTGGCTGAGATAGTACTTACATCGATATGTGATGGCTGAGATAGTACTTTTTAGATGTTCATTGAAGGTAGCTCACCTAGCAATTTATGTAAGAGCACAACATACTTGTTTAGAGGACAAATGCTAATACATAGAAGTCGGTTTAATTACTACTCAAAATTGAATTAATTAAATTGGACCAGTAATCACGTAGACATCGGTGAACATACATAAAAAACAAAAAAAGATTTTGATAGAACCTCCTCCTTTTTTAGAAGACGGTTAAAAACTGTCAAAATACCGACAGTAAAGTTATTTTCCACTTTTAGTGTGTGTTTTTAAGTCGGTTATTTTTTTGCAAAAAATCTCTTTACTGTCGCTAGGTACTGCAAAGTATCGGATCGGATCGTGCGTGACCAGTTTTTATACTTGCTGAGTGTACCAGGCTTAGTATTACCACAGTTAATTACCAGTCGGATGTAAGGAATGTCAACGGTTACAGCGGTACCTTCTGGAACAGGAGCCCTTGCTTACTCATCTTTATGGCTGGTCTGTTGCGGTCGTAGTCTTATTAATGACAGCTCTGACTTTTGATGGAGCAATCATTGTCTATAACTTAAATGCAGATAGGTATAAACCTACATAATTAAGGAATTGGCTACTCCGGTGGTGTGGTCGTTTAGCATGCGAAGCGACAGAGCTGATAATGAATTATACATTAGGGTCTGTATTCGAAGACTGCAGCCCGCGGGGAGCACGTGGCGGAGTCAACGAACGCCAGCCTGGGAGCCTGCCCGGTGCCCCGTGCCCAGCCCACTGCTGCTCCGCGCATAGCATAGCCGCGCCAACAGACATACTGACCTGGAATGTTGATAAGCTTCATTGCTTTCATTGTGCTGATTAAATCGCTTGTTATTTTAAAGAGGGTAAGTACCTATCTCATTAACGAATGATGTTGGATATTGTATTCGACAATACGTATTTACAAACGAGTGCGGAGCGCCACCGCGCGTGCCACCGCGAGCGACACCCAAGGTGACATTGACCGATAAAGCGGGGTCACTCGGCCACCAGCTAGTTGCCACACTGGCGATTGCCGCTGTGTACATGTGCACGACTAGGAATCAACCTTTACTTGATTGTAGAACAACTAGGTATAACAGCTGTGGGCTGTAGTGAACTGTAGTACATCACCCACGTCAGGTGACTAGATAGAATAAAACAAATTCATTCAAAATAGCTCTTGATTATCAAATTATTTTGGCCAACGGCAATGTTATAAAATTGTCTTGAATCTTCAACTGGTGCCAAAATATTGTATCTAAAAAATAAAAACACAAAAAAGCGTCATTAAAACGTGTCAGAATTTAGTGGTTAGTGGTTTACATGGACTGTGATTACATTGGAATGGCGCATGAACTGGTATAAATAATGAAATATCGAATAATATTTCCGAAGTTATCGCGGATATGTGCGCAGGCGGCCCCGGCTGTGACGGCACGATAACGACTCGCTGTGCGCTATGAGCTCAGATCACAGCACGCGCACGCCGCACGCGTCCGCGCCTCAATAACAAACAACATCAGCAAGGCCAAGGGCTTCACTGCCAATGTTGGCTTTGTTTTCAAAAGAAACTAAAATTATCATAATTTTTTCACACTCGTTTCTCCTTAGCTAGTTAGTTTCTATTCCTTCTTTTTCTTTAAATTATATTTTTTTTAAATAAATAAACATACATACATATTTAACAATGAAATCTAAAATTCAGGGTGTAAACAGACTCTTCACGAAGCCGTTAACCAAGCATTCTGTACATCAAACTAAGTAAGTCTACGCAAAAATTAATGCTGGGAAATACCTTTTTTTTTGGGGTTAAAAATCACGTATTTCGGTAGGACTCAATGTAACGCACTTAAAACATTGTGCTGATGGATGGATGGAGCGAATAGTACGGGGTTCGTGAAGGTGTTTAAAGTAAAAATCTTACATTAAAAACATATACATATTAAAAAAACAACTTGTGAAAAATTTGGAACTTTGACCCCCAATATCTCCGTAACTAAAAAGTTCCCAGGTATGGTCTAGAACAAAAAAAAATATCGCAATGACGGGGAGAACAAGTGCCTTTCGACTTCGTTAAGTCTTTTTGCACCCTTTATGTAGGTATAACTAAATTTATTGGGTAGGTAAGTACCTACTTACTGTTACTATTAGCCTGTGTCATCCCACTGCTGGACAAAGGCCTCTCCCTATTACTTCCATATTCTTCGATCCAGGGCCAATGTGAACCACTGGTCGTTGGTTTTGTTCAGCGCGTCCCGCCATCTCCGGCGAGGTCTACCGCGTCGCCTTCTGACGGTGTCAGGGCTCCACATCATGGTTATTTTGGCCCACAGCTCGTCTAACATACGGTAGATATGGCCAGCCCAGTCCCACTTTAGCTTTGCGGCTTTTTGGGCAACGTCAGTAATTTGTGTTTTGGACCGCAGTGTACACCCAGAAAAATACAGGTCAACAAAGCCACAATAAATGCTTTGTTGATAATTTCCTGTCGGAGCAACTAAATTATTTGTTACTATTACAGAAAGAGCTTTGTTGAGATTAGCAACTTTTTTATTGTGCGCTGATTGTCGACACTCTCGGTTAATGTGCTAGGAACATTTTAGCTTTGTCCTTACATTAAAGTTAAGAAAAAAATGGAAATGGTAACAATAAAACGTTTTAGGTGTGTCAATGTGAACATTGTTAATAAATTTGACAAAATACCTAACTACAGCCGTAGCATTAAACTACCAATTGTCGTAAAATATGTATGTGGCTGTGGTAACAATGGAACGTTGCAAGTGTGTCAACGTGAACATTGTAAATAAATCTAAAAAATATCAAAATAGCATTTAACTACAATTTGTCAACCAGTAAATATGTTGCTGTGGTGACAATGGAAGGTTGCAAGTGTGTCACTATAAATATTGAAAATAAATCTAACAAATTAACAATAGTCGTAGCATTTAACTATCATTTGACATACAATATTTATGAATGTGGCTGTGGTAACATTGGAACGTTGCGAGTATGCCAATGTCAACATTGTAAATAAATCTAACAAAACAACTATAATGCTACGAGCATTAAACTACCATTTTTCATACAACATATATGTTGCTGTGGTAACAATGGAACGTTGCAAGTGTGTCAATACTGTCAATGTGAACATTAATATAATATATTTATAATAAAACGCGCTACTAGATGGCGCTGTCTCTATGACGCGCATTCCTTCATTGCGGTGTTAAGATTCACCGCCGCTAAATGACCCTTCTCGGTTCGCCGATTCGAATCAAGACCTTACTTCATAGGATCATTTCCATAGTAAGCTTTTCTCGAGACTTTTACACTATGAATGTGAGTCCTCACAAGTCACGTTGATGAGACATGGCGCGGTAGACCTACCATTAGCCCTCAATGATCGTTTACTCCCTTCGCAAGAGGGCGATAGAGAATAATGAAAGCTCTGTCATAATTAAAGGAAGGAAGGAAGGTATTGTTAAAGGAAGTTTAGAACTGTTTTCGCGAAGTAGCGTAGCTCCTGCATTTGCATAACATTGCTACTGGAACGAAGGCTCTTTCATATTAACAAAGGAAGTATAGTTGTTTTTGCTAAGTAGCGTAGCTCCTGTATTTACATAACATTGCTACTGGAATGAAGGCTCTTTCATATTAACAAAGGATGCATTGTTGTTTTCACGATTTATAGTAGCTCCCGCATTCAAATAACTTTGCTATTGTAAATAACTGAGTTGATTAAATCAAAAAACCTTAATACCGCGACTAAGCTTTAATGGTGGTTACAAAGGCTGTACGGTACAGATTAGTTCCTGAACTGTACACGATGATAGTTTGTATGTTAAGTAGCGAGTGTATGTCCAACATTTAAAACACATCACACAGTAACCCAAAAGCTTATTTATAGTACTAGTGTTGTAAGGTTGGTGATTCTTACATGTATTCGTGGGTTCGAACCCAGACAGGCGCATTACTTTGTGTAATTTATTTCATCACCACTGCTCTCAAAACGATGAAGGAAAACATCGTGAGAAAACCGACATGTGACATCTACCAACCCGCACTGACGGACACGGCCTCCTCTCAATGAGAAGGAATGGGCTATAATCCACCACGCGAGCCCATCTCAATACATATTAAAATTAACACACAATTTCCTACCGACTGTACTTCGACTGACGAATTGGATAAAAGTGACGAATCGACGAAACTGGCAAATTATGGAAACTGTCGAGTTGACGCAACTGTCGAATTCACACAACTGTCCAATCAGCGAAAGTGACGAATCAATGAAACTGTCGAATTAAATAAAATGACGAGTGAGGGAAACTGACCAGTGTTACGCAGACTCATAAAATTCATCACAAATAAAATTGTACATACCCAATCTCAAAAAAGAAACATTTGTGGTAAAACTATTGGTTGAGAGAATAGAGCTAGTAAAAGTGACCCATGCTGTCATGGTGTATATCAGTAAGATCACTGCAACTGTTTAGGACTTTACACAGGCGTGAAATCGGCGAGTTGGCACCCAGAACTGTTCTGCGCAAGGGAGAGTACCATACCACAGATCATGTAAAGGGTACAGTGGTGTGATAGGATTACGCGGATATCGGGCGGGGGCACGGAATTTTAGGAGACTCAGTATGTTTGGGCAGTCGATTTAGTTTCTAAGCAACTTATAGAGAAACAGAGCATAATTAATTTCGCTCCGGGTTGATACATTTTAAAATAATCGAGACGGGTATTGTAGGAGAGCAGTTATTTACCTTTTCCTATAGAAAATGCAAGGTGCCACAAAAACCGTTTTTGAACTCTTTCCAAAAGTAACTTATGTGTGGCGTAATGTGGTCTCCATACAACACTGCAATACTCTAGGACGCTTCGTACAAGGCTCTATTACAGCATCTTTTTCGTATCAACATGTTTAAAGTCCCTGGTGTTTCTAACACAAACCCTAGCATTTTGGACGCTTGCTTATTAATGTTCTCGATGTGGGGCACAAGCGTTAGTTTTTTATCAAAAAGTACTCCCAGATCCCTAATTGCATCCACTTCTTGAATTTTTTTATTACTTTAAAGTACTCCGAGTGTGTTGGACGAGACTTTCTTAAAAATGACAAATGATTTTAACATTTTTTATTTTTTATTTCATTTTTTAGGGTTCCGTAGTCAACTAGGAACCCTTATAGTTTCGCCATGTCTCTCCGTCCGTCTGTCCGTCCTCGCTTAATCTCTGTGACCGTTAGCACTAGAAAGCTGAAATTTAGTACTAATATGTATATCAATCACGCCGACAAAGTGGTAAAATAAAAATTGGAAAAAAATGTTTTATTAGGGTAGCCCCCCTATATGTAAAGTGGGAAGTGTTTTTTTTTTTAATTTCAACCCTAACGTGTGATATATTGTTGGAAAGGTATTTAAAAATGAATAGGGGTTTCTTAAAATCATTTTTTGATAATGTCAATAATTTCGGAAATAATCGCTCCAAAAGTAAAAAACAATGTGTCCCCCCCCCCTCTAACTTTTGAACCATAAGTTTAGAAAATATGAAAAAAATCTGAAAAGTAGAACTTTATAAGGACTTTCTAGGAAAATCATTTTGAACTTGATGGAAACAACAGTTTTTGTACAAAAAAGACAATAAGTTGGGTTACCACTATGTTCGCGCTCCAGCAGCGCTCCGCGCTCCTGCAACTGCTCCAATGGATACGTCGCGCGCACTTCTACATGCGCTCCCCTTTGACACACTTCGCTCCCCTTTGTGTTCGCGCTAAAAACCGTCACGAGTCGGAGCGCCTGCCGCGGAGCGTGCAATGTTGCACGGTCCGTGTTCGCGCACGTACCCACTACCGGGAGCAGTTGCAGGAGCGCGGAGCGCTGCTGGAGCGCGAACATAATGGATACCCACCTTTAAACTCATAAGTGGGAACACTTATTGTGACGGACGGGAAACTACGGAACCCTACACTGAGCGTGGCCCGACACGCTCTTGGCTGGTTTTTTAAGTTTAGTTCCATTCTGTTAGTTTCACACCATTTAACAACTCTGTTCAGATCTTCTTCTAGAAGCGCGATATCACTCGGTGATATGATTCTACGAGCAAACTTTAAGTCATCAGCGTAAAGAAAACAATCAGAAAAGTAAAAGCAGTGGGGAAGGTTGTTAATATATATGATGAATAATATGAGAGCAAGGTGTGACCCCTGTGGGGCACCGGAAATCATGCAATAATTGCTGGAAGATCGAAAGCCGTTAACAACAACATAAAATTCACGCTGTGACAGATATGATTGTAGCCATTTCAGCAAGGGACCAGTGATGCCATAGGTTGCTAGTTTATGAATCAGTATGGAATAGGGAATTTTATCGAAGGCCTTGCTGACATCGGTGGATAATACATCAAATTGCTTATTTGAATCGATAGATTCTATTAGGGACTCCGAGAAAGCCAGTAAGTTTGTGGCAGTAGACCTCGAGGCAACAAAGCCGTGTTGGTGATCACAGAGCTAAAGTCTGAAATGACTTTGGATGTAAGGACAGATCATCGATTCAAAAATGTTGGCAAACGTGGAGAGAACCGCGATAGGTCGGTTATAGTTGGAAATTGTGTCTTTTTTGTCCGACTTGTGTACAGGAACGACTTTGGCCTTTTTCCACTCAGATGGGAATGCTCCACTGGCTAGCGACACCTTATATATTATTCATAACGGGGTAACCAGGGCTGATGCACAGGCTGAAACAAATAATGGTGGGATTCCGGCAGGATCTGCTCCTTTCCTGATGTTGACACATTGCAGCTTTTTGAGAAGAGTATCACTATCAAGTTCTGGTATGGTCAGGCACTGGCTATTAGTTTCTAATGAGTCAGGAGGATTTGAATCGTTCTTAAATTCTGTGACATGTTCAGAGGTGAAAACAGATGCAAAATAATTACCAAAGAGATCACAAATATTCGAACCATTTGATGTTACAGTTTGTCAGTCATTTTTAGTGAGTATACACTAGACCCACCGCGCTTAGCCTTAACATGAGTCCAGAATAGTTTAGGATTATCCCTGATTTCAGACTTTAAGTTTTCGCCAGGTTTAGACAACGTTTTGAGACTAGTTTTAGTTCTAATTCATCTAACGGGTTCTTATATTTCCTAAAGCGTAATCTTAACTTATTTTTCTCTAAGTGTTCTTATAATTGCTTTATTAAACCATGGAGGGTAACGGCAAGTCATAGACTTACAATTTGGGACAATTTTATCTATTGCACATTGCACTATTTAACACCTCACTATTTACACCTATTTAACACAACACTTTTAACATACTACCTGCAAATTGTTGATTCCAGCCATGTTCGTTAATATAAGTTTTAATATGTTCATAATTTGCCTTTTGGTGGTGTTTGACATCAGATTGGTCTTCGACATGTTCATCGCGAGTCCAAATTCAAGGCTTGCATTACTGAGCTGTGTATGTACTTGGTATGTATTTTAATTTAGATGTCACGATTTTGATTGTCTTATTTAAAATAATAATCGTTAAAGAAAATATATCTATGACTTACTTAGGTACCTACCTAAGTACGTGATAGTCCATCCGTTGAATGACCCGAAAGCATGATGTTAAATCATAATAACATACCTTTATGTAGGTAAACAAGTGGTTATCTCGACTATTTATCAGCTGCTCGTAATGATAAGCTCAAACGGTCGCCACTGGAGGGAAATATCACGATATCTCTGTCAATTCCACCGACAGAAGGCTTACACACAATGTAATTATGAGTTAATGCAGCTACGTCTACTCCACAGCAACTGTTACCATGATCTGGCAAGCCGTCACAGTCATTCTTACATTCGACTACACAAGAAATATCAATGGTCATTCAAAACCTCAATTCACTTTGCCAAATCCAACCGTGTCAGCGAAATGCGATTATCCAAGCAAAATTCATCGATGAGTACGCCACATGCCACACACCACACGGTTGACGTGGTACTTCTGTGCGGAGCGTGGCACGGCAAACTTGTCACGTTGCAGTTCTAAGAAGCGATGCTCGCCGACAGTCAACACATACCTACGTCTCTTGCAATTATGTTGTACGAATAGGAAATGAAGGTGAAACTATTGCTACCTGCGCATTCATTTGCTCTCTTAGTAGGTACAAGGTCACAGTGTACTGCCACGCGTGATACACATAGGTACACATACTGAGATTGATTTTCCTTTTTCAGGCTTCTATGATTCCCGGATATTCTAAAGTTTTGTCTGCATCTGAAGGATTTAGAAGAGCACACTTTTTTGGTGGGAGTCTAAAACAATCTTCCCTGTTAAACTGCCATATAAGCGGCAGCTATTAGTTTAAAGATTTATTCAAGAAAGGTGTATCTTAAGGGCAGTACCTTGAAATCTTGTGCGGTAGGGAGACGGAAGAACTGCGTTAGGTTGATGTTCAACTAGCTACTAGAAAAGAACCTCTGGTTCGAATAGTAGGATGCTTATTACTTTATTGCACTGTAATGCTGGCAAGAAGGAGCAGAGGCATAATTCTACTGTAAACCCAGTACAGAAGCCTGTTTTGTAGGTTAAGGTCAGATGGTGTCATCGTCAACTGGTTAGCTAAAAATTGTGTGAGTATACTACAGTATGTTCAGGCGCCGCCCCCTCACCGGCGCTCGCGCGTGTGAAGTTGTGAACCTTCGACGCATGCGCATTGTTCACTACACGTGTCAGCTCCAGTGTCGGTGACGTCAGCTCGTTAAAGTTTATTACTGAATGCACATATGTGGCGCTATGACATTTATGAAGGCGTAAATACCGACAACAACAAGGACCCGACTTTCATCATTGGCAGGGCATGCACCTGTTCGCAACCTTGAATTACATAAAATTTACCGCTTGTAAACTAACAATGGCGTAGCAGTTCGCCGTTCAGGCACTTTATAACGGCAGTAACATTGCTGTAAAGGTGAACCATTCCATGAGAAGGTAATGAGTCACTCTGTTAGTCACAGTCTACTCCTGGGTGTAAGGTTGTCAAGTGCTTGCTCCCGCGGTCGTGCCCGCCGCCGCCCTCGTCGAGATCAACGGCACAGTTATTATGACGCGTCACGTAATGGACACGCTCACTAATATTCTGCAACATTGAATGTTTATGCGCACCCGGGTCGGGCCACTAAACCAGCTGCATTACTTGCATTATTGATGTCGCAATAATATGTTAATTTAATACTCGACCGAAGTACTTCAGTCGCTGTGAATGGACGCAATATTAACTCTGGCTTACACCTATATCACTATAACTGTTCTTGTGTTTGTGAGAACTACACATAGGTAAGTACACATAGTACGCATTTAATCGTAATAGGTATCATTATCATTATCTATTCCTATAGGTGTACCTTGTACGCTGGCGAGTACAAGGTACACCTATAGGAATAGTATCTGTTACCTATTGCACGGTAAGTGTGATAAATTGAAAGTTATTAATAATTTTCCATCATTATTAATAATGACCTTCATACCTTTGGTAAATGTGAATATAAAATAGAAATTTATCACGTTTAGGAGCTGTTATTAATAATTCACTACGCTCGTTGGTAAAAGTAATAAAATAATATTCTAAGTTATTTGTCCAGTAGATATTTATTTATAATTCCATGCAAAATCGTTTATTATTTGAAAGGAGAACATGTGAAGCAATAGCGAGCAAAGCAAGCTAGGGACTTGTGGCACCCCGACTCGGACAGGTTAGGTTCGAAGTGGATGGTGGGATCTAGAAAGCGTGCAAATTACCTTGAACGTTCCGTTCATTCCGACCAAATAGGTTAGATTAGGTTAGGAGTGTGAGTTGTGACCAACTACGCGCGAGCCGAGCGAGCGGTGCCGTGGCAGCGGCCAGCAAGCGCTACGACGACCAATAATTATGCACCGCAATAAACACAGTAGGTATGTACGTGCGTACCTACGTTTTTGAATTTGATTTTATTTTCGCTCATTTAGGTAGTACCCAAATCCTAATAACATCATCATCACTCTCTTGCCCTTATCCCAATTCATTTATGGTCAGCGCAGCATGTTTTCTTCTTTCATACTTGTTTGCACGTCATCTCATCAGACAATAACAATAAATTGTTATTTCATTTTGCAAGAAAGACTTTTGTATTATTAGAATTGCGCGCATTTTTCTGCATTTACAGCGTTTATTTACTACATTTATTGGTACTAAAGTTACATCCTACTAATCACTATCACTACATAACTACATTATTATAAAACAAAGTCGCCCTCGTCTGTCTGTCCCTATGTGTATGCTTAGATCTTTAGAGTATGGATATACTACACTACTACTACAACAGCCCATAACGTCCACTGCTGGACATAAGCCTCTCCCATGATGGGAGGAATTTGCCGTAATCTCCACGCTTGGCAGGCGGATTGGAGATCGCAGTGATGAAAGACTAACAGAAAAGGCTGCTGCCCATTCTCTGGTCTACGGAGGCGCAAGGTGTTCTGCCTCAGACATTAGTCGCCTTATACGACACCCGTGAGTGTAATGGGTTGGTTCTATTCTAGTCTGCCGGATACCACACGGCTGAGTATGGATATAAAGGGTGGAAAACACCTCTTAACGAAGCCAAAAGGCACTTAATCTCCCCGTCATTGCGATCATTTTTTTGATTTACACCATACCTGGAAACCTTCTTGTTACGGAGATATTGGGGGGTCAAAGTTCCAACATTTTGACATTTTTTTTTTTTAATACAAGTTTTTTATGTAAGATTTTTACTTTAAACACCTCTACGACCCCCGTATTATTTAATCCATCCATCAGCACAATGTTTTGAGTGCGTTACATTGAGTTCTACAACAAACATGATTTTTCACCCCAAAAAAAAAAGTCGTTTCCCAGCAATAATTTTTGCGTAAAGTTACTTAGTTTGATGTACAGAATGCTTGGTTGACGGCTTCGTGATGAGGTCTTTTACTCCCTGTATTGTATTGTTTGTTACTCTTTGACGCAAAAGCTATTGAACAGATTTGTATGAAATTTTGCACACAGATAGTTTATAATCTGGATAAAAACATATGATACTTTTTATCCCGATAGTAAGATCCCATGGGACAATTATCAAACTTCCCGCGAGCGGAACCACTAGCAGAAGCTAGTATGCATTAATTTTGCAAACACTGCGTGGCGTTAACTGCGCGGGATGCTTGGAAAAGGGAAACAACAGTTTGTATAAATAACAAGTTTAATTGCAAGAGAAAGGAATGCTATTAAGTGCATATTAGTTAGGCGTGTGATGTTCGTTACGACGAACAAACAAAATACTCGAGCTCCCTCCCCCCCTTACGCTTCCGTGACGCATGCGCGACTCACAACAACAACACGCGCGCTGTTTGCGCCGGCGACGACGGCAGCACACGTGTGTGCGTGCGCCTTCTATCTATTTGTGCGTCTGTGTTACTGTTATTTATAATGTCGTTCGAAAACATGTTTGGTAGCGGGAAGAGACGCGTACGTCTGTGTGACACGTACGCGCGCCGGACGCTGCCCGAACGGAGCGGCGCGCGGTGGCGAGCCACTTTATTGAGACTCCCGCTATATTTATTATCTCCATTGTATGTAATTTGATGCGCAATTACATCAATTTTCTCGCGCTCTCATTGTTTGCTGGATCATATTTTCGTATCATTTAGTAGGATTTATTTGATGTCGTATTACCTACAATTTTAAAAATCACTTACAGTCTGACAGTTTAAAAACACTTAAGAATACCTACGATGCAAAGATCATCGTGTATTAGAGTTTTTTTTTATTGATGGAGTGATCTTGGGCGCGGTGGCGCGGGCGGCAACGGCGCGGGCGCGAGAAGCGCTAACACGTCTGCATGCGCCACTAGCTCCGCCGACATGTTCATGATTCACGTTTCGCCATAAACACAATGTCGTATTTTATGAGGACATTGCTCGTGTAAGTCAGCGCGCCATACATACACATTTAATTACATTAACAGTCAAAATCAAACGTTTCATTAATTTCCGGGTACTGCTGTGAAGTTTGTTATAGGCATGTAACGGGGGCCCCCGTTACCTGCCTCTAGAAAACTTATATCCCACAAAAACATTTTCATGTAAAATGTTGCCATATGAGTCGCACTGTCAAAAGGTTATCAGATCTCATGTAGAGCCAAGCTACTCAACACGCCTTAGCTCTACAAGGTCTAACTTCACAAACTCTACACCTTACTCAAAATTTGTGGCTTTGCCATTTTGCTACACTCACATGTGCGTAAGGTGAAAAATGTATCCACTGTTCATTACTTTTCTGATATACAATAGTTCTTGAAGTAACGAAACGGCCAAGCCACATGACATTATGTTGACTAAGGTGTAGAGTTTGTGAAGTTAGTCCTTGTTGAGTTAGAGCGTGTAGAGTTAGAAGCTTGGCTCTACATGAGATCAGATAACTTTTTGACAGTGCGATTCATATGGTCGCGTCTTGGCAACATTTTACATGAAAATGTTTTTGGTGCGATTTAATTTCTTTTCGTAAGCTGCTTGTGACAATTTTTTTTTGGGTGTATTTCTTGCACATCGGAGACGCCAGGAAGGGACTCCTGGCGTCTTTATATCGGATATCAATTTTCAGACCTATAGCTAGCTCATCAATTTTCAGACCTCTAGGGCCAAAATTGTGGAAGTCTCATACAAACTTCCATCCCCTATTTTAAGGGGTTGGGGGATAAAAGTTACAAGATTTATAATCTTTTTGTTGTTTGTGTAGGTACTAATAATAGCTTACCTACATACCAAATTTCAGTTTTCTAGGACATTAGGAAATACCCTAAGTATTTTGATGATCGTCAGACAGTGACGAAATCAGGGTTTTTTAGATATCAATAAAATCTAAAGTATAAGAGCTATGCAATTAAAACTTTTCCGCTATTGACAACATATCCCGAGAATTTTGTTTATCTGGTATCCGTATAATCCAAACCCAAGTTAGAAGGGTTCAAAAAAATGACGAAGCGCTTCGAGAAAAGGTAGGTAGTGCCCTTGCGCTTCGCTTGGCTCGTCTTGGCGCAGATATTAGAGAACGCGGAAGCGGCGGTGAAAATGTGTAAAAGATTATTTCAAAAAAGACAGTTTGTTGTATCGCCATTAGATATCGATTCCCGTCAAGTCTGTGAAGTTTGCCCAAGCTATTTAATGTGACCCAGTTTGGCCGCATTCTAGTTCCGTTTAGAACCATCGCGACATTTTTTAACAGGAGTATAGCAGTATCAGTATTGATGCAAAAATAGACTTGCAAGTAGACCTCTAGTCGATAATGCGAGAAGTCCCTGCTCTCCAGTATCTGAAGATTTCTTTCACTTTTTGGTCTTCTTTCGTGTCAATAAGTGGTATTTATTTTAGTTATATATAACTGCAGCATTAGTGGCGTCCCTCAAAGTGCAGATGTAAGGATGTTTCTGACAATCGAGCAAGCGGCAAGCCACGAGAACACTGGTTGTTTTGTTTTTTTTTTTATAAGTAACCCATAATTTTATCAAACTATGTTACTTAGGCGCAGTCGATTTAGTTCCTTCTGTGTGGAATTCGACGAGCTATAGCGTGAGAAAGAGGTGCGCCGGTGACAATGCACGTGCGGTCAGAAGCGCGAGGCCAGCCCGCCGCCGCGACTGTCGGCGTGCGACGCCAGCGCGTCGGCGCGTTGCTGCACCAAGTTCACAGCGGCGTACGGTATCGACGCGTTGAGAGGCGCGGAAGGTGCGGCCGGGGGCGCGGGAGCTGCGGGCAGCGCGGCGGGCGGGGGCGCGGGGCGCGCGGCCTCCAGCGCCAGGCCGGCGGGGCGCACGGCCACGCGCGCGCGCTCCACGGCGCCCGGCGCGCCCTCCGCCACCAGCGCCGCCGCCGCTTGCGCCAGCGCACTCGTCGACTCGGCCCCCAGCACGTAACGCGTTCCTGACGACAACATAAAGCTATGATATTTTGCCACAATATTATTTAAACACCCAAATGCAGTACAGTATAAAGGGTGTAAAAAAGCAAAAAGGCGCTTCTCTCCCCATCATTGCGATCAGTTTTTTGTTGTACACCATACCTACCACCTACCGTACCTTCTAGTTACGGAGATATTGGGGGTCAAAGTTCCAACTTCTTCACAAGTTTTTTTTTTTAAATACATGTTTTTAATGTAAGAACCTTCACTTGAAACGCCTCCATGACCACACCCTATTCAATCCATCCACCATCACAATGTTTTGAGTGCGTTACATTGAGTTTATCGTAAAACATGATTTTTCGCTCCAAAAAAAAAAGTCATTTCCCAGAAATAATTTTTGCGAAGGGTTACCTACTTAGTTTAATGTACAGAATGCTTTGTTAATGGTTAAGTTGTTTTTTTTTATGACGGGCGTCCTGTCGTGAGTTGGGAGTTGTACTGACCGCAGACGGTGTCGTCGAGCAGAATGGCGGGCGCCAGGTCGAGTGGCGCAGCCGGTTCGTCGCGCACCCAGCCCGCCGCTGTGCCCGGCCCGGACCCGAACGGCACCGACAAGCCACTGAAACAACACGCACACACTTACTCACACGCATAGGCACACAGCATGCCCTAGCATGTTTTCCAGACATCCGCATGAACTGAGTATAACAGGTCAGAAAACAACAAACATATCAGAATATAAAACTGTCAGCCGTCATGATCTACCTGCCCTATGAGCTACCTGCATGATCATTAGGTATCACCTCGGTCATGATCTACCTGCCCTATGAGCTACCTGCATGATCAACAGGTATCACCTCGGTCATGATCTACCTGTCCTATAAGCTACCTGCATGATCATTAGGTATCACCTCGGTCATGATCTACCTGTCCTATAAGCTACCTGCATGATCATTAGGTATCACCTCGGTCATGATCTACCTGTCCTATAAGCTACCTGCATGATCATTAGGTATCACCTCGGTCATGATCTACCTGCCCTATGAGCTACCTGCATGATCACCTCGGTCATGATCTACCTGTCCTATAAGCTACCTGCATGATCATTAGGTATCACCTCGGTCATGATCTACCTGTCCTATAAGCTACCTGCATGATCATTAGGTATCACCTCGGTCATGATCTACCTGCCCTATGAGCTACCTGCATGATCACCTCGGTCATGATCTACCTGTCCTATAAGCTACCTGCATGATCATTAGGTATCACCTCGGTCATGATCTACCTGTCCTATAAGCTACCTGCATGATCATTAGGTATCACCTCGGTCATGATCTACCTGCCCTATGAGCTACCTGCATGATCACCTCGGTCATGATCTACCTGTCCTATAAGCTACCTGCATGATCATTAGGTATCACCTCGGTCATGATCTACCTGTCCTATAAGCTACCTGCATGATCATTAGGTATCACCTCGGTCATGATCTACCTGCCCTATGAGCTACCTGCATGATCACCTCGGTCATGATCTACCTGTCCTATAAGCTACCTGCATGATCATTAGGTATCACCTCGGTCATGATCTACCTGTCCTATAAGCTACCTGCATGATCATTAGGTATCACCTCGGTCATGATCTACCTGCCCTATGAGCTACCTGCATGATCACCTCGGTCATGATCTACCTGTCCTATAAGCTACCTGCATGATCATTAGGTATCACCTCGGTCATGATCTACCTGCCCTATGAGCTACCTGCATAATCACCTTGGTCATGATCTACCTGCTGCGTGCTCAATTTTTTTCAAATTCGTTTAGTCGTTGTGTCGTGTTTGAAAAGCAACCATCCACAATTCCACATTCACACCCCTCGGCTACAATCCTCAGCATGCTCACCAAGTTGCCGCGTATCGCGATGTTATGTGGCGCATTCATAGCCACACTATGACTTTGCCTCCTACCCTTACTGCTCTCCTGCTACATTAATTTTATTTTAAAGTTTTACTGTCCCAATTAAATTGTACTAAGAAAAGTGATGGCCTGAAACACGGATTGAATAAGCCTAGATCGGGCAGGTTACATTACTTGCAACTGTTAAATATAGGGTATTATAGACATATAGTATCTGAGCGCGCTCGAATATATTAGGATATTTTCGGACAAAGGAGATTTGGCAAAATTAATTGGCATTACGATATATACCAATGGCTAGATCTCTTTATGAAGAACATTTCTTATTACGGCGACTTCTCTCGATTCCGAGTCAGAGAGGAGCTACAGAGGACTAAATATGAGCAATTAAGTTAAATTAAATACTGTTATTTCTTAAATTTATTGTCTTTCATTGATACAGCTGTACGTTTAAAACATCATGTATAAAATCTTTTGCAAAAAGAACGGGCACTTTAGATTTTTTTCTCTACTTCAATGAAGAAGAACAACAAAGAGGTTTTATTAATTTGACGATGTATTGGCATGTTATTTGAAGCATCCTGGCATGATTTTTTACGTTCCAAATTTAAATTTTGAAATTAACAAAAAAATAATGAGTATTGTGGATTATTGTAAAATTCCTTTACAATAATCGATTACTAAAATTTTAAAACTTTTTGGATATTTTCTGCAAATTAAACAATTTAATCTTTCTTTTTACATAAAATACCACTTTTTGATATGAGTGATAAAGCTATAAGGGCCGGTAAAATTATAGCCCTATTTGAAGAAAGTTGTTCGCAAACTTTCGTGTCTCAGCGGCTAATTGTGAGTCGTTCTACTGTCCAGAGGACTTGATAACGGTATCAAGAGACCGGTTCGGTCAAAAGAAAAAAAAGTTCGGGAAGAAAACGATGCACAGAACCAAGAGATGACCGCTTTTTGGTGAGTCAAGCGTTGCGGAATCGTAAGGCTTCAAGTGTGGACCTGAAGAAGAGCCTTGAAGAAGTAAGAGGAGTAGAAGTTAGCTTGTGGACGGTCAGGAGGAGGCTTTTGGCCAATATCAGGAGTTACCGCCCGGCTCGGGGCCCTAAATTACTCCGTGAGCACCGTGTTGCTCGACTTCAGTTTGCTCGAAACTGTGCTTCATGGTCTCTGAAGGACTGGAATCAAGTATTGTTTTCTGATGAAGCTAGAATCTCTTTGTGTGGAGAGGACCGACGCCGGCGAGTGCTGCGAAGGCCACGGGAATGCTATGCAGAAGTGTGTTTCGAAAAAATCACTCCTTATGGCGGAGGCTCCGTTATGTTTTGGGCAGCAATGAATTTGACGGACCGTATGGAGTTAGTTTTCATAGAAAATGGAACATTAAATGCACACCGGTACATAATGGGAGTCCTAATTCCAAATGCACAACCCGCATTGACTGCACTTGGGGAAGATTCCATTTTTATGGACAATAATGCTCGCCTGCACCTTTCTGATGACGTGGAAGCGTACATGCAAGAAGTTAGGATCCGTCGTTTAGATTGGCCAGCTCGAAGTCCTGACCTCAATCCAATTGAGCATGTCTGGGATGTTCTAAAGAGACGGGTAAGATCAATGCAACCTGGTCCACAAAATATCAGGGAGCTAAAAAGAGTAATTGCAGAAGAGTGGGAACGTATTTCTCAAAACGTTATTAAAAACATCGTGGCAAGCATGCCCAGAAGGCGGCTCCTGCCCAACCTGGGGGGGCCGAACGCCTCCTGCCGGAGGCTCTACGCGGGAGTTGTGCGGTCCATGGCCCTTTACGGGGCCCCGGTGTGGGCGCGTTCCTTGAGGCTGCGTGCAGCCCACTACCTGAACGCGCCCCAAAAGGTGGTAGCCGTAAGGCTGGCCCGTGGGTACCGCACGATAGCCCGCGAGGCGGCGTGCCTCCTTGCCGGATTGCCGCCATGGGATCTGGAGGCGATAGTCCTCGCGCGCCTGCATGAATGGCGCGCGGAGGCGCTTCGCCGGGGGGAAACTCCGCTGCCGCGACAAATTGTCGCTCAGCGGACAGACTTCCGGCGGGATCTCATGGCGACATGGAGAGAGCACTGTCGCAACCCCGTGCAGGGCACGCCACGATAGTGGCGATAAGTCCCCTCTTTGAGGAGTGGCTGGAGAGACGCCACGGCGTCCTCACCTTCCGCCTGACGCAGGTCCTCACCGGACACGGTGTTTTCGGGAGGTTCCTGCACCGAATCGGGCGGGAGGAAACGCCCGGGTGTTTCCATTGTGAGGATCGACCAGAGGACACGGTGGAGCACACGGTGGAGGTGTGCCCCGCGTGGGCGGAGCACCGCCGTGTCCTCGAAGCGGCGATTGGCGGCGGCGACCTCTCGCGTCCAGCCCTGGTGCAAGCCATGGTCCGGAGCGAGACGGAATGGGACGCCGTCACCTCCTTCTGCGAAGCAGTAATGCTAGAAAAGGAGGTGGCGGAACGTGAGAGGGAGAGAACCTCACAGCGTCCCGGCCGCCGCGGGAGACGCACCGGGCGTCGGGGGCCACCACGTGGCCCCCGGCCACCGTAGGCGCGGGCCTGTGGACGGTGGGCTATGGGCTAGCTCGGCGTCCGTCCGTCTCATGACGACAGGCCGTGTCGACGGCGCGTTCGTGTTCCACGCGCGCCTCAAAGAGAGTCAGCAATAGGAAGGGGTCCGCAAGGACCGATGCCTGCCGGGGTTGCGGGACTGTTCGAAAGAGATACCGTGACCCCGGAACACAAAGGGCGATGAAGGAACATGGATGGGTTTTAGTCAGTAAAAGTCTGACACTCCCTCCTGCTCCGCCCAGAGCGGGAGAAGTCATTTGATGATTTCCCATCCGAAAAAAAAAAAATTAAAAAAAAAAAAGGATTCAAGCTGAAATTTTGACAAGAGGAAGTCACACTCGCTATTAGGTTTTTACATTTGTAACTTTATTTAATAAAAAAAAGTAAAAAAAACTTCTTATCTTTATTGCCGACCACTTCTCATTGTTTGGCCGTGTACATCGTTTTTAAAGAATAGATAGAAAATAAAAAAAATAAAAATGCCAGAATTCACTACACGCGTATTAATTTACACGATCACAAGTATACAGACTACGTCAAACAATTCAATTTCATTTAATTAATTCAAATCGCCTTATAACGTAAATTTCCTTATGTGCCCGTTTTTTTGCAAAAGTGTGTATAAGCCTGTTAAACTTGCTTTTTAAAACATTGACATCTTAAATGCCTGATTCTATGGGCATTTGTACACGTCAACCAGTAAACCCGTTGTAGATCTAGCAAACGACCCAAGAGCTAGACTGACCTGATACTATACCGAAGATATCCCAGACGCCAGCCGGTACGAGATTAGGATGGCTCTGAAACAGCTTGAAAACAAGAAGGCACAGGAAGGCGGGTAGAAAACCGGTACCTTAGGCCCTTCAGAAGCTGTTTGACTCCGTCATACTCATGGGGAAAATGCCACAGGCATGGTACAGGGGTGTGGTTGTACTCTTTTTCAAGAAGGGCGACAATGCCCGGCTGAAAAATTATAGGCCCATCTCACTCTTAGCCATGTATACAAGTTGTTTTCAAGAGTCATCACGAATCGTCTCGCGCGCAGGCTCGACGATTTTCAGCCTCCCGAACAAGCCAGATTCTGAAAAGGCTTTAGCACCGTGGACCAGATACATACACTGCGGCAGGTTATACAGAAGACCGAAGAGACCTATAACCTGCCTCTCTGTTTAGCGTTTGTGGACTACGAAAAAGCCTTCGACGAGACTTGGGCTGTTCTGCAGTCTCTACAACGGTACCAAATCGATTATTGGTACATCGAGGTGTTGAAGTGTTTGCACAAAAACACCACCATGTCAGTCTAACTTCAGGACCCAGCCTCGGAACCTATATTTCTCCAGCGAGCTGTGAGACAGAGAGACGTCATATCTTCGAAACTGTTCACCGCTGCACTAGAGGATGTCTTCAAGGTTCTAGACTGGAGAGGGCTACGCAACAACGTCAACGGCGAGTACACCACTCACCTTCGGTTTGCCGACGATATAGTGGACATGGCTGAGACCATGGAGGACCTCAGTACAGTGCTCGATGACCTCAGTAAAGCTTCCGAAAAAGTGTGTCCTAAAATGAACATGGACAAAACCAAGGTCATGTTGAATGCTCATGTAACACCCACTCCAATCAAGATCGGAGACTCTAAACTCGAAGTTGTAGACGATTATGTGTACCTAGGACAAACGGTCCAGTTAGGTAGGTCTTTATATCGAGAAAGAGGTCAATTGTCGAATCAACTCGGCTGTCGGCTATCTTCTCGTCCAACTTACCTCAGCGATCTGCCAGAGGAGCTCGTGGCTAAATAATAACTGGCAGTAGGGTCGATCTTTAGGTTAAGCCGTGCTTAGCTAGGTTGGTCTGTGAATGGGTGACCACCCTTACATACCGAGTTTCCTCCGTGCCTCAGAAAGCACGTTAAGCGGTTGGTCCCGGCTGTCATTTGTAGATCTTTGACAGTCGTTACAGGTAGTCCGTGGCCCAAAAAGTCTGACAACCAGTCTGACCAAGGGCTATCGTATTACCCAGCATTAACTGGGTTGTGGAGGTCAGATAGGCAGTCGCTTCATGTAAAATACTGGTATTCAGCTGCATCCGGTTAAGCTGGAAGCCGACCCCAACGTAGTTGGGAAAAGGCTAGGCAGATGATAAAATAACAGTTAATCCTCCTGTAAAATTTGTTTTTTGTCGTTTACACTAAGTCGGCGGTAAAGGGTTGAATTATGTTATTGCTATTGGTCACCCAGAAAATATTAACTTCGGTGCTCAAATAAATAGTCACCAATTTAAGTTAAGAACTCCTAACGGAAAACGAATTGGCTAAAGTCATGTTACAGGCAAAGGATCTACTTAAAAAGCTATAAGCAAAAGATATATTGTGTTATGTTGTATTGTTGTTAGATTTGTTTACCGCCCCGGCAAGGCTCCTGTGGAGCCCAACGTTAAACTGCGCGCCGCGAAGCCGAACACCCCGGTGTACATCTCTCGCCTACATTACACCACTGAGGCCAAGGACATCTAGGAGTACGTGTGCCAAAGACTGAAGTACACGCCAAGAGAACAGCTTCTGGAGTCGCGCCGCAACGTCAATTTCAAGGCGTTTGTGGTGCGCATCCCAACGTGTATGCTCTATCTGGTGTTGGAAGAAGTTTTTGGCCACAGGATGTGGTGTTCCGTCGCTTCCGCGGACTAATTCCACAAATATGCACAAAACAACGTGCAAGTGAAGAGCTACTAACATAGTTTTTAAAGTTGCTTATACTAACAAAAAATTGTGATTAGTATGTATTTTTAAGTTAAGGTATTTATCTATGGGTCTTTGTTACCTGAAATAAATGGTTTATTATTATTATTATTACTATTGGTTTTTGGTAACCCAGAAAACATAACTTCAAACGGACTGCGAATTGCCAAAAGTCGTATTTAGTAGCAACGGTTCTCCAAGCTTTTTTCAATTATGTACATATAATTATGTTATGGCTATTTGACTTTGGGGCAGATGCCCGTACTTCAAAGCACATTCTCCAAATAGTATGAGGGTTATTTTTGTTCATATATCTGGAACCATGAACAGGAGTTTTTTTTGCTTTCTGGCTCGTCTGCATTCCATAGTTTTGCTATGTATTTTCTTTTCCGTTATGGGACTTAGGGTGCCTTCTCATGTGCTTAGGATGGCCATGCTCACTAACAACATAATATCACGCCTGCATTCCTTTGCAAAGCGGTAGGTACCTGGACCCAGGCACGCCTTGTTGCAGATGTAAGAGATTAGGGGAGGGACCAGACTTCAGACTGTGCTCTGCCAATAATAATTCCTAGACCCTGACCCTGATTCCTGTCTGTCGCCGGTTGTGCCCGGTCGAGGGATCAAATCTGCTACTCAAGAAGCCATGCTTGCAAAATGAAAGCATATCACAGAGTTCAGGTGACATTTTGTAATGATTGAACGTCGCATATGAAAATAATAACATAAGCCATATTAACTCTTTTTAGAAGAGTTTCCTATGTCTCTATTTTCGTGCTACATAACATACTTTTCCGTGCTACATAACTAAAAATAATATCATTTTATTAGGATATTATTTTTAGTTTTTTCCCGGCATTTGTGACAACGTGCCAAGGAAACGTTGAAAATATGTGAACAACATAATTATATATCGTAGAAGAAGTATGATGTTAAAACATTGAGTTAGGTCAGGAAAGGTTGAAATACATATTTGTCATTGTGTAATGAACAGTAGGTATTAACCATAGGGTTTCTTCTTCATAAGAATCGATTTATTAGAACCGTGCACCTGTATTCTAATGGTTCTGTAGTGTGTTCATCTAGTGTGGTACTGACAGACTGGTAAAGTGTTTGTGCTGCAGAATAAACAATAACAAGACTACAAGTTCTACAGTAAGGGATAGTAAAGCTTTGGCAAGCTGGAGAAATATGAGCAGAAACTGGGAGCCAATCGTGTAGAAAAGATGAAGGACATTTTACGTATTACGTTAAACTACAATGGTAGCTCCCCGTCACAGTCCTTCCACAATTATTTTTCTTCAGATCAGATCTTGAGCCAGGTTACAATGAGATTGCAGTGCAGTGGCGGGGTACTCACGTGACGAGCGCGACGTAGGTGTCGTACCGGTCCACGGCCGCCAAGCCCGTGGCCGCGCCGCCCGCCGCCAGCGTGCCGGCGCGAGCCTCTCCCTGCAGCGCCTCCAGCACCCTGCGGAGTGCGGAGCTCCACATGTTACTGCGTGTCTCACGCATGCGCGGGAACCTCGGCTCAGCAGTAAGGTGAAAGCGCCAGGGTGGGCCTCAAAATTCAATTTTTCTTGCGTTTTTAAGCCCAGTCAAAATATTTAATGAAAAGCCATTCAATGGAATTAAATGAACTTAAGAGGGTTGTATTGATGATTTTAATTATTATAATTCGGTAACTACATAAGTGCTAGAAAGCGAATCATATTTTATTCAGCATACAGCCTAACACTGACTTGCTGTTTGAATTTCGCTGGCTACTCTGGCGCTTCCCACTTATGGTTCGGTCGAACCGATATTGATAAAATGCGGACTTAGCTCCGGACACCATACTCTGACAGTTATTTCAAACTAAATGCATTTATTTCCTACTTGGTCTCACGACCAAGGAGAGGATGGGTACCTCACGAATTGGTGAGAAGCAGAACACCATTGTGTGAAGTGGAAGGACTGGGGGAGGTCTTTACTTCACAAAACACAAAAATAAAAAAATAGCCCTTACGGGGGCGCAGCGACATCCATCGTTCGTTTAATGCAGATGCTTTCGACCGGACTTGTCGCTCCACCAGGTGACGCCTTTATTGAGAGAATGAGTGCAAAAACGTCATCGTCATCATCTGAAAAGGCTAGGCAGATGATGATGATTAGTGCAAATGTAAACTAACTTCTAGCCGAACCTGCGCTGCGCGTCATCTGGAGAGGCTGGCGGCGGGGTGAGCGCAGCAGCCAGGGCACGCGCGGCGGGTGCGCCGGCGCCGGCCACCAGCATGCGCCACGCGCCGGCCGCCCGCGCCTGCGCCTCCGACTGTCGCACTAGCGCCGCGCCCTTCCACACAGCTGACAGCTCTGTAACATTTTTTACTGTGTTGAATACTACGAGTGTCATAAGAGTCAATGATATCACGATTGCCGACGAAACAGTCACGAGTGTCGACGAGAGTGGTACGAGCGTCGAAGAAAGAGGTTTGACTCTCTAGTATCGGAGTGTCAATAGTCTATCTAAACATATTCCCTTGATAATCCTGGAATGCTGCACATTCCTGGACTTTAACGAGGTGTAATGATGGGCAAGGAAGAAAAAGCGACATGCCCTACTGTGAGGGCTCCTCACTAGCAGAGTTTTTGGGAAGAGTCGAGGACTCCCCATTCGGCCCGCTCGATGTGCCACAGCCAACCAGGACTCGTAAACAACTCAGAGATTTCCAGATCCAGACAGCAGTCACCCTCTGACAGCAGTCTCGAGTTCCCGAGTTAATGAAGTAAGTGGTAGTGAGGATCATAACGCACCGGCGCTGGTGTTGGGCAGCAGGCTGGCGAGATAGTCGGCCAGCAAGGGTGCCGCTGCCACCGAGCCTGCCGCGTACGAGCCAGCGCCCCCCGCCCCCGCCCCCGCCACCGCCAGCCCGTCCGACACTACGTACCCGTCCCTGGAACATACACGTACTTCAATTACTGATTGTTCTACTTACGCAAAATATGATATCTGTAACACAAAATACACCAAAAAGTAAAAAGAATTGTCAAAACTAATTTTAAACTTAACATATTAAGGGGTCTTCCATTTCTGGATGAAGGCCTCCACTATCCGTTGCTCATCTAGGTTTATATATCTTGAGCCGTTCTGGTCCACACTGTCCCTGTCAGTGCGACGATATCATCTCGCCATAGTTGTAATGGTCTGTGGTCCTCGCAATGTGGGTTGGCCAATTCTACTAAAGTCATTGATACTTTGCATATGGCCAATATGCAAAATATCAATGAGTTTGACAACCGTATAAAACAGTTGGTAATATATTTCAGTCACATACACGCTGCAGTGCTCCATAATGTCAGTTCCGAGAACCCACTCCTGTTTGGAAGTCTTCCACCAGGACTGACATTGGACATTGTCGCATCATGATACTTACTTAGCCAGCTGTATGGCGGGCGTGAGGAGCTGCTGCCACGGCAGCGTGCCGAGCTGCGCGTGCAGCGTGGCGAGCGCGGCCACGAGGCGTGGCGCCCGCTCTCCGCCCCCCGCGCCGTCCACGCCCCCCCACTCATAGAGCACGGGGGGCGACGCCCTAGCGTTGCGATACTCCCAGTACAGCAGCGCACCACTCCTGCAACGATAACGGGGGTTTTAGTAGGGTGTTCGTTTGTAAAATAAAAAAAAAATTGTGAAATAAATGATGATTTTTTTTTTTTGGGACAGGCCCGCCACACTGTTCCCAAACCACTGTAACTCCTGAAAGCCAGAACCAACAGTGGCGACCACCAGAAAAGCGCCGAGCATTGTCTCGGCGCTTTTCTGGTGCTCGACGAAGTCCCAGAGAATGAATTTAACTGTGAATAAAATATAAATGATGATTATTGTTAAATAGTAAATTGTTACCCTAGGGTGAAAGTAACTTATTTAGTCCCGAGACGAGGTTTGGCGCCCGAACGTAGCGAGGGCGCCAATAGTGCGAGAGACTAAATAAACAAAAACACTGGGCTTTTCATTACGAATACAAGGAAAATAAAAATAAAAACATGAATTAACTCGAAATAACAAATGAAGATCGGGTTGCCGCTTTCCCACCTATTTTGTTTTTTTTTTCTGTGGCCGGCCAGCTATTCAGTCATTACAGTTTGTCCGCTGAGAGAATGCGTTCCTGACAGGTCTTGAGTATTAGTATTATTAGTGGTGTTATATAACTTATAGCATAAATAACTTACCTATTTTTACCCTTTTTGCCCTATTAACAAATAATATTATTAAAAACGATAAGATTAAATCAAGTAACAATCAATGTTTTCGCGCTAAATTTATGTACCAACTGACAGACTTCAGGAACGCATTCTCTCAGCGGCCAAACTGTAGGTATTTTTCATTTTTATCATTGAAAAAATGGTAAATATTTTGCCCAAATCTATTATATGTTTTATTTAAGTTTATTTTATAATCTTTACATAATTAATTAAAAACTAAGTATTAAATAAACTAAAATAATTAAACTAACAACAAACTATATAAGGGCATCGAAAAACTCCTCCTCAACGCTGTCAGCTGGTAATGTGCCCAAGAGACTGGCGGCGTTGCCACGTTGTATGGCAACACTTAGCCTCTGACCAAGAAAAAAGCCAGCTCTTGGGGCACGGGAAGCGTCAACTAGGCGTTTTGAAAGTTCTTTGAACAGGTTATGAGCACTCGGACCCCACGGCCCTAGAGTTTCAACCCCACACGGCTCAAAAATATAGTTACCCTCAAAGGTTTCTATATTTACGCCGTTTGAGGTTCTCTGCAGCAAATCTATTATATTATATTATAATAAAGTTATTTAAAAAATACATAATTACTCTTTAATTAATACTTAGGTAACTTTATGTTATTTAAATTTTACATCGCGCTGTAATTGAGTGGCTGTATAGAAAGTTGGAACATGGTTCAATAGAAATGTGAAAATAGAACTAGTTTTTTTTTATAATTTTAAAGCTGTCCGTTGAAAACGATTCTCCCTAGGGCTGAAAAGTATTACTTTCAACCCGCTCGTCAGGCAACTTCAGACCTACTTTCCGAGTATGAGTATTGTAATGTGTTTTTTTACATGGTTTTTTTACTTAGATTTTTGAACATTAGAATATAGACCTTTCCGTACGAAGTCCAGCAGCTTGACTGTTTATTTGTTTTGACGAATTCGCGCGCTAAGTAAAAGCGCCTTCCACAAGTAGTGAGAGACTCCGAAATAAAAATTGGTTTTGGTTCGCCATTTAGTTTTAGATGTGTTATGCTAAGTTTTTCTTTATAAATAATAAAATAAATAATATATTATCTTTTTTTACTATCTTTATAAATAATAAAATAATATTGAAGGTTTTTAATAAAATCCATAATGAAACTGTTGAAGACTGATGAAACCTTAATAATTATTTTGAAAACTTTGACAAGCCATTAAACTATTTTTATTAATAAAACATAATTTTATTTAAATAATAACAACAGTTTTTAAGTTCTTTTGTATCAATACTCAGTATCCTGTTCATAACTTCATAGCCTCAGTCTCCTGGGCCCATGTTTTTTTAAATGGTCATAAATTTGGTATATTTTTTATTTCTTTGACTGGCCCGTTTGGGATCAGTAAAAGAACGACCTCAGCTAGACGTCAACCTACTTTTCTGACCTTAAATGCCAAAAAAATGTTGCGCCAAAAATCACTTCATTTTTGTCCTTCCTGAGTCATTTTTGTCCACCCAAACACAAAAAAAAACATACCGTCGAATTGAGGACCTCCTCTTTTTCGAAGTCGGTTGAAAAGTATTAGTACATATGAAAACCCAAACAAAAGTGGAAGTCGGGCGACAGTAAATAAAATAAGGTAAGTTATAAGCGTAAGAAGATACTTACGCGTCCAACGAGGTGCGGTGTGGTGCGAGCACGGCCAGGCACATCGCGGCGGCGACGGCGGCGTCGAGCGCGCGCCCCCCCGCTTTGAGCGCGTCCGTGCCGGCGCGCGAGCACGCCGCCGCCGACGATGACACGCTGCCGTGCGGCACCAGCTGTGGCACACCACATACACATGACCTTGTCGCATTCACGTGCGAATACACGGCGCAATTCACGCTGCTCATCGCAGTCCGGATCAGAGCAAGAACTGTTCACATCTCACAGGTCCACGTAAAAGATCATACTACGTCATATTTCTGGTTCATACTACTACGCCTACACGGACCCTTTTTCGGAAAAACGGAGAACAGCAAGGCACGAACGCGGCGTGGAGCCGCACATGAAACTGTTTCTCTTACATGTTTCGCATGGGAGTGTGGGACCTTCACAAAATCTTGTGTGACGCACTCTCTGCATTGCCAGGTGCACAAACACAAGCAATACAGACTCACCTCGAAGTCTCCGTAGTAGATCTGCGTGAGCAGCGCCAGCGTGATGGCGGCGGTGAGCGCGGCGAAGGCGGCGAGGATGAGGCGCGGTCCCCCCGCGCAGCAGCGCGCCCCGCCCGCGCCCACGCTGCCGCTCGCCTTTAGCGGCAGGTCCTCGCGCAACTCCACGCCTCCTATTACATACTCATATAACAAACAGCCCTTTTTTAAACTAAAACTAAGTAACTTTACGCAAAAAATATTGCTGAGAAACGACTTCTTTTTTGAGGTGCAAAATCACGTTTTACAGTAGGACCGCAGGCCTCTCTATGAGAGGGAATGGGCTATAATCCACCACGCGGGCCCAGTGCGGATTGGTAGATGTCACATGTCTTCGATTTTTTTGGTTCTAGGACATGCCGGTTTCCTCACGATATTTTCCTTCACCGTTTTGAGAGCAGTGGTGATGAAATAAATTACACAAAGTAATGCGCCTGCTTGGGTTCGAACCGATGACTTACTGTTCGTAAGTCGGGGCCGCCACCACTGCTCTCGTAGGTATTACTCAGTCCTAACTGGGTTGTGGAGGTCAGATAGGCAGTCCCTTCATGTAAAGTACTGGTATTCAGCTTAATCCGGTTAGACTGGAAGCTGACCCCACATAGTTGAGAAAAGGCTAGGTAGATGATGATAGATAAGTAGTATTTATATTACCTATATAGATATAACATTGGCAAAACTAGCTAATAATAATCTAAATGTATGAACTTGAACTATGAACCCACCGGAGGGGAGCTGCGAGTCAGGGCTGCTGCGACTGCTGTGCGGCATGGCTGCTCACCTGCTCGTCTGCTTGTCTGCTCACCCACCCGAACACTGGGGACATTACACATAGCTAGTCTACTCGTATTGTGTAACTTTTGAAGGGAAGCCAGAAGTATGCTATCGATTTTGCTAATTTGGTGTAACGGGTCAAGTTCTAATAAGGTGGCGGAAGCGGCCGATCGGGATGTGATTATTAATATTTATAATATTCTGCATGACGAGAACCTCGTGAAAGCTGAGAAAGAGAAGCAAATAAATTATGTCGACTTGGCACACGAGGTTCGCGACATGTGGAATATGAACTCGGTTATCATTGTGCCGATTGTCGTGACGGCCAATGGCCTCATAGCCAAGAGCTTCGATGACCATCTATCGAAGCTCTCTTTAGGCGGTTGGATCAAGGACCTGATTTAAAAGGCAATACTCCTCGACACGGCTCGCATTGTAAGGAGGTTCCTGTCTCTGTAGCCCTAACCAACCACCGGTGGCTTGAACCCTGCTCCCGACACCGGCGGACTAATATTTTTTTTTATTTTTAAATGTTTTTATATGTTTTTTCTTAGAAATATTTAAAAATGTAACTAATAAGATGCTAAGATGAATAAAGCAGATAATAATAAATACCTGTTTCCAAAACAATAGATGTTCCTAATAGGTAAACTAAAGTCCAATCAAATAGATTTGTCTCCAAGAAGGTAAAAAGATCAGACATTCACGACTCTGACCAAAACATGACCTTGTAGAGAAATAATTAACCGATGAGTCAGCCACACCTCACAACAAACTATTGACACACAATACGATGACTGCTATCTATACGTAGATGTACATAATTATGTTTGTTTAGCGTGGTACCTCTCCCTTTCTCCTATTACTGTCACCAGCAACACAGTTAGCGCACGCTCTTGCTCTATCCAACTCAAGACCACTTTTCCAAATCTGAAAGCTGTCACAAGACAAATACATTGTGGAATTACATAGCTTGCAGCAAGCACCTAGGTACCTACCTAGCTGGTACATCTTGAAATGTTGCTCATTCATTAAACATTATTTAAACTATCCACAGCAGAAACTGGTATTAAGTGCTGCAGTGTACTTATGGAACACACTTTACGGCAGGTATAAGTACATGCCGTAACGACCGATGACCGATGTTATATGTGTGCATACCTACACCCCACAATCCACAGTTACAATGACACGGAGTGTTGACAGTTGCGCGGCGTCCTCGGCTCGGCTAGCGGCTCCTCCCTCATACGTGTGCCTCTGACACTACAAGGCACACATGCCTTCACTCACTGGGGACATAGACACACTGCACAAACACGTAAACCAAACACAATCGACGCTTGCGCATTCCTTGAGTGACACACAAAATGCGTGTCAAGACAGCGCCGAAGACGTTGCGAGTGGCCGCCGGGGCTCACGCCGGAGGATGCCGGAGGGGGGCACCTCCGCAGAAACCGCTCTTTGACGTCATCGCAGCGATGCCCGCTCCGCGGTGTCTATGATCAGATTACTAGAGGCTCCTACTTTGTAAGGCAACAACATCTTTTATAGCCCCGGCAGAGACACAGGCAGTCTCCCGCATCGAAGGCAGTCAAATTCATTCAGCTCACCTAGTCGATCGTTATCGAGTATTCCCTCCTGGAAGGGGCACGTGTCTGATGAAGTGATGACGTAGTGAGGAGTCCCGCGCTGCGCCGGCGCTGCGTGCGAGCGAGACGGCGCGCAGGTGAACGACCGCTGCGCCTGAGTCACCGCGGCCGTGATCACTTTACTATGAATGTATATCGATCGAGACACTAATGAAAAGTAACAGTATGTTTTACAAACATTCCACATTTTCATTGAAATGTACCGCCCAACTCAGAGCAACACCAGTTGGCTGATTTCTCTAAGCTAGTTTTTTTACAATTTCAATGCAGCATGCAGAATTAGGTAACAAAACTAGTTTCTGTGAGCACAATGCAGCACGAGAGGAACTGTACCTACTCATACAGGTCATACAGAGTTCGATTATGTTTACCTAACTGTTGTAAAACTTAAAACATTCATTTCAATTAAACCATTTTTTACAGACACTTTTGATTATTGACAAAATAAGTTTCAGTCAAAAACAAAAAAAAAAAACCCGGCCAATAGCGAGTCGGACTCGCGCACCGCCGAGGGTTCCGTACAATTTTTTTAAAGGACAAACTTAACTTTACTGTTCGATCCCATGAAACCGCTATTCCTTTTACCGCTATTTCGTTTTGTTATTAAAATACATATTTACGGCTTTCAGATTTTTCCCTTTACTTGAGCTGTAAGACATTGCTTTTCGCCTTTCGTAATTATAGGTCCACGGGAACTACCATATAGGTTTTCGACCCAAAACCTTTAGGGTACTTCCGGTTGACCTAGAATGGAACGGACAGACGGACAAAACAGTGATCTTATAATGGTTCCGTTTTTTCCTTTTGAGGTACGGAACCCTAAAAATGAAGAAACAGTTCCAGTTGTGACCGGAACTGTAGCGCATAATAAGAATTTAATTGGCCATGAGCCACGACGAACATTTTCCAAAGCTACACGATTGGAGGTTGAATCAAGGGCCTGATTCTGCAGACATTAAGGCAGAGGATACTCCTCGTTACGACTCGAATTGAGAGGTGGTTCCTGACTCTGGAGCCCTAACCACCCGGTAACTTCGCCCCTGCTCCCAACACCGGCCGGCGGATTGGGTACACTATTTCTAATATTTTGAAATGTTTTTTAACAAATATTTAAGATTTTTGATGCTTTATATCACACATGCTTTCGCTGAACGAAGGTGTGGATCTCTCCGTGAAGCGTTTATGTAGGCACCAGGTACAGTGTGTGCAAACAATCAAATGTGTGATCAGTCACAATCAAACATCAACAAACATCTTCTGGGCACGCTCGTTCCATCATAGACCTCATCCATCGCTTTCCATCAGGCGTGATCAAGGTCAAGAGCCCGTTTTATGTATATGTCACGGTAAATGTGATTCATTGAAAATTATTCATTATTACCGATTATTATTAATCATTACCGAAAGACGAGGTAAAAGTAAGAAATTAATCACTTCTAACGGTGATTCTTAATAATTTAACTTAGTACCGATAAATGTAATTAATAAACGCTGTAAATACAGATAAATGTGCGTTTGTTGCAATTCTAAGTGTTAACGCAATTTTTGTATGTGTTTGTTTTTATACTGACTTGGGGCACGCACCCCTTCTCGGACAGGTTAGGTTATTTTTTTATAAACCATTCAGAAGTAGGATATTTTATTAGTACTATGTTTATTTTGCGGTTCATTTATTACTTTTACGAACGAGCGTAGTAAATTATTAATTAGGTAATAATAACTGTTAAAAGTGATAAATTTATATTTTATATTCAAATATACCAAATCATGTGGTAATTATTAATAATGACCGGTAATTATTAATGATTTTCAATGAATCACATACCGTAACCTAGGTGGGTATACAAAAATGACGGCCGAATACAAAATCTCATTCTTTTTTAAAAGACGATTAATATGATTTGGACACCCGGCAAACGTAGCTTATTACATCACGCCTGCTATAGGGAATATGAATGATTTTTTTTTATCACTCTAAACAAAGCGTATTAACATCAGAAATAGCAAAGTGAAATATATTTTTTTATATATATAAAAAATACTAAGTTATAAGCATTTGAAACTGCTGATTAGACAGAGAGATCCGATACAGCGAATCACGTCATTCGCTGCATCGACGTACAAAATTCATACTACATGCCGTTTATCTAGAAAGAGATAGAAACAAAAGTTTAAATGGTTATAACTTTTGAGTTGTTTGGCCGATTTATATCTTGTTTTCGCTTTTTGTCGTTATTTTTATAGTACTTTAACATTCCGTATCGAAATAAAAAAAAAGAAAATTAAAATTCCCTATTCTTGAAGGCTTACGCGAAAAAGGTACTACTACCTATACACATCCTGTTTCTGGGATGCAACTGAGGAATTTCTGATGGAAAAATCTAAAAACACTTTCTTCACACACACAAGAGCTCATACTCAGCATGTCTGCTTGTGACCAACGAGGTTTAAAAATATATAATCTTCTAATACTCGTACATTAAAATCTCCTGTCACGGTGTTTGTTATCGAACTTTTCCGAAGCAGCTTGACCGATTTTATGTTTTTTTTTTGCGCAGATTGGGTACGTCTGAGAATAAGTCGTAGGCTATTTTTTAATCTTACACATACACATCAAAATTTCCACGCGAACGAAGTCGCGGGCAACAACTAGTAACATATAATTGCAATTGCGATTGCCGATTGCAATAAAATTTATCAAAATAATTTCAATCAAACATTAAAATAAAAAAAAAATAAAAAAAAAATTATTAAAATTAAATACAATGCAAATTAAATACAAATACCTACAACTAAAATTCTATTGAAACACAATAAAAAATCATACTCAGAAGTTTCCTCACGACATATAAGACGACCTATAAGAGTCGAGGAAGACCAAAGAAACGATGGATGGACTGTGTGAATGTGTGAATGATATGGCAAGAAACGAGGTGTCTGATGAGATGACGAGTAATAGAGAAGTATGGAAGAAGAAGATCTCGACATGCTGCGCCGACCACAAGTGAATTGGGATAAGAGCAGGAGAGTGATGATGATGATAAAATACAATAACATCAAATGATTCCCAAGATGATATTACAATCTTTTCTCCGGCATGGGTACAGCGACATGTCTATTGGAATAATGCCGAATGTAAGGCCCGCACTCAAGCCTTCCTCCAACCATCGCTAGCAGGGTGTTGGAGCTGGCCCGTATTCGTCACCTTCTTTAACATAAAGTCTCGTAGATGCAGGGGTTGTGTGCTTCTGCAAACATACCCGAAGCGCTGCAGTATCGGGGCAGCCTCCTCCCTTATTGTACTGGACACGGATGGTGTTTTTTTAGCATAACACTATACTTAAATAACTTACAAAGCCATCCGCAGCAGCTTGTGGGTACACGTAAACAAGCTGCACGAGTAAAGCGATGTACAGTACGATCTAAAGAGCGTAACATTTACCTCGCTTGAACATCGCGCAAATCTGCGGGAAATTATGTTTGGTCTAACAGACAACATGTCTGCACGATCCCTGAGGTCGACAGCCAAAACATGCGCTATCCCGTTCGACGGAACACCACTGAGTGTAACCGGCGCGCGGCGGCATGCTCCCGGGATTTTGCTGATACGGATCTGACACTGCCCCTGCCACCTGACACTGTTGGACTGATGCGTATACCTGTATTGACACACTGTAGTAAGTTCCATTGGCATCTCAGCACTACAAGATTTTGATCTTGGATCAGTGAGCGGGATTCGCGTCGATGAGTTTTGGGCTACACAGTAAAGCACTTTTGGTGGACAGCCGAGAACGTAAACCAAACTGGTTATCATGGAACGTGACGTAAATATTGAACTGTGCGTTAAGCATACTATCATACACTTTAGCAGTAACAGCGGCAAGAGAGATAGGCCAATAGTTACTCTTATCAGGAAGCTTATAGCCCTTGTATTCTCGTATAAGCTTCGTACGGCGATCCAGCGGAACTGTGCCATGACAACTAGTTGATCTTAAGATTGACATGAGGATTGGATTGGACTATTATATAATATTATTTGAATGGCAGTAAGTTATTTTATTCAGCGACGTAACGTACAGTTTTAGTTATTTTTAAACTGATCAGCTCATTAATCTCATTACAGATGAGTATTCATAAACTGCAAGTTGTGGTAGCGCCAGCCCGCCCCCCCACTCTGCGCCCCCGCGCTCGTCACGCGACTCACTAATGAGGCTAACGAGATTACCGTGGCAGAAGCCTCGCAAACTAATAATCCTGTATATAAACAGGGCGCGGCGCCACAGCCGCAGTCGACGGAGCATCCTGCCACACACATCACACTCACCAGTAGTACCCAGTCGCCAGCACGCCGAGCAGCAAGATGGTGTACAACTTCAAAGTGTTCAAGAAGTGCGCGCCCAATGGCAAGATCACACTGTATATGGCGAAGAGGGACTTCGTCGACCACATATCGACCGTGGAGCCCATAGGTACCCGTACTCGTACAGGACGTGCAGTGACTGTTGGATACGCGATTCGTTTTGTTCCCAGAAAATATAACATTTCATCGGGGTAGTTATTGAGTGACGAGGCCGAACCGATGTACTGGTATAAAATGGCAACTAGTGCTCCTTTGAGCTAATTCCACATACAATAGTTCGCTCCCCACTAGTTCGCTGCTCGCTGCTCCGGCAGAATTGACAAGAATGTTGCGTAAAATAAACTAATAACCGTACCGTACTTACGCCACTTTTTTGTCACAGTGTAATATGTTTAAATAATAGTGGTATTCTGCTAGACTGCAAGCCGACCCTAACATAGTTGGTAAATGGCTGGGCAGATGATGAGTGACTATCATAAAACTGAATATGGTATTCGCATCCATACTTTTAATATGTATATTTTCCGCGTAACCTGTGGCACAATATCCTTGCATTACAACGATTCCGGATGACTGGCATTTTGTCTACATTTGTATGTGTCCTCAGACGGCGTGGTCCTCCTGGACGAGGAGTACGTGCGCGGGCGCAAGGTGTTCGGTCAGCTGGTGTGCACGTTCCGCTACGGCCGCGAGGAGGACGAGGTCATGGGCCTCAACTTCTACAAAGAGCTGTTCCTCGCCTCCGAGCAAATCTACCCGCTGCCAGAGAAACGAAACTACGAACTCTCGCGTACTCAGGTATAACATAATATTGATCTCTGTACACCAATAAACTACGAACTCTCGCGTACTCAGGTACAACATATTGATTTCTGTACTCCAATAAACCACGAACTCTCGCGTACTCAGGTATAACGTATTGATCTATGTACACCAATAAACTACGAACTCTCGCGTACACAGGTACAACATATTGATTTCTGTACTCCAATAAACTACAAACTCTCGCGTACTCAGGTATAACGTATTGATTTCTGTACTACAATAAACCACGAACTCTCGCGTACTCAGGATAACATATTGATCTCTGTGCAGTTGTACACCATTAAACATAATCAGCTCCATCCGCGTGAAATTATTATAAAAATACTAGCTGTTGCCCGTGAATTCGTTCGCGTGTGTGTGAGACTAAAAAATAGCTGACGACCTATTCTCAGACCTACCGAATTTACTTGTTTTGAACGGTACCCTAATATTTCTATAGTAAAAGTAGAATCGTAAAGCACGGGGGTTTCGGAGATTAGCCGGAATAAACAGACCGACAAAAAAAATAAAAAAATACTCGTACTTAAAATATGCATTCAGTAAGAAGCATTGCATTGCAGCAAGATATTTTGAAATTACAAAAGTATGGATAAACCGATTGTCCTCCCCTCTGTGAGCGGAATAGGACCCCGCTTGTGTTAGTACAATGTGACACATGTCTTCCAGTTCCAGGGAAGGTGTGTAGAGTGTTAAATTCATTTACATTCTTCAAAAATCATTTTGAACCTGTAAAAGAACGGTGTGATGGTCACTATGCATTTGTGACAGTTCTGCCATCGTCGTCATTATGTTTACGTGTGACAGGAGCGTCTGATGAAGAAGCTGGGCGAGGGCGCGGTCCCGTTCCGTCTGACGGTGCCGGCGGGCGCGCCCGGCTCCGTGACGCTGCAGCCGGGGCTGGAGGACGACGGCGAGCCCTGCGGCGTGCAGTACTACGTCAAGGTCTTCGTGGGAGACTCCGAGATCGACCGCTCCCACCGCAGGTACGCACGCATCTCTCATCAATAAGTGTTGGTTTACAATGTGATGATTATGTACTAACTATTAATTCGATAAGTATTGGTTTTATTACAATGTATTGCATTCCGCAGAGTGAACTGACAACTTCCAAATCTATAAAGTTGATTAGCGTGTAATAAAAGATTGTAAGTGTGCAGGAGCACGGTGGCGTTGGGCATCCGCAAGGTTCAGTACGCGCCAGCCAAGCCAGGCCCGCAGCCCTGCACCGTAGTGCGCAAGGACTTCGTGCTGTCGCCAGGGCAGCTGGAGCTGGAGCTCACGCTCGATAAGCAGGTCAGCCTCAGTACACCGAATAAAACACTTTAAACAATTCACTTCAGTTTTTAAGTCATAAGTTATAAAATGCAATAGTCCATCAAGTAAAAAATAAAGTGAAAAATATTAACAGAGATTTATTTGGTGGATATGTTACTTACTTACTTGATAATTACGTGTTGTAACTTGTAAATACTGGAGATGGTTTGTGCATGATTGTGTGTCTGTGCAGCTGTACATCCACGGCGAGACGGTGGCGGTGAACATGTGCGTTCGCAACCACAGCAACAAGGTGGTGAAGAAGATCAAAGCGTGCATCCAGCAGGGCGTGGACGTGGTGCTTTTCCAGAACGGCCAGTACCGCAACATCGTGGCCAGCATCGAGACGCAGTCAGTACCACTCCGTACCACTCGGTCGTTAAGTTGTAGAAAGGAAACTATCGCAGAAGTTGTTGTCAGTTGTTGCAGAGTCTATCCATGTGTCATATTAATGGCCGGTTGGGTTGTAACAACTGCCTATGACATTTGCAATTTAACATTCAACCATGGGGTGGTAAAGAAATTACGAGGACATAGAGGAGCAAGGCATACACAAAATGCTTAGAAGCTGTTGAATTGTTTATGCGACGAGTGTCTGCTATTATATAGAGCATATTGTTATGTGTGGTCAGGGACGGGTGCCCGCTGCAGCCGGGCTCCAGCCTGCAAAAGGTGCTGCACCTGACGCCGACGTTGGCGCACAACCGCGACAAGCGCGGCATCGCACTCGACGGGCAGCTCAAGCGCTCCGACACCACGCTCGCCTCCACCACGCTGTGAGTCCGACTTGCTGCTAACCTGCTCGTGCCTGTTAAATAACATCCTGAATATTTGCACATCTACTTCTTATAACAACACTTCTTTTTATAAGTTACAAATCAGAAATAGTTTAATGTCCTGTCCTTTAGGATGGAACGGTATGATCCAGTAGAAACTCTCGCAGCTGCACAATGATAGAACCTTGACTAATCGCAGGCTCCTGGACCCCGACCAGCGCGACGCGTTCGGCATCGTGGTGAGCTACAGCGCCAAGGTCAAGCTGTACCTCGGCGCCATCAGCGGCGAGCTTGTGGCCGAGCTACCCTTCATCTTCATGCATCCCAAGGTAACCGCCTCAGGCTTCACCCGGCCTTTGACATGTGACTGCTGACTCACAGCCGTACTAATATAAAAGTGTAGTCAAATTGGTAGGGACAGGTTAAAGAACGTCCGCAAACAACGGATACAACAGATATTTCAGTAGGTACATTATCTATCAGATTCCAGTGTTGGAGCCGCTTCCGAAACTTGCCCCTATCTGCTTAACCAAAGTTAGTATGTAGTTGGCCGAGGGTCAAACGGTGTATCAGTGCGTGTTCAAACAGTGCGTGTTAATGCGTGTGTGTGTATGTTTGAGTAACAGGGGAACATGATGTCTCTATTTTACCTGTACCAACAATCAAAGCAAACAAAGATCTGATTCTGATTCTGGGTTTCCTACCTTGGTGCGAAACTTTACATCCACTGATAGGGGCCAACCACAGATTGAATGTGTAGTAGTTGTTTTGATTATCATTTTTTTTTTATTAAACTTGATTTGATTAATGTGTATGGACAGTAAAATAACACATAATGTGGTGTGTATAGGAGGGCCGCGTCAAGATGATCCACGCTGACAGCCAGGCTGACGTGGAGATGTTCCGCCAGGACACCGTGCACCACCAGGAGAGCGTCGAGGTCTACTAGCCTCCCCCCCGCTCACCCCGCAGCCCCGCGGGGACATGACTACCCCAGGGTAGCGAGGGCTTAAGTTACTTCCCTGAAGTTTAAACATCACTTAATAAATTACCAAATTAAGTAACCACATTATAACGAGCCAAATATGGTGATGTAATCTCTAAATTCAAGTGCTATTTACAATGTATATCGGAGTTTATAAAATTAATTTGTTCGTCCGGTCTATATCCAAATGCTTAAAAAATTATATCACATATGCTGTTATGTAACGATTACTATTAGGCTTAAGTTCCTACTTATCAATAAAGTGTTTGTCCTGTATGTATTTTAAAATATTAAAGGAAATAATAAATATGTACTTAATTTTTTAACTGTTATTTAATCTTGACAGGATCGGAAAACAATGGTTACACTGACTCCTATCACACACACTCGTACCACAAGTATGGTATCACATGATGCAATGGTTACACTGTCACCTATCGTGAATCACGACACACTCGTACCACAAGTATGGTATCACATGATACAATCACTACACACTTGTACAACAAGTATGGTATCACACGATGCAATCACTACACACTCGTACCACAAGTATGGTATCACATGATGCAATGGTTCTACTTGGATTCGGTTAATTCTTAGAAACAATGTATTTCTCGCGTACCTACTTAAATTTTAACTTTATGGTAAATTTCAAGATTTTGTAGAAGGCTAGTACAAGAAGTCGACGGAAGAATCCTTATGACTGCGTTAATAATAAGCTACCTTCCCGAAGTTGAATTTGTGCCCAAACATATTTTAAAGTTTTTTCTTTGTTATCGATACGCTAAGAATGAGTATAATTTAGTTATTAAACTAAAATACCTCAACTCAGTTCGTTTCAACAAGTGCTTTGGTTATTTTAGGTAGATAGATACTAACCATAACATAATATCCAAAAAGATCTAAATAATAAATAGCAATTATGCTTGCAACCGGTGTCCGTGTATGACCAGATGTATGAACGTGGACTGGGCAAAACGAGTATACGTAAGGATCATCAGGCGTTCAGTGGTTTCGTGGCGGAAAAAGGCGTGAGTTTATGTATGTGTACGTATGTTAGATATTATGACGTAATTATCGTGTTCTCCAACTGCACTAATTGACAAAATCGTGGTCGCTACATAATGATTTACGACATTGATAGCAAACGTTAGGCAATGAACGATCAATCGTCTATAAATTGTAGTTTCGCGTGAACGCAGTAGTTGTGATTACGTCTTATTTAAATCGGCGGCGCGCAGTGGAATTGTTTCCTGTTTGTATCGCCTGACATAACGCCCGATGCTTACGTCGATTCAATCACCTGTTACCTCAGATCGATACAATCATTTGTTATCAGTTACCTCAGCTCGATGCAGCCACTGTTATGATTTCAATTGCAATATGATTTATTAAAAATTCTCACATCGATACAGATTGCAGCTTAATTGGTATATTTATTTATGTGTAATGATTACGATACGTATCGAGAAGATCAAGGCTGCTAGTTGCCCGCCGCCGCCAGTGAGGTGCGTTGATGTCTTTTGTGGGACAGATCAAAATTGTTAGCTTCTTCTTAAGTTAGCGTGTCGATGGCAAATATTTATTAAATATGTTTGGCCCAAAATTCAGCTATGCGAACTCCGCCCGCTGATGCAGTCATAAGGTAATTGTTATAATTACGTAAAACGTAAACGTAACGTTTACGTAAATAAATATAATAATCAAAATAAAAGGAACTAGCCACAGATTATGAAGTTATGACTAATGTTAATTTTCTGTTCATCATATTTTTAAACTTGTTGGTTTTAGAATCTGTGAAGACATATATTTTCCCTTTTCTGTTTATTTACACTGAAACACAACCTATTTAATTACTTGTTTTTTATTTTCATGTTTTTTGTGAATCAAATTCATGATTATGTTGATGCATAAGTTATGACTTGGCTGTCAAAACTGAGAGCTCATAGGACCAGCAAACCCCTCGTACAACAAATCACCATGTTTGATCACTACAACACAAGCGCTTCACCTTTAAGTTCGAGTCTGCTACGCGCTTAACGCGCTACGTGCTACGTGCTACGCGCTACGTGTAACATGCTACGTGCTACGCGCTACGTGTAACATGCTACGTGCTACGCCGTATGTTCAAAGCCTACATCCTCATTTGCCTCTGAATTTAGCATACTGCAATACTGTGCAGTTTTTCAGTTAAGTCGGCCAAACTTGTCAGTAGTTCAGACAGGTTGCAGAACTGCATTGTGTTGTGTGGGCGAGTCGTATGAACAATGTCATGTATCGTACTCGCAGCCCCTTTAAAAAATTAATTTACATTATAAATAAATAAATAAATTAAACTTTATTTTAGACTGAAGTCCATAGTGTTGTTAGTATTTTAGTATTAGAAACAATGATGCTGTATTAGGTTAGTATTCAAGAAGTATTTTTTTTAATGTAATACACACACTGACACAAAACTCAAGAGTTATAACAAAGCACAGCAATGGGTCAGCACCGCCCCTCTACCTGGCCTGCCAACACTAACCACTCAAAATGTAATATACTAATGTTAAACTAAAAACTACCATGTTTCTTAAATCGCGTCCACACCTGCGTACGTGCACTAGCAGTGCGGTGCACGTGCTGATGCACGTGCTCGCGAACAGGTGTCTACACTATGCTTCTAAGATTGGAAGCTTAGTATCTAGACACTTGTTCGCTAGTTGCGCGCTTTCTACAACACGTCCATAGCCATTCGAAGCGCGTGCGTAGGGTCCCTACTATCCAACTTTTCGTCCGTATATTCGGAGCATTAGAGAGTAGGGCCTCAGGTGCGGACCGAGTCCCTTTAACTAGCCCGGGCCAGTTTACGAAACATGAGACCAGTTTATAGTAGTATAGTAATGCGTCACTCAACTTTATTTATGAGAACGGAACATTTACAACACGAGAACCACAAATGCTGTTTAAAATGCCCAACCTGCAATGATGGTTGTATAATTATTTAGAACAAAGCAGTGTGCCATCTAGCAACGTGATCAGGAAGGTTTCTACTTACTAGTCACGGCAGCCCGGCAGGCAGGCGGGTCAGATCTTTCGTTACTTACTACTAGTGCTTACGGGTGCCGCTAGATGGCGCTAAAATACAATCTAAATGTTGTGTGTAACTGCTTGTCCATTTTCAGCATATACAAACAATTGAACGGGTATCTTTTTCGCAATATTGAGGGTTAGCAAAAGTAATTGTTCATAACAATAAGGTATAATATATACGTGAAGCAATAACTTTGTATCCCTTTTACGAAAATACTTATCTGGAAGAGTATGAAAGGCAAAGTTAAACTTTTTATGGAGAAGGAGTGAAAGTTTATACTATAATGCATTTGAAATATATTAAATTAATAATAATAATAATAATATTTATTTGACACAAAAAAAAGTACACAGATAACAGGGCGAAACTTAATTTAAGCGTACAAAAAGCAAATAAATGAAACATAAATAAAACACAATAAACAAAAACATTACACCTACACACTACCATACTTTTGACACACACTTACATTTTACTAAATGGGCTTACTTGAATTCTTGGTGGTATTTATTGTAACAGTTCCGTCTGTACACACCAGGAGAGATTAATAAAAATAACATTCAAACTTAAAACTTCTTGAAGGTATGTAAATCCAAGTCAGAGGCCCATGGGCAACATAAAAACTGACACCAGGTTAGCCACTAACCACACTATAGAGAAAGAAGACTAGTTTACAAATTTAATAAATTATGGTCGAATTTTCTTTATTTAACTACACATTTAACTTCATTACAAATCTGTTAAAATTCAAACTTCTATTATCGGCAGTGCTCACGGCAAACAATAGACTTTTTATTTTATTTTATTTTTTTATTCGGATGGGAAATCATCAAATGACTTCTCCCGCTCTGGGCGGAGCAGGAGGGAGTGTCAGACTTTTACTGACTAAAACCCATCCATGTTCCTTCATCGCCCTTTGTGTTCCGGGGTCACGGTATCTCTTTCGAACAGTCCCGCAACCCCGGCAGGCTTCGGTCCTTACGGACCCCGTCCTATTGCGGACTCTCTTTGAGGCGCGCGTGGAACACGAACGCGCCGTCGACACGGCCTGTCGTCATGAGACGGACGGACGGCGAGCTAGCCCATAGCCCACCGTCCACAGGCCCGCGCCTACGGTGGCCGGGGGCCACGTGGTGGCCCCCGACGCCCGGGGCGTCTCCCACGGCGGCCGGGACGCTGTGAGGTTCTCTCCCTCTCACGTTCCGCCACCTCCTTCTCTAGCATTACTGCTTCGCAGAAGGAGGTGACGGCGTCCCATTCCGTCTCGCTCCGGACCATGGCTTGTACCAGGGCCGGACGCGAGAGGTCGCCGCCGCCAATCGCCGCTTCGAGGACACGGCGGTGCTCTGCCCACGCGGGGCAAACCTCCACCGTGTGCTCCACCGTGTCCTCCGGTCGATCCTCGCAATGGAAACACCCGGGCGTTTCCTCCCGCCCGATTCGGTGCAGGAACCTCCCGAAACAACCGTGTCCGGTGAGGACCTGCGTCAGGCAGAAGCTGAGGACGCCGTGGCGTCTCTCAAGCCACTCCTCAAAGAGGGGACTTACCGCCACTATCGTGGCGTGCCCTGCATGGGGTTGCGACAGTCGCTCTCTCCATGTCGCCATGAGATCATGCCGGAAGTCTGTCCGCTGCGCGACAATTTGCCGCGGCAGCGGAGTTTCCCCCCGGCGTAGCACCTCCGCGCGCCATTCGTGCAGGCGCGCGAGGACTATTGCCTCCAGATCCCATGGCGGCAATCCGGCAAGGAGGCACGCCGCCTCACGGGGCAAACAATAGACTGGACTTTGAACCGATTAGCGCTTCTACTCGTCAACAATCTAACTGGAATAATCCTCACCATACAACTACTTTTTTAAGCTCATTAGCTAATAGCGCTTGTAGCTCCTACGAAAACAATGAGGTTGCCGTGGTGAATGTAACGAGTTCAAACCCAAGTGGTGAGACATCACTTTTTGGTTCGGGAATCAATGTCTCAAAACAGTGTCACCTCTCCAAAACCAAGCATTAGTATTAATTTTAGCCATGCTCAGTCTGTACCTTTTTTTTTCGGATGGGAAATCATCAAATGACTTCTCCCGCTCTGGGCGGAGCAGGAGGGAGTGTCAGACTTTTACTGACTAAAACCCATCCATGTTCCTTCATCGCCCTTTGTGTTCCGGGGCCACGGTATCTCTTTCGAGCAGTCTCGCAACCCCGGCAGGCATCGGTCCTTGCGGACCCCTTCCTTTTTGCTGACTCTCTATGAGGCGCGCGTGGAACACGAACGGGCCGTCGACACGTCATGAGACGGACGGACGGCGAGCTAGCCCATAGCCCACCGTCCACAGGCCCGCGCCGGGCATCTCCCGCGGCGGCCGGGACGCTGTGAGGTTCTCTCCCTCTCACGTTCCGCCACCTCCTTCTCTAGCATTACTGCTTCGCAAAAGGAGGTGACGGCGTCCCATTCCGTCTCGCTCCGGACCATGGCTTGCACCAGGGCCGGACGCGAGAGGTCGCCGCCGCCAATCGCCGCTTCGAGGACACGGCGGTGCTCCGCCCACGCGGGGCACACCTCCACCGTGTCCTCCGGTCGATCCTCGCAGTTTAAACACCCGGGCGTTTCCTCCCGCCCGATTCGGTGCAGGAACCTCCCGAAAACACCGTGTCCGGTGAGGACCTGCGTAAGGCGGAAGGTGAGGACGCCGTGGCTTCTCTCAAGCTACTCCTCAAAGAGGGGACTTATCGCCACTATCGTGGCGTGCCCTGCACAGGGTTGCGACAGTCGCTCTCTCCATGTCGCCATGAGATCCCGCCGGAAGTCTGTCCGCTGAGCGACAATTTGTCGCGGCAGCGGAGTTTCCCGCCGGCGTAGCGCCTCCGCCTCAGTCTGTACCTGACATGCAAAAAGCACTGTCAGACTCGCCTGGTATCGCCTCAAGTCGTCCGAAACGTCCACGCATAGACACCTGCCCCAACATGGAACACGCGGCTAAGCCGTTGACTGACAAATTTCTGCAGACCATTCGCCGAGAAATAAGGGATGTAATGTCAACTGAGATTTCAAAATCCATAAAATGTTCTATTGCGGAGGAACTTAGGGGATTTAAAGGAGGCTATGTCGCTCATCCGCACCCTCGAAGACTCGGTTCAATTCATGAGTGACGAGTTTGATCAGGTAAAACACGAACTTCAAGACTATAAGGAGGCCAACCAACGCGTTCTAAAAGAAAATGAGCTTCTTAAGCATACTGTGTCAGACTTGTACATTAGAGTCAACCTTCTGGAACAAAACACTCGTCAACAGAATATTGAAATCAACGGCGTGCCTGAGAACAAATCAGAGAATTTGATCAGCACTGTGGTACAGCTGGGAAAGGCCGTTTCAAGCGTGTGCTTGAAAATGCTGTTCCTGCTCCACAGCAGGAACAGCATTTAGCCAAGCATTTTTATCATCAATGTAATCCCCCAACTTATAATATGCTTGCCTACATAGTGTGCGTTTTATACAAGATTTAAATTTCGTCTCGTTCAGTTGAAGAATGTGGGGAGGTATTTTATTGTAACATTTCAAACAGTACCCCATGAAAGATGAATCTACCCTTAGCAAGCCTGAAACCTGGCTGAACTAGTTGGTCCCTATTTCTAGTGTTATAGTGGTGTCTGACACCTCTTCTACTGAATAAATGCCGATTTTTCCTAACGTACGCGATGTTTTCATAGATGTATTGACAAGGTACTGTCATGATATTAATTTCCTTAAACAGTTTTCTTAGAGAATCGCGTCTACGTAATTCATAAATGGTTCTGATGGCTCTTTTCTGCAGAATAAATATAGACTCGATGTCTGCAGCCCGTCCCCATAGTAAAATACCGTATGACATAATACTACGAAAATAACTAAAATAGACTAGCCTCGCGGTATCAATATCAGTAAATTGACGGATTTTTCTAACAGCATATGCTGCTGAGCTCAGCCGTCCTGCAAGAGATGTTAAATGAGGACCCCATTGTAACCTTGAGTCGAGCGTGATTCCCAAGAAAACCGTTTTATCGACAAATTCTAGTTTCTCTTGATTCAATATTATGTCACAATCACTACTTTTGACATTTGGTAGAGCAAATCTAATGCACTTAGTTTTTTCCCATTTAGTACAAAATTATTGGCGGTAAACCAATTTTGGACCTGCAGTAGGGCGTTATTTACGTCGTCAAGATTAGTGGCACGTCTGTTTATCCTAAATATTAAAGAAGTATCGTCAGCAAACCACACCATATCTGGATGGTTGTTAAATAAATGGGGTAGGTCATTAATATACACTAAAAAGAGGAAGGGACCCAATATCGAACCTTGTGGTACACCCATTTTTATTTTTAAACCCATTGAGTTGACACCATTTATTTGTACCTGCTGCTGTCTATCATTGAAATACGATTTTACTAAACTGAGCGCAAGTTTACCTAAACCGTAATGCTCAAGTTTCAAGATCAGGGTTTCGTGATTTACGCAATCAAATGCCTTCGAAAGGTCACAGAAGATTCCTATGGCATCTTGTGCCTCTTCCCATGCAGTAAATATGTGTTTTAATAAAGTGACACTGGCGTCAGTTGTACAATGTCTTTGGTTTATTGGTGTTAAAATGGTTAAGCATTTGATTGAGCAGAGGAATAAGAACCAAACTGAGAAACATTATGCGCGCAGTACAACGCCATCAATATGACGTTATTATTGCTACAGAACACTACAAAACAAAGAACAACTGGTGGCTCCGAAAGCGTAGTCAAGCCTGGAATACTGAACTATCTTGTCAACAAAAATCAAAGTAACCAAGATAAAACAATAATTAGTTTGAATCAATGACAATCAGCAACCCCCCTCCTCAAAACCGAAACGAATACAAAAAACAACAAACATAAACATCTTCCAAGCCGGCTGGTCCCCGTGGAGGATTATGACCAAAACCCCCCAAACAATAACCCAAGAAATAAAGAAGAAATACCAAACTACCTATGTGTCGCGACTTTAAACGTTAGAACTTTGCTCTCTGAGACAAGAATTACAGAGCTAAATTATGCCACGGAGAAACTAGTATGGGATGTCATTGGATTGTGTGAAACAAGAAGAAAGGAAGAAAGTATAGAAGAATATTCAGATTTTATATTATACCATACTAAGGCAATAAATGGCAGGGGTGGGGTAGGATTTATAATAAGAAAGCAGCTTAAAAATAACATAGTTGGTTTCCACTCCTATTCAGACCGAATTGCCACCCTTGAGTTAAAAATGTCCGATAATATCATGTGGTCTATAGTGCAAATCTACGCACCTACTGAAGTGTGTGAAGAAGTAGAGTTGAACGAGTTCTATGGAACCTTAGAAACAGCTTTAGATACGTTAAATGCAAAAAATCTCGTTATTATGGGGGATTTCAATGCCCAAATTGGAACAGCACAACAAGGCGAAGAAACTGTATTCGGCAGACACTCACATGGCAAAAGGTCAAAACATGGGCAGAAATTGATTGAGTTCGCTTTAGAAAAGAACGTCAAAATCGTCAACAGTATGTTTAAAACAAAAGTAAATCAAAAATGGACATGGATATCACCGAACGGAAAGCACCACAACGAAATTGATTTCATACTTACAAACAAAAGCTCTGATATTTTTGCTTTCGATATAATAAAAAACCTCAACTTTAACACTGATCATAGAATGCTAAGGTGCAGGATAAAATTAGAAAACACGAAAAGAAGAAGCTATATCAAATCTATGAAAGTTAATTACGCAAGAAAATTACCCATAGTAACAAGAGAAGACGGAATGCACCTGGAAAATAAATTTATTGACCTGCTCAAAACATCCACACAAGTCCAAACACAATACGATAACTTTGTAAAAGGTATGAAACATTTAGTAACACAAGTACCATGCGAGAAGAGCAAGCAAAAATACCCCTTAAGCGCACACACGCAACAACTGCTAGACGACAGAAAACAACTATACAAAGAAAAAAGAACAAAGGAAATAAAAACAAAAATTGCTAAAATAAGTAAAGAAATAAATAAAGACATTTCCAAAAGTAGAAAGGAATACAGACAAAATGTGCTTGAGGAATACCTTTTAAAAAAGGGAGCAATTAAAAAGGCATACAACAACCTACAAAGTACAACAAAATGGGCAACAAACATGGTGGACAAGAAAGGAAAGGTTCTATCGAAGCGATCAGATATAGTAACAGAAGCTACAAACTTTTACAAAACTCTTTACTCGTCACAAGAAAGTTCCGGTTTTACACAGCACTTAATAGACAAAGTCGATGTAGACGAACCACTACCAGAAATACTAAAATCAGAGATTGGCTTTTCTATCGAGACTCAAAAGAAGGACAAAGCACCCGGAGAAGACAAAATAACAAATGAAATGTTGAAGTCTCTATCAGAACCATTGCAATACCCACTACAAATCATGTTTAACAATATTCTACAAAAGCGAGAAACCCCAAAGCAATGGTCTGAATCTTCAATAACTCTTCTTCATAAAAAAGGGGACAGAGGGGACCTGAGCAATTACAGACCAATTAGCCTTATGTCCAACATATATAAAATTTTCTCAAAAATATTATTAAATAGATTCACAATGACTTTGGACGAAAATCAACCGCGTGAACAGGCTGGATTCCGCAAACACTATTCGACAACCGATCATATCCAAGTGGTCACGCAAATAGTAGAGAAAGTCAAAGAATATAGCAAGACTTTATATATATGCTTCATAGATTATACCAAGGCATTTGACTCTCTGGAACATAGCGCAATATGGAAGTCACTAGTGGAACAAGGAATAGACATAAAATATGTGGAGCTGCTTTATAGCATTTATTCTAGAAATTCCGCAAAAATAAAATTAGAATTGGAAGGACCGGTTTTTACCATAAAAAAAGGCGTCAGGCAGGGTGACCCGCTCTCACCAAAAATATTCTCGTCGGTTCTAGAGGCAGTATTTAGAAACTTAAACTGGGAAAAGAAAGGCGTAAAAATCAACGGTGAATATTTAAGCCACCTACGTTTCGCAGACGACATCGTTGTGTTCACGGAAGAACCGGTACAACTAGAAAATATGTTGCAAGAGCTTGCGAAGGAAAGCAGGAAAGTAGGTCTGACAATGAATGCTGCCAAAACCAAAATCCTAACAAACGGTTCAGAAACACAAATAATTGTTGATGGGCAAGGAATAGAATACGTTAAAGAATACATCTACTTAGGACAATCCATTTCATTTGAAGACCAAACTGAAAAAGAGATAAACAGGAGAATAGCAATATCATGGAAAAAGTACTGGAGTTTCAAAGAAATTATGAAGAACACCCAGATAAACGTGAAGTTGAAAAGTAAGTTAAACGAGATAGCGATCCTTCCGTGCCTCACATATGGATGCCAAACATGGTCACTGCGGAAAGCAGACGAGCACAAACTCGCTGTCATGCAAAGGAAAATGGAGAGAAGCATGTTGGGCATAAGATGGTCTGACAGAATGACTAACGAGGACATAAGGAAAAAAACTAGAATAACGGACCTAAATAATAGAAAGAATAAGAAGTCTGAAATGGAAATGGGCAGGACATATCTGTAGGATGGAAAATGAAAGATGGACAAAGAAAATCGTGGAGTGGGTGCCTACAGATAGAAAAAGGAAGCAAGGAAGGCCGCGAAAGCGCTGGGAAGATATATTCAAAGAAAGATGTGGACCTGACTGGAGGAGACAAGCTAGAGATAGAGAAAAATTGAGAAAACTGGGGGAGGCCTACGCCGCAGAGGCGACTTCCATAAATGAACGTAAAAAAATTAAAAAAATGCATGAATGTAATTAAATTAGTGTAATTAATATGAATGTCACAAAATAAAAATAATGTCATGTTATTAAATTGATGTAATGTATTTTAAATGGATGGTATGTAATGTTATTAAATTGATGTACTTAATGAAATGAATGTATGAATAAAAGTTATGGAATGAATGTTCTGCTAATAATGTAATGCTCGTAATGTAATGACAATAATGTAATGTAATGTTGATATTGTATGGTTGATAATTCATGTAATATTAATGCTAATACGATTTGTTGCAACTACGATTAATTAAGTTTATATATTCTGTGTATTTATGGTAGAATTAAAGGCTTTTTATTTATTTTATTATTGCTACAGAAACTTGGCTCGATGGTGCAATAAATGACGGCAAAATATTGGACTCTAGATACACAATATATCGTAGAGATAGATCATCAACTCTTCTAGGACATAAAAAGGGTGGAGGCGTGCTAATCGCGGTATTGAAGACAATCGGTAGTATTCGTATGGCAAAATGGGAAACTGACTCTGAAAATTTGTGTCTGGGACTCATGACTACAGTAGGGAAAAGGACGCAATACTTGAATATCTGTGCAGTATACTTGCCTCCACCTGTACAACTACAAACACTGAACACGTTCCTGGATAAGGTTACCTCTGTAATTGATTCAACGGGTAGTCATACACTCATAGCTGACGACTTTAATCTGGGATTCATCAAGTGGGAGCTGGATAACACTTACCCCCTTTCTGCAAGTATGTCCGCAAGTAATTATAATAACTCGTTGGGCTACTCCCTTGTAGATTGTTTATCTCTTAACAGCTTACAACAGCTAAATCATGTAAAAAATCATCAATGTAAATCTCTAGACCTAATATTATCTAACTTTCACGGTGTACTTGTCGATGAATGTACTGAACCATTGTCAACAATAGACCTTTACCATCCCCCCTGGCGCATTGAGATTACCAGTGCATCGCCTACATTTCTAAAATGCAAGCTCTCTGCAAAGTTTAACTCCGCAAAGCAAACTACCAAATAATTAACGAGAGAATAAATCAGGTCAATTGGACTGAAAACTTTGCCCAATGTCAGGATGCCAACGCCATGGTAGAAGAGCTCTATAAGATATTGGACAACATCATAAGTTAATTTGAGTCAAAATCCAAAATAAAATACAATGAATACCCCATATGGTTCTCTAAAAGTCTTATAAGCATTCTGAACGAAAAAGAAAAACTCAGAAGACGACACAAATAGTATAAAAACCCCCGTGAAGAGTATGTATATACATTATTGAGCCAGAGAGCTAATCAAGTTATCAAAAGTAGCTATGAGAACTTCTCCAAGAAGATGGAGGAGAGCATAACCCATAATCCCAAACTCTTCAGGTCCTTCGTCAAAGCAAAAAAATCAGGCTCAAGTGAAATGCCGTCGGAATTGAAGTTGGGCACTGAGGTGGCCACTTTAGGTGACGGCGTCTACAATCTTTTTGCGCGTCTCTTTTCGTCGACATTCAATCAATCTGGCGCCTTACACTCTGAACATCGCTCCGATGATGCGCAGATCTACTCTTGCAATACGTTGGGCAGCGTTACTTTCTCGGAAAAAGACGCAACTAGAACACTTAAAAAGCTTAATGTATGCAAAGGTGCAGGTCCAGACGGTCTACCACCTATATTTGTCAAAAGATGTGCAGTCAGTCTATCTCTTCCACTCAAAATAATATTCAACCACTCTTTTAAAACTTCTAAATTTCCTGATAAGTTGAAGCTAGCACATGTAGTGCCCATCTTCAAAAAAGGGGAGGCTGATAACGTAAATAATTACCGACCTATCTCTATTTTGTCTGTATTTTCAAAATTTTCAAGGCTCTCGTGTGTTCTTAACTGCTCATTCCAAAATAGAGATAACTCCGCCACAACACGGTTTTTGCGCTCAAAAATCCACTACGACCAACTTAGTTCTACGCTAAAGACCTTTGCAAATTCGTAGACTCATGCAAGCAAGTCGACTCTATTTACACCGATTTTAGCAGTGCGTTTGACAAGGTAGACCACAAAATATTGCTACAAAACCTGTCAACCCTTACAATATTTGGTCAACTTTGGCTGTGGTTTAAATCTTATCTGATCGACAGAAAACAGAGAGTTGTAGTAAAGGGTCATCAGTCTCTACCTTACCCTTCAACATCATGAGTCCCCCAAGGTTCCCATCTGGCCCAATACTGTTTATTATATTTGTCAACGATATAGCAAACAGTATTAAACACAGTACCTGTTCCATCTTTGCAGATGACTTGAAACTGTATCGGGTCATTGACTCAAGTACAGACATTGCTCTACTCCAGGAAGATCTCAACTCTGTAAGCAGTTGGTGTACTAAAAATCGCATATCTCTTAATGCTGCTATGTGTTACCATATAACATTCACAAAAAAACACTTTACGCTAACTTCTTAATACTCGCTCAACGGAAGAGTACTTCAAAAAGTCGACAAAATCCGAGACTTGGGTGTTCTCAGCTTACCTTCATACCTCACATTGTCTCTTGTTTCTAGGGCTGTTAGAACGCTTAGATTCATAAAAAGAACCTGTTACAATTTCAAAACTGTCCAAACCTTAACAGTACTCTATAATTCACTTGTACGAAATGTTCTGGAATACGTATCACCTGTTTGGAACCAATTTATGGTACACATGTGAATCGCATAGAACGGGTCCAAAAAAAGCTTTACACGCTATCTGCGGTACCAATCTAATAGCTGTCCTCTGGACGCTGATTACTCTCAAAGACTACGTCATTTAAAAATAACGCGAAGGCATATTAACGACATTAGGTCGTTTTTTGCTTCACAAAATCATTAATGGATCTATACAAGTTCCGAAGCTCCTCGTAGAAATAAATATATATTCTGTTCCTCTCCATAGTACACCCAGATCTGAACGCATCCTGGATGTTCACTCCATGCCCAACAACAACTAACCTCGGACATTTGGCACCAATGAACAGATTGATGAGAACGTACAATGAGCTCCACACGTTCCAATAGCATGACATCTTCGCCAACAAACTGCAATTTCGCAAACAATTGTTTCTGACCCACAGTGACCACAGCTGATTTCTATATTACTACATATTAATATTGTTACATATTATATAATTTCTTAATACTTAGGTACTTATTTATTAATTCTCATTGATTGTGTCATTCTTTAGAGCAACAAAACAGATTTAGTTTTTTCTTTTCTTTACTTTTAGTTCTCGGGTTGTTTTCATGTAGTTTTGTTTGTTATTTGTAACGTTTATGAGTATTCATAACATATAATACTTGAAATGCATATATGTAAGTGCTGTGCACACCTGTAAGTGATAAATTCACTCTAGATTTTAAGTTATGTTGTTAAAATACCCCAAAGAATGTATTTGTGAATAAGTCGTAGGAGTGCTATTATTTAAATAAATAAATTTCAACCACTTGACAAGGCAACCACTAGGCGATCACTAGTTCATATCATCTATCATCATATCATACCATCTGGATAACGGTTGTATTATGTACAGTTTGCCATTGCCATAAGGATTCTGTTGTAGGTCGTAAGATGTGCGCTACAGACTGCGCACTTATTATACATATTAGGTATAAGCTACTGTATTTGGTTGTGTATATTTTGTGGAGTGAGACGATAATTGTTTATCATTACGGGGTAGGGGGTAGGGGTGGTAAGGAAAAACAATATTACTTCCAAGACAACCTTTAATCTCGTTCAAAATAAATAATGTCAACAGTAGGGCGAACTCTTTGAGTTGTTTTTAACCTTTATAATAACAAATCACGTGAGTGCGGGGTCAGAGCGCGCGGCGCCGCCCGCGGTGTGGCCCCGCCTCGTTACTTACAAATAAATTACCTAGTGATACTATCTACAAGTTGGGGATGTCAGTCTGTTGTATTGTAACAGAACGCGACAGCTTCCGGTAACTGCCGTGCTTGCTGATATTACTCTGATACGTTCCGTTGCGAGCGCCTCACGTAGCTCGTACATATATGTATGTATTGTTGGCTGTTGCTTACAATCTCGTCAAACACTTCGATATGCGCACAAACTTACTTAACTAATAGATAAAGAATACAAAAGTGTTTTCAAATATAATACTCAATTTCCGAATAATGATATGTCAATATAAGATATGCTCACTTATCCAATTGATATTTTGTTACTAAACCTATTTACCGTGTTTTGATTTTTTCCTCTATAATTATGTGCTGTTAGACATTGCCTCTTGCACAAACATGATTCTAGGTTAACGGGTCAACCTCAGGGTACTCAGGTTTTGTTTCCTTTGTGAAATCGCAAAATATGCCACACAAATTAGTCATTTCTTGTGATCGCGTTGTCCTACAAGTTTGATACCTCCACGCGTTCCTGAGAAAAACAGTCTTGACAGACGGGCAGTCAGACGGACAGACGAACAACAAAGTGATCCTTGAAGGGTTCCGTTTTTGCCGACTGAGGTACGGAAACTTAAAAATTTCATAAAATAATTTATTTCGCAACATTTGAAAACTGAATATCCTCCTTTTAGAAATCCATAGTTTGGATATAAAATGAGAAACTGTAGGTAATGTGTGAAATATGATTTATGGCTACGAGTACAAAAATGGCTGACAGTCGAAATGATCATGAATACAGGAATATGGAAGAAATGGTTATGGATATGCTGATACGAGCCCAAATAAATTGGGATAAGAGCAGGATCACAACAAAGTACTACAAAATGGCTCATGAGAGACCATTGAAACAGGTCTCCTAATTATATGAAATCCAGCTAGGCTAGGTTAGGTGGAAAAGTACATATATACGTATATAGATTCTCATGTAGCTCAGACAACCACAGAGACTAGAACGGTCAAAATTGTTTGCTTGTCTACACACGATACTTGTAGGTTCCAGCATATTGAATACAGACCATTGTGAGCGAAGTAAACGCTTGTAACGACGTAGGTACTCGTATGATTAATGTGGTGCGTGATAACTAATTAGTGTTCGTACATCCGTGCGTTTAAACGGCGACTAACGAAATGCTAATGTTGTTGTCATCAAATAACAATTAGCATCGCGTGAGCGTCGCCGACGTGACTGCCGCATGCCGGGAGTTGGGGACGGAGGGTCTCTCCATTGACCATACATGTTGGCACAATTGTGTGACCTGTAAGAGCGACGTCGCTTGTTAGGAAGTATAAAGGTTTTCCAGTTTATTAAAATTATTAAATTAAAGTAATTTCTGTTAAACAGGTAATTTGTGAATTTGTTTTTACGGCTAAATAATTATGTTCGACGAGAATGTAAGCACGTAGTGATGACAGATGATACACAGGTGCGATCAAATGATAATACAAGATATGGCAGTAGTCGCATCCATCAGCGACCAAAGAGTCCAGTTTCTTTATAGTAATATGGAGAGTCGTGACGTCACGCGGTGACCTGTACAGTGACGTGGCGGCACGGGGCCACGAGACACGCGACCTAACGCGGCGCGGTCAAACCTTAAGAGCGAGTACAAACATTATTTACATAAAATCAGATTTTATACAGATAACGATGAATAGATTTACTTAACGTAGTACTTATTAACTGGTAAATTATTATCTAATTTCGTAGACATGTAAAAAAGTGGCAAAGACTCAGTCGCTTAAACACTACTATGTACAATTACATATCAAATAAAATTACCAATTTCACTATTTAGATTACAGAACTCCCTGGAGAGACGCTCGGAATACCAGATCTCCACCGCGAATATAACTAACTACACGAAACTATAATAATGTTAGAACTTTTATGAAACGTACAAAAGAAAAAGTTCAACCATTAAGCGAAATGAGATTCTGGAATAATACTATAATAAAGTTAAATAAGTAAGTTTCTTAATGCTTGCACATAAGCTGCCGAAATATTCCGAGTTTATCATTTTAAATGCACAAGTATATTTGGGTTTATAAAATAGTAATAAAAGTCAAATATATGTTCCAAGTGTGTCGCTGAATTAAAACCCAATAATGACGTGGTAATAACATAGAGTACATATAATTTCTCTAATATTTATTAACTATCATCATCATCAGCCTATTAATGTTCCCACTGCTGGGACACGACCTCCACTCTATGAGAGGGAATGGGCTATAATCGACCACGCGGGCCCATTGCAGATTCAATTTTTTTTGGTTCTAGGACATGCCGGTTTCCTCACGATGTTTTCCTTCACCGTTTTGAGAGCAGTGATGATGATATAATTACACGAAGTAATGCGCCTGTCTGGGTTCGAACCCACGACTTATTGTTCGTAAGTAGGGGCCGCCACCACTAAGCCACCACTGCTTAAGTATATAGACACAAAATGATCACATTGAAATCTGATATTCCGAGCGCTGAATGAAACCATGGAGTAGCAGAACCCATCACACACAATGACTGCAAAGATGACATCGAGGAAATAACTCTAACTACAACATGTACAGAATGCGCGGGCGCCGGCGCACACATACACACATCTGTTGGCGCCGCACACACACACACACACGGCCGGGCACTGTAACAGATTGCGCGTTTCACCAACACAAAGATTTCACGTGGCGCCAGTTATTAGGAACGTCGGTGCCTATATGTATACACTCGCGTCCCTGATGTACACAGACTGGAATGTCACATTTGATAGAAACGTCTTCTGTATAGTTCAGTGGAGTACATATCGTCGGGGAGACAGTGGCGGCGCGTGGTGGTCGGTGGTCCACGGCTAGTGGGCCACTACACGCAGCTCTCGGGGATGCGCTGGTCCAGCAGCTTCTCCTTGATGGCGTCCACGTTGAGGTCGGGCGGCGCCGCGCGCAGCGTCGCGGAGGCCGAGCGGCCCAGCGCGCGCGTCCCCGCCTCCGCTGTCCCCGCGCCCCCGCAAGCGCCCCCCGTGCCACCAGACCGTGCGCCCCACGTCCACGAAGCACCGGGTCCGTTACACGCCTGCAGACAAACAATACAAAACATTTATTCTTGAACATCATTGCTCATCATTAATATTTTCATAATTGTTTGGGTACCTAGCAAAGAGGTAAAGTTGCCTGTAAAAGGTAATCTCTCGCACATTACAAACGTTGTGTCACTGATAGAAAGCTCCACTGCGCCCGAGTGACAAGAGAGTGACAAGAGAGCTGACAGTGGATTTGCACCAGCCACCAGGCCAGGTTGCTGATTAGAGAGAGATCTTGTTACATACGTTTGATGGCAAATTATATTTTCTATAATAATTTATGTAAGTGTGTTAATGTAGGCTAACACTTAAATAAAGTTGTTTCTTTGTCCCGGATTGACTTTGTTGACCTTCTTATGTGCGGCGGCAGTGTCCATCCAATCAGCGCGTAGTAATTACACGAGGTCCCTCCGCGACACATTACATTACATTAGCCGCTGTAATCACCGCTATTGCGCCGCGCATCTCCACCGCTAGCCGCACCATTGTCACCTGCACGGCGCATCGCAACACTCCGCACCGGTCTGCGCCGCACTACACTGGTCCGCACCGGCGTGATAACGCGAAATTAAAACTGATTCAAACCAACGACACGCACTGAAGGGGCGAGCGACGGCAGGCGGCGCGGTGCTACGGTGAGGTGGTCGCGAAAGAACGCGCTGATAAGACTATCGCGACTTAATTAAAACGTCTCTTGCACCTTTCTTAGCGCTTTGTACGACAACGTAGACCTGTTGATCTTATATCTCGCGCTTGACACTTGTGTCACGCAAAACTATTTATTACGTCGAAGTTCGGTGATGGCTGACATGTTACATGTACTACATACGCACGTCACCGCTTGACTCATCTGGCGACGTGCTAAGCTACGCGTGTCGCCGTCTGCAGCGAGCAGCGACTGATTGCCGCGCGCCCGTCGGGAGCCGTTGCGTAACTTATCAACGCGCGACGTTCCTTATATCCCACATTTGGAACCGTAGTAATGCAGTCGTTGCCGCTGAGATATGAGAGAAAACGTTATCTAAAAGAAGAAATATTTGAGGGGCAGATGCATTTAAGTGTGGTCCGGTGCGTGATCTACCGAGCGATGAGAGAGTTCGTGAATAACGACTTTTGACTGGAGCAGCGCCGGCCCCGAGAAGACACACGAAAATTGGACGCACAAATCAATTTTATATCACATTCGGCGAGTAGCTCGCACCAGTGCATACACACACTCACACACGCACAGAGAGAGCCTCCCGGGCGCGGCGCCGACTCCGTGTTTGTATAATTAGATTTGATCTTGTTGCAACACCGACTCGTTAACATTACCCTTTAACTCGACTTCTGGCAACACTCGTCGACTTTCGTCAGTATTAAAATTCAAGTCGTTCGTTACTTTATCGGTTCGTAACTCAGTTAGATGAAGTTCCATGTTTCTGTTTGATGAAAGAGTCGGCTAAGTAAATTCTCGATGAAAGTTTAGTATAAATACGATGAAGTTGGATGCCGTGGAGACCGTGCCATGTTTTAATCTGAAGCGGAGGCGCGGGGCGGTCACTAACGGCTCAATGTTCTGACTGGCGCGCTACCGCATCGCACTAGAACTGAGTTCAGCTCTCAAAAGTAAAAATAACAACAAGTTTTATCATTCAATAGCTTACCGCTTAGGGTCCGTGGTCGTTGTCGGTTATTGCTAACGTAACGCAAGTTAACTATAAAGTTGTCTGTGAACGAAGCTGTTTTATATCTCTTTTGCACTAATATTGACGGAGGTTATTCGTTTTATTCTTAACGAGCTGCATCCCGCGATTTGTCCGCGTAGTGAATCGGATTTTGTTAACAATTTCCAAGGTTTTAATTTTTTTTTGCACGGAACCCTAATTCTTTTTAACATAAAAGTAGCTTAGTTTCTCCTTATAACACCAGCTATCTGCCAGTAAAAGCCCCGTCAAAATCGTTCCAGCCGTTTTGCAGATTAGCCCGAACAAACACGACAGACAGACAAAAAGTAAAATAGTAATAAAAATAGTTTTATGTTATAAGTACCGCATATACTTTTTCATAAGTATTCAGTAAGAAAATGTAGTTAGGAGAATGTTGAGTATGAATGTAGATGGCTATAAGAGAAGAGGAAGACCAAAGAATCGATGGATGGACTGTTTGGAAGGATGATATGGTTAGAAAGGAGGTGACTGCTGAGATGACGAGTAACAGAGAAGTATGCAAGAAGAAGCCATGCTGCGCCGACCACAAAAGGGATAAGGGCAGGAGAGCGAAGATGATGATAATGCATTCAGTAAAATGCTGTTATTTTTAGATAACAAATAGACACTTCAATTTTATTTATTTGTATAGAGTATAGATTCTCACACTGTTCCGAAGTACCTGCTACTTTTGAGGAATATTAGTACTTCTGGCCTAAAATGGCTGCTTTATCAGAATACGAATCACGTTAAAAATTTAAAATTCTTGCTTAAAGAGCATTTTTCATAAGATTTTTCAGCCATTTTAGGCCCCCTGACAGAGACTGTAAAATACACGTCTGCAAAAAGTTTTTCATATTTTTGTTTCAAGTTTAATTCGCTTGTACGAGTAGTTTGGTGACGAACGGGCTGATGTTATTAAGGATGATGTCCTGTGAGTGGTGGCCGGCGAGACTAGATATGTCCCGCGGGTCCGCGCCTGTGCCGCGCCGATACAACCGGGGAACATACTGCTCCGCAAGACTGATCTACTATGACGTGAACATTATCTCCGAGCGTCGTAAAGATACGCCTCCCACAGTCCCGAGGCTCACGACGTTCACATAAAACAAACGACAACTTTAAGTAGATAAAATCGCGCTAAGTCGCACTTGTCCGGCGCGGATGGGTGCGGACGGGCGCGGTGTTCACTTTATACGACGGCGGCTACTTTTACGAGCGGTTCGCACTTTACTGATGTGCGATTAAAGGAGGAAAAGTTAATGAAAAAATACTTAGCGCCGCCGTCCGTCTGCACTTTACGTGAGGCGGTGTGCGTGTGTGTGAACAGTAGTGGCGGGAGAGCGACTAACGCGTTGTACGCACACGTGAATTAAATTATATCAGGCGTTCTATACATTTTTTGCGGAGTATTTCTCAACTAAGTATTAGAATATAACACGGCATAAATTCAAGAAATATAATCATTAAAATCCAATTGATTCTAACCCAACCAATTGAACAAATTGAAGTAATCTAAGGCAGTAATTTCAGCAACATCCAAAGGAATCGATTGAAAAACGCATTTTCGTAGCACACACGTAGCAAGTAGCTACGCGGTGCCACCTACGAGCCTGCGAGGTTAAGAGCTACGCGACTACTCGCTACGCTTTTACCAGATGAAACGGTTCGGATTGATGGCGTCGCTCGTAACGATCGAGAACGGATCGTTGTTGATGGAGTGGCGGACTGAGCCTGCCTACTTATTTATGTACCCACTTGCGTGGAATTCCTGAAAAAAGCGTGTGTTTGCACGTTCAAAATTTTTTCCCTTACCTACGTGGATTTTTCATGGTTCAGTTATTTTGAGGAAAACGTGCGATGCAATTTTGAAACATTTTTTTTCCATAATAGACTTTGCTGAGAACTTTCCTTGTGACCATGACTAGTAGTTATTATCGAGATAAAGCATGAAGCACCCTCTCCTTGTGGTAACGGCGCACGCTGATGATACGTGGGTTTCATGGGTCTTCAAATTTTTGGTTCGCCACCCATCGGAACTTACACAAGGCTGGTAGGACACCAGCCTCCTGTCTGTATGAGAGAAAGAGTGGGTTGTAATCTTCCAAATGTCTGGTTGTATTTCGGACATGCTTACCGGGTTCCATCGAGAAGAATCCCGTATTCACGACGAAATGCTGTTGGATGCTAGGTAGCTTGTACCTAGCATCCAACAGCATTTAGCGAGCAACCCGAAGGTGCGCAGTACTTACGGGCGTGGAGAGCGGCGCGGGCGCAGGCCGGCCCGGCGACGACACTGCCAGGCTGGGCGCGCTCGCGGCCGCCGCCTCGCCTGCAACATAACACACCACTAAGTTAGCACCCCCACTGACAGTAACCAACAAACAAACGTAGAGCGAGAGGGGGCAGTAAGGTCAAGCGCTGACTGTACACCAAACTAATTGCTGATCATGACTTCCTCGGTTTCCAGGTCGGGATAAATGTTATTGGATTTTTCCGTCGTGAATTTCTCGGTAGCCACCCGGTGTCTGGTCGTGCCTGGTTAATGGCAATAAACTTCGTCACCTTATTACATGGGATTTAAAACTTGGCGAAATGTGAGTTTATACTCTGGATCACCTCTACTTAACTCTTCCAGGAACTGTTGTGTAATATTTAACAATTTATGGTTATATGAAGAAATGAGTATAGTGTGCCCTTGGGGTGTCGGTGACCGGTAGCCAAATAAACTGCATAAACATACCCCATAGCCGGACACATACCCCACCTGGCCTGGCCTAGTTTAGGGGACAGGGTTGAACCTATTGTACTTATGTTCTAATGCTAAATTAATAACTTTAATCAATGCAATGTACTTGAACTCTGTGGTAATAATTTTTTTTTTCATCAATTCGTTTCGTACAGGGTGTTAATAGACTCTTCACGAAGTTTTTTTTTTTTTTGTTTTTGGCTTATCGCAGTTCAGTCTAAGGAGACTGGCTACTGCATAACTGGGCTAATCATGCGGTTGCCTTGAATTTAAGGCCTCCAGCTAGCGGCATAAAACTATAAACTAAGCGAGCACGCACTAAGGGCACCCCCTGTGGGGTACGAACCTCGGCTTAGGGCGTCGCTGGGGGCAGCATAAGCTGTTAACCAAGCAATGTACATCAAAGTAACTTCGCAAAAAATATTGCTGGGAAACGACTTTTTTTTGGGGTGAAAAATCACGTTTTACGCTAGGACTCAATGTAACGCACTCAAAACATTGTTCTGATGGATAAATAAATAATTAATATAAATAAATATCACTGGACATTACACACAGCGCCATCTAGTGCCACACTAAGCAACGAGTTTTGTGTCGTGGACACCAGATAGTCGATATACTACTTATATACTTTTTATTTGTAATACATACTTATTATACATATAAACATACACGACTTGGAAACAAATGTCCTTGCTCATCACACAAAGGTTTGCTCCTACCGGGATTCGAACCTGGTGATCCGACCCTAAAAACGTAAGGCAGCCTCACTATCGCTGCGCAATCCGGGTCGTCAAATGATGTCGGATGGATTGAATAGTACGGGAGTCGTGGAGGTGTTTAAAGTAAAGTTATTACATTAAAAACTTGAATAAAAAAAAAAACAAGTATTGTGAAAAAGTCGGAACTTTGACCCCCAATGTCTCCGTAATTAGAAGGTTCCCAGGTATGGTGTAGAACAAAAAAATTATCGCAATGATGGGGAGAACAAGTGCCTTTCGGCTTCGTTAAGAGGTGTTTTATATCCTTCGTACTATATCTATCACCCGTTTGAACCGTACCTTCGTACTATATCTATGACCCGCCGGTGTAACCTTATTAAAGCACATATTTACTGCGTGGGAAGAGTCTCAAGACGCCATAGGAATATTTTGTGACCTTTCCAAAGCATTTGATTGCGTAAATCACGACACATTACTTTTGAAACTTGAGCATTACGGATTAGGTCAACTTGCACTTAGTTTGGTAAAATCATATTTGAGTGATAGACAACAACGTGTTCAAATAAATGGTGTTAATTCACAAGGTTTAAAAGTAAAAATGGGGGTTCCACAAGGCTCAATATTGGGTCCTTTCCTCTTTCTCGTGTATATAAATGATCTACCCTATTTATTGAAAAACCAACCTCAAAATATGGTGTTGTTTGCTGATGATACTAGTAGGTGATAATTGGGGTTTCTAGATCACAGGAGATCTAGAAACCCCAATTATCTATTCAAATATAACCTATTCATCTATTCAACAAAATTTAATTATCATGATATTCATAATAATTTTTCATTTTATTATTCATTTAATAATCATCTATTCAAAATAATGTTATTTCACTAATTCAAATAAGTAGGTGTTATTTTAGTTTACGTTTTCGTTTTATTAATACTAACAATTATTCTAAGTAAAAAAAATAAAACTTCATTATTTTATTTAGGTATTTATTTATTTTAGAATTTAAGCACACTAACAATTGGTTACAATTACGATAAGAAATGACACAATATTACCATACATTTATTTTATAATTTTTGCATATTTGATACTTAATAATTACTTCATATGCATAGATTCAAAAACTTACCTACATTTTCAGAAAATTTAAACATACTTAATTGACTTTACCTAGTTAATTTTATTGGGTCTGTACATTAATTTAAATGATTAAATCTACACTTTTGGTTCGATGTCATCCTGAATTTTGGCTATTAATTCTCTCGTACTGGTATATATATCATCGAATAATATAGATTTTACAACATGTTGAGCACACATATCAGCTGCACAACTACACATCGGCTGTTCGAATTTTTGAAAACCGTCGATATCATATATTTCTATTTTGATTATTTTTGTTCCACGAGTTACCGGCTTCTTTATGTATTGGTAGAATGTTTGATCTGTTTTTGATCTCTTGCGAGCAAGACCTAGCGTTTTCTGTCCAGTGGTTTGTTGAACTGGTTGATTAAGCGTTTTCTGTCCGGTGGTTTGTTGAACTGGTTGATTCACGGGTACAAAATTGAAAAGATCCTCCGTGTCCTGAAAAAGAACGATGCAATATTTAATTTAATATAACGTTTACGATTGAAATAAAGAATGTGTGAAAATAACTTATTCAGTGATGCTACTCATTTACTACTAATGCTGTTAATAGATACATATTTAAATTGACAGAGAATATATTTAATAAGGAACACTTACCGACATTCTGCAATTATATCACTCTTCACCGTCAGATATAAAACTTGAAATGGATTTCAATGTTATTATACTCCCTCTTTTATATTTTTTAATTTAATGCATTTTTTCACACATAAAGTTCAAATTCGTATACTTTTGTTGGATTTAATATCTGTACAAAAATGGTATGGTGAAATTGAAACTTCAGACATTACGACGCCTAACATGTTATTGTTTATCATAAATATATATCAATAAAATAATACTATTGTCCGTTTGTTCACGGTGATCGTTTTCATACACTTTATTCAAATGATTTGGTATGCAAAGTCACGGTATGTTAGTAGTATGTCAACCTAATGAATTTGCAACGTAAGTTGAATTCTTTTTAAGGAGACGGATCAAAAACAATTGAACAATATTAACATACAACTGCTAAGCGTGGTTTTACCTCCTATTATTAATATAAAGATAAAATATGAATCGTTTTATTTGTTATTGATTTATTTTTAAATAGCTTTAAAGTACCTGCATGCTGGAATGAAACACAAATGTTGGAATAAAATATCATGCACATCATACATAATAATAATCCGTAATCATTTTTATATATGTTTAGTGTTTTATTTTTTTAAATATGTCTATAAGGTTAAAAATTAAACGTTTAAGCCATGAAACTACTTTACTTTTATGGACTGATGAAATAGGATGCTGCCGACGGGGCAACGCCTGCATTGCTTTGTTTACATCGAATCAATACTAATATCAAAGAACTAAATCTATGTTTGTTCGTTTGAAGATGTTTTCATATATTTATCATAAAATTAATCATAAGCAAAGTCAGAGTATAAAACTAGTTTCGCACATAATAATAGCGGTAGTGAAAATACAAGTGTTAGTTTGAAATCTTAACTACATGTACTTAAGATTGGAAGTTAAACTTACTTACGACGGTGCTAGGTATGCACTTTTCTTATTTGGTGTCGTGATTTGACTCAGGCTTTTTAGTCAAACGTACCCCCCATATATGGATTAAAATCACATGGATTGAATAGTATTTAAATCGGGACGCGGGCATCTGGAACTTCACTACTATTTCCCCTGACCTGCCATCAAGAACCAGGACACTACACCATAAAAAATGTAAGTTTTATTAAAAATATTATATTATCTTCAATGTCTATTGTAATTTTATTTGTGTTTTGTTTTTAAATTGTAGCGTTTATTCATTCATTAGGAATCTATTAATTAATTATTCATCTATTCATTCAGTAGCTCATTTCCAGCAGCTGCTTGTTGTGTCAACCTTATTCAGGGATACAATACGATTCACATAAGTACTGTTATTTTTTTTGTCTTAATTTAAAAATGTTTTACATATTCACATTTGGGATTAGATATACCTACCTAGATCTTTTAATGTACCAATTACCATATTCTTAGTTATTGTTATTTATTAATTTTATATGAAAAAAAAAATATGTTTGAATTTCAGGTCACATCATGCAAATGCCGAATCGCTGTTCTCGTCGGATGACGAGCTTCGGCAGACACGTGGGCCTGAAAAACTAAAAACCAAAAAGAGGAAATCCCTCTCGGTGGCCGCACCCAGTACCTAGCCAGTACCCAGTACCAAGGAGGAGTCCAGCCAAAATGTAAGTTGTATTAATAAATATTAATATTAACTGTTTATTTTTTTTGGTTTTTTAAATAGTAGAATCTATTCATTCATTCATTTCATCTATTCATTCAGTAACTTATATCCAGCAGTTGTTAAAGCCAACTTTTATTCAGTGAAAAAAAAAAAAATCAATTAATTAATAAATTAAGTTTGATTTTCTTGATTCATTTTTTTGTCTAAATTTTTTATTAAAAACTAATTATACATAATTATGTTTGCCCCATTCCTTACGGTATTCACATTTGGAGTAGATATACCTACCTACCTAGATATGATACACTTGAGTAATTTCATTCTATTTTTTTTTTAATGTTTCCCCCACACTAAGAATTTCTCCTGTATTATGTATTCATTATTTATTAATTGAAAATGAAACTTAATTATGTGTTTTAGGACACATCATGGATATTATGAATCGTTGCCCCCGTCGGACGACGAACTTCGGCAGCCACGTGAGCCTGAAAAAGTCAACCCGAAAAAGAAAAAACTATCGTCGGGGGCCGCACCCAGTACATCAAGGGGGAGTCAGGCCTTTACGCATGCACCGTCTCCACTACCGGCTAAAACCAAGAAACCTGTCATCAAGCCTATCGCTCCGAAGAAACCCACGGTCCATGACATATTCGGAACTGATAGTGACGATGATGTCCAGGATCAACCAATCGCGGGTAAACCAATTCATCCCTTACAGTCAGTCATGAGCCGAAGAGTTGCTAATGGACACTCTCGTCAAACGTTTGACTTCAAAAAAGGGACACATTTTGTAGAGTTAAAGGTGTACAGTTGTAACGAAATTCAACATGTGGCCCCTATGAATAGGTGGCGCCACGCGATTATCACTATTAAAAATAGAACAGATGAGAACACGGACTCGTGGCAGCATCTCAGTAATTTTATAACTGCCACGAGAAAAGAATTTAGAGATTGTCCTGTCAACTTTGTCAGTAATTACACACATCAAAAGTATCTAGGGATCAACATATATTTTTGCAATAACTTTTCTCCTGATTGATATTAATTAAAATTTTCTTTAAGGATTCATCAAATAAAGTGTTTTCGTTTGTCACAGTAACGATAAACCAAGTCACCTTTGCATTAATAAAGAAATTTGCCATTTTCCTAATAAAGGGATTTTTGACATTTGAACCACTAACATTAAAGTTCGAAAAAAAGACTGAAATAACAGTTTTCTTTAAAATTTTATTGGGTAACTTAAACAATTAATAATCCGTGTTTCTACCGCGAACACTAACAACACAAGAACATCGGTTTGGCATACTCAAAATGAGTTCATCCAAATCACGCTGTGGAATGGCCGCCCATGTTCGTTGCAACAACAAAAAAAGGTCTTCTTGCGACTGGATACCCTCCATATTCGGCAGAGCTCTTCTCTGTAGCATATCCCATGCATGCTCAATCGGGTTCAAGTCTGGCGACTGAGCAGGCCAGGGCAGGACATTGATGTTAGCTGCGGCGAGAGTCTGTCTTACAACTCTTGCGGTGTGCGGTCGTGCATTATCATGCATTAACTGAAATAAGGGACCGATTTGCACTTGTAGAGGAACGATGACGTCTGATACAATCGTCTCAGCATAAATTTGAGCGTTGAGGTTGCCTCTGATCCAAATCAACTCAGTTCTTCCGCCAATCCAAATACCCGCCCATACCATGATGGTTCCACCACTATAAGGATGGACTTCCTGGCAGGATTTTAATCGCTGTTGGCGTCCAGGGGTTCTCCAGTGTCGTATACGTCTTGTATCCGGTCTCATACCAAAACGAGACTCATCAGAAAAGCACACGAAACGCCATTGTTCTTCTGCCCAATTTCTGTGTTCAAGAGCCCATTGATATCGAATCCTACGATTGTGCATTGCTATAGGTGGTACCCGTAGCGGTCTTCGGGAATGAAGGTTCACTTCATGCAAGCGGTTTCTGACTGTTTGGTCGCTAATTAAGTTCCCTGAAGAGTGATGAAGCCTCACGGCTAACATCATGGCGTAATCAACGCATGCAACATCAATGTCCTGCCCTGGCCTGCTCAGTCGCCAGACTTGAACCCGATTGAGCATGCATGGGATATGCTACAGAGAAGAGCTCTGCCGAATATGGAGGGTATCCAGTCGCAAGAAGACCTTTTTTTGTTGTTGCAACGAACATGGGCGGCCATTCCACAGCGTGATTTGGATGAACTCATTTTGAGTATGCCAAACCGATGTTCTTGTGTTGTTAGTGTTCGCGGTAGAAACACGGATTATTAATTGTTTAAGTTACCCAATAAAATTTTAAAGAAAACTGTTATTTCAGTCTTTTTTTCGAACTTTAATGTTAGTGGTTCAAATGTCAAAAATCCCTTTATTAGGAAAATGGCAAATTTCTTTATTAATGCAAAGGTGACTTGGTTTATCGTTACTGTGACAAACGAAAACACTTTATTTGATGAATCCTTAAAGAAAATTTTAATTAATATCAATCAGGAGAAAAGTTATTGCAAAAATATATGTTGATCCCTAGATACTTTTGATGTGTGTATTACTAATTACCTGTTCTGAAATAAGTACCTACTAATAACATGAATTATCATGATACTAACTTTTGTAGGTACTTAAAAATAATTAATGTAATAACTGTTTTTTATTTTATTTTATTTTATTTACTCGTATTTACCTTCATATTCATTCTTGTATCTCTAAGTTTCGTGTAGAATAAATAGATACGTTTTTTATAAAGTTTATGTTTTATTTTTGTTTTTTTTACAGTTACACGAACTTCTATTACCAGATCCGATGCCAATTTATTGAAATGTGATTACTGTAATATTGAGATACCTAAAAACGAATATCAATATCACTTGAGAACGAACTTACATAAATCAAATAGCATATTGAAATCTGAATTTAAGAATATCGATATCATTGCGACAGCATTTAAAAATAGAATAATTACTTACCGACTTAATCCATCAGAAGAATATCTCACGCCAGAGGCATTCCTGATGGATTATCAGGAACATGTAATGAATTTATTAGGTGTTTGTCTTGTGAAACATAGCTGTATTAAAGTAAACTTTGAGCTTTTCGCTTACTTTGTTCTACCAACGTGTGGTGAACAAGAGCTGAAATCATTTAATACAAAGTATGAATCAATATTTTACAGTACCGATATTAAAGAATTATACTTCAATGTTATGAGTACTTTTATAAGAAAACTATCTGAATTTCAGCACCGTGAGTCTGGCTGGACTTGCCTCTTTATGAATCATCTAGAAATAAATGTTAATAAATTCAATCCTTTGAGAGGTGGTTCTTACATAGAGTTACCAAATGTAGTGAAACGTTCCAAAAGTTGTGTTAATATAAAAAAAAAAGACAATCACTGTTTCCTATGGAGTGTTGTAGCAGCATTATTTCCACAAAAGAGCAATGTCTGTAGAACTAATTCATATCCGCATTACTCTACGGTGTTGAATATAGATGGCATGATGTTTCCCCCGACAAACACTGATATTAGACATTTTGAAAAAATTAATCCCGACATAAGTCTTAATATTTATGGATTAGACAACAAAAGCATTGTAACCGGTCCATTATATGTGACTAATTCAAGAAAGCGCTGTCATATTAATTTGTTGTTTATTGAGAGAAATGGTAAAAGTCACTATTGCTTGATCAAAGATCTTTTACGACTAGTTAAACGGCAAATTACTCATCACAAAGGTAAAATGTATTTATGCGATTTATGTTTACAATGTTTTAAAAGTGAAATTAAGTACAATTCCCATATGTGTAACAGAATATTAACTGTACTGCCGGAGAAAAATACTATTCTTCAATTTAAAAATTATGAACGGCAACAAAAAATTAACTTTGTTATATATGCAGATTTTGAAAGCCTTTTAGTAAATCATAATCAATTTATAACAGATAGTACTCGCATATACAAAGAACATAAACCTTCTTGTTTTGGTTACTACATTTGTTGTTCATATGATCGTAATTTAAATAAATACGTCACGTATAGAGGGCCGGATTGTGTTGAAATTTTTGTTACAAATTTGCTTAAGGATATAGAAAAAATTTATCATATATTATCAAAAGTACAACCTATGTCACCTTTAACTAAAGATCAAGAAAATGACTTCAATAATGCCACTGTATGCCATATATGTAAACATTTATTATTTGAAGACAAGGTGACAGACCACGATCATGTAACATCACAGTACCGAGGTGCTGCACATTCGCATTGCAATTTAATGCATAGGGTTTGTCCTTTCGTGCCGATAGTTTTTCATAATTTGGCAGGTTATGATTGTCATCTATTTATCAAAGAGCTAGCAAAATATGAAGGTTATTTTAAAATAATACCAAAAACTAAAGAAAAATACATGTCTGTTACTAAAATTATTCAAACCAAGAATACTTCAAAGCCTATTCAAATAAAGTTTATTGATTCTTTCCAGTTCCTTAATTCAAGTTTGGAAGTATTATCTGGAAATTTAAGTGACAGTGACTTTATTAATTTATCAAATGAATTTCGTGACAAAAAGTTATTGAAATTGTTGCATCGAAAAGGTATTTACCCGTACGACTATATGGACTCTTTCACAAAATACGATGAAAATGTTCTTCCTCCCAAAGAATGTTTCTATAATAGTTTAAAATGTGAACACATAACTGATGAAGAATACAGGCACGTGCAAAAAATATGGCAAACTTTTCAAATGAAATCTCTCGGTGAATATACAGACCTATATTTAAAAACAGATGTTTTGTTACTTTGCGACATATTTGAAAATTTTAGAGACACCAGTTTACGACATTATAATCTAGATCCAGCTTATTATATCACTGCACCTAGCTTGAGCTGGGATGCTATGATGTTGTATACAGGAGTTAAGTTAGAATTAATTAGTGATTTAGAGATTTATGAGTTAATAGAAAATGGAATACGTGGAGGCTTAGCACAGTGTTCTCTTCGTAATGCAAAGGCTAATAATAAATATTTATCGAATTTTGATAACAATGAAGCATCAACTTTCTTGATATATCTGGATTGTAATAATTTATATGGTTATGCGATGACAAAAAAATTACCAATATCTGATTTCAGGTTTTTGTTACCCGAAGAAATATGTGCAATGAATGTAACTAATATACCAGACGATTCAGATTTTGGATATATTCTAGAAGTTGATTTAGCTTATCCGGATTATTTACATAAGTATCATAGCGATTTACCTTTCGCGGCAGAAAAATTTACCCCCCCAGGAGGTAAAACCCCAAAGTTAATTGCAAACTTATATGACAAATTTAAGTATGTGATACATTACATCCATTTAAAAGAATGCTTAAGGAACGGGCTCGTTTTGAAAAAAACTCACCGCGTGCTTACCTTTAGGCAAGAAAACTTACAAAAATACATTGACTTAAATACTCGATTACGTCAAGCTTCATCCTCACAATTTGAAAAAAGTTTATTCAAACTGTTGAATAATGCTATATTCGGAAAAACTATTGAAAATAGACGAAAACAGGTAAATATAAAATTAGTAACGGTATGGAATGAAAAGAATAACAAGACAAACAAACACCTTAGTGCCAAAAACTTGATCGCGAAACCTAACTTAAAGAATATTACAATATTTTCTGAAAACTTTGTTGCTATTCATTTGAGTCCGGAAAAAATAAATCTTGACAGACCAATATATATCGGTTTTACTGTTTTAGAGTATGCAAAACAGCATTTGTATAAATTTCACTACGACTATTTCAAAAATAAATATAGAAACAAAGCAAGGCTATGTTATACCGATACAGATAGTTTGCTTTATTTTATTAAAACTCCAGATGTATATCAAGATATTAAAGAAGACATATCAAAATTTGATACTAGTAATTTTGATGTTAACAACAGACATGATATGCCAAGAGTCAATGCACAAATTCCAGGCCTATTCAAAGATGAGCTGGGGGGTGATATTATTACTGAGTTTACAGGGCTTAGAGCCAAACTTTACTGCATAAACAGTTTGCATGGAGAAATTAAGAAAGCTAAGGGTGTAACTAAGCCCGTTACAAGGCGATTACGATTGTATAATTATAATATAGCTTTACTGAGTGACAGAATATTTAAATGCAAAATGAACACTATTAAATCTATTAAACATGTATTGTACTCTCAAGAGACAGATAAAATAATTATTAATAAAAATGATGACAAGAGACAGATATTATTAAATCAAGTTGATACGTTACCGTGGGGGCATAGTGATACGATATTTTAACTAACATATTATAATATATACTAATAATATCATAAATCCTTTAGAATAGTTTATTATGAGAATGATAATAGTAATAATTAATTAAAGTATAAAAAATGATTAAGTAATTTAGTATTAGTGCCAGTTGTTGTATTGAAAGTGAAACATAAATAAAGTATCTACTTCAAAATTAAAAACGTGTTTTTTATTCTTAATATGACCTTGCACTTAAGTCTGTTTATTTTTATTACTTACTATTTGAAAACAGTTCTTCAGGTAAATAAAGCACAGCTTATAGGACAAATTTCAAATTTATTTAACATTCTTATATTTAGTAACAATGAATAATTTTATTAAGTATACACAATATGAATATAATTTAAAAACTATGTGAAGCCGAACTTAACTTCTTAACTATTTTACTGACTAGATAGTCTGTTTCATCCATAATTTCATCATGATTGTCTTTAACTTGATACTGAACGCTCACACTAGCACTATCACAGTGGTCAAGATTACTTATTACATTGCTGTTACTTAAATCATAAATACATATTTTTATTAAATGATGTGCTTTTCCTGGCTCCTTACGAAGAACGTAAGATGAAGATGGCATGGTAAATAATTTGGATAACGTAATTTTAGAAGTTGATTTGGACTTGTTCTTAGCCTTTCCTTTTATTGGTTGCTCTTTAACACTGTTTTCGTTGTCCTGTTGTCGTTGATGGAACTCAATTTCCTCTATATTGTTTCCTGGGTGTTCTTGAGCATAAAATAATGACTTAATAGCGTCATCCACAATATCAAGGTCTTCCATTTTCTGAAAAAAAAAATATTGCTTTAGTTTAATCTTAAATCAATTTGTATTAATATTTTTTTTAACGATTTGCATTAAATATATAATAATATAAATTAGTTCAGTACTTACGATTTAAATTAGCAAGTAATATTATAATTTTAAAAAATCCAACCGATGACATCAAGTTGTAGAATTGGAATTAAGAATGTTCAAACAGTAACTTCGTTTTATATTGAAGTATGAAGCACTTACAAAGAATGAAATTGGAATCCATCCCATTTTTTTTTCTCTATATATATATATATATATATATATATATATATATATATATATATATATCTATGTAAGGTAGACATTTTATTAATATACAAAATGAAGTTGATCAAACAACACACATCACTTAATGTTAGTCATCTAAATCTTAGTGACTCTGATGACCAGATTAGACATAGCATTCTGTTTCCAAATACGATTCGTTGTATAATATGTGGTCCCTCGAATTGCGGGAAAACAAACGTAGTGCTTAGTTTATTCGAAATTTACTCGAAAACTAATTTTCAACCAAAATACAGTTTCTTAAAAGAAGTTATGAAGAGAGTACCTCAGATTAAGTTTCATGAATTTAATAATAATAGAGAAGTCATAGCTCCGGATGAAGCACTAACCAATTCGGTATTTATTTTCGATGATGTGGCATGTGAAAATCAAATAAACATTCGCAATTACTTCTCTATGGGTAGACATAAACAAATCGATTGCTTTTATTTATGTCAGACGTACTCTAAAATCCCGAAACAGTTGTTGCGTGATAACGCAAACTTTCTTATAATATTTAAACAAGACGATGTTAACTTGAAACATATTTATGAAGAGCATGTCAGTTCTGACATGTCCTGGAATCAATTCAAGAGTGTTTGTAATTCAGTTTGGAGAGAGCCGTATAGCTTTGTTAGTATTAGCAAAGACTCCTCATTAAATAACGGAAGATACAGACATAATTTAGATAGCTTTTTTAAATTTGGTTGATTTCGATGATATTATTATATAAATCAATAACATAAAAAATTTACTTAGTATTATATCTTCCTTAACTGAGTGCACTCGTTATATGTCATAACTATGGAAAAGAATATTAAAATAGAATTAATGAAGTCTGTAGACTCCATAAAAAATAAAATAAAACAAATAAAGAACCACGAACACTCGATGAACTTGTCACTCGATAAAATGCTAAAACCTGTCACAGACCCTCTTAAAACTCTAGTTGATTCGAATATGTCTGTGGAAAAAATTAAGCTTGTACAAAACACAACACCCCCTAATTCAGACGACATTGAATTGGATGACATTAATACTAGCTCATCTACAAAGTTTGAAGACTGCTATGATCCAAAATTAAATTTTGTTAAAAACTCCCCCGCAAAAGAATTACCGGATGATTTAGAAATTTCATTAGAGGGTCGTGATATCCATGATATTTATGATGGGGTAAATATACCGTTTGGAATAAGAAGTATAAACAAAACATTATTAATGGGTAATTCAGTAGTTTCATTTTCTAAAATTGATAGTTTGAATGATGCGAATGTTATTTTAATTAAAATCGGTGACAAATCCTATAATTTAACCCCCGGCTTGAAAGAACTTTTATTTCGAAGAAAACCTGATTTAAAATTAATATCAGGCAAAGATAGAATCGTTTATAAGGATATGCTGCATTACACAAATGCTCATAAGAGAGACTTTAATCCTGATGGTCAAATAAGAGGTGATAAAGGATTAAAATATCGCGAAGTAATCAAACCATTATTTTTCGATTCGTTAAACGATAACATTCTCCCAAAAATTGGGGGAAACTTACCATCCCTAAAAAAATACAGAAAGAACACTGACTTAGTTTATTGGGATGACCCTAACGAACTGGTTGAGAGATTGAAACTATTAGTTGCTTCTAGAGATGCTGGCAATACAAATCATGATAATGAAATTTTATCGATAATAGAAGAATTGAAAGAAGCTGGCATAATTAAAGAATAAATAGTCTCAATGATACACTTTTTATTCAGTATTATATACGAATTCAAGACGAATGTGCTGTTTTGTGAACATGAGCAAAGCAGACGTGGTAAACGAAATTCATAAAAATGCGAGGGTGAACTTCCCCCGAAGATGTGTTATTATGAAAGATATAGATGACTTGTGGCAAGCAGACTTAATCGATATGCAATCAATTTCGAAACAAAATAAAAATTACAGATTTATTCTAGCCATTATTGACGCATTTTCAAAATATGCTTGGACCTTTCCTCTGAAAAGTAAAACTAAAGATGATGTATGTAACACTTTCAAGAAATTGCTGAATAAAGGACGTATTCCTAAAAATCTGCAAACGGACAATGGAGCAGAATTTTATAACAATCAATTTCAAAAGCTTATGAGAACTTATAATATTAATCATTATTCAACCTACTCAACAAAAAAGGCTTCAATAGTTGAGAGATTTATCAGGACATTGAAATCGAAAGTCTATAAGGAGTTTAGTTTAAAAGGCAACTACAATTGGGTAGATAGTACGCTTAATAATGTTATTTACAAATACAATCGCACTTATCATCGAACAATTGATGAGGCCCCCGCCAATGTAGATAACATGAATAAAAAACGCATATTAGAAAAACATTTAAAGTTAGTAAAAAATCATCATAATATAAAAAGCAGGTATAAAATTGGCGATTATGTGCGAATCAGTAAGTACAAAGGAGCATTTGAAAAAGGTTACACCCCGAACTGGTCAACAGAAATATTTAAAATTCGAAAGAGTCAAAACACAACCCCTATCACCTACTTAATAGAAGATGCAATCAGAGGTCAGCCTATTTTAGGTGCATTTTATGAGCAAGAACTTCTAGAAACAAAACATCCCAATGTATATCTAGTGGAAAAAGTTCTAAGAAAAAAAGGTAACAAGGTTTTAGTAAAATGGTTAGGCTTATCTTCAGCTGAAAACAGTTGGATTAATAAATCAAATGTAATATTATAAAAATAAAATAACGGGCGAGCGCCAATTATAAGTATTTATTAAAGTGTTCAAACCAGATTCATCAGTCGTATAATGTGTATTGGAGAGAGTAGTCTTCTCAATTGGCTTATAAATCATCTACCTTTTGAATTACACTTACCAGGATACAAGTTTTGTGGTCCTGGTACAAAATTAATTAAAAGGCTTACACAAGGTGAAAATGGAATTAATAAATTAGACGAATATTGCAAAGATCACGACATTGCCTATCATAAATCATCAAACTTAAAGGATCGACACGAAGCTGATTTAGTTTTGTTAGAAATGGCGAAAGAACGAGCAGTCGCATCGGATGCAAGTGTAGGTGAAAAACTTGCCGCACGCTTAGTAAGTCGGGCTATGTCGACAAAAATTAAAACTGGTTCTGGTCTAAAAAGTAAAAAGTGTTGTCGAAAAGTAACATTTGGAAAAGGGGTAAAAAGTAAATTAAAATATGTTATTTCTAAAACAAAAAGACACATTACAAAATTGAAACCAAAGAGCAAAAAAATGGCCATAGAGTTGGCTATTGCCGCTGCAAGAGAATTAGCCGATGAATCATCTTGTAAACTCCCCCGTGTCATTCCTATACCAAAAATTGGTGGAGTATTGCCGTTGATTCCTATTTTTGCGGGACTATCAGCTGTGGGAGCTTTAGCAGGCGGTGCAGCTGGTATTGCTAAAACCATTAATGAATTCAAGATGGCTAAAAAAAAATTGACTGAATCGAAGAGGCACAATGAAAAGATGGAAGCTCTCTGCATTGGAAAAGGACTACACCTTAAACCACATAAAGCTGGACTTGGTATTTTTGTATCGAAAGAAAAAAACTAAAATATCGGCTACCCAAACGAGCCCTAACTAACTTTGACATCTTGGAATATGGAAATAATATTCCTTATTTTAGAGGCGTCTTTATGAGAGATGAGCTCCCTAAATACCCTTTAAAAAAAGAATGTGGGGTTATTAATTTGGACAGTTCTAAAAATCCTGGTTCTCATTGGGTAGCCTATGCAAAATATAATGACTATATTGAGTATTTCGATAGTTACGGAAATCTTAAACCTCCCAAGGAATTCATAAAATACGTAGGACCCAAAGTTCAATATAATTATGATAATATTCAACGTGATAACCCATTTAATTGTGGACATCTTTGTTTAAATTTTTTAAAGAAGTTCTGGTGCAGTCAAGGGATAAAATAAACAGAATTTTCTATAAGGCTTCAGTATGAAAGCATGTCTACTACGGTTACCATCTCTGGAAACAAATCTGAATTGGTTTCGTATTTTCAACCACCTCTTCATTTATCTGAGCAATACGAGTGCGGTTTGCTATACTTTTCAGTATTAAATTCAAAACCAAATGTGACCATCAATAATAGTAAACTGTCTATAATCAGAATCGAATGCGATCTTGTTCACGGTTCATACTGCAACGGATTACCAACTCATTATATTCACGAATTTGTATCTGATACTGCTCCAGGTCACCGGTACATAGAAATACCGCAAAACGTTATTTACTTTCCAGTGAACAAAAATCTAATTTCATCTATATCTGTTAAAATTGTTGATCAACTCGGTAACTGTATTAATTTTGGTGAAGAACATATTCAATTACGCCTTCATTTAAGAAAAACAAAATGATTGTATATTATAAAAGCACTCCAGTGAAAATCAAACGTCTTATTCCATCTACGACCATTAAGGTGCATAGACGTAAGAAAGTCGTGAATAAATTGAGTAAAGCTAACCAAGGTTTTCTTATAGCTCTAGGTTTTAAAGTATGAGTATACTACAAATTACTGAATTACCCCACTTCGATAGTTCGATTGAAAGCTATGAAGTCCACTCATACAATCCCTACACTAACAGCTTTAGAGAAAACGACGAAATCAGAATTCCCGTACACCAACAAGACATATACGTGTTACCGTCAGCCAGTTCAATTTACGTCGAGGGCCAAGCAAAGTTCTTCGACAAAGATGGAAAACCGATTAAGAAACATATTACGTTTAGTAACAACCCTGTTATGTTTTTGTTTCAAGATATCAGATACGAAATAAATGGTATTGAAATAGATCGCATTAAAAATTCTGGAATAACATCGACAATAAAGTCATACGTTTCAATGAATGACGGAGAAAATAAAATCGCTGCCTTGTGGGGTTGGAACATAGATGGATTCAAAACTGATGGTCATTTTAGTGCTATTATACCTCTTAATAAGATTTTAGGATTTGCGGAGGATTACAATAAGATTGTGATAAATTGTAAACATGAACTTATTCTAAATAGAAGTAACTCTAACTTAAACAGTATCGTAGTGAATGATGACATTGCACATATTCAAATAGACATACAAAGATTGCAATGGCGTGTACCACATATAAAAGTGTCAGATCGCGAACGACTGACACTACTCAAACACTTGGAAAGAGATAAACCGATTCAGATAGCGTTTCGAAATTGGGATTTATATGAGTATCCTTTGCTCCCCAAAACTACAAAACATTCTTGGTCAGTTAAGACTGCATCGCAATTAGAGAAACCTCGATATGTAATTTTTTGCTTGCAAACCAACAGAAAAAATAATAAAACCAGAGACAGTTCTCTGTTTGATCACTGTGGGGTTACCAACGTAACGCTATTCTTGAATTCACAGTATTATCCTTACGAGCCTCTAAGTTTAGATTTTTCCGAGAACAAATACAATATATTATATGAAATGTATGTGAAATTTCGTCAGTCGTATTACAACTGTCCTGCAGATCCCTTGCTTGATTTGGTCGGTTTCAAGGAAAAGGCACCTCTCTTTATCATAGACTGTTCAAGACAAAACGATAGTTTGAAAACAGGCCCCGTAGATGTGCGTCTGGAGGTTGAATGCTCAGCACCAATACCAGATAACACAACTGGATATTGTTTAATTATTAACGATCGACTTGTGGAATACAAACCTTTGAGTAACATAGTGCGCAGGTTATCATGACTGCCATTGTAGATGTTCAAGGTTTCAAAACAGAATCAAATTTATTTATCATTAAAGAAATTGCTATATTATGTAATAATAAAATTCAGGTGTTTTTAATTAAGCCGCCATTTTCATTTCGCGGTTTGACGGAGCCAGAAAAACGACAAGTTAGTTGGATTGAACGTAATAGGAAGATATACTGGGATGAAGGATTTGTGTCTTACGAAAATTATCGGAATTTGATTGAAAATATTTTAAAAGATAAATGTGTTTACACCAAAGGTATAGAAAAAGTATTATGGTTAAAAGATATTTCAAATAATAATAATGTAAATAATTTAGAAGACGAAGGTTGTCCTAATTTATTAAGCTTGTACAATAAATATGAACATTCTCATGATGTGTATAGTTGTATTTATCATGATACAATATGTGCTTTAAAAAATGTAATATGTTTAAGTAAATGGTGTATAGATAATAAATTTTTGAAATAAATATTTTCTTGTTTAATTTTTCTCATTTGGATAATAGGTAACAGTTTCCTACCCCTACCAATCCCGTCCAATGTTAATTGTTATAAGTTGCTGGTAATAGCTGTGCGATGTCATTGATCATTTATAATTATCTGTATCAAGAACTAGGAAATGGGTAAACAGAATATGTCTCAAAATAAATACAATCCGCGCTATGACATGTATAACACGTATAAAATGCGTGAATTTTCATTTAATCATTATTGGGCAACGGTTGATTCGAGGAGAAGATTAGTGATGGAAATGGCTGATGCTGGATTTTTTTATTGTGGAAATGGTGTAAATGATAAAGCAGCATGTTTCTCATGTGGAGGTATTATAGAAGATTGGGAGAACTATGATGATCCTTGGATGCAACATGTTATACAATTTCCTCAATGTCGTTATTTGAACGCTGTGAAAGGAATGGATTATGTTGACAAATCAAAACGTCTATTTTTAAAGGAAACAAATATATAAAATTATTCTATGGTGAGGAGGATAGATTGATTGTTTGTTGAATAAGGTACTAAATGCTATTAGCAATGAAGCCTAAGTAAACTATAAATTACTTACAATCATTTTATGCGACATTCGATTCCTGCAATTGTAGTGAAAAGGTTGGATCATAAACTGAACTAAACAATTTAATAAAATAAATTATAGTAGGTACAATGCAAGATTCAGTGAAATATACTTCTGAAGGCGTTCCTAAAATTATTATTAAGAATGCTAAGGGAGAGACTATATTTGTCCGTACTATGCAGCCCACTCACAGTTACATCGCAAGAAGATTTATTCTATCAAAACATGCATGATGCAGTAACTTCAGGAAATAATCAAGAACTTGTCATTAAAAGTGGTAACAGAGAGCTAACATTCTCCCGAGTTAACGATATGCAGATGGGTACTGAAAAAAATTTAAAGCTGGTTCAGCAAAGTGTCGGGACACCGGCACATCATCAATGAGGAACATAATGCGTGATTTGGTGATACTTGATTCAGAGAGATAGAAAGGGGTTTCCAGACGTTACCTTATCTGAATATACCTATTTAAATAATAATAAAAGTTTGTATTTAAATAAAGGATAATATGAATTGATGAATGGGTTTTATTTGAATAGATAAATGGGGTTTCTAGATCTCCTCTGACCGAAAAACATAAAATAAAATATATATATATGAATAAGTGAAATAACATTATTTCGAATCGATGATTGATTAATATTATGATGATGAAAAGTATTAATTAAAAGAAAATAACACCTACTTATTTGAATAAGTGAAATAACGTTATTTTGAATAGATGATTGATTAATATCATTACGATGAAACTATTTGAGTAGATGAATAGGTTATATTTGAATAGATAATTGGGGTTTCTAGATCTCCTGTGATCTAGAAACCCCAATTATCACCTACTGATACTTCCCTTATTTTTAAGATAAATAGACGGGCCCAGAATCTAGATGACGTGAATGACTACTGGTTGACATAATTGGTTCACAGCAAACAATTTAGTATTAAATGAAAAAAAAACTAATTTGCTTTACCCAATGTTAAAAGTAGTGATTGTGAAATAATATTAAATAAAGAGAAACTTGAATTCGTAGATAAAACGGTTTTCCTGGGGATTACGCTTGATTCAAGGCTACAATGGGGTTCTCATTTAACATCCCTTGCGGCGCGTCTAAGTTCAGCAGCATATGCTATTAGAAAAATTCGTCAATTTACTGATGTAGATACCGCTAGACTGGTCTATTTTAGTTACTTTCATAGTATAATGTCTTATGGCATTTTGCTATGGGGACGGGCTGCAGATATTGAGTCTATATTTATTCTGCAAAAAAGAGCCATCAGAGCTATATATAATCTTCGTAGGCGCGATTCTCTAAGGGAACTGTTTAAGGATATTGGCATCATGACGGTACATTGTCAGTACATCTACGAAAACATAATGTACGTCAGGACACTTTTAACGTGCACATCTTGCTACATTGTTCTCACATAATATACCATCTCAACATGAATGATGTAACCAAGATTTTGTAACAATATTTTGATTTAAAAGAGTGTCCATGGAGTTTCTTGCCCGTTCTTCTCCATAGAGATCTACGCTAGGGAATTGGCAACTACAGTACTTTCACAGTTTTTATGTCTTGTGACTGGGACTGTAGCTACATTTAACTTTGTTTCGACAATTCAAAAGTGCCTGTAACTGGCCTACTTGAAATAAATGCTTTGATTTTGATTTTGATTTGATTGATTTGACGGTCAATTTGTTTTTAGTAAAATTACTTTAAATTGTTAAAGTTTTTGCCAGTCAAGTAACATTATAACATTTTGTCTACTAAATTATAGCTTTTACTACCTGTTGTGTGTGCCCGCGACTTCGTTCGCGTGGAAATTAATACGTGTTTTCCGGGAATAAAGACTACTATCAGACTATAAGCTATCTCTGTCTCAAATTTCATCTAGATCCGTTCAGCCATTCTGACCTGATTGAGTATCAAACATCTAACATATGCATTTACAGCTTTCAGTATAGTCAAACTCAAAACCTTAGTTGGTGACGTGAGGAATACAGCCGGTCCAGTTGACGGTACGGGCCAGCTGCCCAGCGTCCGAGCTGGTCTCCCTGGTCACCGGTGGTAAGGACGAGCCCGGACTGGCGACGTCGCAATAAATAAGTGCGAGCGCGTGCGCCCGGCCGCCCGCAGCCGCACTCATCCACCCGAGATTTATCCGCAGAGCGAAAAAACCTGATTAATCACTACATTCAAAGACGGAGGCGAGCGTAAGTCAGGACACAAGAAATAATTAATTGGTGCGCGCATCGTAGCTCCCCGCCCCCCTACCCTTACCGCCACGCCACACCCCCCGCGCCCTTTGTCTAATGTGCCCGAGTTTATTCAAATTGGCTTCATTAATAGGTGGCGCGCTGTACCATGACTACACCTGAGCGATGTGGATGTTGTTCTGCTGCGGGTTGCGGGTCGCGGCTGTTGCTGTGCGGGAAAGCTATTCAGCAATCCCACATAAATAGTCACGAGTACCGGCGAGGTGTATCTACCGCCGCTAATTACAGGCAAAGGGGCTGCTTGACTGACGCCTGTCGACTTAGCACCGCCATATCGATACTTATGAAATAATACTACAAATATTCTGTTTATCAAGTCGTTGTAGTTCTTGCAGCAGTAGCAGTAAATATCGGCTTGAAGTGAGGTGGATTAGGACGTCGTTCAATAACATCCGCGTATCAAGCGTTCCAAAGCGCTGCGTTTGAGATGAAGCTCTTGAAATCGGATCATCCCTTATTATCGTGTTATATGACGAAGGTATGGAATTTTGCTGTGCGCTGTCTGTTACACAAATTTATTGAATACAGGTAAGCTAACGTATTTGTGAGCATCGTCTCGCATTTTTACATGATTTTATGTTTCAGAGGCAGTAGATGATGAGATGATTAGCTGCAGATAAGGATTGGCACATTGTAAGGGAAGCCATTCCATTGCGAATGCGTCGTCGGCATGGTGTCGGCGCGCACTTTGTGGCATGTTTTCAATTGCGAGTGTCGCCGCGCTGAATATTCACGATGCTGCATCAATATTCATGAATATACCTAGCCCGTGCACCACCAACCCCTCCCCCCGCTCTCCCCCGTTCGGGATGTTTTCAATATAGTTGTTGAATGGTTGTCACGTGATTGTGTCACCTCCCGTAGTGACGCTACGCTACTGAAGCTACGCTGGATGAGCCGCGTGTATCGTGCTACAAGCTACGCGCTTCGAGCTCGTAGCAAGCGTGCGTAAACTGCATAAGTTATCCTTCTTTTTTTTGACTGCAGTGTAACTAAATGTGTTTATATTGTTCTAAGCCAACCAACTGCTAGTTGAACTTCTCAGACTACTTTCTTAGAGTATACTTAGACACTCGTAATTTCGCGTATATCTTCATCATCATAATTATGGCATCATCAGTTACATCATATTGACAATAACTCGCTTTCATTCGCTTCCGCACCGCTGATTGTCCTCGTCTGCACTTTTTTTATACATATAGCGCTGCCATACCTTAGCTAGACAATATCGATTTATGAAAATGCATTTAACATTATTTTTACTATAGACTGCACAGAGATACCTTACGTGATTGCACATGTGAAAACATAACTAAACAGCGCATGTAAGCCCTAGTACATCTGCCTATATGCCGAAGCGTTCCTCAGTAGCTACATCCACATTTTAGCAGTTATGTTTAAATACATGCGTCATGTTCGTGAACGGGCGCTGTCAGTTGGGACTGGTCATCTCTTAGCTGCCACGGTACATTTTAATTACTTTATTTTTAAACTGTTGATTTAATCTTTTACTCTGGACGCTCTTAGCACGTCTTTCCACGTCGTTCTCACATCTATGTATAATCTCAACATGAATGATGGAACCAAGATTTTGTAACAATATTTTGATCCAGTGTCCATGGAGTTTCTTGTTCCGTTCTTCTCCAAAGAGATCTATCTACGCTAGGGAATGGGCAACTACAGTACTTTCTCAAGTTATTTATTATGCCTTGTGACTGTGACATTGTTTTTGTATTTTTGACATTCATAAGTGAATTGAAATCTATCAATATTTCAATGAAATCCTTAATAGGCAACTTTGGCTAGAACCGGTGGCTCACAGAGCCTTTACTCTGACGCGATGTGTAGGAACTCGATATCAATGAGCATAAAAAGTGGACGACTCATAAGTCAATAACGACGGTAGGAATCTCGGATTTATATCAATGTGAGTTGTTTTTCCGACGCGCGACGGTACAATACACGTCAGCTTCGTTCGGCACAGCTCGTCAAGGCCGACGGCAGCGGCTCGCGCATAAATCGTGTATCATATTTTATAATGTGGGAGAGTTTTTATTGAGGCGAGAACGGCATTCATTACGTCACGATTTATGGCGTCTGGCCACGGGCCATACTCCCCCCCTCTACTGCCACATCGCCCCCCCTCACCCGCAACCCGCGCCAAACTCCATGACATGCTCATGAATACCAGATGACTTTATTTATTATCGACCTTCGTCGATCATTTCGGAGAGGATTCATAACCGGCCTGTAGTTTCGGGTTAACTACTTAAATAAACACATCAAAAAGTTATCTCAGAAATAATGGAACATGAACATAGTACAGCAGACACTTGCTGAGTGTACCTGTCGGCACTAGGTGTCCTAAATGCTCTCACTGAGAGCTAGTGAGTGTACGGAGCTGGCTCAATGAGCTCTACGTAAAGCCACGAGCATTTGTAGCTGTTTGTGCAAGCACCACACAAAGCCCACCACGCTCTATCCCCTTATAAAGAATAACAAGCGACTGGAATGCGTTTTTATCGTCCATTTCGGGCTTTTGTCGGCGGCCGTTTGCGCGGAGTGGGCGTGACGCACCGGTGGAGTTATGACAGCAATAATTCGCGTATAACGTATTATTATAATAGTAGGGGCTCGTTGCCGCCGGCCATTCAACTGATTTACAAGCTTTTTAATTGTTAACAAGTTTGCGCGCACCGTGACCATCGGCGCGGTGTGTACTTGCGCCTGATTGCGGCGGCACGCCATGTTAGTGTCTAAGACCTTCAAGTCAATGTTTTTCTATCAAACTCAATCTTACTGAATTTAGCATTAGATTACTTAAATATTACAAGACTTGCCCGCACTTGATGCTTATTGATACTTAAGATTCTGATTTGCATCAGGAGTTGTAGTTTGACTCCAATCAGTTGCAGGTTAGCTGCCATTCATCACGGAACTATGTGCCAACTGGCAAGAAGTGGTGGTTCGTCGCTCTGAAAGTCGTTAATGTGACGTCAGGATGTTTGGCGCGTGATAGTTAACTTGCGATCGATAGTTCGCGCGGAACCGTCGGTTGCTTGCTAACTTACTTGCGAAGTCGGATCCACATTAGCTTTTAATTAGGGCCGTCGTTAGCGGGACGCGTCGCGTCGCACCGCACTGAATAGCACGACATCGCCGCTTCTTCGGAATTAATTATCGGCGTGGTGTCGATGGGTTCGCGCCCACTCGCGCTAATACGATAATGATCGACGAGCGAGTTCGGTTCACTTTAAACACACACAGGTTAAATATTTTCAGTAAGTGAGGCGTTTAAAGAAAACACACATGTTAATACTTTTCTCCATTATCACATTTTAAATATTGTAAATAAGAATGCTTAGAGATTAATGAGTTTGAGCGTTTGAAACTTAATCACGCTTTTACGGTGGACCGACTTTGAATACAACCATTTTTTCGGGTATTAGTTTTCGTAACAAGCAAATGAAACAGAGGCAAACATTATTTGCTTCATGATTTTCTCCATTCTTAATCCTCGTTCGCAGTGCTTACAATTTTTTTGTAGCAGCTACTGGTAAGTGTTATATCCAAGAGGGATAGAGCAAGGATTGCCGCAAGAGTATATATCTATAGTATCTCACATTATTTATGTTCTGTAAGAAAGAAAAAGCACTTTTTAGCCCTCACAGGATAATACACATCACACACAGCACACAGCTACACAGCACACAGCTCCTTCAGTATGTTCTCGAGTTTCCGATACAGCCGTTAAAAAGCTTGTATTGTCCAGCGACAGGCTGCGAACAGGTTTCAAATGGTTACGAATTGCTGACGTCATGCAGACGAGGATTTTATTTAAGCGGCTCAAAGAATGTAAATGTGAGCAAATGTTATCTGTGCGAGTTACTGCAAACATAGGTGCGTTCAGCCGGAAACTAAATGTTAACGAGTGGCCGCTGATGACTGCGCTTGTTTTTACATATGAGTTTATTAACTGTATGCGAGCTTATCAAAGCATCTGTAAAATGCGCTTAAAAACACACACATTTTATTTTTTACTTTGATAACCCCACTGGTTTATATCTGTAGGTCATGTATTCGGCCTTATAGTCAGCTGGACCTTGAGGGTCAAGAAGTTGGAGTCGCGCCACACCACGAATTTTAAGTCGTTCGCGGTGCGAGTTCCGACTCATCATATTGAGAAGAAGAGAAGAGTTTTGGCCGAAGGGTGTCATGTGTCGGCGATTCCGCGGAAGGCTACGCGACACCACGCTGCCAGCGCAACATGACGCCGACTCTTCGTGTTTAATAGTTTAATTGTGGTTTTTATAAATATGTATGTTAGTCTGTAAGGTATATATGATATGGGTCTTTTGTTATCTGAATTAAATGATATATTATTATTATAGAGGTAAAAGCTGTTTGCAGCAAACTAGTGGAACGCTAAAAGGCGCCAGCGGTGTCTCAAACACAAAGCATCTACCTATTTCAAATAAATCCGTAACAGGCACTTTTGCATAGGTAAAAATAAGCTACATACAGTCCAGCCACAGGCATAATAACTGTGAATGGACTGTAGTTGTCTATTCCAAAATCGTAGATCTCATGGAGAAGAATAGGCAAGAAAATCAATCAAAATTGAAACATCCATGATTTCTCTGTATATGTATCTCCATGATTAGTGGTCGCAAGCGGCTACTTATGAGCAAGAGGTCCTGGGTTTGATTTTTAGTTTGGGCAACGTGCAGCAGCCCGAAGATAATTATGATTTGTGCGCCGTTGACGGCAATAAGCGCGAACCTATTACATGGAACTTAAAGCTAACTGGCGGAATGTAGGTGTATTATAGGTATTACCTACTCCAATGCCTAACTGCGGCAATTAAATGCGTGATCTTACTATGTGTGTAATTCCGAGGTACTTTAAACACTTCGATGATAATTTCCACTTACGTAACACTACTTATATATTACACTCTTGCGATAATTCCACAAAACTAAGATAAACAAAGTGTAGCAGCGTGAGTGTGCTACAGATATGAAGTGTGCTGTTAATGGCGGCGGCGTCTGACTAATTACGTTACGGGGACAAAGGAGCGGTGCGCTTTTACAACATTGAGATAGAGCGCGTGACGTCACGCGAGGTACCCGCTGTCACAAGGTGTTTGTGTCCGGCAGGCGGCACTCCATCCCGCGGACACTTCCAGCCGTATATTAAGCTTTTATGAGGATTGCCTTTTAAACCGCGCCGAGTGCCACTGTACCCTCGCTCCCCCCTTATCCCGCCCGTTCACCCCTAACCCGGCTACCTCAACCCCGCTTTTTCCCTTGTTATGTGCTTAATATGAATATTTGAATGCCCTCCGCATAATCTGCGTGCCTGTGAGCAAACGTTGATGATCCCGAAGTGAAACAATTGAATGTAAATATTTTGACTATCAACCGGAGAATATGTGTGCTTCACTAGTCTTGCTCGTGTTGTGTCGCAATAGTCAGTTTTAGGAATAAGAATCACAAATCGTTTCTGAAACGTTTCTTTTCCGATTCTTGGCACCCAGGATTAAAAATGTACCGATTACATTGAAGTTGAACTGAGTGGCGCGGGGCGCGAGCTCGTCATCTCGCATGCATGAGTACTATCCTCGCTATTAATGTAAAATTTACTTTTATTGTGCGCCTCCTACCATGTTTTATGCGCGCTCAATGCATGTTTCATCAGTTTGTAATAACGTCAAGGTGTTGAACTTATTAGATCTGAAGCTCCCGATTATGTTATAGGTGCGAAGCAATAAAAGGGCGCCAGGCGGTGAAATGCAGGTAATTCTCAATTTTTTTAGATTTTCTCAACTTTTGTCTCCAGCTACATACAATAATTTATACCTATCGATTAATTATCTTATCTCACGCATAATTTTATGGCATATTACTTTGGTTAGCCTTTTATGATAAACGAATTTGTAACAAGGACGTCATGATCAGGTAGAATCTAGATAGATTATGAGCTGGATACTTTTTGTACGGGCTAGTAACAGTCTTCGTAACGAGTGAAATTGTGTGAAAGAGGCAGTAAGCAGGAGTGGTGTAACTCACAGTAGTTGTTGGGTATGAGGTCGGGCTCGGCATCGTCGTGGTCTTGCTTGGCGGGTATCGCGGGCGCCGGCGGCGGCTTGGCGAGGCGCGGGCGGCGGCGCCGGCGCAGTGCCAGCGCGCACGCGCCCGCCACTAGCGCGCACACCGCGCCCGCGCCCGCCCCCATCGCGCCCACTACGCCGCTCACGCCCAGCTGCGCCTCCGTCGCTGAGGAAACACACAAACTTGTCAGTTGTCGTCAAATATTATAGAAATAATTTTACGAAGTGCAGCAGTCAAAGATTGACTATGAATCTCGGGGAGTATACACAAAAGCATCTGATATTTGACGCAATCGTCTCAAAATTAGGTATCAGGTTCAGTCTACTTAACATCTGTTTCATCCTGTTCACGAATTTCATTTCATGACTGAACTTATTCCACCGGTACATTTAAGTCTGTAATATCAATAAAGTCAATATGGCCTGGTACAATCATTTACTTTGCAGATCCGTTATTTGAATTGTAGATAAAGCTCGCTATGATTTTTCCTCGTCCTTTCAAATTAGTCGTGCAAGTCGATATCCAATCGCAGTCAGCCGGCACGGAGCGGCGCGTGGCGGCAGCGTGGCGCACGGAGCGGCGTCGGCGTCCAGATGGAATTAGCATTTTGTATAAAAAGACTTCCGTCCGTCGTTACCTTCATCACTTAATTGAAATTCTCCCCGCCTCCCCGCCTCCGCTTGGGAATGGTTAACCCGTCCCTAATTCAATCGTCATCCGCTTGAAGACAATCGGTAGGACTTGGTATTGTGCAGTACATGGGCAATGCCTTACCAGTATCCACAACCGCGCGGACAACTTATTACCAAGTTTAATTAGATATTAAACTGAATAGGCAAATGGATGCCCTTCTCCCCCTCTCCCCGTCTGCACCGCATCACTTACTCCACCTCAATGGTGAAGTTCCTCATCACACCAACGCGGGCAATGGCCACTCATCGACCTCACGATTCGCTTTTAAGTTCTAATCCACGTTCGGTGATCGCTACGAGAGGTTATGAGTAACAATACTTACACTATGTTCATGACAGTAACAGCGTGCAATAGCCTTGGAGATTTTGTTTCGAACAATACGAGTATTATGACAGGCTTAGTGCCTACCGTTCTTGTCATCAGTGTTTGCTTCGAAATACCTTCAGCTGTGGTGGACGAAGTAGGTACTACAATAATATTTCCTAAACAATTGATCATCATCTGACTAGCCTTTAGTATGTTCGGATCTGGTTTAATCTAACTGGATGAAGCTGAACTACATGAAGCGACTGCCTATCTGACCTCCACAACCCAGTTAGTGCTGGGTAAGATTGGTTGGCAGACTTTCGGGCCGCTATACCTGTAACGACCGACAACCGCAGGCACCAACAACCGTGCTTTCTGAAGAACAAAGGAAACTCGGTATGTAAAGCATGGTCACCCATCGACGGACCTAACTTAGCAAGCGCTGTTTAAATTTACCTATTTAGCTACGAGTCTCTTTTTGATTATTTAAATAGATTGAGTAGGTGATACAGAAATAGGCGAAAATAATTATACCAATTAAACCAAACAGGAATATCAGAAATGATCTGAAACACTATCTGTTCAGCGCACGGCAGGTGAAATGGTGTATATCTCTCTGCAGCAGAGGATCTTCTCCGAACGTCTTCGTCCTACGCAGGGAACCACGACGTGACGAAAGGGTTGTAAGCGTAGACTAGAATCCTGGAACTGGAACTGGTGGATGTGGGTGGAAGCTGGGAAGGAACCATCATCACCTCCGGAGACGGTATAGGCCAGTGTTCTCCCTATTCACCCATTCTTTTACCCTCAGGAATCGAGACGAGAAGTGGCCACGGATTTTTTTGAGGAAATAAATGATAACTGTAATTTTCTGCTAAACTTATTATTTACGAACCCCTGCCTACCTGCTGGCCACCCCGTTAAGGGTAAGTGTCACAACTAACTTGTGGATAGTATCGACTGTCAAGAAAAATCGTACAAGTAGCGTCATCTAGCGGCGCACATGAGCCAATCAACGATTACCTAATATAGGTAGAGGTACCTCTCTGCCCGCGTCATATCGTTTGTGAGGTCCTTTGGTCGACCGGTGCGGCTGATATTAAAAACCAAATCAAGCAAATCATAAAGTTTAACACTTACATAATTCTAAGCATCTTAGAAACTGATAAAGCGAGATAATAATTGAGCGGTTTCCGTAATTCTCTTCTAATTAGCGAGTTACGATCTAGTTACGATCTAGTAAACAACTAAAAGTTTACTAATAATTTAATAATAATTTTCCTGTTTCCAAATATGTTATCACTTATCACCTTTAGTTGTGTTATTATCCTCATTCAGCGTTAATGTGTAATACCGAGTAAAGCCACACATACGGCTGTTATCGCTTCTCAAAGCAGGACAATACAAATTAAATTTGTTCACGTGCTTACTTTAATTAGTACCATTTAGATATTTTATCGAACCAATGACAAGCGGGATTTAACTGCTTTGTTATGTGCAGTTGCGGACTATAGATTAGGTACTTTTTATGTTTCATATTCTTTTCGGTTCGGTTCGAATAAGTCTCCCAGGAGGTTAGTGTACCTATGGGCGACGCACTAGCCCGGACCATCACTTCTCTTCTTGTGATCTGTTCTGTCGTTGGGAAAAAGCAAATGCAGTCAGAGTGACACTACTAAATGTGTCCACAGATAACTTCTAAGCAGCCCGTGTCATGAACTGGCGATACATTTAATTTAGCGATGTGCTAAGATCTTAGAAAAAATTGTGTCATAATATTATTCCTCTGTATTGTGGGATCTTCTCAACCGCGGGTGTGGGTTGCGGGGTGGAGCGTGCGCGGGGTGCGGGGTGCGGGCGGCTTGATGCGGGCCTATTTGTAACTTCAATAATTAATTAGGGGCAGGTGCGTCTGCTGCTGTATCCGCGGGATTTGCTCTCATTCGCGTTTTTTTACATTTTCCAAGGAGCATGCTATCTTCGAAATCCTCCTTAAATTAATATTGTATATTATTTTGCAACGCCCGAAATGGGAGCGATGTTGACGTGATTAATTTTCATAATTTGAGTAAGTATTCTAAACGGATAGTACGGTTATGTTTTTGTATAACATAGTATTTTACATGTTTACATGAGTAAACTTTATGCCATCAAAACATAACTTGTAAAAAAAAACTCGCAACTCAGTTCTTCTACCGTAACAAGTTGTGAGATCCATGTAATACCAAGTAATATGGCAGATAGTCCTACTTTTTTTTCCTAAATAATAACATAATTATATCTAGGTACTTATCTACACCTATAATTCCATTATATTATTTATACACTTATATAGGTACACTGATTCATTCACTGCAAATGTAACTTTGTAAACATATATATTTATATAGGATTACAAAGTTATTTATGCAGTTGGAGTCTCAAGAGAACTGGACAAAATGTCAAAATATTGTAGTTTTTCCTTGATTTATACATTATACACTATTTGTATTCTAAATTTGAAGCTTCTATGTCTGCTAGAAGTGCCTTAGAGTGATGATCGGTCAGTGAGTCAGTCAGTGACAAAATTAAGAAACTTTGACTAGTTATAATTCTTGAAGTCCTGGTTCAAATTGAATGAAATTTGAAACATACCGTGTTTACCTATACAATACCTGCCAGGTTACTGGCAATTCATGCTTCTAGTTTTATCCACAACGAAGTTACAGGGGTCGAAAATGGCCTGAACTGTTTCGAGAAACCTAAGCTATGCAAAATAGTCGCTATTCACTGGAATGTAATTATTATAATTGTACTTGCAGAGTTCAATTTCTCAATCAATTGCCTCGCCTTTTTCTAAATACTTACCTATGTTAATCAGGGTCGGTGGTGCGTATAGTTTTACGTTAGATTCTAAAAATATGAAAATGTTGATATAAAAACCATACGCTGCGGTAACCTCACAAATGGAGGGTCGCTGATTCGAAATAAGTAATATTCTAGAAATTGAACAGCCTGACGGTGAACAGTTAGAAAACACCCCTAGGTAGGTACTTGGGAGGCTTACCTTGCTGGCCACGTCTGCGATCAGCTCCAGAGGGACTGCTCAACTGCACTCAAAGCCGAAGCCCACTTCACACACCGAAGTTCATAGTTTGAAAATGTTATTGCACATGCGATGGGCCGATGGACCCGCGGGGTTTATTTATAGTGAAACCTGGACAATCTCAGCTATAATTTGAGATGATACCAGAGATGGATCCTTTTAGTTTTTTTGGATGGTCAACGGAAGCACACCGAGCGGCGATTATGCGCAGACGCCATCTCCCTTTTTTTTTTTTATTACGTGAAGATAGTCACGAAATGCAATGCGGCTAGTGGAACTTCACACTGGTTGAGCTCCTTTAGCCGCGGCAGGAACAAAGCCCATGAAGTGACTGCTGGACACTTTCAACTAGGCGAGCCAACCCGTTTTCGTACCCAGTCAGTTCAAATGTCCAACGTCAAGCATTATAGTTATTTATACGTAGGTTACACGCAAACACCATGTTGGCGTAACCAGTCGGCTTCCAGTCTTACCGGATGCAGCTGAGTACCTGACAGTATTTTTAACCGACTCCCAAAAGGAGGAGCTTATCTATTCGTCAGTTTTTTATTGTGTCTATTTTGTAGCTGGAATTATTCAATTTCACCAAACCAAGCAGAATAAATCTAAAACACTAACCTGTAGATAGAGTATCGACCGTCAAGAAAAATCATACAAGTAGCGTCATCTAGCGGCGCACAACTAATCAATTACAGACATCGTTCACTTGCGACAAGGATAAAAAATTTGATGTTGTTTGTAGTTGAATGTCGAAATACGTAGAACAAATATCTGGGGCCGTTCAAGTATTACGTGGGTAAGAGCTCGTGGCTAAATAATAATAGCCGCTCGGGTCGATTTTTAGGCTAAGCCGTGCTTCTCTAGGTTGGTCTGTGGATGGGTGACCACCCATTACATACCGAGTTTCCTCCGTGCCGTTAGTCCCGGCTGTCATTTGTAGATCTTATTTGACAGTCGTTACAGATAGTCAGTGACCAGAAAGTCTGACAACCAGTCTTGCCAAGGGGTACCGTATTACCCAGTACTAAGTGGGTTGTGGAGGTCAGATAGGCAGTCGCTTCATGTAAAATACAGATATTCAGCTGCATCCGGTTAGACTGGAAGCTGACTCCAACAACGTAGTTGGGAAAAGGCTAGGCAGATGATGAAGCAGATTTCATGTCATCAAAAATAAGCAAAGCAAAGACCCCCGCCCCTCTGTAGTGCTTACGTAATACTTGAATGACCCCTTAGACAAATAAATAAAATTGAAGCGTCTGTTTGTAATTTCTAAATAACAGCTTCTTACTGAATGCATATGAAAGTATATATACGGAGTACCGTATACACTTTCATATGCATTCAGTAAGAAGCTGCAAACAGACCCAAATTATAAAAAATGTGTTTGTTTTATGTATCTAACAAACACATTTTTTATAATTTGGGTCTGTTTGTTTCGGTTACATAGCTTCCGAAACGGCTGGACCGATTTTGACGAAAATTTTACTGGCATAGCACTGGATAGCTGATGTTATAAATAATAACTAAGGCTACTTTTATTTTAGAAAAAAAGATTAGATAATTATGGTTTCGGGCAAAAAAAAAAACCCTAGAATTTTCTGAATAAAAATATAATAATTTCACACGAACGAAGGTCATGGGCAACAGCTAGTTTTTTTTTATAAAAAAGATATCCATGTAAAAATGTTGGCAATCTTATTGAAAATCTTTTTGCCTAACTTAAAAAAAACGCTGTCCTGTATTTCTTATTTATTGATAATTATGTCAATAAAGTCTCAAACAAGCGAATTACAAGCGATAGGTATTATGTGACATGTGTGTGTATGTGTGTCGTATCAAGATGTGAGGTCTTGTGAGTCGTGCGATATTGGGTGCAGTCGATGCGACTGTACAAACACCTTCACAACGTCTCCATTACGTCCCTATCCTCACCTAGTTGAACAGTATTTCCAAATTCCCTGAACATTGTTTGCTCACAGCACAGTCAGACGACCCGTGTACAAAACTCCAAGAACAACTTAATAAATAACTTTGTTGTTACGTTGTTCACTGACTTTTAATTTGACTTAGTACACAATTGTCTTGAAAATTGGACTTCTGTCGATTAATTTGAACGTTTAAATATGTAAACAAGTTGAGTAAATACAGCTTCTTTTGTGTTGAATTTATGATTTTGTTTGGAGCAGGGGTTCTCCAGTATTGCGTACAAATATATTTATTAGGTGTTAATAAAGTGCGGTGTACATTCGCGCGGCAGGCAGGGACCTACCCACATACTGATGACGACAAACGGCTGCGCCTACATAAACACTGTGGCGCTGAAATAACTAAGCCATTGTTCGTGCGCCATTTTTATACCTCGCTATAAAAACTAAAAAGGTATTCCATTATTCAGGTGTTCTCGTTTTGGTTTAGTTTTCATTTGAGTCAGTGTTGACTATTGACATTGCCTTGATAAATGGCTTGCAAAACTCACACACTCAGTCCGACTAGGCGCCTACTGACATTGTGTGCCTATTGTAATTATTTTTATTATTGCCATAGTGTTGCGCTGTTGCTAACTTTAATTTCAAATGTTTGCGTTTAACTCTCAATTCATCAGTTACAAAATGGCGTCAATTGAAGTCTTTGTTTTAGAGAAATTAAGATATAAACTTGATGACACTTTATAATTAATAAAGTGTCATCGTACGTATTATTATTTTCATATTCGTCATTTATATTGTAAACAGTAGGTAGGTACTTGTTTATCTACTAATAACCTATTTGTCGAGCATAACAAAGGCAAGGTCATCAACTGACCGCTCAAAACCGGCAAACTTGTAGTTAAATGTGTTGTTGTAGGACGTAGGTACTACGCAGTTACGCTTGCTCCACTATTAACATTAACTTAACTATTTATTATCAGGATTACTTCAAAATAAACACAACATAACTAAGCTCGATGTTCAGGACGACGGACTCACAAATAATGCGCTTATTTGAAATGCTGTTATAATTATAATGGTCTAAACCAGCGGTCGGCAACCTTTTGGCAGACAAGGGCCACACAGTGAAAAAATTTGATAAAGGCGGGCCATATAATTATTTGGTACATAATAGGTATCTACCTAGTTATCTATTAATGTAGGTAGGTAGGTGTTATATAAATAATGCTATAATATAATTTTAATTTAAAAAATACAGAGTACAAAGAAACAATGAAAAAAAAATTGTGAATCGTCACACACTGGGTGTTGAAAACTGTCGAAACAAAGAAAGAAACGCTGATTATCATAAATTATTTTTATTTTTAAATTAAATTATTAGAATTTAATTATAAGAATAAACTTTTATTTTCAAAGCAGTCGCGGGCCGCAAGGAGATAGGTCTCGGGCCGAGCGTTGCCGACCGCTGGTCTAAACTATATGTATAATTAAACTTTGTTACGTGTATTTCTAAGAGAAATGGCCTATTATTTAAGAGGGCTATCACATTTTTTCTTGTATTTGAGTGTTCTAAGAGTCTAACACTCAAATACAAAATAAAAAAATATGTTTATTTTGAGCGCTTCTTAGACAAATAACCAAACTTTTACGGACATATTTTTATTTTATTTTGTGGCCATATCTAAACCATAATCACACATCAAAAATCTCAGTTTAGAAAAGTGATTATTGTTTAGATAGGTATGGTGATTATGGTTTAATAAAAATCAAATTTGTTCTTGTATTTGAGTGCTAGACTCATAAAACACTCAAAAACAAGAAAAATTGTTATAGCCCTCTTAGTCATCCGAAACTTTATTTGATATTTATTTTATTTATTATTTAAATATCTTTCCATGGTATAAAACAAAGTTGCCGCTGTTTGTACGCTAGATATATTATAAGCTATACTAACTTCATTTTGATTTTTCCCATTGTAAAGTTTCTCATTTTCAGGAGAACAGTTCATTTTCCCGAAGAATGTTTTACCCAGTTTTATGTTAGACGTTATGTTTCAGGGTTTACCTATATTCCATAATCTTGGTAAAGCCTGAAATGATGCCTGTCTACATTTCATACATCGTATCTGGCTCAACGCGTTATTGCTCCAGTTAGGATGAATAAAATCCTCCATTTGATTTGGGATAATGAATCGACGGAAACATCAGAGTGTTCCCGTGTGATAGCGAGCGGCGCGGAGAGATGCCCGGTATTAGCCCGCTCTGACTACTCAGCCGGAATGAGCGGTCAGAGCGCACCGAGCTAGCGGAGCGGTGGGCTACACCTGAACGCTAATTTCATAACACTCGGAAAATCCTTTAATTCAGACAATAAACCAATATCCACTACTTTATACGATTGACGAATTCGTCGTCCCGGTATTAAAAAATAATGCAGTTGTCAGAATCAGGGACTTGAAACGTTACTCAAAATAACGTTACGCGTAGTTCCAGTACCGATAATTTGTACCGTTCCACCAGGATCGTAACAAAATTAATACCTTGGCTATAACGATACTGACAAACGGAACGAAATCTTAAAGTGTTCACTAACAATATTATCAATATATCGTTATTAGTATAACGATATAATAACGTTATTCATTCATTTCGATACGCAACGTTGCCAGCTTCATGACCATGCTGTGTGCGGTGCGGCCACGCATACGAAACGCGTCGTCGTCGTCTAGTCTAGTAGTAGGTACTTATTTCTCGAGCGCAATACGGCAACGTAGCATTTCACTGTGTTTATTTATTTACATTATTTGATTTCAATTCGTATAGTTTGAGTTTTGACAGTTTCTTTATTAAATCATGGGCCGTAAGAAGAAGAACTTTGTGTACAGATATTTTTCATTGAGCGACGACAAACAGTCGTCGAAATGTGGTGTTCCGGGTTGTAATAAAACTCTTAGGGTAAGTAAAATCTTATATTACTCTATCTCTACTATCTCTCTACTATCCGATGCAGACTGAGCGCGAAATTGGCCACTTACGATTATTGTACGTAAGCTAGGCACGCGAAGTAGTTGCTCTCGCGTTATCTATGTCTATCTATATCTGTGGTGTGATGTTTACAATTATAAAAGGTTTGTCGTAAGTGTTTTCTAAATACATGTAGGGATACGCCGAGTACAAGTTTTACCGAGTACTCTGCGGTTTAGTTGACACAGGTCTTGGGCGCGAAAACAGGTTTAAACTTGCTCTGCTCGCCAAATCGCTGGTTGCAACGTGCGGCCGGCGAGCGAGCGCGCATCAAGTACCTACCTACTTGCCATTTTTTGAAAATCTATCAAAGAAATTTGACAGATTGTAGTAACTTGATGTGCTGGCGTCTGTACTTCACTTTTCATATTGTACCTACGCTCGGCGGTCGCGTTAGGATTGTCAACTTTGGATTATGCACAAAAAACTATTGCGAGTGCCATCCGCTTGAGACACGCGTAGGTCTGTGAAGTGCAAAAATGGAGCAACAAAAAAAGCTATCTAAGCTCGATTTATATAATAGTTTCCTATTTTGAATCAGTATAAACGAAGTAACTTTTTTGTTAAATTCACGCCAACAAATATTACGTAAGTTGAAAACATGTTTTTTTGTTATATTTTGTTGTTTTTAGTGTCATTTAATAGGTTTAGATCTCAATCCGATAGGGCAAAATAAATTGGGTAAATAGGGTAATCCGTTTAGAAGTTATTAGGGATTTTCGATAGTGAAAATTAACAAATTAAAATATGTTTTGTTTAGTTTATATTTCCTTTCTTCCTGTTTCATTCTCAACAATAAATCAAACAACTAGATACGAGTGCCACTACCTACCACGATAGGTAGTTTTTTTTTGCGTAAGCCATAGTTGACAACTCAGAATGAACGAATTTTTCAGTGAGTTACAACTAGGGTGCAGGTTTTATAGAGAGACAAACAATAACGAGAACTCCGTTTCTCTCCTATTAATTTGTATCTACATGAGGGAGACCTCCAGATAAACAACAGTAGATGGCAGCAATATTTCAGAGTGTTTTGAACAAAACTAATTGTAAGACGCGCCTTATTATACGAAATCTAATTTTTCAGTTATTTTAGTTTTTTCTGGATACAAAAATGTGTAAAGCTGTCAACATTTTACAAGATTTTCCGAGCTATTAAAATCACAATGTCTCCTTAGAGATCACTGAAAGCTTCTGTTAGAAACGTAATAAAACACAATATTTTATTCTTTTGATAATAAAAGGACCTTTGTTTCCCTGAGTCGGCAAAATTAGTAATTAAGAGGGATCACGTTAACGGAGCTCAGTTAGGTCTTTGCGAACATTATAGTATCCACGTCAGCGGAAGTCGAATATCTTCATCTATTCGTCATCTGCCGCCATTTTGTAACTAAGTTGGGGTCAGCTTCCGACCAGTGTTTGGGAAAACGGGAGGCAGTTGATGATGGGTTCGAGTCTGTTGAAGGTTCTCGAACGAGTGACGTCAGCCATGTGACGTGACGTGACGTGACGTGACGAGACGTGAGTCATGTCAGCTGTCTGCGAGCACTTTGCCAAATAACCTCTCCAATATTCAAATCACTCAATAGTTTTATGAAGTGTAGCAATATCAATACAGTTTGCAATCATATCCAATATAAATTCATACACTCGTTGACAAGGAGCGGCGCGGCGGGGTGTAGCGGCGCAGAGGAAACTAGAATATATTACGTTATTGGTTTGTTAGTTTTATTGGCGTCTCGAGAGGCGCAGACCTCACTCTCTCGTGTCGTACGAGTGACTCTCCATGACGTTATTATTCTTTACGACAAATAAGTTTTTATTAAAAAAACAACACGACGACACTCACAATGGCGCTCGACGTTCAGTCGGAAATACGTTATTTCGCTATCAGGCGCTTTCCGGAATGCTTCGTTGTTTCCGGCTCAAAGGACAAAAAAGTGTCGGTAACATGTTTTTCCAAAGATCACTTAGGTTTGTTCATGGCGCGCATCTGTTGTTCAAGGCGCTCCTAAATAACGTTAAGTTGTCTTCAAAGCGGCAATTTACATAGAATTAATGTAAATATTAATCACAAGGGCGGCTATTAATGATGAAACTTGTGTCGCAGGCCACGCCGCCGTCGCAACATAATGTGTACGTGCGACATGATTGTGCGAGTGCGACACGACCATGCGACACGGCGACACCGGCGGGCGGCGCTACAAATTACTAGCATTACCTACGTTTTACTGCTGTTGTTGCTTGTTACGCGGAGATTATAACTTGCAAACTATTCGCGACGTGTTAGGCAATTGAAACTACGTGTCATTATGATATATTCCTCACCGTGTGGATGTGTTACAGTATCTGACTACTTACATGTTATTTAATTCAACCGATAGTTAAGATTTATTATTTTAGATGTGTCTAAGATATATACCCTAGAATTGTTGTATTGAGGATATCCTGGGCTTTGCGATCTATAAGTAAATCAACTGAACCGTCGTCTTTAGATCTAACTCGATATCGATACACACTAATGTTTTTAGTGTGGTCAGTACTTTTACACTTGTCAATGTTCCACATCTGACTGCGAATATGAACAATCAGCACATCACATTTTATGGGAGTGCAGTCTTTGGCAGAATGAACGCAATATTATGTTGGATAGTGTACAGGTTACATCCGGAGTTATTTACTATACAGACCTTGTGGAAACTAGAACAAATTTCCGTGCGTTCAAGCGTTTTTGCCATACCTATTATTGGAATCAAATATACAGCTCACAACTTAGGACACATTAATGTTAATATTTATCCGTGGTGCTAGGCAACTGGGCCTATCCCAGTTGTAAACGTCCCTTTGTGCCTATTGGCCTTGTTTCGTTCTGTCTCCTGCTGATATGGAGGGAAGTGGAAATTACGGTTTTTTCCTACTCCTCAACTATACTTTTCTGATTAATTTCGTTGCGGGATCCAAGACAGTTAAATTCATTCTCTGGGACTTCGTCAAGCTTCATTGTCTCGGCGCATTACTGGTGGTCGCCACTATTGATTCTGGCTTTCAAGAGTTACAGTGGTTTGGGAACAGTGTGGCGGGCTTGTCCCATAAAAAAAAAAGTACTTTTACACTCAATTCAGGCGGGTTCCAGAGAAAGCGAAGAGCGGGCGTCGCTTATAAGCAGGCAAGCGAGCGTGAGCAGTGTGGCGGTCAGTCTGTCGGAGGCGGGTCTGTGTGCGCCGCGCGGCCGTCCACTACATTCGCCGATAAATCATCGGCGTCGCCGCCGGGCGATTCGTAAAAACGACGACGAATGAATAATCATTATTCATTGCACTTTATCAGTGATTTATTACACACCGTTATTGTATTTTTCCGCGCCTCGTAATTAATACGACAAATCTGATCAAAAATATTGCGTATTCATCGTGCGAGTGATGGCTTCGCAACATATTGGGACGAATACTGGTTATATTATTTGTTTCCTTTGAAATTAACAAGAGCGGCAGAAGCGGCTCGAGAAGTTTGATTTGTTTAAACTACCGACCCGCCCCGGCTTCGTACGTGTGCAATGTAGCATATTCATATAAACCTTCCTCTTGAATCACTACTCTACCTATTGCTGAAAATTGCGTAATAGTTTAAAAGATCTAACCGTACAAACAGCGGGAGCGCCTTTGTTTTATACTACGTAAAGAAGTAGTGGAAACAAAAATTGTTAAAGAGATGTAGCTCAGCACTTCGGATGTTTCTGGATAAGTATTCTTTATTGCACATCGTATGAATATTCAATACAGTGCATTAAGTTGGCGGCGGAGTCACGGCGGCGACGCGGTGGCACTGCTCGTAAAGACGGTGACCGACTGCGCGTAGCAGGTGCAGTCGCACGCGTGCTCGGTGCCTGACATCCGCTCTCGTGCCACTTAGTGCACAGCTTCAGTAGGTTTGTAGCTGAGGCTGGTGGGCCAGTGGCCCACCCTCAGCAGCTGTATCTGCCCTGATCGTTTTTCAATGGAAAGTACTAAAGTACTGATTGCCAACAATTTGACCAAGATTTTTTGGAACATACCTATATATTTGGCCGTGCTTTAGACAAAAGGATGACTAAAAAATTTCTCAGTAGTATATCACCTATTAGAATTTTACTCTTAAACACTGATTAGACTAATTGAATTGCTTCTCTGTTAATTTTTTGTTGTCAAATACTGCTGTTTCATAATTATCATTTCTATAGAATGCAACACAGAACTCCATAAGTGTTTCAACTGATTGAGTGCTCTGTTGTAGTGAGTCTTCTATCCCTTATTCGCAGTGTGCAGCACTGACATGGCATCTAGCCCACATAATACATACACATACATTCTAGCGTTATCGTCGAGCATGAATATAATGTTAGCATCCACACTTGCGGAGTGAACGCGTGAAACTTTATAAAATTACTGCTAATGTTGTCATAAATTCTGCCTAGAGCCGAGCGGAGCCGGGATGCGTCAATGTTGCACTCTGACTGAATCTATCGCCTCTTAGAGCGCGGGGAAGTTCGCAGAGGCACCTCGTGAATATTAACACACTGACACGTTTAGCAGGGAAGGCTACCAGGCTATAAACTTGTGTGTAGACCGCCACCGCCGCACTGTGCTCTCGTGGTGGTGGTGAGTGTCAGGTTGGCGCACCGCTCTGTGCCGGCTGCGACCGATGTTATGTTAATGCTACTGAACTTGTTTAGTGTTTAGTTTCACATCTTGAACACTGTTCGATATGTTTTGATATTGTAGATCAAACTCAAACTCAAAGCATTTATTTCAATTAGACCATTACGGCAGTTTTGAATGTCAAAAATACAAAAAAAAAAACAAAGCTACAGTCCCAGACACAAGACATAATAACTTGAGAAAGTACTGTAGTTGCCCATTCCCTAGCGTAGATCTCTATGGAGAAGAACGGGCAAGAAACTCCATGGACACTCTTTTAAATCAAAATATTGTTACAAAATCTTGGTTACATTCATTCATGTTGAGATTATAGATATATGTGAGAACGATGTAGAAAGACGTGCACATTATGAGCGTCCAGAGTAAAACATTAAATCAACAAATTAAAAATAAAGTAATTAAAATGAACCGTGGCAGCTAAGAGATGACCAGTCCCAACTGACAGCACCCGATCACGAACAAGACACGTGTATCGGCGCCATTCAATCCAACCATATTGAAGGGAACTAAATGACCCGACACACCCGCCACCATCAGCGAGACATTTGAGTGAGCATGACTTTCTCTCAGCCACCAAGGCATATTCAAGTCAATGAAAGATAACTAAATGCAAATGGTAGCTTAACAATACATGGTCCTCACATGTGCTATGCAATTATACAATACTAGGAGATGGAATCTATAATACAAAGCAAAGATACTTTTACAATCTTCTGCAGCTAGCACAATAATTTGCCCAATTAGTTTTCCTCTATGGTTGTGGAGCAGGACCAGCATTGAGCCAAGCATTTTTATCATCAATGTAATCCACCAACTTATAATATGCTTGCCTACATAGTGTGCGTTTTAAACATTGTGTTCGGCGTTTGTAAAGTATTTCAATAGGACTTATGAGAAATAATTCAACCTGGCGGACCCCACCTTTCAGATTTCGAAAGAGGGTTAAAAATAGGTAAGTACCTAGCTAGATAAGTGAGTAGTAATTTATTACAATACTATGAGATTTGAGTGGTCTCGCTTCAGTGACAATATGTTAAGTGGTGGGTCCGTCGGCACGGGGTGTAATGGCTCTAAAACAAAAGGCGGATTAGAGTGGCGCGATCATATTTCAGTGCGGGCAGGACGCGGGATGCGGGACGGCTCCAAGCGGTTGATTTATTCGAGCTAGCGGCTCGACTCCACTGAATACGGCTCAAATAGCCGGCTAACAAATGGCGGCCGGCCGAACGCCAACCAAATAAAAATGATATGTTTGCCGGCATCATTTTTGTCTAAATCCGTCGTAGATTCAAACGCGCTATTTACTACTTTGATTGAGCTGGTATAGCCCCGATTTATGCGACAAAAGAGCAGATATATTCCAAGGGTTGTGTCGTGTCGCGGCGGCCATCGTCCCTCAGCCTCACGTATGCATCGGCGCACAGTCGCACGCGACACACGGTGCGGCGGCGTCAAAGGCGTCATTATCATAACGAGTACAGTTTGTGACCCAGTGCCGGTCGCTGTCGAGGAATAATGTATTTCTATATCCGCCCTCGTGTTTACACGAGATTAGGTGTGTTGGGATGTCGGCGTCGCGTAACCGAGTGACGGCCGTCGAGCAACATTACCTCGTCGCGTATTTATGAAGCGCCCCCTACGGTGCAATCGTGTAAATCATTCATGAGTCGCGACTAACTGTCGTGGTAACCTGCAGCTGCATGCAGGTGTCGCTAAATGCGCGGACCGCACAGCTGTCATTTGTTGCTTATGCATGCGCTGCCGGGACGCACCGGGACGCTTCGGGACGCGCGGTATTCGGCACGTGTCACGGTCTCCTGCGATATTGATATGAGACGGAAGCGACCAGTTCGTTTGTTATTAACTCGCACAGTTCACTATGATTTCATAATAATACTTTGTTTTATAGGAGTAATAGGCAGCTGACCCTATGTTGGAGTCGACCTGTTACCTGTTCTTATTGGATTTTTACAATACTGCACCGAATTTGCTTTTAAGCTGAAATACTCTAAACAGACTAAGCAGGAATTCTATAGCACTCGAATTAATTCCAGTGCTCCGTGCTATTCGGTGCTATACACATATACTGGGGGTATTTAGAGTAGGTCGTAGTATTAGTGCGACAATCGTTCCCGGACGTCCGCACTCGCCCGCTTGTCCGGCGACGCTCTGCCAATAGGAAGCCACAGAGAGCATCGGATTAATCCCGTGTCCGGTCCGTATCAGGCGCTAATTACATCTGCTTTGTGTGTTCCAAACAATTATATCTTTAAAATTGTTTCTTGATTCATGCTCTGTTATCTCGGCGATGGAATCATGATTAAATTCATAACGAGTTTCCATTCGAGTTAATCACTGACGGAATAGTACTGTGCTCCTGTTTCAGTTACTTTATAATTTGAAATGCATTTCAACAAATGCGTTATTCTAGCTAATATTGATAGAGTGTTTGAGACAAACAATTATTGTTGTCATAGAAATAGTTGTTCCATGCGACAGCGCCCAGTCCACAGACTCTTCATCAAATTAATGTAACTAAAGCGAATGATGCTGCTAACAAAACCGCTCCTCCCAAACTTTTACTAACGCTAATCCCAGTCAGAATCCCAACAGATTAGGACTTATCAGTATTTGCAATCAATCAGCTGAAGCAGCTGAACCACTTCATAAATTATAGATAATCCAAATTGGTCGTTGTGTAGAACACAAATGGCCGGAGTGGTCCTCCTCGACTATCGAGCTGTTTACTTTCAATTTCGTTCTAAACTTATTGCCATTTGTTTGTGGGAGGCGATCTGGTCGCACCCCCCACCCCTCCCCCTACCCCTCTGCCTCCACTCGAATGGTCCTCCGAGGCAAGTGCTGCTAGTGATGGCTCGTACCTGGCTTAGCCACAGAGAAGCGTCTCCACAATACAGATACCATGTAAGTTTATGTTTGGAAACATGGCTTTGAGTACATAATATATTTGAGTACATAGTAATATAAAGTGACTCCTCAGAAATATACATCACTCACAATGACATAGCTGAGTACTAATTCATTATAAAATCATTGCAGAAATAGAATAAAATTGTTAAATTATTCATTTACAGAACGTAAGCGGAGCTTAAGTGAGGAGGACATGTTTGTCAACGAAGATGAATTGGTGTGGCGTTATACCTCCGCACGAAATATAAATATATTATGTGAGGCTGCACCTCGCGGCAAGATTGCTCATCGTATTCAATAAAACTACAAGCTCATCACAGAGTACATCAAGACTCAAGTCTTACTACTGATCAATGGCACACGTACTTCAGGCTCGAACCACCGACCGTGTGTAATGACATTTAAAAATTGATTCCATCAAATATTACCTCCGTATCGTCGGCGAACTAAAAGGGGTGAATTTTAGAAATCCTGTCAATTTACCACGAAATCAGGGTAGGTAGAGGACAAAATCAAACGGTCAATATTAAAAAAAGCGTTGGCCGAGGCTCGCTCCTTCGAGGCGAGAAATTAAAGGTCCACATGTCGCCCCCGCGCCCCACCGCGCGCCGCGCGTCGTGTCCGCGTCGATAGCACGCGCATTAGTTTTTCCGCATGACTTGTCGGCTCGAGTGATGGCCCACTTATTTCTGTCGAGTAACAGAAGATTTTTCACTGATGCCTTCAATGTTCTACATGAACAAATAAGTAAATTGAGTTTGAAACGACGACGAATTGTGATATGCGACGCTGTGATAGTTCAAACCTACAAAATGCATAATTATTACGAGTATCATTGCTTTGGGGAGAATCAAAATATCTGTATTAAGATATAAGGATAAGCTCTGTTTTAGGTTAATGAATATCAAAGCAAATCTTTGCAGGCCAAACATACATTTGTCCCATTGCGGAATCGTGCCCTCCGCTAGTGAACATCTGGGGTCATCGGCGATTAATCCCGAGCTAAAGTTTAGTTTATAACGTTAGTGCGGTAGAGCCGGTGGTCCTCAGTGAGGCGGAGGAGGTCACACGAGGAGAGGAGAGCCTCTTGATTAATCTCGCCGGTAAATCCGAGCGCGTTTAATTAAAATGGGATTATGTTGAGGTTGCAGAGCGCTGCGGCCTACTTCTGCAGCGATCGATGTGACGCCGTGACGCGCCACTGACAAACGTTACTGTTGGCTGGAGTCGTGGGAGACGGTATTTGTTCACTATAAGGAATACATGCAATTATTTGTGCATCTTGCCGAGTAAGGATGATCGTAGGCCATCGTATGTCTTAGTGAATCATAGTTGCACGAAAAGTTATGAGTTGGTGACATGGCGAACAGTATTGTTTAACACATATCATAGACGGGGTAAAGGAAAGACCCTTCAGGATGGTGTCATGACCAAAATTCTCATAAAAGTAGAAAAACAAATGACTTATTCGCACAGTATTGTGCGTGGTCGGCGGCGCGGTGGCGCCCGGTGTCGGCGAGTGTGAAAGTCATGCGGCTCCGTTTAGTGCGATCAGTGACTTCTGAACGTTTTGGGTGGTACTTTTCCTCGTTACTTATATTTCCCGGGGAGGATAATGTTTTCCCTCGGCTAATAACTCGCGGAGGATAAAGGCCGCTCGGCCGCCACTTAGTGCGCCGCCGTCGGGCCCCGGGGCCCCGAGGGACCTGCCCTTTACCCTCCAAATTGAGTTTCGCTGAGTGATTTAGAACAAAAACTAGTTATAGACGAGTGCCGGACTGCCGGCGCTCGTATGTTTCAATGGCGAGTTAATGATTGTACTTAAATGTCGTGACGGTATTCTATTCAGAGCTGTCCGCGAGTGCTCGCTCTATCGTCCACTATTTGAAATGTTTTCAATCGCGTAAAGTGGTGTGTGGCGGCTCACAGGGTGTGCTGAGGACGGATGTAAAACGAACCGATCGGTCGGACGCTGCACGCCTGCACCGGCTGATCCGACCAAGTGTACAAGCTCACACGCTTCCATCATTCATCTTATATTTGCATACTTATGTGAGTAGGGGAGCTGAGGTGGCGCACGGTTTGCAGCCACGACTTAGGTACAAGTTGTAGATCTTGGGTTCAACCCAGACGTACGTGTTACTTTGTTTATTTATTTCAACACCACTGCTCTTCAAACGATGAAGGAAACCATAGTAAGGAAACCATATTATCATATAACTAAAATACCTAAAACATGATTGTGATGATGTGACGTTTACCAATATACACCAGGTAGTGGCTCCAAAATCGGTAGCGTTACCGATTTTAGCCACTAGCTGGTGGCTGGGGCCTGTCCCAGCTGTGGGAACATGATAGGCTGACTAAGCTATTTGCTAAAAACAACATGCTGAATGTTTACTGACATCTGTGTAGCTGAAGGAGATTGTAAGTACCTGTTCTCTTCTCGGGGTCTCGGAACAGCACGTCGTCCAGCTTGGCGGGCGCGGAGCGGCCCTTCGAGTTGAAGGCCACGGCCACCAGGCGGAAGCGCACGTCCCACTCCAGGCCGCGCACCGTCCACGCCGGCTCGTCCGCCGACAGGTTCACTCTGAGGGGCAACAGACCTTTTTAGCGCCAAGATCTAACCCACCGAGATCATGAAGTAATACTTGTAAATCTTAATGCATGCGATGGCAGCGTTGTTTGCAATACATTATATTAATATCGGAGTATGGATTTGTTCCTGGTTAATGGCAATGGGATCGCCACCTATTGCATAGGCCATAAACATAACTGTCTAAATTTGGGTGTACTATTTAGATAAAACTCTGCCTTACTCTTTGGGGAAAACAGGTGTAATGTTTATTTAGATTCATAACGTACAAAAATCTGAAAATTTTTGAACAGCTTTTTTATACAGAGTGTGGCGTAAGTAGTAGTCCACAGTGTTAAAAAATAGGGTTAAAATTAGAGAAGAACCAACTTTTTCTACAAAAGATTTGAATTTACATAAAAAATCATAATTTATCATGGTAGCTCTAGTATTCATCAGTAATTAACAGAAATCAAAATGAAAAAATAATTATTTTTGTTGAAACTACAACCAAATTTGTAATAAAAGGTAGAAATTTCGTAAATAAAAGACAAAAAGGAAATATTTTTAGAACCCTTGGGTATAAATGGTTTAAATTTGTAATTGTTATAGTTAATTATCTGGTTCATCGAATCCTGAACGGTGGATCACTACTTACGCCACACCCTGTATAACTAAAAGGGTTTCATTTATTATTATTACATCTTGTATTGTACTCGTAGCTACGAAGTTCATTTAACAGAACACAATTATTTAAGTTCAGTCAGTATCACAATAAAAACCATTTTATTTCACTGATGCCCGTCAAACGGCAGCAGCAGTAGCAGTCAATATTATATGTGTATTATTTTCAACAATATGAACACTGTATGCATTGTATGAATGTGACCACGTTACAGCATCATTTCAAGTTAATTAATATATTTCGCACATTCTGTTTACTAGCACAATATGGGTGGAATTATACGAGTACTACTCCCGCGCCAGCGCTTGACAAACTTATAATTAGCAGTGGAAAAATGCAGAGAGTAAATACCTACCGATTTGGGCGCACTAACGTGCATAGGTCACCGATCAAATAACAGTCAGATGTTAGTCGTAGCTGCGCACTAGGCAAACAGAAAACACGAGTGCTCTTTAACTGGAAGCAAAAATGGAACTGTTTTAATTTTAAAATTGTGTCCCGTGATTCATAGCCGGCATGGTGCACACGCGGCGTGCCCTAGAGATGTCCCGCCAGAGCAAACAATGTTATCACGCCACCGTCCCGCGCACGCCACGCACCCGACCCGCAGCCGCCACGCAGACGCGCCGCACTGAACCGAGGTAACGAGAATAACATTATTTTCGCTTAGGGAATTATATCGCGGGCTTTGTTAATTTGTACCTTTTTATATCTGTTTGTTGGCTCTATTTATTTTCATTTTCACCTTTCTGCGACGGTTTCCGGGATCGAAAACCGTAGCGGTTACGAATGTACGTGGAAAATAAACTTTTTTTTTGTGTTTATAAAATATCAAATTTTGTTTAGAAAGCCCCTGTCTCCTATACTATAGAATGTTAAAGAGAGATTGAATTGAATGTAGGAGGCGATCTCTGAAACTAATCATCCGATTTTAAAAAATCTTTCACCTTGGCAAGGTATAAGTACTATTGCCGTGTCACCGAGTGCGATACAATGTGTTTTTTATACGGGTGAAGCCTCGGGTAGAAGCTAGTGGTAGATGTAGGGTTTTCTTCAGGTACCCTACCTGTATGTATTAACGTTAAGCAAGTCAGCTAAACTGGTGAAACACATTAATTTAACGCATAACACAACATAGCCCTAATTCGTTACCTAAATTGTATATGTTAGCGTCACATTGTAAAAATCGTTAGATTGTAATCTGTCTAGCGAGATTGTAAACTGTCGAAATATTGTCAACTGAACATACTGCTTACATTATGACGCATTATTTTTCGGTAGATTATAATCTGTCGAAGTGAAACCCTCAAATTGTGAAATGCATGCGATCAAATTTTCTCTGCCCCCATTATCGGGATTTGGGGCACCCCGACGTTAGATTAGTTAGGTTCCTTTAAACCCTGCAGACAGAAATAGTCGTCGACTACGCTTTTTAGGCGAATATAAAGTGTTTTGAGGTTAGGTTACTTTAATCGTTTTTTTTTTCAAGAATGGTGCATTATCTTTCATGGGAGTGATACCAGGGGGCAAGGGGGAACCCCCCTCCACAGCACGCGAAGTGATTTCCGTCGCATAAATTTACATCTACCGAAAAATAATGCGTCATATTGTAAGCAGTATGTTCGGTTGACAATATTTCGACAGTTTACAATCTCGCTAGACAGATTAAAATCTAACGGGTTTTACAATTTGACGCCGATATAAGTGCTGTAAATATCCGCTGACGTCACGTAATTATTATTTAATACTTTATAGCGCGTAAAATGTACACGCAGCCGATTTCGATCCTAACAACACTTTTACGAGGTAATAAAAGTGTGTCATATTTAAGCATTTTTCTCGTTATCCGCGCTTTATTGTTGCTAATGGCGAACTGTACCATCATCTGTTATTTATTGGAAATTATTCGCCAAGATAATTTCCCAGTAATTATAAAGACGGCGCGCGTCATGCAATGCCAATTTTCATTTACGATAGCTTTGCATATTTTAGTAGGGAATTGTTTATTGTGTTTTAGATGTGTATCTCACTGAAACCGTTTAATGCGGGATTTATGTTTCGGGCTCTATTGTGATGGAGCATGATGACAGGTTTTTATTTGATGGCAACATTAAACATACAGTGGTGTTGTCACAATCAGCAGGAAGCACTGACATTTATAGCCAAGACCTAGTCTGTTAATTAGATTAAATACAGTGCTGTTTTTAATTATATCATATCTAGTGTGTATTGCGAATTTCATAATGGACAAAAACATCGAACAAAGAGTTTGTCCTAAATTTTGCATCGCCAATGGAATTTGGTGTTCGGAGTCACTGAAAATGTTACAGAAGGCTTACAGTGAATCGACTTTATCAAAACACGCGCTTATGAGTGGTACAAAGCGTTCAAAAGCGGTCAAGGTGTGATGGAAGATTTGCCTCGCTCTGGTAGGCCATCAACGTCTGCAACTGAAGTTATTATCGCAAAAGTGAAGGAAATAGTGACTGACAATCTTGCCGGAAGGTCAAACGGTAAATAAAAAATATTATTCGGACGTTATGCAGCGTTTAAGAGAGCAAATTAGATAAAAGGGCCAGATTTGTGGAAAGAAAATTCTTGGATTTTGCACCACGATAATGCGCCTTCGCACAATTGTGAACGATTTTTTGACCAAAACTCAACAAATACCATCGAGCAACCACCTTATTCACCAGATATGGCTCCAGCCGACTTCTTTATTTTTCCTAAACTCAAATTACCACTTCGTGGCACCCGTTTTCATTCAGTAGAAGACATAAAGGAGAATTCGCGGCGAGACCTGAACTCAATTCTGGAATAAGCATTTAAAAAATATTTTTATGATTGGATTATTAGTTGGCGTAAGTGTGTCGGTTCTGAAGGAGCATACTTTGAAGGTGATAAAATAAATTTGGATGAATTAATAATATTTTGTGTTTTATTGATCTTTTCCCGGTACTTTCTTGACAGAGTAGTATATGCATATACGAAGTAAGATATTAGTAGCGCGCCGTGTTGGTGTGTTGGTGGGAGGTGTCGCGGTGTTCAGGGACCGGCGACCGCGTGTTAATTCATAATTAACGCTGTTTCACAACTTTAATGAGACCCCAATGTTTACACGGGATTCCACTTCGCCTGCGAGCCGAGACGAGACACGTTTCTATACGTTAAGAAGGAATGTGTCGCGACGTTGAAACAAGCAACCTCTGCTCCCACAACTCTTTCGCATTACACCTCTAATATACTCGCTTATATACTTGCCGGTTACATAACAATAACGGTGTTAGGGAAATGGATCAGAGTATCTACCTAATGGATACAGAATAAGGTTTCCGTTTTTAGCAGTTCCATAAAAATAATAAAATATCAGGGTTGCGCGCGTTTCCATATCCATTACTGTTCCGATACACATTATTTCACTTAAGCCCGTGCGTTCGGGGAAATATAATAAAGGAATTTTGTAATAATACGGTGTCGTTAAGTCTGCGCACGTCACCGGGGGCGCAGCTTGAGAGCCCAGATTGCTTCTGTAATATTAAAAACAATGCTTGTGCCTTACCCCCGCCCCGCCACCCGCACACGCGCCCCGCGCCCCCCACGCCCCGCTAGTACTGCGACCTTGCCAGTCTCGTAAGTTGATCATACAGTTTAGCTTGAGGTAGTCCACCCACGATAAAGAACACCAAGTAATCACACCTCCAACAAAGAGGATGCAAACAGTAGGTACGCGACCGTTGAATATCCACAATATCAGATTTGATTTCGGCACCAAAATGTCACCCTTACTTACATTTTAACCGACGATGAGCGCAAACTTCCACGTGACCTTGTTACCGAGTCCCCCGCAATACAGTGATGGTAAGCTCACCTCGCCAATGTATGTAGATCGCATTCCCGTCGCGACCTCCTAGCCCGGGGGTGCTCGCGTTTAGCCGGGGGTGACACGCCGACTTCCGGGGAGTATCCGGCATCAGCGGGTACTCATGTGTTTCCGCATCACTAGTCGCGCCGGATATAGTCATTACGAGTGCCGAAACATTGGAGGGTAGCTGTTATTTGTGGTATTGGATTACAGTAGTGAGTAGCAGTGCGGAGATCGCGATTGTGGATTCAAACTGCCTGTGATGTTGGTATCTAACATAATATTAATTACCTATAAATTGGAGTGATCATAGATCATTAAAATAAGATGCATTTTAACAAAACGTAACGTCAGCTTGAATAGCTTGAAGGGTTAGGCAGAAGTATCCATATACAGCCACGTGCATGCTTGTGTATCTTTGTATTAAATTGCATGTAATAGAAGGGAACCTGTTGCCAGATACATCGGATGTAGATTGGCGTCAATATAAATCTGGTTCTTCTAACCCAAAAGGCAGAAGTGTTGCTTGAGAGTCAGTTTTGCCACTTCTTTTACCCAAAACACGGAGGTGGTGCCGGGCGGGCGTTGGGACGTTCAAAAAGTGCTAATTCTTAGCTTAGTTTGAATTAATATGATATTGTTCTCCATCAACCCCGCCTAAAGCAAGCGCTAAAGATCAATGCTAATGCCTTCTCTGTATATAAGACAGCTTTGGCCTGTAGTGAGACAGTAATAGGCTGCTGGTGTGAGAACATAAGATTGTGAGTGTGTTACCTGGGCACGTTGGTGTCGGCGTACACCTCGAGCAGGAAGCGCTGCGGCAGGCCGCCGTCGAAGCCCGCCACGCACGAAACCTCCACCGACTCCGCCGTCTGGTTCCACAGCGAGCAGTTGCGCGGCGCGTGCGGCTTGCCTGCAACACACGTGGCGTGTAGCGTGCTGTAGCAGCTCTATGTTACTGGAGCCATCCAATAATAATAACACGAAAGCAACACGACTTCAACGACGAGTTAATATAGTCCAGTGAAGTAGAGCACACTCACCAGCGGCCACCATCTGGAAGACGCAGGGCGTGAGCTGTGAGCCCACCTCGTTGGACGCCGAGCACGACAGCGTGCCGTAGTCCAGGTCCGCCACAGGCGTGTATCTGAGGACAACCAGGGTTGGTGAGGACAGACCATATACACAGCTAGTTAGAGTTGAATTAGATTTGTTTTTTATAGTAATTGGCAAATGTTTCCTGCTTGTTCACGAGCTGCACGTTCAAGCAACAAGTAAAGCAAACGCGGGTCGTATGACAAGTCTCGAGTCATATTGAAGTCGTGTATCCCCATACATGGCTTCCGGTACAAACCGTACGAAATTTGGCCAGATCGGAACTGATACTTTATATTTACTTTATCATAGACTAATTTCGCATGCGTACGTACTTGAGACTGCTGGCGCTACCGTTGGAGGTGTAGCGGTCAGCGGCGACGTCGAGCGTCTCGCCCGAGTTGTTGAACTTCCACTTGAAGACGGCCGCGGGCGGGTCGGCGTCCACCTCGCACACGATCACCACGGACTCTCCGCGCGCCGCGCCCACCACCGACACGCCACCCGTGCGACATGATGGCGAATCTGTGGAGATGAGCAAACATACCATTATTTAAATTTAAGGATCTCCAACAAAAGATATACACAAAGCATTATTAGTTAATGGAAGACACAAGGTATTAAGTAGGTGTACTCCTTCACTTATAGGAGACCACAACATGCACAATAACGTTAATAAATTAAGCCCCTAATAATTAAAATAAATTATATAAATGTAAGAATGAAAAAAAAAATTACAAATAATTAAGTGTATAGAATTTGGAAACATAGAGGAATTAATAATATGATTAATACAGACATAAATTGTAATGATACAAAGAAAAAACCTACTTAAAACACGGATATAAATTAAAAAATTAAATAAAACATATAAATTCGATTCAATTCAATTCAATTCCTAACATTAACATACATTCTTGAGGTGTTTTACAATAAATTTATTTTGCAAGGTGAGCATACAGGATAAAAAATAGAAATGAGAAATGGAAGATTTAAACATAACGTAACGTGATATAAAAGCCGACTACAAATGAATTTTCAACAATTTTTGCTTGAGACTCTGTAAACTATCGCGGAAAATGTCGATTTCGGTATTAATGGAGATGACCCTGTTGGTAGTGTCCATCATTCGGTTTAATGGTGCTGATCGACCGAGATTTGTACGAGATGATTTGATGGCGAACATTTGAGGCTTTCGTACTGTTCTGACTGAACATTGACGGGGCACGCTCAGGTGGAGATTAGCGAAAAGGTCGGATGAGGAAATTTGACTGTTAAGAATTTTAAAGAGAGTTGTGACGTCAGCCAAAACGCGTCGCTGTTCAAGGGAATGCCAGCTAAAGTGAGACAATGGCTGTGAGTAGTCAGCTCTGTAAGGACAGTTGCGATCTTTGTACCGAAGGAATCTGGTGAAGTTTTTTTGGATGCGTTCGATACGATTAATGTGTACTTTGTACATTGGGCTCCAGACTGGAGAAGCATATTCTAGGGTACTTCGTACGAAAGAGTTGAAAAGTACTTTCAATGGATGTGTTCCTTTGAAGTCATGTCCGATCCTTTTAATGAATCCGACCATCTTTCCAGCCTTGGTCAAAATTTTATCTATGTGAGGAATGAACGACAGGTACTACTGAGTAAAACACCCAGATCCCTTATGATGTCGACTTTTTGCAGTACTGTTCCATTGAGTGAGTAAGAAGATGTCACTATTCGCTTTTTGCGGGTAAATGTAACGTGCTGGCATTTACTGACGTTGAGCACCATCTTGTTCGCAATACACCATTCCTGAAGGGAGTCCAAGTCAGACTGTAGCAAAGCAATGTCTGCTGGGGATTCGATTGGCCTATACATTTTAAGATCGTCTGCAAAGAGTGAACATTGGCTGTGTTTGATGTGGTTTATTATGTCATTGATAAAGACAATGAAGAGTATTGGGCCGGCATGAGAGCCCTGAGGCACACCGGAAGTAGCATAATAATGTGTCGAGTGGAAGCCGTTTACGACTACTTTTAGTTTCCGATCGCATAAGTATGATCTAAACCATTCCACAAGGTTCTTATGTACACCGTGTCCCTCTAATTTGGCAAGTAGTATCTGGTGGTCAACTTTATCGAACGCGCTGCTAAAGTCAGTATACAATGCATCGACTTGCTGACCCGCGTCAACGTGGACGGAGATGTCATTGAGATATGATGATAAGTTGGTGACAGTTGATTTGTTGCAACAGAAGCCGTGTTGCTGTGGAGCTATATGTAATTTGAGATGTGAAGTTAAGATGGGAACGACTAAGGATTCGAATATCTTTGAAAACAGCGATAACAGCGAAATAGGGCGATAGTTCTTCGCGTCAGTATTGTCTCCCTTTTTAAAAACAGGCATGACGTTAGCCTCTTTCCATTCTAAAGGAAACAGGTAAGTTTCAATTGACCTGTTATATATCAGTGTTAATGGCAGAGACAGATGGCGAGCGCATTTTTTGATGAAAATAGGTGGTACCCCGTCGGGCCCAGCTCCCTTAGAATCATCAATTCGTGACAGTGCTTTTAGGACTTGTCTTTCGGTGAATTTCATCGTCGTTAGTGTAGTCTGAGGAAACTGTTGCGTGTGCGACACCGGAGGTAGTATCGTACTATTTGCGGCGGGAACACTAAGCGTTGGAGAGAAATGTCGAGCAAAGATGTTGCATATATCGTCACCCGTAGTAGCTGTTGAGTCATCAAGCTTAATTTCTGAAGGAATTACTGAAGAGTTGGAGTTTTTTGCCTTCACGAATGACCAGAAGGATTTTGGATTGTAACGAATATTATTTTCCATTGTATACACATATTTTCTGAAGCATTCTTTAATGAGTAGTCGCACCCGGTCGTCAAGAAGTCTGTACTCAACTTTATCGCGGGGGTTGTGGTACTTTTTGAAGCGTTTTCTAGATTTTTCCTTTTCATTGAGGACTCTGACTAGAGTTTTAGTGTACCAAGGAGGGAAGTTACGATTAGTGTAAGTGGTTTTGGGAACAGTTTCCTCAATTATGTTGTACAGACATTCATATAACGAAGTAACCATTGAGTTTACATTAGAATAAGACTGAAACCTATCGCTCCAATAAATTTTACTAAGTTTGTCGTTAATTAATTTGTAGTCAGCCTTTCTGAAGTTATACTTAAATGACTTTTTTGGTTTTAAACTACTGCAGACACCAATATCAAAGTTTATTTCTAAGGGCGGATGATGATCGTCTACTTTTGATAAACAGGTCACGGATTGTTCAACTTTTACATTTTGAATGTTACTTAGAATCAAGTCAAGTATTCTGTTTTTTGAGTTCTTGACATGATTAAATTGACTAAGAGAATTCGATGACATAAAATCCACTAAACAATAGCCTAAGCTACTGCTATAGTTGACAGGTTTAGTAGCAGTCGCATGAGAGGTCTGTTGATCTGCGATCCATTCTATAAATCATAAGTTAAAGTCTCCGATGATTATCATGTCATCGCCAGTAGTCTCGCTGACCCTGGTTACGTTGTCTAACAACGATTCGAGGTGGTTCTGAGTTACGGGCGGGGGTATGTAAGCAGCACAAATGTTTATCTTCTTACCTTCTTTTCTCTTATTTTGATGCTCACCCAAAGAATCTCAGCAGAGGTTTCCCATTGACAAGCTCGCATGGAGATGAAAGCTTTTGATACGGCAATTAATACTCCTCCTCCCTCCTTGCCATTACGCGCACTGGAGCTCCTGTCCCTCCGATATATATGGTACTGGTTATTAAAGATCTCGCCGTCGTTGATGTTTGAATTGAGCCAGGTTTCTGTGGCTACAATTAGGTCGTACTGGGTTATGCTAGCTGCCATGTTTATATCAGAAAGTTTCGTTCTCATGCCTCTGAAGTTCTGGTAATAGATGTTGAACTTGAAAGGTCACCCCAGGGTTTCGTATTAGATATTACCAGTATTGAACTTATAGAAGTGCAACGGCTTGTAAACTTTTTACCTGTTTAGGGCGGGCACCGTCTTCTTTGCGAACAAGTATGCGACCATCACGAACCCATACGTATTTGTAACCCTTTTCCCGAGCTATTTTCCTAGTCTCAGCATGGATTGCCTTGTTCATGGGAGATAAGTGCTCTGACACAAACACAGGAGTCTTGGTGCCCCCGTAGCCTAATAGGCTTGAGTTTAATTTCTTATCCTTTTCGAATGACTTGTTAAATTTCATAACTGAGGCCAAGACCTCGTCACGAATTCGTGTGTTACGCAATTTAACAACAATTGAACGTGGACGCTTACTATCCAGGTCTAGCTTCTTAATGCGAGTAATTGATAGGATATCTTGTTCTTGAATGTTGCATGACACCACCTTGCCCAGCTGTACTACAGTGCTAATGAGGTTTTCCTTACTGTTTTCAGGTAGCCCATTAATTTCAACATTTTCTTGGCGCGTGTATTGTTCGAGTAGATTTAATCTTGTGGACAGGTCAGATACAGAAGTTTTCAGTCCCTCATTTTCAGATTTCAGTTGTTTTAATGCTACCTTGTTTGTTTCACATTCTTGTCTCATTTCATCAAATTTTGCACTCATAAATTTCACAGACTTTTCAAGTTCATGCAGCGAATGAAGACTTTCTTTTATAACTTGGAACTCCTGACTAAAGTAATCTTTCAGGGATAATTGCATCTGGGCCGATATTGTTGATTCGATTTCTTTGCAAATGGTGTCAACTAGTTGTTTGTTTACACTAGGATCTGTGTGGATAAAATAATTTTCACTGTCACTCCCATCACTAGCGGTAGGAGAATTTCCAAGGCGAGGACGTTTTCGGATAGATACGTTCACTAAGTTAGAATGGACAGTTTCAGTTAAAGTACCTTGTAACTCCGGTTCTGGTGGTAACTGAGGTGCAAGCTGGTCATCAGAACAAGGTGGGGTTCTATGTAATTTAGGCATTGTTGACATAGTACTGGTTTACTACTCTTCCTTATGCAAGTCCTTAATAGCGTACTAAACACAACACTTTTTAGTTTTATTCGTTCACACTTCACAATGATTGTATTGTTTACATGTAGTTTAGATATACCGACAAGGAGTCAACAGAAGGAGCACGATCCTCAGCACTGAGGAATCGATTATGAATGAAGAAAAGTATACTTCCCTTTTTGTATTAGAACTTCAGATTTATTCCAACTTTCATATCGACAGACTAAATTGCTTACAGACCTAAATAACTCAAGCAGAACATCATCACAGATTCACTGCCTGTTATTTTATCGTGCTAATCAATTTATAGCGGGCTCCGCTAGTGATGAAGTAACAGCCAAGCTAAGTGGCGTCAGTCGTGAGGCATGGCGGCCATTCTGCGGAGTGGCCCCACAAATCTTGTAACGTCCTTGTATGGGCCGTAATAGGGTTACTTGATGGTGCGTGATGCGAGGAACAAGACGGAACGATACCTGCAGGAATGCTCTGTGTACCATCACAGTCCTGAGGTCAGATTTACATATTTAGATTTACTTATAAATGAAAAATTTGGTTAAAAAGTTACTTTTGTGGAGCGACGATCGCGATCGCGTGTTGGCGATCTCCAATCCGCCTGCCAAGCGTGGAGATTACGGCAAATTCCTCCCATCATGGGAGAGGCTTATGTCCAGCAGTGGACGTTAAAGGCTGTTGTTGTTGTTTGTTGTTTGTTTTGTGGAGCTACCTTTCCAAGTCTTAGTGGGCAACGACGATTAACAAATAGCAAAAGCCGCCAAAGTTGTAGAAATACTATAATGTTATCATGTTGCCTATCAAAAAGTAACTTTGTTGTGAATGTCACTATGAAGTGCCAATATATTCTCAATTCTTTATTGCGTACCATAATGTATAAAGGTGGAAGGAAAATAAATATAGTTACAATTATGGACCCTGTCGGGCACACCATAGATTAAGTAGGAGAGAGGAGGAAAACTACTGGCTGTTTATTTCAGTTATTATATATGTCGGGTTGTCAGGAATTTATTTCGCTAGGGTCGAGCCTGCTTATGTGGACAGAAGACGGGGTTCGTGCTATGAAAACACACAGGATGCGATACACTATTTTATTTCACATAGACCTAAAGGTGCACGGTTCGGGTTGGTCGTTTCCAAGGAGAAGAACTAGCAAAAAAACTCCATGGTTACTCTTTTCAAACAGATACACTGAATAAACTAACGAATTACTTGAAATTACACTTTAACACAATATCCACGATGGAAAATGGCTAGAGATTGTGAGCTTGTCCGCTGACGCGCACGTTCTCATACAGACCAATATACATTGTAGTCTTTGATACAGACTGCCCCACCGTTGTCGGCGTTGTCGCCCACCCCACTGTCACATGTCAAACAATGACCTCACTACCGCCATCTTATAACGAATGTTACTCAATACTCACTACTCAATTCTTTATTGCATTCCACAATATAGGCTTAGGTGGTAAACATTTCTTTGGAAACAATCGTGGACCCTGTCGGGCACAGCAAAAGTTAGATAATGTAGAGAGGACTTATCATTTAAGTATCTTATAATCTAACTTTTTCTAAAAAACATTATTAACATTACAAAAAACATTTGTTTTTAAAGTTTTAAGGATTTATCGTATAAGTATTCGTCGACACTGGAATAACATTTGGTCAATAATAACATTTTCAACTTGCTTGTGATTATGGATTCGGGTAACATGTTGTTAATTTTATTGACATAACCAGAGGACTTGTTAAATGTATGTTAGAAGTTTCTTAAATCTACGGCTTCCGCTGCGACACATAATACTGTTTTATTAATGCAGAATTTAATTTAAAAGTAATATTTATTGTTTTATAAATTACTAGCTGTTGCCCGCGGCTTCGTCCGCGTGATGTTCGGTTACTGTCCCTCTGGATCATACTAAAGGGATAAATAGTGTCCTACATGTTAATCCAGGTTATAAACTGTCTATGTGCTAAATTTCATAATCTTCACAATTATTATCATCACAATCACCATCACTATCACAACCACAATCATTATCACAATCACCATCATTATCACAATCACCATCACTATCACAACCACCATCATTATCACAATCATTATCATCGTAATCACAACCATTATCATGATCACGCGCATGCGTGGGTTTTAAGGTTTCTTCAATAAAATACTGTACTGAATCATAAATTAATGTATAATGACTTCGATCTAAACTAGATTCTTACAAAAGTCGCTAGACCCGTTACAAATATGCGTTCGTCGACTGATTCTTCTTGTTTGTTTAGGCAAGTTCAAATGTAAAATGGTACTATTATGGTCACAGACACCGCCGCCTGTGCGGGAACTGCGACAGTACGATGATGCAAATTTGTAGCTGCTAATCAGTGCCAGTGCTGCTAAGAGATACCGTGACCCCGGAACACAAAGGGCGATGAAGGACCATGGATGGGTTTTAGTCAGTAAAAGTCTGACACTCCCTCCTGCTCCGCCCAGAGCGGGAGGAGTAATTTGATGATTTCCCATCGGAAAAAAAAAGGCCCTAGAGTACTACTTTGTGGTGGTGGTTTTCAGGTATGATTGGTGCTTGTAATGTTCGAGTTGATATATATCTTACTTCTTTTTTAAAATTTTTGTTTTCTACTTGTAGTGTTGCAATTTTGATGTTAATGTTTTCTATTTCTTGCTTTCTTTGTTCATTTTGTAGCGTTAAGGTATTCATTTTGGAGTCAAAATCTAGTTTCAATTCTTAAAACGCTCTGTTAATCTCGGTTTGTATTGTATTCTGTAGTTCTTCAATGATAGATTTATTATTTTCTTTCAAACGCAGTATAATTAACTCACTCACTTCAGGTCCAAAATTGGTTCACAGCAAACAATTTGGTACTAAATGAAAAAAAAACCAAATGCATAAGATTTGCTTTACCGAATGTTAAAAGTAGTGAATGTGATATAATATTGAATAAAGAGAAACTTGAATTCGTAGATAAAACGGTTTTCCTTGGGATTGCGCTTGATTCAAGGCTACAATGGGGTTCTCATTAAACATCTCTTGCGGGGCGGTTAAGTTCAGCTGCCTATGACATTAGAAAAATCCGTCAATATACTGATGTAGATACCGCTAGACTGGTTTATTTTAGTTACTTTCATAGTATAATGTCTTATGGCATTTTGCTGTGGGGACGGGCTGCAGATATTGAGTCTATATTTATTCTGCAGAAAAGAGCCATCAGAGCCATATACAATTTTCGTAGGTGCGATTCTCTAAGGGAACTGTTTAAAGATATTGGCATCATGACGGTACATTGTCAATACATCTACGAAAACATAATGTACGTCAGAAAAAATCTGCACCTTTTTGGTAAAAGGGGTGACAGACATAATTACAGTACTAGAAATAGGGACCAACTAGTTCAGCCAGGCTTCAGACTCGCTAAAGTAGACTCATCTTTCATGGGGTACTGTTTGAGATGCTATAATAAAATTCCACAAAGTATTCTTGAAATGAATGAGACGAAATTTAAAACAAGCATTAAACGCACACTATGTAAGCAAGAATATTACAAGTTGAGCGATCATATCGCTGATAAAAATGCTTGGCTCAATGCTGGTCCTGCTCCACAAGGACAGGGGCGCATAAATTGATAGCATTACATTGTATTGTTGGAGCTGCTGAAGATTGTACAACTATCTTTGCATTGTATAGATTCAATCTCTTTAGTATTATATAATTGCATAGCCAATATAGTGTGAGTACTATGTACTAGAAAGCTATCATTCACTGAAAACCTACGTCTTTTCTTGACTTGAATGTGCCCTGGCGGTTGAGATTATGTCATGCTCACTCAAATGTCTCGCTGATGGTGGCGCATGTTTCGGATCATTTAGTTCCCTTCAAAATGGTTGAGTTGAATGGTGTGAATCCATGCGTCATGTCCGTGAACGGGCGCTGTCAGTTGTGACTGGTCATCTCTTAGTGGCCATGACTTATTTGAATGAATTATTTTAAATTGTATTTTTTTTTGTGTGTTTTTACTGTGGACACTTTTAACGTGCACATCTTGCTACATTGTTCTCACAATATACCATCTCAACATGAATGATGTAACCAAGATTTTGTAACAATATTCAGATTTAAAAGAGTGTCCATGGAGTTTCTTGCCCGTTCTTCTCCATAGAGATCTACGCTAGGGAATGGGCAACTACAGTACTTTCACAGTTTTTATGTCTTGTGACTGGGACTGTAGCTACATTTAATGTTCATCTTTGTTTGGACAATTCAAAAGTGCCTGTAACTGGCTTATTTGAAATAAATGCTTTGATTTTGATTTTTGACTCAAACTTTGCATGATGAAATGACCCTGCGTGTTGCAAATTTATATTTTCGCATGTAAAACTTGAACTTTTTATTTCAGTACTGGCAATATCCTCTGTCTGTAGAGTATCTCCTAAAAAACTCAGATGTTCAGAGCTAGTTGTGTCATTATTGGAAGTTATAGTTTTCTTTCTCATAGTAATGTTTGTTTGGATGTGCTCGCTGTTTATGTGGTTAAGTTGTTGGTTTCTGGGCTTTTTTAGGATCGTATGGGAGTGTCAGTGTTTCCTGTCTTTGGTATTTTACAGACGCATGTCTGGCACTTCCAGGGGTTTATAAGTTCCAATGTTATCGATTTCAGATAATACTCTTTTGTTACACCAGCACACTCCAGATCATATCTAGACGTGCAGAGCACACAAATTAGAGCTTCCCTTAGTGGCAACTTTAGTCGGCATCCTGCACATAGGGAAGCTGGCGCCATCTCTTGGAGAACTTTTTTCATAGAAGCTATGAGAAGTTACTGGTGGCGGCACGGACCTAGTGAGTTGTGAAGGTATTATAGCAATCGACTTTTGGGTCTCTGTTTTTGCCTATTGACGATAGATGGTGTTGGTATCTCCGTAGCTTTGGTTGTTTGCTTCAGTTTGTTTAAAGGTGGATAGATGGTGCTGACACACTTTAAATGAAGTAGGTACCTACTACGGATGACTTATCGGTGTGATCTTAGTGATGAATATTATTATATTATATTATGTACCTTTTCGTCATATGTCTCTCTCTGATTTTCCGAGATAGTCCAGTATACATCCGTTCTTGAATAGTATTAACCACTGTTATCATTACAATATCACTTTTGAATTTTCAAGTCGTTGTTCTTCTAACACTTTTTTTTGTTATTAGTGAGTTGTAATGAATGCTTTGCACGAACTACAATGTCACTAACTTTTTGTCACTAGTGCTTTCTTTTAAACACTATTTCGGCAAAAAAGCACTATTTCGTCTATTTTTAAGACTTTTATTTGTCACAGCTGATTGTTTGTTTACTCTCTCCTATATAATATGAGTTAAATATGTGGTTTCAATGTTTTTTTACAAACGGTAATTTTTGCTGCAGTAGCCTTAACAGACAGCTTGGAATACCTTACTTTTATTGCAACCAATTCGTATATCAACAATTATTTGTGATGTGGAACGTGGACACCATTGCTCTATTTTCTGAAAAGCATCCGATATAACAAAGTATCTTTTGTTACAAAATGTGCGACAAATCGCGGTGTGTGAAGGTGGCGAGAGGTGAAGGTCAGGTCGTTGTCGTCAGTCGGGAATTAGGGGCAAGGAGTAATTATGTGGCTGCGGGTCGTCCCTATAGCAGCCAGCCGCGACACCGCGCAACAAGCGGCGTTCGGCGTGCATCTCTACTCACGCTGATTAACAACTCAGTAATAAATACATAAAATCTCCCGAGTTAGCGACACAACTGATTGATACAATACTCATTCAGATTAGATCATTCTGTTCCAACGTTAGTGAGCCTCAAAATAAAATGGCGGGACACAGCTGCAATACGAAATCTCGAAACATTTAATCCGAGACAAAACCCATTTAAATAGGTAATGTAAAACGTAATAGGATAATCTACCTTCGAATAGGAGCAAGTTATTTCGACAAAAGCCAGTGAAGGCTAACGGCATCGGGTCATGAATAAAATTGCTCCGATCGTAACGAGCAATAACAACAACTTCATTACAAAACATTTTTTTTTTTGCGAAACAGAAATTTATTGCGGCATTACTCGCAGTTATGTTCGCCATTAAAAATTCCCATCTTATTTTGTCAGGGCCATATCTTACAATTGGCAAAATAGATCGACAGCCATTACTGGGGCGTGGGCGGGGTATACGAGCGGGCAGGGGGTCGGGGAGGGGGGGATAGATGGTCGATTTAAAGCAACGAGCCGCGAAGGAGACTCACCTGCGCCACTACACAGCACTACAGACTCCTATTTAATTGAACTCGTTTATTTATCGTTTGACAAGGAGACGAGAGTTTAATCGGCGCAATCCAATCCGTTCTAATTGACTATCGGCGAGCGCGCGCCGCCGCGCTGTCACTCGCCGGTAAAATGATCAGGTTAAATAGTCGCCGGAAGTATCTTGTCGCCATTGTTCGTTTGCATCGAGGGTCTCTAGGCGTGCTCTCGTACAGAGGGTGAAATCGAATTGTGATAAATTGAACATTTTCGTTCTTAAACGAACTTTACAAAACGTTATTTATGGCAAAGAGACATCATTATATCGTAGAATGACGGAACTTTATCTTTAGTGGACATGATCGATCAGCGAGATGTGTCCACACAATGCCGAGACTCCAACACGCTCCGGATATGAACGTCACCCCACCGGATATAGTCTTTCATGATACACACTTATTACAACATTCTAACATTCTTCTCAAAATCGCAAAAATGTGTATTTAATAGAACTAACGTGTGTCGTATGTTGCAAGAAATCTTGTGAATCCTGTAGAAAGTAAGAAAGTAGGCCGTCAGGCACGAATAAAAAGGTACCGACTCCATTTAATCTGAAATCGCAAAACAAGGAGTTTATCCGTTCAGTATTTCCTTTCAGAAGGCATCAAGGCAAACGTCGGAGAAAAAACAATTAGTGGAAAGTTTCCCGGCCGTGGGCGAGACGCGATAACACCGACGAAATACGGAGCTGTGCGGCGGCGCGTCGCGACTTGCCGCGACTCAGTGCGACCGCGTGCGACTCCGTGCGAGCGGGCGCGGTGCGGCGCGGTGCGGCGCGACCACAATGCTTCTTAATTTGCGCGGCGTATTTGTGGCGACACAATGCGCGGACGTCGCGATTAATTAATTCTGAGCAATTTAAGTGTGGGTCGGTGGCTCGCATTGTTCCAGATTTGTGCCGATTGTTTTGAATGAGCTTCGAGAGGTGCCGTAATGAACCCCGCCCCTTGACGAGTTTTCTATTTAGCGCCAAACTTTCACGGCTCCAGCTGTTATTTAAGTTTGTTTTAGCGCCGAAATATGATCTGCTTCCCTGCGGTTCTTAGCTGAACTGCACCGAGCTGAATAACTTTATGTGGTAGGAACCTACTCCACCAACGGTTGGTGCAGGTAGTGCAGTGCAGGTACTCTTTGCGTATTTGTCAGTTCATTGGAGAACGCATGACTATCTCAGTAGAAGATCAAGAAAAGCGTAAGGATTTGTGGTTCGGACCATGGATCCGGAAACGGTCAGATTCGTATATCTGAAAGGTCGAAGTTTAGTTGGAATCTGTCGCAGCGGGTTAGTGGTGCTGCTGGCGGCGGGTCCGGTCATGTGCCGTGTGCGGCCCCTTCCACTTGTTCGCAACTTTTGGTAAATTCCAATATGTGTGCTTTATCTTCCTGCATAATTCTGTTTGACGCGAAACGACAAGAATCCCCAAATCGCGCGTGAATATTGCATGAAACTGTCGAATCCTTGGGAGATTTAGGGAGCCAACACTGAATTTAAAATACTATCAATGAGATGAGAATATATCCCCATTCACCGGCGGCTGGAATCGTTTCTCGAGATGTACTTACTTTACACGTTAGAGATAGAAGCGAGGTGAAGGGAAATAAAAGAGATTGGCTAGATGAACGTTATCAGAGGATAACTCTGCATTATTTAAGCTGTGTTTATGAATTACAGGAAGAAAAGTATCTGAAGTTGTGTTTCTTTAAAAATCACGTGACAGTAATTATTCATTTTAACACAGCTCATAACAAAGTAAATTACCAATACAAAATAATCCAAAGGATGGTAAAGCAGCTCGTTGGTGACTCCCGCCCTCTGCGTTGAGCGCGGAGCAGGCGTACCGTGTCACTTGCTGTTGTACCAGGCAGTTATGATATCTAAGGAGGTATCTCTTAAATTTGCCGCAGATGAGCAGCTCGTTGGGCACTCTGTGCCCCTCTGCGTTGAGCGCGGAGCAGGCGGAATATGTCACTTGCTGTTGTACTAACCAGTTATGATACAGGAGAAATTCGTAGTGTTGGGCAACGTTTAAAAAAACATTTAAGATGGCTTAGAAGGTATTTCTTACATTTGACGCGGAACAGCAGCTCGTTGGACACTGTCTCCCCCTCTGCGTTGAGAGCGGAGCAGGCGTACCGGCCGCTGCTGTGGCGCGTCACCTTCTGCAGCACCAGGCTCTGGTTGCTGTGGAACACGCGCGCCGTCGCGTTGTGAGCTAGCGGTCGGTCCTGAAACAAGCAGTCAATGGTTTACCTTCAGTGTCATCACCTCAGTGGGTTCGATTCAACAAGTTCGGATTTAAAAATATGCAGTCAGTCTTCTTCATCATAGTGTCGACCAAAAGTAAGGTAGTTTTACTACAATATTTCTAATTATAATGCCTACAATGTGTTCTTTTGTCCTCGCCTCTCATGCACGAGGTTGTGTGTTTTAAACCGGGCAAGTACCAGAGTTTCTTTTTCAATTAATAAAATATACACTTTCTTTCGATGGATGGACTGTGTTAAAAATGATATGGCAAAAAAAGAAGTGTCTGATGAGATGACGAAAAATAGAGAAGTATGGAGGAAGAAGACATGCTGCGCCGACCACAAATGAATTGGGATTAGGGCAAGAGAATGATGATGATGAAAATATACTCTTTCTAAATTTATCTGGGACATCACAGAAGGTGAAGAAAAACAATGTAACGAAACCTAGACTGATAAAATTAATATACAGGGTGTAAAAGACCTCATCACGAAGCCGTCAACCAAGCATTCTGTACATCAAACTAAGTAACTTTACGCAAAAATTATTGCTGGGAAACGACTTTTTTTTTGGGGTGAAAAATCATGTTTTGTGGTAGAACTCAATGTAACGCACTCAAAACATTGTGCTGATGGATGGATTGAATAGTACGGGGATCGTGGAAGTGTTGAAAATAAAAATCTTACATTAAAATCTTGTATTTAAAAAAAACTTGTCAAAAAGTTGAACTTTGACCCCCAATATCTCCGTAACTAGAAGGTTCCCAGGTATGTTGTAGAACAAAAAAATGATCGCAATGACGAGGAGAATAAGTGCCTTTCGGCTTCGTTAAGAGGTGTTTTACACCCTTTATTAGCCTGAAATCGCCAACTTGTCCTGAGGAAGCGTGTTGATCAACACTCATGCGTTCTCTGTATGAGAAGAGGCTTTTGCCCAGAAGTGGGACAGTAACAGGATGGTATTATTATTTTAGGTTCGTAGGAAGAACCCAACTTAAACAGGATAAGAGCAAAAAGGTGAGCAGTAACATTTTACAAGCCACGTCGATCACGATGTAACGTAACACGAAAAAATATTCCTGCAATATTATGATGACGTAAATGTTCCTTTCTGAGGGTCTGGGGATCAGGGCAGGGTGCTGGCGGGGGTCTGGTGGGGGGCGAGGGGGCACAATTACTAGAATATATTTACACAAAGGGTCCGCCCATTACCGCCGGCCCTACAAAAGGCGCCACTCCAACGGACAAAGGTACTCGTTACGTAGTACAGAGGACTGATTATATTTTTTTGTTTCTAACAAAAAGATTTTTAGTATCAGTGTAGACGTGGTTGTGTCTGAGATCCGTTTCTGATTAGGCTTACTTTTATGTTTGAGGGATGATTGTGTTCTGTTATAGAATCAGTTATTCCAGTCTATAACAGTAATTTAACTTATTAGCAATCGATTTATTGGCCTGGTGGTGGGTCTTTTGTTTGCTATGACAGTAGAAATTAAATCTTAATACATTGAAATTTGCGGTGCGTGTATGATATATTTTAGTGACCGAAGTAAAAGTAGTTTATAAGGACCGTAGCAGATGGCGGTCGGTAGCTTCTGCCTACCTCTAAAAGGCGTGAGTTTTGAATATAAAGTCATGAACTTTGACATCGCTTGATTTGGCACTGGCAGTTTTTCATACTGTTCTGATCTTAGATTTTGTTATAATTTGCGGGTTTGTTGTTATTTCGTGTGTTGTATCATTTAAAATTAGTTTTGTATTAAGTTAACAACACTCCAGTGTAGCTGTCCACCTCATCACAGACCCTCACAACCGCTCCCCACCGAGATGGCACAAAATGTAATTTTTACAAATGAAGTCGCCGAAACAGCCAACAAAAGAACTGTTTAGCCCGATGACTCTGTTGTTTCACTACAAAAGGGGAAATTAAAAGAGACATTTTGAAAGCTGCGTGAAATTAGTACTACAGCCTGTTGGCGCTGATGAAAAACACATAATTTCGCCTCTACCTTTGTACCGCTGCCGCTGTAGAGCGTACAGTTTGGGGGAAGTGGCTTGTTCATGTAGCTGTGTAGGACTTTGTTTCACTGGAATATTAAGATTATAAGACAGAAACATATAAACCGTGCTTTTTAATGATGGCTGGAAACTTTCGTGAGAGAAATAATTCTGTTGGTTGCATAACTTTTGGAACATACTTTTCTAAACAACCCTTCATTTTCGAGGTAGATTGCCATCTCGAGAAAGTGTACTTAGGTGTTAGTACCTAGGTACTATACTAGTATAGACAAGATGACCTGTTGCAAGCCACAAAAATGTTGTGTTGATGTTTACAAAAAGCCTTCTTTCTTGATGATAGAAATCCGAACTCCGTTTATTATGTTTTTTATCAAGTACGAGTACCTATCAATCTTGCGACCGGAACACAAAGGGCGATGAAGGAACATGGATGGGTTTTAGTCAGTAAAAGTCTGACACTCCCTCCTGCTCCACCCAGAGCGGGAGGAGTCATTTGATAATTTCCCATACGAATAAAAAAAAAAAAAAAGCAGGTGAGGTGGACGTTTCATTACCGCTCAACAAACGTCATCAGCGCTGAGTTCAACAGTTGCTGTTTGTTTTAAGATGGCCTTCACATTGCAAACATGTTGTTGTTCTTAGAATTTTCAAGTATAAATTTATTGTGTTGATACTCATTATTACTTTAGGTGCACGTTAATCAAAAACTTACATGAAAATCTGTAACAGTTTTCAACACCAATATTTTATTTTTCTTTACAGCATCACTCTTCTGGAAGTGATTTTCCGGATTCTGACTTTTCTATCGAGGATCTAAATTCAACAGTACTTAAACGCTGATATAATTGACTTGTGCGGAGGTTCGCCGCAAACTGCAGTGTAAGCCAATAATCTTAGTGTCGGTCCTGAGATGTAAATTGGAAAAGTTGCGCCCTTCCCCCCCCCCCACAGTCTTCCCCTGGGCCCGCAGCGGTGGCTCGTAGGCTTTCAGTGCTCAGGGTATGTGCGATGATTGATGAAGTACTCCCGACCGGAGATAAGTACCTCGTGAGTATGCACGGAGATAACTTGCGGAAGGTTACGGCAATTCCTACAATTGTTCCGGGAGCGGCTTTGATTTTCTCTCAGCGAGTTATTTATTCTACGTTCAAGGATATTACTTTTCATTGATTTCACGCGTGTTGACAGAGAAACAGAAGTAGCTCTGCCTTGTCATTGTAGTTGCCGGATCTTATAAATAGATCAGATCAGATCAAAGGCCTTCGGTGTGAGAGTTTCAGATTGGTTGTTATAAAAAATATTCCTTTTAACAATTTTGTAGAACCAGAGTCTTCACTTGCATATTTCACACCGAACAAACAATTTTTAACAAAAAGCGTCCAGCTATTTAAGTCTAGTGAAGTTATTGTAATGACCACAGACAGGAGTGACGCGTCACACTGCTCACACCGGAGTTCCGGACACAACACGACTGTTCACTGAGAGAGATGAGACTTGTCTCATCTACTGATTGTTGTCGTAGTTTTTCCATCTAATAAAATTTTACATACTTCTTCAAAAGTACCTATGTAAAATTTTACAAAAAAAAAATACAATGTTTAACAACTCAGCTCAATCTGGGCGATTAAATATTAAAGATTCTTAAAATTTACCGACTTATCGTACGTTGTGACGATATCTTACGTTCCCGGGCCGGTCTCCGCTCTAATTGCCAGGCCGGAGCCGGCCCCCTCGTCGACAAACATTTTAATGACGTGTTCGTCCCTTCTTAGTGACTAGTCCCAACATTGAGACTTTAAATGAATGTGTGTACGTAATTATGAGATCGTTTTGAGTTGACAAGCAAAAGAGAATGTGATTTTGTTTCTTGTTTGTCAGCTGTTTGTTTAGAAAGTGTGTTGTTTGATACATTTTAATTCATGTTTGGGGTGTGGGGTGTGGATCACATGAGTAGATATCTACTCATGTGGTATAGATAGTCACTTCAGCATAAGTACTTATTGGCGAAGTGAAATTCAGAACCCGCGTTATATTTAAACTTAACGCAGGTTGTATCTGCTCTGCAATGTGTTGTCAAATCGACACATTAAATAAAGGACTGTGTTCTCTTCCTCATACGTATAATAAATAGGCACATATATGTACATGTATAGGCGATTTTCTCATCAACACTACAGGAAACGTTCCGAAAAATCTTGATCTCGGGATCCATCCCGCATGAATGGAGGGCGACTGATTCAATCAGGCTTGTCCATTATGAGGCAGACGAGTTTCATTGGAGCACAATCTCCTGGATGATCACGGGGGAGCCCCGCACCCCCCCCCCTCCCTCCACCGTTCCTTGGAAATAGCTGCCATTAACGAATAAAGAGAGGTATTTTCCACCTGATAACACAGTTTGCTTACGTTGAGTTCGAGTGTTCTCTGTTATTGCTGCGGAGTGCGCGTGCTTGAGACACCGTTGTGCGCTGTCGTAACATACATCATGCGTGTATGAGCCGCCAATGGGCGCGGGGCGGGGGCGGGACGGGGGCGCAGAGGGCGCACGTAGATTTTGAATGGGCGCATAAATAACACAATTATCACTCACGTGCTACACGTTGGCTATTACGCAGATTGCTATGGTTCTGTATAAAAGTGGCTGTTTTTGGCAATACCGCTAAATAGACTTGCCTAACGATTTAAAATATTCGTGTACGAAGTATTCCTAAAATAAATAAACTCTGCTAAGACATTAAATCCCCTTTGATGATCACATTATTAATTTCAAAATGTGTTTCATGAATTAATTTAGATGTAAACTGGAAATTTCGTGTTTCTATGAGTACTCATCGTTAAATTATGTCCGGGGCAGAACAACGAGTTTATTTCTCCACTATCGCCTAAAGCGGTAAACTGGTAACGAGTGTTCGCTAGCTAGATGAAAATATCTCTCTCTGCAGCGGTCAACCGTCGCGTAAGTGGCGTCGTCGGTTTATGTGCACCGCCGTAATGAGTGCACACCTGTACCTGTACCCCCCCCCCCCCCTTCTCTTTGCCGTCTCTACTTGTGTTTCCCCATTTTATTCGCTTTAAACACATTCTGGCTGAGATAGTTAAGTGAGAAATAAATTTCAATAGGTAGTAATTTAAGCACTTCTTTACGGCGCGGCTTGCGAATTAAAACGCCATTTTATTGCCAGCAGTATACCGAGCAGCCAGCAGCCAGCAGCCAGCAGTCCGCATGTGGGATTCGTCTGTGAGATATGTGGGAATATGGTCTGCAGGGATGTAATTGTGAAGTGCCATTCTGGTAACTATTGGGACTAGCTACGTCTTATTAACATAAAGTGTCGAATTTGACGGCACGGTTGGCGCAGTGGCTGAGTAGCTCAGTGATTGGCTGCTCTGCTTGTCGCTGGTTCAACTTCCGAACGGTACAAATATTCTGGGTCTGGCTGTTTGTGTATGTAGGTATGTAAGTTTGAATGTTTGTTAACCCACCCACGATACAGTATAAAGTCCTAGTGTGGAAATGTTTAAAAAACAACTTTCTGTAATCCATCGTGTCAATTTACGTTCGTAAATGTTATCTTGGATGTAAAAGCATTATTATTATTTCAGTATTTATAGGTTTTCGTGTAGAACCAGTTTCGCGTTCAAAGATAATTCACTGCGTACATAAAGGTATCTAAGTCATAGTATAATAATAAAGTCGATTCCTTTTTATGCATCATATTAATGACATTTACCAAAGTAACATTATATGTGATGTTCCCAATACCCGTTGTCTTATGCCGTGCCCTAGAGCACTACGCCCCAGCTTGTCGGCAACGCTCACCACGCTCCGCTACAAGACCGCGACTCAAATTCTTGGAATAATCGCTCCAACTAGGCGAGACTTTCCGATCGGACGAGGAACCCATTCAAATTACATTCGGTATTCAGTATAACTTTATTACAACTATTAGACGGTAATAACTATTTAAATGAGATCTGGGTATCGGCGCAGCCCGGGCGGGAGTTAGCGTCGTATATACACGCTAGCCGGGCAGCCGCGTCGTATGGACGACTTTTATGGACTATGATTCTTCTCATATCGTGCGCTCTCTGCCGAGTGTGAATTTTCTGAATGTTACAGTAACTGCAGTGATCATTGTTCAGTGATCGCGTTACTATAGTGATAGCTGTGAGAGACTTAATTATCCACACAATTATGCTGGTAACATTATCACAAATCAACTTCCTGGATGGTTGCTATATGTATGTATACAGTTGGGCTTTTAACTATAGGGTGTTCTATCATTCAAATTGTTTTAAATTCTCGAAAACCTTAAAAATGGACACGAATGTACTTCCCACAGCCGTATTAAAGGCAGCGACAATATGGCGTGTTGAGGTGTAAAGGTTCTGCGGCTAACAGTGGATATTAATATAATAATCAAAGTGATCTAATTCTGTTCCCTTCAGTTGTATCCCGCACAATAAAACATGGCTCCGGCAGCTGGGCAGCGGGGCGGCAGCGGGCTGGCAGCGGGCATAAGTCATCGGCTCACCAACCCCGCCCTGAGTAATTGTTCAGATTATAATATATATAAATTCGGCTGAAATTTATGATGGCTTAAGACGAGGAATTTATGCGGCGTCTTATTATTGTGACAGCTCATCGGTCGTTGTGATAGAGGGCGGAGGCACTGCCACTGATGTACCCTTGTATAAGTACAGTCAGGCAGAGGGGATGGGTATGTTTTAAGTTTCAACAAGAAAAATATTATCTGCTCACGGTACCCTACGAGACTTAGTTACTTAGGGTGGCGAGCAACTGAATGTAGAATGATAATGAAAACAGCTCGAATTGGTGACATGATGGCAGACATTTTATAGTTTATACTTCATGATAGTTGGATTACCAATTAGCATTAAGTATAAACTATAAAATGAAAGTGAAATTACTGAACTGATTTAGTTAGTGAAATTATTCACTAACTTTCAGTTACTCTTGTTAAATCATATTATTTGGTCATTGTTTCAGGCGTGCAGAAGAGTTGATCCGTAAGTTACGCTTGTTATTTATTTTCAGATCTAGTAGCAGTAGTAGCGTAATGAACGTGTAGTGAACAAATTTATAAAAATGAAATAGAACAGTGATCTAAAGGGAAGTGTGTGAATCGATTTGCCATTTGCAAACTGTGTGTGATTGTACACCTTATACTAGTTCGTACCCCTAGGGAATCACACGAGGTCAGTAATTACGGAGTGTATAATGTTAGGCATGACAACACGGAATGTCCGATTGTATGTACATCAAACTGTATTTTCGTGTCTACGTCACTTTTTTATATTCATTGACAACTACAAAGACTGGCAAATAATTTGATGACCTCAGGTAACCTGGAGCAAGACGAATAGATCATAATGAAATAGAAACACTGAATTGGGCAAAGAAAAGGATGTTAATGACAAACATTAACTGTAACGTAAATAAAAGTAAACAGAGCAGCTGGCAACCCTCACCTACTTTATATTTGACACACATTTGTACTCAATTTAAAAGGGTAAGCCCTTTCAGCCAGTTCAGAATCATTTCCGTAATCAGCAAGGCGGATGCTTATCATCTGATTGCAGCATCCCACAAAGTTAACAGACAGATGCGAGTCACGACCCCCAGCCCCGGCCCGGCGCTCCTCAAGCGAACAATTTTAATACTTCCGCGCTGATTGACGGCTCGGCGCCATCTTGGATTACGATTGGTATTAGTACGCAGGTCGCGGGCTCAGAGGCATAGGGCACAGGGCACTCGATACCAACAATATTGATACTCCAATCATATTGAGAGCTCACTTTGGCAATATTGTTTTGATAATTTTATTAAAATCCTGTTATTTCAGAAGGTATTAGGTACTCGAGATTTTATTTATGCTATTATCTTCTCTAGATGAAATTGGGAGTGAGTTGCGGTGTTTATTTTCGTTATTTAACAAGCCAATACTTTTTGTGGGGATCGTAGAATACTAGATCTTTTCCAAAAATCCTGAATGATAATCCTGAAAACTCGGGCAGTATTACATACTTTTTAAATTATTAATTCATAAAAGACAAACTTGTGTCATTCGGATTTCTAAAACAGACAGATAAACCGCGGACACAGACGTAGTCACCCGCGTTGATAACGGTCACATAATATTATGATCACAGAGTATTATTAAGATAATACTGCTGCCCTTCAAGCTTCATGTAATCCCTTAATCACCTTTTACGACACCCCCGGGGACGGTGCGAGCCTATTACCAGTCAAGGACAAGCCAATCATCGCTTGTTGTGAGATTTGTGACGAAAATATAGAATATACTTGCCTGCCTTGTTGGTTCAGTGGTCGTATGCGCGATTACTCAGAGTGAGGTCATAAGTTTGACACCTAGGGCAAATTGATATAAGGTTTTTTTTATATGGATTAGAAACACAGAGTCTGGATGTTTGGCATTGATCTTAAACATAACTTGTGAAATGTGAGTGTATTTTAATAATCTCTGTCTACCCTACCTTGGAGCTCAGGCGACATGTTATGGTTTTTAAATACGTTTTTATTTCGACTTTGTCTACGTCACACACGGTTCTTCTGGTCGCGTGAACATTTTTTTCTGCCACACTGATGTCAAACTAATCGGCGGCGAGGGACATTTGTGCTCGGTTGGCAGCATAGCCATACTTATTTTCAGTGGGTATTCATTGAACATACACGTGAGTCAGATTTTAAGTTACCTTAAGTTCTGTTTGAGTTATACGAATACTGTTCCGACACATGCATTCACTAGGCTGAGGCACAAGATTGACATGTCATAAGAGGTCGTCTCAATTCTTTTCTCAAACGACCATTTCAGACGCTAATCTGCATGTCTGCATGGGCTCGTATGATCTGACCAAGACAATGTCTGGACTTTCAAGTAATCTATAATCTCTGACTTTGTTTCGGAGTTATTATAATTCTCAGAGAAGTCAGTCAGAAAACACCGATCTTTGGTAGTTTTAATAAAAAAAAAAATGAAAAATTATAAATAAATTATCATGTTTTCCCAGAAAAAATATTTCTTCAAACCACTGTTCATACCGTAATCATTGCACTCTTGAAGTCAGTATTGTGTTATGTGTACCTATTAGTTAGAACATAAAGAACCTACATAGTTAAATGGATCTTGACTGCAGTGAATTTCGGAGAAAATTGCATGGTTCCTTACAGCTGATGTAGGTACCTAGTAGAGTATTAAAGTAGCACTAATTAAACATCAGTGACGTAGCTACGTAACATATAACCCAGAGTACATAGCAAAGTAAGTGTGTACATAAAGTAGGCTTTGTGATAATTTTAGATTAAATACACTCACATCTTGTTAATACTCGTGAAAACATTTGGGCGGCGCGGTGCGTGATAAAACAAACGTAGCGACTGTTTGAGATCCCATCGAAACTATTAATTGATTCTTACAGTAAGGGCTGATATTGTCATATTTAAAACTTGATATTTTCGTAGATTTAAGCATACTTACAACAAAAACCATAAAAATTAAATCAGCCTGAAAAACGGCGAGTTACTTCCATTTTTTAAATAATAATACCTGTCTGAATTAAATGAAAAGCCATAAGACCTACTAATCACAACAAGGCACAAGTAATGTCCTCAATCAGTTTCCATTCCCGTCCACATACGTTGAGCAAGCGGGCGCGTCCCGTACTTTGGTCCGTGTGTGGTATATTTGAGGTTTTTGTTATACGAGTCTCCCGGGGCGTGGAACTTCATTATATACGATGTAATGACCTGGATTCCGCCAGCCTTCCTCAGTTCTACACATATTATCTGGCATTTATAATATTTGAGGTATCTTCTTAATACAAGTCTGTGAGGCTTATTTATATTGCGGAATTACGATGACTCTATTCAAGTTTATCATTATAGGATAAAATAATAAAGATATTGCTGGTTATTACGAAGATACAATAATAACCAGTTGTCCTCGGACAAAGACTGACAGATTGTCTCATTGGTGCAGTGGTTGCAAGCGATACAGTTACTGCTCAACATGAGATCCTGGTATTATATTGTGTAAGGTCACGTTAATATTTTTCATTGGTAGTTCCCGCTGGCGGCACAGAGTATAGATCCGTGTCTGGTTGATGGCAATAGGCTCGCCCCGATGGTCCTCTTCGGTAAAACAGGCGTGATGTAATGTATTACGACACAATTGTAATAACAAACATGATTTTGAAGTAATTTTTTAAGAAACTGGAGTATTTATTTGCAACTGTATCCTAGCTATACCTGCACAGTTACCAGTATGTGTGTGTGTGAGTGTGGGGCTCCAAGTTAGTCTTAATAGCTCTCTTATTTAGCAGTAAAGGCAGCTGATGGACTTTAGCACATATTTCCTTGTCTTCCGTGGCCGGGCCGGCTTATGGCCGGGATAACGGCCATAGCGGGCCGGCCACACTGATCATACGGCCCTGGTTATTACTATGTTATGGCTTGTTATACTCTTATGTCAGATGGACATTACTGCGGTGTCGGGCATCTGTTGTGGGGTATGCTTCATACTTGGTTGCAAATGTTTTAGCTTATAGTTTATGTTGGTAAAAATTATTCTTAGTTTACGTATTTTTGACTTTCCTACGTGCTCCTATTTAAGCTTATTGTTGTCAGTATTATTACGTAATTAACAACTTCTGTAAATGTTACTAAAGTATTTGGAAATGTTTTTCAGTATTAGATATTTGTTCACTTGAAGATCTAAAGTCTTTGCTTCACAAATGACAAAAGTCTCAAACCAACAATGTAGGTGGTACACCACCCCCGGGCGTAAATATGATACGCTAGTTGATGCCAGTGGCTTCGCCCACGTGAATGTCGGTTATCGCGACTAAAAGTAAAGCTCCCAGGTGGCTTTTTTTCCAACACCTCCAACAAATATCATTATATTTTAGCCAATGTATACAAAAACTTGACAAACTATATACTAAAACCTTCCTCGAAAACCACTATCCATTGGTGAAAACAACATGAAAATCGGTGCAGTAGTTTTTGAGTTTATCGCGAACAGACAGACAGTCGCTGCGGAGGACTTTCTCTTTGACTCGTTTTATAATATGTAGTGATTTACACAGTTATGAGTCACAGAGAAGACGGTCAACAAAACAACAACTTAAAAAATCAAGTGACTAAGTTGGTGCCACTTAAGATGAGAATAGCGGTCATTGACCCACCTACATTTATTAAACTTCTTAACTTTGAAAACCAAAAATAAGCCTGTTCAAGTCTGAAGTACTCATCTATCCTAATATTCAACATTTTTTGTAAGAAAAACGATACATGGTTTATTTTTTGGTTCGAAGAGATATTAGGTAAAGGGCAATGACGCTATTCTCATCTTAACTGGCACCAACTATTGTACCTGGTTAGTAACGTGTCAGCCAGGTATAGTACAGACTACAGGTATCTATACAATTTAACGAAACGGTGAGTACCTCAGACAGAACCTGAAGTCACAAGTTATCAAAACTACGAACTTCAAACAAGCTTATCGTATCACTTCGCCCGGGGCTCCGGAGGCCTTTCCCGGCTACAGGCGCGGATGTAAACGCGGCATAGTAACATCAAACGTTGTTAGGAACACTTTGACTTGTGTTTAGCGAACAATAAGCGACGATTGCATAAAGGCGGGAACAAACAGCGCCAGTGACGGGGTAGTGCACGGTGCGCGGTGGCGCAAACGCAGCTTTGATTGGCGGGATGCAAATATTCAGCTGATGAATAAATACTTTACAATGTTTCAAATGTTTGGATGTGCTTTCATTTATTTTTATATTTAGACAAAATTGTAGTATTTTCACTAAACTTATTTTAAGTCCAAATAATAGGTACTAGATAATTATTTTGAAAATAAGCGGATCGAAATACAAATTCCTGCTCCAACTATTTACCCGAGGGATATGTCGGAGCTGGCTACATTATTATACTAACCTTAATATCCGACAGAATAATGATGGAATATCCCAAGAATTTGCATCGAGGCGCGCCCGCTGCGGCCATCGCTGTGGTGGTTCAAACAAAATTGACGTTTTCCCTAATTTGCATACATTGGCGCTAAACTGGCAACACATTCGCACGTGTATATATTTTAATATCGTACCTATATGTGAGGCCGTCGTCAATTTGCTTTTAATACGTTGGACAGTGTTAGCGTTAATGATGAATAATTTAGGCGGTCCCGGGGCGCGCCCGCCGTGTGTCCCGCCACTCGGCGCAGGCGCGCGGCAGAAGGTGCGCGGCGTGGGAATACAAAGTACATGTGTTGACGATTGATATCACTGGAATAGCCTTCTATAAAGTTCTTTGCAAACTCCATTATAGAATGGATGTGTACTGTTCAAGGAAGGTTTGTGGCCGGAGTTTTCCATTCCTCAGTAAGACTAAACCTTCTGCATGTTCCGCCGTCACGCGGCTCCGAGATGACCGAGCGCCATTAGTCCGCGCGCGCGCCACCTTCACCGAGCCTCCCTTATAAATTACCACAACGGACGACAAAAATACTCGTCCAGTGCCTACAATTTATGCCTCGCTAGCATCGCCCTGCGACCGCACTCGTGTGTGCGACTCTTAGACAAATAGCGGGTACAGCGCTTTGTGTGGCCTACTTACTACTTACGAGTTCATACGTTACGACTAGCCTGAGAGCCCACAGCTGAGCTACGAGACGTGCTCTAGTTTCAATTATGACACATTTGATACGACAATTATGAGAACGAATGAAACTTTACTAAAAATATAATGCCCAAGTAAGTGGTAGAAGTCTGATACGGGCTTAACGTGGGCGTCATAATAATATTATCTTTAAGCTCAGTACTTAGCGGCAACAGTAACTAGCGTGGAACTGCCAACAATGTGTCTGGGGTTTAGCCGTTCACGAGTAAATATTATTTAAATAAAATGTGGTGTATTTATATAAAAGAAGCTGAATATTTTCGATATGATAGCGAGTGTTGATCGTAAACTGCGGACGTAAATATATTCGCGTCGCAAATGACCGCCGTAAATTATGTGCGTTTTAATTCGCGCGGCTTCGCTGCGGCCGCCATTTGTCAAAAACAATCACACATAAAACAATGAGGCGTGTCATCGCCGCGCGACGAATGGACGCGGCGGCGGCGTGTCGCGCGACAAAAATCACGCGAATAATATCGCGCGTCATACGTCACCGAGCACAATGCGCGATGCACGCTTTTATTTAATCTCTGCGGCCATCAGCGGTTCCTATAGCTATCTGTACCACAACAATACATCTGACTATCTTATTTCAGGCATGCAGCGTTAAATTGTGTGCTCTTCCTTCGCCCACTTACTTTAAATTCCAGTTTAGATGCGACCTTCTAAATTGTAAGTCGACAGTTCTCGGTTCAGTTCCCGGGACGTAGTGGGGTGTTCCTGAAATATTTCTCAGCTGGAGTCGAGCTAGTAAGTTACCGCATGCTTTGCCGACGCCGAGTTCTCGAGCGCCACAAAACCGCGGCTTGCTACGCCCGAATAATTTGTTCGTATGTGTAACACAATATTGTGTTAGAATACTCTCGGATTTAATTTTGGTTTAATATATTTACTTGTTCAGTACGCATGTCCGTGCAGTGAAGCATCACGGAAATTGAAATGCGTATGAAACACGCGTCATACGTCAACGTCACTCGAATATAACGTAACGTCAGAATCAGAAACAATCGCATTTGCAGCGACGCGATGCGGCTCGGTGCGGCCCGGTGCGTTGCTGTGCGGCCTGGTAAGTGGGTCGCGAGTCGCCGCGCACCGCGTGTACCGACAACAAAACGTGAAAACAATACAGAGAAAAAAAAGCGTGCTCGTGGAGGCGCGCGCGGTGATGCGTGTTGCGATCCGTGTAACGACGCGCGGCTGATTGCCCCTGAAAGGGTGAAGCGAAACAAAAAAAATGTGTCCCGCCCGCCCCGTCTGTATATTGCTGATTAAAACAGAGCGACACAGTACAAAGCGATTATCGGACCGTACATCGTCGTCTATAACTTTACCCCCGCGCCCCGCTCCCCGCCCCCTCCCCCCCGGCCCGCTCCTCACCCTGCGGTCGCCCGCCACTCGTCACCTGTTCGCTACAGCATTGTTTTCACATTGACGTCGGATTCATTTGTTATCTAAACTAATATTTTAAAGAGGAAAGATTTGATTTTTTGTTACGATTTAACTCAAGAAATACTCAACTCAAGATTTAAAAAAATATTTCACCAATATAAAGCTACATCTTTACCGAGTAACTTAGGCTATAAATTATATTGATGTCATGCAAATTAGCCGAGCTATCACAATTTTCGCCGACAAAGTCGCGGGCGATGTGCTAGTCATTATTATTTTTATAGACGATACACAATCCACGTACTTATCACTGTTTGTTTGCGGACAGAAACATTCAGCATTAGTTTTTATTTTGGGGAACGTCTAGTTTAGTCCCTAAATAAAGTACCTAATTTATACAGGGATTCGTTTTGTAGGGCTCCGTAGCCAAATAGCAAAAAACGGAACCCTTATGGATTCGTCATGTCTGTCTGTCTGTCTGTATGTCACAGACACCTCGATGTGCGAGTCCGACTCGTTCTTGGCCGGTTTTTGTTCTTTTGTATCCGATGAATATAAAGTATTTTTAATAGCTTTTCGTAAACCAACATTGAAACAATGTACATAATCTGTTCGTTTGTCCGTCTGTTCTAACCCTAAACACTACTAAAGTATTGAACCATTTTTTATCGCATACTACATACAATTAAAATTACGCGCGACTGAAAATATCATTCTCAGCCAAACAAATGGGGTTGCAGTGTAACAGTTGGTCACTTTTACCATTTTCATCTTTTAAGTTTTGCGTAAAAAGTAATGCATTATTTTAGAAGCTTATTTATGGTGTATGTGTAAATCTACATAGATTATCTTCAATATCTATTTTAGAACGTATTTAACCTAAACACTATTCAATTTAAATGAATATCTTAGGAGTTAAACTGTTAAAGTTGACAACCCGCGATCATGGCGCTTGCAACAGCGTCGAAATATCGGGACCTCAAAACAATTAATTATCAAGGAAGACATCCCGTAAGTGACAATATAAGTTTAGTTTTAAACCGTGATAGCTTAAAACAGTATCTCAGGAGTTATCGCAACTGCCGGGGTCGCGGAACTGTCTAAACAGTACAGGTACCGGGGCCCTGGAACGCAAAGGGCAACCGAAAGAACCTGGTGTCTTAGTCAGTAAGTCTGACAGTCCCTTCCGCATCACCAAGGCCGGAAGGACTCATTAATGATTTTACCACCCAAAAAAAAAATGGAATTATTGGAAAATAAAGGCAGTACATTACAAAATAATTTTACAGTAAGCGCAATTCTTTTTTTGTTTTTTTTTGTTCTAAACTGGTCCCAAGCGAAGCCGGGGCGGGTCGCTAGTAATATTATAAACAGAAAAGATTTGTATTTTTGTGTGTGTATGTATGTTTGTAATGAATAAACTCAAAAACTACTACGCCGATAAAAATTTTTTCACCATTAGAAAGCTACATTCACCCTGAGTAACATTGGCTATATTTTATCCCCGTACTCCCACAGGAACGGAAACTACGCGACTGAAACCGCGTGACGTCTGCTAGTAATAATTAAAATAAACGAACAGATGCTACGCTGCTACGATTACGAGCTACGCGCTACGAGGTACGGAGCTACGCGCTACGAGATCCTGACGAAAGCATGTTTAGTGGATAAATGAGTGTCAATCAATCATCATCACAAAGTTTTTAGTTATTGTAGCAGATTAAAACTTCGGAAATTATCAGGTAAACTATATAAGGCAGGTACTCACATCATGCAGCCAGGAGAGTTTCCTGGCGGGGGGGTTGGCACGCACGTGGCACTCGAAGTACACGTCGTCGCCCTCCTTGATGTCGCCGGCCGCCAGCGAGCTGCCCAGGCGCAGCCGCACCACCGGCGGATCTACAACGTACCATTTATGTGTCATATGCAACTAAATACGATGAGTCGTTTAGGAGTTATAAGGGAACAGATGAACACACATGGCTTTTGAAATGATAACCATCTTTGGGCTATGTCGTAAAAATAAAGATTTTTGTATTTCTTCAGCATTTTTAATACGATTGACAGTCATAAGCTTTTCGGTTAGTTCAGGACAGTCAGTCTCATACATTTCTAGTTTTCCATCTTCCTTAAGGCTGATCATCATCATCATCATCATTTCAGCCGAAAGACGTCCACTGCTGGACATAGGCCTCCCCCAAGTGTCGCCACATTGACCGGTCCCGTGCGACTCGCATCCAGCGGATTCCCGCAACCTTCACCAGGTCATCGGTCCACCTAGTGGGAGGCCTTCCAACGCAACGTCTTCCGGTTCGCGGTCGCCACTCCAGAACTTTTCGGCCACAACGGCGAGTTCTGCCAGCAATGTGTCCTGCCCACTGCCACTTAAGTTTGGCAATTCTTCTTCTTAAGGCTGATAGAATCATAGAATAAAGAGTGTTACTCTCTCTTTAATTTAACATTTAGCATAAAATAGCATCGATAGCTCAAAGCATCAAATTTCTCGAGCTACGAGCTCGAGCTCGAGCTTTCGCGTGTGAATTTGCCACGAGAGGCGCTTGTGTAGACTAAGGTCTTCCAAAATGTCAGAGTGCATTTTTATCACGTATTTATACTAATACTCACGATTGTGTTCTAGATTGAGCCATTCCTGATTAATTATGACTTGAAGATTTTAAATAGCAATTTAGTATTGAACTTAGAATGATTTTTAAATGTTTCATGCTTGTTAATTTTAGGAAGAACCAATATTGTAAATATGTATCTTAAGCTCACACTATGTTGTTATACGTAATAAAATAAACTTTTTATGAAGTTATTGGTACTCATCGGCATCTGGTGAGCTCAAAAACGATAGCCCTCATTGTACACACACTACATGGCACGAATAAATTATTACGTTAAAAATTCTACAAAAAATAAATAACAATAATGCGAATAATAAGAATAATGCGCGACATACATCGTAAAAGCTGTTCAATTTTAATAATTAAGTCGCTGTGTAAGTAAGGCACACTTGGAGCCAATAAATTAAATGGTTGCGGCTGCGGCGGCGCCCCGCAGCGCTCCAGCGCTCCACAGCGCTCCACAGCTCTCCAGCGCGCCACAGCGCACCCACTCGCATTGAGAAAAACATGTCTATAAGAATAACTGCTTCAGTACAAGAACATATTCATTAGCGCCATTTTATTTCCAACTAATTGTTCTCTGGGAATGTGGTCGCTAAGAACGTTTTGTACTGTTTGACTTAGACGTTATGACTTTCGCAAATGTAGTAATTACAGTATTCTACATTAGAGAAGTGTAACATCGTGAATGTTTAATTTCTTATTAACTTAATGACTTGCGTGGATTTATGGAGACAAACACATAATTATTCTTAATTTACGCCTACTTAGCATTTATATTATTGCAAATCTAAAAACCGCAATTACGAAAACGCTGGCGAAAACATCAAACATCTATTAAAATGCTCATCTCATGTATCGTGTTTCTGTTAAATAAATTACTTTGATTTTGATGAAAACGGCAATCGTATAACAATAGTTAGCATATTTATTTCTGACGACGACAAAAGTCTAACATGTCCTTCATATAAAGTCTGATATGCAGTGAGTCAGTAAAACTCGTAGTTATAGGTAAGTCCGCAGCACGTGAGCGTGTCCGGCGCTGCCCGCCGCAGTCCCCCAGTGCGGTCGGACGCATTCGACCGACCTGGCCGATCTCAACGACTGACCGACACACCGACTGCACGCAAAACTTCACTCGCTGTGATAACAATTATTTGGGACCTGCCTTAATGTGTTGTTACTGAAAAATAAAAAACTAATATCTTTTGGGAACACTCATACAATAGTGTTGCGACCACACTGCATGTTCTTATACTTTAATAACTATTATTAAAACACATAAGTATGAATACTTATAGGCACTACTTACAACGACCGAATTCTCTTAAAAAAACCGGCCAAGTTAGGGTTGAACTCGCGTGGAGAGGGTTCCGTACAATGCCAAAGTCTTATACTGAGTTTACCACTTTATTTTCAATTGATAGAATTCTTATAGGTTTTTCTGTATTCTACAAGCAATGAACTATATTTTGTATTTTAGGCTCGGATCAGGGGGGGAATGGTCAATTTTCGTCTTCTTTCATGAATAAAATCAAAACTATTTATTTTACAATAATAACAAAACTATTTGAGATCCTCATAACGAGCCCTTTCATTTGATATATATATGACACAGTAAGGTTTGAAAAACTTTATTTTTTATTTTGTCCCCCGAAATGACCCTTATTTTTTTTTAAATATTTATTTACTTTGCACATCTGTGTTTGGGTCATAGGATTACACTATCCTACCAAATTTCACATGATTTGATCAAGTAGATTCGGAGCAAATTGGCTGTGACAGACAGACGTACGGACTGACAGACGCACGAGTGGTCCTATCAGGGTTCCGTTTTTTTTTCATGTTTTGAACAGAACCCTAAAAAAAAAGCACCAAAAGCCCTAAAAGGTTTTATTTCGTGCCAGTACCCATGGATTTATGAAAGGTCCAATAGCTCTAAAAAGTTGATCCCACCCCTGCTTATATTGTGGGAACTCAGGTTACGTTGAATTTTAGACTTATAGTTGATGGTCTATGACGTATCCATGCTGAGTGTGGTGAAGTTGGGGCGAGGCGTGATGCTGCGCTACGTGATGCTACGCTACGTGATGCTACGCTCCGTGATGCTACGCTACGTGATGCTACGCTCCGTGATGCTACGCTACGTGATGCTACGCTACGTGATACACTTACAGACGACGTTGATGGTCCAGGAGGTGTCCATGCTGAGCGTGGTTACGTTGGGGTTGTCGGCGCGGCAGGTGATGGGTTTGCCGTCGTCGTCCAGGGTCGGCACGAAGCTCATCACGCTCACTGTCAGGTTGTCACGGAGCTCCTCCTGTAACAACGATAAATAATATCTTTATGGACGGTGATATCAACAATAATAGTCGCAACCGTGTCCTACAACCAAAAATCCGAAGACATATGACTTTCACCGCATTGTCCCCAATCCGTTCCACCGAGAGGCCTATGTCGCATCACTGGGAATAGTGGAGCCTGATTTTGGGTTCCATAAAGGCCTACGCAGACCGGGACGGCATGACAAGGAATTTATTTTTTTACCAATGGACATTCAAACGTATTGATATAGAAATACGACATAAATTGCTATGCTTTAAAATGATGCAATGGCATGCCGTCCCGTGGCATCGGAAGAGATTTGTTTGAATGTCCATTGGCAAAGAATGTTATCCCTTGGCATGCCGTCCCGTTCTATATCTAGAAGACATGGCAAACTTCTGATTTTATTTAACTTTGTAAATGAATCACTCAAACAAGTTACAGGTTAGTAAATTTAAAAAATATTATATTTAAAAACGTAACATGTTACATTACGTATAAACTAGAAAAATTACACAAAATTAAATTATCAATAAAATAGATAGAGATAGATTCTACGTCAAACAAGTATTTGTGTGACTACGGAAAAAGCACGATCTAATTAAATTCAGGGTTTACAAGGTAAAATCGACTCCTCCTATTGTTGAAGTCGGTAAAATGTAGCCTATGTTACCCGGGACATAATAACGAATTGAGTGACACCTTATTCATCAAAATTTGATGAATAGTTTAGTTAGGCGCTACAGAGGAACATACGTAAATACAAACATACATACATACACTGCTAAAATCATAACCCTTCCTTCCTTTTGGCTTTGCCGTAGTCGGGTAAAAAGGTAAGCTCAAAGACTACAATTGAATTATCTGAATAGTGTAGGACTTTGCAATCAAATAACAATGTTTTGTTTTCTTTATTCTCTTTACTAACAAACACAAAATCAAAACTAAATCGCATTAACCCACCCACGCCGCGCGCCGCTGTTCGCTACCGGCGGCCGGCTGTCTAGCTGTCCGGCTGAGCGTGTCGGCGGCGGCGCGCCGATTACGAATCAATCGCCGACACTGACGCGTGCCGTCAGTCGGGATGCGTTAGCGCGCTGCTAATGTCACTATTCACACTTCATGTCACACGACAGGGGCATACGATTGACTGAAATTATTTGAAGTTTGTTTGTGGTCTAGCTAGATATAAATGTCCTATAAAAACTAAAATATTTTAATGTATAAAATGTATCACGGCATTCACAAAGTAATTTAATGGGAGTCGTCAAATCTTTTTCAAAAATAGGCATCAAGCTACGCCACATGTCATATTATCTGCCTTTTACATTAGTGCTTCCAACGCACTGAATGTTTTGCTACAATTCAAATTAATTTATTCAGTTTTATCTCGTTACGAGTACCTAATGAACGTCGCTCCGTTGAATAATGTATGCCCCCCACACCGCTAGCACTAACAAAAGATTCACTAAATTAATATGTGGAAGTGTAGGCAGTTCTCTTCCACACTCCATCGAAATTACATCTTAAACATGTTGGAATACGGCAGCAAACCTTCTACTCTTAAGAGTACTTTAAAAGATTAAGTGTAGATGAAGATTTAAGAGATTTAAAGCTATTGTGGTGAGAAAAAGTATTGGTGTTCTTTTGAATCGGCGAGCATCCGGTAGCCGGTCGTAAAGCCATGTAGCAGGCGAAGGTTCGTTAATAAGTAGCGAGTGAAGTGTTCAGTCAACACTAAGCCGACGGTGCTCGCGACCGGCGACCGGCGACCGGCGCGGCACCGGTTTTGTCTCGCATTTATTCCTGCCCAGCGAATAAATTCCTGCTCAGACATTGAAAGGGTTATTGTTTAAACTTGACAACTGTTCAACGAGATTATAAATAGTGTTCTACATTGTTTTGTTATCACAAAATGGTTTGACTTTAAATTCAAATATTCCCGCCATTTTGATCCAGTAACTTCGTTATTCAGTTGTAGATTTTCAATCTAGAATTCATGAATACTATTATAAAATATTTTAATACAGTTTCTCCATCTAACTAACTTATTAGTTCAGTATTCTTTAAACTAATGCCAAGGTACATTTATTTTATTATTTCTTTGTTAGTTGAAACCTTGTGCGGGACATGACGCAGCACTGTGTTATACATACCTATAGTAAGTAATAATGTTGCTATCTATTTGCAGTGAACGCAAGAAGGCTTGAATAGAATAGTATAGCACGAGTTGAGCTCGGTCCAGTTGTCCTGAGCAAGGCTTAACTAATACGGGCCGGTTGCACAGTAGCTGAGCAGACTGGACAAATAGGGGCAGTAACTCACTGCTCACAGCAAAAAACGCTAATAGGATACGAAAGACATTTTCGCAGCTTACGCCTCGGTCTCAGAAGATGCGATTTCAGTCTTAAAGCGTGAGTATCGTCGCGTCACAAGTTACCGAGTGCATGCTTTCAGAGCTTAAGAGTTGTCAAATTGGTTTTTTCAACTCAAAATACTGAAAAACCTATACATACTACGAACATTTTAATTTGCTACATTGTCAATAAAAACTTTTTCAAAAGTATACTAGCCCGCAACACGAATACAAGAAATGCGTCCTTATCGATTCCTACGCTCAAAGAAATACAATTAAAACATTATGAGTATTCCTAGGGTACATTTTTCTAAGCCCATACCTTTATAGGTAATAAATAACCTCTATAGGTTAGGCACGTATGTGCGTCCGTTTGTCAACATTTTGTAATATTTGAAATACATACATGCGCAAGCAATTAACGCCCGTGATGATAACGCGTCAGTCCCATACAGTGTGCTGCCCAAGACCATCGACGTATGTTCAAGCCATATGAGGAAATACAAGGGCCGTTTGTCCATACAAACATAGTCCTCTGTTTCCTTCCTAGATAATGCCAGTAGAGCAAAAATATCTATGGCCACTATAATTGGCATGACGATGGCCAAGTTTTGGAGAAGTATTCATGGGACTACGAAACGTTGATTATGTGTACTTTTAATTGGTATTTTTGGTCCACGCTGCAGTTGTCTCATTCGCTCTGCGCGCGGTTGTTCGGGCACTGCGCGACAGCAATTCATTTTATAAATACCTGTTTTTCAATTCTCTCACCGTCGGTGTTTCTTCCTTTCATTTGTTTTACGCGTGACGCGTGACGCTTGACCGTGTATAGCTTGTGGTCGAGGGGTAACACGTTGCATCAGTATTGTAAATAAAACACGCTGGAACAACTCGCACTCGCACGATTATGTATAATTATCGTATTAGAATAGGGAATAAAGGGGTCGTAATGTCTATGGGTCTTTGTTACCTGAAAATAAATGGATTATTATTTATTATAGAGAGAGAGAGAGAGACAAAGTGGATGTTCTGTGCGAGGTCATTGTGGGGTTAGCTTAATTGTGGGCAGGCCGCAGCTCGCCGCAGACACCGCGCGGTGTCTTTACCGTGCGATAACCAAACAATCACACGGAGCCGCGCGTCCAACAACATAAAACACGGGAAGTGGTCAGCACGGACACTTAGCTTCAAATGAAAGTATTATAGGGATATGTCAATTCATACCGAGACGCAACGCGACGCTGCGCGCACATTTTAATTTTATTATTATTTTATTATTCAGCCTTTATTGCCAACACAATATTTTTAGGACCACAATTAGAAAATAATAATAAAAAAAACTAATCACGCAGCTTTTACTAATTTTATTCACAATAATTTAATCAAAATAAACACAAAATAAGAATAGAATAGAATAAATGACTATTCTATACTATTCTATTCTATTCTACAACTAAAATCACACGAGCAAACAGCCGTTAATTTAAATGCACACGTATACAATAACATAAAAACAAGGCAAAAGAAAGACAGATAGTAAATAGCATCGATCACCTGACAACCTTCCCGTACGAGAGCCAGCCCAAAATGGCCGATCTACTTTTTCTTATGTTTTTTGTTTTATGTATGGCATCTCGCAGTTCAGTCTAGGAGACTGGCTACTGCTTAACCGGGCTAAGGCCGATCTACTTGCTGAACAGCGCTTTTATAGACTAGCCGTCAGGTGACGTCGCAAAATGCTATCGGTCATGGCGTTTCTACCAATACGGCCTCTCCTGACCGTGCGCCGTCCGCGGGCACATCTTCGCTGATGCCTCTGTTGCAGTCAGCTTGGGCTATGGAGTTCTCAGAAGGAGCTGAAGATGGTCCTGCTTCTGTGTCATTAATGTCATCGTCATCAGTATCTAAAAAATAAAAATGTTATTAGCATTTATATTAAATTACAGAATTCCTATTCTTTCATTCATCTCTCATTCAAGGCCCTCATTCGGTCTGACACACACTCATATTTTTTATCGTACTTCTACTTCTAATCTTTCATCATCCAAGCACACTTCGTCGAACATAAATTTCATTTCGATCATTCTTCTCTCCTATAATGTTAGAGCGTACCAGAACAACTTCACACATTGGTGTTTGTGTAGGACTGTCGTCCAAGGCACATACACCATGTGTCTGCAGGAACCACGTCCAATACACATATAAAATGTGTCTGCAGGACTAATGTCCAATACACATATAAAATGTGTCTGCAGGACTTATGTCCATATACACATAAAATGTGTCTGCAGGACTAATGTCCAATAAACATATAAAATATGTGACCAGTAGCCATTCAGACTAAGCTTTTAGTCTTCGGCTACACACCAAGTATGCATTATTGAATATCTGAAACATAAAACAACACATAGCAACAGTTTACTTACTCTCAAAGAAAACTGCACAACTCTCGGGACACCACTCTCTCTTCCATGGCACCATATATTGGGCTGCCGCCTGTGTGGTTTTGCCACGAGCACCAGCCAACAGCTTTAGCTCATAGCGGTCGCTTGGCAACACTGGCACACGGTAAGGGCCTCTCATTCCAGAGTCGTTCTCGTTGACTGTTCGTATTTTATGACGAATATCAGGTCGTCAGCTTTGAACAATCTGGGAGGGTGTCGGTGACGATTGACATAGGAATCTGGTTTTTCTTGATTTACCTTCTTTTGCTTGACTCCTATAGATTTCTCGCCATGCTTCGCGATTAGGGTGTACATTTTCGACTGCCACGTCACGAATCAACGCACGCATAACAGGAGTGGTCGCATCAGTACCAATTAATAAATTTAATGCCGACAGTTGAGTAGTTTTTTGTAGCGTTATATTTAGAACAAGTTGAATTTTCCAAAGTGAATTAGACCATAGTACATTTTTATTAGTCAGTCATCATTAAGCCTTTTCGGTATTCGATATTGAAATTAAAATCCTGTAAATCAATCAACCAGCGTGCTACGCGTGGAAGCAGATCCTTCTTGCGCTCAGTGGCTTTCAGAGCATTGCAGTCTGTTATAATTAAAAAATTAACTCCAATGAGATAGTGCCTAAAATTCTGCAATGCTCTGACGACTGCCAGCGTTTCCAATTCATAGAAATGGTATCTGCTTTCAGCGCCCTGGGTAACCTTGCTGAAATAAGCAACAACGCGTTTGTTACCATCCCAGTGTACCTGCATTAATACAGCCCCATAACCTACGCTACTCGCATCGGTGTGCAACTCAGTAGGCAGTTTGGGAACGAAAATTGCAAGTATAGGCTCACTAGTCAGCTGTTTCACTAAATATTGCCGGCTCTCCTCTTGTTCTGGTCCCCATTCAAATACGTTTTTCACGAGAGATCGGCCTAACCTGACCATGGCTTATAACTCTGCCTAGATACTCCACCTCCGTAGTTAGAAATGAACACTTACGAAGATTAATCGAAAACCCGGCATGAGACAGCGTTTCTAGAACATCACGCAATAATTTGATGCCTTCTTGAACTGTCATGCTCATCAGGAGTACGTCATCCATGTATACTAAGAAATTTCCGGAATCGATGAATCTTCGAAGTGTTTTATTGATAATCCGTTAATAGACCGTCTGGGCGGTTCACTAAAGTTTCATCAAAACTCCATTGACAAATATTCATTTTACAGCCAACGTTTCGTATACTATTTATTTCGCAAACAACTTATTCTTCAATTGTTTCATTTTAAAAACACACAACAGTTATTTGGCAAACACTTCTCTAATCAAATGCATCAGATGATATTTAATCATTTATACATTTTTCATTTCTTATTTAGATACATTTGGATAAATCACGTTTCTACAAAATAATTTACAGGCTAGTATTTTTTTATTACTCTTTTTTAAGAAAAAGTTTAGGAAATGCATGGGTTTTTCACAACATGCAAACAAGCATGCAACTCCATGCATGCAGCAACCAGCTAGCAGTAAGCAAGTAGCAAGCATGCAGCAAGCAAGCAAGCATGCAACATGCAGCAGGCATGGTTTCTGTCACAGCTCCGGCGCTGCGGGGCTCCGGCGGTCCCACGCGCCTACGCGGATTTAAATTACACTCTAGGGGTAGGGCATGCACCGTCTTTTTTTTTACTAGAATGATGGGGCTCGCATACTCAGAATTGGACTCCCTAATAATATTTAGTCTAGTATATCTTTTACTATTTCCCGTACTTATAATTTTTCTTGGTAATTGATAGGGATGATAGGCGATGGGAACATCACTAGTTAAGTTAATTTGCATTTTGTCCCGTTTGGACTGTTGTGATAGCGGCGCCAGATATTAAATAAGGTAGGAAATCTTCTATTACGGCTAACAATAACTTCAAATCTTCGCCTTGAAGAGGTGTGTTGACTTTAGTATCGGATTCAACAACATTTACTTCAAACACCTGAGGGGAGTGTGTCAAATATTGCCCGTTTTTAGTCCTAACAAAAATTACTCCTTCCCTATTGATCTATGATATTGATCTGTACCGATTGTTGTTGGTGTGTTCATGCAAGAGGCAGGTACAATAACGAAATTGACTTAAAGCGCGATGCCGCTAAACTCGACTGTAAGCGTAACAAATTTGCGAGCAAGGATCCCGTCGTAACTAATGCCTTTTAAAACGCAATGAGTTGGATCACGTGAGCAGGAAAAGAATTTGACAACATTTGAAGGAAACATTAATAGCACCACTGTCTATCAAAATATCCACTGGTATGCCTTGTATCACAGCAGTACTAATGTCACCACTATTAGCAGATTGGATTGACAATTCTTTACAGAGGTTAACTTTTCTTTGATTCCTATTTTGTCCCTCTGAGCGTAATTTCATAAAGCACTCACTTTCTTTATGGACGTTCTTTGTACAGAAGGTGTAAGTAACTTTTGTGGAACTATCATTTGGGCCCTTACGGACCTTGGGACCTTAACAATGCGCAGTCGCAATAACGAACGCGGGGCATACTCCGCATAAATTGAAAATTTATCAGACGTTGTATTAATGGTCTCAAACAGTATGTTGGCGTAATCGAGTCTTCGCGGACACAGTGACATAAATTGCTTCGAAAAGTTAGACATAAATTGTATCATCATTTATGTTAATCCCTATGTTTTCCCATTTCATCTTCCTGATGACTTCCTCTAGCACGGATGAAAAAAGTTTTGGTGAGAGTGGGTCTCCCTGCCTCACTACCCTGTGTATTGAGAAAAATTCCCCCTCCGTTTCTAGTTTTATTAGTGCCTTGCTGTTGGAATATACATTTTTTTATTAACCTTATATATTTATTTTCTATTCCTAGAGTTTTCAGGGCTTCCAAAACGTACTGATGTTCCAGGCAGTCAAATGCTTTATTATAGTCCACAAATGCCATGTATAGTGGGTAATGATATTCTTGACATTTTTCAATGAATGATGAATGATGATTGATGTCTCGGTGTGAACTAACCCAAAAAACAAACAGAAAACAACTCTTTTTTTAGTATCTCCTTTAGCATCACCTTTGTCTTTCTGTTAATTTCTTTAATAGGCTTGTGTCCTGAAAAAATCTAACTCAAACGCAAACTCAAGCATTTATTTCAATTAGACCATTACGGCACTTTTGAATGTCAAAATTACAAATAAAAAACAAAGCTACAGTCCCAGTCACAAGGCATAATAACTTGAGAAAGTACAGTAGTTGCCCATTCCCTAGCGTAGATCTCTATGGAGAAGAACGGGCAAGAAACTCCATGGACACTCTTTTGAATCAAAATATTGTTACAAAATCTTGGTTACATCATTAATTTTAAAATTATACATATATGTGAGAACGATGTAGAAAGACGTGCACATTAAGCACATTAACTAGTCCGTTAGTTAGATTATCAAAAAATATTTGACACGTTTTTTCTTTTGTTATGTAAACCAAAATTGACGATGATACGACGCTTTTAAAATTCTCAATACGTCACGCCGTGCTATAATTTTTAGTGCGTTGTGACGTCACGAGACCCCACTCCCGAGTTTTGATGCGTTTTATCTTTGTCAATTTTCATTGATTTACAAAAACAAAAAATACGTGTCCATTATTTTCCAATACTCTAACTGACGGACTAAATAGATTTGCAATTTATTTATGGTTGAAACTAGCCTATTAGTGTGTACATATACTGTTAAATAAATGGAGAACATGTGCGGCACATCAGCGCAACACGGTCATGCGATGCGATATTGTAAATCACGCGAATACTCCTATTTTTTATGTGTATTTCAATCCAGGTCAGATGTATAGATTTCTACTCTCTTATTTCTACAATATATTGGAATAAAACGTACCCATTGCCTATTTAAAATACCAAAAATAAAGTTTTATACAAGTCAAAAGGTCAGCACCGATATACAAAAAAACGTGTCGTTAAACTTTATACACAATTATATAAATATAAATTTTTGCTTCCAATTTGAATTCAAAGTAAGCTTCCCACTCCATTTGTGTGAGTTTCTCGTCGCTTAATGTTTTCTTAGTGGCTTGTACTCACATTTTATATTAAGCGTCTTTAAGGCAGTGAAGTGGAATTACGTGGAGCTTAAGCGGACGTTACTGTGCGTAAGACTGGCGGTGAACAAGCGGCGAGCAGATACTCGTATATTGACACACTCGTTATCAATTATGCAGTGATTATCTCCTGTAATACATGGTTACACACCGCACTCACTTACCTTCTCAACGCAGTAAAATAGGTAACCTGCTAATGACAGTTAAAGTAAAATAATAAGTGGTAATTATGCAATTAAATGTCAGCTTCCACGTAAAAAGCTAAAGGTTTCGATAGTGGCGTAGCATCGTAGCACTGCTACGCTTTCGTAGACTTGCTACACAATTGTGTAGTTCGCTTTCGTAGACTTGGCTACCAAATTTTAGGGTTGCATCAGCGTGTGGCCGCGCCTTGCGAGGTGTAGTTAGAAGCGTCGCGCGTCACTACAGTAGTCGTGCAGCCGGGTCTCTCCACATCGCACTAGCCTCACGTGCGCGCGATAAATCGCCCGCGCCGCGTGTGCAGAGCCGAGCCGCGCCCGCGTCGTGCCGCGCACACGTAGCCCGCAATGGATGTTATAATGCTACGAATTACCTATTCCTTTTCTCCACTTTTATGTGATTCTCTTTTTTGCTTGTCATGCTTTGCTACAATTGCAACGCTCTTCTGATGAAAACTCCGACTAAAGCTCACTTTTGATGGTACTTTTATTTCTTTGTTTTTTAAACATAAGTAATTAGATTTTCACCGAATCCGTGTTTCAAAAGCTTCTCTAGAATGTTCTGAAAGCGTACAAGCCTGCCTCTGAGCGTCAGATAATGGACAAAGTATGTTACTGAAGTCTTATTTTTAAAATGGGAAAGTCGCATGTGAGATATAAGAACGAACGTGGAGTGTAAAGTTAAAAGCGCCCGTATAATGGCTTTGTCGAGTGGCGTGAAGAAGTATCATCATTATTATACTGAGATAAGCTCACTAAGACGTTAGGAACTAATTTTCTCAACGAAGTAGTCATAAAAAAACAATTCGTTCGCAGGAAGCGGGTCGAGCCATTCGTTCGGAGGATGGCGGTTGCAGCAAAAATCTTAATCACAGCTGAGTCGGCGTATGTTGTGCAGCTCCATAAGTCTGGTGGTTACGGGCGAGGCTCGAGGGGGGAAGGGGGGCAGAAGTGAGCTGGCGGGACGCCAACGCTGCTGCTTATTAAGCTAAGCGATCAGCGCATATTTACCCGCCCCGCGCGACACACACCTGATTCACGGCGCTCCGAGGCGCTGACTGCGCGCACACACACCACACTGTGCCTCTGACTCGGCTGCAAGTGCCCGGGATTTGTGATACGTTGCAATAGCACCAATAAATAGTTTGGTTGAGCTACTGCTTGTGTAGAATCTAGAACCGGCACGGTCGACACACACATATAAACAAAGCTTGAGCGTTTTATTTTTAAGATAATATTGTTCTTGAGTTATTGCTTTCTAAGGCAGCAACCTCATAAAGAGTGGGTCTTCTGAGCTGTGTTACCTCGTGATGCACAGTAGTGGTGTGCGTGTGCTTGGGCACAGTGGCACGTAGTGGCTCTCAGTGGCGCACAGTGGCCGGCCAGCATTCCTCCGCCGCGCATAATTCCACACTTTATGACGGGTGCAACGTTGTTGCTTACATTTGCGTCGTCTACCGTATTATGGCGAGTTTTAGTGCTGTTACTTTTAAGTCTCGCGGCATTATTTTATCACGCGAGTTGTGCAGGAAAACAGCCATATTTTCATACCATAGATCAGGTGTTATTATTGTCTATGTGCTTTTAAAAGGTATGGTAAAAGCTGTTGTTCGTAGTTTATTATATTTTTCTTTAAAGTTTTAACGAAACTCCTCTTTTGTCCAGTGTTTAGTTAAAAACAGTTCAAAATATTGTTATATCTTTGAATTTCAAATATTCTTTCATCTGCTTTTTATAACTTACAATTTGAAAAATAAAATGAAGAGAAGGTCGCATTGAAAACGGTCACGTTTTCATTGATCAGTTTGGACAGAATCGAAATTAAAATAATAGGTAACGCTTGCGTATAAGTTGGGGACGTGCCGACTGCCGCAGTGAGCGCGCCAGGCTTATTGTTGGTGCTTGGGCTTGGAGCCCTCAGCACTCGCACCAATTACATTCAATTAGCATCAATTAAGCTACATTTTATATTCCTTGTCTCTCGTTCACAGAACAAAGAACTCGATGATTTCAATGTGCCTACAGGTCTACAGTGTACTTTGCCGTTCGTGACATAACTGATAAAAGTCAAGAATCGTCGGATGAACTCGACTTTTACAAAAATATAAAATAGCAAGACACAAAAATATTTAATTTTCTTATAAAAACTTAATAGAAATTTTTGATACTTTTGTAAGCTTGCTTCATACTTTGCATACTACATCCAGGCGCAGATCGACCATTGAATGTTATCTGCTGACGGTTTGTCGTCACCATGACATTCAATGTCATGCTGAGCGATCACACCTTGGTAGGTGTGATCGCTAGTATCGCGTAGTTGTGACAACATCGCGAGTTCTGTGATGGCTCTTATTAGCACCAGCTAATAAGAGCCATCACAGAACTCGCGATGTTATCACAACTACTTGACTGGAGTGTGATCGTCTATTTGACGTCGGGTAACATGTTGACGCGGCGCTGTGTACAGTCGCGAGCGGCACTTACTGTTTGATCGGCAATATCTGCAGCAGTTGCTGTAACGCGCAGATATAAGTATAGTTTACAGAACTAATGTAGTTACACTTCTGTAAAGTTACGATCTTAAATTAAATGAGTTGCTGAGATATCAGCAACAGACCCTCAGTAACTCTAAATCAAAGATAAAATTCAAGTTGGCGCTTTACACACGACTTAGATTTTACAAATAGTCTGTACGCGTTATTGTTTTTTCTGATAACGTGGTTACTATTTCTTAAAACCAATCAAAATAAGAGTTCTTAATAACACACACAAAATGCATTCTCAAATTCCAAAATTAAGGTCAGGATAACTTGAGTTATAGGACTCTTTTCGTATTGCTATATTGTATTCAATGAATAATATATCAGCACCAATTTTGGTCATAAGAAAGTATTTTAACAAATTAAGTTTGCTAAGATACTTTTTTTTATGAAATTAGGTGTGTTAAGTGGAATAAACTTAGTAATAATGTTCCACAAATCAAGTAGCTTGATGTGAGAGGTGCAGAGCTCACAGAGCTCACACAGCTCACAGAGCTCACATAGCTCACAGAGCTCACAGAGATTAATGCGACTTCATTACGTAATCCTCTTTAAACGCCTGCTGTTTAATGTATGATCAGTTCCATTACGTTTGATATCTCGGCTGTGGCGGCAAGCAGTTCGTGATCCTAGTGTTAGGCAATACGTGGCAAATGAAGGATTGTTGGTCGTTGTACACTGGAGTCGGCGATTTCTTTTCTAAAACCAAAAGGATAAAACGCTCCATCAAAAAATCCTAGCTAGCTAGATCAACATGTGCTCCAACTCGAGGGGATTTTGTACATGTGCGGCCCTCACGCCTCGCCCTAATAGAAACTCATCAATTTCACGTAACCGACTCCAATAAGAGATTGCTCGTTCCGTCCTTCAACAAAAAAGGCTGCGAAGGTAATGTCATTACAAATTGAAGCCAATACCGACCGGGGTCAGCCGGGGCCCAGAGGCGTGGGCCCCCGGGGGGGGGGGGAGCGAAGTGCGGGGAGCCATTAACGAATATCTCCGTTTAATTAGCGACGTTTCCGGACGGTAATTGCATTTTAAATTGTCCGGAGTGTTTGTTATGTCGGCGGCTGATTACGTGCGCGCACATTTATCAATGCGACGTGGTCATCAATCTGCGACCGCCGCCTCGCCGCCTCACCGCCGCGTCTCTGCTTCCGCAGCTCTCACGACATCAGAGGAGAACAGTTTTTATTCTATCTTGACATGTGTTTTGAGATTACAAGATATACGAGTATGTGAAGAGAACAAGGTATTCATTATGATCAAGAAAGCTTTAAAATTGACTGATGATACAGAAAAATAAACCATTTGAGCGAGTCAGCTACTTGAGCTAACTAGCCAATTAAAACCTAAATTGTTGAGATGTAATAAATTCATTTATTTTAACTTATAAAACCAATTTAACTGGCACTCTATTTAACAAGCACTTGGTTAAAAAAAAAAAACTAATATGAACGTTAAAAAATCCCGTAAAAAGTTATCGTTTACAATTTGTCGTGAGACTTAACTATGTTTTAACAATAACTCGCGTAATGAAGGGTCTCCGTTTGATGGCCGCTCGCCGTTCCAGCGCTCCAACGTCCGCTTTACAAACTACGCAGCGCTTGACTTCATGCTAATACATAACGCTTGAAGTAACAGACAAGTCTAAGATTAACGAAAAAGTAAGGTAAAGTTAAAAATAACACGACATGACTACCTATACAGTTACTGCAGTACCTACAGTATGTAATGGAAGGAGCTTATTGCCAGGAATCGGGCACAAGTTTTGACTCCGCCCAGCTGCTACTGAGAAACTGCTAATGGAAAAACCCGATAACACTTTGGCCGATCTGAGAATCGAACCCAAGATTTTATGCACAGTGAGCGACAATAACGACCACTACACCATCGAGGCAGCTAAATTAAAAAAAGACTTCGATAATTACGAAAATTATGAAACAATTCGATATTATTACGTGAACGAACGAGCCAAACTTTTGGAGTGATTTTCTTCTCGTAGATACGTCCCTCCGGAGTGGGGTCGCGCACACGTCACACGGTCCCTCATCGGGAGGAGACACGGCTGTTTGTTGTTCCCTAACAAAGAATACCTCGGCTTTATTAAACTAAATATACAATATGTATCACAGTTCATCAGGACTGGTTTGTGAGTCCCTGAGTATCTTCACAGAATGTGTTGAACTGTGTACATTTCCGGCAAGAGTAGACGTTAACTTTCAGTCCGGCCTCCAAGAGTAGTGATAACTGCGATGAATCTTGAGTTTTTATGTTTTCCTTTGTTGTCAGAAGTATTTGGTAGTAACATGTTGACAAATTTATGTCCGTTTCATGTTGTACAAAGCAGAAGTAAATGTGAAACGTCACAAATTTGTCGCTTACAACAGGCAGCGAATGAGGGTGGAAGCAAATGGCAGATAGGTTAGTATGGGTACCATAGCGATAGCCAATGTTGATGATATTACTTGTTTGTTTACTTACAACAGTCCGTGTTTAACCTCCACACACGTACTGTTTGCACATAATCCGATCCCACTTACATGTAGTCCGCGACTAGCCGTAGATCGTAATTGAGCGTCGCTGGAGGGTTTGCTAAACACAGCTATCATAACACTGTGAGTGCTTGTCCGGCCGTGCGTTTGCGTGCGATATCGTGCGATTCGGTGCGATGTGGTGCGATGTGGTGCTGAACACATATTATCCGGACTAAAACTCCTACGTTATTTCTATTCCTACATTATCATGACATAAAGTTATAGTCTCTTTTAAGGTCCAGACATCATACACGACACAATCTTGGTCAACTGGCATAAGGACTATGCATATTAGTGTCTGAAATGGTCTGTTGAAGAAAGTGCAAGCATTTGTCAGTATTCGTGTAGCTCGACTCATATTTAGACTTAGCTACTATAATATCATGTTGAGTCTGTATAGTTGCGGTGCGTTTAGCAAACAGCGGTATTTGTCTGTTTGTCCGCGAGGTGGCTTTTGTACAAACATCGCGTAATCGGTGGCCACACCTGAGGACCACGGTCGTGTTAGCGCGTGACTGCGACTTTGTAAGCATACGTAGAGGAAATTAAACTCCAATGTCAATCATACTCGTATCAGCCTGGAGTTCAGTCTACTGTACTATAGAAGTTTAAGAAAAGCAGTGGCTGCGACTCAGACGATCACAATTAAATGTTGTCAATAATCTGCCTTCATTCAGCTTCAAGTATAATAGATGGAAGCTGAAGCCTTCGCAGTCGCAGCGTCGCAGTGTACAAGATAACTTGAAGCTAATCACACACATACGCGGTAATCGAGTTGTGTGAGGTCGCGGCGACTTGCTGCAATCAGTGCTCATTGAGTGGCCGCCGCAGCCTCGCCACACGAGTCCGCGCGGCGTCGCACCCCACCGCACCGCACCGCATCCCACCACCACCGTCCCGTCCCGTCCCGCCGTGCCACATTCACATTTACTACGAAATCCAATCAGCGGGCAAGTAGTTTAAAAAGAACTTGCGATTCCACAAGAAAATGTCGGAAAGAGTTTTTAAAATGTTGTCTCGTCCAGTCTGTTTGGTGGCCATATTTCTTACTAAAACCCACCATTCTTTTTCCACGAAAAGAGATTTGCGTGTACACTAGTATAAATACTTATACGGTCGAACAAGCTATTTGGTTTACAGTTTAACCCACAAATTATATTGTAAAATGTATACCAAATAGCTTATAAACTCATTAGTGTTATTTGAGTACCAAAACATGAACTATACTGAAACTAAAATAATTGTATTGTAGGTTAAAGAATTGCAATGTTATTTTGAGTGTGTGAATGGAGACGTTGGAAACAATTCGGTGGCTTGACGAGCGAGACCACGCTTATGAAACAAACGTTGTAGTGCGAGGTGGTTTTAATTACCATACATTATGTACGAGTACATATGTACGTGTACGTGTATGTACAACACAGCGACTAGTCTGCAATAAGCTACCACAAATCCACTACTGTATAGTAAGTAGTGATACTTGAAGCTCAATTGCGAATTTGCTTCGCGTGAATAATTAAATTCGTGGTGATCGTGAGACTATGTTGTGTTGTGATGCGTAGCGGAGTGATGCTGAGTGGTGCGGGTTCGATGACGGCCCGGTTGCGACGACGATTCTCAGTTTAACTGTCAAATTTTTAGTGCTTTTTTGCAATTTATTACAATTTCAAAAGTGCACGGAGGTGTTCCATTTTATCTGGCCGCTCCAAATTGCGACCGTCTTCATTAAGACGCGGTGTTCCCAAATAAACATAATTTAATTAGGCGTCCTGCCGCGCGCCGCCACTAGTCGTGCGGGGGCTTGAGTGCCCAGCTACTTATGTTTTGGTTTGCATTTTATTAGTTAACATTGTGTTCCGTTAATTGTTTCATTACATCATTCAACACTTCTGTTACCAATCGTCATAATCCTAGCCTACCTATATTGATGTCGGCTACCAGTCCAACCTTATGCAGCTGAATATCATGGAGCGACTGCATATCTGACCTCCACAACCCAATTAGTACTAGGTATTACGATACCCCTTGGTAAGAATGTTACCAATATAATATCTAAAAAACCTATCCAATACGACCTTCAGAAACTTCGTTCGGTATCTTCATCAATTCTTTAGTTTTCCTAAGACTCATGCAATTCATGCCTGCCATGCTCCTATCTACATATATGTATTACAAACGTCTGTTGACAACAAGAAACAAACTCGCCGTCTCAAGCATAATTTATGATTATGAGTCCGTTCATTTCTTTACCCCATACACTGAACAGCCGACTACGAGCTACCAGGAAATCATAACTCTTAGGAACAGCGTGTAGACTGTATGTAGGCCGTGACACTTGATTAGGCGGACATTAGTTAAATATTCGCCATGAATAGCTGGCGGCCTGCCAGAATGCCAGTGTTGCCAGCAGCTGCCAGTGCGCCCAGTGGCCTGGTCCGCGTGCCGCTAGCATTAGCAACTGAAGCAGTTTACTTATTGCGCTGGTATTTGGTAGAACTTGGGAACAAAACTAGATAATTAAATAAACCAAAATAAGTTGGACTAAATGATTAAGTATATAATTTTTCAAAAGAGGTCGCGGAAAACTCTCTTAATCATAAAAATAATCACCTGTTTGGGTATTGAATACTTAGATTAAAATTTTATGTGCTAGATCTGTGCAAACTTTTAGTTATACAGCAGGATATCATCGTTGTGAATATCGTAATTTAATTGCTAATGTGCATTTTTCTACAAATTTCCACACAGCAAATAGAATCTACGGTTTTGTATATTGTAATACCTTAAAAAGTTTTGTTAACATAACAAACTCCTGAGCTACCGCTATCGTAACTCTGCCGAGATATTTCCCGCAGGCCTACCAATTAAGATTAGTCAAAATACTTGGCGGCTTTGTTCGCGCAGGTAATATCTCAGCGTCCTTCCCTTCAGAACTCCCTTAGATAACATTAAGGAGTTCCCCTCCAAGCGACATTAAATTGACATCTGTCGAACATTGCAACTATCTCGTCATTCGTTTGATTGAGCAGTAAAAACTTTATTTTATGACATTTGAAGGGTTTGTGTAACCGGGCGCCTATTATAATTTATCACAAAACGTAGTTTATGATTGATCGGCGCGGCCCACTCTGTAACGTTTCAGTGACAACAGTGACAAATTAAACTTCAGACTTGTTAATTTAATAAGTTTAAATATGTACATAGTTCGGTAGCTTTAATATTAAGAGCTCTTTGGTATGAAGTTGCCTTTTATCATAACACTTGATCTTTCAAGGAAGACGCTCTTTTCAAAATGTTATTATTGTATCAGAGAACCGCGTTTATGTTAACTATTATCACGCCAGTAATCCCAGAAGTGTTAGTCATGGGTGTCCCTATTACAACCAGATTTCGCCAGTGTATTAAGGTAGAGAACATCTGAAGTCAGTTGTGTCATAGTTATTGTCGAATCAGAAAGTACTTAGCTATACAGATTGTCTGCGTGTCTAGGTATCCTCGACACCTGTATCCGAGTGGCGTCACTCAGCCGCGTACACTTTATCATGTCGCGGCAGATAGAGGAGATGTAATAGCTGCCACGGTCAAACCTCATGCAGTGAGCCATGCAGTCGGTTATGTTTAGTTAAGGGCGTGTCAGTCAGTACTTTGAAACTCAGTTGACATGTCGATGATGTTATTGTGTTCAGAATTAAATCCACACTCTATATCTATACACATTCCATAATCTTTCTGGAGTTGTCTTTAAAATATTGGTTTGGGATCGGACGATTTTTGCGGAGCCAGAATTGATTTTAAATTCAAGCTCGAAGCATTTATCAATTAAACCTTTATTTTTTATCTTTAGGCTCAAACGTATTTGTCAAGGGGATTGTCAGTTAGTCAGAAAATTTAAGCTAGAGCCTGTTCCAAAAACACTTTTTTTCAAACTCAACTGGCATCTATATTTTTGCAGTTGCGCAAATCCAACTTTTCTGTAAGTTGCACCACTGCAAGCGCGGCACAGTGCAATGTGCACGTGGTGCAGCGTGAGGTGGCCGGGACTCGTTAGCTTAGGAGTGCACCCTGAGGGTCCTCCTCGTCTGAGGCTAAATTAGCGACACTACTTACACTCACCCACTCACTCGCGCACACGGAGGTAAGCGTAATACGCTGACTATATATATGGAGTTCGAGGGGTGTCTTTATGACATAGCACTTTAAACATGCGATACTTTCATTGAACTGCCTTGTTTGTTAGTTACCGCAAGCGCTACTCCCGAGCACGAGCTCCTGACTCCCATATTTGGGTCAAAGAGAGCAAATTATTGCTTGTTGATGACAATAGGCTTGCCTGCTCTTGTATGGTACATAACTTGCGAAATGTGCGAGTACTAGGTAAAGGTACACCTCTACCTAACACTTCGGGGGTAACAGGTGCGATGGTATGTGATCATTGAAAAATGCACTTTTAAACACTCTCACCACTACATCGAAACAAGTTTTCTCTTATTAAACTTGATACAAACTGTACAGCAGCGGAAACGTAACAGCACAAAATAAAAGACAGTCGCAATTAAGTGTTGAAACAGCACCGATTACAAGCCGAGGTCTTGACGCCATCAAACAAATGAAGAAATCCCCGCCGGCCACTACTGAGATGTAAATAGGCCTTTTGTTCGTTCTAATTAAACAATATAAGAGAAAAGTGGAAACTGTACAAATAGTGGTGCCTGATGCGGCGGCGGTGCGGTGCGGGGGAGGGGGGGGGGGCGTTTAAAAATAAATATCAGACTCGGTTTTAATTTGCGCGGAGAGCTCCTGGAGTACTCCCCGAGTAGGGCTGCCCCGACGCGATACAATAGTCGCCGTACGTATAGTAATTACAAACTCCTCTGATTTGTGTTACGGAAATAAAATTGGTTACTTCTTCAACAATCAAGTTTCCCCAAACACGGTTATAAATAATTGACAAAATCCTTTGTTTATTTACAATAACAAACATCCTGCTACAATTAACATTTTAATGGCTCTGTGTGCTATCTAATTCCGTTTGTACATGTGAGAAGGTAATAAACGCATGGCAGCTCCTCAGCGGGGCAGCCCTCAAGCGGCGAGTGCACCCGAGTACCGGCCGAGTGCCGCATACTTGCACTACTGCGGTACTAACTGCGCTCTGCTCCCACGACTCCGAACCGATTTAGTGATGGGCGCAAACAGCGAGCTTTGCTAGCAATATTAAAAAGTGTATTGAATAAGTGCGAGCGCGCGTGTTGATTGCTTATTCACTCGATATGCGGTGGACTTCATGTGTGGAGGACTGAATCCACTGCGAAGCCATTGTTTGTCACGTAACTGGATCTATTGTTGAAAATCTGGACTTGTTATCAATATAGGTACCAATGGGCAGACATGTTTTGCGGAATAATAGTACAAAACTATTTAATGAAAGTTATTTTCCTGATTGTCTACGTTGTTAATTGAGTCACCAACAAGGTGGTTTCGGTGCAGTTGGTATCTGGGGTCTGGGGACAGTCTGCTGCAGTCGTGTATTAAAATACAAATGTCATTAAAGCGGTTGCCCACGCTTAGATAAGATATATAGCGTTCCTTGAACTGTATACTCACAGACATCCGCAAGAGAACCAGGGTCACCGACGTAGCCCGAAGAATTGCCAAACTGAAGTGGCAGTGGGCAGGGCACATTGCTCGCAGAACGGATGGCCGATGGGGCCGAAAAGATCTGGAGTGGCGACCGCGAACCGGAAGACGTTGCGTTGGAAGGCCTCCCACTAGGTGGACCGATGACCTGGTGAAGGTTGCGGGAATCCGCTGGATGCAAGTCGCACGGGACCGGTCAATGTGGCGACACTTGGGGGAGGCCTATGTCCAGCAGTGGACGTCTTTCGGCTGAAATGATGATGATGATGAAAAATGTTAGGGTATTATTTGTTGCAGAAAAGATGGATGATGGACGAGGCGAAAGGAGTATGGAAGGATCGTAGCAGGTGGCCTTCTGTGGTTTCTGCTTACCCCCGTGGGAACAAGGAATTTTAACCAATTAACAATGAATACCGATAAGGTGAATAATGTTACGTTCAATTATTTTTTACATAGCAGACGAAGCAATAATAAAGTTCACGATTTGTACATTACCAGTATTAATGTTCGTTTGTTGTTTGTTTTTTGTTTCTGGAAATAATAAACGCGAGTAGTGTGGACCTGTCTACCGTCCCGTGTGTTTGTACTAGCTCAGGCACCACTTGATGTGGGGGCCAGGAGATTAACTTTATTGTGCGCCTTAGATTGCTCGCCCGGTTTGCGCTGTCGTGTCGTAATGCTGGTTTAACGCAGCTTTGTACAGCGATTCTGTAGATAGTCTTGTGTGCCGAGTAGTTTTGAGTACACTGGTGGATTTTTGCTCGGTAAATGTTTGTTTGCTTGTTATTTCTGAATAATCTTTCTTGCTTTCAGATGGAAGCCTTTATGGATGCAATTTCAATAATCAGCCAATATGTTACATTTTCAGGAAAGGCAGTAAAGAAAAACATTTACATACAGAGCAAAACAAAGTGAAAATGTGTACGTACGAAAAGAAATATAAAATATACAGCAAGAAATATTTCAGAAGCGAAATAAAAAAAAAAATATATATATTCGAGTGAATATTTCATCAAATGCCTAACTGAATATTTCATAGCAAACATTTAGGTATGTATCTAACCATGAGCTAAAGCGGTTTGTAAAGCTTGATTTATTTAAAAATGATATTGTTATATCGTAAAACCTGAAATGTTATTAGTAATTCCTACATTCTGAAGCAAATATTGGCCAACCGGAGTACTAAAATTACTATCGAAATATGTGAATACAATTAATTGAATATGTAGTAGATCACCACCACTTGACCAGTCTTCAGGACATGTAGCGTATTGAAAGTTTTGGTCCATAGAATATTGTATGGTCCCGGTCACAGCTTCCAGCCCATAAAATATAATGCGAGTAAATTATGTCATGTTGGTTACTGTTACCCCAGAAAAGAACCAGTTTCCAAACAGTTTTGTAGTACCTAAATCTCTTTAATGGCAGATAACCAATTGTATCAGGTGAGACTCAAGCACAGTTACCTACTCCTTCAACAAGCACAGCCTTACTATCAGCTTCCTCATTGAATATAGCTATCATCCGGTAAACCTCCACAGTTGCACAACACGATGGTGACCTAATGAGTGCAATCAACTGGAAAGTTTCTCTATTACTCGTACCTCTTATGTAATGAACTTTCCAAAGAAAAGCAGCTTTATACAGCGGCAGCGAAGTAAGTAGGTCTAATGAAACGATCCTATTAGGTAATGATCTATTCAGGCGCTAAGTGTGTCGCTGCAGCCGCTTTACATCGCTGCAGGTCGCGCGGTGACGGACGGACGAATGCTGCTAATGAGTCAGTTCCGCTCACACACATAATAGCAGGGCGTTAGCTGGCAAAGTGTGTGGCCACACGTGACAGAGACACAGTGACACAGAGTTGTTTATCTAAAGTATAAATAGAGTTACTTATAATTAAATAGCCAGTAAAAGTAAAGTATTCAAAATAGGAAAAAAACATGTAAGTTTCACAAGCAGACTGATGCAGTGAAAATATTTAAAAGTACAGCTGAAAATAGAGCAACAATATTCCAATAGGTAGTTATAAATCTTAATTAAAATGTAGGAATAAAAATGAGTAAGTAATTAGTAAAGCAATTCTGCTAGCTTAAACGAATCGCTACATCGTCGGAGCGGCGGAGGCGGGCGGCGGTGCCGCACGGAATCGTTCCGCACCGCACGGCACCGGATCGTGGCGGACAGATACGCGCGCCGGAGACTTACGGCTGGTGACGGAGATGCCGCTCCGTGCACTCTGTATATATTATTAACAGCGCAACATGTGAGATTTACTGCGTTCCTAAGAGAAGTTTTAAACGCTTTATCTCGCAGCGAATTCTCTTTAAAGCACTAATTCGGAGATACGAATGCACCGAGGAAGGAATGAGAGGAAACCACTTTACTTTAACCACTGCAACAATAAGATTTATACATTTTCTTTTCTATGTTTCACTGTACGGCGAAATTGCATTACTTAATATCGAACGAAACAAGAAAACTGTGACGGAACCAGATTGAACCATGGAACCTGCTGGAAGTTTTAGTTTCATTTGAATAAAAATCGTTTCTACTTACAAGTAGAAACTAAGCTAGGCTAATAACAATATCCGAGAACGAGGTTATGCAGCAAAAAGAACTGCGTATTGGAATTATCTTAGCGGGTACTTAACGTCGCGGGCGAGGTGCGCGGCGTCTAATGCACTCGGACGCAGCTGGCGGCGTGCCAAGCGACGTGCGACGGCCGCGCGACACGGCGCGGTGCGGTGCGCTGCGGCCGTGCGGGTGCTGCTCAGGAATGTCCAAATTACACGCCGACATTCGCCGTAATCAACTTGGTTGGTTTAAGCGCGATTTGAATTTTGTAATTAGAACTATATAGAGTCCGGCCGGCCGGCACAACTTTGCCGTCTGTCTGCGATAGATTTTACGACGTTTTCAATTAAAACTGGGGACAGGGAAGTTCTGGCGAGTTGGTTTAATGGAAACTCCGCCGTCTCAACACAATCGACAGTTCGATAAACTTCGTTATGGGTAATGTTTTATTGCTCGCGTCGTGCCGGAGCGTCAGCTACACGACGCCGGCACCGCGCCGGTCACCTGCCGGAGATAAATCTCACCTCGCGACAAGAACTGTTCATTTGTTTCTTTTTCCGCTGCACGTTTGCCGTGTTTACTCATCGTATTATTTCTCTGAACGTCCCAGTAAACAACAATCGCATTTTGCACATTTCGAAATATCAAAGATTACAAGAATGTGGTTCAGTTTCTTCTACAACAAACTCAGTACCTATGCTAAATATTCCCATATGTATGAGTACGCCGGGAAATCGTATTTAGCTGCTTAATGAAACCGCATACCAAATTGCAAACCTTTGAAATCCTGTTAACAACTTCAGCAGTTTAACGGAGGCACTTATCCTTGTATACCGGTCTAATATAGCTCAAACTAGTAAATTTCCTGAAGCCAAGCGAGTCCCGGCTTAAAAGCGGCCAAGTTTGGAGCGAACTAAACTCGCAATAGAATAGCGACGACGACAGTAGGGGGCAGGCAGGGAGGGGGCAGGGCGGGTGGCATCGGAGGGTTAAGCGCGAATATTTCAAATCTGTCGGAGTGTTTAGTGAATGCATTAACCCGTCGGCGCGCGGATAATTAGCCACTCGCTGCATACTGCCCGGGCGCAGGTATGTGCACAGGCGTGCAGGTGTGCAGGTCCTGAAATGCGCCAAATACATATACTTATGTTATACACTCCTATGCTCCCATCATGAACTCGCGCATAGTTTGACCGTGTGCATTATTTGATGATTTCTGTTGGTACAGTTAATTTTTCAAAAAACTTCTGACGCAATTGAATATTCACTCAAGCATTAATTACATAGAAAATCTTCAAAAAACATGATCTGCACCATCTAAACCAGCGATGAGCGTTGTCGCATACTTTTTTTCTTCCCGCTCACTCCACGCGAGCCCGATTGCTCAGTAGCGCAGTATTTTTAAGTCAAGTGCACAAGATAAAGTTCACAAAACCTAATAACAAAGTGTTAGTTGTTTGTGTTAAGTGTCACGTCCCGCGCTGCACAACATTCGCGCAACTCTTACAATCAGACGCGATGGTACGCTTTATGTAGTGTGTTTACTCTGACAGGCTTTACTAGTAACAAATATGATGGAATTAGAAAATCTAGTCTTCTTTTCTAGATTTTCTCTTGAGAAAAGTCTAATTTAATTATAGTTTTACAGTTCTATAAACAGACGGGTATTTTGGTCTTCTAAACTACATATTTCGAGGCAGTTATAATTTAATTTTTAAGATGGTTTGTGAAGGCGTTGCACGTCTGACTTACATTTTTATAAAATCTAGTAAAAGGACCAAAATACACTGATGCGTTTATGGAAACGGGTACGCTCTACTATAGGTACTTAGGTAAAGGATGACATGACAAAGTAAATGCACAGACCGACCTCGGTGCAAACTGAAACCATTTCAAAAGCGTTTGAGCTGTCGCTACTTAAATAATTGAACAGGTTTAATGTTCTTTTCTACTGCTATAGCTAAAATACCTACTCGTGTGACAGTCAAAAAACCTGAAACGTGCATCTAATTTAAATCATTTGAATGATAAATATTAACGAAATTGTAGTATTTTAACAGCCTAAGTAATGATAGGAAAATGTTCACGGACTGCATTTTGTACATAAGGACAAACAATTGGTCTGAAGTTCTTCCAGTAGGTACCTTTTTTGCCACGGAACCCTGTCATGCAATCAGTTTGACCAGTAATATCGCGAGCCACAAGTAACAGTCAGTGACGTCACAAGTAACAGTCAACGACGTTACAAGTAACAGTCAGTGACGTCACTCCAGAGGTAACAACCACGACATTCGGGTGGGCCCATAAAAAGCGAGCGACTAGAGGCGAGCCGCGCCAATTTATCGCTACATCGGGTCCTTGCACGTCCCTCGGGTACGATTCGGACCTCTTTTAATTTCCCTCGGATTTCCTCTTGAATACAAAACCACTGTTATAATGTTTTCTTTTGTCTTGCGATATACTGGGAGGATTCTATTATAATTACTGTGACGGGAGCACAGGTTGCGGGTGCCACGTTTTTGTACTGTTTACTGAGATATCCTTGAATAGCCAGTTCATATTTAAGAGAATACCTCAACACAGAACAGCCATTTGATTGCTAGAGTTATTTTTTGTTAAGACTACTTTGTATGTTCTCATGATCATTGTCAGGTTTGTTCCACTCACTACAGAGCTTGTCAGTTTTGTGTTATTTTTCTCCGGTCTGTGCGGAACTCGTCCAGGTATTACCCACCGTCCAGTCACTATGCGCATTCGCATGGCTTCCAACAGGCTTCCAAAAGCTTTTTTACTTTTCCATCATCGTTATTACAGGTTTCTACCTGTGATAACGATGTTGTTATAAGTTTATCTTTGTCTAGGCCTTGTAGACTCCCATATTTGGTTGACCAGAGAAATTATACTTGGCATGTTTCATAGTATCTTAGAACCCTACACAGCGCACTAGCCAACCACTATTGCATCCACTAAACCATTTAATCAGACTAGTGTATAAAATAACACGTTTAGTTTAGTAAGCCAGTTAGCCGTGCGGTTTAGTCGGCGCTCACCTGCGGCTATCGGCCGGCATCAATAGTCCGCGTCATTAAGTTTTACCGTGCCGTGACGGATCGGACAACAAATTACACACGCACGTGATCGCAGCCGATTGTGTGCGATCAACTTTGGAGGCTAAACTGTAGTGGTATTGGTTTGTGGAGGAACTATTGTTGATGTCCAAATTAGAATTAACCAGTTTTGTACTTTTGTTCTAGCAGCTCCGCGTGAGGACCCAGGTTTGATACGAGTATTATGCATTTTAAATAGAAGCCTGTAGTTCATTAACCTGGACTTTCGTAAAATTCTGCTACATTACCGTACCTTATAAAATCATCTTTAATGAAAAGCTTTGGTCCAAACGTCAGGACTCTCTGTATCATAAGGATGAGCGTTGATCTCTGCTGTCTCTACACATCGGCCAATTGCTCGAACTCGGCATACATGGCCGGTCCACTCACCGGCCGGTCGTTTCAGACTAATCTTTAGAATCGCATGCATCGCCCCACTCGTGAATTCAGGGCTTCTCAGAGTAAGCAACAGAAATGGACGATGGAAGTAATTTATTGACGTAAGCCTGTCAAGTGTGTAGTCTGGGGCTGCAGCTGACTTTGTGTAACAAGTGTACCTACTGTGAGCACAAGGAACACCTGTTTCATTAGATGTAGCCATTGATATTTTTGAATTGTACTTGTAACGAAGACAAAGGTATGAATATCATCATAATACACCTAGCCTTTTCCCAACTACGTTGGGTTTGGCGTCCAGTTTAACTGTATGCATCTATCATCATACGAGTTATTGGGTAACACGACACCATTTGATGACCTTCAAATTTTTGACTGACTGACTGACTCCTTGACAATTTAAGTACGTGTTTAATTTGTATAAATACTTTGAGTTTAATGCAAAAATAATTATTCATTAATTTAATAACACCCATTCTTTGACGTCTTATTTGGTTAGTCTATCTCGTATCCCATAGATGGTCTTGTGCGACCTTCTATCTTTAACAGAAGCCACAATATTCAAGTAAGTTTGTCCAGACACCAGACAGAGGCCAGACGGACAAGAAGTTAGCTACCAGTCAGCACACCTAGTGATCGCGAGCTAGAAATAAAACAGCGTTCAGTGAAAGCTAACTCTGACGAGCGCGAACTATTAGTGCTTCAAACTAAACTGGAAGCATTCACCGCCCACAGAGCTGTATAAATGAATCTAACTGCCACTATACGATGTAGTAGGGGTTTAGCGGCTACAGTTATATAGAAATATGAGGCCACGATTCATGTGAGGCCACCATTAATGTGAGGCCACCATTCATGTGAACATGACGATTAGGCTTAGATTTAATGTGAGATATTTTTCTTCATAGTATGAAGAGCAAAAGGCAGCGGTGGCCCAGTGGTGAGGGGCCCAACTCACCGAGCTGTAGGTCGTGGGTTTACCCGACCAGGCGCATTATTTTGTTTCATCAAAACTGTTCTCAAACGGTAAAGCAGAAAACATCGTGGGTAAACGTGGTTCCAGAAACAAAAAATCGAAGATAATTGTGACATCTCCCAACTCGCACTGGGCTAGCCCATTCCCGCTCAAAGAGACAATGGCCTGCGTCCCAACAGTGAACATTACACAATGATTGACGCTGATAATGATGATATAGCTCTGATAGTAGAAAGAGGAGCGTGGCTAAATAATAACACCCGCTCGGCTCGATCTTTAGGTTAAGCCGTGCTTGCCTAGGTTGGTCTGTGGATGGGTGAACACCCATTACATACCGAGTTTCCTCCGTGCCTTGGAAAGCACGTTAAGCAGTTGGTCCCGGCTATGAATTGAAGATCTTTGACAGTCGTCACAGGTAGTCAGTGGCCCAAAAAGTCTGACAACCAGTCTTACCAAGTGGTATCGTATTACCCAGAACTAACTGGGTTGTGGACGTCAGATAGGGAGTCGCTCCATGTAAAATACTGGTATTTAGCTGCATCCGGTAAGACTGAAAGCCGACCTCAACATAGTTGGGAAAAGGCTAGCAGATGATGGAATTATCTTAGAAAAACCTGTGCATCGGCAGACGTACACGTTTGACATCCCAAAGTAATAAAACGAGCTCACCATTTATAACATCAGTATGTTTCTGTGACTAGCAAGTTTTAATAGGTTTCCAGTTTGAGCCGGCCAGTTTGCACTTAAAACCAACACTCCGACTTATTCCGCACAGCACACAGCCACACAGCCGCGCTACTCTACAGGTACGTTCGGAAATGAAACTAGAACCAGATACATTAGTTTGGATAACTACGTAGGAACTTGCTTTGTACTACAGAAATTATAAAGTTCGGCAAAAGCTAAATGAAATAGATTTGTTTAGTGGTGTACGATAGTACGGAAATTGTTAGATAGGGATACGGGGAATCTAGAGAGTTATGTAGTAGTTATAAATCACTTTTAAAGTATTATTTAAACTGTTGAACAAACTTTTTTTTTTATGGAAGAAACTAAAAAATGCATAGCTTAACTTTACGTCTGTTACCTTAGAAGAGGTAGGCAGACGTGAACCTGTGCACACCCATATTTCAGCGGTTTTGTATAAGTCCCATGTTAAGTAGGTATTGGGCGCAAGCCTGTTACCATTAACCGGATAAAACGTCAGACTCCGAACTCCTACTAAAAAAATTCTGATGGAAAACCCCAATAACATTTTGCACGATCAGCCGAAAAACCTCTTGTCTCCTAAAAATGTTTAACGCTGTCCAATAGTCCACTTTAACAGCACATGTTAAGCTAGACAGCTGCTACGTTAACCGGTCCCATTCCTTCACACAGTTGATACAAGACTTAAGACCCAAGCGACAAGACGGGGGACATGTCTTAACTACCTACAAGTCGAGGTGACACGAGACTGCACTATGCAAATGCGAGCGCCCTTGAGCGTACACGTGGCTACACACACACGAACTAACCGGCTCCTGGTAATACTAGCGTCCTTCACTTCGGGTACCTACGCTACACGATTGTACCTCAGGCAAGCTAGAGATTTTCGTTTGCTTTTAGGTATAAGTATAATTAAAGTGGCTATAATAAAAGTTGGCCGTGTGGTATCCGGCAGAGTAGAATAGAACCAATCCATTACACTCACGGGTGTCGTATAAGGCGACTAATGTCTGAGGCAGAACACCTTGCGCCTCCGTAGACCAGAGAATGGGCAGCAGCGTTTTCTGTTAGTCTTTCATCAGTGCGATCTCCAATCCGCCTGCCAAGCGTGGAGATTACGGCAAATTCCTCCCATCATGGGAGAGGCTTATGTCCAGTAGTGGACGTTGCGGGCTGTTGTAGTAGTAGTAGTATAATTAAAGTAATACGTCCTTCAAAATTACTCGTGTTGGATATTATTCGATTAGGTATAAATACTAAAACTTCCTTCAAAATTATTCGTGTTGGATTCTGTTTTGTTAACTTTCACTGTCACCTAAGAAGACATTCCGGTATCTTCCGTGATTATTAATTAATCTTAGAATAATTGATAATCACGGAAGATATCCTGTTACCGGTGCGGTCATGGTAACTGGCGGCACGTGTAAGCTTACAAATGGTTACAATTTATATTTAATTGAAACTGTTTCCGGTGGTTCAAAGTGTAGGTATGGTATCATTGAATAAACTAGTTTTTGCCCCTGGCTTCACTCTCGTGGGAATGTCCTACTATACCGGGACGAAGAGTATCCCATGTCACGCGTGAAGGCTTATCAAACAAACTCACTTCACATCAATAATATTAGTTTGGAAACACTTCACCATTGTTATTTCAGATGCTATGCTTTGCTTAGCGTTCCGATAATTGCCACGCAAAATACACGATTTTCGATTACGATACAAAATAACACACGACATTAATTCCGCTACAATTTTATTTGTAAGTAAATGGCGTATTCGTTTACTTACTGCACCTTTACCTTACCATAATCACAACGTCAGTATATAAGTAAATTCAAGTTATGTTAACAATTTTAGGCAGTCTGCGCAAGCCCTGGGCGTATACTAACAAACAACCTCGCGTCCTTGAGAACGACACGTGTCTGGGACTCTTAGCTACTCTAATACAATCAGTTTATAGCGCTCGTGGCTATGCTATTTAATTTACCTATAACCACCCCTAGCCGCCGCTAGCCACGGATAGCCAGCAGCCGACGATACTGCAGTGATGAACAATGATATTAATAAACCAATTGGCACGTCCGTGACATCTGCATTATGGTGGAAAAACTATCGTTAAAGGGAAAACATTGAACTGTTTGACCGACCTAAGTTTGAGACAGCCGGTTTGAAGAACGCGATAAGTAAAAAGTTTATAGAATCTGTTATGGAATGAAACTTATTTGATAAGTGACTATTTTCAGTCAGCATTTCATTGCGATTTCATATTCGGACTTAGCCATTAAAATCTAGGACCTACTAGGTTAGATGGATAGTCATCACAGCACAAGGTTATGGTTCAATTAAGTATATAATTATTTATATTACAGTAAAATCCTCATGAAAAAAAACAATGAGGCAACAAGGTACTGATCAAGCTAACGGTCAGAGATGGGAAAAGTAAAAAGCTCGAGTAACTCCCCCGGCCACTGGCCTGCAACGATCCTACAATTTTCCTGCAACATAACCCTGCGTCACCGCGCGGTGTTGCTGCAACATGTTGTTAGCACCTTTATCGTTGTCCAGCGGTTAATTGCGTAATGAGCGCCGATCGCCTCTCCCCCGGCCACCACCGCCGGTGCCAGTGGCCCGTGATGATTTATTGACGTACTAAAAACCGATCCACGCCTTTATCTTAGCAGAAATGGATAGAGAAAACTACGTATGATATGGGGTAGACAAATGGTTTTACATTTAATATTTTGAATAACGTTGTATTTAAATCAATTACTGTAACTAAAAGAGTAACAGATTACATTAAATTAAAATATACAAAATAACAAAGTAAAGGTTCACACATTCATTAATTCCTCTTACAATCCTTCTGACATGCCAATAAAATCTTTGTCAATCAAACAATCCGATCCAATTCGCAAACATACCTAACTTTCGAAATCTGGGTGTATTGTACACATCTGTGTACCCCTCAGAGCATACATTCGTGATGTTACGTCATTATGATATATAAACAATTAAATTATATCCAAGCGATTGCAGCAATGACGACAGATTTGCCGTCTATTTTTGAATGGGGGAGAAATCGGGTAACATACCTAAAAAAAAAACATACACTTATAACCTTCTCCTTTTTTGAAGTCGGTTAAAAATTAAATGATGATGGAATACATTGCGACTGATTTTATCAATTAACATTATGAAGAACATGTCAACATTTCGAAACACTCAAGAATTTTAATGTAGAGCTATTCGCGACTGCTTACAAACTGTTTTATTCACAGTGAAGTGAACGCTTACATAACTGGACGAAGTCAATGCTTTCTGCTCGCTCCACTGGAGGATATCGGCGGTAAGTCGCGCTACGTATGAGCACACGAGTGTATGAGCATATACACGAGTGTATTGGCCTACTTCTGAAGCTTGTATGTACTTAGGAACTTGTGCGAAACGGCAATCGCAAATGAGGTAGGTATTTACTTATAGATCTAGATGTCTATTGTTAATGTCTGAATCCTCTGCCGAGGTTGGGTGAGGAATTAATGCAGAAGAGGACAAATGAAGATTTGTTGTGTTGTTGCACGCTATAATGATAAATTTATAATAATAATAAATTTATTTATTTACTCAAAACAAGGCATAGTAGTTAGTACACGTTAAAAATACAGTATTACAAAAAAGTACCATATCTACACACATCAAAAATGTCTAGGGATCAAGCATTTTTATGCGGATTTCTTGAGATTGAGATGTGGCTTTGTAATAAATTTATGATTTTATAAATTTATATGGATCCTTTTTGGTGCATTTCATAATTTGAATCAGGAACTCTCAATCAAATTCGAGTAAAAGATGAAAATAAGCTGTCAATATTTTCCCTATAAAAACATACAACGCATTGAAGACATTATTAGTGCTACTGTTTCCCTACTACTGATTAAAACCAACGTTATTATGGAGCGGCGACGTCATTTAAGCAGGGAAGAAATGCTCAGAGCCGTGGGAATGATAGAAGCTGGTTCCCGGCAACGTACTGTAGCTTTAGCTCTGAATACAAGTCAGAGTGTTATCAGTCGACTTTGGACACGTTACCGAAGCACTGGTACCGTGGCTGAGCGCCATGGAGGACGGTATCGCTGCACCACACGGAGACAAGACCGATACATTCAAATCTTAACTCGAAGAGCTCCAACAATAACCGCCATGATGTTAGCCGTGAGGCTTCATCACTCTTCAGGGAACTTAATTAGCGACCAAACAGTCAGAAACCGCTTGCATGAAGTGAACCTTCATTCCCGAAGACCGCTACGGGTACCACCTATAGCAATGCACAATCGTAGGATTCGATATCAATGGGCTCTTGAACACAGAAATTGGGCAGAAGAACAATGGCGTTTCGTGTGCTTTTCTGATGAGTCTCGTTTTGGTATGAGACCGGATACAAGACGTATACGACACTGGAGAACCCCTGGACGCCAACAGCGATTAAAATCCTGCCAGGAAGTCCATCCTTATAGTGGTGGAACCATCATGGTATGGGCGGGTATTTGGATCGGCGGAAGAACTGAGTTGATTTGGATCAGAGGCAACCTCAACGCTCAAATTTATGCTGAGACGATTGTATCAGACGTCATCGTTCCTCTACAAGTGCAAATCGGTCCCTTATTTCAGTTAATGCATGATAATGCACGACCGCACACCGCAAGAGTTGTAAGACAGACTCTCGCCGCAGCTAACATCAATGTCCTGCCCTGGCCTGCTCAGTCGCCAGACTTGAACCCGATTGAGCATGCATGGGATATGCTACAGAGAAGAGCTCTGCCGAATATGGAGGGTATCCAGTCGCAAGAAGACCTTTTTTTGTTGTTGCAACGAACATGGGCGGCCATTCCACAGCGTGATTTGGATGAACTCATTTTGAGTATGCCAAACCGATGTTCTTGTGTTGTTAGTGTTCGCGGTAGAAACACGGATTATTAATTGTTTAAGTTACCCAATAAAATTTTAAAGAAAACTGTTATTTCAGTCTTTTTTTCGAACTTTAATGTTAGTGGTTCAAATGTCAAAAATCCCTTTATTAGGAAAATGGCAAATTTCTTTATTAATGCAAAGGTGACTTGGTTTATCGTTACTGTGACAAACGAAAACACTTTATTTGATGAATCCTTAAAGAAAATTTTAATTAATATCAATCAGGAGAAAAGTTATTGCAAAAATATATGTTGATCCCTAGATACTTTTGATGTGTGTATTATACAAACGTGTGGGTGAGCACTGCTCTCCTAGCTAGGTTATGAAAACCTGTGTTAAGGAGAAGCAGTCCGGTCCCCTAAGGTCTAATGATGTAGGTTACATAGTGCTTCCGAAGTTACTGCTGCAATTTCGGAGTATTGAGTTTGACAAGTTTAAGATACCTATTATCGTTTTATTAAAGGTCAATATGAAATAATTTTAAGGTAAAAAGTGTGTGTGGGTGTGTTTGTGTGTGTGTGTGTGTGCGGGCGGATCTATGTGTGTGTGTGTGTGTGTGTGTTTAATTGTCCATGTTCACCACTTATGTTAAGATTCTTTCTGAGCTGTTAGAGTAAGTTATAGTTTTGGTTTTTGAGGTATTAAGGGTTAGAGTGTGGCAATTAAGCTAATTTAGCACAACTCCAAAGCCAATCTGAGCTTGATACTCTAGTTGCGACCAGGAATCTGCGATGAAGGTTATTGCGGTGTCATCTGCAAATGATATTACCTTGGCATTAACGATATTGAGATCACACAGGTCATTAATGAAGATTAAGAAAAGAGTGGGGCCCAAGATGCTTCCTTGTGGTACCCCATAATGAATAGGAAGCTCGTCGCTGTTATGGCCATCGATACTGACTCTTTGCGAACGATTGGAGAGGTAACTTCGGAAAAGGTCCAGTTGTGGCCCCCTGACGCCTATTTTCTCAAGTTTGATTAAGAGTGTGGCAACGGGAACAGTGTCGAACGCTTTCGCGAGATCTAGGAATATTGTAAGGACCTTTTTATTTTTATTGATATTATCTATGACAAAACTGGTTAGGTCATGAACTGCGTCGCAGGTTGATTTATTTTTGCGAAAGCCATATTAATGTTGTGAGATTATCTTACAATGCTCCAGATATCCAACCAATCTTTTGTTTATCAACCGTTCAAGGACCTTGGACAAAGCACTTAGAACAGCTAATAGGACGATAGTTATTCGTCAAAGTTCCGTCACCCCCCTTGAAGATTGGATAAATTATTGCCTTTTTAAAAGAAGTTGGAAAAACAGCTGTTTCAAAACAAATATTGAATAAATGGCATAAAACAGGCGTAATATAGTAGTTATGTGTCAATCGTTAAGTTATGTGTGGCTGACTGATCAGTCTATAGGACCTCCTCAAACTACCTTTTAGGGTTTCGTAGCCCTGACAAGGAACCCTTATAGTTTTGTCATGTCCGTCTGTCAGTCCGTCCGTCTGAGGTTTTGCTCAGGGACTGTTAGTACTAGAAAGCTGTCATTTTGTAGAGGTGTTTATAACAATTACACCGACAAAATGGTAAAAATATTTTTTTTTAGGGTAGCTCCCCTTTTTTTCGTCGTTTGTCCCATTGTGTGGGGTATCGTTGAATAGGTCTTTTAAAATGATTTAGGGGTTGCATATACTATTTTTCGACCGAAACTAAAACTAAACTTTAAAGTGCAAATTTTAATATTTGTTCCAGTAGGGAGTCCCCCCTCTAAAAGCTAAATTGCTGGCTTGAAAAATCTGGAAATATTCATGACGATAGTACATTTCATGAACTTTAAAGGAAAATTATAGCGGTTAAGATAACTTTATTAGTATAGCAGTAATAGTCGTTGAACTTGGGTGTTGGATAATTTTGTACTAAATACAAAATCCTTAGAATAAATCCTATAAAGCGACTAAGATGAAGTATTTGCTATAGTTGCTAAACTGACAGAAGTCAAATTTGATCTATTATTTTTTTTATTTTTATTTTCATTAACGGGCTATTATATTCTGTATCTTACATTACAATAATAATACAACTTCTTTAAATTGGGGTTTTTTACTTTATACTGTAAACTGTACCTTAGATACCTAAATTAATATCCGATAATTACACCGTGACAATAACAAAAATAACCCAATACCTACATATTTATGTTATATAACTTAATATTAGATGGCAACAAAGGAAGGGCACTTAAAATAATGACCTATTATATAGCAATAGAGTTTAGTATAGATAGTCGATAGAGCGGTGGCAGTTGCGGCTGGGCTCATTTAGTGATTAAATACAGAGGTCGGGCCATAGAAACCGCGTCTGCCCGCTGGCGCCTGCCGCGGCCGCAGCGGCTAATGGATTAGAAAAGGGCCCGCGAGTCTCATGGCCAGACGGTAGCGCGTCAATCTCACACCACGGCCACTGATCAAGGAATAGTGTTGGCTAATTCATTAGTATGGTGATAACATTCTAGTAGCAAACTTCTTGAACATCGAAAAACAAAACATTTTCAAAGCGTTTGGCACTTTTTGTTTGCTTTCTGTTGACTTTTCCTAAAAAGAGTCAGCAGTAACACCTGATTCGGAGAAACACTTCCCTAAGGTTTAGTTGTCATAGTTTAGCTCCGATATTTTTAAACCATCACCTAAACCGTAGTTTTTATCTTCCAAAAGTCTAGCCGTACTTATTTCTAGGTAAATAGAGGTAGTAAGTGTACAAGCTAAGTAATTGCTACAATCACCCTATTACCAAGAGTGAGTTTATTTATTTTTATTAGCCGTTACAACTGTTTACTTAGTCTTTATTGTGTCTTCCATTATCTAATCATATCAACGAAAACTCCCTCAATATTTCTATACTAAGTTCGAAGTACAAGTAATAATCATTATGTTATTTAATTCCTACAAATATTATGATTGCCTTCAAATCCGCTCCCGTTTTCTTAACATTGTCTTAATGCAAAGAAACCATCCTTGAACCAATAATGAATTCAATCATAAAGAACGAAAGAAAAAAATCTGCTCGCCGTAACGCCGGCACCGGGCGGCACCGGCCGGCGAGCGGAGGGTTAGGATCGTCGCTTGTTTGATCAAAACAGACGGCAATAGTCTCACCGCCTCCTCTCACGGGTTGAAGAGATCCAGTCCCGCGCTGGGCCTGATCCGATGGGTCTCCAATTACGATGGTCTTACAAATAATTAATGAGTGGTTTTTGTGATTGGAAATAACTGTTTTTAGGTTAAGTCCATAGAATTGGCGGAGTGTTTATAAACGAGAGTACTTAGAACAATGTCTAATATACTTGACTATAAAATTGTTCTTGCTATAAAATTGTAATTGACTCTAAGAAAATAGCCATTTCTACGCTTATAAAATTCGTCTTGCCGTTATCAAACAATTTAATAATTATAAAGGGTGTAAAACACCTGTTAACGAAGCCTAATGGCACTTGTTCTCCCCGTCATGGCGAAAATTTTTTTGTTCTACACTATACCTGGGAACCTTCTAGTTACGGAGATATTGGGGGTTAAAGTTCCAACTTTTTGACAAGTTTTTTTTTAAATACAAGTGTTTAATGTATGATTTTTAAATTAAACATCTCCAAGACCCCCGTACTATTCAATCCATCCATCAGCACAATGTTTTGAGTGCGTTACATTGAGTTCTACCACAAAACATGATTTTTCACCCCAAAAAAAAAAAAAGTTGTTTCCCCGCAATTTTTTTTGCGTAAAGTTACTTAGTTTGATGTACAGAATGCTTGGTTGACGGCTTCGTGATGAGGTCTTTTACACCCTATATTTACATCCAAACGCAGATTAATATAATGAATGACAATAAAAGGCAGGGCTCGTATCGTACGTGTATATAAGGCCAATTCTTGGGCAGGGAAAGGCTTCCATGGCGTCTGTTTGAGCACACAGTCGACGAGATTACGAAATTAATTAACTTTGTAATGATATCGGGTATGAATATAATGTTCATTAAAGCTTATTTACGTATGGGGTATCAGTTGGAAGACAAATAGTGGAGGTAAACCATACGAGGGAGGGTGGGTACAAAGAGGTCAACGGGAGGGGGGAGACAAGTAGTTTGGTTCATAAGAATGTTATTTCGTTTCAAGTTGACCAATGTCAATTTGTGGTAAAGAGTAAGTTATAATTAGGAAAATCTGGAGTAAAAAGGATCGATTTAAACGTCACCGTTGAAATGGAATAAATTAATATTGGTTGAATGGTAATGGTACTGTTCGCCTTTACATTTGATTGTAATTATATTTTTTTCATGCTAATAAATAATAGCTGAATAAAGTACGCGGCGAGAGAAACACTATCAATCACAAGTATCTTTAGTTCAGTTTATCATTCGTAGTAGTAGTTTTCAGCTGCACAGTACAACAACACTGTTAGGTGTTGGTTCGCAAGAGTTCGCCAGGAAGTCAATTGTTTTCCACAAGGAAAATGTATATTGTATTAAGTTTTGTTTATATTTTCCGTATTGGTGGCAAACAGAATTTCGCCAAGGGGAAACTTGAAACATTGGATTGGAGGATATCAACGATTCGATTGGTTATTGACTGCGGTTTGTTTAATTTCGTTCTACCACAACAAGTAACTTGTTCATTTCTTTGTTGTTTAATCTAAACTAACATTTGAATACGACCTTTCTCTGAAATTGAATCTATAGATTGTTTGTTTGTAAAGGCCAGTGTAGTTAATGTTAGCGAACGTGGTCTCAGAATTCTGCTTTCTAGCCTAGGTACGCATTTAACGGTTGACTTACTCATAGACGCCCGATTGTGTTGTTGACACAATAAGCGTATTGGATCGTTTGTGCAACCAACCAGGTCGGACCATGGAAATTAATCAAATCAATACACGTGCAGTGAAGCAACCTATTCCTGAAACCGGCCTCTAATCATAACACATTTTAAACACAAATTCGTGTATCTCTACACCGGCAACGAGCCCTAGTATTTGGCCTGCTTGGTATGCAGTCCTTATGACAAGCTGCGCCACCTCGCTAGAATTACGTCACGACTCCAGTCACTGCACCTCTCTTCAGCTAAGAGCCCGACGGATGTTTATGTTGCTAATTAACACTTCCTTAACGACATGCTAGTACCTGGTACTCTCTGATTTCGTTCGTTCCTGATTCGTGGTATTGTAATCAAATAGTTTACCAAGATTTCGGAATTTTTCAGTAGTCGTTCTAGAAGAGACTTAAATATTTTAGTAACGCCTTAACAAGACACCATCCGTGATTTATGCTAGCCTCGTTATAAAAAATGGTACACAAGCTCACTGTATTTGCCCTGGAATTATTCACACTTTCGTAGCATTGCTGAAGTTCAGGCGAAGTTCTGTTGTTGCTAATTAACAGTTAACGAAGTGATGCTAGCCTGGTATATCTACCTCAGTTTTATCGTAAAACGGTTCTGTGTTTAAATACAATGATGTTAAACTAATATGATGTATGTCTATTTATGCCTTACATTGTAACATGATAGACCGACTCAATACAATTGAACTACATAATAATATGAAGCTCCTTGTATTGTTCCAAGCACCTAATATTCTCAGTTACTACGCATATCGTATTGCTAGCCAAACAATGGCGTAGTAGGCATTGTTCTCGTATCAGCCATATCAGCCAGTGTTTTTATCCTGCGTCCCATGTTAGCATCGACACCGCCATACATCTGCGAGACGTTTCCGCTTCCGCCAGTTATCGATGGAGTGTCGTGCGATTGATGAGCGGTCTCGTGACAATCGACACGCTTCACGACACGGTTCACGACACTCGTCGACGTTTAGTGGAACATTCAGTGGAACATTAATTAGTAGAACATTAGTGGCGACAAATGGCTAACTCTTTTAGTCTTAGGAAGGCAGCGCCCAGGTGCGTGTGAAGATTCCAGAGCTCAATTATCATTTGTTAATATAATATCCAAACCTACATTGGTTGCATTTTTATTAAAGTTATCGTATCACAGGCAAAGCAAGGTACATAATTATGTTATTGTTGTTTTTAAATCAACAATTAACTACTCGTTGATGAGTCTTAAACGGAGTTGCACACATTCTCCATGGCCCATGGAATCTGTACCAGCCCTTATGATTTCTTCTATGAACTGAATGTTATATAGAACAGTGGTCTATTCCGTCGTAGTGTATGTTAATAGGAGCGTCGGTGAGCCCCGCGCCCCGCACCCGGGGGAAATCGACAGCTGTCACAAAAGTTGGACACTTGTCGGCGCGTGTGATTGTGCCGCGCCAGTGCGACGCGCCCTAACGCGTGACGTCAGCACGACACTATTCAAATGTGACACGGTTGTGCAAGAGTAGTAGATAACGATCATAGTTATTGTCAATACTCATCGACACGGAAACGAAAGATATTTACGCTTTTCAAACGTGTACAGTACACGTATTTTGTTCGTAATAACTCGTGTAAGTTACGTCCCCATGTAACACCAATTATTTAACGCTTAGATAGCCATAAAGACTTATTTCCTTGTTTGATAGCTGTGATATTACATTTTATAAGTTAGTCAGAAAACTATTATTCTAGTGTAGCCATAATTATAAAAGTTACAAAATTTTGAAAAGCAATAATTGTGGCATCTATTGGAAAAATAAAAGATATTGTTTTTGCTATAAAACCCTGGCCACACTTGTGCCGTCACCGCGTCCCTTGTGTGTTCGCACGTCCTTGGCTTATTTGCGGCTGTGAGTCGCTTCATCGTTTTTTTTTAGGGAGGTCTGATGGATCCCTTGATGCTACAGAGCAGTTTTTACAAGATACGTTTTGTGGATGGACATTTTTTTTTAGAGATAACTGTTGTTTCTGCAGAAATATTTCGTTGACACATCATTCACGTTACTTTAGTTTTAGTGATAATATATATTTTTTATAGACTGTACGTGTATACACCAAAGCCGTCAACCTGCCGACCGCGACGTGTGTCGTCGACTTGTGGTCGGCGGCTTCAAATCATCGCAAATCTAAAAACTTTGTCAGCGGTATGTCGGCGGCACGAGATATGGTTTTTTTTTAACCTACAGTCTATCTGCGGTTTTGTTGCGTAGACCCCAATAAACTTTTGTTTGGATATTCATAGCTTTTGCAAGAACCTGCCTCTAAAAATACACTGTCTTTTTAAGAAAAAGCAATTAACCTAAATACGAATTAAATAAAACAAATAAATCTTCAGGTTTAATCAACTATGTAAACAGTGACACACTTTTCCACGATAATAATCCAGAAATATGAAAAAAAAAACGTATTGACAAGTACCACGTTACTTTTCGTGAAAGAGGATTACAATATTCAATCTTGTCAGATGATTAGATTTGCGTGCATCCCCCTACTTCCCTACGTATAGCTAGTGGAGTATAGTGTATTAATTCAATAACATATTGTGGCTCTGGGCGAGTTTCATTCGGTGATGTACTACAATTTGCAGAGTTCGAGGTTCTTGGAAGACTTGATATTGAGATGGAATGAAACACACGTACAGATCATATACCTTGTCGGCCGTTAGCGATGCGACAAGCTTCACGCGCGAACACCACGCAAGTCGCGTCACGGTGACTCGTGGCATGCCCTAAGCAACTTTTTTTATTGGTTTTCTCTACAGTCACCGACACAGCACGCGTTTCACTTAAACGTGTAGGTCGTGGCCTACCGATTATGCCGCGTTAAGATGATTGAAATGGGAATGTTACGGTTTACGATGGTCTCTTAAACGCTGCTGTTTTCATGATTATTTTGTGACCTTTGCGGTAACGTCACTGATAGCGTTTAATAGGAGACTTCACTGTCAGAGCAGCTTCAGTAGCTTGCTGCGTGGCGCCGCCAATGGCGCGTCGCCAGCCGCCGCCAGCACGTGCCGCGCCGGCTGCTCCCGATATAATCGATATCATCGCCGGCACACGGTTCATGTTCAGCTCTTAAGACATGTCCAGTCTTTCTAAAGCGGCATTTACTTGGCATGAAAAATGAGGGCTCGTTATCAGCAGATTTCAAAGTTGCGAGTAATTAACTTCACATATACTTAGTAGGGATTTCTGTATGAGTACGCTGATTTTCTGAACAACTGATATTTATTCTGCTAAGAGTATTCCTGGAGATATTGAAAGAGAAAATATCCGCAAAAAAAAACCTCGAAGTGATTTATTTTTATCCAGGGATTTCGGGTTACATTTTCATATCAAATGTTAGAGTAAAATAATATCGAACTGGAGGTTTGTTTACGTGTAAAATTCAGACAGTTCACTATCACAGCATATAACAACATAAGGCGAAAGTGAACTGTTCGATACTTCCGAGAATCTGGACGCAAACACAAAGTAAATTGCTTTGAAGCGCCAAACCAATGGATCAATTCGATTATCGGTTAACTCGTAAATACCTTTTTATCCGCTAATGTCACGGTCAAACCCTCAGTCAGTTACCCGGAAATAAACCGCTTCCAATCACTGGCATCCTCTTTATGAATACTTGTTGTGATCCTGTAATACATGGGCTTACGGGGGTTGAAGGGGTTATCAAAAGGAACGGACGTCGGGATTCAATGTATCGTCCGGCGGTCGGCACACGTCGCGTCTGCCAAGTAATCTTATGACAGATCTGCGACGGAGCACGCCGGGCCCCGGGCGGGGCACGCGGCCACTGACGGGGCACGCGGGCCGCCGGGCTGCTCGCTATTGTATGTGACAGATCTCGTTTCGCCGCGGGCGCCACCAAATGGCTCGAGAAAAATGGAGATTTAAACGTTGTCGCATTTTTATTATAGCAACGAGAACAGATAATTGAAAAGCGTAAAGGCGTACCGTGTCGAGTTGTATGACAGATTGGCGTACTTCTCAACCACGTAAAGGCAATTAAAAAAGTTATTTTTTCTTCTGTTAAACACTTTGTACCTACGAAATTGTGCCTCTTCGTGAAAATTATTCATCGCTAACTCCGGGCTGTCTCGTAAACTAAAGTCAACTTATCAAACGGCCAACTTGGCAAGGTGCAAACAAGTCAACTTGATCTCGCCAGAACGTTTTATTAATGACCAAGGAAGTGCAACTCATCGGGCGAAGTAAGTCGTCCGCACGTATTTTGTTCGGCCGATGAAAATAAAACATTGAACGGCCTGAATAAGGTAACACGTTGGCCTGAACTTTTTCTTGGAGCCTCATGAAACATTTCGCCGCTACTGCATAATTCCGAAAACGGCTATGGTGTCGAATTTGAGCGAAAGCGTGGTGAACCTACGCGGCGTAACCTGTGCTACGGCGTAGGCAGCAGCGTAGCAGGCTACGATAGTTATTGTTTCGTTCCACTGAGTCCGTACCGTAATATCGGTTAAGAGTTAATTACATTTATCTAATCAAGTGAAGTAGATTAGCACCTTCATGGTCTTCAGAAATTATACGTTAATTAAAAAAGATAAAATTGTATGAAAACAATATGTCAGATTTACGAAATGAATTATAATTTTTTATTTTTTTATTTTTTATCAGTGGTTAAGAAAGCCTATCAATCTAATCTCTATCGCCACATCTCGTCACACAGACCAACGCCGCGCCGCGCCGTGCCGCACCGCGCTGCCCGGCGAAGAGTTGCGACTCGCTGACTTATTTATTCGTCTATTTTCCTGTTTACTTTCATTTGCATTTAAGAAAGCAATTTGGGCGTCATTTTGTGTGCCAACGAGCTGAGTTCCCTGTGTGCTGTATGTTGTGTGCTGGCACACGGATATTATTGGGACCTGCCTTGTCTTGTTACCAGAATTTCCCGCGACATCGAGTGGATGATTTGACACATAAGAAATATATTATTTTACGAATATATATGAATGTATGAAAACAGTTAAACAACGTTTTAAACCGCAATGTTCTAATATAATCTGAATCAAAGATTTAAATCATTAGATTAGCCTCACACACGGAGTCGGTAATGTTCTTTTTTATTTCTATTGTTACATGCAGGATGAACGAGCTCACTCTTCTCAGTGTTGTTTCGCGCGAGCTTAGTACGTTAGGGTATGTACATCGAACGATTTAAATGTTGCGGCCTATTTGAGATATATTGGATAAATAGACATTTGATCTTTTTCCAGCTACGATAAATTATCATATTAAAGTGATCACAAAAATTAATTTACAAATTCCTAAATAACGTGAAATTTTCACATCCTTGTTAAAATGATAATAGTAGATGATTGCGAGTGATAGTTAATTGAAGCGAGAATGCCTGATTGGCCGCTGACGTGGACCCGGCCATGTTGTCCCTGTTACTGCTAATGAATATTAACCGCATGACGCGCTCATTAGCGCCCGATCTAATGTGGTTACGCGTTCATAGAGGTTTTAGTTGGAAAAGGCTTATGAATTAGAAAATAATTTCGCATATACTTAGTTCCGTCATCAGGCAAGACGTAATGATCAGCAGTAGCTGATCATGACTTCTGGGGTTCGATTCCCAGGTTGGACAAAGTGTTTTTGTAATAGCGTCCGGAGTTTGAAAGTTTAACCTGTGTTGGCAATTAGGCTCGCTCCATATTACATGGTTGAAAATAACTGCGGTAGCGTGGGTGTAATATTTGCACATCCCTGCTTGACCCGTCAGAGATTACTGGCATGTTACTATAACCAATATACTAAAAGTAATAAGACAATACTCATAAAAAATATTGTCCTTTCCTACGGAAACGTGTTTGCTTTCTATGATATCCATAAATCACTCAACGCCATGGGGTCTACTCGTATACTCTACAGTAAACTATCGACTTCGTTCACCATATCAGTGGGTCGCGCTCACTCCGTGTTTGTACAATTTTTCACATAGAATCGATCGCTCCGCAACGCTCCTCATCGCTCCGCTTTACTTCGTGAAAATAGTATATTTTAGTAAATAAATTAAAAGTTAGGGAACCTTTAATTTATTTACTAAAATATACTATTTGTGATAAAAGTGAGCAAAGTAGTGACTTATGTGTCTCTTTTACTATGTGAATTAAATTTTTCTTAATAGACGATTTAAAAATAAGCAGTCTTAGGAACTAGTATTAAAATTGACCAAATAATAACAAAATTCTCAAAAATAAACAGACCTTTATAAATGCTAAAAAGCTAAGGCTAAAAAAATACCAAACAAATGAATAGTGCGGTTTATAATGAAACGGTTTTCCCACCAGAGGCAGTATTGTTTCGTAAAAAATCCCAACTTCGTATCGCCCCGCTCCGCTGTCCACCGCAACAGACCGTACGAGACCGCACGGACCGCAGCGGTCCTCCCGCTGACGGAGCACTGCAAATATTGGCGCTGCCTTATCTAAATTGCTTGTATGAATAATGTGAAGCTTACAGAGTAACCGCTTCACTGTTTATTAACTGCCCTACAAAAACTTACAAATTGATTAGTTTCATACAATAAGAAATATGGCCAAACATCTATTAGCTTTTGAAGGCATCAAAATTAATGAAAAAAGAACTGAACACCCGTCTATTTAATTTTAATTTCAATGAGATCCATGTCAAATTAAAAGAGAAAATTTTAATATAAAAATCCGAGTGTTTCCTAATTAACAGACTCTTAATTTTGTTTGGAAGTAATCTGTCGTTAATATGATCGTCTCTTTTAGCAGAAGATATTTACTATGGTGTATCACCATAGCAATCTTTTGATCGTAACCAGTGCAAGTGGCAGGGCGCAATACTTATTTCATGATTGTATAAATGTAAGTGTTTATTTATTTGTTATTGTTATTACAGTAAACATTCCACAAACCTTGTCATACATGTATATCGGATCCGACATATATATGATACTATGTTGGTGCCCATTGTCTCACCCACGCTCATCTCGTAGGCGGGTACCGAAATTATTATAATATTCATATGCGTACTTATAATATTATTTTGTACAAGTGTTCCATTATCTCAGGGCCTTTTAAAAATAACTTTTTTTGCGTCGTAAAAACGATATAATTAAGTGTTCATTCCCATAAAATGGATACTTATAATTTTTTCAAGGTATCTTATTCGCGCAAATTAATTTTAAGGAAAACCAGAAATAATTAAGTATGATTTGACAGTGAGAAATACTAACTCAAATTCAAAGCAGTATATGAGTAGAGGAAGACCAAAGAAACGACGGATGGACTGAGTAAATAATGATATGGCTAGAAAAGAGGTGTCTGATGAGATGAGAGATGCTGACGAGTAATAGAGAAGTACCTATGGAAGAAAAAGACATCCTGCGCCAACCACATATGAATTGGGATAAGGGTAGGAGAATGAAGATAAAACCATTTCAAACACTTTTGAAATGGCAAGCAGTCGGTCAGTAAATTGAAGATAGTTGCTAATTGTGAATATAACTATTAGTTAACCACATGCTACACACATACATTCATAAAATCACGACTGTTTTCATTTCGACAATTATGTGTAAGTCCCATGTAGGTACCACAAGCTGCTTAACGAAAAAAGTCAATAATGTAGCTATAAATACCCTACTCTTCCCGTGGCCACCGAAATAATCTGTAACAGAAAACCCCCGTATAAGACATTAGTGTTTATTTAGTGGCAATAGAGAGCGATCTCCGTGAGCGCTATCACTCGTTTTTTATTGTCGTTCTCAACGATTTGGCTGCGAGATTAATAGGGGATAATTATCTGTGCGCTGGCTCTGAGCCAACCCTCCCCCCTGGCTACCCCGCCCCGCACCGCACCCCCGCGCCCCGGTGCCAGGGAAAAAACTATCAGCTTACGTTCAGGCGCTAATTTTAAGTCATTCCGGACTGAATGAGATGTTTAGATAGAGAACTAATTTGATTGGGTATTGATTTTAGCTGTTTTTGTCTTCATGAAAGCTAATAAGGCGAGGCATTAGAATGTTCTCTAAATATCTTGGGATAAAAATAGAAATGTCAGTGTATTTTAGACATTGCGATAACAGCTTGGGGCTCCTAATGATTATGCTATGAGACATAGCCACATGGCTATATTAAATGCTGCAGTACATCTTACTTTATTAAGTGATAGAACCTATCTGTAAGCTGGTGCCAACCCTTTGATATAATATATAGTTGCCTCTCATAACAGTCAATATGAAAAATATTCTGTGCTCCTATGCCAATCAGATGTATCATTTCGTTTTGTATTAAAACACGTACTTCAACATAGTTACTTGACCCAGATATTATATCCAAGAAAGGTTTTCATCAGGAGTATGTCAACATTACTGCGAACATCAATCAGTCCGGAAGGGATCACAAACATTCGGCACAACTATGTGAGATATTCGTTTTCTCATATTTTCTTTGATCCTCGAGTTGAAGGAACAAGAACAAGAAGTATATTGGTTGGTTATCGTCCCACACAAGTTGCTCCTTGTAGGAACAAGCTAGGTTACCGTCTCCGCAGGGACTTGGGACTTGCCTACTGCCGCGGGTAGGCTGTTCCTGCACGTTGTGATAACTTTAATGTATTTAAGTTTTCGTACTTATTAGACATGAGAGAAAATCTCATGAACGTAAAGTTACTTTGAAAAACATTTCAGCATCAATATTAATAACTTCTAAGTGAGTTTGCTGGTACTGTTCATATACCACAAGCGATCACTTTTTAATTAGCTACACAAATATGTAGTTTGCAAACTACGGAGAAGCATTAAAATCTTATATCTTATCAAGGAATACGTTCATCAAGGGTAGGCCAGCAATTTACAAAATCGACGATCTTGTTTTTCAACTATTTCCTTCATCACGTTCCAAAAGAATCAGTTTCTAGCATAATAATGGTATATTTACGTAGCGACCGCCGTTTGTCTTGGGGAGAGAGGGGCATTTGGATGCAGTTCAGGTCGCGCCCGAGGTTTAACGAGCGCGATATTACCCGGCTAGCACGCGGTATTACCCAGCCAGGCCCGTGCCGGTAATACCGCTCGTACGGGCTCTTCACTATTATACAGTTCGGGAAATGTTAGTAGCTTTTAGAAGACTGTTAAGTTTTAACGTGAATCGCAGGTAGGTACTGCTGAGTAAACTCAACAGGAAGACTATTACAGTCTTCTAATAAAAGCAGGCCTCTTTGCAAAAGAGTCCTGGTGCGACTAACTAAAGGTGTTACATGGCTGATGAGTAAAAATGCCAGGTATAGGGGTCTTTTCGTTAGGAGCCTACTACTCGCATTCCAAGTGCGTGTATGACCAGATGTATGGACGCGGATGAACCCAAAGGATCGCAGCAGGTGTCGTTCTGTAGATTCTGACTACCCTAAAAAAAATCGTATGTTTATGTATGTGTGCTTACTTACTGTGTATGCATTAAGTTATCCGTTTACAAGTTAGGCAAATAGGTTGATTCGGTTCGAGGCATTAAACATGAAAGGTATTTTATTATTAATTATCCCTTAGTTTATTTATCTACTATGCTTCTGGATTCTCGTTAACAAGAAATTAGTTTTTTTAGACATTATTTTGTACCCTATCACTATGTTTTCCTATTTAAACCAAAGGTTGAGAATGCCTTGTGGCATTAAGTCCGCCTATGTACCATTATTGTACATGAAATAAAATAAATAAAATTTATAAGTACGTTAAAGTAAGGTGTCGAATACCCGACATTTTTTTTGTCCAACATTCTCTCGTACTACATACCTCACTTGTTTTGAGTAAATTCTCCGTACTCAAGATCGAGTGATTGTACCGAGAATTCACTCAAAGGAAGTGCCTACACAACACAAACTTTACTACCCAGTCACGGCCAGGTACCTAGAAGGAAACATTTTGAACCAGTTTGTTTTCCTTTACCACATAGTCTATTATGAAAGTACAACACTTGTATTTTTAAATGTTACTGTTCATGTATGATGCTATATGATCACGGTAGTAATTTGTATGTAAAATGTGTTTTTGTTTGGAACTAAAACGGCGGAGTTGAGCTTATTTCAATAAAGGTATAACTTTTCGGTTCACTGTTCCGCTATCCGGTAGCAGCCGGGACTGCTGCTGTGGTGCAGGAGTATGTGCTCATTCAAGAGGTGTATTGTCTTAATATAATTGTTTTTCAAAAGAATTTGAAATGCCATGTCAACCTTAATGTCTGGCTAAGTTTATGATGACGATTTAAAAAATGGTTTGGTGTTTTTAATAAAATGATGAAAAGTGCAACACTTAGCCAAGAAATTTAGTTAATAACGATTTCCATTTAACAGAATTAACCGCAAACTACCTCCAATTTACAAGAGCCAGTTCAATAAAATATGAGACTAGAATAGCACAAAACGGTGCGCAATAATAATTAAAGTGAGGGTAATAATCATGAATACAGCATTCGATTATTATAACGCAGCCGAAGAAGGCTGGCTCGGTTCCAACGCTGCCGCTGGTCGACTGGGCGGAAGCACGCGATTGCGACTAAATCGATAATCGATACGATAAAACTTTTATTCGATCCAATTTGAATAGAGTTGCTTAGCACGTGCGGCCGCAGGTACGGGCGTGCGAGCGATATCTCAGACGCATCGCCTTTACTCATAATTAAGCTTAAGCTTGAATGCATTTAATGGGTTTGGAAATGCTGTTTGTTCAATAGGAATGCTGCAGGCTGACTCCAACGCTACTACTACAGGACTACCGGCTGCCAGACCCTAAGCACCATCGTCGTCGGGAGGGACGTCAGAAGGACATACACTAACCTTATGGGTGGTGTTGATGTGATGGTGATGTTCTTAAAAAAGGTGAGGTAGTATTTATAACTGGCGTGCGTGTATGACCAGATATCCTTATAAAGACGACGACGACGACGAGACGACGACAGACGTCTTCATCCGCATGAAGACGAGATAAAAGGAGTCGTATAATACCACCTGCATTCTGTAGTTTCAGTCGTAAGATGTAATTTGAATGTAAGCTTATCCAAAACTCTTGCGGAGATAATATTGTTGTCCCCTCTTTAACGAGTGTGCCTATCATAAAACCGTTTTGAAGTTTTCATCTAGGCGTAGCTGCTACCGAGCCGCTGATGCTCTTAAAATAGTTTTATTGCAGCCTCGATGGCCTTAAACGATGTTATGTGTAAGCTTCACTTATAACTTTATTTATTTACTAAACTAAGATGAGTTTCCTAAATGAGTTCAGTGGCAGTAAAGCCGATACACACGATCCCTGTTTACAAATGTTATGGTGTTATATTCTCCCTTCGTCTGTGAACCCCGACCGAACCGGTCTGACACCAAGTTTAACTATTGTGTCTACATCGCTAGCAGAAGAAGGTACACACATCAACACGGTCTAGGGATATTTCATACTCAATTAAATAACTCGAAAAGTACTGGCCGCATTGGAATCTTTTATACACCGATTTGTTTGTAATTTATCTCAGACTAATTCCAAATTCAAATTTTTGAAAATTCTTTTGTTTCGGTGGCATAAAAATGTCTTGATGTATAGGAGAGGGAATTTTCATTTGTGCGAAATTTAGAAAACAATACGAATTACGTTTAGTTACAGTTTTTTTTCATTTTTAAACGAAATATAAAGTTAAAATTGAGGTATTGTAGCCATGCAACGCCGACATTTGACGAGGGCAGAGATGTTACGAGCTGTGGGAATGCTGGAAGCTGGATCTGTTCAGCGTAATGTTGCTAAGGCCATAGGGACCCATCAAAATGTAATTTCAAGATTGTGGACACGCTATCGTGCCACAGGTGAAGTAGCGGAGAGGCACCGGGGGCCAAGTCGCATCACTACCCCCAGACAAGACCGATTTTTGCAAATTACTGCGCGAACACAACTAAATGCAACGGCGACTCAATTGGTCCAAAGGCTGCGAGTGGAACACCAAGTGCTTGTGAGTGACCAAACTGTAAGAAGGCAAAACTGCATGAAAGCAATCTTCGCTCTCGTAGACCACTCCGGGTCCCACCTTTACGGAGAGGCAATCGTGGACGACGATTAGAATGGGTTCGGAACCACGTGGACTGGGGCCGTGACCAATGGTCCAATGTGCTGTTCACGGATGAATCCAGGTTCGGCTTCCATCCAGATTCACGAAGGACGCGTGTTTGGCGAGTTCCTGGACGATGGAGCCGTCTCCAGAACCCTCAGGAAGTTCACCCATACCAAGGAGGAACAATTATGGTTTGGGCAGGAATTCGTCTTGGAGGACGAACGGATCTCGTTTGGGTGCGGGGCAATATGACGGCAGAACGATACGTCCAACAGGTGCTGGGGCCCGTAATCTTGCCCCACAGAACACAAATGGGGCAAGATTTCCTGCTCATGCACGACAATGCCCGGGCACACACGGCGAGAACGGTAGCAGCTTGGTTACATACACATAATGTTAGGGCCTTAGACTGGCCTGCTCAATCGCCAGATCTAAATCCCATTGAGCATGCGTGGGATATGCTGCAAAGAAGAGCTCTGAAGGAAGTTCCTGAAAATCTGGCTACAGAAGATCAACTTTTTGCGCACCTCAGAAGGACATGGGACAATATTCCGCAGCAAGACATTGACAACCTTGTTCTGAGCATGCCGAATCGTTGCCGATGTGTTATGAACATCATGGGCGCTTTCTCAGACTACTAACTTCAAGTTTATAAACACAAATTAAATGATTTTTCTATTTTTTTCAGTTTTAACAAATTAAAAGTTCATTCATATACGGTTTCCGTCTATGCTTCACTTTTTTTCCATAAAATCCTGAAATTTTAATCTATACCTTAACCATTATTAAAAAATGGTAGAATATTAAATAACGTATCTTTTAAATATATACATGTCACATAAATAATTAACACATTGATAGTAATTCGCTTTTTTAAAAATATCCCTAGACCGTGTTGATGTGTGTATATGTAGGTATGGTCATAGTAGAATAATTGAATCTGTTAACATTGTTGAAATAAAAAAAATCGTCAACAGTGTACTCCTACCGCCGCGCCGCGGTTAGTTCCTTGTTTTCATAAAAAAATCTCAAGAAAAACTTTAAATAGTTCGGACGTCTAACTCAAAACCAACCTGATATGAGTCAAACCAGAACTTTAAAAAAACATGGCCAAAAAAAGATGGCGCGTGCTAACGAATGAAATGTAGCCTCAAAGTTCCCGTAGTGATAGATAGAGTGTAGATATGATCCGGATGATGAAGCCGGAATCAATGGCGCATGTGGCGTCCTCGGGCTTAAATCTCGGTGAGTAACGACCGGCTGCCTGACCGGCCCGGACCGAGCAGGACCGGCCGCCGCCGTCTTTACGAGCCGCGCTTACGGCAGTCATTACCGGCCGTGATGGACGTCCGGCAACTCTGCCGCCCTGGCTGGCCTCCAACCAACACCGCTGCCAACCTATCATACAGCTAATACTAACTTTTTGCTATCTATGGTCTTGGCTAAATTGTGAAAACAATATAAATTAATCTGTACGCTGGAATAACAGCTCTACGTCATGTGTATTTAACTCAAGCAAGCTTACATGTTTCCTAACAAATTGAAAAAGTATAAATTTATTTATTGTTTACTTACGAATAAATTAATGTGGGTAAATAAAACTGAAAAAATATTATGTGTAATATAAAAATATTAAAAAATATTAGGTATAATTGTAAGTATTGAAAATGTTAAGTAAGTACATCAGAGTGTAAATAAATTAGACAGCTTAATTTAGAAGTATCTGGTCGCCAGCCCTACTTCATATCGTGCCTCAAGCACCAAGTATCGTTAGACAAACTTTAGCTGAAAACTCACCAGTGCCCGCCCAAGCGGCGCTGACAGCGCTGTTCACTACAGTGCACGTAAGACGGTAGACGCTGGACCGCTGAGCGCTGCATGGTATTAATTATCCCGTGATTATGTGCGGGGATGTGCTCCCAACTTGGATTGACTGTTAGTGGGCCAACGTTTTAAAACTTTATCTGAGAGGTATTTGGGACGAAATACTTGCGATATTGTCTAAATTGAGAACCTAAATGGGTCACTTCTGAACACTTTCTAATCCCTATCTGAAGGGTGTAAAAAGACCCATAACGAAGCCGAGACGCACTTGTTCTCCCCGTCATTGCGATCATTATTTGGTTCTAGACCATCCTGGGAACCTTCTAGTTACGGAGATATTGTGGGTCAAAGTTACAAATTTAAATAAATGTTTTTAATGTATGAACTTTACTTTAAACACCTACACCGTACTATTCAATCCATCCATAAGCACGATGCATTGAGTGTTTTACGTTGAGTCCTACCGTAAAAAGTGATTTTTCACTCCAAAAAAAAAAGTCGTTTGCCAGCAATCAATTTTACTTAGTTTGATGTACCAAATGCTTGGTTGACGGCTTCGTGAAGGGTCGGTTTACACCCTGTATAACTATGAATAAAGATAGAGAAAGATAGCATAATCAATGTAATTTCTATTGTATGCCTAAAACGTTCCAAGTCGTATTTAGAGTAGCATTAATCTAGTAAATAATACTATTGATATCAAGACGAAAATACAAAATACCAAGCATAATTAAAATACCGGTGAACTACAAATTTTAAAGAAAATTAATTCCGAATAGCGTTCCGGCCGAACTATCGAAGTTCTCGATTCTTTCGCTCACAGTTGGGAAGTTGTCCGATGTTTAGCTGCTCTATTAGGCACGCGCCCATAGACCCGGACGCCGGACGGTCGGATTAGCGGCATCGGCGCCAATTAACAGCCGCTACTGACCTACTTGAGGTAAAGTTTGTTTTTAGTAAAAAGTGTTTTATTTACATCCAGGTGGTCGGACGGTGGTTCCCGACCTATGATAATGAGACTTTGCAAAGAGATTCCTGTGAGCGACATGCGCCTGTGTCAGCTGGTCCCCTCGCTAGAGTACTGATGCTCTGGGAGTCGTGTCACGATAACCAGTAGCAGACTCTTAACGATTTCTTTCATTTGTTGTCTCCGCAGTCGATGTCGCATCAGCGTGTCTCGTAAGAAATCTTTTGTTTTTTTGTAGGTAGCTCCTTTTATAATTTCTTTGTTTATTAAAAGGCTCATTTCGTACAAAGAATTTCGCCTTAAATCCGATATCTTTATGTCACGCATGAGCCAAGTAATCTAATGGCTTAGAAGTTAAACCTAGTGCTTCGATTTTTTAGTCCGTGAAAAAAGAGATTACTACGACCTACATAAACTCTTTATATTCAGGACGTACCTAGGTAGACGACGATCTTAGGTAGCTGTAAAGAATGAACGCTAATGTCGAATAAGCTTTGAATGTCGAAGAGTTGCTTTGTATTATTACGATTTTATGAACTTTGAACCAGATAAAGTATTTGATGCCGTGACCCAAAATAATGACGTTTTTAGACGAAATTAGGCAAACAACGTGGTTATAACTCGAAAATACGATAACATTGACACAACAGCCATTGATGTGCATACAAGCATGTGTGTGTAAGCCTGCAGTAATCCGATAATGCGGGCGGCGGCGTCGGGAGTTACCGCTAGCAATTAGTGGGCAGTGATCCGCGCGGAATGAGCTCGCTATCTCGAGAATACGGACCATGGTGGAAGGACCAGCCTAATTAGCTACACAAACCAATCTTTTATAGTAATTACATATTTCGTTACAACTTACAACGTCTAAAATCACCGCTTCGCCGTTTCTAGGAATTAATAGATCGATCCCTATAGCCTGAATTTCAATTGAGGCCAATTTCAAATCTATATATAGTGGGTTTGTGGCTAGTCCGCATCTAATTCTGTAGAACTATTATGGTTTATACTTGCTCTGCAATATGCAATGTTACTGAAATTGAGCTTTTTATCAACATATAAACACTTGGTTGTTCCGAAAGATAACATAATGTTTAGGAAGACATAATAACAACATAAAGTAACATGCATGATATGTACTTCACAGATATTTCATGATAACTGGAACTATTATAGTTTTCGCAGAATTCTCACATAGGAACTACATAACTCTCCGTCAAAGATTAAAGCATGTCAGCATACAGTACGCTCACAGCTGCCGGAAGTAGGTACATCATACAGTCAACCACTTGTCCACGGTAACAAAAAACATGTAAAGAAAAAGCCCACTGACCGTTATCCTCTTGAGCTGCCTCTTGCCCTTATACCAGGTGATGACTGCAGGAGGTCTGCTGCCCGCCGACTCGCAGGCCACCTCGTACCTCCTCTCGGCTGTGAGGACTCCTCCCTCGCCGGTCTCTGCCGGCTTCTTTATCTCTACTGTTAGAGGTCTCACTGTAGAAGAGAGGCTTAAATAAGACTGCTGCATAATTATCCTGCATTTGCAATTCGCCCAAAAAAGTAAACAGAAGAACAGAAGATATTTCGTATTTTTGGAAATAACTTTAAAATTCAAGTATAACATTCGTTTTGCTCTAAAACTGCAAAAAGAAAATAATACTATCTACTATTAACAAACTTAATTTGCACCAGAAAATACTAAAGATATCAATTTATTGTATATTTAATTTTGACATTTGTTTATGTAGAAATAACATCAATTTGGAAACAATTTGGATTTGAATAGGCGAGTTTTTAACTTTGGTTGTTGTTTTAACTTTCCCGCATATAATTGTAAAGGTCTCTCCAATTGCACGCCACTGATGTGTTCTGATGATGTTGTTGACAATTATGTTTTATACCTACCTACTCGTTGGTAGGCGCTCTTTTCTACTTCATAGTTTTAAAAATACCAGGAATGACTTACAAAACATATCCAGCACTAGCGAGAGTTCCTTGGGCGGCACGAGATGCGAGTTGGTGGCCTGGCACGTGAACACGGCGGCGTAGTCGGCGCGCCGGATGGCGGGCCACAGCAGCCGGTTCTCGATCACGTCGCCCGTGTTGTGCTCGTACTCCTCGTCCACCAGCACGCCGTTCACCAGCCAGCGGACCGAAGGTTCTGGTCGGCCTGCGGGAGAAGATAGAACTAGATTTATAGCTAACCTCTTCAGGACAGACATAAAACGCTACATAGTCGTCGGCAGAGAGAATCAGAGTATATTGTGACGTTTTGAATGCATAATAAACACATTATTATTCATTATAATTATTTTCATTGATCTACTTTTATACGGAATATATCATATACGGTACTAAGTCACTTGTTAAAGATACCCTTGGTATAAGATCACGAGATAATATAAAAAATAGTACCGACTTAAATACATTAGATCCACATTGAATAAAAGGTAAAGAAACCTTTCTTTACCTTTTATTCCAACTACAAATCATTTCTTTCAATCCGCAACTACAAACAGGGCTTTGTGTTTTAAATAAAACGAAACATCTTATAGGCACTCGTTTTACGAAACGCAAACATAACGATTACGGTACGTCAAACGCAATTTCCAATGCTTTCATTGGTCCTTCGGTACGTAAATAAATTTCAGTGAAGGCATTCTCTTTCAGCGCAGTGTACTTTGTCCTTTGTTTGCCTGTTTATTTGTGGAGTGTGTGCGCTTTTGTTCAGCCCCGGACACCGCTCCACTATCCAAGGATCCACTTTGGCCAAATTGAATTAGTTCAAGTTTCGAGCACTGTACGAAGATCTAATTCGAAATGTCAATGGATTTAATCTGGATTTGTGTACTAAATACACGTTTGATACTCGCTTTCAGTTCGCAGCGTGCTCGCGGGAGCAGCTTGTTGCAGCACATCAAACCCAAGCCATCAACGAGTAATACACTCGTTGAGCTTGGGTTTGATGAGCTATGCAGCGTGTGTTGGCAGCTGAAGCTGCTTACGTACAAGAGCTGAGCTGAGCAAATTAACGTTTTCCGAAACCCACAGCGTGTCGCATCGGGCTTAGCTTAGAGGTGCAGCGACATCGCAACATCCGTCTCTTCAGCAGACCGTGACCCGCCCACGAACAAACTATTGCTCTGACTGTCTGCACTAAGTTGATCCAGTTTTCAATTCACCTTTTCATAATTGCGGAATGGGGTCAGGAGGGCTATTGTGCCGTCACGTCGGCCTAATTTATCGCGGGCTCCGAAGCTCCGGCGTACGGCGGTACGTTTTCTAAATCAGAAGTCGTAGGGCGAGAGCTTCCGGGCGGCTTATTGTTTCGCTTGTTTTTCCCTTTGATAAACAACGTCGGCGCTTCTTTGTATTGGATTTCGGTGTTTGCTGTACAAACGAAGCGCTCGCCGCCGTCCGTCAAGATTTATTAATTTGTTAAAGTCGAAGCACGAGGCGAGGCTCGGTCGCCATTCACAATATTGTCTTTGTGTCAATGTAATCTTGAGCTCCCGGTCTAGACTTTAATATTAATGTTTTTAGCACGAGAAAACGTTAAGTCAATAAAAGTTACAAAAGCTGTTTATATTATTATGTAATAAACATCTATTAGTATTCACCCTCTCTAAATGTCCAAATTGATTGTGTTGACGGAAGGTGTTCGTAAACTCGGCACATTACACCCGGCGCGCTAGAGCAACAGGCTCTTCGATAAAACTCTCCACCGCGGGAGCACAGGCCGCTCCGCTCGCTCCGGTCGCTCCGGTCGCTCGCGGAGCAGTCGGAGCCCCCGTCATTAGAAAGGCATCTGCGTTCACAAGAATTGAATATCTTTTTTCTCTCGTCCGTATTTTCAGGGAATACGCTTCAATCAATTTCTCGATTATGTAAATGTGGTGGCCTTCCGTCAATTCAAATTTCGTTTTGTGACAGTATACAGTAATCTTTTGAAATCCATTTTGATTGAGAATTTAACTTTGTGATTTTTAAATGATCATTAACATATTTTTTCCCTTAATTAGCAATGAAGAAAATATTTATGAGGCCGTCTTTTATTTCGGAGGAAATTGTCTGGAATAGCAAGAAAATAAGGCGCCGTTTTATTAATTAACTGAACGCGACATTTGGCGCTGTCAACTGTTCAATGTTAAATTTTCGGAGCAAGCTTTATCTGAAGTTCATTCAAGGATAACCTATTTTCGAAGGACAAAATCCATTCATACGGTTTACGTAACATGACATGTACAGGGTGAGGCTCGGGAACTTCCTCATTTAAAAATAAAAACATAAAATAACAAACCAAATAAACAGTGCCATTTGAATTTATTTTATTTTACATGCTGGTAGACCTCACGGTTTTATTGTAATTACTTCTTGTAAACTATCTGGCATATACATTGAGAAAGTCAAAATTGGAAGTTTCAGTTTACTTTGTCCAGCATGTCTGCATCGATGTTGGAAACAGCAGCACGACTGTTGTTCCTCAGCTCATTCAGGGTTTTAAAATGATCGATAAACACCAAGGATTTAAGATATAAAAAAATAATCACAGGTTGCTTAATCTGGCGACCGTGCTGGCCTATCAAGATCGCCCCTCAAAGAGACAAAACAAGTGCCGTGTGAGCCACATTTAGAAATAAATTTTATTTTTTTTGTAAATACGGATCGTCCTAAACCCTGGATGAGTCTAAGAATAATATTCGTGCTGCCGTTGCCAAAATCGACGCAGACATGATGGACAAAGTCAACTGTTACTTTCAATTTTGACTTTCCCAATGTATTGATCGGAACGGAGGCCACGATATATTCATTCAAGATAGAGAGTGAGAGATAAGGAGTAATAAAAAAAACTTTAAATATGGAAAGTGGTGTAGTGTGTAGTAATGTGTGAGTGAATACTTTCGGTTTTATGGTATTTTTACACAAGGAAGTTCTCACGCTGCATCCTGTATACCAGGCGCCTACTTAGATCGGTAAGCCTCTTGAGCACCGCTGGGTGAGCTCCGTGCTCCGTCCCAGTCGGCGCTGAATGGCGAGCGCGTTTGAATCGGCGCGTAATAACTTCCACACAATGTATTGATACGCCGCAATACCGTATCACTCTCTTTCACTGTCTGCTGTCGAGCAGAGGGGGAACAATTATATACCCTCAAGGTTGGCGCTCAGTGGCGCTCAGTGGCGTACAGGGAGCCATCCTAGTGCTCACTCGCACTCAGTGCATTTTCACAGACATATATATGTATACGAAGAGAGGAAAACGTTAATCAGCGAGGGTGACGTGGTTTTTATATTAGGAGAGTTTTTCTTGACGATTTGGGTTATGGTAACATTTATGGTTTTTTTAACCGACTTCAAAAAAGGAGGAGTTTATTTATGTTCGTGTGTATGTATTTTTTTTTATGTATCTTACCTGATTTCTCTTCCATTTGTGGACCGTTTCTCAAAATTCTTTTTTTATTTGATCTTCGGAGATATATAATAATAATATATACAATAATAATAATAATAAAATTTTATTCAAAAAATATAAGGTAAGCGTTTACTTTTTTTCTTAAATCTACGTCAAGTTCACCCATGCTTGAGCCTGAACTAAGTAATCCTGTGTTTCAGGCAATGGAACTCTTCAACAATAGACGGCAAATCTGTCGTGATAGCTGCAATCGCTTGGATGTTTATTGTTTATTCAACATCATGACGTAACATCATGCCTGTATGCTCTGAGGGGGTACGCAGATGTGTACAATACACCCAGATTTCGACAGTTAGGTATGTTTGCGGATGGATGGAAAGAGATTTTATTGGCATGTCAGAAGTATTGTGAGAGGAATTTATGAATGTGTGAACCTTTACTTTGTTATTTTGTATATTTTTAATTATATGTTATCTCTTACTCTTTTAGTTCCAGTTTTAGTTACAGTAATTGGTTTAAATATCATCTGCCTAGCCTTTTCCCAACTATGTTGGGGTCGGCCTCCAGTCTAACCGGATGCAGCTGAATACCAGTATTTTACATGAAGCGACTGCCTATCTAACGTCCACAACCCAGTTAGTACTAGGTAATACGATACCCCTTGGTAAGACTGGTTGTCGGACTTTTTGGGCCACTGACTACCTGTAACGACTGTCAAAGATCTTCAATTGATAGCCGGGACCAACTGCTTAACGTGCTTTCCAAGACACGGAGGAAACTCGGTATGTAATGGGTGGTCACCCATCCACAGACCAACCTAGGCAAGCACGGCTTAACCTAAAGGTCAACCCGGGCGGGTGTTATTATTTAGCCACGAGCTCGTCCTCTTGGTTTAAATATAACCTTGTTGTAATTAAATAAATAAATAAATGTTAAGTATTTATTGGGGATAAGCCTATTACCATGACATACATTGTTAATAATGTAAAATAAATTCATGGCGACTTGTTTGGGAACACCACAAATGGAAACTGGACTTAAAAAAAAACAAACAAAAAAACCACAAAAAGTTAAACACAAAAAAACACTAAGCTAAGCTAAGCTAAGCTTGACCTTTGTTTGATTGATTTGGTGTTATTTTCACCGGCTTCTGAAACTAAAGTTATTTTTCACTTTTTTCGTTTAGTGGTTTTTTTGTTTGTTTTTTTTTTTTGTGTTTAACTTTTTGTGATGTTTTTTTTTTTTTTTTTAAATGGTGTTTGTTTTAGGAACCAAAACTGGCGATGAAATGAGCAAAATAAGATACGAGATGTTATAAGTATCTTTATAACAACGATTTTCTATAAATTGAATCAAATCTCAACAAGAGCAATTGATGTTTCAATAATTCAGTCAGTGTTTTGGCAATTATTTACGCAGCTAACTATTTCTTCGTTTTCTATATATTTCTGTCTTGAATATTACCTATTATATACGAATAACATAGTATTTTCCGATTGTATTCCTTTGTCTGATAAACAACAAACATCTGGAGCTAAATAATCTACCTATCCGTTTTGATTTAACTCAAAATTGTGTTACTTATTTAATATGATTTTATGGATCATTAAAGGAATAACTTGAATCGAGACTTTCCCTTCTGGATAATACGCCAAACTTTGAATTCATAATATGAATAAAAATAATGGTATCGAACTCGCAGAAACCTTATTACGTTTACCTATTTATAACAGAAGTATAAAAAAAATGTTTCAACCAGTTGTTAATAATGTGTTAAAAACAGATTTCATAATTACATAGGGAATATATGGTATTATGATAACCTAACCGTTATCTTACATGTACACATACATAATTTGAGTAGCCAAGTATTACCACAAAATTATACTGACATAACTTTAATATAAACTTCGCAGAATATAATGTTGGTCTTTGAGTTTGACTTCTCTCCTTCCATTTGGAGCAGTCGTATTTTTGTTTTGGAATTAAAATTTTCCATCGCGCCGGAGGACAAAGGCTGGAGGCATTTTATGAATATATAAAATGCAATCTCGTAACTTTCCGATATTGTATAATTCCGTTTCAGTTATATTATATTATTTTGTTTACCGAATAACCTTGACTATCAACATAGCTGCACGAAAAATGAACACTAAGTACCGACCTTAACTGTTTCTTGTAATTGTTATCTTCTTGAATGATAAAAGTGATACAATAATATTTTCGTATGAAAGTAGGCGATATTAATTCTGATTTGGCCACGATGACAAGAGCAAATTAGTTTTTCGTGAGAAATATTCAAATAAACCTTCTAACTATTGAATACTTCTTACAATCCACCAGCGCCACTATATTCCAAGTAACAAACTAGGTAGGTAAACAAAGCATGTTTTTCGTGAGTTCTCGCGAGCATTTTATAAATCTGAGTGAGAAGCGGGTAGCGCGATAAAAGCGTTCCTATGTACGCTAGTCTAGAGGTACGCAAACATCGTGCGCCTTCAAGACTTCGCTCTCCACGGTTTTATTTCAATGTATCGATATGAATTGGCGTTAGAGTAAGACTCAGGACTTATTTCTAATATCAGTACAGGTTTATGGAAATTATATTTAGTTTCCAAATGAACACTTGAGGGGCTTAGTGGCTAAGTAATAACAATCTTCAAGGTTATATACGCATCGAATGCCGAGATTGGCCTCAGAAAGCCCGTCTCAGAAAGTCTACATCCTAAGCGAAGACGACCTTATCAACTAAGCGGTATCGTGTTAGCCATTAAGGCCCAGCGCACGCTGGAGGCGCAGCGGAGCGCATTTGAAGACAACAGTTTAATATAAACCCTAACTACCTTGATTCTTTAAGGTTCACTAAAATCTATTCAACTTTGTCTTAATTCTCTCTGAATGCTTACTTCTTACTTTCTCTTGCCTGTCTACTGTTTCTTGTGCTACCCTTATAATGTCAGTGAAAACTTTTAATTGGCCTTCTTTCACTAACTGTCAACTATCTGTATCCTAGCTATCCATTTTCTTAAGAAATAAAATAAATAAACGGTTAATATAAAAATATAATCGCACGCGGTACTCGGACCACAAGAGCATGCGCGCGACCGTATATCAAGGTAGTTAAGGTTTATATTTAATTGTTGTCTTCAAATGCGCTTCGCTGCGCCTCCAGCGGTGTGCGCTGGGCCTAAGTGAATGGTAGAGGTCAGAATGGCAGTCGCTCCATTTAAAATAATGATATTTAACTGCATCCAGTTACATAGTCGAAAAAGGCTAGGCGGGATTAAGACTCGGGAAATACAATTTGTTCTAAGGTATTTATGTATTTATTAGAGACAGCAGTTGTATTCCCATCGCTCATAAATATGAAAAATTATATGTGGCGCTTTAAAAACGCCGGCACCACAATTGACGTAAAACAAGAGTTTACGATCATCGACGCCTATAACTTTTACACGTACACGTCGCATTTCTTAATTCTGGGACAAGAGAATGAAAATTTGAAATACGCCCTAAGTGCTGCTCACATATGCCTCGGCAATGTTGAGCTCTGACGTCATAAAAACGAGAAGTATGTTATTGTTGATGTAGCCACGAGCCCCCAGCTACGAGCCACCAGCCACGCGCGAGTGGAGCAACTGCTCTTTTATTCAACACTCCAGATGAACATTATCGTAGCCTACAAATGTTATATTCTGAATTATTTTAAGTCTGCTTTGAAATTTATTTCAAACGTAAAGTGGTCGCCAGAGATTGTGTTGCGGTTGAGTTTTTAGCTCGTGGATAGCATTTGTTTTATAATAACAAGAGAGTTTTCGTTCCTAAAAGTATTAAATATTGGAATATTGAACGAAATAACAGTAAGTCTTTTGGAAATTCTACTAATTTTGAAACTTTAAAAATGAGCAGTTGCTATCTAAGATACCAAGTCAAAAAGACACAATAATTGCAAAAACCCCAAAACTTTTTCCATAAAATATTATCATTAAAGCTAGAAACAGCATATTTACCATGGTTTACTATTGGTTTTGTTTTTAGTGTTAATGATAGTCTAAGGGTCAGCTCACACCGAGACGCGACGCGACGCGACGCTGCGCGCAGAGCGACTCGTAATGTTTGATTTAACTATTGTATAAAACTATTTGTAAAAACTTGTAATTGGCCATATTGTTGTTATTAACTAAACTATTGTGTCTCCTAGCTGTAAGTTTTCCGAAAATAATAAAATAAAATATAACTTTATTTACTACACGAAAAGATACACATTTCATTGTGAGAATTCAGAATACGTTGCACCATGCAGCACTGCCCCCGCACTAGCACTCCCACCCTCAGGTGTTAGACGGAGCGTCACATTACGATCACATAACTGCGGGATATTTACAGCAATCGCCGCGACTCGGTCATTGCGGGGAGCGGCCATTACCAGACAATACAGTTATTGTACGAGCCTGCCTACTGCCTACCGCTCGTAACGGGACGTCTTAACGCATTGTGCTCCAGATATTATGTTAAATGTAAATTATACAAACGCTCCAGATATTATTAGAGTATCGTTTAATTTTTCTTGTCTGTTTTCTTCCAAGGGAAACAGCCCATTCGAACCATGCGTCTAGCTTCCTGACGTTTCATAAGAGTACCTAGGCGATTTATGTGAAATAGAATATTACCGATGAAAATCCTTAGATATACTAATTCTTTTTTCTCATAATAAAAATGTAGTTGGATAAATTCCATGAAATAAAAACTGCAGAGAGGCGGATTGAAACGCTAGAAAAGATATTATTACGTTCATAGAATAAGAGTCTTGAAAATACTTTAAAGTATACTTGAGGTAATCCCAGCTTAGAATAGTTAGAATAGAGTTTCTCTGATGTCGAGGGTTCATATTTTTGTCTAAAATGACGATAGTAAATCAAATACTAGAATAATTAAACTATACACTACACCGTCGTTATTTGTTCAAGGTATATTGCGGTATCGTAAGCTCTGTGTTTACACGTCCTTGGTTAACTACCTCCAATATTGACACGGGTCGGCAGTGCCCACACAGAGTGCGTCATATTGATTACTTGTTTGTCTCACCACAATCCATTGCTCTCAATTAATTCTCAAACTAAATGCAAAACAGATCTCAAGTCCCAGAAGTAAACAATTAACAAAGTAGTAGCTCTAAACGGTAGTGTAATTGAAATAACTAGATGTATAGCAACAGACCGCTGAAACAATCCGATACTGCAGGAACACGGCCACCTGTTCCTCAACAATTTATTAGGAATTCATCACGGCAGCTCGTGGAGTCGGATACATTAATTCATCAGGCTAATCCATTGTGCGCGGATCATAATTTATTAGATCTGAGTAAATTTGCGAGATGGAAGTGATTGAAACTGCCGCCGGTCGGCCTCGTAGAGTAGCGTTGTGTTTGGATTAATTAAGACAATAAACAATGCTAGATGTATAACGATACAGAATTCGTTCCTTAGTGGATTAATTTGTGAGTAGTATCTACCTTGAATTCGTAATGTGTTGGAAATTATGTGGGTAATAAAGTTTAGTACGAGTAACTAACTTAACGGCAGTAAGTACTAGATAAGATAACATAGCACATAAAACCACGCCTGTAAACCCGAAGTGTTCGACTGAGTTGCATAATACTTAGGTACCCCATTTCGATAGTTATGTTTATGGTAAATATCCCATCAACTGCCTCATTTGCCGAGTGGTCGAGAGGTCCTAGGTTCGATTTCTTGGTTGGGCATAGTATTAAAAATTGTTCAGTAGCAGCTTCGAGTTTGGATAAATGTCCTGTTGATAGCAATAAATTCGCCCCCTATCACATGTTACTTAAACATACCTGATAAAATGTAGGAGTACCTTTAGGAACACCTGTGTCTAGCCTTACGGGAAAAAACATGCGTTGTGTTATCCCCTCATTAAGTATTAAGTGCAGGTGTTACCTCCGAGCACTCTGCAGGTGAGCAGCACATCGTCCCCCTCCTCATGCGGCCCGAGGGTCGTGGTGTTGATGACGCGCCCCCAGCGGTCCACCACCACTGGCTTCTCCGGAGGAACTGCAACAAAAGAGGTACATGAGGAAACTTGTAGGAGTAACTTAAGTACTGGTTGGATCCGAAAAGACCAAAAGTAGGTTGTTCAATGTTTTTGGTTTTTACACAGAAAGTGATGATTAATAATTGGTGGCAAAATATTTTTCCTTATGTCATAGATACCTAATAATAAATGAAAATGTTCTGCGTGAGTACAAAAAATTATTTGTTTAAAATATGTATTACGTAAACAAGCGACCGATACATCATTTTGTCCAGAAGAAGAACACATTACTTTGATTCCCGGATGATCAATAAAAACGCATGAGGTCAGTATTCCTGTGACAGTGGGGAACTAGCAACAAGATTAAATCAGCCGACAACAAAATAAAGACGGTTTGGAAAATTATCAACAATGAAACAAATAGAAATAAAAAACAAGGTAATGACTTCACACTAAAGACATCGCGTGGCCTTGTGAGCTCCAACAATGAAGTTGCTCAAGAATTTGTAAATTTCTTTACCAGTATCCCACTTAAAACTACAGAAACCTTAAATTCCTCTGCCTTGCTCTCTATTGATTTATTGAAAGCGAACGTTTCAGCCTGTCCAAATGAATTTAAATTTCAGCATATAAACCCCTTAACAGTCATAAAAGGTTTTAAGCAAATCAAGATCAAATTAACGGAAGATCTATGGGGGATCTATCTATGTCTATCAAAGCTTGTACCTCAATTATTGAGACTGTAGCGCCGTATTTAGCCTCAATATTTAATTTGTGCGTGGATCAAGGGGTCTTCCCAGATCTAATGAAATTCAGTAAGGTAATACCGCTTTTTAAATCCGGGGACAGTAAGGACACCAATAACTATAGGCCCGTATCCGTGTTGCCGGTTTTCAGCAAAGTGTTTGAAAAGATAATGCTCAATCAAATGCTTAACCATTTCAACACCAATAAAATATTACACGAGCAACAGTATGGTTTCACCAAAGGACGTTGTACAACTGACGCCGGTGTCACTTTATTAAAACACATATTTACTGCGTGGGAAGAGGCACAAGATGCCATAGGAATCTTCTGTGACCTTTCGAAGGCATTTGATTGTGTAAATCACGAAACCCTGATCTTGAAACTTGAGCATTACGGTTTAGGTAAACTTGCGCTCAGTTTAATAAAATCGTATTTGAATGATAGACAGCAGCAGGTACAAATAAATGGAGTCAACTCAATGGGTTTAAAAGTAAAAATGGGTGTACCACAAGGTTCGATATTGGGTCCCTTCCTCTTTTTAGTGTATATTAATGACCTACCCCATTTATTTAACAACCATCCGCATATGGTGTTGTTTGCTGACGATACTTCTTTAATATTTAGGATAAACAGACGTTCCACTAATCATGACGTAAATAACGCCCTACTGCAGGTCCACAATTGGTTTACCGCCAATAATTTAGTACTAAATGGAAAAAAGACTAAGTGCATTAGATTTGCTCTACCAAATGTCAAAAGTAGTGATTGTGACATAATATTGAATCAAGAGAAACTAGAATTGGTCGATAAAACGGTTTTCTTGGGAATCACGCTCGATTCAAGGTTACAATGGGGTCCTCATTTAACATCTCTTGCAGGACGGCTGAGCTCAGCAGCATATGCTGTTAGAACAATCCGTCAATTCACTGATATTGATACCGCGAGGCTAGTCTATTTTAGTTATTTTCATAGTATTATGTCATACGGTATTTTACTATGGGGACGGGCTGCAGACATCGAGTCTATATTTATTCTGCAGAAAAGAGCCATCAGAGCCATTTATGAATTACGTAGACGCGATTCTCTAAGAGAACTGTTTAAGGAAATTAATATCATGACAGTACCTTGTCAATACATCTATGAAAACATCATGTACGTTAGGAAAAATCGGCATTTATTCAGTAGAAGAGGTGACAGACACCACTATAACACTAGAAATAGGGACCAACTAGTTCAGCCAGGTTTCAGGCTTGCTAAAGTAGATTCATCTTTCATGGGGTACTGTTTGAAATGTTACAATAAAATACCTCCCCACATTCTTCAACTGAACGAGACGAAATTTAAATCTTGTATAAAACGCACACTATGTAGGCAAGCATATTATAAGTTGGGGGATTACATTGATGATAAAAATGCTTGGCTAAATGCTGGTCCTGCTCCACAACCATAGGGGGGGGGGGCAAATTAATTGATTGTTTGGGTCGGGCATTATTTGAGTCCATCGACACGTAAAGAAGAAGATTAAGAATTGATTCCCATGTTAATGTTTTGTGGAAGCTGCAGAAGATTGTAAAAATATACTTGCATTATATAGATTCCAGTTCATAATATTATATAATTGCATAGCACATGTGTGAGTACTTTGTACTGTTCAGCCACCATTTACATTTATTTATATTTCATTGACTTGAATATGCCTTGGTGGCTGAGAGAATGTCATGCTCACTTAAATGTCTCGCTGATGGTGGCGGGTGTGTCGGGTCATTTAGTTCCCTTCAATATGGTTGAGTTGAATGGCGCCGGTACATGCGTCATGTTCGTGAACGGGCGCTGTCAGTTGGGACTGGTCATCTCTTAGCTGCCAAGGTTCATTTTAATTACTTTATTCGTAAACTGTTGATCTAATCTTTTACTCTGGACGCTCTTAGTGTGCACGTCTTTCTACATCGTTCTCACATATATGTATAATCTCAAAATTAAAGATGTAACCAAGATTTAGTAACAATATTTTGTTTTTAAAAGAGTGTCCATGGAGTTTCTTGCCCGTTCTTCTCCATAGAGATCTACGCTAGGGAATGGGCAACTACAGTACTTTCTCAAGTTATTATGCCTTGTGACTGGGATTGTAGCTTTGATTTTCTTTTTTGTATTTTTGACATTCAAAAGTGCCGTAATGGTCTAATTGAAATAAATGCTTTGAGTTTGAGTTTGAGTTTGAGTTTGACTAATCTCGTCTGTTCCCTTGCCCCTGTCCCCCCCTGCGTCTCATTCTCCGGAGCCACCATCTATGCTTAAGCCTCTCTAAGGAGGGTTTATTCAAGTCCCACGCCACTCACGTCTCTCACGCCACTCACGCCGCCAACTTCACTTTGGGTTACATAAAAACGACTTTCACTTAAGTACACATAAACAATTTAAGCTTCGGTGCTAAAAGTTGTGTCAAGTAATTTGTAACGTAAATTTCGTAATTTTTTGCTATATTTTTAAACTAAGCTGCTGGTTAAGGGAACGAGATATTGACGGTTGCCTATGCACGATTTGTACGTTAATCAGAGTGGAATCGGATAGTACATTTTAAGCCGCAGGCGTCTTTTGAACATCAATAACAAGAAGAGATATGCTTGTAATAAAACACAAAACAAAATTTAACGTGGCAATGCTTTCAGTCTTTTGGGCACGTTTCCGGATGACAGCGATGCGGAGGAGTACTCCTCCGCATCGCTGTCATCCGTCATCGTTTGACGTGACCTATTGACGTCGTTGTATATGTAGGTACTAACTTTTAGTTTTATTTTATAATTATATATAGTTCTAGTTGTAGTATTTAAATAATGTACATAATAATTTTAATGATCTTACAAAATAAATTTATATTTCCCGAAACAAAAAGTTTTAAAATGAAGCTCTGAACTAACGAATTACCCCAAACTAGAATATCCTTTCAAGTTTTCTTAGTAAATAAAACACTTGGTGTTAAAAAAAACGTCCGTCAAGAACTATTTTAAGATTCCCTGTCCACAGCAATTCCCCAAATAATCCAACAAACTTATACAAAAGGACCCTGGATGTCTGTCCACCCCGTCGCCGACAACAGTCGACACGAGAAACGCATTCCCAAGCCCGCTCTACAGACAACAAGATCCTAATAGAAATCCTCTAATTGCATTAATGTTGGCGAAGATATTTTTATTTCTACACTTACACAATTTTATCCCTGCAGGATATAGTTTTAACGTTCTTGGGAAATTCTACTATTTACTTATATGTATTAGTAAATAATAATTTTACTTCCAGGAGAAACTGGTATAAAAATATTAACTTGTACATCAGCAAAACGATTGTGTTAAAATATGCTATCTTGTGCCGTCCGGCACAAGATAGCATATTTTAACACAATCGGGTGTGATCCGCTGAAGGCGTGGATGTATAACGTGTACCTAGCGGCCTGCCTATAGCCTTTCTACACCGAGCGCACGCATACCCACTGTACTTCGCTCTCAGACGGCGCTGACGTCCTACACCTATTTAACTATAGCCGCTCTATGCAATCTCAGGCGTAGACCCTAACGGGGTAAAGGGATTACTGGGAAATAATACTTTCATAACGGTTCAGGAAGCGATTCAGGACTTTTCGCGCACAACTTTTTCACTGTTTTTCTTATATATATTTGCCGTACTGATGACTACGATTCAAGGAAATGTTGTGTTTACTAAGTAACTCCAGAACTTTACTGTAACGAGAACCCTGATTTTAGGAACCCTGATTTTTTGAACGCTTCCTGATTTTGGAAAACTTTAACGAAAATTTTGATTATCCAAACATACATCTTTCTTAAAGATTATAATTTTGAGCTTATACATATTTAAGTTTAAGGGCATTCGGTCGACAGACGTTGTAACGAGTGGACGTGTGTCAACTATCGACTAGAAATTGTGCCGTTAAAGTCTGTGATTGGCCGCGTTAAGTTTTTTGCAATTCCTTGTCACTCTTTAACTGTCTTAACCTTGAGTTCACGCCCATTGGGCGGTCCTTGAAAGAGATAAATAGTTATTTGACATTGCCGTCTCCAACACCATTTGAAAAAGTGGCACTGATTGGTGAGATTTGAACCTGCGACCTCGCACGGTGGGGCGACCCGACCCGTGCGCTTGACCACTGCGCCACCGAGCAAGTAGCAGCGAGCGACGAAATACCGGTGTGCTACGCGAGGCCGACGTCATCGGGCCTTCCACGGCGGCGACTGCGGGCGACCAGTGCTACGAGCGTGCTACGAGTAAACCTACGGATTTGTTATCGGCTACGACACCGAAGTATTACACCGGCAAGTGTTTATCTATTCTAATAGTTTAACAGACTTTGCAAGTAACTCCAAAATACATCTACGGTGAATATTTGTTGCGAAATGGCAGGCGTCCAGCGCACTCCACCACCAAAATTGCAAAGCCAATGTCAGACTCAATCTGAACCTGACATAAATGCGGCAATCGACATGAGTGAATATGTAACAAATAGAGGCAAACGAGCAAGAAGAGAGAATTCTCAAGAAATTGAGCCTGCTTTAAATAAACAGGAACTAACTGATCTGCTCAGTTTATGGAGAAATGATCAGGACACCCGTGTGACTAAAATGCTGGAGTCACAAACGACTTTGATACAAAAATTAATGGAGGACGTAATTGAGATTAAAGCGCAAAATGCCGATATCCAAAAGTCAAACACCCAGATTCGTAAGACAAATGCCGAGATCGAAAGGTCGATGCAGCACTTCAACGAACAATTCGAAGAAATGAAAAAAGAGGTGGAAGACTTAAAGAAAGAGAGGAAAGAACAGAGAAGCTACATAGAAACACTTGAATATAAAATAAGAGATCTGCAGTTTAAGACACGCTCATCATGTGTTGAAATAAGAAATATTCCTCAACTAGAAAATGAAACAACAGGCAAATTATCAAATACCATCTGCAACATCAGCCAGCTTGTTGGAACACCAATATCTCAATCCGAAATCCGCGATGTGTATCGTCAGCCCGGAAAACCCAGCCAAACATCACGTCCTGTCATAGCAGAGTTTACAACGGTACATACCAAGCAAAACCTACTGATGGCTATCCGATCATACAACAAAACTAAAACTTCAAAAGAAGACAAACTCAACACGGAATTGATTGGTGTCCCAGGCAAACGCCAGGCCGTCTATATCGAAGAACGACTGTCCGCCAGTTCGAAGAAGCTGTTCTACTTGGCGCGACAATTTGCAAAGGATAATCAATATAGTTTCTGCTGGATCAGCAACGGAAATATTTTCCTCCGAAAGCAAGTAGGTGACAAGCAAATTTTGATCAACTCAGAAAAATGTATCCAAGACCTCAATGCCAACATACCTAAACTGAATATCTGACTACAAAAATGCATGATATTTAAGACACTTAAACAAGAATATTCAATAATTTTTTTTTACAATTTGTTATCTACCTAATTACACACACTTACGCATACCTTTTACAAAAAACAAGACATATCAAAACACTGTCCGCAATAACATTTCACACACTCCTAATTGCTCACACATACACATGCAACCACTTAAAGTCTCTAATCCCTTTATTTTATTATTTAAAACCCATCGGGACTCTTGTACCCCCGGGACTCTTACCGGTTTTTGCAAATTATTTGTATTTTTATTTTTATTGTTGTTATTTTTGCTCTCTTAATGGCTAACTTAATTAACGTCAATAATGACCTTGATCAAATAACCCAGGGAAAATCTTTTGTCTGCAGTCCAGAAGAATGTCTAAACTATATAGAAACATCTGGAAATAATATAAATCTATTGCATATAAACATCCGTAGTGTAAACAAAAATTTTCCACACCTACAAGTACTATTGAATCGGTTAAATGTGGATGTTGATATTATTGTCCTTACCAAGTGCTGGCTCAGTAGAATCAACAATGTACCATTTTTGGACGGTTTTGAGTCTCATTTCACAAATACAAACTGTAACCAAAATGACGGAATAATTATTTATACAAAATCAAAACTACAGTATCGGAGCCAGACTTTGCGGGTGGTAACTGTTTAGTGTGTCACCTAGACAAAAGGTTATCGGTGGTAGCGATCTATCGCTCGCCCTCATTAAACTCGAGAGAGAATTTTGACAATTTCTCAACTAGTCTGATAAATGTTTACGACAATATTAAATCTAAATGTCCTAATATCGCGCTTGTAGGTGACCTAAACATAGACATAAAACAAAATAATATGAATGAAAGAACATTGGGCTATCTCACGCTAAATGCATCTCATGGTCTTATGCCAACACACTTATTCCCCACTCGAGATGAGAACTGTTTGGATCATATATTTTTGAAATCTTATCTTACTACTACTACACTAGTTTTCACACGTAACGGACCACAAACCTCTACTATTAAATTTGAAAAATGCCAATCCCTCCCACAAAATATATACAACTACCACCCTAAACCACAAAGCTATTGTGGAAGAGTTAGAAATTTTCGATTTTACGGTATTATATGAGGTCGAGAACATAAATGAGGCAATGAATAAATTCATCAGTATTATTAAATCAGTAATTTCAAATCATTCAAAAGAAGTTAAAATCCCAAGACAAAAGAGAATCATTAAACCCTGGATAACCCCTGGTCTTTTAAAATGTATAAAGAATAGAGACAAAATGCACATAAAATCTAAAAAATCACCAGATAATATTATTCTAAAAACTACATATACTCGATATCGAAATTTTTGCAATAACTTACTCAGAAAACTAAAAAAGTCTTATGAAACCGGTCAGCTTGAAAAAGCCAAAAATAATCCCAAAGTCCTATGGAAAACTATCAAACAAATAACCAATACCCATAAATCAAAACTTAGCCCAGTGGAGCTACTCATAATACGGGACAACCCAAAATCGGCGATTAATGAGGTAGGCCAATTTTTTGCCAACATTGGCAAAAACTTGGCTTCAAAAATAATGAATGACACTGTATCATCACCTGCCGGTGGCCATCCCTCACCCTCACCTACGGACACCCGAAACTCACCTGTGAACTCTCTTACCATCCTGGAAGTAGACCAAGCTGATGTTGAGTCCCTAATCCTACAACTACGCTCTGACTGTGCAGTCGGCTGGGACGGCATATCATCGCTTATATTGAAAAGCTGTCGACATGTACTGGTCCCACCAATTACTTACCTTTTTAATCGTTGCCTACAGGAGGGTGTCTTTCCGGAGGCCTTTAAAAAAGCTGTGGTCCATCCAATATACAAGGGAGGGAACAAAGACTGTGTTAATAACTACAGACCGATATCGGTCCTACCTGCACTCTCTAAAGTTCTCGAAAAAATCCTCAATAACTCTCTACGAAAATTTCTCGACAAACACCAACTCATTGCTGATAACCAATACGGATTTCGGACAAGCCTATCTACAGATGATGCAGTACTGGACTTTACGCAACAGGTTGCCTCAAATCTAGATAAAAAATCGAAATGCCTAGGTATATTCCTGGACCTTTCGAAGGCTTTTGACACGGTCTCTGTTCCCAAACTCATCATGAAGCTGGAAAGTATCGGTGTGCGTGGAATGCCGCTAGAAATATTTAAGGATTACCTAAAAAACCGTAAGCAATGCATTAAAATTGATACTCACCTAAGTGATGAGTTCCTCGTGTCCTATGGTGTTCCTCAGGGAGGGATCCTTTCCCCGACTCTTTTCCAGATCTACGTTAATGACCTCTGCAGATTGAGTCTCCCAAATGGTAGAATTTACGCTTACGCAGATGACACTGCAATTCTTGTAGACGGAGTCACATGGGACATTGTGAAAGCAAATGCGGAGGCGGCCATGGCTAAAGTTATGGTGTGGTTAAACTCGAACCTTCTTACACTAAACCTTCAAAAAACGACTTATGTCACCTTTGCTATACGACGTAACGCTAAACCATCTTCTTTTAGAATAACCCCTCATTCCTGCACTAACTCGTCCACCCCCTGCACTTGTCCTCCGCTTGCTAGATCCGAAAGCGTTAAATACCTCGGAGTACACATAGACGACGGACTGAGATGGGACCAACAAATTGACGCCGTCACCACAAGAACTTTACGTCTTATACATATATTTAAGTCTCTTAGAGCATCCGCCGACCTAAAAACTCTTAAGATGGTGTACCTTGCACTATGCCAATCAGTGATTGGTTATTGCATAATTACGTGGGGCGGTGCTGCTAAGACTAGATTTCTGAGGGTGGAAAGAGCACAGCGAGCTATACTTAAAGTCATGACGAAAAAGCCCTACCGGTATCCAACAACTGAACTGTTCTCTGACTGTAAAGTACTTACGGTTCGTCAGCTTTATGTACTTAAATCCACCCTTAGAAAGCACGCAGGCCTTCCTCCTCTTATTACAAACAAACGCACGTACGTTCCGCCAAATATACAACACAAAACCTCCTTCGCCAAACATCAATATTATATACTAAGTACTCATATCTATAAAAACCTTAACAAACATCTCAGTATCATAAATCTAAACTCACATGCACTAAAATCTAAAGTAACAGAGTGGCTGCTCCTTAAGGATTACTCTTACACGGAGTCTTTACTTACCTATCTTGTATAATACACTCACACACACACACACACACCTACACCTACACACATACATACACTCACACTTACACACACACACACCACCCAACACACAAACACACAACATACAATTCTACTCTTTTATACCATACAGCAGAATGACCAGTCCACTTGAGATATAAGTTTTTGTTGATAAGTGACCGTGAACTACCTCTTATAATACAGGTATACCCTAGCTTAAGAGGTAGAGTATTATTCTTGTACAGAATTTGCAACATAAACTATGAATGTATACGTATTTCTAAACCAAATATTAAGCTGTATTTCAAACTCTGTATGTGTTTTGGATAAAGATTATTATTATTATTATTATTATTTAAGTACATTATATACATGACATCGCTTCTATATAACGTTATTTATGTACACACATAAAATTAACGATGATCTTTATTATAATTGGGAAATTATTTCCAAAAAACCAGTCCACTTTTCCTATAGTGGCTGGAGGAAGGATCTTCCAGGCTGAATTACACGAAAACTGTTGCTGTGACTGTAAGTATATAATTGCCATGTACTAAGTACATGGCCTATCTAAAACTGTTACTTATTTTATCGTGTCTATATTTTTCAGCCTGTAACGGTCCTTCAACTGTTATTCTGTAAGACATTTTTTTTCTGTTATTGACGAAAATAGCTGCGCTAGACTGTCATACTCTCGTCAAAGTGGTTTATCTAAAGAGCTAAGTTATCAACAAAGACTATGTCTAGGCCTAGGTCGCAACCTAGGCTACCTGAACCTTACTAAATACTAAATTAAACTATAAAACTCCACTTGCGAGTTTATATGAGTCTAGCGCTTATGTAAATTACTGTATTACTATTCTGATCACTGAAGGCACTTGTTATTCTGTCACTATATTGCCCATACACTGACTCTACACTTTTTTACTATATCAAAAACACTATATGCTGATTAGGTGACGTTCGTCGCGAACACTTCTAATTAAAATAATTACATATTAATCATCAAAATGATGCCCCAATTTTCAGGCTGCAACTAGACTCCATTATAAAATTAACTGATCGCCCTACTAGTTAACGTTAGGTGCACATAAAATATAATACATCTAACTGCGCAAATTAATTAAATCAAACGTAAAACAATATCGGACGAGAGCCGCCGGAACCAATAGCAATTAATCAGTTCAATACAACGCAGGTGATCGCTAACAGCTCCGTCCGATTAGCATCGGCCCACCCAGCGCCCGTCCGCCACACTACCGCGTTAACAGGACCTTTAATCTAACGCCATAAGGTTCAAAGTCACTCAGCTGGAATGCACCAAAAGGCGTGTCCATTCCGCCACGCTGGTGGGCTATTTCGGTCGGCACCGTTTAAAGCATCAAAGCCCAATTGGGTTTTACATTGGACACAGCGCAGCGGGCTCGTCCAATCTAACTTTAGCCTCTAATACTGGACTGAACGCTTGACTCTGGTCACTGAAAACTGTTGCCAGCTTTACAGCGCTTTTTATTCCAATCCCCAATTCCCAACAAAATATGTCCTTTACGAGTAGCGATCAGTTTGTCAGATACAAGCTATTCATTAAATCCTGTAACAAAATTGCTCTTTCAGATTTAGGTTTATTTTATCCGACGCGCGTTTATTGTGAACAGATTAAAGGAGGCGCTAAGAGCGAGAAAGCGATCAACCCGTTAAGTACGCAAGTAGCAAATTAAAACGATAAGGAATAGAAATGTTTGAAATCAATTTAAAGTGATAACGAAGAGTGTCATAATCTGCATTGAAATTCGTTCGACACTTTTCAAAAACGACAGAGGCTAATAGAAAGACAACAGTCTGTAATCAGATCTCGACTCTCGGGATCGCAGCGAACGGCAACAGGCGCCGGCGGCTCACAGCAAAGTGATTTAAAGTTTAAAACTCAATTGTGAGACGATCGCGTTCAATAACGAATGTAACACGTTCCAGCGACGGACGGACAAACAAGCCTGCTAAAGTTAGGAACTGCGAGCCATCGATACCGCACTGTGTACATCGCACCACGGCTCATAGGGGCTGCGGGAACCGGCCTCCTCACGCGAGCTCCAGAGATGAACACGTAACGTGCCGTCAGGCTCAAGGCTGGTCTGCACTTGTTTGCACTACTGTTTACGCGAACTTCCTTTTACAAGTTAGCTGACAGTTTAGCTTATTGCCTGATGTTTTATTCACGGAAACTAAGTTACATAGTTGGACGGCACTCTCCGGTCCTAATAAAGACTGTCGTCTCTTTACTTTTTTAATTCTTCAGTGAGTAGAGAGGGCAGATGAGATTGGTTTTCGATATCGAATAGAATCGGCACTAAACTCGATTGTCGTAATGAGGAACATTGGGACGCGGGACGGCTGGAAGGGACGGATCCAATTAATGTGCGCCATATTCGGCACGATTACACGCGGTCCGTGGGGATCACACGACTCACGCTCATTTTGCTTAACTTGATCATACGAACTCATACAGTCGTTGCATTTTATTAGCAGACATAGTTTTGTTTCTATTCAGGAATATTTACATTTGGTGCTGGGATCCGGCCTAATTGCGTCACACAATCACAATCGTACTACCGGGCGCAAAGAAAATTGTAGAACTGTCAAAACGAAATTGTCACTGTTTTAACTATACAATGGGCTAGGATATACCTTTCAGAATTAGGTTGCAAACTCAACTTTATAATATTGTCTTGTGTGTCCCTCTCGAAGACAATGTTCTTCTTTCTCTACCTTGTGACGATCAAAGACCGGGTCCACCAAGACTTGCGACTACAAGGACCAACAAAAAGGCAGAAAATATAATACAGATCTAGGTCACCCACCCTCAAGCTGTAATAACCAGCTTTGTCCACACTATCTGTTGCCGTCGGACAAGACATCTACCGACTTGTACCTACTCGAGCGAATACACAACATATTATTAGTATTTCAGTTTGCTGATCTATCTTTACGGCGCTGGATTTAATTTGTTGTGAATGTTTTCTCTTACGTTGTTGATATTTAGTGTATATATTTTTTTTTTAATTGTGACTAAGATTTATTCGTGTAAAGAGTAAAATAACATTGACGTCTATAAGTTTCTTCTTACCCTCAAAACTTCTGAATATTATATTATGACACTTCGATTGAGCTTTACAATAAATGGTCCTGTCAGCTAGATATTGCTATAACATCGCAGTGAACGACCAATTGAATTAAATTCATATCTTTGTCAGTTCCCAACAGCTTATAATTTACATATAAAACTAAATAAATGAATTCTTTAACAGTGAAGTTGTGCAGTGATCCCGAAGTACTTGTGTAAGTAGCAAGTTTAACGTCGAAAACTGCCCAAAAGTGAATAAAATCTACATAATTGTTTGTCAAGAGGGCGTTGTAAGATATTTGGGTAAGCTCTGAGGCTGGAGTGTCGTTTGAGAAGAAATGGCCGTTGTCTCGATGCGAGGGACAAGCCTCATCCGATTATAATTCCGCACTTTAGCGCGCAAAAATTGCTTTCCACTTCAATATTCGATACTGGACCACAGAATTTTGTCGTAACTACCCTTAAAAATATGAATTGCTCTATTTTGAATTTATAATAAAATTGATTATTTTATACTATTTAAAATACGGAAAGATGTTTGCAGGTCCTCGCTGATATTGCCCATGGCTCAGCATGACATTTCGCTCCGATAAAGAACGACAAGGCTGTGTAAAAGCAACAACTACAACTCAACATTTTATTCTACGGTGCCCTTCTTGCTACTGAGACGCTCTTGTCTAGAAGTGGGCCGGGATGAACCCAGTTAATATATTAAAATGTTTTCACGGGTATTACATTTCTGTTCATCGCCTGAATTGTTAAAAAGATCCTAAAAATATTTGTTTTCAAACTCAAACACACGAAAGCTACTCGTAAACTTTGCTGCGATGCGCGACAATTGATTATCAAGCATTACCTACAGGAGGTAGTTGAATTTTATCGCTGACATTACCGTACCCTGTATAACGCAGCATGAACAGGGCGATGCGAGTTACGGCGTGCACGCGTGTACATAAGCACGGCTGACATTTTTACGCGATACTCTCACCTTCAGCGAGTGAGCAATCGACGATTAGCATTTACATGGCATTTCTTAAGGGCACTGCTGTTTACCTATCACGTGACAATTACTCACACACTATAAATGTAACATTAACGTAACATCACGCCTGTACTGCCCAAAGGGTTACGTAGAAGTGTACTCCCATCACATTTCACCAGTTATGCTTTAGTCCCATATTTAAATAAATATCGCTGGACATTACACACAGCGCAATCTAGTGCCACACTAAGCAACGAGGCTTGTGTCGTGGACAACAGATAATTGATATACTATATAGATACTTTTTGTTTGTAAATACATACTTATTATACATATAAACATCTATGACTCCAAAACGTATGTCCATCCCCATCACACAAACATTTGCTCCTACCAGGATTCGAACCTGGGACCCAAAGAACGTAAGGCAGCCTCACTACCGCTGCGCCATTCGGGTCGTCAATATATAATATGGGCCGAGCCTATTGTCATCAACTGGACACAAATCCAGATTCCGTGGCCACTACTGAAAAAATGCCAGATGGAAAATTCCAATCCGGTAATTAAACCCATAGCCTGATACTCAGCAGTAGCTCAACGAGGTAATTTCTCTTATACGTATACACCTACTACGAAAGAACAAACTCGTTTACTTTCTAAGTCAGTACCAACTATTATTGTACTTATAGCTCCTACGCTATTTCTATTACCAGCCACCACGTGGGGTTTTGTAAAACAATACAGCGTGTTTACACAAGTCCACGTGGTAACCTCGTGTAGTACGGCCTCATTGTGAAAGTGGTACTGAAAAATAAGTAAATAAGCATTACTTTAACGAAACTCGTCCTTTTCGATGATGAGTCACTAGTAGGACATATGTACGGTTTGAGCATAAACTAAGTAAAATATGCAAATTGAAAACAAAGTTGCGTCATATCATTAACAGAACCCACAAACTCGGTCACAGATTCAAACGTGAAAGAAAAATATTGCTATCAAACTGTCGAACACGAACATTTCACACAGCGATACTAGGTACATTACCGAAATTAGCTGTCGCATGTAAAAACAAACACAATATGCACGTCGATCATACTCACTGATTCTGATCAACTTCATTCGCCGAATTTCAGTAAACATGTTTGCCAACATTTAAATGAGTAAACTCTCCAACTCGATTGGAAAAGTCGGTGTCACACATCGAAAGCTGAGTGACGAACGCTCTAATAGAATTAATAAATCGATTTAATTAACAGGGATGATGAAGCATCCGAAACACTGCGAACAGTGATTGAACATTCCACAAGTTTGTCGGCAATCGATTATTCGCCACGTCTTCGAGTTTACTGCAAAAAGTTTGGAAGCCGGCTCGATCACGGCACGGCACCGGTACTACTCCGGTACGTATCGACATGTTGAGAAACCAAGCTCGAACATTGGCAATTCAAATTATGATGTCTACAGCAGACGTCGCGTTAATTCCGTTGCGTTGACTGCGTGGTTGACAGAAAATATTAATATTTACTTTTTGTTTCCTCTTTTTATTTTTAATCTTGAAGAAAAACTCGTAATTATAACGACACTAAGAGAGAAATTCAGAAATGAAATTGAAGCGATCAGTGCATCTAAACCACGTTTAATAGCGTTTATTTGTTCAGTTTCTGAAAATTCGCCTTAAGCTCAATTATAATGCGGTACAATGTAGTTCTCTAGACCCCAACAGCACTATCCATTGCCAACAAGCTCTAAGCAGTTGTCAGATCATTAGACGACTATCAGGGATGCATTACTCACTGGCTGCTGGCAATAAAGCCCGCAGTAAGTCTATCCCATAAGTCAGACACCTTCCAGGCTTGTTGGGGGCACCGTATATCTGGCGAACAATGCGTCCCGCGTAAATTCCCGGTACCGGCTATACCGCAGTACCGAACAATTAAGCTGCACGGATACGTATGGGCAAACAAGATCGGTAAATTGATGACTACTGATTAATTGTTTGTGTTGATGCGCGTAAGGGATGGCGAGTTCATTAGAGGGGTGTTTGGCTTTCGGCATTTTTTGTTTAACTTTTGAAAGTAGATATCAGTAGACGTTAGAAGGGACAATGTTGTATGAAAGAAACTTATGTGACACGAAAATCTTTTCATCAAATCAAATAGTGTTATTTTTATGTGGATTGGTGGATTTAGATTCATAATAGAAAATGAATAATTTCACGTCAAGTCCAAATGAAAGATAATTATCATCATTATCGTGACTTTATGCCACTTAATTTGGGGTTGGTGCAGCATGTCGTCTTGAACTAAACGGCTATCGTCATTTCAGGATGCACCCTTTTTCTAGCCATATCATATAATGATTGTTTTTACATGGTTTTTATACTTACATTTTCGATATTATTAACCTGAAAATTTAAGCATTCGTCCTCTCTAGGTAGCTTAGTGCTCATTTCCTGGAGGCTTAGCATACCTTTTACCTTGTAATTCATGTTATTTCAGTTTTTTGTGGATTTTTATATCTCTTGAAAGATTCAAGAGAGATAAAAATCTACAAAAAACTGTTTACGTTAGTAATGTCAGTGAGTGACAGGCCTAGTTTTATTTTTAGTTGCTGGAGCTAGTTGTAGGCCGTATAGGTAAATCACATCGACCTCATTATCTTTTATTTTTATTATGTTCTAGAAATTCATTCTAAATTATAAAATGTCAATCATCTGGAGATGACGGGAGCCAGATGGTGCAATTTTCAGTCTGGTGATTTTAAGTATCGGTTGATAATGGGCAGTTCCCTCCTGTTTGTATAATTAAAAATCTATGTCGGTATAGCAAGCAAAGCTACGCGTCGTTTTCACCCTGGACGCCTCCAGAAAGTCGCCAAGCCGGCCACGCCTAGCCCTGGCGTTTGTCATAACTCTTGACGCCATGTGGACACAAGCCCGTCCGTAAATACTATCACCGTTTTACAGAAACATCATTATCGGCAGCAAGCAACCACACTCCTCCTACCAGGAAAATGTAACGTTACAATCATACAGCTGATGCATTGTTTGAGTGGTCTGCTCCTACTCCTAGAGAAATCCACATTCATACTAAAAACTTTACTCATTCTTCCTCATCATATATCCTCAAAACATATTTCAACTGTTGGTTCTGCTGTTTATTGGCGTTTCCGTATATACTTTAGATCTTAGACAAAAATGAAAGGTGTCCACTAACCTACAACAGTGAGGTTGTATCTGAAGCTAGTGGTCTGCGTGTTCCGGAAGTCCACCCGGCAGCGGTAGACGCCCTCATCGCGGCGCTTGACGTCGCGCACCAGCAGTGCAGCGGGAGGGGGGGCGGTGGAGAAGTGTGCGCGGGGGCCGAACACCTCCGGCGCAGACCAGTGCCGCGCCTCCGACAGGTGCTTGCCGCGGACGTCGAAGCTGCAACAAACATAAAGCGTAGGTTAGAACAAAATTACAAATGTCTCCTTACTTTACGAGTAGAAGTCGTCTGGGAATATCTACAGGCGTAACATTGTTATTTTAATCATGCACAACACACACTTTAATACTGACAACAGCGTCTGCATCCGCCATTGATTAGATACTATCCACACAAAACAATTTTACTGATTCACTCGACCAAAGGTGCGAAGATTACGGCGTAGCACGGCTAGCAACGCCATAGTCCCACGCGTAGCATTAAAACACGTAGCATTAAAAGAAACGCGGTAGCCATCTGTTGTTTACCGACGATTTCCAAAAATCTAATACACTCAGAATAAAAGAGCTTTGAATATTTGTGAGAGGTTATGTTGCGGATAAAAGGACCAAGCCTTGTGCTCTTTGTTGTTATTGAACATGGATTTATTTGTAAAAATATCAAATTAATCTGTTGTTTTGATTTCCGTTACGAGATTGATAAAAGTTATTTTTATCTTAAAACAACATTTACTTAAAGGATGTTTATTATTATCTAACAATTGAATTCCAGTTCAGCTAGTCCGCTCGGTATGGCCACGCCCTAACTCCACGCCCAGTTAGCAAACTTCCTTCAATAACACACAATCACATGAAATCTAAAATCTGTTCACATTGAAAAGCGTCACACACGGCCGTCCGCTGGCGCACACAATGGTCATCAATAAAGTTTGAGTCGCGTCGCGCGGTATCACGCGTGACGTGCGGAGATAACGTGTGATGTATCGGTGACGGACGACAAGGTCCGACGTGCGCCTGTGTGCCGCACCCAGCCTTCTTTCATACAAGATTGACGTCTGGAAGAAATGTTCCGTCACGCGCGGAGTAAGAAACCTACATCTTGTCTTGAACTTTATGGTCCTATTTCTCTTTGCTAATCAATAGATCAACTACCTACTACGTGTATAGCCCCGCGCCATTCTACAAAGCTCCGCAAATATCCGCGAGCCATATATCTTGTACAATTATCATCTATCATCCGTAGCAGGAACAGTGCGGTCCGCGGCAGCCGCGGTTAGTGGAGCATCAGAGGCCAACGGGCGGCGTCCTGCCGCTGACAAAAATATTTCCCGCATTTTTTCATTCAGCGAGAAAACAAAATAACTGGCGTTCGTTCTAGGCGTATTGATAGGATTTCGAGACATTGGGATTTTTACGAGTTCGCCTAGATTTTGAGGTCTCCCAAAATCTGGATAAGAAAAATCTTACTTGCTCCCCAATCCGTTCCCAATCATAATATAACGCGGCGGGATTTCCCTGTGGGATGGTTTTACTCTAAAATGCTAAGACGTCGCATAATAGATAATGAAAAGAAATTACGTACATAAATCACACATACATTGCAGTACGATACAGATACGTTTTCCAAATTCTAACCTTAATAAATAAAATAAAAAAGCCTTTTATTACCTAAAAACAATGCTACAATTTAAACCTAACAATTTACCTTAAGTTTTTAAGGTAAATTATTAGGTTTAATTCAAATATAGCTTGTGCACAATGTTGCTCATCTGTTTATAATATAGTACATTTTATCTTCAATTCGCAACTATAATATAACTAACTTATGATTTAACATTTAATTAGGAACCCCTCTCGGGTGAAGGACTCTTCCAAAGTTTACCATTTTTCACGGTCTTGGGCTATGTATCCATTGCGGCCCGGCTATTTTCTTAATATCGTCCTCCTATGGCACCTGGGGTCTACCTTTATGACGTTTGCCCGGGGGACCTGCCATGATGTTATAGTTTTGGTCCATCTGTGATCTTTGAGTCGCGCTACATCCAGCCCATTTTCACTTTAATCTTTGTGCATGGTTTGGAGCATCCATTGCTTTTGTTTTTGCCCTTATATCTGTATGCCTTATTTTTTGTATTTTTTTTTATTTTCATCATGCTCCGTTCCATTTCCCTTTGACATGTGATTATTTTGCTTTTGGTTTTGGTCGTTAACTTCCAGGTTTGGCATGCATATATTAAGCATGGGATAAGCCATGAATCCATGACTTTCTTCTTCAGTTTTATGGGCATATCACTGTTAAATACTTCTAACCTTAAATGTCTCATATTCAAAATATTGCCAGGATGTCGAAGGAACAATCCATGAGAAAGATTGATTTGATTGATTTTGAAATTTCTTTATTTTAACATAAAAACAACAGATAAATGACATTCAGATCTTATTCTAAAAGCATTAAACATTAAGATTAGGTGTTTTGTGGAGACTACTACTATACACGTATATAAAACATTTGCGAATACAAACAATAAGTAATTTATAAAACTTAGTAGTCGATATGAGTCAGAAGTACAGCGCGATGATTAGACACAAACGCACTTTAGAACACATAATAAACTATGTATTTTATAAGATTGTTGTTTTTTATTTTAGTGTTAAGATTGTTTATATCTCTGTTGATGACGCACTTAATTGCAGGGTTGATTTCTTATAAGGCCGTCTTTCTTAGTTTGTTTTTAGTAGAAATTAGGACTTTAATGCGTCTCGTCAAGGTGTAACTCTTAACCGAGGATGGGCCTGATGGGACGTTTACATCGCGACTCATTTTGATGGCATTCTGAAGTTGGTCAACTGCAGCATCAATGCTAATTTTAGAATTATAAGTTGATGTACATGTTATATTCATGTCTAAGTGAGTCCTGTACTCAGACCAATTAGCCTCCGAGTATCGATATTGTTTAAAGCTATGACGGATAAAATTACCGCCTACTGTAAAAAGGACTGGAAAGTGATTGGATGATAAAGCTGGAAGAGTATGAAGTTCAGACACACAAGTAACATTATGGCTGAGAAGTATATCAGGTGTGGAAGGAGTATATGCGTTATTGTAATGTACCAATGTTGGAGATGTTGGGCCAAAGACTTGATAATCATGGAGTACCATATGATCAAACAATACCACACCGTGCAGGAGAGTTGTTTTGATAACAACGCCAATATTCGTGTTTGGCATTGAAGTCACCCATAATTAATACTTTTGGCCCTAAATCAAATAAAATATCCAAATCATTAGGAGCTAACGGAAGGTTTGGTGAATTATATGCGGATATGACAATTATATTGCTCTCAGGTGATGTTAAGCGTATCCCAACACATTCAAGATTATACATAGGGGGAATAAAAATTGATGTATGAGGAATATCGTTCTTGAGTAAAATTGCGACTCCCTGACCAGTACCGCTCGATCTCTTATCGCATCGGTAACAGGTATAACCAGGCGTATTTAACGTTTAGTTTTCACCTAATCTTGTTTCACATAGTGAAATAATGTCGACAGCGAACATTGTCGCTAGTCAAATTTAAAAATTCAGATAGTTAAGAACGAATCCCGTCAGCGTTCCAGTATAGGAAACGAAGCCCAATTGCATCATTAAACATATTGACCAAGATGAGTAAATATGAGAATAACTTTGTCCATCATGTTATCCCAAACACTAAATTGGTCTTTTATTGATTTAATAGTTTTAAGGATACCCAGCATTTCTGAAGTAGTGTGATCGAGGGGGGCTTCATGTAAGGGTTGAGCTTTTTGATTAGTCTTCTCGGTTGCAGACGTGATTGTAGCCCAGGAGCGACCGTCGACTTCGACCATGAGAAAGAACACCTCTATATGACATTGTTATGAATAAATTGCAATGAAGTCATTCCTTAAAGTAATCCCTTGGTATAGTTGCTGCCAGTTATGATCGCAATAGCGGTCATTTCCCTTTCCCTAATATCTCTTCGTACGAACCAAAACAAATGAACCATGTATCGTTTTTCATTAGAAAAAATGTTAAAGATCACGATAGATGACGATTCAAGTCTTGAACAGGCTTATTTTTGGATTTCAAAGTTAAAAACTTTAATAAGTGTACGTAATGACAATGACCGCTATAATATTGCGATCCTAACTGGCAGCAACTATAGTCAGAATTCCTAAAATTTAAGTCGTTTGCTCAAGCTACATCTTTGTTTGTTCACAGAACTGAAATGGAAGCGTTTTAATATTCTGTCCCGGCTACCGCACCGCGCACCCGAATGTGGTTCAGTAGGAATGGGCCGTTTTATTGCCTGACATAACCACCAGCTGATGAAACTATGCATCGCTTGCTTTGAGCCGCCCGCGCCTCACCAGTGAAGTGCACTGAGCTCTGTACTGAAAGGGATGCGTTTTTATTAAGTGCGGTTTGAAGAACATCCGGCTGGAGAGGTTTGTATGTTATGTTTTATGCATTTTAACATCTGCTTATCATTTTAACATCTGCTTATCATTTTAACATCTGCTTATCATTTTAACATCTGCTTATCATTTTAACATCTGCTTATCATTTTAACATCTGCTTATCATTTTAACATCTGCTTATCATTTTAACATCTGCTTATCATTTTAACATCTGCTTATCATTTTAACATCTGCTTATCATTTTAACATCTGCTTATCATTTTAACATCTGCTTATCATTTTAACATCTGCTTATCATTTTAACATCTGCTTATCATTTTAACATCTGCTTATCATTTTAACATCTGCTTATCATTTTAACATCTGCTTATCATTTTAACATCTGCTTATCATTTTAACATCTGCTTATCATTTTAACATCTGCTTATCATTTTAACATCTGCTTATCATTTTAACATCTGCTTATCATTTTAACATCTGCTTATCATTTTAACATCTGCTTATCATTTTAACATCTGCTTATCATTTTAACATCTGCTTATCATTTTAACATCTGCTTATCATTTTAACATCTGCTTATCATTTTAACATCTGCTTATCATTTTAACATCTGCTTATCATTTTAACATCTGCTTATCATTTTAACATCTGCTTATCATTTTAACATCTGCTTATCATTTTAACATCTGCTTATCATTTTAACATCTGCTTATCATTTTAACATCTGCTTATCATTTTAACATCTGCTTATCATTTTAACATCTGCTTATCATTTTAACATCTGCTTATCATTTTAACATCTGCTTATCATTTTAACATCTGCTTATCATTTTAACATCTGCTTATCATTTTAACATCTGCTTATCATTTTAACATCTGCTTATCACGATTATTTCAAGCCTTTCGGGTTTCGAACTATCCGGAATTAATCATGTCATATATCTACAAACTTTTGAACTTCGGGGAAGGCTTAACGGGCTTTCCGAGGCACGGGGACCCTTGAAATGTTACAGATACACGGACCGACCTCAGCAAGCATTGCTTAACCATGTGGATAGACCGAATTGAATCGAATCCATTGCATTATGATACTACATTAAAAATTGGTAACTATTATATAAAGACCAAAACCATTACCTAACATAAAGTGAAACAATTCTTAGTTAAAGAAAAAAATGGGTTTGAACCCATAAGTTACAAAATACCAAATTGTAAACGAACGTTAATTATTGTGTTCATTTTCAAGATGCCCACTGTACCTACCTATGGTTGATGATAATTTTATTGTATTAAACCACACTTCTAACTGTGATCCCTCTTAACCAATAAAAACATTTACAAAATCTCGCGGGCGGAACATTGAATAACTCAAGCCTAATTGTAATAAACTGCTGGTTCTTCGCTGTAAGCCCTTTGAATTAGGTTAATAAAAACCTTTCTGAGATAAATTTAATTCTCAACAAACTCCTTTCTTTCTTTGATGCGGGTCGGCAACAAGTCGGTACGTTTCAAAAGTATGAATTTTATGTAAAATAATAGGTTAGGTAGGTAGTAGGCTCTTATGTGACATAGTAATGATGCCTATTACTATGTTACATAAGAGCCTGCATGTAGCAGCACTAAGAAGTACTTATAAAATGGTTTCTTATCCAGGTAAGTAGGTACACTAGTTAACAGAAATTGAATCGGAATTTACATTACTTCATAAATCATCTCTTTGTTAGTTAGTCTCTATAGATCTATTTAGTTAAGGTTAATTACCTACATACAATAAGAACGCCAAATAGCGATTTCTAAAATAAATACCAAATTCTTTTTGTAATGTAAAAAGTTAACGTGTAACACGTAGGTTGTAAAACCTACGCACAGTGTTAACAGCTCCGTAAATAATTTAATAAATGTTCCCAATATTACCTTTTTTACTTAAAATGTTTATTTTGTACCTATGCCTTCACATAGGCTTCGCATACGCTAGTTTAACATAGACGTTATAGTTTCTCACAACATTGTGTGGGACTTCTACTTTCAGTTTTAATGCACTGTAAATAAATGTCAAAATTGCGTACCTTTATCAAAGTTAAATGACATAGGAATGTCAACTTTGTTCGTATGGTTATTGAATAAAAAGTCGTATGAATGTAGTGTTATGAGGTTTGTATTGTATCGGGTCCGGTGGGCACATTATGTTCGCGAGCATTAGAATAAACAGGGCTGTATTAAGTGTGGGGAGCGGCCATTAATCATACGAAACCTCACATGCTCCATGATTTTAATGTGTAAGCGCTTATGTGGAAAATTCAAAAGGGAAAGAAAAAATAAAAATGTAACGAGAGATTTTATTTTTAACATTGAAATGTTATATTTTTAACATTCACGTTATTATTTTAGTATTCAAATCGTCGTCGCTTGTATTTTTTTGACGTTTTTGATTATAATTAATGTGTGGCACTTAGTGAATTGTTTTAATTGGATATTATAATTTTACACGTTGGAAATTAATTTCAGAATTGCTGTCCAGTAGTACCTAATTAAGTTAGCAATTAAAATAAACCGTTTTGTGTAATTGTTACTTCCGTTAGACGAAAATAAAGTCTTCATCATTACACCTATTAATAAACACCTACAATTTGTAATTTTTCCCTTAATTGATATGTAATTCTTCCACTTTAATGGACGGAAACAATATCTCAAAGAAAATATATTTACTATTAACTAACTAAAAATAATGTAGTTACTTAACCTTACATCGCATCCTTTTACACTATAAGGAAGAAGAAGTAACCCCATCAACAGTTCCCAGTACTAGTGGTTGGCTGGTGTCAGCAAATCTAAAAACGCCCACATAGCATATTTTGCGCACGGTTCCTAGCAAGTAAGGAATCAGTTCCCGTATTAAATCAACAGGATTTGTTTTGACCGTTGCCCAATTACCGTCAAATCCGTCACAAGATGCGTATGCTAAACAGATAAAGGTACCACAAACGACTAAAAACTACCAATCCAAAATCCTGCTAATCAGCGGACACTCACTCACTCAGTCGTTCGTGTACCATTTGCCTGTACGAGTAACTGCTCATCGCTTATTCTGTTCAGCGCGGAATGACGTTCAGTGGTCCTTTGTCAGCGGCACCATTGAAGTCGCCATTCTAATATGGCACCGAGCATTCTTCTCGGAGTTAAACATTGTTCCGACGTGTTGAGCCCAGCGTGGCGCTGCGGGTGGCAGAGCTGGTAGGTTTTTTTTAATGGTTTTTACTCGATTTGGAATAGTTGAATGGCTGTTGTGATTGAAAGGCTTACAGCTTTACAGTTTATAAAAAGATGCTTATGAGGGTTTTTTTTCGTTTTAAATATTTTGCGATTACAAAATCCCCAATAAAAGTAGCTGCCTGTCTGTCTACCTTTCACCTTTTCACGCCTTCACAATTTCAACATACGAGTAATAGGGTAGATGACACTATAAAACAATAATTCCCAGACACCTATGTCTAAAAAAACCACTTTATTTTGGGCCTGAAAACCCGGTTTATTTTCAATTAATTGCCAAATTCGATTTTTAGTTGCTTTGAAATCAATAAATAGTTGAGTCATTGAGTTGAATAAACAGTGTCGTCACAGTTGGCTATTGCCATACAAAATATATGAGAGAACCGCGTTTTGACAGCTCTTAAAAAGTATCTCAATTGATTGGTGTGTCATCTACCCTATTTGGCATAAGTACAGTTCAATAAGATTGTACGTGGAGATTGGCACAAGAAAAGAGACGCCTATAGAGACGCAGTGGGGAAGTTCAGGTTATGGATGATGGTGAAGATTGTCATCTTGACAGCTCAATAGTTACGACAGAGGATACTTTACATTCATGTGGCACATACCCGTGGGATCGTTTCAAACCTCCACACCATTGAAGCCGCGGTTAAAAGCTAATATTGTACCTACATACGGATAGATAACAGACAGCATGACAATAAATGTCTACGTATAAAAAATTTCATCAATATCCTAATGTTATTTTTCACGTAAATAAACATTTGAGCACTAGTTCGTATCGCACCCCGTCACATTGTTACCACTCGTTTGTTTTTACCCGCCCGACGCCACGACGTGCTGCCACCATACAGTTTCATACGGATTTATATGAAAAAGGACCACGGAGCAAGTTCGGAGAAACATCGCGTTCTGCACCCCTTCGCAAAGTTCTCCCTGGTCTCGCACGCCCCGGTTTTAATCAAATCAGAGTACGCTTTTGAGTTTATTTTCTGTTACTACTTTAGAAAATGATATAATTATTATTGTAGTGATATTGGTTTTATTTGTGGATAGGACTGCATACTCTATGTCATACCTATGTAAAGGTTGAAGATAAAGATTTTAGACCATGGTAAGGTGAAATGGTCACTTTGTGTTATCAGATGTAGGTACGTATAAACTATCTCAATAATTTATTATTCGTAAGGTGACTTAGTGATTGCTATTAAATGACAAAGGACAGAACTGCTGACTGTTTAATGCCGATACTGGAAACTGCCCGTAATACAGAAATCGTAAGCTCTACTTAATATTTCGTTTAAACATTTCATAAATATATGGCTTGGAATCCATACAATAAACATATCGGTGAATAATGTCGGCATTCGGAACGGAACTCAACAGGGCAATAATGTAGCGAGTTGTATGAATGCCGTCCACCAGCAACTTACGGCACAAAACGGCGCACAACGGCACATATCAGTGCCTGCATCTTGATATTTACGAGCAAGGCTCAATAAGACTATACCTACAGTTATAAAAAACAAATAAATATACCACATGTAAGGAGTAGTTTGTTTTGTTCAACTATTATGTAGTTTGTTTTTATGATATCGTAAATGCGAACCTACTCGGCTATTGCCAAAATATTTGCTTTTCCTGTAACCTTCATAAAGTTTGGTTCTAGGAATATAATAATGACATTACACTAGATTTTAGAAAACCTAGAAAAAAACCCTTGTTCTTATGACTAGGCCACAAGGATCTACCACTGCTTTCGCTGTTGGCAAACATTTAAGCAATTGTTTTGTGATATGTAGTAAAAGGACAAGATGGCGGCGTTAAGACTACAGTGAAACCGGCACGGTCAGATTGTGGCCTTGTTGCAGGCAGCATGCTTTGACAGATACTTCAGTAAATAACCTATCAGAGACCGGTGTGCATGGGCCGGCTCCCTAACTTTCTGCACCAATTTGTCCGAGCCCTTAAGAAGGCAATTATCAACAAATATTATCTTACACATAACCAAAAAGCTATCTAAAAAACCGGCACTCCGGAATTTTATTTAGGTTTACCAGGCAATCGGCTTATTAATGCTGGGTCGTTTCTCTGAATAATAATATAATATTTTCATCATGTTACTGAAGCTGCGCCGGCAGCTAATACTCAGCTTCTCTCGTAATATTTCTGGCTTCATCCGTTTGAAGTTAAATATGACAAAAACAACTTACTACCTATCTATGAACACATTGCGAACAGAAGCGTTATCTACATATTTAGTTGGAAACTAAGTCAGTGTATAGTACAGTGTCAGTATTTTTGTGGTAGCACGTACAACACGTTTATTAAAACAACAAAAATAAAGTTATGAACGTTTTTTTATTTTTCCTCGACTTTCCAACCAAGTTACTTATTATGCCGAGTTAGTGTTCTACGAAAGTTAAGACACTCAAGCATCGATCACTCTGACATTCGTCTACATTACACAAGAAGAGAGCTCTGTTGTTCTTCATTTTCATGTTTGTTTATCAAATATGGAAGAAGTTGTCACACTCGTAGTTAGGCGCTCTCGTTGAATTGCAAATTTAAACATGACGCCCGCTCCGCCGAGGTCTACCGCGCCTCTTAGGCCCAACGTATGTGTGTCTATTGTTTCCCTCCGACTTATTAGATTTTTTAGTAATTCTCGAAGCTTCCTTTTACTTGTTCTTTGTCAGCTGAAATTTATGCTCGCACACTGGGTAATTTTTTCACAACATCGTAAATAATGCGAAGGGGTCGTTTGACTGAAGCCAAACAAACTTGTTTGTTCGGTAGTAAACATGAAAGGGATATTTGACAATGTTTTTGGCGCGGCTTGATGAAAGAATTTATGCAACGTCGGTGGGATATGTTACGAGCTGTCATCAACGCCGCGTTGCGCCGCGTCGCGTCGTCTGGAGCTCGTAAGGTTGTCGCTCGTTCGTCTTGAAATTTGTTCATGTTGCTTTATCGTCCGGTCTGTGTAATGTCTTCGTCTTAAAGGTTTTCAGTGTTCAAACATTGAGTTGAGTAAACATGTTTCAGTTTTACCAAAAAATCCTTCTTCTGTTCTTCGTTGGGAATAGCTTATATGTTATATTTTGTATTATTCTAGTTCCACGTATCATTAGTGGTGGAAGTAAGAGTAATACCAGATAACGTCCTGTTGTGGTCTATTTTTGTATTTCTCTTGTAATCTCGACTGACTAGAGAGTTTTCGCATAAATCTAAATATGTTTATGCTAATCTCTGTTTAATAATATGCCACAGTTTCACATTCGCAGCTTCGTAAGTCATATTTCTTCTAAAGTTTTTATTTCTAGTCTCAAACAGAAAACTACTTTTATAACGTGCATAAATGGATTAGGGCTCGAAGAGGAAATTTGGTCAAAAAATAGAATCATGTTCTAAACAGCTAAATAGGAATTTAAATGGACGAAGTTCTTCGATATTGCAAATTGCGATAAGAAACTCAAATGGAACAGAGCAGGGCACCTAACAAGATGACGGGAAGTGTAGTAAAGCTGTCACTGAGTGGCGTCCAAAACTTTGAGCTAGCCTAATTAGAACGTAAGAAAAAAAACTGGAAGGAGGTCCGAGTTTCTTCTTTAAGATAAAAAATGCTTAAAGCATTATCAAACCAAGAAACTATACTAACAAGAGTTTAGTTATCACAAGAGGTCATCATTACATTACAAGCGTGATATTGTGGCACGCACGTCGGAGCACATCAGTTGTTCACAATGTTCATGTGTTCACAAACAAGTTGTATTGTTCGTCACACAATGCCAGACAAGTTGCCGCAACAATCTATGTCACTTATTGTCAACTATTTATTGCAATGTCTAATGTTACGAAGTTTATCTAAGAACGCCTATGCGATGGTAATTTGGTAACACTTGGCTGTATCTGTGCTATTGTCAGGTAAAAACTATGGAGTTAGGCAGTTGATATCGTTATAATGCCCACTAAGTCATCAAAATATGTTAATTATATAATTAACCTATTTTAATGGCTTTTTCGCTGGCTTTTAGAATATTCTAAACCTAGTTAATACTAAATAAACACTCGAGCTGAGATAGCTATGCTAAAACCAGTGTTTACATTGCTGATTATATAACAAATATAAACATAGTTGGTATAAGCTACGCATATAATTTAGTACTTAGTGCGGTTTTAGAGAACACCTCAGTATCGGTAAGACGAACGTGTAAATATTAAAATTAATTTATCAGAACTTAAGCGCTCGGTCTCATGCCTTATTCATGATGTATGTACTGATGTAAATGGATGTACCATTAAGGATCTGGGTACAGCAGATATCTACTTAGGAAGATTTATTGGAACTATATTGACGATCACTATACCGTTTAGTCAAAACGGCATATGTCAGAGAATCAGCGTACGTCGACGGTCGAAGAATTGAACCGTCTTACGAGATCTTATTTATTGAATCGTGTTATTATGTATTTGTGGACATAAAACAATAACTTTTTGAAATAATGGTTTATTTTTTGAATTATGATGACCTTTACACAAGAATCTGGATAGTAAGTACTGCTAGCCAGCCTACCAATGATATTACTGGTAGCGAGCTATCTAACGTTTCGGAGATATCGTCATTTTAATCAGACGCGCCGTTCACGCATGCGCAAGGCTTAGGCATATTAGTGGACAGACGCGCGCAGCCGCGAGGCGCGGCCTGTGGCAGATCGTGGGATATGTGACAGGAAGTTTATGTATCTATAGTGTGTAGCCGTGATGTGATGGTGTATGTTGTATCTGTAGTGTGTAGCCGTGATGTGATGGTGTATGTTGTATCTGTAGTGTGTAGCCGTGATGTGATGGTGTATGTTGTATCTGTAGTGTGTAGCCGTGATGTGATGGTGTATGTTGTATCTGTAGTGTGTAGCCGTGATGTGATGGTGTATGTTGTATCTATAGTGTGATGCCGTGATGTGATGGTGTATGTTGTATGATGACCTTTATGGTGTACTGGTCGCAAGAGCTACCGATGAGCACGAAGGCTTGGGTTTGATTCCCGGGGTGATTAATGGGTTTTTCCAAAAATAAAAAGTAATGCATTTGGAAATGTGTATTTATTCCTAAATTTTTCTAAAGCGATTACCAAATTGATATTATTTTACTATATTAATAAATAAGCGGAAACTTGGATGTATTTAATAGAAACATCTCGCCCAATCGCCCAACACACGAAATGATGATATTTCGCTTATTACCGTTATTGATAACATTCGTTTATTTATTGATGGTATTATTCTAACGAGTGATATTCAATGCTTGTTTATGAGTTGTGGCTGTGTGCTCAATGAACCTGGTTTAAGTTATTGGTTTATAATAAATTGCTCATTTAAATTGTGTGAAATTGACTGGTTTATTGTAAGTTATCGGAAATGTATTATAATAACTCTAAATATTGTGATGTTTGATATGACAGAATGAGCTTAACCTACGGACCCAAAATATCGTTACAAATATGTAACGACATTCATCCATTGTTTTATGTCGACTAGCGCTCCGAGCACACTTTATGTCGACTAGCGCTCCGAGCACACTTTATGTCGACTAGCGCTCCGAGCACACTTTTACGACTTGGCAGAACATCCGAGTTGTCTTTATTAAGTTTTAGTTTAATTTTCGTGTATTATACACAAAAACCTTTCAGAAAACAATTGGTACCTAATATGATGGTGAACTGCTTCAAAATTCATTGCTTATGTAGTTTAAAATAACAACGTGGTCTCACAGACAGACGTGAAAGGTGACTTTAATTTATGAAATGTGTTTATGAATACAAAACAAAGCCTTTTTTCTAGGTAGTCATAATTTTATGATCTACCAGAGGAAAGGATAATAGTGAGCAAAACAGCAAAACAACAAGATACATCTAATAAGCTACACTCTTCGAACCAGACAATCAATACTAAAGCGAAAATTATTAATTTCAAACCATAGCCAACTAATACAAAACCCCAACAATCTACAAACAGCCAATTACAAGCAACAATCCAATTACACCTGTAACCAGATCACTCACGTCACTTGACATCACTCTCATGACGTCACTTGTCACGCTTGTCTCGCTAATACTCTGTACGTTATTACAAATAGCCGCTGACGCGAACAAACGACCTTCAGATACGGATGCAAATGCGAAGAACTGCCGCGAGTCGGGAACTCGGGGCACGCTGCCACGTAACACACGAGCGTATGATGAATGTTAGCATTTGTTACCGCGGGGTGGTTCATACGAAGGAGTCGGAATTAGAACTAGTAGGACAGGTTTTCAAGGTTGGCTTGACTGACAATCTTTATGACTCTTTTTTCAATTGTGTGATCACAACTAAGCGCAATCTACTTCTTAGCATGTCAATGGGCAATCTTAATGGATTCTGATAATAATGGTCATGCCTTTGGCACGTTCAAGGGCCTCTATCAGTTCCCGTGACTTGTAGACAACAGGATACGCTGTACACGATATTGGTTACTGGTTTTAGATTTCAGTACTGTTAACTATTCCCAGATTGCCAGTGTTACTTTTTTGCTCACCGTCATTGGCAGGTAGCGTTGCTAGATCAGATTTTCTAAATATCGGGACTTTAACGTAAAAAGAGCGGGACTGGGATGATAAATCGGGACAAAGAAAAACAACATAAAACATTTTAGTTGCAATCCTTTATTCAAAAACTAAAGACTTTTCTGAGATCAATCAAACCATCATTTACATTTAAAATAAAAACTTAGGTAAACAAAAATATATTATTATTTTTAGGAACTTTTCTTTAGAAGAAACTTACAAGTATTTAGAAATGGACAACACTAATTATTTTTATAAAATAATTAGTTATAAATTAGTAAACATAAATATATTTTATACAAAACGTATTTTGACCTTGATTTTGAAGCTTTTAACATTTTTTTTCTTTTAGAATAAATCTGTAAAACTCTTTACAAGAAATCTGAAAAACTTTTATTTGAATCTCCGCCTTCACAAAATATGATCTATCGATAATCTTACACCTGTCAGTCCATGTTCCTTTTGCTTGGGAGAAAACTCTTTCAGTTGATGCATTCGACACAGGGAAAGATGACATAAACTGGTACAATTTTAGGAGATTAGGCAAGTTTTGCGTTTTGAAAATGATATGTCACTTTTCGATAGGTTTGTTTTTTATCTTCAATAGCTGCCACTTTCCAATCCCGTGCAACTCGCACAGTCAACAGACGTAAAACAAAAAACCAATGGCACTAAATTGGCTAATTTCATGAAAAAGCGGGATTTTGGGCGTCCTGCTCAGGAGTCCGACGGGGCGCGTCCTGAGAGGGTTAAAAAACGGGACGTCCAATCCCGCCAAAATCGGGACATCTAACAACGCTATTGGCAGCAGCCCACTATTTAAATCTTTGTCGGAATACTAATAATAATAAAATTCCACAGAATCGCAATTTTCTGTTATAAAACCTCCAAAATTTGTTTGGATTAAAAATTATATTTATCATACCTCATACCACGCTGTCAGTCTCGCCTGGAAACCAAATAATAACAAGATTGCTTTAGATACGGTAACCTTATATCTTCTAATAAAACAAGTAACTCTGATGGATTCCAGGAAAAGCCTAATTAGAGTTGTATCCTAGTTTGTAATGCTAGATACTGTTTGTTTCTACAACAATCAAAACGGATTCAATTGCTGTTTACCAGGAATTTCAATCCAATCCAGTATTAGCAATTTCTATTCCAGTAATACCGACCTAGATTTCACGTCCAAGTACTTTTTGACTTGAAGAAATAAGAGCCTATTCAAAAGCATACAAAAAGCTTCTTCATTAGAATACGGATCCGCTAGAAGTGCAATTCACTATTCCTGACACCCTGAATCGCTTGAAGAGAAGCAAAATTCTGACCTTGGATAGGCTATCCCAGTATAATCCCAGTAGAGAACTGACTCTGCAAGACACTCAATCTGACAACACACAGTCAATGGATTGCTTGCACGACAAGAGGGAAATAATTGTACTTCAGAAAAAAAACATGCATCCAATTACTTTCACTAATGGCTCAGGTAAATTAAAGCACATCGCTGTACCTACTGCCGTAGCTATAGGTAAACCAACTACGCGAACAGTCGGAAATACCATAGACATTATGAGCAGTGCCAGTAGTGAAGAGATGGTTATGTTGATATTTTAGGTACGATAGCAAATTAATAATAATTAGTCTAAATCACCCAAGTCGTTGGGCTAATTTTCGTTGCACTTACCAACATATCGTAACACGTGGAAGCTCTTTAACGCATACAGGAGACTAATGCTGGTCCTTATAGCCGGCGGCAGTTCCTGGGACAAGTTTACAACGCGTCGACACAACAAAGTTCAGATGCAATATATCATGAACTTCATACACGCGGCGTCGTATGTGGCTGCAAGCGTCGTAAGTTCCATGCCAGGGATTAGAACATGAAGGAGCAGTTTAATCTAAATGTAGATACAATATCAAAACATGAAATAAAATCACGTCTGTAATTCTTGAAGAGGTTAGGCAGAGGTATACCATTAATGCATCTTGATTTCATCAGTTATGTTTAATAACCATACAATAGGCCTATAAATTGAAGTCGACCGGGCACGGACTTAGTGCTCATTTCTGGAGACGCGGCGCGTCGGGCGGCGCGTCGCGTGATGCGTTGTGCGTTTTTTCCGTTTACGGGGAGGCGGCGCATGCAGCGGCCCGCGTTATCAGAAGCCCAAACACAAACATATGGCAAAGTACGATGTTGTTTACGGAGACGCGGCGCGTGCTGCGGTACGTTGCCCGTGGCGGTGCACGCGGCTTTGTCATCATGTCACGTCACGGATGTCAAACAGCCATAAGCTTTTAGTGTTCTTCTTCTCGCGAATGAATAAAAATACCAGTCTAATTCGCTGTTTATTGAATAAATACTTCTGTCAGTGTAACTTACGAATAACATTGTTATCTAGTGTTTATGTGTTTATGCCCGCCGCGTCCGACGCGGCGTTCGGTCGGTAAACGCTCTCATACATTACCAAATGTTTGATTTAAGCGCTCCGCGCCGCCCGACGCGCCGCGTCTCCGTAAATGAGCCCTTACAAACTGCTATATTCAATAAACTTTGCTGGACCGAACCGTTCGAGATTCGAACCCTATAGGCATGCATAGCAGTAGTCCTTGCGACCAACGAGGCAGTAACAACACATATTTCTGTTTATTTTATTTATTTTTATTTTATTTATTCGGGAAAATAAACAGTTATACATTAAAATCTTACACTAAGTTATAAATATACAAGGTTTATAAATGTATAACCTACGACATTTTCCACAAAATATTTAAAAGTTATATGTAACAGTACGCTATTCTAATATTTTACATTTGAAAAGTAGTTAAAAGTGAACTTAAACATAGACAGGCATGCAAACAACAAAAGAAGAGAAAGAGAGAATGAGCAAATATTATACTAAATTATTAAACTAACTATTATCTTCTAAAATTATTTTTTTGGTAAGGTTTCTAAATTTTTGAGCAGAGACAAAGAAGAAGTCGATGTCTTCAAAGATCTTATTATATTGGTTGGTAAGGCGGCGTAAGGGTGCTCGCAAGCCCGCGTTTGTGCGACAAGAACTTACTGCAAATAAAGGTCTTGCGCGCACCCCACGGCATATAGTTGTTCTGGGTACTACGTAGCTGATTTTGTTGCGAATATTAATACAGTCATAAGTATTACACAGATCAAACAAGAACATTGTTTCCAACATAGTACGTCTAGCCTTTAAACTTTGCAGGTTATACTTCTGCAAAAGGTTATTGTAGGATGCATAGGTACGATGGCAACGAAAATGCATGGCCTTTAAAAATTTTCTCTGTACCTTTTCGATCATATCGGAATATTTACCATAGTGAGGATTCCACACGGAAACAGCATACTCTAGCTGAGAGCGAACTAACGACCGATACAAATACAAATAGGTAGAGGACCGGGTAAATACTGTAGCCGTTCTCATGATGAAACCGAACATGCGGAAGGCATTATTAACAATTTTGTTAATATGGGAATCCAAATGTAGTTTGTCATCCAACAGAATTCCAAGATCACGGACCAGAGTTTCTCTTTTTAGATTTTCGTCTTTTAAGGTGTAGGGATATAGTATTTTATTTTTATTTTTGGTAAAACTAATGACAATGATGATGATGTTTAATCCATACAAGTGTGATACAGGCAAGATAAGACCGTGTTGCCTTTGAGCTAATAACTATAACAGTGTGACAACTGCCATTAACAAAGTAAATTAACATTAACACTCGTAAAGCATAATTCAACACTATCTGATAATGATTAACACATGGGCCCAGTCTTCACGATCGTAACTCCGCCCCCAGCCCTGGTGCAAGTTTACGACACAACACAACACAATACACAAGCACACGTCACACGTGTGTAGTGTGTACTTGTGTTGTGTACCTCCATAACGTCACCGCATGATTCATCGTCGCTTCCGCCGCCCGATTTATGCCGCGCGCTACATTTGCTTACAAACTCCTTTTAATATGTTAATTGATATTTACATAAATATTAATGTTTGTTCATGTTTGTTTGTGGAGTAGTGCATGTATTATGTTGTACTTAGATTACATTAAATACAATGTTTGCGTAACTCGAGCCAGGAGTTGTACTTTGTAGTTCAGTTTGCATTACTAAGGTTCTATGAAATCTGTCGAGACAGATTTCAGTATAAAGGCGAAACTAGCTATGGTTTTGCAAATCAAAAAGATTTTAAGATTCTGTCGAAAATTATACTCAGTGTTTTTGCATCATTAAAAATGTGAATCTATATTTAGTTTCCATCATACGCAGAAAGTAATAATGAACGTTATAAGAACATAACTTAACGTTGGGTAGGTATCTACCTAAATAAACCTCAACACATAAGTGCAGAGTGGCTCCATTAGAGCAGTATCGACTGCACTGAGCACTGAATTAAATATTAGGCGAGTGGCGACAAACGACGCTCCACAGCCATACATTGACTGTTCCACATGTTGACGTCTTTACGAAGAAGCCTTACAACCCGCAGTGAACGTATAATATCTTGAGAGCGTTGCCCCTCTCCGGTCACTAAATCAAAGACGTAATGCCATCCTCGCAAATGACTGGCGATCAGAGCTCATATTAAGATCACAATCTTGATTAGTAATTTGCTAATAATAACAGCTTACGGCTCAGTAGAATTACATTTAGTGGCGAAGCATTACTTGCGATCACATTAAACACAAGATTGTTGAAAGTTAACTCAACTGGCATGAGTAATTACTAATTACTATGACGTAAGGTGATTAGCAAAAACAATAAACCCTATCATCGCTTAAGTTAGTCTAGTATGACGATAGAAATAACATAAAGTGCTTATAGCTATTAGTCAAATAGTTACTCAAATCAACTTTTAATTTAACTCATTGAAAGTTTTGAAGCGTATAATTGTTATTATGACAATATAAACCTGAAATATTACAGAGTGACCATTAAAGTTCCATTATACCTTTTATGTACGAGTATGTACATACAGAGCTTACGACATGACATACGCCATTATTTATATTCATGTAAATTCCAATGGTCACAGAACAAGTATTCGGTCACAAATATCAGTGGCGCGAGACTCACAAATGTGTTGTATAATTGTGAATGTCGATACTGTGACACAGTAAATTGCAGTAATTCGACACGAGAACGACGTATGTATGTACTGACGTCATGTTTCATATTATCTCGGTATTTCTGTTTGCGAAAAATACGTATTTGTTATTATAACTTTACACACACCTATGTCATTTCCCTCGTGGTTATCCGCAATTTTACAGTGAAAATTTTGACAAATATAGAACTGAATTTTCTGGCACAATATATTAAAATGTAGCGAAAATCTGCGAGAGATAGAGGTGCTATTTGTTGTCAATTTTGATCAGTCGTGGTTGCAGTGGATGTCCAATAAACACATACATTTATTTTATGCTATAATTTGTATTTACAGAAAAATGCATGACACTTCTAAACTATTCAAACTAGGATGCAAAATGATGTGGTCTAACAGTGATTAAGATAGGCAATCTCGACAGCTGTAGTTGAGAACAATGAAAAACCGGCCAAGTGCCAGTCAGACTTACGCACGAAGGGTTCCGTACCATTATCCCTATATCTAATATAGTAATCTAGTAATACTAGCTGATGCCTGCGGCTTCGCCCACCCGCAAATTATATACTAAAACCTTCCTCTTGAATTACTTTGTCGCATCAAAATACTTTGCGTAGTTTTAGAGATCTAAGCATACATAGGGACAGACAGGCAGACGCAGCGGGGGACTTTGTTTTATAATATGTAGTGATTGAATATCCAATTCAACATTAACAAACAAACAACGGCAAAAAACCATATTTGTTGTATGGTCCCTTAAATATTTATTTTATTCTGTGTATTGTATTTGTTGTTATAGCGGCAACAGAAATACATCATCTGTAAAAATTGAAACTGTCTAGCTATCACAGTTCATGAGATACAGCCTGGTCACAGACAAACGGACAGACGGACACGTCGACGTCTTAGTAATTGGGTCCCGTTTTTACCCTTTGGGTACGGAACCCTAAAAACCACCAATTTCTTTTAATACATGTAAATTCTGCAAAAACACAAGAGTCCTTCCTAACAAAACATGTTTACTGCAACATATCTCCGCTCCCTTTGATTTAAACCTCCTTCAAGAGCAATTTAAATAGAAAGCAAGCCAACTATTTTCCATAATGAGCTGTTCCCGGGTGTAGTGGTATCGAGTGAGGGCCGGGAGATGGGCGCCGGGAGCCGGAGGCTGGCCTGGAACAAACAGGTAATGGCGTCGCCTCCGCCACCGAACGCATAACAAGCAGATACTTGGAATTGAGAAGACGCGGCTTTGACTCTTGAGAACTTGCTGGAGAGCGAAAGGTAAGAGGAAATGTTAGTTTCACTGAAAATTTGCTTTGCGTAATTGTATGAATTCACAGTGAAAAGATTGCAGACAGAAATGCAACGTGTTCGGAAATAATTTTTAACAAGCACCAACTCCTTTGTGCCTCGAAGGACCAATTTTTTACGGTTTATTAACTGTGTTAACTCATATTCCAACAATTCGTTTGTTTTCTAATTCTAAACCTCCACTATGGAGCGAGTTACAAAATGTCCACCATTGTAGAAAGACAAAAGTAGACATTTTATTTACGCTGAATTCGAAGCGCTCCCGCATCGATAGAATTCAACAGTAATAGGTACACAGTACAGGTACAAAACCTTTATAAATTGTATCCCACCACACAACTCTTAAGCCCCAGATCAGCTCAGTGCAAGCACTCACCACCTATCAATCCAAAATATAATCCCGTGTTGTGTTGCACATTTACAAAGCTGAGTTGACGCGAACATTCGCCTCAATCGTTTGATGGTACACAACGCTCTTAAAACGTTCCCAACAAAGCTTTTTGAAGCTCCGCTCCGCTGAAATTCTGTTGACATCGCAAACGTCCGTATCGGGTATTGAATGTGTTGAAGCTTAATCCGTTACCCGGACAATGCATTCAGTGAAAAAATACTGAAGAAAACAGTTTATGCGATGAAATGTGAATATGCTTTTAGTGCTAATAATTCATTGGAAGGATTTTGTTTGTAATGAGTATTGGCGTTCGGGAAGGTGTGGTAATTTACTAACGTGTTTTGGAGCAGGAATGGTACACTAATTATGTCTCTTTCTCCCTCGCTGCAAGGGTTGTAATGGCAACTTATATAGTCAATTTTATATGACCGAACTTTTATGATCAAGGTACAAGTCAAACTTCAGGGAAAGGATACTTGATTCATATCGGTTGTCTATGTCCTACGGCCGCGTAGCAGACGTAGCGATATATTTCTGCTACGCCGTAGCACTCGTAGTTAATTTTGCTTACGGCTTAGCAACAGTGTTGTCTATCATAAAACGTGAAGTTTATCACTTAGCCCGCAAATTGTTCCCCATATCATGCCAGCGCCTAATCCCATAAACTGTAGAAATATTTCTATGAATGGCGTGTAATGGTGAGAGTGTTCGTATGTTATGACGTCATAATGCGCGATTCATTAGCCGGAGAGCCTGCGAACGAATAACAGTTCATCTGCAGGTTTAACAATCGCCGAACACGAGATCATGTGTGGGCTGAGACATTAGCGGTAGCGGTAACTGACTGGTTTAGGACCGGCAACAAATAGTCTAAAAATGGTCTGATGTCGAGTAATTTACATCCTTGATTTTTTTTACATAATTTATTAGTAATTATGTAGTATGTTTCTTGCTTGTTCTTATTACCTGTGCAAGTTTCAATTCTTAGTAAATTCTAACTTTCGAAAGGACTTGTACACACCGGGACTTACAGCTTAGTACGGCCGTTATTCCAAGTGCGTACGATGTGACTACGGTTGAGACAATTGAGCCTGGAACAGTACCTAAAGCCCAACTGACGCCAAACCTAGCCCTGCAGTAATTACCTACCTAGCACCCTAGTAAAAGTTATCCTAACGCCCTAGCCTACCATACAAACCACACCAAACGTAGGTCACGTAGGTTGTACAATAGGGAAGTCTGTCACAAGGAGACCTACGGTAACAGACGGAATTTGGGTAGGAAGAGGGTTTTGTGTACGTCGTGCAATGTACACAGGAAATGGTTTTCTTACTGCCGATCCCACAGACTCATAGGACCGATGATGGCTAAAGGTGTCTTGGCCACAGTAAGAGGAGGTATAGGAGATAAATCACACTCGACTCCAGCTTGATGACTAATTTATTACAATAATAAACTTAATTATATACAATTTTTGTGGTAAATACACATTGATACCTATTTACACGTGTGTCGGGTGTGTATCGAGCCTATGAAGCGAAGATCTCAGTAGGCCACCTCTTAGCGCTGACGGTGTGCTGGTGTTGCCGGCACATGGAACGTATGTATGTCGCTCTTAATGCTGACGCTGTGATGCTGTTGTTGGCGCGTGTAATTATGGTATGTTTACGGTTGAATAGGACTGATAATATAGTAATTAGAATTTTGACACTTTTGACACAATTAGAATTTTGAATTTTGACACCCCATGGAACTTGGACGGTGCAAAAATATTAATACAGTAATTTATCATTTTGAAGTCTTTCTTTCTACTGTTACTATGGTGATCCAGTAATGTATGCTGACTCAGTTAAAATGCGACATAGCTATATCAGAACCAAACTACCACCTAATAATACGGGTTATTCTCACATGATTTATCGCTTCTTAGGGTTTAAGATCAGCGGCCGCACTCACGTGCCGGTGTTCAATTATGTATGGAACGGCCCATCGATCGCGGTCGCCACCCGCTTCAATAGTGCTCAATAGTGGGGACCAACCACTTGTTACCACGCGCCGACATTTGCTACCATTCCTGACATGTACCCAGCTGACCACATGAAATGGTGGATGGTAGGGAGAAAGATTTAATGACGGATCGCTTATATGAAGACAGATAGACAAGATACTTCTGTTTTTAAAAAATAATGTTTGTCTCATCCAATGCCTGTGAATGCTTACAAATTTTTAGTTTTTTTTTTTATTATTACAACAAAAATATGTACCAATAAACTAGGCATTCTCGCGAATAGTTCAAATAGATAACGACAAAAATACTCAGCTACTCGAATCGTTCTTCTATCTGCTAAGAACAACAAGGGCACCTACTGTGGTCATCCTCCAACAACACAAAGATTTTTTTATAAACTTAATTAATACTTTATTTTTGCTCTTTCAGCATAGTGGGTAAACTCGTTAATATTTCGGAGCTACCAGGCTAGCATAAAGTGGAGGCTGCTTATCTAACGTACGGCGCGGCATTAACCCACTTTCATCTGCTCTCTGAACAGATAAGCTTCACACGTCGCTTTGTTTTTCCACGGAAAATGGTTATTGAAAGTCATCATTTTGTTTATTTTTTAAAAAGAAATGGAGGTGTGGAATTTAATGAACCTGCAGAGTTCTGAGAAAAACGGTGAATTGAATTTCCATCGACCGTGGCCGTTTACTTTTGTTAAGGTTTGAATGCTGAATAATTTGGCCTTTCATGAGGAATTCCGTGAACCGTTTCCATATGTCAGCGTCACCGTTTATATAAATAGCCTCATCAGTTTCGGCTTTTGGCTGTAATAGGTACTCTTTTTATTGTCTGTCTAGTAAAGTTTTCCTTTCAACAGTCTTGTGCTTTCTAAACTGAGCTATAAATCTTCATAATTATGCTTCTATGAGTACCTTTTTTATTTAAATGAATTGGAAAAACCGGGCTGAAGTACCGTTGTTAGTGGTAAAAATATCTCTCTGGTCTGGACCTCGTAATGAACTCATTCAGACGTACTCAACACGCACTCCAACTAACGCAACTCTCTATTGTACGCATTGCGTGGTCCACTGCACGCTCGGCAACTGTCGGCAACGCTCGGCGTCACTCGGGTGCACCCGACTGATTACGCGCGGATTATCTTACGGGAGCATCGTAATTGTGTCAGTCCACGGTAGCGGCAGACAATCAGGCCATTGTGCTTGTAATAATATGCGTTCAGCTTATAATCGCATTACCGGCCTTTGTCTAATGATGTGTGTCTAATTGAGTGGCGTCGTCTGCAGTGCTCGAGTCACGCTTGTTTTACTTTTTAAATTATATCATGAACATTTTAGTGGTGGCTTTGTTCATGGGTATATTTGATTCTATTCCCTTAAAAAAACCTTTAACGATTTTCAGTTTCCTTTAAACAAAGCTATTTTCCTCCAATGCATATTGCCTCAAGCACTGCACAAACACTCGCATTATATCAGACAAGATTTCAGAAACGACAATAATAACATGCTATCACCGCCGACTCGCTAAAACTCCGCACAACTTCTCCTACTGTTATATTGAATCCGATATTTCCCACAAAACAATACTAGAAATAAGTTACACAATTTCATATTCAGAGTGCAGTATATGGAAATACAGCTGGATTTAGTAAATCCCGCGCTTAGAACACAAAACTTCGCTTGGCTGATTCGCTCAAAACGATCAGATTGAGCGAAGCGCGCGCGACAGTGCAAAACTGTCCCGGCAACTACTACGAAATGTTTACTCACACCTGTTCTCACCACATTATAACACAACGTTTTTCTTTTTTTGCTAAATTCATTACATTTTAGTTACTTTTTTTCGGATGGGAAATCATCAAATGACTTTTCCCGCTCTGGGCGGAGCAGAAGAGAGTGTCAGACTTTAACTGACTGAAACCCATCCATGTTCTTTCATCGCCCTTTGTGTTCCGGGACCACGGTATCTCTTTCGAACAGTCTCGCGGCCCACATTTTAGTTACTTTAGCCAAGTTTTGTTGACGTTCCTAAATATTCCATTAGCATAACGTGATGAGTTCTTACGGAGTTATTGAGGTAAGTACTGATAATTAAACATCCTACAAACCGTACCTACACAAAATACGGGCTTTGGACGTGGACTTTCGGATACCAGGCAAACAAGGCAGACAAGGTATACAAACTGCAGAAACGACAAATTCATGACGTAATATTTTTTTCGGATTAAACCAAAGAATCTCCGGATAGTACGGGTTCGACTTTCAAAAAACGAACGAACATTAAAGAGTGAGCAGTGCGCGTCGAGTCGCCGTCGTGTTGCCATCGAGGACGCTTTGTTATAGGCACTCCACGCGGGCGCAACTGCAAACTGGCTGAAACAAATCTCTGCAGAACTAGGTTATCCCTTCCTGTCGGACTGTCGGATATTTGTCCGATAGACGGGCATTTTGCCTACTCCACTACTCGTACACACCGTAACTTAGCTAACAGCGGAACATTTCGCTCAGGATATTAAGTTTTCAATATCGCTTGTCTGTTTGTCCGCGATATAGGCGAGTGCGAGAGAGAGTGCATTCGTGGCTTTGATTGGATTTTATGGAGAGGTGGTCACAGTTAAGAGCGGCCCGTTTAATCCCTCTTCCGCTAACTTTACTAAACGGTACAAAATATTTTTTGCGCCGTTTTTCCCGACTTTTATTAGCCGTATGCGTATGCATCCGGATCTGTCCAGCCGTTCTAGCGTGATTGTGTAACACACATCGATCCAAACTTTCGCGTTTATTGTAGTAGTAGGATAATATTATTGATAGAATATTCTGTGATTACTGTTTTAGTAAATAATCTATTTTCAACTTCATTCAAAGAGTTTCTAGTATATTTTTAATTTATATAAGAAATTGTCCATAAACCCCCCGTAACATCGGTGGGTGGGCCGGAGGGCCAGGCCGCCATACAGGCCGGGTTGGCAATCAGGCCGCTCGTCACGACGATGTGGGCCCCAACATAACATGCCATTAACTTACGCAATCTGAATTTTTAATCTCAATTATTTTACTACAAGATGAGGGTACCGATGCGATGTATTCGGTATTGATCGTCCTTGTTATCGTGAAATACTCAATCAGTTCATAACGTTTTCATTATGGAAATGATTTATTTAATGCTTTGAAATAATAAATAAGGAACCCCGTTTCTTTGTCAACAGGAATATCTTAAATACACTTATCATCTGAAACACAAACCTACTACCGATGCGATGCAATGTCTTTTCAGCAGCCCTCAAGGCTCTGTATCGACCAAGTCTCAACAAAAACCGATGTAAGAACATTTTCAAGGCCACTAATATTCTTTGACTAGTTACTCAAGCAGAAACTATTACTGTAGCTAAATAACTAGATTATTAGTTTCAGTTACCTAGAAACAGCTTTAAGATCTATACTGTGTTACTATACCTTACGCATTTATACCTATTTATCATCTTGTTAATTCAGAACATCAAGAGCAATGTTTCAGAAACATGTCCAGTACAATAGAAACTCTCAACTTCTGTATTTCTATGTGATTGTACCAAAGAACAAGCCAATCCGACTCAAAGGTAATAATTAATCAATTAGCGACCGTAAATCCAATGGGCGTCGACCGATTAACCGCTCACGTTTGAGCGAACCGATTGCGAGCGTGACCTTTGCGCGTTTGGTAGGCGACGATGCTGAACATTGTCGTGTGTAGCCGGTAATAGACTGCGATAATTATATCACACTTCATTATAGTTGATGTATTTTTATTTCGGGAATAAATGTTTTTGTGTTACACTTATGAAGGTATTGTGGTTTTTATGTGCTTCGGCTAGACATGTGGGGCGCTTTCTGGGGTTGTCTTTTATTGCACGATGTTCAGTAAATGCTCAACTTTGCTCGATAATCGTGCTATTTCTATTTCATACGATTTAGATCAACAAAACATTTTCGTTGAATTCAAGACATAACCTTCTCTTCAAAAAAATATTGAATCTTTGAATGGCAAAAAAATCAAGTGAGCAATAAAAGAATATTGAAGTTTTATATTTACGCAAAGAAAAGATTTAGACTGTATACTTTTTATTTCTATTGGAGATGAATTCTCTGAGGAGTTCCAATGAAATGCCCCTCAAGTAACAGTCACCTCTTACGTGATCGATTTGACTCAACTCAGCGTCTCGATGGAGGCGACACTTATTATAAAGCTGTGACCTAGATTATACACACTTTTATGTACCTACTCCCCTACATACTTAGGTTCATCATGAGGTCACATCTGAGGCGAAGATTTGATGACGGCACGCAACAGGAATTAATGGAAACGATTGACGGCGCCATACTCCCCAATTCTGAATCGACTTAATACATAGAGTCTTATATACGATGATCGTCACTGTTCCGATTGGTCACCAAAAACTTTTTCCAAACTATAAGTCCCAACTCGTCACCATAAAAGAACAAATGAATTTTTGACTTTGAATAATTGACTTCCCGATTCGTCACTGTGTAGATTTGTGTCAAAAAGTACAGTTATAATTAAGAAAAATATAGTCTGAATTTTAAATAAATTTATTTACAACAACTTTAAACTTAAGCCATCGTCGGTACGATAGGAAGAAGTAATTTTTAAATTTTAACATAATATCTTGTTTCAACTACATAGGTACAGGCTGTAAACAACCATATCACGAAGCCGTCAACCAAGCTTTCTGTACATCAAACTGAGTAACTTTACGCAAAAAATTATTGCTGGGAAATGACTTTGTTTTTTGGGGTGAAAAATCATGTTTTGTGGTAGATATTTCTTGGGGTGAAAAATCATGTTTTGTGGTAGAACTCAATATCACGCACTTAAAACATTGTGCTGATGGATCGATTGAATAGTACAGGGGTCGTGGAGGTGTTTAAAGTAAAAATCTTGTGTGTGCTGTTTTTTACACCATATACACACATCAAAAGTATCTAGGGATCAACATATATTTTTGCAATAACTTTTCTCCTGATTGATATTAATTAAAATTTTCTTTAAGGATTCATCAAATAAAGTGTTTTCGTTTGTCACAGTAACGATAAACCAAGTCACCTTTGCATTAATAAAGAAATTTGCCATTTTCCTAATAAAGGGATTTTTGACATTTGAACCACTAACATTAAAGTTCGAAAAAAAGACTGAAATAACAGTTTTCTTTAAAATTTTATTGGGTAACTTAAACAATTAATAATCCGTGTTTCTACCGCGAACACTAACAACACAAGAACATCGGTTTGGCATACTCAAAATGAGTTCATCCAAATCACGCTGTGGAATGGCCGCCCATGTTCGTTGCAACAACAAAAAAAGGTCTTCTTGCGACTGGATACCCTCCATATTCGGCAGAGCTCTTCTCTGTAGCATATCCCATGCATGCTCAATCGGGTTCAAGTCTGGCGACTGAGCAGGCCAGGGCAGGACATTGATGTTAGCTGCGGCGAGAGTCTGTCTTACAACTCTTGCGGTGTGCGGTCGTGCATTATCATGCATTAACTGAAATAAGGGACCGATTTGCACTTGTAGAGGAACGATGACGTCTGATACAATCGTCTCAGCATAAATTTGAGCGTTGAGGTTGCCTCTGATCCAAATCAACTCAGTTCTTCCGCCGATCCAAATACCCGCCCATACCATGATGGTTCCACCACTATAAGGATGGACTTCCTGGCAGGATTTTAATCGCTGTTGGCGTCCAGGGGTTCTCCAGTGTCGTATACGTCTTGTATCCGGTCTCATACCAAAACGAGACTCATCAGAAAAGCACACGAAACGCCATTGTTCTTCTGCCCAATTTCTGTGTTCAAGAGCCCATTGATATCGAATCCTACGATTGTGCATTGCTATAGGTGGTACCCGTAGCGGTCTTCGGGAATGAAGGTTCACGTCATGCAAGCGGTTTCTGACTGTTTGGTCGCTAATTAAGTTCCCTGAAGAGTGATGAAGCCTCACGGCTAACATCATGGCGGTTATTGTTGGAGCTCTTCGAGTTAAGATTTGAATGTATCGGTCTTGTCTCCGTGTGGTGCAGCGATACCGTCCTCCATGGCGCTCAGCCACGGTACCAGTGCTTCGGTAACGTGTCCAAAGTCGACTGATAACACTCTGACTTGTATTCAGAGCTAAAGCTACAGTACGTTGCCGGGAACCAGCTTCTATCATTCCCACGGCTCTGAGCATTTCTTCCCTGCTTAAATGACGTCGCCGCTCCATAATAACGTTGGTTTTAATCAGTAGTAGGGAAACAGTAGCACTAATAATGTCTTCAATGCGTTGTATGTTTTTATAGGGAAAATATTGACAGCTTATTTTCATCTTTTACTCGAATTTGATTGAGAGTTCCTGATTCAAATTATGAAATGCACCAAAAAGGATCCATATAAATTTATAAAATCATAAATTTATTACAAAGCCACATCTCAATCTCAAGAAATCCGCATAAAAATGCTTGATCCCTAGACATTTTTGATGTGTGTAGATATAAAATACTTTACGTGCCCTAATCTGTCTCTAAAACTGCAGCTAAAAACGTTGGTTTTGAAATACTTCTTCATCGGATGATCCATGATCATTATAGATTTTTTTTTTCTTTTCCTAGCCTTTCTTGTGTCCCACTGCTGGGCAAAGGCCTCCCCTTTCTCCTTCCAAACCTCTCTATCTTGTGCGATATCTGGCCATGTAAATAGGATAGATTAAGGATTTTTTTCAATTTTTTTATTTCATTAGGATAGGATTTATTCACATAAATAAATATACCAATGTTTTCTTTAAAAATATGAGTTAATTATTCACACGCCGAGAGTAAGGGTAGAGGGGAGGGGAAGGGAGGGTTGCATCTGATTGTCAAATGGAAATGTAATTTAATAAAAAAGTGTTATATTAATGAGGAAAAATATGGAAAAACAATAACTACTTACATAAAAAGGTACAAAATAAAAAGGTCTGCAGAAAAATGGGTAAAATACCCATTTTTCTGCAGACCTTTTTATTTTGCCAAAAATAATAATTTGAATCAGTTCGAATAAATTAAATATGTTACCAAAATATTAAATAATCTGAAAATATTTGGATGCTTAGTTAATTAGTTCTGTGGATCATCAAAATCTCAGGGAAAATACTACTAGTACTTCCTAAATGCTTCCTATTAGAATTTTCCTACTAAATCCAATTACAGTTCAATTACGTAGTTACAAGAAAAGCACACAAACATACAATTTGAAACAAAGCTCTCTGACCACAACCTATAATCTAAGTAGCGTGATTGTTCCAAGTTAGCCGTAATGCGCCGCGATTGTGGCGCAAATCGACACATGTAAACCTAAGTGAATTACTGAGCAGACTTAATTGTACGCCGCGATTCAATAGCCGCAGAGCTGGCGCGGCCCTAATGTTGGTCGCGAGGTCACTCTGGACGCATGGACAACACGCCACTCAGATAAGGGTTCAGAAACCTGACGTTTAGACTAAATTACATAATAAAAATTAAGGATTTCAAAAGTAAAGCATCGTGGTTTGACGTGATAATTGTAGGTATTTTATTTTAATGTCTTAAAATTGACATCGAAATTATTACACTCAATGTTTATACATTGAGTGTACCTAATAAATTCGATGTCAATTTTAAATGATGTGTAATTAGAGCGTCTAGACTCTCCTAGCCTAAATAATACATTATTTTGTTTTGCTCGATACAATCTTTGTTTTTATTATATTTTAGTATGTAAGGGTTCTTACAGACGAGCGGTGCGTTGCTAACGGCAGATAAACAGCAGCCATCACCACCGTCGACGACTGCCGCCGACGGGTGACGCCAAAGTGCCGCTCGTCTGTAAGAACCCTAAACAGTAAATCTCTTGATAGACATTTTCCATAAAAAAAATAATTTATCCGATTTTTTCCAAGAGACTATAGGTTTTTTAAGAAATATCTTATAGGTCAGAACTGGCCTGCAGGCAATTCTCTCAGTCACCGTACTGGGAGGCAAACGGTGAAGGGTAATGAGCACATTAGTCTGTCTGGACTCGAACTACGCAGCACTGGTTTTTTAGTTCATTAGCCTAATTAACTGGCAAAGGTAAGCCTTATTACTGCTCTGTTACCCCTGAAGCCTAATTGAATACTATTTGTTTAATTATATACCCGGCTTTAGAAACATTCTGACTGCGCTTTTAACTCAATTATTTTGGTGTGTTGGCGAGCTTTTTATGCATATAACATCACAAACGTAATCACCAAAGGGTTAGGAAGAGGACCTAATCTAACACGTAATAGGGGGCGATCCTATTGCCATCAAACGATCAAACGGGCACAAAATAAACTTTGTGGCCAGCCACGACTGATATATGCCCGTTTAAGACGATTATACACTGAGATATTCTTAATGGATAATAAAACCAAGCCAGGACTTCACGTACAACAATCGCACCCGCGGTCACCAGACCTACAAGGCGAGACGAAAGTAGCCACTTTTAAAAAGAAAAGAAAAACCTTCTACTAACTTAACGAACAACTTACACTTACACTTGTCAATTCTTGATCTATGTAACCTTGTTAAAAGGTTAGGTTCATAAATCCAACAAAAAGTCAACAAAGTATAAGTTCAGAATATTAACTGTTCAGCACGTTTTATCTCATAACTACGTAGGAAGGAGTATTCAATAAATAAAAGTAGAGTGCAAACTTGTCTGTGCTCAGATTTCAAATATAGAAGCTGTCAGCTGCCTGTCTCCCACGCAATGTTACAACTTGCAACTACAGGCGCGCTGAACGACACACTATAGTCTGTTTTTTAATCTCGTAGACTAAACTGACATTACGAGTGTTGTCAGTTTATTGCAATTCTTAAATAGTGATGTGGCACAACCGAAACCTAGCGTTAATAAAATCAAGTATCGTTTTTTTACAATAAGTTATCCTGAAATAATGTGTAGGTACTTATTTAAAACGTAATAATACAAAATTAATAATGTTAATCATATATTTTTAATTACATAACTAAATTACAGGTATTCGCGTTAATCTGATTCAGATAATGACTCCATGTCTGAGGAATATTCTGAATCATCAGAATCGCCACCTACTTCTATGATAAACCTATCAGTAATGTCGTCGGTTATATGGCCCAGATGACACATTTCATCTTCAATTTTAATTACATGGACTACACAGTCTTTCCACCGCTGCGGGGTCACTTGACGAAGCCCTTCTTCAAAAAGGCTTCGTACTTCATTCATTTTGAATGTTTTATTATTTTTAGCGACATGCCCCTTTACTTAAGCCCAGACCAACTCAATCGGGTTTAGCTCGCAGTGGTAAGGGGGAAGTCGCAAAAAGTGACACCCCGTTCAGCAGCCATCTCGTCGACGACATACCTTTCATGGGCTTTTTTGTGCTTTCATTTAATTCGGGCTTTAACATTGTCTCGTCATATGAAATATTTTTTGATTTTAGCCAATCTTGGATTTGCCCTTTTCGCCAACTAGAAGTAGGTAACGATTCCAGTTTCCTAGTGTGATATGGAGCATTATCTATTACAAGTACTGCGTTTTCTTTTAATTTCGGAAAATTATTTTTTAACCAGTTTTCGTATATCTCAGAAGTCATCTCCTTGTGGTAATCATCTAGTCCCTTTTTCGCTTCGAATATTAATAGACCATCATCCACGAAACCAATATCATATCACGTCCGTATTCTATGCTAAATTCGCTACAGCAATATTCCAATTTATTTATTGTATTTTTTATTTCAAACAATCTATAAAACCAATGCTAACGATCGTAGCGATGACCTAGCGGGCTGTCAAAAACGGTCGCAAGGAAATGTCATCTTAGCGATTATAATCGTTAAGTTGCGATGACACTCGATAACTTTGACAGTAGAGACTACCAAAAATCATTAAATTGGGATCGTATAAACATTGAAGAACAATATAAAAATTATAAAATGTAACAAAATATAAGATGAAGCCTTGCATTTGTCGTTTTCATCGTTTTGGTAAGCAATTTTGTTCATTAATATTTAGCGACTGTCAGTTTGCGATCGAATCGCTATCTTATGTCGAGACTGCAGGCCATGGTCGGATTACGCATGGCGTTGCGTGGTCAGATTTCCCAGGCAGTTTGTAGCACGTCGTGCAGCCGTGTGTACGTACGTGAATTTTAAATATAAAACTTTGAATGAAAATTAAATTCGTCTATTATAGATAAAAAGTTACGATTCAACAAACCGGTATCGTAGGTACAACACTGCACAAAAGAGCTGGCAACATTATTTGTAAATTTGACATTTGCATGTGTCAATTTAGTCTACGAGATTAAAAAACAGACTTTAGACACTTTACACGCCCCCATCTTGTGTTTATTCTTATTTTTTTGTAGATAAAACGAAATAAGAGAGGTTTTGTTTAAACCAGCCAGACAATTCAGCATGTGATTTTTAAGCACCCTCTCACGAAAGATTTTGGGGTTACCCCAATGAAACTACTTCACTCTTTTGTCCTTAATTAAAATCAGTATGAGCATGAGCTCCCTGTGAACGCATATGCAATACGACTTAGGTACCATGAGTCGTACACTCGTACAGTTGGATTCGGGCATACGTTAGCAAGAAACGTTGAACACTCCATCGCTCACAATCAGTTCGCCGGACCAATCAGAGGGGGTGTAATTTCGGCCATTACGCAGCCGCCGCCGCGCCGCTCGGCGCAACTAATACAAAGGCCGACTGTCGCTCATTGTCATTCGGTAAATTATCGGGCGGCGTCTGAACCCGCCGTAATGAGTAGCCGACCCACTGCCACACTGCCACATTACATCGCTCGAATACTTACCGACCTACCCATCTGCCGAGCCTACCTTTGACGCCTCGTTGACACAATTAGTCTGACAGAACCACATCTGCTTTGTTCTGAGTCATTAATTCGTTCCGTTAAATATTTGACGTATGCCACATTGGGCACCCGTTTTAACGGCACCTGAGGTAATGTCACCTGAGGTATTCCACATACGACACCTATCAATATTTTTCGCAGGTGCCATTAGTAGAATAGTTTATTATTTCAGATTTTATTCCACAAAGGGCACCTACGGATCAGTAGGTACTAGTGTTGGGACGTTTACTTTTTAATGGACGTCAAAATTAAAGCAGCGTGTTGATATTACAAACTGTTTACTGTTGCAGTACTAATGATGTAAATTTTAAAACACGTTCGTGCAAACTTCACAAAACGCAGCGGCTAAGTACATTTTATGTGTATTTAAAAGTTTGCATTAATGAAGCGAACATTTCCTTTTAATGTATGAATATGGTATGTACACTTGAGGGGTTATTATTTTTCCTTTACGAGGGTTCACATAATCATAGAGTTATGAATGTGCGCGAGCGGCCGCGCGGGCGTGCGTTGGCTTCGCGCTCGCTCGCGTGATATACTGCTCGCGATCACGACCGCTCCCGCCAATTTGTTTATATTTTTATTACCACATTTAATTGAGATATTAAAAAATAGTGTTTTACCAAGCAATTATAATCTTTACGTGCACTATATTCATCGCGTGATTCATCGCACCAAACAAAATTTTACGAACTTTATTTTGTGCGATAACAATCTTGTGATTTTGTAAAATGCATTTTATTAACAAGGTAGGGTAACGTGAACGTTTTGCTTCCGTATTCCCGGAACGTAACGGAAATAAAGGAAAGGAAGGCTGGTCACGTCTACGCGTCTGTCGCCTGCCTGGATCTGCGACTCATAGGTAGATGTAGAAGGTGTGCAGCGATCCTTACTGAGATTTACACCAAAAAGTTGCGCGGCTCTGGGTTCTAACCACTCTATGTATGGCAGCTCTCAGTGCAATGGAAGTGTTTCCACATTTTTCTTTTACTTCAAGTTTCTTATAATGAACTTTTACGTTACCGTCTGGGGTGTGTAGCAATTTGAACTCGTATACGAATAGTTGGCGGGTTGTTAGTGGAACTGTCGACTCAATTTTATACGAAAAAAGAAAGATCTAGTTTTCTTGTTCAGAAAATCCGGTACGTGAAACGAGAAACGGTTTATAACTGAAAACGCCGACATCTTTTCGGGAGAAGCGGGGTATGATAAATTTTGTAGAGGACGACTTAGTAGGCTCTCTTTTGCCGGATTAAGTTATTAAAGCATTTTTGCTTTTATAAAAATATGAGCCACAGGAAAAATATCATGAAACTTTTTATCAGAAAGAAAAATTTTAAATAAACTCTGGTAAAACAAGGTGGTTTCATTGCATTAATGCACAATAGCAGTTACTTTCCAAATCACGCCCTTATACAGATCCCTTGCGATCCGCTGATCCGCCTGCGCCCTTACGTCATAACTACCGGTTTAAGACAGCTCCTCCCGCCGCCTGCGCGCCTGGTAGCTCTTATCGCCGCTCGTTGCAGTCAGTCAGCGCTGTTTTGTTCTTTATCGCGATGTTTTGATGAGTCCCGCCTTAACTCGGATGAAAAATCACTTTCGGCTTGTTGAACCGTTTTTTCCGCCTCGTATTACGAGCTACGATATTATTATTTTTTTGCTTTTTCTTTCGGTTGTCCCGCTGTATAGAGTTGGTTCAGCCGAGCGTTTGTGTTTTGTTAACAATGTGTGTTCAGGATATGTTTAGGTCATGAAATTGTTGTTTATTTTTTACCTTTTTAGAGGTCTGAAATGTAGTAAGTGCTTAGGGCAGAAGTTTTTAAGCAAGTAAGTTTTATGAAATAAGATATACACGTATGTAAGTGTATATCGCATTCGCCGTCTTTTATGTGCAAAAGTCATCGCACTCAGAATCGAACTGATCAGCATTACATAGCTCCTAACCCGTTCAGTTTGTAGTATACTACATTTTTACATGTGCTCGGTCGTAAATAGTCTCATCGTCTGCACGCACGGTCGCACTTGTATTGGCAACTTTAGTGGCCATATTTCTTAGTGGCGGTAAAGCGGGATTAGCAACAGGAGCGAGTGACACCTCTATTACGTACCTGTGCTATCTAAAGACACTGTGGGGAGTGTCAGTCGAAAGTGTAGAGGGAATACCGACATTCTCGTTCAGGTACAATTTATACTAACATTTTATTGATGTAGGTAATCAGGCATCTTTACATTATTTCAGACTGTCAAAGATCTACTAAGAAGTGTTGCAGAATTGATTAAAAAAAAATTACAACTTTTTGATTTTGTTCTTCAGAAAAATTATGGAAAATTTTTATTCTATGCAGCTACAGAAGTAACTTATTTCATTTGGGATTTAAACGTATATTAATTAGAAGGTAAACCATATTGTTCTACTACTACACGCACTAGTATTTCACTTATCGTTGATCGTATTTAGGTGTGTTTAGGTGTGTAGTCACAGAAATTCTGTATTAAATTATTCATTCGAAAATTCCTTGTTCTAATTTATTCGAAAAGAACAACTAGTGGAATTAGCTGCGGGCACTATTTGCGTAGACATGAAACTGTCTGAATCAGCGCCTAATTGCTAGAACAATTTAATAAAGTCACGCTAGGCTGTGTTCCGACTCCGAGGCAGGGCTGAGGTAATTAACTCCTTTGTTTGCTCTACCTAAGGGTACACACGGGTAAGGGTAAACATGTTGTCTTTAAAAGATAAGTCTTTTAAAGACAACATGTTTAGCGGCTATTTGTGTTTCCGTAATGTTCGAAAAGGTCAAACGTGGACACGTGGCCGATTTGTGTAGAAAATAGAATAACACATAACTTTTAACCCACTTAAAACTTACTAAAGCGGTTTAAAATAATGAAGTTGACTAAACAGAAACATGGAACAATTTCACACAGAATCTTGGAACCAGAATTATGAATTTAATCATCATACTCCGGAACTCCGAACTCTGAACGATAATGTACTGAAATCAATATCGGAGTCCTGTGTCAGTATCCGTATCCCACTATTCATTCCTGTAGCGTTTGCATGAAAAACCCATTTAAAATGTAAGTTGTCTTATAAAAACAACTTTATTTGATTTATTTAACGCATGAAATATAAATAGCTATGAAATAAGGAAACCGGTAGTTTGTCGCGCACCAATTCCAACATGTCAACTGCAGAGTTGCTTAGTTTAGAAGAAAAACTACGATAAAAGTTTATAGGGAAATTAGAAGAATAAAAGTTTCTCTTAAACTCTTCAACACCAGACATACAATGTCCGTTGTCATTGTATTATCAGTAGGCCCTGTCCAACCTAACGTATTAATGAAAATATTCCAACAAAATTTTGTCTATGGCCCAACCGCAGACTAAGTAATAGTAGGTGTAAGTCTAGATATGTAACACTACCTAAACAAAGTCTAGAACATAAATTACCTAAATATAACAACATAAACATATTTAACGTAGACGCACGAAAATTGAGTGTCTAACTAGAAATTGGTGGAAGTCCCGAAGTGTCATGGCCGCCAAAGTTACGAATTGTATGAACAATTAGAATATTTAAAGGGTGTGTGTTGGAGAGTTTATGCCTAACGTTACCTTGGACTATATTATCGTGAATTATGCTTAGCTTTGAGCTAATCTTTCGCTAGTTTGCGTAGTTTTGTGCTACTTATTTCTTGTTGGAGAACTTGTTACATTAACCCAAAAATATCTTCCAAGTCACATATTGTTATTTGGGAGTTACGAAAATTTAGAAATCCTTTGTTAGATATCTTACTTTGTGAAAGTACTAATATTTAGATGTACGTATTTTGGATTTTTCATTTAAATGTACGTAATTCAATGAGACAAGGGCAAGAAGGTGATGAATTTACACATAGAGGATATGATATTAAAAGCGAAAGTTGTTTCTAATATGGAGTAGTTTAGAATCATCCCTTTGAGAAATGCAAGTGACTAAATCGCCACCCTGTCCCTGATGGTTGTTATAACCTAAAGTTGTTGCGACACAACTCTCCTCATTATAAAATAATCCTGCGTGAACACTTGGTATCAGGTAACTGCCTGAAGCCTAAGGAACACGCTTACGCCTAGATTTGCATTTATATTAAAGATTAAACTTAAATCAGAGTTCACAGGACGTTATCCAGAATTTGGTTGACGTTGAGTCCCTAAAGAGAACTGTAAAGTAAATCAGGTACGAAACGCTGTCCAATAATAACTCCCAGGTTATACTTCAGGGAGCAAAATACGTGTCAAGTTTGAAAGGCCTTTGTCAGTGCCTACTCTGTTTCTGTTGAGTGCCTAAACGAATGAAATAATTCTGATTTTTGGACAAAGAACCATAAACAGTTTGATTCACGTTTCAACTTACGACCTTTCGCTTACTAACCCGCATCATATCCCGCGTCCTAACCAAAGCTATTGGTCGCACGAATAAGCAATCGCTGCTTTTATATATCTCTCTTCTCCAAAAACCGAAAGGCCTCTCTATCGACGTAAAGACGTCTTAAGAGTCATCGAACAAAATGAACACGACGGTCACGTTTGCTTATATTACGAAGCAGCTTTAATTATTGATCTACAACCACCATGTGTTCATTTCCTTCTCCAAACCCAGCACCTATTATCTTCTCAAAACAATTTCAAGACATTAGCGAAACCTATGCATACGCTTATCATAACGCGACGTAACAAGGCGGAAGATTAATTTCCTTTGTATCGTCTCTTGGAGGTTCCTGTGGTAGGAGGTAGAGGGGGGGAGGGGCGCAAGTGCCTTACGAGTACTTAGGACTGCAATGTATCGGAGGTAATGCAGCTTTGAGAGGGAACAAATGTATTTTACAAATATTATATGTCGAGTATTGGAAACGGTTGTAGTAAGGCATGTTCTTTCAGGCAATCGACAGAGGGTAAGGAAAATTGTTAATGTTGAAATTAGCAATTACTTTCAAGGTTAAGCTCATCGCTGTATAGACTTTTAGTGTGATGAGGTCAGCTGCCTGTCGCTCTGGATTTATATGATTACCAGTATTGTACAAGACGCGTCTGCCTGTCTTACCTCCACAACTCAGTTACTGGCCAACGCGAAAGTCGAGACGATTTATGTATGAATTAATGTTTGAATTCATGAATGATATTCTTTCACGCCAAACTACTGAAGAAATTTGGCATTGTTTCTACCCTGAATTAACAGAAAGGATATTTTTTTCCCAGGATTCCTGACAATAACCGAAGAACACGCGGGCGAAGCCGCGGGCATGATATGGTAGTATCTAATAAGAAAATATTATTGAAAAGCTTTACAGTATCAAACATACCTTTTATATATATTATATATATAACCTTTTAATACAAAAAGTCACTTCAACTCTCCATGACCTAACTAACTGCCGCCGCTATTCCCGACGTTGGCATGCGCTGTACGATATAAATCTGAAAGTTGTTCCGTCGCAATAACTCGTGTTTACGAGCGCTATAATACACTGACACGTGGCCAATTATTAGAACTGATATGACGATAGTTTCTAATAGCCGAACTTGTTGCTCAATAATAACAGCCACACGGGTGCTGGCCAAGGTCAGTATGTGGATGATCGTCATATTCCGAGTTTTCTCCATGCCTCAGAAAGCACGTTAAGCCGGTGGTGTCATTCGTAGATCTTTGACAGTCGTTACAGGTAGTCATTGGCCCGTATAAATGACTACTTATCTGGGTTGTGGAGGCTGGGCTCCATGTAAAATACTGGTATTCTGCTCCATCTGGCAAGATAGGAAACCAATCCCAACATGATTGGGTAAAGATAGGCAGATGATGACGACGATAGTTCCAGATTATAATTGATGAAATAAGGATTGATAATGCTGAAGCCACACAGGGAGTTTGTAATGCTAATGAGCTTCACTTTGTGTTCGGCGCTTATTTTTGTAAAGATATATCCATTTTTGTACATTAGCCGTGATAACTTGACAAATAAACTTGTGTGTATATGTTGAGGTGTATGTACCCAACATTTGAAGTGCTATGATTCTGTGACATTGTTTGACATCGCTGGTGTTAATTATAAATAGTTCTAATTAATTACGTGCCCTATCTTCTGTTAAAGGACACTTACTTTAGTCCTAGAGGTAAGACAGGTCTTTGAACCTATTAACAATATTATGAACACTCTGCAGTATAAGCATGTACCAAGGTATGCTGTACTTCAGCCATTGGATTGCAAACATACCCGCATATTCACATACAGCTTGCTAGTATTACAATAAATGTTCAGGAAAGTTGCTGTCACTAGTGAAACAAACGTCATCTTTACATAATTATTACAATTTAAGTTCGCTTTTCATGTCTGTGTGTGCGAGCGCGTTGTTTTTCGTTTCCATAACATTTAGAAAATTAGATCTAGATAAAGTACAGAAATCTCGATGTTTCGACATGTCGTGAAGAACCACACAAAGCAGGGACAGATTACGAGTCTTGCATAATATAACTTGATTCAACGTAAGCCAGCAAGGCCGGGCCAAGCAAGAGATTTGAAGACATTAGCCGAGATCACCGGCCTGTCGTAAAAACATCTTAAACGGCCACTTCGCGAAATGACAACGTGTTACGTTTTTTACGCTAAAATGTGATAAAGCTGTATAATGTCAGGTCGGCTCGCGGCCGTTATGAAACAGCTAAAAGTTGATAGTTAGTGTGATGGCCGAGCGCTGAACACGCCGGAATACTACAGGTAAACGCTAAGAGGAGGAGGAATATTGTTAGATAAAACAATAGTTGTATTCATTTTTAGCATTGCTGGTCTACGTTTACGTCTACAGTTATTGGAACTGTCCGTAACAATCACTAGGTGTGTAAAAATATCCACAAAACTGATTTTAACAATAAAAAAGCCCTTTTAAAAGCGGTGTGGGTCTCCAGGTCTCACTGGGGGCGTGGGTGAGACCTGGGGGCCTAAAGTGGCCACTACAGCAGAATCATGATGTTCCAAGTTCAATAAAAAGCCTATCACTATCATTAAGTATGAAAAATACAAGATTTGATAGCAGGAAGCCAAATTAAAGCTTGTAACGTACATACCTACACTACTTCAGCGAACATAATCAATTTTTGACCAAGATATGGAAGTAGGTAAGGCAACATGCACAGTATACCTGTCTCAATATGTATCTTCCATATATTAAACAAAAGATATTAGACAAAAGGATTTAAACCAACACTAATAACGTGCCATCAACTATTTGTAACTAACACCAGTATTTTCACGATTCTCATTACCATTCATGCGTCCCCAGATTCACGCCAAAGTTCGCGATTCGCCCATAGTTAAGTAGTTTCGTCCAAATGTGAGCAGATTCGTTCGATAGTTGAGCCAATTCGTTCGAAATCAAAAACGGCGCGCGCGTGTGAGTTCAACTAGAAATTATAGTAATTAGATTTGAGGCAGATTTGAGGGGAACTTCGGTAATATTGGTGGGTTCGGCGTACCGACGCCAGATGCCTGATTTATGTTCCAGTAAACTGTTCCGGTTGCAACTGGTAGGAGTGATTTTAAAGGGTTTTATTGTATTTTGATTTTTCTTTTTATGACTGACTTGAATTTTATGCTACATTCAAAAAGCCTTAAAAGTCAGAGTTATGATGGACTTTCTATTTATCTATAGATGTTGTAGCCTCTTCAATTAAGATTATATTTGTTTGTTGGAAAAAGTAATGACTCTCTTTTTTAAGCAAGAAAGGGAAACCAAATCAACTAGAAATTCCCTAAAATTAATCAACGTGACACAAACTCTTTAAATTCCTTTCCCCAAAATTAAACTCCATTCCGAACCACCAAACGCCACACGTCTTTTAACCAACAATAGGAAAACTAGAGAAACAAGGAAAACGGTCGAAAATCGACGAAATAACACGGCGCCTAAACCCGGCCATCGAGATAATCTTAATTCCAGCCGTCAAACAGTTTCATTGTCTGTAAGAACTGTATCTTGCACTCATCTTAACTTCGGCATTAACTTTAGGGTCTCATTAAAACAACTTGCATTTTAATTGGATCTGCACTTTGTTGTTTTTTCTCGTCAGCATATTGTTAGAGGTTTCACTGTAGAGTTTTAGCACTGTCTCAGAACGTGTTTTGAATAATTTGAATAAATACAAAGTAAGGACTTAGCTTATGCATATTCAGCCTGTAATGTTCCACTGCTGGGACACAGGTTTCCTCTCTATGAGAAGCAGTGCATGTCTGTTATCCACCACGGCTCAGTGCGGGTTGTTATATATACCAGATGTTGTTTCCAGGACATGCTGGTTTCCTCACGGTGTTATCCTTCACCGTTATCGTGCAGGGATTATAAAATAAATTCTACAAAGTAATGCGCCTGCCTAAGTGCAAATTAAAGATCGACGACCACTGTAAATCAGGGCCAATACCACTGGGGTACTAAGTAATGCCCTACTGACACTGTTATTAGGACAAATTGTTCATGTATCAGTTTGTGAATGAGATAAGTTATCATAAGACTCCTATAGTGACCAATTAACAACACCTAACCACCTAATATGGGTAAGTGGTTACAGTGTCATACTGTATAATATTTATGTTAATATTTATTTTGCAGGCAGGCGTAATGTAGTAGCAAGTTGTCAATGACAATACATAAACGAGCGATTCCACAAAATTATTGCGTTCAATTAAGCACATAAGAAGATCGGAATTACATAATTCTCTCAATTTTGGCTCAAATTCCAAATCCCAAATTGGAGCAGCGACCAAACAATACAACACAATCCTGTTCGTATTACAAGAACTCGACTCCGAATCCGGGAAGTGTTTAAATAGCTCTATAACGAAATAAATCAGACATTAGAAAACAATAAAATGTAAAATGTTTGGTACTGCGCCCCCGACTGCTTGGTACGCTCGTAAACCGACTTTATAGCCATATCGGGATCTTACGATTTATAGCTCACTACATTATTGTAATCTCTCTTTACATACATACATATATAAGCGAGATTAGGCCTACATTGAAGCCCAAGATAAGCCTTTATAGGAATTTATATTGAAAACTTTGGAGCGCCGTCAACGAAACATTTTATGAGAACCTGTCGCTGTAATCTCACTTTAGAATTATTGTATAATTACTGTACTGTATTTTGAAATGTAGTTTTATTTAAATAACAAAAATGAGGTTAAATTCCATAGATAATATGGTGTCCCCAAATGTTTATTTTCCGCAACTATTTTCTCTGCCTTGCGTGCTCCTAACAAAACTTTAGCTGGACAAGGCTTTTCCATTTCGCAGTAATCAGTGCTCCGACTGAATGCTCATATTAGCCGGCGGCCCTCATTAACATGAGGTGCACGCCACTCATAAAGCTTCCAATTAAACGTTCACATTAACTGCAGCAACTTTCAGCGGCTTGCAGCGCTGTGCAGCGCGTTCAGCAAACTTGTTGACGTCGCCTATCAAGTGAGACATCAGTTTGAAACTCGCTATAGTTTTCCGGTCGGTTAGAGGGGTACAAGGGGTACGCCATAGGGGCGGGGGGGGGGCGTTGAGGGGTGAGGAGACAAGGAAACTTGCCAAGCGATAAATAGTAGCAAGTTGGCGCTGACAGCCGACACGAAATATTGTGAGAGGTGTGCCACGCCGCACTTTTATGTTTTGATTCCAATCTGACAACAGATTTGTTGTTTGAATGTTTGTCGTTGAATATTTTGCAACTTCATTTAAATGTTGTGTGCGAGCAAACACACAACTACGTATAACTCTATTAAATTTTGCAAAATTCTTACTATCATCTTAAAACATAAATACCTGCTTCTGGTTAACAGTCATGGCAGCTGGGAGCGTCACTCGTTACACATAACCACGCAAGTAGGACAGTATCAGCATTATTCACATAGCAGCATTTGACGTACCTAGAATAAGAAATTATTTTGGAGACCGAACGCTTGATAAAAGAGTAACTAATCTTCTCAACCGATTGCCTGCTGATATAAGAACTCAGAAAATAAAAAGCAAATTCGCCAAATTACTTCAGCAGTTCTTTCTCATGAGTCTCTAAACCGTCTTTTTAGGAAAGTGGTTTACAGATTGTTGAGTGAGAGCAAATAGGTAATTAAGTAGTTATTATAATAGATTTATAGCATTATGGTACAAGTGTGTAATGTTGGTGATTACCGCTGAGGCGCGATTGAGACCAGAGCCGTCAGGCGAGGGTCTTAAGAGAGCCGAAGACGGTAATCATCAATACACACGTGTGTCATACGACGTTTTTCAACACACTTGTGAATAAAATAATACAAAAAAATCAATTTATTTAATAGATAATAGATATTTGTCCTTGGAATTTTCAGGTAGTAAACTTTCCATAACGTTAAGGGCTTCACATCTTATAACGGGCGGTGTACAACATAAATCATTTTCTTCATAACTAGTACCTGTAGACATTTTTTATTCATAAATAAATATAATTTCAACAGTGAAAAAACGAGTAATGAAAAGTTTTTCGCAATGGCGGGATAATTTAATCAGTTTTCCTATGCGCGCGCATCTAACAATGGCGATCGGCCATAGACTAAAATAATAAAGTTTGTTTTTTTGGCTTTTCGCGGATAGCGAATCCACGTACAAAATGTGGAATTCAAAGTTTTCTTTATTACAGAGAAAACAAAAGTTACATGAAAAAAGCAAATGAGCAAGCAATAGGTACATTAATTTATTTGTACTATTGAACACGATTTTTTTTATATAGAAACTTTTGTAGGATCAAAGCAAAGAGCACATCAACCAAAAAAAAAAACCTATAAGTAACTCACTTGTGAATAATAGTAATGAAAAAGTCACAGTTCGATTATAGGTGTCATTATGTGCCTAATTGCGGTGAAATTAGAGCCATTTTATGAGCAAGTGTGTTGAAAAGTATATTTACTGTAGTTATAGTAGTTATTCCGTTCCTTTCCCACAGACAAACCGTGAAAACGGGTTTGTGTGGCAATATCATAAAATTAAGACTTTTGTAAACTTTCATTAAATAAATAAATAAATTAAAAAAACGCTATAGATTTGTCCTACCTTTTATCTCGGGCATGTCCTGTCTCACTAATACTACGAGTAAGAGTGAATTTGGATTGAACACGATTAAAACTGAGTTCAAGAACAGCTATCAATGTCACGATTTGATTGACATCGGCGAACGAAAAAACAATAGAACATTGAAAGCAAATTGTTAAAGGAAAACTTTGATAAGGTGCAACTGTGGATGATTGGACTATCCTGCACTAAAACTCAGCATCAGTCAGTTAATACCATGATTGATAAAACCTGCATTCTCAAAAGCCACATATTTCCTACTAACTATCTTGCAGTTGGCTTCCATTCCAACTAAGTACTTTCACAATCAGTATTTGTGCAGTTACTTTACGTTATTTCCTGCTATACCCTGAATATTATTGTGGAGTAAATTAACTGTGCTGTTATGCAGCACAACTGGTTACTGTGAAACAGTTAGTTCCAAGTAACTTCCGACCAACTTTTAACTGAGGCTCCGTATTGAAAAGATAATGCTGCAAATTAATTGCGCTACTTCGCTTCAACGACTTGCGAGCTATCTTATAGTTGTGCTGTTCGTGGCTTCCATAACGTTGTTCTGTGTGGTAATGCTTTCCAATTATGTTGGCCTGGTACTTTTAGTAACAGAGAACACTATAGAAGATACAAGTTGTCAAGGTATTACAAAAGTTCACAATCCATTTGATAAAAAATATTACCGTAGGTAGTATCCACTCTTAACAAGCAGGTAAATAGGTCATTTATAAATAAAGTATTTCAGTGTGAACGAAAGCACAAACAACAAACAAACCTAAACATACTTGAGGTGACAAACATTTAACCCATCACAACTCACCCCCCAAGAAAGAACCGCGCGCCGCCGACAGACGCCGCGCCGCGTGTCCAAACAAAGAGATTGCGAAAGTGAAAACAACCCTAAATCACAATTAAAACAATTAAAAAGATAACAACTTTCCAACGAAACAATAATTAAGTTGTAATTTTTGTTTGTTTCGTTTCAGGCGGGGTCTAATGGGATTGAGTCGTAAAAGTCAAAGATACTGGAATGACCGTGACGCGGCTGATAACAGATCGCATGCAAGGGTTCACACAGGGTTGGGGACGCACATGCTGCTATTGGGGTTGTCGTCATCAGCTATTAGGGTAATCGGTAGAGGCTAGGTCGCATAAAGGTTGCTCATTGAAACGCCATTAAAACTGGCCAAGAGGGACATCCTAAGACTATCAATATGTTGAATTAATCATAGTTGCCAATAACGTTCCCTTGAATGATTTTCTGTTTCAAACTTCCTTAAATATACGATTTGTGGTACGATTTTAGCCATTCAATTTCTAATAAGCATTTTGGCCAAAGACGTTGACGACATTGGTAACTCATTTCTCGCAGTTTGCGTCGTGACCTAACAGATTCACATCAATTCGAGGAAATAATACTAAAATAGTGGATGTTTACTTAAATTTATATTAATCAAATATTTCACAAGATTGGAGCCTTTACAGCCTATCGTGGAAGGCTTTGACTGAAACAAAATTTGAGTTTATGGCTAAAATAACTTTGACGAATAAAGTGACACAGGTTTTCTTTAAAAAACAAATACACAGTGCTTAAAGAAGAGCGTGCCTAAAACAAGCTTCCCGCGTCTCGCGACAACAACTGCGGATAAAACAAATGAAAGAAGTATTTCTGGAACTATGTACTATATCAAAACTGAGTAAAAAATAGTATTTATCACAACTTGAGAATGCCAAGAGTTAAGGCGCTTTTACACAAAAGCTAACGAAGCTACACACAATATGTACCTTAGCTTCGCGCAATGCAGGCGGGATCGTCCACTGTGATCACGCTACGCACGGCAAACAAATGAACCCCGCAACAAACGTAGCAAACCTCCGTGCTCATCTCACATCACACCGGTCGTGGTCACCAAAGAGCATTAATTATACGGGGCACGAGTCCCTATTGTTACATCATCATCATCATCTTCCTGCCCTTATCCCATGTTACTCGGGGTCGGCGCAACACGTTTTTTTCTTCCATGATCCCCTGTCAACCGTCAAACAATCATTGACACCTTTTTCATTCATATCATTCCTCACACAATCCATCCATCGTTTCCTTGGTCTTTCTCTCTCTCCATCCATCAACATTTATATTCATCACTCTTTTAGTCACATGCGAGAGAGCAGCGGTGGCCCAGTGGTGGCGGCCCCGACTTACTAACACACAGTGAGTAGCGGCATTACGTTGTGTAATTTATTTCATCATCACTGCTCTCAAAACGGTGAAGGAAAACATCGTGAGGAAAGCGGCATGTACATGTGCCTAGAACCAAAAATTCGAAGACATGCGACATCTACCAATCCGCACTGGGCCCGCGTGGTGGATTATATCCCATACGCAAAATACGCGCTTTGACGTGGAGTTGCGGACACCAGCCCGTTATACAATACAATAGTCACATGCGATTTTTCTCTCCTCATCACATGCCCATACAAAGACAGTCGATTCCCTTTTAACTTTTCTGTAACTGGCGCAACTTTTCAACCTCCTCTTAGATACTCAATCCTTATTTCATCCATTCTCGTCACACCACACATCCACCTCAAGATTCTCATCTCCGCTACATGCAATCTTTTTTCATCCATCTTTTTCATAGCCAAGCATTCCGATCAATACAGTACGACAGGTCTAATCACAGACTTCTATATTTTCCCTTTTAACTTGAGGAGCATCCGTGGGTCGCAAGTTGTTCCAGTGACCTATCGCTATTTCATCCATCCTAAGTTGATCCGGTGCGTTACGTCATGGTCTACTTCGCCATCCCCTTGGACAAGCAACCCGAGGTACCGAAAATCGGAACAGATCGGTACGGGCGTTCCGGCAAGAGTTATGGGCGTAGGACTGGAGAGACCGCCGAAATCACAGAATAAGTATTTTTGTTTTGGTCCTACTTACTTTCAGGCCAACATTCTCCAATCTTTGCCACCACATCTCCAATCTGCTCTGGACTTCTAGACCACTCTCGGCAACTAACACAATGTCTGACGTAAGTGCGTCCATTAACACCAGGAAGAGGTACGGGCTTAGAGCCGACCCTTGGTGAAAGCCGCCACAATGAAGCTGCCGCCGGTAGTGCCTGCTGTAAACCGGTCTTGGGTACTAAATCGACTGTACATCGCTCGGATCAACTGCAGATACTTACCAGGCATACCTTTCTCTTTCAGGGCCCACCACAAAACCTCAACGAGGTATACCCGGTCGTATGCCTTTTCGAGGTCGATGAACACTATGTGCAAGTTTTTGTGCGCACTTCTGCATTTCTCGCACAGCTGGCGGATGGTAAAAATGGCGTCCGTCGTTCCTCGACCAGGCATAAAACTGAACTCGTCTTTCAATAACTTTCTCCCAAACTTTCATACTATGTGCCATTAGCTTTATTCCTCTATAGTTATTGCACTCCATCATCACATCACCTTTGTTTTTAAAGATGGGGCACCAGCGAACTGTTGCACCATTCGTCAGGTATGGCTTCTTCCAGCTTATTCTTATATCTTCTTCTTATATCTTATTGAAAAATAAAGTTAACTCTATTGTAACAGCCTTATAAAATTCTAACCGACCCACTCTTATCACAGAAAAATTAAACGTTACTGGAGCATATTTCACAAAGTCTAATTCGAAATTGTATGCATTCAGCAAGAATAGGAGGCAGTTATAGTTTTATGAATACCCGAGACGGCTCCAATACTTTACGGTAATAGTTATGCATCACGCTATTGCAACTGTTACTAGTTTTATCTTTACTGAGGATATGTTTAACGCGCCTGTGGCACGATTTCGGCTTGTTTGAATGGTCACTTAAAAGTTTAAATTAAACTTTGATTGCTTGATGCCAAACGATACTCGTTTGGCAAACGCCTATAAATGTGGCGTCATTATCTCTAGGGTGCTGTAATTAGCATTTTATACGTTAGGCGGCCGAGCCCTGATTTAGGCTGCAATTATACCCAAACGTTATTTTACGAGACTGTGTTACCCACTTGTCAACGTTCACAAGTTACAGGAGTTTAATATACGATTACGGTTTGCAGGTTTGCTCCACTTGGAACGAGCTGAGAGGTGTGGTACCGTTCAAAAGGTATTGTATTGATTATAAAAATTGCAACAGTAACACGTTGTTCGCCATTTCCGTTAAAATATCCGAGAATCGCTGTGCTGGTCTACAATGGCGCTAACAAGTGCGTGGGAACTGCCAGCTGACGGGTAATGTTTGCTTCCATTCCAGATAAACTACAGAATATATTTCTTTTATGGAGCCGAGGAAATCTGGACAACTCAACTTTTATCTACGTTCACAACAAACGGGAACATAAAAGTGAAATGGCGTGATTATTTACAAGCGAATTACCTGCGAACGCGTGTTGTTCCTCACTCGCAAATTACTTGTAAAGTGTCGCTCTCACGGAATGATGACCGCCGCTCAGATGATTATCTCGCCACATTCACAATAGAGGGCGCTAAACGAAACGCCGCGTAATAAACCTAATCGCATTACACGTAATCTTATTACACGGCCTCAGAATTAAACTAGAGTCTCGCGCGAGTAATTGAGCGAAAGTTTTTGAATAGACCCCCCGCCCCCCGCCGCACCCCTTCGCCGTAGATTTTAGTGCCATCGTGTCCTTGGACCCCTGAAGGGAGACATTTTATATCTTTCGTCCAAATTTTAGATGTTGTAACTGCGGGTCCAATTATACATTCGTAATATCAGGAAGCTTTATTAACGACTGAACCTTTACGGTTACGGTTTGCCTATTCCGTTTTAGTGTTTCGACTATCTTTCATAACTTGTGGCGCACAATTCCGGCGCGGGAGAATACACTTTTACCCTTTTACGGCTCCGGCCCATCTCGTAACTTTCCCATTTCGATAACTAAACAAAATAGCATCACAAAAGTCCCATTTCGTATCTATTTTAATCTTCATACATTGAATCCCATTTCGTAACTATTTTGATCTTTATACATTGAATCCCATTTGGTAAACTTTTTGTTCGGCAAGTACAGTTAGCACTCAGGAGAACTACTAAGAAAAATCACAATTACTGTTCGGCATTATTTATTTCTTTCTAACTTATCGTAAATACTAAAGCAATGTATGTACACAAAAATAAACCTTCCTGCTATGAGAAAAAAAGTAAATAAACTTATAACTAAGAAAACAAATAGTTCCAATAATACCTAATATAACTACACTTTAAAAAAATAATAACATTAAAAACATATTAAAGAATATTTTCTAAAAGCTAATTTACTTGATAGTACCGTTAGGTACCGTAGCGTCATCATTTTGTCTAACCCGGTTCCACAGAATACCAGTTTTTTTACTTGGAAAGTCGGCTTAGTCGGATCTCCACAATAATCCAGTAACTGGGTAACATGATATCCCGATCCCCTTTTGTAAGTCTGGTAGTCGGTAGTAGTAGACTGGTAGTATTGTAAACGGCGGGACTAACATCTTCTTCACGATTCTGTTCTCCTAGTACTTAATGTTGGGTATTCACTAAAAAGACGATTTCAGCGGCACCAACAAAGGAGATGTTTGTGATTGTGTGATTCTGTTTTCCTAGTACTTTCTGTTCAAATTTAAAATTGAGTTCTCTCGTAACAAACCTTAGTGTGCCAGAGAGAGACAAAAATAGCAACATCAACAAATGGTTTCCTTGTAACTTGAGCTGACTGTACTGTACAAAAAACAGTTGAAATTAATGGTTGTCGAAATGGGATTCAATGTATGAAGATTAAAATAGTTACGAGTTGGCACACTTTTTCACTTGTTTAGCACGTTTTTTGTTTAGTTGTCTTGTCAGTTTGTCTTTCAGTTTGTCTGTCTGTATGGGCTGGAGCCACTTTTACCTTTACTTTCGCCGGTACATTAATCAACTGCGCAGACAAACGTCACTCGGTAAAAAAAAATACACAAAATCGCGAGCTCAGGTGTTATGACGCTACATTCAAATGGTTAAGGTGCGGTTCCCAGGTATACGATGGTGAGGAGAGATTGCAACGAATTGCCGTGTCGGAAAAAGGGTTGCGACAAAATGAAACACTGATGGCGACAAAACCCTTTGTTCGGTACTGGACAGATTCTTGGATTGGCCAGATTAGTTAGTTCGGCAGATTCTCTACTCGACTGATTCGTGGATTCGTCATATTCTAGGGTTCGACGGATTAGCTATACGGCAGAAGTACAGGTGAAAACAAAAACAAATAAAACGCACTTTAATTAAAGAACAAAAAAATCATATTTAACTTTTAAATATAAAATTAACATTGCACAACTGTTTTAAACAATCAATCACGCTAACTTCATTCTTCATTGCTGCAGTAACAGTTTTGTTTATTTGACAATTTTTTTGTATGAGTTTTGCATTACGCTGCTTGCCGTTGCAATAAATTTGTTCTCTTCTTAACTTTGTGTCTTGAAAACGGGATTCTTTTTTTAGCAATTGTATAAATAGATAGAGTGGTGGCTTAGTGGGAAATCTTTTTTTTAGTCTCGCATGCCGCCCTTCGATTGGGTTATTTGTACGAAAATTTTCATTATAACAAGTAAACACATTCTCGGTATATATTCCCATCCACTGAATTGAGAAATAATTATTAAATGTATTATATTCCGGTGAGTCATTAGCCAGTTCTTGTATACTTAATATTGCTTCGGGAACCAAAATCGGCGGAAGCAACGGCAGTTGCATATAAAGGCGCATGACATACTCTCCATTTTCAGTTTTATCTAATCCAATATTTTGGCTCTTTTTAAGTATCGCTTTCCAGTAATGAAAGTAGCAGCCAGTTACTTTTACACCAGGATAAACTGATTTCACGGCTTGAATGGTTGCTATTTCAAAGTCGCACTTATAATTTTCAATTATCACGGAAAATTGGTCCCTTAAAATAGTGAACAATCGTTCATAAGTTGCCTGCGTTTTATTACGTAGAAGTATGTAAAGCACAGGAATAAAATTTATGGTATTTGAAATATTTATAAAAAGGAGTGGGGCATGTTTTAAAGGTGCCATCCCCGTAGTAACTCTTACTTTTTTTCAGATAGTCTTTCGCCAATCTTGACCCAAAAATCAAAATTTTGTCTTCAATTCCATCATCAAATAAAAAGAAATCACCCACTAGACTATGCGGTAGCTTCAGAGATTTCATAATATTTACAGTTTTTCGTATTCATTTTCAGGTAATTACATCTAGCTTTATACAGCACATCCTTTTTCTGTACAAATGTTGGTTTATCTTCATCATTTAATTTGCAGTCGGCAGTGTCCATAAAATCTTCAAATAATTTTGGGATTGGTTCGAGTTTTTTGCATACTAAGTCTTTACATTCGTCTATTAAACTGTCTACTACGTTTTTGGTAAAATCGGGCATGCACATATGACTAGACTCTCTAACAATTCGGTTTAGTTTGTCCAAAGTGATAGATAGATCTGCTGCATTCTGCCTTATTTACACATCGCCAGTTTGTAGTACCACATTTGTTATTTTTTACAAAATTGTATCTGTGTCCAGCATGTAAAACAACGGGTTTTCCCATTTCACTTTTAGTAAATTTTAAATCCACTACATCGGTGCTCGAGCCGGCAAGATCTATTTCTTGCAATATTTGTATTCATGTCTCTATGTCACTTCACAACAAACAGGAAAACAAATGCCAGTGGATTATTTGAAGTTGAATATGTAGGCATAGGCTAAATGACAATAACTTGAAGTGGCCTGTTAGATAATTGAGTACCTATTCAAGGAGTTTACATACTTAACCATACGAGTATATTACTTGTAAATCATAGATTTAGAAAAAATATAAATAAGTAGGTAGCCTGGTAAGGCTGTTGTTTTGTTTAATCTTTTTGTGCACAACTGTTCATTTTCTGTCGTATAGCTAATCCGTCGAACTCTAGAATATGACGAATCCAAGAATCTGTCCAGTACCGAACAAAGGAACAAAACACCATTGCAAGATCTAAGTTATTGTAAGAAAATTACTTTAAATCAAAACTTGTTGTTCATTTGTGTTGAGTTTAAATGATAAACGTTACCGTTATTCATACAGCTCAATTAGCTATTTTTAAAAGTATGTTTGAATCGCTTCATTAAAATCCTTCGATCTACATCCATTCACAAACTTCTCTAGACAACTCAATAAAGACAAACATTTATGAACATTTATGAACATTTATATAAATTGGAATACATTAAAGATGACTTATCAATGAGAATATGGCACACATCGCGTGTGGAACCGCTTTCCGAGTATAAAGACATAAAAATAGCAAGAACTTATAACGAAATGTATCATTTACGTGTTTAATATGGTATAATATGTCAATGTTGTTTATCTGTCTGTCTGCCGAGCAGTCGCCGCAGTGGGTTGGCAACTTATTGTTCAACAAGTTACGAAGCGTCTCTCGTTTGTAGGGATCATTACGTTTTCATTTACTTGAGTGCCGTTTTGAATAGCGTGTGCAGAAAGACAAATTCATTTTGGATGGCTGTAGCAAATTGTCGGTGAATTATAATAATACTGTGAGATTGAATGTGTGAGTTTGTGGAGATGTCGAGTAGTTGTGAGTCTGTTGTAGGAGTTACTCGTGTATTCATGAGTAGGGTGAACGTTTGTTCAACTGTATTGGAACAGCATTTATTTTTGTAGTTTTAGAGTAAAGTTTACCGTTCTCTGTGGTGATATTTTAATATTTGAAATTGTAGTCGTAAATAGTCTTAGATCTCGGTCTTGGTCTTGGTCTTACTCTTGTCTTAGTCTTAGTCCGCCTCTGTACTTTGTGCTTGAGGTGATAAATAAATAAATAAATTAATTAATATAATCTAGCACTCATTTTCCGGCTAGATTAGATTGAAATGAATATTACTGAGTATTGATTAGTTATTTTAGGCTCGGTTCTGATCTGTAAGTTTGTTTCATAGTTCAAAAGTGAAAATAGATAGCTCAATGATTCAAAACCCAATAACTGCGACCAAAGTAGTTAAAGTTAAAAAAAGTCACACATTTAACATTATTCTTGCAACAAGTACTCGAACTCACGCGGCACAAGGCAAGTACACACGTATTACATCTTATAACAAAGAAAGTAATAGAATTAGCTTTTTATATGTATGAACATACATACACCATAGTTACCTTCTCATGTCAAAGGGAGCGAGTCAGAGGACTCAAATCCAGACTCCGTGGCTGCTCCTGTACTGTGGTATCCGCAATGGGAAAACCCAGTAACACTGCCCGACCTGGTAAACGAACCCGAGCCAACATGCTCAGTAGTAGCAATGGCGACCACTAGACTGACTGGGTAGACAAACACAGCTGGTAATCCATACTTATAATATAGTTGAGGTTTTTATATGTCATTGACGTTCATATATTGCGTATTTGAATAATGGTGAAGCATCAGGTGGGCTGTCATTCGTCAGGTCCTCCTTATGTGGTGACGGATAGGTTTATAGCCTCGCGATAGTTTCGAGTTTTATTGTATTACTAACACGATATAACTCATGTCGGTATTACGTGTTTGTTTTTTTTCTTGAGGTTAATTTTAATGGAGTAAGTTTGCTTGGTTTTGTGAAGTTATCTATATGAAATAGTTTGTGATTTTTGGCGGTTAAGTAACGGCCGTTTTCCATAACTTACTTACGTATATGGTTAGTTAATGCCTACGTCTTGTAGCTATCGGTGTTTCTATAAACAAAGTTAGCTTAAAATATACTATCCGCGTCACCTACCTGTCACTTGATTCATAGAAAAATTAAAGAAAGCTTTTATGTGACGTTTTGTTTCTAACCGTCCGTAAGTTAAAGGAGATTGACCATTCTGGACTAAATGCTCTCCAGGCATGGGAATACTTTTATTTTTTTCCTTACATGAAGAGATATTAAAAAATAAATTAAAAAAAATCATCCACGGGGCTATAAAGTACCTACAAACTTATCTTATGGCTTTTTGGTGCTCTAATTTTTATACTTATTTTTATTTATTTTTTGGATAACGTTAAATTATTATCTTAGTTATATACTTACCTCTCAAGTCTCGCTCGAAGCAAGTTTTTTTGTAAGCTCCATACGAAAATGATAGCTTTGTATAGCGCTGTTTCGATTTTCAATTCCAAGATAAGATCTGAGAAGATCTGTACGAAAAAATAACAGTGAGAGTTGAGAGACGTACAAAATCAAACTTGCGCCTAGCTATTACAGCGAACATATTATACGCACCACGGAGACATTTATTATTCAAAACTATACCGGTCGCCTTAACGATCTCTCTGATTTATCGATGCCCACCAGTAATGTCCAAGTAATTCGAGCGCACATAAAGAACAGACATACATTCTCAAAAGTGTACCGTTCGCAACACCATGCAGAGCACGCCACAGTAGTGGCGATAAGTCCCTTCTTTGGGGAGTGGCTTGAGAGGCGCCACGGCGCCCTCACTTTCCACCTGACGCAGGTCCTCACCGGACACGGTTGTTTCGGGAGGTTCTTGCACCGAATCGGGTGGGAGGATCGCCCGGGTGTTACCATTGTGAGGATCGCCTGGAACACACGGTGGAGGTTTGTTCCGCTTGGGCTGAGCACCACCGTGTCCTTGTAGCGGCGATCGGCGGCGGCGACCTCTCGCGCCCGGCCCTGGTTCAATCCATGGTCCGGAGCGAGAGGGAATGAGGAGCCGTCACCTCCTTCTGCGAAGCAGTAATGCTAGAGAAGGACGAAAGGTGGCGGACGTGAGAGGGTGGGAACCTCACGTCCCAGCCGCCGCGGGAGACGACCGTAGGCGCAGACCTATTGACGGTGAGTAGTGGGTTAGCTCGCCGTCCGTCCGTTATTGAATGACTATCCTTAACTAAGGTTGTTATAGTAATAATATCAATTGTTTATAATATACCGTCTTTTATTTTAAAAATAAGCTGTTGGATAAGATTTTTCGTCAATGTAAAACCTATACAATCGATATTTTTTTTTTCCATACTCCTTGGATAGATTCTGAAACGCCATGCCGCCATGGGTTACAGACTAGTATGCGTCTAAGGAACATTATGCACTATGATTCAATGTTGAGCAGCACTTGGTCCAACGTCCATACAAAAATGGTCAATCTCCTTTCAAACAGACAGAGACCCACCTTCCGTTACCTGTTAGTAAGTTATTGAAAATGGCAGTAAGTCAGTAAAAGTAGTGCTTATATACAGGATATAAAAGGACCCATCACAACGCCGCCAACCAGGCATATTATTCATACATAGTACTTATCACTGCTAGCAAATTATTACTGGGAAAGGTTTTTTTTTTGGTGTGAAAAATCGTTTTTACACCTGTTATTACTGAAATAATACCACACTATAATCTACTCATTTGCCTCTGTTATAACAAGTATAAAAGCGCCGTATAAACTACAAATGTACCGTCCCCGATATTTGAATAAAAATATTATAGAAAGTACTTGAAAGAATTTGAGCAATCACCTCAGTGTGTGTCGTGTTTGCTTGGAACTTCAGTTAAATCGGAGTAAATGCTGCACCAGAAATAAAACAATTGTTTAATGTTTACTAGAACACATTTTTAGAACCATTATACGATTATTTACGAGTGATTATAAACTAGTATTACTCGCATACGTTTAAATTACACCAAAGCCTGATTTAATTTCTTATTTATTACCTTCGTTAAGACAGCACAGCCTACTGAGACTTTAATAAGTACGCTTAAAAGGCATTCAAGTTAAGGTTTTCATGAAATCATAATTTCTAACACACTCAATTTGAATATAAGGTTTCATACTAAAAACAAACCGAACTCAAACTGCAAATACCAAAACATGTTCTGTGTAAAACATTTATAATAACAATGCTTGCGCTGAGCTCACTTTGTCATCGTCTTGCGGTGACGTGTACAAACCGGCATACATTCGCACTTTCACAGTAGTGAGTGTAGCGACCCCGTCACACAACACACGTCACATCCTGACGAAACCAGCCAAAAATAGTTCCAATACCCAAGCTCAGAGGGCGAGGAAATAAACACGGGAGCTGAATCATTGCGAAAATTGAAAGTAAAACGCGAACCAAGATGTGTGAAGAAAGGAGCGAGGCAATGGAACCGACGAAGATAACACTATAAAAGAAAATCCAACAAGAACTTTATAGCATGGAAAATAGAACTCAAAATACCAAACGATTTGAGGCAATTAAAGAAAATGAGGACCCAGGAAGGACGGAGGAAGACAAAGTTCTTGGTAAGAAAAGGCTGAAGTCTGATCGAAATGTAATCGAAAGAAAGGAAGTGGCTATAAGTTAGCTAGAATGTTCGTAGAATCGTTTAGCGTACGGCTATTAAGTCTAATTTCACCGTAAAGTCGTAGAAATTAAATTAGCAGCTTTTGGTGAACTTTATTTTTGTGCTAATTCGGCTTTTGTGATTGATGAACCTCTTTTCTTGAAGTCTGAAATTCATTACCTTAGCATGTGTATTGAATTGATTGTAAATACCAAAAGTGGTTTCAAACCCGAAATATCAGTCCAAATTAGAACGGATTCCACGAATGAAAAGTACAAAATTCCTCATGTTTACAAACTAGCGTACCTATCGCGCTACGAGCTCTCGAGTCCTCGCGTCAAAACTGACATCTGTATTCTGCGACATTATTGTCCAGAAATAAAACCGAGCCCAGTTTTACTAGTTCGTTGGCGTCCGTAATAAAAGACGACTCGTTGGAGTCGGGCCGTCGTTGGAGGCGTTTGAATTTCCCACTTTCGCGCTGAAAAAGAGAATAAATTCGCTTAGGCAGGGCGTTTTCTTCACATGCAAATTATTATTATTGTGCCAGTTTTGGTATTAGCGGGGTTTTTATTGCTAAAGCTACGGAGTTTTTCCCTCTTTTTTACGGACCGACGGCGATGTATTTTTTCCGTGTGTGCGCTTCGCGGGATCTATGAGTCGGAGCGATCATTCGGTTTCTGTTGTTACCGTCATAAAAGCAATCGTTCTCGATGTTCCGTGAATTGAAATTCTGAGAACAATTCGGGTTTGGACGAGGAAATGTCACAAAAGGTACGCCGTTATGATGAAAATGCTTTGGATTATTTTTGTTCTTTAAATTAGAGGTATTCGTTTTGTAATTTACCTCCAAACGTTAGCGAAGCAATAGATGTTTCTCAGTATTAATGGTAGCTAGGAGTCAGGATAGAGACGCAGTAAGTTATCCGGGGCAATCAGCACCGCCTGCCGTACTTACTGCATGCAGGTAATTTCTGCATGAAGTCACCTCGCGTCTCGCGTGTTTGTCGGTCTCGAGTTACAAGCGAGTGCGGTATTTCTGTCATCTAACCAAATGCTTTTGAGCGTTGCTTTGCTTGTAGTTGCTTCTTCTTGGAAAGCCAAGAAACTGAATTTGACCAGTATATCTCAACAGCGTTGCTATGGAATTTGACGATGATAGTTCTTAAATATTGGGCACATCAGGTGTAGGCGGGTGTCTCGGGTTATAAGGTAGCCAATGTTACCTTTTTTCCATTTGGATGTTTATCAACATCATTCATTTACCCCAAATATACCTACAATCGGTATTACGGTTCTTGGATAGAAAAATCAATGTTGGTAATATTCCGTCACAATTTGTCATTGTAAGAAGACACAACACAGTTTAGTTGTGACCCAAGCTCAACAAAGACAACAAAACACTATCCGTATTATGTGCCCGTGTTAGTCTCACCCGCTAGCAGGTATATAGCAGTACCTTTATCCTAACTTCCAAGGTTCGCGACACCCCTGTTTATGACGGTCACGATGTACGCCCGACCGGCGAGCCCAACATTGAACACCCTGTATACGGCCGCATAAACTACAGATTTTCGGATGGCTACGTGAGTGAATGCTTCGTTCGTGTTTATTGTAACGCGCCGAGCTGTGGAGCCGATGGCTTGTACTGCTTTACGATGAATATATTTTGTTGTTGGTCGCTTTCAAAATTCAGTTCACTTTTTTGAAAATTTGAAGTTGAGAAAGCGACAGAATCTACTAATCTACATTAAATTTGAATTTCTAAGAAATCTCTTAAGCAGGTACCTATACAGTTAAAGAAGAATTTTTAACTTCAAATTCTCAAAACACAATTCTCAGAAACCGCCAATAAGACTCGGTATCAATCTCGCTGCTTTGCTAAGTTTTAACTTCTTCGTATGTTACTTTCGTATAAGTCACGATTGAATAATATTAATACAAAAGTTTTTGTAACTTTTCCTTTAATCTTAACCCACTGTAAAACTCCTAATAAAACCAAACATGTTCAGAAATTAAGCCTAACCCAAATAAAACATTTGTTTCGTACTCGATCGCTTGCGCCGCCACAGTCAAAACGCGGCTGTATTTCATTAGCGGAACATGGCGCAGTGACTCGTGGCTCGTGGCTAAAATTCGTCTAAACATTGTTGTGCAACAATCTGTTGCTGGCGGTTGCGGACGCCGCGTGTGCCGCCGCCGCGCATCCCGTGTGCCCACCGCCTACGCAATGGAGCTGCTACAATATACTGCACATGATTGTAGACACTGTTAAATATAACTTCGTGGTTTTGTGGAAACAGTAGCATGTGGTACTGTTTGGAAATAGTTTAAGATATTTGTGGCGAATTATTTAGGTTTCATCTGCTGTACCTACAGCGTGTATCAGATTGTTGTTAAATTTGACGGTCTGTACCACACCCCTAACTATGACCACTCCTTTCTGATACACGCTGTAGAAAACGAGGGATCTAATTTGTACGTCGAAAAATTATAATGTAATTTTGGTATCTCGTGTGGCTCTTGGTGCTGGTGGATCTTTTGTCTTATTCTTTTATGTTCTCATCTTGCTTTTTCTATATTTCACAAATCCATGTGTAACAAATGATTCCGTCCCACGGCACCCTTCTCCTAAGTGTCAACATCACTCGAGCGGCACCAAATCCTTGTAGTACAGTAGATACTTTGTTATTACAAACGGAATACTTACTTAGTTAAATAATATTATGTCGGTTGAAGTAAATCTATTCACGCGAGCTCTCTCTAATTTATATCTAAGTAGTACTAGCTTAATTGACCTGTTCAGTGTTCAGTCACTTACCATTCCATTAAACCAGTGAAATTCCCATCAAATATCTGTGCAATTCAAATGCCGCTCCTAATCAGGCATCCATGCGTCCCGTTGGTTATGCATCCATCTGTCTGTGTGTATTATGATATTTCGCTATTAATTATCGCATGAGCTGCCGGTTGTTTGTCCAATTAAATATACACTCACTTTCGACACGTTGATGTATTACGCTTTGTTAGAGCTGTCGGTTTGTTGGCTTCGAATCCGTTTGCGATTTGTTTTGCGTTTATTAGTTCTATCTTTTTATTATTAGGTTGCATTTTCTTTTACCATTATACCTCAACAAATACAAAAAAATTAGTGCCAATTTCTTTTCAAATCTGGTTATTATTCAAAAACGTAGTTCGTTCTACGGACATTATCCTAAAAATAACGACACACGTGTCACAATTTGGGTAACGTAAAATCTTCTTCTTATCGTATCGATTTTCCTTCCAATTACACGGTGTGGGCCCAGTAGGTGGCCACGTTTATTCCAGCGGTAGAGGCGCTGTACAGGTCGTCAAGAGTGCAGGTAGACGGACACCTGGGACATTCCAGCAGGTGGGGCATTGTTTGGTCCGGAGCGCCGCACTCGCACTCGGTGTTGGAAGAACCAATTATACCCCATTTTGCCAGGTTATGTTTGCAGCGGCCTACTTGGGTACGTAATCGATTCAGAGCTTTCCAAATAGACCACTGTTGTTCACTGCCGGGAGCCAGGTGTTCTTGGGGCTTTAAGAAGTCGTGTGGTGGTGGGCACTTCTCTTGCCATAACTTGCTTCTTAAAGGGCGGCCTGTCTTGGATTGCCTGAGTGGAGCGTAGGAAGCTTTCGCGGCTTTTTAGTCTACCCGGGGTGGTTGTGTGGTCGTAGAGGGGATGTCGGGAATCGGATTCTTGGTTCTTTTTTTCCAGCTCGCATGTGATATCCCTTCGTATAGCAGGTGGTGCGATACCTACTAGCGGGTAGAGCTTACTAAGTGGAGTCGGTATTATCCGACACGTCTCGTTTAGAGCAGTATCTAGTTACTTTGCATGAGCGGATTGGTGCCACACTGGGCACGCAAATTCGCAGAAAAACATAGGGACATGCCGGTTGTTCGAAGAACATCGGGTGCTGCTCCCCAGCTGGTGGAAACTAGGCGACGTAACAAATTGTTTCGGCTCGCGACCTTCTGTTTCCTACTATGACATGTGACTTATGCGTTAAGGCCCTATCCAACGTGACACCTAAATACTTTGGATTCGGGCAATGTTCTACATGATTTCCTCGCCACGGGATGTTTAGTGTCCGGTCAGAGTCCCTATTGCGGAGGTGGAATGCACACGACTGTGTCTTGTACGGATTTGGCCGTAGAGCGTTACTGTCATAATATTTCCCTAATACGTCCACTGCCTCTGTCAATTTATGCTCTACGTCTTCGAAAGTCGCTGACTGTGATGCTAGTGCCAGGTCATCCGCGTACAGAAAACGCTCAGTGTGTTGGGTGTTAGGTTGGTCGTAAAATAATTAGTGTAGTTACAACAACAAGCTCGTTTTCCCCTCAGGGATAGTCAGTCGCATACCAATAGTATATTCGAATTTCCCCAGTTATTTTTGGGTTCCATGTAATCGGGAGCGAGAGCGAGCCAAATGTTATCCAGGAGGCACAAATCCAGACTCCGGGCTGTTTCTAAAGAATTCCTGACAAGATAATCCAGTAAGACTTTTTCACTTTGAATCGAACCTAAGACATCATACTCAGCAGAACCGCAACGAGGCGAGACCAGACGACAACAACTCCGAACATTATTATATTATATTGCGCTTTACCTGCTAAGCTCAAATAAAACCTACCTAAAATCTACGCAGGGCCTCTTCAAAACAAAACATCATTACCGTGACAAATGCATACAAAACGGCACGCAAATGATATCACATTTAGTTCCCCGGTAAGTCTGGCAGTGTATCGCGGATCGGTGCTCGTAATGGGGTGAATGCGTCACAAAGCTCCGTCATATCCCGAGACAATAGTACATTCTGGCGCGGACAAGGCGGCCATTTGTCAAACCTCGCTCGTTATGTCCCCCGCACGACTTAAGACTTTAGTTTCGGTTGCAACCCTAAACGTCTTAGAATTTTGGTGGAGATAACACGGGTGGGGTTACAATACATGTGTGTGAATTTGTTGATTAGTTTGTGGGTATATTCATGGTTGGTTTTCAACCTATTGCAGCTCAAAGTCAGCCCAATTTTAGAACTTCTGAGACTTCTGAGGCTTCAGTATCTTCGAAAGTGGGAACTGGTCTTGAGACTAAGCCACCTAGACAAGTGGCAATGTGTTACTAACTTAGTTAATTATTTTTGCATCGATAGAAAGTGAACGAACGCTAGGGGAAAACAGATTTTATACGTAAGACAGGCTTGAAACTTTGGTGTTACAGAGTGCAAAAACATTTTCCCTCCATACCGTTAGCATTCAATTCCCAATAGACTCCACCTATAGAACCGCAACTTTGTTACATACTGGGTTTTAGTTGGGAACAGGTTTCACGGAAATGGAGATGCACCCGATAAGTGAAGTTCATTCGGTAATCGTTTCGTTGAACTCGCTCGCTTCACGATTATGATATCAGTCGCGTGCACACTGTGTTTGTGTAGCTATTCCAGGTTAGCGATTATTGTATTTCAGGTTAGCGATGAACGGGAATCGATTACTATAATCGAAAAAGAAGTTGATTCTCATTGTATTTGAGTTTCGTATCTTAGGTATAGTTTGAACGTCGTGTGGCTTTTATTATCAGAAACCTTTAGCTGTTAATAACTTGCTCATTATAAAAGCGAATTATTAAGTTAAACTACCAATAAAAAGTCATTGAAACCTCCTCTTACACGATTTTTTCAGTCAACTTCATAATAGTAATACTACCAAGCTTACCGCACTTGGCAGTGCGTACAAATTTATTTTAAGTCCAGCATATTTAAAACAGTGTTAAAGCGCAGCTCTTGGGATTTCGCAGTTTCGGGATCTAAAGGCATTATACATAAAAGCTAGAGAACTTCACAGTACGAGCGTCCTCCACGAAACCATTTACCACAACCGGGAGACGTGCCCGTTTCCGGGTCCCGCACTAAAACTCCCAACTGTGCGCCTAACACGTCATCCATTGCGCCCTCAAATCTAACGCTCGTCACCGACGCCGGGGTGTGGCGAGTAATGGAGCCCACACACACAAGTATGGACGACATTATATTGTTAGTTTCTCGACTGGAGTCTCATGAAGACGCCAGCTACTTACACGTCGCTCGACATTCTACTCCATTGTTTTAAACAAACCACATTGCTCGTTGTGTGAGCATCCCGGCGCTTGTTACAATTGGAAGAGGAGCAATGTACGACACGCGCTGTGCGGCGCCCTAGTGCGGTGTGCTCATAGCGGCATGAGACGCGCGGATGAATGTCCTGTTTATCTGTATGAGCTCCTTAGTGTTAATAATGGTTGTTACGTGTCAGTGGGGTGTAATTAAACGCACTTTTATATCGTTCCGGGCTCTTCAGGAAGAATTTACTGGACAAGAGCCGACTTTATCGCTATTTTATGGCTCTAAACACTTGGCTTAGAAGACAACACCGTGACTTGGGTGGTTTATTTAATAAAGCTTATGTTTTTTTTAGCAGAACCATAGCTGATTCACAAAAGGACAATAACTATCACGTGTTCTTCTTTGTAACAAAACACCTCTCTGCGACTTCCAATCCATATGCGAAACTAACAGCACAAATCAATAAATAGTCACAAAGAGAGTACCTACGGTCCATGTACAATTATGAGGTGATTATTAGCTCGAGCTGGCATTATTCACCGACATCCGAGTCAATTAGCGGTCGTCGGCGATCATCCACACGGAATACATAAATTAACAGTTTTACCGGCCGCTGTAATGATCTATGAGCCCACGACGCGGCGCCGACGCTTTGTTGCCAATATTGTGGATTTCAACGTTTAAAGTTCGTCTTCAATTAGCAGTGATAGACGTGCCTAGTTTGGATTGTGAGCTTAAGTTTTAGAGTTTCCATTTTACAACTATATTGCCGTTGTTGAAATTGTATGCTTTGCTTTACATAATATTTCACGAACGCAATATTTCATTAAAACAATTAAGTTGTTTTTCATCAACTATAAAACTGATTTAAAATCTTATTAACAACTCGGAATCGAAAACAAAACTGATTACAAATATTCCGTAATTACCGAGGAACGCGACTCATTCCATCGCTCAGAGCGTTCAACATCGCATTACAACGACCGCAATGCGAAATTAATACATTATTTGTCATATTCGATGTAGCAGTAAAAATAAAATGTCCAATTTATTTCAACTAGGTATACAATTTTTGTGAGCCGAGGCTCGATTGTGTCCAAATTTCGGCTGGCTGGTGGCTGGCGGCAATATTTGCTGATATTTCTTTATCTATTAATCGTATCGGCTTAAAACGATCGCACGATATTGGAAATGAATTGTAACAAAATACTGTTTGTTTTTACTGAAATGATTACGATAGATTGGTATTGTTTTTAATCAATGCTCGGGGGTAAATAATGGAGGTGCTTGTCGAACTCGACGTCAATACCTGATAAAATTAATTATCCTTGTTTTTTAGAAAAGCTTTTTTCGCATTACATTCTTTAAATTGGACTCTAAGCGGCTTCCGTAGGGACTTGGCTTTAATGACGGTTAAAACTAAACGAGTATTACGGGCATCCATTATTTCTAGTTGACTTTTACAGTTTGGCTTTGGTAAATTGAATGTTTATCTTTCTACATATAAATCATATTTGAGTAAAAATACATTCACGACTTTAATTAAAGTTTTGATTATAACTTTTAATTATTTTTCCAGTTGTGATAAAACAATTTAATAACCACAAAAGTCAGAGCCCACCGAACGCACAAACCCACCAAGTTCGACGTTGGCGTTGGTAAAATGTTCTGACTCCATAAAACTTCTGTATCAGTGAAGGAATTAATTCTAACAGTACGACAAATGTTAACATTAATTTACTTTTGCCAGCAAACAGAGTCTACATAATTATTAGAACGGAACGCCTCTGAAGTGGTCGAGAAATTATTTAGTAACCTTTTGTCAAGTTTTACATAGAATTTTACAACTGTCGTGGAAAAAGTATAACTTTTAACTACTTAGCAATGAACAACAAACACAACGTTTTATACAATAATTTATTATAGTAAGTTTTTGTGTGCGATGATATTGTCCAACTGACTTCGGAAGGTGGCGGCATGAATCAGAATGTAATTATGTCACCGAAAACAAGTTTTATAACGAGTGTAAGGTTCCATCGCATTGCGATTGGATGCGGCAACGGGTCCTAACAAGACGAATAAGTACTAAATGACTAAGTTAAATTCATAGTACAGGATTATATTCTTGTCAGGATCGCTGACAAGTTTTAATCTCTTAGAGTAACAGAACAGCGGGAAACCCCGTTGGATACTGATCTATACGTTTTAGTTACTGGTATTATTTTGCTAAGAACACCAAACTGTGAAGCAACTAAATCAAAATCAATATTTCCTCCACCAATGCCGCTCAACTAAAATGACCACAATCAGCACCTCAATTCACGGTCCAGCGATATATCCACCGCATGCCATAAATACATGTAGGTATTGGACGTGAAAACAAAGTGTCAGTACAGGAGCAGATTGGGCAGGCGACGCGCGGCACGCTTGCGCCCGTCCGGCACGTACGCTCGCCAAATATAAAAAAGGTTTACCACTTCGCACGTTGATTGCGTACCGCCTGCTACTCCGGCTGTATGCATATCCGGCTATATCACATGTTGCCCTGCGTGAGTTATAATATTTTCAAAGGGCTTTCCTTGACTGAAAACCCGGTCACCTAATGGTCGGATAAAGCTCGCATAAAAGGCCGGATGATCTATTTAGGCTGCTCAAAGAAATGAAAATCACGTTTTTGATAAAGCTGAATTTGATAAGTAGGCATTAGCACTGACACATGTTATTTTTTGTTGTATTTTATTTACTTTGTGTAGCTTGTACATGTACGTGGTGCGCAACTTAATAATTTGGTTTTATATTGGTACTAGTACTATACCACTAAACTAATGTTATCAAAGCAATTACGAGGATCGATCACAGTAATTACAACGAATAATGGAACATTAACGATATTCGTGTCATAATTTACGAAAATAAAACCAGAGCGGCAATTGTCAATAATTTAAAAGTAATCTGCTTTTATAAGTGATAAGCTAATTCGAAAAAAATATTTTCAATACAATTTTTCAAAGTCAAGGATACGTCAAAGGGATTTTACCAAATGCAGCTGTTGTGCTTACAGCCGTACTGGTGGATTAAAATTAAAATTACAGGTACAAAAATAAAACTGTGTTGGCGATATATATTTTATTTTTATTTTTTTATTATCAGAAAAGACACATTTAAGTTTCACAAAATTAATTTTCAAATATTACACTCAATACTCAAAAAAGAGAATGAACGGTAATAATCCGATTAAATCATTTAAAGGTATTATAATGACGATGTCCCTAACCATACTATCCATACTTACTAAATATTATGAATGCGAAAGTAAGTTTGTATGTTTGTTTGTTACCTTTTCACGCCTAAACCACTGAACTGATCATCCTGAAATTTTGCATGTACGTCGTCAGGTGTACAGAAACGGACACAGGGTACGAGTACCTTTCATCCCGAAAAAAGTACCACGATTACGTTCTTATGATAAAATAGATGGCGCCACGTGTTTTTCGAATCATGATCGAATTATACTATTAATATACAAGCAGAGTACTATCCGAATTAATTGTCAAGTTCCAAATTAAGGCGTGTGGTATCCGGCAGAGATAGCCGTGTGGTATCCGGCAGAGTTAGCCGTGTGGTATCCGGCAGAGTAGAATAGAACCAACCCATTACACTCACGGGTGTCGTATAAGGCGACTAATGTCTGAGGCAGAACACCTTGCGCCTCCGTAGACCAGAGAATGGGCAGCAGCGTTTTCTGTTAGTCTTTCATCACTGCGATCTCCAATCCGCCTGCCAAGCGTGGAGATTACGGCAAATTCCTCCCATCATGGGAGAGGCTTATGTCCAGCAGTGGACGTTATGGGCTGTTGTAGTAGTAGTAGTAAATTAAGGCGAGCAAAACCGCGGGCAGAAGTTATTAATAAAATGATAGAATAATAATCTTATATTTTTATAAAAGACTAGCGGACGTCACGCGGTTTCACCTGCGTAGTTCCCGTTCCCGTGGGAGTACTGGGATAAAATATAGCATAAGTTACTCAAGGTGAATGTAGCTTTCTAATACTAAAAGAATTTTTGAAATCGGCGCAGTAGTTTTTGAGTTTATTCATTACAAACATAAGTGTAGATAGATTCGTTTTGCTGAGAATTTCATACAAACGTGTTTGAATTGCAGAATATATATAATTATAAGTTGTGACTGATACTAATATTTTTATTCAAACAAATACATACAAACTGAACTCATAAAACAACTATATATCTGCTATTATCAAGAACGATTCTCCCCTTCCTTCTCCGTCTGAACTATTCTGTCCTCTTTTATTTATTTCGGAATTTCACAATAATTTATCGTGAATTGTCATATTTTCCATTAAAGTATGAAATTATGGTATTTAGTCATAAATCTAAGTGTTCGCTATTTCAATATTGGCTGAACGAAGTGACCCCGTAAGTCGGGCGCTATGATTAATGTTCAGTATCAATCGTTCCACTTGGAGGTCAAATGAAACACAGAAATCAAATACGTACAAATATAGACCTAGTATTTTATGATTTAATAAAGAAACTGTTTGCTTCGAACGGAATTCAAGTCTTCACCTTGGTCATACCCGGCAATCGTGTTGTAGGCGTTTCTAGGGCACCTACGCAGTAATATTGAGTTATAGAAGCAAATATTGAAGTGAAATAATTGTAGTTTAAGTATTTGAATGCTCTTTGGTATGTCATGACTTTTAGTTAGAACTTGATTTGAACAGATTTTCGTGGAAAACTGAATTTCTTACAACATGTAGCATAAAGTGTTATTGGGTTTTTCTATCATGGATTCCCAGGCCTGACATCGGCCTGAATTGGCCTGAATCTGATTTACACGTGATGTTATTGTGTGTATAACCTAATCCGTTTTTACAAACTGTTGGGCCAAATTTCACTAAAACAAAAATTTGTAAAGACATGCAAGTTTGTGGTTTAAAATTAATATTAGATTAGAGAACCATCAACATAATCGTTCATATAATTCTATCACATATTCAATCTCAAATCTGCAACTAAACCTGAACAGATACGATACAACACACTCCATCAAATTCGTGTAAAACGAACGTGGTAACAGAATCAGGCGACACAACTACACAAACTAAACACGTCCACCGCGGCTGACAAATCACCTCTATCGCTCACAGTAACGTAAGCGACTTCGAAAATTATATCAATCAAGTGGCTAGCACGACAACCTACTAATGTCAACAGTGTCCCACGCTTCCAAATTTCATTAATAGCTTGTCTCGTCCTCCCGCGCGTGGCCCGCTCCCGGCTCGCTCGCGGCCCAGTGCGGCCCGGACGCGGTACGTGCAATGTCCCATGTCACGGGACGGCGGGCGCAATTATTCCTAATGGTTGTGCTAAGCAGGCGCGGTTTTGTACCCCTATGATAATGGATAGCTGGTTTATTAGCAAAATTATTTAGGAGAGGTTTTAATATATTATAGCTTTTGATATAGTGAACATGTTGGTCAATTAGGTAGTTTGCTGATGGATGTTTTGAATATCGGTTACTAATGTATTGCTTAGATTTAGACAGTACGTCTTTAATGTATTTATGTGAGAAGTATGGAAGAAGAAGATATGCTGCGCCAACCTCAAATAAATTGAAATAATGATGATGGTGATGTTTTTGTTTAGACATTTAACTCGGCCAAAACGGTCAAGCTTAATTTACAATAGATTTTTGTTTTTATTTTGATGTTTTTTTTTCTATCCACAAATATGTCAAAATAAAAAACAAAAAAACAACTACAGGTTGTGTAAAATTTCGGTTATATTTTTAGTACCTACAACATTCGTGTTTTGTTATAAATTCTGTGAATGATTACAGAATGTTGATATACTTAAAAGCCAGCATTGTTGGTGCACCCCAAATAACAAAAATAAAAAACGCTATTTTATTGCACCCCACACTAATATGAGGAGCACAGGAAGTGGACCTGGCAGAGCCCCGATGGTGCAACTAGAAATGATATTGACTTCATCATGTCAACCAAGAAGCAAATGTTTAATGATGTCTCGGTGATCAATTCGGTGAAAACCGTAAGAGGCACATTGAACATCAATATCAAGCTTGAAAGGTATCGACTGATGAAGTCTACGCTCCGTCCAGCACAGATCCAAATCCAAAACCCCGAGAGCTTTCAGCTTGAACTCCAGAACCGTTTCGAGTGCCTAGGAAGCTCAGTGGACGAATACAACGTACAGATCAGAACAAGAGACTCTCCGATCACACTCTCAAGCTCATGAAGGAGCGGCGTGAGATGATCCTGCAGTCTTCAGACTAGGCGTGTAAATACCGGCAGCTCAATAGACGAATCTCTAAATCCTTGAAGAGTGACCTCCGTCGCTTTAATACCGAGCGTATTAAAGACGCGATTGAGCGGATGAAAGGCTCCAAGGTATTGGCAAGAGATCTAGCTGTTGGGCAGAGCCAGCTAACGAAAGTGAAGACCGACGATGGTAGGATCTTATCCGCCAAACCGGAGCTTCTGAAGGAGATCGAGAGCTTATAGGGATAGTTGTACACGTCAACCAGTAAACCCGTCGTAGATCTGGCAAACGACCCAAGAGCTAGACTGACCCAACACTATACCGAAGACATCTCGGACGTTAGCCTATACGAGATTAGAATGGCTCTGAAGCAGCTCAAAAACAACAAGGCTCCGGGCAATGACGGAATTACAGCCGAACTCCTGAAGGCGGATGGAAAACCGGTACTTAAGGCCTTCAGAAGCTGTTTAATTCCGTCATACTTGAGGGAAAATCGCCAGAGGCATGGTGCAGGGGTGTGGTCATGTGGTGGTACTCTTCTTCAAGAAGGGCGACAATGCCTGGTTGAAGAATTATAGGCACATCACACTTCTAAGCCATGTCTACAAGTTGTTGTCAAGAGTCATCACGAATCGTCTCGCGCTCAGGTTTGACGATTTCCAGCCTCCCGAACAAGCCGGTTTCCGAAAAGGCTTTAGCACCGTGGACCACATATACGCAGCGGCAGGTTATACAGAATACCGAAGAGTATAACCTGCCCCTCTGTTTAGCGTTTGCGGACTACGAGAAAACCTTTGATTTAATCGAGACCTGGGCTGTACTGCAGTCTCTCCAACGGTGCCAAATCGACTATCGGTACATCGAGGTGTTGAAGTGTTTGTACAAAAACGCCACCATGTCAGTCCAACTTCAGGACCAAGCCTCGGAACCTATCCTCCAGCAGCGAGGTGTGAGACAGGGAGACGTCATTTCTCCGAAACTATTCACCGCTGCACTGAAGTGTCTTCAAGGTTCAGGACTGGAGAGGGCTAGGCATTAACGTCAATGGCGAGTACATCACTCACCTTCGGTTTGCCGACGATATAGTGGTCATGGCTAAGACCATGGAGGCTCAGTACAATGCTCGATAACCTCAGTAGAGCTTCTGGAAGAGAGGGTCTTAAAATGAACATGGACAAAACCAAGGTCATGTTGAATGCCTATGTCACACCCACTCCTATCAAGATCGGAGACTCTACACTCGAAGTTGTACACATAATCATCTAACTGGAGTTAGGTAGGTCTAACTTCGAGAAAGAAGTCAATCGTCAAATCCGATTCGGCTGGGTGGACTTAATGCCTTGGGCATTTTCTACCAGTCTACCTTAGGGTGACGCAGAGATAATACACAGTAGGTGCAATAACCGAAAAAGAAAAGAAAATATTTATAAATTTATAACTAAAACGTCCTATATGAATAAATACATATATACATACATATAACAATATATATATATATAAAGTTAAGAGAGATAAACAAAAAAAATTTTAACAACTTAGTTCTGAGACGAATCTGCCAACTTCTTGCGAATATGCTCCCGAGCTTTCACTTCGAAAGTGAAACGACTAGTCAACGTCCTGATACTCTGGGGGAGCGCATTCCAAAGATAGATTGCCTGGACAAAGAAAGAAGATTATCGTCTCTTCCAACTTACCGCCGTGTCTCAAGACAAAAGTCTATGACCAGTGTGTGTTGCCAGTGATTACATACGGGACCGAAATGTGATCGCTCACAATGGGCCTCATCAGAAGGCTTAAAGTCACCCAAATGTCAATGGAATGGGCTATGCTCGGAGTTTCCTTGCGCGATCGTATCAGAAATTTAGACATCCGCAAGAGAACCAAGGTTACCGACGTAGCCCGAAGAATTGCCAAACTTAAGTGGCAGTGGGCAGGGCACATTGCTCACAGAACGGATGGCCGATGTGGCCAAAAAGTTCTGGAGTGGCGACCGCGAACCGGAAGACGTTGCGTTGGAAGGAAAGCGATGACCAGGTGAAGGTTGCGGGAATGCGAGTCGCACGGGACCGATCAATGTCGCGACATTTGGGGAGGCCTATGTCCAGCAGTGGACGTCTTTCGGCTGAAATGATGATGATGATGACACAAATATGCACACATCCACGAGAGTTCATAACATGCAGGGCCAGGCAGAGGCAATATGAAAGTGTAGCGTAGCTTACCTTTGCGTACTTGTTTATCGACACTAATATTATAGGGATGTTAAGTTTGTATGCAGGAGGTAAGAGGCAGTTTCAAAAATACTTTCACTGAGTAGAGTCACACTACCGAGTGCCATTGGGTATGACTTCGACGAGGACGAGACCGCAGGCAGAAGCTAGTATAATAGTAGTAGTAGTAGCTAGTCTAAAGTAGTAAATATAGGCAGGATACTAGTATACCTGTGTAAGTAGGTAAAGCCGGGGTACTGGTATTCTGCACTTATAAGTATGTAGAGGTTAATACGGCGCCGGTAATTGAACGTCGCGACATAATAGAGCGGTACTGCCGCGCAACTCGCAAGGAAAACACCAAGTTACACTGTAATTGATTTTATTTTAATTGAACACAAATCACAAATTCAAGTTCTCAAACAACACGAGAAAATATCTCTGTGAACATCGACTGATTTGATCTTATTGACTGATTACTAAGGTATAAGTAGGTATCAAGAATGTTGTTTGAAACCTTAGGATCCAAGACAGTTAAATTGTTTCTCTGGGATTTCGTCGAGCTTCATTGCCTCGTCGTTTTTTGTGAGTTTCCGGTCTCAAAAAAAAAAACTCAGAAATATTTTCAACAGTCAAGAGCCTTAGTTTCCCCCAGAATGGAAGTGATATCTATGTATGGTACGTGTACATGTATATACGGTTCTGTGCTGAAGTGCTGAAAGTAACAGAGTAGAGACTATTCAGTAATCAATAAGAGAGTGCTCACATTATCCGGGCTTATACTCGGCAGAATTTCGAGCAATGCGATGTATAATAATATTAAACCAGATCCGGCAAATTTGCGGGATCGTTGTACCTAATCTTATAAAACCAATAATCTACGTCACTAAGCAACTATCTAATCGCTTTCACTAAAGGTACAGTCACACTGGCTCCGATGGATTGCGGACTGGCTGCGGACACCGGACACTTTTTAAAACATTATTTGTGAGAGTCCTGTGTACGTAACCAATTGTGTACCTACTGTTTTTAGCTATGATACGTCGTCAGAAAAACCTGTATTTTGTACTTTTCATTCTAAAAGTCCTGTAATGCTTACCATTACAATATTTGCAGTATTTTTTAACCAAACAGACAGTATTTATTCAAAAAAAAAACAGCTTTGACCGCAGAACACAACAAAAATCAACCTTCACAAAACAATTTTTGTTCGGTCACGCGGAAAAACTTTTGTATTTTACCTACATTACGGCACATTTCGGTCGGCTGCTACAGGCGACCATTAAACCCGCTGTAGTCCGCAGCGGATCCGCTTAGCGACCACTTTGCGACCCGGCGACCGACTCTGCGACCGCGCGACCTAGCGACCTGACCTAGAAACGCATCTTGGATGTAGAGACTTGCGTAACTCGCAAGCATCATCATTACAATCGAATTTATTCGTTAGTAATTAGCAATCAAAAGTTAGCGATTTTGTCGCTACTTATGTCGAGACTGGCTCTGGTCGCAGGTTACGGTCTGAGCAAGGTACGCTCCAGGCGGTAACAAACATGGCACTAACAATAATAAATAATAATAATAATAATAATAATCTTTATTTATCCAAAACACATACAGAGTTTGAAATACAGCTTAATATTTGGTTTAGAAATACGTATACATTCATAGTTTATGTTGCAAATTCTGTACAAGAATAATACTCTACCTCTTAAGCTAGGTTATACCTGTATTATAAGAGGTAGTTCACGGTCACTTATCAACAAAAACTTATATCTCAAGTGGACTGGCCATTCTGCTGTATGGTATAAAAGAGTAGAATTGTATGTTGTGTGTTTGTGTATTGGGTGGTGTGTGTGTGTGTGTGTGAGTGTATTATACAAGATAGGTAAGTAAAGACTCCGTGTAAGAGTAATCCTTAAGGAGCAGCCACTCTGTTACTTTAGATTTTAGTGCATGTGAGTTTAGATTTATGATATTGAGATGTTTGTTAAGGTTTTTATAGATATGAGTACTTAGTATATAATATTGATGTTTGGCGAAGGAGGTTTTGTGTTGTATATTTGGCGGAACGTACGTGCGTTTGTTTGTAATAAGAGGAGGAAGGCCTGCGTGCTTTCTAAGGGTGGATTTAAGTACATAAAGCTGACGAACCGTAAGTACTTTACAGTCAGAGAACAGTTCAGTTGTTGGATACCGGTAGGGCTTTTTCGTCATGACTTTAAGTATAGCTCGCTGTGCTCTTTCCACCCTCAGAAATCTAGTCTTAGCAGCACCGCCCCACGTAATTATGCAATAACCAATCACTGATTGGCATAGTGCAAGGTACGCCATCTTAAGAGTTTTTAGGTCGGCGGATGCTCTAAGAGACTTAAATATATGTATAAGACGTAAAGTTCTTGTGGTGACGGCGTCAATTTGTTGGTCCCATCTCAGTCTGTCGTCTATGTGTACTCCGAGGTATTTAACGCTTTCGGATCTAGCAAGCGGAGGACAAGTGCAGGGGGTGGACGAGTTAGTGCAGGAATGAGGGGTTATACTAAAAGAAGATGGTTTAGCGTTACGTCGTATAGCAAAGGTGATATAAGTCGTTTTTTGAAGGTTTAGTGTAAGAAGGTTCGAGTTTAACCACACCATAACTTTAGCCATGGCCGCCTCCGCATTTGCTTTCACAATGTCCCAAGTGACTCCGTCTACAAGAATTGCAGTGTCATCTGCGTAAGCGTAAATTCTACCATTTGGGAGACTCAATCTGCAGAGGTCATTAACGTAGATCTGGAAAAGAGTCGGGGAAAGGATCCCTCCCTGAGGAACACCATAGGACACGAGGAACTCATCACTTAGGTGAGTATCAATTTTAATGCATTGCTTACGGTTTTTTAGGTAATCCTTAAATATTTCTAGCGGCATTCCACGCACACCGATACTTTCCAGCTTCATGATGAGTTTGGGAACAGAGACCGTGTCAAAAGCCTTCGAAAGGTCCAGGAATATACCTAGGCATTTCGATTTTTTATCTAGATTTGAGGCAATCTGTTGCGTAAAGTCCAGTACTGCATCATCTGTAGATAGGCTTGTCCGAAATCCGTATTGGTTATCAGCAATGAGTTGGTGTTTGTCGAGAAATTTTCGTAGAGAGTTATTGAGGATTTTTTCGAGAACTTTAGAGAGTGCAGGTAGGACCGATATCGGTCTGTAGTTATTAACACAGTCTCTGTTCCCTCCCTTGTATAATGGATGGACCACAGCTTTTTTAAAGGCCTCCGGAAAGACACCCTCCTGTAGGCAACGATTAAAAAGGTAAGTAATTGGTGGGACCAGTACATGTCGACAGCTTTTCAATATAAGCGATGATATGCCGTCCCAGCCGACTGCATAGTCAGAACGTAGTTGTAGGATTAGGGACTCAACATCAGCTTGGTCTACTTCCAGGATGGTATGAGAGTTCACAGGTGAGTTTCGGGTGTCCGTAGGTGAGGGTGAGGGATGGCCACCGGCAGGTGATGATACAGTGTCATTCATTATTTTTGAAGCCAAGTTTTTGCCAATGTTGGCAAAAAATTGGCCTACCTCATTAATCGCCGATTTTGGGTTGTCCCGTATTGTGAGTAGCTCCACTGGGCTAAGTTTTGATTTATGGGTATTGGTTATTTGTTTGATTGTTTTCCATAGGACTTTGGGATTATTTTTGGCTTTTTCAAGCTGACCGGTTTCATAAGACTTTTTTAGTTTTCTGAGTAAGTTATTGCAAAAATTTCGACAAGTTGCTTGCGTTGCTCTTACTTTTCGCTTTATTCTCGGTTTTAGTTTCTGTTACATTTTTGTTGTACTTTACAGTGTGTTGTATGGTACCTAATACCTTGAGAGTGTGGTGCTGACAAAAATACGATACTGTATTGTGGAAAAATTACTATAATAATTATTGTAATTTTTAGAACTAAATTAAAACTAAAATAGAACAATAATTGTTCTATTTTAGTTCATCATCTGCCTTGCCTTTTCTCAACTAAGTTGGGGTCGGCTTCCAGTCTAACCGGATGCAGCTGAATACCAGTATTTTAGATGGATCTAAGTTAATTTATGAAAATATTTGCAAAAAAAAATGTAAGCGGCCATGTCCATTATTTTCCTCCAGATGAGTTCTATTCATCACTATCACTATCAGGTTTTTTTAATAGATAGAGTGATTTAAGAGGAAGGTTTTGTATATAATTTGCGGGCGGGCGAAGCCGCGGGCATCAGCTTTTGATTCATAATTTTTTGTAAGCTAAGCCAGTCGGGATAACGCGCTAGCTTGCATTAGACTTGTACCAGAGGCGTACCGTGTTAAATATAAGAGCTTACCATATCAAGACTGTTTCATTATTGGGTTCCGAACATTTCCTAAAAGTTACTTTAACTAAATCATTTTCAACAGAATTAACTACATCCCTTAAGTGCACAGGTATACATTAAAACGGTCCTAACTAAATCAAATCAATTTAAACGCAGCTCCAGCGGTACCACAAGCACATTGAACTATTGCGGTGAGCGGCGCAGAAGGGTGGAACCGCACGGTGGCCCACAACGGCACACCGGCCACACGGCACACAGGCCCACGGCCCACTAGGTCAAGGGGGACACGATCACACAGCCTTCCGGTGCATAGCTCGTGTCATAAACGTGGATCTACTACTGTTCAATTTGCTGGGTTGTTTGTCTCACATTATTCGCCTGTTTTCTCTGAAGAGTTGGGCATGGTCATGGCAAGGGCATGTGGGCATGTGATGCGGAGGGATGAGGAAAATGATGTTGATTTCTGAAGAGTTGAACAAGGGAGTTTTAATAACCACACATAAGCACGCACATTCCATGTACAGATAGATAGATAGATAGATAAACCATTTATTTAGTGCACACAAAAGACATAGCACAACACACAGCAGTACAATTAATTAATTATTTTTACAGGTAAGCCTATTGTCATTTCAGAGACACGAAAGACGACTACAAACCAGTACTGAAAATTTCCTGAAAAAAAAGCTTGCTCAGCATCAGGTACACACTACATCAGGTGGCACTAGACCAATTATGAGTCAAATTCAACTTTTCATAAATAGGCATAGAAGATTGTTTCGAATCTAAATGCTTCCTGCAGAAAATAAATAAAAAGGCACACCCCAAATCTTGCAAGTGGAAAATATTTCGACGATATGCTAGCGGTGCGCAGCTCAAACGTTATGTAAAGTGGTCGCCAGACGAGCGGCGAGTGACGCAGCGTAATTGAAACTGTGCACCGTAATAACTGCTGCCTCGGGGTGCACAACGCATTGCTGAATTACTGCGAAATTACACACCTATTAGGAGCCGGCGAAAGAAACGAACGCTGTGCCGGATTTATTAAAATTCACTGTTGGACGCCCGTAATTGTTTTAAAATGTTACGTTGCTGACAGAAACTGTATTATTAGAAACTGCAAAGGCTATGAAATATGATTCCTTGAGATTTTTACTTAGTTTGTGCACGGAACTATTTTCTCATAAATCTTCATCTCGAACTTTAGAATTAACTGCATCTTTATACTCCTGTTCATTACTACGTTAGCAGCAGTTTTTTGTACGAAGCAGTTAGGCCGAATCGCTTGTGTTGTCACATAGGTTAATATAACTTTGTATGAGGTCCCAGTGGCGCGGCCATAATTACAAAGTTGAAAGTTATTTCCCCTATTCCGGAACACATTCAGTCTTATTATGCTGCAACAGGATATGACGAAACGCGACTGCATAATTTTTCCTCCAGGAAGTTATAGATTGCGTCTAATAGCACTAGTCGGCAACAGCAGATTGCGAATGTTGAACGCGGCCATTTTAAACAGTTACCAGTTAGCGCCGGGTGGAGGGGGTGAGGGTGTAACAAAGCGCGGACATGCGAGCCGGCTCATAACACCAATTCACCCAAATTGTAGACCTTTCAGGGCCTCGCCGAAGCCCGCATTCGTCGAATAACTGGACAAAACGTATGAAGCTAGAATGTTAATTTTTTCCCCTCCGCATCGTAATTTCACGTCGTAAAGTATTCGTAGCGGTCTCGTATTACAGTGTAGTCTAAATAACAAATGATACGTTGCCAAAAAATATGGCGGCCGTTCCGTCCGCTTTGAATTTTAACAGCAATCTGTCCTAATGTATGGCGAGTACAATTTCGGTGTTAAACTCCAGCTTATTGTTTGTATTTTATGTTAATCTTTAGAAGCTATTTATTATTTCTGTCCTCCTGTTGTCACATCCATCATTAGCAAGTACCTGCCTACGAAAATGTCGCTTCAGACAAAAGACGCTCATAATTAAATCCGAACGATATGTTCAATTGAAATAGATAATGAAACAGGAAAGTGCTTCCCATTATATAATCAACAAATCTCTCGTCTCGGGAAGGCAGATTAAATACATACAATAGGGTAGCTAATTAATTTAATTAGGAGCCGTGAAGGAACATGTCGTCCCGGAACCGACGCGACGAGTAATCCGCGCCGACACGTGAGATGCTAATCCAGAATTCTTCCACAATTTAATTAGAAGTCGCAACAAAAGATCCTCGTCTGAACATTCCTTAGTATTGTAGTGTTTTATAAATGTGGTGGATATTGTTATTTATTCCGCATGTATCTGGTGTTTTCTACTTAATATATTAAAGGTATCTACCTGACTTCAGATGAAATTCATAAATGTATTGTATTCTCAGCTCCTAACAAAAGAATGCTTTTACCAATTCAAATCTTTTAGTCAGCAAATTGCGGTAGTGCACCTTATGAATTAAGTAATTTACCTCCGAGCGTCTTTAATCTAGGTAAATAATTGTTTAGTTACCTTAGATCTGAAAATAAATACGTAGGCGTAGGCGATTTCACAATATAATCATAGTAGCGAGCTTCAATTTCGTTTACTTGTATTTTTTACATTTAGGCGCTCTTTGAGCACTGGATAAGTCCATTCCTATCTGCTGATAGATTTCTTTTTTATCTTGAGAAATGACTTGAAGCTTAAAAAATATTATGTTACATTAATAAACTTTAGCTTATTCTTCGTCTAAAGCTAAATTACTAACTTTATCAGCTGAATAACGTACTTCACCCACGCCTCGAACAAATATTTTATCAAGACGCCGCTGATGCTTGCATAATCTCATCTCTCATTTATACAAGGTAGGTACTATCACCAAAATTCATCAATCCTTAGTATAACATTTTGCCCAAACTCAGGGAAAATTTTCAACAAAATTGAATCAGCGGTTTTGAAGATGTTACCTTTATAAGTATAGATAAGAGGCGAGCCACAGGTATAAGTTCTATCGGAGGAGGTACTCGACGCCGCTCTCTTTGAGGAGCCCCTCTTTAATTAGATGTATTAATTAGCAAAAGGCAAAATCTTAGATGGTCATTTCATCACCCCCATTGTCCAGAAAGTATTTTTGCTTTAGATTCAATGTTAATACTGCCTTTGACTCAAACGCTTTTTATTACATTTTAATATTATTTTTATTCGAAAAATAATTGCCGGCACTGCTTAATTATGTAAAGAACGATGAATTTAATATGAGGAGGATTCCTTTGATAAAAAATGTATTCCCAAGGAAAATAATTATATTTTTCCCTCTTTAAGACAAATACGCATTAAACGAAGACAATATATTTTTTTGTTAGCCTCTTTGAATGTCCCACTGCTGGGCAAAGGCCTCCCCTTTCTCCTTCCAGACCTCTCTGGGGAAATCGCCGTCGTGGCAGATCGCAACGAAGGTGGTGTGATGATCTGATCTCGTTTGCTTGGCGAACATGGCCAGATATAACTATCGCACAGAACAATATTTTGAATCCACGAAATCTGCTCTAGCAAATATCAGTAGTAAAGTTGTTTTCAAATACGTTACTGGTAAACTCATGTAATCCGCTTTGGTCCCAAAATCCACTAGTCTAAACATCAAAGCAACCGAACAAAATTATCATCTCTGAATAAATCTCGAGCCACTAAACATTGAACATGAAAATAGAAAAGCGAAAAAAAAAAACATAATCCTCGTCGCGACGTCAAGTGGCGAACGGGAACAAAATTAAGTGTCAGAAGCAGTACATAAATCTTATCAGGGAGCACACGCTCTGTGATTTTAAACAATCATGTTGCGAAGCCGAATGCCGAAAAAAGTACAAGCGCCACAATAGCTCCCGTCGCTTGGAAATATGAGTTATGGTGCGCCCGAGTGCGACCACAGGCGGAAGGGGTGACAGCCCAGCCCGCCATGTTATTTGTGTTACATACACGTTATCGTTTAAGCTTTTTTCTTTTTCTCCTTTGATGTAACAAACGTCAGTGATTGCGACAAGGTGAGTGTAATGTCAGCGACTCAAAGCGTGTTTGTTTTTATGGTGAATGAATGCCAGTCACAACTGATTTGGGTCTCGTAATTGATGGAGTCGGTTTGAGCTCTGATTATTTTTCAAGGTGGCATGAACTCGCTCTGTTGTCACGAAGTCCATTGCTCAAAGTTAGAATTAGATTACAATCTAGTGAGGACTTGGTCTCGATACTGCTTTACTCGGTATTTACTAATTTCTAATTAAGTCTATCAATATTACGCACTGCTATTGGTTTTGATATCAAAACATCGCATTTCAACGTCGGGCCGTGATTAACGCGGATTGTTTGTTTGGGCTCGAGCTCGAAAAACAACAAACAGTGCGCGCACACTGTCATTAGTTTATTAATCAGTCGGTAAAGTAATTATCGTAATTACACGTTAGTGCTGCGCTCACCAATCACTGATGCTCACGATTATTTGTTAATCTGTTGTCTGGGACTGGAAAGCAAAAGGTGACAAGCGACATATTGACATTGATAGAGACAAAAGGTAGTCGACATACAACAGAAAGTCCAAATATAATTTACTAGCTGTTGCCCGCGGCTTCGCCCGCGTGAAGTTCGGTAACCATCTCACTGGATCATACTAAAGAGATAAATAGTGTCCTACGTGTTAATCCAGGTTATGAACTATCTATGTGCCAAATTTCATAATCATCACAATTGTTATCATCACAACCACCATCACTATCACAACCACCATCATTATCACAATCATTATCACAATCACCGTCACTATCACCATCACCATCACCATCACAATCACAATCACCATCACCATCACAAACACCGCCACTATCACAATCACCATCACAATCACTATCACAATCATCATCATCGTTATCATAATCTTTATCATCATCATCACAATCACCATCACTATCACAATTACCATCACAATCACCATCACTATCTCAGTCACAATCACTATCACCATCACAATCACAATCACCATCACAATCACAATCACAATCACAATCACAATCACAATCACAATCACAATCACCATCACAATCACCATCACCATGGCTATCACCATCACAATCACTGTCACTATCATCATCACAATCACAATCACCATCATCGTTAGCGCAATCACTATCATCATTATCACAATCATTATCATCGTAATCACAACCATTATCATCACCATCATAATTACCATCACAATCACTATCACAATCACCATCACCATCACCATCACAATCACAATCACCGCCACTATCACTATCACCATCACAATCATAATCACCATCATCATTATCACAATCATAATCATCGTTATCACAACCACTTTCATCGTAATCACAATCATTATCATCACAATATCTATCCTCGTTATCAAAATCATCATTATCGTTATCACGCGCATCATCATCATTATCACAAACACCATCACTGTCACAATCACCATCACAATCACAATTACTATCACAATCACCATCACTATCACAGTCACAATCACTATCACCATCACAATAACCATCACCATTGCTTTTACCATCACAATCACCGTCACTATCACAATCACCATCACAATTACTATCACAATCACTTCAACATTATCACAATCATCATCATCGTAATCACAACCATTATAATCGTTATCACAATCATCATTATCACAATATCCATCCTCGTTTTATTTTATTTCAAAACCATCATTATCGTTATCACGCGCATCATCATCATTATCACAAACACCATCACTGTCACAATCACCATCACAATCACAATCACCATCATCGTTATCACAATCACTATCATCATTATCACAATCATCATCATCGTAATCGCAATCATCATAATCAGTATCATAATCATCATCATCGTTATCACAATCATCACAATAAATCAACAATAACCCTGTATAGAAGTCGAATCCGCCATCTTCTGGATCTCAAAATAAATGCCATTTTCGTAATCTGCACCCCTGGTAATTTCGGTATCGACACCCATATTGATTTTTAGACTTCAACCCCATTGCACCCCAACAGAGGATGATGATGGTATTTCAGGTCCGCCACATTAAATCTTAAAATCGTTGTTTTTGTAACACACCCAACCCGATACACCATACAAAAAATACCGATGTTGATTTTCAGACTTTGTTACCCCATTTCCAAATTTAGGGGTTGAATTCTGAAAAAACCTGAAACACAAATGTTAACTCATTTATCGATAGGAGTACTCCTGTGAAGTTTCGAATAAAACAGTCTTACCTAATCTTGTTTCCCCATACAAACTTTCGACTCCCGTTTCATCCCCTTAGGGGGTGATTTTTGAAAAACCCTTTCTTAGTTTACCCCTAGACAACTTAAGGAACATATGTGCCAAATTTGGAACCTCTAGACTCAGCGGTTTAGGCCGTGCATTGATTTTTAGACTTTGTCACCCCATTTCCTCCTCTTAGGGGTTGAATTATGAAAAACCCTGAAACCCGTTTCTACTCATTTATCAAAAGGAGCACTCCTGTGAAGTTTCGAAAAAAATACTCTAACTAGTCTTGTTTCCCTATACAATCTTTGGAGCCGTTTAACCCCCTTAGGGGATGAATTTTGAAAAAATCCTTTCTTAGTGCACCCCTAGACCACATAAGGAACCTACTTGCCAAATTTGGAATCTGTAGACCCAGCGGTTTGGGCTGTGCGTTGATAGATGAGTCAGTCAGTCAGTCAGTTTCTTCTTTTATATATTTAGATTGGTAGATTATAATCGTAAAAATGCATAGAATCCTCTCAAAAACAAATCATATTAATCTAAATTGTTTGCCAAAGCAAAACATGATGATATTACTGGCAAACATTTTTGGATATAAGAAAAAACTACCAAGCAAACCCGTCTGAACCAATGCAAATATTAGGATTAAGTAGGTACTTCTAGATAAATTACAGTTATTGATTGAAATCAACTAACAAAAGGGGGCAAATCTGAGAATATAGCCCTGAATTATAACCAACTGCTCATTACTACATCAAGTTACCAAAATACACGAAAGTGTAGAAATAATTGTCTACATTGTCAATGCAAGCTTTTAGACTAAATAGAAAGTCTTGAACGTAGTTCCTATCTAAAATCCAAGTCGTGTTGGGATCACGGGCCGAGGTGGACTCATTGAATTACCAGATCCCGCGGGGCCCGGCGCCGGCGGGAGCCGAGCGGGCTGCATCCAACAATCGCTTAAAACAATAACATTTCCATTTCGTTCAAATGTTTAGACTTCGTGTTCGTTTCGACGTGGATGGAACGAGAAGTACAAGTTACCTGCGTCCCGTGTACTTGAAGAAATGTGTTGTTAGTAAATAGCACTGCTTTTCTCAGAAAAGCTGATTTTGATTGTTTTGTGCTTGAATTATATCAACCTTAGTAAAAGGCTTTAGTAAAGAAGCAATAATCTACAGAAAAAAATAATTTGAACACTAACATACTAACTTTTTTCTAACATCTTTCTTTGATACGCCATTATAAACCTACAGATATATATTTTTTAATTATTCTGTGTTAGTGTTATGTTTCAGAATATCAAAGCAAACTATTGCCTGAACACAATATAAATTGAATATTATACTAATCATTAACCGAACTCGAATCTATATTGAATATGCTAAACTATATTATTGCCTACGTAATTCACGTAGGTAAGATTGAATTTAAATATATTGATAATACATTGTATATTATATAGGTAAGCAATAAACTAAAACATACAAACAAAATGTTCTTTCATCTGTCATGTACATGCTTTGAAATTGAATTTAGTTTGGAACCCTGTGGAACTCCTTGCGTAAAGTCTGGACATCGAAGTGCGAGGCAATGCACGCTTGACCTTGTTTCAATTCCTTTTGTTTCTCTAGTCTTTCAGATCCTGGTTTTCAATTGATGTTATTGACATTAGAGCGAAAAGGGGTCAACTTTTTAGCATTGTAAATTGAGTTCAGAATGATTACGATTGAAAAAAATACACCAACTTTTGAAGTAGTAGTGAAAACACAGATTTATGACTTAAAGTTGTTATCTTAAAAAAAATGTTGAACGCAGTTTACGCCCCTTGTTTCTACGAAGCTGTATGCAACTCAGTAGTGAAATTTTACTGTCAATTTTCACAAAAATGGGGTGCAAGAGATAGAGTGCGCCAAGGCACAATCTCAGGACCAATACTGTAAATAAAATGCTTGAAATACTATATCTTTGTCTTATTTTGTAGAAACGTATTATATTCAAGCAGAGTTGAATCCCACGATTAGGTACTGCAATAGAACGTAAAACTAAATAATAATAATAGTCGCGAACTCGTCGCCAATACGTCCCGTAAACTTGTAGAGGGCTTTATACTAATCGTGACAAGGTTACGATGTAAAAAAAACAGTTAGTAGTACATTAACTTTGTTAATATACTTATACTTCCTTTTGACGACATGATAAGGTAAATTACTTAACGTAGACGTAACAGGAAGAAAATTGTAGGTAAGGACAAATTAATCAGAAAATAATGTTTACGTATTTGACGTGTAACTTGATATTGAAATGGAAACCAAACCCACGCCTTTAATTTGGTTGTTTGGTTAACTGTGAGGAAAAATCAGAATAGATTATGTAAAATTCTGGAAGTATTTCCATACCATAAGAACATGCTGATGAATGTTATAATTATTATTTGTTTTATGGTAGTCTATTTCAATCTAAAGAACTTCCTCTTTCATAGTGTACTGTATTCCAATTCCAAAGCACACACATTTGAATTACTCGCCTCTCTATTCCCCAACAACCGTCTTTCACAATACTTGTTTGACAGCTCTTGAAACAAACGAAATAGACGCAAACAGCAGTGTGATACTTCTGTTGGGCGCGTAGTGGCTGCGAGCTAGAGCACCGGCATCGGCAGACGCAGTACGACGATACAATTCATTTCCTCGCGATATCTCGAGGCGCTGTACAACGTAATAACGGCAGTTTGTAATGAAATAATAATTGAGTCTCAGCTGCGAGCACGCCTTAGTTTATTTATCAAAAGACAATATTAGGACTTTGAAGGTTCCGCCCGGGAATTATTACAAAGTAATCCGCCAGATGACGCTGCTAGTTTTGTATCATTAATATTGGTTTACAGTCAAATATTTTGAGAGTTTGCGATTGTTGTGACGTTTTTCATTAATTTTATTAAAGGCTGTTTGCAAATTCTTAACAACATTTTGTCTTTTAACTTTGTGCATAGTAACAAACAAATTAGATGATAGCGTGATGTGTTTGTTTATAATACTTATGAAGGAGTATATACCTGCCCTACTAACGCAGTACGCTCACACGTTTTGTATAATATCCGTTATGGAGTTCCAAAGCTTAAGAAAACGGCTTCTGTCGCTCGCAGACTCCATTCACTAAATCGATTTGGAAGTTGATAAGGGAAAAGCGGATTTGCTCTATATCATTTCTTATCACATCTCTTGCGCCCATAAAAATATTTTTCGTCCATAATTCTTGGGTGACTGGGCTGACTGTGTGGAACAGTCGCCATCAATGTGTGGCCTATCAGCAGCGCGTCCACTGCGCGGCACGATGATTAACGAGTCGCTAAACCGAGACAAAGCTGAGAGGGCCCGCACAATGCCCACAGTGCCCACTGGGTATAAAAATATATATTACACACTTGTCTCCTACTTTGTCTGGCTTTTGTAGCCCGTTTTATCAAACTAGACGCTTGGGTGCAAAAGACGCTAGTTTTTTATAGTTTTATGTGCAATGTTCGGGTTTGTTGCAAAATGTATCACTTTGCTTTAAGTTTTAAAGTTTATCCCAAATTTGCATACTGGGAGTCATCTGTGCTGTGTCATATGTGCGAACTGGGTGAAGTATAAACGCGTTCAATAAGTAAAGCAGATAAAAAGTAACCGAATTCTATTTCCATTGAAACTTGCTAAAATTAGCAAAGTAACTTATATCAACAATAACAAACTGAACAAAAATACAGCGATGAGGAAAATGTTAAAAAAATAAACAGTATCGATTTGAAAGGTCATTTTTGCTGTTTGAACACAATCCCCAAAATAAATACAAAATATTTTTATAAATTTAAAAAATACGATCCACTAGATATTGCTGTTAAGTTGAACACGAGCCAACTCAATAACACGATAGCCATCGCAACACAAAGAACGGAATCCACCGAAATGATCCGGTAATCCGAGTAACATATAATCGAATATCTGAAGGGCTTAGTGCTCCAAATTAATGATCAGATTAATCCACAAAAGTGTCTTCTCCATCGGTTGAAATTTGGACGAACCAATCTTGCAGCTATAACTTTTCGGATAAATTTTGAGCTTCATAATCCGAGATTGGAACTAATTTATGGAGTTCCCCATTTCCGTGTGACCTCTAAGTAAAATAACGCGGTGTACAATGGGGCTCATGTTATCGCAGGCAATCTGTAGGATCGCGGGAGGCGGATCGTTAACGCCGTTTCTTATGGGGCTGAATTACTACAGAGATTTATATTCAACTCTAATGATAATGGTAAATGTGGGCCAGTAAATAGAAAGAACCGATTACACTTTAATGATGGTAGATAACTTGTGATAGCAATCTTGCAGTAACACAAACAAAGCTAGCTTTGGGTCTATCCTGCCTTTAAACTGTCTTCATAAAATAAGGTCAAAATATTAAATAAATATTCCAAAGTGTAGCCACTAGCCAGGTAATAATAGCATTAGAAAACCTTTTAAACTAGACTCAAGTTCGTTAGTGAAAACGCTTCCAGCTTGATTTGATGAAGTTCCTTTCATTTGCAAGTTACAGACTGGAGCACTTGATATCTAAGAAACAGTGAGTAACTAGTTCAAACGAGATCAAATTCAGTAATTTCCAAGCTTTATGAAGAGTCTCGAGCGATCCAGGGTCCACTTGTAAGTTGTGCTCCCTTCACGAGCAGCCCATCAGGGAAGCACTCTTCAGCCGGGAAACTTTGGTAAGTCATCTAGTTTGTTCAGACGAATTTAAAGCCAAATAGAATTCAAAGAACTAAGAGAGGAGTGCTTGCTTATATAAAAGCAACGTTTTTTTTTGTTAAAACACTCATAATTTTTACTTTTTATTTGTTGAGTTTAAATACACTGGCCTGCAAAAATAAGTATCACACTTTTAAAATTGCAATAACTTTTTAAGTGCACCTGCGAGTGTGGGTGACTTTCTAAACAAAACGACTCAAAGAGTTTAATTTTGTACATAAAAACGAATAAAGCTGATAAAAATTGCTATAAAACGTTTTTTTATTTTAAATCTCTACTAATAGAGAGCTTAGAAATAATTTAAATTTTAAAAGTGTGATACTTATTCTTTTCTATACTAATGGCAACTAATATACTCTATACCTTATACCTACATAATTATGTACAAAATACACTTGTAAATCGAGGCAACCAAATGCTCCATGCAAATATTTACATGTAAAACATTCATGTTGACGATACGTACAAACATGATCAAACATTGCAGGTATTAAAGAATTGATTTTGTATAAATTGGAATCAGTATGGGAGCCCTAGTGGAAATGAGGCAGTCGTAAAGTTTTATTAGTCGCTAATAAAGTTGAAGTTCCGCGAGGGCACCGGCACGCGGCGGAGTTCCGCTAGTAATTCGTTGTTCATATTCCGAGGCACGCGTCTGGAATGTTCATTACAAATTATTACCGCCACTCAGATTTGTGTGGGCTTACTTCCTTTTGATGACCTTTGACACTCTAATTTCTTGATTTTCGACGTTTGACTTGATTGAGCTTCGTTTGCTTTTAGAATTATATCTTGCCAACAAGAAATACGGTGGGAAGAGAATTCCCACTGGAATATAACGGTAAGGTAATTTATTAAAATTCCATGTTTCTATTTTACAACTAATGAAATTTTAGCAACAAAGTGAGCAGTAGGCTTTAGTCCGAAGCTTTTCAAGTGTAATCAATAGATTTAGGGCGCTGTAATATTATTCAGAGAACTGGTATGGGATACTAAACAAAATAGTTTTTATTCACTAGCTAGACGAATTAAAATCTTCATAGTCTTAGTCAAACTGTTAGGTTCATGTAAATTTAGATAATATTCTAATTATAGCCTTGTGTGCATGTATACTTCAGTGCTAAAAGACTTAACGTAGTCAAGGATACAAACATATATTCACAGAAGAATTAATTTGAACCAGTGTAAATAACACAAATAAATTTGTATAGTCACACGTTATTAACAAAAAATGGCTAAGATACAGAGCAGTAACTTTAGTGCTATCACTACAAAATCTACATTCATGGAAGCTACGAACGCAACCTAAAATATAAACATAGAGTTTAGTGAAACACGTTATCATACCCGCCTACTTACATAAATCATTCTTGTTTAAATTACTCCGGTTGCAGGGTTTCAGGCGAGATTGTGCGCGATATTTCATCGGTGAGTCTAAACCTTACAGCGGATACAACATTATGTAGGAAACCCTTGCCTTGTGGACACGACTTTAGGAATCCTGTCGGCGAAGTATCTTATCTCCGGTGGTGGAGAGCTGATCCATTGTTGACATAACACCATGCCTGGTCCCCGAAGTGTTAAGCAGAGGGGTACCATAGTACACCCACATTTCGCTAGTTATGTTTCAGGCAAGCCTATTGCCGGGCAAAAATCGAAACTTCGGGCTGCTACTCAGAAATACCTAAAACCCAAAAACACTTGGCCTGATCTGGGACCTACTGAACGGATTTGGATGAAATTTTTCACACGGATAGTTTATAACCTGGATTAATACATAGGATACTTTTTATTCACTTCACGTGGGCGATGCCGCTGGCAGAAGCTAGTAACTAATATATTTAAGTGCAAGAATAGCGCAATTTGCCACAGGTTTAGAAGTATGTACACATCTTTATAGCGTTATGGAATTGAATTCTGAGGTAGTTTAGCCTCTCATAAAATAGTTCATATACAACAGTACGTTTAAAGGTTGATTTTGGTGTTTTTTTGTGACCAGTTGAAACATTGTTACTGCTGAGTTTGAGGTCTTGGGTTCGATTTCCTGGTCTTCTACTACGTATAGAGAGGACGCCGCCCAATCACTTAATGATCCGTTCAACTGCGGTCGGCCGGCCGCAGTTCACTCAGTCGCTTGCTCGCTCTTGAGCACTTAAGTCTTGTTTGTTTCTTTAACTCAACAAATACGCCCTCGTGTGTGTTACGATATTGCACTCATAATTCAAGTAACACGGCAAAGTGCAAAGGAATAGCTTTCCATCGGTAAGTAACTAGATAATATTTTTTAAAGCTTAATTCGAGCAAAATATTTAGCGGACGCCATTTTGCGTCATTTGTCATAGACTAAAAATGTAAGAAGTGACATTGGGTGTGTACCAAGACGTGTAGTATGTATAAGCTTAGCTGTCGTACCTACTTATATTTTTATAGTGGAAAATAATAATCTGTGTAAGATTATTATTGAGAAAAGAATAGACTGTGGTTATTAATTGAAGAAAGGTAAAATCAAGAAAGATGTAAATCAATTAGCTACGACCTAATTGTTTTTTAAGATTGATTGGTTTTAATTGATTGTTTGTACAAGTAAAGGCTACTGGCCTGAAATAAAATTATTAATTATTTATTGACATGATAACCTCTAATAAATTGATGAAGCCAGCTGCACGCACGAAAAAAGGTCACGATGTCACGTCCGTCACATCACGTTCCGCAAGCGAGAGCGCAGAACAAGCGACAATCGGCCTTAAGACGTTGAGTTGAGTTATACATTATTTGTTCCGTAGAGTAAAGTCAGTTTATACCTAAAATAAATATTATAATTAAAATTGTAAGTCAAACAATGTGCACGTAGAACATGGATGGGTTTTAGTCAGTAATAGTCTGACACTCCCTCCTGCTCCGCCCAGAGCGGGAGGAGTCATTATTTTGATGATTTCCCATCCGAAATAAAAAAAGAAGGGGTATCCCATGGATTAGGCAGAATATAAACAAAGTGTCGCCTCTATAACGGTGACATCGCATCTATGACTCGCCCGCCCTGCCGCGCTTGTTGCACATATTTTGTTCGCGCTGTCTCCTCTATACGCAGTAGTAAGAGCTCAATGGTCGGGTATAGTATCATTGGAGCTTTCCAACTTAGTAACAAGTACACCTCTGACTAACCCTGCGGGGATTACAAGCGTGATATTGTATTTGATAACTAATTAAGATAAGGCCTCAGATATATCAATGTTACAATACAAGAACATCGTAATGTATTAGGGATTCTTTGTTCTAAAGTAATTCACGAATTCTTACACAGACGGTCTCCAAATAAAATGTTAGATTGTCGGCAATAAATAATTTTCTTTTGATTTATACTGGGTGATTTGATAAACGTTGGCAACACTTTAGGGGCGTGCTGTATTGTATTGATACTGATGTTGTTAGCCAGCGTTTTTCCACTGCTGGGCAAAGACCTCTCCCTATGACTTCCAGTTGTTTCGTCCCAGGGTTAATTTGGACCACTAGTCACTGTTCTGGTCAAGATCGTCCCACCATCTTCTACGAGGTCTGCAGCAACGCCTTCTGGCTGTGTCAGGGCTCCAGAAACTGACCATTTTGGCCCACAGCTTTGGGCATGCGGCAGACGTGGCTGGTCCAGTTCCACTTCAGCTTAGCGGCTTTATTGCGGCAACGTCAGTGATTTGTGTTTAGGGGTGCAGATTTTCGTGTAGTATACTCATGAAAATTAACGAATTTTATTTTGGGACCGACCATGAAATTTCGAAAACATTTCAGATGTTCCATAAATTATTGGTCGCGTAACACGAAATCTGTAGGTAATAACAGTTTTTTTAAAATCATATTTCATAGTTAGATCCATAGTAAAAGGTGCTCATATTTACGAGTAGGTACTTACTTACTCCAGTATAGGATTGCCCACTTTTAACCATAACCTATACAATAAATCATAATATATTTAAATTGCTAAGTGTCTCGTAAAAAATAAATTAAAACTACAGTTATAAAGTAATATTATTCTATAGTGTAATATCTTAATAAAGGTTAATGGCAGCTTATTGTTTCATCAAGAAAAATCTAGAACTGTTCAACTATTGTTTATGTTTGAAATAATAATTATAAACGTTACGTCAGCCTTTCCCGAAAAGGTAGGCAGGAAACTATCACCAGTCACCACATGTCAACAGTTAAGTCCCGTGTAGTGTAATGTGGCCCGCCTCCGGGCTACTACTGCAAAACTAAATTTAAAAAAAAACTAACTAAAAACGCCCAATAGTATTTTGCTCGACTTGGGAATCAAACCCAGGACCTCATGCCCAGCAACTTGTGACTAATTTATTGTCTTTATAAATGACATTAAAAGCTTCCCAGCTCTCTTTGATTAACTAGGGCTTGTCACATTGTCATCGGAGACAAAGTTGTCACTTCCTCACAAACGGCCGGTCAGATGTGTGACGCGCTTCCGCTTTGGACTCGCCGCCATTATCAGCCTCGCCGCTCATTTCCGTCACTTCCGGTTAGACAGTTAGACAGCTAACAATAACGGTAATCCTATACGCATTAGTTGAACATCAAGAGTTGTATTGTTAGGGGTAATTTTAGAAAATTGGTATTATTTCATTGATTAGTTGATTAGTTTTATACATTTAACGTAAATCGGCGGCATAAGGCCTAACTAACATGACATAAAGTATACAACAGATAGAAGCTTGATATAATTTTTAGGTAGATAAATTGAAACGAAGATTTGAAAGTCATGGGGAGAAACCTTTACCCAGAAGTACAGATACATGCCAACAGTAACAGTATATTGAAACCCTGAGGTGTCTCAAGACAAAGCCTTTCTTAAAGCTGCCAAGGATCAGTTCTAATTAAAGGAGTCCAGCTCATCCTGCCATCTCCGCCTGGGCCTAGGATTGAATGTTTCAACTCATGACGATACTCGTATATACGAAATAAGAACTTATGTACCCAAAATACTTGAATAGCTTGATTACTCCTGTCAGCTGAGTCACACGATATCAAACAACACAAAAATGGACACTCCATTCCCCATTCTCTTTTATTACTCAGCGTCGGTTTAGTCCACAAGGCAAACACCACACAACTAGTTAGATTCCAGTGTTAAACTCGTTAACGAGTGCGCTCACAATCTTTGTTCATAAACGCGCAAAACTCAATAATGTGTCCCGAGGTCCTACTGTTCCACGGCGGCCATTATTTCCCGATACTACGAAAATTTTCAATTTAAGTCCGAACAGTTTAATACCTGAGGAGCGAAGCTTTGTGTTCAGAACAATGGCGTGGATTATTGTAGCGTGGCTGAGTCGAACCGGGCCATACATGCCGCCTTGTATGAAACCAATTAAATCAATAGTTATTGCGTAAGTTCTACTAGTTGGGGTTAGATAATACGTTAGGGAAGTCCTTAAGTAGAACGGTGTCGAAGATTCTCGAAGATATTGTAATAATGGTATGGAAACTGTTGTGTAAGATTTCAGATTTTGGGAATACTGAAATCTTGATCCCCGGTACGTGCCTATTCATGCTGATTGTGACGTGGGTCGTGTTACAAGGTTATACTAATAACTATGAAACATTAACTAGAGACCGGATTAGGTGCAAATTAAAGTCGTCAAAATAATATGCTTCATGCATTTTTTCATCATAAATGCTCGAAATTTGAAATTAAATGCTTCAATATTTTTTATTTCAATTCATTACGTTTTCTAGAAAACCCAGTAAACCCAGATTTTGCAATTAGTATGATACAGATCAAATTTGAGGAAACATGCCCAAAAAATGCATGTTATGCCGATTTTGGCTTAAACCATGAAATCTTTAAAACCACCATACTAAGCAATTGCAAATATACGTTTGCATACAATATAGAAATGTAAAAATTAAACCATCATTTACCTCGTATAAAATAATCCCATAGAATGAACGACACGCCTTACAATTAAACGCTAAATTAAAAACCAGATTAGGACGGCAGTTATTTCGGCGAGCCCTAATTCCGACCACGGTTGGCAGGTATCAAATCGCGCGTCACTGGCAATCAACGAGGCTCATTATTTTGAACAAACAGCCGGAGAATCTGCACATTACGGGATTTATCGATAATCCCTGGTTAATGTTAAAACTCAGAGAACATCGACATAGGATTAACCTATATAAATAACTAGAAAAGTGTGGCATAATGCTATAAGAGTTTACAGGCGTGATGTTAAAAAAGGGTGTAAAAGACTCTTAACAAAGCGGAAAGGCACTTGTTCTCCCCGTCTTTGCGATTATTTTTTTGTTCTAGACCATACCAGCGGAGATATTGCTATTAAGATATTGTTCCAAATTTTCCATAAGATTTGTTTAAATACATGTTTATAATGTCAGAATTTTAAACAGCTTCACGACCCCCGTACTATTCAATCTATTCATCAGCACAATGTTTTGAGTGCGTTACATTGAGTTTTACCGTAGAACGTGATTCTTCACCCCAAAAAAAAGTCGTTTCCCAGCAATAATTATTGCGTAAAGTTACTTAGTCTGATGTACATAATGCTTGGTTGACGGCTTCGTGAAGAGTCTGTTTACACCCAGTATGTTATAATCCAAGTAAGAACAAACTGTCGAAGAGATTTCAATGAATTACGACGACCGCGCTCAAGTTCATTTCAATGCGTAATTTTAGCTGCAAGTTCTGTTTATTTCACTCTCTTCCCTCTCTGCAGCGTTGCTGAAGCAAAATAAAGGTGCTTCCGAGAGACGTAAATTGAACAAGAATTCCTTAGATTTCACTATTGTTACATTGAGCTTGATTTTACTTAAATTTTCTTTAAAGTAATTAAAAAGTTTTCCCAAGCAGTAAGTAGGTAAGTAAGTACTTTTATTTAACCGAATGTGACAAAAATATTAACTGTTATAGCTACAAATAAATTGTAACCGTCACACTAATAAATTCTAAACAACAAACTCGACTGAATAGCTGGGAGGAGTTACATTTCTGATTATATTAGAGTGGGTGATCCGCCCAGCCACTCGAGCCCGCAATGAATGCGCGCCCGTGAGTAATGAACACTGAATAATGAACAATGCGATACCGGCCAAACAACACGACATAACTCACGCAAACCTAATTCAATACAGAACACGCTTATTGAAACATTACCCGCAAATATATTATTAATTCTGAACTAGTTTTTGACGCAATGAACAATGTTCTTCATCCCATTGACCGTATTGAATTATGTTCTGAAAGTGTGATTTATCACAGTAATGAGAAGAGGAGATTGTGATCGGTCGGATATAATGGCAAACCTAAATTATGATTTTAATAGGTTTAACTTATTAGGGATAAAGCTTGTTACGCTGAATAATTACTGTGATCAATCATTTTTGGGGATATTGAACGGTAATTTTGATTTGCGAAATGCTAAAATTATTGATTTATTAATATATATTTTTTTCATTTCAGTAACTTCCATTTATACTAATAGTAGAAGCTAAACTAAACACGTGAATGCGTACTTGTGTAATAAATCCCTGGCACCGGAGGCGGTGGTGGTGGCGCCCTCACCAACACCACGAAGGCACACCTAAGAGTTTCTCGTTCTGCGTTAATTCCACTAAGTCTCGCGTTTTCCAATTAAACTTTGTACTGAACGCGAATATTTTAAATTAGCTAGCCTACCGCCCGCGCCTGGCTGGGACCGGCTTTTGAGTGAAAAATAGAGATTAAACCCGCCTCTGTGACACTAGGAAATAGCTCGAGAAAGAGTCATTGCTTCTAAATGAGGAAATTCTTTGGATTATAAATGAGTAGTGTCATAGCCTGTAATTAAGTAATTAAAACAAGGAGGGATATTGAACGTTGCGTCGTTGATGAAGAGACTAATATTAATGAGGGTATAATGTTAGACTATGTAGCGGTCGCTGGTGAATAAATTAATTCTAACACGAAAGTGACTGAAAACATGCTCAAAGATAATATTCTACTTCAACGTGTTGGAGGCATAGAGAGCGGTAATATATTAAATACTTTTTACCATCGCCACTCGAAAAAGGGCATTTTATTCATCGAAAACAATGAATAAAACGCTCTTTTACTCACTGAGTGAATAAAGACATTTTTAATTTGGAACAAGCACTAATTATGAACAAATAAAACGTGACGACAAGAACATAACACTGAATTTTGAATATTGTTCTAATTTCAATCAGTATTTTACATGGAGCGATTGCCTATCTGACCTTCACAACCTAGTTAGTACTGGGTGCGTTGTCAGACTTTCGGGCCACTGGCTTCCTGTTACGACTGTCAAAGAACTACAAATTACAGAGGCTTTACGTACCTTCCGATGCACGGAGGAAACTCAGTATGAAATGAATTAGTGGTTACCCATCCACAGACCGACCTTGGTAAGCGTGGCTTAACCTTAAAGATCGACCCTAGTGGCTGTTATTATTAACCCATAAGAAATAGAAATACTATTCTTCTATACAATTTCTCGCAGTCAATGGTAAAGAGTAGAGTACACAACTCGTGAAAAAAAAATCATCTCGGTTCTTGTATCCCTCGCTCCGCTCAGGATTCTACTCTAGAATCCTTCGCTGCACTCGGGATCCAACTTAGCCCCTCGAATTAAATTCCCTTTTTTTTCACTTGTTGCTATATTGTTGTATCTACTATTATACCTAGGTACGTAAGGCTGTGCTCCCGTTACAAGTGGTGCTCGATAGCTAATCACGTTAGGAGCAGTACTATTGGCAGGAGGTTCACAATTATCTACTTGGGGAACTGTTTAATTTAAAGCCGATAATACTGTTATGAGAGACGTTCGAGTCTCAGGCGTGGAAGTAACGAAGTTGCCAATCTAAGTACCTGGAACGGCCAACGACAAAGTGGCGATTTATTTGATTGTCACAGTTGATACAGTCCTAGGAATTTGAAACTTGTGGCTAGGAAGAGTATACGAGTGAGTAATACAAAATCACACAGGGTTTAGAAAAAAAAAATTATTACATCAGAGTGATAACAAATATTTTTCTTACTTAGACAAGTAATCAATCAAAGCAAAATCAATTTTGAAAACACAAACTTTAGGGCTCTATTTTATTGTAAAACGTTCAGAGAGTGTTAATTGGTTTTCTACTAGTTTGATTAAGTTATATTTTGATTTGATTTAATTGCCTACCGAGATAACAATGAGTATTGCTAGGTACGTAACGTAACATCACACCTGTAATCTTCGAAGGGTTAGGTAGAGGTGTACCTAGTAATAAACCTTTAAGTAAAATAGCTTCCCTTATATCATTATCATCTGTACCGCAAGGTATCGTGTTAGGCCCTACACTTTTTCTAACGTATATTAACGATCTCTGCAACTTAAAAGTCGATAAAGCAAAAATCTTCTCTTACGCTGATGACACAGTCGTTGTCTTTTCCGGGAATAACTGGTCCGATGTTAAGCGCAGTGCAGAGATGAGCATGGTCCAAATAACTTATTGGCTCAACGACAACTTACACTAAACACAGTAAAAGCGAACTAGATCTGTTTTACCATCTCGAATCGTTCACAACCAAATAAAGATTTTAGCCTAAAATTACATTCATAGGGTTTTTTAATATATCAATGCATTCATAAGATAAAGTTTCGAATAATAACTGTAGGTGTCCTGCAATTAGTAGTTTCACAAACCAAATACTTGGGCGTCATAATTGACCAAAAATTATCATGGTATGCTTATCTTGAGCATGTTACCGGAAGAGTTTGGAAGCTAAGATGGATATTTAAATCATCACGATATGTCCTCCCCACAAATATAAATGAAAAAGTAGGCCCTCATAGAAATCTCCTTATTGAAGTTTATGTGGCACTTGTACAATCTGTAATAGTTTACTGTATCCCCATTTGGGGCGGGGCGGCACAAACTAGATTTATAGATGTAGAACAAGCACAACGAGCACAACGAGCACTAACAAAAATAATGCACTTCAAAAAGAAAAGATACTCAACTGAAAGTCTTTAGTCTTTAGTCTTTCTTTATGAGTGGTAGTTTTCTGTCAGAAAACTATACATCTCATACACAGTCCTAAAAAAACACTTCCACAGTTCCTGATAATGCAAACAGACTATCAAAAAGACGGAAAGACATAGTTGCTCAAATCGCACAAACTAAATCAAAATTCGCTGCTATACAATACAACAAACGCTCTGCTCAGCTTTATAATAGGGTAAACAAGGAGATATACATATACACTAAACAACTTCATGAATGTAAAAAAATGGTAACAAATTGGATAAAACCTTTTACTTATGATGATACTGAGGCGCTCTTAAAACACATATACTAACTCACCCATTTCTCTCTACACACACACTCACCTACACACACACATACACACAAAGACGCACTAAGAACACACAACCCCCCCATCCCCATACACTTACACGTGTACCTATACTTAATGTAAAAATTATATATGTTATGTATTCTGTTCTGTTGCAAAATTGTCTAGCTATGAAAGAGCGGGGTCATCTAATACAGGCTTTTTCTTTGCTTAAAAGGAGGCTCCAATCATAACTTGTTGTTCTGATTTGGTTAAGAAATAAACTTTATCTTTTTTTTTATCTTTTCTGTATAGCCGTTTCCCATGTTGGGGTCGGCTTTAAGTGTATGATGCAGCTGAATACCATTCTAAGGAGTCTATCCGCCTATCTTAACTCCACGACTCAAAATAATTTCCTAAATAGGATTAGGTTTATTAGACTTAAGAGTCATGCAGTCCCTCTTCTCCCCCAGTCTTTCATTTATGATCGTTCGTGCAAATCCGTAAAAAAAAAAACAAAACATAATTATCAGTTTTCCCAAAACAAATAGAAATTCTTTCAGCTGTTAAACTTTTAACGATTGACAAGAGTGTTTGGTGCGGCGCGGCAGCGGCGTGTGATTCGCGGATTAGTGACGTCACGGTCGCCATGGCAACGCAGCGCCTCACCGAAGCCAATTTGTTCGGCCACCCGCGAACAAACCATCGCTCGTTCAATAGAGATACGAATGTACGAGAAATAAGTAGTTTTTATGATCATCCTTTTTGCAACCATGGGAAAGGATTGGGGAAGAGTACAAAAATATGAGGCAATGTTTTGAGTGTTTATTTTTCATTATGAAAAACAAAAATAGGATTAAAAATTGTCTTTAAAAACCTGGAAAAGTGAAAAAAAATAAAAAAAAAGTGCAAGTCAGACTCGCGCATGAAGGGTTCCGTACCTTCATAGTAGGGGAGCCCCCTTTAATTTTTTAATTTATAATTTGTTTTTAAAGCGGCAACAGAAAACTGTGAAATTTTCAACTGTCTAGCTATCACGGTTCATGAGATACAGCCTGGTGACAGACAGACAGACGGACAGTGGAGTCGTAGTACTAGGGTCCCGTTTTTACACTTTGGGTCCGTATGAAAAGTGTAAATAAAACCTAAAAATGAGAAAAGAATTTTAATTTTTTTTTTCCATATCTCATGTAGGGGTGCCATCCCGGGGGATCCCCCTATCCCTGACACCACTATAGTCCACCACCAGAGCCCCCAGGGTAAGCGCTGCTCTTCCGGTGGAGGGACCGGAAGAGCAGCGCTTACCCGCACTTCCGGCCCAGCGTCATTCGATACAAGGGCCGCTTAATACGATATCCTGAATAAATAAGATTAATGTGCCTTCCTGTGAGCTGTGGGGAGAAATAATAACTGTGTGTAAGCCGAGTATGTGTGACGTCATAATTACCTCGTAAAGTGTTTGCATGGGGTTTGACTGTCATGGTATCATCTGCCTTTTCTCAACTGTGTTGGGTTTTCTCTTTGTCCACATTTGTGGTTTTCAGAGTTTCACATTCAATTATCTTTTCATTACAAGTTAATTAGAAAAAGAGTTAACAACAGGTTTTTGTTACATTGCAACATTCATGTTTATTATTCCTACCATTCGATTGGGTTGCTTATAATGAGTTCTATTAATTAATGTAATCACCGTTGACTGCTTTCTCATCATTCGTAAGCTTGACCTGATAAAAGGTGTTACTACATTTTATGAAAGCCAGTGTTTATTTATTATCTCTTAAAAAAAAAACCTTTCATCTGTTCACTGCGGTTTATTCTGCGTAACTCAATCAGCTAAAAACTGGAACAAAACAGTGCGAGCCAGCGATACGGGTCGTAATGTAGCATTCAAAACAAAAGCCGATCCGTTTTTATGGAACACGTATTGAGCAGCGATCGATGTTACGCCGAAACAGGGCCATTTAGATAACTAGTAGTAGAGTAACACTAGCGCTAGTCATATGTGCAGTAGTTATACATACTAGGTGGCTATGTTGCATTGTAGCAGAGCAACGTTTCACAGAAGAATACAGTATGACAAGAAACGGCTGAAAACGGCTACTTTTGGAGTTGTATATTCTTTGCTATCCATACTTGCACTTGAATTAGGAATACTTGATATTTTCAATCAAACTTTACAATCTACATGTATCACCAAAAACATTTAATATCCAATGAATCAAACCATCTAAAACCAACTTACTTGCGATAAAAACATCGCCAGCAAAAACCTGGTCCACTTTGCAAGTTGTGTCACACCCGAACTGCTTGTTTATTCATTACTAGCTCTATTACGAAGGTACAAAGTTGATATCTGCTTATAAACGCGTGTGACAGAAGTCACATGCGACCTGTATCGGTGATCGGTACTTTAATGTTAATATCTTAGAGAATAATGTAAATAGCAGTATATTCATAAGTCTCTTTAAAATCATTTAATTTGTCAAATGTGTTTTCAGAACCAACTCGAATTACTACAAGTACTGCTACATGTATTGATAATGTTATTTGTTGCTGCGACTACTTAGATAAATCTATCGTAAACTACCTGCCTTCAGATCATAGTTGTTAGACCGTTACTTTCGTGTACAATATACATTTACAAAGAATTCAGATACAAACTAGACAAATAACACCCAGCAATCTAGACAAATTTATTAATAATTTAATTAGGAAGTTAAGTATACCGGATCATAGTAGAAACAATGTAAATGTATTTTGGTTGGTGGCACAATTGGTTTACCGCTAATATAATAACTTTCGAGCCATATTCAAACACTAAGCTTAAATAAATTCAAATCGTTTATAAAACGGAAGTTATGCCTGAAAGCCTACTATCATGTTAACCACTATCTCCAATGAAATTTGCTCTGTGAATGTCGAAATTTCGAACTTCGCTTGTTTATTATTAATTCCTTTCTTTTACACTTTGACATTGAATGATTTGACATGAATACTTAGTTCAGTATTTTATTTTTTATTTTTTTACTCTATTTTACATTATTCTAAGTGACATGTATTGATTTGACATGAATACTTATTTTGTTAAGTATTTTACTTTTTTTTTATTATTATTGTGACATTTAATGTTTTTTTTTATTTATTTTGTTTTGACATTCGTTTTGTAAATTATTGTTAATTTTTATTTAATTATTGTGAATGTGAGGACCACGTGGGTCACATATTTTATTTTTTTTCCCCACGACTGTCTGGCAGTTTTAGTACTATAATAAGCGACCTACCCAAATGGTTCTTTGGTATTGTTCGTCGTTTAGTTGAGCTCCTTGATTTATAAGTCGAGCTACACGATAACTGACAAATGCTTGCATTGACTGGACAGGTCTACTCAAATCTGTGTGGTTCTTTCTTCAAAAGACCATCTCAGACACTAATCTGCATAGTCCTCATCTAAATTGAACAAGATTATGTTTGGACTTCAAAAGAGACTATGACCTCTGAGTTTGTTTCGGCTGATTCTTCTCAGAGTAGTCAGGTACGAAACACCGGCCCCATCTAGTTTAAAATAAATTACGTGTAAAAGAACCTGCTTGCAAATATATAAAAAATAAATAAAAAAAAAAAAAATTGAACTAAATGGGAAAAAAACTAAGTGATAGATTTGCTCTACCAAATGTCAAAAGTAGTGATTGTGTAACATAATATTGAATCAAGAGAAACTAGAATTTGTGGATAAAACGGTTTTCTTGGGAATCACGCTCGACTCAACGTTACTATGGGGTCTTCATTTAACATCTCTTGCAGGATGGCTGAGCTCAGCAGCATATGCTGTTAGAAAATATCCGTCAATTTACTGATGTTGATACCGCGAGGCTAGCCTATTTTAATTATTTTTATAGTATATACACACATCAAAAGTATCTAGGGATCAACATATATTTTTGCAATAACTTTTCTCCTGATTGATATTAATTAAAATTTTCTTTAAGGATTCATCAAATAAAGTGTTTTCGTTTGTCACAGTAACGATAAACCAAGTCACCTTTGCATTAATAAAGAAATTTGCCATTTTCCTAATAAAGGGATTTTTGACATTTGAACCACTAACATTAAAGTTCGAAAAAAAGACTGAAATAACAGTTTTCTTTAAAATTTTATTGGGTAACTTAAACAATTAATAATCCGTGTTTCTACCGCGAACACTAACAACACAAGAACATCGGTTTGGCATACTCAAAATGAGTTCATCCAAATCACGCTGTGGAATGGCCGCCCATGTTCGTTGCAACAACAAAAAAAGGTCTTCTTGCGACTGGATACCCTCCATATTCGGCAGAGCTCTTCTCTGTAGCATATCCCATGCATGCTCAATCGGGTTCAAGTCTGGCGACTGAGCAGGCCAGGGCAGGACATTGATGTTAGCTGCGGCGAGAGTCTGTCTTACAACTCTTGCGGTGTGCGGTCGTGCATTATCATGCATTAACTGAAATAAGGGACCGATTTGCACTTGTAGAGGAACGATGACGTCTGATACAATCGTCTCAGCATAAATTTGAGCGTTGAGGTTGCCTCTGATCCAAATCAACTCAGTTCTTCCGCCGATCCAAATACCCGCCCATACCATGATGGTTCCACCACTATAAGGAGTCCATCCTTATAGTGGTGGAATTTAATCGCTGGCAGGATGGCAGGATTTTAATCGCTGTTGGCGTCCAGGGGTTCTCCAGTGTCGTATACGTCTTGTATCCGGTCTCATACCAAAACGAGACTCATCAGAAAAGCACACGAAACGCCATTGTTCTTCTGCCCAATTTCTGTGTTCAAGAGCCCATTGATATCGAATCCTACGATTGTGCATTGCTATAGGTGGTACCCGTAGCGGTCTTCGGGAATGAAGGTTCACTTCATGCAAGCGGTTTCTGACTGTTTGGTCGCTAATTAAGTTCCCTGAAGAGTGATGAAGCCTCACGGCTAACATCATGGCGGTTATTGTTGGAGCTCTTCGAGTTAAGATTTGAATGTATCGGTCTTGTCTCCGTGTGGTGCAGCGATACCGTCCTCCATGGCGCTCAGCCACGGTACCAGTGCTTCGGTAACGTGTCCAAAGTCGACTGATAACACTCTGACTTGTATTCAGAGCTAAAGCTACAGTACGTTGCCGGGAACCAGCTTCTATCATTCCCACGGCTCTGAGCATTTCTTCCCTGCTTAAATGACGTCGCCGCTCCATAATAACGTTGGTTTTAATCAGTAGTAGGGAAACAGTAGCACTAATAATGTCTTCAATGCGTTGTATGTTTTTATAGGGAAAATATTGACAGCTTATTTTCATCTTTTACTCGAATTTGATTGAGAGTTCCTGATTCAAATTATGAAATGCACCAAAAAGGATCCATATAAATTTATAAAATCATAAATTTATTACAAAGCCACATCTCAATCTCAAGAAATCCGCATAAAATGCTTGATCCCTAGACATTTTTGATGTGTGTAGTTCAGCCAGGTTTCAGGCTTGCTAAAGTAGATTCATCTTTCATAAGGTACTGTTTGAAATGTTACAATAAAATACCTCCCCACATTCTGCAACTGAATGAGACGAAATTTAAATCTTGTATAAAACGCACACTATGTTATATTGCATATTATAAGTTGGGGGATTACATTGATGATAAAAATGATTGGCTAAATGCTGGTCCTGCTCCACAACCATAGGGGCAAACTGATTGATTGTACTGGTCGGGCATTATTTGAGTCTATCGACACGCAAAGAAGGAGAAGAAGAATTGATTTCCATGTTGATGTATTGTGGAAGCTGCAGAATATTGTAAAAATATACTTGCATTGTGTAGATTCCAGTTCTTAGTATTATATAATTGCATAGCACATGTGTGAGTACTTTGTATTGTTCAGCCACCATTTACATTTAGTTATCTTTCTTTGACTTGAATATGCCTTGGTGGCTGAGAGAATGTCATGCTCACTCAAATGTCTCGCTGATGGTGGCGAGTGTGTCGGGTCATTTAGTTCCCTTCAATATAACCATATTGCGCCATTCAACTCACCCGAGTTGAATGGCGCCGGTACTGACAAGCGCCATGTTCGTGAACGTGGCGCTTGTCAGTTGGGACTGGTCATCTCTTAGCTTCCACGGTTCATTTTAATTACCTTATTTTTAAATTGTCGATCTAATCTTTTACTCAGAACGCTCTTAAGGGTCTATACTACCTCAAATGGCTTAGCATGATCCTCCGTTATGCCTAAAGTACTGCAGCATTAATTTTGAAATAAATATATGGTAAAGTTGAGGATTAATGTTAGGTCTTATTTTTGGCGAAAACACGATTCCATAAATCCAAAGTTACCTCCAAATCGAACAATAAACCGTTGGTATTCAAAAAGTACTTCAAATTAAATCATGAAACTTTGCATACTAACTGAACTAACTAAATAGCAGGTCTTATGTTTTTTATTTTTTCCAAAAGACGAAAATTTGATTTTTTATAGAATAAAAACCACTCATTTCGTACTATTCGACATGCAGTGACTGACGTAACAACCACTTTGTAGTGCAAGCTGATTAGAACGTTATTCTAACAGTATTTCAAACGAAGTTTGAACCACCACAAAATAGAGTTGCTAATTTGAGGTACTAAAGGCTCTTAATGTGCACGTCTTTGTACATCGTTCTCACATATATGTGTAATCTCAAAATTAATGATGTAACCAAGATTTGTAACAACATTTTGATTTAAAAGAGTGTCCATGGAGTTTCTTGCCTGTTCTTCTCCATAGAGATCTACGCTAGGGAATGGGCAACTACAGTACTTTCTCAAGTTATTATGCCTTGTGACTGGGACTGTAGCTTTGTTTTTCATGTGTAATTTTGACATTCAAAAGTGTCGTAATGGTCTTATTGAAATATGAATTTGAGAGTTGAGTTACAAAAAGATAATTTCAGGTTTCATAAAGTTTCGTATTGTTCTAAAGTTCTGTTTGTTAGAAAGCGAAGTTACTTTTGAAAAATAAAAATAAAACCATTTAGCAATTAAAATTATAGCATTATTATCTCACAATGACTTTGTACTCAGTACAGTTATTCAAACACTTTTTATCACTTGATGGTTCCGAAGAAACAAAAAGAAACTACAATAATTACTGCCCAGAATTTTCCAATACGTACAGTTTTCATAGAAATTCAGATGAAATTAAAATTACTTTGCCATTTTATCGACTAGTTGGAAACCAAAGACGTCTGTCATAATTATCATGTACCTAGAAGGCGAGGCGGGAGACTTTCTGCCTATAGCGAACTTTCTTTTTTTGTTATTTGTTTCGCTGCTTTGCGGACTATTTTGGTGGGTTTCAATATTTTTCGTTCTTTCTTTCTATTAAATATTATTATTTAATTTTAATGGTAGGATCTTCAAGAAACTTTCACAATTTATATTTTTTAATCTAACACATCCAAATGCTCAGTTAAAGCGGGTGCGATTAAATAATGGCACGTGCGCCCAATCCGTGATTCATGTGCGTCGTACGTCACAGCACTGTATCGCTACCTGCCTTTATTAGCCAGATCACGGTTCACGCAGCGCACAAACTATGCTTTATCGACTAATGCATCATGACTCGACACAAACTATACCACTATTTTGCATTCTGAACGTGAATAGTTGATTTCTAAACACTAACTTTAGGATGTATTTTAAGATTAAGCATTTTAAGTTAAAATAGTTATTTGGTAGGCGTAACTTCATCTCATTAATTTAAATAAAACTAATCTGCAAGAGAACGCATTCATTGTACTGAAAGCATTCGTAAGATTAATCGCACGTGCGCACTGTACGTGCGACTGAGAAGCAGAAACACTCACTTTTGAAAATAGATCGTGTCGGTCGGTGCGCGCCGCTCCTAACCCTTCGCAACCCGCCGCGCGCTGAAGCGTTGAAAAACGCCAAAATTCGCCAGAAATGAACCAACGAACGGTGAAATTACGGACGCGGACGAGTTTGCTCGCGAGAAAAAATAACCCCCAAAACGGGCGAAGCAATTTGTCTTAAGTGGCTAAAACAGTGAAATATTCGAGAACTTTTAAAGCGTATTAAAGTTTAGCCGGACCTTTTGTAGATGTGAGGAGCGATAGGGACAGGACGGTTAGCCGCGATTTTCCAGAGGTGATGACGCGTTTCTACGCCTCGTTTTTAATTAATACGAAAAGTTAGTCGTCCGGCGGCGGGGCCGGGGGCCGGGGCCCGCCTTATTGTGCGCTTTAATTATATAAATACACGGCTCCTAATGAACAGGAGGCGACACCTCAGCGCGCCGCGTCTCTTAATTCCGCCGAGGGTAACTTTTATAAATACGGGAAATATGGAATCATAAATTTAGACAATGAGCTCGTTATGCGAATGAAATATTTCTGACTTGAATAAATTAAAAGGAACCGTGGAAAGAGGCTTAGAAGTGTGTTTACCGTGATAGCAGCGCTCGACGCTCGTGTTACCGAGTGTTTTTTCCTAAATTGTTTTATTGCGTATTCATTTCACGGCATAAATTAGTGTCGAGTTCCTCCATTCGTCACCGCGCTCGTCATAATTTACAGTTATTACATTCAGGAGCTGTTTATTAGTCTGCGCAGATGTGCGCTACTATAACTATTTAAAATGTAAATGTAGACGCCGCGCCGCGCGCAAAAATATATGTTGTGTAGTTAGCGGATAGAATGCTAAGTTGGTATAATAGTTTTAACTAAGTAGACGAAACTTGACGGCATTCCATTACGGAGCTTACTTGCGGAGGTAGCGCCTTGTCGCGGCCGCGTCGCGAGTCGCAGTCGCGTGTCGCGCCGAGACACGCCATGAATTAATTATGGCGCGCAGCTCTTGTTTCTTCCGACATGGAGTTTTGTCGCGCGAGCTAAACTTGTGCACTTAGTGGCACAGATTCGGCGATGTAAATAAAACATGCGCCGGAACTTTTAGTATTTATGGCTGCCCGAATTTCGCGGATAAACAAGACTTTGTTGGAGTTAAATAATAACAGCCATTTTTGTGTTTACAATACGTAACTGCTGCTCGTGCTCGGTGCTCGTGCCTACTTCATTTGTAATTCAATAAAAGTTCGAATGGAAAAGGTCTAACTTATTTTGTGTACAAATAAAAATTTGATTTATTTGACATTTGGCTTATTTTCTTTTACCAACCAACGTAAAATATCTCTCATTATCAGTGCTAGTAAATATATCCGGATCATCAAAACATGTTTCAATTTAAATATTTTCAAATTTCTCACTAGACCCGCTTCCGCTCCCGCCCCCGCCCCCGCCGCGCACCGCCCACGCATCTCCCCAGTGTCGGGTACAACTTGCAAACAACACCAAGGCGGGGTCGCTCTTACAAATTGCTTAAGCCGTAGTGTGTCACTAATCGCATGTCTGTCGCGGGTAACTTGTTACCCGCCATGGCTAACTGCTAAATTAAATATGGCGACTTTTTTAAAGTTCACTGCAAATTCTTGAATAGTTCTCGAAATAGAAATCATTATTTTGCTTTTCGTATACATGTTTGTAAAATATTATATGTAAGTACATTTAAAATGTATATTTACAAATAATATGGTTTAGTTTTGTAAACTAGTATAGAATTTATAAAATATAACCAAAGACATTTAAAATATAGATGGGACAAAGCGAACAACATCATATTACATTGCAATAACGGACTGATTAGTGTGCGTACAAGGATAACGTATCAAACCTGTCAACTAAGTCATTTTGCTTTAAAACATCGCTGAGACTTGGGTTCATGGTTCATTTCTTTGACTTTTTTTGAAAGCTTTTTTACAGTATATCAAAGTTAGACCACATTCCCTAGAGCGCCAACACAAATAATCAGCTGACATTTACACCCATGTTAGGTGATGTGACTGGTTTACTGTACATAACGCCTACCGGCCTACAAACTAATTCACTAGTTTTGAATACTGAACAATCTGCCTGTCTATCTATTCTGTGTATTTAGTAGCACTAAACAGATACAAATCAAAAACGGAGTGACTATACTGACTGAGATAAAGACCTGAAAGAAAAGTACGGAGGAAGAAGACACACTGTGCCGACGCCAAACAAATTGGAACATTGACAGGAAATGATGTAACACAAATGACAAAAAGTACAAAGAGGAAAATTAACAACTAGATTTATACGTAGGAATGTAGGTGAGCAAATAAGGTTCATGTTACTAATGAAAAAACAGTCGTACTGGCGCTAATTAGCACTCAAGTGAGTAATTTATATACAGCCGTGTAGTGTGTAGGTAATCATTGTGTTAACACGGGTAGGCAAATGTTACCCATGGTACTGTGGTAGTAACGAAAGGCTTTTAGAAGCATTGTTTTTTTCAGACAGCATATATGCATGAATTTCCACTGACGTATGATCAGCACAATATTGTCATTTTCTTCGGTCAAACCGGGCCGGAACTAACATAATTATAATGGAAACAGCCCCAGACAACGGATTCCCCAGTCAGCGTCCGGTGTCCGAAGCCGGTCCACAATTTGTTCTTACCAGTTTAATCAAACCTAAATAGCGTTTGTCCATATAATATGTAATTATAATCTACTTTGTTACCAACCTCATGTCATTTTAAGTCATTGTCCACAGCTTTGTTGATCACATGACTACAAATACAAAAGAAAGTCCGATGTCGAGCCCGATCGTGTTTGTCCCGACTGTCCATGGACAAAACAAGCCCTAACTAACCTACTTTTAAGTTTTACGCCAACTTTTACGTCCTACAGCTGATAAGAACACTTTCTTTTGAATAGTTTCTTTGAAAGAAAGATGGTGTCTGGAATTTTGAGCAGACTGGTTTATGAGAAAAGTCAAGGTAGTTAGTTTTCTTTTTTGATGATGTTGTAGTTTTTACTAACTGGACTGCTGTGTTTCTTTTTTGTTTAGAACAAATACATATTATAGCTAGTCTAGACTCAAGAGTTTAAGTTAAACGTAATACGTCAAATGACAAAGTTCAACAATTAGTAAAAACCAGTGGGCACTTAAGTTACTTACTGCTTATATACCGATTTTCAGTAAAGTTTTAAACAAGTGTCATTTAAGTTTTTATTTTCAGCAAACAAGATGAGCCTGAAAATACGTCATAGCTTAGCTGTAAACACACGTCATATCACAATTCTTCCTGTAACATTTCGTTCTATTTCTAGGTGACGTACCTGTACAGTGGTATCCCGGCATCATCCCTGAACCAGAACACCATGTAGACCTTGTCGTTGGCGGCAGTCCCGAGGTCGCAGGGGAACTGTGCCACCATGCCCTCCACCGCCTGCACGTCCACTGTCCTGACACCCGCTGCGGACAAGGATAAAGTCAGTTACGGATTTGTTGATAGGGCATTATTGATGTTAACAAGTCCTTGAAAAAAAAAATAGTATCATTCTTGCCTGAAGAGTTGGTATAAGACGTGCTATTTGTCATTTTATATTGTGTTGACGTGTAAAAGTACCAACGAAATTACAGAAATAAAAAATATTTATCATTTAGAACTTAGTCAAAGTACAGGAAAAAGTCCCAACCAAAGAAAAGAGTCCTGAATCTTATAGATTAGATTTTTAAACTTCCAGAGAAACTAACTGTCCGTAGTACCTAAGTCCCCATGCATTCCTTGAGCGGCAAGTCTAATAGAATGTCTGCATTCAATGTGAAGCATACCTACAGCTCGGAGAACAGTACATGAGTCTCCACTCATAGCTGCCAGGAATTTTATAGGAAGGTAATGTTGAACTGAAGAATCTATCAAATTGAAGACTTCCACATCGTGGTATGTAGATGTTATTTGATCTAAGGACTACAATCACAACCGATATGCGACGCGACTTACGTCAAGAGACAGACGCACGAGGCGCTTGCCACATTCATGTGAGTACCGAGCGATAATACGTGGCATGCTCTTAACAAACGCTTTGTTCTTTTTTCTGTGCATTCGCTGTCGTAACACGTTTGTCGCCTGAGTTCGTGGCCAGTGGGTAAAAAGTTTTATAAAAACTCCCGAAGTCTTCCTTCCCGAAAATCTTCTCAGCCCAAGATCTAATCAAGGCACACATGAGTTCGGCGGAGAGCATATCATCTGGCTATAGTTATAGCAGCTCGAACGGGTCCCGAGAGCGAGCGGCAACAGTACAATAATGTACACTCCCCGAGAGTCCATTAGTATGATAACGAGATACGGAAGTCGACGGAGATCCAAGTTCGGAGCCCCGGGATTCGGAGAACTTGGCTCAACATTCGCACAATTATACAACCTTGTATGTATATGATGTATTATAGCTGTGACGAGTATGTGGATGAGATTTCTTGATTTGCCAGAATGTCACCATTTGTATCTACAAATTGGTTTGCACTTTGCACACACTTTCTAAAAGTCGTTTATTTCATTGCTGGACCCCAATGAGATTATAAGGAATGTCAAAAAACAAAAAAATTAAAGTAAGTCATTTCACTCAACTAAAATTCTCTATTACGACAAAATATTCTCAAAATCCCTTAATTAGAACAGGAAGGATCCCAAATTGCTTCAACGCCTGCCCAAGGCCCAACTACAGGTACCGTAGCTCCCGTGGCACCTGCCAAATAAATCACTGGTCCTTTCGCCAGACGTTATAATTTAAAGTCGCTGGGTCGCACAGTCCTTTCGTTCACTTGTACATCTGCGCCGGTATTATCCGGCGGTGTGTTAAATCCATTCAGGGTAATCCTACGTAACCCATTGTGCCAGAACTGCGCAGACACTAGACGCTTTGTACACCTAGGTTATTAATTATGTCCCCGGCATCTGTTTAGCCTGTCTGTTCAGCCGATCCATTCAGACAAACTTACGGGGGATTGTTCAAATCTTTTGTCTCTATTATTCAGTTGCAAACTGTTCGGTATTGTTTTACAAAGAGTGATGCACGTGCCGTGGCCGGTTTGTTAGTTTTATTTGCGTTTTATGAAAGTGTTTGTGAGAGATTTGTTGAAGCACGTTTTTGCGGGAAGTAATCGTTTAAATAATGGCTTTGATAAATTTTGCATTAGAGTGTGGCACGCTAGCTATACTGTTGACACGTTGTCGGAACCACTCGTATATTATGCAAATATGCAGATAGCATTTGTATGACGTGTTTAGTGTTAACTTTTTCGTTGATTATTATATTTTGAAACAGTTGAACTGCGGTATCAATAATAGAGCCTATTTCAATCTCAATCATAACCAAAATAAATAGTTAAACCAGTACCCTTGATAAAAATGAGATACCTAGTAGACAATTGTTACAAAATTAGCGTTAGCGGAGCCTTTAAAATCGTTTTGATAAAATTACGCATAGCCAAAAAAAAGTACTTTACTCCACAGGTCCTCTGTAACAAGATACTCCGCGTCAGTTAGTCACTGCAGCTCAGAAGGCTGGTGCTCGCGATACGAATATCATGAATATAGTAATACCAAGTAATATTATGTTTCTGTCATGTTCATGTCAGTCACGTCGCTATCTCCGGGTTAATAGGGCTCCGCTGTAGCGTCGATAATTCGGAAGATACATGGCATTACTAGAAGTGTTTTCGTACTTGTATTGTAATGTTATTCAATGATTGTGGTATTCCTTGAGATTACTGCGACGAGTGCGTGGCTTCAAGGAAGATAACTGTGATTTTGCGGTTATGTGAAGTTGATACAGGAATTGTAATTTTATAGGCTTATTTGCCTGGTTATAAATACATCTAGATAACTTAGGATAGGCGAGACTACACGTACAAAATCATAATCTATTATTAAAAGCCAACTGGGTGTTGTCGGTATAGGTGTAGTGTGTCAAGCTTGGTAATTGCGTAATTTTGCTTAAAATGTCACTAAGTTACGGACGGAATCAAATTTGTTCTACGAGTATGATATTCATTTGATTAGTCTCTCTACGATCTGATGACTAGTGACGTTTTAATAAACGTATGACTTGAAGTTTTTTTGAAAGTGGTGGTTAAATTATTGTAGTTTCTTGTAACATACCAGGGCGCATAACATATCAAAAACGCATCTTGGATGTAGGGATTTGCGTTACTCGCAAGAACCATCATTTCAACCGAATTTATTCGTTAGTAATTAGCAATCAAAAGTTAGCGATTTTATCGAGACTGCCGGCCGGCCCAGGAAGTACTACCGAAAAGACTTATGCAATAAAATAAAAATAACACCTCCGTAGCCGACTTTCTATTGTCAACCGACTTCTTTTGCACTCTGCACAAAATCAATAACAAGTGTCAGCCCTATCTGTCAGTACAATAGTGAACGATCGCTGAATTTGTACCTCTAATGAGGAGGCACCAGGGTTGTCACCGGTGGCGGTATATCACCCGGCTCCACCCGCGTGCCGCGCCGGCTCCTCGAGATGAATGATTTTTTAATCACCGCCATCGGAGCAGCCGCCGCGGCCATTTGTGTAATTTGTATTACACGCCACTGAAGAATGAAGCGTCACGCACAAAGGGCCCATAATAGAGTGTAATTGATTCAGACGGGTTCCGGAAATATTGTAGTGTGGCTTTATGATTACTAGTGTTGTTCCGAATCAGTCAAACTGGTACGAAACTATTACGGACTGGCTGCGGACACCAGGCTACTGCTACTACTACTACTTTAGTACAGTATATGTCAGTGTCCGGTGTCCAGAGCCACGGCCGCAACATGTTCGTTTCGGTTCCACCGATGGAAAACCTCAGCGGGACTGGTTTGGTTTTCGTTAAAATAACGTGTATTTGTAATATGTGTAAAATACATGAAATTCCACAAACACAGTTAATAATGCTTCAGCGTGGTTCATTACTACGTTTGTCGATTATTGACGAATTTAATAATACAATACAAAATATTATCACAATCGCAGATTAATTTATAAACTCATTTGCTCTTTTACGGTCTCGGAACCCTATAAACATCGTAATCATAAACCGACGAACTGTATTAAATTAAGCGAATTCTGATTTTTGAGCGAACGCTTTTTAGAATTTATCAGAAAATCGAGAAGTAATATAAATATTATTTTTCACAATCATTCCTTTACGTCAAAATGAAAATACAAACTAAAATAAATGAGTGTGACATGAAAACTCATTAATGGATTACCGTTGGACACAGTCGTTTATGAAGTGTTAATTAATCAGTCAGTGCCGGTGCCGGATTGCCGGTATGTTGCTGGAGAGCAACCGAATTGCCGTGGGTTGTTGCCTGTCCACTTACACAGGGCCAATTAGCGAGGGTACAGGTACAGCCAGCTTTTAATTACGCCTCGATAATTGCTCACGTAACTCGGATTATAGGCCGTAAGCACTCACTGTTGAATTATAAAACGAGCTGTTTGTGAGCTAGACGGCCGTCGCGCCGACTGCCGTCTGTGTTTTATTTTCAGAGTTCGTAGTAGTGAGACCGGTGGATTAAAAATGTAGTTGTTTGTTTGGTCTCACGGTGTGCATGGGCCCAAAAAATATGAAACGGCCATCGACCTCGGCCCGTGGTCCAACATTTGCTACGCCGTAGCTGTGCTACGCCATTTAAGTATAATGATAAGCCGTAGCAGTACTACTATAATGTTGTATTTAAGCACCATGTCTTAAATATTTTCGATGTGCATGTAAATCTCAATGATAAAAAACTTTTTAGCAAAAACACAAAACCAGCCAAATGCGAGTTGGACTCGCGCACCGAGGGTTTCGTACAAACTTAACTTTGCTGTTAAATTCCTTGAAAGGGCACAAACCGCAAATAATAAGTTTGTAAAAGTAAAATCGTTTTTTTTTGTTATTAAATAAATAAATATAACTTAATAATAATGAATAATTTAACTTAGATTAAACTACATATTTACGGTTTTCAGATTTTTTTCTTTACATGCTGTAAGACATTGCTTTTCGCCAAATTTCCTGATTCTAGGTCTACGGGAACTACCATAAAGGTTTTCGACCCAAATCTAATAGGGTACTTCCGGTTGACCTAGAATAGCCAATTTTGGTTAAGAGCAAGGTCTTACAGCACAAGTAAACGGAAAATTCCGTAAAATTAAAACAGTTGAAAATTAAGGTAAATTTTGGTACTTACAAGTTTTCGCGAAAATCTAAATATCCCCATTATCTTTTTATTGTGTTGATTCAGGACCTTATGATGATTTTTATACACCTAATAGGGACTACAAACCTCAGTATCTAGTATAAATTTCAACTTGCTAAGTCTACCCGTTTCTGAGAAAATCGGTGGTGACAGACGGACGGACGGACAGACGGACAAAAAGTGATCTTATAAGGGTTCCTTTTTTTACCTTTTGAGGTACGGCATCCTAAAGAAGTGAAAAATAACTTTAGCTTCAGAAATCGGTGACCTTTGTTTGATTGATTTAGTTTTTTTTAAACACCGACCGAAAGTTCGGTTACGGTTTCGGTTTCGGCTAGTTTTGGCCAAAAAATCATGTTTCGGCCAGTAAGTGGCCGAACCTTTCGGCCCCGCCGAAACTAGGTGTTCGTGAATTGTCGCACATCATTCGGCTAACTTCGAGTGAGTGAACGTGATTGCCAGTTGAGTTCGCTAGCCGGCGCGATCGTGATGGTTTGAGGTTATGTGGTTTTTCTCGCGCAAACATTATTAGGTAAGCATTTGTTTTTAGTTATGATTAATGATGATGTATTTTATGGCATTCATTAGAGTCTTGTCCTACAGTGGAAAATAAATAGGTTGTAAGTTGTAATAGAGTAGAATTCATTAGATATTTTACTTGGTTATGTTGAGTTATTCCCTAGAACTTATAGAATAGGAATTTATGTAGAAATTAATGTAACACTTACAAGATGTGTGAAGATACCTGTGATGTTTGATTCAAACATTACTATAATTGTTTTTAATTGTTGTTGGATTAAATTATGTACCCGTATTCGAACCGCCCCGTTAAATCTGATACACAACTACCTCCGGTGATTTAACTATTACCGTGAATGACCTTCAGTACTATTAGTCACGTCGCATTTTTTCCCATTAGTACGCGAGGTGCTTAGTCAATTCGAAGGCGTACTCGTAGTACAGTAGTACGTGAAAGTTCTCTAGTTAAACTTTATTATTTACTTGAAATAATTTTCCTATTAATAATAACTGGCATAGGTATGTTTACCTTAGTGGTTTTATTGTATTTAAATCTGTGAGATATCATTTATGATAAATAAATGATATGTTAATTTTACAAATAAAGAACTATTTTTGTTACATACTTTTGTTGCATTTTATTTTTTTACGTGTTAAAAAAAAATATTAAACCTTTTTATTTAAAAAAAAACACTACATTAATTTTGGATAAACACACATCTCTTAATCTTAATTTTGAATTTTGAATCTTAATTTTTTGTTAACTGTATCTATATATGCGTAAAAATACAATAGATTTGACATGCTATAAAAATTCATATAAGTTTCGGCTTTAGTTTTGGTTTCGGCCGAAACCGGGACCAAGACCGAAGGTTCAGTTTCGGTTTCGGTTTCGGCTGAAAATCTTGTTTCGGTCGGATAGATGCTTTGCACGTCTGATCAAATAGTTATTTATTAGGCGGTGCAGAGCGTGCATCGCAGCAGGTGGTGCCCATTTCGAGCATTTTGTGTATTTTTTTTTCCATGTTTTTTTGCTATTAAAACAAACAATTTCTGCTTTTCTTACTCTTAACCCTTTAACGACATTGAGGACATATTACAAGTTGTGCATTGATCAAATTAACGACTATTTGGTTAAAATGCAAAAAAAAAAAAATAGCTCCTTTCTCAGTTTAATAGCAACAACTTTGTATCTAAAAAAGATATGGAATATTGATATACCATTTTGGAATCTGCATTATAGGGACAAGTTTACAAAAATATGGCCAGCTAGATTTCGATACATTTTTGTACACCAGACGAACGCAAACTTCGGAGAAGTTTTTACAGAAACGTAATCTTTTCACTATAAGGTTTTTAAAACAAAAAAAACAAATGAGGTACTCTAAAAATGTTACACACATTTTAGGATGTGTGTAACAATTTAAGAGTACCTCATGAAGTTTTTTTTAAAAAAAAAACCATAAAGTGAAAAGAACACGTTTATTTAAAAATATTATGCAGAAATCAGATTGTGAAAAGTCTTTCGTTTTTTGAGCACAGTGGCCAAGGTAGTCACTTAAGATAGCAATTTTTTAAGAAGAAAAATTTTTCGCATGCCTTTTGACTCCGGGGTTTGACAATTTTTTGTAGTATAGTTCTTGGGGTCCCCCACCTGCTGGTACAGGGTTATTCATTAATAAACACTTAATACATAACAACATGATCGATATCATGTTAGGTATTAAGTGTTTAGATGTATATTATAATAAACGGTCGAATTGAGAAACCTAGCTCCTTCTTTTGAAGTCGGTTAAAAACATTCACAATTATCAGAACCAAAATTAATCTAGTGTTATACAATGAATTTGACTCTGTAAAGGTACTCCAAAAAAATCTACAGAATAGACCAGTTCCATTTTCCAAATTCGTCTCTTTAAAAATGCAGACATCCCCCATTTTGTGAAATGCACGAGGTATTTGAGAATAAACATGCACTACCGTTGAATGAGACGTGACCACGTCTGAGAAGGCGATGTGATTGCGGACCAAACTAGCCCGCACGGAAAATGGCTCCACTAGTCCACTTGAAACTGCCTTTTTGGTTAAAGCTTAAAACGAGGCAATTATATTGAAATTAAAAAAGTCTTTGATAATAATTTATTTGTGAGACTGTGAGACTGGCTAAAGGTGCGGTTAAACGGGTATGGACGAATTGCGGACATGGCAATCTGTGTTCGTAGCCGGGCTGCAATTTGTCTGCACAAGTTAAACCCTTTAATCGGTCATGATTTAACTTTCACTTATTTCTACTACGACATCGTATCCACCTTAAGCAGCTGCTTTTGACCGTAAAATAGAAATCAATAAAGATTCAAGCTTCACATTCAGCAGCCATAAACTTGTCCAACATATAAATAAATGTTGTCCGCATCGCGTTTAGTTTAGCTCTGCGAGATGAATGCTCTATAATTGAGCGTCCGTTGTGCCGAGTGTGCTCAGCATGTACGAATGCTAGCCTGGCCAGTGAGCACGATTACTAACCACTTGTGCTCGTCGTACGCTTATTTCGTGTATTCTGATTGTATTTGAAGTTTTATACTGACTTATTCCAAATATGCTTTCGGTTTAATGTTTGCTGGAATTTCATAACATTTGTAGATTTTTGTTGGAAATATTTTATACGTTTCGGTATTAAGAGACTCGTCACATAGCCGTTAACCATTCTGTACATTAAACTAAGTAACATTGGGCAGAAATATTGTTGAAAAACGACTTTCATTTCAACTGAAGAAGATATGTATGTTTTGTTTTCTAATACAACTTCAAATTGAATCTACACACAAGCAAAGTAAAGCAATCCATAAACAAAGCAGACCATAGAAGGCAAGCGATGGGTCGGCGGCGGAAGGCACGTGAGCTCGTTCGCACACCGTCTATGGGACACAAACGAGTCGCGTATCTTTGCGGATTCCAATTAACAAATGGAGTGTGTATGTTGTGACGTGCGGCCTCCGTGCTTTTAATTACTGGCGAGTGGTGCTTTGTTGGGCTGACACCTCGGTCGCGCTCGATTGCGATTTAAATCACGCGAGCGACATACATCGCTGGCTGGTCATGCCGTACATCACAATCCCAACGAACCGCGACGGGTATGTACTAAGTTCGATGCGATGGATCCTGCTTTAAAGACATGGTGAAGGTTGTTGCAGTATAGAATGAAGATGGCGGTGATCGGTTTACGCAGGAGTTTGACGTGAATGGCCTTTGGGGTTGATGCGCTCGCTGTGTGATTGATTATTGGGCTATGTGTCTGGGTTATCATTTGCTGGATTGTTTGGCGATTAAACCAGTGTTGAGTTTGAAATGGCAAGATAATATTTTGCAGTAAAATAATACATTTCTTAAATCGTTATTTAAGCATCATTTCTAAAAACGTTTGTTACGATAAATACGTAGTCCTATTAATTTACAATAAATTCATAGTACATCAGAGCCACAGTCAGAACTCAGTCAATCAAACAAATCGGCTTCTCAACACAAATACAAAACAAAATCTCGCAAGCTATTGATTAGTTTGGTGAGAGTGATGATATTCATAGGTACTACACTGCTATTATTGTTTGTGGGATGATCGATGAATAAATAAAAATGGCAGTTATGAATGGAGTTTGTTGATTTATATAATCTGACAGTAAATTCGATCATGGATATAGGACCAGTTTATTAATTAAAAGAAACAAAAAGCGAATAGAGAAACTTAACTCCCACAAAAATTCAGTCATTGTTTAACGAACCGGATTGTTCGCTAATAGCTGAAAATGTTCTAGATAACTTATAATAGAGCCTTCCTTGTTCAAAGTTCAGGCGCCCAATTCAACTTGTGCCCTGGAGGTTCATTAGTACCTTCGTGCCGATAATAAACCGAGATATTTAGCGGTGTTACCATGATGGTATGGCCAGTAATTCGAGAAAAGTTAGTGATATATTCCGTAAAGATTTTTGCAAACCAAGGTAAGTTTGCCCAGTGTGGCGGTAGGCATAGCAAAGCATCCTGTGAACAAGTTGTAGAAGGTAGATAGATGTCTACTACTACTACTCATAGAGCACTGTTGTTATGTCATTTTAGAGGTATAACGAGCATGGTGTAAACTTTCTCATTCTCACCATGTGTGGTGTCAACAGTCTTGGAGTAAAATAAATAATAAATAAATATCGCTGGACATTAACACACAGCGCCATCTAGTGCCACACTAAGCAACGAGGCTTGTGTCGTAGACACCAGATAGTTGATATACTACATAGATACTTTTTTGTTTGTAAATACATACTTATTATACATATAAACATCCATGACTCGGAAACAAATGTCCATGCTCATCACACAAACATTTGCTCCAACCGGGATTCGAACCCGAGACCCTTAGAACGTAAAGCAGCCTCACTACCGCTACGCCATTCGGGTCGTCAAAATGACTGTGACTTACGGACAGATGGACAAGACGAATCTATAGGATAGGGGTTTTTGCCATTTGGCAACAGAAACTTAAAAATGAAAATGGTGAGATTTTTCTATCAGGTATGAGAGATTTAACCAATACCAGTATCTACCGGTTTTGGTACTGCCTACCAGCGGCAGCTTAGATACTTAACTCAGTAAACAAACCTCGTTGCGTAGGCTTACGAGTAAGATTTGTCTTTGCTTCGCGCATTACTCATGCTAAAAATACTCGAGTGTTACAAACTGCGGCATTACGAAAGGTAATGTCATACCAAGTAATTAATTAGGTGCACAGTGGCAGAAGCAAAATTGATACAGAAGGTAAGTCAAGAAAAAAGTGAAAAAAGTGACAAAACAAGTTGCAGAATTATATCAGGTACCTATTAGTGCGCCGGACGTCATTGATAATAAATACCGGATTATGCTGGTATCTGCTTTTATTTAACCATGCGCTCAGGCAACTCAAGGTCAAAGTGTTACCAGCGGCGAGTGGTCGACTGTAGCAACATAGGTATAATCATCAAAAACTAAGTAATAAAAGCGTTCTGAATTCTGTCTGTTAGCATAATAGTACATTATACCAATTTTTTTTCTATTCTATTTGGTCTAATTTATTCTATCTTATAAGCACACGCTCGTGTTTATACTGTAAATATGAATTACCAGTGGGCCTTCTGTTTCCTCCTGCACTGTGGCACCGCTACTGGCAATCAATCACAAAATACCGCGATTGTTTAAGAGTGAAATATGGTGATATTAAGGGAATGGCTTCCTCCCCCATGGACCAGACGAGGCAGTAATTGTGCTCCGATCATCTAACCACATTCATCTTCATTAATGTTTTACAACAAACTTGGAACAAAAATATCTCGCTCGTTTGTCGAACAAGCTGTAATTGTAGTGTTATTAAAGCAATTAGGGGAACGTTGTCCGATCATTATTTTGGACTATTACTAAGCCCAGTTTCTATTGTTGTTTGGTGCTAAAAATGTTTTTGTTTATTTTAAAGACAAGTATCGTTTATTTTTAGCTGATGTGAATGAAAATGAAATGGACCTTGGGTTAGGTTTAGGAGTTCAACGGTATTGACAATATTGGCTCGTAACAAGAATGGGTTCAATTTAGGAAATATTTGTGTTTAGCTATATCTCGCAGCAGGTAGTTATGGGTTACGTACTACATTCAGGTGGCTTCTTAATAATACTGATAAGAGGGCCCTTCCCGGCCTGTCTATCGTCAACGCGAGCATGGTCCAAAAGCTTGTTGTTTCCTCCAGAGCCATCGCGGCGGTATTTTTTCAACTGCCCTCTGTCTTACCTAGCCCCGAACCCGCACTACTCGTCACCCGCGCACCTCATACCGACTAACATTTGAACGAAAAACAGTGTTTGAAAATTTTTAAAACTTGTTCCAGGAAATACGTGTTTTTGAATAAGTCTTACAAGTTTAGAATCTCGACTACATGTGCAAGGCTTCTATTAGGATATTTTCTATACATTTACAATTTGTGAGTACATTATGAACGGTCAAATTTGAAATTTGAGGTAAAATTTGTGCAAAACAGCAATTTTTGGAGGCTTATACTAAATTTGTTCCTACAAATTTTTACTTTTTGCTTTGATTGAAGCCTAGGTATAGTGCACAAGATACGTATTAGTTAAAAAAAATTAAAGATATATTTGTAACAACGGCATAATCACGCACGAGCGTTTGTCAAAATTCTCGCGAAAAGTATACCGGGTTGGCCGCTCTTAATGTTTCATCTCTAATCTAAAGTTTCTTTCCTCTTTCAGCTCGCCGCGGTTGGCACGTTATCAAACAAAATGCAAGCAACAACCGAATCACGCGGCGGTCGCTACTATCCTTAATTTAAATAACTCGAGATACAGTCGCCATTGTGCGGCCAACAAAAGAGCTTATCAACCGACGACGCATCCGGCGAACTGGTGGAACCAGACAATTCTTTAGCACTTAGAGAATTGGGGCATCTGCTTTTGTTTACCGGCGCGCGGCGGGACGGCTGCGGGACGGCTGCGGGGCGCCAGCGTGGCAGCCGCGTCTTTCCTAATTAATATTCAAAATTGCGATAAAGAAACCGCAGTTTATCCATCTTAACTGTTTTATATCGTAATTTTGTGCTCAAATAATGAACGGCCGTCGCTTTGTTCGGCACCTAATTGATTAAGTTCTGTAATTTCGTTATTAATATTGTTTTTACTGGCGCATCGTAAATATGAATTTGCAGCGGAAACAAACAAGATGGCTGTGTAAAGGAACTTTGTAACAAAAAGTCAAGCAGCTTCTGTTTGTGATATTTCTTCAATATTATTAGAAATCGAAGTAAGGCTACCATAAAGCCATACATTCCGGCTAATCTTGGAAGCTATTAGACGATTTCTACGTAGAGGACTTAAAGCTCCTTCACCAAAGTCCATTTCCTTTGGTTTTCATGCAATAATTTCTATACGATTGAAGCAGTACTTATCTTCAAAGTGGAGTTGCCTTTTATATTTATTTGTGGGCGCTATCGTTTGAATGGCGGAGCGCCAGTTTTTGCCTCACTGAGCCAACATCCACTTAGGCATCGTTTATCATTGTTGTTTACTCTGTGACGCCTTCCCTTTGAGTTAATACCTCTGTTTTAATTATTCAGATAATCTATTTATTTAGGCGTGGGATGGAATTGTTTTTTCATTAAGAGCGATGGGTTTCAGCGCAAGGTTATTTCAGACACAGTAACGGTCATGGAATTTCCACTCTTGTGACTGGCTTACTAATCCAATACTCCGTAATTCCCAGTAATATTAGGTCCCCGCTGGCGATGGGGTGGTTGGAAGCACATCAATTGGATGACGAAAACACGTTGGGTAACATAATTCTAGGAAGAACGGCAAAACCACTAGACTTACGGTTACGGGTAATACGGTTCTAATGTAATTATTTCAAGCAACGAGCTGTTTCAACAAAACTGTTAGACACACAAGCTGCTAGGCAAGCCGTTAAGCTAACACGTGCTATGTGCTGAAGTCTTAAGGGATTAAACGGCTTTGAGCATGACGTTACTTTTATTTTTCATACTCTTGAATTTTTGCGCTAAAAGTTTACTTAATATTAGCAGAAATTAACATTGACTAGCCGATATCTTACCTAAAACATAACACTGATACGCTTGCGTTTTGCGAAGGGTTGGATAGAGGCGTGCCAGCACACCCACATCTCATCAGTTATATTTAAGACCTGTGTAGCAAAGGATGAGCCTATTGCCATGAACTGGGCGCAAATCTAAACTTCGGATTATTACTGAAAAATCTCAGATAGAAAAACCTCCTTTTTTTGAAGTCGGTAAAAAACCCAATCACACTTTGCCTGACCTGGGAATCGAACCCACACCCAACATCATTATCTGTTTCTGTCGTTAATTAATTTGGAAAAAGTCACAATGCAGCTGAAGCAGCAGCTGCACCTGAAGCTATAGCGCACCTATAAAGCTCTTTAGCCTTGACTGAAACCCTGTTTACCATCAGGCTATAGATAATCCTGCTTGCTTTTTTTCACATAAAAAGGGAACTTCCATGAAAAGTCCGAATTCCTCAGGGACCAGACTGTTTCCAGATGTTATTAAAGCAGTAATGTCGAGGTGTACTGCCTATTGCCTTTTACGATACTCAAGAGGACTGGAGCCGGAGCGAGGCTCTCGGTAATACCTTGTTTCGTACACTATGCGCTCGGATTATTAAAATATTATCCTGAGAATTAGATGGTAAACATAAATAGCAGAATAATATTGGCAGGGTGAAGGGAAAGGCGATCAATAGAGTAGGTTCCACAAAAATTATGACAGAGGAGTCAACGTACGACCGAATCGGATTTAGTTACTAACAATGTTTCTATGCGATGTTAGTAAATAAATCCGATTCGGTCGTACGTTGACTCCTCTACACGAATGGATATAATAAGGAATGAGTCCATAAGAGAAAGTCTGAAAGTGGTGCCAGTGACTGAAAAGTTGTGTGGTAATCGGTGATCGTGGGGCATGTGATGCGGAGGAATGAGATGAGAATGTAGATGGCTATAAGAGAAGAGGAAGACCAAAGAATCGATGGATGGACTGTTTGGAAGGATGATATGGTTAGAAAGGAGGTGACTGCTGAGATGACGAGTAACAGAGAAGTATGAAATAAAAAGACATGCTGCCCCGACCACAAATAAATTGAGATATGGGCAGGAGAATGATGTTGGTGACTGTTTCTAATTAATGTAACTAACATGCACTAATCCAAACCCCGGGTCTGGTTTTGTGCCCGGTTGATGGCCATAGGCTCGACCCCTAATACATGGGACTTATATGTCGCGTATAACTTTCGTTGCACGATGCAGGATTTTAGCACTTAACTTGCGCCATATATTATGTCGCTAGAAGTCCTTGTTGTCAATTTCGGCTATGTCGCTACAGGCATAGTTCCCAGACCAAATCGTTATGTTCAAAACACAACAGATTCTCATTTCCCATACATGACTAGTTAATGCTATTATTAGGTGTGTACATATTAAAATGCATACTAGAATGCGCGCGCGACGTGCTGCTGACGGTCGGGCGGCCGCTGTGGTGTCTCACTCGCGCTGGGTAGCCCGGAAATTAAAGACATGTGACATCTGATAACCCGCACTAGGTTAGCATAGTGGATTAACTAGTCTACCATAGAGAGAGAGAGTCTGTATCCCAGCAGTGACAATATTTTACACCGATTATGCAAAATTGTTGTTAGACTTTGATAGTTAATCAGAAGTTATAAGGAAAACGGCTGGTTAAAAATATCTAAATAGCAAAGTTTCGATCAAAATAAATTGTTGTATGTGACAAAGTTCACGTGAAGTATATTAAAACTTGGAAAGCCCTAACATACTTCACACGATATTATTAAACTTGTTAAAATACACGTTTCAAATAGTTTTAGTGAATTATGGACAATGTAGACAAGTTGGGTGCTTACATTTTGCTGTTCACTATTAAATAATATGCCTGTCCACTAAAAGTACTGAGTGTATGTCTGTAATATAGGATTCAAATTAACATTATGTTGTGCCTTATGTATTATTTTTTTAAATATTTATTTTGGGAGAGCGAAATACAATAAGTACAGTTGAATGACAATGACAATCCTAAGTGAATGACGTATAAAACAGATGAAATAACTAAATTCAAAGCAAATTAGCTTTAGAGACATGACGGGGTATTGTTTCCTTTGCCCCACACTAGGAATTTTCCTGTATCGTGGGTGCCTTATCAAACATTTTGAGTCACATACACAAACAGCCAGACCCTGAAAAACTATCTGTAGGCCATATAAATATTTGTGCGGGAATCAAACCCGCGACACACACAGCAGTCAATAGCTCAGGTACTGCCCCAACCGTGCTAGTAGGTATAGGTGGCTACAGGACAGACAGGATGCAGACGGCGGAGGACCAGGATTTGTGGCGCAGTAGTCGTAGTAGAGAGAGAGTCATGGTACCTGCGATAAGCTTAGATTATTGATTAAACCTTAGGTGTAACCTTCACACTAGATAAGAAACTAAATACACCTTTTCTCTAAAACACCTCAACATCAAAAAGCACTTAAAAGTGAGCACACTTGCTGTACACCTACAGGCGCGAGTGTTTATCAGCGAGCTATACAAATTTATGACATGATCAGCATATCGCGGCGGTAATTCCGGGTAATACCGGTAATGAAGAGTTTGAACCGGGGGAGAGGGAGCGGGGTGTGGAGAGGAGAGAGGGGAAGGTAGAGGTACTCGCGCCGGTAATTAGACACTACTTCATTACGCCGTGTATGAACGGAATTGATTAAAAATGGTGTAAAAGGTAGCCGGAAACAGATTATATGTGTCAGAAGTATTTTTTGACATGATTTTATGTTATATAAGTACTTGTACTTATTCTCAATGTATCGAGAATTTGCTAATGCAATGCCAAAATAGAAAAATAACCTAATTAGGGATGGTGACTTTTGTACAGTTGAATTTTTGTACATTCATGTTTAGTACGATTTTACCCTAGGAGAATGTCAACAAATTCAAAACTTTTACCCTCATAATTAACCAGCTAGTTACAAATTCATACAGCCTGCTTTATTAAAAACCCAAAACTTTTTTTACCAAAATTATAAATTAAACCCCACCACGAAATCTCGGCACCCAATCTGAACGCCATCCATACTCCCCTTACATCTCTACCCTGCCTCAAATTAGAGTTTTGAACATTTATAGCACTTATTACTTCCCTAGCGGTAGGGGAGAGTGGGGAACTTGGGACAAGTGGTACAGCGCACGCACCGCGCGGCGCGATACGGCACGCGCTTGGTGACGTCGGCATAAGAGGACCTAGTCCGCTGCAATTAGGTCACACGCATGCCTGAGATATAAGAAGATGGTGATCTGATCAAGGATATCAGAAATATTTTTAATTGCGTATTTTCTCAGAACAAAACATTTTATTTAGACCTTAAATTCAGGTTAATTTCTGAATTTACTGTAAAATAGTCGTCTGATTGCTTTAAAATCAATAGTCGAGTTTTTGAGTTGCTTAATTTCATCACAGGTAGCTGTTGCCATTCTAAACCTAAGGAAGACCGCCCAGAGCGAGAGGTGATGTTACAATAAAATACCTCCCCACATTCTACAACTGAATGAGACGAAATTTAAATCTTGTATAAAACGCACACTATGTAGGCAAGCATATTATAAGTTGGTGGATTACATTGATGATAAAAATGCTTGGCTCAATGCTGGTCCTGCTCCACAAGCATAGGGGAAAACTAATTGGGCAAATTATTGTGCTAGCTGCAGAAGATTGTAAAAGTATCTTTGCTTTGTATAGATTCCATCTCCTAGTATTGTATAATTAAACAAAAACTGCTGTTTTCGCGCTCATCGCATACAGACGTGCACATCAATGCAGTATAAAAATAAATTAATTAACGCTCGTATTAAATCCTGACCCAGTTTAAGTGTATTGGCTTGATATAAAAAAACAACGTAGTAAGCGGTTTTTGACTCAGAATGATGGACTGACTGAATTATAAGTAGTTGTTATAATCTGAAAAATGGCCAGCAGCCCGTTTAATCGGAGTGGGATGACTCCACGTAGCCCTCCGTCGACTCCAACACCGAGACCACCTCAACAACCACAACAACCAAAGCAGCACCAAGAGGAAGCCGTCGAACCCATCAGTACTGCGGAGATTCAGAACTGGTTGGGGACTATTGAAGACCACCTGAATGAGGTATTTTGTATTGCTTCTGAGGGAAAACTTAATTCTGAACAGAAGCAAAGAATTGGCAATCTCTGCCGAAAAGTTGGACATGGTGTTTCACAATTGGCTGTTCAATACCAGTCGCTGAAATCAAGAGCCCTACAAACACATACCGCCCTGAAAACTATGACCGAAGCTCGAGACCTAGCCGACTGTCTAGCAGAGATGAACCGCACGATTCAGGAGTCCTGTACGAGGCAGGCTGCAACTCCTACATCTTTTGCCGATATGGTGAAGAAGGGATCTAGCAGTTTTATTCGCCCTAATAATCTTAGCTCCGTGGCGATTTTTCCATGCGACAACACCAAGACCAGTGATGAAACCAAGAACATGGTACAAAAAATCATATGCCCTGGTGAAATGAAGCTGAAAGTACGAGGCGTACGTAAAATAGGAAAAGGAGAACTTATCATCAGCACTGAGACCAAGGATGACCTAGATAAGCTCAAACAAACAGTCCAAATCGCTTCGTCAGGCCTTACCGTCGACGAACCTCGGAAGCGCAAACCTCGCATTATTATACTAGGAGTTCCCGCATCAATGGCCGAAAATGAGGTTTATAAATGCATTTACGACCAGAACATAACGGACAAACTGCCTATGACCCTAGATACATTTATGACCTCAATTAAACTTAGCCACAAATCTGGAAGGAAAGATGCTGAGAGCTGTAATTACATAATAGAAGTTTCAGCCGTCATTCGCAAGGCCCTCATCACGCAGGAAAGATTATTTATAAATTGGACGTCTTGCCCGGTACGAGACTTCACACTAGTAACGAGATGTTACAAGTGCCAGCAGTACGGTCATGCATCCAAGACATGCAAGGTCGCTGTCCCGACTTGTGGCCATTGCGGTGAAGAAGGACACTCTAGCCAAGACTGCGCAAAAAAATCTGAGGATCCAAAATGTGCTACATGCATGCGCTTTAAAAAACAGGCCAACCACAAGACGGGAGACGCAGTTTGTCCAGCTAAACTTGCAGCCGAATACAGGTATATTAACTCGATTGACTATGAAGGCGCCTAAGAGCGCCACATATTTGTTTAAATCCTAGACGTAATTTATTGTAATTTATTGTTATTTTTAAGTAGAATGGATATTAATTTAATTACCGATATCGATAATTCATTTTTAACCGAGTCAAAGTCATGTGAGGTTGAGGACTGCAATCAATATCTCTCCCAGTATCAAAAGTCACTAACCATACTAACCCAAAACATACGAAGTATTTATAAGAACATAGATAGCTTTAACATTTTTCTTCATAGACTTAACTTTAATTGTGATGTTATGGTTCTAACAGAATGCTGGTTATCAAAGCGCCACGATAACCTCCCGGCAATACCAGGATACAACTTAATGTACACTAAAAATAACCACAATCAAAATGATGGTGTCATTGTATTTGCTAAGAAATCATTAAAGGTCAAAGTCGAAGAACCTGATCTACACGATTGTAATAGTAATTGCCTTATCATCAAAATTGGTACAACCACAGCGATAATTGCTTTGTATAGATCCCCCTCCGCAAGAAACCTTACCTCTTTCCACAGTTGCCTAAACCAGATCTTTCAATCACTTAGCCGATTTAATAATGTAATACTAACAGGTGATATTAACATTAATATTGGCTCTGAAAACTGCGACGTAGGGACACAAGATTACCTAAACATCTGCTCCTACCACGGATTCCTGCCTGCTCACACATTGCCTACTCATCAGAGCGGTTCTTGCCTCGACCATATGATGATGAAAACCACTCATTCATTTATTACGCTTGTTACTAACTCAACAATAACCGACCACCATTCTGTCTTACTAGCCGTAAATTTAACGCTGCCTAAGCAAAATCGCCCCCATACAAAATCTAAATTAAACATGAAAAAACTCGAATATGATTTATGCAACATTGATTATGGCCTAGTTTATAAAACTGCTGACGCTAATTCGGCTTTATCGTACTTAATAAAACATGTCCAACAAGCAATATTGCGTAATACGACAGTTGTATCAATAAATAATCGTCTTCATAATATTAAACCTTGGATTACTCCTGGACTAATTCGGTGCATAAGGCACAGAGATAAACTTCATCAGAGAACTAAGAAATTCCCAGATAATTTAATAATTCTAAACACCTATAAAAGATACAGGAATTTCTGCAACAATCTCTTAAAGAAGCTTAAAAATTATTACGATAAAAACGAATTAAATAAAGCAGGCAACAATACCAAGCCAATTTGGAAGCATATTAAAAACGTCACCTACATGACTAAACAACGTGAATCAAATTCGAAGTTACTGCTTACTAATTCTTCACCCCTCTTGTCAGCTAACAAAGTAAATAACTTTTTTGTTAATGTTGGGAAAACTTTGGCCGAACAGATTACGAAACATTGCGCCCAACCATCTTTCGAAAAACTGAACAACAGTTGCAACCTGAAGTCATTTGTTATGCTGGATACTGATGAAAACGAAGTATCCCGAATAATTTCTGGCCTTAAAGATGACTGTGCAGTTGGATGGGATAATATAAGCAACAAGATCCTTAAACTCTTTAAGCATGTATTGGCACCTCCCTTAACGCATATATTTCAAATCTGTCTTTCCAAAGGAATTTTCCCTAACTGTCTTAAAAAGGCTGTTGTTATCCCTATCTATAAATCTGGAGACAGGGACTTGGTTAATAACTATAGACCAATATCACTACTCCCCTCAATCTCAAAAATACTTGAGAAAATTATAAACAGCAGACTAGTTAGCTTCCTAGAAAAAGACAACATCTTGTCACCAGCGCAATTTGGCTTCAGAGCCAAATTATCCACAGCCGATGCGGTGCATAGCCTTACCGATTATGTCTCAGAAGAGCTGGGCAAAGGAAACCAGGTCATGGGAGTCTTCCTTGATTTAGCGAAAGCCTTTGACACTGTCTCTGTTTCTGTGCTTCTAAGAAAATTAGAGGCCATAGGAATAAGGGGTACGCCGCTGACATTGCTTGCTGACTACTTAAACGACCGATACCAATGTGTTAGGATTGACAATTTTACGAGCGATGAGCAGAAAAATACTGGATTTGGTGTTCCCCAGGGGAGTATTTTGGGCCCTACCCTATTCCTGGTTTATATTAACGACTTGTGTAACCTAAATATCAAGCACGGCAAAATCATATCATATGCTGACGACACGGCGCTAATATTTTCTGCTGAAAACAGCAGTGAACTGTTTGAAAACGCTCAACTTGGCTTTAATACTATGACTAATTGGCTTCAAAACAATTTACTAACATTAAATGCTGACAAGACAAAATACATTCACTTCTCCATGCGAAAACCTCAACTGAACACTGCTAACTTCCATGTATATGCCCATCAATGTGATAATCGGTCAGCCAGCATGTGCAATTGTCCTTCTATCCTCAAAACCAGTAATATTAAATACTTAGGAGTTATATTAGACGACACACTCTCTTTTAGGTATCATATTGAAAGTCTGGTTAAAAGAGTGCGCAAATTAATATTTGTATTTAAAAAATACGAACTTTTGCAGATTCCAAATTAATCAGACAAGTTTATTTCGCCCTATGTCAATCTATAATTCATTACTGTATCATTTCATGGGGTGGCGCATCAAAAACTATCCTGCTTCCCCTTGAAAGGGCTCAAAGAGCAATTTTAAAGGTAGCAAATTTCCATCCCTTTTACTTTCCCACAGATCAGCTGTATAAATCCTGCAATGTGCTGACTGTGCGCCAGCTATTCATTATGCACTTAGTATTAAAACAGCACACCATGCTCAAGTACAATGCTGACAATACTAACAAGAGACGGAAAGATATAGTATGCTTTTCTAATGCAACCTCCAAACATGCCTTTGTGGAAAAATACTTTTCATTTTTAGGCGCATTTCTGTACAATAGATTAAATAGAAAACTAAGTATATATAAGTTAAACTATTTTAGCTGTAAGAAGTCTATTAATACTTTTTTACAACCCATATCTTATGCACAGACAGAAGATTTACTTGTTGTCTGCAAATAAACTGCTGACATTTGTTTGTTTATTTTCTATGTAAGTTGCAATTTTAGTAATTGAATTTTCTTTTAATGTTAATTTATTTATTTTAAGTAGGTATTTATGCACCTCCTAGCCTGAAACACAGGTTCCACCTAGTTCAGGCAATAAGCAACAGTGCTCTATTTTATTTGTTAAGATACTTAATTGTATATGTGCCCCTTTTTATAAATAAACGATTTATTATTAAAAAAAAAAATAAAAAAAAAAATTGCATAGTACATGTGAGGACCATGTAATTTTAAGCTACCATTTGCATTTAGTTATCTTTCATTGACTTGAATATGCCTTGGTGGCTGAGAGAAAGTCATGCTCACTCAAATGTCTCGCTGATGGTGGCGGGTGTGTCGGGTCATTTAGTTCCCTTCAATATGGTTGAGTTGAATGGCGCCGATACACGCGTCTTGTTCGTGATCGGGCGCTGTCAGTTGGGACTGGTCATCTCTTAGCTGCCACGGTTCATTTTAATTACTTTATTTTTAATTTGTTGATTTAATGTTTTACTCTGGACGCTCATAATGTGCACGTCTTCCTACATCGTTCTCACATATATCTATAATCTCAACATGAATGATGTAACCAAGATTTTGTAACAATATTTTGATTTAAAAGAGTGTCCATGGAGTTTCTTGCCCGTTCTTCTCCATAGAGATCTACGCTAGGGAATGGGCAACTACAGTACTTTCTCAAGTTATTATGTCTTGTGTCTGGGACTGTAGCTTTGTTTTGTTTTTTTGTATTTTTGACTTTCAAAAGTGCCATAATGGTCTAATTGTAATAAATGCTTTGAGTTTTTGAGTTTTTTTTTTTGAGGAGTCATTTGATGATATCCCATCCGAAAAAAAAAGGGAGACCGCATTTTGACAGCTCAAACAAGTATGTTAATGTACCGTAATGGCAAAATGTACTGCACACCACATACTACCGCCGTAATAGAGATCTACGCTAGGGAATGGGAAACTACAGTACTTTCTCAAGTTATTATGCCTTGTGACTGGGACTGTAGCTTTGATTTTTATTGTAATTTTGACATTCAAAAGTGCCGTAATGGTCTAATTGAAATAAATGCTTTGAGTTTGAGTTAGACCCCTGCCTACACCTCTGTAGGAGTAGCCTATGGTGGGTTTTGAATTTTGTTGATAGAGCAGTTTATCGTATTTTAAATGCACCGTAGAGCTTGCATAAATGACAATTGTTTTTAAACGGATTCGTTTTTCTATTACGACTTTCGATAGAATTAAATTGACATAAGGTTTTCGGAGTCAATATAGATTTTTGACGTTTCCAAGACGGTCGAATGTCACTTTGTCTAGCCTTACAGCTGTAGCCAACATTTTGAAATATATGACGTGGATATACACCGTGTTTCCGGACGATATCGATAAACGTCGACCGGTCATTTGTACTCATAATTATGAACAACTTTTACTATGGGATCAAACCCTGAATCGTGAAAAAAAAATCAGTTGTTCCCTACAATTATGTTCGCATAACTCGTCAAATTGTATGGAACAGCAGATTTTTTTTTCGCATACATAGTTTATCAATATCGCCTGGAAAAACGTCGTATAGGATACATTTCACTGCGCCTGAAGCAAAAATAGTCCACCACTAAATACATAACCCATTTAGGTGGTTCTGTATTCTACTAACTTTTCATGACATGTAAAAGTCAGAAATCAATTAAATTAATGCCTTTTTGGTATTCTTTATGTTAAATACACAAGAGGATTTTATTCTTCTTAGCGTGTCGATGGTTTTTTTTTTATGAAAACAGGATTTTATTACTACCATATCACAAAAGAAGTGAAAACTTTAGAATGAGGATTTCCGATTTTATATCTGCCATATTCTGGTACAAAAACACCCCGTTTAAAACTTCACTCATTACATGCATTTCAAAAATAAACCTGATTTTCTGTGGATTGGTTCATTTAACGAATCCGAGATTTCAAAAATATTGAATAAAGAGTTTAAAATCAAATAGCATTGATCTATAATTTCAAACAATATAGACTCAGTCAAATCGGTACGGACAAGTTACGGACCAGCTGTGGACACTGATACTCACACACAATCGGTCACTATCCGGAGTCACGTCCGCAATAACAAACAATAAATAACAATGTTTAATAATAATATTTTATTGTTTGTTTATTGTTTACTGACACTGAGAATCTGTCACTGTCCGGAGTCACGTCCGCAATACTTTTTCCGTTCAGGTTTGACCGAACCTTTAAATATTTCCGTTCTGACAAAACCTTTCTACATAAATCCTCATCCAAACCACGTCAAACACTTAAAATGACAAAAGAAATACTCATAAGCACTGCCATATCCAAATCGTAACATAAAACGCTAAGCAAAGGCCCCCATTACAAATACGAGTTATCGAAAAAGTGAAGTGGCGAGCGGAGCGCATTGTCCGCGGAACATCGATGGCGCACACTCGAGATGTAACGCCTCTTGCCCTCAAAACCCGCTTTGTATAGCGCACATGCTGTAGCGTCGGGTAGACGGGTAGATGGGTTGCTTACACTCTTTTTTGAACGAATTTGTAGAGGGAAAAATGTTATTACCGGTTGGTAATATGAAAATGTATTACATGCAGTTTTGTATTTCGTCGATTTATGAGTGCTAGTTTTGTGTTTAATAGTAAGTTAGGTAACTTAAAATCCTACAGTAATGGATGAATATCTGACCAGTACGTTCAAACTACTTAAGTTCACATCGTGGAATGCTAATTAATAAGTTTATTTATAATGTTGAGAAGGTTACAGACCTATTTTCTTTTCACTTTGTACTCAATCCAGGTTTTGAAATGCAAGGCGAGATGTCAGACTATAAGATGGACCTAATGGCCTACAACAAGCTTAAACAATTTACGAAGGAAAGGTATCCGGTAAATTAGCATCATCCCGGTAAACGCTCACTTGAGTTAAACTCTCATACGGGATCGTACCACCGAGGTGAGTACCATATTTCCAGACCCAGGGTCATTTATTTTTTTGTTTATCCTCTCACTGGAACGCTACACATAGCAATTACACCGATGGAGCAAAGAATAATAAAACCATATTCTGCTGATTTTCTTTCATTCTTTGCGCGGTGGATATCTGTCATAGTCTATCCGTAGGCCGATCATACAAACCCGTTTAATAGACAGACAAGGTATGGGTTAGAATAAAATAGAGAAAGAGTTAAATAGAATTTGTCCGTGAACATAGTGCAACAGTGCCGAAATACCGAGAACTCAAAATAAATAGTAAACTTTGTAAATATTCTGTTTTTATTGTAAATGATGGTATGATTATAACAACATAATATTATATGAAATCCGAAACGTGTACATAACGTTATAGAATTTAATAAATCCTACTGATGTTAGTTTGTTGAATAAGGGAAATATTTAAATACTCGTGTGGTTTTTCTTCCAGGAATCGTTTTAATAACTCGTAATTTTTAACTGAATATTATCACAGAGCGGTACCTGTAAATTAAACGAATATTATTTCACGTTTTAGTTCGCACGAGCAATAATGGTGTGTTTATAATTTGTAGGTTATTAATATTATCACTGTCATAGGATACATTTATGTGCGTAATATTTTAGCTGCATTTAATTAAATTCATTTCAAAGAACGAAATAGATAATCTTACAGGTAATTATTATCAGTTTAGTTTAGTTTCAGGGCTGAGTTTAAACTATGCACTGCATTTTGTCGTAAATCCACTCCTCTTCAGTTACAAGCTCGATAATATTCGACGAAGAACGATTGAATAAATAAAGTATCTAACAATGAGAAGATCTTTCCTTCAGCCATTTTAAAAATAGGTACCAATTACCATCAGTCAGTCAAAAGATTGTGAAGCCTCGTCCACGTCTGCCGCCCACGGATCGATCGCGACCGCCATTTACAACCCCCTCACGGCTCATTCATTATAAATTTATCAATTCACTAACCCTTTCCGAGCCAATTAACTAACGTTGACAGGCCAATCAAAACGCCAACGACTGCATTATGTCTGAATAATCACTCGCCGCGAAATTCAGACGCAATTATTTATCGTTTTGTGCTGCCGTGGGTTCGTCTCAATAAATAAACACAAAGGAGTTGGAAGACAAAGCGAACAATGCTATTGTTTCTATGTTCGCCTCCTCGCCGGACGTAGCCACCGCCTTGCTCCACCTCGCCTCGCCTCGGAGTACGCAGGGTTACACCTACAGCATAAATCAAACCCTAAAAATGTCTGAATTGTGACTTTGATTGTGGCTGTTTCCGATGTATTGAACAAATAAAGACAGAATAATCAGTCCAGTGTGCCATCTTTTAATTAAAGTGTTAAAGAAAGCCCGCCAAAGCAAGATGACGTTCAAACGCCCATTTTAAATTGTGCTTACCAGGTCATTTGAAATTGAGCAACTCATTCTAGTGTGAAAGGAAACTCTAATGACCACGATGTTGCTATTTAATGTATACATAGATTTCCCAGAATCTAGACCATTTTGGGCAAGCTTCAACTGAGCAATGAAAAGCAGTTTCGTTTAGTTTTCACAAACTTATGTCCTGTCTTCCAGCCAAAGTTCGTGGTTACCCAAAAGCTTTTTCAATTTAGCTGGGTTGACTGTGCAGTATCAGTGACCCCGCGGTATTATCAGCAGTCTATCAAATTGATTGACACGGGCCGCGCCTACAAAACGAAGAAAAATATGGCTTCAAGCGTTTATTAAGATTGATAGCCAGAGTGATTCGCGACCGGATGCGACCCAATACTGCTTTGCATTTAGCAAGTATCGCATTGTCATTATTTATTTTTCCCAACGTCCATTTTGATTCGAACGATTTCGAAACAGTTTTGTTTGCCTGCTTTTAACAAATAAAAAAATGTCTACATAATTGGAACATTTGGAAGGAATTCGGTTATTGCTTTCCCGATTTTCATGCGGATAAAAAAGTTTTACCCCAATTTCGAACTAAAATTGTTTGTAGGTATATCGCATACATTGTGCAGTTTGTTCGAACAATTGAATCAGTTAAGCTCAGCCGCAATATCGAGTCGGCGATGGAATGAGTGCACGTAATAAACACAATTGGTTGTCATGCACAAACCGGCCGCCATTTTTTAGCGTGCCTCAGTAAACATGGTTTCCTGGTCGGACATGTTTCAGTCAGCTGTATTGTTTCCAACAGACGAAGTACAATCGAATGAGGGTGGACAATAGACATCATAGGCCTGGATTAATTTATCTACTTGGCACTTGTTCTCCCCGTCATTACGATTATTTTTTTGCTTCAGACCATTCCTGGGAACCTTCTAGTTAAGAAGATATTGAGGGTCAAAGTTCAACAAGTTTTTTTTTTAAATACCTATTTTTATTGTAATATTTTAACTTTAAACACCTTCATGACCCCCGGTACTATTCAATCCATTCGTCAACACAATGTTTTAAACATATGTTACATTGAGTCCTTACGAAAAACGTGTATTTCACCCCAAAAAAAGTTATTTCCCAGCAATTTTTTTACGTAGAGTAACTTAGTTTATTGTACAGAATGCTTGGTTGACGGCTTCGTGAAGAGTCTACACCGAGCTTACATTCTGTGTGTATGTATTCGAGATGTGGATTATGAAACTAAAATATTAAAGAGTGATAGAAAATAATTGCCCACATGCTAATATTTTATAATCTAAAACCTAAAAACAATAGAATCTTTTATCCTCTTTAGTGACTTACAACATTAAAGCCGTAAAAAGAATTATTATTATATGGTAAAGTGAGCTCACAAAGCTACAATATCTGTAGCACCGAGACCGGGTTCCGTCGCCAAGTGTTGGAGTACGTACTAGCGGCGACATTTAAGAGCTCAATCTTTCAGTGAATGCAAAGACTCGGCGCGAACCGATCCACTGAGCTAACCGAAGGATTAGCGGGTAATTGTGCAATTTGTACTTAATTGTTTTTATTATGTAGAGTAACATAAGTTTGGAGTTAAACTTATCTGCACATTTCTGCAGACACATTGGTTTCGGTTACACACGGTGAAAAGGATATCGTTGAATTATCGATTTACTTATTGATTCTAAACAGACAAACTTGACTGTGTGGGTATTGCACTTTTGTATGGAACTGCTTTTTTTTTCTAATAACTGACGAAAACTTTTAATGATAGAGAGACATGTGCTGAATCCATGGTAAAACATTGTGTCAGATGTGTATTCGATTTTCCAACTTTAGCTGAGATAACAAAGTCATCTGCGCTGTAACAATTAATATTTGACATAAATAATTACGAAATATTATTACAGAAGGTACTCAGCCAGGGCACTTAAAAGCTCGAACCAAAATTGCTTATTTAAAGGACATTTTGTTAAATCAAATTAAGCTTAGAATATCTCCTTAAATATTAGATCTTCAGAGACCACAACCAATTTGGAAAATAATTTCCACTTCAAAGTTGTGTCTGAGAGTAGTTGAAGCTGGAAAATTCGAGTCAGTCCTCCAGCCAGGTCTGGAGACGTCCGGGGCGGAAATGCTGTAATAATATTAAATATCCGGGCGCATGGCCGGATCCCCGGATAGCCGCACCGCAAGCCGGGCCGGCACCGCAGCGCCGCACCACCGAAGCTCCGGGTAAAGATCAACGTCTATTCGTCGGTTTGCTAAAGACTTGATTTTGACGGTGCCATTTTTAAATGTAGAGTGTTTGATGTCTTAATGTGGGTTTGTTCGTGCTTTTGCTGGATTACTACAATTTATTAAGATACAATTATATTAAAAACATGATAGTTATTTTACAAGAGCGCGCATTTTGAAAATTGCTATCCATTGATTCAAATTAAGTTATTATCGCGTAATACAATCGCGATAATCGGCATTATTACCAATTACTGGACGTCAAACTTTAGCAGTAGTTTAGATCTGCAACTTCTAAAAACAGCACTACAACTTCTAGACACTACCAACATTTAGTATATAAGTGTATCTGTGAAGTTTTGGCGACCGCAAACAGACTGGCAAAGGAAATATCTCCGCAACTATTCCGCAGCTGTGGAAACAACCCAATAAGATTGGTTTAATTCCATCGCATCTCTCGTCTCTCCTCTGAATGGTCGAATCTTGCATATCTCCTGTCCGTTCCACCTGTCCCCGCTTTGTTGGAGTCGGGGCCTTAGGTGCTTGAACGACGTGGGCAGAACATTTTCGAAAGTTTTGAGAAAATATACCCATGGAAAAAAACAAAATCGCGGCGATCATTTCGACAGGGCAAAATTCCAAAGGACCTCTGCCTAGTTTTACAAGTTTACATTTTTTACATTGATTGTCGCTGACATGAAATAATTAATAGTTTTAATTACGGGAATTGTAGTTAAAAAAAAAAGTAAAAAGTAAGTAAGTAAAAAGTACCAACAAACTACCTCGTGCAATCAAAGATTCACGTTCACCCCCTTATCGACAGAGCCATAAATTGTTTGATCATTTTAGAGTAAAGCCGACACTTCGAAGAGCGACTCTCGTTATATCGCCGACACTCGGTGTCCGACACTACGACACGATACCTACACTTTATTCAGGCGGAACGTTCCCAGGGGAAGGAGACGCTTTTCTACCATTTCCTGTAGAAAATTATACTTAGTGGGTCGTTCTCGTGAGTTGCGATGTTTGTCTGTTTACTCCGTTGTTATTGTGGACACACTGCCATTTTGTTTACCTTACAAAGTAAAAACGTATTTTAGTTTAGGTAAACTGCCTACTTACTTACACCCTTGCATTGTTTGTCGAACTTACCGAGATCGTCAAAGTTTCACGTCGTTTAACGTCAAAGTTGCTGTTGGATTGCTGTCACTGACAATTTGCCAAAATTAAACATTTATCGACAGATAAAATAATTAATTATTAAGTCGTGTGGTATCCGGCAGAGTAGAATAGAACCAACCCATTACACCCACGGGTGTCGTATAAGGCGAATAATGTCATGTCCGTAGACCAGAGAATGGGCAGCAGCGTTTTCTGTTAGTCTTTCATCACTGCGATCTCCAATCCGCCTGCCAAGCGTGGAGATTACGGCAATTTCCTCCCATCATGGGAGAGGCTTATCTCCAGCAGTGGACGTTATGGGCTGTTGTAGTAGTTGTAGTAGTAAACAATTATCGTTATCATAAGGTGGCTATTGGATTGCTACTGTCAGAAATGAAATAATTGTAAAAGTCCTGTAGACTCATTTTAATGTGAAAAAAACCAGAATAGTTGAACTTTTTGAAGTGCCGCTATAAGCTTACGCTTATAGCGGCACTTCAAAAAGTACTATAGCGCCATCTATGACACAAATAAAGAACTAACACCAAACTCCTAAAGAGTTATCCGCGACTTAAGACCTTAACAGAAAACCCGACAACAACTGTCGGGCAGTGGCCCACCAGACACAACACCCGTCTGGTCGGAGGATCCTCCCTTTTCTACGGGGGATGAAGAGCTTTACACCCTGTTCTTCATACGGCAACTAAATTATACTCAACCTACTCAGCCCATCGCAGTCCACTGCTGGTCTTATCTAGGCCTTTCTCCTTTCTGTAGCTGCGCCACAACACCCTATCCTCCACCTTCCGCCTCCAGTCTAAACCAGCATCCTTTATAAGATCGTCGTTCCATCTTGTATTTAATCATAATCAATTCAAAAAGAACATAAGCAAAGACTATTTAACTAACTATAGAACCCACAGTTGACGTTCTACGTGCCAAGTCTGAAGACATGAAGTCAAAGATTCAAAACCTCGCGAACTTCGAAGACACCTAAATATTTGATTCACTTCCAAACTTCAAACCCACTATCACCACTACCCTAATATTAATGAACTAACTCTGCATAGTTCACGTGTCTATTAACACACCAGTAATCTTTGTTATAACAGACTAACTTTGTTAAGCTACACTATGTATATCATAGAAAAAAAATAAACATCAAAAGCACACCATCAGTTACGACACAAAAGTGTCGCAAGCAATGTTTGGGGGAAAAACTCGATGCAAAAAGTAGTGTATTTTAAATCTTGCGCTCTCCAGGGAAGGTGCAGACTCGTTTAGAACCCGTTGGGATACCGCAGACCCAAATGTATTATTGAAGAATCAGATGCTCTTTGCGGTAGTTAGAATAGAAATCCATGTCTCAATAAAACCAATGCAGTGTCAAGTCGAACCCGATTCGAATATCCAACGAAACTGTTTTAGTTTTGATTTATCGGGTATGAAAACTTAACTCACTCGATGTTCCTGTTTATATCCGGTTCAAAGAATGTAGGAAAATCGCAGCAGTAGTAAACGAACCCAATTCGTCCCATGACATTCTGTTCACATGACGTTGCGTTTGACCTCGATACGAAGCGCCGAACTACAATAGCGCCGTATCCATTACCGCGCAATCCTTGATCATTCACTACACTGGATTTCTCCGACATTTTGCACAAAATCGCACGACCGACGCTGCAGTGTCGTCCAATGAATATCCAGCTTTAACCAGCGATGTTAACGCTACGGGCCAGTGGGTACCGCCAGCCTTTAAAATTGAGCTATGCAATTATTTGACTCGCTCCGGTCATTTTGTACAGAGCAGAAAGTACAAATTAGTCTGTATTTATTCTGCGCACTCAAAGGTTCTGTGCATTGTTTGTTCTGCATGTACGTGGACGTACAAAGCTATTAATGCAATTTGCTCCTGCAGTAACACTATCTGTTTGTTTTTTGATCAGCTACGTTTGAGTAGATGCATCGAAATTAAGGAAAATACTGCATGGAAATCCATGTTTTTTTTTGCATTGTCATTCCAAAATTGGGTTTTCAATAGAAATCACTCAGATATACCTACAAAAACAAAATAAACAAACAATAAAACATTTTTACTCTCTTCGTACCCAAAAATCAGTGGCACCACACTAATTCATAACAGAGAGCTCGCACAAAGCCGGGATCTAGCCGCAACACATCACTCTAAACTTGATACTTTCGCGCCGCTCATTACACCATGTCATTAGCGGTAACGTAATGAGCGCGCACACACACACACTCACAAGGATCATAATGTGTCTACAAGGGATACTTTGTGTCTGAAATGGCTGAACTGAGTTACTCAACCTTTTTTCGTCAACCACACGCGTGTTTTACGTGTTTTGTGAAACGATATAACATACTGTGCGAGTGTCGTAAATGGTGGCTAAGAGATTGCATCTGGTTGATTCTGTATATACTTTACATTCACGGGCACACATATGTATACTCTGAAAAAGTATTATGTTTCTAGCAATGAAAGTTACACTATCTATTGTCTACGTATATGAACAGTCTTGACTGTAAATTATAGTTGTTAGTATTCGGGACTTCTCATTCTATATACTGTTTTATTCATTGTCTACGGTAAATGCCAATATTTAATGTCACTGTAAAAAGCAAGGTTAAAACTGAGTTAAATTTAGCAGTCAAAAGATCAATTTATAGTTTTAAGGATATCCAAATGCATCAAGAATATACAATTTATCATCATTACACACTTTCCCATGAGAGTAAAGTGAAGTCAAATATAACCTGAAATCTTAATTTCCCGTGTATATATTCAAACCAAATTATACAACATAAGATTCAGCCTGATATCCCCGAAGGGTACGGCAGAGATGCAACCAATAGTACACTCACATTTTGCCTATTGAATTATACAAAGCACATAATAAATAAGTACGTCTCCGGCTACACTCAGTCTCCGTAAACAATTAGTACATAGGCCTCTCGTAAATTGCGGCACAATGCGACGCAAGTACTACGACAATAATTCTAAGCTATACTGGTATTAATTACCCTGTTTCAGGCCTTAGAAAAGCCCAGTGGGCCGCAGAGAGCCCTCCAGGCCGCAACTTGGGTATCACTGCCCTAAGTGATACCTAAGGGCCTAGATTAGTTAGGCCTTATTTAGTACTATTTGTAGAATGTTGGCCGACTTATAATTGTGTCATTTTGTAGTTAACACTAAGAGCGTACTTACAGTTATTATTTATAATTTGTTTTGTGTTGTATTTCTGATTAAATGTGCGTTTTAGTGACACTCTAGTTGTTTGGGCGTAAACATGTATTAAAGTTGAGTAGTCTGGTAGGTTAGTTTTTGTTGTGGCTAGTAAAATAAGTTTTATCAATCAACAAAGTATAAAATAAAGCAGCTTTACGTGTCTGTCTTCAAGGCCGCTTAGTTCTTCTACACGTTTTGATTAAGATGTGATTTCCTCATATTTTGGAGAATTTATTCCGTAAAGTTTATGAGTATAAACAATAATATTTGACTTTGTTAGAGCACAGAAATCTTGATGTACTGACATAAATAAGAAAAGTTAACGATTGTTCGATCAGAAAAAAATATATAAATTGAAACTGTTTTTCGTAAAATGAAAAGACTTTCCGATAAATTCACCATCTAGAAATGAAATATTATTGTAGAAAAAATCTGGTAGCTTCCAATTGAAAAAGAGCAAAACCGTGAAGCAGGTCTTAAGAGATCAAAAAATTTCCTCCAACATTTGAACCTCTTTACTAAACTTTAAAGTTAATCGCGTAACTAAATCCAACGCAATCATGCACTAGAGGTGAGTGCATAATTACATAGCAAGCGTCGTCATTCACACGTCGTCGCGCAGGATTCGAACCCGGGACGTCTGAGGATGCAATTTGCTGGGCGCGGTAATTGGCGAGCTTTGTACGGATCGCGACCACTCGGAACACGGGTTAGTTAACCTGCCGCGGATTTATAAAGGCCTGGTACTTTCGTTCAAATATTAGTACTGTGTGAGGTTTATTTTGGCAGTTTCTTTGCACGAGGGTTAACGCTTTTACTTGAAAGCAGGTTGAGGCATTTCAGTTTGGATTTCCCAATTAGCGAAACAGTGTAACGTCCATTCAGTATTCAAAAGGGATTTACAACATATATTTGTTTAGGTGATGGTTAATCTTAGGGTGATTTCATAAAATAATTACATCAACAGTACTTTATGGTTTATTAATTAGTGTTTGTAAAACCAGTGTATAGAATAAACATCATTTAGCGATAAATTGAACTAATAAATTAAGGGAATGATTACGAAAATTAAGTGATGAAATTAATATTTCAAGTTAAATGAAGTCTTCATTTGCATTTAAAGTATTTTGTAAAATAAGGTTTTTAATTAATAAGCTAAACTCGTTGGTTAGCACGCACTGCTCTTTTAATAAACCTACTAATTTGCCGCTTGGTAGTAAATCATTTAATAATGGGACACAAATAATTACGAAGGAAATTTGTCAGTTAAATTAATTAATTCGAGTAATCTTCTTACAACCCAATGCGCATTTCAAGCTGCCTTTGTTAATGTGCTGTGCAGTGGTTAAAATCCTTTTTACTAAATCATTATAACGTCCATTGAAAATTGGTTACAATGAATACTCATACAAGTGTAGCAAAATCACTGCACATGAAACACAGTACTTTAAATGCTACATGAATTGCAGAATGTAAAGAGAGAGGCAGGTAGCTACGCACAGTGACCAATCCAACTAACAGTTTAGTTTGTTTATCTATACAAAGCGAGGCCAGGTCATAAGATATATATAGCTTTATCTGTTGCCGAGTGTACCAACTAAAATATAATGTTACCTACCTATTGTTTCATCTACGACCAATGACTTTGATTCAACTTGATTTTGACTTTGAAACTTATCAGAGGTGATTGTAGTTTATTGAACAGACTAAAACAGCTGTTTACATAGAGCGGATCAAATAGTCAAATCAATCGCAATTGAAACGTGATGGCAATAGGTTCACTCCCTATTATCTACATGGGACTAAAACATAACAAGTGTAATATGGGTGTACTATAAGATCACTTCCACCTAACCCTTCCTTGAAAACTGGCGTGATGTTATGTTTATACAGATACACATATTTCCGCATTGCACATTCAACCGCTTCAAAAATCAAGTACAAGAGAGAATACTTGGCCCAGAGGTGGGCAATAGACAGTAACACTACTACAATATTCTGGGCTGACAGAACAAAGTGCAGAGAATGACACCGGAGACGCGACCCACGCCGCCCACCGGCTCGGAATTGTAATGCTATACTTGAGATGCAGTTAACTCGGCTACAGATATATATTCGTAACATTGTTGTGTAGCGCTGTTTTTAGTGAACAATGTGTTCGTGATGCTTTAGTTGTGTCAGTTTGCTTGTTTTATTTAATAAATTTTTGATGTCTGTGTTGATGATTGACAACTAGTCTTGCCAAGCGGTATCATGTTACTGACTGGAGGAAGTCAGATAGCTAGTTAGACTTGGAGCCGACCCTAACATAACTGAGGAAAGTAGTCGTAATGGTCGTAGTTTGTCGTGAATAACTTCACGGTGAAATCATATTTTCTGCCTCCACTCCTGTAATGTGTTATAAATATGCACTTTCCTGAAAGACTACTTAAATACAAGCAGCTAAATACCAACATAAGTCCCCTCTTTCTCGTCACCAAGCCGGTGCTTCCACGACATTACAGCAGTAAGAGCCTCCGCGTCTCATTAATTTACATTAACTGTCCGTTTAATGGATAACTGCGAGAACACATCAAGAATACGCTCATACAGTCTGGAAGAGGCTTAATTATATGAGGACCTGGCACTAAAGGAGTAGGCACAGAAGGTAAAGTGCAATATATTACTTTGTTCTGGTTATTTTTTAAGTTCTAGGACATACTGGTTTCCTCACGTATTTTCTTATACTAATTTAAGAGAGGTGATGAAATAAATCACACAATCTTAAGTGCATGCTTGGGTATGAACACGCGTTTTATATATGACATGTAAGTCAGAACCAATACGACTGAGCCAAGGATGTTCTTTGAATGTGTATTTGTCTAAAGGATGTTCAACTGTTATGTACATTGTAGAAAGTTGCCCTTCTGACCTTCATATTTTGTATAATGTAACTCGTTATAATGTTAAAAGATATTGCTGTTTTCACTTAGCCCGGATGGGCAGACAAGAGACTAGCGGGCTCAGATCTGGATAATTAGACCCTAATCTATTGTCAAAATACTTACTGACAAATAATCAAGTATTAACAGGATGACTATGTTTGTTACTAAATACAAAAACAACCGAAAATTCTTCATGTAAAAGTCAATTATAATATGAGAAATAAACAAAAATTGGACATGTGTGCACAAACAGCGCTTTTGTTGCTTGCTGTCCAAATGTTCGTTGGTTTATCTGATCCGTAAGCTTCACAAAAAGGACGGACTATATACAGGTAATCAAACAGATTGCACTGTGCGCCGCTGCATTCCATTCTGGGGAAAACATTTTTCTATCGGAGTGGAGATCAAATCTGTCGAGTGAAATATGTCAAATTGTTAGCAACAAATACACTTCTTTTGGCGTTCGTTAAAGTCCTCATATCGTTCATAAAGGTTTTCGTTTATTGTCATTATTGAAACGCCATTAGGTACATTTTCAATCTAGTAGTATAAGTGAAACATTATTATGATTTATTTTCTTAGAAGGCCTCGCTCGATCTTGAAAGCGGTTTTGATTTTATTTGATCTAAAACCCCAACATCATCTAACGTAATATATTTTTTACTATTTTGATCAACCAGTCGCAGCTGACGGCAAATATTTTATTTTCAGAGAGGTGTATTTGCCGAAGTCACTTTCAGAAATCAGGAGTAGGTAGGTACATAGTACGTGTGAGATGCAAACAAAAAAAAAAATTCTTAATCGCCGATCGCTCTTTCATTCCACCGTGGTACCACGCGACAGGTCGTTAGAGCCAGTGAGTGCCAGTATAACAATGTTAACCAAGTATCGCACTCGTCTCGCTGTCGTCGACTCTAAAACTTTGTATAAGGAGTTCCTCAGCTTTGTCACCCACTCGTTAGCTGCCTTTTAATATTACAGCGTTAACTTCAGCTCTTTTATGTTGTAAAGGAAATAATACGACATGGTATAGCTCTGTACTTACGATGACAAAAAAGTTGTGAACACTTAAGTACTTGAAATTTGTGACCTTTCAGCCGAGTGTCAAAGCTAATATCTAGGTTCATTTCGTAAAAAAATATTAGTTATGATCTTTCCATTTTTATGATGTCTGCGTTAGGATCAGAGTCGATCTCTCGGGGCCCGATGGAAGAGCAAATGTTATTATTATGAAGATAGAGCGTTTGTTATTACGTGCTTCGACGCACTGTGTTCAAATAATTGCCCTGTCTGAGAGCTAAATTCCTAAAATATAGACAGAAGATAAATCGATGCCCATATAAAACCTTATTGCCCGAATGAAACAAGTAAAGTATCAAAATAATTTAATAAGACGTTTAACGCAAGTCATCAAACGTATACGATATTAATTAATTTGCGTCGAAAGCGAAACAGCGCACTAACACGAGCTGACGTCGCGTTAACGTCGCGTCACGTGACGTGACGTCGCGTCGCACGTCGCCGCGTCACTCACGCGGGATGTACTTAATATTTTTCTCGCACGAGCGTGCCCTCCAGAGAGCCGCGATCATGAGAAAATATGACATCACGCTGAGGAATGAAGTCGTCCCTGACAGAATTTAGCTTGAATTGTAAATTGTTTTGTTTTTCGAGACAGGCGTTGTTTAGTTGAACACACAGAGTGAATTCATAAATATTTTGTTTCAGTAAAATATTTTTTAGAAACAATGAAAACGTCGGTGTAACATATTCATAGGAACAATCTAATCTGGCCGCCATCAGATAAATACGGGTGACGATCAATGTGTCGACTTCACACAGAACATCGCGTCGCTAAAAATCAGCGCGATTCTACAGCCATTGATATTCCAGGCATTTTTGACACGACGGGATACACGAACCTTTTGGTGTCAGTTTAAAAAATATTTTTCGAATAGAATATACTGATGTATGCTGCCCAGATTGCCGATGTGAAACTTCAAAGTTTTTGTAAAATAAAACTATTTTTACTTCGTCGATGTACCGCGACGTTAGTGAGCGAAATATTTGATGGATTGAGTGATAACTAAAAATTTAGTCTGTGTGAAACACGCCCGTCTTTACAATATTAAAATATCTACTAAAGATTTCAATAAATTGTAAAGACCCGCTGATATAATAGTGATTAATGTTTTATTTTGCGCAGACTCATTCATCATACACTATTTATTTTCTGTTAATACATGTATAAAAAGATTACATAATATTTTAAACATATTCTAGTAATTTTCGTCTAGCTACCTACACAAATATTTGACCTGAATTGTAAGTCCCAACGAACTATGCAATAGAAAGAGAATTTTACGTCTAAAACGTTTCACCGGCGGCGGCGGCTCGCAAATATAGTAGTACGAGAAAACGTATAACTGTCAAGTAAACCGCGCGGCCCACTCGTGTGAGACACCTTAGCGTAATTTAGTGACGTCACAGGCTACTGTGGGGAGGCCTTTATTGATGTGCCTTGCAGACTTGGCGTAATGAAGTTGCAAGTATACTGCAAGCTAGGTATATGCAAAATAGTTTGAATAAAATATCGTATTTCACGGAGCTCCTATACGATGTAATCGGCTCAGTTTTCCCGGCGAATTCTGTGTTCCGCAGAGTTGAGCCGAGATTTTGGAAAATCCAGGCTCCGTTTTCGTGAAAATGTGTCTTGTAGGTATTATAATAACTTTGTGTTGGGTTTCCGACAGAGGAGTCTATTGCAACGTTTCGAGCATGTTGTCGCTCTCGAAAGTTACTAAACTTAAAAACTGTAATTTAAAAACGATGCCTTAGTTCTCGTGAGAATTTAAATTTGTTCCGAACCCCCTATATGCAAGGGAACTTCGATGCTAGTAGTAAAAAGTTACTGCAAGCTCTTGAGTTACCAACAACATAGGCTTACAACCCACTGCAGAAGCCAATTTGTTGTAATAATGATTAATCACTGCATCATTTATTTAGCTCTCCTACCAAAATTAAACGAAAGCGACAATCAACCCTCCTATTTCAATAAATCCTAACGAACCTAAAGCCACATCAATTGGTCACAAAAATAAACAGATTACAACCCGCTATACGTATCGATAACGAAATGGAACCCGCCGTGATTGACATAAAGGAAGTAAGTAAAATAAATATCGAGGTATCGTAATTAAGATTGATTCCATCGGGGTAGGCAGCAGGGGTAGGGAACAAAGGTAGGCGGCTAGGGTAGGCCGTCGCGGTAGACATGCTGGGGTAGGTACTGGGTAAGCGTTTTGATAGGCGATTAACTTAAGTGGTTTGTTGTGTCGATTTATATTTTCAGACTTTAGTAGAAACAGAGGACAGAGGAGCTCGTGTCAATCTTTAGGTTAAGCTTGCCTAGGTTGATCCGTGGATGGGTGACCGCCCATTACATACCGATTTTCCTCTGTGCTTCGGAAAGCACGTTAAGCTGTTAGTCCTGGCTGTCATTTTTAGATCTTTGACAGTCGCTACAAGCAGTCAATGGCCCGAAAGTACTAACTGGGTTGTGGAGGCAGATAGGCAGTCGCTTCATGTAAAATACTGGTATTCAGTTGCATCCTGTTAGAATGGAAGCCAACTCCAACATAGTTGGGAAAAGGCTTGGCAGACGATGATTTCATTAGAAACAGAGAAAAGGTCTAAAGTAATGGTTTTTTAGGCAGTTTATACACTTGAAATTAACCACTACACCTTTAATAATATCTTTCTCGAATAGTAAAACTAAGACACCCAATAACTATGACTATTGTTTGTCTCCTAGATGAACTTTTGTATGACACCAAACAATACATTGTCGCGTCATAGTTGAATGAACAATTGAACACACACTAAAACATTTTAAAACATCGACGATCACATTCAAAAATCAAACGTTTACCCAGCTCACATATTTGTGATACCAATACATACGCACAGGCTTTCATCCCATATTTTTATGATGGCAACACATTTCCCTAATGCATTTGACGCGAACAGGTATTGTCAATTTTGTCATATAGAATCGAGTTGTTTCGTATCAAAATGTTTTTGTTCATATTTATTACTCCGTTCCTTTATGAAAAGGATTTATGTCCCTTTTATTATTATTATTAATATGAGGTTGTGGAAGCCTCCGACGATGAATATATTGAAATATGAAGGATATTGTCACACATAATGAGATGTTATTTGATTATGTTGGGAAGGAGGACAAAACGAGATGTTGGTAGGAAACTTCTCATTTTAGGAATTGAATTGGAATAAGTACCTACTCATTAGTTACGGACGATAAACAATACGCCTGTTTTCCCCGAAAGGTTAGGTAGAGGTGCCCTATTATACATTCTCATTTCGCCAGATTTATTTTTAAGTCCAATAATACAATTTTCTTATTCTATTTTTTCGTTGGCCGCTAAGATTTTCTACACTACATCTCATACAATGGTGTCGATTCTGTTGTGCACAAACTAAACTTAATTTAGATTATTGCTATCTTGTTCTCTCTAATAAAACGAGAAAGAGACGGACGTAATTTAGAGCTGTCAAATTTAATTTTAACTAATATTTCCATACAAATGAAGGGTGCACGTAAAAAAATGTCGACTAAAAATACGCTGAAGCGCAAGGCATAAACTAGTTTGACATCTCTAACTTAGTTCATAGCTATAGCCGCCTTTTAGTGAAAGATAGCAATAGCGTAAATTAAGTTTAGTTTATGCACAACAGAATCGACACCAATATCACTGCAAAAATTATAGTCACTCTGAAATCGTTTTAATATATCGTCTATTTAAATTCATCGATTCCTAAGTAAGTACTTGAATTAGTCATTTAATTCGTATTTAGCAATCTACAGCTGAAACACTGAACTCGTTATGATGTTATACAAAAGGAACCGTTTTAATACATAAATATTTTTAATTTGAGTTTAAAAGAAACACTCTTGAACTTTGGAGCTTTGGGGATAAAAGTTTTAATCTCTGAAAAGAGTACAGTTTTGAACCGTTTTACACACAACGGTATTATGTAATCTATCTTCAGGGAGATTTTGTAGGTTTTGTGAGAATTTAAAACATTTTATTGAGGGTTTTATTATTAAAACAGGAACGAAAGGTGATTCAATTGTCAAATCAATTAATGAACCTGAGGTTGGTGCGGAAAAAGCTCTTTAACCATCTTAAAGAAAGAGTTATCAATTTAACCTCATCTGTTTAATGGAGGTATTGACAGCAAAACTGCAATAGTGCCGAAATCAGGCTCTGGCCTTTTTTGTATCCTTGAAATTGCCAGGAATGAGGAAAAACAAGGAAAACTACTACATTCAATACCACACATACTACATAAATACCCTCAACACATTAAGAAATCTCTCTCCTCCTCCTCCTAAATATGAGTGTATTGTCCCTTCGGTGGAAATAACACCAGGCTCTATTTGAGGATTCGGTGATCCCGAAGCCTGTGACTTGATGCCTTTATTCAATAGATGAATTGTAGATGATTGGTGACATCGAATGAATTTAATTTTAAACTGTGGTTACGATTTTGTTTTGGTTTTTATTGATTATAGCTATTTGTTTATTTAAAATTATTCGTGACAACGGATGAATTGGTTGTGATATGATTTCTGTTTTTTTGAATTATAAATAGACATTGTTTATTATTTTATGAGATAAGTTGTTTTTTAATTTTATTTTACTTTATTGGACTTTGTGTGCTAAGATGTTATGTTTTAATTTGGTTTTGTTATGTTTTAATATGATTTCTTGGTATGACAACAATCTTTATATACTTAGGTAAATGGTTTTTGACAACAGATGAATTTAAATTGTAGTTATGATTTTCTGTTTAAAAAAAGTTATTTATTTAACATTGTTGATTTCTTATTTAATATGACATAATTTTCTTGGTTTGTAATACTTATTATGTTTTTAATTTTTGATGTTGGTTTAAGTTTTGGTGTGACATGTTTGAATATTTTAATGAGTTTAGGTAATTAGTTAACGCTTACATTTCTTGTTATTCCGACATTGTTTTATTAATTTAATTTGTGATCGTAAAGGCGTATTTTTCTATTTCTAATTAATCGAGTAATTTAATTTGATTTATTTTTAATTAAGTATTTTTACTTTATTTTTTGTTTTGTATTTATCTATTTTCATATATATCACATTCAGACACAATGTAAATTGTTATTAAATAAATGAAATGAATGAACTTCACTACTCGCTTCTAAATACCATCGATGACGTCACTAGCTGTCGGAACTCGCTCGCTATAAATAAAGACGCGTCCGACTTCGTCCGATGAATCTTTAAGAGACGGATGAAGTCCGAAATGGACTTTGGAACTTGTTTCCGATTAATTTTGTTGTAATTTGTGAACGATTTGTTAAATTGACTCGTCGTCGCGTTCGTGAGAGTTCGAAGCTGGAGGTTTTTGTGAGAAATTCTCCGTAATCCGTTCTACATAAATGCGGTCTGGGATCCAGTTCCCAGGTACAGCAAAGTAGCAGTAGCAGCCCGAAGTCCAGATTTGTGCCTAGTTGATGACATTAGGCTGACCCCATATTACATAGGACGTAATCATAATTAGCAAAATATCGGTGTTCTATAGGTACACCTATGCCTAGCCCGTCAAGGATCACAGGCGTGGTGTTATGTATAATCTCCGTAACGAAGCAGTAACAAAGCCGCTGTTAGTTTACTTCTAGTCACCATTTATTGCACCTTTCAACAATTAAAGTATTATTTACTAAAAAAATTGAATAATCTGTAGATTATTCAGTTTTTTTAGTAAATAATACTTAATCCTGTAGGATTGTGTTACTTTACTCCGTTGTCATTTCAACTTTTTCGTGAAGCAGTTTTAAAATGCAGTTTTTGTTTCTTAAGTTTTTTTTTCTATTAAAACGTCCGACTTGATGGAATAAATTTACATGAAAAAGGCTCGTAATTCTCGACGCTGGATACATTTTAAAAGAGAAAATAATTCTCACGAATAATGACTATTAATAATACTGACAAGTTTTATCAAGATTATATAAAAATGAAAAAGCTTCTATTCTTCATTTATCTACCTGATGTACGAGCTCGCGATGACCTTTATTGAGGTGGGTTAGCTCCGCGAATTTATGAAGATAGCCCCGAGCTAGCGCTTATAAAAATAGACCTTTATAACAATAAACTAGGTTAGTCACCAACTCTAACTATAACAATTGTTTTCCAAGAGTTTCTAATAATAAATTAAGAGTACAAAATATATTAGTACAAAAGCCATTGTACTCCACAAGGCTTCAGAATCCAATCACAGAACCGACACAATACCTGAACTCGAACGAAGCAATACAAAAACTGAATAAAGCTACGTTTTGTTGTAGACCGAGGAGCTATACGTGCTACGCCATTTGTAACGCCTACGTAACAGCTTGTAGCTGTGATCTGTGCTACGACCTACGCCGCTACGAAATAGCTACGCTCGTGCTACGCCATGCAGTCGGGGTATTTATCTGCCAAGCTTGCTCCCAATGATCATAAATATGAATTCAAGTGCATGACAGCACTCGGTGCGTGCGTAATGAATCAACCATACAGGACATTACAATTTATACTCAAAATGATGGGTTTATCCGGAAAACCGGCATTGTTTCACCGTCACCGGACCGTGTCCGAGCCGTATGACCGCATTAGCAATGTAAATGAGAACAAGACGGATTCGTATATTTACATAGTTTGTTTAAAAGTCGAAACCTGCGAGCCGTGTATGAATAAACGCAAATGTGTTATTATTTGCGGTTGGTGTTAATTTAATATTAATTCGTAATTATTTGTGCCACACATCGGTGAATATTCAATATAAAGCCAAAAATGAATGTCTACTATGTATTTCAGAAAAGAAAGTCACCATTTTTTTCTGCTTGTGTCTTGGAACTATAATATAAATAATTGGAGAATTTGAATGAGGATCAATAAATATGATGACTGATTTCTAGACAACTGTACAATAACCCTTTCCTGTTTGTATGTTATATAAATAACACGCCCGGGGCTGTAGAGGTAGTTGGCCACCACACGGGCCGGGAGGATACCTCTTTGATATAATTTGAGTTTATTTACAACAACAGTTCTAGTAAACATTATAATGGGGTGCATCCTTGTGTGTTAGAGTTTATTTTAAGCTTCATTTGCTATGATACATAAACAATACATACACAAACAATATTATAATGATATCAGCTGGTACGTATTATACGTGATCAGTGGTCGTGACTAACAAGGTTGCAGTTTCGAATCCAGGCAAAGAAGAAACAGGCATTTTGTTATTTTGTAAATTAGTTCGCAACAAACACGGTGATTATCTTTGCTGCTCATCTGTTTAAAAACAAGCCTTTACAATCATACTCAGGTAAGAGTTCAGTGAGTGCTGATGACAAACACTGACATGAAGCACAATACGGCACAATCGACCTTGTGTCCCTTCCCAAGTTAATCATACTTCGCCCCGAAACAAATACCTATCAATTCTTTAACCCTTATCCCCTCAACTACAACACAGCTCCAGTTGATCAGTGCACGCGCTGGTGAGAGGTTTCGCTCCAATTTCCATGTGTAATTGGCGGAGAAGCTTTGATGGCGAATCACTTCTCGACATAATTACACGACGTGCAGCGCGAGAGGGCGCCACCGGCGTGACGGCTGTTACAGAGAGATGGACGGTTTCGATGCAAATTTATTGAAGTGTTAATTAAAGGAGTTTTTTATGTCCCCAATTGTCGATTAATTTAATATCTAGTCATCTAGTGAACAAACTATTTCTGTATTTACTACTGATTGATTGATTCCCTAATAGCCACAAGTTTATTGTTAAAGTTTTCTGTGCAGTTACACGATAATAGTTGGTGCGGTAATTCAAAGTCAAATCACTTTATATTATTTTTCGTGACTTAATTCATGACTTACCAATTAAGTCCGTTAGGGCTCAAAATGGTTTATTTAATGTCAGTTAATCACAATCATCTGTCAGAAAACGACTGGTTTGCGACGGAACAGAATTAACTTGTTTGTTAATTTGCCGACACAGTGCGATAACAAAAGAATAATCAATAGTATTTCCGTGAGAATCAAGGGGAAGCAAGCATTAACGTACTTTAATAGCACTGATGACAGCAGAGGTACTCGCATGAGTTAATGATCAAGTTGAACAAATAAGTGCAGTGTCCATCGTGTCTTAGTTAATGATCAAGCTGAACAAATAAGTGCAGTGTCCATCGTGTCTTAGTTAATGATCAAGCTGAACAAATAAGTGCAGTGTTGTCCATCGTGGCTTAGTTAACGATCAAGCTGAACAAATAAGTGCAGGTTTGTCCATCGTGTCTTAGTTAACGATCAAGCTGAACAAATAAGTGCAGTGTCCATCGTGTCTTAGTTAATGATTAAGCTGAACAAATAAGTGCAGTGTCCATCGTGTCTTAGTTAATGATCAAGTTGAACAAATAAAAGTGTCTTAGTTTATTATCTACTAGCTGTTGCCCACGATCTTCGTGGGTGAGAAAATATTATAAAAATATTACAGTTTCCCTTTTTGAATCGGATTTTGTTAACAATTGCAAGGGTTTTAAATTTTTGCTTGGAACTCCATGCATCAATAAAAGTTACTTATCAGCTATCTCCATCTCCATCAGCTATCTTTAAGTAAGGTCCCGGCAAAATCGGTCCAGCCGACTTAGAGATTAGCCGGAACAAACAAATGTTTAAAACATTTTTTTTTTTGGTGTATTATAATGAAAATATTTTACAATTCATATGCATTACATTCCTACTCCTCCGCTATACTTTCTGATTAATTTCGTTGCGGCATCCACGACAGTTAAATTCATTCCCTGGGACTTCGTCGAGCTTCATTGTCTCGGCCCTTTTCTCGTGGTCGTTGAATTTGGCTTTCAGGAGTTACAGTGGTTTGGGAATAGTGTGGCGGGCTTGTCATACATTACATACATACTACAATTAGAACTATATATAATTACTAAAACAAAACTAAACCTATAAACATATAATACAACCATTTCAATAGGACACTTAGGCGTCAAAGTACTCTTCCGCATCGCTGTCATCCGGAAACGTGGCCAGAAGACTGGCAGCATTGCCACGTTGAATGGCAATGCTAATTCTTTGGCAAAAGAAAGAGCCAGCCCTCTTACAAGTTACAAGTAAACCTATATACTTTCTTATGCATTTAGTAAAAAGCTGATATTTTGACATTACAAACAGACATTTCAATTTTATTTATTTCTATAGATGTAGGTATACATCAGCAAAAACAATGGTATAACTGAAAAAGTAACATAGTAACATGGTTTTTTAACGAAAACATATTCAAAGCTTCTTCCAGTTATTCATTTTTAACCAATATTCTGAAAATCCACGTGAAAACTGCGCACATAATTTTTAGGGTGGCTTTAATAACCACAAATCAATAGCTACACAATACAGCGTGCTGCCACACGCTCCGGCACATAATACCGCGAATAGCTTAATACCTACCATCAACCACACCATGTATACGCGGGGGAACCGGGCCGTAATAAACAAATTGTCAGGAGCGATTGACCGAACTGGGTCAGTGTGCTGTGGGCGCTCATCGTACACTATTTGGCACTACCGCGGGCATTTGACTTAGTGGCTTGATGCCGTCGTCGTACTAACTCTTGGTGTTAATGGGGACATGGGCCTGTGCTACTGCTAATGGGAAAACTAAAGTGTGTATTTTTCGTGTCGTAAATGAATATTGTATGAAAATCACGGGTTCTGCATCAATTTAGGTTTGAAATGAAAATCTCATTTCTGCTAAAAAAAAAGTTTGGTACTGTTATACTGATTTTGAATGAACCATTGTAATACTTTTTCTCTACCCCACTTTACTTCGCCTTCTTCCTCCCTCTTTCCTTTCCTTCTTCTTTTCTTCTTCTTTACTTTTTCTACCCTTTCTAGCAGAACTTTTGTGTCATTATATTATTTTGGATAACAGCGGATAGCATAAACTTAATTTCGCAGAAAATCATTTGGCAGACACTCGTTTATCATACTTTCAAACCTCATCATTTTATAAGTCAGAATCATCTTTAGGCATAAATTTCATATGCTTAAGAATTAAATGTAGAACCATCTTATCGCAGAAAGTTCACAGTCAGAATCATCTTTTGGCATACATTTTATAATGCATAATAATGGAAAGCCTCATCTATCAGATTACAAAAAAATCACAGTCACAATAATTTTGTATTTTTTACCATAATAATAAAATTGATTAAACATTTTTTTTTTCGCCACTAACATACGGCGACATTGTTAATTGCTGCATATTTCTGATCAGGCAAGCATACATCATGCATGCAGCAAGCATGCAGAGTTCAAACATGCAAACAAGCATGCAGTAGGTATGCAAAAATGCAAACCAGCATACACCAGCATGCAGCATGCAAGCAAGCATGCAGTATGCAAGCAAGCATGCAGCATGCAGCAGGCATGGTTTCTGTCACGGCTCCGGCGCTGTGGGGCTCCGGCGGTCCCACGCGAGCTTATCGTCGCAGATTTGTTTTACGCTCACCACCGCAGCTTCGGCTTGCTGACCGGTTTCTGTCACTAACATTTTTTAGCGCATCATTGTCTTTTTAAGAAAATATTTTATTTATAATTTAAGGTTTAAAATGCTATTTTATAGAAATGCCAATAATACCAAATAAAATTATTCCAAATGAAATTCTGCCATCTTCATAGTATGCCAAGTGAAATTGCATCAAATAATCGTCGCTCTAAATAAACGAAAAAATTATGCGAAATTTGAACATTGCTAAAGGTAATTATGCCAAATAAAATTCTGCCAACTTAAAAGTATGCCATTGTAAATTCGGACATAAAAATGTTCGGCCAAACAATGACTATATTAAATATTTTTTTATAACTTAAAAATTTTCTTTTTAAGAAGATTATGCCAAGTGAGTTATGCCAAATAAATTTCGGAGCATCAAGATTCTGCCATATTGAAGGAACCCTTTCTTTACGCACGCTTCTTCAAATCTAATATTCGTTTACCAAATGAGAATTTCAAAGTATTTTTGGGTTTTACCATCAACCATTTTTCAGTAACAGCTACGGAATCTGGATTAGTGCTCGGTTGATGGTAATAGGCTCGCCCCCTACAACATGGGACTTAAACATAACTGGTGAAATGTAGCAGTACTATGAGGTACATCTCTGCCTAACCCTTTACGGATTACAGGCGTGATGGTATGCGTTAGATAGGTATTAAATGATTATATTATTATTACCCTGTAACAAGCACATATTTACTAACATTTTGAATATTTTGCTTATTCAGTATAGTGTGGGAAATGCGTGTTTTAAACTAATACTGAGCTCTAGATGCTCAAGCTGATTTTACTGTATTAATTTTGACCACTATGGTGTGAAAAGAGCTTACCAAACTAAAATGTAGTATTTTGGTTTGGTCTGCCACTTTGTCAATGCTGCCACTCCATAATTGTCTTCTCTAGTTTAATTGAGACTAAGAATGATTTGTATTGTTGCTCTCCAAAATAAAATTCAGCAGCCATCAAAAAAGAGGTTTGTATTAAACTTCTTTCTAAAATAAAATGTAAATATCAACTTTTACAGTTAATTATTAATATTAATCGTGATTACCGTGAAACAAAGGCCATAATAAGTACAATATTGAATCAAAAATATTTGTACATTCGTTGTTGACGCCTGTAATTCTTTGTTCGTCATTAAAACATGAAATATTAATAATTCGGAACGATTACGAATTAACGAGGGCTGTCGGTTTTACCGAAACTTGTTCACAATCAATGTTTCGGTCACCGGACTACTGTGGGGGCTTTTAATATTGTTTTTATATTAATGGACCGAGTTGATTCGTGGGACTGATAACGATACGCGTTCATTGGGATATGTACACAGGTAATTTGAGTTTTATCAGTGTTGTATCGATTATCGAGAAGCATTTAATGTTTTAAAATAGTTACTTCTTTTCAGTAACGCCTGTTATTGTAAACACATAGCAGAATGTTACTGTCAATAGAATTGTTATTCATAAAATGATTGCGCAGTCAAGTATCTTCAGATATCACTAAATTCACCCTATGGTTATCTATTCAGAAAACATTATGTAGCTATTTGTCATTAGTGAACCCACTCCATGGGGTTGATAGCATTGCAGTGCGGCCGCCGCGCCGTCCCAGTCAGGGGTCGCGCGACAATTCCTTCAAACGACAGAAAAACCCGATAAGTGGATAAAAATTCGCGAACAGAATAAATATCAGCGAATACTTTTTGCTCCGTCCTCGATCGTTATTTATTATTTATGGAAATAGACCTGGAAACTCCATCGGGGGAAGGTCGTCATATTTTTCTTAAAAAAAAGTAATGTCCCTCGGTGCGGCGCGCGTTTGTCATGCAAATTTATGCGATCCGTTTTAGCTTTCGTTTTTAAACCGATAGCGATTTCTAGACGGAATATTCAATCGGATTGTGAATAAAAAAATGATTTCTGTACATTAACGGTCGGGGTTATATCTGGTGGTCACGCGAAACAAGTCGGCGAGTCGTAAACTCGTAAATTAAAGTCAAAGACGTTTCGATATACTTACCTTTGAAAGACGGGACAACGCGTACAAAAACACAATCTACTTACTACAACCAAAGTGTAAATGTCAACTTGGCAATTATGTCACTGAGACATAGGATCACATTTATGTCTATGACATTGATATTTGCGTAGTTACAAACACATAATTATATAGACAGACAAACTGTTGTATACAGCGTGGAGATTTCAATACGACAATAAATAAAACTTCGTATACCTTATGACGTTCCCAGTCTACATACAAAAATTCATTTGAAAATATCCAGTAGTTTAGTCACAGGAGATTATTTTTCATTTTTAACATTTGCTACATGATGTATCTGTTCTTAAGGAAGCACTGACAGGTTAACGACCCCCGCATCGGTAACATCAAAACATTAAAGACACGTTGCCAACTAGCTACTTAAAATCTTTATAAATGGTGTGTTCTATTTTGTTTCCAGTTTTATGCCATTTAGTTTATTTGTTTCTTTTTATTTTTTTTTGAAGTTAGTGTTTTTTTGATGGTTTAGAATTATCCCTATGAACTAGTATTGTCCGTGTTTTGATTTATTGTCGTATTATCGTCTCCACTCTGTATACATGAAACATCGAGGAATCAGACGAGCTTACTAACATACTTACTGGATAGACGATGACCACCTAAAGAGGACCATCTTGTGATAGCCTTAGCTCACCTTATTATTATTACTAGCCATTTGTGTCCTACTGAGGGCAAAGGCCTCCCTTCCTGCAATTATTCACCTTACAATATATTTTAATCTCTTTGATTAAAGAATGGCTGGTTGTTTGCGTGATCGAGTCGGTCGAAAACTCACATCATCGGCGCCGCGCCCGCCGGTTCGTTTGTCACACGATGCTGTGACATGTTACATGCAGATCACTTTGTACGAGACGTGTGAGGGGCGTGAGGGGGGCGGGACACTCTCTGAGTGGACTTGCGAGTGTTGTCTTGTTGATTAACTAGTGTTTGGTCAAGTGTTCTTTGTACCAATTTTTTGTTAACGATATGTATTGGTTATGAGAGTTCTATAACCAATACTTGTCACTTAGGGCCGGCGCATATATGGCGGATCACAGCGCAGAGCATTTTTCACTGCCAAACTATTATCAACATTGTCCTCATTGACATAATATCTAAAATCTATCTACATGCCAAAGATAGCGCGCAGGAACGCAACTGCGCGTCTCCGCGCTCATCTGCTTCCGGTCGTTAGGCTCGCTGAAGTAACACATCTTGACTGAAAGAAAGAAAGAAGAAAGAAAAATATTGATTTGGGACAAGCACAGAAACTACAAAAATAATAATAATAATAAAAAAGAATCGGAAATAATCTAAAACTAAATAATAAAAAAGAAGACCTAAAAGGCGAAGCCAAAAAGGCTCCTATCTCAGCATCATGCTGCGATAAATGAAAAACAAATCCCGCAGCGCTGGTATTCTGATAGGGCCCACTGTGATGTCACGGTCACACCTACAGACACAAAATACTTTCACACAAAAAATAAAACATTATACTCACATAATAAAATAAACACTATAGGTTTACAAACAAAACTATAAATGAAAATATAAATAATAATCGGCTCGGCCGCACCGAACCTTCCGACTTCTACAGACTATTGTCTATGGTCCATGACAAGCGAAGGGACGCGAGCGCAGACGATACATTGGCATTTTGGCAACTGCCTGTCAATGTCAAGGTGCTTTTATAGAAACAACTTAAGAAAACAACAAGAAAAACTTCCGAAACAATAAAGTACAACAAATAAGGAATGAGTACATAATACTTCAGAGCCAAGCTTTTATACTAAGTTATGACAGAAAAGGTAGTCAGTGGGTCGTCTTAGGGTGTAAATATAATTAAGTAATAAAAAATAATAACTGCCAAATTCAATCAACCCAAAATCTTATTTTTTTTCTTTTCTCTAAAATTGTTCTTCTTCCTCTTCTGCAAGAAATGTAATCAACAGCACGAGAATCCAACATTTTATTCTCGAAAAATAGTAAAACGAATGACGACGGTGTGTCGATTATGCGCAGTCTAGTCATACTCGCGCATCCGCGCGCAGACTACGCACGGATGCGCGCATTCTCGGTTAGAAATTCTGTCGGTCAGTAATACTGTGCGCGTAAACTTTCTGATTTAATACTTAGATTTAGAAAAGCGACAAGCCGACACGGTAGGCTACTTACGAGAAGCTCTGAACTCGTGGATACGAATAATTATGTTTGTTAATAGAAGTATTTTAATTCAGCACCGACGATTTTATTGTGAACTCAAATTTAAAATGAAAAGCGTTAAAATAATGAGTTGATTCCATTTCTAGATTATGTAAGTTAAATAACTAAAGCACTTACGCAAATAGGATTTGGAACAGCAGTACAAAAATTAACAATTAAAACTGATATTTTATAAAGCACGTAGCAACAAACAAGCGGGCTCGAGCCCCGCGCCGCATGCGTCCCGCCGTCCCACCGTCCCGCCGTCCCACCGTCCCGCAGTCCCGCGACAACTAATGTATGTAATTTACATTTGCATAAACCAATTTTATTGTTAGCCAAACATCACGACCCGTATGTTGGGCGCTTGTAAAATAAGTCCCACTCAGGATGCCAGAAACTAGGAATTTGGCAAATTCACAGAATTCCGAGCAACTTGTAACTTTGTCCTTTGATTTGAAGTTTTCGTGAATTTAATCAAAGTAACTTTATCTATTTCAGCATGAATGGTTTGTTTAAAGTTGCCGTCCCGTAAACATAACTTGATTATAATTAAGTTTAGTTTGAGGTCAACAATGACTTGCATGTTCCCGCGTTGTTTGCTCTTTGTGATTTTTTGCGAAAATGCAAACGAAGTATTTCGACATTCAAGGTGCAAAAATGATAAATATTTGGCGGGAAGCTTTTCAATCATCATTATCATCACTCTCTTGCTGTTATCCCAATCTATTTGGGCTCGGCGCAGCATGTCTTTTTTTCCATACTTCTCGATTACTCGTCATCTCAGCGCCTGTTTCAAAGAAGAAAAACGGTGGTAAACTAAATAACAACCGGATAACAAAACTTTATCAAACTCAAACCAATTAACGTCAACAATTAACTCTCGCACACAACATATGACCGACATCCTGGAACCACGGAACCTCTGTTTATTTAGAGCAAGTTCCTCAAAGCCTGCCGCCTAGAAGGTACGTTAACTGCCACATGACTGGCGACACAGGTCTACAGTCACAGAATAGATGGATACAGTAGGTTATCATACCAAACGCACAATCAGACGTACGTCTACGTACAGGGATTGCAAGAGCACTCACGACTGTTAAGGATTTGTGATAGTCTAAGATCACCGTCACAGTAGACATATTATTAGTATTAACAAAAAATAAAGACGATACAGTGCGTCGAAAACTCGTGTGACGTCACATTGGAGTAAATTTTTTACTCAAATATGACGTCACAAGCAACCACTCATTATCTTTGACACGTTTTATCTTTGTCATTTTTTATTAATTTGATAAAACACAAAACACGTATACAATATTTTTCGATAATCTAACTGACGGACTAAACATAATCATATTTTGTTTAGTCAGTCATCATCCCTATTTCACTAGAAACAATAATTGGTTGACTCACACAAACATGCAAGCTTACTTCAGGTTAAAGGCTTTTCGTGAGTAGGTAAAACTTTAGTAAAACGCTCTTTGCGTTTGATTTTACAAAAAGGGTCTAGTTGGTTTACTGATTCTTCACATTGTTTCGACTTACGTACGCATCTATGTGTACGTGTGCCTGCTTCCATTTGCTGTGTAAACCCGGTCTTCTGTAACTACTTATTCCGTGGTAAAGTTCTGGACGTGGGTCATCCACACCCCTCCCCGCTCCCCTGCCCCTGTGTGGCCCACCCGCGACCCTTCCTAATGCGAAAATGAATGATGACCCGCTGTAATAGCTCTCGTTATTAAATCATTGCCGACTGTTTGCATTGCTTACATTTTTTTATCTAAGTTTAATAAATGTACGTGATGTGTGCTCGTGTGGCGTCTAATAAAGTTGATTTAGCTAGACGGCGCTTTGTGATTCTTTTGGCCCTGGAATGACATTGACCGTGGGACGCTGTTGGTAAACATTTGTAAAATTGACGGGAAATGGTTTGGAAAAAACAAGATGGCTACGTTAGTGCTGGCCAAACGCCTATACCCAAGCAGCACTATCATTTGTTATAACGGTATAACTGTTTGTAAGTTAATTGTCTTTTGTTTAATTGTCGCAAAACTGCTTCAGATCTACTTCCGATTCCTAGACTAAGAAAATTGATATTCCTAATGTAAAATTCTTCGAAATAACTCTAGATCCAGGTCTGTATTTATCAAAGGGACGACATAGTGTTAAATGTAAACGAAATACAAAAAAGCATTTGAAAATTTCTTGCAAAACCCTCTCTCTATGATGTCATTGATGAAAAGTGAGTGGTCTCATTATTTTAAAAGATTTAACTTGCTTTTAAATCTTTGTGCAGCTGTAATAAAACGTGTCTTCTTCCTCTCAAAGCATTCCCTACTTTATCTTCGAGAAATCTCTCATTACAACAAGTAACAATGTAAACAAACAGACTTTATCAATCCCTTTTTCAGTCCGAATTTAAAATTCCCGCAACCTTCACCAGGTCATCGGTCCACCTAGTGGTAGGTCTTCCAACGCAACGTCTTCCGGTTCGCGGTCGCCACTCCAGAACTTTTCGGCCCCATCGGCCATCCGTTCTGCGAGCAATGTGCCCTGCCCACTGCCACTTAAGTTTGGCAATTCTCCGGGCCACGTTGGTAACCTTGGTTCTCTTGCGGATGTCTTCATTTCTGATTCGACCGCGCAAGGAAACTCAGAGCATAGCCCTCTCCATTGCCCTTTGGGCATCCATCCCTTTCAATAATCCGTTACAAATAACTACAAAAGATCGAAAACTATTAAAGGATCAGTTCAGACACAACGAGTATTATATCTAAACTCTTTCATCGCCTAATGGCTTACAATCTGTTCGTATTAAAACATATGAATGGCACTCAAGAGCTTGTTCTTCTCACTCACAATCGTACATCCAAGGATTAGGTACTCCGAACTCGTAGAAGTGATCTTTTCTATTAGGATCCGTTTACATTAGCTGAGTACTGGCACAACTTTGCTGGAGTAACCGTAAGCGCAACGCTAGTTACTTTAATACAGGATAGTTCTCAAATATTCGTCTGCAACTCGACTCGCCCACTTTGCTGTACGGTAGTAATTGCCCCAGTGCTTACCGAGTGTACTGCAACACACCACTTAACCAAAGTACATTGACCACTTACACTGTTGTGAGCACTAGACGGTGAAGTATAATATTTATTACACAACCGGCTACTAATTAATAAAAGTACTCTTGCCAATATGCCTATATTATTTATTTCAGGATGTTTCACAGTCCAGCTTTACTTTGTTTAAATTGTTTCATCACCACTGCTCTCAAAACGGCGAACGAAACATCGTGACGAAACCGTCATATCCTAAAACAAAACATCGCAGACCTGTGACATCTCACACTGAGCCTGGCTGGTGAATTAGGATTTAGGAACCACTCCCTCTCACAGGGAGGAGGTCTGTGTGTCACCAGTGGGAACGTAATAGGCTGATTATACTTATTCTGAAGCTTCTATGGTAAGGAATGAAATTAAAAAATTTAATCCCCGCTTTACAACGTGTTGTGTTCAAAAGCAAGCCCATCTAGATTTATATTTCCGTTTTCTTTTTAATCTATATTGTCGACTCCACTACGGTGAACGCAGCGAACCTCGCTGCTAGCGTTGTACCGGTGCGTATTTGTAAGTATTAGTAGCATTTCTTCTATTATTACACTGAAAATACCAGGTGTCATAAATACTGGGTTATTATTTTGTTTATCTCTAGTTTGTTTGACTTTGAAAAAGATTTTTGTTCATTCTTTCTTTTTTAGGCTAAGTCATAACAAAAGTCGTTTTTAAATATTTATGTCTTTGAAAGTATTGTAGGAGTCAAACACTTATCCACTTAAAAAAACAATACACGCCAATGAAGTCATCATCATCGCCTATAATGTTCCCACTGCTGGGACACGGTCTCCTCTTAATGAGAGGGACATGAATATGCCAATGAAGTAATCAAATACAATTTTATTTGTAAAATGTATGTGTAATCAGATACGAATATGTTATTAGAAGGTGTGTTAAGGCACACTCGGTGTGTTTGTCATAATTCTAAGATATTTATTAAAAAAACACTAAATTTACCTATAATATAACGGTATCATCACTTTACTCCGGACATTGACTACCCACATAAAGCATGAAAGATGTCAAATATAGTTACAATAAATAACCCAGGATATGTATGAGCAAGCAGTGGCGCTTTCCCCACGGGACTGAAAGGGCAGCTCTTCATAAGATAGCATACGGATAGCGACACCTGAAATGGGCCCGTGGCGACTGCGTTTAGGGACCTGAGTTTTACTATTGTCCTTCGTAAACCTGTAGGAATGATTTTGAGCAAAGGATTCAGATATTTGTTGTTCACCTTTACTTTATCCCAATTTATTTACTGTCGGCGCAGCATGTTTTCTTCTTCCATATTTCTTTATTAGTCCTCATCTGATGAGACAGCAGTCAGAGGTCATTATGTCATTGAAATTGGTCCTGCGCCAGATGTATCTCCGGTCGTGTCGGATTGCCGTTCTGTCAGGCTTTATTGTGAGGGAAGCAGAAGTGTACCCACACTGTCTTGTGCAATACGTATAATATTTCATGCGTCCATGGCGTAGACTTGCGCTTGACGCATGAAATAATCTAGCTGGGATACACCACCCTGATTTAAAATGGTCAGAAGGAATAATAAACTATATGAACATTGCAATTGATATGTTGCCCGACTCCAATTGCTCACCGAGCTATCTTTTATGAACAAGAAATACGAACGTTTCTTTATTTTTTCACAGAAATAAGAAATCTGACTGTAAAGATGTTTTGCTGAGAAAACGCTCCAGCGACTATTCGTAGAAGTAGACAGACCAAGTACCAGACGTTCAAGTGTTTACTTCACTCAACTTTATATTTTCTGACCCTTATAAATAATAAGAAAGTTGTAGCTTAGAGATCTGTGGAATCGTTTCACGGGTAGATTTCTGTTAAACCAACGTCCTTTCTTGGCTCTATAGTTATCATTGACTAATAACGAAGTAATAAGAACCAAGAAAATGTGTAAAAATGTTCAAACTAATTAATTCACAGACAGATAACGCACAGCCATTCGGTTCAAGCATGGAATGTGCACAAAAGTTCTTTACACAATAAAGATGAGCAAGGATTAAAAAGAAAGTTAAAAGAGTTGAATAGCGGATGAAAATCTATGGAAGTTCGACATTATAGCCAATGAAACTACAAACTAAAATCACAATAACAAACCTACCACACTATGAAAACCTATTCCACTCTGATATCATTATTAAATAAACGGTAATCGCCCGCCACTCATAATAAACAACTCCGCAAAAAAATATGAGAAGACAAATAGAGGAAAACATTCACAAGACGATGAGCAATTTACTGTAATGACTTATAAGAGGAAAGTTGCCGTGACCCCTTCACGACGCCATGACATAAGGGCGGAATAACGCGCGAATGAGGAAAAATAACTGGCACATATTTCATGCGGTGCTGTGATAATAAACTACCTTTTGTACTCTCAAGGTAAAGCCGTTTATGTTGGGCGAGGTATGTGGGGATAGCGTGGGATGAGCCGCGCCGTGTACTCGTTGCAGAGGTAGGAGGAGACCTGTCGCTGCCGGCCGTCACTCGCTCGATGGTCGGCAGCGCAGACTCCTGGGACGCGGTGATGACGTCGTTATGCGAAACCGTCATGTCGCAGAAGGAAGCTGCGGAATGGGAGAGGGAAATAACAAGCTCCCACCCATCCCGCAGCAGACGCGCCAGGCGTCGGCAGAGGACTGACAACGCCCTCTTCCGGCCCCCCTAAATAGTTTCAGGGGTGACGGATTCGGAAACATCCGTCGCCCCTCATCACAATGGACCCGAGACGGCAGCGCGTTGTGTTCCACGCGCGCCTCTCTCAGAAGTAACGGGGGGAGTTTTACACCTCACTTCCCCCGGGACGAGGCCCGCGAAGAAGTGGACCGGCACTAGTCCGGGGCAGCGGAAGTCGCATCAGATTCCGCTGCCTCCCGACGCGACGCAAGTGTGAGAGGGAACACCGGTGTGGTTTTAGGCAGTACGAGTCTGACAGACCCCTCCGCTCTCCCCAGGGCAAAGGACATCTATTGTGGATTTCCACATCGTAAAAAAAAAGGCATGTGGAGAAATCTGTCTAGAAGACTGTACGGATACAATGATAAAATGGGTGTGTTAGAATGATAGTTGAGAGATGGATTTGAGTATTTATTTAACATCATCACCGTAAATTTCTGGCAATATAAAATAATAAGGTACGAATGAGTAAAATAAATATAAAATGGAAATATTATCACATCGTCAAAACATTGAAAGTATTGTATTAAAGCTCGGACGTGACAGGAATAAATAAAAATAAAAAAAATTAAATGCTGTTAAATAAATAAAGCACGTCACTCGTCATAAATGAAAATATATTATGCTACATAAAATTTGTCGAAGAGCTCGTCACATTCTGCACGTGTCGCAATGATTTACCTTTCAAAGCAACGGAAGGAAAAAACACTGTCATATCAATTTTCATTACGTTAAAATGATATCGCTGTACGCTCTCGATAATTATTGTATTGTTGTTCCGTATTGAAAAGCCAACGTCGTTTACACAACGGCAATGCAGCTACTGAAAAACCATCTTAGTCGTGCGACATCTAACGATCTTAGCCCGCGGAGATAAGGACCAGTTTTGTTTGTTACAACTGCCGGGGTTATGTATGTAAATGCTTAAAGCACAATAAAGGTAGCGTGACCGCGCATATATTAAAACACAAATACCAACATTTTACCGACACAGCTGGTCGCTACAGTCGCCAATTTATTGATACGACGTGATTAACATCGGAAGGATATCGTTCGCATTGTTATTACCTATTTAGCGGTCATTACATTCAATGGATCACAGCTTTTGTTCGGAGAGTTTCAAGCGGTGTCCTAACAAAGTTATTTAAGAATTTACTCGATATTTTCCTAGATACGTTGTTTATTACAACAAGTGGTAGTCGGGGAAACATTGCCATGTTAGCTTCTTTTTGTCGTGTTAGTGTCTTCCCTATCAGTTGCCTAGGATCTAGCTATGATAGACTTTTTCGCATTACGTTTTGTGTAAATATAAACTGATAGTAGTTGCGTATTATGGAGTGAACGCCTCTTTTATGTTCCCTCCGTGGCACCCCAACTGTGTATTCATTCCATGGCATCTACAAACCGAGTGATCCAAGATTCATCATCTGCCTAGCCTTTTCCCAACTACGTAAAGATAGGCCCCGGTCATACCGGATACAGTTCTGTTGAATGTCTGTGTTTTACATGGAGTGACTGCATATCTAGCCTCTACAAACCATATTATACTGAGTACCACAATATACCCCTTGGCCAGACTGATTGTCAGACTTTCGGATCATCTGCTTAACGTATTTATGCAAGACTCGGAAGGTTTCAGTGCGTAATGGATGGTCACCACCCATCCACAAACCGACCTCTGTTTTGTACACTTATTATTATTTTTTTAAGCCCCGCCACTAACAATACAGGGTGTAAACAGACCTTTCACGAAGCCGTCAACCAAGCATTCTGTACATCAAACTAACTCTACGCAAAAAATATTGCTGGGAAATGACTTTTTTTTTGGGGTGAATACTGTGGAGTCCTACCGCTAAGGTGCAATGTGTGCCTGGAAATCTTATGTGTAATGTGGGAAAAAACCCCGACATGTTTATTCACCAAGCAGCTTTATTGAACTAAAATTAATTACAGTAATACGCATGCAATAATGTATAAACGTAAGTATATGTGATCGCGGGCGTCAGCATAAAACTGTCATGTGAGCTCGTACAAATACCGTGAATACTAGTTTTACGATAAAACTCAATGTAAAGCACTCAAAACATTGTTCTTATGGACGCATTTAATAGTAATTTGATTTGATTGAATAGTACGGGGGTCATGAAGGTGTTTCAAGTTAAAATATTACAATAAAAACATGTATTTGAAAAAAAACTTGTGAAAAACTTGGAACTTTGACCTACAATATTTCCGTAACTAGTAGGTTCCCAGGTATGGTCCAGAACAAAAAATAATATATATTTTTTTGTTCTGGACCATACCACGGAACCCGGAACCCGTCATTGCGAAATATCGCAATGACGGGTTTCGGCTCCGTTATTTTTATTTTAAGAACCGTTGCCACGGTTAAAAAGAACTACAAACACATTCAAAAATCCGTGAATTTTAACAAAAAAAAACACAAACAAGCCAAAACGACTAGGAGCCCATAAACATGAAGGACGCGTACAATAACGATACACGTCGCGACATCAGTGACGTCACACACAATTGGACAGCCGACTGACAGCGTATGACGGCCGCTAATTTATTACGGCACAAACACTTGTGAGTCGCGTGTTTTAGAGACAGTTGATATGTTACCCCAGTGATGCGGTCCCGAGGTCGACAACTACTAGGATGGAACTAGGATGTTGGTTGTTGTTTACATGCTACTGATTTGCAAAAACGTTTATAGGTACGTAGTTATTGACTGCCTCGCCTGCCTTGATTGTTAGACAGCCTCGTTGGTGTAGTGGTCACATGCGCTGCATTTGAGCATGAATAAGGTCCTGGGTTTGGTTCCCAGATCGGGCAAAGTGCTATTATGTTTTTACGCTGGGAGTACCTAACGGCCTAACCCGTCGGGGGTTACAGGGGTGATGTTCAGTTTATATTTACTTACGATAATATGTATAACTATGATGTATGGTTTTGATTAAGTATTTTGGTTGAAGTGGACTTAAGCCCGCCTGCACCACTAATCACTAACAGTGATTTTCATCAATGAAACTGAACGCGATCATCAAAACCGCGTTCTAGAGCTGTAACTGTCAATATTTCATAACAGTAATGATGAGTCACATTCAGTTTCATCGGTAAAACACGCCCTAAATATGGAACACCTAGGTGAACCACTTTGGTGTTTCATGGGTCAGAAATGAATACGTTTAGCGATAATCATATTTAAAACGTCATTCTGCCTCTAATATCAAATCAATGTTATAAATTAATTTATAGCTAAACGTACATCGGTTCGGAACAAAATAATAATACCTACTATTCACGTTCCTAAAGAATCCCATAAAGTGGGATTGGATTGTGGGTGATTTTCTTCTTTGGAAACTGAGTTAAATTCGACTATTCTGCCAAGATATTACTAAAAGGGTAATTTATTTTCGATTGACAGAATGAACATATATTATTTATTAACACATCAACACGAACTGGGGGCTTAAAATGGTTGCTTTAGCAGAATCATATTAGGATCACAATATGAATTACGTTACAATTTGTAAACTGGTCTCAAAGTAGAAAATTAATACGTACTTCGTCTGTGACCATTTTAACGTGATTCATATTGTCATGCTGTTATGATTCTGCCAAAGCGTCCATTTTAGGCCCCCAGTTCTCAGTAAATGAGCTGATGTGACAATACACAGAAACATTTCATCCAGGTACGTTGTGGGTAAATATTTTGAATCAGTAATACAATGTGAATCTAGCCGGATGTTTATTATTATAATCATAATCATTAATTGAACCTGAACTATTCAAACACGGTTCATTAATATGATATTATAATAATATGTTATTCAGTTGTCAAGTTTAAATTCAGGCGAATAGATTTTATTAATTTATTTTCATAACATCACGCCTGTAGGGTTAGGGCTCATTTACGGAGACGCGGCGCTTCGCGCGTCGCGTCGGGCGGCGCGGGCCGCTTAATTCGCGCGTTTGCTTGAGATGCAGCGCCGAACGCGGCGTCCACCGCAGCGGGCAACGCGGCGGACATAAACACATAAACACAGATAACAATGTTATTCGTAAGTTGCACTGACAGAAGTATTTATTCAATAAACTTATGCATATTAGACTGTTATTTTTATTTATTCGCGAGAAGAAGAACACAAAGAGCTTATGGCTGTTTGACATCCGTGACGTGACAAGATGACATAACGCGGCGTGCACCGCGGGCAACGCACCGCAGCACGCGCCGCGTCTCCGTAAGCAATAATTATCGTACTTTGCCATATATGTATGTGTTTAGGCGTGTGATAACGCGGACCTCTGCACGCGCCGCCTCCAGAAATGAGCACCTAGGGAAAAGCGTACCTATTAGTACACTCATATTTCGTCTCAAGTAATAGGGGGTGAGCCTATTGCCATCAATCGGGCACAAATCCAGACTCCGTGGTTGCTACTGAGAAATTCCTGATGGAAAAGTTCATTAGCTTTAACTTTGCCCGACCCGGGAATGGAACCCAGGACCTCATGCTCAGCAATCGCGCTTTCGACCACTAGACAAACGTCTAGCTAATAGTAACCCCCAGTAAAACTTAGTCTTTATTAATGTTCTCAATGTTAAAATGAGTTTGTTTGTTAAAATTGGAATACTTTTGTCCGGGTAGAACGTTCCCGTGGAATAATTCTCGCCCTCCAACGCGAGCAAAGCCACTGGCGAAAGCTAGTGTTTCATAAAAATATCTGTTTACTGTTCCTTTTTCCCGTAAAATAAGGTTTTTTCTCATATTTCACTGAAATTACCGAAATAAGCTGGTTAATTATTTCAATTTTCCTTAGTAATAATATTAATTATCGTTCACTTAGAAATATTAACTCTACAATTCCGCAGCGACTTTGAGATTCCAGGAAAAATATTATAAAATCTTTCCTTGGGCAAGTTACTTAGTGAAATCTTCACAATTCTTTAATGACTTCATTTTAAAAAATACCTCGTTCATTCATCTCTTAAATGAAAGAAACCGTTTTCTGAGAGAGAGAGAGAGACTGCAGTGTTATTGACGTCTAAAACTTTCTATTAGATTATTAAGTCGATTTGATGATTGCATTCTTTCTTTACAGCGGGTACTCATTTCTGAAGAGTTTAAGAGATTTTACATGGATTTTATTCATAGTTTCCGTTTGTTTATTTTCTTTCTCAGCACTGAAATAAAATTCTTTTAAACACTTTGATTGTATGAGATGAAACCATACAGGTTAACATCTAGGTTGGTCTTTTGAATAGATCGATGCACAGTATGGTTTTCGACCAAAATCGAACACCTTATCAGCACTACTGTCGATCTCGTCACCAAAATTAAAACCAACATAGATCGGAAACAACTAGCTTTGAGTCTGTTTATAGATCTTAAGAAAGCTTTCGACACAGTAAGTCATGAACTGCTGCTAAAAAAGCTGAAAGCAATTGGTGTTACTGGAGCAGCATACAAAATCTTTAAATCATACCTGATGGATAGATTTCAAGTGGTAAAAATCGATGACTGTCAGAGTAGCCCCCAACTGATTACATGTGGAGTTCACCAAGGCTCTATTCTGGGCCCATTGCTGTTTTTAGTATTTATAAATAATATTACAGACATGAGGACACGAGGTGATGTGTCACTCTATGCTGATGATACAAGTCTGTTCTATTTTGGTAATAAAATTGATACTCTTATGGAACAGGCACAAGACGACTTACATAGATTGTTTGATTGGTTCCGGTGCAATTTAATGACAGTTAATACTAATAAAACAAAGTACACAATAATTGCTGCTAAAAATAAAAAAATACAAACACAACACACTCTTAACCTCAATGGTAAAATCCTAGAAAAATCCAAAGCAGAAAAATACTTTAGACTTCTACTGGATAGCAGCTTGTCGTGGAAAGCGCACATCGAGAAAATAAGAAATAAGCTCTCTTCCTTAACAGGCGCACTGCGCAGCATTGTTCGTTGTCATCCACCAAAAGTGTGCTATATGATTTATTACTCCATGGTAAAACCTCATTTGGACTACTTAATTGAAGTGTATGGCTGTACATATAAATCCAATCTACAAATCTTACAAACAGCTCAAAATAAAATTATCAAAGTTCTTTTTAAATACAACTACCGAACACCTACACTAAAACTGTACAATAACACAAAGCTTATGAATATTTATCAGATAAATAGGTATAACACTTGTATACTTATACATACAATTTTAAACAAAAACATACACACACAAATAACTCTTACAAAACAATCAGAAATAACAAACATACAGAACTAGACAAGCAAATGACATAGCGTTGCGGGCCCCTAGAACAAACTACGGCAGAAGTACTATTCTGTATGAAGGAGCACAGCTTTATAACAAATTGCCTCGGCATGTGAAAGATCAAAAAACAATGTATACTTTTTAAAAAATATCGAAAGAAACACATTTTAGCAGATTCAAATTTTTTAGCTATCTTCGGGTAGTGTAACAATCTAAACTATTTTTGTTGTGTAACCGTCGCGTCGCTAATGTATCATAAGTAGAAATAAGTTTTTTCTCATATAAGTGAATGTAATTCTTTTTGAGAAATAAAGTTCTTAAACCATAATAGAGAAGTGGCTGTATGCTTTTCTCTTGAGTGTACCTGTCCTATCAATGCGGACAAATCAGTGTACATGGTGTTTGATAGTCCAAATAATTGGCTGGATCTGCCGCCACTTCAACTGTATGGCATGGCGCTTGAGCAAGTCAACTAAGTTAATTACTGTCTTAGGTCACGTAACAACTGCAGACCTCTCTGACCACGCCGATATTAAGAAAGACAGCGACGAGCGATATCGGTGCGCAGCAACATGCTTGCTAGGCGGTTTAGCCGCTGTAGCGACGTGGTGAAGGCTCAACTACTGCACAAGCGTCTATACAGTCGAGCTGTAGACAAACTACACCAAGGCTGCACTGAGCGATATGCGAGTGCAGTATAACGACGCGTGGCGTGCGATGTTGCGACTGCCTCGGTGGTGCAGCGCGAGCGCCATGTTCACAGCAGGCCGCGCGCCCGGCTGGCAGGCACTGCTTCAGAGCCGCTCGGCCGCCGCACGCACCGCCATACTTCGATCGGCTAATTCCTTGGTGGCCGAGGTACGAGAATGGTACCACAGTCCCCTACATATAAGGTGGCTGTCCTACCACACGCCGATTACGTAGTTCGTTACATTTGAGACGCGTGTGTGTGTATATATTGTTTATGTGTCTTGTTTATTTTATGTGTCTGTTTATTGTATGTGGATTGTTAGATCTGGTAAATAAAATTTTCATTTCATTTCATTTCAATGCTTCTCAGAACTTATGGAACTAAACAAGTATCAAAAACAGCTTCCAATGTTCCCATTGCTGGGATACAGACTGTCCCTCCGTGAGAACAAGCGGGATATCTACCCCGCTAGCCCAGTGCAGGATGGTATAAGACACATGCATTCGTTTTTGGTTTCTAGGACATGACCGCTTTCCTCACGAGTAGCGACAATTATTACCAGTTTAAGCTAACGTTTAGCAAAGCTGTATGTTACAATATTGTATGTAATAATACTGTATGTTTCAATAATGTATGGTCCAGTAGTGGCAGCATTGGCGTCGTGTGTACCAAACGTGTGTCCCGCTCGTGACACGTGTCCCGTGACGGCTCGTCACCGTGACGGTGTTTGGTACACCCGAGCCGTGCCCCTTACCGGGCCATTCCGATAGCTTTAGTGAAGTGCTCAGTATGCAGTATACAACTTAGATTCCAACGGTACTTCAAATTTGACAAAGTTGTTTACTGAAAAAGCCGATAAGCTGTGACAGAGCAAAGTTAGCTGGTTATAATTGATGGGACACAATGTTATTCTTAGTATTGTGTCAAGTAATTATAACGAAAGCACACATACAAACATACTTACTCCATTTTGTCATATTAAAGTCGCAAATTATAACGTAAAACACTACTTCTAACAATAATGCTATCACAACAAACTGCAACACAATACAGAGATGTGCCACACAAATATTAAATTCAATTCTAAAAATATAACATTGTAAACATTGAAAATAAAATCTCAAGTGTACGAAACTAGAAATTCTCCTGTCGGCCACGATCTTGGCAGCAGAGTGGAACGGAAGGCTCCTCCGCCCAAGTACTCGGGTCCCGAGTTCCCGAGTACCCGGGTACCCGGGCGTGCCACGACGCGTATTGTCCCTCCCGCGTATTAAACCCGTACAATATTGTTATACCATCTGTTTATTCTTATTCATGGATGCCATCGGATCTTTTTCGCCCAAATACGATTTATTATTTATTTGCACTGTAGCTAACAAATGTGGCCGTTTTTGTTCCGACCGGTTTATGGTGTTAGGTTTTCAGGTAAATAATTTATTGGCGGGTCGCGTCCTTTTGCGCCACGTTTTATTCTATAGCCTAACAAAGGAGTCGCTGTCCAAATTGTAACGTACATAATTTATGCTTCACTTCGCTAAAAATAAACGAGAGGTCTTCTTATCAAGTTAGTTGTTGTACATTTTTAAAGCGATCACCTCGTTTCGTTAGGAAAACGGTTTTACTAAGAAATTGGTGCGCCAATAATAGAAATGACTGGCGCTGAAAGTAAATTAGGCTGAATAATCCATGACACGTCAACGAGGTCAACTTGTAGACTCAGTTCGTGCTAAAGTAGGGGCGTATTCAACCCAATGTTACAGAATTAACTTATGATGAGATTATCATGTAACTTAGAAACCATATTATTACACATAGAATCCAGTAAAATTGCTTAAAATGTTATTAATATTTTATAACTTTCTTAACGTTTATTTTGTCTATATTTAAAACCTTAGAGCGATGACCTACCAACCCCAATCTATAATCAAAACACAGCTATCACAGCCGCCTGAAAAAATCGAAGTATTTCAATCAGCCACATTCTTCGCTATTGATCTACATCAGCAAATTACCGAAGAAACGCTCCGACACAAATATAGCCAAGAACAGCCTGGGGCGGTAAATAGCCCAAATAGCTGGGAAAGGGGACCGTCCGACCGTCTCCGTCTCATCCGGTTTATCTTCACGACTACTTAAGTAAGTGGAGTGAAAAACTTGGGGATTGAAAATCAATGTCTCATCCCGGTCGCAAATTGCGAGATATTCTGAAGAGATGTCCAAGAATTCTTCGGGTTGTTTTAAACGAGTCAATTTTTTTCGGTCCCTTTGTACGGAGATTGGATAATAGATCTTAAAGTAGGCCTTTTTGCTCTCTTTATGTTATTGCGAATTGAAATGGAGTTTTAGATTTATAAAACATAGCTAGTAATTGTTGTTAAGCAGATTATGATGAGAAACTTGACTACTATTAAACACAGTAAGGAAGGTTAATCAATACTCTGACTGATCTGTAATCTGTAGTTAGACGTTAACGTAAGCTAATCGTTGTTGGTATTAACAGTTAAATTGTTTACTGCAGAATCACTGATTCAAAACTCGTATATATACACTTCTGCAAACGGGATATAAACCGGGTGCCATTTAATATTGACAGCTACACCGCGCACGCCGCCGCGCCGCACCGGTGCCGCGTTGTTATTGACAGCTACACCGCGCACGCCGCCGCGCCGCACCGGTGCCGCGTTGTTATTGACAGCTACACCGCGCACGCCGCCGCGCCGCACCGGTGCCGCGTTGTTATTGCACGACCCGTGTTCTTTCAATGTTTTTAATTCCACAAACTGTTAATTTTCAACCTTATTTTTATCAAACATTCACGTCGACTCGTGAGAACATTGCCAACTGGTATTCTCGAGAATTTTTAAATTACTCAAGCACCATGAAAACGCATAGTAATTCTTATTTTTTTTTTATATTTTGTATGTTTTTCTTAAGAAACTTCTCACTAGTTTTATAAAGGAACTTAGTTCTATGTCACATCATTCGCCAAGTTTCAGCTATTACTTGTAATGTCTCTAAAGCGTATCTTAACAGCACAAACGATGGTATTAAAAGCCGAGGAGTTATCTATTAATAAAACTTAAAATTAACATCAGTCGGTTTCAAACTTAGATACTAAGCTTCCCGTAGCACTCGTCTCGAACTAAATTCTCAATTTGTAACGGAGTTAGTGTTTGGTACTGGCGTATAGTTAGCTACCTCTAAATATAGGTAGGTATCTAATTATAACTCGCTTCGTAGGTAATACGCCTTTTGAGTCTAATTGGCTTTATGGAAAATGGGCTTTTTAATCCTTATTAAAATGCAAAGGCTTCCTTCTACACGTGTTATTATTCAGTTCAGTTTAATATTTAATAAGAGTCTATTGAACGCTCGCACCTCCTTAGGCGAGGTAATTACGTGCGACACAATTTCTGCAATTATCGTTCCGTTTGAAACTGTACAAAAGAATTTCGAAAAAATGGATAAAGCCTGAAAAGTTAAATTCATAATTATGTATAAAAATGCAATAAAATTCTAGCCACGGTTTTGATATTAAAATTTGAATACAATTTCTTTCAAACTGGATAAGTTTTGCATAAAGTCAATATTCTCTGTTTGTTCATCGAATGCAAATTGAAACACTACGCAAATATATAAAACCTTATGAGAACAATTTATCAGAACTGAACGCAAACCGCATTTTCCAGATATTCTAATAAATAGGAGTACAAATCCGGGCAAGGATCCCGCATAGCACAGAGCCACAACCCATAAAATGTGGAAAACACGAAGTATGTTACTTACAATAAAACATAACATAGCTCGGAACCAAACATCTCTGCAATGCAGAAATCTCTCAGTCCAAATTCCACTTTTGAAAATGAGAGCGCACCGAGACGAGATTCAAATTACAAGCGGAGCATGAATCCGAACGAAATGACGTTTCAGCTGTAATAAAAAGTAATAATGTCAAATAATTGCGCCCAACCACGTGTAAGGCGGTTGAACACAATCAAAATGCAATTTCGTTAGGCAGCCGAGGTCGACACTGCGCCCCGACAACCTCCAGGGCTGCCCAATTTGCTCGAGGAAATCGTAATAGGCAATCTTGTTCAAAAAATGTGCCAGACAGTGGATGCAACCCGTAAGCCCCGCTGTCCCGGTTCTGCCTGCACGAGATGATTACATGCAAAGGATGTATCGGTGAGGAGAACATCTCGGTTTTTCTTGATAAAAAAATGGGAGGGTTTTCGAATAAATTGTTCTAAAAAGTGCATCCATTACTCAAGGCCGGGAGCCCTGTCCCCCCCAGGCCCGCAATATGCATTGTCCGGGACAATTTCGTGCTCTTGCCCCTTTTGTTGCTTTTTTCAGTGATTGTAATCTGTGTGGAACCGCTCTGGGATTGTTTTTGTATTCAATTTATTAATGTCGCTACTTTTCTATTGAAAATACATCAGCTCACGAAGGGCATCGCTTTATAAAAATATGATAATTGCAGTTGCATTTATAATACAAATGACTGTTAAGCTTTGCGGTATCGTTGATATTTTCCGTTATTGAAACGGCTGGAAATAACAGGAGCAAATAGAATGGAATTACTTTTTGCGGGCGCTATGGAGGTCAACATAACTTTTAACAATGGCTGACGTTTCAAGCATTTTTAGCAGTCATAGCCGCAGGTTGACTAACCGTGACTGACCATTCCAATTTACGAGTGTAATATTTACGTAAATGTCAGACAACGGGGAAATGTACAACTCTTTTAGTATCGCAAACATTTTCGTTTGTTATATTCATTGCCCAGCTGACCTTTTGAGGTAACTTTAATCTTCGGTTCATAATTCAGTAGATTGACAGATCTCGCGCCCTTTCCGTGAAAGAAAGCGCCTATAGTAATTAAGATTGATAGTGACAGGCGAGCCAGATGATTTGCAAAAAAACGCCCCTTTGCAGGAAGTTGCGTTGCGTTTTGTACACTTGTGTTTTATGGGTGAGGATCGCGGGCGAGTTGGAAGGTCAGGCTGATTAGTGGTGTCAGTAACTGTGTTTCCCGGGTCAGACTGGCTTACACTGAAGTTCGAAGGTCAATAGGGACGAAATTAGTTGCACGTGGATTTGAAAGGTAATGTTGAAACCACATCGCAAACGTTCACACCCAAAAATGTTATGTAAGCTTTACAATATACTACATATTTTAATATTACCTATTATGTTTATTTCGCACTCGACCAACGAAAAAAGCACGAAAATTCACCACTCCAGCTTGCAGTAAAGTTGACTTGTAACACGAAAAGGCGAACAGATTACCAGGATTACAATCAGTACAAGTTGGCACTCGCTGTAATTACAGCCTGTAATCGACTCCTCGGCTCGTAATCAACAATTGCAAACTTTAACAAAACCACTTTAGCAAGTGTAATTTCAGTTGAGTAATTAATATTACAGTGTTTGTGCTTATTTAAAGTAAGATTACCGACGTTGAGCGAGTTCGTGTGTGTGTAATTATGTAATTTATATGTAAAGTTTGGATCGAAGTGTATTGTTATTGGAGATGTTTGTAGTGGAGGTAGTTATTAGGTGTCTTTGAGAATCGTGCACAGATTAGTGAGGTTAAAGGGTCAACTTATTGAATCATTAACGATTAACTAGAGAGAAAGGGAAGGTTTAACTATTTGCCAAGAAACTTACAGTAGGTATAGGTTTGGCTACATTTGGTTTTGAGCAGTTTAGGGGTACAGAGATAATGATCTGAACAAGGGAAAACGACACGTTTATATGAATGTATCTATGAGGACATGCAAGATGAGTTTACACGTATGCGGATGCTGTGTGTGTTGCTGTAACTTTTCTGAGAATGACCGTTGAAATAATAGTTCAGTGCAACAATGTTATTTTATTAAGTCTGGTACAAAGCTAAACCAAATGATTTTAATCTTAATTAAACGAAGTGACATATTTTTGCATAACAAACTAGTAAAAACAAAAAGTAAAACTCGTATTAAAATTAAGTTGAAATTATTATTATTCTTTTGAATTCGATTACTATCTCATTGAATTTTACCCGATAAGTACGAAGATGATAACTTGACGTTCTACCTTGATGTTATTTGCTTAGTTCGACACATTATGTACACTCAAAATCTCTCTCTCACACACGCACACACACACACTCACACACGCACACACACACACACACACACCCACCCACGGGCGCACACACGCTTATACTTTTATCGTTCTTTGTTTAATTTTGTTTTTTTATTTTATTTTTACTTTTTTCTGTTTTTGTTAATTGCCTATTTATTTTGTATCTATAAGATGTAAGGGAATGGGCGGAGCCTTCAACTACAGGCATTTTCTATGTCTAAATGGAGACTCCTCGACATGTTATGCAACCCAAATTTATACGCAATAAACTTATTTTTTTTTAATTTCTTTATTATACCTTGGTGCAGTTGTTTCATACTACGGTCATGGCCACCTTGACCCAATTAGAGAACCAAAGCGTAAAATAACAACAACTTTACCAAGTTTTTCCACGTTTATCATTAACACAGAAAAACATCTAAACAACCTTCAACTCACAAATCGATACTTCCCGGCTATCGGGCAAAACAGTTTATATACAATTATATAGTAATACCTCATATAATTGTAACGCAACATTTACTTTGAACATTAACACATTTCTCTGCCGTGTGAGCAATTTATTTTGATAAATTGCTTCACACATTTAATCGGAGAAGGAAAACATCGGGGAACTTGCTCCTTTGATATGTAAGTATATATTTATGCCGTTTAGATACAAGTAGGGTTACCATACGGAAATTTGAAAAGACGTAGCGAAACGCATGATATTTAAAAAAAGTGCAACCATTAATTTTTCTTTTGAAGAAGTAGGTAACCTACATTTGTTTCATAAATCGTACTGTTTCATTTACGAAAACCTCCCCCTTAGTCAAAGTCGAGGATGAAAAAGTTTGACAAAGTCAGGATTTGGGCCAAAAACCGGCACACCTCCAGACGAATCCGTATAGATGGTAACCCTAGGTACTAATGTGACGTCACAGGGGAGGTGACGTAGGGGTAGACACGTGTCTCAGATAAGTCTTCTGTAGGAAAAGTTGTTGACATGAAACCGGAAACGCTTAATTTGCTTTCAGGCCGTAACTCCTAATGGTTGACTTACGGCCATTTTCAATAACTTATTAACAGTTAACGGAAGGTTGCTATCTCTGTCTGTTTGACATTTAGCTTACGGACCGTTAGAAACAAAGCGTCACAGAAAAGCTTTCTTTGTTTTTTCTATGAATCAAGTGGCAGCTAGGTAGGTGACACGGATAGGATATTTCAAGCTAACTTATTTATGGAAACACCGATAGCTACGAGACGTAGGCATATTGTAACAAATCTACATGCTCCTATTAAATAAAAGGATAAGCAGACTTGTTCAATTAAAATTTAATTAGGGAAAGATTAGTATCAGGGATAAAAAATACAGCAAAATATTAAAAACCTACCTAGCACGCACTCTAGGATTGTTTTTTAAGTGTCGCACTTAGTTGGTTATGAAGTTCAGCACTGTAGGAGAGACGGGAACAGGCGTCAGGGTAGCTGGTCAATACCTGGGCAACTTCGAGGTTCCGTTTCAGGAAACCTCTGCAGGAAGGGCGTCGTGCAGATCTCCAGGTCAGCCCTGTAGTAAGGCAGGCGAGACAAGTAGCAGCTTCAGAAGATCGGGAGTAGAGGTTCCAGATCCGAAGATCGGGAGAAGAGACACCAGGCGGAATCTTTAGTGGAATCCCCTGGGTAATATAGATATGTACGAGAAACCAAACTGTTTTCTTATGCAGATTCAGATTCAGATCAGATTCAATGGTAGACCTTCTCTCGCCGTTAGACAGCTCGTTTTTTAAGTAGTCTTCCTTTTTTTTAAATTTTTCAAATATGAGTTTTCTTGTGGCCATCATCTCATCTGACAAGTGTAGTCGGCCAGAACTTAACCATGAGTGCGTAAAGAATTTTTTATATATATTTCAATTTTAAGTTATTTAGTAAACAATCGTAATAATCTCTATAATACAATAGCTAAACACATATTGATAAAAATTATTTAAATTTTATAAACCAAAAATCATCATAGAGTAATGTAGGAAGAGAATTAAAAAGTAATTGACAGTTTGACAATTTGGCTTGTCACAACATGAAAATTATGATAATATTTTATTTCAGCAATTTTTAAGTTAATGAGTCGTAATTATATCAATTTGTTGAGTGTAAAAATATAAACAAATAAAAAGGATGATAAATAGTTTTATGAATGATGAATATAAAGTGTAAGTATAGCATAATACTATAATATTAACTAACTGTTATACGTAAATAAGTTATAGAAAACGGCCCTTAGAGAGTCAGAGGAAGGGCAGAGGGTTTACATACCTATAGTGCAACAAAAAAACAAGCACGTGAGCTTTATTTGAATTTGAATAATTTCTATTCAAAGTTAGGTTGCTGTATATGACTGACAGCTCACAAGAAAAAAATATAGGCTGTACCTACCAACATAAAAATATCCCGATAGTTTTCACCATGAAATAATCATCGGAATTAGTCTTTCCATCTGAAGATTTCATGCTAGAACTAACATCAGCCACTGTGGAAAAACCCATAAATAAATAAATATTTTCTTATACCTAAATGGCCCATCTAATGTAACGTGGTCGTTCGCGTGATTTAATTTAATTGCTTTTACGGCATATTTATTTAAATAAAGCGCAGTTAATGCACAATACGAAGTAATGGGCGTCGGCGCACAGGATGTTAATGACCCCCGGCGTACTTTGAGCTGAGCGATGTCCCAAGAATTTTGCACTTATTGCACAATATTTTTTTTTATGCTAGATTTTATTTATGGTGCGGTATGGCGCCTTAATAGCGTTATAAAACTCCCTCATAAGTGTGAAATAGTGAGACGTTTCAATAAATTAAAGGTGTTTGAACACAGGCTCGCGTAATACTATTGGTAAATTGTTGCATTACCATTGGTTTGAAAACAGTAAACAAACACATCGTAAGGCAACCAGCATATCCTGAAACCAAAAATTTTAAGACATGTGACATCTATGTACCTAACCACACTGGGCCCGTGCGGATGTCAGTCTTCCCTTCATAGAGAGGAGGTCTGTGTCCCACCAAAAAGGGGACATTTAGAATGATTGATTGTTTTGCTGGTCAACAAGAGGAAAATAAGCTTTACTGTAACAATTTACAGGATATCTTCCGTGATTGGTATTTATTTTGAGCTCCCGATATGGGGACGCTATTGCAAGTGCCATGATCGCGGGTTGGCTGGAGAATGCGGGTGGATGGAAATTAAATTGTTTGGGAGCAGCTGATAAATCTTTCTATCCTCTTTCTTTGCAAAGATTTATCATCCCTAATTGTGCAAATATTTATCATCTTAGAAGAAAACTACTTTACGCATTTCACATTTTGAACCAATTCATGGCTATTTTGTAAATAAATCGGATTTTTTATTTCTCCAACATTTGTCCATCCTATCAGCAACAAACCGACTTTAAACCGAAATCCAACAAAGTCGAAACGCCACATAAAGCAAATCTCCCGTTCTATTGGCGCGACCCCTAAACTGCGCGTCTTGTAGACGACTATCAATTCAATTTTACTGCATATCGACTGCTCCCGCGGACGTAAGCAGAATATCGGGTATATCAGCCGAGAGTTGGGCCACAGTATATAGAGGTACAGAATTCCTGCTGCAAGCAACGAGTTAAGACAGACGATCTCGGCGATCTCACTAGCGAGTCGGGTTGACCCAGTCAGAAAACAAATCCTAGCAAAAAAGCGAAAAAGACGTCATTCGCCGGGTCGGACGACGCAACTCGACACCGCTTTGGTCTATTTTTCTTTTTGCATAAATCTCTCTGATAGCTTATCAATTCACGACATAATACGGCTCACGGCACAAGTCACAGTGTGGTGACTCTTTCAAACAAATGCCCATCGGCCATCAGTCCCAGTATTGAGTACGTCTGTATTGCCTCATTGTATGGAGCAGATCTTCTGTGCCTGTCTACTGTGTGGCCTGAAGTCTCCGATCATCGAAGGCGGGTCATTCGGCCCGCTAGACGCTTGTGGCGACAAATTTTGTGACTCCAATTATGTCAGCGGTTTTGTTAAGACTTGCTTTAGCCTACGGGTACGCTCTTGAGGGTTGAGAAAATGGCATTGGATTTAGTGCTTGTAAGGAGGATTATATATTTTTTTTTCCATTCACGATATTAAGAAATGGCTTTGTTCTCACGGTTTACTAGAGTAGTTTTATTTATACTTAAGCAATATTTTTAATAGACTGTCATTTGTCAAGTTTCCTCAAACCAATTTCTATAAACTCCTACTTCTATTGCAATGCAATAAAGAATGACACAAACATTCCCTCATTTCCCACAGCAAATAACTATACTAGGTACCCCACATTTATCACCGTTTTAATACCACTCCTACACACTGCTCAAAGTACGCCACGAATACTACAAAATGCAATACAGTTTCCAGCAGAAAAAGTAAAAACTTTAAAAACTTGGCATTGTATGCAGTTTTTATCAGACGGAAAACTTGCACACCATCTATTCTTTCATAAAAAAAAAGAATTGGGACTCGCTATCACACCTAGTTGTGGAGGAAGTTCGTGAAATATGCACAATTTTACTTTTAAATCGACAAATGTAATCTGTTTTTGTTCTCCGCGTTCCTGTTTCTATTCTGTTGTTTCTTTCTATCGGTCTGTTGCTGTGCAGCTTATTTTGTTTAGAAGCTATAACCGTATTGTTGCTGCTTTGTGGATTAGCGATTGTACTATGATTTTCTGTTGTTTCTTTGTTTGATACAACAATATATTTTGTTTCTTACGATTCAGAAGCTACTCAAAGGGATAAGAGGTGTTGACTAAAGAATACTTTTGGGTCTTTTCTTGTTTTTTCTTCTTCTTTAGCAACTGATCCGGTGTCGACCATTCTGTCAGCACTCACCGCCAGAAGAAACATTTCAATATTTCTACATAACAGTTTTTTTTTTATTGTAGGTTATTTCGAAGCCCTTAAATTGTTGCACTTAAACACAAAACTACACGAAGTAGCGTGCTCCTCCGGCCGCCAACACACGGCACACACCAGTTCGCCAATAATTCCGCCGCAAAGTCGCGCGTGTGCGTGACTGCGCACAATCAAGCGGAAACATTACAGACGTTATAAATATTCACTATCGTTAATTATTTTTTTACCTTTTCCTACATTTTTGTACATTTGTTTTCGTGGAGTTACGTTTCTATCATTGTATTCAACATTTGCTCAATTTGTATTTACAATTAATTTTATCGTACAAATCGTGGATTGTCTATCTATTTTTTCATGCGCACGTATTTAAACAGAAACTGATTACCAATATGGACGGGTCGGTACGGATAAAGAACCAGAGAAATAACGTTTTTTCCAGTTAGTAAGAATATAACCCTGTGCATGATATTAAAGACGACTGGAAAAAGGAGTACAGCCTCGAAGAGATTAAACTACAAATAATATAAGCTAAACATACAGACAGACACACTAAGTGAAACGATTGAAATTAAAATGAATTCTCGTCACGCGACCGGCTCGTTACCGTCTCGTTGCACCCGTTGCTAACTAAATCTAAAGCTATAAAGACAATGTGAAAAGCTATCGGTCATAAAAAAAAAAAACTACATTTTAAAAATAATTTTAGACAGTCGAATACCTTGAGCTACAATAATGGAATTCTGTTTATAACCAACTTAACGAGACTTATTGGATTTTATTTTTGTACTTTCTATGTCTGCCTCAATCTCAATGTTACTTGTCTGCAGATATTATCGAAGATAAATCGAGTTCAGTACACAATACCAAATAAATAAAATGTTGTAGAGGACGATGGCTCCAAGTAATTCGTGGCTAGCACGGTGCCTAATTAATAATGACAAGGTTTAATTACAATGCTCCGAGAGATCGCTTAATTACCTGTTGGTATGTATGCTAGCTCTATTTTTAGGACGTGTAATGATGGTATGTCAAGTGTACACGTGTATGAAGTTTTTAGGTATAATCAGTTATAGTTTTGTTTACAAGAGTAATCCAGATGGGTTGAAGAAAATTCTACAGAATGGAGACGTGCCGAACCCCAATGTTTGAATGCGTGAAATTCAAGGCTCCCCACAGCAGCAGCCCATTGGCTTGAAAGATTACAGCCGTACATAATTAATTATTAAAGGGTTGCCGGCCCATCGCCTTTTACTGCTCTGCTCATCCCAAAGGGAAGAATACGCAATGTAATGAAAAAACAAACTTCGTCAATTTTTCACAAGGGCCGAGTTAAAAATTCGTTGATTTATTCAACGGGAAATAACCTAGAGCCCGTAATAATATCAGACGTTAATGCCTCGACGCTTGTAAAGTAATAAATTCAGTTTTTATAGCAAAATGAGCGGTGGTACAGAATACAATTGCAAATTTTAGAACATAGCCGTGCTCGTAAAACGATCAGATTATAGCCGCAAACGCATTTCAATGCAATAAAACGAACATTCGGAAATCGTATTTCAAGTTTTCAAATTTTTTCTCCCGCTGTGTGTTCTTTATGGCACGAAGTCGCCATCTGCCATGTTCCCGGTTTAGAGGCCCGCCAGGGGCCATAATACCCTCTCAGAATTGCCCTCTCGCTGTTCTTTCAACAATTAATTTATCAGACTAGATTTGTTGGCGTGTTTCACTTGAGAAAAATGACGGAGCTATTACTTGAACAGCACTCCGGACAGCGACGAGATATTTATCAAATTCTGTTTTATACAAAATGTCCATTTTGTTGGTTCAATTAGACACTGTCAGCGTTGAAAGAAAACAATGAATTGTAATTGGAACATTAAGAAAACTTTCAAGTTTAATTTTTGGTTTAAAAACACATTTGAGTTATTTCAAAATTATTATGGTATTTACAGTGTTTATTCTAAGTTTGCTTGAAGAAGAAAAAGCGTGTAGGCGATTTTTGTCTTGGTAGAGCCTATTAACAAACGCAAAGATAAACCTTTTTGGCCCATCGACGGTTGTAAATAACTTACGCCCACCGAAGTTGAAAAAATCAATGTTAATACATCAAGTCGAGTTTAATACGAGTCTCCTTTGTAATCCCATAAAGCTTAATGCGATTCTGGAGAATTCTATCCGCAAAAACGTTATGGTGGAGAAAGAGATTGTTACTGTAGGCATTATGTGCGTAACATCTTAATGGACGTGAGTAATCTATCACAGGCGTGTGGCGGGGCAGGCGGCACCAGAGCGCCTGCTGCGACCTCCACATGCCCCGCATTTAAACAACTATTCGTTACGTCGCGGGGGAATCGCAAAGTCGGCGCCTTACCGAAATATCTAAAAGGGCAAAAAACCTAGCAAATTGCATCCTCGCATGATATTCGCCATGATCACGCGTTATCCCCATAAGAGCAGAGGAACGTGCCCAGAACGTCAAACGCTACGCATTTCAAATATATTCGGACGGACTTTTTTGGTGTTTGCCTTCGTCGCAGATATTCGCGATAGGAGGGACTATTTGCTGTGACTATTTTATTGTCATTTGTGAAATCAGGTCGGCATTTCCGATCAAATAGAAAGTGTTTGGATGGGGGTCCCCGATCTGAAAAATGTGCTGACAACAACACATATTTTCATTGATCATTTCGACAATGGTTAACACTTAAGTCTACGGAGTGGAAAATTCTCGTAGAGATAGGGGAAGGGCGGGCAAGACGGGGTACGTACGTTTGAAGGTCAATAAAACAAAAAAAAATGCGTTTATATTATATTTTTTATTTTAATAATCATCTTTGGTAATCAGTCTTTCATATTTAAGTCTAATTTTTTAAAATGGGTTTTTCTAAGCGCTAACGTACTGGCCCGGTTTCCCCTTCGTACTGTGACTGCCACATGTAAGCATGTGCAACACTAAGCTAGCTGAACAGTACATGTGCCTGGAGCGTAGCACTTGTGGTGACGGGACGCCTTTGATCGCTCACACGGAACAGTCTGCAACGACCAGCCTTTTTATGGCTGTTTAACGCTTTTAGTCAGAATGAACCAAGTTTTTATGATAAGGAACGACAGTCAAATGATCAGAATCCACTCCTGTTTATGGAATGTTTGAAACTTGTAAAAAAATCGTTGGGCGATTAAGTAGCTGTGAGTTTTGTTTTGAATGTTTTAGAAAAGTTGTTTGTAGCAATTAAGAGAATTTCGGTAAGATTTCTTTTATTGAAAGTTACTTTCCTTATGAAGTTTTATTTAAATTAGGTCACTATTCTGACCCTAAAAAAGATATAATCGTTAGGTGAGCACAACTCTTCCAATAGCTCTACAACTCTAAAAGCCTGTCAGCGAAGCACTGGCAAATTACCACCAATAATAAACAGGCTTCCACTTAACTTACTTTGACACACCAAACCTGTGTCAACGTTTATATTCCAACACACACACGCCTTAACACCATTAACTACTAACTTTTTAAAGCAGTCACTCTGCGTTCATCCGGCGCATTGGGACAAAACATCTCCATTACGTTCAAGTTGGTATAAATTTGTTGTTCCTAATGAGATTTGAGAGCGAGTCGCTCCATTCAGTGCCGTAGCCCCCGCTGTACCCGGTGCTGGGTGCATTACGTGAACTTAATGTGCTACTATCAAGTCGGGATTTGCGCATTCTGCAGCAGACCGTATGAATGTTTAGCGAAGTTTTATGTGGACGGGAAAGATTACTCTTCCTGGCATTTTATTCATGAAATAACAAACAAGTATTCAGTTGGAATCTTCTTATGAATGTTACATGATGTAGTTGCACAAATGATTAATGTTAGATGTTATGATTTTCCAAAAACCTAGAGAAATCTTGGTTTGTTTTACTTTAGAAATTCATATAACTTGTAGAACTGTGATTTTAAAGTAGGACTTACCAAGTTTATCCTGCAGCACGGTCTTGGTGTCGCAGTGGACGAGGCAGAGGATGAGGAAGAGTGCGACGTGTGGCGCCATGGCGGCGGCGGGGTGCGGTCACGTGTGCGGGGAGCGGGGGGGCGCCGCGCCGCTGCGCCAGAGTCGGCACATGCCTCACTGTAACAGAAGAAGATTATGTCACGATACCTGGGTTATGTGTAAATAAAGCATATTAGTGATTATGGGATGAATTAAAACAAGGATAACATTTTAGATACAGAATCAAGACTGAAAACTATTGTTTTTAGTCTTGATTCTTGTTCTATTATTTTTTATTATAGAAAGTAGTCTATTTTAACATAAGCAATGGAATTTTTTATCGCATTAACCATAAAAATATATTTATGCCACGTATTCAATCAAATTATTTACCGCAGAGGAGTCAGAAACCTATTTATGGCTAGATTCAATTTCACTTCGTAATTAAACTTGACATCTGCTAAACAGACAGAAATAAATTAAATGTTGTCATAGATATACCAACGAATGAATCTAATACCTTACGAGCAATTCTTGTATATAGGGTACCAAACCTGTCATCGCGAAAAAAAATCTGATATCTGAGATCGCGTCGGATCGCGCGTTCGAGCTGCGCGTGAAATCACGTTTACGTAAACCTTGAATTTTCGCTTGCCACAATCTAAGCTAAATAGTATTCTAACAGCATTTGGCAAAAAAATAGGGATAGTTAAAAATAATACAATTGTGAAAAAAAAATGATTTATGTTTCATAATTTTGTCACAAAAATTATTGGTTATATAGGACAACATTTTCCTTACTTTTATCAAACAGTTGAAAGAATTCAACGTCTTAACATTATTTATTTAAATTATTATAAATTATATTATAAATTATTAAACTAGTGCTTGACTGCGATCTCACCTATTGATAAGCAGTGATGCAATCGTTGATTTTTAAGAGATTTAGTTTATTAAGATTATTCACTCTAGTTTTGAAGACACCCAAATCATAATCGGACGAGAAGACCGCAATAGTCAAATTGTTCCAGTCCTTCGATGTACGCTGTATAAACGACGAGGCGAAACGCTTAGTTCCAGCAACGTAGAGGTTTCAACAACGATGGGTGGATACTCGCCGGACGTCGGGTAAATCCTTAGCATATATAAATTCTTTAAAAATCCTTTAAATGTAATTGACGTGTGCTTTGTCCCAGTTGCAAATGCAACCGGGACAAAGCACACGTCAATTGAACCCTAATGATTTCATTAGGGTCAACGTTTTCACTATCATCAGGGTGGACAATTTCGTTATCTTGAAGGGATAAATTTCTAATGGGCATGCCACGTGCCTTTCTGCTATATATTATTTCGGGCAGCAAGCATTTCATATAAAAAAATATTAATTTCGGTTTCCTTTTGGTTTCCCAAAATATGTCATCCTTTTCTATGCATTTTGTATAAACATTTTCATTCTCGCCTGCCCATATAGCCAAAAGACACTTTTGTCGTTCAGACACATGTAACTGGCCTTGTATATTTTTTCCAACAAATAAGCCATTTTTATTTCGATTCATTTTTGAACTGAAACAATAAAATAAGTTATAGTACCTACTTATTACAAAAAATTGTACCTTAGTGTAAGTATACGGGCGACACAAAGGAGACAGAAACAGAAGTCACGGACACGATATTTCAAAGACGTGTTATGAAAAGTGAAGCACATATAATAAGATTGACTTCTGTACCTATCTATGTTGTGCGGGCGGTGTCACCCGACATCAATTTTATTTCTTTTATTTGCCATTTTCACCAGACCACAAATATAAATTGTCTTAATAACTATTATAAATTACAAATTATTTACACAATGAGAAATAAACAAACAAAATCTAAACTATGGTATTTATTAGTACAATATTATTTTAGTTCGAATTATTATCATTTACGGAACAGAAGCGAAGCGCGCGCGCAAAAATTTGGTACAGGTCTCACCTCGGTAACGTCCCGCGGGACACTGGGAAGCGACGCGTGGATCGAAATTTACTTGAAATAATCGATAAAAAAAATTAATGAAAAAACGATCGGGTAGAATCGATTCTAAAATGAATTACCTATAAATTGATATTATTTATAAAATATGGAGTATTATAGTACTCGTTTACAATGACATTTACTTGTAAAAAAACTGCAAATCGAAGTTATTCAGTATTTTTTTCTATCGAGAAAATTGTATTGCATCGTGTATTGAACGGGTACATGGTAAAGAGAAAGAATGTATCCTAAATATATATTTATTTTAGATTCAAAATGTTATAATTTGCCTATCAAAAGTGAATTCTAAAACAGGCAAAACCGGGAACACATGACCTTAAGTATCGTACACTAATTACCAGTCACGCTATATACAATCTGAATCTCGGAAACGGCTCCAACGATTTTCATGAAATTTAGTCTGCAGGGGGTTTCGGGGCGATAAATCGATCTAGCTAGGTTTCATTATTGCTTTGCTCGGTTTTTTTACCGAGTTTTTTTGAGTTTTTTATGGTACTTATAGTAAATAACATATTCTTAGATACACACAACACATTCTTGGCAGATAACGATATTTTTTAATACCCACATATAAAATTAAGTACTCATTAAATAACGTCATAATATTTTAAAGTACATCTGGTATTTTTCAAGTCCAATATTCCTAAATATCGCACGTAAAAATAAGTGAAGCAAAACTTGTTAGACGAAACGAAGAATATTTTAATTTCATGTTATGCGATAATTTTAGATAAAAAATAATATTGAAAAACTAAGTTTTCAGACGAAATTTTCTTTAAAGCATATTTTTTACAACATACCTAATCTAAGTATTTAATTTATTGTATGTTCATAATGAAATATTTTTATACGATGAATTAAAAAGCACGCAAAGTACTTTTAAAGACGGATTTTAACTCAAACCATAAACTCTCCTTACATTCACATATCTCATAAACAGGATTCTTTTCAAATCATAAAGCCGTACATGCATTGGAGTCTAATTAATATTTCCCAGAAATTCCGAGCAATGTTCGTGTTTTTGCTCTGATGACAAATAAACCACAACGGACTGTTTGTGGAGCTCGAACGTGCGCAGCTCACGACTTACGTTCATCAATATTATTGAAACCTTTACTACGGTTTTTGATAGGAATACCTTCACTGGTTTACGGGCTACGGTAGTCTAATTAGCAAAGTCTTTGGACATGTAAACATACCTATTTTGTTGCTGTCGCTTTTTGTGGTGTGACCTAGTTAATAGTCTTGTCTCCAGAGTATAATAAATACAACTACATGTTGCCTTAAATAATTTAAGTCTATGGTGTCATAAATAATTATGATGTACATGGGTGCCTAATTGTTAGTAATTATATCAAATGTCCTGATTACATTCCCAGTTATTTCATTAATATTTTAATAATATAAACTTAAATGGGATATTTACCATGTTAACTATTTGGTATAAGTTCCCGATTTTTCGGCGCTGCACGCTGTTGCAAGCACCTTGAGCATGGATAAACTGAACAACAACAATCTCGTTTTCAGTGTTAATGATAGTGTTAGTGACCATGTCAGTTTAAAAACATATAATATTGACTTAACTATGATATGGCACAATAAGAAAAAAAAAAACGGCAGTTTATATCAAAAGTATCTGGTAAAGACAGCTAGGTACTCGTATACCGAAGTTGGACCACAACAATAAAATAACTGGAAGTGTAACAAATGTGGACATAGGAGCACTAACATTCAGTTTATGTTTTGGAGGCGAGCGCATTTTGTGCGGCCGCGTTGACTGATGGCGATGCGCCTTCTAGTGCTGTGCTCGGCCACAATATCGATGTTCTGCCGATGGGCGATGGCACGAGTGATTTATAAAGCTATGGTTTTTGTTCATAAGATCTGATATTTTGGAGTTTCTTTATAGTAATTGTGGTTTTTGGGTTTCACCAGATAGAAATAAAAGAGTCTCTAAATACTTCGATAGGCTTGCCGGCAGTCTTATATCATCTTAAACTGTCTTTGACTATCTACAAACAAGTTTTTAAGGGTCCAAAAGAAAAGTGGTTAGTTTACCTAGATGATAAACTCATCCATTAAAAAGCAAACTTACGTAATCTCATACAACGTAGCCTTAGCTCTTGCACTAGTTGCGCAGAGCAGAGCTCGGCGTCGCCTCCGCGTCATTTACTAGCTGAGATATTAGCCGTAATGTGCGCTCGAGTGCTGCGTCACATGGTTTAATTAAACCGAAGCCGTGCCATGGACACCACCAGAGAGCATTTCGGTAACAAAGCTGATTTATAATTGAAAGCCGATACGTTTAGGAAGTGGCTCCCGTTCTATATGCATGAGGTCATTTGTTTGGGAATTCCGTGATTTTAGATTACTATGTTTAGCTTGGAATTGGTTGTATTCATACCGAACTATATCGGTAATTTTAACTACTAGCTTCCGAACCAACATTGCAGTAGATATGAGGTTGAATTGATTATATACAGAGATATTTCGACCCTTATCTATGATTGTAAAGTCCTCCATAAAACTTGGGACCGGCGGTTTATAAATTCTTTTTCAAAAACGCTAAATACGAAAACCGCAGATATTCATCACAGTGTCGAAACGCAACAAATAGTCGTACAAAACTACCGCCTCCACGTATATCTCATCACCGCCCAACAAACGGTTTCGTCAGCGTTTTTTCGTCCATAAACCAACCATGTCGAGTCTCCGGCCGAATGTACTCATGTGGACATTCGGCCGGCGTAATGGATTGTGACATTTATGGGCGAGACGCTCCCGATATTTGCTTCGACAGCGGCCAATCATTATAAATCACCGGCTGAAACTCTAATAAACTCGTCTGTTGTTAGTCTCAATGCAAATGCGATTGAAATTTTGATTAAACTGAAGCCGCAGATGTTTGTTTATTGTGTTCGTAGTTTGATAGATGTGTTTTGTGAGGATCATTATGACATGGGATGTTGATGATTATGAAGTGGGCTTTGAAATAATAAAGTTTGTGATTGTTGAAGTTATTTCATGTGAAAGTGGAGCAAGGATTTTTGCTACTAACCAAAAGTTATTGGGAATAATAGAAACAACAACAAAACAACACATAACGTAAAAAGAGCAACAAACAAGCTCATGTTTTTGTTTCAATACTGTAGAGCCGAATCCGGATTTTCTCAAAACACGGCTCTGAATACAATAGCTGGGTTGAGCAACGCACACTTAAACTATTTCCCATTAAGCCGGTTGTAACATCGGTGCTGGCAGATCGAGAGCCAATAAAATTGTTCTAGAAATAATCGGAACAATCGTTTGTAGTGCCCTCTAGCGGTGAACGCGGCAAATTGAAGTATGCGCAGAACAATGCATGTTTTTTGTTTGAATTCTTTGTTTTGTGTAAAATCTGTGGATTGGATCGAAATTGTACAGAGATGGTTGAAAACATTGCGACTTAGGTGTACAATTTTCAAATGGAAAATCTAAAGCGAATACTTTTATAGATTGCGCAGTTGCTTCACAAAGGGAATATACACATACATAATATTAATAATAGCGATGAAGTAAGTAAGGGTTCCTTTATCAAAGTAGAACGCAGGTTTTTACATTTAAAAGAAAATACCGTTACCTAATGAAAATGACATTAATGATTCAACAATCAATCAAAACCTGAAGTAGAATCGTACTGTGAATTATTATTTAAGTCATTAATTATATGATTGTAAGACAGAACGGCTCATTATTTATTATGACCGTTTTCCAAGTAGTTAGAGAGTCAATCAAATTAATAGAAGTGTCGTGTTGCCTCAGCAGTGTTCGCTAGCTCGAATACACCACCGAGTGAAACAAATTAGAACCCACACTTTAGTAAACTAACACTTATGGATACAGGAAAACCATGGGCGTGCGCCCCTAAGAGGCAATTAGGCAAAGCCTACCCTACCAACTGGGCATTCATTATAACGAACTATGTAATAAAATATCACATTATGTACAAAATATAAAAAAAAAGTTCAAACTCCTGTTAGAATACTTATAGCAATTTGTCGCTCCCGTGTCACGCAACTAACACTTTACTGGAAGTTACTACAAAGGTTGGAGCTCCGCCGGACAGGCAAGCACTGGACTTGCCTTAAACCCATTGATAATTTTACGCACACATTGGCACATTGGTGCATATTTTCGTGTGTATGAACTGCGCACATGTATAGATTGCAGTTATTTTAGGGCGGTAACTCCTGCGAGTGTAGCTGGGCTGCTGGGCTGTGATTGGCTGCTACAACACAAGGCCAGGATTCAAGGTGGATGTTCTTTAGCCCGCGAAATTCAAATTTCCTTACGTTTTTTGCAATTTGCAGGCCAGTGCTATGGTGTATGTTCAAAGTTGATTAAAATAAAGATTCCTGGGGGTTATGGGCGCGTATTATTATTTTAATAATAAATAATATTATTGTTATTATATTTTACTTCATGGGTGTCATTTTTGTGGTTTTTGGGGTTGGTGATAATGAAAATGAGGTCAAAATGAAAATCCAAGATGGCGCCGATGAAAATTTTCAGTTTTTTCTTCATGGGTGTCGTTTTCGAGGTTATTGGGGTTGGTGATAATGAAAATGAGGTCAAAATGAAAATCCAAGATGGCGCCGATGAAAATTTTCAGTTTTTTCTTCATGGGTGTCGTTTTCGAGGTTATTGGGGTTGGTGATAATGAAAATGAGGTCAAAATGAAAATCCAAGATGGCGCCGATGAAAATTTTCAGTTTTTTCTTCATGGGTGTCGTTTTCGAGGTTATTGGGGTTGGTGATAATGAAAATGAGGTCAAAATGAAAATCCAAGATGGCGCTGATGAAAATTTTCAGTTTTTTCTTCATGGGTGTCGTTTTCGAGGTTATTGGGGTTGGTGATAATGAAAATGAGGTCAAAATGAAAATCCAAGATGGCGCCGATGAAAATTTTCAGTTTTTTCTTCATGGGTGTCGTTTTCGAGGTTATTGGGGTTGGTGATAATGAAAATGAGGTCAAAATGAAAATCCAAGATGGCGCCGATGAAAATTTTCAGTTTTTTCTTCATGGGTGTCGTTTTCGAGGTTATTGGGGTTGGTGATAATGAAAATGAGGTCAAAATGAAAATCCAAGATGGCGCCGATAAAAATTTTCAGTTTTTTCTTCATGGGTGTCGTTTTCGAGGTTATTGGGGTTGGTGATAATGAAAATGAGGTCAAAATGAAAATCCAAGATGGCGCCGATGAAAATTTTCAGTTTTTTCTTCATGGGTGTCGTTTTCGAGGTTATTGGGGTTGGTGATAATGAAAATGAGGTCAAAATGAAAATCCAAGATGGCGCCGATGAAAATTTTCAGTTTTTTCTTCATGGGTGTCGTTTTCGAGGTTATTGGGGTTGGTGATAATGAAAATGAGGTCAAAATGAAAATCCAAGATGGCGCCGATGAAAATTTTCAGTTTTTTCTTCATGGGTGTCGTTTTCGAGGTTATTGGGTTGGTGATAATGAAAATGAGGTCAAAATGAAAATCCAAGATGGCGCCGATGAAAATTTTCAGTTTTTTCTTCATGGGTGTCGTTTTCGAGGTTATTGGGTTGGTGATAATGAAAATGAGGTCAAAATGAAAATCCAAGATGGCGCCGATGAAAATTTCCGGTTTTTTCTACATGGGTGTCGTTTTCGAGGTTATTGGGGTTGGTGATAATGAAAACGAGATCAAAATGAAAATACAAGATGGCGCCGATAAAAATTTTCAGTTTTTTCTTCATGGGTGTCGTTTTCGAGGTTATTGGGGTTGGTGATAATGAAAATGAGGTCAAAATGAAAATCCAAGATGGCGCCGATTAAAATTTTCAGTTTTTTCTTCATGGGTGTCGTTTTCGAGGTTATTGGGGTTGGTGATAATGAAAATGAGGTCAAAATGAAAATCCAAGATGGCGCTGATGAAAATTTTCAGTTTTTTCTTCATGGGTGTCGTTTTTGAGGTTTTTGGGGTCGCTGATAATGAAAATGAGGTCAAAATGAAAATCCAAAATGGCGCAGACGAAAATTTTTTTTTGCTATCATTATTTCGTGGCCTGCCCTTCGTGGAATACTACTGCACGCCACTGAGGAAAACGTGCCAATTTGCGTTGCAAAATTGTGACTGCTGAGTTTATCTGATTAACAGTTATTAGCTGTGACTTGAATAATTAGTTGGGTTCGGTTGGAGCGCAGATATGGGTAGTATTTCCCTATTTAACTAATTTGCAAGTATATTTTTCAATCTGACTGAAATGGTATTGAAGAACGCTTTATGTATGCGTTAATAACGGTCCCCTACCCATTTACATACAATTTTAAGACCTAATACAACTTGGCATACTTTTGTTATTCCTAATTATTTTTTCGCATAACATTATTTAAGCATAACAGCTTACGCATAATTTTTTTAAACACAATTTCTGTAATAATAATACTGATTGAGCATACCATTCTTCTGGGCCCGTGTGGTGGATTATAGCCCATTCCTCCTCATGGGCGTGCGCCCCTAAGAGGCAATTAGGCAAAGCCTACCCTACCAACTGGGCATTCATTATAACGAACTATGTAATAAAATATCACATTATGTACAAAATATAAAAAAAAAGTTCAAACTCCTGTTAGAATACTTATAGCAATTTGTCGCTCCCGTGTCACGCAACTAACACTTTACTGGAAGTTACTACAAAGGTTGGAGCTCCGCCGGACAGGCAAGCACTGGACTTGCCTTAAACCCATTGATAATTTTACGCACACATTGGCACATTGGTGCATATTTTCGTGTGTATGAACTGCGCACATGTATAGATTGCAGTTATTTTAGGGCGGTAACTCCTGCGAGTGTAGCTGGGCTGCTGGGCTGTGATTGGCTGCTACAACACAAGGCCAGGATTCAAGGTGGATGTTCTTTAGCCCGCGAAATTCAAATTTCCTTACGTTTTTTGCAATTTGCAGGCCAGTGCTATGGTGTATGTTCAAAGTTGATTAAAATAAAGATTCCTGGGGGTTATGGGCGCGTATTATTATTTTAATAATAAATAATATTATTGTTATTATATTTTACTTCATGGGTGTCATTTTTGTGGTTTTTGGGGTTGGTGATAATGAAAATGAGGTCAAAATGAAAATCCAAGATGGCGCCGATGAAAATTTTCAGTTTTTTCTTCATGGGTGTCGTTTTCGAGGTTATTGGGGTTGGTGATAATGAAAATGAGGTCAAAATGAAAATCCAAGATGGCGCCGATGAAAATTTTCAGTTTTTTCTTCATGGGTGTCGTTTTCGAGGTTATTGGGGTTGGTGATAATGAAAATGAGGTCAAAATGAAAATCCAAGATGGCGCCGATGAAAATTTTCAGTTTTTTCTTCATGGGTGTCGTTTTCGAGGTTATTGGGGTTGGTGATAATGAAAATGAGGTCAAAATGAAAATCCAAGATGGCGCTGATGAAAATTTTCAGTTTTTTCTTCATGGGTGTCGTTTTCGAGGTTATTGGGGTTGGTGATAATGAAAATGAGGTCAAAATGAAAATCCAAGATGGCGCCGATGAAAATTTTCAGTTTTTTCTTCATGGGTGTCGTTTTCGAGGTTATTGGGGTTGGTGATAATGAAAATGAGGTCAAAATGAAAATCCAAGATGGCGCCGATGAAAATTTTCAGTTTTTTCTTCATGGGTGTCGTTTTCGAGGTTATTGGGGTTGGTGATAATGAAAATGAGGTCAAAATGAAAATCCAAGATGGCGCCGATGAAAATTTTCAGTTTTTTCTTCATGGGTGTCGTTTTCGAGGTTATTGGGGTTGGTGATAATGAAAATGAGGTCAAAATGAAAATCCAAGATGGCGCCGATGACAATTTTCAGTTTTTTCTTCATGGGTGTCGTTTTCGAGGTTATTGGGGTTGGTGATAATGAAAATGAGGTCAAAATGAAAATCCAAGATGGCGCCGATGAAAATTTTCAGTTTTTTCTTCATGGGTGTCGTTTTCGAGGTTATTGGGGTTGGTGATAATGAAAATGAGGTCAAAATGAAAATCCAAGATGGCGCCGATGAAAATTTTCAGTTTTTTCTTCATGGGTCTCGTTTTCGAGGTTATTGGGGTTGGTGATAATGAAAATGAGGTCAAAATGAAAATCCAAGATGGCGCCGATGAAAATTTTCAGTTTTTTCTTCATGGGTGTCGTTTTCGAGGTTATTGGGGTTGGTGATAATGAAAATGAGGTCAAAATGAAAATCCAAGATGGCGCCGATGAAAATTTTCAGTTTTTTCTTCATGGGTGTCGTTTTCGAGGTTATTGGGGTTGGTGATAATGAAAATGAGGTCAAAATGAAAATCCAAGATGGCGCCGATGAAAATTTTCAGTTTTTTCTTCATGGGTGTCGTTTTCGAGGTTATTGGGGTTGGTGATAATGAAAATGAGGTCAAAATGAAAATCCAAGATGGCGCCGATGAAAATTTTCAGTTTTTTCTTCATGGGTGTCGTTTTCGAGGTTATTGGGTTGGTGATAATGAAAATGAGGTCAAAATGAAAATCCAAGATGGCGCCGATGAAAATTTTCAGTTTTTTCTTCATGGGTGTCGTTTTCGAGGTTATTGGGTTGGTGATAATGAAAATGAGGTCAAAATGAAAATCCAAGATGGCGCCGATGAAAATTTCCGGTTTTTTCTACATGGGTGTCGTTTTCGAGGTTATTGGGGTTGGTGATAATGAAAACGAGATCAAAATGAAAATACAAGATGGCGCCGATAAAAATTTTCAGTTTTTTCTTCATGGGTGTCGTTTTCGAGGTTATTGGGGTTGGTGATAATGAAAATGAGGTCAAAATGAAAATCCAAGATGGCGCTGATGAAAATTTTCAGTTTTTTCTTCATGGGTGTCGTTTTTGAGGTTTTTGGGGTCGCTGATAATGAAAATGAGGTCAAAATGAAAATCCAAAATGGCGCAGACGAAAATTTTTTTTTGCTATCATTATTTCGTGGCCTGCCCTTCGTGGAATACTACTGCACGCCACTGTTCCTCCTCATGGCCTCCTCTCTATGAGAGCATAGAGAGGAGGCCTGTGTCCCAGCAGTGGGAACATTAATAGGCTGATGATGATGATGATGATGATACCATTCTTAAGCATAAATTTATTTACGCATAATGATGTTAAAACATATTTTTTTTAGGCATAACAAAGAAGCATAATAATTAACTCCTAAAATGATAGACATACCATAATTAGTTATACCAATTGATTTCGACAATTGGAAAAAAAACCATATCTCCTGAAGCAGGTAATACATAACATATTTGTTTTAAATATAGTTGATTGTGAACATAATGTGGGTTTTTTCCCTGTAAGAAACAGGCAAACAAGCATACACCATGCATGCAGCAAGTATGCACCATGCAAACATGTAAACAAGCATACACCATGCATGCAGCAAGCATGCGGCATGCAAGCAAGCGTGCAGTATGCAACATGCCGCAGGCAGTGTTTCTGTGACAGCTTCGACGTGGCGACGCTGCGGGGCTCTGGCAGTTCCACTCGAGCTTGGCAGGTCGCCTCGCCCCTCCGCGCCTACGCGGGCATAGATTAACTCTAGGGGTAGGGCAGACAAGACTACGTAGACTCGGTTTTGCAGTGATTCGTTTCTGTCACTAAATTTTGAAGCACAGCTTAGTTAATTTTTAATTCAAAATAAATACGTAAAAAAATCCGTCTGCGTAAAAAATAACTAATAACTTTACGTAAAAACTGAAAAGAATAAAACAAGTTCAAGAGACAGGGCATATTGACTGCAACAGTCGGGACCCATATTATATATTATTTTTTACGCAGTCGGGTTTTTTACGTATTTATTTTGAATTAAAAAATAATTAGGTTGTACCATTTGAATTTGGCGCCAAAAAATCCGCCATTTTTTTTAAATTTGATATATCCAGTGTCACTCTCACAGTAAATACGAATCTAACGACACCTCTCAAGCTAAAATCAATCTAGTCGTTCAGGCCACAGAGCGTGCCAAACAATTATACATACATACATACATACTTAAATAATACACACATACATACTCTAAAAAAAAAACAAGTTCAGGAAACAGGACATATTGACTGCAACAGTCGGGACTCATATTGGATGTAATGATTTTAGTCTAGATTATTAAATGGGTCCCGACTGTTGCATTCAATAAATGTCCTGTTTCCTGAACTTGTTTTTTTCATTTCAGTTTTTATTTAAAGTTATTAGTTATTTTTTACGCAGTCGGGTTTTTTAATTGTTTAAATTTTTTTTTTTTTTATTTACACTTTTTAGTTACTTAGATATACGATTTTAAAATCCTCATGATGAGCCCTTTATCGAGCCGTTCAGGCTGCAGAGCGTGCCAAACATTTGAATTTGGTGCCAAAAATCCGCCATTTTGTTTTTTTATTTTATTTTATATTCCCATGCAGTGTCACTCTCACAGTAAATACGAATCTAACGATACCTCTCAAGCTAAAATCCATCGAGCCGTTCAGGCCACTGAGCGTGCCAAACTATTATACATACATACATACATACACACATACGTACATACATACATACTCTCAAAAAACATAACCCTCCTTCTGGCGCAGTCGGGTAAAAATAAGACGTAGTAGAATTATTGGTGAGTATAATATTGATATTGAAAGAATCCACAAAATCTACACAAATAGGTATCCATTCATATTTTTTAAGAGAAAGTTTAATTTCAATATCAGGAACCCAAAATCTAGGTACCGATTTTCCATTTCATCGCTTTCACTTGACAGCACTTTAATTTTTTTGTACTTCTAATTTCTTTGTACAAGTTTACAAAAAAAAAACTGCCTCTCAAGGACACGCATTTAGAAACTCCGGCCTCAGACATTATCCCGCAACTTCGCCCGACAGATTCATTAACAAACTGTTACAAAATCGTTTCATTCACAAACTTGGCTGAAGTTTGCCTATTACCTTTTAGAAAAAATATACGACGAGTGGAATAGTATAAGTCATTCTTATCACGGAGGGAGGACTAATAACGAAATAAATCGGATTGATACAGGCTCATCGCGGCCCTCTATTAGCTGTTATTCAGTATGGAGGGCGGGGGAGGGCCTTGACCGACTAGTCAGGACGTGTGGATAGGTAAGAAATCAATGAGCTTTTGGATTGATGAATGTGCCGCGATGTGAATTGGGTTTCGTTAGTGTGGGTAATGAAATCAAAATGCCTTCAGTGAAACTACAGTTTTGATTGGATTAGCAAGACCTCGACGTGTTTCTTTACTTCGTGAGTTCACAGAGAAGTTTTGCAGTCTGAGCTATGAGATGAAACTAAGAATGTCGTGTCAGTCAGTTAATGGTTCAATGCCTATAGTCGGAGGTGAATGTTTTTTTTAATTTCGGCAAAGCAATGTACGTCTTTATGGCGTAAATATTTTTTGAATATTTAAATTGTGTTTATAATTATATAGAATACCATAGATAAACATGATTATTTAATATTAATATTTACTTTTTTATACAAATTAACATTTATTTGTGTTCTAAAACCAAAAACACAAAAAAAAAAATATTTTTTATATCAGGCTGTTTAACTGCTTCATACCTTTAGAAAACTTACTTACTTTTACTTTAGAAAATTTGTTATTGCAGGTCTCGTCTCAATTCCGCCTCGAATGCAATAACAAACTTTCTCCCTTTTATCAAATTGTACTATTATTATACAATACATCCTACCTGAATGTAAAGTTCTGGCCTAATATAAAATGAACAATATCACGTGGTCACAATTTCCCAGTTTTCCGACTCTCGTTGACAGGACCTGTCATTTCCGTTTAACAGCTTGACATGTCACGGAAGTATGAAGTAGTTTAGATATTAAATTTATGAATCATGCGGTCACCTTTGGCTATGTGCACCTAGATTATTTGATATTACTTCCGAGTATGACCTTAACCATCTCTGTTCATGCCAAATCGTTTGCACAAATGTTTGTTTATCTTTTTATATCCTATATATACACAGTTGCTCATCATCACTGCCTGCCTAGTTTTTTCCTAACTATGTTGGGGTCGGCTTTCACTCTAACCAGATGCAGCTGAATAACAGTATGGAATTAAGGACTGGGTATCTGAACTGCACAACCTACTTACTGGGTAACACCTCCCTTGAAAAGCTCGCCCCTGCGTCACCTTAGTGCTTATTTGCGGAGACGCGGCGCGTTACGCGGTGCGTTGCGCGTTTTTTCGTTTACGGAGAGGCGTTCAGAGGCCCGCGTTATCACACGCCCAAACACGGCGTTGACCGAGGCGGTGCACGCGGGCGGGCAACGTCAACGGTGCATTTCAAGCAAACGCGCGTAAATCGCTTTTCCATAAACGCTCTCATACATCGTCGTTTATGTTTGAATTCAAAGCGGGCCGCGCCGCACAACGCGTCGCGTTTCCGAAAAAGCCCCTAGAAGTCCTATTGCATCATACAGCCAATATGAAAATGATTACGTATTCAGCACAAAGCATGTCCATGAAACTAATCAATCAATACAAACCGTTACTGCCATTGTACAGTAAAAGTTATGAATCGGCAAGCTATAGAATCTACAAAGAGACTCGGATGTACCCGAAGTTGAAGCCGCATACCTCTGAGACCTTTGACTAGACAAACAATAGAGTCGTGACAAAACAAACCCCGGTTCCGTATCGTATACCATCATACAGATATGTGGAAGCCATGTCAATTCCATTCACAAAATTCAGGAACTCGACGCTGTTTTGGTCCCTTAACAAGAAATGCTTTTGTGCACCCAAAGATTATCAAGTAATCCGGTTTCATGTAGAACTACTAAGAAACACCACTTTGAGCGCTGCACATAATTGCAGAATTAGCAACCACGCCCTCACTAATTTGCTCGGCATTGTTCTTTCTTCAATTGCATTCACCACTAATGTCAAGGGGGGCAATCCCAAAACTTGCACTTTTTCCGTCTACATGGACTGTTCAATTAATAGTTTGGGGAGGGCCACCCACGCGGTTCCGTCCCCAATTAATTAACTAAATATCGTCATTTATATCGCCCGGGCAATAAAATAGCGGTGTTATTATTTACACAATTATCGCTCTATGACAACCGTTTATATCTCAGAAGCGTCGGTTAGTGACACGTAATTGACACTAACAACCGTTTTCTGTTTTAATCACTTAAGGCAATTAAAAGAAATTGCGCAGTTTATGACGTGAATACGTAATGAGGACTCGTGTTGTGGCGGAAGGAGACTGATTGATTGGTGTGGGTCACGAGGGTTTCAATGACTGTTAAATAGCATTTGTTATTAAACTACACGAGTGTTGTTTTACTGTTTTGTCCAAAATTATATATCAAACGATATAATTACCTACCAAAATTAAACCATTAACTATGTCGGTGTGCCTACTTACTCGTATATCATTATTGTATTATTTTCTACCATTATGTCTTACCGATTGTTTTTTTAACAAGACTATTAACAGCAAGTAAATCATCATCATCATTATCACCATCACTTATCAGCTTTACTTCACCCAGCGCAGTCTTTGCTCGTGCAAATCTCTACGCTCCTACTTCAGTTTCATCCAAGTCCAGATACTCTTCATCAACTTTCATCTCAGTAATCGATCCTAAACGGTACCTATAATAATCTCCAATCACAAGTGCTGGTTTAAATATGATTATCTGAACATCGTCCGACTACCCGCACTCAATACTTGCGGTAACTTTATTCATCAATTTTAATCAACGGCCGGACGTCTTGTACTCATCTGCGGGAGTAATATTGAAGAGCTATTGGATTATTATGATCCTACCCTTGCGGCTTCGACGTGATTGGAGGAATTTGATAATTAGAGGGAGATGATTGGAGGAAATTCTTGTCGTGCATTCGTGAGTTTAGAAGCGATCTCCTTGACGTGTTTCGATAACTAAGGTACAGGCATACACACCACGCTCATTGCAAGGTATTAACGGGATGCTTTTGGGCTTCATTTGTGTATCAGTTGCAATCCGACTTCAATGCCGTCTCCTTGATGGAATTAACCATTATATTATCCACATTATTTTCCTAACATAACAACCTTCGCCACCTCCTCACCAACATTCTTCCACAATATTTACCAATAAACACACAGGGCGTGTATGAACGAAAAGTTTCGAACAACTTCCGCCAGTGGCTTGCGAGGTGCTGCGTGCGTGCTTCTTCGTGACCGCCGCCAAATTATAGCCGACGGCCGGGTCACGCGGGGGGAGAGGCCACGGGCAGAGTGGGGAGGGCGGGCAGGGACGGTAATATGGATACTTTGACTTTGAAAGTGGATACTTGGAGCATGTTGGAGCGCTTCCGAACTACAGAGACTTGTTTATGGTAATAGTGGTGTTTCTTGTAATTTGTTAGCGCTTTGATTAATGAACCGTTGTGGACTACGTTCAGCTCAAGTTCTAGATAGCCCAAGGAGAGGAACGTGATGTATCGTTGGAACCATTATACTGATAGGTACCATTTGAGTAAAAAAAACAAATTACGCAAGAAATACAAGCCACGCAGCCGCCCCACGTGACAATACGAGCGTGTTGCTGATATTGAAGTTTCTCGACGCTTTTTCTCCCCATTTATAATACGACTCCGTTGCGTAACTCAGTCCCTGACTATCACAAAATGTTTGTCTCACAAACTCGCTCCGAGAAGTTAATTTCTCTCCAAACTAAATAAGTCAGTACTGGAGTAATTTAATTCAACGTCATCAACCCGAGACTGTAATGTGACAATTAAATAGCTAAAGTTCCAAACTTCTTATTTTCTAATTATCTTGATTAAAATCCCGATCTCCCACGAACATGTAAGTCGGTTTATTCAACTGCTGTTTAGAAGCAAACTTTCGACTGCTCTACAATCAAAGAATTAAACTTGAGTAAGCACTTTAATCGCTTGGCAATTTGCAGATGGAAGGCAGCCAACCGCGACTGCTCCTGACATCTCGCGACTCAGATAAAAGCTACGCTTCATATAATCAATGGGTCTGTATCTTTTAAAATAATTAAAGTAATGATAAAACTCCTGAAGATTTAAAAGGGTTCCCGCGAAAGATAAAAAATGTAAGGACTCCAAATGCGGAACGCGGAGAGATTATTTTTTTTCAGAAATTAGTTTAATCAGGAATTCTCACGGGAGAAATCTGAAAGATAAAAACTTCTGGGAAGGGTTCAGCCCTTTTGATGATCCGCATCATTTAGTAAAGGTAGTCGCTCACACTTTCCCTGACGTTCTAACGGAACCCATAGCGAGGCTAGGTTCTAAGAAAGATAACACCGCCTTCAATATTTCCCTCGATGCTTCTCGTCTAGACTTACATGAAACTTACTCCATTTTGCTTGTTCCAGATAACAGCCACGTAAACGTATCACAGAATAGTAACATTATCGACTTTTAATATAGATTGTAGAGCAGAGTATTACATTATTAGACGATCACGAACAAAGTGCTAGTGCAGAAATTCCTAGCAGCGAGTGTTAAATTATTTGGGGTCCTACATATCAGTGTTGTGTATTAGGTACGTGGCTGTTGGGGCGGACCGCAAAACTGGAGTAAAATATCCATCCATCAGCGTGTCACTACGAGACTGGGGACTAAATGGAATACTATGTGCGGCTGCTGCGTATAGTAAGTACCATATTATGTAGCGAGAGCAAATACCTCGGGAGACATTAAAGAATTTTCGCTGCCATTGATAGCTTGGCAAAGTGAAATTGTATGTCAAAGACGAAAAAAATGCGTATTCAGTGTTGTGAAACATTCGTTTTGTACAGAAGTTCTGGAGATATTTAGATCTTTGTTTGCAGCATTATTTAAGTCGTAAAAGATGATAATCGTATTTTCCACTTGCGACGTATACCAAATTGCCGTATATTGCCCGTGTGACGCTCAAAAGGTCGAATCTTTTATCGGAATGAGGTTGCTGCTACAAAAGGAATTCACAAGCTGAGAAAACGTGAACTTCCTGCACAAAGAGCGTTTATAGCTCCACGAACGTATAATTACGAGCAAACTTCAGACCAAAACTGAAACTAAGGTCGAGCTTGAAGAAATTACCGGAGATCGATCTTAATTGATTAGCCGCAGTTGAGAAGATTTCATAAATTGTTTTATAAAGAATCTAATGGGCTTGCTCGGGGGGGCCGGCGCGCGGTGAAGCCCACTCGGCAAAGTTCACAAGTCGACTCAGTTCAATCTTAATTGTTTCATTTAAGTCGTTCGAGTTGATTTGATGGAGATACTCGAGTCATGATCCCAATCCCGTAAGCGGCCATTAAATATTGAAAGAACCATTTTGCTGATCATTGTTTTTCTTAATATTGGATCAGGAATTTGTTCCCGTTACGATGCCGTCTATTGCTTTGGAGTGGAGGAAATAATGTAATAGGAGCTCTGAACGATAATCCGGAGGACGGGATTTCATTAGACTGATAGAGCTGTCTATAGCGTTATCTACGCTATAGACAGCTCTATCAGTATCAGTCTCACTGGAAATCAAGAATACCTAAATATTGGGACTCCCTTTCTTCTCCTAAAATTTGTTGTCCGAAAATCATTATCCATATCACGTTTGCTATAAACTTCAGTAACCATTACGTTCAAAATCCCGAAATTTTGGTTTTACATAATTATCTTTACTTCTAAAACTATATTCCATCATAATTTCGAATACTATATATTGAATCTCCTAATTTTACATGACATAAAGTCATAATTATGTCCTAAGTACAGGATTCGGTCGTGGTCCACCTGCTTAGTTCACCTGGGTGGACCACGGGCACTTTTTATTGCCGGTGGATCACCTAAATGATGAGGAATATGCAAATAAAAAATGTATTGTATTATATAATTTTTATTATTCCGAATGTTCATATAAAATTGTTAGTCTTAAAACATTTTCTAAAAGTTATGTTTTAGTAATATAAACGAATCACTGTAAATCCAACTCCACGTAGTCTTGTCTGCCCTATAGTGTAATTTAGAATCGCGAAGGCACGGAGGGGCGAGGCGGCCCTGCGACCTGCGACGATAAAATCGCGTGAGACCGCCGCCGCGCCGGAGCCCCGCAGTGCCGGAGCTGTTACAGAAACCATGCCTGCTGCATGTTGGTTGCTCGCTTGCATGCTGCATGCTTGCTTGCATACTGTATGCTTGCTTGCAAACTGTATGCGCGCTTGCTTGTGGTATACTTGCTGCACGCTTGTTGCATGCTTGCTGAATGCTTGCTGCATGCATGGTGTATGTTTGTTTGCATGTTTGCATGCTTCTTACAGGAAAATTAAATCCACATAAATGTTCATAATCAACTGTTTTTTACTTAGTGACGCTTTGATTAATTGATTTTATGCCTTTTAGTGACTATCGATATTAAATGTATACCAAAAGAAGATTATAACTGTGAATTTTCTGCGATAAGATGGTTCTACTTTTTAATTCTTACAAATTTCAATAAAGCAAAATTGTATAAAAATGTGTTGTGTTGAGAGAAATAAATAAATAAATAAATATCGCTGGACATTAACACACATCGCCATCTAGTGCCACACTAAGCAACGAGGCTTGTGTCGTGGACACCAGATAGTTGATATACTACATAGATACTTTTTTGTTTGTAAATACATACTTATTATACATATAAACATCCATGACTAGAAGAAGAGAGAGATGAGAAGTTCTTAGCAAAAGCTTATGTTCTTAGTAATACAAATTTGTTTTAAAAATATTTTTAGAATCAAAACATTAAATAATTTGAATTTAGGATTTATAACTATTATTGAAAATTGTTTTATCCGTTTATTTTTGATTGTTATATTTATGACAAACGGGTAAAGGGCATATTGTATTGAGGGATTTTAATTTTATGGCATGTGATATTATGTGATATAATGTTCGGGTAAGTTATCATTCGGACATATGATGATTAGGACAAAAAAAAATATGGCACTTTAGATTATGGATAAAAAAGTTAGGTAACACGATAGAGAACTAGTTAAAGTCAATTCTAAATCAACATTTAGTGAATGGGCCACTGCTGGAATAAGAAAAAGCAGAGATAATTATACAATTTATATCACAAAAAATCTTTAACTTCGGATCAAGTTTTCCATACTTATTTAGAAACTATTCAAAAATATTCAAAAGAGTCTGCGCTCAAGCAAAATCACAAATAATAATTAACAAAATTGTTATTTCTAATAATAAAATAAAAACTGTGTGGCAGGTTATTAACAGAGAAACTGGAAAGACAAAAACGAGATCAGAATGAATTGTCCTTGAAAATAGATAATCAGACTATTTCTAATAAGCTGGAAGTGGCTGAGACACTAGAAAATTTATTTACTAATATTCTATTAGAACTCACTAAATCTCTGCCCTCTTCATCTACATTAGCTGAAAACTTTACCAAGGACATACCAAACTTTAAATTTAAATCAATATGTATTGCTACAGTTACAAACGCATTCAAAAGTTCAACATAAAAAATACTAAAGACTTATGGGGGATATCCGTCAAGGTTCTTGGAGATATTATTGAACCAATCGCTCCTGTCCTAACAGGCATATTCAATCAATGTTTGGCAAGTTTCCTGATTTAATTAAACATATTAAACTAGTACCAATTTTTAAATCGGGTTGTAAAAGTGATCCCTTTAATTATAGACTATATACTATATCTGTGCTTCCAGCATTGAGTAAAATCTATGAAAAAATCATGCTAGACCAGATGTTGTCTCACTTTAACTCAAATGGGATTCTGCATAATCAACATTTTGGTTTCACGAAGGGTAGGTCGACAACGGATGCGGAAGTAAAACTCATCACTCACATTTTGGAATCCTGGATTCTTCTTGTCCCAGGATGCCATTTGGCATTTTCTGTGATCTCTCTAAACCGTTCGACTGCATCGACCACAACACACTAATCTGTCAATTACGGAATTCGTGGACGAGCTGCTGATCTTGTTCTTTCCTGATTATCAAACAGGCAGCAAAAAGTAAATGTAAATGGGGCTACGTCCTCCAGGTCTCTAGTCAAGATGGGCGTGCCCCAAGGTTCAATTCTCGGTCCTTTCCTATTTCCCTTATATGCTGGCCAAATTATCGGATATAATTCTATTTGCTGATGACACCTTGCTAATTTGTAAAATTGTAGATAGAAAAGATACGAATGTTTTACATGTCAACGAAAGACTAACTGTCCTCTCGAAATGGTTCGCAGCTAATAATCTTTTACTGAATGCAAACAAAACGAAATGTCTAAGGTTACCTGATATACCACAACGAGATCTAAATTTAAATCTTGACGGAAATAAACTTGATGTTATAGCGGAAACTGTATTCTTAGGGATTACTATCGATTCAAAATTGCAGTGGGGCGCGCACATTAGAACTCTTTCGGGTAGGTTAAGCTCAGCTGCATATGCAGTTAGAAAAATAAGGCAGTTAACTGATGTAGCCACATAGGTTAGTATATTATGCTTATTTCCACAGTATTATGTCTTATGGCATTCTGCTGTGGGGATCAGCAGCTGACGTTGACTCAATTTTCGTTCCACAAAAGTGGCCAGTCCGCACGATCTATAAAATGGGTCCGCGCGAGTCACTCAGAGAAAAATTTAAAGAGATCGATATACTGACTCTGCCTTCACTCTATATCCTTGAATGCATTTTATATGTCCGCAAAAATCGAGGGCTTTTCAAAATTAGAAGCGACTTCCATAATAAAAAATTAGCAGTAAACATGAAATTGTAATACCTAAATTCAGATTAACAAAAACTAGTCTTTTATTATAAACAGTATACGCTTTTATAACAAGTCGCCAAAGTCAGTTATAGAACTGACCGATGGAAAGTTCAAAAACTATATCTAACGTGTCCTTATCAAAAAAGCATATTACAAAATCAAGGACTACGTTGAAGATAAAGAAGATTGGCTCTAGTTCCTTCTGCGCATGCGGCTTTCCTGGTAGCTCATAAACGGCACAAATTTGTGGATGTCTCTAACTATTCTCAATCTCATTTTTTCTTTTCTTTCCATTCAAATCTTTTTTTTTTCATCTTTTGCTCAGAATAGTTGCTAGTTTGCACAGCACTGATGACAATATTTGTGTCACTTGTTTAATTTCGTATATACAAAATGTTCTTATCTTTGTATAGATTCTTTTTTTAACTTTTATTTGTGAATGAGTGAACATTGTAGGCTTTGTAGATCCTCAGATGCTTGTTAACTTTTGTTAAATATTTTTCTGTTTTACGTTTTTTGTATAGTAAGCAACGACCTATTGTCCCCCTATTGTGTTGTGTGTTGTGACCTATTGTGCCTACGCTGTCCCTCCATACTTAAGTACTAATGCTGTAACAAAATAATATTGTAATATCTACCTAATGATTTGAAAAGAGTAACAATTTCGAGTTTCTTGCCGGTTTTTCTCCATGGAAACAACCAACGCAAACCGTGCACCTTTTCCGACGTTTTATAAGTGCCCATCTAGGCCTACGTGAAATAAAATATTTTGATTTTGATTTTGAACCCTAAATATCATTAACTTACTTACCATCTAACTTACTATCATTAACTATAACTCGACATCACTTAACTCCCAAGAGACATGAACCTTGACTCCAGATAATTACCCAAGATCGCACAAACCAGACAGACAGTAAAACATTTTCATCCACATTCAATTAAATATAGTGAGCGATCATCATACATTCAGCTGGAGTAATGAACTGGCGCTCAGCAAAGAGACGAGTCTACCTGCATCGTGCAGCTTAAGGCATGCATGAGTGATGACCTTTGTGAGAGCTCGCGATGAGTTCATAACTTATTACTTTGCTTTTAGAATTTGTTTTAAAATATCCTCTTGCGTGGTTTGCGGGGCCGCAGTAAGATGGAAAATGAAATTGTGTCGGAGAAAATACTCCAACTAAATTAAAGAAAATGGCAGAAAGAAAGTTTTGTTTAGTTATTCTTTTTTACCTGGATTAACCTACTTTTTAGGTCTTGGGTTTGGGTACTCACATTTATCTTTTTACTAGCTTATGCCCGCGGCTTCGCCCGCGTCTTGTTCGATAATTGTCCCACGGGATCATACTATCGGGATAAAAGTTTATGTGTTAATCCAGGTTTTAACTATCTGTGTTATTTCATCCAAATCCGTTAGGCCGTTTGAGCGTGAAGGAGTAACAAACATACACAGAAACTAACTTTCGCCTTTATTATATTAGTGTGATAATACCACATTAAATGTGTTGGTAATTGTTTTAAGATTAGAAAGGAAGACATCACTGACTGTGTTTCAGAGTTGTTGAAGTTAAAATTGTAATAAAATAATATTGTGTGCTTTTCCATTTTTTTTAAATTTGGGTAATAGAAAAAACAATTATATACACATGTTAAATAACCATGTACATATTTTAGTAGGTCACTATAGTGACAGACTTATATATCTGGATATCAACACTATTGTTGGTAAACTGAAGTCGACACGGGGTAAGGTGTATCTACCTATTAGATGTAGACACAAAATAGCTCGGCTATTAGCTTATAATATTCACACAGACATAGATAGTATGTCTAAGTTTAGTTCTATTATTATTCGATTAAGAAGAATAAGAAGATTAGCGACTATTAGTAATAATACTAATGTGCAGGTGATTTTAAATGACTATTTCAGTAGTGCTATAAATGTTTACAAACATTGTACTGAGGAGGATCCATGTGTCACCGTGGAGAATTCTCAATTAGGGTGGGTCTATTAGTGATAAGGTCTTGTTGTCTGAGGATGGCACGGAAGTCTCCGGCTCACTCCAAATATTAATTTAAACTAGAAAGTGAGACAACAGAAGGTACCATTAACAATATTGTTAATCCTTCCAACAGCAAGGTTTCTTCTTGCACTCAATTAGTTAGTAAAAAAGGGCCTCAGCAGAACACCTTAAAATTATTCCATCAAAATATCCAAGGCATTTCTTCCAAATTATTAGAAATTGAATTGTTTTTAGAAAATAGCAAGTTTGACATTATTTGTTTTACTGAACATTGGCTAAAGGATTACCAAATGCTTATCAATTATGAGAACTATATGGTGAGTAGCTGCGTTAACCGTAAAACTATGCTTCGTGGGGGTTCCCTAATATTAATAAAAACATGTTATAAATATAAACAACGTAATGACATTGTAGGTCTCTCGGTTGAACATTGCGTCGAACTGTCCTGTGTTAAGCTAGATAAGCATGTAATTGTGTGTGTGTACAGACCCCCAAACTATCAAAACTTTTCCTTATTTGAATCAATAATGGAAGATGTCCTGGCTAAACTTGCAGCCAGTAATAAATCTACAATTGTTTGTGGTGATTTTAATATCAATATTTTAGAAGAAAGTTCAAATAGTAGTCGGTTATTAAATCTTTTTTAGTCATTTGACTTGACCAACACTTTTATACAACCTACTTACTCCATCTTCTGCTACTTGTATAAATAATGTTTTCTACGATTGTGATTACTTAGATAAAGCCATTGTAAATTGTCTGCCGTCTGACCATAGCGGACAAACTGTAACTTTTAGGTGTAATACACCCCCATTGCAAAAAGTACAGATTAAATTTATACCTATAACTTCTAGCAAATGGAATAGGTATAATATTTCGCTACAGAATAAGTTAAGTGTTATGAGGCTTGATGATATTAATATAAATCAATTGTATGATCGTTTCTTTTCGATAGTTCACACGGAATTCAACAAAAATTTTGAAAAGTATTTGCCCTAAATTCTTATTTAGTGATTGGGCAACTAGAGGTATCAGAAAAAGTAGGGAAAGACTATTTGAGCTTTATGGCCTTATGTAAACACTGAAACTATTAACAAGTTTGTTACTAAGTATTCAAAAATTTTTAGAAATACATGCAAGGTTGCCAAATTATTAGCATTAGCAACAAGATCAAAACAGCAGAAAATAAAATAAAAACATTTTGGAAAGTCATAAATAACGAGACTAACAGGAAGAAGATACGTAACACTAGCTACACATTAGACACAGCATGTGGTCCTAAAAGCTCTAATCAGGAAGTAGCTCAAGAATTTGTATTTTTTTTTACCGAAATACCAATTAAAACTACAGAGGCTCTTATTTCCTCACCTGAACTCTCAATTGGTTTAAAGGCAAATGTGTCTGGCTGCCTGGCTGAATTTAAATTTAAACACATTAATCCTATGATAGATATTAAAGCTTTCCGGCAAATAAAAATCAAACTAACCGAAGATCTATGGGGAATGTCTATCAAAGTTTGTACATCCATACTTGAGACTATAGCCCCTTCTTTGGGCTAGCTCGCCGTCCATCCGTCTCATGACGACAGGCCGTGTCGACGGCGCGTTCGTGTTCCACGCGCGCCTCAAAGAGAGTCAGCAATAGGAAGGGGTCCGCAAGGACCGATGCCTGCCAGGGTTGCGGGACTGTTCGAAAGAGATACCGTGACCCCGGAACACAAAGGGCGATGAAGGAACATGGATGGGTTTTAGTCAGTAAAAGTCTGACACTCCCTCCTGCTCCGCCCAGAGCGGGAGAAGTCATTTGATGATTTCGCATCCAAAAAAAAAAAAAAAAGACTTTAGCCCCTTACTTAGCTTTAATTTTTAATTTATGTGTAGACCAAGCAGTTTTCCCTGAGTTAATGAAATACAGTAGTCATACCTCTTTTCAAATCAGGGGATAGTAAAGATACTAATAACTATAGACCTGTATCCGTGTTACCAGTTTTTAGCAAAGTTTTAAAAGCAGTAATGCTTAATCAAATGCTCTATCATTTTAACACCAACAGAATCTTACATGATCAACAGTATGGTTGTGAAACCATACTGTTGATCATGTAAGATTCTGTCAAGGGACGTTGTACAACTGACGCCGGTGTAACCTTATTAAAGCACATATTTACTGCGTGGGAAGAGTCCCAAGACGCCATAGAATTGTTTTTGTGACCTCTCTAAAGCGTTTGATTGCGTAAATCACGACAATTACTTTTGAAACTTGAGCATTACGGACTGGGTAAACTTGCACTTAGTTTGGTAAAATCTTATTTAAATGATAGACCACAACATGTTCAAATAAATGGTGTAATTCACGGGGATTAAAAGTAAAAATAGGGGTTCCTCAAGGCTCAATATTGAGTCCTTTCCTCTTTCTAGTATATATAAATGATCTACCCTATTTATTGAAAAACCAACCACACAATATGGTGTTATTTGCTGATGACACTTCCCTAATTTTTAAGATAAATAGACAGGCCCAAAATCTAGATTACGTGAATAATGCCCTACTTCAGGTCCAAAATTGGTTCACAGCAAACAATTTGGTATTAAATGAAAAAAAAAACAAATGCATAAGATTTGCTTTACCGAATGTTAAAAGAAGTAATTGTGATATAATATTGACTTAAGAGAAAGTTGAATTCGTAGATAAAACGGTTTTCCTGGGGATTACGCTTGATTCAAGGATACAATGGGGTTCTCATTTAACATCTCTTGCGGGGCGGTTAAGTTCAGCAGCATATGCTATTAGAAAAATCCGTCAATATACTGATGTAGATACTGCTAGAACGGTCTATTTTAGTTACTTTCATAGTATAATGTCTTATGGCATTTTGCTATGGGGACGGGCTGCAGATATTGAGTCTATATTTATTCTGCAGAAAAGGGCCATCAGAGCGATATATAATCTTCGTAGGCGCGATTCTCTAAAGGAACTGTTTAAGGATATTGGCATCATGACGGTACATTATCAATACATCTACGAAAACATAATCTGCATCTTTTTGGTAAAAGAGGTGACAACATAATTACAGTACTAGAAATAGGGACCAACTAGTTCAGCCAGGCTTTAGACTCGCTAAAGTAGACTCATCTTTCATGGGGTACTGTTTGAGATGCTATAATAAAATTCCACAAAGTATTCTTGAACTGAATGAGACGAAATTTAAAACATGCATTAAACGCACACTATGTAAGCAAACATATTACAAGTTGAGCGATTATAGCGCTGATAAAAATGCTTGGCTCAATGCTGGTCCTGCTCCACAAGGACAGCGCGCATAAATTGTTAGCATTAAATGGTGTTGTTGGAGCTGCTGAAGATTGTACAACTATCCTTGCATTGTATAGATTCAATCTATTTAGTATTATATAATCCGCCCATATTGTGTAAATATTATGTAACTCTAATTGTCTCGCTGATGGTGGCGCATGTGTCGGATCATGTAGTTCCCTTCAAAATGGTTGAGTTGAATGGTGCTGATTCATGCGTCATGTTCGCGAACGGGCGCTGTCAGTTGTGACTGGTCATCTCTTAGTTGCCATGGCTTATTTGAATGAATTATTTTGGTTTTTTAATTGTATTTTTTTGTTTTGTTTTTACTGTGGACCCTTTTTACGTGCACATCTTGCTACATTTTTCTCACATAATATACCATCTCAACATGAATGATGTAACCAAGATTTTGTAATAACATTTTGATTTAAAAGAGTGTCCATGGAGTTTCTTGTCCGTTCTTCTCCATAGAGATCTACGCTAGGGAATGGGCAACTACAGTACTTTCGTAGTTTTTATGTCTTGTGACTGGGACTGTAGCTACATTTTATTTTCATCTATGTTTCGACAATTCAAGAGTGCTTGTAACTGGCCCACTTGAAATAAATGCTTTGATTTTGAATTTTGATAAATCTTGTTTATTAAGCGTTAAAGTAAAACACAGAGGCAAACAAATTTTCTTCCACAATTTTAATTTTTACTGCGGATTATATCATGGCAAAGTATCGTATATAGCTGTATACCTCCGTAGAATGCTGTTAAAATGACCGGTCACTGAATGTTAAGCAGATCGTCGTTACGTTTTATTGGGCTCCATTCCATGGCATGTTTTCCCCGTTTCCCCATTACATTCTACGTTTTGCCCCATTCCGCTATTTTATTCTGCGTTTCTTTCCAATTTGGATTTTGTTTCCATCACAAAAACCATCAGGTTTTAATGCTTATCGTTTAAGATGTACGTATAATTTTGGATATCGTCAAGACTGTTTAGGAGAATAGAAGGTTTATTGTGAGATTCTTATGAACCCTTTCGTAGAACTGTTAAATTAAATTCTGTTCAAGCCTATTACAACCAGTTTCGACAATTTGTAGTCCTCACAACGCGTCTAATCACCAATTACTGAGTTTACGTCTGACAACTTCAACGAACTCGTATAATTGCATTAGTACTTTAACAAAGCGTAAGACATTATGAAGTCTAGTCCTATTAGTGCTTGTAAAACATCTCATTAGCAGCTCGGTACACTCACAAAATAAATGGAAAAATCGCGTTCAACTTACAAATAGGTATTACATTAAAACTTTTAACATTACCTACATTAAAAGTCAGTTTAAACATAAAGCGATCCAAACACGAAGTATTTGCGAAGCTGGCGTCGCTCTACCCCCGCGCCCCGCGCGCCTCTTCCCTCCTCTCATCCGGGTGAGTCCGAAACTTTGATGGTCCGATCCAGATTTTTCATCTCCCGACTTATTTGAAATTATAATTCGCCGCGAAGAAATCAAATCAAAATTCCATTTAAACTTGGGATTTCAATATTTGTTTGTTAGGCAGATGTTCGTTATGGTAATCAGTTGCGGTGGTGCTTGACCGCCGATCTCAGGTCTCGGATTGTTGCAACCTATGCTGCCATCGAATTTGAATGGTAAATCTTAGGCGTCACAAGAACTTTGAGAAGATTTGTTCTCTGTTTCAAAATCATATTCAAAAATCAAGTTTTGGTATAGCGAAAAAAAAGGGTAAGGGTTAGAGAAATCTCGCACCAACGAACAATACACGTTTTACAGAATAAGTAGCCTATATTTCCTCACAACATTACGTTTAATTGTTTTACATAAATTGTTTTTTCGTATGACCTTGTCGCAGGTCGTGTGACCCGCTGATCCGATACGCACCGCACGCAAGGTCACTGCACCTTTCAGTAATGTTGGTTAAGTGGCGCATGACAAGGTTACACGGCCTCACCTTATTCGATAAGATACTGGGACTTAACCATACTTGCCGAGAAGAATTGGATAAACTTTTTAATAAAGTACATACATAGTTTGGAAGTTTAGTAAATAAAAGCAAGAATATACTAGCCTGTAAAATCGAATTCAATATGTAATACAAATAATGTAAATACCATAAAAGCGGTTATTGAAACCGAAGCAAATAACAGGCCAAATAACGATAATTCAGACTACCCTTCAATAAATTTATAAATAGTTCTGTTCAAGTAAAGCTCAGACATGAATCAACTTTACCCTTTGTCGGTTTATTAGACACAAAGCATAGCGTTGGCAATACCTTTTTGATTCCAATCATAACTCGAAACAAACATAATCAAATATAAACCAATAAACATCAAACAGCTACAGATATTATTAACATCATGTTTAGAAATGTCATAATTTTCATTGAAGCGAATTTTCAAGTAGAACATTTCGATACAAATGCTTTATAAGGCACCCAGTTCCATTTAATTGCGAAATCAAATGGAGTGAAAAGCTGGCTGTAATTCTATAAAATTGAAACAACGTTAAAATCTGCGATACCTTTGAAAAAGGCTTATGGAAGTATTACGGAAGAGAAATGATTTACATTTTAAAAACTCATTGATTTCGTTGGCGTTTATTTACGTGGAACACTGCCGCGACCCACTTAATATTTTCGTTTAGAAAACGTCGAGTTTCATGGAGAATGACCTAAATTAAATGGTATATTTCTCAGGGGGTTGTATTGGGTATGCATCAGAACAAATTGTATGCCCTGTAGGGAATTGAACAGGCCGTGAATTCTCATATGCTTGCAATGTGACCGCACACACAAACAACTAAACAACAGCTCACCTAACGAAAAAGGGTTGTTAATGTAAGGATTGTTGTGTGGTAAGCGTTTATCGTGGTATGGACATGTGATGCGGAGGAGTGACGTAAATGTAGTGCGAAAAGTTTTGAGTATATATGAATGTGGATGCCTATTAGCGTAGAGAAAGGCAAGAGAAGCGATAGATGAATTGTGTGAAGGATGATACGGCTAGAAAGGTGGTAACTGCTGACGAGTTATAGGGAAGTATGAAAGAAGAAAACTGGCTGCACCGACCCCGTAAAAATTGGGATAAGTAAGGGCAGGAGAATAATGATTCTGATTCGCTGAGTAGAACAATAATTGTTTCCAGTTACGCAGGTTCACAGTGTGGAATGTCCTATTGACGCACAAACGGTTTCGCACGACTTCAATACACCATACCAAGCCCGTACCCCACGTAGAAATTTTTCATCATTTATTTGAAAAAGCAGCAGTTTCCAACAAAAGTGCAACACCTACACGGTCAAAATGTATGAAGCAACAAATTTTTTAAACGTTGTATCGTTTGTGCGTCTATAAACCTTCTACGCATTATGATATTGCAAATAAAAATCTGTAAGGTTACATACACTTATCTTTTGAGCAACTTACTCAAGATTTAACAAACAAAGGAGCAAACTTAATTGATGTTATAGTTATACATATACTATGTATTTTAGTTGGGAATTATGTAGGCCACCACATCAACAAACTTCTGACTAAAGACAACAGGAGCCTCCGCTGGTTAAACTTGGAAACTGTAAATCAAAGCTGCGGTTAACACAATTTACAACTGCTACAAAGATCTCACCATTTCATATTTTGTTCGAAATTGACACAAATAAATTCAATTCGAAACGTATTCATGGCACAATCGAGTTAAAAAATTCATAAACACGTGTAAAGTGTTGTTGCAAACATGATCCAAATAAATTCATTCAAAATTTAAAAAACCTTGTAATTCAGCGCATGAAAAACATTTTTTTCGACAAATCTACAGAATTAACAGGTCTTTGAAATGTTGAATCTATTAAACATAACGGATCCACGTCCAAAGACCTGAAACCCATTCAAATGGGGATCGTTCCAAATGGAAAAGTATAAAAGAGCCGCGGCCTGGTTCACAGTCCGCCATTACGGCGCGGTTTTGTTTTAGTTGGCATCTGTAATTTTCTTAATTATACACTTGTCGCGAGCCGGCGAATTGAAGCGCTGTCCCATTCACGGCGTTATTTAATTTTTGTGGAGCCGAGAGCGTCGAGCGTCGAGCGACGACTGACTGCGACCGACTGCGGACTTCTAAATAAGCTAATGACAGTTTACGTCGGTTAAATAACTTAACTGGTTTAAGGTTGTTCGGATGAGAGAAAATTGAAAAAAATATTTTCGCTGTGGCTCCGATTGAAATTGATTTCCGATGAATCACTCGAGTTATAAAAAGCACGAGCTTTTGCTCTCGTAACATCGTAAAACAGTTTTAATTTTTCCATTTTATCTCTGGCTCTTGGCGATGTTTAGACACTTTCACTTTACCAGTTCTTCATACTGTAATACTCGTACCACTCATAGTTCAGAATGAAATAGAAAAATGGGAGTTTTAATAACAGTAGAATGTTTTGCTGAAATAAATCTGTGAAAGTACGCAGTTTGTTGGCAAACAAGTGACCAAAGTTCGGTCGAGAGCCATTGTTAACTTTAGCCTCGAAACTATTGCTGTACTAAAGAATAAGTTGACAATATAAATTGAACCTGCTTATGTTATACGGGACATTGACTCTGGTTATAAAAAATATAACAAATTTATTGATATTGATAAATTATGGAAAACTTTAAAGTATTTATGTAACAAAGTGTAATTTTTCCTTTGTTCATGTTTAACTAACGTTTAAAAGATACGAAACTCAATTCATTTATTTTGATCTTTTTTTACGATTACAATAATAGACTATAGTTATGTTCAAACCGAATACTTACCTAATAAAAAGATTTAGGTATTATAAATATAGAAATTATACAAAAGAAACTAACTATTACCATTTAACATTATGTGTACCTACATAGGTCTTCTCTAAATCTTTATAGAAATAAAACAAAAAAAAATGCAGAAAATTGCCAGCGCAAAACTACCGCCGCCGGCCCAGATAGAAGAGCCAATAAAAATAAAGACAAAAACGAGGCAACACCCCATTGTGTGTCCCTCATGTTATACAGTTAATAATGATGGCGTTTGACAGCGTATACGAGGAAAATAATCACAAAAAATAACTCATAACAATGCCTAAGCACCGGAAAATAAATAAGCCGCTCGGAGGAAAAGCTAAGTTCAAGAAAGTCACTAAACATTTTTTTCGCAACGTACCGTTTTATGGACTTATTTCTACTGTTTTAGTTAGAAGTTTGTTAAAAAAAAATCCAGTGGAATGTGCTTGTGTTGTAATAATAGATTTTTTGGTAACTAGAAAAACAAATACAGCCAAGAATCCGTACAGCAGCGTTCGCGAATCAAATGAAACAGATTCTCGAAATTTATTCATAACTGTTTGTGAAATATTATTTTGGGAAGCACAAAATGAGAAACGTGAAAGGTAAAAGAAAAAATACTTATAGATACCTAATAATGAGATGTTTGTTCTCTCCAAGCCAAGTTTACATTCAGTTAAATAACAAGTTTAGACGCTGTCAAAAGTTGGAACAATTTTATTAGTTATACAATCAGGCATTATTTTTCTGAAATCTATAACATTTAATTCCATGCAAAATATGCATTGTTAATTCCGCAAAAAAATTGACACAATATTGAAATAGTTCAAAAAACTTACTAGACTCGACCAGGACTCTCTTACAGTGATAAATAATGCTGTTATTGTTGCTAACAAAGGGGTTTCTCAATGGGATGTGTTTGAAATGAGTGGCTTGTAGGCTTTACAGTATTAAGCTCTGTGAGTTTTGATTTGATCTACACGAATTCTGACAAATACGTACTCTGATTGGACAGGTCTACTCACTCAGTTCTTTCCTCAAAATACCTTCTCAGATACTAGCCACAAGGCGGCATACTAGCACAAGGTTTTAGCATTAAAAGCGGATTTTATCAGTTAACAGTACAAATAAGATATATCAAAATAAAGTCTGGGAAAACAGTAAAAATGTGTAAATAAACGCGAATTTTCCAGCAAAAGACGAATCATTTGTAGAACAGAGCAAAAGGAAAGAACTTTTCCATAAAAATATTACGTTCTGCTATGGTAATGACAGAAGCCAAAAGCAATTCAACAAGTTTTCAACACTTTCCATCCTTTTAGTAAAATATGCGGCGCTGGCAAGACAAAGAAAATAATTTTCATAAATCATGGGAGGTTTCGGAGGGAACTGGCGATAGTCCTCCAGGGCAAGAGGGTAACAATCGATATTTTATTAACACTCTTCGGAGGGCGTAACTCCGTAATAGTCACAAGTGAGGAGGTCAACAAAATAAAGAGTCCAATTTGAGAGGGTCGGCACAAAAAATGAGTTCGACCTAAGTGCTTAGTAAGATAAAGAATTCAAATTCAGAAAATGTAGACGTAAATCTTGTGACAATCATTCTATGAAATCGGTTTGTGTTTCAAAAGAGAGTTACTAAGTTCGATAAAAGGATTTTCAATCTTATTTGAGACAGATAGTGGAAGGTACTGAAGTATACGTTGTTAATATATTGATTTGATTAAGAGTAGCGTGCGACTTCTTCGTTACACTCTAGAAGTTAATTAAGTATCTGATTATGGTTTGCTTGTATAAAAAATATTTAGTATCAAGTCTTCAACCTACTTATAGGACAATATGCCATTCTTCGAGTGTTCTAGAAGTAAGCTATTGAACTTATTATCCTAATGACACAAGCCTGTTTTTTATCTCGAAAAGACTTTTTACAAAGATGACAAACCTACGTTAACTAGAATCCATAACTAAATTAAAAATGAACTGAACGCGCGACAAAGCTGAACTAATCTCCATTTCATTGAAACGCAGCTTATCCACTCACTAACCAACAGCCAACGGATGAAGAACAAAAACAAAACTAAGATCTGAAATAAAAGTGAACGAGATAAAATAATTAATTTATACATTTTATACCTGTCCCACCGCCGACGATGAAGCGACTAGCTTTCGACCATTCTCGCTCAAGAAACGCACAAAGGGTTGTAGGTCCCGTGTAAGCATATGCATAAAATACATACCTAACTAGTAATAGTTGATCGTTGACTGTTCACACACATGTTGAAAGAGAAAGAAGTAAAATGTTGCCTAGACAGTTGCCCTAATCCCAGCTGTCTTTTATGAATATAAAACTAGGAATTTGATATTTTCGCGAAAGTTTTATTTTTAACTAGCTTTTATCCGCGGCTTCGCCTGTGTGGGTGTCAGGCATTATGCCTTAGGAATGTATTACCGGTAAGAGGAATCCCAGGTCATAGTCTATCAGAGTTCTCATTGTCATCCGAATCTGTTCACCGGTTAAGGTGTAAAAGGTAAAAGACAGATAGACCGACTGACCATATTAGGATGGATGTTATAGATGTATACAGGTTTAAAACAAAGCATCAAAATTATTCTTATCCAAAGCAAACTAACTACGTATAATCGTTTCCAAAATACAGATTTAGAATGAAAAAAAAACTAAAAGACGTATAATTTTTTTATTTGCCTTCAAGCATCTAAATCTTTTATCTGTTTTAAACTTAGTACGTTTAATTTAAGTGTCATCTGCCACCAGTGGTGGCAAAATTTGGGGCAAAAGCGACTCCACAGACGCAACCACCACCAGTGGTGGTAGATGCGACAAATAGTTGCAACTGCCACCAGTGGTGGCGGACCGGTAGTGGCAGACGGGAATAAAGGGATCTTACTAGGTATAAATCTCGAGACCTATGAAAAAAAAATGAATACACCATAAGCATTCTACTTTTGGTAACAACTGGTATACCTTTAGGTTTTGCAAATCACGCTCCTAATTTCTGAACTGACTAAAAGATAAAAAGTTCTGCCCTGTTTCACTAACTCAAAGCGACACCTAGATTAGTGCCAAAATATCAATTGAGATCTTGGTGCTGAGCCGAATGATGAAAATCCAATTTATCGCTTTCACAAGAAAAAAACAAATGCCTCACTATAGTGAAAAAGCCGTTTCGTGCGACCTAGTTCTAGAATTGTGTACCTATCGTTACGATACATCTTTGCAATATCATGATCAGGTCTCAGCGGGTCCAGACTTTTCAACGCCTAGTACTTAGCTCGCTGCGCACGTATTCAGAGTCAACTAACTGAAATGGGTTCCCTCTCGAGGTACTTATACAGAGCGAAGGTTAGCAACCTGTCACTGCGAGGATTATTAGCTCGCAAAGCCTTAATACAGGAGTGCTACACGTTTTGTTAAGGGCTCTTTGGAAGAGCTTTATTTTTAGGCAGTAAATATTTTATTGCAAATCAGATTTGAAGCGGAATCTCGAAAGTTCTAGTACAAAATACTAAGATAACTCGTCAATGTAATATTCGCCTTTTCTCAGTGCTCTTTAAAAGAGCAAGCACAAAAAATACAGTCCCTTCGTCGAAAGTTGGAGCAAGAATCTGAACAGAAGCTTCGACTGCTCACGTCGACGCTTACCTACATCAAACTGACGATATTTCAGTCCAACTTACCGCCATAAAAAGTGGAAAGTTTCCACCTTTGCATAAATAGAAGGTACCGTTCGTAAAGTAGGCAGATGAACACGCGTCCGATAGTCCCTCCCTTATCGATGTTTATCTCTACACTGGACTGTCTTTCGGGGTCGACGGATCGAGTCCGTCCGCCCGGAGGATTTGCCCACTTTTATCCCGAATTTATTGTTTGTCCTCTTTAATGGGATATGCGGGGATACTGACCGCCCGGGGGATTATGTTTGTTAATAGATGCTGCCTTGTTACGCACAGATTTCGGGGCTTGAAATCGCAGATTTAGACGCGAGAGTAAAGGTTCACTTCGACAAATGAGAGCCAAAGGTGCCCTTTGTCGTTCGTAAAGGACTTTGTTTTGTTTATTTTTGTTTGGCTTAAAAATATAAGATCAAATCGCCACCCCAACTTTTTGAATTTAACATGTTATTTCAGCTGTACCGCTTCCATCTGAAATATATTTTATATCCATAGAAACACGTCGGTATACAAGGTTTTTTCAATAAAAATTCAATGTATATTCAATGTGAAAAGCGCGTCTATTTTCATTCAAATCAAACACGAAATATGGTTGTAGTTGACGCAGGAATATTTGTGTCAAAGTGTGTCAATACACCCCGCGTCCAACTTTTTGTTTAACTTTGTTGTTTGGCATTCACAATAATTCGCTCGACATAGCGGGGATCAGGGACCTAATTGATACGGACGAGGGGAAATCGTTAACATTAAAAAACAGCATACAGATGGACTGTGGACTCACTCGAACTTGTTTCAATACGTGAACGAGGGACGTAAAACTGCAGACAGGAAAATTTGTTTAAAAATGGCGCTCTTGTTTGCAATTTTGTAGCTTTAACTACATCATCGTAACAAAACTCTCGGAATTTATAATTGAAGCCTACCACGCCTGCTGCAAACTAAAAGACCCAAACACCAAGAGCAAGGGTAACTCCTGGTGGAATGCGGAACTTAGTAAGCTCAGGCAAGCCATGCGCAAACAATGCAACAGAGCCAAAAACTCCAAATTACCAGAAGACTGGGACTCATACAAGAAAACACAATACACCTTCAAAAAACAAGTCAGGAATGCCAGCAGGGCAGCCTGGCGGAAATTCTGCGAAGAAATTGAATCGAACAGCGAAGCCGCGCGTGTGAGAAAGATCCTATCTACCGATCAAGATCGCACCCTCGGGTCGCTGAAAACCCCAGACAACACATACACCAAGTCGGATCAGGAAACAAGTAAAGTCCTTTTGGAAACCCACTTCCCAGTCTGCAATCTCTCCGATGAAAGAACCTGGGCAAGTGAGCCAACGCACACACCAAATGACCAAGACTGGGCCATAGTAACCGCAAAGAGAATAAAATGGGCAATAAAGACTTTTAAACCATATAAATCCGCAGGCTTAGACGAAATTTTCCCCGCCCTGCTACAATGGGGAGTAGACGTTCTAACGCCATGGCTGATTGTCATCTACCAAGCCTGCATAGCACAGAAATATAATTATACCACTTGCATGGCGTGAGGTGAAAGTCATTTTCATCCCTAAACCAGGCAAACCAGATTACACACAACCCAAGGCGTACAGACCAATAAGCCTAACATCTTTCTTACTGAAAACCCTCGAGAGACTCTGTGATCGGCACATTCGGGACGGACCTATTCGGGAGCGACCACTTCACAAACAACAACACGCGTATTCCTCAGGAAAATCAACAAAATCTGCGCTGCATAGTGTGATCTCCAAGATCGAATGTGCAGTGGACCACAAATGCTCTTCACTAGCTGTCTTCATAGACAGAAGGCGCTTTTGACAAAACCATCTTCCATAGCATCAACGCAGCCCTCGAGGAACACGGTGTGGACTCGACCCTGCGAGGATGGATCACAAATATGCTCCGACTGAGAGCCGTACAAGTTACGGTAAATGACACCACTAGAGCCATAGTGGCGAAGGGCTGCCCCCAAGGTGGTGTCCTCTCACCACTACTATGGAACCTCGTAGTAGACAGCCTCATCAAACGTCTCAACAGCAGAGGCTACTACACGGTGGGTTATGCTGATGATCTGACCATAATAATAAACGGCACACACGAAAACACACTATGCAACCTTATGCGCCAAGCTTTAAGAATAGTAGAAGACTGGTGCAAGGAATACAAACTAGCAGTGAACCCTACCAAAACCGAACTCGTCCTCTTCACAGAGAAAAGGAAGCTGGCAACGTTACAATTGCCAAGCTTCTTTGGGACAACCCTAAGCCTATCGACTGAAACCAAATACCTGGGTATCTTTTTGGACAAACAGCTGAACTGGGCAAAACACACTGATTACATCATCACAAAAGCCAATATAGCCCTATGGCAATGCAAGAGACTCCTCGGGAGAAATTGGGGCATAAGCCCCAAAATCATTACATATGGTTCTTTAGTTTGGTGGCCCAGGACCAACCTAAGTACAACCCAAAAGGATCTCGAGAAACTACAAAGATTTGCCTGCGTAGCAATCACCGGCAGCATGAGAACTTCCCCCACTGTTGCCTTACAGGTGATGCTGGGGCTGCCTCCCCTACACCTCGTCGTAAGAGAGGAGGCGGCCATAGCGACTTTCAGACTCGAAGTATCCGGCATCCTAAGAAATGATTCCAGAATCAAACACACACGCATCAGAGAAGATGCAATCAAAGAACAGCCGATGATGACATCACCCATCGACAGAATCCTGAAGACCCACTGCTTCCAAAAACACTACAACATACAGCTCATAGAGGAGTTGTGTGACTACTCAAGTACAAGAGAGCTAAGGATTTACACTGACGGATCAAAAACCAACGATGGGACAGGCGTCGGAGTGTTCTCCGACGACCTAAACATTAAGATATCCAAACCACTTGCAATGTTCAACTCTGTTTACCAAGCAGAGTGTGTAGGTATTATCCAAGCGGCACACGCTATAGAGGCCAGGGAGGTTACGGATACCAATATTCGAATACTCTCCGACAGTGCCTCTGTTCTTCAATCCCTAAAGAGTAACCAGATCACGTCGAGACTAACACTAGAATGCCACAAGGCCCTAGAACGAATCACGGTACTAAATCACAACACGGTAACGCAACAATGGATTAAAGGTCACAGTGGATCACTTGGAAACGATGCGGCTGACGAACTTGCCAGAAGAAGATCCAGCACAAAACCCTACGTACCCGAACCCATTGTGCCAATTCCTTTCAAGCAGCTAAGAAGCTGGTTAAAGGATCACACTCGAATACAAGCGGAGAAATGGTGGACCTCGACACCAGGATGCAGGCAATCCAAGGAAGCTATGCCATCCCTGGATACAAAGCTGACCAGGTGCCTTCTGCGCCTGGACAGAGATAGCCTGCGTCTGATGGCGGGGACCATCACTGGACACTGTTCACTAAATAAACACTTCCACACCCTAGGTATCACTGACAGTCCCCTGTGCAGAGCATGCATGGAGGCGGAGGAAACGGTGGCGCATGTGCTCCTTGAGTGCACAGGCGTTACCAAGATTCGCGAGGAGACCCTGGGAGCACCAAGATCCCTTGTGGATGCCCTGAGGAGACCGGGAAGTCTGATCTGCTACTGGAGGGAGGTGGGCTGGTTGGAGTAATCGGCCACCATGGCTCACGCACAATGGTCCACTTCAAGGACTAAGTGCGGAAACCTAAACCCCATGATAGATGATACTACATCATCGTTCATCGTAGAAAAAATCTACTATGTAGAGAAGTATCCCAAACTCTGAAACACTCTGACACTTTTCAGATCTATAATTATTTCCAAGATATCCAGCACCAAGATTAATTCTTTAGCCAAACACGTGCTACACCGCAACCCATCGGGCGGCGCTGCGGCACAAGCTCGATGGTACAGAGAGGAGTCAGCATGTTTGAGTTCACTCCCGCACAAAGCGAGCACTATTCAACCGAGCTGTAAATGTTGGCCACGGGTGACCGGTTGGTACCTAGGTACATTAGTTTTTCGGATTTAGCTTTTTTTATTAGTGGAATTGTTTCATTTAGCTATTATGCGGAGGCTTAACGTTTTGTCGTTATCGGGAAAAATGTAATGTCGGGATAATGGATCTACATGCTTAGTGTGGCACTAGATGGCGCTGTGTGTAATGTCCAGCGATATTTATATTTATATATATTTATATTTATTTCAACTCCCGTACATAACATTAAATGCAAGAGTTAAGTAAGTTAAGTAAGTTTCTATTGTTTACACTTTCTCATATAATATATATACAACATTATTTAATATACAGGCCTAAAATAAAAATAAAAATTTGCACATTTGTAAAAAGTTCGTCCGCATCGCTGTCAACAGAAAGTTAATAAAGTTAGTTGAAATACATGTGGGGTATCACGTAGGTTAAATAAGACACTAAAAACAAAAGCATATAACGACAATATGCTGCGAACATGCTCAGAATAATAAAAACTTTAAACAACATGATATTTTAACTAAAACTAGAACGCAACATCGTAGAAAAACGTGAATGTAGAAATAAAAAAAAACATGCGAACTTGGAAAATAATTAAAATATTTGCAAATAGATGCCATTTCACTTAATAAAACTAAATAAAACTCATAAACACGGGACTCATAAATAATAAAACAGAATATGAAATACTCGTGTATTCTAGTAGAACGTATATATATATCAGACGTTATACCGGGATACATTACAGCGAAGACAACAACACTGTTATATGATACTCGTGTTGTTAAGTACTTCGCTCACGAACCGAATCACACACGAGCACAATTACGAGTGCGAAACACAAAAAGATTCAACGCTCGGCGTTAATGACGGTAACAAAGCTGAATCGATACAAAACTAATAAAGTCAATCGAGAACTAAACGATTGGGAGGCGATACGGCAAATAGGTCGCGGAATAAAGATACGGTACCTACGTGACCAGGGTCGGTATACCGAGTCGATTCGATACTGACGAACGATACCGAGGATCGATTGCGATAGGCGAAGGTTCGATTTTGAATTTGTAGGTTCACGCCCTGAGCGGCACTTGATCGGAACCGCCTGATTTGGGTTGCACGCTGGGGTTAAAAGTGCAATATTAACACGCTACACAGACTGGCGTGACTTAGTTATACAAACATAATCAGCTGTCGGTGTCGTGTTTCTTTTGTGCTCTAGCAGATTTATGTTCTGATTGACAAACAAACGTGGTCTTAATGAAGAAACAAATAAATGTGCGTGTTTATACAAGATCAAGAACTGTTGGAAACGTCGATAGTTACACAAAGTGATCAACGACCTCCGGCGATGATTTAGGGCAATTTGCTGTTTGAACAGTTTGTTAAATCAATCTTCGAGAAAGGTTCTCTTTGAAGATAGTTAGATTATCGAATGTTATGTAAAAACAGTTTGATATAATATCAGTTCAGAAGCTCAGCTTCAGTTACATGAAAACTTCATTACCGACGACTAGTCCCACCCCGTAAGCTGCTCAGCAAAATAAATAAACACGTCGAACAACGTATCCGCAGCACAGTAAATCCATTTTTATATATAAACTCGCAAATCAGATAATCCAAATTGGTTTTTAGACGTAAACTCAATTTTGACATGTATTTTACTTTATCGCGGAGGCAGATAAATTGATAGAGATACCGCTGTAAGTGTGGCGAAGTGTGAATACTGCGAAATATGTATATCTAGTGGAAGTCAGGAAATTTGGTCGCTGTAATAATAGATAGTCAGTTACCGATCCACGGCTGGGCTCAGTTCCTGTTGGTTCACGAGGAAATTGTGATGGGAGGATTATTAATATTGAATTTTCAGTGCCAAGATTAGTTTCTGATAAATGGTGGTTCTCTCCATGAACGTATTTTATCAAGCTTCCGTCAATGTCTATAGTTTCAAAGCAACATCGACATTACCAGAGAGCGTCATAGAAAGCTATAATATATTAAGTGCCAGCTATGATCGCAATTAAATAGCGATTGACCCACCTACATTTATTAAAATTTGTCATCTGTCGTGATTTTTTAATGAAAAACGATATATGGTTCATTTGTTTTGTTTTGTACGAAGAGATATTAGGGAAAGGGCAATGACCGCTATTGCGATCTTAACTGGCAGCGACTATAGCATATCGTTGCAAAAATGTGAAAGTCCAAAGCAAAGATAGTTTTTCAAATATAGTAGGTACTTACATAAAAAAATAGTCCATCCTGATCTTTGCAGTGTACAGCAAAGTTATTAATAAATAGATAGAGCTATGACAGACATCGAATGAACATTTTTAGGGAAATGCAAGCAAATATTTTTATTGCAAGATTGCCGCCACAAATGGATTGTTTTGATTCGTTTAAATTATCCACATAAGCTGTAAGTTTTCCGAAAATAATAATAAACTATGTAGATAGTAGCAAACTAATTTAAAAAATAAACAAACGCCAAACAATATTGCAATAAAATTCTCAGTACCATTTATTACGGTGACAAAAACGCTGGTGAAAAATACGTTTTAAAGAAATAAAAAGCGACGTATTTCTGAGAAACGTCCATTAGTAGCACGAGTATGGAATAATTAAACCCTGTTAGACCCCTAAAAGGTACATCGCAAACGTTTTTCTATTTTTCTCTTGGTTACAATTTGCATGTCCAAAGTAATCATGGTTCTACAACGATAATTTCAAAGGTCATGAACCCAAAACTAATGTCAATATTTTCACCAACACTAAGCGATATTTGAAATATTACTGCACTGGAATTTCAAATCTTGGTATTGAGAAGAGCTTTCAAAATCCGACAGCACTCTTTTATTTGGAGATTCGTGTAGGGGTTGTCGATTGTTTCTGAAAACTGCCATAATGTATTCATCGGTAGTTGATATCAGTCATTCAGTAGATTTCTTTCACTTAACCATGATAGTGAAAATTAACGGATAAGTTAGAGTATGGCTCACGGCCCTTGACCTTGCGATGCGATCTTATGAATAAAACGTTCAGTAGCGCATGAGTCCGAAACTTTTTGACCCCCAAAATATATCAGCTAACGGTGTCGATTCTGTTATGCACAAACTAAACTTGGTTTAGGCTGTTGCTATCTTTTTATCTCTAATAAAACGAGAAAGAGACGGACGTAATTTAGAGCTGTCAAATTTAATTGGAACTAATATTTCCATACAAATGAAGGGTGCACGTAAAAACATGTCGACTAAAAACACTGTGAAGCGCTAGGCATAAACTAGTTTGACATCTCTAACTTAGTTCTAGCTATAGCCGTCCTTCTCGCGCACTGCCTTTTAGTAAAAGTTAGCAATAGCCTAAATTAAGTTTAGTTTGTGCACAACAGAATCGACACCAATATCTAAAAGTGCCAAAGGTTAACAATTAACACCACTGAAAAAGCAAAAAATAATAACACCATAACATATACTCATACCTTAACACTAAAATTGATGTCTTAATTAAATCTTTCTCTACGATAATACTTAGGTGTCGCTGAGTTTTAGGAATACTCATTGCTTATAGCCTTTTTTTTTTCGGATGGGTAATCATCAAATGACTCCTCCCGCTCTGGGCGGAGCAGGAGGGAGTGTCAGACTTTTACTGACTAAAACCCATCCATATTCCTTCATCGCTTTTTATGTTCCGGGGTCACGGTATCCCTTTCAAACAGTCCTGCAGCCCCGGCAGGCATCGGCCCTTGCGGACCCCTTCCTTTAGCTGACATCTCTTAGAGGCGCGAGTGGAACACGAACGCGCCGTCGACACGGCCTGTCGGCATGAGACGGACAGACGGTGAGCTAGCCCATAGCTCACTGTCCACAGGCCCGCGCCTACGGTGGCCGGGAGCCACCAAGTGGCCCCCGACGCCCGGGGCGCAAGGCGCCTCCCGCGGCGACCGGGACGTGAGGATCTCTCCCTCTCACGTTCCGCCACCTCCTTCTCTATCATTACTGCTTCGCAGAAGGAGGTGACGACGTCCCATTCCATCTCGCTCCAGACCATGGATTGAACCAGCGCCGGACGCGAGAGTTCGCCGTCGCCGATCGCCGCTTCAAGGACACGGCAGTGCTCCGCCCAACCGGGGCACACCTCCACAATGTGCTCCAACGTGTCCTCCGGTCGATCGTCGCAATGGAAGCACCCGGGCGTTTCCTCCCGGGCGATTCGTTTCCCCCTGTACCTGCGTGTTTGTAAGTTCCCCGAAGAAAGAGCTATCTCCTATTTCGAGGAACCGTCTAGGTGTTTGGCATTCAGTTCTAATATGATTGGAGCTTACTAAATACTAGGGTAACATTTTGCCAGAACTGTTAGTGTAACCTAGGACCGTACGCTCGACTGCCACTCTACACTCGGTTGCTTAAAATAATTATGTTTGAAAATTACCTAGTAACTGGGTTATGGGGAAGTCAGATTGGCAGACGCTTTTCGTAAAATCCTGGTATTCAGCTGCCATTCATCATTTATACCGAAAGCCGACCCCTTTCCCTTAAGTTGATCCATGATGGCTCATGCGAGAATTGGGATTTATTGTTGAAAGGTTATAAGAGCAAAATATTGCACCGGCCTAACAGAGCAAAATAGACGACTGGTCACGTCTATTTTGCTCTGTTAGGCCAGTTGGCCCACAAAGAATGATATAAATTGGACCAAACTGTCGTCAGAGATGACGTTCTAATTTTTTATATTTCAACAAAAAAAATCTATTAAATAAATTCTAAGTCAAAAATTTGCGATCAGCAATCAACAATGAATGATATAAAGTGGACCAGAATGTGTCTCTGACAACATTGTGGTCCAATTTTTATCATTCAGCTACGTTCGTCCTACACCCAAAAATACATCGACAAGTATACCTCTTCCCCAATCCACCTTCGAGAGGAGACTCCTAAAAATCTGCGATCAACAATCGTGACGTAATTTACTACGCACAATGTATTGGATCAGACCTTATTTTAATAAATGCGAGTGAGCAGCGCAGGAAAAAGTAAAGAATTTGTTCACAAAACGCCGCCCTTGATAAGTGGCACAAAAGATAGTGAGTGGACAATCTATTCGGAGCCGGCCGAATCGCTTCGATTGCTGTATCTGCAGACCTTAGCCGCTGGTCTCTGCGACGAGAACTTTGCGATTTTTGAAGCCGTGGAGCAGGTGAAATTTTGGACCAAATAATTTCATGTAAGCAATGTGAAAAAGAAGAATAAGCTGGGTCAGTCACTCAAGCTAGAAATTCACATGTAAATCATAAAGTATTTACCCCTATATAAATAAACATCAGTACCTACCTATATGTACAGAATATGCCAACCGCGCCGCTATCAAGCAGATACCCAATAAAACTGAAAAGAACTATTAAGATATACCGTTTAATATTTCAAATTAAACCTTAAAACTGTCTAAGTTAGCAAACAGATATAAGTTCCAAAGCGGATCTACTATTTTTGGTAGTTTAATTTAGCTGTTATGAGCTACAAAAGTTTTGAGGAAACTCCTATCGAGAGCAGCTACACCAATAACTTGTATTAAAGATATTACACGTTTAAAAAAAATACACCAATAACTTAGACACCTATAACAAACATATTTAAAGGATGTTTGTAAGTTATTTTTCATGCCTTAATCAAAGGAATAATGAGAATTATCATTTAAACAACCGGTTGATCTTAGAATCCAGTTTATAGAACTTTAACGGAAGTGTAAACTAATTTTAGACTCGTTCCCGCTACCTGTTATCTCTTACATTCAGGATTCCGATCACCTTTTTATCAGGTCAACGGTTAGGTACGTGGGTCACGCAACATGGACCCGCCAGCACGAAAATGTCGTCAATGTATTAAATTATGTGCGCTCCGGACACCTTCGGGCAGTCCAGACACTCTCCAACTGGACGGGAATTTTGTTACACTTATATTGTTGTCATGTGCAACTGTTATGTACATTTTATGAAGGATTTTGAAGATATCAGTAAAAAAATTAAGAGTTTTGAGTTTATTAGTGGGATAGTGAGGTATTTTACGGTTGACAATAATTTCAATAGATATGCTATGGAACTAATTTGAAAAAAAACCCGCGAGATTTACCCTATTTTTTTGTTTTTATAAAATTGAATGACGCATCAATTATTCCTATAACTGCATATTAGTCTAAACTAAAAAAACCGATCAATCAATAGAAAGCAAAGTAAATCACATAGGTATAAGCCTCACAAGGCTGGCGAGCAATCAGTCAAACATTACACGATCGATTGGGCGCAGCTCAATTCATTAGGGAGCCAGCACCGATTGCCGTCCTTCCGTATGCCGCCGATAAAACAAATCTAAATCCTCGTGCTGTTGACTATTCTTCCAAAAGGTTTTATAGTTAATCTCGAGTTCAATAAAGGAAGCCTTGCCTGATTACTCGAAGCCTCTTTTTAAATATTTGTTTTACCAATTGACAGTAAAGTACATATACTCGTACGTATAATAAATAATGTGCTCTCTAGAAATAAAAAATAGGAGTTTGAATGATATTTATAGTTTGATAATAAGGTAGTCTTTAGATAGACAATTTGAGCAAGATGAGGTTTTTAAAGTGACAAAAGAAAAGCTAGGTTGTATAGTTAGCTGGTTAGGGGACTACAGGAGCGAAACGCGAGTTTTATAATGTAAAAAATCATATGATTCACTGCAATAAACAAAACCAGCAAAATATACGATATTCTTCAGGATATATGCTAGTACGACAGTGTTTTGAAAACATAATACAACTAATTTTACAGATAAAAAAAAGAATCACGAACTTATCTCTAAAAATTTCTTTTAATGAGTAAAAACCATATTAAAATACATGCGATCATTCTGATTTTTTGCCAAATAATTATACAAGCAACATATTAGCATCATAGTGTTTTTTTTTGGTAAAATCAATAGATTTTTTGTAAATCGCAAAAAAACACTAATTTCGCACTATTCGGCCCGCAGTGACTGACGTAACAACCACTTTGTAGTGCAAGCTGATTAGAACTTTATTCTAATAGTATTTCAAACGAAACGATTACGGCAAATTCCTTCCATCATGGGAGAGGCTTATGTCCAGCAGTGGACGTTATGGGCTGTTGTAGTAGTAGTATTTCAAACGAAGTTTGAACCAGCACAAATAGAGTTGCTAATTTAGCTCCTGTAGTCGCTTTAACACAAAAAAAAAAAACAATTAAAATGTTTTATTACTATAAAAGTTTTTATGAATAAGGCAAGAAAAGAAGTCTGATGAGATGACGAAAAATAGAGAAGTGTGGAGGAAGAAGTCATGCTGCGCCGACCCCAAATGAATTGGGATAAGGGCAAGAGAATGATGATACTATAAAAGTTTTTAATATGATTTGTCATCGTGTGAACTAAAGGTTGAAAGAATTAAAGTGTTCTTTTTACCTGACTACCAAGAAAGGGTTATTAACTCTTTCTTTTTAAAACTTCACAGGTTTCATTACTACGCCTTTCAAATAATAAATATGCATTCAAGTAAAAACTCAACAAAGTTCCCCTTTGTAGCGTCCGCTCAAGAGAGCACAATATTTTCAAAATGGCTCTTGCAGCCTTCACAGCGACGTTTAACGCAGAAATAGATGTTAATTTCGTTTTATTTTCTGCTGCAGAAATATATGAGCAAAGTTAAAGCTTATATTTTAAAACAGATAAAAAGCACCGACGAGAAAATAGAATTTATATTCATAGCAATAATTAGTGGTACTAAACAGTGGTCTCATCGCGTATCACGAACCCGACCACACACGTAACAAGCTACATTGATTTAAGCTCCCGCCCGAATATTGTTCACAAATTAAATTATAAACCTAGAGCCGAGCGCACGGATACGAAACAGCGAATAGTGCCATTAATAACCACAACTTTATTCATAAAATGTTTCGAATACTAATGAAACTCAGTTATTACTTATCCACGACTATTAAATCCCGTTCTTGGAAGTTTCCCATTCATAACTTGTTTAATTTCAGACTGAAGATCACGGCCCGCGCGCGTTATATGTTCAGGTGAATATTTTACCGGCAACGGGAACTTTTACCCTTTCTTTTTACCACTTGTTCAGGATAAGACGTGACTTTTAATATCGCAGGTGGGTTCACTCACTCCGCTCCCGTCGCTCCCGTCGCTCTCGATGCTCGCAGTGCTTTAATTCTGACGACGGATAACGTTACATTCAAAGTTTTGATGTTTAGGTGGATTCTGCAGTTTTTATACCAAGTGTACGGACAACTTGTGTTTTAGTTTTGAATTATAGTAGTGCTACTTTATTGACATTCAATTATGAATGGTTCGCATTATAATTACGAATAGAACTGATGATAGAAGCTTGTCAGTCCCATCATCCGAAAAGGCCATTTTTGTAAAATAATTTCAGCTAATTCCAAACATCTTTGAAACGCGACTCTCGTTCGAATTTGATACAACATCTCGAGACGTCGACGTCATTAAACGAACCATTGGAAACAACAATGTTATTCATCCATACAAATTCTCCGTACTTTTATAAGTCGTAGTGAATTTTATTTAGAAGACAAACGTTGTCATTTCTGAGATGCGGATGAAATCTCGTGGGCAAGCAAATAGGGAATTATGTCGTCCATCGAGTGCCCTAAGGGTTGGTGGGCCTGATTCGATTTGCGGGCCTACGGAGGGTTGTCCACATAAGTGTTTTGGACCCACGTCCTTAACCAAGCGCGTGCTTGAATATGCAATCACATCTGTCGATACTAATGTATGGAGCCTTCGGGGAGATGAGATCTGTCGAGGAAACAGTGCCTCACAACTTGCTAATTGTTTCTATTTGATTGTGAGCTCGTTATCCGTCAGCCGCCTTCTGAAATGCTTTCTGTTCTTGAGAGAATGGAGTCTCGGTATTTAATGCAAATATTAGCAGTATCTTAATCATTTACGGAGGGATAACATGGAAACATAACGGAAATTGAATCTGTTTTGGAAGTTATTTCTGGAAGGGGCTGTCAATCAAAATGTTAAATGTTTTAATCATCAGCGTATCAGCCGTAAAATGGTGGTTGTTAAGCACTCCGATTGCCTTATAATTTATCATTACAGTAAGTAAATATTTACATGATACAGGCGCAATCAGCACACTGATCACAGTCGGAATCATCGCTTCTTTATTTGATCCTTCTTGGCGACGACTACGCATGAAATCACTGTTTTCGTTATGGCTAAAATATTAGCTAGCTTTCGTACTTATAGCAGCTATTTTCTTAAGAAAAATAGCGTAGACGGTTAAATAAACACAATATGTCTTAAGAACACACCCACACACTTTCCTTTTCACTATTTTAATCTATTGCAGAGAAAACATCGACTTATTTGAAAAACATGAAAGCATCGAAAGCATACTCGTAAAGAATCTCGGGCCACTGTCAATCTCAGTGAAGTTTCATCCAAGATAGATAGCCCAGACTTTGTTAGAAATCTAGGAGTACCTACTAGCTCAGATATAGAGGGAAAGACAAATGGCGGTGGATTCCATTGGAGCAGGAGTGAGAGGAAGGGACAAAGCTTCGGCGGAGGGTAAGTAATTTATCATAGAATAATATTGGATCACGAGGTCTGTGCCGGGCGGCGGCGACGGCGCCGGCCCGCCCGACCGCTAGCCAGGAACTGCGGTGCTTGGGTTTTGAAAACAAGGTATGAGCGAACGCGATTGGGATAATTAAATTATGGATTAGCTATAATTCACTTGTTTGCGTAGATTAGAGAAATTGCATCGTTCCTATATGATCTTTGAAAGATCATCTTACAATCGATAATTCTGACGAAGATATTTTAATAACTTGGTATATCTAAATATTTTGTTGGATTTTAGAGATCACCATCTGCCTAGACTATTCAGTGTAGTCTAACTGAACCCAGCTGAACACAAGTGTTGCAAGGGCCTAGAGATCTTTTTATTGTAACTTAGATTTTTTCGTATCATACTGTTTTAAACATCACAAAGCCACTGCACTGGGAAGAAAAATGGAAGCCATCAAAGATTTTTTTTTTAAATATCCGATATTTATCCGCTATTCCTTCTAGTTCGCGCCTCTCCAATTTGTTCAGCCCAAACTTGAAATAACACGGTATCCATGATCTTCGGAGCCTTTGCGCTGTAATACTGTCTTTATGTAGGCCTAGCCGTAAGTACTACTCATATAAATGTGGACTGTGACTAACCATACGTGGTATAGGTACATAGGCTAGGCATAGCCATCTTTCTGCACACTTAATATTGCAAAAAAAAAAACTGTCAGTTGTTAGTCATTTTAAAGATATGTTTCAAGCTGGAACCAATCATACACGAACAATGTTTTATTGCAAACCGGTTGGTTGGTTTCGAAGATTAGCATTAGCAGATGTACGTTACGAACATAGTGACGCTTGATTTTCATATAATATCAAGACTATAAAAAGCTGTAGTTTGTTTGTTTGTTAGTTTGAAGGTCACGTAGAGGGTAATTTTCCAAACTTCTGATCAGATTCCTAAAATCTTTCACTAATGGAAAGGCTATAATTCTAAAACGTCCCCGTAGGGTAATTTCTGCTTATATCTCAAGTGGAGTCGCAGGTAAAACCTGGTGTAGTATACAAATGTGGGCCAAGTCTCGAAGAACACACGTACCTACGCCAACTGTCTCTCCACGCGCACTATACAGGATGTTCCCACTATATTTGTTATACAGCCTCACTATATGTTATACAGACTGTTCTCACTATATGTTATACAGTATGTTCTCAAACTCGTGTTATTATCAATCCCGAAACATCGGATTAGTTGAGAGTTGCTCTCGTGTTCAGACATGCTTCTCTTGTAACATTAATGTGGTATAATTCGAGACTTGAAATGTGGTTAGGAGGTGTACTGTTCTGGGGTATTGTGGTGTATGTACTACGGAACTATCATTATACTTTTGTAATGATTTTCAGACTATTTAATTTTGTTTTACACCAGAGATAGTTCCTGATACATTTGTACAATGGTAGAATTATATTTTTTAATTTTACTGAGTTTGTCAACCGTCAGACCAACAACACACATCAACATAAGTTAGACTATCCATTACTACTTTGTTTGTCTGTCTGTTTGTTTTCTTTACCTAGCCCTAACGGCTGAACGGATTTTAGTGAAACTGGCGCTCAGTTTACCTGTGTGCCAAGACTTAAAAAATATTTTATGCCGGTACTATGTTTCCGGTAACTAAACTAAAGGTAAAACTGGTATTTTTATTAGTAGGTACTTTGTAACACAGAAATAAGATTTTCCTTTCAAACTTAGTTATATTCAAATTCTACAGCATATTATAATTTGGTAGGTCTCCGCGCTAACCCTTTACAAGTCTGAAAGCTAACGAAATACGAGCACATTTCTAGAATTATTCTCGTCCTACTTTTTATACTGAAGAAATATATTATTCTAATCACGGAGGCGCTCTTTATTTCGTGTACTTGAAGAGGGACGCTTTAGAATAATGATAAAAAAAGAGGCGCGAGGGCTGTGATCCGACGTCAAATTATGTCTGTTTGAAACTTTCCCACTCCGAGATACTCCTTAAAACAAGGTGAACGGACTGCTAAGGACTCGGAATTTAATATTTCTTTTTAAAATTATGTTAGAGCTTTGGAGTGACTTTCATTGTCATTCCATTCAGGTAATATGTACTGCGGTGTCCATTAGATATGAGTCTACATTGACACTTTCAGGAATGAATATTATTGTTATGACAGAGTAAATATAATGATGATAAAGAAAGTCTTAAAATCTGTGGTGATTCTTAAAAAGACTCTTCTCTATGAAATTAGAATAGAGAATACCTAAGTTAGTAAGTACTAAGGCAACATTAATTGAATCCAGTAGTAATAAACACAGTGCCCTATGGTTCATAGTTTTAATAAAAAGATGTTCCTTGTATAAAACCTGTATCCACGTTCGACACAGGTAGAATAAATAATGATATCCACCTAAACAGGAAAACATGTAAAGCAAAGGCATCCATAAAATTACAAAAGTGAAAAATAGTTTCCTTTTTAAAACTTCATGAAATCACTGCGCAATTTTATGAAGCGTTTTCATCGAAGTTGTTAAAATAAGTTCACGCAGTTATGAACACTTGTAGTTTATTATATTATTATGCGATTCGATGTTTTAATAATGTGCCAGTACACACATACTCATTACAGTCGCGTCGGTACAGCGGTGGCAGATCGGTTGTGGGACCGCGGCCGTTAAAACATGGAATTTATTTTTGTAATTATTTAACACTATTTGGAATAGTGCGTTTTATGGAGAACCATCGACTCTTCCCCTTTTCTCAACGGGTGCATAATCGGCAACGTATCTAAATAAGATATAAAAATTAAATCTTCCGACATAAATGTTCTAAAATTCTAAATGATGGTGAAGTTATCTCATAACCTACTGCCTACCTATCATGTAACACCACTAACTTCAGAACATACTAGAACTCCGAACATATTCGTACACTGAGTTGCATACATCCGACCGCCGCTGATACCGTACCCGGCTCATCTCATTACCTCGCGGCGCCTTACCGCGAGTACCAGGCGCGCAGGAAACGGGTAGGCGGTGTTCACTGCCAGGCCATGGCCGAGGTGACTTTGTAATATACTTGAAGATTGGGTGATACTGAGATGTGTTACATGATTGATAGAGATAAGTGTCTTGATGGTTGGCAGCTCAAATTATGACATGCATTTGGTAAAAAAAAATTATAAATGAAGCTACAGAAGAATTCATGCAAGTCCTTTTTTATAAATAGTCTACGGAGTTTTGGCTGAAATGATGAGGTGGCTTCTAAATACTCCTCAAATAGTACAACTGTAAAGTGTGTAGTAAAGTGTCAAGTGTTGATAGACTGCTATTCTGAATTTTGACAAGGTTAAGATTGATAGATGTTAAAAATGGGAGACATAAGAGTGCAGAAACTTCATCATCTACAGCCTGAATTCACTCACTGCTGGTTAAAGGCCTCTTGTATAACCTCATACAGGTTTTTTCCCCGATAACAAATATGTCGTCTGCCCATCTCACCGCCCGGCCGACCCACATTTCTTTTCCCAGTTCTTTAACGCCACTCGGTCACAGCTTGACTCCACTTGTCATCACCGCAGAGACTTAATCTGTTAATAGGTAATACTAATGAGATCATTTTCAAAATGATGTTTGCTCAACTTATTGCATCACGTCGAGAGTACCAGGCAGGTGGTAAGAGAAGGCGGTATTCTCTGCTAGGCCTGAGATGACTCCTAAAAGCGTTCTCTTACTGGAAGCGGTGGCCTGTAATGAACCAAAGTTCAGATTCGAGCATTAAATCAGTGAGTGAGGAGGAGCTCGCATTACAGTGCGAAACCTATAATGATACAATTTGCAACAAGGACATGTTTCTAACAAAATCGAACATAACAGGCGAATGCTCCGATGAGGGAGCGCCTTAATATAAACGAAGTTAACGAAGATTGGATGATACTGAGACGTGTTACATGATAGATAGGGAGATACTGAAGTCTTGATAGACTTATTCGTCTGGATTGTGTCACGGTTCTAGCAAAGATTGAATACAAATGACAGTCCAGAGACCTAGAATTATTTCATGTTACAATGAGATTATTTGTCCTGTCATGTATGTAGATACCTTCTGTGACATCCATACTAATGTTGTAAATGCCAAAGAAACTGTTTTTGTCAGTCGGTCTAATGTCTGTTACCTTTTAACACCTTAACAGTTAAACAGGTTTGGATGAAATTTGGCACACATGTAGACCATGACTTAGTTTAGGAAAAAAGACAGATATTTTTGTGTCAAAAGCTTGTCGTATTTCAATCATTACTAGATCTGGAATCACCAATAACCTGTGAGATGTCGGATCATGACCCGCTTTCCATCTTTGCATGAAGCTGGAATTTTCTTGAAAATAAGTAATTACTGACTGTTTTTATTGGCTGGAGAAGAAAAAATAAGTCCATGAAAACCGCTTTTCATAATAATAACACAACCATATCCAAGTAAATAACTTCATACACTAGCGAAGGCCTTTTAACCGCGCCGCTGTACAGGGTGACCTATTTAACTATAGTTATAACTTTATAACTGCCAGAGTTAAACGCCCGATATTTAATACTCATAGCCTGAAAATTGTGGTTCTAAAAATTGTTTAACTGTATAAATAACGAAGAGTTAATGAGAAAAATAATATGAGACTTTAATTTAATTTCCACTTACGTTCATTTATTTTAAACGTTGTTTTATTTACGGTATGCTAGTAGAGTGATGTAATTGAATTTGTAAATATATATACCAATTTATTGGTACATCTATTTTAAAATAAATATACCTACACTTTTATTATTATTATAGACTTCTATTGTAACTACACAGAAAAGCTATGAATACATTTAAGTTTTTATTTTACTATCAAACACACGACAGATTTAACCCAATAAATCGGACCATAAATATCTAAACAAATGACACCATCAAAGTACAGATAAAAAACTACCGAACGAAAAAACGAACATTTACTACGCCACAGTCTATTAACTCTGCCACCTTCCAATAAGACATAAGCGCAATGATTTTTTACCTCTAAAGAACAATACATCGCCGACTATCCCACGCCGCCTGATTTTTTTCACTGAATAAATTTGTTTGGATATTTCGCAAAAAGCGGGATAAAGATGGTCTATTTACATCCCAAATGTGCGTACACTGTGGTTGGGCATGGTCGGGCATGGCCGCATGGTGATTGTGATCGATTACACCCAAGAAATGCGTTTGACGTTTACTTAAAGTGAAGTATGTGTAATGACGTAGCATTAGAGGCGGCCTTGAAAGAAAAACATCTGACTCAAGAATTCTTTTCAAAGGAGTTTGTTTTACGTACAGTTGTGTTGATTTAAAGGAGAGGCGTTTTTCTTTCACGTTCAATGTACTTGTTGCTAATGGGTGTAAAGTTTTCTTTAGAGTTAGAAGGTGAAAGTCTGGCTTTAAGCGCTGTGACTTAAAGGTAACCTTTCAGTAATACTAGGCTGCCATTTGACTTGATTTTTTGCAACTTGATGAAATGGTGGTGGTCTATGGCTTTTAATCCGTCAACCATTTGTTAATATGGTGTATAAGGTTTGACCTGTGTATCAATATAATTGTATAATAACAAAATATGATCTCTTATTGACCTTTTCTAAGAGCAAATAGAGGTAAAAGACGGGGTAATTATATTTATAGACACCTGGCAAATAGGATTAGACAGTCGACATGAGTTCAGTATTGCTAATTGCATGTCAATTAAGCATACTGAAATACATGGATAATGTTATGATCATATTTAGTGAGTTTTTATACATTCTGATTTAACTGTGTCCGTTGAGATTTAATTCACCGAAACAACCACTAAAAAGTGTGAAAATAACCAAGAATAAAACTTGATGCGCGCTTATTCTTACCTTTAAAAGTAAAGTAAAGTAAGGTAAAAAGTTATTCCTTTAGAAGTGTTTGACCCTCGTCGTGAGAAAACTTTTTACATGGGACGCAATAACGGAGAGAATTTCAAATTGTTGCAGGGTACAAGTAGTGACGGGACTAGCGCGTGGAATTAGAACAGAGATACGTTAGAGCTGTAAAGCCTGAATCAAACAAGCTATACAGTAGTACGACAGCATATTAATTCTGAGCAGAAATTAGCAGTGAGCAAGTAGATGGGATTATTATCATGTAGAGGAAAAGAGTTAGATTTAAATTACCTACAAACGTATTGAGCATGCTATCTTATTGATCTAGGTGTTTTTATGTGTAGGTATCATACAAATCAGTAAACAAACGAAATAATTAATACTAAAAGTCGGACAAATCTTTCGTCTGACGTAAATGGCTAAGCATAATATTAAAATAATCTGGTGAAGGCAGCAGCAGCAAAGAATGCAAAACCGGTCATTGTGGAGCTGTCTGAGGGTCTACATCCAGTATTGGATTCCGGAACCTTCTGAAGGTCTCTTTTCAGATTTTTCATCAAATTATATTCAGTTTTGAAATGAAAAACATGTAACTCCAGTGCGGTTGTTATAAAACGTAGGTATCTAAGTTGCAGCACCATACCAACAAAACGATTCGCTCTCATTAACGTAATGTTACATAATTTCCCGAAGGATTATGTGAGGGTGTACTTGTGCAAACATGTTGATGTCATTAAACACCGCTGTGTTTGGGGTGGATATGATCGTTAATGAGATATTTATGTTGATCGTTATCAGTATCGAATAATAACATATTTTCGGGAAATCCTATAATAGACAGTTTGTTCTATTATCTTGTTGTAGGTACAGAAAAATATAGCTTATCGAATCAATAATACATTAATAACACAACTAAAAGGATAGATTTTCCTGGAAACAGAACCAGTATAAGCTCGTATTATCTGTACGTAAGCAAAGCCTAGTCCTGGCCGAATTGTTACCATTACGAACGAATTTACGAACGGCATTCTCTACAGTGTACCTATTATAAAATAAGAAATTCAATTCAGCTACGATATGATAAGTACGATAACTACAAAACAGCAGAAACAATATAAACTAAACAGCAGAAACTATAATTTTACCTACTAAATTGTAATCCCTGCTCCATTTCTAACTCACCTATATATCTCTATATACCGCTACCTAAGCCACAAGGCGAGAACACAATTAAATCAACCTTTCACCATAGCTATGGAGCTAGCAAACAAAAGCTCACACAATAAATAACGAAATTAATCCGCTAATTTGTTACGTCACTGCTCGCTCGGTTCGCTTCGCTCGCTCCAATCGCTCCGATCGCGCCATTCGAACGCTCTGCTGTAGCGAAACTTTTGACTCAGTGATACTGCCAATAAATAGATAAGTACGGAAGGCCAGTTTAATACAATAAGTGAAAATGTACGCACGCATAGACATTATGTCTGTGTAGCAAGTGTACGCCAACTCGTAAGGCGATTGTCAATTATTTGACAGTTTGAAATCGTAGCCGTACGAGTGGCTGAATATTTATAGCCGCACGGGTCGTTAAAGGGTTGAGCTACATTTGTCGAGGACAGTCCGTGGTTTGGTGACCATCCACTACATAGTGCGACCTCTCCGTGTCTTGGAAGAAACGTTAAGCCGTTGATCTCAGCTGCCATTTATAGATCTTTGACAGTTGACACAGGTAGTCAGAAGCCAGAAAATCTGTCAACCAGTCTTACCAAAGCATGTGGACAAAACCCAGTAACTGGGTAATGGGGTCGAATAAGCAGTTCGTAGTCGTATCAAATACTGATGGTCTGCTCCATCCAGAGAGACCGGAAGTCGATCTAGACATAGTTGACGGAAATGGATTATGCAAGATGATGAGATCATCGTACTTCCGTGTACGTAAGGGCCCATGTGTTCACTCAGTATGTTGCGCTGGTCTTCTGCCTCTATAGATCTATTTTGTGATGATACTGCGCTACAAATAGGGTAAGGGTAATTTTAGATCGTTTTAATTAACGGTTTTTATAGACCGACCGGAGTTTGGAGATAGGATCTTATCTAGTTTTGTTGTTTGTTCATTTTTTGCCTGCGATTGTTTGTTACGTGCCTTTGGGGAATTGCGGATTGAATTGTGAATGTCGGGGCCTAGGGATGCGCGGGTTTTGGATTTTAGATGAGAAACTGTTATCATGATTATATTATTTGTAGTGTAGTGATAGTAATCTTTAAATTGAGACCTTGTCGTAACGTACGATGCCGAGAAGTATGGCAGAAGAATGGGCTGAAATGTTGATGATATGATCGCAATCACTGAAGGTCTGAAGTACCTACGTGAGTAGATAAGTAAATTTGAGTTTCAAATTTATGTAAGTACAAAAGAATCGTGTTTCATTTGAGATCTATCTTATCTGAGATCTAAAACCTTGTGCCCTAAAGGTCAAACTCACACACGTCACACAAAACTAAAAGCTGCCACAAAATTTATTCTCTCAGTAACAAGTGGTAACAATCCGTTAGCAACACTGGAAGGCTAACATTCCGACAGATGCCACCTACCTAGTTAGAACATTTTCGAAAGGCTACGGCTGACCGTGACCCCGAACATGGGTTCCGTACACGACGGAATCCTAATTAGGCTCGAGCTTGGCCTATTTATCACAAGCCTCAACTAGGCTTGAGCCGAGCTTTTTAATACATTTCCAGATAAAACTACGTGAGTACGTACGTGGCAGTTTATATATTCATCTCATAATGTATTCAGCTTTTAATCGTATGTAGGCTTTTTCGTTGCTGAAAATGGAACTTGGAATGTATTATGGAATTATTAAATGGATACGAAACCCAACATTAATTTGAAGGTCATCATCATCTCAATAGCTTTTTTCTCAACTATGTTGGGGTCGGCTTCCAGTGTAACCGAGTGCCAGTATTATAGCCGAGATTTATGGCTTAACGTGCTTTTTGAGGCACGGAGGAAACTTGGTATGTAATGTGGCGATGGTCACCCATCCACGGACCAAACTAGGGAAGCGCGGCTTAATCTAAAGATCGAGCCCAGCGACTGGTATTATTTAACCACGAGCTCAAAATTAACTCGAAGGTATAACATATTAAAGAGCTTTACACTTACACTCGTCTGATGTAAGGAATGTTCGCGATAACACGCTTTTAAGCGCTGAAAGCTAGGACTGTGTTCACCGCTCATAATCTATTCAAACTGAAACATGCACATAGTCCAGCAGTCGCAAGTTGTTTTCTTTAAAAATACACTCAATCCACTGAACCGTTAAAAAAACAAAGCTGCATTTGAAAAAATCGCACCTTCGAAACCGAACGAGCCGTGCGATTCATTAGAACGCATCCCGGAGCGGGCGAACACTGAAACTTGCACAAAAACATAAAAAGATGACCGCGACCAGCGGAACTCTTAAAACGATAAAACTTTTATTCGTACCTGCATAAAATGGCGATGGAATATTCAACGGGCATTGCTATTCCGCAAATCCGCGGCGAAATTAAAGAAGTTATGAAAAGGGAAGTTGCGGAGCAGGAGGGGCCTTAATTCCTGAAACCCCTCAAACGGTTTAATTAAGAGGATTGAAGTAAAAAGTGGCAGGACACGCCGGCCAGGTGGATTCAACAAATTGCTTTTTAACTTATTACCTCAAGATTTGAGTGAAATGCTGCCTCGGACTTCATATTGGAAGTAATGAGTTATTTTCTGGTTTTTTTAATCTCCATACTCTCCGTTTCTACTATCCATAAAAGGAGTACACCAACTACTCAAATATTTAAATAATTCTTTTGTTGATATGGACGCAGTTAATCACTATTGAGCAGCGAGATGATAAAATTATACTAGATAAATTATACTAGATAAATTCTAAATTTTATATCCAAAACTATTCTTATTAATATTAGTTAATACAATTTTTTAAATTTTCTAAAATTGTTTGTCATTTTATCTACGAAAAATTGCAGCTTCAATAGCTAACTCAGTCATATGCAAATAATGACTTTAAAATTATATAAATAAAATAACTTGGGGAAGAAACGTTTTCAGGACCATAAACCTAGGGTTCCAATTATTCTGGACACTGAGCAAATGTTCAAATGGCCAGTATATCTCGACTTTATGGTGATTCGTAAAATGTCAGCTATTCTCAAAAGTCAAATTTCTTAGCTTAACGATCGGTACACGGTAATAGCTCGTAATAGTTACTACGTCTAGACTGAGCAGTTAAAAATGTATGATTTATGAGATTTTATAATTGTCTTCATAAAAGAGAAATATAAAATTTAAGTATTAACACTTTGTACCTACCAGTAGACATAACTTCGCTTCGATATTCATTATAATTTTCGAATGCGAAATCTGGAATAATGGCTTGACATTCGTATTGTAACTATAAAAAAAAATATTTCCCTAGTCTAAATATTACAACATCGTTAAGACTAACGCTATCAACAACATTTTACACAGCTACCTATAAAGCCTCCTCTCCACAAAGAAGCGCCATTCAGTTTTTAATCCCATAAGCCTACGTCTTATAATAAAAGAGGAAGTTTTCTTACAAAATAGATTCTATACTAAGGCCTGGAGCGTTTGAAATATCTACAGCCACTACGTTATCTACTCTGTTACGTAACAAGACGAAGTACCTAGTACAAGAAAATACATCAGCAGCCTCTTCGACCATATTACGTAATAAGTATCTACTTCAATTTAGATTACGTCAAAACATAACATTGCAACATCAGTTTAAAAAGTTAAGTCTGTAAAACAAATACGTTTGCCAAAACAGATTGGCTATCAAATAACATAGTCGCATACCCATAATATCAATATGAAGCCCTAAATTTTCCAAAAACTGACAAACGACCAATAAATATTTTTATCGATGAGACACAACAATAAATTGTGACTAAATTCGATAAACTGACGGATGGAATAAAACGCGAGTATATTTGGGGCGGCGGGCGCGCGACATGCCGCAATATTTCCCGCTCAGCGAATTGATACGCGGTGTGACGTCACAAGTCACCCGCACCTGTAATTGTCAGCGTTTTGAATTCATCATACCTGACGTTATTAAATAAAACATCCGTGCGGCTGATATAGACGAAGCTCGCGACGGAGTTTGTGTAAATATTTTTGCTCAGCTTTCGATCAAAATAAAGACGAAAGATAAAATTGAAGAGGAAATTCCAAGATGCTTTTGTGCTATGAGAACTTGAGACTGACGCATTTATGTCTTTTGTTTTATCAGAGTTATTGAGGCATTTTATTTGAAGAGTCAATTAAACTTTGGAACTAACATTACAAGAAAGTTTTGTCTCTGAAACTTTCTGGCAAACAATAATCAAATCAGTAATCTCTAGCTACAGCATCTGTTCCAATAAACTCCTGAATGTAAAAATATTTTGTATTGTTGCCTACTTGATTTAGCAGAAGCTTTTGACAGCCAACCGGCGAGAGTAATAGAGTGTCTAAAAAGCGCCTCGTATGAATTTATTCTGATGGGACCCACTCGTTACCTCGGCTCCACATTAAAATTCGCCAACCCATTAACGGATGATGACAACGACGTAATATATTGTAATTCCATAAAAAAGGATGTCCCTGATTTATGGAATAATGAAGGTAAGGTTATGGAAGCTGTAAATCAGGTTATTGTAAATGTAAAAGGGTCGACAATTTGGGAATATTTCAATAAAATCAATAAGAGTTTAAACGAAAAGGAAAATGAGCGATTTCTAGGAAAGATTCAGTTACAGCACAGAGATAATTAATTTTCAGTACCAAGAAAAATAAGAAGGAAACACGTAAAAGAAAACAATAAGGAAATTGAAATAGAAGAAATAAATTACAGTTATTGCCTTAGAGCTAAACACGCTCCTCAAATGGCCCAAAGTGAAGATAACCGAACGAACAATGATCAGCAAAACGTACATGTATATTAAATCTTGAGATCCCCCGCAGATGGCGCCACGTGCATTTAAGATCTCGCTATCAAAACTTGGAGATACGAATGATAACGACAATAAGGAAGCCGCGCATGATATTTAATAAATTTCGCCGCACATTTGTATCTTGTTAATGCATCATTGAAATTTAGCCATTTCTCGTTTTGTGCCGTGTGGGGAGAGTCTAGGGTTGCCTATTGTGCTCATTGTTCAGAAGTGCAAAATGATATTTTAGGATTCCTATTGTGTGAACCATTATGAAGTACTACGTAGTAGGGAAGGCTTTAAATGGAGTTTAGTTTTGTGCTGTTAGGCTCAATTGATAAATCTAACAAGAGTGCTGTTTGCGTTAGTATTGATTACGGCCAATTCAAGAATAATGTTAATCACAATAAAGATGCCAGATTTAGAAATGACATATACATTAACTTAACACGTCATTGAATCCCAAACTACCACCAATATTTGTTCGTTAAAATGACAAACAAAATCAGCACACAAAAGCAAAATATTCGCTAAACAACATCCGCCTAAATTCCTCTACACACACATGATATAATAAAATGCTCGACAGCCCTACCGGCGCGCGGCGGGGGCGCGAAGTGGCAAGGAGGGGGCAGGGGCGAGGGACACACGCGTTAGTATGCTCGTCGCGCCGAACGCGCCCGAAGCACATGCCGCCTTCGGGGACTTTCGCTGCATCGCCTAAGTACGCAACTAAACCCCGTTTTATATTGGCTTTGTACCATTAAACTTAAGCTTATCTTCATCCTATTATAATCATGCGAGTTCGCGTCGGCGAATAAATTTGGAGGCTTACAAAGTTCAATATGGGAGCCTATCTTACGGCGCACTCCAGATGGAGGAATAAGGAATCTATTTCTAGCGCGCTCGAGCAAAGCTCGAACCACAAGGAAATCAGGACACAACAGAATTTTCAGTAAGGGTATTTATTATTTTTAGAACAGAATTACAAACGTGATTCCACCCACTCCGTCAATTTGTAAACAGCTCTTACTCGTTACTGAAAATAGAAATCAATTATTGGTATTAATGTAATAATTTCTGGGAAAAGCCAACATAATCCGGCCATTTTGGCCTGCAGCTGCTTACCGTCTACGGGACTAGTTAATAAAAGGTCAGCAAACTTCGTGAGATGACATCGGAAACCAGCACTTGGCAAAACGTAATGATCAATGATTTCATCTTATACTGTATACGTAAAGAAACTTTTGCCCTAAAATGGGCCTTATTTAAGCTAAATTAGTAGGAGTATTAATACAAGAACTATTTTACTTAAATATTATTAATATTTTTATTTATTTTTCTTAAATGTAAAAGTTTGTGAGGATAGATGCATGTTTATTACTCCTTCACGCAAAAACTGCTGAATGGATTTAGATGATATTTGGCACACAAATAGTTTAAAGCCTGAAAAGTATGTACCTATGTGTTAACATAGGTCATACTTTTAATCCCAGTAGTGCGATCCCGTCAGACAACTCCCGAACTTCACGCGGTAGAAGCCGCGGACATAATCAAGTCCAAGGTCTGTGGTTCCCCACCCCCCCACCACTAACCAAATTGAAGCATCATTATTTGGTAATAACTAGTTCTAAATCAGAATAGCTGACCTGTTTTACACCGCAAGCCCTCAGAGGACTGTTAGTTAAATTCGGTTATTTTAAGGTAATATTCGTATATTTTACGGTCATATTTGGTTATATTACGATGTAGAAAACTGTACCGCGAGTAATATTGTACGGCTGTACTAATTTATGTAATTGAAGTGTATTTGCGCTATATTTAGGGTAATGGGGAGTCTATAAATGTACTGAAAATTGATGTTGAATAGTTAGATAGTGAACGGAACTCTATAAGTGGTGTAATTTATCCGTGAAGCTTTTATTTATAATCCCATAACATATTGTGTTCGTTAGTTAACTGGAGTTTACCTGTTTTTTTTTTAATGGAGTATAAAAGCGTATAGGGTGATGCATTTTCTGAAAACAATTAGGATCTACTAAAAATTCGGACCAAAACTGTTTTAACAATAATATTTAAGAATTTGAATACAAAATAACAAAAAAAATTATCCTCGAAGGTTTTTCCCCAAGTCCAATACTAACAGGAAACCATGATTATGTAAATTGCCAACAAAAACACGAGGTTCGGAAATTTTCATGTACAAAATAATTTCAGTTATACGTCTGAGCAGGTTTGTAGTTAGAAGCGGATAATAAAATGCGTAACGACAACAATCGACTTCTTGAAATTTGGTTCTCTACTCGTTTAGAAATAATTTAACAAGGAAGTGTCTATTGTAAATGATAATATCGATGTATTGAACGAGTTCCCGCTGTGGCGTAGCTCTTCGTAGCATTGTGCGTAGCTTCGTAGCAACTACGCACGTAGCGATTAGTTACGGCGTAGCGCTATTAGTTCGATAATGAAGACCGATGTTGTATGGGACTACGCACGTAGTTTTGTTTGGCAAGCAAGAGACTATTGATGCTGACGATAAAGTGGTTCTACGCAGGTTTATTCACAGTAAAAATTGCGACGGTATTTTCTTACTTCAACGAACAGACTACACAAAAAAACTGTAACAATTTCTAGAATCAACATAAATGCAAATTGTACAGTCAGCAACACCTAAGAACCCACAGCTCGACTCGACGCACATAACAAGTGCGATCTCATCAGCCGTGTAACATAACCGCTGTATACTGCATGAAGTTATACAGCGCTGTATATTGTATACTGTATTATACAGAGTATATTTTTTCTCATATATTATTCCCCTGGCCTACTCCCGACATGTCGGTAGGGTGACCAGCTTGTTTGTGTAAATTCCATTGCAGTTTTTGTGAGATTTCTGTTGTGAGTTGAGTTGATTGCAAAAAAACACAGGGATAAATAATTCATAAAAAAAATAACATCATAATTTTACTATCTGTAAGTAAGTTTTTTACTATGTGCATATTTTGTGCTACCTGTCGATACTTTGAGTTTGTATTCAGTAATATTTCACTTAATTGCGTACTACACTTAATAAACGATTTTCTAAGAGCTAGGTCAATTATTTACCTACATTCTTTCAACACTTTTAACTAAATCAAATAGATACTTACATACATCTTGGTGACATCCTTGATTTACAGATCAAGAATGTATAAGACACTAAGTTTACTTTTATAAATACACCAAGAACACCTTTGCACGTCGTATAGATTTTGTACAGATAACAAACTCCTTTATAAATATTCAAAACAGCTGTAACTTATCAGCAAATCTAAGTTACGCTCTCAAACTTTCAGTGTTAATAAACAATCTAGTACTGAATTACTCAGATCGCAATACAAATCGGTTTCATCCCCGATCCTATCCCTGAGCTGAAACTTATCCAGCTATCGGAGGGTAGTTTATGAATCACTCTAAATCTAGTAACTTAGCAACTTGGAGCGTTAATTTTACGCCTAATTGGAGGCATTTAGAGTTTTGAAGTTAGTCAAGTTAATAGAGCGTGAAAATTACTTAATGACATATGGTAAGAGACAGCAAGTATTTACTTTGAGTTGCTGGCAATTATTTTTTGTAAATGAGCTAGTGTTTCCATAAATTGAAAGAATTTCAACGAAACGGCGGACTTTCTCTAGCTCTAGCTGGCTAGTATCATCAACCGTACATAAATCCAACTTCAAGCTGCTTCTAACCCAATGGCCCGACTTGAGTTTAGAACCTGGTTCCTCTTGATGAGCAGTGACGCTTGTGACCGGTACACTAACGAGGCAGTTTGCAAGAAAAAAATTAAAGGCAGGAAACCCACCTTATTGGAGGATATTTTAAAACAAAAAACCCACTTGTTTTATCTTTCTTTACTAAAAAGTCTCCCGTATTCCACCAGCCTGGCCACCACACCGAGCTCAATATCTGGCAAGTAGTGACGCAACTTGGGAGCCGAAAATGTCCATAAGCCATAACCGAGGCAATAAAAGGCCGGTCGCTCGCGGCCGCCAAAATAAACTGATATATACCCACTACCCAGTACCCACTACACACCGATAATAATGACTTATACTACCATGTGAATTATGTTAATAATACGGGAAGGTAAGTAAGAATTTGTTGTGAAGATATTTATGAGTTTAAGGGGCGCGTAATGGGTGTCGTTGATCTTTTTGGGGCTAACGGCCGAATTCTCAAACGGCACTTAACTTTTAGACTGTCTACAATATGCTTTTAAGTTATAATGGCAGCGAGAGACTTAAGTTTCTTTTTGTATTTGAAGGTAGACTTTCCTTGAAAGACGTCCAAGACACAATTTCAATGTATAGTAAAGTAAATCAGCCCATATTGTTCCTACTGGTGGGACGCTGGACACGAAACTATTAAACCTAATAAAAAATAACTTAAAAAAAACAAAGTACTATAGTCGTTGTACCTTTTTTCCTATCAGCAAGAATATTATGATAGCAGTAACGAAATGTTACTCGTATATTTTTAATACCTGCGTAAAATTGTTAACAGAATAACAATTTTAAAAGCATTCTCTCGTCGTCACGTTGAAAATAATACCGCGTCTCTTCTCGTGACATACTCTCATCATTCCCGCGCAAAATGAAAGCCATTTTGTTTATATTTCAATTTATTTAAATCAATGGATGAGGCTGCAGGAATTTTATCAAGCAACTGAGATAGAAGGGCTGAGAATTGGGCATTGTAGTATAATTTAGGGAGCGTATGTTTAGCAGTCGTAGTCGACTGTGATTGGCTGAAATAATTGATACAGAATTAGTATGCTTGATTCAAGTGCTGACGTAGTTTTAAGATTTTATTCTTTTTTATGTCCTATACATACTAACCGTGAGAGTCGCGAATTTTCGATTCAATAGTTTAAGATATGTTTACGTCCCGTGTTCGTACCGGGGCCTCTGATCATTGTGAACAATTTAATTTACTATGTAGTAGCAAGATTTAGGCAGTTCTAAAAATTCATGGCCATGAAAATGTGTCATGCTTGAACGATTATTGTTAAAGTCATAATATTTTTATAAATTGTCTTTTATAAAACTACGCTGGACAGTCTCATATTAATGCGACATCACACTATAAATAAAATCTACCCGTTTCCAAACAAAAAGCATTAAAAAAAAACATTAGGTTTTCGCGAATATTCATGTATTACTCGGTCATATATCAATTATTAAAGCCAAGCTTCTGGGCTTTCAGCAATTAAATTATGTAGAGGGGACGTTTCACGGAACATTTGAAATTAACAATTCTTTGTTGTACTTACGAGTAATAATTATGATTATACATAAAAATAACACCACGCCTGTTTTCACAATCGGAGTAGGCACAGATGTATCATAGTATCAATGCTCACTATTCGCCATTTTTTTGTCCCATATAAATAGAGAACGAGCCTATTGACATCAAATTCAGACTCCGTGCTGCCCTAATGGAAACACTGCCCGTTCTGGGAATCGAACCCACCCCAACCAACCCATATTGTATTGCATAATAAAGGTAGGAACAAGTTCTTATTAAGGATAAGGAAACCTTGTTTTATTGGTGGAATTTAGAATGACGTTGAGAGGTGCTAAACATAGAGCAGTGGTGGCAGCACTGCTCTATGATACCTGTATCCCAGCAGTGGGAACTTTATAGGATAATTATGCAATGTTATGGGCTAAGTTACTGTTGTGCCTAGTGAGGCAATAAAAAAAAGAATGGAAACAATACTGGTGATCACCGAGGTGAAAGTAATCTCAAACTCAAAGCATTTATTTCAATTACAGGCGCTTTAGAATGTCAAATATACTATAAAATTTAACTTTTGAAATAGAATAAAATCTGATCTACTGAAACTCAATTGTCTAGAAACTTTTTGCAATTCTGACTATTTATACTAAAATAACTATCCAGGTAAAGTTTACCAAAAACAGTTCAAGGTACACCAAACAAACATAGCAGAACAAAAAACACAGACAAATTGTTCATAACATTCCTGCGTGGTCCCAGAACTCGGTATACTATGATTAACCACCGACCTCTGCCCTCGCGTCAGAGGGTTTCCGAGAAACCGGCGGCTATGGCCGAGAACACGACCACCTGACTACGGTACTATTGCTACAACATTATACAGAGAGGGCACAGTAGCCTCACTCTTGTCTAAAACTGTAATACATCTACTCATATGCTAACAACATGAAGACTTAGAAATAAACCACAAGTAGATTGTGCAAATATTACTTCTATACTATTACTAAATACTATAATAAAATATTATAAAGAGGAAAGATTATTTTGTTTGTTCGTCCCGAATAAGCTCCGAAACTACTGATTTGAATAAAAAAATTTCACCCGTAGAAAGCTAAATTATCAGGAAGGACATAGGCTATAACCTAGTTAAAAATAAAAAAAACCTCGAGAAAGTTGCAATAATGTAACCCAAAGTAGCAAAATATTGAAACTGACGCAGCTGAAACCGCGGGGCGCATTGAGTATGAAATAAGAAGGAGCTACTGATTGAATAAACACCGAGACTCCCCCTTGCCTCGAAAAGCACGTTAAGCCGTTGGTATTGGTTATCATTGTAGATCTGTGTAGTAGTCTGATGTAGTACTACGGTGGACGCCATCATGCGCGTGAGAGCCCTCACGACGGGGGATGCGGTGTCCCGGGGTGGGGTTGTCTTGGCGGTCTCTTGACATTGCCAACGCCTTCAACTCCATGCCCTGGAGCTGCATTAGGGAGGCACTCCGGTATCACCGGGTGCCGACCTACCTTCGTCGTGTGGTCGGGGATTACTGACAGAGCCGTCATCTACCCCGGTCGCAGCGAAGAATGGAAACGGCGAGAGATGTCGTGCGGTGTTCCACAGGGATCGGTTCTAGGGCCTTCCTTGTGGAACATCGGGCACGACTGGGTGCTGCGCGCCGACCTCCCTAGTGGCGTCAGCGTGGTCTGCTATGCAGACGACACGCTGGTGCTGGCACAAGGGGGGTCGCACGAGGCGGCGGCTGAAATAATGACACGCGGGGTTGCGATAGTCGTCGAGAGGATCCGGCAACTGGGTCTCGAGGTGGCATTGCACAAGTCCGAGGTCATGTGCTTTCATGGGCCTCGGAATGCGCCACCTCCGGGATCGTCACTGACGGTAGGAGGGTTATCCATCGGCGTCGAGTCGACGCTGAAGTACTTGGGACTCGTCCTCGACAGCCGATGGAACTTCGTGGAGCATTTCCGACGTTTGGCCCCCTACTGGAACGGACCGGGGCTGCCTTCAGGCGGCTCCTGCCCAACCTTGGGGGGCCAAACGCCTCCTGCCGGAAGCTCTACGCGAGAGTCTTGCGGTCCATGGCCCTTTACGGGGCCCCGGTGTGGGCGCGTTTATTGAGGCGGCGAGCCGCCCACTACCTGAACGCGCCCCAAAAGGTGGTAGCCGTAAGGCTGGCCCGTGGGTACCGCACGATCTTCTGTGAGGCGGCGTGCCTCCTTGCCGGATTGCTGCCATGGGATCTGGAGGCAATAGTCCTCGCGTGCCTGCACGAATGGCGCGCGGAGATGCTACGCCGGGGGGAAACTCCGCTGCCGCTGCAAATTGTCGCGCAGCGGAAAGACTTCCGGCATGATCTCATGGCGACATGGAGAGAGCGACTGTCGCAACCCCGTGCAGGGCACGCCACAATAGTGGCGGTAAGTCCCCTCTTTGAGGAGTGGCTTGAGAGACGCCATGGCGTCCTCACCTTCCGCCTGACGCAGGTCCTCACCGGACACGGTTGTTTCGGGAGGTTCCTGCACCGAATCAGGCGGGAGGAAACGCCCGGGTGTTTCCATTGCGAGGATCGACCGGAGGACACGGTGGAGCAAACGGTGGAGGTGTGCCCCGCGTGGGCGGAGCACTGCCGTGCCCTCGAAGCGGCGATTGGCAGCGGCGAACTCTCGCGTCCGGCCCTAGTGCAAGCCATGGTCCGGAGCGAGACGGAATGGGACGCCGTCACCTCCTTCTGCGAAGCAGTAATGCTAGAGAAGGAAGTGGCGGAACGTTGGCGGGAAAGAACCTCGTCCCGGCGTCCCGGCCGCCGCGGGAGACGCCCCGGGCGTCGGAGGTGACCACGTGGCCCCCGGCCACCGTAGGCGCGGGCCTGTGGACGGTGGGCTATGGGCTAGCTCGCCGTCCGTCCGTCTCATAACGACAGGCCGTGTCGACGGGGCGTTCGTGTTCCACGCGCGCCTCAAAGAGAGTCAGCAAAAGGAAGGGGTCCGCAAGGACCGATGCCTGCCGGGGTTGCGGGACTGTTCGAAAGAGATACCGTGGCCCTGGAACAAAAAGGGCGATGAAGGAACATGGATGGGTTTTAGTCAGTAAAAGTCTAACACTCCCTCCTGCTCCGCCCAGAGCGGGAGAAGTCATTTGATGATTCCCCATCCGAAAAAAAAAAAAAAAAAAGTCTGATGTAGTAGCCCGAAAATCTGGCTTAACCAGTCTTACCAAGGGACATCAGATAGGCATTTGCTCCATTTAAATCCTGGTATTCACCGGCATCCGGTTAGACTGGAAGTCGACCCCAATCTAGTTGAAAAAAAGCAGGGCAGGTGATGATTAATCACAAAACCAACTTTTATGTAAAAGACCTAATGAAGTTTACAATCTATGACACGTTTTTGCATGAGAATAGAATGTTAATGTGTCTCATAAACTCGTCAGGTGACCATTGTCTTCATAATTAATTATATTTAAAAGTGAATCTGGACTTTGTTGGTCACCGTTTCATACCTTATACAGATTATTATGAGTGTGACAACAAAGGTATGTAGCGGTAGGTATACATACTCCTACGTCGTTACGGATGCCTGACGGGCAGTGAATAGAGTTACATTTTAGCTGTCAATAAAGTTACATTTTGGCTGTCAATAAAGGAACATTTTGCAAATCTCTTCAGTTCCGTATATCCTTGTAAACTGTGGGCCTTCTACTCTTGTTTCATTTACTACCTTAAAACACTAAGTTGTTGGGCCAGACAGTTCTAAGAGCACTTCTCGTATTCTGCTGCTGGTATTAACCAAAGAGTTTTTATTTATTTTTTTGAGGAAAAGTATTCAAAAATTGAGTTATAATAACGAGGCGAATGACATCGTTTTCGCTTTTTAAGGCAAAACTAAAACACTTACTGCCCGACTCAAGCCCATCCAAGCTCCTTTCAGCGGAAATTCTGGTCACTGCTTTGAAGGATAAACAGTCGTGTCGGTCAGTGAAAGCTGTATTGATCAATGATATTCATTACAATTTACAATACCCACAATCCTGAAAATCAAACCCCGATCCAAATAATCACCGTTCGTTATTCCCGACAATTGCCCCGCACACGATTCCACGCACGTCGGCGTCGGCCGCGAGCCGCCACGTACGGCCGCATTTCTTGCGAGGAGGTGCGGCCCGAGTGGCCACGCTTTATTATGTGTTTATTGCGACCCTCGCCTCTTCTATCTGATCACTTCAGAGCTCGTAAGATGGAACGGCTCTGATATATTGCATTCATAAAGATATGCGGACGGAGGGTAGATTGATAAAAATAGAACGGTTGTTAGTTTTCGTTGTTATCGTTGAAATTGGGAATTGTGGGGCTGTTATGGGAGCGTAATTGTTATGTCTCAGTATTTGGGACGATTTATTAGTCTTTATTGAATCAGAAAGCCTGACTTTAATTTTATTGACAAACATAAAACAACTCAAGCTTTCCCCAGAGGGCAGGCAGAAACTACAGATCGCCATTACATCATTACATAAGTACAAATATTATTCCCATAATTATAATATGAATGAGCTTGTTTCCCAGAACACTGATAGAAGGCGCTATCTACCAGAGGGACTTTTAAATTAGTAGCCAGAACATATTATACAAAGGTGATGAAGAAGATGTAAGAATATGAAAATTCCAGCTGATCGATGACTTATTCTCTCCAAACACTACGAGCAACAAAAACAAACCTCTAGAAAGTTCAAGATAACATATATTCCTGACCCTGTTTCGTGTAATAAATATAAAGGTATGTAAATAACAACAATGTTAGGAGGGTCCGCTCGTTACGAGGAGGTCTCCAGAGGAACTATCCGAAAACACTTGCCGTAATTAATGTTTTGGATTATGTGCGTATTATGACGCCGAGAGAGCCCTCAGGGAGTAGGTAGCAGTGTCAATGAAGATGTTGAAATGGGAAATGATGAGGCAGTAAAGATTGATATTTTTTTTTTTTTTTAGAGCAACAGAAGTTATTTATGCGCTTTTTCACTAACATTAAGCGACACTTATTTAAATACCTAAATAAAAGCCCACTGTTCGATTTTGAAATGCCAACAGAGCAATACTATTTAGACATTCGTTTAAGTGTAAATAAAATATAAATATTGCATTTAAAGAGTTGAGTGTCGCAGTTTTAACGAAAACTGGGATAAGTTTTCATGCATTTTTTATGAATGTCGGAGAGAGCACATGTTTGTGTGATGAGCATGGACATTTGTTTCCGAGTCATGGATGTTTATATGTATAATAAGTATGTATTTACAAACAAAAAGTATCTATGTAGTATATCAACTATCTGGTGTCCACCCACGACACAAGCCTCGTTGCTTACTGTGGCACTAGATGGCGCTGTGTGTTCATGTCCAGCGATATTTATTTATTTATTATTTATTTATTTTTTGCAAAAGATCTAAAAGTAAATATCCAATTTAATTCCCAACAGACAAGGACGTAAATCGAAGAACTAGATACTTATTTTAAATCTAACATCACTGAATCCCAACAGCATCTCCAGTAAACACTTACAATTTGTAAAGCATCACTTAATAAATTAGCAGATAAGTGTACATCGTTAATAGTTATAATGACGGGTGCCCGTCACCCGTCGTTCACTGCCTAACGAGGTGACGAGGCGGTTTCCACAGTTTCTGCTCCCATGGTTATAAATTTCATGTTGAGCTCAACTTTTCATATCATCTCTCTCTTAGGTCTTTGGTTATTTAGTTACATACTATTGCGCTATTTGGTATCGCAGTAAGCCGAACAATAAGGCTTGGACCAGTTGTAATCAATTCCATTTGTCATTGTATTGTCAATGCCATACAATTCTGGCTTTTCTTTTATTTTTATAGCTGCTTAAAAATCAATTTTTCTAGATCATTTGTTATTTGGTAAACAAGCAAAAATGTTTGTAATTTTACTCCACTGCCAACATTATTTTTATTTGTGTACAAGCTTAAAAAAACCGGCCAAGAGCGAGTCGGACTCGCGCACTCCGCAAATAATAAATTTGTAATAAACAGTGTTTTTTTGTTATTAAATTACATATTTACGGTTTTCTGATTTTTCCCTTTACATGTGCTGTAAGACATTACTTCTCGCCAAATTTCGTGATTCTAGGTCAACGGGAACTATCATATAGGTTTTCGACCTAAAACCTATAGAGTACTTCCGGTTGACCTAGAATTGTCAATTTTGGTTAAAAGTAAGGTCTTTTTTTTTTTTCGTATGGTAAATCATCAAATGACTCCTCCCGCTCTGGGCGGAGCAGGAGGGAGTGTCAGACTTTTACTGACTAAAACCCATCCATGTTCCATCATCGCCCTTTGTGTTCCGGGGCCACGGTATCTCTTTCGAACAGTCCCGCAGCCCCGGCAGGCAACGGCCCTTGCTGACCTCTTCCTTTTTGCTGACTCTCTTTGAGGCACGCGTGGACCACGAACGCTCCGTCGAAACGGCCTGTCGTCATGAGACGGACGGACGGCGAGCTGGCACATAGCTCTCCGTCCACAGGCCCGTGCCTACGGTGGCCCCCGACGCCAGGGACATCTTTCGCGGCGGCCGGGACGTGAGGCTCTCCCTCTCACGTTCCACCACCTCCTTCTCTGGCATTACTGCTTAGCAGAAGGAGGTGACGACGTCCCATTCCGTCTCGCTCCGGACCATGGATTGAACCAGGGCCGGACGCGAGACGTCGCCGCCGCCGATCGCCGCTACGAGGACACGGCGGTGCTCCGCCCACGTGGGACACACCTCCACCGTGTGCTCCACCGTGTCCTCCGGTCGATCCTCGTAGTGGAAACACCCGGGCGTTTCCTCCCGCCCGATTCGGTGCAGGAACCTCCCGAAACAACCGTGTCCGGTGAGGACCTGCGTCAAGCGGAAGGTGAGGACGCCATGGCGTCTCTCAAGCCACTCCTCAAAGAGGGGACTAATCGCCACTATTGTGGCGTGCCCTGCACGGCGTTGCGACAGTCGCTCTCTCCATGTCGCCATGAGATAACGCCGGAAGTCTGTCCGCTGCGCGACAATTTGCCGCGGCAGCGGAGTTTCCCACGGCGTAGCACCTCCGCGCGCCATTCGTGAAGGCGCGCGAGGATTATCGCCTCCAGATCTCATGGCGGCAATCGGGTAAGGAGGCTCGCCACCTCGCGGGAGATCGTCCATGCGGTACCCCCGGGCCAGCCTTATGGCTACCACCTTTTGGAACGCGTTCAGGTAGTGGGCGGCTCGCCGCCTCAAGGAACGCGCCCACACCGGGGCCCCGTAAAGGGCCACGGACCGCTCGACTCCCGCGTAGAGCCTCCGGAAAAGCAAGGTCTTACAGCACAAGTAAAAAAGTTGAAAATTAAGGTAAATTTTGGTACTTACAAGTTTTCGCGAAAATCTAAATTTGCCCATATTTTTTTATCGTATTGACTCAGGACCTTGATTTTTACACACCGAATAGGGACTATAGATTTCAGTATTTGGTATAAATTTCAACCTGCTAGGTCCACCCATTCCTGAGAAAAAAAGTGGTGACAGACGGACAGACGGACAAATAGACGGACAAGAAAGTGATCTTATAAGGGTTCCGTTTTTTCCTTTTGAGGTACGGAACCCTAAAATATAACGTTAGTAAGTCACGTATAAGAATTGATTACTCCACGTACTCACAACATAGTTTAAAATGCAAGTTAGCTGCTTGGATACTAAATATCTTGTTCGATTGTACATTCACAACGATGATAATCAACAATAGTTAAACTTAAAATGTCACTTACGGGATATCTTCCGTACCTAGTTATTGATGTTGTGTGATTGTTGATTAGTTAGGAACCGTGATAGCTTAAAACAGTGTTTCAACAATATTTTTTCCATGTTACACCACAACTTTAACATCCAACAAGCATCTTCATAAGGTCGTGTTGAAATGCCCCATAAATTATAAAAGCCATTTACTTTTCTACAAGGAGTGCATAAACCGTTTTAAAATATTTAAGCTCCGAAACCGTCCATTAAGCAAGAAAGAGGGTAGTATCTTATTTGGATTGAGACTCACCTGATAACGGAAAAAAGGCGATGAAAATGTAAGCTACCTCTAGCTTGAACATTTTGAACAAAGTTATATTAATGTTTCAGCACTATTTATGATTGAACGAAACTACTGCGATGGACTGCCTTGTTGGTCTAGTTGCAAGCGCTACTGCTATCATGAGGTTCTGGATTCGATTTCCAGGTCGGGCAAGTGTTATTGGATTTTTTTCATCAGGCCTTTCTCAATAGTAGTTCGGAATTTGGGTTTATGCCCGGAGGATGGCGATTGGCTCGCCCCATATTACATTGACTTCATCATAACTGGCGAAATGTGTATGTACAGGTGCACTCCAGCCTAATTCTTGGGGGACTAGGATTACGGACGTATTGTTAAAATTATAATTTTGACAGACTTAACTGAAATACATATTTATGAACACCAATTTAACTACGTCAGCAGTTCTCGAGTTATTTCGCACATGTAGTAAGGCTTGAGCCCTAAGTCATCGATCATTTTAATAGTAACGGGTCGCTAAATTGTCTGTCCGAACGTCATCGGAAGTGTGATACATCAAAGTGTTGAACACACTCAAGACTGACTTTTTTTTGGTCATATTTTTGTTAGTTAGTGGTCTTACCACAGCTGCACAGTAAAATAAATAATATATTTAAAAAAAAATATTAAATTAAATCTCAAATTCATTCACATACTGACAGAAAACGCACCGCGCGAATCGCTGGGTTTTAGGGGATAAATAGGAGCTGAAACTTTGTAAAGTAGTTCATCAGTATTCCGATGGGGTTTCCCATCGACTTGTTTACCTTATACAATCAGACAAAATTCTCAGATTTTTGCTTGACCTTTACATTACTGAAGATGACAAACCCTTGAATTTGTTATTACAAAGGGATGAGTATGTACAACCGACCCATAACTTGGAATAAGGGCAGGACAATGATGAAAGGAATAAGTAAAACAAACAAACTACATAAATAAGTACTTCTTAATTCCTCATTCAATTCTTTCGTTCCTATTTGTACTATAAAACGAAATACTAAGAATTGAGCCTATTACGTACCTACTACTAAAAAGAAAATGTTTAGGAATACATCACTAAATACAGTTTACTTACAATCCTATTCTGATATTTTGACGCGAAAGGTCGTCTGAAGGAGTCTTTGAGAATTTGTATCATTTCGCTGGCATTTTCTTCCCGGAAAGTGTTGATATTGAAAGGGCTCGATACGATTGCGAGTTGTTGAGAAACGCACTATGTTTTCTGTGTTCAGTAAGATAAAACAGTTTTACAGAAATCAGTTATCGTCAATATAGTAGAAATGTTTTGAATTGAATCGTGACGATGTAACAGGATTATTGGATTTAATTTTGCAAAGATTTTTACAAAAGCTCCCGTTGGTTTAGGCAATTAGAGACTAAATATGTGTTTTTTACTTTGTGACGTTACTTTTGCCCCATCTGTACTCATTTATGAGACAACACACATAATACAACGTATGACGAATCCACGTTTTTAGGATCAAAACTCGCACTAAGACATCCCTGATTTCGCAGCATCCCAACAATGGTCGGTCGTATGATTTATGCACGCTTCGTTCTTCGCTAATTATCGCTAAACACCCGCTCATCCATTACTGCCTTTATATACCGTAAAACTGTCAAATTTCCTCCAAGTTTACGTCGCGAACAAAGGACGGGCGCGGCCGTGCAGGGCGCAGGCCCTCGATGTATCGCTGAGTAGGCCTTTAAGTGGGTGCCGAGAACGGTATATAATTAGTTCTCGTTAAAATAGAATGGTGTAAAGTTGTTAACCGCAAATGTGGGGAATGTTTGCTGTTTTTTGTTCGAGGGGCGAGGAGTAAGTACGTCGTCAGTGTTAACAAAATTGTCTATTTGTTTATTATCATGTTCTGTTTGTCTATTTATTCGAAATAACTTGATATGTTTGAATTAAAAAGTAATTATTATCAGTGGACAGATATAGTTACTTAAACTTTAATAACACTAAGCGCCAAACATAAATATTTACCCTACATGCCTCACCCGCAGGCTACATCACAATGTTACGTAGAGAATAAAATAATTCCACTGACACGTATTAAAACCGGCAACAGGGATGCGGGAAAAACTCGCCGTGTTTTTTACCCTTGTTTTCCTACCCCAATATACCTGCTGAGCTACACATGTAAATACAACTGAATTAATTAACAACAGTACATCCGGAGCCTGATTAAATTAAAAAGAAGGCAGCAGCATCAGAGCGTGATGAGCTTATAGAACAGACTGCACATCCAAGCGGAACAGAACTACTTAGGAGCGGAACGGGCGTGTTCTGTTAAATTAAAAATACCATCTTGCCGAAAAACCCCAGAGAATACCGATATTAGAATATTTTTTTCGCTCACGTACCTATTTACTTGTTAACATTCTCTTTATATTATACTCCTGCATCAGAATAACGTATTTTGTTTGCTTTGATTTATCTATTCGTTGTTATAATATGGAGAATGGACATAAGGTTCAAAGGATAGCTCGGATGTTTTGCTTATGTATAAGCTGTTTTATTTCTCTATTCTTTATTGAGAACTTCTGTTAGTTTTATGTTAGGGTTTGTTTGTGAATCGAACAAAGGAGTTGAAATGTTTGTTTAATTTCCTCTTTCCTTCATTATTCGTTTTTGGACGTATGAAAAATATTTCGCAATCTCTATTTCAAAAGAATACCACAAAGATATTTAAAACTGCAAGTATCAAAAACTCGTATGAAAAGTTATATTAAAACAGCAAAAATATACAGAAAAATACATCACAAAAGTAGATGGACGAAGCGAAAACAAAACAAGAAAATGAAACTCCACTAATGAGTGTTAAAGCCGTCGCATTTCCTTGCGAAGGAACTTATTCATAGTGCACGACTCCATATCCCAATTAATGGGTGCCATGAACTTCTCTCACGCTCCGATACCTGTTCATCTCCCAATTAAAACTTGCCCAAGCGAACTTATAATAAGTAAAATAATACGTGAAACAAAACTGTACTATAATTACGTTGATAAATTAATTACTTTGACTACGACCAAAAAAAACAACAAGACGACAAAGAAAAAACTTAATTATTTCTAGAATATGTAAGTGTTGTTGTTTCATTTAATTTAGATTCAATTAAATGTTCTTTCGGTGTGGGTTTAGTGAGGGCTTTTTAGACAGATCTCAACCAACTGAATACCTATTTATTTTTTAAAAGAAAATGTCTTTCTTAATTATTATTAAAATCATGATAAACGAGACCGATTCCACAAAGTCTGAAATGAAATATTTCTTAAGATTTTCTGTTTCTTTTTAATAACTCCACAGAGGGTTTGCGTGCAGGAAATATAAAATATGAGAAAAAGTAAGTAAACTTATGTTTTTTATTTCTCATAATTATTTAAAAAATCTTTCAAATATTTCAACACCACGCTGACATTTTAACAATTCAAAAATATTTTTGACCTTCTCTAGAAGGATTAAATCTCATTTTATGTACAAAAAAGGCATATGCCTTTTTTGTACATAAAATGAGATTTAATCTGTTATGAAGATGCAGTTCGAGAAGGGACATCAGTATATACTGATGTCCCTTCTCGAACTGCTGAACATAACAAAAATCTTTCGTAAATTGAGTAAACGATTGTTTCTTTATAATGAGACTTGTTATTAAGTTTTACTTCGTTTTCTTTTGACATCAGAAGACGGATAAATCGATACGTTTTTCTTCTGGCTTTGTTTACCTGATAACATGCAAGTTTAAAACAACTCGAATATGATCACAACCAACAATATTAAGTAGTACGTTTAATTGAATAAAGATTTAGGATATCGTGAGATATGGGATGAACAGGAACTGAAGTGACGGGTGATAGTGATATGTAAACCGATCCATGACAGAAGACATCGTGCAGCAAGCGTGACCAGAAATAATGATAAGAGAGCTTAAACAAGTGGAAATCACTTTCTACGACTTTCCACAGGATTCATAATCCAACCTACGAAGGCTTCTGTCAGAAGTTTTCGAAGGCTTTGGACAATCCTATTTATCTACCTATTTTGGACTTTGCCATCACCACCCAGAGGTTTCAGGGTGTCAAGTTTTTCTACCCAGTGGACATCATCTTACCTATGTTTAAGTCAAACTCAGTCTAAACATAACATCACGCCCATATTTCTGGAAGGGTTAGGTTGAGGCTGTATCAAGGTGTAGTGGTTCTAGAAATCTAGTGTTTGAATCTCGGCCAGGCAATGTTATTGGGTTTTTCCATCAGTGATTTTTCAGTAGCAGCCCGTTGTCTGGCAAATCTGTGCCCTGTTGATGGCAACACACCCTCTATTTCATGGGATTTAAAATTAACTGGTGAAATGTGGCTCTACGGTAGGTACCTCTAACCAAACAGTAATTCAAGTTTAATACAAAAATGAAGACAAAGTGCCCAATGTGTAGCAGCGTGTTCATTAAGATTAATATCAGGCTCTCTTGAGGGCGCCGAATAATCCACACAATTAATCGTCGGATAAGGGATTTCACATAAATTCGAGCTATAAAACTTTATCGTGAATACGAAACAACCGAGTTTTTAATAAGTGTGGAAGGCACAAAGAGAAAACGGATATTATTTTGTCAGGCGCAGCCATTTTGAGTTTATATATCCTACTGCAATGTTACGTGGGAACCCGAAAGTTTGATAACCTGTCTTACCAAGAGGTACCGTGTTATCCATTATCTGGGTTTTGGAGGTAGTCGGAAGCTGCTCTATTTAAAATATCCGTATTCAGCTGCATATTAGTCTGGAGATCAACCCCAACACGGTAAGGGGCTACGCAGATGATGAAACTACTGCAATAATCATAAAAGCCGTAATCTAAATTATAAGCTTTGGTTTAATACTACAAACAGGCGATCATTGAACTTGACTTGATCCTTTCATACTCCTTCCGCGCACGTAGGTCGGTTAACTAGTGTCGACGTTATGGGAATCGCAAAATAAGTACTTGATTTACTTAGTGATGGAGTAAGTTTATTAACATAAATTACAAGGACCAAGAATGCCGACCGACCGAACCCGGAGACGAAAAGTTACTGACTCAATTCTACATTTGAACAATTATCTTAAACTTGGGATACGGTCGGAGCGGCACGTTACCAACTAAAAACTGTACAAAGGTTTCTGCAGCTAGGTAACACAATAAAAATAGCACAGTTAAACATGATACAAAAGAAACAGAACCGTCGGCATCTCAACAAAAATATCAAAGGCTATTACTCTAAATTCTTAAAGCTAATATAAACAATAAGGAAATTGGGCAAGGCTCTACCATTGACTATTGTTATCCTTGCATAATACCTGATATAAAACATCTACAGGCTTGCCGTGAGAACCTAAAGCTAGCGGTACTTACAGTTAACTAAAATACTTACATACTAAGTTCACTAGAGTAATACATATAATAATAATAAATAATTAATGAAGACGCTACACTCCTAAAACAGCTCTTTGTAATAAAATGTCAGATCTACACTTGCTTTTTGCGGCAATTAACTTATTTAAACTAATTTGAATTTGAATCTGATACTTTCTAAAGCTAATCCAAAATACAATCAATGAATCAAACAGAAAAAGATCTTATGACCTCGATTCTGAACTGGCAAGAATTTAATCTAAACCTAGTTTTGCTTCACATTGCATTTAATTTAAAAAACATTAAAATCTACTCGTCATTCAGAAGCCACGTTCGCCTTTCAACCAATGAGGTGACTTTCGTATAAATAGAAAACACCCAAAACAACACATACACAAATTGGTTCAGCTGTGTAGTTTCCCAAACTTTTATATTTCAAGCGCCATATTAGATTCTCAAAGTTTTCAACTAGTGGGTGACATTGCACGCGCTGGCTTGCAAAATTTGGAAGCCACGCTGAAAATGCGTTGGGAGGTATTTAAATATGAGACTAATGTTCAACCGTATGATAAAGAGAAGATTTTGATGAAAACATTGATATTTTGTTATTTATTAATATAAGTAACAGTTTTTCTGAGGATGTTTTTCTTGCAGGATAGCAAAGAATTTCATCACTAAACTGAAAAAGACACATCATTGCTTGTCAGATTCAAAACACGACTTGTGATTTGAACATTCAGCTCCACCAGCTCATCGCGACTGCTTTTAAACAATACCTTAGCCTCTTATCTCCATCATCAATTTTGTTGTGTTTTTATTCACTTGCAGGTTTGAAAACGGATGAACTAACTTAGAATGAATAATTAGTTTTTATTTTCCAAATCGCTACAATAGCAACGTTTCCGGCCCTCCGTCATCTTGAGTTTATAAAGCCGCCACATCAGCTTATGAAGTGCTCTCAATATTTCTGCTGCGTGCCTGAGTAGCGTTACTTATAAGCTCAGTACAGTACGACATCATTTAAAGATTCCATCGATCTTTATCGAACAACCAAAGCTGGGTAATCAAACGTGTTAGGCCCTCTTAATTTGTACGAGTATATCAGTTCGTTTACAAGTCGCACTTATCATCATCTACCTAACCAATTCCTAACTACTCACCCAATAATACTAATTGCTATCAGACCCACACACCCAGGAACTCGGTAACACGAACGATTCTTGGATACGATTAGTTGTCAGACATTCGACAAAAATTGGTTACGATTAAATTATAATAAATTTTAAAATAATGTTCTTTAATACATCAATTGACTTATGGTCAATTGATGTATTAGTTCGTTTAAACGTTCGATTCGCTAGATTTTAACACACCTACAGTAACTCAAAGCAGCGGTTTTTAGTTACTTTAAAAGTGTTAAAATCTAGCGGTGCGAACCAAGAGGACCGGAAAGCGAATTGGCTACGGACACCGGACTGCCGAAGGACACCGGACTATGACATATATTTTAGTACCTTCCCTGCCAAAGTCATGTTAACATTCTGGTCCCGAGTGAAGTCCTTTTGGTTTAACTGCACCTGAAGGGTTCATTACGTCCCCCACTAACGAGTGCAGATTGCATACTAAAAGTGTGCGCCGTCTGCGTTAGCACGTGTTGGATCAAACGTTCTATTTTTTCGCGCACTTTTTGTGCGCCGCGGCGCGGCGCGATCTGCCAGAGTGACACGGAATTTTTATCCGCCAGACTTTTTGTAAGTCGTATGCGTTACCAAAATATAATTGCTTAGGTTCTATTTTCGCAGACTAGAAAGTGCGTCACGGATAGTCTGTCATCTGCGCAGGCCCTAAATGTGTTCAACTTTTGAGAACTTCAGCTGTCAGATTAATGACAATATAATTTGGAATGTCAAATGTCACACTTGTAAAACTTTCTAGACCTGTGGTAGTCAAAATCAAAATCAAAATCAAAGCATTTATTTCAAGTAAGCCAGTTACAGGCACTTTTGAATTGTCGAAACTAAGATGAAAATTAAATGTAGCTACAGTCCCAGTCACAAGACATAAAAACTGTGAAAGTACTGTAGTTGCCCATTCCCTAGCGTAGATCTTTATGGAGAAGAACGGGCAAGAAACTCCATGGACACTCTTTTAAATCAGAATATTGTTACAAAATCTTGGTTACATCATTCATGTTGAGATGGTATATTATGTGAGAACAATGTAGCAAGATGTGCACGTTAAAAGTGTCCACAGCAAAAACACACAAACAAAAAATATACAATTCAAAATACACACATCAAAAGTATCTAGGGATCAACATATATTTTTGCAATAACTTTTCTCCTGATTGATATTAATTAAAATTTTCTTTAAGGATTCATCAAATAAAGTGTTTTCGTTTGTCACAGTAACGATAAACCAAGTCACCTTTGCATTAATAAAGAAATTTGCCATTTTCCTAATAAAGGGATTTTTGACATTTGAACCACTAACATTAAAGTTCGAAAAAAAGACTGAAATAACAGTTTTCTTTAAAATTTTATTGGGTAACTTAAACAATTAATAATCCGTGTTTCTACCGCGAACACTAACAACACAAGAACATCGGTTTGGCATACTCAAAATGAGTTCATCCAAATCACGCTGTGGAATGGCCGCCCATGTTCGTTGCAACAACAAAAAAAGGTCTTCTTGCGACTGGATACCCTCCATATTCGGCAGAGCTCTTCTCTGTAGCATATCCCATGCATGCTCAATCGGGTTCAAGTCTGGCGACTGAGCAGGCCAGGGCAGGACATTGATGTTAGCTGCGGCGAGAGTCTGTCTTACAACTCTTGCGGTGTGCGGTCGTGCATTATCATGCATTAACTGAAATAAGGGACCGATTTGCACTTGTAGAGGAACGATGACGTCTGATACAATCGTCTCAGCATAAATTTGAGCGTTGAGGTTGCCTCTGATCCAAATCAACTCAGTTCTTCCGCCGATCCAAATACCCGCCCATACCATGATGGTTCCACCACTATAAGGATGGACTTCCTGGCAGGATTTTAATCGCTGTTGGCGTCCAGGGGTTCTCCAGTGTCGTATACGTCTTGTATCCGGTCTCATACCAAAACGAGACTCATCAGAAAAGCACACGAAACGCCATTGTTCTTCTGCCCAATTTCTGTGTTCAAGAGCCCATTGATATCGAATCCTACGATTGTGCATTGCTATAGGTGGTACCCGTAGCGGTCTTCGGGAATGAAGGTTCACTTCATGCAAGCGGTTTCTGACTGTTTGGTCGCTAATTAAGTTCCCTGAAGAGTGATGAAGCCTCACGGCTAACATCATGGCGGTTATTGTTGGAGCTCTTCGAGTTAAGATTTGAATGTATCGGTCTTGTCTCCGTGTGGTGCAGCGATACCGTCCTCCATGGCGCTCAGCCACGGTACCAGTGCTTCGGTAACGTGTCCAAAGTCGACTGATAACACTCTGACTTGTATTCAGAGCTAAAGCTACAGTACGTTGCCGGGAACCAGCTTCTATCATTCCCACGGCTCTGAGCATTTCTTCCCTGCTTAAATGACGTCGCCGCTCCATAATAACGTTGGTTTTAATCAGTAGTAGGGAAACAGTAGCACTAATAATGTCTTCAATGCGTTGTATGTTTTTATAGGGAAAATATTGACAGCTTATTTTCATCTTTTACTCGAATTTGATTGAGAGTTCCTGATTCAAATTATGAAATGCACCAAAAAGGATCCATATAAATTTATAAAATCATAAATTTATTACAAAGCCACATCTCAATCTCAAGAAATCCGCATAAAAATGCTTGATCCCTAGACATTTTTGATGTGTGTAATTCATTCAAATAAGCCATGGCAACTAAGAGATGACCAGTCACAACTGACAGCGCCCGTTCACGGACATGACGCATGGATCAGCACCATTCAACTCAACCATTTTGAAGGGAACTAAATGATCCGACACATGCGCCACCATCAGCGAGACATTTGAGTGAGCATGACATACTCTAAACCGCCAGGGCACATTCAAGTCAAGAAAAGACGTAGGTTTCCAGTGAATGATAGCTTTCTAGTACATAGTACTTACACAATATGGGCTATGCATTTATATAAAACTAAGGAGATTGAATCTATACAATGCAAAGATAGTTGTACAATCTTCAGCAGCTCCAACAATACATTTTAATGCTATCAATTTATGCGCCCCTGTCCTTGTGGAGCAGGACCAGCATTGAGCCAAGCATTTTTATCAGCGATATAATCGCTCAACTTGTAATATGCTTGCTTACATAGTGTGCGTTTAATGCATGTTTTAAATTTCGTCTCATTCAGTTCAAGAATACTTTGTGGAATTTTATTATAGCATCTCAAACAGTACCCCATGAAAGATGAGTCTACTTTAGCGAGTCGGAAACCTGGCTGAACTAGTTGGTCCCTATTTCTAGTCCTGTAATTATGTCTGTCACCCCTTTTACCAAAAAGGTGCAGATTTTTTCTGACGTACATTATGTTTTCGTAGATGTATTGACAATGTACCGTCATGATGCCAATATCCTTAAACAGTTCCCTTAGAGAATCGCGCTTACGAAGATTATATATGGCCCTGATGGCTCTATTCTGCAGAATAAATATAGACTCAATATCTGCAGCCCGTCCCCACAGTAAAATGCCATGAGACATTATACTATGAAAGTAACTAAAATAAACCAGTCTAGCGGTATCTACATCAGTATACTGACGGATTTTTCTAATGGCATAGGCTGCTGAACTTAGCCGCCCCGCAAGAGAAGTCAAATGAGAACCCCATTGTAGTCTTGAATCAAGCGTAATCCCCAGGAAAACCGTTTTATCTACGAATTCAAGTTTCTCTTTATTCAATATTATATCACAATCACTACTTTTAACATTCGGTAAAGCAAATCTTATGCATTTGGTTTTTATTTCATTTAATACCAAATTGTTTGCTGTGAACCAATTTTGGACCTGAAGTAGGGCATTATTCACGTCATCTAGATTTTGGGCCCGCCTATTTATCTTAAAAATTAGGGAAGTGTCATCAGAAAATAACACCATATTTTGCGGTTGGTTTTTCAGTAAATAGGGAAGATCATTTATATATACTAGAAAGAGAAAAGGACCCAATATTGAGCCTTGTGGAACCCCCATTTTTACTTTTAAACCCTGTGAATTAACACCATTTATTTAAACATGTTGTTGTCTATCATTCAAATAAGATTTTACCAAACTAAGTGCAAGTTTACCCAGTCCGTAATGCTCAATTTTCAAAAGTAATGTGTCGTGATTTACGCAATCAAACGCTTTGGAGAGGTCACAAAAACGTAGTGGGGGTTGAAAGGTAAGATTTGTCCATGTGACATGTAATCTTTAACGTGGGTCGTGATATAGCGTGCTAAATCGCTCGGTATGGTGTAGGATTACATTGATTTTGACTAAGCCCGCTGTTTAATTAGCGATAGCGATACTAAATAAGCTGGTCGTAATGAGAACGTGACTGCAAATGTGATGATATTTGATTTAGTTGTTGGTGATGTAACGGGGTTAGTTTCAAAAGAGGTGTTACTTTATTTTATTTGAACTCCAGTTGTATGTTTCTAGTAAACAAATGATCTTACTAAAAGTAGAATAATTACAAAAACAAAAATCAAAGATTTCCCAAAAATAAATTGTTTTTCGTCTCTTTAGAAAAAATATTATTATTTTTCTTTTGACAGACAAAATAATAAAAGCAATCTAGAATTGTCGGTTTCATATCTACGCTCACATTGATTATACAACATTATTTTTAGTATATGCGAAACCTGAATATAGTTTGTTCAGAATAAGCAACTGAATCGATTCCAATATTTTTCACACCATGTTATATGTTGTCCTAAAAATATTTAAAAAAGGATATAAGTTGGACACCGAGCGACACTAAGTTCCTATCATATGCGCACAACTGACAGGTCATAGCCGCACTAGGCGTAGGCGCACATCGCGGGTTGCGCGGGTGCGCTCGCCGCGTGGTGACCACGTACTTTTACTGACAACCAGGTAATAGAACAAGCATAAAACTTTGTGATTATTCAAGATACAGTTTAGATATTTTTTTCATAACATAAAAATACTAGACACATGTTTTGGGTTTCACATAATATACTAAAACCAATGTTTTATATTAGAGTTTTATTTCAGAGATAATCTAATTCATTTGAATAATTAATCTAATTTATCTTAATGTACCATTACTCAGAAATAAATAAATCTTATCTTATCTTATTAAATACAAATTACTCCAACGAGCAATTACCAACACAAAAACCAACCCAAGATTTGATTTCAACACATTTTTTCTAAATGAAGTTCATACCGAAAAAATATATTTGATACAATCATCAAGAAAGTATTCAAAAACATATTTGGATTCGTATAAAAATATTTGGATAGAGGTTTGGGAGCGAAGTTCGGGATTCTAATATCAATGGAGAAATTATCGACATCCCACAAGTTTGGCTCAAGTTGAATTTGAAAGTAATCGATGAGGTGCCAGGATTGGATCCTGTCGGCCCTCGCAAACTTTATATTCAAATATCTTTTACTTATGGCGAAAAATATTGAAAAACCCGATTCAGTTTATGTGTGGATATCATTTAGTAGGAGGCTTTGTATTGAAGTATTTTAAAACAAATTGATTTTGGGATTTTGATTGTGTTTTTATTAATTCTAAAGCCTTCTCTTTTTATTTAAATAAATTATTCTGTAGATAAATAGGACCAAAACCAATTTTTCCATGGGGTATTGTGTTACCCAGTAACTGAACCGTCCATTCAATACAACAGTTTACATTGTAGGTACCTCAATTTATTAGTGCACATTCAAGTCATCATACGATATTTTATTCACACAAAGTTTTACTCGAAATCTTTCTGTATGATATTTCTAAGTTACCTAACCTTCCCTACGACATACAAGCAGTACACAACTGCACATACAACGTAAGGTCTGACTTGCACCAGTCAATATGAAGATGGCACGCCTGACCTATTTATAGGAGCTCGCGAAATACGCGATGCACGTATCGGCACAGACGCGAGGGCTCAGGTACTGGTGCACTAAAAACAAAAGTTTTCATCTAACTTATCCTGGTTTTTGGTGACATCATTTTGATAATGTAGATAACTAAAAACTAGCGGCCCGTCCTAGCTTCACACGGATGATATCTAGAAAAGTGGTCAGATGTCACAATACCGTGTCTTGATCTTCTACCGACCTTATACAAATAAACCTTTCACAGTGTTTTATCTCAAGGATATGAAAACCGCATCAAACATTCATTATGGAGGAAAGGAGAATGCCATAAACCAGGTTATACCTGTGTCTTTTCCATTTTCGACACAACATGTAGGTACTATTTTTTAACTAAAGCAACCGGGGGTTTTGAAGAAAACGAAAAATTACTACTGTACTATTTCGAAGTTAGGTATCTGCCATTTTTTCTTTTTTTATATATTATTTTACAGCCCAAAGTACTAGTCCGTTTGGCTCCGGTAAGCTACAGTCGCCAATATCACAATAATTGGCAGATTAAAAGTCCGATTTTAAAAACTGGCATCGTTTAAATTAATTGTTTTTCATTTACATACCGGACTACGTTTCCTATATGTTACCGATAATTCAATCGAGATGCAAGAACATCCGAACCCCTATACAAAATTGGGAATTCTCCTTTATTAATTTATACTATCTCTCTAATTTTGTAAAAAATAAAATAGGTTCAAATAATCTTGCAAAAACCAACGGTTTTGTTTGTTAATAGTATCATAAATGTTATAAAAACTTCGCCTACATGTGACCAACCAAACATTATGATCGCCTCAATATAATTAGCAGCCCACAATTTCCCACTCAGAGCAGAACCAGAGCAATGGAGTGTCCTTTTTCAGGCACATTCTATACATAAGTGAGTGGGTGAGGTCGCCCGGGGCGTGAAATTAATCATTTATTAAACACATAACTTGGGACTAGTACTTGGAACTAGTTTCACTAGCGCCTTTACTGGTAAAGCAGTCGCAGAATTGCTATATATTATATATTTTGTATGCATGACAGGATTTTGACAACATTAGGTGTCATTAAACATAGTTTCATTATGTGAATAGGTTGTCTTCATTTGTTTTATAGAAGAATCTAGTACTTAAGTCATGTTCGCGTGTAGGTCGGAAATTATCCCACGGGTACTATCGGGATAAAAAGTATTCTTTGCCCTAAATCTACTAAATTTACTTTGATATTTTTATTTGATTAGGGACTGTCTCGCGTGACAACATTTTTAATTATGAGTATATGTTAACAATTCTTATTTGAAACAAAGCCTACTACGATGCTTTAAAATAAAATAATGACATGCTAAAACCTTATTTAAATATGGCTTTTGTAAGCACAGCTTCCACGAATATAATATGAAATAAAGTACACGTATGTCTAAAACCTCACTCTCAACAAGTAAAAGCATTTAACTTAAAAGCAACATTAATCACATCCTCGTTAAATATAACATCATGAAAGTTTCCTTAACCTACTGGCCTGGTCGCACGTTTTAACATAAAATTGAACTTCGGAACAACTCTCTGTGCTAAAGAAAAAGTAAGAAAAAAGTCATTGATCAAATATTTTAAAACACGTTTCAAAGTTCGGAAACGATCCAAGTTATAACTGCACGAGTTTAGATAAAGACAACAATATTTACCTACTCTTAATGCGAAAGTAGTGAAATTATGTATTAAAGATATGGTAGTTTTTACGAATCATTTTCCCATGTTACTTGTGGTCGGCGCAACACGTTTTTTTCTTCCATTCTCCTCTGTCAACCGTCACACTATCATTACTCCTTAATCTTTCATATAATTCCTCTCACAATCCATGCATCGATTCTTTGCTCTTCTTCTCCCTCTCCATCCGTCAACGTTTATATTCATCACACTTTTATCTACATATCAGTCATTTATTTATAAGGCCAAGAATCAGCGGTTTCTGAAATTCAAAGTCTATGTTTTTGCAAATAATCAACATCATTCATCATTCTCTTGCTTAAAGGCAAAGCAAATAAGGCATAATATGTCGTTTAAAAATGAGATGACCACAGAGAAAATTACAGAATTAAATTTAGGCGATATCATCATCTGTGTACCTTTTCCCAAGCACGTTGGAGTCGGCTCCCAGTCTAACCGGATGCAGCTGAATATCAACAGAATCTTACATGGTGGGGCTCTAGCAAAATAATGACAACAACAACAACAACAGCCCAGAACGTCCACTGCTGGACATAAGCCTCTCCCATGATAAGAGGAATTTGCCGTAATCTCCACGCTTGGCAGGCGGATTGGAGATCGCAGTGATGAAAGACTAACAGAAAACGCTGCTGCCCATTCTCTGGTCTACGGAAAAAAGCAAAATAATGATGATATAATAATTATGATTACTGGATGAGAGTTGCCAAGAATTGAGTTACGTGGCCTGCGCTTGAAGAAGCCTAGGACCTGTCCAGCAGTGGACTGTTGTAGGGTGATGATGATGATATAATTACAATCAAAAAGTGTATGAAGATTATTTTGAAATATTATTCTGATCTGTTGGCGGCTATTTCTAGATCGTCGATAATTTTCCACTGAAATTCTTGTAGCCTTAATTGAAAGATATTAAGTGCTCTATATTACGTAGCATAATCCTGAACTGGTAATTTAAAAGAAAGTCTGTGAGTCCTGGAAGATAATATCTAGATTTTCTCAGAAGTTAAATTCCACTTTTACAAGCTTTTGTATTATAATCTAACCAGGCTTTTCCGAGAGAAATTAATTTTAGCTTAAAATCAAAGTGATTTCAAAATATTACTAGCCTTTTGTATTGCTATTTTAACTGTTTCAAATTATTCTGTATTGAACAACAGCGACTTCAAATAATAAAGAATCTGTTATTCTAATTAATTGTTTAATTAATCAATGTCAAGTCCAATTCCGGGAAAACCAAATTCTCAAGTTAAGTTTCACTTAGCATGGAATTATGTAAGCATGGTTAATATTCCTCATATTATTTTTATGAGTAATTACAGTAAATGCCAAAGGGGTGACATTCTCTCTCGTAAAACATTTTGAAAGCAAACATTTGAAAATGACAGCTAAAATAAAAATTGAAAGTTAAATGTTGCGAATACATTAAACGTTTAAGTCGTTCGACGTTCTTTACCTTTTTACGCACGTAATACATGTTAAAAGAGGCCTAAAAGGTTTATTTACTCGATTATGAAGCCTTTTGTTGTTAACAAGGCATTAGATAATGCATACCCACTCCAAAAATAATTTGTCTTAAAAAGGCTTTTATGTTGTTTAGGGAATTAAATTGTGTCGTAACATACACCGAAAATATGTCTGCCTTTTAACGAAATAACTCCCCCCTAAGGTTTCATGTGGTACCTTTTTCGCAGAAAGTAATTGGCGCCCACCGTGGGACTAGAGAAAATAGGCGCCCAACGCGGGACCGCACGTAGGTAACCCATGCTCGCTATTTAAGTTGGTTTCCTTTCAAGCGTGCATGGTAAAAAACACGCATACTCATCGTGATATTTTAATGGGAAAGGCTTCATCGAATTTCCATTACTTACGATACAGCTTTTAACGCCGCTTTACATAATCACAATTTAATAAAACATTTCATTTAAGATTATATCTGCACCTACCTGGGATACGGGATGCCGACACACTAAACTAGAGAATTATCGAGCACAATACCTTCAATCCACGTTTGTGATACACATCAAACACAATGCATATCTAAATCCACTGACACATGCACTTTCACTGCGGTGTTGTTTTATTTTTTCGTTTCACAATTCACTCGCTGCGAAATGCAGACGGTGTGAGAGCGCGCGGCGCGTCCGCTCGGCACGGGTTCGCGGCGACTACTGCCCGTGCCCGGCGCGGCGCAAGCTTCTGCGGCCCGCGTCAAAGAGTATTTCGACCGTTCGGATTGGTAGTATTGTTAGATGATAGCGCACACTAATCATTTGCACATTTTGAATATTTTTTACCTGTTTCTTTTGCGCTGCATAGCAACGGCAGAAATTCTTCAGTTTAATGTCAAAGAAGGCAACCTAAGTATAGGTTAGGTTATATTGGTATTACTTTTAGATCTCGTCATGGTTTTAACGAATCTTATGAAATTGGTAATATTATCAGACGGTAGGCCAAAAGTACTCCTATTTCACCTTTTATATATTATTTTGATGCGTAAACAAATGTTTCGTACTACCCTTTCATCATCTGCCTAGCCTTTTCCCAACTACGATGGGGTCGGCTTCCAGTCTGACCGGATGCAGCTGAAAACCAGTATCGCGACTGCCTATCTGACCCCCACAACCCAGTTAGTACTGGGTAATACGATACCCCTTGGTAAGACTGGTTGTCAGACTTTTTGGGCCACTGACTAACTGTAACGACTGTCAAAGATCTACAAATGACAGCCGCTTCGTACGACCCTTTAATAATATTATTCTTTTCCCTGCAGCTCGGGTTGATTAATTCCGGTTCGTAACAGGACGCGCCATACCGCTCAATCTTTCCATTCCGCCTTGTCTCAGAAATCTGTGTGAATTGACCAGTATATTAGATCTCGCATTTTTGGAAAGTAAAGCCAAGCTGAGCTTTGGGAGATCCCAAAAATCTTTATATTCTCACATTATTATTTATTTATTTAACACTTCAAGCACATAGTATAGAGGCGGACTTAAAGCCATAGGCATTTTATGGCTTTTTCTATCTTATCTTTGATGATTATTTAACAGAAGAACCACTAGGTTATTACTGGGGTTAATTTGAAAGTGAACCAATTAAAGTTTTACTTTAATGCCTACTTTTTAAAAGTAGTTTAAATCCTAATAAGAAAAAGCTCATAACATAAACTGCCTTCACTCGTGAAGTCGCGAGGTTGCTCTATGCCTGCAGTGACCGAGCTGTAGATTGACAAATGAAATTTTTATGACTGCACCCACGACTTGCTCCATGCTAATGACGCTGTGTGCATTACGACAAAGCAGCTCTCACCGACACACATTAGCACACACCCACGTGCCTAGGGTTCCCGCTCAAACTTGATTAAACGTTAAACAAATCCCGAATTCCAAAGAAACTGTGCGACATACGGAATACGTGATAAACATTCGAAAAACCTCCATCGAGCGTGTGAAAGGAAGCTTGTAATTAGCGCCAGGGATCTTCACAAACGTTCCATTTCCCGGATACGGCGGGGAAAGTAGGCCAGTGGCAGCCCTGGTTCAGTAGCGCAGCGTGTGTCGTGCACCGTGCACGTGTGCACTGAGCACACACACACACACACACACACGCGCGCACAGAGTGCCCCGGCGAAGTTAGCACAGCAAACGTGTAAACGGAAAAGATAGGCTTTTCTTTGACTCCTTTTAACTGTCCGAGGGAGCTGTAAATAGGATGCAAACAGAGATACGGCTACCTGTCGGCGCGAATGAAAAATTAGTGTGTTTCAACTGAGCCAGTTGAGTCGTGTTTACAATTGCTTGACAAAAGAAGATCGCCGCCTTTAATGTCAGTGAGGCAGAAGATGAAGGAAAATGATTCTAAGAAAAGCAATTGTTTAATGAATAGAAAGTCTAACGGGCTATAAAGAGGCATTAAGACCCATTTTCGTCGGCTATTTATATCTTGCTTGGTTCATATTACAACGAATAGTTTTGCTGGAATTAGAATATTTAGTTTTCAAGTCCATAATATAATGTTTTCAGTGAGTGTAAACTGTTTCAACAAAGAAAATTACTGTGGATAGCACAAAATGGAATGGTTGGTTTGTTTAACCGGTTACGAAATATCTAAATAAACCGATAGCGCCTTTGCTTGCCCCATAAACTAGTTCACAGCATTTTTCTCTACTAATCATGTTCATACAATTTTCAACACTTAACCAACAAAACCTAAATAAACCTAAATATCCAACACCCTACTTTCCATAGAACCATCTAGAATCATAGAAGTCAGTACAGTCAGCGTGACATTCGCGTGCCTCCAGTTATGTCAAGCGGTGATAAGGTCAGCTGTCAGTCTCTCACTATAATCGCGGCCGACTGTACCGAAACGAACCAAATTCCGGTAATGCCTGTTTTATTTAGCTTTCCAATTGATTATTGAACGCAAAGTGATTTGAAATACTGATGAATTGTTCCAATGTCATATATTTTTGTCAATGCAATTGATAGGATTTATTCAACTAACAAAATGAGATTTTCGGTATAACAGGATTGGAATACTACACTACTACAACAGCCCATAACGTCCACTGCTGGACATAAGCCTCTACCATGGTGGGAGGAATTTGCCGTAATCTCCACTCTTGGCAGGCGGATTGGAGATCGCAGTGATGAAAGACTAACAGAAAACGCTGCTGCCCATTCTCTGGTCTACGGAGGCGCAAGGTGTTTTGCCTCAGACATTAGTCGCCTTATACGACACCCGTGAGTGTAATGGGTTGGTTCTATTCTACTCTGCCGGATACCACACGGCTAATGAAGTTTATTAATATTTGTGACGATTAAAGTAAGAGTCAAAAGGCTTGGGGGAAAATTTATGGTATCAATTTACTTAGGGTCTTTACTTGCACGTGATGATACGTTGAGGTCCATTTTTGCTGGTATACCAATGGAATAGATAGATTTATTTTTTCGAACAATTGCAATGTAAAGATTTAATTAACTGGGAGTTTTTGTAAGAAGTTGACTATACGAAAAATTCGATAAAGATCAGTACTGCACTGCAATAAAGAAATTGACTATAAAAGAGGTTAACGTTACTTTGTAATTGTAACGAAACTTAAATCTCAAGTATCTTGAAATTGTTTATCCAATCTTACCTTATCCATGGAAAAAACTGAGGTTTCCCTACAAGGAAATGTTTATTTACTTGCCTCTGCGTATCGTTTTTGTTCCCCGCATGTAAGCTTCGATTCCACACAAAGACCAATATTTGCGGCCCTCAGGGTATTTGTTCTTAGTGAAGATGTTTGTGCATATCACTGTACACTATTGTGGGTTTGTGATTCTTGCCAATCTTCTATTATTTGACATACTGTGTTATGTGGGATTATCAGTCTATAAAGTTTCCACTGCTGGGACACAGAGTGTGGGAAGGTTGAGAACCTTCCCACTCCCTCCAACGCGGGCACAGCCTGGGTTGGTGGAAGTCACATGACTTCGAATGCTTGGTTTCACATCATGCCGGTTTCCACAGGTTTTCCTTCACTGTTTTTATAGTAGCAATGTGACACTGAAATATCAAAATACGCGGTAATGTTGGCGCAGTAGCTGAGCCATCAGCTGCTAGCATTAGTAGTAGCATGTCATACACATTGTTGGACATAGTCTCTACCATGACTGATCTACTCCTGTCACTTCCCCGTTAGAGTATACTTACAGGATTGAAGATTATGTTATACTAGGGATTTGGCAAAACCACTAAAATATCGTTAAAAACCATCCACGTAAAGCTATGCACGTTCGATCCAGTGGGACGTGCGAATATTTCAGCGGGACGGCGTTGTGTGGTGGGATGTATAGTGGCACGCGTTAGCCAGCGGCCACAAAAACAATGCACTTTATTGTACACGTGAGGAATAAAAACGTTCCGCGGTGTAATGACCTCAGCTCTGAAGGGACATGTGCACTTCGCAGTTTGCAGGTAATGAGTGTGACGATTACGGCTAAATTCCCTGTAGTGGCCTAATTTTATTACATGTAATAGTATACTCTTGGTGGGAAATTACAAGCAACAAACTTTTATACCTACTATGCGATTCTTGATTTGCGGCTGTATTTGTCTGACCTACTCATTTGGGCTAAGATTTTAAATATATCATGAACCGTTGTTATATGTATGGATAACTAAACGATATACAGCTTTATTCATAAAAAGTTAGAGCCTCCTTGAAGGCTCCTTGAAGGCCCGATGCTAAAAAACATGATTCATAAACGTCTATTAACGCTAATCAGTCCATCAAGGCTCTGCTAAAGTTAGACAGCCTTATTCATAAAAAGTTAGAGCCTCCTTGAGGGCTCCTTGAAGACCGGATGCTAAAAAACATGATTCATAAACGTCTGTTAACGCTATCAGTCCATCAAGGCTCTGCTAACGTTAGAGGACCGTTGACCCTCCTTTATCTCCCTGCTAAGTCACAAAATGGCCGCCGGAAATTTGAACAGCTGACTTTGACAAGAGCAAAAAACCATACCGAAGATAATTTTAGTGAAGGGAGGGTTACGCAGATTAAAAAAAATCCAGGAAAATTTATTTTCAGAAATTTGTATTTAAAAATCCTCTTAATTAGGTTTTTAAGATGATACGTGTACTAACAATAAATATGAAAAAAATTAAATACGATGATTAACATAGTTACAGGTTTTTGCACTTAGGTACAACATAAACATGCGGATCGGAAATGGCCGGAAAACAAACATCTCGCTTAACACTAAACTAAAACACTATTATTAAATCATCGATCAAAGTTACAACGAACTACAAGAACTTTTATATTATGTTACTTGCTGCTACGGAACTTTTTTGTCATTTGATTTGTCAAGATGGCCAACATAACGCGTCAGTCTGCTAGCTAACAGACCCATCAACAGTCTGCTAGCTGACTGCTAGCAGACCCATCAAACCTCAATTAAGGATTTTTTATGAATAAGGCTGATAATATTCCGAAGCTGGCGTGCTCTTCAGCTACGCTTTCGTAGCACAACACGCGCTACGCCGTAGCTACGACGTAGCTCTGTCGTAGCAATGTTCTACGGACTATTTTACGTAGAGATCAATTGAGTTCAACTCTTGCTCAAATCATAATAAAATCCGATCCTGTTATTATACAGAATCGATTTTATTCAACCAAAAAACTTCCATAATTCTGTCATCGAATGCATATTTTTAAAACAGTGAAGTGGCCGATGGGCGCTTTATTCATGAAATTCATCATCCATTATTTCATCTGTATTTAAAGTTTGACACTTTTTCCATTCAAGCCTATTATTATCATTCATGCCTACTCTGTTTTAATAAAAACTGAGTTAATCCAGTATGTAGTAGCCAGTCTCTTGGGGACATTACCAGTGTTGACGAGTTTTTTGACGCCATTTTTTAAGTCTTTATTTTAGTATAGTTAGTTTAGTTTATTTTAATAGATTTGTAAATTGTAAATAATGTACTATACTGAATTCAAATAAAAAATTTTGGGTATGAAATTTAATATTCTAGACCAAAACATCTAATTTGTATTGTATTGTATAGCGGGCTGGTGTCCGCAACTCCACGTCAAAGCGCGTATTTTGCGTACGGGTGGGAACTTTATTCGATCCACCCTAACTCTCCGAGAAAGGCCAGCAGCGCCTTGGTGTTGCTGACAATCTCGCGGAGAGTACCTGGGTTACCGAAGTACTTTGCCCTGTATGTTGCAACCACTGGGCAGTGCAGAAGCACGTGGGCTGCTGTCTCGTCTTCCTCCATGCAGGCACGGCACAGGGGGCTGTCCGTGACTCCTATGACAAAGAGGTGTTTATTAAAAGAGCCGTGTCCAGTAATGGTGGCTGTAACTGTGCGCAGCTGCGATTTGGTCAAACGAAGCACGCGTTTGGTGAGGCGGCCGTCGATAGTAGGAAGTGCTTCCTTGGCCTGCCTGCACTCGCCATGGTCTAGCCATAGCTTGTGGTGTTGTACACTAGTTCGGTTCCTTACCAGTGTGCGTAGGTATCCGAAAGGGAGTGGTACGATAGGTTCGGGTCCCACCGCTGCCATGCTCGATCCCCTTCTAGCGAGTTCGTCCGCCGCATCATTGCCACGGGAATCGCTGTGTCCCTTAATCCACTGAATGGTTATATTGTTGAGATTACCAACCTGGTTCAGGCGTTGATGACACTCGTGTATTAACCCAGAGTTGACTGTGTGGTTGTTTAGTGCTAGCAGTACAGCCATGCTGTCTGAGAGTATACGAATTGAGTGGTCCACAACCTTCCTGGCCAAGATAGCAGATGCCGCCAGGGAAATGCCCATGCATTCTGCCTGAAATACCGTGTTGTGGGCCCCCAGAGGTTTGGCTATGTGGATGTTGAGATCCTCCGAGAAGACTCCAGCACCTGTGCCAGTACCTGTTTTAGATCCATCCGTGAAGATCCGTAGCTCCGCGGGGTTTAATCCCTCGCAGCGGTGATCCTCGTGGAGCTAGATTTTGTACTTCTTATCGAATACGAATAGTTTTGGTATCCGATCGTTTATTGCTTTCGCCAGGGGGAACTCGTTGTGGAATCCCTCCAGTACCGCGGTGTGCTGTGTTTCTTTCTTACCCCAAAGTTGAAGTGTATTAAGGCGTACAGCCGTCATCGTCGCTTCCTGCTGTATGAACAGATGAAGCGGTGGGAGCCCCAGCATGGCTTCGAGAGCTGCGGTCGAGGTAGTCCTCATGCAGCCTGTGATCGCCATGCAGGCTAGCCTTTGCATGCGTTGCAGTTTGATGGAGGCTGTAGTTAGTTTGGTGCGGGGCCACCAGACCACTGCCCCGTAAGTGATCATAGGTCGGATTACCGCGCAGTATAACCAAAGTATAATTTTAGGGGATAGGCCCCACTTCTTTATACGTCTAAAAATACTTACCTTGCCATCGCTGTACATATACGAAACAAATGTGTTCGTCAAATCTAACATTTTACTGTATAAAATAGCTACTAAAAGTTACTACAGAAAGTTGCGCGATAGAAATAAGTTGGAACTCGAAGTGACTTATGGCAAAACTGCGCTAATGAATAAAAGTACCTTCTGTATGGCCAAAAAAATATTTAACAAACTACCTGAAAAAATAAAAACGTTAAATCTGGACAATTTCAAAACACAATTATTAAGAATATTGATAAATAAATGCTATTACTCACTACAGGAATATTTGGACGATAATTCTATAATTTCTGCTTCAGAAAATTGTACATCACCTCACCTATTTTGACGATTTAGAATCTTATTGACATTAGCATTAATATTAAGACATGTAACCTAATATATTTGACATTTATTGAAATCGATTATATTCTCCATTTATACTGATTAATCTATTTGACATTTTTATTGAAATTGATTATATTCTCTATTTATATTGAAATATGCATGTACCTACCTATTAATTGATTTTATTACCAATGTGAAATTTTATGATAATTATTTTAAAAGTTAAATTGTTGTTCTAAATAAAGACAATGTAATTAAATATATTTGTGCGCCTCTGGGCAAAACATAGAGGACCTACCTATCTGTAACACCACTATTGTAATCTGACCTATGTTTACAAATAAAGCATTCTGATTCTGATTCTGATTCTGATTCTTACCTATCATCCTCCTGCATTGCCAAAAGGTGATGCAGGCCCTGTTAATTTTATTATCTAAGTGACTACTCCAATTTAACTTACTGTCCAGGATGACTCCCAGATATTTGACCTCATCGGCTAACTGGAGTTCTGTATCGAAAAGTTTGGGTAGGCGATAAGGGCCTAGTGTTCGTTTATGGGTAAACATGACTAGTTCAGTTTTCGTGGGGTTCACTGAGAGATCGAACTCTCTGCACCACCGCTCAACGATGCGTAGTGCTTGTTGAGTGAGGTTGCAGATTGTCCCCGTCTCTTTCCCTGAAATGAGGATAGCTAGGTCGTCGGCATACCCTATTGTGTAGAAATGGTTCGCGTTGAGTTTTGTGATGAGATCATTTATCACCAGATTCCAGAAGAGCGGGGATAGTACTCCACCTTGGGGGCAGCCTCTGGCTATCAAGGCAATCTGCTGTTCCCCTTCAAGTCGAACCACTCGTTTGCTTAACATATTGGTGATCCAGTCTGTCAGTACCTGTTCTACTCCGTGACGGGAGAGCGCGGTGTTGATGCTGGAAAAGTTAGTTTTATCGAAGGCTCCTTCGATGTCTATGAAGGTGCCCAGGCAGATGCCCTTTTGGTGAATCTCCTCTTCTATCCGGCCGACCACTAGATGGAGGGCGGATTCAGTGGACTTGCCCGAGCTGTATGCGTGTTGGTTAGTGTGGAGTGGGATAGATTTCAAAACGCCGTCCCTCAGCTCTCTCTCGCAAATTCTCTCCAAAGTTTTAAGGAGAAAGGAGGTCAGGCTGATTGGTCGGTGGTGTTTGGCGTTGGTATAATCACTCTTACCTGGCTTAGGAATGAATATGACTTTCACTTCCCTCCATCCTTTTGGAACGTATCTGAAGGCCAGGCACGCTCTCATTATGGGTACCAGTCTGTTAGCGACAGAGGTCCCACCCCATTGTAGTAGGGCAGGAAAGACCCCGTCCGGACCGGCCGCCTTGAAAGGATGGAAGCACCGGATCGCCCATTGGAGTTTTTCCAGCGTGATGACTTTGTGTGCATAGCGCCAGTCGTTTTCTGACGGTGTTTGTATTACCTCTGTCCAGTCGATAGCCTGTGTGAAAGCGCAGCCTGGGAAGTGAGTTTCAATAAGGACGCGCGTCGCCTCTTCTTGTGAGGTGGTAAGTGTGTTGTCGGGTTTACGGAGGACAGTAGTCCCAGTCGGGTTCTGCTGTGCCAATATTTTCCTTACCCTGTTTGCTTGTTGGCAGGATTCGATGTTGCCACAGTATTTGCGCCATCCAGTGGAGCTCCTGAATCTGATGCATTTTTTATAGGATTTTTTGGCCGCGTAGTACGTGTCCCAATCCTCATCAGCACAGGTGTTCATGGCTCTGTTTAAGGCTGACCTTACCTTCCCGCGCTTACGTTCCAGTTCCGCTCCCCACCACGGTTGTTTCCCTGGCGTTATGGGCGGAGTGGTCTCCGGGCAGGATGAATGGTAGCTGTCTAGCATTGATTTCGTGAGATGACTTACACGCTCGTCGATCTGCTGCGTGTCCTCGTAGGTCATTCCGTAGTTTGTTGACGCAAGTTTGGTTTCGAGGATGCGTGTATAAGCAGCACGGTCAGTGTTTCGCGGGTTTCGCCGTGGCAGTGTTGGTGTTACACAGACCTGAATATCGAAGCGGATCCACCTGTGGTCCGAGCAGGAGGCCTCCTTGGAGACCTGCCAGCCGGTGGTGATGGCCGCTGCACCCTCCGATGCCAGAGTGAGGTCTATGATTGTTTGGCTACGTCTGTTTACGAAGGTTGGTTCGGAGCCTGTATTTAGTAGGGTTAGGTTAGTTGTAAATAAGTAATCTACTAGCGCCTTACCCCTTGCATTTTGTGTGTCCATGCCCCACAGAGGGTGATGAGCGTTCGCATCGGCGCCTATGACAACCTCCAGCCCAGTGCTCTCGCAGTAAGTCACGAGGCGGGCGAGGTCATGCGGCGGCGGCTCTTCTGCCTCGGGCATGTATGCGGAGGCGAAGACTACAGTTGCTACTGTTTCCCCCCGCTGTATCAGTAGCCTAGCTGCAGAGACATCCCTGCAACAGAAATCTGTTAGTGGCTGTGTTTTTATGTTTCGTGTCACATAGATGCACGATCTGGGTTTATCATGATCTGTACTAACTAAGAGCTTACCACCAAGATTGGAGAGTCCTTGTATTTGGCCCGCCCTAATCCATGGCTCTTGGATCAAGGCAATGGCCGTATGTTGTGCCTCCAGCCACTTCCGCAGTTGAGCCGTCGCGGTCTGACTGTGGTGGAGGTTGGCCTGCAGGACCTTACAGGTCGACGAAGGGGACGCCATCGCTGGACGTTCCTTCCTCGTCACCTGCCAGCCGCAGCCCGGCAAACAGGTCGCCCGCGTCGAAGCCGTCCCCCTCCAGGTCAGAGGCCGAGGACAGGATGATGTCCTCGAGCTCCTCCCCCGAGAGGACGGCGCCCACGCTAGCGACAGTAGGGGCGGCTGGCGCTGCTACTGCAGGCTCAACCGCGGGTGTTTCCGCGGTGTTTGTTGGGGGGAGAGTTGCCTCCTCCACCTGTGTCCCAGCGCTGGCTTCGGCGGCCGGATATCCCTGAGGGACGTCGACAAATTTGCCGTTCGTACCCTGGAACTTAACGTACACCGTCCCTACACCAAATGAGAGACGGCGTTCGGCTTCCATCAGGGTCGGAATTTGGTCCTCAGGACCCCGACCATCACGTACCACGCTTCGGCCTGTTTGTTGGCGCCCAGCAACACCCACTCCTTGATGCCAACCCAAGAGTTCTGGTAGCACAGAGCACGCCCGATGTCGGACGGCTCTGCGAAGATCCCCTGCTCATCAGGAATGAAGATGCCGCATCTTACCCGGCGCATGAGGTCCGCCTGCCTCCTGACCACACTAGCGAGGTGCTAGTGGGGGGAGGCAACTCAGAGATCAGTTTCCTCAGCCATGCTAAGGTGTGGTCGTTCCCGCACCACAGTCTGAGGACCCCGCTGCTGAACACCGGCCTCGCTTTGAAGGTCGGTGCAGGTGAGTCCTGTATGGAAGAAGAGGCCTCGACGAGTATCTTCTTCTGGATAGCCGCGAGAACCTGGTGTGACACCTCCTTGCTGATGTGCCCCGTACGGCCGCAGGTAACTGCGACATCAAGGTCGGAGCTCACAGCTTGGGCGTAGCTACGCTTTGCGTCCCGTTTGGATTTATCAAGACGCGGCCGCTTACGCTCTCCTCGAGGTGTTAACGTCTCGTTGAGGGCTCGCTTGGCCGCGGCCTGATCCATCCGAACGGGTTGCGGTATCGTCGTCGTGGCTGGTCCACTCGCGCCGCTGGCTGCCGGTTGGCTGGGTCCCGGTCGGCTGGTCGGCCGCCTCTGCCTCGGCCTGCGACCGCTTGCCTGCGGAGAAGTTGACATTGCCATGGGTCGGTTTAACCCGGCCCGTGGCGTTAGCCTGTGTAGGTTGAGGGGACTTACCCGTCCTCTGTGTCTGCCGCTGCCTCATGGACGGCCTGTTCTTCCTTCTCGGTTTACCCGTCGAAGGGGCCGGGGCAGCCTGCACTGAAGATTCGGCGTTGGCGAGGCGTTGTTTGCCGGAATCCTCCTTCCTGCCTTTACGCCAGCTCCTCTGCACCTGCCAGGCGAGCGCGAACGCGTCACCTGTGGTGCTGGTCTCCGCGCGTTGCCAGTGACGGCCACCGAGGGGGGAGCAGTAGGCGGAGGAAGATGTATGAGGGGAGCCCGGCCAGAGGAATTAACCGTCGTGGCGGGCTCCACGCCTGAAAAAGAGGGAGGAGCGGTACTGGTCCCGAGCAGCGCCGTACTCCTCCGTTTATTATGGGACCTGGTTTTGGTCCTGGCAGCGGTTCTCGCCACTGCCGGACCTGTACCCGCACTAGAGATCGCTACGTTAGTAGCGGAGCATCCGGGGGCTAGAGAGGTGCTGCAAGCACCCCTCTTAGGAGAATCCTTGGCTTTTGCCTTCTCTCCGGTGTGTGTTTGTGCAGTATGTGCGTGTGAATGTGTGTGGGGTTTGTGGGTTTGTGTGGTTGTTGTGTGTGTTTGTGGTGTGTGTGTGTGTGTGGTGTCGTATGGTCTTTTAGTATCCATAGTAAAGTGTAAAGAATTCATCTCTCCGGCTTCCCACCCTCCATGGAGCCCGCACCTGGGAACGTCTCGCTACAAACTAGCTCAACCGTTAGGATTACCTTCGAGATATAGGGGCGTGAGGCTGGTTTACAGTGCGACATCGGGCGCTTGATCGGGTTGATGACTAATCAAACCTTCACTTACACCTTCAGCATGACCTTCACCAACCGCTTCGGCCATCCGAGGACGACCTCCGCGGACCTCCCACCCCTCGCCGTGGCCCTCTAACGGGACACTGTGGCCATTTCCCTACCCTTGGCTATTGGGTAGGGCCACCGTTTCGCTTGAAATCCAGACCAAAGAGGGCGTGTTGCCTCACGGACGCATTACCACCAGCGCCGATCGGCTCAACCCTCCAGGACTCCTTCATCCCCGCTTACGGCGCTCAACTGCGCAGGTCCTAGCGCAGGTGACCAGATTTACCTACTCGACGCCAGCTGGGTTTAGTGGCGACCGAGCCCACGCCCACTCGGTCACGGAGGGTCGTGGTTAGGTTAAAATGCGCCTGGTGATTTTCGTTGCGTCTATTTCTTAGGGAAATAGACCAAAAGCAGGGCGGCAACCACGTGAAGGAGAACGCACCAGACTTGCCTTGAGGATCTACACGACTGTAGCGCTCCCCCTCAAGACCCCGCCACCTTACCGCCTCTGAGGGAGGCAGTAAGGTAGGCCTGCATCTATACTACCAAGCAAAGCGCAAGCAAAGCATGTCGTTGTGCAACCGCAAAAGCATAAATACAAGCCCTCCCCAAAACATCTAAACACAGGTTCTATTCTCACTCCGTAGCCTGTAAGTCATGTCGCTCCTTATTTTGGCAGTAGTCTAATATCAGCCGAGCAGTATTGCCCGATACAGCTCTGAATAATATATGGAAAGCGCCCGGAACCGCTCGTACCGCATGTACGAGTACTTGCGTGCGACAGCAAATTGATTAAGTTCCAATATTATTCGGAGCTAGTTCGGAAATGTTGTCATTATTATATTATAGTAATAAGCTAGCTTGGGTAGGTTATTTGTGAGTTTGAACGTTACAACATTTTACTTTTAATTGGTTCTTGTCATAACTATTGGGGTTAAGGTATGAAATTGCCGGTTGGTACTGAAAAATTGAAACAAGATTTAACATATTTTTTTAATCAAAATGTTAACCCTCATTATCTATACATTGCTGCCATCTAAACGGAAGTTCATTTATGCATTTACGATAGAACTCTGAGGATCTAGATTCGACAAACTGTGTGAAAGCATTTTGTACTGCCTTCAGGGAAGATTTTTTTTTATCACGTAGAAAATTGACCATATCACATAAAAAATGGTAGTCCGTTGGGGCAAGGTCTAGCGAGTACGGAAGATGACGTATAGTTTCTAACTGCACCTCCTGTAGAGTTACAACGGTTTCTCGTGCAGTGTGAGGTCTTGCGTTATCATGGAGCAATAATGGCGAAGATCGATTCACGAGTCGGGGCTGTTTTACTGCCAGTTTCACCATCATTGTTCGATGTTCGGCACAGTAAACATCTGCTGTTATTGCCCAACCAGACCTGAGAAAGATATAGTGAATAACACCATGAAGAGACCACCAAACAGTTACCATTACCTTTTTATTGGTAAGCTTTGCTTTAGGGCACTGTTGCGGCTGTGGCGTTTGACCTGGGGTCAGCCATTGCATTTTTCGCTTACGATTATCGTAAACAGTCCACTTTTTGTCACATGTCACAATTCGATCCAATATTCCTTGATTTCTGTACCGATTCAACAAGGCAACACAAGTTTCAACACGCATTTCTTTCAGCAGATGAGTCAAATCATGGGGCACCCATTTTTCATATTTTTTTATCTTATTGATTTGATGCAACAATATTGTAGGTAGGGTAACGTTAAACTATGCCGCTAATTGCTGGGTGGTTTAACTCGGATCGGCTTCTACCATCTCCTTCAATTCAGCGTTATTCACCTGTGTGGGCGGTCTACCACGTGGTTCGTTCTTCAAGTCGAAGTTTCCATGACGAAAGCGTCAAAAAGGTTCCTCTTTAAACGCAACGTTGATATTGCGAGCCGTTTCTGCCGCGTTAGTTCCGCGTCTGAACTCGTATTCAAAAATAACTCGGATTTTCGAAGTATCCATCTTTACGTCTAAGCTGACTAAAAAAACAATTGAAAGTCGAAAATCGAATGTTGCACATTTTTTAAAAGGAAAATCTCATAGGTTCACGTGAAAAAGTTTCACACAAAAATGAAGATTTTATGTTCCAAGTCTATAACTATACAACGGCAATTTCATACTTTAACCCCTATTATTAAATCATAAATGTTCAATAACAACTGTTCTTTAATTATTTCTGTAGTGCCATGATAAAATAGGTTTGTACAAAAAATGGACTTACCAAACGCCTGTTTACATCCTTATGTTTTAGATCATTGTGGAAAATAAAATTGTTAATCCTTACTCCGATAAACGGAAAGAGTGGAGGGAGGTCTTTACCCAGCAGTAGGACACCATGGTATAATATTAAAAATAAAAATCGTAGTTCCAAAAACGAGCCACGAAAATACGTTTTTAATCACCGAATCTAGTTTGTGTGTTGGGCGGCGAAGCATATTCAGCTACAACATTTACTGGCACATTGTCGCCCATGTTTCATGACAAAAATATTTTTTTTTTAATCCTGTAACATGTTACAGGATGATGATACATGTATCATGTTGTGTTGTATACAATATATTGTGTCACGCTGAATAAATAAACTTCGGACAGGGATGTTGGATCAAATTCATTGCGTTCGATTATTTGGCTAATGTTATGGAGTATTCGGTTTGCAGTTATATCAAGGTAGGTTAACGTATCGCTTATTACTCTTATCAGTTATGCACTAGATGCACTTAAAACATTTTTGTTATGAGAAACAGGTTTTCGTACTTCTTGTCGTATCGATGTTACTTCCATGTTACACAGTTTGGGTCCAGTATTCGGCCACGTTTATAACAGTGGCAGAAGTGCTATTCAGATCATCAAGAGTGCAGATAAACGAACACCTGGGATAGTCCAGCAGTTGTGACATAGTTTGATGCGGAGTGCCGCACTGGCACTCGGTTTTTTCATTGGTTTTCCTACAGCCCTGGTCCTATTTTTGCGATAGGTGTAGTAAATATTTTGCTTCAATGTAATATCTCTATCAAACGTCACTTTAGACTCATTTATTCCCGTCTAGTCATAGTATATTTTGCAATCCATTTTCTTCTGAAGGAAGGAAGTAATTACCTATTCTCAAAAGCATTCGTATATTTCAGTCAATAAACGTCTACAAAAGATAAAATCGAAACAAAACCCGATACCGCGTACAATCACTTTGTTAATCTGTTGATCCTGATTGACTGTACTAAGTGGCTTGTTAAAAAGGCGTGTAACGTGCGTAGGGCCTCCTAAGGCTTCCTAATTCCCTGGTACATCGAAATTAATAATGCCTTATATGATTTCAGATTTACTCGGTTTTTTTATTTATTTGGCCAGTTAAGAATAAATGGATGACTTCTCTCGAGAAAAGTTAAGTTTCAGTATAATAATTTTAGAGCGTATTTTTAACTGAGAGGCCTAATAAATTTACCATAATTATGTTTGTATTAATTTTTAAGGTTCATACTGACATGGTGATATTCTATAGGAATGTTAGGTGACCCACAACCGGGGCGTGCGTGTACACTGGACAAAATAAAAGGAAGAAGCGAGTATCGTAGCAGGTGGCTAGAGTACGCCACGGTCATGCATCTCCCTACGTTCATGGACAAAAGTCGTAAGTTTATGTATGATTTTTTATCCACAAAACTGTAAAGTCACTCTGAGAACTCACCTACCTAACTTTCAGTCTGGAGGGGAGCACTATTAAAAGAAATTGACAAGGGAACGAGTTATAAGAATTTATTAACAAAGATCCTAACCCAAAAGCTGGAGCTACTCAAATCACTAATGCCAGTGAAGCTGGCGGAAAATACTGAAGATGAACGCAGAATGGAATAAATAACTGAAGAACGTCCGTCTTCAGACTGTGGAGGAGGACCGAGGAACCATCAACTCTCAGGCCGTAGAGAAGGGCCGAGGGCATCCGTCTTCAGACGGTGGTGGACGGCCAAGGACCGTCAATCCTCAGGCCGTAGGAGGAGGGCCGAGGACTTCTGTCTTCCGACCGTGGAGGAGGGCCGAGGAGCGTCAAATCTTCATCAGGCTTGTGCAGCTCAAGCATCAAGGTTTCCAGGTGTTCTAGGTGAGGGTGCGGCACGGAGAGAGGCCGACTTAAAACTCAAGAATAAGGGGAACTGCCCTTTAAATATACTTTTATGAAGCTTCCCAGAGGTGTTTCTGCTCTCAGCTCTGAACGTAGACTGCCCATTCAACCACCAGGCTCCTGTCAACTCCAGATAATTTACATTTTAAAATTAGAAAATTATTAAAAAGAAAATCGAATGAGGTCGATGTGATTTACCTATACAACCTACAACTAGCTCCAGCAATAAATTAAAAATAAAACTAGGGTTGCCACTAACTGACATCACAAAAGTAAACAAAGATTTAATATAACATGAATTAAAAGGTAAAAAGGCCAAAGCCGTTGCTAAGCCTCCAAGAAATGACCATGAAGCTACCTAAGGAGGACGAATGCTTAAATTTTCAGGTTAATAATATCCTAAAATTTAAGTAAAAAAACATATAAAAAACATACACATGTAAAATAAAAGAGTAGTTCATTATTTTGCTTGTTTTATTTATAACAAAAATCATAGAATTGCAATAATTACCATTGTAAATATTTCTATTCATCAACATAAACTTATTTATCTTAATAAACCATAATCAACCATAAATATAATTAAACATTGTCAAAAATAAATATTACACGATAAACTTACTTAATGGGTGATGTTAACTCCACGACCGTTGCACACAGACTGAGCTCGCAATGAAGGCGTCATGCTCTTTTATACAATAATCATGGCGCCATCCCCTGGCCCCATGATTGCGAGCTTGACAGTTAAAATTATTTTAATATTGTTTTGCAGCTAAATTAAGATTTTAGGTAATAAATAATCTTTAATTATTTAAAAACAAATAATGTGATATAAGAATATATATTATGAAGCATAAAATAACACGTGCTTACAGTCGGCCATCCAAGCAAATTTTAAGTACGTCCCCGTACATAGATAAAGAAAACAATAATAAAATAAAAACAATTAATCTAAAACAACAATAAAATAAAAACAGTTAATTAAAACAATAATTAAATTTAAACATTTTAGTGCAATAGCAATATTATGTACCTATGTAAATGTAACAATCTAAACAAAACGTCTAAATTAATATAAAGAGACTCCATTAGTCCTTATTAATATATTTGATACCATTGATTATAAAGCATTGACCCCATTGATTATAAAGCATTGACCCCATTGGTCTTAATGTATTGACCCCATTGGTCTTAATGTATTGACCCCATTAGTTTTAACGTGTTGACCCCATTGGTCTTAATGTGTTGACCCCATTGGTCTTAATGTGTTGACCCCATTGGTCTTAATGTGTTGACCCCATTGGTCTTAATGTGTAGACCCCATTGGTCTTAATTTGTTGACCCCGTTGGTCTTAATGTGTAGACCCCATTGGTCTTAATCAAACTGTAGACCCCATTGATCTATGTAATTACGTAGTTATTAAAAAAAAACGTAATCAGACTTTTCGCTTAGGAAGATAAAACGTCGTCATGTGGTCTATTGAAACAAATCCATGGCTTTAACTTATCCACAGCAATTACACTGGAGTATTTTTTGTTTCCCTTCCTAGTAAGTGGCGTGTCTTCTACTTGGTAACGGTCATGATCGAAAATATTAGTAATTTTGTAAGGGCCCTGATACTTTGGGATTAATTTTTTACTACCACCCGTTGAGGGAATTTGCCTTTCGACCCTTACTAAATCCCCAATATTATATTTAATAGATTTGCAACGAGATTTATCAAATGTTGCTTTTTGAGTCTCTTGTGTGGATTCAATATGAGAAGAAATTTCAGCACGAATTTCTTCGAGACTTTTGTTTATTGAGGTGATGTCATCATCAATTGCAGAAATTACTCTACTATCACTGGGGCCCTGTGGCCTCATTCCAAAAAGAGCCTCTGCAGGTGTCTTATTGATACCTTTGTTGAAGGTATTATTGATACCCCACTGGACATCGGGCAGGTGGTCTTCCCATTTGCTTTCGCAAGTGCCTACACATTTGGCTGTTAACGAGTCAACGATAACTTTATTGTATCTCTCCACCTGACCGTTGGCCTGTGGAGTAGCAACTGCATTTAATACATGTTTGATGCCCTTATCTAACACAAACTTTTTGAAAAGGTCACTTGTAAATGACGTGCCTCGGTCGGATATAATTCGCTTAGGGACACCAAAGATACTAATATATTCTCGCAAAATTCTAATAGTAGTGTTTGATTTTGTATTTTTCACCGGTTTCAAATAAATGTACTTAGTAAAAGCGTCAATTATCACAAGAATATACACATTACCCCTACTACTACGTACAAATGGACCTGTATGATCCATGTGTATAGTATCAAACGGCACGTCTACTTTATGGATTGGGTGTAAAAAGCCCGGTCTCTTACCACCAGGTGCTTTACTATACGCACATTCTAGACATGAGGATACATATTTTGAAACAAAAACACGCATATCTGGGAACCAATAATGAGTTTTTATCTTTTCCAGTGTTTTGTCTAAAGCGAAGTGGCCTATATCGTCATGATTCTGTTTGACGATTTGCCATCGAACGCCTTTAGGCACAACCCACCTGTCTCCATCAGGAGTGATTCTAAAAAGTTTACCATTTTTAATTTTATATTTTTCTTTTATTTCTAAAATATCGTTAAACTCAGAGTTACTTAAAATCCCGATAATTCGTTGAAGTTCTGAATCTGAATTCTGAACTGTTGAGAGCCAGTCTGTTTCTGTTATAGAATTAACCATTTTTTTGGAGTGATTACTATTGATGGATGGGTTGCGACTCAAAGCGTCCACATGAGCCATAGAAGATCCCGCCTTGTACTCGATTTCAAAATCAAATTCTTGCATTTGGGTCCACCATCTGGCTACCCGGGGGATCATATCACGTTTCATGAAAGTGGATCTTAACGAATTACAATCGGTCACAATTTTAAAATGAATCCCTACTAAATATACCCGAAATTTTTGTAACGAGGCTACCACAGCCAGAGTTTCTAGGTCATAAGAGCAATAATTTAGTTCTTCAGGGCTAGTTTGCCTGCTAAAATAAGCTACGGGTTTTAAAGTATCCTGTTCATTTTTCTGGAATAGTATACCACCGATACCTATTTTGCATGCGTCGGTGTGCAATTCTGTTATGGATTTTGGATTATATAGGGCTAATATCGGTTTTTGAACTAAGATTGTTTTTAAGGTATTTAATGCATTTTGTTGATCGGGCCCCCATACCCAAACAGCATTTTTTTTGAGTAACTGTGTCAATGGCTTTGAAATAATCGAGAACCCCTTCACGAACCTACGGAAAAAACTTGCTAGCCCTAAAAACTGCCTTACATTGTGTTGATCTTTTGGCACGGGAAATTTTTCTACTGCCTCTATTTTAGCGGAGCCTGGTTGGTTACCCTCATTTGAAATATTAAACCCCAAATAAGTTACTGAACGGCCAAAGAAAACACATTTTGATAAATTAAGAGTAAGACCTGCTTCTGATAGTAAAACTAAAACTGATTCTAATTGTCTCATACCCTCTTGTATTGATTTTGATGGGATGATTATGTCATCCAAATACGCTAGTGCTTCTTTATGACGTAAATTGCCTAAAACCTGATGCATCATTCGTTGGAATGTTGCTGGAGCATTCGCTAACCCGAAAGACATTCGATTAAATTCAAAATGGCCTTCAGGTGTAACGAACGCTGTTTTATGTCTATCCTGCTCTCTGATAGAGATCTGGTAGTAACCAGATGCCAAATCAAGAGCTGTAAAGTACATATTTCCAGCTAACGCATCAATCTGGTCATCTATAAGCGGCATTGGGTAATTTTCGCGTACGGTATTTTTATTCAATGCTCTATAATCAATGCAAAGGCGGTAACCGCCATTTTTTTTTCGTACTAGCACAATAGGACTAGCAAATGGGGAGACTGAAGGGCGTACTATATTGTTTTGAACTAGTTCATCTACAATATCCCTGACTATTTCCTTCTCTTTAATTGCCAGCCTATATGGCCTATAGACTACAGGTGTGTCACAGTGCAGGTCAATGCCCATTTCACAAACCGAAGAGTGCCCCAGCTCAGAGAGCGTAAATGCAAAGCAATGTCGATAATTATTTAATAAGCAAAGCAAGTCATCAATCACCTTTTGGCTTAATTCACCAGCAACGTTTAGGTCCGATGAACAGATTAAACTCATTTGTTGATCTTGCAGTTTAGAATTGGCTTGGCTACGTGCAGAACTTTATTTTCATTTTGCTGATTAGCAGTGATACCCCGTGCAATTAAAATATTGTCTTCTAACCATACAGGCTCGGAATTTAGGTTATTTATAACTATTTGTCCGGAACCATCACTATCAAATTGATAAATTCCAGTTAGAACAAAATGGAAGAAGTTATTTTTGTTACGCAAGCCTCCCTCAACGTAAAGGTCACCTGTGAATTTGGGTTCTGTATAGACTTCTAAAATTGTTAAACCCGTTAATTGAATATTTTTAGGTTCAAAATTTTTATTTTTTTGTTTTGGATATTTTCGATAGAATTTTGTAAAATTTCAAAATGTTCACTTGTTTTTTTTAATCAATACATGAGGTTGTTCAGTAAAGGTTTGACCTATCATAAGGGGAACTAGCATAACACAATCTGGAACAATTAATATTTCAACTTCAGCCTTGACTCCGTCAATTTCGACTAAAGTATTGACCTTACCCAATGTACGTACAACAGAATTACCAAAACCCCTGAGTATAGGTAGATCTCTTGTGTTTATCTCTATATTCCCCAATTTAGACAATTCAGATTGTTTAAGCATCGAGCATTCACTACCAAGATCAACAAAGGAATTAATTCATTTCTATGTCGTTAATACGCACAGTTTTAAAATATTTATCCGAAATTTTACCATTGATATCTACTCTGTTAACAGATTTTTGACCCGGAATTATTTTTGAATAACAAGTTTCCACCTCCTGACCAACTTTCATACATTTAGTACACTTTTTGATTGGTTGAGTACATTGACTTACAAAATGACCTTCCTGTTTACAGTTATTGCAACGAAGGACTCTGTCTTTGGCGCTTGGATTCTTTGCTTTATTATCCGAGGAGTTTGTAACAGACTGATTTTTATTAATATTAGATTTGCGATCAGAATTTTGTTTTAGACTTCTTGAATTTCTTAAATAAGTGAGCAATTTATCCAAGTCCTCATACTGAGCCGCCTCGGCACCTAACCTAACGGCGCGATCATCTATGCCATGTAGAACACATTCCACCGCTCGTTTACCACGTATACTACATCTGTTAATAAGAGTAATTTTATCATAAAAATAATCTTCAAGGGAGTCTCCGTAACGTGCACGCCTAGACAGCATATCTGCTAACATTTGACCGTAGTTCTCTTCCGAGGGAAAAGCCGATATTAATTTTGCCTGCCATTCGTTCCAAGAAAAGAGCACCGATGGTAATCCTTCATACCAACGTTTTGCAATGCCTTGAAGCTTAGGGAGTGCAAAATGCACTATTTGCTTTTCTTTCCATGAATAAATAGTGGCACACTCATTCACCTTGTGCAACCATTCACCTTCTTGCAGGGTCAAACTCGGGTATGGTATTGTTGAAAGAACCTATATTTTCATGGCCCGGGGCTAGTGACCTCAATGCCTGTACTAAAATATTTAAATCACTACTGCCTCCGCTAGAAGCAGCAGTGTTACCTGTAGTTCCTTGTATTGCTGCGGGAAGATGTTGCACGTTGCGATTCGTGCTTTGTTGTGGGCTGCTGCGCCGCTGGCTGCTGCGCCGTGGGCTGCTGCGCCGTGAGCTGCTGGGCCACTGGCTGCTGCGCCGTGGGCTTCTGCGCCGCGGGCTTCTACACCTCGGGCTGCTGCACCGCTGGCTGCTGCGTCTCGGGCTGCTGCGCCTCGGGCTGCTGCACCGCTGGCTGCTGCGCCTCGGGCTGCTGCGCCTCGGGCTGCTGCGCCTCGGGCTGCTGCGCCTCGGGCTGCTGCGCCTCGGGCTGCTGCGCCTCGGGCTGCTGCGCCTAGGGCTGCTGCGCCTCGGGCTGCTGCGCCTCGGGCTGCTGCGCCTCGGGCTGCTGCGCCTCGGGCTGCTGCGCCGCTGGCTGCTGCGCCTCGGGCTGTTGCGCCGCTGGCTGCTAACCCTCGGGCTGCTGGGCCTCGGACTGCTGCGCCTCGGGCTGCTGCGCCTCGGGCTGCTGCGCCTCGGGCTGCTGCGCCTCGGGCTGCTGCGCCTCGGGCTGCTAACCCTCGGGCTGCTGCGCCGCTGGCTGCTGCGCAAAGGGCTGCGCGATCGACTGTTGCTGGGTATATGGCAAATCGGGTCTATCACGCGGCCTCGTATCTGCTGCAAACTCAGTCTTGAACCTTGTGATTGCTGCTCCAAGGAGTGATGGTGTCTGTGATCATCTGCACTTTCGATTGGTTGCACTAATACACTCTCCAAAATCGGAGAGGCAAGCACTCTTTGTCTATCCATGTTCTCGACCGAAAAAGAAAAAAAAAATACACATAATAGAATGAGCCACTAATCCCACTTCTGAATTGTAAAATAAAAGAGTAGTTCATTATTTTGCTTGTTTTATTTATAACAAAAATCATAGAATTGCAATAATTACCATTGTAAATATTTCTATTCATCAACATAAACTTATTTATCTTAATAAACCATAAATATAATTAAACATTGTCAAAAATAAATATTACACGATAAACTTACTTAATGGGTGATGTTAACTCCACGACCGTTGCACACAGACTGAGCTCGCAATGAAGGCGTCATGCTCTTTTATACAATAATGGTGGGGATGGCGCCATGATTGCGAGCTTGACAGTTAAAATTATTTTAATATTGTTTTGCAGCTAAATTAAGATTTTAGGTAATAAATAATCTTTAATTATTTAAAAACAAATAATGTGATATAAGAATACATATTATGAAGCATAAAATAACACGTGCTTACACACATTACATGGTATGTGGTCATACCAAATTATCAGGCATTTTATTCTTGGCGTTACAATTTTATGTTAAGTATCTAAGTATTTAGTTTTCATAATTACATCGTCTACATTTCAATTTTAAAATATGTAAATCAAGTAAATAATGATGAAAGTGAGTAGGCACGACGTAAATAATTTAATACAATTACAATTAATTCCATCGGTACCTAGCTAAGTTAGTTACGCGTAATTCTTTGCGAATATTAATTGAGTTATACGTCTCGTCTAATTACTAGCTAGTACTTTGACAATCTTCAATTACTCATGTTATTAAATCTAACGCTTTTGAAGGTCCATGAATTTGACAGATATAAGAAAACTTGTAAACTGTAGTCTTTTCTTTCCATTTTGTAGATCAAAGTAGTACACAGTTTGTCCAATAATATAACGTAACGCCTGTAAACTTCGAAGGGTTACGCTGAGGTGTTCCTAATGCACACCCACATTTGAAGAGTTATATTTAAGTGCCATCCAATAGGAGCGAGCCTATTGTTACCAACCAGGCTCAATCCCAGTCTGCCAGCTTCAACTGTGATATTCATGATGGAAAAACCCAATAGCACTTTGACGGATCTGAGAATCGAATACAGGACCTCATTCTCACCAGTAGCCATTTTAATCACCATGCCAATGAGGCAGTAAACATAGCAACATCACGCCTGTAATCCCCGAAGGGTTGAGCAGAGGTGTACCTAATGGAGAGGTGTTATGTTTAAGTCCCATGTAATGAGGTAATAATAAAAAATCATAATTGAGATATCCTTTAGTGCAATGAACTCGAAAAACCACAGTTGAAAAATGACCCACTTCATAAACAAACATCATACATTAAAATGTGCCATAAAATATCATTTTCGTTAGCTTTTTTTTCAATTTTTCATATCCAGGCTTAGCGATTTAATCTGCGAAAACCCGGTAACACAAAAAGCGCTTCTTTTTATTGTGGAAAGGCCACATTTAATTTTTCAGAACCGAATTAAAATTTTACGGGAGCTGAAAGAATAGTAGAAATGTGGTCATACCTACCTACCTACCTACCTACCTACCTACCTACCTCATACCCACCTACCTACTTTAGCGTTTCCGTTGCAGGGGTTTTGGATGTCTTTGACGGTACATTCATGTTAGCTTTACTTTGCAGGGATTCTTATAAAAAGAAAAAAAAACCTGACTGTCGTTTTCTCAGCGTGTCGATTCCAATCTAAATTGAATCAGCCTAGAATTTAACTACAAGTTTAACACTTCAGTAGCGTTCATCAGCTCCTTTAATATACAAACAATAGACAGGACAGGCAGGTCTGGATATGAAGTGTCCCATCATTTGAACAACACCACATTTACTCCAGGGCGGAGTAATTTAAGATTTTTAGCCTGAACAGATTTTCCTTTTCCGTAATCTGACTGTTGTTACATACATTGGCAGGGGTGTACCACTTGATATAATAACAAAAGCTCGAATGATCACATGACCTAATTTCATTTAATTTACTTTTTTTATTATAACGATGAAATGATATAATGAATTATTGATATAATTTCGGTTTACCTAATTTATATGGCTTAATTAACATTTTCTATAACATGAGTAAATATAATTTTATATCTTGTGACTGGGACTGTAGCTACATTTAATTTTCATCTTTGTTTCGAAAGTTCAAAAGTGCCTGTAACTGGCCTATTTGAAATAAATGCTTTGATTTTGATTTTGAATATGAAAATTATGCCAAATGAACATTAGGTCAATTGAACGTTATATAAAAAGAACATTATACATATTGAAAATTATACGAAGTGAACGTTATACTAAATGTTATAATAACAAAATAAGTTTATATGAAATTCAACATTAGATCACATGAAATTAGGTTATTTGTTATTATAGCATATGAAAATTATATCATGTGAACGTTATTTCAAGTGAAAATATACTATTTGTTATTATACCATATATTACATACCCAATTGGCAGGTGTAGTAGGGCCATACTTTTTACGTAAGATTCAGTATAGCTTAACAATTTTTTGGTTACACAATAGTATATACAATAAATTGTTGTTTTTTGTTGTTGTTTATTGTTGTTGTTGTTTGTTGTTGTTTGCTGTGTTTTGTTGTTGTTGTTGTTAGAGTTAGGCATAGGTGGGCCAAATAAGGCCCACCTTTACCTAACCCTCCGGGGATTACAGACGTGACGTTGTCTATGTTTTACTTAATTTTTAAAAATACTGTTAGCGAGTAATGTCTATGGTATTGCGTGCCCAGGCATCTTTTATATATCACAAGTAATCTCAACAACAATACTCCGTATTGCAACAAAATAAGTGAGATCTCTTCCAAAATACTATAAAAACACATTTCATTGTCCCACTAAAACACATAAAGAACTACCCTCAATTTTCTAAACTTCACAAAGTTGAAGATCGTGTACTATCAAGCGTATAGGAGTACATAAAGAATATACAAAGTATCCAGAGATCGCGTTAATATTCCCGGAAGGATTTGGTCCGTGAAAAATGCTACGGTCAGATTCCGCGCCCGCCCGCCCTAGCAAGAGACTGCCCCCGCCCAGTACGTTCACTGTGCTTTCCAACTGAATGGGATATTTTAATGTCGTCAATTTTGAATATGTATGTTTAAAAAATAAATTTCAAACGTTACGCATTCTAAAATAAATATCATAGCGATATAAATTGTGTTGAAATATATTATTTAGAATTTTTATTTGCCTCAATTATCATTAATCATAAAATTATAAACGTAGTGCTTACACAATTATGTTTTTATTAACAAGCACCTTGGCACAATTGACAAAAAAGTGAGTAATTCAAATAGTTAATCGCAAGCCCTCTTTTTGTCTTGTCTTGTACATCAAACGGCATAAATTCAAAAAACCAAAAAAATATAGAAAGAGAGTTTATCAGAAGTAAAGGCAGGATAAATGTGATCCTAACTCATAATTATAATAGCAAAAAAAATAAAAAAGCCCGACTGCGTAAAAAATAACAAGTAACTTTAAATAAAACCTGAAAAGAAAAAAAAAAGTTCAGGAAACAATGTCCTGTTTCCTGAATTTGGATTTTTCTTTTCAGTTTTTATTTAAAGTTGTTAGTTATTTTTTACGCAGTCGGGGTTTTTTTTTATTTTACACATTTTAGTTACTTAGATATACCATTTAGAAATCCTCATGATGAGCCCTTTATCGAGCCGTTCAAGCTGTAGAGCGTGCCAAACATTTGAATTTGGTGCCAAAAATCCGCCATTTTGTTTTTATTTTTTTATCTTTACCCAGTGTCACTTTCACAGTAAATGGGTGAATATCAGCAAAGTGCATTTTTTGACAATTTTGGTGGTGAAATTTATTCTTCAGGTTTCGTAAAAAATAAGGACTTGGTATAATAATAGAAAGTCCAAGCTTAAAGAATCTTCAAGAGGCCTAAAAAAATATCTCAATAACTTTTTGAGATATTTTAGTTTAAAGTTTAGTGTGGCCACCAAAATTAAAAATCACTCACCAAAATTGACAGTGCCCACCAAAATTGAAAATCATTTGCATTAAAACTGAATACGCATAGCATGTACTGTATATCTCCCTACCTGATCCCAAAAATGAAGGTTCCAGAACCACCTTAACCCGTCATTTCACGGAAGACCTGTCAAGATTTACCCAAGATGAAATCGAGGCGGCTCTTAGACAGCTTAAAAATGGAAAAGCCCCTGATGAGGATGGGATAACCACAGACAAACTTTGATCGAGTGTCCTGTGCTTTTAAATAAGTTTTTCTAATATGGTTAATTTTTTTTTTGGTAATTTGTCTATATAAGTAAGTATTTTTATTGTACCTTAAATTGTTCGTTTGGTGAATACAATCATATCAAAAAATGGAACTGGGACAACCGCCACCGAACTTGAATTTTAAGGAGTTTTTTTTTGTTGCGATTATTTATTAACACTTATAACAACAAAAAATGTGGCCCTAATTGCACCAAGTAACGTAGTTCATTATTAAAAAAAAAAAAAATAGTCTATCATTTTACAGCTTGATTCTCAATGTGGAAACGTAAAATTTGCTGCTTTGATATTCACCCAAATACAAATCTAACGACACCTCTCAAGCTAAAATTCATCGAGCCGTTCAATCTGCAGAGCGTGCCGAATATTCGAATTTGGCACGAAAAATCGGCCATTTTGTTTTTTTTTATTTTGATATACCCAGTGTCACTCTCACAGTAAATACAAATCTAACGACACCTCTCAAGCTAAAATCCATCGAGCCGTTCAGGCCACAGAGCGTGCCAAACAATAATACATACATACATACATACTCTCGAAAAAAACCATAACCCTCCTTCTGGCGCAATCGGGTAATGTCAGAGTCGCTAAGTTTGACTATGACTTATGCGCACTGCAACCCACTTGGCTCTTGCAAATAGATATGCCTTCGTTCAAGTTGTCTAGTCTATCATACTTATACCTTTAAATACTTTTGTACAAAATATTCTATCATCGCCCTATTTATCTCATGGCCACCTCACACGGAACTCAGCAGAATTACGCAGCCCCGGGAATGATGACGTTACGTATGCACTTGTATTGCCGATAGTCAAATATTAATAGCCGTGTCCGAGATATTACGGACCCTCCAATCTGTATGTTTTTGACGAGCAGATGTTACAAAATAAACTCCCCAACTATATAGTGAAACATAGAAATTGCTTGACGGATTTAATGAAAAGTTTTAATACGAAATATGGCATTAACGGAACCGTGAATGAACTGCCACTTGATGCTTTGAAAATTTAAAAATATATTCTGAAAGCGTGTGACCTGCGCTTTTTGTATTTATAAATAGCTTTTTCATTCGTGTCTGTAGGTTATGATAGATCACTTTAGAATTTAGATTGAAAGGATTTCTAGTTTTGCTTAATAAAGCAGTGTCCAGCACTGTACTGTAACATGGGGTACCTACGTAGAAATATAACAGACCATAACATCAAGCCCGCATTCTCCCAGAAGCAGGCAGAGGTGCTAGCAACACAAATATTTCGCCAAGTTATGTTAAAGTTCCATGTAGGTGTCCCAATAGGAGGCAAGGGGCAGAAATATATCCATAATTATCAATTAGGGGTAGTCCTTTAATCACACAGTTTGAAAAGGTGAAAGAGGCGTCAGAAAAAATCACGATCAACCACGATGTATTATGGAATAATGTGACAATCACGTGTATTTTTTCGTGCGATGAGTGACGTGTATTTTTTTTTTATCAAACTTCATTTATAGGGTTCCGTACAAAAAATGACGAAAACGGAACCCTTATAGGATCACTCGTTCGTCTGCCTGTCTGTACGTCTGTCTGTCACAGCCAATTTGCTCCGAATCTACTGGACCAAATTAGGTGAAATTTGGTAGGATGGTGTAATCCTATGCCCAAACACAGATGTGCAAAGTAAATAATTTTTTTTTTTTTTAATATGGGTAATTCTCGGGAGACAAATTAGGAAATTAAAAAAAAAAAATTTGCAAACCTTACTGTGTCATATTATCAAATGAAAGGGGCTGTTATGAGGATCTCAAATATAGGGCACGCCACAATAGTGGCGGTAAGTCCCCTCTTTGAGGAGTGGCTTGAGAGACGCCACGGCGTCCTCACCTTCCGCCTGACGCAGGTCCTCACCGGACACGGTGTTTTCGGGAGGTTCCTGCACCGAATCGGGCGGGAGGAAACGCCCGGGTGTTTCCACTGCGAGGATCGAGCGGAGGACACGGTGGAGCACACGGTGGAGGTGTGCCCTGCGTGGGCGGAGCACCGCCGTGTCCTCGAAGCGGCGATTGGCGGCGGCGACCTCTCGCGTCCGGCCCTGGTGCAAGCCATGGTCCGGAGCGAGACGGAATGGGACGCCGTCACCTCCTTCTGCGAAGCAGTAATGCTAGAGAAGGAGGTGGCGGAACGTGAGAGGGAGAGAACCTCACAGCGTCCCGGCCGCCGCGGGAGACGCCCCGGGCGTCGGGGGCCACCACGTGGCCCCCGGCCACCGTAGGCGCGGGCCTGTGGACGGTGGGCTATGGGCTAGCTCGCCGTCCGTCCGTCTCATGACGACAGGCCGTGTCGACGGCGCGTTCGTGTTCCACGCGCGCCTCAAAGAGAGTCAGCAAAAAGGAAGGGGTCTGAAAGGACCGATGCCTGCCGGGGTTGCGGGACTATTCGAAAGAGATACCGTGGCCCCGGAACACAAAGGGCGATGAAGGAACATGGATGGGTTTTAGTCAGTAAAAGTCTGACACTCCCTCCTGCTCCGCCCAGAGCAGGAGAAGTCATTTGATGATTTCCCATCCGAAAAAAAAAAAAAAAAAAAAAAAAGGATCTCAAATATATTTTTGTTATTATTGTAAAATAAAAAGTATTGATTTTATTCCTGGAAGAAGACGAAAATTTACCATTCCCCCACCCCTGATCTCCGAAACTAAAATTTTGAAAAATTTCAAAATATAGTTCATTGCTTGTAGATTACAGGGAAACCTATAAGAATTCTAACAATTGAAAACAAAGTGGTAAACTCAATATAAGACTCTGGCATTGTACGGAACCCTCTCCACGCGAATTCAAGTCTCACTTTGCCGGTTTATTTTATTTTATTAAAACAGGTTCTCAAACCATGTAATCTTTTGAATCATTTGTTAATAAATAATACACGTGATGCTGGGAGGGAGGGAGGCGTAGCCTAAAACCTCACGTAATTAAAAGGATAACCTTATCGCCCTATAAATCGTAATAACGTTCTTTAAAGGCCAGTCTGGGCATCGGAACTAGAAACGTATGGCAGGCACTTGCACCCGTTTATTCTAAATGGCACATTAAATTCAAACACATCCAAATACTCATGTAGCAATATAAGATTATTCATTTTCTATGCCACCTCGTTTAGGTTCTAGTTGACATAACTCGTGCCATAACACTGATAGTTTTGTGCTCACCGCCGAGTTCACACACACGTAACATTGTACAGTTGTAGGGGGCCAGTTCACACATAATAGATGTTCGCTATATGACGAGCGGACGAGTCGCCGCGACTATTCATCACGCAGACGGAAATGCGCGCCAGCGCCCGCTAGGGATGGGACACAGTCAGTTTACTTAAATACTCGATAAGTTTTATTTAGACACTCATTGTACTTACTAGGGTGAAAGCAAGTAGCTAGCGAGAGGATATTTACATTAAATATATTTTCTAGGAACTCTATTGTTTAGTTTTTTTTCCTAGAACAAATCCTACAGCGCATTATAATAATCATAATCATAAACATCTCCGGAGACGTGTTTTATTTTTATGGTATATTTTTTGTATTCGATAATATTTACACTTTTTTAATTAAACTTTCTCGGATCTTTTCGATGAATATCTTTAGATACAACGAGTATCTATATGTATTTAGCTACATTATAATAGACTTAAAAATTCGTTCAGTTTAATTTTCAAGTAATTGTAATATTTTTTAATATTTCCCTAAAAGAAGGTAACGTATCGTATCGTATCCACATAGTTTTACCAATAAAGCATGTTTTCAAGTAAATAAAAACAAGACTGCTGAATCTATTCCATATAATTTCATAACTAACTAGCTGTACTATGCGTTGCAATGTACCTTTCCAATGAACATTTTCTACCTACTACCTCCTTATACTTTTTACTACTCTACCCTACCTACCTAACTTCCTACCTACCTACCGACAAACATCCAAAAAATTCGAAGACGCCAGTTAAACGTAAAACATTTATTTTAATCATCGACAACCATTAGGCACTTTCCCCTCACTATCGCAGTAGTGCGTCGTCACGGTTACTCCGAGGCGCCGGATATTTGGTATAAAAATCGTATTAGCGTTTGAAACGCAATCTTTTACTGCGAATAGCTGTGCTGTGTGTCTGTCAATTTACTCCATTTTACTCGTCCGACGGTGGTCCCCCATTCTCCACACGCTATGAATATTTTAATATTTATCTATCACCTCATCGGCGTTAGCTTCGGACTTTGCTACCGCCTTTGAAGAGCTAGGCGTCCTGGTACTTTTGAACGAAGTTTAGTGCTTATTTGTTAGAAAATGTTATAAATTCTCTTCTGAACGGTGTTTGCCAGTCATTTTCCTAGATGGAGAAAATTGCGTCGTGATCAATAGTTGGTCATGTTGGTTCATTCAGGTTTTCTTCCGGTTTCCGAGTAATTTATTTTTGTAAATTGCTTTCGAGGCTTTTAATTCATCAAAATCTGCTCCCTAATTTTCAAAAACCACATCAACGCCAGGTGGCGTTGATGTGGTTTTTGAAAATTAAGTAAGCAGAGGTCTGCTTACCTATAGCGTTACATTAAACATACATTACCAACATTCGTATTTACGTAATCCACTGGAGTCTGGATCCACAATAGTTGGGCGAATTCGAATCGAACACAAGCGCAACTTTGCCCATTGAGTTGCTATCGCCTCCGACAGGGTAGTTCCGATAATTTATGCTCATACCAAGATATGAGCTCAAGAAATATGTAAGATTATGTTTGAGTAACAAAGGATTTGATTCTCGAAATTGAGTTTGCTACGACGATATTATTATGTTGGTCCTTTAGGGCGAAATTTGTTTAGTAGCATTTTTATTTATCGAGGCTTTTTTACATAGGTTAATTTAATTTTCAGGGACGGTTGTTTTCATCAAAATGTGGTGAATGAATTCCACCTTATTTGTTCTTCACCTCTTGTTGTAGTATCTAGATGATTTCTGAGTACCAAACTGTCTTTTAAACAAGTTATTACGTATTACATTACATCGTATACAAAATAAGACAGACAAAAAAGTAGACGTAAGAGACAAATGTTCAACATTTGGCAAGCCGTTTAAAGGTAAAACCCGCAAAAAATGTTCCATAGCAGAACATTTGCAAGTCGTAAGAATAACTCGCGTAGTATTCTAAACAATGGGTCTGCGTGGGTCGCCATATATTCGGGACTCATACAAATTCAGGGCATTAGTTAGCCCTCGTCCCTTTCGCACAAACGTCGGAATAGTCGGCCAGCCTTGGCATAAAACTAGACCGACATATTATACTATCTGCGTATGTATGAAGTGGAAGGGTGGGATTTTTAAAGTATTATTTTAATAAAAGGGTGAACCTTTTTGTTTGGACTAGAGAAAATATGATGGCATGTCGCTTAAAAATGCGTGGTAACAAAGTAGCTGAATAGGGTCGTCTCTATGCAAACGACGTTTTTTAATTCGAATTAAATAAAAAACAAATTCGAAGTAGAACTTAGGTCAAAATCTAGATTTAGTAAATAAAACATAGTGTTTCAAACTTAATATCATCACGCTTGTAAGGGTTAGGATAAAGTCACAATATGACTGGCTTTTTTTCTGTCCTAAGTAGCCTATAGCAATCAAATGGGCCCAAGTTCAAACTCCAGGTAGCTACTGAGAAGGCTCCGGCCCATCTCGTAACTTTCCCATTTCGACAGCTAAACAAAAGACGTGCGAAACGAGTGAAAAAGTGTGCCAACTCGTAACTATTTTAATCTTCATACATTGAATCCCATTTCGTCAACCATAATTAATATCAACTGTTTTTGTACAGTGTAGTCAGCTCGCAAAGTTACAAGGAAACCATTTGTTGATGTTGCTATTTTTTGTCTCTCTCTGGCACACTAAGTTTTGTTACGAGAGAACTCAATTTTGAATTAAAACAGAAAGTACTAGGAGAACAGAATCAAGAAGGAGATGTTGGTGCCGCTGAAATCGTCTTTTTTGTGAATACGCAACAATAAGTACTAGGCGAACAGAATCGTGAAGATGTTGGTCCCGCCGTTTACAATACTACCAGTCGACTACTACCGACTACCAGACTTACAAAAGGGGATCGGGATATCATGTTACCCAGTTACTGGTTTATTGTGGAGATCAGTTAAGCCGACACTCCAAGGTTTTTTTAACATAATATTATTTTATAATCATCATTATCTGCCTAGCCGTTTCCTAACTATGTTGGGGTCGACTTTCAGTTGCATCCGGTAAGGATGCAGCTGAATACCAGTATTTTACATGGAGCGACTGCCTATCTGACCTCCACAATCCAGTTAGTACCGGGTAATACGATACCCCTGGGTGAGACTGGTTGTCAGACTATAATATATTAATAATATATTATATTATTTTATAATACCACCTTATATTTGTACAATTTGTTACTTTTTATTTCAATGTTACTATTTTTTTAGTGTAGTTCTAGTATTATTGGAACTATTTGTTTTCTTAGTTATAAGTTTATTTACTTTTTTTCTCATAGCAGGAAGGTTTATTTTTGTGTACATACATTGCTTTAATATTGACGATAAGTTAGAAAGAAATAAATAATACCGAACAGTAATTGTGATTTTTCTTAGTAGTTCTCCTGAGAGCCAACTGTACTTGCCGAACAAAAAGTTTACCAAATGGAATTCAATGTATGAAGATCAAAATAGTTACGCAATGGGATTCAATGTATGAAGATCAACATAGTTACGCAATGGGATTCAATGTATGAAGATCAAAATAGTTACGAAATGGGACTTTTATGATGCTATTTTGTTTAGTTGTCGAAATGGGAAAGTTACGAGATGGGCCGGAGCTACTGAGAAATCCTAATGGAATAATTCAATATAAGTTTTCCCAACCTGCAAGTGAATTGAAAGCAAAACTTTGTAACATTTCATAACATCACGCCTGATCGGACCTCGAACGGTTAGGCAGAGGTACCTATACTTAATAGTTCACCCACATGTCGCCAGTTATGTTTAATTTAAGTCCCATGTAATAGGGGGCAAGCCTATTGCCCTCAACCGGGCACAAATCCAGACTCCGTGGCTGAGAAATTCCTGATGAGAAAAACCCAATAAGACTTTTCCCGATCTCAGAATCGAAACCAGGACCTCATACTCAGCAGTCGCGCTTGCAACCACTACACCAACGAGGCCCACATTGTGAGATGGTTGTAACATTACATAATGCTATGAAAAGATTAGTCCCATACAATACGTTCTAGAAATTAGGTGTGAAAATGAAATAGAAGTGAACCAACTACATTTGTGCTGAGCGTACATTCTTGCCAACTCATCTACTTGATTGGAATCCTGCTCAACCCGCGTAAAAAGGAAAACGTGTGAACACAAGAAAAATTGCTCGGCCAATGCTTATAAGCATAAACATTTTGCTCCAGAAAATAACTGGTAATATTATTAGGTACAAGCAGTTCTCTTCTTATTTTCCACACCTGCAGGGAAAACTTACTTCTGCTTTTAAACAACATTTTCTAATGCATTGTGTATGAAAACAGTGAAAAAATCTACAGTGTGTAGGTATACGCTTCACTGAAGCTAGGGAAAAGGGTTCTGTATAACATAGATGTAAAGTTGAGAAGTGTTATTGTATACAGATGTTGTATGATTAAAAATGGCTGGATTTTACGTGACAGACAGGAAAGTCTACAAGTGACACGTAGTCTACGTATGCCTAATGAGCAAACAATACCCCGCGACCCTACCGCAACAGACCGACCAGTGGGTGCACTTCACAACAATAATAAACACGGTGACGTAACTGGTAGGTATTTTTAGATAAAATAATACTCATAAATAATGAGACGAGATTGCTTTAGAAATAAACGCCACTCTTCTTTTGTGTCCTTGTTGATATTTTTGGTGAGTAGATAGTACGCAGATAAATAGTTTAAGAAACGAATTAAAGTACGAATACAGATACAGGAAAATGCCATTAAAACCAAACTTGAAACGTCAGCTAATTAACTGTATTTTAATAAATTAAATTCCAGAATCTAATAATACCCTAATATAAATAGCACAGTTTTCGACAGTTCCTAGTAGTAGTAGCGCACAAGCGGTGTCGTGTTTGCGACCATTAGACGGGACTAGTCCCAGGTTGAACTCCCAGGTCAGGCATAGTGTTATTAGGTTTTTCCATCAGGAATTATTCAGTAGAAGTGGTTGGATTTGTGCCTGGTTGATGCCTAAAGTTTCGCCCCCTATAAATTTTAAATATACTGTAGTGGCTTGTAGAACTCATGAAAAGGAGCAAGCTTTTTTATGGGATCGACCATGATATCACAAAAAAATATCAACTGCTCCATACATCATTTGTAGGGTAACTCAAAGAAGTCGCTTAAAAAATGTCCCATTCTACTTGGAGTCGGCGCAACACGTGTTCTTCTCCCATTCTCCCCTGTCAGACGTCACGGCATCATTTACTCCTCTCTCTTTCATGTCATTCATCACACAATCCATCCATCTTTTCTTTGGCCTTCCCGTCCCTCTCCTGGATTCCCCCTTCTTACTTATCGATTCGGACACTCTTATAAAATTAATAAATTAAAACTATTCCTCTCGTGAGCCCGAAAATAACTCACTGAACTGTAGAATTTAGTTCAGAATACCAGGTCACAATTAAGGCAGTACTTAAACTTCGCCTGTTGAATTAAAAGTATATATGTAAAAGAGGACAAAACTATACAAACACCTCAGCCAGACTTTTCAGAAATTATAGGTGTGATGCTATATTGTGGTCTAGAACATCCAGTAACACCTAGATCCTAAACTCTATTCATCTCCCCTCGAAGCGGTAAGTCAATGAGTGAAGTAAAAAACTCGGTCCGTCGCCAGTCCGCCGCCAGTACGCCGCCAGTACGCCGCCGATCAATCTTCTGCGCAGAATTAATGCTGATCCCTAACTTAGAAATAAAATCACCTAGACTGCTCGAGGACCGTGTTATGTATGTAGGCGATTTATTTGGTTTTTTTTTCTTTTTGTATCGGTTTTGTTTAGATTGAACAACTAATTTAAATTGTACCAGAGTTTTGAGATAATAATATTTATATTATCAGATACCGACCATGATAATCACGTTATACGAAACGATCACATTTACATAGTCTTCAACTGTGACATCCTTGCATCCTTGGTTAAGAGACCCATTTGACATTTTATATTCAAAAACAGACTGAACACTATCCAATCTCTATATCAACAAACAGGATACCTTCCGCAATATGTTTACACGTTAAACATTTTAAAATTCCGTGCACACCCTAACGAACAGAGTCAAGATCCCGCCATAAGACCATCATTCCACTCTCAACGCGTTGTAAATCACGTAAATGCAAAAGCAAACGTTTATTGCGGCCTACACTAACATTTATTTAGGTAGAACGGGCAGGTATAATAAAAATGATCCGAATTATTACAAAGGTCATGTAGGGCCGGCTCGTAACGCCCGATTCCCATTATCGTCCCACTCCGCCAAATTACATCGTATTTGCTATTCACAATGCCTTTCTGCTGGTGACCTATTTCGCCAGCGCGATGGTATTTTTGAGGCGAATAGGTGGCGGAAACTGAACGGCTGTTGTTTGCCGGGCCACGAATATCGCTGATCGTTTGCGAGTTGTGACGGCAAGCGTTTGTTTCTGGTTTTTTGTTAAACCCTGATTGGGAGATTGAGCTTTGTCTTTGTAAGGAAATGTGTCGCTAACTTTTCGGGGTTTTGTGATTATGCAGATTGTGTGGTCTTTGGTTTATTAGAAATGGTTGCGGGTTTAGTTCTCGACTGCGACGACTGACTCAAAAATGCTTTGCTCGTTGGATTATTTTGTAGGTTTGAGGAGTGATACTTTCATGAGATCAGGGAATCAAAGCGACATGACCAACACCTACTTAACCGGGAAAATATAAAATTACCTTTTTTCTTAGAACATCCACCCCTCCGTTTATCCAGCAAAACAAAATCCCAACATCCTTAAGAAGCGCAAAGTAATAAACCATAAAGAAACTTCACACCGCCACATTTACAGAAGAAAAACTCAAGAAACATACGAAAAAACATACTCTATATAGATCCCTTAAACTCGGCGCTGAATCCCAAAGAGAAAAGTTACAAAAATGGTTCGCATCAGACGCGTTTAAACGCATAATTGTGTGAAAGTGACTTTTGTGCTGAGTTGAGCTGTTGAGGACACAAGTTTGACGCAGAATGTTGTTTTAATCAACACCAGTCGAAGTTAGGGATCCGTCGGTTCATAAGATTCTCGAGTTAGTGTCGCCTGGGACCAGTATTGGAGCGAGTTTTTTATTTTCTTAGATTATCTGGTTTTGAAAGGTCTGGGTGTATGGTTTGAAAATTTATTTTGGACATAGAAACATATACCCTACATACTCTAGAAAATATGTGAAATCAGCACCTAAGTACAAGATATGGGCGAAATGCACACCATTCGCCAGTTGTATAAACACACACAGTTCGCGGTTAGATAAGGCAGAGATGGCTCTGCCTTATCTAACCGAATGCTGTTTTGTGTTAATATGGAAACATATCAAGCAACCATCACTTGAACAGTTCACTGCAAACAACAAGAACAAAACGCCCTAACAAGCTTGGAAAAACCATGAAACTTAAGAAGCAAGCCCCCTAATCCCTTTCATTGACCATCAAAACTTCGGAGCACCAATCACTTTGCGCAAAGGTTTAACTTTAGAAAAGACTCTTGTTTAAATTTTATTTAGGTTTAGTTGAACGTGCAGCGAGGTTTTTGATTTTAATTCTTGATCAATTAGGTGTCTTGAAGTTTATTTATTTATATTTCTGTACAACCACACTACATCACGCTTGCTGTCTGCAAAGGATTAAGCACAGGTGTTTAGTACATTAGAACATACAGATTTCACTGGTTACGTTAGATAGATAGGGATACGGGAGCCTGTTGCCATAAAACCAGCACAAATCCAATGCTCAAGCTGCTACTGAAAAAACCTGATAGAAAACCCTAAAATCATGCAGTTTTTCCGTTCTGGGAATCGAGCCCAGATCCTCATCATGAACAGTAGCGCCACAACTGCTAGATCAAGGAGACATTTACAGGATCGGGTTCTATTACTAGCTTCTAAAATATTACAACGATGGTGACGTTTGATAGATAATTCATTTATTAAACCATAAACTAACTATGTACATAATTTATTAAAAACTATTAAATAAACTAACAACAAACTATAAAAGGGCATCGAAAAACTCCTCCTCAACGCTGTCAGCTGGTAATGTGCCCAAGAGACTGGCGGCGTTGCCACGTTGTATGGCAACAACGTAGCAACTACGTTGTTGTAAGGTAAAAGCCAGCCCTTGGGTCACACGAAGCGTCAACTAGGCGTTTTGAAATTTCCATAAATAGATATTATATAGATTAATTTACCTTTCCACATTTAGCAATATAAGTATCACAACACAACTTCATATATAAACATGTTTATCATATTACAGGAAATAATATTATACAGAACCAAAATAATCGGTCTTCCGACATTTCTCAAGTTTGAAGAATTCATCAAAAGACAGGACTCTTCGTAAGACCTCCTCCACGTAAACCGCGGATCTCAAAAGTTTTGTTCTGCCATTTTTTGTGAGGGCTTGTGTTTATTTCGGAGGACGGTATTTTCTTTGTGAGGCTCTTACCTCAAAGCGATCTCGACTCTTTACGTCGAATGCCTGCCTGTGCTGGGCGCTTCTTGAGTTGTGGGCACGTGTTAATCTGTGTCTGAACATTGTTTAAGGATGTAGAAAACATTTACAAAAATAGAACTAAATGTTTTTATTTATTTAACCATTTCAACATTTTTGGGAATTTAATTATAGTCCCATATTGCATGGGACTTAAGTTAGTAGTGACTTAGTTACAGGTAGTCAGTGACTCTAACAACTAGTCTTACCAGGAGGTTTCGTATTACTCATTACTACCTGGGTTGTGGAGATAAGATAGGCAGTCGTTCCATGTAAAATACTGGTATTCAGCTGCATCCGGTTAGACTGGAAACCGATCCCAACATAGTTGGGAAAAGGCTAGGCAGATGATGATGATAATTGCATGGGACTTAAACATGACTGACGAAATGTGGGTGTGCAGTCACGAATACACTCAGAACTACATTGAGATATGACCTACTTTGTTATAGTACTGCTTCATGAATAAATCGTTAATCAATACAGTATTAGTTCTCGTGACTGTACTTTACGATTCGTACACCTCTGCTGAACTTTTCTGGTAATTAAGCGCGTATGTTACGTAATCATTATAAAAATATGGATCCCCAGAGAGCATAAAAATAATATTTTCGATGATTCAGAAACGCTTTTAGTTCTCATAGCGATAATCATAATTATTTCTCTTGAAACACCTCAAACAACGTCTACACGAAACCCATTATTTCCCAAAACACAAGAAACTTAATATCTATCCGATTCACGTGCTATCATTCCCCCTTTTTTTTTTTTTTTTTTTTTTTTTCGGATGGGAAATCATCAAATGCCTTCTCCCGCTCTGGGCGGAGCAGGAGGGAGTGTCAGACTTTTACTGACTAAAACCCATCCATGTTCCTTCATCGCCCTTTGTGTTCCGGGGCCACGGTATCTCTTTCGAATAGTCCCGCAACCCCGGCAGGCATCGGTCCTTGCGGACCCCTTCCTTTTTGCTGACTCTCTTTGAGGCGCGCGTGGAACACGAACGCGCCGTCGACACGGCCTGTCGTCATGAGACGGACGGACGGCGAGCTAGCCCATAGCCCACCGTCCACAGGCCCGCGCCTACGGTGGCCGGGGGCCACGTGGTGGCCCCCGACGCCCGGGGCGTCTCCCGCGGCGGCCGGGACGCTGTGAGGTTCTCTCCCTCTCACGTTCCGCCACCTCCTTCTCTAGCATTACTGCTTCGCAGAAGGAGGTGACGGCGTCCCATTCCGTCTCGCTCCGGACCATGGCTTGCACCAGGGCCGGACGCGAGAGGTCGCCGCCGCCAATCGCCGCTTCGAGGACACGGCGGTGCTCCGCCCACGCGGGGCACACCTCCACCGTGTGCTCCACCGTGTCCTCCGGTCGATCCTCGCAGTGGAAACACCCGGGCGTTTCCTCCCGCCCGATTCGGTGCAGGAACCTCCCGAAAACACCGTGTCCGGTGAGGACCTGCGTCAGGCGGAAGGTGAGGACGCCGTGGCGTCTCTCCAGCCACTCCTCAAAGAGGGGACTTATCGCCACTATCGTGGCGTGCCCTGCACGGGGTTGCGACAGTCGCTCTCTCCATGTCGCCATGAGATCCCGCCGGAAGTCTGTCCGCTGAGCGACAATTTGTCGCGGCAGCGGAGTTTCCCCCCGGCGAAGCGCCTCCGCGCGCCATTCATGCAGGCGCGCGAGGACTATCGCCTCCAGATCCCATGGCGGCAATCCGGCAAGGAGGCACGCCGCCTCGCGGGCGATCGTGCGGTACCCACGGGCCAGCCTTACGGCTACCACCTTTTGGGGCGCGTTCAGGTAGTGGGCTGCACGCAGCCTCAAGGAACGCGCCCACACCGGGGCCCCGTAAAGGGCCATGGACCGCACGACTCCCGCGTAGAGCCTCCGGCAGGAGGCGTTCGGCCCCCCCAGGTTGGGCAGGAGCCGCCTGAAGGCAGCCCCAGTCCGTTCCAGTTTGGGGGCCAAACGTCGGAAGTGCTCCACGAAGTTCCACCGGCTGTCGAGGACGAGTCCTAGGTACTTCAAAGTCGACTCGACACCGATGGATACCCCTCCTACCGTGAGTAAGGATCCCGGAGGTGGCGCATTCCGAGGCCCATGAAAGCACATGGCCTCGGACTTGTGCAATGCCACCTCGAGACCCAGTTGCCGGATCCTCTCAACGACTATCGCAACCCGTCATAGCTTCGGCCGCCGCCTCGTGCGACCCCCCCTGTGCCAGCACCAGCGTGTCGTCTGCATAGCAGACCACGCTGACGCCGCTAGGGAGGTCGGCGCGCAGCACCCAGTCGTACCCGATGTTCCACAAGGACGGCCCTAGGACCGATCCCTGCGGAACACCGCACGACATCTCTCGCCGGTTCCATTCTCCGCTGCGACCGGGGTAGATGACGGCTCTATCCGTCAGGTAGTCCCCGACCACACGACGAAGGTAGGTCGGCACCCGGTGATACCGGAGTGCCTCCCTAATGCAGCTCCAGGGCATGGAGTTGAAGGCATTGGCTATGTCTAGAGACACCGCCAAGACAACCCCACCCCGGGACACTGCATCCCCCGTCGTGAGGGCTCTCACGCGCATGATGGCGTCCACCGTAGAGCGCCCCTTGCGGAAACCAAACTGGTGTTCCGCAAGATCCGGCCCCGTCCCCGCAAGGTGCTCGGCGAGGCGGTTTGCAATGACTCTTTCGAAGAGCTTGCCCACCTCGTCGAGCAACACTATGGGCCGGTATGCGGACGGAGAGTCCGCAGGGCGCCCCGGCTTCCGAATGAGGACCAGCTTCCCCGTCTTCCAACGAAGCGGGAACTGGCCCCTCTCCAAGCATGCGCTTAGGAGCCCCTCCAGTCGGGGCCCGAGAGCCTCCGAGGCCAGGACCCAGGCTTTGCCAGGCAAGCCGTCAGGTCCCGGGGCGGTATTTTTGGCACTCAGCCTGCGTACCGCCACTCTCAGGTCTACCCCAGTCACTTCCGGAGTGTCGTCGTCGTCATCCTGGTGGTCCGCTTCCAGCACCGCAGGTGGCGGAGCCATAGGCGGGGGGGGATGTTCTCCCCGCGTGGGGAACAGAGTGCTCACCACGTCCTCCACGAGCTCAGGCCGGAGACTCTGCGTCAGTGGGGGGGCCCAGGTGCGGAGTTTATCCCGCACCATCTTATAAGGGCGCCCCCACGGATCTCTGTCGAGAGTCCCCAGCATCTCCTCGCGGGCCAGATCCCTGGCCCGCAGGACAGCCTCGCGGAGGGCGGTCTTCGCCGCTCTGTACCCCTCATAAAGCTCCGCCTCGATGGCTGCCGCATTCGGTGGACGAATGCGGAGCCTGCGATGCCTGGCATACAGGTGTCGCGCAGCCACGCACGCCTCGCGCAGAGACGTCAGCTCTCGCGACCACCAGTACACCTGACGTCGGGCGCTTCCTGGCCGAACTCGGGGCATTGCCACGTCACATATATCGGACATGGCCTCCTGGAACCACCCTGCCTCATTGTTAATGTCGGCAGGCCTGTCTGGTGATGTCACCCAGGCCTGCACGATCGAGGCTTCCAGGAGGAGCTCCCGGTCCAGCTGCTTCAGCGCCCAACGCGGACCACTCGGGGCCTGTTGGACCGGCGCGCTTGAGGTCTGGGTGGAGACGTCAAACCGGATGTACCGGTGGTCGGAATAGGTCTCCACCCCCTCCATGACACGCCAGTCAACGACACGCGGCGACAGAGCGGGGCTAGCGAACGAAATGTCCACCACCGACTCGCCCCGCATCCGCACACACGTAGCGACAGAACCCCGATTTAGGACGACCAGGCCCTTCTCCAGAGCCCAGTCCTCCACCATCCGTCCCCGCACGTCTGTGCAACGAGAACCCCAAGCCAAGTTCTTGGCATTGAAGTCCCCGAGGACAAGCACGGGGAGGGAATGGTTTCCGACGACAACACTCAACTCTGCGAGAGAGTTGTGGAACTCGGCGAGAGTTCGGCTCGGGGAGAAGTAGACTCCCACCACTACAATCTCCCCGAACCGTGCTGCTACGCACCCCTGACCCCTCCTGACACCTTCAAGGGTCGGAGTACCGGCGGCGGCCGACGACACTATGGTCACTGAGCCGCTAAGGTCCGCCACCCAGTCTTCCCTGGGCAGGACAAAATACGGCTCAGCGACCACAGCGATATTAATCGACCACTGCGCCATGCTCTGGAGCAACAGATCCTGAGCACAGGCGCAGTGGTTGATATTCGCTTGGAGGAAGCGTAATGGGGCCGTTATTGGCACTCCATTACCGCTTCCTCCTCCCTGGCCCCTTGTGAGGGCCCCACTGTGGCGGCGACAGCGGCAGCGGCGGCAGTTACGGCTGCGGCGGAGGCGACGGTGGCGGTGGCGGCGGAGGGCCTACCCTTGCCTCTGGTTGCTTTGGTGGGTGGAGCGCAGGCCTTGCTCCCAGCCCGGTGATCGGCCGGCTTGCCAGCCGCCGCACATGCACCGCAGTGCGGTGTGGCGCAGCAAGCTGCGGACACGTGACCCGGCTGGCTGCAGCGGAAGCAGAGGCCGCTGCGGTCAACCTCCGAGGCGCACTGTACTGACACGTGGTGTCCCACGTGGCAGCGATAGCACCTCAGAGGTCTGGGCTCCAGCAGCTTCACCTGCGCTGAAACCCAGCCCACCAGCCTACGGCCCTCCACTATAGCTTTGGCCGCCGTCACAGGGCAGCATACCGTAACGGTATGCATACCCGTGAGGTCCGGGCGTAGGGCGCCTGCCCTGACCTGCTCAGCAGGACACCCACCGGACCTGGCGACAGCGGCCACCACCTCCTCCTTGGTCACCGAGTCGTCCAGACCCAGAATGCGCAGGTCTGCGCATCTCACGGGCCTGGACACTCGGGCCTCGTCCGCGTTTAGGGACGCTCTTAGCTTTTCCGCCAGAGCGTCAGCGGACGAGCCGCTGGTTTCACCGGGGATCTCCAGCATGCGTGCCCCCGTCGCGGTGACTTTAAGCCGGAGGCCCCCGGTGATCCCGAGCTCCCCGAGATCCACCGTCTCCTTCGCCTTCGCCAGCAGGTCGCGGTAGGACACGCCCCTCTTTTCCGCTTCCGGCTGTAGTGTTATCACTACAGCCGCGGTCTTCGGGGCGCGGAGCCTAGCCGCGATTTTTCGCGCCCTGTGCTGGCGCTGCCGCTCCTCCTTTCGGGCCTTTTTGGCCGCCTTTCGCCCCTTCTTTTCCTCCCCGACCACCTGCCATCCGGCTTCAGCCGAGGGAGGTGTAGGGGGCTGGTGGGGCGGTGGTGGCGGCGGCGGCTGCCGTGCCGCAGGCACTGGTCCATTCGCCGTAGGCACTGGCGTTGGCGCAGTGTCCACCTGTGCAGCCGCCTTGCCCTTTCCTTTTTTACCCCCCTTTTTAGCCGGTGCCGGTTTCGCCGGAGCCGGCTTTTCGGGGGAGGGGGGTGCCACAGCCCTGCCGGAGGGCTGGCTGGACGGCCCCGGTCCGGGTGCGTTAGCCGCAGCAGCCGCGTAGGAGGCCGCCTTCGGGCCCGTGGCTGTCTTGCTTGCCGCCAGGGGAGGGCGCAGGACAATTCCCTCCAGGACGGCGAACCGCGCCTGGAAGGAAGCCAACTCCTGTCGAACCAGGTTCAGGACCTGGTTCTCCACCGGCACGGGCTGGCCTTGTCGTTGCTGCTGGTGCTGGTGGCCCCCGTTTGAAGGCGCCACGCGGGAACCTGGCTTACGCAGACTTGCCAGGTCCGCTTGGAGCTTCGCATTCTCCTGCTGGAGAAGCTCCGTGGCGGCCGTCAGGCGGGCCACCTCCTCCCGCAGTTTGGCCACATCTCCCTCCGGCGAAGGAGGTGGTAGAGGCCTCACAAAGTTGGCCTCCGCTGCCGCCATGATGGAGGCGGAAGCCACGGGTATGGCCTTGAGTTTAGATGAAGTTTTCATCTTCAAGGCCACGCCCCTTATCGCGGCTTCCACCTCCTTAGCAAACCTGGCCTTACGCTCCGCCTCGGAGCCGCCAGTTGCACCCGCTTCGTCACCAGACCCGGGTACAGCATTGCCCGGGTGACGCCCCTCCTCGGCGAGCCTTACCGACCTCACTGAGGCTGAGAGCCCTCTCCCCTTGCCCCGGATCCCACCACGCTTGTTGGTGGGGATTTTTCGGGCCGAGGCCTCCTCTTCTCCGGATGACGACCCCCGGTCGCCGTCCCGCCTGGGCCGCTTGCGGAAGAACTTACCGTTCTCCGCGGGCGTCCCGGCCCTCGCGCGGCGGGAGCTCCCTGAGCATCCCGCGCTCCCATCGCTGGATGCGATATCGGACTCCGATCTCGCATCCCTCCTCTCCTCTTCTATGCCGTTACCGGCGGTGGTTGTTTTGTTTTTATTTTGTTTTTCCATATTTGAACCCACGAGTATGGGGGAAATAAAAGTCAATCTGGGCAGAGACCCCTGTACCCAAGATAAGCAGATTTTAGCATTTATTACTCGCCAGAGGGTCTGCAGGTACCCTGGCGAGGGTGAGCACTAGCGACTGATTCGTTCCATGGGAACACCCGTCAGCCATACATCCCCTCGCGGTGCGCCGCCGCTTGGGATTCGGGGTAACTTTTTATAGAGGTTTTCTACCTCGCAGTCCGGGCGGTTAAGCCAAGACCCTCGGTCCCTATCGAAGCCGCGAGACGTGATCCACAGCACTTCGACAGTGGGATTACGAGACTGACGGTGACAAAGAAGGACGCATCCTACTCTGTCTGCTCGGAGGCAGGGTGAGTGCACACCGAGCCCGCCCTCACTCCTCTGCTATGCCCTCTGCTGTACAGAGGGTCACGCAGAGGAACGCACCGGTGGTCCTGGCAGGACCCCACCCATGTCAGAATAATTAGCCGCGGCAGTAACTCTCCCCGAGGGATAAAAGGAAATTCTCATTTCCTCTCATTCCCCGGAGAAGGATACTGCCGCGCCCAGGGTGCACCGGCCCAGCAGCTGCTCTTCCCTCCAGACGTATCGAGAGGGACCAGCAACCGCCAGACACACGTGGAGGACTTCTGACATCGCACCCCTGCTATCATTCCCCCTACGATTACAATTTCATACAAGGCTCGTTTTTTGCGCGTACTACAATAAATCAACAATTCGATTATCATAATCTTTTACAGCGAACAGGAATCATCTCCATCACTTCAGAACGACTTTACTGCGATGTACTCTAAATCTCTGATGCCATAGAGTATTAATATGACAAACTATAGAAAAAGATAGGGGAAGTACCCCCGTGGTTCATGCAGGCATCATTTATGCAAACAGCCTAAATCTGTCCTAAAACCGTAAAATGTAACGTAACGTACATTAATTATAAGCAACGGCATGGCATTTTATGACGCCATACGTGTACAGAGCCTTCCTCATCCCATGGATAGTCACGCAATTTAAAAAGAACTGCCAACCATGCTTTTGCATTGATATTACTGTCCTATTTATATTTGGTACCTACATTAGAAGACGTGTGTTTCGATTAGTAACACTTTTTCCAGCAATAATTGCACTCTACATCTTATCTTTATACTCTACTCACAAACATAGGAACAGATAGTATTGGTACAAAGAACCATTTGTTCCGGCTGGAGGCTGACAATAAGAGCGTTATCGGAGATCATTGCAAGTACAATGAGAGAGATAAGACCTCTGCCGCCGCCGCCGGCGCACGCTTGATAACTCATTTTTCTATTACCGTAAATCGTAACAATGTTAGAGTTAGTGATACGCACTATAGGGGGGTTCGCACTTGGTGCATTAACTGCTTGGGGGTTTGTGAAGCTTCCTTCACCTATACAAGGAGTAAACGGTCCCTTCACAAAGCCGTCAACCAAGAACACACCTGTACATCAAACTAAGTAACTTTACGCAAAAAATATTGCTGGGAAACGACGTTTTTTTTGGGTGAAAAGTCACGTTTTAAGGTAGAACTCAGTCCCGGGGTAGGGTTGTCTTGGCGGTGTCTCTCGACATCGCCAACGCCTTCAACTACATACCCTGGAGCTGCATTAGGGAGGCACTTCGGTATCACCGGGTGCCGACCGACATCTACCCCGGTCGCAGCGGAGAATGGAACCGGCGAGAGATGTCGTGCGGTGTTCCGCAGGGATCGGTTCTAGGGCCGTCCTTGTGGAACATCGGATACGACTGGGTGCTGCGCGCCGACCTCCCTAGCGGCGTCAGCGTGGTTTGCTATGCAGACGACCCGCTGGTGCTGGCACAGGGGGGGTCGCACGAGGCGGCGGCCGAAATCATGACACGCGGGGTTGCGATAGTCGTTGAGAGGATCCGGCAACTGGGTCTCGAGGTGGCATTGCACAAGTCCGAGGCCATATGCTTTCATGGGCCTCGGAATGCACCACCTCCGGGATCCTCACTGACGATAGGAGTGGTATCCATCGGCGTTGAGTCGACGTTGAAGTACCTGGGATTTGTCCTCGACAGCTGGTGGAACTTCGTGGATGGAACATTTCCGACGTTTGGCCCCCAAACTGGAACGGACCGGGGCTGCCTTCAGGCGGTTCCTGCCTAACCTGGGGGCCCCCCCAGGTCTCAAACGCCTCCTGCCAGAGGCTCTACGCGGGAGTCGTGCGGTCCATGACCCTTCACGGGGCCCCGGTGTGGGCGCGTTCATTGAGGTGGCAAGCCGCCCACTACCTGAATGCGCCCCAAAAGGTGGTAGCCCGGGGCCCGGGGGTACCGCAGGATCTCCCGCGAGGCGGCGAGCCTCTTTGCCGGACAAGCTCACAAGAATCTAGGGTTTTAGTCAGTAAAAGTCTAACACTCCCTCTTGCTCCGCCCAGAGCGGGAGGAGTCATTTGAAGATTTCCCATCCGAAAAAAAAAAGGTAGAACTCAATGTAACGCACTCAAAACATTGTGCTAATGGATGGATTGAATGGAATTTGATGTACGGCCGTGGAGGTGTTTAAAGTAAAAATCTTACATTAAAAACATGTATTTTATAAAAGCTTGTGAAAAAGTTGGAACTTTGACCCCAATATCTCCGTAACTAGAAGGTTCCCAGGTATGGTGTAGAACAAAAAAATAATCGCAATGACGGGGAGAACAAGTGCCTTTCGGCTTCGTTAAGAGTCTTTTTATTTATACCCTTTATATTGGCAATAGTTCCTATTACCAGTCAAGTCTTAAGCTTAAGTATGTATTTACGACTCAATTTTAGCCTGTTTTAGTACCTATCTTAAGCTAAAGCAAAATAGTATTAAGCACTATTAAAGTCATAATTCTTAATAAATGTGGGTGTAACATGTTAATATATTATTAATAAGAATCCAGATAAAGTATTATTTTATACAGAACTTGTTTTTCAATTAACTCATATGTTTTCGGGGGGATATTTATTTATTACATACTTCGCACTTAATGACATTTTAATGGCAATTTCTACCAGTTATATTTTACGGCGTTTTATGCTTAAAAAGCACAGCGTTTTACCCTCCCAGTGCGTAGATGAGAAAATATGAGGGAAGCGTAGATTTAAGAGCTCGGTCCTATTCCCGGCGGAGTCGCCAACAAGTCGACGCGCCCTGTTTACGGCGCGCTCTTACACCAGCACTGATAAAGACATCGCTCATGTTGCTCTTAAAGAAAGGTGGCTTTTTTCGATGTCACATTATGTGACCAAAAAAAAACCAAAGACCATGTTTTTTAAAGAAATACCGAACATTCGTCCCTCCAAATCCAATCGTTTTATTCTTATTTAAAACGTTTCATGCCGTACAAGAACTCGTTTCTACTTCTGAGCGTGGCGATGGCAATTCATATTGAGTCAATCCAGAATTTGGTTACGAGTTTGGCGCATTCCGTTTTTGTAACGTTTTTAGGCATTCTTGTAACTTAATTCACAAAAAAAACGCTGTTTGTTAGAATTTTTTTTGAAAGCCATTGAAAGTTGCATCGCACAAACGATCAAAACACCATCCATTATTTTACAAAAAGGATCCTTCAAAGTTATCACGAATCTTCTTATTATAATCAATGCGTGCGAGAACCAGGCGCACATAGATCTACAAGAGTTCCCCCGAGGGACTAAACAACAAGTCGACGCGACGGTTTATGACGTCACACTACGTTGAGGGCTAACTTAGATAGCGGCCATCCAGCGGATAATGTGAACATTCTTTATATCGAGTTGCGAGATGATTGAAGAGAAGAAATAAAGTATAAAATACATTCCTGAACAAAAAGCAACTTATTCTCTGTGATTTTTTAACAAAAATAACATCTTATTTATTTAGAAAACTTTGGCTTCATCCACGTGGAGGTCGGAATGTTCCTCACGAACATATTACCTAGATAAGAAGTCAGTCTATCTGAGAGCGACATCGAAATCCGTTCAGCCATTAAAGGCACGAAAATGACAGAGTTACTTTCATAATATTACTACGGATTTGTATCAGTGAGGCAAAAACTAAATAGCTTGCCTTGCTTGCCTTTGGGTTCTAATTGTGTGTACAATAAAGCTGACCTGCAACGCCTTACCGAAAAACCTTTAATTACTTAATCTTAATCCACTTCAAAACCAGCTCACTATTGTTTTCCATCAATAACAAAAAGATCACACAACCCTCAGAATAATGAATACAACTGACCTTGTCTTCAACACAGTCTAACCCAGTCTGACCTGGTCTAGACTATTGATAGACACTGCGTCTGCCTGTGTTGCCTATCGTACCGCTACTCGCCAATTACTAACAGCCACAGGCAAAGCAATTTATACATTCGTGAAGTCTTGACAAGTATTGCTTTCTTGGCTTTGTGGCTAAACAATAGGCGTTTGTTTTCGAGACTTTGAATAGTTTTGTATTGTTAACTCGTCATGAGAGGTCGTGAATGTGGACTGTGAAAGGAGTCGAATTAGGCTTCGGTGAATGACTTTGGTCTGATCTACACAGTATACAGTGTAGGTATTTTTAGACCACTTTGTTTGAGGATTTGATTAAAGATTAAAAAACTTAATAAAAACCGGCCAAGTGCGAGTTGAACTCGCGTGGAGAGGGTTCCGTACAATGGGGAACGTTACATTGAGTTTAGATGATAATAATGTGTATAAGTGCAGCGCGTCGATGCGCATTACGTTTCGCAACGCGACAAGCTACGGCGTAGCTGCTTTCACTATATTCGGCTACGCCGTAGCTTTACTAACTCTTTAAATTGAGCATTTAACAAGATTCATTAGGAAGAAACCGAACCGAAAGTTTTATAAAGTTACCCCAAATAAATATGTTATTCGATAAATCATAAATCGTTGTATCCCGAAGCATATACGAATTTAATTAAATACTCTTTTCGTGGCTACAATCAATAATGCGTACATTGTTTTGTTCAGCTGTAGTAATTTGTTACCCTACAAGAACATTTGAGCCTTTGACGCTACCAAATAACTCAGCCTCAAGACGTGAGCCCTAATTTGTACTGAAAGACACACACAATTTATAAAAGCAATGAAGGCAGTTACATATAGCCTGAATTTTTCCGCCCATACAATGTTGTTATAGCGTATTTCCTCAATTTCTTAGGGCTAGGTACTATTTTAAGCTCAAATAATTATTTGGAGTGAAATTTTCTAGAAATGATTTCTTGGATTTGGAGCTATTCTGTTTCAAGTAAGGTATTATCATAATAACTTGCAAACAACGCGCGTCTACAAGTTACCATGGTTTAATAACCCTGCGAGTATTCTAGAGTCAAAAAATAATTTCTGAGGGATGCTTCTTGTCGTACGAGTATATTACCAGAAGCATTTCTCTAAAGCAATTAACAGAACAATATCGTGAACTACCTAATACACATAATGTGATCGCTTTTCTACTACAAGAAGTATGCTGTGTTTACTTTCCCCTTGCCATTTGCGGGTTACCGCATATTGGTATGTTTATGTATCTTCAAGAAACTTATTTTAATTAATTTATATTGTGCTAAACCACTTGACAAAGTCATATATAATAATCCTCAAGGTCATCAGCAGACATTTTCAACTTACCACGCCAACAAACAACATAACCCTGCTAAAGATCACGCCACCTCTATCAAACTGCCATCAAGAAGTTCGTCAGTCAGAGACTAACATCTCACGAACAAACGACAAAGAAACAGGCACACAATGAAATATGTATAATATTTGAGAAGACAATCAGCGTCTCCGTTATTTTTAGGGGCATCGGCCCAGGCCTGATGTTACTTTGACAAAATTTACATACATCCCCCTCTGCCCGTTCCATTTCACCCTGGGTTCAGGAGTTCCCTTCGCCCTTTGATCCCTTAGGAATCCGAACCCTCGGTACAAATATTAATACGATTTTTTTGTTGTTCTTATTATGTTAATATGGTTCGCTGGTTATGTAAGATGTCCGGGGCGTATTAGAGGGTGGATGTATCTCTTGTTATGGGTTCTGATGCATGGGTTTTTTCACATGATACGCTAACATGTCAAAATTTACGAATTTTTAACATCACTAAAAACTATTGACTACTTGTTGTTTTCGTAAAAATTAAACCTCAGCAACATCAAGACATTTTTTTTATAAATATACTGCATTTTGATTCAAAGCCTCGATTATCGTTTATGACGGGATTGAAACTCATTTTTCAAATCCAACTAAGTCATAGATTTTTGCAAAGTAACGCCTGATTCTCTAACTGACGTCAATTTTTTATCTTTATTCTATTTTACATACACCCAAACATTGATTCGCCCAATTTCTGAAGATGTCGAATTTCAATGCCTATTATCAGCCAACCCTTTGTCCTTAGTTCAGCAGAGGCACGAGATAGCGCCCATATTCACATGTAACCTTAGGACAGCCATTAAGCTCGTCATTTAAGACCTAAACACGATCGCCTCAGTCCTCAAGGAGCATTTACTTAGAATTTACTGAATCGTTACACAAGACGTATGTTTAAATTGGAGTCGGAAAGATACAAATGCGTGTCGATACGAGGTAGGTATTAGGTTTTAATATGTTCTTGAATTTCTGACCAGAAGTATGAACGTATAACTGAATCAAAAGATTGTATTGAATTATCGTAGCCAGAGAAGTTTATTAGTTTTTGCTTACCCCACGGGTTAAAGGCGTGAGTTATATGTGTTTCTATGTTCTCTAGGTATTTATTAAAACCACATTTAATAGTTACATGGGACTTCAACATAACTGTAATACCCCTCTGCATATCAAGCCATTATTTTATTTATCACATAAGCAAAAATTATTTGTACTTATGGCCCTACTTTAGGAAATTTCAAAGCATATTAATAGCGATCAGATTGTGAAGAGAAAATGTAGACAGGTGACCTTATACCCCGAAGTAACAGGCTTCTAAAATATGAATGTGATTTATTTTTGGCAATATTTATAGCTTTGATAGCAGTTTAATATTGAATTTGTTACACGTTATTTCACAGGTTTTTCACCGACGTGAATCAGACTTTTGGATGTCAGACTGGCTAGAAAATAAAGCTCACATATTGCTGCGATTCACTTACTTACGTATAACTGTTAGTTAATATGCATACGTCTCGTAGCTATCGGTATTTCTATTAACAAAGTTAACTTGAAATATCCTATCCGCGTCACCTACCTGTCACTTGATTCATAGAAAAATCAAAGAAAGCTTTTCTGTGAAGTTTTGTTTCTAACGGTCCGCAAGCTTAATGTCAAACAGACGGAGATAGCAACCTTCCGTTACCTGTTAATAAGTTACTGAAAATGGCCGAAAGCCAACAGTGAGTGGCTGATTGTCCGCTGACTAACTCTGAGCGGTAAATCGGTCGTATATTCGAGTGAGCGGCGAAATGTAGCAATTTATGTTACGCGTAATTTCGCTGGGAAGCGGCCGCTCACTGGATGAATCGGCAAGCGAAACGCCGTAATCTGCTTAAAATACATAGGGAGGTGAATTGGAAGCAAATAGTCAGCCGCTTACTGTTTACCTAAAGAGGACACGGCCAAGTTTCACAGCTTGAATCTGAAATCGACCGACTCCGCTTGGCAACACTCTATGAACATTAAAATTTCACATCTTTCAGTTATATTTCCAGTTCGCAGGACTGTATAATGAGCGAACTTATCATTAGTTTGGAATCGTACACGAAAAGTCGATAATTACTCGATAATTGCCGATCAGATGTCGATGAATTTGCGACGACGGGAAGTGGTGATATCTGGTTAATTAGTGGCAATTTAATTATATTAACTGTTCTGCTTTATTTTAATTGAGATTTTTATGGATATCAAAGTTTTTAAAATACTTTTTGTAAGTTTCTGCTGGTAGACTAGCAAGATATGCTTCTTGTTTTCTACTTTGTATCGAGATTGTGGTTTAAATTGTTATTATCATTAATCATCATTACAAGCCATCATCAACTTTTACCAAATGTGTGTTCGCCACGAAGAATTTAGAAATAGCTTAGATTGTAGGCTTACAAATAAAGGTTACTGCACAGTGTTCCTGGTGCACCATTTTCTGCCCCAGCCGGAGCACTTTATAGACTAGTTAAGCTAAGATTTGGCAAAATCGCATGTGCGACAATTACATGGAAAATAACAAGCACATCGATCTGGTGCTGTCACTTTGTCCGCTCACCTTCACAAGAACAATATTCCCTTCATTGTCAAGGCCTTCCAACGATTCGAACTTCGAACTGACAAATCCGCCTTTTAGTACGTGGACAATTCTGCATTCAATTTTCCCTACGAACTGCCACCTGACTGTGACAACCAGAACACAATACAGAGTTTCATTTCATAATAGTACCTTTTACATCTTAGTTCAAGTTGGATTTCTCAGGAAACTATGAAGTTTGCCACACAGACTCATTTCTCAGTGGGTCCTTAACTCCTGAGCTACGTGGGGAGGCTGCCAACAGCTACAATAGCTAAGACTACAGCTATACACTTATAAATCAAAAGTTTAAGTTGGCTGTAGTTCTCATTAGTCTACAGCTACAATAGATACTATAGAAGGAATACGGATTTTAGAAGCAAGTTGGTTGTTGTATTTAGCGTAGTTCATAATGTACGAATAGGCGAGACGACAGAATCAAAAAATAGCAAATCTATTTAGTCCGTCAGTTAGAATATTGGAAATTAATGGACACGTATTTTTTGTTTTTGTAAATCAATGAATATTGACAAAGATAAAACGCATCAAAACTCGGGAGTGGGGGCTCGTGACGTCAGAACTAGCTAAAAATTATACCAAGGCGTGACGTATTGAGAATTTTAAAAGCGTCATATCTTCGTCAATTTTGGTTTACGTAACAAAAGAAAAAACACGGGTCAAATATTGTTTGATAATCTAACTGACGGACTAATTAGATTTTTTTTGTCGTCTCGCCTATTGAACGAAAAATCTCGAATGAAAGAAATACGATTAAACGATCGTATTATGCTTACCTAGAAAGAGGTGGCGTGATGATCTAGATGAGCCGAAGGCTGGTTTGAGGTAGCGCAGGAGAAGAGTTCCTGGAAGGATATGGGGGAGGCATTGCCCAGCAGTGGACATACAAGACTTCTAAAAAAAAAGTGCGCTTGAGTAGCAATAGGTACCGGCCTACAGTAATACTACAGTTTTATAATATACTTCACACGTCATACAGAGTAAGAATGCCCCAGATGCATCATAAAACTCTACAACGAGTATTTGAGTGATCACAAATACATGTTTGTGTCTCATGTGTGTCTGACTTCCAACTGGAAGACCAAAATGCTGGTTGGCAGAAATGGAATGCTGGTTTGATCTGTATAAACTCCTCGGTTCTTCTAAAATGGTGAAACAATGAATTCATTAACTCAATAAGCTTAAATAGAACAAGTTACAAATAAGGAAAAATAGCCCTTGAATGAGCATAACCTCTCGAGAAGAGCGATACAAATATTGATAAAAGCCGGTCGGTAAACGCGGCGGTGTCAGAACCTCCCGCCGCGCACCGGCGCGCCTCGAGCGCCTGCAGCCTGTTCATTACGTGCCTGCACCGCTGCCACACGGAGACACACTGACGACCAAGTTGATGTCGATTCTCGTCAGTGTGTGATTACTGTTTTACATACATACATAAACTCACGCCTTTTATTCATGGGGATGGACAGAATTCACACGTCCGTTTGTCTCTTTGTCTGTCCATGCATCAATGTAGAGTTGAAGACCTTCGTTTATATTATCAGACTATAAAGGATTACAGTGTTACTTAAAGAAGGGTTCGATTTCCCAGGTCGGGCAAATTGTTATAGAGGTATCCATTACAGGAATTGCTCAGTAGCAGCCGTGGAGTCTGGACTTGTGCCCGGTTGATGGCAATAGGCTCGCCCCCTATTACATGGGACTTAAACATAACTGACAAAGTGGGTGGGTGGGTGTACTATTAGGTACACCTCTGTCTAATCCTACGGGGATTACAGGCATAATGTTACATCAAAAAAAATATGCTATAGATTGACAAACAAGCAGCTTATGGACTACTGTAGTACAGGGCACTATGCGATATAACTACCATTGACGTTAATGCAAAGTCACCAACGTTGTTTGTGATCAAAGACGGGATAACAGGGTAGCTATAGTAAGTCAACTGATTCCTTATGCTAGCTGGCTGAACTTCAACAGCCGTAGTTTCTCACAGGACTTGTGATGTCACAGAATGCTCGTAGCGCAGTCTCCAACTCGCGCGAACCACGAGAATGAACGTTCAACACCTGCTGCTAATAACTAGTAGTACATGTACCCGCGACATCGCTCTAATTAACTTAATTGCATATATTATTAGGTGCGAAACGAGAGCGGCGTCATAATTGCCGCGTTCTGGTTGCCAGCATTATTTCATACGATTTGATGGGGTATTTCAACGCCGCAACAAGGCCGTGTTCATTTGCGCTATGTTAATTTGGTTTCATAATGTTTGTTGGAGGAATTGAAAAGTTTGCCTAATATTTTACTCTGCCTATGGACCATCCACCAAACTGCACTGGGCCCGCTTGGTGGTTTACTGCCCATTCCCTCTAAAAGAGATATGGGTTTCCTCTCTGTGTCCCAGCAGTTGCCACTATATAGCATGATTATATAATTATGGAATACTCCATCTCATCAGCTCAATTTCGAGCTATATTTGATGTCAGAATTATCTGGATGATTCACAAGTAAACCATATTTGGACTGTAATAACCACTAAAATGTTAAGTAAAATAAAAAATCTTCAATCTCACAGCATCCGTATCAAACATGATTCTATGAAGATTGTAATACAGTAATTTCTCAGCCAATTTGTCTTCATCTCACCCACAGCCATTACATTGTAACCATACCCACCCTTTACTATCAAAACAAAGTACCACAAAAGTATCTTAAAAGCCTTTAAACACACTAGCCGATCCATCTTGCAAGCGCAGTGTTAGCACAATACGTTTACTCAAACGTGGGGATGATACTGCTCCATCCATCATGCGGGCAATGCATTGACGCCGTGATAAATCTTCCGGTGTGAGCCAGCGATGTATAGCGCGCTCTGCGAGGATATCGTGGACGTGCGGACGTAGCTTCGGATTTAGGGGTTCTGCTTAATGTGATGGAATCTTATTGGACTCCTGTTATTGTTGGGGGCGATCAGGTGGAAGGCTTTGTATCGAGTTTTTTCTAACAATGTTGTAGGTTGGTTCTGGAATAGAATGTGGGTAGACAACGGAGTTGAAGACAGTTACTGTATCCCGATATCTCTTTCCCAATATCTTGGAGTATACTTACATGATTTTGTAAGAGATGTTAAAAGGTTACTGCAGCGGACCCCTAACTGTTTTAGTAATAATAAGCGCTCTAAAGATTATTATTATTATTTGTTATTATACTTTTACGTATCTCGGCTTTGTTGCCGGATTTATAGTACGGGCCGAAGCCATGTAAGTACTTAGCTTCGGCCCGTACTGTTCATCACCTCATCATAACACCACTTCCCCGGGAAAGTGGTGTTATGATGAGATGATGATAATATGATGGAACTTTGCGATGATGAGTGTTTGTGGTGGTGACTAAAGATTCATTATCATTTGCAAAAAAAACTGACAATCCTGCATGCATTCAGGATTGCGGCTTTCTGAAGACTTTGGTATGTATAAGGTGGTAAGTCAAGAGTTATTAAAGACTGATGGAGTTGTTTAGGAATAACTCCTGTTGTTGATACCACAATAGGGACTATGGCGACATTGCTAAGACACCACGTTTGGCTGATTTCTATTATAAGATCTATATATTTTGAAAGTTTTTCGGCTATTGTATTTTGTAGATTGTGGGTGTTTGGTACGGCGATGTCTATAATTTGAGCGGTTTTGTTACGTTTGTCTAATAATGCGATGTCTGGTCTATTGTAGTGAATGGTTTTATCTGTGAAGATTCCTCGATCGAAGTACATTTGTGAGTGGCGTTTTCAAGAATAGTTTCAGGCTGGTATTTATAATAAGGTACTGGTGGTGTGGAGATTAAGTTACATTTGAGCAAATTTTTGATGAATTATGTTCGCTATTTGATCATGCCTGTGCTTATGATCTGGACTATTGCTTTACACGCACTTGTGATGTGCTGAATGGTTTCCGAAGAACTATTGCATAGCCTACATATGTCTACTGGTTGAGGAACTGTCATTATGTGTTTCTGGTAATTTCAGGTTTCTATGACCTGGTCCTGAATCGCTATCATAAACCCTTCGGTCTCAGGGAACAGTTCTCCACGCTTTAACCATTCGTTCGACGCTAACTTGTCGACGTTGGGTAGATTAAGGTCGTGTCGGTGTCTCCCATGCAGTGACTTTTGAGTCCATTCAGCGATTTTTGCCTGTCGGTCAGTCTGTTGTTCATTACTTTGTGTTGTCCTGTCATACATGTTCAAAGGGGTAAGTTTCTTGTCGTTGTACGCTATTGATTTATGTAGGGTTGAAGTGGAGCTTTTATTGTCAAAGTATGTTCTCAGTGTTGTTATTTGTTTGTTATGTAGGTTAGTGATATCTATTATTCCCCTTCCGCCGTCGTTCCTTGGTAGTGTGACTCTCTGTACACAAGATCTAGGATGGTGTCTCCTGTGTTTAGTGAGAGTGGTATTTGGGGTAATCCACGTGAAGCGGACAGGTAAAAAAATGTGTCCTAGAATGGGCCTAGAAGCCGTTTAGGAGCTAAACTTTCTGTAAGCTGTCGCTAGCGGGCGGGGCGTTCGCCGTGCGCTATGCGCCGGCATTGTGACTGGTCTAGCTCCTAAACGGCTTCTAGGCCCATTATGAAACTTAGCATGGATTATCTTTACACTAATACCTATTTTGAGAATAAAAATAAAAAATAAAACTGGTCATACCTTGAAAAAATCAAGTTTGAAAAATTAAATCACTTAATTTTAAATAAATAATAATTAAAAAAGAAAAACACAATCAGGTAGCTAGTTAAGTCAAGTATACATTCCACTACTTTATTTATTTGATTATAACTTTTTAACACTTGGTATTGTAACAAATCTACTTGCTCCTATTAAATAAGAGGATAAGCAGACTTGTTCAATTAAAATTTAATGAGGGAAAGATTAGAATTAGGGATAAAAAATACAGCAAAATATTAAAAACCTACCTAGCACGCACTCTAGGATTGTTTTTTAGGTGTCGTACTTAGTTGGTCACTGTAGGAAAGACGGAACAGGCGTCAGGGTAGCTGGTCAATACCTGGGCAACTTCGAGGTTCCGTTTCAGGAAACCTCTGTAGGAAGGGCGTCGTGCAGATCTCCAGGTCAGCCCTGTAGTAAGGCAGGCGAGACAAGTAGCAGCTTCAGAAGATCGGGAGGTGAGGTTCCAGATCTGTAGATAACTTCCGAAGATCGGGAGAAGAGACACCAGGCGGAATCTTTAGTGGAATCCCCTGGGTAATATAGATATGTACGAGAAACCAAACTGTTTTCTTATGCAGATTCAGATTCAGATCAGATTCAATGGTAGATCTTCTCTCTAGCGGTTCGACAGCTCGTTTCTTTCGTAGTCCTCCTTTTTTTCCATTTTTTAGATCTTAGTTTTCTCGTGGCCATCAACTCATCTGACAAGTGTAGTCGGCCAGGACTTATCCATGAGTGTCTAAAGAATTTTTTAGATATAATTTAATTTTAAGTTATTTAGTAAACAATCGTAATAATCTCTATAATACAATAGCTAAACACATATTGATAAAAATTATTTAAATTTTATAAACCAAAAATCATCATAGAGTAATGTAGGAAGAGAATTAAAAAGTAATTGACAGTTTGACAATTTGGCGATGATTTGGCGTGTCACAACATGAAAATTATGATATTTTATTTCAGCAATTTTTAAGTTTGAGTCTTAACGATTTGTTGAGTGTAAAATATAAACAAATAAAAAGGATGATAAATAGTATTATAAATGATGAATATAAAGTGTAAGTATAGCATAATACTATAGTATTCGGGCTTGAAGAAGCGCATACTTGCTAGTTAGTCAAAAGTTCAATGACCTTTAACTCGTTAACTATATATTGTACCGCAAAAATATTATATATCTGGGTCGAGGACTTACAACTCAATCGAATAATACTAAAATCGGACACATCAAATTTTTTTACCTGTCCGCTTCACGTGGAATCCCTATTTATAATCCTTTGTAAGTTTTTGAGGTCGGTCTTCTTGTTGTTTTATGATGCCAAAGGAGTAGGTGAGTATGGGGATGGTATAGGTGTTAATAGCTTTAATGGTGTTTTTAGCGTTTATCTGAGTTATTATTATTATTATTGTTTCATTAAGGACCCATCAAAGAATCAGTGACCTATTGAAAAATAATTCTTGTTGCTTGGAAAGACCAATATAAAATAAATTTAATGTAAGTAATACTTTCGGCCAAAGTAACATCAAGTTACAGTGTGTTTTAATTCACTGTCCACCTCATATTTTGTGTAAAATCATTTTGTATTTTATCTACAACATTCTCCTGTATTACTGGAAGTTTCAGGAAGGTGAGCCTTTGCACCCTTTTCAAGTTCTATATGACAGCCGGTTTTCAGAAGCTTTCTAGAGGAAAACCCAAGAACAATCTGTCCAGGGTATAAATACACCGGCCTTTCAAAAGCTGTTTTCAAAATAGAATAATGTTGGTGTACAATCATTGCTTGCTTGAGTACCTACTTTTCTTTACAAACAAACAAGCGGCTTATTCGAACGATCCAGTGTCCAAGATAAGTTACAAAAAAAATATTGTTTATGCGAACACTGTGATTGATCCCTATTAAAACGAAGGATAAAAATATTTTCAAATTAACATTCAACGCGTGATGAATAATTAAAGCCTGCTTTTTAAGTTTACTTTTAAATATGACTATCAAATTAATATCTCTTTGATAACAAGTCACACGATCAACAAATATTTCGCTAACATTTCATAACGCAGAATTGCATTATTTTTTCAGTTTCATGCAAATCGTGTTTTATTTATGAAAAAATAATCCGCTCAGATATTCACGCACAAATTAATATCGATCCTGTCTGAGTCCTGAGAACACTTGAACAGACCTTGCATTGTTGATGAGGAGTTTAACGATGCGAACGATACAACTGACATAGTAACAAACTATATCTAGGTGGAAAAATCATGAACACCGTAAACAATATTCTAATAATTTAATTTGTTTGTGTATCAGGATTTTTGGAGCTTCTTGATTGCGTAGAATGGACGATTTTAAAGGTGTCCCAAATTTATATTGTTAGATTAACCCTGATAGACAAATTATACTGTAGAAAAATAGTTACAATGCATGCTAGTGATAGCAAAAGAGGTTTACGAAAAACTAAAGCTACTACTACACTCACTGATGCGTTGCACTTTGTTCTACACTAAGACAAGTCATTCGCTGAGCCCGCCACCTGCTTTATCCACCGTCTTACCAGTGTGCAGTGGCGACACATCCGCCCAGTGCGTACCTATCCTTAGCTCGGGCCCATTCACGATGCAATACATATTCATGCTCAGTTTGTATTCATGAGCCGCAATGATACAAAAACATCACACGTCTAGATGTCAAAGTATTAAGAATCAACAATGTAGTTCTGTTTGCAGTAATATAACATAACGCCTGTTGTACAGAAGTGGACATTTTATAGTACACCTGCATTTTTACAGTTATGTTTAAGTTTCATGTATTAGGGGCGAGTCCATTGTCACGAATCCAGACCCCGGACTGTCTCTTAGAAAAAACTTCCTGATGGAAAAACCCAATATCACTTTGTCTGACATGGGAATCGAACGCAAGACCTCTTGCTTAGCAGTAACTCTCGCGACTAGACCAACTAGAAAGTCAAGCCAATCTTGTTCTTAGATGTGCCAGTATTAATATGCCTTTGGTATTCATAACTATCTATTTAAATAAAGGTATAACGGTCGGAGGCCAAGATTCCAAATCTGTCTAGACCGATCTAAATATAAATGTGGTTGTCCAACGGCTTATTATTTTCGAAAGAATTGTATAGGCAAAAGGGGAAAATTCCACTAGAAATATTATTCCTAATTTACATGAATAGGCATCAACTTTAGACCCATATTAGTAAACCTGAGACGTTTTGTATTTACCTCATCAATTGAATAAATATTTCGTTCGTACTCGTTCTTTTATTTACCTTCGCAAACATACAGGATATGCCAATTATCACAAAAAGGCTTCCAAGACACCACTTCAAAGACATCATCACGAAGTCTACTAGAGTAGTAAGATACTCCGAGGAAAGTAAATGTGACAGGAAAGCGACACAAGCGATGCCCCACCTATTCTATCCTGCTTTTCAGGCAAATCCTCATCAATCAGCACTTTGAGGAACCTGTCCGAAGCCTTTTCTAATGCTGACGATTGGGCAAAGCTCTGTTCTTAAAAAAAATGTTTTTCTTGACGGACTATCAACGCACAGCTAACTACTAGATGGATCGTTCTGAAATTTGGCTTATTATGATGTAGTCATCCGCTAAGAAAGGATTTTTTTTTATTCAATCCCTAAGCGGGTGAAATAGGGTTTCAAAGAGTGTATAAAAATCTGTCACCAGAGGATACTGCTGGAAAAAGCAAAACATCCTAATTCCAACTCAATTTATTTCGGACTCAGTAAATATATAGTACTAGTATTATTCGCCCACCACCTGCTGTACATTCCTTGCCTTGAGTCCGTCTCAGCCGCATTCAGCTGTATTCACACGAGTGCCGCACAGCGGATCAAGAGGAAAGCAAAGCGGCGCACGACGCGTGACGTACCGATGGGCTTCGTGTGAGGAAAGCCGATTGTGTGCGAAGATACCTACTTCACGAAATATTTCAATTCAGGTGTAGATGATATCTTGTATTTCTTTTGGTAAGAATTTTTGTACAGAAACATAATAAATTGATACTTCTGGTCGTGTGTAATGACTGGTAAAAATTCTAAGCACAAAAGTTAACTAACAGATAATTTGTGTTAAAAAAGGCAAAGCAGAGCAGTGTCATGCGGTATCTCAAAATAGTGAGGTACGAAACACCAGCTTGCATGTCTAGTTTTTAAACATATCCATGAAAAGATTGTGTGAAAAGGTTTTTTCAACCAACTTACAGAATTAAATTAATATGATTTACTCACGCGCAATTAATCAGTGTGCATTTTTAATCATCATTAAATTCAAACATCAGTAACTAGCAGTATAGACTGGACGAGGACAAATAGTTAGATAAAATGGTAGACGTAAAAAAAATTAAATCTCAGCTACTTATTGCACATTTTTCTTCGAAAGACGAAAAATTGTCTTCCCTGAAAAACTATTCTCCGTCAGTCTCTGTGACGCCTCGAACGAATCTCCACGTTTTTATTAACTTCCGACCTTTGACTTGCGGAGATTGGCACAAAAACAAGGACGAAGCGACGCCATGCTATTTTTATTTCACTTAAAATATTAAATGCACTATTGCAGCTCTATCCTTGAGCGATTCTTTTTCAATTACCTACTTACTCTATGTCGCGTCTCGAAACTTTCTAAGAGAAAGATATTTTAACGCAACTTTTAAGACAAATTAAAAGTCTAGTAAATATTGTTTCTTAGAATTCATTGCTAGCTCTTAGCATAAGTTTTATATTCTCATTTTCATAATGGCACTTAGATGGAGCTAATTTGTTAGAAAATTGCTAAATAAAGTCGTCGACGAAAAGTAGAACGAGAAAATTGAATTGTTGTGATAATGTGTGTACCGTGAGAGGCAGGTTAAAGTAATAAAATTAATCTGAAGTACCTACATTATTCTCTCTAGGATACAATTGACGAGATACAACACTGAAGAAGCGGTCTATAATTTCAAACCTATAATCAAGGTATTCCTAATTCATTTAAGCTCGTCTCCAACAATGTCAATTCGTTTAATTTGGTCCCAAAAATGTTAAATCCTACATACCCTTCCTATCAAACAGATTTTAAACCGAAACTTTCAGACATACTACTCGTCTACGTCAATAAAGGCCTTTAAATCCTACCCTACACAGCCTAACTGGCGTAACACATTAGTTTAATGCGAATATTAAAAGCCTTAAATTCCACACAAAAGCTGTAGTTACAGCTAAGTGCCAAAAAGCTTTTTTACACAAAACTCTAACCAAACTAAACGTCTGCGATGTACCTTTTTGACAGAATAATGCTGTCTTCTATAAAACCCAGCAAGTATGTACAGTTGATTTACAAATTGTGAAATCTGCCAATTTATTCCCACAAGTAATCATTTATCACTTCACATTGCACGCTTTTTACCACTACCTTCAAACGATCACACAATACAGAAGTTAAAGGTCTCCCATTGAATTTAAACACGTTCTGCGTACCATTTTATTGTGTGCACTACATAATGTCGTCCATAAATGCACCAAATGGCTTTCTACAATTAGCTGCTGCAGTTATTTTTGAAGGCATCGCTGCCAACACATACAAAATATCTATTAAAACTGGCCAAATGCGATTCAGACTCGCGTACAAAAGGTTTCGTAGCACCAAACAATATAATAACAACACTTCCATTTGGCAAAGGAACCCTAAAAGCGTCTTATCCAGCTAAAACTTTAGTTAACCCTTTAGTTAGCACATTACACACCTCTATTGCTATTTGAATCCTCAGGTACCAGAGTACCTGCAAACGACAGTTCAGACTCAACAAAACAGCTTCCTCTTACAGGCGTTTCTTCTGGGAATCGTGTAAAAATATCCGAATCAGTTAGATGTGCTCAAAGCTTTGCTGAACAGAATCCGACGGGATCCGACGGGCCGCTTCTTTGTGCAAATTGGGTGACTGTAGAGTCAGGCTGTGTATTGCATTCTTTATTAGACTTCTTGCCTTGTGCTAGATATATTTGAAGGTGCTACTCGTAAATGGATGTTTTTTTTTTGTTTTTGTAGATATAAATAAACTAGCGGCCCGTCCCGGTTTCGCGCGGTGGGACATTTATTTTCCCCTAATTTTCTCTGGTAACAAATGCCTTTGTTACTCAGGGATAATCTAGCATTCTAATGGTGAAAGAATTTTTAATATCGGTCTAGTAGTTTTTGAGTTTATTCGTTACAAACATAGGTATTTCCTCTTTATATTATTATAGTGTAGAAGTGTAGATGTAGATTAGGAAGATTTGCTAAACTTCTTAAAATGTATTTTTTTCAATACATCCTCAAGTGTTGAAGTGGGAATGTTAATATTTTAAATCCAATAGACACTATCTCTCTTCCTGCACTTCGGAGGAAGCAGAATTATTTTTAAACAAATAAAGCAAAAAAATATACAATATCCAAACCAAAACAAAATCCTATTTCCATTTCTCACACGCGTAACAAACTTCAACATCAGCAACCTTATCATTAAATCAACCCCCAGAATATGAAGCTCACATCAAAATTCAATTTCACCCGTCACAATATTTCAAAGCTATCATAATACTCCATAACCGAATCTGCAGAACTCTTCGCTTGAAAGACGCTTTTATCCGTCTAAAGCCAATGATACACTTGTAACGAGCAATTACAGTTTTCAAAGTTAGGGGTGGGACAGACTACGGAGATGGGAGGACGAGAGACGGGATACGGCGGCATAAGACGTCGACACGGGAACGCTTCTACGTTGAGTGACGTTACATGGCGATTTAGGTAATCGTTCGGACGCGTTTTGTGGTGCACTTCCCACGTGTGCCCGAGGTCTTAGACCTGATGTTTTTGTTTAGTGTTTCGTGGTTGTAAAACTAAGTGCTGCAGTTACGTGGACAATAGTGGCAATAATACCTTACTTTTACGTTGGTAAGTCTAATGTGTCTTCAACGTCTCTCATTTCCAAAGAACCTAACTACAAGACCAAACCACAAGAAGCAAAATGTTTGCCAAATATTCTACACCAGAATTATAAATATAATAACGCCTCCACGCAATCCCACAAGTTTTACAAACACAATGATCCACAGTCGATCCTCCTTGTGTTTTCCTCTCATTCCAATCATAATAGAAATCATTACCGTTATCGGCGGCGCCCACCTGTCCCGAGACAACTCCCACATATCACGACAAATCATGTCTACACTCCATCGATAAATGTCGATACATTATACTCGCCAACAAATTCCCTCGCTTGAATCGGATCATATAAAACAAGAATACACAAACGTGTCATGATAGAAACGTGAAGCGAAGAGAGGAGGGGAAAATTTTAAATGAACGCAATGGAGATTTCTTATGCTCAAAGATCACTTACCTAGATCTTAAAACATTTTTTTATGGTAACAAAGACCTATAGGTAGTCTAAACTAATTTACCACGGCTTTGCAAACGTTGATGTTTTAAATATCCCATGGGATGATCGAATGGTTTACTAATTTTGCCATAATTTTAAATGCAATAATTTTATATACCATAATTGTATTTGCCATAATTTCATTAGAAATAATGCTTCAGTTGCCATAATCGTGAAATTACATAAAATCATTTTCACTAATTTCATTGGTCATAATCGATCAAGTGTCATAATAATTTTAATCCATAAATTTATTTGCTATATATTTCATTTTCAATAATGTCGTTTTCCATAGCATTTATTCACCATAATATTCATTTGCCCATACTAGCACAACAATGCTAGTTCAGTCAGTACAAGCGTAATGCAAATTGTCAGTCCGAATCTTCTTTTGCCATACATTTCCCATCGACAGTCATTAAAAGGCAGAAAATCAATCAATCAAAGCGCAATCATTATAAAACAGTTGATTATGAACATATGTGGTTGTTATTTCCCCGTAAGATGCATGCAAAATGCAAACAAGCATACACCATGCATGCAGCAAGCATACACCATGCATGCAGCTAGCATGAAGCAAGCATGCAGCATGCAAGCAAGCATGCAGCATGCAAGCGAGCAAGCAACATGCAGCAGGCATGGTTTCTGTCATGGCTCCGGCGCTGCGGGGCTCTGGCGGTCCCACACGAGCTTATCGTCGCAGATATGTCTAACCGCGGTGGCGAGTGTTACAACCACCTGCTCCTCAACTCGCGGGCCGCCTTACGCCTCCGCACCTACGCGATTCTAAATTACTCTCTAGGGGTAGGGCAGACAAGACTGCGTGGAGTCGGATTTACAGCGATTCGTTTCTGTCACAACCTAACTTATAGAAAATGTTTTAGGACTAACAATGTATAAATGAACGTTCGGAATAATACTGATAATATAATACAATACTTAGAACATATTATGACTTTATCTCGTGTAAAATACGGAGATTCAACTAAATAGTACTAAAATCATCAAAATTACTAAAGATTGTTTGCTGTAAATCATTAATTTATTACATACCAAATGCCTTAATGGCATTATACAATAAACGTTTCTAAATTAATTAAATGTTGCTTATGTCAAGTTCCGATTATGTAATGTGTTACTTAGAGAAACTAATGATTATAACACATGTTATTATGGAAACTTATTTTATGGCAAATAAAAATTATAACTAATACGTCGATATGACAAGCGTTATTAGTATAAATGATAATAGTGCAAGTAAATATTATGAGGGGAAGATTATGGAAAACAATAATAGTACAAATAATTTTATGGAAAACAAGGTATTACCGATTTGTATTTATAATTCTACTATGATAAAAACCATATCTTAATCCTACCCGTGGTATATCAGTGTACCGAATGCGTTCAATCATCGCTAAGACGTGAAACAGTAACAGTTCGACACACAGACCGACCGATCGACAGTTTTTTGACATTAGGTATAATATAAAATATAATACGGATTATTCATAAAATCTAATTTTACATTAATTGTTTTATCTTAACAGAAATTATCATAATACTGGCTTTAGAGTAATTCGTGTAATGTCAATTATTTTACTAAACAAAACATCTGGGCAATAAGCCGTAATCCAAGATTGTATGATCATTTTGTTTGAAATATATCTAAGACATTTCCCGATGATATACAGTCGGCCGGGATTCCCACATGACTCATGAATTTAACGTTTTCTCTAAGAGCTACCGAACACTCTAAAGAAAAGACTTATGCCAGTCTAAAAAACCTTATATCCGTTGTTTCTATGTTCTGAGGGAAAAATGGAAAAATTGGAGTGTTTCCATGAGCGATGGACCTGGTCGCAACGTAAACACGTGACGAAAAGCACTTCGGTTGCCGTGACTTACGGTAACGTGTCTTAGCCGTGACGTGACGGAGCGTCTAACCTCGCACGATACAACATGATAAGAAATTCTAAGAAGAGAAGACGATTTTTTCAGGGCAAAAGTCAAAGTGTGAACTATTAATTATTTTGAAGTGTACGGTCGAGCAAGCTATTTGGTTTACATTTTACAATGTAATTTGTTGGTTAAACTGTAAACCAAATAGCTTGTTCGACCGTACATTTGGAATGGATTGGTATTTACTGTTAATTACATTTATATCCATAATCCTAGGCTCATCCCCTATTACATTAGACTCAAACATAACTGGCGAAATGTGGGTATAACAAGGCGTGATGTTATGCTTATGTTATAATAATCCTGTTAGAAGGTAAATCGCATCCAATGATCCAATCAGAGCTTCTGCTGAGTCAATGCAAAGAAAAACTACTTACCTATGCAGTAGTAATTACGACATAAGAACTCCATCGTTTTATACCAACAACTAAATATGAAGTTTCTTCCTGAGTTATAACGAATAAGTGAGTGTTAATTGGGATCGTTTCTTCCACAGGCCAAGTCTCGGCTCTCGGCATTAGGCACTCACGGGCAAATCGCTCGAAATGCCAATTAATCGGGTCATTACCCGAAACAATGGCGGTCTAGAGGCAAGACGAATTAATCGCACATAAAAATTAAATTGCTCAAATTATTAATCTTTTAGAACAATGGAGAAAATACCGTCTTGGAAACTGACCTTCTTATCCATTATTTAAATTAATTTGATATTCTGGAATGCTCGATCAGTCTTATTGGAGCTTCTCATTAGGCTTGGTTTCAATTTTCACGTCCATTGAAGAAATACTTCATTAGTATTTTAGGTAAACCCTTCAATATTTTATGTTATAATGGTCCACAGTTCTAGTACACTACACAAATGACTGCTATTGTTGTACTTCAGGAGCACTTCACTAAAATAACGATGTAGCCAGTTTTCTATTTATGAAACAAAATCTTTTTGGCATGTTCGTCTAGAACTGTCATAGAGGCCTCATCTCGAGGGGGCTAATTCAAGAGCACTTGACTCGCTCCATCAAAAATAACAAAATCCACTACACAAGGAAATGATTGAAGGGTCGAGCGAATATAAACCCGGGATTTTCTCCAATAAAACCAGAAAATATACATAATGTTATATAAAATCGCAAGATGCGAGCAAATCCCGTGGATTTTTCTGTGAAATTGTGAATTACGGGATGATTTTTACATGATCTTAAAAGCCGTTGCGAGGCCTTTTTCTGGGAAACGCTTATAGACAGTATACATAAGTATAAGTATGTATTGAGAATGTATTCGTATCGCTAATCATTTAATGTAACACCCATTAGTTTGTTACCCTAGCAACAGGCCATCAAAGATTTCAGTAGAAACCATAAATTCGAACACATCCAATGTGTTCAAATTTATGGTTTCTACGACACACCAAGATGTTTCTCTTCATCGTTTCGACGAAATAATCTACATTAAGCAAAAAGCTTGCTTAGGTTCAAACATATGACCACAGAACTTGTAAGTCGAGTTCGGCCCCCACTACCGTATGAGTATATATCTACCATTAAAACATAGAAAAACACTTCCTACATCTTGATAAGTGAAGTAGCGTATACCTATAGTTAAAGTGCATGACACAATGAGTGGAACGTTATTCGCTGCACAGGGACAGGCAGAACTTTTGATTCGTCGCAATAAACTCGCCTTCACAACGAGTTACACAGCGTAGTTCCAAGAACACCGTCTGGTGACAGTTTTGTGTATAGAGTTGTGAAGGGATGGTCACATTGTGCGGCTATGTTTATAGTGTGCTTAATATTATAGTTGATAACGGATTGAGTTCTATTTCTTTTCAGCTTAGAATTACTAAAGAGCGGACGTGTTTTAGGGACTGTCTTTGATTTTAAACCTAAACTACGTTGAAATTCGCGTTATTTACGTGCAAAAAATATTTTGCATTTATTTAGAGCGCAAGTTAAATGAGTTAGTTAGAAGTGGAAAAGGATCCATACAACTCGATTCCTACCGGCTTCCCTTTGAAAAATGGCACAGTCAGTATTCTATAGACAAATAATGTAATCACATATGTACAAGATATGTACTCCGGCTTACCTCTTACAAAAGTGACCCTTCGCTACTGTTAGGTAGCTATTAGTTCGTAGATGTAGGAGTGACGGATAGGGCACTTTTCTGGTCTTTAATTTACTATCAACAAGCCAGACAAGGGTAAAAAAATCGCCTCTTACAAAAAACAACACTTTACTTTCCACCATGGCTATAGCTACCGCCCGACTTTCAAATAGGTAAATCTCAACATTTTTCCTGCCGCGTTGAATCCAAAGAAGTTTCAAACTTCCCAACTGTGTTGATACATGTGATGAGGATTACCAACTTCAGGCTCTTCGACGGGCCGTTATATGTTTCACTTTTATTTCAATCTACGTAGTTGGGCCCCTTCGGTGTAGTAGTCCACGCTACTGCTGAACATGAGGTTCAGGGTTTGATTCGGGCAGCAGCGGGAGTAACAAACAACCACGGTGCCGGGTCGGTCCGGTTGATGGCAATAAGCTCGCCTCTTTTACATGGGACCTAAACATATTTGGCGGCATGTGGGTGTACTACTAGGTACAAATGCCTACCCCTTGAGGGATTACAAGTGTGATGATATTTATATTTTAATCTACGTCGTTAGGGCCCTCCAAACACCGCCCACTGGTACTTTACCGTAATAGTTGCTATTAAGGTCACATTAGGCGTTACCTTTGATTTTTTGATGGAACGTTTGTGCTAAGTTAACGGTTTTGCACCCACTCTGAGTGCCGTTATAGAAACGTAAATTATGTACACGAATGGGTTTGAGACTAAAAATATTTAGGTTGCTAGCTGTATATAAATAAAAGCTGTTTGCTTTCAGTCTAGAACAGACCATCACTAGCTACTTCAAATTCTGGTGGTACTTCAAATAGGTATTAATTGTGTCAGTCAGCGCCCCCTAATACATGGGACATAAACTGGCGAATTAATTATTTTGGGTGTACTATGGTACACCACTGCCCAACCCCACATATAAATACGGGCGTGATGATTTGCCATATTTTTTGTGATCAACTGATCCCCATATTTAATTTCAGACGCCTTCGAAATGATAGACAAAAGGAAACAGCTCTGCAGAAACTAGCATCTTAGACAAACGTTAGTAACAAATACAACTTTCTCAGTTACAACCTGAAGTTAAATTAATTAGAAACCTGACCGGCATTCTGTATCCTCGTGCCATACAGCAAAATTATACAGAAGAGTTACTGACTGGAGCTGACATGGAAAGAGATACGAAAAACCATTAGAAAAACGACTACCAAAAGACAATACATGTTCGCTTCGGTAAGATTCGCTACAGGCTGGGTCGCTAATTCGGATGTAGTTATTAAGACATACTTATAAAAAACCGCTCGGCTGAGCTTGAATTGTGCCGAGCCGACTCGAATATGTGTGTGTCATTTACACTACGCAAGCCTAAATCAAAATCAAAGCATTTATTTCAAGGAAGCCAGTTACAGGCACTTTTGAATAGTCGAAACCAAGATAAAAATTAAAAGTAGCTACAGTCCCAGTCACAAGACATAAAAACTGTGAAAGTTGCCCATTCCCTAGCGTAGATCTCTATGGAGAAGAACGAGCAAGAAACTCCATGGACACTCTTTTAAATCAAAATATTGTTACAAAATCTTGGTTACATCATTCATGTTAATTCCTGGAACATTCCTATTCACAAGGTTATTAAAGAATCCGTTTTCATACTTGAAAAATAGAGGCAGTAATATCGAGTGCCAGTAACTTACGCTAGATCCTAAATCCAGATTGTAACAGTATCGTCCTAACTGGTCCTTTGGCACTTATCTCAAGCACGACCACAACCCAAATCCAGGCAGCGCCATCTATAGCTGAAACAAGGCAGCAGCCTGCGAGGGCCAGATAAGCGCGATATTGATGCTCCCCAGGGCTGAGTGATTCGCGCCATCCAACCATTTTTATTATTAATATAAGATCACAGTATATTTACTGGGCCCTCAGGAGCCAAATTGAACAATATTTTTTGGTATTTTTGATCGCGGTGACGCAGTTTTGTGGTGCTATAAATATTCTGTGAGTGTAAGCATTTCAGACGCGTCATCATGTTTGTATCTCCGTCATTTATTTTCTGGTACAGAATGTTGCCAGCGGTATCTGCATTCTGAAAAAAGAAACAAAAACTGGTTTCATCATCATTGATTTCTTTACTAGAAAATAGTTTAAAATAAGAAGAAAGATTGATAATAAAAAAAACAAAGAGCTTTTTATCACAGAAACCGTGTAACAAATCGTAGTCTAACCAAGACATGGTTTTGTATAAAGCTGATGGACAATTTGATAAAAACAGAGAACGCACGATTTAAAAAGTTACCACAATTAAATCTAGATCTACATCTTTTATATACAGCTATGTCACCACCAACTCACTAAACTCCAGAAGAAAATCCTCGAAAAGCTCAACACTCAACAAGGCAACAAAATAAAATAAAAACAAAACCAAACTGGGAACTCGGCCCATCAATCAGCTCCACACATCTCGGAACAATTAAATACGGATCTCGGAGCGTCGAAGGCAAACCTCGCGACAGAGAATAGATTCATACAGAGGGCCAGCTTCATACGACGAGCGAGAACGAACGCACACGCGTCTATGAACATCCAAAAAGTTGGTGGTCGACCAATTTTCACCTGTATGTCAAAAAAAAACAAATGAATGAAGTTGTTGTGCTTATCACGAGACACCGCGTTTTGCCACACTAGGTCATGCGGAAGTGATTCCAGTTCAGTAGTAAGAACCGAAAGAACCGGTTCTGCATGCCCTAGACATGACTATATGTATATCTCATACTTTATGATACGCACGAAGCCGTGAACGTATACCTACGTGTCTCACAACGACGCTCGCGACTGTCATTTGTTTGAGATCATCGTACGTACGCGACTATGTGTGCGTGCGCTTATATTCACTCTCTGTATCCACCCGGCCTTCTGTCCCCATCTATTTCGTGCTCGCACTAAGCCCAAGATAATTGGTCCAGATTGTCTCCCATTGGCAAAGTTTAAAGAATTGACTACAGTTATCTGGTCGGAATTGGCAAGGGTTAATGTGGGTAGGCAGCAATTAAAGTTGGTGATCCCTGCCTCGTTTGTTCAGTTAATGCTGATACTCTTTGTTTTTATAGCTTTAGGGATTGAAATCATATTAGGTTAGATTATTGAGTTGTGACGATTGGGGGTAAAGATAATTAAGTGGCGGGTGGCATGCAGATTAGGGCGAACTGGAATTAAAGAGATTTAATTAAAAGAGATAATGCCTTCTGTTTCCGTGGGAATCATAAAGAATGCTGGGATTTGAATCGGCAAAATAATTCTGATTTTTATAAATGTATTTAATTTTTTTTTTGGTATTCGATACCAAACACAGTGCAGTACTGTAGGCCGTCAATGGTAATAGGTACTTTGAACTTGAGCTATGGCCGTTTAAGACGCCAGATTGTACTTCTTAACAGTGCTGTCAATTGTTTCAGTAATCAACGAGAAACATAGGGGCCACGAAAATCAAAATCAAAATCTACAAATACCTGCACATAAAACCAATATCCTTTAAAAAAACAAAGGTATTCACCAACCTGCGCTCAGACTGACATACAGAACCAAACTCCGAATACCAATACAAACAGACTCATAATTCTATCAAGCGAAAAACAAAACGCTACTGCCAATAAAATACGTTTAACTGTGTTTCAAACCAGAAGTAATTGGCGGGGTTCAGAGGGGTGATGCGGGGCGAAGAGGGGGTGAAGAGGGATCCTTATTGGTAATTACCGGGCGACGAGGCACGCAGTTAATTCTGATGTCTACTCTGAAAAGTCAAACAAAAGAGAGAAGACTTCAAAGGACTCATTAAGTTGTAGTCAAATAATGGCGGCGGGGTAGGCAGAGAAAGGCTGGCTGCAAGCTACTGTCGCTGGGTTTCGGCAGTCTTTAATAAAGTGCTGTAATAACTGGGGCTGTGATGCAATCTTTGCTTTGTAGCATGCTTATGAAATTGCGGGAGTCTGTTTACACAGTTTTCTTGGAGTAGATAATTATTAACATTATTCGTTGTATCTTATGCCTATATTATAAAGTAAATATAAAAATTCCACACATTAGTGTCTAAGAAATGTTTTTAATGTCTAAATGCCTTAATCTAAAGATAGGCTTCCTAACCTTTTTTGTCAATTTCTGTTTGAGTATTGTGAAAAATATTTAATTCATCACCATAAAGTACCCACAGATACAATGTCAATACTTGCAAAGGTCGTCAACCGGTACGGAGACCCCGACCTCATATTGTTACAATCAATTTCATCGTCCGATTTAATAGATAGCTTATTCCGTTACCAATACTCAAGTTTCCGTAGTGTAGCGGTTATCACGTGTGCTTCACACGCACAAGGTCCCCGGTTCGATCCCGGGCGGAAACAATTACTTTTTGATTTCGTACTTACTTACCCACAACTTTTTGCAAAAAAACCATTACTTTTCAATCGAATTTAAATGACAATAATAACTTTTGACAATAATAACAACCAGCCAACAATCAGTGTCACAATACAGCGACAGTTTCAATTTCAAGCCACAATAACAAAATCAATCTGTTCCAAAAATAACCGGCAATCCGCCGGAATCAATGAAAGTAAACCGAATACACTGATTAAAAGTTACGTCGGCCTCGAGTCGGGCCGGGTACGACGAGGGACGCTCGGCCGTACGTGCCTAACGAAATGTTATTAATTGGCCAGGCCACGCCACTCCAGAGGTCACATTAGGTAACAAACTACCCAAAATTGACAAATTTTAACATATGAACTATGAAAATGTTCGTCAAACTTTAAAAATTAAATTCGACGCGCACCGGAGGCTTTTTAATCGCTTTAAAAATCACCCGAACTGAATATTTTTTGGGATAATTGATTGCTCGTTAATTTGCGCTTTAAATTGGGTGTTATTACCGAGGGACGCGAATAATTGCGAGGGTATGAAAGCAAGTAGTATTAAATCAGTGACTATTGGAATGATCATGACGGTTTGTACATACACTGCTGATCAAAAATTATTATATTTTCCGCACCAAATTGAAAACTTAATTTTGCTTTTCGTTCCCAATCAGCCTTTCCCGGGGACTTGTTGAAATTTTAAAGATTTTTGAGCATTGTCAGAAATATTTGTTTTTTTTTTTTTTATGAAATCGTTTCAGCGATAGGCAGGTACTCGTGTTTCTGATTATAATCTTTTTATTGCCTTTTACGACACCTGAGGGAAATTGAGGTTGCATTTCAGTTTTTACAAGGGGGAAAATGGCAGAACATTTTGAAATAAATCGTGATCTTATTTATTCAAATAAGAATTTGAAAGACTTATTCATACTCGAAAGCATAAAAAATAAACTTTAAATTGTCATACAAAATAAACGTACGCATTTTTGCTCAGTGGCTTTAATCGAGCATTCATTTCCATTGATTTCCATTTTTTTAAGTGGGTTGCGTACCCTAAATCACATGGGACTTCGCCCTCTGACCTCAATGACATTACTCATCAGCGTAAAAATCCGTCTGTTTATTAAAAAAATATTTTTAAGCGGAACACGAAAACCTTGGATAAGCTTGCGTAACAAAACCTACAAAAATACGGTACGTTTTTACAACGACAGGGACATAGGTACCTGTGGGTATGGCGCCTTTTTTTAGCCACGCACTTGACACAGTGTGGAAGATACAGAAGGACAATTTTTTATACCTTCACCCTCAACCTCACACCTCGAAGATCTGACAACTTGCTAAGTATTTCCCAAGGGGTGTCGTGTTTTCGCGTAACTGGGTTGTGGAGGTCAGATAGCCAGTTGCTCCATGTAAATACTGGTAGTCAGCTACGGATGTAGTACCGTATGGTTAGAATAGAAGCCGACCTCATCATAGTTGGGAAAAGTAAAGGCAGACAACGATGTGATTTCAGATTACACAAAGTTATCAAATCGTTAACAGTTATCCAACCTATGAACAACAATTGTACTCGTAGTTGTTTTAAAAATACGACGGCGCTAAAAAAAGGAAAGAGGTGTTTAGCATGCTGAATAGCGTGCTAAACACCTCTTTCCCCTAACTCACACATATAAGCGGTCATTGTTATCAGCTCTAGAGCTTTAATCAGACAAATCAACAAATCTGATTAAAGCTCTAGGGCTGATAACAGAAAAAACAATATAGTAACTTCTGCGCTCGTGTACACGGTGTCCCTGCGTAGATTTTAAACCCTTTGAATTGACTTTGGTGAGCTCGCTCCATGTCCCTCGAAGGACGCCTCAGTATATAGCTACAACTTTATTACTAACTATGTTATGTAGATTTGAGAAATAAGTGAAAATGATTGTGGAGAATGTGTGTGTGAATACTTCATATTACTTATTACAGTTGATATTCTTTGTAAAGGTTTTCAAAATAAATGATGTAATAGATGTAAAAGGCAAAGAATGACAAAGTCATGCCAGTACAACTTACAAGTATACTGTGGCGATTGACTGACATTGACATAGGGCGTTGTTGGTAACCACAAAATTGTTTCGTGTAATTATACTGAACAAACGAGATAGCGGCATTAGTTCCGATTTTGGCCACATGCCAAAAGAACATAATACACAACGTCGAGACGGAATGGGACGCCGTCACCTCCTTCGTGGCGGAACGTGAGAGGGAGAGAACCTCACGTCACGGCCGCCGCGGGAGACGCGTGGTGGCCCCCGTAGGCGCGGGCCTGTGGACGGTGGACTATGGGCTAGCTCGCCGTCCGGTCCTTCCGTCTCATGACGACAGGCCGTATCGACGGCGCGTTCGTGTTCCACGCGCGCCTCAAAGAGTGTCAGCAATAGGAAGGCGTCAGCAAGGGCCGATGCCTGCCGGGGTTGCGGGACTGTTCGAAAGAGATACCGTGGCCCCGGAACACAAAGGGCGATGAATGAACATGGATGGGTTTTAGTCAGTAAAAGTCTGACACTCCCTCCTGCTCCGCCCAGAGCGGGAGGAGTCATTTGATGATTTCCCATCCGATAAAAAAAGGCGGTGTATAACGTAAATACCTACGTCGATTTTAAAATCAAAAACCGACTTCAAAAATTGGATTATAAATCTCAGCGTACCTACATTAAAAAAAAAAAAACCACTCGAATTGAAAACCTCCTCCTTTTGGAAGTCGGTTAAAATTAGACGTTTCACGTTAAATTTTCATAATTTTAAGAATGAATTCATACCTATTGATGATACTGATTGTGCTTGTTGCAAATAATTGAACTAAAATGTCGAAATGAACTAAAATGACGAATGGTCTTATGTCATATTAGTTTAGTAATTAATCTACGACAACTTAAACAAATCTTATTATTAAATAAAATTATTATCACAGAACTTCGTTTTAGCACAAACTAATCATATAAGTCTTTCGCGTCGATGGGATCACTAGGTAGATGAACAACGTTATCGTCGGTTATTAGGTTTATGGTACTGGGCTGTAGAGGTCAGATAGGCAGTCGCTCCATGTAAAATGGTATTCAGCTGCATCCGGTTAGACTGGAAGCCGACCCCAACATAGTTGGGACAAGGCTAGGCCGATGATAATGACGATGGTGGACGCTATCCACAAGACTCTTTTCTCTCTCTTCGTCGTCTCGGAGGTGTAGTTTTTTAAAGAAATGTTGAGAAAACCAGACATCCGGTGTCATTTGACCATTGAGGTCAGGGGTAAAAATGGATGGCACCTGTGCGGTAGGCATCCTGATATCTTTTCGTATATCCAAAGAGTTGGAAAAAACGCTCGTTGTCTTTGGGTACCGACAGAGGGCCAGAGGCCTCCCTCTGGCCCTCTGTCGGTTGTTGACCAGTATCAGAGGGCTATTTCCTCAAATAGCCCTCTGATACTGGTCAACACGAAACCTAAGCACCAAAAATGGAAAAATATGATAAGACAAACACAACCCAGTTTCAGAAGATGAATAGGAATTCGACATCAAAATTTATTTAAGAAGGATAAATATACGTACCAGGGTACAATAGCGCAAGGTTTATATCCTCACAATGAATCACAGATAGGATTAAGATCACAAGATCATTTACAACAATACAATTTAAAATTCAAGTCCGTATCTCACAGGCGAATCAATCAATCAAATTGACAAAGGACGTCACATTTTTATTTTCACCTCTAATTTTAAAAATGACTTTTTATGTATTTAGTTGAATAAAGTTTAATGCAGAGGAACGCTGCACTGTGTAGTACAATCATTTACCTATTCTGACGATTTTATTGAGGCAAAAGATCACTGTAGTATACAGGATTAAATACGCACACATGAAACTACTTACAAAAGCTGTGTTTAATTTCCAACAGTTGCCCTGTAAATAAATAAGGGAATTCCTAAACTAATATGTAGACAAATCTAAAATGGCGTCAAACAATTGCGCGCCAAATTGTAGCGCTGCGAAAACGTCACACGATAGTGATGTTCCGATGTGATGAAAATCGATTATATCATAAAAAAGACTTTAAATAAATCAATCAAGTTCTGACGACAAGGAAAAAAACAAATTATGATGTTGTAACATCATCACTTTCATCGCTACTCTTGACTAAGATGAAAATGAAGCCAAGAATGAACAGCATACCAGTAACTAAGTTAGCTGCGTACAAAGTTTGTTGTAAACTACACATACAGGTGTTAATGATGAATCGAATCCTATTAACTTTGATTCTCAGTTAAGCTACGAGAACCTTTATTCAGTTTGCTCATAGATGGGTTACTTTTTCTGTCTATAGTGGGCGCAAAGATATAATGTATTAAAAGTAAACACTAACTACTACTGACCATCCCCACGATAGCTACTTGCTTGGGTTTATTAACTAATCGATAAAAACGAACGGCCGTAGTGTAGTTTGGATTTGTTTCTGGTTGATAGCAATAGGCTCGTCCCCTATCACATGGGACTTAAATACAAGTATAACTGGGAAACATGTTCAGTGTATAGAGGGTAGATACCCCTCTGCCCAACCATTCGGGGATTACAAGCATAGATACACCTCTGCTTAAACCTTCAGGTAAATACAAGCGTAATGCTATACTATGAGAACAGCCTTTATGCTTCGTCTTCTGTCGTGATTGATTAAACTCGATAACCGGTTGCATCTTTATCCATACCCAATCGATGTACCTAGCACATCACTTGACCAAAACAAATGAATTGTATGTAAATGAACGGGTGATTAGTGAGCAGCGGCGCGCGGCGGTGAGCGATCGAATTATACTTAACGAGCTCCACTGATTGTGGCGATGCGTTTAATGCCCGCTCGGGGTCGGTGTGGGACCCGGTTGGGCCGGTAGGCCCCACTGTGTGAACCTGTACTATTGTTTAGTAATACAAATGCAAATCTGTAGTGATAGTTCGAAACTGTACAACTACAGGTCGGCACTGCCACTACAGATTTGATTTTGAGGAGTTTAGAAATCATGATGTTGGGTGGATAAACTCAAGTTTAATCATTATAAGAGCGGATTTCCTCATTGAAATCGAACGCGATCAAAACGTCTAAACAGCGTTCAAGACCTGCCAGCGTCAATATTCTACAGCAATTATCACTCGTATTCCAAGAACCGTCTTAAGTCAATTGCTCAGCTTAGTTAGAGTTAGATTCAGTCTTCATAGCAACGGTTCAACCATCCGATGGAACTCAATTAATAATGTCAATTTATAAACAACTTGTAACTGTCATAATTTTAGAGATGATATCAAATTACTGCATTAACAGTTTTATAGGTATCAAAAAAATAATAATCTCAATAGAAAGAAGACCACAGCCTAAAAAATCTATAAGTAATTTGAAATCGGAGTCATAATTTGAAATTCGATACAATGTCGATAAATAGTAATTTGTAACGTCACCGCAGGCGATAATGGGAGATTACAGATAATAATAATAACTACAGATAATCAAGTGCCGCCGTGCTAATAATCAAACACGCTGATTACACGCCGCGCCGCGCCGCGCCGTGTCGCTGACTATTTAATTAACTGTTTTATACTACACAGTGGTCCTCCATGTACCTATGTGTTAATTTAATTTAGATTTGATGATGATAATAATTTATTGGGAATTTCAAATAATTGTTCATTTTCGTCCTGGGTAAATTACATACAATACGGTAGTCAAATGGGCAATTTGAGGCTTATCCAATTAATATTATACTCTGTGATTTTATAAACCAAATGATCAAGTTATTTAGTTATTACGAAATAAGTCTAGAACAATTTAATGTTTAAAAAACCAAGCCAAGTGCATGTCGGGCCACGCGCAGTGTAGGGTTCCGTTCACCCGTTATCACAATATGGACCGTTTCTGTTGTTCTTGTATTTGGTACAAAATTATCCAACACCCAAGTTCAACGACTACTTACTGCTAAACTAATAAAGTTATCTTAAGCGCTACAATTTTCCTTTAAAGTTCATGAAATGCACCTATCATCATGATTTTTTCTAGATTTTTCAAACCCGTAGTTTAGCTTTTAGAGGGGGGGGGACGCCCTACTGGAACTAATTAGTTTTACTTAAATGGAGCATTAAATCGAAAAATAATGTTTGCAACCCCTAAGTCATTATTAAAAGACCTATTCGACGATCCCCCACACGATGGGGTAGACAACGAAAAAAAAAACTTTGTGCTCCATTAACTTAATCAAAAAGTTAAGAATCTATAAAACTTGGATCGTGGCATAAGGTCGATCATCCATTAAAGATCAATTAACAAGTGTAAGGCCCCTCATAACCAAATAGTCGCCACAAGATGAACACAATATGTTTTTTCAGGGTCTCCCTTGTTTGACCGAAAGGAATTTGACAAATTTTCTCTTCCCAATTTTTTTTTCGAATAATTTAATTTGCCAAATTATTACTTATCAAAAAATCTATTCACAAAAAAAATTAACGCAAACCTAATGTTTGGGAAATGAACGTTTAAACTATAACTTGTTTATCAAGTAGTACTTTAAAATTTTTTATTTAGTCAAATATTTCAGTTGGAATAACAGTTTTTACGCAAAATCAAATAAGCCAAATATTTAGTATCGTCAGTTTTCAATTCACCCTTTTCTATTCAGTCAAATGCTTCAATGACAAAAATGTGAACTGCTAAGTGGGTACGAGGTAAATCATAAATGTCGCTCAATGTGAGTAGTCAAGCAAAACACTATCACTGTGTTTTGTAGCGGAAGTTTCTTGACATTGTTACGATATATTATTAGAAGTATGACGTCACAGTTTTAACCTAACCTAACCATTTTTTTTAAATAAGTAATTATCCTTATCTAAATAGTTCAGTTCCGGGTAACCTACTAAAAACAATATCTTTTTTTCTATTAATGCATAATAATAATAATTATGGATATAGACGAAAGAATTAATCGAATTCTGCAACACAAGTCTGAATACTCCGAAATAAAATTGCTAATGTCCATTGCAAAAAATTGAAAATTGTAATGCAAACAAATGATTATATTAAAATAAAATCGCATTTTTAATTATATAATTCCCAAAAAATCTTATTTTTGCCTTAATATTTTTTGTCTTAACAAATCATTTCACCAAACGTTTATTGTCTGAAGTAAGTTTGCTGTAATAAATCATTTGATTAAAGATCAAATGCCATAATGACATTATACTTGGTAATATTTTGCCAAGTAAAAATTTGACCAAATAAAAATATGCGTACTAAAATCTTTCGAAATATTGCAATGGTATAAAAAAAGGTTGCTAAAATTTGTTTGGGTAATGAAATTTGGCGAAAAGGCAAAACGGCAGGATCCCGTTTTTTCAGCACGAACCCAAACGCGTGGTTTAGTAGACAGACGGCTACTAGCGGGTTTCCTCTCCTATCGATGCAGCATCTTCGAGATCTCTATTTCTGCAAGTAAAGAGATCATTCGTTATTACACCAAATATAAAGAATATCTTACTTAGTACTACAAGCAATAAGATTTACAAAAAAAAATAGGTAACGAAAATATTTGAACTTTTTTAAATTTTGGAAAAAATAGTTTCGCAGTCGGTAGGATTCGAACCTACGCTCCCAGAGGGAATCTGATTTCTAGTCAGACGCCTTAACCGCTCGGCCACGACTGCTACATGCTGGTCTCTCAGAAAATATTGTCATAATGAAGATTAGAAAGTATTAACTATGAGTTGTCTTTTTTGAACCAGCTGGCAAAAAGTGAAGGGAATTCATAGTTACATACCAAACATACGCTCCAATAACGCAACAGTTAATGCAATAGAATTAGGCTTAGCCATTGCAACTATGGAGCGCAATTACCCCGCAATTCTTAACGAGAATTAATTATAATTAACCAACCGCTAACAATCAGCGGCCACACGTACAAACACGACCTTCAGAGGGATAAGCAGAAAGCTAACGTGCAGCCTTCAATAATTGAACCAGTAACCACAGGATCGGAGAGCGGGCAGCCATTACGCGAGACACAACGACGGCTTCCTCCATTGAAATAATTGAGATGTCCTCCCTCTCTGCTCCTGCCGCGTCGGCGGAACTACTCGCTGGTGGGAAACCTCGGTCTTATGGATAATACGTGGATTCTGATCCTGGCCGAAATCGGGTGGAAGTTTACAAGAACTTTTGTTTTTAATTTTTTGTTAGGATTGGTTCTGATGGCGTGTGAAAATTGTCTTTAATAGCTGTCGAGCTCAGGTACTCGTGTATTAAGGTATTAATATAAGAGTCAAATACTCACTACATGTTGAGCATAATAAGCAACATTGTCGTTCACGTAACCAATACAATCAATAAAATTTTAATACTTGGGTACTAAGTCGGACTGCAATTATCTAAAAGTCTCTCCCAAATAATGTATAGCACGAATGAAGGCAACCCTTTCGATTGCTCTCAAAGAATTCTCTTTGCCGATTAGACTCACGGGTTCCTCACATTTAGTGCGCGACTCAAAGCATACTCCTCCTCCATTTTATTATCTCCTAGTACACCGTTTTCAGTTCAAATATGTCGTTATTTGCAATGTTGTTACTTTCACGTTATTGTGTTGTACAGAAAGTTCTGGAGAGCTCTCTGGAAGCGAGCAAGTAGGTAAAATATGATTATCTTATGTGTTTTGTTACGGATTTTGATGTAACGTCAAGTATTAATACATGTGCCTTTGCCTCTGCAATATGCTGACGAGAATAGAATCAAATAAATGCTTTGACTTGAAGACAATGTGTTTCTATTTACTTCCTTGTCTTCAGTTAAATCAGGGCATTGTTTTGTCATAGTAAAACCAAAACAGATCAATAATAATTTGCTTTCTATGTTGATCACCTGTATCAAGGGCTTGACTCAGAAAGCGGTTGTTCTGGACACTTAGGAGGTTTCTCTCTCTGAAGCCCTGACCGCCGATAGCTTGGACCCTGTTCTCGATACCAGTGGGTATTAATGACACACCACGCACACCTGTATCAATAATTAGGGACATTATTTTGTCTAAATATTCTTGACATTTAAGGCATCAGCATGTAGCAGTCGTGGACGAGCGGTTAAGGCATCTGACTAGATCCTTGCCGGATTGCCGCCATGGGATCTGGAGGCGATAGTCCTCGCGCGCCTGCATGAATGGCGCGCGGAGGCGCTTCGCCGGGGGGAAACTCCGCTGCCGCGACAAATTGTCGCTCAGCGGACAGACTTCCGGCGGGATCTCATGGCGACATGGAGAGAGCGACTGTCGCAACCCCGTGCAGGGCACGCCACGATAGTGGCGATAAGTCCCCTCTTTGAGGAGTGGCTAGAGAGACGCCACGGCGTCCTCACCTTCCGCCTGACGCAGGTCCTCACCGGACACGGTGTTTTCGGGAGGTTCCTGCACCGAATCGGGCGGGAGGAAACGCCCGGGTGTTTCCATTGCGAGGATCGACCGGAGGACACGGTGGAGCACACGGTGGAGGTGTGCCCCGCGTGGGTGGAGCACCGCCGTGTCCTCGAAGCGGCGATTGGCGGCGGCGACCTCTCGCGTCCGGCCCTGGTGCAAGCCATGGTCCGGAGCGAGACGGAATGGGACGCCGTCACCTCCTTCTGCGAAGCAGTAATGCTAGAGAAGGAGGTGGCGGAACGTGAGAGGGAGAGAGCCTCACAGCGTCCCGGCCGCCGCGGGAGACGCCCCGGGCGTCGGGGGCCACGTGGTGGCCCCCGGCCACCGTAGGCGCGGGCCTGTGGACGGTGGGCTATGGGCTAGCTCGCCGTCCGTCCGTCTCATGACGACAGGCCGTGTCGACGGCGCGTTCGTGTTCCACGCGCGCCTCAAAGAGAGTCAGCAAAAAGGAAGGGGTCCGCAAGGACCGATGCCTGCCGGGGTTGCGGGACTCCGCCCAGAGCGGGAGAAGTCATTTGATGATTTCCCATCCGAAAAAAAAATAAAAAAAAATAAAAAAAAAAAAAGGCATCTGACTAGAAATCAGATTCCCTCTGGGAGCGTAGGTTCGAATCCTACCGACTGCGAACTCTTTTTATTACATTTTTGACTTTAAAATTCGCAAAAATATAATTTGTATAATTATGTAGAGAATCATCTTTACCGTCATTCTCCTACCCTTATCCCACTTTATTTGGGGTCGGCGCTGCAGATCTTCTTTGTCCATACTTGTTTCTTAGTCGTCATCTTAGCTCTCACATCCTTTGGCCCCTTTCTAGCCATATTATATTCAGAATCCGTCGTTTCTTTGTGTATTCATGTGGGACAGTGAAATCATATTTGGAGACTCGTAGGTGACGGTTTTAGTCAAAAGCATTTGTTACAAAACTTATAGCTAAAAATACCCTATATTTATTTTTCTATATTTTTCTGTAGCTCCTACTAGTTTCAAGCGACATCCATAAAATGGATATTCAACCGTGCATAAAATATCGAAATAATAACCGCTAACCAACGTTCAAAAGCCAATCAACAGCACGTAACATCAATCGAGAAAATGTAGCTGCAAAACTAATTACCCACAGTCGTTGTATTCGGACATGTTCAAATGTGCACTCCACGACAGCCAAAGACACTTGCAGAATACCCATTTATAGACCTGTCTATTTTTTTTTCATGACCGCCAATCTCGACTCTCTCAACTAGCTAACAAAGCAGGATATTATACTGAGTGATTTGTTCAAGGGCGTATAGTACTCAAGAAAATGAAAAACTTTTGCTGTGGGACATAAGATTAAACCTTGAAAAAAATGCTTTTCCATATTTCTGTAAAAGTTGCTCATATTTAGCAAGTGTTTCATTCCCTTAGAAGTTTTGCCCACGTTTGACCAATCACCCTCTATAGGGCACAAGTGTGTGCGGAAACACAGACACTTTCTATATTTCCGCATAGTCAGCGCGATAGAACGACAATCCGTCACAAACGGAGAGACGTCGCACAGGACCATTGGCTTAAGAAGTGTCCCGTGATTACTTATCGGCAACATCACTATGAGCAATAGTTGATCCAGATGATTTAGTTGACATCACATGATTAGAAGTTCAATAAATTGAATGTTGTAATAACTGACATAACAGTAAGTAGGTAAGATTACAAGACGAAATTTATGCAAGAGCCATTCAATAATTCTTGTCAATTTCCATACCAATTGAATCAAGTTGACCTTCTACGTGGACTTCTAAAGTGTCATGGCCGGCCAGCACGGAAGCAAACAGGCCACAATCAGCGTTAAACAAACGTTACAGGCTGGCCGCTGATTGCAACCTCATAAACTGATTTAGGAAGCCACCTAATATTTCAGTCCGCTTCACCAATGTTCAGCGTTAATCCTTGCCGTGCGCTCTTAACTTAGTTGGGAACAAGGTAGTTGCGGTCTGATCTAGTTGTAATTTGTATTGGTTCCATAACCTATGATCAAATCATCAAGCCTGTTTCCCCGAAGGGTTAATCAGAGATATCTCTGATTCAAATTTTCTGAATTTCAATTAAATCCGACGAAACGTAGGGCTGGAAATTCAATGCCCAACCTGGGAATCGAAACTAGAACCTACCGATCATACTCAGCAGTAGCGTTTGCTACCAATAGAAAACAACAAAACATAAAATTGACATATTTGGTAAACTAGACCGTTTAGTCTACACACCTCTGCATACGTTTATCCTTAGAGAAATGTAGAGTAATATTAACTCAATGTTTTGCTTTGTTACAACTTGCAAGGAGAAATTATAAGGGGCTGCTCATAATTGTTCGCTCCCTTATATTAAGTGCTACAAGTGTTAAGAAAAAAATGGGGTTCACAATAATAGTACGAGTGCTTCTTACATTACACAAGGAATACTTTTTTTTTATAAAATGATTTTACTATTCGTATTTCAGGTAGTTTGGTCGGTGGGTAACCACGTCTTGGGCGTGTCGTTTGTGAGCAACATGATGAAATTAAAGAGTAAAAGTCTAACCCGGAAAAGAGATAATGAGTCAATTAGGAATTTAAAAACCTTACCTGTGGCAGTCAGGTCAAAATAAAAACCTTCTTACAAATTAACTTATTCAGCAGCACTCAAGCAACGAACATGAAATACACATTTTCATTGAAATTCTACATATTTATAAACTTCAGTTCGTAGAATAAAATTACGTAAGAACAGCGCGGATATTTCCGAGTAGCAGTCAAACTAAGTTTCTCCCCCACTATAGTAAGTTTTGATTTATAGGCAAACCTAGCGGAACATAAAAGTGCTGGGAAATGTACTGGCGAACTGCCTTTTAAAATTCTGACGTTTAAGCTTACAGGTAAAAGAATAATTTTAAATTAATCTTGAACATTGAATATTGTTTTTTTTTCTTTAAATAATAAAATTATTAATTAAAAAACCTTTTTTTAAATAAGCTTTTATAAAAATGTACTTATAAGAAGAAAATAAAACTTGGAGTAAATAAACACCACAAAGAGTAGTTTTCATAAAAGCTTGTCGTGTGAATAGAACAGGCAAAAAAAACAATACGCGACAAGCATTCACGAAAGGAAGCCATACTTTAACAAAATACTTTGTTCGTGAAAATGTAAAACGCTCATTAATAATACAATAAGATAATATCTCTTTTCATTTTTGGTATGCCATTAATTTGACGTGACTGTACCCCAAAACTGTTTATAATATAATATTTAATTTAACAATATTTAAATACAAACAGTATTTAAATATTGTTAAATTAAATCAAAAGTCTGGATGTCTTCCTTGAGAATTGGAAAGAAATAGAACAGAATCGTAACCGTTGGAAGGAATGGAGGGAAGCCTTTGCCCAGCAGTGGGACAATACAGGCTAGATATAATAACAATAATTTCAGAAGTATCGAAAACGTTTAGTGTAAATAAATATTTGGATTTTGAAATTGACAGTCGTTCACATGCAGGTGCAAAACAGTACGTATCATTATCATCATCAGCCTATTAATGTTCCCACTGCTGGGACACGGCCTCCTCTCTATGAGAGGGAATGGGTGATAATCCGCCACGCGGGCCCAGTGCGGATTGGTAGATGTCACTTGTCTTCGAATTTTTTGGTTCTAGAACATGCCGGTTTCCTCACGATGTTTTCCTTCACCGTTTTGAGAGAAGTGTTGATTAAATAAATTACACAAAGTAATGCGCCTGTCTGGGTTCAAACCCACGACTTACTGTTCGTAAGTCAGGGCCGCCACCACTGGGCCACCGCTGCTCAGTGCAACAGTACGTATGTACGGTGGGCCAAGCTAACTTTACATGTGTGCGTGAAGTCTTAAGCTATGCACACAAACACTATATAAAACGAGCGATCTCTGTTTTTATTAGTGTGCGTACGGTTCATCAATATCGTATACAATGTATAGAATCATTCATCGTTACGGAATGAGATATAATATTTCGCCAAACGTTTACATAGCGACTTTGGCACGACGGTTATCATCTAAGGTCAGTGAACGAGAAGTCGTAAGTTCAAACCGCAGGTCCAGTTAAAATACTCTTTTTCTTTTTGTATTCATTATTTTGTTATAACATTACTTAAAGTAGAATTTATAACGATTCGATCCCGTTCGCGGATGATTAATGAAGTTTGCAGTGTTTGAGACAACCACGGAACGGTTTAAAAAATAACTACCGACAATTAAAAAAAAAAAAATTTTTTTTTTTTTTTTAGACTTTACTTTGTACCCTATCACTATGTTTTCCTATTTAACCCAAAGGTTGACTGGTAGAGAATGCCTTGTGGCATTAAGTCCGCCTATGTACCACTATTGTACATGAAGTTTAAATAAATAAATAAATAAATAAATTTATAAATATTGTTTTCAAACACCTTCATTATACAAATCTTAAGCGTTCTTAGTTGTCATTGTCAATATACGAGTATTTGCATTACTGAGTTTATTGATTACTAGACTCATATTCGTGTGCGGATTTATTCTGTGGATCCAACCATGCAACATTTATCAATGTTCAAAAAGGCAGAAATCGTTGTTCTGCATGAGCAAAACGTGCATGAGAAATAAGTGAGATTGTGAGTGTAAATGTGGTGTTGTTCCACAAACGATGGGACACTTGATATGGTGTCCTGCCTGTCCTGTAGTTTGCGCATCACAGGAGCTATACATCATCATGGATGCTACTGAAAGTGCTAAACTGGACGCCAAATTTGTCAATTTGAATTGTCATCGACACACTAAATAGAAGGGAAATTGCAAAGCGCTCAATGATATCGGTGAGTTACAGTTAGATATTACGTTGATATTATACCTACTTAGTTAATGTAACATAATATGTGCCATGTTTGTTTTATTTTTGTTTTTATTATGGATCTATGGTCTGAAACTAAAGATATTATTTATTTATTTATTTAATAAATATCTACCATAGATACAATAATACACTATCGTAAATGATAATAGTTTTTTTTTTTATTAAGATGGCTAAGATAAAATTAACTTGGTTCAGACCATTTTTGTCCAACTACGGCTACGGGCCTTTAGACAGATTAAAGAAAAGCCTTCGAATAACGTTAATAAAAATAGGTAAAATCTTTTGACAAGTTAGTGTATGTGTTGTATACATATATGTATTGTGTATAAGTAATATCAATAAGGAATACATAAGTATATTCTATATAATTTATTATTATTTATTTAGCTATTATTATTATAAGTGTTATAAAAACTGTTTTTATCCACAGTGGAGAACCGTGCTGTTACGGGTCCGCCGATATGCGGATTCTGGAGACGTAGAACATCAAACAAAACAATAACACCAAAGGAAAAGGAACATTCATTGGCTCGACACCATGACATCGTGGCAAAGCACAAGGCTGATCCTTTCTTGTCCACCTGCGTAACAGCAACAGCACACAATATGTGCTTACAAATTGTGAGAAATCACCGATATTCTGCTGGTTTGCGCAGCCAGTGCGGAAGATTTTGCTGTCCACTGCGCACCGACAAAATCGACTACAGCTTGCTAGGTCATACATCATTGCTTCTTTTACTTTGTGCAAGACAATAATAACAACAAGTTCAGTGTATCATGCACATATTATAAGTCCAATTTATTTTAATTAATAAACGATTATGAATCTTATTCGTTTGTAAATAATGTTCATATTTGTTAAGCGAATGTGAACAAATACAAACCTTAGCAATAATTATAGGTAGGATACATGTTGCCATAACCCCTTTTTTTAAACCACAATTCGTATTATTAAAAGTCTGGTGAAGTGATGTTATTGTTATGATTGATTAGAAGTTGTCATAATTTCTAACTATCTAACATGTTTATTCATTTCACCTCTAATTTTATTTTGATTAATTTATATAACTACCCACTTTGACAAATTATTTACGTTACGCCCGTCCTTACCAATAAAAAACTTTGTCTTTGTAAAAAAAAACTGGTAAACAACAGTCTTTTACTCATTCGAACGTCTAGTATGGATAGTTATAGCCTATATGTTTAAAATCATTTTGCATTAAATAATAATACCGGCAACACAAGTTTTTTTTGCTAACATTCAGCCCACACCAAATTGAACCTTAAGACAAACACCTAGGAAGGAACATATTGGAAGAAATGAGACAGATTATTTGCTAATGACCCAAGCGATAAGCTCGTCATTACAATGTTTATCTAATAAAAAATATTTTATTGGTTTTATTTAATTAACTTTCATCTTTTTTTGCTTGAGTGATTTTACTGGCCACAAAATTAATTATTATTAAATTAATAAAAAACCAAAAAGTAAAAAACAGCAAAACAAAATTCCCCAGTGGGGATCGAACTCACGCCATCAAGGTTAGTTCGGTAACTATCGTAGGTGCTTACACCAATCAGCTACGATTACCATATTATACTAGGTTAAAATGTTGGGCCTTGTTGCACACACGAATAATGAGCGGCTGAGAGAACATTATTAGCCATACGCACACTAATAAAAGCAGAGCTCGCCGCTCGTTTAATATAGTGTTTGTGTACATAACGATGAGATCACGCACACCACACATGTAAGATGTAAACCAAATAGGTGGTTCGACTGTACAATATTTATTTTTGTAAAAACTGAAAAACACGAAAACTCTATCATGAGTACATTATTTGTAAAGATTGTGTGATAACGTTAATCGGTATGATCCCTTAAACACATATCAAGAATGAAGTACATTTATTTATTCATCTGTCTAAAACTACACAAGATAATAGGTAAGTGTTGTATAAATTATAGTTTACTAGCTGTTGCCCGCGGCTTCACCCGCGTACCATATTTTAACAAATAAACATTTTTGATTTGATTTGATTTGAAGTTCGATAACTGTCCCATGGGATTATACTAAAGGGATAAATAGTATCCTACTTGTTAATCCAGGTTATAAACTATCTATGTGCCAAATTTCATAATCATCACAAACACCATCACTATCACAATCACTATCACAATCACTATCATAATCACTATCACAATCGCTATCACAATCACTATCACAATCACTATCACAATCACTATCACAATCACTATCACAATCACTATCACAATCACTATCACAATCACTATCACAATCACTATCACAATCACTATCACAATCACTATCACAATCACTATCACAATCACTATCACAATCACTATCACAATCACTATCACAATCACTATCACAATCACTATCACAATCACTATCACAATCACTATCACAATCACTACCACAATCACTACCACAATCACTACCACAATCACTATCACAATCACTATCACAATCACTATCACAATCACTATCACAATCACTATCACAATCACTATCACAATCACTATCACAATCACTATCACAATCACTATCACAATCACTATCACAATCACTATCACAATCACTATCACAATCACTATCACAATCACTATCACAATCACTATCACAATCACTATCACAATCACTATCACAATCACTATCACAATCACTATCACAATCACAATCACTATCACAATCATCATCATCAAATCACCCTTAGACCTCATAAGAAACCTACGCGTGCTGAATTTAAAATCTCTAGATCCAGTGGTTGGTGGTGATTTGAGTTGATTATCAGACTTTGTCACTTCATTTCTCCATAATAGGGGTTAAATTCTGAAAAAACCTGAAACGCAAATGTTTACTCTTTTAACGATGGGAATATTCCTGTTAAGTTTCGAATAAAATAGTCTAACTAATCTTATTTCCCTACATGTAAACTTTGGACCCCCATTTCAACCCTGTACGGGGTGGATTTTGAAAAATCCTTTCTTAGTGCACCTCTAAACCTCATAAGTAGGGTTGGGAATTCCCGACAATTTCAAAGTCCCGGGACACGAGACAGCCTACAATCAAAGTCCCGGGAATTCCCGGGACTTCGAGACATTTAAGATTTTTTTTTAAGAGGGCTAGTCCTTTTATGAAGAACTTTAATTGAGTAAAAATACCATTTTTTTGGAAAAATCAACATTTATTCAACATTTATTAGAGCAAAAATAATTTCATATGTTTATTCGATGAGTGTATCACTTTATTATCTTTTTCATAAAATAACATTAAATATTGTTATACGATAGCAGAGGGCTGATTCTGAGTTTAACGAAAAAAAAAACGCAAACGCAATAGTTCAATATTTTGCTAGTTTTAACCAGACCAAATTATAAGAATAAGGTGCTCTTTGAAAACATCATTTATAAACATGAGCTATTAAAATTGGATGAGATTTATGGGCGTCGTCGATTTTACAAAAGTGCCTTTGCAAAAGAAATAGCACACCACACTCACATCATAAATAAAATTGACGACTGACTGACTCAACTTATACAGACATAATCATAATCCAAACCTCATAGAACAACCAATATGGTGGCATGATGGCGGCGCGGCAAACGCATTTATTGTGTTGTGTACTCAGTAGTTACTTATTAGACCAAGTAATTATTCATTATAGTAACAAATGGCGCTAGGCACCTTCAATGAAGACCCGAATGGCGCAGCTATAGTGAGGCTGCCTTACGTTCTTAGGGTCCCGGGTTGGAATCCCGGTAGGAGCAAATGTTTGTGTGTTGAGCACGGACATTTGTTTCCTAGTCATGGATGTTTATGTATAATAAGTATGTATTTACAAAAGTATCTATGTAGTATATATCAAGTATCTGGTGTCCACGACAGAAGCCTTGTTGCTTAGTGTGGCACTAGATGGCGCTGTGTGTAATGTCCAGCGATATTTATTTATTTTAATTGTTTGAAAATAAAAATGATTTCAGAACAATTTCGACAGTGTTGTCCCGTCTCGAGTCTCGACTCGAAAGTCCCGGGACTCGGGACAATTAAAATTACGAAAAGTCCCGGGACTTCGAGACACGAGACGTCCCGGCACCCAAACCCTACTCATAAGGAACCTATGTACCAAATTTGGAATCTCTAGACTCAGCGGTTTGGGCTGTGCATTGATTTTTAGAATTTGTCACCCCATTTGCCGCTCTTAGGGGTAAATTCTAAAAAAAACCTGAAACCCGTTTCTACTCATTTATCAATAGGAGTAGGTTCCTGTGAAGTTTCGAATAAAATAGTCTAAAACTAATCTTGTTTCCCCATACAAACTTTGGAGCCCCGTTTCACCCCCTCGCCTCAAAGAGAGTCAGCAATGGGTCCGCAAGGACCGATGCCTGCCGGGGTTGCGGGACTGTTCGAAAAAGATACCGTGGCCCCGGAACACAAAGGGCGATGAAGGAACATGGATGGGTTTTAGTCAGTAAAAGTCTGACACTCCCTCCTGCTCCACCCAGAGCGGGAGAAGTCATTTGATGATTTCCCATCGGAAAAAAAAAAAAAACCCTCAGGGCGTGAATTTAGGGCACACCACAATAGTGGCGGTAAGTCCCTACTTTGAGGAGTGGCTTGAGAGACGCCACGGCGTCCTCACCTTGCGCCTGACGCAAGTCCTCACCGGACACGGTTGTTTCGGGAGGTTCCTGTACCGAATCGGGCGGGAGGAAACGCCCGGGTGTTTCCACTGCGAGGATCGACCGGAGGACACGGTAGAGCACACGGTGGAGGTGTGCCTCGCGTGGGCGGAGCACCGCCCTGTCCTCGCAGTGGAAACACCCGGGCGTTTCCTCCGAAGCGATTCGAACCTACTTGGCAAATTTGGAATCTGTAGACCCAGTGGTATGGGCAGTGCGTTAATATGTCAGTCACTCACTCACTCAGTTTCTTCTTTTATATCTTTAGAAGATTTGTGATACTTAGGTCAATCTATTCATAGGAATTCGGCATTGGAAAAGTAAAAATAAATAAAATAACATACTTAAGATATTTTGGCTCGTTGTCTATGTTAGATCGCTTTCAACAAACATGGTTTATATGAGTAGTGTATCTGCAAATTAATATAATTATTATAATTCTTATTAAAGGTCATCAACATGACTTAATTACTGATGTGTGAAAGTGGACGACGCAAAAGGAATCTGTAGCGCTTTGTAGAGCATTCTGTGGTTTCTGCCTACTTTCAATAGCGTGAAATTATGAATGGAGGTGTTTAAGTTACTTTACTTTTATGGGTCTGTTATCCAACAAACGCCAACATATTTACACAATGGATAAACATAACTTAGCCCTAGACAAACTATTGCGTCACGGGATTAAGGGAACATACTAAACACACTACTAAACTACTTATTCTTTGGGCTTCCTACACAGTGTTAGATAAGTACCAACTGTGGAAAATCCCTGCATATAACCCCCATACTTTCAAGACTACAGCTTAGTTTATATTGTGTTCAAATTGAGATGTGTGTAGCCCGGGGCAGAGTCACCAGGAAATGTATGTATGTAAAAGGTTCGGGTATGAAATAAGAATGCTACTGCTTGGTTCCCATCGTAAAAGTATAATGATATTCAAACTTACACATTAGTGCATACAAGTACTACATAGCGCTACGTAAACAATAATATGACACGTTAATCTAAAGGAGCATACTTACTAATTAATATTAAGGAACATACACACTTAAAAATATCTCTTTGACTTTGAATACAATCGGCCGATTTAAAATATAGCAGTCTTCAACATTCATAAACAAATTATTTTTAGACCTTTCACAAACTCACGCGCTTGCAAAACCAGTTTTAATTATGACAAGTGAAAGTGTCTACGCGTGAAGTTGACGCAGATTTTGGAAAAGATCCATGTAGCAGTCGTGGCCGAGCGGTTAAGGCGTCTGACTAGAAATCAGATTCCCTCTGGGAGCGTAGGTTCGAATCCTACCGACTGCGAACTATTTTTGGTGTTGTGGAGTTTATTTGTTCCTATTTTTTATTTGATACGTTAGTGGCAATAGAATTTTTCATAGAATAAATTCGATAGTCTTGTTATTTCAGAGTATTACTTTTCTCTTTCACGTTACTTCTATTTGTTTAAACGCTTTGTAGTATTGGTCGTGGCTCTGATAGCCCTTAATTATTTTAAGTTAATATAGCACAAAATTAATGTCACGTTGTCGGTTTTTCCATTCAGAATATGAAGTTGAGAACTAGTCAAACTCTGCACCAGCAGAAATATATTGCTAAAGTAGAGTTTGACACATCCTCGACTTTTTTTTTCATGAATTACGCCTAAAAACCGAAAAAATTATGCGATTTATGAAACTGAGAAGATTATGCTCGCTTTATTTTCAATATTGTATACTTAATGAGAATAAAAAAATTGCGTAAGTAACTGCTTAGGTAAGCACTCAGTCAATGTGTGCACTTGAGAATTTTGTCATACACGCATGTTGCCTTTCACTTGTCTTAAATTCATCAAATTGTCTCGCTAAATATAAAACTACACCATGTAGCAGTCGTGGCCGAGCGGTTAAGGCGTCTGACTAGAAATCAGATTCCCTCTGGGAGCGTAGGTTCGAATCCTACCGATTGCGGACTCTTTTTGGCATATTAAAGTAGAAGCAACAAGACTTCTTACCGGCAGAAGAGGTTCAGAGCTCCACAGCACTGACTCACTCAATACTGCGGGAACCCACCTTTTTATTGCATAGTAATAAAGTTGGAACAATTTTGTGAAGCTTAAAAGTGTTTCCATTTAAAACCTTAATTCTTACATCACATCCATGTTTGCCCATGTTTGCCAAAACTCGACAGAAATAGCAAACAAACAAGCTGGTACTTCCAAACAAGTCCTTTATTACAAAATGCCAATCACAGGGAACACAATGGAAATAATATTGAGGAGTGGGCGATGTTGTATTAATAAATTGTTGCTTTAATATGAACTTGAATTTACTGCCTCGTTGGTCTCAAGCACCACTGCTGAGCCCTGAAGTTCTTGGTTCAATGCCCGCGTTGAGCAAAACAAGGCATAATAAATAAGGCAAAGCGTTTTTCCATCAATTTCTCAGTAGCATCCCGGAGTCAGGACTAGAGCCAGATTTTAGACATGCTGGCAAGATGTGAGGATGTTTCTAAGATTGGCGTGATGATGTGTTTTCTTGATTTTAGATTTTCAAATCTCTGATATATTCGAATTTCTGCCAGTAAACTTATGAACCTTTAGGAAGAAAAGCTTAATGAGGGTAATAGGTATCGCCATATCCATATCAGCCCTCAAGCTGTGTTGCTGTTTCGATTTGTAGGGTGTGTGTGCCCATGCAATTACTGTACAAGATACATTTCGAATTGGCTTTTGCGCGCATAGGCGTCTGTGACCAGCCAGCGTTAGGTACCCATGTGTTCCATCATTCATCTTCTCTGTCATAATCATTCCCCGCACGATAAGTCTTACTTTTCATTGGCTTTCCTCGCCCTCAATATATACTATGTGTTTCAACCAAATAATTGAAAAATCAAACGAAGACCTAGAATTTCTCTGTCTCTAGGTAAACTACCATGTCTACGAGTATACAGATCTGAATAAAACGAAAAAAGATTTCCTAAGAAAATAGTGCGCGGCAGCACAAACAGTGATAAGTTAGGGTGGGCATCCCTTACGAGGCCATTACCTCACCGTTACCCTCATTTGACTCATACAATATGCAAGCTCGTGAAATTCACTATGGCCATGGGAAGTCATGTGTTTTCGCGGTCTTGGATCTTTCATGAGTCATCTGAAGAGTTATTTTGTGACGTATTACTTCGGTCATGTCACTAGGCTTTTACTCAGGGACACAATACTATTTATTTTGCGTTAGGAGGTTGGGTCTTTAGGTCCCGCATCAAATAGGAGATTTCACAGTTTCTTAGCAAATGCTCGAAGTTGTCTATACTTTTTAGTTATACATTGTCAATCGCCTTACTATTTAAGCCTAATACACAAACACCCTGTCCACAGTTGTGGACAGGGTGTTTGTGTATTAGGCCCCTGAAGTTTCAGGGGATACGACTTGCGTCAAGCTCTACACAATTTGTTTCTATCCGCAGTCGCTATTTAGCTCGTGGCCAAGCGGTAACACAATAATAATTCACAAAATCGCCCCAAAATTCCTAATTACCTAATTACGCATAAATAAGTTTTCATTAAACCATCAAAACCAGCTTTTAAACGATTGTAACAAAACCAGAAATTTATGACTGCTCTCTAAAACTAACAAGAACACAAACGGTGTTCTTTGTTCAGCCGGTAGCAACCGGATTAGTCAATTAGCCGGTCAAGCCGGGTGTCCGGCGCCCTAGCCGGTCGACCGCCGTACAGCACTACATCCGGGTCCGGTCTCCACTTGATTCACTACACACCTAAATACCGATACTGAGGACGGTTTGTTGGAAACTGAAAAACTGACTGGGGAATAACTAAACTTTATTTATCTTGGTGGCTAAATAATAACAACCGTTCTGATCTATCTTCAGGTTAAGCCTCGCTTGCCTAGGTTGGTCCGTGACAACCCATTATACATATACCGAGTCCCAGCTGTCATTTGTAGATCTTTGACTATCGTTACAGGAAGTCAGTGGCCCGATAGCCAGATATCGAGTCTTACTTGAGGTATCGTATTAACCAGTATACTATCTGGGTTGTGGGGGCTAGATAGGCAGTCGCTCTCTGTAAAATACTAGTACTCACCGGATAACCGACCCTAACGTAGTTGAGAAAGGGCTAGTCAGATGATTTATCTTGGTAAGAAAGTTAATATTTCTTATATGGTTAAAAGACTAATGCTTCCTTTAACTTACACTAAACGAGTCCTAAATGAATGCCTGTATACAGGGTGATTGGGTTTACCCGCTATAGCAAATTCGCATAAAGCAGGTCATTTACTAATTATTGAACCCTACTTTCCCTTGCCAAAGTTTTATAGTTTGGGATATATATCACTTTTTACGGTTCCGTAGCCAAATGGCAAAAAATGGAACCCTTATGGATTCGTCATGTCTGTCTGTGTGACTGTCCGTCCGTATGACACAGCCACTTTTTTTCGGAAACTATAAGAACTGTTGAACCTTGGTAAGTAGATGTATTCTGTGAACCGCATTAAGATTTTCACACAAAAACAGAAAAAAAAAATTTTGCAGTTCCCCATACTTAGAACTGAAACTCAAAAATGTTTTTTTTATCAAACACATAACTGTGGGGTATCTATGGATAGGTCTTCAAAAATGATATTGAGATTTCTAGTGTATTTTTTTTCTAAACTGAATAGTTTGCGCGAGAGACACTTCCAAAGTGGTAAAATGTAATCCCCCCCCCCCCGTAACTTCTAAAATAAGAGAATATAAAACTAAAAAAAATATATGATGTACATTACCATGTAAACTTCCACCGAAAATTGGTTTGAACGAGATCTAGGAAGTAGTTTTTTTTTAATACGTCACAAATCGTAAAACCGCAATTTACCTTTCATTCAATAAAGTTTGTGTGGAACCCTCGGTGTGCGAGGCCGACTCGCTCTTGGCCTGTTTTTATACTTTAATAAGATTTTCCCAAACTTTTTTAAAGTGTTTTAGTAGTTTTTTTTTTATTATTTGTTGATAGTCATAAACATTGGTGATTAAAATACCTCGGAACTTCCCGCAAACTAGGGTTAAAAAATAAGATAGAAGGCTTTAAAAAAAAACTAAAAATATCTTAACTAAAAAGTCTGAAGTAGGGTCCAATAATTAGCAAATGACCTGCTCTATATGCTATGTTGTCCATTTGAGCCCTTGCGTTGAACATTCAACAGTGCACTTTTATCTCATACTACGTAAGTAAACACAGTTCTCAAAATAGCAAAGGAAAACGTAGGTAACCCCGCATATCCAAGAATATGAAATTCGAACTAAACCGTACGATGAGCTACAGTTGCTAGGGCTCTCAAAGAGTGGAAGCCTGCGTCCTGGCAGCGGGAACACTATAGCCTGGTTATTGGAGGTGTAGTGGTACAAAGTGGCTGTAAATCAATGAGGACTGGACTATTCACCCAAACTTACAAAGCTAACAAGGTTTTCACAACTCGTAAGCTAAGCCCTCTTCAAAACATTACCATCATTCCATCATCACAAGAACATCCCAAGTCATTAGTCGGTATTAGGGGCAGTTTACATCGCTCCCTTAAAATTGTAATAATCTGCGGAACGTCTGCAGGGGCCGTAAATAAGCTAAATAGGCCGGTCTCGAGCTTGTACCAGCGCCGCTTACTTTGAAGCCACGAAAACAGATGGCCACGCATTCGCTGTTTACTTGGAATTTTAGAATGAGGTTTACTCGTCGCAATTGTTGTTATAAATTAAGGATGCTTAAAAAAATACACGGGATTTACAGCACATACCATAAGTTTTTCTCAAACTAGTCCGGACAAATTGCAGACTGGCTGCCGACACCGGACATTTACAGATATTTGAGTTCTTTATCGGTACCGATACCGGATTGACCGTACTTTAACTCTGACAGTTATGGCCAAAGTAGGTATGACCTAGAATACGATTGATTGTGTCTTCCAAGTTTATTTTAAAGACTGTGACTGTGAATGACTGCTAAAATTGGCATCACGAAACTTTGTGTGTTTGAAAACATATGCGCGATGTTTTGGTATTGTTCTTATCTTCCGCTAAGGCGTTTCTCCTGGCCACACGAACTAGCTGCCTCTATTTACAATTCGTATTTATTATTATTGTTTTAGTTTCGCGTCCCATCCCAAGATTTAGCGCCGGCTTAGTCCAGCAAACACTGGACAGTAGACACTTGTGCCGAAGACCACACCAGGGACTGTCCGCCACCTCTTTTTTATTTAAATACAAGGGAGCCTATAACTATAACACAATTAATAACGGTCGGGTGTATGCAAAACTTGCAATGGAAATCTTGAGATCACTTACAAGCACGTCACAATAGCTAAAACTAACCGCTTATCTGACTTTCCGTGCCGGAAATAGAGAAAATAAAAAGATGAAAGTAAGATTAGATGACCGATAAAAAGTCATGGTAGGCCCCCTATATTCTCTCATTGTTAATCCTTTTACAAAGTTCTTATATTAACCATAAAGTATTGGTATTTGTGGGTTGTTAAAGAAGATCGAAAGTGGCGCCACGCGGTGACTAAACAGTTGTGTGGTCATAGTATTATGTTTTATGCCAGTAAAGTATTAGAAGAATTTAAATTCAGAATCTGGCGATGAAGGAATCCGGATTATTTTTTTATATCACGTACTACTGCCGTAGGCATAAACTTCAGATGCTACCTATTATGATCCTTATTTAAGTAGTCCTCTTGCGTCCTTCACGTTTATTTACATCTGGTCATACACGTACGTTGTAAGTACTACGCACGTGACATTTCTTAAGAACGTCACCAATTAAGTTAGTGTATGTCTTTCTAGGGCGTGGGGTCCCAGCGTTTCCACATACCTATGCCTTTTAATCTTTTTTGGCGTATTTCAATAATATTTTCTATAAAAATAAAACGAAATCTCAACCTCATTTTATCGAAGTAAAGGATCCTTAAAGCACACTCAATACCGTGTTTAAGTAATCGTGAAGCGTCGGAAAAACAGCATGTGACGATTTCCGGCCCATCGGCCGTGGTTGCGGTCTGAATGCGGCCCGCCGGAAGTACGTAAGCGGTGGGTACGCCGACTTCCGGGCGCGCGACAATCCCAAACTTTCGGTGAAATAACTGACGTTGACGGCAAAAAGGAGGGTTTTGTGGCAGGTGAGTTTGTATCGCTTGTATCGTTGTGGGGAGACACGTGTGTTAGTTATGTTTCAGTCCGATAAGATAGTTGCGTTTATATGTGCTCAGTTGACAACTGTTTATATATAACGTAGGCACTCTTATTATTTAACTTCGATATTTAAATTTTATCTTACGAACGTCTTAATAATCCTTAACGATCTAAACTGTTTAGCGTAGTCAAGGTGTTAATGGGTTTTTTTATTCAGAAATTCTCAGAAGCATCAATTGGAAATGGTAATAACTTAACTTGATCTGGTAGCACCAAAAGCGAATGGCTCACTCTTTACCTTACTGTTATTATATTCTCAAGTTTACTGGCGTGATGTGATGTGCCGTTTTTGTATCAACACATTACAAAACAACGTATATTCTGCTGAAAATGCAAACAGTCATTTACCACTTGTGCAACTACATAATACCAAACAACTTAACTGCTCCTGGGTTCGATTCCCGGGTTGGGCAAAAAGTATTATTCGGTTTTCCATTAAGAATGGCTCAGTACCAGTACGGAGTTTGGAAGTTGGCGGTATGATATCTGAATGGGAGCACTATAAGAGTGAAGAAAGCGAGAGTGCACCTATGCTTGGACACACGCTTGTGCACTATAATATCTCCCGCACCTACGGCTTATCTCCGCCGTTACCGAAAACAGTCAGGAAAACTATTATTACTACCAAAACGGACCAACCTAAATAAATCAGCGCAATATTCTGGAGTCCATTTCATCCTCGAACTAATCCTTTGTCTAGCAGATCCCATCAACCCGGGCCGCCATAAAATTTACGTTCACGTTACACTTTGACGTAAGTTGTAGTGACATGCATCACGACCTTAGAGTATGGGAGTACGGGGAGACGCGTCACATTGTGGTAAAGCTGCAGCTCAAACGGCTGGCAAATAATTGGAGTATCTATTCACCTGCAATGCGTGATGTGATGTCATGTCATCAGGGACAAATGATTTAGCACTTCAATAGTGACAGTTCTCGCGTGAGTACAGTTGAAATGTATTGGTTATTGGGTTTTTCCTAGTGTCATGGTTATTTGCAATAGGATCGCCTCCGTTTTTACGTCTTAACATATTTGGCAATTTGTACCTAGGCACAATCAGCTCTGCTTAACGCTTTAGAGAATGCTGGCGCGATATTAAGGGGATGCTCCTCCCTTTTGAAAATTCCTTTCACAATTCCTACACCTACGTCAATGATCTACTTGTGAAGAGATCAAAGAGAGAACTGATATCAACTATAAGTAGTTCGTTATTTTCTAGATTTCAACAAATCTACCTTCAGCCTTAGGTTAAATTCAGATTTAACGTTGTATTTTGCCTGTAGGTAATAGCATAATAGTCCTGTCACTTGTCACTACCACTCAGTATAAGTCTGAAATTTTGACAGCTTACTTAACTGCAGAGTATCGGCAGCTAGACTAAGGGTCAGTTCACACCGAGACGCTACGCGACGCGACGCTACGTGCACAAAAATGTGCGCGCAGCGTCACGCGCCGCGCTCTATTAAAAAATAAAGCAACTCAAAATATAACTTTATTTACTTCACTAAAAGATATTGCGGAGGTTCGATGCATCTCGCAACGGCGCGTGGCGCAGCGCGAAATCATTGGCCTCTTCCAGTATCGTCGCGTCGCGTCTCGGTGTGAACTGACCCTTATTGGATTGCTTTCTAGTAAAATACCTGATTTTCAGACACATTTGGTCGAGATTGGGATGATGAGTTAATATCACAAAGTACTAGATAATAAACTGTTAGTGGATTACATTATTTTCAAATGTTTGATGTTTGCTTGTCACATAGGGTGACACAATGGGCAATAGTACCTACAATGCATAGATAGTTAAATTTTTTGGGTATTATTATTTGATCAACCAATCAATTAATTTGACCTGAACTGCATAAGATAATCAGCCTTTAACGTCCCCGCTTTTAAAACACAAGCCTCCTCTCTATTAGAGCTGAACCATCTGCCACTCTAATAATCCTTGTCCGCACAGTAAAATGCCGGCAGCAAGCTTTAATACTAAACACAATTACAATAAAAGGTTTGAATGCACAGTTTCAAGCCGAAAGTTTCGCTGTCACACACATATTGTATTCGCTAACAAACAACTGTCATTAGAGCGGGGACACTAATTGCAAGTTGTGTGTCGCCTATGCTTTATGGCGAATGGCGGATCAGCTGCCGCGGAACTAATCTTGGAATGGACGGCACTGCAGTGCCATGTGGAGAGGCAGACAGTAAGATAACTCCTTACGAGGAAAGAAATGTTCTTGCGGAAAGAGATCGTGGCCCAAGTAACAACAGACCCACGAGGCGATTGAGTCTCGAGTCGGTGAAGTGGAGCCCCTCAGAGGTAGCGCCGCCAACAGCTCACCGAGGTAGGAGAAGGAAGAGATGTGTTTTGGTAAAGCAAATACCACAATGGTTACGAATAGTTAGGAAAAGGCTAAGCAGATGACGATGATCTGGCTAACCTTCTCTTAGCTCATCAGACGTTACGCTCAGCGAGTCCAGCTCGACTCATTAGTTTACAAATTTCGATTGAACCTTCTGTATCACGTTTCCTGTGGGTATTTATACGGCGCTGTTATTTGATTTACCCGCGTCCACCCACTGGTTCATTCCATACTTTATGAGATATTTATAAAATTGATATTGACATAAACAGAGCTGCGATAAAGTAATCGTGTTATAACAAAGTTCTACTTGATATCATAAATATAGCCTTCGTGTGTCATGGTGTAGGTGTAAATAAATAAAACAGTATAGCGTCCAATATAACCGATAGTAAAGGTCACCGCATAGGTATAATAATAATATCCTTCTGACTGAATAACGATCACGACGGCCGGTCTCAAGAAAGAATAGAAAAGGACGCAGGAGATTACAGTGCACATGCACACGTGTGTACGCGAGCACAGGTGCGGAGTGCACTCCCTCTTCCCAAACTCTCCACGACCAACTTACCTAACTTACATACCTCCGGGCTGCTACTGAGAAACGTCTCATGGAAAAACTCAATAACCCTTTGCCCGACCTCGGCATTGAACTTAGAACTACGCTTATTAGTCGCGTTTGTGACTACGAGACCAGACGACGCAGTTAAACACACACATAATATAAACACTGCACTAGACCAGCATGCGTGGCGACGCTTCTAAGGTGCTGAGACGATCATATGGATTATTGGTTACTTTGGGTTGACACGTGCTTAACAACGAACCGAAAAAATAGTAGTGTTTTATTGCAGGCAAAAAAGAAAGAAATACAATTGAAGCAGATAAAATATTAAAGTAATAATTAATAGGTACTCATTTCAATTCATTAAAAATCATTCAATTCAATACTGTAATTAAGTCATATTAATCCTACGTAAATCAGTAAATTTCCGTGTGTGAGAATTTCCATTTTTAGTAAAATGTGTAGCAAAAAGTAAACAAGATGGAGGTAAGGGGCCTACACCCACGTTTGTGATATTATGCTATAAGTCGCAGGTAATAAGGGGCAAGCCGTTTGCCATGAATCAGGTACAAAATTAGACTGATTGAGTAGCATCAAGTTAGAGTGGAAGCGGATCCAAAAATAAATAGTAAAAGGCGCTAATAATGAGCTACAAAGACGAAACTTGGCGTGAACTTGAGCTTCGGTCTGAGTGTATTGTAGGTTGATTTATATATACGCTTGGTTTCGTCTCTGTATCTTACCCTAACGCCGTTTTTACTAACACACTATGAAGCAGCTCCGTAGCACAAATAACTAAGCCTTGCTAAACCAGATTTAAGTGAAAGCAGGCATAAGAGGCCGAAGGAGAAACTTAACACTTTCCCTGACCTGGGGACCTCGCGCTCAGCAGTCTCGCATCTCAGCGACCAACGATACATCCAGGGTACATGATCTTTTGTATCTTCCACAATTTAATGTTCCAACATCAAAGTCCTGGCTTTGTTTATCACGTCAGCTAACAAAGTAAACTAATTAGCTACGATCTACATGTGTCAGTAACTCAATCATACCGCGAGTCAGCGAGCGCTGGCGGCGCAACTTGTAAATTCGTTACTGTGACATCATTGATTTGTTCGCGTGTGCAAGTTATTAGGTGGAATAGAATTTAATAAATTTGTTCTTGAATTAATTTAATTGAAACACTTTTTAGGAATCATTAGAATGAGTACTACCACATTTTATGAGGAAACTATTAAAATCAAAGGTCTTTTAGTCATGTTAAGCTGAGAAGGCTCAAAATTACACAAACCAATCACCTAAAACGCTAGCTTATCACTATTTTAACTATTTTAACTTAAGGCGATTACTTGATTATGAGCTAAATAAGCAACTGTATTTGTGTTGGTTCAAACTTCGTTTGAAAAACTGTTAGAATAAAGTTCTAATCAGCTTGCACGACAAAGTGGTTGTTACGTCAGTCACTGCGGCCGAATAGTGCGTAATGAGTGTTTTTTTGCGATTTACAAAAAACCTATTGATTGGACTAAAAAAGTAAAACACTATACTAGTACTACTCTACTACTAGTATTTTCCTTGTAGAATTATTTGCCAAAAAATCAGAATGATCGCATATATTTTAGTATGGTTTTTAATTCTCAATTCTCAATTCTCAATTCTTTATTGCGTACCATAATGTATACAGTTGGTGGGAAAACAGTTACATCAGTCTCAATTATGGACCCTGTCGGGCACAGCATAGATAAAAGTAGGAGAGAGGAGGAAGAACGCTTGGCGTTTAATAAGTCAAACTATGAGTTTACATGTATTTATTAAAAATATGAGTAATGTTGAAAAATATTAATTATTGTTTTAAATACTAGTTAATTTATATTTAATTATTAATTTTATTTATTATGTCAGTAATTTATTAATTATTAGTTTTATCAATTATTTAAGGTATTTAGTTATTATTATTTTTATTTACTACGTAAATAATTCATTATACTATTTTATTATATTTAAAGTAACTTTAATTATTATTATCCTACAGGGGTAAGTCATTTATTTCATATTTATAATTTATCATCTAAGTATTCGCTTAGACTATAGTAGCATTTACTTTCAAGGAAGATTTTTAATTTATTAATAAATATATTATAATTATCTAAATTCTTAATTATTGCGGGTAACTTATTATAAATTTTTATGGACATGACAAACGTACTATCGGAGTGCATTTTTAATCGCGATAGTGGTAAGTTTAGTCTGTTTTTGTGCCTTAGAGCAATTTTCTTTTGAATGTCCTCTCTTTTTGTAAAGAAATCTGGGTATTTACGTACGAACTTACAAACTTCAAATATATACAAGCATGGTAGGGACAAGATCTTTAGCTCCCGAAAGTGGGGTTTACAGCTATCAGTGACTTCAATATTTACTAAGATCCTAATTAGTTTTTTTTGTAATGTAAGTAACGTGGGCGCGTCAGTACTGTTGCCCCATAAGATGATACCATATTTGAGCCATGCGTGGGCATACGCGTAGTACGTTACTAATGCTGTTTTTAGGTCTGTGGTTTTTTTGATCTCGCGGAGGGCGTATGAAAATCTTGATATTTTTGATCTTACTTTCTGGATATGAGACTTCCAATTTATGTGTGTGTCAATATCTAAGCCTAGTAGGGTGAATTTATCAACTACGTCTAATTTATTATTATTGAAGCTAAAGTTAATATATAATGGGGTTTTTTGACGTGGGTGAAATGTAATTATTTTAGTTTTATTGAAATTTATTTCTAGATTGTGTTCAGTCATCCAATTTATTGTAGAATCTAATATGGAGTTTAATTTATCATTTAAATTGGTGTTATTTTCGCATGAGGTAAGTATAGATATGTCATCCGCAAACAGGACACATTGCTCATTTATATTTTTTGGAAGGTCATTTACATACACCAGAAATAAGAAACACCCCATTACGCTTCCTTGCGGTATTGAGGCGGTGATTTGTTTGCTGTGAGATCTGATTAATTGTATTTCATTTGTACTATTGTTGCAATGTTCGATTTCAACTACTTGTTCCCTATTTTTCAAATAAGATACAAACCAGTCGTAACATTTGCCGCGGAGTCCTATACTATATATTTTATTTAATAATATTTCGAATTGTACTTTGTCATATGCCTTCGTCATATCAAGCAAAAGTCCTATCGCGTACTTTTTATCATTGATGATATCAAGGGCTTTTTGAATGTATTTGTAAACGGCCAAGGTAGTGGAGCGGTTTTTTCGGAAACCGTTTTGGCAGTCATTAAATATATGATATTTTTCACAAAAAGCATATACACGATTGCACATGGCTTTTTCGAATATTTTGGAAGCTGTCGGTAAGAGGGCAATGGGGCGATAATTATTAGGGTCGGTTTTATTATTCTTTTTATGGATTGGTTTTATGAGGGCTTTCTTTAAAAGATTGGGAAAAGATCCTTCTTCAAATGATTGATTTAATAGTTTAAAGAATGGCAATGTTAATTCATCTGCACATTGCCTTAATAAGGTAGGTGGTAGTTCGTCAATGCCATGACTTTTTTTATTTTTTAAGTTTTTTATTAATGAATTAACCTCGTAGGGATCAATTGGACTGAGGAAGATTGAGTTTTCTGTAGGGCATTCGACTGGAGAGAATCTTTTCGGTTTTCCGGTCGAGTTGTTCGTGGCCTCTCCGATAGAAGCGAAAAAAGTGTTAAATATGTTAGCTACCTCTTTGGGTTCAGAAGTCACACTATTTTTTGTTTGAAGGGTTATGTTAGATTTCTCACTTGTTATTTTTTTATTTGTACGTTCATTTACTATGCTCCACATTGTCTTAACTTTATTATTAGATTTGGTCATTTTATTTTTGTAGTGTAGTTTTTTTGCTGTCGTTACTGTCTTCTTTAGAATTTTTTCATAGTTTTTGTAATGTCGAGTTAGTATAGGATTGTCTGTTTTAGTTGTTAGTATTTTTAATACTTTTACTCGTTAAAAGAAATTTTTAGAGATAAGTTCGTGATTTTTTTCTAAAGAATAAAATTTGTTGTATTATGTTTTCAAAACACTATCGTACTAGCATATATCCTGAAGAATATCATATATTTTTCTGGTTTTGTTTATTGCAGTGAATCATATGCTTTTTTTCATTATAAAACTCGCGTTTAGCTCATGTAATCGCCTTAAGAATAGTATAAATAAAGTAGCAGGAGTTTCCAACACAAGCGTGATAATCCTCTGCCCATCCTATGTTCTTACATCAACTATCCTTTGAGTACAGTAGTGCGGATGGTATAACTCCAAACAAGCATAAAAGTAAATAATTAAAAGCTATGACACCATTAACAGCATAAAGTGTTAATAATACTCCTAAAACAGGCCCAATAAAGAGTCAACACCTCCCATGGCAGTCGTGGCCAAGCGGTTAAGGCGTCTGACTAGAAATCAGATTCCCTCTGGGAGCGTTGGTTCGAATCCTACCGACTCCGAATACTTTTTGCTGGATTTGGACCAAAATAGACGGCAAATTTAAACTTTTTGATCATCCCAGCTTGTGCAAATAAATTGGAAATCACAATTATAAGTATTTTCATTCATGAAAGTTTTCATCGTTATTAAAATGTGGTCTATTTGAGCGCCTCTACGTGCCATTGCTCAAATAACTGAGCCTGACGATATTTATTCAATACCGCAAAAATAGCACAGAACAAAATGCAGAGGTTACGTCGAATGATAAAACAGCAGTCGTCATTAAAAAAATAATGAATAATTATGAATATTGTGGTGACGTTTCGTGGTCGACATTAATTCAGTGCGGATCTTTATTTTAATTATTATTTGGCGTTCACAAGGTGAGTAGTAAATAACATACACTAAGTTTAATTCCACTGTGGTCGTAGGCATAAGGAACAATAAACTGCAGATAACGTTTGTCATAACATATTCTTTAAATACAAGAATTTGGAATATCCTACGGAAAAGACTTATCGGGATAAAAGTATTCTATGCACCGCATGCATTTCATCGAAACCCGTTCAGCAATAATAGGCACGAAAAGATAACAGCCAGGCGGAGTTACTTTTGCATTTACAGAATACCAAACTATCAAAAACCACTACATTACTACTTAAACCAAACATTTTCCTTCACTCCAATATGGATAAAGCCGCCATTTTATTAAGCCGATTGACACAAACCGTACGATGTCAAACAAAGAGCCTAATTTGACATATTAGCGGACACGATCGCGTCAAAGCGAGGGTTTTATTAAAAATACTTCGCATTCCATGGGGTTCGTGGGTGCCAAATTATTTTTTATTTAATTCGTTTGCTTTCGTTGCGCAAATATCAAATGTATCTTGGAAATTGATCCGATATCTGATTTGATTTATTGAATACAATTAAACACACAACTTTTTATAAAAACGACTTTTGTAATAATGAAACAAAAAATGCCCTATTTAAATTGGGCAGGTTATTCATTTGTTTTAGACTATTTTCTTATGTAAAAAGTTAATAATATATGAAAAAACTGCTCGTCATACTGAAAGAATAAAGAAAAAGCCAATGATTTTATGGGTTAAGTAAATCCTAAACCAAGTAAAAATAATCTCATATAAAGAACCCCTGTAGAAAAGCTCAAAGCTAAATAAAAAAACAAAACTCATGCTTAACGTGGGAATCTAACCTACGACCTACAGCTACAGCTAGCTACTGTGCCGAACTTAGTCCTCAAACTTCAATCATTTTACTTTTTAAAAGCTCCGTGCCCAAGTTATTAAGTTGTTACCGAACTTGCTAACTTTATTGATTCCACCGTGACGGCTTGTCAGTCACTCTAATATTATTTCTAACATTTTCTGAAGATCCTTGGTTTTCTAACCGAACTTTTAGTTTTAAACTTTTGGTAAAGTATCCCTTTTTATTAGATTTTTATTAGCCAAATGGTTATGATTCTTGAAAAAAACTTTAAAATAAAACGAAATAAAATAAAATCTTTTTATTTTAGACATTGGTCCCGTGTGTTAGTAAAACGACTTTAAAAATCTAAGTCACATTGAATTACTAAAAATCATTAAAAAAATTAAACAATTACATAAAAAAATATTAAATACATTTAAATTAAAAATTACATTTCAAAATTAAAAAGATTACATTTTTAAATTAAAAATAAAACTAGACGGAAAGTTCTTCAAACCTGAAAATCAAGGTGTCACCAGACAATTCTCAAGTAAAAATTACAGAAAAACTTTAGCCATATCTATTAAAAAGACAAAAGATTCGCAGCCGGTAGGATTCGAACCTACGCTCCCACTGGGAATCTGATTTCGAGTCAGACGCCTTAACCACTCGGCCACGACTGCTTGTTGCAACCTTTCCGAAAATAGCCGTTGGTATCAGTAACTGCGATATGCATTATGCAGATTTCTGCAGTAAGTAATGCATTTACAAAGTTGCCATATTTATAAGGCGCATTTTGAAGATCTTACGATCTTTAAAATGAGCCTTATAAATCATTTTAAAGATCATAATATCTTCGAAATGAACAATTTTTTTTAAACAAAATTCCTACATTAAAAAGCCTACTTGTTTGTTTTTTATCTTTTACTCAAGTTTTTATATAAAAAGTACAAGAAACTCTCATAATATGAACTTAAATAACTCCAGATTCTAAAACATTAGAGAAAAGAAGACTACTTTTTATTCTTTCTCATGTCATATAAACCATTTGAGATGACAACTGTGGAACTAATGGCGCTAGCATGCTTGTACCAAGCATCGTCATTGGTTGAAAATCTGTCAATGTCATATTAAATTTCAAAATAGCTTGTCCTCATTGGACAGAATGGGACTAAGCTATGGACACGCCATCTACAATCAGCTTTGACCAGCCTTCTCCATTATATTGAAAAAAATCTTGAATTATTTATACTTCAATTATTTTATCTGAAATATGGGGCAGACAGCGGTGGGTAATCCGTCAAATACCTACGTATATAAACCAACGTACAAGCTGCATTGTGTGAGCCTCGCTCGATAGATATCCATGCAATATGTAGTGACGGCCTGCCAGACGGTTGCGTATTTAACAACAATGAAATCAAGGGGAAGATTTTCAGTGTACCTATTCGAATAAGTAAGCTTGATTTGAATGCTTAAGGGAAATTTAGTAGGTAGCGGTTTTTTTCCTCGAAGGAATGCAAGTAAGTATAAAATAAGAAACTTACTTTGAAAATATATGAGACTACCCACCTGTTCCAAATTTCTATATTTCTACTAGGTACTTCCTTTAATTGACGACCCGAAAGGCGCAGCGGTAGTAAGGCTGCCTTACGTTCTTAGGGTCCTGGGTTTGAATCCCGGTAGGAGCAAATGTTTGTGTGATGAGCATGGACATTTGTTTCCGATCATGGATGTTTATATGTATAATAAAGTATGTATTTACAAACAAAAAGTATCTATGTAGTATATCAACTATCTGGTGTCCACGACACAAGCCTTGTTGCTTAGTGTTGCACTAGATGGCGCTGTGTATATTGTCCAGCGATATTTATTTATAAAAAACAAAATATATTTGCTACTATAGCGGTTACCGGCGACCTTCATCCGACTAAAATTATTTTAAAAATATTGTTCCTTATTTGAATCGGATTTTATTAACAATGGGTTTCATGGGTTGTATTTTTTTTGCACAGAACCCTAACCCTTTATATAAAATAAAATAACATCAGCTATCTGCCAGTATAAGTCGCGTCAAAATCGGTCCAGCCGTTCCAGAGATTGCCCAGAACAAACAGACAGACGCAGATAGACAGACAGACGGACAGACAGAAAAAAATTAAAATTAATGTTTTTTTTTGTTATATTATTATGTATCGTTTATAGCTGTTATTTAAATACAAACAGACACTTAAATTTTATTTATTTGTAAAGATTTATCCGCAACAAAAATAAATTGTTTTTCCCTTTTAGGTTCGACGTTCAAAACTGTATTTTATTGGCTTAATTGAAATAGACGGCTTTTGTTTTAACCTAAACGAATTACCCAAGTTTCATTGTTATTGCACCGTCAAAAAAAAAACTACAAAATTACTTTCCCTTTTTAAAATAGTTCCAGAAATTAACTCCCTATTCCGAGAGACTACCTAACACTATAATGCTAAACCAAACCGGTTCAAAAAGCAACTAGTAAATCCGTGCATTAGCATAGAGATCGATGGGGGGCTAGCTTCGCCCGGACAGTCCGGGGATTCGCTATCCCCACCCCAGCCCCGCTGTGGTCCATCCGTTACGAAACTCTCAAGTTTCGAAGATAAACCAGTTTCCAAATAGAAACTTCAATTTATTAACCTGGTCCTGTTCTGTTTTATAGGAATCGCGAATTTTAGTTTGGTTTTCGATTTTTGAACCGAATTTGGTTTAATTTGTTTATGAAGGACACATTTCAGCAATCAGTCTGTGCCCGACACACAAATCAAGAGCTATCAGCACCATAATTTCTGTGCAATATTGACAATTAGAGCTCTTGAAAGCCGTTTAGATGTGGTTATCCCGTTCAGTTTAGTTGGTGAAATCCGCTTTGAGTAATTATGTGCAGCATTACGTGATGTTATATTTGAGTGAATATGCCAATTATTCTAAATCGATACATAGGCAATACAACAACTTTAATAGCAACAGTTTTAATACGGGGGTGGGGGAGAGGTGGGTGGTACAGTCGCCCCCAACTTTCCCCCCGCCGAAAGTGCGAATTTTTTTTATAAAGCGTTTAAGGTAAAAAAAATATTGATGGTTGTCTGAGAAAAATAGCCTCAATAGAGGGGGAGAGTAAGCAACAAAAACAAAGCGTAGTCCAGGGAGCTCCGCTTTGCCAAACTATTTCTGTATTGTCATTATCTGAGCTTAAAGTATTAAAAATATTATAATCTTAATATTAATTAACTAAAACATAATCTAAATTATATACAAAGCTGAAAACAACTAAATCATAGCACTTCATCTTCATTTAGCACTTCCCCTTTCCAGCATAGTTTCGCTTCAAATAAACAACAATAACAGAAATTCTTAAGAGCGGCAACTAAATACGTTTTCTTAGTACTTGGTACGCCAGCGTATAATTTTTGTCTGAAACGAGCCGTGACCACAGAGTAGGAACAAAATGGAGCACTTGAACGGATCAGCTTTATAAGCAATGTGTGCAAAATGAACTAACTACCTGCAACGCGGACCGTCGGCGTCGTAGATGAATTTTAACATAGTAACGAATTTCGATTTACATGTCCGCCAAGGCAGTCGTTAATCGTTGGAATTAGTGCAATACTTCCTAAGGTAAGGTACATCTTTTTGTACAGATTTTCAACGTCGTCTTTAGCTAAACAAGCGTTATTTTTGGAATTAATGAAGACGTTTTGCCTCATGTAGTGGCTTCACAATTTATATTGACTAAGCACTTACTTACAAGTGTAACAAGATAGGTATATCCTCACGATCGAGTCCGCCGATCATGGCTGGAACCCTGAAACAAAATAATATTTGTGTGAGCACTCCATTCTTACTCCTTCATGGTCCCGACCTACAACAAAACGTTAGTTACCCCTAAATGAGCGTTATTGCAGCCATTTGGACAGGGTAGCCCTAATTTAGGGGTATAATTCAAAATTAAAAAGCTTTGTAAGAGTGAAATGGTATTGTTTGTGGGTTCCGTAGAGTGCATAGGGGTGTACAGTTAGATGAACTATTGTCGTTTTTATCAATCTCATAAAAACTAATGTTAAACTGAATTTCTAAACTGTCCATAATTTTATAGATTTCGCTAAACAGTCTCACCAAGTTGAGTACCTTTGTCTTACTGTTTAGCCCTTTTTATTTTACCTAAAACTTTCTTCAATGTGACATCATCTCAGATTCGACTTTTCAGTCTTGCTTGAAAGTCGAATAAACGCACTTTCACAGTGCAAATATGAACAGTAATTCCTCAACACATTAAACAAACCAATTACCGAACACCTCTACCTAACACCAAAAAGAGGAATATTTTTATATAATAAAAGAGATTCCTAAGCCTTCCGAAACGCTGTTAACTCACATTTCATCGCATTCTTTATCTGTGAGCCGTGACGTCGCCAGCGCTTATTACCGGCCCGATCGTAGACCCCTGTAAATTCCCTAATATTCTCAAATTGGACTAAAATATTGCGCGAAAGATATATGACGTTGGAGTATTAAAAAGGATTTGGGTATTATTATAAAGGGTTATACAATGAGTTAAAATGTTTCATTTGTAGTATCTACGAGAACCTTTATTCTCATATGAACGAAGTTTTAACGAAGTACGTACGAATCTATGACTTAATTACAATGTAGGAATAACGATACTTAAAAATTGATATGATTATCATGTGGATCAAAACTATTCAACTGACTTATTAAAGGAGTAAAAACCAACACGACTACGTGGTATCTTTCAAGCCACAACCTCCCTTCCAGACCTACATTCCTCCGTCTTTATACATCAACTAAACAACGTATTAAAGCCTTAAATTGCAAGCCACGGCTCTACTAGCTCGCCGAAATCACAAATTAACCGTACACGTTTACAATTAGTTGCGCGCACATCGCTGCGATCACGTGCGATCGCGTGCGGCTCGCGGCGATATCGCGCGATCTGCGCTATTACACGGGCGCCTTCCGACGATCCTAACAACTCACTCACCAACTCATATATTAGGTGTTATCGTTGTGTGTTGCAAACAACTAATAGAAATAGGTTATAGTTTGTGCAAAAGCCTCTAAAACTTAGAAACAATGTAATATTTCCTGTTGTCTGAAAAAACTATTTCTTGCATCCTGAAAATCCGCGAAGGAGAAGTAACAGCTTAGCATTTTCTACCAAATCATTTGAAATACAACGTATTATTAACCGACTTCCAAAAGGAGGAGGTTCTCAATTCGACTGATATTTTTTTATTTATGTACACCGATTGCGCTGAGATTTATGCTCCGATTTACGTGATTTTTCTTTAGTTCGATGCATAATAGTTGCCATTTGGTCCCATACAACTTTAACATAGTTTGGCCCAGTAGTATTCATTTTATGAACCTTTTTACTCCAGTCGTGTGGTATAATTTTATGTATGTTCACCGATTTCTCCTCCATTTGTGAAGCGATTCTCAAAATTCGTTATTTATTTGAAAGTGTATACTTTTGAAATGGTCGCATTTAAATTTGGTGAAGATCTGATGCTGATCTTCGGAGATATATACAATGGAACTCTTCAAAACTAGACGGTAAATCGGTCGTGATTGCTGCAATCGCTTGGATGTTTATTGTTTATACAATATCATGACGTAACATCACGCCTGTATGCTCTGAGAGGTACGCAGATGTGTACAATACATCCAAATTTCGACAGTTTAGGTATGTTAAGTTCCACTTATAGGGGATAATCCTATTACCATGACATGTATTGTTAAAAAAAATGCATAGCAAATATTTGTATAGGATAATACAACTAAAACTGGAAAAATAAAAAAATAATTTGCAAAAAAAATAAAACTGACTTCAAAAAACGCAAAAAACGTGAAAAATAACTTTAGCTTCAGAAGTCGGTGACAAAAAAAAAATGAGTCAAACAAAGGTCACCGACTTCTGAAGCTAAAGTTATTTTTCACTTTTTTTATGTGTTGTGTTTTTTGAAGTCGGTTTTATTTTTTTTGCTAAAAAGTTTTTTGTCATACTTACTTTTTCCTATGTAAACACTTGGGTCAAAATTAATACTTGATAATACTTATCATCACTGCAGGCTAAAATATAACCACAAACCAATTGCTCCAAGAAATGTTCTATATCTGAGAATACCTTGAATCAGGTACCTTTGCTATTATTGCCTTTTAATTTACAAACATTGAACGGAGAAAATATAAATTAGAAGGAGTTTTGAATGGCTGGAGGCGTTCGGCCAAGTCTTCAGTGAAGTCCTCACCCACGCACTGAATGGAAGACAGATCGGATCGGCTTTAACTTTTAAGGGCCATTAACGAACAGATAGGTACTGTTGTGTTTAGAAGGCAAATTATGGAAGGAATACTTTAATTTAATTGAATTTTTGAGGTTGAATAGAATAAGTACATTATTCTTATTAGATATATAGATTCTTATAATTATGTAGGCTGTATTATATTTTTTCTGAAACTGGCAAAACTTGTAGTGAATATTAAGTTATTTATTAGATAAGAATCAATGCAAGCGTGCTCCAAAATATTGTACAAAGTTATCCTGAAAAGTCTTTCAGAGTATCTTATTGATCAGTCGAAATAGGTAAGAAAGCAATACAAAACAAACAACACAACAATATCGTGGAATCATGTTTAACCTCCAAACATTTTTGCGTCGGCGTCGCGTCGCGTCGGTAGCCTGGCGTCGGCGTCGCATCTAAACGCGAATCAACATAAATCCCTACGTTATGATTCTGAAATCCGAAGTCGTGAGCGCGGGGCCTCACGAGACGGTGCGGACTCGTCCGGACTCGTGCGGACCGATGCGGACGCTTAGCATTTGTATGGCAAGCAGTTTGCCACCGAATCCCGGCGCTAACAAACGACGGCTATGGCCGATAGGCTGCGAGAATGTGCGACCCGCACTCCGCACTCGGCACTCCGACCTCTGATCCGTCGCCAAATATTCGATTTGGACAAAGTGTTTTCTATGAGACTTTATTTGATGTGGGGTTGATTTGCATTTTTTGTACAAATCGGAAGGTTTAGGAAAGAGTTTCTTTTCGCAGTTTTCATCAAAGCATCTCATTTCTTGTAAGTCGTGTAATAAACAACTTAGAATCATATTTTCCTGCCGAGGCGAGTCTAGAAAAACATTGTTCTGCGACATTTCTATTTAAGCAATAACCGATATTACTGCAACCTTCATCATCTGCCTAGATTTTAGCCTAGGATGCCAAATTTTTAGACTTAGGGAGTTAAATACCTGAAAGTGACTGCTATTAAAGATGTACAAATGACAGCCGGCACCAGCGGTTCTCCGAACACGGAAGGGCCTCGGTATCTAATTAATCGACAGAACAACCTCGGCGAGCGTTTATACTGCAACCGATGTAAGTGTAAAGTCGCACTCGGTTGCATCGAACGCGTTGCAACATAGGTGCCTAGAGGTGCCCGTCTGCATAATGAGAGGTAACGAGAGGCATTGTGGCCGGCTACAGCTATCATTCATTCATGACTCTCACCTCGGAGGATAAGCGGCTTGTTTCTGGGTGAGGAGGTTAAGTTTTTAATTAAGATAACAAACACCTTAGGACCTATTTCTTTGTTCGTAAATCATGAGCAACAATATACCGACTCCTACTGTATTGATTACAAATTTATGCTATTACGAACATAGTATTTTCAAACTTTCTTACTATGAAATAATAAGTTTTATTCTTATAAACGTTACAAACGTTATTCCACGAAAAACAGCTTTTGAATTTTGCTAAGTGTGCACGCAATTCGTCCCCGTGACTGTACATCGACTATATCTAAGCCCCTAGATAGGCATTAAAATTTTGATGTATAATATAGGACACAGCATTTTTGACCTAAATCCCAATTACCAACATACAAAAAATGATGGGCAAACAAAGTAACATGAATCACAAAAAATCCAACAGAATAAACTGTTCTACCGACATACCGGCTTGGAACTGACAGACGTGTCCAATAAAAAAAAACTGAAAAAAGATACGGCAAAAATGTTTAGATTATATCTAATACTAGCGGACGTCACGTTGTTTTACCCGCGTAGTTCCCGTTCCCGTGGCAGTACGGGGATAAAACATAGTCTATGTTACTCGCTGATAATGTAGCTATCCATTGCTGAAAGAATTTTTCAAATCGCTCCAGTAGTTTTTAAGTTTATTCGTTACATACAAAAATACAAATATTTCCTCTTTATAATATTATTATAGAAAAACACGATTAAAAAAAAATTTAAAACCCGAATGCGTCAAAATAAAAAATAACTTTAAATAACAAAACTGAAAAGAATAAAACAGGTGGGACCCATATTGGATGTAATAATTTTAGTCTAGATTATTTAATCGGTCCCGACTGTTGCAGTCAATATGTCCTGTCTCCTGAACTTGTTTTATTCTTTTCAGTTTTTTATTTAAAGTTATTAGTTATTTATAGTTATACTTTTTAGTTACTTAGATTTTATACCATTTTAAAATCCTCATGATGAGCCCTTTATCGAGCCGTTCAGGCTGCAGAGAGCGTTCCAAACATTTGAATTTCGCGATAAAAAATCCCCCTTTTTCTTTTTTATTATTTTGATATATCCAGTGTCACTCTCACAGTAAATACAAATCTAACGACACCTCTCAAGCTAAAATCCATCTAGCTGTTCAGGCTACAGAGCGTGCTAAACATTTTTAAGCATTTTATTTACTTTTATACTATTTGTCATTTCGAATTACATTCAAACATATAAGTTGCATATATTTTTGTAATCACCTTTTAAAACCCCTTCATTACCATCATTCATACCTTCATACCATCGAGTGGGGTATCAAACCCCACTCGATGGTATTAGAAGAAAAAAAAATCGAACTTCACAATTATGGCACCCCAAATCCACGATTTTTTTGTTTTTGTTTTTATTATACCTAATGTAGGCAGTGACACTCGCGCCTTCAAGAAGAATCTAACGACAAAATCTATCCAAATACATCCATCCGTTGAGGGGAACAAAGAAACGGACATACAGGTCAAACACATTACCCTCCTTTTGGGCTTCGCCGCAGTTGGGTAAAAACATTAACCCATTACCTTTGGGATCCGGTGTCGAGTAAAAAAACCGTTCCCTTAGACTTCAACATAAACTAGGCAAATGTGTGTGAACTATAAGCTCGCCTTTACTAAATTTCGCGGATTACAAGCGTGATGTTATGTTATTTTAAGGTTTATTACCTTCATAAAAAATTTCATGATTTTATAAATCATTTACATTATCTTGTAAGAAGCTAACGTATATCGTAAAGCTTCCATCATTCACCGTTTAACCTAATTCTATAAGGTATGCATAAATACATGTACAAAAGTACAAATTGCTGAGACAAATTCATATTCTCTTTTGCAGAATGAGGTCAGTCGAAAAGTTTACGAAATGGTATTGAAATCACAAAGTTACTTTTTAATAAAGTTATGTTTGGTGACCAATTATTGGAACGATTTCTATTTGTTTTTGGAAGAGGCTGATGTGGTCGTCTGGGGAATTAATTTGTATTGATCGTTATGTATTGTTCTTATAGCATTGAACTAACGGAATATGAGTCAAAGCATTATTTTAGATATTGTTATATTTACTGAAAGAGTGTAAACGTGTTGTACAATATTATTTCATTCTTGCAAAAAGATCTGATTGCCAACAATTTTTTGTCCTAAAACTGATGCTTCTTCAAATATTAAATGATTAGCCAGTCCGCTGTTAAAATAACAATGTCGTTGATATATATCCTGTTCGTTTTAGGGTCTGATAAAGAAACTAATTTAGTAACAAAAATCCCACTTCTTCCGTTAATTCTTAATAGAATATCTATGCCTGCATCTAAAGCGCAGTATGAATCATGTCTCTGCCGATATGCATCGCTCCGTAACTCAAAAAAGCTCGCTTCGCGTGCGCATCGCAATCAGTCGCACGTAATCGTCCGATCTCGCGCGGTATCGTCCGATCTCGCGCGGTATCACCCGATCTCGCGCGGTATCGCCCGATCTCGCGCGGTCGCGAACTGCTAATTATCGCAATAGATGCTCACCTTCGATTAGTGGAGGTGTCGAAACGCCTCCTTGTGAGTTTAGTTATAAAATGATCAATATCGAAGATATTAAATGTCTTGTAAATAGATGTTATCTGATTTTGACATAGTTAGCACTAAGACTCAGATTGTTATCAGGGTAAATAGTACCTAGTAATTTGGAAAAGCAACTAACTGGATCAGCACGAATCTAAACCACGTTCAATAGGTATCTAGTATACTAAACCTAGGTATCCTAAATAGGTACCGTTTAAAAGTGCTGATCGTGTTCAATTTCAGATATGAAATCCCTTAAACACGTCCAAGGTTGTTAAGGTAGCAACCACAACATTTAGGAAATATATAAGTAATTAAAACAGAACACTTCCCACTACAGAATCATTAATATAGTATTTCCCATAATTGACACCCCTTTATAAAGGCAATACCTATTTCAAAAGTCGATAAGAGCTGTTGTTTACGGTTAATCCTGTGCTCCTCTGAACACAACATCCCTTTTATTATCCGTTCATTTTGAAACCCATTATACTCGCCTCCGATCAAGTTTACAGCATCCCACGTATCTCATCTTTGCCACTGACCTCGTAACCGAACTCTGGCAGGGGCGGTACTAAGGTACCTGTCTCCGAAGCCCGGTTTAAGATTCAGTAGGTTTGGAAACCGGGCTGTTTATTTCGCAAGCCGCGGCGCCAACGCGTTTTGTATGGTAATCAGCTCACTCGTGTGTGTGGAACATTGAGGCTAGATGTACCATCGGATATAAACGGTCCTTTGGGTACTGGAAAGATCTATGTAGTGTTGATTTTAGTCCGATTTTAATCATCTGAGTAGCCTTTTCCGAAATATATTGGGGTCAGCTTCCAAGAATACAGCTGAATACCAGTGTACATGGAGTGACTGAAAAAAACAATTCGAATAATTAATTCAGTAACTTGGAATAAAGGCCGTTACTGGAATAAACATAATTATAATGTGTTATTATTGAGGAGCTCGTGGATAAACAATAACAGCCGCTCGGGTCTATCTTTAGGTTAAACCGTGCTTGCCTAGGTTGGTCTGTGGATGGGTGACCACCCATCACATACCGAGTTTCCTCCGTGTCTCGGAAAGCACGTTAAGCAGTTGGTCTCGGCTGTCATTTGTATATCTTTGACAGTCGTTACAGGAAGTCAGTGGCCCAAAATGTCTGACAACCAGTCTTACCAAGAGGTATCGTATTACCCAGTACTAACTGGGTTGTAGAGGTCAGATAGGCAGTCGCTCCATGTAAAATACTGGTATGCTGCATCCGGTTAGACTGGAAGCCGACCCCAACATAGTTGGGAAAAGGCTAGACAGATGATAATATTGTATTTTTATTCAAAGGACTTTTAACTTACGTTATTACATAGCTGTTTAGTGCACTCAAAAGCATTTTATTGGTATATTATAAATTCCTACTACTCGATAACAGCTGTTTGAAATACAAAAAGCAGTTGTCATTTTAATGGAGCCCTCAAGGCACAGACAGTTTCAACTAAAAAGGAATACATTTTCAAAGCCATGAAACCAACCAAAAATAACAAAAAGTTTGTTATTCAAGCCTCCATTCCGTAACCAATGCATAAAAACCGATTGGACGCGATGTTTGCACGACCATAAACGTATCAGTTACAAAAAGGAACAGCGGAATTATTCCGGTAAGTCGAAAAGTACAATACATACAAACAACGAAAGAGGCGAGGGGTGCTAACGCAAAAAGGCGGTTTGATTTCAACTTGATAACGATAGGCGGGGTTGAGCTTTTCACCCCGAAAACTTTTCACGAAGCACCAAAAACTTTCTGCCCTATCCATTGCTTGCTTACTTTCACCTGAAAAATTCCTGCACTAAACCCAGCAGGCAATGTAGCTCGTTCATCCCAACTATACTCAATCATAAAGGGTTTCACAGTGTTAGTTTGCCCGGAAAGCTAAAGGTAAACAGCAATGGTGTTGATTAATCATTGTGAAATAGTATCGCGCTCACAGATAGCGATGTTACACTGATTTTTATGTTGAAATGTTAATTTATGTCAGCATGTTACCTGACCTGAGCTGTGGATGCGTGCATATTGGTACGAGTTCCATTTTGTTGTGTAATTGTTTTCGTGTTGGATTTTATCGGGGTGAAAGATCTTTGCGTTGTGTGAAAGGAAATGGAAGAATAGGAATAAGGATTAAGTAATACAAGTATTAGCCAATTACGTATGTATGTTGTCAAATATATCATTTTTATTTATATTTATTATTTCACATTTTGACATTTTTTTAAAGACATCACAGTAACTTTCAGTAAATATTTAGGTATTTTCAACATTTTCCTATAGAAGTTTATGGGACCACGTTTTTTGTACCAGATTCAGCAATCCATGGAGCGAATGAGTTGACTCGTTGAGTTGTTGAGTAACTCGGTTCATAAAGTCATAAGTATCTTTGCACACCACCCTTTTTTTACGCGCTGACGACGCGCACAAAAAAAATGCGCTGTAAACGCGCTGATATGTACATCGCTGCAAACGCGCTGTGAACACGCATTTGTAGAATGGCACAGAAAGCCGTGTTTCGCGTGTTTGTCTTTTTTAAACTCACTTTTCTCACCTTGGTAGGTACACATGCATTTATATATGTATTTACAATTATATTTACAACTGTAAATCACAAACTTCCATATACAACAGGTATACTCGTAAGACATTCATTCAGACACAGTGTCAGAACACCAACACAACTCTTAATTCACCCCACACGCACACTGTGTGTGTGCGTGTGGGGTGAATTACACACACACGCACACACAACACTCATACAAATATACATAATATCTTAAGTAACCAATAACTGTTTTCTTTATGTATTCCTTTTTTGGTTTTTAGATTACGAGTAGATTAGATTAGATTAGAAATTTGTTGTAGCGGATACTACTAATTGTGTAACAATAAAATGTAAACGGAACGAATGAGCCTGGAACTTACGACACAGGGAATCCTAGTGTGAGTTTCAGGAATCAATAAACTAAATGTACTTTTAGAAACAATAAATTATTCTTATTCTTATTCTTATTCTTAAACTTTCACGATCAGAACACATTATAAAAAACATATGGAAACGGTTTTTTTTTTTTGCCTTCGCTTTGCTGTGGCAGTACCTCCAATACGGCGGCTGTTGTAATCCGGTCGAAAAGTCGGGCTTATATTAAAGGTAAAATTCGCGATAAATACCCGTTTCCAAATGTTTTATAGTGCGCGTTTGAATCAATACAAAACGCGCGTTACACTTGCGTTTGTATCGATACCTACAAACGTGCAAAATTTACTAAAAACGTGTTGATAACGCGCTGATCAAAAAGGTTACAAATTCAATATAAGGTTACAAATTAATCTTCGTCAACGGCAGGTCACTGACCTCTCCTAAAGAGCCTTTTTGCTCGTACGACTACAAGTTAGGTATTACTAAGTTACAGTAAGTTCAAAAATCAAAGTTACGGAGCGAAGTGGTCTGAACTGAACCGGTTATGAGCGCCGCCGACTACCGGATGTGGAACTTTCTGTAGTTAGGTATCGTCGTCTGCTGTAAAGTACCGGATGTGAGCATGTATCGTAGGTGGGGTGGCGCAGCATCCTTAAAGATATTCTCATCAATTTCATAGTATTTTTGTCTATACATAATGACAATGTCACCAAAAATATGACCGCAACGAGAAAATGAAACGAAAAAGATCAATTGGTATTTATTAATGTGACACTCTTCTTCTTTATCGTGTGGCTAGTGCCTAACCTGGTGTCAGAGTTTTTATACCGCCCAAACGTCTCTGACTTGGCCTTACACACATACATAATGTGACATTGTTATTGATGCTCTTACCAAAAACACATAGTTTAATAATAATGATAATAATAATATTAATCCTAAAAGAGCTAGCTAAAAGTAAAAACTTAACAATAATCTTCCAAAACAAAAACAACACAAGCAGCGCAGCAACTTAAAATTCAAATCATAGTAACAAGCAGACCCCAATGTAACTCGTCTCGTTGACAATTTAAAGGGTACCCAGTTAATTACGAAAGGGCGTGCACAAGCTCTTCATTTCCTCTTAAACTCGGCCATTGAGAGGTATTCCGTCAGCACACTTTATTATTTCTGCCTAGTAAATTAAAACCTTTGACCCGCGCCCCGCTCCCCGCAGCCCGCACTTGCCGACTACTCGCAGAGACCACACCACAGACTAAAATATTTACACTCTGCCAGTAATTAATACTCTGTGGTGTAATATGAAATGGCAGACTAATTAGAGTTGAATTTATGATCGTGAATTCATTTTCTATTCTAGTAGTAGAGAGATAGTTTTCTGGATATTTTTTAATTCTTTTGCCCACAAAACTTTAGGTAATGTTATGTAGTATCTCTACTTAGTTCATCGCTAATCAGTAACCACTTTTAATTAGCAGTAGGCACGTGAAAGTAGGTACTTAATTTTCACTTTTGGAAATCATACCAATGAATGTGGTACAAGGCCGAGGTTATTCGAGATACTTTAATTAATATGTAATACAACCTTGTTACTATGCTAACAGTGATCTGTGGGAGGCCTTTACTTCAAGGGGAACAAGAGACTCTTCTCGAACGAAGGAGTCAGGAGTATTTAACTGATAAACTGTACTGATTGACCGACCACATTAGTCACATGTCACACTAATATTCATGTTTATGTTTCATGTGTCGGATCGAATCGTTATCCTTCCTTACAGACACATACCCATAATCTGGAAAGGCGTGTGTGTGGCTAATTACCCTAATGACAATTGTCATATTAGGACTTGCAGAGTCTTAGAAACAGATCTGTATGGCATGATTCTTGTGGCGCATGAAGATTAACAGAGGAGCGCCGCGCCGCCGCTGCCGTTAGGAAACAATTGTGAAATTGTACTGAAAAAAGGGGACGTCTTCTTTAGTGCCGCTTAAAGCCACGCGCCAAACTAAATATGCAGCACTGTAGAAATAATAATCTTAAGTTTCATTAAGTACTGCCTGAACTAGTAACAGACGCATGTACGTATGTATGTTGAACATCGCCTGAGCAAAACTCCGCTATGTAGGTAAGTCCAACACTAAGTGAAGCCACTGAGGCTCCAAGCAATGACGGAGTTTAGCGCTGCATTACGATGTACTACGACTTGTGACAGCCCCAACGAGCACCTTTCGAAGTACTAAACTTGTGACAGCCCCAACGAGCACCTTACGAAGTACTAAAGTTGTTGAACAGTATTATAAACAACACATTACATTTATGGAGTTTCCTGCCGGTTCTTCTGTAAGTGAAAAAAATATGTTGAGCGGAACTTGAAAAGAAACAACAGAACTGTTGGCTTTTAGGTAAACAACCTCTATAATTTCATACCATTAACAAATATAAAGATAAGTATATCAATTTCAAACACACACAAGTTACAAATTTTATACAAACAAGAAAACAAAAACTATGAGCATAGTTAAAAGAGTACAAAACTAGAAGAGGCCGCGGGCCCCAAATTAGCCACAGCCTGTGTGTCTTGGTGGCCCAATATAGACAGTAAAGGCAGATTGAGAAACTGACTGTTCTGCGTGACACGGCACAACAAGCCACAAGTAACAATTAATTTTGAAAATTACAAATATAATATAATATCAATCTCAATTTCATTTTCTTGCCCCTTCATCTCCATACGAAACTAACTTTGGGAACTACTACAATCAACAACTAGAATCAACTCTTTTTTCTGGAAAGTTGACTTTTAAAAGTGTCTTTTAATGAACTGATTGAAAATAATAGTTTGGAAAACAACATTCAAACACGAACAATCGGACATGTATCTGAAATAAGCTGGAATAAACTAGCAAGAATAGCTAGTACCAAAATACGCTGATAGAAAATATGTTAAATATTACAGAACTACAGAAATTATTTGGAAACTGGACTTATGGAAAATCGTCAAAATAGATTGAATCAATTGGCTTCCCGTTGATTATGTTTTTATTTGTTCAGTTTTCTTAGCTGTAATAAATAAATCAATAATATTTTATGCGTAGACAGACAAACTATGAAGAGCCACAAACATAACACAAAGTCATCTACATTCATCAAGCCATCAGCATTTTTGTTAAATATGTAATAATCGGCTTACTGATCAGCCTGAAATCCTATTAACAATGTAATCACCTGTTCATAAAACAAAAACACACGTCAACCACGCGTGCATTAATTATAAGCATTATCCACATTGATGTACACTGCGGTGGTCACCCATCGAGCGAGCTGCGAGCCGCACAGATCAATGAACAAACACGCCGATATCGATAGGCACGTACGAGGCGAACCAACAAGCTACAAGACTAAACCCAATTACAAGTACGAAACAAGACAAACAACAATCAGTAATGAATGCAATCAGAACACCTTGTAACATGGGCCCCACAGCCCCACAGCCCCACAGCCCCACAGCCCCACTTAGCACAACTTGCATCTCACCGCAAATCGTATCAAATTGTATCAATTGACCGGCCCGCGCGCCGCCCACTTTCTTAGCAATTAAAGTTGCGCGGAGACAGAACGCAGTGGGGCGGGGTAGCGGGTTGGGGGGCGTCCGACTCGCCGCAAACTTGCGCCGAACTTGGCCGGAGTTACCCGAAAGTTGTCCAGCTTTATCCGCCGTTACCCCGTACGAACTTACCCGCCTAACTATCCGATCGACTCTCACAAAAGCTTTACGAGTAATTTGTTTAACAAAAGTCGGACGCTTAGATTTACGACTTGCTAGGCTTTAAGGAAAACAGTTATATGGAGTTAAAGTTATTTCGCAAATGATACTACATTTCGAGGTCAACCTTTGCTCTGTGTAACTTATTCATCATAATTTACCGCAACAATGTTTTACTTTCTAAAGCTTAAACATTTTTTTCCTAAAATGGAAAATAAAAACAATGAATAAAAAATCCAGCATTAACAGTATCACAATCCCCAGATAATTATTACTTCTACCGCTCGGATAAAACCGGGTTAAGGGATTAAAAAGATTCTCTTCCTTTATCCGTTTAAAATAAACAAAAGACGAATTTCCCTAACAACCGGTTTTTAAAAGTTGAGTATTCAGTGAGCGCTCCATCAATTAGTAAGAGGACATGAAACGGATTCGGGAACATTCCGCGGAAGATTCTTGCTGCTGATTTATTCTATAATCTGTTTTATCGAAAATGCTTATTGTGCAGTTTAAGATTGGGAGTTTCTTCACTGCTTTTGGGTGAATGAGAGTGATTTGTTATGGGTACTGATGTTATTTGTTGGGTTGCCTACAATGATTTTGAGGTTAGGTGTGTGTTTATGCCTGTATGGTTTTATTTAAAACTGGCTGTACCCGTGGCTTCGCTCACGTGACTATGTAATTATACGTTAAGGCGATTACATGAGCTAAATAAGCAACTGTATTTGTGTTGGTTCAAACTTCGTTTGCAATACTGTTATAATAAAGTTCTAATCAGCTTGCACGACAAAGTGGTTGTTACGTCAGTCACTGCGGCCGAATAGTGCGAAATGAGTGGTTTTTTGCGATTTACAAAAAATCTATTGATTGGACTAAAAAGTAAAACACTATGATACTAGTATTTTGCTTGTAGAATTATTTGCCAAAAAAATCAGAATGATCGCGTATATTTTTGTATGGTTTTTACTCGTTAAAAGAAATTTGTAGAGAAAATAATAATTGAATAGACTCGGTGGGACTTTGTAATAAAAGTAGTGGACTGTATAAAAATATGTGTAATACCACAATTAACATTAATAATCAACTTATGAAGACCGTACAAAGAAATGCCCGGAGTGGCCGACGTCTGTGAGCTCAGTGAGTGGAAGGGCGCGCAGCGGCGCTCGCGTAGCCGGGTTCGGTACGCCGCGCCCCACGCCCTCCCCGCGGTTGTCCACGCATATGTGAGGCGCCGACATATTCCCCGGGTTGAAGAGAAGTCTTCAATCTTCGACTGGTAGGGGGCAGATGCAGTTGAAAGCACGGCGAATGGTGCCCCGCTTCGTCTTCATCTCAGCCACTCTCGTAACCCCGTCTACGCCGGGATAGGTCTTCGTGACCCGACCCAGGGACCAGAGCAGGGGTGGCGTCGTCTTGTCCTTGATCAGGACTAATGACCCCGGCTTCACTTCACCTCTGGAATCAAACCACTTCGATTTCGCCTGCAGCAGAGAGGTATATTCATTATGAAATCGTCCCCAGAAATGTTGCCTGATGAGCTGAATCTGCTTCCAACGATCCAGCCGCGTGATGTTGGCTTCAGTCAACTGAGGATATGGTACTGATAAGAATGGCCGTCCAATTAGGAAGTGAAAGGGAGTAAGAGCCGAAAAATCGTAAGGGTCAGAAGAAAGAGGAGTAAGAGGGCGTGAATTCAGCACCGCCTCTATGTGAGTAAGACAGGTAGCCATCTCCTCGAAAGTGAAGTGGGTAAGATGTAGTAGTCGTTTTAAATGATGCTTGCATGATTTTACAGCAGCTTCAGCCAATGAATTAAAATGAGGGCTATAAGCAGGCGTGAAAATGAATTCAATGCCTTCCTGCGCCATTTCAGATGCAACATTTGATGATTGCAAGAGCCTACACATCTCATTTGATGCGCCTACGAAGTTAGTCCCGTTATCGGACGTGATGCTTCGAGGCTTGCCACGACGCGCCACGAGACGATTTAAAGCGGCCATGTAGGCCTCAGTAGTGAGGTCAGTGACGAGCTCCAAATGTATGGCTTTTACTGCCGAGCAAACAAAGATGCACATGTAGGATTTTGTAAGTTTGCATCCTCGGCCTTTACGATTGGCCACCAATACTGGCCCAGCATAGTCAACGTAACAATTCAAAAAAGGAAACTCAAGATTTGTTCTTGAACTCGGTAGTTGTCCCATTATAGGCTGTACGTTCTGAGCCTTGTGTCTGAAACATTTAAGACATTTATTCACGACAAACCTAGACAAGTTTCTGCCACCTAGAGGCCAATAAGTTTGTCGTATGTGAGACAATAACAACTGTGGACCAGCGTGCACAAGCTTTAAATGTTGCATTTGAAATATAAGTTTTGTAAGTACGTGCTTACTGCATAAAACAATAGGATGTTTTACCTTAAAATCGTAGGGGGAGTTATCGAGCCTCCCGCCCACGCGGATGATGTTATGATTGTCAATGAACGGTGTCAGAGGAAGCAATCTACTTTTGCGTGGTAATTTTTGTCCAGACTTTAACAAATTATACTCTTCAGGAAACATTTCAAGCTGTGAATGGTGTATAATTAAATTTAATGAATTTTCAAGTTCTGTTATTGAAAAATTACCTTGCAATTTACTTTTATTTTTTACGTTGTAAATAAAACGTTGTACATATGTAAATATATTTTGTATTTTGGTTAGGCTAGAATACTTTACTAATAAATCATGAATGATTGATGAATGAAAGGTAAGGTCTGAATGATTACTACTGAATGAATGATTGTTGCTATCACCACTAATTAAATGAGTCACTACTTCCGGCAGACTATCCTTCCCGGTGTTTGGCATGCTGGGCCACTCATTTTCACTATGCTGTAAAAATGAGGGTCCAGACCACCACAGAGGTTCTTTTATGAGAACGTCAGCCCTCTGACCGCGGGAAACAAGATCCGCCGGGTTGTCCTTCGACGGTACGTAGCTCCAAGTATGACCACATGTACTTTCCTGTATTTCGTTGACTCTGTGTCTGACGAAAGGCTTTAATTGGTTTGAAGGAGTAGAGAGCCAACCTAGGACTATGGTTGAATCACACCAGAATCTACATTTATGAATGGGCATTGTAAGTGATTCCTGAACCTTAGTACACAGCCTTGCACCCAACAAAGCTCCACAAAGTTCAAGCCTCGGTATCGTCGTTGGTTTGATGGGCGCTACACGATTTCTAGAGACTAGAAGTTGTACGCCTATGGATCCGCTGCCATTACAAGACCGAATGTACACACAAGCGCCATACGCCCTCTCGGACGCGTCGGTAAAGACGTGTACTTCATGCGTAATAGAGTCTTCACGCAAAACCCAACGAGGAATTTTTAATTTGTTTAACGCTGTTATTGTGCCTTCAAATGTAGACCAAAGATTTTTGATTTCAAGCGATACTTCGTCATCCCAGTCATATTTATCTAGCCAAAGACGCTGCATGATCATCTTTGCTTCGACGACGCACGGACCCACGAGGCCTAGTGGGTCAAAGATCATACTGATGACAGAAAGGACATGACGTTTGGTGACTTTAGTAGTGGAGGTGATATTTATATTATAAGTAAGTGAATCTGAGTCGCAAACCCAGTTGAGACCTAAAGTTTTAGATTGAGATGAGTTTGGACCTTGCTCAGAAAAAAATAAAGTATTATGTAACTCGTTGCTATGTGTGATTTGTTTGAGAATTTGGGGATTATTTGACCGCCATTTACGTAAATTGAATTTTGCAGATGCTAGAACCGAATGTACTTTTTTTGAAATGTCAACAGTATCAGCTATGGTATCCCCTCCACTAAGAAAGTCATCAACGTAGAAGTCACGTCGTATAGCACATTGGACACGACTATCCTCAATGTTATCAGCCAGACTAACAAGACACTTAGTGGCTAAATAGGGTGCAGAAGCGGTACCATAGGTAACCGTGTTCAAAGTGTATGTCCTAAGAGGTTCTGAAGGTTCATACCTGAAAATTATTTTTTGAAGAGGTCTTTGGACTGGATTTAACTCAATGGCTCTGTACATTTTCTCTACGTCACCTGAGACCACGTATCTATGCTGACGAAAACGTGTTAAAATGGAAAACAGATCGTCCTGAACTACGGGACCGACCATCTGAATGTCGTTAAGCGACACGCCCGAACTGGTCGGAGCTGATGCGTCGAATACTACGCGTAGTTGTGTAGTGGTGCTAGAACTGCGAATAACTCCATGATGTGGAATGTAATATTTATTCATGGAGTTTTCTGGTGGAGGAGTACAGTCTGAGTCTAACGTCATATGACCTAGGCGCTCATATTCTCTCATGAACTCATTGTATTTACTTTGAAATAATAGATCGCGTTTAAATCGCCGTTCAAGGGAAAGAAAACAATTTCTAGCATTAGTAAAAGAATGGCCTAATGTACTAGGATCCCCCTTTAAAGGCATAGTGACGACGAATCCCCCACTATCATTACGAACAGTGGTTTGAGCAAAAGATTGCTCACACATTCTCTCTTCAAGTGAGAGTGAATGTTTTGAAGAGACGTTGTCAAGCTCCCAAAAATAAGTGAGGTCGGGAGTGACATTGGAATGATTGCAAAAATTAATAGCGGAAAAACATGATTGGCGCGAAATACTACCTGAAACTAACCATCCTAACTTGGTCTCGCATAATTTAGGTAGGTTTTTCCCTAAGTCTATCGTTTTGCTACCTAAGACATTCCAGAAAACTTCAGCCCCTACCAGGATGTCTACGACCGACGGAACATTGAAGTTCGGGTCTGCTAGCTGAAGACCTGGAGGAATAGGGACGTGTTTAATAGGTACGAATAATGACGGTAGAACCTTTGTGATTTCAGGCAAAATATGACACTCGATATCGACAGTAAAGGCACAGCATAAAGACTCTATTGAGAGGTGACAAGACTGTGTACTGGTGGATATGTGATTGTTGATACCCGTTACCTTGGTGCTCGTACCGCGTCGTAACAAACCCAGCTTCTCTGACAAGCTCTGCGTAACAAAGTTCGCCGTACTGCCGTTGTCCAGTAGCAGGCGCGCAGTGTACTTCTTACCCGTCACGCCAGTCACGTTCACCATCGCTGTGGACAGTAATACATGCGCAGAAGTAGCAAGCTGCATGGAATTGGCTGAAAGCGACACATTTGAAGAAGGTGAAGCAGATGGCATGGCAGAAGGCAATGGATTGGAAGCAAGTTTGGGCTCGTTTGATTCTAAATGTAAAAGCGTGTTGTGTTTTATTGTGCAATATTTGCAATGTGAAAATCTACATCTGTTTACATTATGTCCAAAGCGTAAGCAATTAATACACACTTTAAATTGTGTTGCCTTTTGTAAACGATTTTCTATGGACAAGTTTCTAAAAGATTCACATTTAAATAATGTATGTGCTTGGGAGCAAAGTGGACATTTACTATTTTTATTAATTTTAGGATTATCTAGTTTTTTATTTGTTTGGTTAGGCTTAGAATCTGCTTTGTCGGAATTAAGGCTATTGTTCAAAGCGACAACAGTATTCCTGTCGGTAGTGCCATGATTGGACTCCACTGACTCTAACCAGTCCGCTTTCCTGCTTAAAAATGAACAAAATTGTGTTAAAGTCGGATCTTCTTTAAAAGTGTTTCTATGCTCTTCCCATACACGTACTGTTGTTTTATCTAATTTCTTGACCATGAAATAAATAATAATGTCATCCCAATATTGTGTGGGCCTTTTTAATGTTGTAAGTGCCCTAATATTTTTGTGAATTATGTTGACAAGGTTTCTGATGGAAACGCTTGTCTCGTTCATTATTGGTTCGGCATCAAACAATGCTTGGTAGTGGTTGTTCACTAATAGACGGTCGTTATTGTACCGTTCGCACAACAGGTCCCACGCTAATTTATAATTGTCGGCTTTAAAATCTATATTTTTAATAATTAAAGCCGCGTTTCCTTGGAGTGAAGCTCGCAGGTAGTGGAACTTGTTGACGTCACTTATGCTAGTGTTGTCGTGAATCAATGACCCAAAGGTATCCCTAAACTCAAGCCAGCATTGGTAGTTCCCATCGAAATGAGGCAAATCTATCTTTGGCAAACGAACAAAAGAATTCCTAAATGAAATATGTGCACCTGAGTCAGCATCTTTGAAGCCCGCCTCCGATGCAGCACCGTACGCCGAGACACCGAGCAGGCTGCGCGTGAGTGCCACCAGGTTGAAGAACTGACGGTCAAAGTCCTCACGCTCAGCCAACGCAGACTCGTCGTCATCGGAAAGCACTTCTATCTGTGTCTGAAAGGCGTCAAATTCGCTGTGTAAGTTTTCGAATTTATTAAAACGCTCGTGTAAATCTAAACGTTGCAACTCAGAAACTGCGGAACTACTTTTTATTAAATTTAAATAGTTGCTGTAAATAGTAAGCTTCGATTTAATTGAACTACGTTTCTTGATCAATGTTTTTACGTTATCTGACATTGTTGAGTAAAAAATAACAGCTGTACGCACTAACGCTAATGAACCTAATAGATAAAAACGACAAAACAGCTGTGCGTTAGTGAAAGGATTCGAGAATCACTGTCAAGGTCAAGCGGTCAACACGTGTTAACGTCGTGCAAATCAGCTAATTAGCACGCGTTTTGCTACAAAATATGCGTGTTTTACAAGCAGTGATATGGATAATAATGGGAAAGCACTAATTTTGAAATACTGTATGAATATAAGAGATGAGAAGATAGAAAGACGATTTTTACGGCATGAAAAGTAAGCAGAAAAATAACTAATTGGAACGGACTCACTCAAATACAGTATTATACTCCCGTTAGTATGACTTGAGCTCCCACGATGACGATGCAGGCTGCTTCGGGAACGACTCCTTCGCTTCGATCTTCGTGGTCGTACCGCGTGGCGTTCGTGCGCGGTCAAAGTCCGCATAGGTGAACACGACGACCGATGATGTTGACGGCGTTAATTACGGCAATACCGGTAATTATTTACGGCAATCGATGGACCAATGAATAGACTCGGTGGGACTTTGTAATAAAAGTAGTGGACTGTATAAAAATATGTGTAATACCACAATTAACATTAATAATCAACTTATGAAGACCGTACAAAGAAATGCCCGGAGTGGCCGACGTCTGTGAGCTCAGTGAGTGGAAGGGCGCGCAGCGGCGCTCGCGTAGCCGGGTTCGGTACGCCGCGCCCCACGCCCTCCCCGCGGTTGTCCACGCATATGTGAGGCGCCGACAATAATAATATCTTTATTTCAGACACACGTCCATATACATTTTTACAAAGAAAGCGTTAGTAGGGTTGTTAGTAGTACACACAAAAAAATAATAATAATAAAAGAAAAAATAAAATAAAAAGGTGTTAGTAATTTGTTAGTAAACCAAACAAGTTAAATAAGTGCACAATGGTAATTACATCTATTTCCTATTTTTGTGCAGGTGTACACTTGCCCAATACACAGTAAATGGACTGTCAACTTTGCACGCTAACGCTCTGAGGACAGTGTTGGTGCTACCACGGACCCTGCTCATCATCGATGCAGTTCTTTTCCTGATGATGGAGAAGAAATCATCGATGTAAGCGTCCGCAAACATTGCGGAAGCACTGCAGTACCTGGGTTTCCACAACACTGCCCTCAGCGCGTCATTGTACTGAACACGCAGAGCGTTGTAAGCCCGCCGCGTAAAGTTGATCCACAGACTGCACGTGTAAAAAGACTGACAGAAGGCTCTGAAAAGTAACAGTTTTACATCTGCGGTACATCGTGCGAATCTGCGGGCCAACATATTGCAGCGGACTGCTAACGCCCTCTTTTCCCTCTCCAGGTCTTCATCGTCCTGTAACCGATCCGTCAGCATGTGACCCAAATATTTTATTTTAGTCACCCTCTTGAGTACCGACCCACTGGCGGCACATTCGAGGGAGCCTTGTGCCTGCTTGATAAGTTCGTGATTTTTTTCTATCGAATAAAATTTGTTGTATTATGTTTTCAAAACACTATCGTACTAGCATATATCCTGAAGAATATCATATATTTTTCTGGTTTTGTTTATTGCAGTGAATCAAATGCTTTTTTTGCATTATAAAACTCGCGTTTAGCTCATGTAATCGCCTTAATGGGAAGTCATAGTATATTCATAATAATATTCTCTTCAACATCGGTTGTTTTGTTAAGTTAAAAGTACTCGTAGTACTATTGGAATTGGTTTAGACATTAAGTCCAAGCTGCTACGTACTAGTCGGACAAAACCTGAGTCATCGATTCGAGAAGAACAAGTAGTGTCATTCATGATCTCTCCTGTAAATTAAGAAAACCCCTTGGTTACAAATTCTTCCCTGGAAACTGGATCAGCAGTTTGAAGAATAAATGGTAGAATAATATGCAAAACAAAGCATCCGGAAAATTACAATTGGTTTGAATTTATTGTAATCATTGGATGAGATGTACCTCATCATCTGTTACCCAAAAGTGTAAAAAAGTTTTTGGATTCCAAGAGTGGTAAATCTAGGCAGAGTGCTTTTGGTTTTTAGGGTTCCGTAGTCCTGACAAGGGACCCTTATAGTTTCGTAATTTCCGTCTGTCTGTCTGTCCGAGGGTTTGATAGGAGACCTTTAGTGCGGGAAAGCTGTAATTTTGTGTAGAGGTATGAATATCAATTTTATTACGCCGACAAATTGGTAAAATAAAATAATTTGGAACATATTTTTTTTAGGGTAGCTGCCCTACATGTGAAGTGGGGATGATTTTTTTTTTCGTCGTTTACCCCATTGTGTGGGGTCTCGTTGAATAGGTCTCTTAAAATGACATAGGGGTTTATTTATTTATTTACTTAACATTCACCTACAGCACATACATACACTTACATAAACTAAATCATACGGTAATATTTTAATATATATAAATTAGAATATTACCGTATAATTTAGCCAATTACAGGTAAACACAACATTGACAATAAAGACGCCAAATTACCGCTTAGTTGCTAACTTAAGTCTAGGTGTACAATCGATAATAAAAAGAAAATGGGATATAAATGTTACAAAGAAAATGATAATGAAAACAGAGTAATTCGTTCATTAACAGTAAAAGACATTTTGACTACGTTTCATTGGTGTGTAGGGAGGCCAAGATTCTTGATTTAAACTTCACCTTACGGTCATTAAATAATCTGCTTCGGGTACGGACTTATTAAATGAATTAAGGTTGCCACACATCTCAACGAGTGGTGAGTTGAGACCTATGTTAGTAGAGGTATTATGGCTCTGTAGAATTGTGTTTATGGAAAAGCGTGGAATTCTAGGCGGAACTATCAATAGAATCTAATACTATTGTTTTTCAATAGAATCGAATACTATACCTATTTCTAATACTATTGTTTATAATACTACACACATCAAAAATGTCTAGGGATCAAGCATTTTTATGCGGATTTCTTGAGATTGAGATGTGGCTTTGTAATAAATTTATGATTTTATAAATTTATATGGATCCTTTTTGGTGCATTTCATAATTTGAATCAGGAACTCTCAATCAAATTCGAGTAAAAGATGAAAATAAGCTGTCAATATTTTCCCTATAAAAACATACAACGCATTGAAGACATTATTAGTGCTACTGTTTCCCTACTACTGATTAAAACCAACGTTATTATGGAGCGGCGACGTCATTTAAGCAGGGAAGAAATGCTCAGAGCCGTGGGAATGATAGAAGCTGGTTCCCGGCAACGTACTGTAGCTTTAGCTCTGAATACAAGTCAGAGTGTTATCAGTCGACTTTGGACACGTTACCGAAGCACTGGTACCGTGGCTGAGCGCCATGGAGGACGGTATCGCTGCACCACACGGAGACAAGACCGATACATTCAAATCTTAACTCGAAGAGCTCCAACAATAACCGCCATGATGTTAGCCGTGAGGCTTCATCACTCTTCAGGGAACTTAATTAGCGACCAAACAGTCAGAAACCGCTTGCATGAAGTGAACCTTCATTCCCGAAGACCGCTACGGGTACCACCTATAGCAATGCACAATCGTAGGATTCGATATCAATGGGCTCTTGAACACAGAAATTGGGCAGAAGAACAATGGCGTTTCGTGTGCTTTTCTGATGAGTCTCGTTTTGGTATGAGACCGGATACAAGACGTATACGACACTGGAGAACCCCTGGACGCCAACAGCGATTAAAATCCTGCCAGGAAGTCCATCCTTATAGTGGTGGAACCATCATGGTATGGGCGGGTATTTGGATCGGCGGAAGAACTGAGTTGATTTGGATCAGAGGCAACCTCAACGCTCAAATTTATGCTGAGACGATTGTATCAGACGTCATCGTTCCTCTACAAGTGCAAATCGGTCCCTTATTTCAGTTAATGCATGATAATGCACGACCGCACACCGCAAGAGTTGTAAGACAGACTCTCGCCGCAGCTAACATCAATGTCCTGCCCTGGCCTGCTCAGTCGCCAGACTTGAACCCGATTGAGCATGCATGGGATATGCTACAGAGAAGAGCTCTGCCGAATATGGAGGGTATCCAGTCGCAAGAAGACCTTTTTTTGTTGTTGCAACGAACATGGGCGGCCATTCCACAGCGTGATTTGGATGAACTCATTTTGAGTATGCCAAACCGATGTTCTTGTGTTGTTAGTGTTCGCGGTAGAAACACGGATTATTAATTGTTTAAGTTACCCAATAAAATTTTAAAGAAAACTGTTATTTCAGTCTTTTTTTCGAACTTTAATGTTAGTGGTTCAAATGTCAAAAATCCCTTTATTAGGAAAATGGCAAATTTCTTTATTAATGCAAAGGTGACTTGGTTTATCGTTACTGTGACAAACGAAAACACTTTATTTGATGAATCCTTAAAGAAAATTTTAATTAATATCAATCAGGAGAAAAGTTATTGCAAAAATATATGTTGATCCCTAGATACTTTTGATGTGTGTATTTTTCGATTTAATGCTCCATTTACGAAATATTAAACTTTAAAGTGAACATTTTTGTTTTCAGTAGGGCGTCCCCCCCCCCCTCTAAAAGCTTAACTGCTGGCTTGAAAAATCTGGAAAAATTCATGATGATATTGCATTTCATGAACTTTAATGGAAAACTATAGCGGTTAAGATCTTTATCAGTTTAGCAGTAGTAGTTGTTGAACTTGGGTGTTGGATAATTTTGTACCAAATACAAAATCCTTAGAATAAATCCTTTACAGTGACTAAGATGAGGTAGTTGCTTGAATATAACGGGCTACTATGGAACCCTATACTGCGCGTGGCCCGGCACGCACTTGGCCGGTTTTTCCAGCTACTAACAGCAACTAACTTTCTACTGATCATTATTTTAAACTGTTTTTAAATTAACTTAATGCGGCCGTGGTTAACTTATTTAACGTCCTCTTCTTCTCATTACCGATTTTACGCCAAAAGTACTTTCCAAAATTAATTCCAAAAAAGCTCAAATGACAGTGAATGCGAAAATACACTCACTTAAACAGAGTGATGCAAAAAACCAGTCTCGTAAAAAAAGGTAGAAAACTTAAAAGTTTTTGAAGTCGTCTTCGTGTGGCAACTCTGGCAATACTGGCAACTTGTTACTTGTTAGACGCATGAATATTCTGAAACTAATACACGAAGACAACGACGTCCTTCTGAAACGCTTCCGATGTTCATCCTCAGTATTTGCATTTTAAAAATATTTCTACTCGAGAAAGTTCTGGAAAGTTCGGCGATATAACTAGAAGGATGCTTATGGATGCATTTGATGTTCGTTGGTACAATCTTGAGGCTTGCATTATTCATTATTGTTCTAGTTGATGCAGGTAGTGGGTAAATACGATTATGTTGTGATATGAGAGTGGATGCGATTTTCCCATGTGTTTCTTGGGTAGGTTTTGAATTGGAAAAAAAATACTGCATTTATACTGGTTCCGGGTTTTTGTTTGTTGGTAGATATATAATAGGCAAGAAAGGTGGTGTTTGATAAGATGACAAGTATTAGAGAAGTATGGAAGAAGCGCCGACCACAAATAAATTGGGATAAGGACAGGATAATGATGATATTTCACTGTTAAACGCCTGGACCGAACAAAATATCTAGGAAACGCAAAGGCGAAGGATTAGCTTGGTTTTTGAAAAGCACATACTTAGACACTGACTAGTAGCAAGCGCCTATGGCATTGAAGCAGACTCAAGTACATTTGTATGCTTAAAGTAATAAAAACACCACAGTGTAACCTATGCGTGCTATGGGTTAGCAGAATAGAAGGTTTCAATATATTAATGGTACTTTACGCTTCTTTTTCTATCACCTTTATTTTGATAAACTTTCCTAAAAACACAACCCAACCCAACTTCTAAATAACCAAAAACAATAACGTGAAACATTTCCCGTTAATAATGAAAGTTCAGCCAAAGGCCAGGTTACTGTATAGACCTTAATTACGGCGGCTAACAACGGAGGGTAGACAAAAGAGTTGCTTCACTGAGTTATGAAATGATGCTCACTAATTAATACAATGTACTGTGCTAGTTATTGAGGATTATCTCTTGTTGTTGAGGAGATGGATAAGGATTAAATTTGGGTTGAAATAATGTTAATTGTTTTAATAAAATAGCTGAATTAGACTTTGCCTCCGGCTCAATGTTGAGACTATTATAATAGCCGAGTGCGATTAGACAAAAAATACTCAAAAAATGGAACAAAGTTCATAGTGGTCGGATTTTCATGGAACTTATTTATAGAGTTCCTAGCTGGAGGAGTGGAGAAGAAAACATTTTGTTTTTTTTTCCTTTATGAATAACTGAAATTCGATGAATTTATTTCGTGGCATAATAGTGTGACCTGTGTTCATCCATTTTGGTATTTATTAGTTCATTGTTGTCAATAATTTATTAATCATTTTTGGCTAATTGCACTCGACTATAAACTCAGAATAACTAAATTCGCTCAATAATACATGAAATTCTGAACAAGAGTTCTATAAACGACGTAATTGAGCACTAAGGACTTTAATCAATTCATCGCCTAGAGCGGTTATATTTAAGCTAAAAAAGTAAGAAACCCTATCGAGCGAACGAATGAATGTTTATCGACTAAAATTTATAAACGATACGACACTTTTAATTTTTTTATTATAACGTATAGTTTAAAAAACCGCCCAAAAGCGAGTCGGACTCGCGCACCGAGGGTTCCGCACAAACTTTATTGAATGAAAGGTAAATTGCGATTTACGATCAAACCAATTTTCGGTGGAAATTTACATGGTAATGTACATCATATATTTTTTTCAGTTTTATCATTCTCTTATTTTAGAAGTTACAGGGGGGGCACATTTTACCACTTTGTCACACCGTCTGTCTCGCGCAAACTATTCAAAATATAAAAAAATATATAGAAACCTCAATATCATTTTTGAAGACCTATCCATAAATACCCCACACGTAGGGGTTTGATGAAAAAAAAATTTTGAGTTTCAGTTCTAAGTATGGGGAACCCCCAAAATTTATTGTTTTTTTTTGTATTTTTGTGTGAAAATCTTAATGCGGTTCACAGAATACATCTACTTACCAAGTTTCAACAGCATAGTTCTTATAGTTTCGGAAAAAGTGGCTGTGACATACGGACGGCCAGACAGACAGACATGACGAATCCGGGTCGAATCCGGGTTCCGTTTTTTGCCATTTGGCTATGGAACCCTAAAAGCGTTTCGTATCTGTTTTAGCCTTTTATGTCCCACTGCTGCTCCAAGGCCACTCATATTCCTTTCTAGTGTTCTCCCTGTGTTTTACCTTTTCTGGCTAATGTGTACCACAAGGTTCCCTTCCTCTTTTTAGTATATATTAATGACTTACCCCATTTATTTAACAACCATCCGCATATGGTGTTGTTTGCTGACGATACTTCTTTAATATTTAGGATAAACAGACGTGCCACTAATCTTACGATGTAAATAACGCCTTATTGCGGGTCCACAATTGGTTTACCGCTAATAACTTATTACTAAATGGGAAAAAAACTAAGTGCATTAGATTTGCTCTACCAAATGTTAAAAGTAGTGATTGTGACATAGTATTGAATCAAGAGAAACTAGAATTTGTTGATAAAACTGTTTTCTTGGGAATCTCGCTCGACTCAAGGTAATAATATAAAAACTAAATAATAAATTTATTTTATTCAGATGTCACAAGATCCATAGAAGTAGGTACATTCATAATTATCCACGTTCACAAAATTAATTGACAATGTTAGTAAAAATACAGAACTTATTTATCTAAGTTAGTATTTAAACATAAATGTAGGTTGCTCCAAAACTTATGTAACCGACTGTCCAGTCTGTTACTAAACATCGCCAGAATGCTGTTAGGACTGGCGTGGACTCTGCAGCGCAAGCCGGCGCGGGCGCACCGCTTGCGCAAGTTGGCATGAAAGCCGTCCACCTGTGCATCCGCAAACATCCCTGATGCGCTGCATGCCCGCGGCAACCGCAACAACACCGTAGACTTGGCTCAATGCTGGTCCTGCTCCACAACCATAGGGGCAAACTAATTGATTACCATGTTAAGTTATTGTGGAAGCTGCAGAAGATTGTTAATATCCTTGCATTGTATAGATTCCATCTCTTAGTATTGTATAATCTCAACATGAATGATGTAACCAAGATTTTGTAACAATATTTTGATTTAAAAGAGTGTCCATTTAGTTTCTTGCCCGTTTTTCTCCATAGAGATCTACGCCAGGGAATGGGCAACTACAGTACTTTCTCAAGTTATTATGCCTTGTGTTTGTGACTGTAGCTTTGTTTTTTTAATTTTTTGACCTTCAAAAGTAATAATGGTCTAATTGAAATACTATAAATGCTTTGAGTTTTGAGTTTTGAATCAGTCAGGAACAAGACCAAATCATCATGCCAGCTTTTCTTGGGCCTGCCTCAGTGACGATCACCGTCTTCTAGCACCCTTTGTGTGAGGTTTCTGGCCAATATGCCTTGATTCATCCTGGATTACAAGAAATAATAATTCCTGAAAATTTAAAAACACTAGACAAAGGAAATACAAATCTAAGTAACGTATGTACATATAGTAGGCAAAAAATTCACAGATCTCGTGCTATACACGACCTTCGGGTACATTGAATGCACTTAGGCAGACTTTACAGTTTGTACGATGCCTAATCTAATAGACAAGACTAAATAGATATAATATCGTCTTTGAAGTAATAGAGCTGAAATGCACAATGTAAAAAATCCGTAAGGTAAAATAATATTTTTTTGTAAAATGTTGTCACTTTGCAAAACAGTTCTTTCGTTTCGGCTGGGAATGGATCTTGTTTCTGAGTAACTTTACGTGAAAAACACTGGCTAACAATTTCACTAGGACCGTGTGGTTGGTTTTGTCTCAAATAGATGTTTTGTGTCTTTATGGACAATACGCGTTTATTAAGTACTATTTAGTTCATGACCACTATCCTTTCGGGAGCCAAACATTGATCATGCAATTGGTGAGTCTGTACTGCGTCGGGATCTATTATGCCCATTGTGGCACCTTTTGTAAAATGTGTTGCATTTTGTATCTGTAACTTTTATGGTGTACATAATAAAAAGTATTCTTTTCTATTCTATTCTATCCAGAGAGCAACAATTATTGTCTTACACCACTTTCATTGCTTTTAATATTGGTTTGGCTTCTTTTTTTTATAGTGTCTTTAGCTACAATGTTATTTTTCTAAATTGCAGATACATTTACGTGAAGGAACTTTCTACTCCAGGAATATGTGTTTGTATTCTTTACTAAATTATCTTGTAACAAATAAAAAAACATTGAATATAGTTCTAGTCTATACATAATTACATACTACTCTGCGCTGAGAACTATTATTGATTGTGTGATTTTTTTCATGCCTACTCAATATAAATTGGTCCAAAGCCATAAAATAATATGTTCTAAAGAAATATAAAAATCCTGTATGTTCATTCTAAACATTTCGATTTGTTAAAGGAAATAATTTCTGTTAAATTCATATTAAATAAAATTTAAAAGTTATGTTGAGTCTTAATTGGACCATTTAAATGAAAACAATAAAAAGAATAAAAAACCGGTCAAGTGCGAGTCGGACTCGCGCACGAAGGGTTCCGTACAATTATCTATACAATATTAGACAAAACGGCAAAAACATCACGTTTGTTGTATGGGAGCCCCCCTTAAATATTTATTTCATTTTAATTTTATTATTTATTTTTAAAGTGAATGTACTACTTAATATTCTGTGAATATTTCAAGCGTCTACCTGTTGCCGTTATTAATATCGAATTAAAAACGGCAAAAAAAATCACGTTTGTTGTATGGGAGCCCCCCTTACATATTTATTTTATTCTGTTTTTATTGTTATAGCGGCAACCAAAATACATCATCTGTCAAAATTTCAACTGCCTAGCTATCACGGTTCATGAGATACAGCCTGGTGACAGACAGACGGACAAATGCGGACAGTGGAGTCTTAGTAATAGGGTCCCGTTTTACCCTTTGGGTACGGAACCCTAAAAATACCCTACCCAACCCCCCTAAACCAACAGTTGCATAAATAACTAGTATCGTATCGATATCTCTCCATTTCAGGAGGTAATTTACCTACGTTTATTAATTAGGAGCCTGTATTCTGAACCCACTGCAGGGAAAAGGCCTCCCTACCCTTTTTCCAGCACTCTCGCTCTATTGCCCTTTGTTGCCATTCCTTCTCCCACAAAAATAATTTAAAAGATTTAATTTAAATTAATATAATTATAAAATTAAATGAAAATACTAACAAATAAATACAAATACAGTCACTACCAGTCCCTTAAGAAATCAGCGACGCGAAGCGCATCTAAGTAGCGCGCTCCCCAAAATTACGCCACACAAAGAGCACCATCCTGCCTAGATTATTAGTGAAGAGATCCGGTTTTTTTAATGTAATCCAACTCAATACCCCGAGGGCTTTCTTTCATTTTTTCGATATCACATTTAGCTTTTAGATAGATATAGTTGATTTTATGCCAAAAGACCCTAAAAAATGTATCAAATATGAAAAAAAACATTTCTTTTCGATTTTCAAAAAACATTTATAACTTTTTCGCCATATTTATTCACATTTTATTCACCATATTATAGCCTTTGTCAATACGCGTCTTTTAAGATCTCAAAAATTCATATAGCCCTAAAACTCACGACACCAAGCCGATGTCACACTCTGAGCGAAAATGGGGGCTATACTGCCCCGAAAAAACAAAAAATCATTTTCAATGTTAAAACCATAGAGCCGTCACCTATGATCCTTACCTCGCTTCGTACATGAACAAAAAAAATTTCAGTAATAAGATTGTCCTAATGTCTTAATGTCCCATGATTGTACTAATGTCCCAAAACTCAACACTAATAAAGCAGTATAATAACCTGCACAAACATGGCCCGGTTCCGACACGGGCGCCGGCCACGGGACGATGTGCAGCGAATTCGTTCTCACTTGTTGTATGCGAGCTGATTTTCATTTTTTTGTAACCGGCACGGTTCAGTGAGAACGGCTTGAGTTGTAAGAGGAAGCGAATTAGAAATTAGATTTTTATTGTAACAACATTGGTCGGATCTTTCAAGTTCACATTAATTGCCGTGTGCCTTGCTAATGCAATACAGCACACTTTTGCTGAAAGCACATGCCACAAATGCACACAACATAAAATAAAATAAAATGTGTGTCTCACGGCTGCGCCGAATAGGCCCAATTCAGCAAATCCGAGCAGCTAGTGTCAACTGGACCTGAGATGGTGATGTGACGGACGTAAAACTGTTTTGTACTTTGTGCTAATACGTGGTATGAAAAGATCCTGTAACCTTCCCACTGCTGGTATACAGGTCTTTTCTCTTTGAAACGGGTACACTAAAGAACACCACGTGTGTGGTAGATATCACACACTAAATCCATGGTTTCAGGTCATAACGGTTTCATCAGGTTTTTTCCTTCACACAACGTACTGCCTGGCTGGGTTCGAACGTACTATCAACAACTCGTTAATTGGAGCCATTGGGCTCCTACTGTTATTTCTTTCTACTAAGCTATTAACTAATTATGTAGCTAGTTAGCCTGTTCCTGTTCCTGTTGCCTCTATTCAACTATTTATTGCAGTGTCCTTATTTTGAATCAGTTTGTAGTGACCCTACCATAGGAAACCCAGATATCAACTCCACATTTCTATTCTACAACAAAACCATAACACCAACAACAGCGATAGGAAACTTCGCTCATAATCCGCTTCTCTTATCGCAGGCGCCTTATCGCGTAATATTAAAGTTTTTATTATAAACAAGACAGGCGGAGCGTGGAGCGCTGTTTAGTTCGGGAACTGCAATTAATGCCGTCCGCTGTCCCCTGTGAACATTGCGACTGGCAAAGAGATCAATGTTGGAATAGTGTGGGATTAAGTTGTGCGATCGTTGTGCGATCGTTGCTAATTAAGGAAAATACATAAAAATTACAGGTATCAATTCTAATATTATAAATCTGAAGAGTTTGTTTGGTTGAACGCGCTAATCTCAGGTACTACTGGTTTGAATATTTTAGTGTTGGATAGCCCATTTATTGAGGAATGCTACATATCATCGCACTGCGACCAATAGGAGCGGAGCATCAATGAAAAATGATGCAAAAACGGGGAAAAGAGTATTGTTATAATAATTTCACGCGTACAAGAGTCGCGGGCATATATCTTATTTATGTAGCGAAGTTTTTTTTTCTGATGTATTTGAATAATTTTTGAACTACGAAGCAACAGCAACAGATTGCGCAGTCTTAGCCTTAAGACGATTCATTCTTTGTTCGTCCCACTGAGTTTAGATAACCTATATCGGCATAGATACTCTTTCCCGAAATCCGCTCTGAAACCTATTGCAATATTAGACTAGAGTATATTATGTGATGAGTGTTTACTCGAAAACGACACCGTATCGGTGATACAAACATTCAAAGAAACAGGGTTAGTACCAGTTAAATAGCACGAGGATGGCCTTAACCGGATCTTATTTTTATACAATTTCCATGGACAATTTCCCAAATGTCCTTTGACAACAGCTCCCTTCTGAAAAAGAACTATACAGTTCTGTACAACTCGTCATCACAACCGCTCGCCGGTCGCAGACACACGATAACGTCACATGAAATGCATTTTATCTCATCGCTAATTAAGATTTCGTCTGTGGAGCAACATTTCATTCAATTTCAATGTTTTTTACAATTGCTGTTACGGCTACGGCGAGGCGTAACATGATTAATTTAATTAGTATCAGTCTGCTTTCGTTACAAAGTAACTTAATTGAATCGAATGTTTGCTGAAGATGTTATGTGTAATTAAACGGCATTTGTTTTCCTGAGGGTCCACGTTTTATGGACAGGAATGAGTCGAACAAATTAGTGTTGTGATAAGACTTTGTATTTTGTTTTTACATTGTATAGTCCCTGTATACTTGGGAAATTGCTTGTCTTAAAATAACTAAACAAAGTAAACGGCAATATTGGATTAAGGAGCACTCAATATGTAATTGAATAGTGCGGGTTTAGTAATGGAACTTTTACAAGCATTAAAGTTAAGCGTAATATTCTCCTATACATATTTGTTAGCTGATTATAAGTGGCGTAGGACATTGATAACATTGCGTAGCTCTTTTAAGTCTATCGTAGCACGCCTACGTGTAGCGTCGCAACCATGGTTCTGGTCTTACACTGTTGACCAATTCGTAGTATTCTAATAAGTCTGCCTTTTTTTAGACCTTTGTCTTAAAAATTACTTCATTGCCCTTAAAATTCTGAACATACTAGGTAACTATCCTTAACCCACATGTTACATAAGTAAGTAAACTGCAACAAGATATAATCGTATACACAACGTTTTCCACTTTAATATGTTCGCTTTGCAGCGCTGCAGCGACGCGGCGCGGTGGAGTCGACTCAAGAATGCGCGCCGAGTGGTCCGCGAGGTGCGTTTATTGCATTTTTGAGTGCACCCCGCCCCCCTCTGCCCCTCCCCGCTGCCCCTGGACGGTACTGCTACCAACGGTCTGCATGTTTTGGGATAAAAGAGGTTAACATGTAAGTGGGTAAGTACTATTCTTGCTAGTTGAATTTGTGAAAGAACTGGCTGGCGGGTTTTTTGGTCGTACATTGAAAACTGATACCTAATGGTTTTTTTAATAGACCACGATCTTGTCTAGTGGAAAGCGATAGATGAGGTCTACAATAGATCGAGCGTGTAAGTAAAAGACTGACAGGTTTAAGGCAGCAGAAAACACATATGGTTGAGATTGCCGGCAGGCTTATACCGAAAAAACAAAAGGGGTTCACACTGTTGAGAGTACCTTTCTGCCGCCCCACGGATGCCTTTCTGCCGCCCCACGGATGCCTTTCTGCCGCCCCACGGATGCCTTTCTGCCGCCCCACGGATGCATATCCAGCGAGTAACGAAGCAAGTTACTCAACCACTTTAAAATGTCACTGGTGACTGGTGACCACAGGGTACACTTTGCGTTTAAAGAACAAAAACGCTTACATGGTATGATGAAAGGAAATTGCGTTTGTGACTCAAAGAAAAAATTGAAACATATTCCTTTAAAACAAAGCCAGTTAAAGTACAGGGTGTAAACAACCTCATCACGAACCCGTCAACCAAGCATTCTGTACATCAAACTAAGTAACCCTACGCAAAATTATTGCTGGGAAACGGCTTCTTTTCTTGGGGGTAAAAAGTCATGTTTTATTTATTTATTTAAACTTCATGTACAAGGGTGGTACATAGGTGGACTTAATGCAACAAGGCATTCTCTACCAGTCAACCTTTGGGTCAAATAGCATCGCATTGTGATAGAGTACAACAAAAATAAATAATAAAAATACCATTTTGTTTTTGTGGTAGAACTCAATGTAACGCACTCAAAACATTGTGCTGATGGATGGATTGAATAGTACGGGGGTCGTGGCGGTGTTTAAAGTGAAAAACTTCCATTAAAAACTTGTATTTAAAAAAAACTTGTCAAAAAGTTGGAACTTTGACCCCCAAATATCTAAGTAACATGGACACTCTTTTAAATCAGAATATTGTTACAAAATCTTGGTTACATCATTCATGTTGAGATGGTATATAGAAGGTTCCCAGGTGTGGTGTAGAACAAAAAAATGATTGCAATGATGAGGAGTACAAGTGTCTTTCGGCTTCGGTAAGAGGTATTTTACACCCTTTAGATAATTATGGTGACAATTAGTAATTTTCCGGATGCATGTTCTCACGGAATTTTACCCAAATTCTATACGACTCCGGGGTACTATTGACAAATACCTGGTGGAAAAACCCGAACCCAATACTTCATGATCAACAGTATCGCATATGATCACTTGACCAACGAGGTATCGACGCTACCAAACTGTCCTGCAGAATATCCGTTTTTTGGTGTCTATTTATCTGAAACTTGCAGCAGTAGTCCTACAGTTGTTCCCATCATGCTCGTATCGCTGTTCAGAGGTCTCCAGTGTGATCACTCTCATTCTTAATCACTTTCTAAACCAATGCGCTCCAGGAGACCTTGGAAGTTCTGTTTGTTTGTAATGAACATAGTTATTTTATTGCCTAACGCCTTGTTACATTTTAATCCAATGTTCTCTATGGGTCTTTTTACATCCATTATAAGCTATCAAAGTTAAGCTATCAAAGAGGAGCTCGTGGCTAAATAATAACAGCCGCTCGGGTCGATCTTTAGGTTAAGCCGTGCTTGCCTAGGTTGGTCTGTGGATGGGTGACCACTCATTACATACCGAGTTTCCTCCGTGCCTCGGAAAGCACGTTAAGCAGTTGGTCCCGGCTGTCATTTGTGATTTTTGACAGTCGTTACACGTAGTCAGTGGCCCAAAAAAGTCTGACAACCAGTCTTACCAAGGGGTATCGTATTACCCAGTACTAACTGGGTTGTGGAGGTCAGATAGGCATCGATCCATGTAAAATACTAGTATTCAGCTGCATCCGGTTAGACTGGAAGCCGACCCCAATAAAAAACTTGGGAAAAGGCTAGGCAGATGATGTTCTAACTTTTAATAGTCCCAAGACAAACCTAAACCATGTAAGACAGTAGACTACTCGCCAGAATGTCGTTTCTATTTATAAAGCAGCGAAAACTTTGTCTACTTGTGTATCTCTTTTCAGCCGAATGAATATTATAATCGCGAAAGTTCCCCATAACAGTGTAACGACTTGTGTCAATGCGTGGGACCCATCTTTTACATATTATTATCTCCGACCCAAAACTCCTTCCCTTATTTTCAATTCGGCACCCACCCACAAATCACATTATACATGTACTTTCATTCCAAAACGAATTCCGTAAAATATTTTTGAAAGCGCCGACAATATTTTATTATCTGACACTCGAAACGTAACCATTAAAAATTGTCGATGAAAAAATATTCCGTTTCGTAAGAAACGGGAGGACCCACCCTCCGAGGAAGGAAACCAGTTATCGAGAGCAAAAAGTTGATAATAAAATACGACCGGCTGGCTGAACGAGAAATGATGAATTGTTGAAATTCCAGGAGCGTGTAACAATTCCATAAGTCAATTTGGTCGATACGTACCTAAGGGAAATTATCGGGATGCTGATAGTGGCCGCGGGGAGCGTCGGCATCGTAGGATCACGACAGAATTAATATTTAAAACGTCTCCGATATACCTAATGTATAGCGGGCCTCCGAGGATTGTTTTGTGATTCTTAACGTTAAACATGTGTATTTTACAATACATTAGACTACAATTCCTACAGTATAAGATAAACATAAACAATTAAAGGACAAGAAATTGAAAGCAAATAAATGACAAAGAAATGTTGTAGACAGATAATACAATAAAGATACAACACTCCTTTTGTTGACTCTTGTTAAATTAAATCGTACACCCCTAGGTACAGTACAGGCATTACGTTTTAACAGAGCAATTTTATTGTCAACTAGCCAGATTCACAAAACTTCAATCAATGACCGCTGTCGTATTTAATGTGGAATTAATCAGACTCCAGTACCAATAACCCCGCCCTCCCCCTGTGACTGGACACAGCACAAGATGCGCCCTAACTCGCACTGAAACGTCTCAAACTTTTTTAATTTCACGCAAAAAAATTCATCCCTCAGGAATTAGGGATGAATAGGGATATTCCTCGTTAAAATTAACAATGAAATATTGGCGTTTGACTAATGGTTCTCTACTAAAACGAATTTTAACTGAACTTATTAAAACCTTATCAAGATTTTTTATTGGGTTTACTCATTTTAATATTCATTGACGGTGATGTGATATAGAGGTTGGAATTCAGTTGAAAAATTATGAAAAACAATTTGAATCTGTTGTGTATTAGGGCTCAGCTGGTCACGACTCATTTCTAGGGATATGGTTTCAGGAATCAGGTACATTTAGGACATGTTCGAAACTGATAACAATTATAACACCCAAACAACATCGATAAATTGTATCACTTACACCTAATGTTTTTCCATTTACTTCACACAAATGAAAGGAAATGAGCCTAATTAGCAAGTAAACACCAATTTGACATCAAGTTGTAACGCAAAAATTATTTATTTTTGTTACCCTTAATTTTCGTATACACCATCACGCTTCATCATTAAAAATAATAGTTCTTGTGAATACGAAAGGAGTGGATTCTTACTGATCTATTCCTGCTACTTCTTTAGATAAGAAAACAAATCCCTTGTTTACTAAATACGTTTTGTCAACCGATCGTTTGTCCTGTTGCTACGGCGGCCATTTTGATATTATGATCAAAAAGAAATAGAACAAGTTTCCATTATCGTTGGTTACAACAAGACGTTTAATAGGATACTTTTACGATTTCTTTGAAGTTGTTCTGTTGTTTATTTTAGATGAGGGGCTTTATTAGCCACGTGTCGATCTTTGCGGTATGACGAAGCATTCTTAGGTCAGTCCGTGGATGGGTGGATCTACCACATACACCGAGACTCCTTCGTACCTTAAAAACACTTTAAGCTGCTGTCCCAGGAGTAATTCGTAGATCTTTGCCAGGCATTAGGGGTTGCCAGAAACACGAAAGTCTGACCATCACTCTTGCCAAAGGGTGTCGTGTTACTTACCAACTGGGTTGTTGAGGCCAGATAGGCAGTCCATCCCAATAAAACACTGGTATTTAGTTGCAGCTGCACAGACTTCATACCGATCCCAACATAGTTTTGAATAGGTTATTATTTATTTAAGTTCCGATGAAAAAGGACCTTTTCCTTTAGAACAGTAATTATTGAAGAAAAATCAAAGCTTGTCGTAAGGACGTCGATGTTTAATAAACTGATACAATATTGGAAGAAATTTTCGATATTCATGAAACCATGGATAGAATCCAACCTACTTTCAAGGGAAATATGTAAGTATCTTCCTGCTTATGTTTTTCAGCTGTATTTACCTCGTAGAACCTACTTATAAGAAGATCGCTTTCATTTAAACCACAGATAGTTGTAAACCAGAATGAGTGAATTAAATTCCAACTTACACTTAAACTCATATAATTCTATCGGGGCACCAATATTATCTACTCTTATGTAATCCCTGAATATACTGATACAATTATGAAAAAAAAAAAAAACAATAACTACACTTTGCCGAGTGCCATTCAATATGTTTAATGGTACCCGGGACTTTTACGAGGACAGAGGTCGAGGTCGAGGATGGAAGCCAGTTATTTTTAATAACAATACGTAAACACTAATCAGCGATCTATTACAGGTCTATCATGTCGCTAAGGCGGTGCCTCTGGATGGCTGGGCGGAGGCGAGGGGTGTTGAAGTCCGTCAGCGCATGATTGCCAGAGCTCTCGGGACATGTGATCACACCCGTCCTCCCGCACCCTGCCTGTAGTCAGTACAGTAACAAAAGTTACAGTAAAAGTTCGTGTTATGGTCTTCTTCTTTTTCTCGAATCGGTCACCCAGATTTTATCCGACCAGTACGATTTGGACAGCTCTATCGTGTACCTCATTCAAGGCCTGGAGGGTGCAATTACGAGTAGTTGTGCTCGACAGGCTGGAGAGAATGTGTGGCATGTCCTGTGTTGGGATCCACACTCGCGTTATGACCGAGATGGGTCTATTATACCCCGTCTAGCCAGATTGGATCTGCAGCGGCGTACTTGAGCGTGTTATAGTTAAAAGATGAGCCAGTTAACAACTCAGTAGCAGTATCACAGGTTCCTCAAAACAAGGATCAAATTATTTGAAGGCCAGAGAATGATAATTTTCGTCTTGGAATGTCGGTATAATGGCTTTTGCAAAACAATTCCACTTATTTCGAAGGTCTTAATTGAAAATTCACTTTCTTGGCCATTTCGTTACACGTGTTTCTTCGCAATGTTACAAATATTTACTGTTTGTATGCCTTGAATAATGGATCTCGAGTCTTGCGTAGATATCGTGGGTTAAATTCTGAAAGACCCTGTTTTTGTCTTTTTTCGTTTAACACACTGTATTTTTCTTCTGTTCTTAATTCACAATACATTTATCTTGGTATGTCGTATGTTTTGTACAAAGGAAACTATGTATTATGCAAGGAATCAATAATTAACTAGCTTCTATATCTTTACTCTTTGGTAATCTTTTCTTTTGACTTGAGACAAGACTAAATCTTTGAAAATCTATCTAAAATTAAGTTTGTTTACATATAAATCAATAACATCAATAAATGTCTTAACAAGTCTTAACAAAAATAAAATAACATAAAAACAATTTCAAATACACAATCAAAATACGAAATACTTGTCGTCCGAAACCGATTCAATTTTAGTATCCGTAAATATACAATTCAAATGAGCGTACGGCATTCGGGAAACGAATTGACGCTCTGTCCGACATGACAATTATAAACGTCAACTTTCGCAAGTCACCGGCCGACTCCGCAATCACTCGTGCGGCACCGGCCGATTGTATTAAACGTACGCCGAATCTTTATTGATGGGGCACACCGCACAACTGAATTTTACAAATTTGCGAATAAAAAAAAGCGTAGGTTTTTTTAACATGGCGTTTGTTTTAGGGTTCTGTGGTTACGAGGTAGAAACGAGCAGTGCGGTTTTGTCTTCTCTTGGTTGTTGATAATGGTGATACTTGAACTTCAATTTATAGTCAAGTAAATTCTGAATAATTCACAAGAGTAAGACCGTATGAAATCATTATTCAATTAAAAACATTTTATTTTATACTAGCTTCTGCCAGCGGGTTCGCCCGCGTGACGTCTGATAATTGACCCATGGGATCTTACTACTGGGATAAAAAGTATTCTATGTTTTAATTCAGGTTATAAACTATCCGTGTTCCAAAATTTCATCAAAATCCGTTCAGTATTGTTTGCGTGAAAGAGTAAAAAACATCCATACATCTTATCCATACATTCGTACTCACAAACTTTTGCATTTATAATATTAGTAAGATAAACCTACATGGGCACTTATAAAACAACAACAAATAGGTGCATTGTTCGTATAATTCGCTTCCTATGAAGAAGAACAAGCAAGAAACTCCATGGTTACTCTAATCATCATTCTCCTGCCCTAATCCCAATTCACTTGTGGTCGGCGCAGCATGTCTTCTTCCTCCATACTTCTCTATTGCACGTCATCTCATCAGACACTACTTTTCTTCCCATATCATTCTTAACACAGTCCATCCATCGTTTCTTTGGTCTTCCTCTACTCATATACCCATCCACATTCATACTCAAAACATTCCTCACGACATTTTCCTCATTCCTCCGCATCACATGCCCATACCACGACAACCGATTACCACACAACTTTTCAGTCACCGGCGCCACTTTCAGACTTCCTCTTTATATGGTTACTCTAATGACTGCCATTATGTTATGTGGTTAGTAATAATTGGAGGCTTTTAGAAGCAAGTCAGATGATATGGTGAGGTCAGTCGAAGTCATTACCAAGACAGGGTCGTTACACACTAGAGCTAGTAATAAGGTAGCTGTACTGCCTATCTATGATTAGGAGTTAGGATTTGTTATTTTTCTTTTTAAGTTAGTTATTAAGTTTACGATGCGTGCTGACCTATGCGTGTGGGGGGAATTTTGTATAAAACAAATAGCTTCATTCATTATTTTTATTATTTAGTCTATGGAAAAACGATACATTTTATGTTCACCCCTTCACTCGCTCTCTCACAATTCTCATACATGTAACTCCACGCAACTAGTTTGCCAATAAAATATTCATTTAAAAGTATTTTGTTGATTATTTAACATTAACCGAACATTAACCGAAACAGTAAATGAATGAATTCATCCAGATTTTTACATAATACACGCTCACAAAAAAAAACGTATTTAATTAAGTCCAACAATCAATCCATGTAATTACGTTTTTGTTAACCCTGCCTTTCAACCCAATAAATTACCAACTAAACACGACATTCAAAACAAACAAAAAAAAACAAATAATTGAAACAAAACGTAATCCGATTCTTTCAAAGGGACGTTTAAAAACCCAATCGAATTTGACGGCAGTAATATAAAAGGATCTAGTACTTGATTCAAGGTCATCGGGGATAACAAGTGGTCAGTCCTTCATTACTAATCAATAGAAAAAGGACACAATCAAAGCGAGGATCGTTTTAGTCAGCCCTTTTGTGAATAAATGTTCAAATTACTGTGACAGCAGTTTCAAAAATAGATCCCATTGAGAATATTTACACTGAACACAAATCTTACTATAAGTATGTCATTGTGGCTACGAGCTTTTTACGAGGCACGGCTGGGCGTAGCTGCGTAGGTGAGCACCTACCGGCGAGGGAGCGTGGCGTCTTGCGTAGGCTCGTAGCCATTTGCGTAGGCGCATAGCTACGCGCGTAGACTCGCGGTTACGTCATTAGTCCCAGTTAAATATCACGTCGTGTGAAACCATTTTACGACTGTGATAATTAATGTGGTAGTAAGCAACATAATTAATGTATTACTTTGAACTTTTGAAGAGAACATGATATAAATACGAGTATGTAAATTGATAGCGACGGAGGTTTAATTTAAAACCTTCCTCTAATATAAATAGCTGCCATTTTGCTTTTGTATTTTTAAATAAACGAAGCAACATTTCGAACTGTGTCGATAATTTACAAGCAATTTGATATCGGACTGTTTTCGAATTGTGTGTAGGTCAGACGGTTATAGTGGTAATTAAAATATGCTTTACACAATAACAATATTGGCAACAAGAAAGCACAATACCTAAAGTAAAAGTAGTATCTCCTTTTTTTTTCATACTGAATACTCTCATACAATCCGTCGCGATTGCCTCGTGCCTTGCGCCTCCGTCACGTCCCGAGTCGAGCTGCTATTTACCACATCTATCATATTAGTATATTTGAAATACATCAAGGAGCTGCAAGGAAGCATAGTGCTCGCGTTGTTATAAGAGAATTGTTTACAGTTTTGGATATTGTCGAATTCACATAACATCACGCTTGCCCTCGAAGGGACACGGAGAGGTGCCATTTGTCGAATTCTATCGAAACTAAAACATTTTTTATTTAAAGTTATCAGTCTGTGTCAGATTTATGACATGATGAAGTAAATGAGTTGTTATCATATGCTGTGCTACTATCACAATCGCGAATCTGGGGGGGATCGCGTGTCTGGGGATGATTCCTTCACGAAATTGAGGAACCAATATACAGTGTGTGACCTTCGGTCCCATTGATTCTTGTATTAATTTGTCTATGAAAGTGTTGCACCATTTCATATAAGGACTTCTTTAGGAACTAAATGTTACCATAGTTACCATCCTTAGTTAACCATAGTACCTGAAAAGTTTCAAGGACACACATTCCACCATGACTGATATAATCATGGACATTACGTGACGTATTATTGCGACATATTCATTGGTCCATGGTCCGCATCACTTCGTTCATTACTCGCGCACGGGCGCCAGCATTACATATAAAACGCGAGTTACTGCCGATCCATCGCCCCGATTGTGAGGCGGCGACAGGGTGTCATATTGTAAGGCTACAGATTGGCGATACAATGTACATATGTCGTACCTACTTGTGACAATAACTTGTTTATTCCGTTTATTACTTGTTTGCTGATAAACATGTGAGTTTGAGAGACGATAAAATAGTACCGCTACCCTGCATCAGCCAACTGCTAGACATGGGCCTCGAGCCATTCAGCTCTATTTTCGACAACTCTCACCCAGCTGCTTTCAGCTACTCTGCAAAGCTTGTCGCTCCACCTAGCCTGGGGGCATCCCATCTTACGATTGCCAATTCGCGGTCTTCGTTCAAGGCTCTACCCCATCAGTCGGTCGTAGGTTCTATGACTATTACGGGCTGCTATCAATGTTGTTGTACAATGATTAAATTTACTTATAGTTATAGCTCGTGGAGGCAGAAGATATCGATTCTAATATTTAATGATCTGATAAAAATGCTATATATTGATATTTGTATTAATTAATAGTATGTAATTCATCATCATCATCAGCCTATTAATGTTCCCACTGCTGGGACGCAGGCCTCCTCTCTATGAGAGGGAATGGGCTATAATCCACCACGCGGGCCCAGTGCGGATTGGTAGATGTCACATGTGTTCGAATGTTTTTGCTTCTAGGACATGCCGGTTTCCTCACGATGTTTTTTTTCTCCGTTTTTGAGAGCAGTGGTGATGAAATAAATTACACAAAGTAATCCGCCTGTCTGGTTCGAACCCACGACTTACTGTTCGTAAGTCGGGGCCGCCACCGCTGATCTCAGTATATAACAAGTAAGTATGTAATTATTATTGATTAATTTGATTGAATACCGGTAACTGATCAGTAGAAGCAGTGACTAGTTTTCAACCAAATTAATCAATTAACAAATTAATAATTAACTTTATACTATTCGTGACACCTAGATCCGAATTAGTTATTTTGAATTCCAAAAGAATCCAATAACGCTTGTATTTATCACTCAAATAAAAGTATTCACACGGAAGCACAAGCAGAGCTACTTCCTCCCTTCCGTTTCGTCGCCGCAACAAATACAAAGTACGAACCTTCACAAAGCCCCCATCTACTCCTCAATCTTGACACAACGTCCTCTATTTCAAAATCAATTTTAAAAGCAAAATATATCCAGTATTTCAAACAAACAATATCTTCTGAAATTGTTTTTGCCGCGAACAATATTTCCGAAGGCGATCGGAACACCAATCATGGCGCTGTAGAGCAATGGAGCTATTCTGAACGGACGGGCAAACAAGAAAATATAAGACATGGAATATGCAGCGGGGAATGAGGTCACGCTTCAAGTGCAATTTTTAATGAAAAATAATGGGAACACTCGCTTGCTTTTCGCTTTCAAGTTTTATTTGACGGGCGTGCTGTCTTAGATTAGTTTTATGACCGGTATGGAAGTAGTAAACTAGTGCTGTGTCTCAAGAATATTATAGCAATTCGTGGATGTATTAGGGTAAGTTCTTCACTGTCAAATACTAAGTAGGCTAATTATGTCGAACTACCATCCTTAGAGGTGTGTCTTGATTGCTATTTCTTTATTTTGGCTCATCAATTGATAATAACAATTTTACTATAATGACAACATTAAAACTACTGTTATGAGGTTCTTAGTAGATTCTTAAACCCCAATTAAAAGCTAATTTGATCAATTTAAAAGTTAAACAAATTAATATTACCTAAATATTGTGGTGGGAAATAAATCTTTATTATTATTAGTTATCATAACACGGGTGATTTCCTCCCCCTCCCCCCCTCGAACCGGCTCAGCATCCGCGCCGCACCATGAACAAAGGGGAAGAACTTCCAACATTCTTAATAGTCACTGAAGCCCTTTCTTTTATCGTAATGCCGTTCCAAATGAAGAGGTTCCGCGTTATTGAAATTACAAATTTAAACAACTAAAGAAACGGAAAAATCACCCTTATACTAATAGTTATAAAGCTGTTTTCTCCAAAGTGAGAAGCAATTGGATTGTAAAAGAAAATCAATCGGCTCTGGATGCGAGCTTTTTTAATCAAATGGACTAGAAATGGTTGTAAAGTCGACCATTACGTTAAACGAACCACCTTTGTCATATTTTCTTTTGTAATCGTTTAAGTAATTTGGGCGCGCAATTAAACCATCCCGCCATTTTTCCCTTTTCGCATTTTTTTCTTATTAATTGGTTTCTTAGAAAGGAACGGATAATTATTGACGATTTAAATGATCGAAATGGTCCGGGAAATAATCGCGTTCTTTGTTTTAAATGCGATTTAAAGTGAAAAGATTTCGGGGCAAATCTTTTTATGTTTAATTGCTTCCATAAATAAAAATCTACCAATTAAGGTGACACTGAACTCATTGGTAGGCGTGGTCAAAAAGCACGCTGTCTCACCTGGCACCTTGCCCGACAGAGCGAGTTCAGTGAGATGCACAATAATTCATAGAAAAAAGCGCGCGTAAAAAATACGAAAACGTTTTTGGAATCGAGTTTTTATTAAAAACCACAGCCTAAATCAATTACAAATAAAATTAATTGAATTTTTCGATAGTTGTGCTTTGTCGATACCGACTTTGTTTTGGAAATTTGACATTTCTTTTATTACTAATTTACGCCCAAAGTGCCGTTAAATTTGCAATAAAAACTATTCTTTGGTAGCTCGTAACTTTTTAATGGCTTTGATTTTACAATTCTGTTTTCGTATTGACAAAATTAATAATGAGACAAAACGATATCATGTTTAACTTTGGATGCACTGTGTCAAACAGTGATATGATACGCAGCGGAGAATGGCACACGGATACACACACATACAGAGACACACAGATACACAGATACACAGACACACGGATACACACACATACAGAGACACACAGAAACACAGACACACGGATACACAGATACACAGACACACAATTCAAAAATAAAATATAACACCCCGCTATCTTTTAAAGCGTTTTAGGCCCAAACTCCACTAAACCCTCCCGAAATTTCTATGGAAAAATGTCGACTAGTGTCACCTTAAAGGAAGATTTTCGGAGCAATAAAATGGAGTGACCAATACGCAACCAAATTACACCTGAATAGACATGTGATTAGTAAGTCATACCTACCAAATAAATAATCTAGGGTCACGACCACCGAAAGTATAAAGTGTAACAAGTTACGAATTCACGATCTTAAAAACAAGACGTTAAAATCCTTTAAACTACCTCCCAAATTCACAAATAAAAAAATATTGGCGGCATGGCGAATTGGAGAAGCAATAACGTCCTAATAAAGCCATAGTCTACGATCAGGTGAATATTACGAAACATGAGTATATTTCGGCACACAATGTAAATACATACAGAAGACACACTCCAGACAGCACACTGTTCGGGGCCGGATCTTGCGGAACACCAGTTTGGTTTAAGCAAGGGGCGCTCTACGGTGGACGCCATCATGCGCGTGAGAGCCCTCACGACGGGGGATGCAGTGTCCCGGGGTGGGGTTGTCTTGGCGGTGTCTCCAGACATCGCCAATGCCTTCAACTCCATGCCCTGGAGCTGCATTAGGGAGGCACTCCGGTATCACCGGGTGCCGACCTACCTTCGTCGTGTGGTCGGGAACTACCTGACGGATAGAGCCGTCATCTACCCTGGTCGCAGCGGAGAATGGAACCGGCGAGAGATGTCGTGCGGTGTTCCGCAGGGATCGGTCGCCGTCCTTGTGGAACATCGGGTACGACTGGGTGCTGCGCGCCGACCTCCCTAGCGGCGTCAGCGTGGTCTGCTATGCAGACGACACGCTGGTGCTGGCACAGGGGGGGTCGCACGAGGCGGCGGCCGAAATCATGACACGCGGGGTTGCGATAGTCGTTGAGAGGATCCGGCAACTGGGTCTCGAGGTGGCATTGCACAAGTCCGAGGCCATGTGCTTTCATGGCCCTCGGAATGCGCCACCTCCGGGATCCTTACTCACGGTAGGAGGGGTATCCATCGGTGTCGAGTCGACTTTGAAGTACCTAGGACTCGTCCTCGACAGCCGGTGGAACTTCGTGGAGCACTTCCGACGTTTGGCCCCCAGACTGGAACGGACTGGGGCTGCCTTCAGGCGGCTCCTGCCCAACCTGGGGGGGCCGAACGCCTCCTGCCGGAGGCTCTACGCGGGAGTCGTGCGGTCCATGGCCCTTTACGGGGCCCCGGTGTGGGCGCGTTCCTTGAGGCTGCGTGCAGCCCACTACCTGAACGCGCCCCAAAAGGTGGTAGCCGTAAGGCTGGCCCGTGGGTACCTAGTCCTCGCGCGCCTGCATGAATGGCGCGCGGAGGCGTTTCGCCGGGGGGAAACTCCGCTGCCGCGACAAATTGTCGCTCAGCGGACAGACTTCCGGCGGGATCTCATGGCGACATGGAGAGAGCGACTGTCGCAACCCCGTGCAGGGCACGCCACGATAGTGGCGATAAGTCCCCTCTTTGAGGAGTGGCTGGAGAGACGCCACGGCGTCCTCACCTTCCGCCTGACGCAGGTCCTCACCGGACATGGTTGTTTCGGGAGGTTCCTGCACCGAATCGGGCGGGAGGAAACGCCCGGGTGTTTCCACTGCGAGGATCGACCGGAGGACACGGTGGAGCACACGGTGGAGGTGTGCCCCCGCGTGGGCGGAGCACCGCCGTGTCCTCGAAGCGGCGATTGGCGGCGGCGACCTCTCGCGTCCGGCCCTGGTGCAAGCCATGGTCCGGAGCGAGACGGAATGGGACGCCGTCACCTCCTTCTGCGAAGCAGTAATGCTAGAGAAGGAGGTGGCGGAACGTGAGAGGGAGAGAACCTCACAGCGTCCCGGCCGCCGCGGGAGACGCCCCGGGCGTCGGGGGCCACCACGTGGCCCCCGGCCACCGTAGGCGCGGGCCTGTGGACGGCGGGCTATGGGCTAGCTCGCCGTCCGTCCATCTCATGACGACAGGCCGTATCGACGGCGCGTTCGTGTTCCACCCGTGCCTCAAAGAGAGTCAGCAAAAAGGAAGGGGTCCGCAAGGACCGATGCCTGCCGGGGTTGCGGGACTGTTCGAAAGAGATACCGTGGCCCCGGAACAAAGGGCGATGAAGGAACATGGATGGGTTTTAGTCAGTAAAAGTCTGACACTCCCTCCTGCTCCGCCCAGAGCGGGAGAAGTCATCCCCTCCCGAAAAAAAAAAAAAAAGACAGCACACTGGTATGTCTTAGTAACTTACCTTTTTAGGGTTCCGTACCCAAAGGGTAAAAACAGGACCCTATGACTAAGACTCCACTGTCCGTCTGTCTGCAGTCTGTCACCAGGCTTTATCTCATGAACCGCGATAACTAGACAGTTGCAATTTTCACAGATGAAGTATTTCTGTTGCCGCTATACTTAACAACAAATAATAAAAATAAAGATTAATTAAAAATTAAAGGGGGCTCCTCTACTACGATGGTACGGAACCCTTCATGCTCGAGTCCGGTTTTTAGCCGGTTTTTTTTAATAGTCGTTAGACAAATAAAAAGACAGAGATTATTGCAATCGATACCAGATAGTGTATTTGAAATGAAATTAAAAGTTGTAGTGACCAAGTTTCCCAGCTGCAGGTAACATTGCTGTTGAGCAAAAACTTTCTGAAAATTGTACAGAATAAGAAGACACTTCAAATATCCCACAGTTTTGAGAGCAGTACTGCGGAAATAATTCTCCTGATTGGGTCCGGACCCACGACTTCAAAAATGTAAGTCGTTACCGCTGGGCCACTACATGGGATCCCTAAATTACCGACTACCAACACCAGACAAAGTGAGCCCTATTATGCAAGCTACGAAATACACTAAAAAGAAATGGAGGATTCTTGAACCTTCTCCGTACATTTAGTTTGTGTACGCTATATGTTCAATAAACGGGGCAAAGGGAGCGTATTTATCATAATATACGAGCTCGCCTGGTATTCGTATTGATGCTCTCCGCGCGACACACGGAAATAAAACGTTACGGTAATTGTGGCCTCACTTATTTATTGACTTGTATGGCGATTGTGACATCTTCCCTTTCTTTTAATACCTGTATATATCTCCACAGCTGATTTCTGAAACATTTTTCTTTCTTTTTAGGGTTCAGTAGCCAAATGTTAAAAAAGGGAACCCTTATGGCCTAAGACGACCCACTGACCTGGATTCGTCATGTCTGTCTGTCTGTCTGTCCGTCGGTATGTCACAACCACTTTTTTCCGAAACTATAAGAAATATGCTGTTGAAACTTGGTAAGTAGATGTATTCTGTGAACCGCATTAAGATTTTCACACAAAAATAGAAAAAAATAATTTGGGGGTTCCCCATACTTAGAACTGAAACTCAAATTTTTTTTTTCATCAAACCCATACGTGTGGGGTATGTATGGATAGGTCTTCAAAAATTATATTGAGGTTTCTAATATTTTTTTTTTCTAAACTGAATAGTTTGCGCGAGAGACACTTCCAAAGTGGTAAAATGAGTTCCCCCCCCCCCGTGTAACTTCTAAAATAAGAGAATGAATAAATCTAAAAAAAATATACGAGTATGAATAGAATAGAATAGAATAGAATAATCATTTATTCGCTAATGGACAGCAGCAACACAATAGAGCAACACATACACATACATATAACAACAAACAGAACAATGAATTAAACAGCTCAACTGCGCTAAGCATGCCCATAACGAAAGGGTAACCAACTCAGCATATGCTGGGTGTAAAACACTCAGCGCTGGTTTTCAGTAGGCCCCTGCAGTGACACACGGATGAGGGTAGTAGGTAGTAAATAAATAATGTTATTCTATTAAATGGGCGTTTCTAAGTGTGTAATAAATATATAATATACAGTGAATATTTTTTTGTCACAGAAGATAACATAATTATATTAGTAATAATAGACACGAAGAAACCTGCTAAATAAATAAGTACTTATCCGAAAACGAAACACAGTTTATTGACATGACGCACTTCGATGCAACATCGGCCTATGCAATTTTAAAATTGCAATACCGCAATGACATTTCAGTGAGAGTGAGACTACTGCCTAGTTAATATTATATATTATTAGACTAATAATGCTGAGCATTAAGTTCCAAGACAAAACTAGTTATCACAATGGAATCTGGAATTACAAAGGAAGTCGGAGCAAAAGGATGATTGTACAAATGTATGGGTGTTTATCTATGTGTGATTGTACACACACATGGATTCTGGCGATCGCAGACAACGGATTTACCACCGCCGCGCCGCGCAACTACCCACATTATTTGCCGGTGAGTTTCTATGAGATAAATTCGAAATAGTAGTAAATAATAGCTAGATAATAATTAGATTGTTAAATTAGATAAACGATTTGTCAATATTTATATCATTAAATTCAATTTGTGAACGAATTATAAATGTCTTAAGCCTTACCTTAAATGTATTTATGTTTTCTAGGTCCCTAATTGGTGGAGGAATATTATTCCAACATTTGGAGGCTGCGTACCGGAAGCTTCCTCGAAAGGCTGCAGTTCTGTGATGTGGTGTAGCCAGCTGCTGAGCACAACGCCTGGCCTTGTGCTGCCGGTGGTTATTTATCCACGTAAGCTTTGAGTACAGGTATGAGGGACATTTATATTTGATAACTCCAAAAAGAAGACATGCTAAGTGCAGCTTACGACGGGATTTCATTTTTAAAATGTTGTGCTTGTTTAAAAATGGTGTCATGTGGCTCCTTGGTGGTACGTCAAAGCAAAAACGTGCGCAGGCATTTTGAACCCGCTGAATAAGTCTTTCGGTGCGTGCTAGTAGTCGTGGACCTACGACGGTATCAGCATAATTTAATTTGGATAAAACTAGGCTTTCAACGAGCTGTACACGCAGGTCCTCGTTTACATATGGGCGCATTTTATACAGGACTTTTAGGCGGTAAAAACAATTTCTCACGCAGCTTGCGATGTGAGCCTCGAAATTAAGGCCTTGGTCCATAATCAAACCCAGATTTCTCGCTTCATACACACGATCAATATGTTGGCCCATCACACTCACGTTTGCAAGGTTACTGTTTATTTTACCCAGTTGCCCTTTAGATCCGAAAAGCATAAATTTAGTTTTGGCCGGGTTAAGTAGAAGAGAGTTCTGTTTTGACCAGTCCACAATCCTTGCCAGATCTTCGTTAACTAGTTTTACTGCACTCTCATAATCTTCAGGTTTGAAGGCCAGGTATAATTGAATATCGTCTGCATAGATATGAAATTTACAGTTTTTTATACTATTTATAATATCGGCACTATATAGAATAAACAAAGGAGGACCCAGTATCGATCCCTGTGGAACCCCCTTTACCACTGGGCTCATATTAGAAAAAACACTAGACCCATTCGCATCCCGAATTTCCACAAGCTGTTGACGATTACTCAGATAGCTTCCGAACCATTTAACGGTAGCGGCGTCGAATCCATAATATGTCATTTTAGAAAGCAAGAGACTCAAATTAATAGCATCAAATGCTCTAGAAAAGTCCAGCAGGACTAACAGAGTACAACACCCCTCATCTTGAGCTGATAATATGTTGTCTGTAACATCTAACAGAGCCGTTGCAGTACTACGCCCCCCCCTAAAACCGGATTGAGCCTCAGGGAGAATGTTATTTTGCTCAAGATATGCAGTAAGTTGGGTATGATGTATTTTACCATGTAAACTTCCACCGAAAATTGGTTTGAAAGAGATCTAGTAAGTGGTTTTTTTTTAATACGTCATAAATATTAAACCGCAATTTACCTTTAATTTAATAAAGTTTGTGCGGAACCCTCGGTGTGCGAGTCCGACTCGCTCTTGGCCGGTTTTTTTTTCTTTTCGGCCTTAACTACTTTATCACAATTCTTTCTCAACATGTTCCTGCTTTTGTCTTGCAGTCTGCGCAACATGGTGTACTTTTGTCTTGCAGTCTGCGCAACATGGTGTACTTTCTTATTCCATTCTCCCTTTTCTTTCATGATTATCATTCCTCACACAATCCATCCATCAACATTTTAACAGCATTATTGTTTTCATAATATCTAGTGTTTAGTTACGTAGTGTTCGTACATACCAATTAAATATGATTTACCACCTTTTAAGGCTGTAAGCACATTGGAGAGAAAATACAGGGATTTCTGAAAACCAAATCAATGCGCGGCTTTCATCTGAAAAACAATCTATCAACCTCAAGTAAACCAAAATAATGAAAACCAAATAAACACAAAAGCCGTCCCAGAGACAGTTCCTTTCAAAGACCTAATTCTCACGAACCGCAACTTACGCCGCATTCCAAACAAGTAAGTCTTGACTTAAATCAAGATTAGGGCGGGCCTTAAAGCAAAAGTATCGAGTTGCGCCCAAATGAGGCGTAATCCAGAATTAACTGATATAAATCGCCCCTAATCTAGATCTGATGCGGAGTAGTTTTAGACTTTAGGGGTCGTCAGATTGTTTGTACTGCTTTGTTTGTGTTATTGTTGTTTTAAACAACACAGATAATCGTACTGTTCCTTTACGATAAAAATTACTGTATTCTACTGAAGACAATAGTTAAACTTGTGATAGTATGAAGAGGTCCACTTAGGGCGATTCACTAATGAAACTGGACGTTAACAGCATTTCTGAAGCTGTCAGTATCAATTTTGCATAGCCATGATAACACTGAAAACTGATAATTGGTTTGGTCAGTTTAATTAATGAAACTTTTCTTTATTTCATTATTTTAATAACTTGACAAATTAATACTGTCGCCGTGGCATCCCTTAGTCAAAGCATGAACCAAAAAAATATACACCTAACTGAAAATCAAAAATACCAAAAGATCTAAATATTACACCCCGTGAATATAAACACTCACCTGCTCCTGATAGACCCGTAGAACATTTACCACGCGACAAGCACAATGACGCGCGTGCCGCCGACGCGACTCCACCGCGCCGCGCCGCGTCCGACCGCATTTCAGACCGCTATTTACGTCGCGCCAATGTGACTGCGGCCTGCGATCTGACTTTGTGGAAACGCCTTATTTTTAATCATAATCTTGCTCAATTCACATGAGGACCATGCAGATCTTTTGAAGAAAGAACCACACAGATTTGAGTGGACCTGTCCAGTCAGTGCAAGCTTTTGTCAGTTATCGTGTAGCTCGACTTATAACTCAAGGAGCTCAACGAAACGACGAACAATACCAAAGAAAGGACATTTGGCTAGGTCGCTTTTGTACTCAAACTGCCAGACAGTTGTGGGAAAAAAACAAACAAAAAATAAAAATATGACCCACATGGTCCCCACATTTACAATAATCAAATAAAATTATTAACAAATACTTTTCAAAATGAATGTAAATAAAAATCACAAAAATCCATGTCACAATGATATAGAAAAAAAAGTAAAATACTTAATAAAATAAGTATTCATGTCAAATCAGTAAATGTCACAACATAAAATAATAAAAAAATAAAGTAAAAAATAATAAAATACTGAACTAAGTATTCATGTCAAATCATTCAATGTCATAGTGTATAAAATAAAGGAATTAATAATAAAGAATAGATTACTATTAAATAGATTACTACCGCTTTACCGCAATCTAATTATTGTGTGATAAACTAACTTAGGTCATAACGTCATCGGAATATGTGAGAATTACCGGCATAAGTTGCCGCTAAAATACTTTATCAGTCACTGGATTCCGCCCCCGTTCCGCATGAATGAATCATTAGTAAATTGCACCCGTAATAATATTATAGTTATTTATGCCATTATTATATAATGAGGGGTATTAAAACACGAATGTGGGTTATCCGAGTGTGATAATTATTATTAAACGTTTATTTCAGATTAAATAATCCATATAAAAATTAAAAATAAAAGTTACATAATTAATTAAATAAAAACACAATACAATTAGAATTCAATGATAACAAATCACAAAAACTTAAAAGTAAACTAAAATATTATCATTAAATTATCTAATTCATAAATGACACACAACTAATCGAATTACAAAATAAACAACAAGACATTCACATAACAAAATTTTATAATAAAATAATAAAAATAAAAAATCAATCAATCGGCGAGCCACCTTCATCTTTGCAAGGCTACCGCCAGACACCAACAAACTCCTGCGCTAGTTTGCCGACATCTAACGTCCCAACATGATATTCATCCATCTCTGTTGGATTGGGAAATCAGCACGTGAAGCAATCATCTTCAAGATACTGTTACTGCTGTCTCTCACGCGCTTAAAAACAGCCGCGACTTTCTTGCGGATAATCGCATGAAAACCGTCCGTGCGAGCCTCCGCAAACATTGCAGATTCACTGCAGTAACGAGGCAGCCGTAACAGCATCCTGAATATGTTGTTGTACTGTACTCTAATGACATTGGCGGCCCGCCGGGTATGACTCACCCATAGGCGGCTCGAGTAGAAGGATTGGCAGTATGCCTTAAACAGAATGATTTTCACTTCTACCGAACAACGCGCAAATCTACGAGCAAGCATTTTTCCTCGCACCGCCAATGCCCTTCGTTCCCTTTCCAAATCGGCATCATCTGTCAAGTCTTTATTGACAATGTGTCCCATGTACCTGAAGCTAGTCACCACCCTCAGAGCCGTTTACCATAATAGGCGGAACATGGACCGGTGCGTTTGTAGAACATTTAAAAATCATAACTTCGCACTTAGAGGAGTTATATTTCAGTCCATGCCGCGCTGCATATGCCTCACATATTATAGCCACTAACTTTCTGATCGCACCTACCGACAGCCCCAGCAATACCATATCGTCCGCGTAGCTTATATTGTTGACACATACGTCATCTATGTGACACCCCGTATGCGTATTGCTGAGCTCGCCGATTAGGTCGTTCACGTACAGGTTAAACAACAGAGGAGAGGTCAGTCCCCCCTGCCGCACACCACACTCCATGCCATACGCGTCCGACAGGGCTCCCGCCCATCTCACCTAGTTTTTCTGACAACCATACCAGCCTTTCAATAAGGCCGTCACCTCCGTCGGTACACCCGCCCTAGCCAATTTGCCCCACAGCTTGTCATAACGAACTGAGTCAAAAGCTTTTGACAAATCTAGGAAGCACGTGTATACCGGCGTCCCCCTATCAGTATAGTACCTGACAGCCTGCTTAAGACATACGATCGCACTCTCAGTGGAAAGCCCAGCTCTGAACCCGAACTGGGCGTCGTGTAGGCTTATATGTTTATGTAGAATGTTATTAAGCAGGCTGTCAAGTATCTTTGCAATTATGGTTGCTAGAGATATGGGCCGATAATTATTTTTATCGGAGATATCCCCGTCTTCTCTTAAAAAAAAAAATAAAAAAAATATAGTATCTTACTACTTACTAATAACTTACTTACCTAATAATAGTATCACATGAGTGTTTTAATACCTTATAATGGACAGTTGCATACAAGACTTTATCTACATCCATGATATGAATCCTCCATAAAAGGTTCTGAAACCATAGGGTGTTGTAGTGTTGTAAGAAGTCTATGTAAATTCATGGAAAGTTTAATTGCTGAGTATTTAATACAAACAAACCAGGTATAGGTAATAATATAATTATTTCCATTTTGGATTGTACAATTATTAAAATGCATAAAGCTTGTATCACTCATTTTTGTAAACAACAAAGTATACGTATTTAATGCAATACTAATATCGAACAAAAATGGCGGGATACGACGTGAATTCGAATTAACCTATAAGTTTTTTTTTAATTACGGCGCTGCGGTAGTGAATCGCACGTGCTAGACAATGTTCTTTTTTTAAAACGAGTTGCATAATGAAATTTAGTACAACATTATAACACCCATTTGAATGTTATAATGGTTATTATGACACTGGCTGTTTTAATGTTGGCAATAAGCTAACTGTTTCAGATACTTTTTCAACACACTTGCTCATAAAATGGCTCTAATTTCACCGCAATTAGGCACATAATAACACCTATTCACAAGTGAGTTATAGGGTTTTTTTTTTTGGTTGATGTGCTCTTTGCTTTGATCCTACAAAAGTTTCTATTTAAAAAAAATCGTGTTCAATAGTACAAATAAATTAATGTACCTATTGCTTGCTCATTTCACTGAAATGTAAATTTGTTTTCTCTGTAATAAAGAAAACTTTGAATTCCACATTTTGTACGTGGATTCGCTATCCGCGAAAAGCCAAAAAAACAAACTTCATTATTTTAGTCTATGGCCGATCGCCATTGTTAGATGCGCGCGCATAGGAAAACTGATTAAATTATCCCGCCATTGCGAAAAACTTTTCATTACTCGTTTTCACTGTTGAAATTATATTTATTTATGAATAAAAAATGTCTACAAGTACTAGTTATGAAGAAAATGATTTATGTTGTACACCGCCCGTTATAAGATGTGAAGCCCTTAACGTTATGGAAAGTTTACTACCTGAAAATTCCAAGGACAAATATCTATTATCTATTAAATAAAATGATTTTTTTGTATTATTTTATTCACAAGTGTGTTGAAAAACGTCGTATGACACACGTGTGTATTGATGATTACCGTCCTCGGCTCTCTTAAGACCCTCGCCTAACGGCTCGGGTCTCAATCGCGCCTCAGCGGTAATCACCAACATTACACACTTGTACCATAATGTACTATTATAGAGGATTTATAGCATGGGTGTAGATAAAGATTATTAGAAAATCTTAATATGTATAAAATATACGTGTATATAGGTACGTTCCCAAGTGATTATACCTCATACATGCACTGTTTTTTGGCGTGACGACGTCTTATAAATCGATGAACACCGGCTGCACGGACGAAAAAGTGCCTCACCGTTTCGCGCGCCAGCAGATCAACGCCCAGCCCAAACCCTTGGACCTAGAAAACTGAAATTTTGCACAGTGGTTCCCTTTATAATATAGACATGGAATAAGGAAGGATTTCTTGAAATTCAACCCCTAAGGGAGTTAAATAGAAGATGAAAGTTTGTATGAAAGTTCGTCAGTTTTAAAGTTAGGATCTTAAAATTTCGTGTTTAGGCTGACGATTGAAAATTAATTGATACGTGTCTCAGCGTTTTTAATATAAAAAATCTCCACCTAGTGGAACTACCACTTACTATTTTGACATGGAGCAGCTGATTTTCCCAGTAGTTAATACAACTAAGAGGAAATATATTTTCCCGTACGACAACCGACTGCCTTCGAATGCCTGCATATTATGCGAGTATATCGAAATGTTTATGACCTCAGCCATATTGCTGCGGTGCCGACATCCTTCGCAGAAATACCTGGCTGGTATGTTCCTTGCACAAAATACACACACGTAGGTAAAAGATTGCCCTACTTTTGGGCTCCGAAATAGTCGGGTTATAATCTTGATAACACTAGATATAGTTTGGCAATGTTTAATAGAATAACTGAAATCTTAACTTGTTTATTTTATTTAGAAAAAAATCTTTATAGTAGGTAAATAAACACTTATTTCAAAGGAGCTCGTGGCTATGTAATAAAAGTCACACTGGACTATAACATTGCTTAACGTTAACATATGCAGCCCAAAACATTTCTCATCTCTATAAAGTATAAAAATACAAGTCTCGTTTCACTACACCTCTAAAAATGTCCTAATTTAATTAAAAACAGTATACTAACATAACCTTCAAATGCCACCGCTATTCAAGTAAAAATCCCCTTAGTATTCAGCTCGCCGCTCAGAAATTATGATAGTTTATCGAGAAAGTATCTATTGAACAAAGGAAACATTATTCGGAACAACTACCGCTTATCTTCACCGTTTACCAACAGTTTCGGATACGGCGCGGATATTAATTCCCTATCTCGTATTGTTAGGGTTATGACTTGACAAATACGGATTTTTTTGCGAGTGTGCTGGACGTGGCGGATATTGTCCGAGTTTTTTTCAGATACTATTTTAGACAGTTGTTTCATCATCGGCTTTCAGTCGAACCGGATACAGCTGAATATTTTACGAAAAGCAACTACCTATTTGACTTATAGAACACAGTTACTGGTCAACAAGACACCCTTTTAGTCAAAACTGGTCGTCAGACTTCTGGGCTTCTGACTCTCCGTAACTACTGCCAAAGATGTACAAATGACGACCGGCACCAACTGTTCAACGTGTCTGTAGCCGTGGAACTGCTATTATTTAGTGTACGAATGTAAATACACACATCAAAAATGTCTAGGGATCAAGCATTTTTATGCGGATTTCTTGAGATTGAGATGTGGCTTTGTAATAAATTTATGATTTTATAAATTTATATGGATCCTTTTTGGTGCATTTCATAATTTGAATCAGGAACTCTCAATCAAATTCGAGTAAAAGATGAAAATAAGCTGTCAATATTTTCCCTATAAAAACATACAACGCATTGAAGACATTATTAGTGCTACTGTTTCCCTACTACTGATTAAAACCAACGTTATTATGGAGCGGCGACGTCATTTAAGCAGGGAAGAAATGCTCAGAGCCGTGGGAATGATAGAAGCTGGTTCCCGGCAACGTACTGTAGCTTTAGCTCTGAATACAAGTCAGAGTGTTATCAGTCGACTTTGGACACGTTACCGAAGCACTGGTACCGTGGCTGAGCGCCATGGAGGACGGTATCGCTGCACCACACGGAGACAAGACCGATACATTCAAATCTTAACTCGAAGAGCTCCAACAATAACCGCCATGATGTTAGCCGTGAGGCTTCATCACTCTTCAGGGAACTTAATTAGCGACCAAACAGTCAGAAACCGCTTGCATGAAGTGAACCTTCATTCCCGAAGACCGCTACGGGTACCACCTATAGCAATGCACAATCGTAGGATTCGATATCAATGGGCTCTTGAACACAGAAATTGGGCAGAAGAACAATGGCGTTTCGTGTGCTTTTCTGATGAGTCTCGTTTTGGTATGAGACCGGATACAAGACGTATACGACACTGGAGAACCCCTGGACGCCAACAGCGATTAAAATCCTGCCAGGAAGTCCATCCTTATAGTGGTGGAACCATCATGGTATGGGCGGGTATTTGGATCGGCGGAAGAACTGAGTTGATTTGGATCAGAGGCAACCTCAACGCTCAAATTTATGCTGAGACGATTGTATCAGACGTCATCGTTCCTCTACAAGTGCAAATCGGTCCCTTATTTCAGTTAATGCATGATAATGCACGACCGCACACCGCAAGAGTTGTAAGACAGACTCTCGCCGCAGCTAACATCAATGTCCTGCCCTGGCCTGCTCAGTCGCCAGACTTGAACCCGATTGAGCATGCATGGGATATGCTACAGAGAAGAGCTCTGCCGAATATGGAGGGTATCCAGTCGCAAGAAGACCTTTTTTTGTTGTTGCAACGAACATGGGCGGCCATTCCACAGCGTGATTTGGATGAACTCATTTTGAGTATGCCAAACCGATGTTCTTGTGTTGTTAGTGTTCGCGGTAGAAACACGGATTATTAATTGTTTAAGTTACCCAATAAAATTTTAAAGAAAACTGTTATTTCAGTCTTTTTTTCGAACTTTAATGTTAGTGGTTCAAATGTCAAAAATCCCTTTATTAGGAAAATGGCAAATTTCTTTATTAATGCAAAGGTGACTTGGTTTATCGTTACTGTGACAAACGAAAACACTTTATTTGATGAATCCTTAAAGAAAATTTTAATTAATATCAATCAGGAGAAAAGTTATTGCAAAAATATATGTTGATCCCTAGATACTTTTGATGTGTGTAGTTGATAATAGGTTTATTTCATTAATGGTATTGATCAACCTTTGGAAGCAAGCCTAATATGTAAATAAAATATGATGTTGTGCTCAGTTTCGTCAGTTATTTTGCGTTCGGTCAGTGGCGAAATTATTGAGGGTGAGTAAAGAGGATTTATTCATGCGATAACATCATATATAATGAAGATTTATAGACATACATCTAACACCTAGATTGATTTTTGAGATTTTTATTGTAAGTGTATATTATCTATAAAATAATATTATTACCATAACAACAAAGATAACTGCTTTATCATGCTTTAAATATAAAAACTAACATAGGAGGTTTGTAAGTAAAATGAATAAAAAGCTAACATTATATAGTAAACCCAACTCTTATTTCCCAAACCACCACAACTCAAATATCCGATATATCCGAAATATCCGAAAATTTTCCCATCCCTATAACACATTTGGAAGAGAAACAAAGTTGGTAACAGTTGTCGATATTGGAACCGTTACGTCTCGTGTAACTGAGCCGTTACTTTTAACGCCACTCTATAACTGTGACCTGGTCCGCATACTTACTGCCGCTCTAACTACTATGTGTTTATGTTATCTCTAACTGTTGATTGCTCGCGGTAATTAAAGAGGATGACTGTGACTGTGATAATGTTGTAGAACCTGTATTCTGTGAGGCTCTATAAAGAAGGTAACATTTTGTTTTCTTAAAGAATAATATGGCTACAGTTATCAAAAGCCAGGAAATCAAACGACAACATCAGATGCATGCTTCTGTTGTTGTGCGTAGTTATATGAATAAAATGAAAGTTTTAGTGAGCGGTATGGAATTTAAGAGTACCGATATATGCGAGCCGTGTATTCCATGTATCGAAGAAAAGACATGCAAAAGTCCCTTTAAAAAGCAAGGTACGAGAGCTTACGAGGTTTTAAATCACATTTTCAGGACGGCGCTATTCGTAAACATTGGTAAAGGCTGCTTCTGAAAATTACTCATGAAAAACCTAATAACAGTTTTCCCGACCCGGGAATCGAATCCAGGACCTCATGCTCAGCCACGATTGCAACCACTAGGCCAATGAGGCAATCAAAGTAAAATTTTAGTTATAAGTAGTAGTAATAAGTTTCGTTGCCACTAATTATTTCTTATGCAAACAAAGTAGAAGTAACGGAACATGTTAGACTAGGCACTGCGCTGACAATACAGTTTCCAATCTAAGCTATTAATAAGCTCAAAAAAATCTTTTCTCCCTTGAAACTCCGCTTTAACCAAGTGTACGAACGTAACCGAAGTCAATCTCGGTGTTCATCCCACAGCCACACCCCGTAGCTCATCCTGTGGGTGGCTTCCTCGTAAACAATTAACTTGAAACACTCTCCTGTATGTTTTAATTAATTGAATTGTAAGAGACACCTTCCGTATAAAGTTTATGCTTGAAGCCGTGTCTGGAGCGTAACGAGGGTTTAAAAATAAAACGCTGCATAAGTTAAAGGTCAAAGTGCTACAATAAGTGTGTCACCTTATGTTTGATATGTACAGAATAATACACTTACAGCCTGGCTGACCTGCACCTAAGTATTTTTTTTTGTCATATCACAAATTAATCAAGCAAAACTCAAAGAATTTATTTCAATTAGACCATTACATGCACTTGATTGTGAAGAACAAAAGGATGAACCTACAGTCCCAGTTACAAGGCATAATAACTTGTGAAAGTACTGTTGCCTATTCCAAAGCGTAGATCTCTATGGAGAAGAATAGGCACTAAACTCCATTAACACTCTTCTAAATAAAAAATAAACGAATCTCGAATGAACAGCAAACAATATTTTGCGTAAATTATTTCATTGCCACCGCTCTCAAAACTGGTGGAAAACATCGTGAGGAAACCGGTATGTCCTAGAACCAAAGATTCAAAGACATGTAACACGACCCACCCTCTCGCAAATCTGCCCATCTTTTAGGAAGAGTAAGCGTTATAATAAAGCAGCAAACGATTCCTTTTCCTATAGATATAGACCAATATGAACAAACTATCGTAACATTTTATTAGGATATCAGTTCTTGCGTAGAATATTATCCAATTGAATATGTTGCCCAATACAAAATGGCGGCCGACGCGACGTTTGTTCGTGGCTTGTAGTGTCAACTGTCAACAGGGGAGCTATCACGGAGACAGGAGCAGCTAATATACAGGAAATAGGGATGGCAGGGTTCAGAAACAAGATCAGTCTATGGTGTACTCAGTGTTTTAGATTCTAGGGAAAACCAAAACAGTTGTATTAAACCAACAGCTGTTTGTAGTACTATCTATATATTTTCACGCCCACAAACACACAAAACGTAATTTTTAACCCCAAAAAAAAGTCGTTTGCCAGCAATTATTTTTGCGTAGAGTTACATAGTTTGATATACGGTCGACCAAGCTATTTGGTTTACATTTTAAAATATAATTTGCATGTTAAAATGTAGACCAAATTTGCTTGGTCGACCGGTTGACAGCTTCGTGAAGGGTACGATCACGCCTTGTATAAGGCACAAAATTGGGAGATTGAACCGATAGGTTCCGGACTGGTGACCATATACCGGAAGGTACAGCGTTACAAAGCCTGCCACAAGGTGGTCAAAAATCAAAGCATTTATTTCAAGTAAGCCAGTTACAGGGCAAAGGCACTTTTGAATTGTCGAAACAAAGATGAAAATTAAATGTAGCTAGAGTCCCAGTCACAAGACATAAAAACTGTGAAAGTACTGTAGTTGCCCATTCCCTAGCGGAGATCTCTATGGAGAAGACCGGGCATGAAACTCCATGCACACTCTTTTAATTCAGAATATTGTTACAAAATCTTGGTCCCGACGTGGACCCAAAATGAAGGCTGTGGGAACTCTGGACGCAGGAAGCACAGGACCATTAGAAGTGGTGACGCTTGCAGGAGACCTACACCCAGCAGGGAACATCTCTCGGCAGAGGTGCTGATGATGGATAGGAAAAAGTGAGACAGAGACCAACAAAGAAAAATCACGACTACGAGATGTGGTCGTGAGTAATTAACGAAAATACTTGCTATCAAATTTAAAGTAACATTTTGACATCGATTGATAAGTCAAACCTTCTCCAGTATCTTACTCAGTGGCCTCACCCAGTAATACCGGGTTATACCGGGCCCGCTAAGTAATTTATCCGGGATTCGACTTAACCGCTTTACATCCCGGGATTTAAAATAAGGATGCCATTAATATGCGTCGCGGGGAAAGCAAATAGCAACAAGCATGGCGGTGGGAGAACAGCTGCGTGGAGACGGGCGGGTAGGCAGAAACGGTCGTCAAAGTTCAGAGCAGAGGTCAAGGGCAGGATTCCGATGTTATTTTGACGGAAAAGGTCGTGTGTTTATGTTTGCTTCGTACGTAAGCTTGCCGTTTCTTTTCAAGTGTTTTTGCGAACAGTTGCCACGGGCTAATGTTTCTTTAAGGGATTACGTTTGGTACCGAAAAAGTAAGACGATTTTTTACGCACAAGCGATTTCTTTTGAGAACTTGAAGTTTCAGATATCAACTAGATATAACGAATACTTCCTTACTTCTTCAACTTAAACAACGAAAACTTTCTTTGTTTCCCGAACTTTAGTAAGTTGAAACAAGCATGACATTTTTTTCTCAAATTTTTAAATTTCCTTTACAAACTACTATACTCGTAGATCATCTTCACTACTATTTATTTTTCCACCACCAAAATAACCAAACCGACAACTAAAATAATGAAATTGGTATATTTATTTTACTAATTTCATTATAGATATTAGCCGAAAGACGTCATCGCTACATCGCCCGTGGTTTCTCGGGTCTTTACTAGGCTAATGGCCCACCGTGTGACATGCCTTCCAACGCTGCGCCATCCGGTACATGGTCGTGAACCTTTCAGCTTCATTCTGTTATGCGAACATTGCAATCCGTTTTGTCAATTATTTACCTCATCAAAAACACTTGTACCTCACACATCCACAAACTCACGCACAGACACACACGTTCATTAAAACGTCACGCGTCTGACATGTCGGGGCGGGGGCGCCGGGCGTGTAGGCAAACAGGCGTGTTTGCTCTGCGCTCGCCTACTCTCTCGTCAGAAGACGTCGCCAGTAATTGTTTTATTGCAGGCACTAAAAGGGCCGGGTTCAGTCGCTATGGTAATCGCGCGATTCGCAAACAGGAGACGCGCGATCTTCGCGTCTTATCGCGGCTGCTACACTCCGCGGTTATAACTGTTTTAGATAACGTTTTGATTAATCGTATCTGACGTGGATTTTGTTTTAAAAGAAATAAAAGCTATTCTGTTTTTCTTGCTTCTACCCAGAACTATTCGAAATTTAAAACTAATTTCGAAAGCTCTAGTTTGTGTAGATGTAAAAATACAATCCACCAACAATTTCAGTTTTTACCTTTATTTATTTTAAACGTGTTTCGCCGACCGACCCCAAGAAACAAGGCAGAAAGATTATGATCTGTATTTATCCCTAAACACCTACAGCTGAACTGGAATACTTTTATTTCTTTGTATCGTGGAAACAGAGTCACTAGTTGCTAAAACCGTAATGAAGCATAACATAACGTACATGGTTCACATTTCTACTCATACATACAACCTACCTATGTGCGACTCCTACAAGATCGCTAGAAGGGTGCCAACGAACACGACATCTTGAAAGCATTTTTAAGTACCTACTGCTAATGTGCGAGAGCTAATAAATTCAGGTTTTTGTACATAATCCGCAGCACTGCGTGAGACTCGGGCGTTCTTTGTTATGTACCGTAACTCTAGTTTATAAAGGAAGACGTAAATATTAATAATGTGCTGTACATTCTAGCCACCAGCTCCTGGAGACTTCGCAGTGACATCTACGAGGGATTTCAACAACAGACCCTCTGCTTTATTGGTGTGAGGTGAAGACTTATCATTTGCTTAGCGGCTAAAGGAAAAGAGGTAAGTGAGGAATCAAATAACCACCTCTATATGATGACCAGGATATAGACCAGCAGGGAGAAGTGGCGAACGATCGTAAGACGAATCACATCTGCCCCTACATATCTCTACTTGATGACCACGATTGCTTTGCGAAAAAATAGTGTCACGAAGAAGAAAAAGACCTCGAAATACAAGACAGGTTAAAGGTTAAAACCAGTGTAATGAAAACAATATTGATCACAATATCTTCAAGAATAACAGCATTAGAGATATCTGAGAGGTTCTGAATGATAAAACTATTTGGATTACTAGTAATTTTGTTTCTTCAGATAATAGTATGGGCTAAATTAACTAAAGATACAAACTACCAATTAAGACTCAAACGTAGCTGTGTTTGACAAAAACTAATTTATTCATATCAGTCTGATGTAATTCATTTTGTGAATAAAACATAAGCAATAACTGTGAGTGTTAGGGGCTTAGGAAAACTAATGATGGCGGCGGAGTCTTGAGGCGCGAGCGGCTCAGTTTTAAACCCATTAGGGGAAGTAAAATATCACTGCGAACCCGGCTGGACGCTGGCTTGTGGACAGGCACAGATCGGGGACGAAGGAAACGAGAAAAATAGAACTAGCCCGGTTAAGGTTTCGTTTTGCATGCTGAGTTTACCTTTAAGTGATTGTACACTATTGTTTATCTGTTTTTTCTTGTTTTTATGCCCATATAAACAATTGCTGGTAAACCAGTAAATAAATAAATAAATTAAGGGCACTAGCCCGGTTAAGCAGTAGCCAGTCTCTAGTACCACTCTCAGTAGACTGAACTGCGAGATGCCATACATAAAAATAAATAGAAAAATAGAAAATTAATTAATTATTCAAATAAGGTTGAGAATCAACATCTTTTTGTTTAACAAAAATTGCATAAGTCGAAGATCGGAGTTTTCTCCGAGTGACTCAACTCAACTCCCGAGCAACACTTACGTCTGAACTTATTCTATAATAATTTGAACCCGTTGGCTGTTCCGGCCACTGATTTAGTAGAATCGGCGCAAATAGAAACAGGCAAACGTTTATCGAACATCCATTATATAAAAAAATAAAAACTTATTTCAGCGACCTGCACCGTAAACATTTTAAGGACTTACGGCACCAAATTTATTTTTTAAAACAATATAATTTACAGAGCAGCCCTGTCTACAATCCAGCCCTGTACAGTGGGCCCGCTCCAGCATAATCTCGCAGCCAGCGATTAACGTTTCACTCCTGAGACCGTAAACTTTTACTCTTGATAAGGATTACTATAATACTGCGAATGAATTACTCAACACTGAGCTACTGACTCCAAAGTCGCTATGATTTCTTTGAAGCGTTTTACTCTGGTTAATATTGGGTGGACGCACAGGAGATCGTCCGAGGAAGTACTAAAATTAGCGTCCTTCTATACAAGATGTCGCTTTGCATCCTGGTCAAATTCAAGGAGGTATATTATGCTAATAATTCTCAACCCGAATCGATAGTAAAATGGGTAGGTTTTTTTTTCTTATTTACGGAAGTGTAAACCACCTGTATTAAAACGCAACCCGTCTGTAACTGGCCCTATAACCGCGCTTTCACACACACAAATAAACGCACACAGAGACAAGTCGCGCGATGGTTGATTCTTCTATTATTTCTGTGTTATTCTGAAATACTGTTAAATTTAAACAATTTAAAATAGCAGGTTTATTAATTATTTGACCGGGTATCATAAATTGATTATTTATGTATTTTGTGACAAGCTCCTGAAATTTGACTTGAATGCAAAACTACACCTTGTACAGCGTGTTTTAGAAAGGTGGTGGTCATATTCAAGGGTTTGGATCAGACCATGAAACTAAACATCTTTCTCCATGGGGTCAACAACAACATCTTCAATCAATTGCGATAATATAATCAGCTGTCCCATCCTAAAGCTGTCCATCCCAAACTTCAATACTCACTCGACCCACAAGTACCACACCAGGTGGAGCACACCTCTCTGATACACCCTACCGCCAAGAAGGTTAGAGTGTTGTGATTGAATCTCGGTGACGGACTCATGAGACCACATTTATTGATGCGACATCGGCTTAATGCCCACAGAAAGAGCTTTACCAGCAAATCTGAAAACCAAAATTAAAATTTTTGAAAAAACCTACGATTGTTGTAAGTAATTGAAAAAAGATAAAACAATTTAAAAAAAAAACCCAACTTTTACCCAAGACTATCCGTCGGGGGCTGCCATTAAATGAACTACTTTTGCAGTTTTATAGTAACGTGAATAATTTGAGGTTTTTGTAGCGCTATACTTACACCCTTAATAGGTAGGCCGTGCGGCTACAGTGGGGACCTGAAGAAGTTGATGATGAGACTATTTTTATTTACGACTAGCTGACCCTCGCCACTTCATCTGCGTCCCATAAGAGAGAGAAAGAGAGAGAGGGTTAGAGAGAGTGTGCGACAACCTTAAAAGATAGACATATTGCTATCGCGGACTTTTTCTTAGAACTTTTGAAAAGAAACAATTCCGTCATACATGATTGTTGCGCAACGCAGCGCACGCAACGGAAGCTCTCAAAAGTAAGTAATAATTTTTTCCGGTTTTTTGCAGCGTGATGTTATAACGTATAGCCTTCCTCGATAAAGCAAATAGCGTGATAATAAATAGCCTAAATATTGAAGAAGCCTGTAAAGAATATTTGTGCAAAATTTGAACAGGGTTTATGCAGTAATTTTGACATGATGCGCGCACAAACATTTCGAAAACAACGATTTTATTATATGTATAGATTTGTATAGATGAAATTTAAAATAGTGATGGCAGCCCCCGACGGATATTCTTGGGTTTTTTATTAAGTTCTTCAAATACTTTTTAACCGTCGTCGTGGGTTTTTTCAAAATTTGTAATATTCTTTTTTATTTTAAACTTTTTAGAAAGCATAGATATTATGTACATAACGCGCCGCCCCGGGCGTTCCCCCGAATGACCCTATGGAAGATATGCCTCTGCTACAGTTTTATTACTGCAGCGCTCTCTAGTGTGTTACTACCACACTAAGCTGCTCCAATGAAATTTGCTCTGTGAATGTGGAAATTTCGGACTTCGCTTGTTTATTATTAATTCCTTTCTTTTACACTTACCTACAATATACACTATACACTTTGACATTGAATGATTTGACATGAATACTTAGTTCAGTATTTTATTGTTATTTTTTACTTTATTTTACATTATTTTATGTGACATTGATTTGACATGAATATTTATTTTGTTAAGTATTTTACTTTTTTTATAATTATTGTGACATTTAATGTTTATTTTTACTTTTTTGTTTTTTGACATTCGTTTTGTAAATTACTGTTAATTTTATTTAATTATTGTGTATGTGAGGACCATCTGGGTCACATATTTTTTTTTTTTTCCCCACGACTATCTGGCAATTTGAGTACTATAAGCGACCTACCCAAATGTCCTTTCTTTGGTATTGTTCGTCGTTTCGTTGAGCTCCTTGAGTTATAAGTCGAGCTACACGATAACTGACAAATGCTTGCACTGACTGGACAGGTCCACTCAAATCTGTGTGGTTCTTTCTTCAAAAGACCATCTCAGACACTAATCTGTCATAGTCCTCATCTGAATTGAACAAGATTATGTCTGGACTTCAAAAGAGACTATGACCTCTGAGTTTGTTTCGGCTGTTTCTTCTCAGAGTAGTCAGGTACGAAACACCGGCCCCATCTAGTTTTAAAAAAATGACGTGTAAAAGTGTTTGTAAGAACCTACTTGCAAAAATAAACATCATTTCATTTCATTTCATTTCATTACCGTTACATCTATTTAAGAACCCTCACTAATCAACCACAAACTGCACCAAAACTGGACTAGTATTTTTGGTTTTGCACACATGTTTGTTGCAGGGCCCCCTGGTGAGTTGTCACCGTAACACCTATCTATGAACATGCACCAATCAAACCCGAACCCAGAACTGAAAACTGCTTCAACGTCGGACTAGTAGTTTTGGAGAAAAATGACAACATGGATTTTCACAAACAATGTTTGCTGCAGTGCCCTCTGGTGAGTTATCACCGTAACACCTATCTAAGAACATGCACCAATCAAACCCGAACCCATAACTGAAAACTGCATCAAAATCGGACTAGTAGTTTTGGAGAAAAATGGCAACATGGATTTGCAGAAACAAACATCCTCTCACCCCAAACGCATTTCTTTCATTCTCACGCAAACACGTCTCCGTTCCGTCGTAAGTAATATAAACAAAGGAGACGTCAATCACCCGCTTTCAATTTGGACAACGCCACTTGCGACTGCGTTGAACTAAATGAAGAAGAAGATAAGAAGGCAAGATGGCATTGGCAACGCATCTAGCGTAATCATGGACGATTATTTGCAATAGCCTTCCTTTTGGCGCGCGTGGAACACGAACGCGACGTCGACATGCACGGCCTGTCATCATGAGACGGACGGACGGCGAGTTAGCACATAGCTCACCGTCCACAGGCCTGCGCCTACGTTGGTACTTATTGAAAAGGACAGTTGAGTGAAGCTAAATATTTTCGATTAAAAGATGATTCTTCATCGATAAAACAAGCAAATATCCAAACATTACAAATCGTAACAAGCGAATTCACTTTATGAGTATCGTGTCATCTTCAATCTTTAACTTATGATAGGAGCGCGTGGTGCTAAAACCAAAAGTCCGTTGTTGATATCAGAACGGCGCTCTTTTACGCCACTTTGCTAACTTCCCTCGTAAATAAGTATATCGTCAAAAAGACCGGCTTTATTGAATACCGATAGGGTTTATTATACCGCCGTTGTTACTAGAACTTACTTTTAAAAGTCTTTGGTTTTATGTTACACTAGTTTTTTCCCGCAGCTGCGCTCGTGAAAATATGCGACGGGAACGTTTCAAATATAGCCTATGACACTTGGGAACAATGTAGGTTCCCATTATAATATTTTATTTATTTTTAGCGATATTTATAACTATTTCGGAAAGGCGAGGCGTGGTGAAAGAAAAGTTTAAATAAATCAATTATAGATGCGTACAGCTATTTGTTATGAAAAATATGTGCCATCGGTTGATATCATAAACCAATATAAAAGATAAAAATACTTAAATAAAAATGCGGTGATAAATAAATAACAAATTGCAAAATCGGACAAACATTTCAATCCGTTCAAGCATAAACCATTTACTTACACTTATTTTATTTTAGTAAATTAAGCGCACATTTTATTTTGTGGCCGAATAGCCGCTACGGCCCCGGCCCTGTAATTACTGAACGGTCTACTAAATAGCTCTCAATGTTAAACGGTATTGGCAATCAAAACATTCCGAGATCAGAAGACATTTTCTACATTTATTTAGAAGAAAATTATATAAACCTAGTAGAAAAGTTCTATTTTTTTTCAAGATCACCGCAAAGTAACTTTTCAATGTTGAATGTTATCCTTAGTTATAATATCACACATTTAGCTTTAAACACAACGCAACAAAATGAAACGCTAATGTAGTTTTAGGATATTTACACAAAGGTAACCATGATTACTTACCTACATAAGTATATAGTAATAGGTACATAAGGTATGTACTAGTAGTATTTATTGCCAACTAACGGGGTTGTGTAGGTCAGATAGGCAGTCACTCCATGTGAGGTACTGGTATTCAACTGCACCCAGTTAGACTGGAAGCAGAACCCGATATATAATCGGATGATAATGAAGTGACACAGACCAAAAGCCTACGAGTATCTACCAACAACTTTCTGTTCAGATTCCTATTCTAAAAACAATAGGGTAGATGTCCGTCAGATAGATTTCCAAAAAATATTGGACATATTTTTTTCTTTTTTCACGTAAACAAAAATTAAGACGATACAGTGCGTAGAAAACTCGTGAGACGTCACATTTGAGTACATTTTATTCTCAAATGTGACGTCACAAGCCCCCACTCATGATCTTTGACACGTTTTATCTTGGTCAATTTTTATTAATTTGATAAAACAAAAAACACGTGTCCAATATTTTTCGATAATCTAACTGACGGACTAAACAGAATTATGTTTTATTTAGTCAGTCATCATCCCTATTAAAACTGCCATCACCGCTCAAGAAACGTTTTGTATTTTTCTTACCTCGTGGAGATAACAGAAAGTCGAGACGAAGATATTCACAGCAGTCGTAATTTATGTTAGTAACGTCTGTAAAGCCTGCCCCGCCCCTTTTGGATCCCGCATCAAGCCGCGCCTTGAATTTAAAACAAGCGGCAATTTCTTCTGGCCGACGTTAATTTCCTGGCAACACCAGTGATTTAGTGGCAAGTGATTCTACGCCTGAATTCTACTCAGTTCTTTTAGGAATGGTTTAATTTCTTAGGAGTTATTGTTCGAGATTTCGAAAGATAATAATGTTTTAAATAGGACTTTCTTAGTTGCTGTAAATCAGCTGTTTTATGAGTCAAATAATCCACAGTAAAATGTCTATATTTAGATAAGTGTGGATTATTTTTTTAGTTCTATTATTACTATAAACCAATATAACACTTATGTAAGCCAATTCACAAATGAGTTTAAAAAGCTTAGGTACAGGAACAACAAACAGGCGACATTGTACTCCAAAACACAGATTAGAGAGAGGGACTAGGCTGACCTCATCTGCTGAATGCCCAAATGAGCTGTGGGCTATAACAGTGGAGCTCTGACACACGGCCTGATGTCGGCATGAGCTGGAGAAAACCATAGGCCAGTGGTCTACACTAGCCAAGAACTGGAACACACGTGGAGAGGCCTCTGCCCAACTGTGGGATGATGCAGGCTTACAGTAACAGCAACAATGCCGTTGTCTAATAACAGATGCCAGGAAGTATCACACAGCTACGCAATACTCGTGAAAAACTTTCATAAACGACACATTTATTTAATTTAATAACGCTATTAACTTAAAAAACGCGTCGTTAAGGCAAACGACAAAGGCTTTACCACAATACAGGAATATGCAATAAACCAACTCCTGACGACGTATCTGACAATAGGAAAAACCTTAGCAATATGTTTATTGTTTTCATCCTGATAACGCGAACGCCAATGACAGAAATAATATTTACTTACTGGTCTACGATGTTTCGCAATAATGTGTAGGAACGTCACGTTATTCCAAAGTGATGACACAGCAAAATGATGTAAGCGATGGCCCGATGTAGAGAGTCGTGCGCTAGCGAGGCATTAGGGAACACGTGTTATAAGATTGTCCTTTGTACTGTAAAAGGTGTCATTGTAATTTATATCCTCTGGAGTGACTCTAAATTGAAATGAAAGGCTTCTGTGTCGTATTAGTACACTATATTATTCATGAATACACTGACACCTTTTACAGTACAAAGGACAATCTTATAACACGTGTTCCCTAATGCCTCGCTAGCGCACGACTCTCTGCATCGGGCCATCGCTTACATTATTTTGCTGTCTCATCACTTTGGAATAACGTGACGTTCCTACAAATGTATAGATAGCCTTTCTGTTCCTTGACCGAGATCTTCAAATAGGAGATCATCTCATCCGACCTTTCATTTTTAGCATTTTGCAAAAATGAAAGGTCAGAAACTTATTAGTATTATTATATACAAACTTATTGTTCATCGCACAGAAAAATATTATCTTACTTTGAGACCGACTAGAAACGGTTTCAAAAACTACTGTAGTGAAACTTCGACAAACACTTTTTTAGTGGTCTGAGGTAGACAAAGAGCTTCAACTATGAAACATAAAATAACATGATTAGCATAATCTGTGCATTAAGCACTTCAGTCTAACTTAGTAGCCATGTTTCATAGAGCGGGTCTCAAGCATGCGGCGGATGCTGAACAGACCAACATTGTGCGGAGAGGAACTGCGAAGTTTTACAGGAATGGAAAGGGTTTTGCTTGAGATTGCTTCTTGATAATATTTTACGCCTGGCCTCAATTCTCAATTATTAATAACTGAACAACTAATTGAATTACATTCGAATGATTGCATTTATCATCGCCTTTGTCTTTTTAAGTCTATTATGTGATTGTGTCGAAAAATATTATCAAGAAACTAAAAGGTCTTCATGCTGTTTATCTTTTCTTCCAGGTCACCGTAATACTGGACTGCCTCGTTTGTCAAGTGGTCGCAAGAGCGACTGCTGAGTACGAGGTCCTGGTTTCGATTCCCGGATCGGGCAAAGCGCTATTGGGTTTTTCATTAGGAATTTTTCAGTAGCAGCCACGGAGTCTGTATTAGGGCTCCGTTGATGGCAACAGGCTCGCCCGCCATTACAAGAAACATCAACATAACTGGCGAAATGTGGGTGTACTATATTAGGTACATCTCTGCCTAACCCTTCGGGGGTTACAGGCGTGATGTTATGTCACCCTAATTTCGAATACCTATCTTAATCGCTGATTTGAGCTCTAGGGTCATTAAATTACTTATCTCAATTAATATCATTAAAAGACAAACCATGCCTTGTAAATAATTTACACAAAATTACGAAGCTACACATTTAGGCCAAAGGAATCTCAAACAAATCCTAGAATTAGCCGGTAAAGTAATGATTGTAAAAACAAAGGTTTTGTAATTAGGAGTGGCTCGTGGCTAGTCCCCACCAGGCAGTGGCTGTGGGGCTAAATCATATTGATACGAGACAAGACTCGCTGTAAGCTCTTACAAGACCTTGTATGTGGTGCAGGGAATGAGAGAGAGCGATTTTAGTTTTTTTTATTGAATTAGATGGGTTTTTTTCTCTTGAAGAGGTTGATGATGGCCTGCTCAAAATACTTATAAATGTCGCCGCTATCTGCTAAGAATATTAGTTAATCTAATTAATGACCAACTTATAATTTGCCATCCATCATAATATTGATTCTGCCATGTGAGTTGGCAGTACAATTATTAGGATGATCTGAATGAAAGTCGCTTGGCAGATTGATTGTCAGTGAAAACATCTGTTTTAAATACATTAACTTCATCACGCCTGTGTTCTCCGAGGGGGTAGTTAGTTTATGGGTGTACACCTAGCAGACCTACATAAACAGACATTTCTATTGAGAAAATCAATTAGCTGACCACACCCGCTACCACCTATTCCCTACACCACGACCCAAAAGATGTCTCTTCATTTTACACCAAAAATAAAATCTTTATCCGGGGATTAGGGAGCGGGGCGGGCGGGGGGAGGTAGCTATAATTTATCTCACTAATGGTTTTAAAGCTGACATCTGCCCTTTTAAGAGCCCCGTAAACAAGCGGCCACACTTTATATCGGGGCAGTAAAAATGCATTTTTCCGCCTCCCTCGTTTACTTGCCATTTAGAAGATTGTTTTCGTTGATATTGTGGGAACTTAGTTTGGATTTGTTTTTTTTGGGATAACGACCTCTGATTGTAATGGTGATCTCTTGGTTTTAAGGGGGTCTGTAGATTTAACTTTACTTTCATTAATATATCTAGCATTAATTGGTGTTACGAGTTCACTACTGCCCTATTTTTAGACAGCAACTAGAGCTAATCTCCTTTTCACACAAACACAATCAAAACACCACGCTGACTGACATAAAACTGAACACCCTTATTTTACCCCTCCACAACTATGTCAGCTTCATAATAGACGTCTGTAGTTGCTGAAAACCGGCTTAAAACATAAATAAATGAGTAAATAACCTGCACAAGTCGAGATAACCGACTCATAGCCTCTCTGATGGCCAGCAGGGCAACTGAAGCGTTATCTTCCACTAAAACTCCTCAGGATTAAACTAAGAGTATAGTTAATTAATATTTGTACGCTAATTCGGCTTGAGAACTGTTGAATCAGTGTTTAAATGGGTACTTTTATTCTGTTTCTTAATCTTCTGACTAGGACTTTGTTGTTATCTTATTGTGAGGGAGTAAGGATCATTTTTCATCGAAAACTGTTAATTAAAGAAGAGCAAAATAAGGCGATAAGGTGAATAGACATGGTGTTCTGGTGTTAACTTAGGAGAGGCGTTTGCCCAGCAGTTTGCGATAGGTTGACATGATTGATTTGTTGCTGATGAGAATGTCGATTTAGAAGCCTTAGGCTTAGCTAAATAGCCATACACTACGAGTATAACTCAGCAAAAGTAGTACATACTTTGAGTAGTCAAAAAAACCCAGAGACTGCAGTTAATTACTGAAGATTTCTTAATTTCAATATCATACATTGACCATTTGGATATTATTTTATTGAGTTAAAAGGTTAACCCTTAACTTAACTCAATTTTAATGGCCCAGCTATGTAGTCGGTGGAAGCATTGTTAGAAGCACTGAAGCACGTTAGAAGCAGCGCTTCGTTATTCGGAGCACGCGGAACAAACGACAAACAATTTGATCGCTTTACTACAGAATGTGCAGCAAAAGTTCAAAAGATATAATGACTTGTTGAGATCTGTGCCGATTTCTTGTAAGAAAATGTAAGTTAGGATTCAACGCATCGTCAAATTAAAATATTTGTCATCAAGGATAACATAATACCTGAAGAGTTCGCTTAACAATTCGCAAATTAAAAGCTCACAGGAGAACTTTCAAAGTTCATCGGACTATGGACGATAAGCAATGAAAACTACAGTGGTTACTGTCTTCTAAGCCTTTCGAAACCAAAAGTATTAAATTCACAAGCACACACTATACTTAAAACATTTCTAATTTCCGAAATACCTGAGTGCCACAACAATTAAATTGTTACTTAACTCCGTTGCACACCGGGCAACACCCAGCCGCGCGTTTTTCTCTTAAAATATAACGCGTAGGTGGTGTGGCAGCAAAAAATATAAAAATCGCTCGGACCGCGGCCGTTATAAATGGGCAGTAATTAGGGCACACAACGGCACCTCTTTCACCCTCTTTCATCCCCTGAACACACCGCGCCTCGGATATTCACCCCTTACAACCACATGGCGGACTTTTAATCTGCGAGAAACTTGCAAAGTCTCGATAGTTAACTGGCAAAGTTTCAGTTTCAGAAATCGATTGGTTCATCCGATTCGCATGCTCAAGTTTAAGATTTGATCTATTGATATTCGACTACTCGAAAATCCGTACTATCATAAAAACTTGTACAGAAAAAATGTTCTTGAATTGTTTGAGTTTCAGCTCCAAATAGTTTTCGTTCTCCACTTTATTCCACAGAGCCTATAAACATCACTATTTGCGTTATGTACAAAATAACTTATTTAACCGAGTAGCAAAACAACAGATAAGAAATATTGAAGCTAACTTTCACTAAAATATTCATGCGATTACGTCGGCGTGGCGCCCAGTGTGCCTCGGGCCTTTATTCTACACTTTTTCCTATCCTGCCTGTTATACGGTTATAACGTAGCGACTAGGCAACGAGTTTTTGTGGATATTATGCTTTTAGCACCGTGTATTATAAACGTTTGGGCAAAAACCTCTTTATATTGCCATCGCTTTTTGTGGTCGCAACTTGAATATTGTGGAAACTTTTTAGTTGAGACAACATTTTCAAATTGATATTCGAACATGTGTTTTTGATAATGACTTGTGTCATATACTTGCAATAAAAATCTTCTCTGTGCAAACAACGTTTTTGCTTCCATATCGTAATTATCTACCATATTTCATCAAAAGGTTATGGGCCCAGTCACTAAATTTGCCATCAAGAACCTCTGCGGCTTAGATGACTACTCTACGTGGAAATTCGCGATAAAAATGATTCTCACAAGAGAAAAGTTGTTCATGTATACGTCAACGTACCCGGATTCCAAAGACTCCACCGCCATCGAGAAGGACCAAGACGCACTAGCTTTGATTTGCCTACACGTGGAACCTACACTTTATGCGTATGTACAAGATTCAAATAATGCTAAAGATGCTTGGGATAGCTTAGCGAAAGCGTTTGAGGACAAAGGCGTAAATCGCAGGATCACCCTCATGAACGCGTTGTTGGATGAGAAGCTAGAGAGACACTCGTCGATGCATGAATATGTTGCTGCAGTTATGTCTCTTTCTCAAAAGTTGAAGGATATTGCCACCGGATTTGACGATGATCTTGTAGCTGTCGTGTTACTGAGAGGACTACCTGAAGAGTACAGGCCTATGCGAATGGCGCTGGAACACTCTGGGATGAAGTTGACTTCAGAGAACGTACGGCAGAAGTTACTACAGGAGGATTCACGTCAAGGTTGTAGTACATTGTCTTCAGCGGACTCGGCATTGGCTGTGAGTAAGAAGCGGAATGGGAACAAAGATATTAATATGACCAAAATTAAATGTTTTAAATGTGGAAAGAGTGGACATAAGAAGCCGGACTGTCCTGAAGGAAGGAAAGTGGGTTCGATCTCCAAACTGAGTGACGTCGCGATCGTGAGCCTGTCTTCATTCAGTGCCGGGGACTCCTTCAATCTGACGGAGTGGTACATCGACAGCGGGGCATCTTCACATATGTCTTTCCAGAAACATTGGTTTAAAGATTTGGTTATGAATGTTGGTATGAGTAACGTGACATGTGCGAATAATGATAAGATTGAATGCAAGGGTAAGGGTGATATCATGGTGAGTTTGAAAGGACGAATGCTTGCTGTGAGGGATGTCATGTATGTACCCGGTTTGCGTGTTAATCTGTTATCAGTGTCTAAATTAGTAGAGAAAGGATGGAAGGTTAATTTTGACAGAGATGGATGCAAGCTAATTCACCATTTGGTTCCAGGCCATTTCAAGGGAAAGCTTCTGGCTACTGCAAGTGAAGTCTCAGGGATCTACAAGCTTGAAGGTTGTCAGGCGGTTGTAGATGGGACTGCGTTGGCGTCAGTGAAAGCAGGTAATCCTTTGATGTTGTGGCACCGGCGGCTTGGACACGTAAATGAGCGAGATTTACGTAAGCTTCCGGGTATGGATTTTGGAAAGAGTGTAATGGAGCCTTGTGTCGCCTGTATTAAGGGGAAGGCACATCGTTTACCTTTTCCAGTTGGTGAGGCTGAGAGGGCAGTCGAGAGACTGCAACTGGTTCACGCAGATATCTGTGGTCCAATGTCTGAACCCACGTATGGTGGATCTCGGTATATGCTAGTTATTTTAGATGATTTTACACGTAAATCTTTTGTATTTTTCCTTAAAACAAAAGATCAGGTTTTTGATCATTTTAAAGTTTTTGTAGCTAGTGTAGAGGTTGAAACCGGGTTGAAGGTAAAGTGCATACGCACGGACAATGGAACAGAATTTGTGAACAGGAAGTTTGATGGGTTTCTACAGCAAAAGGGTATAAACCATCAGTTAACTGTTCCCTACACTCCGGAGCAGAACGGCGTAGTGGAGCGAGCAAACCGCACTATCGTGGAGATGGCTCGTGCTATGTTGGCGGAAAACGGTCTGTGTGCGAGACTGTGGGGAGAGGCATGTAATACAGCTGTTTATACCAAGAACAGGCTGCCTCACAGTGGCAATAGTGGTAAGATTCCTGAGGAGTTGTGGACAGGGAAGGCTCAGTCGTTCGGTCATTTCAGAGTTTTTGGAACAAAAGCGTTTGTGCACGTACCCAAGGAAACTTGGAAGAAATGGAGCCCTAAAGCGGTAGAACTTATCTTTGTTGGTTACTGTGAAGAAACCAAGGGATATCGTTTCATAAATCCCAGTAATCCTCGCGTCATTGTTAGAGCAAGGGATGTAGTTTTCTTGGAGGACTCTACAGCAATAGTTTCAGAGGATCCTAGTCAGCTCGTAGTCAGCGGTGACAAAGGTGCTGAAGTAATCTGGGAATTTGCAAAGGTAGAAGGCCAGTCAGGCTCGTCACCTGGTAGTGCAGAAGCTTCTCAAGAGCCTAGTTCCACAGATGGGGCTGAAGTATATGAAGACGCGGAGATGGAGGTAGGAAAAACGGGCGATAGCGGAGCAGAAAATGTCGTGGTGGAAAACGTTGAAGTTGAAGAGACCATTAACAGAGGAGAGTCAAACGAAGGTGAATGTCGTTATCCTCTACGTAGTAGAATCCGAAAAGGAAATCTTCATGGACTTGCATGCTATACAGAAGACCAGGAGCCTTTGCCAGTTAAGGAAGCCTTAAATCGGGAAGATAAGGATAACTGGAAGGAAGCCATGAAAAAAGAGTTGGATTCGATGTACGAGAACAAGGTCTGGAAGCTCGTTAAAAGGCCATCTGAAGCTAAAGTCGTGGGAAACAAGTGGATCTTCAAGTACAAGTTTGATGCAGATGGTAATAAGACCTATAAAGCTCGACTTGTGGCGAAGGGTTTCACTAAGTCCTACGGGGTCGACTACTTCGAAACTTATTCACCGGTCGTGAGAAGATCGACAGTTAGATTGCTGCTATCGTTGGCTATTGAAAAGGATTTGTTCATCAGTCACTTCGATGTGAACACCGCCTTTCTGAACGGTGATTTGCATGAAAGAGTTTATATGCAACAGCCGGAGGGTTGCATAGACGAAAACTCGAAGGAAAAAGTTTGCTTATTAGAAAAAGCGATATACGGCCTTAAACAAGCTTCACGGTCTTGGAATGAAAAAGTAAATGAAGTGTTATTGTCTTTGAATTTCAAACGCTGTGACTTTGATAGCTGTCTTTACAAAAATAATATTTTTTATATCGCTTTGTACGTTGACGATTTTTTATTATTTTACAAAGACAAACAGCAAAAGGAAGTTTTATTAGACAATCTTTCTAAACAGTTCAAGATAAAGGATTTAGGGGAAGCGAGACAAGTTTTGGGTATGCTTTTGTTTAAGACGGATACTGGAATATATTTGAATCAAAAGAGGCTTATTTCGAAGATCTTGGATGAATATGGTATGTCTGACTGCAAACCAGTGAAAACTCCGACGGAAATGGATTTCCATAAAGCCTTGGCGGAAGGGGAAGGAGGTAAGTTCTTATCCTGCCAAGACTCTCGTAGTTATCAGGCGCTTATAGGTTCGCTGAACTATTTGGCCTGTAACACACGCCCGGATATTGCGGCTGCGGTAAATTTTTTAGCACAGTATAACTCATGTTGTGAGGAACGTCATTGGAAAGCTGCTAAACATATCTTGAGATACCTTAAGGGTACAAGGGATCTATGTTTGACATTTCCCAAGTCGCCGGTGCAGGACATCACGGGATTCGTAGATGCTGACTGGGGAGGGAACATCAAAGATAGGAAATCATATTCTGGGTTTATTTTTAGATGCGGAAACTCGTTGATTAACTGGGAATGCCGGAAACAAGCTTGTGTGGCACTGTCGTCAACGGAAGCCGAGTATATTGCTCTTTCGGAGGCAACCAAGGAGGCAGTTCACTTGCGGCAGTTGAATGCATTTATAAGAGGTGAATATCTTGGGGCTATTTGCATTTTCGTAGATAATCAGAGTGCTATTAAACTTGCCTACAATCCTGTAGCGCATAGAAGGACGAAACATATAGACATAAGGGCGCACTATGTCAGAGATTGCATTGCTAAGAATGTTGTACGTCTGGACTATGTGTGTACGGAAGATAACCCAGCAGATGTGCTGACAAAACCATTGGGTCGTATGGCATTTAATAAATGTGTTCGCGATCTGAGTTTGAGGGTGTCTGGTGTCGCGGGAGTCGTGCGGTCCATGGCCCTTTACGGGGCCCCGGTGTGGGCGCGTTCCTTGAGGCTGCGTGCAGCCCACTACCTGAACGCGCCCCAAAAGGTGGTAGCCGTAAGGCTGGCCCGTGGGTACCGCACGATCTCCCGTGAGGCGGCGTGCCTCCTTGCCGGATTGCCGCCATGGGATCTGGAGGCGATAGTCCTCGCGCGCCTACATGAATGGCGCGCGGAGGTGCTACGCCGGGGGGAAACTCCGCTGCCGCGACAAATTGTCGCGCAGCGGACAGACTTCCGGCGTGATCTCATGGCGACATGGAGAGAGCGACTGTCGCAACCCCGTGCAGGGCACGCCACAATAGTGGCGGTAAGTCCCCTCTTTGAGGAGTGGCTTGAGAGACGCCACGGCGTCCTCACCTTCCGCCTGACGCAGGTCCTCACCGGACACGGTGTTTTCGGGAGGTTCCTGCACCGAATCGGGCGGGAGGAAACGCCCGGGTGTTTCCACTGCGAGGATCGACCGGAGGACACGGTGGAGCACACGGTGGAGGTGTGCCCCGCGTGGGCGGAGCACCGCCGTGTCCTCGAAGCGGCGATTGGCGGCGGCGACCTCTCGCGTCCGGCCCTGGTGCAAGCCATGGTCCGGAGCGAGACGGAATGGGACGCCGTCACCTCCTTCTGCGAAGCAGTAATGCTAGAGAAGGAGGTGGCGGAACGTGAGAGGGAGAGAACCTCACAGCGTCCCGGACGCCCCGGGCGTCGGGGGCCACCACGTGGCCCCCGGCCACCGTAGGCGCGGGCCTGTGGACGGTGGGCTATGGGCTAGCTCGCCGTCCGTCCGTCTCATGACGACAGGCCGTGTCGACGGCGCGTTCGTGTTCCACGCGCGCCTCAAAGAGAGTCAGCAAAAAGGAAGGGGTCCGAAAGGACCGATGCCTGCCGGGGTTGCGGGACTATTCGAAAGAGATACCGTGGCCCCGGAACACAAAGGGCGATGAAGGAACATGGATGGGTTTTAGTCAGTAAAAGTCTGACACTCCCTCCTGCTCCGCCCAGAGCGGGAGAAGTCATTTGATGATTTCCCATCCGAAAAAAAAAAAAAAAAAAAAAAAAAAAAAAAAAAAAGGATGTCTGGTGTGGTGTGATAGTATATCTGATGATGGATGTTGTTTGAGGGGAAACGTGGAAACTTTTTAGTTGAGACAACATTTTCAAATTGATATTCGAACATGTGTTTTTGATAATGACTTGTGTCATATACTTGCAATAAAAATCTTCTCTGTGCAAACAACGTCTTTGCTTCCATATCGTAATTATCTACCATATTTCATCAAAAAATATTTAGGTACCTGGAGGACGGATACACAACGCTAACCTTAGGGGTCATGGTTATCCTGTTTCATTTAGGATAAGAATAGTTTGTAGTATTTGATAACTATTGGCGAAAAACGGTGTAAACTTTTCAAATAGGCAGACCTGATAATTATGCTTTTGATGAGTTATTTCAATGTCATTTTATCTTTTGTGTTCCAAGCAAATCCTAAACTCAAATGAACTGTAACTCAAACATGTTTTTCTACTTGACAATATCGATCCACCAACGTATCTCCAATGTATTGAACCTATATAACAATCCATTCAACTACAAAATAACCACAAAGTCCTCAACAAAGTGAAACATCCAATCTGTAATACAGCTCAATATGCGACATCCAGCGACATCCACGGGACCACGGCGCAACTATGAATGCAGATCCGAACTCATAATATGAATATTGCAAGCTTATGGCTCCTTGCGACCGACCCAAAGCCAAATGCGGAATGAAAATTTAATCTGAAATGATCACGCCGGTACATTCCCTGGGAATTATTCATACGAGGACTGCGACGTGGTAATAAGTAAAAACTAACAAAGAGGAGAAATATGAGTGGGCCCCATTACAACAATAAATGTCCCCGCGCAAAAACGCGGACCAGAGACGCTATTCTGTATTTGTTTTTAATGATGTCGTTCATTTTGATCTCGTGTCGTGCGAATTACGATTTCTTGAACTTGACTTATTTCTGTTACTGTTACTGTTACAAAAGTATTTAATCTTTTACAGACATACGATGGTATGTCCGTAAAAGATTGAATACTTTTGCGAATTAAGTCTTTTGTAGATGTTTTTTTCCTTAAAAAAATACGACTCAGCAATTCATGCATGTGTTATATTAAGTATCATATCACTTTCATTCAACTCAATGTAAGCCATATAATACGAAACTTCTTCATTGAGCATTTGAATCCAATATCATTTTACAAGGATAATCTCGCAGATAGCGTACTAATCCTCTTAAAATAAATAAATAAATAAATTTATGATCAATTATTAATGAACTAATCAACTTAATTAAGAATCATACAAAATAGGCAACGTTTAAAGGTGAACTTAGAATTATTCTGAGTAAAATGAATACAACAAAGATACTTTGCAAATTTATTACTGAGAAAGTTTTTCTAGATTTGAACTATAATAAAAGAATATTTTACTGTGAACAAAAACATATTGTTACATTTCCAACATAATTATAAACGGGACTTAGTATTCTGTTTTAAAATTCAGTGTGCACATAGAAATGGCTTTACTCTCAAAGTAACAATATGATTTAATTTCATCGCACTTTTTCGGAATCAAAAAGGATTTTTTATTAGTTTATTCATGAACCCATCATGCACACGTTAAAGTATTCGTACAAAGGTGGACTTAATGCCTCGGGCATTTTCTGTTAGTCCACGTGTTTATATTAATTCTTTAAAGATATTTTCGTTGCGAAACGAAATGCTAGAGATCAGATAGGTACATCTTTAAAACTGTGGTTAGTATCCAAAGGAAAAATATAATTTTATGACATCAATAATAGAAAAATGCCAAACGTATAATAATAATTCACAACCAACTCTTCAAAATCAACAATCTCTTTGTGAAAACTCTGAAACGTGTGTGGTTACAGAATAAGCCCGTTGTCACCGGACCTCGCGAACTAACGCGCTGCGCACATATGCACTTATTTTGTTTTATTTCGTAGCGTTTGTTCCCCAACCTCCTCTTGTTTTACTCATTTTTAATTTGCGTTCAAATTAAATGCTTGTAGCTTTTTAGCGATATTCGCTGCGATATTTGGATAGTTTTCTTTCAGTGTTCCTACCTAGACTAGGAGGAGAGTTTTGGAAAGGTAATATCAGAAGCGAGTTTATCGAGTTGTAAGAAGTGTTTTTGCGGTGATGTCGGTCCTCGTTACGTTAGTACATGCCAACGTCTTATGGAGCGACCAAACATCGACTCTGAACCTTCATTAGAAAGAGGTATAATCAGGTCCATGTAATAAAACCGCTTCCGCATCGACGAGTTTTGTCACTTCTTTAACTGGGTTTGGGAGTGTAAGTACTTTGTTGATATTCTATTGATAAGTTTTTTTGGATCTGCAACGACAAAACTGAACACAAATTAGTTAAGACTGCATCTGTTTAGTATCTTCAAGTTCTTGATCACCCGTGTTTAAAAATACTTGTGTTACTTTGTATCTATTTTCCTTGTCGAGCTCCAGAACAAAACAAGCTCTGAAAACAGCATTATATTTTCTCCTATTCCTCCTGCAGCGTTTGTTCCACAGACTACAGAGTCTCCAGTCTACAATATAGGATAGTTTGAAATTCAATGGCGGCCGCAATTCGCATGCGAGTTACCTCATAAAGATGTACATTACGGAATCAAATATGCGCCATTCAATATGAGCCGTCCGAGTTGGAATGTATTGTGAGTTTGTGTATGAATGAGACGAGGTAAGGCCATAGAAATGTTCAGTTGCGGCCTTGTGAAGTTCCACACTTGTGTAAAACAAGGTAGGCTTTTAAAGCGGTTTTTCCAAGCTGTTTTACACTTTTACACAAAAGCTGCAGTCAACGCGTCTTCTGTGCTGCTATCGATGATGCTGTGGAATTCTCAAATCATGTTACTGAACCCAGAACTATCTTCTTGGGACTTCTACTTTAAGAAAGAGAGAAACAAAGAAAAAGTATTTATTGGTCTCGCGTTGTATAAAACACGCTCTCATTGTTTGTACGCTTAGATCTTTTAAACTACGCAACGGATTTTCATGCAGTGTTCAGCAATAGATAGAGTGATTCAAGAGGAAGCTTTACGGTAATACCTTGTTTTTCGTAAAATTATTTATACTATAAATATTATCATTTATACTAAAATCACTTGTCATATCAACTGATTAAGTCATACCTTTTATTTGCCATAAAATAAGTTTCCATAATAACATGTGTTATAATCGTTAGTCTCTATAAGTAACACATTACATAATCGATACTTGTCATAAGCAACATTTAATATAATTTAGAAACGTTTTATGTATAATGTCATTAGGTCTGTAATAAAATGATTTATTACAGCAAACAATCTTTGGTACTTTTGATGATTTTAGTACTATTAAAATTGAATCTCTTAATTTTACACGACATAAAGTCATAATATGTTCTAAGTATTGTATTATATGAGTTATGAGTATTATTCCCAACTTTCATTTATACATTGTTAGTCCTAAAACATTTTCTATAAGTTAGGTTTTAGTGACAGAAACGAATCGCTGTAAATCCGACGCCACGCAGTCTTTTCTGCCCTACCCATTTTTTTTTTTTTTTCTTCGTATGGGAAATCATCAAATTACTTCTCACGCTCTGGGCGGAGCAGGAGGGAGTGTCAGACTTTTACTGACTAAAACCCATCCATGTACCTTCATCGCCCTTTGTGTTCCGGGGCCACGGTATCTCTTTCGAACAGCCCCGGAACCCCGGCAGGCATCGGTCCTTGCGGACCCTTCCTTTTTGCTGACTCTCTTTGAGGCGCGCGTGGAACACGAATGCGCCGTCGACACGGCCTGTCGTCATGAGACGGACGGACGGCGAGCTAGCCCACCGTCCACAGGCCCGTGCCTACGGTGGCCGAGGGCCACGTGGTGGCCCCCGACGCCCGGGGCGTCTCCCGCGGCGGCCGGGACGCTGTGAGGTTCTCTCCCTCTCACGTTCCGCCACCTCCTTCTCTAGCATTACTGCTTCGCAGAAGAAGGTGACGGCGTCCCATTCCGTCTCGCTCCGGACCATGGCTTGCACCAGGGCAGGACGCGAGAGGTCACCGCCGCCAATCGCCGCTTCGAGGACACGGTGGTGCTCCACCCACGCGGGGCACACCTCCACCGTGTGCTCCACCGTGTCCTCCAGTCGATCCTCGCAGTGGAAACACCCGGGCGTTTCCTCCCGCCCGATTCGGTGCAGGAACCTCCCGAAAACACCGTGTCAGGTGAGGACCTGCGTCAGGCGGAAGGTGAGGACGCCGTGGCGTCTCTCCAGCCACTCCTCAAAGAGGGGACTTATCGCCACTATCGTGGCGTGCCCTGCACGGGGTTGCGACAGTCGCTCTCTCCATGTCACCATGAGATCCCGCCGGAAGTCTGTCCGCTGAGCGACAATTTGTCGGGGCACGAAGCGCCTCCGCGCGCCATTCATGCAGGCGCGCGAGGACTATCGCCTCCAGATCCCATGGTGGCAATCCGGCAAGGAGGCACGCCGCCTCGCGGGCGATCGTGCGGTATCCACGGGCCAGCCTTACGGCTACCACCTTTTGGGTCGCGTTCAGGTAGTGGGCTGCACGCAGCCTCAAGGAACGCGCCCACACCGGGGCCCCGTAAAGGGCCATGGACCGCACGAATCCCGCGTAGAGCCTCCGGCACGAGGCGTTCGGCCCCCCCAGGTTGGGCAGGAGCCGCCTGAAGGCAGCCCCAGTCCGTTCCAGTTTGGGGGCCAAACGTCGGAAGTGCTCCACGAAGTTCTACCGGCTGTCGAGGACGAGTCCTAGGTACTTCAAAGTCGACTCGACACCGATGGATACCCCTCCTACCGTGAGTAAGGATCCCGGAGGTGGCGCATTCCGAGGTCCATGAAAGCACATGGCCTCGGACTTGTGCAATGCCACCTCGAGACCCAGTTGCCGGATCCTCTCAACGACTATCGCAACCCCGCGTGTCAATTTCGGCCGCCGCCTCGTGCGACCCCCCCTGTGCAAGCACCAGCGTGTCGTCTGCATAGCAAACCACGCTGACGCTGCTAGGGAGGTCGGCGCGCAGCACCCAGTCGTAACCGATGTTCCACAAGTACCCCTCATAAAGCTCCGCCTCGATGGCTGCCGCATTCGGTGGGAGAATGCGGAGCCTGCGATGCCTGGCGTACAGGTGTCGCGCAGCCACGCACGCCTCGCGCAGAGACGTCAGCTCTCGCGACCACCAGTACACCTGACGCCGGGCGCTTCCTGGCCGGACTCGGGGCATTGCCACGTCACATATGTCGGACATGGCCTCCTGGTACCACCCTGCCTCATTGTTAATGTCGGCAGGCCTGTCTGGTGATGTCACCCAGGCCTGCACGATTGAGGCTTCCAGGAGGAGCTCCCGGTCCAGCTGCTTCAGCGCCCAGCGCGGACCACTCGGGGCCTGTTGGACCGGCGCGCTTGAGGTCTGGGTGGAGACGTCGAACCGGATATACCGGTGGTCGGAATAGGTCTCCATCCCCTCCATGACACGCCAGTCAACGACACGCGGCGACAGAGCGGGGCTAGCGAACGAAATGTCCACCACCGACTCACCCTGCATCCGCACGCACGTGGGGAGTCTGCCCTACCCCTAGAGTGTAATTTAGAATCGCGTAGGCGTGGAAGGGCGAGGCAGCTCACGAGTTGAAGAGCAGGTGGTAGTAACATTTGCCGCCGCTATAGAGGCTTATATATTGCTTGCTCGCTTGCAAGCTGCATGCTTGCTTGCATACGGCATGCTTGCTGCATGCTTGCTGCATGCATGGTGTATGCTTGTTTCAATGTTTGCATGCTTCTTACGGGGAAATAACAACCACATTTATGTTCATAATCAACTGTTTTATAATGATTGACGCTTTGATTGAATGATTGATTTTCTGCCTTTTAATGACCATCGTTGTGAAATGTATGCCCAAAGAAGATCTGGACTGTGAATTTGCATTGCGCTTGTACTGAACTAGCATTGTTGTGCTAGTATGCGCAAATGAATATTATGGTGAGTAAATGTTAGGGAAAACGACATTATTGAAAATTAAAAATATAGCAAATAAAATTATGGATTAAAATTATTATGACACTTGATCGATTACGACCAATGAAATTAGTGAAAACGATTTTATGTAATTTCACGATTATGGCAACTGAAGGCAACTGAACATGTTATTTCTAATGAAATTATGGCAAATACAATTATGGTATATAAAAATTATGGCAAACATTATTAAACCGTAAAGCATTTACATCGCACCTGTGCAAAGCCGGGGCGAGTCGATAGTTAACAATAAAACGAAATTACATGAAAAAGCAAAACTTAAAAAAATAAGACGAAATTAGTCCTGTACGAGGCCCAGAGGCCTGGGCAGGGTGCTGTAACATTAAAAAAAAGTCATGTGCTGTCTGTGTGTTCTCTAGTAGTAGAAATGCACACATATCCTATGAGTAAGTACTTATAAACTACTGTATGAGTTGGGACTGGCGCATACATGAGTTCAACAGTTCCATAGCTTTTTTCATGACTACCCCGAGGTTGGAAGCAATCTTTCTGCGTGTGTTGTGAATTTCATCTTGGAAATAGTTTAAATACATAACTTGCGGTACTGCCCGCCTCAATCTGTGGCAGATATGATGGAAATGTTTTACAGATTTGTAGAAAATAGCTCAAGTTACCTAGTAAGCGTATAATATCGTGTATCTTTGTAAAAAAGCAAAGGCATCTTTGTAAAGCATAGGTAGTATAGGAATTTCTGGTACTGGTTGCCATTAGGCTTTTCAAACATACTAAACTTCTGTTCATTCCCAAGGCGACAAAAATGTAAAAGATTTGGCTTGGGTTGAGATTAGAAAACTTACACACTAGTATAACTTTTTGTACTTATACCAAAGTAACGGCTTGCAAACTTTAGTTTGAGCTATGGACACTAACCTTGAACCCATTCCTGTACAAACCAGGGGCAGTACAATATATTATTTATTTTATGATAGCCTACTTTGTGCCCTATTGCAGAACAAAGGTCTTTCTCCTCCCAAACCTCTCCATCTTGTGCCATCTCTGGCAACGTTTGTCCCGGAAACAGAATCAGGTCATCACTCCACCTTCGCCGCAATCTCGATGATGAGGTCCAATGATTGACGATCTTTGTCCACCTCTCCGTATGCATTCCCGCGATGTGGCCAGATAGCCCACTCCCACTTCAGCCTGGCTGTTTTTCTCCAACTCGCTACTTGAGTTATGGACTTTTGTACGTGAAATATAATTTTATTTTATTTCTACCTGTAACACGATGCGTACCCAAACGATCCCTAAAAGCCCTACATCACCCAATTCCATCCATACATCAATACGGCGAGATAAGGCCGAGTTTAAACGTACGGTCCTTACGTCATAACATAATGCGAGTAATAACGTAGTAGGGTAGTCGCAGGCAGTCGTGTGTCGCCGCCTTTATCTTTCCACTACATTTGCCGGGCGCGCGCTGATCCGACAAAAATGCTGGCCCGTCCAATCACGGCCTTAACCGACGTCTGCCATTGTCGACGGACGGGTTACGTCGAGGTTTTTTCAGTTAATTATTATTGGAGGTTTAGATTAGGTTAGTGGGTTTGGGTTGCTTCAGGGACAATTTTTCGGCTTACAAAAGCGAATCTTGTTAATTTTCGAAAGGAACTAACCGAAGTCTCTTTAAGCACAAGATATTTTCGTCAATTTCTAGCACTACCTACTTAATTAGCCAGACCTGTACATAAGATCAAGCTACAAAAATTACTTATAATTACATTTCGATTAGCAAACTCGACATAGACCCAAAATCTCTGGACACCCGGCAAAAAGTCAACTACACTATTAACATTGTTAATGCATTTTTTTAACCGACTTCAAAAACAGGAGGTTATCAAGTGGACTTAATTTTTTTTTTTTTGTGTGTGTTCAGCCTTTTTTCGCCAATTGTGAACCGATTTCGATGTTTTTTTTTTTTGTTTGAAAGAATATTATTTCGCGGTGGTCCCGTTAAAATTTGATGAAGATCTGATGTTGATCTTCGGAGATATACAATGGAATTCTTCAAAAATAGACGGCAAATCTGTCGTGACTGCTGCAGTCGCTTGGGTATTTATTGTTTACACAATTTCATAACGTAATATGACGTCTGCATGCTTTGAAGTCGTGTGTGTGTGATATTGAGTTCATTGACTTTTTATAAGCAATTTAAGAGTTGGGGAATTGACTGCAGCACAGAAACTCGTACCTTTGACTGGTAATTTTGCTGATGGAGCTGGTGTTCTGTGCTGTTTAAAAATGATTATCCAATAGATTAAGCAATCTCGCCATTTCTGTGAGAGCTCTATCATCGTGCGGTCTATTTAATAATTTATTCGCATCCAAATCAGATAATGCAACACCTTCCAAAGTTTTTACACGACTGAGTGCTACATACATCTGTCCTTTGGCAAAGTTCCTTTTTCCCTAAATCTATAACGGCCTTATCGAGGGTTGTACCTTGTAATTTGTGTACAATTACAAGTAAAACTAAATAAAAACAGAATAGAAATATCGTTTGTTGCGATTTTTTAAATTATGAAAATCTGAAAAGTAAAAAATTCAATATTAATAAATTAAATTAAATTACTATAAAATAAATATAAATAAATTAAAATTAAATTATTTTATTATATAATTTCATTCACCAAAGCAACAATTTAAGGTACAATAAAAAATAAACAATTTCATTAGTTTATGCTTTAGACACATTATATAAAAACAATGAAACCATACTAGAAAATCTAATTCAGAAGCACAGGACACTCGATCAAAGTTTGTCCAAGCAAAACACAAAATTTGGTGGCACTTTTTCAACTTACTATAACATGAAATTTCGTGCGAGTGCGACCAATCGTTTTTTTTTATTTCGCACCTCTCAGTCGTGCGCTGAGCTTGCTTGTAACAGGTGTGTGATTAGTGTTGCCATTACCCGCCAAAAACGTAAGTACTCATCTTGGGTGGCACGGGGGACAAGAATTGTTCAATTTTTGGTGGATCGATTTGATGTTGATTTATACGTGTTTTATTTAATAGTATGCTACACGTTAAAGCTATTGATTTGGACAGGACTGAGTTGAAAAGCTCCTGAAGCTCTCTTGCAGGCCTTCCTCCCGCTTTCAAGAACTCTATCGTTATCCCATACTCATCAGGGGCTTTTCCATTCTTAAGCTGTCTAAGAGCCACCTCGATTTCATCTTGGTCGAATTTGGACAGGTCTTCTGTGAAAGTGAAGGTACATGCGATTATTTTGAGATTAGTTACATTACGCTTTATTATAGAGATTGAGGTTTGTGACAGAGATTTCATTTTTGGTGCCACTGATTTTCAATTTTGGTGGGCACTTTCGATTTTGGTGAGCGATTATCAATATTGGTGGCCACACTACACTTTAAACTTAAATATCTCGAAAAGTTATCAAGATATTCTTGGGCCTCTTAAAGATTCTTTAAGCTTGGACTTTCTATTGTTATACCAGATCGTTATTTTTCACGAAAACTGAAGAATAAATTTTGCCACCAAAATTGACATAAAATGCACTTAGCTGATATTCACCCAAATATATTAACTAAAACCTTTAACCTTTACCTCTACCGACCTCTTTAAAGCGAGATCGTAAGTAATCATAACATGACGTCGAACAATCTAATATAATTAATTCAAGACTCATACACGCGTTAAATTTTGTTAACAATGTTGATTTAGGCGAAACTGACTAAATACACAATGTGTGCTCATGTGTTCGCTACTGTAAATGAGCTAGGATTTTTAGTTAGGTTGTGAGCTGAGATGAGGCGGAAGCGGCAGCGGAGAAAGAACTACTTTTTCTTTCTACTTCCATCTCCTCACAACTCCATGTCCAATTGGCCAATTTTTGGCGCAGTCGTGAGACACGTAGTCTTATCTTTTTTGTTTAGATTTAAGGTTTCTTTTTTGTTTTTTTTTTGTGTGCGCTTGTTTGTGGCCAGTGCCAAATAAATTTATTTATTTTCTTTTCTATTTCTATCTTTTGGGCTGGGATTACGGTCGCATTAGAAATTTAATCGAATTTCCTAAATAACTCAATACTACTGTGAAATTTGTCCCGCACATTCCGACTGTACAATAAAGCTATTCTGTGAACTATTGATCACCACATAATAATCATGTTTTGATTTACTGACGAGTGTTAATTATGGAATATTTCAAATAACAATGATATAGGTAAATTAACCGATTATAAATTAACTAGAGTATCTATCAATATTTGACAAATACAAAAGCTTTGCCACTCACCACAATGTTGACGCTCATTTTAGCAAACAATACATAATCTGCTAATAAAACATAATATAAACACATTGGTTTAATAACACTAGTAAACATAATGTTTAGTATAATACGACAAATAAGTATTTCGTTTTGATCCATTAATAATAGCAAATAGTCACTTAATAGATTTTGAGAGAGAAAATACCACGTCATACCGACAAACCAAATCATACCCACACCCCCCAATGGTTAAAAAGCAAAGATTAAAAAAATGGTTTACAAAATTCGGACATAACTTTTTCTTTGACTCGCAAGAACAACATGTCCGTGGCAAGATAATCAACACATCATTTAATTAACCCCAAACCAACAACAAAACAAATAAAACTCGCTTATGACAGCCCACAAATTAAGGCGAAGGATTCACAAATTAATTACCGCAATGAAAGTAAAGTTCGCTACTAACGTGTTACGAGCAACCCTCCAGCGCCGCTTCAATATGTTAATGTATGCCCGGGCAGCGGGGCCAACCGACTAGTCTACCCCCACCACATACCCTAGAACAGAAAAAGATAAATTATCAGACAGAAAAGCTATGTAATAATTTAAAAGCGTTTAATTTATTCCTTTTGAATTGCGTTAGGTGCAGCTTCAGAGCGAACCGACTTTTTTCTTCTCTCATTTAATAATTTTATACAATTTTCAATTCCATTGGATGTCAATAGGATTTGAACAGAGAACTAAATGTTTAATATTCAATGTTCCGAATAATGTTTTCATGGGTCTAATTGCTTATTATTAATTTGTGAATAATAAACTTCGGTAACTAATTTAATTTCTAGTGAAATATTTGTAATAGAGAATCTGTTTATTTCGGGCATAATTCTCTCTTTGAAGGTTTAACGAATGGCATGTAATGACAAGGACTGACAGCTCGACCAGCCCTGCGGGACGACAAACGAACTGGCTGACATTGGATATAAATCATTAGTTACCTATTACAGAGAGCGATCAATAAAATTATGTTGTAGACTTAGCCCAAATTACATTTATAAAAAAGTATCGACGATTTTTACTTTCAAATAAATCAATACCCCTTTTTGGGATCAGACCTTTGTACAGCAGTGAACTGATTTAAGCCGAATTGGGCAATAAATCATTAAACAAGAGGGTAAGTAACCAAACAAATATAACTTTACAAACTCCCTTCGGCTGTTAGGTACTGCCGGTATGATTCACCCGGATTTGTCCGTATGATCCAATTTTACGGCGCGGCGTCTGAAAACTAATATAATATCTCCGACCCTCGCAGCTATAAACTAGTGCCAGGCTTTATAAACGTACACTTTAATTTCCAGTGTTAACAAATATATTTGAGCACGAAGTAAATCTGGAAGCCATTACTCACCATAAGCCTCACCTCTTGTTGGGAGCATGACTCGAGTATAAACATAAAGATAAATTGTCCGTTCACATAGACCCTCGTGGCCTTTTGCGGGTTAAGTAATAAATATGCAAAGTTTAGGAGCATTTCTAGACAAAATCGTACCTATAAGGGATGGGTGTTCAAGTCACAAATTCTGCGAACAGGTGTGTTTAATACGAATTTTAGGCAAAATATTGGTTTTATCCACCTTCGGTATGGATAATAATGATTTAAGAAAATCTCTGCGAGAATTCTCTCTATCTTGATTTAGATAGCTGTCGCCTTTTAAATGGAGAAGAGTTTTATGTCTCAGTCGATCAAAAATATATTAAAATATTCATGAATAATCGTTTTTAATACTGAGAGGATCCAATAACAAAAGTTGTCAATTAAAATTGACTATCTGTCGAAGTTAATGTCAGAGTTTTTATACTTTTACCAAAGTTTGTGTGTTAGATAACATTTTTAATAGAGCTTCGACTTTGATTCTACTATATTCAGACTAGGTACCTAAATGAAAATTCTTGAGAACTTCAAGTTTTATTGAAATAACTTTAGATAAATTTAACTTGGCAGGAGTATGAGATGGTGTCATTTTGAGAACAAACTAGATAATGCACTGTAGGTACTCATTTATTTACTTATGTACACACAAAATACTTTACAGGACAATATATTTACATAGAAGAGCACAAAGGTACTGCTTCTGCTTAGTTTTCTTTTAAGACAGAATATTCGTTCTTATAGTTATTGGAAAACGACGTATAGACGACGACGTTACCTCGTGTTTTTTCACTGGATTGTTTAATCCATTGACAAAGCATGAGCTAAACATATTATTAATTTATTAGCTTTTAAACCCACGCGGGGTTTCGGAAATTACAAGAAAACGCGTTATTTACTTAATCAAAGTCTCATCTATCTGTTTGCCTTATCTAAACCTGTTCAGCCGTTTTAGCGTAAAAAATTAACAGTCGCACAGTCCGACAGACTGACAGAGTTACTTCTGCATTTTAAGTATGGATAACAATATTTTTATAAATAAATGGTACTCAATCCGAATCCGAAGTTATCGTTTAATCTAAAGAAGAATCGACTTTCTCCAGTGACGTCAGTCAAACGAGCGACCGCTTACCGAAAGTGATTATCTACCGGAAGTGCAGTGCAATGAGCTTCCGTGCCCGTACGTTTGATACCTGCGCTTCTGCCGCCCCCGGGCGCGTAGGGCGGGTAGCGGCGCGTTTGTATTTGAACGAGTTAGCTCTCGTGACTCGCTCGGTAAAGCTTTGAGTTTTTAGCAAAGTTATTTGAATAATTCCTTGTGGATCTTCCTTACAGAACAGTTGGTTTGATGTCTACAAATGAGCTTGAGGTTGTAAAAATTAAATGACGTTTAGTATCATTTTCCTTTTCTGAACGAATGGTGTAAGTTTGTATACCCACATTTCCCTAAATGAAAAAGTAGATCTCAAAGTGAGGTCTTGCAACTTTCATGCTGTTTTTAGAATAAAGGGGCTCGTGGCTATAGACAATAACAAGGTTAAGCCAAGCTTTCTGAACAGAACATAGCAGACCGCGCTAGCAAAATGTAGAGTGAACAGAACTTTAAGCTACAATCACGTTGTCAATCACTTCTTTAATAAATAAAAATCTAATCCATGAATACTTGTTCTTGCATCTTACACGTTAGAAAGTTATATATTGAACATCTAAACCAGTGACATGTCCATCTATGCATCCATTCAAGTGTGCGAATAAAAACTAACCTAAAAAGGGGTGCGCTTTGCTGTCCGTTTGTCGAACAAATGATTTTATTTGAATACGGATCATGCCCCGTCGCGTCCGTTAAAAACGGGTTGTGTACCGACAGGGGCCGATCGTACATAAACTATGACGCTTTATCCCTTAGGGGGCAACAGAGCGCTCGAATGTTAAAAAAATTGTTAACACTACAATTACAAAAGGAGACTTTGTTTCTGACGATGGTATAGAGTTAATTTTAGATTGTAGATTAATGAGAACCAGTTCATTTGTATATCGTTGTGTTCGAAGGCAGGTGAAGGTTTCAACGTTCAGAGGTGCATTTTTATATAAATATCTTGCATGCACGTGCACAAATACCCACACAAAACTACTTTCTAGGGTCTTCTATGATTAAGTAGATAGATGTACAGAGTATTTTTTTTTTTTCGTGCAGGTACCGAACCAGAATTCGTAGTGTAGGGACTGCGTTATGCAATCCCGACTTCTTAGAAACACTAACACAATCCACAATACAAGATCTTCTGAACCAGGCTTACCTGCCGACCCTGACACGATACCATATAAACTCATCAACGAAGTAAATAGAGTTTTCCTTCGAGAATAATCCCAGAACTACCCGACGGAGCGCATTGAATTTCGCCAGGACTTAATAAAAACATTTCTCTTTTTAACGCAGCCGGCTACTGGTCGTTAGACTCTGCTTTCCGATAAATTCTGTTCGCTGGTGCATTTTCAGCGGTCAATTTTCGACTATCATAAAACTAGAGGGAGGTCAGATGGCAATCGTTCCGTGTGGAATACTGATATTCGCTCACATCTATAGGGTTCATTGGTTTATAATAAATAATAAACCATTTATTTCAGGTAACACACACGCACATACACTTGTAAGACAATTTACATACCTTTGTTATTACTACAAAAAAGGATAGAATACCTGACTTGTTTAGAATTTATCTGTTTGTAAGCTTATGGATATGAAGAACAAGGTGTAAAGCTCTTCATCCCCCGTAGAAAAGGGAGGATCCTCCGACCAGACGGGTGTTGTGTCTGGTGAACTGCTGCCAAACAGCTGTAATCGGGCTTTTCTATATAGTCTTAAGTCGCGGAGAACTTTAACAGCCCGATTCAAAATGTTGATGTTAATTCTTCATTTGTGTCATAGATGGCGCTGTAGCACTTCTTGTAGTGCTGCTACATAACTATACCACGATGCACAAAACCGCAAACGGCAACGGCAAAGGGCTGCGGCGAAGCCACCCAATCGCGACGAACCTCAGCGACACGACAGCTTTCTATGTAACTCAACGAAATGCTTCAGTGGATATTGTTTAGTTGTGTGTATGCGGCTTTTTCAACAACGACTTGTCGATCGATCAGCTGTTATTTTGATCGCGAGAAACCGACCAGGAAGAAAATTTGGTCGCACAACCGGGCCTCCGACCAGTTTTGTTCAAAATAGCGGCCGGTCATGCGACAACTCGTGGTACGCGAGATCCCTTAGAAATACGTAATTAAACTGAAAGAAGACCCTAAATATCCAGGAATAAGCTCCAAGTCTCCTTACAAAATTACATAAGAAGGTATAAATCGTAACATGACTTTGGAGAAAGTTTTTAATCTTTAGTTTAACTTTAAATTCAAGCGTCCTAGGTAATCCCCGTTAAATTAATGTGGGCGCAGCTGAAACGGAAAGTTCACATAAATGATGGGTGAATAATTAAACATGACGAAAGTGTTTGGTTTTACAATTAAAAGTAATTAAAAAAGGGCAGCCGTAAGTACTTGGGAGTAAATTAATTGTTTTAACCTGATTTTGTGCTGAAACAGGTAACAATAGACTCTGTATTGAATCTACTGCACTACTATATAATTATATATGATTTTATAGATATGTATGTATATACTGTATGTATGACGTATATTATATTGTATGTTTGTAGTTTAGTTTATAAAATTAATTAATTTTAGTAATGTTATTGCACATTCTTAAGTGAATCCTCTTCTGCAAATCTCGCTATAAAAATTAGGTTTGCTGTAAGAAAACCCAATTCTGGGTTAAGCTCGCCTTTGTACATAAGCTATATAATTGCAATTTTTTATGTATATTTGATTTTTTGTGTGTGTGCAATAAAGAATAAGAATACTGCATGGGTTTATTATTAAACGTGTACTTGGATCTTTTAGCGCTTGGACATAATAACTAACGCTGCCATTTTGATTGTTTAATACATTTTCAACTCATAATTTCACAAATGTTTAACAACAATACGGGGGTTTTGTTGTTAAACATTTGTGATATGATGCCTGATGCATGATGCCCCGACAGTATATTATAATTCAAGTATTAAAAGATCCATACAATACACCACAGTATGTGATTCTACAAATATAATCAAAGCATAAGTCTCCTAGAAAAAAAGAAGGATGAATGATTCATATTCCTTTTTCACGTAGACGAAAAGAAAACACAATTAATTATTTTCTGCCGCTGATAAGTAGCAAAATACACACAAAGTTAAACATCACAATCAACTAAACTAAAAACCATTTCCTCTGAAACCTTCCTAAACGTACAAAGCTAAAGTATCTGATCCCAGACACTGCACTACATAACCTAAGCTATTAAATATCTTGCAAAAAACAATCCAATTCCTCTGGAAGGTTCGAGAAGCTTCCACCTATTTCAAGTTGGATTCAAAAGAGCCAGCCGTACGGAAACCGTCTAAGGGTCATATAATTAAATAGTTGTTCTCTATTTGATGCCCCAGAGAGGGTCATTTGAGAAAATGCTGCAAAACGAGAATATTAATTTGCTTGAGATTGAAGTGCAGTATTGGAATTGTAGCTAGTTTGTAGTTGTTGGGAAGCACTCGTAGTATTGCTAGGTTTGCTATTTCCCTCATTCTTTTTAGAGTACAGTTTTGTTATTATTCTGCTGGTTCGGAAGACTTTCAAGGAATGTTCTTGAGAGTATAGAAAAACGTGCATTAAGGAGTTTCTTTAACAGCATTATTTATCCAACCATGTGAATTCTGCAGAATGAAAATAACTACTTTGGGTATCGTTTTATCTTATTACTTACTATAATATCCATATTATATACTATGTTATGTATCATAAAGCATCTATAGTCGGTTTTTATAAACTTCCCACAAGATTGAAGAAAATACAGTCTAAATGAAAATACTATATACTACTACTACAACAGCCCATAACGTCCACTGCTGGACATAAGCCTCTCCCATGATGGGAGGAATTTGCCGTAATCTCCGCGCTTGGCAGGCGGATTGGAGATCGCAGTGATGAAAGACTAACAGAAAACGCTGCTGCCCATTCTTTGGTCTACGGAGGCGCAAGGTGTTCTGCCTCAGACATTAGTCGCCTTATACGACACCCGTGAGTGTAATGGGTTGGTTCTATTCTACTCTGTCGGATACCACACGGCTATTCTACTCAATATATATAATGAAAATATTAAAATAATATTATCTCGTTTTCAACATGAAAACATGAACATTAAATAAATAGTTATCGGCTTGAAGCGTTTTCAAAACCAGTTAAAACAATAAAGAGACATATTAATTAAAAATATATAGGCATGCTGTTGTCGTGTGGCGAAATTAATTAACGCAACGCGCACGCTGCGGTCCGCAACGAACCGCTGCGATTTATAGCGTATTGCAGCAGCCTTCTTTGAAAACGGTCTCATTATCTAATTAATTTGTGTAGTTATCGATTATAACTGCTGTTTCGTTGTGTGTTTTGGTGCACTTTAGTTGAGAAGATGACTAATAGAAGAAGATATGCTGCCGAACCCAAATAAATGGGCTTAGGGCACGAGAATGGTGATAGTTGCATCTTGCTTTTTACTTGCAACGAGTAGGTATATTTTTAAATGAGTCAAGATCAGTATTGTCTAAAAATTAAGACTTTCCATGCCTACTGCGTATTTTTAGGTCACGTTATGTACAAATTGAAACAATACTTACATAGCTTACGGCTTTATTCCTATGAATAAAACAACCAAAATCGAATTACATTCAGAACTGTTAAAAATTCTCTTCGCAAAGCGAAAGGTCAAATGTCCAATTAACGACTTTTCTTAAAACAATCAATTAAGAAGTGTCGCCCAACGCATCACTGATTTAATTATATTATTTAATGGAAGACTGCAGAAATAACTTTGAATCCTGACTTACCATAATTTTGCTGATTGCCATCAGATTTCCATATTGCCAGCTAATATGGCGGATAGTGGAGTTATCGCAGGATCTGGACAGTCTTATGAACTGAAGCTGAGACAGTGGTTATTCTGAAGTGTGATGTGCTGAGTTATTCTGTAGTATGATGTGCTGAGTTATTCTGTAGTATGATGTGCTGAGTTATTCTGAAGTGTGATGTGCTGAGTTATTCTGTAGTATGATGTGCTGAGTTATTCTGAAGTGTAATGTGCTGAGTTATTCTAAAGTATGATGTGCTGAGTTATTTTATTTATGTTTAAATTAGTTATCGACTGCCCCGTTGGTGTAGTGGTCGCAAGCGGGACTGCTGAGCATTAGCCTAGAAGAAGCCCTGTCCTCGTAACCTGTGCGGTACCGCACCGAGTGGACCCAACATGCTGCTGCGTCCTGCTGTGCCTACGACGCAGCTGTACATTTCACGTCAGCATCACTCCACTACAACTGAGGAAGTGGTGCAGTATTTGAAAGTGAAGACCAACTGGACTCTGAGGGTCGAAAGGTTGGAATCACGGCACAACATCAACTTTAAGTCATTCGTGGTACGAGTTCCAACCCACCATCTACAAACCTGCATGAAGGAGGACTTTTGGCCGAAGGGTGTCGTATATCGACGTTTCCGAGGGCGGTTACGCAACACCACGCAGCGAAACACGACGCCGACAACGTTGCGTGTATAGTTTTAGTCTCGTATGGTTTAAAATATGTATTAGTATATTATTGTTGTTAATTATTATTTTGTGTGTTTTACCTATGGGCCTTAGTTGCCTGATAATAAAATGATTATTATTATTATTATTAGGTCCTGGGTTTGATTCGATGTTTATTGAGTTATTCCACCAGGAATTTCTCAGTAGCAGCCAGGAAGTCTGGATGTGTGCCCGGTTGATGGCATTAAGCTCACCCCTACATTTCGCCAGTTATGTTTAAATCCCATGTTCCTATACATGGGATTTAAACATAACTGGCCAAATGTAAGGTGTACTGTAAGGTGTACCTTACAGTACCTCTGCCTATCCCTTCGGGGATTATAGGTGTGATGTAATGTTATGTAGTTATTAAATTTGGTGTATAGTTTAGAAGTACTCGTCCGCAACAATACAAAGATATTATTTGAGCTAGGGCAATGAACAGATTATGGATCTTGACATTTCTACGTGTAGGTGGGTTATGTGGGTATTCAATCCACATAATTCAGACGACTTTTTATTTTCAGTTATCTGACAGACAAAGCACAGTCGAATTGGTCGATGAAATTTTGCACAAGTTCCTTACATATAACAAAGGTATATAGCATAACAAAGCACTTCTGAAGTTAATTTGAAAATTTATTCCCTTAAGAGGTTTTATACGGGATGAAAGTTTGGAAGTAAGTTACGTCAGTTTTGCCGATGGTAAATCGTGCACATGGCTTGTAAATCATTTACCCTCATAAAAATCACAGACCTTAGACCAAACAACTTTAGAAACAATCCTAGGTTCCGGGATTCCTCCCGGTCATTCCTCTACATTAGTTGTCAAGACCTGGCGTTTCCAGGCGTGTCCAGGTGTTAGCTATGTTAGGCGCACATTAATAATTCCCGCGACGTAGTACCAGGTACATGTACAAGACTTCTGCTGGTGGAGTCCTCTTGGGACCTGACGCTGTGACTGCCTCGGGGTTGAGGTTTAAAATAAATTCAGGGTAAAGGAAATGTACGGGGCTTTTAGGTGTGCTATTTTTGACTTGAGGTTGGGTGACCTTTAAGAGTTCTCATTTTTTCTTATTCACACATACTACGTTGGTATGAGAAGTAGGAATTTGCTAATAGTGCAGCATAGAACGATATTCATGCTAAATGTTTTTAATAGAATATTAATTCTGTCTGGCTGTCTGTATGTCTGTTATCTGGGTAGGATTGGATCTGGTTAGATCTAATAGTTGAGTGGAGACATAGTTTTTATCACGGTAGTAGGTAAACATCCGGCAAACTTTTGCGATGCAAAATCATCTCAAGGCAAGTAGGTTCATAAGTTATTTGTGCATTTCTCTCCGTTGGATCCAAGCAGAACGTTCCACGTAAGGAGCAGTGCAACGTTACAGCAGCCATACGACGGTCTATACATCGCCGATACCATAGAATGGAATTCTTAGCTAAACACGACGACCGACTGCCGCGCAGTTACCGTAACACCGCCATCTAATATGTACAGGCCTGCTTGGAATTAGAAATACGTGACGAGCTAATACCAAAAATCATCAACCGGCATGATAGCTTAGGCAAAGATGTTATAATAGACCCAACACACACATTTTGCCGGTTATATTTAAGTCCCATGTAACAGCAGCGAGCCAGTTGCCAGCAACCGAAAAAAAACATAATTCCTGATGGAAAATCACGATAGCACTTTGCTCGACCTGGGAACCGAACCTAGGACCCCACAATTATTATACTACACTACTACTACAACAGCCCTTAACGTCCACTGCTGGACATAAGCCTCTCCCACGGTGGGAGGAATTTGCCGTAATCTCCACGCCTGGCAGGCGGATTGGAGATCGCAGTGATGAAAGACTAACAGAAAACGCTGCTGCCCATTCTCTGGTCTACGGAGGCGCAAGGTGTTCTGCCTCAGACATTAGTCGCCTTATACGACACCCGTGAGTGTAATGGGTTGGTTCTATTCTACCCTGCCGGATACTACACGGCAAACTGTCAATTATTATAATTATGTTCAATTCCTTTAGACAAACGTAACAAAAAGCGAGAAAACAAATGATTTCTATTTTAGATCTGTTATCATTAGTATCTGTTTGACTGGTTTTCCACAATGAACCTCTTATAATTATCTAAAAGCCTAGTCTAACCAACTGTGACCGGGATAATATCTTTATTAATGACATTGAAGCTGTCTTTATAGTTAAAAGACATTCGTAATAAAAAAAATAAACGTGTGCGTCTCGGGGCGCTCGACAGAAGTCGTAACTTAAACGTGTGCGTCTCGGGGCGCTCGACAGAAGTCGTAACTTAAACGTGTGCGTCTCGGGGCGCTCGACAGAAGTCGTAACTTAAACGTGTGCGTCTCGGGGCGCTCGACAGAAGTCGTAACTTAAACTAATCTAAGTTGAACTATTTAACATTAAAATTGTTTAAAATAAAGAAAATAAAAAGCACTACAGTTTTGCCGCTGAAAGAATGCGTTCCTGACAGGTCGCGAGTATTAGTATTATTGGTGATGTTATAAATAACTTATAGCATATCTAACTTACTTATTATTACCCTTTTTGCCCTATTAACAAATAATATTATTAAAAACGATAAAATTAAATCAAATAACAATAAATATTATAATTTCGCGCTAAATTTATGTACCAACTGACAGACGTCAGGAACGCATTCTCTCAGCGGCCAAACCGTAAGGAGTATTTATATCAACTTCGAAGCAAAGCACCGCCAAAATAACTTTCTACCCCTTTTTAACCCCCTTAGGGATAGAATTTCGGAAAATCCTTTCTTATCGGATGCCTACGTCATACAAAGAACACACCCTCCAAGTTTCAGGTCTCTACGATCAGCGGTTTAGGTTGTGCGTTGATCTGTCAGTCAGTCATTCAGGAACTACTTGGTTTCCGAACTCATTCGTTACCGTTCCGAATCCAGTCACCCTCCCATAGGAAGTTCATCATCATCTGCCATAGCCTTTTCCCAACTATCTTGCTTCTTTCAGTCTAACCGGATGCCGCTGAATACCTGTGTTTTACATGGAGCGACTGCCTATCTGACCTTCACAACCCAGTTAGTACTGGGTAATACGATACCACTTCGTAAGACTGGTTGTCAGACTTTTTGGATCACTGACAACCTGTAACGACTGTCAAATATCTGCAAATGACAGCCGGGACCAACGGCTTAACGTGCTTTCCGAGGCACGGAGGAAACCCGGTATGTAATGGGTGGTCACCCATCCACAGACCAACCTAGGCAAGCACAGCTTAACCTAAAGATCGACCCGAGCGGCTGTTATTATTTAGCCACAGGCTCCTCCTCCTCCCATAAGAAGTTATCACTTCAAAAACATAAAGACATCAACAAATTCGATCTATTTCAGTTTATTGAGCCGAGCGCAGTCGCGAGGCAAATTTATAGCTCGTTGGACTGGGTAGTCGGCAAACTGGGCGTTTATTGACTCGGAAGATATTCAAGGCCAAAATAATTTCGGAGATGCAGGAATCTATGTTGACACAATAATCTGAAAATTGAAAACCATAATAATATGGTGCTAAATGCGAAATGTTTTAACGATAAATTAGATGGTGTCATCATCATCACCATCCACCACCCCAGTTCACCCACTGCTGGGTATAGGCCTCTCTTTGCTTGTGCCAAGCACCACGCTTAGAATATGGTTTGGTTGATAAAAAAAACTAATCAGATATAGACCTTTTAAATACAATATCGTCTAAAATGTCGTCTAGGTACTAAGCACCACTTTTTACCAAGCGTGATGGACGCACAACAAGCTAAATACAAATATGTATTACGAAATCACAGCGAGATTGCAAACAAATTGTTAAAACACGATTACTCATCCGACGACTCTATGACGTAATACTTGAGTTCTAATCGACCACGTCTCGCGTTGTTATCACTTATCACGTTCACTTCGTACGGGCGGCATGGCGACGCGGTGACGATACCTATATATAATTTTGCACTTGTATGTATAAGCATCGATGGTTCAGTGGTAGAATGCTCGCCTGCCACGCGGGCGGCCCGGGTTCGATTCCCGGTCGATGCAATTACTTTTTGTATTTTTTACATTTTCAGCTCGATTTTTGTTATTATTGCGACACATTAATTGAATTATCTACTGTTTAAAATAATCTTTCATATTATTTAAAGCAATTTTGTTGTTTATTTAATTGGTTTATTTTTAGTTAGTTTATTTTATATAAATTAGTCCCTTTTTTTGTAAATATTTTGTTTTAATTATTGTATTAGTACGTCAGTATGTAAATTAATTGTTTTTTTTTTAAAGCATAACATTGCAAGCGTTTCTAGAACCGTAAATTAATTTTAAAAAAAAAACTAAGTAAGAGCTTGTAGTAAAACTTTTAGGTTCTATAAATTTGGCTTTATTATCTCTTTTCTTTGAACACCGATTTTTTTACAAAACACTTAACTCTGTTTCTAGACCTGCCGCTCAGATATTTCTTGCCTAAATCTTAAATTTATACTCTAAGTGCTACTGTCGGCCCTACTGTGGCGAACTAAAGTTTTGTAAACAACTAAAAGCCAATATTTATAATTATTTCAGTGCCTAGTTTATTTTTACCTCAGAAGTCAACGACGATACTTTATGTAACTAATTTAATTTAGAAACCAGTACCTACCTATCTAGTTTACACAGCAGATTTTAGGTAAAATAATAAAGTATTCGTATAAACCTATTAAAATATGAGATACCCACATAAAAGAATATTGTCCTAATTGACCCCAAGGTCGTCTGGTATAGTGAATGCCTGTGTGTAGCATTACGTCTGCCGTAATGTAACCGTACGGTCGTCAGCGCATCAAGTTACTACAAACTATCAAATTTTCTCATTCGATTTTGAACTTAACCGGCAACATTTTAAGGTTTAAACTCATTTGGAGAAATTAACTTGATGTGCTGGCAACTGTACATAAAGTTTCAATAAATAAATAATCATAGGTTAATCATCGTTATAAACATCCTCAGCCGAGCAGAGGCATATACACCAGTATTGCTTAAGTGTGTATTAGGAGCAAGGTCTATTGCCATCAACCATCAATATAAACGTACTGCGGTATTACCTACCTAATAGTTCATTACAACAGATTCAGTTTCTCAGTGCCTTCACTGAAACTGGCAACTTTACAGAACCAACCGGACTAAAACCGTTAATAACATTTACGAGCAATTCCCGATTAGAAATCCAATCTACAATAATTCCTTTATTAATAGAAAATGCAGTGCAAAACGAAAGCTAACGTTAAACGTACCAACTTATTGGCGGCTTGCTCATAAATTAGAATCCTGGCTTTCTCTTCGGAATCGGATAGCTATTACAACGGTTACGGATAACATATGCGACTTAAATCCTGTGAAATTCAATTGTATTATATTCGTTTAATTAATGGATATAACGAACGTTTCCATAATGGCGTGGATTTAATTTGTAGGAGTCGGAGAATTGTTCAAGTGTGAGGATGTATTGGCTGGAAGTGGAATATTTTAGGTTCGCTCATTTGTGAACACCGTCAAAAATTTTGGTGTTGTGCTGGACCGCCACTGATTTTATTAACTAGTACTTCATACAATTCTATACAATAGTCTGTCTCTCTCTTCTTCAACCTTTGACCACCCAAAGCTGTATGTCTGTAGGTATCTTCTAAATCTCTCAATTTTTGACAGATTTGTGTCATGACTATCCAGTTTCTTATAACCACTTTAACAATATGGCCTGTTCTGTTATTCCCCCTATAAAATACCCCTAATCATAGAACAGACACTCAGACAACAGCTAGTCCAAAGAAAACAGATAACTGAACAATACAGTACTTATAAAGTAAGCAGAATATTGCAGAGCATCATACGAGTATAACGCCAGTGAAACAAGCACTCGCATGACGTCTCTAATTTTTAAAATGGTGTCTAAGGGTACTTACAGACGCCGACCTCCCTAGCGGCGACGTCAGCGTGGTTTGCTATGCAGACGACACGCTGGTGCTGGCACAGGGGGGGTCACACGAGGCGGCGGCCGAAATCATGACACGGGGTTGCGATAGTCGTTGAGAGGATCCGGCGGGTCTTGAGGTGGCATTGCATAAGTCCGAGGCCATGTGCTTTCATGGGCCTCGGAATGCGCCACCTCCGGGATCCACACTGACGGTAGGAGGGATATCCATCTACGTCGAGTCAACGCTGAAGTACCTGGGACTCGTCCACGACAGCCGATGGAACTTCATGGAGCACTTCCGACGTTTGGCCCCCAAACTGGAACGGACCGGGCTGCCTCCTGGCGGCTCCTGCCCAACCTGGGGGGTCCAAACGCCTCCTGCCGGAGGCTCTAGACGGGAGTCGTGCGGTCCATGGCCCTTAACGGGACCCCAGTGTGGACGCGTTCCTTGAGGCGGCGAGCCGCCCACTACTTGAACGCGCCCTAAAAGGTAGTAGCCGTAAGGCTGGCCCGGGGGTACCGCACGATCTCCCGCGAGGCGGTGAGCCTCCTTGCCGGATTGCCGCCATGGGATCTAGAGGCGATAGTCCTCGTGCGTCTGCATGAATGGCGAGGCGTCCTCACCTTCCGCCTGACGCAGGACCTCACCGGACACGGTTTTTTAAGGAGGTTACTGCACCGAATCGGGCGGGAGGTAACGCCCGGGTGTTTCCAATGCAAGGATCGACTGGAGGACACGGTGGAGCACACGTTGGATGTGTGCCCCGCGTGGTTGGAGCACCGCCGTGTCCTCGTAGCGGCGATCGGCGGCGGCGACCTCTCGCGTCTGGCCTTGATTCAAACCATGGTCCAGAGCGAGACGGAATGGGACGCCGTCACCTCCTTCTGCGAAGCAGTCAGGGAAGGAGGTGGCGGAACGTGAGAGGGAGAGAACCTCACGTCCCGGCCGCGGGAGACGTGCCGGGCGTCGGGGGCCACGTGGTAGCCCCCGGCCACCGTAGGCGCGGGCCCTTGGACGGAGGGCTATGGGCTAGCTAGCCGTCCCTCCGTCTCATGACGACAGGCCGTGTCGACGGCGCGTTCGTGTTCCACGCGCGCCTCAAAGAGAGTCAGCAAAAAGAAGGGGTCCGCAAGGGCCGACGCCTGCCGGGGATGCGGGACTGTTCGAAAGAGATACCGTGGCCCCGGAACACAAAGGGCGATGAAGGAACATGGATGGGTTTTAGTCAGTAAAAGTCTGACACTCCCTCCCAGAGCGGGAGGAGTCATTTGATTCCCATCTGAAAAAAATAGGGTACTTACAGACGAGCGGCACGTTGCCAACGGCAGATAAACTGCAGCCGTCGCCACCAGTCGACGACTGCTGTCGAGGCGTCGGCGGCAGCCGCCGAATCGTCGACGTTTAGGCGGCTGAAGAACCCTAAGTCTCGCCTCTTTGCTTATACCTACATTTAAAATGTCTGCCAGTGAACTCGTAAATTCGTTTTACATAAAAAACTTTTATTGCTACTCGTTCGCGTAAAATTTTGATAAAACATAAAATATAACACGTAAAATGTTTGATTCACTGCCCCAAGATAGAGTTGTAATTATGCCCGTTTTATCTTCTTAATAAAAATGTACTTTCTTTACTTCGTAAAAATGACTTGATGGCAATATAAGAAGATTCGTGTTCATTTTCGTCCAAGTACTAACAAAACGTTGATAACGAAAGCATTCCAACGAAAACTGAAACGTCACAATTAACAGTTCTTAAAGAAGTTAAAGCGAGAGAAAACAGATTTTTGGAAAAAATCAGAATCTCTAGTTGAAAATAACACTGAGATGCAACCAGTAGGGGTGGATGTGAACCAAATGCGAATCAATTTGACGTAGATATAGAAAAGTTGTATTGAGTCTTATTTCAAGAAAGAAAATATGAATAGCTAACATGCCCATAGTTCTCCTAAATCTTATAATTTTCACATGTTATTACTCCTCCCGCGGTTTATAAAGGCATCAACCAATTTACAGCCGAGATATTAACTGCCTGGCGCGGCATGGACAACGTGGCGTGGCGTCTTCCCGTATGTTCGGCGGATAAGCATCAGGATTACTTTGCCGCTAATATAGACTGGGTATGTTACGACATAGCCTACACGACGTAAACAGTGAAGTGAAGAAAAGAAGCGTATGAAATGAAGGTATGTATTAAAGATCTATTGTAACTACCCGAAGAAAGTAATTTCTCAAAATAAAGAAACCTTAATGCATTATAACAGATTGTTTTTAGATAACAACTTGATGAAGACATAACACATTAGAAGGATCAATATTTATGTCCGAAACATGGAAACACTGGTCCAAAAGTTAGCTGGGCGGGAACTTCTTCTGCGCCCAAGCCAAAAAAGCAGGACCAAAGTCAAACGCTCAGAAGAACATTTAATCCACCATCTCAAAACAAAAACACCAGAAATTACTGTCACGTCTTCAAAATATACATCTCCACATCACAGCGCCCGTCGTTACGCAGTCAGTCTTATCTGCTTGAGCTCTTATCTCTCATTAGCGATACAGCATCCCCGTTAAACCGGCGATGCTCCAATAAAACTGCTTGATAAATTTTATTGGACCATCTTCCCTCTTTCGGATAATGTGCGGGTATCTTCACATCGCGATATCAATGAGCATTGTAGATTTGATTATGATATTATTTGATGACTACGCTTTATAGACCTGATTCGCGGCTTTATTGAGTTTCTGAGATTAGAGATTGTCAAGGAATTGTTTGGCTGTTGGATTTTGGTGGCACACTTGAAGTTAATAGCGAAGAATTTTGAGGCGTTTGATGGCTCATTCTTTTACTACTACTGTTCTAAATCATCATAATATCTAAATAAAAAAACAATACATTAAAAGACGGAAGCTTTAAAAAGCTACCACTTGTCTTAGTGCGAATTAATTCGAAGCGCGACTCCTAACTGCGCATTCAGTAAGGAAATCCAAATCCATCCAAATTTAAGTTTGTACCTGTAAATAAAGCGAACTTAAATACCAACCTCAGTTCACTATCACCGGCTTTTATGGCCGCATGTTATATGAAAATGGGTTTGTTCTAATCTCTTTCCCGATGCATTGGGATTAGTATTCTTTCAGCGCTCCAAAGATCTGCAATGAACAAAAACCACAACAGCACACTTCTATTTATATGCTAATATACCAAACTCCACTCTTATTGCATTTTAAACGATAAACTCTCGAGTTTTATACCCACCGTCGCCATTAGAAGATTCGGGAAAAAACTTTTAAAAATAAAACATGGTGGTTCTAAAGCGGCGTTTCGTTGCTAATTGCCGTTTTTTGCCTTCTCGAAAATAATACATTTCGCCAGAATGGCGTGCTTTTTGCTAGACCTTTGTACTTGAGTATTTATTATGTTCATATACGCTCGTGCTTGTATAAGTAAAAACCAACTATTGTGGAGTTAAATACGGTTGTGAAACAATGAATATTTTTGAAAATATGTAATACAGTTCTTAGACGCCTGATAAAAGTATCTTATAAAACACTGATATTTTTAGAAACCTTCTTTTCTTCCAATAAAAATTAAAGCACGCTAGTAGTTTCATGACCGTCCGCCAACAATTAGTTTGAAACTTTCCAATGAGTTTACGACACCACTGTATTTTCATGACTTTTTGACTGACAGTCATGGAGCCGAAATTTGTTTATCACTTACATTGGGGGTTCAGATTAATGCATTCCAACAGTTTATCACTCACATTGGGGTTCAGATTGATGCATTCCAACAGTTTATCACTTACATTGGGGTTCAGATTGATGCATTCCAACAGTTTATCACTCACATTGGGGTTCAGATTGATGCATTACAACAGTTTATCACTTACATTGGGGTTCAGATTGATGCATTCCAACAGTTTATCACTCACATTGGGGTTCAGATTGATGCATTACAACAGTTTATCACTTACATTGGGGTTCAGATTGATGCATTCCAACAGTTTATCACTCACATTGGGGTTCAGATTGATGCATTACAACAGTTTATCACTTACATTGGGGTTCAGATTGATGCATTCCAACAGTTTATCACTCACATTGGGGTTCAGATTGATGCATTACAACAGTTTATCACTTACATTGGGGTTCAGATTGATGCATTCCAACAGTTTATCACTCACATTGGGGTTCAGATTGATGCATTACAACAGTTTATCACTTACATTGGGGTTCAGATTGATGCATTCCAACAGTTTATCACTTACATTGGGGTTCAGATTGATTTATTCCAACAGTTTCAGGACATGCAGCGCAAAATAGAAGGTGGGCTATTGTCTGTGGAGACACGCCGCATACACACTTGAGATCTGAGCCGTCTATGAACCCCCATCTGAAGAGATATTTAATTGCTATCGACATTAGAAATGCTCCTTTAAAAGTTACTTTGATTATAATGATGATTGTGGTTTTTGTTACAGCCAAATTAAATGTTTTTCTAACGATAATTACCTATTTATTCTGGGACAAACCGATGTCATATTTAAAGAAGAGATATTTCACTACAATAAGCTTTTTCATATTTTTTAGTTGTTCTATTCGATTATGTTTTAAACCTAACTTGTGAAAGTAACGCGATAATTGAGTATGACATAACAAAAACTCCTCCCTTCATGAGCCAGAAGTTATCTGAATATTTTCCATACGAATGTACTCGCCACTATAACCCATAGTGCGCGTTGAACAAAGACGCGGGAGCCGCTTGGGCGCTTCGTACAAGATGATTTAGTACGAGACTTTCTTTCTTTTTACTTTTTTATCTTTCCGGGACATTTGGTGGCGCGGCCGCCCCCGAATAATGACGTACTACGTTACTGAATTTATTAATGTTTTTTTATTTTTTTTATCGGTTATCGTATCGCTGTCAGAAGTGTCAGATAGTGATGGGCTGTATTTAAACTTGAAATGTTTTGTTGTTTTGTGGTGCAAATGTGTGGCGAGTATTTTTCGTTGTACCTGGTAGGAAAATTAAATGTTTGTGTTTATTTCATAACTCGAGAATACAAACTCATTAGAAAAGAAAATTTGGTTTTTATTGTGATATCTAGACGCGCGTGATGCGCAGAATTGTGATATTTAAATCAACGTGACGAATATCAAGTATTTAACTAATTAATTATCTAATTAAGTAATAAAAACTATAAGAGTCCCAATGAACTACAAAGACATCAGCGTATAGAAACTTTTCCCCACAAAGATTATGCAGAGAACGTTAAGCGGAGAACACATTAAACTCGCCGGCTTCAAGGCGTAATTAAAGGCGGCACCACTGGGAATGTTCGAAAACATTATTTCAGAAGCGCGACTAAGAATATTACATTAAAATCAAGCGAAGGAAGCAGCCTAAGTAAGTGCATTTCCGCGAGTGCCACGGCTTCCAGTCAGAGACTGCCGACTTCCATCTAGACACAGATGGAAGCCGGCCCGTCGCAAAGCCGGCCGACACAATGAGCCAAATGGTGTGGAGAAAAATGTGCCGTAGGGCTGACGAACTACTTCGTTTCCGTCTAGATGTCTTGATGAGTTCGGGGATCGGTGATAAAAGACTAAATGTTCTTTCTCAGATTCAGACTGCACTCACTGCTAGGTACCTATAGGCAGTGCCTGATTAAGCAAGCGCGGGGCCCGTAGCAAATTCTATCGAGGGGCCAACTCAAAAAATATTCTGCCAACTTCGTGCAGGGTGCTGTGTGCCCGAAGCTAACTTTTAGAAATATGATATATTTTTTTAATATTTTGTCGTAGCCATTGAATTTTTGATACCACAAACTATATATTAGCCAGTTGTTCATTGTAGGGATAGGTGGTGGGTAGGGCCGTAGCCAGGAATTGATTTGGGGGGCTTACCCTAACCTAAATAAAAAAAGCAAATGGGAGGTTAATCAATAATTAAGTAAATATTATGCCGTTATGCAAGGACTACTATTACTATTACTATATTACTAACTTTGTCGACTTATACAGAAAAACTCACCAATTGAGAAAACGTAGGATTAAAGAGCGAGCGTGGCAAGCTCAAAAATTTTTTTTTTTAAAGACGTCAGTGAAGTCAAACAAATACATTGTACCTAGTTAGTACATGGGTTAGACCAATACTAAAATGCAAATTTACAAAATTTTCATAGTATTTTGATGTGTACATAAATAAAAACTTTCATATTTCAACTCTTTTACTTACTGACAAACAGCGCACAGCCTAAAACCACTAGGTATAGAAATATGAAATTGTTTACAAAAGTTTCTTGTCATTCTTGTAATATGACGGACTTGGGAACTTGGAGAGGATTTTTGAAAATGGGGTCAAATAGGAGATAGAAGTTTGTATGGAAGTTAGACATTTTTGCCAAGAAAATGCGTAATCTTGCACACGGCAAGTTTTTGCAGAATAATATTAGCTGATAAATTGTAAGTGAGTAACTAAATAAAGGGATCCCTTCTTTTTGCGAAAAAAAATCTTTTTCCTAATAAACTTTGGCATAGCTATTTTGGCATAATTTGTTTTGCCATAATATTACTTTGCTATTTTTTTTGGCATTCAATTTATGTTGGCATAATTAACTTGAAGGCTAAATTGAATTTGCATAATGTTACTTAGGCATAATGACTATTAGAATAATAGTATTTAGGCATACAATTAATAGAAATAACAAAATCAAATTTGAGTTATTTTTACGAATTTATTTTGAATTAAAAAATTATTTAATTGTGCTACAAAAGTTACAGACAGAAACGAACCGCTGTAAATCCGACTCCACGCAGTCTTGTCTGCCCTACCCCTAGAGTGTAATTTAAAATCGCATACTCGCGGGCCGCTTCGCCCCACCGCAAACTCACCACTGCAGCTTCGGCTTACTGGCCGGTTCGCCGGCCAGCTTCAGCAGCTGGTTGTAACACATCTGCGACGATATGCTCGCGTGGGAGCGCCGCAGCCGTGACAGAAACCATGTCTGTTGCATGTTGCATACTGCATGTTTGCTTGAATGCTGCATGCATGGTGTCTGCTTTTTGCATGCTGCATGCTTGCTGCATGCATGGTGTGTGCTTGTTTACATGTTTGCATCATGCATGCATGATGTGTGTTTGTTTTCATGCTTCTAACGGGGAAAAAAACCCACATATGTTCACAATTAACTATGATCAAAACAAATATGTTATGTATTACCTGCTTCAGGCTATATGGTTTTTTTTTTCAATTGCCAAAATAGATTGGCATAATTATCCAATTATGGTATGTTTAACATTTTAGGAGTTAATTATCATGCTTTTTTGTTATGGCTACAAAAATATGTTTTAATATCACTATGCGTAAATAATTTTATGCTTAAGAATGTTATGCTTAATCATTATTATGATTAGAGAAATTAAGCTTAAAAAATATGCGTAATGGATAGGGAACCCTAATTAAAACTACTATTCAATAACGACAAAAAAACATCCAATACATCTTAATCCTCGCCGCGTATCTCCAAACACCGGTTATAAAGGGCAATAATTTGAGCTGAAGCACGTCGGTGCACAAGACAAGAAACATATCTAGTGCAGAGTCAATAAGTGTGCTCGAGAGCCGTAAACATGTGCATATGTGCTCGAGCCTGTTCTGCGAGCTGTGCGCTATTGCAGCTGACCGACGATGTGTTATTGAGAAAACTGTTGTTTGCAATGCGATACATTTTTATTGAAGGAGTTATGAAGAAACGCGATCGAATTGGATAGTGTTTCTATCTGCTTGGTAATATGTGGTCTGTGGATCACTTTGCAAAACTTTGCTTTGAAAAACTTTGCACCACACTAGGTATTTCTTCTAAATCGTTAAAACAAACATTAAACTCACACACACTAACAGCCAGACCCGGAGCAACTGTAGGCCATACAAATATTTGTTCCTTGCGGGAATCGAACCCGCGACACGCAGTGCAGCAGTCAATCGCTCAGCCACTGCGCCAACCGCGCCGTCAATCACACATTAGTCTAAAATTAAAGGACTAGATAACCCTGGAAGAGACCTTTGTCCAGCAGTGGGATGATGCAGGTGAACAGATATATGAGGTCAGACTGGGTGTGGAAAGTAACAGACCGGCTTTTGCGACACAATGACTATGGAACTTACAGCAAGTGCAGCCACACGGCCACACCTACAAACAGAACACTAGTTTCGAGGCCCGTTCACGCGTCAGAGAACACCATACTCGTAGACTGTCGATTGTCATACCGCAAAGTTAGGACCCGGAAAATTCCACCACTCTAAACTAAGAAGATTGGGTTTTGCCCAGATATTAGGTTTCGTAACTTTTGGATTTCAAATGGTGAGCATTCCATTACAAATACTGTTCCGGTTAGATGGAAAACCGGTCGCAACATAGTTGAAGAGCCAAGAAAGATGCCTACAATATATCCTTCCGATCGAATTTTGGCCGAAGTGGCAAATCTCAACAGAGTTTAGCAAAGTCCGTAAGAGGAATTATTATAGTGCGCAAGAGTGCAAGCACAAGTGCACTCTCTGTTCCTTTACTCTCATAGTCCAATGAGACGGCAATCTGACACGACCGGTGAAAGATCAGACGCAGCACTAACGGTCAAATTTATTTTCCGAGGCACGGTGGTGTTACACCACCAACTTCTAAATTTCGGGCTTCTTTCGGGCAACTAAGAAATTCGTAGTGAAAATCCCCACAACCCCATGCCTGATCCGGGGTTCTAAGACAGGACCCCACGCCCAGTACCACGAGGCCAACGGTACTGCTAATAGGTAGAGGTGAATAGTTACCCGGAGTCCTAAGTCCTCCCTAAGTCGTATTTTATTAGCCCCTGATAGTAGTTCCAGTATTTGTTGTTTAATTAAAGTGAATGGCTGTTAAGTAAGTGTGCAAGTTTAATCCTCAAACTGATTTAAAGTCACATAAATACAAACAAGTTTGAGTCCATAGCTTACGGGCGATGTACTACTTAGTCGTTTGTATTCATTTCTGTAGTGAATATCTTTGTATCTGTATTGCTTTTTAGTTTGAAAATGGAAAATAGACTGCATGATAACAATGGCTGGACTGTGTGAAATATCATATGGCAAGACAGGACGTGACTGCTGAAATGACGAATAGCGCAGTAAGGAAGAAGAAGACAGTCATACTGTCCCGAATCTAAAATAATTGGGATTCGGACAGAACAATACTTAAAAAAAACGATTAATAACCGTTTGGAGGGTAAAGAAAAATCCAACAACTGTGTTACAACTCTCAATAGATTGAAGTAACATATTTTGGTAATTTATTTATTTTAAACTTCATGCGAAGTAATAGTAGCAGCAATGTAATAGTAGTAGCATTTAAGCCTTTTGGGTTAAAAAGTATAACAATGTAAAGTATAGTATGAAGTATTGCTGTTACAATAAGTATCTGCAGCTTCTACTAAAAACAAACCCCGATTTTATACATCCTACATAAACTCCAAGTAACAAGGTCTTATAAAAGTCAACGGAGAACTATTTTAAAAGGCATAAAGTAACACTACACTATACACAACTGTCGGTAGTTATTTCTGCAACAAGTTGTACTAACTGCAACAGAATTGGCACAACTCGTAGCGGCTGAATAATTCATGAACATGCCGTATGGGTCTACGGGCTACGACGGAGCTACGCGGCTACGAGCTACGGCCAGCAAGATGCTACGAGCAACCTTTAAGTATGAATGTCTTAATTTTGTTGGTGTCGCGTTTTTATTCCGGGGTGTGAGATTTGAATAGAAACGGCCCACTAAATAGAAATTATCATGAAATCAAAATCAAAAGTCATTTATTCAAATGAGACTGATTGAGGCAGCACTTTTTGAACGTTAAAGTTTACAAGAGACAGTCCCCCAAAAAGCTCGGGAACCACACAAAAAAAATAGTAGCTACAAAATCTAGTGCACTCGATATGTACACACGATGATCAGCTGATGTCTGAACGTAGAGGAAGCAAAAGAGATATGTAAAGATGCTACAGGAGGCGTTCTGTCGTCTCTGCTTATCCTCGAGGTGAGATATGTAAAGTATGGTAAGTATGGTACATAGAAAATGTTGTCAATAATTTTTTAACTGAAGTTGATCCCACGAAGAAGCATTGGCAAAACCTTAGAAGTGTTCAAAAGTGTACCTACACATTTCTTTTTCCACCAACATATTCGTATCCCAATACATAATATTCAATAACCTACGACCCATCAAACACCCCACCATTCACTGTCACACAATCATCCTAAACTTAATTCCCGCACGACAAACACTGGCAGTCGTGAAGTTTGCCAAACACTGGTTCAAATAAAAAGTTTGGCAAACTCGCCCCGGGCGCCCTCTGGCGACAATAATACGATGTTTGTACGATCACTCGCTATACTTCGACAACAGTTTATAAGTTCGGAATATGGTGAAGATAAATACAAATGTGATTGAATAGACGTGATAATGTTGTCAATTGCTCGTGGTACATATTTATTTGAAATCTAAGGTTTCTGCCGTATATTTGTTCGTGCATTTTTATAACGATACTTATTACGCTACCAGCTGATGCCTGCGGCTTCGCCCGCGTGGATGTCGGTTATCGCGACCAAAAGTAAGAAAGACGGCTTATTTTTTTCTGACACTTCCAACTAATATCATTATATTTTAGCCAATGTATCCAAAAACTTGACAAATTATACCTTCCTCCACTCTATCCGGTGAAAACAGCATGAAAATCGGTTCAGTAGTTTTTGAGTTTATCGCGAACAGACAGACAGACAGACGCGGCGGAGGACTTTGTTTTATAATATGTAGTGATGATATGATCGGACACAAAACAGCAGGTCTGTAAGCGCACCCGCGGCTCAATTTACGACATGGAAGCTTTTTTTTAAATAATTATACTTTTTATCTAAAAATACTACCTAACTAAGCATTTTACATCCCGCATACATTTTATTATAAGTAACCCACCAAAAACATTCTGTAAAAAACTAGCCAAGTCTCGATGGAGCTGCTTGTTTATCTCTAAAAAGTAATGAAATCTAGACAAAGTCGTGCCAAGTCTAAGGTTCCTTACTGCGATTTCTTTATTATTATAGTTAATGTTGTGTGACTTGGCCGTTGAACATTCTTTGTACGTTAGTGGGTACAAGTCAATTTTGTTTACACGTAATGTTATATCTGTTGTAACTACCTATGTTTGTTAAGCGAGATAATAGCCCATACTGGTATTGGTAATTGGACGCTAGTGTCTCATTTTAGGCTGTTGTTGATTGTGCAACACATGCATTCAGCATTGACAATGCTGACTTCTGCTCTCTTTTTTTGGAGCATCAAATCGACCACCGGTCTAACATAAAATAGACGTACAGACGGACTTCTATCAATGATTAGAAGTCCGTCTGTACTGGAAAAAAAATTATGCTGTTTGTTTCAGGCTCGCCTATACATAAGTATTATTGAAATACGCAGCTTTATCAAGCCTACAATTGACTGGTTATTGAATCAACGGTTTCCAAGTGGCAATTTTCCATCGTCAATGGGTAGCGGTTCTGGCGACAGATTGGTGCAATGGTGTCATGGAGCACCTGGTTTTGTACCCTTGTGTACCCTTCAACGGCCAAGTCACACAACATTAACTATAATAATAAAGAAATCGCAGTAAGGAACATTAGACTTGGCACGACTTTGTCTAGATTTCATTACTTTTTAGAGATAAACAAGCAGCTCCATCGAGGCTTGGCTAGTTTTTTACAGAATGTTTTTGGTGGGATTTCACTTCTTTTTGTAGAAACGTGGGTAATTGATTTATTTTATTCGATTTTCTTATTTGACACAGTTTTTTCCTTTTTAGGAGTAGTTTTTTTATTATTACAAATCTTTCTTTTCTTTTTTTCCGGTTCTGATTCTTGTACAGTAGCAACAGTTTTTCGTATTTACTTTATTCATTCTCTGTACACGTATGCCCGGGGTATGATCTCAGATTACTAATAACCAATCCATTGGTATGATCTCAGATTAATCAGTAATCCGTCACTAATCATAAAATTCCTAACATATTCAAATCTTCGAATTGTTATAATAACAACCTGCTAATTAACCTTAGCAAACCTCACGAAATAATAAGCGAAATCAACGAAATGCAAATAATCCCTCCTAATCCCTAGCAAACGTTTTCAAGCGCAGTAGAAGAATGTCGTAAACGACTGTAACGCGGCCGGTTGCCACTTCGCCATATAAGGTTATCGGAAAAACAAACGTAAGCGCGTTTTAAAATACAGTCAGCGCTATCTAGCGACGTGTGCGGGTATCACCGCCACTCTTAGTACAATGCATTATATTTTGACCAAATTTTGAGCGAAATTAATATTTTAGTGTAATTTGTTTATTTAATTTGTGTAATGTTCGAGTAGAATAAAGTTAATCGTTCGACTATTTCTTCTTGTAAACTTGTAAGTATAAGTATAAAAGCCAGTCTAGTCTTATCCAGAGTTTTACTTTAATTTTATTTATATGCGTATTAAAAGCAGATGGGGAGGAATTCGCCCAGCAGTGGGACGCTATAGGCTAGATTAAATTAGATTAGAAGATGTGTCCCACTACGCTGGATTTTTGCAATGACAGTCGAGTCGAGTCGAGTTTTTTTTTATGTACCAATAGTAGAAGGGGGCATTACCATATCTCTAATACAGCTGAGACCAGCTGAGGGTTCTTCATCAGATACATCAGACCTTCGATTTTTGACATCAAATGAAGCGGCCCACCAAGTTGAATATTTTTTGTAAAGGCGGTATGTCGATCTCTAATAGTTTGGTTGGGCTCTTGTGTTTTCTAATCAGGGTCACCAGGTACTCCAGATCTTCGATTATCCTAGATTTATAGTTTTCCCTTTATGTGGCCATTAAACCCTAACTCTGCACCAAATTTCAGCTCTCTGAGTTTATGGGAAGTACTAGTTCTATTCTGATGATCATGAGTGAGTGAGTGAGTGAGTGTCATCACGTGCTTAACTTCGGAACTAAATGACCTACAGACTTGAAATTTTGGATTTTAAGTATGTGATTATAGCTTACTGGATGACGAAATTTCTGCGTTCTGGTCTTATCCAGAGGTTCTCAAATAGGGGCCTGAAAATGCGGCGAAATGGTTCCAGTAAAGGATGGTACGGCAGTGTTTGCTTCGCGCTCGACTTGGCGGGGGCACTGCCGTGCCCCCCGATCAAAAATGCGTGTCTGACTTTTGTCACGAAGTCAAAAACAGATTCGTTGGCAAAAAATAACATAGTATCTAGAAAAGATATATGACTATGACCTGGAATTTTAATGTTTGTTTGTTTATTTATCTTCAGACCACGATTTTATTTTTTTATTACTTTTTAGTTCTTGTATAATATACTGACAATTTTATTTAACGTATGTATAATGTAATAATTAAGTTGATATTTTTAATGAACATTTTAATTTTATTAATTTTATATAGTGAATTACTTTTATTTAATTAATTTAATATTTAAGAATTTAAATTTTAATAATTTTATATAATGATAATGTTTGCATGCCGAATGGTGAAATATGGCAGAACTCTGATGAAAACCTACTACTACCTACTTATGTATAACACATATTTGCAAATAAATGCTATTCTATTCTATTCTATTCTATTCTATTCTAAAGATCAACAGACACGATCCCGGAAACAAAAAATAACTTTTCGCTTAACTGAAGGCGCGGTCAGCGACGTCATCAACACAACGTTAAAACAGAAACCGCCACAATCCAACTTGACAACTTCATTAATCCTTTCATGCATATTTCATCAAAATATTCACAAATTACGACATTCCACACACAGGTACAGTCCACAAAACAGTAAATTAAATGATGACCACGATTTACGTTTGTTCTCCATATTTATAGTTCCTAACTTCAACGATAATGAACTGAAATCACTTTGTCGAGCTAATAAATTGTGCGGGGGCGTGCGCCCACAACTTTCTGTTTGACTTATATTTTAAACAAATTGTTTACACTCCAATATGAAGGCAAATGTTGTATGAATATATAATTTCAATATTCGCTGCTCACGGTTTGACTAGTTACAAGTTGTGTTTTAACTTTAAACGGAAACATGACATGTGATGTGGCTGTGTGTGTGTAAATATTCACTTTGACTGTTTTTATTATTTTAATAATATATCAACAATTCAACCGTGGAATGTGAACTCTCAAAACAAAGCCAGAGCGTTTAAAATCCAGCATTGCGGTTTTATTTAGGCATAGGTCTATGGGCAATAGGCATATCTTTTAGAGTATGATTGAATCCTTCCAAAGCAAGGTATTCATACTTATATTTATTTACTACCTAATCCATCCTCATAATATGCGCTATTAATGGAGCAAACCCGTACTTCCTAACCACTGCAACTCCTGAAAACCAAAACAAAATCGCGTCAAGGCAATGTAGCTCGTTGATTCAACTTTCTTGAATCACACAAAGAAGAAAAAAAGAACAGCGGAAGGGTAAAAACTAGTAAAACCATAATTCTAATTACTTGAATAAAATTAAACAATTAATTAGACCCAGAATAGGTTAATTACCTAATGAAACATACGGTGGGCAAACATTAAAACAAAACCATTTATGTTAATAGTTTTCTCGCTAAAAACTAACTGAAAGATGAACAGTTTCGCGCGGCGGAGTTAATCCTACGCGGTCCACCGCCAATGAATTATTTATACACGAAAACAACCATTACTGCACATCCAAATCTAACCAAAATAAACCTTACTCCACTGTAACAAGAACCTAAAAACAGAAATTAGAAGAATCGCTATGTATCAAACTGGGAGCAAAAATATTATAATACGGGTCGAAACTGGAGTGTATCTTTTTATAACGTCGAAAATTGTAATAGAAATGCGGGGATTTCTTGTCGAGTAATAATTTAAAGTTTATTTATTACGTTACGAAAAGGAAGGTAACAAGACAAACCTTATACATAGAGAAGTATATGAAAGTATCCAAGGTGAGAACGACATCGTAGCACATAATATAAATTTTTCATCGGTAATTTAACCGTGTAGATATTGCATTTTTGTAGGAAACAGCATTAATTTGTTTTAATTACCGATGATTCGGTATGGTATACTGAACACGTGGTAAGTGTTTGTGTTTATGTGTTTGTCCCTAATTTCCAAAGCCCGTACAAAGCTGAAAGCATAGATAATAAAATTATTTAAGTTATCACTGCTGAAAAACACTTTTAAATGGTTTATTTGCCTATCCACTTGCCAGTAATCAGATTCTGCTGAATACTAGTATTAACACAATGGAAATTGTAAAACAATAAACCTGATCAAACGGGTTCTGCAGATAAAATAGCTAAGAAAAAAAATATATACGGAAAAGTCTTTATTGTACGTATTTATACGTAAAACCGTCCGGACATTACATCAAAAGCAAACCGCACCACAAATTGCCTTGCTCAGTGATATTTCTGTCGAAGCCAACACGTGTTCCAAAGATCAGAAACCTACAGCAGAAGTAATTTTAGTAGATATCATAGTAACAGGATAAACAAAACAAATTGAAAAATAATATCATTCCTAGAGAAATTTTAATAATGCGTGGGCTGGGGATAAACCAGCGAACAACAAAGGCCTACCTATTTTTGTCGCCAGACACTAACTACATATTATTGAGTTCCGTTAGGTAGGACAAAATTACAAGGGACACGTGTATCGTCAGAAATGTATACGCGGAGAATTTCTATCTATCCGGACCTTTCATAGGGGAACTGTCAAAGTAGGTAGTTCAAATGGATAATTATAGTTAATAGTGTCAGACAGAACAGTATCGGAGCAGTCGAAGAAACAAAGTTAGCTTTTTTCGCTCGATGATGAAAAATATAATATATGCATGTAACAGGAAGGTGTCGTAATATTTAAGATTAAGAATGTGGTATAGACCATTTTTTTTTTCGACAGGTAAATCATCAAACGACTTCTCCCGCTCTGGGCGGAGCAGGAGGGAGTGTCAGACTTTTACTGACTAAAACCCATCCATGTTCCTTCATCGCCCTTTGTGTTCCGGGGCCACGGTATCTCTTTCGAACAGTCCCGCAACCCTGGCAGGCATCGGTCCTTGCGGACCCCTTCCTATTGCTGACTCTCTTTGAGGCACGCGTGGAACACGAACGAGCCGTCGACACGGCCTGTCGTCATGAGACAGACGGACGGCGAGCTAGCCCATAGCCCACCGTCCACAGGCCCGCGCCTACGGTGGCCGTGGGCACGTGGTGGCCCCCGACGCCCGGGGCGTCTCCCGCGGCGGCCGGGACGTGAGGTTCTCTCCCTCTCACGTTCCGCCACCTCCTTTTCTAGCACGACTGCTTCGCAGAAGGAGGTGACGGCGTCCCATTCCGTCTCGCTCCGGACCATGGCTTGAACCAGGGCCGGACGCGCCCTGCACGAGGTTGCGACAGTCGCTCTCTCCATTTCGCCATGAGATCACGCCGGAAGTCTGTCCGCTGAGCGACAATTTCCCGCGGCAGCGGAGTTTCCCCCCGGCGTAGCGCCTCCGCGCGCCATTCGTGCAGGCGCGCGAGGACTATTGCCTCCAGATCCCATGGCGGCAAACCAGCAAGGAGGCTCGCCGCCTCGCGGGAGATCGTGCGGTACCCACGGGCCAGTTACCACCGGCTATCAACTTTTGGGGCGCGTTCAGGTAGTGGGCGGCTCGCCGCCTCGAGAAACGCGCCCACACCGAGGCCCCGTAAAGGGTCTTGGACCGCACGGTATAGGCCATCAAACTATATCATTAAAAGCAGTGCATTGCAAAGCTATAACATGGGACTGTGGTGAAATGTGGGTGGTGTTATTAGGTACACCTTTGAGTAACCCTTCCGAGGTTACAGGCGTGATTTTTTATGTTCTTAAGATAATTATAAACATATACTGCTGACCACCAGCACATAAATTCAAAGTAAAGCAAAGTTTACCATTTACATTTTTTCATTTACTCTTTTTTCGTCAGCCTACTCTTCGCCGACATTTTTTATTTTATTAATTTCATCCAGCCATAACGTATGGTGTTGCCAGATCAGGCGTATACCGTGATAGTTTATTTTATCGCGGCCGTATCGCATCGGACTGGCACTTTACGACTCGCCCGCGTCACCGGCTTCCGACTTCCGATACCCTGGCAATATAACCGTATCTGTAAGTGAAGAATGTCCACTCTACGCAATAAGTGAAAAAATACTGACAACTTTTCATAGATATATATGATTAAATGGCAAATGTGGGGCACTTAATATCGTGTCCTGCGTGTCCTATTCTTTGTTTACTACAGGAACTGATGGACGCTACCGAAAGCGCCACTTAAAACTAGTTGCTCAGTTCTGGGGCCGACACAATTCGACACGCTAAGAAGAAGAAGAATGGTAAAACAGCAGTGGACCGCTCTGATGATTAGTGGTCATTTGAAAACATCAGAGGTATCGCTAGTTTAATTCTATGAAACCAACCTGAAATAAATCCAGTGCCTGGAATAGCTGGCTTAGTAACCCTTCGTATCGGAAAGAAGCAAAGCTCCTTGACTACAAGAATACAGAAGGGCTGCGCGAGCTCCCTGACTACAAGAATACAGAAGGGCTGCGCGAGCTCCCTGACTACAAGAATACAGAAGGGCTGCGCGAGCTCCCTGACTACAAGAATACAGAAGGGCTGCGCGAGCTCCCTGACTACAAGAATACAGAAGGGCTGCGCGAGCTCCCTGACTACAACTACAGCGACGGCGAAGCTTCAAATTAAAGCAATGCCAAGATGCCGCATGTAGGCAATTGTGGAAAATCACAGACAGAAAGGACTTCTTCAAATAACATCCCCATGACTTAGCCATGGAAGAATGAGAAGAAAGCAATAAATTAATGGCGGTATAGGTAAGCCAGATGCTGGGTAACCTTTTATTACCAGAGGAACCCACCGCTGTGGTAATCATCTATCGTCAAGTAAATATGCTCTTCCCAAAACTGATCCCAAGTAAACTATTTACTATTATAGATACCTGCTATTGACTGGAATCAACAGAAGGCATACTTCTGTTGATTCCTCTATCATGGCATTACGACCACCCATAACTGAAGCATAAAACATATTTTTTATGGACATAAGAATTAGGTAACTAAATGGATAGTCTAAAATTTTGTTGCAAGTTTTTATGAGTGGAGGTCACGAGGTCTTTCACAGATAAAATAACGGAATTGTAGGTCTAATCCAAATAAGGTTTTATCGTATAGGTTTACCTTGGGGTTGGTAGTACTGAATGTTTACTTTAAGGGAACAGGGACGGACATACTCGTACTAGAATATCCGTGACGTTGATTGATCTGTAAATGTAGAAACTTGACTGATTTCAGACCTTAGTTGTAGTAAAGATAGGTGCATTGGCATCCAGAGGCACCACAGAGAATTGAAAAGCCTCTACTAGTGGTGGGATATCGTGAACACTTTCCATACCAACCAAGGTTGTCAGCGTTTACTCGTACTAAGTAAAACAAAAGCAAAGCATAATCAGCCAGGCCTCCGGCCTCCTCTGTATGAGAAGAAATGGGCTATAATATATAATCCACCATGCGGGTCCAGTGCGAATTGGCAGATGTCGCATGTCTTCGAATTTTTGAATCTAGGACATGCCGATTTCCTCACAAAGTTTTCTTTCACCGTTTTGAGAGCAGTGGTGATTAAATAAATTACAGAAAGTAATGCGCGTGCCTGGGTTCGAACCCACGATTTACTGCTCGTCAGTCGGGGCCGTCACCACTGGGCCACCGCGCACCGCCGCATCCCCGCTTTCTACAAGAAGTAAGAAAGAACGTTGTGCTTACGACATACTTACATGAGGCAAAAGAACTGACTTCTATAGCCATGACTGAAGTTTCGTCACGAATTAAATGTATAGGTACTGCCTCCTCTGAATCGTTCGATGTTCTATTGTATTTACACACGAGGTGCGTAGGCTATACGAAGTCGCCTTTTACCACTAGGTATGGAATCTGGCTAACATGCGGTAAAATTAGCTCACTAAAATGTGAGTGTGCTAAAAGTATTATATGTAATTCGAAACATAACCCACATTTGTAACCGACTCCAATACTTTCAATTTAGCGGAATTGCGCGCGGATTGATTTGCGTTCAGATTTGTTTTTATGCGTTAGTGAATATTGAATAACTTTACTTTGAACTATTAAAAATGTGGAACATTTTTGGAAATATAAAATAATTGCGTATGTATGGTGAATGTAGGTATTGATTAAATCGTTGGTTTAAACTTCGTACCAATAATAAGCACTAAAATACCAATAAGTAAGTACCAATGTAAATACTATCTAAATACTGACTTTATTTATTTTATGCTTCATTGATATTATTTTTTTATCCTTTGCACAGAGTATAAACACATGAGACTCAATACACCAACCATGGAAGTACCCTTGATATCACATCACATCATCATTCATTATTATTATAATTATTATTATTTTTTATTTTTTTTTTTCATCTTATCATTTCAGATCGGTATTCAAACATTCCTACCAGCAACAAACGTGGCAACTAAAACCCCTATTCCATCCCAATTCTGCGCAATCGCCACCCTCTTTGAAGCCAGCCTACACAGTTTTACAGTAATTTGCCCAGTCAATATTAAATCTATCGAACACACTGCACAAATACAGCTGCAACATAAATATTAACATTGCCAACCTCTCTTACGAAAACACCCGTACCATAACCCAATATCAATTTTGAAAGAGCCCAGCGTCCACATTTGATTAAAAACAAAAAAAATATTTTTAATAAAAATATTCATTCGGTAAATCTACCGCTCAGAGGCATACAGGTTGGAATACATTCATTTGATCGTATTTGGTATGACGTAAAAATGTTAGTGCACTACATATTCGATTACCAAGGCTACAGGATACAGTGGAGGTCGCGTTTATTGCTCACACCGCCGTAAACCCGTTGACGACGGGGGTGGGTTGCTATTTTATGTTTTAAATTACCCTGATCTGTTTATATCCTCATTTATTCTGAGTGCCTTGTACTTGTGGTCTTGGTGCGATGATATTGTGTTATTTAATTTAGTTACTCTGTATTACTCCGGTTATAGTACAAAAATTATTAGAAAAATCATTATTTTTGATGACGTCCCTGATATTTTTGAGGTCACACGAATGATAAACCGTTTACCTAGGTATATTGTTTGGCAAGTTAGTTTTCGTAGACAGTCAGCACGGTCAGTACCTACAGGTCATACTTGTGTTTGACGTTTGTTTTGAAGTAAGTGTGATCTGATTAAAGTTGATCTTCATTATTTTCATTAAACTGTCTAAAGAAAACTCAAGTGTGTACGGCACAATCTAAGTAGTTTTAAGCCGCCATTCACCACGACATTACCTGATTACCACAAAAGAAAAAGAAAAATGCTCTCTTCATACTTCAAACCCAAATATTGTCACTCGTGTAGTAAGCTAATGTTACTTTCCAGCACCATGAACCCTTTTAAGTGTACATCAATTTATCCTTACAACTCAATTCCAACATAGAACCTTAACTCCTAGGTCTAAAACAACATCCATATCCCAGCTACAAAGCTAAACGGGCACCTCCTGGACTGCGCGACTTTTTACGATGATTTGCGCCGAGGAGCGCGAGTTACGGCGGCGCAGCGCCATCTATTGTGCGCGCTTGTCACTACGCGCACGGAAGCACTAATGCTCTTTTTGCGACGTCCCTGTTGAGGTTTTTCGTTTTCCCGATACGGCAATGCGGTCATACTGCTTGCTTTGGTTTAAATCGAAGTTGCTTTAGAGTAGGCTTCTCTAAACTAGAGTAGATTTGGTATTTGGTTGAAGCTAGGTATTTTTCTGAATCGTCTATCTATTAGTTACATTTTTAGGGGTTGGTTGCCTGGGGTAATATTACTTCCCGTAAACCCCTACGCGAGCACTCGCACTGTCTGGGTATCCGAAGGATGCGAGTCGTCTAAATGAAAGTCCTCTATGTAGGTTGGGTAAGTTCACGTTTATTTCTACCGACCCCCTAAAGACGACCTTACGTTCCGACCAGTGCGCAGTAACTGGCCGGCCGTTCATTCTTCTCACTCGCACGCCTTTCTGCTTATCAAGCGTTCTGCCCTTCGTGCTTACCTGTGTCCCTACACATTCATTCTTAATCTTATGCACAAACAGGTTAAACTATGATTAAAAAGAAAGTAACCTATCTTCATTTTTTGTAGGTAACAAAATATTTTTCATTTCTCATACTCGGAAAATAGTGTTTGTTTGATCAGAGCAGCGGGTCGAAAACGATGCTTCCCTCCCTTGGGCGGGAAAGACTCATAGTAATTGCTTCCCTCCCTAGGGCGGGAATGAATTTTAAAAATAGAACTAAAATTGGTTATTTAGTCGGCTATAATTTTTTTTACATAATTAAGAAAAATATCGATTAAAAAAAAATGCTGCGGTCTTGTGAGTGTACACGGCCAATGTGAATTAAAAAAAATACCTATTAAAGTGGGATGGCCCGCGGCGGTGACGCGGGCGGTGTGTTCCATATTTGAAATTTAAATTAAAAAAGACTATTTATGTATAATTTGGCGGGATTTCAAAGAAAATTTAATTTAATTTAAAAAAAAGAATTTCACAAATTGTTCTAACTTCTCAATTAATTTTAAATAGGTACTACTCATGTTATTACTATCAATAAATATTTTAGAAAAACTACTATTTTTTACTTTCCTTATATTTGAAATGAAAAGTAGAGTGTTTAACACGGGTGAAAGTCATCAATTCCCACTCGGACTATAGCCGCCCTCGCTTCGCTCCTGCGTCTAAATACCTCGTATGGGAATTGATTTCTTTCCACCCTTGTATAACAATCTACTATTTATTCAGTTTCAAAATAAGGTTATGAGTACAAGAGCTCTACTCAAACACACACGCAACCTCGGAAACTAACAGTCAATATTAGATCAACGTAGCCCACTCACTTCTTTGCTGTTCCCCACTTCTATCTTAAAAAAACACTTACAGAATCCGTTTATTTTGTAACAAATACTACCACCTTGTTGTACAAACCTACATACATAACTTTTTCTCCCACACTTTACCCACGACACGGGTTCCCCACCCGGAGCCCGATAGGTATGGAATCTGCCAAACGTGTCGATACAATTGAACCGGATTCCTCGCCATCGTGTTCCATGGCAGTCGGAGCGTGTGAAAACGATCTTAAACAAACACCACCAATTTTGGTTTTCCATAAAAATCCCATAGAACAAACGTAGAGATTGTTTTCGTATAATTTCCATAGAAGCATAAGTAGAGTCGTGGTGTGACACCGTGTTGTCTTAACGTAAAGCTTGCTTATTTAGGACAATGAGTTCCGCCGCACCGCAGTGTACCGCTCAATCTGATCCCGGCTTAAGTGCAAATAAGGTGCGGTTCCACGAAAGCGACGCAAACTAATAAAAGCGTCTATAAATTGACGGTTGTCGTAAAATTTTAATACGGGAAGTGCATTCGTTTTGATAAAGTTTCGACACATGGTTTTAAGTGCCTCTTTTAGTATGCTTTTATAACTTAGGTTTTCTAGTATAAAAACTGAAATAAATCAGAATAAGTAAAAGCAAGGTACACTATTTATTAGGCTACTAATCAATAATTCACCATAACTACGTAATTTACTATGAACTCAAAATACAAAAGCTTAAGTATTATTTTCATATACGAGTAGTACATGGTTACATACGCATAGCTTCGAAACTTGAACAGTTTTCACAATCCTCCGCTGTATCGAGACCACCCCTTAACAAAACATGATCATCTTTATAGGAAACAAGTCATTGCTTTAGATACAGCCTGCGGAGCTACGTTCAGACTTCTTGTTTTTTGTGTTTTTCGTGTGCAAATTTGACGAAAATCTGAAATCTGAAGTACTTACGATTGGATTCTATAGTATTCAGAAACAGATCTGAATAATATCGCAGATATGATCATGGTTTGAATGGTCACCCACCATCATAAATAAAAATCTCAAAACAGTTAAAAAAGTAGATAGGTACTAGTCTTACCCAAAACAACCACTCCACCGTAACGACTCATCAAAAACATTAATCTTCAAATAAATTGCTGCCAATTCTCAAGCAGTCTACCTTCTTTCTAAGCCCCAAAACTTGTAACTTTCACTTCAATATTCCACGAAAAAGATAACTCGAAATTATCTTTAACTTCTAACACCGAACTTCATCAGATCGATACGTCTACATCATCAAATTTGCTAACTTTTCTCGCTATAACTCACAATTTCGGCTCTCCGGGATAACTTTTAATCGAAGTAGTCAAACACAACAATATTGCGAATTTGGCAGTTAGTCGTTAATTGTGGCAAAGGGTCCCGAAGCTTGGTAGCCATTGAAGTCCGTGCTTACTTAGGACCGGCTGAATTGTACTGGCCCCAACTGCTCTCTTAGTGAAAACAAACCACAGAGTCGGGCTAATCGATGCTCGATACTTTGGACGTGAGTTTAGTGCTTTAGTGATTCAATTCTAGATTAAACGAAGCTATGCTACGTATATTATTGCTTAGCTTAGTTTGTAAGGTTTCCAATGTTTAGCAGTGGACTTCAGCTGTGGCTACCTGACATGAGTTGATAGAATTCATTTTGAAAAACTGTGCCGTAGCTTGGAAGATATCCAATATCAAGCAGTGCTTTGCGCTTGGCTGAGTTGATTAATCAAATGTTGATTGCTGAAATATTCGAATAAATGTTAAAAAGTAAAGAAATTTTGTAATTTCGTGACTGACATAACGTGATAAAGAAATTATTACACATCCCAGATGATTGTTTTACTGAATTTCAATTAGCACAGTATAATTGCTGAGATTTTTCATGGAATTCTGAATTAATAAATTCTTCGAAGTGGTTTTTTTTTTATATCCGGAATATAAAAACTCCACCAATTAATACGTTACGGATTTAACATCCGAAACACAAATATTCGAATATCTGCTTTCGAAGAACTTCAGATTATGATCCCATTTCAGTATAAGCATACCTACGTAGCTTATGAAAAAATAAAATCTCCAACTGAACAGTTATTTAAAACATAAAAAGCAGAATCACATACACCGGCCACACATTAAATGCCGAACTTATTTTATCATTCCAATCATGGCAGGCATTGCATTTGCATTGCATTCCGCACTTTTTCACACAAGCAAAAATATTCCTGATTTAAACCATTGATTGTAAGTTAATAAACGAACAAATATTTGTTTTGGAACTTTAAACATTGGGAAAAATTCGGCAGTAACAAACCAATGAAAATTGTGTGCATTTGGGCAGCGCAGGTAATTGATTGGGCCGCTCAACAGGTGAGCTTGGCTAACACTAATATTCAAATTTGGTGAAATATTACCTAAGCCATACTTACCATAGCTTTCAGGTATTTCAACCACTTTCAGCAGGTTTTTTATTGCCAAAAGATTTTTGGTAGCCAATATCTGTTAGCGAAGTAGACACAATAGTTAAACAATAGCGACTTCGCTTATTTTGATAACTTGACACCCGAGTGGATGTATTTTAATTGTTATATTATTTAAATCGTTGTTATAACAATCAATGAGAAAATTGAGAACCATTAATTAAACTTAAGCCTAAAATCTTAATGAAACGCAAGCAGATACTGTACTAGTCAAAGTCTTATTCGTATAAAGTTCATATCAGTGAGAAAAACCACACTTAAAATCTTACAGCAAATAAAACTATGAATCTCTTAACAACAAACACAAACTAAAGATTACATCAAATGCCAAACTAAAACTTCTAGAACACACAAAATGTACCTAAGCACTAGAAAAAACCGCGCAAGTGTGTAAAAAAGAACTTTACTACATATACACATTACAGAAACTCGCGTAAAAAGATATAGACGAAACGTAACAAAGCTGGGATTAAAGAAAAAATCCCGACTTTCGCCTAGTTCGGCGATTACTTAAACCCCGGAGTTGGAGATTGTTGGTCTGTGACTGTTGGCAACTATGTGTGAGACTGGCCCATCAACTATTCAACATACTGCTCGCTGGTTACCGGCTCAAGCCTTATTTGTGCTTTGATCTAGTTGCCCAAGTGTTTCTCTATACTTGCTGTAGATTTTTTATTTGTGTTAATGCGGTTTATAAAACGTATAATTTTACTGACTCGTTGGTGTAGTGGTTCTCAGGTAGTGCAAATTATTGATTGGTTAATTGGTTTTCCCATTTAGAAATTTCTGGATTCTGATCATGCACCTGGTTCATGGCAATAGAGTCGCCCCCTATTAATGAGATTCAAACATAACTGACGGAATATTGGTGAATACTATTGGTTCACTTTTGCCTAGCTCTTCGGGGATTAAAAGGAATAAGACACGACAAGATTATTACGGGTTGTGTAATGTGTCTATACCCTGTACTCAACTGCTACCTATCCCTTCGGAGGAAAAAGAAGTCATTTTATGTTATAATGTTGTATTGTTACAGGCCTGTCTGTCAAGTAAAGGACTTGAGCGGAGTCTATAGTCTAACCTCATCACGAGAAGGAATTGCAAGTTACTTCAACTTGCTGACATTCCTGAAACACGTTCGGCAGTTTAAATCATGACAAAAATATCAAGTAAGTTTATAAAAATGCATTGCATAAAATCCAATTCATAGTAAAATAGCGATATTCTCGGATTCAGTTCTATTTTACTTCAATTCATTTTTAACGGAACTTTGCTTCGGTACGATATTTGAATTTAATCGCAGCGAATGTGCTCGTACTCATTGGTATTTACTACTACGAGTATATTCGACCTTATGCTTAAATTACTGTCGCGCTGACCGTCGGTCGCGCATCGTCGCGTCGGTCGCGTACGCCAGCGAAGAAATAAAGTTCAACTTTGACTTAATACGGTTGGGCTGTCAGTGTTGTGTCAGTTGCCGCTGACGTCAGCGGCGCGTATTATGTCAAATTTGAACTTTATGTCTTCGCTAGTGTGCAAGCCTAAATGTTTTACTATTAAAAACTAAAAGTTGTCTAGTAACAACCTCTATATTTTATGATATTCACTAATGACAAAGGTTTTGTGAAGTTAGTGCGAATCATCTTGCATTCAAACTATGCAGTATTATTTAAAACTAAATATGTTCGCCTTGGCTAACAATGTTGTCATAATCCTACGTTCGGTTTTTGTTGCTTCGAAAAAATGTTACATTTCTACCCGCCAAGACTTGCACAAAGTTTCAAACAAAACAAACCTTTCATCTTCGTCCCCTCTAAGTTCAACATCCGGAAACTATTACCGGGAATAAGAAAACACATAAGATCAGTGCTGACTTGCTAACTGCGGGGAGATTCACACCCGTTTTGAATAGCTCCAATAAAAATCTATTAGGCCAGAATCGGGTGGCAAATGATATTTGCTGTGCAAAGCTGGCCGGCCTAAGCAAACAGGCCGCGGCCCGATAGAGCAATACCTCGCGATAGTTCCTCCTACGTACACTGGCGGCCCCAAAAGTTTACCCACACACGGAAAATTATAAATATTCAGAAGCGGGAACTTGAGAAACTTTGGGGTAACATCAAGGTTGGCTTTAATATTAGTTGTACGTAGTTTCAAGAATAAGCCCGTTTTCGGAAAGTTTTTTTTTTGTATTTGGGGTATAAAGTAGTTTTGATATAAGTCTGGGTCAAAGTATAAGGGATAACAACAGGATTTAATAACTGCCACCACTCGTGGTCTGTGCACTTAGTTGTTTCTTAGGGTTCCGAAATACTTTTACCAGGTTGGTAAATCGACAAAAAAAATACATTATTAATTAGGAAGGTAAAACATTTCCATTTGCCTAAAAACTTTGTAACATTATAAATGGTATAACAGCAGCTTTTTGGAAGCATTTTTTCTAAAAGTAAAAAATAAATTCTTGGAAGTGTTTTGCTTGTAAACAGTAAAAAGGCGTTTTTCAGAATGATAATAATTTGTGATGTGTTTATGTGATTAAGACACCACCTCAACTTGGACTTAAAAACCCTTCTGCTGTTACTCATTTCGTCATACACCACACCGAAGTTCGGTCTGCCGCACAAAGGCCATTCTCTAAACCTCTGCCTGGCGTACAGATGAGCCTCGCTAACGTGTCTGTTCCAGCCCACCACAAATTGCATACCTTTTTCTTCCCGCCAGTGCACATTACCGTTGGGGCATTCCCCGGGGGCGCAGTGTTGTCCCCCGTAATACCGACGTTTTCTATTGCGCTGCGTAAACAACTAAACATTGCAATCGGATGATTGCGCTACCTACAAACAAGGTAGTGTACCTTGCCGGATACCACTGCTGTGTCTTAACTTTATATACGTCGTTGCTTTAAACTGATTAAGGTTTCTATTGAACCGATTTGTGTTTTTTCTTACGCGGTAAGTGAAACTGAAGCGCGTCTTAGTTATGTTACCATGTTAAAACAATATGCGCGTGCTTACCACTACGTATTTCACAATATAGAAAGAATTTTAATGGTAACAGTAGATTCATCGGTAGGGCATTTCTTGTTTAACATTCTACAACAACCTCTTGCCTCATGAGTCATGATCATGCAATTAAATCAACGCAGTTTTTAAATAAAATTGCAACACATCGCGCATTCCACCTTAATTGCATTGCTAAGACGCAAGTGCAAATCAGAGCAAAAAGAAACCATTCAATAAATTAAAACCATTCATAAAATTCTTCCTCAATGCACCAAAACGCTGCCGTGTTAAAGAATCAAATTATAAAATAATATTGAAGTCCTATTCAACCTGCGGGTGATCAGAGGTCCTGGCGGGTCGAACTCTCATTTTTCCCCCGTTTTTCATCGTCACCTCTCGGGCGGCGTGAATATTAATGAATAGAATTAATTGATTGAACGAACCCATCAATTATTCGGCCCATAATTTTATTTGCACACTGTTCAAAGTTTAACATCTTGTACTATGCAGATTATGAAAAGTTTTTTAATTTGTATGATGATTTTGGCAGTTTGGAGAATGTTGATTGGATCTGCTCCTTTTATTGAAAACTTCCATCAAACGGATGGAATATCGTGAATAATATTATGGGTATCATAACATCAGTCCGTGAACGTCAACAACAACCCGCTCTGAGCCCATACGCAGTGGATTATGGTCCACTCCTTCTCATAAAGACGAATGCCGAATAGACGGATTATGTACATGTCAACTTATAATATATTTACAATTACTGGTTGAATTAATGAAACGCAGTCCTAAAAAAAATACAGTTTAGTGCTACCAAGATTTGCATCCATAAAATCATACAGCAAAACAATCCGCCTATTTCAAAATCCGTCTTACGTATTCCTCCATGTGAGGACTATGCCAAGCTTTCGATTAGGTGTCAAGAGCCAGGTCAAGCGGTTACAGGTCCTGTCTAGATTTAACTTTAGCCTAAGTAATCCTGCCGACAAAGCGAAGCAAACATTTGCACTGGAAATAGAATTTCAACAACGCTTTTCAGTTTAATTCGAGTTCGACCGGCTCGCTTTGTAACGAAACGGGGTGAGGTAGGTCTAGACGTTTTAGCTAGCTTTATGGGGATACTTGCATAGCTTACGTATGCAAGTATGAATAGAAGAAACTTAGGCTTATGATAGATTGAGTTGAAAACAAGCCCCTTAAGGACAGTGTCAAGTTTTAGTATTTCTTTTAGTGGATTGGCGGCTTCTCTGATAAACATCTTTCTCTAACCCATGGATATCTGCCAGATCTTTGAATGCCTAATGTATTCCATGGAAACTGTGCGTTCTCACTTGCGAAAAAAATACACAAAAATATGTTACTTGATGAGATAAAAGATTTCAACTAAAACAAGAGACATGAATAGAGATTTCAACATGTTTTGTGTGTATGTTTAGAATAACTGGAAAAGCATAGTAACATGACACACGGCGTTACAAAGTTGCAAGTCTTGTTTTTGCCGACAACCTGGGAGAGGTTGTAGCTAAAATAAAAACAAAATAACCTGGCGTAGCACTGTTTTTGTCAAAACATGGCAATGCCTGATGGTAAATCGGGCCTGGTAGCACAAAACCTCTTACAAAGTGCGTTGCAAGTAAACAAAGACTGACCAACATAAACCACTGTGTAGACAACAACAGGCCCATATCACCAATTACCATCTCTCCATTGTACATATAATTATTGGCAGCGACGCGGCGTCTAGAGGACTCATTGTGCGAATCTAATTTATTCCCGTGAATAGAGTGAGCTCTTTTATGTAATGTGCTCATTATGTGCCCGGAGTGCGCTCACTAGGGCTGACAATGAGCCCACTGCGCTACCTGGAGGTGCACTACTCGCGAGACGAGTATTGACAAAGATGTAAGACTTCTTTGAGTCTGCTTTGATGTTGAGCATTTGTAATTATAACGATAGTAATATTGGAAGGACTTCGAATTAGTTTCTTTGTAGATTACTTTATGTATTTACTAGGATGTGAGAGTTTACGTTATAATAAAGATTAGTTTAAAATAATGGTTTCAAAAGCAGTGAATGATAATTTTTGGATGGAGATTTGTGGAGATCACGCAAACCCGGCAACGATATGAACGAACGATTTCCGTAGTATTTTTAAGTGCATCGTTTGTTCCACTAGGTACTTTGTCCTTTGTGCCCACCTTATTAGTATCACAGAAAACCGCAAACAGACCACTGACAACGCTATAAACATTGTCCAATACTGATTTAGCAATAGTAAAATCGCTGCTACAACTGCAACGAAATAAAGTTTCCTGTTCACAAAGTCTCATAGGTCTCATGGTGATTCAGCCGCAGGTACAAATTAGGCAGCCCTGTGCCTGCCGCATTAGCAGCGAGTGCCGACAATGAGACAGTGCCGAGATTACCCCTAATGTTGCCTTTGTTTAGTAACGAGCGAACAAATTGTACCCCTTTCGCCCTCGTCAGCGCTGTGCCCCGCCGCGCTGCCGGCCCTGTAGCGCTCCGGCCCTTTGTGCCACTAGTTTCAATTTATGCGTTTAACGGTTATTAATGAGATGTTTAATTAATGGACAGGTTAATTAGGGGGGTGTTTTGGTGGAATGATGGTTTGCTTGGAAGATGGTTTTTTTGTGGATGTGTATGTTCAGTGGTGTGTGATTGTTTAATTATATTGGGGCACTCTACAGATATATCAATGGAGCTGGAGTAGTAATACCACCAAGTTGAACCAAATAAACAGACTACATTGACTCGGTATAGTCAATTGTAGATTACACCACTCCATAGGCAACTCCATCGAAGAAAGAAAAAGTATTTGTTTGACTCACACAGGATAAACAATAAAATATGAAAAACAAAAGAAGGGAAATAAAACTAAAATTCAAAAAAACGAGACTATCATAAAATAACTTAAAATTAAAACTTAAACATAGGCCAAAAGGTATATATTATAGTATTATGCTATACTTACACTTTATATTCATCATTTATAATACTATTTATTATCCTTTTATTTAATAGGAGCAAGTAGATTTGTTACAGTTTGCCGCCACAACATAAAATCAACTCGAACCCACACTCTTTCAAAATTCAAAAAAAAATAGCACTAGTATCTATTTTCTTTTGGACTCTTATTTGGCTTAGTCTTTTTAATACTAACTAACTTTTTTTTTTTCTTCAGCTCTCCTCTTGAAGACTTCATCGACTCAACACTTCTATAACTTAACATCATCCCACACTTTACTCTATACCAATACATCACTACACTGCATCCCACATACTTGCACACCACTGCGTTTACCTACTGGTAATCGTACTCAGTCTTCGCTTGGCGTGTTTTTAAAACCACTTCGTGGTCACTACCAAGTTAGGGGACTGAGACACTTCACGACATCTGCAAGACAATATCTTTGCAGTCGTTTATACAAACCTATACATCTACGTAACTCCTATTACAATACTCCACTATCCTCCTAAACACTTATATAATATATTTATACTTATATCATCTGGGAATCATACAGAAATAAGTTTAGCATCGTGGGCTCTCAAAATATTTTTCGATTTGTTATTTGATTTGACATTGGTTGCTAGGTAACAGGCCATGGAGTATAGGCATGAAATACTAGTCTCTTTGCGCGGTGGCAAAAATAGGTACTAAAGTTTTTCAAACTTTGCGGTGGCAAAAATACGTACTAAAATTTATGTTTTAGTTCCGAATTTTACCACCAACATAAATAACTTTCATTGGTTTACGCCTTTTAATTTCATTAGACTCTGTGTCTTACTCTTCAATTTTTAAACACATTTGGATCGTGTCCAACACTCAGATCCTCTTGACGTTTTACTCGGAGCTTACTGACTACTGTATTGCGGGAGCTGCCCTGGCGTTTACTCGGAGCTTACTTACTGCTGCCCTTGACGTTTTACTCGGAGCTTACCGACTGCTGTATTACAGGAGCTGCCCTGACGTCTACTCGAAGTTTACTGACTACGGTGTAGCGGTTCAGACCTAACCCCTCTTTCCCTCCTTCCCTCTTAAACTCTTAACACTTTATGAGTACTTCAAGTAGGCTATTTTAGAATCCTGTTTCATAAATTCAGATGCTGTAGACTCCACGTTTATACTCTTTTACACTCTTTTGCTAACCCTATACTGATACTTTTGATATTTTCGTATTATACTTACTCACGACTCATCTCTTTCTTCTTTCCTCCTTCTATAATAGAGTTCTTTTCGACTTATTAAAACTCTATTTATTTTCTAATTCATTCATCGATTCTTAAACCATTAAAAGATTATTTTTAATCTTTCTTATTACCTATTCTCTTCTTTTCTTCAAGTTAGTATGACTAATTAGTTTCTTACTATCGACTCTAAAAGTTGGTTGGAGCGGATGACAACTCCATAAAAATAAGCCCTTGTTAACTATCGACTCTAAAAGTTGATTGGAGCGGCTGACAACTCCATAAAAAGAAGCCCTTGTTAACTATTGACTCTAAAAGTCGATTGGAGCGGCTGACTCCATAAAAATAAGCCCTTGTTAAATATCAACTAAAGTTGATTAGGAGCGGATTACAACTCCGTTATAAATAAGCCTTTGTTAAAATCTTTCTATTTCATCTCATTAGTGGTTTTAGACGCGAGCCGATTACAACTCCTAAAATAAGCCTTAAAGTTATTGACTAATCAGGTTGAGTAGTGATCATTGAATGTGAATCCTACCTGACCTAACTTCGTAAGATGTCGGTGTGTTTGAATGAGTTACGTACGATTTGTGAATGCTGTAATACTTTAACCTTAGCAAAATTTTTGTTCTAGGCCAAAAATTTTCTCGGGGTCGTTGGGGAAATATAGTATTATGCTATACTTACACTTTATATTCATCATTTATAATACTATTTATTATCCTTTTATTTAATAGGAGCAAGTAGATTTGTTACAATATATAGGCCAAAAGGTTCCTATCTCAGCATGATGCTGCGACATTTAAAACATAGGTGTCGCAGCGCTGGTATTCCATCAAATCATAAGCTGCAAATAGAATTCGAAACACGTCATATCGTAAATACAGATTTCTGCAGACCAACCTTAGCAACGTCGAGACACTACCGGGACCTCAAAAACCATTCTTCACCCCTGAAACCCTTAAAAATACTGCACATCCGATCTAAAAGCACGACTAGTATAATTTGTAGTGGAGTAGAAACTGTAGCCACTGTTCGCCGCGCGAGCCTATTATTTAGTGACGTAGTTTGTTCATAATGGCGGCCGTTCCCGCCATAACGAGCGCTCTGACATCGCCGACACAAACTCATAATATAAAAACATTATGAAGATACGGCCCGCACGTGAAACTATCCTAAATATATAGGTAAGAGCCATTTTCCATATCTAAATGTGTGCAGGGGAATCATTTGGTTGTGCGTAAAGGCGCTATTTTGATCCGGGAGTGGAGGAATGCATCAGGTGATTATTTCGGCCCCCTATTGTGTTGGAGCAGCCGCGACGAGTTATGGGGTCAATTGTGTCGTAGAAGAGTTGCTTGCGAAAGATTTCATCCAGATAAGTAGGCAGGCAGGTCCAGGAAACTGAGCAAGGTGTAGGCTGTTTGTTAGTCTGGCGATCTGTGGTTAGAAGTTAATTTCGGATCAACAGACCAGCAACTAGATCAAAGTCAAAATCTTAGTACCAACCAATTATCCGAATATCATCAGCATATTCAGTTAATTAGACACAGACAAGCGAATCTATTCCCAACGTTAATTAATTTAATTACAGGTAATGTACTAACTAAGTAATTATCTGACACTGATATGATTGGCCACCTAAAAGGACTTGACAGACAATTACACGTTGTTCCTACAAAGTTAACAAGCGTCTTCAATTGGACTACAAAACCATGCATGGTTTTGTAGTCCAATTGAAGACGCTTGAATGTTAGTATTTTACATGGAGCGACTGCCCATCTGGCCTCCACAGTTAGTACAGGCAATGGCTATTGCCGTTAGTACTAACGTAATAACGATACCCCTTGGTAAGACTGATTGTCAGACTTGCGGGCTTTAAATACTACGAACGGCAGCCGGGACCAACGGTTTAACGTGCTTCTCAAGTCACGGAAGAAACTCGGTATTTACCCATCTATAGACCGACCTTGGCCAGGACTGCTTAACCTTAAAGATTGACCTAGGTGGGTGTTATTATTTAGCAACCAGCTCCTCCCGCCATTGTAAGTGTATTACGCAACTACGCCACAGCAATAATTCCAAAACTGCTTCATTTTAATAATACTGGCATGTTTGACTAAAATTGCAGGCGCTTCCACTATATTTCCACCTCATGAAGAACTCTATTTTTCCCACCACAGCGGCTTCATCAATCAAAATTTGATATTGATAAAAAACGAGTGGAGTGTCTTGTCAAAAACTCCGCTTCAATTAAATAATCGGAGATCACGTTAACTTGATTGATATTTTCACGAAAATAAGTTACCGACCTCTTAAAAATGATTAATGAATCTTAAATTCGGCGACACTTCGTCATGATAGAGGGTTTATCGAGGTTTTTATTATTTAAACACCTTGCTTGCGAAAAATCCTAAGCGCTTTCGTTCTACGGTTTGTTTTTTTAACGTACTTTAAAAACCGGAAACCATTTCGGTATCGGGTCTTGTTATGTCAATTCTACGGCTTACGGATATTTTTCATGAAGTCATCCATGCTTCATACTTTCATAGGACCTAAAGCAGCTACAAATCTGCTATTTCAAGAACCCTGTTTACAATTTCAATTTATTCACATTTCACTCAGACTGCTAACTGTGAGGTCTTATTATAATTGTGTCTGTAATGACACGGTATAAGCACGTTCCGCTGTTGACTATCGCAACATACAGACAACCGGTTAAAGAAATTGATGACACAGAAGTCTCATACATACCAGCAATGGTAATCTGAGCAGTACATTTACCACGTGTTTATAGACTGCTCCTATTTTGCCAACTTACGCGCCTTGCCTGGCCTGTTCACTTACGGTTTATTCACATATCAACCAAAAATATATGTCTTATTACTGGTTATCGCGTTAGCAGGATTAGAGATTTTGACATGAGCTAATTCTTTAGAAAAAGAAAAGCTCACTAGAAGACTAAAGTCGACAATACATCTTGCCTTTGCCTTTAAGTCAGAAATGCAGACAGACTGCGTTAGTTGATAAATTGTCAACATGACATAAAGCAAACATGGCATATGCATGAGGTCCTGAGTTCGATTCCCAGGTCAGTGTTATTGGGTTTTTCCATTAGTAATTTCTCAGTAGCAGCCACTGATGGCAATATTCTCGCCCGCTATTACATGGGACTTAAACATAACTGACAAAATGTCAGTGCAGTGTTAGGTACACCTCTGCTTAACCCTTCGGGAATTACAGGTGTGATGTTATGTATTATAAAGAGGAAAGATTTGTATTATTGTATTTTTGGGTGGGTGTATGTATGTTCGTAATGAATAAACTCAAAAACGACTGCGCCGATTTCAAAAATTCTTTTACCATTAGAAAGCTACATTCACCCTGAGTAACAGGCTATATTTTATCCTCGTACTCCCACGGGAACGGGAACTAGGCGGGTGAAACCGCGTGACGTCCGCTAGTTGTTCATAAAGTTAAAATCAAATGTAGTATGAAACTGACATTTGTGATCCCAACAATAAACAGTAAAATGTCGTACAGATAATCACCGTGACAACAAAGCCTCACAATTACATAGTCATGCGACAATTCAATAACCCAATCACACTACCTGCACCACGCGATGATCCAAGTCATTGTTTTTGTTCAATTCCCATATCTGTCAGACAATAGATCACACATTAACATAATATCACAATGTGCGGGATAAGCACGTAGTACGCGACTAATTTCGTGTACTGCTGTAATTATAACAACCATTGTATTTGGTAGACATGTAGATTGTTGTGTACGTACAAACACGTAATCTGATGTGTGGTGATCTCCATGATGCCTATATATTTTGCAGGTGGGTATAGCATAACCTGTTTATATTAACAAGATAACATACAAGGTGTAAACGGACCCTCCGCGAAGCCTTCAGTTTGATGTACAGAATACTGGGTAGTATTCTGTACATCAAACTAAATAACTCTTCGCAAAAACTATTGCTGGGAAACGACTTTCCTTTTTTGGGTGAAAACTTACGTTTTACGGTTAGACTAAATGTAGCGCACTCAAAACAAAACATTGTTCGCAAAGACGGGGAGAACAAGTGCCTTTCGGCTTCGTTAAGGGTATTGTTACACGCATTATTCACTTCCTGAGGAACTATTATGTATACACATCATTTTAACCACCATATTTTCAAAGCAGCCTCGTACAGTACAAAATAATACATTCTGTTACAAATACCCGGAACAAGTGATAACCGACCAGGATAGTTGGTATCGTGGCACCTGTCTGCACAAAATGGCGGCAAACCAAGCGTCCCAACATTCCTTGGGGATGTCGTTGAAGCTAGCGTTACCTTTTCCCGTCTGCTGACTACCCCTAACCAATTTTAGACAACTATGCAGCCGCTTGATTTTTTTGATACTATTTTTGCGAACCGAATTCCTGTTGGGTGGTCTTAACATCATACATGTAATCCTCAAAGTTTTAGAAAGAGGTGTACCTGTGTGCCTACGTATAGTACACTGACATTTCATGTTTTTGTATCACGCTTCATGTATAGTGCATACAAATGATTTTTCAATCTTGTCTTTTCGTCAGTTATGTTTAAGTCTCATATGATGTGGGGCAAGCCTTTTGCCATCAAATGGGTACATAAACCTTTAAACGACTAATTAGTAGACACAATAGTTAAACAATTGACATAAATTTCCTGGAGATTTAGTAACGGACGGGAGATTATACAAATTTTAAGCTGCTATTCAGAAACACCTAATGGAAAATCCCAAAAATACTTTGCTCAACTTGACCACCAGACGAACTAGACACTCAAGTACAGTAGCAAGTAGTAGATAGTAGAATTTGAAAACCTCTCCTGTCTGTAACCTCTAAAATCTTTGAGGGTCAAGACCACGACCCGACAGGACCTGTTTCATATCTTTATGAAACTAATTTTAAAACAAAATGTGGAAAAAACATAATTCCCATAAATAAAATGAAGAGCACTCTGTTCAGTCACAACTCGCTTAGAGAGACGTTCAAAAACCATTATAATATTTAAAAAGCTATTACCAACGGCCATTTGTTTAGTTCTTGGTTTATGCGCCGAAAGAATGGGTCACACTATTTCATTTTTCATTTCTCTTATAAATTAGAATAAAACAAAAAATGTTTTGGCCCTGCCCTGCATTTAGACGAAACTCACAAAATACCAGGAGGGGATACTTCACAAAACCATATCGAATAAATAATGATAGATGAATCGATAGAATATACAGGGTGGATACGGTAAACGGGGCAGTAAGGGGAAGTACCTTAACCGTTACAGCTACACAAAAATGGTCTTAGAAGACTATCCATATTTTCGTCAAATTTTGATTTTGGTTTTCGAATAAATGTACAGTTAATAAGAAAATGGCCAATTTAAACAAATCATTTTTTTGAATCGATCCTGTTTCTAATACTGATCAAAAAGTTCTATCGGACCAACCCTGGTTGGAGTACTAATATAGTCAAAATTGCAAACGATAAGCGTCGTTTACCGTATCCATCCTGTATATACTTTATTGTATACCAAAATGATTACACAGCTCCTTTGCAATCCAGGTAAATGTGATGTTGCCAATAAAGTTTCCAGTAATTTAGGTTCGGTAAAAATCACAATAATATTGGTAAGTACTGTCGGGAACGTCGAAAAGATCTATGAGAGTTCTATTTAGGTAATTATTCCGAGAAGGAAATAACATATTTTCATTTTCTTTAGGCCTCCATAAAAAAGAATGAGTTTTTTCGCCTATGGGCTCCGATTTTTCTGTCTTTTAGTTATGAAATAAGTTTTTATCTCCTTCTAACATACCAATAATTTCTGAAATGCCCATGAAGGTTACATGAGTTCTTTTTTTTTAGTTAGCCTGAATTCTCCCATTCCTGGGCGAAGGCCTCCCCCCTTCCTTCCAATTTTCTCGGTGTGGCGCCTCTTCCCGCGAATTAACCAGAAAGCCATCACCTTGGATGGCTTTCTGGTTAATTCGCGAGAAGACCCACCATCCGGAGGACACGGTGGAGCACACGGTGGAGGTGTGCCCCACGTGGGTGGAGCACCGCCGTGTCCTCGTAGCGGCGATCGGCGGCGGCGACCTCTCGCGTCCGGCCCTGGTTCAATCCATGGTCCGGAGCGAGACGGAATGGGACGCCGTCACCTCCTTCTGCGAAGCAACGAGAGCTATGGGCTAGCTCGCCGTCCGTCCGTCTCATGACGACAGGCCGTGTCGACGGCGCGTTCGTGTTCCACGCGCGCCTCAAAGAGTGTCAGCAATAAGAAGGGGTCCGCGAGGACCGATGCCTGCCGGGGTTGCGGGACTGTTCGAAAGAGATACCGTGACCCCGGAACACAAAGGGCGATGAAGGAACATGGATGGATTTTAGTCAGTAAAAGTCTGACACTCCCTCCTGCTCCGCCCAGAGCGGGAAAAGTCATTTGATGACTTCCAATAAAAAAAAAATGGTTTACATCTTTTTAAGACTGACGTTACCTGCACCTCTGCCCAACCTGTAGAAGATTACAGGCGTGAAAAGCCACTGTATTACAAATCTGTCAAACTCCACAACGAAATCATACCACAGAAACATCCTCACCTACGCACACAATCACACAACACATCCAAATGATAATGACGTTGGTTACCAGCTGCAGCGTGCCCCATTGTTTACTGCATTCAATCCCGTGAATGATGGCACTAAGTCATTTACTTGCACAGTTAATTGGATTATACAGGGTGTTGTCTTATTTCAGTGTCGCTGTGTATAGCTGCGGGATTACGGCGATCATAAGCTACTTATACTCATCAGCTGTATCTGCAAGCTATAGCTTGTTATAGAAATGTGGTTAGTGTGCTAGCTGTGTGGGGGATTTGCTTAGGAAGTAAGTATTATTTGGTAAGTTTTCTAACATAATTATGTTTCTCGACATATTGGTTGCTAAGAACTATTATGATCGATCAAAAGGAAACTTTTTGTAAACAATGACACAATCTGGTACTTACGAGTAGTTTTTCCATGCTAAGCTTTAAAATGAAATTTAATTTTCAAGAACACCATCAATCTCGCATCCTATCCTTATTTATTTGGTGTTGGTGCAGCATGTCTTCTTCCTCCATACTTCTCCACTACCTACTCTTCATCTCAGTAGTAAGGTACCCCTTTTCTAACCATAATAATCTTTCACACAGTTCATCCAGCGTTTGTATGCTCTTTCCTTACTCCAATAGCTCCACATTCATTCTCAAACCTTTCCTGGCGTCTTTTTGCTCCAAATAATCATAACCTGGATCAAATATCTTCTATACAAGTTTAAATGCAAATACAGTTCCAAAGAAGCCCACTTCCTAAATCACAGCACACAGCAGAAGGCCAAGTACCATCTCCTGTATCAGATCTATACAGCGAAGCGCTGACGATGCTAGTAAATATTGAGCATTCCACTACGCGCGCTAATCTTAGACTCAAAGCCAAGTGCCACCACCGTTTTATGCATGCTCCCACGCGCTTTGTGAAATCACTTTGTTCGTCTAGTTGTTTCTTTTTTGTTCATATAAAAAAAGTTTAATGCCAATGATCAATGCGCTTATTTGAAGAGAAATTGTTATTTGGTGTCAGTGAGTGTAACTTCTACCACGACAAATAAATCGCCCAATAACCCCAAAACAATTACAGTAGATCTTTGCCAACAAACACGACCAAGCTCAGTTTGAAAGACTTGAAATGCGCAATACCAAAGACGTTGACAAACTTTTTCATTTCACCAGTTTTTAACATCATAGCATTTATTTCAAGTAGGCCAGTTAAAGGCACTTTTGAACGGTCGAAACAATGACAACAATGAAATGTAGCTACAGTACCAGTCACAAGGCATTAAAACCGTGACAGTTGCCCATTCCTTATCGTAGATCTCTATGGAGAAGAATGGGCAAGAAACTTCATGGACACTCTTTTATATAAGTTTGATGCCTGGAAAGGTTAGTTTTCTGGGCAAAGGCTGTAAACCCGTAAACTGACACCTATCATCTGTTGCACCTCCTGTCATAATCATCACTCATTCCCATCGGTCACCTGCCTTGATAATGACGTCACAACTGTCAGCGTCTAATAACGCGACTGTTGTATGTATCTATTATGTCCGCGCCATTAATTAGTTTAACGACGTCATACGATTGATATCGGCCGCCATTATTGGCGATCAATTAGTGGAATCAGTGGTCTGTGCATGTACTGAGTCATGCTAAAAGTATTTGAGTACAGATCTTCAAGAAGTGTGGTAAAGCTGGTTAAAGAATCATCGTAATTCGTAACTATTTGCAGTTCTGGGTAATTCTTTAGGGGTCCATAATCTTCTCAAAATACCAGCTTTTTGTTGGTTAAACAGAATAAAAAATACCGGATGACTTTTTTATCACTTTCCAAAAAAATGGGTATATTAGATGAACGGAGTAGAAGCTTATGGCAAAACAAAGATAAATTTGGAAAAAAATATATATATATCGATTTTCAAATCATACGCAATGCGCGTATGATTTGAATTTCGAAATTTTTTGAACTTTTTTTTTCAAAATTTCTCTTTCTTTGTTCTAATATGAAAAGTTTACTTGAAATTTGTAGCGTTTTTTTGATGATGGATCATTTTTTTTCTAAGCTGTGAAAAAAAGAAAAAAAAAAGGTATACCATAAGCTTCTACTCCGTTCACCTAATATATCCATTTTTTTTTTGGAAAGTGATAACAAAGTCACCTGTATTTATTTGGACAGGGTAAATGTATCATGTGCCTGATTGTGCTGTAACTATTGGCGATTTCCAATCATTCGCGCTATTATAAAGACTCACATTAGTGCGTGTCAGTTTTGTGAACCCAAGCAACCCAAACCAACCCAAGCAAAACCGTAGATATGTAGGACACTGAATAGGTATCATATTATATTGTCCACTATCAATGTTCTATTCACAAGAACCGTAACCCAACCTGATCCGAAGCCAGATAGATCACAAAACAAATGAACGTCTCCACCAGCAAAATAACACGACAAATTCCCATTTTTCTTTTACTAACATGCCTTCAGCCATCCTTTTTTAAAAATCTTGTATTCCGACAATATTTTCATTCAGAGCGGCAGTGCGCATTATAATAACTTGTAGTTAGAGTTCCGTATCGAAAATATGGCGCTGCGTTAAGAATGGCGGTTGGTAACACGTAGCTGCGATACTTTAATTCAGAAGCGGCTGCGAGCGCCACTGTGCACGATGCTGCAAGCGTGACCTTTCTGTTTGCTGAGCGCGGCTTGCTACTGCTTCGACCAGTTCTCATTTAGGGTTTTTGTCGTTGGGTCAAAGGTTCTTCTCATTCTCATACAGGGAAAACCCGTGAACAGGGGTAGAAAAAACACTCCGAATTGAATTATATGACTACGTATTAGGCCAGGTCTCTAAATACCTGACAGTATAATTTATGAGAACTTATAATTATGTTCGGGGAAGGTTTTGTGGTGGTAGCAAGCAAATATTGAAGTAAATCCCTTAATTCATTTTATTTCAGAAACTATATCTTGTCAACCAAATTCTCGGGTAGAAAACCAAGTCTTAAAACTGAACATCGGATTATATGCCTTTGCATATTTGCATAATGATTTATGCAAATTCATAAAACGCTGTTTTTATAGCTTATTTTCATTGTAGTACAATGACAATAAGCTATAAGTTCGAAGTACTTATTTCTGTAGTTAAACGTGTTAGGTGCATCACGCTGTTCTATAAAACCCGGATTTTGAAGGACCAAACAAAGTTAACGCATTTATCAACGGCACTGGTCAAACCCTTTCATTCGCCCTTTTAAGTGCATACTTTGCTTTTTTAGTGCATATCGGCATGCAGATTTAGGCATTTGGATAGTGCATACGAATTCGATGTCTACTTATAATACTAGGCAGCCAAACCAAATGTCCGAAGCAGTAACACACCGGACAGCGCAGCGTCGCGGCGTCGGTGGCGAGCGACATATAAATTATTTTTATGCTTCCTACACGGGGCCGCGGACAAGCCCGCCGAGGTTTTGTCTTAGTCGCAGAATTAACAACAATACACACATGCATGGCGCGCTTTATGCAAGGTTCCGCGCCGCCGGGTTCGCGCTAAAAATTAAAATGATTGCCGAAAAACAATGCACAGGCCACGGGCAATAAAATTAACTGCAGTGAGATGTTAGATTCTGTATAGCTGCACATTTTAAATGAGAATTCTGAACTGTAAATCGCAATAAAAGTGGCGATTATGATTTCCGTTCGCGCTGAAAAGTTTAAATAAAACTTTTCTTGAAAACAATAGAAGTTTTATTTTTTTTTATTCTTCTATTGCAACTACACAAAAACCGAAAAGGAACTTAAAATATTAATAATGGAGTTGGAAAATAAATTGTTTAAGAAATTGTTAAATTGTCAGAATTCGAATTCATTTCAATATACTAAATGTAAATAAGCTAGGTTAAAAAGAATCGTACAATCTGTCATCGTAATTTAAAGAGAATGACTAATGTGACCAAATGTTGTAATCATCGCAGGACAGTCCTGTTTTATGTGACCCTTTATTAAATTTATCATTCATATTTTAATTCCGTCGCGTCAAGTCAAAAATAATTATACTTACGTTTCAGAGTAAACATTTTACAACCTAAAATATTTGCCGGATTTTGTCTTGTGTAATATTTTGGCTTGTTAAGCCCGCCTTACTAAGACGTAATATTATGATTTTTATTCAAGATACAAGCCGAAACAAGCTGTGACAGTACTGCTTAAAAATACCAAGTAACTTAGACCGACTTAGTGTCGAAACTTTACCAAATTAGTTTTGTAGTTATCCATTAATATTAATACTTTGCCGCAGACTAATAACGGAGTCTGCTAAACTAAAAGAACCACTTTCGAGCTAACTGGTCTCCGAGGTGAAACTGATAGAAATTCATTCGACGTTAGAGGAGGGACGCTAACTGATATTCTCTTTAGTTGAAGAATAGCCCGCATATTTAATAAATTATTAACTTACAAGTTTCAACGAAATTGTTTTCATCAGTACGACTCAACTGTTTTTTCCGTGTTTCAATTCATACAAAAATATATTATTCCTTTACGATACCGGTAACTTTACGTTCCATAATCAAAATTTAACGACCAAAGAAGCAAATCGAATCAAAACCAATGCATAATCGCAGACCGTTGCAAACGTTCGGCAAGCGCCGCTTCTCCATATCCCGCAGACCATTCAAAACGTCAAACGTTGAATGAAATATGAGAATCTGACATTCGATATGACTATTAACCAGAAGATGCTACTCGTATGAAGATAAATATCGATTCACTAACCGATGCGACTCGCTGGTGCAGTTGCACGTCTCTATAACTGACATCGTTCTATCGATTCAAATGTCGAACATGTAACGGTTTCAATTGTTTTATTTATTTAGACTTAATACTGGTTTGACATTGGAACTACCCAGTCCTGGTTCTTCTAAACCAACTTTATAGCGTGAATTTAGATTCGCTTGCTAAATATGTACGCAGGGTACAGAATTTGGGTAGCGCTTAAAAAAGGCGCAAATAGATTCTGAATGAAATGCTGAAATATTCAAGTGGTTTAAAGGTTTATTTGTTAGAGTTGTTTTTGTTTCAAGAATTTGAAACAAGTGTTAATAAAATCGCTGTTTAACTGTTTTGTTTCCCATTCCTTCCCTTGCTTACAACTAATAACTTTCATCAAACTTTAATCGAATTACAATTCCGTTTTATGAAAGTTGAACACTATCGCATCCCTAGTGCATGCGTGGTGGGCGAGCTGTCACAATTATAGCGTTGCGTTGGCGGCCGGCGCTCCATAACTAGGCCCCCGAGAAAATACGCACCGACCGGTGCCATTAATTAATATTGAAGCGAGGATAATAGGGTATTTTACTCTATAAGAGAAAAAATCTAAAAATATATTATTGAGATAGCTTAGGCAAAAAGCAGTTGAAAAATGTTAGTTTTAGTTCATAAAATAGCAAACTAAATTTAAAAATTCAATTCAATGGTTTCACCTTTTTTATGTATTTCATAACACCATTAAATTAGTCGCCATGTTATTACGTCATACGGCTGTGTAAACTTAGAAGCGTCAACTGTCAACTTCAAATATCACTGCATTTGTTTACACAGCCAACTGACGTCATGACCACAGAGCAATATGGCGGCCACTGCAAAGACTACAATGTATATTGGGAGAGTCCACTGCGTCCAGCGTTTTCGTCAAATTACGCGCGAAATTTGAAAATGCAAAATTTAAATTCATTTTTATGGCACTTAACGCTTGAATAAAATTTTTGTGAATTTTTAGTGGTTCATTAGCACTATAGAATCTAATTGAGACACTTTTCAAAAATGGGTGTAATACACTATTAAATAAATATATTTAGATTTAACGTAGTAAATCAGCCCTTTTGTATGCTTCATTTTTATAAACTAATTATTACGGTCGAATACACTTTTTTTTTTTACTTTTGAATTGTGAAAATGGATTCCTATCGAAATTTTCAAGTCTTCACTGGTTTTTAAGCAAGAATCGGGAGGCCATCTCTATTTTACATTACATTATTTATTTTTATTACATTACGTTTCTATTTACATGATAAAAGGCAAATATGTTAATTTATATGACAATGAAAAGTTTACTGAAATACCGGATGACTTTTTTTTCACTTTCCAAAAAAAATGGGAAAAAAGCTTATAGCATACCTAGTTTGTTTTTTCTTTTTTCCACAGCTTAGAAAAAAATTGATCTATCATCAAAAAACGCTACAAATTTCAAGCAAACTTTTCATATTAGAACAAAGAAAGATAAATTTCGAAAAAATAAAAAGAAAAAATATCGAATTTCAAATCATACGCAATACGCGTATGATTAAGGCGAATGGTTACGCCAAATTCAAAGTAGACCTCTCTTTGAAGGCCTACTTCTCCCAAATGAATAGTCCAAATATATTTAAAAAAATATATGATATGTGACATGTGCTTACAATATTTTTTTTTACTGTTAGTTAAGAAACCCTGTAAGAAACCTAAGTATGTCATTTGCTTCTACTCTGTTCACCCATTATACCCATTTTTTTTGGAAAGTGATATAAAAGTCATCCTGTATAATCGAAGTAGCTCCTAACTCAATATACATCTACAATTAACTTAGATAGAGCGAGCTACATTAACTAGTATGATATTTAGAGATGTAGGTATTTCCGACAAGGCTAATTCTGCTAAGCCTTCGACACGTATATTGAGTAGTCTTCATGTTGACACTGGTTAGCATGTAGTAAAGTAATCTACATAATACGTACCTAAATAAAATGAACATAATTATCACCAGCGACACGTCAATTCTGAAGATCTAGTGGAGTCTTAGATTTAATTAAGTAAATGGTTATAGGTTTTGGATAACAGACTATAAAATATTTTTTGAGGCGAGAATACTGTTTTTCTTTTTCTTTTTGTTTAAGATAAGCGAAGCTAGTAGAACTGCATCATCAAAGCGTAAGATTGTATACTCCAATGTAGGGAGGTATTGACGTTAGAACCGACTGTTCACAAGGATACCTGACAAAACTATCCGAGACTGGCGCAGCTTTTAACTTTACCGAGCTTCCGAACTTCCGCAAGTGTTCTCGTTTCGTATTTCGTGGCTATTCCTACAAACTTTGCTACCATCAATCACTTATAGAAATAGAGAAACTTCACTTTTCACGTTCCCCTGAAGCATTAGCAGTAGAGTTTGATTTCGAAGATTGTATTCACTAAATCTTTCAAGATAGTAATCGTGGTTTAACTATCAGATTAGGTTGCTGAGAACAAGCAACGATGCAATGAACATGTTGTAACATTACGTCATATTGTTACCGTGACATCGTTTTGTTGAGAAATAAGCCATGAATTTAACATTTCTCAAGATTTTTTTCCTGTTTAGAGTAAAATGCGCCAAGTGATTAGAAATTCACGAACTACAGAGTAAGTTCACTCCCACATATATTATGTCTACCTACTCGAACACATACGGGATTTTCGAGAAATATTTATGTTATAAGTATGTAAAAGAGCCTGCTCCAACTCGCGCGGTAAACAAAAACTTATGTTCTTTTGATCTTCAGGTTTGCATCGTTAGCATATGAAAAGCTGTTCCGCTGCATCTAATTAGACTTGAAACTTACTTGGAAAAATTGGTAAAAGGAACGTTATTGATCTGCGAAGAAAGTTTGCTAGAATTACCGAGAAATATCTTCAATAGGTGGCTCACAATTTAGAGCTACTTCAAATCTTCTATGCTTCTTATCATTTTTGACAAATCTAAAGGTGGAGCGTTCAGCAGACACCTTCTAGTAAGGAAATAAGAGACTTTTTTTCACCACAAATAACTTACAACCCGAAATCATAGCTCGATATTTTTATACGACAGCACCTGCAGCCAGAACTAGATATTTCGGAAAGCACACGTTTACGGCTACGAATGACATTCAATAACGTTTCCATCCGCCATGTTGGCGAATAATTCATGAATGTATTTGTATTATGCATACGGAGCGCCATTGCGGTGCTCCCGCCCAAATTCCACACTTTATAGGCAAAGTTCGCGACTTGACATCGTAAAGCACATTGTCCTTTATGGCGTCATCATGGAACCCCCTACAAAAACATTACATTTGAATATAGATATAAAATATCAATGTTTAAAGGATAGGTGAAAACATAAAACATTTTTCTGTCCGGGATATAGTTAAAAATTGATGGGCACCCTAGTCTGTCTAACTAGTCCCCTTGGATTCCTTGGTTCCAGTACTAGGAATTGCCTGAAATGTCGAAATTAATAGTAGTGTTTATTGATCATATATACTCGTAATATGTACAACACAGTCATGCCGTGAAATGTCGTCGACTGAAAATAGTTTTCCAATATAAACCTGGCGTCATAATGAGGATGCCTAAAGATCACACAAAGATGAACAATTTTCAACCTTATTGAAAACTGAACCCTTTTATTACCTTTACTTACATGATACTACCTACACTAGTAATATGCCATTGAAACAACACGAACACGGGAATAGCTAAAAACTACTCAAACACAATCCTCACCAAATAAGAGTAACATTCAGATAAACGATCGTACGTGAACCGCGCAAACTGTCAGCAAATATTGAATAAACCCTCTCTGCCTACCCTACGTGACTGGCAGCGTGAAGCCACAACACTGCCATTAACCTAACATCTCACTAACAAAATTCAATAACGAAAATCCTAAGAACTTTTGCGATGCCACGATACATCTTAAAAACCACAAGCCCGAATATCATGACAAAGGAAAATCGCCTTTACGTCTCGAACGTTAGAGTTGAAGTTGGGTGTAATGTAAACTTTGTGTTTATTTATTAAGAAACGTTAAACAAGGGTAATACTGGTTGCGAATTTTACAAAGACGGTCCAAGGGCCGCAAGTTAGATTAAAATAGTTGAAGTCTGGCCGGCCTCATATGACACAAGCCTCTTGTGTGTATTAGCTTGGAGACTTCAAAGGGGACTCGTAAGTGTTCGCATGCCTCGGTTAGCGACGCGAAGAAAGTGGTTTGCTTAAAATAATGGCAATTTTAAACTTTGGCTTGTTGTGCGGTGAAGCATATATGAGAACTAATCTGGTCTTAGAATTTATAGAAAACGACATCTAGATTTTTAAATGATGCAAAGTGGGATGAACTTAACTGACAATATCTGTCGGATGTCATTATGGTTGAATTACTGTGATTGCATTTTGCAAATTAATGATTGTGTAAACTTTATAATTATTAAATAGTTTTTTTTTTTTTGCGTAGTATTAAAAATTACAAAAACGTAGTGTAATTATTAGAATGATTAATGTGTTTCTGAAAGCGTTAGGTTCCACGTAGGTGGAAGTACTCTAACTGTGACAATTTTTAAAGGGAATCCGGTAGGAATGGAATTGTACAAGTATGGATCCTTCGCCACTGGCCTCCTTCTGGGTAACAAGCGTGAGGTTATGTTGTGTATAGTAAGGAAGTAGCCTATTTACTTACTAATGGAACAACACTGCATTCTTCGAGATATCAGAAAAGGAAACACAAACTTGTCCCCTAGCAGGATTTCCATTTCCCGTCCTCCATAAATACCTATCTGAATTCCGATCAAAAGAAGTCATATTATCAGAGAATACGTGTTTTTCACAAAACAGGAACAGAAATCGACCCCACTACACCGTTTAAGAAGTCACAGCACAACATTGGCTTTTCAAAACACCTGGCTCGTGTACCCAGCATCCACCTTGATTACATCCACCGTCAGTTAGCATTATAAAGGCGAAGCCCCAGGGACAGGCGCCACCTCCAACGGATTAAGATATGCAAATGATATCGGCGCGGCACAAACGTGCAGACAAAACAAGTCATTCGGCACACGTCCTGTATCTCTGCGATTGGATCGTGTGTGAACGGCCTATTGGCAATGTTAAGGCGCAGAAAAGGGTTTAATTAAGACTGTATAATATTGTTATTTTGTTATGTGTAGGGATTGAAGAAGATCGTGGAATTTCGGTGATAATATTGACTATAGGAGCAATATTCTTGCTGCCTCCGTGAGTAGCATTGGTTGCAATGTCACTGTACTCTTTACTGGGTTTATCATCCTGGTATGGTACCTGTATCTTGGTGCTCATGGCAGTAAAGTTTCTAATGAATGTTGGTGCAGCCGTTGTAAGGTTTTTTTTTGTATTAGAAGCTTTGGGTCCTCTACGAGACAGACACATATTATGTACATGATACATATTCTACAGGAAAGGAAACGCCTCATCTGGTTACATTGATTAAATTTAATTTGTGAAATCGTGATACAAAAACATAAAATTAAAATAGCCTTTTAACTATTATAATAAAGTCTTTGAAATCAGTTTAAAAACCAGATAAAATTTTAAAAGATTATTGTAATCGGCTTAATGCGTAATTCAATCGATCGACTTTAATAACTTAAATCGATTTGGCTCAGTACTATTTCAGTAAAAAAAATGACGTTTCGAAAGATTGACATATCTTTTTATTTCATTTAGTTTTCCCTGCTAAATAAAAAAATGGAAATAATTTGTTATTTATTTCAATAGTTACCCAAAACTATTACAGTTTTCAATTTTATTTAATCAACTGGTCCTCATTTCCTTACTACTACGAAGTACTGAAAGAGGAGGAAGCACGTCCCCCATAATGACAAATATTTAGCCATATTTTGGCTCACGGTACGCCTGTGGGGTCCCAAAGTTAGCGACAAACCTCTGGAGATAACTCCAAGCATAATATGAACGAACACAAACAAAAACATCTCCCACAATATTATTATGGTTTATTTACCTGTGGAATTTCTACGAATTTGGGGCAAACTGTTTTATTTCTCGGTAAAATAATTATATTTTTTGAGCGGTGCCTTGAAATAGCCACAAATGATTAGGGACCTCAGGCTCACGAAGACCTAAAATAACAAATGGTCACGATGTCGTCAAAATATGTTCTTTTTTAGAAAGTTCTCATTTCAAATCTTCTATTTACTTATTCTAAAATAACCCCTTTCACAAAAAGTCAGGCTAGACCACGTCAAGCGCTTTCTGTAACCACATAATTTTAAAAATTGAATAGGTCTCATACATTAAACGCTATTATCCTATTACACCATCCACCATCCATCCATCCATCCATCCATTCCGTTCCATTTTTCCTTTTATTCCTATTTTTTTTTATTCATAAAATGATTGATTGATTACAAGATATCATCAAATTACTAAGCATTGCCTAGACGGACTGGTAACCATAGAAACCTCTGCTCGAAACAGTGATATCATTGTTATTGGCCCACTCGAGGACTGACAACTTAAGAACCCCTAATCCATGTGTATATTAGTTTTCAAGCTACAACTTGCCAAAATACGCCAGAAGCGCATACCATTAGCTGACATGAGGAGCACTCTCCGACACTCAATAACACTGTTATCGCATAGCAGATAACAGCAAAAGTTTCACAAAGACTATACCCGGGGTAAAAAATAAATCGGCTGGCAGTATCCTTTCGGGCGACACCGCCGTTACTATTTTTAATGTATATTTTTAAATGCTGCTAGGCCACGCCCACGCGCATTTAGGTCACCTACTCGGTACTTTTCCGTTTGGGCATATGCCTAATACGATGGTATAACTCCCGTCCCACCATCTATTATACGTTTCGAGATATAAAGCTCGTAAGGTACAGTCAAATGGGTAGGCTTACTGTGGAACTAATGGCGCTAGCATAGTTGGTACCCAAACATCGTCATTGGTTGAAAATGTGGTAATGGAAAAAAAGCGCGGGAATCATCGAATTTGGCGGGCGTAATTTTTTTTTCGTTTTCTTCAAGATATTATAAAACGTTTGAGATTGGAGATAAGTTGTGTAGATTTATGTAAATATTGATTAGATTATTTAATTTAATTGTTTGTAGGTAAAATTCTTCATTTATTAGGGTAAGTTTTTTATATTTTATTTTTTCTGGCCACAATGGACAATGAACCGCCTGATCCGGGGGGCACAGTCCCCTCGGTCGGGCATAATATTACAATATATGAATCCAGTATGGATACAGACTCGTCCTTAACCAGATCGGAGCGAAAAAGGGCTAGAGCTCCACACAAAATATGCAAAAACTGTAATAAAAGAAGGCGAAGTGGTCATCATTCAACAGGAATAAATAACGAAACAAATTGTCATTGTGATAATGAATCAGTAGTCCGTCCAAAAATAACATCAGATGTTCCGGTACACTCAATTTTAGTTCACGAAGAAGCCACTCCACGTTCTGTGGATGGTCCTCAGACTGAAAACCTTTTAAAGTCGGATCTTGCCCAGAAGGCACCACAGGTTTCTAGGGCTTTGTACGAAGCCACAGACCTGCCGCCATACGTTGTACACATCCAAAAAAATGTTGATACACAAAACTCGGCTCAGGCATTACACCCAGTAACTTTAGGGCATTTCCTGAAAAACCGCAAATACAACAATATTATTAACGGTTCTCTAAAACACATTGGTCGAAACAGAATATCTTTAAGCTTCTCCCGTTACGTAGATGCTAACTCTTTTATAAATGGCCCAAGTTTGGCCAAGGAGAAATTGAAGGCATTTGTTCCATCATTTAATGTGTTACGCATTGGAATTATTAAAGGCGTACCTACCGAATGGTCTCCGGAGGAGATAATGGAAAATATATCTGTCCCCGCTGTATGCGGGAAAGTCATCAAAGCAAGGCGTCTCAACTATAAAATACACGAACCGACCCCTGTGTGGAAACCATCCCAAACAGTCGTGCTCACCTTTGACGGACAAATTCTACCAAAACCTGTGTTTTGTTGTTACAATTTCATGCCAGTGGAATTGTATACATTCCCAACAATTCAATGTTATAATTGTTGTCGTTTTGGCCATACAAAGGTACAATGCAGGTCGAACCCTCAGTGCTTCAAGTGTGGGGAGAAGCATTCTGCTGACACTTGCAGTATTGAAGACGAGAGTAATAGTAAATGCTGTCATTGCTGGTGGCATTCATTACGCCATCAATAAAAAATGCCCAGAATTTGAAAGACAAAAATCAATTAAGCATTATATGGCCCATAGCTGCGTGTCATATGCTGAAGCGTCGCAGCTTCATCCACCAATCTCAAAATTGTATGCAGATGTGGTAACATCTGCCCCATCACATAACACTAAAAATTCTTACTTTTCACCCCCCCAATCACGTAACACACCAATTGTCTCATCACAAAGAAAAACGGTATTCCTTAAACCTCGGGATCCCCCAAAAACAGCCAAGGGGTATGACCGGGCAGCTCATCAAACATTAATCAGTAATGAAGTTTCTTTAACAGGGAATGGTGTTGCATTCCAAAATAAAACAACAAATAATAATGAGAATCAAATTTTTAATTTAATAATCATGTTAATTAATACCTTATCTAAAAATAATAATATAGAACCGTCCAACGTGCCACTTTAATTGATACGCTGTCTAACTTATTTAACCTTGATCATAATGGATCCAAATCTACTCAAGATTGTCCAGTGGAACAGTCGCAGCATTGTGAATTAAAAATCTGATCTGTCCTACATATTGAACAAACACGATCCCTTTGCAGTCGCTCTCTGTGAGACATGGCTTAAACCAGGGTTGTCTTTGAAAATTCTTGGCTATGCGTGTCTAAGAACAGACAGATGCGATGGGTATGGCGGTGTCGCCATACTTATTAAAAATAACTTGTCTTTTCAATCTTTTCCTCTTCCAAGTCTCAGTGACGATATATCTGCTGTCGCTGCTATTGTAAATAAAATCTGTTTAGTATGTATATATTATTCGCGTCCCACTGTAAATATTCTTTCTGAAATAAGTAATCTTCTTTCAGTTTTACCTAAACCATTTTTGGTAATGGGCGACTTTAATACACAACATCAGTCCTGGGGTAGTTCTAGTTCCAATCACTATGGGGAAAAGTTACTAGAAATTCTAGACTCTAATAATTTGTGTATTTTAAATACATGTCTCCCAACACGCCAAACGAATCCAGATGAGGGAGTAAGTGCCCCTGACCTCTCAATCTGCACACCTGATTTAGCATCGACATTATCCTGGTCTCCTTTACCATTTTCTTATGGTAGTGATCATTACCCTTTAATAATTTCTTTTCTACATAAAAAACCAGCTGCTTTTAATCCAACACCACGATTAAAGTATAGACTTCAAAACGCAGATTGGGATACATTCAAAAACTGTGTAGAAGAAAGAATTCTTGCTTTAACTAATTCCTTACAACTACATGATCCTCAGGTATTATCTAATCAAATAACAACAATTTAATAGAGGTGGCAGATAATACTTTTCCTATTAAGAATGGTGCTACAGGCAAAATTCCTTCACCACCTTGGTGGGATGCTGAGTGCACTCAGGCCATTAAAACAAGAAAAGAAGCAGAAAAAAATTATAGTCATACTATGACTCATCACAATTTTGAGATATACCTAGAAGCTGCTCGTACAACTCGTAAGCTCCTTAGGAAAAAGAAATTTGAAGGTTGGCAAAGATTCTGTGCATCTATCTCGCCAGAAGTTAACGCATCTCTAGTATGGCAAAATATTAGGCGATTCAGGTCAGCATTCAGTGACACAACAGCCTCAAAACTACCATTAGAATTAGCCAATGAGTTTATGGATCATTTAACTCTTCCTTCAGCCCCAGAACAGAGATCTTTAATGCATTTTCCCTATGTTCCTATTCCTAATTCTGAGTTGAATTCTCTCTTCACACTAAATGAATTGAAAGGAGTAATCTAATCGAATCTAATCTAAATAAAAATCTAAGCTAATCTGTCCGACTCTGTTCTCTTAATATACTTAAATCTCATCAATACAGCTTTGATATCTGGCAACATTCCATCAAGTTGGAAGGCTCAAACAATTATTGCTATTCTGAAACCAAACAAACCTTCTAATGTTGCTTCTTATCGACCAATAGCACTTTCTACAGTTCTTGCTAAAATTGCTGAACATCTCGTTAAGAATCGTTTGGAGTGGTTCTTGGAAAGCAAAAACTTGCTAGCTACATCACAGTTTGGTTTTAGGAAGGGTAAAAGTACGATGGACAGCCTTCGTGTGTTCACAACTGATATTCGCTTAGCCTTCACTTCTAATAACTCTGTAATTGCTGCTTTCCTGGATACTAGCTCAGCTTACGATAATGTCCTGGTATCAATTCTAGAACAAAAGTTGAATTCATTACAAGTTCTAACAATGCTGTCTAAGTTCATAATTAACATGCTTTCAGAGAGATCTTTACATCTTCATATTGAAAGACATACAAAGAAAAGGGTATACATTTACCCGTTTAGTGTGGAAAGGTCTTCCTCAAGGTTCTGTACTTAGTCCAATTCTCTACAATATTTACACTTATGATTTGGAATCCTCTCTAAATCAGTCAGTACAAGTCCTTCAATATGCAGATGGTTTACTTCTTTATTTATCTGGTCACTCTGTTGCAAATATTTGTACTTCCTTAACCTCTTCTCTAGGCTTACTGAAGACTTGGCTAGAAACTAATGGTCTAGACCTGTCAATTGATAAAAGCAACATTGTCTTGTTTACTAGAATGCGTAAGCCTCCTATATTTACAGTAAGGTATAATAATATCCCTATGCCCATTAAAAACCAGGTAAAATTTTTAGGTCTTTTTTGGATACACATCTTACTGGTTTACCACACTGTGATTATATAGCTGCTAAATGCGAACGAAATATCAACATAATTAGATGTCTTGCTGGTGTTTGGTGGGGAGCACATCCCTTTTCCTTAAAATTACTGTACAACACCTTGATTAGAAGTGTATTGGACTATGGGACTTTTTTGCTGGAACCTGCTAATGTTGCTGGTCTTAAGAAACTGGACAGTGTTCAGTCCAAGGCACTTAGAGTGGTTTCAGGTGCAATGAAAAGCAGTCCTATTAATTGTCTTCAGGTGGAATGTGGAGACCCTCCACTTCATTTACGACGTAAATTTTTAGCTGATAGATTTATGGCTCGGTGTTTGCAATTTACGTATCATCCTTTGCGAAATAAACTTTCCATTCTCACTGAAGAAGTAATTTCATCCACTTACTGGAGGCACAAAGCTACTCCGTGTTTAGTTAAAAGCTTTAGAAAATACAATTTAATTGAAGCTCCTTGTCACCAATCTGAGTTTCTTCCTTTATTTCACTGTAATTACAGTTCATTAATTATGTCACCAAACATACATTATAACCTTAACATTTTCCGAGATGACGTGTCATAATCTTAATTTCAACTTCACTATGGATAGAGACTGGAAGGGCTGCCATCTCTTGTTTACAGATGCTTCGAAGCATGGAAGAGACTCATGTGTGGGAGTAGGTGTATGCCACTCCCAATATAATATCATCCAAAAAATAAAGCTCCCGCCCGAATCATCTGTATTTATGGGAGAATGTTACGGTCTATTCAAAGCTGTCGAATATATACTTATGATGGGCTTACGGAATTCACTCATTTTAACCGATGCAAGGAGTGCCTTACAATCTTTGGCATTTTGCATCTCGCATTGTGGCATTTTAGGTAATGAGAGAGCTGACCAGTTAGCTAATGATGCCGTATTGTGTGGAGACGTTTTTCCGTACAAAAATAACACCCAAGATCTGGCAGCTCTGCCCAAGGTTTATCTACAGAAATCCTGGGGTCAGCTTTGGTCCGAGCAATCGGTGAAAGGGAAATTTTATCGTAATATTCAGCCATCCATTTTTGTTAAACCTTGGTTTAGCAAGTACAAGTTAGGCAAAAAGATTACAACAATTTTCATACGTATGCGATTGGGCCACGTGTGCACTCCTGCTCATCTTGCCAGGCTTGGCATTGTGCAGAGCCCTGCCTGTGAATGTGGCGCTGAAGTGGGAGATCTGAACCACCTTATTTTTTCTTGCCCCCTTTATGACCACTCCTCACTTTTCCAAAGTCTTGTTTCCCTCCGAGTCCCTTTACCCACTTCTGTCTCATGTATTTTATTTAATTTTAATGTAGATATTTATAAAACTATAGCTCTTTTCCTTGTAAATAATGATATAGCTATTTAAACATTTTTTAGAAGTTAGATAGTTTACCACGTAGTTCATAGGCACCGAGTCGGCCTTTTTGTTGGGCCACCTGGTTGCGTTAAGGTTAGTTTTATGTTGTATTATATTTCCCTACTGTTAACGTGTTTTTATTATATTTATATTTAGCAACTAATCTCCTTTCCATTTCCAAATTTTCCGTTGTTATATTTATCATTTCGCGAGTACTTGATTCTTACGTTTTGTTATCAATTATAATATTGTCAGTGCCAATAAGCACGAATAGTGCAATGCCAAAACGAGAAAAAAAAATGTGGTAATGTCATTTTATATTTCAAAATAGCTTAACCTCATTGATCAGATTGAGACCAACTATGGTGGCGCCAGCTGAGATTTACTTTGCCTTAGCCAACCTATTGTCTTAATCGCATTTCTGACACGCACCCCCAGTTCACTGCGAATAGACGTTCATACGAATTCACATCAAAAGAGCCGTTGTCAAGAAAATTTAGCTGCAAAAACAAGTAAATCAATACAAAGATGCAGTAGAAATAAGTATACCTAAACTTTCTTATACAAGTACCTACGTACATCCTCTCTGTAATTAGTGACATCCACAGCTCCACCATGGGTCTACCCTTTATAGCAGAACTTTTTATGTCATAATATTACTTTGCTTATCAGTGGATAGCATAAACTTTATTTCCCAGAAAATCGTTTGGCAGACACTCATTTATCATACATTCAAAACTCATAATTTTGTAAGTCAGAATCATCTTTAGGCATAAATTTCATGTGCATAAGAATTAAAAGTAGATCCATCTTATTGCAGAAAGTTCTCAGTCAGAATCATCTCTTGGCATAAATTTCATATCAATAGTCATTAAAAGGCAGAACTATCATATCTCAGAAAGTTTACAGTTAGAATCATCTTTTGGCATACATTTCATTTTACATAATAATGGAAAGACTCGTCTATCACATTCACATCACAGAAAATTCATTAAAACAGTTGATTGTGAATATGTGGTTTTTATTTCCCTTTAAGAAGCAGGCAAACATGCAAACAAGCATACATCATGCATGCAGCAAGCATGCAGTATGCAAACCAATATACACCATACATGCAGCAAGCAAGCAAGCATGCAGCATGCAAGCAAGCATGCAACATGCAGCAGGCATGGTTTCTGTCACGGCTCCGGCGCTGCGGGGCTCCGGCGGTCCCATATAAGCTTATCGTCGCAGATGTGTTTTACGCTCACCACTGCTCCTCAGCTTACCCCTCCGCGCCTACGCGGGCTTAAATTATACTCTAGGGGTAGGGCAGACAAGACTACGTGGAGTCGGTTTTGGAGCGATTCGTTTCTGTCACTAACTTTTGTAGCACAATATATTGACTTTTTAAGACAATATTTTAATTTAAGGTTAAAAATGCTATTTTATAGGAATGGCAATGTCTTCATAATATGCCAAGTGAAATTGTACCAAATAATCGTCGCTCTAGTTATGCGGAATTTGAACATTACCAAACGTAATTATGCCACATAAAATTCTGCCCTCTTAAAAGTATGCCATTGTAAATTCGGACATACAAACATTCGGCTAAACAATGACTATGTTAAATATTTTTTATGCCTCAAAAATATTCGTTTAAAGAAGATTATGCCAAGTGTGCTAAGCCAAATAAATTTCTGAGCATCAAGATTCTGCCAGATAGAAGGAACCCCTCCACCATACTTCAGCAAGTTTCACTTAATTTATAAGTAATTCAAGTTTCAGCAGATTTTCTGACCCATCATTCGTTGTATGGAGTGCACCTTCTATGCTGCCCTTCTGCCTGTTCCTATACAGGAAGTGACGTAATATCCTTACAACTCTTCCAAGACAGATGGAGCTGCTAACTCCATCACAACTAGGTTAAATTCAACATTGCGTTCATTACGAGTTTATGATTCCCTTTACGTACTTAGGTTGGTAGTGGTACATTATTTTGTATCCAAAACGTTAACACGTCTCATAGAAGTAGATACGTAAGTTGGCACTTGGCAGTGACGTCAGATGACGCTGCCGTTCAGATGGGCCATTATTTAGGGTCAAGGATTTTCAGTGATCAGTCATCCTCGTCGTTCTTGGATTTCATTGGAATGTTCGCAACGATATACGGATTGATGTTAGACCACAGAGTTACGTTAGGAGATTCGATCAAAATAAACTTTTCTCGCGACGAGAGAACCTTCTTTATTTATTCTATTTGTCTGCACAATAACATAACAGAACACAAAGTATCCGTCCGGTCCGTATATCTCGGATCCGCGGCCGTCCACCGCGTATTGTGCCCGTGTTTATCGCTTCCGGTCCGTTGTGCCGGCGCGCCACCGAAACCGACCCGTTTGCATATTATGTACTGCGGAATTCGCGCCCGCTCCGCTCCGTGTATGTAATAAGCTAGCCAGTAAAGCATACTACTTAACTGTTCTGTAAGAAAATAAATTAGAAACTAATTTCTTTCCTCAAGGCAAAGTAGCCACATCTTGTGTACAAGACACTGCAAATCAGTGCGTTCTTGTGTTTTTTAAATGAAAACTTTTAGATAATAAACAAGTATACAAGTGCGTAGATATACCTACCAGTGCAAAAAAAGTGCGGTGATGTAGCATTGGCCAAAGATCACCCTATCATACCCACCAGACAGAAAACATCACGGCCCCTGGTCATGATTATGATCGTAGCACAATACAGCTACGCCGTAGATAGTCTCGTAGCGACGTAGCCTTTTCAAGTGATGGAATATCACAGAACGAAACAATGCAATATCATGGCCGATTCAGAGATCATGGCCCTAACCCAAAATAGCGACCCGATTAATAAATCAACAAGAAAGAAGTATCTACCCGTATGTATAGAATCTCCAATAAATAAGTAAGTAATTGAATTCAAGGTAAAATCACACGAAAAACAGCTTTTGGGATTCTAATTATTCTGAAACTATTCTCCATCAGGAGCTGCATAATTTACTTATGGGATCCTACCCGGTAGTCAAAAGGGCAAGGGACTGGCCACTATGGATTTGCATAACTAAAATCCGATTGGGCTGCCCTTTGACAACGAAGGTCCGAGATATAATTAGGTCAGTGCACTATAGCTTACGATTAGTGGGCTACAAGTTTTTCATAGGGGTTTGGATGTTTTCAATCGATGAACTTCTTAGGCATTTTATTAGTCTAGGAAATCTCATTTTCTAATTAGTACCGTACCTACGAGTACTTGTAGGTACGATTACCTACTTTACGTTTACAGGTTTATTTCGATACGTACACAAGGTACCTTGTATTGTGAGAATCTTACAACTTATTTTACAAAAGACAGTGCCATCAGCCATCCCAAGTAAAGGTTTGCCACAACGATGCCTCCAATGTTCGTAAGGTATCTTAATTGAGCACCTAATGACCTAATATCGAAGTTCACCGTCCTCAATATCCTCCAAGATAACCCAGAAGCTAGTTATTAGCCAGCCGCGTGAGCGTCTGTAGGTGAACGTTAATGATCACATTATCTAGAAAGATCTCCGATACAATGGCTGTTTATAAGCGGGAAAACATCGCCGTATCTCCGCGCGAGTTAAAAGATAATGCGCGCGTAGTCTCCTAATAACATTTGCATATCTTAATGCGAGCCCGCGGGGCTGAGCTCCCCACGCCTCGCGCCTGGCCGATACACTAGCGAGCTGAGCAGTCTCGATACTAGCTAATATTGACTCAATAAACAACCGGTTGGCAAACAAACCATAGGAAACGATACGACACTCTCGTAATTACAGATTAATTATAATGGATCTAGTGTTTAATTGGGGAAATATGTAAATGAACGTGGTCTGTGGCTCGGAGCAGAGTGAAAGATGGCAACATTGTTGTGTATTGAGTGAAGGATTTGCACAAAAACTGTACATCGGGAAATTCGTGGAGACATCAATGGATGGGCATTCACGTGGCGCATAATAGTGGTGAGCGGTGTGTGGTGCGCATGCAGGTGAATGGCACCGTGAGCAGCGCGCTCGCGTTCCTATAAAATTCAAAACTGGAACTATGGAAGAAAGCGCGCGTCGTACATTCTGAGAGTTTTGTCCCGGCACAATGGCGCACTCTGTATAGAAATTCGTTCTAGTTTATTACGGAATACATGGCTTGTAAATCTTTTGTTGACATATTTATATATGCTTCGGTGCAATTGTTTGGATATTTTATTGTACTACTATAAATAGTACCAGTTAGTACCAGTATAGTTTACCAGATTTATGCTAAGATAAAAATATTGTGCTGTGTTTGTTGTGCTGGTTATGTCATTCGATATTTATCATTGTTACCTCATTTCATTAATTGATATTGGTTGAGCATTCAGTACACGATTAGCGGTCATCGCGTGTGCTACCTCGCTCCTTTGTGTTACTAAACCTTTGGTCCGGAGTCCGGACAATATATTTAATTTGACTTTATAAGCAGCAGTATCATTTAGCCAACTTCCTAGCCTTTACAGTCTGATTCAATAATTGAATTGCAGTGAAATTAGCGTTAATATACAAGTCCTATTTTCAATTTGATCTGATGAAAACTTTTATTGATACAAGATATTGTGTAGATTACTTTTAACGCAATTGTCACATATACGTGACAAGCAAGCGCGTGCCCTTTTCGCCAACGACACAAATATGTGACAAAAAATGCGGTGCATTAGGTTTATCTGACCTATTTGGAATCCTTATTCTTTTTGCAGGTATGGTACGGTACAAAGGAGAATTTTTTTTGTTGTTTGTAGAACAGGCCACCCCCATAAATTGTAGCAGATATTAATGAAACGTATTTAGATTTCTTCCTTATAATCTCCAGATAACAGTGGTAATAGCTAAGTCATGTCTAAGCGGAATGAAGATAAATTCGAAAATGAATCCACACACATACAAGATGCTGCACGTCTGTAACAGTCTCTGAAAGTAATTGTATTCGCACATTACGTTGAAATCTTACTGCACAATTGACACAACGACCAGCAGATGCCATTTTCATAAAATAGTTTTTAATAGAATTATACGAAAAAAATCGCAGAAACACTTTCACGAAAATCAAAATAAACGGAAAAATGTCAAATGAAGTTGTCTGTCTGTCATGATGATTTTCTATACCACAGAACACGTACACGTACACGTACTCTAAGGAGTTCTAGTATATCATCTAAAAGATTTTAGCGGAAACCTTTAAAAATAGTATTAAAAAGCTCACAGTTTAATATTATTTATTTTTGTATTATATTCTATTTCTATTATAATTAAAGCAGATACCACCATTGGATACCGTATTTTTTTTTGTAAACGGTAAATTAATTATTTACGTAGGTAAGTATTTTCTGTCAAATGACATTGAACACAACAGAAAAGATTTGACTCGCAAAAAAATATCATAATAAAACTTATTGATTATGGTTTTAAGATTCCGGTTTTGTTTCTATGTAATCTTTCGTTTATTACTATAATAAAATGGTTACTTTTTTTTGGTGTAATATGAATAATATTTATGCAACATCGAAGAGGGCCTAAAAAAAACTGTCTCCTTTTGGCTTGGCGTGGAGCACGCACGTGCGTTTATGCTCTGGCGTTTAAAAGGGTTTAAATTTATCACTAAGTTTTTCCATCGAAATTGCCATCGGTGTAGAAGACCCAAGTGCACCCTTTGTTCCCTCAGTCTCAGTCCGATGGGGCATACACGACACGACCGGAGAGAGATCCGGCGCAGGACCAACGGCTTATCGTGCTGTACGGGTGGCACCATACTGCAAACTTCGAAAATCTCAACTGCTATACTGAGAAATTCCTAATGGAAAAACCCAATAGAACTTTTGTCAAACCCGGGAATCTAACCCAGAGGACCCCACACTCAGACACTCAGCAGTCCCGTTTGCAACCACGAGACCCGTAGGTATTATCATGTAGGTAATTCATAAATATGGGTTCTCTATCGTGTTACCTAACTATTTTATCCATAATCTAAAGTGCAATAATTTTTTTGTCCCTCATTTGTCAAAATGATAACTTTTCCGAACTTTATATCACATAATATCACATGCCATAAAATTGTAATCCCTAAATACAATAATATTGTATTTAGGTTTAGGGCATATTATGCCCTAAACCCTTTTGTCATAAATATAACAATCAATAAAATACAAAAGACTTAAAACGGTTTTCAATAATAGTTATAAATCCTAAATTCAAATTATTTAATATCTCTCAACACAACACAATTTTATACAACATTGCCCTAATGAAATTTGTAAAAATTAAAAAGAAGAACTATCATATCGCAGAAAGTTCACTGTTAGAATCTACTTTTGGCAAACATTTCATATCGATAGCCACTAAAAGTCAGAAAATCAATCAATCAAGCATGCAGCAAGAATGCCGCATGCAAGCACGCATACAGTATGCAAGCAAGCATGCAGCATGCAAGCAAGCAAGCAAGATGCAGCAGGCGTGGTTTCTGTCACGGCTCCAGCGTTGCGGGGTTCCAGCGGTCCCACACGAGCTTATCGTCGCAGATGTGTTTAACGCTCGCCACCGGCGGCGAGTGTTACAACCACCTGCTCCTCAACTCGCGGGCCGCCTCGCCCCTCCGCGCCTTCGCGATTCTTAATTACACTCTAGGGGTAGGGCAGACGTGGAGTCGGATTTACAGCGATTCGTTTCTGTCACTAAAACCTAACTTTTAGCAAATGTTTTAGGACTAACAATTTATAAATGAACATTCGGAATAATACACATTATATAATACAATACCTACTTGGACATAAAAGACTTTATGTCATGTAAAATTAGGAGATTCAATCATGGATTATTCGATATTATGACAGAATAGTTTTAGAAGTAAAGCTAAATAAGTAAAACAAAATTTCGGGATTTTGAACATTATGGTTACTGAAGTATAGCAAACGTGTTAGGGATAATGATTTTCGGATTAACCCACAAATTACATTGTAATATGTAAACCTAATAGCTTGTTCGACGTACCTAGGTGAATACAGGCTTACACGTTATGTTTTTCAATGTGTAGATCTACACCACCATGTGGTTGCCCGGTACCTACTGAACCAAAACAGAGGACCTAATGGGTGCAGGCCAAGAAGAACCGCTGCATGCGAAAACGATTCTTAAAAGGCCTATGTCCAGCGGAAAACCTCTCTATGTTGAAGGGACTGCAGGCTGGACCACATAAGCACCAGTAGTCTACAATAGTATATTTTGATACAAGTGGGGAAACTTGTCATTGCAGTCGAGGCGGAACAACGGAGCTTCTACAACCAGCTAGAGTAGCAGCTAGTAGGTACATTTCCATAAATAAACAACTTAACCACTATATTCTATGCGTAGCGCCATCTATAGTGTTCAGCCAGTACTTAATTGTGGGCCAAGTGTGAGAGTATCAGAGGTGCGGCACAGTGGCAATATATCTGTACATCTAAAGACCGCGCGAATTGACCAACAGGTGGAGCGACTATCTTCACAGGGTGACACTTTGCAAATGAATGAGAGCATCTGTGAGATGGACAGCGAAGAGAGGCCTAACTCGCAGTAGAACTGCTATATTGATGGTGACAATCATGCATGATGATGGCTCGAGATGAAGAAACACTTGATGTTGGATTTCGTATTCGTTCATAATTTTCATTGTAGGGTAGAAGTAGAAATGACTTGCAAAATGCGTCACTATCCTATCATATCCCATCCTCCCGCCCCCTCGTGCGCTGCCCTGAACTCAGCAAGGACTCGAACCTTCTGCCAACCGACACAGAGGACAGATATTGAAGACGGTGAATCTACAGGTCAGTGGTGTTGCATGTTTCCTGCCAAATTCCTTGGTCCATGTTCACAAGTTCGTCGTCCTAATTCGTGTCGCATTTGCAAGGTCAGACCTACCACGTACTTCTACAACCCCCCGCAATAATACAGTCCACTATTTGATCAACCAGCTCCCAGCGTCTGGGATAAACGCAAACATTTTTATATTCCGCCCAAGTAGTTGGTGTAAGGCGCCACCATTATTTTATGGTCACTTCGAGCCGGATATTTTTGGGTCATTTTGGCCGCATTCTAAATTCAAACCGCATGGTCAGTTTTAACTTAACGTTCACTGTACTACGTAATTAAATAGATTGTCGTTTATTCTTTTTATTTTCCCGCACAAAAAACAAATGATGATCGACAATATTTTAAGTCGTTTTGTTCTAGTGCTTCAAATATTGATACATTGCGTAATGATTATCAACAAGCTTTAGATTCCTATAATATATTAAATTTACAGTTGAACCCCGATTCCGAGGTCGAGTATGATTCCTGGTTATCATTTGAAGAAATGTTTTGCTTTATAAAACAGGTTTTACTCAATAACAAACCCGAGTGTCCTGAACCTGAGGCTCAGCCTTCATTACAAAAATCTAATACTCGCCTTCCGCCCATTGATTTGATGTCATTTGACGGTAATGTTAAGAAATGGCCATTGTTTTATCAACAATTTAAAAGCATGATACACGATAACGCATCGCTCACTAATAGTGAAAAAGTGTTTTACTTAGTAGGTAAATTAACTGGGCAGGCGTCGTGCGTCTGCGCAGGGTTGGCTCCAACCGCAGAAAACTATATTATTATTTGGGAGGCACTCGCGCAAAAGTATGACGATCCTCGCTCACTCGCATCCGCTTATTTAAACCAATTGTTACAGTTTAAACCGCTATCCATGGCTAGTTCTGATGGGCTAGATTCATTTATAAATAATTTTGATTCATCTGTAGCAGCGCTTAAACAATTAAAACTTCATGATTTAACTGAATTTATTTTCTTGCATTTGGCTCTGCAAAGGTTAGACGCAGACACAATTAAATTATTTGAAATTACCTATCGTAAAGATAAAATACCTTCTTACCATAATTTAATTGAATTCATAAAGGAACAAAGTTTTGTCTCGTTCTACGAACCTTAGTAAATCGATAGATAATAATCATTCTCAGTCTAAGCAGCAGCGTCAAACTAAGCACATCCCTAAACCGTCCAAGTCTTTTGTGAATACAGACATAGGGTGTGGTCCAAGTGTAAGCGATAAATGCGCTTTATGCAATGACAAACAACATGAACATTTATATTCTTGTTCGTCGTTTATTAAATTAACCCCGCGAGAAAGATATCATTTTATAAAACTTAATAATTTCTGTAACAATTGTTTAAGTATAAAACACAAGACTTTTTCTTGTACTTCAAAACATACTTGTTCTCATTGTTCAAAGCGACACCATACTTTATTACATTTCAATCCAACTCAAAAGGATAAAACAAATTGTAACGTTGGTTCCGTGGTGTCCAACACCGCAAATCCTATTCCCGCTACCGCTCATGACGCGCCGCGCCCTACTCCGGCCAGCAATCACGCAGAGTCCGCTATGACTCATTCACTCGCCGCTTCTAGTGACCCTACAACTATTGTAAACAATGCATCGTTCTGTACAGTTTCGTACGATCGAGCAGTTCGTTATCAAACGACTACGTTGTTAGGGACCGCAAAAGTAAAGTTTGTTGATTCTTTAAACCGCACTCACTTTTTGAGATGTCTAGTGGATCCTGGCTCTCAAAGTGATTATATTTCCGCATCTTGTTGTAAGCGATTATCGCTTCCTATTTATACTCAAACCCGCTATTCGGAAGTTCAAGGCATTGGAGGAGCTTCACAAAAAATTCTCGGTGTTACTTCAGTTAAATTCACGTCTCGCTTTAATTATAGGTGCGAATATTCTATAATGCCGATGGTAGTAGGACAGATTACGTCACAGTTGCCGGACACCTGTGTTGATACCGCGTCTATTGAATTTATTCGTAACTTACCGCTCGCTGATGACGAGTTTTCGCAACCGGGAACTATAGATATACTTTTAGGTGTTAAACTTTATTGTGAAATTTTACTTTCTGGAAAAATTAAAAGCTCACATGATGGTATGCCCTCTGCCCTTGAAACGACATTAGGTTACCTAATTTTAGGTGACGCTCCTATTATTTCTCCGCAACCCGCTACCCGCACATTGTGTGCTTTTACTTCTGACCCGCTACTTCAGATTGTCGAAAGATTTTGGGCAGTCGAGGAATTGCCTTCGCAGTCATTTTTAAGTCCCGACGATCAGCAGTGTGAAAATATTTATACTTCAACCACTGTTCGTAACTCCGACGGCAGTTATTCAGTTGACCTTCCTTTTAAGGAAGACCCAAATAATCTAGGCAATTCTTATACTACGGCTAAAAAACGCTTTCTACTTTTAGAAAAGAAATTTTCTAAAGATCCAAGTTTAAAATTAAAATATGACGATGTTATTCGTGATTACCTAAATAAAGGTATACTTTCCCGCACCGCACGTGAAGCATTAGCCGTTCCAGGCTTCCGCACCATCCTGTAGTTCGCAACGACAAGGCCAGACAAGGCGACAACCAAGGTTCGTCCTGTGCTAGATGGCAGCGCCAAGACCGATACAGGCTTATCACTAAATAAATGATGTCCTATATACGGGTTGCAATCTACAGGCTGACATATCGATCCTTAAAACAACAAATGGCGTAAAAGCCAAAAAGCTACTTTTCAGGAGAGCCAAAAAACTAAAATGAGTAACTTTGTTTCCTCAATATCTCTCAAAGTAGTAAAGCTATAATAACCAATTAAAGTTGTATTTTCTTAGAATTTTCATGTGTATAATTATAAAAACCTAATATTGTAGGGCCTATGCTAGTTTCCGAGATAGCATGTCTTTTACTACAAAAAATTTTGCTCTAACTGGCCTTTACGCCGTGAATTTTATACTTTGCAAGTTAAACAGGTTATGCGCACTTGGAGTAAAAGACTTAGGGAACATCTATGTTTGGGTTTTTGAAGAAATAAAAGACAAATATAATTACCGAATGTATTAATTATTGCAATAAATACAACACAAAATTTTGAAAAAGTACCAGTAAATCTAACATTTCGGATCAATGTAGTTATCTAAATTATGCCATGAACGCTATTTTTAGCGAAGAATGAATTGAGAAATTAAATTCAACATGAACATCAACATCAATTAAACAAACATCAAAAAAATTGAAAAAAAACAACGAAAGTATTAAATATTGTAATAAAATAATACAAATTTTGAAAAAAATAAAAAGAAATAAGAAAATTTGAAATTTCGTATCAATTTACTTTCTAAATCGGTACTATAAATGCTATTTTTTAACGACGAAATAAAAAAAAATTGAACATCAACTATTAAAATTTGGATCGAACTTAATCAAACACTTTCACCTCGTACTGATGTTTACAAACAAATCAGTCTTAAATTTACCAATTACAGTTTTAATAACTAAATTGCGATTATTATTATTTTATATAAACTAAATAAAATACCATTATTATGAGAATCAGTCTAAATAATCAGTCCTTGCGGTAGAATTTTAATTAGTCTTAGAATGCAGTTGTACAAGAAAATTAAGTATTAATTACTTACTGCATAAAATATTTAAATAAATGAGTATTTTCTACCAAACTATCTGCTTAAAAGTAGTTAAAAATATAATAGGTAACAGAATTGTGGTACCTAATAGGTAACAAGTTTAATAATTAGTCGACATCATTATTTTCATCATTATCATCTTCTTCATCAGTCTCAATCAGAGTATCTTTCTTATCACCGATGTAAGGTAAGTCTAAGTAGTCTTTATGGAACCTCTTCGGTATTGTCCCATCTAGACATAATTTTTTCAAATCTTTATATTTCAGAGCAGAAATTGGTATTTTTTCTGAATAAGCTTTTGGCAAAGTAAAGGTATTTAATTCTTCCAAGTAAGTTTGGTCTTCATTTTTAGCTTCGGACGCTCTCTTGGCCTTTCCCTTTCCTTTCCCTTTCTTTGTTGGTTTCTCAAATAAAATAACTGTCCTGGCTACGGCATTACGGCAATATACGGCATACTGGCAAAACCATTTTCCTACCGTCTTGGTTTTTACGATCAAGAGATAAACACTCGGTTTTAATTATTACGCTAAAAAATTGACGTATAAGCCAATTATAATAAAATATTGTCTTTTACGACATTATTAACGTTTTATATTTGTAAAACTTAATTCTATTAAATTGTAGTAAAAGCCTATTTTTAAAAGTCTTGCATTTTAAAACAAGTTGTCTTTGATATTATTTACTTCGATATAATCGTAAAATGTAATATTAACCACATCACTAAGAAATTAAGTCTTTTACGCCCCAAATTTGCAGTTTTCGATTTTAATATTGGTTATAACGACACAAATCATAAAATTATTGGTATTTTTTCTTAAAAAATATTGGATGTAAGAGCCATTTTTTTGCGAATTTGAACATTTCAAATATACAGATCGATAGAGCTTCAAAAACTGAACAAAATGGCATTTATAAGTCATTTTGGCCAAAATGGCTTTTACGCCATTTGTTGTTTTAAGGATCGATATTTCATATACTTTTGAATGTTCGTGTTTATTACATTGCCTTTTGTGCAGATGTGAAACAAATGTATCTATGCATTTATACGAATGCTTCGCACCGCAAATATCAACGAATCTTATATAGATTTTCAGAAACCGACCCGCTCGAGGTTTTTGAGTTCACTCGAGTCACATTTGGGCTTCGGTCTTCACCATTTTTGGCGCTCCGCACGCTACGTCAACTCGCTAGCGATGAACGGCATAACTGGCCAACTGCAGCAGCCGTACTCGAGAGAGACATTTATATGGATGACGTAGCTTCATCTACTTCTTCTATCGAGGAAGCAGTCAAGACAGCTACCGATCTGATCCAGATCTTCAAAACTGGTGGGTTTGATTTAGTTAAATGGACCTCCAACTCGCTGGAATTGCTCGAACATATTCCCGAGTCGCACCGTCAATCTGAATGCATTTCCTTCGACGATGGAAATACATTTAAGATATTAGGTTTGCGTTGGTTACCCGCTCAGGATACCTTTATTTTCGAAATATCAAGTCCCCCACCTGTTTGTACTAAACGCGCCATTTTATCCGCTACCGCTCGGTTGTACGACGTCTTAGGACTCGTCGGCCCTATAATTCTTTTCGCAAAATTAATCATTAAGGAACTCTGGCTTTTAAATCTCGATTGGGACGATATACCCCCTTCTCGCATTGTTAAAATATGGCAACAATACTTAATAGAATTACCGCACATTTCTAATTTATCATTCCCACGCCATCTAGGTATAGAAACCGGTTCTATGGTTTCCTTAGTCGCATTTTCAGATGCGAGCGAATCCGCATACGGCTGTGTGATTTATTTGCACGTCGTAAATAGTGGTCAATCGCCTATTACTTCACTCGTGTGCTCTAAATCGCGTGTTGCATCCGCTAAACCTAAAATCACTCTCGCACGCTTGGAATTAAATGGAATACTTTTAATGTCGCGACTTCTTAAAACCGTTTATGACACTTTATCTAAGCGACATAAAATCGAAAGTATTTGTGCTTTCTCGGATTCTGAAGTAGCACTCTGTTGGTCTGTTGCTTCGCCACACAGATTTAACACTTATATTGCCAACCGCATTTCTCAAATTCAGGAAAATATTTCACCTGAAAACTTATATCATATCGCTGGCTTACATAACCCCGCAGACTGTGTATCTCGTGGGCTCACGCCTTCGCAGCTCATTCAACATGAGTTATGGTTTAAGGGTCCATCCTGGCTTTCCTTGCCTAGACAAGACTGGCCTATACAGCGATTTTTACCCAACCGGTCTTCATTACCGGAAGAAAAAACCGCTTCGCACGTGACTAAAGTCACAGATAATGATAACCCGCTTTTAAAATTAGCTTCAGAGTGTTCCACTTGGGAAAAGCTGCTGGAAGCTACTGTTTTTTCGCTTCGATTTATAAAAAAATTGCCGCAAAACGATACAATCACCGCTGAAGATTTAAATACAGCTGAATTGGAAATAATTCGTGCGATCCAGTTTAAATACTTTTCCGAAGACATTAAGAATATTTCTAAAGGTCAACCGTGTTCAGCCAAGTTACGGAAATTGTTTCCATTTTTATGTAACGGACTTTTACGTGTCGGAGGTCGCCTATCGAATTCGACATTAGAATATTCTTCTAAACATCCGATTTTACTTCCCGGGCAAGGACATATTGTTAAATTATTAATTGAATTTTATCACCGCGACAATTGTCACGCCGGGCCGCAGTTATTAATTTCGATATTAAGATCCAAATATTGGATAATTTCTGCTAGACGTGTGGTTCGACAGTACATACACAAATGCAATGATTGTTTTCGAGTTAATCCTAAGCCTACGTTTCCGCCTATGGCAGATCTGCCTAAATGCAGATTAGAGCAATGCAAAGCGTTTTTACATACGGGCGTCGATTACGCAGGGCCGCTTTATATTACTCCTTACCGCAAACGGGGCGTACGAAGTGTAAAAGCTTATATCAGTATATTTATTTGTCTCGTAACAAAAGCGGTGCATATCGAATTAGTATCTAACTTAACTTCTGCTTCGTTTATCGACGCATTTAAACGATTCATATAGCGAAGAGGTGCTTGTAATTTCCTATATAGCGATAACGGGACTAATTTTGTCGCTTCTAAGAAATATTTTAATGAACTTCATGAGTTTTTGCAAACCGCTGATTACTATCAAAGTTTTAGTCATGAACTCGCGAAGAACCGTATCACGTGGCGAATGAACCCTCCTACAGCGAGACTTCGGAGGGATATGGGAAGCGAACGTTAAGAGCACCAAGTCGCTTTTATTTCGTACAATCGGCAACCAAGTTCTCACCTTTGAGGAGATGTCGACCATTCTTATTCAAATCGAGGCAGTGCTAAACAGCCGTCCTCTTTATGTTTTGAGCTCTGACCCATCAGAGCCATTAGCTCTTACTCCCGCGCATTTTCTATCTACTTCTCCGCTAGAATGTTTACCCGCAGCCGACTTATCCGAACAACGAACAGATCTGTTGTCTCGTTTCTCCTTAATGGATTCGATAGTTCAATCATATTGGAAACGATTTAAGTCGGAATACTTACATAATTTGCAACAACGCGAGAAATGGAATACTCCGTGTAACCCGATCACAGTTGGTACCGTAGTGTTGTTAAATGTAGATAACGCTCCACCCTTGCAGTGGCCATTAGGAATTGTTACCAATGTATACCCTGGCAAGGATGGTGTTGTTCGCGTAGCGGAAGTAAAAACTAAGACCGGTACTTATAAACGACCAGTAGTGCGGTTATGCCCGCTTCCGGCTCAATAGTCAATTTATTTTTATATAGGTACATATTTTAGCTCATATAGTATTAATTAGCTTACGTTAGATAAGTTTAGTTTAGAAATTTCATTAGTTATCCGCTCTACCAAATACACGCTACTTGAAGTTGTTGAATATAGCGATTTTATTGCTTTTCTAACCTTTTTTGAAGGGTTTCTTCAAGGCTGGGGGGATGTTGGATTTCGTATTCGTTCATAATTTTCATTGTAGGGTAGAAGTAGAAATGACTTGCAAAATGCGTCACTATCCTATCATATCCCATCCTTTTCCCACATGCACACCTGGACTATCGCTGTCCTTGTCACCGCCGACGGTGACTGTGTGAAGACCCTCGTCCACTTGAACGAGAGTAGCGTAACTAAGAACATGCTCCCTTATTAATTTATCACTAATTTACGGTTTGCGAATTGCCGCGAGTGCATTTACGAACTGTTGTCAAAAACACTACGGAAAGTGCGTGTTTATGTGGTGAAAGTCGTCTGCGCGCCCCCTCGTGCGCTGCCCTGAACTCAGCAAGGACTCGAACCTTCTGCCAACCGACACAGAGGACAGATATTGAAGACGGTGAATCTACAGGTCAGTGGTGTTGCATGTTTCCTGCCAAATTCCTTGGTCCATGTTCACAAGTTCGTCGTCCTAATTCGTGTCGCATTTGCAAGGTCAGACCTACCACGTACTTCTACAACCCCCCGCAATAATACAGTCCACTATTTGATCAACCAGCTCCCAGCGTCTGGGATAAACGCAAACATTTTTATATTCCGCCCAAGTAGTTGGTGTAAGGCGCCACCACATGATCTGACGGATCTGACGCAGAATGTCCCATTCGCAAAATGTCACCTTGAAAACAAATGTCCTATTCGCTAAACGTCCTATTCGCAAAATGTCCCATTCGCACTATGTCCCATTCATTCATGACAGCTGTCAAAATTAAAACAGCTATATCTCGGAAACTATCGGGCTTACACTAGTCGTGTGTAGGGACAAGTGATAGGTCTCGATGAAATCTACATTTAGGATGTCAGCAGTCAAAATTAAAACGGCTATATCTTGGAAACTATCGGGATTAGCCTAGCCGTGTGTAGGGACAAGTGATAGGTCTCGATAAGATCTACTATTCGGATGACAGCTGTCAAAATTAAAACGGCTATATCCTCGGAAACTATCGATCTTAGACCTAGTCGTATGCAGGGACAAGTGATAGGTCTCGATGAGATCTACATTTCGGATGACAGCTGTCAAAATTAAAACGGCTATATCTGGGAAACTATCGGGCTTAGACTAGTCGTGGACAAGTGATAGGTCAACAAATACTGGGCACTGAAGGACATTTTCAAAAGCAGCATGCCAATAAAAATCAAAACTAAGGTACTCAACTCATGCCTTATACCGTGCCTAACGTATGCGTGCCAAACATGCGAGATTTAACAAAAAAAAAAAACAAACAAAAGAAATATTAACTACATGCCAAAGGGGAGAAGCGCGCAGTATGATGAATATTAAAAAAAATACAAATAATAAGACACATTAAGACAGGACCAAGGCAAGCGATGGATTGATACATGCTCAATCACTAAAATGGAAGTGGGCCGGACATGTGGCGCGCCTAAGAGACCAGAGATGGAGCAAAAGGGTGACTGCATGAGCAGGTCCTTAAGGTAAAAGAAAAAGAGGTAGACCCTGTAGATAGATGGGAAGATGAGCTCAAAAAAACAGCCGGCCCCAACTGGATTCAAGTAGCCCAATCCAGAGAGGACTGGCTATCTTTGGGGGAGGCCTTCACCTGCAGTGGAGTTCTAGCAGACAACTAAATATATAAGTAAAATTAAAACTAACTACTAAAAAGAATTGAACTAAACCTAACCTTTACCTTAAAGCTAAATGTGCACATCACGCACCAGCAGGTCGTGGCAGCCGGGACAGAGCACGTCGAGGTAATCGTGGCTCAACAAGTCACGAGTACGAAATTTACTTTACGCCCTAGGGCCTAAAATGGACACTTTAGGCCCGCTTCGTAGGGCTATATTGGCGTACTTTAAGAGCATGAGAAGTGAAAAAATGTAATACTCTATATCAGAGGTTTACCGGTAGACAACTTTAATTTTTTTTTGGTTTCGGTGGACCCCCGGTTTCGGTGCCGCATTTTTTTCAAGCCCGTGGACGAAAAAAGTGGTCCGCAGGGCAGTGCCAAAAGCATCCTGTCTATGATAGCAAGCAGGCTTATTTGTGCGTTTGTGAACCACTGCTGCAAGGTTTCAGTTGGGCCTGTCACCTTGCAGCAATGATGTCACTATCTGTTTCTTTTTTTAATTTTGTAAGTGTATTACTAACCTAGTTTGTAAGTACATTGTTAATAACAATATGAGTCTTGTTGCTCAAACTAAATGATTAAAAATTAAATTAATAATGGTAAAAAATAAATGGTTAATTTTAGTTTATATTTTGTAAAAATCATTTAATATATTCATGCTCCCGAGTGGGACATTATGCGAATGAGACTTTTTGCGAATGGGACATTATGCTAATGGGACATTGTGCGAATGGGACATTGTGCGAATGGGACATTGTGCGAATGGGACATTCTGCGTCAGATCCGATTTGATTTTCCGGCTATCCAAATATGGTACGAGTAAAAAATGTAGAATCATAAAATGCTTTTGTTGCCCGTACGATCGTCTTTCTTATACCAGTACACAGTGGATTGGGACTGCAATGCTTCGGTTAGGTAAAGGTAGGTACTATTATGTTTCAAGTAGGTACTATTAGGTACGTTACTAACATTTATTTTATTTAGATTTTTATGTTTTCGTGTTCGTGTGTGTAATATATAGATCATTTAGGGAGTTTTCTTTGATCACCAACCATAAAGGGATACAAATAAAACATTGATGACATTGAACATTTTATTTTTCATTAGTCACGTGGGACAAGCAAAATTAACTTAACTAAATTATCATCATCTAACGGGGTCGATATAATACCAACTTGGTTTACATTCTAAGGTTCAGTTATCTGAGATTTGGGAAAGTAAACTACGAAGAATTGGATCCTATATAATAAGAATATAAGTTGTATGTTAACCTGTACTTAATGCACGATATTACGTGCTCTACGATTAATTTAAATCCTTACATTTCAAGATCTATCATCTTGTATATTTATTTTAAAAACCACATGAAATGCACTAAAACAAACTAAATTAAATAATACTTTTTTTGCAATCGACTAAAACAAACAGTGAAAATCGACTAAATAAGGACAACGAAAGACTAAGAATCGAAGTTATTTTTAAAACATTGAGTATTATGTGCTTACATTATAATTGGACTAAGTTTAAATCTTAACTATTCTCACTTGGATGTGGATATAGGAGAATATTCCTGTCCTTCGCAATACAACATGTTATCTTTATTTTGGTGATATTGGGATTTCTTTATAGGCATTATAGTTACGAAAGAAATTATTTTGATTCATGACAGTTTGGTCTTTGGCACAAAATATTATAAATCATGCCCCTAATCGATGTTTATCTCACTTACATGTTTTATTGCAATGGACAGAAATCTCTACTATTCTCTTTTCATAAAACTAATAACAAAAGCATAGAGACAGTAAATAAAATGACAGTGAAGACCGGCTGTAGATAAATGCAATCAGCATTTCTTCATGTCAAGAAGAAAGAAAAATCTTTGGCTTATTTAGTTACAGAGATCAAATACAGACATTATAATCGATTTCTGAAATCGATTCGCTTGCTACGTTAGTTATTACATTTTAAGTTATCGATAAGACCATAGCTCATTGCTATGCCCATCTTCCTTATATCCAGTCAATTCACACAACCACCGCATTATGTGCGCAAACTTTTCAAAACACCAGATTTGTCTACAAATCATTATGGAACTGTTTAAAGAATATAATTAGAGAATTAGAACAGAGAGCATAAGAAACTAAGTTAAAATTAATCAATAACCATCACTGAAATAACATCATCCTTTCATTCAGAATCACTTTAGTCGAATAATTTTGAAAATCGACTAAAATAATTCCACAAACAATTACACTCGTTTCCTACATCCACACCAACACATCTCTAGCACGGAGGAGATTGGAGTACTAAAATGGAGTACTTACGAGAGAGCGACCATGTCTTTCAAAGCCTGTTCTGAGCAAAGCGATATTCAAGTAGTGAAAGAACGCTACCTATATTGATGGTATTCACTACAAATTCCGTTGCTTCGTACTTTCCTTTTTTCCCTTGGTATTATAAACAGCCAAAACATTTTATTGTAACCATTGACGAGCTCCTACTTCTGCTATATAGTCTGCTTATATCCCAAGGTGAAGGCGTACAACAACTGACTGGCGCATATCACTTATACTTCACCAGGACGTTCCCTGCCTAATATACATGGCGATTGTATAACAATTGTATACTTGCCACTATACAGTTATGTTTTGTGTCGCAGGATAATTGGTTATTTTTTTGCGAAAATCCTAGGATATTTGCAAAAAAAAACCGCGTAAATCGTGAACGAATATAAACGCTGATTGATGAACGTTATGCGTCGAGAGTCACGCTCATTGGTAAACTGTTTCACTCGAGTCATGTTTTGATCAACCAGAATACATAATTTTGAGAATTGACTTATATGAAAAATGATTTTTGTAATAATCCTGTGCACTTGCGCACATTCTGCGCCTACTGCAGGCGGGCGTCCTGCTCGAGCTGCAGCAGCTCGGCGAGGTTGCAGATCTCGATCTCCTGCACGCGCCTGCCGGCGAACTGCATGTAGTCGTGCGGCGGCGCGTCGGCCGAGCGCTTGCGGACTGCAACAAGGTACACGTTGCTCTTTAAACCCATCTCGTCGAACTGCACGCACTGCTACCGGCCCAGCGTGGCCTGCACTGCACGCCTACTTGGAAACCACGGAATCGATAACGCACTCATGTAGGCCGCTGCAAACAGAATTTGGATTAAAAATGTTTTCGACACTCGATGTGAACGCAGAGCTCCCGACCGAATCATGGTCATGGAGTGTCCAAAGTAACCCTACGCCTACGTTTTATAGAACATTACTACCGGTTCAAGTAACTTAATAAGACGTACTTACGAATTAATTAAACAATATAGGAGGCAAAAAGCATATAGGAGGTTCTTTATATAATAGTCAGCTTTTTGTCAATAATAGAGAATGCAAGAAGGAAAACTTGTTGGTACGCCGATCCTTAGTAACATGGAACGACCGCAGGAAAATAATGATAACATTAGTTGACTCGGCCATAGTTCAGTCAAATTAAATGAATGCGTTTGTATAAGTCACTCAACTAATTGAAACTAGGTTATCGAACTCAAAACTAACCACATCATTATATTATGATTAATAACATTATAAGGTAAGCATGGCTGTTTGTACGCATCAATTTAATTATAGATTGACTTGAATTTTAGAACAACTACTTACCTCACCACTGACTGCCTCAACATCTTAGCACAACACAGACGAAAACTATTAAAGTATTTAACATACACTCTCTAACAACCGTACCGCGTACGTACCAACAACCTAGCAAGTTTGTAAAAGCGATTCTCGTCAAATTACGATTGTAACTTTGAAATTAAATACCAATTTTATTATACATAGTAATCGGTATTCAAATACTATGTTCGTTACCTTCATCTGTTAGCGAAGTAGACACAATAGTTAAACAATAGCGTCAGACCGATTCGGTCGGGCTTCACAGACGAAGGGATAGTATGAAATTCAATACTAATAATACATTGATTTCAGTTAACTTGACGAATTTTAAAAGTTACAATCAGTACATAGCATTATCTTATTTATTTATTTATTTATTTATTTATGTACACACAAAATACTTTACAGGACAATATATTTACATAGAAGAGCACAAAGGTACTGCTTATTTCTTAAGAAATTTCTTCCAGCAGACCTGCGAGAGGAAAGTTGGATAAGAAACGTAATGTACAGTGTGTAAAAAAGTTAGACAAAAAAAAAACAAATTTAAACTTAAAACAAAACTATAATTATAATAATAAACATACATACACATATAATAAAATAAGAATATATTGTAAATATTTACCCATATACATACATATATATATGAAGAATATTACTGAGAAGAGAGGTAATGCTCTTTGACTTGTTTTTTAAAGAGAAATAAAGTTTTAGAATCTCGAATGTTAGGCGGAAGTGAGTTCCACAAACGTACAGCGTGAACAGAGAAGGAGTATGAATACAGTTCGGTTTTATGGGATGGGAAATTAAGATGATGCCTGAGGTGGGATCTACACAGAGCATCAGGAGGACGGGTAAAGGAAAAACGATCGCGCAGGTAGCTGGGATATGCAGGGTTATGAAGGATGTTGTAAAGGAGACAAAATATTCGAGTGTTCCTGCGAAGACGGATAGGGAGCCACTTGAGTTCCTTGCGGAAGTGAGAAACATGGTCATATTTCCTCAGACCATACACAAAACGAATGCAGAGGTTTTGTAAGCGTTCAAGCTTGTTTAACAGCTCCTCGGTGGCATCCAAATAGCAGGCATCAGCGTAATCAATGATCGGCTAATTCAGAGTTTGAGCTAAGTAAATTTTGGTTTTGAATGGCAAGAAGCTCTGTAAGGATTTGAGCGCGTGAAAAGAAAAGTGAACCTTACGACTAACCTCATTCACTTGAGCTCGCCAAGAAAGATTGCTGTCAATTAAGACACCAAGGTCCTTGGCTGTATCAGTATACGCAATGGTCGTGCAGCCCAGAGATAATGGAGTCAAAGATGATAAGTCAAGTGCAGTGCGGTAGTATCTGCTGCCTATGATCATGGCCTGCGACTTAGCAGGGTTAATCTGTAAGCCGAACGACTTAGCCCATTGATAGATGCTTTCCAGGTCATGATTCATGGCATTGATTGCCGATTCCGCATCAGCCAGCAAGAAATGTCTATACACCTGCAAATCGTCTGCGTAGAGGTGGAAGCTGGAGGTGATAACCTTGGTAACAATGTTAATAAATATAGAGAAAAGAAGAGGAGAGAGAACGCCACCCTGAGGAACACCAGCAGTAAGATCACACCAGTCAGAGTAGACCTCTATCATCCTCCCATACAAACTTTTCTCCCCTTTTTCATCGCCTTAGGGATAGAAGTTCGGAAAATCCTCTTATCGGATGCCTACGCCTACGCCTATGCCTATTTTAATTCGTTTGTTGTTAAATTGTTGTCTTTTTCTACTCTGGACGCTCTTAATGTGAACGTCTTTCTACATCGTTATCACATATATGTATAATTTCAAAATTAATGATGTAACCAAGATTTTGTAACAATATTTTGATTCAAAAGAGTGTCCATGGAGTTTCTTGCCCGATCTTCTCCATAGAGATCTACGCTAGGGAATGGGCAACTACAGTACTTTCTCAAGTTATTATGCCTTGTGACTGGGACTGTAGCTTTGTTTTTTATTTGTAATTTTGACATTCAAAAGTGCCGTAATGGTCTAATTGAAATAAATGCTTTGAGTTTGAGTTTGAGTTTTACGTCATACAAAGAACACACCCTCCAAGTTTCAGGTCTCTACGATCAGCAGTTTAGGCTGTGCGTTGATCCGCCAGTCAGTCAAACATCGATTTATTTACTCACTACCAAGTACCAATAAGCCTCACTTTTGGTAATATAGGTGTTTAGCTATTTTACCAAATGTGAGGCTCATTGGTACGCGACAGTCGCAGATATAGTATGAGTATTCATACTATATCTGCGACTGTCGCGTTGCAGTGACCCGAAAGTCTGACAGCCAGTCTCACCAAGGGGGATATTACTCAGTACTATAATACGGGTATTCAGCTGCATCCGATTGGACTGGAAGTCGACACCAAAATAATTGAGAAAAGTCTAGGCAGATGATGATAAATGAAGATTTACTCACTGACGTCACGACAGTCTCCTTCTGCAGGCGGTAGGTGGGCTTGTCGGCGCACTTGGAGAGCGCTTGCAGCGCGGCCACGCTGTCCGCTTGTAGCGGTATAGGTATACTCACTGACGACTCCAGTCTCCTTCTGCAGGCGGTAGGTGGGCTTGTCGGCGCACTTGGAGAGCGCTTGCAGCGCGGCCACGCTGTCCGCTTGTAGCGGTATAGGTATACTCACTGACGACTCCAGTCTCCTTCTGCAGGCGGTAGGTGGGCTTGTCGGCGCACTTGGAGAGCGCTTGCAGCGCGGCCACGCTGTCCGCTTGTAGCGGTATAGGTATACTCACTGACGACTCCAGTCTCCTTCTGCAGGCGGTAGGTGGGCTTGTCGGCGCACTTGGAGAGCGCTTGCAGCGCGGCCACGCTGTCCGCTTGTAGCGGTATAGGTATACTCACTGACGACTCCAGTCTCCTTCTGCAGGCGGTAGGTGGGCTTGTCGGCGCACTTGGAGAGCGCTTGCAGCGCGGCCACGCTGTCCGCTTGTAGCGGTATAGGTATACTCACTGACGACTCCAGTCTCCTTCTGCAGGCGGTAGGTGGGCTTGTCGGCGCACTTGGAGAGCGCTTGCAGCGCGGCCACGCTGTCCGCTTGTAGCGGTATAGGTATACTCACTGACGACTCCAGTCTCCTTCTGCAGGCGGTAGGTGGGCTTGTCGGCGCACTTGGAGAGCGCTTGCAGCGCGGCCACGCTGTCCGCTTGTAGCGGTATAGGTATACTCACTGACGACTCCAGTCTCCTTCTGCAGGCGGTAGGTGGGCTTGTCGGCGCACTTGGAGAGCGCTTGCAGCGCGGCCACGCTGTCCGCTTGTAGCGGTATAGGTATACTCACTGACGACTCCAGTCTCCTTCTGCAGGCGGTAGGTGGGCTTGTCGGCGCACTTGGAGAGCGCTTGCAGCGCGGCCACGCTGTCCGCTTGTAGCGGTATAGGTATACTCACTGACGACTCCAGTCTCCTTCTGCAGGCGGTAGGTGGGCTTGTCGGCGCACTTGGAGAGCGCTTGCAGCGCGGCCACGCTGTCCGCTTGTAGCGGTATAGGTATACTCACTGACGACTCCAGTCTCCTTCTGCAGGCGGTAGGTGGGCTTGTCGGCGCACTTGGAGAGCGCTTGCAGCGCGGCCACGCTGTCCGCTTGTAGCGGTATAGGTATACTCACTGACGACTCCAGTCTCCTTCTGCAGGCGGTAGGTGGGCTTGTCGGCGCACTTGGAGAGCGCTTGCAGCGCGGCCACGCTGTCCGCTTGTAGCGGTATAGGTATACTCACTGACGACTCCAGTCTCCTTCTGCAGGCGGTAGGTGGGCTTGTCGGCGCACTTGGAGAGCGCTTGCAGCGCGGCCACGCTGTCCGCTTGTAGCGGTATAGGTATACTCACTGACGACTCCAGTCTCCTTCTGCAGGCGGTAGGTGGGCTTGTCGGCGCACTTGGAGAGCGCTTGCAGCGCGGCCACGCTGTCCGCTTGTAGCGGTATAGGTATACTCACTGACGACTCCAGTCTCCTTCTGCAGGCGGTAGGTGGGCTTGTCGGCGCACTTGGAGAGCGCTTGCAGCGCGGCCACGCTGTCCGCTTGTAGCGGTATAGGTATACTCACTGACGACTCCAGTCTCCTTCTGCAGGCGGTAGGTGGGCTTGTCGGCGCACTTGGAGAGCGCTTGCAGCGCGGCCACGCTGTCCGCTTGTAGCGGTATAGGTATACTCACTGACGACTCCAGTCTCCTTCTGCAGGCGGTAGGTGGGCTTGTCGGCGCACTTGGAGAGCGCTTGCAGCGCGGCCACGCTGTCCGCTTGTAGCGGCGGCAGTAGGGCGCGCAGAGTAGAGCGCACGCGCGACACGTCGAACTCGTCGCCGTGCTGCAGCCCCAGCAGGAACAGCTCCGGCTGCAGCACTAGCTCGGGGTCCATGTCCATGGTGAAGCAGCGCTCAGAGTCCACGATGCCTGGAATTATCGAGACGAATTCGCGATGAATCTAAGCTGTACTGAACTGAAAACACATCTTCATCTTTATACAGGCGTTATAAATAGTATCCTGTTATGACCACTAGAGAGGACTAAAATATTCAAAAGAGAAATGATAATGCAACATCTACTCGCGAGTTTTGAAAAACATCAATTTCGTTGGAGAATATTTTATGCCGCAAGTTAAATGGTGAAACCACATCCTTGTCACTCCTTGCATATTACCTACTATTAAGTAAAATACTGAAACTGAGAATGCTTCATAGACTGACATTTTCAGGAGGAGATATTTAAAAAAATCTACTTAATTTAAAGAATAACAATCTTTAACTTTTCCATGGAAAAGTTAAAGATCTCCCTCGCTCTGCTATGGTTATGCTATGCATCATAGCATAACCATAGCAGAGCGTGTCCACTACAGGAACTTAAACCTCTAAAGATAGAAATCTTTAAGAGGAAGTGGCTATTAACGGCCATAACCGATAATGGCTTTTAATCCATCACGACACAGTCATGATCTTCCAAGTTACGCACATCCAAGGCCACAACTCACCAGTGACATTAGATTCGAAGTCATGTATGAAGCTGACGGGGTGTCCGTTGTTAAAGACGGAGATCTTCTCCACTGACTCGTCGATGTTGATGTCCAGCACTTCGCGGAGCAGGTCGAACAGGTGCTCAGGGTCCTCGTCCATTAGGCTCACCACCTGAGCATGAGAGCGGTGGTTTAGGGGTTGAACGTGATGGAAGAACGGAAATCAAGTTTACTAAGGGATTTCGCATCCTATCGACTGTCTTAAGACAAACTATTGCTAAAGGGAATTAATAGTCTGTCTCGCTCGCACTAGTAGGTGCTTCTTAGGAGCACCTACTAGTGCGAAAGAGCGTAACAATCGTTTTGAGTGCTTTATTGTACTTCCGCTATTTTGAGAATATAATATTTAGCGAAACTAATATTTTGAGAATCTGCCATTTTGAGTATCTAATATTATGCGAATAAAGAGTAGGCACTGACGCTTGGCAAGGGATCCGATATGTGGCACTATTATTGATATATACGCCTTGTTTCCGGACGATATCGATAAACTTCGACCGGTCATTGTACTCAACATTTAGAAGAACTTTTACTATAGGACCAAACCCTGAATCGCGAAGAAAAAAATCAGCTGATCCCGACAATTATGTTCGCATAACTCGTCAAAATGTATGGAACAGCCGATTTTTTTAGTTTTATATGAATACTAAATACTAGGTGGGTATCTATGTTTATTTGAATTTTTTTTTTTTTTTCGGATGGTAAATCATCAAATGACTCCTCCCGCTCTGGGTGGAGCAGGAGGGAGTGTCAGACTTTTACTGACTAAAACCCATCCATGTTCCTTCATCGTCCTTTGTGTTCCGGGGTCACGGTATCTCTTTCGAACAGTCCCGCCCAGGGGGGAGACAGTTAGAACATGCACAACTTTAGTGAAGAAAGAGTCGCCATCTACTTTACTTAACCAATAAACTAGGTACTATATTTCATAATTAACGATAGATGTCTCTGTTCAATTATGAAAATCAAATAATTAAGTTCTATAATTGTACGGTGCGTACACTTGCAGAGTTGTTGTTGAGATGAAGTGCGTAGAGAAAATATCACTTGGTTCACACTAGATTTATTACGTATAAAATACAAGTAGAACTGTTGACGATTCCTTTCTCTAATGTTAGTCACCGCGTTGCAGTAATTGCACTCACTCATTAAATGTAATGAATGTGGTTTTATAGTATCCGAAATGACGCACGTTTGGTGCTGCGCACCGCGTCAGCAAAATGTGTACAGTGTAAGACTGTACATCTTGGCAACCCCGAAGGGAGGAAGAAACAAGAAGAGAAAGGAAAAGCCATTACAAAGTAATAAAGTAAATGATTAATCAAATTGAAAGGCGACATTATTACTCCCAGGTTGAGGTTCGCGCTGCATGAAGTCCTTTGTTGGTTTCGCTGCGACTGCTTCTTGCTGTCGTTTCGGTTTCCGAATAATTTGAAGTTCAATATCTTCAAGTGTTTGAGTAGCAGTTTGGTTATTGGCGTTGCTCGTGCAGTAGTGAGGCCAACGTTTCCTCCCAACCACAACCAGAAAAGTTATGATGGCGGCCGCCAGCAAAGAATAAATGACGGCGTATTGGTGAACGTCATGGCTTGATATTGTTGGCAGTGAAGCTTCATTATTCCTTTGAGTAGCAATTTTCTGTTCAATTGTCGCGATTTCTTGATTTGTAGCCGTTGACTGAAAGATGGTTGGGGCGTAGCGATACGTCAAGTTCACTATCTTGTTAATAGATGTATCGAAAGTTGGAGCTGTGAACTCATAATCCATCTTCATACGACTGCTGTATTGGCGTTGAGCGGTGATGGTCAAGTCGGCGGATTGCAGTACACATCCTTGCGGCAATGTCACTATGCTCGATGATGAAATGGTTTGTGTTGTGACGTCATTACTTGCTGCATATGATTCGTAAAGAACACGTTTCGCAGCAAATCGCCAGCCAGCTGTTTAGTGTTTGTAATTTTATCCAGACGTCCTTGCATGACGCACGTTCGACGTCGCACGGTCTGGTGTTTTGATGTGATAGCAGTTTTGCCTCACACGGAGCGCTTTTGCCGTGCAGATCAAATGACGGAAGGTTTTTGTTACACAAGAAATTCTGCGATTTTTGTTGCATGCAGTGTTTCAAGTCTTCTTCTGATATAGATACGTAAGCGTTCTTCTTGAAGTTGACAGCGATGTACTTGTTTGATAGCCGCACATATGTGGTGTCCTCAGCTATGACAACTGGTAACGGTATAGCTTTGTACATAATGAAATCTTCGTTGGCTACAAGTGGAATATGTGCTTCGAATAAAAAGTAGTTTTCAGTAACTCGTGCTTTCACGTTGATAAGCTTGTAAATATCCTTAATGTTTTCTTTGTAGTTTTCAACTGGTAGCGATAAAGTTTTCGGAAGGCTTCCGGATATTTCCGTTAGTTTTTGCACCAGTCGAACCGGAGTGATCAGATGTACGTCTACATGTCCTTGGTAGATGTTAGTTAGAGTGTTGAACAGCATTTCCTGAAATGTCCTCAAGCTGCTGATCAAGAGGTACGTTGTTAACGAAGCAGAATTAATGTAGGTAGTGGCAGAAAGTATTCCCATTTCCGTTTCGATAGACGCCTCCTTCCTGTTGGTCTGATTGATGAAATTGTCAATTGAGTTGAATTGACGCTGAATATTTTCTTCACTTTGTTTCAGTACTTGATTCTCAAGCTCCACGATAGTTGTTTGATTCTTGATTAACTCCAGTAGGTAGTTTTCGTTGGTCTGAAGAGATTGTATGTCGGTTTGATATTTTTTTGCAAATCGTTGGTCTAATATTCCAAACAGACTATTAGCGATATAACCGACTCCATCCACTAGGCTCCTTTTCTTTCTGTTGCTCAAGTGTTTGTGCGGGTTTATCAGGATGGTGTTGTAGTAATTCAAAAGTTCGATTTCATGACTTAATTGTTCCATAGTCGATATGCAGTGCTGCAGTTGCGTTTTATAGCACAAACTTTTGATATTCTCAAAGTAAGTTTGAGTGCGACGAGTTCCTTCCCAATAGTTTGTTAGATTGTAGTACATCATCAGTATCCATTCGTCGTGCACTACTTGCATTTTGCCGACGGTGTCATAGTATATGGGCCGCTCGCGTTCCAAGCTTGTAATCTGAGCGGTCGACGCCGGCGCTGCGCGCGTGCCATCAGTGGCGCTATATGATCCCGTTACAAATGTAAACAATGATAACAATGTTATTAGTAACGTTGAGTTAATGGGTTTCTTTAAACTCTTCCGCTGTTCATTTTTCGAACTCTGTCGGGGCTTTTCTTTTGTTTCGTTTTTCCCGGCATCTTCAGTTTCAGAGTTCGATGGTAATGGCGATAGTTTTGTTATTGGGCGCTTGATGATTCCTGCTTGAGTTTTGACGGTAGTGACTCGAACATATCCATCAGGTCCTGGATGAGTGTCCAGTATACGACCTAAGGCCCACTTTCCCGGCGGTAGATTGTTTTCTTTCACCAGTACTACATCGCCTTCTTTTACGTTTTTAGAAGGCTTATTCCATTTACTACGTGTTTGTAGTATTGTAAGGTAATCGTTTGACCAGTTTTTCCAATATTGTTGAAACATATGCTCGGTAAGCTGCCATCTGCGGCGTAAGTCAATGTTATTGACGTCATTGTAATCCGAGCGCGGCATGGACAATATTGGGCTTCCTGTAAGGAAGTGTCCAGGAGTGAGGCAGTTGTAAAACTCTTCTGGATCTTCAGTTAGCGGGCACAGCGGTCGCGAGTTCAAGCAGGCTTCTATTTTTGTTAAGATCGTTATGAACTCTTCGTATGTAAGTTTCTGGTCCCCCAGTACTCGTCGCAGATGGTGCTTCATGGACTTAACGGCAGCCTCCCATAGACCGCCAGCAGTGGGCCAGGCGGGAGCGTTAAAATGCCATTCCACCTCCAGTTTGGCCAGTTCGTTGAAGAGATCTGGTTTCAGTAGTTGTTTGAATGCTTCGAATTCTTGACGAAGTATCTTTGCGGCACCGATGAAGTTTGTGCCACAGTCAGAGTACATGTGCTTGGGAGTTCCACGCCTCGCACACAGTCTTTGGAAAGCCGCAATAAACGTTTCTGTGCTAAGGTCTGACACGAGTTCAATATGAACGGCTTTCGTCACCATACAAATAAATATGGCTATGTATCCCTTAGAAGTTTTCACGCCTTTGCCCTTGTTGTGTTTGACGTCGACGTGCCCCGTAAAGTCAACTCCTGTGTGTGTGAAAGGTCGGCATGGAGTGATCCTTCGTTGTGGTAGGTCACCCATCAGTTGATGGCCATCTGTTTTGTGGAAGCGATGACAGCGTACACATCTTCGAAGTTGCATTTTGACGGCCCGGTTACCACCAACGATCCAGTAACGCTGTCTAATGTAAGTTAACGTCAGCCGAGCTCCTCCATGTAGCGTGTTCGAATGGGCTTGTTCTATTAGAAGTTGTGTGAATCGTCCCTTATGTGGTATGATGATTGGATTCTTCATCTCTTCGGGTAGGCTTGAGTGCTTAAGACGACCTCCGACACAGATGATTCCTGTTTTGTTCATATAGGGATTCAGCTTGTAAATTGCGCTTTTCGTTGAAACTGTTTGATTATGAACAAGTTGTTTGTATTCAGAATTGAACTGCGATCGTTGTATTTCAATTATGATACTTCTACGCGCTGCGCTTAGTTCGCTCGTTGTTAGGTACGTAGTTTCCGATTTCGTCTTGTTGCGCATATTTGTTATGAAGCGTCGTATCCATGCGATGACCCTGTTTACTTGTGTCAATGAACTGCATTTGTTTAATAGTTTTGTTATTATGTTGTGGTCGTTATTTTCTTGTGAAGTTTTTTCGACTTGAACATGATTTATGCAGCCAAAATTTGTTTGGAAAGCGCAAAGAGTATCTTGCAACGGATCTTGTTTTGTCAAAAATGCGGGGCCTTGCCACCATAGATTGAAGTTCTTTAATTTGTTTGGCAAAACCCCCCTTGATGCGCAGTCTGCGGGATTCTGTTCTGATTTGACATAACGCCACAGAGCTGCAGGGATGACGCTTTTGATCTTTGCAACTCTGTTGGCTACGTACGTTTCCCATTTTGATGTTTCCCCCTGGATCCACGCCAGGACAACTTGAGAATCCGACCAAGCCCGTATAGATACGTTATATCCACAGAAGGTTTGCTTGGTTTTCTCCATCAAGTCAGCAAGTAGTTGAGCGCCACATAGTTCCAGTCTTGGTAATGTGGTTTTCGGTGTCAGTGGAGCCACCTTAGTTCGAGCAGCTAGTAGAGTTACAATGGGTTGGTCATGTTCGTTGAAGACTCTGCTATAAATGACACAAGCGTAAGCCTTCTCACTTGCGTCACAGAAGCCTAATAGCTCGACATATTTTTGTGTATCGCCAATCCATCTGTTTATTGTTACTTCCTTAACCGATGGCAGTTCTGTTTTTAAGTTCAGCCACTCCGATTCGATGTCAGCTGGGATGACGCAGTGCCCACACTGCGTCATCCCAGCTGAGTTTACTCATCCAGAGTTTCTGGAATATTAGTTTGGCCTTGACCGTCACTGGGGAGAGCCAACCCAGTGGGTCGTAGAATTTTGATATAGCTGAGAGTAGAGATCTCTTTGTTAGCTGTTTTGAGTTTTCTACAGGCCAGTTGAAGTGGAAGGTGTCGTTGTTTGGATTCCAACCAAGTCCCAATGTTTTGGTTGATTCTTCACCTTTAAAATCAAATGTGTTTTGAGTTGAAATTTGATCCTCATGTAAGCCTTCTAGTATAGCTCGGTGATTGCCTGTCCACTTTCGTAAGTTCATGCCCCCTCCTCGTAAAAGTTGGATCAAGGATTGTTGGAGATTATGACCGCTAATGACGTCATTTACGTAGCATTCTTCTACAAGTATCTTAGCAGCCTTCGGATGTTTGTGGCCATCGTCAATAGCTAGTTGCTTCAAAGTTCGCATGGCTAGGGCTAGCCATGGCGCGCATTTGGTACCGTAGGTTACGGTGCAAAGCTGGTAATCGCGCAGACGGTGATCTCGTGAGTCCCGCCAGACAATTCTTTGCAGATGTTGTTGCTCTTCTGAAATCCAAATACAGCGGTACATCTTTTCAATGTCGGCCGTGAATGCGTATCTGTAGGTTCGCCATTTGAGTATAAGAGCCTGAATATCTTTTTGCAAGTTAGCGCCTTTTTCCATGACATTATTTAGACTGTAGCCACTCGTTGTTTGTTGAGAAGCGTTAAATACGACTCTCAACTTTGTTGTTGTGGAGTTTTCCCTCAGGACACCGTGATGCGGTAAAAAGTAGATGTCAGTTGATATCGGTGACGCATGTTTCATGTGACCTAGTTCGACATATTCTTCCATGAATTGTTTGTACATTGATGAAAGTCTTTCGTTCTTCTCCAGCCGTTTTTCCAGCTGGAAAAACTGTGAAACCGCAATTGTTCTAGACTTGCCCAGTTTTTCTGCGCAGTCGGGAACTAGAGGCATTTTGACGATATACTTTCCGTCAGATGATCTTCTAACAGTTTCTTTATAATATTGTTCACACTGGTCGTCCTTGGGGATATCTTTATTGGTTTGGATATCTTCATTCTCCCAAAATTTTGTGAGATCTTCTAAGTTAATTGAAGTTGCGTGGCAGTTAAAGGTTTGTTTCATCTTTCCGCATAGGATCCATCCAATTTGCGTGTGTTGTGCAACTGGAGAGCTGTTATTGCCTTTCAGTACACCGTCAAGGATAATTTCTGAGTATACGTCAGCTCCTAGTAAGAGGTCGATTTGTCGAGAGACGTTGAAGTCAGGATCCGCGAGTTTCACGTTTTCTAAGTGCGTCCAGTCTCCTTTTTCAAACGTTCTCGTAGGTAAGTTATTTGTTAGCTTCGACATGATAAGTGCTTGCGTTTCAAAGCTGTAATCGGAGTGAATCGATTGACAGGTAAATTTCAGTTTTCCCCTGCATTCTCTAGAGACAGAGCCGATTCCCGATACGGATGCGTTTATCCCAATACGAGGAAGGCGTAGTATTTGTGCAGCGTTTTCTGTTATCAAGTTCACTTGTGAGCCTTGATCGAGCAGCGCACGCAGTGTTACATATGTTCCATCTACGGATTTAACTCTCAGCTGCACCGTAGTTAGTAACACTTCCATGTTGTCTTTAAACAAATGGTTCGATGTTGTTTGTTGAGCTGATGATGAAGAGCGTTGCTCATTATTGGTTTTTCTAGTTGATGACGGTATGGTTTGTTTGTCCGGATTGTGCAATAATGTGTGGTGTTTCAAGTTACATTCTTTGCACGTTTTCGTTGATTTGCAATCGTTGTTTCCGTGGCTGAACAAACAATTTTTGCAGACCTGCAGTTTCGAAACTGTGTCATTTCGGTTGCCGAAGTCCATTTGAAGGAATTTGTCACATTGACGCAATACATGACTTCCGTTGCAGAACGGGCATTTTCCATGTAACGCGTGATAGTTGTTTGTTTTGTTATAGTTGTGTTTCTTCATCTGGTTTTGCTTGTTAAATGATTTCCAGTTGGATGTTTTCTCCGGCGATATAGTATTCGCTTTTTTTGCCGACTTCATCGTTTCATATGCCATGAACTGTGTTTCGAGAAAATACAGGAAGTCGTGCAGGTTTTGTAGTTCTCGGTGATCATGGAGTTCCTTCACATAGTCACTCAAAGTGTTGGAGTCTAGTTTTTGTGACATGATATGCACAATGATCGGATCCCAGTTTGATGTGTCGATTCCGATGTTAGAGATGCCGTTTAAGCATTCGGTAATGACGTCATGCATCTTCTTCAAGTTGGATGAATCTGCATGTTGTATGATCGGCAGGCTTAGCATGTTGTTCATATATAGAGTAAACTGCAGGCGACGATTATCGTAGCGCTGATTTAAAATATCCCAGCATGAGACATAGTTATCAGAGCTAATTGTCAGATGCTGCACTAAGCGTTCGGCTTCTCCTCGCAACTTGGTCTTTAGGTGTTGCATTTTCTGCGCATTGTTGATCATTGGATTTTGGTGTATTGCTTCCAGGAACAGGTCCTTGAATGAAATCCACTGACTGTAGTTTCCTGAAAACTCTGGGATCTCGATCTTAGGTGTAGATTTCTGGTAGTGGACGGTGGACCAGATCTTGGCATTGATTTTCTTCTTCAATTCGTCGTATTTCTTTTCGATGTCCGTGAACATCTGGTAGTAGTGCTCGTTGGTACCTTTCAGTTGGAAATCTATTTCCCAGTGAAGTTTATCGATGGGTTCCCATTTCAATTTCAATGTCGTTAAGTGATCTTCCAGTTCCCATTTTTCCGAGATGGCGACTATGTCAATTTTGGAAATGACACGGCATATTGCGTTGAAGTTGCATTCTTGCCTGTTAAGCAAAGATTGTATGTTATTGCTGCCGTCATCTTGTGAAGTCTCACCTAGGTCAAACTTCACATTTTGTTTTTCTGAAGTCATCAGTCTGTTAGTGATGTCCGCTTTGGTTGATGCGAACATTTCTTTAGTTTTTCTATAGACTTCATCCTTGAAATATGAAATATTTTTGTCTTCTAGTTCCAGCAGCAGTTGTTGATGTCTGGTTTCGAAATCTTGCCACTGGTTTTCTAGCGAAGACAAGCGTTTGTTTAGGTATTCCACAGTTTTTCGTGCTGAGGAATCCTTGCGATAGTTCACGCACAATGTTTTGATATTCTCGAAGCATGTTGACTGCAGTTCTAGTTTCTCCATGTTGATGCTTCTTGTTATTATCGTTGTAAGATGGCTCAGTAGATCTGGCATGTCGTCGACGGTGACAGCAGAGCGTTGCGATGTGTTACGAAGGCTACTGCGTTGCTTGTAGTCTTCTCCGTTTCAAGTCTTGGAATCGTTATCTTCCTTGATTTGAAATGGTCAGTGGAACTCAGCACCCTTGCGCCTCGAGTACGGTATTATGCGACTTCTCAATCTAACTGGGGCGACCCGCTTCTGGGAGACCAGCTAAACCGATCCGCTACCGTGAAGAGACACAAAAGCACCAATATCCGGCTCGAAGGACCATAAAATGTACGGTGCGTACACTTGCAGAGTTGTTGTTGAGATGAAGTGCGTAGAGAAAAGATCACTTGGTTCACACTAGATTTATTACGTATAAAATACAAGTAGAACTGTTGACGATTCCTTTCTCTAATGTTAGTCACCGCGTTGCAGTAATTGCACTCACTCATTAAATGTAATGAATGTGGTTTTATAGTATCCGAAATGACGCACGTTTGGTGCTGCGCACCGCGTCAGCAAAATGTGTACAGTGTAAGACTGTACAATAATTTAATTTAAAGTAGTTTTTTAAAGAATAATTGTTACATTTTTCATAAAAATTATCACGTTTTTATATTTCATGGCTGCAGTGCAAGTACGAACTTTGCATCGATAAGACATCGAGATCGCTTAGGTTGTCATTTTTATCGATCATGCTAACGAATTTGGAAGTACGTAACAGGCGACGATAAGATTTCTCGTATTACAAATCGAGTCGACAAGGATCGCTTGTCAAATGGCAACACTGAGGATGTCCAAAGACAAAACATTTAAGGTGGGATTTCTGTAGCACGACTAATGTCAGAGATATTTAAAAAAATCATTTTTTTTCATAGATGTTAGGCATTGTAAACAATGTTTAAGGGTTTATTTGAGTGAAACTACCAGTATTTACCAAATTTTCCAATTATTTTAGTAAAAATACAGAAAATATCCCATCTTCATAACGTCGTCGTGTTTACCTTTGCCAAAAAAAAAGTTTGTTGTTGACTTTGACAGTTTACGTTACAATAACATTTTTATAGGTTTGAGAAAAAAACTTTTGTTTTGTTTTAATATAAGATAAATACAGTCACACAGTCAGTGGTTCGTCTTTACAATAACAGGAATATTTCACTTTTCAACGTTCTCGGAGATGGCTGAATGAGCAAGGTACGTATTTTTATATTGAACAGTTTAAAATAGTTCCAAAGCTTCATCCTTATTTAAGTTTCTTTAGAACATTCAAATCTTGGGGCTACTCTCTAGTTATGTAATAAACAGTCCTAAGTTAGTTATTTTGGCTGAAAAACCAGCAAATAGCTGTAACAAGCAAGCAAAGATTCAAGTGCTTTATTCAATTCAATTCAATCCAACCAACTTTTACAATATAAATTTATCATCTTATAGCATTTCACATCGCAGTGGCATATTCACTACTGGAAATTGGTTCCTAACAACAGAGTGATTACACTATTAGCTTTTTCTCAATAAAAAGGCTGCTGGATGTTAATGGTTTGTGTCATTAATACTATGTTTACTTTTAGGTGGCGCTGTAACATGCAACAAAAAGATGTTATAGTCAATTATATGGTTCAACAGAATGAAAAGTGGGCCAAATCGGCAGAAGAGCTGCCAATCCTTGGCCCAAACAAGACTGTGGATCAGTTTACTGTGAGTGATTTGTAGATGTTTTAATAAGAAAAAATCATGTGAAACAAAAGTTGAAAAAATTATAAACAAATGATATAATATTAAAGAGTAGTTCTCTTTAATATTATATCATTTGTTTATAATTTTTTCAACTTTTGTTTCACATGATTTTTTTTGTTTGATCATAATAATGAACATTATATTGTCACAACATGAATCCCTGAAGGGGTGTCAGAGGTGTTCCCATGTGTTACTATGGGGATTGAACGCACAACCTCTGAGTTAGCAGTCCACTACCTGAGTAGTAGACTGACTGATCACAGAGACAGTCATAATAATTACTGTGATTAAGGTTTAAGGTTATAATGCTGCTAATGCTGCTAATGCTTTTCTTACACACATGGAGTGATCTCAAATAAAGGGCTAAGAGTGCGAATGCAAAGAGGGCTCGAGCTCGACCCTGGGAATCATGCATTTACATTTAAAAGCCTGCAGTTAACATCACACACCTAAAACAGTTTTGGAAAATTAATTAGCATACTTGTATGAGTACCTATAAATTGATTGTGAACATTGTTGGGTACCTAGATACTGGGATGGAATAAATATATCCTCTGAATGAGTTATTAAAATGTTCTGAAACTGTGACCTACACCTAAATGTACACTTTTGTAATACTTTTTAAATAAATTATTCTAATTCATATTTAACTTGAACGAAATATTGGAAGATTTAATTATGGTTTTTCTGTGACTAAAGATTGTTAAATAAATAAAAGTAAATTGTAAATTGGAAAATAAATAAGTACTAAAAAACTGTGTTATTGTTGTAGTACCCTTTTTATACCCATATGAGGGCTCATCGGGATTGTTGTTGTAGGGTGTGACTATTGTAACATGGGTGCAATCAACACAACCAAGGCAATCTCGCTTTCCAGTGCTGGAATCCTTCCACAATGGCTCTCCTTTAGCTGCAGTTCCTAGGAACTTCACGTAGGTGGGTGTGGAAGAGGCGGCGAACTATTGCCCTAGAAACTTCTCGCACAACCTTGCTCACAGTTTTGTGGCCAAGGGCAAGATTGTACTCCTGCCCAATGCACCTTTGGTAGATCCCAACTGCATAAAACCTTACGGCTGTCAAAACCTAACAGTAGGTGCTTACCACGTTAGGGAAAGGGAATCCAGTGGATCGTGTCCTCCGTAAATCTACCTCTTTCCTCTGTATTAAAATGACTGCCACTTCTCGAGTCACTCGAAAAAAAAGAACAAAATCTCCTGGAAGTTCCAGAGGATTGTTCGTGTCTCTGAGACGTCGCCTCCGAATACGCATCACATTGTGATGGTGCTGCCGTTCTTCCTCATCACCCAGCAATAAAACCATAAGTCCTAAATCAAGCCTAAATCCATTATATTAATGATCGTTAAGCTTAGCGCGCTTTTAAAAGGTGTCGATAAATTACCGAGCTCGACAACGTAAATTGTCGATCACGACTGTCAAAATGTCGTTTCGTACTTGCATTTTCGTTAAAATCGTTAAAATTTTAGAGTCTCTACCGATCGTTAAAATAGTAGTTACGTACTTGCGACATCGATTCGATTCGACATAAACTCATTTTGTCGAGATTAGCTGTCAGATTTATCGAATCGATTCCTACGTACTTGCACTGCTGTTTCGTATTATCAATTATAACACAACCTTGTCTCGGAAATCCTTTTTGTGTAACATAAACTGGCAACATCATATTATGGCCGCCGCAACTTGCGCTTGCGCTTGAATGTGTTTCGTTAGTCCATCTTATGTTTAATTATTTACAAATTCTCTGTGTAACTGTCAAATCTATTCAAATATGAATGTAGCCGGCGAAATTCTTTCTTGTTTTTTGCAAATAGAAGCTGTGTTTACATCGTATAGTTGATCAAAATGCAATTCGCGAATAGAATGATGGCTCGTATTTTATTGTATCATCATTATGTTATGTATTCGCAAATTTCATTATGATCAACATACGACATAAACAAAACAGCTGCTATTTGCAAAAAAAACAAGAAAATTTGAATGATCACCTTTATGTAAACAAATATTGACCTATACGTAAGAAGGTATACATACATTCCTATCTACCTATAGCTACCTATAGAGCCTTACTTCTCGTTAAGAAATCCAGATGGCGCTTCAAATCGGATGCTTCAAAATGGCACAAGAGGGCTCTCTTGTCCCATATTATTATTATACTCTTTGGTCCCGCCACCCCGGATTTGAATGTGTCATAATTATGATATAGGTTTTCTGTTTAATATTGTGTGCCCCAAGGTGGCGTGTTGGCGCCACCTCTTTGTTTGATTTTCATCATCGACCTCCCAAAAACAATTCAGCATAAAATGGTTCTTTTTGCAGACGACAGCACAGCCATAATAGAATGCAACGACATAAATAATTATGAAAATGATTTTAACGAATCTTTTAGTAAAATAATACACTGGCATATTGATAATAATTTGTAAATTAATTTAAGTAAAACCAACATCATGCAGTACCATCAACGTCGTGAAAATAATAACATTAATATCAGCTATAAAGACTATAAAATACAGGAAGTTGATAATGCTAAGTTTTTAGGAATCACGATTGTTAATATTTCATTTCATTTCATTTATTTTTATTCATAAACAATTCACATTGTGTTGAACATTACATATTAAATAAAATGCAGAAACAAATACATTTAAAAGCCATAATAATCGAAGTAAAAAGTTTGGTTCAAGAGTCAATTAATTTAAAATAAGTATGTCAACAAATAAATACAATGTCAAATAAATTAGCGGTATAATGTCAAAAATATAAAGAGAAATACTTTTCCAAGGTCCGATTGATGAGCATAGTCCTAAAGTAAGAAAATGATTTAAATTAAAGCTTGTTCACTGCTATTATTATAAGTGACTATTTATATCATTTGACATAAACTCTGATACCAAGTGAAAGCATTTTTCCAACAAGAAGGCTTTTAATTTAATTTTAAATAAGTGAGAACTATAAATTAATAATTTTAAAGCAGTCGGTAACCTATTAAATAACTCCACTGCTTGGTATCTGGAACAATGCCTAGCTATATTAAATTTTGGTGCCATCTTGTGTTTAAATTCCTTCCTTCTCGTGCTTTCTCTTATCTTACGTTCCTCTTGTGATTCATACTCATGAATATACTTAGCAAAGTGATTTAGGATTACTATAACATATATAAACTTGTTTTATAATATATATAAACTTGGTACTGTTAAAATATCTAATTCTTTAAAGTGCTCTCTACATGAGTCTCTTTGTGAGATCCTTACTATAGTCCTTATGGCACATTTCTGTAAAATAAAGGCTTTCTGACAGTTATAATTATAGCTGTTACCCCATAGCATTATGCTGTATCTTAGTCTAGATTCTACCAACGCATAATATATAGCCTTGAGTTGCTTCAGATCCAACATATCTCTAAGGCTCCTGAGTGCATAGCATGCTGATGAAATTGAAGAATCAATAGCAGCTAGCTCCTGTTTCCAATTTAGACACACATCTATGGTAATACCTAAAAATGTTACTTTTTCCACTAATTCAATCTTGTTGCCTTGGATTTGTACTGTATCTAAATTGTCATTATGGCGAGTTGTTGTCTTAAATAAAATGATGTTAGTCTTACTTGTGTTTAGCAAAAGGTTATTGGCTGTAAACCAATCGCAGAGATTTTTTAGGCTTATATTAACATTTTTGGTCAATTCTTTTAAGTCATTTGCCCCAATTATTATATTTGTATCATCTGCAAAAACAACAAGTTTTACATCAGGCTGAACATAATGCATAAAGTTAAGCAAGTCATTTGTAAATAAAATAAATAGTAAAGGTCCTAAAATAGAGCCTTGGGGCACACCACGTTTTATATTTGTAATTTTAGAGGTGTGTGTAATATGACTTCATGATTTCTTTCATCGATACTTTTTATTTCGACAAACATTCGTCTATTTTGTAAGTAGGATCTTAAAAGTTGTAAGGACTTGCCTCTGATTCCATAATATTCGAGTTTAGTCAGTAGCAAGTCATAATCAATTGTGTCAAAAGCAGAGCTAAGGTCGATGAATAGTCCTGCCACTTTCATTTTGTCATTTAATTTATTAATTATGTCATTTATTAGAGTGTATATTGCATCTGAGCAACCGACACCTTTCTGATACCCAAATTGTCTTAGATTAATTTTTTTATTTACATTTAAATGTACAATCAGCCTAGTTTTGATGATTTTTTTAAATACTTTTGATAAGGTTGGCAAAAGGGATACAGGTCGGTAATTTTTCGGATCAGTCTTAATACCTTTTTTGAATATTGGAACTACTTTTGCCAATTTCACTGGTCTGGAAAGACAGACTTCTCGAAACATTTATTTAAAAAATCAGAAAGATTGGAAAGCCAAAGTTTCTATATTCTCCTTCAAAATAGATATCGGCAAATCATCAAAACCCCAAGATTTTTTATTTGCCATTTTACTAATAATCTTTGTTATTTCAGAAGGTGTTGTAGCATAGAAGGTTAAATCACTTTCTACTCTTTTTGTACTTTCCAATAGAAAAGTCAATGCTCTTTCTTTTTCATTGCTGGCGAGTGAAGATTTAAACACAAAACTGTCAACGAATTGATTTGCGACCTGCTGGGGGTCAGATATCATCTTATTGTTCACTTTTAGGATTAAGTTTCTACATTGTCTATTTGTTTTCTTTGTACATTCATTAACAAGTTTCCGCGTTTGTTTTGTTATATTGGTAGCGGTATTTAAATTATTTATTATGGCCTTTTTCCTAATTTGCTAAATAACTCTTCTATAAATTCGAACATAGTTGTTTTTATACTTGTTTAGGCTGGCATTGTTTACTGTACCTGAGCATAGTACTCTCTTCATCTTACTTGAAACTTAAACCCCTTTAGTAATCCACTGTTTTGAGGTGTTTTTATATGGCTTTATCCTAATTGATATTTTTCGATAACAATCTTGGAATACTTTACCCAGACAGCTTATAAAACTATTTATTCCCATATTTGTCCAATTTTTACTACTTATACTTTCCTTGACAGCGATACTATTTTTATCATTAAATATTCTTTTTTTTTTATTAATTAAATTTTGATTAGATTTTTTCGATTTATTATTTATTTTTTCAAGAGAAATACGGCAGAAAAGTCCACCATGACCATCTGCCAAAACATTGTGATCAACAAAACTATGATCTATGTCATCATCATCTAGATTTGTAATAAAGTTGTCTAAACATGAATATGCGTTGTTCCGTATAAAAGTAGGAGTATTTATAAGGTATCGAAAATTATAACATGTCAATATACTTAAAAATTAAAAAAATAAAACGACATGGAACACTCAAACTGACATAATATGTAAACGATTAAGCAAAGCTACATGCATTATTCCAACTTTCAAAAAAGGTTAATATTGAGACATTGCTAACAGCATATCATGGACTTGTAGCTTCTGTCTTACGGTACGATATTATTTTCTGGGGCCAGTCAGCTAATAGGGAGGTGGTATTTTGCATGCAGAAACGCTGTGTGAGGTCTATGTGCGGTTTAAAAACGACAGATAGCTGTATTTCACACTTAAAAAAGCTAAAAATATTGACACTGCCAGCAATGTACATAATGGAAACTGCATTATTTGTGAAAAAATACCCGCATTTATTTGTTAGCTTATCGTACCTATAAATGATGGCTCAATATAAACCAAGTAAAAATTACTTATGATTACAATGTGTCATTATAAATTGTGCGAATTTCTTTAGTCCATGTTTATATGTTAAAATAATATTATGTAATTTTATTTTATTTCATTTTTTATTTAAATTATTTATTATTTTATTTTAATTTAAGATTTGCTAATTAAATACAATACTTATCCATGATTTTGATGAGCTAGATGCTCACCATATTTGTAAGCCTGATACTGGCATAACATAGCGCTCGATTTTATCAATTATAAGATCTGTATTTCTGTACCTGTGTTAAGAAATAAAAAGTGTTTTGATTTAAGTAAAATCAATACTTATTAATCCATGCCCTACCTGAATGTTGGGTTCTAGGCGACCGACATTGTCGGGGGCGGTCTTCCAGCGCAGGGGCATCTTGCGAGACTCCAACATCTGCATGTCCTGGAACATACACAGACCATGCAGTTTATAAGTGCGAATGGAGGCGCAACATTTTATTTTATTTTACAGTTTTAGGAAAACTTACAGCTAAAAATTTACACATGATTAAGAGTAACAAAAATATGGCCAATTAAAAGTTTTCACAAATAGAAATTATTTAAGAAGCTTAAAACAAAAAACAAAAATATTTAAGAAGGCAGACAGTGTTTGTCAAGACAGTATCATAAGTAAAAATGTGTTTCAATCAGCGCAAATTGCATTCAATTAGTTAACGTTATCAAAAAATAAATTACAAAGAGTCATTTTTACCCGACTACGGCGAAGCCCAAAAGGAGGGTTATGTATTTGCACTGTATGTATGTATGTTCGTTTCTTTGTTCCCTCGTAACTTCTCAACGGATGTAGGGATTTGGATAGATTATATGTGGTTAGATTCGTCTTGATGGCGCGACTGTCACTGGCTACATTAAAAACAATAAACAAATAAAAATCGCGGATTTGGGATGCCATATTTTGGAATCGATTTTTTTTTTCTTCTAATACCATCGAGTGAGGAATCAAAACGAAGGGTTTTTAAAGGTGATTACAAAAATATATGCAACTTATATGTTTGAATGTAATTCGAAATGACAAATAGTATAAAATAAAAGTTAATAAAATTCAAATTTTTGGCACGCTGCGCTCTGCAGCCTGAACGGCTAGATGGATTTTAGCTTGAGAGGTGTCGTTAGATTCGTATTTACTGTGAGAGTGACTCTGGGTATAGCACAATAATAAAAAAACAAAATGGCGTATTTTTAGCGCCAAATTCAAATGTTTGGCACGCTCTGCAACCTGAACGGCTCAATAAAGGGGGTGCGTGTCATTTTATATAATAACAAAAGTTCTAACGATCACATGACCTAATTTCATCGATGATGTGATATAATGAATTATTAATATAATTTCAGTTTACCTAATTTTATATGGTCTATTTAACATTTTCTATACTTAATGCACATTTGAACTAATATTCAGTTAGTATAATATTTAGTTGGTATAAAAAAAAAACTATGGTAACGTCACGGTAATATTATAATACAGTACTCCAACTTCATACAAACGGACGAAACGCGAGCTATACCTACGCGCCTTGATCTCGGGGTGCGCTCGGGGCGCAGACAGTCACGGCTGTACCGCAGTGTCGAACGGACGGTGTGTTGTTTTTTTAACAATAGCCGCGCGATTTTTTCTCAAAAAATCAGTTAATATGACGAGTAGGAAATATTGTGCTGTTTTTGGTTGTATGAATTCGTCAATAACACATCAAGACATAAGTTTTTTTTAATTACCTGGAAACTCTGAAAGGTAAGACTATAAAATTATTTTACTTACTAGTAGGTAGGCACCTAATGTGTGTCTTTTTAATGGATAAGTATTTCCTTTTATCTCACGAAAAAAAAGGTGTTTGGATTAATAAATAAAGCGAATAGAGTAACATGTTTTTTTAATTAAATCTACCAATCAAAAAACAACACGCATTTTTATTGAACACTTCCTATTCAATATACAAAGTATTTCATTTATTTATATAAAAAGGATATTTACAATCACAAAACTAAATAGAAACAGAAAGTAGGCAAATGTAATTAAAATGCTGGAGACGGGCAGCCCTAACGCATGTTTACGTACCACGCGGCTGTAGGCATTTATTTCTATCATGCGGCCGAGTTACACTACTGTATTATAATATTACCGTGGTAACGTTTGATATTATTTTGAAACGTCTACTATGCTTTGTATGTGTCGCAGCCAACTAGTTTAATTAGCCGTTCAATCAAACGCCTAACCTCGTCTAAACAGCTTTAAGTTTGGGACTTAGGGCACCCCAATGTTAGGTTTGTTAGGTTCCTTTAAACCCTGCAAGACAGAAATAGGAGCCTCGCATAGCGGGGCTTCGTCGACTACGCTTTTTAAGCGAATAGAAAGTGGTTCGGGACTTGGGGCACCCCGATGTTAGGTTAGTTAGGTTCCATTAAACCATGCAAGACAGAAATAGGAGCCCCGCTGGGCGGGGCTCCGTCGACTACGCTTTTTGGCCGATATAAAGTGTTTTGAGGTTAGGGCACCCTGAGTTAATTGAACGCCTAATTAAACTAGTTGGCTGCGACATATACTTATGCAAAAACTGATTGGATTATAGACGCCTGAGATTTTCGGGCTCCCCCCCGATCCCCTCTATTGTTGGTGAATCATTTGGGTTAGATGAAGTTATAACAGTATGAAGTTTCCTGATATTTACTTATTCATTACAGAATTTAGGCTGAAAATTAGTAAATATGAAAATTATATCAAATGAAAATTAGGTCAACTAAACGTTATATAAAAAGAGAATTATATAAATTGAAAATTATATGATATGAACGTTATAGGTACCAAATGTTATTAGAGCAAAAGAAGTTTATATGAAATGTAACATTAGATGACATGAAATTAGGTTATTTGTTTTTATAGCATATGAAAATTATATCATATAAACGTTATTTCAAGTGATAATATACTATTTATTATTATACCATATTTTACACACCGCAATAAAAGGCTCATCATGAGGATTTTAAAAGGGTATATATAATATCTAAATAACTAAAAAGTGTAAAATAAAAAAAAATAAAAAACCCCGACTGCGTAAAAAAAACTAATAACTTTAAATAAAAAAAAAACTGAATAGAATAAAACAAGTTCAGGAGACAGGGCATATTGACTGCAACAGTCGGGACCCATTAAATAATCTAAACTAAAATTATTACATCCTATATGGGTTAGTAGTAGTTTAGGTAGTTTTTTATTTTAAGTTATTAATTTTTTTACGCAGTCGGGTTTTTTTTATTTTTTTTATTTTGTGGTGCTAGTACTGAAAATATCGATGTCGACGCCCTGGCCAACCGCATTATACGTATGACTCGCTCTTATTAAGTACGAGTTTCGTCTATATTTCGTTCCTACCACAGGAGTATGTAATAGACGTATTGCGCTGAAAAGTAGAAGGAATCCACAGTCCAATTTTGCTCAGCAGTTCGGGAAGCTCGGTTAAACCGTTAGCGATTCTAAATAAAAACGCCAAGTCTGCAATTCTTCTAAGTTCAGAAAGAGGAAGTAGATGGAATCTTTTACAGCGTAGGAGATAAGTGGGAGAACAAGTTTTAGACCGGTATTAAATATATGTCAAAAATTGATGTCCTCATCTGTCCTCAAATATATATTTAATTTTATATACATCAAATAATTATACATCTGTGTAACATCGGTGCATAATCACTTATTCAGCCTAACTGTTCTAACTACAGCGGCACAGTTCTTCTCTCTACGAGAGGGAACGAGGCCATGCAGGCCCAGTGCGGGTTGGAGGATGCCACATGTCTTTGAATATTTTTGGAGCCACGCCGGTGTCCTAACGATGTCTTCCTTCGCCGTTTTGAGACCTATCGCAGCAGACCAAATGATGAAATCATTTTACCAAGTAAGCGCATTACTTGGTAAAACGGTTTACGTTCGAACCCACAACCAATAACCTAAGTCGGGGTCGTTACCACTGCGCCACTATAGCTCAGGAAAATTATGACAGGGTTAACGGTCAGTTCTACCTACAAATCCTCAGCCTCATCAAAATTGTATAGTGAACGGCTATTGTGACCTCGAGGGCCGGACCGATTTCCTACTACCTACTTCAAAAAAATCGATTAAAGTAAACTGTCTCATCGTTTGTGTGACATATACGTGCATGTCTGCCTGCATACGGTCGGTCGAATTCAAGATAAAACTGGTACGAACAAATTCAGCGGCTTCAGACAGTGGCGTGCAGCGGTATTCCACGAAGGGTAGGCCACGAAATAATGGCAAAAAAAATTTCGTCTGCGCCATCTTGATTTTCGAAAACGACACCCATGAAGAAAAAACTGAAAATTTTCGTCGGCGCCATTTTAGATATTTTTTTTGACCTCATTTTCATTATCAGCGACCCCAAAAACCTCGAAAACGACACCCATGAAGAAAAAACTGAAAATTTTCATCGGCGCCATCTTGGATTTTTATTTTGACCTCATTTTCATTATCAGCGACCCCAAAAACCTCGAAAACGACACCCATGAAGAAAAAACTGAAAATTTTCATCGGCGCCATCTTGGATTTTTATTTTGACCTCATTTTCATCATCAGCGACCACAAAAACCACGAAAATGACACCCATGAAGAAAAAACTGAAAATTTTCGTCGGCGCCATCTTGGATTTTCATTTTGACCTCATTTTCATCATCAGCGACCACAAAAACCACGAAAATGACACCCATGAACAAAAAGCTGAAAATTTTCGTTGGCGCCATCTTGGATTTTCATTTTGACTTTGTAACACTGTGTGATTTTAATAACTTTTATTTACATTCACACTACTTTAAAACACATAAAAAAAAACTAAACTAAAAAAAATATTAATAAAATAATAATAATACTTAAACTATCAAACATTGAAATGAATTGTCTTTCAATACAGTTCTATGCGCGCGCGGCGTTCGTACATACTCGGATGTTGTCGGCTAGGCTCGTGGCTAACGGCCGGTTTAAAGGTGACCTCTAGTCGACCGGCAGTCCAGCGCAATCACTAGCTGTGCGAATACGTTGCATTGTCGCTGATTTCCCTCCAAACCATTCTAACGGTTTTACTAAATTGGTATATTTCTTTGATTGCAATAATTTGTTCTATTGTTCTACCAAAGTATAATTTACAGTGTATTGCATAGTATAATCAACAGTGAATTTGTATAACCCCTGATTGGGTAAGTGTTGCATATTTTATTTAATAATTGTAGTACCTAAGTACGTAGAAATCTTAGTCTGTATTTAGTGTAGTTGTAATTAGAATACTGAATATTATCTAGTAGATTCTAGCGAACATCTTGATATTGGTAAATGAAATGCGACTTACTTATTTTATCACGTAATTGTTCCTTTGTAGCTTGTTAAAGTACCTACCTACATGTTCGTTATTGTTGAACATTTAATTTTATATGTCTTCATTTAATTTATTTAGTAACGCTTCTGTGCTATTTGTCATTTTTCACATTTAGACTACATATTGGGCGACCCATGCTTTATGTGTCGGTCAAATACTTTTGTTCAGTGTTTTGTATTTTGAACCGTTTAACGGTTATTTTTTATAAATGTCAGCTGATTTTACTTGTGATCGCAACATCATTGATCATTATTTCATGCTTGGGTTCCACTTCGCTAAATCAACGCTTTCGATTCCGGGACGAGAATCGATGTTGCAGTCACATGTATGAAATCGGACTTTTGCTAAAATGTCCAATTTCCCGGAATTCCAGGGTCCCGGTACGAGACTACGCTCGAGCCCTAAATTTTCATTCCTCACGCTGTCTACGACCCTGAAGCCGAGATTGACGTATCTGCCAGACCGTGACGTCATCAACCACTACAACTGCCCGGAACGACCATTACAACAGCCAGGGAAGTGGTTACCTTTTAAACGCTCCGAATCAACTCAGCGAAATTGACGCACCCGCGACCCGGTTCTTTTTCCTAACTTGAGTCTGTATTACCAAGTAATATATCTAATTTTATCTCATTCGTTAGTTTTATTTTAAATCTAAATCCAGTATTTAATGTTGACGGCTAGGAACGTCACAACTTCATTTTCATTATCAGCGACCCCAAAAACCTCGAAAACGACACCCAAAAAGAAAAAACTGAAAATTTTCATCGGCGCCATCTTGGATTTTCATTTTGACCTCATTTTCATCATCAGCGACCACAAAAACCACGAAAACGACACCCATGAAGAAAAAACTGAAAATTTTCATCGGCCCCATCTTGGATTTTCATTTTGACCTCATTTTCATCATCAGCGACCACAAAAACCACGAAAATGACACCCATGATGAAAAAACTGAAAATTTTCGTCGGCGCCATCTTGGATTTTCTTTTTGACCTCATTTTCATCATCAGCGACCACAAAAACCACGAAAATGACACCCATGAAGAAAAATCTGAAAATTTTCGTTGGCGCCATCTTGGATTTTCATTTTGACCTCATTTTCATCATCAGCGACCACAAAAACCACGAAAATGACACCCATGAAGAAAAAGCTGAAAATTTTCGTTGGCGCCATCTTGGATTTTCATTTTGACTTCATTTTCATTATCAGCGACCCCAAAAACCTCAAAAACGACACCCATGAAGAAAAAACTGAAAATTTTCATCGGCCCCATCTTGGATTTTCATTTTGACCTCATTTTCATCATCAGCGACCACAAAAACCACGAAAATGACACCCATGATGAAAAAACTGAAAATTTTCGTCGGCGCCATCTTGGATTTTCTTTTTGACCTCATTTTCATCATCAGCGACCACAAAAACCACGAAAATGACACCCATGAAGAAAAATCTGAAAATTTTCGTTGGCGCCATCTTGGATTTTCATTTTGACCTCATTTTCATTATAACCAACTCAAAAGCCACGAAAACGACACCCATGAAGAAAAATATAATATCAATAATATTATTAATTATTATAATAATAATACGCGCCAATAACCCCCAGGAATCATTATTTTAATCAACATACACCCAGCACTGGCCTGCAAATTGCAAAAAACCTAAGGAAATTTAAATTACGCGGGCTAAAGAACATTCACCTTGAATCCTGGCCTTGTGTTGTAGCAGCCAATCATAGCCCAGCTACACTCGCAGGAGTTACTGCCCAAAAATGGCTGCAATCTATACATGTATGAACTGCACACATGTATAGATTGCAGCCATTTTTGGGCGGTAACTCCTGCGAGTGTAGCTGGGCTATGATTGGCTGCTATGAAGAAAAATCTGAAAATTGCAATCTATACATGTGTGCAGTTCATACATGTATAGATTGCAGCCATTTTTGGGCGGTAACTCCTGCGAGTGTAGCTGGGCTATGATTGGCTGCTACAACACAAGGCCAGGATTCAAGGTGGATGTTCTTTAGCCCGCGAAATTCAAATTTCCTTACGTATTTGCAATTTGCAGGCCAGTGCTATGTTGTATGTTGATTAAAATATGACTACATACGTCTTACAGCCGCAAATCATATAATCATCAACATACAACCTAGCACTGGCCTGCAAATTGCAAAAAACGTAAGGAAATTTGAATTTCGCGGGCTACCGTGCAGCAATGCACTAAGCAGGGTTGGTTCCGGTTCCTTTCCAAATTAAATATAAACTAGTGGAATTTCGTATTATCCTGCAAAATTTTGTTGATCACTGTTGTGAAGCAACTCGATATGAAAATGATGCAATTTTATTTGGTCATATTTATCCATCGACAAATTAGAAATTATGTTTTTCTGAAGGAAGCCATTATTGTTTCATTGTGACAAGCAATTTATATCGCGATCTTGAACGTTTTAATTTTAACATATTAGGTTATTTACACATTTGTTTTGAAACAAAAAACGTACATTATTTTCAAAATCAAAATCAATCAAAATCAAAGCATTTATTTCAAGTAAGCCAGTTACAGGCACTTTTGAATTGTCGAAACAAAGATGAAAATTAAATGTAGCTACAGTCCCAGTCACAAGACATAAAAACTGTGAAAGTACTGTAGTTGCCCATTCCCTAGCGTAGATCTCTATGGAGAAGAACGGGCAAGAAACTCCATGGACACTCTTTTAAATCAGAATATTGTTACAAAATCTTGGTTACATCATTCATGTTGAGATGGTATATTTTAACAGTAACAGCAGTGTAAATATTAATTTTGTTGTGTATTAATTGTTTATTCACCTAACAATGGTGTTTACTTGTGAAGTTTGTGCTGATAATGTGTGTTTGTTAGAAGTTAAAGGCAATAAGTTTTCTATATTATCGTATAATGACAAGCTTCAAGTTGTGTCTAAAGGTAGATGTGTACCCGAATTACGAGAATTAGTCTAAAAATAATATATGGTAATTAACTGACGTGTTCTGTAACTATCACCCACTCACTTGGATAAGATATTAGAGGTAGCCGAATCTTTCTTCTGTTTGCATCGTTAGAAAATCGTGAGTTAAACCTTGAATAATGTGGTGAGTTCTTTACTTCTTGTATTTATAACTTTTGTTTTTACAGGCTTATTTTCAAATATTATAAATCAATAAATGTGACTACTTTGAGGGCCATCATAATTATGTAGAGCGACGGACGTTGTGGAGTTGCGTGTTTTTTTTTTGCTATCATTATTTCGTGGCCTACCCATCCTGGTGGACGACTGCACGTCGCTGCCTATGCTAAGCGGTAGATTATGCTGATCCTTATAAGATACCCGCTTCCGCCATCCAGTGTCTAGATTCGAGTTGGGATTTCGAAAAAACTTTTCCACAATGATAGCAGTGGATTGTAGTACCTACACTAATATATTCATTTAATTGAAAATTTACTTATTTAGGACTCTCGGAGTTGTATTTGTGACCCAACAACAAACTAGGTGCATACTACTTAATTATATTTTTATTGCATAAACAAGCACCTTATACCACAATGCTATTCATGAAACATGAAATTCATGGAAAAGTACCCAAGCATAAAAAAAACAAGTATGAAGTTATGTATAATACCCTAATAATTAAACGCTTGTAGGTAAATAATACATTGTTATTGTGGACGGACAGGAAGGAAAACCAATAGGTATATCGAATTAATAAATTATCGAACGTTCGAAAGAAACAAATTCTGTGCATTTTGAATCATAAAGTTCTTCGCTGCCGGCTCCGCGTATACGGGGCGTATACGGGGGCGTATACAGGGGCGTATACGGGGGCGTATACGGGGTGCCGGCTCCGCGTATACGCGGACTAGCTCCGGTACGGTTTCTTTGAATGATTACGCGCCCGGCACTGCGATTAGCGACACGTTTGGAGGCTGGCCTTACGCTTGAATAATATCAAATATCGTTACAAGTTGCGGTTTCTAAAAATTTACTTTTATTGACAAACAAATAAGGTTCAAATATGGGTGACTATTTTTGTAAGATTATCCTGGGAAAGACTTTAGTAAATGTTACCAAAAGTATTAGAATTAAGAAAACTACTATTATCTTGTGTTCAAATATCATAGACACTTAAAACAAAATAAACAATAAACCATAATACATTAAAGAAACTACTCCGCAAATATACGGACCTCGGCACTGCGGTTGAAAATTTCAATCACTGGGGTTGATATGCGGGTTTTTTTTATGGGACAAAATCTCGAAGTCCCGGGACTTTGATTGTAGGCTGTCTCGTGTCCCGGGACATTTAAATTGTCGGGAATTCCCAAACCCTATACGTAAGCCACAGGTGTTGTATTCGTTGATCTTTCGGCAGTCACACAGTCAATATCAAAAGAAAAGTCAACGAGCTCAACAAGGATGTAGGTTTCGTGCAAATTCTTAGCGCTATTTTAAATAACTGCCGCTTTCAAGTTCATCTCGACAATAGCAAGAGTAGGTGGCGTTGCCAGAAAAACGGGCTCCTCAAGCTAGCGTGTTAGCCCCGGCTCTTTTTAACATTTACACAAACGACCAGCCTTATTGCTCTCCACCAACGAAACGCTTTTTATATGCAGACGTCCTTGCTTTGGCCGCCCATATACTTACATTTAAAAAGGCAGGCGGAAGATAAACTGACGGAAGCTCTGGAAACACTTGGAAAATTCTATGATGAAAATGCCCTACGGCCAAATCCGTCCAAGACCCAGTTCTGTGCTTTCCATCTCCGCAACCGTCAGGCAAACAGAGCTGTCAGTGTCTCGTGGCGGGGCGTTGACGTGGAGCATTTCTCTCAACCACGCTACTTGGGCTAGATAGATCTCTGACTTATGAGTTCCACTGCCTTAAAACAAAAGCAAAAAGTCGGGACTAGTAATAAAGTCTTCGCCGCCTCACATCCACCAGCTGGGAAGCATCGCCACAAGTTCTCCGCACGACCGGCCTATGTCTTGCCTTTTCGGCTGGGAAGTTGCATGCCCAGTATGGCACCGGTCGGCACACGCTAGAGAAGTTGACATAGCGCTTAACGATACCTGTCGCATTGAAACGGGGTGCTTAAAACCCACCCCTCTTGCGATGTTGTATCCGTTGGCAGGTATAGCTCCACCAGACGTTCGGCGCGAAATAGCTAGCCGTATCGAGCAGGGAAAACAGAAACGAGATTACTGCCACCCCCTGTACGGGCATAACATACCACCTTCACGCTTAAAAAGCCGTAAACCGTAAAAGCTTCGTGAGACACAAGATTTCGTCAAAAGACAGTGCGTCAGATGAAAGGTGCGAATTGTGGAGGAACAGACATCCCACCCCTCCTCACTTCATCAATCCAGCAGAACATCTTCCTCCTGGACAGGAACTGCAGTGGCCAATATGGAAATCACTTAACCGTTTGCGGGCCCAGGTTGGCCGCTGTAGAAGTAACCTGGGAAGTAATATACCCCATTTGGGTATCATCGACCCGTCCCAAAGACAATTTCAGTGTGGAGCCCCGATGCAGGATATGCCCCATCTCCTTTCTTGCCCATCCTGCACAGCCACGTGTACCTTCCAGGATTTAAACGAAGGAAACGACAGAGATGTGCAGGTGGCAACATACTGGTCGGGTATTATTTGAGTCTATAGACACGCAAAGAAGAAGAACCTAAGCCACTACAAAGTATAGGTACACGAGTATTTGCGTACTACTCGTGTATAGATTGGAAGACCTTGATTAAAAAGTGATTTCCAATCTATATAATTATAATGGAAAGACGCTTTTAAACGCTCTCAACCCAAAATTCATGCCTAAATTCGTTTGACCTCAAATAGCACTAAATAAAAATTGATCAAATTTCTACCGATTACATCGATTGAACCTTTGGCTTGTGTTATACTTTAGGAAATATACCTGTGACGCGTGGCGCAAGCGCATAACGAGATCATAACAAACTGTTAACAGTTGTTTGGAAAATAACAGACTTCCCATACTAACTCCAATTACGGCGGGGGGTCTTGATTGGAGGTCTGAGTCAACTGGGCGGGTCAATAGAATGACCCAGACATATTCTTGCTCACATAATGGATGGCATTGAATCTGATCGCGAGGACATTTCCGATGTCATAGATGTAAGCGATATGTATGACACTAGATCGTTTTATGTAATAATACATATCGCTGGCATGGATTTACCTCGTAAGAATGGTATGATAATATTAATTCCTTTTTTGCAGCCCTGGCATGCCTGTTTGTATCCGCGTGGTTTTGAAATCCCCAATATCTGGGTTCATCATAGGTACCTTTAATTTCAGGCGAACGGACTAACTCCAAGGTTCGCAACAACAACCGGCCCGGAAATTGCTTAGCAAGTAATAGCTAGTAGCTAGGTTGCTTATGTTAGAAGATTTTTCTATGAAGCGTTGCCTGCGTAACTTCTGCCGTTTTATTATATTTTCAATAGCTGGTAGGTATCATGACCAACAAGTATTGTGGTATACCGCCGTTTACCCGAATTTTATTTGCCCTAATATCATTTGCCATAATAGTCAACAGCCATAATATCATACGACATAATACTCATTTGCCCTACTCTCATTTGCCATATTAGTCACGTGCCAGAATCATTGTTTCCCATAAAGTCACTTACCATAACATCATTTGTCATAATCATTGTAAGCCCTAATTATCTCATGCCCTAATTATCACATGCCATAATTATGAAATGCCATAACATAATTTGCCATCGACATCGGGTGTGTAACGGTTGTTTATATCAAGAGAAATTGGATGCAATTGGGACTTTAGGGCACCCCGACTCGGACAGGTTAGGTTAGAAGGGGATGGCGGGGTCGTGTGAGCGAGCGAAGCGAGCGAATAGACCCCGCCATCCCCTTCGTGGTTATTTTTTTATAAACCACACAGAAGTAGGAGCCCCGCGAAGCGGGGCTCCGTCGATCTAACCCACCATCAACAATGTAATGATTATTACGGGGCTTAAATATTTGTCTAATACTTGTTATGCCATTTAAATACTAATAATATTATGTCTAATAATTATTATGACACATAAAAATAAGGCAAACAATACTTATGGCATTCGTATCTTATGGTATCTAAAATTCGGGCAATTAAAAGTATGTCATATGTCTTTTAGGGCAAATGAAACATTCGGGCAAATGAAATTCGGGTAAATGAAATTCGGGAAAATGATGATTATGGCATATAATCTTCGGGCAAACAATAGACAACCAAGTATTGTATGAGACAAAATCTTCTAAAGCGCCGCCTTTGTATGATGTACCACCTACATAAAAAGAGTAGGTAGATATTCTAACATTATCATTTACACTAACAACGGGAAATTTACCATGTTGACTGTTTATTTAGATTTCCCGCTTCGATCAACAATTAGCAACAATTGTTGATCGAAGAGTTCCCGATATATCTTCGACGCTGTTGCAAGCACCATGATCACGGATAAACTCGTTGTTAACTCGTTGTTAGTGTTAATGATAAAGTTAGAAACCATGTCAGTATAAAAACTTATAATGAGTATTCTATTTGTAAGCCTGTACCGAGCGATACACCCCGCAGAAGACCGCATGGCTTGGAGACGCGTCCTATGTGGTCGCGATCCTCAGCATTGAAGGAACATCCGAACGACAAAAGCTGCGTTCCGAATTACGCTGTAATCGATTTGAGCGTCCATAAACCCGTTCCGAATTACCGTGAGCGCGATATCGATGTCCCTTAATCGTCATAGACGTGCACTTAATCGTCATAATGTGCACGTCTTTCTACATCGTTCTCACATATATCTATAATCTCAACATGAATGATAATAAATAAATAAATATCGCTGGACATTACACACAGCGCCATCTAGCCCCACACTAAGCAACGAGGCTTGTGTCGTGGACACCAGATAGTTGATATACTACATAGATACTTTTTGTTTGTAAATACATACTTATTATACATATAAACATCCATGACTCGGAAACAAATGCCCATGCTCATCACACAAACATTTGCTCCGACCGGGATTCGAACCCGGGACCCTAAGAACGTAAGGCAGCCTCACTACCGCTGCGCCATTCGGGTCGTCGTCATGTAACCAAGATTTTGTAACAATATTTTGATTTAAAAGAGTGTCCATGGAGTTTCTTGCCCGTTCCTCTCCAAAGAGATCTACGCTAGGGAATGGGCAACTACAGTACTTTCTCAAGTTATTATGTCTTGTGTGTGGGACTGTAGCTTTGTTTTTTTTTTTGTATTTCTGACATTCAAAAGTGCCGTAATGGTCTAATTGAAATAAATGCTTTGAGTTTAAGTTTGAGATGACGTCATGACATGCGCCATCTTGCGATTACACCGACCATGCCCCAAATAAATATCACCATGAGCGCTGTCAAAAATGACAGTTGTGTTGTTTTATTATGAACTTATGCGTCGCATCTATGTAATTTGTAATTCGTGGTATTTTTTTTCGTGGTATTTTTTTCGTGGTATTTGTAAATCTTTGCCGGGAGCAAAATACGCTAATTTAAACACTTCCGTCATCCTTTTCATCACTGGACGAATCGTCGTTCTCTATCTCAAAATCTGAGTTATCAGAGTCGATAGAGTCAACCAAAATAACTTCCATTTTCAAAATTACGTCTTGTGGAAGGTTTTGGTTTGGGGTTATGTTCACTGTCAACGCGTTCACGAGCGTTCCGAATTGATGACAGCTCTTAGCTGTCATAATCGTGATATCTAAATCGGAACGCAAAATATAGATGTGAGCGCTGTGAGCGATTATTTTGTAATACGGAATGCAACCAAAGAAGAATCTACCTATCTATAGCTTAAAAATAAACATTGCAAAAGCTAGGTATGTTGAAAAAGAACGCATGTACCTATAGCAAAACGATCCGTTTTTTTAAGTTACAAACAGGCATTATTGATCAAACAACTGCGTAGTTGCCAAACCGGACCCCTCAATGTTATCCTTTAACATCGCCACCGGCCCCATTCGCAGTCACCCACTTACTACCAACACGTGTCAATGCCTACAGACATGCCATTTTGATATTCCCCCTCGTTGTAAAATAGGCCAAGAGCATCCAAAACACTCGTGTAACACGAAACTTCCCACCGCCTACCCAACCCTACCTTACCCATACTGCAAGGAACTTACTGACTGATATAGCAACACCCTTGAAATTGTACCATACCTAACTACATAGGTTTACGGAGGGTATAATTCTTGGACTGGTGATTTAAAATTAAACTACAAGGTGAGATTCTATTCTTGCAAGGGGGACGACGCAATATTATTGATTACACCGAGCTTGGCCGTTGCGTTGCGTTGCGAAGGTCAAATAAGGGAAATCCTTAAATATTTTATTAGTATTCGAGCAGTATGTTTAGGGATATCAAGTACAATATTAAAGCCCGTCACAGACGTAGCTATAATATATAAGGCATATTACGACATATGTTGTATATACATTTTTGAGTGACGTCACCAAAATAGGTTTGTCGACAAATATAACTCTGTATATTTTGGCATATTGCGCTTGCAAGGACGACCGCAGACCGAGTGAGGGCAAAATATATATTATAGTAAGTATAGCTCCCGTGTGTGGTAGCTTGCTAGACTATAATATACAATCTCGATATATAAGTCATCATCATCATCAGCCTATTAATGTTCCCACTGCTGGGACACAGACCTCCTGTCTATGAGAGGGAATGGGCTATAATCCACCACGCTGGCCCAGTGCGGATTGGTAGATGTCACATGTCGTCGAATCTTTGGTTCTAGGACATGCCGGTTTCCTCACGATGTTTTCCTTCAGCGTTTTAAGAGCAGTGGTGATGAAATATATTACACAAAGTAATGCGCCTGTCTAGGTTCGAACCCACGACTTACTGTTCGTAAGTCGGGGCCACCACCACTGGGCCACCGCTGCTCTCCAAAAAGTCAGTTAACACCAATTTGCTAAGATTTGTTGAATGTATTTCTTCTCAAATAGACCGCGGACAGCAAGTAGATGTGCTGTATTTCGATTTTTATAAGGCCTTTAATAGAATTAATAACGACATCTTGTTACGCCATAGTTAAGTGCCATAGAATTTACACCCAGTCTTCTTCTTCTGTTTTCTGACTATCTCCGGGACCGTCAGCAATTTGTTCGCCTTGGCTCATACAACTCACATGCGTATCATACACGACCAGGCGTGAGTCAGGGTTCCATTTTAGGTCCCTTGCTTTTTTTGATTATGTTAAACGATCTGGCACAAATAATAAACATGCGAATTGTCTACTTTACGCCGACGACCTGAAAATATATGCAACTGTAAACTCCGTGTCGGACCGTATAGCTCTACATCGTGATATCGATGCCTTGGGCAAATGGGCTGCCACTAATAAAATGGAATTGAACACCTCTAAATACCAACTTATGAGCTTTGGCCGCGTGCGGAGCCCTATACAGTACGACTACAGTGTGAACAACGAGTCTATAGCCAGAGTGTCGACAGTGAAAGACCTCGGTGTACTGTTTGATATAACAAACTGACATTTCATACACACATTATAAGCTTGGCTAAAGAATCTTTCAGACCCTTAGGTTTTGTTTTACGTAACTGTCAAGGTTTTAATAACCAGGCAGTTATCAAGCTCTTGTTCAACGCCTTAGTTTGGTGCAAGCTCGAAACCAGCACTTGTGTATGGAATCCTCACGAGGTTACCTATGCTGGAAAAAGTGCAAAAAGCTTTTCTCAGGTAGATACCTCTACAAACATGTATTTGGACATTATCCATCTAAGTATCCCACTAAGTTTCTTTTAGGATGTTTGAATTTTAAATTCCCTTATAGTCAGGCGTGATGTTGGCCAACTAACAATTGCGTATAAAATTATACATGGTTATACCAACCCCTCGGAATTACATGCGGAGCTGTGTCAATTATTTGTTCCAAATAATGATATTCGCTCTAGGAAACATAAATTGTTTAATGTCCCATTTAGTCGCACTTTAGCTCGATCCACTTCCCCTGTACCGCGTATGCTTACGAACCTCAACGCGCTCGTGGAGACCAACCCTGGATTGGACTTGTTTGCTGATGAATGGAAGACGATAATGTTGGAATGTTTGTGGTTCTGCGAGAAAACCGAGTAAAAGGATTAGGTATTTAATTTAGTGTTAATGGTTTTAAATACTGTACTAAATAAATAATAATAAATAGCTACTACGTCTGTGACGCGCTTAATGTTGTCGACCGATATCCTCAAAACTAAACCAAACCAAATAAAAAATCGTATGGAAGAAATCATTTCTTAACTGCTTTTTTGTTGGGTAGGTAGAAGCTGCATTTTTGAGTTACCTATTGTTTACGCCGCGTCTGTTCAAACTTCAATCTGTCGAATATAAACAGGCAAAATCTATTTTCTTCTTCCGACTATCGAAGTTGTTTTCTCTTACTCCAACACAGAGAAACACGTAAAAGAAATGAATGCTTTTATTTAAATCGTCCGGAACTCTCTCACTTAATCCTAATAGGTACACACCCAACAACACACCACCCACGTAACAACATTAACTGTCGAATATGATATTCGTCAGTCACTTCTACACTATTCCGCCGTCGCGCGTCGTCAATACCTGAAAGGTACAACAATCGAGCTACACGTACCCTGGACAGAGGGATGGAACAGAAGCCTTGGTAGCGGTTGTGTTGGGAGGCTTCCGTGTTGACTAGCTCATAGTACTGCATGGCCGTGATGAGCCCCATCAGCACCAGCAGGAACACCGTGACGGACAGGCACAGGATAGCCAGGCTGCGACGCTTGCAGGGCCCAGGAATCACCGATATTTCGATCACCTGAGAAAGGTAAAATTTATTTTTAAGCTTTTCTTGTTTTGTCTTTGCGATCATGATCCAATACTATGAACAAGCAATAAATAAATAAATAAATAATAGGTATCCAAAGTCTGCAATCATCGTGAGAGAAACATTCAAAAACAGATAACCGTATTCCCGCAATGTGCACCTGTTAAGTATTTTTCGTAGAACATCATCCACCACATAAAATACAAAACTATCAAATATTAACCTTAACCTTGTTAGCCTTTTTGGCGCCAACATTAAACCCGCAGCCACAAGCACAGAGGCAAAACCTTTTCTTTTTTTGTTGATTCCTGCGTGGTGGATCTGCATTCCGGCCATTTGAAGCATTAAATGATAGAGCGGGATTGAAAGAGTTATCTACTCGCATACATTGTTCACTATCGATTGTGGTATTTTTATCTACAAACCCGTCCGCCGCTAACTGAAAATCAATAAAGATTTATGTCGCAGTAACTGCATCAAATAATATTTTACTATGCGGTAGGCGCAACATAATAATCAATGCGAATCTTTCCCTGTGGTAAAACTTTAGCCGTTTATTTATAAAATACAGATTCTGTAATTTATAATTTATCATATCCAAAAAACAAATTGCAGCGCCGATCGATATGAACAATTTCACACAGTCAAATCAAGATTCAGGTGCTTTTAAAATTATAATACATACTTCATCGGTCTCGTTGGTTTCGCAATACAACGGGATTTTCTTAACTGTGAGGCTTGGCTTCGTCAGTATCGTCATCTTTACGATTTATTGCTTGAATTGAAATCAACAACACTCCTGTTTTGACTGCAACAAATACGGGAAGTGCGTAGTAAATGTACTCTGTGGTAGTAACTTAGTAAACTGTATGATGCTATGAAAGCAAATTCATCAATATTTCGTGCAAATTATTACCAGCCATAAAAAAGTTGTACGTTTTTATATTTTTATTGCAACACTAAAACTTCTGTCAAATCGTAGTCGAATCCTGAATCGGACTGTTCTTGTCTATTCGATTCTTTGGATTTCAGTGCTATGATTTGCTTTCGATCGTAGAAAAAGATTGATGTTTGCAACATTGTGATGAAATTTATCTTGTCTATAGATAGTTCAACCGAAAAAAAAAAGAAAGAAAGAAATTCGGGAGGAAACGGACGATTAGTTTCGTGTTGTAGAATATTCTGTGTTAAAAAGAGGTTAATGAATCAGCAACGCTAGTAGTGCCGTTAAATCATGTTTGATTAGTTTTCTTCGTCATTATTTTATGTTGATCCTTTGTTTCATTGTGTAATTACCACGTTTGTAACGAGACTGTGAGCACAAAAATAAAATGGCGACTGATCAAGTGAAGAACCGCATGCATGTTTTCAAGAACACTGGCAAAGATGTCGACGTAAGTATGGAGACGTAGTTCAAAGCCTTTTAATAATGTAATTATAGCCCAGATAGTTAGTGACGATGAAATGACGTTTCGCGTGTGATTTTTAGGAAATGCGCAGGCGGAGGAACGAAGTTACAGTAGAACTGAGAAAAAATAAAAGGGAAGAAACACTACAGAAACGTCGTAATGTGCCTATTAGCTACTCAACAGACGAGGACGAGATCGAGAGGACCCTGGCGTCCACGGACCTCAAGGAGTTGGTGATGAACGCGGCGAACGGAGACAACCCTGACGTGCAGCTAGCCGCCGTGCAGCAGTGCAGGAAGCTGTTGTCGTCCGACAAGAACCCGCCCATCGACGAGCTCATCGCCGCTGGCATCCTCCCCATCCTCGTGCAGTGCCTCTCCAGGGCTGACAACCCCACACTTCAGTTCGAAACGGCTTGGGCCTTAACGAACATCGCGTCAGGCACCTCAGCACAGACGAACAAGGTTGTCCATGCTGGTGCCGTCCCTGTCTTCCTTCAGCTGCTCATGTCTCCTCACGAGAATGTATGCGAGCAAGCAGTCTGGGCTCTGGGTAACATCATTGGAGATGGTCCAGTGCTCCGAGACTTTGTTATTGAGTTGGGAGTGGTGAAGCCACTATTGAGTTTCATCAAGCCAGATATCCCCATTTCTTTCCTTCGTAACGTGACCTGGGTCATTGTCAACCTGTGCAGGAGTAAGGACCCTCCACCACCAGTTAAGACTATTCAAGAAATTCTTCCCGCACTCAATGTCCTCATCACGCATAATGATAACAATGTAAGTATTTACTTTTATAAATGTTTCAATCACCTACTTTGTGAAGCTAGGCCACTGAAGTTCATTCAACTCCAGTGCTAGTTCAAAATACCATGCTAGTACTCAATAAACATTCCAACTGTGTTACTGTAGAAAACTTTATAATATTCAAAGACTATACCTTCAAAACTTTTGAGCACATTGAAACTTAAATTATTAGTTTTACCCTACCAACTAAAGTTACGATAACAATTTGAAGTAGTTATATTTTTCAGAATACTAACAACAGATTTTATTGCATCATTTAATGTGCTTATTTTTTAAACACTTGTATTTTGACATTTGTATTTGGTAAAAGTATTGGATACTGGTCATTTTTTACTAACATAATTATTTCAAGAGCATGATGTAAGTTAAAATCCATTAAATCATGGATATTTCTGTGAATAGATTTCACACACGTAAAATCATAATGAGTCACTCAATTAGTTACTAAAATTAAGTTGTTGGAAACCATACATGTATTCTATTAAAAAGTCTTTAAAAAAAGTTTCAATTAAGACATACAGAATTTTCTAAATGAGTTCAATGAACATGTCACTACTTAACAAAGGTTTGTGACATGTTTTGTGACTTCAATTTATTTATCTCTGACCACAAAATTGATAAAAACTGATTTATCTGATTGAATAATCTGTGGCACCTCAATTGATAATTTCTAAGCTGAGTAAATTTTCTGTACATCTTCCAAATAAACTAAAATTTTAACATATAAATTATAATTTAGTAATGATATTAAATATTCATAAATATTCAGAGATGATCCCTGCTACTAGATAAAATTCACACAATGTTAATAGGTATTCATTTGAAAGTGAATCTGTTAAGATAACAGATATCTGTGGGTACCGAGACTAGGTATGAATCTTAATGTTATTGTTTCTTCATTATAAACATCTTGATAATTGTTCTTGAATCTCGTAAATTACAGTCTTAGCTTGTGCCAACCTGACAACATGATACTATTAATACAATCTGACACCATGTGGTCAATTACAATCTACTGTGGTTTCATACCTTCATGAATAAATAACATTACTTATTTGCTATGTTTCAGATATTAGTAGACACTGTTTGGGCAATCAGCTATTTAACAGACGGTGGCAATGAGCAGATCCAAATGGTGATAGAATCGGGAATAGTTCCAAAACTGATCCCATTACTGTCACACAAGGAGGTGAAGGTCCAGACGGCAGCTTTGAGAGCAGTGGGCAACATAGTGACGGGCACGGATGAGCAAACACAAGTGGTCCTCAATTGTGACGCACTTTCGCACTTCCCCGCCTTACTGTCGCATCAGGTACGCTCGTTTTAAAGTGTTAGTTATTATATTAGTGAAAATCCAATTTATTTTTGTAAACTTGCCAATTTCACCCACCAAAATAAACAAATTTGTATTCTGTAAACAAAGTGAGTGAGATTGGAATGTTAAGCTGTTCACACATGTGCTACTTAACTTGTATGCGCAATATTACGCGCAGTAGAGTTGCCGACACCAGCCTAGTGGGGTGGAGTTGCCGACACCAGCCCGTTATACTATACTTACGGGTATGGGATCTTATACTTGTTAAGTAACTTTGGTTGCTAAACAACCCACATGGTAATGGTTCCTAGTACAAGCACAAAATACTGCTTGTTTACCTTAGGTCTATTAGAAACTTAGACTGGGTTAAGTTTCATACTAAAGCTGCATATGCACCTGTAAAATAACGTTCTAACGATGTTGAAACCAATAGGATAGTACCAATTCGTCGCACAGAAAATAGCATATAAACATGCATTCAAGACAGTTTCACACAGAAATACATAAAATGTGTAAATGCGACCAGACGCGTACACCTCGTACGCGTCTGGTCGTCGGCCAAGATGGTAATTATCTATTATTGTACACGCGCGAGTTACCGCAACCGTCGTCGCCGCGTCGGCTCAAAATCCGTTGATATAGAACATTAGAAGCTACAGTACATTGACATGCTTAGTTGAATGGTCATTGACTGATAGTGATAACGCGACATGTCTGACCTTCATTTTTGTCAGTTATATTAATTGGACTAACCGCCGCTAACATGTTGCGGTTTTACCGAATGAATTTATTAAATTTACTGAATACGTCTATTTAGGCCAATCCTCTCGGTTCATCACAGTCCGCTGCCGAACATAGGCCTCGCCCAACTTATTAACTTCCCACAACATCTGTTCGCCCGCATTCTTCTATTTATACCAACGCAATGTACCGGTTTAATGCAGTTTGGTTCGCATTGCGGCCTTCCAATCGGATGTGCGTACGTAGGTACACGAACTCGTCATTATTCACAGCGTGTTTTGTAATTAGCAGAGGAACTGAAACGTCATTGCGAAGGGTCAGCCAAAAGAATTTTAATTGATTCAATTTCATAATGTTATTATGTTGAGATAACGATTATTGTAAACACAGCCATAAATGCCAATTAAATTGATAGAGCTCTTTCACTGTAGTGAATGGAAACATGTGCCTGCTTCTTCGTAATTTACTAATGACTTGTTTCCTCAACAGAAAGAGAAGATCTGCAAAGAAGCCGTATGGTTCTTATCAAACATCACAGCAGGCAACAAGCAGCAAGTTCAGGCAGTCATAGACGCGGGCCTACTGCCCAAGATCGTGGAGAACCTCACAAAGGAGTTCCAGACACAAAAGGAAGCGGCCTGGGCAGTGTCCAACCTCAGTATCAGCGGAACCAAGGAACAGGTCGCCGCCCTCATCAACTGCGGAGTCATACCGCCCTTCTGTAAATTGCTCAGTTGCAAAGATACTCAAGTTATCAATGTAAGTTACTCCATTTTTTTTTATTATGTTGAGCTATTATTATTTAACCCACAATAAAGTCAAATTGGGTCATGAATCATAATAACACTTCTAACCTAGAAGGAACTTAAATTTTACCTCTGATGGCCATTGTTTTGGCGCATTTGCGTAGTTTACATTCAATTTGTAACCATATACTATAATATTGACTTGTAGTTCTAGCTAAGTCAATGAATAACTCTTGCATACTTGATGCCTTTGTACTTTTCATAGCCTGCTAGATTTTAAAGTTTAAAAAATTAACCTTCTCAATTATTTTCTCCCAGGTTGTGCTAGACGGTTTAAGCAACATGTTAAAGATGGCCGGTGAAAACGCCGACCAGGTCGCGAACATGATCGAGGAATGCGGCGGCATCGACAAGATCGAGGCGCTTCAGAGCCACGAGAAGGTGGAGATTTACAAAATGGCCTACGATATCATTGAGCAATACTTCGCGGGAGAGGTACGTGCCGTGTTGTTGTTTGTTGTTGTAAACGTATTGAGACAAAGAGGTAGATGAGTTTGATTTCCCTAGAGAACCAATTGTATCGACCGTGACTACTGTATTGTGTGATGTCATGAAGTTTCTTGTTTTGTTCAGTTTTGCATGGTCTCTCAAGGTGCTATCTCTGGGCATGTAATAATATATTGGTGTAATGTCGGTTGCAGGAGGAGGATGCGACGCTGGTGCCGACGGCGGCTGACTCAGGCTTCCACTTCGACGCGGCGCCGGCGCCCGGGCCGCACGAGGGTTTCCGCTTCTAGTGGCGGCCTGGCGTGCGGCCTATCGGGCCTAGCGTGCGGCCTACCGGGCCTGGCGTGCGGCCTACTGGGCCTGGCGTGCGGCCTGCGGCCTGCCGGGCTGACGAGGCGCGAGCTGCGGCTCCGTTGTGATACAGCTCTATTGTGATGTTTGAAAATTTTCATCTTTGTTTTTCGATTTCGTAATGTACCGCGTAACGGACGATGGACACGAAGTGGATAGCTTTAATGTTAAGTGCCGCGTACGCGACGTATGCGTTTAGTGTAATCTGCTTACCGATTGAATTTATGCTTTTGATATAACATAGTATTTATGTTTCGATTTTAACTCCAAACGATAATAATTAAATGCAGTACCAGGAATCGGGACAGGAACGGCCGTCCCGATATGAAATTAAGTTGACTTCAGCCCATTTGTATTGTATCTATATACCAATAAATTCTGTCCAATATAATAATGGTTTTATTTAAAAAAACTCAAGATTACATTAATTAGAGTAAATAGAAGGCAGTGAGTCTCGATGCATCTGCTTGTAGATGTATTCGTATTGTTTCTGAAAGCAAAGAGTAATTTATGTCTGTCTCTGATCCTATCAGATAAATCATAGTCATTTAAATGAGACATGGTTCAAAGGTGTAACTTACTTTCCTGATCTCGCAGGCGTAGCACTTGACGTTGCTGTAGCTCTCCTCGGAAGGCTCGGGCAGGGAGCGCGCCGTTACTTTACTGTTCAACGACTCCGCGTCATAGAACAAGCCTACCTTTTGCTGGAAACTAACATTATACAGTATTTAACATGAGAGAAGAACATTAATTCGTTAACACCAATGGTCCTTGACCATATGACCACGGCCACACATTTTTATATTGGGGTAACCAAGAATCTATAAAATGCCACCTGTCGGTACGGTCGACGCCCGGCAGATACATTAAATTCGAAGCTTTCGATTAGCACGACTTTCTAGCCGTCTGACAGCCTTCAACATGAACGCATTTTTAGTCCTTTCCGGGCACATTTGCATAGTTTATTATAAAATAGGCGGCGTTTGCGTGTGGCTTGCAGACTCGACCACACAAGTGTTATTTGGTGAAACCACATACTAGCTCCCAACTTTATGCTGTGTACGTTACCCCAGCAGGAAAGTGTCTCCTAGAGTTATATGAGTGGAACGTTTAATTAGTGCCTCAACTGCTGTAAATGTGCCCCCACATAAAAAATGTGTGTAATTTCCAAGTTATCGTGGTTTTAGGTAGGTAATGTGGTCAGATAACCAACCGTTGTTTACATGTTTTGTTTTTTGTTTATATTTACTTAATGCGAAACATTCCAAGCTGAATATTTTCACCATATATTTTTGACTAAAGGCACACTTATTGGTTTACACCTACACATCTGGGATTGAGCTGGTTCCTTGTATTTTGCTGTCAAACTTATGACACCATCGTTTTGACTTCTAGCAAGATTATTCAAAAACGCATGCATGAACAGTTTTGAAACTTTGTATGGTTATTATTAGTGTCAAGACGAACCGAATACAGTTTTCAGCGACCTTATACCTTGTCTCATTTAGGCGCTGCGAAGTTTTTTCGGGTTTTCATAAAACCGCGATAACTTAGAAATTATAAATATTTTCTTAAATCTAATTGGGGCACTAAGGGGCACACATTAAGAGCTTCTCGTGTATGTTTATTCTACAGGGGCACATGCAATCGTTTTAGAGATATACGATTCTGCAAAACGTTACTCCAGCAGGAAATGCAATATCTCGAAAACCTGAAGGGGCACAGACTTTATTTTTGGGGGCACATTTTGGCACTAACATAAGCTATTAGGCCATGCACAATGTTTCTCTCTCCGATCATTTGTTTAGAATTTTCCTGCTGGAAAAACGGAGCAGGAATCGTTTTTCCCAAAACGACAGGGGCACACATTTTTTATGTGAGGGCACTTTTACAGCAGATAAGGCACTAATTAAACATGCCACTCATATAACTCTAGGAGACACTTTCCTGCTGGGGTAACGTACACCTTTATGGTGAATCTTGCTAAGATAATTAAGGTATCTTTCAACCACTCGTTAACTTACTTTGGCAGTGGTTTGGTCCAGTGATTATCGAGTCGGTTCACTTTCATGATATCGTTCAGTCGCTGCAGGAGGCTGAAGTTCTCGCCCTGAATCTTGTTCTTCCTGTCAAGCTCGCGCTGGTTCTTCTTCAGTTTGAGCGCTACATGCGGCCGGGCCGCCGGGGCTCGGTCGTCTATCGCTGGCAACGCGGATCTTACCTCCGGTCGGAAAAATAAAGTACGAATAAGGGTCAAAACACATTTATCGACGGGATTCGAAAAAGCATAAAGTATGGGGAATGCGTACGCCGGCCGTCCTATAGTTACGTTACGTTCGACTGTTTTTCATTACAAAAAGATAATGAAAAACAGTCGAACGCCGTCGATCAATTTGTCGTAAGACCCTGTGACTCACTTTTGATCGATGATCTTTGAATCTGCGATCCTCCCACGGTTGGATCAGTAGTTTATCTCGGCGCGATAACATTTTACGATAGAATGAGTTAGCACGGAACAAGCAACACTCGAGCTCGTGATCTTGTTTTGATTTTGAATGGCTTTGTTTGATCAATGGCTGTTTGTAACTAAGGTACTAGGAGGAAAATAGTCGGTAACTAGGACCAAATTCCTTATATTTAATACATACAAAAAGTGAGAGTTATGTAATGTTAAGTACTGGTTAGGAAGAGAGGGAATTTTATGAATAAAACACCGGATGGCAAATTAATAAATAAATTATTGTTAAATATTACATACTGCGCTTACATTGGCTCGTTACATCGGATAATATACATTCACAAAAACGTACAAACACAAATTCACAAATACAAATTATAAAATAATACACTTTGAGCAATATAAAAATAAAAAACCGAATCACTCTATAATCTATACCTAGTTATACTATTAAAACGTTTGATACAGTAATGTAGATTAGTCGATTTTTGAAAAACTGGTAGGGCGGTACTTTAGTACTCAATACTTAAGTTTTAAGCTAATCATCGCAAGTGTTATCATAAAAAGCTTTAGGAATGTAAAGTCGGCTTTAATTCCTTTCTAAGTTTGGCAATGTTTATTTTATAAAGCTTGTTAAAGTTAGTGCACTATAGTTTTCTCATTTGCAATCAATTTCCATACGTTTCGTCCGTCAATCGAACATTTCATATACAACTCACGACACTGTCTTACTCTCGTTAACTTCAAACAATTCAAAATGTCCATCTTAATGATTACCCCGTGCTTGGTCGCTACTGGCTTTGTGCTTGCATTCAATAAATGCTGCTTCAATTGCTGCAACATTTTAGGAAGACTTTGTAATACAGGGTGTATTTAGAACGCAACAAAGTTTAGGTGGTCATTATTTATTATCTGCAATGAAACCCAAACACAATGAAGATCCAGGTTCAAATGTACACCATGTATATGGATTTAATTACAAAATAACCCGATGCGCCGAATACTTTTAGATTTGCTTGTAAAAAAATCGCCCAAAACCTGCAGCGGCGTTACATTTTGCTATTTTTTTTTTACTAATAAATCTCTGCACTGAGTTTGCCTCGCATTTAATTCTAATAACATTATTGAGTACAAAACGTATTAAATACATCAAAAAGATCTAGTAACTTACAATACGATCACTGCGCTTTGAGATATGACTTTTGTTGCACGTGTTCATTTCGATACTCGTTTTATGAGTAGCATAAACAAACACTCAACCGCTTGAGACTCAAACATCAAATGCCTTTGATGAAAGCTATTCTTAAAACTCGTTTTATAATTTCCTTGTGAAACAAGTTTCTTGAGAAGGATAATTATGCTAATACGTTTATTCATAAGAATACTTACATAATAAATGCTAATATCATTTCTCTAAGGTTCATCGAACCTTCTTGGTTGAGTATAATGTCATCCGAAACTCAAACTCTCTAATAATCTTGTACAAACACAATTTAACCTTAATTTTTGAATGTTTATATGAAACGCAAATTCATAGTCTATTTTGCAATTCAGAAATCCGGCAGGTATGTTTACATAATGATTTACTTTACAAAAGTGAAACAAACACGTCTTTGTTACTTCTTTCTCAATTTCGCTCAATTTCACTTTTTATGCTTTCAGACTTGTGTAGACAAAAGTTATATCTCAAAAGTATCACATGTAATTAATTATAGTGCGTTATCAATGTCTGGAGACATCGCCATCTCAACGATGTTTTCCATTAAAATTATGTAAGGGAATTATCTCCTACTTCATTTTTGAAGTATCTTCCAAATAATATTTTAGCTATCAGTATCAATTTAGCAAATGCAACTGAGACCAGAGAACTTCATATCATACGATAGTATTTTTTTAGTTTATTTAAGTTATAAACAAAGCAGCTTTTGTTAAATGAATATAACATTGTTTAATTAATCTCGAATTAGTCAAGTCGTATAGAATGTGTTACTATAATATAAATGCAAATAATCGTTCACACACGCGCAGGTATATAATTATTAAACCGAGGAAAACACCCTCGGTCATCTATGATACAGTGTCACATGTAACCTAACCTTATCGCTAAGTTTTCGCATTCAAAAATCTCTACACTTGGTGCATCATCAACTGTCAATGTGTAAAATAAAAAGTCCATACAAAAATAATGTTCCTGTGTAAAAGCTAGTACTTAATACTTGCCGTTGTGGAGTGTCACCAAAGTGTTGGACGTCTCACTCTCTACAGAAGGTATAACAGGAGCTACAACTGAATGTATCAAGGTTTCACTTAAAATTAATCATTGAAGGTGATTCGCATTTTAATTAATATATTGGTATCTACAAAATTAATATATTATAAAAAATAATATGTATAAAACAACAAACAAGCTGCCATTGTTATTTTCACATGTGGATCGAATTGCGGTGCGTGCGCGCAATATGTCTGGGCGGTGTATATTTTATAATACATAGCGTACAAGCCTTAATTCCACTTAATAATAACAAATTCGAAATCACGTGACACTACGTGTTAATAGAATGATCGCCGAGGATAGAACAGAGCGAATACGACTTTGACGTCATTAATTTAAAGCTTACACTAACATAGGTTATGAATTAAATTTTAAACCTTGAAATTAATCATACATTTTTAATAATAATATATTATGGTGTATTTGTGACTGGAGCATAATCTTATTGTTTCATCTTCCTTAGTTTAGGGCACCCGAACAGATTGCGCGCACAAGTTTTACAAAAGTAAATACATTGTAACATTAGGGCGAGTTGTTTGTGATGTCGGCGTATAATATTGACTAGCGATTGTCACCCCAGTGGAAATCAACCCGTTGAGATTCCATGCCCACCACACCAGTTTAAACTACAATGATTACCGTAAATCGACTAGTACTGCTAGACATCGGGCCGGCTTTTCTTTCGAATTTGAGTATTTACAGCAAGTTATATCGATGTAGCTTACGGTCCAGACTAGAACACTGAACAGAACACCATTCCATTTCATTCTTCATAACGACTGCGACATCTACCAATTGGACGTACACCGTATAACGCGACACGACGGCGATCCACCAATGGGAGATACGTCTTTACCCCCCACCACACAGTTTTATTATCTTGACGAATATCATCCATCCATGATATGCGTATCATTTCAAAATGTAAGTATAAACTGGTGCGGTACCAACCGTACCAACCAAATGTTACCTAATTCGTTGTCGTAAAGACTAAAACGTAGGAATATTGTTTATCATTGATATATTTGACTACGCGATTCCACTAGTCAGACTTATACAGTTGGTGCGTCCGCGCCGTCGAGATCATTCTCGACTCGCGAGATTATAGGATCAGTTGCGACTGACAGTTGTGCTACGAGAATTTTTTATAAGATAAGGAATGTCTTTTTTAATACTTGTGATTTTTGCAGGTAATTATACCTTGAAATGTCGAAGTCGATAGTATGAAAGAAATGCTATGTTAGTGCGTAGATTTTTTTCAGCACAATTTATATTGTAATACACCTCGCCTCTATAGGTAGTGTATTATCTTACAAATATGCAGGTTTCAATAAACCACATTACTGTTGATCGCAACGGAATCCTCTAAACGATGAGCGCGTTAGAAAACCTTACAAAATTCCCACTCACTTACAATAAGTTGGAGCCTTCCTTACACATTCCACGATTTTCCCTGACCGTGACTTACATTATATCTTACTTAGCCAAACATCACAACATATGCATCCGTGTACATTTAGTTCAACATTACATTATCTGAAGCGTCCACTCAATATATTTGCGAGTACTCCGAGACGCGATCATCGAATATAATATGCGTAAAACACAGTTTAACTATAACTCATTATAAAAATTACACTATCGAACTTACCTAAATAATATGATATAAAATGTTATTAAACACTAATAGAGATAAAGAAGCCAATTTTTGGTTTTGTTATTGTTGTTTAATTAAGTTTAGGCGTTGTTTCAACGCCGTATTATACTAAAGTCGTCAGTATAATAGGTGTTCGGAACGAACAGATTCCTCGGCCAATGTTCGAATCGATCGGAATCTGTTCGACTCGATTAATCGACTACTTTCGTGCAAACCCTCACTAACGGTGGTCGGTTCCGATCGAGCGTGCGGAGCCTGGTTACAATACAAATTTCGTATAAAATTGACAATGCATATACGGAAGCTCTGAACTAGTTTTAACGAGTAAATAGTGGACACCGGAGTACAAAACGGGAAACGCTAATTATAGTGACACATCTGTACGGAACGGCTCGAAATGATTCGGAAACAGATTTTTAGGAAAGGAATATATCACACTTGTCAGGCGGTGCTATACCAAAGTCTACCATGTGAGTGGTTCCGTACTTGTGTGACGCTCGGCAGCTCAGCAGGGCTGCGTGGCCTTGGGCAGCGGGCGCACGAGGTAGAGCTTCTCGCCCTGCTTGTTGGTGTAGATGGGCGCCCGCTGGTAGTGCGCCACCAGCTGCTCCAGCGTCGGGAACTTGCGCTGCCCGATGCAGTACAGCGAGCCCTCCACGTGCACGCGGAAGTGCTTGTTGCGGCCCGGGGCCTTCAGCGACACGGAGTAGTCGCCCACCTGCGGGGACAACGACGTGCCTTACTAATCGTATAACTTCAGAATTATATATAGATGGAGATGTCAAAACAAATTAAAACCAGACCGATTTGAACATTAACAAAAATCACAAAATAAAACCATATTAGATCATATCAGGTCTTATTCGTTGTATGAAACATAGAGATAAACTGCATATGAAAGCTAAAATTAATCCAAAAAATGGTGTATTGCAACTTTCGTACAAAAGATATCGAAATTTCTGTAATGATCTTCTTAGAAAAATTAAAAGCAACTACGACAAAGTGGCATTGGAAAAGGCTGGAACAAATAGTAAAAGGATCTGGAAATATATTAAAGACGTAACGTATACTACAAAACAATATGAGTCATCTTACATAATTATTACAAGCACACTCGTCACCAGTGGAATCCGCTAACATAGCTAATAATTTCTTTGTTAATGTGGGAAAGTGTCTAGCAGAAAAAAATCTAAGTCAATCCCAAAACCTGACGAGCATTCCTTTTACTTCTAACACTGCTTTAACTTCCTTCGCGCTGCTAGATACTGACAAGTCTAAGGTAGAAAGTATAGTCATGACCTTGAAAGAAGACTGCAGTTGGCTATTTCGAATAAAGTTGTTAAAAGATTCAAGGACATTTTGGTACCACCACTGACACATTTTTTGCGTTTGTTTATCTTCAGGTCATTTCCCAGTGTGTCTCAAAAAAGCTGTAATTATCCCTGTCTATAAATCAGGCAGCAAAGAGCAAGTGACAAATTATAGACCTATTTCTTTACTACCTTCTATGTCAAAAACATTTTAGAAAATAATAAACAAAAGGTTGTTGAAATATTTGGAAGATAAATCTATTCTGTCAGAAAGGCAGTTTGGATTTGACCCAAAGTTTCAACTGCCGATGCGGTACATCATCTGACTGACTATCTAGCGCAAGAACTTGACAACGGTAACCACACAGTAGGAATTTTCCTGGACCTATTATATTGCGCAAGCTTGAGATAAAAAAAATATATATATAAGGTAAACGTTTACAGTTTTTCTTAAATCTACGTCAAGTTCACCCAATCTGTGAGCCTGAACTAGGTAATCCTGTGTTTCAGGCGATTTGAGGTAACATTAATTGATTAAATAATCATATAAATCATATTAATATTATTGGTACCAATGTAAAAAGGTATATAAAATTATACTATTTTAACTTAGCTTATTTGAAAAATAAGAATAATATGGACAATATTTACTTTAGCACAAGTATCGTAGTATCGTAGTAGTAGTATCTGTATCTTGATAGGACATAGTTTGAAGAGCTGAGAGAGATCATGGGTGTAAGAGGCACCCAACTGAAAATATTTAAAAGTTATTTAGAAGATCGTTCCCAGTTCATATAGATTGGCGATGTTCTCAGCGATGTTAAAAAAAACTCAGTTTTTGGTGTTCCCCAAGGAAGTATTCTAGGGCCCACCCTATTTCTGATCTACATAAATGACCTTTGCAATCTAAAGCTAGAGCATGGTACTATCATAACTTACGCTGATGACACTGCTGTACTTTTTTCGGCTGAGTCAGAAAATGAAGTCTTACAAGCTTGCGCAACACGGATTTAATATTGTAAATAAATGGCTACAAAACAACTCACTAACTCTAAATGCAGAGAAGACAAATTACATTAAGTTTTCGATGCGTAAACATATATCCAATATCCTCTCAGCGTTGCATGTTCATTGTTGCCCAGTCCCTGCAGATAGCCAGTGTAAATGTCCCAATATTAAGAAGACTGATAAAATAAAATAACTGGGTATTATAATTGATGAAACCCTTTCCCTCAAACAACATATATGGAAGCTCTAAAGAATAGAATTTGTAAGCTGATATTCGTATTCAAAAAACTACGTTTCATTACAGATCCAAAAATACTCAAGCAAGTATATTTTGCTCTTTGTCAGTCAATTCTGACTTACTACATTACTTCATGGGGTGGGACGTGTAAAACTCTGTTAAAACAAAGAAGAGCTATTCTCAAGGTCGCTGCTTGCCGCCCTTTCCTTTTCCCCACTAACCTCCTGTATAAATCTTGTGAAGTACTAACAGTTCGACAGTTATTTATTATGAGCACTGTACTAAAACAACACGCAGCACTTCCATACAGCACTGAATTTACTAAAAAAAGACGGAAAGATTTAGTTTGCCCTCAAAAAAGTACAAAACATGCTTTCACAGCCAAGTTTTATGTGTACCTCGGACCGCTACTCTATAAACGGCCTAAATGAAAAAGGAAACATCTTCTCCTTAAATTACAATAATTGCAAGAAAATCCTTAAGGAAGCTCTTCAAACTATGTCCTATGAAGATACAGAGAAGTTATTACTTGTGCTAAAGTAAATATTGTTCATATTATTGTTAATTGTTAATTTTTAAATTAGTTAGCTAAGTTAAGATAGTATAATTTTTATATACCTTTTTACTATTAATATGATATATGATTATTTAATCAATTAATGTTACCTCAAATCGCCTGAAACACAGGGTTACCTAGTTCAGGCTCAGCCCAGCATGGGTGAACTTGACATAGATTTAAGAAAAACTGTAAACGTTTACCTTATATATTTTTGAATAAATTTATTATTATATATTATTATTATTCAGGTGACACAGGGTGATTAATTCATATTGGCCATGTATTTAGCAAACCCGCAAAGGTAGATTGTCTATTGTATTGGATGTTGATGCAATCCATGTAAAATACAGGTTAGACTGGAAGCTGGCTCTAAGTGTACGGCCTAAACGCCCACTTAAATCGTCCAGCGGGGCGTGGCGTACAGCGGCGGTCCGGTAATTCTATTTTCCCAAAAGTGATGAAACGCTATGATGAAAACGTGACTGATTCACGCGAACGCTGAGCGTGCACTATGTCGACTCATTGAACGCGCTGTTGACCGCTTAGCTCCTCGTCCCGCCGAACGCATATTAATTCATGGTGTACACTTAAGAGTTGAGAACAGACTGATAAGGTTAACGATAACGTAGTATACGTACGTTGGTCTCGGAGTCCCGGATGAGGAAGTCCCCGTCGTGTCCGTGCGTGTTGAGCAGCGCGTCGCAGTGCGTGCGCGTGATGGCGCCGTAGTACCACGCGCGCCCCGCTAGCGACACGCCGCTCGCCACGCCCGCTACTGGGCGCCCGCCCTCGCCGTCACTGACAGGAGACGGAACAGTTCAATGATGAGCAAGTGGTCCGACGCGACGTCAATACGGCTGTTGGAAGCAGCACGTACCGAGCGGTCCACACTGCAGAGAACCGCATAGCTTAGACACACGTATGTTTTTTACATGATGCTTAATCAAATGCTCAATCATTTTAACACCAACAGAATCTTACACAATCAACAGTATGGTTTCACCAAGGGATGTTGTACAACTGACGGTGTAACCTTATTAAAGCACATATTTATGGCGTGAAAAGAGTCCCAAGACGCTGTAGGAATATTTTGTGAACTCTCCAAAGCATTTGATTGTGTACATCGCGACACATTACCTTTAACTTGAGCATTACGGACTAGGTAAACTTGCACTTAGTTTGTTAAAATCTTATTTGAGTGTTAGACAACAATATGTTCAAATAAATGGTGTTAATTCACAGAGTTTAAAAGTAAAAATGGGGGTTCCGCAAGGCTCAATATTGGGTCCTTTCCTCTTTTTAGTACATATAAATAATCTACCCTATTTACTGAAAAACCGACCTCACAATATGGTGTTATTTGCCGATGACACTTCCCTAATTTTTAAGATAAATAGACGAGCCCCAAATTTAGATGACGAACCCCCCCGCCCTACTTCAAGTCGGTAATTGGTTCACAGCAAACAATTTAGTACTAAATGAAAAAAAAAAACTAAATACATAAGATTTGCTTTACCGAATGTTAAAAGTACCGATTGTGATATAGTATTGAATAACGAGAAACTTGAATTCGTAGATAAAACGGTTTTCCTGGGGATTCCGCTTGATTCAAGGCTACAATGAGGTTCTCATTTAAAATCTCTAGCGGGGCGGCTAAGTTCAGCAGCATATGCTATTGGAAAAATCCGTCTATTTACTGATGTAGACTGCTAGATTAGTCTATTTTAGTTACTTTCATAGTATAATGTTTTATGGCATTTTGTTATGGGGACGGGCTGCAGACATTGAGTCTATATTTATTCTGCAAAAAAGAGCCATCAGACCCATATACAATCTTCGTAGGCGCGATTCTCTAAGGCAACTGTTTAAGGAAATTAACATCATAACTGTACATTGTCAATACATCTACGAAAACATAATGTACGTAAAAAAATCTTTTGGTAAAAGAGGTGACAGATACAATTACAGTACTATAAATAGGGACCAATTAGTTCAGCCAGGCTTCAGATTCGCTAAAGTAGACTCATCTTTCATGGGGTACTGTTTGAGATGCTATAATAAAATTCCGCAAAGCATTGTTAAACTGAATGAAATAAAATTTAAACGCACACTATGTAAGCAAGCATATTACAAATTGGACGATTATATCGCTGATAAAAATGCTTGGCTCAATGCCGGTCCTGCTCCACAAGGACAGGGGCGCATAAATGGATAGCACTAATTGTATTGTTGGAGCTGCTGAAGATTGCACAACTATCTTTGTATTGTATAAATTCAATATCTTTAGTATTATATAACCGCATATCGCATATTGTGTGAGTGCTATGTACTAGAATTTTGTATTGTTGGAGCTGCTGAAGATTGCACAACTATCTTTGTATTGTATAAATTCAATATCTTTAGTATTATATAACCGCATATCGCATATTGTGTGAGTGCTATGTACTAGAATTTTGTATTGTTGGAGCTGCTGAAGATTGCACAACTATCTTTGTATTGTATAAATTCAATATCTTTAGTATTATATAACCGCATATCGCATATTGTGTGAGTGCTATGTACTAGAATGCTATCAGTCGCTGGAAACCTACGTCTTTTCCTGACTTGAATGTGCCCTGGCGGTTAAGAGTATGTCATGCTCACTCAAAGGTCTCGCTGATGGTGGCGCGTGTGTCGGATCATTAAGTTCGCTTCAAAATGGTTGAGTTGAATGGTGCTGATAGATGCGTCATGTTCGTGAACGAGCGCTGTAAGTTGGGACTGGTCAGCTCTTGGTTGCCACGGCTTATTTGAATTAATAATTTTTTTTTTTTTTACTATGGACACTTTTAACGTGCACATCTTGCTACATTGTACTCACATAATGTACCATCTCAACATGAATGATGTAACCAAGGTTTTGTAAAAAATATTCTGATTTAAAAGAGTGTCTGCCCATGGAGTTTTTTGCTCGTTCTTCTTTATAGAGATCTACGCTAGGGAATGGGCAACTACAGTACTTTCACAGTTTCTATGTCTTGTGACTGGGACTGCAGCATACATTGAATTTTCATCTTTGTTTCGACAATTCAAGAGTGCCTGTAACTGGCCTACTTGAAATGAATGCTTTAATTTTGATTTGACACTAAATAGGTTAGCGGTTGGCCGCAACTGGTCGCCGGGTGTGGCTCGTGCGCAGACGCCTAGCCCCCCGGGGCAGTCCACCAAGCCCTACCTATGCCCCGGGCAGTCCACCGAGCCCTATAACCTATGCCCCGGGCAGTCCACCGAGCCCTATAACCTATGCCCCGGACAGTCCACCGAGCCCTATAACCTATGCCCCGGGCAGTCCACCGAGCCCTACCTATGCCGCGGGCAGCCCACCGGCCGCTACCTATGCCCCGGGCAGTCCACCGGGCCCTAAAGCCTAAAGCTCATAGCCCACATAAACGACTCCGCTCCCACCCAGCAAAAAGAATATAATGCAAATATGGGCTTTATGTATTGCTCTTTAGATATACTTAACATTGGCAACCGAGCACTCTGACGGCTGTCTGCTAATTTATGTTGCCAATGTAAAATATATCTCTGTTTATGCTGAGTAGCAGCGGAGTCGTTTGTGTGGGCTATGAGCTTTTGTGTCACATATGCCTGAGAGCGAGTGTGTTCGCGACCCTCAGCTTTGACGGAACAACGAAGAAAAGAAGAAATATGATAATTCCGGACAAGCGTAACAAAATATTAAAAATGTATGAATAGCTTTCGATGGAGTTTGTTGGAATTCATGTATAATTTAAAAATATACAGTCAAATTAAATTAACTAGTATAACTCCGCAGACATATTAGATATTGAAAGATAATAACGATAAAATAAAAAAAAAACACATTATTTTAAATAACTACTCTTTCAGCAGTCGTTGACTCCATAATCAGCTAAAGGATTTGTTTAAAATTATGTGGCAAGTTTTTTTATTATTTAAAGTCAACAAAACAGTAATCAAGAAAACATGACCTTTATCCGATTAGGCAATAATGATGGTCGGTGCCGATGGTTAGGTGGTTACCTGTAGGGCGTGGTGAGGTAGTCGGCGAGCTCCTGCAGGTAGTTCCTGGGCACGAGCCCCACGTGGCCGCGCAAGTCGCGCGCGCGGTACCACTCGGGGTCGGAGGTTACCTGTAGGGCGTGGTGAGGTAGTCGGCGAGCTCCTGCAGGTAGTTCCTGGGCACGAGCCCCACGTGGCCGCGCGAGTCGCGCGCGCGGTACCACTCGGGGTCGGAGGTTACCTGTAGGGCGTGGTGAGGTAGTCGGCGAGCTCCTGCAGGTAGTTCCTGGGCACGAGCACCACGTGGCCGCGCGAGTCGCGCGCGCGGTACCACTCGGGGTCGGAGGTTACCTGTAGGGCGTGGTGAGGTAGTCGGCGAGCTCCTGCAGGTAGTTCCTGGGCACGAGCCCCACGTGGCCGCGCGAGTCGCGCGCGCGGTACCACTCGGGGTCGGAGGTTACCTGTAGGGCGTGGTGAGGTAGTCGGCGAGCTCCTGCAGGTAGTTCCTGGGCACGAGCCCCACGTGGCCGCGCGAGTCGCGCGCGCGGTACCACTCGGGGTCGGAGGTTACCTGTAGGGCGTGGTGAGGTAGTCGGCGAGCTCCTGCAGGTAGTTCCTGGGCACGAGCCCCACGTGGCCGCGCGAGTCGCGCGCGCGGTACCACTCGGGGTCGGAGGTTACCTGTAGGGCGTGGTGAGGTAGTCGGCGAGCTCCTGCAGGTAGTTCCTGGGCACGAGCCCCACGTGGCCGCGCGAGTCGCGCGCGCGGTACCACTCGGGGTCGGAGGTTACCTGTAGGGCGTGGTGAGGTAGTCGGCGAGCTCCTGCAGGTAGTTCCTGGGCACTAGCCCCACGTGGCCGCGCGAGTCGCGCGCGCGGTACCACTCGGGGTCGGAGGTTACCTGTAGGGCGTGGTGAGGTAGTCGGCGAGCTCCTGCAGGTAGTTCCTGGGCACGAGCCCCACGTGGCCACGCGAGTCGCGCGCGCGGTACCACTCGGGGTCGGAGGTTACCTGTAGGGCGTGGTGAGGTAGTCGGCGAGCTCCTGCAGGTAGTTCCTGGGCACGAGCCCCACGTAGCCGCGCGAGTCGCGCGCGCGGTACCACTCGGGGTCGGAGGTTACCTGTAGGGCGTGGTGAGGTAGTCGGCGAGCTCCTGCAGGTAGTTCCTGGGCACGAGCCCCACGTGGCCGCGCGAGTCGCGCGCGCGGTACCACTCGGGGTCGGAGGTTACCTGTAGGGCGTGGTGAGGTAGTCGGCGAGCTCCTGCAGGTAGTTCCTGGGCACGAGCCCCACGTGGCCGCGCGAGTCGCGCGCGCGGTACCACTCGGGGTCGGAGGTTACCTGTAGGGCGTGGTGAGGTAGTCGGCGAGCTCCTGCAGGTAGTTCCTGGGCACGAGCCCCACGTGGCCGCGCGAGTCGCGCGCGCGGTACCACTCGGGGTCGGAGGTTACCTGTAGGGCGTGGTGAGGTAGTCGGCGAGCTCCTGCAGGTAGTTCCTGGGCACGAGCCCCACGTGGCCGCGCGAGTCGCGCGCGCGGTACCACTCGGGGTCGGAGGTTACCTGTAGGGCGTGGTGAGGTAGTCGGCGAGCTCCTGCAGGTAGTTCCTGGGCACGAGCCCCACGTGGCCGCGCGAGTCGCGCGCGCGGTACCACTCGGGGTCGGAGGTTACCTGTAGGGCGTGGTGAGGTAGTCGGCGAGCTCCTGCAGGTAGTTCCTGGGCACGAGCCCCACGTGGCCGCGCGAGTCGCGCGCGCGGTACCACTCGGGGTCGGAGGTTACCTGTAGGGCGTGGTGAGGTAGTCGGCGAGCTCCTGCAGGTAGTTCCTGGGCACGAGCCCCACGTGGCCGCGCGAGTCGCGCGCGCGGTACCACTCGGGGTCGGAGGTTACCTGTAGGGCGTGGTGAGGTAGTCGGCGAGCTCCTGCAGGTAGTTCCTGGGCACGAGCCCCACGTGGCCGCGCGAGTCGCGCGCGCGGTACCACTCGGGGTCGGAGGTTACCTGTAGGGCGTGGTGAGGTAGTCGGCGAGCTCCTGCAGGTAGTTCCTGGGCACGAGCCCCACGTGGCCGCGCGAGTCGCGCGCGCGGTACCACTCGGGGTCGGAGGTTACCTGTAGGGCGTGGTGAGGTAGTCGGCGAGCTCCTGCAGGTAGTTCCTGGGCACGAGCCCCACGTGGCCGCGCGAGTCGCGCGCGCGGTACCACTCGGGGTCGGAGGTTACCTGTAGGGCGTGGTGAGGTAGTCGGCGAGCTCCTGCAGGTAGTTCCTGGGCACGAGCCCCACGTGGCCGCGCGAGTCGCGCGCGCGGTACCACTCGGGGTCGGACGGCGGCCGCTCGATGATCTCCAGCCGGTCGCCCTTCTCGAATGACAGCTCCTGCTCGTTGTTCGACGTGAACGAGTACAGCGCCACCTGCGGGGAATACTGACGACAATGCAGCAATGGCACATCAGCTGGAAATGGGCATGATACATACACATACACGGACATGGATATATGACGTTACATTAACGAGCTGCTTCATCATCATCATAATTTCAGACGAAAGACGTCCACTGCTGGACATAGCTTTAACGAGGTGCTTAAATGTTTTTATTTATACATTAATCTATTTATTTTTACAAATTAGTAGGGATCGAGCCCACGAATTTTTACTGGAAAAAGTGCATTTATCACTCACATTGTCTGTGGTTATAATATTATTTGAACGTAAAGGTGAATTGGCACCAAGCAAGTATATTCACAGTATTTATAGAAATTGTCTGATTGTCTGTGATACAAAGAGACTGATACGGTCAGAAAGGGAGTGCTAATGATGATGAAATGTATTTAAACTCACCACGATGTCGAGAACGTTTTCCGCCATAGCGTACGTATGCACGGGGTCCTCATTGTCGCCTTCTTCGCTGGTGTAGTTCGAAGGAAACCTGCAGGGAATATCTGTTATTAACAATATCATTTTAAAAAAAAAAAGCGACGTCCCTTGGTCTGTTAGTATAGTAGGACGCACGGTGAGCGAACTCGGGGTTCGAGAAAGTTACTGATTCGACAATTTTACTTTTCACAGATATATTCTCTGAAACCCTGCCCGGGTTTCATGCATATATGTCCATTATTGTCATATTTATGACGTAAGTCATGGAGCTGAGTAATATTAGTGAGTTATTTTATTAAAGTTGTTCAACAAGAAAATGTTATCATTAATTTCAATTTAATTACCAGTTTTTCCAAACTGACTAAGATATTGTTGAAGAAACTGCACTAAATAAGAAATATCGGCACTAAATGGCCATTGTACACTACGTTATAATTGAATTAAGCTTCATTGGTCACAAATGACTTCAGTGCTATTCTGAAGTCCTTCACACATTATAAAACACAATTAATGATATTTAGAAAAGAAGTATGTATTTTGTATTTGATACTAATTACTTTACATCAAGCATGTGTGAAACTGAGGACACAGATTTGTAAGGGTTACACAGGAATTTCTGATTTTACAGGAAAATGTCGTGAGGAAAGTTTCGAGTATGAATGTGCAGTTATGCATGGCTATAAAACCAAAGAAAGGATGATATGTCTGGAGAGAAGGTGATTAGTTCAATACTGAAATGAGGACTAATAGAGGAGTTTGGAAGAGACTTCGACCTCATATAAATTGGAATAGGGCAATGATGTTTAATGATTAATTGATTATGATTTGCATGCCCATGTGACAGCAGAGCACTGTACCAATTATTTACCCATGTTTGCAAAGAAATAAATGATATGATTTGATGTTTCACATTGTTTATACAGGCACTATCTACTGATTAGGAATCTATAAAATGGGCAGATGATCTAAACTGATGAAACAGGCCAAAAAAGAACCTAAAACTCACCAGCCAGTATGCTGCTGATACTGTCCTCTCCACCAGCCGTCATTACTCTTCTCTAAGATGAGGATCCTGGTGCCCTTGGTGAGCGACAGCTCGTCGGGCTGCTGCGCCTGGTAGTTGTACTTGACGACGGCCGTGCCCAGCGCGTCGGCCGGCTCCACGCGCCGCGCGCCCGGCTCGCCGCCCCCCCGCACCGGCGAACTGTTCGACGGGAGGGTCTTCGAACCGCCGCCCTTCTTTACCTTCTTCTTAATACTGGAATCAGTTTCAATTATGTTGTCTTTTGTAAGCATTGTTTTACACGACACTTGGGAGAATTATTAATCTTGAAAAATCACAGGTGAATATTTATTAATTTATTTGGGATCTCCATCAGAGGATGCACAATTACATAGAAGTCACAATGGAAACACAGGGTTCTTTTACGTGTGCTCCGTCAAGAGATCAGTTTAGTCTAGGATCCCTGTCTACACTAAAGTATAACTCATCAGACCGTGCTTTTCTGTCCTCAGTTTTTTAAAGACCGGTTTACGAATAATGCACACGCACAAATGATCCACGCAAGCAGGCCAGGTGTCACCTGTGACATAGACGAGACAACTAATGTGTTTATTGTTGTTATTTCCTCACAAACTAACATTGCGCAGGTTTATACGATAGAGGCTAGTTTTCTCGCGATGTTTTCCCTCATTGTCTGACAATATAACACATCGTTATATTGTATAATTAGAGTGAAGACTTGCTGGAGCATGGAATTTAACTTATTACGGCAACATCTACTACTTTAGTATTTCATGTTTTTGTCTCAAGTAATTATTTATTTAATGGGGCTGTGAAGACTTGGATGACGTGAAATCTCTGTAGTGTAGTATAGACGTAGATGTTTTTCTTTAAATATTCGAAAGAATTTTAATCTGTAAAATGATACCCGGCTGTTTAAAACCAATAATAAATCAAAGCAAGGTGACAAAAACAATTAATCAGATCAACAAGGTTGTATCAGTATACAGGGCGTCCCACGGATATGCCACATGGAGGGAAAGTACCTTGAATATTGTAGATGGAACATTTTACTGAAAGAAGACATTATTTGAATTTAAAAAACAATTTAAACTGCATTCATAGATATTTAAATAATTACATGGTTGAGCCGGGAATCGAACCCGTTACACGAGAAAAATAATCACCCTGTAGCTTTATCATACCGATCGAAAGGCTTCATCATAAGGATTATTTTTTGCTAAAAAACATAGTGTCAGAAATAAAAAAAAGACCATGAAATTTAACATTTTTAATACAAAATTAATCAATTTATCAAATGCTCAAAATGAGTCCCTTCCTGTTGAATACAAGGTCGCACTCTTTTATTTATTTCGCTCCCTGTCAATTTTTTTATCTTTTTGTGGTGAATATTTAGAATAATACGTCTAATTTCTGCTTGTAGATCGTGGACACTTTTATACTGGTTCTTGTAAACTAATTTTTTTACGTAAATAAAAAAAAAACTAACAGGGTTAGATCTGAGCATTTGATAAATTGATTAATTTTGTAATAAAAATGTTAAAATTCATGGTCTTCCTTTTATTTCTGACACTATGTTATTTAGCAAAAAAATATCCTTATGATGAAGCCTTTCGATCGGTATGATAAAGCTACAGGGTGATTATTTTTCTCGTGTAACGGGTTCGATTCCCGGCTCAACCATGTAATTATTTAAATATCTATGAATGCAGTTTAAATTGTTTTTTAAATTCAAATAATGTCTTCTTTCAGTAAAATGTTCCATCTACAATATTCAAGGTACTTTCCCTCCATGTGGCATATCCGTGGGACGCCCTGTATATAAGTTATTACACCAACTGATTACACTATCCTTAAACGCATTAATTACCATTTTCCCTCGGCATTTCAACAGTACGGAAAGAGAAACAGCTGATATCCGGTAACGTGTGTTTGCGTCCATACTTCACTGAGCAAGAATTTTATTATTATTTTGTAAGCATGTGTCAAGCCTTAGTATGGCTTATAATGTTACTATAGTAAATAGACAGAACACCACATGGTGTGATAATTTACCTCGATTTGTATTCGAAAATGCAATTAAAGATAAACAGGTCTGCTACTTAAGGCTCTATGATTATCTTATCAATCGCAAAGGTAAACGAAGTTCTTTAAGTATATGCTTTAGGTATATAAATGATATGCTAACAATCAGATTTCTGAACCAGCAATTTAAAAATATCAACCGTATCGATCTTCGCAGGGTGGCTGGTAGCAACTGAGTGAGAGTTGCAGAGAATCGAGTTGAGTGGTGTGCGATTGAGGAGGCCTAGGGTCCAGCAGTGGACTGCTAAAGACTGATGATGAACCGTATCGTTGGTCTAGTTTTCGCAAACGCTACTTCCGAACCGCTGCTTTCGTCCTGAGTTCGATTCCCAAATCAACCAGTGTCATCTGGAACTTCTCTTTACTTTACTAACTGCTAGTTTCCATTTCAAGGTTTGGATGGAGGCTGGTAGACCGTTATAAGGTTTGATTTTTGAAAACATGCGTAGTAGTCGTTCCATGTTTAAAAATAAAATCAAGTGGTGTCAGAAAAATGAGGAGTCTATAATAATGAATATTTTGGCCTTGCATAAAAAAGAAAAGTATTTTGTTAAATTTTGGAACGCGACTAAAAAGTTTAATTTTAAACAGAGCCTATGCATTGCAGGAAACTAGTAAAATAGCTGATTTGTTTGCCAGTAAATTTAAAGTTGACCTCGTGCAAGTTGATTGTAAGCTCAGCAATGATACCATCGTGACTGAGCCACTGCCACCATTTACGCTAGATGATGTGATCTCTGCAGTGAAGAATATGAAGCGTGGTAAGTCACCTAGGCACGATGGTCTCAGTGTGGAGCACCTTGTCTGGGGAAGCGCCGACTTGTTTCCACATTTAAGCGCGCTATTTAACTTATGACTTAAACACGCCTACTTGCCGAAACTTTTAATGAGAACTGTGGTGGTTCCGATTGTTAAAAATAGAACAGGTGATTTAAGTGCATCTGGTAACTACCGACCTATCTCACTTGGGACGGTAATTGGCAAGGTGCTGGAGCGTCTCATACAACCTGTACTGCAAAATAATATAAAAATTGACGATGCGCAGTTAGGTTTCCGACCCGGACTCTCAACGGACTCTGCGATTATTAGCCTTAAGAGTACGATAGCTTACTACACCCACCAAAAAACTTCAGTGTATCCTTGCTTCTTAGATCTGAGCAAAGCTTTCGACCTGGTGAATTATGAAATCCTCTGGGACAAACTAAAAAAGTCACAAGTACCTCACCAAATCGTAGATCTGTTGAGATTCTGGTACGGGGGTCAAACTAATCAAGTCAAATGGGGTGACACTCTATCCAGCAGTTATAGGTTAGACTGCGGTGTGCGCCAGGGTGGGTTGACTTCTCCGGACCTTTTTAATCTGTATATCAATGGTCTGATCGAGGAACTCAGGAGAACCAGAGTCGGCTGTCATCTGGGCAATGTCTGTGTAAATAGCTTGAGCTATGCTGATGACATGGTTCTTTTGAGTCCTTCGATCAAAGGTTTGAGGAAGTTGTTGTCTGTCTATGAGCATTATGCTGATGCTCATGGACTAAAATACAACGTCCTTAAGACCGAATCCATGGTATTCAGGTCTGGAACAGGTCCGGGGAACATACCCAGTTTGTTTTTTAATGGTGCGACCGTAAAGGTCGTAAAACAGTTTAAATACTTGGGGCACGTTTTGACGGACAGACTCCAGGATGACTGCGATATAGAAAGAGAGCGTAGGGCCCTCTCAGTGAGGAGTAACATGCTCGCACGCAAATTTGTGAAGTGCACCGAAGACGTCAAGAACACTCTATTCAAAGCTTATTGTCTGTCAATGTACACCTGCCAACAATGGTGCAACTTCATAAAAAAGATGTACAACTCATTAAGGGTTCAGTACAATGACGCTTACCGCACCCTTATGAAACTGCCAAGGTACTGTAGTGCTTCGAGCATGTTTGCTGAAGCGAGGGTTCCTGATTTTTACGCCATTATGAGGTCGAGGGTCGCGTCCTTTTGGCAAAGTTTGAGACGTTCCAGTAATAGCATTTTGAGGGTTGTCTCGTGCAACCTTGCAAGTCCTATATTTGTGCACTGGATTTCTGTTCACTTAAGCGGGAACAAAAAACGACGAAAAAATTAAACTATGGTATTATATAAAAATTAGACTATGGTATATTTTTTTTTTTTAATGTTTTTATTGATATTTTTTAATGTTGTTTTTAATGAATTGAATGATATTGTTACGAGCTGGGTATGGGATAAATTAATAACTACCGAAGAAACAACAAATAACTTTAATAAACACAAAACACTTGAAACTCAATTACAAATACACTACTGATCACTATTCGCTTAGATATCGCACTTCTAGTTCACTTCGATTCGCTTCGTACTGTAGCCAAAATAAGACTGACTGCTCCCGCAAACACGTCGACTATTTATATGGCGATCGAACGTTCGAGAAATATCCACGACTTCCTAGAATCTTCTAGACAATTCCACAACTTGTATAAAGGAAAGGAGTAGGTACTTTATGCCCTCGGCGTACGGTCGAAATTACAATGATGTTCTTTTGTAGGTAGTTTGCGAATTTGTACCTACATCATTCGGGACATGTTTTACCTACCTACCTACTATTACCTACCTACTTAGTAGTAGGTACCTACTACCGTAACTGTAGGTAAGTACGGGTACGACGTAACACTGCCCCCTCCTTAGACATGCTCGTCCCGAGCATCATAAGCCCCGTAGTATCGGGCCAATCGGTCTACATGGACAATCTTAGGCGCACCTCGTGGACCTTTCTGTATTCGGTAGGTGACATCGTTGATCCTAGTCACGACTCGGTATGGTCCATCCCATTTTGCTTGCAATTTCGGAGACTTCCCCTTGCTCCGTACTGAGTTATGCAACCACACCAGTGAACTTTCGTCGAAACCCCTACTATTTGCCTTCCGGTCATAACGGGTCTTCATCTTCTCAGACATCTGTTGGCCGGATTGTCTGATATGCTCATAAACATCATTCAACTTGTTACGCAAGTCAATCGCATAATCTGTTACACTACGTGGAGCATCAGGGGGAGTTCCAGTGATTAAATCAGCAGGCAACCGTAATTCCCTTCCAAAGTTCGCGAAGGCTGGCGTCACAGTCGTACTTTCGTGGACTGCGCTGCGGTAGGACAGAAGAAACGGCTGAATGTGCTTGTCCCAATCCCTTTGTCTGCTTTTCACGACTTTTGCCAGATATCTCTCCAATGTTTGGTTGAATCGTTCTACCATTCCATCAGATTGTGGGTGGTAAGAGGTGGTTCTGGTTTTGTGGGTACCCGATATCAATCGACAAGTCTCCTGAAATACTTGCGATTCAAAATTCCTTCCTTGATCGCTATGTATTTCTAAGGGTACTCCAAAACGACAGAAGACTTTCTGAACTAATTTATCTGCGACAGTTGTAGCTTCTTGGTTAGGAATGGCAAAGACTTCTGGCCACTTTGTAAAGTAATCCATGACCACCAGGAAGTACTTGTTTCCGCTCTCACTTTCTGGAAATGGTCCTGCAACGTCTAGTGCTATCCGTTCCCGTCATGTGCTTGCGAGATCAAGATTCTCGGGGCTTTTTCAATACCAGCCAGCACTCGCCCCCCAGTCCTGGCATTTACTCGTTTCCCTGCTGTGGCTGGGCAGTCACTTCATCCACCCTTCCCTGCTGATCTTCTCTCGGGGTGCTGCGCTTAGGACAGCTTGACCGAAGATGACCCCTTTCTCCACAAGTGTAGCACCTAGGACTGTACCCTTGCGGGCGGTCGCGTACAAGTGTTGCTACAACCTCCCTGACGCGGTGCGTTCGGTGGTCCTGCCTCACTGCCTCTACTTCTAAGGCATGGGCCAAGGCGTCTTTCGGCGTCTCATGGTGCCCAAGTCTCACAGCGGCTCTAACTTCCAAGTCACGTATTCCATCAACGAACGCTTGTACCAGATTCCCATCGATAAGTGCAGGGGCAGACTGGTATGCTTTTCGAACCAGCTTTTCAACTTCGAGGGCCCACTGCTGCAGGTTCTCGGCACTACGTTGAACACGATCCTTCAACTTAGCACGAAATACGTGCTCCAGGTGCGCGTCGCCGTATCTGGACTCTAACGCCTCCAGCAGCTGCTCGTAGGTTACATCCTTGCCGAGCGCCTCAAGAATGTTTAAGGCCTGGTCTCGAAGGCCCAAGGTGAGCGCGGTCATGGCTTGCGGTTTTGTCCATCCATTCGCCTTCATAACGGCCTCAAATTGAATTTTATAAGCCGACCACGAAGATGTTCCATCGAATGGAGGCACCTTAAAGCCCCGCGCTGAGGGTGCAGCAACTACTGAAGCCACAGTCACGTCTCCAGTCTTCAGTTCTCCCAAAGCCTTTTTCACCCCAGCGATCTGAACTTCGGCCTCTGAGATACGGTTCTCGTGCTGGTGAACCTGATCCTTCATCACTTTCAGATCTTTGCCAAAAGTTGCATGAAGATCCTTTATGAGGAGCATCTGTTCATCCTGGCGGCGGGCCTGCTCCTCTTTATCTTGCTGCAACTGCTCTTCCAACCGGCGAGCCTGCTCCTCTTGACGGCGAGCTTGCTCCTCTTGACGGCGAGCCTGCTCCTGCAGCAGCGCCATTAAAGCTGACAAGTCTGGCGCCACTGATGCTGGAGAAACTCCGGATGGGCCAGCGACTGGCACTGACGTAGGCTGGACACCACCCGGTGTCTGTGTCGGAGAATCTCCAAACCGCCTTTGGTCCATGTCCTGCTGTCGCTGACTCCTGGTACGGATACCGTCCGTGTCGTCCTTAGGTAGAATTGGCATAATTTATCCCTCACTTCTGACACCAAATTGTTACGAGCTGGGTATGGGATAAATTAATAACTACCGAAGAAACAACAAATAACTTTAATAAACACAAAACACTTGAAACTCAATTACAAATACACTACTGATCACTATTCGCTTAGATATCGCACTTCTAGTTCACTTCGATTCGCTTCGTACTGTAGCCAAAATAAGACTGACTGCTCCCGCAAACACGTCGACTATTTATATGGCGATCGAACGTTCGAGAAATATCCACGACTTCCTAGAATCTTCTAGACAATTCCACAACTTGTATAAAGGAAAGGAGTAGGTACTTTATGCCCTCGGCGTACGGTCGAAATTACAATGATGTTCTTTTGTAGGTAGTTTGCGAATTTGTACCTAGTCATTCGGGACATGTTTTACCTACCTACCTACTATTACCTACCCACTTAGTAGTAGGTACCTACTACCGTAACTGTAGGTAAGTACGGGTACGACGTAACAATATTTTATGATGTTTAATGAATTGAATGATATGCAATTTTATGATTTTTTAATGAATTTAATGATATTTTTATGATTATTAATGATTTCTTTACTATTTTATTTTATCTGTTTCAATTGTATTTTTCTTGTTTAAGGGTATTTTTGCCTGCAATAAAACACTATTTATTTATTTTATTTAGCTGGCCGACTCGAGATTTATGTTGATGGCAATTATATGTTCGCCCCTTATTACATGGGCATTACTGTCGAAATGTGGCAAACTATAGGTGTGTTAATATTTGGATCTTGCTACATTTAATATATTTATATTTAGTTTCGCCCTTGCATTTCAGAACCCGGTGTAATATAAGCCAAAAGCTATCCATTAAAATTACTATCTGGTTCACATAAATCATCGCCGATTTATATTTATTTAGGTAAACAAACAGATATTGTTTACAAAGTGCATTTTTGGTAAATGCAAGCTTGATAGCTTCAATGTCACCTTTATAACACACTGATAAACTCAAGAACATGCAATGTTTGTTTTGGGCATATTATTAGAGATTACTTTGTTGATACGCATTATAATAACTAAGAATAAGATCTAGATTTAAGGCAAAAGTATTGCAAATGTAAGTAAAAAGCCCCTTGGGGTACGTAGTACTCGCAACGGGCGAAAGTAAGTGTAATCTTGTATGACCAGATGAATGAACGTAGACGAAGCAAATGCAGTATGGATAAGGTTCAGAAGATGCAGATGGCGTTCTATATTTTCTGCCTACCCCCATGGATAAAAGGCGTGAGTTTACGTATGTATTAGGATGACGTGAAATAAAATATAAATTAAAAAAAACTTGATAAGTTACGACTGTTACGAGGCATCGCTCATATTGAAGATTTGTTATCGTAGCTGCGCCATTGATATGTTTAATTGAATTGCCAATTGATTCAAAGACATAAAGACGTGCGTAATTGACCGATTGAAAACTGACCGTGATAATAGTAAACAACGGTCGAACATCGCATTTGTGCAGCAGACAAAGATCGGGTTAAAGTTTAACTGTTTTATAGACAGATACCTAATTAAAATAATGAAACGTAAAACTGTCGTCGACAGAATGACTGGGGGTCCGTCCAGAGATCACTAGTTCCAGAATGGCTAGTCATCCAGAAACTAGAACACCCGTCGCCCCAGACAGAGGGTATTCAAGGTTCCCTCACGATGAAAGGCGCGAGAGCATAGATCCCACCAAAAATATTTTCATGTAAAATGTTGCCAAGACGAGACCATATGACTCGCACTGTCAAAAAGTTGCCAGATCTCATGTAGAGCCAAGCTTCTAACTCTACACGCCCTGCTCATCAATTTTCAGTCTCATAGAAACTTCCATCCCCTAGTTTAAGGGGTTGGGGGATAAAAGTTACAAATTTTATATTTTTTTAGGGTTCCGTACCCAAAGGGTAAAAAATAACTAATAACTTTAAATAAAAACTGAAAAGAAAAAAACAAGTTAGACAAAAGGACATATTGACTGCAACAGTCGGGTCGGGACCCATATTGGATGTAATGTGATTTTAGTCTAGATTATGTAATGGATCCCGACTGTTGCAGTCAATATGTCCTGTTTCCTGAACTTGTTTTTTTTCTTTTCAGTTTTTATTTAAAGTTATTTTTTACGCAGTCGGGTTTATTAATTAATTTATTTTTACACTTTTTTGTTACTTAGATATACCATTTTAAAATCCTCATGATGAGCCCTTTATCGAGCCGTTCAGGTTGCATAGAGTGCCAAAAATCCGACATTTTGTTTTTTTTTTTTACTTTGATATGCTCAGTGTCACTCACAGTAAATACGAATCTATCGACACCTCTCAAGCTAAAATCCATCGAGCCGTTCAGGCCACAGAGCGTGCCAAACAATTATACATACATACATACTCTCGAAAAACATAACCCTCCTTCTGGCGCAGTCGTGTAAAAACGGGACCCTATGACTAAGATGGCGGGACGAGCTGGATAAAACCAACGACCAGTGGTCCACATTAGCCCTGGATAGAAAAAACTGGAAGTCATGGGGAGAGGCCTTTGCCCAGCAGAGGGATGAAGCAGGTTAACAGTATCAGTATATTACTAAGACTCCACTGTCCGTCTGTCTATTACCAGGCTGTATCTAATGAACCGTGTTAGCTACAGTTTAAATTTTCACAGATGACGTATTTCTGTTGCCGCTATAACAACAAAAACTAAAAACAGAATAAAATAAATATTTAAGGGGGGCTCCCATACAACAAACGTGACCGTTTGCTGTTTTGTCTAATGTTGTTTAGATAATGGTACGGAACCCTCCGTGTGCTAGTCCGACTCGCACTTAGCCGGTTTTTTTTGTTGTTGTTTGTGTACTACTAATAGGTTACATACCAAATTGCAGTTTTCTAGGACATTAGGAAATACCCTAAGTATTTTGATGATCATCAGTCAGTGACGAAATCAGGGTTTTTTAGATATCAATAAAATCTAAAGTATAGGAGCTATGCAATATGCAATTAAAACTATCTGTTTAATAAGTCTGCTATTGATAACAACGTATAATCCAAACCTAAGATATAAGGAGAAAAGGTAGGTAGTGCCCTTGCGCTTCGCTTGGCTCGTCTTGGCGGAAACAAAGAAACAGAAAACAAAGTTTTGGATTGAGCAACCATATGCATCATCGTAGTTGTTACCTAGCGTTGAATCATAATGTCATAGTAAACAATGTTATCATTCGTATTTTTACAGACAATGTTTACATATTGCAGACATTCATTATTTAGGTCCTAAATCCGATAAGATCTACATTTTTAACGTCGCGGATTTTATTGACTAGTCGTAAAAATGTGATTGGTTCGTGTGGAAAGCCAGTTTTTCTATCTAACAGTCCTTTGTATGGCAGTATGGCTCTTTTCTTAATATCCATGATTTGCTCAAGGAGAAGAGACACTACTTGGGAAAGGCATAAAGAATATCAATTGGAATTTTGGAGTGTGACACTTACTTCCGCATTTTTATGACGCAAGTATGTAAAGTTTTATGTATTAATAGTTGGGTGGTATCTCATTATTATTAATTACGATTTCCTAGTTTGATGTAAGTGACCACTGTAAACAGCAATAGGATGGCAAGGTATAATCAGAATTCAATTTCGGGTCTGGTTTCTATACAATTTAGAATAGGTTGGTGATGATGGATGGTGGTTGGTTACTTTTACCTAAACGATCTTCTTTCTGTTCTAACCAGCTATCGATCATATATCAAGTTGGGCAGCAGTTCTAACAGGGCGTTAATAACCTCTCGAAATCCCAGCTGGATACATTCCATCAGAATTAGGCCCCCTCCATCTCATAAAGAATAGACCTGGATCTCAGTGATGGATTAGAGCCAACTTCTCACAGAGAGAGAGGAGGCCCAAGTCCCTGGGTTGATATTATGGTAGTCCCTTAGATGCACCCTCACCTGTCAAACAACGAAGGCTTCTCCTTCTTAACATAGTTACTAGGCACGTAACCGGACTGGCTGCGCGCGTTCTGCACCCGCCACCAGTGCTTGGAGTCGTCGAGCAGCAGGTACCGCTCGTTCTTGCGCAGGTCCAACTCCTGCGCGCCCTGCGCCGCATAGTCGTACTTCGCAACTACGTAGCAGACGTCGTCCTGGAAAGAACCACAGGAATTGAATAAATGATTAATCATCTGTATTTTTGGTATTTACAAGGCGAGGTTAATGGAAACGCCGGGATGGGACGCCCTAGGACATACTCTGAACTTATTAGTAATTTACTTCAGCACGGTCAGGTACGTAGTAAACTATAGTAATCACAACCGGCGTACGTCTACGACCAGTTTTATGAAGATTGACGAAACAAAGTGTATGTAACATTCGCAGCAAGTGGCGTTGCGTGTTTTCTGTCTACGTTCATGAGAAAAAACAGTAAGTTTAAGTCCGTATTGCTATGATTCCACTTCCATGCAAAAGAAGGGTGATAATATTAACATGCGTGTTGTTGAAAGCGTCCAGGGTATTACAAGAGAATAGGTCACCTCTTTTGTTGCGTAAATAAAATTATTAATCAAAACAAGACAGCTGGTGATTGTATAAGCAGTACAATGGAGGGCATCGCTAAGCACGTTTGTATTATATTCGGGGATGCATTGAAGGATTTATGACTAGTAGTATTTGAAACTGAAAGGCTTGGGTGTACTGATGGATGATCTTTCTACGACATCAAAGTGACTGACCGAGATGAACAAAGTGTATAAGAGCACACACGGCCACACAATAACAGCTATGTCTTGCCAGTAGTGCCCGATCGAAGGTTGATTTCTGGCTGAAGCCGATTAGTTGGATATCGCCATAACAATAACGAGATAATACACACAAATAATAACAATTCTAAAATGTGTGATCTCAGCCCCCCGCGCGTTGCCTCTTCGCGCTCTTGCGCAATCGCAACAATTCGTTCAATTTCAGCACTTGCTAGATAGGTAGGTACCTTCGGCTTCAAAATCTATGGCCAATTTTGGACGAAGCCGAAGTTTTCTGGCCAAAGGTAAGGTAGCCGAAGTTTCGATCGGACACTAATTACCAATATAAACTGCATTCGCATTCTATAGGCTTTCCGTACAATCCCAAGTCAATGCATTCTGGAAATGTAGTGTCGCAGTGTCGCCGTGTGCGTAAATAATGATACTGCTAGTCTGCTAGAAAATTTGTCGATGACAACACACCGCTTGCTAGGTGTTAATGAGGGAGAAGTCCCATCTGTTAATAATATCCTGCTGATTAAATGATGTGGGCGTATTTGTAAAACACAGCCCACAGCCGATTATCTCATAGTTATTGTGGAATGTAGCATACATTGACGTAAGAAACCGCGATGGGGGACATAGCAGATTGGATTTCGAGAGAAGACATTGAGAGAACTCTCAACTTCGTGTATCAGTCTCCTATGAAATAATAACACAGTCATGGTATTGTGTGATGGCGCCAGCAATGGGCAAGTATTTACAATTGTATTGTTGGTCCATTACAAGCCTAAGATCGATTCAGTAGCATGACACAGCATGCAGCTGAGATTTATTAATGTTTAGGGATTACACCTCCATTTAAATTTCAAAGAATTCTATGTAGTATGTAGTCTCAAGAAACATGCCATAAATAATGTAGTCAGAATAAATAGAAGAGTTAAACAGCAAACTTGAGCAAACCACAGTTCAGGATAACTGCACAGTGCACATGTTAGGACTAGCTTCCAATGACTAATACTTTGTCCAAGATGACTCCAGAATGGAATGACGATACAGTTCAGTAAAATACCTTCGGAATATCCTATTGTTTAAAGGGTAATTTTTCCTGTTTATCATTTGGTTTTATACAATACATTACATATATCATACATTTACATTTTTATCATTAAATTTATCAATTAGGTATGCTACTGCTTTACCGGATTATAATTAACCATCATTCTTTAGGCAATATTTCTTCCATTTACTCAGATTTTAATGTGTCTATGTGTGTATGTTGACTGTGATTATTGTGATCAGTATATTATTTGGCATGTATGTTGTTATTATGTCTTACAATAGCTTATTTAATTTAATTGAATAAATTCATTTGAATTCATTGATTAAAACAAAGGTAAAAAATAAACTTGAAACTTCAAATACTAACCTTTGTTGGTGTTACTTATGTAAAAGAAAAACAGCACATTCAGAATAGTTTAATTATTAACTGTCATTCAATATTTCATGCAGGTGTTCACTCATTCAATATTTATATTTGAAACAGGATAACTACCAGTAGGGAAACCAAATACAACTTAATACCATTAATTAAATGTGGTTTTGTTTGAATGTTTATTTAAGCATATTATACTTAATTACCAAATGCATTCACATCCTGATGGTATATGGTTATGGCTATAGAATTGGAGGAAAACTAATATAATGAATGATGCACGGATTATATGAAAGTTTATAAGCTAAAAAGAGAGTAAATACAGAGATGGCTCTGACTATTTAATTGAGATGTACAGAAGAAGACTCATATCTTGCAGAGCCAATCCCAACATGACAATGATAATTAAATTCAGATTATGTTTTTTACCATAATTTGTTGTTGTTGTTGTTGTAAGTTACTTACCGGAATATCACAAAACAAACGTATTAATTTAGTTATAAATAGTCACCGTTAGATAAGCTGGGTTAGGGGACGGATTCTCTGACTAATTTTAGAATCTAATAGAAGCAATAAATAACTTATTACTCATTTCTTAACAGGTTTACTGACAGATTGTATAACTAGGGGACTGTTTTTGTTTGTGTTACTATGAATTATCCCAGCAATGTGCAAAGTTTGGTAATGGTAATGTCTTACCTGGTTAAAAGATAGTAAGTATATTCCCATTTCCTAGATTAAAAGCTTAAAATCTTCTATTTTTAACCTCCAGACAGGTTAAGATAGTAGCTTTCCAATTTATCAGAGTGAGTTATATCTGATAGCAACTCTTACTCATTAAGTATGTAAATCATTGCCAATTTAATTATGTAAGTTGTGTGTTTGGTAAGTATATCTAGATACAGACCAAAATAAATGAATGAATTTGAATTTGAAAAGTATAGTTTTAAGTAATTTAAATAAAATTTTAGTTGTTAGATGATTCAAAGATGCTACAGAACTAAACCATAGCTATCTTTACATGGCTGCATTCTTTTCATAACAATGAGAAAGTTATCTTTACTATCATTTCTCCGTTTATGTGATAATGTATCTGTTTTCAAATAGTTTTGCATTAATATTTTACCAATCTTTCTCTTTTCTATAATCACATGCAAGAAGAATTCTAAGTGTATTCACACTGATGATTATCTAAACATGTATTAAAACTTAGTGAAAGTGTTGGGAGCATGAATAATGCATAATGCATAGCAGACAAAAAATAATACAAATATCTACTATATCTCATCAAATTCCACAACAATTGAATTTGAAACAACTGCCGCCTAACTACCAGTGCTCAGGGCCAATCAGAATCATATTGTAGTTTACTAGTTTGTTAATTTGGCAACCTTATTGCAGTTTTTTAAACTAGTTGGAAGAACTGTCGGAACACAACTGAAAGTTGTCATTGCCTAAATATTTTTTTTTGTAGAACACCCAACAGGATGTGCCAAATTAAGATAGTTAAGCAAGCTGATGACTACGTTCGTGCGGCAGTGGGTGTAAAGTGAAGGTATACCTGTGCGTTTTTCCCGTGCCTCGTGTTGGCCATGGCGTGCGGCGCCGGCAGCGGTTTGTTCGCCCACACCGAGTCTGCGGCGCGCGCCGACCGCGTCTCCAGCATGACACCCCCAGCTACGGCTCCGCTCGGTCACCGCAGTCCCTCACTGATACATCGCGACCAGCACTCGGACCACTGCACTGCACCACATACACTGCACTCACGCAATATCACCACACCGATCGATTCACGATGCAGCACCACTACAAAACCTAATGATTGTTTATTAAAGGACGTGCGAAAATCTGATCGAAAGCCAAAGAGACACCAAAAGAGCTTCGCACTGTCGACCCCTCAGATCTTCCAAATATTTATTATTCAGCAAGAACAAATTATATGGAAGTGTCCTATTTCTTTTGTAATATTTTTGGTAGGATTTTCACTCAATAAATTACCTAATAACGATTAATTTACTGAAAAGTCTCATTTGTCGGTGGGGCAAACGACTAATCAATAGACAAACTTATTTTTTTATAAAACCAGTCAAATCATAGACTATTCAATTCAGAGAAGATTCAGACTCTGGATTCCTAAAGAAAGTTTCAACAAATTAGTCGATTAAATTATTTTTAGGACACACTCTAATTTAGTGAGTACCTCTAGTATTTTTTTATCTGGCTTGTACAGCTTGGATGGCCGCTGCTGGCAACACTAACCAATCGTCTGTGACGTTTTGCTACGTACCTATGGTGTGTTTTCGATAAAATATTTTTAATGGGTCAAAATCATTGATTTAGTCCCGTAAGAAGTGATAATGTCGGATTCGGAAGCCAGCAATTACTCGGGGAGTGGATCTGAGGCGGGTAGCGTAGCATCCCGTCATTCGCGGAGGAGCGCTGCGAGCGCCCGTTCAGTGCGGTCCCGGTCGGGCTCCCGGTCGCGATCCGGCAGCCGCAGCATCTCGCGGACTCCCTCCAGGTCTCGCTCTAGGTCTAAATCACGTTCACGGTCTCCTTCCAGGTTGGTAGTATATTATCAATGAACGATATCGTTTGTGTTTGCAAACTGTACAGTTTGATAACAGTTTTACAAAGGTTCATTGCTTGAATAACATTAAGTAAATTTCGAAGCTGTTGCGCAATTCACAAGGTTTTCTACATTGATTTTCATTATATACAGCCAATAAATTGTTTATTTGAAGATATTGTCAGAACAATTCCATTGCACACATGCTTTCACTGATCAATATGTATGATCTTAACATTCCTCATCCTGTACAGAGCGTTCGATACATACACCAATAAAAAGATTCATATAACCAAGCACATACCCAATCTTAATTACATAGTATAATTGTTGATAACATGTTGTGGGCTCAGTAGGGCTCCAAAGGTTGAACCCTACAACTTTGATTATCTGCCTTAAACTGTGCCTACAGCAAATTTTAAATGAATGTCTCAGCTTCAGGTATCTATCATAAATCGGTCATAGTCAGTTAACCCTGGATAAAACACATAAGAGATTTGGCTACTTTGTTGTTTTCTGTCTAATTATAAAATAATAAAATAAAATAAAAAGCCTTTTCTAATCTTGCTTAAATTTACACACTTTTTAATATTAGGCACTTATTCATAATTCTATGTTAGTTGTGTTAGTCTTTAACTTAACCTATTTATTAGTGTTAGTTTTTATTAAATGTTGGAGATGTAGCCCCATTACGGGTAAACGCCTCCTCCATCTTTTTCCACTTCTATCTAATTACGAACTTATATTTTGTAGGAGTCGTTCAGCTGGCTCTGCCTCCCCTGCCAGTCGCAACAGAGATGATGAGGCTAAAGAGGCTTCTGGGGATGAGGAAGTAGAGGTAGGTTTATTCTAAATGATGTATGGGAACAACAATTTTAAAATAGATTGCTGCTGGTTGGACTACTACTATCAGTGTTATCGGTCAGTATGTCAAAACTCTAACACCCAGTATAATCAGCCTATACTGTACCCACTGCTGAGACACAGGCCTCCTCACGGAGAGGGAGTGGGCCATGAGCCACCATGTGGGGCTAGGTGTTGAACTGAATTTAACAAAATTATTATAGTTGAAGATGCATGCAGTCCATGAGGATGGCTAAAAAGATAGATTGAATAATTACTTTCCAAAAATGGCAACACAATGACATGAACACTTGAAAATATTATTCTTTCAGCACCATCCTCTCCATTGGTGGCAACTCCACTCATGCCAAGCCAATTAACATAAGATATCAAGATGGTATCAATCGTGTTTGTATTAAATATTTCAACATAAATCTGTCATATGTGAATTCTCCGATACCTAGATTGTGCAAGATCCTTAATGGCCGCAGTGACTTAGTAGATGTACACCACGATAGTATAAATAAATTCCTCCGAGCTTTTGTAAATAATCCAATGACAATTAAATTTTATTTTAAACCTGTTTTCAATTTCTTAGTTTATTCTTTGTATTTTTTTTTTATTCTTTTAATTTTTTTTTTCTTATCAATTTATGGTTGTTATATTTATTCATAATCCAATCAATTAATCACAATTTAATCAATTATAATTTTATTCAGTAATTTTACATCCCCAATGACTTTCTCTTTTTAGTGTTGTATACAGCATTGAATGAATGATTTGATAGTTTTCTTTATTATTGTTTTAATTATTTTTTGTATGTATAAGTTTCTAATGTCAATAATATAAATATGTTATGTTAAACCGTTTTTTTGTGCATGTGGTGTTAACCTGTAATTAATTGTTGCACTTGTAAATGTTACTCTAGTCATTAAGTAAGAAATGTACATAGTGTAAACAATTGTTGGTTAACCTAAATAAATAAATACCAATTCATATTTCTTGCAGGATGAACAAGAACCGGAAGGTGAGGACTTGGTAGACTCTGAAGAATATGAAGAAGACGAGGAAGAAGAAAGACTGAGGAAGAAACGTAAGAAGGACAGTCGCTATGGAGGATTCATTATTGATGAAGCTGAGGTAATGATTAAAATTCAAATATTTGTATAAGTAAACAAAAAGAACAGATGTCATTATTAATAAAATAAAATTAACACTACTCGTATGTCTTACTCTTCATGTACAAAAAGCTTCCCAATGAATGAAACTATTTTGCTTGCTTCAGGTGGATGACGAGGTTGATGAAGATGATGAATGGGAAGAGGGAGCACAAGAGATGGGCATTGTGGGCAATGAAGTGGATGAAATTGGGCCCACGGCCCGGGAGATCGAGGGCAGGCGCCGAGGTACCAACCTGTGGGACTCACAGAAAGAGGAGGAAATTGAAGAGTATCTTAGAAACAAGTATGCTGATGAGTCCGCAGCACTCAGACACTTTGGCGAAGGTGGCGAGGAAATGTCAGATGAAATCACACAACAGACCCTTCTGCCAGGCATCAAGGACCCTAATCTATGGATGGTCAAGTGCAGGATAGGTGAAGAGAAAGCCACAGTCCTACTCCTCATGAGGAAGTTCATTGCCTACCAGTTTTCTGAAGAACCATTCCAGATCAAATCAGTTGTGGCCCCAGAAGGTGTGAAAGGATACATCTATATTGAAGCCTACAAACAGACTCATGTTAAGAACATCATAAATAATGTTGGAACATTGAGGATGGGTATCTGGAAGCAGGACATGGTACCTATTAAGGAAATGACAGATGTGTTGAGAGTAGTTAAGGAACAGTCAGGTTTGAAGCCAAAACAATGGGTCAGACTAAAGAGAGGGTTGTACAAAGATGATATTGCTCAAGTGGACTATGTAGATCTGGCTCAGAATCAAGTGCATTTGAAATTGTTACCTAGAATAGACTATACAAGGCTCAGAGGAGCTCTTAGAACAGTACAGAGTGAAAGTGAGGCAGCCAAAAGGAAAAAAAAGAGGCGCCCGGCAGCAAAACCCTTCGACCCGGAAGCCATCAGAGCTATTGGAGGCGAGGTCACGTCAGATGGTGACTTCTTAATATTTGAGGGCAACAGATACTCCCGAAAGGGATTCTTATATAAAAACTTCACAATGTCAGCCATATTGGCTGAGGGTGTGAAACCCACACTGACTGAATTAGAAAGATTTGAAGAACAGCCTGAAGGAATAGATATAGAATTAGCAGCACCTGCCAAAGACGACCCAACTAGCTTACATTCATTCTCAATGGGCGACAATGTAGAAGTATGTTCCGGTGACTTGGCCAACTTGCAAGCTAGGATTATAGCCATAGATGGTTCCATGATAACTGTCATGCCAAAGCACGACGCGTTGAAAGATCCTTTAGTGTTCAAGCCTAATGAGTTGCGGAAGTACTTCAAACAGGGTGACCACGTGAAGGTATTAGCAGGCCGGTACGAAGGTGACACGGGTCTGATCGTGCGCGTGGAGCCGCACAGAGTCGTGCTCGTGTCTGATCTCACGATGCACGAGCTGGAAGTGCTGCCGCGCGATCTACAGCTTTGCTCTGACATGGCCACTGGTGTCGACTCCCTCGGTCAGTTCCAATGGGGCGACATGGTCCAGCTCGACCCTCAAACTGTTGGCGTCATAGTCCGACTAGAGAAAGAGAACTTCCATGTTCTAGGCATGCAGGGTAAAGTTATTGAATGCAAACCGCAAGCTTTACAAAAGAGACGTGAGAACAGATTTACTATGGCTCTCGATTCTGAACAGAATACGATTCAGAAGCGTGACATTGTGAAGGTAATCGACGGCCCTCACGCCGGTCGTAACGGCGAGATCAAGCATTTGTACAGGAACTTCGCGTTCTTACAGTCCCGCATGTATCTCGATAACGGTGGTATATTCGTGTGTAAGACGCGCCACTTGCAGTTAGCGGGTGGTAACAAGAATAATAACGCGTCAGCTGGTTTATCTCTCGGGTTCATGTCGCCTAGGATACAGTCGCCGATGCATCCGTCGGGTCGAGGCGGTATGACGCCCCGGGGTCGCGGGGGACGGGGCGGGAGAGGAGGTGGAGTTACAAGAGATAGGGAGCTTATAGGACAGACTATAAAGATCACGGGAGGCCCATACAAGGGCAACGTGGGTATCGTGAAGGACGCCACGGGTAGCACAGCTCGCGTGGAGCTGCACTCCGCGTGTCAGACGATCTCCGTGGACCGCTCGCACATCGCGGGCGCCGGCAACACGGCGCGCGACGGCGCCAGCTCCTTCTACACGCGCAACACGCCTGGACGCACGCCCACACTGGGTGCGCAGACGCCCACGTACCGCGACACCGGCATCAAGACGCCCATGCACGGCTCCGCCACGCCGATATACGACGTGGGAGGGAGAACTCCTCACTATGGTTCGGCAACACCATCTCACGAAGGAGGACGTACTCCCGCACACGGGGCGTGGGACCCGACCGCTGCCAACACACCGGCGCGAGCGCCAGACTTCGAGTACGGGTCTCTGGACGACGGCAACGACGCGTACGCGGCGGGTCCGTTCACGCCGCAGACGCCGGGCACGATGTACGGCTCGGACCACACGTACTCGCCGTACCGGCCGTCGCCGTCGCCGGCGGGCTACACGGCGGGCTACCCGGCCACGCCGTCGCCGGGCGGGTACTCGCCGCGCTCGCCCTACGCCGCTGCAGACGCCGCGGCTCCTGACTGGCATACTACGGAAGTTGAGGTGAATAAGAATTATCTTTTATCTTAGAATTTGTCCCCTGACTATTACTAACGGTATTAGTCTTGTCTGTGCTTTCCCAGTAACGAAACATTCACGGAAAATACGTTGAAATCTTTATTTCACTGTTCACCCTCTTTTAGTTGAAATCTTTAATCCCATTTCCCATCCCATCAAGTACATTATTTAAATAAATATAAAATTTTCATTATTCATTTTAATAAGTCTACTTCAGGTCCAAAATTGGTTCACAGCAAACAATTTGGTACTAAATGTAAAAAAAAACAAATGCATAAGATTTGTTTTACCGAATGTTAAAAGTAGTGAATGTGATATAATATTGAATAAAGAGAAACTTGAATTCGTAGATAAAACGATTTTCCTTAGGATTATGCTTGATTCAAGGCTACAATGGGGTTCTCATTTAACATCTCTTGCGGGGCGGTTAAGTTCAGCTGCCTATGCCATTAGAAAGATCCGTCAATATACTGAAGTAGATACCGCTAGACTGGTTTATTTTAGTTACTTTCATAGTATAATGTCTTATGGCATTTTGCTGTGGGGACGGGCTGCAGATATTGAGTCTATATTTATTCTGCAGAAAAGAGCCATCAGAGCCATATATAATCTTCGTAGGCGCGATTCTCTAAGGGAACTGTTTAAAGATATTGGCATCATGACGGTACATTGTCAATACATCTACGAAAACATAATGTACATCAGAAAAAGCACCTTTTTGGTAAAAGGGGTGACAGACATAATTACAGTACTAGAAATAGGGACCAACTAGTTCAGCCAGGCTTCAGACTCGCTAAAGTAGACTCATCTTTCATGGGGTACTGTTTGAGATGCTATAATAAAATTCCACAAAGTATTCTTGAACCGAATGAGACGAAATTTAAAACAAGCATTAAACGCACACTATGTAAGCAAGCATATTACAAGTTGAGCGATTATATCGCTGATAAAAATGCTTGGCTCAATGCTGGTCCTGCTCCACAAGGACAGGGGCGCATAAATTGATAGCATTAAATTGTATTGTTGGAGCTGCTGAAGATTGTACAACTATCTTTGCATTGTATAGATTCAATCTCTTTAGTATTATATAATTGCATAGCCCATATTGTGTGAGTACTATGTACTAGAAAGCTATCATTCACTGAAAACCTACGTCTTTTCTTGACTTGAATGTGCCCTGGCGCCGGCGGTTGAGAGTATGTCATGCTCACTCAAATGTCTCGCCGATGGTGGCGCATGTTTCGGATCATTTAGTTCCCTTCAAAATGGTTGAGTTGAATGGTGCTGATCCATGCGTCATGTCCGTGAACGGGCGCTGTCAGTTGTGACTGGTCATCTCTTAGTGGCCAAGGCTTATTTGAATGAATTATTTTAAATTGTATTTTTTTTTTGTGTGTTTTTACTATGGACACTTTTAACGTGCACATCTTGCTACATTGTTCTCACATAATATACCATCTCAACATGAATGATGTAACCAAGATTTTGTAACAATATTCTGATTTAAAAGAGTGTCCATGGAGTTTCTTGCCCGTTCTTCTCCATAGAGATCTACGCTAGGGAATGGGCAACTACAGTACTTTCACAGTTTTTATGTTTTGTGACTGGGACTGTAGCTACATTTAATTTTCATCTTTGTTTCGACAATTCAAAAGTGCCTGTAACTGGCTTATTTGAAATAAATGCTTCGATTTTGATTTAACTGGGTTGTGGAGGTCAGATAGGCAGTCGCTCCATGTAAAATACTGGTATTCAGCTGCATCCGGTAAAACTAGAAGCCGACCCCAACATAGCTGGGAAAAGGCTAGGCAGATGATGTGTCACTTTACCCAAACATAAGGCATATTTTAAACTAATGTACACAAATGATGTTTCCAGGTCCGCGTCCGCGCTCCGCACGACGACGACGCGCTGGCCGGGCAGACGGGCGTAGTGCGCGGACTGTCGGCCGGCATGTGCGCGCTGTACCTGCCGCTGGAGGACCGCGTGGTCAACGTGCTGGCCGACCTGCTGGAGCCCGTCGTGCCGCAGTCCGGGGACCGCGTCAAGGTTTACCAGACTGCCACGCTCACTGTCGCACAGGAACATGAAGTTCACAGTTCACATAATTTCGCAGACCATCTGCAGATACCAGAATACGTGCTCCACCCTAGGACGCCATTTTTAGTTCTAGGACATGCCAGTTTCGTTACGACATTTTGCCGCACCGTTTCATGAGCTGTAGTGATGAAATAAATTACACAAAATAAATGTTTTTCAAAATATTCACTGAGTCTTGCTCTAAAATAAATATCTTTCAACATTTTCAGGTAATCGCCGGCGAAGACCGTGAGGCCGTGGGTCAGCTGATCTCGATAGAGAACCAAGAAGGTGTCGTCAAGTTTGGCACGGATGACATCAAGATCATGCAGCTGCGACATCTCTGCAAGATGAGCACCGCGTAGACTTAACTCTGACAACTTTAGCTAAACTAGCTTTACTTTAGGGGATACTGTTTCTTTTATTTCGTTGTGACAGTAATGTAATCTACCATCCAGCCTTATTCATGTCGGGAATGGCTTCCGATCTCGCCAGCATCTTAGTTGTGTAACTCGCTCTTTGCGATGATAGCTTTCATTTTGACACAATAATATTATTGCTTCTTAATCTTCATCTCTTGAACTTGTACCATGATACTTGGGGTCGGCACAACACGTTTAGAATAGTAGAATAGTCATTTATTTGCTCAGTTTGTTTTTCCATTCTCTCCTGTCAACCGTCACGCAATCTTGCTTCTAAATCTTCTAATACTCTAAGGCCCCGTTCGAACTATGTCGTGACAACAGATAATCGTGTAGTTTTAAGTGTCGTGGCTTGTGTATTTAAATAGAGGTGTTCACATATAGGACGACATGATTACTGTCATCCACGAGTTTTAAAAACTAAAAACCAACGATAAATTAATCGTCACGATATAGTGGGAACGGGACCTAAAATCTACGTGAATGGCTTTTCTGAAAGAGACAATTTTGCCAATATCACGTAGGTATAGGACCCACATAAAGATAAAGATCATCGCGTTTTGCGTTTGAACACAATGTTGTTGAACTGACAAAATGAAGGAGATTATCTTGTAAGAGTGTGGTACGTAATTACGATGCAGATAAGTAATTTTACTATTGCCAGTTTTCAGTAACAGTAGCCAACACCTAAAGTGCCTATATAAAAACGTTCAACGTTAAAGTTCCAATGGTGCGTTTTTATTCAGACATTCATTTCTATTTTGGTTAGTGTTAATGAAAACATGCTGCAATATGATCAGTATTGACATACAAAGCGACTGACATCTGAATTCTGTAGTCAATATTTTTATTTATATTTAATACAATGTTTGAGTACCTAAATAACAGTCAACATTATTAATATTTTGACTGTTATTTAGGTAGTCAAAAATTAACTCAATCAAGGAATTAACAAATACTCCATAGTTTTCAGACCACTTCATATTTTCCGATGGTTTTAACTACTTCTTAAACTTAAATCTCTATTTAAAACTTATGTTATAAGAATATTGTCTTATTTACAGAAGTATAAATAAAGTATACAACTGCAATGAATCCGATGTTCTTATTTACTCGCTAACCGAATGTTATCAGATAATAATTATGTATGCTGCTAAGGTTACATTAGTTCCATCACCTTCTTGCCTCTGAACCTTAAAAACTTGTTCAACACCATTCTTCAATCGGGAAAAGGAGAAGCACAGAGCATTATAAAGGGTGTGTAAAGACTTAACGAAGCCGAAAGGCACTTATTCTACCCTTATTTACGATATTTTTTTGTTGTACACTATACCTGGGAACCTTTAGTTATGGAGATATTGGGAGTCAAAATTCCAACGTTTCCACTAGTTTTTTTAAATACATGTTTTTAATGTAATATTTTTACTTTAAACACCTCCAAGACCCCCGTACTATTCAATCCACCCATCAGCACAACGTTTCGAGTGCGGTACATTGACTTTTACCATAACGTGATTAAAAAAGAAAGTCGTTTCCCAGTAATCATTTTTGCGTAAAGTTACTTAATATGATGTACAGAATGCCTGGTTGACGGCTTCGTGATGACTCTGTTTACACCCTGTATATGGGAGAAGTTCCAAGGACAATGTGTCGTTCCAATATAATTCGTCAGCACGAAAATGCGATATGTATAGTATAATATCGGGTACCTACCGTTCGAACATTTACAAGGTTATTATTTAGAAAGACGGAAAACTGGACAAACATCAGCCACCAGAACAAGTCGGATTTCGGCCCAGTTTCTCTACAACTGACCATTTTCAGACACAATGGTTTATTCATCATCATCATTTCGGCCGAAACACGTCCACTGCTGAACATAGGCCTCCCCCAAGTGTCGCCACATTGACCGGCGACTCACATCCAGCGGATTCCTGCAACCTTCACCAGGTCATCGGTCCACCTCGTGGGAGGTCTTCCAACGCAACGTCTTACGGTTCGCGGTCGCCAATCCAGAACTTTTCGGCCCCATCGGCCATCCGTTCTGCGAGCAATGTGCCCTGCCCACTGCCACTTAAGTTTGGCAATTCTTCGGGCTACGTTCGGTGACTTCTCGTCTTCATTTCTGATTCGATCGCACGAGGACTCCGAGCATAGCCCTCACCGTTGCCCTTTGAGTGATTTTAAGCTTTCTGATAAGGCCCATTGTTAGCGACCATTATATGATTTAGTGTCATCATGAAATACCTCAAAATCCAATAAACCCCTATATATAAATGGAAGGCGTTCGATAACATAAAACATCCCGAAATATTCCCTCGTTTCGCATCAGTGTACGTTCGTACACACGCACGCCGCCGCCGTAGCGTAGAGTCAGCGCACAGGCCGCACACCGACCTGCTGCATGCTCGCGTATGGTCCGTACGACGTCCCGTATGTGGTATGGCGTCGTGACGTGATCGGTGACGTGTCATCGAGTAGGTAGGTATCGGTCGTCCAATGAAGAAACACCCATTGACATTTTTATTGAGAAATTATCTGACCCACGCAACTTCGTCTGCGTCACATAAGAGTGAAAAATCTCACAAAAGGAATAAAGATTTTTTTTATTCGGATTTGTAGTACCTACCTACCGGAGATTAGGTAGGTACTTACCCCTAACATCCAAATTCACAAACTTTATCTCTTTATATTATTGATTAAGTAGGTATTTGTAACATTTTCTGTTAGTACAATAATGTTAAGGTAAGTAAGAAATAAATAACGTTATAATTCGACAACAGAAGTTTTATTACTCTAACCTAAATTAAGATAAAATAAAAACTCAACTCGTCCATACAAACTCTACGACAAAATACACACACACCCACAACACAACACTCACAAAGTCACAATCACCTCAAAATACACACAAAAACACAACACACATCAAAACCAACTTTTTGGAAATTCATTTTATCAAATAAAACGATTTGATTTTGATTTAAGTATATATATTATTTCTGGCATTTAAATACTCTTCAACATGTATTTCTAAGTAGCAATAAATAAGCTTATTAAACCTTAATTAGAGCCGTTATTGCTCATATTAGGTATAAAAGTAAGTATTTACATCTTTGATTTAAGATTATTAATTAGGTAGGTATGATTTTTTTGTAGTATAATTCAAGCAATGGGTTGATACTTACATACAAGTATTTTAGTCATTTTACTAAAAGTACGATAATTTTAACGTATTTATTATTCTAATAACGTAAATTAGAGCTCAACATTGTAAATTAGTAAAACAGTTGCATGCGACTGTACATCTTGACACTAAATAGACCAAGAGCAAGGTTTAATGGTTTCAGAGAAGTTTAAGCCACTCTAACCTAGTAATTTTAAACATAAAAACATGTATTTAATAGAGAATTTATCTCTCTCGGACATTTCTAAGGACTTTAGACCGATGAAACTAGAAGTATATTACACATATATTATATAGAAATATTTTTTCTTGGCAATTTTTTGTGAACTCTTCGATCTAGCTCTTGAACTATACTTTATTAACTTATTATATCGCTTGCGTTTCGAAAAACTTAGGTTTTTTCCTGGCCTAAAAACCTAGGATTTTTTGTGTATTTTTACAATTTTTGACAAATTTAAATCTATGTTTTACAAAAAATCCAGACCTCTGCAATGCTTTATCAGCGAGATATCGGCGATAACGTGTTTTTCACCGTTTCAATGGCGCGGCCATGCGGTTTTAGTCGTACAGCTCCTAAAATATAAACCTAGGATATTTTTCCATATTTTTACAAATTCAATCTGCTAATTACCTAAATTTCAGATCTCTGCAACGTTTAGTTTTAAAGATGTCCGTGGCCGCGCGCTTCCTCGTGTTTCGATGGCGCGGCCACGTTCAAACCCTTATAACTTTTTAACCATAACTTTGACAAACTTATGGTTTTGGGAATCAACCTTTACAAATTTTTACAAAATCTTGGTAAAGTTTAAAAAAAAAAACGCCGTGGCCGCGCCATCGAACGCACACATTATATCTTCTAAACTAAGACCCGATTAAATCTGTAACTTGGCGACCAATTTCGACTAACTAGCGACTAAAAATGGGAGAAAACAGATCTTCGCTAGGTGCCCTAGTTTTTGAGATATAAATGTGGCCCTGCTGGGGTAGGCTCTCTCCAGTAGGCCTATTACGTATTTTTCTGATATCCAGTGACTATCAAGCTTCGGTTGTGAACCGAACGTTGATAACAACCGAGAATGTCATAATATTGGTATTACGTATCGCACTGAGTGGATATCACTTAACGGTGACTAACAGCCCGGGTACGGTGTAACGTCTTTCACGAAAGCCACTTCAAACTCTGATGTCATCAATATGTTGTCCACTATGTTTACCTAATCGAAATAATATTAGTATCGATACGAAAGCGTCTGTCAAAATGAGTTACGGTGATTATCAGCCATGATGACAACCAATGACGTCATATTTGCAATCGCGACTGGTCATACATAGTGATGTGATTCTACCCGGGTAAATTCCTAAAATGGGAATATTCCCGGGAATATTCCCATTGAATCCACCCAATGGGTATTTATTCGGGTATTTATATTTTTATGATCAATTTATACATATTTCGCATAAACCGATTTCCTTGTACAAAAATAACAACTATAAAATTGTGTTACACTGTTTTATTCATGAAACGTTGTTATTTATTAATATAATCCATACTACAATAATTAAACTAAGCATTAATAAATAACTGATGCGCTTAACGGTTAGCTTTGTTTGAATGACCAAGCAGGTACACGCCAGCGCAATGCACCAATCAGAAAACACCACGCACCGCGCGTGGTGTTTTCTGATTGGTGCATTTCATTTACCGGGTAAAACAGTAGACTTCAATACCGTAGCCACGTTTAGTATTCACTTGAGTATCGGAATTTGCGGACGTGCTTATGTGTTAATTCTGGTGTTTTGTGTTGAAACTTGTTTGCTGTGTATTTGGAATATTCTTAAATTCTACCTGACATTTTTGGCAACGAATAACGGATTTTGAGTGTAGGTACATATTATTATTGTGGTATATTTGTAAAATTTAGTGAGGCGATCGTATCGAATTTACGTAAGTACTTATTTATTCTTTAAATATATTTTATTGATTGTATTTCTATCTCATAATAATTATTATGATTCTCTTTTCCTCTGATAGAAAAACATGCCATATTAGTATTTAATTAATAAATAAACAAAAAAAAATATTATAAATAAATTTTAATAATTTGTTTTTCAAATTAAATTTTTAAATATTTCCTAAAAATTATTAAAAATATTAATATTGATTAACTTTATTGTTATAGTTATCATCATGCCGAAACAGAAAAAACAAAAAGTTTGGAGACATTACCACAGCTTACCTGACAAATCAGTCAAATGCACATTTTGTTCAAAAATGTACCGAGTACCTAATGTAACCAAAATGGGTAATCACTTGATGAAGTGTCCTAAATGTCCGCTGGTTATAAGAAATGAGTTAACGGAAAGCTGTGAAGAAACATCGTTAATAGCATCAAATACATTGAACTCATCAACTACAGAAGGAGAAATAATTGAAAACTCAACACCCAGTGACGCTACTCCTTTTCTCGAATTTACAGAAGAAAAAAAACTACGACTTACAAAATTGCTTTCAAAGGCAATTTATGTTACTGGCTCGCCTCTGTCTATGGTGGAACATCCTCTGTGGAGAGAGTTTTTTAAAGAACTACAGCCTCTGTTCGAACTACCAACACGAAAAGCTGTTTCCACAACACATTTAGAAACAATTTACAATCAAATGGAACGAGAAATAACTGAAGAATTGAAGTCGACTGACAATTTACATCTTCAGTGCGATGGATGGAGTAACCGACGGAACGAGGGTATTATTAATTTTGTTATTGCAAAACCTGAACCCGTTTTTGTGAAAAGTTTAGCTACAACTAGCCATCGTCACACTGCCGAATACCTAAGTGAAGAAATTAAAATAGTAATGAGAACCTACGGAACGTATAAATTTGTGACTTTAATAGGAGATAACGCAAAAAACTTACAAAAAGCTTTTGATTTAGTAAAACTGCAACATCCGAACGTAATCACACTTAATTGCGTGGCGCACACATTGAATTTACTTTGTCATGACATAATGAAAGAAGATGCTATACAAGCTTTCATTTCAGTTGCCGTCGACGTAATCAAATCTATTAGAAAAAGTCAAATTCTGAGCGCGTTATTCAAGCAGATAATTGTAGAAAAAGGTTCTGGCGAGCAACTGAAATTGCCCAGTAAGACGCGTTGGGGCAGTTACCTTCATGCTGTGCGTAGTTTGCAAAATAGCAGATTACATATTTAAACTAGAAGGAAACGAAGTGTACATAAATGACGTGTACATGTCATTCAAAGATATAAAATCACGTTTGGTCTTTCTGCTTCCTGGTTTTTCTTCTTTGGTTGACAATAATGTCAGGGAGAGGATTTTAAATGCAGTTGATAAACGCAGAGGGAACTGCATAAAGCCTATTCATCTAGCAGCCTATATGCTAGATCCAAAATCTCAAGGCATCGAACTCAACGAAGATGAAGAAATCATTGCCATGGATTTCATTAATGAGAAAGGAAGGCAGTTACACTTGGAAATAATGACAGATTTAGCTAATTATAGAGCAAGAGAAGGTTTGTGGGGAAAATCTTTTGTTTGGACCAGCCTCCAGAAAATGAATGCCTTAACTTGGTGGAAAGGAATTTGCAAAAACAAACCTCTGAGCAAAGTTGCAGCTTGTCTTTTAACTGCTCCCTGCACCTCAGCTGCAACAGAGCGTACCTTCAGCGTTCATGGAAATATCCACAGCCTTAAACGGAATAGGTTAACAACAGAAAGAGCTGCAAAGCTGGCCTACATATCATATAATTGGAATTTGTTACACAATAAAAAAGACGAAGAAGTAAATGAAGAAGATGAGGAACCCACTTCAAGCCCTTTTATGGTTAGCCCATTGACCATAAACAATATTGAACCTCAACCATCAACTTCTGGAATAAACACAAGAGAAATAGAGTTTTGCGATATAACAAGAACATTCTCCGATGACAGTGATTTAGACAGTGATTAAATGAATCTCAATAACATTTGACCTACTACTTAGTTTAAACTTGAAGTGATTTTTGTCACCCATAATCTGATATTTAAACAATAATTTTCATATTTGAACCATCCTGTTGTTGATTAAATGATTTTGGAGTTTGTGTTATTGTTTTTATTCAGTGCTTACTAATTCAATCGTCATAGAAACTAATTTATCCACGATTTGGGAACTTACCCGGGTAAATACCCGTTTTGGGAATATTCCTAGGAATATTCCGGGTGGAATGATAGAAACTTTCCGAGTCGCCCATCACTAGTCATACATAATACGAAACTAACCTTTTGACAGTAAATTGATGGACACTGAGTCCAGTTACTATCATTTCGAGCTGTCAACAGAGGTACGTAATAGGCCTGCGATCGGCCACTTAAAAACCCTATATCTTTTGAACCAGTGACCGACCAAATCTGAAATTTGGCGACCAATTTCGACTAATTTGCGATTAAACGTTTGTGTTATCAAAATTAAAATCCCTGATGGTGGATCTGCCAGTGTCAGTCACACTGGTCGAGCATCAAGTTGGACGTGTACTTACTTTTTGCAATGTGTGGAATTGTCATAAGATTATTTTTTCAGTAGTCTCATAAAATGCTGTGCTCTTGGAGTGCGCTGCGCCAAGACTGCTTTTATGCACTACGCTTCTTTGAATGACAAGGACGTAGGTACGAAAAAATAACACCCAATAATGATTTTATTAACATTTATTCAATAAATAATACAAAATTGGTTTTCATTGCAATGCTTAAGAATTTCAAACACAAAGTTACAGTCACGTAAACTGAGCAAACTTCCTACCAACATTACACTGATGTTAGACGAACGATTGTTTCACTTTATTACAATATGATTACATCGAAATACAAAGATACCGTACAGTAACACTCGACTTCCCACATTAAATACATCAATGGAATTTTAGGTTTGTTTCAGGTAACATTGATTATATTAAATTTATTAAAAATTGTATTATATAAGAATGGATATTAATGTAAATGCTCAGCGAAATGCGGCCAGAAGGATAAAATGCTGCAACATTGTTCCGTAACATTGACTAGCCTCTACCTCACGGGTGTTATACATTACACACGCTCAACATGATAACATTAGCCATGATTTACAAAACAATAAAAACTAATCAACAAATTTATAATCCGACCGAATTATGTTGACACGCACACATTTGGTTCACTACGTAAAACGTATGTAATAAGTAGTTGTACAATGATAAAATAGTTACATGATATTCGTAGAGTAATTAATAAGTCTTCTTAGAGTTAACTACAAATAATCATGAATGTTTTATTATGCTTGTACGAATGCATCATGTGTCAACATAACCGTACTACATCAATACATTAAAACATATCAGTTACATTATGCAACACATGAGCTCGCCTTGAACACTCATTTCATAAATGAGTCATCATAATTATAATACAAATAAACAGATGAACAAAAGTGTATTTATTGCAAAATTATTATTATTATTACATTGCAAACACTATCCCCGATCCCCCTAAGTACTAATACAATTATCTTAGTCTAGCGATGTTTCGTCCCGACCACGAAACGTCGACTGTCTTTTAAAAACGTGTAGAAACAAATCTATGGGTTTCATGATAGGGACAATAGTTATCTACACAAGAGACGCTAGGCCATATCTACACGATATCCGAGGACTACAGTAGTGACGTAACATTCACTTCCGATCACGCACAGCGCACTCCACATCAGATCTACATAATTTTAAATTTACACAAAGAATCTCATCAGAAGCGTTCGACCAGTCAAACGGTGTACTTACTTTTTATACATAAACATTACGATCATCCCTCCGCACTCGCTCAAGCGAAAATTTAGTATTACAATAATACACACTACGATATTTAGACGTAAGACACAAATATGTACACAACTTAACGAAACTAACGTAGAACTTAGAGCCGGTGCTCGCGCGTGTGTGACGGACACTAGACAGACAGTAGACAGTCCGGACAGTCCGGACAGGCTCACGACGCGTACATGCGCTTGATGTCTTCCTTGTACCGGTCCTGGATGTCTTTCCGCTTGATCTTGAAGGCAGCCGTCACCAGCCCCATGTCGGGCGACCACACCTCCGTCACCAGCTTCACGGCGGCGGGGACCTCGAACTTCTCCAAACCACCTATAACAAAACGATACTCAGTCACACAAAAGCGTAACCTATGCTGCGTCATCAAAACCTCCCTTTTTTTAGTTTAGTAAAACAACAATTTCAGGGCCTAAATTCAAGCTATCATTAAAAGACTACGGACATTTACACATCAATATTTTTGTCCTATTTCAGTCATAAAACATCATAATCAAACTCACATTTCCTAGCATGATCAGCCAACTCTTTCACCACAGCCTTCTCCACGTTAGCATTCTGGCACAGCTGCTCGAAGTCCATCTCTGGCAGGCCGATCCTGGCGGCCAGCTCGGCCAGGTGCTGAGGGTTGGGGACCAGCAGACACACGGTGTAGCACTTGGAGCTGTCTCCGTACACGCAGATGTTCTCCACGATGGGGCAGGTCTTCAGTTCAGCTTCCACTTTGCCGAGGGACACGTATTCGCCGGCTTGCAGCTTCACGAGGTCCTTCTTGCGATCTGTGAAGGTAGTAAGAGGTTGTTATAAGAAGATGATTTACGATATATGGATTTTACAAGTTGGATTCAATAAAACGCTGATTGTTTTTCGACTTCAGGAGAGCCACTAGCCCCGCGTGGGCGGTGAGCTATGGTTTAGCTCGCCGTCCGTCCGTCTCATGACGACAGTCCGTGTCGACGGCGCAGGAGTGTTCCACGCGCGCCTCAAAGAGAGTCAGCAAGAGGAAGGGATGCCTGCCGGGGTTGAGGGACTGTTCGAAAGAGATACCGTGGCCCCGGAACACAAAGGGCGATGAAGGAACATGGATGGGTTTTAGTCAGTAAAAGTCTGACACTCCCTGCTGCACCGCCCAGAGCGGTAGAGTGTCAATTAGTTAGCCCGTATCTTTTCAAATACATACTATTTACATTACTATTATTGTCCTACTGCAAGGCAAAGGCTTGCAAATTTGTGTGTTACTAACCGATAATTTTAATGCATCCGTCGTGGTGCAGCTCCCCGATGTCTCCGGACTTGAACCAGCGCCGTCCCTCGGCGTCGATGAACTCTTCCTTGGTCTTCTCGGGGTTCTTGTAGTAACCTTCCGCCACGCAGTCGCCGCCGATCACTATTTCACCCTGGAATTTGAAATAAAGGTTAGTACTGAAATACTGCTAAATAAGATGAGTATTCAAAAACAGATCCATACAATTGGGGACTCGAAGTTGAATCAACGGTAACTTTTTACGTGTAATGGGAACTTAGTAGTTAGTTTCAGTACATTTGTTGACTGCGTCTTATTCCGTACTAGTATAAAAAAAGCCTTTTATTTCCAGCTTACAAATGCTTAATGTATCTACCTTGGAATATATTTAGGGTAGGAACTAGTATTTTATATTATTTTACTGGAACCCCGCTCAGGTAAAGGCCTCCTCCAAAGCTTTCCATTTCTCCCGGTCCTGGGCTATTTGTTGCCATTGTGGGCCAGCTAGTTTTTTGATATCGTCATCCCATCTAGTAAACGGTCTTCCCCTGTAGCGCTTGCCCGATGGGTCTTTCCATAACGTAACTGTTTTTGTCCATCTTTGATCTTTGAGACGCGCTATGTGGCCGGCCCATTTCCACTTTAATTTTTGGCTGTGGCTGAGTGCGTCTATTGCTTTTGTTTTTGATCTTATTTTAGTGTGCCTTATTCTCTGTACTCTCTTGATATTTAACATGCTACGTTCCATTCCTCGTTGACATGTGATTATTTTATTTTTTATTTTCTTGGTAAGCTTCCATGTTTGGCAGTCAGACAAGGAATGAGACAAGAGTCCATGATTGTTTTCTTTAACTTGATAGGCATTTCACTTTTAAATATCTCCTTGTAGCTCCAATACTTATTCCAGGTATGCTTGACTCTTCTCTCCACTTCTAGTTCATTTATATCTCTGTTGAATCCAATTTTTTTCCCCAAGTATATGTATTGATCCACATACTCTAGTTGGTCATTTTCGATTTGTATTTTTGATTTTTTCAAGTTTGTCATGAGTTTAGTCTTTGAGATGTCAATTTCCAAACCTACTTGTCTGCTTGCTTTATGTAGTGTCTAGCATGTATTGTAGTTGCAGGCTCGATTCTAACAGTAAAACCAAATCATCCGCAAATCGTACGTGGTTTAGGAACTTACCCTGTATATATAAGCCACAATCTTTCCAGTCTAGTTTTCGTATGACAGATTCTAATACCGCGCTAAAAATTTTTGGCGATATGGGGTCTCCTTGTCTAACTCCTCTCCCAACTGGAAATTTTGGGCTTATGGTTTCCAATTTGACTCTACTTGAACCATTACTATAAAGGTGTTTGAGTATGTTTATGTACATATTCTCTACATTTTGAGCTTTTAAACTGACCCATATACTTTCTTGAGAGATTGTGTCAAAAGCTTTTTGATAATCAATGAATATGATATACAGCGGCCTCTGTTGTTCTTGATATTTTTCAATTATCAGTTCTAATGTGTGAATGTGGTCTGTAGTAGAACAATTCTTTCTAAATCCCGCTTGTTCAATAGGTTGGTTGTTCTCTAATGTTGTGCTGATTCTTTGATTGATTATTGTAGAGAAAAGTTTGTATATACTTGGTAAGAGGCTTATCGGTCGGTATTTACTGATGTCTCTTGGGTCACCTTTCTTGTATAGTAAGATAATACTAGATACGGTGTGGCACCAGTTTCAAATATCAAATTAAATAATTTAGTTAGTGGATCAGCTAGTATGAAGCAGGCGGTTTTTAAGGCGTCGTTAGTGATGTTATCTGATCCTGGGTCCGTACTAGTAGAGTGGATAAAATAAAACCCACAAATCAAAATTTATTTTTTTATTTTATCCACTCCGTACTAGTAGAGTGGATAAAAAAAAAAAATTGATTTCAATCACTTAAGGCTTAAAGAAACAGGATTTGGAGATCACCTTTTAGCAAGAAGAGGCTTGTGTTAGGTGAGTCCGCTCTTGCGATTGCAATTGAACACAACATAAAAACAAAAGAAGATATAAAAATTCAAAGATTGGTGTTAAAAATTAAATCAAAGTGAAGTAAAATAAAGTTAAAGAGGAGCGCATTTGTGAGATGTATGTGAGTGGGTTAATGTGTGTGTGTGTGTGTGTGCGAGAGTGCATGTGTATTGTATAGTAGATATGTGAGTTATATCCGTTTAGTTTTTTGTTTAGGTTAGCCCTGCGACAATGTCTTGGGACCGGAAGAAGCCAGGCACGGCTTCCTCCACTAACGATTTCATGACCGCAGTCATATTAATTTATTAGACAAGTTATGGAAGCGACGATATCATAGCCTCAATGTCGTCGTAGGTGGTCAATGGTTTAATTGTTGAGAGTTGAGACGAATTGGAAATATGTAGTTTACGGTGACAGTTAGGGATATAAGGAATAGAATGTAAAGATCCTCATTCTCCATAGATTGTTGCGTTTAATTTTAATTACGTAAATCACGTGGATAACTTTAATAATATCGCTATTAGGTTGGTATGTGGTGGTGTAGATGTCGCTACAACAGGCCAGTGTGTACCTGTGGGTAAGGCTTGTTGTCGATCCTGTAGCCGCCCTCCTCCCAGTTGAGCAGCGTGATGTCCGTGCCCGAGGTGGGAGCGCCCACTCGTCCCGTGCTGCGGTCGTGCGGGTCCATCACGGTGGCGCACGACGTCGTCTCCGTCAGACCGTACCCCGCCACTACGTCCGCGCACAGGCAGATACGCACCTGGAATTAAGATAACACATTGTTAATTTTACATAAAATTACCATACTGAAACAATATTATCATCACACGTTATTCAACTCAATTTTTGGCTAGACTCATTAGCTATGAACCGATGTAAATACCTTGTACCTATGGTCATTTTAGTAAGTGTTATACCTTGTTTGTAGACATCGCAGTATCAAAGTGCAAGCTTATTGTACTATTGTATGGGCTCATTTACGGAGATGCGGTGCGATGCGGTGCGCTTTTCATTCAAACATACGCATATTATGTGCGTTTGTTTGAAATGAAGCGTTACTCGATGCGGAACCCGTATTGGACATCGCAGCGACGCGCGCAGTCCTTTACTTGTGCACAATATAAGCGTAAAGCGCGTGTGATAACGATAACGCCGACCATTGCACGAGCCGCAACACTCCACGTCTCCGTCAATGAGCTCTATGGCTTATGGCTACTACCAGTGATGCAACGGAAGTGTCTTAACGGAAGCAGAAACGGAAACAGATGTCAAAAGTAAATCTTAGCGGATGCGGATGCGGATGCGGATGCGGAAGCGGAAGTGTTAATACTATGAAGAAAAAACACATTTTTATTTTTTTTCAGATTTGTTTAATAGAATTTGTATTTTGTACTTTTAGTACTCGAAGTTAAACAGAGGTAAATTATATTTAATAAAAAGTAATTTGGCCGCTATTACACCTTAGAGTCTGTTTCGGTGTTCTTCATATTATATTAAACCAGCTCCGCTAAATAATTGCTCACTGGCTACGCTGCTGGGTGGAGCTGATAAGTATTGGCGAACTATTGGCAATAGATAGGGGTATTTGTGCGCGTTTACTTTCCACCACAGAAGGGGATCTTCATGGAGAGGCAGTCTCTACTCTTTCTTGTATTCCCGAAGGTGTGACTGTATCTCTAAAAATAAATTGTCACCATCGTCGGTTGTAGAAGAGTTCTCCTGGTCTTCATTTACACTTAACATCGATTCCAATATTGAATAAATTTATGATGATGATGATTTTGAAGTATTTCCGCCCCCGTCAAGGCCCCGATTCCGTCATGTCCAGTCGTTCACGCGCCCCCACCCCCGCGCTCCTCGCTGTATTCTCCGTTTAGAGTTCTGTTATAAAGTTGCGGAACCAGAAACGGAAACAGAAGTGAAAAAGCTTGCGGAACTTCTGCAGAAGCGGAAGCGGAAGCAGAGTTCTGCTGCAACACTAGCTACTACACACGTTACGAAAAATCGTTACGATCGGACGTTACAGTTCAAACTGCAACGATAAATCTACATGTGTGTATGAGAAAAACTGTACAGTTTGTCCGATTTTCTAGAACTGTACAGTTGAACGGAACAGTATGAAATTTTAAATAAATAAATCAGAATCGGAAGAAACTGTGCCGATAATCGTAACGTGTGCCAGTCGTTTCAGTTTTCGCGTGGATCCCGGTCCGAATGGTTGTTAAAATTATGCCAATCTTTAGGAAATACCTTTAGTTCCTTCAATAAATTAACATGGGAATGAGCTTATCTTTTCATTAGCCATTCTTTAAACCAAATACGCTTTTTCTTGGTTTTTTCTTCCTTTTGCTTTTTTTATGGCAAATAATAACCCAACAACTGCTAACGCGTCGTCAGTCGAAGCCATCTCAACGAATAAATAATCGTACAGTTTTCTAGTAACGTCTGTGGGCACTACGAAACTGTGCAGTTTAAACTGTACCGTCCGATCGTAACGATTTTTCGTAACGTGTGTAGCAGCCTTTATACAATAAATAGTAAGAAAGAAAAAAGAAAAATATATATTTGGGACAAGCACAGGAACTATAAAAATAATAATAAATAAGAATCTAAAACTAAACTAACTTAGTACATTTTGATACAAGTGGAGAAAGTTTGTTATTGCATCCGAGGCGGAATTAACTCCCGAGCCATAGGCGAGGGTGTTTTTGAGCCGAGAACTGCAATAACAAATGTCCACATGTATCAAACGACGTTTTTCAATACACTTTCGAAGAAATAAAATAAAAGAACGACAAATATTTTTGTCATGAATTATTAGGAAACTATGATTTTAATTTTCTTTTTTTCAGCGCTTTTGTTTCGCTAGGTTGAAGGAGAAGCAAAGGTATGAAGAAAAACATTTTCCTCCGACCATCGGTATTAAACCAATATGGACTAAGAATAGGTATAGTTATCTGTGGCAATTTTCATTCCCGCACACGTGTTGGAAAATGCGGAAAAACGCACGCGTGTGAAATACATTGAATGTTGAACCTAATCGTAGTGCGAAAAGAACCAGTTTTGAGGAAGTGTATACTACAACAGCCCTTAACGTCCACTGCTGGACATAAGCCTCTCCCATGATGGGAGGCATTTGCCGTAATCTCCGAGCTTGGCAGGCGGATTGGAGATCGCAGTGATGAAAGACTAACAGAAAACGCTGCTGCCCATTCTCTGGTCTACGGAGGCGCAAGGTGTTCTGCCTCAGACATTAGTCGCCTTATACGACACCCGTGAGTGTAATGGGTTGGTTCTATTCTACTCTGCCGGATACCACACGGCTAACCGGGAAGTGTATTGAAAAATATAATTTTTACCATTGTCACTCGAAAAAGGACATTTATTCATCGATAACAGTGAATAAAACGCTCTTTTACTCACTGAGTGAATAAAGACATTTTGAATTTGGAACAAGGACTAATTATGAGCAAATAAAACGTGCCGACAAGAATATAACACTGAATTTCGAATATTGTTCTAATTTCAATCAATATTTTACATGGAGCGACTGCCTATCTGACCTTCACAACCCACCTTGGTAAAAGTGGTTGTCAGACTTTCGGGCCACTGGCTTCCTGTTACGACTGTCATACGGAAGTAATAATATAACTACAAATGACAGCCGGGACCAACGGCTTTACCTACTTTCCGACGCACGGAGGAAACTCAGTATGTAATGAATTAGTGGTCACCCATCCACAGACCAACCTTGGTAAGCGTGGCTTACCCTTGAAGTTCGACTCAAGTGGCTGTTATTATGAACCCATGAGAAATATAAATACTATTCTTCTATATATTTTCTCGCAGTCAAAGGTAAAAAGTACAGTACGCAACTCGTGAAAAAAAATCATCTCGGTTCTTGTACCCCTCGCTCCGCTCAGGATTCTACTCTAGAATCCCTTGCTAGGCTCGGGATTCAACTCTAGAATCCTTCGCTGCTCTGGGGATCCAACTTAGTCCCTCGAATTAAATTCCCTTTTTTTTCACTTGTTGTATAATCTACTGTTACGTCGTACCCGTACCTACAATTACGGTAGTAGGTACCTACAAATAGCTAGGTAGGTAGGTAGGATGGTAGTAGTAGGTAGGTAGTAGTAGGTAGGTAGTAGTAGGTAGGTAGTAGTAGGTAGGTAGTAGTAGGTAGGTAGTAGTAGGTAGGTAGTAGTAGGTAGGTAGTAGTAGGTAGGTAGTAGTAGGTAGGTAGTAGTAGGTAGATAGTAGTAAGTAGGTAGGTAGGTAGTAGCAGGTAGGTAGGTAGAAGCAGGTAGGTAGGTAGGTAGTAGTAGGTAGGTAGTAGTAGGTAGGTAGTAGTAGGTAGGTAGTAGTAGGTAGGTAGTAGTAGGTAGGTAGTAGTAAGTAGGTAGGTAGGTAGTAGCAGGTAGGTAGGTAGAAGCAGGTAGGTAGGTAGTAGTAGGTAGGTAGGTAGGTAGTAGTAGGTAGGTAGGTAGTAGTAGTAGGTAGGTAGTAGTAGTAGGTAGGTAGTAGTAGTAGGTAGGTAGTAGTAGTAGGTAGGTAGTAGTAGGTAGGTAGGTAGGACGAGTCTCGAATGATGTAGGTACCTACTCAAAAGAAGGTTCGAGTCGTGGATCTCTCTCGAACGTTCGGTCGCCATTAGAAATAGTCGACGTGTTTGCGGGAACAGGCAGTCTGATTTTGGCTACACAACGAAGCGAATCGAAGTGAACTAGAAGTGCGATATCTAAACGAATAGTGATCAGTAGTGTATTTGTGATTGAGTTAATTGTTTTGTAATTAATATTGTTTTGTAATTAATAAAGTTATTTGTTGTTTAATCGGTAGTCATTAATTTATCCCATACCCATAACACTACTATTACGAGACTTATTACAATATAATAATATAGCCCACCAGTTTTATGAAGCTTATTTTAAACAGCTTAAAAAAACTTTAAAGCGTTTATTTGTGAATACAATAAAAGTAATAAAAAATGCTTGTTACCTGCGCGTGCGTATCGGGCGACAGAGGAGCCCCACCGCTGATCATCATGCGCACTTTGCCGCCCAGCAACATGCGGATACGGGAGAACATCTGGAAGGAGTACAACTACATATTTAAGATGCTAAATTTACAAAAAATTTGAAAGTAAACCCTAACCCGCCTAACAATATCATCAAATAATTGCAAAAAAAACTTTCATCACCCTATTACGTTTGAAAAATGATTTTCATATTATTTAAGCATCAGTAACTAGTCTTGTTCATGGTCATCATCTTAGTTAAAAACCCATTTTGATCATGTCCTCGAAAACCGTGGAATCGCACCTGAATAACGACAATACCCATTTATTTACAATTTACATAGAGTGACGTAGCCAGTACATGAGCCCAACGTACCAGAGCGTTGAGCACGGGTGTGTCGTACCCGCGCCGCATCCATGTCTGCCTGTACGTGCAATATGTTATACATGAGCCCAACGTACCAGCGCGTTGAGCACGGGTGTGTCGTACCCGCGCCGCATCCATGTCTGCCTGTACGTGCAATATGTTATACATGAGCCCAACGTACCAGCGCGTTGAGCACGGGTGTGTCGTACCCGCGCCGCATCCATGTCTGCCTGTACGTGCAATATGTTATACATGAGCCCAACGTACCAGCGCGTTGAGCACGGGTGTGTCGTACCCGCGCCGCATCCATGTCTGCCTGTACGTGCAATATGTTATACATGAGCCCAACGTACCAGCGCGTTGAGCACGGGTGTGTCGTACCCGCGCCGCATCCATGTCTGCCTGTACGTGCAATATGTTATACATGAGCCCAACGTACCAGCGCGTTGAGCACGGGTGTGTCGTACCCGCGCCGCATCCATGTCTGCCTGTACGTGCAATATGTTATACATGAGCCCAACGTACCAGCGCGTTGAGCACGGGTGTGTCGTACCCGCGCCGCATCCATGTCTGCCTGTACGTGCAATATGTTATACATGAGCCCAACGTACCAGCGCGTTGAGCACGGGTGTGTCGTACCCGCGCCGCATCCATGTCTGCCTGTACGTGCAATATGTTATACATGAGCCCAACGTACCAGCGCGTTGAGCACGGGTGTGTCGTACCCGCGCCGCATCCATGTCTGCCTGTACGTGCAATATGTTATACATGAGCCCAACGTACCAGCGCGTTGAGCACGGGTGTGTCGTACCCGCGCCGCATCCATGTCTGCCTGTACGTGCAATATGTTATACATGAGCCCAACGTACCAGCGCGTTGAGCACGGGTGTGTCGTACCCGCGCCGCATCCATGTCTGCCTGTACGTGCAATATGTTATACATGAGCCCAACGTACCAGCGCGTTGAGCACGGGTGTGTCGTACCCGCGCCGCATCCATGTCTGCCTGTACGTGCAATATGTTATACATGAGCCCAACGTACCAGCGCGTTGAGCACGGGTGTGTCGTACCCGCGCCGCATCCATGTCTGCCTGTACGTGCAATATGTTATACATGAGCCCAACGTACCAGCGCGTTGAGCACGGGTGTGTCGTACCCGCGCCGCATCCATGTCTGCCTGTACGTGCAATATGTTATACATGAGCCCAACGTACCAGCGCGTTGAGCACGGGTGTGTCGTACCCGCGCCGCATCCATGTCTGCCTGTACGTGCAATATGTTATACATGAGCCCAACGTACCAGCGCGTTGAGCACGGGTGTGTCGTACCCGCGCCGCATCCATGTCTGCCTGTACGTGCAATATGTTATACATGAGCCCAACGTACCAGCGCGTTGAGCACGGGTGTGTCGTACCCGCGCCGCATCCATGTCTGCCTGTACGTGCAATATGTTATACATGAGCCCAACGTACCAGCGCGTTGAGCACGGGTGTGTCGTACCCGCGCCGCATCCATGTCTGCCTGTACGTGCAATATGTTATACATGAGCCCAACGTACCAGCGCGTTGAGCACGGGTGTGTCGTACCCGCGCCGCATCCATGTCTGCCTGTACGTGCAATATGTTATACATGAGCCCAACGTACCAGCGCGTTGAGCACGGGTGTGTCGTACCCGCGCCGCATCCATGTCTGCCTGTACGTGCAATATGTTATACATGAGCCCAACGTACCAGCGCGTTGAGCACGGGTGTGTCGTACCCGCGCCGCATCCATGTCTGCCTGTACGTGCAATATGTTATACATGAGCCCAACGTACCAGCGCGTTGAGCACGGGTGTGTCGTACCCGCGCCGCATCCATGTCTGCCTGTACGTGCAATATGTTATACATGAGCCCAACGTACCAGCGCGTTGAGCACGGGTGTGTCGTACCCGCGCCGCATCCATGTCTGCCTGTACGTGCAATATGTTATACATGAGCCCAACGTACCAGCGCGTTGAGCACGGGTGTGTCGTACCCGCGCCGCATCCATGTCTGCCTGTACGTGCAATATGTTATACATGAGCCCAACGTACCAGCGCGTTGAGCACGGGTGTGTCGTACCCGCGCCGCATCCATGTCTGCCTGTACGTGCAATATGTTATACATGAGCCCAACGTACCAGCGCGTTGAGCACGGGTGTGTCGTACCCGCGCCGCATCCATGTCTGCCTGTACGTGCAATATGTTATACATGAGCCCAACGTACCAGCGCGTTGAGCACGGGTGTGTCGTACCCGCGCCGCATCCATGTCTGCCTGTACGTGCAATATGTTATACATGAGCCCAACGTACCAGCGCGTTGAGCACGGGTGTGTCGTACCCGCGCCGCATCCATGTCTGCCTGTACGTGCAATATGTTATACATGAGCCCAACGTACCAGCGCGTTGAGCACGGGTGTGTCGTACCCGCGCCGCATCCATGTCTGCCTGTACGTGCAATATGTTATACATGAGCCCAACGTACCAGCGCGTTGAGCACGGGTGTGTCGTACCCGCGCCGCATCCATGTCTGCCTGTACGTGCAATATGTTATACATGAGCCCAACGTACCAGCGCGTTGAGCACGGGTGTGTCGTACCCGCGCCGCATCCATGTCTGCCTGTACGTGCAATATGTTATACATGAGCCCAACGTACCAGCGCGTTGAGCACGGGTGTGTCGTACCCGCGCCGCATCCATGTCTGCCTGTACGTGCAATATGTTATACATGAGCCCAACGTACCAGCGCGTTGAGCACGGGTGTGTCGTACCCGCGCCGCATCCATGTCTGCCTGTACGTGCAATATGTTATACATGAGCCCAACGTACCAGCGCGTTGAGCACGGGTGTGTCGTACCCGCGCCGCATCCATGTCTGCCTGTACGTGCAATATGTTATACATGAGCCCAACGTACCAGCGCGTTGAGCACGGGTGTGTCGTACCCGCGCCGCATCCATGTCTGCCTGTACGTGCAATATGTTATACATGAGCCCAACGTACCAGCGCGTTGAGCACGGGTGTGTCGTACCCGCGCCGCATCCATGTCTGCCTGTACGTGCAATATGTTATACATGAGCCCAACGTACCAGCGCGTTGAGCACGGGTGTGTCGTACCCGCGCCGCATCCATGTCTGCCTGTACGTGCAATATGTTATACATGAGCCCAACGTACCAGCGCGTTGAGCACGGGTGTGTCGTACCCGCGCCGCATCCATGTCTGCCTGTACGTGCAATATGTTATACATGAGCCCAACGTACCAGCGCGTTGAGCACGGGTGTGTCGTACCCGCGCCGCATCCATGTCTGCCTGTACGTGCAATATGTTATACATGAGCCCAACGTACCAGCGCGTTGAGCACGGGTGTGTCGTACCCGCGCCGCATCCATGTCTGCCTGTACGTGCAATATGTTATACATGAGCCCAACGTACCAGCGCGTTGAGCACGGGTGTGTCGTACCCGCGCCGCATCCATGTCTGCCTGTACGTGCAATATGTTATACATGAGCCCAACGTACCAGCGCGTTGAGCACGGGTGTGTCGTACCCGCGCCGCATCCATGTCTGCCTGTACGTGCAATATGTTATACATGAGCCCAACGTACCAGCGCGTTGAGCACGGGTGTGTCGTACCCGCGCCGCATCCATGTCTGCCTGTACGTGCAATATGTTATACATGAGCCCAACGTACCAGCGCGTTGAGCACGGGTGTGTCGTACCCGCGCCGCATCCATGTCTGCCTGTACGTGCAATATGTTATACATGAGCCCAACGTACCAGCGCGTTGAGCACGGGTGTGTCGTACCCGCGCCGCATCCATGTCTGCCTGTACGTGCAATATGTTATACATGAGCCCAACGTACCAGCGCGTTGAGCACGGGTGTGTCGTACCCGCGCCGCATCCATGTCTGCCTGTACGTGCAATATGTTATACATGAGCCCAACGTACCAGCGCGTTGAGCACGGGTGTGTCGTACCCGCGCCGCATCCATGTCTGCCTGTACGTGCAATATGTTATACATGAGCCCAACGTACCAGCGCGTTGAGCACGGGTGTGTCGTACCCGCGCCGCATCCATGTCTGCCTGTACGTGCAATATGTTATACATGAGCCCAACGTACCAGCGCGTTGAGCACGGGTGTGTCGTACCCGCGCCGCATCCATGTCTGCCTGTACGTGCAATATGTTATACATGAGCCCAACGTACCAGCGCGTTGAGCACGGGTGTGTCGTACCCGCGCCGCATCCATGTCTGCCTGTACGTGCAATATGTTATACATGAGCCCAACGTACCAGCGCGTTGAGCACGGGTGTGTCGTACCCGCGCCGCATCCATGTCTGCCTGTACGTGTACGCCCACTTGAAGAACGCGCTCGCGAACTGTCCGCTGCGCGACACCTTGTCCGTGATGCCCTTGCTGATGCGGTCCATGATCAACTGTGGGAGATAAACATAGCTTAGTATAGGAGGACCTAAGGTCACTTCATCACTTGTGAGTTAATGTAGGTGTGTTTGGTTAGTTTATTAACAATGAGGAATTTTCCTGTGACGTTTGTCACAACGCTTCAGTATATATCAATAGATGGAGCTGATCAGCTTTGGTAATATTTTTTTAAGCGGCGTTCTAGTAAAATCCAATGAAAAAAGAATTTACTACGTATTATATTATAGGGTAATGGTAAAATCTTTTATACTACACTTGCTTAGTAAGTGTACCAATACTACCCTACTGTTCATTAAACCTCAAAAATGTAGGCAGTTATATTGTATGGAATTTCATTACTACCCTGAAAATCAGGGTAGTAATCCATTACTAACGCGTTTTGTTTTTTTTTTAAGTCTTGATGACGTTGGCAATCAAACGATTTAATTTTACTATAAAAAGTACTGGCCACTAGCATTTTTAAAGCAGGTAGCATATATTCCGATATGGCCGGTAAACTTCAAAGCTCTATGTGGTAGAGTGAGAGATTTATAACACTCTCTCGTTATAACCTTCTCTAACGTCTTTTGGGGCGAAAACTGTTTGATGCGTTAAAATAAAATAAAAAAGACTTATTGTTGGTTGACGTATTTTGTAGAGACAATTTTCTTAGTAAAGTTTGTAACAATTGTAACAATGTCAATATAACTTTTTAATAAAATGTTTTTTTTTTTTTTTGCTATTTTGTCCTTTACTTTTTTTGTAAGCTTTTTTTGTTTGCTTGGTAAGTGTACCAATACTACCCCATTAAAAGGCTTGAAAGCTGTTCATTAAACCTTCTCAAAAATCTAGGCAGTTATATTGTATGGAATTTCATTACTGCCCTGAAAATCAGGGTAGTAATATATTACTAACGCGTTTTGTTTTTTTTTTTAAGTCTTAATGACGTTGGCAATCAAACGATTTCATTTTGCCATAAAAAGTACTGGCCACTATAAAAAAAGCACTTTTAAAGCAGGTAGCATACATTCCGATAATATGTCCGGCAACTTCAAACCTCTATGCGATAGAGCGAGAGATTTATAACACTCTCTCGCTTTAACACGCGCGTGAGTTGGAACCTGCGAAACAGGGCGTTTTTACCTTCTCTAACGTCTTTTGGCGCGAAAACTGTTTGACGCGCTAAAATTTAATTAAAAAAAAACTTGTTGTTGGTTGACGTATTTTTTAGAGACAATTTTCTTGGTAAAGGTTGTAACAATTGTAACAATGTCAGTGTAACTTTTTATTAAAATGTTTTTTTGCTATTTTGTCTTTTACTTCTTGGTGCTTAAAGGTTAAGTGTAGTATAAAGCAGTATATATCACTCGAGGGTAAGTACAGATTACTAAACTCGTGTGGTTCACGGCCCTCCGCTTCGCGTTGGGCCTCAAATGCACACTCGATTAGTAATCTGTGCCTTACTCCCCTTGGTGAATAATAGTACATTGTTCACCGAGAGGAGAAAGTGACCGATTACCGTCGAGGGTGTCGTTTGAATATAGAATTAAAACACCCGAGATCGGGAATCGCACTTTCTCTCGAGTGATACATAATGCTTTATACTACACCTACGAGAAAAATAAAAAACGAAATCTTTACTAATTGAAATTTATATTGAAATTGTTGCAGTTAGTGAAGCTTAATGTAACACTTTTTCCATTAATGTTTGTTTGGGATGTTTGCGACAATGTCGGAGGAATTTCACATGTTCTTTTTTCAAATTGTTTATCCTGCCGCCGCAGGGTCGCACTGCCAGCCCGACACCATCCAACACACAGCTAGTGGCCAGTGTCATTTTGCGAACTTGGAGATAAAAACTTTTTGGCTTTAGATATTTAGGTTACCGGCGCATAGTCTTACCCAAAATTAAAAAAAGAAAAACCACGTAAGAAATTGATTTTCATACACTTTTCTCTCCCGCTCAGATGCGTTTTCTCCCCGCATATTTGTTCGATATGCAATGACGTACTTTCTACTGTAAATTTGATAAAGTATCAAGGTACTTTCCAAGCAGGTGTAGTATAAATAGCTAATATATCACTCGAGGGTAAGTACAGATTATTAAACTCGTGTGGTTCAAATGCATACTCGATTAGTAATCTGATAAATAGCTATTTTTCTGTCAAACATTTTTAACCTAAAAAGTCTACTGTTCTTTTGCATCACTGAACTGAACTACAAGTTTTTGCATGGTTTTTGCTATTGTTCTTCTGAGTGTTTTTGCGTTACGTCTAATCTCCTGGCGTGTCGAGTCGAGCATAGGTTCCTCCGTTGCGACAGTCGCTCTGTCCATGTCGCCATGACATCACGCCGCGCCCTCACCGGGGGCCCATAGCGTAGAGCAGGAGGCAGGAGGCGCTTGGCCTTCCTAGGCTGGGCAGGAGCCGCCTGAAGGCAGCCCCGGTTCGTTCCAGTTTGGAGACCAAACTCCACGAAGTTCCATCGGCTGTCGAGGACGAGTCCCAGGTACTTCAGTGTCAAATCGATGCCGACGAACCCTCTCCTACCGTTAATGAGGATCCCGAAGATGGCGCGTTCCGAGGCCCATGAAAGCACATGACCTCGGACTTGTGCAATGCCACCTCAAGACCTAGTTGCCGGATCCTCTCAACGACTATCGAACCCCGCGTGTCATGGTTTCTCCCTGTGCCAGCACCGCTAGGGAGGTCGACGCGCAGCAGCCAGTCTCCGCTACAACCGAGCACACGACGCGCTGTCACGCGCATGATGGCGTCCACCGTAGAGCGCCCCTTGCGGAAATCTTGGCGCAGACCTGTGGACGAAGAGCTATGGGCTAGCTCGCCGTAACATAAAAACGAGCCATTTCAGAGACATTTTATTATTCCCAAAGTGGATCAGCGCCATCTAGTTTGTTGATAAAAAGCACTGGAAAATTCCCCATTTTGTAAACGTGTTATTGTGTCCTACTCTTTGTATGTAATCACTGTAAGTAGTATGGTATATGTAACAATGAAAAACTGAATGTTCTGCAACTGCTCTCAATATGATGATCTTGACATGGATAGAGACCTATCCGTGTCAAGATCATCCGAGTCTGTGGCAGAACTCAGAAACCTACAGGATCGACGAGGGTGCAGGCTGACACCAAGTATTTGTAATGCAGTTATCAAGACAGCCCTATATAGCAGGTGGGATAGTCTTGCTGACGTATAGCTAGAGCCTTGGCTAGCTTCACTCGTTGATGTTTAAGTTTCTAATGCCCATGTTCACCGAAAAGATAACGGTCTGATTATCTAAAAACAGCTGTTTAAAACACATTTTCATGTTCACCAAAGTAAATCAACTGAATTAAACACACTAATCAACTGTTTTCTCTAACCAAGGTGTGAGAGGTTGTTTAAATTCCCGGTTAGTAGTTAATTGGCGTATTTTGACGTTTGTAAATTGCAAATATAACAAATTTTAAAGTTACATCCAGATATTATTTTGAGAATTTAACATGCAGTCTGCTTTGAATTATATTTTGGAAGAGGATGACGTTTTGGACGAGTTTCAAACCGATGAAAGACTTTTGCGAACTTCTCCTTTGTATTCCACCAGACGACATTACTTTACGGAGTTCGGTGCGTTTGTTTTCAATTATGCCTTGGTGCTTTAACACTAACGACATTACTTTACGGAGTTCGGTGCGTTTGTTTTCAATTATGCCTTGGTGCTTTAACACTAAATTAGTGACAATTTCTTTTTCGTCATGCGTAAAATTTGCAATACGCTTCTTATCCATTGTATTAAATTTAAAAACTATTTCAAACGAAACTTCGCAACAGATAATTTAATGGTTATAAAGAACTGTCATCTCAGTACGGTTTTTTACGTGTTTTTCACCCTATTTGACTGTATAATAATCATACGGTCTTTCGTTCCTAAAACGCTCTTTTACATAACCGAGCTAGAATAAGTCGTAGTGAACACCAAAATTTCCACCTCATGTTTAAACAACTGTTTACGTTTAGCGGGCCGATTACGAAACAGTCGGTTTTTTAACTGTTGGTGAACATGGCCCTTAGTTATGTTCAAATAAATCATTGAACTTACAGGTACGGTAGTGATGCAGGTGGGTTGCAGGATGGTGGCGTCTCCCTTCGTGCCCTTCATGATCTTGCTGGACGTGTCCAACATTGTGAGCGGTGTGGAGTAGCCGATAGGGACGCCTGGAAACATTATACAATACACAATAAGTTAACCTGAATGTAGCTGGGGAACAGTGGCGTAGCTTGGCACGGCTCGGCCCCAGGCGGCATGCGAAAGGGGGCGGCAGGAAGCGCCAATTTACTCATTTGGAAAATGTAAAAAAAAAATAAGTATTCGAAATCGCGCGCGCAATTTCATGCCATTCTTGCCATAGAAAACGATATAAATGTTGATATACCTACAGGGTGATTGGTAATTGGCAGGCCTTCAAATGGGGGATACTAGAACTTATTTGCTACAATTTTGACCCCGATAACTCGGCGTCCAAACTGGGTGGTTTTTGAGAAATCGAACTTTTAAAGTTTTTTTGAAATTTTATCTCCTCTCCACCATAAAGTGCTGATTATGAGAAATCTACGTCGTTCAGGATATTAAACTGATACTTTTCTGATAGCTCATGGACGAATGTAGGTATCCTTCAAAAAACCAATTTGTCAAAAAAGTACATCAGGAAGTACGTACGTAGTAGTAGTAGAAAAGTACATTTGGAAAATAAGCGCTATATAGGTCATGCAGATTTTTTTGTTACCGCTATGGGATGTTAGCTGTCTGACTTAATGCGCCGGATCCTGGTCGATTAGTAGACTAATTCACGTAACTATAGAAGTGCTGTTGCAGTTAAGTTTCGATCAAAACAGCGCTTTTCGTATTCTCTACCGCTGTCGGACACGCTCGCGTCAAGTTCGCGTCACGCGAGCGCAATAACGGCATTCTACTGTTGCGCGTCTTTGTTGCGTGCTTCGGAACGCAACATGATCGGTATTCTACTAACTAAGAAAAAGCACTAAAATCTGTGCTGGGGTATTATTTTAATATTTGAATAACGTCATATTCATTGAAATGTAATCGATTCTATTCGATTATTTAGTGAGTAATATTTTTCTCTCATATAGCCACCACCCTAAGTAAGTTTGGTAGAGTTTGGTTGAAGTACAGTTGACGTGCAGTTCACGCGCAGCTTACGCGCAGTTCAAAGATTACAAGAATACCGTTTATCACTCGAACTTGAACTTAACTGCAACTGCACTACAACTTCATCGGCGCGTCATAAAATTACGTGAATTAGCCCTCAGATCAGGTAAAATCTCTCAGGTGTATTTTAACATATCCTTTCAGACAGTTAAAGCTGTAATTCTCCTATCAGAAAAGTATCAGTTTAAAATCCTAAACGACGTAGATTTCTCATAATCAGCACTTTATGGTGGAGGGGTGATAAAATTACAAAAAAAAACTTTTTTAGGTCAATTTCTCAAAAACCACTCAGTTTAGACCCCAAGTTATTAGGGTCAATAAAAAAACAAGGGGCGGCGTATTTCCGGTCGGCCCCAAGCGGCGAAACCCCACGCTACGCCACTGCTGGGGTAGACGGAAGACGTTCTTAATACTGTGACAAAAGTCTTCCTATTAAAGTAAGATAGTGGTATACTTATTTAGTGATCTCAGACTATGTTAGAGCCTGATAGATCTGTTGATGGAAAGTTCTACTGTTACTAGGCTCGCGGCTACAACCCGCTTCCTCTCCCTACATGCGAAAGACGGTCTGTGTCTAATTTGTAAGCTTCTTAAGTTTGATTATTATAACGATTCTGTAGTACTTAAGAGATGTACGGTTACAATATTTATAAATGAGTCAGAAGTAGTACTTTATATTTCAATCCATCTCTATCAAATCTAACTTAGTAGTTAGTTGTTATTAGTTTTAGTCGTGTTCCTTGACATTCTAGCGACAATAACATCGAATCTACTTGTCAAGGTTAAATGTAACTTAGCCAACAATCAGTCCCGCCTATAATTAACTGCAATAACCGCATCAGCTTGTATTGTGAGCGAAAAATAAAATGACAGCACGACGTCAACATGAAACGTCTCATAAATCTTGTGTTTACAGCCGTTTTCTGAACGTTGTTGTTACTGAGATAAACAATCGATGTTCGTCATGGACTTTGACCGACGTTTATTTTATGGTCTTTGGAAGTGATTGTATCATCTCTGACACGAAATAGTGTGAATTTTTTTGTTAATAATGTTCCCCTCATCGTTATAATAATTGATCACGCAATCAATGTAAAAAATATTTGACGACTCGAATGGCGCAGCGGTTGTGAGTCTGCCTTACGTTCTTAGGGTCCCAGGTTCGAATCCCGGTAGGAGCAAATGTTTGTGTTATGAGCATGGACATTTGTTTCCGAGTCATGGATGTTTATAAATATGTATATGTATAATAAGTAAAGTATCTATGTGGTATATCAATTATCTGGTGTCCACGACACAAGCATCGTTGCTTAGCGTGGCATTAAAAGGCGCTGTGTGTAATGTCCACCGATATGTATTTATTTTATGTTTTATTCTATGTAAAAAATATGATTTTTGGAAGTGTATAGGTATTTACTAATAATTCATTTGAATATGGTTTGATTGCACGGTACTGTTTCTAAGATATCGTCCTATAACTCCGGGTCAACCTAACATGACTAATATAACATGAGTAACATTAGAACGACGAAAACCACCTTATTGCTACGCAATAAAGGTGCTTTTTATGTCAAATTGTCACCGCAGTAGCAACTCTGAGGCTCCGGCTCCGCTTTGAGGACAACATGGTTAATATCATTATTAACTATCGAATTAGCCGAGTGACTAGTCTCAAAATGTGGATCGTCACCTCCGATCATGCACAAGTTCTCAGCCAGCAGCTCGAAGACGTGCGCCAGCGGCAGGAAGCCCATGAGCAGGTCTCCGTCGAAGATGGGCATCGCGTCGGCGAAGGCCTTCAGCGTCGCCAACATGTTGCGGTGCGACAGCAGCACGCCCTTGGGCACGCCCGTGGAGCCCGACGTGTACATGATGATGGCCGTGTCCGACGGCGACGGCGGCACCGGCTCTGTCACAAAACACGCTCACTTTTTTAAAATACACTTAGGACTTACACAAATAACTACTTAGGGAAATAAAAAGTTAAGTTTTTTTTATTTCTCGTAAAACTTAGTTCCAGCGAGCGTAGTGCTGGATATAACGCATTCCTATTGTTATAAACAACAAAGTTATATTGATAACTTTCCTCAAATTTCATCACCATTCGAGCCCCAATACCCAAAATTGAGCAGTTCATGCTCGAAAAGTTATAGATATACCCCAAAGATCGTATTTTTATGTGGTAATTTAGATAGTACACGATATGGTTTACCAGTTAGCGAAACTGTACACATTAAAGAACACTTTTATGTAATTTTAAATTTAAATTACAAATCAGTCAATCCACTTACCAATTTTGGAAGCGGCACCTTTCTGCACAACTTCCTTGTAACCAATAATCTTGATGCCGGGCTTGTAGCCGCTGGGGTCGATGCTCTTGAGCTGGTCCTCCATGTAGATGATGGTGTCGACGCGCGGAGTCTTGGCGAGGATCTTCTTGAACTTGGGCAGCAGGTCGTACGTCGTGATGACGGTGGATACGTCTGTCTCGTTGATCCCGTGCGCTATCGCTTCGTCGCCCAAAGTAGCGTAGATTGTTACCACTGGAAATTGTAACATGTATAAATCAAATTGAGGTCTAGTTTTGGACAATATTGCGAGTAAGGGACGGTCTTTGTTAATATAAAAGTAGATTTTAGCAGCAACTTCAGACAGAAAGCTATAGAGATCTGGATGTAATATGATGTACATTATGTGATTTCTGCCGGTGACTGAATGCGTCAACCGCGTTGCAAGTTGGTTTACATTAATTCAATCGCCTAAAGGGTTAACCAAATTATGAAGTGAATGTGTTTCCCCAAACCACAAGTCGGTTTATGATCGGTCACCGCAACTGAGTATTTAATGGTCTTAATTGTTATACCTGTGGAATAACCGTGCTCACAAAGCACTAATTAAATGTCTCTATGGCTAATGGTTCTATATTTACCGGGTATCTTGGTAGATACCCGGTAAATATAGAACCATTAATAATAGTGCAGTTTCAGGAGTTGCAGTGGTTGGGAATAGTGTGGTCACTATTCCCAACCACTGCAACTCCTGAAAGCCAGTATCAACAGTGGCGACCGCCAGAAAAGCGCAGAGACAATGAAGCTCGACATAGTCCCGGAGAAACAACTTAACCGTTGGATCCCACAACGTAGTTAACCAGAAAAGATTAGCGGAGGAGTAGGAAAAGCATAATTTCCATTGTGATGTAGTTACCGGGTATGCTCTGCTTGAAGCAGCCGTGCGCCGCGATCATCCACTCGGCGCGCGTCTCGGCGAACATGACGACGTTCTCGCGCGGCCGGCAGCCCAGCTCGCGCAGCCCCGCGCCGAACGTACGCGCCTCCTGCTCCACGCCCGTGTACGTGCGCCACACGTAGTCGCCCATGTTGAACTGGGGATACCGCGGAACTGGTTACTCATGGTGAACATACATCCCTTCAGACCTTAACATGTTGCCGACGAGTTAGCTATTTTTTGAAACAAGACCTGGCTATTACCGATAGAAAGCAGCACGTGGATTACTGCTAAGTTGAGTCATTAGCCATTTGTTCACCACAAATTTACTCTCACATCCTCAATGTCAAAGCCATTGATAACAATCAATGGCTAACAGTCATACATTAAATTGGTTTGATTGATTGACCGACTTCCGTGGGAACTGAGAGCACTTGTGTCTGACATATGCTGACCTGGACTCTTATTAGTATTACTACAGCCTTGAGGTACGCACTTGATTTAGATAGTTTTTTTTTGCTTTAAAGGATCTACTACGGGATAATACCTACTGAACAGCAGTAATTCGAATTTAAAGAAAACAAATCCAGCTACAATTCCCAGATTTCAAATCTAAGTCATGACTCCCTATTTTTCTGCAGGATTGTAATTCAAAAGTTACAATTTTCTTTCTTTAAAAATTGTTTAAAGTTTATGACCTTATCAGATAAAGGTGTAACATGAAATGATTTACATCACGCCTGCAATTCCTGAAGGGATAAGCAGGGGCGCTATCACAAATTACAGCATGACGTTATCCTCAAGAACCCACCTTCTTAAACACCCTCCCATTAGGCTGCGGCTCATCCTCCTCGCTGAGCACGGTCCTGGTGCCCAGACAGGCCCGCTCGGCCCAGCGCGCCGCCGCCGCCCGCAGCATGCTCTCCATGGACGTGACGCCGTCGCGCACCAGGCGCAGGTGCAGCTCGCACGGCGACGACACCGAGCGCACCGTGATGCTGTTCTGTGTCGTCTGGATTATGCGGGCCTAGAGAAAAAAATTAGTTATGATTGTTGAAGATTCTTCTTTCTGATTCCTATTATCCAAGTAAAACGAGGTAACATCAGAACTCGGCCTGTACAGCGTTAGCACTGGCATGCTACAGGTGGCTCAAGGAGGTTGGATATCGTTTGTTATGTGGCTCCCTAGTCGCACTTTAATCTAACGGAATATCCTCAAAGGCGGAGGAATAAGGCAGCAAAATGCAACCAGAGCCGTAAAAATAGACCAAGTAGCAAGGGCTGAAAGGTCAGAGAATAATGTACGTCGTATTTTACGACCATGGAGAATCTGAGAATTAAGTTATGGCTATAAAGCTTGAAGCATTATTCAGTGCTTACATAGTCCTGATTAATAGCAGGGTATTGAATTTCCCAGCTGTACATTTTTCATCATAAAATAAATGTTATTTTTTAAAAGCAAAACATTGTAGCTCTTCTCTATTATTATGATACAGTGGCACTTTTTCCTCCAAAACACTATATCTTAATCAGAAGCAGAAGATCAACATTTGCATAAAAATAACGTCATTTATCTGTACAAACAAGTTATTCATTCATATGCGATTCTGTGCAACCATCATCACAAGCAGACGTGGGCGTCAGAGAATTTTAAAACAGGTCAAACGAAAATAACAATACAATGGTTCTGTTCGAGAGTATCTGCGGTTTATGTAATATATAAGATGCAGTATATAAGGTTACATGCAACAGCATACCTTGACAATTAATCTATAAAACGTTAATCAAATCAATATCGAAACTTCCAAATCTGCATTTTGGCAAAGTATCAAAAGCTTTTTCTTCTGAGCGCATTAATCTGTATCATGATTTAATCAAACTTTTTTCAGTTTCTGAATAACAAAATTATTCTTAGTAATCTCAGAAGTTGTTGACAAACTTGGGTTGTTCAATTATGAATACAACATGAGACGAAAATGTTGGGACTTTCGGGTCAATACAGGCCAGAATAGCTAACTGAAACTAAGTTACTTTATGTCGAAAATATTTTTTTCTTTAGAGGCGTTGAAATTATGTTTAATATTGGATAGGACTAATAAAATATAAATAATAAATTTCCTAAAAGGGTAGGCCTAGAAACCCGCAAATCTTACGTTAAGGAACTTGCAAGTTATTTTGACTATGTAGTGCTTACGTTATTAATACCTTTTTCTCGTAGTAAGACATCAACAATTTAAAACACACACTGCGGCTAAAAAATGCGTTATTTTCTGTTTCGTTGACAACGCAACGTCATTAGAATAGTATTGTCTCACTCACTCTTACTAAAAATTGTATCCATCGTTCCACGCATGATTTGCGAGGTCACTTTCTCATGTATGGTCAATTATTCTCGCGATTTAAATATAAAAGTGCAGATGGCGTGGCATTTAACTGTAACTTTATTTTGTTGGATATAGCAGCATAGGCTCTCCAATCGCCGGCCACCTACCTCCATCCTCGACCACTCCCCTCCAGTCTAACAGATCCGAAGCTATGGTGTCCCTTACCTTAATTCGTCTGGAGAGCGCTCGTTTCCTCCAGGGCCTCTGCGCGATGAGGTGCACTGGGAAGGTGATGATGTCGAACACCAGCGCCACAGCGCGGATGGTCTTGAGCAATGCCGACACCCACCATGATTCCGGCCTGGAAACAAAGGATATATATTCTTTAATAAAGCTGGTAGTCGTGAGGTTTTTAAACAACATTAATTTTTTCTAATTAGGCTGACAGTCTGCAGTATCTAATGTCAAAATAATATTAGACAGTCCCCCAAAACGCTCTACACTATTTCCTAGTGTACTTGGGGAGAAGAAGCGGCGGAACAAACTCCCCACTAAAATCATCTGAATCTGTTTGTTTTATCTCAATCAATTATTTTACTATCCCCCTGTTTCATCAAAAGGATATCATGTTGTGTCAGCTAACATGGTTAGTGGTTCTTTTCTTGGTTTAATAAAAATGTAAGTATAGGTAACTTTTTTGTCAAGAATCATAATTATACTTTAACCTTAAAATTGAAAGCAAAGCAGTTCTGGCCATGGATTAATGTTGATGATTATCAGGATTATTGCAAATTTTCCTTCAAGTATAGTATGATGGTTCTGACTCCGAATGTCATACATGAAATACATACTCATTAACTCATCTTTATTATAAATACACGTGGCTAATAACTATAGGTTCACGAAACTCTTAAAATGAGAATTAAACGTCAACTATCGTAACCTTTGTAACCCAGACATGACTGCCATGTAACAGCAATAAATAAGTTTGTATGTATGTACTTATGGCGAAAAAACGTGTACCTATATCAAAAGGGCTCAAGGCATACATGTCTGCGGGTTCTGGCCTTGGTTTCAATCTATCTAGTCAAGTTAAGTATAGACACAAGCGTAGTTTGTCGTATTGACTTTCAATCAATCAATTTGCTGTCGATAGAAGTCGAAACCCGAAAGTCTACCAACCAGTCCTGCCAAGGGTTTCCCAAGGGGTATTATAGTAGTATTACCCAGTAAAGGGTTGTGGAGGTTGGATAGTGGCTCAATGTGAAATACTGGTATTCGGCTGCTTGAAATTCGAATGCTGGTATGACAGTTGATGATCAGAATCTTGAAGTTCCATGGAATGCTTACTAATCAAAAATATTCGAATCTAATACTTCATCCCATGAAGAAAACACCTTCCCCTCCAACCGGTTGCATTTTCCCAAATTTTTATAAAAACAGAATGTACATTCAGGTGCACGTCCTCCTCATTTTAGGTGACGTCATAATAAATTGCGTTATCCTGGCGCGTTCAACTTGAGCTTAATAATAATTAAGCTTAATTTTCTGCTTATTGCTGTAGCGTCTTCCCTCTTATGACCCTGGTTTTCATGATTCATCCAAAAGTTCGGCAGATTATTAAAATAGCTAAAGGGCAAAACCTGATAAAAAAAAATGGAAACCGTAAAGTTATTCACACTAGGACAGTTATGCTGTTATGTTAGTTATGCTAGGCTCTGAAGATAAGATCCTGCCTGCCTGACATTGCTAAATGAATGAACATTTAATTTTCACACTTTGAAACCCCACCCAGACTACTTGCGGTTCCAGTATAAATAAAAAAGTATTCTTCCTTCGTGCAGCTCTAAACCTTGTTCAATAAACTTAAGGTTGAAGACGCCTTTCTGAGTGAGTAAGTATGACAGTCATTTTAAGGTCAATTGCGATATGAGACCGGCGCTTACCATAAAAAGTAACATGTGCATGGAGCAAGCGACGTTTTTTATAGAGACAGCACAGACGTCCTTTTAAGTTCTTACACTGTTTTTAATAGTCTTATTACTTCTTTAGAAGAAGCGATCTTGGATTACTGCCATTTATTTATTCATACGTTACGGGTAATTTCGAATGGATAGTCGAAGAAATAAACCAATACTGTAATGAAATACTGGTACTCAGCTGCATTCGGTTAGACTAGAACCCAACCAAAATATATGTAGTTTGAGAAAAGGCTCAGAAGAAAAAGAGTCCAAGTAATGAACCGCTGATGGACCCATTTGATGGAGTCACATCACCGGAACATTTAAGAATTTCTTCGAACATAGAGTTTACAGCCTACCTATTAACATTAAACAATAATTCCTCAGAACGCGTAGGTTTGTACAAGCCAAAACCTTCATGTTAACTCCTTACGTAGGAGTCTATACTGCTATAAGTATAATACGTCGTAAACGACGTGCTAATTGAAATTTCTAACTGAAGGAATTAATAATGTTATAATCTTAGAGATAAATCCTCCACTGAAAACTAATTATCTAACGGACGTAAAGGCACAAATGCAAAAATACAATGTCTCATATAAAATTCTGGCAGATTTATTTCAACGAGTCAGTTTCAAACAGAATATTCAAGTAGGACCTAGTTTTCATTTCTGGATTTTTCTAATGAAATGATCCCTTTACCCACTCACCAGGTTCAACGCGCTTGAAACTAGCGGTTATATGCAAGCCGGGCCTTGGTTGTATTGTAAGCAACAACCAGCGAATGAGAAAAGTGGTCGTTGAAGGGATCATTATCCATTCAGTAATCCCGACCTACACCAGATAAGACAACGCAAACTTTCGTCCCAACATTGATACGAGGTCAGTGTTAGGGAGCGGATGCATCTGTGGGCCGCCCCGCCCGCTGCCCGTCCCGGTTACACGACCGTGACCCGGCCCGCGCATGCGCCGCTACACCCTCCAGTGCATCCCACACCTACTGAATATGTAAGCACAAGCCTGTTGCAAACCTAATTACTTTCTGGATGGCGAATTTCCAGGTAAACGGCGCGCGAGAAGTGTTAACGTTAACGAGCATCGATTTTAGGTATTGGCAATTTTAGTCTTTATCTTGTTGACACAGAAACTGCAATCTCTCTCAGTAGGTAAGTGCCAGCAGTCAAACAATTATGCAGTTATCAACATGCCAGAACATAATAAACCTTATATTAATAACACTGCAATCTAAAAAGTATAAAGTTGAACAATAACAATAATCACGCCATTCGATTAAAACAATAACAAGAAGGTGAATGCTGAATGTCATTTGGATGTGACTTCCACAATGCGTTCAGCCTAGATATGGTCCAATCAAGATCACGGTCTACCTCTATTCGACCGTTGCGTTGAGGGGTTAATAAGTGCAAAAACTTCGTGAAAAGGCGCCCAATTAAACAATATTGCATCATGGCTATTTAAAACACCAATAAAACTGGATCTAATATTATTAAAAACTGGTCTTCTAATAAAAAAACCTCTTAAAAAAGATTTTACTAAAGATTGCTCTGCTTGTTCGCCCTTGTATGTAACGCCTCTTATGAGACGCACGTGTAGTTTCTTTGAATTCAATATATTTTCAAGTACAACCCTTTGTAAGCCGAGTACTAAGAACGTCCAAGTACATAATTCAGTCTTTTTGCGAGTCGTCGGATTAAAGATCACGCTACAGACAGAATCGGTTGAGAAATTTTGGTTGAATTCAAGGTAGCGAAATATTCCTAAGATACCGGATCTTGAGATAAAGGACAACATAATACCAAAGCCTTTCAAAGGATTTCATACGGGGTCTTATAAGATCCTGTCTTGAGGCCCTCTCATTATGTTGGGGATTGCGTCCAAGATTTAACGGATACTGGACTGGTTTGACCGTTCGACATTTGGTTCAAGAAAACCGTTATAGAATACTTGACAATGAACTTGATGTTTACATTCCATTTAAACATTAGTGGGACCATGTCAGGGTGCCATGCCGTAACCATTAGTCAAGTTACAGAATAAACATCTAGACTCGGAACTATATTAAGGTATTAGATAGTCATAACATACGTGACGTAGGTAAACAGTGGTTATGTGTTGAGTTGTGAGGACAACACCGCGGTGTCACCTTGCCGCTATAAATAATGTTAATGTAGGAAACGTACGTCTGAGAGACGTTACCCTTAGACGTTATCGCAAGATCTTGGAAAACATTGAAATGACCACAAACTGCAACATTGTACTGTAGTTTAGAATTATTTGCTACAGTTACTGCTGAAACCTATTTTCTCTGGACATTAAAACCTTATTCCAGTTAGAAGTGGTACTATTACGGACCACAAGTTTGGGGTTTGTTCCCAAACCACTAAGAGAGAAATGCCAGAACCAATTTCGCAACTCTCGATGCAATCGTAAGTCATTTCTATCGAAGGTAAGTAACAATGTATTTTCAACTTTATTCTGTAAACCATACAGTTCTATCCAAACTAGGGGGCAGATATTTTACCTGAAACTAGAAGAGCGTATTGGCGAAGGAAGCGCTTTTAAATGAGTTCATTATTTGATCCTCCAAGGAAAGTTACCTAGCAGATGGGGAAAACGTCAAGCATTAGTGATTACTCAACTGACACACATACTAAAAGGTGGCATGAGCGCAACACGTCATATGTCAACCAATCATAGAAGGATACGCGCGAGATCATAGGAGTCCGCCTATGTACCACTATTGTACATGAAGTTTAAATAAATAAATAAATAAATACGTGGAACCAAACTAGTCTATTTAGACATGACTATTTTTTACTGCAATTACTTTAATGGCCTCATGATTGAAAACGATAGTATGAGATAGCATATTGGAGGTCAACTACAGACATATTTATTGGTCAAATACCCTTGTCATATTTTTTCTTTTTGACGAAGATTTTGTCAAATTAAGTCGCAATGTTATTGATTGATTGACTTATAAATGATAGCTTACAACTGTCTTAAATAAAACCATTCATGACGTTTTCAAATCAATTGATACTATGCTGATTTACGATAGTTTATAGACAGGCTTATTATCGAACAATATTATAAGATACAGATACGGCATGCGTTGTACTTTGCACTTTGGAACGTCTATCATAATATTGATATCCTGCTGCTTAAGCTACTAGTGTTATTTTTTCCTTCATTTGAACCAACATTATGTAAGGCACATTTCCGTGCGTACTCGTACAGCTGTCAGAGTCCTACAAGGAACACACCATGGCGAATCGCGTTGCATGTGCAATGCCTGGCCCTGTTATGAATGAATCACTTTCTTGCAATGTGCGCTTGCTCAACTTATTGTTATGAAGTACTGCTAAAATAAATTTCGCAATCTTGTACGGTTGTTTTATGAGTTTACGAGTGCAATACATCTATATTTTCTTTCGTGTTTTAAACGGTGCTTTAATCTCAAATGCAAATGACCCTAATATACCATCATCAAATTATGTTTGCTTCTGTTAGTAGATCTTCTAAGTCACTTTTACATCAAAGGCTTTTCATACGGCTTTTAATGGATTGTTTCAACAAATCTTTCGATTCTTACAATTACAACTAAGTACTATTCCAAAGAATAAAAGAACAGTCTTAGAGCCCGCAAAGTTAAAAATTATCAAAAGTATGCCTGTCACCTTAACTCACTGGAGCTCCAAGTAGACCTCCTTCAAAACACTACGTTTTCCGGTGCTAAGCCAGTTCCATCTATTTATGGAAGCTAGTATGTTGATGTAATCATTACGCGGTTTTAAGTACTTCCAGTTACTACTTGAACATCAATAAACTTAAAGTACTCGGTACTTGTGTTGAGAATATGCCATTTTGTCCGAATATCTTCCATTCTTCTTGATTGGTCTTTCTTGTGTAGAGAATAATATGTAACTTCACGGCCGACATCTTCCAACTTGGTTGACGGTTGTGATCCTGTTATGGTAGCGTCGCAACATTATCTTCCTGTCCTTATTTCCTGTTACTTGCAAGTCTCTAAAACAACTTAGTTGTTCAGGATTCTGATCTGAAATTTGCTTTCATATCATACTCTATGTGAGATGTCGTCTACGTTAGTCTTCAAATTTGCTTTGTCTTTTCACTTGGTACTAAAAGACATGGGTCAAGTTTTCCTTTATCTCTTGTCCTCTTTTTCTCTTTATAACTAAATTCTCTCTTCAACAATATTCATAATACACGTATTGTCTTACTACTTAACACAATTACTAATTAAATTACACATTGTTTACATTACATAATCCTTATCTTCGTTTTGGCACAGCGCAAGGTGTCCAGCCGATGGACATGCGTACTCCATGCGGTAAATCGGTGCGCTGTGTTACCTCAACGGACGAAGTCCAGTGATTAGAAAATGACATGTGTGACTTTAATGATTTATTAATGGCTTTGTTTTTAGTACTTATTAATGTTACTGCGTTATATCTGGCAGTTTTAAGTTTTTCGTCGATGTTTGCTTTTTGTATTGGAATATGGTATACGTCAGTTGCTATATTATCACCATCATGCATCCGGAAACTCTTGTCTGACATTTATTTTGTACAAACCATTTAAATGGTGAACGAAGACATCTTGAGGAAACCGATACACAAAAGTCATACCGGTTTCCTTCACATGTTCGTGTCCAAGCAGCGACGAGGAGGCCAGTGTCCCAGCTGTGAGATGTTATAGGCTGACAACGTATGCTTATACTTTTGAGATGTTTTGTTTACTTCTTTGTATAAAGAGAAATGCAAATAGACGATGTTTCGCTATTTAAACAAAGACGTAAGGTACGGAAACTACAATTTCGTTATGTCATGTGTCCTCCATTATTTCTTGTTTTAAACAAAGCCTGATGTTTTGCTGTTTCCTGTCACTAGATATCGTGCCCTTGGTACCACTGAGTCGCGATACACTTAAATAGAAATGTAGTCATTATCGGAGTAATTATTTGCGTATTTTGATAAAACGTAAGTAACGATAGTAATGATGTTGACTAACTAACGAGAGTCATACCAATCACACTGAGGTTAACGACAGTCAAGTCTGTAAGCCAAAGTTCACAAACGTGCTCGGTAGTGTATAAACAAAAACCTTGACATCCAAGAGAACTTATGAATAAGGACGGTTATCAGAATCCGTCTATAAACAGATGTAGCCAGAAAAATCACATAATTTACCGGTAAATCAAAACTGACACAATAATACCAATATGGCAGTTAATAATCATCACTGATAACTAAGTAGGTACACATAACACCTTGGCAGGTTTACCTTGGCACTGTAATTTGAGCCAGCGCACTACTTCTGATCAGTTGACACATTTAAAAGCAGCAAAAAAAAACCCTACACGTATCACAGATATTATACAAAAACGATAAATAACAATTATTAGCTTAATCAGCCTTGCTTTTAATGTTTCCACAGCTGGGACACAGGCCGAATTTGTGGACCAGTACGTGTTAGTAGACGTCACATGACTTCGATTTTTTAGTTCCAGTACATGCCAATTACCTCACTGTGTTTTCCTTACCCGTATACAGTATTAATGACAGAATAATGTATGTAAACCACGTGCTAAAGTTTTTATTTGTAAGCCAATGTTCAAGTTACGTTATGTAATCGTTTTGTAATTCATCGTGATTAATGAACAAGCCACCGCAACAGGTTTTTTTGCGTGTTTACTAAACTCATGCTAAGGAATTTTTAAGAAGTTTACTAATATAGACAAAGTCTTGAAGTTTCTTCTTGCCAATAAAAGTTAGTAGTCATTTAAACGAGAATAATGAGAGTACATTAATTTAAAAAAAAATTAATAAGCCAGACGGCTGTATAAGTATATTGTCAGGTTATCTAAAGGTCATCAGTCCACACATAACCTACTGAATGATGGTGCACCCACTACTAATTTATTAACCGACTGTAAATTAGGAGATGTTTTTCTAAGGTCGCTTGTTCTTTATAAATTACTAGAATACCTTTATCAATTGTACTTAATTCAGGTACATCCGCTGCGACTGGCACTCCTACGAAATACTTCTTTAATGAGTGCTAATCGTCAGGTGGATACAATTATCAATTAATCGTGTATTTTTTACAAAGTCTAGTGGAAATTTCTTCAGGGCTGAATCCACGGCCGCAGTATTGACATACTTGATAGTGATAAATGTTATCTTCGAATTAAGTAAATCAATGTTTTCGATTATTTTACACGTTACTATAAATAATATCTTTGTAGTACCCACTTGTACTTCAACAAACAAATTGAGACTTGAAGCTACCGCATTTATAGTACCTATTCTAATCGTGATTTTTGCAGGGTAGTTATCTGTTATGGTTGCTATTTCGTTCAACCCTTTTAGCAAATTATTACGTGTGAATGGCAAAAATCTTTCCCAACTTGTTTTTATTAGTGGGATAGAAATGGAATAATTTACACAATATAAATGTTTGTTAGAGACCACCCAGACAGTAATGTTGTCAGGGAAATTAAATGGCAATCGTATTAGCTCTGATGTTCTGACGCGTCTGGTTACATGGCGAATTACAATACAAATTGTGCAGTTGCTTTTGGAGTCAAAATAAAATGGAGGCTTTCATCATCATCATTTCAGCCGAAAGACGTCCACTGCTGGACATAGGCCTCCCCCAACTTGCCGCCACATACACCGGTCCCGTGCGACTCGCATCCAACGGATTCCCGCAACCTTCTCCAGAATGGAGGCTTTATAAGCAGATAATTTTCGGAAGACTATAGGTGCTTAACATTTCTACGGTTATTCAGAGTTGATCGTCGATATGGCTGAAGTAGAAGTGCCTTCTCACAGTTATCTATCATCACTTCACCTGAGGAGTTAAAGGATTATCCACAGAATTTTCCATTAAATACAGATTAAAGATTACGTTGTTATTGTTATTTGCTACTCGGACATTGATTAAGTGTCGAGACTCTAGGCTGAGATGACCTCTGCGTGATATCTTCTAAGATAAACATCCTATTTATGTCTAAGAAACAAATTATAGATATCAGCTAGAACATCTTTTACATAATATTCTTGTCATAGCGTACACAATTCAATGTATTATGGAAACCTAAACCAACTTACGAAAATTAAGTAAGTATCTGTCGACGAGCACACGAAGAATAATTTCAGCTTCAGCAGTGATGTAACAACATATTTTGTGTTTATCTTTACTACATCTACGCAAATAAACCAAAGCATCAGAACGCCCGCCACCATGGGCGTGCGCTCCTAAGAGGCAATTAGGCAAAGCCTACCCTACCAACTGGGCATTTATTATAATTAACTATGTAATAAAATAACACTTTATGTACAAAATATAAAAAAGTTCAAACTCCTGTTAGAATACTTATAGCAATTTGTCGCTCCCGTGTCACGTAACTAACACTATACTGGAAGTTACTACGAAGCTTGGAGCTCCGCCGGACAGGCACGGTGATAATTTTACGCACACAGCGGCACATTGGTGCATATTTTCGTGTGTATGAACCGCAAACATGTATAGATTGCCGTCACTTTAGAGAGGTAACTCCTGCGAGTGTAGCTAGGCTGTGATTGGCTGCTACAACACAGGGCCAGGATTTAAGGTGGATGTTCTTTAGCCCGCGAAATTCAAATTTCCTTACGTTTTTTGCAATTTGCAGGCCAGTGGTAGGTTTTATGTTGATTAGAATAATGATTACCGGGGGTTATTGGCGCGTATTATTATTATAATAATTAATAATATTATTGTTATCATATTTTTCTTCATGGGTGTCGTTTTCGTGGTTGGTGATTATGAAAATAAGGTCAAAATGTAAATCCAAGATGGCGCCGACGAAAATATTCAGATTTTTCTTCATGGGTGTCGTTTTCGAAGTTTTTGGGGTCGCTGATAATGAAAATGAGGTCAAAATTAAAAACCAAAATGGCGCTGACGAAAATTTTCAGTTTTTTCTTTGTGGGTGGCGTTTTCGAGGTTTTTGGGGTCGCTGATAATAAAAATTCAAAATGGCGCCGACAAAAAATTTCGGTTTTTTCTTCATGGGTGTCGTTTTCGTGGTTTTTGGGGTCGCTAATAATGAAAATGAGGATGGCGCCGACGAAATTATTATTTCGTAGCTTACCCTCCGTGGAGAACCACTGCACGCCACTGCCCGCCACCGCATCCGGTCGTCCATCATATTCAGATAAATCTCAAAAACTACTAAAGACTACTTGCTACAGCTACGTTACGTTCGTTGCGCCTTCTTCCTTGGTTTATTTTATTTGCAAGGTTTCGTTTGATTTCTAACTGTAATCTTATTTATTATTTGGAACGTTATTTCTCTTGACAAATTAGATTTTCCTTTTTCCTCATACCGACAATACTTTGGCCATTCGAATTAGGTTATCGTTAATTAGATTACGTCCTTTCTTGAGGATTCCGAGCACTCAAAGTAATATACTTTAGGTGCAGGCATATTTCCTCAAGAATGTCAAATCCCACCATATAATAAGGGGTGAACCTTTTGCCATTTAAATTCTATTTTCTTGCTGTATTGCCTATTGGCAGAACATATTCGTGTGAATTCATTTAACGAATCAAATTCTATTATGTGTTAGGTACTTAATAATATCTTTAAAACCATTTTCTTAGTAGCTTGTCTTGTCTGATTCGACCTTAATATTTTAGGCTATTAGGGGCAAGTTCTTAAGTTATTAAATTAATTATAGTAACATCGGAGTTAGAGAAAACCAATAACATTATGAGATTGAGAATTATTTTTAGAATAATATTGAGTTTTTTCCTTGTAATACCACTGTGTTATTAGAAAACTCGGTTGTTTTTAATAAGTTGATGTTTTTTTTTTTATAAGTACTTAAAATAATAATGTAGGTACATACTTAATGTGTTTGCAATTTCGTTGTCTATTATGTAATACTCTGTTACACGGGTTATAGAATGCTATGTAAAAGTAAATTATAAGAACAAAATCTGTGTGTAGATGTAGACTGTGGTCATACTGTAGTAGTAATTACTTAGGACCAGACTTTTTCGTCTTCATGCATGAAACAACGCCAAGAAGAGGAGAAAAGAGGAGCATGGGACAAAAACGCTGTGAGCATTGTAGATATCAGACAAGGCAGACTAAGTCAAATATAGGTAGATCCTGGGAAAGATGAGCAGACTAAAAAGGAAGTGATTAGTGCGATAACAGCTTATAAAGAAATATGGAGAAAAACTAAAACAACTGCATAGACAAAACACCAAAGAAATTAGATTAAGGACTGGAGGATGACGATAACGTCATCAAACTATTTGACGTGCCTGATAGCGTGAATGCTCGTGATACTCAATACAAAGTTGTCCACCCTACTTATGTAACAAGGATGATGGTACTCGAGTACCGTCGCACAGGACAGGTCAGACACAAGCCGCGGTGAAAGTTAGTGCTGAATGCGAACTTGTTTGTCTTTGTTACTGAGCCGGGTAACCCGTGTTGTAGCCGTACGAATTGTGCGAAATTCTCGCAGGAATACGGTAGTTGGTCTCAAAGGGATCGCGCGATATTTGTACTATTTGTGTATTGGATGCCTGGCTCGGATTTTATTTCGAGAATGGTATTTCCAGGCGTCGAAATTTTATGGGAAGGACCCTTGGGAAAAGGATATTATATTTGTCATTTGTAACGTAATACGTCGATTTGCTCAGCTTGGAATTTGTGAATAACAAATACAAGAATACGTAAAAAGAGCATTAAAATATGTTGATCGACTTTCATCTAGAAATCAATCAAATCCAAGGTGCATAATTTAGTCATTTAGCTACGGATTCATGCTAGTCCAATCCTAACACTGAAGCTTTGTAAACCATACTCTAGTCACGTGCAGATTTCATGGACCGAGAAAAGCCAAATTCATGCTTACTGTGCAATCATTTTAGAATTGTAATAACTAGTATTTAATTACGACTACTATAATAATCATAATAAAAAATCTTAATTCTTTTACAATGTCTAGCTTCTGACACATCTAAATTAGTTGATAACTGCCAGTTTTCCTCACGATAACGATTTGATTCGATATCTAATAAATTAATAAAAATATGTATGATACGGTGAAATTAGAACAATATTAACAATTCAGGCCTGTAACACGCTATCGGCGATAATGAATATAATGACGCCCTTTGGAAAGAACATGCTTATTCATGTCAGCGACAGTCACGTGAAATATTAATATTTAAGTTAAAGACTCATGAAAAGAAAAGGGAGAGAGTTATAAAGGAGATGACTGACAAGAAAAAATGGAAGAGAAATATATATCCCTCCGATCCTAAGGAACATGGCACCAACATAGATAAAAGAGGAAGACGTATGCCAGAATAAAGGCACGAGGACAAGGTTACAGCCGATTGACAACTGTACAAACAAAACAGTATTGGAAACGAGCCAGAAACGTGCTTAAGTTAAGACAGTTAAGTGACGAAGGATAAAACCGCGCGTATTACACTGCAAGTCCTGTCCATTCCCTTGGGGGACACTGTGGTCTTATTGTACGTACATACGTATGTAGATAGTTATGTTATGTTAATTGCCATCGTGTGCAGGTTAGTAGTCACGCGATGCGTGTGCGCCACTTAAAATACCGCGTTGACAGGGTTGCAAGGATGGCCCGTCCAAGTTAGTGAGCCAGAATTCAAACCAGTTGGAATGGTATATTCTCCTGCAGTTAGGGAAACTAGTTTCCAGCTGAATTTAAAGTTATAAGGATACTTATTTATGTAAGTATCGTATTAAACTTGACCATAGTTGGTTCCAGTTAAGATGAGAATAGCGGTCATTGCCCTTTTCCTAATATCTATTCGTACGAACCAAAACAAATAAACCATGTATCGTTTTGCGTTACAAAAAATGTTGAATATATCGTGAGATAGATGACGATTCAAGACTTGAACAGGCTTATTTTTGGTTTTCAAAGTTAAGAAGTTTAAGAAATGTAGGTGGGTCAATGACCGCTATTCTCATTTTAACTGGCACCAACTATACCAGCATTTGCAATTATCAGTGCAATTTCAGCGATTATTATCGGTATTATGTTTATATCGCTAATTTTACTGCAATTTCCTGAATTCATTTCACAAAACCTCGTTCCTAAATTGTCGAAAACAGCTTCAGGGGAAATGAATGAAATTATTCAGATTAAAACACTGTGGTAACTAACGTTCTAGATTTTTTTGACACACACGTGTTCTAACTGTTTTCCGAAAGTCAAGATCACACTCCTTACAAACACAAATACTGAAATAGAAAACACACCACTTATAACAAAAGAACATACTCACTTCCTACTAACTGGCATTCCCATATTGACACAATTTCACTAAGCACAAGAACATGCAAGTACGCCTCACTGCGGTCAACTAAGTCAGGATTATGGCTGATAAACCTTATATGCACGAATTATCAAGCAATACTATTAATAAGGTTGATAAGTTATCTAGTGATATAGAAATAATGTGAGACGGATGTGTTGCGACAGTGTTTGTCGACGTCCAAGACGATAGTCTAGCGGACACTTGACCAAAGATCAACAGCTCTAGTAGGCTAGTTTATGTAATCAAGTAATACTCGTAGACTTGATTGCGAATCGAAGAGTCAAATCAATAATAAGTCATTGTTAGCTATAAGAGAAAGGAAGCAGGTTAGGATGGAAGTGAACTCTGAGAAAACGATTTCAGATGCATGGAAAAAAATGTCGAGCTGCACTTACTCTAAATAAATTCATTAGCAAGAAGTAAGAAGAAGAAGGCAAGAAGTACAATCATGAAGTTAGATGCAAAGGATTAACAACTGGTGACTGTAACAAAGTTAGAGCCATCAAAATCGGTTCATAATAAACACAAAAAAAAATCAGTCGAATTGATAACCTCCTCCTTTTGAAAGTCAGTTTCGAAAGGTTTAAAATGAAGTAGGTTTTAGACCATCCACCTAAAGTCAGAAGAGTTTCCTATCAGCCTGACAACATTTACAAGTAGCGTGACTATTATCCAGATACAATGAATCATAGATTTTCTGATTAAAGTCCAAAAAACCATGCCAAGTCAGATAGGATAATTAAGTTTTTCACGATGATTCACTCATTAAAAGTCCGTGATTGTGCCCTAATTACTACTAATTATGTTTGCTACTAATCCTTTTGTCGTAGATGATTATTATTTTTCTTTCGTAAGGAGTGCCTGTAAGCCTCGTGTTACATTTTTGTGTTACCTCGATAACAAGTGGTTATGATGAAAATAAACCCTTCTATTTGTATCCGGACATGCTGTTACTGATACGACTATATGTGTATCGAATATACTTGTCTATATTATGATTATCTTCAGCTAATCTATTTGTTAATACGAGAATGTGTATTTAAACGTGATGGTAATAAAAAAAAAACCAGTGTTGATAAGTAAGTTTTCTAAATTGACAGAGCAGCTACGGTTGGCATGTCACCCTTGCCGCCCTTCATGTCTTCAATCAATTTTATTTTATCATTGTAGACTATGGGAATATGTGGATGATGTTCTGTTCCTAGAGTCAAATACTATTGCTGCTCAAATTGATCTAGAATTTGTTGCTTCAAGTGTTATTGATTTCGTAAGTAGGATCCGGTCGTTTCGCAATACTTCTGGTTTCGTTAGTTGCCTGATGGACCGTGACCATGAGGGCATCGTGTGTACACATCTAGTTCTATAAATGGATTTGACACGCGACGGCTATTGGTACGTGTGTAGCAGTAGCTGAGGTAGTTACACTAGGAAGAGAGATCACATCAGCTGAGATGACAGTATTGGATTTAATTGAACTGACAGTATGTTCTTTATCTGCGGCTGGTCAACGACTGCGAGAAGCCACAAGAAGTGGAACTAATGGTAGGAGGCCTTGGCCCAAAACTGGTACATCATCGGTAGAAAAAAAATAATTTATTTATTTCATTTTTGGGAAAACTTACAGCTAAACAGATAGTGAGTAGTAGTAATGAAATAACTCTGCCGTTGCTGTCATGCAGTCGGGTAACAAACCATTGAAACTGTCGTCTGCTTTGCTCATTAACTCTGTATAATGAGTAAAACGTTATACTACATTGTTACTTCTAGAATTCTTGTTAAAACGATATTGCCTTGACGAGATGGAACGATACTTCGTCGTTTCGTCGTTTGATACTTCAAAGGAAATATTTACAAAGAGATATTAGCAATTTCCTCCGGTATAAGGGACCTTCCGGCCAATATGATGAACAAAGGGAAAGTGATCGGCATACGAAGAGAATATTTAACAATATTTGACTAAAGTTAACAATAATTTATGGATATTACATTCACATTTATTCTGCTATATTGAGATTTATGAAATTACGACTTATTCACTGTATATTTTGTGGACATTGGGCACATGTTATTTATTGGGCTACAAAATCTAGGCAATACGGCTTATAAACTCAGTGAGTGGCTGTTTACGATATCTCTGGAATGTAAACGTTTAGATATAAAAGTTGTAAGTATCTCATTGGCTTTGGTTAGTGAAACATTTAGCAATTTCTGACTGACTGACTTTAGCTCCAGTGAACTTTAACATGTAGAAAAATACTTAAGCCAATAGTGACAGTCAGTAGAAATCAGACGCTACGAGTTACATTTGGTCGTGGCAAACAGTCGCGTGAAAATATTTCAGTGTGCGATTTCTACTGCAATGCAATATCGCTAACTCCGTACACAATAACCACCCGTTGATCTTTATCTCAAGGATTATCTGTGGTCAATGCCCGGGTCACTGGCACAATTATCAGTTAATGTACCCATTGTGTTCTAATAATAGCTACGTATTGTTATCAAACACCAAAATATTCCATAGAAATGAAAACTTAGGATAGTTAAGTTTTATTCAAAAAGAAAACGTTTATATTTCACTGTCAAATAATGTGTCTTTATAATCGTCGTTCAAATAACAGACAGAAATACATGAGAGTGCAGAAAAAACCTTCATAACGAAAATAAAAGTGGGATCCAGTGAAACGTCTAGCGTGTTCTGGCACAAAGCCAGCTCTGTTAATATCTAAGATAGAGTAAATCTTAATGCAAGCTGCAAGATTAGCACGGATTTAAAAAACATACAAATATTGTCTTTATCAAGTTGCCGGTTTAGTAGGAATGTAATAAAGCTTTCATGCGCGATATCTAGTCTAGCCAGATGGACGAATGACATCAGAAAATCGCCGGTAAGACTTGGTTAAGGCTGGGGTATCTGCTAAATTAGCAACTCTATTTGTGGTGGTTCAAACTTCGCTTAAAATGCTGTTAGAATAAAGTTCTAATCAGCTTGCGCTACAAAGTGGTTGTTACGTCAGTCACTGCAGGCCGAATAGTGCGAAATGAGTGGTTTTTATTTAATTGTAGCCTAATTAGTCATAAGATCAAAATGCCCATTGTATAGTTTGTGAAAAAAAAAAGTGACAAGTATTTGTGTGAAAAAAAAAAAAACTAAATCTTAATGCCGTTTAGGAGTAGGTAATTACGAAATTTCAAAGTAAAAATGCTTCACTTTGAAATTCTTTTTCATATAGTATTAATATAGTTAGAATTATTTCAATTGTACCAATTAAAGTTTAGAGTCTAATAAGAAACATAATATTTTTTGCACATTTATATTCACTCATCCATCAAAGAGGAGTTACATGGAGAAAACCTCTCGTTAGCAGATACCACCCCCTTCAGCATAACGTAGACCAGGGAAACATGGCACTAAAGGGCGAAGGCCTATACTGAGCAGTGGGTAGACTACTTGGGCTTGCTACTCGTACGTTGGAAGTGGTTTGAAAAAGGCTTTAAAGAATGTGAATCCGCGAATGGACACGGATAGAACCATCCTCCTAAGCTGCTTGCTATATCCAATTAGCTGTTGAAGCGTAGTGATTACAAGTTACTACAGCGATATTTCCTAACGATCGGTCATTGCAGTACTACAAACTCTACATTATGTGGGTGGACCATTTCCACCAGTGGTAGTGTGGCAGTGAACGTTTACGGTCGGATATGACGCCGTAAATTCTCACCACGGCGCGCGGCGATCGGTTATTATGCTGTCGATAAAGACGTCAGAGCTCAAAAACGTGTTCTTTTTTTATTGGATGAACTTTTGCCCTTTTTCCCGAGCCTCGAGGTTCATCCAACAGCAAAATGTTTTTACAAAAATGCATTTCCGTCGACGCCAAAGTATTTTCCCTCAGTTTTCATAAATCAGGAAATTGTATAAAATCGAATTATTTCCCCTCGATTTTTATTTCCGTCGCCTGGGAAACTGCGGCGCGGATGTTGTCAATTGCTGCGGCAATAACGTTACTCTCGTCTAGCCTAGTTTTTGCTTCATGGCACTGAAATTTAATTTTAAATATTCAAGCCTTTAAATATTCAGTGTACAAAAAGAAAATATTCATTATTAAGTTATCTTTCTCGTCGTCCGGTAGGACGTTTTTTTAGGCTCTTCGAAGTTAGAACAGTAAAAAAAAAAAAATTGGCGCAATAACCGCCTCCAATAACACCTTCCACAATTCATTCAAATTACGTAGGTTTAATTAAATAATTCCCGAAAGTGCTGCAGATAATCCATGTACTACCTGTCACTATACAACATTTGCCAATAACAGAAACTCGACCGATAAGCCGGCCTTGACTAAGCACGCCAAATTGTACAACATGCTCGTGATAATTATCATAATTGAGCTTGTAAACTTTTACAGCCATCATTAAACGTCATTAATAATCAAAGTATACCACAACCCGTTGGTATAATCAGAAGCGTCAATAGGTATGCAGGCAAGAAAGGGTAAGGTAGTAGCTGCGAATCCTGTCATAAGCGTCTCGGATGAACTTAATGATGGGGTATAATAATTGAAGGTCGGTCATAATTGAGTAAACTGCGTGGGTTTGTACGAAGGCTAACCAATTATGATCAACAAGCATAATGTCCGTGAAGATAAAATACACACATCAAAAGTATCTAGGGATCAACATATATTTTTGCAATAACTTTTCTCCTGATTGATATTAATTAAAATTTTCTTTAAGGATTCATCAAATAAAGTGTTTTCGTTTGTCACAGTAACGATAAACCAAGTCACCTTTGCATTAATAAAGAAATTTGCCATTTTCCTAATAAAGGGATTTTTGACATTTGAACCACTAACATTAAAGTTCGAAAAAAAGACTGAAATAACAGTTTTCTTTAAAATTTTATTGGGTAACTTAAACAATTAATAATCCGTGTTTCTACCGCGAACACTAACAACACAAGAACATCGGTTTGGCATACTCAAAATGAGTTCATCCAAATCACGCTGTGGAATGGCCGCCCATGTTCGTTGCAACAACAAAAAAAGGTCTTCTTGCGACTGGATACCCTCCATATTCGGCAGAGCTCTTCTCTGTAGCATATCCCATGCATGCTCAATCGGGTTCAAGTCTGGCGACTGAGCAGGCCAGGGCAGGACATTGATGTTAGCTGCGGCGAGAGTCTGTCTTACAACTCTTGCGGTGTGCGGTCGTGCATTATCATGCATTAACTGAAATAAGGGACCGATTTGCACTTGTAGAGGAACGATGACGTCTGATACAATCGTCTCAGCATAAATTTGAGCGTTGAGGTTGCCTCTGATCCAAATCAACTCAGTTCTTCCGCCGATCCAAATACCCGCCCATACCATGATGGTTCCACCACTATAAGGATGGACTTCCTGGCAGGATTTTAATCGCTGTTGGCGTCCAGGGGTTCTCCAGTGTCGTATACGTCTTGTATCCGGTCTCATACCAAAACGAGACTCATCAGAAAAGCACACGAAACGCCATTGTTCTTCTGCCCAATTTCTGTGTTCAAGAGCCCATTGATATCGAATCCTACGATTGTGCATTGCTATAGGTGGTACCCGTAGCGGTCTTCGGGAATGAAGGTTCACTTCATGCAAGCGGTTTCTGACTGTTTGGTCGCTAATTAAGTTCCCTGAAGAGTGATGAAGCCTCACGGCTAACATCATGGCGGTTATTGTTGGAGCTCTTCGAGTTAAGATTTGAATGTATCGGTCTTGTCTCCGTGTGGTGCAGCGATACCGTCCTCCATGGCGCTCAGCCACGGTACCAGTGCTTCGGTAACGTGTCCAAAGTCGACTGATAACACTCTGACTTGTATTCAGAGCTAAAGCTACAGTACGTTGCCGGGAACCAGCTTCTATCATTCCCACGGCTCTGAGCATTTCTTCCCTGCTTAAATGACGTCGCCGCTCCATAATAACGTTGGTTTTAATCAGTAGTAGGGAAACAGTAGCACTAATAATGTCTTCAATGCGTTGTATGTTTTTATAGGGAAAATATTGACAGCTTATTTTCATCTTTTACTCGAATTTGATTGAGAGTTCCTGATTCAAATTATGAAATGCACCAAAAAGGATCCATATAAATTTATAAAATCATAAATTTATTACAAAGCCACATCTCAATCTCAAGAAATCCGCATAAAAATGCTTGATCCCTAGACATTTTTGATGTGTGTAGATAGCAGCGATATATTTGATAATTTATGTCGTAAACTTAAAATTATAATAGAAAAGGTTACTCACGTCTCATTCTCGTCTATAAACATTTCTGTGTGCTTCGACCTGTAACAAAAAATCATAAATCAGCTATAACAGTAAGTAACTTTACATCACCACTTAACATCTCAAAGGTATGTATTATATAATTTCAATTCGTACATCGTGGGTGCAATCGCAAATACTCGGATTTCCAATAGCGATGCTAAATCGCATCGATGCAATCTGTTGTTGTTACATCGAGAATGCGACCGATGTTAATGCAGAATTGGAAGCGAGTAAATCGACTGATCTAAAAGACACAAATTGCAGATTTTATCAAGACGTATTAGAGGGAGTGAATAATATTATGACTACTCGTAAATTACACCTTATAGGTATGTTACAGCGATCTTTTATAATAATCATAAGAACTGATATTTCACCTGTGACAAACAATAAATGAATTTGAGTTTGAATTTGAAAATTAATGTTTGAGGTGACGAGGTGGCAGAGTTCTGGTCAAAGCTAATTTGGCTCTAATAAAGGGAATCATCAACACGTCGAAGAAATAAATTATACCATGGCATATTAAAAAGTAACAAAATCTAACAAGAACGGTATTTCACAATATTAGCTTAATTTTTATAAGTACTATGTATGACTCATTAATTAACAATTAATGATATTGCAAAATTTTTTGCTGTTTATGTATATGACATGATTCAATTTGTATTAATTATTTCCATAACGATTACAACTTTGGTATGTTTGTAAGTGATAAGATAAATCGCGTGATTTTTGTTGATCTAGATAAATATACACATGGTTGTGCTGAATTAGTTCAGTTTTAAAGTTTTAGACACGATTTAAATAGAAAATGAACGTTTCGGAAATTCTGGAAACTATCCGCATGTGAACAACAACAACAGGGAATATTATTACATCTATCAAACTTGAAGCAGATATCTTTGACTGCAATCTAGATGAAACAAGTCGTGCGAAAACGTTCGAATGAAATAGCAAACTAATAAAACCCTACTGGGTACTGGCAATATACATTCAGTCAAAAAAGTATCGGGAATGGATGATTTGTTTATGGTTCCAAATTCAATTTTTTGTTTTTTTGTAGTTGTTAGATTGGCACAACTGTTTTCCATTTTGGCGCGGAGTTTGAGTTGCATCTGTTATTTATATTAAATACAGTGCTGGTTTTAGTAATATCATATATAGTGTGTATTGCGAATTTCATAATGGACAAAAATATCGAACAAAGAGTTTGTCTTAAATTTTGCATCGCCAATGGAATTTCGTGTTCGGAGTCACTGAAAATGTTACAGAAGGCTTACGGTGAATCGACTTTATCAAAAACTCGTGCTTATGAGTGGTTCAAAGCGTTCAAAAGCGGTCGAGATGTGATGGAAGATTTGCCTCGCTCTGGTAGGCCGTCAACGTCTGCAACTGAAGTTAACATCGCAAAAGTGAAGAAAATAGTGACTGAAAATCCCCATTCAACTCTGAGAGAGATAGCCGCCGAACTTTCTGTATCTCACGAGTCGATCCGTACCATTTTAACTAATCATTTGGGAATGAAACATGTTGCTGCTCGGCTAGTCCCAAAAGATCTGAATTTTCTCCAAAAACTCAATCGCATGAAAGTCGCTGAGGACATGCTAGAACGAGTCAGTTCGGACCCAACATTCATGAAACGCATTGTTACTGGTGACGAGACGTGGGTTTACGAGTTTGACATGCAAACTAGTCAACAAGCTTCGGAGTGGCGCCTTCCAACTGAACCGAAACCGAAAAAACCACGCCAAAGTCGATCAAAAGTCAAAGTCATGTTGACTGTTTTCTTTGACTATCGCGGTGTTGTGCACTCTGAATTCTTACCGGAAGGTCTAACGGTACATAAATAATATTATTTGAGCGTTATGCGGCGTTTAAGAGAGCAAATTCGACGAAAAAGGCCAGATTTGTGGAAAGAAAATTCTTGGCTTTTGCACCACGACAATGCGCCTTCGCACAAGGCTATCATTGTGAACGAATTTTTGACCAAACACTCAACAAATACCATCCAGCAACCACCATATTCACCAGATATGGCTCCTGCTGACTGTTTTCTTTTTCCTAAACTCAAATTACCACTTCGTGGCACCCGTTTTCAATCGATAGAAGACATAAAGGAGAATTCGCGGCGAGAACTGAACTCAATTCCGGAAGCAGCGTTTAAAAAATGTTTTGATGAATGGATTATTCGTTGGCGCAAGTGTATCGTTTCTAAAGGAGCATACTTTGAAGGTGATAAAATAAATTTGGATGAATAACAGACATTTTGTGTATTATTGATCTTTTCCCGGTACTTTCTTGACAGAGTAGTACAACCGTAAAATAACATACAGAAAACGTATTACAGCAACAACAAACAAAATAGAGCACTCATCTCAGTAAACAGAAGGCTTACAAACGAAATCTCAATTATGAAAACCAGATCGAAAACAAACAACAAGGTAGGATTTAGTGTAAACACCGGCTTTACGTCAGCGACGAGCCCCCGAACAAACTAAATTTAGCGGTGCCAAAGAAATACACCATGCAGGTCAAACTTCCTAATGATGACAACAGCATAAAGGTTTCAGACGCATTTGCGAACGAAGCTGTTCTACATAATTATGTCTATCGAGTTTGTGTGTGGACACCAACAGTTTCAAGTAATGGCAAATAGAACAAAAAGTAGCAAGGCAAGGATTGTTTGGTTAAGTGAATTTTGGATTTACCTTCGTCTATAATGTATTCGCATTAAAAACATTTTCACCGTCTTACTGGGCTTCTCTTAGAACAATTTAAACCAAGCTAGAGCAACACTGCTTTCACAATTTTCGTTGACAAAAGTGACCGACTGACCGTCTTCGTCCAAAGTGCAACAAGAAATGTGTCTGGGAAACTCGTTGGAAGCTTACAAACTGATGTAAGACATTGTCCTTTTCAAATGTCCAAGACAATGAAAGAAAACATGAAGATAAACGCGCTATTAATCATTACGACTGTGGGAATGTAAATCTCATTCTATTTCGTAGTCGAGGGAGATCGATCGTGCGAACTTGCGAAGCATACAAGAACTGGAGAAAAAAGAATATTAGATTAAGCGATTAGAAGTAAACTCAATTAATGGAGTAATAAACCCACACTTCGCAACAGTGTAACTAACCTTACTTACATAATAAGGATAAGAAAGCGATCTCAACTCTTATCGGGCACAGTTCCAATGCACATACTAAGAAGCAACTACGATTAATACTTTAATCTGCTGCTTAAATTGTGATAAAGTCATGCAGTTGCTATCTTAATCTGCTATTAGTCAACAAAAAGCATTAACTGGTTAGATAAACGTAATGAATGTAACAATTGGGCTGCCCTTGATATGGTGACCGCAGTTTGTGTAATTTAAACTATGGACTCCGACCTCAATTTGGGAGCACGTGCTTATGGATGTGGTTGAAATTGACGATATGTTCATCGTGCGTTTTCCGATTTTCTTGATAAACTGTTTTGTAAAAATCTATAGATCTCGCCATGATCAAGTTTCTGATAACTGTTACCTGAAGCTAATCATTTTCTAGTAACGTTTATCTCGCAGGTAGATGTAGGGCACGTGGTTGCAGCCTTAAGTCTAGCACATTCCTAGGATTTGCTGCTTGCATTACCTACAGCTATTACGTAAGAATTTTATATAACTTTTATGATTTGCTGGGATTTCTCATAGTGCCATATTAAATTTACCTGAACTTTATGACTCGGTAGTGAAAAATGTTGGCAAAAATACTAAATTAATTTTATATATATACACAATGAGGAAAACTAAAAGGAAACACTAGTTAACATATTGTAATGACTCAGATTTATTAGGAAGGTACAGAAAACAAAGTATACTCGTAATATTGTATAGACATTTTCACGGGCAAAGGTCAGTCGGTTGCATTGTCTGGGAAATGTGAACAACAATGAATAACGAATTTCAGAGAAACTTGTAATCCATTGTGGGGAATATGGACTTTGTATTGAAGTCCCAAATCAAATAATATTATTTAATTTTGAAATATTCGCTAAAAATGGCGTGAGGTTGAAGTCTGAATAAATATAGCATGTAATGCTAGGAATATGTCACATTGGACACAGGAAAAAATGAATACCTACTACAGTATAAACCTGCGTTTAGCAAATTACGCAAGATATTTTCCCGGCAGAATACGAAGATCCTGATCTGACACCAAAACGTAATTAAGTTTTGTCTTAAAAAAAACTTTGTTCAGATATCATTCCGTAAGTATCTAGCCGAGTTAGTTATTGCTGAAACTAGTTAGCTAGTCTACCTGAGGTAAAGTACATCGTGTTGGTACCCAGCAATAGCACATAGGTACTTGTCTGCACCAGCCGTGACGTCAGAGCACCGAGATGTCGAGACAGTCTAAGTAGCTCGATTAGTCCAATTAATTCCACAATACACTGAGACGAATACGTAAGCTAATACTCCAATTATATTCTGCGCTCCTGGTACTTTGTCTCTAATTGTTATAGGTACGTTCATTATGTTTAATTTAACGCATTCTATAACTTCATTGTAAAAATAGACCATATTTAAAAGGTTTTTATGTAAATTAAACATGATACTACTTGTACACGGTTGGCATGTACCAGGTACATGCCAATCCGCGCGAAATGAACCGATCTAATTGGCCTCTTTTCGACGATGGTAAACTACCGGATATTAAAATGCTCCAACAAAATGTTTTCGTGGAAGGAGATAGTGACTGATTATACAACCCGCTGGCAATTTCATATAACACTGTATTATGTTGGCTTCTAACAGACAGGTTTTGGGTTTCAGATACTCAGCACAAATAATTATAACATTGTCTACCCGTTATTATGACTCGTCAGGTCAGGTTGTTTGTCTGTTCAGTAAGATAAGCAATTTCGCAGAAATATGACATAGGTACTAAGCTGTACACTGTATTCTCATTTAGCACATGATACTAGAAATTACGTATATTTAGAGCAAACAAATGAGTTCAAAGGTAGCCGGTAGCCGTGAGGCGTGTCGCGCCGACAAATTCTTGCAAAGCTGACAAACGCAATTACACGAGCTCGCGCCTTTTAATTAACATTTAACAATTAATGCTTGCAACTTATCTTCATTATGTGTCCCACTGTGTGTAGACAGACACAATTAATTCTAATGAAAACTAAGCAGGGCAAGTGATGAAGACCTAAGCGTAAGACGATTCTTTATCTTCCTCTTGATTTTTTCACGGCTATTCTTCAAGGTCTTTGCTTCGCAAAAAACAGTGTTTTCCTTAATGTTCATTGGAACTAGAATATTTGGCTTAGTTTTACGAGTACAGCCAGAAGAAACCAAAGCGCTTCAAGTTTTTTGAAATTATTTTACAAACAAGGTCGAATATTTAGCCCCTTGTCGAGATTTGACAAGGCTCTTTGGATTTTGGGGCTACTACTGTTCCTAGATACTACTGAAACCGTCCCTATGATACAGTCTCCCAACTCAATGCATATTTATGTCACATAACTGCTATAATCATCACCAAAAACATGAATACTCACGTCATTACGCACTACAATATATCAGACGAATATAGTAAACACACAGACAGCTCCAAGGCACGGGCTGTCACGACCGCACACGACTTGGGAATAAAGACGGGCACGTGATGCCCACTACCGGTCCCAATTAAGCCCGAGTACAGATTGGACATAAACACTACGACAGCTACGATGGTAGTACTCGAACTATGGACTTATACAGGCCTTTCCAATAAAATGTCACTGAACTGTTATGAAAGACATTCGACGGTTAAATCAATATTTGCATCCGCTAGAACTACCTGTTTATTTCGATACTAATTTACGACTTTGCCGTAAATACTGATGAAGGAATTGTCAACTAACACATTTGCATTATCCCTTTTTGTATCGATTAAATTCGTCGCATCAGTTTGCACATTGACATTTATTGTTTCTAACGCATTCTGCTATCTGCACGCAGCCTATGTTTAACGTGTGCGAGGCTCACAATACGGAGCGAAGTCCACTCGATCAATTGTAACACAGCACCAGATTCACCAGTGACATCATGACAAATTGATACCAAATAAAAACATGGACTTTGAACCTCGGCAGGGATCGGGGGACTAACTCGCGAGTGACCATTTGAACCATAAACCTCATTCATACGATGAATGGACGTAGTACATATTGTACGCTCTCGATTGTTATCGAATCGGTTTGAATACCTAGTGAGATGTAATCGAGATTTATTATTCCGGCTAGCTAAACGAGATGTTTGCTCAGCGAGCCGTGCCGAAATCGATGGCGTAGGTTAACGAGAATTTCGTTTTTACCAGACGTTGTATCGGCTGATCTGTTTGTGCCAGTTATGAAACGGTATAAGGTAATGGGGTATTATTTGGGTGGAGATTAGGGATAAATAGCGTCACAATGACCTGAATGAAGTAGCTGAGTCAATGTGGACGTGAAAGGTGTTAAACCAGAGTAGTTGTGTAACCTCGAAAAACCATGTTCAGCAGTTGAATGAGCTAGGCTGAATTGAGATCTTGACCACAGGGAAATCCCCAATCCTTTGAATAGCTAGAGTTCTAGGCATTAGGAACTCCGTCGTCCAATAATAAATCAAAGGAAAACCGTTCAACAGATACAACAACAGACAAATACGTGTTCAAATGTCAAGTCAATTACCATAATGAGGGAATGGCGTTGAACTTAGCTTTTGTTGTCTGTCGAAATGAGTCACTTCCCGATATGTAAAGTTCTTTGATTCGCATGTAGGTGTTAGTATTTCCAGTACGAAAATATTTTGGTCTTACGGATAAGCAGGATACACATTTTTGCTGGTAAGATTAATTGCGACTTGTGCATTGTAAAAAAAGCAGTTTTTTGCATAAGGGTATGGACTCTTCGGAAGAGTCCTTTGTCCCCATCTCATGGTGCACTGTTGGAAGATATTTATTAGTCCCCAAAAAACGAGTTTCGGGATTTGCGCATATAGCACTGCAAAAAATGCTCAGTCATAAGACTCGATAATCCATTTCACAACCGCTAAATATGACCTAATTTAAATTTACGGAAATTTTCCAAGTAAAATTCTTGTCTAGCGTAATATTATGATTATGTTATCCGAGTTGAACGTGTTTGTATGATCACATTGGTGTTTGACAGGTCATTGTATTTTTTCGTACACGCGTACTCGTACTTTAAGAACTACAATGGTCTCGGCGTCATTGCCAAGGCCACATGCCTCTTTCAGAGATCATAGTTATTGTTCAGTTATCCACGGCTTTTAACTTGTGGAGAATTCCAAACAATAGATCACTTGTAGCGTGTTACAGGAAATCAAATAAGTTATTTTTTTAAATGTATTTATCAACAAAATAAATGTACTTACTACGTTTCTTGGCTCATGAGTCTGTTCTTCCGAACTACTCAGTTCCAGAGCTATCTTTTCATTAAGCTAGTTAAAGAATTTATTGTTTCCTCAAACAATCCAAATACTTGAAAGGAATGCAACACAATAAGTAGAGAAAATCAAACTCACGATCACGACCACTAGAGAGCAACGACCCAAACACTGCGCACAGATTCTAATGATACCTTCAACCGTCCAGGAACTTACAGATATACTTAATAAACTTGTAAGGGTATAATAGAATTTACATTGAAATTGAACATTTTAGGCAAAGAAATAGCGGCGAAACTGAATTTGCATACATATGAAAGCTCAAAAGAAAATTTAGTATTCAAACAAGACCTAGCCACGGAAGGGAGAGTACCTATTCGTAAGACGTTACATGCTCCACTTAATACGAGTATTATCACATTTGACTGTATTGACGTAGTTGTCAAAAAGCGAGATTTAAATCTTGCGTACTTTTCTCGATTCAAAGCGCAGAATTTTGGTATTGATAAAGGGTTCTTACAGACGAGCGGCAACGGCAAATAAACTGCAGCCGTCGCCACCTGTCGACGACGCGCCGGGCGGCAGCCGCCGACGCCACAACTGCAAGCGTCGCCAGGTGGCGACGGCTGCAGTTTATCTGCCGTTGGCAACGTGCTGCTCGTCTGTAAGATCCCTAGCATAGTTAGAGAGCCAGTGGCGATACTTTGTCCGACCATGCTATGTACGGGGATGAACGTAAATGCAGACGACGATAAAGTCTAATGAGGCAATCATTCACTATCTGTTAACAATGCAACTCAGCTGATTCTAAAATTACTCTATGCACTTGACGATATATAGACGATCACATGCCTTACACTCCACATCCCTATGTGGAGTGTAAGGCATGTGATCGTCTATATCGTCGGGACCTCTTGTGGTGGTACACCCCTGTGTACCACCACAAGAGGTCCCGGTTAGTAATATCGATATGAAATAGTGAATGCAATACTAGACGGTTTTACAACGGGGCCGCGCGCAACTGACCGCGTTACTCAATTTCGTGTTGCTGCATAGAAACTCATAATTTCTTTGCTGCGTTGCGCTGGCTGGGGTACAGTGTGCAAAGTACCTAGTGTTGCAAGATTGTTTTCTCTAATTTGTGTCAAACATGCTTTCTTTCTTTTTCTCTAATTTGCATGGATTTTTGTTCCTCATTTATAACTCGTTCCACTTCCATTTTTTTCACTTTTTTTAGATTCAGGTTTTCATGTCGTTATCACAAGATGCCCATCCTTGGGAGCAGATGCATTTCAATAAATATAAAATCAGAATTTATATATATTTTATAACATTCGATAACAGAAACCAGTTGCATTTCCTTCAAACCAATCATAATCAGTAATTGCTGATACCAATTATGCAGTCGAATGCATAAAAACATGTTTATCAATCAATTTATCGCTATTGGTATCCGCCAACTCGCCAAGCGACGGACGGTCCATGAGTGTCCTTACGGCGCCTGTATCTGTTCTCGGGTTATCACAGGGTTAACAACTCGATACCACCGTCGGTCTACACCTACAACCGGACGATCCGATAACCTCATTGAAGAGTTCAATAGCTCGAAAGGTTAGGTACTTTATTATTCCACAGCGGAGAATATGGGCTTCGGAAAGTTATTTTTAGATAACGTGACATTGTTGAAGCGTTGGATGAAAGTCCAGGTTTACATAATAACTTTTAACGACAAGTGATGCTCAATTCATAATTTGAAAGAGAAAATTTCCAGGAAATCAAAATAAAATTGAAGAAAACCAGAAACTACAAATCTCCCATAACCCTACTTCTGGCGCAGTCGGGTAATAACAAAGGAGTACCTACATGGGCAATACAGAGAAGACGAAATACTTGCACTTGCTAATCAAGGTTATAAAGTGGATGCTCCAACAGGAAAAAAATAAATACTTAAACAAAAATAATATATCTAAAACTATTTTAGGTCTTAAGTATTTCCTCGTAACCTCGATTTAGATATCAAAGTCAGTCAAATAAGAAGGACACGTCACGGAATTTGCCTCGTGAATTCTAAGTATCGCCTAAGCGTTACCAGGAGCTCATATGCGCAAGGGAGTCAACAAAAACAGCCTGCTTATGCTGACATAAGTATTTAAGACGATGTGTATGTGTCTGTCAGTCTGTCTTCATGACATGTGATCTTGGTGTGCGTTTTAAGAAAACAAGAATTTTCCGGCGCTTTAATGAAATTACTTAGATCAGGAAGCTAATTTGTTGAGTCAATTTGTCTTCTTCAAGGTCGTGTTGTCATTAATTGTTAATTTGGTTCTTTCCAGTCTATTCTAAAAGTGGATACTTAAGGAAAGTGGGTACGTTAAGAGAAAACGTTGCTGCACCAGTCAGATCAAACACGCAATGGTTAGATAATGTTAAGGTTTCTCGGCCATGTGTGTCGGCTGCCACGTGGCTATACACTAGGGATGTTACGGAGCTTCGATTCCGACTCCGATATGTCGGAACTTCCGATTGATCTTACACCTCCGGTTCCGATACTTTTAAATCGGAGGTTTTATTCGGAGGTCCACCAGGTTCAGTAGCCAGCGAACAACTTTTTAGTGGTGCTGGACTAATGTATTTATTTATTTATTTATTTATTTATAATAAGCACACCAACAGCACAATCACTTACAATTCAAATCAAACAACATCTAATAATGGCATTTCAGTAATCATGCAAATAACAGGAATGCATAACATTTAAATATGAATATCAGAGACAAAGGAGAACAATAATAAAAAGTGTGTCTAGTAGAACACTAAATTTATCTAGAACACTACAAAACAAACCAATTTGAGCTACTTAGACCTGCATACGGCACGTCTGTATGAAGCGAAATTCATGGAGAAAATATCAACAGGGTAATCTGTCTGTTTGGACCTTTCATTATATTGCCTTGCCATACGTGTTAGAGGGCTATTAAATGTGGTATTTAATGTAGATGTAGTCAATTCAAAAATACGATGATGACGCTTACTACGTTGGCTAGACCGAAAGTTAAAATAGTTTACCAAATGTGCATCTATGGAACCGTTAATAATTTTATGAAGTATTAGTAAGTCAGAATGGTTACGTCTTTCTTTTAAGCTAAACATTTTAAAGTGCCTTAACCTGTCATCGTAATCAGGTATAGCTTTTCGAATCCCATTCTTCACACATAAATACCTAACAAAACGGGCCTGAACAGATTCCACATTATTAGTATAACTTGAATAATAGGGGGACCAAATAGATGAACAATATTCCAAGGAGCTCCTTACTAGTGCGTTATAAAGTAAAATAATACTACTATTATTACGAAAAGGTTTTGACATTCGAATAATAAAGCCAAGCATTCTTTTAGCCTTATTAACTATATTTTCGATATGATCGCGGAAAGATAGGGATGTATCGAAGAGTACCCCTAGGTCACGTATGACCGAAACTCTGGTCAGTACTGATCCGTCAATATGATAATCAAATTTAATGTAATTCACTTTATTAGTGAATGTAATAGTCTGGCATTTTTTAACATTGAGAGTCATTCTGTTGTTCAAACACCATTGTTGAAGGACATCAAGATCTTTCTGAAGCCTCGCACAATCACTCAGGTCCGATATCCTACAGTATATTTTTAAATCATCAGCGTAAGCTAAACAATTACAATTTATTAAGTCCAAAAGATCATTCAAAAATACCAAAAAAAGCAAAGGGCCCAATTTAGAGCCCTGTGGAACACCAGACCCAGGAGAAAAAGGTACAGATTCATAACCCGCCAAGGCAACTATTTGAGAACGATTAATTAAATAACTCTCGAACCACCGCAACAGAGAGCCATGTATACCAGCGCAATTCAATTTCATAGAAAGAATTGAGTGATCAACGCGGTCGAAAGCTTTAGCAAAATCTGTGTAAACAGCATCAACCTGACCCCTAGCTTCAAAGGTGTTACTAATGAAAGTGGTGTAAATAAGTAAGTTAGACATGGTAGAACGGTTAGACACAAAACCATGTTGCTTCGAACTAATTATATGGCGGAGGTGGGAATAAACAACATTGTATATGAGACCCTCAAAGATCTTTGCAAATTGTGATATAATAGAGATTGGTCTATAGTTAGTTACATCATTCATACTACCAGATTTATGTATAGGGATAATGTGTGATATTTTCCATAAATCAGGAAATGTACCTTCCTTAAGGGATTTATTGTATATAATCTGCAGTGGTATAACAAGAGCATCAATGCAGAGACGAATAAAAATAGGAGGAAGTCCATCTGGACCAGCTCCTTTATTAAGATCTAACTTTTTGATGCTATCTCTAACGTCATTTTCAGTAATGCTAATTGAGGACATACTGTAATTAGACGGGGAGTAACCTGGAGACAAGTCAGTAGGCTGTTGATTAACACCATACACAGATGCAAAATAGTCTGCAAATAGATCAGCCACACCTCTACCACCCTCACCAACACGATCACCCCACGCAACTTGATCCGGGACACCTCTATAAGATTTTTTAGACTTGGTGTAACGCCAAAAAGCTTTTACATTTGTTTTTAATTCACTCTCAATTCTTTCTATATAATCTTTAAAACAGTTATCCATAGCTCTCCCAGCACGCATCCGTAGGGTAACAAAAGTATCGTGGTCCCGAGGGTTTTTGTACCGTTTGAACCGAGTCCTGTATTTATGCTTTTCTTTAAGAAGTATGATCAACGAAGCTGAGAACCAAACTGGATAGCAATTATTCTTAGGTTTACCCTTCGGAGTGTATTTATCTATATTTTCCCACAGTATATTATAAAATTTCAGAACATAATCATTACAACTCAAATGACAATAATCTTCCCAATTGACTTTACGTATATCACGAACACATGCCTCATAGTCTGTTTTAATGAAATTATATTTAGACTGAAAAATATTATAATTTAAATTAGAAATTGAAATTTTAGTAAGGGTTAACTCTAATGGCGGATGATGTACATCTGGTTTACTGAGGGGGGGTGCAGAAGAAACCGAAAGACTAGAGTTCTCATCCACCAAGATGAGGTCTAAGATATTATCATTTCCATTGCACACGTTATTCCTTTGAAGATAGCCAGTGATGTTTAGGAAGTCCCTCAACGCTAAAGACTTAGGGTCACTAATTCCTAGAAAGGGATCATTAGACTGAAGCCATTTCACATTAGGAAGATTAAAATCACCAAGAATCAAAGTGGTGCAATCCGTGTAACGCAAGCAAATTTCTTCAGCCCTGGCTAAGAATTGAACATAGATATGGCAAGGTATATAAGACGGTAAATAAACAACACAAACATTCATACAGACGCCACCAGCACTTACACATAACCACATATCCTCAACGGAGGTTTGCCATTCTGTTTTACTAACAAAATTATATTTATTCTTAATAGCTACCAATATCCCACCACCATAACCTTTAGAGTACAAATCTTTAAACTGTGCACTACGATCACGGCGTACAACAGTATATCTTTGATCAAAGTATTCAGAAGATAAGAACGAGTCATCTAACCATGTTTCTGTTAGACATATTATGTCATAGTCAGAACTTAAAATTGACATTAGAATTTCATGTGACTTCGTTTTCATGCCCCTCACATTCTGATAAAAAATCGAAATACCATCCATTAGACTAAAAAAAAAAGTAATCATGACTGATAGAAACCAAATTAACAATTTAAATAATTTAAACAATTTTGTCTAAACACTGCTCATCTTTAATTAGAATGGTACCCGAATTTTCACTTTTACATACAAAAATTTTACCGTAGCGAACCCAAACAAACTTATAGGATTTTTCTTTGGCCCTAAGTCGTGCAGCAGCATGTAAAGATTTATATGTCGGAGAAAGGTGTTCGGATACATAAACTGGCTCCTTGTTACCGCCATAACCCAAAAGACTTGTGTTCAATTTATCATCCGTGTGAGATTTATTGTATCTAGTTATTGCAGAATACAATTCGTCGCGACATCTAGGACTACGCAGCTTCACTATTACAGAGCGCGGGCGAGTCTTGTTGTTGTTTATACTGGCCACTCTAACACATTTCATAATATCGCAGTCTTTTATCGTATATGACACAACATTAGCCAGTTGTGTAACGATGGACGGTAATACTTCGTTCTTATTTTCAGGTAAGCCATGAATTTCCAGATTCGCCTCACGCATATTCTGATCAAGGGTATTTATTTGCGTTATCAACTGTGCCATAGTCTTTTGCATATCGGAGTTCTGTGAACGAAGTACAGTATTCTCACGTTGCACACCCTCGAGTTCAGTTTTTAAGTCGTGAACTTGGGAGATATCAAAGGATCCAGATAACTTCAACTCCTCAATCTGTTTCTTTAAATCATCCATTTCGAATCTAAGCTCACTAATCATATTCTTTACTTCAATACGCAATGTATTCCGAATTTCCTCCCGTATAACAAGTCGTATATCGCTGACCTTTTCATCCTCGCCTTCTGAGCTGTCTTCAATTGTCTCAGACGTCGATTTATCAGGCTCATGATGAGATAAACAGCTCGGACAATTCCACTTGGAACGTGCAGTTTTACTGAGCCTTTTAAACGCGGTAGCACTCAGGTTAACGCATAAGTGATGATAGACTTTATCGCAATTATTAGTACAAGTTATTTTTTCATTTTGTTTAACTGGTAATCCACAAGTATCACAGTTAGACATTTTCTGAGAACAAACAATCTCCCAAACAGTACAATAAATCCAAAAAGACAAAGTGCGAATGGTCGGATTCGAACTCACGACGCCTTGCGTACGTATGGCAAGCGTTAGCGCCCACAGCCAGCAAGACTTTAAAGTGATGCTTGAAATTATGGATCTTGTGTGGTGACAACACGAAGTTACCACAACAGGCGGTAGATTGAGAATTATTTTCTTATGACAACTTTCAATAAAATATTTTTTGTTAGATCACCGCCACAGTACACTTTGGTTTTCACTATTTACACCTCTAAAAACACTTTAATAGTTTAGAGAATTATGTGATTGCACCCCATGGGGTTCCGTTTCTGAGTGTTTAGACAGCACGCAGTCGTAAAATAACTTTTTACTACGATTTTAGATTTTAAGCTACGGAGCAGAAATAACGTGACCGTACTATTTGACGTCTCGATGACAGAAATAAGAGTATGAGTATGAGCCATTAAGAAATAGATTGGACGGAGACAAAGCTGCAAAGCTATTGTTTATTAAATATAATTTGCTTTTGGAGTCAATTAATTTGATTTAATTTGCTAACTGTTATAAAAATTTGATTATTTTTATTTGTGATACTCGTACCTTTAACATATTGGAGGTTTTTTATTTTTTTTATTTAAATTAAAGAGGCTGACTCATTAACGTTTGTACTATTTTATTTTATTGCCTGCCCTTAACACATCTTTCTTCTGCTACCATCGCCGACTCCGCCTGCGACTCTGATTTCGGTTCCGATTCCGACTCCGAAAAACCAAATTTAAAAACTCCGACTCCGATTTCGGTTCCGATAAAACCACCTCCGTAACATCCCTGCTGTACACTAATATTATTATTACTAGCACACCTGTCATATTTATTTTACCTTCCTACTATTTTATTAAGTTAGCGAACCATTTTAATCAATGGAAGTGAAAGAAGTTGGGGCACGAAGACAATGCAGGATCGGATCAACGAACTGTGTGCGGAATTCGTTGGCGTAATGGCGTACGCGGTGATGGCAAGACAACCGCTGTGTTTGCGAATTAAACCATGCAGGTGTAGAAAGAAGGTTCACATGCTAAAGGGAAAATAGTTACAGGTGTTAGAAAGAGTGTTCTAATACGTTGTATCTTGGACTAAGGTATTTCGAATCAGTTTTCTTTCAGTCGTCTTTCTGTTTTTGCCACTCGGTGTGCATAACCGTGACTTATGTGTTTTCATTACCACCTTGGGACTTCTTGTCGTCTTTATTACTTGCAATATTGTGCTCTCGTTTTTATTAGCAAGTTTATTGGTTGTTTCGATTATACCTACTTGTAATGTAATGCAATGTAAATGCGAGCGAGAGATAAATAGTCTGTCTAAAGACAGTCTTGTCTATAGTGTGCGGTAGCCTTAATATTGAAAACTTTAACTTGACACTGCTTTGCAAGACGATACTAAATCTAAGCATAGTGCGCTCATGTGAATTAGTCGAGCATAAAAAACTACGGCAGAATACAGCCAAAAAATACATAACTACGTAGTACTGCAAAAAGGCCAATGAAAAACAAATTATAATTCACATAATTTACCTCTTGGATAAAAAATGAATGGGGGAAAATATACGTATAATGACCACACCTAAAATATCAATTGATCGCCAAATTTAATAAATTGAGAACCAAATTTTAATGAGGTGGTTGATGACAAACTAGTTTTGCCTAGGCCGACTTGGGGCACCCCGATTATATTATTTTTATATATATTTTTTTATAAACAATTCAGAAGTAGGAGCCCCGCGAAGCAGGGTCTCCGTAGACCGATGCAAGAGCAAAACAGTTAAATTTCTGGTGGTCATTAACTAAAAAAATAAATTTTTGGTTCTAATTTCACGATAAAAGAGGGATTAATTTTGGTGATCATTTACTAATTTTGGCAATCAAAAGTGTTTTTTTTGCCGTTACATTTATCTAAATCTGGTGGTTCGTTAATTGTATGCCAAAATGAATTGGCAAATGCGGTCTAACATTTAATAAAGTGTAACGTGACCGTGTATAACTTGGTAAGTTGGTAGTATGAAGTTCAACAACAATAACAACAAGTACAATTTCATACCAACTATTCTTCACGTTCTTATCGTAGACAGATCACGAGCCACAGATGACGAATGGCAAGTTGACATCCCCACATAGCGGCAAGATGAACCTACCCTAACATATGACATCTTCGAGACACCCCTTTCAATATTAAAACTGTCTACCATACACGGGTATTTGTATGCAAAACCGTTCAGAATTTTAAATGACAGCTTCTGAAAAGGTTTTCATTTTGGGTAGTCTCTTTTCAGACGATTTAGATAAATCAAGAAGTGAGAAATCTCCACATTTCATTCAGCGATTAATCTAGAAAACTCTTTTATCATTTGAGAATAAAAATCATAGTTGGCAGAAGATTTTTCATAAAAGTTTTCCATGTTTACTCTTATCGAAGTCCACTTAGTTCGGAAGAACCGGTCGTGCACATTATTGTAAACAGCATGACCATTTTAATTTAATATTCTAAGAAAATATGGCAACATGGTGCATTTGTCAGATTGTCACGCATGAATTGTCTTCGACAATCGCCATGCATCGCCAATAGGTAGCATAACGAGCACAACCGTGGAACGACATGCAATACTTACTTATTACTAGCGAAACCATTTACTTTAAGTATACAAAGCACTTCACAGAAGATTATAAAATCAGTAATTAAACTACATTGTAAGTATTTAACACAAAATTTTAGGTAAACCACTTAGACCTACATTTTAGCTCATATGCTACGTTTCTCATCCTATAGTAAGTTGAAATAATTTCTAAATAAATAGAAATCCCTCAACAAAGGATAATAACTTTGTCATAACAGAAAAAATTCACCAAACAAATCACAATTTTTTATACTGTTATGATTGACACAAGGCAAAGACTCACATACAGGAAAATGCTGGGAAACATCAGAGAGATTAATACATTATAATAATGTTCCGGCACAAAGTATACCCTGCCACGAAGCTCATTAGTCAGCGAACGATCGCGAAGATCTGCGAAGGACTCACGACACGACACGAGAACCTACGGAAGGAGGTCGCACAAATGTACAGAACAGACAAATCTACCTTCCAAAACCTATACACTAACCGTGGCGTACATTTGTATTGAGAAGACAAAAATTCTTAACAGTTTCGCGTGTTTCCGGCCAAGGCCTTTACATTCAATGTCAAGGTTCTCTTTATTGAACGGGAGAAGGGTTGAACTCCAAGCAAAATTTACACTTATTGCGTTAGAAACAACGTTGTAGTTAAATAAACAAACATTGTTGACAGGAGGGTTAACTTTAAAGAGCTTACAAAGAGCATACAAAATAAGTCTTGACAAGGAGAACCTCGGAAATAACCTCGAATTAACCACAGCCGATAAAGTAGCTGTTAAAAAATCTTACACGTGTACAAGAAAGGAGGCAGTATTTTTGCACATTTTGATCCATTCTCAAGCGTTTGAAAGGGTGAGTACCCGCGGTTACTATTAAATAACATTAAACTCAGTAACGACTTTATTTGAACAATACATTATCATGTTTATTTAAACATCACCAAAATAATAATAGAAATGAGTTGACATTGTGACGAAATAATTAAAACTTGGTCAAGTACGAATTAGTACGTTTTTGCAGCTCATAACAGTTGCTTTGTTTGTAAATACAGCTTCATTTGAATTTTTCACTAATTTATTAATGCTGAAAAGTTAGACAATAGTAAAAAGCGGTCGTGTGAGCAAACCTGGGATATCCTACTTATAATAATATAGAAAAGTAACTTCACAATGCAGAAGGTACTCACTTACTGCATTGTCAAGATTCAGTGTAAAAGAGAACAATTCTAAAGGGACTTAGAAAACACAAGCCGTAACATACAAACTTTGGAGATGGAGGTGAATCACGGACGGATAAATAAATAGCCCTCGCATTCATTTTAGGCAATTGTAAGTAGCTAACAAGTTGTAGAAAGACTGTCAGGAAGTATTATATTCTAGCATAATTCTACCCAGTTAATAGGATAGATATCTTAGTAAGAAGATACGTGCTACTCCGACACTAAGATACTAGAAAGCAAAGGTATCAATACAAGCAATTAATGTGAAAGCCTCGTACAGAGTAACATCCGACAAGGATAACCACGATTGAACAAACGTCAGACAGATCAACACAAATAACAGAGAAGTGCATAACATGTAAGAGAGAAAGGCCGAAAAAGAAGAACATAGGAGTCAATATTTACCAACATACTTCAACGTAACCATTATAATTTTAGTTTAGACCATTTCACAACAAAAACGTGGAACTAGTTAAAATATTTACACCACGATAAGAATAACAGGCAGGTGACGTATACTAATAGAAATAAAAACAGTGGATAATGCTATAATTTTTCCAGCTCCAGCTGATTGTGTCGTCTAAGTTTAGCAAGCTGTTGACCTCGGAAGAGGTATCGCCTTTGTCAAAATAAACACAAGTCAATGATGTTGATGAAATCGATGACCTTGATATTGATTTGATCATTGTATCACTTAAATGATTAGAATCTTCCGTCTGATTGAAATTAAATACTACATTGATAGTCATGAACACGTCATGACCTTTGTATGTAAGTAAGGAGTAAATTAGAAAAAGCTGAGTTGATATTGGTATTTATGAGAAGATGAAGAATGAGATGATTTTATTTCATACCATATCCCTAGAAATATGCTTGAATTAAATGTACATTCTAATAAGAGTTAGCGGTGTTTTTTAGATAGTCGCTTTATTCATCTACCCACAAAAGCACTTGAGAGATTATGCAAGCAAAAATTAGTCTCAAAACGTGAAAGTTTGTCAGTGAAGGCTTACAAGGAAAAGTAAAACCAATCACCGATTTCTATGTTAACTTTTTATTGAATTGCAAATAAAAGACAGGTGCGAATAGATCGCTATCAACGCGCTGCACGCTCACTGGTATAGAATAGTTTGTTTACACATGATAACGTTGAATATTATCTAGGGAACTATTCCAAAACATCTCATACGACGTTGTTTCTAAGAACCCCTACACACAGGGTAATTATAACTGTTCATAACGCGGTTAAACTTTGTACTTCACGTGGTAATGGTAACATTATGTCCCAAATAAACTAATTCAACTTACCGACTTAGCAGTAACTGGTAACCTAGAACTTATACAAAATATCACTTAACCGACTATCACAGCCACTCGATACAAGAGAGAATAAAAAATAACTTTTTAATGACGTTAGCCAAACGCACGGTGTGTCCGGCCGGCGCGGTGCGCGTTCGGAAACTGAGTCGAAACTCGAAAAGCAGCAGTGACGTGGAACCGGTGAAGGGCCTGTACCACGTGTGGCGAACTCATCTTGTTTCTCACGCGGACGACAAGCACGAATCGCGTTTGAAAGAATCGGACAGTTGGGGCAGGTTGTGATTTGGATAGAAGTGAATTCGGCGCCCGTGGTAGACACGGTGGCGTGATCGTGTGATCCCACGTGGCTGTGATTGTTGATACATCACCCAGGCTCCCTACGTCACCGCATTACTGTTACGCATTAAAATATCTTTATTATTATATATCTTTATTATTTATCTTTAACTACGCCTACCTTTCGAAATAGGGTTTCTGAACTGTCATTTATGCTGATTGGTGTTGCCTTGAACAAACAATTTTAAGCGAGAACAATAAGTCGCGTTAGGAAACAACCTTAGGCCCCATTATACGTAATTTTCTTCTCATAATGATGGGCTTATAATATATATTCTCGTGATTACAAGTTGGAGTTACGACAAGCAGCTACATTACTGAGTCAATTGTGCCATCAATGTTCTCATCATCAAGTACTTAAGTAATTATGAAGCAATAATACATAGGCATAATTTCAAGGGATCGAGCTTTCAAAACTATCAATTAACATTAAACAATGAAATACGGATAATTATAATTGGAAACATCATATCACTTTTACGATAAACCGTGACTTTGAATCCAGATAACACAACTTGAACACTGAAGTAACCAGTCGAAATCGGGTTTCTTTACTACAGAAAAGACTTCAGCAATTTCATAGTCAATGCAGATCTTGGAATCAAAATCATCAACCCTTTGTTTTCGGAACCCGATAGCTTGATAGGCTCACCACCCCCAGACGTTGATACCACTGAACACAAACATCGTCATAGCTCAGTGCATCTGCACTTAGCCGGCTGTCCAACCCGGTTCCATTAATCAAACTCCGAATGTAGTTAGTAGCTGACGTTAGGCGTACCTATCGTGCTATAGACACGAGCTCGGTGCACGTTCCTTGTAATTTGAACGACGAAGTTAGCCCGCATATTGACTAGCGAAGCTTTGAAGGTCTGCATGCAGAAAGGGAAGACGAGAGCCAATTTTAGAGGTAGGGAAGTGGCCGATGAAATTGGGGCTATGAGAACAGCTTGATATGTATCACTTAGGCTGTACGTATAGTATCTCCATGATAAAGTAAAAGCCATCAAAGCGTTATCTTGACCAGCCAAGGATTAGGGAGACGATTGCCATATCATAGAGGCAGGGAGGCGATCGATGAAATTGGTGCTATGAGAACAGCATGGAGTTACTGAGGCTATGAGCCCAAAATGTGTATTTATGAGTAAGTAAAATTAAATGTTAGATCAAGCGATATTCTGTCTGACCACCCACGTAGTCCGTTGAGTGTTGATGCAGGGCGTTCGACCAGGTTAACCTTTCGTCAAGTCCTATGAGCCTATTTAGATGTTTTTTTGTGTTTTATAAATTCGCGCAGATTAGCAGGTGATTGAACTTCATAAATAATCGAGTCAGCGCAAAAAAAAAACAATAAATCGTGGGAAGATAACGATAAAATCATGAATGAGTCAACATCCAAAAAAATAGGAGTTTCATGAACAAGGCAGATTTGAGTCTTCACTTGATGACGTCAGCATGAGTTCGTAAGTATTCTTGAAACAGCCCCCGTTCGGTGCTATTTTCAGACTTGAATTTCGTTTTATTGGATTTCGTTGTTTATTGAACTAACAAAAATATTGGAGTGCTGGGTAATGCTTATAAATTCAATGTAATGAAAAAATAATACCACATGATGAGCTCTTGTTTTTTGCTGGTAAAAATACCCACGTAGGTAAATAATACCTACATAACTGATAGTACCCAATAATTAGACAGACACTGATAACAGATATCCACCTCATAATAATGAGCTTAATAGAAACCGATTACTTATCATTACAGCACTGCAGCAGATCGGCGAATAGAATAATGCCTTAACAACAAATCGGGACATCCTGCGGCAAGCGTCAACCTAAAATGAACTTTAACACGATGATTTAAGAGCTAATGATGCAGAGGATATAAGATGACAAGTTATTTGTTGTGCTATAAAGACTCCTACACACGTGAGACAATGGGAACGTGCGGCGGAATGACCTAAGCACGCTCCGTGTGCAGTGACCATGATGCTTTGTTGTATAAAGATATCACGGACTTTGCTCCTACTGACTAACTCTTGTGCCTTTTTTTTGACGCACGTGTAAATAATAACAGTATGTGATTTATGTCATATGTGGTTACCATAAATAACTGATTAAAAACTATATGGGAACCAAGCAACGTAAGTATCTATATTTTATTTTATCTGAAGTCACAGGCAAATTGTAAAAAAGTTCACATACGACCTACTTTTGATTTATCAATAACTATAAAATGGCCACATACGTGCAAGGTGCACATTACAAGCAAGTGCAATTCCAGATTGATGAATGACTGACGCAATTCAATCTGGGAATGACCCGATCGCTCCCATGAGTAAGTTCATTCAACATTAGTAAACAGAGAGACAAAATACGAGTATCAAGCGGTTCACTTTATTTGAATGAATCATTGCGAGGGAATGATTCGCGGAGATAAGATACCAGCGTACGATAGTAAACAAAGAAACAACAACAAGAGAAGTCTAAAGAACAACACTCGACTCGACACTAGACAGGTTAACGATTTCAAAGACACGACGTTTATTGACCTAAAGATAATAACAAAGTCCTGGTAACTATGTTATTACAAATAAAGTTTATTCATAAAGTGAAGTTTTATATTACCATCGGAAAGGCGGCATTTATGAATCTTCTTACGAGTTCTCGACCACGGAAGCGGGAAGCATAATGTTGTTCGCAAGACAACTTAGAAGTTATAAGTTGCGTCGCTTCTACCTTACTCCATAAACTTACACAAGTAAAACTGCTTGCATACAAAATGTAGCATTATAATGTAGGACTGGCAGAACTACTGAATCGGAAAATACACATGATCAATAGCAAATACACAGTATTCACGGTACTAGGAAGCAGTAATAAATATAAATGTTTGCGGTTCCCGAATGTCAATTACATAATAGTCCCGCGGTCAAAGTTCGACGAGCGCTCAACTGCTCGTTTGGGGTTCATTAATTATGACAACAATTTGAAACTTTTAGCTATATTACGTTAGCTAATGTCCTTCCAGATATCCGTCTTTACAGAAAACAGACGAGTCCTCGAGCTTAGTCTGTATAGCTGTTTTTGTTCGTCTCAGTAAGGACCCTTCGTCTGGTTGCCCTACAAACGGATGGTACTCGCCGGAAAGCGACTCGCGCGCAGACGGGACGATGGGATAATGGCCGAGCCCGATTCTGGGGGCGAAGTCCGTACTCCTGGACGAGAATAGACAGGACGGGCGTTACTTCCAATGCAATCAAATATGGGTGTACTGTTCTCTCGTTTACATCCCCCACAAGATAATTTATATGGCGGTCACTTAATGTGAGCATCCGGTTGATAGTTGAAGTTTTGAAGGCTAAAAGCGAAGCGCCGTTATTGGGGTTGAAATGTTGCGGACAGGATATTGCTATCGAGTTAAAGGGCATGGTGACAATGGTTAATGGGGTAGACGATAAACATAATTATACCCAATTACAATGATTGTATTCTTGTTACAAAACTTTTTGCAAATCAGATACAAAACGCTACTTTTTCTCGCCCGTTACTTTAGTTAATTCATCATCTCAAAACACAAATCGATAATCCCAGATAACAGACACACCACCAAACAATATGGCACACAGTATCTTTCGATCCGAAGTACAAACTTCAAGGATTGTAGCTCTGTGTCATAATCTATGTGTGTCAGTAAACATCGTCGGTGCGCCGCCGCGGCCGCCGAGGAGGCACCGGTCATGTCATGTGTCACTTGTGTCAGCCAGCACCCGGTCCGAAGTGCTCGTGTGTTGAGACACGCGTGTCGTGTCCCTATGAACTTTCCCCCCTTGACACAGTTAGCACGGCGCGTGCTGAAAGACCTAGGCTTAAGAAATAAGTTCGTATTCAACACGTTTACTTGTTCTTTATTTGTACGTTCGCCTGAAGAAGATATGGTGATATTTTTTTTTTTATGTAAAGAGCTTAATGGTTTCGAAAAGGAGAGAATGTAATTCATAACTGTTACAAAAAAATCCTCTGTCTCATCAATTTACCAGACTAAAGCTATACCAGTCAATCAATCCATTTCCAAACATATTAGGATCAGAAAGAGCTTCAACGTTTTTTAAATACCAAACATCAACAGTTGAAAGCAAAGCGGAACTATGTACTTAAGTGATATTGACATGTGGCTGTGAGCAAAAGTTAATATTTACAATAAAGAGAGAAAATAACCATCACAAATTACAGAAATGGAAGGGCGTATTGGGAAACGGGATATTTATGCCTGATTGTAAGCGACAGCCAGTCCAGGTCTTGAGCATAAAACGTCAACATTTTTACTTTATGACTTTCAGAATAGTTACTGGTATTATCATGATTCGGGTTCCTTCCTATGTAATGGTAAAGAATTGTAGAACACATGTTGTATTACATAAACCGAGTTACAGTATAACCATGACATGAGCCTCCTTACAGGAACAGAAGACCACAATCAGCTAAGAAAATAACATGAATAGCCGGCATTGTACATCAAAAGCATTAGTAACAGTGATAGAAATGGAGTACAGAACACATCAATACACGGGCGGAGGATAAAGTCTGATTCATCCGATAATAGAGATCTAAAGCCTAATGAATAGTCTGTAATGCTACAATTATCTACTCGTAGATAGACTTTAGCCGAGGCTTATCGTGGAGTATGCTTTATGGGGAGGGGAAGGACTGCATTGGACGCGTTATTTATTAACTCAACTGCATTGACTGGTGGATGATGGGTAGCTTTGTTGTAAAATGGATGTAGATGAAGTGAATTTCTAAAATCTCCCGTCCTGGTTCGATTTTTCGGGGACCAGAGACAACATTAGCTGATTAAACCTAAAACAACTCAAAACTGTTTTTTTTTGAGAATTTAATCGTTGGCCATTCACTTTTCTAATTTCAATAAGAAATGTTTCTATCAAGTGTATTCCGACTCAGTAGTCGACTACAATATAAAATATGATATCAACAAACACACTCGCCTTTCGTGTTCCTCCTCTATGTGATAAATAAAAACATAAATAACTCGATATGTCAAAAACGAACTGTAGACTATCAACCATCGAAGGTCAGCTCCCTATCGCAGCATCGTCGGAAGAGGCGACGGCACAGCACTAGATAACTGCTGACATATTGGAGATAATGATGATAATGTTGTCGGGGCTGTGGACCCGACCGTTATGGGACCCATAGCTTTGATAAGGGATTCAAAATATGCTGTGTGCTACAAAACTTGTAGTTTGGAAAGGAAAATAATCATATCAATGGTAGTTCCTAAGTGGGGGTTTCAGGCCCTGTTGTTAGAATTGAGGAAGATCCTGCAATTGAGAAGTGATACGATGACTTGTCAGTGACGAATCGGGATTGCTAATAAGAAATGAATTAGCAACATCTGCGAGAAATATCTTAAGCCAAAAGGAGGCAATCTGTAGCTCAGTCTCTCGTCTCTATAATGATGACTAATAAGAAGATTCCAACGCTTTGTCCTCTTAATCATCAGGCGACATTATCTTAACTTGACACAAGTCAAGTGTGTATCAGGTAGTTGACTCCGTCCCTGCGGACACGTCTGCGGTGTTTATCTAAAGACAAGTGGGTCGCAGATAAAGGCCGCCTGATGTGTGAGCGTACTTTGTACTGGATGGCGAAGGGCGTCTTCCGACAAAATCATCTCGGCCGATGAGATAATGACCTCGGGGCGCATTACTTGAATACCGAACATTAAGTACAATAAAACAAAGAGTTCAAACAGTATCCAATTGTACAATCGTGCTATGAAAACTTGACAAGCTCTCATATTTCCTTCAATGCTCTAATATTTTTCCGGGAAGTAAGCAAGATGAAAAAACACGAACAAGAAAAATATGACAAGCGGAGAGACAGGCACAGCGCCAATTCCATAAACGTGCCGTTTTTCCAATTAGGAACACTAACAATAGCTGTCTACGGGTTCGTTGTATTACGTTGTAGTATGTTTCTGTTGAGGAGAAGGGAAAGAACGTTAATTGACTGATTAGTTAGATAGTGGAGTAAATTGCTAAATTTATGAGCACATGCGCACATTATTGAAGACAGGCTAGCGTTACAAAGATATCGTTTGGGCTACTAAGCGGTTTTTGACTTAACTTAGGTACCCAACATGAAAATAACCGATTGAGGATTGTGTGAAGAACATGCTAATTGTTGGTTTATCGAGTTCAGAATACCAAACCTTCTTACATCGTTGTGCGCACTTTCGTCTGAACACCCTGATTTTGTTGTTTTGTCAAGCGAAACGGTCAAGCTGACTGCGTGCAATGAAACCAACAAGAATTTTGTACTACACAATAAATTTGAGGCCGCTATTTTCTTGATCTTCTCTTCTAATGAATCGTATTTATAAAACAACAAAGACTATATTAAATTAAATATAAGTTACCGTGTCCTTATAAAAATATAAACAGTAGCAACAATACATCTTTTATTGAGCTTGTCCCCGGCGGGAGTCAGATTTAAAAGCTTTTGTGTACTGAAGCTTTTACCAAGTTTGTTGACCTTTCACATTCCGCCATTTTTGATGTACATAGTATGAGCACTATCCATTAGTGACTGGCGGAATACTAGCGACAGTAGCGACAATTTCGAAGAATATCCAAATATTTGGATGGATTTCCTGACAGGGTACCTACGCAGAATTCGTTTAAATGGTATAATTATTATAAGCTAAAATACCAGTCTTACAGCCTTATTCATAAAAGTTAGAGCCTCCTTGAAGGCTCCTTGAAGGCCTGATGCTTAAAACATCATTCATAAACGTCTGTTAACGCTAATCAGTCGATCAAGGCTCTGCTAAAGAGAGAGGACTGTTGACCCTCCTTTAGCTCCCCTAAGTCACAAAATGGCCGCCGCAAATTTGAACAGCTGACTTTGACAAGAGCAAAAAAAAACCATACCGAAGATAATTTTAGTGAAGGGAGGGTTGCGCAAAGATTAAAAAAAATCAGGAAAATTTATTTTCAGGAATTTGTATTTTAAAATCCTCTTAATTTGGTATTTAAGATGATACGTGTGCTATCAATAAATATAAAAAAATAAAATTAGGATGATTAACATAGTTACGGCTTTTTGCACTTAGGTACAACATAAACATGCGGATCGGAAATGGCGGGAAAACAAACATCTCGCTTTTTTTTAACGTTGATCTTGGGGTTGTATCGTCAAATTTTATCTTTTCGTGACAATGCAAGCTATCCAGGCAATACGGGATATGGAAGCTGTTAATTTACAACCACAACCGCGGCGTCGCAAGATGTATAATCAGGGTGTATATGGGCAGACCCTATAGAGGATCTGCCCCATATAGAATTTCGGCGACGGTAACGGTTTGACAAGGGGACTATTCAATTGGTGAGGGCGGACCTCACCAAGGACCGGAGAGGCGCCAGCCTGACACCAGAGCTGCAGGTTCTTACTGCAATAAGATATTGGGTGCGCAAAGAAGTAAGCATATCTAACATTACCTATTTACTATCTGCCATAAAACGTTGTTTTTTTTTAAGATCTCTTACGATCTCACCCGATTATGTTAATAAATGACCTGTGCCCGGGACCTAACTTTACATGCTCATAAAACCATGCATTTTAGGTCCAAGATGATGCTGCAGAGCTTCACGGGCTCTCGCAGCAGTCGCAGCCGACGGTAAGCAGGGTGTGTGCAGCGGTGGCGCGAGCACTGCAGACGAATCACTCTATTCACTATATTTATAAAAATGCCCAGTAACGCGGCCGACAGGGAAGAGACCTGTCGGCGATTTTACGCGCTGCGGGCGTTTCCGACAATTATTGGGTGCATTGATTGCACCCATATTAAAATTAAAAAATATGGCGGCAATGCAACCAAATACTACATAAACCGCAAAGGATACTATTCTTTGAATGTCCAGGTAAATACACAAAGAATAAATATTACAGAGTCCTTACCTACTTAGTGTAATTTTTTTGAATCCCTTTTAACATAGGTACCTACTGCTAATACTAATTACGTTTTGAATTATTATCAGGTTACATGTTGTGACGCTGACCTTTATTTTTTTAAATTCTCGATGAGGCCATTTTTTGTCTTTGATTTGTCAAGGTGGACTCTAACAACGCGTCTAATCCGTCTATCAGCAGCTCATTAACTAGCAGACTGCTAGTAAGCGTTTATGAATCATACTTCTTGACAACCGTCTAATCAGTCTGCTAACTAACAGACAGACCGATCAAAACCTCAATTAAGGTTTTTTTTATGAATAAGGCTGTAAGTCTTTGGGTATCGTTCGGGTATCAGATAGGCAGTCGCTCCATGTATCCGAAATCTCCATCTTTGATCCATGAATCCGGTAACATTGGAAGCCTACCTCAACATAGTTGTAAAAAGGCTAGGCAGATGGTGAAGATGATAGGCTAGATTCTAGCCTATCATCTTCACCATCTGCCAAAGAAAACACAACAAATCCATATCGTTTACAATGTATTCTAGCCGCTAGAATACATTGTAAACGATATGGATTTGTTGCACAATAGCAGTTTCCATGACATTTTATTGTACACTTACATAGCTCTGTAGACCTGTATTTATTTCTATGTATAGCACAGCAGTAAAGATTATGATCATGAATAAAATGATAATATTGATGCCATAACGCAAATAAGTAATCACAGCCGTTTTGCTCCGGTAATTATTATAAAAACAATTTCAAAGTCCAATTTGAATAGGATATTTTTTGCCCAAAATGTCGATAGACTGGAACAATAAAACATTTACAGCAAGGTCAGCAATTTGTGAGTTAGTAATTAAAAAGATTTAACAAGCAATTCACGGAAACTCCTCGGGGACGATGTAATTAGAAGTTACATAACGTCACGGCTGTATTCTCGGAGGGGTTAGTTAGGCAGTCGTGGACCTATACTACACCCACATTCATGCCTTAACCCGGTACATATCAGAGGTTTTGAAACAAGAAATACTTTTAAACAAATCCTACGCGATTTGAATCTGTGAGCAGCTTTTTCTACTTTATTAAAAGGCAAGGTTCAAGGAACACGACAAAGTCGGAAGCTGGATAAGTTTAACCGCGCAAAAAGTATTAGTAGATACCGTACCGCTCTAAGCTCTCACTGCTATAACGAAGTTAAAAGTTAATAGAAATAAATTCTTTATGGTTTCTACGGTGTAAATGTCAAGTAGAAATGACCTACAGGTCGACGTAGGTATCGCAGGTGCTAGGTTTTATAACAAATGTCAAGGCAGGTGTTGTTTACTTATCGTCACTTGGGTCATGCACCACGGAGAACGAGTAATTCTATGAAGTAAAAACTTATTTCTCAATTTTGTAAATTATGGAATTGGTGATGATATGAATTGTAATGTTTTCGGCTTATTTTATTGGTCACCAATTTTAATAGTTAGTAGTAAAGAAGGAAATAGTTATTAACCGCAATAACTACCAACTATGTCATACACTAGTGTATATCAGAAATATGTGGAGGGTGTGGTGGACGTGTGGTACACTACAGATTGTACTTCAGCACATGAACAGCTGTGCCATACATTTGAGGAATGTAAGTTTTGTATGGGACAGCTGATTAGTTTTTCGCTATTTCAATATTGGTCCCATGTAGAAGTTGATCAGCTTGATGATCTGTATCATACTTTTCTGATTCATGTAAGTATGTAAATACGTAGAATAATACAAACAGACAGCTGGACTAAACCAGTCGGAAGGCAAAGACTGCTTTTGAACAATTACCCTTTGTTTTATCCTACCATCTAGTTACTATACGCATAATATTGCGTACAATTTCCCCTAACACCTGATGTGATCGTCCGATCGCCGTGGACCGCCGCCGGCGGGCGACGCGCTGACACCACGTGCGCACGCGACGCGTGATGAGCGCAATTTGGGGGACTGAGCGGGAAGTGCGAAGTCCACGGCCTTGCGTGACCCTGCCGTGCGAACACGCAACTTATGTGGGATGAGGTAACAGCTCTATCTCGCAGCGCGTATGGAGATTACAATATTTTTTTTTTTTTTGGCCTGCTACCCACTGCCTTGTTCATACGGAGGATATTCATCATCATCATTTCAGCCGTAAGACGTCCACTGCTGGACATAGGCCTCCCCCAAGTGTCGCCAGCGCCACATTGACCGGTCCCGTGCGACTCGCATCCAACGGATTCCCGCAACCTTCACTAGGTCATCGGTCCACCTAGTAGGACGCCTCCCAACGCAACGTCTTCCGGTTCGCGGTCGCCACTCCAGAACTTTTCGGCCCCGAACGTTGCCCAGCCGAGTCCGATTCGACGATTGACCTCTTTCTCGAAGTTAGACCTACCTAACTGGACCGTTTGTCCCAGGTACACATAATCGTCCACAGCTTCGAGTGTAGTGTCTCCGATTTTGATAGGAGTGGGTGTTACATGGGCATTCAACATGACCTTGGTTTTGTCCATGTTCATTTTTAGCCCCACTCTTTCGGAAGCTCTACTGAGGTCATCGAGCATTGTACTGAGGTCCTCCATGGTCTCAGCCATGACCACTATATCGTCGGCAAACCGAAGGTGAGTGATGTACTCGCCATTGACGTTGATGCCTAGCCCTCTCCAGACCAGAACCTTAAAGACATCCTCCAGTGCAGTTGTGAACAGTTTTGGAGATATGACGTCTTCCTGTCTCACACCTCGCTGCAGAAGGATAGGTTCCGAGGCTTGGTCCTGATTTCGGACTGACATGGTGGCGTTTTTGTACAAACACTTTAACACCTCGATGTACCGGTAGTCGATTCGGCACTTTTCTTGGGTCGTTTGCTAGATCTACGACGGGTTTACTGGTTGATGTGTACAACTGCTCATAGAAGCTCTCGATCTCCCTCGGAAAATCCGGTTTGGTGGATAAGATCCTGCCATCGTCGGTCTTCAGTTGCGTGAGCTGGCTCTGCCCAATAGCCAGATCTCTAGTAAATACCTTGGAGCCTTTGTTCCGCTCGATCGCGTCTTTAATACGCTCGGTATTAAAGTGGCGGAGGTCGCTCTTCAAGGATTTAGAGATCAGGGCACGCCACGATAGTGGCGATAAGTCCCCTCTTTGAGGAGTGGCTGGAGAGACGCCACGGCGTCCTCACCTTCCGCCTGACGCAGGTCCTCACCGGACACGGTGTTTTCGGGAGGTTCCTGCACCGAATCGGGCGGGAGGAAACGCCCGGGTGTTTCCACTGCGAGGATCGACCGGAGGACACGGTGGAGCACACGGTGGAGGTGTGCCCCGCGTGGGCGGAGCACCGCCGTGTCCTCGAAGCGGCGATTGGCGGCGGCGACCTCTCGCGTCCGGCCCTGGTGCAAGCCATGGTCCGGAGCGAGACGGAATGGGACGCCGTCACCTCCTTCTGCGAAGCAGTAATGCTAGAGAAGGAGGTGGCGGAACGTGAGAGGGAGAGAACCTCACAGCGTCCCGGCCGCCGCGGGAGACGCCCCGGGCGTCGGGGGCCACCACGTGGCCCCCGGCCACCGTAGGCGCGGGCCTGTGGACGGTGGGCTATGGGCTAGCTCGCCGTCCGTCCGTCTCATGACGACAGGCCGTGTCGACGGCGCGTTCGTGTTCCACGCGCGCCTCAAAGAGAGTCAGCAAAAAGGAAGGGGTCCGCAAGGACCGATGCCTGCCGGGGTTGCGGGACTATTCGAAAGAGATACCGTGGCCCCGGAACACAAAGGGCGATGAAGGAACATGGATGGGTTTTAGTCAGTAAAAGTCTGACACTCCCTCCTGCTCCGCCCAGAGCGGGAGAAGTCATTTGTTGATTTCCCATCCGAAAAAAAAAAAAAAAAAAAAAAAGGATTTAGAGATCCGTCTATTGACCTGCCAGTATTTTAACGCCTCGTCTGAAGACTGCAGGATCATCTCACGCCGCTCCTTCATGAGCTTGAGAGTTTGATCGGAGAGTCTCTTGTTCTGATCTGTACGACGACGTGTCTTAAAGAAATTCGACGCGGTCGTATGGACAGTTTCCACGAACCCATCGTTGTATTCGTCCACTGAGCTTCCTAGGCATTCGAAACGATTCTGGAGTTCAAGCTGAAAGCTCTCGGGGTTTTGGATTTGGATCTGTGCTGGACGGAGCGTAGACTTCATCAGTCGAGACCTTTCTAGCTTGATATCTAGGAGGATATTATTTCAACATTAAGGTGGATGCTCCAGGGTAACCCACGAAATTCAAATTTTTCTTACGTTTTTTTACAATTTGCAGGCCAGTGCTAACCTAGCAGTATGTTGATTAAAATATGATTCGCGACTGTATGACGAATGTATTACAGAATTATAATCATCAAAATTATCAATACAACTCTCCAATGTCTTGAAAGTTGATTGAATGACGTTTTCATGAAATAGTCATTCAATCGACTTTCATGACCTTGGAGGGTTGACCCTGGAGCATCTACCTTAAGTTTTCTACAGCCTCGCTGGTCTAGTGGTCGTAACCGCTACGATTGAGCATGAGGTCTAGGGATCTATTACGAATTCGGCAAAAGTATTATTGGGCTTTTTCAATAGCAGCCGCCAGCCACGGAGTCTGGATTTGTGCTTGGTCGATGGCAATAGGCTCGCAACTATTACATGGGACTTAAATTGACTTAATCAATAATAACTGGCGAAATGTTGGTGTACTATAAGGTACACCTCTACTTAACCCTTCAGGGATTATAGGCGTGATATTATGTGTAATTAAAAAACTGGCCAAGTGCGAGTTGGACTCGCGCACCGAAGGTTCCGTATTTCCGTACAAACTTGTAGGTATTTCGTTATTGAACTACATATTTTACGGTTTTCAGATTGTTGATGTGCTGTAAGACCATGCTTTTTGCCAAATTTCGTGATTCTAGGTCAACGGGAACTACCCCTATTTAGGTTTTCGACCCAAAACCTATAGGATACTTCCGGTTGACCTAGAATTGTCAGTTTTGCTTGAAAGTAAGGTCTTACAGCATAAGTAAAGGAAAAATTCGAAAATTTAAAAAAAGTTGAAAATTAAGGTAAATTTTGGTAGGTGCTTACAAGTTTTTGCGAAAATCTAAATTTGCCCATATCTTTTATCGTGTTGACTCAGGACCTTGATTTTTATACACCTAATAGGGACTATAGACCTCAGTATCTGGTATAAATTTCAACTTGCTAGGTCCACCCGTTCCTGAGAAAATCAGTGGTGACACACGGAGAAGAGAGTGATCTTATAAGCGTTCCTTTTATCTTTTGAGGTACGGAACCCTAAAAAAGGTGGGCAATATTTTATATGCATAACCTAAGGTCAGAATTTAGTTGCATAACTGCTAACCCTTTTTCATTGGCCATCATAAAAGTTTGAAAAGGCGTCATGAATTCATGACAATCTGTGGATAACTACAAACTACGATTTCATTTGATTGCACAAACAATCCAGCCAGTACCTAGATACCTTATCGTTTTTTTATGTTTACACAGCTACCTATAAGATTGTAAGCAGAATTGAAAGATGCTCATGAAATCACAACCAGAGGACTAAGAACAAATCATTGTCGATATCGATCAGCACTTCAATTGATTTATTCTTCATTATTGTAGAAAGATTAACTGTGGTTTGTACTTACTTAATTAGTGTTTCGTTTGATTTTGGGCAAATAAATCACCACTGGGCCACCAATATAATGGTGGCGATGGAATAAAACCAACATTGGATGACAATTAGGAGTTTATTCTCTTTACTTCACCACTTTACAGACTTTAGCAAACAAAGTTAGACTAAGGTTAGACCTATTAGTGGACCTAGGGATGGACTGTGGGGCTATCCTATCCCTTCTCCTCCTAGCTAGGCTATTCCTGAGGGCGACGGGGCCTCCTCTCAGGTCAAGCTTATGTCAACAGTGGTGATCACCATTGGGCCACCGCTGCAAAAAAAACATAACTATGTCTATTTACATAAATGAGTACAAGCAGTTTATTAACCCCATTAGGTAAGGTCAAGAATTATTCAAATAGCCATGATATTTTTATTAAAAACGTAATTAAATGCTATTGTTATGTGGAAGTGTGGAAGATTAAGTAACAATAGTACCTATTATTTAGATAGTGAACAATTTACTCAGTGTTAATTGAATGAAAACAATAACTTTCATTAACTTCTATTAACCTTTAAGCTTAGAGTGTACTGAATTAAAACAGGTTTTAATGGAATGGAAATGAAATAATACTCTGAATTTAATTGGTTCACCTAATATAGGAAAATTAATAGAAATGCAGCAGGCTTCTTTCAAGAATTGACAAAGGATGCTATGTAAAGAGTTATGTGAAAGGACGGAGGGAGGCCTTTGCACTGCAGTAAGACTTAGATGGCTGATAATAATAGATAAAGATATTTATTTACAGTCAACAGTAAAAAGCAGCTGGCAGCTTCGTCACAACGGTAATGTTTTCCTCATTGTTTGTCTTTTTATTTTAGTATATCCATGTATATGTCTATTTACATCTATTTTAATATATATTTATAGTAGGTATTTGATATATATATTTAAAGTGTTTGATTTATATGTATAGGATTTATATATCCTTGTAGTATATGATAGTATTTAACAAAATTATTGTCTCATTTTCAGAAGTGACACCTACCACTGCTTGTCTCTGCATCCACCTAAAGGTTGACTGGTATAAAATGCCTATGGAATTAAGTCCGCCTCTGTATTTGTGCTTGAAGTGTTAAATAAATAAAAATAGCAGCCACTCCAATGTTGATGTTGTTCCCCGTTACCATATGGAAATATTATATTGCCCCTATTATTGCACTATGCACCTGGATAACCTTTGTGTATGGTATGTTATGTAATGCTTAATGTATTCAATAACTAAATAATAGGTAGGCTACTATACACCAAGCAATATGTTTAAAAGTGTTAAATGTGGAACTCCATAACCAGAAAATACTGTGTATGCATTTTGAAATATAACAATAGAAGTACAAGTTATTAGTTAAAAGTTAAGCTAGTCAAGTGCTAGACAGTAAATGCTAATAATCTACAGGGGAACAATGAATAAGTACTAAAATGTAGATAAAAATAATTAAGAATTTTATAGATTGATGCATCACAGATTCTGACTATGACGATAGAATGATTAAAGATAAGATTTCTTCATTTGCTTAAACATTGTGTACATACAAGTTATTACATTGTTTGAGTCCAATTATGTTTAGCTGTAAGTATCGGTGTACAAGTTCCATAACATTGAAAAGAATTAACAATAAGAAATAATCTACAAATTACCTAGAATAGGCACAATATAAAGTCTAAGATCTAAAAACTATAAAAAATATTCTGATACCATGTGAAAATTCAATTGAATTAAATTGGTTGAAATCATTTGTGACATTGCAAAACATTATAAACTAAGTAGGTACCTACCCACAATATTAAAAAAAAATAGGTAAATCATTACAGTAGGTAAGGAACAAATTGTATTGACTGAATTAAATCTTCCTCAAGTATGGACTATCTTAATTAATATTTTGTTTTGATAAAATTATAAACAAACAGAGAAGCGCAGAATAACAGTAGTGCAAATTCAATGGATTCGATTTGAATTCTTGAAATAAAAATAATATTGAATAAGTACTAAAGGGCAACAGATTCATAGTTGCATTTAATTATTTTTAGTGAATATTCCACACGTGGAACCACTCCCGTTTTATTTTAATTAACAAAATGCGACGAAGAAATTGTGGTGCTTGGTCTAGAACTCTAGATACATACGAGGGTATTTATAACAAAAGTAAGGGTCAAAATAACCAGATAATATCATTAAATCACAGTAAGATTGGTCTAACATACATTTTCCACGTAGATTTTAACTTTAATGCAAGTAAAGCCTAAGACTTCGGATAGGAAATCTCGCACAGAATTTTCTTTTAGGTTATATTTTTGCGATCAGTCTATAATTTCCGTACAGCGCTAATAACAAGATTTTGAAGTGGAATACTCACCTAGTGTCCTGACAGGTCCACTGCGTATAAAACACTTGTAAATTATCACCAAATTTTCAAATAAATTTGAGGTAAACACTAGCGGGATTCCTAACGTCCAGCAAATCCGAACTAGTCAGTGTTGTACTCTGCCTTACAATCTGACACTAGTTCGATTCAATCGATTTTGGTCTTAGAAACTAAGTTTTGCGTACTTTATAATGCGACTTTGGCCATTCAGTATCTGCAAGCAATCAATAAAGTTTATTTTAGAAATTATGAAATACTTTATTTCATTCAAATCTAGGAAGGAATCTCTTTGAAAATAAATGTAACCAACTTCATTTCAATTCTGAAATCGAGTTGAAAATCGATAACAGCTGGAAGCACTAAACGTGTTGAATGTGTCGTATTTTTGTTTGGGGTGGGGGATTACTCAGTTCAACCAATCATAGAACTAGGATGGGCATGAAGAAGGTGGCGTGATCGCTACGTCACCATATACACCACCATAGAGTACTATAGCACACACGAATCAATAATACCTGACAATGAATGGAATACACAATGTATATTAGTATATTACATCCTGATTGGTAGTGAGATGCGGTAATTAAATATGTGGACTGATACCCTTGTAACGTTTGTGTTTTAGTTGCCTTTTTAGATCATTTTAAACCGCCTTATTCCTGTTCTTTGTTTTAAAAATTAGTGACATCTATTATGTAATGTATGAAGTAAAACACAAATGCAATGCAATATATTAAGCATGAGAAAACGGTTTAGTTCATTTTATTCATAAAAAAATAAAAATAAAAATGATTAGTTGGAACTTAGAAGCGATCCTATTATTATTCTTCTCAGTACAACACTATTCACGAAATTCACAGATGGCGCTTTTTCAACTATTTTGTCAAAAAACCTAATAAATAAAATTGTTCCCTAAAGCGGTAGGCAGAGCTGCAGGTAGGCATTGTCGCCAGGCAGGGCAGCTGCCTCCCTTCAGAGGCTAACGATTTTTAGGGTTCCGTACCCAAAGGGTAAAAACGGGGCCCTATTACTAAGACTCCACTGTCCGTCTGTCCGTCACCAGGCTATATCTCATGAACCGTGATAGCTGGTCGGTCCAGTGGTGGCGGCCGCGGCCCAACTTACGAACAGTAAATCGTGGGTTCGAATCCAGACAAGCGCATTACTTTGTGTAATTTATTTCGTCACCACTGCTCTCAAAACGGTGAAGGAAAACATCGTGAATTCGTGAGGAAACCGGCATGTTCTAGAACCAAAAATTTAGAAGTCATGCGACATCTACCAACCCCCCTGGGCCCGCGTGGTGGATTATAGCATTCGCTCTCATTGAAAGGAGGCCGTGTCCCAGCAGTGGGAACATTATAGGCTGATGATGATGATGATGATACAGTTGTATATATATTGTTAGTTTGATGAGAGTTTGGTTAGGTTCTGATTATGGGATCCATGACGAAGTAACGGAACTCTTCAATGGAGAAGTCGATTGTAGATGGCGTGTCCATAGCTTAGTCTCAATCTGTCCAATGAGGACAAGCTATTTTGAAATTGAAAATGACATTGACAGATTTTCAACCAATGACGATGCCTGGTACAAGCTATGCTAGCGCCAGTAGTTCCGCAGTTGCCATCACCATTCATAAGAGCAAATTCTAATCTTTTATAAGCTATCCGGATATTTGAGTCACTTACCGTAACGTCGTTATGGTCAATTTATTGTCGTAGTCGAATATGATGATCAATGGAACTCCTTCTAATGTTGAAAAATCGAATCTGAATGTGAGTAAATGTTTCAACACTTGCTCGTAAAGTGAGTCTTATTACATCGTTCTTAGAGCCATAAACCGAACTATAACTCACATGTGCATAATAGAATTATCCCTACAAAGGTAAAGTATTACCTAACTGCAAATTATATGCGAGTAAACAGAGCAGTAATACTTACAGTTTTTTTTTATAACAACGAAGAGGTTTTATGCCGCTGAAAATTCATTTACATTTTTGGAATAAATAAATGTGTCCCTAATTATGACGAAAAAACATTTATTATTATCAAATTATTTATAATTCACAATAATTTGTTACAAAATATTTGCATTCTATCACTCAAATTATAATTTTATAGTAGGCTGTATGACTATATGTAATCAATCACCTTACATTTGGCGCGTGCAAAAAAATAAAACTTGCTCGCCATTTCCCATAATTTTCATATTTTGTTTGTATCGCATATTTTGTTGCTGTGTGGTAAAACGATTTATGCAATACATGTTTGTTTTTTCCTCGCAAGTGTGTTGAAAAAGTGCGTATGTAACTTGCTCACTAGACACTCGGCTGATTTACGCCCTCGCCTACGGCTCGGGCTGCAACCCACAGCCTCGTGTACCTATAATGAGCAACTTTGCTCACTTGTATCTTATTATACTATTGTTACGTCGTTACCCGTACTTACCTACAGTTACGGTAGTAGGTACCTACTAGTAAGTAGGTAGGTAATAGTAGGTAGGTAGGTAAAACGAGTCCCGAATAATGTAGGTACAAATTCGCAAACTACCTACAAAAGAACATCATTGTAATTTCGACCGTACGCCGAGGGCATAAAGTACCTACTCGAAGGACAATGACCCACTATGGAATTGTCTAGAAGATTCTAGGAAGTCGTGGATATTTCTCGAACGTTCGATCGCCATATAAATAGTCGACGTGTTTGCGGGAGCAGTCAGTCTTATTTTGGCTACAGTACGAAGCGAATCGAAGTGAACTAGTAAGTGGATATCTAAGTGAATAGTGATCAGTAGTGTATTTGTGATGATTAAGTTTTAAGTGTTTTGTGATTATTAAAGTTATAAATTGTTTCTTCGGTAGTAATTAATTTATCCCATACCCAGCTCGTAACAATTTGGTGTCAGAAGTGAGGGATAAATTATGCCAATTCTACCAAAGGACGACACGGACGGTATCCGTACCAGGAGTCAGCGACAGCAGAACATGGACCAAAGGCGGTTTGGAGATTCTCCGACACAGACACCGGGTGGTGTCCAGCCTACGTCAGTGCCAGTCGCTGGCCCATCCGGAGTTTCTCCAGCATCAGTGGCGCCAGACTTGTCAGCTTTAATGGCGCTGCTGCAGGAGCAGGCTCGCCGTCAAGAGGACCAGGCTCGCCAGTTACAGGAGCAGTTGCAACGAGATAAGGAGGAGCAGGGTCGCCGTCAAGAGGAGCAGGCTCGCCGTCAAGAGGAGCAGACTCGCCGGTTGGAAGAGCAGTTGCAGCGAGATAAAGAGGAGCAGGCCCGCCGCCAGGATGAACAGATGCTCCTCATAAAGCATCTTCATGCAACTTTTGGCAAAGATCTGAAAGTGATGAAGGATCAGGTTCACCAGCACGAGAACCGTATCTCAGAGGCCGAAGTTCAGATCGCTGGGGTGAAAAAGGCTTTGGGAGAACTGAAGACTGGAGACGTGACTGTGGCTTCAGTAGTTGCTGCACCTTCAGCGCAGGGCTTTAAGGTGCCTCCATTCGATGGAACATCTTCGTGGTCGGCTTATAAAATTCAATTTGAGGCCGTTATGAAGGCGAATGGATGGACTAAACCGCAAGCCATGACCGCGCTCACCTTGGGCCTTCGAGACCAGGCCTTAAACATTCTTGAGGCGCTCGGCAAGGATGTAACCTACGAGCAGCTGCTGGAGGCGTTAGAGTCCAGATACGGCGACGCGCACCTGGAGCACGTATTTCGTGCTAAGTTGAAGGATCGTGTTCAACGTAGTGCCGAGAACCTGCAGCAGTGGGCCCTGGAAGTTGGTTCGAAAAGCATACCAGTCTGCCCCTGCACTTATCGATGGGAATCTGGTACAAGCGTTCGTTGATGGAATACGTGACTTGGAAGTTAGAGCTGCTGTGAGACTTGGGCACCATGAGACGCTGAAAGACGCCTTGGCCCATGCCTTAGAAGTAGAGGCAGTGAGGCAGGACCACCGAACGCACCGCGTCAGGCAGGTTGTAGCATCACCTGTTCGCGACCGCCCGCAAGGGTACAGTCCTAGGTGCTACACTTGAGGAGAAAGGGGTCATCTTCGATCAAGCTGTCCTAAGCGCAGCACTCCGAGAGAAGATCAGCAGGGAAGGGTGGCTGAAGTGACTGCCCAGCCACAGCAGGGAAACGAGTAAATGCCAGGACTGGGGGGCGGGTGCTGGCTGGTATTGAAAAAGCCCCGAGAATCATGATCTCGCAAGCACATGACGGGAACAGCCTGACCATCAAAGGCGAAGTCAACGGAACACCTTGCAAACTGACGTTGGATACTGGAGCTTCTCACACGGTCGTCAATTCTCACCTAGCAAGTCGGTTTCTTGGGGACTACTTCGATAACCACGACCGTATACCATTACTAACAGCTACCGGTCAGCACATAATCGTCCGAGGCAAGAAAGAGGTGGAGTTAAAATTGGGTGACAGATTTTACAAGCACAATGTCATCGTGGCCGACATAGTGGACGATTGCATCTTGGGCTTGGATTTTATGCGGAAATATCGTTGTGAGATCGACGTTGATCAAGGAGTACTGAAATGTGGTTCAGAGGAAGTCTTCATGGAAGGTGCACCATCAGGGAAAGTATACTGCTTGAAGGAGATTGTTCTTCCTCGCAGATCAGAAACGATTGTGCCAATTAGTCTACCACGGAATTCTGGACAAAAAGATCGCAGTGTTCTGATAGAAAGGGTGAACAATGACTTTCCATGGAAGATGGCACGGACTCTGGTCAAGGCCACCAACGTCTCGGCAGTACGCATACTGAATGCAAGTGACAAGGAGCAAGTGATTAAGAAGGGCACCTTGATCGGCACTTGCGAGGAAGTAGCTTGGATGCGTCAATTGCAAAATCTGCCTACCGGAAATAAAATTCGTAGTCCAAAGTTTGACGTGACAACGCTTTTGGAAAACTGCGATTTAACTAAAGGGGAAATGGACAAGGCTAAGAAGATGTTACTTCAGTACGCCAACACTTTCTCTTCATATGATGCTGATATAGGGAGAACTGGACTAGTTCAGCACAAGATAAATACAGGTAACGAGTTACCAATCCGTCAGCGACCAAGAAGACTGCCAGTTGCACGTGAAAAAGAGGTGGAAACCATGATTGAGGAAATGGTAAAGGACGGTGTTATAGAGCCTTCATCCAGTCCATGGTGTTCTCCTGTGGTCCTGGTAAAGAAAAAGGACGGCAGCATGCGCTTCTGTGTGGACTACCGACGACTGAACGATGTCACGAAAAAGGATAGCTACCCGCTGCCTAGGATCGATGACACACTGGATACGCTGACTGGTATGAAGTGGTTTACCACACTTGACCTGAAAAGTGGCTACTGGCAAGTAGAAATAGACCCCAAGGACAAGGAGAAAACTGCATTTTCAACAGGAAAAGGGTTGTGGCAGTTTAAAGTTATGCCATTCGGTTTGTGCAATGCTCCTGCGACGTTTGAAAGGCTGATGGAGCAAGTACTCGCCGGATTGATTGGAGACGCATGTCTTGTCTATCTAGACGACATAATCATCGTGGGCCGTACATTTGAAGATCACCTTAAAAACCTCAACCAAGTGCTGTCGAAAATCCAAACAGCTAATCTCAAGTTAAGTCCGAAAAAGTGCTCGTTTTTCAGACAAGAAGTGAACTTTTTGGGACACATAGTTTCGGGGGAAGGTGTTCAAACAGACCCAGAAAAAGTAGTCGCCGTCAAGGATTGGCCAGTTCCGAAAGACAAGACACAGGTCAGAGCATTTCTGGGTTTGTGCTCCTACAATAGAAGGTTTGTCAAGAATTTTGCCGACATTGCAAAACCTTTGCACAAACTCACTGAGGAAAAGCGGTAATTCTGTTGGGACGAGAACTGCGACGTCGCATTTCAGGAATTAAAGAAACGTCTGTGCAATACGCCTATTTTGGGATATCCTGATACTGAAAATGACTTCATAGTTGACACAGATGCAAGTAATACTGGAATTGGGGGCGTGCTGTCTCAACGGAAAGGAAACCAAGAGGTTGTGATAGCTTACTTCAGCAAGTCTTTATCCAAACCAGAAATAAATTACTGCGTTACAAGACGGGAGCTACTCGCCGTTGTAAAAACATTGCAGCACTTCAGTAAATATTTATTGGAACGTAAATTCCAATTACGAACTGACCACGCTGCATTGAAGTGGCTATTACAGTTCAAGAATCCAGAGGGGCAAGTGGCGAGATGGATTGAACTACTGCAAGAGTTTGACTTCGTAACTGAACATCGCAGTGGGAGAACTCACGGTAACGCAGACGCCTTGTCAAGAAGACCTTGTCCTGAAGACTGTAAGCACTGTGCCAGGCAAGAGACTAAAGAAGTAGTGCCCGTGAGGATGCTTAGAACGGATCTCAGCGAGGAATGGAAAGAAACCCTACAGCAGGCTCAGCAAAATGACTCGGACATCAAACCGATCTTCGAGTGGATCAAAGCTGGTGCTCCTAAACCCAAGTGGAGCGATGTGGCTGCAATGAGTTCCATCACGAAGAGTTATTGGGCACAATGGAACAGCTTGGTGATCCAGGATGGAGTCTTGTGCCGTAAATGGGAAAACGCTCGAGGGGACAGCTGTCATCTACAAATGGTTGTCCCTAAAGCTAAGGTACCGGATGTTTTACGGCTCTACCATGATGGATGTTCAGGAGGACATATGGGGGTAAAAAGGACTCTACTAAGAATTCGAGAACGATTTTACTGGATCCACTGTCGAGATGATGTGGAGGACTGGTGCCGCAAATGTACCAGTTGTGCGGCCGTGAAAGGACCCCACACACGCAGTAGAGGTGCATTAAAAGTGTACAACGTTGGAGCCCCTTGGGAACGGATAGCACTAGACGTTGCGGGACCATTTCCAGAAAGTGAGAGCGGAAACAAGTACTTCCTGGTGGTCATGGATTACTTCACAAAGTGGCCAGAAGTCTTCGCTATTCCTAACCAAGAAGCTACAACTGTCGCAGATAAATTAGTTCAGGAAGTCTTCTGTCGTTTTGGAGTACCCTTAGAAATACACAGCGATCAAGGAAGGAATTTTGAATCGCAAGTATTTCAGGAGATTAATGGGTACCCACAAAACCAGAACCACCTCTTACCACCCACAATCTGATGGAATGGTGGAACGATTCAACCAAACGTTGGAAAGATATCTGGCAAAAGTCGTGGAAAGCAGACAAAGGGATTGGGACAAGCATATACAGCCATTTCTTCTATCCTACCGTAGCGCCGTCCACGAAAGTACGACTGTGATGCCAGCCTTCGCGAACTTTGGAAGGGAATTACGGTTGCCTGCTGATTTAATCACTGGAACTCCCCCTGATGCTCCACGTAGTGTAACAGATTATGCGATTGACTTGCGTAACAAGTTGAATGATGTTTATGAGCATATCAGACAATCCGGCCAACAGATGTCTGAGAAGATGAAGACCCGTTATGACCGGAAGGCAAATAGTAGGGGTTTCAACGAAAGTTCACTGGTGTGGTTGCATAACCCAGTACGGAGCAAGGGGAAGTCTCCGAAATTGCAAGCAAAATGGGATGGACCATACCGAGTTGTGACTAGGATCAACGATGTCACCTACCGAATACAGAAGGGTCCACGAGGTGCGCCTAAGATTATCCATGTAGACAGATTGGCGCGATGCTACGGGGCTAATGATGCTCGGGACGAGCATGTCTGAGGAGGGGGCAGTGTTACGTCGTACCCGTACTTACCTACAGTTACGGTAGTAGGTACCTACTAGTAAGTAGGTAGGTAATAGTAGGTAGGTAGGTAAAACGAGTCCCGAATAATGTAGGTACAAATTCGCAAACTACCTACAAAAGAACATCATTGTAATTTCGACCGTACGCCGAGGGCATAAAGTACCTACTCGAAGGACAATGACCCACTATGGAATTGTCTAGAAGATTCTAGGAAGTCGTAGATATTTCTCGAACGTTCGATCGCCATATAAATAGTCGACGTGTTTGCGGGAGCAGTCAGTCTTATTTTGGCTACAGTACGAAGCGAATCGAAGTGAACTAGTAAGTGGATATCTAAGTGAATAGTGATCAGTAGTGTATTTGTGATTAAGTGTTTTGTGATTATTAAAGTTATAAATTGTTTCTTCGGTAGTAATTAATTTATCCCATACCCAGCTCGTAACACTATTCTATAACAGGTATTCTGAACCGACAGAAATGATTTAACCAAGATAGGTAATAAATATTCAGTTTCAGTATCGTACCTTGATCCCGTAGCATTAATTTACATTTCATATTTATTTATATTTAATGTAAAATAAATTCATGGCTAATATTTGCGAACAACTAAAAATGGAAAACAAAAAACCTTTTTTCAAAAAATAAAACCGACTTTTTAAAAAAACACAAAAAAGTGAAAAATAACTTTATCTTCAGAAGTCGGTGACAAAAAAACTAAATCGATCAAGCAAAGGTCACCGACTTCTGTCATTCATTTTTCACTTTTTTGTGTTTTTTTAAAAAGTCGGTTTTATTTTTTGAAAAAAGGTTTTTTATTGTGCGACAAATATGAATGACTGTATTCTTCTTCTTCGAATGTCGATGGCAATGACCCCTAACTTGTAAAGGATCTTGTTTTACAAAACTAAATAATATATGGCAGGTTCGCCAGTATGTTTGCTATCAAAAATTAAAAAAAATGCTGCTGTTTACCAACACCAACTTATTTCTGTCAAATAGCCAAGAAGATGGTTCCGTCGCGTCATAACATTATCTAGAACACAATTTTTATCGATTTTGTGGATTGGATAGGTACATATTTAGATTTATAACTGTATAAAAATGTTCAAGCATTATAAAGATTTGTGCGATGTGGTGTCCGTTTTGGTGTACTGTTCCAACGACCGATCTTACCTCTTCGCCAAAGAGACGAGCGGAGAAACATGGTTACCTTCCAGTAAATGTGAGAAGAACTGCTGGAGAATGACTGCTCAAAAAATTAATATAGAGGTATTACCTAACTTGATATTCTGTATTTGAGAAAGTCACGGGAAACATCTGGATAAGTGGATAAGGGACGCACAGGACGAAAATGAAACCGGAAGAGTGGCGGAAGAAAGGGGAGCCCTATACCCAGCAGTGGGTGATTCCGGGCTGATATGATGATGATGACTTGATACAGGGGTGCTCATAGGACAAAGTACTTACTTAGAAACTACAGGCCAGTGATGAAGGGGTAGGTACCGGTTCCCTGCTCGTGACGATGACGGCGTCAAAAATGTTACCCGTAGGGCCGTAGCTCTGTTGACAGTGACACATACACAGACATACTACTCTTGTCGATAAAGGATCTTTCTCTGAGATCTGCTACGTAGTGGATAAAATTGACCAGCCTTGTGACGAAGAGCACCGCTGCGGCCAGTTGAGACAAGCGGATCGTCGTGCCCCCTCTTACAGTTCCTGCGGTGGACCTTAAGAATTAATGGATAAATACTGAAGTAATATTTCCCATTTCATTCTGGTAATTGTGATTACGTCTTTTAGGCTCAACAAGACCTACATTTCCTTACATCCTTACATACATAAACTCCCGCCGTTTTCCTATGTACGATAAGGTAGACCTACGGAACGCTATCGGCTATGATTAGGGTTGCCACCTTTTTTTAGGACGAATAAAGTATTTTTTCATTTTGGTAGAACAAAAATTAAGTACACAGCATAAAAAAAGAGTATTTATTATTATTATCCATTATTTGTCCTTAAAAACGTATTTTTTGTTGCTCTTTGCGACATTTAACAAATATTTGTCTTTCTCGAAGATATTTACAGCCTCTTTGCAATCAAAAACCAGTTTTTTTAGTCTCATAAGTACTCATAACCAGTAACAATCAGTTTTACGCAAATAGAGTATTTTAGCGTAATTTATTGGTTTCGTGAGTACGGGTGGCAACCCTAGCTATGATTCCTACATTCCTACATACTCCACTTTCACCTGCTATCCAATTTCTTCGTGATGACTTTCGTGCAATTTATTCTGTAGTTGTTCGGCGTGGACTCCGGTACCTCTTGCCAACCCATACGCGTCTATAAGATCTGGGTGCCGAACCATGCCCTGACGTGCGTGTACCATGCTGTGTACAAGGCGGTCGTCAAATCGGAGATTAAGAAGAGGCTGAAGAACAAAGCTGTTAGTATAGTCAGGATAATACCTGCTGCTCGTAATTGACTTTGAGAAATATACAGAGGGCGGAAGGAACATCCACGCGCAAACCATTACCAGTCGTAGGTATTCAATACATCATTCCGTACCCCCACAAAGATTTTTTATATCGATAATTAAAAAAAATAATCTGCTGTTTCTTCAAAAGTGCAATTCCCATTCTATTCATTCTGGCCGTGAAGTTACGGCCAAAATGAATAGAATGGAACAGCTATTTGAAATTTTCTTGTGCGTTGATGCTCCTAATTCCACCCTGAATAATATAGGTAGGTATAGCATATTGCGAGCACCAAGTGAAGTCCTGCGGAAATGATGTCAGTGAAATAATGAGCAATTAGTCACTCAGAGTTACTTAGAGATCTTGTGAAGATTTTGTCGAGCCGCGAGCTCGCGGCCTCTTGACCTCATCGAGAGGCCATTGCAATAGTCCATCAGTAGGTCTTGAAAGGCGACACGGAAAGAGAAAGTCATGCGAGAGAATGTCATGAGAGAATGTCATGCTCACTTAAATGTCTCGCTGATGGTGGCGGGTGTGTCGGGTCATTTAGTTCCTTTCAATATGGTTGAGTTGAATGGCGCCGGTACATGCGTCATGTTTGTGAACGGGCGCTATCAGTTGGGACTGGTCATCTCTTAGCTGCCAAGGTTCATTTTAATTACTTTATTTGTAAATTGTTGATCTAATCTTTTACTCTGGACGCTCTTAGTGTGCACGTCTTTCTACATCGTTCTCACATATATGTATAATCTCAAAATTAATGATGTAACCAAGATTTTGTAACAATATTTTGATTTTAAAAGAGTGTCCATGGAGTTTCTTGCCCGTTCTTCTCCATAGAGATCTACGCTAGGGAATGGGCAACTACAGTACTTTCTCAAGTTGGGACTGGGACAGACTGGGACTGTAGCTTTGATTTTCTTTTTTGTATTTTTGACATTCAAAAGTGCCGTAATGGTCTAATTGAAATAAATGCTTTGAGTTTGAGTTTGAGTTTGAAAGAATATGTCAACTTTGAAATATATCTGGGGTTTACAAATAGTGAATTGGGAGAGAGAGTGCGATTCGTGAGGAAGTTAATAACTCTAGGTACTCTCAGTAGCTGGTAGCATTATGACAGTAGGTAGGTATCCATGGCTGGATATCCGAGGGTTGAAACTCATTTAGTGATCTGCAGTGTAGGATGTTAATATTATTGGTGTTACATGTAGGTACCGTCAAACCGTACAACTTTGCCCAAATTTCTTAATTTTTGTGATTAAACTTTAAATATAAAAAATAAAATATATAAATTTTAATGTGTGATTGTGTGTGCTACACGATATTTAAATGTACTTACTGTTCTTTGCATAGGATTTATAAAAGTATCAAGAAAATAAGTGTGTATGTGCTAAAAAGCTCAATTTGTACAGCGGGCCAAATTGTACCTACTTTATACAAGTTTGCCCATTTTGCAGAAACTTCTGTAACTTCGGTATTTTCTACCTTAAGAACATATGGTTTAGGGATCATTATAATCAATCTATCATAGGACCTTAATACTAAACGTCTAAACGTTCATATTGCCTGTCACATTTGAGTGGGCAAAGTAGCAACGTTTTTTTCGTCATTTTTCATTCAAAGAAACGAGAAAACCAGGCTTGTCACTTTTAACCGACTTCTAAAAAAGGAGGAGGTTATGTTTTCCACCAGTATCTATTTTTTATTGTACATCAGTACGGTGTACGCAGGTGCATGACGATCAAATAGTTCGCTCTTAAAGATTAATCTAAAAATGTCATGAAATTAGCAGTATTTTAGAACAAACAATGCTATATTATGATTATTATACAGTCATAATATTCTTTACTGGTATATTAAGACCTTTCTGTATGCTTTCGATCCAAATGTTTTTCTTTTTTCTTGTAACTCTGTTGCTAAATTTACATAAATAAAAGTACCTACTTATCTGTGATGTAATTTGACGTTGAGGTGACAACCCTAACGGTAATATTTTGGTGGGCAAAGATGTAACAACTACTTCTGAAAAACTATATAACATTGCCCAACATCATATTTTCGAAGTTGATATATTCGATCTTTCTTGTGTATTTATTACAAACTATCAGTGGTTTAAAATTCAATTTTCGCCGCCGCCGCCAATCGCCGCTTCGAGGACACGGCGGTGCTCCGCCCACGCGGGGCACACCTCCACCGTGTGCTCCACCGTGTCCTCCAGTCGATCCTCGCAGTGGAAACACCCGGGCGTTTCCTCCCGCCCGATTCGGTGCAGGAGCCTGCCGAAACAACCGTGTCCGGTGAGGACCTGCGTCAGGCGGAAGGTGAGGACGCCGTGGCGTCTCTCAAGCCACTCCTCAAAGAGGGGACTTATAGCCACTATTGTGGCGTGCCCTGCACGAGGTTGCGACAGTCACTCTCTCCATGTCGCCATGAGATCCCGCCGGAAGTTTGTCCGCTGAGCGACAATTTGTCGCGGTAGCGGAGTTTCCCCGCGGCGTAGCGCCTCCGCGCGCCGAGGACTATCGCCCCCAGATTGGGCAGGAGCCGCCTGAAGACAGCCCCAGACCGTTCCAGTTTGGGGGCCAAACGCCGATAATGTTCCACGAAGTTCCACCGGCTGTCAAGGACAAGTCCCAGGTACTTCAACGTCGAAACGACGCCGATTTTTTCGCCCAGCTCCAGGGCATGGACTTGAAGGCGTTGGCGATGTCAAGAGACACCGCCAAGATAACCCCACCCCTGGACACCGCATCCCCCGTTGTGAGGGCTCTCACGCGCATGATGGCGTCCACCGTAGAGCGCCCCTTGCGGAAACCGAACTGGTGTTCCGCAAGATCCGGCCACCGTCCCCGCAAGGTGCTCGGCGAGGCGGTTTGCCATGACTCTTTCAAAGAGCTTGCCCACCTCGTCGAGCAGCACCACGGGCCGGTATGCGGACGTTTCGGGGCCCGAGAGCCTCCGAGGCCAGGACCCAGGCATTGCCAGGCAAGCCGTCGGGTCCCGGGGCGGTATTTTTGGCACTGAGCCTGCGTACCGCCACTCCCAGGTCTACCCTAGTCACTTCCGGAGCGTCGTCGTCATCATCCTGGTGGTCCGCTTCCAGCACCGCAGGCGGCGGAGCCATAGGCGGTGGTGGATGTTCCCCTCGCGAAGGGAACAGAGCGCTCACCACGTCCTCCACGAGCTCAGGCCGGAGACTCTGCATCAGTGGGGGGGGCCCAGGTGCGGAGTTTATCCCTCACCATCTTGTAAGGGCGCCCCCACGGATCTCTGTCGAGAGTCTCCAGCATCTCCTCGCGGGCCAGATCCCTGGCCTGCAGGACAGCTTCGCGAAGGGCGGTCTTCGCCACTCTGTACCCCTCATATAGTTCCGCCTCAATACTGCGATGCCTGGCGTACAGGTGCCGCGCAGCCACGCACGCCTCGCGCAGAGACGTCAGCTCTCGCGACCACCAGTACACCTGACGCCGGGCGCTTCCTGGCCGGACTCGGGGCATTGCCACGTCACATATGTCGAACATGGCCTCCTGGTACCACCCTGCCTCATTGTTAATGTCGGCAGGCCTGTCCGGTGATATCATCCAGGCCTGTACGATCGAGGCTTCCAGGAAGAGCTCCCGGTCCACCTGATCAAAATTTATCCTAAGATATAATAATAAGCACAACTATAAAGTGTTGCCAGCTTTTTAAATATTTGTGAAAAATACCGTGCTGGGCAAAGTTAGCGCTTGGGCAATGTTGTAAGGTTTGACGGTAAGTGTTTCTAACATCCCAGGGTACGCGGAGCAAGATGCAGTGGTTCAACATAGAGGAGCTGGAACGACAACGAGCCCACGCCTCTCTCCGCAGTCCTGAGATACTTCTGTTCTCTCACATGGTCTCTGGTAACAACGAGCCTGTAGATCCCGAAACGGATGCGGTAAATACACACACATAACACCACGCCTGTAATCCCCAAAGGAGGCAGAGGCCTGCCTTGGTAGCTACTTACAGGTTATGTTTAAGTTATTAAATGAATTGTTATACCATTTATCCCTTTTTATATTGAAATTTCAAAGTGGCTTTGTAAGGAGATAGAAATTGGCTCGCTGGTGGAGATCTGCGAAGAGAACGTTGTGGTGGGGTTGGACGTGGCGGCTGGTGCGGTTGCAATGGCGTCGCCCAACCTGCAGCTGCTGCAAGCGGCCGGCTACAACCGCGACGGTTAACTTCCCATCTTATATAATAAGCTAGTGGCACGGTATTCCATTTAGTTTGTTGGATACAATTCCTAAACTATTATCTTCTCGCTCAGGAAACGTACAAAAGATAGGTTATAAATCTTTATGTCCTGCCTGTGTCAGTTAAAGAGCTAAATCCACCAATCAATAGTTGGTCGCGAACTGTTTTGTATAGTGTAGTGTTCCTGAGTATTTTGTCAAAGAAGCAATTAATTATTGTTGCTAGCTCTAGCGCCGGCTGAGGGACAGCAGGTGCCTCAAATAAGTGGATAATGATGGAATAGACCACACTCAGGTATTTTCCATCTTGGGAAGATTCTTGTTTCTGGGGAAAACATGACACGTGTTATGATCTTATCGTCAAAACTGCAGTCGTATTTCCCTTGTAGAAGTTCCTCCGCTCTCACTTACTCCTGAGACTACATGTGGTTAAATTGCAGATCAAATCAGAATGTATCGCGAGTTTGTGCTGATGGTGTTCCCCGCGATTTACATGAGCATCCACGTCTTCTCTCAGTTTATGATCGACATCGGCTGGCAGAGGGCGCAATGTCATAGTCTTTTCAGGTAACTATGTGATCCCACTGCTGGATAAAGGTTTCCCCCCATATTCCTATATTTATTATCTCTACGTTTCAAACCAGCGCGGCGCGACATTGAGTGCCTGTGTGTACGGGCGTCCGTCGCCGCGTAGGGAGGCCTAGTCTACGTAACTTAGGTACGTTAGCCAGCCCCGGATCTTTAATGTTTTCGAGGCGGGGCAAAAACAGCAAAATGCCATCCCCTCCCGTCTATATTTTTACCTTTATCATCATCATTATTTCAGCCAGCCATCAGACGCCTAATCATGGACATAGGCCTCGCGGATAGAACGCCACAAGGACCTATCTAGCGCTGCTCTTTGTTTACCTTATTTATTTACAAATATATATAGGGTGTAAAACACCTCTTAACGAGGCCCAAAGGCACTTGTTCTCCCCGTCATTGCGATCATTTTTTTGTTCTACACCATACCTGGGACCCTTCTAGTTACGGAGATATTGGGGGTCAAAGTTTTTAAAAAAATATAAGATTTTAATGTAAGATTTTTACTTTAAACACCTCCGCGACCCCCGTACTATTCAATCCATCCATCAGCACAATGTTTTGAGTGCTTTACCTTGAGTTCTACCACAAAACATGATTTTTCACCCCAAAAAAAAAAAACGTTTCCCAGCAATAATTTTTGCGTAAAGTTCCTTAGTTTGATGTACAGAATGCTTGGTTAACGGCTTCGTGATGAGGTCTTTTACACTCTGTATCAATCATTCATGGACGTGTAGGACATAATATTGTTGTTAGGAAAGCACAGGATAGGGTCTGAAATACAACACAAACGAGTTGGATATATTATTGTATTGTATTTCAAATTGAAATTACAATTTTACTCTTTTAGCTTTTTGTTCTGCAACTGCAAACAAATCTATGGCCTAAGGCCTTGTGATAATTTATGTCATGTGCCGTTCAATTTTCTATTGCAAGATGGCGAGTCTTGACAAACGTTCCTGGCTCATAGATGATCGCAAATAACATTTAATAAGTTTTGTGTTGACTTTGGAGCAGTCTCCACAGTAGAGAACAGGGCGTCGGTGGTTCCCGAACTATACGGTACAGGTGCTTTTTGAAGAACGCATGCCCGGAGAGTACCTGTGTCAGACGGATAATGAGGGTGCCATGTCGTCTCTTAAGCCACTTCTTCGTCACGGGTCTTATCGCCGTAAAAGTGGTGTGCGCGCCCCCCAATCGCCCGGATCCCATCTACGATCCCAGCTGTCGCCAAGATGGTCACCTACCGAAACGTCTACCCCCGTGCCTTCACCAGAGTGTCATCAGCATAACAGAAGACACAGACACCATGAAGAAGCGCACCGCGAAGCACCCAATCGTACCTGATGTTCCCTTGTTGCGGCCTCAGAACGAATCCCTGTCCCACGCAACATGCTTCTTGACCCGGGTAGAATGTTAGATAATATCTCTATCCCTCAGATAGGCTCTGATTATGCAGCAGGATTTGGTACGGCATAGGTTTGGCATGGCATAGGAGTGCCTCCAGTCTTTTTTTTTTCTCGAGGTGGAAATCAGTCTTTTCTTTTTGTTGTTTTTTTTTTTCGGATGGGCAATTTTCAAATTACTTCTCCCGCTCTGGGCGGAGCAGGAGGGAGTGTCAGGCTTTTACTGACTTTAACCCATCCATGTTCCATCATCGCCCTTTATGTTCCGGGGCCACGGAATCTCTTTTGAACAGTCCCGCAACTCCGGCAGGCATCGGCCCTTGCGGACCTCTTCCTTTTTGCTGACTCTAAATGAATGTAAGAGACCAACAGTCGATGGATCACCGCGAGCACCGCGCCGGCGCACAGTGGTCTGGAAATCGAGCTTCATACTGATCATAAAAACTCGAAGTCAGGAATTCAAAAACTATAAATTGCTATGGCTCTGGTATACCTCCATTTACGTCATATTAACGTATGGATATATCAGCTCCTCTCTCTTCTCATTTCCTTTTTTCTGCCACAAACTAAGCGCAGAGGAACAAAAGAACACATAAAAATACTAGCATCGTGGTCTTCCGAGAAAACCATTTGTGGAGCTAAGCCCGCTGCAGAAGAGAAGGAGAGTGGCAGATCCCCTAACGCATAACACCAAAAGCTTTGCTCATGCAACTGGTTAAAAAGCACAAATCAAGAATGTAGCAGATATCATTAAACTGGTCTCGGAGCATCCCGAAGAGGTTACAAAGATAAAGGAATTGTTAAAGCCGAAGAAAACTGCGCTTATGTATTCTGCTGATAAAGCTCTAGGTATTTTGACCTCATTGAAGCTTTCAGTGGTTGTATGTAACATTAAGATATTGTGCAAAAAAAGAAGGAATACCACTGTATCCTTTTTATACTGCCAACCACGAGGCGAAGAATGATGCTAACCCCCAAAAGATACCATAGACGTCACGGAAAGAGAGGTAAACGTAAAGCTCCAAGCAATTTCGGACAAAACTGTGGCTAGGCTTGGAAAATTTCTACGTGTAGAATCTTCGCTAGATGGCAAAGAGTCGGCACTGATATCCAAGTGGGGCTTTGATGGTGCTTCAGGGCAAAGTTTGTATAAGCAAACTATGGCAGGTAAAGATGTTGCAGCATAGATATTTTTATTTCTTCTTTCTCTACGCTTAATTTGTGGCGGAAAAAAGGTATGGGAGAATCCAAAGCCATCTTCCACAATGTTCTGCAGACCAATTTATTTTAAATAAAGAACGAAAACAAGTTAAAAATCGTAGAAGAACAGGCTCCGATTGAAGCTGAGATTTTAGAACTGCAGCCTTCTATTATGAAAAGCTATGCTGTTAAGCACTCGATGCTTATGACCAAGATAGATGGCAAAATCACTACACAGCTATCAAATACCTCATCGCAGACTTGTAATGTATGTAAAGCTACTCATTCGGAAATCAATAAGTTGGAGAAAAGTCATAGCATCATCATAAAAGTCATTAGCAGGCTATAAGCTAACGTTAGTATAAGTAAATCGATCGGAAACTTCATTTAACCACGTCATAGATTTGAAAAATCTCATACAATAGATTCAAAATTTAAAAAAAATTGCGTCGTGCGAAGCGGCAACCAAAGGCGTATAAATTAGATGCCATCTTGATCGCCGTGTATGGTACAAAACTCCTATGAGCACCAGCCCTTCAGTTCCATTCAGTTTCAAAAAAATGTACTTTAAGTGTTTTATCCCATGCAAAAAAAACACTATCCTTTTTTTTTCTCCCGTAGAGCTACTAATACCATCCATACGTTAATATGACGTGATGTATACCAGAGCCATTGCAATTTTTATATTTTGAATACCTGACTTTGAGTTTCTATGAGCATGGAGCTCGATTTCCAGAGCACTGTGCGGGGCGTCGCGACTTTTCATAACATTATACTTCTTAGAAAAGACGACGCACGGACGCCGGGCGCCGGGCGCCACGAGAACGACGAGCGACCGCGCGATTTCCGGCATCCGCGTCCCACCCCCGTTCTCGCCCGCTCGCGTCCGTGCCCCGTCCTTTCTATCGTTTTTACACAAAGCCCAGACGGGCAAGCGTCGTGTCCGCGCCCTGCCTTTTCTGTGTGCGTCGCGCAACGCTTCTATACATTTTGTATGAAAAAGACGCGAAAGAGACACAATTATTCTATGTCTGCACCCCCCGTCTGCGTCTTAGGTACGTCTTTTCTGTGTGTTCTGCGCCTTACATACCGGATGATTTTTTTATTACTTTCCAAAAAAAAAGGTATATTAGGTGAACGGAGTAGAAGCTTATGGCATTACCTAGTTACTTTTTTATTTGTTCCACAGCTTAGAAAAAAATTGACCAATCATCAAAAAACGCTACAAATTTCAAGTAAACTTTTCATATTAGAAAAAGAAAAAAAGCTAAGTAGCCCATTTGCTTCTCTACTCCGTTCACTTATTATACCCATTTTTTTTGGAAAGTGATAAAAACGTCACCTGTATAATTCTCGTAGTGCCGTTCTGTAGATTATGCCATGGGAAAAATGCGTGAGTACTATGTACTTATGTATAGTATGTGTAGGTACTTATGTACTTATAGAAAAAACCATTAGGCGCGCCGATGATCGTCTGACATCTCCAAATAACTCCTAGCCATATAAATAAAAATAAATAAAATAAAGTCATTTATTTCAGGTCTGAGACCCATATTGAACAAAAATACACACATATAATTGCAGAATTACATTACAATTAAATTCGAAACATTATTTAAAAACAAAAATAGATAGACACAAATACAAACACATAAATAATTGGAATGTCAGACTTAGATTAGATGCTTACTGTGGCACTAGATGGCGCTGTGTGTTCATGTCCAGCGATATTAATTATTTATTTATTAAATTAACAAGTCAAAAGTAAAAATACACGATAAATTCAGAATAAATAAATGTCAAAATAAATTATCATAAACAAAATGTGGAATTACAAAACAGAAATGTAAATGTCAAATCAATGGTATATAATTATATGTAAATATTACGCCTTAACAACATGCCGGTTACAGCAGTGCCTCATTTAGGGACAATCAAGTCTCCCCGCAATCATCGCCAGGACAGTGTTGGAGCTGGCTCGCACCCTGCGCACCAAGGTCGCGCACCGCTTGTGCATGGTGGCGTGGAAACAGTCGGCGCGCGGTTCCGCAAACATGCCCAAGGCACTGCAGAAACGACGCAGCCCCAACACTGCCCTGAACGCATTGTTATACTGGACGCGAAGGGGGTTGTAGCTAGCTTGTGTGTAGCGAGCCCACAGACTGCACGTGTATAGAGAGGTGCAGTACGCCTTGAACAGGGTGATTTTAACTAGATTTGAACAACGTGCAACCCTGCGGGCGAAAATGTTTGCTCTTCTCGACAAAGCCCTTCGCTCCCGATCGATGTCCGCATGATCCCTGAGATCAGACGTGACCAAGTGCCCAAGGTACTTGAATTGATCCACTCTTTCCAGAGGTAAACCATTCAGATAAAGCGGAGGCACCGTTTCAGGGCACTTAGCACCATCATGCTGTTGCATGTTGACTTTTTGAGACGTTATATTTTAGACCATGCTCACCTGCGTAATCCTCACATATTCGTAGCAATCTCCTCAGACCACAGACCGACGCGCTCAACAGGACCATGTCGTCAGCATAGCTTAAATTGTTGACGCATACACCGTCAACATGACAACCGACATGCTCACTGCTGAGCGCGACGATGAGTGCATCCATGTAGAGGTTGAAAAGGGTGGGCGAGGTCAGGGCGGCCTGCCTCACCCCACACTCCAACCGATACGGCTCCGACACTGCCTCCATCCACCTGACACTGTTGACCTGATGCGTATACCAATACCTGAAGATAGCTACAAGTTCACGCGGCAGATTAATACTCGCGAGCTTATCCCACAGGATATCATACGCGACCAGATCAAAAGCCTTGGATAAGTCGAGGTAACACGCATATACGGGAGTCCTACGGTCCGTATAGTATCTGACGGCGTGCTTAAGACACAGTATGGTGCTCTCTGTAGACAGGTGTGGTCTGAAACCAAATTGGTTATCATGCAGATTTACGTGCTTACGCAGCTGTGTATTAAGCAAACCGTCAAACACTTTGGCTATGATGGTGGCCAGCGAAATAGGCCTATAGTTCGCTTTATTAGCAAGGTCACCGGTTTTATTTTTCACAACAGGCACCACCATAGACCTCATAAGATCCGAGGGCAGATATGACGATTTCTGTTCGAGCTACTGTATGATGTAGCTTTTTGTACGGGTTTTGTTGTTAGAGCGGCGGATGTCACAAGCAGAGGAGGGCTGTCCTTCCTGGAACTGTTGCTGTGGACAGCGGCGTTGGAGCCCGCCACACCGCACACCGGAATACCAGCGGAAATACGGTGCAGATATATTTTTAGGTGAGTACGCCCGCCCATAATTATTAATAAAATTCAGGGGATAAGGCCTTTTCAACTCACGCAACCGCACGGTCCAGACTAAGACCTCGCTCATCCAACTGAGCTGCTACAATCGTCCTGCTGCCCTACATACCTAACCTTTTTAAGCGAGAAAATTTTCAAGGATATCCTCCGTTTGGGGTGCGTGGAAGGTTATGTCCAAGGGCCAGCTTTTGAGTTAGGGGAGGGGCAGGATGAGAAAAAAAGAAAAACACAATTTTAAGGGTTACATTTACTATTTACGGATGCAGCTGAAGTTCTTCTAAGAATCTAAAATGCAATATAGCCACCTCGGAAATATTAGCACGTCGATATTTGAAACCCTACTGTTCTTACTAATGTGTCGGGGGGCCCGGGAGATAGGTAGGTACAATTACATAACCCAACCTGAGGATTTCGGTTCGGTTCTACGGCTAATATACCTACGAAACATTCTGCTTCAGGTACTTATATCGACATTACATCGATTTACTTATATTATACTGTTTGGGCCCAGGTAGGGTTATCATCTGACCGGATAAATCCGGTCTTGAACGGACTTTTAATGTTAATACCGGACTTCGCCCGGAATTTGTGCCAGACCGGATATTTCGACTCATGCCGGACGAAAGAAAGAAACAGACTATCAGTGAAGTCCATTAGAGCCATCGTACTTACAAAGTATAACTGGAAAGATTATTAGTTGTGAGTAGGGCTTTCAAATACCGGATTTTGTCAATACCGGTATCAATACCGGTATTGGAAAAGTCAATACCGTGATCCCGGTATCAATACCGGTAGTCCGGTATTGAACGCAAGTTCAATTAGGACATTAATAAAACCAATAAAATACGCCTTTTTATATTTTCAAATCTGTCTTTACTGTTCTTAGTTATTGAAAATAATAAAATAAATACGTTTTATACATACCTATCTTATATAATAATTTGGTATTGGTTGATTATTTCGGTAGGACTAGGAATTGGCACATAATGAAAACTTAAACTTAATCTACTCTTTTTACAGGAAGGCATTTCACACAGAGTTTGTTTGTACAATATCAAAAAAATATACATTTCTTATTATTATCTAATTGTCATCATGTCTCATACTCTCTGTAAAAATCAACATAGGTAGGTATCATTATTTGTAAAAATGTAAGTAAGTTAAGTATAGCTAAGTGCTAGTGTAGTTAGTACTAGCTAAGTAGCTAGCAATCATTTCAGTAACATTATTAACAATAATATGTAATAAAAAATCAATCAAAAAAGCTAAAACTAGTAAGTAAAAAGTAACAAAATAAATCAAGCGTTCATAACAATTTCTGAAAAATAGTAAAAAAATGTAAAAGTATATAAATAACACAATAATACAAATTTCTGAATTTTAAACGTTATATTTTTTGTAAGTGAGATCGCAAAAACGAAAGCGCATTCAATGTTGAATCAAACAGCGTACTTGTCAGCCTGTTACATAAATAACTTAACACTACACAATAACAAAGTCTATGGACGCGTTATCCCGTCGCCTTTGCGAAACTGACTAACAATAACAAAAACGACATAACTACAGCTCGATTTCGGGCATTGTCTCAGGCGGGGTGCGGGAGGGTGAGCTTAAGATAACAGCGGGACGCTTGTGCTGGAGGAAACAAGTGTGAGAATAAGATCACATAATTTTCAGATCTAATGTTTGTAATACCACCGTGATCACGGTATTGGGGCGACAATACCGGTATTGTAAAAGGCCAAAATAAAATCCGTGATCACGGTATTACGGGATCCCGGAATACCGGTATTGAAAGCCCTAGTTGTGAGCAATTCTTCAATCAAATTTTTGCGGTCAAAACCAAATTTTAAAGCTATTTATAGTAATAAAAAAATATAATTAACATGATTTATTGCTTTTTTTTTTTCTAATTTTGAATAAAAAATTCAGTTTTTTGTTTGATCGTAAGTAAACTTTAGGCTAGACCGGACTTTTTGTCGAAAATCAGGGTTTTTCATCCTCCAGGACCGGATTTCCGATTTTAGGCCCTGGTAACCCTAGGCCCAGGAAATAAAATTGCGGCGTCACGCGTCAGGGTCGTTGTTTAGATCGTCAAGGACGTGTAAGGGCTCATTTACGGAGACGAGGCGCGTCGCGACGGGCGGCGCGGGCCGTTTAAAATTCAAACATATGGCAATGTATGAGAGCGTTTACGGAGAAGCGTTTTTACGCGCGTTTGCTTGAGATGCAGCGTCGAACGCCGCGTCGGACGCAGCGGTGCACGCGGCGTCCACCGCGGCGGGCGACCAAATACTGCTTGATGCTCTGTGCTGTAAAAAATATTTTTTTACAGACAAATGACAATACTGAGACTTCCACGACATCAAAGGAGTTTGCATAGATGACGTGGATGATTCCGACTTGATTTTATCGAATTAGAGATCGATTTTTAAAATAAATCGACATGCCTTTCGTGCGGGGTGTGCAGCACGTATTCTTTCCCTCCTACAACGCCGCGTACGCCGCAGCATTTTCCGCTGCAGGTAACACTTACACGCTACAAGATCCGTGGTAGGCACCGCGGCATAATAGAGGAAGACCTGTGACGATCAGACCATCGTTATTTTATAAAAACCTAAAAGTTTGTCTGCGTATGTCCCTAATTTGGATCACGCGGTTCCTTTGAAAGTTATCAGGTAGAAAAGGTGTATAAAACTGATCGCGAACCACGATTATTATTTTTGGAAATCTAACAGCATTAAAATAAAAAAAAGACAAAAAATCTGAGTACCTGCCTGGGATTCGAACCTGCGACCCCTGGTTTAGGCTGCCTGTCCATTAAAGCGGAGCGAGGCTGCGGAGCGGAGAAACGGTGAAATATTAACCAATACGATCGCATAAAATCTCAGCTCCGCTCCAGTATGCAATCCTGGCCTATTGGTTAATATTTCTCCGTTTCTTCGCTCCGCTTTAGTGGACAGGCAGCCTTACAAGGAGGCCACCAAACCGTTGGACTACTTGCTCCAGTGACAATTTGTCTAAAATAGTCGTTCTGTTCTAATCTAATGCTTGTTATGATGACCGAGTAAGATATGATGAAAGAAAGAAAGAAAGAAAACATTTATTTGGCACATGCTATAAGTGCACACAACAAAACAAGAATAAGAATAAAATATAAACTTAAAATTACACAATTAAAAAACTTAAAACTAAACAGAAAAAAAAAAGAATTCAAATTGTGTGTCTCACGGCTGCGCCAAATAGGCCCAGTTTAGTTAGGCGCTCGTTGATATAGAAGCGCATCGCAGGGCCCGGCAGATCGAGATCCACTGTTGTCACACCGCGACGCACTCGCGCTCTCTCCAGCAGTTCGTCCCGTGGGTCGCAGCGTGCGAGCCGCACGACGAGGCAGCGGGGGCGGTTCTCCACCGGGCGCCGTCGCCTGCGTTGCGTTGATGCACCGGCCTCCGACACGTTTGGCGTTCACTATATCGCGAGCTTTAATTTTGACGCCAATCTTACATGGCAGCGTGGGTGGTGTTTTCTCCACTTATTTCTGGAATATTAGATATTTGGATATGATTTGCGGGGAAGTCCTGGTCACGGTCGCTTATGTCGCTCAACTGGTTTAAAAGGTCGCTTATGTCGCTCAACTGGTTTAAAAGGTGCACATTCGACGATTGCGACACTTGGGGTTGAGGCGCAGTTTGGTCTCCATAATAACTATCCTTTCCTCCAAGTTACTCATTCTATCGTTGGTTAACTTAACAGATGACTTTAGCTCCGACAGGTCATCGCGTAGCTGCTGGAACTTCACAGCAACAGAGTATAGGACCGCACAAACCGACGTTAAGTCACAAGTTGGTTTTCCGTTCCCCAAATAATTAACTTCTATAAACTGTGGGTTTCGGGTACTTGTATGGGTATTGATGAGGTTCACTAAAAAGTTATTTACAGTTTTTTAAATAGTTAAACAGCATAAACACTAGAGAGCAAGGTTATTCATAAGTTGCACTGACAGAAGTATTTATTCTATAAACTTATGCGAATTAGACTGGTATTTTTATTTATTCGCGAGAAGAGGAGCACGAAGAGCTTATGGCTGTTTGACATCCGTGACGTGACAAGATGACATAACGCCGCGTGCACCGCCGCGTCGGACGCGGCGTCCAACGCGGCGTGCGACGCCGCGGGCAAAGCGCTGCAGCACGCGCCGCGTCTCCTTATGGCTGATGCTCCAGGGTAGCCCGCGAAATTCAAATTTTGTTACGTTTTTTGCAATTTGCAGGCCAGTGCCAATTTGCAGGCCATTGTTCGCGATGGTAAGACGTATGTAGTTACAGAATTATAATCATCAAAATCATCAATACAACCCTCCAAGTTCATAAAGGTCTAGCAATGACTTTGACCTTGAAAAAATTTCCAAGTTCTTAGAGGTGTAGGAACAAAAAAAAAAAAACAAAAAGTATTGATGATTATATATTCCGTAACTACATACGTCTTACAGTCGCGAATAATATTTTAACATACACCCTAGCACTGTCCTGCAAATTGCAAAAAACGTAAGACAATTTGAATTTCGCGGGCTGGTTGGAGCATTCACCTTAAACAACATCGTACTTTCCCATATGTTTGTGTTTGGGCGTGTGATAACGCGGGGCGCTGCACGCGCCGCCTCTCTGTAAACCGAAAAAACGAACAACGCGTCGGCCGTCGCACAACGCGCCGCCCGACGCGCCGCGTCTCCAGAAATGAGCACTAAGGTCACTCCAGCAGGCGAGACATGATCTGATCGCCGTACTCAAGCCCACAGCCACTTCAGCTTGCTCTTTCTTTGGACTATGCTACCTCTCCGTTTACTATCATTTCTTCGATGTCCCTCAGGTACTTCGATAATAATCACGATCTGAAGCTGGAGTATGTGGAGTTCAAAGAGCTGGTGGCGTCGGCCCGGGCTGCCCGGCAGTTGCCCATTGACGCTCTCAGTGTCGCCAAAGATACTGATGTCTGTCTCAGGTTTGAACACACTGGCAATTTTAAAGTTTGCACATTTTATTTTAGCGTAATTCCAACTATGTTGAGGTAACCAGTATTTTACATGGAGCGATTGCCTAATTTGCCTATCGGACCTCCACAAGTCCACAACAAGGTAACACGATACCACTTGGGAAGACTCGTTAGACTTTCGGGTCTCTTCTCTCATTACCTTAAATGACTCAAATAATTTAATAATTTAACGTGCTCAACGAGGCACACAGGGGTTTCGGTTTCTCACGAATGTTCGTTGGTCACCTATCCACATCCCTACCTCGTCAAGCGTTGCTTAACCTGAAATCTTCCAGGTATAAGTAAATTGTGTCGTGTCCTCTCCAGGGATTACTTAAATCTCAGCTATGTTATAGACAGTTAGGACTGCAGCCTAATGCTCAACTGCCTCTAACGGAGTTCCTTCGAGGAGTCAGCGAGCTTCGACTGAGAGGCACCAGTTCCTTACTGCGAGCGCCCAGGAGTATATCTGCGTATATCATGGACCTGCAGTAAGATTTTTACTAACATAACCGTTAGGATTTATTGAAACAAAAGACGTGTGAGCCCGAAAAAAAATCTCGTTGGTAAAATTCCCTCTTGGGGACGAAATTTCAAAAACAAATTACAAAATTTCTTTTTTTTTTAAACCCTTTGTTAGTGTATAAGTGTAGCTCAACTTCGTTACCTGTATAAAGATATGGCGTGTGTTTTAAGACAGTGAATGAATAGGTATACTTTAAATAAATGAATTTTATGAAAGCTCATAAGTAGATCTACTTCTATTTGTAGTTAGAACTCGCAGATATCATGACATGGATTCTTAAGTGAGCAGCGGTGGCCCAGTGGTAGCGGCCCCGACTTACGAACAGTAAGTCGTGGGTTCGAACCCAGACAGGCGCATTACTTTGTGTAATTTATTTCATCACCACTGCTGTCAAAACGGTGAAGGAAAACATCGTGAGGAAACCGGCATGTCCTAGAACCAAAAATTCGAAGACGTGTGACATCTACCAATCCGCATTGGGCCCGCGTGGTGGATTATAGCCCATTCCCTCTCATTGAGAGGAGGCCTGTGTCCCAGCAGTGGGAACATTATAGGCTGATGATGATAATGATGGGTTCCTAATGGATTCCGTGGTTTTCAGACAACGGAGTAAAGACTATAAACCTTCAACGTCGGCCATGCCGAAACTGACTGTAACAGCAACAGGTAATGAACATCACCTTTACCAATAACCTAGCTCCTACTTCCTATGCTTATCTTTCCTTGGCGACTCGGAAGTCGACAAAGCCCACTGAAAAAGCAAGCTGAAGTAGGTCACCTATTTTGACGCGTTTCAGTAGTACCGATGAACGCTAGCGTTTGGAGAAGGTGTACACGTATCTTTAAGAGGAAACTGCGAAACGACAAGTAGCATTCCTGCTGAAAATAGCCGACAATCGAGTTGACTGGCGTGCGATTGGAGAGGACCATTCCAATAGCAGACTGCTATAGCTTTATGTGTATTCGGGCAGGCCCAGTGGCCACAGCTTACCTACGTGTTGTAGGTTCGAACCCAACCAGTTACTTTACTGTAAAAATTATTTCATTACCACTGCTCTCGAAACGGCGAGGAAAAACATCGTGAGGTAACTGGCACCCAAAACCAGAAATTCAAAGATATCCACAGTCATCCACGAAACCGCACTCTGGGCCCTCTTGGTGAATTATAGTCCACGCCTTCTCACCGAGAGGAAGCTTGTGCCCAGTAGTGCTGTGGGATCATTATAGACTGGCTATATGTTGTAACGTTGCATGACGGTGTGTGTATGCAGGCCTGGTGGGGTCGGGGCCAGGCTCGGGCACACGCACGCCTGCGGCGGGTTCGGCGCGGCGCCCGCCGCTGAACGACTACAGCGTCGCCGTGCACTCAGTGCGCTTGCGACGCCTCCCGCCCGTCGAGCTCGTCGAGCTCACCAACTTTGACGGCAAGTTTATTCTTACCACTTTTTAACCGACTTCGAAAAGGAGGAGGTTCTCAATTAGATTGGTATTTAATTTTTTATATGTATGTATACCGATTACGCTGAGATTTATGATCCGATTTACGTGATTCTTCTTTAGTCTGATGCGGAATAGTTGCCATTTGGTCCCATAAAAATTAACATAGTTTGGCCCAGTAGTTTTCATTTTATAATTTTTTTTTTTACTTCAGTCGTGTCTAAACATAGAGTATTATTTAACCAAGAAAGGGACTTGAAAAAGACATCAACGCGGTATCACTTTTTGTGTCATTTTATTACTTCAGTCGCCTGGTCTAATTTTATGTATGTTCACCGATTTCTCCCCTATTTGTAAAGCTATTCTCAAAATTCTTTTATATTTGAAAGACTTCGACAGTTTAGGTACTTATGTTAAGTTCCATTTATTGGAGATAAGCCTACCATGGCATGTATTGTTAACAATGTACAATAAATGCATAGCAAATATTGGATATTACAACTAAAAATGGAAAAATAAAAAAAACTTTTTTGCAAAAAATAAAACCGACTTCATAAAAAAACAAAAAGAAAAACACTAAATAGTGAAAATTAACTTTATTTTATTATTATTACTTTATTTGTTTATTTTTCACATTTTTGTTTTTTTTAAGTCTGTTTTTACTTGGGTATTGCGGCAAATGATATTATCAATGTTATTATATTAATAATGAATAAACTCGGGTGATTGAGCGGGCTGCACAACTTCTGGATGGCAACCCTGTTCCTGTCGGCTGACTGGAACAGGGTTAGAGTCAGGATCACTGCCAGAGTTACTGACAACAGGTATAACCTACCTGCTTCATAAATCGGGTAGTACCGCGGAACCTAAAAATTATAGACCAATCACCTGTCTCCCGACAGTCTATAAAGTTCTTACATCTATTTTGAGAACTAAAATTAGCAAACATATAGATGATAATTCTGTCATGTCCGCTTCTCAGAATAGATGTAGGAACGGGTCCCGTGGTACTAAGGAGCTACTCCTCATTTATATGGCCATTAGTCACCAGGTTCGCCGTTCCCGAAAAGATTTGTCGACATGTTAGATAGACTATAAGAAGGCCTATGACTCGGTGCCACACATGACTCATGAGGGTGCTAGAGTTGTATAAAGTTGATGTAACTCTGTGCACCCTCCTGATGTCGTGTATGGGGCAATGGAGGACAGTCCTTTGCTATCCAGGATGTCGGAAAATTCAGAGGAATAGCGAGCCGATAAGGATATAGCGAGGTATATTTCCGGGCGATAGTTTGAGTCCACTTTGGTTCTGATTAGCCTTGAATCCTCTTAGCACACTGCTGGAGGATTCAGGTTTAGGCTATCGGTTGCGGAAAAATGGCCAGGTTATATCTCACCTCCTTTATATGGATGACCTAAAACTCTTTACCCATAGAGATTTGCAACTGTTGGAGTTACTGAAGGTAACTGAAACTTTCAGTAGCCCCAACAGGGAATTGGTGATTGGTTTGGTGGTTGATTGGTGATTGGTGGAATTTGGTGTGGCCGATGTGCGGTCATGCATGTAAAATGAGGGGAGATTGTGGAATCTCTGGGAACCCAGCTCTCGGATTCCATAACTCTTAGATCCCTCTCAGCAACCGAAACGTATTAGTATTTGGGTATGTCAGAAGCGCTGGTCATCAATGTTGCTGACATAAAGCAATAGCTGAAGGAGCGCTTCTTTGGCCGCCTGAAAACAGTATTTAATAGTCTTTTATCAGGTGACAATAAGGTGACCCAACCGTTGAAGGCACGCCTTCAACGGTTGGGTCATGCCGGTTTTGATGTACTCTTTCGGCATACTCAAATGGACTCAAACAGAACTAGACGCCTTGGATACAAAGGTCCGTAAATTGTTGACGGCATATCGGATGCATCACCCACGTTCTTCGGTTATGAGACTGTATATCCCGCGGTAGTGTGGTCGAGGCTTTTTAAATCCACAATCGCGAGATATGCAGCCTCGGGGAATATTTCCTAGGAGCCGATGTGGGAATGCATCGAGATGTGGTCGCGATGGACAAGGGCGTCCGCGTCACCCCGCTCACCTTGGCTAAAGAGAACTGGCGCAAACCTCCAGTGCTTGACACTAACGACAGCAGGGAGGTATGGCAGAGTAAGGAGCTTCACGGACGCTTTTTCCAGTCCCTGCATGGGCCCGATGTAGACCTATCAGCGTCCGTAGCCTGGCTACGTTCCGGGGACCTATTCAGAGAAACCGAAGGTTTTGTCTGTGCAGTAATGGATGAAGTTATGATGACGAATAACTACCGGAGATTTATTGTGAAGGATAGCAATCCTTCACAATAAATCTCCGGTAGTTATTCGTCATCATAACTTCACCTGGGCGGTTTCATGCCCGACATATCGTTATTATCGTTTTCCCCCCGCGGACCCAAACACGTAAACATGCAAATCTACTGCGCTCGCACACAATAATTCCTTGCTAGTTGGAAAGTAATTGTTTATCCGTATAATGTACCTGTCTGTGAAGCCAAGTGTGTGACCCATCCAGTGCGCGATTCTAATTACGATTCAGCAAAGTGACAACTCAATAAACAAAGTTTTAAATACTACGGGCTGTGAAATATAACGTGCTATTCGTTTGTCAACGACTCCAACGTGCACCGCACCGAGGTCAAAGTCCGTCCTCGACAGTCACTCAAGGACGAGCGCCAATCGCCGATCAGCTGTCGCTCGGCCGGCATCGGGAGCCGAAGATCTACGAACGTGTTGACAACAGGACTCTGTGCGATACTCGCGCGCAATAAACAAGTTCTCGTTGTGAACTTGTGATCGCTGAGTGAGTAAGGCGCCTCATTTACACAGTAAACCGGGTACACTAGACGATTTTACTCACGAGTTGTGCTTATTCCTGAGTACACATATACACATTAAAATATTATTAATTAGTTGCAAACCGTATAGCCAAAATGTTCCGTTCACCTGGAAACACTACATCATCACCTTTACACAGCTCGGAACCTGATTTAACTACGAGTTCCAATACAGAAACCAACGAACAACAACAGAGAAAAAGGAAACGAGGTGATGACGTTGAATTACAACGCATAGAATCTATGATGATGGAGATGAAGTCTATGTTCTCTGATTTTGTCCGTGATCAAACACACCACAACAATAAAATTGACACCCTACACTCGGCCCTTGAGGAAATCAGGACTCAAAACAGCCTAATTCGTACCCAAAACATGGAAATTCATAACCAGAATGATGAGATCCGAACTCAGAATAATCAAATCCAAAACGCTGTGCAATTCTTGTCCGATAAATACGATGTTGCCATGGTAGAAATAAATAAACTACAGACGGAGTGTAAAGACAACCAGAGAATTATAAAAACACTAGAACTGAAGGTAGATCTTTTGGAGAGAAACCTAAAAGCTGCAACAATTGAAATAAAAAATATCCCAACCTCAAACCCTGAGACCAAAGAGTCCCTGACTGCGTTAATCGAAGAACTCGGTACTATTATTAACCAACCAGTGTCGCCATCTGAGGTCAAAAATGTGTTTCGCTTAAGAACCAAAAAACACCCAATGGATACAATCATTGTTGAATTCTCATCCGCATCACTGAAAGAAAAATTTATACAGTCCACTAAAAACTTTAACAAACAAAATATACACAATCGACTTAACACTACCCATTTGCAAGCTGCAGGGCCTATGAAACCGATCTATGTATCGGAAGCCTTAACTTCTGCAGCCAAACGCCTGTACTATCTCTCCAGAGAGTTTATAAAAAGCAGTGAGTATCAACAATGCTGGACTGCAAACGGGAAGGTATATGTACGCGAAAAAGAAGGGATGCCTAGCCGGCTCATAAAATCTGAAGATGACCTGGCCAAATTACGTCACGAAAAAACTAAATGACTAGTACTTGTCCATACCATATTCTCTAAAAATGTTCTCCTTTACCTGTTAATATGTTATGTACCTATGTTAAAATCTGTTATTACCTTATCTGTTTACAAATACCTACAAAGTTGTCATACATATTTGAATACAACTACTAACTGCAATCTGCTATTGTCGTTAGTTCTAAATGTACAAACATTAATAACTAACCCACTTATTTACCTACAAACACATCTACAATACTTCACCTACAATTATAACACATCTACAATACAACTACATATATACACAAAATATACAATTGTTTCATTACTCACGGATGTTTTCAAAGCACAACACTCATTAGAAATGAAAAACTGTTCTGTAAATTCTGATCTAGTGGCACTCATTGTCCATGTCCTAACATGCCCTAGTAGTGCTAATAGAATGAATTGCCCAAAACCCAGCAATACACAAAAAAAGCAAATGTTAATAAAAACAACTATAATTCGATAATACACAAAATAATATAAACAACATAGATTCTGTCTCTGTGTCTGACTCATTTATCTGTGATTTAGATAACTGTGTCCCACCCAACCTCAATCAAAATCATTCGCTCAAAATCCTTAACCAAAATATTAGAAGTATCACAAAAAATATGGCAGGGCTACACACTGTTCTAGCCAGAACAAAGGTCGAATGGGACGTAATAACTTTAACGGAATGCTGGCTTCTTAATACTACGTATATTCCAGACCTCCAAGGGTATAACAACTTCCAAACTGATAACAATCTTACACAAAATGAGGGGGTAGTTGTCTATGTCAATAAAAATCTGAACGTGTCCGTGGAAGAACCATCGATTGAAGACGCTAATTGCCTACTAATAAAAATCGATGTCAGCACTATCCTATTGGCTATCTATCGACGGCCGGCCAACAAAGATATTACCAACTTTCTTAACTCACTTGATATGATCCTATTAAGTATCGCAAACTATAAAAACATAATTATCACCGGCGATTTAAACATAAACATCAATGATCAGTGTCTTGACTCAACCAAACATAGCTACCTAAATCTACTTGCTTCACATGGCTTATTACCAGCACACACTCTGCCCACGCGACTTCAAGCTTGCCTTGACCACTTTATTTTAAAAACTACCCTACCTGCGTTAACTTATGTTGCCCACTCTGCACTGACTGATCATGATACTACGTTACTGTTTCTAGTCAAAAAAATGCGTAAAATTTGTGTAAAAAAAACATCTATTCGAACCAATTATGACCTACTAGACGCTGCATTTAACCAAATTGACTTTGAACCGGTTTATCGAACTGAAAACCCTCACATAGCTGCAGAACTGATGATCAGCCTTATAACACAGGTGATTGATTCTAATTCAAAAATAGTTAAAATAGCAAATCGGAAAAAAATCTTAAAACCATGGCTAACACCGGGCCTCCTCCGATGTATTAGGCACAGAGATAACCTACACAAAAAATCTAAAAAGTCACCTGAAAACGAAATTTTAAAAACAACTTTTACTAGATACAGAAACTTCTGCAACAGGATACTGAAAAAGACTAAACAAGAATTTGAAAAAAAAGAAATTAGCGATGCAGGCACTAATACTAAAAAAATCTGGGCAGCCATTAACACAATATCCAATCGTACTAATAGGAAAAACAGCTCATCTCAATTATTAAATACGTCACCTACACCGCTGCAATCTGTTAATCTGGCAAACAAATTTTTTGCAGAAATTGGCAAAAATCTGGCAGAAAAAATAGTCTCTAGCCCAACTCTTGAAACACCACAGGCAATCAACAACAGCTTGACACATTCTATGTCACTATTACCTACGGACGAAAATGAAGTAGCTAATCTTATAATGTCTCTACCGTAACGACTGCTCTGCGGGGTGGGATAGAATTTCTACTGGTCTACTAAAAAAGCATGTGGCTATAGTTGTACCGCCACTAACATACATTTGCAATCTCGCTCTCAAACTAGGACAATTTCCCAAACCATTCAAAAAATCCATCATTCATCCTATTTTTAAGAGTGGTGACAGAAACAGTGTTAACAACTATAGACCTATTGCTGTACTCCCTGCTTTATCTAAAATTCTAGAGAAGATCATGAACAAAAGGCTCGTTGATTACTTAGAAAAGTTCAACATATTGTCACACTCACAATATGGCTTTCGGGCTGGTAGATCGACGTCTGATGCTGTTCATGATCTGACTAACTTTGTTGTCACAAACATGGATGGAGGGCAGAAGGTCTTGGGTATCTTTCTGGACCTTGCCAAAGCGTTTGACACTGTTTCTGTACCCTTGCTCATTCACAAGATGGAAAAAATAGGCGTACGGGGGATTCAACTCAAACTTTTTGAGGACTACCTGAGTGAGCGTACACAGATCGTTAAGGTGGATGATATCGTCAGTGAAGAGCGCACCGTCACCTATGGTGTGCCACAAGGTAGCGTACTTGGGCCGACTCTTTTTCTCATATACATTAACGAGCTGGGTATGCTCACTGTCCCCAATGGTAAAATTGTATCTTTTGCAGATGACACTGCTCTTCTCTTTAGCGCAAATTCATGGCATGAAGTTTACACGCATGCACAGGCAGGTTTTGACGCTGTAATGAGGTGGCTACACAGCAACGTACTTACACTAAACACAGACAAAACAAAGTATATTGCCTTTACCCTAAAGTCGACACACGTATCTCAAACGACACCATTATATTCTATAGTGGCCCACTCTTGCTCAAATCAAAATACTTTAGATTGCACCCGCCTACAAAAAGTAACTAGTCTAAAGTACCTAGGAATTATACTTGATTGCAACCTGAGATTTAATGAACACATCAACACCCTCAGCAATAGACTACGTAAATTAATATTTGTTTTTAAGACCCTCAGAAGTGTAGCTGACGTCAAGCTGATAAAAACGATTTACTTTGCCCTCGCCCAGTCTTTATTAACTTACTGTATAACGTCCTGGGGCGGTGCACCTAAATACACAATATTGCAACTGGAAAGAGCGCAGAGAGCTATTTTGAAGGTATCTTCTTTTCTACCATTTAGATATCCCACATCAATTTTATATAAAGAGGCTAAAGTCCTAACTGTACGTCAGTTGTTTGTTTTACAAACAGCCTTAAAACAGCATGAACTCCTTATCTTTAACTCCTCACTCTTAAATAAAAGACGTTTTGACCCAGTAGATCGCCATGGAAAACGACTAACTACCATGTTCTCGAAACGTTTTTTCTGTTACCTTGGTCGTTTTCTCTATAACAAAATAAATAGGACGCTCCCGATCTATGAACTTGCCAAAACCAAGTGTAAATCGAAAATTACGAGCTGGCTTCTGGAGTTAAGCTATGACGCTACGGAAAAACTTCTAGCTGCCCCGAAATAACTTGCGTGTCGAAGGATACTATCTAGATACATCACAATTCTGTGCATCCAGCTATTAACAATTTTCCGTTTTCCTTACTCACACACACGCCCATCACACACACACACACACCCATCACATACACACACCCATCACTCACACACACATTACATCCTTCACTTCCGCATACACACGTACTAACCCTGATTGTATAATTAGTAATCATAATCACCACTGTTTTGATTTGTGTATTTTTATAATCTTTTGTTTTTTGCTCAGTATTACTTACCGTATTAATTTGTGTACGAGTGCATAATTCTGTTCAAATGTACATACTTCCAAAGGGGTGGAGACCTGGTGTCCTGAAATACAGGCTTTCGCCTAGCTTAGGCACCAGTCTCCCACAATATAAAAAAAACGCATGTATTGTTCACGAAACCCAATAATGTACCTATGTATTGTGGCGAGAAATAAATCTTTATCTTATCTTATCTTATCTTATCTTATCTTATCTTATCTTATATGTCAACCGTGCTCGGTTGATGTCAACCGACCTGGACGAACGACGGACGACTGCCTGGACGGTGTCATGCCCATATGTATGGGCATGACACCGTCCAGGCGAATCAATCCGTCACATTATCTCCGGGTGTTCTCGTCTGCTAACGGAGAGTACCTGCATAAATAAAACCTTGTAGCCAGGATTATCCATCAGCAACATGCTCTAAAATACAACCTTGTGGAATCAGAAGTGCCTGACTATAGTGCCCGACCCAGTTCTCGATAATGGCAGTATCACATTGTACTGGGATCAATCCATCATCACTGACAGGACTATTGTAGCCAATAGGCCTGATATAGTGTTGGTGGATCGATCAGAGCGGCGCGCAATGATTGTTGACATAATGGTCCCGCATGATGAGAACCTCGTGAAAGCCGAGAAAGATAAACAAATTAAGTATCTTGACTTGGCTCGCGAGGTTGTTGACATGTGGGAAGTGGACTCAGCGATCATTGTGCCGATAGTCGTATCAGCCCATGGCTGGCAATTGCCAAGAGCCTCGATCAATACCTGAGGAGGCTCTCGTTAGGCAGCTGGATCAAGGGCTTGATTCAGAGAGCGGTACTCCTGGACACGGCTCGTATTGTTTGTTAGGAGGTTCCTCTCTCTGGATCCCTGACCGCCGGTAGCTTGGACCCTGTTCCCGATACCGGTGGGCTACAATTTTTTATATTTTTAAATATGTTTTATTTACAAATTTGTTTAAAAATTAATAAAGGAAATATTAATAATATTATTAATGTCTCTCATGAGTCATGACGAGAATCTTGTGAAATCTGAGAATGTTAAAAAAATCAAGTAGGTATCTTGCGAACACACGAGGTTGTCGACATGTGGGACGTGGACTCTGCAATCATTGTACCGATCGTCGCTGGTATGGTGATCAACTGTAGCAATACAATAACAGTGATGGCCGTATGGGATATGTAGGTATGAAGAAGACGTTCTAAACTGTTGAGATCGCTGATAGAATGCATAGTAACAGCGAACGTAGGCAACTGGTGATAGTACTGATTATCTTTCTGTTTCGTCGCATTAAGATTCTTTTTAAGGCGCGTTTTCTCCTCTGTACACAGAGGACGCAGTCAGCGCGTCGACAGTTCGCCTGCTGCTGCAAGAGGTGCTGTCAAGTGAACTGCTCGGCCCCAGTAGTTTGCCGGTCGAGGCGTTGGCAGCCGTGCATTACTTCGCCAGCACTATTGAGAAGCCGCCGAATGTTAGTGCTCACAACAGCATTCATACTTAAAATCTTGAAGTAAAAGGTTATTGGAAAGCAATCTCCAAACGAATCTGCATCTCGCGGGCAGAACTTCGAAAGCTGACGAACGGAAAGGCTATGTACTTATTACAATTGGTCTAATAATTGCACCAAACATAGATCAATACACCGGGATACAAGTTTACAATCTGACTAGGCAGATTACAAAATGACGGGTTTTACAATATGCCGCCGACAGAAATACTGATTACACGGTTTCAAACACCACGGCGTCAAATACCTTTGCCTCCTTTTGCGAAAAGTGATGTCAAAAAGGAGGTAACATACGGTAGGGCAGGCCTTGGTCACTGTGCGAGGGCGCTCAACAAGTTCCGACTGCTATAGGGTAATGCTTGCGTAAGACAGACTTGGGGAGTCTGTCGCCAGAACAAAAACAGTTCCGAATAAAATGTGCCTTGCTGCCTTGCTGGTGACACTTACAGGATTGCGCAAGTGCTTGCTGGTTTAAGTCAAAAAGAATCAGACAGGCGCTGGGGCGGCCGGAGGATATCCACGAAGATTTCAATAATAATAGACATAAAATAGTACATTTTGATATAAGGGGAAACTTTGTTATTGCATTCAAGGCGGAATTTGAGCCGAGATTAAATATTTACGCAGTAGACGCAATTAATTTCTTTGCCAAAAAAAAAACACTCACCGCCGACTATAGTTATGAACCGATTCGAATTTAGTATAAGTATAGTTTTCTGTGGTGGTTTTATTTCCGCACACGTGCGGATAAATGAAGAAATAGCACGTGTGTGAAATACATTGCATGTTGAACCTAATCGTAGTGCCATAAGAAACCGTTTTCGAGGAAGTGTATTGAAAAAGCCTTTCATCCTTCTAGCCACGACGTCCATCGGCCGCCGTGAGCGCCGTAATGATAGTGAAGGCGTCGATGGCGTGGCAGAGCTCGGACGAGGAGGCGGCGCTGGGCGCGCTGCTGCTGCGCCTGGCCGACGCCGTGCGGCCGCTGTGCGCCGCCGAGCCCCGGCTACTGCGGCTGTACGAGCCTGTCTATGCCATCGGTGACTCCAAACTTAGCAATATGATGCCTGCTTGGCACCTTTGCATTGTTTTCTAACTTTCTGATGTAGTCTGGCGCAGTGGTAACGGCCCCGACTTACGACTAGTAGGAGTTACGGGTATTGAGGGTCGTGGGCTTGGACCCGAACAGGCACCTCACTTATTATTTCATCACCACTGCTCTCAAAACGGTGAAGACCTTGGACTTTGGGCGTGGACCTGTGGCAGAATTCCAGAGGGTGACATTTAGTTTGTTGACCACTGCGTAATTTGTGTTTCTACCCAGACCCGTTCCTTAATACTGGATAATTAGCAATTTATGACTACGTTTGTAAGCTTGGGTTTTACCTGTTACAACAAATGTACATTCAGTCAAAAAAGTAGGTATCGGGAATGGATGATTTATGGTTCCAAATTCAAATTTTTGTTTTTTTGTAGTTGTTAGATTGGCACAACTGTTTTCCATTTTGGCGCGGAGTTTGAGTTGCATCTGTTATTTATATTAAATACAGTGCTGGTTTTAGTAATATCATATTTAGTGTGTATTGCGAATTTCATAATAAGAGTTTGTCTTAAATTTTGCATCGCCAATGGAATTTCGTGTTCGGAGTCACTGAAAATGTTACAGAAGGCTTACGGTGAAGCGACTTTATCAAAAACTCGTGCATAAGAGTAGTTCAAAGCGTTCAAAAGCGGTCGAGATATGATGGAAGATTTGCCTCGCTCTGGTAGGCCGTCAACGTCTGCAACTGAAGTTAACATCGCAAAAGTGAAGAAAATAGTGACTGAAAATCCCCATTCAACTCTGAGAGAGATAGCCGCCGAACTTTCTGTATCTCACGAGTCGATCCGTACCATTTTAACTAATCATTTGGGAATGAAACATGTTGCTGCTCGGCTAGTCCCAAAAGATCTGAATTTTCTCCAAAAACTCAATCGCATGAAAGTCGCTGAGGACATGCTAGAACGAGTCAGTTCGGACCCAACATTCATGAAACGCATTGTTACTGGTGACGAGACGTGGGTTTACGAGTTTGACATGCAAACTAGTCAACAAGCTTCGGAGTGGCGCCTTCCAACTGAACCGAAACCGAAAAAACCACGCCAAAGTCGATCAAAAGTCAAAATCATGTTGACTGTTTTCTTTGACTATCGCGGTGTTGTGCACTCTGAATTCTTACCGGAAGGTCTAACGGTAAATAAAGAATATTATTTGAGCGTTATGCGGCGTTTAAGAGAGCAAATTCGACGAAAAAGGCCAGATTTGTGGAAAGAAAATTCTTGGATTTTGCACCACGACAATGCGCCTTCGCACAAGGCTATCATTGTGAACGAATTTTTGACCAAACACTCAACAAATACCATCCAGCAACCACCATATTCACCAGATATGGCTCCTGCTGACTTTTTTCTTTTTCCTAAACTCAAATTACCACTTCGTGGCACCCGTTTTCAATCGATAGAAGACATAAAGGAGAATTCGCGGCGAGAACTGAACTCAATTCCGGAAGCAGCGTTTAAAAAATGTTTTGATGAATGGATTATTCGTTGGCGCAAGTGTATCGTTTCTAAAGGAGCATAATTTGAAGGTGATAAAATAAATTTGGATGAATAACAGACATTTTGTGTATTATTGATCTTTTCCCGGTACTTTCTTGACAGAGTAGTATGTGTTAATGAATAAAAATAAATAAATGAATCGTCTTCAAACATCAAAGGAAAAAAACAGCATATTTTAGGCATGCTGAATTATGGTCTATTCCTCTCACAGAGAAGAGAACTGTGTCCCAGAACATTATGCTCATCCTGCTACGTTTGCAGGCGACCTCCACGGCAATCTGAACGCTCTTCTGGCGATGGAAAGCGCGCTGTGGCCATCCGGGACAGCGCTGGCGGCAACACGGATCTTGTTCTTGGGTGACTACGTGGACCGAGGGTCGCACGGCACGGAGCTGATGGCGTACCTCCTGGCTTGCAAGCTGCAGCGACCCAACGCCGTGTTCATGGTGCGCGGCAACCACGAGATCAGGGACATACAGAAGATGTTCACTTTCTATAAGTATGTAGTAAGAGAATGTGGTTGGACTTGAACTACCTACTCAGAATAACATCATCCAGAACAACCTGACTGCTGTGTTAGGCCTCTTTACTTGTGCTAATCTCCAAGTTTCTGTGCCAGTCCCATCGGCAATGTCGTCTGCCTATCTCGAAGCCAATTCCTGCCCTTCGATGCCACTCGGTCACAGGCACAGCCTACCGACATGATATTACTACAAGTTATCGAGTGAGGGATGTAAATGGCAGGAAATCAGCATGTGATATCCACTGCTGCAACTCGCGTGCTGCACTTCTTTTCTTCTTTTACGGAAAGGCCTGTGACCCCAGTAGTGTAAAAATTATAGGCTGGTATATACATCGCTAGTTTGTAATTAGTATTGCTTACGGTCTGATAATCGTGTACAAATCAGACAGCTAATAAACATTTTGTTTTACAGTGAGTGCATTACCAAATACGGTGAGACTGAAGGCGGCAAGATATGGAACGCAATAAACAATGTTTACGACTGTCTCCCTCTAGCGGCCGTCATCGATGACAAAGTAATTATGCTAATTGTTTTTGTATTGTTTGTAAGGTGTTGGTTATAAGTAAAATCAAATACAATAAACGTATCACGTAAGTCAGCTATCATCTTTTGTCTGGTAATCGAAACCATCATCATCTGCCTAGCCTTTTCCCAAGTTTTTTATTGGGGTCGGCTTCCAGTCTAACCGGATGCAGCTGAATACCAGTATTTTACATGGAGCGACTGCCTATCTGACCTCCACAACCCAGTTAGTACTGGGTAATACGATACCCCTTGGTAAGACTGGTTGTCAGACTTTTTGGGCCACTGACTACCTGTAACGACTGTCAAGGATCACAAATGACAGCCGGGACCAACTGCTTAACGTGCTTTCCGAGGCACGGAGGAAACTCGGTATGTAATGGGTGGTCACCCATCCACAGATCAACCTAGGCAAGCGCGGCTTAACCTAACGATCGACCCGAGCGGCTGTTATTATTTAGCCACGAGCTCCTTCTTCCTTATACGAAACCATATCTTCATTTATTTAGTTAATAATACATTTACTTATTATTATTTATTTGGTACAGTATTTAAAACCATTAACACTAAATTAAATACCTAATCCTTTTACTCGGTCAATGCACACGACTGAAGTGCCGTAACAGCATCGCTTTTGGTCGGAATTAGCTTGTCGAAGTGAGGCGAGCTGATCTAGTGCAATGCTTATAGGTACCCACGTGTGATTTGAGCTTATGCGAGTATTTTTCAGTAGCAGCTCGGCGTCCATTCCTAGCACGTGTTGATGACAACCTAAGTTCCCCGATGGGCCTCGATCTCGCCTGATATGAATGAATGGTAATGGACTGCCTCGTTGCCGCGAGCAACGAGGCAGTCCATTACCATTCATTACTGAGCATGGGCTCCTAGGTTCAGTTCCCTGGTCGGGCAAAGTGTTATTGGGTTTTTCCATCAGGGATTTCACTAACAGCCACGGAGTGAAGCACAGTTAATGGCAATAAGCTCGCCCCTATTAGGTACCTCTGGCTATCCCTACAGGTGTTCTGCTGTCATGGCGGGATCCCGCCGCCGTGGGTATGTCCCCTCATCTCTGCCATCGACAAGGTGCCGGTGCCTCTGCCGCGACCGGCCGAACAGAGCTCTATCGCGTGGGAGCTGCTGTGGAACGATCCCATCAAGTTAGTACACATAGGGCTTCTTCATTTGCGTAGCTAGTAGAAATCGGTCTTTCTTCCTTTCGATAATGCTTCTAGCCTTCGACGAAGGCACAGGTTCCTGTTTTTAGCAAATCAAATATCTTGTTTACGTTTACGTTTATTGGAAACTGCATACATGCTGTGTCAACAATTTCCCGTTTTTATGCCATAGCAGTATGGGCGATTTTCGTTAAATATTATTTACCCGTTCTTAAGAACACATAAGCAATTATACCTTCCTACATTATTGCCTAAATAAATTTCAGGCAGTTTGGTTTTTCCAGTCTGTAATTTCATTATCAAATGTTTGTCAAGTAATGAAAATGTCAATCACACTCTAGGAATGTTAAAGTCTCTTAATACTAAGCTGAGGGTTGAAAATAATATTTAGGTTTTCATTTAGGTGTCCCTTGCCTTGTAGGTATCCCCTTGTGTGGAAACGGACATTTGTTGTTGTAAGTCTAATCACCACATTCTGATGGTGTCAATAATCCGTGGCCTCCTACCCAGGCCAAACAAGACCACAGCGACGTTACAACTAGAGCTGGCGGCCAACGAAGGGTTCGCAGCGAACGGTAAGCGCGGCACGGGCCACGTGTTCGACCAGACGGCGCTGGACCGCTTCCTGCTGGCCAACCAGCTCACACATGTCGTGCGCGCGCATGAGCTGCATCAGAACGGGTTTTTGGTGAGTAACTATTCATAGCAAAAATCGAAAAAGTTAGTTTATGTATCACGTTCCTTCACAAAAGATAACTACGTTGTGCATGCATGCATGCGAAAACATGTCTTCACAACAAATATAAATAGATATCTAAAACTGTCAAAATGATAGTTGTTTCTATCAAAGCGGAGACGGGACGTCTCCAACCCCAACAGTCAATACGATGGAGTTATTTTTTCTACGTTTAGTAGAAACTGGGCTAAAGAGCAGCTGACTTCAAAAACCCTTGTTGAAAAGTTGATTGGGTTAAATGACCGCTTCCCGCATTTTAGCTGTTTCGATATTCTGTGTTTTACTTTCGGCCTGAATTTTCATTCTTTCAAGGGAAATATGCAAATTTTTTCTCAGTGCCAACTCCGCGGTAAACTGATATCAGTGTTCTCATCCTTTCACTACTGCGGAGGCACTAACGACTCGGGTGTTGCGCTGCTCGAAGGCGGGAAACTGAGGCTTCTAAGAATCAATACGGACTGATGCAAGAATCTCAATGATTTACTCGCGCTATAAACGTATAGCGCGAGTAAATTGGCAGAGCTTTTGAGGTTGAAAATTACGAGTAAAGCTGAACATGAGCCTTTTGGCACGTGGTCATAATAGGAACGTACGCCGCCATCTTTTTTATTCCAATACTTTTGACAAAGATTTACAACGTCGTAACTGTAAGTAAATATTTTTGTAGCTTTTTTTTTCCAAATTTTGTAAGCTTTTTATTTTGTGTGAAAATCATTAAAATGAAAATACTAAAAGATTTAGAATTCTTTTATTTATTATTCCATCACTTAGAAAACTTCTGATGGCCTTGGCAGGCGAAAAAGATGTCCATCTAAAATTATAATTATGAAATTAAGATAGTTTAACTTAACTACCTATGGTTTATTTTTTATAATACAGAGAGATACTTAACGCTAGGACTAACGACTCCATGACAAAAAGACTATCTTTTCAATCATGCCTATAAATACAAAAGTTTGGGATGTAAGGAAAGCATACAAAAATTAAATTAAGCACGGATTTCTATCTTCTAAGAAGAAAAAGCTTATAGGAATGAAAATTTACAACCTTCATAATTATGTTCGTCCTATTACTCACTTGAAATAAACTTGGCATCTGGCTGATAAAGTCACCTTTTTTATGATGAAAAGTGAACTCAAGAGCATACTTATAAAATATTATCAAAATCTCTTGCAGAAAAACACAACTTTTCAAATCACTCATCACATCACACTTAAATTCTCTATTTTAACATTATATTATCTACATTATAACTGTCATACCAAAAATCACACATTCGTCGTATACATAATAAATGGAAATCTGTCGTTCATACTTCATTATCACGCAATTATTACAAGATAATATAGCCTTTGTTCCAGTTGCTCATGTCTTTTTGCCATGGATTTTAAATTAAATTAATTATGAAGAGTGACCTGACAAGTACATTGGGAGTCTCCACTATGGTGTCATTGTTAGGTACTTACTGTTACAGCGTAAGACCCGCTTTATCCCTGATTAGTAGTAAACATTTTACAATCAGAGGGCTCGAGGGTGCCCTGTGCCTACAAATTTTATTTTCACATGCGATCTTACTCTTTTTAGTCGTCAATTTTAAATTTAAACACTATACATTTGACTTCGGGCCTCCCGGTTTACTGTGACGGTGCTCGAGGTAACTGCGCGGTATTTCAGGAGATGAAGTATCGCTCAGCGTACTTATTCATCCGCAACGCGCAGCTACCTCAGGTACCGCGGGTTCACAACACCTTGCTGAACGGTAAGCCAGTATATTTATCAGTCAGGTTTAATAAAAAAAATCACTTGTAGGCTTACGATTTCGGAGTAGTTAAGCAGATTTACGCTTTTGCCATCTTCAAACAATACCTAAAGTAAATAAATGTTCATAAATAATAGAAACAAATACAATAGCCTTCCCATCATTAATGGTCAGGCACAAAACAAATCATATTTTTAAGTAATCCATATTTCTGATTCTTAATATTAAGAAGGAATGAAATAAATTGTTATTTACATTGAAAAGTTTAATTTGTAACTGCGTTTACGCGAAATTTTAATGAGAATAAGTGAACAATTAAATACTTTTTTACTGAAAATCAATCTGGACAATATTTTCTGGAAGCCAGTGTTGTGGTACCTATCTTTGATCATCATAAATTACTTACTAAAATGAAATATGCAATGACCAATGTATTAAGATTGATCTTGAAGGATTTTGGAAAGCAACGCATAAACACGATGTTCGTGAAGATTCTACTGATGAAAATAAATGATAAATAATTATTCTAAAAACTCATATATGAACATGAACCAGTTTCTGACACCTTATATATAATAATCATCTCAGACTTAAAACTGACAATATGTCCATTTGTTTATAATAATCAAACTTTTTATTATGTTAGTGATATATTTATTCTTTGTTCTTTCTATATATTAATTAGCTCTTCGAACTGGATTGAGTAGTGACCAAGTCATGAACTATTTAGTTTTTGAAATTAATTTATATTGGCGGAGGTTTATTATATAAGATGATGGACAAGTCAATCAAGAGATGATACTACTGTAACACTTGAGACTGATCATAAAATAAAATATTTGTAGGATGTTTGTCCATATTTATTTCACACTCTTCAATTCATTGTGAAACCCTCAAACTGAATGACACAACAACACACATACACTGCTGTCAATTCATAGAAAATTACTTGTTACTGGAAGAATTACTGTAGTTAGATGTAATAAAAATAAAGTACAAACAGAGAGGGCATCCTCAATATACATCTCGTAAACATGACATGTATCACACTTTCGCATCAATTGAAGCTGCGGTTAAATCAAGCGGAATGGACATCAGATTTTAACAGATATTTCATTACATACATTATCTGTCAGTCCGGTCTGCTCAATTTGACCGCACCCAAGGGATTTTTGAAGCAAGTTTTGAACAACACTCTTAACACATTAGGACTCACAAAAATAAAGTAAATACATCACTAACATTGTGTGTGTAGATATCTATAGCAGCAGTTTGCCCATGAGTATCTCTAGCGCAGCCTTGCGGCGCAGGTAGGGCATGTGCGCCTGCGTGAAGCTGTAGGGCGCGTCACGAGACGAGAACTCCGCGAACGTGCACGCGAACATGCCGCAGTCGCTGCCGTTCATCTGTTGGGGGATATCCTGCAAAAAATACCGAGTCATAGGTAAACTGCCTGCAGAAACTCGTGTTTTTACAGATTCCCAAGTCCTGGAAAGCAGCGGTGGCCCAGTGGTGGCGGCCCCGATATACGAACAGTAAGTTGTGGGTTTGAACCCAGACGGGCACATTACTTTGTGTAAATTATTTCATCACCACTGCTCTCAAAACGGTGAAAACATCGTGAGGAAACCGGCATGTCCTAGAACCAAAAAATCCGTAGCTTTTTTTATTTGTAATTTTGACATTCAAAAGTGCCGTAATGGTCTAATTGAAATAACTGCTTTGAGTTGAGTTTGACTGGGAACATTATAGGTTGATGATGATGAAGTCCTATGCGTTACGGCTTGTAGGTGAATATTTTTACTTATGGTATTAGTCTCCAAACTCTTTCTGTCTCTCTGTCCAGGCGCAGACGGCGCCTGGACAGAGATAGCCTGCGTCTGGTGGCGGGGACCATCACTGGACACTGTTCACTGAATAAACACTTCCACACCCTAGGTATCACTGACAGTCCCCTGTGCAGAGCATGCATGGAGGCGGAGGAAACGGTGGCGCATGTGCTCCAAGAGTGCACAGGCGTTACCAAGATTCGCGAGGAGACCCTGGGAGCACCAAGATCCCTTGTGGATGCCCTGAGGAGACCGGGAAGTCTGATCTGCTTCTGGAGGGCGGTGGGCTGGTTGGAGTAATCGGCAACCATGGCTCACGCACAATGGTCCACTTCAAGGACTAAGTGCCGAAAACCTAAACCCCATGATAGATAGATAGCCTCCAAAAATTCCCCAAAGAGCATAATTATCCTGTCGACTAAACTATACAGTTTTTAAATCTAATTCCGTTTGTAAAGTTTGAAGATATCGAGTTGAAAAAGAAGAGTAACAAAAACTCACTTTGAGACACTCCGACTTCCAGCCACTGGCATCGAAAGGCGCGCCCTTCTTGTCTTGATGTTCGTCCTTTAGGTACTGTAGTAGCGCGTTGAGGCACGCCTGGTTGCGGCCGCCCATGCTGTCCAGGTAGTTGATCTTGCGCGCGCGGAAGTCGACCATGCTCATGCACCAGTGCACGCCCAAGTGGACTGGAACTACCAAGAGGTCGTGCGCGAATATGTCCACCTATAATACAGAAAGATTGTAGCTTAAAATAGTGATGAATATGAATCCTGATGGACGGAGGGAGAGGAAGGCCAAAGAAAAGCTGTTTTTTTTTATTACAATATAGGCCTGCTCAAGAGCAGGCCTATATTGTAATAAAAAATGGGCCTGATGGAAAGCGATGGATGTGATCTATGATAGAACGAGCGTGCCCAGAAGATGCCTGTTCACTCTTGCTTTGAAGGCAGGCGGGTTAAATGTGGGTGGGAACACTGACGCAGGCAGAGTTCCAGACTTTGGCTGTGCGCATAATAAAAGTGGAGGAGAAGCGCTTAGTACGACACATCGGGATGTCAACCAAGTGCGGATGGTACGCCGCAGTATGTCTGCTAGTCCGGTGGTAAAAGGGTGATGGTGGGTCGTGGAGCCCCTGCGCACACTCACCGAAGTACACAGGATATATTCTTGGAGGTACGATATTAAAGAAACATGAGTAAATGTTAGTGACCGCTGACAGAACGGAACGGAAGATAAAAATGAGTCCCAAAACGATGGGATAAGGGCAGGAAGATGATAATGTTTTTTTTTGCAAAAACAAACATGACTTCCAATATATTGTTGGCGTACTATACATATAATACACTTGTGATGTTGTTACCTGCCACCATATCTAGATAGATCATGTGATCGGAAACCCAGTTCTGTAAAAATAGTTTAAGTAAATGCTCTTTCAGGTAATAATAACTAGACCTTGGATTATATACACATACATATGCCAAATATTTAGGTACCTTTCTCGTCCACCGCCTGAGTCCAGCCTGCCCACTCTGCATGAGCTTGGGGTAGAAGAAGGTATTCGTGGCGTATACATTAGGCAAGTCTTTCCGCTCTTCACTCCTCTGCATTAGTAGGTTCATGTAGAAGTTTATCACTTCGTCATTTAACCAGTTAAGACCTGAGAGAGTTTGCAGGTCTGACCTGGAATAATAAATTATTACAATGTAAGGGTTATGCTATCACTAGTAAATTTTACACTGCAAATTAACCTTTTAATCTTATTTATATTTTACAGGGTAAAAAGGACAGACTCACTGACGCACAAATGCTTACCACGTTTTCGGTACATAATTCCATCCTGTATGCTTTCTAGTATAAATGCAAAAGTTTAGTGGATGTTTGTTACTCAATGACATTAAAACTACTGAGCCGAATCATATGAAATTTGGTCCACAGGTAGTTAATAACCTAGTTTAACACATAGGATACTTTTTATCCCGGTAGTACAATCCCGTGGGACAAGTACCGAACTCACGCGTGCGAAGCCGCGGGCATAGGCTAATTAAATTAATCCTATCACTCTAGTCTACTCATGTCATTTACCAATGAATTAGGAGTCACAGACAGCCCACTGTACTGTGCCTGCATGGAGGAAGCAGAGACAGCAGCCCACATGCGAACTGCCCAGAGGTAGCTTCATGTACAGTAAAGTATTACGGTAACCCTATCTGGGTTACCCCTGGCTAACTGCGAGATAATCAGTAACACCAGGTGTAAATAACAGCTTAGATATAAGGCTAGATACTCTGCTCTGGGTTAATACACGAGTGACACCAACGCCAGAACCAGGTTGGTAATCTCAATAATATAACCATCCAATGGATCAAAGGATACAGCGATTCCCGTGGCAATGATGCGGCGGACGAACTCGCTAGAAGGGGATCGAGCATGGCAGCGGTGGGACCCGAACCTATCGTACCACTCCCTTTCGGATATCTACGCACACTGGTAAGGAATAGAACTAGTGAACAACACCACAAGCTGAGGCTAGACCACGGCGAGTGCAGGCAGGCCAAGGAAGCACTTCCTATTATTGACGGCCGCCTCACCAAACGCGCGCTTCGGTTGACCAAACCGCAGCTGCGCACAGTTACAGCCGCCATTACTGGAGACGGCTCTTTTAATAAACACCTCTTTGTCATAGGAGTCACAGACAGCCCCCTGTGCCGTGCCTGCATGGAGGAAGAAGAGACAGCAGCCCACGTGCTTCTGCACTGCCCAGAGGTTGCAACATACAGTTAGGGTGGATCGAATAAATTTCCCACCCGTACGCAAAATACGCGCTTTGACGTGGAGTTGCGAACACCAGCCCGCTATACAATACAAGGCTAGATGCATGTAGACAATAGCCATGTAAACTTGTTATTTTTAGTTGTTAGTCCTGCTAGAATCTTTTTAGTCATTTGTTAACCTTATTAGAATCTTATTGCTCATCTTTTCGCTCTTATTTAGTACATAAGTTTATTGTAATTTAACTCGCTAGGTAAAGATATTACGTAGATATGTATAGATTTTACGTAAATATATAATGATAAGTAGCATGTAAAGCTTCGACCTATTATGTAACAGATTTTACCATTAGCAAGTAAATAACTGCATATAAGTAACTGATTTACGTTATTAATAAAGTTGCTTTACACACACATACAGACATGCGTTACATCTCACACACACATATACAACGCCAATGTCTCTGATTGGCCAGACAAAGTTGCCATATTGGCTCGACACCGCCGCGCGCAGCGCTAGGAGCGTTTCTTATAAGAATCGCGCACCCAACATTTTAAGATTATTATTCACTCGACCGCTGCTCTGAAGACACACACACTAAGAAGACGTTCCGTTGCCTCCCCACTCTACACGCAGTACACTCCACACGCAGCTTATTTTCTATTCCTGAATCATCAACTCCCTATGGTCTGCAGTCTACGTCTGGTGGAAAAGCCTACACCCTTCACCAGGCATTGCTGGCCTTTCTCTGAGAGCCACCCGTACGCAAAATACCCACTTTGAAATAGCCCGTTAAACAAAACAAAACTAAATGGATTTTATGACCTGAAAAATACTTAAGACAAAAATCTAGTGTAAAAGCAGATTTAATTAACCAGGAAAATACAATTGTATGATACTTTGCCTTTATGACTAAACAGCGGACATACCTTTGTATCCTCAAATTGAATTTCTCTACAAGAACTTGTTTGTGAGGTCCTGGCCCGAGGGCTCTGTTCACCAATTTTTCCTGCTCTGGGGTCAAGGCAGGTAACTCTACAGTGGGCTGTGGCTCTTCATAGATGCTCTCTGGTATGCTCAGCTCATACTTCAGCTTATGCTCCAAAAGAGCCATCTTTTGCTCACTGTTAACCTTTGATATGATATCTGACTCCCGGCGAGCATCTTTAAGCTTTTCCTGTGTCTCTTGCCGTTTCTTCTTATATTTGGCATCTAACTTCGATAGCCAGTCCCCTGATGTGATGGTCCTGTCCTTGTGCGAGTCCTTCAGTGTATTTACAGGATCAATCTTCTGTGAGGATGTTGTGGATGACTCAGATGGAACTATCTCTATTTCAGAATCTGATGAGTTAATTGAAGCTACTGTGATGGGATCATACTCTTTTGAGCTACTCTCTCTATCTGCAAGCAAACCTTTTTCTACTAATTTAATTTCATTTAATGATTTTTTCTGTGTTTTCTGTGTAAGTCTAAATGAAGCCGCATCGTCTGCAATATTGATGATATCAATAGGTTTTCCTGATGACAATGGTTTCATTGAATCTGCAACTCGCCGAATAAGTTCCTGATAGTTTTTTTTCTCATCTAAATTAAATACTTCTGAGAGTGTTGACCTAGCATTCCCATTGAGACCTAAAAACCTATTTCTTGCATATGATGAGAGATTCAAATTTGTTGGTTTTGAAGGTTGCATCCATCTTGGTAACGGTGTGGGGGGCTTCTTGTATGACTTAGTGATGCCAGGAGGGGCTTTGAATTTAGTTATTGTTTTGGGTGATAAATTTAACATGCTTCGGTCATTTGGTCTTCGGGTTAACTTATAATACATGGGTTCATTCTCAGCTGTATCAGTCACATCATGGCTGTTAGACAGGAAGTATTTGTAAGGTCTAATTGGAGGCGGGGATGTGACCTTCTTCAAAAAGATCACATCATTTTCCTGCTGATTGTGATCGTTTTCATCGTCATCCAAATCAATGTAAACTCTTGTTGGTTTTTTTGATGTATTCTCTGACTTTGATTCCACCCATGTTACCTAAAATACAGAGTAAATATTTTGTAAATGAGTAAATTAAAAACCTGCCAAGAGTGAGTCGGGCTCGCACACTGAAGGTTCCGCACTAACTTTATTATGATTTATGACGTATTAAAAAAAACTACTTACTAGATCTCGTTCAAACCATTTATCGGTGGAAGTTTACATGGTAATGTACATCATATATATTTTTTAGTTTTATCATTCTCTTATTTTAGAAGTTACAGGAGCAGGGACACAGATTTTACACTTTGGAAGTGTCTCTAGAGAAAACTATTCAGTTCAGAAAAAAATATTTTAGAAGACCTATCCATAGATAACCAACACAAAAAAAAAAAAATGAGTTCTGTTCTAAGTATGGGGAACCCCCAAAATTTATTGTTTTTTTTCTATTTTTGTGTGAAAATCTTAATGCGGTTCACAGAATACATCTACTTACCCAAGTTTCAACAGCATAGTTCTTATAGTTTCGGAAAAAAGTGGCTGTGACATACGGACGGACAGACAGACAGACATGACGAATCCATAAGGGTTCTGTTTTTTGCCATTTGGCTACGGAACCCTAAAAAAAGGAAACCTATAAGGAAACCAATGAGTAAATACAAATAGGATACTCACTTCTGGTTCCCCATATTCATCATCTAATATTGCATGCATGACAGGTCTTACAGGTGTGTGCTTCCTAGGTTTTCTTGAAGGAGTTTCAGGTCCATTTTCTGACTGGCCAACAATTTGAATTGGTACAGTTCTGACCCTGGTCTTGTTGAGGGACTCATTTGGAGTGGAAGTGCTGGCATGTCCCTCTATTTGTATTGGTATATATCTTACATTTTTACTATGCTTCTCCCGAGTATCCCAATCATCTAAAAAAGTTATATATACCTAATAGAATATTAATGTTGGAATGGAATATAATATATAATAATGAAAATGTTTGCATTTCCATTTTATAAAATGAGAATTGTAGTAGCAAAGTATTCGCCTCATTTTGTAGACAAAACAATATGAATACAAATCACAAACGGAGCGGCTAATAAACATTTCTAGTAGGTTACCATGATAGTAGATGGCAGATTTTGGTGAAATAAGATTAAATAGGTACCATTTGAAGCCATGATGTCTGGGAAATTCGTTCTTTTCAACTGCTTGAGTCTCTTGAGGGCTGGTGGTTCATCGTCTGACGACAAATCATCGTCGGGCCTAGAAGACAAGAAAAACGTGTATATCTTGACGACGCATTGTTTTTTTCACTCGCTAACGTGATTACCCACTTCCAAAACTTAGACGCAACTTTCAGCGGAACCGTGAACATTTTGTAATAATTCTTCAAAGCAAAAAGATAATTTTACATCGACTTTACCGCCATAACTAGTGTTGTAAACATGTAATGTAATGTCATACCTGTCTCTTTTGATGCTTGTTCTCAGGGGTGCAGTATCATCACACCAACCTAGAAGGTTACGGACATAAGTCACTACGGACTTCATTTTAAACAAATTACGTTTCCATCACCTATTTTGGTTGCGTTTTGTAACGTAAAATGCTAAAAACGCTACTCAACCTCAATACAGACAACTGTGCAATACCACAGACAAGACATTGCTTTTTTTTTATTACTAGTGCTGCCAATAAAAAAAATGACATTAGTGACTTGTCTATGGGTAGTCGATTATCAGAAATGCGGCTGATGCGATCATAGAGTTTCGATACCATAAGGCAGAGTCGAAACAACGCTTTGAAAGTGGGCTCCCGTGATTTTATGGAGGAATCGGTTCTGGCTTGGCGTTGTTACCAGCTAATTCCTATTATACCAAGTATTGGATATTGTAGTCGACTATTCAGTTGAATCGATTAGTCTGATATATGTCAACATAGTCCCTCTCCCAGTGCTGCTGCATTGTATTGTTGTAATGGCGTGAAATAGTTTGTGAAAATGGAAATAAATTAACTGACTTGATTACTGGTGTCGCTTTTATTCCACTACGCACTCAACGATAACCAAAACAAGTTATCGTCTAAACTTAGTTCATGGAAAAGCGGCTTGCGAAACGCGATACCTGCGACGACGGAGCAAAAGCATGCTGCGTCTAACGACCATAGATTACTAATATGTAGCAAGCTACTCACGACCATTGACATCAAAGAGTATAGTAATATTTATGGAATAGAGAGCCCTCTCTCGAAAATTTTTGACACCTATATTTGACGCCATCTGATACTGTATCCGCTGAACTAATCCCAAACAATTTATTGTATCTCATCATTAATTATTAATATAGTTAGATAAAATCCTACTGATCCTATATCCCAAATCCCGTTTTAGATAATATTTATAAATTCAGTTTCCCTACCTTTGTCTCAAATAAATAGCTCGACATTGGCTAAATGCACAAAACGTGCGAAGCCATGGAAAAAAAAAAAAAAAAAACTATAGGTGCGTACATAAGTATTCATCTATATCTTATTGAATGTGTTTTCTATACGCAGGCGGGTAATTTGAAATGTTAGCCACCAGTTTTATTAATATTTTGTATTTGTTACATAGCGATTCATGTTTAGTTCTTGATCTTTACAATTTACACACAAATAAAACAAATACACTTACAGTTAATGTTTACAAAATTGAATGTTTTATATAGCCAACACAAAATAAAACGATGATTATGTTAATATTTACGTCATTTCTTGATCCTAATATGGCGATGTTTAATAAACATAATAATCTTGAGCATACATTATAGTTTCATCCTCACCGTCGAATGTAAGCTTTCCCGCTAAAATCCGGTTTCTTGACTAATCAATTATCCTCATTTATAGTTGGTGCACCAACTATAAATGAGGATAATTGATTTCTTGAATAGCTTTTTGGCATTTTCTTCAATCTTCGGGTGCGGCGAACCGAGATAGCATTTTGTTTCCATAGTTACTAGTCTGCTTTGCCGCTCACTCGTGTTTGCCTAAAATCATTCGTGTGCCATTCATTTGAATTTGAACCATATTTCAATGCTCATAAAAGTAACGCGACGCACACTTATATTTGCCTAAATAATTCGTGTATTATTCATTTGAATTTGAATCATAGTCCAATACAAATAAAAGTAACGCGACGCGCACTCGTGTTGTGCAAGAGAATACATTCTGTCTTTTTCTAACTACATTATTCCACAGTCTTCTAGGTACTTGTAAATACTTGATATGAATGAAGACTTTATGATCCACTTGCACTAGTCTTGTACAAAGACGTCGATTATCAAATACGGACTCGTGCGGATATGATCTCGGTGGCTGCCGGCTCGCCATATTGATACCTACTTGACGTCTCGTATAGCGTACGCGATACGCGTATTGGACATATGCAAACATTTTTCGTAACGAAGTTTTGTTTTTATAGAACTTTTGATTTTAGTTTTATTAAAATAATAAAACAATGATTGAAGAAAGGTGAAAAAAAACAAAAATACAAAAAAGGCAAAACGAACTGGTTTAGTATTTTAATAAATGAATTGAATCTTTTAAACACGCCAACAATCTACAATGTAGATAAACCTTTATTCAGACAGTCGTAAACCTATGTAAAGTATGACGGGAAGATTACAATTAATTACTTATTCTGTACCCTGTACCTGCACGTATCGCTGGTACGCAAAGACTAAGGATTATTCTAATCTATGAGACTAAGCAGTATGCATACTTTAATGTATGCGTACTTAATGGATTAGGTATTTGGATCAAGTATTTTTACAGAATCGGACTAGATGCTCTTAGTACAAAATTTACCTAGTACGACTCATCTCTAGCTCACTGCCTACGCGGTGTCCGGCACCCGCGGCCCGCTCGTATCAAGGTCCGAAGTACCGGCGCGGGCGCGGCGAAGCAAGATAGCATTTTGTGTCCATAGTTACTAGTCTGCTTTGCCGCTGCTCACTCGTGTTTGCCTAAAATCATTCGTGTGCCAGTCATTTGAATTTAAACCATATTTCAATGCCCATAAAAGTAACGCGACACGCACTCATGTTTACCTAAATAATTCATGTATTATTCATTTGAATTTGAACCATATTCCAATACAAATAAAAGTAACGCGACGCGCACTCGTGTTGTGCAAGAATACATTGTCCTTTTTTAACTACAGTCTTCTAGGTACTTGTAAATACTCAATGCGAATGAAGACTTTATGATCCACTTGCACTAGTCGAGTACAAAGACGTCGAGTATCAAATACGGACTTGTGCGGATATGATCTCGGTGGTTGCCGGCTCGCCATAATGATACCTACATGACGTCTCGTATTCGATACGCGTATTGGACTCAAGCAAACATTTGACGTAACGAAGTTTTGTGTTTATAAAGAACTTTTAATTTTAGTTTAATAAATATTAATTAAAGTAAGGCTGATTTTGTATATAAAAAAAACAATGATTGTAGAAAAGTAATAAAAAAAAAAAAAAAAAAAAAAATCTGATTATTCTGACAAGAAAAATTAAAACAATGATTGAAGAAAGATGAAAAAAAAAACAAAATAAAAAAAAGGACAAAAAAGGCAAAAAAAAAAATTTGTACTTTGAAAAATTTATTGAATCTTTTAAATACGCCAACAATCTTCTATGTAGATAAACCTTTATTCTGACAGTCGTAAACCTGTCTATCTATAGTATTACGGGAAGATTACAATTCATTACTACGTATACCCTGTACCTGAACCAATTGGTGGTACGCAAAGACTAAGCAGTAAGCATACTTTAATGTACATGTACTTAACGAACTAGGTGGAATAGGTATTTGGATCAAGTATTTGTACGGAATCGGACTAGATGCACTAAGTACAAAATTTACCTAGTACGACTCATCTCTATATCCCACAGAGCATCATAATTATACCAAACGGATAATATTATGTTGATAAGAGTATACACTTTAGTCTATGACTAGAGTGACAAACCAAAAGAGAGTGTTAGTTTTCCAGGGTTTATGTTTCCTTCCTGAACGTCCATCAGTTAGACAATTTCAGCATGTCAATCAGGGGGGGACACTGCACTACTTGACGTAGGCGTCCAATTTTTGACAAAGATACTAGCACCATCTCTTACAAAATCCGCGTAAACTTGAGAGATTTAGTACGTAAAAATGAGATAGATGGTGCTTACGCCAATCGTCACCAGTTTGCTTAAAACGCCTTGTTGAAAATAAAATTGAGTCAAAAATAATGAATATAATAATCTAAACAAGAATAATCATTTATTTAAGCATTTTGCAATTTTTTTTTTAGGTTTGGCAACATTTTAGTCACAGCATCATAACAAAAACATACTGGTATTTACTGTATTATGTCCTAGAACATGGTCATGGATTTCAAGAAATCAATTATCTTCATTTATAGTTGGTGCACCGACTATAAATGAGGATAATTGATTTCTTGAATAGCTTTTCGGCATTTTCCAATCGCGACTTTAAACCTTTTCCCCGCTTCTTAACACCACACACATCTTTCTAGTCTGTCTCTCTATACATCTGTCTTCGTAGATTTTTCATTTTAACATTAAACTGTAAAACACAAGATCTGAAAGCGTCTATTTCGCAAAACACAGCATTGAAATTAATGAAGTTTCCGGATGTAAAACAGAAAACAAAGACGGGAGGAGAACTACCACTCGACTCAACTCCACTTTCTAGAGCTTTATTAGAACCGACAAACCATTTAGATTACACAAAATGGAAGAGATCTACAAATTACCTCGCTACCAGTATTTTTTTGTTATGATGCTGTGACTGTAATGTTGACAAACCTAAAAAAAAAGTTTGCAAAACGCTTAAATAAATGAATAAATGATTATTCTTGTTTATATTATTGTTACGTCGTACCCGTACTTACCTACAGTTACGGTAGTAGGTACCTACTAGCAAGTAGGTAGGTAGGTAAAACGAGTCCCGAATAATGTAGGTACAAATTCGCAAACTACCTACAAAAGAACATCATTGTAATTTCGACCGTACGCCGAGGGCATAAAGTACCTACTCGAAGGACAATGACCCACTATGGAATTGTCTAGAAGATTCTAGGAAGTCGTGGATATTCCCATTATTGGTTTCTCGAACGTTCGATCGCCATATAAATAGTCGACGTGTTTACAGGAGCAGTCAGGATTCGCCAGTGGTTCACCAACCGAACACCTCATCTGGAGCGCTGCACTCGACGGTGAAGAAGTTTTCGGCCAAATTGTGCACCGATTGGCGGTACGTGGAGAAAACTTTTCGCGCGGACCGCACTTTTAATTCACTTTCCCTGTGTTCGCGCGAGTGCCTAGCACTGGTGCGAGCACAGGGGGAGCCTCCGCTGCTACCCGGTGCCTTGAGCACTGCTGCGGTCGCGAGGCCACGCTAACTGCCGAAGCCGAGGAAGAAGATGCCGAATGATGATGATGTCTTCTTCCTCGGCTCGGTTTTATTTCAGGAAGTCTTCTGTCGTTTTGGAGTACCCTTAGAAATACATAGCGATCAAGGAAGGAATTTTGAATCGCAAGTATTTCAGGAGACTTGTCGATTGATGGGTACCCACAAAACCAGAACCACCTCTTACCACCCACAATCTGATGGAATGGTGGAACGATTCAACCAAACGTTAGAGAGATATCTGGCAAAAGTCGTGGAAAGCAGACAAAGGGATTGGGACAAGCACATACAGCCGTTTCTTCTGTCCTACCGCAACGCAGTCCACGAAAGTACGACTGTGACGCCAGCCTTCGCGAACTTTGGAAGGAAATTACGGTTGCCTGCTGATTTAATCACTGGAACTCCCCCTGATGCTCCACGTAGTGTAACAGATTATGCGATTGACTTGCGTAACAAGTTGAATGATGTTTATGAGCATATCAGACAATCCGGCCAACAGATGTCTGAGAAGATGAAGACCCGTTATGTCCGGAAGGTAAATAGTAGGGGTTTCGACGAAAGTTCACTGGTGTGGTTGCATAACCCAGTACGGAGCAAGGGGAAGTCTCCGAAATTGCAAGCAAAATGGGATGGACCATACCGAGTTGTGACTAGGATCAACGATGTCACCTACCGAATACAGAAGGGTCCACGAGGTGCGCCTAAGATTGTCCATGTAGACAGATTGGCGCGATACTACGGGGCTAATGATGCTCGGGACGAGCATGTCTAAGGAGGGGGCAGTGTTACGTCGTACCCGTACTTACCTACAGTTACGGTAGTAGGTACCTACTAGTAGGTAGGTAGGTAAAACGAGTCCCGAATAATGTAGGTACAAATTCGCAAACTACCTACAAAAGAACATCATTGTAATTTCGACCGTACGCCGAGGGCATAAAGTACCTACTCGAAGGACAATGACCCACTATGGAATTGTCTAGAAGATTCTAGGAAGTCGTGGATATTTCTCGAACGTTCGATCGCCATATAAATAGTCGACGTGTTTGCAGGAGCAGTCAGTCTTATTTTGGCTACAGTACGAAGCGAATCGAAGTGAACTAGTAAGTGCGATATCTAAGTGAATAGTGATTAGTTGTGTACTTGTGATTAAGTTTTAAGTGTTTTGTGATTATTAAAGTTATTTGTTGTTTAATCGGTAGTAATTAATTTATCCCATAACCAGCTCGTAACATTATATATTCATTATTTTTGACTCAATTTTATTTTCATCAACATTCATTCAAATCAACAAGGCGTTTTAAGCAAACTGGTGACGATTGGCGTAAGCACCATCTATTTCATTTTTACGTACTAAATCTCTCAAGTTTACGCGGATTTCGTAAGAGATGGTGCTAGTATCTTTGTCAAAAATTGGACGCCTACGTCAAGTAGTGCAGTGTCCCCCCCTGATTGACATGCTGAAGTTTTCTAACTGATGGACGTTCAGGAAGGAAACATAAACCCTGGAAAACTAAAACTGTCTCTTTTGGTTTGTCACTCTAGTCATAGACTAAAGTGTATGCTCTTATCAACATAATATTATCCGTTTGGTATAATTATGATGCTCTGTGGGATATAGAGATGAGTCGTACTAGGTAAATTTTGTACTTAGTGCATCTAGTCCGATTCCGTACAAATACTTGATCCAAATACCTATTCCACCTAGTTCGTTAAGTACATGTACATTAAAGTATGCTTACTGCTTAGTCTTTGTGTACCACCAATACGTTCAGGTACAGGGTATACGTAAAAATACGTAAAAGAGTGTCCATGGAGTTTCTTGCCCGTTCTTCTCCATAGAGATCTACGCTAGGGAATGGGCAACTACAGTACTTTCACAGTTTTTATGTCTTGTGACTGGGACTATAGCTACATTTAATTTTCATCTTTGTTTCGACAATTCAAAAGTGCCTGTAACTGGCTTACTTGAACTTATTTTGATTTTGATTTTGACGTAGTAATGAATTGTAATCTTCCCGTAATACTATAGATAGACAGGTTTACGACTGTCAACTGTCAGAATAAAGGTTTATCTACATTGAAGATTGTTGGCGTATTTAAGAGATTCAAAAAATTTTGCAAAGTACATTTTTTTTTTTTCGCTTTTTTGTACTATTTTGTTTTTTTTGCCTTTTTTATTTTATTATAATTACTTTTCTACAATCATTGTTTTTTTATATACAAAATCAGCCTTACTTTAATTAATATTTTAATAAAACTAAAATCAAAAATTCTTTAAAAACACAAAACTTCGTTACGAAAAATGTTTGCTTGAGTCCAATACGCCTATCGAATACGAGACGTCAAGTACGTATCATTATGGCGAGCCGGCAGCCACCGAGATCATATCCGCACAAGTCCGTATTTGATACTCGACGTCTTTGTACTCGACTAGTGCAAGTGGATCATAAAGTCTTCATTCGCATTGAGTATTTACAAGTACCTAGAAGACTGTATTTAAAAAAGGACAGAATGTATTCTTGCTCAAAACGAGTGCGCGTGAATGAAGACTTTATGATCCACTTGCACTAGTTGAAGACGTCGAGTATCAAATACGGACTCGTGCCGATATGATCTCGGTGGCTGCCGGCTCGCCATAATGATACCTACTTGAAGTCTCGTATCGCGTACGCGATACGCGTATCGGACTTAAGCAAACATTTTTCGTGACGAAGTTTAGTGCTTAAAGAACTTTTGGTTTTAGTTTTATTAAAATATTAAAACAATGATTGAAGAAAGGTGAAAAAAAAAACAAAAAAAAAAAAAAAAAATACAAAAGAGGAAAAAAAAATGGTTTAGTATTTTGAATGAATTGAATCATACGCCAACAATCTACAATGTAGATAAACCTTTATTCTGACAGTCGTAAACCTGTGTAAAGTATGACGGGAAGATTACTATTAATTACTACGTATGTACCCTGTACCTGCACGTATCGGTGGTACGCAAAGACTAAGGCTAAGCAGTAAGCATATTATAATGTATGCGTACTTAATGGACCTGGCCCCTTATTCACAACTCTTCGATTCGATTTTCGATTCGGAAAGTCGTATGTCTATCTTTTTTTGACATTATGAAATCGAGCGAGATGGACATACGACTTTCCGAATCGAAAATCGAATCGAAGCGTTGTGAATAAGGGGCCAGGTGGAATTTGGAATCGGACTAGATGCACTTAGTGCAAAATTTACCTAGTACGACTCATCTCTAGTATCTAAAGAGTTGGAATAGGTGCAACCTGGTCTCGTTAAATACCTAGTGCCTGGATCTGTTCTAGTATATACGCTTCATCTATAATTATGATATATTATAATATTCTATATGTATAACATACATACCATTCACTCACTGTCAAAAAAACGTGTTGTTGTTTACCGTCTACCATCGTTTTCTTGATTGTTTTGTAGTGTAAACCTATTTATTCCGCAGAAAGAAACTGTTTTATCAGACATTAATTCCAAGATTCATCGGCTGTGTAGGTGTTTCAAAATTCAAAGCGTATAAAAATGTTGCAGCCTGTAATGCATATCCTGAAGCAGAAAAATATAATTTTAGCTAGTGGATCACCAAGACGGAAAGAGCTCGTAGAAAATATTGTAAGTGAGAATACAGATACTTAATACCTTCACAATCTAAGAACATTCAATAAATGCTAAAATACTTAACAATATACTGTCTAAATTATTTTCTCTCGTTTATTGACAACTTAAACTGTGAACTGATATCATGGTCCATTTCCCGGCAGGGTCCTGTGATTTTACTCATCTACATCAAAAATTGAACCAGCCAGATTTTACATACTCTGCAGTACACAGAAAATGCAATAATTCAAAAAAGATAACAATTTCAACATTTCTAGTTATAATAATTGATTAATAATTATTCTTTTTTTTTCAGGGTCTCAAGGTTGGTTTATGTTCATCATTATTTGAAGAAAATCTAGATCCAAAGAGTTTTAACAGCTTCTCAGAGTTTGTAGAAGAAACTGCATTACAGAAAGTGTTTGAAGTAGAGGAAAGATTGATTTTGGAAGGAAACACACCAGATGTTGTCATAGGTGCTGATACAATGGTCACTTTGGGTAAAGAGATGTTTGGAAAGCCCACCTCAGAGGCTGAAGCATTTGAAATGTTATCACGGTAATTATTTTAACTTGAATGGTTTAACCTCACTCAGATACTGCAAAGAAAAAACTATTATAAAAAACTAGTTTTCTAGTGAAAATCCACATCATTCCATGTTATAGAATATTGCAAAGCGTTTTCCATGATTAATACAACATAGAAGAAGATTGCCCCTTTCTTTCTTCCTTTCAACTGCCCATTCTCTGGTAAGTTACCTTACTTAGAATATCGTCAAGATATTCGCTGAAGGTCATACAGGTCTACGCCCCGACATCGGCACACCCTGACGACGAAGTGGAGACCATGTATGAGGATATCTCTAAAGCCATGCATGGTTTCAAAACTCACTTCACCGTTGTCATGGGGGACTTAACGTGAAACTGGGCAAACGAGACGGGGATGAGCTGCAGGTGGGGCAATTTGGAGTGGGATGTCGGAATCATCGGAGCCACCAACTGGCTAGTTTTATGGAGAAGGACGGCCTCTATATGATGAACTCCTTCAGAAAACGTGAGCTCAGGAAGTGGACCTGGCAGAGCCCCGACGGTGCTACTAAAAATCAGATTGATTTCATCATGTCAACCAAGAAGCAAGTGTTCAATAATGTCACGGTGATTAATTCGGTGAAAGCCGAGAGCGATCACCGCATGGTAAGGGGCACATTGAACATCAATATCAAGCTTGAAAGGTCTCGACTGATGAAGTCTACACTTCGTCCAGCACAGATCCAAAACCCCGAGAGCTTTCAGCTTCAACTCCAGTAGGGCTATTACTTATCTCTGTTGACAGCTCGAAATGATAGTAACCAGGCTCAGTGTCCATCAATTAATTGTCAAAAGGTTAGTTTCGTATTATGTATGACCAGTCACGATCAAATACGACGTCATTGGTTGTCATCGTGGCTGATAGTCACCGTAACTCATTTTGACATACGCTTTCGTATCGATACTTATATTATTTTGATTATTTATGCATACTGGACAACAAATTGATGACAACTGAGTTTGAAGTGGCTTTCGTGAAAGACGTTACACCGTACCCGGGCTGTTAGTCACCGTGAAGTGATATCCACTCAGTGCGATACGTAATACCAATATTATGACATTCTCCGTTGTCATCAAAGTTCGGTGTACAACGGAAGCTTGATAGTCACTGGATATCAGAAAGATACGTAATAGGCCTACAGACCCGTTTCGAGTGCCTAGGAAGCTCAGTGGACGAATACAACGATGGGTTTGTGGAAACTGTCCATACGACCGGGTCTAAGTTCCTCAAGACACGTCGTACAGATAAGAACAAGAAGCTTTCCGATCACACTCTCAAGCTCACGCAGGAGCGGCGTGAGATGATCCTGCAGTCTTCAGACGAGGCGTGGAAATACCGGCAGCTCAATAGACGGATCTCTAAATCCTTGAAGAGCGACCTCGGCCGCTTTAATACCGAGTGTATTTAAGACGTGATTGAGCGAAATAAAGGCTCCAAGGTATTTGCAAGAGATCTGGCTATTGGGCAAAGCCAGGTCACGAAACTGAACGGCGGATCTTATCCGCCGAACCGGAGCTTCTGAGGAAGATCGAGGGCGTCTATGGACAGTTTTACACGTCAACCAGTAAACCCGTTATAGATCTAGCAAACGACCCAAGAGTTAGACTGACCCGCCATTATACCGAAGACATCCCGGACGTCAGCTTGTACGAGATCGAATGATGAGATCGGGTGATGATGGAATTACGGCCGGTCCTGAAGGCGGGTGGAAAACCGGTACGTAAGGCCCTTCAGAAGCTGTTTAATTCCGTCATACTCGAGGGGAAAACGCCACAGGCATGGTGCAGGGGTGTGGTGGTACTCTTCTTCAAGAAAGGCGACAATGCCCGGTTGAAGAATTATAGGCTCATCACACTTCTAAGCCATGTCTACAAGTTATTTTCAAGAGTCATCACGTATTGTCTCGCGCGCAGGTTTGTCGATTTTCAGCCTTCCGAACAAGCTGGTTTCCGGAAAAGACGTTGCGGCAGGTTATACAGAAGACCGAAGAGTATAACCTGCCCCTCCGTTTAGCGTTTGTGGACTACGAGAAAGCCTTCGATTCGATCGAGACCGGGCTGTACTGCAGTCTCTCCAACAATGCCAAATCGCCTATCGGTACATCGAGTTGTTGAAGTGTTTGTACAAAAACGCCACCATGTCAGTCCGACTTCAGGACCAAGCCTCGGAACTAATCCTTCTGCAGCGAGGTGTGAGACAAGGAGACGTAATATCTCCGAAACTGTTCACCGCTGCACTGGAGGATGTCTTTAAGGTTCTGGACTGGAGAGGGCTAGGCATCAAGGTCAATGGCGAGTACATCACTCATCTTCGGTTTGACGATATAGTGGTCATGGCTGAGACCATGGAGGACCTCAGTACAATGCTCGGTGACCTCAGAGGCATCAACGTCAAGGGCGAGTACATCACTCATCTTCGGTTTGCCGACGATATAGTGGTCATGGCTGAGACCATGGAGGACCTCAGTACAATACTCGGTGACCTCAGTAGAACTTCCGGAAGAGTGGGTCTTAAAATGAACATGGACAAAAAAAGGTCATGTAGAATGCCGATGTCACACCCACTCCTATCAAGATCGGAGACTACCCTCGAAGTTAAAGACGATTATGTGTACCTGGGACAAACGGTCCAGTTAGGTAGGTCTAACTTCGAGAAAGAGGTCAATCGTCGAATCCGACTCGGCTGGGCAGCGTTTGGGAAGTTGTGCGGTATCTTCTCGTCCAACTTAACGCAGTGTCTCAAGAAGAAAGTCTATGACCAGTGTGTGTTGCCATTGATTCCATACAGGACCGAAATGTGGTCGCTCACAATGGGCCTCATCAGAAGGCTTAAAGTTACCCAAAGGGCAATGGAGAGGGCTATTCTCGGAGTTTCCTTGCGTGATCGAATCAGGAATGAAGACATCCGCAAGAGAACCAAAGTTACCGACGTAGCCCGAAGAATTGCCAAACGTAAGGGGAAGTAGGCGGGGCACATTGCTCGCAGAACGGATGGCTGATGGGGCCGAAAAGTTCTGGAGTGGCGACCGCGAACCGGAAGACGTGTTGGAAGGCCTCCCACGTCCCACTAGGTGGACCGATGTACTGGTGAAGGCTGCGGGAATCCGCTGGATGCGAGTCGCACGGGACCGGTCAATGTGGCGACACTTGGGGGAGGCCTATGTCCAGCAGTGGACGTCTTGCGGCTGAAATGATGATGATGATGATGAGAAGAAGAATAAACTTATTTATTGATACTTTGGATGCCTACAATAAAAACTGATTATTTGATTAATTTGCTATAACAATCTTGTCTCACACATTATAATTTATGTATCAGCTTATCAGGCAAGGGTCACACTGTATACACAGGAGTAGTCATTAAGGCACTGGACAAAGTTGTCAAGTTTACTGAGAAAACTGATGTTTTCTTTGGAAAAATGGATGAGCAGCAAATAAGAGGCTATATCGCTACTGGAGAACCTATGTAAGTTTGTGATTTCTTTAATTAATGAGCGCTCGGCAGAAGTTTTCACACAATGATTGCTTGAATGCGAACGTCTGTTTAGGTCAGCCCAGGAATAGGTGGCGACTTTGCGACACAACATGGACGAATACCTCGAGGTCTGGTTCACGGTGCAGTGGGACAAGACCTCTTTGCGAGAACTTACCTTAGCTATAGGACAGTATGGGCTACTAAATTTAAAGTTCCTCCAGAATACAGCATCACATTTTGTTTAGTCTGTTGTCTAATACATAGTAAATGTATTTCTAGGGACAAGGCAGGTGGCTACGGCATCCAAGGAGTGGGAGGTACATTTGTAGAGCGAGTGGAAGGAGACTACTTCACCGTGGTTGGATTGCCGCTGTTTAGGCTCTGCTCAGTTTTGTATGACATGTTTAAACATCAAATATGATGTTAATCCTATTATATTCGTTCAATCAGTAGGTACAATGATGGAATAGTTTTGTAGACAAAGTAGTATGCTACAAGAGTACTATTTTACATGTAAGTAAAAATCGATGGCAATGTGATGACAGCAATACAAAGAAATGTAGTTAGATAAATGTATAGTATAGTATTTTATAAATAGACAGTAGATAGTATTTTATAAAGTGACAGTAAAGCTAAATAATCATGTAGCTTAAGTGAACTTATATTACATAAATACAGAGAGCCATATGTGTAAATATTTTTAATATTTCCATAGGTTTCTAACATGCTTAGAAAAGAATAATTATTGTCAATTTGAGTACTATTAGTAGTAGAAGTTGGAAAGATCCTTCAATCACGTGAGGTTTGAATAGGGGAGCGATGGGTGGGAGGAATAGGATAATGCGATTTAAATGTATTTTTCGTGGGACGAAAATATTAAATTTAATGTGTTATGTGTAAAATATTTTCACCTTTATTGAATTAAAAACCCGAGCAAGTGAACTTGTGTTTAAATAAGGTTTTTTTTTTATTTGTCCTGATTCAAAAATTATATACATTGTATGAAAAAAACGTGATGCTGGGAGGAGTAACCCAAAACCTCACGAGTCACGACGTATCATTAAGCGGGAATGGGGGTTAAAAATGTGGCTTATAAAACCTCACATGATTAAAGGATGGCCCCTATGGGGTGCTACACAGGATAATTATATTCAGGTATTTCCTAGTCACATCCACAAATGAAAACTTGAATCGATATTTGGAGTGATTGCTTCGGGTCGACTTTGTTGTTTACTGGCGAACCGAAAATCTGAACGTTTATTTGTCGTTTTGAGATTTTTGTAATTTTATTTTGTTGACTTAATAAATGATCGTTTTAAATTATGTACTAGTTTATTTTCATATTTCCAACAATACCAAGTGGACAAAATTAAACAAATGGATTATTATGATAAGTTTTATTGAACAATAGGACCATCCGTACGCAAAATACGCGCTTGGACGTGGAGTTGCGGACAGCAGTCCGTTATACAATACAATACATAGGACCATCATCATAGCTTGGGGACTCGCTAGAACATTTACTACGTTATCTTAGGTATGTATATCATCCTCATTAACAGCCTTGTTTTACCCACTACTGTGTACAGGCCTTCTTCCTGTAGAGTCAATGCCATCATTATCCCTCTTTTCCTATTCATTTTTGTGAGAGGAGTCAAATGAAGCATGTCCTCCTAACCTATCCTGTGCCATAACGTTGGCCAGTGTACTGTTTGTAGTATTCTCGAGGAGACTTCCTTATCTTACAAGACAAGTAGATATTAAAATAGGTACAACAGTTTGCTGTAGTGTACATTATAATGTATTCTATTTATCTATTATGCCGATGGCTACATACAAAAATAGCGAACCCGCATATACCATTAGTACACACACATACGCATACATTATCTCACTAATTTTTCCCAGAAAATACAAAACGCTACCTGTCGCGTGTGATCTACGATCTTTACTTACAGCAAAATGCTGTGACGTAGTAGCGCATTCAGTGCGTTGCAGTTCGTGCGTCATAGTTTCAACGACATGCACCGGCAACGCCCTTGCGGTTGTGAAAGACTCCGAAGATTGCAGAACCAGGGGAGTCTATAGCAGCAGTTTGCCCATGAGTATCTCTAGCGCAGCCTTGCGGCGCAGGTAGGGCATGTGCGCCTGCGTGAAGCTGTAGGGCGCGTCACGAGACGAGAACTCCGCGAACGTGCACGCGAACATGCCGCAGTCGCTGCCGTTCGTCTGTTGGGGGATATCCTGCAATAGCAGAATAAGCTTGTTCTCAAGAAAAAACTGGCATCCAGTCAAGGACAGTACTAATTGTTCAATCCATTAAGACTCGGCCCACATATTTCCTCGGGGGAGATCCTGGGGTACGGAGAATTGGAACCGAGTTTTTATTTTAATACATGTTAGGGCAAATTTCACCATTGAATTAAATTTCAATTTTTGAACTCGATTTATATGTGCTGTTTGCGTTGAGTTCCATTGGTGTAATTAGCTTAGTGTGAACTAACACGCTAGCAGAAGGCGCGCTTGCAACATAAGCGGCTAGGAAGAAGAGTAGGGTGTCTTCTTACGATTTACACAACCTGTTCCTAAAAAAACCGTTATTTCATACTTTGAAAGTGTTTTACTTACTGTGGCGCGTTCCATTGTCCAGCCCCTAGCATCAAAAAGCGCCCCCTTCTTGTCTCGATGTTCATTCTTCAGATATTTCATTACAGCGTTCAGACACTCCTGGTTGGGCACTCCCCGACTGTCCAGGTACTTCACCACGCGCTCGCGGAAGTCAACGATGCTAAGGCACCAGTGATGATCTATATTGACGGGCACCATGAAGAGGTCGTAAGCGAATATGTCTACCTGGAAGTTTTTTAAACGTTATTAAAATATAGAAACGAAAGAGATGAAGAGGATGGCAGAAAGTGGGCAATATCAACATCTTCCTGCCCTTGTCCCTTGTTACTTGGGGTGGGTGCAACACGTTTTTCAACCGACTTCCAAAAAGAGGAGGTTCTCAATTCGACTGTATTTTTTTTGTTACTCATTTAGGCACGTGCGGTTTTGCCCTCTCACATATCCATACCAACGAGACCCTAAGACAGGTTTGACGCAGAATGTGCACTTCGCAAAATCTGCACTTGACGCAAAATGTGCACTTCGCAAAATGAGCACTTATCAAAATGAGCACTACTCAAAATGAGTGTGAAGTTTATCATAATGGGTCAAAAAAAAAAACGTTTGCTTATTTTTTTTTTACATAATTAAAAATTTCCTGTAGGCATAATACGTATCTTTCTGATATCCAGTGACTATCAAGCTTCGGTTGTACACCGAAGTTTGATGACAACCGAGAATGTCATAATATTGGTATTACGTATCGCACTGAGTGGATATCACTTTACGGTGACTAACAGCCCTGTAGGGCTATTACGTATCTCTGTTGACAGCTCGAAATTATAGTAACTGGGCTCAGTGTCCATCAATTAACTGTCAAAAGGTTAGTTTCGTATTATGTATGACCAGTCGCGATCAAATATGACGTCATTGGTTGTCATCGTGGCTGATAGTCACCGTCACCTTTTACGAAAGCCACTTCAAATTCAGTTGTCATCAATTTGTTGTCCACTATGGTTACATAATCGAAATAATATTTGTATCGATATGAAAGCGTCTGTCAAAATGAGTTCGGTGACTATCAGCCACGATGTCAACCAATGACGTCATATTTGACGCGACTAGTCATACATAATACGATACTAACCTTTTGACAGTTAATTGATGAACACTAAACCCCGTTACAACCACTTTCAAACGAAAGAAGGTAATTCAAGTCTAAAAACTCCAGAAAGAATCAGTTGTCTACCTTTCTCGTCCACCGCCTAAGTCCAGCCTGCCCACTCTGCATGAGCTTGGGATAGAAGAAGGTATTCGTGGCGTATACATTAGGCAAGTCATTCCGCTCTTCACTCCTCTGCATTATCAGGTTCATATAGAAATTTATTATTTCGTCATTCAGCCAGTTTAGATCCGATAGGGTTTGTAGATCTCGCCTGGAATTAATAAATAAGCCATTAGCGTCATTTATCACTTTGTGAGCAAACAAATAAGTATTGTATCCAATTTGCGTTCAGATTGACCATAGCTTAGGCGTGCTATAGCAAGCAGCCCATAATATTCTTGATGCTGGAGCCCAGGCGTCTTTTCTGTGAGAGGGGGGGGGGGGGGGGGCTGTTATCTATATCTATACCTACTCCTATACTATAACATTATAAAGAGGTAAAGTTTGTCAGGTTGTACGGGGTAATCTGTGGATCTACTGAACCGATTTTGAAAATTCTTTTACCAATAGAAAGCCACGTTATTTGTGAGTGTCATAGGCTATATTTATAACTAGAAAAATCGGCCAAGAGCTAGTCGAACTCGCGCACCGAGGGTTTCGTACAATTTTTTAAAGGACAAATTATTTTTGCTGTGCGATCCCTAGAAACGGCTATTGCACCAACCGCAAATAATAAGTTTGTAATAGTAAAATCACTTTTTTTTTGTTATTAAACTACATATTTACGGTTTTCAGATTTTTCCCTTTACATGTGCTGCTTTACCTTGCTTTTTGCCAAATTTCGTGATTCTAGGTCAACGGGAACTACCACATTATAGGTTTTCGACTCAAAACCTATAGGGTACTTCCGGTTGACCTAGAATAGAATATGCACGTAATTTTTTCTACACTTAAATCAGCAAAATACATTACTACCAACCCAAGAAAAGTATTAAAAGTTAAGTTCAACTACTGCTTGTTGCTTAAAAATAATATTAAACTCCAGCAATTTTCTATGACAGTTCAAACGTCCGTAGCTGTCGCGGCCATGATGTGACGTCATTTACCACAATCTGCCTTGTCTAGATATATTTTTTGCCCATAATAGATTAATTTTACTAATTGTATGTGCTATAATCAAGTAAACATTGCAATAACAATATTATAATAAAATCTTAGTGAAACTTTAAGTGCTCGGCCAGACTGCAAACGCGGGTGCGGTGCGGGCGGGTGAGACGAGCTCAAACATATGAACTTCATTGGAGTGTCCATAGTGGGCACGCGGGTGCGGGCAGCTCAAGCCATAGCTCGTTCATACAAGTGGCCGCAGTGAGGGCGCGGGCGGCAAGTGCGGGAGCCAGGGTTACCAACTCCCAAAAATATTTACCCCTCAAGCTAAGTCAAAATTTCCACAATTACTTGAAAATCCCCCTTTTTTTTCGGATGGGAAATCATCAAATGACCCCTCCCGCTCTGGCTCTTACTGACTAAAACCCATACATGATCCTTCTTTGCCTTTTGTGTTCCAGGTAGGCGTGTGTAACTCTTTACGGAACCGACTCACTGATCCGGATCATTGAAGTGATTCAGTAACAACGTTTCAAACGCATCATTTGGATCTGAAACATTACTTTGCTTTTTCTAATTCCGCGCGACGTGTCGCTCGCGAGGCGACTGAGCAGTGAGCGAGCGAGAGAAGGAAACTGAGAGACACTGATTTACTTAACTATTATTATAAAGACTCGCATTTATTTCGTTATCGTTATCCATATGCACGTAAAAATGACCACTAAGCCGCTTAACGTAACAAATACTATACTACGGTCGTTTTTTGCATAAAATGTTTGCACTAACAAGTCGTTCGTATCGTTTTACGTTGATTTTATATCCTTTGAACCGATGATCCAAATGAGTCAAATGAAACATATCAGTGATTCGGATAATTTCAGTGATCGAGATGCAAATGTTCCAATCTCAAAAATGATACACTTTGCCCACCTCCAGTTCCAGGGCCGCGGCAACTCTTTCGAACAACCCGCAGCCCTGGCAGGCATCGGCCCTTGCAGACCCCTTCCTTTTGCTGACATTTCTTTGAGGCGCGCGTGGAACACGAACGCACCGTCGACACGGCTTGTCGTCATAAGACGGACGGCGAGCTAGCCCATAGCTCCCCGTCCACAGGCCCGCGCCTACGGTGGCCACGTGGTGGCTCCCGGCCATTTATTTTATTAAAGCACATCCCTCTTATTTACCCCTAAATTTGGGGGGAAAACCCCTAAGTTGGTAACCCTGGCGGGAGCGGGGATCTCCGATCTTGCGCCGCTCGCCGCACCGCACTGCCAGTCTGGCCGAGCACTAAGCACTTTTCAAATAAAAGTGTTTTTTGACACATAGACTTTGACGTCACTACCGGCGTTATCGAGGACGACGCGTTTTGAGAGTGCGTTCCTTTTCACCAAAAACATGCTACATAAAACAGTAAATTGTAAAATAAGTGATTTATTTGCAACTTGAACACTTGTAAGTTGCAAATACATCACTTATTTTACAATTTTCTATTGGACCAATCGGAAAGTATGTATATTCTTTCAGATGAAAACCATTTCCCCATATATTTTTGACTAAAGGCACACCGATTGGTTCACACCTACACATCTGAGATTGAGCTGGTTCCTTGTATTTTGCCGTCAAAGTTATGTCACCATCGTTTGGACTTATAACAAGATTATTCAAAAACGTATGCATAAACAGTTTTGAAACTTTGTATGGTTATTATTAGCGTCAAGACGGACCAAATACAGTTTTCAGCGAGCTTATACCTTGTCTCATTTAGGCGCTGCGATGTTTTTTCGAGTTTTCATAAAGCCGCGATAACTTGGAAATTATAAATATTTTCTTAAATCTAATTGGGGCACTAAGGGGCACATTAAGAGCTACTCGTGTATGTTTATTCTACAGGGGCACATGCAATGGTTTTATATACGATTCTGCAATACGTTACTCCTGCAGGAAATGCAATATCTCGAAAACCTGAAGGGGCACACATTTTATTTTTGGGGGCACACTTTGGCACTCTAGGAGACACTTTCCTGCTGGGGTAACATACACTTTGCTAAGAGACCGTTAGGACGGGAAAGCTACAATTTTGTAGAGGTATGAATATTATCAATTACGCCGACAAAGTAGTAAAATAAATTTTTTATTTTTTATTTTTATTGTAGCTCCCCTACATGTGAAGTGGGATAATTTTTTTACCCCATCGTGTGGGGTATCGTTGAATAGGTCTTTTAAAATGACTAAGGGGTTTTGTATGGAGCTTGATGTGCTGCTCGGGGATAGCTAGGGGCTGGTTATCTTCCTCAGACAGTAAAAATCCAAATGCTTGAGGGGCACAGTTTATTTGCTCTCAACACACAACACAGTACAGAGTGGCATTAATCTCACTTTAGGCACTAAGGAAAATGTCCTTCTATTACTATATTATATTTGTAGGTTATAATTATTAGGTGCTGACGCGCACACCGAGGCAACGGAAGAGTTATTTAACAATGTTGCCAAAACCAAATATTAATAATAATTTTGTTGGTGTTGCCAACAGGTTTCTAATCTTATTTTTCGATTGAATGCTCCATTTACGAAATATTAAATTTTAAAACTGAAAATCTTTGTTCCAGTAGCCCCCCCCCCCTCTAAAAGCTTAACTGCTAGTTTGAAAAATCTGGAAAAATTTATGATGATAGTGCATTTCATGAACTTTAAAGGAAAACTATAACGGTTAAGATAAATTTATCAGTAATAGTTGTTGAACTTGGGGGTTGGATAATTTTGTACCCAATACTAAATGCATTTCATGAACTTTAAAGGAAAACTTCGGTTAAGATAAATTTATCAGTAATAGTTGTTGAACTTGGGGGTTGGATAATTTTGTACCAAATACTAAATGCATTTCATGAACTTTAAAGGAAAACTATAACGGTTAAGATAAATTTATCAGTAATAGTTGTTGAACTTGGGGGTTGGATAATTTTGTACCAAATACTAAATGCATTTCATGAACTTTAAAGGAAAACTATAACGGTTAAGATAAATTTATCAGTAATAGTTGTTGAACTTGGGGGTTGGATAATTTTGTACCAAATACTAAATCCTTTAAAGTGACTAAGATTAAGTATATATTTTGTATGTATTTATATAAGTATATTTATAATTGATGTATATAACGGGCTACTACGGAACCCTATACTGCGCGTGGCCCGACATGCACTTGGCCGGTTTTAATAAATAAAAAGAGTTTTCTATTTCATGCATATTCCCTATTGTCAATTTTGGTTAAAAGCAAGATCTTACAGCACAAGTAAAGGAAAAAATCCGAAAAATAAAAATAAATAAAAATTAAGGTAAATTTTGGTACTTACAAGTTTTCGCGAAAATCTAAATTTGCCCAAATCTTTTTATCGTATTGTCTCAGGACCTTGATTTTTATACACCTAATAGGGACTAAAGACCTCAATATCTGGTACAATATATATAATTTCAACTTGCTAGGTCCACCCGTTCCTGAGAAAATCGGTGGTGACAGACGGACAAGAAAGTGAACTTATAATGGTTCTTTTTTTTATTTTTTGAGGTACGGAACCCTAAAAAACTAAAATAAAATGTCCACCCGTGTGTACCCTGGACGGGCCGCTAGTCTACCATATGGGCCAGTTCAGGTTGGTAGATATCACATGTCTTCCAATTTTTGGTTGTAGGACATGCCAATTTCCTTAGATTAATCATGTTAATATTGAATTGCGAGTTGTGTATTGTGTAGTGATTGGTATTAGACTTACCTGTGTATCCTCATGTTAAACTGTTCTATAAGCAGTTCATCCTCTGGGTCCGGTCCGAAAGCTCTGTCAACCAAGTCATCCTGTTCAGGGGTCAAGACAGGTAGCTCATTGGATGGGGTTTCCACAGCACTTTCGTCTTTCGCCTTATTACTGTTTTCTTGTGTTTCTTGCTGATAATTACTGTAGAGAGAACCTAATTTTGTCAACAATTCTTCAGAGGTGTTAAAATGTAACGAACGAGTTTCATTTTGAGTACTATTCGTTTTTGACAAATTATTCACCTCTTGATGAGCATTATTTGGCTTTTCTTCTGTGGTATCGGACTTATGCGAGCAAGGTTTATTTTCATTACTCGATACCCAATTTGCATCATTAAGCTTTTCTTGTTTCTTACGCTGCACCTCATTATATCTAGATCTCAGTACTGTCAGCCACTCGTCCGTGCTGTCAAGCGAGCGATTTTCACTCTTTTCACCATTCACATATGACACTTTGTTCAACTTTTTCCTTGCATTATCAAGATTTTCTTGATTCTTTTGGGGCGTTGTTTTATATTTAGCATCTAATTGTGATAACCAATCCCTTGCAGCAGCCGGCAAATACGAGCGAGCTTCAATTTCCTCAATGTTCGCTTTTGGTCTGGTGTCAGATTCTCGACGCGCATCATCACGCTTTTCTTGCGTCTTTTGAACATTTGTTTTATATTCTGACCCTGTTCTCAAAGTTAAAACACCTGAGGTATTAAGATTAATCGAGCGAACATCGTTTTGTTCACCATTCACTTTTGGTACGATATTCGTCTTGTGACAGGCGTTGCTAAGATTTTCTTGAGTTTTTGAAAGATATTCAGCTTCTAATCTCTTCAGCCATTCGTTTGTGCTTTCGAGTGGTGACGCGCGCGCTTTTTTCTGAACAGTGTCCATCTGCGGCGTATCGGGCTCTTTTTGAGACCGTAGTGGATCTCTTTTCTCAGCAACTTCTGGGTTGTACGATTGAACTTCATTTTGATCACTTACTTTGGGTACGATATTAGACTCTTCATGCAAATCAAGCTTGTCTGGAGTCTTTAATAGCGTTGAAAAATATTTTGCATCTATTCTCGCCAGCCAGTCGCCGATAGTCTCTCGACTGGATGAGCTAGCCTCATTTTGTCCACTATTCTCATTTGGTGTGATATCTGACACCCTTCGCGATTCGTTACGTTTTTCTTGCGTTTTTTGGATTTTTGGTTTGCTATGTATGTCCCTAATGTTGTAATCAGAAGCCAATTTCGACAACAATTCCTCTGATGCATCCGTTTCGTCGTGTCCGTGTGAGTTAGCTATGCTTTGATCGCTGATCACTTTTGAGGTAATGTCTGATACCCCACGCGCATCGTTAACTTTTTCTTGATTATTTTGTTGCTTATTATTATAAATAGAATTCAGTTCCAGCAGCCAATTTCTTGATAATTCTTCTAAATTCCTGGACGAATTTGTGTTATTTGTAGATGTTGTTGCGGCCTCTGCAACTATCTCTACATCATCGTCAGAATCGCTGGAATCTGTTAAAGATACTCTGACAGGGTCACGCTCATGAGGGGCTTTTAGATGTATGTCAGCATTTAATTTATTGTCCAATTTGATTTCATTTCGTACATTTATCTGTGTTTTCTGCGGCGGTCTATATGACGCCGTGTTCCTCGCCAGTTTGCCATCGCCAACAGGTTTTTCTTTTGACATTGATTGTAATGTATTTGCGATTCGTTGTAGCAGTTCCCGAGATTCTGGCAGGTCATCTGAATTTATTGCTGCTAAAATTTTTGACAGGATTTCATCTATATCATCGACACCTGGAAGGGTGCTTTTTTCCTGGAAGGGTTCAAGAGGTTCGTTTGGATGAGTGGCGACCTCTTTCACAAAAACCACTTCATCATTGTCATCTTCATCATCTAAATCCACGTGCAGTATGGGTGCTCTCTTATTTGTATTAACTGATTTTGATTCTACCTGTGCCACCTAAAATACAGGGTAGACGTGATTTAAAGGTACTACGAACTATTTAACCACTACTATCAAACCACTGTTTGAATAACATTATGAAATTGTAATTAATAATAATAATAAATACGTTTATTCATCTCCACAAGTTACATTGTTATAATATAGGTTGACACGTAGTATGGCAGAAAGTTATAATTTGTGGAAGATGTGGAGTCTAAACTAAGCCTAGGCCTGTATTTTAGAACTCCAGGCCCATCACATCATAATAGTGGTTTTCAACGTCAAAATAGTACGAAAATTGGTGACGGTGTGTATGTGTGTGTGTGTATAATATTTAAGTATGTATAGATTTATTGCATAATTAGTATTTTATGAATATACAGGGTCTAAACAACCTCATCAAGAAGCCGTCAACCAAGCATTCTGTACATCAAATTAGCTACTGAACAGCTACCGGTTCACTAACTGGTACTTTACGCAAAAATTATTGCTGGGAAACAACTTTTTTGTTTTGGGGTGAAGAATCTTGTTTTGTGGTAGAACTCAATGTAACGCGCTCAAAAGATCGTGCTGATGGATGGTTCAAATAGTACGGGGGTCGTGAAGGTGTTTAAAGTAAAAATCTTACATTAAAAACTTGTATTTAAAAAAAAAAACTTGTCAAAAAGTTGGAACTTGACCCCCAATATCTCCGTAACTAGAAGGTTCCCAGGTATGGTGAAGTACGAAAAAATGATCGTAAGGACGGGGAGAACTAGTGCCTTTCGGCTTCGTTAAGAGGTGTTTTACACCCTTTATATAATTATATACCGGATGACTTTTTTATCACTTTCCAAAAAAAATGGGTATATTAAGTGAACGGAGTAGAAGCTTATGGCATATCTAGCTTTTTTTCTTTTTCCCAAAGCTTAGAAAGAAATTGATCTATCATCAAAAAATGCTACAAATTTCAAGTAAACTTTTCATATTAGTACAAAGAAAGAGAAATTTTGAACAAAAAAAATGAAAAATATTGAATTTTTTTTTCGCAAAAAAAAATAACTAAGTATGCCATTTGCTTCTACTCCGTTCACCTATTATACCACTTTGTTTTGAAAAGTGATAAAAACGTCATTCTGTATATATAAATATATTTATATGTATTTATACATCCATATGTATATATATACACTTTTCAATAGCTGAAGCGTTCTTTCAACTTCTTCGATATCCGTGGGTAGGAACGAAAGAGTTTATTGGGGGCATAAAAACTTTCTTAGCGCAAGGGATATGGGGGGGAATCAAGTTTGATAGTTGTTTCCCAATATTTGTGAAGTATTTGTTAGTATTGTTTATTGATTCTTGAGGGATTTTATGTGTAGTTAATAGTTGAAGTGGATCCGCTTGTTATTATTATTGTTGGTGATTGTTTTAATGGTAGACCAAAACTTTTTAGAAATATTTTTTAGACATTATTAGTTGACTTCGCTCATATTGTTTTTTAAGGTTTTTTTAGTAGGTTATTGCAATAGTTCCGGTATCGCAAGTAGGATATTTTCAAAATAACGTCATTATTAGTTTTTAACTTCCTAGGCATTTTGTCTCTGGTCTGAATGCAACGTAACATACCAGAGTAGTTATCCTCGGTTTAATTATAATTTTATTTCGGGGGATTAGTCGTTTTATAGAGTTATTTGCAATTAATAATTGAATAATGTTAATGAAATTGTTCAGAGCGGCATTTACATTTGTTTCCTGATACACTTTGTTAAAATTTAAGTTTTTAAGTACATTCAGATTTTAATTTGTCTATGTCAATTTTGAAATTTATTTTCATTGTTGTGGATTTAGGTTTAGCCACCTGGGTTTTTATACAGAATAAAACTGCTTCATGATCTGTGATAGGTACTAGTACCCAAGGAAAACGTAAACGCTCCTAACTTGGTTTTTAGTATCACATGGTCCAAGCATGTCTCATCTCTGGTGGCAGGGAGAAGTCCATGGAAGGCAATAGTTTCTAGATACGAGGTGGTCCCGGAACCGTTTCCCAAGAGATCAATATTTATATCACCGACTACGATAATATTTTTAAACGACGACACGGTCGTTAGCAAGTTATGCAATGAATCAAGGAAGGTATCGAGTGATTTAAAACTAGGGGGCCTATAAATTGCAATTATTATTGTATCATTTTTAATTTTTATCATCAAACAATTTGCTTCTGGTAGGAAAGGTTCTTCCACAGTGCATTTTAAATTATTATTGGTGTATACGACTATGCCATCGTTTTGATTGTAGTTAACATTAGTTTTATGTGAGTTATATCCTTGGAGCAATGGTAAGTTAATAACACGCGATAGCCAGCATTCGGAAAGCACAATGATATCCAGTGTGTGTTCGTCCAACGGTCGAGATTGACGTGCACAATATCTAATTTTAAATACTAGTAAATAAACGATTTTTTGTGACACCACCTGCACCGCACGTGTTACGGTCGCCGTGCGCCGCGCGATAACAGCCGATGCGCCGGCCGGCCACCTGTGTGGTCTCGCAGCGTAAACAATGTCGAGTACCAACACATTAGCGAATAATATTACCTCAATTATAATGCAGACGATTACACAAGAAACAGAAGACAATAATATACAATTAGATGAGATGGAGACGAGCATTGAAGACCAACCAACAAATAATGTACAAACGGGAAAAAAACGACCAATAGAAAAAGACAGAGATGAAGACTGGACCGAGGTCAGGAAAACTGGAAAGCGTTATAAGAACTTGAGTGATTCTTCTACACGAGCATCAGAGGATAAATTAGAAGTAATAATAATGTGTAAAGAAGCCTTACCTAAACAGTTCAAATTAGCCAAACTATTACAAACCAACAACATCAATCGTATCACACGCATTAAGTATTACAATCCTTTTAAAGTGATGTTACAGTTTGAGAGCGAGTTAGAATTACAGAATTTAATGAATTGCACAGAGTTTAAGGAAAAGCAGTGGACTATCTCAAAAACTATGGAGGTAGAGAGAACTTACGGAGTAATTAAAAACATAGAACTTGATTGTAATGATGAAGAAATAATGGAAAGTTTGTCGTCTGTCACAGAAATAATAGCTGTAAAACGCTTAAGTCGCAGAAATCCAGATGCTTCTGGATGGATTGAGAGTGAAACCTTAAGAATATGTTTTAAAGGGTCCTCACTACCAGCTTATATTCATATGTATGGTGTCAGAATAAATGTGGAGCCCTATGTTTATCCGGTTACACAATGCTCAAATTGTTGGAAATTCGGCCACTACAAAAAGATTTGCCCTATCAAGAAAATTGTATGCCCCAAATGCAGTAATAATCACGAATGCTGTGAAACGACTTCATATACGTGCGCTAATTGTAAAGGAGGTCATATGGCACTGAGTAAAGTCTGCCCTGTGTATGAAAAGGAGAAGAAAATTAGAAGTATTATGTCCCAGTTTAACTGTACTTACAAAAAAGCCCTCACGTTGTACGTTCCATCTTCTACTCCAATTCCTGATGAGTTACCCTCCAATACAACTAATTCTGTGCAATTATCTGTACCTCAGTTTGAGATTGATCATACAAATTCAACGCCATTTCCATCGACGCCATTGTACTCCTCAGTTTGTGCGGCCAATTCAAAGTCAACCGAAGTAATCAAAAACACCGTAGATCCAGTAGTCCCCACCACTTCATTCAACAAATTAGAGGCCTCAAAGACTCAGGGAAAACGACATAGCCGAAGGATTAATGACATATCCTTTGACTGGGAATGTATATGTTCAGACTCGGATTGTAATACCAGCAAAAGCGATGAAAACAACGAGAAATCTAAAGACCACAAAAAAGACAAAACAGAGAACAAAACTAGGGATTTAATAGAAAAAATTAAGTCAATTATTTTTAAGCAAAAATATACAATAACTGATAAAATTAAAATGTGCATCCAAATACTATTTCAGTGGTTTTTAAAATTGATTTTAAATAAGACTCTAAACTTGACAGGTTTTAATTTAAGTGCAAGCGATGGCGACGAAAAATAACAGTAAATATAAATTAAAAATTATCCAATGGAATTGCCAAAGTTTAAAAGGGAAAGTTACTCAATTAGAAGCCCTTCTCTCTCAAGAAAAAATACATATTGCTGCACTGTCAGAGACCTGGTTAGGACCGGAGTTCAACCTGCGAGTAAGTGGATATAATATATATCGGAAAGACAGATGTGACGGGTATGGAGGAGTTTTAATCTTAGTCCACCACTCAGTTAAAGCTCAAATGGTTCAATGTCAATCCCGAAATCCTGGTTTCGAAATCATACATCTTAAAATTTATAATTGTGAGTCTCTGAATCGTATCATATCCATATACTGTCCTCCCTCTGTTCGTACCTGTCAACAAGATTGGGATGAAATTTTTTCAATGTGTGATGAAAAAACCTTGCTGCTAGGAGATTTGAACGGTCACCACAGTAACTGGTCATATAAAAATGATACAAGAGGCAAACAAATATTTGATTCTCTGTTGTGTCATAACCTTACAGTGATGAATGATGGAGCTCCGACAAGAATTAAGTTGGTAGACGGATTTTTACAAAGATCTTCTCCCGATGTTTCACTCGCAACAACAGATATTGCTGTTAAGTACGATTGGACCGTGACCAATGAATGCCTAGGTAGCGACCACCTCATCATACAAATTTCTACTAACTGTTCGTCCACAAAAAAACCAGTTATAAGAAGAAACTTTAAGAAGAAAAAAAGCCAATTGGCAGCAATACCGTTCATATCTAGAAGAGAAATTTAACAATTTTAATATTACGTGTGACTTGCAACAGACATACGACCAGTTTGTGAATATTTTAAATAAAGCAGCGGATCTCCACATTCCTGTGATAAAATTTAACCAAAATCCTTACAATAGCTTTAGACCAAAAACCTACTGGAGTCCCGCTTTGTCTAGGACGGTGGCAGAACGTAGGCTAGCACTGGCTCAGTTTAGAAATAACCCGACTCCTAATAATCTATCAGTGTTACAATCTAAGATTAGCATCGCGCAAAGAGACATAAGAAAAGGGAGAAGTGAATCGTTTCAAAGTTTTGTTTCATCCGTTGATAATTCAACTTCTTCTAGTGATATGTGGAGAAAAATGAAATGGTTCAAGGGTTATAACAACAATCGTAACCTGTATGTAAGTGAATCCCAAGCAAAGAAATTGCTATACAGTCTGACACCAGATTACGTAATTAACGAACAGCCAAAATTTAAATCAAGTACACACATCAAAAGTATCTAGGGATCAACATATATTTTTGCAATAACTTTTCTCCTGATTGATATTAATTAAAATTTTCTTTAAGGATTCATCAAATAAAGTGTTTTCGTTTGTCACAGTAACGATAAACCAAGTCACCTTTGCATTAATAAAGAAATTTGCCATTTTCCTAATAAAGGGATTTTTGACATTTGAACCACTAACATTAAAGTTCGAAAAAAAGACTGAAATAACAGTTTTCTTTAAAATTTTATTGGGTAACTTAAACAATTAATAATCCGTGTTTCTACCGCGAACACTAACAACACAAGAACATCGGTTTGGCATACTCAAAATGAGTTCATCCAAATCACGCTGTGGAATGGCCGCCCATGTTCGTTGCAACAACAAAAAAAGGTCTTCTTGCGACTGGATACCCTCCATATTCGGCAGAGCTCTTCTCTGTAGCATATCCCATGCATGCTCAATCGGGTTCAAGTCTGGCGACTGAGCAGGCCAGGGCAGGACATTGATGTTAGCTGCGGCGAGAGTCTGTCTTACAACTCTTGCGGTGTGCGGTCGTGCATTATCATGCATTAACTGAAATAAGGGACCGATTTGCACTTGTAGAGGAACGATGACGTCTGATACAATCGTCTCAGCATAAATTTGAGCGTTGAGGTTGCCTCTGATCCAAATCAACTCAGTTCTTCCGCCGATCCAAATACCCGCCCATACCATGATGGTTCCACCACTATAAGGATGGACTTCCTGGCAGGATTTTAATCGCTGTTGGCGTCCAGGGGTTTTCCAGTGTCGTATACGTCTTGTATCCGGTCTCATACCAAAACGAGACTCATCAGAAAAGCACACGAAACGCCATTGTTCTTCTGCCCAATTTCTGTGTTCAAGAGCCCATTGATATCGAATCCTACGATTGTGCATTGCTATAGGTGGTACCCGTAGCGGTCTTCGGGAATGAAGGTTCACTTCATGCAAGCGGTTTCTGACTGTTTGGTCGCTAATTAAGTTCCCTGAAGAGTGATGAAGCCTCACGGCTAACATCATGGCGGTTATTGTTGGAGCTCTTCGAGTTAAGATTTGAATGTATCGGTCTTGTCTCCGTGTGGTGCAGCGATACCGTCCTCCATGGCGCTCAGCCACGGTACCAGTGCTTCGGTAACGTGTCCAAAGTCGACTGATAACACTCTGACTTGTATTCAGAGCTAAAGCTACAGTACGTTGCCGGGAACCAGCTTCTATCATTCCCACGGCTCTGAGCATTTCTTCCCTGCTTAAATGACGTCGCCGCTCCATAATAACGTTGGTTTTAATCAGTAGTAGGGAAACAGTAGCACTAATAATGTCTTCAATGCGTTGTATGTTTTTATAGGGAAAATATTGACAGCTTATTTTCATCTTTTACTCGAATTTGATTGAGAGTTCCTGATTCAAATTATGAAATGCACCAAAAAGGATCCATATAAATTTATAAAATCATAAATTTATTACAAAGCCACATCTCAATCTCAAGAAATCCGCATAAAAATGCTTGATCCCTAGACATTTTTGATGTGTGTAATTTAGTTTTAGAAAAATGTATTTCCTTGCATGAATTAGAGAAAAATATAAAACAGTCGGACACAGCTCCAGGGTGTGACGGTATATCATTTTCAATGTTAAAAAATTTACCAACTAATGCTAAAATTATATTAATTAACTTATACAATTTATATTTACAAAATGGTTTTGTTCCTAGACAATGGCGTGACATCCGTATATTCCCTATCAAAAAACCTGGAAGAAATCCTGATTCATTAGATTCACTTAGGCCTATTTCGTTGATATCTTGCTTGTGCAAGACATTTCACACAATTCTTAACAAACGTTTAGAATGGTATCTAGAAAAAAACAATGTATTTTCTGAGAACATGGTGGGATTTAGGAAAACACGCTCATGTCTGGATAGCCTGTCTAGTCTTGTTTCTAAAATACAGTATGGTTTTGAATCGAATTCCTTTACGTTATCTTGCTTTATAGATATAAATAATGCTTATAACAATGTTGACATAAACAATTTATTGATTATTCTAGATAATTTAGGAGCAGGTTCTAAAATATGTTCTTATTTATATAATTTTTTGAAAGAGAGGTCATTACTTATTAAATGTGACAGTGACACCATATCTATGCACAGGAGCACAGGAATCGGATTGGCCCAGGGTGATCCCTTATCACCATTACTATTTAATGTGGCAACCATTGAAGTTTGTAAACAAGTTTATCATGAAGTATCTGTGTCTCAATATGCAGATGATATTGTTATGTATGTAACTGGCAAAAATATTAGTGACGCCGTAGCTGATATTCAATGTATGCTGAATAACACTATATCTATTTTAGCAGAATTGGGTCTTGAAATATCCCCTACCAAAAGTAAATTATGTCTGTTTTCAAAAGGTAGGAAATATTCTAGATATCCGATTGATATTAAGGTTAATGGTACTTCTTTACCCATAGTTGTTTGTGTTAAGTATTTGGGTCTGTGGATGGATTGTTCTTTAAGATGGGGGAAACATTTGAATGAAATTATCGAAAAAGCCCACAAATTCCTTAATGTATTTAAAGTTTTGTCCGGATCTGGTTGGGGTATTCACCAAAAACATTTACGACGGTTATATATATCGACTATTCGAAGCCGTCTAGATTACGCTAGTTTTTTATATAACACCAGTGCCAAAAAATATTTAAATAAATTGGAGGTTGTACAAAATCAATGCATGAGGGTAATAGGAGGATTTATTAGGACTACACCCACACACGTCATGGAATGCGAACTTAGTTTACCACCGTTGGAAGTAAGAAGAAGGTTTCTGGCTGGTTTTGGTTAAAAACAAAATCATATAAAGAAAATACAGTTATACCAATTTTGGAAAAGTTAAGTGATATTTACCTTAATAAAACAAATAAAAAAGTTCCATTACTCGTTGGAATTCATGATAAATTAAAAGAATTTACCATTCATTCTTGTGAACAATTAGAAATGTTTTCCTTTGATACCTGGATGGCTGATATTGATTTGTCCAATATTTTAAAAACTAATATTGACTCATTAACTAAAGCAAAGAATAAGTATAATATGTCTAGTTTAAAAGAGGAAACATTAAAATGTATGTCTAAATATTCCGAATTTTATAGAATTTACACAGACGGATCAAAAGACGGAGATCATATAGGATGCGCATTTTATGATGAAAATACCGAGGGTAGTATGAAATTTAAAATCACCACCAATGTGTGCATCATGTTTGCTGAACTTGTTGCTATCTCTGAAGCCTTATCATATATCGAATCTCTAGACCAAGGCAAATATGTCATTTATTCAGATTCAAAGAGTTCAATTCAACACCTGGCTCGATGCTCCTCGACTTTTCGAGGTAGACCGATAGCCTATACAATAATTAAATCACTTATAAAACTCATAGCCCAAAATAAACAAATAATCATTCAGTGGATCCCTTCGCACATAGGCATAGACGGCAATGATAAGGCAGATCAGCTTGCAAAACAAGCATGTTCGGATGGCACAGATTTTGATGCAATACCACATTACATGGACTTTGTACCAGTTTTGAAAAATATGTGTTTACAAAACTGGAAGGAGTACTTTGATCTCCGCTCCAGGGAAAAAGGAATCTGGTATAGAACAATCCAATCACAGCCCTCATATTCTCCTTGGATTGATAATTGTCCTGTTGGCAGAGTGGATTTAACTATATTATTAAGACTTCGATCGGGACATATGCCTCTTAATAAATTCGGCCACTTAATGAAAAAAATACCATCCCCTGGTTGCGATATATGTAATGAGGAGGAAGACACATACCACATTTTGATGAGATGTGCCCGGAATCAGTTGTTAAGATCTCAAATTGGTATACACAATATAAATTTATCTAACCCGCTATCAGATAAAATAATTCCCATAATAAATATGGTTAAGTCCGCTTTGAAGAACAGGCCTAGAACATAGCTCTGATTAATGATGTTTTATTTGTTTATTCTTCCTGTTAAATTAACAACAATAATTTTTTTTTTTGATAAACTTACAGAGTGTCATATTCGCATTAGCGAAAAAACTCTTTAAATAAAGATTAAAAAAAAAAAAAAAAACAATGATATCGCTATATAATGATATTGAGAAAACAATCAATTTGTAAGTAGCACAGGTGGCACTACAGATTGGTATCCACATTGTCGTGAATCAATGAGTGAATCAATCTGATAATTATGTATGTTCTAAATGTAATAAAATGTGCTTTATAACTATACAAATGTGTTGTCATAGACTGTTGCAAAATACTAGGCCAAGCTGCCATAATAATTATGACAATTCAAGGCACCAAGCTTGAAGCAAATACCGTAGATGCTGCTGCATACCTCTTAGAAACAGAGAGAAAAATCTACATAATGTAAGACCCTAGAATACAAAACACCAGGTCTTCATCAATACATTGGATTTGTCAGATAGTGCGAGGTTTTGGATTTGAAATCTGGTTTACTTGCATAATATGACTGTGCTACTCACTTTTGGTTCTTCTAGGTCCACATATCCATCTATTACAGATGTGGTTTTCCTTTGAGTAGATGATCCATTCCTTGATAGAGGTGGAAGATCAACTGGCACAGTTCCCTTCGAAGACCCTTTTGGAGTGGATGTGGAACTCCTAGTTTGTATCGACACAGTTCTCTTGAAAGAATCTTTTTGGAGTGGATATGGAACTCCTTGTTTGTATCGGCACAGTTCTCAGCGGCTTCCTGGCTTTGACATGGTTATCTGAAAAAATAGTATAAGCAAGAATTGTAGGTATTTACTAGTTGATTTGTTGAAAGAAAAGTTCCCTTAAAGCTTGAAAGACATACAACAGTGTGGCTTTTAAAGGAAATGATATAGGAAATAGGTAAAACAAAAGAATCCTTTACAGAGGTTTGCAGAAGCTAATGAGCGAGGGCCCCAACACTATGGATTATCACAGTTCCTATAGAGCGGCCTATTCTAGCTAAAGGATCAGTTTATTTCACACGTGGATCTAAATGTACCAAATAGTCTTATAAAAGATTTTTACTATTTTAAAGTTACACTTTTTATTTAAGTCGTACCGACAGTCAATAATAATAGTTGCCTAGCATCATATCAAAAACTATAGAGTGACACATAACACTAAGAAGTCTTCAGGGGTCAATGCCAGACACCTTATCTGGAAATCCATAGAATACTTTTGCATGACTAATCAAGTTTGGTGATTTCGTATTTTGTAAGGTTTAAATACATACCAATTACTTCTACGTCTGACCAGCGAAATTTTTTCAACTGCCTGCTTCCCAGCACTGGTGTTTCATCATCCGATGAGAAATCATCAAAGACTCTGGAAATAGATAATTTATATTATTATTATAGCTTGGTACGTGTGGAATAATGTTGTGGTATGAACCTACGTCATTATTAATCATAATGGTCGGAAACCTGGCTTTAAAATGTGTTTTTATTTTGTTTGTATTTTCGACTGTGCGCCGCTTTGGCGGTGCCGTTGGCGTCAAGATGCGTTCACGTTAGCATGAGATCTGAAGTCTAATCATTGAGATTTCAATACCTGCTACGCTTAATGTTTTTCCTTAGCAATGGATGTTCCTCCAGCAAACCTACATATCTTAAAAGACCCAAGAACAATTCCGTTACGGACTTCATATATATCACATATTCGGCCTTGGCCGTGTAAGTACAAAATAAAACTATTTACACTAACACTATTTTGGTTGTCGTACTATTCTGAAAACCTCAGAGAAAAACACAATCTCAAATTCTACACATTAAAGTCATGACTTGGTTTAGCGTTTATCAACAAAAATGTCAAGGTCAACATCAACATGTCAGTCTGTCGTTGACTCGTTGACAGCATAATGTCAAATTGACAAGTGACAACAGATAAAAAAATCACAGAATTAAAAACAAAAACTCTGTGTTACCATGGTGAATTTTCATTATGAGTTTGTCTCGTTTGTGGATAGCAGATATTTTCGAGTTATATTTACGTTGACCGTCATAGTAAGATTTTGGGAATAATGATCTTCTTTAACCCTTAATTTGGCAAAGAATAAAATGCAATATAATCCATATTTTTTTATAATAAAATATTGTAGACGTCAGATGTTACAGAAAAATTATCAAAAAAAATCAGGAGCTTCAGATTTCCTGAAAACCAATGTATGTCACAGCATACATTGCCAAATGCACGTAAAAACATTGAGTTAATGTGTTGTATGTCGGAGCATACATGCTAATTACAGTACAAAAAAAATAACAAAAAGACAAGGCCTAGAAATTGCTAGCTTTACAAAACACACATTGGTAGTCTAGTTGTCAATTCCTAGGGCTTTTACCGGTTACGAAGCACAGACGGACTTGGCAATTCATGAATTTATGCATAATACTAACTTTAGCTTGGAGCATATAGCCTACATCGACCTTGAGTGCTCATCGTCATGAAATGGCCAACATTTTCATAACGTGATGATTCTAATGGGTTGGCTTGGGGTACACGCTTTGTGTGTTTATCAGTGTTTTCACGGGTGCGTCTGAACTTTTTCCTGAAAATCTTTTATCAAAAGACATCAAATTGGCTACGTAATGGTATCTGTGCCGCAAACTCCAACAATCTAAATACGATGGCATGCTTACAACACCCAATCACCCATGATAAAATTTAGGAATGGCTAGAGAATCCCACATTTCATTTATTCAGTCAATCCAAGAGAACGTCTGGTTTGAATATTGCGTATGCGTTTGCTTGCTCTACGACATCTGCTAAAACGTGCGGAAACGAACTTGTACAAATAACCCAGTAAAGTTTCATTTTGAACGTTGGTGTAATCTGAATCTTCTTATATAGTTTATCTGTGCCACAAAACCACTTTTTTCCATTAAGTGAACTATAAGATTAGTCTTGGTCGATTAGTAACAGAAACAGTGATACGTTGCGATCCGTTATTTCTGGGACGCGACTTGGAAGAAGCCCTCATGCGAGCTGCAGCTAAGCTAAGTCATAGCCACTTGCTGTTGGTTCAGGTTGTGGTGCAAGGGGTGTAGGAGTAGCGGCAGTTGCTGGGAGTGACGGAATGTCCCGAAATGCCCCTGACGAAATGCCTGTTGTAGCCTGCAGTCAACTCAAGCCGGCTGTAGCAGAAACCGGCGGACGTCAGGAGTGCCGAAGAGGAGAAACGAAGAGGAGGATCCAGGAGGGCGTCACTCTGGCACTTTACTTAGACGTAGACCATCGTAGCAAAGATTTTAGAAAACCAGCAGACTTTGTAGTAGAGTTGTATTTCGTTCAGAGGCCCGGCGTAGACTTTTTAGTGGAGAAGTATTCTGTTCAGAAGCTCGGCGTAGACTGGCCTCACGACCCGGTTCCCGTCAATGTCAGGCTATTTCAAATATTTAAGCGAGGTTCTAGAATAAAAAGAAAAATAAATAAATTTATAACGAGGTACAATATCAAATACCTATACTACCTACTCCTAACTCCAGCAGCGAATTAAAAGTAAAAACCCATATAGAAAACACAAACATTACAAGATTTAAAAAGACATACTTAGAGCGGACATTGGAACTAATGTCATACAAAAATATTGATGTCGTACGTCAGTAGCGCTTTCTAGCTATGAATATAAAAAACAAATAACAACAAATATATTTTTTTTAAATATAATTCAGCTATTACACGGTAGATCGCACTAGTAATCACCTATGATAGGGGTGCTACAGTTTAGGATGGCATCAAATTATCGAAAAATTTATCGAAAACGCTTGGTAAAATTAAACAAATTGTTGTATTATATATTATTGAGACTGCCTCGTTGGTCTAGTGGCCGCAAACGTGACTGCTGAGCATGATGGGTTCGATAACCATATCGGGCAAAGTGTTATTGGGTTTTTCCATCAGGAATTACTCAGTATCAGCCACGGAGTCTGGATTTGTGCCCGGTTGATGGCAATAGGCTCGCCCCCTATTACATGGGACATTAAGCAGTTGTCCCACCGCCAACGATGAGCGAGAAGCGAGTAGAGCTGGAAAGTAGAAAAAAAAAATACAGGCAATAATTAAAACTTAGTGAATGTCCATGATTGATCAAATTAAATATCTAAAAATGATTAATCGATTCCGGAAATTTGACTATCGAAGTAAGAGTTTCTAATACACATGATTACCATATCAGTAAAATTAGGTTTTTGATTTTTATTATTTAGGACATTATGTGAAAAACTACCGATGGCAAAAGTCGATAAACGAACAACTCTCAACGCTACTGAACAACAGAGGGCGCTTATTGCAATTTATGTAAATATTCTAGAACATTATCAGAAAAATTCTTTAAATCCCAAATGCTGGGTAAATAAAGAAAATATTAATTAAAATTAACTTAATTCAGGTCTACTCGTTTTTCCATATCGAGATTTGCAATAACGCAAAGCGCTACTTTTTTTACAATATATTTTCTTCTATTCAAAGGTATGTCACATGAATGCGACCTGTCAAGCGGACGTATCGCACTAGACTGATCGATTTGCTACTAAGGTGTAATAAGATAATGGAATGTCAGTTTCTTCATCTTGTCCCGTCTATAGCTAATAATATATTTGAATGTTTTTGCTTCTATTCAATGATAAGTCACATGAATGCAACCTGTCAAGCAGACGATTTGCTACGATATTTGAATGTCTTTGGTCACTCATGTTTTTTCGTTGTGTAAATACATTAAATTGATTTGTTTCTATCTTCGTTTTAGTATACAATCCATACTCTTCAACATGGTAGCAGAGTGTGGTTACGTATCACAGAAATGATCTAAAATATAAAGTTGTAAGATTTCCGAAAAATATTTACTTACGTAAAAATTAATTTCCAAATTTTGTCGAAAATGTCATCATCAGGCTAGACCAGCTGGGGGGGCTTGCGGGACTGTTCGAAAGAGATACCGTGGCCCCGGAACACAAAGGGCGATGAATGAACATGGATGGGTTTTAGTCAGTAAAAGTCTGACACTCCCTCCTGCTCCGCCCAGAGCGGGAGAAGTCATTTGATGATTGCACATCCGACAAAAAAAAAAAAAAAGGCTAGACCAGCTGTAAGATCAACATCGGGCAACTAAAAGGAAAAGAAAATGGGCCACACGGCGCAGGGGGCAGGGCATTTTAAGGGGCAGCCAAGGTGGATTGAGTGCTGTCGAGGGCAAACTATCCACTCAGGGTCTGCAGCGACTGCAGAGAAAAAGGCTACGTATGAAAAGGAAACTCAACACTACAACTGTGATGATTAAAGTGCATAGACACGGATACAGGTCCGCGCAGGTAGATGTGTCACTAGACAGCTGTCACGAGAACCGAGCGAACGTGCACCCGTTTGCTATTTCCACCAGACTATTGTTTTATTTAACCATCTGAACCATCTGTGCTTACTTACTCCCGTGACGAGCGGGCGTCACAATGTGGGGCTCATCGCGCATGAATTCGCCGCTAGACGCGTTCGTGTAGAGTTAGGTCTTCCGAAATGTCTAATATCATACAGTGTTCGCGCGTTGCGTGCTTTTTTATCACGTATTTATACTAATACTCACAATTGTGTTGTAGACTGAGCCATTCCTGATTAATTATGACTTTAAGATTTTAAGTAGCAACTTATTATCTTATTTGTTAGTACTTGAAGGTAGAATGATTTTTAAATGTTTCATGCTTGTTAATTTTAGGGAGAATATTGTAAATATGTCTCTGAAGTTTACACTCTATTGTTAGACGTAATAAAATAAACTTTTATGACGTTATCGGTACTTTTAAGTATAAAATAGAATTATTTTTTATTATTATTTTTTTATTAGATAGAGACGGGACAAGACGAAGAAACTGACATTCCATTAATTTGTTACACCTTAGTAGCAAATCGATCAGTCTAGTGCGATACGTCCGCTTGACAGGTCGCATTCATGTGACATACCTTTGAATAGAAGAAAATATATTGTAAAAAAAGTAGCGCTTTGCGTTATTGCAAATCTCGATATGGAAAAACGAGTAGACCTGAATTAAGTTAATTTTAATTAATATTTTCTTTATTTACCCAGCATTTGGGATTTAAAGAATTTTTCTGATAATGTTCTAGAATATTTACATAAATTGCAATAAGCGCCCTCTGTTGCTCAGTAGCTGTACCACTATTTCTTTACTGAGAGTTGTTAGTTTATCGATTTTTGCTTTCGATATTTTTTCACGATATGTCGTAAATAATAAATTTATCAAAAACGTAATTTTACTGTTCGGAGGGCTAATTCACGTAATTTTATGACGCACCGATGAAGTTGTAGTGCAGCTGCAGTTAAGTTCAAGTTCGAGTAATAAACACCGTTTATTACTCGAACTTGAACTTATTCTTGTAATCTTTGAGCTGCGCGTAAGCTGCGCGTGAACTGCACGTCAACTGTACGACAACCAAACTTACTTATGGTGTGGCCATATGAGAGAAAAAATATTACTGACTAAATAATCGAATACAATCGATTACATTTCAATGAATATGACGTTATTAAAATAATATCCCAGCACAGATTTTAGTGCTTTTTCTTACTTAGTAGAATACCGATCATGATGCGTTCCGAAGCACGCACCAAAGACGCGCAACAGTAGAATGCCGTTATTGCGTTCGCGTGACACGAACTTGACGCGAGCGTGTCTCACAGCGGTAGAAAATACGAAAATCGTTTTTTTATCGAAACTTAACTGCAATTGCACTGCAACAGCACTTCTTTAGTTACGTGAATAAGCCTACCGGTAATCATGTTATACAAATCACATAATTTTAGCTCGCCAAAGCTCGCCGTGATCTTGTTTATATAAGTCGTGTCAAGTGTAACTGCTAGCTTCAGTTACTTGATATTATAATAATTTAATCGTTAGGTACTTATTTACAACTTTTTTGCGTATTACTTGTTCACGCGGTCGCGCATCCGCACCGCGGGTTGTTCAAGTGTCAATATAGGAATAAATTTTATTGTTTCGCGTATATTTCTTTAAAATTACTTTAAAAAAACCTTTCAAAGATAAAATTCCCTCAGCGATATATGCTTAGCGATGCTCGCTTGGTGGTCAAAATTTAAGTTCAAGAGACCCAGCGGCCATTTTTACCTAGAATCTAGAATCTGAGTGCACATATAATGAATTAGAACTATTACTATAACTATCGGTATCATTATTGTCGGGAAGGGAACAAGTGCGTAGCACTTGCAGTGTTGCGCAGGGCTAGCCGCTCCGAGTGAGTGGAGCGAGTAATCGCCTGTCGCACTTGCACACTCGCTTATAGCCAAGCTACAAAACTATCGGAACTACGTACTCGCTTCCCGCTGCTCGCCAACGCGTTTCTAGTTTCCAGCTCTACTCGTTTCTCGCTCATCGTTGGCGGTGGGACAACTGCCTAATGTCCCATGTAATAGTGGGCGAGCCTATTGCCATCAACCGGGCACAAATCCAGACTCCGTGGCTGATATTGAGAAATTCCTGATGGAACCCAATAACACTTTATGCGACCTGGTGATCGAACCTATCATGCTCAGTAGTCGCGTTTGCGGCCACTAGAAAAACGAGACAGTCTCAATATAATACAAATATTTAATTAATCTAACCAAGCGTTTTCGATAAAATTTATCACTAATTTGATGCCATCCTAAACTGTAACACCCCTATCATAGGTGGTTACTAGTGCGATCTACCGTGTTATAGCTGAATTATATAAAAAAAAATGTATATTTGTGTTTTTTCTATTCATAGCTAAATAGCGTTATTGACGTACGACATCAACATTTTTATATGACATTAGTCCGCTCTATGTATGTCTTTTTAAATCTCTTTGAATTATTGACAAGACCTTACTTGACAGTGGCGCCATCTGGTGAGCTCAAAAACGATAGCCCCCATTGGCAACGAGTTTGTAAGTACACAGATACCAACACCCACTCAAAAAAAAAAAACTACAAGAAAAAGCAGTGATATAATGGGGAATTTTATCCCTTACTTCACCAACATGCTAAGCGGTGTTTACGTGCAACTTTTACCTACTTGGCTTATTATTTACGACTGGCACCAAATAGCTCGATAAGTGTTTTGCTAATACCGTTTTCATTATAAGTGCGCGCGGAACTAGTTGGCCGCGCCTTAGGTATGTGAGCGGTGGGACGGAGATGTGGGGCACGTGCTGTCATTACTCAGTGCGGCGCAAACGGAAAGCCGATGTCAATAGTTTAGAATATAAAACTGATGCGAATCTACATAAATTTGTAACAGAAGTAACAGGGATATCAGAACGAAGTGTGAGGAGAGTGATTGCTGAAAGTAAAACTAGCTACTATACAGGGGAAGCAAAATTTATTTCTCCGCGGAGACCAAAAGAAATAAAAAAGAAAATACAAGTTGATGATTTTGATTTAGGAGTGATAAGAAGAGAAAAATAAATCAGTTTTATACGGTAGAAAAAAAAATCCAAGTCTACGAAAACTAAATGCTGTGTTAAAAGGGGATAATATTAATTTTAGATTGCGGATTAACTTTTTTAAGAGAACTTTTGCACAAATTGGGATATTCATTTAAAAAATGTAAATCGAAGAGATCCCTTTTAATAGAGAGACCAAACATTGTTGAATGGCGAGTGAAATATTTGAGGGCCATAAGAAAATTCAGAGAAGACAAACGAAATATATTCTTTTTGGACGAAACCTACGTTAACCAAAGTCACAATGTCCAAAAATGGTGACAATCTTCGTCGGAGCCTGGAATATATTCAGATATAGGCAACGCGTTTAATAATAGTTCACGCTGGTAGCCGAAACGGGTTAGTTGACGATGCTTTGCTAATTTTTAAATCAGATTCAAAAACGGGGGATTATCATGGAGACATGAACTCTACAAATTTTTACAACTGGGTTGATCGAAAATTAATACCTAAATTTCCACCTAACTCGGTCACAATTATGGATAATGCTGCCTATCATTGTGTGCAAGTTGAGAAGAAACCGACTATGTCCAGTTTGAAAGTTAATATGCAGAACTGGTTGTAAAACCATAACGTGCCATTTTCTCCCACGATGGTCAAAGCCGAACTCTTGAGGTTGATTAATACGACCCAAACAGAAAAAATATACACGATTGATGAACTTCTGAAAGCTGCAGGTCATACTGTTCTAAGACTACCTCCATAACATCCAGACCTCAACCCGATCGAGCTTGTGTGGGCAAATGTTAAAAATTGCCTGGCCAGAGATCACATTAATGCTACATTGGACGAGAAAATTACAATACTAACAAGGCTATTTTCCGAATTCTCTGCTGAACAATGGCAAGAATGCGATGACCACGTACAAAAAAACGAACAAGAATACTGGAATCATGATATGAGATTTGATACTATGACGGACGAAATCATTATATACAGATGATTCTGAATCAAGTTCAGAGAGTTCAGAATCAAGTGATTCAGAGTAATTTCATATAAGTATATATTAATTAAATAATTTTATATATCATTACAATATGTCAGAATAATTTCATATACTTAATTTGTCTTTGGTTTATTTTACTATTAATTACAATATAATTAGATAGGTACAAAATAAACTTCTAAAAGTTCAATTGTTTTTTATTTATTATTTTCAATAATTGAACAATTATTGTACACGATATCTCCAGATTAGTCATCACTGTCTAATCTCATGTTGCGAGCAGTAGGCAACCGGCCCCCTCACCCCTGTCTCACTTAAGGTGCGGCCAACTAGTTCCGCGCGCACTTTTATTCGTATAAAGCAAAGAGATTTAAAAATACTTATAAATAGGGCGGACATTGGGACTAATGTCATACAAAAATTTTGATGTCGTACTACTGCAGCTACTGTAGTACGACATCAAAATTAAAAAAAAAAGTGTATTTCTATTCATAGAAAAAACACAAATGCACATTTTTTTTAAATATAATTCAGCTATTACACGGTAGATCGCACTAGTAACCACCTATGATAGGGGTGCTACAGTTTAGGATGGTATCAAATTATCGATAAATTTTATCGATAACGCTTGGTCATCATCATCATCATCATCAGCCTATGATGTTCCCACTGCTGAGACACGGCCTCCTCTCAATGAGAGGGATTGGGCTATAATCCACCACGCGGGCCTAGTGCGGATTGGTAGATGTTACATGTCTGAATTTTTGGTTCTAGGACATGCCGCTTTCCTCACGATGTTTACCTTCACCGTTTTGAGAGCAGTGGTGATGAAATAAATTACACAAAGTAATGCGCCTATCTGGGTTCGAACCCACGACTTACTGTTCGTAAGTCGGGGCCGCCACCACTGGGCCACCGCTGCTCTCAACGCTTGGTAAGATTAATTAAATATTTGTATTATATTGAGATTGCCTCGTTGGTCTAGTGGCCGCAAACGCGACTGCTGAGCATGATGAGTTCGATCACCAGGTCGGGTAAAGTGTTGTTGGGTTTTTCCATCAGGAATTTTTCAATGTCAGCCACGGAGTCTGGATTTGTGACCAGTTGATGGCAATAGGCTCGCCCCCTATTACATGGGGCACTAGGCAGTTCTTCCACCGCCAACGATTAGCGAGAAGTGAGTAGAGCTAGAAACTAGAAACGCGTTGACGAGCAGCGAGAAGCAAGTATTTAGTTCCGATAGTTTTGTAGGTATCAGCGAGTGTGCGAGTGTGGCGGGCGATTATTCGCACCACTCACTCGGAGCGGCTAGCCCTGCGCAACACTGCACGTGCTACGCACTTGTTCCCTTTCTGACTACAATGATACCGGTAGTTATAGTAATTGTTCTGATTGTGCACCCAGATCCCCATTCTAGGTAGAAATTACCGCTGGGTCTCTTGGCTTGAATTTTGACCGCCAAGCGTGCATTGCTGAGCGAGTATTATCTTTGATAGCTTTTTAAAGTAATTTTAAAGAAATATACACAAACCAATAACATTTATTCCCATATTGACACTTGAACGACATAAAATACAGAACAGTAAAATTACGTTTTTGATATTTATTATTTACGACATAACATGAAAAAATATCGATAGCAAAACTCGATAAAGGAACAACTCTCTCAGTAAAGAAGTAGTGGTACAGCTACTGAACAACAGAGGGAGTTTATTGCAATTTGTGTAAATATTCTAGATCATTATCAGAAAATATTCTTACAACCAGTCTTACCAAGGGGTATCGTATTACCCAGTACTAACTGTGTTGTGGAGGTCAGAGAGGCAGTCGCTCTATGTAAAATACTGGTATTAAACTGCATCCGGTTAGACTGGAAGCCGACCCCAATAAAACTTGGGAAAAGGCTAGGCAGATGATGATTATCAGAAAATATTCTTTATATCCCAAATGCTGGGTAAAAGAAAAAACTAACTAAAATTAACTAAATTCAGGTCTACTCGTTTTTTCATATCGAGATTTGCTATAATGCAAAGCGCAACAGGTCATATTTTTCAATATATTTTCTTCTATTCAGTGTTGTCACATGCATGCGACCTGTCAAGCGGACGTATCGCACTAGAATCGATTTGCTACTAAAGTACTAAGTCGTACGTAATAAGTTATTGGAATGTCAGTTTCTTCGTCTTGTCACTCTTGTCTCGTCCAAAGCTTTTAAATTTTACGAAAAAGTGACAGAAAATAATATTTTTTAAATCATAGATGAGTCGCTTCTAGTGTTGTCATTCATACATCGAAATGCGAGGGTACGAACTACTAAATGCATGGACTTGGAATGTACTACTTCATACTGAAGCAATAACGACTAAAATATTGGAATCACTGTAACACTTTTCCGCGTGGGATGTAGTGTTCTCAGCTGAACTGTACAACTAGAGATCTGTTGCTGTTTGATTATAAAACTTAGAAATGTGGGTACTTGACCTTACATTACAAAGTACCTATTATGTTTTGACGGATCCAATTCCTGTCACGCATGTCGGGAAATTAGCTCGTGTGGTTTTATCAGCCTGTATGTAATTACTACAATAAACAAAGTATTATATTATATTAAGTATGCTTTGTTTGATTATGATACGGGTTATTATTTTTCACACTTACCATAAGCCGCCGCCGCGCTTATGTCCGCCTTTGTACATTATGTGCATAAAGTTTTAATAAATAAATAAATAAATATTCTAGACAAATGGTAATTAAAATTTGTTACTGTACTATATGAATTTTACTAAAGGAGCACGTAAACACAGCATTGAGCAATGTGAAATCACCCTTAGAGACTCGAGTTTAGTCTATTAAAGACTGGTACTAAAAACGCCAAAGTAGTAAACTGCATAATGCAGTTGGTACTAACAATATCACTGATTTATGCGTTACCCAAATCGCTATAACGTGTAGTTTACTAATAAAACACGTTATAATAAACAACAAAACGATTCACCAAAATTAAACATTCTTGTCCAAGACGAATACTTACGTTTTTATCGGGTAATCGCAGCACTAATCACACACCTGTTACGGGCAAGTCAAGCGCACGACCGAGAGGTGCGAAATAAAAAAAACGCGATTGGTCGCACACGCACGAAAGTTCATGCTATAGTAAGTTGAAAAAGTGCCACCAAAATTTTGTGTTATGCTTGGACAAACTTTGACCGAGTGTCCTGTGCTTTTAAATAAGTTTTTTGTAATATAGTTAAATTGTTTTTAGATAATTTGTCTAAATGATTTATTTTTTATTGTACCATATATTGTTACTTCGGTGAATGCAATCATATAAAAAAAAGGAACTGGGACAAGCCACCAAACTTGAATTTTAAGGCGAACTTTTTGTTCCTGATTATTTATAAACACTTATAACAACAAAAAATGTGGCCCTAGTTACATCAAGTAACGTAGTTTACTTAAAAAAAAATATATAAACATCCTATCATTTTACACCTTTATTCTCAACGTGGACACGTAAAATTTGTTGCTTTGAGATTCACACGTAAAAGAAATTTACCGTGGCAATGGCGGAGAGTTCTACAATGCGTAAAGCAAATTTTGCAAAATGCTGGTATTACCCAAACGCTGACTATGCCCTACACCCCAGAAACTAAGACCTGGATTTTGGTGGACTTACCCAAAGGTCGAATACCAATTTCATGTAAATGGATACGGATGAAAGCCTCGCCAAATTCAAAACTAGGCTAGTGGCTAGAGGATTCATTTAAAAGGAAGGAGTTGACTTCTACGAAACTTTCAGCCCTGTGGCAAAGCTAGCTACAGAATAGAATAGAATAATTTTATTTGTATTTGTATTTGTATAAACATGGTACATTAAGGTCTTTTAGATAGGGTTGTGAACTTACATGTTTCGCCATAGAATGGCATACAAATATTAGAATTTAATATATAAATTTTAAAACGAAACATCAATTTGCTTAACTATTAAATCACACTAGGTAATAGGAATAACATTTACAATTTACGGTTCGTATCTATTCGAAATTTTAACAACAATAGATGCTTATAATTATAGAAAAACTCAATAGCCCTATTTATTGATTACTTTTTTTTCAAGATTTTTTTTTACACTATAAAAACAATTATCAGTAAGCCATTTATGTAATTTGGATTTGAAATATTTTAAAGGGAGTTCTCTTAATTCTTTGGGAATGTTGTTAAAAAAAAAATATTGCAATAATTAAACATTTTTTTTGGCATAGTGTGGTTTGATGTGAAGCTACCTATTCTTAATCTTGTGGGATCTCGACGAGTGTATTTCGAATGCAGGTCACATGCTATAAAAAAAATTGCGTGCTTTTTCACAAAAATACCAGCCTGCATTAAGAAAAGACCTGTTAAGATTAGTGGTTGTAATTTTTTAAATAGTGGAAACACACGTCCAAAAGCTTCATACGACTGAAATGAGAATGCTAAGGTGGTCAGGAGGGGTTACAAGACTAGATAAAGTAAGGAATGAGTACATTCGAGGAAGCTTTAAAGTAACCCCTATCGCCGAAAAGCTCAATGAAAGTCGTTTTCGGTGGTATGGACACGTAATGAGAAGAGACGAAGACTACATTGTAAAAGAGGTTTAAATCTACCGGAGAAAAAGAGAGGTAGAGGACGCCCTCCGTAAACATGGTACAATAGTATGACCAGCCTCATAATTATAGAAAAACTAGCCGACCCGACAACCCTAGACAGAACGTCATGGCGCAGCAAAATAAGGAGAGCCGACCCATAAACGTCCAACCGCGCGCACGTAGTGCGTACGCGTCCATCCATCGTCTTCGGGAAAAGGGGTGCGCAACGCGTTTGGCGTGTCTCGAGCTCGTCACCGTCAAATTCGCAGTAAGAGCGACTGCTTCACTAGCGGTACGTCCTAAGCGTTTAAGAGCAAATACAAATTGGTTGAGTTTCCTGCAAACGTGTTCTATATGTAATTTCCAGTCCAGTTCCAGTCAAACTGATCATAAAAATCGCAGTTGATGAAGATCTTGCTCTAACACAGTTTGATGTTGCAACGGCATTCTTTAATGGTTCACTTGATGAAGATATTTACATGAACCAACCGGAAGGTTATAGTGACAGAACAAACAAAGTGTGTAAACTTTTGAGAAGCCTGTATGGCTTAAAGCACGCTCCAAGATGTTGGAATAGATGTATCGTGGATTACCTACTTGATCAGTATTGGATTTAAGCAATGTCAAAATGATCCCTGTTTATTTGTGAGAGTTAAACAAGGTGCCAAGGTCATACTTGCATTCTAAGTGGACGACGGTTTGATCGCTGCCACGAACCCTAAGGATTCAGAAAGATTTTTTAGCTAAATTGAAGAAACGGTTCAAAATAACCGTAAAACCTGCGTCATACTACTTAGGTATGGAGATATTAAAGCATTAGAACGGTATCAAACTTAAACAGAAGCATTATGCTGAGAAATTGCTAGAACGCTTTGGAATGTATGAATGTAAATCTGTGAGCACTCCTATTATCAAGGATGCTACAGCACAACCAGCAGCAACCGATGAGGAACTTAAACTTCCGTACAGAGATTCAGTTGGAGCACTTACGTCTCTGATGACTGGATCTAGACCGGACTTGTCTTATGCTATCAGTGTTGTTTCGCGCAATCTCAAGAATCCCAGCGTTGAAGATGTTACAAAAGAAAAGCGTATATTCCGCTACTACATCAAGAACCGAAAAGGAAATAAAGGACTACTATGCTACAGTGACTCTTACCAAGGAGGAGATAAACAGACAGGACGCTCTACATCGGGTATCCTTTGCACGTACTCAGGTGGAATATTCTGGGCCAGCAGGCGCCACACCTGCGTAGCGATCTCGAACACTAAAGCCGAACTAGAAGCGGCCAGTGAAACTGCAAGGGTGAAGCACGGTGAAGCGCAAGGCTTAATTAGTTCATAGCCTATAGCTGTACTTTTCTCGCATTGCCTTTTACTAAAGGATGGCGATTCTCTAATTTTAGATTAGTTATCGAACAAGAAAATCGGCAGCAATGTCATCCAAACTAAACTTGTTGTTGAGGACAGCGCCATCTATGCACTATCGGGAGGTGCTACGAGAGCGTCGCGTCGAGACGTGTAACACATCAATCACATGCGCATGCGACACAATCAAAGCATCAAGCCACGTAGCTCATCCATCAACGACGAGAGGGCGCTGAACCAGCAGTATATGTATAACCAGACGACGACCACCGTTCGCCCCTTCTTTCTGCCACGACCTCCGAAACACGAACTGAAGTCTATCCTGTGTGCCTATCTAAATAATTTGTAAATCAATAAACTCTTTTTACAAGAAGAATAAACCAGTCACTTTGGTTGTCATACCTGATTTGCAAAAACCCATACACACCTTAATAGTAATACGAGTACGTTGTCATCTTTTGTTTCTCGGGCTATAATATCTGGGTTTACTTCGATTTTGTTATTTTTTGTTGTTTGTTTATTTGTTGTAGCTGGAATTGTGTGTGTTGATCTTTTTTATTATCATTAACTGTTTCTACTGGAAATCTGGATAAGTAATCAGCATTAGAATTGCTTGCAGAACTTCTGTAGTCTATCTCATAATTGAATCCGGATAGAAAATGAGCGTAATGAAAAAGTCTCATCGTGCTCATCGCTGGTAGCGTCTGGTGCGGGTGAAAGATCGATGTTAGTGGCTTGTGATCGGTAACTAAAGTAAATTTTCGACCGTAACAGTAGTGAAAGATTGTTTTAAGGCCCCAGTAGATAGCTGTAGCTTCTTTATCAATTTGACTGTACTTCTTCTCAATGCACGATAAAGATCTACAAGCAAAAGCAATAGGTCGTTCACAACCGTCAAGTAATCTATGCGAAAGCACTGCTTCTAACTTTATAGGCGAAGCGTCTGTAGCTAGTATTAGTGGCTTTTTAGGATCAAAATGAATTAAAACCCTTTCGCTCAAAATTTCTTCTTTTTTTTTATTAGCTCGTTTAGAGGACTTGTCAATGTAATAGAGGCCAGATTGTTTATAAATTTATTGTAATAATTGGCCATCCCAAGAAAGGTTCTCAATTCGTTGATGTTTGTAGGGCGTAAAGTGCTGGTGATGGCTTTTTTTTATCTTTATTCATATGTAGTTCGTTCTTGTCGATAGTGTGACCAAGGTAGTTAATGCATTGTTTAAAGAAGTGACATTTTTCTTTATTCACTCGAAGGGTACTTCTCTTTAAATTTTGGAGGACCTGTCGTAATCGTTGTAGTAGCTCATCTTCACAGGAGCCCTGTATAATAATGTCATAAAAAAAAACATTTAACTCCTGTCAGATCGTGTAGTAATTTGTCCATGAATTTCTGCCACAGGATTGGTGCTACTTTAACGCCGAACATTAGTCTATTTACTTTGTATGTTCCTTTGTGCGTGCTCAAGGTTTGCATGTGAGCGCTTTCTTCGTCCATTTCCAAATTCAAATATGCTTGGGTAATGTCTAAAGTGCAAAAAAGCTTACCTCAGTTCATTTCAGAAAATATTTGTCTTCAATTATGGGTATGGGGTATTGTTCATCTTTTATTACTTTATTTAGAGTAATCTTGTAGTCAGCACATAATCGAATACTCCCATTTGGTTTTACTATTGGAACAATAGGTGTTCCCCACTCGGCATGGTCAACTTTCGTAAGCACACCTTGTGTACATAGTCTTTCTATTTCGTCAACTTTCGGTTTCAATGCGTATGGAATTCTTCGTGGTTTAATACAGATCGGCTGAGTATTTTCCATTAAACTTAAATGAGCTTTGTGAGGCTTTGTGATTTGATTGATTTCTATTTTCAGAGTAATTGTTTATTTCTCCGATATTTCACTTTTAACTAAGTTGATATCTGCAATACTGTCTTGACTAATGTTGCTTGAAGATTCGTTTACTTTATGAGAGTTGGTATATATTTGTAAACAGACTCGTGCTAGGTGGCCTATTTTCTGACATTTTCGGCAAGTGCTTTTGATGGCTCCATACTCGTTTGCTCTATGGTCATCTTTTTCACATCGAAAACATTTTCTTTTAAGATCCCTAATGGTTATTGGTAATCTTGTATTTACCTTACTATGCACAAGTGGGTTGTTATAAACAATGTTTTAGCTGTAGGTGTTGTTATTTTGTTGATTGTGTTAGGTTTCTGAGGACATAGTTGCGTTTTCGTTCTTTCCCATTTCTGTAGCAGTGGCAATCTGCACCAGTTGAAAAATGAGGTTGTATCTTTTTCCTGCTGTATTTTCGTCCGAATTTCACTATCATTTAACCCTCGTATGAGTTGTAGGTACAGAAAGCTATCAGAAGTTTGTTTTGTACAGTTATGACATTTGAACTCACAATTTTCAGATAGTTTTTTAAGCTCGGAGGCGTTTATGACCACAGTTTCCTCTTGTTGCTGAATGCGAGATATAAATTTGTGTCGTATTGTCCAAATACTGGGCTAAATAAATAAATGAAAATAAAAAATAAAATAAAAATAGGCTCAATGTAATCATCTAAAATCTTTGTAATCTCTTCGAAAGTCATGTTCAAGGGATCTTCTGGACTGCACCGAATCGGGCGGGAGGAAACGCCCGGGTGTTTCCACTGCGAGGATCGACCGGAGGACACGGTGGAGGTGTGCCCCGCGTGGGCGGAGCACCGCCGTGTCCTCGAAGCGGCGATTGGCGGCGGCGACCTCTCGCGTCCGGCCCTGGTGCAAGCCATGGTCCGGAGCGAGACGGAATGGGACGCCGTCACCTCCTTCTGCGAAGCAGTAATGCTAGAGAAGGAGGTGGCGGAACGTGAGAGGGAGAGAACCTCACAGCGTCCCGGCCGCCGCGGGAGACGCCCCGGGCGTCGGGGGCCACCACGTGGCCCCCGGCCACCGTAGGCGCGGGCCTGTGGACGGTGGGCTATGGGCTAGCTTGCCGTCCGTCCGTCTCATGACGACAGGCCGTGTCGACGGCGCGTTCGTGTTCCACGCGCGCCTCAGAGAGAGTCAGCAAAAAGGAAGGGGTCCGAAAGGACCGATGCCTGCCGGGGTTGCGGGACTATTCGAAAGAGATACCGTGGCCCCGGAACACAAAGGGCGATGAAGGAACATGGGTGGGTTTTAGTCAGTAAAAGTCTGACACTCCCTCCTGCTCCGCCCAGAGCGGGAGAAGTCATTTGATGATTTCCCTTCCGAAAAAAAAAAAAAAAAAAGGGATCTTCTGGAGAGCATATACATACATTATTTCGTGTAGATCTGGCGAAATGGTGCAAAGTAGTACGTACACTTTGTTACACCACTTACCATCTGTGATATTGTTCAGCATGAAGGAAACCTGTAAGCATTTGGTAAAGTTCATAAAAGTTTCGTCCTCTTGAAACGGCTGAAAGTTCATACAAAACGAGTTTTCTTTGTTCGTCATTGCTGATTCGTAAATTGACTGTGTGTCCGTTGCACTATTTGGAGGCACAATTGTAATCTCACTTTCTTTTTGTAAGTGTAGGAATTTTGAACGTAATTTAGTATATAATTCTTCAACATCGAACCTGTATATTTCTTTGTTTAGTTCACTATCTACAGTTCCTTTTTCAATTTCGTTTTGAAGCTCTTGGAATTTGGAAAAGTTTTCTTTCAGTGTTTGTAGTCGTGTTGCAATTTCTTCAATAGAAATCTGTAATTCTTCATTAATATATTTTTCAATCCTTGTGAATGTTCCTCGTTATGAGGATCGTGTGCGTATTAACTTTTTAACTTTGGCCATTTCGTCGCCAACATTAAATAAAAGATCAAACGTACATTTTGCTATTCGTATATTTTAATTATAACAGGTTATATACTCTATGATTATAAGTGACAATCCTGATATATTTGTTGTCCAAAAAAGTTATTTTTGACCTTTGACCCATGTCACGTTAATATTATAATACAGTAGTGTAACTCGGCCGCATGATAGAAATAAATGCCTACAGCCGCGCGGTACGTAAACATGCGTTAGGGCTGCCCGTCTCCAGCATTTTAATTACATTTGCCTACTTTCTGTTTCTATTTAGTTTTGTGATTGTAAATATCCTTTTTATATAAATAAATGAAATACTTTGTATATTGTATAGGAAGTAGGCCTTGTAGGCCCTGTCGGCCTACCTTCAGTACAGGTCAATAAGTAAGTAAGTAAGTAAGTTTATGGTCTAAGTTTATGGTCAATGAAAATGTTATGTGTGTTGTCAATGTATGTTGAATCATCGAATACCTACAGGAAGGTATAGCTCCGCAATAAAGACAACAGGAATTTATTTATTTTAAAGCGGACTATACAGCAATTTTATGATCAATGAAGAAAATAGGTAAATAAAACAGGTAGCAGGTGGCGTTCTGTGGTTTCTGCCTACCCCCCATGAGAAAAAGGCGTGAGTTTATGAATGTATATATAATCCGTCAGATCCGTTCGTGAGTCAGCCAGTAAGAGAATGCAATGATACGTGATTGTTTGCTTCATATATTGAAGGTGTCACCTTCACCCGCTGTTGCATCATCGCTCGTGTTACATTACACGAATGAACAGGGTGCAACGATGACTAATTTCTCGTGTGACTCCGTTTTTCATGCTGGCCGAAGGTAAACCTATTCTGGAACACCAACATTTCAGATAAATCATCAACACGCAACAATGCGGACAACGACCCTTATAACTGTTTCAGGAACTAGTTTAGGCGTAAGTAAAGTAAGGGGTTTTTTGTATTGCTGAAATTTTATCTGGGTTAGGCTTTATTTCATCTTTGCCTATAATATGTCCTAAATAAGCTGTTTCTAATTTAAGGAACTCAGATTTGTCCATTTGTATCTAAGTTAGATTCGCGTAATCTTTTAAAAACATTTTTTAAGTTGACTATGTGCTCTTGCAATGATGTACTAAAACTATTATATCATCTAGGTATACTAGACAAATGGTATTCTGGAGTTCTCGCAACACGTTATCCATTACTCTTTGAAATGTGGATGGACTATTTTTAAGTCCCATTAGCATTTTTAGAAATTCGAAATGCCCCTGTTCTACATTAAATGCTGTTTTTGTAATATCTTGGGGGTCCATTTCAACTTGATAGAATCCACTAGCTAGTTCTACTACTACTACTACAACAGCCCATAACGTCCACTGCTGGACATAAGCCTCTCCCATGATGGGAGGAATTTGCCGTAATCTCCACGCTTGGCAGGCGGATTGGAGATCGCAGTGATGAAATGATGAAAGACTAACAGAAAACGCTGCTGCCCATTCTCTGGTCTACGGAGGCGCAAGGTGTTCTGCCTCAGACATTAGTCGCCTTATACGACACCCGTGAGTGTAATGGGTTGGTTCTATTCTACTCTGCCGGATGCCAGCTAGTTCTAGTGTAGTAAAATTTTGACAGTTCTGGCAATTTGTCTAAGACATCAGCTGCAGCATGTCGAAATTTCGGACTTCGCTTGTTTATTATTAATTTCATTCTTTTACACTTACAATATTACACTATACACTTTGACATTGAATGATTTGACATGAATACTTAGTTCAGTATTTTATTATTATTTTTAATTTATGTTACATTATTTTATGTGACATGAATACTTATTTTGTTAAGTATTTTACTTTTTTTATTATTATTGTGACATTTAATGTTTATTTTTATTTATTTTGTTTTGACATTCGTTTTGTAAATTATTGTTAATTTTTTATTTAATTATTGTGAATGTGAGGACCATGTGGGTCACATATTTTATTTTTTTCCCCACGACTGTCTGGCAGTTTGAGTACTAAGCGACCTACCCAAATGTCCTTTCTTTGGTATTGTTCGTCGTTTCGTTGAGCTCCTTGAGTTATAAGTCGAGCTACACGATAACTGACAAATGCTTGCACTGACTGGACAGGTCCACTCAAATCTGTGTGGTTCTTTCTTCAAAAGACCATCTCAGACACTAATCTGCATAGTCTTCATCTGAATTGAACAAGATTATGTCTGGACTTCAAAAGAGACCTGACCTGACCTCTGAGTTTGTTTCGGCTGTTTCTTCTCAGAGTAGTCAGGTACGAAACACCGGCCCCATCTAGTTTAAAAAAAAAATGACGTGTAAAAGTGTTTGTAAGAACCTACTTGCAAAAATAAACATCATTTCATTTCAGCTATATTGGGGATTGGGTATTTATCATCCGTGGTTTTCTCATTAAGTTTCCTGAAATCTACTACAAAACGCCACTTCGCCTTTTCTGATGCGTCAGCTTTCTTAGCTACCACCCAAATAGGAGAACTCCAAGCAGAATTTGAAGGTCTTATTATACCTTGTTCTAACATTTTACTATCTGTTCTTGTACTTCCTGTCTATGAATATATGGATATATAAAACTCTTTGTATAGACTGGAGCTTCATCTGTGGTTTAATTGAATGTTAATTGATTATTTGTGAATGTTAATTGTTCACCTTCAATATAAAATACGTCTGCATATTGCGAGCACAATGATTCTAGATTAATGCGTTCCTCTTCATTTACATGGTCAAGTACGCAGGCGCGATAGCACGTCTTTTAACTTTTAACTCGATTGAATGACTATTTCATGAAAAAGTAATTTAATCGAGTTACATGAACTTGGAGGGGGTTGTATTGATGATTTTGATGATTATATTTCTGTAACTACATACGTCTTACAGCCGCGAATAATATTTGAATCAACATACAACCTAGCAGTGGCCCGTAAATTGCAAAAAACGTAAGAAAATTTGAATTCCGCGGGCTACCCTGGAGCATCAGCCTTAACTAAATGATCACACAAATTAATAAACCTAGTCAACACATTCGGGTTCCCGTCAAAGTTGGGTACAAACCGTATTGCTTTATAAACGGTATCTAAATAGACATTTTTCGAGAAAACGATTCTGTGTCCTCGTACGAGTATATGTATCTAAATTAATATCTCTTCTAGAGTCTATCACTATTTCTCTACTACTTCTAACTATCCTAGTATTCCTGGATTTTCGTGGAAAGAAAAGTTTGAAAAATTATATTAGTACGGGAGAAGAGATAAGCGGTCACTAGAAATAATCTAATGTACCTACTTACATGAACATTAATCAGCCCCTATAAGTAATCAATGTCTGGTTTCCTCGATACAGCACGACGTGTAGATTCTGGATATACTCTGGAACGACTGGATAGCCGTACGAGCGGCTTAACGATTGCGGAAATCTTCCTTTTTACGCAAAACCGACCGCGAATATCCTGCCGACTGCGCCAATTACGTTCGGCTGCGGGAGGATGTAAAAGGAAACCGATATAATTTGCTTAAAGCTTTTTAATTAATAAAAATTATTACAATTAGGTCGGTAAAACTAGGATGCGTAACAATTGTTCGATCTCGATGTGAGAAACAAGAGTGTCCACCGCTACCGCTATCGAAAATGTTGAGAAGGCGACGGTGCCGGCGAAAACGCTTTGTATTAATCATGGTCTTCAGATTTCAATGTGGCGCAAGTACGACATAATACGGCGCTTTGTATTAGTCATGGTCTTCAAATTTTAAGGTGACGCAAGTACCACATAACATAAGCGTCATTACATCCTATTGCAATTGCAGAATTGTCCTAAGACAATCAAAGAAAACTGCAACAGGGACGCCAACTTGTCCCCATAAAGCCAACCAGGTAGTCTGAGCCAAACACTACAGCCTGACAAGACAATACCGACGTGGGCGCATAATTACGCAAGTAATAAGTAGATACATATTTTCCCGACGGTTCGTGTTCCTACTTCATTAGCTCGCTTTCCGTGTATTTACGTGCGCCATTGTGTCGCGATGCTCTCGTTTTGATTGCTGTCATAATGCATGGGAGCGCGGAACTCTGTTACGTACCTGTCGACTATTAGAGATGCTTCGCGATAGGTATAGATAGTTTATCGATGAATCATTATATCGATAACCTCTTTGCGTCTAGCAAGAGTTTAATAACTTCATTTTTTTTTAAATTGTAGACTTCTATCCTGCTTCTGATCTTGCTTGTTGCAGAGTCCACAATTATAATTTATAAAAATCTATAGTATAGTATATACTTAAACTATATTTTTATGATGATCATGGAACGTAACGAGTTGTACAACGAAGCTCGTGTTCAGCAAAATTTAAGTCAAAATGCGCTCACAATGGTGCCGATTCTGTTGTGCACAAACTAAACTTAATTTAGGCTATTGCTATATTTTACTAAAAGGCAGTGAGAGAAAAGGACGGCTGTAGCTATGAACTAAGTTAGAGATGTCAAACTAGTTTATGCCTTGCGCTTCACCGTGTTTTTAGTCGACATATTTTTATGTGCACCCTTCATTTGTATGGAAATATTAGGTCCAATTAAATTTTGACAGCTCTAAATTACGTCCGTCTCTTTCTCGTTTTATTAGAGAGAAAAAGATAGCAATAGCCTAAATTAAGTTTAGTTTGTGCACTACAGAATCGACACCATTGAGTCGAAAAGTATGTTCGCAATATTCGCCTTGGTAATTCACAAGTAGGTACTTTAATTGCCAAAATAACATTGGCTAAAAGTTTCCCAGCTCGATTAGCAATAAATAAACATCTGTCGATATTCCCGCCAGAGCTATTTCAGAGCTATAACCTCATTATTTTTTTTCGACACTGGTAGGCTGAGGCAATATGCCACTTGTGCCTGTTCTAAAAAAACTATTGTGCTCTGTGGGAACTAGAGATTTGCCACCTGTGCAGAGCGCATTTTTGTATTTCGAACAAATTCGTTTTTGGCTCTAGCGCGTCGAATTACACGCCCATTTTGTAAATGCAAGCAAGATGCATCTTTTTCCAAGGTCAGATACGTATATTTATTTTTATGAAGGAGGAGGTAGGTAATCGTGAGATAATAAATAATGTTTATTTTATTTACATTCGTTGTGAGGTCTTTGTGAAAGTTTGTATTGTGAATGTTGCGAAATACTTAAGTCGGTATTGGTGCCGTAAAGTTTGATGCTATTGATTTTTTTTCAAGGTGTGATTCGCAATGGTAGGTATAGTGATTTGTGCTTCCGTTTGGAATGTATCTAGTTATGGAGGAAGCCGGTCAACGCTGTTCCATATAAATAGTTAACCTTGGGTTACTTTACAATAGGTAAGTGATCATATAACTCACTCCTTGGTCAGTGTACATGATGATGATGCTATTTCAGACGACCCGATTGGCGCAGCGATAGTGAGACTGCCTTACGTTCTTAGGGTCCCGGGTTCGAATCCCGGTTGGAGTAAATGTTTGTGTGATGAGCATGGACACTTGTTTCCGAGTCATGGATGTTGATATTACACTAAGATGTATTTACAAAAGAAAAGTATGTAGTATATCAACTATCTGGTGTCCACGACACAAGCCTCGTTGCTTAGTGTGGCACTAGATGGCGCTGTGTGTAAAAATGTCCAGCGATATTTATTTATTTATTTATCTTGCCGATTTCAGCCACACCGACTGCATTTGATGACTTTCTAGGGGGTTACCGATACCGAATCTACCTACCCGTCACGGTAACCTACCTACGATGTACCTAGCCTGTCTACATAGAAGTACTCACATTTCATGCAAAATGTTAATAAGTATTTCCTTCCCTAAATTGAAGTTCCTGTCCACTTCCGAGTTTTAATAAAACAATCCCCAACATCCAATCCAATACATCCGTAATGGAAAAAATCGGCGGGGTGTGGGAATCGCGGGCAGATGCGCACATGCACCGCATCCGCGGCATGTGGCTACACAATGCACACACACGAGAAGAAAGGTACCAGAAGTTCTGCATAGTTTCATAGTAGGGGCAAAAGGCGAACACTTTCATAAAGGTAGCCATTACAAATAGGTACTTTTTTTTTAAGAGCCTTGTATGTCCCAGTGGTGTCGATTCTGTTGTGCACAAACTAAACTTAAATTAGGCTATAGCTATCTTTTACTTAAAGGAAGCGCGAGAATAGGACGGCTATAGCTATGAATTAAGTTAGAGATGTCGAACTAGTTTATGCCTTGCGCTTCACCGTGTTTTTACGTGCACCCCTCATTTGTATGGAAATATTATTTGCAACTAAATTTGACAGCTCTAAATTACGTCCGTCTTTTTCTCGTTTTATTAGAGAGAAAAAGATAACAATAGCCTTTATTAAGTTTAGTTTGTGTTCTGTTTAGTGTGTGTATTTTTTTTTGTGTTCAGCGATACGTATCTTCGATTTCGTTGATTCTGTTTTTGTTTGGAAGAATATTGGTCCCGTTTAAATTTTGTGAAAATCTGTTGCTTATCTTCGGAGATCATAAACAATTTAGAACTCGCTGCTGTAATCGCTTGGATATATTTTATTGTTTACACAACATAAATATAATGAAATCGTTGAGACCAAAAAATCTGTACATTGATGATTAAAAAAAAAACCGGCCAGGGTGACATAGAATAAGTAACTGAACATATTAAAACCATTTTTTAAATTTTCGTTTGTTTGTTTGTTTGACCGCGCACCACGTAAAAACTACTGAACGGATATTGTTGAAATTCAGAATAACATCTAGACTATATAAATTTTGGATTTTTTTGGAAAAAGGGGGTAAAGTTTGTATGAAAAAAAAAATAGACTGTTCTAGAATCATGAAACTCAGAATAAATACTTATTAATAAAAATAAAGAAACACCTGTTTTTATTTTTTAATATCTCGTCCAGGGACGCAAAAAAGAGGGTTTTGTGTTTAAAATTAATTAACTTTTTAAAGTTGCTACTTAAACTTCAAATCTACAACACCGGTAAATATAATTTCTCAGTTTACTTTAAAATAATATAATAATAATAATATTGTTTGTGCGCGCATCACGTCAACACTACTGCATAGATTCTGTTTAAATTTTGCACAAATATTCTTTTTAACATTCTTGCTCGTAAAGCTGATGTAATTCCACCGGTTTTAAATATGTAAAGCGGGTCAGTTAAGTTATAGTCCATACAAATTCCATAACAGTATTATTTGCCATTTCAAATATGGAACTGATCGCCGCCGCACGACTCCAGCTAGTGAGCAGCGCGCTGTTGCTATTCAAATTTCGAACTAATCGCCGCGCGGCGCCAGTCAGTAGGCAGCGCGCTAGCGCTGTTAAAATGGCGGGAAAGCAACAGTGTGCATTCACAGATTGAGTTTATTTAAAATAAAATAAAAAACTGTTTATTCGGTAATTTAAAAACTTGGCTGCATGCTCTAGCGTCTTTGCCAACATTTTCACGCAGCCACGGCAGAAAATAATCCTCGCGCCATTTTTCTCAAATTTTTTTTTCTTTGTACTTGTATTGTGAATATCTATTTTTTTCTGTTTCCTCGCAAATGTGTTAAAAAACGTCGTACGATATACGTGCGTATTGGTTATAACATGCTCGGCTCAATTATGCCCTCGCCTTCGGCTCGGGCTGAAATTCCGCCTCGCATGTTATAACCATCTTAACGCACTAATATCGTAATGTACTATTACATGCTTCTTCAACATTTAGGCTATTTATTAACACGCTACTTGCAGTAAGCAATTTTGCATTACGTCCGTATTCTTCAATTGTTAGACGTTTCAGCGTCGCACAAGCTATTTGGTTTACATTTTACAATGTAGTTTGTGGGTTAAACTGTAAACCAAATAGCTTGTTCGACCGTACATGAGAACGGCCATTTGTAGCTTATGCCAACGAAGTAAATAGCCCAGCGGTTTCATGATCGCTCTGTAAACCACGGGGTTGTAAGTTCAAACCCCAACATTATTTTCACTTTTTGTGATAGTTATATGTTTTTTCGTCAAATATTTTTCCAAAAAGTAATAGAGAAATAAGGAAGAAGAATACATGCTGCGCCGACTCCAAATAAATTAGGATAAGGGAAGGAGTATGCTGATGATGATGATTTGTCCATAAAGTAGTATAGCAAACAGAAACCTCATAAATTTACGTGTTCTTGCTGTGCAAGAACTGTGCCGTGCTATTCGCAATAATCAATAATCCATACGCAGTTTACGCAGATTATATGTACAGCTATATTGTTATTGGCCTCATTTCATGCACCTTGGTGAGAACTTAAGACCTGTCTGGAGTATGTCTGTCATCGAAGGTCTGTCGATGGAGATGGAAGACAGTAGCAAGAGGTCCTCAAGAGTTTACAGGAGCTATATCGTGTTTGGGCTCATTTCATGCATCTTGATGAGAAATTTAAACCTAACTAGAGTATGACTTTCATCGAAGGTCTGACGATGGAAACGGAAGGCAGTTGCAAGAGGTTCTCAAGAGTTTACAGCATCTTCATCGTGTTTGGGCTCATTTCATGCACCTTGATGAGAACTTTCGACCGAGGAGTATGACTGTGATCGAGTGTCTAAGGATGAAAACGGAAGGCTGTCGAGGCAAGCCCGTATTTGGAAAAACATAATTAGAATATTTAAGCGATGCAAATATTTCCGAAAAATATACTAATATTATAAAGCTTGTTTGTTTGGTTGGTTGAACGCGATATTTTTCAGGAACTACTGGTTCGAGTTAAAAACCTCTTTTATTGTTGGATAGCCCATTTATCGAGGAAGGCTATACGTTATAACATCACGCTGCAAAAACCGGAAAAAAATATTCGTTTTGAGAGCTTGCGTTGCGTGCGCTGCGTAAACGGTTAATAGTTACGTAACAATCATGTATGACGGAATTGTTCCTCTTATAAAGTTCTAAAAAAAGTCCGCGATAGCATAAAATATGTCTATCTTTTAAGGTTGTCGCACACTCTCTCTAACCCCCTCTCTCTCTCTCTCTAACCCTCTCTCTCTCTCTCTCTCTCTCTCTCTCTCTTATGTGACGCAGAAGAAGTTGCGCGGGTCAGCTAGACATAACATAACCTCACGCCTGTATGCTCTGAGGGGGTACGCAGTGTACAGTAGGTACACCCACATTTCGACAATTAGGTACTTATGTTAAGTTCCATTCAGAAATCAGTGGCAAAAAAAAACAATCAAACAAGCAAAAGTCACCGCCTTCTGAATGTAAAGTTATTTTTCGTCTTTTTGTGTTTTTGAAGTCGGTTTTATTTTTTACAAAAAAGTTTTTTTTAATCATTGATTAATTCGAAATAGGTACCTACCTAAGTCTAAGTATTTATGTATTTTCCTTTTCGTTAGTGGTTGTAGCAAGTTAGTCCTTCTGTCCTGTGCCTCCCCATGACGTGAAATCTTCTGAAGATAATAGCCATCATCTGTGCCGACTAGTCTCACGGCTCCTCTCTAGGAGTAGGAAAGAGTTAATTTATTTAATTGGGATATTTATTAGGAAAGTGTTTAGTAATTACACTGGGATGCAGTGAAAAATTGGTGGTCGTTATATTTTTTTAAAAGCTTTTTCAAATAGCCTTGATGCTAAAGGATTTACAGAAGGACATTAGTTATAACATAACGCAACAACACGCTTATTTTCGACAAAGGGTTAGGCTGAACAGAATAAATAAATGTATGTGTGTATGTGTGTATTATGACAACATCTATGTACCAATTTGTATACCCATGTTTGCAAAGAAATAAATGATTTGATTTGATTTGAATATAGAATGAGCCTACTGCCATCAATGAAGTGTAGCAAAAAAGAAACGTTTCGAAAACGGCGGCGCGGTGCGGCGGCGGGCGGCGGGCAAAATTATTTAATTTCTATGAAAGCTTTTGTGTAGGTATGTGTGCATTTCGGCTTAAAGCTCCAGACGTTCCAATGCAACATTGTATCTGTTTACTTTAGGCGGAAAGCCAAGTTCATTACAAAATTAACTGTGTTCAAATGTGTTTGTTTGTTGCTAACGTTCTCCGAAACAATGTTACCCCTTTGAAGGGCGGCCGTTTCCGGCGCGTCCGGGGCTCCGGACGGCTTCCGGCGCGAGAATAGACAATGTCAAGTTCGCAAGCGCACACGCAGCCCTTGTTGCGCACTGGTTCACGTAAACGGAGCTAAAAGGTACCGTTACACTAAGGAACTATACACAAATACACAAATAGACCAGCCACATCGTTTTCTGTGACTGAGGATTGTTGGAAATGACTCAATTAGTCTGTTTCTCGAGAAAGTGGTAGAAATAGCTAGTACAGGGGATTTTAATTGGCAAAACTGAGAAACTCGCATACGAACTTTTACCTCATTCAACCCCTCTACAAAATTCATTCCAACTTTCAAAAGTTTTTCTCTGCAATGCACACCAACTTGCAATTTGTTTATTTCTGTTTATTTTTTTTAAATTTTTGTGCAATTAAGAATAAGAACTTATAGCGTATTAAGCATAATCAGCCTATCATGTTCCCACTGCTGGGACATAGGCCTCTCTATGAGAGGGAATGGGCTATAATCTACCACGCGGGCCCAGTGCGGGTTGATAGAGGTCACACGTCTTCGACTTTTTGGTTCTAGCATATCCTAGAACCAAATATTCGGTTTCTTTACGAGAACTTATAAAAGGATTTTTTGTGTACCAACATTCTTGCTCCTATACTTAGCGCTTTTGGCTATGTCGTGTGTGTCAATGAATTTAACATTTTTATTGAGCACTTGAGTAGATGTACACTGGATTGGAGAAACTCTACCTCTTGCAGGATCGCGATGATAGGATCCTATGAGTGCCCTTCCATGGATTCTGCCATTGGCTACCTCAAAATCCATGCAGAAGAACCTGCTTTCGTGAACACAGTGGTACTGCTACTTTTCAACCGGCTTCCAAAAAGAGGAGGTTCTCAATTCGAAAGTACTTATATATATATATATATTTTTTTATGTGTTTGTTACTCCAGAACATCTTCGGAGATATAAAATGGAACTCTTCTGAAATGGACGGCAAATCTGCCGTGATTGATGCAATCGTTTGGATGTTTGTTGTTATACAACATTATGACGTAACATCACGCCTGTATGCTCGGAAGGGGAACGCAGATGTGTACAATACACCCAGATTTCGACATTTAGGTATGTTAAGTTGGCGCGTTAGTGTTCCGCGCGCGCCTCAAAGAGATGTCAGCAAAAGGAAGAGACAAGGGGTCCGCAAGGTCCGATGCCTGCCGCTGCGAGACTGTTCGAAAGAGATACCGTGGCCCTGGAACACAAAGGGCGAAGAAGGAACATGGATGGGTTTTAGTCAGTAAAAGTCTGACACTCCCTGCTGATTTCCCATCTGAAAATAAAAGGTATGTTAAGTTCCATATATTGGGGATACGCCTATTACCATGACATGTATTGTTAATAATGTCAAATAAATTCATGGCAAATATTTGTTTGGGAAAAACAAAAAATGGAAAAATAAAAAACTCAAATAACACAAAAAAACTGAAAAATAACTTTATTTTTTTTGTCACCGACTTCTGAAGCTAAGGTTATTTTTCACTTTTTTGTAGTCGCGTTTATTTCTTGCAAAAAATTTTTTTTCTTGAAAGCACAAACTTTGAAAGGGATTTAGATCGCCTACGACACCTGTTCTAGTGGGCGACTTATCTAAGGCCATATGTGGCATTTTGGATAACCCATAGACCCTTCAATCATTCGCCCACTGTGATGATGACCTTCGCTGTCTGTCACTTGGTAGTATTTTCCTTAACTGATTGGACATATACCAAATTGGGTGCGATGTAGTTTCCTATGTATGTACTGTGTGTAGGTGTGTTTTGAAGAAATAAGCACTAGATTATAATTTTATTTCTATTTGTTACAGGATGGGTACATTATAAGGATTAGAATCGCCTTAAGATACGTATAAGTTCTGCATCATATGGTTCAAAGTTAGGTTCAGTCTTTAGTCTTAGAGTAGGTACTTACAGTAACTTGTGGAACAGGATGTAGACGAAGAAGAAGAAGGTAGAAGGTTCTCAGGTATAGTGTAGAACAAATAAATGATCGCAATGACGGGGAGAACAAGTGCCTTTCGGCTTCGTTAAGAGGGTTTTTACGCCATTTATTATAAATTGTGACTGTTCTTCGATCAAACCGGAATGGACATGTAGCGGACGCGGCTACAGACACGGACATCTCCATACAATACTTCCTGAAGGATCTGTCAGTGTCCTGTGTCCGCAGAGTGTCCGGACCAGTTTGAATAATCGTTTGCGGGTGTTGTGAACTTTTAAGTAGTATAAACGTGCATATAGTCGCGGCTTAACAGCTAGAAAATAACATACAAGGGCACAAGTTTCACAATACTTGTTTACAAATAGTATAAAAGGGTTTTATTCCTTCCCACACCAGAATCTATCGGTGGGCGATTTTTAAGGCCATAAGTGGCCATGTGTTGATCATTGACCAATATCGTCGCCCACTGGAAGCCCTTTGGCCTAAAACTTAAGGCTATTTCGTGTATTAATACTAAGTAGGCGTCAGTGTTGTGATAAGTGAATAATTATGTTATGCGTTGATTGATATTAAGTACACGGAAGATCATCCCACACTACCTAAGTATAAAATTAATATGATAATCATATTATTTTGTTCTAGCAATGCTTCTACAACTTGTAACTTGTAATCCTACGGTTCTACAGCAGAGATGTAAACCTCTACGGTTATTATATGAATTGACTGAAAAGGAGACAAACACTAACTTTGTAGCTAGAATAACAAAGTAGAAGATAGAGCTAGGCATCCGCCAGAGGGTTGATTTATGCAAATATTCTGTAAACGCCTTTTATGTGCTTCACCCCTATCGCTATTGTGTTGTATACGAAAGCTTAGAAATCAAGTTTATTAAAAAGTTAGCATACCTATGTGCAAAGCATATTTATTTTATCTTCAAGTTTTGCGAAGGATCATATAGTTTTGCGAAGGATATTTCTCATTTGTTTGTTGCCTGTAAAAATGATGAGCAGAATGTCTTCAACCTGAAAATAGAACTGCTCACCTATTCTTGCTTATGGTACTTTTATTAAAATCTATGTTGTTTGTTGATTTATTATTCAGCTTACATTATTGTGACTGAACTTAATGTCTAGAGTTTATTCGTACGCCTAGCCTAAAACACCTGTTTGTATCCGATTAGTATTTTCTAAGAATTACTATTTGGATAACAGCTTATTATACAATCACTTCTCACGCCCAGGCCCAGCTGTGGGCGAAACGCCCACTTTTGTCCCAGATACGGTAAAATAGACGAATTTGACATTTTATTATACCACCATATCAGGAATATTTGGAACTGTCCCGTGCTTTAAAAGTTTTGTCATTGACCATGTTATAAATAGGCACTTTATTTTCTAATAAACTAAAACTGATGTTGTTATTATTTAAATTATGTAATTTAAATCTGTGGGACATTGTGTTTATCTTTTTTGGCCATGTGTTCCTTTTTGGGTTTATTTATTTGCTGTAGTATTAATGACACGCCAAGTAAAGTTCACTACCCCAACTCTGATACCAATGTATTTATCGACGCAGTATGTCCTCGTCTTCTCTCAGTACGAGACTATTTATTGTCATCTCAGTTTCCACTCGCTTTCTTACCACATCATCCTTCCAGAATCCAATCCATTAATTGTTTTCTTAATCTTCTTCTTTTCGCGACGCCATCCCTAGTACTCAGTACAATTATAAGTACGTTAACAACATTGGGCAATTCCTCCAATACAATACAGTCGACAGGGCCCTAGGGCTCGAAGGTCAGTCAATCAACACGGGGGCGTTGTTGACCACTTGTGGCCATTGAGACCTTTAAGGCCATGTTTACTACAGGGCAGACTTGTTTACGATACTCGGTTAATTGGCTGCAAGGCGACGCTGTTCATACAGTTAAAATGTCGCGAGCCCCGTGAGGTTTCACAATTGTGCAAGTAGGTAATGAATTAATTAATTATGTGGCATACATTCGATTATGTTGTGAGTTTGCACTGCACATTTGCACTTAGACGGAGTGGATGTGGTTATACATGTAGGTAGTGTATTTGGGTACTTAGGTACTGATAACTGAATACTTCAAATAGTCACACAATAGGTTGGGAAGATGACCTCAAGAAAGTGGCTGGTCCGGAGTCGTCAAGAACAGCGAGAGACAAAGACAAACAGAAATGGAAAACTTTAGAGGAAGCTTTCGTCGAAGGATAAAAGATAAAACCGATCGTGTGCGATAAATAAAGTGTATTGTAAATACTGTTACTTAACATTGTTAAACAATAATAAACGCTGATTTTATTATAATTAACCAAGTACTTTAAGTTACCTTCTAGATGAAAAAGCTGATACCAATGTACGAGCAGTTCGTACACTGAGATATTGTTTATAGTAGAATCAGGACTAAAATAAAATAACTGTTGGGTGACCATCGCAGGCTTACTCAGCGAATATGCAAGTCCATTGCTATTTAATGTAAAAACTAAAACAATACATGCATGTTATAAAGCGAAGTTCGCACATGCCTCATTTCGTTACCATCTAACTGTTCGCGAGACCGACCTGATTAAGTTTTTATCTCAACTTCAGCATCAATAAGCAACTGTTCGGTTCGCGTTACGTTCCGTGGAAGCTCGAGTGTGGGAGCGGTGTCGGGTTCGACTCCCGCGCCGCACAATCGCCACAGATATTGCTCAACCGATACTAACGGTGGTAACTGTAGCGTTATGGGTGCTAAGAGAGTTCATCTTCACTCACCTCGGTATAGGCCTCTCTTTCCAACCTAATCCTATTTTTATTTACCATACGTAGTATTATCAGCGTAGCCTTTTCTCAACTATGTTGGGGTCGGCTTTCAGTATTTTATATCGAGCGACAGCCAAATGACAGCCGGGAACAATTCCTTTAGGTGCTTTCCAAGGCACGGAGGAAACTCGGTATGTTAGTAATGGGTGGTCACTTATCCACGCACCAACCTAGGCAGTACCTACGGCTTAACTTAAAGATCGTCTCGAACGGCTGTTATTATTTCGCCACGAGAAACTCGTCGCTAAATAATAATAGCCGTTTTTATCTCCGTCTTGTATCTCCTAAATAAATTCATCTGCCATCAGCTACGATCTTTATATCCTATTTTTGCTTCAAAAACGTTCGAAGTGTTCATACAACCATTGGCCATGCCTTGGTGCATGAGCTAATGTTAGTGCAAGAGCAAAAAAAATAAAACTTACGTTATTTGACAGCCCATTGAATGCTTTTACTTGATTCCCTCGAATCTCGTCAACAGATTGTAACGGTATTTCATTTGTTTCGGTGTCGACTGCTACTGACCTACCTTCGGATAACTTAATTTGTTGAAACTCATTACTACTGAGCATTACCCCACTTTGTGGGTGTGTGATGTGGTCGCTATATACGCGATTTGCGTTAAAGTAACTTGATCACCTAATTGGATACGCCTACAAACCTTGTGTTTGATCGGATTAACGAAGGTGAGCAAAAATAGTACATTTTGATACAAGTGGAGAAACTATGTCATTGCGTAGGCGAGGGTGTTCTGGAGCCGAGAATTGCAGCAATGTTTTGCAATACACTGACGAAGAAATAAAATAACAGAACGAATAGTATTTTTGCCATTCATTTATGAAGCCGCAAAGCAGCCTAATATTATAAATTCAAATAATTTAGAATTTAGGATATAAATAATGTTGTATTTGAGATATTGTTAATGACCAGCATTTGTTGGTGCCCAAAAAACGCCTACACCTTTGACAGATTTCTTTTCAATTCTTCTTGCGATAAATTCGCTGATGGTCTCTTTTAGATCAAGTAAGGCCTTGTTTTGCTCAAAATAGTGTGTTACGATAAACCCATTTAACAAGGTATGTAGCTAAAAAGCTCTAAGCTAATCGCTCTTGCTTGTCGTGTCCGCTCACAGTATCACCAAATCTGATGCCGGGCCGTTTTTACCCGACTTGTCGCGGAAGCCGGGTGATTCCCACGCATTGCTTCTGCGACCTTCCAGCGGCTTCCAAACAATAGCTGGTATCTGGTGCCATCTAGCGGTTACCAACTTATGACCGATATCTTTTTTATTTACATTTTAGACACAAGGCTGCGAATTACGAATCAAAGTTTTTGTGGACAACTAACTGGGATTTTTAATTTGGTTTTTCTTTAGAGGTTAATGCACAACCTGGTGTAGGTTGACATAACTGTTTATTGTGGTAAATTGTATTTGGGTTCTATGTACATATGAAGCATGCATTAGGTATGAGTGCGAGAGTACCTACTGGCGGCCTAGTGACAACGAGTTCTTAAATCGTACCCAGAAAACCAAGACAAAATGACATTCTGCGAAAGTAAACGCCAATAAAACCGGCGAAGTGCGTGACGGGCCATGCGCAGTATAGGGTTCCGTAGTAGCCCGTTATCACAATATATACAATATACAGGGTGTAAAAGAACTCATCACGAAGCCGTCAACCAAGCATTCTGTACATCAAATTAAGTAATTTTACGCAAAAATTATTGCTGGGAAACGACATTTTTTTTGGGGTGAAAAATCATGTTTCGTTGTAGAACTCAATATAACGCACTCAAAACATTGTGCTGATGGATGGATTGAAAAATCTTACATTAAAAACTTGTATTTAAGAAAAAAACTTGTCAAAAAGTTGGAACTTTGACCCCCAATATCTCCGTAACTAGAACGTTCCCAGGAATGGTGTAGAAAAAAAAATGATCGCAATGACGGGGAGAACAAGTGCCTTTCGGCTTCGTTAAGAGGTGTTTTACACCCTTTATATAGAACGATTTATTCTATGGATTTCGTATTTGGTAAAAGCATCCAACACCCAAGTTCAACGACTATTACTGCTAAACTAATAAAGTTATCTTAACCGCTATAATTGTTCTTTAAAGTTCATGAAATGCACTATTATCAAGAATTTTTCCAGATTTTTCAAGCCAGCAGTTTAGCTTTTACAGGGGGGGCGCTCTACTGGAACAAAAATTTGTACTTTAAAGTTTAATACTTCGTAAATGTAGCATTAAATCCAAAAAATAATATTAGCAACCCCTATACTTCATAAAAGATAGCTTGATCTCTGATCTCTTAAAGATAGCTGATAAGTCGTTTTAATACTTAGTCAACGAAACTCCACACAATGGGGTAGAAGACGAAAAAAAAAATCATCCCCACTTTGTCGGCGTAATTGATATACACACCCCTACAAAATTACAACTTTCTAGGTCTATTACTTAACGGTCTCTTAGCAAAACCTCGTACAGACGGACATGACGAAACTAAGTCAGGCTTCATCATAAGACAGTGTAAGGATTTTACCGATACTGCTGCAGTTAAGGTTTTATATAATGCACTTGTGAGAAGTCACATAGAAACCAGTGCATTAATTTGGAATCCACATGAAAAAAAATACAGCCTCATGTTGGAAAAAATCCAGAATAAATTATGTAGGTTCCTCTACCTCAAACAATATGGAGTTTATCCCTTTTATCCTCTGATGTACCCAAGTCTGTTCGTAGTGGGCATGGCTGGGTACACCAGGCTGGCAGTAAGAAGGGACGTGGCGCTAGTCAAGTACGTGGCGAGCGTACTGTTAGGGCTGCTGCACCACCCAGAGGTGCTGGCTGCGCCGGATGGGTGCGTGGGAGCGCGCCGTCGCGTCGCCCCGCACTGTTCGACGTGCCAGCGGCTAGGACTAACCTACTCAAGTTTGCCCCTATGTCGCGAGCTGCGCGTATTATTAATATTATAACCAGTATCGGAAGATATATTTGGGCAAAACCTGCCGAGATTTATCCAGAGGGCACAAATCATTATTGAAAAAGGTGTCCAACTGTGAATTGTCGTGTTTAATTATAATAATAATATTTTTACTTGTAATCTTACTTATTTTAAATTGTGTGTTTTTCTATTTTATCTGTTTTTATTGTATGTTTCTATATTTTATGTATTATAGCATCGTATTGGACAAGTCTGTAATGATGCTATAATTGATGGTAAATAAATAAATAAATAAAAATAAATAAGTATAAGGGTTCCTTGTCAGGACTACGGAACTAAGGTACCTTAGAAGCCTGAAAGTCAGGCAATTAAAGTACTTCTTACCAAAGAATAGTTGTTGTTATAATATTGCCCAGTAACTGCGGAGGTCAGATAAGCAGTCGCTCCATGTTAAGAACGGCTACATCCAGTTCGACTAGAAGACTGCCCAATAGAAAAATAGCCAGATGATTTTACATAACATCTCACCGCAACGCGGCGGGATCTTGCAACAGAACGCCCTAGAAGTAATACATAATATACTAGCGAACGTCACGCGGTTTCACCCGCGTAGTTCCCGCTCCCGTGAGTACGGGGATAAAATGTAGCTTATATTACGCAGCAGCAGCTTAGCTGTAGCTTTCTAACGGTGAACGAATTTTTGAAACCGGCGCAGTAGTTTTTGAGTTTATTCATTACAAACATACAAACATACAAATCTTTCCTCTTTTTAATATTAGTGTAGATGTAGATTATACATAATATTACCCACTAATATTATTGTTGATAAGTGGACCGGATGTTACATAGATATACTAACAGCTTTAAGTTGTCGTCATAAGGTGCTATTTTGTATGTTTTTTTTTGGTTAAAGAAATTGCATCAGACTTTAATTAGATAAATGATTGAAAAGTAGAGTGGAGCTTTTAAACTTTGCTTGTTATTTAACATCTATTTCAGTTTCTGATGGCCTAGTGAAGTTTATCAACCATTAAGAGCCACATTGACCAGCGTTTCTGGGCACCTATGCTAAGCACAAAAATACTTTAGTGCCCATAACCTAGAAAGAGACGATACGGAATTGTTTGAATGCTGCAACGAACTCGGCTACAGACCTCATCTGGAAATGGGATGAGTTGGTATTACAAAGGGAACATTTTTCCCATTGGCCGCCAGTGGCAACAATTGGGTTTTTTTTCCCTTTTGTCGCCAGGGGTTACAAAGCCGGTGCTGACAACTGGGATAAGACGCATAGAACTGTCGTCTAAACCTCCGGCTTTTTAAACTATGAGAAAGTATAATTTCTCAGGTTCAGTTTACCTCACAAAATCCCATTATATACAAATAATGTTATCTACCGCATCCTCTCTACTAGAAAGCATAGAATAGACTCGGATGGATTCCACCGCGTAACGGTGTTGGCGTGACGAAGATGACGCGTTCATATTGATATTCCACGTTGTTACGTAAGGGAAGTCGGTATTAATGGTCCGCACAGTTAATCCAATGAGCGACCGGTTCTATGCTCGAGACTGTCTGCGCCTGCGCTTGTGAGGCCGCTGATACACCGCGTTGTAACGACATCCCTGCTTGATTACTCGTGTAGGATGTTCGTGTTTTATTCGGTTAGCTGATATTCAAATCATACTAGAATACATTATTGTAGTAGGTTCGGTCATAGATTCTCGAATGTTAATCAGCTACTGAAAATTGAATAACGTTTTTCAGAATCAAGCCAGTGTCAAACTCAGCCTGAACGTATCGCACTTCATTATCATTAGGTATTTCCCTGCTGACCGTAGGCCTACAAAGCGTTTTCATGCACTCGCTACAACGACACATAAGTACCTAATCATCGTGTCAATTCAATAATTGATATCAGAATTATAGCAAAGAACTTTTCCCAACTACCTATGTGAGTGAATGAATAGATGAAATGATGATAGATCGAACTCCACGACCCAGTAAATAAAATGAAACGTCCATTCGCTCGAAAGTTCGCAACCGTGTATCGGTGTGAGATGCGCCCCTAGCGACCTCGCAAGGCCGCGCATCCGCCGCCCGAATAAGGCTCCGCCTTCCCGCCTCTTTATACCGCAAACCTTTTTATACCTCACATTCTACCACTACAACGTAGCGGTACACTTTTTATCCCATAATATGCAGAGGGAATTAGACTGTATGCCTTGAAATTAATTGCCACGCCAGATGTGGACAGACACAGAAAACACAGGTGGTACAATCCTGCAATTAAACGTAAGAGACTGTAGGTTACCGAAATCGAATATTAGAAGAAGAGATAGAAATAAGCAATGAAAGGAAATAAGAATAGAAAAGAATAACAACAACCTGCAATCACCTAAGGGTTAGGCACAGGTGTAGTAGGTACTAGGAGGTGTAATAGTACACCAACATTTCGCCAGTTATGTTGAAGTCCCATGTAATGGGGAGCGTATTGCCATCAACCGAGCACAATTCCAAACTCCGTGGCTGCTACTGAGAATCTCCTGATAGAAAAACCCAATAAGACTGCCCGACCCGGGAAGCGAAATCAGGAGCTCTCAGAAATTAACAAATAAGTACCGTTTCGATGTTTATGATACAAATGAGGTTGCAGTTTCTCTCTTGAAATAAAATTTCAATACTGTTCTAAAGGCTACGTCCTGTCTCGTAACTTACACATTTCGACAACTAATCAAAATAGCATCACAAAAGTCCCATTTCATAACTTTTTTGATCTTCATACTTCATAATATGCGTAACATTCAATCCCATTGCCCACGGGCGTTTTACCAATTGATTGTTGCTCATCAAACAACCCATAACTTGTGTTCTTAAATTAACACCACCTTTGTCTTGTGAGAAATTAGTCGACATTATTTAAGTAGAACTGTGGGACACCCGGTATCATTGTCTTGGAAGTCATGAGTCCGTTTTTGTATTGTTCAAGGTTACAAACGGGATATTGATCACCTGTGCGAGCCAGGTGATTGTTTTTTGGGTAAACACAGGTGCAAGTCAAAATAAGATATTGGTCTAGGTTAGGTTGATGTTTATTTGTTGTCGCTACTTATGAATCTATGTAATGGTATGTATTTAAATAGAGACTGTTATGATACTTAAAATCAAAAGCCAACCAAAAATCCTATTTAGTATCCCAGAGATCGGTTCCGTTTTTTTCTTCCTTATACCACAACATCTAACTACATCAATACGTTGTTGAAATTTTGTCTCTTGTAACCATCAATTTACCCAGTCGATAGAATTTCACTACTAGACAAGCAAGGGCCTCTCTCAGGTTGCACCAGAACATCTGGTTCTCCTCCTTCCGCATCCTTTGTGTCCCGGCTCCCGCCCGATTACCTCATAACATCGTCTGCCCATCTGGCACCATGACACCAAGGACACCAACTCATCCTAGCCTAGCTTTTTTCCAACTATACAAAATGTACACGAATACCAGTATTTTACAAGGAGCCATTTTACTAGCACCTATTCTACAAAGAATAGGTGCTAGTAAAATGGCTCCTTGTCATAGTAGTGGGCTGTTGTAGTAGTAGTAGATACAAATCTACTACTACTACAACAGCCCATAACGTCCAGTGCTGGACATAAGCCTCTCCCATGATGGGAGGAATTCTTTGTATGACAGTAGCCAATTTCCAGATTGGCTAAAAAATTGTAAAGTACTTGCTTCATTGTGAATTATAAACGCCATCTGTTTGCTCCACGACCTTGCCAGCTTGTGCTGCCGGTTGTGCGGCCGCAGCCACAGCTAATTCTGTGCCATTGTCTTTGTGGGAAACGGACTGAATGTTCGACAGTTTTAACTTAATTGTGCTAGTTTTTGGTATTTTTGAATGTTTATTTATTATTTTACATGAACGACGTACTTCGTTAACTGTTCCTAAACATCCATCATCAATTTTGGCGAAAAACGTCCATAACTTGCATTACTGGCAAATCTTCGCAACATCAACCAAACCTATGGTACTCGCAGGTATTTTCCTACATATTTCTTATGTATTATCTTACACATACATTCTCACACTTGATGGCAAAATTATATGTCGTCTTAAAAATTGCTTAAACGTGTAGTCATGTCGAATAGGTTGGGATTACACACAACGACCAAACAAGAAAGTTAGCTGTTATGCCTTATCTGTCTTCATTGATCAGAATATTTGTTTAATTTGTATCCTGTTTGACTTGACTTGTGGTCTAAACTTCAGTCTGCACTGCTTTAGTGCGAAGCGTAAAGTGCGCAATAACCGAGATATAAAAATTTAGGTGTAGCTACGAATATTCAATAGAATTTCTGAAAAAATATACTTTGTGTTACACCTAAAGATGCAAAGCTTTACAAGTTCGAAAGATTATAATAAATTACATACATGGTCCGATTAAGCAAACCTTGTGAACTCACTTCTAAATAACTTCTTAAACATGATCCGTTTGTAATCCCATACTTTAGAATCGATTAACTTACACCTAGGTGTCGCTACCTACACTTGTCAGATCGATGGCTATCGACCTCTTGTAACCAGACCTCTTCCCATGAGTCTCCATGTGTTGTGTGACGCATTCTTCGTCACGGCATCGTTGCTATCGAACATTGTCATTGGTTCAAAAGCTTGTCTTAGAATGTAGTGATCAGTATGGTCTTGATGTTAGTTGAAACTGGTCATCTATCTGCGTAGTCTTTTCACAACTATGTTGGGGTGAGCTTATTTTACATAGAGCGACAGCCTATCTGACCCACACCACCCAGTTTTTTGGGAACACGATAGTCGATTGGCAAGACTGGTTCGTTCAAACTGGTAGGCTCTTGTTTATAATATCGATCACAACACAGTAGTACCTCACACATAACATAGGAATTATAACTCACAATCATAAGATTGGCCTACTCTTGAAGCTATTGTCAATTCATTGATCTTGTCCAGATCCAATTTGCTTGCAAGTCTAAACCTATTGTCGCCTCTAGTGCTCTTTGTCACATTCCCTTGTGATACTTTTGAAGATCTTCATTACCTACTTTATGACATCTTTGAAGGCCTCTTGTATTGTTTCGTTGTCAAAGTAGCCCAGTTGGCGAATTTCATCAATATTTCCTCCACAAGGAACTGCAGACTACATTTATCTACCAAGATAGATGTAGTCTGCAGTTGCAACTAAGTACAGTACACCCACATTCCGCCATTTATAAATAGAGAGCCGGCCTATTGCTCTCAAGCAGGTACAACTAAAGTTACTTTTAAATACCTGATGAAGAAACTCACTTTGCCCGATCTGCGAATTTAAAAAAGACCCTATGTTCATCCGTAGTCATTATCTTCCTGCCATTGTCCCACGTTACTTGTGGTCGGCGCAACACGCTTTTATCTTCAATTCTCCTCTGTCAACCGTCACGCTATCATTAACTCCTTTATCTTTATCTTTTTAAGTTCAGCCGTAGTATTTCCTAACTTTTATAAAACATGTCTAATGAATTGACCAAGATGCTTTTCGTGTTACGTTCTTCGTCACGGCCTTATTAACACGGATCATGGGTCATCAGCGGAGGGAGATTCCCACCAGTGTCCGAGATGAGACGGGTGTCCCTCGTGTGGACGTGTGGTAGACCGAGACGATTTCTCCGCATTGGCCCGCTTGCATGCATGCTGTTTGGGTTCCAGATAAGAGGGTGTGTACCTATTACTCATTCATGTTTGAAATACTGTTGAGGATTAGTGCTCTATACAAAGTATCCATGGTTATTTAGCCAAATTTTGTAATAATTATGTTGATTTATAATATGTGTACCTAAATAATGGAACAAGGTAAGTGTTTTGTTTTAATTCCCAAATAAAGTTATTGTGTAACATCATTAACATTTAATGTAATTTGCTTATTCATTTTCATTGTTCATTATTGGCTAGGTATTAAGGCCCTTCTAATCCTAAAATTAGCAACTCTATTTGTGGTGTTTCAAACTTCGTTTCAAATACTGTTAGAATAAAGTTCTAATCAGCTTGCACTACAAAGCGGTTGTTAAGTCAGTCACTGCGGCCGAATAGTGCGAAATTAGTGGTTTTTGCGATTTACAAAATATCTATTGATTAGACTAAAAAAGTAAAACACATAAGACCTGCTTTATAGTTAGTTCAGTTAGTATGCAAAGTTTCATGATCTAATTTGAAGTACTGTTTTAGACTTTCACGGTTTTTCACTACACTTAAAGTACTTACGAGATAATATCCGTGATTTTATATCGGGAGCTCATAAATAAAGAAAATCACGGATATTATTATCCCGTAAGAATAACCCGTAATTTGAAGTACTTTTTGAATACCAGCGGTTTATTGTTAGATTTGGAGGTAACTTTGGATTTTTTTTCTATCGAGAAAAGTTTATTGAATCGTGTTTTCGTCACACATAGTACTTAGCATTAATCCTCAACTTTACCATATATTTCGTTCAATATTATTGCTGCAGTATTTTAGGCGTAACGGAGGATCATGCTAAGCCATTTCATATAGGCCCTTAAATATTTATAATCGCAAATTCAGCGCTTCCATATTATGTACGCAGTTTTGTATTTTATTGACGCATTTTCGGTAGAACTATACGGACACAATGTTTTATTCTATTTTCCCCATAGGTTATCACTGAATCGTAACTCAGTGATAACTCTGATTACGTTTGGGAAAAATACACAATTATGGATTCAATGACGAAAAGTCTGGAAGTTCCATGTTTTTGTTCTGACTGCACTTTTAAATTAGCTAATCTTTTTCAAGAAATGTTTGGCTGACAAGTAGAGGATGCAATAGGAACACACCAGACGTCGCGGGAACAGGTTGCGTCTGCGGTCAGCACTGCAGGTTGCACTGTCGCTCCCGGCTGCGGTTCCCACGGGATCATCTAATGTGAAGCCTTGTATCATGGTCTTTTACTAGTGATTATGGAGATTTCGTTTTTATAAATGTGAATTTCACACTTCTATCTCGGAGCAACGACATATTGTTTGAAGCACCGACACATTGTAGACACAATGTAAAGCAGTTTTTTTTTCAAAAGTAGCGCTTTTTTTGGATTTAGAGTAGTCATTAACGTGTCCTTTTGAACGATCAAATTTTGACGTAAGTCCTAGCTCTGTAAATCTGTACAGGTTCATCTAAGAATGAGACCTGCTTACAGCCTTGTTCTACTTGATCTGCTACTGTCTTGAACACTCCACTTTCCTTTTTATGACGTATAGTCATTTTATGTCTTCATTCCATGCATTGGTAAATACATGAACAAACCATGTTTGTCCATCGGATTACCCGTAACATCGCAATATTTTAACAATAGAACAATATCTGCCCCCGTATCTTTACGACTAAAATATCCATTACGTCATAGGTAGATGTTACGGTATAGTATAGGTGCTATTGTCATAATATGCGACTTTGTGATGATATCTTTAGGTGTTTTCCCATAGGATGGTCAGAACAAAGCGTTGCTTCGGTATTGCTTGGAGTGACTGGTTTGAAACGTTACTAATTAGTTCATAGATCCACAGTGTTGTAATCGTAAGCAAGCAGATGTTCGCGATTAATCGTGTCGATTCTGTTGTGTACAAACTAAACTTAATTTAGGCTATTGCTATCTTTTTCTCTCTAATAAAACGAGAAAGAGACGGACGTAATTTAGAGTTGTCAAATTTAGTTGGATCTAATATTTCCATACAAATGAAGGGTGCAGGTCAAAAAACATGTCGACTAAAACACGGTGAAACGCAAGGCATAAACTAGTTTGACATCTCTGACTTAGTTCATAGCTATAGCCGTCCTTTTCTCGCACTGCCTTATAGTAAAAGATAGCAATAGCCTAAATTAAGTTTAGTTTGTGTACAACAGAATCGACACCAATATCTCCGAAATTAAATATTATTATATCTTGAAACTTCACGGTATGACGGTATACCTCTGCAATAGCTCAAGATGATTGTCAATAGATAAATCATGAAATACTTAGTAATTGTTAAAGTTGATTTAATTTGAAACATAAATTAATAGTTTTAGTCAGGATTATGAATGAATAGAATGGTTTTTAATAAATTAAATTTGAATGGTTTTAATAAATGAATGAATGAAGTTTTTAAATCTTAGTTTGAAAACTGTCTTTGCTGGCTGGAAAGTTGGAAAATATGTGTGCATTTCCCTGATTTTTTCCTAACAAGGCCCATTTACCTGTTTTTCTTCATCGTGTCTCTCCTCTTCCTAGCCCCACAAATCCCACAATATTTTACACTTTGTTTGTCCCAAAAGTTCGCAACTTCCATGGCATCGTCGGTGGAAGCCCATCGTTATCACCACCCACATCCCCACTTCACCCACTGCTGGTTATAAGCCTCTCTTTGTTTGTGCCAAGCTCTACGTTTTTGTGCCAAGCTCTACGTTCTTGTGCCAAGCTCCACATTCTTGCGCCAAGCTCCACGTTCTTGTGCCAAGCTCCACGTTCTTATGCCAGCCTCATTCAGGATATTCCCACGATGACAACAATATCGTCTGCACATTTTTTGCCCATACTCGATACTAAACTAACAACATAATTATACCATCTATAATACACCTTAATCCTTTGTTCCCATCACCACCTAGGTACTTTCACAGGTACACTAGGTACACTCAATCCTTGTTACCAAGGAGTACAAACCGCAGGTCCACTTACCGAAGCCCTACGCCGGCCGTACGATTCCCACACTCTTTTTGTTTTTACTTGAAAGTTGCGCGGGCGCACAGGTGTGGGGATCGATTTTACGTTTACGAGAATATGGTTCATACGATCGGTTGTTCCTGTTACCGCCTTATTTAGAGTCAGTTGCTAAATACTGTTTGCTTTGTGTAATGAGGTTGAGTAAGCAGGTTGGAATAAAGCGTGGGCCAGACTGTTGTAAACAAGCCCTCCACACACCTCCACTTCGGTCTCCACCGGCGGTATACAACAGCATGCACTGTTACGCACTGTTGTAAATCGCCGGTGGAGACCGAAGTGTGTGGAGGCCCGGGCTTGTTTACAACAGTCTGGCACGGGCTTTAGTCTTGGAGTAGGTTAAGAAATTAATCTATGGAATAAGATTGTACTGGTGGCCTACCATGACGTCTTAAAGCAGGATCGTTTTAATTTTGTTCAAGTGTGGGTAAGAGACGGAGCTATGAGGACGTCTAGAGCCATCTCTTTCCCACACTGGAACAGGATTAAAACGATCATGCTTTAAGACGTCATGGTAGGCCACCTGTTCTTATCCATTGATCGTTTGAGCTACCTATAACGTTGTGAAGGGGTGTACAATAACTTAGAAATACTTCAGTACATATTTTATGTTTGGTTGAATTTTGCCACTATTATCTCGTATAGTTGTCTGTTTGCTTCTTGCTTGTTTTTGACCAATCTTTTAAACTTTCCGTGTAATTTGTTTCAAACTGACTGAAACAGTACATTACTAACCGATAAACAAGAAATTCCTTACATTTCACAATACTCAACATTTGTAGGGTTCAGCGGTAACACTATAACACCGCTCATCCGTGCACACTGCACGTGGTTCCGTACGTGACGTCCGGTCAGACGACTGCGCTTGCACATCTCACTAATACAACGATTAACGAAGCTGAGTTTTGTACTCATTCCAATTTGAACTATAAACGTAAGCAATAGATTTAGATTTACTTTATAAATGTGAATTCCAAGTAAGATATCAAAATACCGACATGTTTAAAGTCCATAAAATAAGAGTTTAAAGGTGTTGCAGGTTTATGAAGTCGTATCGGATCGTGTTGGAAATATATTACATAATGTCGATGTGGCTGTACGCGGAGCTGTTGCCATGTGGTGAATTTATGCTGATGTCCCTTACAAGTAGGTACCCACAACCCTGTTTTGCTATAAAAGGAGAGCGATCAAGCACACTGGCATGGGAACTAGAGGTCTCTCGAGCTATTGAACAAGCTCTGCATTTTAGCGTTTAAGATTTTTACAAACAGGGGGGTTACCATGACGTCTTAAAGCAGAATTGTTTTAATGTCACTCCAGTGTGGGAAAGTGACAGAGCTATAGAGGACGTCTAGCGCCATCTCTTTCTCACTCTGGAATAAGATTAAAACAGTCCTGCTTTAAGACGTCATGGTAGGCCACCTGAACTCCCTTTCCCTGTCTCCTTCTTCCTATTTCGTAGTTTATCTTACACTTTATTTGTCACAAACTGATAGTTTCAATAAGAAACAGCTCTACTAAAACTGTTTAATTCCCAAATTAGTCAAACCACGGAAGACAGCGACGACTATTAATTATATTATTACTATATTTCGTTCCGAGCTAACTGTTATGTCTTCCTCCACATCCAAGGAAACGGCAAATTAATGACGGCACTTTAAAAAGATCCCATGCTTTACCCCCGGGGGGTAAGCAACTGGCATAAACGTCAATTATTTTAAAAATTATGAAGAGTCAGTTGCGTGAAATAGCTTCAAATCACCCTAAAATAGACGCCATTTAAGGCAGGGGCGTTAAACGAAGTTAATATAGTGATTGCGCGGGCGCAGGCGACTGTGTACGAAATATTACGAGTTTATTGTTTCCTGTGCTTCCGCCAGAGGGTGCGCTATTTATGTAACATCAACTTTTATTGTTAGTGACTGCATTTGCAAATAAGGTTCTTTATTTAGAGGGGCGATTTTCACAGGCAAAACATAACATAACATCACGCTTGTAATTTCTGAAGGATTAGGCAGAGGTATACCTAATAGTAAACCCACAGGTAAAACCTGTGAACATAAACGTACAAATGAAATTACTAATGCAACATTGTCATTAGTCTAAGTCCTTTTATCAAAGAAACGCATGCTCATCCTAGTCCAGGTGGCGGTTCAAGAGTTTCGCGGTGCGCGTGAGTCACTCTATTTTCAGAGCAATTAGGAAAGCGTGCGGATTCCACCGGTTCGGATTTCAAACGCGTTCGTATTTCAATATCGAACGTTCCAACGCTCTTTGACGTTATATGTTTGAATATCTTTTTTTTTCTTTCATGCTCGTTTTAACTTGGGGGGGTATGAGGAATATCAAGGATATGGCGGTTTCAATGTTGAAATTGTTTTGGACAGCCAAAAGTTTTCCGCAGACAGCCTTAACGCATAACAGGAATGATCTGACGTCCGACCGTGTTACATTGGTGATCACTGGCATACTGGTGTATAGGCCATTGGGCCAAGAAGAACATTTGGGTTAATGTATAGCGAAATTTGTAAATTCTGAGATTTATCCTTTTATATAATTTTTAAAAAAAAAACATAAATCGTTTTTAACGTATATAGTTATATAGTTATATAGTAACGTATATAGTATAGTTATGCTGTCCTGTGATTTATTATGAGCTGATCACCGCTGTTCAAAGTAAACATCAGCAATTATGTTTTTTTTTTATCGTTTCCGCAGTTTTACTTGGAAAATACATATAACAGTTTATAAATATAGTAATTAATACCGTTATAAACAGCACGTCAAAACTTTACGGCTAGTCTTGATAGGAAGTCAAACAAAATATAAATATGATTAACTAGGTTCAGTAGTTGCACTTGTTACATTTTTCCTACGTATGTTAGTACTATCACAATATCAGCTGAAATAAAGAGCTACATGATCTTCAGGAATTCAGGACTTTTCGTCCTGGAGTTGTAAGACTATAATACTGGATATTTCACCCAGGAACTGTCGACATGTCACATGTCGACCAGATGCTTTTACAGACCAATACTCGGGCTAGGAGCTCGTGGCTAAATAATAATAGCTGCACAGGTTCTTCTAGGTTAAGCCGCGCTTACCTAGGTCGGTCTGTAGATGGTTGACCATCATAACATACTTTCCTCGCCGTTGGCCCCGGCTGATATTTGCAGGTTTTTGACAGTCGTTACAGGTAGTCAGTCAGTGGCCCGAAAGTCTGACAACAAGTCTTTTCAAGGGGTACCGTATTACCCAGTACTAACTGGGTTGTAGAGGTGAGATCAGATAGGCATTCGATCCATGTAAAATACGTGACGATTAATAGTGAAGTATGCAAGGAGAAGATATATGCTGAGCCGACCCAAAATAAATTGGGATAAGGGAAGGAGTATGAAGTTTGCCGAGAGAGTTATAATGCGGTGGACTGGTATTTCTGTACTCTACTCGTACTAAGTAAGTTGTATGTGTATGATATGAGTATATGAGTAATAATAATCCCGGTGTGTTGTGGCGACTAGCTAGCCTTGACACGTGGTGCCGCGCAGATGTTTGTAAAAATAAGTTATTGTAAGAAAGTTCGCTCGTGCCAATTATTGTGCCACCTTGGGATTCGACAATCTGGGACAAGCGTTTATGGGCTGATGTTAATTAATCGCACGCACTAGGTGCTGCATTCCACCGAACTTTTGGATAAGTAACTTTTTGACGAAAACGAAAATACTGTTTGCTGTCTGTAGTTTCTACCTGTTTTATTTCGCTTGATTAAGTTTTTGACTTTTCAAAGGTTGGTATCCGGCTGCATCCGGTAAGACTGGAAGCCGTTCCCAACACAATTGGGAAAGGTTAGGCCGACGACGATGATGGCTTTTCAAGGGTTTCTCGGTCGATCGATTCCCGGTTGATGCGCAAAGTCAGCAACATAATTCCGTATGAAGAAGAGGTTTGTCATTTATAGAAAATAATAATAGGAGTTCGCTTTAAGCCTGAATCAAATTAATGATCGACGTGAAATAGTACAAGAACATTTATTAATTAAGTACTTCATCATCATCATCAGCCTATTAATGTCCCCACTGCTGGGACACAGGCCTCCTCTCTATGAGAAGGAATGGGCTATAATCCACCACGCGGGTCCAGTGCGGATTGGTAGATGTCACATGTCTTCAAATTTTTGGTTCTAGGACATGCCGGTTTCCTCACGATGTTTTCCTTCACCGTTTTAAGAGCAGTGGTGATAAAATAAATTACACAAAGTAATGCGCCTGCCTGAGTTCGAACCCACGACTTACTGTTCGTAAGTCGGTGCCACCACCACTGGGCCACCATTGCTCGTATTAAGTACTTACTTCATATTAATCATTCTAAGTACTGAATGACGTTTTCTGCTGGACATAGCCCTTCAACGGGGCAGCGATAGGTGATGTGCTTCCAGCATAAATCGGATTCCTGATTCCTGTTACCGCCACCAAATCGGAACGAGCACCGTAGATAAACCCTCACAAGGTGGACCAATGCCCTGGTGAAGGTTACAGAAACATGTACCCGGTAAAATATAAACACACAATAATGTTCCATTCAAATCATTAGGTTGTTATAAACCAGTAGCCCTGTTTAAAATCCCTTGGCACGTAGTGTAAATATTGCCAATTTGAGTGCATTGACCGACTCCTGAGCACCACATTCTCTTCGCAATGGTTTATATCAACGGTAAAGTGTGGAATTTTGTTATAGTTGTACGTATAAGTACTAATAAGTAGGTTGAAGGGAGAGCGGAAGCGGAAGGAAGTAAGCGAGTTATTTTATGAAGAAGAACAATCATCAACAGAAAGACAAAAAAATGTCCTGTCGAAATAAGTGAGATTTATTGTACATGATTCCTTCCTTCTTCATAGCGCGAAATCTAAATTGAACTGGTCTAGAACTTTGCAGCGAGTATAATTGTTTGGGTCTTCAAAAGCGTCCTTTAGATCCTGTAACGAGCAAACAACGAGACACCACCGCCGTCACCTGACTTACTAATGTCCAATAGTTTGTGGAATAGCACCACACGTCGACTCTGATGCGGGGTCATCTTTAGGTTGTTTTTGCTTTAATCATCCTGGGACCGGAGTCTGTTGAAATACTTCTGATGGCGATTGGTTTAACGTTTTGGCAGATTTGGTCAGTAAACAAAGACGTACGTAGAGGTATCTAGAAAAATTTTTGCCTAACACGAATTTTATATTTACTTTGGGTTCACATAATTATCATTGCTATCATAATTTCAATACACTTTGGCAACACAGATATAAACAAAAACTGTTTAGCCCCAAGCAGCTAGAGGTTCTGCCATTAGGCGCACATCTCGGCAGGAAAGCTTATTCATCGGCTATTCCTGTTCACTAGTAACTCCTGAGTTCCTGACTCCCTGATCAGCAGCAGTCTGGCCCAGGATGTTTTGTTCCACTGAGCTAAAAGTGCGTTTCCTTACACGTTACAGTTTATTTGAGTTCGATTGTTGTGCTTACACTTCCCGTCGTTTGTGCTGTTGTATTACATGCTTTGTTGTTTACATGTGATTATTATTTTATACTATTAACTTTTCTTGCTTTTTCTAAACTTGAGTTAAGCAAGGACTTGCAGTTATAGATAATCCCATTCGTATCCAGCTTGCGATTTCTGAACAAAAAGGTCAAAATGCATGAACCAGCTTTTCGTTGTCATTTTAGCACGATATTCATGAATGGTGTAACCTAAGAACTTACAAACCAGCAGTTTCGTACTTTATCGAGAGGTCATTGAATTGGTCCATAGTTTGTTTTATTTGCCACATACTCAGATAAACCCGTAAAACAAAGACAACAAACAAATAAAAACAACAAATGCAATAAACTAGCAACAATAAGATTAAAAGGTTCTTCAACTAATAGGCGTAGGTGTAATCGGCGCCATAAATACACTATTAAAATCCCATGTAGGCGTAACCTATTTCCTAACACCAATTCATTGCTGGTTATACCACGAATCGAAATAAAGCTGCTGCCATAAGCAGTAATGAATGAAGAACGTTTGTTTATAACCGTGGGTGGTGGAAAGCCCTTTGAATGATTGATAACTAAACGATAATTATGAGCACATGATTTGTCTTTTGTTTTTCGTATCTTATGAGGACGAAACAAAAGAAGGTGGGCAGATATTATTAGTTACATTAAGACTAAAACAAATGAGATTGTGTCTTTAAAGATAGAGATATGATACCGTTTTATTGCAGTCTGTGACTGTGGGTGGATATTGTACCTATTTCACCAAATCTTTTTACAAGATATCAAACCCCAAAATTACCATTACTTATTTACCATGGTAATTCTCAAGAACTTGGAAACTCGATCCGCTCGAAAAACTTGTAGTTAGCAAGTCCCACTGTTTCTTCATCCAAGAATTATCAGACTTTAGCTAGTAGCTACATTTTGCCAAATGAGTTTTTTTTTTCTTTAAAAACGAACAAAACCCACTAACGAATGACGTCAATGAGAGAAAAAAACTCGCAAAATATGATAACTTCAGCGTCAAACAATACCACTGTAAATAAAAGGATTTTTATGTTCGCCACGTTTTTGTGACTGTATTACTTTGTGTTGTTATTAAAGCGTCTTTGTATTGAGTTTAATATTTTTCATAGGTTTGCTTTTAATTTTTTTATGAAAATATTTTAGTTTCCTTGTTTTTTCATGATATTTTTTAAGGGATGCTAAAATCCGACTAAGTTACTTCTTCCGCTTCCTCTATCTCCGAGAATGCATCTTTTCTGTATAAATCACATGGCATGAGGAAAATTCATTTCGAACCAAATAGGATAAATTACGTTATCACATAAATAATATGAATCGAGCATACAAGATCAAAATCCTTGAGAATTAATTAACTAAGACCGATCATCAGGAAAATCTGTCAGTTTTACAACAATTCAATGACAGCCCGCCATTGTGTGTGCGCCATCTTGAAAGTTACGATATTATCGCGCAAGCGCAGTGGCGCGTAGGATTCGATTGTGTGATTACTGATTAATTATTATTAAAGTAATTATGCGTTATTTAATTTCCTCACTAGATATTACACTGTTATGTAGATGTAGTGTGGTAATTTTGCGTTACGCACTTTGGTATTTAAGTTTTTTTAGCGTATGAGTTACGATTTATGTCCGTCAGTTTCAAGATTGACTGAAGTATCAAATTGTTCGGAATGATGCTTCACTTAATTTATGTATATTTCTGCCTGGGTTTCAGTTGCTTGTTTATGAATAAAAAAAAACACAATGTAAAATACCGATGTTCTAGTGGTCTAACAGGCCGGATGACTTGATTGATTTAAAGATGGATGGATTTAAAGGACCAGGTTACCAGCACTTTTTGACTATTTTAGAATTAAATAAGACAGATTTTCACCTCCATCCTCGTAAACATAGTTGTAATAAGACACAAACAACAAGATGATGCTGCTCGTCACAGTAGAGCGCCCTGCCACTCCTCTTCACGCGTACTGCACATGGTAATGATGACAGGGCTACCACGGACCTCGAGACATTGGTGAACAGTGAATATTGGTTTCGAATAAAATTCGTTAGCATTTTTGCAGGCAAACAAAGTTTTTTGGAAGTAGGTAAGGAAGTTCTACATCCATCATTACCCATAGAGGTCTACTCTGTTACCCATGGACAGGTTTAAGCACCCTGCCAAGATTGTTTGGACCCCGGAATTTTTAATTAATAATTTCGTATTTTGGACTGTGGTTCATAAAGACCACTTGATAGCGAGTCTTACCTGGCCCATTGCTAAGATTTTAAGCGGTTCGAGCTTTTTCCTAATTCCCGCGTCCATAGCACTATTAGATTTTATTAGGCTAATACTTTGCCACATTTATGGTATCGTCTGTGGTAGCGCAGAGGTTGTTTTGAATGCAGCTTTTAGCTATCGCCTATTGGACAGGATACGAGCAGTTGAACTACTATCAGACCATCATCATCATCAGCCTATTAATGTTCCCCACCCCTATTAGTTAATAGGACACAGGCCTCCTCTCTATGAGAGGGAATGGCTGGGCACGCGGGCCCAGTGCGGATTGGTAGATGTCACATGTCTTCGAATTTTGGTTTTGTTCTAGGACATGCCGGTTTCCTCACGATGTTTTCGTTCACCGTTTTGAAAGCAGCGGTGATGGTATAAATTACACAAAGTACCTAATGCGCCTGCCTGGGTTCGAACCCACGATTTACTGTGTTCGTAAGTCGCAACCGCCACCACTGGGCCACCGCTGCTCCACTCCTATCAGGTCATTGTATTATAAATAAGTTAGAAGTTCTTCAGAAATGTATCTAGCACGCGCGTGAGTTCACATGGTAGCACATAGGCAACGACACGCGCATGTTGTGTTGCCGCGAAATTACACACAGTTTACCGCAGCACCAAGTTCAAGGAAACTACTGTCATCAGCGACACATGGTCGAATTAAAGGACAAAACAGAGGCATCAACGGAGGTCTACAGGAAAGGTATACCTACGAAGACAATATGCGTATTGATAATGGAACTATACGAACTAAGATGTTGAAAGGATAGAATCAAATAACAGATCAGTCATGTCTAGAATTGGAACCCCAATAATCATAGTTGGTTTGTAAGATACAAAATAATTTTTTTTTTTTACGTTAAAACGCGAGAATAGACTTTCTCCAAAGAGCTCCTCCAAAAAGACGGCTTACTACAGGCAAAGATGGAAGAGCAGTAGCCTCTGCCAAATACAAAACGTAGTAATAATCTTAAACAGTGATCACCAATTCTATAATTAGAATTGGTGATCACTGTTTAAGATTATTACAAATCAAATGATCATGACAAATAACAAGTATCCAATTTAGCGGTCTGTTTCTTAAGCCCTATTTTTGGCGGCGTTCTTTTACGCCCTGATAATGACTATGATTACCTATGCTGTTACTAGTTACCAATTTGAACAACGTAATCAAATAATACACGCGGTAACTGTCGGGCTACTTCTCCTTCATTGTATATCAAAATCTTATCAGCATGCAATATAATGGCTGCTGGTAACAGAAAATAGTTTCCTTCCTACGCAGAAACCGATATGCGTTGGTAAGAGTTATTGTACTGTTTTTATGTAAAATATTAATTGGTTTCGATTATGAGTACGGTAGCAATGTTTTTCTAGAAAACTTTTTCATCGATACATTTAATTTGAATAATTTAGTTCCACACTCCTGTATTTTTTTGCTGTTGTGGAACTACTTAGTTCCTTAATGTTTTTAGGCATTCTTCTTGACGATGTTAGAATATTTTTTTTAGTTTCTTCTCCTAACCGAACAGTAGGTGTGTACGCCGATTGTAATCGGTTATCTCGTCTTCTTTGCAGCCAGATCAAGCGAGATGGTGAGTCTTACTTATTGTTGGTTCGATAGCCTTATTATATCATTTTTCACGCCTTTTACGTTGGAAGAACACTGAAAAAAATGCACTCTAATCATGTGACCTTTTAGCTTGATTGACGATATCTTGTTTAGATTAATCAAAATCTTAGTTAAGTTGATCATCACGACATGATTGCAGCAATACTAGTTCAAATGATTGAAAGGTCAAACAAGTTTCTGGATTACCCTTAACATGACATCATAGTAGAAGAGTTAAAAAAGAGACAAGTTAAAAAAATGTTAACTGTGACAAAGTAAGTTAGTTGTGTCAATCAAGCATTTTGATTACTTCAATAAAGATCATTGAAACTACATTAAGTTGATTTGACTTGAAAGCATCTATCATTGCAATTAAATGTATTAATCATACAACTTGATCAAATCTTGCACTAAATAAGTTCTTTGGTTGTGTTTATCAATAAACAAACTAAATGACAACTTGATTGCAACTATCACGTAAGGTATTCGCCCTAATAAAGGTGCTGGTTTGCCCTGAACAGAAAGCTTGTTTGTCCTAATTAAATAATACACGCGGTAACTGTCGGGCTACTTCTCCTTCATTGTCTATCAAAATCTTATCAGCATGCAATATAATGGCTGCTGGTAACAGAAAATAGTTTCCTTCCTGCTCAGAAACCGATATGCGTTGGTAAGTGTTATTGTACTGTTTTTATGTAAAATATTATCTATCAAATACATCAGTCAAAATACTCCATAGAAACTTGAATACGGCTATCAAGTAGGGTGTTCACCCTAAAAAAGTAGAGTGTTTGCTCAAAACAAGTAGTTTAATTGCTCTAATCAAGTTTAAATGATAAAATCAATCAAGTAGCTTAGTTCACTTTAATAAAGGTGCGTGTTCGCCCTGAACAAGAAGCTTGTTTGCCGTATTCAAGTCTCTTAGTTGTATCTATCAAATAAATCAGTCAAAATACTCTAACCCAACTAGATTGTGGCTATCAAGAAGGGTGTTAAAATGTTTCAAAATATTTCAACACAAATTGATTGCAGCTATCGAGTAAGGAGTTTACTCTAATAAAAGCGCGCGTGGGCCCTGAACAAGAAGCTTGTTTGTCCTAATCAAATCTCTTACTGCGGTTTTCCACCAAGAAGATGTTTACATAAAACGTGCACATTGCACAACTCTGTGAATGTATCGATTTACATTTCCACCGCCAACCTTTGTGCATGTTTGACATTTCAGAATTATGTGCACATTGTTTGAAGGATTGATCTAGCACTGCACTTGATAGTTTTTTTTATTCACGTCTAATTATTTTGTACTGTAAAACTTATTGTTTTGTTAGCCTCTTCTGTCCCACCTCTGGGCAAAGACCTCCCTTCGTTTTCATCTTACACGAGGTAACTTTATCTCGTTTAAGATTGGACGGAATAATTATGTCCAATCCGTTCACTCATTATCTGACTCGGGTACTTTGGGTACCAGCTCTGAGCTACTTCGGCTTACAGGTTGTGTAGGTTTCTAAATAATAAGATCGTAGTATATGTTCTTTTTAGGCTTAATATCTGAAAGTTCCCTCAATGAGAGTCCAGTATATTAATCTGATTTTTGTAAGCTGACGGGATGTTCGAAGCTGGCTACACTCCCGTCGCGGGTTGGCCCGGCATTGCACATTGCTGTGCCTTGTGGTCGTGTTGTAAAACAAGCTACTTGGTTAGTATAAACAAGCCACTTTATTAGGGTGAACAAGCTACTTGTTTAGGCCAAGCAAGCTGCTTGATAACGTCGTCGTTTTAGAGTTTATAGACTAGATACTAGGTCAAATTTATCATTTAAACGTGATAAGGACAAACATGCTACTTAGTTAGAGCAAACAAGTAAACCAAGAAAAAAAAAAACTTAATGAATCCAAACAAGCAACTTGATAAAAGCAATCTTGTTTAAGGCAATTAACTAATTGTGTATGTGTGCGTGTTTATGGTACACTGAATAATCTTTGTTGGAACAACTATGTTTTGACTTGATTGCTGCAAATAGGTTTTGTGATAACTCCAATCAAGATCCCGTTTCAAATCTCAATCAAATAAAAGTAGTAGCTGTGATCATTGTGCTTGATAGGCTCAGATGCAAACAAGTTACTTAGTCAATCAAAACAAAATCTTGATTGTGGCCACTACTTGCAACAAATTCACTGAAAAAAAATTTCAGTGAATTTGTTGCATTGAAATTTTTATGCCAAACGGTGCACCATCCTATCGTTACATTCCTGGCCAAATCTTTTGTTAGGACTTACTTACGACTGCGAAAAGAATACTTAATCGTTTTACAAACTAACAACCCAAGTCTTCGTTCTTAGGAACAACACCTGCTCGACCACATATTCAAAAGCATCATAATAATTTTATCATTGATAGCCTTATGCCATCGATTCCCACCGATAGTTCACACTGCCTAAGTGGCCACTATTTAATACAAATCACTTCCTTGGCCGGTGTTTAGTACCGTTTAGCTCACCAATCACGCTTCTACGGGCATTTCCCTTTCCGAAATGTTAGGCCGATGACACGGGATGTCTACCTATTGGTGAGAATTTATTTATTTATGTACCTAATACGGGTAGATTAGTGAACAAGAATGATAGCGTAGTCTTGTAGGAAATCAAACTCATTGATGTACTTAGTTACATTCTTGGAAGACCCATTCACCGTGTGAATGAAGTTCGTTGGCGCCATACACACAAGTCATAAGAATGAACGTGTTCTGGGATATATTGATTCAGGGAAAATCATTCAATCGCAAGCACGAGCAGAGCAGGTGTGCCGTATGGAATATGAGAAGGCTTTGGTATTACGAGAAGCCATTAGTAATCGATCGGCACGGCTGGATTGAGGAGCTGTATTTTTAAACAGATTTTAACCTTGCATTTGACCGGAGAAAAATATAAACTTAGTTATCAGTTGCGAAAGTGTGTAAATCGCCTTTTTTTCATCTAAAATCTGCAATTACGGGGTGGAAGGAAGCCGCAACCGCACATAGAAATTTAACAAAAAATCTGCTACAAAAGGTCAAAATGTAAGGAACTGCAATTTTTTTTTTTAAGTGGCGATGAAATATTTCTATGTGTTCAGAATGATGTACTAAACATGCGACTGTCTTTATTTCCTTTTCCGATATTCATCTGTTTTCTGTAATATTGTGTTGCATCTCATAACACCTATTTGTCGATACAATCGTGTTAGCCCATTACATCACCGGTTGTGCTTCCTCACGAAGGCGCGTAATCGATTCATGCCGATATTAACCGATTTACGGTGAAATTGAGCATTGTAGTACTATGGGCTAGTCATTCGTGTCTTTTGTACGTCTACTCTACTCTGTTTTTCGGCGTCTAGAAGATTCATCATCGGTCTAACGTTTCTCCAGCTGAAGTTGACTTCCGATCTAGTGAATACAGCTAAATACCAGTATTTTACATGTAGCGACTGTTTATGTCCAAAAATTCTCTGTACTACGGTTCCAAATATTGATGCGTATATTTTCATAAAGATTTGCTATACAAACATTTCTGATTATTTGAGCGTTGCAGGTTGAGTGGTATGAATCTTGCCTCTACATTAAGTTTTGTTGTTGATCACCAGTATCTTCAAAATTAAAAAAATCATCAATCCATTGCAGAGATAAAGATCTAGGACCTGACCATGATAACGAAGACTGGTCCGACAAACGCTGACTTAAGACAAGGAAGGATATTATTATGATCTATGAATAGACTACTTTATCATACTGCGATTATATGAGTCAACATTATAAGAGGGAAATGGATCATTGTGGTTCGCTATACTTGTGAGTTGTGATCGTGACTCGTGAGCCACATTATGAGTATGACTTCCAGAGCCGTGGCAGATACAAAGTAGTCACATAATATAGTAGCACTAGCAGGTAATGAGTATTGTCTCGAACAGTTCTCAAAGCCCTTTTTTTTCTGATGGGAAATCATCAAATGACTTCTCCCGCTCTGGGCGGAGTAGGAGGGAGTGTCAGACTTTTACTGACTAAAACCCATCCATGTTCCTTCATCGCCCTTTGTGTTCCAGGGCCACGGTATCTCTTTCGAACAGTCCCGCAACCCCGGCAGGAACAGTTCTCAAAGCCCTAATAATACGTAAAGATCTCATTGCTCTGTTGATCACTGAATGTATATAGTTTTATTAATGTTTCAATGATATCGAAACCTGAGAGCAAATTGTCTTGCAGGCAGTGTCTGCCGATGATCCCCGTCGTGTGGTATCAATGCTACAAAATCCATCTTCGGACACAAGTGGGAAGATGTAACTTGATCCTCGTAAAGCGAGGGCTACTTTGACCGAAAAGCAACAGGGTGACGGGGTGGAGCCGTCGGAGCAATCTGTGCGCCATCTCCTATCATGCCCTCTGAGTCCCAAAACATGCGGCCAAAGTGCAACCAACCTATGCTACAACCGTCGACGCCATGAAAGTGGCGAAGTTATATACTCTCGTGCCAGCGACACGAAGAAGAAGAATGCTGCAAAATTTCCATTTCCCATTCTCGAATAATAGAGAATTTGTTAAAAGTCCGGTCATATTGATAGTTCTCGCTAAAGATTGTAACTAACTAAATAAGCAGCAGTTCTGCCTGTCCCCCCACAGGCTAGGCGTGGCGCGCGTCACACACGACTGAGCGCGCACAAAAGGATCGCCGCGCTACCGGCGCACGCGCATCTCATTCAAATGATCGTAACGCTTATAAATGAGGATGGAGGGCTTGAAAGTATGCATTTAATTTCGTATTAAGTTGGAATAATGTTTATTAAAAGTTATTAAATGATTTTGGGAGTGCTTGGAAAGATCTACTTTGGGCATTAAACTGAGTTTATTGCAGTCATTCTTCGAAGTTGCTGCTTTTTAGACGAACCCCAATGAAGATTTCCGCAGCATATTTACAAGTAAGAGTGTCTAAACATCACGATCATTATTGGCAGCCTTGACCCACCCACTGCTGAGTATTGGCTACCCCTCTTGTTCCAAACTTCCATGGTCTGTACCTGGACTTCTGAAGGGATCATAAATAATGTTCTCGACAAAGACTTGGGAAAGCAAACCTGGGCTGGTTACGTAACGTAACCAGCCCAGGTAACGTAAACGTATTCCTGCTCTTTGCTCAGCAAAGAGCAGGAATACGTTTTGATTCAATAAAAAATCGAAACCAAAAAGTGTCATTGTTAAATTAATTCAAGAACAACAAGACAATCAAGAAACAAATACTCATAGGTACTTAATGTAGATTCAAGGAAAACAATGCGGAGGTCAAACAGATGCGCCGGCGTACGCTAAAGGAAAGATTTTCACACTTCGCTGCGCACTGGCTGTTTGCTTTGGGATTGGCTGGTTTACTTTGGATTTGTAAATAAGTAAAAAAGTTTTTGTTGAATCTGATTGCATTGTTTTCAGAAATAAGTCTGATAAAGTCGCATTGCTCTGTTTTTCTACAGTACCTACTTAAAACAGTCAAATTCTTGACTTCTTTAGTTGTTCCTGATCTTAATTGGTTCATCTCATGCAATCCAAGGTTGAGTTTATTAATGTTTCCTGCGTCTCGCCTTTAAAACAACCTTCAGCACACATAATATGACTGCTAACACCAAATTATTTGAAACGTCTTATAGGTAAAGCCTTTCATCTGATTCTTTTGCAAATAAGAAGAGGCCGAAGAGTTTTTATGTAGATTGTGAGAATAGTACTGTAGCCCTAGTAACTATTTCTTCTCATGTCATGTTTGTCGTAATGGGCCACTTGCATTTTCAATGTTCTCGTTATGTTCTCCGATGTTTGAAGTTTCCATAACATATGCCTTGTAATCCTGAACTGGGAATCGAATCCAGGACCTCAGGACCCAAAATGCTCAGCAGCCTCGCTTACGTTAAGTTTTCCTATAACATCACAAACTAAGTATATTAAGTAATATGAGTGTGAAATTGCAAAGTAATCGATTGAGGCCTTCATCGAACTGTTATGAGGAGAAATATTTGGGTTACGCACCGGTTTCGACTTCAGGGAACTTTCACTGTGTCTGCAACTATTGCATTATGTATCCGGAATGTTTAACTATCAAAATATAGGGCGCATTGCAGTTGGTTACCGATTAATCGGAATTTATCGGTATACGCGTCACGACGACGTTTTGTTTTGTGTGAAGTATACTTAGGTGCTTAGTTTTGTTAACGGAGGATCGATTTTATCCGGGGTTTCTTAGCACCTCGTCTCTGGGAACCCCTTGACAACCATCATTGTCGCGACACAGTCGCGAGGTCCTCCAGAGCTGCTGGGACGCCTGAGGAAGGACAGCTCATATAGGAGGGGCGTAATCTACCCCGTGCACCCAGTGTGATTTGGGTAGCGTGATTTGGGAATAGGCAGTATTCGCTGTCTGATTTTGATCTAGGGTAATTTATTGTTGGAAAGATTTTCGTTGGAGAATTTGTTAATTTCAAACAGCTTTTTTTGCAATTACAAGTACAATTCACGGTTTTCGGGAGGTCAAAACAATAAACAATCACTGAAGATATCCCGTAAATGACAATTTATGTTTAATCTCAAATTCTCAAGTACGATTTTCAGATTTACGTCACACTGTACTATAATGATTTTCCGAAAAAACAAAACACAATGACAAAGTACGTTACCTACAGTTATTAATCGCTAAGTACATAATAGTAAAGTGTTGTATATGCTAGTAATGAACACGTAATGGTATTAACGCGGCCAGCACCGTGACCGCGTCAAGGATGGACGTCCAAATAATGCGGCAGGGTTCCTTGAGATAATTATGTGGTGTTAACATTGTAATTATGATATTAATTACTCTGTTATTACCTACGTAGTTACATATTATCGACAAGATTGTGGCTTGAATATGTGATATAAAAATATAAACACGGCCGCATTGTAGATGGTGGTTTACTAGATTTGTAGGATTTATAGATTAGCCCTTATTGGAAAGAACTCGAAGTCAAGGTGAGAGGCTTTTTCCCAGCAGTGAGATGGCACAGGCAGGAAGCAGTGTTAATAGATAGATACTAGGCGAGGCCGGCGAATTTATTCTCAGGTTTTTTTTTTGTTTGTTTGTGCAAATACATGTTGTCATTTTTCTCCAAAACTACTAGTCCGATTATGATTGGGTGCTGAACTTTAAAATAATATCAATCGTTTATTAACTGATCGTTATATCTAATAAAATTATAGATTCAGTTGTTATGTCTTGTAAATATTAGAGTTTTTGTAATTATATCATATGTTACTTACCCGGTTTGATTGGTGCATGTTCTTAGATAGGTGTTACGGTGACATCTCACCAGTTGTCTTCTCATGAGGGGACTCCTTAACGGTAAATAGCACGGATACGAAGATTTGTAGACGCGTTCATATTTGATAGATAAACATGATTTCTATCATGACCTGATCCTACAGCCAGGATTGTCTTCTCACGAGGGAACTCCTCAACATTTTTTTTATACGAGGTCAATGATTAGGTACGACAAAACTAAAAATTTAAAAATGTGATTATTAATTAATAATAAAACCCTTTTTAAAAATAAGCTTTTATAAAAAATCACTAAAAAGAATACTTATTTTTATTTACGATGAAATTTAAAATAGTGATGGCAGCCCCTGATAGATACTCTTGGGTTTTTTATTAAGTTGGGTTTTTTTTTTAAATTATTTTATCCTTTATCAGTTACTTTTTAACCGTCCTGGGTTTTTTTACGCTTGTGAGAAAATTTAACTATTTATTTTGACGGGGCTGGACCCCGTCACCCGTTACCCCTCGTAAAATACAAAGATAAGCTAACAGAATTGTCGGAGTCGGAGGGGAAGTATTACAATAGCAGTACCACGAATGTTCGATAGATGGCACTGTGCAATGACGTCACGTTTCTCAATCACGGTGTTAAGATTCTCCGCGATTGAATGACCCCCCTTGGTTAGTCTGAATACAGTATCGCTTCTCGGCCTTTTGGCTAAGATCAAAGTGTAGTATCTGTTCTTTTCAGCTTAATATCTGAAAGTTCCCTCACTGAGGGACCAGTATATTAATCTGATTTTTGTAAGCTGACGGGATGTTCGGGGCTCGCTCCACTCCCGTCGCGGGTCGGCCCGGCATTGCAGTGCCGCCGGGATCGGCCCACATTTATACCTGAGCAAGCAATTAATAAGTTAGTCTAACTAATCGTAGACTAACGATTATTCCGAGTTAAACCGACCACCGTTAGACCGTTACGAAGTTAAAAAAAAACCATCAGGACATCAGGGTCCGGGTTTACAATTACATACAGTTTGATTTGTTGTAATACGGAACCATTACAGAAACTAGGGCCAAATCCGCCCGGTATCAAGCGAGGAAGTAGATATCCCGGAAACCGCATTGATTTGTTATTCATTGTTTAGCAATCTCATTTTTTACTAAAATCCACTGACATTGTGTTTGCATCTATAAAAAATATGGTGAAATGCAAAGGATACGAGGGCCTATTTGAATTGATAATTAATAGAAACTGGACTAGCGATCGACAGTGGTGCAATCGAGTGGTATTGGAATGTGGAGTAAGATTCCTTTAGTAGCCATTTGATGAATGTTTCAAGGTTCGCTTTTAGACCACCTTCCGATACCAGTACTTCAAGGTATTCGGTGATTTATATGTGTGTATTACTATGAAATACTCCGCTCCATATGTCGATACGAACTTGTTAATATGGTCTAGGTCTTTTCTGCCTGGTCTGTAGCATTATCTGTCTGTCTTCACAGTTTTGATAGTAATTTTAGCATTTAGTTATAGGTATCAGATGAGAGATATCAAAGAAGAATGAGTTTGCTTTTTTTTTCTCCTTCTTCACATCGATGATACTGTTATTGTTACTGGCCCTATAATTGCCACTTTCACGGCATCATCAGAGGCAGCGGACTATTTCGTATTCATTACCCTTTAAATGTCATTTAGATAGACAATGCCCATTTGCTCTAAGACAAATGAAATATTTTCATAGATTAATATGCCATTGTAGTCTTTATCTACCTATACGTGTGTGGTGGAAACTCGTAAACCGTCACACTCCAGAGATCTGTGTTTCGCTCATTTGCTCATATCTGAGGTGTGACGAATGATATAATGAGCTAAAATAGTAACAAGGTTAATGTAAACGGTACTGAAAACAAATAAAATGTTATAACAGAACTGCTGATCCATCGAGATAACGTCGGATTTAGCAGAGCATCAATAGGGATCGCCACTGCATCTGTGTTTGAATTGAACGCAAATTAGGTTATAGTGTCGCATTTACAACGCCACATCCGCATTACACTTACTTACTCACGCAAGGCCTGCATCGAGCAAACAGAGTTAGAGAGTGTCTAGATAGTATTACGAGATGATATACAACCGTCGGGCAACAACCGTTGTCAGGCAGTGGCCCTAAGCACACGCCTGTTCCGAAAAGCCCCCTGTTCTATGGAGGCAGGATGAGAAAGTTTCCACTGTGATTCTTATTCCTATAATATGCACTAGTACTTTACCCCAGTACTCTCCGCCCTATACAAGGTCAGTTTTCAATAACCGGCCAAATTTTCAGAGATGGTTTAGAATCGATAATATTTTCGATATAATGAAAAAAATAACAACATTTTTTTAAATAAAATTCATTCCTGTCCACCACTAAAAAGCGAACGTGTGGATATTGCAACAGCACAATTCAGTTCAACAACCTAGATAGGTAGCAGTTAGCACACACATACATTTGGCGGTGCATGCACGCACACAAGTGCATTGATTCCCAATAAGTTTATGATTTAGGAAATTTTTAGGACATTTTCAAATGAATGCTATTATTTTATTTTATATTTTTCGACAATAATATTTAATATGCATTTTTGGTTTGATATCTAGACCTAAATTTTAAATTTTGGCTGGTCATTGAAAACTAACCCTGTATATCCCTCTAGCCCGAAATCTGCCTTTCATGTTTTTCTTCCTTGTTTACATTTCTAAGTTTCAGGTTCAACGGTTTGGGCTGGCCGTTGATGCGTCAATCATTGAGTAAGTCGGAATTGTTCTATTGCTTATAAACAGGTATGGACGATGATGGAATTTGGATGTCAACAGGCGTTTATCACAAGACTGAACAAAAACTTTTTATGAAAAAGATGGATTATGATTGCAATTCGATCAAGGTAACAGCAACATCTTCTGCTGTTACCGATAAATTACTTATTTTTACAAAACGCAAGTGTACCGTAATTATCGTTTTTTCGCATTCTTAATTCAAAGAGAATTACAACGTAATAGTTTTTTTGCGGTCACTATTTTTTCCGCGACCTCGTCTTCGTTGAATTTATAAAATGTTAGGTCAATTCTTAATGAACGTTTGTACATGCAATCTTCAGGCGTTTTTCAGCTTAATTTGCACATTTATAAAATATTAGAATAATAATATTCATCTTTGTTTTTGGGTTTTTCAGTCACAGTCGTAGGTTCATGGATGGATGTTTCTTTTTTTGGTACTATATTTACACCTTTTATAAAGCCAGAAGTATGAACGAAGAAGAAATACTGCACCGAACTTAAATACATTGGGGTAAGTGCAGTAGAACACGACTCTTATAAAACCACAATCTTTTCTGGCGTTATACCACCAAAAACCGTTCAGCCGGTTGAAATTGAATGGCCAATCCTGCCATGTAATCTCTGGATTGATACAAAACCAAATGCAAATCTGCCTCAGCTGATAACTTAGGCACTATAGTACCTATAATCTACACCGGAACTAGGAAAATGATAGCACCTAGTGTGTTAGTAGGTAATTTGCATCTATTTTAGTTGTACAGTGTTATTTATAGGATCACGTTGTAACACATGTGACGGTGGTGACTGGCGCGGATACATATGTCTTTGTGTATCACCGTATCGTCATCGGCAGTGTGCTGTGTAGCACAGTTAACAACCGTGTCCGTCTGAAGGTATATGGCCTTTTAGACGATGTCTTGAGTAAATTGTGCTGTTGTATTGTTTTTGGCAACGCTTTGTGGATTAGGCTCAGGATGATGATTACTACTATCTTTAACAGATATGGGAGCGTGCCACCTTGGATCCCCTTGGCCTTTTGGCCTTTAGCGCAGTTGTAAGGCAGGCATTCCTGTTCTTCACCTTCTTTTGTGTGTCTTGTAGCCTATGCTCAATTATATTTATTTTCTCCTTGAAAATCAAGTCTCGTCGTTGGTACCTTTATCCAGGTGTTATAACTTGAAATATGATGCTTTGTGGACATCCACAGAGCATCATATTTCAAGTTATAAGATCATAAGTTTATCTATGTTTATGTAACGTCTTCATTAATTATTTATTAATATTATAGGTATAACTTTAGTGAACTTAGTAACTATTTTTAAGTTAACTGTAAAGTACCGCTAGCTTTAGGATTCTCACGGCAAGCCCGGAGATGTTTTATTGCAGGTTTATGCAAGGATAACAATAGTCAATGGTAGGGCCTTGCCCAATTTGCTTATTGTTTATATTAGCTTTAAGAATTTAGCCTTTGATATTTTTGTTGAGATGCCGACGGTTCTGTTTGTAATGTGTTTAATGTTTAACTGTGCTATTTTTATTGTGTTACCTAGCTATAGAAAGAGAAACTTTTGTACAGTTTTTAGTTTGAAACGTGCCGCTCCGACCGTATCCCAAGTTTTAGATAATTGTTCAAATGTAGAATTCAGTCAGTAACTTTTCGTCTCCGGGTTCGGTCGGCCGGCATTCTTGGTCCTTGTAATTTATTTTAATAAACTTACTCCTACCTACTACTAAGCAAATCAAGTGCTTATTTTGTGATTCCCATAACGTCGACACTAGTTAACCGACCTACGTGCGCGAAATTCATAATCTAGTTATAAGTCTTAAAAATACTAAGAAAATAAATCTTATTATTATTATTAATACTGGAGGATAGTAACCACCGCGTAGTAACCACTTGATTTTGTTATCATTTGAAGTATCGCAGATCGATCGCAGTTTTTAAACAAGGAAAACGAGGTTTTTCTTTGCTTTTTTACCATTCTATTTATGATAGTCAGCTGTTTTCCTCAACAATACTTAAAAAGGTTTCTACTCTAAAAAGTTACCTAGATTTAGTTTCTAGGCTATCAGTGCTTTACCTTAGAAAAACTGGATTTATTTCTTCAGTATGACAGTATTTCTTTTCAACATTATTAGACTGAAGACTGCTGCATTACAAGTTTACGCAAGCCAACAAAAAAAAAACGTGGGAGAAAACTTACTAGTCTTCTCCCACGTTTTTTTTTTGTTGGCTTGCGTAAACTAGGATACTTCCTGATTTTGAAGGAAAGTATCCTTTCTGAAGGAAATTATGTTATTGCCATGAGATGTGAACAATCTCTTGACACATTATATAATCAAAGCTCTTGACAAAGATTTCACCGGCAGTCTTATCTCTTAACTACGCTGTCCTGAGTTATCGTCTGGCTATGGAGTCTCGACCACGTTTCATCCACGGTCCTTTGCAGGTAATCCATCCATCTAGCTGTTAATTTGTCAACACTCCCCCTACTCATCAAACACTTGAGAGCAGAAAGCTTTGTTACGGTCTGGACATGTGATAAGAGGGAAGGACAAATGGAGCAATATGTTATCTAGTGGTACCCGGAAAAAGAAAGAGAGTCAGACCATAGAGAAGATGGGACGATGAGATTAGACAGGTCGCCGGAACAACATGGGATATAGAGTGGCCAGAGATAAACAGGAGTGGATAAGGTCGGAGGAGGCGTTTGCCGACTCGCAAACGGACTAACAAAAGTAAATTTCAAATATGAGACTGATGAGAAAGAAGTAAAAGCTAAAAATAAAGACATTTTACTAAAATCATCGCCCTGCCCTGGACTGGGAGATCATTCAATTTTTTTTTTCATTTCATGCGTAGCGACTGGCGTTATATTTGTGCATGCGTGACGGTGAGTCAGCATTCAGCGTCGATTCGCTTGACGTCTGCGCGCGCGCGGCGTTCGAGAGAGCGATGCGTGTTGACAGATCGACATGTTTGTGCGTTTGATTGACTTTATGGAGACGTAAAGCGGATTAACGACCGGTGATGAATGGATTTTGTAATGATGTTGATGTTACAGTAACGTGATTGATTTGTAATCTTTCCGATTTTAATTAGTAATGGTTGCTTTAAGATTGGCTTCCAAATGGTTTCCGTCAGTATTCCTATTTTCCGGTCAGGAACCTTGGAACATTCCACCAAAAAAGTTTAACCAACATCTAAACGAACTACATAATTATGTATAATCTAATTTGAACTAATCTAAGTATAATCAAACCCAATTCCTCAACGATCAGATATCAGACAGCTGATTACGTCACAGTGCATTACAAGTTCAAGTTTCAATCGCAAGATGGCGGTATATCGGCGCGCTTCCGGCGCCGGCGCACGCTTCAGTGGCGCAGTTTCAGCACACCATCGTATTGTTTGAAGAAGGCCATTGTTTGAGGAGCACTCCTGGGTGGGCTCGGTGAGGAAATTATTTGAACAGCTGTATATGTTTCGTGCTAATTATATTTCGTAACTGGAATTGCGAGTTATTTGTCTTTTCGCTTGGTTCCTCTGCTGAATCATTATAACGTTTATAAGTTAAAAGCTTTTGCATGGAATCATAAGATGTGGGAGTTCTTGCATAAGCTTCGATTGTTTACATGTATTATCTCAATTTACTAACTGTCATTGTCATCTGTCGTGATCTGTCTACTACTAACACAATTTCTTAGGTGTCGGAGCAGCACGGTATTTATAGTCGCCATCTCAGTTGCTATCACCTTTCTAATCACATCATCTTCTGCAGAGTCACCAAACAGCTTATTTCTTCTTTCCCACTGATAATAGGTACTTAATTAATCAACTACTACAATATATCAATTTTACCGAGAATCAAAATGTTTTAAAGGTTTGCGTAATGGGGAACTCCGCCGAATCAATTCTGATAATATTCTAATAAACAACTATTCCTCGCCTTGACAGGTTTTAATTGATTGTAATACTTTCTACTTTAACAATAGTCAACGTAGTCTTACTCAAAACCCCTGAAACATAGGTACCTATTTGATAAGAAGAAGTAAAATCGTATTATTCTCAAAATGCCGAATAACCCACGACTATTTAGTGCCGGTACGTACTACCGTCTTTCAATTGCGTAACCTTGACTTTCAATACGGCAGTACGCAAACCTTATCAAAGCAAAAAATAACAAGCACATTCTTCAAAGTTTAACTACAATAGCCTAAAAGAGTTACCTAACTAAAAACATTAGCTGTTAGCATTTCACTGGTTAAACACAATTACGAACTTCCATACAAATAAAGAATGACTCACGCTTCGGAAAATGGAAATCAGATACGTGAGTGCCATAAAAGATGGTGGAAAATTGGTGTTATGTACTTGAGGTGACTCAGGTTGAAATATTTGGTAGTGTGAACTCTGTCAGGGATATAGGTTTCTACCTAGTTTCTTAACATGCACTTCAAGATCAACCATACGTAATCTAATCAGAGTGTATAAAAGTAAACGATCCAAAGTATGACAGAATAAAGACGTACAAAAAGAATTGACTAAAAAGGTCCGGCCCTAGTTGCCACCCTTGGGAGACACCAGTTTGTTTTCATCGAATGTGACATAATCATATAACTTGGCAATTAGTATCACATCTGTTTACAATATCAACAACTTTAAACGTTATCGAAGTCTAATCCCGTTCGCCCAGCTCTTAGTCGATAATCGATGTATGTGTAACCTTATCGTAAGTCGCTTACAGTTTCAAGCTACCGTATGAACTGACGTACAATTCAATTGATTACCGTTTACGAGACTAATGTTTATGTTTCATTATTTAATTTGATTGTTAAAGGAAAGTGCGCACGGGCTCGCCCTCAGTCTTATCGCACCACGTGATTGCAGTTTGTTTAATCACTACGGTACCACTTTAACAATACCTTAATGATGACGCTGATGTAAAAATATTGTAATAGTGTTGTGTTTGTGGGAGAAGTTTTAAATATTAACTTAATTTGTATAGTCGTTTGGTGTTTTTCATTTCTGTCAATAGCTATGTAACCTATCTTATTTTTAGTATCTTTAAACTTATCTTCATTATTTACGTTGGTTCTCCGTGATCTTTATCAAAAAACTTTTTTTAAACATTGTCTTTTTTACTTTCTAACACAACATATCAGTTTGTATACTATGAATATCTTCAAAGTTCACAAGGAAACAAGAGAAACATTATACTTTCGATGCAGCTATTAAGCTGAAACTGCATAGCGTCGTCGCGGTCGCAAGCGCAGCATCGCAGGCTGTTGTAGCAGCGCGGGAGGCGACACGACACCCAGACCGGATTCCGATTCCGACTATTCCGAGGCATTTCGCGCCGAACCTCCGCGCGCGACTCACGTGTCGCGACGCTCGAAGTACCACGCGCGTTCGATCGATACATTGGTATACACGCTGTGCTTGACGTGCTTGTGACGTTACTCTTTATTCATGTGCAATGTGATAAGGAGCTTTTTTATGTGTGATCGCCCCTGAGAGGGCTCTATAATAAGTGCACTCTTATTTTTGGAAGTTAACTCATCAGGTAAGTGTCCAATTCCATCTCATATTCTATGATAACATTGCATCAGGTCTTTGGACTATTGGGATTTCGTTGCAGAGCGTTAAAATTCGATTGACAGGCCGCAACAGATTTCGCGATGCTACAATTTAATTTACAAATAAATAAGGAAGTTTTAATATTTCTTAAAATATTCTCGAAACCTTGGATGTAAGTTGGCCTTTTTATGTATGTTTAATAATAGGCTGTTAGAGTTATAGAAATGGTTTGTTTGATTTTTCTTAGTTTTATTAACTTAGTATTTATGCATGCAACATTTTGTATTTACTGAACACTTGTTATATTTTACGAACTCCTTGCAAACATTAGTTGCGTCTGCGACGAGTTTACAGACAGTATTTACACGTTTGACATCATCAATGCGTTTGTTTTCTAATGTATTTAGATTACTTTTTGTTCTACGGAAGTTGGTAGATTTTCTTTTTATTATTTTTCACAATCATTAACTTTCTTCGTTGTTATAATAATGTTGTTACCGTCATCTGGCTGGGTTTCTCAATGATACTAGTGTGAATGATTCATCCGAAAATTGCGACAAAATTTTGCTCTTCTTTGGTGACTCACTTCTTGATACAAATTCTTTAATCTTGTAAATGCACTGATTCTTTTTTGGTACGATCTACGGAGTTATTTTAATAAACGATTTGGGTTATTTTTAATGTGTTAGAATTTGTATTCATCCCTTTACCGTTGCACCCGACCATTGTTTACGGGATCCCAAGTAAACAATTACGAAGATAATGAAAGAGGAGGCGGGTGTGAATACCAAGAAAGGCCTCCGCCCTGGGTACATTATTAATCCTTTAGCACTTCTTGTGTTTTTTGCTAACGCTACCATTTTTTTAAATGATACTTTTACGTGATCTGTCAGCTCCCGACCCTTTTTTATTACAAGGCTTTTTATCGCCAATCGTCTTAACTTTATTTTACTTTAAGAATCGGTTTCTTGAAACGATAACTGCAGATTTTAATAAAACAATCATGAATCTCTTTGAATTCCAATATACTATAGACTCGAAAGAATAATTTGCCTCACAGAAAATTTCATTCCAGGTAAGACTAAAAAATAAGTAATTGAACTAAAAACAAATCTTTTCAAAAACTTAGAATTGGCATTTGAATAGAACCCTTACGAAGATAATAAAGGAGTTAATGAAGAACAAGTGCCAGTCTATTGAAATAGTGATTGCGGTGTAGTTAGATTATTCAGTCCAGCAGCTAAGGTAATCGCAGCAGTTTCGAGAAGTCGTAGGATAATTAATGTGCATTAATTGTGTGCTTCTGTCTAAGCCGTTGATGGAATTTAAATGCTCCTGAGAACAAACTCGCGAATTATTGCAACATTAATCTTGATAGTTGTGAATCGGTAATATCCCAAAGTTGTAAGAACATCTAATGAAATTATTTCGTGATTACTAGCAGCTTTATGCTATGTAGTACAACTTCGCTGAACTGATAAAGAATTTATACTAAGAAAATAATACTGTAAAAGAATACTACTATAATTAAATACAGTTAGATAGTCACGAAACAACATTATGTTAAAAACTAAAGTGGTCTAGTTGCTTCCGTAGCAAATTATAAATAAGCGTCCTAAGTTAGGTTTTTTGTGCGCAGTTTTTGCTCAAGATTAACGCAATTATAACCAAATGGATATAGCTGGCAAGGTACGATAAGGTGCAAATATAATATTTGGACGACAAATTCTGTTAGTCTGAGATCGAGATCATATAGTAGCTATACGCTTATAAAATTGATCTCTGCGGTTTTTGCCTTCTCAGTTTTAATCTGTGCTGATCAGAAAATTATTTGTGCAAGCTTCAATAACAGTCGCAAGATAACACTGTGTATTAATTCAGACACCGTCTGTAATATGATAAAGAATTTCGCCGAGATGGTCTGTCAGTGTTTACTTAGGACCAAAACGTGCACACTTAAGAATTTTTATATTTATAAAATACAGCCAACGTGTTTGTCCACCGCAGTTCGGTCACGCTTCTGCCTGCAACTTGCCCCACATCAAATATTTTTTAATCTCTTCTCGGAATTTACCTTGACACGTCCACCATGACGTCCGAAGTGATTTTCTATCAATTATGTTCAAATTGTGCGCGTTGCGCAAAAATCAGCGATTCTCGAAATTTCTGCGTTCTGCTCCAGTATGGATGGATGTTGCATATATCTTTATGTGGGAACCAGTTGGGACACAATGGGGTCTGCAAAGGCTCTCACGCTCTCGTGGGTGGTTCTTGCGACATTACGGTCTCGAGAGATTGTCAGCAGCTCGTATTGTCACAGTAAATTGGAGCTAGTTCAGCTGTTTAATTGATAACTCGGCTTCTTGACGTTTGATATCAATTATGATTGACATGGTAGATTGGTTTGCTAATTCAGTAGTCAGTCTTATTAATGTATTGACTAGTTTTTATGACGTGATTGGAATTTATCGGCTTAGGTTGTTGGTACTATCTTTTGATCTTTGTAGACAGTAGACAATTTTGCCCAGTGGTATTAGTAACCACTGTATTACAGTAACCTATTTGATTCAGTCTAATAATTTTCGGTAAAAATAAGTGGCTAGGAAGTCTAGAAACATTGATTTGTCTTTTTGGATTTTAAAATTTCACTTTGTCATAAAAAAGCGGTCGTGAACTTTAAACGATCGAATCTACTTATTAGTTTCTGGGAAGTTACGGTCAACATCAAGATTGATCGATGATTCACAATGTGATTCACCAATCGTCTTAATAGCCGGCCGATGGAAGTCGATTTCTATGCCATTCAGCCATAAACCCGATGTGAACAATTATCCACTTCAGCGCATGAAAAACACACATCTAAATGTGACAAGCGAAAGTGGCATAAAAATCACTATTTGCACATTGATCGAATAATCCATCACGCAACGTAGCGTGTGGTCAATAAAGTATTCTGGAATGTAAAATCGCAATTTTGTTCATCGTTCAATGCTTGCTTATTATTCATTTATACGTGTGCATTCTCGACTAGGCGGACAGTGTGATTTAAGATAATTGGGATTACTGAGTTGGTAGCGTTGACTTAATTGTTTGGCATCAAACTCTCAAGCCTACCTCCACGTAGGTCAGCAGGGCGCGTAGCTTCATTCTCATGGCACACTTATGATGCACAATCGTCACAGAATTCGTAAGACGGTAGTAAACGAACTATGACACAGAATAACAGTTACCTTTACGCTAGTGTTGCATTCGTTTGAAACATCGTTTTACAAGCTGTTATTTAATATGATTGTGTACGTAATTGTTGTAATGATGGTCGTGCTCAAAAGAGCGTGAAATGCTCAAGATCTTTTAGTTTATATCTTTTATTACCAGATTGATTGAATGTACATTCCTTCCTTAGAATTACTATTTTTCAATTTAAATTCTCTTCCAGATTTCGAATAGCTTCAGGCCCGTTTTATCGTGGATGCACAAAAAATGTTTGATCATTGTAAATATTGAAAGCCGCATTCCTTGTGGCTGTAGTCCGTGAAGTAACACCGGTGAGTTTGTTATCACTCCTATATTTAGTATCGGAGTGACTTTGAACATTTTTTATTACGTCAATGTCGAGGCGCCGGCGATGCACCCGTTCTTCCGCTCGGACATTCCGATTCTGGACGTTGCCCTGTCGAAATGCTCCATCACTGTCTATATGTACCTTACCTACCTACTTGTGGTCACGGACGGATTTTGGTTTTGATTTTGGTCATCCAAGATGAATGTTTTTTGGTGTGAATACATCATAATTAATTTACCTGCTATTTCTTATTATTACAATGGTTGAGCGATTTAGGAATTTAATTTCAGATGAAGTTGTGACTAACTAATTGGTATGGGATTACTTTCAGCTAGAAAGACTTTCTCTGACGTTAAAAGAATGAACAATTCAGGTTTCAGTTTTCTGCTTTCATATCGGCGAGAACGTATTTACCAATTAAATACAAGAGAATAGTTATAAAACAACAATAGTGTGCGGAGGTTAAAGAAACCTTGAGAAATTCTACCATTTTCTGTTACTAATTGGCTTCTAAAACTATTATATTTTAACTGTGTATTTAAAGGTTTCTTTCCACTGTTGCATTCATTGTTATACATCATTCCTGAAACATATTATTTATTAGACAAGTAAGATTAAATATAATGTGGCTGTTGGCTATTTATTAGGTATTTCAGATAGATTTTTCACGTTTTTAATTTTCTAAATAGGTTTCATTTGTAAATAGCTGTTATTTATTTTGTCATCGCATCTAACTTCAGACACCATTTTCTAAAGAGTTTTCTCTTTTCTCGAATTGTTAATCGTACAATCGTCCTTGAAAAAGTATAAGATATTTTTAGAACTAAGTATTTATTTAAGCCTCGCTGTACCAGCATCCGTTTGCAGTCAAGGTTGAACAAACGGACAGATAACAGCTTATTATTAGTTTCCCCGTTAAATGTAGATAAACGTTGTTGGTCATACATCGAATTAGGTTAAACCCTTTAGTTAAATTTTGATAGAATCCGTTTGGATAACCGATAAGGAATGAAGTCATGTGGAGGGACAGAAACTAGTAGTAACAGTAACGGGAAGAATATTATATTTAACATTATATTTAATTAGGTTGGTTTTGAGCAGGCTCATTTTTTTTAAATCGGGTTCTTATTAATAGCGTTTACAAATTAAAGGTAAAACTCGTATTTATGAAAAGTGTACTGATGGCGAAACCAATCGAGACTTATCATTACTCAATTTGGTAAATAGAAAAATTATGCTTACCGATTATGGCAAACGTGCGATAAGAATCCATTAAAAATATTTGGTTTCAAGCCATTTTTTAACGATTAGCAGATTTTCTACAGCAGTTGGTATTAAATCTTAATCGACCGTGGTTGTTTCATCAGCTTTATGCTAGTTATGTTATACAATAGAATTGCTAGTCTAAACAGCGACAATCTTGAGTTTAGATGAGATGAGTTGTTAAGAGAGCATTTTGTAGTTTTACTACCTTAGTGCATCATCCGTAGTTTTAGTTTTTACATTTTCAGTTTTTCATTCGTTGTCAGTTCGTCGTTCTTGCATTGGTGTATTGTGATTTATGCCTATCTATTTTCAAGTCATTTGTTTACCAACAACGATAAGTAGGTGCGTGCCATTTGATCGTAGGTGTAACATTTCATTGTATTGCGTGTCTAACAAGTACGCATCTCCTTTAAAAGCTATCTCGTCAATTTGATCGTTATCTTCAAAGCAACGAGCGCCTTTATCAGCGTGCTCGTGTGGGTTGGTTTGTTCTAGTTTACTTTCCTCTACAAACGTTGGAGTAATGTGGTCACTGGATTATCAGCTAAAACATTATTCATTGCTGCTCTAATACACATTGCATCTTCTGCAGTTGTTTCTGATAGAGTAATGGATGAGACATTGATTGTGTGGAATCAGGTTAATGTTTTAAATCTTATGCATCTTCTTTTTTTAATTTGGGGTAAGTAGAGCTGAATGTTTATCAAGATCAGGGGTTCGGAAGAATTTTCCTTTTTTGTCTTTGTCAGAATAATTGAAAGCTGTAAAGGAGTGCTGGAGTCACAAATGACCTTTGAACAGCCTCAGATTGCAGCCGCAGTGGCCAATTAATTATAATCAGTTGACTCACAATTTGCAGGTTGACCAGCTGCCTCACTCAATTAGCAAGAAAGCTGATATAGTTCCGTATAGCTTTGACAATTATAATATACTTACCTTGCATAATAATTTTTCTAAGAAAGAATAAGTTGAATGCTTGTCGTAATATCTTCGAAATACTTATCTTCCTTTTAGAGGAATTTAAATTTGAAATTTATCGCCTTTAAAAATAAACTTCTAAAGCTTACATCGTTTCTAGCTTCATAAAAGAACCAAGCTATATTTAGCCCAACAATAAACATTATTCAAATAAAGTAATTACGCAGTCAGTTCTAAGTAAAGGCTATCTGTATTAAACCAGCGAGTGTTAAGACAGATATTCATCGGCGGCGGCGGCGCCACATTCATTTATAGAGCTAAACACAACGGCTGCAGTGGTCAAGTAGTTAAAAGTTTTAATTCTGTCCCGCAGCTCGAAGCCCAGTTGTGCCTTGGGGAACTCCCTGAATATGAACTTGTGGTTAATAGGAGATCATGAGCCATGACTATGATAATAAGATGATTATAAGTCATTACTTTTGAAGCGATTTGTATTATTTTGTATGAAAAATAACTAAGAAATAGGTAGTTTAACGTAAACGATAAAGTTTAGCTATAAATGCTGCTTAACTAAAAGAAATTAGAGATTTAAAGATTATTAGACTTTAATCATACTAAACTTTAATCAATGTTGAAAAACCTTTAATATTTGACCAATTGATTTAGTGGAGCTGAAAGTTTTCTAGACCGTTAGCCTGATATTCCAGTCTCAATCAACAAGGCAAAGCTCACCACTCCATACAACATCAAATTACCTTCGCCCAAAAGAGCAAACATAATGCGCAGTTCTCCCGAATACCAAGTAAAGCATGGTACTGGAGGGTCAGATAGCAATCTCGTGGCGCCGAGTTCATTTGTCTCAATTGGCGGCAGCTGCCGACCCCACGGAGGAAGGATTCATTACTCAACGTCTTCCTATGCTCAGAGATTCCGCTGAGGTACTCACTAGTCATTTGGTAATTGAGTGTGTCAGCCATAACCTGAGTTATAAGCTGTGGATGAAGACACTTAAGAAGGGGGGAAGTATTCGATATTACTCGGGAAAACCAGTTTAAGCAATTTAGATATTTTACTTTTTCATTGTGAAAAGTAAAATATTACTAATCCTAGGTTTTGTAAAGAAAAGAGTTGACCTATGACCTATGGCCATGCGAAAGTTAAATCTGATATTATGATACAAAATATCGTTCAAGAAAAAGACGGCAAAGTCGATTCATTCTTAAAAAAACTCGATTCCATTACCACCATCAAAAAGCAAAAGATGGCGAAATCGATTATACTCTTAAAGAAATCACTATCAATACACCATTCAATAAATAAGAAAGTTATGAAGAACCGATAATAGAATTAACTGCTGTTGCTCCATAAATATAACTTCAAGTGGCAGTCATAAATACTAGCAGCACAAAAGAGGTAATGATCTATTTGTAAAACAGCGTGTATTGGAAATACTTTTAGCGTGTTCAAGCGTAAACTCTTTGCATTCTTCACTACTTGCGTGAGTTCGTCCCATATGGCTTTGCTTTACACTGTTGACTGTTTGATTTGGCGTTTGCAATTCCGAATATGTTTGTGCTGTTCCAATTTAGGAATTGTTTTTTAGAGGTTTAGATTCTTGTGCCGTTTAGCTGTTGTTTCGTTCAATTCTTTGATCTTCAGTTAGTTTTAGCTATAGATCAACGTTCAAAAATGTATTTTGTTAATTTTTTGCACGCGCTACAATAAGACAATCAACCTATGCTATCAGATTTAAAGATTTTTAAAGAAAACTAAAATATTGGATGCACTTGAATTTTATTAGTATGTACGTGACCTTGTGACACCTAACGATGACACCAAACTATGATGAATTATGAACGTCGTACTTTTCCGAGCATTGGTATCGTTCCGACCAAAGTGTCGATGTCCATATCTTATCATTCGAAAGTTGGTAAACAAATAATTATTTTTATCGATGCTCTTCGTTGCACAACGTTTCTTATAATTTATTATTGTTTTGTTTGTTTTTACTACTTGGTGTCTTTCAGGGATGGATTTTGTGGTCGTAGATGATAAGTTTTTGTATGACTGGATTCAAATCAACTAAGTATATGATGTAGCGTTACAGAAAATGATGAAGAGCTTCTGATGTTTCTAAGAATAGACAATAATTGTAGTTCAAACTGAGTATCTGTTTGTAAGCTAAACTTAGAAAATACTGAAAGGAATGTAGTGTGGTTTTCAAAAGCCCTTAAGCCAAATGTAACAGGCGATTTGTATGTTCTAGCTTGTTTTCGTAAGGCACAAATTGACGCCATCAAGCATATAAACACTCAGTAGACGTTTTAACATTTGACTATTATTAGGAACAGCTGTTATAACACAGTTTTTCTCAAAATTCTTCAACACTGTCTTGAATGAAGCCCACACAACGTGATAGCCCCAACCAATTGTCTCCACGACCGTTATTACCAGCGAGAGGCAGTTCAGTCGACACAGCGATGAAACACGCGTCTTTAATAATAACGTTTTCATTAATCAAAAGGAATTGGTCCGCTCGATATTCGCACACATTGAGTGCTTTGGAATATTTAGTTGTGACGTCGTGAGGCTGAGTCATTTCAGTGTTAGCTTTTTCTTTTATCGTTTTAACTTCTATGTCAAGATCAATACCGCGGTTTTTGTTGTTTTAGTTCCATAAATTATTAGTTTTCCTATTCATAATTATATTCAATTTATCTATATTAAGAGTTTTACCTAGATTATCTACATAATACTAAGCTTAGTAGCGAATCAGAGTTAAGACAGATTTCGGCCTAGTTCTTAAGAGAGTGCTTTCGGTCGAACGAACGCACTGATTCTGTTCTGTCTTGGCACTGTCTCGTTATTATACCTCAAACCGTGCAGTCAAGGCATTTTTTCCGCAGCTTTGTAGGTCGAATTCAATTAAGATATTTTGATTGATTAGGCCAATTTAATCTATTAAGTCATCTATTAAGTGCGTGTTTGACATTAATTGCATCTATTAAGGCAGGAAGCCTTTTACTTCTTCATTAATCGTTACATACATTACAGTTGATTACTTCAAGTACACGACCTCTTATTAAAACCCTTTTTGCTTATTAATTGTAATGATTTCCTCTATTGAACGTAAACTTAGTGATATTAGTACTTGGTGAAAGTTTATTTATTAAAATGTTGAAAAACTTCGAAACTTTGCTTCGTAATGCCATCGTAAGTTACCTGAAACGAGTTCTTAAGAATGCAAAAGAAAGATGGCTGATAAGTTTTTTTTTTCATTATTTTTTTCGAGCATGGGAAACGGCGCAGCAGACCTATGCGCGATGTCGCAGCAATTAATGGCTTTAAGATAAATAGTGCTTTTTTATTTAAATGAATATCTGTGTGTGGTAGCTCGTAAAAAGCCCTAGGAGTAGGACAGTCTCCTTCAGTATATATTTAAGTTTTAATAAAGGATATACATAGAAACATTTAATAATGAATGGTCAGCCTCGACTAGCAAACAGTTGATGCAATACAGATGATGAAAGCATAGCCACAAATAACATAGTATTGGTTAACCGCATTTACTTGTAGATGGCAAAACAACAACGCTAGGGAAAAACAGGGAAAATAAATTTCGCAATCATGATAAAGTGTAATTCCCCTACATGATGTAATAAATATTACGTACTCAGCCTTTCTCAGTTCATTGCTGGACATAGGCCTCTGCCCCTCTTTCCTCCACGCTCCGGCTCTACTCTGCTTCAGCCACCTTCTAGAGGTCGTCGACCCATCTTGCTGAGTCTCTCCTAATGAGCACGAGGTTTTCCTACACAGCGCTTGCGATACGTGGTCTCTTCTTCAGGCTACGTTTGCTGCACCGTTCATCGATCCTTCATCCTTTTACAAACATGTCTAACCCACTACCACTTCAGCTTATTACTGTGCAATCTACTTTCTTCGTCTTCTAGACCGTGTTTCCCATTTAATTGGGTTCACCCTTCCTTGTTCTTCTACTGAGCACGATTTTGTGCGGTGTCAACGTCCTGTGTAAGCTATGTCGGTAAAATGTTAACATTTAAAATTAGGTTAGTTTTACTACAATAGTGAGTCAGGCTCGCCTTTTGAGTCAGCATTGTCGCGTGCCAGCTAAAACAAAGATCGGACGATTACCGGTTACCACACAATGATAATAGTACGAGAAAGTTAAACGCTAAAATTGCACCGTTTTAGCTAAATCTACATCTTTTAGCTAAATATACGTCATTAGGTAAATGTTTGGCAACAAGTGTGTAATCTGCAATTATTTGAGTAGCAATTCATGTACATAGGTATGATTGAATATTATAAGTAGTTTCTGGCTTTATTTAAAAAATTACAGGTTGTAACATTTTTTTTTAGTCTTTTGTGTAATTTGATTCCATGAAAACTATGTATAAACAAACAATCGCGACTCACTTTTTAGTCAAGATCAACAGTTTCCATGAGATTACAAGCATCTAAACCTTTTATTTCATTTCTATTAATCATTTGTAATACTAGTTTCAATCGCCCTCGATTAAAGGTATTTATAGAGTCCACTAGTCAGAAAGCTGGAATTCTACAGCATTTCAACTGAACTAGACAGGAACCAATTTACATATTAGCGGCTCTATTTCACTGTAAGTTGACAGTGACAGGCCAGACAGTGCTTAACGTTGCAAAGGATCTATCTGTATCAACATGTCAGGTACAGTTTCTGACTTATAAAGATTAGAAATAGTAATAAATGAGAAATGTTTATTTACTTATGTGTCATCAATTTCGCCCAAAGATTAGAACAATGTATTTTGAACAGCGTTTCTTTGACCAAAAAGTCGTCTAGATGTTCTTCCCAATGTCTTAGTCAATAGAACTATACGATCATCAATTTTATTATATTTAATATAAATACTATCATAAACCTGTAGGTATTCCTCAAATATTTTTGTTATGATTGATGACCACTAAATCAATGCGTCCTACATTTCGACAGAAGCATGTAATATTTATATTGTATCCGGTCATTCATGTAATTAAATTGAAGTATGTAGTAAGTTTGTCCCAAAACAAACCAGATGTAGTATTAATAAGTGAAAGTGTCACATGCTCAGTTTAAATGTGTAATTGATGTTGCTGTCTGTATGCGGGTACTGTTGGTGTCATGGACAGATCGAGGTATCTGTAGTGTAGCTTGTCAGAGTATGACAAATGTTTCAGTTGAGAGTTGGACGAATTGAAGGAATGAAGTTGAACAAAGGATTTTTTTAAGGAAAGTAATTTACTTTCCAAATGCAAATGCTAGAATCAACTTATTGTATATTTTAGCTTTTTTGTGAAGAAAGTAAGGAGGTGTCTGATAAGATGACGAGTAATAAAAGAGGTATGGAAAAAGAAGACATGCTGCGCCGACCCCAAATGAATTGAGATTACGGCGAGGGGATGATGATTATAGTTTTCCCGATTAAAACCCGATTTAAGCTTTTCAAAGTCCCGATTTTTATAAGGTAAGTGTAATCATATTCGGGGCGTTACTGCCTATTTTCGCCTATGTTAGGCTCTGTTACAAAAGTCGCGATTTCAAAACCCCCGTAATCGTATGTATTCTTTGCCAGAAATCACATAGAACAATTATCCGACAATTTCAAAATCGTCGCGCTATCGCAACGAGACTATGACAGAAAAATGTTCTCACGACATTTTTCGCGCCAATAAAATGTCACTCCTGTCACATAAACTCATGCGCAAGTATTTCTGCACCACGCATGGAGTAGACGTGGGTATAAAGTAATAATGGTGGATTAGGTAGGTGTCGTAAACTGTTGGTTGAAGAAAGCGAATGGGTTTTTAGTACCTTAGAAGGAATAATACAATTAAAATTAAATGTTTCAAAGATAACAAGAAAACAAGCCCGCATAGTAACAAAGCTTTTGTTCTTGAAGCTTGCTCGTGAGTTTGGTTGTGTGTGGTGATATGATACTATATCTTCGTTTTAAGAGACGAAAAAACAACAGTGCTGGGTACAATAACGACGAAAGTAAAAAATAAACATTTATTCGCACTGCACGTGACGCACACAAAACCGGCAATGATGAAGTAACAAAAATGACGTCATTAGTGCATACGTGCATGACGACACCAATCATTCATTTATCATTTATCACAAACTAAATGATAATAATACATTTTAAAGTATACTAAGTGCAAATTCGATTATCCAAGTTTTATAATACCATGTTGTATGAGATGTGCAGCAACAAATTTTCCAGCGTTCCAATTCGCGACGTCTCTGTCGATAAATCTTATAGTTTTTCTTTATTGCCAATAACTTCTACAAGATATATGATTTATATTTTTAATTGACCGTTTTTATGAGCGCATTCTTGGTTTTTCCGATAGTACCAATAGGTTTTTTTCTATTTTTTAATGTTTTGTTTTATTGCATAATTTTATAGTTCCATAACTACGATTCCTTCTATTCCTTCTAGAAGTTCTACACTGGCCTATAAAACATTATCTTTTATTAGTTTTCTGTTAGTTTCCAGGAAAATAGGATTATGAGCTATAAAACTATTAACATGTTTGTATTAAAAGTTTTATTCAAACTTTTTCATAGAAGACAATAGCCGCACGTCCTTAATAAAAATCATAACTCAATCAATCAAAAATGTGATTTAATCCCCAGAGAAAACAGTTGAAATTTCTACTAGAACCATTTCGAATGTGGAGCAGTGAGATCGGAGATATTTGCACGCGAGCTGAAAGCTAATGCAATACATATTTATCTTTGCGGACGACAGTTACAAATGAGATGTTATGCATTGCGTTTTTTGTTGCAACTGAGTGATTTAGGTGTCAAGAGCATCAGCAATGGTTAACAATAAGTGCTATTCGCATGATTGGAGACGCATTTCGTATGCAATCGGTGTTTGTAGGCGTCTTAGTATAATTGTTGGACAGTGAACGACTCGCGTGGAGAATTAATAATAGGTATAAGAATTTCATTGGATATAGTATTGTATACTATGATATCACGGTACGTTTTATAACTTATTGTTGTAAATCTTTATCGTTGGTTCCTATGTGGACTTTTTATGCGATACTGTTTTGAATTTGAATTATATTAGGTAAGTACATCGGTGAGACTATACGTCTTTATGGGACTATTTGATTCTTATTCATTGACTTTACTTAAATATGTATGTTTCTTAAGGTACTTATTGGTTAATTTTCTTCAAATTCTCTCTCTCTTGGTAATTTTTCTCCTACTGCAGAATATAGGTACTTACTTCGATTTTTTCACCGCCCATTAGTGCAAATAGACCGATATCATGATTAGATTGTATTGGAAGTGTTAGCTTAGCTGTAACTGTGTCAATGACTAAGATTGCATAGCTAAGGTACTATGTAAATAACTATTGATTTACTTTTTTTCCTTATGGTTCAAACCACAAACACTTGGGTTTACCTAGGTATCTGATTATGTATACATTTTTACTGTGTAGAATATATTTGCTCTTTTGCGGTCTTGCATTTGTTGGTTGGACTTCCATGAATGTAATGTTGAGGTATGTAAGTAATTCGCCTGCTTTTAGACCTTCAATGTTTCTGTCTGTCACTTCTTTATCCTATTGTTTAGCTAACTCCACTCACTAGTAGTGTTTTTTCATTTCTTATGATTTTACAAAGACTTCCTTCATCTAAGTTTTGACTATTACTATCCAGTTTTTGTGTCGACAGTATTCTTTTCTACCTTTTCATGTCCCAGAGATATGCTACGTAATCATATTATAGTATAAACAAAACAGTGTATAGGTTCCTTAATCGACCCTAAGCCACCTAAAACGGCCTCCGTAGTCATAGAAAAATCTATCTATGACTATGAGGCCGTTTTAGGTGGCTAGATAGCGGTGGTGGTTATAGATAGGTTATCTATTCCGAACCTAGAAACAGCTTTACCATACATATCCTTTCCCATACCAGTCTGTATGCCATACAGACACGGCTTACCGATCGATCCCGCATTCGAGTCCCGTTCCCTGCAACGTGTCTGACACACGCACAGACATTTTTTTGCGCACTTGCGCAGTAACAGTGGGTTTAAGACTTCCGTTTATGTCCACCATATGAATTATCTATGGCTTTTTAAAGTGACATTAATCGATTATTGTTTGATGATAAAGTTCGTTGACTTGAAGATAGCCTTGGTGATGATTTATGTTGGAGAGATAAAAAAATAGTAGGTACCTATCCTGAAAATAATTGACATTCTCATAGGCTTATAAGAATTACTTTTTGATATGAGAAACTAACTACAAAAATGTTGGTCATCTGCCTATCAGTATATCTGCTGAATATCAGTATTTTACATGGAGTGACTGCTATTTGTCCTCAGGATTAAGATAGGTATGGCGCCTTGTCAACGACGCGCTATGTTGAAATAAAAGATGAAATTGAAAAACAAAGTGGTTTCGAATTTTCCAGGCAGTTGCCAAATAAATATCTATTATTGCTTCACGTGCATGCTATTGTTCACTTACGTCCACGTCTGTAGTTTGGTCACCGTGTGAGTACAGAAACCCTTGGAATGTCTGTTTGTGTTCCCGCGAAAGTTGTAAAATGTCAACTGAACAAAATCGATTACTGTCGTGTTCATGCCGCCGTGTTGCGGTTTCTAAAACATGTTATTTTACATTGTAACATTAAGTAAATAAATTAACAGCATGTAATTTAACTGAACTGCATGTATGTTAAAATGTTATCAACTAGGAGTCTAATAAATGTACCTACATGTTGAAATGTCTGCAATAAACGACTGTCATCATCATCGAATTCTGCTTATTAAAATATTATGGCTATGACTCTCAATTTTATCTACAGCTTTATCTTTCTTAGCATATTATGTAGGTACTATAGGGACTTAACCGTGTTGTGTGTTAGTTGGTGTATTAGAATATGAAAGGACTTTAGGGAAGTTAAATTCACATAATTGTTTTCGGCATACAATTAAAGAACCACCAGATGTAATGCCAAAAAAAACACTTTTGATTGTCAAAATGCGCGGGGCTCATACTTCTGAATGGTTTACAAAAAAAGTAACCACGAAGGGTATGGCGGGGTCTATTTGCTCGCGCATTCGACCCCGCCGTACCCTTCTAACCTAATTTATCCGTGTCGGGGTGCCCCAAGTCGGCCTAGGCAAAACTAGTTTGTCATTAACCACCTCATTAAAATTTGGTGCTCAATTTACTAAATGGTCACCAAATTTATATTTTAGGTGATGAATGATGATGTTAGTGGTCACAAAGTTATTTTAGGTGGTCATTATATTTTCCCCCATTGTTTTCAAGAATTGTATTCTTACATGTCATTGACGACTTTGATGCAAGCCTAGAGCATCGAAACTTTTCTTATTGTAAATTCCAAAATTAATATTTATCCTTTTATCATATTAATTATTATTATTATTAATGTGCCAGCTAGTCTTCTTAAATCTAGGGAGCTGCAAAGCCGTAATCTAACACGCGATTCCAAGTGCGGGTTTGTAGATGTCACATATATTTGAAAAGCTAGTTCTAGGACATGTTATAATAAAAAAACTTGAAAAAAAAAACATCATGTCTAGATTCAAGCGCCAAGTAACACGATCCGATATCAACCTTCATTCACCACTGGCTTCACAATATTATAGGTGTCTCGTTACAGTCCAGTGTATGCAAGGCTTTACGTGTTGCGTATCGATTAGGATCGACCGAACATTGACCCGCTGCAGTGGTCGCAGTGGCTTGTGTTCACATTAGCCTGCGGTTAGGAGATTTTGGTAGGAATTTGTGATCGAAATATCTTACTCTATCTATGTAGTCAGCGAAGGTAATTGAAATATGTGTACTTTTATAAAAGCTTCTTGTTTGTGATGTAGATTGAAGTTTTTTACACATATCCATTTGAATTCAGTAGAATTTTAACAACACTCACGTGAAATCAAATGTGTCAACATAGTTGAACATTCATTTCCTTAAGGTGTTTGACAGCCAGTTGAACTTCAAGGCATAAACATGAGCAATAACATTGCCTTGTAGGCAAATTCTTCCAACAAGATTATGAAAAAATAACATTACATAAAATCACGCCGGTACACCCACATGTCACCAGTTATGTTTTTACGTCCTATGTAATATGCGAAGATCCAGCGACGATACACACCACGATTGACCACTAGACTAACGAGGCAGTCAAAAATATAGTCCGTAAATTATAAATACTTGGGATTACCAATCTAACCTATCAACAAAAGCACCTAAGTAATTCGGAAATGAAACCCAAAAGTTTCCCGCCGTATACCTCTCCACACATGTCTCGCATACCTAAGTATGGTATCGTGTGTAATCGACCCCACAACTCAGTGCCAAGGTTGTACTAACTCGGTCTAGTCTATGGTAATACAATACATTATGCTTTTAGAAACAACGTATTTATAGGTACAGAAATTATGAAATTATTAGCACCACACTATGCAGAACTTTATTTTTCTAACTAAATTCTGGTTTTATTTCTATTATCTTATCAATCTGTGATGAATTGATGATTCTTTAGCGAATTTCTATTTATTTTTGTCATGTCAAGGAAAACAAAGTACAGAATTATGTCATATTATGTTGTTTATCGAAAACACTCTTATAGATATGATTTTCCCAAAATAGGAAATACATGAAAAACCAAACCTGTCTAATGTAGTCTAAATGGTTACTTAACTTACATGACATTAGGTACATATAGACCCACCTAGATCTCTAGGTGGGTATCATACATTAATCAAGGTTGTGCACTCTAAACAATTAAAAATGACATGAACACGCCATGTCATGTTTATTGTTTACACATGCACTGAAGTAGACAAAGAATACAGTAGGTATCTCTATTTCCAAGTGTGTTTTCAATTAGTTAAACAATTTGCGGTATTTTAAAATCTCACTAACTTACACGCGGTTCTGTGTTTGTGTTCCATCTATCCTGGATCTCAGAAGCATCTTCCTGATTCAACATGCACCTTTGTCAATAGAGTCAAAAGAATTCCTTTCAGAAAAGAATTTCTTTCACAAATGCACCAAAAAGGGTTAAATATCAACATCCTATGCCCATAACTGCTTCCTCGGTCCATCCCAATTAATTGAACAGATATAGATCAGCTTCAAACGTGCGCCCGGATGCGGTATATTACGATTTTGTAATCGCTTCGTTACTAGCTCTTTATGGCGTGTTAAAATATGTTAATTTCTGGATTAGAATTTAATGGTTAATTATTACTTTAGTTACCGTTGTTGCATCTGGTTTGGTAGGAAGCAGTAAGCAAGTAGACTCGTACTTGGTCAGGCCAGAAATTAGAAAAAAAAAAACAATAATTTGCATCGCAATTAACAACCACTAAAAAGTTGAGCGGGCCTGCGAGGACACTGCCGAGATCTGACAAAATGTGTCTCGGATATCCGTCGTGTGGAAAATTCAAGAACTACAAGTACCTCTAAGATCTATTGACTTTGAGGTCGTAAATGATTAATTAAGTACGAAGGTCCCAACACTGCAAAGTGCAAAAGAACTTAGCGACTCTGACTAATGGGTTGTCACTTCCGTGAATCAGTGTGACATTTTTATTAGTTGAGTCTTCATAGGTGGCGATTTGTTTAACATAGGAAATATTCTGTCCTACCTACGTCAAAAGATATTAATGATTCAAACCCAAAGAAAACTTGTTGACAAAATATCTTCGACCTAAATACTATAATAATGACGTTAAAAAAGCAGCTGACGACGAAATACTACGATGATGGGTAACCTAATGGGTGGCTAATGACTTTCTAGCTATTCGCATACTGAGAACAGACGTGATTGTTTATCAAATCCTAGACAAGAATGGAACATGGATCCGTTAGAGCTAAATTCCCTTTCATACATCTCAACATAACATCCGCACGGCATTCGACAAACGGTTCATCAAATGCACACGAAGACAACACACACTGCCATACTACTGTCCACGCATAAGGTTGAGCTTGTAATAAACCATTCATCGTCATCATCGTCCTCATCATAGTCTTTCGGCTGATGGACACAGGGCTTTCTCCAAGAGTCACCACGCCGACCGATCCTGTGCTTCTCTCCGATCCTTATACCAGCGGAATCTTCAGATTATTTTGTTTTAAGCCGTATAATTCTTTCAAAATCAGTTGCAGTACTTTATCCTGATTTATAAGCCGCACACGCACACAAAACTCCACCAATTGCTTTGTTCGTCCGTGCCGTGCGCGAGCGCATTCCGGCTTTAATTCCGATAATGGTAAATTGGCCGGGTTTGTTTGGAAACACGTCAGATCCGAATTTATAGGACATGTTTACACAATAAAGCTCTGGGTTACAGTTCTTACTGGTATTGCCTGCGAGTTATTTCTTAGGAACTGTACCGATTTATGTGAAAAGGATTAAACATCAATTTACACTTTATTGTTGAGAGGTGCTTATAGTTTGGTTTGTTATTGTTGTTGGTTTACTTAAACTTCCATTCTTCTATTTCGTGGAATGAGGGGCAATGAATTTGCTCTTGATGGTCAAAGTTATTTGTAACGACCACTTGAAAGATCAAAGATTCAAAAAACACACGTTTCCCAAAATTAAGAAGAAAAACGCCAAGAGTCGGCTAATGGATCAACTCGTAAAATAATTTTCGAAAGGACGATGTGGTTAGAAAGGGGGCAGCTCATGAACTATAGAAAAAGTATACATGCTGCAACGACTCCCAGATAAATTTAGGACGAGGGCAGGACAAAAATGATGAAGTCGCAGAGAATACTGATTATGTATGTAGTTTTACAGCAACACCACTCGCTAAATTCAGAGCCAGAGCTCTATTAGGACCTTATGACCTTTACAGTAATTTGCAAGTATTGTGTGGGTTATGTAAACCTTTGTTAGGTTGGTGCCCAGCTGTGCCGCCATATTGGGACCGATTACTATAATAGCAACCCACGGGTATTGTATAGTAACACGGTTATGAGATTGGGCCAATGTTTTGTGGTAACAGCCAAATTATTGGTAAAGAAAATGCTTGGACAACATAGCTTGAGAAATAATGTAAAAATAATACTTGTGCAGCAAAAATGAAGTCTGTTTCTATATGTTCATGGAAATGTTAAATACTTCAAAACTTCCGAAAGCGTTAAAGTTAAGCGTTTAAGTGAAGTAAAAATTAGTAACTATATTAGTCGCTTCCGCCCATTTCGTTGCACATTACTTCAAGTGGAATTTAGCTAGAATTAGCTGTTTCCGTAATTCAGCGAGAAAACCTTCATATGACATATTTCGGAGTATTGTAACAAATGTTTGAGACAACATTGGAGCAAGTAGGCGTTATTTTGCCATGTGGTAATAAACGTATGCTAATAAGCTTGTCTTACCAAAATGAGAAATTTTATCTTAATGTCATCATCATCATCATGGCTAATTTTATCGTACAATTTGTAGTATTTATATTAATTTGTAAAATAGTAATAACTCAAGTCTACTTTACTAAAGACTGGGTACTTACAATGAAGAAACTCTTTGAAATTTGCAGGGCAATTTGTGTAATTATGATGTCATTAAGTTCTATGCTTCGCGTTTCTTCATTTCTTCTGAAGATGCTGTTTCCTAATACAGAAAATTTCCCATAAACACGGAATTCAGAGACATGTAACCAAATTAATGAAAGAAAATAATTAATTGTCATTATTGATAAATTAATTGATCCACATTCCATGTTTAAAGGCGCTCGCTGCGTTAGTGCGTTTCATCCGGTTAACGTTTTTTTACTAATCTGTTGCTGCAAGACTGGTTATTAGTGTCCAAATAGAGAGATCATTTCTTTTGATACCTCGTTGTTCGGACAAGACAAGAGTCGACTTTAACGACCTTGAGATCGAAAAGAAAATTGAGAAATATTTCGATGATTTTGGACGAATACTAGCCAAGGGTAATAGCTAAACGGGTAATAGCTAAAGGGTTAAAACTCGTTCCATAATCATGTACTTAATAAAAAAAGTAATTTACTCACTGATAGACAACGCACAGCCTAACCGCTGGGTCTGGAAGCGTGCAATTTTGCACAAGAGTACTTACCTGAAAGTGAGCCCCAGCAAAGGATTTATGAAAACTTGTCCTATAAGAACAAGTTTTCGTTTTCGTTTTTAGTAGTAAAGTGTTTAATAGAGGATGAAAGTTCGTCATGGAAAACCACCAGGCACAAGGCTTGTTAACTACTAAACCAACTTGATTAACGGCACGGATGTCACAAATTATTTTGTGCTAAACCATCATTCATTTCAACTTGATCAAAAAGGCAAATCGAAACCAGCCTCTGCCAGCTTCGGCAGCTGCGCCTTTTACATTGGTTGAAATAAGCATGTTAATGAGGTAGCCATCAAAACTTTAAGTGTTCCTCATACAATCTACCGGAACGGAAATGATTGAGACGAACAAATAAAGACATATCAATAGTGACGCGTGGACTCTTATTTGTATAAGTTCGGATATTATTAATGTTGTAACTTGTAAGATTGATGTGGCAATTAAGTGAGGAGATACGGTTACAAAACTTTAAGAAGTTAAGACGGAAGACGAACGTCGCTGTATGGCAAGAAGCAGTGAAACACACCATGGTGAAGTATTTTGATTAAAAATAAAATCTTGAAACTACTAACAACCAGGTATGTTTTCCCAATTTCGAAAGGCATTAAAACTACATATCTCCTTTGAAATGAAGACACGTCTTATATCCCTTTTTGATGCCTTATGCACTGCTCATATCTATCGAATGCCTAACCGATGAAATCGATGAAGCAGAACCTTTTATTATTGATTTTGCATCCTCAATCATCCACGTATGAGGATATTCAGGTACAAATTATATTCAACTCAAATTATAATTCGCCAGTCATTATCTGAAGTAGCAATCGATTGGCTTATTAAAATCTGATGAATTGCTTTTTAATGTTGATTGATTACAGTTGTAATTGTAATGCCCTGTTTAATGCTCATGTCAGTCACGACCGCTAGTTAATTGTAATTGGTGCGTTAATTCAACAATTAATATTGTTTGTTCAATTTAATTGGATTGACTTTGTTTTGGGTAATTAGGGCATTATCTTTCGATATTAATATTGTTTGCGTGTTGGCAACATATTAGTTGAGCTTGTTTGAAATCACGGCTTCAAAACTTTATGTTAAGTGTCGATCAAAATTGAAAGCAGGAACATTCAAATTCACTTACTTTTATCTCATACAATGATAGCGTTTATCACTCTCGAACGAGATGCACTTGGGTAGAAAGCTGCATATTGTAGATAGATCCCACAGCGCGAGATTTCCCCTGCCTTCTGGGAATCCGACAAAAACAATGGGTGCTCGCAAAAACTCAGGATTATTGTTCGACAGATGCCACGGCGCGGCGGATGCGCGTGCGACGACCACGCCTGCGCTTCAGAAAGGGATTGAAACAGTAGTGCAAGTCTCTAACATTTCGAAAGTATTTTATTTCATCTACAAGAAAGCGCATTTCACTTAATCTGTGATTCGTTTAAAATTTTCAAATCCAGGTGTACCAAGTTGAATGTTTTCTGATTTCCAGACTAGTCTTGGTTCTTTTAGTTTTACTTTACGTTGCCTATAGCGTTGCTAGGCCATTCCTCTTTCTTCTTGAATCTTACATATCTCAAGATTTTTTTTTCTAAACAATAGTCTTGTTCTAAGATAATTATAGATTGCGTTAACCTTCTGCAGCAATTCTAGTCGCTTTGCACATGCTTCACAGAAGCGTTCAGAACATTTACGATGTTATCCATGTGCGAATAAAAACTTTACTGTCAATTGTATCTAAACTAAATTATTAAGTTATGAGCTTATTGTGTTCTGTTCCCACGTAAGATGAAATACTTTAGTGGTACTTACTTACTGCAATAACTGGTTGCAGCAAATACACATGAGCATTGTATCTTAAGATTCTTTTAGTAGTTAAGTGCATTTGTTTTTTACTCATAATGAAACTGACTAGGCAAAGTGACTGCTGAATGCAATCCTTAGATACAACAGTATCTTAGAAAGTGAATATGATTTAGGTAGCTTTCTAGAACAGTACCTAGATTTGATTTCACTGAAAGGTTTTTAGACTGGATTAAATATCCTAAACAATAAAAGCAGTCTTATTATCATTGTCTATCAACTTTCTTTCTCAATACTCAGGCTGTCGGCGCTAAATCTCACGACCTTTACAATACATCATAACAACGATTAGCAAATGGGGGTTAGCAGATAGACAGGCCAATATACAAGTTCAATAAGGGCGCTCTCACGTTATGTGCCAACATTTTACACGTAATTGACGAATTATCAGAAGTAATATTGGTTTTGAAGAACATAATATGCATGGCAAATGTAGTGGTGATTTTAGTAATTGGTTTACAGTTGGTTTGAGGATGATTGGCGTAGATATACGGTGGTTTGGACCAAGTAGAAGATAATATAATGACTTATGATGATTCGGCAGTTGAAATTAATTCTGATATTGGTGTTTCCGAACATAACATGTCTTATTTAACATTTTGGTGGTGTTGCAAATTCTTGCAGTTTGTACCTAATGAACATGTATTTTAGATAAATTTGTTCGATATGAATAGAGGAATGGTAATTCAGCCAAATGAACGGATTCAGAAGTAAAAGTTGTTCATGTCTTCAGGCAATATTCGCAAAGCTGTAGCAACATCGTTAAGACCTTTATCAGCAATTTATTATTATGGGAACATTTATAAGTTCCTGGATTTTGTGTCAGTGAAATATAGTCCTGATACAATCGTCGTAACTATGTTTTGTAACATTCAGTTACTGCAAACAGAGCTGTTTCTTTGTCATTTACATTGTTAGTGTTATACATTTTGTTATGATAACCATCAGCTTAAATATTGTCTTTCTCGCAAATATTGCATTACAGCTTTTTTCGTTTTTTTTTTTTCACCACAATATGGAACACCCATCTTCCGGGCACAACAATGTACTCACTACAATGGCTCTCCAGGTACTTGTCAGTTCCTAGAAGATACATCCGGCGCTATAAGGGATGCTGACATGTGCGTGCGCAAGTGCCATGCGACCGAATTAGATGTCGCTTTTGTTACTGAGATGGTTCGTTTAATTTTTGGTTCCATACTACGAGTATTAAGTTCGTAGATTTCATTGAGATTCGGGAAAATTACTTTGATATGTATTGGGTACAATGGGTACGATAACCATATGATAAATTTCTTCAATCTTTATGCTTCCAGCTTCGACTACAGATATGTAATCGAAGCTGGAAGCATTAAGATTTAGATTTTAAATTGAATAATACCGCTGGATACCATAATTATCTGGTATCCAGCGGTATTATTCAAATTAAATAAAAATTTTGATTCAAAAGTCATAACTTTGTTTTGAGAAAGTTTCAGATAATTTAGTTTTATGATGATAACATTACGCCTGTGGCCCCCGAAGGATAACGACTAGAACACCCGTATTTCGCCAGTTATGTTGAAGCCCCACCATTTTAGGAACTTATCTACTTATATTTAATCTTTAATTACGTTTGTCCCAGGGCCCGGCATGCTGAAACACGTGGCAGTGTCGCCGCACCGCGCGCGCGCTGACTCCGTGAGTCTCGCGTCATCCGCCTCCTGCTGCAGCCTCGGCAGTCTCGAGCATCGGCACGACTCCGTCACTGATCTGTCTCATAGAACGGTGAGTTTTATACTATTTGATACATTACTGAACTTAATGTTATTTTACCACTAACGTCACTTTGCAAAGTTTTGACCAAGGTATGTGTTTCAAAAGCCTTTTGACACGAGCGTTTTTAAGGCTAGGCCGTTAATTCTATGATTAATCACTTACAGTTGTTATCACGCGCGTCCCCAAGTACGATGTAAAGTATTGCAATCATAACTCAAGATGTGCACTATGATATTTCTAATCTGAGTCTCAAAATGTCTTTTAACCTTGCAACTTCAACTTTTACTATTAGGTACACGATTACCATCATCCATCAATCGGAGTTCCCTAAAGATTTTTCTAATAACATGTAAAGTGACAGCGATACCATCGCTGTGCGTGCGCATCATTATTCGATTTCACTTTCTTGGTAGCTAATGGCGGAATTTCCTATGTCTCCCATGAGATAATAACCACCATGGGAACCCAGCACTACATATAAATATTATAACGACAGGAAATACTTTGTGGACTCACAAGATACGGTTATCTGTAATTGTATTTGAATATGTATAAACGCTTCTGCGTTTCTGGTTTCTTATTGATACTTGATGTCCAAACAAATATTAATGTTCGCTTTACGCCACGAAATATTTATGACAAAATGTTTATAAGGACGTCACGTAACGTTTATGTGACATCCAGTTGAAATAAGCAATCGAGCGTAATTCCCTTACAAGTCTGTTTTAGTTGAGAAATCGGATGTCGGTATTGCGTGATGCCACATTAATTAGCCCCAGCGACCTTCTTACGACGATCTAGAAATAATTTGCGACAACTTTTGAATTGCGTCTTTTCATACAAGGCGATGTTTGATAACAAAAATTATATTATTCAATTGTGTGCAGACAGATGGTCTGCCACATCCTTTGTTCTCTGCTCACATTTCTGCATTACCAAGGTCTAACGGTTTTCAGCGAGCAAACCAAATATTTTCAACATAATCCCTGGGAATTTGCGCACAATGGGACAATTTCGACATTGCGTTCAGTCATTACCTTCTACCACAACTTCTTAATTAAGCTCGACACTGAAATTTTGATGGCCGATAGAGATAAGAGATGATTTCTCGATTGTTTAGCGACCTGTGAACTTAGGTTTAGGAGACAAGTCAGTATTGTTCTTCGGTGGAAAGTTCAGAATGGTGAGAGCATCCGAATCAGTTTTGACCCTCATTTTGTGATCGTTACCGTCTTTGTAATGAGACTTACGATGTCATAAAACTCTGGCGGTCCATTGTGTGAAAAAAGTGCGATATTAATGTGTAATTAAACTGATACTTTTCACTTCTTTCTTTAGAAATGCTTTTTATGTAAACGATGTATTGTTCAATATCAGGTGATTTGTGACACTTAATTTAAATAACCATCTTTCAGGGAATTAGAATTTTATAGCATCTTTTCAGTATAGGTACCTACCTACGTCTTTAAAAGAAATTATGTGATCAGTATGAAATCCAACTTTCGTCTTGCGCAACCGTAGTTTTCTATCGCGGGGTATTTTTCCTTTTAAATAAGTAGATGGTATAACCGGATTTCCCAACAATATAGTAAACGTTCTACGACCAATAAATAATAACGACCGGAAATGTAACCGATAAGGAATTTTATTTCATACCTGAGTGCAGTTATAAAGGAGTAATGTAGTTATTTGTATTTATGAATGAAGACTTGCGCTTAGCGGAGACGAACGACATGTTTGTTGCGATTGTGATTCACGACAATGGCGTCGATTCTGTTGTGCACAAACTAAACTTAACTTAGGCTATTGCTATCTTTTACTAAAAGGCAGTGCGAGAAAAGGACGGCTATAGCTATGAACTAAGTTAGAGATGTCAAACTAGTTTATGCCTTGCGCTTCACCGTGTTTTTACGTGCACCCATCATTTGTATGGAAATATTAGTTCCCACTAAATTTGACAGCTCTAAATTACGTCCGTCACTTTCTCGTTTTAATAGAGAGAAAAAGATAGCAATAGCCTAAATTAAGTTTAGTTTGTGCACAACAGAATTATACTTTAATTCATTTTTGGAGGTTCGCCGTTTTATAAAATCAAATAAAATGTTTCGTTGATTGAAGTAATTTTGCGACGCCATTTTAGTTTGTTTCTTTTTTTATATTTGGTCTGACTAAAGCTCGTAAGCTGCCTTAAGTAATAAAGCTGTACTAACATACATCTTAGTGGATTATTTTCTTAATCGTACAATTAATTTTTGTAGCATCAATTGTAGTCAAGTACAAGAGTTTATTTATTGTTTCTGCATGTTTATGATCAACCACCAGGAGCTGGTGTCCATATGTAGACTGTTTAGTTTATTACTAATTGGTGCACCTACTTAATGCTTTGTTATAATTTACATCTAACATATGCCCAGAAAATCCCTGTTAATAGCTTATTGCATCATTTTGATGTCAGCCAGCAAGATATTGTGTAAAGGATTTAATTCTTTGTGCCTCTCGACATCTGGTGTGTATCATCAGATTTCCCAGATTCTTTGAAATTTTATGTAAATCGGTGGATGAATCATTTTGTAATTAACATAATATTGTTTTAATTGAACACGTGCTCCAAAAACTAGGTTTAAAACAGGATTCATGTACAACCTTGACCGACTTCCTAAATTTAAACACTAAACAATTATAATGTGTATGATTGATTGCTTAGATTATGTATCACTGTACCGTTTGCATCCGACGTGGGTTTGCAGTGAGCATAATGATCACTCTTTAACAGACATTTCCGATGCGTTGACATGAGAACCTCATTTAATTGTAGAGGTGCTATTATTATATACAAGCATACAATAGACATTGAACGTAGTACTTATTAGTTCCATATACAATAGACAACCACGCCCTCTATGTTGTACCTGCACTCTCTATTGTTTTTGTTTGATGATTATAAATGCATTTCTAACGGGAATAAAGTGTGTACGTTTTGTGAATAAAAGCGTTTAAAGGTGACAAGGAGGTATACAGGGCGTCCCACGGATATGCCACATGGAGGGAAAGTACCTTGAATATTATAGATTTACATTTTTCTGAAAGAAGACATTATTTTAATTTAAAAAACAATTTAAATTGCATTCATAGATATTTAAATAATGACATGGTTGAACCGGGAATCGAACCCGTTACACGAGAAAAATAATCACCTGTAGATTTATCATACCGATTGAAAGACTTCATCATAAGGATTATTTTTTGCTAAATATACATAATTATATATAATACATAGTGTCAGAAATAAAGGAAAACCATTAATTTTAACATTTTTAATACAAAATTAATCAATTTATCAAATGTTCAAAATTAGTGAGTGTTTTTTTTTAATGGGGTTATGTAAAAAAAATTGTTTACAAGAACCAGTATGAAAGTGTCCACGAGCTAGCAGAAGTTAGACGTATTATTTTAAATATCCACCACAACAAGATCAAAAAATCGACAGGGAGCGAAATAATCAAAAGTGCGACTTTGTATTCAACAGGGACTCATTTTGAGCATTTGATAAATTGATTAATTTTGTATTAAAAATGTAAAAATTCATGGTCTTCCTTTTATTTCTGACACTATGTTATTTAGAAAAAAATAATGCTTATGATGAAGCCTTTTGATCGGTATGATAAAGCTACAGGTTGATTATTTTTCTCGTGTAACGGGTTCGATTCCCGGTTCAAACATGTAATTATTTAAATATCTATGAATACAGTTTTAATTGTTTTTTAAATTCAAATAATGTCTTCTTTCAGTAAAATGTTCCATCTACAATATTCAAGGTACTTTCCCTCCATGTGGCATAGCCGTGGGACGCCCTTTATGTGTATTAAACATGGTGCGATGTTGTGGTTTTCCTTTTGTTTCGTGTAAATTAACTTAATAAATTATTATTTATTTGGGTAAGAAAGTTGGTAATAATTTCCCAGAATATTAAATAATAAGTACAGGTTATTATTGTTAAATATTATATTATATACGTAATATAAACCGACTTTTCCACAATATTATACGTAAATATTCAAATGACTACGCATAGTTTATCCATTGTTTAATATTATGTACATGATCAACCTCTTGTATTGGATTCAACAAATAACAACGAAACGTTGATTTAACGCGATTCGTAATCAAATCGCGTTAACTTAACCGCCATTTTGAAAAAAAAAACCGCTTCATATTTGGAACAGGACAATGCACACTTGCATTCAGCCACACATGTCATCGGTCCGTGGGAACGCATGCGCGCTGACATGTTGCCGCTAATCATCCAGTTATTGGACAACAACATACATAGACAAAGTAGAGAAGTACCACTAGATAATATACAGGCCTTTTATCCACTTGTCTGTGGGAGAGCAGTTTTGGCTCCCGTTTTCCTATTTTTGCATGACTGATGATTTGTCAAAATCATAGTGAGCCTTACAGACTTTGGAATAGGGTTGTTTTTAGGTTTCTGTACCATTCTGTCAAAATCACAGACATTAGTATGAAGCTTGCTGCTGAAAAAAAGGAACTGTGAAAAGTCTGCATACTAGACGTACCTTGAGAACCATCTCACAATGCATAAAAAAATGATACGAAGTTGAAACACTAGCAAAGCTTTTTTTTATTCGGTGCTATGCATGGCATTGAAGTGTTATTATGACTTCAGTAACAGTAAACCAATGGACGGTTGTATTAGGGTGTGTGATAAGTATGGTATTCGATACCCAATTTGTTCGTCACAATGAATTCATTAAGAAGTTCTTCCTTTACTTTGTTAACTTCAACTCTTTATAATACTTATGAACGTTGTCAAAGACTAACCAACAATGGTGACAGTCTAGGACTTCTGTAACTTCCTGATCTAGCATTAGCGAAGTACAAATAGACACGATAGCGTCTTGTCTTGGAGTGTTTAGCGCAATATTGATGGGTAGCCGTATTTGTTTAATTATGCTTGCGACTGGCCTAATTTCTGTGATGCAATATGGGATGTACAGTTTGTTTTCTCCATGCTTCTTTGAAGTATGCCTCTGTGTTACGTTTATTGTTTTAATTAAACTACTTATTTTGTTACGTTTTTATAATTATGTATTAAGATTCTTGAGGATTTTTATCAATAACTTTACTAATAACATTAGCCAGCTGAAAAACTTCAAGACTGCCTTCGTGAGGCCAAAGACATCGCTACTATGCCTAGTCCTGTATGTACCCTTCTCATCCATTAAGGTTTATATATACATAGTATAGTAGAAAGAACTCTGTTAATTTATGAATTATAACACTATGTTCCTTATAATGATTTCATTCTCTTTTACCAAGTTACACTCACAATCACGCTATCACTTTTGATATAACAATCACATCACATAATTCGCTCCAGTATTATCACGTAGATATCCGGCGGGTATTGCGCAAGCGCAGCGGTAGGTCACATGGCTGTCCGTCACTTCCTGTCATTACAGGCTTTCTACCGTCCAGTGAAATTGGACAGGCAGACGCTAGGCTTTACAGACGAGGCTAGAATGTAGGGCTTTTGTAGTAAGGATTTTGTCAAAGAGGAAGTTTATGGGGAAAAATATATAGCTCAATCAATGTTAGCAAGACTAATATGTGCTACATGACCATGAGTGGTATAGAAAAGTGTTCTTCTGTCTTAACAATGGTAGTTTTTTCAAATTACTTGGTCCCAGTGAGTGGCCACGGGCAGGTTAATGGACACTTTGTAGACTCCAGCAAAAGGCACAGGGTCTGGTTACGAGCACCACATTCACTCTTGGGATCTTTAATTTTCTACTTTATCTTTGAAAGAAAAGTCAGAAAAGTGCCTGTGAAAAATCATCAATGAAGTAATGTGACGATTATATATTTATGAAGAAGTGAGTTTTATCAAAAGTTTTGTATTCGGATCTATCTAAAGAATGTGAAAACAAATGAATGCTGCAGTTGAGTTGCCCATACGCATACGAGTATCAATGCGATCCTTCGGCGGCAGTTGCCCATTTCAACAACCTTTTGGCGTGTTTTCAAGCCGGATTTGACCTGAGTTACATAACAAAAATGTATATTTATTGACCTGTATTGAGGGAAACTGATAAAGATACACATTAAGAATGCATTTGCATAATTGGTTAGTAACACATTGTAAACTTTTTCCTAGACATACGTAATGTTAAGAAAGAAATTATAAATAAGTTAAAATACATTGCTTATGTTTATAAAAGTAGTAAACAAAGTTTATTTAAAAAATGGAACATTATTACTTAAACGAGCTTTCGGGCCGTGAAAGAAGAAACGCCAAACATAAAAATGTTTGGCGTTTCTTCTTTCACGGCCCGCTATATTCACTATGTAGACGGCCAAAATATATAAAAATACCTACTCAACATTACCTCCCTACATTTAAGATAAGTCTTCTTCATCTCCTATAAAAAATAAACTACTATAAACACAATATCACATTCGCAAAACAAATGCATGAAACAAAACTCCCACACAAACCCTACACTCCTACAGACGTAGATATCAGTCAACATATTACATTACTTTATTACATAAACAATATACAGTAGATCAGCTCTGTACGGGTCGTTAGGTGGTATGATGAGATGCTGAAACCGGAGTCTGTGCGTAACTGCCGCGTAAGATGAGATCGCATCTCAAGTTATCTTTAGTCATGAGTCGTGTCCCGATGAGTCTGTACTTAGTGGTCAAGTTACATGGAGGTGCTTAGTAATTAGAAGGATCACGAGTCACGACGTAGCCCGAAGAATTGCCAAACTGAAGTGGCAGTGGGCAGGGCACATTGCTCGCAGAACGGATGGCCGATGGGGCCGAAAAGTTCTGGAGTGGCGACCGCGAACTGGAAGACGTTGCGTTGGAAGGCCTCCCACTAGGTGGACCGATGACCTGGTGAAGGTGGCGGGAATCCGCTGGATGCGAGTCGCACGGGACCGGTCAATGTGGCGACACTTGGGGGAGGCCTATGTCCAGCAGTGGAGGTCTTTCGGCTGAAATGATGATGATGATGATGAATTAGAAGGATTTGAATTTAATGAGGCTGTAAACTGACCTTGGCTTAGCATAGTAGTAAGTACGAGATAAATTATAGAACTGTTATATTTTCAGTCTCGACCTGTTATAGAGCCTCTATCGGTATTCTGAGAAGTAACATAACAACCATAATGTTTTTTTGTTGCCAGTATTTATGCAGGGATATCCTATAACATATTCTACCACATGATGATAAAGTTGATAATGAATTTGAAGAAGTAACGACTCTTGGAAAGCGATAGTCACTAGCCTAGGCCCTCTGAGCATAGGATAAATATTCCCAAGCAGCCAATAGGGTGTCGATATCTTTATCAGAGATAAAATATCTCACTCTATTCTCCACGCATGTTATTGTTTAAGATCATTGAACCCTATTGTGTTAGTGAGCTAATCTCTCAACGGATCTAGGAACAACACCGCATTTAGCAGTCAGCTTAGACGTAAACACATCCTCGCAATAATCTAGATATGGACTAAAAATATCACCACGGTGGCTTGGGATGCGCAGGCGACGGTGACTACGTGACCTTTCTGGACAATATATCTGCTGGTATGCGCGCGCGCAGAATTAATCGCAGCGACACGGATGCGGCAGGTGCTTGTACAGGTTAAAATAAACCTGTCGTGAGTATTTGCTTTGCGCTTTTACATACAGAATATTGATAATTGCTTTTTCTTTTGTATGCAATACAGCTGTTTGGAATGTGTGGAACTTAATTGATACTTCATGGCTAGCATTGTTGCTGCATTTGTTGTTTGAGTCTGCATTTGGACCACAGTCTTAAATCTTAATGACTTCCAATAAACTGTAATGGAAGTCTAGTGTTGTCAATCTTGCCAGAGATAAATAATGAGTTTTGAATTGAAATGTTATTGGTATTTTAGTTATTTGGTTTTCATATATTTCCAACAATGTTGGGGTCGGCTTCCAGTTTTAGCGGATGCAGCTGAATACCAGTATTTTACATGGAGCGACTGCCTATTTGACCTCCACAACCCAGTTAGTACCGGGTAATACGATACCCCTTAGTAAGACTGGTTGTCAGACTTCTTGGGCCTCTGACTACCTAACGACTGTCAAAGATCTAGAAAAGATAGCCGGGACCAACGGTTTAACGCGCTTTCCGAGGCACGGAGGGAACTCGGTATGTAATGGGTGGTCACCCATCCATAGACCAACCTAGGCAAGCACGGCATAACCTAACGATCGACCCGAGCGGCTGTTATTATTTAGCCACGAGCTCCTCAGCTTTAGCATCTTGTAAGTGACATTTTATCCAATGTATTGGGTGATGTATTGGCACTTTGAAAGCGTCACTCATCTAGGTTCACTCTGGATTGTGAAAGCAACATGCATCCTATTTCACAAATATTCCGGTCTTGAATCGAAATGGATCCAATCATAATAACATTAAAGACAATGTCACAAGACCCCAGCTGAGTTTAATCAACGCTGACTCACTGATCGTCACGTAGCAACGTCACATGTGGTAGTACTACAGTCCTTGTGCTAATGGATGCGCAAGAGTTCGCAATGATGTCATCCGCGAAGGGACACTGACGCATACGTTTATTTACAAGTTCTTGTACATCATTATTTACGTAGTGATTGTTTGTAGGATATCTTGGCTGGAATTTTACGTATATGCTGGGTCTAGGATGTTGTTGAATTGTTGAAATGAGTCAGAAGGTAGAAATTTCAACTTATTTCTGTTTTCATAGGACACTGAATCAGTGAACAATTTCACACCTTCTTCAGTTCCGTTAATTAATAGTGGTGTGCATTGCTTTAATTTAAATACATGCGGGACGTAGGTATAATTTGTTAATAATTACATCAATGATTCTAGATTAGTGTCGTGTATGAATAAGTTGCTAAATCAAATCAAAACTCATGCTTATAACCTCGTTGCTACAAACATATTATCCTTTTTGCTACATTTTTATTAAAATTCTTTTACACAATACAGCAATTTCATTAAAGCCACAGAGTGTTTTCAATAAATACATATTATACTTATCCGTAAATTAGTCCATGCATGACCTCTCCCAATAAAGATTCTCTTTATTGTGTCCACACAATGAATAGGTAGGTACCCACAGGCCATACTGGTAACTGCCTACACTAATCACGCGATTGTGACCAATTATCATGTAGTAACAATAATTTAATTAATCTGCAGTGACGGCCAATAGAGGCAATAGATCGATAACCTGTGACCTGTGGGGGTGTGTTTATGTAATGCTTTATCAAGTGATTGTAATGCCGACGTGTATAACTGGGGCTAGGGTTGGGGTGTGATTATCGATAGTTTTGTCTTTATTTAGAATTTTGACCTTTCTTGGTAAATTGATAATGATTTTAAGTCGTTGACCATATTTTGATTGTTTCTTTTAACTAATCTTGGTAAATTAACTACCTACTGATTTAATAAAATAAAAAAAAAAACTGAGAAAACAAACATAGAAATCCTCCTTGGTAAAATTATAAATTAAAAGTAAAGTAGAGTCACCATATCCCAATTTTATTGCTAAACGCTTTTAGCGTATACCTAGATCTCAATACTCAGCAGGTTATTTAGTTTATTTTTAGCTTGATATTTCACGTCTAATAAAACCAATTCACACAGATCTTTATACAATAACAAATACACTTATATAACTTTTAATCGTTATTGCCAAATACATACAAAAGTACATAAAAGATTATCTAACAGCATTTCATGGCCAATAGCCGCATGTCGGTCGAGTGCTTGTTTACTCCTTTATGCATGGGCCATTGTGTAAACGGGGCTAGGGTTGTTCGTAATGGTCGATAATTGTGCAACGTGGCCCATCACGCTGGATTTGCAGACGATATGTTATGAGCACGAAGGATTGATTAGAATTTTGCATAAGAGTGATTTTTTAAGGCTAGTTAAGATTTTGTGTGTTGTTTAAATAAATGGTGTTAGGTTTTTAGGATGTCCTTGTTAGCGGTAGTAAACTTTGGAGCTTATACTTTTACGATGACTTTGATAGGCATAGCGGTAACGAAGAAAGCTTTTTACAGCTAAATAAATAGTAAGTTTAGTCAACACTCTTAATTTTGTGACAAATGATATCGACATCGATATTGTCGCCCTTCGACATTGCCCCATCCCTGAGCCCGGATACCGGACGAAGGGCAAGAGCCCTACATTTCCCCGGGACCAATAGGGCCAATTGATCCCAATATACGGCCGGAAGCTGATCATTGTACCCGGATATGCACTTGTAGCGTAGATCCGCGCGTGCGCACAAAACTACACTACTCTACCGTGAAATGTTAAGTGTGGCTATTATACTGTTTTTCTATACAAATATAGTTAAGTTCTGTTTCCTTTGTGAAGGTATTAGGTGAAAAGGTTTTTTATGCATTGTGTGGATAATTTAATGATTTTTTTATTGGTTGTTGTTTGATTTGCGGAACGAATTACATATAGGTAGTTTGCTTATGTTAGTGAAGATTTACATTGTGCCATGATATTAATTTAATGGTGAACGGAAGTTGTATTTTATATTCGTATTAAAACTTACATGCAACTCCACGTTTACTGTTCAATTAAATTATTAAATGAACATTAATTATCTACATTTAATTTATTGAAAAGGGGAATAGGGAATATGCATGAAATACAAAAATGCCAATTAAAAATGCCTTCTATTGGCGCATAAAAACATTGTGGTACACTTGTTTAAGTTTCTAATACCTACATCACTTATTTTACAATTTACTGTTTTATAAAGCATGTTTTTGGTGAAACGGAACGCACTCTCAAAACGCATCGTCCTCGATAACACCGGAATTGACGTCAAAGTTAATTGTGTTAAAAAAACACTTTTATTTGAAAAGTGCTTAAAGTTTCACTAAAATTTTAATATAATACTGTTAATGCAATTTTTATTTTATTAAGGCCAGAAAAATTAGATGTAAACAAGGCAGATTGTGGATAATGACGTCACATCATGGCTGCGACAGCTACGGATGTTTGAACTGTCGTAGAAAATTGCAAGAGTTTAATATTGTTTTTGTGCGACAAACAGTAGTTGAACTTAACTTTTAATATTTTTTTCGGGTTGATAGTACTGTATTTTATTGATTTAAATGAAGAACAAATTACGTGCATATTCCCTGAGCCCAGTTACAATAATTTCTATGTTGACAGCTCGAAATGATTACTAGGCCTGCAGATCGTGATCGCGATCAGTTTAGTTCGTGATGGCGGCGTTCAGTTTTATTCTGAAATTCGCCCTATAGCTGGACTGGCTTATAATAACAATTAATCCTTATCCAGTACGTTTTATAGGTAGATTAAGCTTACAGTTATAACGAAGAACTGTTATCAACAACGTGCATGTGCCAAAGTACCAGCACGGGCTGGCTCCGGAGCCACGTGCAAGCCCCGGTTATTAAATCATTCATTAAGTACTACACACCGCGACCGCAACAGTGACTCACACTAACGCATAATATTGACACATTTTTCTATAGGTAGGTACTCGATAGCACCGATGACATTAACTTGTGAGTCCGCAACTGTGGACCGTGCACTCAATGACCTTGCGACTGAAAGTATTCCGTAGTTGTTAGCATTTCGTAGTTTGTTCGGTGCGTACGCATGTTTGGTGGCTTTACAACCTCATAACTGTTATTGGTGAATGGTGACGATATGAAATTCACAATAAAACATAATTGTTGACTCTTTGAGAAGTTTAGTTGACTTATCTTTTAGTGATTTTCTGTTTATGTTATGTTTTTAAATCATAAATACCTGCACGGTACTTAGGTATATTATGTTTGCATTCTGTCATGATGTGTTCTTATCTAGAATTTGCTCAAAGGATTACGAAAGTGTACAGATATTTCTGCTTATTTATGATTAGAAAGCTCATATTGTCGGTCGGGTATGTAAGGGCAATCACTTTCAACTTGACGTGTGACAACGATTGTTTCCCTCTGTGGCCATTTATTTTAATTTTTTATAAATATTTAAGTACCAAGAATAAATATCATTCAATTAATATACTTAAAAGTAAAATTAAATAGACTTAAAAGGGGTTTTCCAAGAAAATATTATCAAAACAAGCCTATGACGTCTACGCAAAAGTCTTGGAATATCCAGAGCAGGAAGCGTAAATTGACTTTAGTTGTAAAGTTGTACACAACGGTGACAGTCAATTACATAATAATAAATGACGTCATAAAATTCATGAGTATTAATATTATGATAATTATAAAATAATCTTATAACCTGTTGATTACACTTATTAATTTAAAGCCAATATGGCCGGTTGATTTATTTTGTATCTAGTAGGTAATTTTGCACGGCACCATCTTTATAGAAGGATACCTTTAATCTATAATTAAAGTTATTTAATTATAATTACGTACTTAGATTTATAATTGTTTTAGTTAGTAGGTTTTAAATTTCCGGTGACACTGCATTTATATTTGCCGTAAAATAAAATTACTTAACCTCATAGAAAATTAATTACTGAGGGCATTAATGAGAAGTACAGTTATTCCATTAAAATCGAAGTTTATTTAAATCGTTGGTTTCGCTGATTTTCCACTTATTAACGAATTTAATCAATTGATTAATACCAAACTTGTCAAGGAACTAATAAATACTACTACTCAAGCACTTTGATTCCGTATTATGCAACTTCGCGCGAACTGTCATTGTTCGAAGCAATAACAGCCAACAGGGAAATGGTCTGGGAAACTTCTCTTCCTGACTTCCTTGAGTCCACGACGTAATAGGTATAATGTGTCGCAGTAGTCTTAGTCGTGAAACAATTAATCGTAATGCCGGCCTTGTGTCTGTCCGTCTATGTATCCGTGTCGGTATAGTAAATAACACAATAAGGTAGGTACTTAAAAGTTGCGTTTGAATTGAATTACGGGTATATTATGGTTAGGTTCTGAATTAGGATTTATAGAGTGACTGTAATGGCTAGGTAATTGGAGGCTGTGTTATAAAAAAAACGTAGCAATTGTATCTTACTATATCAGTCATTTGATCACACTGAAATTGCCTGATATTCAGTCTGTTGTCATGTCTAGGCTCGCCCCCAATCACATGGGACTTAAAACATAACTGGCGAAATTAATGTTGGTGTACAATTAGGTACACCTCTGCTTAAGCCATAGTGGATTAAATCTATATTATATGATTGCCTAATGAATGTCTCTTATCAGATGAATGTTCCTTAGCGGAACCGCCTCTTTGATATTGTAGGTCTGTATTGCTGGTGTCCGCAACTCCAGGTCCGTGTATTTTTAGTACACGGCACCGTGACATTTCTTTAATCCTGCATCCCTTTCCAGATTGTTTACCTTCTATGTATAATCTTATTTACTAAATAATTTACCATTAACAAAAGCATTTTCGCGAATATGGTACGCGTCGTGTCGTGTAGCAGTGGCGCCTACCGTAATCGGTGCCGGCGCAGATTTACGAGTTATTTAAACAGCAAGCAGTTAGTTATGGATACCTATGTCGTTTGCTGACAATATTATTGCTACTCATGTCCTTTGTTTTACGCGAGTCAACGCGTGTTTGTGGAGGTGATAGAATATGTCAAACTGGTGTTCATGAATAACTTTGATCTTGTGATTGGTGTGAATATTTAATTTCATAGTGTGTCTATATTCAGGCACACTATTAAATTAAGTATTCCATCCATTATTCCTTCTTATTGTCAAATGACAAGAAGAAGAAATAATGTCTAGAGCCTAGATTTTAGAAAACTGTTATTGTATCTATAGAAATAACAACACATCACGCCTGTAATCCATGAAGGGTTCAGAGTCCCAAAGAATAGGCTCACCCCCTATTAAATGGGGCTCAAATAACTGGCGGAATGTGGGTTAGCTGTAGGTAAACCTCAGCCATTTCATTTTAAGATACAACTTGCTTTTAGCAACAGCTTCAAAAATATGCTCCAAAAGAATAAAACCGTTACTATACTGAACCCACAAACAAAACAATCCAAGCAAAAACAAACCGTTTGAACCGGCAGCACTCATGAAACAATAAAAGTACTTTTGGGCTGCAGATCTTGAGATAGCCACATGGTACTTAAGTACTTTGTCTAAATTGTCCTAACAAGTGACGTCATCAGTCCGATTTGTCTCTATTTAGTTAATCGACGTATAAGGAAGTTTGAGCCTGACTCATGCAGACTTTGTTCATTTGTTTTAGCTGGGTCACTGACTGGACTTCAGGTTATGTAGTAGAAACGGTGTTTTACTGTGTTTTAATATATTGTTTGTACAGTATTAGTGTGAGCAGCGGTGGCCCAGTGGTGGCGGTCTCGACTTAAGAACAGTAAGTCGTGGGTTCGAACTCAGACAGGCACATTACCACAGACATTACTTTGTGTAATTTGTTTCATCACAACTACTCTCAAAACGGTGAAGGAAAACATTAAGAGGAAACCGACATGTCCTAGAACCAAAAATTCGAAGACATGTGACATCTACCAATGCGCACTGGGCCCGCGTGATGGATTGTAGCCCATTCCCTCTCATCACGAGAAGAGACCGTGTTCCAGCAGTGGGTACATTATAGGTTGATGATGATGATGACAGTATTAGAAGTTTAGCCGAAGCTTCTTTAAAAGCAAGATGAATTTAATGCTTCTTGAAACTGTTATCGGGGTGATTGATCTTTTTATCATTGAGATCCGTTACTCAAAGAGCTTGCATATTTTTCCATTTAAAAGGTTCCTAAGTGAGTAGGCTAGTAGTAGGTTTAATTACTTACTTAAACTTTATCTGAGTTTACCGTGTACCTTTCGTTAAGATTCTGCAATATTCTACCCCGACATTGCAATTGAACATTCATTGCCAATCACACAATATCATTATGTAAGCACAAATTACAATTTACAACCACTAGGTTATCTCCATTACGTACCGATTGACATTTCGATACATTAATCAACACCACTCTACGCCGCGCGGGCGCATTGCGCACGAGTTTCCGAGCAGCGCTGACCTCTAAACGTCAGAAGTTCTCGGAACTATAGGTACTGTCGCAAGCGTTCACCTCTACTCTAGAGGATTTCGAGCACATGATAATAAGCTGTTCTGAGAATATTGAGTATTGCCGTAAATGTCGATATTGCTATTTAAAGTCATGATGTTCGAGGAAAAGTTTGTGAGACCTGTAGACACAAATACCTCCCAATCTTTTCCTCGAACATCATGAATAGGAAGATGTGGAGATGTATACCAAAACTCTGGGCATACATAAATAGCAACAATTTTTCAGTTCACCCATTCCACGAGGTTATTAACTGTAAAAACAACAGTTCAAGCATTCTGGCTGAGAGCAGTTTGAAGTTAGCAGTCGAAAGTTTTTCAAATATACCGAAGGTTGGCTTAGTCTTAAATTCTTTTCTGAATAGGTCCGTCCGTGGAAAGTTTTTACAATGAAATTCCATCTTCGGAAAGCATTTTCTAAATCCAATTAATTAAGTCAATCCGGGAAGTCGGTCTATGCATTTGATTCTATGTTTAGGTTGGTAATTTTCAAATTCATGATCCTCTGATTCGCCGGTAAGCTTCTAATCACATCATTAACAGTTCGGCAGATGTCTGATTGAGACGCTACCGACTGATTACTGAGCTAGTGACGATTACGGCCAATTGACGAGATGAACATGTTACTCGAATGGGCTCTTATAATTGCTGTAATGCTGCAGTTTCTTCTACGCGTCAATCGTGAGAATGTTCGGTATGGTTCGATTATTTGGTCATGGAATAATTTCCTATGGGTAAAACTGTGATAGCAAAAGAAAACTAATATTTTTCTTGTTGGATATGTTATTATGAGAGCCACCTAATCTTAAATAGGAGAAGGTAACGCTATCTGAAATAAGAGGTTCTTTGTTAGAAATAATCGTTTATTTTTAATGAATTGTTACTTAATTCTTTTGACGCATTGTTAGAAACAAAAGTAAGGCTTGATGTGATTTTAACGGTGTGTAAATAGAAGAACAGACAGACAAACAGAAAGACATGCTTTATATACAAATTAGTTCTCTAATTGTATGAAATCTTAGCATAATGAGCGATTGAGCATAAAGCAAGTAATTAAAATCATTGTAGCGTGACATTTTTTCTCATTTTTGTCCTCAGAAATTCGGGTTTCATCAAGTGAGAAACAAATTATTTTGCGTCATTGTCATAACGTTTTACAAAATGTTACTAAAAGTTTTAAATATTTATCTCAATTGATTTTTAGCGCGTTTCATCTCGCAGAAACCAATTAGACCGTAACAGTACGTAGAACATTTACTTATTGAAAACTTATAGCTTTCTGGGCGTGTAGAACACACGCTTTAAAACTTCATACATGCGCGTAAATCAAACTCGCCCTTACTGCAGTCACATAGACGTAGACCACGTCTCAACCGGTTCTGAAGGTTGTGAGCCTTAGTTTGCTGCTGCATAATAGGATGTTGCATATAATTAAAATCTAACATGTACACAATACGATACAAGTTTTTATGCTTACGGTACTATACCAGTAAATTCCTAACTAATATGGAAGGAGAAAAAAGATTGGATGCAAAGTCTCGTCGAGTTAATTGAAGGAAATGAATGAATGAGTGGATGACAGGACCAAAAAAGGGCCACATGTTATACTAATTACGAGCATTCAAATAATCACTGACGAACTTAAACTTGTACATTCGTGATTGCTCAATGTTTGAAATAGCGGTATAGTAATCACAGATAAATAATCTCGTTGACATTTCGTTAGCAGAACTGATGCAAGATTATTATTCATCAGTAATATCTCAGTATTTCGGTCACAGTCATGGTCTGGCTGTCGTGGGGAATGTTGTCGGAGATCTGTCTAGGGCTCGCAGGAGACGCGACCAACCGTGCGACACACACGACTTGTATTGAGGGCGAACCTGATTGGAATACAAGGATCAGTTAATGTTAGGGCTTGTATGTGTCTCTTAAGTACGTTTTACTTGATTACGGATCTTTAAAACAAAAGAAATGATTGTACAATTCGGCTTATTCCACAAATACCCCCTTAGAGAATCCCCTCCAGGGGGAAAACTCGACTTTAATGCAAAAATAATCCAGAAAGTCCCCTTTTCATTTTGAGTTATTCCACTATTCTCCCCTGAGAGAATCTTCCACAAAAACTGAACCATAATGTAATAAAATGAAATTATTTAAATGTTAATGCTAACTTGATGGTGAATTCGAACTGCAGGATAACCCTGATAACAATATAAGGATAATGCGATGTAAAGACCTTGTTTAACATTCAAGAATTCAAGATATAAACTGCGAGGAAAGTCCTCGAGAACCCGGTTTGGAAAATCATAATTATGTCAAAGCGATTTCAAACTTGGGGTTTTCACAGCAGACTTGCAGATAGTAAATGTCAAGTGTGCCACTATTATTTTTACACACATTTCAAGCCCAGATTCAATTAACATTTAGTTCCACATGACTGTAATAAAAATATACTTTAAACAAGTAACAGTAGGTACAGCAATTTACACTTATGAATGTGGGTAGTGTTAAAATATAACCTATAACAGAGCCTTACAAAGGACCAAAAAATTATTTAACATCACATAAGACCTCGGTTCCGCACGTAGGCGCACCGTGGGCGCAAGGCTTGTATCTCGTTATGTGTCCAACATATTCACATCATGGTAATTGGATAAAGTAAATTGGAAAGGAGTGTTTACTTTGTGATCTTTCTGATAGTATCTGCGAGGTTGCGGACGAATGGAAGGACCATTTTTTGGCTTATTATACGGTAAAAACAATATCCTGAGAGGCGGAAGATGGAATGTCTAAGAATCAGTTTTGTTGCCTTACTTTGCTGCTACGGCACCGTTTGTTATAAACTCTGGAATCATCTTAATTCTTAAGCCCTACAGTAAATCCCAAAATAAATACTCGTTTAGAACCAGACGGTTCTTATTACCGCTTCGGTTCTTTGTCTTTTTCTTAAAACGAATCTTTGAAGTTAGAGCTGATTGTTTTATTTCTCTTTTTAAGCACTTTGCCTTCATAGCCAAGGGCGTATTTAGATTGGGTTTACTGTTAATCAAAGAAACCAATGGAATTACCCTCCCAAATTCATAGCAGTGGTGGCTCAGAGTTATCTGCCCAACTAACAAGTTTCAGATCTTGGAGTTCAAATCCAGACAAGCACATAGTGTTGTTTCATCACCATTGTTCACAAAACAGTGAAGGAAAACAAAGTATCTGTGAGGAAACCGGTCGAGCCCGCACAGGACCTGCATTGTGGATTACGTGCCACTCCCTCTCGCAGAGTGGAAGCTTGCTCATCATTTCCCTGCCGTTCTCCCAATTCATTTGGGCGCAGCATGTCTGCGTCTTCCATACTTCTCTATTACTCGTCATCTCATCAGACACCTCCTTTCTTGCCATATCATCCTTCTCACAGTCAATCCATCGTTTCTTTGGTCTTCCTATACTCTTATACCCATCCACATTCATAATCAAAACCTTTCTCATGACATTTTTCTCATTCCTCCGCATCACATGCCCACAACAGATTGCCCAAAACTTTTCAGCCACCGGCGCCATTTTTAGAATTGCTCTTATTTTATCAATTCGCGTAACACCACACATCCCATCCGTGTGAACATAGTGCTGATGATGCTTTAATAGACAACCCTTGTTTTTACTTTATTTCCTCTCTTTAAAAATAGTTATACAATACAATGTTGCATAGTTTTCAGTTGTTTATTGACACTGCCCGGAAGTGCGGTACAGAATAGCGTATCCATCACGCTATATCCGCGGTGGGGTAAATACTATTGTATGTTAATGCTGCACAAGTTATTATGATGGCCGACTGGAGATTTTTACGCTTCGTAGTTGGGGGGCGATTAATGTGATGATTGTATCTCTCTGTTTGGTTTATTACCGGGTACTTTATGGGGTATTTTTTAATTTGGTTTTCTGTGTATAAATGAAATTTCGATTTCGACAGCGATGTATGACACGGTCTCAAACTTCTTGTAATTTACCTAGGGCAAGTTTCAGTCGCTTTCATAGCGTTTACTATTTCTACAAGGACTTGCATCAGGATTGAGATAAGTGGGTAGTTCGACAGTTTTATAAGTTCTATAACTATTTTTTTACTTTTCCTATCATTATCGTTGAGAGAAACGACACAGTAATCTTATCCTTAGCTGAGTGACTTATAGTAGCTTAATTTACTACGCAGGAAAACACAATCTCAAACCAACAAAAGTTTTACATGAAATCTTAAACGGCGATCATTCTGATGATACCGGTAACATATGTTTCGCATGAACATGGCTACTGGCTGCAACGGTTACGGCTCGTTAAAGTAAGACGCGTACGCGCAGCACCAGCGGCGGCGCGGGCGCAGCCAGCCACGCATCTCACGCACATAAGGAGACCTCGCCAATAAGACATTATTGTATCTCTTTTTTGGATGCAGTCAATTGAATTTAGGGCTTTAATTATTAAAGTTTCGGGTACAGACAGTAGTGTGTCTGATACATGGTCGGTATATTTGCAACTGTGGCTTTAATAAAATATGTCTTAGAATCTAATTATATTATATTTTAAAGCTCGGTAGCTTAGAAAATCACAGGTTTTGTATAGATAAAACCTTCGAAATGCGTTTAATGAAACAATTGTCCCCTATAAAAAATGAGACTGAAAATTACTGGCGACACGTGGGTATACTAAACATCTTGATCCAACGTCCCCTACGGGTAGTACAGGCGTGATGTAATGCCCAATAAACCTTTTCTTATTATTACATATTTTTACAAAAGAATCAAGTAAATGTCCAACCATCTTCGTCACATAACATCATAACAATTACTCATCTCCCTCATTCATCCATACAAAGTAGTGTCCATTATTAAATACCGCGATAAATCATTAACAGGGTGCTGCAATAATTATAGATTCCGAGAAAGGTCGCGAGGGCATGTCGGTAGGCGGCGGTCGTGACACCGCTTCGGTGCATGCGGCCGCTTTGAATACACGCTGGTATAAATGCAGGGTTGGCAAGCATGAGGCTAGAAATAAATGTGGAAATAGGAAGTTAGTTTTAGAGAAACGTAAGTTTGTAGCACCACAAGCAGGATGTTAAAAATTAACTGTAATTGTGGTAGAAAAAAAATACTTATAAGAACAATTTTGACTTTCACAGGATGCTTATTAATTTAGAAAGTTACAAAAGAATTAAGACCTTATTAATGTTGACAGAACATGCGTTAAAGAAATTAACGAAATATCGTGGAATACGGATAACTTTACAGAAGTAACAGTAGAAGCTTATTTATGATACAACCTAAGAGTTCAACAAATGAATGTTTCCTATTGCCAATTTTTGACATTTGCGTATACCAGTTTTTTTTGTTGTAATAACTTTGGGATGTAGTATCCGGTAACGACTTTATGTTTCCTGCGGCTTTAACAAATCGACCTGTAATTATATGCAATATTTTATATCTTAAAAAGTCTTTAATTGCTACGTTGCGTCGGTTGCATTCCTCTGGAGTTACGGTATCTTCAGTCTTTGGCAACTTTCCGATAGCTGTTGTAAGCTAAATAGCGTTTTGTTTGGCGGAAACTGATATCCGAATCGTGCGTTCCTTTCGTGTTTTTATTAACTGCTTCCTGTAATCGTGTAGAAGCTTTCAGTTAACAGTAGTGCGTCCGAAACCGAGCTGTTCTCAAATTTGCTTTCCGCTGTCGAAGTCGTGGTAAAAGTTTCACTACCTTCCAAAAGTTTTAAGTATACTTTATATACACGGGAATAATATCATTATCGTCTTGCAATAACCAACTGTATGGTCTAGAAGTATACGAGTAACGTGTTATACCTGGCAATTATGTATTTTGCTTAAACTTCACCGAGACGTATCACATCATGGGGTTTTTTCTATGACTTTTCTTCTGTTATTCTACGTATATTTTGATGCAACAAAACAAAAGTTTTTATTATTTAAATGACATCCTGTGACAGCCCTAGGGATCTTCAAACAACAATGTCCGCCTTTGAGCTGTAAGACGATTCTCATATTACTGCATCTCATAACGATCCCTGTATCGTGCAGTGTAGCGTCATGTTGCATGCATGCGCGTGCGCAGTCAATCGATGCCGACCTTCCGTGGCGCCATATTTGTTTTTTTATTTATCGAACATGCCATTTTTGAATTCTTTTGACAATTAACGTTTAAATATTGATTTTTGAGAGCTTTTGTTGGGGAGTTATTTGTTTGGCAAACAGTAGTGATATTTTTGGACGAAATATTGGTTTTATGTCTGCAGTATTGAACAGTGCACTTTTTTACCTGAAGGTCAAAGCTGCGGTCAGACCTTATATAGAAGCTTGTCTGGAATTTAAATTGAAAAAAAAAAACCAACTGCAGTGCAATCGGCACGGTAGGTAAACTTGTATGATATGGAACTTAACTCGAAAACTATTAAGTTCTCTTTGATATGGTTTTCATAGTCATATAGGTAATATTTTGAGGAAGGTCATGGTCGCGTTATCCTTTGAAACAGACGAAGCCGCCTTAGTTAAAATGTGACATACGTACTTACATTAAAATAGTTCATTATTATGATCAAAGAGTCGGTCTGTCCACCCGATAAGTTCAATGTCACACACAGTGGGTAATTGTTCAAATTCTCAGAACTTTAAAAAACCGTATTGTTTGTTAAAATTGACAAACTGATTAGATTGTCTAAATACAACATTGTTATACAAAGATAAAACGAATGATGATACTGAATAAAAATCTACTAAGAGAAAAAGAAAGGATCAATAAATTGGTTACAAATCAAGCCAATGTAATAGATACCTGAACTTTGGACAGGCAAGCTAAAAGTACTTATATTTTAACAGTGACCTTTAGTATTAAATAAATGACTAAACTCAATACTTATTCTTTTTGTGTCTGACTGACATTGAGTGTAGAAAGGTTACGGTAACGGGTAACGAGTTACAAGCACTTGCAATAGGGATGATGACTGACTAAAAAAAATATGATTCTGTTTAGTCCGTCAGATAGATTATCGAAAAATTTAATATTGGATAAGTACGTGTTTTTTGTTTTATCAAATTAATAAAAAATGATAAAACGTGTCAAAGAACATGAGTGGAGCGTTGTGACGTCACATTTGAGTAAAAAATGTACTCAAACGTGACGTGACACGAGTTTTCGACGCTCATTTTTTGTTTACGTGAAAAAAGAAAAAATACGTGTCCAATATTTTTTGGAAATCTATCTGACGGACTACTTAAGTAGTTTTTTTTTTGTCATCAGCCCTATTAATTTGAGCTAATAATTTAAAACCAACAACCCGTACCACAACATTCTGCTCCATAGAGAACAACACTTTGTAATGGGTAACTCTAGTGCTTTCATTGTTAATGCCTTGAGACTGGGATTATAGCTACATCTTTTTGGTTTTTGACTAAATCTTATTACGATCGTTCAAAAGTATCTGTTTAATTGAAATAAACGTTTTGAGCTCGAGTTCGTGCTTTTGTTTCTACTCAAGCTTGCCCACGATACAAAATAAGTAAAAGAAAAATACACTCTTATAGTCAACTAGCAAATAACACGCCATTGACCATAGAAACTGTTAAATTCATAATAATAGTGAGCAAGTAAAGCCGGTCCTACAATACCGGCTAGCGAGTTTATCAATCGCTAATTGTTCGTACAAAAACCCAATAGTACTCGCGAGACGCAGACGGGACCGGACCGGCCATAGTGCTGCTGTTACGAAAAAACCGGGATTTGACGAGTGACTTTTTCAGAATTGCTTGTGAAGTTGTGAGTTTGTGCAGAGGTGTCACCCACATTTCGCCAGTCTCATGTAATAGGGGTCGAGTCTATTGCCATCAATCGGGCACAAATCCAGACTCCGTCGTGGCTGCTACTGAGAAATTCGTGATGCAAAAACCCAATAACAATTTGCCCGACCCGGGAATCGAGCCCGACCTGGGTTCGATTCCCGAGTCATGCTCAGCAGTCGCGATTTCGACCACTAGACCAACGTTGCAGTGTATTTACATGATTACTTGTAAGTTTTCCGAAATTGCTAGTGAGAATAAAATGTTAGACCTAGTTAATGGCAAAGAAAGGCATTCAATTAATTCAAAGGCTACCGAGTAAACGTAGGTAATAAATAAATTATCGTGATTTATGTATAACCGTTTAACGGAAGGTCATACCTTAACAATCACTTTGCCATAAGTGGACATTCAGTTAAAAATACATAATGAAAACGGACTAAATCTCCCTTCTTAAAACCTGGACAAGTCCCATCACTATACTTAAGTCCGAAACTTGTATGTTACAAAGTCGCGCTCGCGTTGGCCTCGGTGCGTATATGCGTGTGCGTCAATTAGCGCACATCTGTCAAGTCGTTGAGCACACAGTACGACTGCATATTCATGTATTTAGTGGAAGCTTATACCGCAGCTTTGGTTCACAGCCGGTTTATATTGTTGGACTAGAGTGATTTACGGGATAAACTGAAAGCAATACCGGATCACGAATATGATGATTAAGATAAGAAAATTGGTCTTAAGGGCTATATATCCCTCAAATGGCTTAGCATGATCCTCCGTCACTCCTAAAATATTGCAACATAAATTTTGAAAAAAAAAAATGGTAAAGTTGAGGATTAATGCTAAGTCCTATGTGTGACGAAAACACGATTCCATAAACTTTTCTCGATACAAAAAAAATCCAAAGTTACCTCCAAATCGAACAATAAACCACAACCAAACAAGTACTTTTTGAATACCAGCATTCAAAAAGTACTTGACATTAGATCATGAAACTTTGCATACTAACTGAACTAACTATAAAGCAGGTCTTATGTGTTTTATTTTTTTAGTACAATCAATAGATTTTTTTGTAAATAGCAAAAATCCACTCATTTCGCACTATTCGGCCGCAATGACAGACGTAACAACCGCTTTGTAGTGCAAGCTGATTAGAACTTTATTCTAACAGAATTTCAAACGAAGTTTGAACCACCACAAATAGAGTTGCTAATTTTAGGGTTAGAAGGGCCTTAAGGTCCGAATTCATTCAACCATCCACATCAGTGACTGAAAGATTTACTTGCGTCTAGGTTGATCATAATCTGGTCAATCACGCGTAGATTAACAAGATGAAACTTTAAGTTCGTTAACAACGTTTCTCGCGATGTTTTCCTTCACCTTGCGCTGTTTTCCGAGCAGTGGTTTAGTGGTCTGAACATTTCGTACCCAGTTACGTTACATTAACGTAACTTGACATTTAAAACTAGTATTAGTTAACCTACAATATTATCATATATCACTGTCCAAACAAACCTACTTGACACTGTCAAATGATCTGAAGGGTCGTGGTCGTAAGTCGGCTGAAACACAGTATAAAGATAACCAGAAAACCAAGTAGTCTCCTTGTGACATAAAACGTGAGTACGGTAGTCAGCTAAACTACAACACCTCCTTGATGCGATAGCCCCAGATAGCCCTAACTTCCTCACTAGGAACCTGTTACCAAAAGCATGCTTAAAGCATTCGTGTAATCGCTTTGCTTGCGTGTGTAAGCGGATTTAGACCATTAGTTCTCAGTTGAAACACTGAATCATAATACTATGTATGCTGTGTCTGAAACATGTTTATTGGCAATTGGTTTCGCTTTCGAACATCTGGGTTGTGGCCGTACGGACAAAATGTCTCCTTATTTCCTTAATTGCGTAAGTGCTCTGCGACCAATCGGTAAACAGTTGCCGTAATTGTTCGGCATTCCTGCTACGGGAATTAAGAATATTGAATGTTAAGCCGTTTCGATAAGTTACGGAAGTTTGTTGGTTTTGTACAATTACTTTACTTAATTCTTATATACTTACATAAAATCACGCCTGTAATTCCCGAAGGGTTGGGTAGAGGTGTCCCTAACACTCACATGTGGTACACCCACATTTCGCCAGTTATTTTTGTAAGTCCCATGTAATAGGGGGCGAGCCTATTGTAATCAACCGGCCACAAATCCAGTCCATGGGAAAAGCCCAATTACACTTTATTAATTACAATTACAGGACCTCGTGCTTAGCAGTCGCGTGCGTTTTTAGGGTTCCGTACCTCAAAAGGATAAAACGGAACCCTTATAAGATCACTTTCTTGTCCGTCTGTCCGTCTGTTACCACCGATTTTCTCAGGAACGGGTGGACCTAGCAAGTTGAAATTTATACCACATGCTGAGGTCTATAGTCCCTATTAGGTGTATAATAAATATCTATGTATAATAATAAATCAAGGTACTGAGTCAACACAATAAAAAGATATAGGCAAATTTAGATTTTCTTGAACTTGTAAGTACCAAAATTTACCTTAATTTTCAACTTTATTTTTATTTTTCGGACTTTTCCCTTTATTTATTGTTGTTTTTTAAACATTAATTACTTACAAAATGTAAGATCACACCTGTTTTACACTCACAATCTTCAGAGACATCTGGAATATTATTGACAAAATAATGTTCAGACTCGTGTCTTTGTTTTTAAAACTGTAGTGTCTAGCGATAAAACAATGGTCTATCTTATTCTAAAATAAATTATTATTTGTTTAAAACATTCAAGTGGCTTCCACAGTGAAACGTGTTTGAAAAACTGACTGTTTTATCTGTAAGCTATAAAAAGTTACTAGAAAAAATAATGTGTCAAGTTTAGATCTTAAGATGGCACGTATCATTTACATTCTGCCGCTATGTTGGTATTATAGCTACGGCTCAGTTTTTCGAATGCTTTCATCTTTGTTTTTCCGAGTAAAATTTCGTGATTCCGGTTATAATTTTAAATTAATGGAAATAAGCCATAACTAATCTAATTTACGTTTGAAAAGGACTTACTAAAACTATTAAGTCGTTAAATTACGTATCATCAAATGAATATTTTATGATTTAGTCAACGTCGTCGCTTTGAACATTTAATTTCTATGTAAAACTTTAGAGTTTTTCGTTTATTGCTTATTTTATAGCTTCTTCACCTTCTTCGGAATCAATCTCTTACTAAACAATGAACATTCATCAATATTGGTCCATAAGTACGAACCTTTAAAGTTAACTAGTTAGCTTTTAAATGTCCATCCTCATTGACAGTTGTATTCTAATTTGACAGCTGAAACGAATGGGTTTTCAATTACTGCTTACAAACGCAAAGGCATGCGTTCAAACGGCCAATAATGCCAATATAGATAAATGGGCTGCCCAGCTGCAAGCATAACTGTTATGGCAATAAATTGTATGATCATTATGTCGTAAGCAGATACTGTTCAGACATGGCAACACGCTTAACAATAATAGCCTAACCAGCTAATGAAGTTTCGTAACTGAAAAATAAGTAATATTGTGTCAAAATCGTACGTAAATATCTAGAGGGATCCTGTCGATATGGGGCGGTGATGTAATTTTTAGGGTTTCGTACCTAAAGGGTAGAAACGGGACCCTATTACTAAGACTCCACTGTCCGTCTGTATGTCACCAGGCTGTATCTCATGAACTGTGATAGCTAGGCAGTTGAAATTTTCACAGAATGTGAATTTCTGTTGCTGCTATAACAACAAATTAAAGAAAATACGATAGTACGAAACCCTGCATGCGCGAGTTCGACTTGCACTTGGCCGGTTTTATTTGTTATCTAATTGAATATGATTAATACCGTTTGAATGCTGTAGTGCAAATCGCTGTAGTATAATCAATATGATATATAAAAGTTTATAAAGCTCTGATATACCTAACTGTCGCAGTCAATTAAATAAAATGTGTTTGTGTTAGCTGTGTATCAATTTTATTATTATAAAGGGTGTAAAAAACGACTTAATGAAGCCGAAAGGCACTTGGTCTCCCCGTCATGGTCATTGCGATATTTTTTTCTAGTTACGGAGATATTGGGGGTCAATGTTCCAACTTTTTTTTTAAATACAATTTTCTAATGTAAGATTTTTACTTTAAACACCTCCACGACCCCCGTACTATTCAATCCATCCATCAGCACAATGTTTTGATTGCGTTACATTGAGTTCTATCACAAAACATGATGTTTCACCCAAAAAAAAGTCGTTTCCCAGCAATCATTTTTGCGTAAAGTTCCTTAGTTTGATGTACAGAATGCTTGGTTGGACGGCTTCGTGATGAGGTTGTTTACACCCTGTAGTTTAATTAATAGGATACTAAGTTTATAGAAGTTACACGACACATTTTGAACGTATACTAAGTCTGAATGACTAGATTATTACCTGTATCCTCGAGTTTATTGATTGCGTAAAAATGTACCGATATCCCGAATTCAGGTTAATTGATGTCCGCTCTATATATGCTGTAGTTTTTCGCCACATTTTTTGTCCAACTCAAGCCTTTCATAACATAAGTTTTACTGTTGTCCTACTAAGAAGCTATCACAAAAAGACGGTAGTATTGTGAGAATGTTCATGTCACAGAAATTATTAAGTTTTTCGTCAACTCGAACCGTAAGTAGGACAATCGTAATATGTTTTTTCAATAAAATCGTTGTGCGTGAATATTATTTATGGGCAAAAAATTAAACGGTAAATTGGTCTGAATAAAACTTAATCTATGAACTTAACTTGGCGAGTTATCGGATTACTTTTAAAGCTCTGTGGCTCTGTTGAATGCGAGACAGGTTGACAGTGATGACGGCACTGCCTGTCAGGTACGTAAGCTGTGCGTAGTTTCGCACTTAAGGCGGTTCATTATTATAAAAGTCTAGTTTTCTTTACTTAGAACAAGTATTATTCAGATACCGGTTAATTGCAGCAGAGAGATTAATTTTTTGGGCTTTTTTGAATACTCGGGGTGAATTTCATCAATGAAACTGAACGCAATCAGCACATCGGAACTGATTTTAAAAGCTGACACTGACAGTTCAAGCTACGAAACTGAAGAGCTAGTTCTCTAGTATTGAAATTAACCCTCAATAATTATCTTCTCAGCAAAGAACAAGCCACATTTCTCCGTATTAACATTCCGACGCCATCTTTTGTAATATCGTGTGACGTCAACATCAGATAAACAGTAGCAGTATTATCTTTTTGTCTTCAAATAGCAACTTACCATTACCAATCCAGTGATTGGCATTTCCTTTTACCTACTGTAATTCTAACGGGCCTTTTATAAATTACGTACAAAGTAAAAAAAAACCTGCCCAGTTTAGCGATTCCCAACAGAAGCCTTGAGATGGTAGTGATTGAGCGCGGCTTCCTGCGCCCGTGCACCTGGCCCGTCGCACGTGCGGTGCCCGCGCACATACCGGCGCGTTTTTTGCGCTGATGTTAAGCGGCTGTCTTTATGTTATGATGTGAGTAGGGTTGAGCTTTTATCTCTATGAGAAACTAGTGTGACCTTAGTGGTGTGTGCTCTTTCTTTTACTAGAATTGCTTTGGTACGCAACTATACCAATATAAGTTTGCAACTGAACATTAAGTTCAAAAATTGCTCGACATTTTTAATGCTTTATTGGACTTTAAAAATAGAGATATTGAAGGATAACGGGGAGGTTTTTGCTCATCAATGGAACACATGTGGGACAAAATAGGTTGCAAAACTAGGTCTCCTGCATGATAAATGATAAATGAATGATAAATGAATGTTCAAATGAATGATAAATGAATGATAAATGGATGATAAATGAATGATAAATGAATGATAAATGAATGATAAATGATGTTTATTTTGCAAGTAGGCTTTTACAAACACTTATACACGTCATTTTTTTTTAAACTAGATGGGGTCGGTGTTTCGTACCTGACTACTCTGAGAAGAAACAGCCGAAACAAACTCAGAGGTCATAGTCTCTTTTGAAGTCCAGACATAATTTTGCTCAATTCACATGAGGACTATGCAGATTAGTGTCTGAGATGGTCTTTTGAAGAAAGAACACAACACACAGATGTGAGGTTTTAAGAAGTTGCCTTTCTACAAACATTTAAAATTTGCTGTTGATTTTTCTAAAAACCTTGGTAAGACACTGTGGCCCTGCCCTAGATAACATGAAGAAGCTTTACTTTAAGATCTGTCGCATCTATTTATATTCCAATTTTAATAGAACACAGACCAACCCTTACATAAAGAACAACTTATTGCTTACAAAGCTCTGTGGCTTTCAAAGGGCTGTCAGCATATGGTGCGTAATAATGGTGTCTGATACGAAGCTCCGCAGGTGAGACTCACGCGCAGCTGATGTTAATGAAGGCTTTGTTTACCAGTAATTATTGTTCTGTTTGTGCACTAGGTTAGATGGAGGACAGATGACTGTTTTATAATGATATGTTTGCGGTAGTGACATCCTGAATGGATGGAAATGTGTTCATCTTGATAATGGTGCCTGCAATTACAAATATAAGTTTCTATAAAATGGTGGTAGTACCTCATGTGGTCATTTGAGGCGCAAGACGTTTGTTTAGTTTAGAGATTATTTAGTAAATCTCAGTCAAAGCAAATAGTTATTTGTCAAATTAAACTATTGACGATCATAATTTAGCACTCTATCTATCAACTGTTATAGTCTGAGACTGTCATTTAATTTAATGCTCGTAGATTGCGTCAAAATAATCGGCTCATTAATAATTGTTATTAACGATTCCATTGTACTTTGATATCATTTGTTTGTGTCTATCCCAGATTCCTAGGACAGGTGTCTTTCAAAACGATAGAATTAGTAGTAGGTTTAGTAGTAGTAGGTTCTATGGCATTTACAATATTAGTATGAATGGTGTTGTGCTACCCTCACATAATATAATGCAGTGTCTATGATAGTTATGTCAGGGGTGCTCACTTGCTCAGATCTATTTAAGTTCCTTACACAATACTCCTCTCAGCAACTCCCATATGCTCGATCTTGTTACGAGAGCACTTATCATCAAAAGGGCTGTTTTACGACATTTACGAGAAAGCCGCGTGCGCGGGCGCCGGTGGGCCAACACCTCAATGTTGTTCCAGTTGTCAGGCGTATGTGACTGACGAGCTATAAAACGTAAATAGAAATGGATCACTGTTATAAAGGGCAGAAGAACCAGTTTCGGCAAAATGAGATCTGGGAGCTTCTGCCTTAGTCTTTGGTGTTGAAAACGTATTAGTTTATTGAAGATTCACATCTTTTATTTCGATATCTTTGCCTAACATTGGTTTCTTCGATCCCAGATCTATCTATGGCTATGCAGTCTAAGGTTTATAATGTTGATAGGTTTTGGTTGCTCATAGTCTTCATCTCTGGCGATAGAGAATCAGCGTTATTTGGAATCTTCTTTTTCTTCTTTTGACCTATGGCATGAGTAGGTAAAAACTTATTTTCGTACGATGCTTAGACCAGACCTCGGTTTATCGTTGGCAGGTTGTACAATTTATAAATAAGCTCCTTCTTACTACATTTACGAGCCGACATTAATTGACGACCCGAATGGCGTAGCGGTAGTGAGGCTGCCTTACGTTCTAAGGGTCCCGGGTTCGAATCCCGGTTGGAGCAAAAGTTTGTGTGATGAGTATGGACATTTGTTTCCAAGTCATGGATGTTTATATGTATAATAAGTATGTATTTACAAACAAAAAAGTATCTATGTAGTATATCAACTATCTGGTGTCCACGACACAAGCCCCGTTGCTTAGTGTGGCACTAGATGGCGCTGTGTGTTAATGTCCAGCGATATTTATTATTATTTATTTATTTATTTATTATTCTGTCCTTAGCTTTTGCTGCTGTATGTAAGTCTGTCTTACATTAGGTCAGGTCTCAAGTGGTCCCTTATTTCGTAAGAGGGCCTTCTATATTTATATTCAATTGTTTTTATGATCCAAACGTTCAAGTTTCGTAATCCGTGATTGTTTAAACCGTGTAGCTGGAAGGAGGGTAATGGTTTTTGCGCGTTCATCTGTTTTATCACTTAAATGTTTTAAACGGATGAATGAATTGGGCTCAATTGCGACGTTTGTGCATGGACAGGTCAATGAATGCGATTCGTTTTTGTCCAAAAAATATGACTTGGCAACCCGCCCAGGTGGACGACTGTGAAGTCTAGATATATCCACTATTTTGATTCTCATCATATCATGCCTGTAATCTCCTCGGGGTTAGGTTGTGGTGTACCTAACGGTACACCCAGCACCACCATTTACCAGTTATGTTTCGCTTATTGCTATCAACCGGGCACAAATCCTGACTCCATAGCTGCTACTGAGAAATTCCTGATGGAAATCCCACTCACACTGTACCCGAACAGAGAATCGAACCCAGGACCTCGTGGATAGATTCATTGATTGGTACGAAGTGGATGGTGCAGTGTATCATCAGTTAATCACTTCCTAATTGATTAACTGCTGCAGTCATTTGAACTAAGCTTAATAGGATTAAAAGGATTACCACGGGCTATGATCGTGACTTCGAGAGCATATCAAATCCCATTACATTTGGGATCACGACAATTTTCTTACTCGCTCTACTCTTGCGACACTTCAATGGAAAACCAACATTATACATTCACTTTAACTAACCTTTATTGTAAGGGTATAGAGTTAATATTTGGTGTGTTAAAGAGTGGTTTTAAAGTTGTAAATGGGACAAAGTTTCCAAGGGTTAAATGTCGGGTGATGGTACTTTAGATTGCGTACAGTTTTAGAACAGTTTCTAGATAATGTCAAATATTTTTTGTTAAAGATTATGATATTCGGCCTAGTTGTGTAGCTTTTAAATATTTGTAGCCAATTGTATTTATGTTAGCAGCATTAGTGCTGATAGCATTGGTGAAATGCGGATTGAAACATCTGCCAACATTGCAGAGACAACAGGCGTGATGCATCATTGGCAATCAGATCTTTAGATTTTGTTGTCAATTAATAATGATAGTAATTTGTTATTTATTTATTTTATAAAAGGTAGCTTTACAGCTGACAGTATCAATGATACTATAAATGAACATAAAATGAAAAAAAAAACAAACATTACGCCAATTACGAAGTACACAGAAAAAACATTTGATTAGCCGAGATGACTCTAATTAATTGGCATTTTAATTTGTGATGTGTGCCTGTGTGCCTCTGGGTTTGATTCTCATCATATCATGCCTGTAATCTCCTAAGGGTTAGGTGTGGTGTACCTAACGGTACACCTACAATTCACCAGTTATGTTTCGCTTATTGCTGTATCAACCGGGCACAAATCCTGACTCCATGGCACGCCAATTACAATTACGTACGGTGTTTGTGAATCTGTGTGTTATGTATGTCTATATACTTATGACTATGTTCAACTTTTAATAACTTTATTTTGGTTCCACTATTTTCAAAGATAATCTTGTAAATTCTCACACATAGCTCGCGAACCAAAAACATTATAATTAGCCATACACCACAATTACTCGCTTCCTGTCTAGTCGTGCGCCATTTTCCGGTAATATCTACATTTATTGTTATAATTGTACCGGCCTCGCTAATATCCGCCGCATGAGACTGATGGTGCTGAACGAATGTTTTTGTAAGCTATCGATACTTTCTCTGTTTCATAATCACGTGGATTTTCATGGAAACGTCTGATGTTTTTTTTGGCTTTAGTCACTCTGCACTTGCATCGTTGCATTGCAATGATAATAATGTATGTAAATATGTATTTTATTGATTAGAACTGGCACAGTTGGTTTAATTTTTTACATATTTTGGTTTATGTTTGTTTGGTAGAATGGAAGAAAAAACTGTGTTTCGTTGACCCTTGGTTACATTCATGGGACAAGGCCGGAAGATAATGATTGTTAGGGAGAAGGATTGGTCGGCGTACTAGCAGTTTGGCTCGGCTTTCTTCATGTCTGGGCCAGCATTCAGCATGCATACGTAAGGATTTAAATCAACACGGTGTAAGGGGGGACCTCAACGCGCAACGTTATCATGAATAGGGAATATGCATGAAATACCAAACTCTTTTTATTTATGAAAAATGCCTTTGCCCGTGGAGGTCAGATAGGCAGTCATTCCATGTTAAATACTGGTATTCAGCTGCATCCGGTTTGACTAGAAAAGCTGTATAGCGGACATAATGCTTCTGGTTTTTTAAGCTACCACTTCTGGGCTCCATGTATTTCTTTCACTACCTACCTACCTACTCTAAGATCTAAGTCTACCTTTTTAGATCTAAACTCGAAGTGCATCGCATCGACGTTGCGTGTTCACTCAATTGCAGAAGTGAGTTAACTATGGTAGGCGTAGGAGTAACCCGTGAGATATGCTATTAACCTGTCACTGTGCTGTTATCATTTGAACTAAACGCTCGAATTCACACCGTATCTGCGGCTTTGAGTGCAATCTCATGAGTTATGGTACAGCTATCAAGTCATTGTATCGCTGGAATAAAATATGTGGGCGTTACGAGTACTTATTTGATGTAGTAGTACTTGCACAACTGCCTATAATCGTCAACAACTTTTACACACTTATTTGGTGGGTAATGGACGGATGTACCCACTTGCCAATGTATGCCTAAACGCATCTGGCATTAAACAAACACTTACTTAAGCAAATACCAATTCAAACCCAGCTCAAACACTTGCTTCGCCGGTAATCCAGCAATCAGTGGGTAATCAAGTTTAATTAGGTAAGAATCGGTCCAGCGGATACACGCGCCGTGCCGTTCTATAACCGGGCCGGACAAAAACCGTCACGATCGGGCGTGCTTTCCATTTCCTAATTTCCTGCTGTTAAAGTCACACCTCATTCAGCCCAATTTAGCGGCGTCCTGTCGCAAGCGACACGAAGTTAGCGTTCATTGGAGAGAAGGAACTAGCTCTAGCGGTTTTTGGTTGTGGTCTTGTGGTTCTTCTATACATAATATGGCCCTAATCACTGACAGTAAACGTTCACAAGCTGTATAGTTCGGTTCAAACTTAATGGCGGCTCGGAAGTCAGCTGCGAGTGACGTTCTGCGCAGGAATAACGCTTTAAACTTTATTTGGAATTTTAGGTATCAACAGGGCGCAGATGACTCATCGTTTTGTCTGTATAATGCGCAGACCGTCACTTGCAGCTAACTTCCGAGCCACCATTAAGTTTAAACCGAACTATAGCAAACACTGTTGAGTGTAATGGCTGTCTTTGTGAAGTAGTTTTAATAGTGTAACACTGTATGCAAGGGAATTTATCATAGCTACTATCATACAGGTGTTAATTTTGTACCTAAGGACCAAATATACGTTATATATAACGGACTAATAATAAAATTTCTGAAAATCATTTTACAGCATCGTTATTTACCCGCTTCTTTCGTGGCTTCTGCGTTCAACACCATAACGCGTGCTACTGTGATGTTTTCAATGAAATTCAGCCGCCCGCCGCTCGCCGTCCACCTAGTTTACGATTTTAAAGACAGAGTAATGGACAGGAAAACATTTTGGCCAATTTTCCACATTAGACTGTCAGAAATATTTAAACGCGCATATTTTCTTCACGAAATTACTAAATGACATTAGCGAGAACTGAAGCCCTTTGATATGTTTTATTTTTAAATGTAAAAGCTTTAATAAAACAGTACTACGAATATTTTGCTGATGGTCTACCGGAATTTCTTTGATTTTTAATGTTGAAAAGTCGTAAAGGTTAAAAAAAAGATCGTTACACGTTAACTGTAACAATATTATGTAACATCAAATCACATCTATCATCGCTGAAGGATCGGGTATGGACATAGGTAAGTACCGTTATGTATACCCACCTTTCTATTTCCATAGGGGGTGAGCCTATTGCCATCTACCGGGCACACATCATTATCTCGGATACGGCGGGCTGCAACTGAGAAAAACCCAACAATATTTATATAATTACACATTACACTTACATTACATTTATACAATATTTGAGAAAAAGAATTTAATTTAAGAAGACCTTTCGAAGTATTCAAGACTCCTAAGTATAAAATGGTCCTTCTGTCCGCGTTAGTTGAGCCGGGCCAGACGGCGCGTGCGCGGATCGGCACCCGCCTGGTCCTGCGCAGCGGATGTTTGCTCGCTTACCACTGTTACACAGTAGCCCCGTCATATTTGTTAACTCAACTTATGGGGTGAGTTAGGAATGAGAAACTTAATAGGTTTCAATGACCTTTGTGTTTGACAATTCATTTGTAGAATTAATTGCTTGATGGTCATTATCCGTCTAGCCTTTTTCCGACTTCCGATGCAGTCAGATACCAGTATTTTATATAATAATAATAATAATTTGAAAATCGACCAGTTCGGCTGTTATTATTTAACCACGAAGCTCTCTTCAGAAATTGATTGTTTAAAAATGTTCATGAATTAATAAATACTGAGTAAAGTTTCATGTTTGTAAACTCAGCGATCAATGGAACGAATAGGTAGGGTTTATGCATGATTTTTTTATCACTTTAAACAAAGCAAAGTGAAATAATTTTTTAAATATCTAAAATAATACTAATTTACAAGCGTTTAAAACTGCTGATTAGACAGAGAGATCCGATACGGCGAATGACGACATTCGCTGCATCGACGTACAAAATCCATACTAAATTCCGTTTATCTAGAAAGAGAGAAACAAAAGTTTTAAAAATGGTTATAACTTTTGTATTGTTTGGCCGATTTATGTTTTGTTTTTTTGCTTTTTGTCATTATTTTTATAGTACATGTACCGTACTTGTATAGTACCTGTATAACTAATATTCCATAACAACGTTAAAAAAATAAAATTGTGCATATTCCCCCTATTGTGTAGGCAAAGAAAATAATGTAAATTCTGAATAAATAAATTTGTCAATGTATTTTTTTACTCTTTGTGTTTCTTCAGCGTCTGAAAACAAATTAACACCGCTCCTTTGTATTTAAGTACCGTCTTATTTAAATCCGTCATCTCTTACATCGCATTCCGATATAAGAAGCACCCATTACCTCACCATAATGATGTCTTATGCCGATTACGCGGACCGAATCACTCTTAACGGTATTAAGGATTCTTGTTTGGAGTTTGTTGCTAGTCTAGTTTAAATTAGATTTATTGTTGCCCGAGGGTAGTGTACTCCGACCAATTGTGTACCGTTACTGTAACGAACAAGTGGAACATCTGATAGCTTAGTTGGTTTGCAACAATGCGGATTGTTCAACTAAATGTGTTGAGGTATTGCTCGGATTAGTGCAGCAATTGGTTTCATTTTCTTGTCGTTTTGCTTTTATTAGACCGTACTAGAATGAAATAGGTCTCTGACTCAGATCGAGACGATTCTTTGTTAACCGTCTGTCTTTTTTAAGTTCAATTCTCAATCATAATTTTGCCGAGTTCCTTTGTAGCTCGATAAGGTACTGGGAGATATGAATGCAAATATCAAATGGGTATAAATAAGTACTGTAGGTACTTACTTCAACTTACCGTCATTAAACTAGCACGTGCATTCAAACCTAGCACTTAAATTAAGAACACCTACAACCATAGTTACAATAAACGCCTACTACTGCAGGTGCTAATGCTAACCCGCGCCTTAGGCCCGGTTTCCACCAAAGCGGAGAGGAGCGGAGCGGAGGAACCGACCAATCACATAGGTTGAAATCCAAATTGTGTCCTTCGACACTCCTTTGATTGGTCACGACTCGCGACTTGCAAATCTTCTCTCCGCGCCGCTCATCTCCGCTTTGGTTCAAACCGGTCCTTATAGAACCTGCGCGTGGGCAAGACATACTGTTTCATTAGCAACACGTGCTTCTGTTACGAACCGACATCATTACAGTGGTTATCAACTATTTGTAATGGCCGATTGAGGTCTTTACATGTGCCCACACAATGGTGAACCAGAGCGGGCTATGTAGGATGCTGTAGTCAATGATTTTAGTTAGGCAACCTTGAAGGCAGCCCTTGTCTGGTCTTAGTGATAGTGATTAACGATTGTCCGAGTACCTGATACAACAATTGCTCACGTATGTCTTTAGGCATTTAAGACTACATACAGGATATACATAGTTAGTTAAAAAATTCAATTGCAAAAAAGTAAACAAAACTTATATTTTAACACTGGCAGTATTAGTAAAATTTCACAAAACATCAAAAAGCCCAAAGTGAACATCATCTACGGCTCGATAAACATTGTTGTCCACTTAAAGTCAGTACCCATCACTATAATTCATGTGTGTCAGTCAAAGTCCGTCAGTAGACAAATACTCATCCATCAAAACATCAATCTTTATAAAGCAAACAAAAACCGCACAACGCCATCTATGATTACGCGTACAAACTACGTCAACAATGTTGAAGTACCGCGATACGCGTGCGCTAGCCGCTACTGCGCGGGAATCGACGCTGCGGGCGATGTGGGCACTTTACGAGCAATTTGAGGCAAAGGACCATTATTGGTCTTTTGGAACTTATTGTTTTATAACGGCTGCTACTTGATGATTGTTGCGAGAGCGATACACATTGACAACAATTTTGAGGATGGTGAAATTGTTATGGTTTTGACATTTTGCAGCTTGTCCGAGGCAGTCTGAAAACGTTTAAAGACAACTTTAACCATGTGAACGTTTAGTGTAAAGTACTAGATCGTCTGCTGCTTAGTATAATACAAACCGAAGAAAGAAAAATAAAACGGATGTTTTGACATGTTCTTGTGTTCAGAACGGAACAGGAGATTGGAACAGACAGGTTGTACCGACATGCTCGTTAAAATTCAAGCATGCACTAACAAATGGCCATAACCAATAAGCCTTGTGACAAGGATGTCTAATCCGCGGTATAAAACTTTTTATCACCGCATTTTCTAACCTGTCGCACGCCAACTTAACTTGAGACTTACATTGGCGCTAGTCGTCGCCCATTGCCTTTCAATTTGTAAGGGCGTACTTAGTTTCGGTATTTGCCGTGGGCGAACTTAGGCTGGCCAGGTCTGCGAGTACCGCATTCCTGGGCCGTCCGGTGACTGTTTTTGCGTTTCCTTCGCCAGTCACCAGTTCAAGTTCAGTGGTTGTGGACGAAAGATGACCACTTTTACCGATGCTTTCTTCCCTGTCGGAATAATCCGGTGCTTTCAGAAAGTTAGGTTTACATTTTAAATGACTTCTGAATGGTATTGTATGTAAATGTTGCGGATACCGAGAACCTAGGACGTGATGTTAGAACAATGGCTGTTGGATTTTTGTTTAGTTCCAGGTCGGTCGGAACGAATTTGTTTCATGAATAAAAATTTGCAAGGTTCTTTCCCTGTTATTTTTTTTTTTAAAAAAAACGAAGAAAAAAGAAGTTTTCGGAAAACATTCTACATTCTGATGACGAAAAGTCCTACCAAAAAAACAAGCTGCATTTTCAGGAGCCCCTAAATCATTATCAACAATTCCCACGTTAAACATATTTTTTGGTCCTTGAAGCACCTGGCCACTTGCAAATTGTGTTCCAAACATTCACACGGTGCCTCCGATATTTCGACATTGTCGGTACAATCGATCGGGAGTCGGTTCGGTTTCCGTGACGGGACAGGTGTCTGCTTACCCTTTGTGTGGGAGCTGGGGGCTTCCGGCGCCAAGCTAGGTCATGTTGCAAGTCCTATGTTTTAAATTACACTATCTGTCGGCATCACGATTAATGTTCTATTGGAAATTAAAGTTTTTGTGTATTGTGCGACACTGTGATTGATTTCTGCGTGGTTAGATTTACTATTGTTTGAAATGAGTACACAACCGAAATACTTCCTTCTTTTCGAGATATCTTCCTTCTGACTGTTAAGTGCCTCTTTATGAATTTACTAGATCACTAATTTCAAATCTTAGCTAGCTCTTAGTAAACTTTCTACCTTTCCTAAAATCGATAAAAAGCCTCGCGGAAAAGAAAACACAAGGCTTTTTATCCATTTTTAGTTTCGCGAGCTACGCTTGCTCAACATTCACTTCACCTTACCAGCATCCTGAATCAGTAGAAATCTTGACATTCCCCGGATAGTGTCCTGTTCCCATCAATAAAATGAGGAAGTAGACGACAGATGCTTGCAATGCAACCCCCTGTAGAGCTAGAATGCTCTACTGTCTACTCACTTATGGCTCTCGGGCTCAGTGTCACCCGCGCGTCGTCGCAAGCACACGTGTTATGGCCGCCGCGTTCGAGTTCGCGCCAGTCCCGGCGCCGCGCATGCGCCTTGCGCTGCACCCCCACAACATTCACGTGAGTCACTTAAAAGATTTATAACATGAAATCCTCCATTATCGTTTAATTTCGATGTGTCTTTTATTCATATTTTTTTGTGTTATTTGTTCTTATTGTGCGGTGAGAAAAGCTCGCGTGGGAACTGGATATTCTGCAATCTTTGCATTCTGTTACACAGAATAATAACATTATTGGTTGTTAGTTACTGTACTTGACTATCTTGTTTTGTGCCGCAATTTGTTTAGCGGTTCTGGTAGTTTCGAAAGGATTGGCTGTTGCATACCAGTTCTTTCAAAGTGTATCCGGCATTATTGAGGGTAAAACTGTGAAAAATTCAGCAGTGCCTAACATAATCAGTTATTGTGATAATGCCGCATGTTTTTATTTGGTGCATTGTATTGTGTTACCTGAAACTTCTGAAACATGCCTATCTTGGGTAATAAAATACTATAGGTACCTGTAGCACATACCTACTTGAAAATAGCCATGATAATTTACCGATTACATTATTTGCTAGTTCGGTTCCCTTAACTCTAGCATCGCGTTCTACTTATCTAGGCACGTCTATTTGCTAGTTTGGTTCCCTTAACTCTAGCATCGCGTTCTACTTATCTAGGCACGTCTATTTGCCAAAATAGTTTAAAATAAATAATCTTCTGTTTGCACTTAGATAACAGATTTAGCAGTAATTCCACACATTCCCTAAAAACGGAAGTTTGATATGTTTGCCTCGCTTATCAGTTGAAAATTACATGTATGACCTAAAATTTAAATTTTATCAGCCAAGGATTTGTGCTGAAAGCGATAATTATATGTAAACCTGCGTTGGCAAAAATTGGCTTTTATTCAAATTAATGAAATAGACAATCAGTACTATAATTATTACAGAGACATTATGACAGAGTCGAGATTACAACTCTGGTCCCTAATAAAATCAGGATATCCCAATAACCACCCTACCTTGTCAGCCAACCACAGCGGCATCCACCTGTTTCACCCCATACGAGGGAGGCCATTCAACAGTGGAAATCTTCCGGTTGACACTGTAAAACCGACTAAAGATAACATCAAACAAAATTAGACATTGTATGCAAATACATTCAATTTGAATAATATCGAAACAGCGGCTTTGCAAATAAATTTAACAACTTTGGTCCTTTTGCTTCGACCTTTGTTTCTCATATTATTTCATAACGGTTTCAACTTATGTTAGACGGCACGAATCGTAATCTACTTGCAAGCGACCACTGGTGTCATGGAAAATTGGGATCACATTTTTTCTATGACATTCTTCTGACATATATTTCTTGAATCTCTTTTGATAAGTGTAACTAATAAATCCATTTCTTTGTCCACAGACGACAATAAAAGTATACGCACGTCGCCTCCGACCGGACATCGAGTACAAAACTCTCTCCGTAACGTGGGGCACTCGTGCGCAGGAAGTGGTATCCACCCTGCTGGGCAAGTTCCGCATGCGCCACCGGGACCCGAGGCTGTTCTACCTCAGCATGGAAGTGAGGGTCAGGACCGCGGGCCTGAGGACCACGCTGGTGCTGGATGACGATGCAAGGCCGGCTGCGCTGCAGGCGTGCCATCCGAAGGGTTATTCTAAGTGAGTATTGCTTTGTTTATTTTTTCTAGTAAGGTCTGTTTGAGACTTCCACACTTGGTGAGTTTTCAGTATTGTTTAATAAACGTCTTGAGTAGTCAGACCTATTGCTGTCTAATCTTTCTGCCATCTGTGTTCTATTGGAGTAGGCTAGTATTTGAAATAAATGCTAATAATTATCGATTCATAGACTGATGTTCGAAGTGTTCGAAGCCATGATGCCTGACTGAATCGTTAAGAGCATTAATATCATGAGCATTATAATGACATCGTTAACCATGACAGTTTCGTTAGGTCATTTTCATCTAAACTTTTAATTGATTTAGTTAGCACAATTTTCCTTTTCCATACGACACAACAAATGACACAACATTTGTATTTGCACAGTTGTGTCATTAATAAATCACACTTTGTTTTCAAAGCCACATTTAAAACACTCACCACATTTCCACAAAACGAAATCAGCGAAAACTCCTTTTAGTAGAACTTTATTTTTAACCCGCCATCGGTCAACAGAAAACCCTTCAATAGTGCGTCGTCGGTACGAGAGGCCGGGACCACCGGCCGGTGTACCGAAAAAGATCCACTTTTGTCCCTTCTTCCGGCACGAGCTATTCCCGTACGGCAAACATGGCGGTAATAAAAATTATAAAAACTTTTAAAAGAGTCCTCTTAGCTTTATTGACCATATGTATCGTGTTACTGAGTGTTGACAGTTAGAAGTAGATCGGTAAAGGGATCAGCTTTAGTCGTTATTGAGTATTAAATTGAGCGTTATTACGGTTAAAGCAGTGTGTTTGAAATGTATTACTAGGTTTATGGCCGTTTTGGAAATAGTTTATGAGCTCGGTTGGAAAAGGATTATTAATAAATAGGGTTTCCCCTTCAAAATAAACAATAGGCGATTATTTACGTTCGGTTCTTATTTTTAAACCAACACGCACTATTATGGCCAGCGTTATTGTCAAGACAATTGATCTTAAACATGATACTGGAAGGTGCCTCTTTTACATTGCTAAAGATTTGGTTTGCTTCCAGTTTATTTGATAGGAAATATTTAAACAAAGAAAAAGGCGTCTAGAAAAGTCATCAGCTCTAGTAAATTATTATAAAGTTAACTAGCATTTAGCCAGTAGGTAAACACCGTAATATTTCTTTAAAATAATGAACCAAAATAATTAGCATGCCTAAAAATGAATTATAGCTAGTTAAGTATCTTTTGCCGCATTAACCTTCGAGACTAAGAAACAATGTATATTGCTCGTTAGCCGAGACAACCCGTGAGAATGATCTATTCAGGCAAGGCTTTGCGGACAATCTGAATGCATTGAATAAAGCTGAGAATTTTAGCTATTAACGTAAATTTAAGTAAGATTCTTCTAAGATTATAGTTTTGAAAATTAAACCCCACATTACTATAACATATTTTATTGGAATAACAAATTAAGCTCCTTAAATCTAATTGCAACCAACTAGTCATAATTATTTGCATGACAGACAATTCACGAATTCTATAAAAAAACTCACGAACTCAAGCCATTACAATCATGAGAAAATTATGAAATTAGGAATACCAAGGGAATATCTATTTAATACTCGCGTTCAACGAAAAAGACTGGCGCCAGCCTGTATTGGATTAGCATAATGGACGTAGTCCAAATCCCATTTATCAACATTCAAACCATCTTTAGGTTTGAATGTTGATAAGAAGTTGAGTTGAGTTAAGTTATTCTAACGAATTCTCTGCCAATTTCCAGGTTTTCACTGCAAATGCGTCCAGGCGGTCTGATCAAGATCTACGACTCGGCGTTGATGTCCTCGTCGCAGTACAAGTGCCTGCTGACCAGTGAGAGGACCACGGCAGATGAGGTGCTGGCCATCCTGCTCCACTGCTACGACTCCAACGAGGGTGTTGAGAGGTTCTCGCTCTATGAGGTGCGTATTAAACAACTACTATTTAAATTCCTAGCTTGAGGCTTCAACCTGAGAAGCAAACATATTTTTGAAAAAGTTTTGTATATTAATTTCTACCTGTAAGCACGAACAGAAATGTGTTAGTTTCCGTAAGGATAATAACCAGTTCGATGAACAAGACATTGATACTGGATATTGAAACTTATTTAGAAGAAATTGCACTGACTGACGCGTACTATATTTTTGGAAATAAATATACTGTTTTTTTTTGGAATTTGGTCGTAGTAGTAACTGATATTTACCCACCAAAATTATGCAATTTCAGGTCAGTCCCTCGCAGGAGTACGAGCGAAAATTACACCCCGACGACCTTCCTTTAATGGTGCAGCGCGCCTGGCCCGCGGACAGTGACTGTCACTTCCGGGTGCGCAGGAACCCGAGGGCTCCCCCTCTCCCGCCGCGCACGCTGCCTCCCCCCGAGGAGCCCGTCTCCGAAGACGAGGAACCTTCCAGAGCTCTATCTGCTCTCTCCCTCGAAGCTGAAGGCGAGAAGAGAAGATACAGCCCCGTGTACAAGTTCCCCAGCATCAGCTACTGTAGGGAGACCAAGAATGACTACCTGTACATCTGACTAGCCGTGTACTTGGCCAGGTTAAGACGATTACGGTGCCGCGCCAAAGGTCGTAAGCACCTCGATGGAACTGTGAGAAAGCGACTCTTGTGAAGTGTAAATACGGTACAGTTTTGTGTAAAGTGTAAATATGGATTTTGGATTGAAGTATTTGGTGTAAGCTTTGGGCCCTGTCTGATGGAACGGAGTGAATCGTTGTGAACCTTTGGTTAATTTAATGTGGTCCTTTAGAATTTGTGTTATAGTGAAAGGACCATGAGTCTTCTCCATTAATATGTTGTGTTATATTGAAAAAACGATTTATTTTTCATATAAATCTCTTAGGAGTAGTTTCAATCAGCTAGGGTTCTCAGTGAGTGTGAAACCAAAGAGTTGTTGCAATAATACTTGTAACTAACCTAACGAGGCAGTTAAAGTTAATCGTAAGACACAAAAAGACCCTCGAATGTATTCAGAATTGGACAAGACACCCTAATGTATGTAAGAGCTATTTTGCCTTGCAATTTAAACACAATATTGTCAGATGTCACAAGTGAATTGATAGTATTTAAGATTGTCATAGCTTTTGCCATTGTAATACCTAAGGCACTATTGAACATAAATGGTACATAGCCTAATGTAAACATACCTAATATCGAAGCTATTTGAAAAATATGCTAGAATACTATTTGTAATAAATGTAGAAGTATTTTACTATGGTATCGTAAAACCCCTTCCAATGTATTGTCACAAATATGGTGTTTCTGAACTAAAACTATAATTTGGGATAATTGTAAGGAATCGGGATTTTTCTTTCGGTATTATATTGGAAGGTAAAGATATTTTTCTCTTGTAATAATCTCCACGAAAATGTTGCAACTATTAAAATGTAATTCTATGAGAATGTATATAATTATTGTATTATTTAGCTAGTAGACACCAAAGAGGCACGCGAGCGGTAATATTGTGAAGAATTAGATTTATTTAACAACTGTTACGCGATTTAATGTTTAATTTATTTAATGTGGCAACCTTGGTGTGCGCCATTTTGACATGTTAAACGTCATCGAATTTACTTCAAACACGTTTATAATAAACTGCGATATGTTTTTGAAATGAGAAGTTTTATTTAAATGGTTAATAAAGTCTCACCTTTAATTATATAAGAATAGCCTAAAACTAGCCCTAAAACTGTGGATGGGTCATATGGACAGGAGATAAACACTAGATTTACAGCTAGGGATGCTATAAAGTCAATGTCACGTGGTAAGTCTCCTGGCCATGACAGTCTGAGCATTGAGCATTTAAAGCATGCCGGTGTCCACCTGCCCAGAGTTCTTGCCATGTTATATACATTTTGTATGGGACATGCGTACTTACCAGCAGAAATGATGAAGACCGTGGTGGTACCAATTGTAAAGAGTAAAATGGTGACCTAAGCGACACGAGCAACTATAGACCAATCTCACTAAGCACAGTGCTTGCTAAGGTTTTTGACAGTTTGCTTAATACACAGCTTGACCAGTATGTAAGCACGCATGATAACCTATTTGGTTTTAAATCGGGACTGTCTCCTGAGTCAGCTATCTTGTGTTTGAAGCAAACTGTCAAGTACTACTCAGATAGGAGCACACCTATTTATGCCTGTTTTCTCGACCTCTCGAAGGCGTTCGACCTGGTTAGTTATGACATATTAAGGCAAAAATTGAATAACATCTCGAACTGATAGAAATTTTCAAGTACTGGTATCTTAACCAGGTCAACGTCGTTCGATGGTCCAGTGCTCTGTCGGAGCCGTACAGGTTGGAGTGCGGGGTGAGGCAGGAAGGACTGACCTCGCCAAAGCTCTTCAACCTGTACGTGAATGCACTGATAGAGGAGCTCAGTAGTACGCGTGTCGGCTGCCATATTGACGGTGTTTGTGTCAACAATATTAGTTATGCAGATGACATGGTGCTGCTTTGCGCCTCAGTTTGTGGCCTGTCCAGGTTGCTGGGCATCTGTGAGCGTTACGCACTTAATCACGGTTTGCTCTATAACGCAAAAAAAAGCAAATGCATGGTCTTTCAGGCCAGGGGTCGAGCTGCCCGAATTACCTATCAGATTGAACGGTGTCAAGTTAAAAAGAGTTCAACAATTTAAATATCTGGGGCATATCGTGACCTCTGACCTGAAGGACGATGCAGACATCGATAGGGAGCGGAGGGCGTTGTCTGTGAGGGCCAATATGATCGCCCGCGGGTTTGTTCGTTGCTCGGGGGCCGTCAAAATAACTCTTTTCAGAGCATTTTGTACGTCCCTGTTCACGGCCAGCCTGTGGGGGTCATATACCCAGAAGCAGGACACGCTCTCCGTGTTCAGTATAATAATGCGTTCAGGGTGCTGTTGGGGCTGCCCCGGCACTGCAGCGCCTCGGGAATGTTCGCCGACGCCCGTGTCGACTGTTTCTACACGACGATGCGGAAGCGGTCGGTAAATTAACCATTGTTAGATGGTTAATGGAATGACAAACAAACAAATGACTCAGAGGCAGGTGTATTATTAGTCATAAGTTTTAATTTGTATTGCCTATTTAATTAATTATTGTTGTACATAATGTGTTTCAAGTTTTAATTTTTATAATTGTTAATTTTTATTTAGTCTTTGACATAATAATTTTGGAATTTAGTAAATGTTTCGTATATGGCACTGTTGTCGTGGTTTTAATAATAATATATAATAATAAAATTGATGGCAGTGTAGTCAAGTCTTAAGTAATTCAAAGGTTCGACCTAGATGGCGTACCTATCATAGAAGCCTTAAAATAATAATGTGTTTATTTTCTCATCACAAACGTTACAGTGAACAGGAATTATTAAATCTAATACACAGGGTAAACATTTGTGAGAGACTGGTGCCCGATATAGGTATACAATACCTGTGTTACGGGTCACCAGGCCCCCCCAAGACTTACAGGTATAAAACAAATTTAGATTCATTAATAACAAAATGCGTGATGATTTTACTTAAATACTAGGTACAGAATGTTGTAAAATAAAAATAAGAAAAATTATAAATACTCTGAAAGGGCCTAGATGTGTGATTTGCGGTAGATAGTGTGTACTACATAAGTAGTAGATGGATGTTTATCGGGTTGGAATCAATAGACTTTCAGTTGCCTGATAATCTAGAGTTTTCAACCATTTAGACGGTTAATTTACAGACTGGTCTCCGCAGTGGGTAAATTGTAAGTGTTGTGTTGATTTTATTGTACAAATATCCTCCAAGAAAACAGAAAAATCTTTGGGAGAGAATAGTACGAAAAAAGCTTGTAGGACAGACATTACCCTTCCTCCGCTTATCTTTGTTAAGATTGGGTTCATATTGTATTTGTTTATGTTGTTTGGAAGCTATGGAAAGAATGAAGCTCTTTCAGCAGGATTTACAGGAGTTTTCAATTACATAGCATTTTCGCATTTTATTTCACCTCTGGCAGCAACTTAAATAAAGATCAGTATTCTAAAATCGGAATGGGGTAGCTAAGGCAAAGTAAATCTCAGATTGCGCCACCATAGTTGGTCTCAATCTGACCAATGAGGTTAAGCTATTTTGAAATATAAAATGACATTACCACATTTTCAACCAATGACGATGTTTGGGTACCAACAATGATAGCGCCATTAGTTACAAAGTTAGCCTCCACATTGAAATTAGTGTGTCGAAAATGTGAATTAACAGACACGTTTCATATCGATGTAACAATTTTCGCAGAATAGTGTTTCGATCTAACATAGGGAATGGAATGGGGATTAAGGATTTTAAAATGGTCTATGTAACTAAAAAGTGTAAAATAAAAACAAATAAAAAACCCGACCGTAAAAATAACGAATAACTTTAAATGAAAACTGAAAAGAACAAAATAAGTTCACGAGACAGGATATATTGGACTGCAACAGTCGGGACCCATTAAATAACCTGGACTTAAATCATTGCTGTTACAGTTAATTTGTCCTGTTTCCTGAATTTGTTTTATTCTTTTCAGTTTTTATTTAAAGTTATTAGTTATTTTTTACGCAGTCGGGTGTTTTAATTTTTTAAAATTAATTTGATAGTGAACGTTCAGTAGAAATAATAATTGGCAGCCTGCACTCGCCACCGTCTCTGCCTGAACAACGTATGACGTCGGGGATACCTAAGGACTTATATATCAGAAAACAAGTGAAACGTCAGTCATCGATATAAAGTATTTTATTTACAAATGATTGCAACATGAAGTACAGACGATGCAATATAATTACAGAGTATGTTCAAAAAATGGGAAACGGATAATATCTAACGGTACTAAACTTAGCTTGACATTATTTAAAATTTATACAATCTCCGCGAGTAGCGGCGTCGCAGCGGGACGCGGCGCGGCGCACGGCACGGTGCGACACGTGGCACGACAAGCGGTCGCTCGGTCGCATAGTCGCACGTTCGCACGGTCGCACCGTGCAATATGCGGCTAGAGCAAGCGCGGTGCGGTGCGGTTAGACAGCGTTAAGCGCGCGACGCGACGGCCCGTAGTCGTCGGGCGGGTCTCGGTCGCGGCGCCGCTCCCGCTCGTCACGCGCGTACTCGCGGCCATACTCATCACGCGCGTAAGCGTCGCGCGTGTAGTCGTGGCCGTACGCGTCGTGCTGCGGCGGTGCGTGCGCGGCGTGCGCGCGCTCGCGCGTGTACTCGGGCCCGTAGTCGTGGTACTCGCGCGGGTAGCCGCGCTCGTACCGCTCGCCGCCGCGCGGGTAGTACTCTTCCTCCAGGCGCTCCGGCCGCGCCGCGCGGGACCTGCCGCCTGTCAAACGATCATTATACTCGTAAAAAGATTTTGCAATAGTTTTATACGAAATCGAAAGAAAATAAAACCGTTGAAAACCAACACGCACTCGAACACAACAAACTCAAAAATAATCAGGACTATCACGGCCCTGGAAATCCATCCAGCCTTTGCATCGACCAGGGTTTCAAGGCCGAAAGAGCACACACATCACACAGGGCGAGAGGAGCGGGACCACTGGGACTACCTGCCGGGGTGAGGAGGGGGCACCCACACTTACGGCTGCGACAGACCAGACACGTCTACATGATGGTCCCGCCGGGAGTGCGCACTTTGCCCGGCACAGGGATCACTACCTGCGCCGCGGCGGGAACCGGCGTAGCTGCGGAACAGTTCACTTGAGATGCTGCAGACTACGAAACTCTGACAATGGCTTACTGCCTTTAAACAAGTATCTTGCTTGATGGAAGATGTTCTGCTTCGTGCTTGACTGGACGATCGGACGACTTGTTACAGGTTGCGATGAGAGGGCATAAGGTATATGAGATGACCATGATACCAGAAACACACGAGACTATTTAGGATCTGCTTACATTCAATGAAAGCAACGTCGTATCGGAAGCAGCGTCAGCAGAAAAGGTACATTATTTAAATTATTTATCTCATATTGTTTCGGAAGTTCAAATCGACAGGTTTCAGTCATATTTGAATACTATCGACCAAAGTTCTCCACAGCAAACCGCTAAAATTAAATCACCAACGCCCCAAAACTCAAACTTATTAAAACGAATCACAGTTAGCGTCATTCTGAACCGCTGTTACGTGTTAGCTGGCGGTATCCAGCAGCTTTGTCCAGCTGTCGGATTCTGAAGGGTTAGTGAAGCGTCACCCTGAAGCGATCAAGCGGTTAGAGGGGCGGGGGCCGCTAGAAATTGTATGCAACCTGGACGGGGGCCGGTGCGTCTGACAATAAACACCTGGAATTTAGTCTTCGGCTCGGTTGTTAGTGGGCCTGCCCCGACGCTTGTACTGAAATGAACAGGAGGATCAGTCGAGTGGCGTCCTCTGGCGGGGAAGGACAACATCTATCTACTACAACATCTATGTCTTACGTTGTTTGTACACAACTGCTTACCGCCGCCTTACTGGCCGTAGGCGGTAGCGGTGGTCTGCAAACTTCGTTTATACTAAGAGGTACAGTCATGGACATTACTTAGCATATTCAGCAATCAACTTTGTAGTATTTTCTAAAGAGAAGTTACTTTTCAGCGTGCCGTCGGTTTTTCGAACAAATGAGAGACACATCGGTACATGGTCGCGGCGATCGTCTATTTGCGCAACGATGTCTTACACTAGGACACGGCTTTATTGTTTTTTTAGGAGGATAGTCGTGACTGTACCTTAGATATTAGTAGACATTGAAAATAGATTGAGAATGAAATATATGTAATGAACATGAAAAAATAAATAACATATAACATAGCTCATTTTTTCTAAACTGCATAATCGTGACCGTATCAAAAAGTATATTAATGTATTAAAAATTATTTAAGCAATTTTTACTAGTATACTGTATTCAGGATGTTTTGACCCCAAGCATTGCAAAAATAAGTATTGCGTTTTGAATATGTTGAATTTGTAGGATAAAGAACTTTAAAGGGGTTCAAACATTTTGACTTGACTGCATCAGCTTCCTGCTGCTTCTGCACCATCATTTAGATTGTTTTGGAAAGAAGCGGCAGCGGCGCGGCGTAATGTTACTAACGTCCAACCATTTTTTTGTTTGGTTCCAAATACACCTTGTTTTGTTCCACTTAAATAATAAATATTGTTAGTTACCTCTTTCCCGCTCGTAGCTATACGAGTCGGACCTCTCGCGATGCCCTCCAGTGTTAGCAGTGGGTTCAAAATATCGCAGTACACGGTTAAATACATAAAGTAGTTATTATAGTAATATTTGTTAAACATATGTGTAGTATGTGAGCTGAGAGTAAAGAATAACAGATTTTTCTTAGCACAGTCGTATTGTTGGTTTCTGTATTGAGTCATTGAAAGTTTAGGGCAAGTGAAACTTAACGTTTTAAAGAACAAAGGGCAAAATGTACCACCCCCTGGTAGCACTCCCATCTATGTGTCAAAGTAAAGTTGTAAAGTACTTGAAGAGTGTATCATTTTAATGTAAAACAGCAAACTTTTATAGAACAAGAATAAAGTTATTGAGACTTAGATATCAAAATACAAACGGTACATAATGTTAGGTAGAATATTCATGTATCTCTTCAATATAACTGAATTATTATATAAAAAAACAAGACAGCCTGATCATGTAATACACTGCAAGCTAATAGAACTGCACAGTTATTGCACAAATAATACTAAACGATTTTTTTTGTTCTGTATTTAACAACCATCCGCATATGGTGTTGCTGACGATACTTCTTTAATATTTAGGATAAACAGACGTGCCACTAATCTTGACGACGTAAATAATGCCCTACTGCAGGTCCACAATTGGTTTACCGCTAATAATTTAGGACTAAATGGGAAAAAAACTAAGTGCAATAGATTTGCTCTACCAAATGTCAAAAGTAGTGATTGTGACATAATATTGAATCAAGAAAAACTAGAATTTGTCAATAGAACGGTTTTCTTGGGAATCACGCTCGACTCAACGTTACTATGGGGTCCTCATTTAACGTCTTTTGCAGGACGGTTGAGCTCAGCAGCATTATGTTGTTAGAAAAATACGTCAATTTACTGATATTGATACCGCGAGGCTAGTCTTAGTTATTTTCATAGTATTATGTCATACGGTATTTTACTATGGGGACGGGCTGCAGACATCAAGTCTATATTTATTCTGCAGAAAAGAGCCATCAGAGCCATTTATGAATTACGTAGATGCGATTCACTACGAGAACTGTTTAAGGAAATTAATATCATGATAGTACCTTGTCAATAAATCTATGAAAACATCATGTACGTTAGGAAAAATCGGCATTTATTCAGTAAAAGAGGTGACAGACACCACTATAACACCAGAAATAGGGACCAACTAGTTCAGCCAGGTTTCAGGCTTGCTAAAGTAGATTCATCTTTCATGGGGTGCTGTTTGAAATGTTACAATAAAATACCTCCCCACATTCTTCAACTGAATGAGACGAAATTTAAATCTTGTATAAGACGCACACTTTGTGGGCAAGCATATTATTATAAGTTGGGGGATTACATTGATGATAAAAATGCTTGGATAAATGCTGGTCCTGCTCCACAACCATTGGGGCAAACTAATTGATTGTACTGGTCGGGCATTATTTGAGTCTATCGACACGCAAAGAAGAAGAAGAAGAATTGATTCCCAGTTAATGTATTGTAGAAGCTGCAGAAGATTGTAAAATTATACTGGCATTTTATAAATTCCAGTTCTTAGTATTATATAATTGCATATCAAATGTGTGAGACTTTGTATTGTTCAGCCACCATTTACATCTAATTAACTTTCAGTGGTGTCGATTCTGTTCCGAAACGAGAAAGAGACGGACGTAATTTAGAGCTGTTTTATTTAATTGGAACCTATATTTCCACACAAATGAAGGGTGCACGTAAAAACTTGTCGACTAAAAACACGGTAAAGCGCAAGGCATAAACTAGTTTGACATCTCTAACTTAGTTCATAGCTATAGCCGTCCTTTTCTCGCACTGCCTTTTAGTAAAAGATAGCAATAGCCTAAATTAAGTTTAGTTTGTGCACAACAGAATCGACACCATTGACTTGAATATGCCTTGGTGGCTGAGAGAATGTCATGCTCACTTAAATGTCTCGCTGATGGTGGCGGGAGTGTCGGGTCATTTAGTTCCCTTAAATATGGTTGAGTTGAATGGCGCCGGTACATGCTCGTGAACGGGCGCTGTCAGTTGAGACTGGTTATCTCTTAGCTGCCACGGTTCATTTTAATTACTTTATTTTTAAATTGTTGATCTAATCTTTTACTCTGAACGCTCTTAATGTGCACGTTTTTCTACATCGTTCTCACTTATATATATAATCTCAAAATTAATGATGTAGCCAAGATTTTGTAACAATATTTTGATTTAAAAGAGTGTCCATGGAGTTTCTTGCCTGTTCTTCTCCATAGAGATCTACGCTAGGGAATGGGCAACTACAGTACTTTCTCAAGTTATTATGCCTTGTGGCTGGGACTGTAGCTTTGTTTTTTTTTTTGAATTTTTACATTCAAAAGTGCCTTAATGGTCTCATCATCATCATCATTTCAGCCGAAAGACGTCCACTGCTGGACATAGGCCTCCCCCAAGTGTCGCCACATTGACCGGTCCCTTGCGACTCGCATTCAACCTTCACCAGGTCATCGGTCCACCTAGTGGGAGGTCTTCCAACGCAACGTCTTCCGGTTCACGGTCGCCTCTTCAGAACTTTTCGACCCCATCGGCCATCCGTTCTGCGAGCAATGTACCCTGCCCACTGCCACTTAAGTTTGGCAATTCCTCGGGCTACGTCGGTGTCCCTGGTTCTCTTGCGGATGTCTTCATTTCTGATTCGATCACGCAAAGAAACTCCGAGCATAGCCCTCTTTATTGCCCTTTGGGTGACTTTAAGCCTTCTGATGAGGCCCTTTGTGAGCGACCACGTTTCGGTCCCGTATGTAATCACTGGCAACGCACACTGGTCATAGACTTTCGTCTTGAGACACTGCGTTAAGTTGGACGAGAAGATACCGCACAACTTCCCGAACGCTGCCCAGCCGAGTCGGATTCGACGATTGACTTTTTTCTCGAAGTTAGACCTACCTAACTGGACCATTTGTCCCAGGTACACATAATCGTCCACAGCTTCGAGTCTTCGAGCTTAATCGTCTAATTGAAATAAATGCTTTGAGTTTGAGTTCTTTTTTTTTATAGCTCCGGTATCTCATAGACGGGCATTTATGACATTATCAGTCTGTCTTGTTTTTTATCCATTAATTCAGATATATTAAAGAGATACATGAATAGGGAATATGCACGTAATTTTTTCTTTACTTAAATAAATAAAATACAGTTCTATCAACCAAAGAAAAGTATTAAAGTTAAGTTCAACTACTGCTTGTCGCTTAAAAATAATATTAAACTCCTGCAATTTTCTATGACAGTTCAAACGTCCGTAGCTGTCGCGGTCATGATGTGACGTACCACATTCTGCCTTTTTTACATCAAAGTTTTTGCCCATAATAGAATAATTTTACTTATTGTAGTGCTCTAGACAAGTAAAAATTGTAATAAAAATATTATAATAAAATCTTAGTTAAACTTTAAGCACTTTTCAAATAAAAGTGTTTTTTTGACACATAGACTTTGACGTCACTACCGGTATTATCGGATGGGAGTGCTACAAGGGGAGGGACGGTGTTCATACAAAAACGCCCATTGTTCATGCAAGACTTTAGGAGGACTTTGACTCCGAGTTCTTTATTTAGATACTCAATTCATAAGCTGACAGATAATATACAGGAGAATTTTTTAGCTTGAGTTCCCATCCCATCTCAAAAACACACCCTGAAAAATCAATACCTTGATAGAAAAGAATACGTTTTGTTATTTGTAACATGTGTATGGGAGCTGAGTGTAAAAAAGCACAGTCTTGACTTGGCACAGACACAGTACAATACAGTGTGAGCTTTTGACGTTTGGCCCTGCAGCCCCATGTCAAAAACACCTATCACCTATCTTTTGCCTAAGCAAAAGTCAGTCCAATTTTATTTATTGTCTTTTTTTTCTAGCGGGCTTAGTGTAGATTGTTGTACATTGATTTGTGTGGTGTAATGCAATTTCATGTGTAAAAATATGAAGTTTATCTATATTTAAGCAATGTTAATATTGACACGACATCGTTACCACCATGATGTTTAGATAATTCATTAATAACGAGATTCCCATTAAGCCAATAGGCTAGTTTCCACCATCAATAAATTGCAAATGTATTTAGTCCGTCAGTTAGAGTATTGGAAAATAATGGACAAGTATTTTTTGTTTTTGTAAATCAATAAATATTGACAAAGATAAAACGCATCAAAACTCGAGAGTGGGAGCTCGTGGCGTCACAACGCACTAAAATTATAGCATGGCGGTCACGCCGTGCTATAATTCATCACGTGATTCAAAAAAGTGCCCTCGCCGATAAAATATAATTTTGCTCCCATATGATACAATCTACTATTGTTCTACACCTTTCTTTTTCCAGGCACCGATTAATCAGGTTAAAAAGATACCCAGTTACACCTAAAACTCATTTGATTAACCATTATATGGGTTAACCCCTATGGTAAATAGGTTTAACCATTAAATACCAAATATTGCTGATTAACCAGGATGAAAGAAACAAAGCTAACTCCGTCACTTTTATAAAAGGTTTTGATGTACAAAAATTAACTTTGTGCGTGAACCGGTTATTATAGGCTGATTAACCCTATAATGCGGGTTGACTTTACTCTAGGGCTTTTTTAATAGAATCCCTTAAACGAATAACCCCTTCGTTTTTTTTTTTTGGTGTACCGTGGCTAAAGGGGTCGAATCTGTGCTAACTGTGGTGGGTAGCATTAGCCTTTGGAGGCATCATATTTATCATAGTGTTACGATAGAACAACAACGTAGTGTGATGCAGTGTGTATCTAGTGAGCTGTAATTGTGCCTCTTTGTGTGTATGTGTGTGTGTATGTGTGCGTGTATGTGTGTGTGTATGTGTGTATTTGTGTGTGTATGCTCACCGGGCATGGCGTGCGCTGCTTGGGGTGCGTGTGTGTGTGAGCATGTGTGTGTGTATGCTCACCGGGCATGGCATGCGCTGCATGGGGTGCGTGTGTGTGTGTATGTGTGTGTGTATGCTCACCGGGCATGGCGTGCGCTGCATGGGGTGCGTGTGTGTGTGTATGTGTGTGTGTATGCTCACCGGGCATGGCGTGCGCTGCATGGGGTGTGTGTGTGTGTGTGTATGTGTGTGTGTATGCTCACCGGGCATGGCGTGCGCGTTGTGCGTGCGCTGCATGGGGCGCGTGTGTTGTGTGTATGTGTGTGTGTATGCTGACCGGGCATGGCGTGCGCGTTGTGCGTGCGCTGCATGGGGCGCGTGTGTGTGTGTATGTGTGTGTGTATGCTCACCGGGCATGGCGTGCGCGTTGTGCGTGCGCTGCATGGGGCGCGTGTGTGTGTGTATGTGTGTGTGTATGCTCACCGGGCATGGCGTGCGCGTTGTGCGTGCGCTGCATGGGGCGCGTGTGTGTGTGTATGTGTGTGTGTATGCTCACCGGCAAGGCGTGCGCGTTGTGCGTGCGCTGCATGGGGCGCGTGTGTGTGTGTATGTGTGTGTGTATGCTCACCGGGCATGGCGTGCGCTGCATGGGGCGCGTGTGTGTGTGTATGTGTGTGTGTATGCTCACCGGGCATGGCGTGCGCTGCATGGGGTGCGTGTGTGTGTGTATGTGTGTGTGTATGCTCACCGGGCATGGCGTGCGCTGCATGGGGTGTGTGTGTGTGTGTGTATGTGTGTGTGTATGCTCACCGGGCATGGCGTGCGCGTTGTGCGTGCGCTGCATGGGGCGCGTGTGTGTGTGTATGTGTGTGTGTATGCTCACCGGGCATGGCGTGCGCGTTGTGCGTGCGCTGCATGGGGCGCGTGTGTGTGTGTATGTGTGTGTGTATGCTCACCGGGCATGGCGTGCGCGTTGTGCGTGCGCTGCATGGGGCGCGTGTGTGTGTGTATGTGTGTGTGTATGCTCACCGGGCATGGCGTGCGCGTTGTGCGTGCGCTGCATGGGGCGCGTGTGCGTGTGTATGTGTGTGTGTATGCTCACCGGGCATGGCGTGCGCGTTGTGCGTGCGCTGCATGGGGCGCGTGTGTGTGTGTATGTGTGTGTGTATGCTCACCGGGCATGGCGTGCGCGTTGTGCGTGCGCTGCATGGGGCGCGTGTGTGTGTGTATGTGTGTGTGTATGCTCACCGGGCATGGCGTGCGCGTTGTGCGTGCGCTGCATGGGGCGCGTGTGTGTGTGTATGTGTGTGTGTATGCTCACCGGGCATGGCGTGCGCGTTGTGCGTGCGCTGCATGGGGCGCGTGTGCGTGTGTATGTGTGTGTGTATGCTCACCGGGCATGGCGTGCGCGTTGTGCGTGCGCTGCATGGGGCGCGTGTGTGTGTGTATGTGTGTGTGTATGCTCACCGGGCATGGCGTGCGCGTTGTGCGTGCGCTGCATGGGGCGCGTGTGTGTGTGTATGTGTGTGTGTATGCTCACCGGGCATGGCGTGCGCGTTGTGCGTGCGCTGCATGGGGCGCGTGTGTGTGTGTATGTGTGTGTGTATGCTCACCGGGCATGGCGTGCGCGTTGTGCGTGCGCTGCATGGGGCGCGTGTGCGTGTGTATGTGTGTGTGTATGCTCACCGGGCATGGCGTGCGCGTTGTGCGTGCGCTGCATGGGGCGCGTGTGTGTGTGTATGTGTGTGTGTATGCTCACCGGGCATGGCGTGCGCGTTGTGCGTGCGCTGCATGGGGCGCGTGGGCGCCGCCTCCTCGGGCACGGGCGGGTGCGTGGCGCGCCAGTACGCCTGCGACACAACAACTCCACGGTTTAGCTACACTAGACTGTGTTACAGGCAACTATGAACAAAACTTAAACATTTCAAGAATTGTTTGTTTGAATTTTAGAAACTCTTGCTCCGCACCACAGAATGTTTGTGCTGTCCCAGACAGATATTTTTAATAAAAAACCTCACAATGTCTCATATAGCAACTGATAAGGTTCGAACCCGGTATTTTCTTCTGATAGAGTAGGAAATACATAAACACTTCGTCATGCTAGCGGCGCCAAGTTTGGTATTTTAGATTTGAAATAATATAAACTATGTGCTGACCTCTAAATATTCAGCAATATGTTCACAAGCGTCCTCCAGCTGGTTCTCATCGAGAATCACATCAAACATGTCAGTGGGGCACTGGCCCAGCTTCTCCGCAGCCACCATCTGCACCGACAGGTTCTTGCTCTGCCCCTTCCCGCGGGACTTGACCAGGCGCTGCAGTACCTAGCAAATAAGACAACAGAGATTGTATCTGCTGCTGAGAGGGTCCGCAGCGACATCTAACACCAGGCAGAAGGGTAAGTGGATAGATGTACCGAGGTACATACAACATGTATCTAACTAAGGCCTTCTTGCACTACAAATCACTAAATGCATTTAACGTGATTTGTGGTACGAGTGGCTCTAACATCCAGAACATCAAATCTAACTGCAGGATACAACAGCGATGCTTTAACTAAAAACTTTGACTTACTACTTCATGGGTCCTGGTAAAAGATCGTAAGAAAACCTGCTGGTTTCTTGTGAAATATTTCTCGACGGCATGTAAAGCCAAGTCAGAAGCCCATGGGAGGCACAAAAACTCTGACACCAGGTCAGGCACTAACCACACGATAAAGAAGTGTGGGTCCTGGTTACAATCAGGTTAAATAAAATTTGTTTTGATTATGATAGTCTTTATCATGATCTTAATAAGCCTCTTGTAGGTATTTGTAAAAGCGGGACTTAAGGTGGAAGCGTCAGGGTAGCCCGCGAAATCCAAATTTTCTTACAATGACTATTTCATGAAAAAGTCATTTAATGGGTTGTATTTCGCGGGCTACCCTGGGGTTCCACCTTAAGCGTAGGCTACAACGCCAGCTGGCGGGCGGGCGAGCGGGCGAGTGACGCATCGTTTCACCTCTTTTCATACTTTTCTTTTCTTGTTCAAACAGCGAACTTCCCGCATAGCATGAACGCCGTAGAAACGAAAGAGGATCGACAAAACTTTTGTTCATCTGTCATTTTGTCGAGATGTTGGCGCCAGATCTGGCAACCCCGTTGCTAGGGGCTTGTGTGTGGTAGTTGGCTAGCAACGGGGCGGCTTATCTTTATTTTCTTTTAAAATATTGTAATTAAATATTATAATTATACCCAATTGCGCCTATCTTGACAGACTTTAATTTGGTGCCTAACATTGGCTCGCGATTCAATGACCGATGAACAAAAGATTTGTCGATTCTCTTTCGTTTCTACGGCGTTCATGCTAAGCGGGCTGGTCGGCGACCCGAATGTTGCAGCGGTAGTGAGGCTGCCTTACGTTCTTAAGGTTCCAGATTCGAATCTCGGTACTTAGGTGCAAATGTTTGTGTGCTGAGCATAGACATTTTTTTCCGAGTATGGATGTTTACATTTATAATAAGTATGTATTTTTAAAAAAAGTATGTATATCAACTATCTGGTGTTCACGACACAAGCTTGTCTGTGTGTGTAATGTCCAGCGGTATTTTCTTATTTATTTTAACTACCGAGCTAAGCTGCTCAGCGAAACAAAAGTATGAAATGGGCGTCGTCCGCGTCGCTCGCCTACCCGCTAGCTGGCGGTGTAGCCTGCGCTTCGGACTCTAAAACGTAAGTGAGTAGCAAACTGTTAAGTCAAAGTTCGAGTAGGTAGCTCCGTTATTTCAAATTAGCTGCCAATTATTGTAGGCCGTCTCATTCATCGTGAAGTATCTCAAAAGGATTCTGTCAGACATATCGTCCTAAACCTAAAAACCTAGGTTAACCTTCTTTAAAGCTTTCATTGGGGCCATACAAAACACCTGGTGATCATACTACTTTCATGTGAGAAAGGCACTCGTAATACCACCTTGGCGCTGGTGATCTTCAGATACACGATGGTGGGTGCTAGTGAAGTCTTCGCCAGCTGCGAGGGGTGGTTGATGGTGTCGCAGTCCAGGACTACTAGCTGCAGGGTGCGGGCCAGTTCGAATATCCTCTCGATTTCAGCCTGTGAGTGGTAGGATTAAAAGTGTTATCAAATGATTTGTGTTATGTGAAGTTGGGGATATCTATGTTTTGTATGGAGACTGCAGATGTCAACTGAACGTGAGCTACAGTCCATTCACAGTTACCACAATAACCTTATCGCAAGTATTAAGATCACTGTGATCTTTACTGAGTTGTCGATGACAGCAATCTACGAGCAATGTTATTCCAACATTATGGACCAAGATGCCAGACCCACTTCATTTTATAGAAGCTGAAGCTTTTTTCCTTGGAGGTTCATTACGTCGTGACTAGAAGCGTGATTTTTGAATTACATTAAGGCTAGTATGGTGATTCACCTCTTCCACTGACAGACACTTTGTGTGGTGGAAAACAGGCGCCAGACACCTTTAAAGTGTGTTAAATTGTAAATAAAACCTCTCTCTCTTTCATTACATCAATGTGATTTTGACAAAATTAGATGTAACTAACTGTGAATGAACTGTATCGTCAATTCACAACAAAACGTGTTCCATGTGCTTTCGCAGATGTCCCTACAACATCTAGACTGACGCCCTTTTTCACCACAGATTACTAAATGCGGATAGCGTCAATTACATTTTAAAACATCATTCTGTCTTTGTCAATCGTCTAAAGATGAGAGAGATGGAATGATATTCTAAATAGGTACGTGTAGTGTTAAATACATTTGGTAATTTGTGGTGCTGGGGTACCGAAAACGCAACTGGGTTTTACAAATAGCAGATTAAGTTAATCACACAACCGTATAATTATGTCGAATAATATCGCAAAGCGACGTCGATCGTGAAGCTCACGGAGCGAACACCCACTTATTTCCTAAGATCAACAGAAACAAACAAATCAAATCAACTTAATAACCAATCATTTGAATGTCTATCTACATATTTATTTAGGTACAATTAGTTTAAAATACAAAAAAAAAAACGATCAATCAATTTTAGAGCTTGTGGTCGTAGGCTTCTAATCATGTTTGTAACCAAGTTTGCTCTACAACGCTAACATCAATTATGGAAATAAAATAGTATAAAGACTAATATCAGATAAAATGCAATTATTTTATAAACTTAAATTACGTATATAATACCGAATAATAATACTTATTTAATGTTATTTAGTGAGTTAAATCATTATAGCCATTGTTCAGCAGACAGTTTCGAGCCCTGGGGCTCTTATAATTGCACACGGCGTATTTTAAACGCGCAGCGTTCCACGAGCGCGCGTTTTCTGCGCCGTAGATGCCGATTTTTTGTTTTTGTAAATTCAAACGCGCGTAAAACGCGATACAAACGTGAGTGTTAACCACGTCAGATACTCGATTGAAGCGCGTACCAAGGGGTAAAGCCAGCGTAAGCAGAGTTGTGTCAACCGACACCATTGTCAACTGACGAGGAGTCTGACCAAAACGCGGAAGCTACGAGCGACTACAGCGCGTCTGTATCGCTGTATCTGCGCGTTTACGCGTAGTAGACGCGTGTTTCACGATCGCCCCGTGTGCTTAGGTTACAAGGTTGCGTTCAAATCTCGTTTAAAGCGCGTATACGCGCGTCATCTGCGCGTCGTCTGCTTGTTTAAAATACGCAGTGTGCTTAGACCCTAACATATCTGACTTGCGATAAAGTTTATTAGTACGAAAATTATGAGCACACAAATTACAATACAGGGTCAAACTAAATTACCTCAGTCGTGTTATAAAATATTTGACTTATATGTCAACTCACGAGTGTAAAACTCGCGCGCACCGCGCGAGTTGGCATCTTTCAATTTTACCTATATTTTTTCGTCGTCAACTCGCTCGGCCTTGAAAATCTGTCGTTAAATATGACAGATGTACAGTCAGCTACAAAACTTCTTATAAAATATGTACATAAACCACTTTAAATGTATAAGATATTTTATACGACTTGACTTTAGTGTTACGCGGACATAAAGTCGCTTCATATTCGTCAGGGGTTAAAACCGTCGCCTGATTATGTGGTCTCTTAAAATGATGAGCTGAACATGGCTTTCAATCCACCACGTCTTTAGAGTGTCGCTGGTTAATTTAATTTGACCTTGTGTATTGTGGGTTTGCAACAAAAGTATTGCCTAACAAATGAGAATTCTTTAAAAAGAGTCAAAGAGCGGAGGTAAGTAGAGGCTTCGCAAATAAAAAAAAATTCAGCAACTGTTATGCCAAACCATTCATGCAGATTCACTCTTTGTTAAATACTTACTTATCGACATAATTGTATATTAGTAGGAGAGGGAAAGGCTGGTATCGACTGGTTTACCTTTTTCTATCGATAACAAACAATTACGGGTGTCTCAGCACTATTCAATGTTACTTGCGGAATGAGACTTGATTGATTATTCTTGGAATGAATGTAAATATTTGGTGAGCATGTAAGAAGTACCTACAGTGTAATATCAAATGTGCAAATGTGAATGTGTGTGTGTGTGTGTGTGTGTGTGTGGGGAATTATAGGAAGCTACTTGTAATCTAATCATATCATTTTGTTTAAAATAGTAAGACATTTGTGGGGAAAACTCTGGAAACTACTGTTTAAGACATAGTTAGAATATCTAGGTACTCTCTCAGGTATACTACCCAGGATATAATGACTATTCAGGGATTCAAATATCTATTGCAAGGAAAATTTCGGGAAGGAAGTTTTGGTATGTTAGTTACTACTCAATCATTAAGTATATTATGTTATAAATACCATAATAATGAGCATGTTTGGATCGAGCGAGCGTTGTACTAAAATCACTAAACTGCAAGTGTGACTAAATCTAGAGAAATGGAAGAAAATGTGATAAAAGCAAGATTTTAACGCAAACTGGCGACAGAAATATTAAACGACTAATCTATTTTGATAAAAAACAAAACATCTATTCAGTTCGTTTTGCAGGACTTTAATCAGAGGTGCGTCTTCCGTCCCAACTGAAACTGTTGGCAAAATCTAGTACCACTGTGACAGACCGAGGAAGGACTCAAACTGTGTGTGTTTGAAATATTTAGATAAAGAGAGCAATAAAAATTGTTTATACTGCACATATAAAATGCACAATACATTTATAATACTACCCAGCATGCCTGAGACATATTTCTCAACGGCATTTAAAGTGGCCCATGGCCATGGGCGGCATAAAAACTCCAGGTTAGGCACTAACCACACGATAAAGAAGACTAAAGTATAAGCCCAGTATTCCAAATTAATAAACAAAAATACGCTGTGTAACTAAAACATCACCTGTTCAATTGCTCAAAATCTCAAGATGGTCCGCTAAAATTCTAGGTGCTCAGAAAATTCTTACGTGATGTTCCTAAAACTCCTATATGCGATAATACCGGGGTCACAGATCTAGATCCACTCATTCCAAACACGCCCACGACAACACGTGCCTCATACAACAACACCACGGCTAAGGCCTACTAATTAATTCGCACCTGGACCTCGGCTAAACAGTTGGTCCTGTTACCGGCCCTCTCTACGAACGGTTTCTTAGGAGCGTTTTGCGTTCGTTTGGCCAACGATATATCGGACTGGACCCTCGTGATGATGATCCTGCAACACGTCATACCTGCACTTCAGCGAGGCAAGTGGACCGCGAGTTGGAACGCTCCATGATGGCCCGTTTCGATGGGTTGTTGAGGAGAGAGCGCTTCGCGAGAGATATGTCGGCCATCACGCGCGTTATTATAATCCTGCAATGTTAGTCCCGTTTGGTCAACTGTTAGTTGTTAGTGAGTTAGCTTTAGGTCGGAGCCGGTTTCTGAAATAAAGGGTTAGCTGGCTTTTTTGGGCACTCGTTGAGGCCTCTGTTCGTTCAATATTCCGGCTTGAAAGTTATATAAAAATCAAAGCCAATTTGTTATTTTGGAAGGTTATTGCCAATACAGCAAGTTAATTTTGAAGACTGTTTTGACTGAATTAATTTTAAATTCATAACAGGATATATTTCAGTCATTATAATAGTTAATCACGCCACGGATAAAACTTTGGGACCCTCGATGCCGACATTAGAACAATACACGACACAATAACAGCTTTAAAAACTTGTAGAAATGCTAAGACACCACCCTCACCTGCCTTCGAAACGTCTTTTGAGAAAATCAAAGAGCGCCTTCTGCATCATGTCGGTGACCTCGTACCCCTTGAGGCTGGGCCCCACGATGACGACGGGCCGCATGGAGGGCACCACGTCGTACGGCGTGCTGGTCTCCGCCTTCTTGAAGAACGGCTTGCGCTTCTCCTTGCCGCCCGCGCCCCCCCCGCCCCGCCCGCGCCCCGCGCCGTCCGACTCCTCGCCTGCACATACCGGACACTACTAACCTGATGCCCTGTCTATTTGCTAGGATTTTCTCTTAGTTATTATCGAAGTAAAATCGTGCTCTTTTTTTACTTCGATCTTTGATTTAATTGCAATATGATTTGAAAATTAGTGTTTCCAGAAAGATTTCAACCACCACCCAACCAACAATTATAAAATAACCATTGAAATACTTACTTTCATTTTGTAGCGCTCAGAAACTTTAAAGCTAACATGCTCTCATTTTTTTTTTACATAATATCTATATTTCTTGGGACTCGAGCAGTAAGGAGCAAATTAAATTTCATTCAAAGTATAAAACACAAACTTTGATAAATATCTGCTACATACACGAAGACAACATCAAGACTTTTTGGAGACATCCCAGGTTACAGAGTAGAGGAAAAAAACTCAATAATAACAAGAAGAATAAGTGAGTAGTTTATGTAGATAAACATAAAACTATAGAGAAATCTTTATCGCTGTTTAAATAAATAAATAAAATAAAATTATCAGACATTCTCAGACTTCAATCATCAATCCAAACTTTGCACGGTGCATGTGGTAATTGTACCAACTATTACTATTTGGATTAATTTGAGTTAGTCTATATTTTAGTCCGAGCATTCTCATTATTTAGTCCGACAGAACACAGAATAGTCCGTTCAGTCTTAACATTTTCCTCTACTGTGTATAATATTACACCGAAAAATATAATACACATACCCTCAAGACCCTTGGACAACATTCAAAAGCATAATCTCAAGTGAGAATATAACCATTCTGCCCAAAATATAACCATACCATACCATACCAGTTAAATATATTACACAAATAAAATAAAATTTAAGAGAGCTAAAACGTTCCTGTAAAACACCAAGAAATATTAAAGAATAATTAAAAATAGATAAATTAATAATAGAGGACTCATGCAGTAGATAATGGAAAATGTGGGATGGCAACGGTGTACAGTCTCGAGCAAAAATATCTACTTCAATAAATATTTAAATTGTCAGATTATATCGGGGATTTTACAGTACCTATAGATATTAGGACTGGTAGCAGTCTTTAGCAAGTCAATTTTAGTCAGTCTGTATTGTCTTTTTTTATTTGATATTGTTCAAAAATATTCACAAACCAGTCGGGGTAACAATATCTTTTAAAGGAAGATAATTAAGTGGCGGGTTCCATAAAATAATAAAACATTTATGCGAACAAATCCACGGGTAACATCTATAATTATAAAAAGGTGTAAATTTACGACATTTCCTGGTGTCGACGATGAGTGCGTGAGCTTACCTCGATCGAAGGATGGCACATCTGAAAATGTGGCAAACGTGAGTGCTAAGTACACATTATTCGATGTATCGACTATTGTGCTGGCTGACTATTCGAATTAGTCCCTTGAGAGCGTTTATACATCAACAGATTAGTCGATTCGATCGTTTACCAATAGAACAGTTTTAACATTAACATTTTCAATAATTATAAAATAGATAATTTTATTTAAGTATAACATATTGACAGAGATCTGAGTAGGTAAAGTGTGTTTGCCGAAACTTCGACGAACTTAGTAACAAGCCTCACTTTAATCGGCAATATTTTGGTGTTCCATAATAAAACTATTTAATAATCCACATTATAACTTGAATGAGGCAAACGAAAGACCTGTCCTGGTCGCCACGTACTGGTCGAACAAAGTCTGATCATCGATTGTAGAAGAAGAAAAAGATTATCCACATGTTACAAACTTCTTAGACGTTTAGGTAAATATACACTACCTATTCCAATCTCTGTTTATTCAATATAAATACAGGTAATATACTTGCTTTGTTTTTTTGTGCGAACGAATTGACTAACTACTGATTAAAATTAAAGAAGGTATGGTCTATTGTCAATTTTAGTCAATACTCGGTACATCTCTATAGACCAGGAAATTCCAGCAAATTCCACCGAATTAATGAGTGATATGAATGGCTAGTACAAAGCAGTTATACATACCATTTTAATATAGTATAGTAATATAAAAATTTTGATTGTGACGAGTATAATAACAATTTGATTGCGAAACATTTAATTTAGTGCAAGAAGATAATAATTTTGAAGAATACTAATCTACATAAATTATATATTAAAATGACGTTTCTTTCGAGTTTAATAATTTAAAAGTAAATAATCACAATATTTATAAAATAAAGAGAATATACTCCGCGCCGAGGTGCCAGTAAGGTAATTATTGTTTAGTAAGATATTTACAAAAGTATCTTAGGATGCCAATTGTAACACCGAATCACGAACTACAAACAAATATTAAAACCGTCTTGCTTTTTAATATTAATAATTTTGTTAATTTAGAAGAAATTTTGTTACAGGCCATTATTTTCGTAGTAGCGAGTCCAGAGTGTTAGAAAGAGCAAGACGATGTAAAAAGAGAGAGACAAACAACTGCGTTGTACGTTACAGGCACTGGATAAAACGACATACGTACAATATAAATAAGTACCTACATCATTGTACTGAACTGAACTGTTGATACATAAGAAAATGTGAGACTTGCTGTTTTTCTAGCTGTCAGTATATTTTCAAAATCTCTGAATGTAATTACTCTTTTCTCTTGTTACACCAGTTTAGGTAAGGACTTGTACTTTAGCAAGTACTCCCAACATCATACTATAGTGAAAGTTTCCAAAATCTACCCTGTAATTTTTAAGATCCTACCGTAATAAACTCATTAAAAACTTTTAAAAGTGGTGTTGGTATGTCTTTGTATCCAGTACATGATAAAGCTTATAGGCAGGTGGTCACTCTTGCTTCTAATATCCCAATTGACCTTTTTGCATTATTTAACTAAACGATTACCTATAACAGCACATGATTTTTAATTCAAAAAGTAATTGGGATATTTTCATCGAACAGTGAAAATCAAGACATTTTGCTTTCATTTTCACTGTGGCAGCAAAATCTCAGATTCGCATCTATCGATTTAAAATCGACAAAATAAATCGAATAGTGGTGTCTGAAATATTTATTTAATTTCCGAAAAACTCAACTACTTTTTCTTAAAAAAAAGCTTACATATATTTAAGGTGTGGTCAAACGAACTGGAACTGACTCCGGACTAGCTGCGGACACAGTAGGGCTTTGACAGATATACTTCAGAATCTTGTATGTCCAATTTCGGTTTCCGGAGTTCGTTCCAGTCACCTTATCTGTACCTTTAAGATCTTGTTCGAATGTTAAAAAAATCTTAATGATTGTGAAAGAGGAGGATATCATTACTAAGCTGATAGGTAATACATCAGACACCAAAAAATCGATAGCCGCTCATCTCGTAGCATGTTGACCAGTGACCACGTGTGCGTGCACTGCGCGTGAGGCATGAGGTATGCATGACGTACCGGGCGTGGGAGGGGTGCTACCTCGGGAGAGGGGCGGCGCGTGCGGCGCGGTGGAGGGGGGGCGCGGGTAGCGGCGCGCCGTCATGCCCGAGCGCACCGCCTCCAGCTTCACGGGCGACGGGATGAAGCCCACGTCGGAGCCCTCCTTCACGAGCCGCCCGATCCACCAGTTGTTGTCGTACTTCTCCTGGAACGTTTAACATTACGTGTGTCATTATTCGCGACCTGGAAATCCTGGTAGATACTCTGTCTGAACATATGGAGGATTTGTTGGACTTCTACACTCCGGCGTAGTGCCTCCTGCTTTCTTTTCAGAGCGCACTACAGCTTCAAAATCAGTAAACTGTAAGACACTTTCTCTCAATTTAGCTAGCTGTTTTTTGACCGTACAGGGTTAGGAAGCTGAAGTACCAGTGGGCTGGCTATGTCCGTCGAAGGTCAGATGATCTATGGAGTAGACGGTTAGTAAACGTAGTGTGGACCGCCCCCAAACTAGATGAACCGTCTTAAAAGAGTACCCTGGATAATTCATGGTGTCCATGGCAGTTGATATAGTATAGTAATTGTTAACACCATCATTATAGAAGAAATAAAATGCAATGCAATGGGGCAAAAAGAAGTAAAGAATCGAGTAAGTAAATAGTAGCAGAATTACCTTGATGTGGAGAAAATCGCGCACCTCGAAGGAGATCGCGCTGCCGTGCACCGGCGAGTCGTCGTCCACGGTGCCATCGTACGACACATTGGTGCGCACCGCAAACGCCACTGGCTTCTCCTGGAAAACAAAACAGAATGGTTCCAGCATTGTTCTTCTAGCTTGGATTAGCGAAAGGTTTTTAAATGTCTACTCACCATAGGCTGTTGTTACGAAGAAAAGTGCAGAAGCAGCACAAATAAGTAAGTTGCAAGGAAGTAGGTTGTATATCTAGGGCTAATACGTCTTAAACCAGACCAGTATGAATGTAACTTACGTAATGATTTGATTGAACGAATAAAATAGGAATAATTCTTGAAACTTCAGCTTCAACAGTAATCCGGAGAGGCAGTTATGCATTGAGTTACTGTAAAATATCGAGTACAGCATATTGCATAACTAAGTAAACGACGAACTAATCCGTGCCTTATCCAGCTGTTTCATAGGCTTCCTTTCTTCTCGCGGCTCAACACCTTCTTTTCGTATCAAATCGACTGTGTCTACCTCCACTCCAAGGTCACTGATGTCGGTCTACTCACCCGTGCCTTGTTCAGCTGTATGATAGCCTGCGCTTCCTTCTCGCGGCGCAGCGCCTTCTTATCTTCGTATCTAATCGACTGTGTCTACCTCCACTCTAAGGTCACTGATGTCGGTCTACTCACCCGTGCCTTGTCCAGCTGTTTGATAGCCTGCGCTTCCTTCTCGCGGCGCAGCGCCTCCTTGTCTTCGTCAAGCGACAGTTCCGACGATGGTTGGGAATAGTTTGAATCTGCTGAGCCCTGGAAAATTAGAAGACACATGGTTAGCAACGTAGATTAATGCAGGAAAGTAGGGCCACACAAAAAATATAAAATATGTTAGAGGAGAACAATTACAAGGGAGTCTATTCACTGTTTTAAGCTATCACGGTTCATAACTAAACTTAAAATGTCACTTACGGGATATCTTCCGTAATTATGGTATATTTTTGTTTTGCGTGACTGTGTCAAGTTCCAGTAGTGCGCGTAGCAAAAGACAAAGAAAGAGGGTAGACAGATTTGTCTGCTCCTAACAAGTTTTTCTATCTACCCGCATTCTCCAGTTAACCCGCGATCATGGCGTTTGCAACAGCGTCGAAATATCGGGAGCTCAAAATAAACAATAATCGCGGAAGATATCCCGTAAGTGACATTTTAAGTTTAGGGATTCTATTTTTCTAGCAGACAAAGTTTCATTTCTGTATTGTCTAAGATAAACTTTGAAGTCTCTCCAAGTTATAAAACTGATGAAGGAGCCCTATGGGAGAATGCTTTCAAAGTGGCAAGACAACATGGTCCCGTACAATTAAAAACGTCTTTCTAAAACCATTTAGAAGTCCCTGGAAGTAAGTGTGGATTTGGAAGACTAGAATAGTACGAGTCACTATCACGTAAATGATAGTGTTAGGCCCGCATCCACCACGAAACAATAATCGTTTCGTACTACACGTATTTACATCATTGTTCTGTTTCTGTCAATCGTTTAAATAAGACGGAGCCTTCATTCCTAATGGAGAACTCCATTACTAGAATTGATTATCACGAGAATGAGGTCACCAGAGCAGCTTCAAATTCAATATTCAACACAGATATTCAATCTACATCCCCTACATCTGCAATAGATCACGTCACCACATCATTTGGTGGCAAAGAGTTCAAGGTTCCGTTCCTTCACATTTTTGGAACGGGTCCACTATTTTATGACAGTGCAACATTTTAACCATCAGTTAATTCATGTTTATTGCATGTTTCAATTGCTGTTTAACATTTATGAGTTCATTTTATGATCATGTTCAGCAATACTTGTCCTATCGTCGGCCATCAACGTCGTTGTAATTTTACTGTAGATCGGTAAGTTTACGTTTTGTTGCGTCGTCTAGTCTGTGACCTCCTTTTGAAATCTGGTTCAAGTGTAGGCTGAACGAAAAAAGTGGACCTGATAAATAATCTTAAAGCCTAGATCTCGCTTTGGTCTCGCTCTAATAAAGAACAAGTATTCAGTTTATGCTGTATTTAATTTATTTGTGTCTGGTTGATGGCAATAGGTTCGCCCCCAGTCACATAGGACTTAAAATATAACTGGTGAAATGTGGGTGTACCGAGCTATGTGAGGCCCGGTTCGCCATTACACCTTTATCATAGGTTCTTAATTCAAATGTTTGGTTTGTTCTTAAAAACAACATTCTCAAAGGTGCAGGCTATTTACACGCCTCATCATATTTTTTGGCTCTGCCTAACCCATAGACTTGTATATACTGCCGTATAGACGAACTGACAGCTCGATAAAGCGTGACCAATTTTGATTTGTCAATATGTGCGTTAGTTAGCGATGTACCTTTTACTTTGGAGGACTATCGATAAGTGGTTGAAGTGCGACCCTTGGAGGAAGATGTTCCATAGGCTGCCTTTGTCTAGATTATAATTTTTACATTATGTTAAAAAAGTGTAAATACATTAAAAAAATAAAACAGCCAACATTTTATTAAAAATCGCTCAATACTGATCTTTAAACAGAAAAATCTTATTTAACTGGTTCCTTACAGTTTTCTTTCCTAAATTATTAAGTTTACATTCATGTTTAAGTTGAATATCAAAGTAAATTTCTATAATGTGTTCCATTATTAAATATCTACGACCACTTAAAATATCTTGGTCCAAATTTTGGCTCTCCAAACTCAAAAATAAGCCGAAATTATCTTCTAATATATTGTAAATTGTAGATTTCAACAACGAAAGGTTTCGATTTTGTGGTTGTTTTTTTTTTTGTTGATTTGTTTTGTGGATTTTGACCTTGACTGATTTTATTATTTTCACGAATAAAATTTTCAATCTGTAAACAAAGTTGTATCACGTCTTTAGATTCCAACCAATGCACCCAATGAATCTCAACCATTTTCCTCGAATTATACGAATAGTATATATACGTAAAGGGAATCTGTTGTACAAATTATACAAAACAATTAGTTTATGTATTTTTTAAAAGTTAATTAACTTTTTCCTGATTAAATGGTTCAGTTAACAGACGGTAAACGTAAGGTAGCATTTATTTTCATAGTTAACATTCAAGATAAAATATCGATATTATCGATAAATTTAAGTCAATCCCTAGCGTACATGTAAAATAGATTGATGAACAATCTATTCACCAAAATCATGTAAATTATCAACAAATGGACTTTTAGCTATACAAAATATGAAAGTAAACAAAAACTTTGGTATTATTTTATATTTTAAACAGGTAAAAAGGCAAATTTTAACCTAAAATAAACGCGTCTTATCAGTGAGTGGTCCTGAGTATTTACTTATGAAATGTGCAATTTTCAGGTTTATTTCTATGATTAACACCACATTCACGCACAGAACTAGTACCCATTGTTTAATACTACTGTATTCACTGAAAATAAACTACGATGTACGCTAAAAATCCTGAGGAGTTGATTCCCCGCGTGCCGACTTGTGCAGCCCTGTCATTCAAAACCGGTCACAGTGATATTAGATTCGCGATCCTTTTTCATCTTGCTATATTTCCATAAGGGATTTTCTTCTCCCTCGCACGCTTTGTTGGTCTATATTTACTAAGTCTATGGCCTAACCCTAAGGGGATGACAGGTGTCAGCTGCATCCGGTTAGACTGGAAGCTATTGGGAAAAGTCTAGGCAGATTTAATTTAGATCGACATTAAAATAGACCTTATACATGAAAAGACTTAAATCAGATAATAGCAGTTCAATTTCAGAATGTCTGTCTATAAATCTTCACGATGGAAATCGCTTGGATTTTTTTCATGTTGATCTTGGACGCGATGAGTCATTGTCTGAAACGTGAGTGTAAGCAGTCGTAAAGCTGTTTTATGTTGTGAATAGACACGCACGACGTGTGTTTCATCTCAACTGATAGGAAGCTAGGCAGACAGCTACCGCAACTAACCTAGTGACGAGATTCAATAAAATTAAGTAAGGATAAGAAAAAAAAAATAACTGCAAGTGCATTAACACGTTATTGTATTTTTAAATGTTCAGACATAATTTATTCATTCAGGTATGTTTTCGTAAGAAAATGTTGCAAAAAATTAACAATTACATCCTGCTCTATACTGAACTATTTGACTGATTCCGTATCAAGTTTTCTAGCTACATTCCAAAACGTGAATTTAAATTTCCTCTGGAATACCCATTAACCTACCCGGAATAGAACAGCTCTAACATCGTATAAATAGCGCGTTTACAAAACATTTAAACAAAGTTTACTGAAACAAAACTGTCAGTAATAGTTGAACCAACAATCCATAAGTAAGTAGTGCAAATATTTTGGCACGCGGCTCGACCGGCGCGCGCATGCCCGCAACGCTTTGCAGCAATCATACAGTTTTGACCATGGAATAAATGAAGAAGTGATACCCATGGCAAACTTTGAAGACTACTTTCTTTTTAATGTATTTAGGCCAAGCTTTAGGTATCCAAAAGGAAGTATTACGGAGAAACAAGACATAACTCGGGACTAGGGTGACCATTGGTTAGGATTTTGTCCGGACACGTCCGGTTTTCATCACGTCTCCACCCGAACTTTGATTGAGTGGTTGTTGTGGGTGTTGTTTTATTTTAAATAACAGTATTCAATTGTTCCTAAACTTAAAAAAAAGAAGGACTAAAAGTAAAAATGTCCGAACTTTTAGAAAATGTCCGGCTTTTAGTGAGTACTTTTCTAATATCATAATCACCATTACCTAATTCTTTTGGAGATACTTAAGACCCTTCTTTTCATAGTTTTCTCATACTCTTAGAAAACCTGATCGTATGGGTAGTATACGAGTTTATTCCAACAATATTTTATTTTGGCATTTTGTACTCTTGACTCAGTTGGGGTCTCGTGGCAAACTACGAGACAGTAAAATGGTTTGAGGAGTTTGAAAACTTTATTGATCTGCTCTCCGTGTATATAGCCAGTCAAACTGAAGAGTTAAAGGTAAAATGTAATGTAACGACAAGGTTTGGTTAAAGACTTCCAATAAAATGAAAATTATCACAGATTTTTATGTGACCGGTAGTCATTAAGTATATGTTGCGTCGTCAGACCTAATAGGTTTTAGCAACACTTATCTCACGACAGAAAATCGCCATTTATTTAACTAACTTAGTTAGGTTTTTTGTCATACACGTCTAGGTATTTTTTTCTTTACTTTAGGAGTTTGAAATCTATTACTCGTCTCATGAACAAGAGACGATGATTTTATCGAGATTAATGCTCCAACCTAGATTACACACACACAACACAGGTGAAAAGCACACAGATTGTAACAAAAAAAGAAATACAGTGGTGTCTTACCAGGGGCTTGTAGTTTGTCATTGGTCGGAGTCAGGGGTGCCGACTGCATGCAATGCGAGACACAGACAGACGGAAATCAGACAGACATGCTTGGACCTAGTACAGACACGCCACAGATTCAATAATAACTCTAGAAAGTTCCTACAGTCTTTTTAGGCTTATTTTACCTCCGATTTTGGTTCACTGTCAAAGTAACAGGGACCCTTGTACTCAATAAAGTAGAGTTGCTACCACTGATAAGTCTGTCAAAATATCAGTGGCCTTTATACCTTCGATAAAATAATATTACTGTCGGATTGTTGCTGGAGATAAAATAATTGTGAAAGGACTGTACGTACAGTATCATTTTTTTCTAGAATAATTTTAGAATTATTCTTTTTTACGCTTTCTTTTTTTCTCTGTGTCTATGGTCTATTTTAAAAATGACAGTTCTAATGTAATTTCTTTTTTATAGAAATGAGTTATATAAATAGTTATTATTTAATCAAAGTCACAGCATTATTTCGACTTGTGGCGCTGCCTGTACACAAAGTAATGTCGGCACATAATCTAAAAAACAAAACGATTAGTTCATGCGTTAATCATTTACTGTGGGTTTGTATTATGTTAGTGTCATCTCAGAATTTGGAATTTTTAAAACTTTTTCTTAAACACCAATATTTTAGTCAAATTCGGTTTCAGCCAATTTAATGTTTAACATAAATACAAAGAAACAAGGAAAAAAACACTAAATTCTATAAAATAAAAGGCACAAAAAAGTTTTCTGAAAATATTACAAAAAAAAAGAAAATAATAAAGACACTTAGGTATGATTTTTTTACCGAGATATGAATGGAGTCTAAAGTAAATGAGATGAAACTACCAAACTATAGCATTTTAAATATGAACTAAAAGCATCTAAATTAAACCACACAAACTAAAGATCTACAGACGACGCTCACCTTAGCCAAAGCTTCCAAAAATATTTAAATAAAACAAAAAAATCGTCTTCACACTTACAAACATTTTACATACAAACTACAAGACGAACCGACCAGTACTCTAACTAATATTTTAGAAAAATGAAGTTAATCCATGGTTATCTGTTTCGAATTTGAATTTAGAAGTGGGATTAAACGTCAGCGCGATAACTTTCTCATTCACAGACTAAGGGCAAAGGTATTAACCCATTCAGCCCGGGAAGGAGGCTTTATCTGGCCGCGATTGATCAAGGCTTGAACAACACTGGCACGACGGTTTCGGCGGCAGTCTGGCGGGTCGAAGTAGTGACGTCATTGCCTCCCCCTGCCACCCAGCACTGGCTCGATAACCCCCACTGTGCATACTTTACGCCCTTGTTTTTGGGGCAGCGCCAGTAGAGGATTTTTTATTTATCAACCACTGTTTTGGCTAGCGTTACTATGTTTTTGCGTGGGTAGGTTAGTTATTTTTTATTATGCGGATTTTTCGTGTTTGGCTTGGCTCACGAAATTCTCACTTAATGGAAGAGGGGATGGGGTAGATGTAACATGTAACCTCAAAAAGGAAGATTCACGAAATTTTGTCAAGTCATCCGCCAAATCTATTCAGCAAATTGACTAAGACCTCGAGTACAATATGAACTCATTCCTATCACGATCACATTCAGAACAATAAAACATGAATATGAATAATGCACCAGGCTACAAGTTCTTTCACAACCACTAACATTCTAATTAAAAGATCCTTAGTAACGAGAGTTTAGTCGATTTTATTTAAACGGTATAATAGCACAACTCTAAACAGAACATATAACCATATCATTTGAAACTTTCAAATTCAGAATGGTCTGACAAATATAAACAAATAGACAGCCATGTTTGTTTTTGATACTGCTTAACAATATAACATCGACGTTAACACGTTTTTAAAGTAAATAAACCATCTTTACATGATCTTTACGATATAAAAATGTATGGATGGAATGCCCATTCTATACAATCTGGCTAAAAAAATCCGTCTACCAAACAGACTGGTATTCTCAACGATCCGATGACGTGCATACAATAATAGTTACGTGTTTTTATTCATCTATTTCTGTTGCAAAAATCAAGCCCATGTGCCGCCTAGGATGGCAAAACAAATGCACGGGATAAATATTTACTATCACATCAAATATAGATACGCCATTAGATATGTGTTATTAAAGAATTATCGGTAAGGGAGACACCCTCAAATTTCCGAAACTAATGATATCACAAAATAATATTTTACGGTTTTATGTTTTGTTATGTGGGTAATGTTTGCAGTACCCACATAACATAGTCTTAGACATTAGAAGCTGAAGAAGTATTTATTACCAGTAGAGGAGTGGTAGTAGTGTGGTAGGCTTCCTACCACGAAAATCAAGCAATAATAATAATCATTTTATTATCAGGCTACTAATAATACGGACGGACAAACAGACAGACATGACGAATCCATAAGGGTTCCGTTTTTTGCCATTTGGCTACGGAACCCTAAAAAAAAAGGTTAAAAGACAAAGATCGACATCTCCAAACAGGATGACTGACCAACTCAAAAACCCGTGATTAGGTTTAAAAATAAACCTCCAATCAAGTTACTATTTTTAAACCGATTTAACAGCAAGACATTACCACACTAATATACCAATCGAATCAAGAACAAACAGACATACCAATACGAGATAGCTATCGTAAAACTCTATCGTGAATACACGACTTCAAAGAGAACAAATTACTGCCTATAAACGTTTAGAAACCCGTGCCAAATTCATCATTATCCGAAAATGCAGTAAGAGTAAAAAGGTACTCAGTCCCACGCTTGGGCATATTATGGTGTCATAAAAAGATAAAAATAATTTGCAGGCAAACGACTGTGTGACATCAATATGCCAATTCTGACATAAAATAGATTACGCAAGCTAAAGCGGCCATGGATTGATCATATTAGCGATAGAACCGATCACAATTGGCGTAGACGTGTTCTTGTGTAAAAATCTCGAATCGTTTGAAAGAAAGAAAAAGCATTTATTAGCCCGCACACAAATAAACACACAAATAAAAATGGTTAAACTAACACTACAACTAATAAAAATAAGACATAGAGAAAAAAAATATGAAAGAATGAAGAAGAAGAAGAAGAAAGAAGAAGAAGAAAAAGCAAAGAAGAAGGATGAAGAATGTTTGGAGTGTCAATCTTCGTAAGGTGGCTGGTAGCAGGAAGATGAGAGTTGCCGAGAATCAAGCATGGATGGCATGCGATTGGATAGGAATACGTCCAGTAGTGAACTGCCGTAGAGCTATAAAATTACCCGAACAGTTAATATCATGGTAAAAATAATTTCTGTCAGCATAGCGGGACTAATTGCCCCTTGTACATAAAGTACATTTAACGGAAATTCAGTGAAAGTGAATTCGTTTATTCATTCCACATTTTAAATCGCTGCCATAAAAAGACAATGAACATAATTTGGAGCCAAGTAATTGGCAAGTTGCAAGTTACCATAAACAATTCAGAGGAATTCCATTAAGCTTTTATGGGCCAAAATGCTATCGAAGCATTTGGCTCTGCTTTACTGGACCTTGGAAAAGGCTGATCCATTTTAACTGTAAACGGCTCTAAACTAAGCAGGATTCATGCAACTAATAGTGAAACATGTTGCCAACATCAACAATATAACATGAGTATTTTGGCAACACGTAATCCTGGTGTATTGATTGTGTCGATATTTCAGCCGACCAACATTTCGAAGAATTTATTGGCTTTTGAATTTAGTTGTATTTATTGATCATTTATTGTTAAATGTCTTCCATTGACAGACTATTCACTTCGCTGATCGTAAATCTAATTGCATAGTTCCTTGTTTTGGTATTGCGCGTATCCCTTGTTGGGTTCTAATATTAACGGGTACACTCAACAGAATCAAGTTCACGGGAGTTTCTAGTTATCAGAAATTCAGAATGCCTGAACATATAAAATGCACACAATGATCTGATTGAAAAGATATAGACGAAACACCCAGATTTTACTTTAGATATAGGTTTTTCAGAGTCACGATAGTGTTTTTCAGTTCGTAATTAGGCGGAAAATTTTAGCCAAAAGCCAATATGACTGTATGAATCCAATGTAAAAACAAATGTAGGTTGGTAATTATTTCATTGAAAACAGTTTTATTTGACCGTGTGCTTGTTTGATTAGCTTTTGTTTACATATATGCCATTCAAATGTTTGAGATATTGCTTTTACAACTCTGAAAAGTATGAAAATAACTGAATGATCCGTTATAATGAATGAAAAGCATTACACAGAGCCAACAACAGTTTTTAAATGAAATTTCAGAATAAACAGCTTGTAAACCAGCTGTTTATCTTCGTAATCTCTCCTTAAAGTTTAGAAGTTGCAGAAAAACAGTTATAGGTGGTACTACAAAGCGCTTTGTCCGGGTTCGTTCGCCGTATCTTTGCACGTCCGATGATAGAATGGGGATGGGGGAATTAGATAGTGTAATTAAAAAGCACACTCATTCGAACTGGCTCTATGGGATAAAAAATATCTAGTCTTGTAGATACTTACATACAAATTGTTCCATGATAATAGTTTATTTATGAAGTTTATTTTTAATAGTAGTTGTCGAATTATTTGACAAAATAAAGATTATGTTCGACTTAGATCAGGTAAGACCAAATCGTTGATGAAATTCCTTGTATGAAGCCATATGTTCAGCATCAGCTGAGTTCATGTGATGCATCATACATACACTTCATGGCCTAAGATAATAAATTAAGATTGATAACAAGATAAACCGTTCTAAATTCATTAACCTTATCAGTATCAGAGATAATTAAACTGCAAGTACAGTAAGTATGTAGCTGCCGATTTATAATTTAGTGCCAAGATAATTCTATTCTGAAAGGGTAATGCTCTTAATTGGATTGCTTGTCTTAATCACATCACATTGAGGTGGATTTAAAGAAGTTAACTAGGCTAGGACAGCCTTCATGAAAACTTATTTCCCATAGAGTAAGATTGAATATTAATAAAATTACGACTCAAAACTGCACCCCTACCCAAGTTGACAATCTACAATCGTTAACGCTAGTAGAAAACTATTCAAATGAATGGGAATGACATCATCTCAACGTTAAATCACGTGATCAACACAAACGAATAGAAAATTCGTAGACAAGTTTACATCGTTCAAAATGATAGAATAGAATGTTATCGTTTCTACAATGTTGATCGCTAAACTCTTTGGTAGGAACGCTCACCATAGACTAAAGTGTAGGTTTTTTCTACAGACATTAGAGAACGAGCGATCGGCCTGCTGGTTTTAAAGCGCGATTCTAACTGAGTCTATGTATATTGAGAAGTTTGGCCTCGATTACTTTAACGGGTGTAAAAACACCCTTAACGAAGCTGAGAGCCACCTGTTCTCCTCGTATTGCAATCTTTTTTTTTGTACTGGACCTGGAACCTAGTTACGGAGATATTGAAGGTCAAAGTTCCAACTTTTTCCCGCATTGTTACTTTAAATACCTCCATAACGCCTGTACTATTAAAAGCATGCATCAGTGCAATCTATTAAGTGCATGGAGCCAATTGCACTTGATATTTCACATCAAATAAGAAAGTCGTTTCCCAGCAATAATTTTTGCGCAGTCTTACTTAGTTTCATGTACAGAATGCTTGGTTGACGGCTTGTGAAGGGTCTGTTAACACCCAGAATAGTGCAGAGAGCTTTTTGAAGAGCTTCTCGATGCGACTCTAAGAAAATAGCTGTGAGCTAGCATCATTGAGTTAAATATACTAGAGATGCAAACCTCATTAAAATGTGTCAAAAAAAGTGTAACCACTATTTAAACGCGACGACGCGCGCCGTAGCTTGTGTGTGTGTGTTGGTGTGTAGTTGTTTCACTACTAAACATTGAAAAGTAAACATATGTCTGTCTCGCTTCGCCTACACAAGTCGCAAGAACAATACCATCGCTTTGATTAGAAAAAGACGGCAATATCAACTCGCAATGGCGGGATGGGGTTGCCTACCCTTGCGAAATTTTACCCTACTTTTTAAGCCATAAAAAACATTTAAATTTAATTAACTTTAAAACATTTTAATTATGTACTTCTTATTGGATGTATTAGAAGTTTATAACTAATGAAATAATTAAAACATTTTCATTTTGTATATTTTCTATTTCGTTTATTCATTTATTACTACTACACTACTACTACAACAGCCCATAACATCCACTGCTGGACATAAGCCTCTCCCATGATGGGAAGAATTTGTCGTAATCTCCACGTTTGGCAGGCGGATTGGAGATCGCAGTGATGAAAGACTAACAGAAAACGCTGCTGCCCATTCTCTGGTCTACGGAGGCGCAAGGTGTTCTGCCTCAGACATTAGTCGCCTTATACGACACCCGTGAGTGTAATGGGTTGGTTCTATTCTACTCTGCCGGATACCTCACGGCCATTAATTTATATACACATATTATTATTATTTACGTTTTTTAAATATTTCAATATTAAAACAATATCAAAAACATTTATAAATTTAAAAAATAAAACAAAAAAATAAAAATCACTTGTTTTATAAAATAGAAACTCTCCCACAAATGTGGGAAACTAAAACTAAGTTTTCAGTGGGAACACTGAACCTTATTGTCAAAATTCTTAATTTCATTTTATTATTTGCGTTTTTACGTAGATATAAACCAATTTATAAACAAAGAAACAATAAAATTACGTCTGGAAATTAATTTCGGTTAATTTATTATGTGTTCCTGGTTTTGAATCGCACTCTTTCACTACGCCTTTACCCATTTTTTGTCGCGTGTCACTTCGGTAGTGCGTCAAACAGAACACTGAACTGACGTTAGCTACACATATGCCTGTGGGCATATGTCCCGTGGCAACGCCTTGGCGCGGTAATTGCTAATCTAGTGTAACATATATATCCATGGTTAGCATTATGTTCTGAAGGTATGCTCCATGTAAATTCTACTAATATTATAAAAGCGTAAGTTTGTAAGGATGTATGGATCTCTGGATGTGTTTATTACTCTTTTGCAAAAGCTGCTGACCAGATTTGGATAAAATTTTGCACAGGGATAGTTTATAACCTTGATTAACACACACGGGCGTAGCCGCGGGCAAATGCTAGTCATAAATAAAGAAAGATTGAAATTCATAAAAAGACGAGGTATATGCCTTGTTTTTGCTTAACCACAGGACGTTATCGTAAGCAGTGAGAGTGCCATTGACAGTTTGTCATTTCCATATCTAGTAAAACAAATCCTTTACAGTTCATGGGTGGCTGCTACTCAGAGACAAGACTAGAACGGGTTACGAAGATATCTGTTTGTTTACGTCATCGAATAGTTCCTTGGTGTAACACTTGATGAGCATTTCACTTGGAAGAATCACATCCAAATAATTTAAAAATTCAATCAATTCGTATTTGCTTTAAAAAGAATTAAAGTTATTACATTTTTGCGTACCGCCATAATGGTGTATCACGCATACGTCTGCTCAGTAATACGAGACGGTATAGTTGTGTGGGGAAACTCTTCCGAAATAGTGAAGATCTTCATCGCCCAAAAGAAGTGTATTCAAAATGCAGTGGTCTGACTCATGCAGGCCTATATTCAAGTCGCACAATCTACTAACGGTCCCATGCATTTATATTTACGAAGTTGCCGGGTTTGTGAGGTCCAATCTTGAACTATTTGAACGGAAAGATTACACAAATAAAAGGAAACCTACACATTTAGATTTTAAAATGCCTGTTCCAAAGCTAGAACTTTTTCGGCGGAGCTGCGTTCATATGGCTCCCCTAATTTATAATGCTTTACCTAGGTCAATTATTCAACTATCCTTCAATAAGTTTTGTGTTGCGTTGCGGAAGTGGTTGTTGGAAGAGTGTTTTTATTCGATAGGTGAGTTCTTTCAAAAAAGTCCCTGTAAATTTTATACTACGAGTATAAAGCACAGACATATTTAACTGTACTATTGCATGCTATATATTGGCCAAATGTGCGTTACTAAATATTTTATAAAAGCATTTCATGTAGGTACCTACCATATTTGATGCAATAAATAAATTTGAATTAACTGTCACTCATTATCAAGGATATTCTAGATATGTTAATGAAAAAATACCTTAAACAATGTTCCATAGGAGTATTTTTGGACTGAACTGGTTCAGATTAATAAGTCAACCTCCCTCGTCGAGTAGCAAACCCCATTTCCAAGAACATAAACTTCTAACCCTACCTTGCATATATATCTTGGAAATGTGCAAATTTGTTAGAAATAATCAAAAACTCTTTACTACACGCGAAAATATACAGACTCACTACACACTACGACACAAAAATAGACTAAACCAATCAGGTTCTAAGCTAAAAATACACTCCACAAGCACTTTAGTAATGTCAGTTAAAATATGTAATAAACTACCTGATGAAATTAAAAATGAACAATAATTTAATATCTTTATAAATAAATTAAAACAATTTCTAATCTGTAAATGTTATTATAATGTACATGAATATTTAAATGATAAATTTAATAAATAAACAATAATACAAAAACAACGCAATAATAATTTATTTATAATTACCAATGATAATAATAATATATGTATAATTTAAATAAATATTAATGTATAAATCCAATATATGAGTAGTAAAAATATGTACACAATTAGACTAGATTAGATTATCAGACTACCTACCTACACAAAACGAAAGAGTAGATTAATATTAAAATTGTTAACAAATATCTATAATAGCCCTCCTCCTAATTTTTATGTTGTTATGCCCGACAGGGCCCACAATGCTCCAAAACGAATGTATGTCTTTATGTACCTACCACCTAAGTTCACATTGTGGAATGCAATAAACGTATTGAGTATTGAGTAGTCAATGCGGTGCTCGGGGCTTTTATAACAGCCGTTTGGGTCAATCTTCAGGTTCAACCACACTTGCCTAGGTTGATCCGTGATTGGGTAACCATCATTACATACTGAATTTCTTCTGTTGGTCCCGGCTGTGATTTTTAGATATTTGATAGTCGTTACAGGTAGCCAGTGGCCCGAATATCTGACAACCAGTCTTACCAAGGTGTTACCCAGTACTATACTACTCTGTCAAGAAAATACCGGGAAAAGATCAATAAAACACAAAATATTAGTTATTCATCCAAATTTATTTTATCACCTTCAAAGTATGCTCCTTCAGAAACGACACACTTACGCCAACTAATAATCCAATCATAAAAATATTTTTTAAATGCTTATTCCAGAATTGAGTTCAGTTCTCGCCGCGAATTTTCCATGTCTTCTACTGAATGAAAACGGGTGCCACGAAGTGGTAGTTTGAGTTTAGGAAAAATAAAGAAGTCGGCTGGAGCCATATCTGGTGAATAAGGTGGTTGCTCGATGGTATTTGTTGAGTCTTGGTCAAAAAATCGTTCACAATTGTGCGAAGGCGCATTATCGTGGTGCAAAATCCAAGAATTTTCTTTTCACAAATCTGGCTTTTTCATCTAATTTGCTCTCTTAAACGCCGCATAACGCCCGATTAATATTCTTTATTTACCGTTTGACCTTCCGGCAAGATTGTCAGTCACTATTTCCTTCACTTTTGCGATGTTAACTTCAGTTGCAGACGTTGATGGCCTACCAGAGCGAGGCAAATCTTCTATCACACCTCGACCGCTTTTGAACGCTTTGTTACCACTCATAAGCGCGTGTTTTTGATAAAGTCGATTCACCGTAAGCCTTCTGTAACATTTTCAGTGATTCCGAACACCAAATTCCATTGGCGATGCAAAATTTAGGACAAACTCTTTGTTCAATGTTTTTGTCCATTATGAAATTCGGAATACACACTAGATATGATATAATTAAAAACAGCACTGTATTTAATCTAATTAACAGATGTAACTCAAACTCCGCGCCAAAATGGAAAACAGTTGTGCTAATCTAACAACAACAAAAAAAAACAAAAAAAAAAAATTGGAACCATAAACAAGTCATCCGTTCCCGATACTTTTTTGACTGAATGTATACTTATAAGCCTTTTCCGAACTATGTTCGAGTCGGCTTCCATTGTACCCAAATGCAACTGAATACCTGTATTTTACATGAAGCAACTACCTATCGCTAACTAACTATCTCCACAACCCAGGTAGTGCTGGTTAATACGATACCCCTATGTATAAGACTGGTTGACAGACTTTGGACCACTGACTACCTGTACCGACCAGCAAAGATCTAAAAATGACAGCCGGGACGAACGGCTATACCTGCTTTCGGGGAGACGGAGGAAACTCGGTGTATAATGGATGATCTCTCATCCACAAACCGACCTTGGCAAGCGCGGCTTACCCTGAAGATCGGACCGTGTGGCTGTTATAATACAGCCACGAGCTAAACAATAACAACACTATACTTCTATGTGCAACATAATCCATGGATATGATAAGAGAGTATGCAAATGTTAAGATAGGTAACAAAGAGTTCCATAATTATTCTTGTCTATGCTATTTGCTTTTTTAATTATTTCTGTGTAGATTGTGTGAGATCGTTTAGTTAATGACATCTTAGAACAACATTTGAGAGTTTTTGTGGCTTGAAAATATAATTATGAGGAATCGAATGAAGAACGATAATGCATCATAATAGCTTGACTTATGACTAATGTCATGCGATTTTGATTTCTGACTCTGTGCTGCTACTAGCAATGATAACAGAAGAATTTGTTTTTTGTGAGTTTTGTTTGTTATTTGAGTTATTTTTTTTTAATTTGGTTATCTGCTTTTGTTTTTCTAAGAATGCTAATTGGTGGGTTCATTTTTTCGTGTTCGTTTTGCCATCTGTGTGGATGAGCTGTTACTGATGTTAAATCTATCAATGTAAAAATCAAAAGTTATTTATTCGTATTAGGCTGATAATAAACACGTTTGAACGTTAAAGTTTACAAGAGACAGTCCCCCAAAACGGCCACCCTTCGACACTTCCAAGTGATTTTGCTGTGTGTTAAATTCTGTACATAATTATGGTGCAAAACTTGCAAAACATACTACCATTATTTACCATACTATTCTTGAATGCAATAACATTAATAATATATTGCATTTCGACTGTTCAAACTGCAACATTAAACAAACATTGTTTTACTATTCAAAGTAAACGTAAAACGAAAACTATTCCTAACAAACAATGATTTTGTTGCTAATAGTTTCGTTGAAACAGAACATATAACACGTGGCCATACGTTTAACTATAATAGACTCAACGTTAGCAGTAATGACAGAAAAACAAACAAACAAACAGTGCGAGTCGGAAATAGAGTCTGTTCGGAGAACACACGCGGGATCTATGCACATTCTCATGTTGTGGAAGATAAAATACATACAAGCCAACGTACCTGGTTAAGATCAAGCGTCGGTTAATGACTTCCGTCAATGTTTAGGTGAGAAAAGTAAAAATGCTTACCACAGGCATGATTTCAGAGGTGCAAAAAAACTACCAGGAAGCAAAAAGTAACAATTCCGTATATTCTTAGCCTTATCTGCATAGAAACACGTCTAAACATGGCTTTATATCCAACGATCAAAAAGGGCAGGGCCCAATATCACTGACACGAATTGCATCGATAACGCCTACCTACACAAGTCATAGGTCATCGCGGCAGGGCGACGATGGCGGGCGGGTTGCAACTGTTGCAAGCTCTCGCAGCAACAATGACGTGTGTAAACAAACAAACAACATTATCAGCATTACGTAAACATTACGACATGGCGACCCTTATCATCAACAAGCCACAAATCAACACTTTGTTAGGCAACAACACAACACTTGCGCGCGCACCTGCGTAAACAACTTATTGTATCCGTGCCCTTGGTTGTTGTATCCCATCACGTTACGGCTTTGCGGCAGGTGGTGGCCGCTCCGGACCACCAGTGGGATCGCGTCTGGGTCGGCCGTGGTGGCGGCACATCGGAGCAGCCGCACTACCGTCCGACGCGACGGTCGCGAGCGAATAAGCCCGAATCTCTCCGAACTTCGGATCCCAAGCCCCCCTCGGATTGGAGGACTCTCCCCCGCCGTTAGGTGAATGGGTGCGCGCGCACGGGTCTACTCCGGTTGACGAACCGTGTTGGGAGCAAGATTAGGGATTACAGCAAGTGGGTCACCTCAGATAATGGAGGGCCAATTGTTTCCAGCGTTGACAGTCGCTGAGAGCTTGAAAGGAGTTATGAAGCCAGGACGCAGTCAAAGGGATCTAATCGACAGACAGACAGATCGACAGATTGATGTTTACATCTTTCCCATGGCCGAAACTGATGGAAATCGGTAAATAAGATATGAAATAGATGCTCGATGCCCACGTGACACAAACAGGGTATAAATAATTCCTTTAGATAGACGAATAACTTTACGCAGGAAACATAACTTGAGAAAAACATAATTTGCCATCGTGAAAACGTATGGGTAATTGGCATGCCTCAGCCAATTAAAATTTCATATTTAAGATCCGCCCTCGTATGTTAGCAGGGCAATTAACATAAATCAGCTCTTTAAAATGCTGGATAAGCTCCATTACCTTTTACACACGTCATATCGTATCGTACGCAGAGTAAAAATATAACTAGCTATGTAATGTACAGACAATGCTGCTAAGATTGCGGGCGACGATGGCAGGTACACGATGCTGGACAAACTCAACAATAAATTGACAATCACCACGCAATATCATAAACTGCATAGGTAATTAACGACCCTGAACTTATATTTAGAGGCCCTTAACTCATGTTTAGGGGAAATCAATATGTTTTCAATTATAACAGCCGGGTAATCCGGATATACACAGCATGTTTGATCGATATGTGACGACTTTCCGGTGATGACGGTGATAAAAGGAGGAAAGATATTCCCTTCCACTTCTCCTCCAATATTCATCATGATCAATGATTAGAAGATTATTTTACATGGAGCGACTGCCCATCTGAGCTCCAAAACCCGGTTAGTACTGGGTAATTTGATAACCCTTGGTAAGACTGGTTGTCAGACTTGCAGGCCACTGTAACGACTGTCAAAGATCTACTTCTCCAGGATTTCCATGAAATATTTCGCTGTTTTAGCAAGTAAAATACTCCGGAGGGTAGTGTTAGTTCATAATGGATCACATTTTTCTGTTCCTTTCTCACACACTATCGTTTACATTTCTACCATACTGATTACTGCTATAAACTAAAAATGTTATATTCGGCATATGGAAAAGATTAAATAAACTCTATGAAAAACTCTGTAACAAGTTCATTTGCCGCTATGAATGAGTGAAACATTTAGTTGCCAACCAAACTGAAGTGCGTGTAAAATCAAGATTGGGAGCACGCTCAAAGGTCACAATATTACCATAATAATTATTGTATTAATGAATGAAAAGCGAAGTACCTAAGAATAGTTTTAACTATTAATTTATACCTACTTCGCCTTTCATTCTCATCAGATCCCACGTTTACATCAAGGTATAAAACATGTACTTAGTCTACAAGTTATGTCTACTTAATTTATTTATCTTTTAAACCTAAAACAAACTGCAAAGTCTAGTTGCATACAAATCTCGTCAAAAATGTCATCAATGTATACCACGAAGGGGATGGCGGTGTCTGACCCATACGGACCGGTCCATCCGGGGTCCGCCATCCTCTTCTAACCCAACATGGTAATAAATAAATAAATATAAGGTTAATAATCTGAAACCATGTCAACATATTTATGGCACCTACCTACACAAGTACATAAGATTTGTTGAACGCCTTGCCGTGGAAAAACCTAACAACATCGACCAAGTAGAGTAGCTTTTTGAGTAAACTTTGTCTTGTAGTTCAGGCCTGAAAGCTAGCCAACTCTAACTTCACAGTAAAAGTTGGTAAAAGTACGTAAGTACTTCCCGACGTCCCCAGTTCACTGCGCTCGAGACTCAGGCTTTTATCGGGCGCCGTTCTAATATTGCACCGCACTTACTAGTAACTACATTATGGGAATAAGTGCAATTAAGTTATACCTTCATACTACTAGTAACTTGCATTATATGTCGGTATATTTTATTTTAAACCCAGTGTATTTTATTTACAAGCTCAAAGAAAGATTTGCAAGGGAAAACCATCGGCATGTGTATTATTCCTATTTTACGTATGGATCCCTCACTGGGTCTTTGGCAAACATTCAGAAGTCCTAACTCAGGGTTTGCCAACCTGCAATAAAATGTAGTACCTATTCTAGGCGTCAAGTTTGCAGACCAAATTCGTACACAGATTACTGATGTTGCTCAAATAGTCGCTTAGCTGAAATGGGACTAGAGTGGCTACATCCGCCGTATTCCCAATGAGCTGTAATCCAAATAACCAGTTTGTGGAGCTCTGACACAGCCAGAAAGCGTCACGGCTCACTTTGTAGAAGATGGCAGGGTGAGCTGAACAAAACCAACCACAGATTATTCGGAATACTCTGCGCCACCAATGAGTTGCTTCATCTAGACAGCAAGACTATGACCGCCGTAGCCAAGCAACTTACAGTCGCTCACCTGACATGGTTGTAATGACGGGAATATTCTGGCCAATTAGTAGACCAAAGTGTGATCTGGAGTTGAAAGCTGTGCTATTTAATGTTGTAGAAGATCAATATTTGCTAAAAGTGAAAACTTTACCAGCAACATTAGGGCAAATATTGCTCACCAGATGCCGCTTAGTCGGACCGGGAATATTCTGGCCACTAATGAGGAGCGCAACTCGGAGCAAGGCCGCTATGTGCGAGTTCCGCATACACACGGTGACTCTGGTGACTCATACCGCGTACTCGTAAGCTATACCTTTCGTTTTAATACTACATGGTTTATGATCAGTAACGTTTTTATTTCATTTAAGTTTTTTATTTTTTTTGATTAATTTAGTGAGATTTTTTCGGTAGGATATTTTTTATATTTTTTTTTTGTCCCTGTGAATGCTGGCATATTGGCTTGCAGATTTTAGTGAGAGATTGGCTGTAGACGACCACGAATAGCAAAGAGTAAAATGCTTTAGGGGAGACCTATGCTCAGTAGTGGGCATTTAAAAATAAAAAAGAATTGTTTCCCTATAAATTAATGTGAAAGGGGTAGTGTTCACTGTTAAATATGAAATAGCGTTCGATGCCAGGAACCAATAAAACATTTATCCCAATGTTGAAAGTAGAGGTCATTCACCTTTATAAACTCCAATGAACAGAAAGAAAACACTACCTATTTATTATAACTATGAAAACCAGTAGTTACAACAATACACCATATCATGATAAAATAATTCAATGTAAATACGCGAAACGCCCACAAACACCAGCCTACGCAAGTGCTACGCACTCGTAGCGCTGCGTAGCGGTCGTAGCACTGGCGCAGTGGCGTAGACCCCTGCGTAGACCCGAGTTTACGTAGGCATTTCCTGAAGGGACAATTATTTGACACATTTAACCACAAAATGTACTGCAAACTTTTTTTAGGTAACAGAATATAATTAACAATCATGAATAACATAATTCCATTATTGATGCGAACATGTAACTATATGTTATATGTATACGAATATGTTACACCGACATCAGCTGACCCCTTGGTATCACTCATAATATTGAAAAAAGAGACTGACTGGTAGCGAATGCCTTGCGGCATTAAGCCAGCCTACTCTTGTACAAGAAGTTTAAACAAATAAGCCAAAGCATACGAATGTAAATAATAATCTTAAAAACTTAGAAAAAAAACCGCGATGAAAATATTTGAACAATATTTACAAAAGAGACCAAAAAAGCTATTTATTTACTGACGGCTCCAAAAGTGTGTGAAACTCTGTCTCCTGCTTTTCATATCCGTATATATGAAAAGCACGAATGTAAGACAACGTCAATATCGTTGTGATAACAGAAACAGTATCAGTATACTATTTGTCTATACCCATCTCACATCATCCGCCTTTCAATAGATTTTCAGATGTCTCCTTTACAATTCATTATAAACATGTACAACACCGTTGTACTACCTTACAAAAGATAAGTCCACAACAGCCAGCGACAGTACCTTACTTTTTACACAATTATCTGCACAAACTACATCTACTGGTCATTTAATAATTCCATAACAGCATCTCACAACAACCATCAATTCTCAACCTTACTCCCTTGTAACACGACCCAAAAGGACCGCATCCTATCTTGCAATACCAATTTCAACCTCACAACTGTTAAAGGAAAACGAACTCTAAGTCCATGTAAGAAGGGGTTATGATAATTTTGCGATGTAAGTTTGGAGTTGGCATGCGGTAAAACATTCTGTGTTTGGAATGAAGGAGAATGGGTCTTGTTTTGATGCGGGTAAGGTTGTTGTTTGTTTGTGGTGGGGTGCGCATGCGCGTGGTTCGGATCGATGTCCGCCGCGCCGCGCTGGCGACGTCTGACCTAGTTGGGGTAGATGAGTGCACGGGTACCAGCAGGAGTGCAGGACACGCGTGAAACTTCGGTGCAACTTCGTAATCGTGGGCACTCAATTAGGCGGTACATGTATGACAACCAAAAAAAAATTAAAATTAAATTTCAGTTCTCGAGCACGTTCACTAACGAAAGAACTGAGTCGGCGTTTTATGTACATTTTGGACACACGCACACATTTTGAACACGGACTGCTCATTTGGTAAGGAAAATAAGATTAGAACGAGTTCTGCTAAAATCATATAAGGGAGATAGGTAATAAAAAAAATAACTGCTATTTCCTCACCAAAGTGCAATACCTACAAAGTCGAAATGGATGACAAAGCAGATTACAAAAAAAAATATTCGATGAAATATTTCGACGTGGGCTTTCACAATTGTGTACTGAATACGTAGGTATCCTTTTCAATACATCAAACACAAACTCACGATTTTGATTTTTTCTACAAGGGAGGCAGAAACTACAGAACGCTACCTACTACGTTCTTTGCCTGCTTCTTTAGCTCGTTTACGTTCATATATTATATTTTCATAATTATGTGCGCCGGTCCCTATTTAGTTGGGAAAGGTTAGGATCTGCCTAACCTCTCCCAACTAAATAGGGACAGGTTTCCAGTTTAACCTTAAGCAGCTAATTGAATACTAGTATTTTACATACAGTATCTGGCTATCTGACTGCCACGACCCACTTATTGGGTAGTACGGTACTCCTTAGTAAGACTGCTTGCCAGACTCTCGGAATTCTGAATTAAGTTCATGATTGCCAAAGATCTACTAATGATAGTCCGAAACCAACTGCTTTTCGTGTTTTCCGAGACACATCGTTGTAATATAAATAAATAAATGCTTTATTTCCAAGTTTACAATTTAGCAGAATAGCACTATGTAGAAGAGACAATTTTTTTTTTTTGTTTTTTCATCCTTTGCTCAGAATAGTTACAGCACTGATGACAATATTTGTGTCACTTGTTTAATTTAGTTTTTTTTTATACAAAATTTTCTTACCTTTGTTTAAATTATTTTTTTAACTTTTTTGTGAATAAGTGAACATTGTAGGCTTTGTAGATCCCCAGATGATTGTTAACTTTTGTTAAATATTTTTCTGTTTTACGTTTTTTGTGTAGTAAGCAACGACCTATTGTCGGGCCTACGCTGTCCCCCCATACTTAAGTACTATTGCTGTAACAAAATAATATTGCAATACCTACATAATGATTTGAAAAGAGTAACCATGGAGTGTCTTGCCGGTTCTTCTCCATGGAAACGACCAACGCGAACCGTGCACCTTTTTCGACGTTAAGTGCTCATCTAGGCCTATGTGAAATAAAAATATTTTGATTTTTGATTTAGACTATTTAAACCTAAAAATTGAAAAAATACCGCTGAGTTTAAACCTCTGGCACCCACCCAAGCTAAGATTAAACTTGTGTTATTGGGATCTCTCTTTATACATTACCAAGATAATTTAAACAAGTTCTAAGTTACATAGTGGTTAATGTCACTAGCGATTGCTGGAGCAAGCAGTATACTTAGTTTAATACAATTTTTTTAAACTAAAACACACACACACACACAGAAGTTAACTATAAGTGAACTTCTGTGTGTGTGTGTGTGTGTGTGTGAGTGAATGTGTGTGTGCGTGTGAGTGTGTGCGTGTGTGTGTATGTGTAGGGATATTGTATATGTTTGTTAGCACAAACATATACAATATCCCTACACATACACATGTGGAGTGCAAGAATAAATAAGTAAGTACTTTTAGAGTAACTTTTCTAATAGCTTTTCTGTCTCCTCATACATAAGAATATATAATAGAGGCCAGTAAAACTGAACTTGTCAAATACGACATCATTACAATTGGGTTTGGGTAGTTACCCATCTCCATTCTCCTCCAACAATAGCTCGCATCGTAACCGCGCGTTCGTACAACTTCCTCAACGAAACACAAACATTCGCGCTCCATTACCCGCTGTGTTAAGGTCGACAACCGCTACGTTCACGTTCAGCCAGCTATGTACGAGTAAGTGTTGCAGGTGTATACTGTTGTTCGGCAGCCATTACCTGTTTGAAACGGTCGTAGTATGAGGGCAAACTGTAGTGTTTATTTACTTTTGGGTATACCTACTCGACTATTGTCATATTTATTTTGTTTTCTTTTTATGCAGGATTTTGTAGCAGGCCTGTACTGCAGTTTGTCTAACCTCACGAGAAAAAGGCGTGAGTTTATGAATCACATTTGCATATTCAATGGGTAATCTTTTGTGCTATTTATATTTGTTCAAATGGATTGGAATACAGTGTGGGATGGACCCCTGGCTAAAAACAGATCTAACCCGGGTCTGTTTTAACTCTGGTCACGCAGAAATCGATCGCAATAGAGCACATTCGTATTGTTGTAAATTGAATTGGTTTATTCTTAATTCATCGTATGAAGGAAGGATTGAGGTAGGCAATTAAAACAAAAAACAAGCGTGTGAAAAACAAAATTGATTATTTTTGAATAATTTTCAACTTTAAGACTTACGTAATTGTTTTCCAAGCTAGAGTAGCATTAAAAGAAAAGCAAAAAAGAAGAAAAAAACTACCTTCTCTACAAGTTAAATCCACGTTTTTATTATTCTTATCACATTTTTCACACATAAATAAATTCTCGCATATTCCTTACTGCCCATGGGAAGAACATAAAACGCCTTGTGGTACGAATTCGTGATTCTTACACACCTCTTTAAATTTTACCACATCTTTTAGACATCAGATGTTGAAACTGGTTTATGTATTGCTTATTAGCAGGTAAAAAGATTAAAGATAAGAATCATCATTATCGTTAAGTGGAAAAGCTGGACCATAATGCATTACTTATACCCGTTTAAAAACATGAGAATTTGAGAATTTCATCGAAAATGGAAAACTGACCAAATAGTGCCGTCCATTTTCCATTAATTTTGACCGAGTTATATAATAGAAAAACTAAGATTCAAATGAAAGAAGATATTGATTAATTGAATATTAGAAAAAATCAAGTCAATATTAAAATATTCATGTCATGGTTTTTTCTTTGAATGTTATGCCTGAATGTATTTGATTCCATACATTCACATTTCAAACTAGACTTAGGGGACCAATTATTATCTGGAACTCGTACAAGATAATTTGAACTTTATTGTTATAGCGCAATAGAATATTTTTGATTAGCAGAAAGGTGGGTAGGTGGGTGGAAAGGTGGGAAGGTGGTCTTATGGAGTTGTTTTAGATACGCGATATGTAAATGTAAAGAGATTTTCGATTCTAGGCGTATCGGTAGAAGAAAATTCGCGCGGATGAGAAGACAATATCACTATACTGCCCGTTGCTGCTAAAGTTTCGACTCTCAGTGCTGAGACGAGGATTGAAAATCCAACAATTTCCCATTATTTAGGCATTCATTAACGGATCGCCTAGTCTTCGTGTGAAAATGGGTACTATGTGTGTCCTGGTTAATATTTTCATACAATATAAATCTATGAACGATAAGCAATTGTACGCTATCGTATGTTACAATAGATTGGAAGTTTATATTTCAGCATATTCTTCTTTTTATAGTTTCGATGACAATCCGAATTGAGTCGGCCCAAATAGTGAAGACTAGCATATATATATGTACCCACTAATTAGGAACGAACTGAAACTAAATGAACCTAATACAATTCGGTTTTCATGCAGGAGGAGTACACGCACGGTATAAGATTTACCTAAGCATAGCCAGCTTGTAAAATGATCATGTACATATGAGCATTTTGTCTAAAATTTTGACAACCGTCTTACCTAGGGGTATCGTTTTACCCATCAATTAAGTTATAAAGGCCAGAGGCAGTCAATTCATGCAAACTACTGGTATTCGTCTGGTTAGACTAGGCAGGTGATGATTATTTAATAAAATAAACTAAATGTGTTGTTGCTTCAAACAATCATATCACTAATTATATATTTTCTCTTTATTTAAAAGGCGTTTGTTCAATTTGAAGATGTGGCCCTGATAGCCCTTCACAAATGAAATACAGAATTACTACTATAAACAGAATTAAATGCACAAACCGAATTCAGATAGCAACAGCCTTATGACAAGACAATAAACTTCGCATAGCCGGAAAGGGAACACCAGTAACACGAACTGTTATTTTCCGCAAACATCGAACAAACAAGAGCTCCCGTTTTCCCCTAATGTCGGTAAATATGACCAAAGCGAAAATAAACAAGATCATTAAAAATATAGGGCGCAAGAAAATAGCACTGTAGCGGGGCATGATCAAGTAGCTAGGGATATGCTCGAGGGAATTGTGCAATTATGGGGCGCTAGTTGTAGCGGGCACGTGGGCATAAGCGGGGCGGAGAGCGAACTCTTTCTTGAAAAGATTTTAAAGGTAGGAAATTTAAGTTTCTTATTTTTGTTTTGAATCTATGGGCTTTAGTTGCCCGAAAAAAAATTATTGATTGATTTATCCTCCCTATAAAATCAAAATATTTTATTTCACGTAGGCCTAGATGGGCACTTGTAAAACGTCGAAAAAGGTGCACGGTTCGCGTTGGTCGTTTCCATGGAGAAGAACCACCATGGTTACTCTTTTCAAATCATTAGGTAGGTATTACAATATTATTTTGTTACAGCATTAGTACTTAAGTATGGGGGGACAGCGTAGGCCCGACAATAGGTCGGATCCTCCAACCAGTCTGTAGTGTCTGATGGTTTATTTTTCTGTTATACGATTGTGTTTTTTTTTTTACAATGGAATCTCGGTCATCTTAGAGGGTTTTCGGCTGCTTAACCAAGCTATCACTTGATAGCTTTTTACATCCTTTGATTGTTGGGCTGTTTTATATAGCCTTTCTTGCAGATAACTTTGGTTGCGCGATGCAGAATTTTGCGTGACTTCATTACGGTAGTAGTTCCTATGTGGCGATGTAGTTGGCGCTACAAGCTAACCCGTAGCAATTCTTGGGATTAAAGTATCGTCATACTTATGGGTACCGTTCAATCGAGGGCAAAACTTCTTGGAACCAATGATTTAAAAGCTGTCCTTACTTTCGAAATTAAAATTAAATTAAATTCGTTTCAAAGCGTTTGAAATGTTGTAAAATCTAACTGAAAGACTAATTGTATGAGTAAGATTTAATCAGATAAATACATTGCCAACATTTTGTAACTTGTGATTCACACATTTTTGGAAACGAGAAACATTTGGCATTAAGCTTCAGGTCATGAGTATTTAGCTAAATATATTCTTAAACAAAGTAAATTTTGAAGAATGAGTAGTTGCCAAACATGCATGAGCGACTAACTGGACAACATTCAAGAAACCACATACCGTGGAATTAGTGAACAAATCTCGTTAGATGTAATAACTAAATTAAGTCAAATGAGGGGTTCTATTTTATCTATAGCTATCATAATATCTGTTATCTCAGAAGAGTCAGGTAGAGGTGTACATAAGGGCTAAGTATTGAGAAATTCCTGATGGACAAACCCAAACATCAGCAAAAAGTATCCTTGAAATGTTGTTGTAATTTATTGATTGAAACAAATCCTCTGTTCTATGAAACGCTGTCTTTTATGAAAATACTATAAAGTAACACTGAAATATCAGAAACCTAGCTGTTCCCCCTCCGTGGTGTTGGTGATTGTAGATTGACTCTAATTATGCAAAACTTTTTGAAAGCAAGCTCGCGGTCATCGGAGCCCTACAACTGTAAAATCACTGACTCCAAGATTTTATAAGGCCCATCTTGTTCGAGGGTCCACTTTGACCGTGACAGACGATACGGTCATCTGAGGGCTTCTTTAAATGGTGGACAATACCTACTAGGGTTGCAGAAATGGAGAGGAATCTACTTAAAAAGTATTGGCAGGGCATTTGAAAGGTCGTCAGGGCTAATAGTATTAAGTTATTTTTAAAATAAGACTTGTGAAAGGTTACCGGTAAGTTTTATAGTTCTAAAAATAATGTAGTTCTAGTTTGCCACAAGGTAAAGTTAACATTCGGAGAAAACTGTTCTAAGTAGTAAGTACCTAGTTTCCATGAATAAATCCCGCTGCCTCGTTGGTCTACCCAGTGGCTGTAAGCGCTACCGCTGAGTATGAGATCTAGTTCGATTCCCAGGTAAGGCTAAACGTTATTTGGTAGTTTTCACCAGGAATTTTTCAATTGCAGTACAGCAGAGTTTTTATTTGAAAACTAGCAATATATAGGTGCACCATTTGATTGGTCACCTCCTCTTGCGGAGACTACAGGCATGTTTGTTTTGGAGAAAACTGCGCTATGTAAGTACCGAGTTTCCATGAATGAATTCCACAATGCAGTCCATTTCAAAGCGCAAGAAAACCTTCAAACACGTACTCACAACAAATCTCTCAGTAACACGTTTATGTTCAGCGTTGTATACGTTCAAACTCGTACGCCATTCGTACGCCGGTGACTCATGCGCCATTCATGAAATACCGAATTACTCGACACACGCTATTTACTTAAAACTGTGCACGCATAGGGACCTAACTAACTAGTTTGATGTTGACTTCTCTAATGAATGAATTTATATTTTTGTCCTTCTGAAATTGAATTAAACAATCTTTTCATGAATAAAGTGGCCGTACTGTGCAAATAAAAGAAACAAGAATGATATGAAAGAAAAATAAGTAAATAATACCGTGGCGGCTGACAGGGGAGAATAGAAGAAAAAAACACCAATCGAATTGAGAACCTCCTCCTTTTTGAAGTCGGTTAATAATATGGGACACAAGCAAGAAGATGATTCTCTGACCAAGTACTCGTTTAGATCGAGGCCCGTTCCATTTTAATAGTGAATTTTGTGCACTTGCTTGGAGCAGTGCAACTGTGTGCAACCGATGCACAGTCAAGTGTTTCTATGACGTACACAAACACAATTCAAGAGCAAGATGTATTACTGAGCTAACCTTGATGTGTAAAGCAGATAGAATACACGAACAAAGGGATTCAGATCGAATACTGAATGTACAGTTTAACTCTAGACATCCATCTTCTTTTAGTATACATGCATTAAGTACAAGTCAAGGCTCTTGGATCAATGGACGACCTACCCTCAATTAACTGAAATTCGAAAATTGCATATCTTTACTTTCGTCGAGATCTCTACATGTGTGAAGGCTAATATAGGTACGAATTTACGTCTAGATATGTGTTTTATGGATTCGACAAACGATTGACCTGGTTCAAGTTCATTCAGGTTCAAGAATTCACCAGTTTACCTACGTCATTGACTGTTTAGTAAAAGAAAAAACTTATTCCATAAATCTCATCAGCCCACTATTAGCCAAAGCACATCTACGAACATACCACTTCTGTTTAGTGTATTATTATAAATTCAACGCCACGTAACGCTATCGTACTACACACAATAATTAACGTTTACAAAATTGGCAACACACAACTAACACCTGGCAACATTGTGCAGACACGTATACAGACTATTTATGAGAAAAACTTGTAAATTTTCCTTTAAATAAAACTCAAGACTGATGAATTTTTCATTCATAAACATGATAACAAGTTATAGTAAACTGTGACAGACGAAAATGTAACATAACCTCAAAATTTTGGCGAAATTTTTTGTCAACGCTTACCCTTCGCAGTTTATATCGCGGTCGTCTAAAGTGATCCATGGTAGTTGAGCCTTCGTCATAAGACGCACATTTCACTGTATACACTTAACACTATCACTACTACACTAACTAGGCGTGATGCATAATATTGTGATGAACACGGCCGCGGACTGAGCGGCTGTGTGCTAAAAATAATGGCGCGTACGGCGGCAGACGCGGGATGCGCGCGAGGGTTTGAGATGGGAGACGTACATTGATTTGTCTACCGTCAAATATCTACCCAACCTTTCCCAACTATGTTGGGGTTGGCTTCCAGTCTAATTGGATGCAGCTGAATAAGAGCATTTTATATGGAGCGACTGCTTATCTGACCTCCACAACCCAGTAACTGCGTGACAGATAGATTCGTCACCTTCGGCAATGTAGAACACTCTATAGATGAACTAAAGGGTCAGTTTACCTTTTTTTTTCGGGTGGAATTCATCACATGTCTCCTCCCGCTCTGGGTGGAGCAGGAGGGAGTATCAGACTTTTACTGACTAAAACCCATCCATGTTCCTTCATCGCCCTTTGTGTTCCGGGGCCACGGTATCTCTTTTGAACAGTCCCGCAACCCCGGCAGGCATCGGTTCTTGCGGAGCCCTTCCTATTACTGACTCTTTGAGGCGCGCGTGAGGGTCAGTTTACCTTAGGGTACGTAATTCTCAACCACACACATGTTCTATTCAATGCAGATTGTCAATTCATTGTTTACTTGACGGTAGTCTTACATTCTACCAGAGACATGGATGATGGTTATCAACAAAAATACTACGTTTGTCCGTAAACATGCATTTATAAGAATGTTATGTTCATTGATTCAGTGACAGACACCGCACATCCTGAACTGCTGGATAGAAGCATGGTCTTGCACAAGATTTCCAAATGTAACAAGGACCCGCGGAAGGAAGGAGTGGTCACAATCATCGGGCAGCTCGTCGTCTTATAATCAACATATCAGCCCGGAATCACCCACTGCTGGGTACACTGGTGGTCATAATGTAATGTTCCTCCGACCCCCTGTATTGTTGGTGAATTATCTCATCTGGGTTAGGTTAGGTTAGAACAGTGACCATTAGCTCGCCAGATCCCCTCTATTGTAGGTTAGGTTAGGTTAGATAGAACAGTGACCAATAGCGCGCGAAGACGAGCGAGCAAAGCGAGCGTGCCTCGGTAGCGGCCACCGAGCGCCAGATCCCCTCTATTGTTGGTGAATCATTTGGTTAGATGTATAACAGTATGAAGTTTCCTGATATTTACTTATTTATTAAAGAATTTTGGCCGAAAATGAGTAAATATGAAAATTAAGTCAAATGAAAATGAGGTCAACTGAACGTTAATAAGAGCATTAAATACAAATGAAAAATTATATGAAACAAACGATAAACTAAATGTTATTATAGCAAAAGAAGTTGATATGAAATGTAACATTAGATCACATGAAAGTAGGTTATTTGTTTTTATAGCATTTGAAAATTATATCATGTGAACGATAATAGACTGTCTGTTATTATGCCATATATTACACACCCCGATATAACAGTACCTATCTGATACACGTTGTATGAGGGTTAAATAAGGCATGGTCGTAATTTTGGCCGAAATAAGGTGATAGCAGAGTACCTATCCTGGTAGACACCACATTACCACGAGCGTATAACTTTATAACTTACCATACCGAGGCGTCACAAGTAACTAGTGCTGTGCTGAGTAATAATAGCTTTCCGACCACAACTATCGACCGTGTTCCATGCATATATAATCTCTTCAAGGTGAATGTAAAGTTTTCACTTCGTAGAATTCTGCATTTTGCATCCATCCTTGGAAGTTTATTTGTAAGTTTATAAAATAATTAACACTGTCATGTTCAATGTGGGTAGCTATGTCCGTCATAATTATTACTTTCTCTTCAGATAATTCATCAATTATTTTCAGGTGTTTATTAAATGTCGATGATTTAAGGGGTCCTTGCTGAAAACGGGTTTACAAGACCCTGTTTAGCATAAGGATCTTTATGGTCCTTCCTCAGAATGACCGTGTCCTAACGATCGCTTGATCGTCGCGCAAAATGGCGACCATCGCGTTCATTAGGTACGTTTAGCTAACTCACACGCATCTTTGTCGAGGTCATCGTACCGATGCGGGACAACTTCTGGTTTTCCAAACAAATGGGTGTCATAGATATCAGCGCGATGTGTAGTGTAGGTACGCGTCAAAAATTGCTTACGTTAAGACATGGAGTCATTGAAAGATAAGATTTTGTCTATTTCAATCATCATACGTGGAAAAATAACCTTCCATTTAGATAGAGTTTTCTAATCTATTTCATTATTTTAAGATTTAAGTACCTACCTAAAATGTTAAGAACACTCATTCACATCTCTATTTCTTATCACCTCTTACACAACGCACGAGAGCAGCGGTGGCCCAGTGGTGGCGGCCCCAACTTACGAACAGTAAGTCATGGGTTCGAACCCAGACAGGCGCATTACTTTGTGCAATTTATTTCAACACCACTGTTCTCAAAACGGTGAAGGAAAACATCATGAGGAAACCGGCATATCCTAGAACCAAAAATTCGAAGACATGTGACATATACCAATCCGCACTGGGCCCGCGTGGTGGATTATAATAGCCCATACGCAAAATACGCGCTTTGACGTGGAGTTGTGGACACCAGCCCGTTATACAATACAATACACAACGCACGATGGATAACAAACATCACAATATTTTCATACTGCCAAAACTATCTTCATATTACCAGAATACACCACAACAACTTTAGTCCTGCATTTAACAACCACCTTAACTCCGCTACATAAAGACTAGATTTGTTAAAAATGACTTGTTTTTATTATGGCAATTATGGTTGAGATTTGTGAAGCCAGTGGTTCCGCTTCAATCGGCATTGATCTGTCAAGAGTAGCTGGCAACTGATGCCATTGTCTTATTATTTAATTATACACGTAATTTTAATGGGTTTTTAGTGCAAATGAACTAAAGATTTTTTTTTCAAGTTGATACATTTAATTCTTCCATTTCTTCTAAGAAGGTTTATCATTTATATCTGAAAGGAATTGCACGCATTCATTACCAGTTGAAAAACATTGAGTGAGATTGGACCGAAATTACTGAAAGTCTAATCTCAATCATGTTAGTTTGTATTAGTTTGTCTACTTGCCCATCTATAAAAACAACAAATTATCAACTCATAAAATTCGTGCATTTTTGACCAGTTGCTGGATAGTTACTGAAACTGAAATGTGAAATGTTGTTTCCTATGATACCATCTGAATGATACGAAAACTATTGTAGCGCCACAACAGCCCCCTCTATCACAATTAGCGGGCACTAGCGGAACCAAGCTGGAAAATGAGTGTTGAATTTTCGTTCCATTCGTTTTCGTTCCATTGGTTCTACTTCAAACGCTTCGCGCAAGCTTGTTCACGCTTGCGCTAGGTGGCGCTTTTTTAAATCCAGTAGTTTCTAGTTCGAAGAAAAGTCAGTAGATGGCACTAGTGGTAGCACAACAAAATCCTGAAAAGTTTGAAAATATTTTAATGATTTTTGTAGGAATTTTAATAAATATCAAATTAATATTTTGTGTTAAACCTTGGCCTGATAAATAACGCAATAAATGAGACGATAATATTTGTTTAAAGAAGAAATTATTAACCATAGATTTATGTTCACAAACACACTTCAATGTCCATCAATAAAATTCTGCTGATTATTAATGAATGGGGTGAAAATATTAAGAAGTTACTTCTATTGGAGGAACGCCAGAATATTATAAAGTGTTCACTCAGACGAAACAGTAGGCGATGTGTCGTAGGTAACATTTGCGCAATAGTAACAAGAAATTAAATAATATGCGGGCAAAACAAAATAGTTTTTTACACATTTTAGTTATTGGCGTATCGCCCAAATTACGTAGAATGGCGTCTGAATTGCAACGTTGATTGAATCTCGGGACATTATTTCTATGACCCATTTTTTATGAATATTTTTTATGATATTTGCCTGTAATATTTTACGTTGTTTACGCGATCGCTGTTCATTAAAATGAAGTTGAATTTTATGGATTGTTTTGTGTTTATTGTTTGATATCTGTTCCAGTGTTGCCCTATGGTGCTGGCGCCTGTGGTTACGTGTTACGACTGGGACAAGATTGATGATCGGAAACGCTGAGCTTTAAATTCCGTAGAAAATCAGCGAAGAAATGAATATGAAATTATTTGTAGCGTTTGTTTGCCACAAGAATGTTTTGATGTATGAGATTTTGTTGCTTGTTTTCAGTTTATTTTTATTTTAGCGAATGGATTTAAAGAATTGCATTCTTGATTTACGTTTAGATTGGTAAAGTTTTCCGAGTGGGATAGCGTATTCTGCGAGGGTGCAGGGGATATCCTGGCCCAAAATCATGTAAGTAAACGTCTTCCGTTACTTGACTCTTGTTTACCTACTCTAGTACAGTCAGCTTTACGATGTGGGTATCCCCTTGAAGCCACCTACGTTTGAACCCGGACTACTGGGGTACCCGATTGATGCAACCCACTGTACATAATACTTCCAAACAGGCTACCTACATAGAAGTGCCATCGCCTCGACAGAAAAAGTCTCAAACATTACTCTAGCTCAAATTCCCGTGTCACCACGCAACTCTACAAGGTAGGTACCTACTTATATGAAATAAGCCAGTTATATATAAACGGCAAGTTAACCAAATACGTCGGCGGGTGAACGACTCGCGTCTATTTCAGAAGTTAATAATTATATATACGGCAAAAGGAACGAGTTGTCTTTGCGTCCGCCGCACTTGTGAATGGGTCCAATATTGTGATTACTGCTTTAGTGTTTTCGTATGGGCCGAAGAGAGTTATAGGCATCGCGCGATGACTAACATAGGTTATTACCGCAAATTTAAAAAAAAGACTGGAAATAGATGCGTGTATGACCTGATACCTAGAAAATTCTAACATAGGTACCTAATATGTAACACCCATCAACCCGCACTGGGCCCTCGTGGTGGATAACAGCCTACTACTCACTCTCACTGAGAGCTGAGTCCCAGCAGTGGGAATGTTACAGGCTGATTATCTCTAAGAACATGGACGAAGCAAAACGAAATACGATTGAAGCAGCAAAATTGCGCCCATAGGAAAAAGGCGTCTTTTTATCCTATGGGCGCTATTTTTCTGCTACTTACTTTATGAATAACCAGCTGTTACCCGCGACTTCATCCGCGTGGAATTTAATAAAATAATATTTGTTTAATTAATTATTAGATTTTTTTTTCTAAAATAAAAGATTTAAAAGTCTTGTCAAAATCAGTCCAGCTGTTTTGAAGATTAGCCGGAACAAACATACAAAACATATTTTTTTTCATTCTGAAAAAACTGTTATTTTAAAATCACAAACATACACATCAATTTTATTTATTTGTAGACATGGAAATAAATGGCAAACCGTTTCTGTACAAAATACTGGCAAGCTACATGCATCTGTAATCTACAAGATCTTTAAATGGATGGGAGGGTCTACTAATTTGTTTCCGTCTGGGAATCGCAGACGAAGGGTAGGGTGCGGGGGATGTACCTAAGTGCATTCCTCTTTACTTACACCGCACGCGCGGTAGCTGGCTTTACCACATAAGTAGGAAGCGAAAAATATCTAGCATTGTTCTGCATACAACTTCAGAATATTTTCAGACGGGATTAATTTTTATTGCATACATTGTTAGTTCCAAAAACGGGTAAAGACACTAACTCCTGTTAAACAAGTCTCACCTAGCTCAGGAGTCAGGGTTTCAAATAGAAATGTCATGCCTTCTGTCAAGTGTATTTTTTATTTATTTATGACTTACGTGTTTATGGTGGGGCGTAGTATCCATAGACTTAGTATATATACTATGGTAGTATCTGTAGTAACGTCAACTCTTGATTTTTTGACTTGCAAAAGGCGTAACTGCAGATACAGTAATCAGCGTTTTTTGAACGTCAAAATGCTCTCAAACGCCCGCCCTTCACTTCTGTCACTAACTTCTTCCATCTGGCGAGAAGAAGTAACACAACAAACACCCCAGCAACACAAAGCTACCTTAGCACATAGCTACTGGAGCGACATAAAATTGACGTACCTACACACGGTGACACATCGAACTATACAGCTCCAGTATAACCCGACCTCGCTTTGAATGAGCTGAACGTACAATGAGCGATCTGCTTAATTTGGTTTTGTATAGCTCGATTGGTCGTCGTATGTACTGTGCAATATACAAGGTGTAAACAGACCCTTCACGAAGCCGTCAACGAAGCATTCTGTACATCAAACTAAGTAACACTGCGCAAAAATTATTGCTGGGAAACGACTTTGTTTTTTGGGGTGAATAAGATCGATGGTGAAAAATCACGTTTTACGATAAAACTCGATGTAATGCAATGTGCACTCAAAACATTGTGTTGATGGATGCAATGAATAAAGTAAAGTAAAGTAAACGGGTCATGAAGGCATTTAAAGGACTGTTATAACCTAAAAAATTAGTATTAAAAAAAAACTTGCTAGCTGGGAAACGACTTAAATTTTTTTGGGACAAAAAATCACATTTTACGGTAAAACTCAAAGTAACGCACTCAAAACATTATGCTGATGGGTGGATTGAATAGTACGGGGGGTCGTGGTGTTTAAAGGTAAAAATCTTCGATTAAAAACATGTATTTAAAAAAAAAAAAAACTGAAAAAGTTGCTCTTTTGAACGCTACGACGACAGGGCGAACAAGTGCCCTTCGGGTTTATTCCGAGTCTATTTCCACCCTTTATACAAGGTCCCAGTTTTTAATTGAGCTGAACACTGACCGTTGACCAACATTTAAAAAGTACGATAATATACGATTATGTTAGTTGGTATAGTGTGTGAGACAAAACAATGCGAGATGCGTACGCGCAGGGAAAGAGTGTTGGCGGAGACGTGGGCGCATTAATGAAGTACATTGTAATTTTTTATCGTTAAAACTATTCTTGTTTACCTACAAGTACCGCATTTAAGAACTTTCTGGGCTGGTAATAATTTGTACAACAAACAACAACAAACACTGCAACTGCTGAGCATAAGCCAAGATCTCATGATCTTCGATTCACAGGTCGGACAAAGTGTTTTTGGGATTTCCGTATTTAACATAACTGGCGAAATGTGGGCGCACTATGAGGTGCACCTCTGCCTATCCCGTCGGGGATTGCAGGCGTGATGGTATGTTATGTTATCAGCCTATCCTTCAGTTCTAGAATATAATTTTCTGTTGCCCTTTGAATATCACAAAGATCAAAATCATTTCACACAGACTACTAAATCTTGGTAGTTTCATTTTCAGGATATACCTTTCAGTCGGTCACTTTACCACGACATCATTTACGTCACCCGAGAGAACCAAGTGACGTAGGTAGGTATATTTCACAACAGTTATTTGATCTACACAATCGTGATTCCAGGAATCCGGGAGAGTATTGAAATATTTCTGGATAATTATAGTTACTTCGTCAGGCAGCATCCTGAGCAAAATCCAAGTAAGGGCTGAACTGCATCATCATCATTTCAGCCGAAAGACATTCAATACTGGACATAGGCCTCTCCCAAGCATCGCCACATTAACCGTTCCCGTGCGACTAGCATCTAACTGACCTTATCTTTTTTAAAATAGGGAAAACTGTACAGAAAAGTTGGGAACCTATTATCTTTAGATTATAAGGTTATGTCCTTAGTTATTACCACACATTTTCATTACTGGTTTCAGGTATGACAAGTTTCAGGTTTTACGAAAAGCTATGCTTGAAATCAAACCTCCACAGTCAGCATGAAAAAACGGACACTTAAAAAAACAATCGAAAATCTGGTCCTTTCTAAACTGATTAGCAAAACAGGATAAAACTCGGAAAAATCAAAGAAAACATCAAGCTTATCTTTCATAGCTGAAATATCTCCAAAACGCGTGTCCTAAAAAACAAAAGTACATGAAAAACTAAACGCGTCTGAAAACAAAACGAGAACATCTTCTTATCCGCCGGTTACATCCTATCTATTAACATTTCCTCACGACAAGTGCCATGAGGGGCCGCCATGACACCTCTATTTCGAGCCCGCTGCAATAACAGTACCGATGGTATTTTTATTACTCACTCCAGTTTATTTCAGTTACAATTTGACAAAATAAAAATAAGAAGGGCCCGCGTTGGCGGCGTAATGTGACACTCTGTTTTGAGTACATCGGTTGCCCACTTCGCTATGGAAATTAGGTAAGGGGACAAAAGTGTCGTTGGATGCCGTTGTAGATTTAAAAACAGTGGCCCTTTAATGAGAGTGCGTTCACCTCAAGTGGAGTAAATGCATGCGTTTTTGGAAACAGGAACGAGACGTTTCCGTGTTTCAGATTTTCTTTCATATGAAGTGGAAGATTTCAATTTTATTTTTGTTTACTTTTAAAGTGTAGCTGTTTATGTTCTGATTTTGTTTTAAATAATGTTGCATGCTGGAAAATGGTTTATATAACATGTGATGCGCGTGGCTCTTATGCTCTATTTATCTGTATGTATCAATCTATTCTAGGATTTTATAGAAGGGGACTATAGAGCTTGTCAAGTGAAGTCATATGCTAGCTAAACAATAAGTACCTATTTTAGTACTAGATCCCCTTGCGTCTAAACATATACCCACACAAATAAATAGTACCTAACTGGAGTCGTTACTATGCAGCTAACCAACTTTGATCCATTGCCGTCGTAACAATACCTAAAATACTTCTACCTGTTGATATACTTTGTCAATCGACACAGTACTATAAACATAAGTTTCAAAGCAAGTAACAGATAAAACCGATACAAATACCATTCGGAACAGATATCGCACCGCATATCGCACCCCGACACACCGAACAAAAAGTGAAAGAATCCAGAGAATTTTACATAAAATTAACATTTATGAACGCAATAAAACGGCGACCAGCACTAAACAGCCGACGGAGGCGCTTCCACGATACTTAGCGATACTATCGCTGAGATATAAACACGCCAACTTATAAATTTAACACCTGTCTGACTGTCAGAACTATTCTTTATTACCCGTACGTATCGCTGAAGCTACATGCCACCGTAAGCTGAAAAGCGATAACTCAATAAACGCAGGTTTTAAGGAACCGGAATAAGCATGCGAAAAAAATCGTTGTTACCCTAGGGGTGAAAGCAACTTATTTAGTCCCGAGACGGGTTTGGTGCCCGAGCGTAGCGAGGGCGCTAATAGTTCGAGGGACTAAATAAGTCTTCAACCCAAGGTAAAACACTGTGCTTTTCATTACGAATACAAGGAAAGTAAAAATAAAACATGAATCAACTCGAAAAAACAAATGAAGATCGGATTGCCGCATTCCCGCTTTTTCTATTTTTCATTTTCATCATTGAAAAAATGCTAAATATTTTGCCCAAATCTATGTTATTTCAAAGAAATAGTTGAAACTTAATTACAATAAAGTTATTTAAAAAATAATATATTCTTTAATTAATACTTAACTACGTTATTTCAATTTTACATCGTGGCTGTATAGAAAGTTGGAACATGGACACACAAAATATGAACATTTTTTTTTTATAATTTGACAGCTGTCAGTTGAAAACGATTCTTCCTAGGGCTGAAAAGTATTACTTTCAACTGGCTCCTCAGGCAACTTCAGTCAGACCTACTTTCCGAGTATGAGTAATGAAAAAAGTATTTCTTTTACTGTTCAAAGAGTCCAGAGGACGTCGCAACTCTCGTTGGAGATAGAGGGACGAGCTAGACCAAACCAATGGTTCATAATAGTCCTGGATCGAAAGAACTAGAAGACATGTGGAGAGGCATTTGCCTAACACTGGGGCCAACAGTATCACTATCAGTGTACTATGTCCTGAGTCGATCAGAGGCGACGTGGACGTTTCAAGCTGTCAAATGCAAAGAGATACTGCGTTTTTTGCTTAGGAGGGCAGCATAGTCTTGATAAATTACTTCTTTGGTACCATTAATCAAGGATAAGTTGGAAGAGTGCAAAAGAAAATTTTAAAATTTTTGGAGATACCCCTTGTTGACTTACAAGGGAAGTCATAGTCTTCATACATTGCCACTTTTGATAATGGTGGCGGGTAAACTTGTAAAAGAAAGTCGGCAATGTTGCGGTCTGCGTCGCTTGGATCGCGGATCGCGTGGCCACGGGCGGCGCGCACGCAAGCGGTGTGACCGCAAAGGGAACTTATTTCCGCTAAATAATTGCCAGTCATCAAGAGTTTCCAACAGTTTTCGTTTTAGTGCGTAATGTTTCTATTTCTGATTATTTAGGGGTCCTTGGAACAAAGCTTTAGTGTATTGTCATTAAGGGTTGTTATTGCAGTAACTTCTATTTCTATTCGCAAGTTTTTCACGAAATGCTTTATCAAAGTATAAAGTCAAATATGTCAATGTCGGATATGTCGATATAGAATTTCAGAAGCATCATAAGTTTCAGTTATAAGAAATTGCTGGAAATCATACAAGGTTCAGGTCCAGATAATTTATTATAATTCAGCCGGTAACTGAAATTCTAAGTATTGCATGAGAAGTGGGTATGAAACACGTCTCATGTAGCACTCGGAATGTCAGTTCCTTTCATCTTGATGTACCGAATAAGACCGAAAAAACATTTTTATAATTAAAGTATTGGACTTCAAATATACTAAAAGCTCTAAAACCAAAACCATCACATTGACGACCCGAATGGCGCAGCGGTACTGAGGCTGCCTTACGTTCTTAGGGTCCCGAGTTCGAATCCCGGTAGAAGCAAATGTTTGTGTGATGAGCATCAATATCAACATTTGTTTCCGAGTCATGGATGTTTACATGTATAATAAGTATGTATTTACAAACAAAAAGTATCTATGTAGTATATCAACTATCTGGTGTCCACGACACAAGCCTCGTTGCTTAGTGTGGCGCTAGATGGCGCTGTGTGTAATGTCCAGCGATATTTATTTATTTATTTATTTCTAACATCATTCTTATACCCCCGTAACAAGCCAAACACACTGGAACAAATAATAACCATTAAAACTAAGCCATAACACCACCATTAGGTGCTACCGTGAAGTTAGGAGAGGTGATAGCCGTGTGATCGTTTCTATTTCACACAATCCGCATTTCCCTGAAATAAGTCGGGTAAGTATTGGGCGCACGCACTTACAATAAACGCGTTTAGATGTGCTAGTTACTGGAGCTAGTTGCTAGACTATTGAGGAATACTACATTCTTTCGCTTTTGCTGTTTGGTCATAAGGATCAGTGTCTTTTGCTTTTATACTAAGAGCGAGGGAAATTCCAATGAGCATTGGTATTATTTAAAGATAAATATTTCTGATTCCTAAGTTTTTCACTGCTATGCAAATCAAAAGAATACTTTTTACCTTGAATTCAATAAGGTATTGTTCAATACTCCGGATAATGCCTCTTTTTTAGCGATTGAAATTTTTAAGGTACCTAGTCTTGTTGGAAAATCTCCCAAATTAATATGAAAAATACAAAACAATATAAAAACAGCGCCAACATTTAACTCGCACACATTTCAACAATCAATCCCCTAACACATTAAAAAATTTGAAATATTCAAAGAGAAAGCTCAATTAATCTTATGTTGCAAACTTATGAAAGAATTCTCCTGTGTCCCACATATTTAGAACACTTGGAATCGTGCATTTGTTTACTAAAGAATCGGATGAGTTGCCAACTGTTGCTGAGATGAGCAACAGTAAGATTAGATCGTCTACTTAATAATTGTATGGAAAAACAAGCGAAGTATTATTAGAAGGGAAACACTATTATTTTCGTTTTGTCTGATGTTATGTGTAAACCTATTGTTACATGTTAATGTATGTGAGTATAAGAATCAGATTTTTTTTGCCAAGGTAAATCTCAGACTCAGTGTCAATTCGCCTGACAGTGGGAACGTCATTAGATCAAGTCTACCAAAATCAAGCATGTTGTCCTGCTCCATTGTCCCCAGGACCAAGTTATCGCTCATGGTGAGCTTCTACATACAATCGAACCTCTTACCCTTACATAATAAAAATCTTACCCTTCACCAGTTATGTTTTTAAGTCTCATGAGCAGGGGCGAGCTTATTTCCATCAACCGGACACAAATCCAGACTCCGGTATGCTGCTATTGCTATTTTTTTTTTATTAGTTGTACTGTTAATTTAACCATTTTAATTTGTGTTTTGTCCTGTGCGGGCTAATAAATGCTTTTTCTTTTCTTTACTAAGAAATTCCTCGTCGTATTCAATTTATTCCAAAACGCGGTAATACAATAAAAACACACAATTATTCCTGTAGCAAAAACTACCCTCTACCACTTACATGTAAACGCAGCACAGTGCGTAGGTAAGTTGTGTACAAAGTTCGGCAATTAGGGTGGCACGCGAGGCACCGACGTCGCCGCGTCGTTTCCACGTGTCAAGTAGACTTGTAGGGGATTTTTCATTAATCTTTATGGCATTTTCGACACTATTTACATGCAGTTTAAATAAGTGATTCTTTTGAATATTTGGTTGAGGAATAAAAATCTTTATTTTGTAACCCGAAGTGTGGTAGGTAAACGTAGAATTGACGGTGTGTTGACTTTTATGCAAGCTAAACAAATACACATGCGACTTTATTTAGAATTTTATTTATTTATTTAATAAGGTTAGCCTACAATTGTTTACACATTACATTTCATTTAAAAGTACACGATTTACATTTATAAGTGCAACAATTATTTACAGGCTAACACTACACATGCACTATTTTATTTAAAATACAATATACATTAAATATTATTACAATTAATTGTGAACTATAAATGATAAAACTTGTGTAAAACAAAATAGATCTAGAGACTTAACATACAAATCAAGATCAAATTAAATTAAATATATTGATAGAAATAAAAACAAAATAACAGATAAATAAATTAAATTAAATTAAGACTACATTTTTGGTCAATAAATTAATACATTATTTCAATTTAAAGAATATAGAAGAAGCCGAAGAAGGTAATCATCTCAGTTAATGATGGTATTTCATGATGATGGGACGCATTTATTGCCGAATCGATATCTTACTGCTGGCAGCTGTTGTGTTTATAATCGCTACATAATTTTTTAAAGATGGTCCAAAACAAACAACACTTTGAAAAAAATAGAATAAAACCACCTAATATGCCTAATTTTGCAGTAAGCAAAGGTTTGTGATAATTCTACGACCGTTTCCCCGACTTGTTTAACCGTTCTTCTAAATAAAGTAATCAACAACGGGAAACTCATCACTCCAAGAATAAGACGTTAAATGTATCACTTAACAATTAACGATACAATTAAGATACACAAGGCAATCAACACAACGTTTTCGCAACGTTTTTATAACAATTCCACAAGCCATTAAACTGAACGTACGAAACACTAACTGACAATAATAAGTGAAAAAATAATAGTTTTCTAACGGCTTGGCTATCGAACCCAACGTATTTTTATTGACGGGTGTGTATGAACCATTAACGTTTTGCTGATTGATATCATTATTTTCGCGAATTGCGCCAGCACTTCGCGAAAATACCGAGACTAATTGAGTAAATCTCGATAAATACGATTGTTGTGTGTACGGGAAATATGATTATTTGTCTGTCTGTTTGTCAAAACGTGCCTGTCTAATATTTAATCATGTTTTTTACAGACGAGAAATATTCAGAGTAATTAAATGAATCCGACCACTGAAAGGGAAAATCTCGTTCATTATTTTCTAAAATGATTTGTTTCAAGCCATTCCAACTATTATTAGTTTCGTGTAAGTCTCAAAGAACCTAAGTTTTTTCTTTATTGTAGAGCATATACATCTCTGTCAATAAGTGGAAACACAGATTTCCTGTCTGCAAAGTTCACTGCATTTTGAAACCAGACAAAGCAAGGTGCGAAAACTAACACATCAATTTATAAAAAATAATAATAAAACATTGTTCATTTAACGTAAGTTTTAGTGCGAGTACCGTTAGCAAGTTAATTGGGACTATAAAACAAAAACTTGATTGATTGAATATCGCCAATTTTAATAGTTTGCTGATGGTACATCTAAGAGAGATACTCGCAATTTATATATATACGTTTGCCAATTTATGTACTATCAGTATAATGGTTATGACTGAAAGTAATGATGGACACCTAAGGGGCACAATTATTTTTATTCGAATTTCGTGAGATACGTACGAAATGTTATTTCCTTAGTTAAAGCCAAGTGATGTCTGGTACAAGAAAGTGTTAAGAACAATGTGTTACTTTAACTGCTCTTTTAACTTATAATATAATAAAAATGATCAGGAGGTCTAAATTGGCCGCTTCAGCAGAATCATATTAAGATAACATACATTTACATTTTGGTGTAAGTGTGCAATGACAAATGCTTACGCACTTTAAGCGTCATTTTTCGACACACTTCCTAGGAAATAGGTATATAAAATAGGCATGCATACTAATTTATGTCACATGGGCTGTCCTGCCTGTCTCGTTGGTCTAGTGTTTGCAATCGCTACTGCTAAGCATGAGGTCCTGGGTTCGAGTCCCGAGTCGGGCATATTGCTATTGGGTATTTCCATCAGGAATGTCTCAGTAGCAGCCACGGAGACTCGTGGCGTGGAATTTGAGCCCGGTTGATGGCAATAGGCTCGCTCCCTATTACATGGGACTGGCAAAATGTGGGTGTACCTACTATTAGATGCACCTCTGCCTAACCGTTCATAGATTCTATCCGTGATGTTATGCTTTGTTAGTTTCACATGAATTAAACTCAATATGATTGATATCCACATTGGCAATTGCCTAATATTTTCGGGAATACAGGCCAGATGTTAACATACGCAAAAAAACAACACACTAAACAAAATACAAAACTTTTTGCCTTAACAGCTAGAAAAACTGTATCATGTCTAGAAGCAGTCCCTTATAAAGTACTACTAGGTACCTACGAAACTTCGGTACTTATGTCAAGAGTTAATACCCTCAAACACGACGATTTTTATATAAGTACATGAAGACTTTACCACGAAATAAAGTTTATTTTTAGCTGAAAATAAAGTCGTTCGCAGTAACGAGACACTAAAGTCACTACACATAATTTAGAGTAATTTTTATAGCGTGAGTTATAAAGAACGTGTGTACCGATCTATAAATACTGCGATTGCGCACATTTCTTGTAATTCAAACATTTGTCACATTTTTATTCACTTACGCGGTACGCTACACAATGTAGAACGATACAGAAGATTCAACTGATGATAAAGTACAAAAAAAATAACAAGTGCCTGAACTGCAGGATACTGGCTGTCTTTAAATTTAGAGTAATTTTTATAGCATGAGTTATAAAGAACGTGTGTACCGATCTAAAAATACTGCGTTTGCGCACATTTCTTGTAATTCAAACATTTGTCACATTTTTATTTACTAACGCGGTACGCTACACAATGTAGAACGATACAGAAGATTCAACTGATGATAAAGTACAAAAAAATAACAAGTGCCTGAACTGCAGGATACTGGCTGCCTTTAAATTCATTTGTATCATTGTACTAAGTGGTGAAACTATTATGAAACGAATGTCCTATTTTAGGGTTAAAAAATGTTCAGTCTTGTATTGTTATAGGCTTGTATCTATAAGCTGAAAGTTAGTCCAGCAGGCAAAAATACTATTTGTAAGTGGTTGCCAATTTACCATGAAATTAACTATTCTTGTATAGGTGGAGCTATCATAAATTAAAAAGGCTTTGTCGGGGAATAGGATTGCTAAAAATCTATAACATTTAATCAACAGATTTTAATAGGTGAACCACAGGATTTAATTATCTATCCTGGCATAGCTTAAAACCGATGTGGACTGATGACCTGGTGATGGTTGCGGGGCTCCGCTGGATGCGAGACCGGTCAATGTGGCGACACTGGGATGAGGTATGTCCAACAGTGGACGTCTTTCGACTAAAATGTTGATTATGATGATAGCTGAAAAGTGGGCCTTCTGAATCTGAACTTCAGTCGTTCAAGTACTGTCGCCAACATAAAAGAAGAAAATGTGTTCAGTCTGTATTCTTGGTAGATTTTTATTCGTAGAATGACATAGGTACCATCGGAGTCCTACGAGAGTACTCGTATAGAAGTGAGAATGGGTCTTCTGAATCTCCCTCTGTTTCAACGTCTAAGAGCAGCGCCCGCGCACGTAGTACCCGCCATTATTAAAAGTTGTTATGATTGAGCGCGAAAACAAATATTATTGCGTTCACGAGTGTTATTGGCATTATTTGAGTATAATTCTTTCGCGATTTGATGTAATTTTGCAGTATGGCGAATGGGGATAATGAATTTAGTTGATGATTGAAAAATGTGGTGTCCATGGGAAGTTTAAAACAAATTGTACCTAATGAACTGAATAACTTCTGTAATGTAAGTACTAATAAAGTTATTCTTAATTAAATGAATATTCGCCTTAAAGGACCAGATAGAAGAATCTTATTTTGGTCCTTCGTCCTGAGGCTACCTGATTTTCGGGGGCCACTGTAGGCGCGGGCCTGTGGACGGTGAGCTATGGGCTAGCTCGCCGTCCGTCTGTCTCATGACGACAGGCCGTGTCGACGGCGCAGGAGTGTTCCACGCGCGCCTCAAAGAGATTTCAGCAAAAAGGAAGGCGTCCGCAAGGACCGATGCCTGCCGGGGTGGCGGGACTGTTCGAAAGAGATACCGTGACCCCGGAACACAAAGGGCAAAGAAAGAACATGGATGGGTTTTAGTCAGTAAAAGTCAGACACTTCCTTCCGCTCCGACCAGAGCGGAGATATCGTGAATTCTCAGAGTGACAACAAGTCCATAATTATCGTTAAATGTACAAAAGTTATCACTTTCCTTATCCTCTCAAACTAACACATAAAATCACTCCACCGACATAAGGAAGTCATCTTACAGAGGAGACAGCACTTTACTGCGTCAAAACAAACATTTTATTTTTACAATTACGTAGGTACATAGACGGTCTATTTCGGTGGGTACCTCGTAATCTGCTTACCCCCGCGCTGATCACGTAGGGCTGTCCTGTGGGATTATTTTTCAGGTGATTTTATAAATGGGAATATTGATATCATTTCATGTTACGTCAAAGCGGGATCAGTAATTCGTCAACCAACTGTGAAGGTAATCTTCTTATCGTATGCTTAGTGCCTAACCTGGTGTCAGAGTTTTTATGCCGACCATGGGCCTCTGAATGAATGGAAATGCTCTTATCAAAATTTTGAGATGCTTTTCATTGATCCGCAAGATTATGATAATATTATCCATATTAACCGGATGAGTGTTGCCGAAAATCTAGTTGCGTGGTGTGCGATTGAGGATATCTAGGTCCAGCAGTAGACTGCTGTTAGCTGATAAGGATGATGATCAATCAGAAGCCATCATGTTACTCAACGTCTACGTTATGGCTAAGGAAGTCTTGCACTGCAGTACAGTGGAAGTTAAGCATTATAAATGCAGTCATTTAAATATAAACTAATAGATAAGCAGGTATCTTTTAGACTGGAAGATTTGTGTACCTATGGATAAGGCAAAACTAACATAAATGGAAACAGTACAATATTACGTGTAGAGATTCAAACTTAATATCAAGTACAAAAATATAACCCAGAACAAAACACACAAAGAAGAACCGTAACACATCCCTATTACATAACTGCCATTAATAATTCTCAATAAAAAATATTTTTTACTCTCAAAACGAGGCGCCAGAACTAAATCAAAGGAGCGTAGTGTTGTCCAATCGAGGGCCGAGTGTATATCGCTCAGCGGCCGGTGAATAATACTGGAGACCAGATTAAACTCACAGAGACATTATAAAAATACTTGAATTATGGTTGGCGAAGGGCTGCGGTGGAGGCGGTAGTGTTTGTCATAAACTGAGAGTAAGTACTTCGGTTAGGATCAAGTTTCAATTCGTTGCTACGGTTTAGAAGGTGAAAACATCCAATCCAGCAATAATGAGTGGGGTTTGGAAAATTACGAAAGACCTTGGAAAATAAGCAAGCTGAAGTAGCAGTAGGCAGGTCATGTCTGTCGAAAGGCCGATCGCTGATGGAGCAAACGACTCGTGGAGTAGACCGCGTGACAGCAAGCGTAGCGTAGGACACCACCCAGCTAGATGGACTGACGACCGTAAAAAGGTAGCTGTGCCAGACATGCATGCAGACGGTCGACAGGGTGTTTGGTACCACTTGGAAGAGGCACATGACCAACAGCGGGCAGCGATAGGCTGAGTAGTAGTTTCACAATTTAAATAGGGCCAAATATAACAGTGATTTTTTGGTCTTTACTTACGCAAGCTGTCTCATCTACATCCTAAACTATTCTTCTTGGCTCCACGTCTAGGCGAGTGCATCCCACCCACACATTTCTGTATTATTTCGGTTGGCGACGCCGCGTTGCCACACCGCCGTGAAATATGTACCCGCGGTCTACTTGTCCGACAGTTCCGATGTATTAGTACTGAAGATCGAAGAAATTTTATATAGAAGAGAGAATATGGCATTTAATTTTGGGATTAAGTATTTTACTAATTAATGGAGTCATTACAAAAGAGAACTGCGTACGAGTGGAGCATTTCCTTATATCTAAGAGTTTTGGCAAGAGACAAAATCACATAAAATCATGCCAATATGATAATTACAACATATTATAAAATCTCACCAGTGGGTTTATAGATGGAAGATTTGAACTTCTTACAGACCTCATAAAGATTCGCTTATAAAAGAACTTGTCGATAAGGACCACCTGTGTAAGGACCATGCAAAATATGGTATACTACAATGACCAAAAACATCTACAAAGTGTTCTGAAGCAGAAATCTCGAATCTCGCGCATAACACAACATAACATCACTATTGTAACTCCCAAAGTGCCAATAGTACACCATAATTTTACCAGATACGATTTGAAGTTCCCTGTAGGTAGTAAGTAAAGACCTAGACATTAACTGGTCACGACTGACTCCGGACTGTGACTTCTTAGCGTATCTATCTAAATGGATTCAGCCCAAAACGACGGGATTGGGACCTAAGCTGCTACTGAGAACCTTTCTCTCTGATATCTCAATGGTATCGATAACACATCTCCCAAATTTCTATACTCCTAGTACCAACATTGCTGGTCAGTTAGAATTTATAAAGATTATACTGCCATTATGAGTGTAGTTACTGGATTTACGGGTCCCTGTTACCTTGGTAATGTCAACGATAAATCGAGGGGATTCTGTATGCAAAGTACTCCACAGTACTTACCAGTACATGCGTTGTGGATGTCGGTATTAATCTTGAGGATTATGTCGATTGTAGGCAGAGTGTGGGTAGGTATAGATAGTGTATACTCAAGAACATGGTGGATAATGTGGCTTAGCTAAATTAAAAATTGCTCTATTCATTGTATTCTTAAAGTGGAAACAAATAGTCATATTACGAGCTGGATGACAGTATGAAAAATTGTAGGGATGGGTCCTTAGAATGATTAAATACATACATACACTCATGCCTTACTCCCATGAGGGCAGGCAAAAACGAGAGAACGCCCACTTTATTGATATTATTAAAACAATCGCCATATTAATTGTACTCAAACTCAAACTCAAAGCATTTATTTCAATTAAACCGTTACGGCACTTTTGAATGTCAAAAATACAAAAAAAAAACAAAGCTACAGTCCCAGACACAAGACATAATAACTTGAGAAAGTACTGAGTTGCCCCATTCCCTAGCGTGGATCTCTATGGCGAAGAACGGGCAAGAAACTACATGGACACTCTTTTAAATCAAAATATTGTTACAAAATCTTGGTTACATCATTCATGTTGAGATTATACATATTATGTGAGAACGATGTAGAAAGACGTGCACATTATGAGCGTCCAGAGTAAAAGATTAAATCAACAAATTAAAAATAAAGTAATTAAAATGAACCGTACGATTTGTACGTAAGAATTCGAAGTTTTATGTATCGGACCTTTTAGCCGTTACAAGCGGTAACGGAAATGGACCGACTAATATGAGTAAACCATCCTAGACTAACGATTTTCATAGAAAAAAATTGAAAGAAAATTTGAATGCATTTTCGTCGAAATGAAGTTAGTAAAAGTGCTAATTTTTTTTTTTTTTAAATTGCTTTAATAACATTTTTCAAAGTCGGTTGATGTTGTTTTACGACTAAATGTGCAATAAAATTAATTTAGATTCGATTTCGATTAAGTTTTCTTTGACTTGATGTTTTATTACAAAAAGATTCATGATATTTGGCAAAAAAACCTACAAGAAGCATTGCGCTTTTTAGTACCTACAACAAGTACCTACCCGGCTATATAAATACATACAAATACTTGATTTTTAAAGGTAGAAGATTGTTTATTTACATAAAAGCTCATAGCTAAAAAAAACTACCCCTTACGAAAATTAAAGTCTGAAAAAACTAGAAAAAGCATTGAAACACTGAAATTCAAGCCTCAGAAAGTTGTTTCTAAGCCATTACAAAATGGTCCTTTCAATCCATTCATACAACAAAAGTTAACAACAATGATTCAAAATCACTCATTCATCTAACAAACTTACAGCTGAGCACAGACCACATTAAAAAAGGACGTGCCTATCCAAAAATTACTCATATCTACGATCGCCATGTAAAAGCAAAAAATAAAAGAAAAAAAAAACAACGCAAACGCCACGTGCTCCCGCGACGGAAACGTATATGTCCACCTCCCCCCTCCCCGTCTCCTCTTACCCTGCAAGTACATCACTTCACGCCCCCCCTGCCCCCCCGCAGTAGTAGCAGCTATTTCTAGTAGCAGAGACACTTCACTTGTACTTTACTGAATATCTCGATGTGACTTTTCATGGTGTAGAGTTATGAATGTGTTAGATCGGGCAGTCATTTATCTATGTTTATTGTTTATTGTAAAAAAAACATTTATTATAAATATTTGAAAAAATTTAGAAAGTCTCTTCTGAAAGCGTGGTACTTTAGAGCTAAGTATATTATGTAAAAGAAAACACGATAAACATTATCAAGGAACTTGTAGAATGTTTCTTCAAATATTATCGTAAATAAAATTGTACAGTTCATTCTTTATTAAAAAAAACCCTGGAGGCTTTAGTGATCAGTCGCAAAACTACTAAGTATACGAGTACTTACCGTTTCACGTTCTCTTCGTTTACATCTTGTTTAGGAACAAATGATAGATAAACGATCGAGAGGAGAAACCTTTTTCGGAAAACTTTTCTGCAGTATTCATCATCTGTCTAACCTTGCCCTAACTATGTTGGAAACGGCTTCCACTCGAACCGATTGCAAGTTTGAAGCGAATGCTAATTGACTACTACCCGCAACGACTGTCAAATATCTACAAATTTTAGCTGGGATATATCGACCAAATATGTACCTATTTCTAGATATGTAAATAAATCTGCCGAATCTACTCCTTCTGGAGTCTATACCGTCGGCATGCCCGCATCCGGACGGCGCGCGTCGTAAGAAAACAACGTCGCGCGCGCACCTACCGCGACTGACTCATGTCCATCGGTTTTAGCTTCATGTTGGTATTAATTGTGTGTTTGATTCCATTTGTTTTGTTTAAGATTTTGAGTTTTATTTACTTTTGAATTATTTATGGAGTATTCGGCTAAAGAGGAATTCGCTGAACGGGATAGAGCTGGTTCGATGAGGATATTTAAACGGAAAAGCTACTTAAATGCAAGAAAAGTTACTAGTTCCATATATGGTAAAGGCTTTAAATATGAATGTGGAAGGGAATGTGGAATATGTAAGGATCGCAGCGTGCTCTAGCTAGATTCTGATCTCGTCTTAAGGATGAGTTCTACGATGGAACAAGCTTGACTTGAAAATGCCTGTTTATTCTTGCTTTGAAGGCCGATGTGTTAAAGGTGGACCCAGCACGAGAGTCCCCCGTTCATTCAAGGTGTAAACAGACTCTTCACGAAGCCGTCAACCAAGCATTCTGTACACAAACTAAGTAACTCTACGCAAAAAATATTGCTGGGAAACGACTTTTTTTTGGGACGAAAAATCACAGTTAAACTCAATGTAACACACTCAAAATATTGTGCTGATGGGTGGATTGAATAGTACGAGGGTCGTGGAGGTGTTTAGAGTAAAAATCTTCCATTAAAAACAGGTACATATTTTTAAAAAAAAAAAACTTGTGAAAAAGTTGCAACTGTGACCCCCAATAATATCTCCGTATCTCCGTAACTAGAAGGTTCCCAGGTATGGTGTAGAACAAAAAAAATATCGCAATGACGAGGAGAACAAGTGCCTTTCGGCTTCGATAAGGGTCTATTTACACCCTTTATATCCAAAAGACAAAGGCTTTATAAGTATACTTATTGCTTTTTCCAGGGTGTCACAGAAAGAACTAACACTCGTTGCAAGTCTTCTTCTTCTTCGTTGTCTCGATGATTCCCTTTTTATTGCTTGACTAAAACTCTACCACCTCGATGGAGTTGGTGGTGGCTTTGGACCGGTGCCTTAAAGTGCATTAGTGGAATTACACATATTTGCAAGTGACAAGATAATTTATGGAACTTGGTCCTTCGAGACAGGACTTTTAACCCAGCATGACAAAGCAGAAAAGAGTAAGAACAAATATGATGATTAATTACTTAAGCAAAGATGACGTCATACAATGACGCCTACAAACAGGCAAATATCGCCGAGAGGTAATTTCACCTTCGCACCTCTATTGACAATCGCAATGAGATGTAATAATGACAAAGATCTATGTACTTACGCCATGGAGTAAGAAAAAATGGAGTTCTAACTTGCGGGTGGACAATGACTGTGGTGTGCTTTGTCACTTGAAAGTGAAAGTAATCCTGGGTCTATCAAGACCTCGACAAATTGTATGTATTGTTGTATTTATGCTATACTTACACTTTATATTCATCATTCATATTACTATTTATCATCCTTTTTATTTGTTTAAATATTATATTATACTCCCGATCTTCGGAAGCTGTCTTTGTGCCTGACTTGCTACTTCTCTCGCAAAGCTATCCTGACGCCTGGCCCTGAGATCTATACTGCCTTACTACAGAGCTAACCTGGTGGACTCTGAGATCTGCACGACGCCCTTCCTGCAGATTTCTAACTAAATAAGTGCGTGAACTATAAAACTATCCTAGAGTGCGTGCTAGGTAGGTTTTTAATAATTAGCTGTATTGTTTTGTCCAGTTGTAAATCTTTCCTTTAGTTAAAATTTAGTTGAACAAGTCTGCTTTTATCCATTTATTTTGATAGGATCAAGTAAATTGACAGGAAAACCTCTTGTCTAATGTCTTGTCTAATAAATGCTTTTAAACTGATTGCTAGTCAAAGTGGTGCCAATTTCTTTTTCTGTTTTCAATGTCACGGTCATAGAATAATTAATATAAATCAAAATCAAATCTGATTAATAACAATTAGGCTAAGAAATATCACTTATTGAACTTCAAAATTATCCATATAAGACAGTTCCTAAAAATGCCATCCCTTCACGACTACCTAAAATAATTAACACTCACGTTAACACTCCATTAATAAAACTTCAAAGATATTACTCATACCGTAACCATGCCAATTGCGATGAGTAATATGATCCGGATGCAATGAAACATTGTTTGAGTGAAATCTCGCTAGACACGAATGACTAATTGTTTGAGATATAATTGCGATACGCCAAAGGTCGTGGTTGGGAACTTTTCGACATTTGGAGTTTTTTATAGTGATGGAATTTGGGTAAATATTTTGATAGGGCCGCTTATGTTTGATGTGATCTTTATTTGTTTATTTTGAACGTTTATATCCCGATATTCTTGATTTGTTAATATGTTTAATGTTACAGTTTTCAGTTACTAGCTGAAAACTCATTATTGCCATTTTCCTGTCCTGTTCCCAATTTGTTTAGGGTCGGCGCCGTATGTTTTCTTCTTCCATACTTATTTTTTAGTCGTTGTCTATGTATCCCATTATAAATAAGACTGCTCATTCAAAATAACTTTTAAGTCGTAGATAATAAAAAACAAGTAAAATAGAAGAAAATAATCCGATGAAGTTAGATAAAAAAATATCCTGAAGGAAATATCCTTCAGGATATTTTTTCCTCGGTTTCGAATATGACTTCTCGTCTAAGAAACTTGTGTTATTCACATCCTATATTAATTTCACACGTACCTAAGCTGCCGATGACTGTACATATGTCTTAGTAACCGAATCATTTAGTTACTTTTAAATACAGGAAATTACTCGACAATGAGTGGTACGACAGCTTTTTGAAGTTTATATTTGGAATTTACTAGAATTTTACAAACGACGATGACTACATACATAAATAATTTGGTCAAGACATTTCAATGTGTGAATGTTAAATTTTTACGTATGTCAACGAATAGCTTTTGCCAAACTGACTGGGGAGACTGAAAGCCGACCCCAATAAGGCTTCTAGTCTACCTGTAATCTGCTGAATACCAGTATTTTACATGGGGCGACTACCTATCTGACCTCTACAACCCAGTAACAGACTAACAGACAGAGTGGTTGTGAAACTTACTTGCTTCTGACAGACAAGGCTCACGGCTTAGCGTGCTTACCAAAGAACCGGGAGGTCTCTGTCTCCCAAACCGAACTCTGAAAGTAATGCTTCTTTACCTTTTTTTTTTTTTTTTTTTTTTTCGGATGGGAAATCATCAAATGACTTCTCCCGCTCTGGGCGGAGCAGGAAGGAGTGTCAGACTTTTACTGACTAAAACCCATCCATGTTCCTTCATCGCCCTTTGTGTTCCGGGGCCACGGTATCTCTTTCGAACAGTCCCGCAACCCCGGCAGGCATCGGTCCTTGCGGACCCCTTCCTATTGCTGACTCTCTTTGAGGCGCGCGTGGAACACGAACGCGCCGTCGACACGGCCTGTCGTCATGAGACGGACGGACGGCGAGCTAGCCCATAGCCCACCGTCCACAGGCCCGCGCCTACGGTGGCCGGGGGCCACGTCACGTGGCCCCCGACGCCCGGGGCGTCTCCCGCGGCGGCCGGGACGCTGTGAGGTTCTCTCCCTCTCACGTTCCGCCTGACGCCGTCACCTCCTGGTGACGGCGTCCCATTCCGTCTCGCTCCGGACCATGGCTTGCACCAGGGCCGGACATGCTTCTTCACCTTGATGACAGATCGGTGCGGCTGTAATTATTAAGGCACGAGCCCCGCGAAGTTTTGTGTAGGTACGCGTCGTTTTAAATAAAATTAGATTTCAGACTATGAGTGTCATGTTATACAAATAGTTAAGCTTTTAAAAATTAGAATCATTTTACGTGATTAACAATTTATAGTTATTGCATTAAGTTTTAATTTATATTTATTATGTTTTACGTCCAGGAATACGAAAAACATGAGGTTTACGAGCTGTTTATGTATATCTTACGTAAGAAAGTAGGTAGTAAAAGTCTACTACAGGAGAAAATGGGTCATCATGAATGCAGTGGTCGACGAGCTAACCACGGATACTTTACACGAGTGGGTAAGTATGCCTGCCATTTTAAATATGGATAATTAAATATTTATGTTTAATGAATCACATTAGCCGTGTGGTATCCGGCAGAGTAGAATAGAACCAACCCATTACACTCACGGGTGTCGTATAAGGCGACTAATGTCTGAGGCAGAACACTTTGCGCCTCCGTAGACCAGAGAATGGGCAGCAGCGTTTTCTGTTAGTCTTTCATCACTGCGATCTCCAATCCGCCTGCCAAGCGTGGAGATTACGGCAAATTCCTCCCATCGTGGGAGAGGCTTATGTCCAGCAGTGGATGTTATGGGCTGTTGTAGTAGTAGTGTAGTAGTAATAAATGAATAAACGAAATAGAAAATATACAAAATGAAAATGTTTTAATTATTTCATTAGTTATAAACTTCTAATACATCCAATAAGAAATACATAATTAAAATGTTTTATCATGGGAGAGGCTTATGTCCAGCAGTGGACGTTATGGGCTGTTGTAGTAGTAGTTGTAGTAATTAATGACATAGGCTTCAAAGATTTTAGCATATTTTTTGTCCTGGCGCCTTTGATACAGTATTATTTTAATCCAGGCATCTAAGATTGTATTGTAATACCTACACTGATTATCCAGGATTCATATTGTATTTTTCCCTCTTTTAATATTAAATCAATGGACTTTCAATGGAAATACAAGGTGTATTTCCATTGAAAGTAACAACAAAATTCCGCTAAGAAACAGAAAATTGTAATGAGAGTTTTTGCGCCAACAAGGACCAGAATTGATGTGATTTTTTCTGCCTGGGTATATTAAAAACATTTAACACACTGTAAATGTAACAATTAAATTTAAATCAAAACTTACAAAAAAATTGGCCATAATTTTATAATTTTCACATACTACATTTTATCGTTTTAATAATTTAAATATTGAAAAAGCTAATTAAGGTAATAATTATTATACAGGTTTGATAGCTCATTATTAGAAATAATTTACCTTCGACATGTTTATGGCTGTACTGAATAACTACGGTAGTTAAAACATGTTGGTTTATTAATGTTGAACTGTTGGTTAAGCAATCGAGTTGACTTATCAGTTAACTGAGATCGGTATTTGATCTTCTTTATCAGAACGTTTTCTCGATCTATTGGTTTTATTTTAAGAGTTAACTCATTAAAATCAATGTTATTTAGTTTTATTTTTATGCTATGTTTTAGGTTGTTGTAAGTTTATAAAATTAATACTATTTAACATTTAATTATCAGTTTTGTGTTAGCCGTGTGGTATCCGGCAGAGTAGAATAGAACCAACCCATTACACTCACGGGTGTCGTATAAGGCGACTAATGTCTGAGGCAGAACACCTTGCGCCTCCGTAGACCAGAGAATGGGCAGCAGCGTTTTCTGTTAGTCTTTCATCACTGCGATCTCCAATCCGCCTGCCAAGCGTGGAGATTACGGCAAATTCCTCCCATCGTGGGAGAGGCTTATGTCCAGCAGTGGATGTTATGGGCTGTTGTAGTAGTAGTGTAGTAGTAATAAATGAATAAACGAAATAGAAAATATACAAAATGAAAATGTTTTAATTATTTCATTAGTTATAAACTTCTAATACATCCAATAAGAAATACATAATTAAAATGTTTTATCATGGGAGAGGCTTATGTCCAGCAGTGGACGTTATGGGCTGTTGTAGTAGTAGTTGTAGTAATTAATGACATAGGCTTCAAAGATTTTAGCATATTTTTTGTCCTGGCGCCTTTGATACAGTATTATTTTAATCCAGGCATCTAAGATTGTATTGTAATACCTACACTGATTATCCAGGATTCATATTGTATTTTTCCCTCTTTTAATATTAAATCAATGGACTTTCAATGGAAATACAAGGTGTATTTCCATTGAAAGTAACAACAAAATTCCGCTAAGAAACAGAAAATTGTAATGAGAGTTTTTGCGCCAACAAGGACCAGAATTGATGTGATTTTTTCTGCCTGGGTATATTAAAAACATTTAACACACTGTAAATGTAACAATTAAATTTAAATCAAAACTTACAAAAAAATTGGCCATAATTTTATAATTTTCACATACTACATTTTATCGTTTTAATAATTTAAATATTGAAAAAGCTAATTAAGGTAATAATTATTATACAGGTTTGATAGCTCATTATTAGAAATAATTTACCTTCGACATGTTTATGGCTGTACTGAATAACTACGGTAGTTAAAACATGTTGGTTTGTTAATGTTGAACTGTTGGTTAAGCAATCGAGTTGACTTATCAGTTAACTGAGATCGGTATTTGATCTTCTTTATCAGAACGTTTTCTCGATCTATTGGTTTTATTTTAAGAGTTAACTCATTAAAATCAATGTTATTTAGTTTTATTTTTATGCTATGTTTTAGGTTGTTGTAAGTTTATAAAATTAATACTATTTAACATTTAATTATCAGTTTTGTGTTAGCCGTGTGGTATCCGGCAGAGTAGAATAGAACCAACCCATTACACTCACGGGTGTCGTATAAGGCGACTAATGTCTGAGGCAGAACACCTTGCGCCTCCGTAGACCAGAGAATGGGCAGCAGCGTTTTCTGTTAGTCTTTCATCACTGCGATCTCCAATCCGCCTGCCAAGCGTGGAGATTACGGCAAATTCCTCCCATCATGGGAGAGGCTTATGTCCAGCAGTGGACGTTATGGGCTGTTGTTGTTGTTGTTTGTGTTAACAGTTGGCTAGAAAAGATTGAATAATGATGATTTTAAAAGGTGGTCTACTAATTTATTAAAAGCTAGACAACTTCAATCAATTTCCGTTTTAAAACAAATCATCTGAATTTCATTTAATCCCCGACAGTAATAAATAAATTATGCCGACTTATTAAATGATTCAATGATAGAGGAGCTCGTGGCTAAATAATAACAGCCGCTCGGGTCAATCGTTAGGTTAAGCCGTGCTTACCCAGGTTGGTCTGTGGATGGGTGACCACCCATTACATACAGAGTTTCCTCCATGCCTCAGAAAGCACGTTAAGCCGTAGGTCCCGGCTGTCATTTGTAGATATTTGACAGTCGTTAGGTAGTCAGAGGTCCAAAAAGTCTGACAACCAGCCTTACCAAGGGGTATCGTGTTACCCGGTACTAACTGGGCTGTGGAGGTCAGATAGGCAGCCGCTCCATGTAAAATACTGGTATTCAGCTGCATCCGGTTAGACTGGAAGCCGACCCCAACATAGTTGGGGAAAGGCTAGGCAGATGATGATGCCTACTTATTAAACGATTAATAAAAAATACAACACGAAAAATTGCTTAAATAATTCATTTTAAAACATTTTTATTACTGACATATCAAACTATAAAACTTGTGATATTTCAATATTTATTAATAATTTGAATATTTGAAATACTTCCTAAAAATCGATAGGCCTAGGTAGTAGGCCAAAATAATATTGTTGACAAAAAGATCTGCAAATCACACCGTTCCATTGATGTAGATCAGATATTCATTTTATTACCTAGTTTGAAGATAAAGATGGATGAAAGTGTCGATGCTTTGGATCGATTAAACTAACCGATGCGATTCTAGGAATGTATCGAATGGCTTCGATTCGAGTCTGCAAATATCGAATCATATCGTATTTATTAACCTATAAGAATCTTGACTATCCCGGGCTTGTTTTTTTGTGTTATTTTAAATAAATAGATCATGCAATTTGAGACAATTTGGTACGATACAATCAATTAATTCCGATGCCAGTACTTTTGTATCAAACCAAGCAAAATATCGGAGTATCGCATGAGTTTGTATCGATAAAGTATCGGATCGGATCGTGCATCACTATTTGAAGCTATCCACATTCGTGGTTTCGTGGGACAACTATGGCCTGGTTTTGACAATTTCACTAATTAATATTAAAACTGCGTATTAGCGAAATAATCACCGATAGTTTGGTTGCCGCCCGCCGCGTTTCAAATACTCCACTCAAGTTGTTTTAATTAAAATATATTAACGCGGGCGAGCATGCCGCCCGACCTGTCACAGCCTAGATTAATCAGTAAGTTCATTTCCTGATGAAGTACCTATCTAAAGTATCCGAATCCTTACCACCAATCAATACGATCGGGGACCATAGTTAAACCCGTAATATTATGTGTAACTAGAAAATCAAATTCACAGATGAGTTTGATTGACTGTGTTAAAAACTCCGATACAGTAATCCTAAATAATATTGTTATTGAAATAATTTTCTCTTCCTCGCGTCGTCAAGTCATCATGTTTGATTTGTATAAGTTGCAATCGTATTATACGGGGAAAAGCTTAAGCTTTAAGTAATTCTCTTGGACATAAAGTGCCCATAAAGCTTTTTAACGAGATTTAAAGCAAAACCCCACCAGTAAAAGCCTCTAATACTTCATTTGAAGCAGACCAAACAAACTTGTCTTACTGCCTCTCGACTGTGTCACATGTAAACAAACCGGCCTCACATAACAGTATCGTGGCAGTACTGCACAGAATCAACAGATCTAATCATTAAGACAAAATTCTACTCTGATAAAAAAAGACCTTTTAACATCTGTTTAGAGAAATTTGTTGAACTTATTATACTTATTTAACGCCCTGTTCGGGAGAAACCTGGATGAGAATGTTACAGGCAACCAGAGGCCTTTACACAGCAAAATAAAAAAATGACATTTATTCAAACTAGGCTGAAGATCAAAACTTTTTGAAACAATCCCCCAAATCACTCGACCTTCACCACTTCCTTGTGTTTTAGCTGGGGAGAAGGAGTGGCTGAACTAACTCACCAACAACACATCTGTCTGATAGTTCATCAGTTCACCTATCAGCAGTGGCTCATAGACAGGTTGTGGATGATGGTGATGAAATCCCTATTCCTATATCCAATCACGGATGGTTTTTAATAACAATCGTAGTGATGGCGAGACTCGAAGGACCAGAACCTTTGAGTCAGGAAAATATATTTTTTAATCACTATAGCATCGCTTTTTTCTTTAAGTCTAAGCGATTTGTTATTGGCCGGGAAAATATTCACTATAGCTTCGTTTTTTTCTTTTAGTCTAGGCGATTTGTTATTGGTCGGGAATAGTAGATTATGCACCGAGAGGCTAAAGTTGTGTCTTATGTCACGGCCGTCATATTGAATCTCGAGCGCAATGAAGGATTCGGGATTTAACTCACGAGCGAAGCGAGGGAGTTAATACAAGAATCCTGAATGCAGCGAGGGATTCAAGCTAGCCCCAGGCAAAGACACCTTTAGCCCAGAGGAGGATACTCTACTTTTTACACCTACTGTGAGAAAATAATAGCCATAGTACGAAAAATAAAGTATTTATTAAATAAACAAACAGTAAGAATAAATAAATTAACTAATGTTACAGCCAATTACTATTACAGTATTACGGCGCGGTACGGTATTTGTTATTATTAATGCCAGTTTTAATGTTATTCCATTCCTTTTAAAAAATGGTTCGTAGTTATCTAATTATTCTTACAATATTATATCTTCGAAAACATGGCAACGATATGAAGAAGCAGTCGTTATGATTTTGTAGGAAATCGAGAATATCATCCACGCGTAGTAAGGGTATCGAGAATAGCTTTCCTCTTTCTGGCACCAAAGGGTGTTTGTTAGTACTATACTGCCAATTTAGCTGAGCATGTGAGATTCCAAATTCAAATCACATTATTGACCAGCGGGTCATAATGAAATCCTGTACAACATTATTGACCGGCTGTGCCCCCGGCCACTAATGACTCACTTTAGGTTAAGGTTGCTTGACATATAATTTGGCATTTTCGAGCAGGTGGTGTGAAAAATATTTTTTTAAATCTCTATAGCTTCGCTTTTTTCTTTTAGTCTAGGCGATTTGTTATTAACAAATTAATAATTTGAGAACGAGACAGTTTAATGATCTAAATCATACACAAGTTGGGACAACTTACTTTAAAATTGTTTTTTTAATCACACAGGTTAAAATCACAAACAATTTCTCGAAATATTTTCATCTTTGTTGACACAAATAGGCAGTGAAAATATTTGTTTTTATCAATTAATTAAGCGTTTGGAATATCCATCGGTTATCTCCTCTTTGATCTGTCATAGTATATTAAAATTTAATTAATAATTCGCTACTAGATTGACAAACCTTTCTAATTAAGGTGGACAGTCCTACGATAACAAAGTATACAAGTTTTTATTTAACAGCTTAAGGGCCATAAATTTCACTTTTATGAACACTTTTATTGGACCAAAACTGCGTGAAAACGGTACAGATACCTCCTAATTAATTTATGAAACAAATAAACTACGTGATTTACGCGATTATGTTAAAAGCGTTATATTTATAGAATAGATAGTTTTTACTGTTTGTTCTGTCTGTCTGGTTTTATTAGCACTGTTACATAAATAAAACCGCATGTGTTCTTTAGCAAACAGAGACTAGGCACCTAATTTATTTTGATTTTTTCACTAAGTATGCAAATTGTTTTAAAATCTTATTTTTTATTTTACCTTTCTTTCAATGAGCTTATTATTGTACATAATAATAAATTTCAATAACTGCTATTCTTTAATAAATTATGCGCCTAAATCTTACGTATTTAATGCTCATACAACGTCATTACTTTTTTACGTTAAAGTAGGTAATTAAAAAATAATCTAACTAAATATATAAATTTACTTATGGCTAAACTACCACTATTTACGAATATCTATTCGAGGAAAAGGCTACTGACACTACATTGTTTCTTCTATGTATTCACTACACAAAATATCTATGTATTAGCATCACACACATACGCCCGACTGCAACTTGGTCTCTCCAGGTACTTACGTCCGACTAAAAATATGTATGTACATAAAATATTATAGATATAAAACTTGATTAAATACATCTAATACTCATACACCAAATTAGCATACACAGCAATGATGATAATATAATGAATGGCATCTACGACCATGCAACACAACCCGCCCCGAAAATAATACACAAACAAAAAAAATACACAGAAAAACAAAAACAAAAAAACAACAAAAAAAAAAACGAAAAAAAAACGCAGGATATTATTTGTTTCTGGTCAAGCAATGACAATGGATGATGCCAATGTTCGAGTTTTGAAATACTCACCTTTGACGAAAAAAGCGTCAATGTTGGCGATGACTCCTGTGAAAGAAACAATAAATATCCTGCTTTAATAGCCCAATTTTCTTTTTTTAAGAAAAAATAAAATAAAAACGTAAATAATCAAAAAATCAAGTTACAGAAGGGTAGTTGTAATCACTACGCTTAAAAATATTATTCTAATTAAAATTAAACCGTTTCTGTAAAAATCTTAAATACATGACATAAACTAAACTAAAATAATCCAACTAAATAACTCCTTCATATTTCAGGTGATCTAACATATTCACGTAGCAGTAGGAAAAAAAATCTATAAGAACTCAGAGGTTCCAATCAGAAATTTGGTTGCCAAAAAATCTAATTGGGTAGGTAGAGATAGTAGTCGCTTCATTTCCAACAATATTGATCGGATGCCATTCCAATTTTACTCACTGCCAATCATAGGCCCCAGTTTTCTTCTGTCACCTTTGGAAACAGGATATTTGCATAAGATTCAGTAGGTTTCTTAAACCGTGGGTAAGAAGCTGCCGACATAACATTGCAAAGTTACATAAATAGTAATACGTAGGTACCCTAAGTATAAGACCCTGTACTTAACGTATGACTCACATACTTGCTCATATTATTTCTAAGAAGAAAGCTTTAGAAATTACAGACACAGGAGGAAAAATCCTTACAAACACGTCATCATTCGGTTCCCAGTACTGAAAGCCTTTTTATTTCTTGTCTCATAATAAGATGGTCCAATTCGTGAGAAAAATTCAGTAGACATTTAAACAACGCATAGGTTGAAATCGAACTTTTTGGTGTCGAACGGCTGCGTTTAAATTTAAAAAATAGAATAAAGTAGACTTCTAATCTATGATCTTACTGTATTGGAATCTTTGCCGCCTTGTTTTTGCTACGCGCCAATTGTATTTTTTATTGACAACATTGAATGATAGATTAACTCGGATAATAAAATGTAATTGCAATATTTATTACTGATCGTTGTGATTTTTTACTAGAAGAAACACCTGAGCAAATTACAAGTATAACAAAATATGAATACAAGGTTTTATCCTTACGTCAAAAAAAACGGACACATAGATGGTAAACAAATCTTATTGCACGTCTTAAATAAAAAACTCGACGTAATTATACCAGAAACGAATGTTAAACGTTAATATTTATTACTTCAATACTTAATAAACGTAGTACAATAGTCGGCAAAAAAATCAGAAAAAATAATGGCCGACACTTGGGAATCGCATGCGTAAAGCATTGAACAAAAAAAGTAAAACAGACTCTTTCCTAAATGATCCTGTCACGCTCGCCTATAAAATGCAATTGGTTGAAAAAACCGAAATCGGGACTCGTTAGAATAAGGTCTATTCACACTTGGTGGAAATTTTAACGGCTGGCATCAGAAGGTATCGCGTTGTGAGATTCTTGTAAGAAAGGTGATGTTTGAAAAAAAATACCCATTTTTTTTTCATTAAATGGGATTCAAGAAAAAGTTGCCATATTTTTTTTAAAGGAAATACGGCCTTTTTGGAGTTATAGACAGCAAACCAATACCAAGATCCATTCATCCAACGAGGCTTAAAAAAATAAACTTTCATTTCAACAAACCGCATAAAAATCTGACCGATAAATCAAACCTAAATCGATACTTTTACATTATCGAATCGATATACCAAAAAATAATCTGATACCTAGATTAAATCTTTGAAATCAATAACCGTACAATACCGGAACCGTGCATGCAGCCCTTACAGGACTTGACTTCAAGCATAAACCAGCCTTAGCTTCTCACGAAATGATTTAATTTCGAGTGTGCGGCTTAGAATGGTTAGTTGTGCGGAGGACTTACCACCACTTAAAAACCAACCTTAACTTTTCACATTAAGGTTTAATTTTGAGTGTGAGGTGAGGAAAGGTTAGGTGCTTTCAATAGGTGCATGCGCGTACCTGTGCAAGGTGACCTGCGCAAGGGCACGGCTGCGCAAGGGCAGCGCGGCCCCCTCCCGGCGAGCCCGCGGGCCCCGGCACGCCATTACCGAAATGACCATTATGGGAAAATAGGGATGGATCCCGGTTTGATGATCGATAGAATGTTATTGATTTTCAGGCAGCTCATAGATATCGATATTCGGGGAGTTCTACATTTTTGTAGTGGCAACTTATAGAGAAGACACACTGTTCGTAATTGTTGAGGTAAATGCCAGATTTATATCTAATGTAAGATCATCATAAAAGTTATAAAAGGTCGCTGAAATATGATACGTATAATTTACGATCCTAGTAAAATAAATTAATATGCAAACCATAAAATTAAATTAAAAAGTTTTATGCCTACCTAATAAAAACAATTGCCTTTCACTATACTCGTAGAAGCATGATAAGCACCTCCTGGCTATTTTTTTAATAGAGTTTATGTGCCAATAGGTTCGAGACCTTTAATCAAATAGTTAATTAGAGAATAATAAACATGTCATCTAGATCACAAAATCAAACATCAGTTATTCAAATGGGCATTTAGGCCGTGAATTCAAAAATTACTTATGGCAGTTCTCCAAAACGCCTGCCCTTCGTCATTTCCTAGTGTTTATAGTTAGGGAGAAGAAGTGGCTGGACAAACTCCCCAGAACAAAAACGCGATATGTCATTGAACTAGTTTGAGCTGCCGACGATTTAGGCACATGAGTAGATAAAATTTACTCGTGTGATTTAGGCGCCAGATTTAAATTATCATCTATTTCAATTTATACCAATAAGTAGAGCACTTATGACTATTTGCACGCGAACAGTGATTACAAAAACTTTGTAGATCAATTTTAATTAAGATCAATATCTATCACAAAAAATCCAAGATCGTTAGGTCTCTTCATTGTTCTATCATTGGCATACTATAGACTATAGGTAAGTATTTTGTAGAAATTTAGCTTTCGGTAATTGAAAAAGTTAGAAGTATCGATGTCAGAACCTCATTCGTGTTAACGACCTGGAATCGTGACGTACACATCACTAAACGAAAAAGCAGCTGTATACTACCTTCTGAATCATTTGGATATAGGTAGATTATAAAGGAAATAGTAGTAGTACTAGTCCTGATCGTTTTCGGCCATAGCGGCCAATTTCAGCAGAGACGACATGAAATATAAAACAAGTGTATGCGCAAACTCAGAAGCATTCATTCTTCCTTCGCCTTCATAGTCCGACGGAACGGCAATCCGACACGACCACGGAGGGATCAGGCGTAGTACCAACGGCTGTATCTTTACGAGGACCGGAAGTTTTAGACTACGAATTTTGGAACCCCAGGTTGCTACTGAGAAATTCCTCTTATGACTTGACCCGACCCGGAAATCGAACCCAGGGCGCCACGCTCTTTAGTAACGCTTTTGATCACGAGTCTAACGGGGCACATGGTAAACTACTACCTGAATACGTATATTCTACAATGAACAGAATATAATTATCGATACCAAATATATCTGCTTCCCCATCTCTAAGCACTGGGCCAAAGTCAAAGCCAGACAAACGGAGCTCGCAGCGACAGGTGTTGACGCCGACGCCGACTAATCCCGAACGTTTGCGAACCTTGCCGAATTTAATGGAACCTGACTCTAAAATATAATGCCATAATAGTTAACGTAACTTCGCATTTGCTGGTAAATAAGGTTCAAAAAAGATTTGCTCTAGGAGGCAACGGTTAGACGATGCAGACGTAGAGCAATTTGATGACTAAAACGGAAATTATTAATTTAATAACTAGAAATAATTCTTATGTTATGATGGATAAAAGAAAGTGCAATATGAAGCACTTACAGCTAATCAGACTTGGTGCAAATTACCTATGATTAGCTGACCATTCAATATGACCCTTCCTCAGAAAACACGTCGTGGCCTTCATTGATAGATCTTTGACCGTAATCGTTTAGTCAACCAACCAATCCTGCCAAGAGGCATCGTATTACTCAGTAACTGGGTTGTGGAGGTCCACCCGGTTAGTCTGGAAGCCGACTCTAACGCAGTTGGGACAAGGCTAGGTAGTTGATGACTTAAAGATGTGAAAGAATTCAAAGGCGTGCCATATCCCATGCAGAATGTAACTACAATCCTTGGTTCTGATACTGATTTAGAAATGCACAGCGGGAAAAACACAATAAATCATAAAAATGCCCATAAAACGACGATACTCTGAATCAAGCAGAAGAAATAACGATCATAATAAAAACCATTCACATTGAGGAAAGGCTAGCGTGGGTGTTGCCAACTATTTAAGATATAAAACTATTTCACACGCTTCGTACCATAATGGCGGATAATGAGCAATGTATGCAAATCAATTGCTCGGATGTATTCCGATGATGGCCGATGATTCACGAACGTAATACTTGTGCAATATCTTGCGAGATTTGTCGGTATTATTAGAACGTTCGAGATTCAATTATGTAAATTGACGAGTTGTTTTGTTACAGTATGTTCAATGACGTCGTTTTATTATCTTGAATAAGGAATAATAGAGTCTTTGGTAATAGTAGTCGATGTGACCGATAGAGTAGAGTAGAGTAGAGTAGGGACTCCATTTTCCGCACTATTCGGTCCGTTGTGCGTAGGTGTTCTGGCTAAGTTAGCCAGCCTAGCTCCGTCTAGAAGCACAAAAGTTTCCTGGGATCTTCACAGGCTTCGCGGAGCGACCTCACCGTTCCGAGGATTTGTTTGCGTTGGGTAGCCACGGCCTCGCATTCCATGATGACGTGAGCAGCTGATTCTTCGGCGTCAAAGCAGCCCCTGCAGAGTGGGCTGTCCGTGGCGCCTATGTTGAAGAGGTGTTTGTTAAGGGGGCAATTGCCCGTTATTGTCCCTATTATTATTCTGAGGTTATTTCTGCTTAAGCTGAGCAGTCGTTTTGTTAGTCGTGGGTGTAGACTTGGCATCGCCATTTTTGACTGCCTACAGTCTGTAGACCGTGACCATTTGTTGTTATGAAGTTCAGTTGATCTCTGGCGAATCCACGTACGGAAATGTGAGAAAGGTAAGGGAAGGAGTGGGTACGGGCCTAGCACTGCCATTTCGGAACCTCTTCTAGCAAATTCGTCTGCGGCGTCATTGCCTAGGGATCCACTGTGCCCCTTAATCCACTGGAGGGTGATTCTGTTAGACAGCGATATACTCTCCATGGCGAGGTGACATTCAAATATTAATTTACTGTTGGTTTGTTTGTTTTCTAGGGCTTTAAGCACAGCTAGGCTATCAGATACGAATCTGATTGCGTATTTGTGAATCCCCAGACGCTTTACGGCTGTTGCAGCTTGTGTTAGGGCGACACACTCGCATTGGAATATCGAGCTGTGTTCTGTGCTATTAAATTGTGTTAAACTTTACTGAACTAAGTACTAATTCGATTCTCACATAGACAAATAGCCATTACAAGACTGCCCAAAAAAAGGAGTGTTATGTTTTCAGGGTTCATGTACCTATGTATACGTATGTATGTTGTATGTTTGTCAGTTTCTTTTTTCCATCATAACTTCTAAACGCCTAAACCGATTTCGATGTACGTGGTATCGTTAGAATCCTTGTGTTATCCCGGGTAACATAGGCTAGTGAAACATTTAAAACATAAAAAATGTTTGTTTCAAACAATTTTTTCAAAAACATTTTGGTATCAAATTAAAGGGCTCATCATGAAAAATGGTGTGCATTTGTGTGTACCTTTTTTAAATTTAAATATGGTCATGACCTTATTACTTAAATAAAAAAAAAATGAAAATATTTATTGATCTATACAAGATACGCGCGGATGACTAGGTAGGTTTGTGAACTTTAAAGTGATAAATGTACACCAAAATAAATAAAATGCGAAATTATCCATCTTATTAGAATCGTTACCAAAAAGTGTAAAATTAAAAAAAAATATATATATATTAACTGGTGGAAGAATTGCGAAGTAAACCATACGCGTAAGATAAGTCGTAGGTATTTATATGAATGATAATTCCTATCTAGAAATTGGTACCTAAGAAAATTTATCAGAATTCAAAGAATATAATAGAGGAAAAGATAACAAGGAAATAAAATATCCTGCCAAAATGCATTAATATATAAAACAAACACCAATTGTTATTCCCAGAACCAATTCATACTCCATTTTCCTCTATCCACGTCAAATAAAACAAAAATTATGAAACTGCCTATTGCAAAAGAAAATGGCAAACGAAAAACAGAATTAACGAAAGCGGAAACTAAATAACCCCCTCCCTGCTGCACTTAATTTTTCACTATTAACCCGTAAATGGGAGGGGGTGAGTGACAAGTGTGGGGGATGAGAATGGGGAATTGGGGGTAGTACTGACAGCTCTGCTGACCCAGTTTTGGAAGCTCGCTTCCGCCCTTTCACTCAACGCTAAAACTAGTGGAAACCAACGACAGTGTAATTTAAATTCCCGTTTATTGCAGTAATTAGTTTTAAAATGATGGATTTTTGTTTGTTCCAGGTGGGTTTGGTTAGGTATTGGAAAATGGTAGATAGATTTGTTTACAGGAGACATCCTTAGGCATTGCTTACTTTCCTTTCGAATAAGGCTGAAAATCTTGTTAGACACGACGAGTTTTGTTATAATATGATCTAATGTAATATATTCATAATTTTGACATATCCGGTATACCTACACAGTACGTACGAATATTAGCAAGCTTTAAACGAAGAGATTTTTCACGACAGTGAAAATTTTTGTATATAGTTCCCACAAAACGCAATAGATGGCGCCACCAATCTTTCTAACTCAAAAAACAAAATTATTGCAAACCTTAACTTCTATATCTTTAAAATCTAAACAATAATCAATATACGGTTTACAACGAGCTCAAAAATTAGTAGGTACTCTCCAACCTCAGATATTATCACCCTATACGCAATAAATCGGTAATAACATACATGCCTTGATTCGGGCAATTTATTGCTACTTAAATAAAACTTGAATAGCCCAAATTAAGTCCGCACATGCCAAGTACAGACAGCAGGGCAGGTGTCGGCGCCGCGGTGTATAAATCATTTTTGCAGACTGTATATTGTATGTTAAGTTATTTCGGTGCTGATTTTGGGATTAGGGAGTAATATTTCCTCAGCTGCCTGTCAGATTCCGAAAGAAGAGAATTAGAATAAATTAGGTCGTCTGTTGATAACTTTAGTTTGATCATTTTGTGTATTGTGAATGCTGCTCAGCAAAATTATCAAACTAAAGTTGATAATTTTGTTGAGAGTTGTGAGCAAGTGTGCAATATTAATTTAACTGCTTATTAGAAGACAATTACAATGAAAGAAAGAAAAAAAATATATATATATTTGACGTCAGTTATTAAAGCACACACACATTCAAAAAAATACACATGCAGAATGTAACTACAATCCTTGGTTCTGATACTGATTTAGAAATGCACAGCGGGAAAAACACAATAAATCATAAAAATGCCCATAAAACGACGATACTCTGAATCAAGCAGAAGAAATAACGATCATAATAAAAACCATTCACATTGAGGAAAGGCTAGCGTGGGTGTTGCCAACTATTTAAGATATAAAACTATTTCACACGCTTCGTACCATAATGGCGGATAATGAGCAATGTATGCAAATCAATTGCTCGGATGTATTCCGATGATGGCCGATGATTCACGAACGTAATACTTGTGCAATATCTTGCGAGATTTGTCGGTATTATTAGAACGTTCGAGATTCAATTATGTAAATTGACGAGTTGTTTTGTTACAGTATGTTCAATGACGTCGTTTTATTATCTTGAATAAGGAATAATAGAGTCTTTGGTAATAGTAGTCGATGTGACCGATAGAGTAGAGTAGAGTAGAGTAGGGACTCCATTTTCCGCACTATTCGGTCCGTTGTGCGTAGGTGTTCTGGCTAAGTTAGCCAGCCTAGCTCCGTCTAGAAGCACAAAAGTTTCCTGGGATCTTCACAGGCTTCGCGGAGCGACCTCACCGTTCCGAGGATTTGTTTGCGTTGGGTAGCCACGGCCTCGCATTCCATGATGACGTGAGCAGCTGATTCTTCGGCGTCAAAGCAGCCCCTGCAGAGTGGGCTGTCCGTGGCGCCTATGTTGAAGAGGTGTTTGTTAAGGGGGCAATTGCCCGTTATTGTCCCTATTATTATTCTGAGGTTATTTCTGCTTAAGCTGAGCAGTCGTTTTGTTAGTCGTGGGTGTAGACTTGGCATCGCCATTTTTGACTGCCTACAGTCTGTAGACCGTGACCATTTGTTGTTATGAAGTTCAGTTGATCTCTGGCGAATCCACGTACGGAAATGTGAGAAAGGTAAGGGAAGGAGTGGGTACGGGCCTAGCACTGCCATTTCGGAACCTCTTCTAGCAAATTCGTCTGCGGCGTCATTGCCTAGGGATCCACTGTGCCCCTTAATCCACTGGAGGGTGATTCTGTTAGACAGCGATATACTCTCCATGGCGAGGTGACATTCAAATATTAATTTACTGTTGGTTTGTTTGTTTTCTAGGGCTTTAAGCACAGCTAGGCTATCAGATACGAATCTGATTGCGTATTTGTGAATCCCCAGACGCTTTACGGCTGTTGCAGCTTGTGTTAGGGCGACACACTCGCATTGGAATATCGAGCTGTGTTCTGTGCTATTAAATTGTGTTAAACTTTACTGACCTAAGTACTAATTCGATTCTCACATAGACAAATAGCCATTACAAGACTGCCCAAAAAAAGGAGTGTTATGTTTTCAGGGTTCATGTACCTATGTATACGTATGTATGTTGTATGTTTGTCAGTTTCTTTTTTCCATCATAACTTCTAAACGCCTAAACCGATTTCGATGTACGTGGTATCGTTAGAATCCTTGTGTTATCCCGGGTAACATAGGCTAGTGAAACATTTAAAACATAAAAAATGTTTGTTTCAAACAATTTTTTCAAAAACATTTTGGTATCAAATTAAAGGGCTCATCATGAAAAATGGTGTGCATTTGTGTGTACCTTTTTTAAATTTAAATATGGTCATGACCTTATTATTTAAATAAAAAAAAAATGAAAATATTTATTGATCTATACAAGATACGCGCGGATGACTAGGTAGGTTTGTGAACTTTAAAGTGATAAATGTACACCAAAATAAATAAAATGCGAAATTATCCATCTTATTAGAATCGTTACCAAAAAGTGTAAAATTAAAAAAAAAAAAAAATATTAACTGGTGGAAGAATTGCGAAGTAAACCATACGCGTAAGATAAGTCGTAGGTATTTATATGAATGATAATTCCTATCTAGAAATTGGTACCTAAGAAAATTTATCAGAATTCAAAGAATATAGAGGAAAAGATAACAAGGAAATAAAATATCCTGCCAAAAAGCGTTAATATATAAAACAAACACCCATTGTTATTCCCAGAACCAATTCATACTCCATTTTCCTCTATCCACGTCAAATAAAACAAAAATTATGAAACTGTCTATTGCAAAAGAAAATGGCAAACGAAAAACAGAATTAACGAAAGCGGAAACTAAATAACCCCCTCCCTGCTGCACTTAATTTTTCACTATTAACCCGTAAATGGGAGGGGGTGAGTGACAAGTGTGGGGGATGAGAATGGGGAATTGGGGGTAGTACTGACAGCTCTGCTGACCCAGTTTTGGAAGCTCGCTTCCGCCCTTTCACTCAACGCTAAAACTAGTGGAAACCAACGACAGTGTAATTTAAATTCCCGTTTATTGCAGTAATTAGTTTTAAAATGATGGATTTTTGTTTGTTCCAGGTGGGTTTGGTTAGGTATTGGAAAATGGTAGATAGATTTGTTTACAGGATACATCCTTAGGCATTGCTTACTTTCCTTTCGAATAAGGCTGAAAATCTTGTTAGACACGACGAGTTTTGTTATAATATGATCTAATGTAATATATTCATAATTTTGACATATCCGGTATACCTACACAGTACGTACGAATATTAGCAAGCTTTAAACGAAGAGATTTTTCACGACAGTGAAAATTTTTGTATATAGTTCCCACAAAACGCAATAGATGGCTCCACCAATCTTTCTAACTCAAAAAACAAAATTATTGCAAACCTTAACTTCTATATCTTTTAAAACTAAACAATAATCAATATACGGTTTACAACGAGCTCAAAAATTAGTAGGTACTCTCCAACCTCAGATATTATCACCCTATACGCAATAACTCGGTAATAACATACATGCCTTGATTCGGGCAATTTATTGCTACTTAAATAAAACTTGAATAGCCCAAATTAAGTCCGCACATGCCAAGTACAGACAGCAGGGCAGGTGTCGGCGCCGCGGTGTATAAATCATTTTTGCAGACTGTATATTGTATGTTAAGTTATTTCGGTGCTGATTTTGGGATTAGGGAGTAATATTTCCTCAGCTGCCTGTCAGATTCCGAAAGAAGAGAATTAGAATAAATTAGGTCATCTGTTGATAACTTTAGTTTGATCATTTTGTGTATTGTGAATGCTGCTCAGCAAAATTATCAAACTAAAGTTGATAATTTTGTTGAGAGTTGTGAGCAAGTGTGCAATATTAATTTAACTGCTTATTAGAAGACAATTACAATGAAAGAAAGAAAAAATATATATATATATATTTGACGTCAGTTATTAAAGCACACACACATTCAAAAAAATACACACAAAATATAATGAGTTAGAACTTGGTCCCTAGAACAAGATTATCGAGAATTAATAAAAGATTATTAAGAAAGTGCTTAGTATTGAGTTCACAGAAGGTCGAGCATCACTTTTCAATCTTATTACTAAGGGAATAAAGGTAAAAAGCGGCAGACCTGACCAGTCTATTGAGAGCTCTGAGCAATAAATAATTAGATTGTCCACTGGCAGATAGTGTTGCATACTGACAACGAGTGCCAATGACGAGAAAAGATTCGGAAACCGGCAAATATTACGCTGTAAAAGATTGTCACGAACATCCATCACTTACTTGCCTGTTGTTCTCCTTAGAAATCTAGCTCTGGAAATCGACCGAGCTTTGGAATGGGAAACTGGGATTTTATTGACTGACCAAATCTTGGACAATTCAAAAGTGCCTGTAACAAACTGTGCAAATCTATTTGGGATGTATTAACCTCATATCGATTCTAGATTGAACACCTACATTCAATAACTTGATCTTCCCATAACTATCAATATTGTAATATATTAGTTTATCGAATTTCCTATATAATTGAGCAGCGTCATATAAATCTGCGTACGAGCGATTATTCCGACTGTTAGTTTAGAGGTCGCTCGTAATTGGCGGGTACAGACTGGTCCAAGTTTTTGTACGAAAAGTGTTATATTTATGTACCTATTTAAGTATCCTGCGTTTGCAATTTAGTTTCCAAAAATGTAAACAAATATGCGTTTTTGGAAATATAAATAGAATCACAAGTCATACAGTTCAGTTTCCATTACATCTTCAAATATTTTATGACCTTTTCAAAAGTGCTACGGTTTCTGAAATCAACGTTGTTTCCACAGACGTAAAGTTGGTATGTGTAAGTGAAATTGGAAACATGGACGAGAATAGACTTTATAGTCATGTATGTTCGTACAAGTATGTAATTAATACTTATAGTTTTATACACACGAATTATTAAATTATCAATGGTTTTGAAACCGGTAACCATTTGTTTATCGATTTCGTAAATTATATGGTTTTTGTTTGTTTGAATGTTTGAACTTTGTGTGCTATAATTATTTAACTTTGTAGGTCATGTGTGCATCATGGTTTATGGTTTGCGTCAAAGATTCAATTAATGTGATTTATTAAATTTAGAATTATTGATACAAAATTGTTTTTTATTCATTGCTCTGTGGAATGTACAGCATTAATTTACATTTCGTTTTCACTAACATGATAAGGCATCTGAGAGTGTCTAAATAATATGGCGCCGTTGGAAATCTGGAATTTTACCTTTCCACACCGAGCCGAATTCAGCTGCGCCTTTATTTAGGCATTGAGTTAGGTGTCGCCTAGTAAGTATACCAAAAGAAGAATACACATGAGAGATTTTTACGGCTTGCACTGATATTAGTTCCTTCTAACCTGTCCAATTTCGCCCACTACCAAAATCCAGCACAAAAATCCAATTCACAAAAACACAACTACAAAGCCACAAAACACCAAATAAATCGTGCGCCTAAAACAATTTGTGTCTAACCCCCCTCTCTCCGAACACCCCCCTTCCTCCCCCGTGCATTGTAAACCTACCCTATTAAATGTTTACAGCCTTCTAAAAGAACGAGGTGCAAGGCGATAAAAAGTGTAAAAAAACTTACATTTATGCGTAAGTATAAAGATTTTGTTATTGTAAGTGTAAAATATGGTAGCTACGGTAATGGTACGCATGGTGGTGATAGTTTTATAGGACGGGGTGAAGTATTGTTGGTGTTTGATATGTAGAATTGAATTATTTAGTTTTTGAAGAGACAGACGCGGTAAAGAAAGATAGGGATCGTTTTGGAAACCATGAGTCGTGTTTTCCAGTTATTGTGTTGTGAAGGCTATCAAGAGACGCTTCATACTTGATACAGCTGCCTCAAGTTAGACAGGACACCAATCCCAAAGTTAAACAGGATGTAATAAACTGATATAGTGGTTTGAGACAGAAATCGACCTTCGATTGGAAACTATCAGATGGAAAAATCCGAATATTAAGCTATCCTCTTTAAAAAACAAGCGCTCGAAAAGCTCCACAAAGACTCCTCGTCTCTACTTAACTACAAAATATCATTGCCACAGTAAAATAAGACACAAAAATCATATTCCTAATTTCGTATCCCGAAAAATTAGCAACAGTTGTTTAGGGTTAGGTTGGCGGCGGCATCGGCATGGCAGCATAAGTTATAAATGTAAAGCCTATAGTCCTATACCATAACATATACAGCCTATACGGCCGGCCCCGCGAAGGACGCCCGGTACCCAATGTGACCCAATGTGCTATATCGAGTGCGTTCGCTACATCGTACATTGGGTTAGTTGGCTTTTTGTGACTGGCTGGCAAATTCGAATTTTAATTTGTTTTGGAAGGATTTGAAAGGATTTTTAAGATTTTTTATGAAGATATTGAAAGGAGTGGAGAAATGAGGGAACTACAACCTTTTTGGTGCTGAAGTCTGAAATTAATTAAAGTATGGCTCTTTTGATGGTTGAATAACATGGTCATGGTCGTAGCTGGCCAGCATTTGTGAAATTGTATTTAACAAATAAGGTAAGTTTAATGAAGAGGTAAAACAAAAAAATAAGAACAATGAACTAGGGCATGTAGTAATTATAAAATAAAATAAAAACAGTGAACACATTTGTTGATTAAACACTTCCATTCTAAATCCGTTACAATTGGAAATTAAACAAATGACCACAAATTGACCTACAATCAATTCTAGTAATTTTGCTAAATTGCGTCGTAAACGTTAATTGTTAACTTTCACGGACCGCTACACAATGCCTTACCTATTCCATAAGGTCTGTGATAAATATAGCCGAAGTAAAAAATAAAGCGTCGAAACTAATGTAGCGTAAGAAATGACGTGATGGTGCAAGCAATCCTATATAATCCCCATTAGTGCACTTCGCGAAAGATCCTCAAATACATCCGTCCCTTTCACACACCGACAAAAAATAAGTACCTAATGCCGAGCGCAATCCGTTGCATTCCATACCCTTCGCCATTACTGACCCATGCTTCCATTAACAATGAAAAATACACTCTATTTTAATAAAATCAGGAGTCAAAATAAATGGACCAGGATTGTTTTAATTTTTTCAAACGCCAAGTGCGAAGGGCCCGGCAATTCTTAACTTAATATAAATAACAATAACAAGTCGGCTCGGGTCGATCTTTAAAACCTTTTAAAACATTGAACAGATTTGACAGATGAGGCTGTGTGTCTCAATGTCTTGGCTCGGAATTTTGAATTAGGAATAACACCTACGTTCGACGGCGGCGGCGATACGAGTACTTATGATGTTGCCAACTTGCAAAAGGATTTATTTTTAAAGAGCCGATATTGTGTAGGTACCCAAACTTAAGTACCTAAGTATTTGGGGACAACGCGGTGGGCATGTATTTGTGGATGCTTGTTTGCAAGCTCCAACCATTAAAGCTGGTACGTATTAAATACTATGAGATTTAATCAAATGTCAAAGGTGAATGAGATCAAGATGCATTCAGAACTTAACGATAAGTCACACCCACAGCAGATGGCGCTAAAAGCATTAAAAAAAATACCATTTCTATTAAAATATTTAAATGTGACCATGTAACAAGATATCAAATAGAGCACATTGAACATAAACCAAGATATATAGCGGGACCGTTAAAGATAAACATATACTCGTATTTTGGAGACATAATACTAAATCTGCGCCGGTACCACTACACGAATAATTTATAATGAACTCAGCGTTTGAAAATGTTGAAATTAGCATAAAATAAATATAATATTCGTACAATTGCTGTGACATCGCAATCAAAATGGCCCCGTATGGAAATGTGGCCAATACAACATGTTATTTGTTCATAGAACTTAATACGGGTTAGATTATAAATAATTGTGTAACGGATATCAAATGTAGTGATGTCATCCTTTTATGATTGTCTTAATTACTTATTTAAATTGTGTTTTTGACGAAAAATATGGCTTTGTGTCATATTTTTGTTTGAGGATTATTAATATTATTTTGGAGTAATGATTATGACAAAAATAATATTTATGCTAACTTAGGGATATTGCGAAATCAACAAGTTAGTAGTTTTGTGACATCCTCAAAAATAGTTTTAGAGTTCGCTCATATACCCATAGACAGCGGATGTTTTTTATATAAAACTTTTATGAATAGCATATTAAAATGATATTTCAACATCACCTTAGCATTTTGATTACGTAACGCGCGTCAATCTGTCTGTGAGAGACGACATCGAAAACGGATGATCCCATTTTGATATCGGTGGATATATTGAAGATGCTACGAATTCTGGTAACCCTGTTCACTTATTTGTAGGCAATGATAAATAATATGCAAATGTACAAATATATTAAATACTGTCGTTTAATTCTAATGAAGATGTTTTTAAAAGACGTAATAAAACGTGAAATCTCAGACTTGATTGGTCAAAAAATACTTTATTAGTCAAAGTCATTACTCGATTTTTTGCAAATACATACCATTTTATAGCTTTTGCAGTAATATGCAAATCATAAAACAAATAAAAATTAGAGATACTCTCAAATGTATACCGTTATAATAATACGAATGATAAAATAAAATTTTGATGTGCGTATAATTCAACGAAAAATTGTTTTTGTATATTTTCTCACAATTTGACAAAATATTTTGTATAATTTATGGAACTGGAGATCAGTATGTAATCTCAGTCAAACATGTTAAAGATGGCGGTAAACAATTTACATATTATTTGAATGTTATAATTAAATCACCGATAATCACGCTATCCCGTTCACAAGTCGTAAATATGGTGTGGTGTTAATGGGCGAAAGTAACCTCTGCTTTAACTGACATACTTGACCCTAATGTGTGTGAAGAAAATACCATTAGTTTTCCAAGAATTGGAAAAAAGTAACTCTCAAAAAGACAATTTACTTAATGTTGGTATCAAATTGTATGTAAATGCTGTTTAAAAGCTTACAGTACACGATAAAATTCTTACAAATGTTTGAGAACACACAGCTGTAATGATTTTACTTGCACCTTAACACGATGACTAAGTAAAAATAGCATGTCATGCTATTTCGAGACAGCAAATCATTGTTCATCTCTACGAGTACCTCTAGACTCAGGTTCACAAGTTACCGTAGCATAAATACACAAGAAAGGACGAAAATCATAGTTCCTAAATCAAAAGTAATAAAACAATGTTATTCCCAATCGCGTGCCTCCAAACATTTGCAGCCCACGTCACGGCCTTATCACCAAACTTATCTACAATCATAACGCGAGTTTCACCTCAACGCGAGACATTTATGTCATTTCATAAATCTGTGTTGACTACCCGCCTCGTTTCCGGTGGATGATTTTAATTAAATGTATCAGCATCAACCGACTCGTTAGCATACCGGTCCGGCGATCCGGTCCGTACAATATCGAGTGCACTTTACATAAGACCTGTTCGACAAACGAGTTATGTGCTTTATAGTAACCGATATCCTAATTTCGTACGCAGAGCAATATTGGCTTTTTATCTCTGTTTTTTTTTTATTACACGATTCTGAATATTCTGATTGCTGTTAATGGGATTCGTTTGCCTAGTTCGAGACAAAGAAATTGATTAACGGACACGAGGTTGTCTCTTTGATTAGCGTTTTCTCTTTTGGTGTGAACAGATTTCTAAGCCGTAAAGATTAGATGTACTGTGACGCATCAAGGTCTGTGTGAAATATAGTGTTAGTAGAACACCTTTTGAGAAACAAAAAGATTCTAATACACCCCTCCTGGTATTGATGAAGGATATGCTTACTACACTATTATAAAAGCTTGCTCTAACGTCTACAGGGCAATGCCCAAAGGACCGGAAAATTTCGAATTTAAATTAATAAGGAATGTCATTAAACACCTAACGCTTCACCAAATATTCAACACCTTCGCAGTACCTTCAATTCAATAAAAACAGCTTAACATAATTTTATATCTAATTCCTTTACATAACCCGACACAAATGAGGTAAGTATCATCTTCACTATATTTATTACAAATCCATGGTCAAACTTTAATGTCACACATTCATCATTTATCTTAAACGTTTACGATATGAATCCGTCAATTCTTGTTACATATAATTTTAATAATATGTTAATTAGATCTTAAAATTAAAATGTTATTAGATGATACGGTGATTAACTTGATTTGGTCAATCGATTGGTTTTTTAATGAGGCAAGGTGAGATAAGCATCCTTACGATTGATATGATTGTGTAATCTTTTAGCAATTTTGTGTGGTGCGTTATTTGTCGGATTTTGCGTCATCATGGTAAACTTTGTGAAGTTTGTCAGCCAGCAGTGTATATATTATTGTTTCATTACTTTTACATCGTGAATTTGCTAATTCGTCATCACATTCTTTTACCTATTCAGTACAGTTTTCATCCCTTCTAAGTACGTTATACAGGGTGACTGGATCTGAACCCGCCATAGCAAATTCGCATATAGAGGAGGTCATTTACTAATTATTGAACCTTACTTCCCTAAAGTTTTATAGTTTGGGAGATATGTCAATTTTTATACTTAATTAGGTAAGATTTTTCTAAAATTTTACCTATAAACATTTTTTTTTTTTGCATTATTTTAGTAGTTTTTTTTTATTATTTTTTGGTAGTCATAAACCTTGGTGATTAAAATACTTCCCTCAAACTAGGGTTAAAAAATAAGATAACACGCTTTAAAAAAAAAACGAAATGAAAATCTTTGAAAGTAAGGTCTAATATTAGCAAATGATCTCTAAGATAGGTACGCGAATATGCTATGGCGGGTTCAGATCCAGTCACCCTGTATCCAATCATATCCATGACTGTGTGTACAAGTCTGTCGGGAGAAACTAGCGATAAATTATGTAAAAAAATAAAAACTACGTATACCTAATTCATTTTATAATCAGTAGACTAGAAACGTTACTAAAAACTAGTTCTTTCTTCTCCCGCTTGATGAATGATAAATTTGTATCTAAAAATCAGTCAGTAACCGACCCTTAAAAAACCTCACCACGAAAAATCGAACGCCACTGGCGCCAAATCGCAATTAAAAAAACAACTATTATTGCACAGCGCACAAAAAAATAAGTTCTTTTTTTTTCAGAAGCAAACGCGCGCCGCATAGACAATGGTCGCCATTATTCGTGACAGTGCACTCATTACCGTTTTTGCTGACGGTACCGCAGCGCATTGTTCGTGAGCGTCTACCTGTGCTATCGGTACATCGCTCGTAATGATTTTCGTATGCATTGTTTGGTTTTGAGAGTTTGGCAGGAGAAATGCATGAAGGAATGATTTATTTTGTACTTTTTTGCGACTTTTTTAAAGACTGGATGTCATATTTCAGGAAGCTTTTACTATATTTGACTCAATAACAACCTAATAAGTACGTAAGAAATGGATTATGCTGCAAACCCTCATTTGCTTGAAGTACCTACTTTATGTACAGGATTCTAGCTTGACAAGTAATATATTTTATAAAATTGTTTTTTTCAAATGTTGCCAGAAGATGGGCTCTTCTGGCAGACATTTGAAAAAAACAAAAACCTCTCACACCTTACACACATGCATTTAAAATATCTTACTAACACTACCAGATATTGGTCAAGGACTCAAAGGACCAAAAAAAACCTCCGAAACATTACAACCCTTTCTCAAATAGACACAAGTGTCGAAAAGCAACCAACGTAAAGAATAACATCAGTTAACCCACGCACACACGTCTACGGGTAAGTAATAAAATAAATTCCACATATAAATTCGGTTGGGTCGGTTTTTTTGTCAATTAAAAATTACAGTGGGGTCTAAAACGCAGGTACCTACTCGGTAATGTCGGCCGGTACCACTAAACGAGTATGGCACGATTTACATTTTACTGGTTGTTGTATCTAAAGTTATATGGATGTGAGATATCGACGGCTGCTTTGATGGAAATCCGTTGGCAAGATAAAGAGAATACAGTACACTTAGCTAGATTAGAAACAGAAGCCTCTTTTCAATCATATTTGATTCAAAAGGTTCAGACAGGGGAATTTATTAAAAATCTCATAGGAATTGCATAGTATCTCTTTGCTCACTGAAATGCTTGACGATTCTAACGATTTCAGAAACATCCAGGATAATACAAAACTATTCTCAAATGAAGGTGGTGATTACACTGCTCAACCACAAGAATATAGCAACAACAAATCATACACTTTTATGACCCAATCATCTGCTCTGCCTTACTTTTATTACTAAGCAGAGTTATTTAGAACAGTCATCCGAAGTATCCAACAAAAACAAAAGAGTAACGCAACAATACGCGAACGTGAAGTATCAAAAAATATTTTTTGTAAGTAATCCGGGACCGACCTAACTCTGAACTCAGATCAGGTAGAAAAATGAACATTGAACATACGAAGGCAATTAACTTTCGGTACCTGCGTTCACTCACACATACAAGTGAAGGATTACATATAGAAGGAAAGTATCGAAGGACCAGTCTGTACGATTCAAAATGGCGAAGCATTTCGGGAATAATCACGAGCTGTCTCTATTTATATATGAGGGGAACCTGATAGGATCCTATAGGCCGGGGCTGCGCAACTGTTCGAAAGAGATACCGTGGTCCCGGAACATAAAGGGCGAAGAAGGAACAAGGATGTGTTTTAGTCAGTAAAAGTCTGACACTCCCTCCCGCTCCGCCCAGAGCGGGAGGAGTCATTTGATGATTTCCCATTCCAAAAAACATCCTATGGGATCCTATAGGAAATTATAACTATGTTCTCATCTTAACCTAGTTTTCCCAAGAATTTTTGACCCAAGTTTCAGCAGCTCAAAACAATGGAATAATAATTCTCTAGCCGGCCAAAGCAATCATGTGCGATATCTGATTTTCTGGTCTTGGAAGAATTAGATCTATTAACAAATTCTATCTTTCTATTAAATTTTCTCAATACAGGCAGGATTCACATACCTATAGCCTGACAAGCATAAAAGCAGATTTAGAACTGCTAAAATGTTTTGCTAAGAGTGGATCTTCTGCTTGTTCTAATTCTGTGCAGTCTGCACACTTGCGTACGCGCAAGCCGCTTGCATGTTTGCGTGCGCACAACACTTGCGCAAACATGGGGGTGTAACGCCTTTACGGGGTTCTAAAGATAAATCGGTGTGCTTTAATGGCATTCGGAATTTATGTTCGGGTTGAATTTGTTTTTAAGTTATATTAAGTGCGTACCAATTGTAGTTTTCGAGACAAAAGGACGAAAGGAATCTTGTAGGGTTTTAATAAGCTTTAAGTGTTATCGGGATTTTAAATTAATTTGCGTTGATTCGTGGAAGGTATTGCAGGGTCCATTAATGTGCATTATGGAAAAGTTCATTTTAAATGCGGGTTCTAAGAAGATAAACATCAAATTTATTATATTTTTAATTTAAAAACAATGAAACATGTAAATTAATTATGAATATCAGACCTTTAAGCAACAATACGGGAATTTAATTAATTAATTATTAAACATCATTTTAACAGATAGTGCACAACAAAAAATGCTTTTCTTTTTTCTTTATCGTTTGGTTAGTGCCTATAACCTGGTGTCAGAGTAATAAAACACTAGGCAAGGATTATGATTGTAGGACCCGAAATGTTAGAATTACAGCTAAAACCTGACATCCCTGCCCGTAAGGACTAAAGAATTGTTTTATTCACCTACATTATTTCATGCTCCTTTGTACACTCAATTTAAGATATGCTCCAACACGCCATGAGTAAGCAAAATCACAAACACATCAACAAAATCTATTTGAAATACAAAACTAAATCAGTTTGGAGGATCAGTTAAATTGTTCGAACGAAAGTGCTCTCACTTCCATACAATAGGACGGTTGCAAAAAATGGGCACCTTGGTTAGAGTCCCAAAAAAAGAAACCATGTGTGCTGGTCAGTTCGTTTGTTTAAATCTTGGGAGAAGGCAGAATGACTTTAATGAGTTTTTGAGCAACTTGAATTTGGAAGGTTTTCTTTGACTAGGAGTCGCGTCTTGAAATGTTTATGATCTACCATATCAAAATATTAGTATCAGGCTTTCAGCAAAAAAAAAATTGTGTTGGGGTTAAAGCTCCGGCTAAACTCTTATAAGCTACCTCTTATGAACAGAAAGTTATACTACGTTTTTCATTTCACGTTCACTTTTTAACCGCCATTTAAGCGTTTTTAGCTTTTCCATTATTCTTCTCTTTTCTTATGTTCATCCGCATCTGTTTCTAAATGCACTTTACTCAATCGATTAGTTTCGAAAATCGATCGTACTCCTATTATGGAAAGAATGTACTAACATTCTTTCCATAATTAATTATTTCGTGGTTTTAATTTATCACGACCAACATCCTTCCTGTAAGCAACGCCACATACAGCTACTAGTGCACCCAGAAAAACAAAAGACAATTTAAACGCATTGTTCAACGACATGTGGCCAGAATATTTAAAATGATCTACTGTGGCGACGGTTATTACCGGCCGGAAGTCACATGTTATTGGCAATCGCCATTTTGGATCGGCCTTCAATAGAACTGGGGTTAAACTAATGATTTATAAGAAAACAAACGTATCGGCAAATTAAAGTAATTACAGACAAGGCTTGTTGATAAGTTTCTTTTGATGGATTAGTTAAATGGAATGGTTTCGATGAAGATTTCAAACCTTGATTGAATATCAATTTCACCCAAAGAAACTCAACTGAAAGAAAAAAGGATTAAAATCGTTAGATTCGTCCTACTAGATCAGAAAATGATCACATTTCTGTTTTATTAGAATCGTATTTTCTCACTCATTCATACAAAATATCATCGTACCTATCTATTGTTTCAAACGGGATACGCGACCCCATTCTTCTTAATGTAAGTAAGCATTTCTTCGCAAGACCTGTCTGTACGGTGGGGCACATCTAACAATGTGATAAATTACTCTGATACAATCGTTTGTGAATCTCTAAATATAGCAACTAAATCGTACAATGATGTTGGGAACCTAGTTAATCGAAATTCAATTAAGATTTAGCAATAACAAGCCTTGAGGTGTAGGGCAACGCACAAATCAATATCATCAAGTGCGAATTTTATTCTAGTAGTTAAAACTTAATGTGTTTTTAACTGTTTTCTACTACTTCATTAGAACTATTACTTCAATGATTCCATCAGTTTATATAACTAATGGTAAAAAAACTACAGTTACTACAATTCATCACTATTCTCCACTATGTCAATTTTTATTGCATGCTTCCTTCCTACTTCTCTATTGACTGACATCTCAGTAGTAGGAATAGTCACCCCATTCTAGCCATACAGTCTTTCACATAGTCCATTCGTCGTTTCTTTGGACTTTTACCTACCCTTATAATCATCGTGATTCATACTTAAAATTATCGTCATGACATTTTTTCCTTCATCAGTTTTTATTTAAAAGATTTAATTTTAGAAGTATGTATGTAGTAAGATTTAGTTTTTTTTATATTATCTTTCATCTGGCGAATTCCCCAACAACTGTTCATTCACTTTCATTTTCAGACTTCCTCTCACACTTCTTACAGCTATCAAAAGTTAAGCAGTACCCACACTTGTTTGAATCGCGTCATCTCAAATGACAGTGTTCAGTTTCACATGCGAATCGAAGCAGACAAGTGTGATTAGTTCGCCAACCACCCGCGGCGCAAGCGTACCCGACGATACAGCCAATTACCAGACCTCCGAATTTATGCGAACTACAAATAATAGGGCGCCATTACTGATTTATGAGCGAACGCATTCTAAGAACAACAAAGGTTGCCGGTAAAAAAATATCTACTTATTTTAAAGTTTTGGCATTATCGCGTGTGTTCATACTTGAGTCATTTTATAAACTAGCTTGCTGGAGAGGTCCATGAGAGGAAATGGACTGTTATCCACGTGTAGATTTCCAGGTCGGATTCCACGTTTCCGTTTTCACGATATTTTACTCCACTGTTTTCAGAGCAGTGATGATGAAATAAATAAGACAAAGTAACGCGCCTGCTACCTATAAGTGGTTCACATTAACCCTGAATCGAGAGTCACAGAACAGAAGTCATGAAGTCTTTGCCCAGCTGTGGGATGATGGAGGCTAACAGCAACAGTAACACGCCTTGAGTTCGATATGAAGACCTACCGTCGTGGCCGTAAGCCGAATCCGTTACGATGACTACGAGGACCACCATTGTTCGAAAGTGCAATGGTTACACTGCAACAAAAGTTGCCAGTAAAAAAATCATGTTTATTTAGAAGTTTCAATATTGTGTTCTTTTATGAATCACTCGTAATGTAATCGACATGATTCAAGCGCTAGACGCGAAAAAAATTCAAAGCTTTATTGTAGAAGGCCGTACGCGTCTTGTCAGTGCTTGCGGCAATTAAAAATAATTAGGGAACAAGATGGCGTGTTCTCGGAAGGACTGGCGGTACATTTACATATGGCGTTGGACGATCTACCGGGTGCGGCGGCAGTGGCGGCGAAATGCACTGGGAACTGGGATATATATGTTTTTTTCACCAATTTTTTTGAATTGCTTACTAGCGATACTTTGATGTCTAGGTAATTTTCAAAATTTGATAGGAGTCGTGTTTAATGTTTGATTACGAGCACACTTCGGTCAAAGTACAATTTTTACACCACTTTACATCGTTGATTAAGTTCAGCTGAAGCTATAGACACTCAACAGTGCAGTGGGGGTCGTGACCCACAGGTTAAAAAACACTGCTGTAGGATACTACAGCAGTGTTTTTCAACCTGTGGGTCACGACCCCCTAGGGGTTAGCGAAGCCTCTATAAGAGGGTCGCAAGAGGTCGCAAAAACTACCCAGTAAAAAAAAAGTCAAGTTTAAAAAGGTAGATTTAATAAGAAAATCGTAACTAAAGGATGTAAACATTTTTATGCATACAAATTAAGAAAATAAAAACATATGAGTAGTCGTCCATATTAATGGGAAAGGTTGCGCTTGTTTTAATTAACTAATTTCTCCCATCTTCGATTCGTTTTTACTACATTGAGAATTTAATCGCTTTCCAAATAAAATAAAAATGTGTTAGTTATGTATGTAATTATCCGAATTCTAATTATGCAAATGCACAAAAATATTGTATGGATTGAATATTTGTAACATAATAAAATACATGAAAAAAAGCAAAGGTCGCGAAATATTTATTCATACTAGGGGCCGTGATGTGAAAAAGGTTGAAAAACACTGTCCTACAGTATTACAGTCCTTTATATTTTTTAAAAATCCCCAGCCATATGCATTGTAATAATTGGGTATACCTCGTATGATATCGCCTATAAAAAAACCAATAGCCATTTGCTGAAGTGTCCAAAGAATATAGTTAAACAAAAACATATATACACGTGAAAACAAAAACAAAAAGATGCATAAGTCCCGCTCCCCGCTCCCAGTGGCACCACAACGCACTTGTAAACTAAATCGAGCGCGATTAGGGGCAATCCGGGCAATAGTGATTGAAAAGGGTAAAGAAACCGACCTGTATTAATGTCCATCTTTTATATGTTATTTTTCGACCAAATAACGCCGGCCCAAGGTTTAATTTTGGACCATAGAGTCTATAAATACGTATAATATAACATTGTGCACTACTTATTACGAATTAACGTTCACGAAATCACGAATGCTGTTTCGAACAGAATTTGAATAAAAAGTAAATTATTAAGAATGTTTGATTTGATTCTGAGTATTAGAAGGAGAAATATAATATTACTGAAAACCTTCCTTGTATCCTATCACCATTAGCCGACGTGAAAGGACCAATCGTTCTTCAGATGTCATGTCATGAATAGAAAAGAGTAGTACCAACTCATTTATGTATGTACATTTCACTAGCTATCTGATTTGACCGCGTCTACTTTCTGTTTTTATTAACATTAAACATCCTATGACACTCCAATGATCTAGCTTTCTATCAGTGAAAGATTCTTTTTAAATCGGACGAGTAGTTTCAGGGATTATCTCTTACAACTAGAACTCTTTATATTTGTGAAAATTATTTTAACTAAAAATATTACATTACCTACCCAAGAACCTAGTAACTGCATCTGACGCTATTATCCTATTAATCTCGACGTTACCTACAGTAGAGAGAAACTAACATTTCTCAGCATACATCCTTGACCTAGTTGTTTCTGGAGCAAGGTCATGCCTCTGTTCAATGAAGTGTTCCAGTTTGAAGGATGATATCAAAGACTGCACTATCGAGGAGTTTGCAGGCAGAGAACATACGATTGAGCATTATATTCTAGTCATTGATTGAAATGTGCTTATCTATGATGAAAATATCGTTGCTTTTCTGACGCTTCGTTTTGTTTTTGTTTTTTTTTTTTGAAATGACATGTTCTGGACGCTGTTTTAAATAGTGTAAAAGTGTAAAGCGTAGGCGTGTAGTGATCCGAGAAATAGGCGGACCTAAGCACAGTATTAATATGGACAGTACCGAAATTAAGCCTAGTTAGCCCTGGTTGTCCCTTATAATGTTGTTGATGTTGTTTTTTTTTTTTAAACATTTTTATCTTTTGTGATCAATCAATCGAATTGAAATAACTAGCTTACAAATACAATTTAAATAGGTTATCTTATGGCGTCGGTTAATCTCAACAAAAGACGATAAGAAGAAATACGGAAATCAGTATAATATTAACACACAACAACTTGTAGAACTATACTTAGATCTTTAACTTAGTCATTACGGCGTAACCTTTTAAAAGTTTGGCGGAAGCAAGCTGCGGTTGGACGATAACGTTTCGTGCGCTCGTCGGAGCGGGCGGGGAACACCCAAAAATTCCGAAAAACTAAATTCCGAAAGTCACAATTCCGAATTTCATAATTCCGAAGAGTTAAAATTTCTACTATTTAAAATCCCGAAATTCATAATGCCGAAGAGTTAAAATGTCTACTATTTAAAATCCCGAAATTCATAATTCCGAAAGTCATAAATACGAATTGTTCGTTGTCCGAATTTCATAATTCCGAAGAATCAAATGTCCGATGGATCGTTGGTCCGAGAAACTTGCTAGCTGGCATGAGGAGCGTAGGCCGAAGGCTGGCGGAGTGACGACGACATTTGTGACAGAAAGTGATTATATAATGTAAAATGCGAGCATAGCGAGCGCGCGTCATGGAGTCGTAGCAGGTTCTAAATTTGCTTATATCTCGAAAACGGTGCGTCCAATCGCAAAAATAATGAAAAATTTGGCTCTTTTATAAACTCTGTGCCATGTAATTCTCAGCATGTAGGTAACAAAAAATGTATGAAAATGATTTTTAATGTTTCTTATTATCAATATGTCGTCCACTAGTCTCGGCGCGGCACGCACGACTGACAGCACCGCAACGTCCGCTGAGGGGCCGGGATTGTGTGAGTGTACGGTTTCGAGTGTTTGTAGGTAGTTTCCGTACTGTCCATATTTATAGTGTGCCTTAAGTGTCTTGACTTATCTTTATTTTTAACCGACTTCAAAATAAAGTCAATGAAACAAACAAATCGCCGACTTCCGCCAGTAAAGTTATTTTCGCATTTTATCGTTTTTTTTTCAGAAGTCCGTTGTTTTTTTTTTTGCAAAAAAGTTTTCGGTGTTTAAAGGGAAGTCAATTGTTTTTTTATGGAGAAGGCCATAACAGTGTGTCTCGTTAGGGAATTCGATAGTAGTCCTAGTAAAATAGTTTTTAAAGTCCCAAATAGGAACGAGATTTATCGCGAATGCAAGCAGTCGCGAGAAAACCTAGATCACATCGTTTAAGAATTTAACAACATTTTTATAGCTAGCAATATAAAAAAATTTAATAGCGATTTTGCGAATGGATTGTGATCCCTTTTAAAACGACATGATTTATAACGTATTACTGTGATGAATTTAAATATTAAATCTCCAAGTAATGGCAACCAATTTATAGAATGATGTTAATCAAATCAAATGCCAAGAATGTGATGATATTGAATCATCGAAATAGTAACGTTTTCGAACACTTTGTGTGATTATGTAGAGTTCCGCGAAAAGTTTTTACGATACTGGTAACGCATTGTAATTGAGGTTCCAGATTTTGAGTGATGATTCTTAATGACTTCGGATAACGCCCCGATATAATTATTTAAGATATCCTGGGAACGTTAGGAATAAGATGTCTTTTTTAATTCAAAGTTGACTGCAACATCGCATATTATGCAAATGCAGAAAAATCGAATTTACTTTATTGTTCACCCAAACACACACACCTATTTTTGTTTGTCTTCCAAAATTAAATAGTGTTCTGCGTCTGGCAATTCCCGAACTTCTTTACAGCCTTTTTTAAACTTTGAAAGCTTAATAAACATATTTCGTCGAAATCGGTCTGCTTTCTTGTCGTTCTCATTTTGTTTTTTTTCCTACAGAACCCCCACTGACCGCTACCGACTCGATCACCTAATTTCGACTTATATTTGCATCAAATATGACTCATTCGGGCAGTGGGTCGGCTGCGCTGCATTCTTACAAGAACAGGTTACTCCTGCGCACCTCTCCATTCATCGCATGAGTTTTCCTCTTTCATATATGAAAGGTGCATTTCAAAACATTCCATAAACCTGGAGGAGGCCATCGAAAACAAACTTTAGAGCCAAAGGAATAAGGTTGATTTTCATTTGTTTCTGGTGTCGGGATATGGTGGGTTTGTCAAAGTAGGTGGTGTAAGCTTCTGAGTAAACTTGCAAGTCTTAATTTTTATTTTTACTCCAATTATGCGACTGTGGGAAAGTAAGCCCTTATGATTCAGACTATTGAAATGATTGGAAAAAGATACAGGTCTGTGAAGTTGCGCGTGAGTATAATCACGTGTTGGGTTTGCGCATGCGTCAATGCACGTACTCATGCAATGAGTACCTACTTACGGAGAATGTGAACATCCGGTTTGAATGAGTCTCTAGTATTGGCACAGAATACATAAGAGTACAAGTAGTAGGTAGTGGTAGGAATTTCGTTACCACAAATACTTTTTTGACGTGAAACGTCTTATAAATCGATGAAGACCGGCTGCACGAAAATGTGTCAATTGACAAGGATTCATTGACGAAGGATCATCAAGTTTGGCTACAGACATACCTAAGCATAAAGTGAACATTTCTGAAAGAGCGTCAGAAAGGACATTTTAACAGACTAACCACTGGTTAGACACACAATTCCCACAATCATTAACCACAGATAGACACTCACAATCGTAATAATAAAGATATTCTCAACGACGAGCGATCAAAGGCAGCCTCCACTGAGTTGAGAGCACAAACTGCACCGAAGCCGCGCATCTGCACCAAGCCTTTGATGTCAAAGCTAGAGGAACAGACGGTGTGTACGCGGCGGAAAATCTAGCTATTCGTTTAGTAACAAGTGTAGTCGGGCGGTCCATGTTGCTAGTTAATAGGCAGTCAATGATTTGGAAGCTAGAGGAATGGTTTGAAAAGAGCTACCTACCTACATTTAAATGGTAGTCCGAGCGAATGTATGTACTGCTGGGCAAAGGCCTCTTCTCATACAGAGAATGCACGAGCTCTCATCACTTCCTGCAATGTATGATTAATTCATGAAAATCAGCAAAAGTTTGTTTTTAATGATGCATTAGTTATATATCAACCTGGGTAAGTCCTTAAATCGACCCATCGTGCTACATTAAAAAATGTTCTGGTCAGGAAATGATCACTATCTGTGATGTGTCACAAAGATAGCTGGTTTCTCAACAGCTCTAACAGCCTTCAAAAACAGAAAGATCCAGAAATCTAGAAATCGCAATCCACCGATCAGGCACTAATAATGTCCTAATACCTCATTACGTTCAAACATACCTGGCGAAATGTGGGTTTACTATTAAGTACACCTCTGCCTAACACTACAAGTATTACAGGCGTGATGTTTTGTTATGTAACTATTACGTTCTCGTTCCAATAAAACATTATCCAAAGAGAATCGCTTACAAACCTCACTTTGAATTAAGCGATACCTTTAGAAAACGAAGGATACGATACAAAAGCTTAAAAAAAACATAATACTACAATACCAGTTACTATTACCAACCAGTACTACTGTAGCACATTGCACAAACCGACATAATCCCACCACAATGACGTTGAGCCATTCATAGCCAACAATACGGATTACTCCTAATTTTGTTATGGTATTATGAAAATTGCAAAAAGAGAAAAGCTTTTTAGAATTCCGCGACTGGGATTTAGAGCGAGACGAAGTTAAGAAGGGAGTAGATACAACTAGAGAGGTTATGAAGAGTTCGTGATTGTCATGAAAGATAAAAAAAAAGCAAGATGGTGAAGAACAGTCTATGGTACCTAAACTCTACTTTGAAGCTGTCAGGCTCAAATGGGATTGGGCAGGTCAAGTGACCGGCATTCATTACGACCGCTGGGCAAAGGTCTCAAGATCTCAACACAATGGGTGCCTGAGGATGCACGGCTGTCCTAAAAAGAGGTGGCGAGATGATCTAGACTCGCATCACGTAGGCTGGTCCGAGGTGGCGCAGGAGAAGAGTAGCTGGAAGGATATGGGGGAGGCCTTTGCTCAGCAGGGGGACATACAAGGATATCGCATTGGTTGTAAGTAGGTGTTGTTCATAAACACACCAACTCACTCACATATACAGGATTACGTTTCTATCACTTTCCAAAAAAATGGGTATAATAAGTGAACGGAGTAGAAGCAAATGGCACACTTAATATTTTTTTTTGTTTTTCGAAAAATAAAATAAAAAAATAACGAAATTCAAATCATACTCGTATTGCGTATGATTTAAAATTCGATATTTTTAATTTTTTTTTTCAAAATATCGTTCTTTGTTCTAATCTGAAAAGTTTACTTGAAATTTATAGCGTTTTTTGATGATAGATCATTTTTTTTCTAAACTGTGAAAAAAAGAAAAAAAACTATGTATGCCATAAGCTTCTACTCCGTTCACCTAATATACCCATTTTTTTTGGAAAGTGATAAAAAAGACATCCGGTATGTATACGACGAGTACATCCTGTAGGCCGGATTTGCAGGAATTACATCCATATTTTAGCTTAGTAACGCTCTCGCTTTCGTGTCAATTAAAAGCTTCCTTGACATACACGTAACCTTTATTGTTTAAACACTAACACATAATAGTTACTAGATACAAGCATTACCTAAAAACATGACGGGCAGAGATATCAAAGCATAGCTACTTGCAACTACGTGCCCATAATGGAAAATAGAAACCATAAAATACGAACCAGGGCCACACAGAAATCCTCAACAGCACTTCCTAAACCTAGGAAATAAACCAGCAACTCAGCTCCCGACTACAAGGACCAAACAGACAAAGAACCATCGAAAAAAATTGTTTATCTACCAATGAAGTGTAAATTACTTCAATAAAAAATAAGCGGTTCAATATCGTACAAACTAATAATAAGTACAGTCAGACACAAAACGAGGAGCTGTAAGCTGCGTTTAGCTGTTAAATCGAGTGTGAAGCTTGCGGTGTAATGTGTTATCGATTGTACGTTTTTGTGCTCAGCTTGATCAAGTGAGACGGTTGCATTCATTGTAAAACCTTTGTGAATTTTTTAACGTTTTTGTGTTAGAATGTATGCGATGTAGGTACTGTTGCGTAGATATGTATGTAATAATAGGCTAGTTTCCACAATCAATAAATTGCAAATCTATTTAGCCCGTCAGTTAGAGTATTGGAAAATTATGGACAAATATTTTTTGTTTTTGTAAATCAATGAATATTGACAAAGATAAAACGCATCAAAACTCGGGAGTGGGGGCTCGTGACGTCACAATGCAGTAAAAATTATAGCACGGCGTGACGTATTGAGAATTTTAAAAGCGTCGTATCTTAGTTAATTTTGGTCTGCGTAACAAAAGAAAAAATACGTGTCAAATATTTTTTGAAAATCTAATTGACGGACTAATCAGATTTTTTCAGGACACTAAAAAGCAGGCCAATAAAAATAAGACTTCACAAGCTGGACCCTCATGTTATTAGCGTAGTCTCTGTTGGGAATGTGCCACATCTATTTAAAAAGAGAGACGAAAATGCAGCCTTTGATCCGCATTCTAGAAAAACTAGTTTTCTCTCATTTTAAGGCAATATTTATAACAGCAAAAGCAGGGAAAAATCTATTTCATGTCATGAATTTTACACACAGGCATAGAATGTACAGACAAAATTTATTTAATACTAGCGGACGTCACGCGGTTTCACCCGTGTAGTTTCCGTTCCCGTGGGAATACGGGGATAAAATATAGCCTATGTTACTCCGGGTGAATGTAGCTTTCTAATGGTGAAAGAATTTTTGAAATCGGCGCAGTCGTTTTTGAGTTTATTCATTACAAACATACAAAAATACATATCTTTTCTCTTTATAATATTATTAGTGTAGATATATTCAACCTTATCCATTTTCAAGGTTGACTTGGAAAATTTGACAGTTGCAGAAAATTTACACCTTGATGTGCTGGCGTCTGTACAAAGCATTTGTTTTAAAAAAAATCTGCCTAAATATTATTTTAGTTATTCAAATATTTATTTATTTCAATTCCGACAGCCGCTTCACATTTACAAAAGTTATAATAAAATAGCTTAACAATATAATAATTCCGGTAACACGTACAAAAGGCCGTGTCGTTTAAATCCGCCATTACCAGCTGTCCGCAGTATTTAGATCAGTTTGTTTTTAAATTATAATGTACGGAGTACGTTTACCCTGAATGTTATATTCTAAAGTCCCATGGTAATGACCATGAATGTTTATGTGGATGTCGATGTTTTTGGGGGAGAAATAAGGTCAATTCTATTCAGCTTATCGTTGTATATACGTAGATGCCTATGTCTTCTCTTTTCAACTAGGAATTCGGCACAGATGAGGCTATATCTTCCTAAACAGAGAGGAATACTCTTAATTCATGTTTAAAGGAGTTAATTTAGATTTAAGAGATTACATCTTCATAATAGATTTTAGAATACTTAAATATTTCACAATGATTTGCATCATTGCTTACTTTTAAATAGTTTTAGGAAAAAAAATCTAAACATTAAGTTTCAGTGACGATATAACAATGAAATATATCCTATCACCTGTAAAATATCGACAGTACTACTTCCTCACTAACTTCAAGCTAAACCATAACTCCAATCTAAGCACAGTATAAGGTCATTGAACATGACACCCAGTCTGTAGAAAGTTCTGGATATTGCCCCCATGTTTGTGGGCATATGGAAATGGGGCCTTATCGAATTGTAATGAGACTTGACAAATAACGCATTAAAGCGTTTAAACATAACATGTCTTATGATTTTGTTAGGGCTGCTCTCGCGGTCCCGAAGGATATGAACTGTCGTATTAATCATTGCTGGTCTAGCATACCTGACGATCTTTATTCCTGATAGAATGAAACGTTGTCTCGGCCTAGATATTCTGAAAGCCTCCGACATAGCTCTTCGTCGAAATAAGCCGTAGAACCGATGACAAATCGGCAAGCCTAAGGTTGAACACCCTCAAGCTCATTGCAGGTCGAGCCAAGATCTCTGTAGGATGGTTGGTGGCAGCTGCAGGATGAGATTAGCAATGGACTGCTATCAGCTGAAAATGAGGACGATAGGCACTAATCACACTATAAAGAAAGAGTGCATAGTAAAATTTTAAAATAATTGACCTGACAGCTTTGAAAGGTTGGAGAAAATGTCGAAACTATATCGAGTACTTAGGTTTCATTTCAAAATGCAAAAATGCATTCTAAAAAAACGTATTTATGATAAAATTTTAGCCAAAATTTGGAAACTATAATACAAAATCATGTCAACAACCTCTTGTTAGCATAGAATCATACATCAAAAAAAGAAAAATATTTGTAGTCCTTTTTAAAATCAAAATCATCCAAATTAAATTAAAGACTTGCTGCTTGTTAATATTATATTAAAAAATTCTTTTAAAAGATTAGTTAAAATTTTTAAAGGCACAACAAGACCCTAATATTACAACATTAAAATGTTGATACATTTAAATGACATGCCATGATCTGGCACAGTGAATATTTAGCAGAAATTACAATAGTGAACGGGCACTCACACCATATTGAATTACATGAGGTCAAAAGTATGAAACTTTCATTAAGGAAATATTGCTGTCTTTTTATTTCGGTACGTGTTTTATTTGCAATACTAATTTTATTTTATTGGCAATACTGGAGAATTAGATTCTGTATTAGGTTGTCTACCGACTGAGTTTAATTTTTCAAAGCGCTGAGTAAAGCTGGTTGGTTAAACAACTGTTTGTGTAGATATTTCTTTTCTCAGAAAGTAATGTGACTCAAAAACAGCTTTCTTGTTACAAATTCAAAAAAGTGTATTTTGATATCATTATCTCTATCTAACGTCTAATTAAAACTATCACAAACCTTCGCAAGATAACTGATTTCCACGTAAGCATACGAAAGTTGGAATACAAAAGCTTAGGACATGATAAATAAATATCGCTGGATATTACACACAGCGCCATCTAGTGCCACACTAACCAACGAGGCTTGTGTCGTGGACACCAGATAGTTGATATACTACATAGATACTTTTTGTTTGTCAATACATGCTTATTAGACATAAAAACATCCATGACTCGGAAACAAATGTCCATGCTCATCACACAAACATTTGCTCCTACCGGCATTCGAACCCGGGACCCTAAGAACGTAAGGCAGCCTCACTACCGCTGCGCCCGCGCCATTCGGGTCGTCAGATGATAAAGGTAAAACTAATGTCCATAAATGATTGGGCTAGTCACTTTTGGTCCATTTTATGGTGCCAAAGTGGACCTATATCCTAAAGACTTAAATTAATCTAGAACTTAACAACTAATACTAATTTCAAGTAAAAGAGTAAGAAATCTAACAGACCAGGTCACATATCCCTCCGCTCTAAATTCGCGGCATCAATACGAGCTACTTGTACAAGCTGACATGCACTGTGGGCTCTTTTGTCCGGAGCCGGGAACTGGGGCGCTGCACAGTGGCACACTTCAGTTTGCTCTTACGTCACTGCGCCTATGTACCCTCAAGACGCGAGCTTTTCAATGGCTGCTGTAAGCGGGTTTTAATTAAGTATCTTCCATTAAGTGTAATCGGGTAGTTTTATTATGTATGGGAGTTTTTAGTGTCATTGATGTGGTCATAATAATAGTTGCATGGGTTGATCGAATGTTAACTCCAAGTTGCTCTGCTTGGAGGTCAATCTGTGGATTGGTGACCAATAACCATCCACCATGTAAAAAATTCGTTTGTTCGATAACTTTAATTGTATTATAAATATGAAAAAAAATGCTAATTAAAGTGTTTTACGCAATTAACCAGTTGATTGTGATTCTAGATTAGATGTTATTTTTAGATGGCGCAGTTTTTTAAATTGTATTTGCGTACTAGGACCAAAATACGACATATTTTGGAGTACATACCAAGTTTGTTTCAAATGAAAAACGATTTAGATGAACATTTAAAACTGAAACTAAGATACTAGGTATATTGAAACAAGTCAAATAGATCCCTCTGAGAAAACAAGTATTTAGATTACAAATTCTATTATTTACATGAGCAATTCCAACATCCTACCTACCTGCATCGTTCACCAATGTGACACGTACCCTCAACCCCGCCAACGAAAACATTGTTTTTTCCTCTTTCATACATTATCGCATAATAGTGTAACCACGACCCATAATTGGGGTAAATACGCCAAATATCGGCGCTGGTCCTAAGCAAACAACGGGGGTACCTACCCGGCGACACCAGGGTATGCGCGTGTAGATCTACGCGTTAGATGCGTTTTTGTTTTTTTGTGAATGACATTATTCAGAAGCTTTGAATTTTAATATGAAGCTTACGGTCGATTTACAGCGTTGTAAAATTCATCAGATGATTTACAAGCAGCTGCTTTTAAAGTAAGCATTATTTTGGTGCTAAAAGTTTGTTTTTTCTTCACGAGTGCCGTCAAGGGGAAATCTTAAATCGTGGCTATTTCTTCACTAGTTAAACTAAATTATGGATAAACAATAAAAATGAATAGGCTCCAAGGACCAGTTTTATTGAAAATACCAACGCCACTAAAAAAAAATAATCTACGAAAAAGGAAACCTGTTCTACAATTTGTGAAGAAATTGTAGATAGCTATATTTTTCATGGAACAACACTTCTAGACGCTTCTAAGACAGACCCCAACATGTATCTTACCCCGGAACCAAATAACTACATGCAATCAAAACCTGGCTCCATTGGACCAAAACCTTTAACAAAAACTTGAAAACTGCACAAAATATCGCAACAAAAGTCGCAATGTCCACATGTATGTGCAGTATGCAACACACACGTGCAATACTTGCGATCGCCGAGTGCGTCGTATTCTCACGTCTGGCGCGAATCTGACAAAAAGCGAAACGTGATTTATCGACGAGCGAATCGACTCCCACACCCCGCTCACTTATCTAAACTACCCTTATGGTGTTAGGAGAGCGCGCGATGCAATTGAATTGTTGGACGTTGCAAGTGAAGTTTCAAGTTTAATTTGCAAGAATTTTTTAAGCAATAACTTACCTGCTTACTCGGAAAAGGATCAAACGACAAAATCGTCGACGTAGTGGAAGGGGCTCACACAAAGATAGTGAGGCGAATTAAGGCCAGGATCTTCCAATTAGCAACTCTATTTGTGGTGAAAACTTCGTTCAAACTTCGTTTGAAATAATGTTAGAATAAAGTGCAAGCACTACAAAGTGGATGTAACGTCGGTCACTGCGGGCCGAATAGTGTGAAATTAGTGGTTTTAATTTATTATAATAAAAATAATACATATTTTAAAAAAGTGACCTCATAATAATGTAGACAATGTAATTTCTCATTTTTCAGAGTATTTCTTTTATTTTTGTGCTAATAATCTTTGAGTAAAACTTGAAAATAGTCATAAACTTACCTATCTTTGCATGTTTTTATGATCGAGAGAAGTAATAACTATCGTGTTTTGAGCCTAAGAATAATCAAGAACAGTTCATGAACAACAACATATATTTTTTTCTGGATTAAAATAACGTCTATTTCATACCTTAACTTCTAAGGGATGCATTGGTACAAATTCTAACCGAATCAAAAATAGACTCAACCAACCACAGGTCGATTGGAAAATCTTGGCCTTAATTCAATAAATAGAAAAACTGAGAAATAAAGAAAAGCTTTGGCAGACTATATATTTATTTACAAAGGTTCACCTACAGCACATACATACACTTACATAAACTAAATCATACGGTAATATTCTAAACTATATGCCAATTACAGGTAAACACAACATTGACAACAAAGACGCCAGATTACCGCTTAGATGCCAACTTAAGTCTATGTGTACAATCGATTATGAAAAGAAAATGGGATATAAATGTGACAAGAGTGGTGAGTTGAGACCTGTGTTTCTGAGGTAGTAGGGCGCTGTAGAATTGTGGTTATGGGAAAGCGTGGAGTTCTAGGCGGAACTTTCAATAGAATGCGCGATAGCAGTGCACTACAATCTATGCGACCGTTCACTAGTTTGTGAAGGAACATAAGGCTATGTATAATTCTCCGTTGCCGTAGAGGGGTTATCTTAAAGAAACTCAGACGCTGTTGATAGGGACACCTATGGGATAGGCCAGGGGATATAAAAGCGAGGTGTCTGGTGAAAGCCCGTTGTGCTGTGGAAAAGACTACCCTAGGTACATAATTTTTCTCTGGTAGTTTAAGTTTCTATCATAGACAATCTCTATTGGCCAGACATTACTTAAAAATGAGACAATTACCTAATTTGAGAGACCTTGTAGGTCTGTATACCAGCAGTCAACTAGGTTATAAGTAGCCTCCGCCAGATAAGTAAGAATTAAAGCTATATTGCTCTTTCCTTAATTTCTCTGCGTAGGTCCCCCTTTTTTTTTTTCGGATGGGAAACCATCAAATGACTTCTCCCGCTCTGGGCGGAGCAGGAGGGAGTGTCAGACTTTTACTGACTAAAACCCATCCATGTTCCTTCATCGCCCTTTGTGTTCCGGGGCCACGGTATCTCTTTCGAATAGTCCCGCAACCCCGGCAGGCATCGGTCCTTGCGGACCCCTTCCTTTTTGCTGACTCTCTTTGAGGCGCGCGTGGAACACGAACGCGCCGTCGACACGGCCTGTCGTCATGAGACGGACGGACGGCGAGCTAGCCCATAGCCCACCGTCCACAGGCCCGCGCCTACGGTGGCCGGGGACCACGTGGTGGAGCTAGCCATTACTAGCTACTACTACATACATTACTAGCCCATCCCTCATAATACATTATGGATCGTTTTTAATTACTAGAAAAAGTCAAGGATCACGATAAATGTAGTTTCAGGTCAAGTTTATATCATTATTTCTGTTTTCGGAATTATGTTTTTGAATAAAAAAATTATGCGGGTTAATGACCTTTAATTCTTACTTATCCCCGGAGACTATTATTTGATTTTCTTGCTTGATTAGTCTACAATGAATAACCATTAAGAATTAAAACAAAAAAATAGGTATCAAAATAACAATGTTTTAATGAAAATCAATGCGTCGTGTTGTTTTGTAAATTTAATCGAAATTTAGCGTGGGATGATATAAACTACATGTCATTAGAATTCAAAGATAAGATTTTAAGCGCTGATTTTTAATGCAGCAACACTAAGAATCAGTCACTAAAATTAAAATTACTAAACGGTATTGAATAACAAATATATTAGGTTAGTCACAAAGAAGATCTAGTTATAATAGAATAACAAACTGATTCAAAAGGTCGAATTCTCTATGTTCATTACATCAGATTTTTTTGTGCTGCAGGTGTAAAGACGATAGATAACTGTCTGGTCAAATGACAACCAGTCTAGCCAGATTAGGACATGGGGAACCGGGTTTAGGTCCCATAGTAGAACGACTTTTTCCCAGGTTTTTCTGTGAGACCGTAATCGGGTTTCGCATGTCCTAAGTCAGATTGCTAGGCCCTCCCAAGTTCTATTAATTTTGAAGTTTATTTGTTTAAAACGATCCTATAAAATACCATATTCAAAGGGTGTGAAAAGGGAAAAAGCCAGGGGGGGTTAAGGGTGTCTAAGTCATAAACAGCCAACCCTGAAAAACAATATGAAAAAAAAATTGCCGTTCTTTACAAAATTACTACGCTATCAAAATGCAGGATTTTTTGTAAATATTTCAGGTGGTATTCCATATTAGATAACTTTCATGAGTTCCCACATTTAAGGTGCATAAAGCCTAGTTACGGGTAATTTTTTGGGTTATTCTATATTTTTTATTCAAACTATACAGGGTGTCCAAAAATAGTTAAACTTTCCACCTTCCTGATTTCACGTACATTTATCAACAGTGTCAAACGCAACAACTTCAACGGGACTACCTGTGATCCACCCCCGCGTTTTATCGCAAAAAAATAACGCGCATAATCGTGATCGCATAGTCGGGACTGACTCCTCAGGTCACTTTCCTTGTTCCAACACAGACGCAATCTCAACCATACCAAACAGGAATCATGGTTTAAAATAGAGTGGCACAGTCATGTTGTTTTTCGAACGAGAAAATTATGTAGCTTAAGAATCAGAATCGTTTGTTTGATAAAAGTATTATTATTTGTAATAAATTCTGTCCGTTTTGTATGGATTTTTGACAGTGTAATTCTTAATGTTTTTATTCGTTTTTATGTTGGCGTAATGTCACATAATTCTGTGACGATTCAGTCGTGGGAGAATGTCGCACACTCGCAGGGTTACTACATATTGTGCAGGTGAAATAAATAAATAATGATAAAGTGAATTGCAGTAGGTGTTTGTAGTAGAAACATTATTTATTTTGGGGTAAGAACCTTTTGACATTGTAAGTATTTGATTTTATGATCTGGTAAATAAACGATTTGATTTGATTGAAAAACTTTTCCTGTTTGTTGAATATTTCAAGTGGGAAATTACGGAACGGACTAATTAACCCGCAGTAAGGAAAATACAAATAACTTCTAAATTAAAATGTTGTTACAGAAAACCATAGATAGAGTAGATCTTCGACAGTCGTTACGGGTTACTCAGAAGCTTGAAAATCGGTATTGAATTACCCAGTTCCTGGGAGGAGGTCAGATAGGCAGTGTGGAGGTCAGATAAGCAGTCAATCCATGTTTTACTGGTATTCAGCTGTATCTAGTTCGACTGGAAATCGACCCAAACAAATTAGGGAAACGGCAATCAGACAACGACTAAGGAAAAAATACTATTCAAAAATTCATTTAAAAACACTCAAGTAGCTAGCTTAAAACCAAATACGGTAAAAATTAAACACATCTATCTGCACATATGTACATACAAGTTTACTTCCAAACGACATCCAGTTTTATTAATAAATATAAATAGTATATTGACATGTGAACTCGCAATCCGCGGTACATAAACAGACCAATGAACTGCGTTTGAATTATTAAAAAAAAACATATACCTATACTTATATACCTACCTATGATAAGTTACGCAAATGTAGAAAGCTACATATTATATTAATGCGTAGCGACTGTTTAAGATTGGAGGTACGAAATTAATCGGCTGATATAAATAGATACCTAATTGTTTATTTTCCAGGTTTTACATGAGCAGGTGCTAACCTAAAACTAGTATACAATTATACGTAGAGTGGTGATCATTGATAAAGAACGATTAATAGGCGTGACGACAAAAAAATACTAATTAGTCCGTCAGTTAGATTTTAGAAAAATATTTGACCCGGGCTTTTTTTCTTTTGTTACGTAAACCAAAATTGACGAAGATATAGGTATGAAGCTTTTAAAATTCTCAATACGTCACGCCTAGGTATAATTTTTACCTAGTTCTGACGTCACGAGCCCCCACTCCCGAGTTTGGATGCGTTTTATCTTTGTCAACATTCATTGATTTACAAAAACAAAAAATACGTGTCCATTAATTTCCAACTAAGACGACGACACTCCGGAAGTGACTGGGGTAGACCTGATAGTGGCGGTACGCAGGCTCAGCGCCAAAACTAAAATAGATTTGCAATTATTTGATACTGTCGTCATGCCTATTCAATTTATTGTTATTTAATAAGCTATATTATAAGGTGCCTTTTTCTAAGTCTAAGTTCTTTTTTAATTTGTGTTTTACAGTTATTTTATAGAATTGATTACTTACATAGGTAAATTGAGAAGTAATCTTAATAACGTAGTCAATTGACTAATGATTATTCAAATTAACAGATAATTCGGCGAAAATCAAGTACCGTTTAATATTTTAAAATTTTAAAGTAAAGAATAATTCGTTTTTTTGTAAAGTATTTAACGCCATGTGTGTTGTAATCCTTCTTAAATAATTGGTAATGTCAAACGTACTGCGATCTTTGACGTTGACATTAATTTAATTCTTTCATTACAACAAAAATAATGACTGCATACAAAAAAATATGTTGGCATACAAAAAAATCCATCTTTTGCCCTCAAATCAATGACTATTAATTTTAGTAATGCTGTTTTTGAGCAATTGTTTCTTGACTGGGATTTTCCTATAGTATTTCCTGGATTAGAGATTCCTAAGTGCCTTGTTAATTCTTCATTGATGAGTTAAAGACTTACTTGATGACTGTATCTGTAGTCAAGTTTAGGTAAATACTTGTGCGAAAATGTTTATGCAATAGAGTAATAGACAATAATTTGAACGAAGTAAGAACCGTCAAAGAAAGCAAAGCTAAGAACTCTTAACCTTAAACATTTTCAACTTCAAGCATTTACTAAACTATAGAATGAAAATCGTATCCTAAATAATTACTTTAATCAAGTCATCGCTTGGAATTGTTTATAGATACGGGTGTAAAAGGTATTGATTAAATAAAACCACGCCATAGAGCATTGTTTAATAAAAATCAATCCAATCAAATGAAAAATTGAAATTTATCAAGGGGGATATGAAGAGGTTTCTCTTATAGTAAAGCCTCATTTCGCCAGTTATGTTAAAGTCTCATGTATCTGAAAGGGGGTGAGCTTATTGCCAACCGGGCACAAATCCAGACTTTGTGGCTGCTACTGAGAAATCCCTGATATAAAACCCAATAACACTTTGCCCGAGCTGGGAACCGAACCCAGAAGCCTCGCAGTAGCGCTACTGACTGTTAGACCAACGAGGCCAACCAAACAACCAACCCAATCAATAGACATTCAGTCTAAGCGCAATCTAACAATACCTTAACTGATAAAAAGATACCTTTTAGAAAACATTGAAACAAAATATAAACATTTACCAACACAGAGCAACAACACGATAGTTGATAGTCTTAAAAAACTTAACCCAAAACGCTATAATATCTACCTGCTTTGTTCAAACAGTGTTAGGAATCTGAAATAATACTTCCATGCCGCAACGACCTGTGTTATATCGTTAAATATTAAAAAAAAAACACTACCTGTAGCTTTGATACGACATAAAACTATTTGACTATCGCAAAAAATATCAACAATGAAAATCAAACCTTATCTCAATAAGAATAAGTTGATTTTTCGATACGTTTCACTTTTAAAACTGCATCTTAGCGTCTCTGATAAAAAGGTTAGACGTCCAATGCAATTGTAAATTTTGAAATATTTATGATGTTATAAAGTGTTGTTTATGTCTAGGAACTAAGAATTATTTTCGCTTAGCACTGAGATAATGTTCCTGGCTAGACAGCAGTGGCTAGATATAAACCGTTTGAGATTGTAACCCAATATTGTGCACGAGCGATTCAAAAAACTTTGTTATCTGTAAAAAAAAACATTTATATTTTTCTAGATAAAATATAAGTTACTGTCAGATCTTAATCTAATTCTTATTAGCAACAAACCTGAAGCTATTCACATTTTCATTCAAATTAGACAACAACTCACTAAATGCATTTAAAGCTTCATTTTAAAAATGAAGCTTTAAATGCATGCTTTTATTTAAAACATCATTCTGTCTTTGTCATTTTCAAACGATTGACAGAAATAGAACGATGTTTTCAATACTTTTAGCACTAAAAGCATTTAGAAAATTCTAGTGAGCCTTAAAAACTACTAAAAGGTGCTGTAGTATGAACCCTTCCGTTACGTTCGTTTGCCTAGCCTTTTCCCAACCATGTTGAGGTCGGCTTCCAGTCTAACCGGATGCAGCTGAATACCAGTATTTTCCATGGAGCGACTGCCTATCTGCCCTCCACAACCTGTTAGTACTGGAAAATACATTCCGTCATTACGTAGTTCCTTTTATTGCATTACAAAACTCTTTAATTACAAAATCTTGAACTCGACTCCCAGGACCAATAAAACAATTATAACTTCACATTTAGCCAACATAAAATCCGCTATTGAATGAAAACGCAAATATTTTAAAACGCAACCCGGAATTCAGACAAATAAAGTATTTTTTTTTTTAATTCCAAATCTTTCAATAAAAGCTTTTAGTACAAAAAAAAAATGTTTAAAAGCATTGCTCTACACTGCCCTTACCCGACTGTGTTGAAAAAAAGATGATTAATGATGTCGGAAATTAAATAATTCGAGCGCAGGTACAGCGTAGTGGCAATTTTTTAGCTATTGTCCCTTCGTAACAGAACAGGGTGTAATTTCTGGTCATGTTTTTTTAAATTATTAAATGCCCAATACATATTTGCTTAAAAAAAGAGATTGAAGAGAGAGAGATTTAGATTTCAAACTATCGGTGAAAGAACACAGTAAGGTGCAGTTCTAACTTTGTAATTATATCAAGGTTTTGAGCACGCCAGCTCCCACTAGTCTAGAGGCCAATAAAGCACAACGAATTGAGCAAATATCTACGTATTTCTACCGTTTCAATCAATTCCAAATCAATCTACAACCCATGAATTTAGGTAAACTATACAGGTACAGGTTAATCGGTCAGTAATTGCATTTTTAATTAACAATCCGTGAATAAACGAAATAACTCAATACACATTACGATACCGCAATGCGAAAGGACCAATAATCTAAAACGCCAACATTCTGCAATCAAAAATATTATTTTTCGTAAAAAAAACAAGCTGCAATATGTGTTGATGATAGGCAATCAACTTTAATTATAATAATTGACTATTGAAAATAACATTGCGGTATTGCGAACAACTACGGGTGAAAAAACTAGTATTAACGTTTAAATCGCAGTACAATAAAGAAAAAAATAGGAATGCGGCTTGTTTGATTTGAATACACGTGATTCCGTAAGTAAGAAAAAATTTAGATATTAAAGCAATTGAACATGCGGAAAAATTAGGCAAGAACAGATCCTGGCAATAATTATGTCTAAAACCAAAACGCAGATTGAAAAAATCCACCGATAATGGGGGCTAATCAAGGAGAGCAAGATATAATAATGGCATAGAAAAATATCAACAATAAAAGCCACACACCGTTATGAATATGACTCGCAATGATTAGGGAAGCGTGACAAGGGAGGAGGTCTATACAGGGGCGTAGCTACTGCCGTATCAGCCGTATCAATGATACGGGGCCCCCGAGTAACAAGGGCCCCTGATGAGGAAAAAAATCTCAAATATTCTTCTTGATAAAAGGTAAAAAAAAATATAACTTATCGCGATCCAGAAAGCTCCAATTTTTCGAGCTCACTCTTTGATGAAGGCTTCATCTGTCGTGGTTCAGAAAGCACCTATTTTTCGAGCTCGCTTCGCTCGCTTTTCGATGAAAATTTAAATTTCAGGATGATGTCATTTTCAATTTTAGCTCTTCTTAAGTCATAACGTTGTTGTATCACTTTGCTCGCTCACACATTCTCTTAGTAAAATGAATGACAGCCAAATCGATGCTGTCAGGGTGCTATTTTCTTAGTTTTGCAAAAATAATTTGTGATTTTCTCCTTTTTTTGGGTTTCGCCGCACTCGGGTTCAAAGGGCCCCCAAAAAAATTGTATACAGGGCCCTACTAGGACTAGCTACGCCACTAGGTCTATACTAACAGTGGGTAGAACAAGGCTACCTATGATGACGATCTTGATTTATGTTATGAAAATGATGTCTAAGCAAATAATTATGTACTAACAAAGACAGAAAAGGTATAAAACAACTCGTTCCATTATCATCTGCCCAGTCTTTTCCTAAGTATGTTGAGGTCGGCTTCCAGTCAAACCGGATGCAATTGAATAACAGTATTTTACATGCAATGACTGCCTATCTGACCTCCACAACCCGGCTCGTACTCTAAGACCAAAATAACTGCGGTCCTCTACCACTCCCTATAAAGCACCAAGTATAGAACGTATACCAAACATTTAAATAAAAAGTGGTTCCAATAAGCTTTCGGGGTATAAAGCTGAACAATTACAGCGCGCGAGGATTGTAAAATTTTACAATCTGTACGAATGATGGCCGACTGCTGTTATTATGATTACCAACGCCGAATTCTAATGGCGTATAGACAATATGGACTTGTTTTATGTAAATTCCGTATATTGTTTTTATTTTAAATGTATAATTTTTTTTGCTTGTTCTATTAGCAATAATACGTAAGACTTTTTGTTCCACTAAAAAGTTACTCCTAGATCGATCGTTATAACCACAAAAAGGTGGTTGAGACATCCTGGATGTGGAAAGTGGAAGACCGGGTGTTGTGTCGCAGTTTAGGGGAGGCCTATGTCTAGCAGTAGATAGGTAGGGTTGAATTGAGGAAACCTGACGCTATTTCCATGAATTTTACTTTTTAAGGATTTAGCAAAGGAAGTGCTACTGAAAACTGTCAGTAGTAACTCCTAACTCGCAGTAGGAAACATCAAATGAGTCATGTCTTAAATCTACGTAACCGAGCCTAATTGCAATTAATAAAAATCGATAACTCCAACAGCAACTAATATTTTTATAAATATTTTTATGACCTTGCATCACAATTTACGAAATAGTTTAAACAAAAATCATCAAATGAAGCTAACCTAAGGCACCTAAAATACTTGAACACATACTTGTATCATTAAAACATAGGTATGGTAAAACAAAAAGTATGTTACGACATAACTATCATTTTAAAGTTCAAGATTATTCGGGGCACATTTATATATCTAGATTTTTTGCAACAATTATCGTCAGTTATTACATCTGGTAAAGGTTATTATTTTGGCATCGAGGAAACATAATTCAAGACATAAGTACGTCATTGTTTTGATTACTTAGTGATTAAATGACTGACACTGATATCGATGAAGGAAAACATCGTGAGTGTTATTAAATATCAGTAGACATGTATAAGGCTGATGTTTAAAAAAAACATCGAGGCGTCCTGCAGCAAATGCTAAGCTGTGGGCCCGCATATCGCAAACCTGGAGCCCTGAGACAACTAGACAGGCTCGCGGCTGACCGAGGAGAAGATAGCGGGATGGCTTTCACGTTAATTGGAAAGAAGAGGCGCAGCATTGAGAGAAGTGGAAGGAATGGGGGAAGCCTTTGCCCAGGAATGGGACATTAAGTCGAAGCGAAACTTACAAAGGCTTATAATATAGTCAAATTAGTTACGATGCAAATCAAAAGACCAAACTTTTCCTGTATGCAAGGACCAGATAAAAATAATTTCTCTAGAATTACTTTAGTCTTGGCCTCCTCCATAACCAAACCGCAACAATTTTGGCGTGACACTTCACATTGCACCCCTGTGGGTTGAGCCGGGTCGCAGAGCGCCTGTAACGTGACCCGACATATGGCACGCTCCGCACTTCCGACAATTTCACAAAAAAAGGATGCTTAAGACTGACGCAAAAAATTAAGAAGCTGAGTATGGCACGCTCTTTAACATTGAGGGATCCGTATAGTGTTGTTTTACCTTTTTTTTTTTTCGGTCGGGTAACCATTAAATGACTTCTCCTGCTTTGGGCGGAGCAGGAGGGAGTGTCAGACTTTTACTGACTAAAACCCATCCATGTTCCTTCATCGCCCTTTGTGTTCCGGGGCCACGGTATCTCTTTCGAACAGTCCCGCAACCCCGGAGTGTTGTTTTACCTAACATTATATTTTTTGATGATATTCAGAGTCCGACAATTTGCCAGTCTTTCCAAGAGATATTGTGTTTCCCAGGAACGGATTGTCGATCAAGTACCTAAGTCAAGAAGTCAGATGCAGAATCTGTTTATACTAGAACCCGACCTCACACTACAGTTTGGGAAAGGCTTAGCAGATGGAAGAGGAACATTAGTTTTGCAACGAATTATGCATTGTGTATGCAGATAGAACTTTAACTTGCTCTTCAGAAGAGAATCGGATATTTAGGCAGAACTTCGGAGTTTTAGAGCACGTAGGTAACGCAATAAACGCAGTATGTGACGTCTTCACATACTGATTAACACACAACTGAGGCCACATATGGAGGTCAAAGGATCAAAGTTGTAGGTCACAGCGAATTCATCACTTTTTTTATGACTACTTAATTTTAGTCACCTCGATCTTAGTGCATTTTTTCCAGTTAAAAGTAAAGTGGCAAATGCTTATAGATAAATTGGAGGTAATTTACATCGAATTATTTGATTGCCGTTAATTCTGAATGACGTACCTAAATGCTAATCATTCTGACTTTTATTTACGAGCAAAAATAATTGTTAATGTTATTTAACGTAAGTGGTAAAACAGATTGAACAAAGTTCATGATTCCCAATCCTCTGAAATAGACAGTTTAGTAACTAAAATTTGCAATTTTAGTTTAATTTGTTACTGTTCACTGCTAAAAATGGTGAAACCTTTATAATTATTTAAGCTCATGCAACCAAAACATCGAACTTTATCGAAAACAAAAAAAGGTATTGTCTTTTTCCTCATGGATCTCCAAAACGCTACACTATGTAAGGACGAACATACAAACTGCATGTGCGGAACATTTGTGCACATGCGCGGCGCAATGTCGTCCATCTGTCTGTCACAAAAAATATCAGCTACCTACCTACTGAGTTATTCTAACGCTACGTCACTTTGTCACTGGTCAGGCAGATATTAATTAGAGTAATTAAGGAGACAGGCACCGATTGGTGATCGAGGGCAGATCTTACAAGGTCGAACTATTAGTCGTTAGTATTTACTGACTACATAACATATCATAACATCACGCTTCAAGGCGTGATGTTATGATATGTTATGTAGTCAATCCTCGAAGGGTTAAGCAGAGGTGTATCTTAAAAATACACCCAGATTTCGCCAGTAACTTGTTTAACTCCCATGTAAAAGGGGGCGAGCCTATTGCGATCAACCGGGCACAAATCCAGACTCCGTGGCTGCTACTGCAAAATTACTGATGGAAAAACCCAATAACACTTTTCCCGGCTCGGGAACCAAACGGCATTTGTTTTTCTCCAAAGTGAGCACAAACGAATGGGGGGACGTAGAGAAACCCAGCTAGATGAACCGACAACCTTAAAAGATAGTTGGGTCAGACTGGATGCAGAAAATGGAGGACAGGGGATTATGGCATGGTCCGGAGCGAGACGGAATGGGACGCCGTCACCTCCTTCTGCGAAGCAGTAATGCTAGAGATGGAAGTGGCGGAACGTGAGAGGGAGAGAACCTCACGTCCCAGCCGCCGCGGGAGACGCCCCAGGCGTCGGGGGCCACCACGTGGCCCCCGGCCACCGTAGGCTCGGGCCTGTAGACGATGGGTTATGGGCTAGCTCGCCGTCCGTCCGTCTCATGACGACAGGCCGTGTTTACGGGGCAGGAGTGTTCCACGCGCGCCTCAAAGAGAGTCAGCAATAGGGAGGGGTCCACAAGGGCCGATGCCTGCCGGGGCTGCGGGACTGTTCGAAAGAGATACCGTGGCCCCGGAACACAAAGGGCGATGAAGGACATGGATGGGTTTTAGTCAGTAAGAGTCTGACACTCCCTCCTGCTCCGCCCAGAGCGGGAGAGGTCATTTGAAGATTTCCCATCCGAAAAAAATAAAAAAATAAAGGGGGATTATGGCGTGGCTTGGGAGAGGCCATGCCCAGCACAAGTTAGGATTAGTTAATTGATTGAGAAATGTGATAAATACCTCCGACCGATTTATAGACTTGATGAGTTTCTACACAAAAGTTTGATCTATTGTTGTTACCCATAATCTCCATAAATTAACTTTTCTAAGAGCCAATTTCCTTTTACACACCTCAAATCATCATAGACAAATCTCTCGCCCACCTCCGCCATAATTATAATACCATTATTTATGGCAAATGATCCTAATGAAAAAGCTACTGCCATAAACCCATCAATCATATCTATTAAACAACTATTTAAGTTAAAAATCACGGAAAATTATCATAACCCGAAAATTACATTGACTGTTTCAAAGATCCACCAGTTTCTTTAATTAAACGTTTAAATAAATAAATATGCAGGCAATTTATTTTAAACGCGTCAAAATGAGGCTCTTTCCTCTACTTTAGAAAAGAAATTAGCAAATATTTATGTACCACGTACGGCCCCATGACCGATTCAACTGAATGATAGGGAAAAATACAGTTATACAGCGTTTAGAAGAAATAGAAGCGTTTAAATGATATAAATCTATCTGTGTTGCTTAATTAAAATCATTTAATCTGCAATCGGAATATATTATGGCAACACGGTGCCAATAAACCACAGTAATGTGTGGAAACATACGGGCAGTAATCGTGAGCGTAGATGCTGACACGATAACGATTTATTTTGGCAACTGAAATAAAGAACTATAAATACGTTATACCATTATTTTTTTTCAAATAATTATGTATTATACAATGTTATTAAGTAATATAATATGAGCATGAATATCCTAAATAACATAGGTTATGAACCAAGTTATAAAAAAAATCTTTAGCTCTATTTTTCCAAAAAATAACTCTCATTGTTTGTGCTGTTTTTTTAAGTAAGAAAGAAAACACAAATGGAAACTTCCACTTCATATCATTCCTATACAAAAACTCACGAAAGGAACTCATCCGTAACGGAAGATCGAAACACGTTCCGAATTCAATTTGCCCTAACATTTTTATTTACCTTTTATGGCGTCAGGAAATACCTTTTACCCTGCAAGCGACACAGCCAGTCACTTTTACTGGGATACGATTGTTGACTGCGCTTTCCTTACTTTGTTGAGGGGAATCAATTGCGATACAAGGAATAAGAGACATCACATAATTCTGTTCTTATCTGTCTGTCTGTCAGAGTTAATTTCAACTCAGAATGAGTCATTTTTGTGAAGCTCGTACAATTATGAGTGAAAAAAATGATAATGAGTGAAGAATACGCAATTTCAACCAAAACGGAACGAGAAAACGACGTGTAACATACGACCAATCACAGTAGTGACGCGAAACGCAGTTACATAGATTTCGACCGATGACACTCACGCACATCTATCCGCTCCGTCCGGTGGAAACGGAGTCTTAGAAGTTTTTATTGCAGTGATCGAGTGGCGTCGAAGAAATGGAATGAAAAGTGTTGGTCGTCCGGCAACGAGAAGGGCAGACGACATTGTTGTGGGTCAGACCAAGATGAAGCAGGCACAGGATCGTGGAGATTGATTAAGTGGGTGAAGATGGGCTGTGGTAGTTCTGGCGTTTTTATAAGCGCTGCTCCGTAGCGTGCCCTGTCACAACAGTCTCCCGTATCATACCATCGCGACATGTCGTTCCACCAGTACGTCCCCGTAACAGCCGAGTGTTTCCGCCATGTTTCACGAATCAGCATATAAATGAAAAACGTACATAATATCATCAAATTCGAAAGTACCATATTGAACCGGAATCATTACCATACCTACTGATTTACGCAATTAGTAGGAATTTTTAATTTATTAATAGACATTTGGGCTTTATTGATTTTGCCCGAGGCGGTCGTTTTACGGGTTGAGCGAAATGTACGGCCCATTCATACATAACTTAATAAGATAAATCACCTTATTACTAGGAAGTAAGAAAGGTTTAGTTTTTTGGTTAAAGTTGGAACTAAGGACAAGATTTAAACTATGAGAAATACGAATCAGTTCTATTTCCTTGTAAATTTTGACGTCTAAATGTCTAATAAAATGGCCTCATTAAAAATAAACGGTTTAAATTCGAATTTGACGAAAAAGAAAACTGGAAAATGTAATTTCCATTTCCCAGATTTCCATAAATGCTATTAAAATTATAAAAGTCAATATTTTTGGTTTAATTTCTTTGACTAAATTTTTTCACAAAGAGTGTTAGATCCAGGCACCCGTAGGATTGTCCGTCCATACACAGATAAATAGTTTAAAAATGCCCTAAAGTAACATGTATATAACTTGTCAAAAGTTATATAGGTAAGTAAATGTGAAGATGTACACCTACCACTGCTTGTCTCTGCATCACCCAAAGGTTTGACTGGTAGAAAATGCCTATGGCATTAAGTCCGCTTCTGTACTTTGTGCTTGAAGTGTTAAATAAATAAATAAATAAGTAAATCAAAAAACAAAAATAACTCAGTTATTTATAGTCAAAATTAGCACCAAAACACGTGTTATAATAAATGTTAAATGATTAACAAAACAGTTATTTACAGGATCGTATAATAGTTAATTAGGCACTAATTAGATAGAAAGGCAGTTTTGTTCGTTAATGAGTGTGATGTATTGCACCCATTTTTATATTTTATAGCATAAAACACCGACCGATCGAATTTAGAGTGAACCTGTTGAATATTCAAGAAAATCAAGTGACAGTTAGGTAACAACACTACTTACTTAATACCAAATTAACTTTACCGATCACAAACTATTTGTTACTCAAAATTCAACTTTAACACCTCAAGAACAAGGTATATGGCATCGAAAAGGTGGTGTGTAAGTAAATGAGTGTGCGGATCATCGATGTCAGATCACTACACTGAAAAATGCCTCCAAGTGGACATCGGCAGCTATTGAAGTGTTAAAAAACAATAAATCACCAACAACCGGGTGATTAATTTATAGATCAACCAATGTTACTGTATCATTTAATAAATCACTCCTAAAATCGAAGCAATAAGGTTGAAAATCGCTCAATAAAATGTGACATAAAGGTCAGACTACACTGGTTTCAATATTTTACGTTTTAGTTTATGGTCGTGTTATGGAGGCCTGTACAAGACTTGAAATAGGAAAGTTTAGTGAAAGGTCGCCGAGATATATTGTCTCGCATTTGAAACACAATTTATTTATATTTAATCAAGTCACCGTGGGTTTTTTTATGTGAGACTAAAAATAAATCTTTTTATACCAAATAAAGTAAAGATAATATGTTTTTTTTTACCTTTCAGTCGTACCCTACTGCAAAGAAGAATCTGATAAAATTAAAAGCTGGCCACAATTGTTACCTTACCTATTACTATCACTTATTAAAAAAATCCCGTAGTATTAAATAAAACTCATCATCATCATCATTCTCCTGATCTTATCCCAATAGGAGCTATCGTTTTTGAGCTCACTAGATGGCACCACTATCGAGTGAGGTCTTGTCAATAATTCTATTTTATACTTTAAAGTACCAATAACGTCATAAAACGTTTATTTTATTACGTATAACAACATAGTGTAAACTTCAGATACACATTTACAATATTCTCCCTAAAATTAGCAAGCATGAAACATTTAAAAATCATTCTACCTCCAAGTACTAAGAAATAAGATCCTAAGTTGCTACTTAAAATCTTCAAGTCATAATTAATCAGGAATGGCTCGGTCTACAACACAATCGTGAGTATTATTATAAAAAAGCACGCAACGCGCGAACAATGTATGACATCTGACATTTCGGAAGACCTTACTCTACACGAACGCCTCTAGCGGCCTAGCGGCGAATTCATTCATTCCCCATTCATTTGGGGTCGGCGCAGCATGTCTTCTTGTTCCACACTTCTCTATTACTCGTCATCTCAGCAGTCACCTCCTTTCTAGCCATATCCATCCATCGTTTCGTATATAAAAAAAAAAATATGGTGGTAGTATTGTCAGGCAACTGTTGTTTCATAATTACTGTGCGCAAACCGGTAAACTAGTACTTTTCTACGATACTAGCCGAACTCTGACAACCAAAAAATGTTCCCAACCAAAATCTCATTACGGCACAATAAATTATAGCGAGCCTCAAGCAATGCACAACAAATGTTAAGTCGGCGACGATATTAATTGTAATCGAAACCGGTTTGCTCCGGTTACAACCGCATGCATATCCGGATAAAAGCCGTAAATAACTGAGATGTCCAGTGAATTTAATGCAATGACGCAATTTGACGGTAAGACACAGAAAAGCAATATTGGTGTAACGGGATTTATTTAAAGAAAATTATTGCTATGTCCAATTGATTTATACTGTGTCCGAGACATGCAACTCTACTTCAAAGGTAATATTTCAGCAAAGATGAAATAAAATCGCAGTCGTCTTATTTTCTGATGCATGAAATAATTATTGAATTATTTTTGCAATATCATGACAGCATAACCCTTTGCATCAATATGCAAAGGGTAAATTAACCAATTTATACAAATTATTGCAAGTTTATACAAATTAATACTAGTTTCGCGGAGTGGGTTGTTATTAAGGGTTGCAAGGTTTTCTTTGGCATTCCTTGTGTCTTTAGCTAATCTTTTCCTTCAGACCTGGCTAAGAATCAGAGGCACCAAAAGAAGAAGAGCAGAAACCTGATCCTAAAATAACGATAGAACTATCTTAGTAAGTAGCGACAAATACCCTCTTCTGACCTTGTTATTCTTATATACTTCAAAAGACTAAACTATCATAAAATATTCCACTCATACCGATCTCCATTTATAACTACATATTAGTAATATCTTTATACATTAGTATGGAGATAATCACTCTACCCACGACCGCCGACCGCTCCAATTGTCCCACAATATATGTTTTGTTACACAATGATAACTGATGACGTCACTTAGATGGTAAAGGTAAAAGCACAGATATAAAATTAGTCAAAACATAAAAAAGTCAAGACAACCCTGTGACCCCTTAAAAGTACCCTATAGTTCAATCACATCTCGCCAGTAATGTTCATGTAACATGGAGCGGGCCCATTGGCATCATCCGGGATCCGGACAGCGGGCTACTACTGAGAAACTCCTAGTGGAAAAACCCAATAACACGTTACCCGACCCGGGAATAGAACCCAGGACCACATGCCCTCAAGTAGCGCTTGCGACAATTAGACCAACGAAGCAGTCAACATTCAAAGACATATGTCATCTCTAAATCCGCACAAGGACCCGTGCGGTGGATTACGGCCCGTTTCCTCTTATAAATACAAGGCCAGAGTCCCAGCACTGGTAACATTCTATATTGCTTAGGCACAGTTTTAAGCACTGCACGAGATCAGCGTCTCCTTAACTCGAGTCGTTCGGGCTACTTTCTATGAAACTCCATATTGCCATGCACACTTTAAGCGCCGATACTGCATCATCTTAGTGGCGGTACTTTCATACAAGCCTTCAAGCTTGGCTTGCCCTTATAACCTACTACAGTCTGCTCGCCTTATGTATGGGCTTGCCATATTATTGGCCCCTAGGCACGCCACTGCATCACCTCAGATCGGGATCAGCTAGTAAAAATAAGGTGAGGTAGTGCATACCGATCCGATGCAGTGTTTATAAGTGTGCTTATGAGCTTTCTCCGGGTTTTTACATTTGAGACAGTTTGAACATTTGGGTGTCTAACGGTAATGTCGTAAAAGTTTATAGCGAGCTTAGATTGTGTGAGAATGTGACGAAATCATTGCTCCGATTTAGGTAAAAGATTTTATTGTTGGATACAGTTTCCGGTGCATTGTGGATTAATCCAGTTTAACTTTAGAGAGCACCGAAAATTTCTTATGAAGAACTAATAATTAGCTACTTTTTTGCAATAAGCGAGAGTTCTGGAGCCATGCTAAAGAACTGAGCTTGGTTCTGCCAACTCAAAGATCGGTTAGGTAGGTTTAAGTACTTTCTGAAAATAGTCACCATTCATGAAAAGTTCGAATAAATAATAAACAAGCAGAGTCTGTTAATCAGTTTAAGACAAAGATGCCTCATCAGAATGGCTCCGGCCCATCTCGTAACTTTCCCATTTCGACAACTAAACAAAATAGCATCACAAAAGTCCCATTTCGTAACTATTTTGATCTTCGTGATCATGGTGCTTGCAACAGCACCGAAGTATCGAGAACTCAAAATAAATAGTGAACATGGTAAATATTCCGTTTTAGTGTTAATGATAGTGTTGATTAGAATTTGATAATTATTCAAATAAGTCGAATAAGCACCTCATTTGTCGGAAACATAACCCACAATTTAAGTAACGACACATAGCAAGTCAAAAGTTCAGCTACTTCTCACAGTAATGACGTTAACACTCGATTTACGTAATCCCATTAATATTATAAGTACGTCTTATACATATTATATTATACACCTGAGATACTAAAATTAATACCGTTTCCGTAATTAGATATTTAAGTGTCTTTCAAATATTTTGTAGTTTATCGGTCTAAGCTCGTGTTCTAATCAAAGCGACCAAACATAGACCTCGCGACGTTGAACAGGGCCGATTGCGTGTTCGCGCCGACTGTGTGCGTCTTCCGTGCCAACCGTTCGCTCTGGTTGTGAGAGGGTTAAGAAATTGGATGAAACTACTGATCATGTGAACTTAAAAATTAACGAAAACTTGATTTTTGACTGACTAATTGGTATATGAATAATATACGAGTACTACTAGCAGTAATATTTTCAGCGCATCAAAACATCGCACTAAAACGCATTAACAGTTTTACGATAAAATAATGATTAATGCAAATTTCACGAACTACAATTTAACAAAAGCAAATCAACGAAAAGACAAACTACACAGTTAATATTATTCATCAAAATGAGGCAATAAAAGTCCCTCTATGATTAAAACACACAACGCCAATACGAGTATACATCACTTGATGCCACTCTCGCCACAGATGGCACTTTCGATTTACATTAAAAAAATAACGACCATATTTCATAATTAGATGTTACCAAACCAATGGCGACATAATATAGTATAGTTCATCCATTACCTAATGTATGCCTAGTTTCTTCACTTCAAACTTAAAACATTTGAAATTATATAGCAATATATAATTTATTATACACTATGGGATGTCAGATTCATTATGGTAGGCAATAAAAATCACTTAGTGACGTTTATTGAGCTTGTTTTTAATTAACGTTGTGTCAAAATGAGTAAGAATCATTAGTGCATTTACGATGTACAAATTGTAATTGTACCTGTAGACGTTTATAAGTTGGGGCACAAAACGCCAGCGTCTTGTACGCGCGTCTACGCCACGGCGCGCGGCGTAGACGCTCGTTACGTAAATTCGCGCGATTAAGTCAGAGGTTAATGCCTCCGTATATTTGAGCAGATTATAATATAAGATATATTTTAATCAATGAATAGAGGATAGATTATCTTAATGAAAAAGCTGATTAAAATATTCACCAATAATTCCGTTTTCTAATTATTCAAACGTGTCCCAATTTAATCAAAGGTAGGTATGGGTGTACCTGTTCGTACCACACCAAATGTATCATCAATACCCCAGACATATTACCTTTTTTATTACTTAATAACTCACATTTATAAGCAATTTCTTTTAAGAAGCTATTCGGTTCGCCCACGTAATGGTATGCGCCAATCTTCGCATTAATAGTCGTCTAATGCGCTTCGATTATTCGTAAAACTGCAATTATATGTTGCTAAAAGATCGCTGGAGGGCATCGGATGTTATTGAAACTGATCTCAGACTCCCATTCACAAATCATACACTTTAGTCATGTAATATATTATGTTAGAGTATTTAAGGTCTAAATTATGTCTGAGTAGGACGCGCGTCTAATTTTTCATACTTGTATACAGTGCTCTAAGATACATTCTCTGTAAATGATTGAATGCTTAGCTTTCGACAAGGTAATTTTTTGATTTAGTTTTTTCTTGTCTGTCAATATATTAATCTTAAACTGTCATCATATTAATCTTTATTTGTCATTACATAAATCTTAACATTTCATCTCAATATTGCAATACGATATATTCCATAATTGGTTTTATTAACTTTATTGGTTTGATGCATCAAAGCTTTTTCCTCAACACATTGCATGTCTAACAAATGTAAAGGGAGAACTCAGTAAGTAATGCCCAGGAAAGCCACCAACTCTCTTAGAAGATTAGGGCATACAATTAACGAACCACCAGATTTAATAAAATGTAACGGCAAAAAAATCACTTTTGATTGCCAAAATTTGTAAATGATCACCAACATTAATCCCCATTTTAGCGTGAAATTACAACCAAAAATGTTACCAACCAACTCCAAATTATGATTGTTTAGTCCAAAAATAGTTAATGACCACCAAAACTTTAACAGAATTTTAATATAAAATGACTTAAATATGTAATATCGTTTTATCCTATAAAAGTAAATTATTTTCAAATAAATAACTAAAAATAGTAAATAAACCCCTAAAGTTTGACCCTATGATATTGCAAAATCATATCTGTCTGAGCTTTCTATGACTCTAATTATTAATCACTTCTAATTAAATAATAACGTTTTCCTATTTCGCGTTTATGCAATAAGCTTAAAAAAAAAAATAAAGAACTCGTATAATTAAAAAATCCTTTTATTAAAATTTAAACAAACTTAAAAATCAGACTCTGTGTAATTAACATTGGCACGTGATTAAATCGATGTCTGTATATTCCCTTTTTTCGAACAAAATATTTCAAAATTAAACCAAAAATACTGACTTGCACAAAAATTATGCACACTAAATAAATCTAATTAAAGTATACTGTTTAACGGTATTTACATAACTGATTTTTTTTTGGTTATTTTAGAACTTGCTACGACTCCGCTGACGCTCGCTCGCTTCGCTCGCATATTCAAAATCAAAATCAAAGCATTTATTTCAAGTAGGCCAGTTACAGGCACTTTGGAATTGTCGAAACAAAGATGAAAATTAAATGTAGCTACAGTCCCAGTCACAAGACATAAAAACTGTGAAAGTACTGTAGTTGCCCATTCCCTAGCATAGACCTCTATGGAGAAGAACGGGCAAGAAACTCCATGGACACTCTTTTAAATCATAATATTGTTACAAAATCTTGGTTACATCATTCATGTTGAGATGGTATATTATGTGAGAACAATGTAGCAAGATGTGCACGTTAAAAGTGTCCATTGTAAAAACAAAAAATACAATTCAAAAATAAACATACAAATAAGCCATGGCAACTAAGAGATGACCAGTCACAACTGACAGCGCCCGTTCACGAACATGACGCATGGATCAGCACCAATCAACTCAACCATTTTGAAGGGAACTGAATGATCCGACACACGCGCCACCATCAGCGAGACATTAGAGCGAGCGTGACATACTCTCAACCGCCAGGCCACATTCAAGTCAAGAAAAGACGTAGGATTTCAGTGAATGATAGCTTTCTAGTACATAGTACTCACACAGTATGGGCTATGCGATTATATAATACTAGAGATTGATTCTATACAATGCAACAATGTACAATGTACAATCTTCAGCAGCTCCAACAATTATATGTATTTAATGCTATCAATTTATGCGCCCCTGTCCATGTGGAGCAGGACCAGCATTGAGCCACGCATTTTTATCAGCGATATAATCGCCCAACTTGTAATAAGCTTGCTTACATAGTGTGCGTTTGATGCATATTTTAAATTTCGTCTCATTCAGTTCAAGAATGATTACATACGGGACCGAAACGTGGTCGCTCACAATGGGCCTCATCAGAAGGCTTAAAGTCACCCAAAGGGCAATGAAGAGGGCTATGCTCGGAGTTTCCTTGCGTGATCGAATCACAAATGAAGACATCCCCAAGAGAACCAAGGTCACCGACGTAGCCCGAAGAATTGCCAAACTTAAATGGCAGTGGGCAGGGCACATTGCTCGTAGAACGGATGGCCGATGGGGCCGAAAAGTTCTGGAGTGGCGACCGCGAACCGGAAGACGTTGCGTTGGAAGGCCTCCCACTAGGTGGACCGATGACCTGGTGAAGGTTGCGGGAATCCGCTGGATGCGAGTCGCACGGGACCGGTCAATGTGGCGACACTTGGGGGAGGCCTATGTCCAGCAGTGGACGTGTTTCGGCTGAAATGATGATGATGATGATGAGTTCAAGAATACTTTGTGGAATTTTATTATAGCATCTCAAACAGTACCCCATGAAAGATGAGTCCACTTTAGCGAGTCTGAAGCCTGGCTGAACTAGTTGGTAGTGGGGTTGGTGGTATTAAATAACACTCTTTGACTTCTTTCCCCGAAGTGCTGGGCCTCCGCCGGCCTCCTTCGTCGGCCTACGGCGTGGTGCCCATGCCGCCCATAAAAGGTATTTGGTAGTATAGCAACATTTTATGGCAATCAAACAGTGCATTTAGGTAGAAATAGCGCAATAATTTGCTCATCAAAATTTGGGGATCAATTTACTAAATTTGGGTTCATAGTACAATTTAAAGTGCAGTCATGGCGAAAATAAGTTGTACCATTGTCATTTTAGGTTTTCATTTTTTGGTTAAGGTTTACTTTTTTTGCTGATTGGTATTATTTCAGGTAATAGATGTTATTGGTCACAAAGTTAATTTTGGTGGTCATTAAATTTGTCCCCGAAGACTAGGACCCACTCTCACAGAGAAGAGGTATATCCCAGCAGTGGGGACATTCATCATCTGCCCAGCCTTTTTCTCATACGTTGATTTAAAATTTAAGTTGTGCATTTCAAAGAAATCGCCACAAATTGCTTTGATTTAGGATCGATATTCCATCACACTTCTTAATTATAAGTATCGATTACCGTGAGAAACAAAACATTGGCCAATCACAATAAATTACAATTATTACGCAGTGAAAGGCTGGTACTGTAACCTGCTAGCTAATGCTCGTTTCCTGTTTCCGATTAGAAGCCATTCTTTATTGTATGTGGTAAAAATGGTTATTATCTGTTTGTATTGAGGATTGATCGTCTTCTAATTTTTGTTCTAAAATATGTGAGATTTTGCTCTCAAAAATACACATTGTAGCTTTTGACTTTCTTAACGGTGTTCTTAAAATACAAAGGTTTATTTTCTTCAGTCTCTTTTTAGGAAACTTTTGAAATGAAACATTAAGTATGGTAATCAGTATTTCAAACTACGTATTTTCAAATCTGCATTTTTTTTTTATTAGCCTATTCTCCAGTTGGGCAAAGGTTTCCCCCATTCCTTTCCAACTCTCCCGGTGTTTTGCCTTCTCCGGCCAATCAGTCAGGAACGAGCCCTAATCGTAAAAATTCTTGAATATTATACTAAGCGAAAAAAAAATTTTTTTGACCCTGCTACTCTAAGATTACCTTCCATTTCCTTTAACAAATGAACCAAAAACTAAAACACATCAACACAAATTATAATTATAGAACACAAACATTAAATTAAATTATAAAGAAAAAATATTCATACTTGTTAGAAAAAAAAATGTGAACATTAGTAACGTGTATACACCAACGCAATCAGTTAAGTGCGACCGGTTTTAGAAGATTTAAATAATAAAGATACGGGATACTCGTAAACAAGCATATGCCACATACCTACCTACCTACTTATCAATTTCAATTCTAGTGGCGATAAAGATTGGACAATGTGAACCGATAGAGCGGTATTGAGTTCATTGATTTGTGTATAGTTTTTGAAAGCCTCTGGGAGGTTTGGTTGTTTAATAAAATATGATTAAAGAGATAGACAGCCTTTTGAGACTTTTGTACAATTGATTGAAACTGTTGTGTGGGCGTGAGTAGCATTTGATAGTAAAAAAATGTTACTCTCTATGGTTTATTATAAAAAAACACTGCTGCATACTTGTAAAATTTTAACATACGAAAAAACCGTGCTGAAGATAAATAAAAAGCTTAGATTACCTATTTTTGGTAACCAATCGGAACAGCGACGAGTCGGGCATGACTCGTTTTAACTATACTTATTAAATCAAGTAACATTTACTCTTATCTCTAAACAATTAAACAAAAAATATATTATCGGCAATAAGACTTTAATAACTTCTTCACACAACTCACACAGATGCCGTCTAAATTCTTATCACAACGAACTATCCAAAAAATCTTAATCTATGTAAATTTTACCGTAGTAAAGCGCTAAGATCAGCAATTGGTGTGTCGCAACTTGGTCATAATGTATTCATACAATAAAACAGAAATAACGAGATGTCCCACAACCAGCCGACATACATACAAACATATGTAAGTAGGTAGATATAACTAAGAAGTTATAAGCTAGGCGGAAAATTTTGCTGTTATTGTCATTGGCTATTAGGTGCTATGCGGACTTTAGGCTCACTTTTACAAAATTACCAACGCTTTTGACTTTTCACAAATTATATATTTTATGATGTGGCTTTATTTCAGGATAGCATTTATGTTTTATACCTAGTCTACGGTTTGATTCCCAGGTCTGGCAAAGTGCTATTGGGTGTTTTTATCAGGAATTTCTCAGGAGTCTGGATTTATGCCCTGTTGAAATGAAATGATGATGAAATGATGTTTATTTTTGCAAGTAGGTTCTTACAAACACTTTTACACGTCATTTTTTTTAAACTAGATGGGGCCGGTGTTTCGTACCTGACTACTCTGAGAAGAAACAGCCGAAACAAACCCAGAGGTCATAGTCTCTTTTGAAGTCCAGACAAAATCTTGTTCAATTCAGATGAGGACTATGCAGATTAGTGTCTGAGATGTTCTTTTGAAGAAATAACCACACAGATTTGAGTGGACCTGTCCAGTCAGTGCAAGCATTTGTCAGTTATGGGAATTGTTGATGGGAATAGGGTCACCCTCTCTTACTTGGGACTTAAACATAACTGGCGAAATGTGGGTATTCTATTAGGTAAGTACGCCTCTACCTAACCCTTTGGAGATTACTGGCGTGATGTTGTGTATGTATGTATGAGTGCACTGTTGAGATAATCTTCATTCATGTAGGCAGAAAGTTCGTTATGTACGTGTTTTACGACAAAATAATGACTTCTAGATATTTAAATATTCATGTACATAATGTGTAACATAGAAATCAAAAGATAAGGTAAAGTGCTTAACGTTAATTGAGAAGCAAAAAAGAAACTTCTTGGTAATAAATAAATAAATAAAAAATAAATATCGCTGGACATTACACACAGCGCCATCCAGTGCCACACTAAGCAACGAGGCTTGTGTCGTGGACACCAGATAGTTGATATACTACATAGATACTTTTTGTTCGTAAATACATACTTAATATACATATAAACATCCATGACTCGGAAACAAATGCCCATGCTCATCACACAAACATTTGCTCCGACCGGGATTCGAACCCGGGTCCCTAAGAACGTAAGGCAGCCTCACTACCGCTGCGCCATTCGGGTAATCAATGTAAAGTGTTGTTTAATCCAAATTATCAGATTTTTGATAAAGTTGTTCACCTCTGAGATAAAGTTTGAAAATCTCACAACTCCCGCCGTATAGTATAATATACAGAAACGAAATATGACGCCTGAAAAGTTACGGCGGTTATAATTTTAAGTTGACTAAACTGAAACTATTGTGACAGATAGAATTACATTAACTGTCACAAATCTACAGTTTTCAGCATTGCACCTATACCTCAGTTCGTCTCTGCATCACTCAAAGGTTGACTGGTAGAAAATGGCTATGACGTTAAACCGTTTCCACCTGTGTGTTATCTTTGAGTGCTTAAAGAATTAAATAAATTAAATCATACCTAAAGCATTTGATTAGATTGAAAATCTTTCCGAAATCTACTTTGGTTGTCAGCTTAATAAAAAATCACATAAATCACGACGACATACAATATAAAGTACCTATAACATTAAAACTAGAAGAGCACACACATAAACATGACCATCATACCCGTATTATTATCTTGAAAACGAGTTTTAATGACAAGTAAAGTAATTAATGTAAATCACAGCGGTGTTTGTCCGAAATAATTAAATAATGTTAGGTATTATACGTTTGGTAGGATTCCATAGATTTGTCTAGAATAAGCAGGTAAATGTTAGTGTTCTTGTAATTATTGTGATTTTGTTTAGAGAAACGAGTTCTAAGAATTTTAGATTAGAAGTATTATGTTTTGTGTATTGGATAATGATCAATAAATTTAGTTGCAATAACATGTATATTAGATTCTTATAACAGTATTGCGTTCTGGGTAAACCACAGTGCAGTCTCTTGAAGGTAGAGTTTAAGAAGACCCGCTTAAGGACCTTTATGCGGTAAACAAATAATTAAATACTATCCCATCTGTACGATACGATGGGACGGACAAGATGGCTCATAGCACTAGCTCCTCTAGCATCTCTATAGGATGCCAAAGTTGAGACCTGGGCCTTTAATTACACTGATTTGCACATGTTTCACTATTCTCCCGAAAGTGTGCTTTCAATAGATTTTAACAAATCCGCCAGAACTAAACAACCGAGAGATCATTGTAACATTAGTAAGTAAGCGCAATCAGCGCCCTGGACATAGGCGTATATGTATACGAACGCCACGAAAGACTAGTCATGCGGAATATTTATTATACGTATAAACCGAATATTCAACAAAAACGAATATTCAATGTAGGTAACAGACATCACAGAAAGATTTTCCATCTCATATTACATCACACCTAACACTCACCTAAGCAACAACGAAACAAACAAGAAACCATACGCCATAAAACAATACCTAAATACCAGCCATACACTTCACCCATCCCATAAAACTAGCTATTCCAAGATAAACATCAATCTCATCGGAATCATATAAAATTGTACTTTTATACCAGTTATTATGCTTCTATAAAACGGGGATGAACTGTTTATGGGACCAGTGGATGCCGCAGCTAACATCTGATAATAGGCTCACGAATAAAAATTGTTTACCCGTAAATGTGGGTATAAAAACTATTAATGTATGGACGAGTAATTAAGGAGTTATGTTCGAGTATAACAAAGAGACAAATAGTGTTACTGTCGATGTTTAATTGACTGTCTGATACAGCTTATTACGGTCTCCACAACCTTGTTGATTTTGCAGAGGTCTTAAAGCTTGATTTTAATTAGGGAATCGGATATAAATTAACAAGAATACTTGGCGAGAAGGCACCAACAATTCTGACTAGGCGGTCAGAATTGTTGCTGATAAGAAGCCTAATCTTCTTCATTTTTTTTTAATCAGTGTTAATAAACGTTTTAGTGTAGCGTACACATAATCGTCAAAGGATCTTTGAATAGTCTTTTATTTTCCTCTTGGATATTGTGAATGTGTAATGGACCCATATTAGGTATAATGTATCAAAAATATGATCCTAGAACAGATGCTCAACTCTACCCACAATTACATTAATTAGCTATGGCGTGTAAAACTGCGGTTATGCTTCTACCCTCAAAAATGGAGAAAATAACATCACGCCTGTTTCCCAGGAAAGTTAGGCAGATGTACATAAAGTACAAAAACACTCGCTCTAATACCTATCCAATCATCTCAACACATAAACGCACAGCAACATTAACGATCCATACTGTTACAAAGTACCCATTAACTACTAATTTAATAGGCCCAACTCATTAACCTGCACAACTCGTTAAAAACTTTAATAAAAAGAATACTCCCGAACAAAATAGTCATAAATTCGACATTAATAACTACAAGTTTCACAGTTTTATTGTTACAGTAAAAGACGGTAGTTTAAGTTTCGCAGGAATCGCAGGTACAAACTAAAGTTTGTTAATGTTAAAACAATAATAATTAATGATTTGGAAAATGTCGTATTAATTGTAGAATAGAAAAGTTTTTAGGGTATGTTAAATAGTTTGCAGGTTATATTTATGTCGTTTTATGTCTGGGGGCGAAGGGTAAAGAAATAAAGTTTATTTCAGGAACTGTGTCTTGGTCTCTTTTCGTTCTTTTATTGGTTGTAAAATAGTCTGGCCTAAGTTAGTTTTGGTTGGCAGCCTGAGGGAAAACAGTGATCTATTTAACAAGGCAACTTTAAACATACTGGTCCTTTGAACCATGACCGACTCAAGTTCGGTACAAAATTCTAGACCTATTAAACAAAATTTCTTTGTTGACTTGGTTTTAAAAAGTGGTGGTCACTAGCCATTAACTCTTTCTTAATCTTGTGGTTAGTACTTCATCTAGTGTCAGAGTTTTATGAAGTCCACGGGCCTCTGACTTAGCTTTACATGTCGTCGAGGTATATCTGTCAGTCACGCTTGTTTCCTCGCGATGTTTCCCTTCACCGAAACAATTGATAGCGATGCAATATGCACATCATCATTTGCCTAGCCTTTTCCCAACTACACACATCAAAAGTATCTAGGGATCAACATATATTTTTGCAATAACTTTTCTCCTGATTGATATTAATTAAAATTTTCTTTAAGGATTCATCAAATAAAGTGTTTTCGTTTGTCACAGTAACGATAAACCAAGTCACCTTTGCATTAATAAAGAAATTTGCCATTTTCCTAATAAAGGGATTTTTGACATTTGAACCACTAACATTAAAGTTCGAAAAAAAGACTGAAATAACAGTTTTCTTTAAAATTTTATTGGGTAACTTAAACAATTAATAATCCGTGTTTCTACCGCGAACACTAACAACACAAGAACATCGGTTTGGCATACTCAAAATGAGTTCATCCAAATCACGCTGTGGAATGGCCGCCCATGTTCGTTGCAACAACAAAAAAAGGTCTTCTTGCGACTGGATACCCTCCATATTCGGCAGAGCTCTTCTCTGTAGCATATCCCATGCATGCTCAATCGGGTTCAAGTCTGGCGACTGAGCAGGCCAGGGCAGGACATTGATGTTAGCTGCGGCGAGAGTCTGTCTTACAACTCTTGCGGTGTGCGGTCGTGCATTATCATGCATTAACTGAAATAAGGGACCGATTTGCACTTGTAGTTTGGTTGAGCGTTGAGGTTGCCTCTGATCCAAATCAACTCAGTTCTTCCGCCGATCCAAATACCCGCCCATACCATGATGGTTCCACCACTATAAGGATGGACTTCCTGGCAGGATTTTAATCGCTGTTGGCGTCCAGGGGTTCTCCAGTGTCGTATACGTCTTGTATCCGGTCTCATACCAAAACGAGACTCATCAGAAAAGCACACGAAACGCCATTGTTCTTCTGCCCAATTTCTGTGTTCAAGAGCCCATTGATATCGAATCCTACGATTGTGCATTGCTATAGGTGGTACCCGTAGCGGTCTTCGGGAATGAAGGTTCACTTCATGCAAGCGGTTTCTGACTGTTTGGTCGCTAATTAAGTTCCCTGAAGAGTGATGAAGCCTCACGGCTAACATCATGGCGGTTATTGTTGGAGCTCTTCGAGTTAAGATTTGAATGTATCGGTCTTGTCTCCGTGTGGTGCAGCGATACCGTCCTCCATGGCGCTCAGCCACGGTACCAGTGCTTCGGTAACGTGTCCAAAGTCGACTGATAACACTCTGACTTGTATTCAGAGCTAAAGCTACAGTACGTTGCCGGGAACCAGCTTCTATCATTCCCACGGCTCTGAGCATTTCTTCCCTGCTTAAATGACGTCGCCGCTCCATAATAACGTTGGTTTTAATCAGTAGTAGGGAAACAGTAGCACTAATAATGTCTTCAATGCGTTGTATGTTTTTATAGGGAAAATATTGACAGCTTATTTTTATCTTTTACTCGAATTTGATTGAGAGTTCCTGATTCAAATTATGAAATGCACCAAAAAGGATCCATATAAATTTATAAAATCATAAATTTATTACAAAGCCACATCTCAATCTCAAGAAATCCGCATAAAAATGCTTGATCCCTAGACATTTTTGATGTGTGTATGTTGGTCGGCCAGCGGATGCAGCTGAATACCAGTATTTTACATGAAGCGACTGCCTGTCTAATCTCCACAACCCAGTTAGTACTGGGTAATACGATACCCATTGGTAAGACTGGTTGTCAGACTTTTTGGGCCACTGACTACCTGTAACGACTGTTAAAGATCTAAATATGACAGCAGGGACCAACGGCTTAACGTGCTTTCCGAGGCACGGAGGAAACTTGGTATGTAAGTGTGGTGACCCATCCACAGACCAACCTAGGCAAGCACGGCTTAAACTAATGATCGACCCGAGCGGCTGTTATTATTACGCCACGAGCTCCTCCTATGCAATATGCACACGAATTCGAAAAATCAGAGGTGCGTAATCTAGCCATTAACTGACTCGCTTGATCAAACTATTTACGTTTACATTAATTGCAACTGCAAAAAGGCTTGTGACACCACTTCTGTTCTTTGCATTCTTAACAATATAACGTCGATCACCTAATTAAATTCTTCAAGAAGCCCCTAACTTTTAATCCTATAACATTTAATTTAACAATCTCTCTCTAATCTTAACCGAAAACCCGATCTATACGGAATCCTGTACCACGATTCTTTCTTCATTAACCATTCCCATTATCCAAGTTTAATTGTGAATGATAAACAGTTACATTACTATCGTACAATACCGATATCGTGTGTGGTCCAGCAATTAATGAGCTCACTCGAACACATACATACATACGTGTGTATGTCCGTCTGTCCCCAGTCCCTATCTCCGTAATTTATCTAGAGCGCATACGTTTTCTATTTCATGAAGTTATTAAAGTTTTAGTTAAGTTACTGTTACAAGTTTCTGTGGTTAAGCGAAATCGTGAAGGCTAGGTTTCTGGGTAAAAGTTTTGGTGTTGTAAATGGGGCTTATTTAGTTGTTTTTGTGAGTTTTTGGGGTAATGTAGTTGAGGTTGAACGTACCAACGACGTGCCAATAATTTGAAGGCGTGCCTGCTGCTGTTTAGTGTTTGTTTTTCATTCTATTAACTCTGAACTCCTGTCATTATTAATTGTTTGAAATAAATAGTAATTGATATCTCAGGAGTTTTCTATTAACTGACCATCTTTACTTATACATAAGTACATAATGATGCTCGTGTCGGCAAGTACTGTAGTACTTGCCGACTTTTAACTGAGTATGTTTTTTTGTCTCGAAGGTGTTTAAAGAGTAAGTATATTCGTTCGTAGTTAATTTAAACAGTTCAATTGACTTGTTCCATGACTAATTTATACGACAATATTATTCAGACCTAAAAGGATATTACAATTCTGATTATTTGTTTGTTTTAAAGAATTATGAGGACCATTATAGCAATGAAAGTTTACGGGCAGTTTTGAATGTCAGTATCTACGAGCATGAGCAATAATATGAGTTTATTAGCGCTTCGCAGTGCCATGTGCTATGATTGACGCAAATAGATCAATGCCAACGCTTACAGTAACGACTAATACCCAGAAATATGATTATTTACTCCCAAAGAATACTCGTAAAGACTTTAATACTATTCGACCTCAGTTCTGAATAACAGATTCTCTGTTTAAGCAAGCAAATAGCCTACTTAATGTCAGAAACAAAGATTTAACAGAGAAGCCGAACAAAAGCCGCCGCTTTACAGTTCTAACCTCGAAATTTAATATTTAACATATAATTAATCCTCAAAAACTAAATTGCCATTGCGAGACCGCTCCGAAGTCCAAACGCTCATAGACATAAATCATTTGTAACAAAAGCCGTGCGGTACACAGATTGCGAGCCCATCGCTAATTGGGCGTCACCATAAACCGGCCGCATTCGTAACAAAAGTCAATTCTCCCAGCAAAGAGGTTAAAAAAACCTGTGGGCCCACCGTGTAACACAATCTGGTACCGCGAAAGAACATAAAATTCTGTTGGCTATTAGATTCCGCGCCGTTCGGTACGAGGAGTAAACGACATTTTTATATTTTTAAGTGAACGGCCCGCGCCCGCGCACACTCACACTCACTCACTCACACACGTCTATAGTGCAGGTATAAACAAAAATGTGCTAAGTAAAAAATATTATTATAGCATAATGCGCCATAAAACACGAGAGCGTCCGTGAACGGCGACGGTTCTCAAACTGTCCGAGTGCTACGCGGCGTAGCAACCCCGTAGCGCGTAGCTGGCCGCGTAGCAGCTGATGTTTTCATGCGAAAATCGTAGAGCTAATTATGTTGTTGTTGTGAAAAATATATCTGTCTCTTTTTATCTACACCTACCGTAGCCGTACCGTACTTTAAAAATGCACATTATTTATAAATAACTAACGATTCGTCATCGTAACCTGACGCGTTAATGATTAATAGATCACAAACTACATTATTTGGACGTGCCGCACCTTATGATGATGCAAAACTGAACTAATCTGCATTTGCGAGCTTTTTTAATCGGTATTCAACATGGAGATAAAGAATACATCAATTCATTTAAGTTTTTATTAAAAACTGCTATTTCCAAATACTGGTTACTCTACTCGTTATCAAGAAGAATTATTTTTCACTAATAAGTATTTATTGTTCATACCTTCTTAATACTATTTCAATTTTAATAGAACGAATTTCAGTAGTGAAATAGTGGGCTCCTGCCCTCAATAACCGAAAAAATCTCCTCATGCATCACTTTCAATTAATATTAGCAAAAAAAGTACCAAATTAACATAACCACAACAAGTTTGAACACCACAGTTCTCCGGTACTTCAGCATAAACAATGTCAATGATTTCTATTAAAATCGGCCGGCATTTCGATATATACGAATTATATTAGAATAACGTCTGGGAAATCTACGCTATGTGCAATAAATAAGTCGAAGACATCCCACTACAAATACACAAAACTCTTACACTCATTAAAATAGAGTTCTATTTCATCTAGCAGCAGTTTGGTGAGTAAAGGTAATAAAAATTGTTAGTATTTGGTAAGATGTATCTGATATAATAAAAGTTTAAGGACATAATAAACTTGATCTAATATTATAAGTGAATGCAAATTGTTTTTTAGTTAAGGTAAACAATGTTTTAAAGGATATTGTTGGTTAAAGACTTCAAAATAAGCAATTTGGAGTGTTAAGACTTGGTGGTGGAGTTTGGATTCCACAAGTGCCTTGCTTTACAAAAATATAGCGAGCTATAAAAATTGCAAACTAAAACTGAACATAAGTAAAAAACCATAAGTTTTTGGCATGGTTAGAACTATGGACGCAGCAGTTTTTTATCACACTAGCGGCCGGTCCCGACTACGCACGGATGCCTATGTTACTCAGGGATAATGCAGCAGTCTAATGGTGAAAGAATTTTTGTAATCGGTCCAGTAGTTATTATAAAAGTATGGATAGTATAGATATTATAGACAAGTAATAAATTATAAATGTCAAGCCACAACACTAAACTTTCATCTCCTCTTAAACACATTCAGGGGATGACTTTTCAAAAATACATCCTCAGTGCTAAAATAGATTTCTCGAGCCATATTTCATGAAATTAGAATTAACAGTTTAGACTATGTGTCATCTGTCAGTTAGAAAATAATAAATAAAAAATTATTATTTTTCTACAAAAAAAATATATATATTAAATAATTTCTAATAAATAGATGTACTATTTAAATGATAGTATTTAAGACTTTTTCTAAGCTAAGATTGAACATTATTCAATTTAAAAAAACCTAATCATTGTGCAACATTTGATCAAGTTATACCAATACTACTCTCAACACAAACTAATTGATAAGCTTTTTAAATTCCAAAGTGACGCTCCGATGTCATTTCTCTTCGATGAAAACGTCATAAAATTCTCCAAAATGGCAGTTAATTAAATAACGAATTATTTAATAGGTTTATCATTATGACCTTATGAAGTTATTGACGTGAGAACTGGAATTTTACTGACGTTTTTGATTCCAAAAGATAAGATAAGTATCACAAAATAAAGTTGTAATTTTTTAGTTTACCGATAGAAAACATGATTTTACTTTTAATAAAAGTTATTTTTATACGAAATTAATTGAATAATTTTAATAAATTAAAGTTATTTGATGCGCTTTTTGATCTAGAAAACGACACACATACTGTAAAAATCATGAAATTAGTCAATTTAAGAACAATTTTAATGACTTTCAATAAATCTTTGGATATTTTTCATTAGTACCTACTTTATTATTATATTGATAACAAAAACCAAACAAAAATGGATTTTGAATAGATATACGAAATTAAACGTCGATTGTTTCTTCGAATTGCAAGTCCTAATTGGAAATACCACTTTAGTAAGATTCAGTTTCCTCATGTATCATTCTTAAAATTTAATCATAATCTGATCTACATCAGTTATTAGTCTACAGCACCCATTAATCCACTGCTGGACATAGGCCTCTTCAATCGCAAGTCACTCAACGCGATTCTCGGCAACTGTCATCCAAACATTCAATACAATAAAGGGTGTAAAAAACCTCATAACGAAGCCGAAAGGAACTTGTTCTCCCTATCATTGCGATCATTTTTTTGTTCTACACCATACCCTACTTCTAGTTACAGAGATATTGGTGGTCAAAGTTCCAACTTTTTGATAAGTTTTTTTTTTTAATACAAGATTTTAATGTGAGATTTTTACTTTAAACACGTCCACGACCCCCACACTATTCAATCCATCCATCAGCACAATGTTTTGAGTGCGTTACATTGAGTTCTACCACAAAACATGATAATTCATCCCAAAAAAAAGTAGTTTCCCAGCAATAATTTTTGCGTAAAGTTACTTAGTATGATGTACAGAATGCTTGGTTGACGGTTTCGTGATGAGGTTGTTTACACCCTGTATATTTGAATACAGTACAAGCTTATAATAATTGAACAATACAAAAATACTACAAAAATCTTGCGAATCAAAGCCAATGTGCGACGCAATGCAAGTGTTGAAAGAAGTTATGAATACATCGATTAAACGTTGCGTGATGATTGCATATTCGTCAATCCTACTATCTTCGTACCTGTTAGTTTCACTGGTGTAACCATTCCTTAAAAAAAAACAGAACATTGATAAATTGATAAAACGGTTAAAGCCTGTATCTGTAGAGAGAAATATGGCGCTTGTAACAATATAAGCATAATTCCAAGCACCAACACCAGTAGCTCACTTACCTTGACACCAAAGCAGAACGCTATACCAAAACAAGCCACAAACAGTAGGCTGCAAGCAGGGGACCACATCACCAACACACAGATACGAACCCAGAACGCTGGAAGACTTGGCTGCTGACTGCTCTGGAGGTCAGGGTCGGAGAGTGCACCCCTGCCAGTGAGGGAACCCGTCGAGGATGTTGAGAACCTCTTGCTGCGGCCCGCACGCGCCTCGCCACCACCCTGTGCACGATCACCGTCATACCTCGCACCGGTATCACACACTTCGATGGAACCTGGGTGGCCTGGATCTAGGGTACTAAGGTCAGGTCTATTCTAGGGCAGGTTGCAGGTTCGCACCTGAATTGGCTGCTGGGTTGTCGTATCAAGGACTACGGCTATCTACGTTGTACTACGGTTTGTGTTTGGTCAACCTGTGACTCACGGTTTTGTCCATTGGTTTGTAGTGCCAAGGTGTTGCACCGACTTCCAAGAGGTTGGTTGGAGTTAGCTAAGTATATAAATTAAATAAATAATAAACTTAAAAATAACTATTTATATAAATGTACCTACGAGAATTAAATTACAAATGAATACTAAAAAGACTATTTAATTTGACAATTAAGGAAACCATAAATAAATTAATATATTTGTGATACAGAATTAATAAAATAACAATAACTTCATAGTCTCATCTATTAGAGCACTATCACTGTTCAGACAGGAAAATTTGCTATTCATAACGTAAATGCTTACTCATTATATAAATTATTCATTTAAAAAACTAAACACTTATTAAATAATTAATTATTCAATCTTATTTATCAACTGTCAATTGAAAATTTGCAGATTGGAACGCGTGTATTATTCAAATACATACTTTCAAAATTTTAATTTCCAATAACAACTTTTGAATAATTTAATGCGTATCCTATTTTTTCTTATATATTTTATTTCACTGAAAAACCGAAAATATTCCAGTCTTAACAGTTAGTAAGAAGTAATGTTCTACAAACACCACTTAAAAATACTATGAAGCCATATAATAAGGACAGTGGTACATGCAGAAGTCATGAATGAAGAATAAAATTGAAGGAAGACAGATTTGCCCAGTGCCCAGTGGGAAGCATCGAAATGTGTGATCGTGTTGCGACTAAAAAGCAGTCTATTAGAACTAAATAATAGTGCAGACGACACGGACTTATCAAATCAGAAAAAGAAACAAAACGCGATAGACGTCACTAGTTTTAGAAAAAAAACTTGATTTGCGTCAGAACACTATTCGTGTTGGGATGACTAACTAAATGCAATAAATGCATTCTAATAAAAGGTCAATAAATATATCTTTTCGAATAAACGACGATTTTCTAATTAATGTTCATTACTTTGTAATAAAAAAGGTTGATTGTACTCTGAAAGGAGCAATTTTAGAAACAATTGAAAAAAAACCGTGTCATCTGCACACAACAGCTTATTTTTGAAGAGACGGTAAAATATATTGACGTGACGCGACCAATAGGCAGATAGATATAACGTAATAAAACCAATATATTTAACTTTCTCCTCTTCTGTACACAAATAATACAATAAATTAATAAACAACTTCTGTTTAAGATCACTTTCTAGTGTTTTGTATGCAAATTACACAATATTGTATGGAAAAGTACGGAAGATGTCATAATAATAAAACAACATTGTTATTCTTATAATTTGAGGTGATCTTTGACATAATGGTCCAAATTAATATTGGTAATTAACATAATAAAACAGTAGTTTATAAAAATTAAAAGCATTTTGTTCATAGGATTCAAAACTGACATAAACTATGACTTTTAATAGTAACAAATACATATTTTTAATGTATTTAGTAGTCAAAGATCAAAACTAAGAATTATATCCGGTGCTGACCAAGGCTTAAGTAAGGATAAATCTTCAGGAAGAGCTCAAACATCACAAAGGATTTAATAAAAGTATACTATCTCATCACAAAACTTCCCAGATTAAATACTTAGTTTGAAAATCGCAATGCAGAATGTATTTATTCTTAGAAACTAGACCAACGTGTATATTTCAGTAAGCTGTGCCATTTCCATTTAAGGTTTGCGCCCAAACCGAATCAATTATGTGAATAGTAGGCCAATCGCTAAAAAGGAACGCTGAAATGTCACAAATTTATAACTTTGTGCACTGGAAACTAGGCGATTCCAGAAACAACTGACCTCAATGCTTTGGTAACCTGCTCACTTAAAACGAATTTATATAAAAAAACCTTTATTAATTCCACATAATCAAATAACATTTAAAACACTTGGACGAATTACACCAAAAACATAACGCGGGTTTAAGAGTTGTCAGAGTCGTTAATGTTCTGGAAAACTGACACTGACAGTTGCTTGTACTCCGCTGGATGTGTTGCGGTGCGATTCGCCCTTACGGCGACTAAAGAAACACGTCTACGTTCTATATACACCTAAATCCTACGCGACAATAGAGGCTACCTGTTAGATAAAAACTTATCATATTGAACGCCGCTGAATCCAATCCAAGACCTCTCTCATCAATCCATTACCACCCTACAAACATTTTCTTTGCACCAAAAGCATCCTACACTACGTTTACCAGCCAATACGGGTATGGCCGCCTCAAAATAAAAACTACAAGACAACATACCACCCAAATCGCACTAGTAACAGAATCGTTTAAAACAATACTGGGGTAGTAAACATCGCCGTATTGCACTAAAACGTCCATTCCTAGTGTAATAGCGCTGTAAATCTACAAACAGCTCTTCACAAGCGCAGTTTCACACACTATTTGTGTGAAGAAGTGTTCTGTAATGGATATTGGCGTGGTTTTTTGACGGGTTCATTGTTATGGGTAAAGTAAAGCTCGGTCTATGATCATCAGTTGTATGTGAAAGCGAACGCTGTGAAACTGGCAAGGGAATAAATAGAAACACCTTCGTAATTCTTCTTGTCAAAAAGTCAACCATTAGCACGAGAATAAATATCAATGTGACACAAAGTCACTGGAAAAGGATTCTATAATCATATGATTTACGTTTGGCCTTTATTTTTTTATTGTTTTTTTGGTAATCCCGCCACACAATTCCCAAACCACTGTAATTCCCGAAAGCCGGAATCAACAGTGGCGACCACCAGAAAAGCGTTGAGACTATGAAGCTCGACGAACTCCCAGAGACGCAATTTAACTGTATTGGATCTCGCAACGAAATTAATCAGAAAAGAATAGCGCCTGAGTAGAAAAAAAATCTTTGGCCTATAAATATTAGCTACGTTTGATGCGGGTGGGTATACATATCGTGACCAGCAAGAAGAAAACCAACGACAAAACATGGAAGGCCGACCTGATTCCCACCATGCCAGAACATACGTAACAAACGTTTTCTTTAACCAATCATTAACAAAAAAGACCCTAATCCTCCACCCACACACAAATTATAAATTACAAATCTACACGACCTTAATCATAAAAGCCATAAGCCTTCCGACGCACAGGACCGGTTCCGTAGGACTACAAACTATCAATGAACGGCGAACGTGCTAAATCCGGTGAGATACGAGCGAGTCATTGATTTGCCAGACGCGTCACCTTCCGGTCTGGCAGATCGTCTGCCATCGTGCCATGTGCCAGCTTACGTACCGTTATTAATTAGGAAATATTGGATATTAATATGATGCATTGAGAAGATGCGGTTTTCCTGGCAAAAGAAAGTACAGCCTCACACACAGTGTTAGTTGTAGTAGTTGACTCTTGGATACTTCCACTAGAGTAGCATCGCTCTCTGTCTAAAGGAGTTTGGGGCTAAAGTAACTTTTTTTAGGTAAGAGTTATTTATCTCGTGGTTTGATTAGACATGTTCCTGGCTATTTGTGCGACATTGGCAGGAAAAAGGCTTAGCCGAGGTTCTTACTTGCTATTCATTAACGTTTTACATCTTTGAGATTTTTTCAGGATCGTACCGTATCGGCATCGTAGAATATAAAAAAAAGTGAAGAACTTTAAGAAAGCAGGCTTTATTCTCCTTTATTCAAATCTACATTTAGCACTCTCGTTTTGTTCTAGAAAGAATTCAAGTAAATCATTTCACATTTAAAGGCTTCAATGACATCATGCATTATTATATTCAAAATGCTACACATAAAGTAATGCTTGCCTAATACGGAGATGGACTGGTTTCTCCCATACACAATACATGACAACTTTAATACGTAAATGCCATATTTACCTCAAGAAGTTGTGCTTGGCAAAGTGTAGATGCTACTAAGAATACATTAATGATTGCTTACGTATATTCTCTTAGAATTACGTTACTGGTTTTTAATTAACAGAAAGGACAAAGAGGGCAAGTTTTTTTTTTGGCTATTCTAAAGTAGGTGGGTGGTAGGTGGCTATTCACCTTTTCGAAATATTAATTTCGGGTTTTGCTTCAACCATCAGATAGCATTCTGTAAACTGCTGAAAATGATCGTCTAGGTTCAGAATGTCCAATTCCCAAAATGTCCAACGGTTCCAAAAAATCCATTTCCCAGAATGTCCATTTCCCAGAATGTCCATTTCCCAGAATGACCAATTCCCAGAATGTATTTTCATACCTTACTACTACATATTATAAATGTGAAAGTTTTTGAAAATGGATGGATGCATGAATAAATAGATGGTTGCTACTCGTTCACGCAAAAACATCTGAACGGATTTGAATGATGGCACACAAATAGTTTACGACCTGGATACCTGGACACAGATAGTTAACACACGATACGACACGATAGTTGCACACAGATAGTTTACAACCTGGATACCTGGCATAGGATACCTTTTATCCTGGTATAACGATCCTGTAAGACTATCAGTCCACAAGGGCGAAGCCGGAAACATAAGCTAGTATTCAAATAATATGGTGAATGGATTCTTTAAGGCAGTGAATTTATTAGAAGACAAGAGGAAGCTGTGACCTATCCTGTTTACGTAATTCTTAAAAAACTGCATACTGGTTAACATTCCGGTAAATTCCAAGTAAAAAATAAACAGGTAAATTATAATTTAATCGCATTTAAAAAGTGAGTATTAAAAATTCTATAAAGTAACTTTTAATATTAATGTACTAACGGCAAAACATTCAGGTTTTTCTCAAACTTACGGGTGTTTATCAATGAGCATTAAAAATTCAAGTTGTATAACAATTTTATACGCGAACAAATCATATACGAATAGAATTTAGCAATCCTCATTGTAATAAAAATAGTGATGTAATCTCATAAAAAATATTCGACAATTACTTTTGTAGGTACATCGATATTTGAGAAGATAGCACTGTGGCGACATCGACCGAAACCGGTATGAAATACATAAATTTTATTTAAAAAAAAGACGGGCCGTGCCCACACTTAGCTGAATTGGTTATTATCTCATTCCATAGGTACTCATGAGATTCATTACACACTTATTGGCTAGAGAACGAATAAAACCATTTTTGTACCAGGCTAGTGATGTGATGGAGGTCGATATCTGTCTTTGATACATAATTATATCGATATGTTTACCGAGATATTTTTAGCAAGCTTCAAGGCTCGTGAGGATAATTTACGATTGTTGTAGTTATAATACTTAATTGACTACTGTTAAGTATGTAGATGCGTAATCTATACCTTCTGAAAATAAAATCAAACAAAGTTATTCAAGACACTCGATAAAACAAGTTTTAGGCCAATAACCGTTTTCAGATTTCCTAATGCTACATTTCTTGCAAGATTTAGCCATCCACTGTTCGATAGCCCCAAATTCTATCGACAAAAATGCACTTGACAACTAATCCCCATCACTACACCGAAACCAGTTGGCGCGTTAATTGCGGTACCAAATTCGTATCAGAATCATTTGAATATCCGTAATTTATGGCAACGGGCAACTGAGTATCATCTCAGTACGATGTGTGTTAACGTCCGCATACATTATATTATGTTGGCAACCCAACCATATGCTGTGGTATTTGGATATTTGTTATTATGTTACATCTAGGTGGGGCTGGCTGATTATTTCTGTGACTTTTTTTGTTGAAAGAAGCGTTATGTTTCTCTTTTCTTGCGACAGCGTGTGCTTTATGAGAAGTTTTATGGCGAATTGTGGAGAGTAATAGGTAATTTTGTAAGCTTGGTATGGTAAACTAACTGAGAAAGTTTTGGCAAACACATCAAATTGCGTAGATATGGTCCCTATACGTGGCGTTGGATTCTTCTCCTGTGTTTGTTTCGCCGTTTCGTCTCAGCAGTGCAAGTACGTAGGAATCGATTCGATAAATCTGACAGTTATTCTCGACAAAATGAGTTTTTATCTTTGTTATAAACTCATTTTGTCGAGAATGACTGTCAGATTTATCGAATCGATTCCTACGTACTTGCACGGCAGGGGTGATAAGATAGAAGAAAAAAACGCCCTGTTCAAGTTATTGCGATTTCTTATTAACAGAATAAATCATTCTATTTCAGTTTTCATATTCGATGACAATTTTTTTTAACTTTTAACAGCGGGACCAATCGTCAAAAGAAAATAAAATAACGCTTTAGTAAACTCATTCCGCGGGTCCCAAATGATTGGGACCAGTTGCCTAAAGAGCCCCACTGAAATTGGGAAAATGGTAATTTTAGACCAGCAATAAAGCGATCTGCTATCAAAGGTTTAGGTTTTGGACACATCATATGTCATCACATGTATAACAAACAAAGAAGTTAAAATAGCAATAAGAATAAGATAAGATAATTGAACGCGGAAATCACAAAAGCAGCTTCGCATCTTACAGCAAAATGAACAAAATGACTCGACATGAACATTTATAATTAAAAACACCGAATCTAAGTACACAGCTGCCTTACAAAAAAACAAAGTCACAAACAACCAGTTGCCACAATATTAACATATATGTAAATACAATCTCCACAAAACTTATAAAGAGAGCGATGACCATTTTAATGTTATTTGTGTCTCAATGTTAAAAGTATTGCTAGAATTTTAACAAAACTTGTTCGACTGTTCTCTCAGATATTATGAACTCACGACATTGGTAAAGCTAATGCCATATTGGTTTAGATAAAATTTTAATGATGATTTTGAATGCAGGTCCTCGCTAAACTGCAAGTGTGTTATTATTGCATTTTTTTTAAACTATCTTTCTAGACTTGTCTTCGTATCTTAAAAGCTAGAAAAAAATAGTTAAATTATTAGAAGCTTGAGAAACAACTGTTTATCAAAATGATTTTAGTATACGTTTAGACTTCAATGTGTCCTTGTTAATTTGACTATCGGCCATCAAAAAAACAAAAGTCCTCACTAACTGATTGACAACGTGGACGACACGGCGAGCCCAAACCCTAGGACCTAGAATGCTGAAATTTCGCAAAATTATTAGAGGCGGAAAAAGTCGCTGGCAATTATTGGTTTTATAAGTTAGGTATGATAGAAACCTGATAAATTCGTACCTAAAAATACTCAGATTACCAACAGAAACAAGCCTAGAATAATTGCAAAAAGACGTTAAACACAATTAAAAAGGCCGAGTGAAGTATTCCAAAATTGTAACTCACTGGTGACGTCATCTTTCACGAGAAACGAGTGAAATAACTCCCGACCTACATGACTTATCGGAAATTACGCGAAAATTGGTGTAATCATTTCTCAGATCTACAGTACACTTACCTAACTTCGACTAATTAAAGCTATGAGAAAACATTTTGTTTTGGTTTCAAACTCTCTACCCACACAATTTGATATATTAAAACTACGGCTAATCTTCAAGAACAGCCCAATAAAGACAACTTTGCTGAAGGTTTAAGTATCTACCTAATTTCAGTAAAATTTTAGTGTGACATGCAGAGTCAGATGAAGTTTAAACGAGGAAATCGTCACCGACAGTCGTTTAGGGTCTTACAGTAAATAATCAAAACAACAAAGATGCTATAGGGGATGCTACAACAGAAAATTGTAGAGGACTTCCACAATAATCATGATCATCCAGAAGTATGAACGTGGACAACCAAAAATGATAATGTAAAAATCGTAATTTCAGTTGACCCACATGGAAAAAGGTGTAAGTTTATGCATTTCCATAAAAATGCAGATGGCGAGGTTTTAGCTCAAGAAAAAGTTAACAAGATATCGAATCAAAATCTCAACGAAATCCGCTACCAGTCTATCAAAAATCACCATCTTTATGACAAACATTTTGTCCCCATTAACATAACATTCACTTAAACACAAATACATAAACATATAGCGTCCGTCCGTAGGTGAGGCGTATATGGCAACATTATACAAGAAAACATTTATGTACTTTTTCTAACTGTACACCCATTGCAGACTGCGACATTCTACGACATTTTTTACTTAAACCGGTACCAGTGGTTTAAGATTATTGTATGTTCGTGCTTATTATAAAAATGTTTGGAAGTTTCCGTTTTTCCCACATTGAATTAGAGTTAAGTTGGGAAATCGATTGTTTTGTAGCGCTCGAACGAGCGTTTATTCGTTCATGATTTGTAGTTTATAAGAGGCTTTAACTGTTTTTGTGTTTTGAATAGATTTATGTATTAGTAAAACTATTGTTGTAACTCGGTTTAGCGTATATATCATTTAATAAATTAATGATAATAATTTGTTTCTCAAAGTAACCACAACTCGTAAACTTTTACGACTAGAGATAATTTAAAAGATGTCAGAGTTTCCTATAATATCTCTCTAGTTCTAAGAAGTAACACTGAAAGCAGCACGAAAGTCAAAGGCCTCTTTGAAAGTCTAGACTTTCATTGTCTTTAACTTGATCAAAATATATTTGTTGCATAGTTGTTTTTTTTTTCACACTTACAGTTAAGCACGTTCTTATGGCACTTTAATGGCATTGTGCACTTTTCGCAATTTCAGGTTTGTGAAATTAACTGTGGAAATTATAATAAGAAAAAAAAATATGGCCGCGTTATTTCCCGACTGAACAACCATACTGAATTATACGGCAAGAAATGTTCAGTTCTACATACGAGTATCTATAAATATGTCAAAGTGATTACTTGAATAAAAGTAAATACTTAGGATGCGATTTTTATTCTGTAGTCTACTAATTGCTTAAAGTCAACTGTCAAAAGTTAGACTCATATCGTCCAAATTTTTGTCTATTGCATAAAAATGGTGACCTAAGTAATAACATAAACTCGAGTAATTATTTGAACATGACTCAAGTTTTAGACTTGATCAAAGATTTGTTTCTCAGTTGCTACAGTACACCAGGAGCATTTGAACGATCGATCAAGCTTTAAGTAAAACTTGATCATTTTGAAGCCAAGCTGTCACTTGTTAAAAACGGATGAGGCTGCAATGATGAAGGTCGGATCACTTCGACGAAAATTAAGTTCAAATACCTACTCAAATGAGTAACTGGCGTAAGGTACTTAAAAAATTGCGTTATATTCTGCTTAGTAATTTAGCGGTTTTGTTACCTTATTTATGATTTAGGGATTAGAAAGATTTATAGCGCAATTATGGTTTTTAAAGAGGTAACCAAAAATGGTAAAAATGCTCTAAAGGTATTTGCAACGGATGTACATTGGGATGTTACGCAGGTACGAAACCCGGTGTGGGTCACTTCATAAATAAGTGATACTAATTTAATAAGGTAAAAGGTTTACAAAGACTTTTAAGGAATGTGACATATCGAATTGGATACCCAAGGCGCCTGTGGCGAATAATTTGTATTGAACCAAATTCATTTACATAAGGTTTAAAGTGGAGTCAATTAGAGATCATATTAGAGAGACAGAAACGTAGATTTCATAAGCATAAAAAAATGAGGCTTTTTTCCAGCAGTGGAGCAGTACGAGCTAGCTATAACAATATTAATTGGATTACGAAATGGTATTATCTTAACAAAAACAATTGTGCGAGGAGCCATTTAAATAAAAAAACCGGCCAAGTGCGTGTCGGGCCACTCGGGCCAAGCGCATTGTAGGGTTCCAATGGAGAGGGAGAGAACCTCATAGCGTCCCGGCCGCCGCGGGAGCCGCCCCGGGCGTAGGCGCGGGCCTGTGGACGGTGGGCTAGGCTCTAGCTCGCCGTCCGTCCGTCTCATAACGACAGGCCGTGTCGACGGCGCGTCCGTGTTCCACGCGCGCCTCAAAGAGAGTCAGCAATAGGAAGGGGTCCGCAAGGACCGATGCCTGTCGGGGTTGCGGGACTGTTCGAAAGAGATACCGTGACCCCGGAACACAAAGGGCGATGAAGGAACATGGGAAAAAAAAGGGTTCCAATGGAGCCCGTTAATAAAAAAGAATAATAATAATAGATAATTATATTCGATCAAATTTGACATCTGTCAATTTAGCAACTACAGCAAATACTTCGTCTTAGTCGCTTGTAGAGAATTTATTCTAAGGATTTTGAATTTGGTACAAAATTATCCAACACCCAAGTTCAACGACTATTACTGCTAAACTAATAAAGTTATCTTAACTGCTACACCTTCGACGAAAATAATTTATCCCCAACTCACATGTACCCCTTACATGTGAAGTGGTGAAGAATTTTTTTTTTTGTCGTCTACCCTAAAAAAAATATTTTATAAAATTGAAATACAATTTTAGAAAATATTTTTTACCATTTCAAATTACAGCTTGCAAAAACCTCGGACGGACGGACATGACGAAACTATAGGGTTCCTTGTCAGGCTACGGAACCCTTAAAATCAAAGAAAACCAAAGCACACTGCTACATTCGAATTTTAAAAAATCCACGCAAATCGGCCACCCTCAAAAAAAAAACAATCCGACTTCACGTCACAAATCAAAACCGATTCCATTTTTAATTTCAAACGTTTTTTCACGTCACTACGAGTATCATCCATAAGTTTTTTTTACAGTATTTACGCCCAGGACAATGCAACGAATCATGACTTTAGAGATAAATGGAATATGAGCTGAAAAAAAGGTCCGTGATGTCCAATTTAAAGTGGATACAGAGAGCTTTATAAAAACGAAAGTGCATACAGGTATATTATTGTTGTGTGGGACGATGGATGTGGAAATGAAATGTGGATGCGGTATACTGTGAGGTTAGAGTCGAAATTATTTTGCAAACTGCCTGAATTATTACTAAAAAAAAAATCACAAAACAAAACGAAACAGCGTTTATTTTCTAGTTTAATTTAATTTGGACAGGAATACCGTAGATCATGAGAAAAATCAGTGCATTATAATTATGAAACGGAACCTTTGAGCCTTAGTGCCTGCAAAAAAGAACAAATCGGGAATTGGGCAATAGATCTGACTCTCATTAATAGAACTCTTTACATTCAATTAATTATAAGGTTATGTTTATGTTACGTAATTATGTTATTTCGGTAAAATACTTTTAAAAGGGCTCAATCAATATGATTTTATTTAAGAATCACTCACACGATTTTGCCGCATCCAAACTACCATACTCCTCTAAACGCCAACAAAAGGTAGATTCAGTAACGAGATATGATATTATTTTTTTGTACTCTGTCTCGGGGGTGGCCGGGGGGTAGGTACCCCGACACAGGGATGCGGGGGGGAGCAGGGAACCGTCAGGTGGATTCCACTTCGCAACGCATTGTCGTATTGTTAACTTATCGCGGCATACGATAATTTATGAAGGGTGAGGTGAACGTGAGAATCTCGGGCCAATGTTCCTGAGTCTGAGATGTTTAGTTAGGTGTCCGTACTAAGTTTACTAAGGACTGAAGTGTTATGTGGTTTTGTTAGGTATTTTGGTAGAAAAAAATCGAAGGACCAAATCCGGTGTTGGTCCTTCGATTTCGATATCAAATGTTTTGGCGACAAGGCATGACCACGTTAAGATGTTTGTCGTCACTGGTCTGCGTAAATTCACACTATAGTGCTAGGAGTGATCGGTCAGTTTGTTTATCTAAATGGTAACTTTAGGAAAGGACCTGGAAAATTTGTATGATTAACCCCTCTACCTGAGGCGAAAATTAATTCTACATTTTCGGTACACAGGTATACCTTGATACAGTATAATCGACTAAAGGTCTACGACGCATAGACTCTGTGTACTCCAGCCATAACTGACTAATCTTCTTTAAATGAAGGGTCAAGTAATGAGGACATCTGACTTTACATACATATAGCATCTGCGGCTTCTTTCGGCAGAAAATGAACAGAAATACGCACCAACATTCCTAGACTCAGAACATATTTCAAATCTAATCTGGCTGTGAAATCCAAATGACTGCAGACAGAAGTGTAAACTTTCAAATGCAACACAAGTAGGTACTGCAAGAGTCGCGGGCGTCGGGTTACGGCGGCGCATGCGAAGAATCTTAATATAATATCAATTTCGCTGCGTTCAACACACTTCAAATTCGCGGATGTATAGGGCTGGGGAAAATTAAATGCATTCAAAATATTATCTGGCCTTTTTACTGTAAGCGTCCTGCGATCCTTGGGCCACCAGCCGCGTAGTTGGAGATTGTCAAAAGGACACATATGTTTTACCAAGGGAAATGTTATTAGTGGTTAAACGTCATGGGATACAGGTCACTACTTTAAAGAAATAAGGGCTAATTCGCCACACTATTTTATGTTATGAACAATAGAAAGGAATACCAGCATTCACGGATAAAGGCCCCGTAGCAAATAATACAGCAATTTAGACTGGCTACGAAATCTTCTTGTTAGGTATACTTCTCAATAAAATAACAATATAATAACAATATGACACCCAAGATCATTAAAATAAGATTCCAAAAGACTGATCGACGCGATTAGTACAAAAACGTGACAATAAACTTACAAATCGCAATCAAAATAAAAATCAGTTTGGGATCGAAAACGGCTTGCTGATTACAATCACACATCCCTCCGAATCATCCATAACCAGGGAAGTTACAAAAATCCATTACAGAAACATTTTCCATAAATAAAAGCATATGGTACAACCCTACGACCACTCAGGTACCTCTTATCGCGCCATCTTTCCACTCATATTGTTTATTTCCTTCACACTTATACCAAATTAAACGCACTGAACACCACGCAAATAGCACCCTTATTTTAAACAAGATAAGGTATTTAGAAAGTGTGTGTTAAGTTTGTAATGCAAGTACAGAACTTCATCTTTGTCGCAGCGTGACGTTTCATTAGAGCTTTAAGATTAACTTATTAAAAGCATTCATGTTCTTTTTTCGAAATGTTCGTACGCTTTGAAGTATCAAATGCGCGCGCAAATGGATATTTTTGAAGGGATGATGTCACTCTATGGTTTTATACTTTTTTATAAGTGTTGCCAGTACATGTATTACTTTATATTGGTTATGGCTAAGTGTGTGTGGGAATGTGATTCCGTTTAGGGACAGATAAGTTACTGATTGTGTTTTGTTTCTGTTTTTTGCTGAATAAATATCTGGTGCGGATTATTTTTGGTGTTTGTTTTGTTTTTTTTAAGTACCTAGCCAAGTTTTTGAACGAATGGAGAGATTCAACGTAAGGCTGATGTAAATACCTATTTAACGCTAGTAACTCAAGACACGATGTCTATAAAAAAAAAAAAGATTTATTTAGGTAAAACCAGTTCTTAGTATTCTTACTTCTTCTTCTTCTTCTTCTTAGAATGTAAGATGTTGCCGGTTCATCGTAAGGTGGTGTTGTTATTGGCCATAGAAAATTATTGCAAGGATGACTTTAAAATCAAGACTAAAACATAAGACCTCAAAGGAATAAAAACATTAGAAGATTTGTAGTACCCACTTGTACTAACTATTATGGACAAAGATGTAGGAAATGCTTAGTCCCAACCATTTTTAATGACATACCAGTCGATTTAGAAAGTAGCTGTACCACAAAAATGTGCTTCAAGAATAAAATGGAGAAGTTTCTTTTTAACACTTTTTGTCAAAGCCTCATAAATGGAGATGCATACATTGTCATAAGTACTAGCTTTGGTTCGCGGCTCGCCACTGTGAATTGAGATGCCACTGCGCGGTTGACGATGTTATTTGTTTGTTTAGAGTAAATATTACTAACAGTAGTAAGTTTTTATTGTTACTAACAAATATAGGTATACCTATCTAAGTTAAAGGTTTATTGTTAAGATACTAACAATACTAACCTAATTCATAAGCATTATTGTTACTAAAATACTAACAAAACGATGGACTTTAGTCTAAAATAAAGTTTAATTAATTTTATTTATTTATTAGCATTTTGAATTTTTGTGGCGTTTCAATTCACTACTGGTCAGCCTTTTGTGCTATTGTAAAATATTAGTGTTTAGTTTTAGTTAACGTAGTTTAGTTCGTTATATTGATGGAAAAGTACCTAGAGTAGTGGTAACATATAACCTAAAAGCAGAATGTTTTATATGGGAGCTACATCTGCCAACAAACTGCTTTACAGTTTGGCAGAAGTAACATTTTATGTATTAATACGATGTCACCACGAATAAACGCTTTTTCATTTCATTTCATACTAATCACTGCAGCAAAAAGTGTATGTTTAGCAGAATGAAACATCCTCTTTCTATTTCATTCCATTCCATTAATTTTGCCATTCTCTTTGCCTGTATTTTGTACTTGAAGTGTTAAATAAACTAAAGTAGGTTCTTTTTCAAATGCGAAATATGGAAACCAGCAACAGGCCGAAATATTGCCAGGAAATAATCCCTCCTTTACGGGCAGCTTTTATCACCAAGTATATGTTGTTATGTAATAAGCATGCATACAAATTCAAATAAAAAAAAAAACAAAACAACTTCTATAACGAATGATTACATAAAAACTTCCAACACATCAACGTCAATCCTTTATCCCTTTCAAACAACTTTCACTCCGAATCCTAGCCAACTGTCAATATAGGCAAAAATCAAAAGATGCGCAAGACTTGCTCACGCCGCGACTCCACCTGCCGCCGGCGACGCTTTGATCGTTAATAATAACAATTATCGCGTGCGCCCGCGCCGCGCCCGAAGGTGACCCCCGGCGAGACGGTGTTGCCAGGACTCAAGTGAAAATACTGCCATTGGAAAAGGGTTAAAATGGGAATTTGTTAAATTCTTCTTCTTTTTGAGTCGATGGTAAATGTTGGACTTAATAGGCAATGAGGTGGGATTTGGTAAAACTTAATGAAGTCACTAGAAATTAAATGAGGATTGGGGTATTTCCTATGGTATGGCATACAACACAGTGATAGGTAGGTAGTTTGGGTCTTCAATTTACTACGATATTACTATAAACTCGACAAGCAAAGACAGATGCAATTACTAACACATTCAGTAAACAATACATTTCGGAACCGCATATCATCATCTTCATAACTCCCTTGTCAGGATAGGATTTGATAGATGAAGTATTCACTTCATCTATCAAATCCTTGGTGATCATACAATAATAAAATATTAGACTAATGTTAGTTAATCCGTTTTTCTTAACCCTGCAAGTAACGTAACGCCGAACAATCTTATAAAAATACCCACATTCCACCAAAACCGCAATTCATCTGGCAACCCATCAAAAAATTCGCAATTGTTCCACAACGCCCATTGCCAAGGCCACGCAGGGCGGCGCGCGCGCAGCCGGTCTGCGCTCTTTTTGTTTCTCGCACATGCGCCCCGTGCAAGTCAAGGGCACGCTGACCCACTTCCTGCGCAGCCTTCGCCGCGCGAGCACGTGTCCCGAGCAGATGCTACACTTGTTTGTTTTTTAAATAATTTTATTTGAGGGGCTTTTCGGAAAGGCAGGTGCTGAAAATGTTTGTATGATAATTTTGGTAAAAATAGAGAAATAAATATGCTTTTGGCGAGTTTAGATGATCTGTATTATGATAATGTATGTATAGGATGTGGTCGCTCAATTTATTCTGTTATAATTTTGAGAACAGCAGGCTCAGGGTTGTTATGTAGACGCCACTGTAGTCGACAACGAAGTCTGAAGCCTAACTAGAATTACAATAACTACTTCAATACTAAGTATAAAAGTAATTGTAATGGCGAAATGCTGTAAATATTAGGACATTCCCATAAAGGTTTTTATGAGTCTGTAACAAGATATTTGGTCATTGTATCCACAAGGAAACCTATTCTATTCTAAGCAACAAAAAACCCAAAACCGAATCAATCTAATCTCCTTACAGCTTCAAGCGACAGTTCATTACAAACTAGCCACAAAATCAAATTCCTCTAAGAAACTACCGAAACAAGACCTACAGGCCTTTTAGCGTACAAACCTTGCTCCAACAAGAGGTACCCAATCACACCTACATATAGACAATAAAAATTTTAACATAGCCATATAACACGCACATAAACCGACGTAGCGAGGCAATAGATGGTGTAATGCCTTTCACATGAGATTAGCCACGTACTCCCGTCGTAAATATATAGATATCTATAAAAAAACTTAAGAGTAATGGTGTTTCGCAATTAGATGTGTTAAGCCTTGTGTTTTCGTTGTTGAATTAAGCTGGTGTAATTTTGATTATAAAGTGAGATTGGTTACATTATTGAATTATATTTCGAAAAAATTATTCAGAATAAAGACAATATACGGATTGTAAGTGACAACGACGCGCGTCATTGCGATCATTGTTTTGTTTTTTGTCAAAGTTCCAAATTAAGTTTTTTTCAAACACAAGTTTTTAATGTAAGATTTTTACTTTAATTTTTGCGTAAAGTTTTTAGTTTGATGTACAGAATGCTTGGTTGACGGCTTCGTGATGAGGTTGTTTACACCCTGTACGGCGATTGCAAATAAGTTTGCAATCGCCAATCTGAACATTGCCATCAAGCATTGGTCAAATTTTTAGGAGTTTTTAAAGCTTTATAAAATAATGAAACTGAGGTAAGAATGTCTCTAAAAAGTCTTTTATATGAGCATGAAATAAAAGGTAACAGGAAATTGTAAAGAAAATTTTGACCAATAACCATATTTCTCTAAAACCTACGCTTACGAAACCCTGGTGCGAACTTAATTGAAAACAACATAAGCATCGAAAATATCCGCGATAATACATTTTAATATCCGCATTGGGCTCACAATCAACCTCATTTACGAAAACCTATAAAAACCCAAAGAACTTTAAAAGATTAAATAATCAAGAAATCTAACAGTAAACTACGAAAATGTTGCCATCTTCTTGCATAACTGTTTGTACATAAGCAAAGTTAATCCGCTTATTCTAAAATGTTACATACACTAAATAAATGTCACAGAAGAAATTTACACGACGACCATTACTGGTATTGATTTCCAAAATTCATAAATTACAATTCCACGTAACGGTGAATCCAATAAGTGTGATCGTCGCGATAGGTTTACGTGGGGCTATAAGAACAGCGGTAGAGAGAATGTTAGAAGATTTTTTTTTAATTGAAAATGGTGGTCCCTCTTTTTTCTAGACACCTACCAAAAGATTGTAGAAGTCTTTAGCGAGCATAACGATACCAGAAAGGGGCTTTTGTAACAGTGGAAAGGGCCACACTGCAATGCAAAATTAATGAAAATTCTGAAGTCTCGTACAAATATGGCTGAGATAAGATAAAACTTCTGTGTTCGTTGGAAACCACAGATGAATTCTGTAACAATGATATAACGAGAAAACCGAGTAAAAGGAATATTTAATTTAGTTTTAATAGTTTATGCTGTACTAAATAAATAACTAGGATGTATTTTAAAAGGTCCTAAAAACACTACATTTTACAGAAATATTTATCAGAACTGTCCAAACTATTACTCTTCCAAATCGCTCACGCTTATCTCTTAAATCTCAATACCGCTTATTTCCTGGCCACATATTTACTTGATTTAAATAAAAAACAGTACGAAACTACGGCCACAGTGATACAACTATTTACTATTTATATTATAATATATAATATGTTTCCTGTTCTGTGTGCGACTTTCTATTGTGCTTCGATAATTTATTTAATTTGAACATCTCCGTGACGTATTGGAGCCAATGTTGGGCAATATGGACATGCTTAAATTGTTTTTGACGCCATTTATTAATAAAATACCGATTTGTAAAATTTTAACTTTGAGCCATTTTCTGAGCGGGTTGGGTACAGCTTATTACGGTCATGGGCTGATAGGAAACATTCTTATATCAAAGTTCCATACAATAGCACGAGCCTGCAATAGATCAAGAGCCTTAGTTTTTACAATAATAAATAGGAACACATAGTTCTTTCAAATGTAAGTTTGATTACGCTTATAAACGACATGTATACCCCTCTGCAATCAGAAAATCGCAGCCATTTCATAATTCACAAAATGTTGTTGTATTTATAAAACAAATTATTGATTTACAATATAATGTCGGAGTTAACGCAATCAATAAATTGAAAATGCACAGTGATAGTTGTCTTGCAAAACAATATTACTACACCGCTCATCAAATGCTCTACTTTTACGTCGTAAACTCCCCAGACGTTGGCCACAAACATTGGCCTCACACAGACTGCCAACAGCCAATATACCAACACCCATCAATTGGTTTCAATACTTCTCTTGAATTATTCATGTAACGCGAAACTCACACATCTTGAGTTAAATCTTGTTTATATTTATTATTTTTATTAGAAATATCCTACGTCCAACGCACCTGCCTACTGTGGCAATATAGGCAAAAATTACAATATGAATAAAATATTATTTTTAACATGAATAACTATAGAGTAAGGCAGTTTCATTTTGAATGGACTCTTCATCTATTCGTATAAAATAAAGTCGCTTCTCATGTCTGTTTGTGTGACCAATCGAATCTTCTAAAACACGCACCAAATTTTGATGCAATTTTCAACATAATTTAGACGGTTTATTCCGGAAGGTATAATGTTGAACACCCATTAAATACCTAGTTTCCTCCGTGCCTCGGAAAGCACGTTAAGCTGTTGGTCCCGGCTGTCATTTGTAGATCTTTGACAGTCGTAACAGGTAGTCTTGGCTCGAAAGACGGACAACCAGTCTTACCAAGAGGTATCGTGATAGGCAGTCGCTCCATGTAAAGTGCTGGTATTCAGCAGCATCCGGTTAGACTGGAAGCCGACCCTAACATGTTGGGATAAGGCTAGGCAGATGATGATTTCGGAAGGTTGTGGTCCATATTATGAACGCGATAGTAATTGTATCTGTTACCTTTTCACGTTGCAGTTGTAACGGCAAAATGATTTTCGATGAAAGCACACACTAACATCCGTAAGTATCTATAATCAAGTTAAAGTACAAAGTACATATACATACTTGAGGTTAAGTAATTACTTGTGCAATCATTTTTATGCAATAGACAAGAATTTAACGAAGTAAGAACCGACAAAGATAGCAAAGCTAAGAGTTCTAACTTTTGACAGTTCCAACTTCAAACAATTACTAAACTACAGAACAAAAATTGTATTTTAAATAATTACTTTTACTAAAGTATTCACTTTGACTTGTTTAATAAGGGTGTTAGCTCATAGACAGTTTTTGTTACTTATTTCTTAAATTTTATTGTTGACATTCTGAGAATATTTATTGACCGACTTGCTTTGACATTCTTGTATTTATAATTTTAATTGATAATGGTATTTGTTCATCATCATCATCATTTCAGCCGAAAGACGTCCACTGCTGGACATAGGCCTCCCCCAAGTATCGCCACATTGACCGGTCCCGTGCGACTCGAATCCAACGGTATTTGTTGCACGTAAGTACTTAACTTTAATTTTAATTCACATTTGTACGCCAAATGGCAAAACATAGAGCACATAATTATGAAAATGTTACATCTCACACATTCTGTAACTACTTATAAACATTCCGATTCTGATTCAGGGTTAGGACTTAGTACTATCGTGTAGGATAATTTCCGACCTCCACACGGGCAAATCCGCGACAATAAGTTAGTATAGAAAACATGACAATGAAGATATTTATGATGTCTTCGGTAAAGATAAAGATAAAGATAAAGATAAAGATAAAGATACTTTATTTGTTAAAAACACTCGGTCTAGACTTAGACCGCCGCGTGAGATAGTAACGGTCATTATGTTAGAAATAACTAAAACATGTTTATTGTTTTATGGAGTGTCTATGGGAAAGAATAGTGAGATTTTATGACTAGTAGAAAATGAGATGCTGGTTGGTTTGTTTTTGATTTGAAGTTATACGCCCGACGACCAATCCAGTTAGGTATATAAAACCAGTTTATGCGGATCTCTCTTTGTAAGGGAAGGGCTATGTTATACTGCAATGTATAGGTTGATGTGTCGCCGTGTGACACAAAGGAAACTAAAATCGCCTAGAGAATATCTTTATCTTATATCATAAAAGTTAACAGAAGAGGCTGGGTTGAAATACTCTAAGACATAATTCTCGTAATAGGCCATGATGAACATTTTATTTCTACACATTTGTAAGTATTGCCTACTCCATCTCATATCAACAAATCCCTTTCAAAAACTTATTATTTAAAAGTTCTAACAAACCCATACCTAATAACCATTTATTCAAAACTTTGGGTGGTCTGTCACCTGCCTTAACACGTTTTACCCCTCTATTGTGTTACATCAGAAAGAAATAAACAACAACAAGTACACAGATAAAAAAAGAAAATACAATCAGAACGCAATTCAAAAAGAGAACATTAACATAAAAATAAAGCTCTCAATACTCTGAGCACACGCACCGCACGCACCTTGCCATTATTATCCCACTACTGTTCAAAGAAAAGCTTTCCACCGACAAAAAACGGGAACTGGTTCACGCAGGATCCCGTTGCGTAGCGGAATCCCGCGGGATCGGCTCAGGCGCAGGCGTCTACGCACAAACCGACACACGCATACCTTTGTATAGTGAAGACAGGTTTCGGACATTATCGTGGAAAACTGGGTTAATTTTTTGTTTGTTATTTTTTAATTATGAAGTGGAACCTGTTAATAGGCAAATGACTTTGAGAATTGTATAAGACAAGAATGACTATAATTTTGAACACTTCCATGAATAAAGCCTGAACTGTTTAACGCAAAACGTTTGCGCTTTGCTGACATTTTTCAATTTAGTAAACTTAGCAGCTACTGGCCAGGAACTGCCAGCTGTAAGCACTTGTAGGCAGCATGTACCGAGTGGTCCAACCTGCAGAAGACCGTATAACTTGGAGAAACCTCGTATGTGGTCACGGTTCTTCACCCGGACAAGAAGAGTGCTTACTCTACCTATAGCTAGGTGAATCTTTCATCAAGAAATAAAGAAAAAAAAATACTACCATATGGTGAAAACATAAGAAGCAAAAATGGTTGCCACTTAGATTAGCACGTCTTCTAACACTGTTCTTAATATATCTCTACCCACACTCGGTAAGATCTGCCTACCCCATTAGGGCTAATATTAGCACATATGTCACGTTTGAGACTGCTCCCACGTAAAATAGATAAAATTGTTAACAAAGTTGTTATAAAATGATATACATGTTTTGTTTTAGTGTTTACTTCTGTTTACATAAATCATATAATTTGACGGTGAGAAGTTTAGCTATGTACAGGTTGTTGTTTCTAAAATGTTAATGTCACCTTATGGCCTAAGGGAACACACAAGTACTCCGAAATATTTTATTCCGAATTTCGATGTTCCGATTATCAAAAGTCCGAATTTCATAATACCGAAGAATTATAATGTCTATTATTAAAAATCCCGAAGTTTATTTTACCAAAAGTGGTAAATACGATTTGTCTGTTGTCCGATTTTCATATGTCTGAAGAATCTAATGTTCGAAAATCGACATTCCGATTTTCAATACTTCGAATAAACTGCTAAAATTTGGATTCTGATTGTGATTCAATTCAATTGTACTCCCTTTCGTAGAACTTAGTATTGCTTAGTGCGTTTCTGCATTGGATCTTGCTAGCTGACGTGAAGAGCATAGGCTGAAGACCGGCTGAGCGACGACGATATTTGTGACAGAAAGTGGGTGTGTAATGTAAAATGCGAGCGTAGCAAGCTCGCGTCACATAGTCGAATTCTAAATAATTAATCGGTGTTTTAATAATTGGGATTCATTTTTAATGTTTCGGATTATCAATAATTCGGTATTTTGAGAATAGTAATTATGAACGTTAGGAATATTGAAATTTAGGAATTATAAAACCGGCCAAGTAGGTACGAGTCGGATTCGCTCACGAAGGGTCCTATACCATTATGTATATACAACATTACATTAAAATTAGGTTTGTTGTATGGGAGCCTCCTTTAAATGTTTTTTTATTATGTTTTTAGTTTTATTTGTTGTTTTGTTTTGTTATTACGAGTATAGCGGCAGCAAAAATACATCGTCTTTGAAAATTACAACTGTCTAGCTATCACGGTTCATGATATACAGCCTGGTGATAGAAGGATGGACAGTGGAGTCTTAGTAATAGGGTCCCGTTTTTATCCTTGGGCACGGAACCCTAAAAATAGGATTAATGATAAATCGGAGTTGTTATATTCGGAATTTTGAACTATTCTAAAATGAAAATCAGTATTTTGAAATTCGGATTTGTGACTGTCGGAATAAAGTTTTTCGATATTTATGTAGTGTACCCATGGCCTAACTCGTGTCATAGTTTATCCGTCCGTCCGTCGTTTGTCCGTCCGTCCGTCGTTTGTCCGTCCTTTGCCAATTTCATACATATTAGATCAACCATATGCTTGAAAAGGTACAGACAGACACAGACCGACAATCGTGGTTACTTTTGCCTTTATAATATTTGTATGGCTATGGACAAGTCTTTGGAATCGCTGGACCTGGATGTCTAAAATGCCAACTTTGTTAATCAAATGCCTATCAATCAGAGTAGCGGTGGCCCAGTGGGGGGGCCGTCCCGACGTACAAGCATTAAGTCGTGGGTTTAAACCCAGGCAGGCGCATTACTTTGTGTAATTTATTTCATCACCACTGCTTTCGAAAACGATGAAGAAAAACATCGTGTGGAAACCGGCATGTCCTAGAACCAAAAATTCAAAGACATCTATTAACTCGCACTGGGCCCGCGTGGTGGATTAGCAATAGGCTATTCCTTTTCGTAGAGAGAGATTCCTTCTTATAGAAAGGAAGGCCATGTGTCCCAGCAGTGGGAACGATATAGGCTGATTATGCTATCAATTAAAGGAATAATATTTTTTTTATTTTGTCACAAGATTAAAGTGTCGATGGCACCGACAAGTCTGCACTAAGTATTCAAGAATCAAAAACTAACATCGTAAGCTTGAACATAGAGGTACGACGTACGAAAGTGCGGCCGTTTATAAATAGCGGGTTCATTAAAATGGCGACTTAGCTTTGAATCCTATTAACTTCAAAGGCTCGACGTTAATGCGTCGGTGCAATTACGCGCATGTGCGCGCACGGACTGCGGTCAAAAATGTCATACGTTTCGTAAAAAAAACGAATGAAAAAGTATGCTGGGTTTTTAATATGAAGTAGGTAATCTTATAGCTCTTATTTCAAATCTTGGTTGATTATGACTTCAGTAGAAGTAAAATTTGAAAAACATGTAGCAGTTATTTATACATTAAGTACTTGCTTAACTAATATACAATTATTAAGATAAAATATTCAGGTTTAACTTAGTCAAAGTTTCACAGGAAAGCCGTAGCAGCGTTAGAGACAATGTAAGGTGACGATCTGTCAAAATTCACGTTGACGTTTGTACGAAACACTGACATTGACATCTGTCAAAAGAAAACTTACAGGAAAAGGTAACAGAGATCAATCGCGTCAAGTCGCGATCAAGTGATGATAATGAAGATGAAGTTGAAACGACGTCAACTGGGTAAAGTACACGTGTAAAAAAAGAAGGCTAAACAATGTAAACTTGAAACTGTAAGTCTCACATCAATAATAGATTGAAGTATTTTTCTATCTATTCTTGATGATCTATTTATTGGTGATCTTTTTAGGGTTCCGTACCCAAGCGATATTTTACCCCTTACGGTCCCTCTACGGGACTCTATTACTAAGACTCCACTGTCCGTCTGTCTGTCTGTCAACAGGCTGTATTTCATAAACCGGGATAGCTAGACAGTTGAAATTTTCACAGATGATGTAGAAACAGAATAAAATAAATATTTAAGTGGGGCTCCCATACAACAAACGTGATTTTTTGATAATAATGGTACGGAACTCTTCATGCGCAAGTCCGACTCGCACTTGGCCGGTTTTTTGTCATAGCCTATATTGTGTTTCATTGACTGGGCAAAAGCCTCCCCTTTCTCATTCCAAACCTCTCTGTTTTGTGCAAATCCCACTTTTATAAACGTCAAACTATGACAGAAAGATACTATACTAGATAAAACAGTATACAAAATCCGCATAGCAACAGAGCACCGAATTCAAATTTAACAACAGAATCACACAATCCAAATAATTCAACAATCGACTCCCAAATAAGACATTACAATATAACGTGACGACTCGAAACAAAATCATTAGAATCAAGGAAACGTTTGTCAAAACAACATGAGTCAGAATCGGTCGCACTTGGACATGAATCGTAAAGTTATTGATCGCGAGTTCGAAGACCTGCTATAAACAGACTTACATAGTAATTCGTCGGATAATTACTTTTAATTGGATACCAGTGTTGAGTTAGAGGATTTGGATTTAATTTGTGGTGTGATTGCAGATTGAACAAGCGATGAATATATATATATTATCATGGTTTCACGATTTCAAAAAGGATTATGCTTAGGCAACCTTCACAGGGGACAAAACATAAAACCTTCTTCTATATGAAATAAAATCTTCGATCTATGTTTCTTTCAGACAGACTCTTTGGTCTAATGGACGCAAGCGCGACTGCTGAGCATGGGGTCCTGAGTTCGATTCCCGGGTCGGGCAAAGTGTTATTGCGTTTTTCCATCAGGAATTTATCAGTAGTAGCCACAGCGTCTGGATATGTGCCCGGTTGATGACAATAGACTTGCCCCTTATTACATGATACTTAAACATAACTGGCGAAATGTGGGTGTACTATAAGTTTCACCTCTGCCTAATCTTTTGGGGATTACAAGCGTGACGTTTCTTTTAGAATTTTATTTAAAGTTCATGTGGGAGCAGTATCTCTATCCCGAAGAAATGTCAAGGCGCTTTGCACCAAACGATAGACCACCCGTCATTATATTTCTGAGTAAGTAGGCTTAGTTATCAATAAACCGAACAGCAATTAACAGCATCAAAACTTGTGTTGAAAAAAAAAGCGAAGATTTACATGAAAAATAAAACGTAGCTAAGTTATTAGTCGATGCCAATAAATCCTGTTTACGACTATGCAGACAGTAATAAAAGTATATTATAAAAACCAAGTGCAAAGAGACGTGAAATAAATGGCAATATTTACTATGTCTTGTAAATTATCAGCTGAATTAAAGGTCGAGATGGACATTTTAAGAAGTATTGCGAAGAAATTAATTTTGTTTTTCGAAATCGAAAATTGTGATTACATCGGTCTAGACTCGATGTCTGGTCCTAATTAAGGATAAGATAAATACCTAGTTTACCAAAGTAAATTATTTATTTCCTGCCAGTATACTTTTGTGCCCTTAATATTACCTAAAAGTAGCTAACTGGAATCGAACCTGTGGTCGGTAACTGGCGAAGGGCTAAACACCAGCCAGCTGTCGTCAGATATGATTGGGATAAGCAACTGTTCACCATAAATATTTAAAAGAATGTGTCTACCCTGTTATTATGTATGTCCCTAAGATGAATCTCTACAATTATCGAGACCAATCCTAGTCGTTCACGACTACAAGTAGCGTTCTGATATTTTTATTTGCACTTAACGTTTATTGTCAAACACGGTTTCCTACAATACATTCTACGGTTTTCTACGAATACATGCAGTATTAAAAGAAGAAATGCATAAAAAAACCTATTTATTCTGCACAAATAACAAATTTATACATTCACAATACGAGTATATACCTACGTAAATTGGACCTCAGCTGCGCCATTAAGAATAACTAGTCAATTGATATATGAATAAAAATCAATACATCTCAATAACTAGTCTAGGCATATGCGCAGACGCAGGCTAGAGTCGAATAATTGCAATTAGCCATTTTCACGCTACAAAAGTTCGAATGAGTAAACTTTGGATTTGAAACCAATGACTGCGTGAACGTTTAGACCTGTACCGCTGATTAATCTCACTTAATTAATACTAATAATATTAACTGGCAGCGAAATTGTAAAACAGCTAACTTAAACTCAAAATTACTAGATATTAACGATTTTTTTTTCTCTTTGAAAGAGTTCAATATTTATTACGAGTCTTACACCCGTATGTAAGGTTAAAGTAAATAGTTAAGATGCGATGTTTGCTCTGTAGTTTAGTAATTGCTTGAAGTTAGAACTGTCAAAAGTTAGAATTCTTAGCTTTACTTTCTTTGACGGTTCTTACTTCGTTCAAATTCTTGCCTATTGCAAAAAAAAAAATGCATATGTAACTACATAAACTCAAGTAATTACTTTAACTTGACTATAGATACGGGTGTTAATCATCGCCAAAACTTTTGAACCAAGAACCATAAAAGGATCCAATTTCGGTCCATGTCTAAACTATTCCGATGGATGGAATGTACACCCATATGGTCATTACGCGTAAGTAACATTATTTATGGTCCATAAATCCGCGGGAGCTCATTAGGGCGTGTGTGTGGGCACCTTTATGGCGACCGATGAGCTGTTTACATTTTATATTTATTTCTAACTACGCCTGTACTTCAGTTATTTACGGGTATAGAGAAGATAACAAGCTTCGTGGGCTAGTTGAAGTGGGATTGGTGGAAAATTAATTAAAAGTTTCCTTAAGATCATAAACACAACATCACGGCTGTAATCCACAAAGGGTTAGGCAATTGTTTACGTAATAGAACACCCACACTTCGCCAGTTATGTTTAAAGTCCCATGTAATAGGGGCGAGCCTATTGCCATCAACCGGACGAAATTCCAGACTCCGTGCCTGCTAAGTTCAATTAATTAATTTACACCCTGTAGCAAAACTAACTGAATTTTGTCATCTCTACCTAGTGTTATCTTTTTGTTCACTCCTCTATTATTATTATTACTGAAAGAACCTTTTTTACTGAAACTTTTTTTCGGACTTGGACCCAGACTCCTGACTTAACATCGAAGATCTTTTCTCCTAAAGCTTGATCACTATTACAGTTTTAAGTAGCCACACATAACCTCAAGCGCCATCAAGAGGAATCCATCAATAAACTCAAAAGTTTTGTTGAGCAGATTTGCACAGGATCATATTCATGACTCAAACAATGAAACCCAACCACTTAACTGCTCAGCGATGAAAGAGTGTTTTTTTTTAATTCTGTTTAGGAATGACGCATAGGTACCTACATACAGCCAAAAACATTCACTCCATGTCCAAAAATTTCCCGCCTCAAATTACAGCGAGTTAAACTTTTTGCTTTCAAGCCATTAGAATATTCAAATATTTTTTGCACAAAAAGTCCGAAATAGAAAACAATGCGGGCCCATTTTGGCTCTGCGATTATCCGAACAAGTATTTCTTTTGGATAAGGAATCGCGAATATCCCGCTACATAGTATTATAATAACTGTTAGACATTTAGGGGAGATGCCGCAGTTATTGGTCATTGTTATCTACCTAAAAAAAAATCCTAAATTCATTAATTCAACATCAGCCTTTGAGTCTAGAAACATGAAATTTTGCAAAAGAGTTGTTTCTTTTAAAAGAAGCGGGAGGATTTAAGGGGTTTAAGAAGAAAAGAATTTTAGCCGATGGTAATGCCATTAGAAACACGGCTCGTATAATACTAAATTAGGAGATAGAGCTTTTGAAAGAAAAAAAACAGGTGTCAACGATTACCCTCTCAGATGCCCCGCGTAATAACCGTTAATTAAAACGTGAATTCTTGCCAGAATAAAAAGCTACGAACAACAATCCACATGGTGTACTTTACGTGTCTGATGGCTGATACACATCAATGTAAGATAAATAATACAGATAATAAAAACACAACAAGTTGTAAGTAACATTACGTAATTAGAATACTACTTTTTACTATAGTTATTAAAGATTTTACGATCACATTAAAAATCGTAGCAACTCCGAACGGAGTCGAAAGACTTTCAAAGTAATTATAAACTTCTTCTTAATTTTGTTCACGTATCAACTTCGGTATTTAATATTTAATGATTAATTAAATCAGCATCTTAAAATACCAGTTAACAATAAACGAGATAAGATCTCAAAAATAGAAATCAGAAATGCAATCCTAACGTCAACTCCATATATTATAAATTCTTATGAATTCGTCTCTCCCAATAACTGTTGCCTGCACCTCAGTCGCCAAAAAATCAACATTGCCTCGCCGCCATTTTGGGTTGTATTTAATTGACTTAGAAAAATGCCTGGAATAATGCTAGAGTCTTTTATTTGTGTCTCCAGTGCCCATTTGAGCGCTTTGTTTCCGCGTCTTATTTAGAAGGGCTTGCAAACTTTGGAGACGGTCAAATGTATTAATAAAGAGCTGGGAAGCCATAGAATAGGAAGACAATAAGCAAGTGGTTTAAAAATTTAATTCAGAAAGAATTTCACGATACCTTGATTGATATGACAGATCATAAGTAACAGACACTTGTTGTACCTAATTTGGTATCGTTTGATTTATTCGTGAATTAGTTGTTATATGCTATAATCATAGTGTTTAGCTAAATCAGTATGGGAATATGTAAATAAATAAATAATAAATATCACTGGACATGAACACACAGCGCCATCTAGTGCCACAGTAAGCAACGAGGCTTGTGTCGTAGACACCAGATAGTTGATATACTACATAGATACTTTTTGTTTGTAAATACATACTTATGTCATACTTTAGTCATGGATGTTTATATATATATATAAACATCCATGACTCGGTAACAAATGTCCATGCTCATCACACAAACATGTGCTCCAACCCAAGACTCGAACCCGGGACCCTAAGAACGTAAGGCAGCCTCACCACCGCTACGCCATTCGGGTCGTGCCTAAAACATGCCTTTTTTTTCGGATAGGAAATCATCAAATGACTCCTCCCGCTCTCGGCGGAGCAGGAGGGAGTGTCAGACTTTTACTGAATGTAAAACATGCCTTCAGTATCGGCAAAGACGATTGACATTAAGACAGGAATGGGGCATTAACCACATTTTTGACACACACAATTTTAAATTAAGACAAATATGTAAAAAGTATAAAAAAGCATGCAAAGGGTCACAATGTTTCAATGAGTTGAACAAAAAGCGTCGACATTTCCCGATGTTTCACGATGTGTTACCTGTGGCGAAGCTAACGACGAAGGTCATACAGATGGATTGACAAGCTGACCGTTCGTAAGGCTGAAACTATATGAGCGGTCAGTTTGCCGGTCCCTCTATAGGAAACCGACTAAGACAAGTGCTGTTACAGCATTGGAATAAAGCGCAAAAAGCGCCTTTTAATAGAAATATAGATTGTGCTTCGCTTTGTGGATAAAGTGTGAATGGTACAATGGTATTTTATAAAAAGTAGACAATTTGCGAAACAAGAGCAGCAGTAGAAGAAATACATTGGGATTTGACATGGAAGTTTTTAAAGAGCCAGTTCAGAATGCGCGATATAGGGGCTCCGGCCCATCTCGTAACTTTCCCATTTCGACAACTAAACAAAACAGCATCACAAAAGTCCCATTTCGTAACTATTTTGATCTTCATACATTGAATCCCATTTGGTAAACTTTTTGTTCGGCAAGTACAGTTAGCTCTCAGGAGAACTACTAAGAAAAATCACTTACTTACTTACAAAAACAATTACTGTTACCAATTTTTATATAAGCATGATTTTGTTATTTCAAAGTTTGTATTCCGTCCGATGACATAGCTTGTACATATATTGCACCGTTGCACGATCTGAACAGCCTCCCAGTGTAAAAGCAGCTGACATCGACGTGCAAACTATACTACCGTGAATTCAGGACGTGATTACTGTCTGGACCCCCAACACATTGATTTTGCGCGACGATGTCCCTCATAATAGTCTTACACGTGTATTCTGTTTACAAAATGTACAATTCACATGAACTTAAAGCCCTCTCTATTCCCCATAAATCCTGTGCCCCAAAACAATAGTCGGATTCGTAACTTTTTATTCGGCAAACTGTATGCCTTCGGAATGTAGGCAGTACCGCATAATGAGGGGACCGAAGCTCTAAATTTATTACGACGCCGCCACCGTTTCTCAGAAACTACTGAATTATTCGCGAGCGGCGCGGCTGCGGAGGTATGCGCGTTCGGTTCCCGGCAGAGGCACAGTTATGTACGATATTCTTACGTAAGACGGAGAAAAACTTTGACAAAGTATCGACTGTCTAATTGGGTTATTATGTGCGGGTAGGATATTTACGGAACGTCCATATTAGAAATAGCTCAAAGCTCTTCCCAGAAAATGTAGATGGTTCACATGATTAATAAAACAATGCCCTTATTAGATTACAAGTTAGACCTCCCAATTAAATCGGAGAATAAATGCATTGGAAACAAAAAATAAACAAACACTCTAGCCTTGGGAGCGACCCATTTGTAACCTTATAGGAACTGAAAAAGTTTGACGTCTCTTCACACGACCTTAGAGCGCATTCGACAAAAAACAAATAATCCTAAAATCCCGTAGCGATGCCGCGATCTAGAACCATATATAACGCCTATTACCTGAGACTCCTGAGAGCAGCCAACGGAAAATTAGGCAATATTCATGTTCATACATTTCCTTAGCGGGTCTACAGACGGCGCACACAAAGACAGGCAGACAGAGGACTACAGCAATACATTACTACTTAGATAATGCCTGGCACACACACATGCACATCCCTTGTTTATTACGAGGTCTACGCAGACCTCCCGCTCCAGTCACCCTTCTTCCCTTTTAAACTCAAATAAACAAGACCTATCTATGTGTGCGTGCGATGACCGCAGTCCCTAACAAGTCTTCAGGCAGATTCTTGACCACAGACATCACACACAGGCACGCAGACGGACCAACACAGCAAAGAAATTATATCAGTAGGTCAGACGGCCTTGTGCGATTCACGGAACGGCGCTCGCGCATGACTTGCCACGCCCACCGCGCACCGGCGGCCGGGAGGGGGAGGGGGGGGTCATTAATTAACATGTGTATACCAAAAAGTAATTGAAACTAATGTTTGCGGACAGGTAATTAAATTAAACGGAGATTAAATTAAAGATTTTTAGTGATGTTATGAGGAAATAACTGATTAAAACCTTCATTGATGATTTGACCATGTCATACATATCAAAAGGTTTTACTCATAAAAAATAAGCCTTTCCTGAAGGTGTAAGTATGTACATTTAACAAACTCCACTCGAAGAAGATAGACAGACACAAAGAACTCAAAACTCTCACTTGCAAGAATTACTGAAATCCTAAAAATTAAGATTTAACAGATAAACCTATTAAAGGAGATACATACAAAGTAACAATCGATTCACCACCACAGTACTATGAACTGGATAACGCTAAACAAAGGAATGACCAACAAAAGAAGTTGCTTACATCGTTGTGACCTTCGGCGTGGCTGCATCTAAACATTTTCCACTGCGCACACTCTTGCAGTGAACTGAACATTAAAACCACTAACAAAATTAACTGGTATTTAAATTCAAAAACTATCTCGATATATTGAGATGGACAGTAAAATTGAGTAATGATACGTCTAGTACTACAAACATAGCACACTGACATAAAGCAATTGAAGGAGTTCTTGCGATACAGATGATAAATGTACATTATGTAACATAAGACATTAGTGAATATTGGTGGCTGCTATTTCAAAGCAAAGAATTCAATTGTTTTCTACAAAAAAAAAACAATTGGTATGTGCAGCACTTTTGTTAGTTTAGTGGACTGTGTGAAAGATGATATGGCTATAAAACAGGCGACTACAGAGATGACGAGTAATAGAGAAGTATGGAAGAAGTAGACATGCTGCGCCGACCCTAAATAAATGAAGGGCAGGAAAATGATTATGATTTCCAATAAAAACTTAATAAATGTAAAATGGCATCTTCCTTGATGTGTGGTTTTGAGCTCTGTTATCAAAAATCGAATCTCGAATGTCAAATACCAATTGACATTTTCTCTGACCCGTCACAAACAAACTAATATGGCGCTACTGACGCATTCGTGCAAAATCCAAAAAATCATTAATCAAGCAAGAAGTAAAAGAAATAATGTTACTATAACGAAACAATCAATAAAACACGCCAAAAATGTGTTGTACTCCTGTAATCACACGAAATCTGCGCAGAGTAAGGATGTCAGTTAATTGCTCTTGCGCAGAAATATGACGAGTTTATTAAGGCGATGACACTGAAATTAAACTTGACAGATACAGAACTTGATACAGGATACTTTTTTGTCATACCAAAATTATCACACAACTAAGTTACTATACTCAGTGTAGTTAGTATAAACAGTGTCAGATATGTAGATGAATTGGCAACATTTTGAAAGTGGGAATGTAAATGTCATTTGCCCAGAAGTCGAAAAATACAGAGTATAAAACCATACCTTCTTCACAAGTCTATGACTGACAAACTGAAAGTTGTTGCATGTCATATTATACAGGAAAGTGTTCTGCTGTTACACATAGGTAGACCAACAACGGTGTGTATTAGGTACTGATGTCGTCTACTGACACACGTACTAATGAGATGGCGACGATGACGTTCAATTGAATGCTTTGGATGAAGAGGAAATTGCACGTACATACCTAGAAAAATGTTGCTTCGTTACAAAGAGTTATGAACTTATGATTCATACCATACTGATAGTATTATAGTTAGCGTGCTTCACCATCCCACAGTTGGGAAAAGGCCTCCCTCTAGTTTATTCGATCCAGGGCTAATGGAATATCTGGATCACACCATTCCATTACATTAGCCAACTAACCATACGTAAACGCATTTATTCAATAACTTTAGTTTATTGCAGCTTTTTACATAATATTAATTTATTGTTTATCAGCAATTATGACGGATGTCAATGGATGAAATATCACATTTTACCTTCCGTCGAATGAGTTATTCGTGAATGTGCTAACAGGAACCTGTTTTAATATTTGCTAATAACGATCCTAACTGGGCTTTAGTGATTTATGGCTTTTATTTATAATATTTAATTTATTCCTCATAGTCGAACTATCACCTAAATGCAGTAATTTCCATATAAATTATTTATTATGATGATTTTCTTAACAATGTCACATTTCCGATGAGGCTTTTATTAAATAGCAATAATTTTTGGTGCATCTAATATCTGTCATTAAATTAATTAAGTATTACCGATGTTCAATGTTGTGAAAAGCCCGCAAGGCACGAAAACCAATTTGAAACGCATTGAAAATAAATTTATTGCAATCTGACATTAGTAATGCCTTGATATGACCATGTTTTGAGGGTTTAAAGACGAGTGAATTTTTGCTAGTTTTTCGTATAGCAATTACATATTGCCATACGAAAAACTAGCAAAAATTCATCTTATCGTAGGTACTAAACACAGTTATTCCAAAAAGGCAGGACTATAACTTAAGAACAGTAAAAAATAATAACCTTTCTAGGACAAAAAATCCAAGCATTAACAATTAATCAATACATAATGAACCGAAAACCAATCAAGTCTAAAAAATCACCATCGCCTTAACAGTGTGGGTGTCGCGGAATGGCCACTAAATAACACCGGCGTTTTATAGTCGCGTATAATTCTAATTGTAAATCCGTTTGTCAATTAAAAACAAACGGAACGGATTGAAATCGCGTGCGTCGACGCAATTTAGACATGCTGTTTGGGCGCTCGTGCCAATTCTGAGAACACGTAGGATAATAGATGTAGTTGCTTCAACAATGGTCGACCGCAAAAAATAGCGTAATAATTACAGTTTATTTATTCTAATTGTTGCTTTTTGGGAGATTATTTAACTATGGTATTTTACTTATTTGTCCATTTTTACTAGGACTAAACTACTGGTTTTACTCGTAATCGTAACTCTTTACTTAATATAGTAAGTAATTTGGTATTATAGGTCAAAAGAATTAAAGAGATTAATGATCCCAAACGATTTATTTATGTCTTTAATTATTTTAATCGTAAATTATCGAAAGACCATTATTTTGGTCAGAGGTCAGCTTAAATATTTGGATCAAATCTTACTGACGTCACATCACCCGTAGGTATCTATAAAATAATAAAAGCGATTACTTGAGTATAATAGTAATTATATAAGATACTATTTTAATCCTGCAGTTTAGTAATTACTTGAAGTTAGAACTGTCAAAGGTTAGAATGATTAGCTTTCTTTTTGTTTATTATATTGCTTAAAAATGTTTGCATAAGTAATTACTAAAACTCAAGCAATTACTTGTACTTAATTTGACTATAGATATCTACGGGTGTATTGTGTTCAGTTTTATTCCTAACAATGTTAATAATACTAGTTTGCAGTATATGTCAAATTAAGTAATCACTAAAGTATAGCTTTATATCTTGAGTTTGACAGCCTAACTACAATAGACACCACGTAATTGTCTCGTACAAAAAATGTAACAGATAGTATGCGTACCATACCATCTGATTTAAAATGTCGAGCATCTAGCATTTTTATAAATTGTTTCGTACAGGTATGCCGTTTTAGTCTTGTTTTCTATAATCGAATAAATAAAACTAAAAGTACCTAATTTGGCGTGCCCGTGGATAGCTTTACATCAAACGATGCCTATTGATGCATAATTATATTGATGTGAGGTCGGCTAATTGGCTAGCCCTATTACCTTAGATAGGGGTAGCAAGCTCAATTTAGTTAGCTAAATAGTTAGTTAATTTGGTAAATATACACACATCAACACGGTCTAGGGATATTTCATACTCAATTAAATAACTCGAAAAGTACTGGCCGCATTGGAATCTTTTATACACCGATTTGTTTGTAATTTATCTCAGACTAATTCCAATTTCAAATTTTTGAAAATTCTTTTGTTTCGGTGGCATAAAAATGTCTTGATGTATAGGAGAGGGAATTTTCATTTGTGCGAAATTTAGAAAACAATACGAATTACGTTTAGTTACAGTTTTATTTTATTTTTAAACGAAAGATAAAGTTAAAATTGAGGTATTGTAGCCATGCAACGCCGACATTTGACGAGGGCGGAGATGTTACGAGCTGTGGGAATGCTGGAAGCTGAATCTGTTCAGCGTAATGTTGCTGAGGCCATAGGGACCCATCAAAATGTAATTTCAAGATTGTGGACACGCTATCGTGCCACAGGTGAAGTAGCGGAGAGGCACCGGGGGCCAAGTCGCATCACTACCCCCAGACAAGACCGATTTTTGCAAATTACTGCGCGAGCACAACCAAATGCAACGGCGACTCAATTGGTCCAAAGGCTGCGAGTGGAACACCAAGTGCTTGTGAGTGACCAAACTGTAAGAAGGCGACTGCATGAAAGCAATCTACGCTCTCGTAGACCACTCCGGGTCCCACCTTTACGGAGAGGCAATCGTGGACGACGATTAGAATGGGTTCGGAACCACGTGGACTGGGGCCGTGACCAATGGTCCAATGTGCTGTTCACGGATGAATCCAGGTTCGGCTTCCATCCAGATTCACGAAGGACGCGTGTCTGGCGAGTTCCTGGACGATGGAGCCGTCTCCAGAACCCTTAGGAAGTTCACCCATACCAAGTAGGAACAATTATGGTTTGGGCAGGAATTCGTCTTGGAGGACGGACGGATCTCGTTTGGGTGCGGGGCAATATGACGGCAGAACGATACGTCCAACAGGTGCTGGGGCCCGTAATCTTGCCCCACAGAACACAAATGGGGCAATATTTCCTGCTCATGCACGACAATGCCCGGGCACACACGGCGAGAACGGTAGCAGCTTGGTTACATACACATAATGTTAGGGCCTTAGACTGGCCTGCTCAATCGCCAGATCTAAATCCCATTGAGCATGCGTGGGATATGCTGCAAAGAAGAGCTCTGAAGGAAGTTCCCGAAAATCTGGCTACAGAAGATCAACTTTTTGGGCACCTCAGAAGGACATGGGACAATATTCCGCAGCAAGATATTGACAACCTTGTTCTGAGCATGCCGAATCGTTGCCGATGTGTTATGAACATCATGGGCGCTTTCTCAGTCTACTAACTTCAAGTTTATAAACACAAATTAAATGATTTTTCTATTTTTTTCAGTTTTTACTCACAAATTAAAAGTTCATTCATATACGGTTTCCGTCTATGCTTCATTTTTTTTCCATAAAATCCTGAAATTTTAATCTATACCTTAACCATTATTAAAAAATGGTAGAATATTAAATAACGTATCTTTTAAATATATACATGTTATATAAAAAATTAACACATTGATAGTAATTCGCTTTTTTAAAAATATCCCTAGACCGTGTTGATGTGTGTAGATAGGCAGTTCAGTTGGCTACATTGTCAAAGCAAATCTTCTATGTAACAATGATCAATGATAACTGTTTCTACTTTCTGGTTGTCCTAGCAGAAGAAATATCAAGCTGACACTACGTAGGTACCAGATTGTCTTGCCACAAATGGAGAGCTTGTAAAATTGTCTAATTCCCTAAGTATAATAATTGAAAGTTCTTACATCATTTTAAAAGGTTAGTTATAAGATTGAGCAGTCAATGACCATCTACTAAATAAATCGCAGAAAGTTAAACCCTCACTTCACCTGAGTTCCTGAAAGCCTAACGAAGTCTGTAGTCAGTAAGTACATCTACTGATGGCAGTTAATATAATTTTACTCAAGAACGCTACTACGAGTAATAGCAGATTTTTGAAAAGTCCTTGTTTATCAAGCATCTACGTCAACTAACGAGACAATTAATGTATCCATAGTTCTGAGACTCCCGGGAGTCTTGCGTTATTTATTAAATTTTTCGTGTAGGCCTTTCAGAAACCGAGGGTTAAGCAAGTAACCGTTAGTTACCCTTACAATAAACATTATAGTTAAGTTACCTGTGGGTGCTGGCGGTGATGGCGCGGTGGGTCGCGGGGTTCCGGCGCGCGCGCCGCGCTCATGCCTCAGCGCCGCCGGCGCATGCCCCCCACGGCACCGCCGCCGCTCTGCAACAGATGAGGTGCTATTAGTCATCAGGATGCTTTCCATGGTGAAGTATGTTTTCAATAAGACGTGCCTATATTTCGAAGACAGTTTTTCGGACAGTACTTTTAGGGGAGAATAGAAGAAGAAAACGTGCTGCACCGATCCCAAGTAGAATGGGACCAGGGCAGGAAGGTGACGATGACTTTTAGTAGGTATACTAGATACCTGAACAGTTCTAATTGTAGATGAAATGAAGAGATTCCTGATGATTTTTCTACAATTTTGTAACAGTCGCTTAATGACTTAGTAAAAAGGTTATGATTTCGAGAAATGCATGACAGTCGGAAATCTCCTGGAATTGCATTCGAGAAAATCGGAAATGACCCACAGAACCAGAAAAGGCGTCCTTCTATGGAAAAAAAAAATGTTGCTTTTTATTTTCTTAAAATTGAAATAAACCCGGCCCCCAAATATACATAGTGTATTATTTTATTACACTTAATGGCATGATTTTTTGGATATATTATATGTATACATATTTGGAACATAATAAGCAGAGTTTCGGTAAACTATTGTTATGTAAACACAAACCAAACCATTGTTAAAAACCTGTGTTGGTTGCTTAACACAATTATAAAGAGATATCTACGTAATTGACAAGTGTTAATTAACACTCAATGGACTGTGAACCTTTAGGTGATAAGTGGTGTTTCCCATCACTTTTCCTTTTAAAGCTAAGCGCACATAACAGCCGTGGAGAGCAGCGGTGGCCCAGTGGTGGCGGCCCCGATATACGAACAGTAATTCGTGGGTTTGAACTCAGGCAGGCGCATTGCTTTGTGTAATTTATTTTAACACCACTACTCTCAAAACGGTGAAAGAAAAACATCCTGAGGAAACCGGCATGTTTTAGATCCAAAAAGTCTAAGACATGTGACATCTAACAACCCGGGAATCAAGCCCAGGTCCTCATGCTCAGCAATTGCGCTTGCAACCACTGCACCAACGAGGCATTTTGTGCAGTGTGCTATGGATCCTTTTGTGCAGTGTGCTATGGATCATTTTGTGCAGTGTGCTATGGATCATTTTGTGCAGTGTGCTATGGATCATTTTGTGCAGTGTGCTATGGATCATTTTGTGCAGTGTGCTATGGATCATTTTGTGCAGTGTGCTATGGATCATTCATATTATGTGTGAAAGTGATGCAGGAGGATTTTTGCTCTGCGTTGTGTCCCGCCATAATCTGCACTAGCCTTATCTATCGCATGCTGGGATTTAGGTGCAAGCATTTTACTCTGATACCATTTGGCTTTTCTATTCTGTCAAGTGACTGCAGGCATGCTTTCTAAATAAATTATATTTCATTCTTCTTCCACATAATTATGTCACAAATCTACATATTTCACAGTTAGTCAATTCTGAGAGCACACAATTCAAAAAGTAATCTAATTAATCACACAAAAAGATGACACAAAGAAAAATTATAACCGATATGATTATTTTTATAATAAATCCGATTATTTATATGCAAATTATGCTATATTAGTCGCGTTCGTTAGGTCTTTTGAGTCGCATAAATTGTATCAGAATGCGTATAAAGCACCTACCGGGGTCGGTGCGGATCGAGATGAACAGATTCTGATGAACTTTCTCGTCGCACCCACAGTCCCACACTATCGGTAACTCTTCTAATAAAAGAAAGTAAACATTTTAAACTCGGAGGAAATAATTTATTGAACGTAATTCATTTAGGAGGATGGTGAGAACACCAGTTATCGGTTGTTGTCAATTGACAAACTTTTTTTCTTAATAGGAAAAACTTTTTAGTGTATAGTTTGTTGAGTTTCGGTGGTTTTTTGTTGTCAGCTGATTTTGAAATGCATCGCTATTTTTTTTTTATTTTACACAGGCTATTGGTATTATGCGCTTGCGCATTCAGATGTAGCTTTGTGTGATTTAAGAAAAACCATTAAACCTTTTGTTGACCTCATCATTGCCTAACATTCGCTAGACATGTTACCTAACCCTAAAAAAAAAATTAAAAAAAAAAACGATTTTTCACCAAAAGAAAACAATGTAGCCAACCTATCACTAATCTCCAAATAGCAGAGATATAATAGTATAATAGTGATATCTCGGCTGACAACTGTCTACTCGCCCCTAAGCATAGCGTCCGCGGTGCGTATCGTCCGCGGGACAGAGGTCATACGACGCACTACGTTCGAAAGTTGTTTGTCCGCTCACCCATCCACATGTCCCCACAATCGCAGCCCAAAGAGTACACGTCAATGCGACCCAAGTGTGACCATGTGATTAATATCAGACGACCATTGATAACGGCCCTTATAGCCCTTGACAAAAACAAAATGAATTACATACATTACTTTTTCTATTAGCTTTTTCCATTATAAATGGGAAGAGTAGTAATCTCTTTAATGGACCGACAGCGGCACGATTTGCATGCAAAACAACAAGTTTGTTTATCCCCAAAAACATTTCAAATGTCAAAGTGTCATGTATTTGAATTAATTAATTATCAGTTCCAAAGAGATATCGGTAGGACAAACGCTTTATGCAAAGACCACCCGCATTCCATGCCCAAAATTAAAAACATATCGATTCTCTAATTAAATATTCAAAAATGATCGTTCTATTTTCAAGTCCATCCTTTTCACACCCGCTTGAGAGCTTTCAACTGTCACTATGACAGCTACTGTCGGCCAGTGATGAAAGGCCTCCCTCGCCCCTCTGTGAGCTTAGTAAATAAGGTAGCAGAAGAGGTGAAGCGAAGATTTGAAAGGGGTCTAAATGAAGCGGCCATGTTTGCCGCTACTGCAGTGTCTCCCGCAGGCTTTTATGTAAATTGGTCAAGGTCGGTTGAGGTGTTTCAAAATAGATACTCTCAAAGGTGAGGGATTAATTCATTAGTGAGGAAAACATTTATTTGGTTTTTTTCCTAGGAAGAGTTGACAGAAGCTACAAGTTTATGACAAAGGGCATGGTCACATGGCATTGGCAATAAAAGGGCGTATCTAAAATGTTGCATATAACTTTTAAACGAGAGCTTAGATAGGTAGTGTTAATTCGTAAGCTAGATTCGAAAACAAAATCGAAGTATTATCAACAAATTACACACAACCTATACTGCACCAACCTTTCACATAACCTATACTGCTTATCAGAAGTCCACAAAGGTCCGGATATAATCTAAACTAAATATAAGAAGGCGCTTCATTTAAACCTGTTAAACAATATAATTATTTTTCCGTGTTTGCAAAACTTGCAGTAAAACAGAGAATGATAGATAATAAGACGTATGACGCAGACCAGTCGCGCTCGGAGCATGCGCCCCAGCAACCTCCATGTAATTGTATTAATTTTCTTTTCTTAGACATCACTGGCCTTTGTCTATAAAAAAAACACGCATTTTAGGACGTCACACCACACCCTATGATCCAATTATGTCATGTCATCCATTGATGAAAATATTCATTCACAATGCAAACCTTGAAGGTCTGCGCAAAAAGGCTTGAAGTATGAACTACTTTTCACGGAAAAACCACAGAAAAACCGACAGGATCCAGCAAACAGACCTTGGGTTCCAAAACAACGGATAGTTCTAGCTCAGGATAGCACAAAACTGGCGAATTGAAACCAAAATATGGATCAGGCTACCCTCAAGTATGAACTGTCAAATACTCACTCAGCACACAATGTTACGCGGAGTTTTCACAAACAATATTCACTATGTCCAACGGATGCACAATATAGTACAACACACGTACGATTATATGCACTTTTCTAATGAATTTTCACAGTTTTCAGGGAGGCCTGAAGGCTGCAGAGCCGTATCACAGTGACATTTGTCATGTGCGGCGCGCGCTCGGCGTTCGTCGGTGTTCGTCGGGAGGTTTCGGATGTTGTCGGGGTGTTCCGCGGGTATTCGGGGTCCGTCGGGCGGTATTGATCGGGCGGTGTCGGCCGGCGCCCGGCCGCCGGTCGCCGGTGGCGCCCCCTCTCGGCGCTAATGAAAGCTGATGGCCATCCATTATTTAGCAGCCTCCAAGACTGTGCGGTACGCGAAAATTAATGGCGAATTTATTGATTTATTGCAAGCGAAATTAAAGATTGATTGGTTAAGTGAGTTTGCTTCGTCTGATAGCGATTAATCTGTTTGTAGCTAAACAGTTGTCACTTTCGTGTTGCGGGTATATTGATACCTACACCGCTACACTGATAAGTGATAATGGCGGGCTCACTCATTATCTGTGGCTAAAGATAAGTTTAGCGAGAGTTATAGGTACTAAGTAAATTGATTGAACGTTACAGAAAACTAGTTCACTTTTAAGTTTAGTACCTACTGTAACTACATTCATGATTCAATAGAAAATAATGGCACCAAGTTGCTAAACAATGGTGTCGATTCTCTTGTGCACAAACTAAACTTAAATTAGGCTATTGCTATCTTTCTCTCTGTAATAAAACGAGAAAGAGACGGACATAATTTAGAGCTGTCAAATTTAATTGAACTAATATTTCCATACAAATGAAGGGTACACGTAAAAACATGTCGACTAAAAACACTGTGAAGCGCAAGGCATAAACTAGTTTGACATGTCTAACTTAGCTCATAGCTATAGCCGTCCTTTTCTCGCACTGCCTTTTAGTTAAAGATACGACACCAATGCCTCTAATTTAGTCTAATATCACCCACCCAAATGTGTTATTTTTACGGTAGGTGTACCTATTTTTACGACAAAAGTGATGACTTTTAAAAGTGATGATACATTTCACATTAATTAATGAACTAGGTATGTCTAAATTCTAATATGAACCTTATAGAAGTCATATTTATCATGAAATATGAAGTTAGTTTATTCATAATCATAAAAACAAAACAACATGTTATATTTACGAACGAAAATAAACAAAAAAGAAAACATGACAGGTGTTTCAATCCGATTAAAATTGTTAGGTACAAAAGTTTGTTCTAAAACTTAGACGCTAAAATATCTACATAGAATAAGGCGCATATTAAATTAGGTACCCATCTATCTTATGTACAGACGCGAGCACATAGCTACTACAATTTGTCAAATTTCTTTAATAGATTTTCAACAATTTTTTTTTGACAAAAATACTGAATCAAACTAGGTAACAAAAGTCACCGACTTCTGAAGCTAAAGTAATTTTTCACTTTTTTTGTGTTTTTGAAGTCGGTTTTATTTTTTGTTTGTCTGTTTATTGTTTTAATTTGTTTTTAGGGTTCCGTACCTCAAAAGGAAAAGTTACTTAGTTTGATGTACAGAATGCTTGGTTGACGGCTTCGTGATGAGGTCTTTTACATCCTGTATATAATTGCCAAGTAGGTACCCCCACCCTTACGGTTTCAGGAGTTTATCATTAATGTAGATGGATGTTCGTTTACTTTTTTGTTAATAAGGAATTTAACTAATTAAAAGTTCCACCCGGAAGTTTACTGAGGATCCCCTGAAGCGCCAGTATGTGTATAGAAGGTCTAGAAACAAAAACTTGAGAACGTTACAAAAGAGGGATGGACGTCTCCTCTCTGTCTCATTGTGTTTTGTCTCTTGATACTCCTTGTTTATTTCGGAAACGGTGATGAGTAATGGTGACTGTAAAGAATAATGGGTATTATTGATCTGTGCTTTCCACTATGAACAAAATTGAGGAAGAAAATGGGGAAAAGATTGAACGTAGTCAAAACCCAAAGAGGACAAATATTTAAAAGTATTCCATCATTTTTGAGGGTTCCGTACCCAAAGGACCCCTATTACTAAGACTCCACTGTCCGACTGTCTGTCAAAAGGCTGTATCTCATGAACCGTAAAAGCTAGACAGTTGAAATTTTCACAGACGATGTATTTCTGTTGCCGCTATATCAACAAATAATAAAATAAATTAAAAATGACAGGGGCAACCCTCCTACGATGTACGGAACCCTTCATGCGCGAGTCCGACTCGCTCTTAGTCGGTTTTTTCTTTCTCTTTTATGTTTGAATTGCAAAATATGCCGTGTAGCACAGACTAAATGTACTCTGTACTTTTTATTCATGTGTTAAATCTACACTCGCTCAAAAATTATCTACCAGTATCTGCACTTTGACACTCCAAAACAGTACAATACAAATCAGACAGCCAGACAAAAATCGTATTCACACCCGTAAAAAAAGAAATCAAAACAAAAAAGCTCTCCTAATCGCGTCCCTAGTACATCGGTGCGTTATCGATGAGCTCGCGCTCTGTCGAGTCGGCGGGCAGATCGAGTGCACTTGTTTTTCACTGTCTGCGGAGCTAATTGCGCCATTTTTCATTTGCGGCCCTTCCGCGCCCCCTCCCGGGCCCTACGCGGTGGTGGGGGGCAGGGGGGCAGTCCACCCCGTGACCAGACTTGGCTATTCTTGGCGTGTTTACTAAATGGATGCGTGGAATGGTTGCGTTAGATTGATACGGTGATGAGCTTCGGTGATAAGGGTTGGTCGAAGATGTGCTGAATTTTATGGCGAATTTCGGCAGGGAAATTCCGATATTTGAATGATTGACACTGATAGATCTTGAACGGGGTTCAGAGTTCCTGATCGCGTTCGATTTCTATGGTAAAATGTTAATGCGCAGTGGATTAGTAAAGAAAGGTGTCAATCAAATCCGAAAATTGTTAAAAAAAAGTTGCTAAGTTTTAAGCCCAAAAAGTAGATGAAAAAAAAGATAAATAACAGTAACTGGTTTATAATTACACTAATAAGCTAGAATATGGTGACTTTAATCAATGCAGCTGCAACAGCTGCCAAGCGCGCATAATTTAGGCAAGGAGCTAGCATTTTTTTCCCAATTAAAATGTAAACGGGTCTTTTGAGTCAATAAAAATACAATATCCCATTATTTCAATAAAGCACACATTTCACTGTTAAAAACTTAATAAAATACTTCGATTCGGAGATGAGTGACCAACAAAATATGTATATTTATTCCGCTACTTATAATTGTGTCACTCAATTCAAACCAGACTGATGAGATTAGGTAGGTAGCTATTGACTTGGACATCAACATTATGCATATCCATATTGGTGCGGGTATGAAACGGTCCGGGTATGAAAATGGACCGTTAGATAGACACCTCTAGAACATCAATATTATAATTGTGATTTGTGAATGAGTAGGACAGAATCAACCCAATACACTCACGGGTGTCGTATAAGGCGACTAATGTCTGAGGCAAAACACCTTGCGCCTCCGTAGACCAGAGAATGGGCAGCAGCGTTTTCTGTTAGTCTTTCATTCATCACTGCGATCTCCAATCCGCCTGCCAAGCGTGGAGATTTCGGCAAATTCCTCCCATCATGGGAGAGGCTTATGTCCAGCAGTGGACGTTATGGGCTGTTGTAGTTGTTGTTGTTGAATGAGTAGGACATTTTAATTACGTTTTAAATATTGCATATGAGAAAAGATTTGGTGTGCTAGGTTTCGGGTAGTGGGATTATTTAAACATTTAAATCGATCAGATTCTGGAAGCTGTGTTCAATATTCACCCCAATACGGAAAACAATAATTAATTTTGTCGTGGGTTGAATATCATTACCTACATCATTTAACAAAAAAAATATCATAACACGGCGATGATAAACATCACACACAAAGTAACCAATGGAACACTCACTTTTGGAAATTATGGAGGCCTTTGCAATGGTCTACTTCTTCGTCTTATTCATGATTCGAAATTATATGACTTTTAGACGGAACTCAGACCAAAGATAAACAGATTGAAAAACAGTATCTAAATTAATACATCTACAAGACACATTGAGAAATTCTTGAATATTTTTGTCCGAATAAACAGAGCAGTATACTCAAAAGAGTTCAAGAATGTAGTTAAATATTAACCAAGAACCCATAAATCCGGTACACAGTGGTCTCTGACGTAAATATAGCATATTAAGATAACTTTTAATAGATTAAATACTTAACAATTAGAGGTCCGGCATTACCGTGGTCGGTACATCAATATAAAACTAATGTCATTAAAATAAAATAATGCTAATGAATCTGAAATAGCCGCCAAACATATCGCACCGGATACATATCTCAAAGTTTAATGTTTCCATCTAATTGGTCATACTAGCTTGTAGGTCGGGAGATAGCGTGCGCGGAGAATTTGGTATCTAAGATCAACATATTTACATAATTATTCAATTATGCAAGTAATTCTGTTTGCCCTACGTAGGTGCAAAAGTTACAGACTTTTCGTTGGTATTACGAAAAATTGCAGGATTTCGTAGACCTAAGTACTGTAGGTGCTACGAAAATTGCAGATAAATCGACAGAATTAGTACCATTACCATTAGACAAGATGGAGTTATTAGTAACAAAGGCTGTTTTAAATTTCATTCTTAAACATACTTCTCAAAGATTAGTTTTAATTACACTCACTTCATGTTTGGAATCACACTAGGGTTTCTCTAAAATAATTGTGAGAGGTTTTGTAGAACCTTCTCAAATTATAAGTACAATAAATGCATAAATACACAGCACCGTTTTCTTTAAATCTTGAAAGTATTTCTATATTGTGCTGCTCAAACAGTTCAAAAAGATAAATATGCGTACAAATTTATTATATGATAACTATTTCTCAGCATCCGGTCTCCTGACCTATCCAGTCTCCTAGACCACGAAGCCGGTGTCGAGGTGCACTTTCCAATATACCGGGTTACCGGTTCAGTGAACATTACTATCCTTTGGTGTCTCTTAGTGACACTTTTCACAATCAAATGTTTTGTAGGCTTTTTTCCTTAAGCTAAATATTCGTAGATTTGGTACTGTACCTGTGTGACCTTTCGGGGAAAACAAGGTAGAATTTGCAAACTAAAAAAACAAAAACAAATAAGAATGAAAATAATTCTGTGAGTCATAATTTTGATTCCTCCTCATTTCATAATCCCATGTTTTCAATGAGTCTGCAATGATTGCAAATACAGAATTTATGGGACATTGACGTGTTAACTGTTACCATACATAAATAGCGGTGAAATCTTCCGTTGTTTGAAAAAAAAACAGCTGTTTGTAGCAAAGGTTAGTCACAATGAAAAGAACAGCAATTGATTCTCATGAAATGAGCCTAAATTCATGACAACAGATCTCGCGACTAAATTTCAACGCACCTAATAATTATAAAAATGATTTGATTCTTGGATTCTACACAAAAAAGTATGTTGTCTTGTAAGCCAGTTGTCGCGGTAACTTTCCAATAGTGCGCGCGCGCCGGTAACGGTTCAATGGACATAATTAGTGACGTACCTGTTTCTTAGTGTAAGTATTTACATTTTTATGCGATGGCAAGCGACACCCTAAGCGACTAGCGGTTGGTCAAGCGCATATTTTGATCTCGGAAACTAATTTATTGAATTTATGTATTTATTTACTTTCAAGTTACATAGCCTTCTTGTTAATTTGACCAATCTATTGTATCATATATTTTGTGATTGGCAAAACATAGTACCTACCTACCTAGGTATTTCTTTACTACTCTCATTAATTAATTGTAAATGTATTCGTGAAACTAGGTTTTTATGAAAACTTTGCAACAGGCAAAATTATAAAAAAAAACTTGTTTCGAAATGCAGTTTTCTGGCTTTTAGTCTTACTTTATTTTATTACCTTTCGTTTTTAGGTCAACTGCTCCCCAAGTGAATCGAATGTCGGACGTGTCATAATATGGAGCTGTCTCTTTCTAGTTGTTCGTCCTCACCTCCTGGGTCCCTATTTCCAGGTATTTTCCAATATCTGTAAAAGCGAAACTAATTTAATTAAGTATCAGGAAAGGGCTATTCTTGAGATTTCACTTTTGTATTGTAAAAGGTTGAAATTGTAAACTTAGAAAGTCTTCTAGATTTCTGAATCCGTTGTAGGTAGGTACGTAAAATATTCTATCCCGCGAAAGGTCTAGTTTGCTCCGCTTCTGTAACTCGCCGAAATAACGATAGTTCACGCCTCTGGGAATAGATGGCGTTTGCACGCAGGTACTAACAGTGAGCTCCTTACAACTTCAAATAATGGATCAGCAGGTACCTAGTAGGATTCATTTAATCAACTTATACTTACATCATAAACACGTCAAATACTCATCTTGAATAGTTATTTTAAACAAAACTGTAAATCGGAAGATGCCGAAAAATTATCTTAACTTTTCTCTCAACTCTTATTCGAAAAGCAACCAAAGAATCTTCAAGACACGTAAAGCATGTTGTAATTTCTTTAGGAAACTAGAATATGTATGCAAATTGATTAGTTTATCCTTGGGTAAGACACAAAAGACGAAAATCTGTGTCACTAAACATATTGAAGTGATATTCCAGTTTTTACTAGTTGCGTAACTTTGATACTCGCTTAGCTACTTAGGTTTAAGCGTAAAATGCCTAATTCTCAAAATGGCAACAGAGTCGCAAAAGAACTAATTCGCAAAACGACCAATTCATAAAATACCCATTTCACAAAATGACTAATTCTTAAAATGCCCAATTCTCAAAATGACTAATTATCAAAATGGCAAATTCTCATCTGACATAACTCTGAAATATTTCTGATGCAATAAATATTAAATCATTATCTATTAAACATATTCAAATTAATACGCATCACATATAGCATTTCTCGTTTATCCAGACCTTATTCTGGCTCTGTCTACTAGACATTGGACTTTTTCATGAAATGTTCTTGGGGTCGTCACTAAAGAAGTCACCCATGTTTTTTGTTGTCATGAGTTTTTTTTTATTAGTTTACTTAAAAATACAGAGTGTAACAAAACCCTTAATGAAGTCGTCAATCAAGCATTATGTACACCAAACTAAGTTACTTTACGCAAAAATTATTGCTGGGAAACGACTTTTTTTTTGGGGTGAAAAATCACGTTTTACGTCGATAATCGATAATGTTATGAAAACCATCTTTCTCATTTTTTCCGCTTCCAGATTGAGAATTGAGCTGTTGCTTGATATTTTAAAATAATAAAAAATACAAATTTTGTAGACCATCATCATCTGCCTAGCCTTTTCCCAACTATGTTGAGGTCGGCCTCCAGTGTAACCAGATGGAGCTGAATACCAGTATTTTACATGGAACGACTTTTAGACCATCATCTCAACTTACTTATTACATTTTGGCCGACCGTTGTCCATCTCCTTTCCCATTTTGATAATTAGCCATTTTGAGAATTGGGCATTTTAAGAATTAGTCCTTGTGCGAATTGGGTATTTTAAGAATTAGTTGTTTTGCGAATTCGGCATTTTAAGAATTAGTAATTTTGTGAAATGGGTATTTTATGAATTAGTCGTTTTGCGAATTGGCCATTTAATAACTAGTCCTTTTACGACTCTGTTGCCATTTTGAGAATTAGGCATTTTGCGCCTAAACCGGTACTTATATCCAACATAGCAGCAGCATTTCTTAAGTGTCTAAAAACAGCTTGTTTACCTAATGTTTTATTCTTTCTACTTTTATTGTAAAATCGTGAAATGTATGCCGGAAATAATAACATCCATGTCGGTTATGAGGCCAGACAAAACGACAATTAAAATTAAGTAAAATTCTAATTGCTTGCAAATCATCAAAGTCTGCAGAGAACCGGTATCGCGAATGAGTTCCATTGCAATTTGTACGAAAATAACAAAAAGTAATTAAGATACGTTAATTAGTTAAATTCTTGATTACGTTTCAATAAATAATAATTGATTTCTATGATTTGAAGCTTGAGGTCAAAGAGTTAAATACATAGGTGGGTTTTATTTTATTCAACCCCGCCTTAGTTTTGACAACTTCATTATATTCGATTTATCAGAAACAAGGCGCAACCGTTAGTAAGATCCTCAGTTTGGGTTTCAGGTCAGACATTTTGTCCACGAGTCCAGTACTTTTAAGAGTTCCGTACCAGAAGGGTAACCCTATTACGAAGCCTCCGCTCACCGCTGTCCGTCCGCGCGTCGGTCCGTCAGCGGGCTGTATCTCATGATCCGTAATAAGTAGGTAGACAGTTGAAATTTTCACTTTAACAACAAAAAATAACTTTAAAATACCCTATTAAGATGGTACGGAACCCTTCATGCACAAGTCCGACTCGCACTTGGCCGGGTTTTTTTAAATACGGGCCTATAATACTGAGAAAAAATTTTAGGAAGTACGCTTACAAGAAATCTATATATTTTATGCTTTCAGGCCTACCTCCTGAAACAGAAAGCCCACAATAAATGCCAAAAGATCTGGTTCCTCCTTAGTGGCGAAATGGTATTAGTTTACTCTCCAGTCTATTGTATCTACTGCAAAAGAAAAACCGGCCAAGAGCGAGTCGGACTCGCGCACCGAGGGTTCCATGCAAACTTTTTAAAAGACAAACTTAATTTTGCTGTTCGATCCCATGAAACGGCTATTGCATCAACCGCGAATAATAAGTTTGTAATAGTAAAATAGCTTTTTTTTGTTATTAAACTACATATTTACGTTTTCAGATTTTTCCCTACACATTTGCTGTAAGACATTGCTTCTCCCCAAATTTCGTGATTCTAGGTGAACGGGAACTACCACATAGGTTTTCGACCCAAAACCTATAGGGTACTTCCGGTTGACCTAGAATTGACAATTTTGGTTAAATGCAAGGTCTTACAGCACAAGTACCTACCTAGTAAAGGGAAAGTTCGAAAAATAAAAAAAGTTGAAAATTAAGGTAGGTACATTGTGGTACTTACAAGTTTTCGCGAAAATCTAAATTTGACCATATCTTTTTATCGCGTCGACCTTGATTGTTTTACACCTAATAGGGACTATAGACCTCAGTATCTAGTATAAATTTCAACTTGCTAGGTCCACCCGTACCTGAGAAAACCGGTGGCGACAGACGAATAGACAGACGGACAAGAAAGTGATCTTCTAAGGGTTCCGTTTTTTCCTTTTGAGGTACGGAACCCTAACAAAATCAATTTGCATTGGTTGTCGGCCTGTAATCAATAATATCAACTTCGGGCCGCATTATTCCGCCACACCAATCATCGGCAGGAACTATCGGTCAAGCGTCCGCCACTCGTTTGTTTCTATCCTACATTCTGATGATACGGATTCAAAAGTGAAGGATCGAAGAACAAAACACACAGTGGAAGATATGGTAGCAAAAACTTTTATATTAAGGTGAATGCTCCAACCAGCCCGCGAAATTCAAATTTTCTTAAGTTTTTTGCTATTTGCAGGCCAGTGCCATAGGTTGTATGTTGATTAAAATGTTGTTCGCGGTTGTAAGACATACATATGTCTTACAACTTGAGGGGTTGTATTGTAACTACATAGTTACAATACAACCCCCCATGATGGGGAGTCGGTCTATGTGAAATACTAGTATTCAATTGCATCCGGTAAGACTGGAAGCCGACCCCAACATAGGAAATATTAAGCTGCCCATGCACATGGCAGCGCTTCTTACGACAAATCTGCGTCCACCCCTAGGATATATATGATACTTATTAATACTTACAGACGAGATAATATTAGTCAGTGATGTCGATTCTGTTGTGCACAAACTAAACTTAATTAAGGCTGGTGCTATCTTTTACTAAAAGGCAGTGCGAGAAAAGGACGGCTATAGCTATGAACTAAGTCAGAGATGTCAAACTAGTTTATGCCTTGCGCTTCACCGTGTTTTTAGTCGACATGTTTTACGTGCACCCTTCATTTGTATGGAAATATTAGTTCCAACTACATTTGACATCTCTAAATTACGTTCGTCTCTTTCTAGTTTTTTTTAGAGAGAAAAAGATAGCAATAGCGTAAATTCAGTTTAGTTTGTGCACAACAAAATCGACACCAATATATCCTTTTCTTGTCCTTGAATAGTTTCCTAATTAATTGGTATGAACTCCCACGCCGATGTGGCGCAAAGAAAAGCAGTATTTATCAGCAGCTTATCAGCCCGCGCATTGTGTAAATGTGAAGTGTTAGAAGGGTATTGTTATACTTGAAAGAAATGACTGGCTCCTGACCTGTGAGAGTGTAAAGTGTTAAATGTCTACAGGCAAAAAATACGCAGAGTTTATTGCAAATTTTTCTTACAGCGCTTTGGTAAAAACTAAAATAGTTTATACCACACGTTGTAATGCATTTCTGCATATTGCTGGGGACTAACTTGATTTACTTTAAGAAAACTATAAAAAAAAAAACAGAAACCAAAACAGCGAATCGTAAATATCATTTGTATAACATGACGACGTCAATTAAGTCACCCCCGCCCGAACTATATCAAAGCACTTAGCAAATAAAACATCGCGGCATCACTCGGCAATAAGTCGGTAGATGCCGTGACGGGTCGACATTACCGCCGAAGACAACGGTAGGTGCGGCCCGAGGCCTATTGACCGCGGTTTGCGCGTAAACACCACCACCCAATACGATCCACCCACCGAACAAACTCGCCAAAACCTATCGCGTTACGCAACATCCATTGAGCATATAAAATTGATTTCCTGATACCCCAACAGCACCACAGCAGCAATGGATTTCGAAAACACCCAAACAACAGTCAATGAACTTTCGGTAAGCCGCAAGCTAACCTCTAGATGAGTGCGTACAAATCACGTTTCGCGCGAATCAATACTTAAGTTCAGGCGATCGCCCCCCCTGCAATAAACAGTGGGGGAGTAGTTAGGGGCGCAGGGGGGGTGTGGGGGGTGAGTTATCGACCGCCCTCCGCTGCGCCCACCTGACCGTCACTAATCAGGGCTCATCCCGCGGACACCTAGAGTAATTGTACGCACTTTATTGCTCGAATGTACTTTTGTTATAGTAGTGTGCGTGGGCTTTGTGGATGTATTAGGGAACCGTTTGTCTGTGTGAGTGAGGTACAGGCGTCGACGTAAACATAGATATAGCAGCGGATGTCCGGAATGGTAATTTGCTTTATTGGGGCGGATTTGGATGACAATAATTAGGACCATGAGTCCTTGTTTTGTTAGTATAAACTTGCACTGTTCTGTACCTCTGTAAACAAATGGGATCTGCTGAACAAACAGGGGTCACGGAATCGGACCTTTGACTAATTATTTTCTACGTATCCTGCTGCTACGTTTAATTACGTTTAATTCAAATCCAGAGAAAATGAAGTGTACCTAGTTACATCTGAAATTAACAATAGAGGTATCTTAACGCATGGTGGAGAAAAAAGGACTACTTTTTTTTAATCTATTTTTAAACGAAAAACAGACTATAAATTTCTACTTAACTTTCTCGAAATTCGGTAGAAAATTATAGTCTGTTTTGCGTTTATTTATTTTCTGTTTTTTCATTTGCACTTATCTTCGGAAACAACAATCTCAGCGTATAAATGCTGACCAGCATTAAAATGGATTCGCCCCTACCACAATCGACCTCATTCCAATAGATGTAATAAATAAGAATAGACAGAAGAGCACCTGCAAAGTGACTCCGATCAAGACACAGACAAATATACATGACATCACGCGTATAATCCCCTGAGGGTTAGGCAGAGGTGCAACTAATAGTACACCCACAGTTCGTCAGTTATGTTTAAGTCCCATGTAATAGAAGCGAGCCTATTGCCATCAACCGGGCACAAATTCAGACTCCGTGGCTCCTGGAAAAACCCAATAACAGTTTGCCCGACCCTGGTAACGACCCCAGGTCCTCATGCCCAGCAGTTCAGACAAAATATCGTCAACAGAACATTACTGCTATACTTACCAAACCTGATGCAATAATTTCAAATCTAAATCAAAGATCGTTTAACCGCCCCTAACCTTCACCACACACACACACATACATACATACACCTTCTAAATCTATTTCTATCGTTGTAATTCCACGTGTAATTTAGTTGCGGAAGTAAGCAGGAGTCATGTCCGCCGTCACGCGAGCGACGCCGCGGCGCAAGCTATGTACCGATATGCTTGTTACTTTTATAATTTGTAATCAACGGAATATTCGTATGGGTTCTGTATGGAGGGGGGTGAACTGCAACTGTTTGGGTGTAGTGAAATAATTGAGTTTCTGATTGATGCGAGGGTTCGAGTTTGAAGTTGGTACGTTCTTTGATGTAGTGCTACTGCTGCCGTATGCCAGTTGATAAATAACAGAATACACGACCGGTATAAGTAGAGTGTGGCTTAGGAATAGGCTTGTGTCCTGAAAAAATCTAATTAGTCCGTCAGTTAGATTATCAAAAAATATTTGACACGTATTTTTTCTTTTGTTACGTAAAGCAAAATTGAATAATAAAATTCTCAATACGTCACGCCGTGCTATAATTTTTAGTGCGTTGTGTCGTCACGAGCCCCCACTCTCGAGTTTTGATGCGTTTCATCTTGGTCAATATTCATTGGTTTACAAAAACAAAAAATACGTGTCCAATAATTTCCAATACTCTAACTGACGGATTACATAGATTTGCAATTTATTGATGGGGGAAACTAGCCTATTATAGTTGTTATTATAAACACACCTTAAGTTTGGAACTCCCTGTCAGCGTATAATTTAACCACTCAAACCTTCAAAGCAGGACTGCACGAGGCGTCTTTTAGGTATGCTCAATCCAAAAAAGCTTATCCATTATGCAACTTATTTGCAATTAGATAGAATAAAAGACAGAAGCTGTGGCGAGAAAGTGTTTCCCTAACCGACCCATTTGTGCCACTAGCTGAAAATCTCCCACCTGGAGACGTGTTGCCATGGCTGACCTGGAAGTCTTTAAATACTCTCCGGTCACAGGTTGGCCGCAGCAAGGATAACTTGTTCAGGTGGAGATTCATAGATGACTCTGCTCTGGAACGTAATAAATGTAGTGATGCACCCTCAAATAATAAGACTCCTGATATCGTGTCCTGCCTGTCCTGTTGTTTGCACATCACAGGAGCTGAAAGACGCTAGTGAAAGTGCCAAACTGGTCGCCAAATTTTTTATGTAAATTGTTATCGACACGCTACAAAGAAGATAATATGTAGGTATTTCGTTCAAATCACAAATAGAAATAGATGTCTTCCAACACTTGTTCCATGATCACCCGCTTGAAGAGCCACTAAAAGTCTCTAACTCCGCCATCTCACCAGAACAAGTAAACTCTACTCAAAAGAACTACAATTAGATTTAATCAAGCCAGCTCGGAACCCCAAAGCAAACTACCCCTAGTTACGGTAAACACGAACCAATTTACATTATTACGGTCGGTAATTACCGCGGCAACAGTAAGTGTTACCAGTTACCACGGAGACCAGCTAAACTGGCGATGGCGGTGATATTTCGACATATAATGAAGGTCTGGTTTTTAAGCTGACTGATAAGAGGCAGTGATCAATTTCATTATTAAGCCTTTGAAAATGTGGTTTATAAAACCTTATTTGTGTTATGCAGCTGAATTAAAGTGAAGTAGATGTGAAAAAGTTTGTTATGCAAAATTGGTCTTTATGGCCACGGTCACGCTTGAAATGAAGGGTCATGCTGAGGTATACGTAGGTACTATCGGGTCTTTTCCGTCTGACCAGTTTGAATTTTTTTTCGCCTAAATCATGCGGAGGCGCCGAGCCAACTTTGGCGCGCAAAATAACAATAACTCTTGTTTGGCGTGCGTCGTCAGTGCGCTCGGCCGATTCGGTATTTTTTCATTCATTATTTTTATACAAAGTCAACGGGGCGGGGCTAGAGAGCGTTTCTATTTTGCGAGTGGAAGCAAAAATTAGCTTAGTGGTGGTCAGGCGGGAGTGTCCTCGATAGTACCATGAGCTCGGACGAAATCTGCTCATATTTAAAACAAAATCCCGTGCACACGATCTCCACATCTGTTTACCACCATTAACGAATCATCGATACGAAGAAGAAGAAAAACTATTAATGGTCTTATTTTTATATTTTTTTTTTCATTAACAAAAACAAGGGATCAGATGCTGTGATGCTATTCGTTGATGAGCTTAAATAAGCGCTTCAATTGCGGCCGAATGCTGCAAGCAAAAAGAGTCGTAGGTATTGGTGGTGAGATTTCGTCCGAGCTCATAGTACCTATCTATAATGTGCCAACATTTCGCTAGTTATAAGTATTAAAATCCCATTGAATAGGGACGACCCTATTGCCATCAACAGAGCACAGATCAAAAATTCAACAACACTTTGCCCGTCCTGGGAATTGAACCCGGTACGGATCGCAAGCGAAGCTGAGCATGTGGCTCTGCGTTGCTTGCGATCACTAGATCGAGACAGTTAACTTTGTCCTTCTTATCATAGACCGTCTGTTTTTTTTTCATTGTTTCTCTTTTAGGCCCTTTTCGCTCGGGCATTAAGTTGTGTACACGAAATAATAAAATGTATTACCAGTCACGCTTATCCCAGGACTAACCCCGTGACATTCTCTCCGCGGATGTTGTTTACATCCCTGTCTGGCCGCGTAAACAAAGCGATTTGTCGCGCTGTTGTAAACACCGCCTAATGTGCACTAGCGACGCCATTTTATTTGTTTTCGCGCCAAAATTAACAATATATCGGTGATAGATTCAACTGAGTTGGGTAGTTTTATTTATTTTGTTTTGTTAAGCCTTTTAACTTTGATCTGAATGCGTGAAAGTTCTTCTTTATTTAAAGAGTTGAGATGAAAATAGATCGACAATTAGTTTTGTTGGTAAGTACCTACCTAATTTACGGTGTTTGGGCGAAAAAAATTCTGTTGTATTTCGATTACTTAGTTCTGCCTATCTTTCTTCGTATAGTATAGTTCTTTGATTCTAAAGGACTATCCAAAGATCACGCATTATTTCATTGGACTAAACCGAATTTATAGGTTTTTATTGACATGGCATCTTTCAGGTCACCCTATGAGGCTGGCTTCTGCTTAACCGGACTATCCTGTGGGTAAATTGAGTGTCAGGCTTCCAGCCAGGAGCAAAACAACTTATAAAGTAAGCCGAATTTCCTGGTCGGTCCCTGAAGGGTAGTGCAGAGGTGTCCTTATAAATAATATTCGTAATATTTTCTAACTAAATACCAACTTACGACAGCAGTCACGTCTAAGATCCCCCGAGGACACCATAGGTGTATTGTCTTACACCCAACAATTTGTATTTCTTCATACAAGTTCCCACGAGACGGGGGGGCAGTCCACATTACCCACGTATTATCTTTCCATGGGGTAAGGCTTCGGACATAGCAACAGAGCGGCAAACTGCTCCTAGGGACTTTTAAGACTTATAAGTCAAGAAACTAACTCTCGTTACTAATATTTTGGAGTTTATGTGTAGGTGGTAATCTCCAAAATTGCGGATCCGATACCAAACCTTCTACAAATCACTAATACTCATAAGATAATTAGGTTTTTTGATTTTGGATTCTTCACTTGTGTCTGGAATTAATTTAAGGTGTCAATTTTATTAGTCGTTACTACTTCCAGCCCACAAAACACATAACATTGTAACAAAAATTTAGGAGGAACAATATACTAGTACTCGATCATCAACTATAAGGCCTGAATTCCTATTACGCTGATGTCGGTCGCGTACAACATCATCTGCCTAGCCTTTTCCCAGCTATATTGGGGTCGGCTAGGCCAGTCTAACCGGATGCAGCTGAATACCAGTATTTTACAAGGAGCGACTGCCTATCTGACCTCCACAACCCAGTTAGTACTGGGTAATACGATACCACTTGGTAAAACTGGTTGTCAGACTTTTTGGGCCACTGAGTACTGACACTGACTTTCCAAGGCACGGAGGAAACTCGGTATGTAGGTAAGTGTGGTCACCCAGCCACAAACCAATCTAGGCAAGCACGGCTTAACCTAAAGATTGACCCGAGCGGCTGTCATTATTTAGCCACGAGCTCCGGTCGCGTGTCGGTCGCCTATTTCAGCGAGACAGAGAAAATATATACTCGTACGCGCGATAGACGTCAGCGTAGGAGGAATTCAGGCCTTACGAGTCTATAACCTTAGCTGATCTAAAATTTTGGCAGTAACATTATATCTGCAATAAAGTTAAAGTAATTGCTTGAGTAATTTTTATGCAATAGACAAGAATTTTAACGAAGTAAGGCAAAGAAAGCCAAGCTTTCTCTTTTTTCAGAATTCTAACTTCAAGCAATTCCTAAACTACTTACTTAATAAGAATCATTTGATCGTGATCAATTCGACTTGTTTATAGATACGGGTGATAAACTACAATACAGCCTAATACAATCCTGTTGGAGGTCTTTTAGACACATGGAAGCGATTGGCGCCTCTCCTCATGTCAGTAATGTTTCGATAATTCCGCTCCGCTCATCACCCCGCATCAGCGACAAACGATATACAAGTCGACGCCTAACTTATAATATTTTTCCAAGTAATGTCTATTTAGGTGTTCCTATGATAGGGTGTTTGCAGTAGTGCATGAAGGACCAGGCCATACGTCCGTCAAGCATGCATTATTGAGTACAGAACGGCTATCGATCTGCTAGACTAATAGACGTGACGTCTATCAAACCACGTCCTTACAATTTTACAGAATGGAATGGAAAATGCATTTTTCGTGTATGACCGGAAAAACAATCATCGGCATTTAATTTTTTGTTTGTATACCTGTCAAGTATCAAACTACTGGGCAAAGGCCTTCCCTTTCTCCTTCCAAACCTCTCTATCTTGTGCGAGCTCTGGCCATGTTCGCCCCGCAAACAAGATTTTGACCTTTAAGGTGCCCGCGAAATTCAAATTTTCTGACGTTTTTTGCTCGATTGAATGAATATTTCATGAAAAAGTCATTCAATCGAGTTACATGAACATGGAGGGTTGTATTGATGATTATAATTCTGCAACTAAAAAACCTCTTACAGCCGCGAATAATATTTTAATCAACATACAACCTAGCACTGACCTGCAAATTGCAAAAAACGTAAGAAAATTTTAATTTCGCGGGCTACCCTGGAGCATCAGCTTTAATATGGAATAAGCATACATAACATCACGCTTGAAATGTCCGAAGGGTAAGGCAGAATTGCATGTATAAGACACACCCACATTTTAACAGTTATGATTAAGGCCCATTTAATAGCGATTGAGCCTATTGCCATAATACTTTTGCACATAAGGACCAAACGATGGAATATTACATGAATATAGTACCTAATAAATGCATGAAACTTGCGAAATGGGGTAGCCTTACCCTTAGGCTATACCAGGCGTGACGTTATGTTATTGTCAATTGAAACATTATCTGTTATACAGCTGATACTAATGAGTTTTACGTAATGAACTTCCTTTCTCTAAAAATACAAGAAACAGAACAAAGAATACCAAAATAGAGATATCTTCTCCACCTAAGCCATGAGCCCACCCAAAACTACTCAAACCATTTGAACCCACCAAAATATTTAATAAATCCAATATCAAAAACTTGTAGTTGTACGTGCGTCCGTCAGCCGCCCACACGCCGCCCGCCCTGGCATCGCCACCCGCCCTAACATTGCCGGGGGGCGCACTCACGCACCGGAAGTACCCGTTCAGCCTTCTTGGTTCCTATTCATATAGGAACGGTTTTGTTTCTATGTCTGTACGTTATAAAATATTGGTAAAGTTTTCATTTCCTGGATTTTGGGGTAAAGGGTTGGACATAAGGGATGATTTTATTTTTGTAGCGAACGTATTACAAAAGCAAATGAATCTTACTTCCTTATCTACCCACGGTGTCGGCTGGCATTGGCACAGTGATGGAGGCCTCGCCTCTCGTTCACGAGGTTCTGGCTTCAAATGCAGGCAAATACATACATTCTAACTTCATCAATTCGTATGCACTTTCATATTTAAGGCATAAAATTGACATTCATTTTTTAAGAGGAATTAACGTCCCCTGAAAACAAGGATTTGAAAAGAATGTAGATCCATGGATTCTAAACGGAACACAAACTCAATTTACAAATGAAAGCTCCTGCCGGCTCGTCGACGAACATTTATCGTAACGGACATTTCATCGATAAAATGTATCGATACATTCGAGATACCTACCTATCCCTCGTTATACCGCTCACTCGGTGGACGGATCCCCTAAAGAATTCTATGGCTCTTGCTATGCCGATTGAATGACGATAAACCTTTGTCTAACTTCTTACATATTTAAAATGTAGACTTCAGAAAGTATTTAGTTTGACCATTTTATGATTTTGGAGATAGTATTGTTTGAGAATCCTATTATATCTATAGAAATAAAAACTACATTGTCTTCATGCAAATAAGGGTCGTTTCAGAGCGTTTATTTGACGCATATAAGCTAGTTTTGGAGGCGGTCTGAAACCGCTCCAAAATTAGAAAACCCATCTACGTAAATTAGCTATCAATCGATAATTGCATTGCTTATGTCTTCAAGGTTATATGGAGAGCGTTTATAAGGTAAACATTCTAAAAATAAAATGGAACAAATACAACTTCAGACCTCTAAAGTGGTATTTGTTAAATTTTATTTATCTAGCGAGTTTACGAATGTGGATTTTATCTAAAGCATATCGTCATTCAGTAAACTTGAGCTATTTTTTACACTCATGGCAGCACTGGAGAGTAGAAACAAATAGCATATTTATTGACATTCACCAACGCACATTTCCAGAATATTCTAAAAGCCATGATTATAAATTTATAACCATCGTCATCTGCCTAAAATTTTCCCAACTATGTTGGGTCGACTTCCAGTCTAAACGGGTGCAGCTGAATACCAGTATTTTACATGGAGCGACTGAATATCTGACCTCCACAACCCAGTCAGTACTGAGTTTACCCCTTGGTAAGATACCCCTTGGTAAGACAGGTTGTCAGACTTTCGGGCCACTGACTACCTGCAACAACTGACAAAGATCTACAAACGACGGGACCAACGGCGTAACGTGCTTTCCGAGGCACGGAGGAAACTCGGTATGTAATGGGCGGTCACCCATCCACGGACCAACCTAGGCAAGCGCGTCTTAACCTAAAGTTCAATCCGAGCAACTGTTATTATGTAGCCACGAGCTCCTCGGTCATGATTATAACCATATTTGAATATTTAATTTAATTTATAGCCTTGAAAAAAATCACCATGTAGGGACATCGAAATTGGCAATGTAGGTACCTGCAAATTAAGCACGAAACTTTATAGGTAAAGCTAAATAAAAGCCTTCACAGCAATGAGGATGCTATGACTCACAAATTCGGGTTATTACAACCTGCGAATGATTCACGGAATACGCTTACATGAGCGTGTTAGTAACTTAGTACCATGTCTTACCGGAATGGCGCGATTTTACTTACGAATGACGTCTTAGTATCATCTTATATTGGGAAAAAATAAATATTTATTTGCGCATGAGTCATTTTTTTGTTCGCAAAAAATCGAGGTTGACCGCAAAAATTGCAATAATTTAATTTAGGAGATAGTTTATCTTAGAAACGGTATTTTAAGCTTTGTATGTTTTCCTTATTGCTAATTGCATGTTAAAAATTTGCTTAGAAATATTTCACAATTTGCGATCTCACAATCATCGCTTACGTGAAACTTTAAGTGCGTACTTTGATTATGAACGCTAACACTTTTCTGATTTCTATTTCATTGTTACAAATTTTCTGACGTAGGGGTTATGAGAAGGAACCGACGTCATTCATTTCTTAGGTACATTCAGACGTAATATTAAAATTACAATTCCTACCTATTATGTAAGTACGGGCAATAGCCTGCCCCAAAATAAAATATTTAAACAAAAGAGCACGTTGGAGTCAACGGGTTTGCTTAGAACCGATAAATGAAAATCGAACATTTCTGTTAGTGAAACAGCATAAGACCATGCGTAGGTATTGTAACTATCTTAAAAACTACTATTCCATATTCCTCTCACAACAAGAATCTAAAAAAAAATCCATCTCCACACATCCCCTTTCCGCAAAATAAACGGGCGATATGAACAATACTATCTCATCATAACCACTACACATCAATAACATTTGCACAGGACCGGACCTCCCCCTACGCCCCCCCCGGTTCACCCCTACTACTACCCACAAGTGCGCACAACGGTTCAAATCAAAAGGTTTCCAGTAAACATTGGAGGGTACTTCCGCGTTTGTTACTCGCACTTTCTATATATACTCGTAGATAGGTTAAGTGATATCTGGTATTATTTTAACCCATGTTATGTAATAATAATTGTATATTATTAAATTGTTATGGTATTTTAATACGTGACATTATGAGTTACTTTAAGAATCGAGCGTCACTGATAAGTTTATCGTTGGGAAACGGTGAAGGGTTTTTGGGCAACTTTTTAAATTATTAATCCACGTGGATGCCAATTTAAATCAAGTATGATTTAAGTAGATCTAAACCATTCGTGGCCGAGTAAAAAAGTAGAAATAAATTCGCTCAATGTTGTTCAATCTGGATCCTTCTATATATTGGTAGAGTTTTTGCAGATTCGTCAAAGATGGACAGTCTTCACGACTCAAATCCGAGCGCAATAATAAAAAGGATGTGCTCTGACCCGACCGTTTGTCTTGTGATATGTGAGGGACTGCGAGGGCCGAGCGAGGGAAATAGGTCAACTCCGCGCTTGTACAAGACAAGTTGGAACAGCGGCTGCATAATATTGACATTTCTTCATAACATCACTTTATGTTGGGATAAATTTATCTGCGATGAGTTTATGCACTAGATGTATATATATACGTTTTAATTCACAACTCGGATTGGTATACTAGACAGTAGCCATCTAAACGAGAAAATGAATGTTTTTTTGCAGTTCTTCAGATAAATTGTATGCGACACCAAAAAAAATTTCGTTTGCAGTAGTATTTTATTTTAGAAGATACCCCTGTTTCCAGTTTTCCACCATTTGCCATATACATAGATAAGCAAAAAACATTAGGTATTCCGTGTGAAACAAGTGATAATATCCCATAAAGCCATCCCCAACTTTTTACACAATTATCTTCCACATAAATTCACTATAAAAACTGCGTATCATTCTTACACACATACCTGCAGCCCACAAGCAGAGCAATGATGTGGTGGAGTAATCTTTTGTTAAAAAACATCATTAGCCCCCCCCCCCTCATACGTGACACGGGTGGCGGGGCTCTCGGGCGGTGGGTTGCGGGGCGACCCCAGACGCAATAGTAAGCTGTAATAAGCTCGGACTTTTCTCCGCCACTTTGAGACTTTATGTGCACTGTTGTACGTTTAGATATTTATTTTCGGATTGTGGCTTTATTTTTGGAGTCAGGGAAAGTTCTGAGAGGGAAAAGATTATTTTTTAATGTGATGTGGATGAACGAGCAAAAGATCGGATGGGCCGTTCGATCGAACGGTTGTTAGATTCACACCCTCGCAGTGGCGATGCCAACATTGATAGTAGGTGTTATCGATACTTCTGACGTAGAGAATATTTGGAGAGCTTATGACGCGCTGTAGTTCTGAATGGGCACTAACTATAGACAGGTGAACACGACCTATTTGCAAACCATTCTCAATAAAACGTCTCGATAAAAAAAACAAATAATTGCCACAAAATGTTTTTCGCAATTCACACCCCACAAAAAACGGACATTGCATCATTAGGGCCAAACATGAAATCGCCGCCAAAAAAATACCAATTTTAATATGTCCCCCGAATGAAGTAAAGCATTTGTCATCAACAGCAGTCACCGTGACGGATGAGCCGGCGATGACGGCCCGGTGGGGTGGCAGGGGGTGTAGTAGGGGAGCAAGGGGGTCGTCTTATCCCCACGTTGAGTACGTGTGATGCAGTGCAGCCGTGTCAGCTGAACCTTGGCTTCTTTGGATTGAAGATGAATTTATTAAAATTTTAAGCAAGTGATGCATTAGTGAAATAAGAATAAGTTGTTTAAGTTATTAATATAAGTTTTATATACCTACACATAATGTTAATTTTAGTTTATATTCCTTCACATAATGTTAATTTTAGTTAATTGTGGCACATGCATATCTAATATGTGGGGCATGCGGTGCAAACCTGTAATAAATTGTTACACTAACCTTAGATAATGGTAGATAATTACTCGAAATATTTACAGTGTAAACAATTGTTGGTTGGCCAATAAAGGAAAATAATAAGTTACACAAAACTTTTCAATTTCGATGTGGGACTCGTTCTTTGGAACTAAATATCAAATTGTCTGCTACATTCAGGTTGGTCGCATTATTACATCATGGCTTCTGCATTGCAATATTTTCGCCCTTGTCGAAAACTAGCCAATGATTGATCCACACGACTGCAACCAAATCATTTTTGGGAAGCTATAAAGCCGCATATAGATAAACACAGGTGTCAAACTTCCACCCCCTTCAGACCTGCTTCATACAAACTTTTGTATCACTCAAACGTTTGGTAAAATGATACATTTAGGGTAATAATCATAACAAAACTGCACCGTACAAAGGGTGCTAGACGGTTCCCGCTGAGTGTTACAGCTACCCTCACTTGACTTACAATTTGCGTAACAATTGAAGGGGTGGTAATGGAAAGCGCCGATAGGATTTCTTTTTACCCCCTTCTATTATATTGATGTAAAATCTCTCCTTTTAATTTTGTTAAGGGCTAAATTAATTGTTTACCATTCAGAATTTATCTGAGACTATAAAATTGTAGATAGTCTTAAAAAATATATGATCTACAAAATTGTTGATTATTGGTCAAAGAATTAACGACTTATTTCTAAAACTCAACCATATGCCTACAATAACTCTACCCCGGCTCACAACATAACCCAACCCTGCAAAACCGTGTCGGGTCCGAATGTGTAGCAGATCCGCGCACCGCTCAGCGCATTTACGATTACACTACAACTATCATTACAAGCGCACTATTGATTCCTAATCCGCACTTCCGGATGTTACGTAACCCCCTTCACCCCGCGGGCGGCGGGCCGCGCCCTGCCCCGCGCCACCCCAGCAAAGATTTACAACCGGCCGGGTAGCGTTTGACGAATGATTGGCCGGCCGTTCGCTTGTTACAGGAAGGCTTTACGGATTGTTTTGTTTTTCGACCACGGATATGTACGTATACATATCATGAGGCTGGCGAGTTTTGTACGCTTGTTTTTGAATTGTTGGGTTTAGTAAACAAGATGACGGGTTATTTTTGGAACGTTTAGCTGTGCTTATTATAAACCTTACCTAATTATCATTAAGCTCTTTTACGGGGTACCAAAGTAGCGACAATTCACCCTAATGGTAGTTTTCCAAAAAGTTCCGGTAAAAACTTCGGTAATATTGTCATTTATTTGAACGAATTATTACGTTTTTGTAACATCCATCTCCAGATAGACGTAGATACATTGTGGGGTTAAATTCTGCCATCCCCCGAGTGGGGGTCCGAGCGTGAGGATAAGTCCGTTTATAGCCAGGGCCGTGCGTAGGGTTGAGTCCATATCTCATTTAGAAAGTATTAACTGACGAATGTGCTATTTTGATAAGTAAACTATAATTTATGAAGATTATCTTTTGGCATGATTGTGTATTTACTAAGTATAAATCTTTGCTTTTCGGATATAGTTTTTTAAAGTTTAGATCCCTGTTCTGCAATTGATATCATGCTCACTCTTTCTTCCAGAGGCAAAGACTGCCCTTAAAATGGAAGTAACAATAACAAATTAGAGTCATACATGTTGTAAGGGACATTACGGCACAAACTTGTATCAAGGATTCAGTACACCTACCGTTGTAAGTTTTTAATTGCTGCAAACTGTATGGAACAGCTGAGTTTTACGCCGTGTGTGGTGTACCTACACTTGAAGAGTACTATATCGTCACAAAACTAGAGTTTCCTCAGATTGCCAGAAGACCAGTTTCTCTCAAATCCAGAACTTGTAATAATTTTGATCGAGCTAGTTCGTGCATGCGAACTATATATTAATGGGATGGTGGTAAAATTAAATGGTGGGGGGCGGGTCACCTTCCAAAGAGTAATGATAACAGGAGTAACGCCAACTGTGGAAATGGAAAACGTATTCATTGTAGAGCCATGGGAGAGGTAAGCAAAGCAATTGAATGAAGCAAGGGAGCAGCGGTAAAGAGTGAAAAAAGCAAACAAACGAAGACGCATGAAAAAGCTTGAGATGTTTTATTTAGTACTGCTTTCAATGCCCCATTGATTCTAAAAGCGCAGTAGGGAATTGGTCACTTACCTATAAACTCCAGCAGCCCAATTGCGCAACGCCTTTTTTGTAACAAAATCCGAGGAAATTTGAAGGAAATTCATATCCTTTTGATGCCTATATTTATAAAAATCGTCTCTTCGACAGCGTAAATCACGCAACAATTAATATTGTTGAATAGTCAAAATGGATTTGCGAGTGGGCTTCGAAATACCCCAAAGGACACCAAAATATCCTTGCGATTACTGAGCTTTACTTAAATCAACAGCTTTCAGGGCTGACCTCAGAGCACATAGATATTTTAGACCGTGGGTCGACACTGATTTCTGAATCCTGCCCAAAGACCAGAAACTTCAAAAAAAAACCTTAATCTATCTAAACCAACACCCACGCTAAGGGTATTCTATTTTCGTCTCGTCTCATGCCAAAATGTTTTTCATAGTAAAAACACTTAGAACAATTTGTACAAAATATTTACACAAAAGATCAGTTACCGTCTGTAACGTGTTGGTACATCAATCGATTGGTCTTCCATCGTCAGCGGCGCATTAAGGTGTAATGGACGATATGAAACAAGTTCACTATTGTTACGTAACGAATATCTATGTAGATATTGTTTATGTGTATAAATGCTGGGTGTTCCTGGTGTGCGTGGAGTTCGTGGCTAAATAATAACAGCCGCTCGGGTCGATCTTTAGGTTAAGCCGTGCTTGCCTAGGTTGGTCTGTGGATGGGTGACCACCCTTACATACCGAGTTCCCTCCGTGCCTCGGAAAGCACGTTAAGCGGTCCCGGCTGTCATTTGTAAATCTTTGACTGTCGTAACAGGTAGACAGTGACTCAGTGGCCCAAAAAGTCTGACATCCAGTCTTACCAGGGGATATCGTATTACCCAGTACTAACTGGGTTGTGGAGGTCAGATAGGCAGTCGCTCCATGTAAAATACTAGTATTTCAGCTGCATCCGGTTAGACTGGAAGGCGACCCCAACATAGTTGGGAAAAGGCTAGGCAGATGATGTGTGCGTGATGTTTTGTAGCAAAATGGCACTTTTCTACGTAGCGTGGATAGCGCGCACTACCGTGGTATACCTGCATAGTTATGTGCCACGGTAGACTTCAAGTAGCTAAGAAGCAAGTCAATGTTAGTGTCGCATCGTTTTCTTTACAGGTTAGTAAGTCTGTCCAAAATGCGACCACAGTAGGTAAGTGTCGGAGACGTCATCATGACGTTCAATATCTGGCTGAAGAGCGTGAAGAACTGTCAAATGAAGAACACCGCAGGATTTAATTTAGTTCTAAGAGTCTGACAGACCTCGCGCACCAAAAGAGTGGAGAATATTCACTAGGATTTCCACACGCAAATAAAATATAAAGAGCTTTCTGTCCAGCGAATTTATTCACTCCCTGGAAGCTATTGTTTAAAACACATGTAGCATACGTGCTCCTTAAGTTCAAGTTCTAATGCAATCCTTAATAGCTACCAAAACACTAAATCTCTCCCAATGCAAAATACCCACCCAAATTCGATCTCAATGCACACACTACAAGACAAAGTTATTTCATCGCTCGATAAAACAAAGGACTACAGACATAAGTGATATTACAGGGAGTACTCGTCTCGTCTACCCTCGGGGGTGAGCAGATACGTAGGTAGTGCTGTATAGGTTATACCACATTACCTATATAGTTCGCTGCAGACAGGGTCCCTAGCGATGGGGGAACAGCCCATCTATATTAATCGGGCAGTCCCTAATTTTGGAAATAGGAATTATATTGTTTTTGGATCATTGGTTAGTGATTGAATATATAGTTACGTTTATAAGTACTAATTTAAGATAAGGGTTCTTGAAACTGCAATTTAACTTACGAAATTAAACTTTCATTGTTATTAATGAGCATGGTCATTTGATTCCGAGTCATGGATGTTTATATATATAATAAGTATGTATTTACAAACAAAAAAAAGTATCTATGTAGTATATCAACTATCTGGTTTCCACGACACAAGCCTCGTTACTTAGTGTGGCACTAGATGGCGCTGTGTGTAATGTCCAGCGATATTTATTTTATTATTAATGAGCTCAGAATAATTAATGAACTTTACTCATAAAGACTAGAATTGACGAAGTATTTAAACGTCATTTAATTTTAATACGTTAGAAAATGCCTTTATAAATATTGATATCATCAAATGTATGATATACATCGTCCAGTCTTGTGTTTCCCTCCTAAAACACAAGTGTATTTTCTTTCTTTCTCTACAATAATTTTGATCAAATAAGAGGCATATTAGGTAATATGAACCTCCTAATTCGCGTACCTCTACATTTATTGATGCTCTACCTACACTGAACTGGTTTCAAAGTTATTTCTATCCTAAGTTCAGACGGTTTAATATAGCCTTCAGTGACGTCAGAGACTGTGCACTTATCCAAACCTAAGTATAAGCAGGTATCTGTGATCACAGTAGTGTTATGCTAATTCTGAAATAGATTCAACGTTGTCTGAAAAATACAAATTGGAGAAAACTCTATGAAGAGAATTGATTCTGTTGGTGTAGACTAAATGAATGCGAGCTTTTGACAGCCCCTGATAAGCCCCTGGAAGGGGTGGAAAAATCTGACCTTATTAGAATAAAAACACTATCAATAAATCTAACGAAAAAAAAGTACAGATCATAGAGGAAACGTAAATGTTAACATTAAAACCTAACATAAAATATCATACGATTATGGTCTCCTAATCACAAATTTAGAATAAAACCGGATTTCATTAATACGATTACAGAATGATCACTTGTCGACCAAATTAATTACCAAGATGTTCTCAGTGAATATGAGATTTTATTGAGCCTGTCCAATTTATTCACTAATCTTTTTATATCATTTATTTTAATGCTACTAAAGATGTAATAAATGATTGAACTAATTTCCTGTTGGAAACTCGATTCGTGTTTCTACTTTGTATTGAATATACGAAGTGTCATACAGTACAGAGCAAGCGAAAGTCCTGCCACGAGGCATCGCCGCAATAAATTGTTAGCGCTCGCGTTATTGGGTGACGAGATGACACGCGTCGCAGTGCGATGACGTCCTGAAACATCCATGTTTCATCGGCGTTCGACGTCCGGCGCGCGTCCGGCGCGCGTCCGGCAGCGTCCGTGCGCGTCCGGCGGCCGTGGGCGGCCGCTGTGGGCGTGCAAGCGCTGCACCGCCCCGCCCCCCGCGCGCCCCACGCTGTTTATTCTCGGGCCGAGTGGCGGGGCGCGCGACAGTCGCCCGCGTGACGCGCACCCGAACGCACGCGTGCGTCAGGTATACACCGGACACGGTCGGCTCGAGCGGTGCATCCAACACCGGACATCACCAAAAAATACAGTTGTCAACATTTTCGGATAAATGCGATTTAGTACGGTGACGGAAACGCGAGAAGGGTGTAGGCAGCGGAGTCGCGGAAAATGCATTTCCCGTGTGCATGGCGCAGGCGGAGCGGGCGGGGGGGTGGGTGCATGCGATGATGGACATCGTATTGATTTCTATCTGCCCGCTCCTCCCTTATTGTGCGGTGCAGGGAGCGCCATCGATCGTTGCACCGGCCCTTTAAATTAACACCCCGCGATTCGGCTGGACACACGATTTTTGGACTTTATTGTAGAGCGTTGCAGTGTCGTGTGCGTGTATCAAGTGCGAATTGAGTTTTAAAATTAATTGCGTCACGTGGATGCCAGTACGTGAGTTATTTAGTAAATTGCAATTAATGCTAATTACTTATTAATTGGAATTGATATTAACTGTGTAGTTTATTAAACGCTTAACTCATTTATGTTACAAAGTTAAATTGATTGTCATAGTGTAATGAAGTTCTGTTCCGTAATATTTATTTACCACCTAAATGTGTTGTATTTACGAGATGAATCTTGATTATTCTGAAAATATTTTACGATAAACAGATAATTATTTTTATAGCAAGAAAACTTTGTACAGTTAATTAAGTTCAGAACTTTGACAATTTAAATTAAATTTTAACCGCAAAGCGAACAAACTTCCGCTACGTGTAAATTATAAATATTTATCATCGCTCCTCCACCCTTCTCGTCGCACACAATCATAAATTAGGCACGAATTACAATAATTAATTAAACACGGAGATGTCACCGCTCGATCCTGCCGGCACAGCGTGAAACTATTCATTACTTTTATTCATAAAACTAACGTGCAAACGAATTTTTCAGAACAAAAACATCCAATAATTCGCAATACTCAAACAAACAAAAAACAATCAAGCTTTAAAATAAACTTCCAATTTTTGTAACTGACAAAAAACTTTGTACGGATCAAGAAGAAAAGGAAAGAGGTGCAAGTCGTGCTAGGCGCACGGCTTAGTTAGCAGATAGTTTTGGTGCAAAGCTGTGTGGAAGGCATTACGGTGGCGGCGACACTGGGCGCCCGGTTGGAATGCGCGGGATTGGATACGTTTAGCGCGCGCGCACGCCCCGACACGGTGCCGCCTTCGGAACACCCGGCCATGGCGACCGACACCGGTAAGTACTCAACACAGCATCATAAGTGCGCTATTCATCTTCCACAATCATAATCCGCCTGAATTTGCCATAATCGGGTAAAAACTATCAAATAATGCAAAATCCGAGTTAATGTCTTGAATCGGAAGATCTGTAGCGCACTTTTAATACCATTTGAAACTTTAAATTAGAAATAAGAAAATCCAGCAAAAAATCTATTTGGAAACATTTGCTAATATTAAAAACATTATACGACTCATTATGGATACACAGATAAGATAAAAATCTATTAAGTTACCTTAGATAAGCAAATGATTGGAAATAGATTTCCAGCATGATCAGAGGTCTTCCACCTCAAAAAATTTAAATTCAAACTTATATTTGAAATGTTTGGAATTGAATTTACATCAGATTTTAAATGTTTTGTTCGCCCTGAAGTTACTTGTATGAGTTGTAAATCATCTATGATTTTAAGATGAGTTTTTTCTAAGTTTATGTTTCGTGATTTCGTCATATTGTTTAGTAGAAATATTCATCATTTTTAATAGATTTGACTTGAAAATCGAGCACCCGATTAAAATTCCGTCCGATGGCGTTTCCATGAAATCTTTCAAGCCTTCAAAATTTACAACATTAGCCAATTACAATAGAACTAATCGCAATACCCTCAAAGGAAATCAATCGCTTTCAATCCAAAAACAAAAATATATAAGCAAACTCCACAGTAAGGCTCACAGTCCACACACATCAACGCAATCGAAAACGTCAGACAAATTTAAAAAAAAAATACAAATTAAAAACGCAAATTGCAATGAGACGCAATTGTTTACCAACAGAATGTATACTATGGTACGTACGCGTGGCTACGTCACATGAACGTATGAGTTCGTTGATATTCGCCACCCCCGCGCACGCCCGCCGTCCTGCCCCAGGATCTACCCCGCAGGATAAGGGGATGGGGCGACCGTTCTTGCTTAATGACGTCGCTTCACTCGAGACCCGAGTTTTTCTCCTTTATTTTCGCCAAATGCATTTACAAATAATTGTTCGTGGTAAAATGTGTTTGGTGTTCTCTTCTTATTTTTAGAAGCTTGTTTCGGAGTATAAATGGTGTTTTGTTAGACAAATTGCGTGTTTACTGCGGTTTTTCCTTTTTGCTGAGTGTTTTAGTAAGACTCGAGTAACTTTTCAATGTTCCGATAAGAATGCTAACTTATAATTAGCAAATAAAACACTATTGTCCTTTTAAATGCCAATTCGAATCATAGAGTTCGAAATCTTAAAAGAAACTCCAAATCAAATTCTAATGCTCCATTATTCATCCATCCGAGCGCACTATTGTATCCATTTTTACTGCCGTAAACACGTTCTTTGCCGCGATTTCGCCGTTCATAGGGTTAATACTGCGCTGGCTACAGATATACGCGTCATAAAAACGCTCAGCTCGCCGCCTTCGAAGTCTCACCCTTCCCGAGGGGTGGCATGGACAGGGGATCAAAAGCCGTGCATTCACACTCAAAATATATCATGACCTTTTTGATACGAACCTTTTATGAACAGTGTGAATGGGTATTTAGGGACACTGTTTCAAGTATATTGATTTTAGCTAGCCGCTGCTTCAAACACATTAAAGGCCGTTGAATCTTGAAGAAAAAACAAAAATTCTTGGAATTCTCACCAAATCAGCGTCTAATAAGAAAAGTTATTTTAAGGAAATCGCACAAGTATTATTCTTTTGTGACTGATAATTAATTTTTAACAAAAATACAGCTTGTCCCTAGGATGCATGGCAAAGTTACTAAATAGGAACGAATATTTTTTACCAATTTCAAAATGCTCCTTATTAATCAAAAATAATTTAAATTCCGTCTAAGTATAAATTGCGCGAAACTTAGTAATAAATTCAATCCTTCACTGTGACTCTCGACCGGATACTCTGAGATTAATTAGATCCCTAAATCTTTGTAACAGGACCACGACAATCCCAACATCGCTGGGTTACAAACTTCCATTAAAATCTTAAACTTAGCCGATAATCCCGAAGAATTTCTTATTAAAATAAATTATTACTTTGAAGATCTTTATAAAGTAGAGGTGTACCATAGGGCAGCCACATTTCGCCAATTATGTTTAAATCCCATGTAATAGGTGGCAAGAATATTGCCATTAAAAGGGCACAGATACAGACTCCACGCTGTTACTGAAAAATTACCGATGGAAAACTCAATAACATTGCCCGATCTGGGAATCGGACATTCAGACTCAAGGGCTCATATCGTCCGGGGTTGCGTAGCCCCGGAACACAAAGGGCGATGAAGGAACATGGATGGGTTTTAGTCAGTAAAAGTCTGACACTCCCTCCTGCTCCGCCCAGAGCGGAAGGAGTGATTTGATGATTTCCCATTCGAAAAAAAAAGGGCTCATATCGTACCCAGCGGTAGCGCTTGCGAACAGTAGATCAACATAGCAGTTTTACTTTTACAAGATCTTTATAAATCAAATCGAAAAACAAATGGGATTCAATGCAAAAGCCGCTTTAACAAGTCGATCGGAGCTTATCAGATTATGAATGGACAACAAAAGACCAATGAATTTTAATACAATAGCTTGTAAAAAATCGCTCCAAGGTTCATGATGACACACAGTCTACAGGAAAAGATGATCTCAAATTTGTTGATATTTTTGAGAATATTATTTGTTTTGGGTGTTGATTTTGCGTTATCAATTAATTATTTGCAATATCAGGTGGTTTTAGAGTTTTAAGCAAAACAGTGAAACAAGTTGATGATGAAGCTTTATGTTTTAAAAGATGATACAATACAAACATTGACTTTAAAATAAAGAATCAGTAACATGAAAAAAGCTTAATCGTGGCAAAGGAAACGCCGATGTTATTGACTCATGCAAAACGGTTAGCATTAATAGTAAGTACAATACATTATTTATGTCGATCGGGACACTCGTAAAATACGCCATTTTATTTTTAAAAACTCTTCCGTTGTTTCCAAGATATTATTGCGTCGATCCGTGCGCAAATTTCTAATGTATGGAATTATAACCCAAAGAACTACGGACATCTGTCTTTTGGATGTTTAGAACGCAATTATAACTACTTGGACAATGTTTCATATACAGGGTGTAAAAGACCTCATCACGAAGCCGTCAACCAAGCATACTGTACATCAAACTGAGTAACTTTACGCAAAAATTATTGCTGGGAAACAACTTCTTTTTTGGGGTGAAAAATCATGTGTTGTGATAGAAATCAATGTAACGCACTTAAAACATTGTGCTGATGGATGGATTGAATAGTACGGGGGTCGTGGAGGTGTTTAAAGTAAAAATCTTACATTAGAAACTTGTATTTAAAAAAAACTTGTCAAAAAGTTGGAACTTTAACCCCCAATATCTCCGTAACTAGAAGGTTCCCAGGTATGGTGTAGAACAAAAAAATGATCGCAATGACGAGGAGAAAAAGTGCCTTTCGGCTTCGTTAAGAGGTGTTTTACACCCTTTATTGTTAGTATTTAATTTGATTTCTAGAACTACAAAGCCATTGCAACGATAGAATCACCCAATGAGATAGATAATAAAATTGGGTTAGTCACCAACTGGACACGAAAGACTGGACGCACGTGTGTCCAGTTGGTGAAACTCACAATTAGTATCACTTATTATTTCGTCATCTGGACTTGCCAAGATTTTTTCGCGTGTCCACGTAGTGCAACTTAAATTAAATCACTTTTATGTTTTCGCCAACTGGACACACCCAGTTTTTTTTTGCAAAAAAAAGGGTACAGTCCGCTTAAGGTGTACAGTCAGGTTAATAAATTATAAACAGACAAAAAAATTTGGTACTTACAAGTTTTCACGATAATCTAAATTAGCCCATATCTTTTTATCGCGTTGACTCAGGACCTTGACTATAGACCAGTATCTGGTATAAATTTCAACTTACTAGGTCCACCGATTTTCTCAGGAACGGGTGTTCCTGAGAAAATCGGTGGTTACAGACGGACAGACTGACAAGAAAGTGATGTTATAAGGTTTTTTTTTTACCTTTTAAGGTACGAAACCCTAAAAACCGGCCAAGTGCGTGTTGGGCCACGCGCACTGTAGGGTTCCGTAGTAGCCTGTTTTCACAATATAGAACGAACCCGTTGGTACAGCGCCATCTAGCGGCAGCTTTGTGAAATTTATGATAAATTATTACGCTTTTTTAGGTTATTTTAATTTAAATTTTGTTTTTCAATGCAAGTCTTTACCCGTTATAAACAAGCAACAACTTCATCTAAGTCACTTTATAGTATTTATTCTAAGGATTTTGTATTTGGTACAAAATTATCCAACACCCAAGTTCAACGACTATTACTGCTAAACTAATAAAGTAAAATTAAATCTAAAAACCGTAAATATTTAGTTACAAAAAAAGAGATTTTACTTTTACAAACTTATTATTTGCGGTTGGTGCAATAGCTGTTTCTTGGGATCGAACAGTAAGTTAAGTTTGTCCTTTAAAAAGTTTGTACGGAACCCTCGGTGCGCGAGTCTAACTCGCTCTTGGACGGTTTTTTAAGCAAATAAGGTTTTGCAAGCAAAAAAGTGATACAGCTTTTTTATGTTTGTGTGTTTATGACTTATTAACCTGACTGTACACTTTAACCGGACTGTACCCTTTTTTTGCAATAAAAAAACTGGGTGTGTCCAGTTGGCGAAAACATAAAAGTTAATTTAAGTTTCACTATGTGGACAAGCGTAAAAATCTAATAAGTGATACCTACTAATTGTGAGTTTCACCAACTGGACACACGTATGTCCAGTCTTTCGTGTCCAGTTGGTGACTAAACCATAAAATTACAATATTAGAACTAAAATTAGACAAAATCAATTGGAGTCTTGCCATGCATTTTACTCTTTTATTTTTCGATCTATTATTATGACCAATTTCGTGTTTTCTTTATAAAAAGATTTTATTTTTATGCATCTTGTCGTACGAGTCTATCATCGTAGGGGCTTTGGTGTTATTTGTGAAGGCTATCGAGGCTTAGTTATCTAAATCATATAGACAAACCACCTACAAGGCAAGACAAGTTACTGACTGAATTGAGCATCTTCGATACTCTCAAAATTATTGTCGATCGGAAAATTCCAAACTTTATGCATTTTTGTAAAACCCACTCAAAAGTAAAAGTTAAAATAAAAAAAATGAGGAAAACAGAGTCATCATCATCTGCCTAGCGTTTTCCCAACTATGTTGGTCGGCTTCCAGTCTAACCGGATTCAGCTGAATACCAGTATTTTACATAGAGCGACTGCCTATCTGACCTCCACAACCCAGTTAGTACTAGGTAATACCTACGATACGCCTTGGTAAGACTGGTTACCAGACTTTTTGGCCCACTGACTACCTATAACGACTGTCAAAGATCTACATGTAAATGACAGCCGGGACCAACAGCTTAACGAGGAAACCATAGAGTACCTATAAATGTCAAAATATTCACCACGTATGTAGTACCCACCTTAGCGTTAGTCACAACCTGTAATATGATCCTTGACATTTCCCATAATTACCTGTGAGTGCTCATCTGTTATAAATATCATCAAACCTTGTTTTTAAATATTACTTGCCTTTGTTATAAAAAGCGCACAATTTATTAGTCATTGAAATAAAGTTATTTTTACGAGTCCTCATAAGCTGCACATATTTTTACGAGTCCTCATAAGCTGCACATATTTTTACGAGTCCTCATAAGCTGCACATATTTTTACGAGTCCTCATAAGCTGCACATATTTTTACGAGTCCTCATAAGCTGCACATATTTTTATAAGTCCTCATAAGCTGCACATATTTTTACGAGTCCTCATAAGCTGCACATATTTTTATAAGTCCTCATAAGCTGCACATATTTTTACGAGTCCTCATAAGCTGCACATATTTTTACGAGTACTCATAAGCTGCACATATTTTTATGAGTCCTCGTAAGCTGCACATATTTTTACGAGTCCTCATAAGCTGCACATATTTCGATCCCCTTAACTATTGCCGGTTTTATGTTCAATTTTATTTTTCTAGCGTTTCAAGCTTTGGTTTTTGGAACTTTGTAAAGTTTTCAAGGAAGGCTTCGGACTCCCTGTTAATATTCGCACAGGATTTCGTTAAAGCGATAGGGTTAAATAAGAATTAGTACTAATCGACCACATAGCCTAAATTTTGTCAAAAAATTTACAAGTGCTCTTTCTTGCTTACGTTCTTTTTTTGGTAATTTAGATGATTTTCGTCATTTTGCAATAGGTAGACAAATTGTCTTTTTATTCACATTTTAAAGAATGCAGTTTATCTATAAGGTCAAAATATACCTAAATACTACTGAATCCAAATGTAGCATTACTCATAGCTCTACCTACATTGTTAAAAGCTACATAAATTGTAAGCTACGACTATGGTGACATTTAAAACTTTTTGCGAGGTCAAAAAATTCATAAATTGTATCTTTTTAAAAACAAAACAATAAATTAGAAATACTTATGTAATTAAAAAAATAGTTTTGGTTCCTAAAACATAGAGGAGATTATAAATTGCCAGAGATCATATGGCACTTTTTTTATTGCTCTGAGGTATTACACAACGACTTAAAGATATTTATCATAAACATTAAATTAAATCTAACGTTTCTTCTGCGAACCATATGACCCGTGAGTTGTGAAATGTGCTTTACGGAATCTTTGACATCGAAGCGTTTTCACTTACGTACGAATAAATCAACCGAATTACAAGAAAAATAGTTTTTATCAATATCTCTGATCGAGCTCCAAATGTGAGCTAGATATATAAAGTTAACATAACTAGTTATATTAACTTGAAACTTAAATACGTCGGCTATGAAATAATAGGTTAATAGAAAATGTATGAGAAATAGTTGAAAAATACGCTCTATACAAATGCGCTTGGTTACTACTAGACTAGACCAACTATTTCGCAAATTTACAAAATTTCGCAGTTTGTAAATTTTGCGAAATTGTAATTTCGGTAAGGTGAAAGATTTTAGAGCCTGATGCGATTTGAGTGAAAGCAAAGATATTTTTATGCCTACATTATGCTAATAAAATGTAATTTGAGACTATATTAATTATAACCTCCTTTATTGAAAAACTTGATGACATAGCAATTATCTGCCGATTAGGAAATACTCGTAAGTTATTGCTAAAATGTTTTAACTATCTTAGTTGATATTAAAAATGACTACGAATTTAATTAAAGAAATGTTAAATAAAATTATGATTAATAAATTGGATAACTTTCAAGTAATTACCTACCATTACGTAAATTGTAAGAGAAATATGTCATCTGATAGTTGAAATTATTATTTTAAGACTAAGGCCTCCATGCACCACAACTCAACTAAATGCGTAAAATGCTAATCGTACTAAAAATCATTCCTACTGTATAATTTTCGAACGATTGGAAGAAACAGAACCATGTGTTATCTTAATATGTTTAGCGCTAAAGCATTTGGTAAGTTGTGATGCAGCGGACCTGACCTGCTAATTTAGGGGTTTATTCTTAAAAGCTGATTAAAGTTACAAGACGTTTAAACCTCAAAATGCACTGTTAAACAGTCGCCAATCATGAGTGAACTTTTAAAGCAGCGTTTATGAATGAACTCCATTATATTGAGAAGTGCTAAAAAGCGTTCGTAATGCGTTAACGTTACGAAAGCTTTCTTCAGACAACCAGCGACTCTCTTAAATACAGCTATTTTACGACTAAAATAAATTTGTAAGGTACACTGACCGCTCTGTATGGCGCAGGCGGCGCCGCGGCCGGCGGCGAGCAGCAGTACTCACTGCGATGGAACGATTTCCACTCGTCTATGGTGTCCTCCTTCAGGCGCTTGCGTGATGAAGAGGACTTTGTCGACGTCACGCTTGCGTGCGCCGGCGCTACCTTTACTGCGCACAAGGTAAGACTAAAAAAACATAATAAGTACTAAGAAAATTAAAAAAACAACATCATATAATAGTGCCGAATGGTTAATTTAGCGCGTGGCTTTAATAGAAATTAGCGCCCCCACTTTCTTTTATTTATTTATTTATTGGATCTCCAACATAAATCAGGGACAAATACAAGTGTGCGCTTGAAATTATAGGAGACCAGATCATTCACTTATAATCTAGGTAGGTATATACAGTAAATTTGATAAGGTCAACAATCTAAGAAAAAATCAAAATACATTAAGTACCTACACAAAAAAATATACAAAAGAAACAAGGTGAATTACATAAAAGATGAACTATAATAACAACGGAAATGAACAATATTAGAAAAAGAAAAAACAAACTCAAAACAATTTCACAAGTGTTTTTAGACAACAGCGCTCTCCTGACAAAGTCATGCAAGCACTAAAATAGCCATGCCGCACTGTACTGTACAGTATTGAATTAATAAAATTATGACGCAATAATTAACACGATTCCGTGAAAGTTCGATATTAAATCGATTTACAACATTGTACTGTTTCCAATAAATTATTAGCATATTTAAAGTCTTGGAAGTGCGAGCCAACAATATAGCCTGTCAATACTGCATGGGAATCGGTCTTGATACTTTCTTGCAATTTTCCGAGAAACATCAAGAATGTACATCACGATCATGGGACCCACGGTTGTGGAAGACATTCACCAGATTTATTTTATTAGGTCCAACTTTCACACGTGCATTCTTGGAATACCTTACTTATTTATCTTTTGTTTACCAGGTCGTATTGTCAGCGTGCAGTCCTTACTTCCGGAGGCTATTGAAGGCAAATCCCTGTCAACATCCCATCGTGATTCTGCGTGATGTCCACGACAAAGACATGGAAAGTCTTCTTAGGTAAGTTCTTGTGAATGGTTGAGTATCACCTGTTTTCACACTATTAGTATCGGAGAATTTCTGACTTCACTACGCACTACTTATATTTATAACAAGATGGAACTGAAAAATGATATTTTTATCTCTTTCAGGTTCATGTACCAAGGAGAGGTACACATCGGCCAAGAGCAACTGAAAGAGTTCCTGAGAGCAGCCCAACTGCTTCAAGTGCGAGGCTTGACTGACGTTCCAGCACCAGCGCCGATGGCCACTTTAGATCAGAAGGCTTCACCAGTAAGACTTTAAGACTATTAATTAAGACTTCTAATTATTAGTCCCATTTCAATAAGTCGTTTTGGTACCACGTTGGGCTCCAAAATAACTTAGTGGCGCCAAGCACAGAATAACCTAATAACATTTATCTACAAATGTTACTTTATAACAAATATGAAGAGATTTTTGTCAATGAATTGACCAGTAAAAGTCCTGCAATAAAAACACTGCATAAAACTTGAAGTTATACTTCAAGTTTAATGCAGTGTTTTTTTTTAACTTTATACACAATAAAAACCGTACACAGGTAGACTTAATGCCTTGGACATTTTCTACCGCTTTACCTTAAGATGCAGAGACAGTACAACATTAGACACAATAATTAATGACATTATGTTGGGCGCCATTACATTGTTTTGGCGCCTACCATATTACAGTTCAGTCACTTTATAAATTAGAAAGCAATATTTTCATTTCGGCCATGATTATGTAATTACCAAAGAATTTACTTTTCTCCAAACATTTTTGTTTTTGTATTACTGCTAAATGTGGAAATAATTTCAACAGTCAGCGTCTTCATGGACTGAAACCGGAAGCGGAGCATCACGCGAGGGCCGAGAGGGTCGTGAGGGTGGACATCAGCGCGAAGGCAGGAGACCACGAAAACCAGACGATGGTGCTGCCAACACACCGCCGCCGAAGCGAGCCAGGTCCTCAGACCTGTACCAGGCGCAGATGAAGACAAGGTATTACTGAGCATTCCATGATTGCGAAAATTACTAGTACTGTTTATTTTTTTTCTCAAAATAGAGTCCAAAGCTGATAACTGAATTCAACGATTACTTATAAATTAAGTTGTTGGCACTATTCAAATATTATACCATACTCACATTTTCTGACCCGCCCTTTGGTATATTTTCAGTTAAAATACACTAATGATAATATTATCTAGTTTTTAGGTCTACTTTCGACATTTCACCTTAAAAGTCTTCTGTGTCTTTCTACATCATGTAATGGGAGTTAGTGGTATTTATGAGTGTTTCAAATTATTGGTGTAGGACGGATCAGCTACTGTCGGTGCAGGGAGCGAGCCCGGAGCGGCTGGGCACTAATGGGCATGAACTGCTGTTCAGCCAAGCTATGGATACTTCGCAGAACCCACATCTGTCTGGAGTCTCCAACAATTTGGTAAGTTTATGAATTTATTTGTTGAGTTAGATGTTGACCTTTTTTAATCCACTACCTAAACTGTTTCTCAAAAACAAAAAAGTTGGTGTAAGTCGAAATATAATTTAGGAACCTCCTAATTTTTCTATTCCTGTATGCAGTCTGGAGACGGTGAGGAGTCCTCATCTGACGCCGGCGCCAGTGACACCGAGGGTGAGACCCGCGCCAAACAGGAGCCCATCGACTACGACGACCCTGCCACCATGGCCAACACCAACGGAACCCTACCGCACAACTTCCCCGGACTACTCAATCTACCAGGTATTAGAACAATATAAGGTTAAATGGGTCACTAATTTACCTTTTACTTAAATTGCTCTTTGGTTAAATGCATGTTTGATTTTAATTTGAAATTAATGTGAATGTATTAATTTCTAGGTTTCCCCGGCTTGCCAGGACCATCAGGAATACCCGACAATTACGGTAAGTGCATTCCTAACTCACACTAATAACTCTGATGATATATGACTCAATACCACAATCACCTACGAATTTGCCTGAATAATTAAAATCTATCAGAATAATTTCCATTTCCAATCAACAATTAATGACGTCCAAAAGAACAAAGGAAGCAAATCAAATCATTAATTGTACATTATTGAGTCATGTACCTATTGCATGTAATAACACTAACAATTAAATAACGAGAACGACACCAAAGCGCTTAATTACTCTATTATAATCGTTTCGATAAATACGTACTTCGCCCCCAAAACATAATACGCATAAACGCAGTTAGAAAAATCTTGGCAACCGTGGAAGTTACGTAGCGACCGATCGTCCTAGACGTGCCGTCGAAAGTCAGACGAGTACCTGGTAGGAGCGCGCACTGACGGAGACCTCCCTGCCCCAGGAGCGACCTGGCCGGGCGGCGGCGACCGGCCCGAGGAGCGGCCCGCCTACCCCGCGCCCCCCGCGGCCCCCGGTGAGCCCGCCAGGCCCGCGTGCCCCGAGTGCGGCAAGCTGTACAGCAACAATAGCAACCTCAAGCAGCACATCCTCAACGTGCACGCGGCGCACGAGCTCGCGCACTCGTGCCCCGTCTGCGGCAAGGCGTTCAAGACCCGCCAGTACATGCAGATACACATGAACTCGATACATGGCGTCAAACAGAGGAGGCACGAGCCCGCCCCGTCCGCACCGTGCGACCGATACACTCACCATAGCGTTTAACGATGTTGTTCGGATCTGTGTCTAACCGCCGCCTCTGTGTTACAGGGGCGGCTCTCGCGGGCGGGGCGGCGATGGGCTACCGGCCGCAGTGTCCGCTGTGCGGCCGAGTGTACTCCTCCACCTCCAACCTGCGCCAGCATATGCTCAATGTGCACTCGCAGACCGACCGTGACCAGTGGTTCCCTTGCCAGCACTGCGGCAAGAAGTGCAAAACTAAGCACTACCTAATCAACCACCAGCTGCAAGCCCACGGCATCCGGCAGCGACAGAACTCTTAGAGACGGCGCGACGCTGAGCTCCCACCGCCCGTCGCGCTCCAGCCGCCCGGCTCGGTCGGCTCGGTCGGCTCGCTCGGCTCGCTCAGCGCTTGGTGGTGATCGTCGCCGCTCGCCCCGCAAGCAACACGCCGCGACGCGCGTTACAAGAATAGGAATAGATGTGCCAAGGACATACGTGAAGCGAAATCGGAACGGGATTGTTTATCGTATCTATATATTGTATTTTAATATGACGTAATATTTTTAGAGAGTTTATTGCGTTCGGACGGTTCGGGGAGTCGAGTTTAGGGTCGGGTTTGCCAACCGCTTTGCCCGTAGATAGTGTGTGTAACATGGTGCTGTCGGCATTGCAGATGCCGCGGCGCTGGGCGCGTTGGCAAACCCGGCGGTAAGCGATACCGTGCCGAGTGGGGGAGGAGGGAGGGGAGAGCGAGGGAACGAGTTGCTCAGGTACCTGCAGGCGCGGCTGAGCTGCCCGCTGTGCGGCGCGGCGCTGGCGTCGCTGGCGCAGGCGCGGCGGCACCTGGACGCGCACTACCCGCGCGACAGCCCCGTGTGCCCCGTGTCCAGCTGCGCGCGCTACTTCGCGCACCCCAACTCCGTGCGCAACCACATGCGCATCAAGCACCGCCGCCAGTGGGAGAAGATGAAGACGTTGAAGTGGAGTTGTGGCTGGGCCAACTGAGACCGCACTGACCGATCGGGAACGCGACTCGTTTGATATTCGGCTTTCTAAAGTTAAAATTTCAACGGCTGTGAAACGGAACTAAGTCGAGAGGGGCTCGTAATTAAACCAGAGAATATAATGATCTCCTGGAAGCATTTTTTCATATAACGCTATCATGTTCATAAAACATTGTATAAAGCAGTAGGTATAAATCGACTGAAAATTATTTTTGTAGTAGAATAGACTGATATTGTTTAAGTAAGGTTTATATTATAAGTGCATTATGACATGTGATGATTGGTGCCATTGATAGAATACGAAGTGCAACTAATGAATGTCGATCATTCTGATCACTTCCTGAATGCCTGTAACTTCCATTGTTGCTTCTACGGTTTCAGCCATTCTATTATAAGCGTGGTCTGGCGAACATTGTAACGATAGTGCTAAATGTAGTTCCTGAAGAGTCAACAAACGCCCTGTTTGATCTGTAACCTGCAGGAATAGTCAGGCAAATTATTATTAAATAATAACTCTTGTTGCTTGCACGTAAAAATGGGGCTGTTTGACGACATTGCATTTGAAGCTATCCCAAACAGTAGTTGTAGGTTCAGCTTTTGTAATAAAGCTTAAGTCCGACTGTGCCAGATTCGCTTGTCCAGGCGACGCTTATAAGCGATTGGTTTTATTCTTCGATTAGCTGTTTGTCTTAGGCTCTGGTGTCCTGGTATAAGCGTAGTATTAGTTGGTTCGATTCGCGGTGGGTACAAGCGCCCCATAGACGGGACATCATTCTGCCACTCTACTGTTTCCTTAAACATAACTGGTGCAATAGTTTGACTACTTGGAAGTTTTATTTTTTTACATTTGATATTTTTATTATATTTTTGGTTAAAATTTTTCTTTTTAAAGGAATTTTTATAACGATATTTAGGTGTGATAGGACTTCTATACAAGATTTATAGTTTATGATAAACGATTGCACCAGTGTGTTCTACCCTTACTCCTTACATGAATACTTTCGACCATAGATAAGACAATACGAAATAGTTTGTAACGAAAGTGAATCTAATGCCTTTGAATGCAATAGTTAAGAATAAGTTCACTCCAAATCATAGAGAATTTATTTTCTAAATGATGTTTGTTCGTGATGCTCTGTACGTGAGTCGTGCACAATCTAAAACATATCTAGTCAATGTAGACAACCGGAGGATTTATTTTAAAATGTACATATTAATCGACGATTCCATTCGCATATATTTTTGTAAAGAAAAATGGGAACTACACCAAAAAATATAAAACTTATTCTGTTATTGAATGTTGTTGACATATTATATAGCGCAAGTATTGAAGCGCACAGCTCCTGAACAAACATGAAATGCTTTTGTTCTAAATAGCAGCATGCCTAGGTACATACTACCCAGCGCCGCTGCCTGCCAAAGATTATACTGGTCCTACATGGAAAACTTAGCCTTAAGAAAGCAATAAATACATTGGTAATCCAATGTTAAACCATAGGCCTACCTACAGATAGACTCACACATTTTATACTTTTTCCATGAAGAAATACGTTGCCTTAGCAAAAAATATAAAGTATTTAGGAAAGTCTCGAAGTCAAGTCCATTTCGTAAGCTCGTGTAAATATAAACGAAGATGCCTTCAAAATATATGCGATGGAAACGGACACATTTCATAGATCTCCAGAACGAATAAAAAATAAAATTGGTTAAATTAGCGAGTAGATGAAATTGTTCCTGACGCCTGAGAGGCAATGTCGTATATCTTAATAACTATAAAAAAATAAAAACTAATAAAAAAATATTTGTAAGCGTAAACTTAGTCACTCAATAACCAAATGTTCAATGTGAGTAAACGATTCTAGTTGCGAATGTATTAGTGATACGATATATACGTAATAACTTAATTTTTACCAGAAGAAAGTGTCTGCTTATATAAATACATAAACAATAAAACTACCAAGTAGAAAGGTTTCTTTTATTTCGATCAACCTTTGGACAATAATTGACTACATTTATGCGCAAGAAACAGATTACTTAACTACATCAACTACTAACAAACTACTTCCTAAGTGTAGTCTATATTAATTTTAGAGAACAAGGTAAGGAGTACTCTAAACATCAGAGGAATGTGTCCCGTCAGCCTCAGAACATAAAGTGTATTGTCTGTTGCAGGCGGGTGTCGAAGGACTCAGGATCTACTGCGCGTGAGAGCGACCGACCCGCGGCCCTGCCCCAAGTGCGGCAAGATCTACCGATCTGCGCACACGCTGAGGACGCATCTTGAGGACAAACATACTGTCTGCCCTGGATATCGGTTAGTATCCACTTATATACAAAACATTTAGCTTAGGACACCCTAACTTAATATTAGTTTAGGTACGAGTTATCACTACAAGGACACGTTAAAGAAAAGACAAAATTGTTTACACCCGATATTATGGGTGCACGAGAAAATTGCAGGGTCGTCGTACTGCAAAAAAGCAACACGGCCTTGTGGCTATTTACAACCAGCTTTTGGCCTGTGCAAGCTAACTGGTAAGACCATGTCAGTCCCGCGGAAGAATTGACATTATCCAGACAGACAATGGCCAGTTTATTGCCAAACATAGCTAAAACAGCCTGGCTTTCTCTCGAAAGACTGTCCAACTTAGATCTTAGGCCTTGACTAATGCAATGTTTCTTACCACAGTTGCGTACTCTGCGGAACGGTTGCCAAATCCCGCAACTCTCTGCACTCGCATATGTCGCGACAACACCGCGGCATTTCCACCAAAGACCTGCCTGTGCTGCAGATGCCCACCAGATTCGATCCTGAACTCGCCAGCCAGTACGTATTGTTTGGAACTTTCAGAATCACCATCTGCCTAGCTTGCTTCCAACTATGTTAGGGTCGACTTCCAGTCTAACGTATCCACCTATAGTCGAAAACCAGAATTTTACATGTAGCGAACAGCTATCTGACCTCTACAATCCAGTTTCCCTCTGAATTGTACCACAGAACATTGGTGTCTTCAATTACGAAACAAATGATGATTATAATATGACTCCCGATAAAGCATAGGAAACGAAGAACAGACATAGCCTTTGCGTTTTCAATTACAACCGAAAACATTATCATTATCATCTTCTATGCTCAAAAGACGTCTACTGCTCCTATAAGACCGCTTACCGTTCGAATTCATGATGATCAAATACTAAACTAGTCTTTCCAATCCCATCAGGTTACTAGCAAAAGCCGGTGTGAAGGTATCACCAGAACAACTCCGGGCACGCGCTTCGCCCACCGGACCTCGGCGCTCAGACATCAAGCTGGACGCGAAGTCTGCCGCCTCGGAGAGCAGTTCCATCTGCGGAGACAATGATAACGACGACCTGAGCCAGTCGCGGTACCAAGACAGCATACCCGTGTCGCCACCACGTAAGTAAAAGAAGAAATTGGTATTTACAAGTCTTTTAAAGAAGGGGTACCCCTTCTTTAAAAGACTTGTAAATACCAGTGCTATGCTGATAGTGGAGCAGGCCTTCATATGTGGCGGTAACCAATAACTAATTGTGCTCTGTCCACTTTATAAAATTCAAAAAAATTGGTTCGCAAACCAAAGTGCTTTTATGTCAGGTTTGAACCAACCCTTTCGCTACCTGTTTTGAAAAATAACAAACAACAAAAACAAATATTTGAGCCGTCAAAGGACCAAGTTCGCAGGACTATAATATGATTCTAAAGACTTATTGATTTTCTCTTCAGATATAAACAACTTGGCAAACACGACGATCACAAAAGTCCCGGCTGTGCGAGCGGTGTCCGCTAAGACTGTGGAGAACCTTCCGCATGGACTGACTGCCGGCATGAAGCATGATGACTACCCGCCGGGATACGGCGGCAGCTCGGCACTACTTGATACCTACCTGCAGTACATCGGAGAGAACATGTTTGGTACGTAACTATGTCCAATGATAGAGTATAGAAAAGAGAATTTTCAGTTTTTGTTCTAACTTTTTTATGTTGTGTGCTTTTTCTATAACATTTCTTTTTCCAACAGGAATGAACGCGAAACTGGCCCAAATGAGTGCAATGCACATCGACAGGAAATCATACGAGGAACCGTCTCCACAAATGGGATCTCTGCCACCTCCACCGACCAACCTGGCACACCAGCGCTTTCTCAAACAGATGCAGCGCCAGTACACAGAGAACATGAGCAAACCTGACATCATGCGCGACTCCGATGAACCACTCGATCTCGGCAAAGAGAGACAACGGAATGACAGCATAAGCGAGACAGATACTGACAAACACGACATGACAGACAAGGACAACGGCAAGGATTACTACAAAGATTATAACGAAGATGACCGGAGAGTGATCTCTGAGGACCCGGAGAACAACGGACAGGACGACGGAGACTACTCAGAGGATGAACACAACAAAAACTCATGAAATGAAGGCGTGTTAAGTATAAGTGTGTTGAAATAGTCACGCAGACTACGAGTAACACCGATAGGACAATGTTTTGTTGATATTATCAAAAGGTGCTTGAGTGTTATGTTTTGTGGTCATTAGCTTGATTCGTTTTTGTAATAACGGTTTTAATTGTTGACCCGTGGAATGTCGTTGGTGCCATTTCCGATATTAATGTAAATTTAAAGTTTTAGGGTTAGATCGGTTGCAGCTAGGTTGAGTCTGGTTACTTTGCATAGATATCACGGATCTGTATTGCTGGCATTAGGAACGGACAGATACGTGGTTTAGAATCTCTTTGGGTCGAACCGTGTTCGTTCTAGCACGCCGTGCGGCGGCCGCGGACGGCCGCGCCGCTGTACGTTTAATATAAACCTGTTAGTGAGACATTATTTTTATACCCGATGTGATAACACAGCCATATTTCACTTTAGCATTTACCTGACACATTAGTTCAGATCGACTCGCCACAAGATTGTGAGATTGTTTTAGTAGTTAATGAAACTAGTGAGTAGTGTTTTTTGTATTGTGTATGTAAAGGTCCCGGTCACGTAGTAGGGCCTCTTACATAGTAATTCCATCCATCTACCTCAGCATTTGGGCCAATGCGGCAAACGTTATAAAGTAAAAAAAAATATCCACACAAATTGTGAAATTCCATCCATCTACCTCACTTCAATAGATTTTATTTAATATTTTATACAATTTATAGATATAAATAACTGTTGTTTTATGCATTTTGCAGATTGCATTTATATATATACTATATAGAGTATATCGTAGGTAAATATATGCAAGTCTTTAGGTCATTGTTAGTGCTGCCCGTAGGTACTCGTAACCGTTATGTTATAGAATACGCACTCACTAGAGGAACATTAGACTGTGTCACGACCGTAGCGAGTAATGAACATAGACCTGATATCAAAGAGCACACTAACATTATACGATGAGAATATTGTATACGAACAAATATAACAGAGCTTAAATCATACTATTATTAAAGTAAATATACATATATGTGCGTATACTGAATCGCGGACGGCGAGGTTTGAACGCGATAAGAACACAATGTATAACGATTAAAACATTTAAGGATCAAAAATTTAATATCGGCAAGTTGCAAGCCTGGACAGGCTTACGTTCAATGTGTAAGTGTACTGTACGTTACTCGCGAGTGTTTTACCCTGTACGCACGACCACAAATCAAACTATACCCAACCAGTAAACGTTGTACGGACCCCTCACATTGTATGGGAAGCTCATACAAAGCTCGGTCTAGCTACACTGCCTGTTTATAGATTGATTTGTCGCCGAGTGTACTTTTACCTGTATCATCATCCTCCTTGAGACTGATATCATCCCAGAGATGAGCAGTTATCGCGTTATCAAACAGCGTGCGATTCGTCGAAAGTTCAAATTGACACTTTAACAATATATTATGAAATAAGACGATATTGTGCATGTATATAATATGAGGTGATATGTAAAGTACATAAATAAATAAATAGTAACAAAAAGCAATAAATAAAGTATACCTTGACGTTGCCTTCGAATTTGTGTAAATACGTGGGTAGTGAACGGTTTGCGTTGGTATTGTGGTAATATGAACCTTATAGTGTACAAGTGAAGGTTTATTTTGTAGTAATGATGTGGGCTCGTTACTAACATAACAATTACTGTGATTACAATCTCATGTTAGCCTTCAATACTTATACATATTTTTTAGAGTACAATGTTATAGTTATTTAGTATATTATAAGATAATCGTAAGCGAGTCACAAAATTATATTTACTTCCCGCCCCTGAACGTTAGGATTCACGTTATTTAAGTATTTAGAGCAATAGGTAAAAGCATTTAACCTTTTATATGAGAGATATTACATTTATGAATTTATTGAGATATCTCACTCTGCCACCGGGGCTTGTAAAGCTGTCATTTTGACACTTGCGCGAGTGTTGCCATCGCAAGGAAATTCATAGATATTATTACTAGGGTAAGTTCTACGGGTTGATTGAAAATATTTTTTGTTTAGTGTGTTAGTGAGAATTGATGATTAAGTCAGTTTGGTTTGCGCAAATATAACCTTGTTGACATTTAACAGTGTTGCCATAGTGAGTAATGATTTTCGACTGTATATAAAATAAGTTTTGTTTGTTTAGGAAAATGAGTGCTTAATATTTGATCATTACGGTATAGATGCAAGTATCTTTTATTTAGATTACTCTGACTACATTCTACTCATTATAGTTCTTTTAGATGTCTAGAGTTGATGCACGTTGTATTTAACATTAAACAATAGTCAGTTACCAGATTGTGATTAAGGAAAGTATATATATTTTTTCAACACATGCCACTTACAATACAGATTATAATAAGGGGGGGTTTACGTCATTTTTTCCAAGTGGCTCTACACAACGAATGTGGTAGGGAGATCTGAGATCACCAACTGTTGTGTGTTCTTGCTGCAAATCAACTTGCCCAGGCGCAACCTGCCTTTATGTCATCGCACAAACGCTGCCAGTCATGTGTAGCCCCCTTACTAGACTCCATCAAGTCTAATACTAATAAAAAATGCTTAAACCCCCCACCGCACTGTACAGTTGTTGATTATACAGAATATTATATACCAGTGAAATAATGAATATTTAGGACTGTAAGTCAATGAAATGCTCTCGATATATAATACTTACGTTTAGTTACCTTGTGAACTGCAAGTTCGACATTAGTTTCTTTTTCTTTAATTGTTTGGTTATACTAATATACCTCAGAGCATGACCTATCATGTAAAAACTTACTTTATTAGTTTAAACGCACAGTTGTTTTTTGTCTGTTCGAGTTCGACGCTGTTTACGGTAACCGTAGGGATATATATTGCCACATTACAGAGTACAAAATAATGAATTGATGTAGTACAGATTAAATATTCTTGCGAAATGTTTCCATGTTGTTAGTAGATGTGTATGTTGTCGTGGATAGCGTGCCTCGAACGGTCTAGCTTATGTTTAGGGAGCACAATACACAACATATTAAGTTTGTTCACTATGTGACGGTACCAAGTAGTTTGTTTTACACTTTACTGTTAGGTTGACATCACAATTTTTAAGCCTAAATATTTGTTTTGTTAGAACTAAATTTTTGAGGCGATGGAATCGATAAATAGGATCTTCTTACCTTGTTTATACTCTGGAGTCGGTCAGGAATTTGGATAAGAGTTTGGAGCTATCAGTGTTGACCAAATAAAAGACGTATGAACCAGGATTCAATTCACTGGTTGGTACTTACTTTACAGATAGCCAAGGTAATTTAGTCCTTATTTTAAGTACCATAAGCAATGCTTACTTACAAGGACCGAAAAACATTCATTTATTGATTCTGTCGTCATAATCTATTTAAAATGTCATCACAATAATGTTCGAAATTTAGTTCAGCTGATCTCGCAACGACCCCATAAAATATTTGTCATTTTCTTTTCTTTCATTGGTGGCGTTACTGTATACGACTGCTGCAACAAGCATAGCCACCATTCCTCCAATATAATTTCGACTCTAAAACTGTACTAATTAGGTGTATTATTCAAAATCATTGGACTTACTTGTTAAGTATTTATGCAATAATTAATTAAGGTATGTATGGGATGATGACGTACAAGCCGCCATATTGTATGATGACGTCATCTCATTGATGGACATTCAGTATTGTTATGATTTTGATAGAGATATACCTAATTGAGACAGGAGATATTATTTTATGTATATTTTTCTAGTTGGAAACCACGCTGAGCCATTGTACATTAGAGTACTAGCTGTACGCTGCTTCATTACATTATATACAAGAATAATAAAATAATTGTTTTGAAATGTGTTGTTTTATTACTTTTTAATGACGGTGTTAATTCATAAAGTAATTAAATTCACGTCTATTAAAACTGGGTAGTATAACTAACCCTAAAAATAACTCCTCACCACATCATAATAAAAGTTGTGTTCTTCAGACAGACACATGAGTCAGAGGGTTAACCTATTTAATTTTATGTGTGTCATATAAACTCAGCATTACCCATTATTTCGAAAACTAAATAAATAAGTTACTTACATACTTCAGGAAGGGTCTGACAATATAAGAATTTTTAACCAAAACAGAAAAGTGTATTTATTTAATGGAATCTTTGACAAACGTTTCTCCTTTCAATATATTATTAACCATCTCTTACATAACAATAATTCCTAAAGCTAGAGAAATAAATATAGTACACATATTATATTATTCCATACATTATACACTAACTATTTGCTATTTACTCTTAAAAAAACTATACTACATAATCAAAAAACCACACAATATTCTTTTTTAAAATCTAAAAGCGTTTTGAACATATTTTAATTTTGAAACAAAATATAAATTGTCATAGATGAAATTTGTACATAGATAATAAATAAAAAAAAATAAGTCTAAGCTGCGTACAAGAGTTTTTTTTTTTAAAGAATATCATTCGAACTTCGTATTCGGCCTTTAATCCTCTTTTATCTGCTTCTTCTTAAAGAGGTAATGAGCGCCCAACAGAGCGTTCATTCTGGAACAATGGAATATGTTGCCTCAGAAGATTGTAGAACAGTTTTAATGGAGATGAGATTGTTCGATATTCTAGATTTTATATATTAAATTAGTAGTAGCTGTCTAGTAGTTGCTAGTAGGGCAAGAGTTTTTCTATAAGGAATTTGTCAGTAACGGAGTCTGGATTTGTGTCCGTTTGTTGGCAATGGGCTCGCCCCCTATTATTCAAGACTTAAAACATTTCCTCCTTAGCCTCATTCTATCATCTTTCACATAGTCCATTCATTGTATCTTTGATCTTCCCCTCCTGTTACAGCCACCCACACATTCTTGCTGAAAACTTTCCTCGCGACATAATAGGCTAGTTTCCACCATCAATAAATTGCAAATCCATTTAGTCCGTCAGTTGAGAGTATTGGAAAATAATGGACACGTATTTTTTGTTTTTAAAATCAATGAATATTGACAAAGATAAAACGTATCAAAACTCGAGAGTGGGGGCTCGTGACGCCACAACGCATTAAAAATTATAGCACGGCGGGCGTGACGTATTAAGAACTTTAAAAGCGTCGTATCTTCGTCAATTTTGATTTACGTAACAAAAGAAAAAATACGTGTCAAATATTTTTTGATTATCTAACTGACGGAACTAATTACCCTTTTTTTTCCAGATGGGAAATCATCAAATGAGTTCTCCCGCTCTGGGCGGAGCAGGAGGGAGTGTCAGACTTTTACTGACTAAAACCCATCCGTGTTCCTTCATCACCCTTTGTGTTCCGGGGCCACGGTATCTCTTTCGAACAGTCCTGCAACCCCGGAGTTTCTGCCTACCCTCATGGGAAAAAGGCGCGAGTTTATGTATGTATAAGGGTATGGTTACTGTTGTCAGAAGTAAAAAAAACTGTGGCAGGACTACTATACAGCATAATTAAAAACTCTACAACCACCAAAAAGTATTTAATGCAGGGAGAATACTCACAGGAAGGCCAAATGCTATTTCTTGCTAGCCAGTGCTATCCCGAGTCCGACGATGCCACCGATGGCGAGCACAGCGCCGCTGGCGACCGCGATGCCGATCAGACCTTCTTTCTCCATCCGCTTGTTGATCTGGCGCTGAATTGGTGAAAGGTAGCTTTTGAGTAACATTTAGTCGAGTTAAAGATGAGGTGGTCACTTAGCGTGTAAAATATGAATGTTATTGTTAGACTATTTAAACGTAAACAATTGTCATTAGGAGGACGACGCGGATACGCAGTTTGGCTGCTACTGATATTTGTCTAAATTAATTTTAATTTAATTTTAAGAATATACTAGGTAAGTCACTGTATTTAGTTGGTAAACCTTAATTTCATAAACGAATTGCGTTATTAATGCAGTTTGTGCCACTGGCGCGGTTTTTTTTTACCATGAACGACGCAAAAGGAGAATGTAATCAATAATTGTAGCAAGCGGGGATTGGCGGTCTAGTTTCTGCCTACACCTACATGGAAAGAAGGCTTAAGTTAATGTAAAAGAAAAGAAAATTGCCATTAACAATTAGCTAATAATGGTTTCTTTTGTAAACATGAGACTATGGGGCACAATATAAAGATTGTGGTAATACATAGAGATATACCCACTTCGATCAACAATTGTTGATTGAAGTATACCCATATGGACACACATAGCTATGACTTGTACAAGTTTCTGACACAATACAAACATGTTTATCAAGTTGTGTTGTGTTTGTGTAATTCAATAAATGCTTTTTCCTTTTCATTTCATGAGGAATAAACCCAACAACGAAAAATATGGTCCAGGTCCAGTAAGGAAAACAACTATAGGAAAGAAATAGTATGAATAATAGCATATGCAAATATAAATCAAATAATAAACACTAGAATAAAGAAATTAGGCACATAACCAGCCAGTAACATTCTCACAGCTGGGGGTTGGGACTCCACTCTATGTCAGGGAAAGGGTCAGAATCCACCACTAAGTCCCAGTGTGGGTTTTGGTGGTTGTCATAGATGTCTTCAAATGTTTCAGTACGTGCAGTGCTGGTGGAAGAAACAATGGGAGGAACATGTTGTTTCTTTACTGTTTTGAGAGCGAGAGTGGCTATCATAACATTGACACAAAACAAAGTGCCTGACTTTGCTGACTGCGGACCTGTATGACTCTTAGTCATGGCCACGACCCCTAGGCCATAACCCTTCACTTTTCAACCTTATAACTTAGGGCATAAAGATGAAAGGTGGCAGACCATCAGTGAACTTAGTAGTACACACTTTTACTAATTGAAAATACAGATTATTAATAAAAAAAGTGACAGAAAAGTAATACCAACCTCTAAAGCCAAAACTTGCTGATTGGCGGGCTCAATTTCTAGGAAGGACTTGACATAATGCAGCGCTTTGTTATATTCCTTGATTCTTGCATTGCCTATGGCAAGGTAGAACAGGTAATCTCGTTTGCCGTCCGGATGTGAGTTAAACAACTCTTTGAGAAGCAGGATACCCTGAAAATGATTATTTTACATACATAACATCATGCCTGAAATGGTAAGACAGAGGTTACGTTTAAGTCCCATATAATAGGGGGCGAGCTTATGACCGTCATATAGGCACAAATTCAGACTTTGTAGCTGCTACTAAGAAATTCCTAGTTTAAAAAAATCCAATAATATGTACTTTGCCTGACCCGAGAAACAAACCCAGGGAGTCAAACTCAGCAGTTGCCCTTGCAACCACTAGATAGAATGAAGTTGTAAATTTTAGGTACATAAAAGGGAGTCTCTGCGAGATATTAGTAACATTAAGGCATTTCTCGTCTTTCTTGAATAGTTAGACTGGCTTGAATTTGTGGGAGAGGAAGTGGGTGTGACTCTTTGTCAAAAATCAATAAACGCTATTTCTGACACCTACCGATGAATAGCTGAATATCCAAGTCGTAAGTTATAAATCGAAGATATTAAATAGATGGCAGCACTTTATATGGGACATTGCAGGTATTTGGTAGTGACACCTATCAGTAAATAGCTGAACCTTGAAGGAACAGACAACTAAAAAATAATTACGAAAATCACTTGACTCAACTGCTTCACTAGCGACCCCTATTGTGCGATAGCGGTAACACGATTGCATGATTACTCAATCGATACTTGTTAATTGCCTCCGCACCTAAAAGAAGGCAGCACAATCACTACCAATAGTTTCCGTCTACGAGTAAACGAGGGCGTTACAAGGCATCATGGATCTTGAGCAGAACATCACATATCGCACTAGCAAACCCCAACGAGCAAGCTCACTTGACGATCTTTCAAGAAGTGGATCTCCTCTTTTTGATACCACTATGATAAGCCTCCCGAACACGTCACTTAACGACAGTCAAACGGTCATTGAATTAAATGAGAAAATAATAGAACTCACAAACCAACTAACGAGTGCTAACCAGGAAATCGAGAACCTAAATACTGAGAACTTTCGCTTGAAGTCTGACCTTAACAAGACCTTAAAAGTCGTTGAAACATACAAAAAACTTAGCCTAACAGATAACGCAAATCTAACACCAAATCGGAATAAGAGTAAAGCTGGAAAGTTTACCCCAAGCAAAAAAACCAATTCTTTGCAGAAATCCCACCAAGCAACACAAACTGATCATGCTAAATCACCTGTCAAAATATCACAACATCACGAATCAACCTTGCTTTCTGAAGCGGAATCTGCAATGTTTACAGACACAAACGAAAACATCTACCCCCGACATCCAAAATAAAACAAATACGCCTACCCCCAGCAAGCAAAGTGAACCAATTACTTCAATACATAGAAAACTGTGTGTATTAAGTAATAGCTCACAAAGAGGCATACTACAAGCGATTGAAGAAAATTGTCCTAAGGAATTTAAATTCTGTAGTTATTAATTACCGAACTCTAGAATAAAACAACTATTAGCTGATATAAAATCAAAATTGAGAGACTTTAGTATGAATGATTATTGTATAATTTTATTGGGAGACACTGACATTAAACATAGCAATAACTTTATTAATTTAGTAAAAGTCATTAACGAAAGCTTGGTACAGATAATCGACACAAATATAATAATATGCACTCCTACGTATGTACGAGGAGCGCCTATATATAACTATAAGGTTGAGATGTTTAATAACCTACTCTATATGGACCTTCAATATCATAAATACGCATACCATTTTGACACAAATTATGACCTAGCATTTAAATTTGACATGTTGTCACATAAATCAGGAATATTAAATAACGCTGGAATACAATTCACATTTAAAAATATAATGAATAGGATCAAAATTGACTTGGAGTTATTCCCTTACGTAACCAGTGACAAAAATGTACAAAACCCGGAGTTTTTTCTTTTATAACAACATTCGCATCCTGCATCAAAATATTGCAGGTCTTATAAACAAGTCTGACAATTTGGTGGTACACTTAGAGGAACTGGAACTAAAGAATATACCCATTGACGTAATATGTATCACTGAACATTTTATGACGACAGGACAGGAGACTACTATTAATTTACCCAACTTTCGCTTAGCAGCTAGTTTTTCAAGAGACGTAAATAGGGGAGGTGCTTGTATATTCACTAGAATTGGACATCAATATATAGTATTAAATAATAGATATTCGATTAAAGGAATCATAGAATATAGTGCTATAGAACTAACAGAACATAGTCTTATAATAGTTTGTGTTTATAGAGTACCGAACTCATGTATTACAGTATTTTATAATAATTTAGAAAAGTTATTACGCCAAATTTGTGATAACACTAATAAGAAAATTGTTTTATGCGGAGATTTTAATATCAACATATTAAAAAGGAACCGGCAAACTCTTGACTTCGAAAATGTTCTGGAAAGCCATAATTTGAAACTAGAAATTAAAGATCCAACTAGACTTAAGCAGTAACACTTGCATTGACAATTTTGCTCATAATGCTTTTAGATGCAAAAGTGATATAATTGAATTTGGATTATCTGATCATACAGCCCAATTATTACATTTCCCAGTAAAAAAGACATGTGTGATTAAATCTTGGCGTATTAGAAGACGTGATTATAGTAAAGAAAACCTTACAAAATTTAAAAACTGTTTGAATAACTTAACATTTGCTGACATTTATCTGACAAATGACCCTAACGAGGCTTATGATAGGTTTCTAGATCTATTTCTATGTTTCTATAATTTGTGTTTTCCTTACAAAACAATAACGAAAATGTTAAATAAAAAATCTAAATGGATTTCAAAAGGTATCAAAACATGTAGCAAAATCAAAAGAAAATTGCTATGGCAGTATAGGGCCCATCCAACAAAAACAAACAAACACATTTTTAAGCAATACGCTGCTAAGTTTAAAAAAATTATATACCTAACACAGAAGTCACAAAATAATCATCACATAAGTACCTCACAGAACAAATCAAAAGCCACATGGTCACTCATAAATAATTCTAAGTTTAACTTTCCCAAAGAACCAATTACTCACATATTAAAAGACGAGATCAAAATTAGTGATCCTACATCAATTGCCAATCATTTTAATGACTATTTTATCGACCAAGTATCACAATCAGTAAACACATCTAATTCTAAAAATAATAAACCATCCTCGAATCACAACATTGCCACTAACATAAATTCAATTTTTCTTGCCCCTACGACCCCAATGGAGGTTGATAGGGAAATAAGGCAATTAAAAAATTCCCAAAGCGTGGGTTATGATGGTATCTGCACCAAAGTTATAAAGCATGTGTCACAGTCTATTGCTACTCATCTAAGCTACATAATAAATCTATGAATTTCTAATGGAATTTACCCAGAAAAACTTAAAACATCTGTTGTTATTCCACTCCACAAAAAAGATGACAAACAAAACATGGGAAATTATAGACCGATAGCTTTGATCCCCATCTTCTCAAAGCTATTTGAAAGAATCATACATAGTCGACTATACAACTGTTTTGAAAAATATAATATTTTGGCAAGCGAGCAAAAAGGATTTCGCAAGGGAAAATCAATTAACACTGCTATTTATGACTTAATCAAAACTGTTTTGACTGATATGGACAAAAAAAATCCAATATGTGCCATCTTCATGGACATGAGCAAAGCATTTGACTGTGTTGACCACAAAGTATTGCTCCAGAAATTAAATATGTACGGCATAAGAAGTAAAGCGCTGGACCTGATTTCGTCATATATTTCTAACAGAAAACAAATCACAGAAATTACACGAATATGCCAGAAAACACGAAATGAGATCAAATATAGATCCCACACTAGAACCATAGAGTTTGGAGTCCTACAAGGTACTGTTTTGGGTCCCTTATTCTTCCTAGTGTACATTAATGATCTCCCTAGACACGTCAAGCAACCAATGGTACTTTTTGCAGACGATAGCACAGTAATCATAAAATGTGACAAGCCAAATGACTATGAAATCAATTAATGAAATTTATATTAATGAAATCAATCAAACACTAAGTACAATAATTCAATGGTTAATTAACAATAATCTTAAAATAAATATGGACAAAACAAAAATAATGCACTTTTACCAAAGAATTCAACCTAAAAAAATTAATGTTAATTACGATGGACAGAGAGTACAGCCTGTAACAAATACCAAATTTCTGGGAATTGATATAGATTACAATTTGTCATGGAAAACACATTTAAATAATCTCTGTAAAAGAATTAATAAATCCTCATTCGCTCTCTACAAACTTTCCAAAATTGTCAACAAAGAAGCCGTCTTAACGGCATATCACGGACTTGTTGCACCTATATTAAGATATGGAGTAATATTCTGGGGCAACTCGGTAGACAAAGAATTTGTATTCAAAGCCCAAAAGAAATGCATCAGAGCAATGTGCCATCTGGATAGTACAACAAGCTGTCAATCTTCCTTTATAGATTTAAAAATCCTTACATTACCTTCCTTGTACATATACGAATTAAATGTATTTGTGAAATCGAATCCAAGCTATTATAAGACTGTCTTTAAAAGCTACTATAGACAGTTACGAGACAAAAAAAGGTTAGATGTAGAAACACCGTATGGGGAAACGGCACTACTCAATAAAAGTATTATTTGTATGGCATCACTGATTTATAACAAATTGCCCAATGAGATTAAAAAGTTACCTACTCCTCTATTTAAGAAAAAATTATACACCTTCCTAATTAAAAAATGTTATTACAATGTAAAAGACTATCTAGAAGAAAAAGATGTTGTATTTTAATTATGGAATTTATTTGTTCAATACCTACTTTTATGATGGATAATATAAATACTATGACATATGACATTATTAATTTTCATGACATTATTATTACTTATAAATTACTAATTCAAATTTAATGATGTGTTTAATTGTGTGTATTTTGACCATCTTTATCCTAAATGACATTGTAACTTAATAACCTCTGAATATGAATAAATTCTAATCTAATGTAAATGTTGCTAACCTAATGTTCCTAACATGTTTGCACACCTAGCATGGTTATAATACAGTGTACCTTATGAACCTTTTGTAACATCCTCTGAACCTGTGTTATGCAAATAAATGATTTGTATTTGTATTTGTATGGTCAAATCCGAAACTATGAGGAATGGCAAAAAATACTCAAAGGGTCTCGAGCCCGATTTTGATAAAAACTAAAACTGCATTAGATTTTTGAAAAACCAATATTCCTCAACCCAGGAACCCATTGAAAAAAATACACACTCTATTATTATTATTACACCATATGATAGCATCACTAATGAGGATCAAATTCTGGGAAATAACACTAGCTATACAATACAATTTGTGAAATAACATTTATTTTTAATAATGTAGTATCGTAGTTCTGTTAACTGATTTCTGTGATTAAATATTATGTATCTGGTCAAATAATCCAAAAGCTACAAGGAAAATTCATGATTTTAACTTCTTCAAACTGGTTTTTTCTTTCCATATGAATATATTAACAATCTTAGATTCTGCCCAGTAAAATTTTTTGGATGATTTTCATCATTATTAAAATTGTTGGGCATGCCTCCCCAAAAAGCATTACTATATTAGCTTTTGAAGGATTTGAACTCAATACAATTTTAGCGATATGAGTGTGGACTCGCAAACTAAACTAATGTTTGCTAGAAAAAAATGTGTGATGTTGTTTTGTCCCGGATACACGTTCCTGCAGTATAACAGGATTGCACAGATCCACATTCCTACACATCCATATCAGTATGAACAGTTTAGCAGACATTGTTATGGTTGTCAACAAAACAGAAAGAAACTGCCATCAATATCCTACACATTTAAACAAATGTAGTACCTAAGTATAATATCAACATAGTATTGTTCAAAACAGCATTTGTTTTGACCTTTATACTTACCTTACTGCTCTGGCCGTGTTGTCTCACTCAGTATTTTTAGATCAAAGAAGACATGATCTGAAAGTCCTTGAGGCTGATTCTGATTTGGCAAACATTGATTTGTAAAAGAAACTTCTATGAATGTGTAGCAAAGCTTTAAATAGCAACCATGACTTTTGTTTTTATTTTTTTGCTCACTAGAATATTTATGTTTGTATGCCCAATTTTAATACATTGTTCGTCTCGAGCGAAAATATTAAATTGTATGTTCAACAAAGGCAATAAATGACGTCAAAATTCTCACGATCACAATAATGATACGACAAAGTTGTGCAGTACCTTTCGTATGTCTGTGGGGTATTTGCTCCGCACCAAACACCACGCATACTCGAACTGCGCCTTGTGCGTCACGTTCCCTTGGTGGAGCTGCTCGTGGAACACTTTCTCGAACTTCTAAATCATAATAAATCCAACAATAATCAGTATAATATTCAATGACTCACGAATACAACGTTGCACAAGTTTTTACATTACTTGCAAATCTTCCGAAGAGACTATTTCATCCAGAACGTCCTCCATGGTGATTTTGATTAATAAATGTTATGTAGAATTCAACAATTTTATAATTTATTTGTCGAAAAGAAAAATTATCATTATTTTGCGTTATCGATGAAAATTGAAAAATCAAAGTTTTTGATGAATTTGACGTTTACACTTTACAGATCTTTCAGTTCTTTGACAGCTACGACAGTGAACACAGTAGAGTTGTGCCACCCGTTATATTACTTTACTCTATGGTTGTGCCACAAGCCGATTAATTTTCCCGCGGCGATTATTAGTTGATTTTCAAACATGTTTCAGAGTCATAGAAGAATAAAGCTTATGAGTAGGTATCATGAAGTAATAAGCTATAGAATAGGGAATATGCATGTTATTTTTTCTTTACCTAAATCATTAAAATACAGTGTTATCAACCCAAGAAAAGTATTAAAAGTTAAGTTCAACTACTGCTTGTCGCTCAAAAATAATATTAAACTCCTGCAATTTTCTATGCCAGTTCAAGCGTCAGTGACTGTCGTGGCCAAGTTGCGACGTCATTAACCTCAATCTGCCTTGTTTACAACCATTTTTTTTACCTTAAAGTAATTTTACTAATTGTATATGCTGTAGTCAAGCAAAAAATACGATAACGATATTATAATAAAATCTAAAATAAAACTTTACCTACTTTTCAAATGAAAGTGTTTTTTTGACACATAGACTTTGACGTCACTACCGGCGTTACCGAAGACGATGCGTTTTGATAGTGCGTTCCGTTTCACCAAAAACATGCTACATAAAACAATAAATTGTAAAACAAGTGATGTTTTAGAATCTTACAAGTGTACCACAACGTTTTAATGCGCCAATACAAGGCATTTTTAATAAATAAAAAGAGTATTGTATTTCTTGCATATTATTCCCTATTGACATAACTGGGCTCACCCCTCTGCGAAAGTAAATTGGCCATTTGACCATACAAGTCATATATTTTATTTTTATTTTATTTTATTAATTGGGGAAAACAAACAGTGACACATTACATTAATTAAAAAAAAATACAATAAAAACAAGTATGAGTAAATGTGTTACCAACAAAATTTTCCACGGAATACATTTTAAAATACAAGCTTTACAGACCATGCAAGTTTAGACTTACAAACTAAAATAATTTAAAAAATATTGGTGTTATTTTATTTTAAGTATCTAATTTATAATTTAAAACTATTATTATATATATAACTAATTTAAGACAGAAAAAACAAGGCATACTAATAATTATGCCTAATCAATGCCTAGTGTTTTCAAAATTACATTTTTAAATTTACCAGCAGAGAGAGCAAACATGTCAACATCATTGAAAAGTTTGTTGTAGTTGCTGGTAAGTCGACGCAGAGGTGCCCGCAGACCTGCGTTATTATGACACGAGCTAACGGCAAACAACGGCCGTGCACGCACCCCGCGGCATACTGTCGTTCTAGGAACGATGTAACTTATTTTATTACGAATATCCATACAGTCATACACATTACTACACAAATCAAACAAAAATACCATCTCCAAGAGAGTGCGTCTAGATTTCAGATCAAGTAATTTATACTTTTTAAGTGAAACATTATAAGATACAGATGTACAAAAGCAACGGTAATGCATGGCTTTTAGAAATTTTCTTTGAATCTTTTCAATACGATCTGAGTATTTATTGTAAAAGGGATTCCACACCGGCACTGCATATTCAAGTTGTGATCTGCTAAGAGACTTGTACAGATATAAATAGGTAGATGGGCGTTTAAAGTCCTTCGCGCACCTCATCACAAAACCGTACATTCGATAGGCATTATTGACCACTTTATCAATGTGGGTACCAAGGTGAAGTTTATCGTCGAGAAGAATCCCGAGATCACGGACAAGTGATACCCTTGATAATGAAGTACCATCTAGAGAGTAAGGGTACTTGAGAACATTCTTATTTTTTGTGAAGCTGATACAACAGCACTTAGATATACTCAGCTGCAGTTTATTAATCTTGCAAAACTCACTAAAGCGATCCAAATCCTCCTATAGTAATCCGCTGTCCTGCAAATTTTTGATGGGTCTGTAAATCTAGAGGTCATCAGCATAAAGCAAGACTTTAGAGTTTTTAAAACAAGACGTGATATCGTTTATAAATAATATAAATAGTAGAGGTCCTAAAATTGAACCCTGAGGCACACCGGAAGTCACGTCAATAGTAGTGGCAGAGCTGAAACCATTAATTACAACTCTTTGAGTTCTATTCGTGACGTATGAAGTGAACCATCGTAGTAAATCACCACGTATGCCGTTAAATAAAATTTTATTCAGGAGCAACTCATGGTCAACCTTGTCGAATGCTTTTCGAAAATCCGTATAAATGGTGTCCACTTGAACACGAGAATTCATATTGTTAAATAAGTAATCCGTAAAGGTCACCAAATTAGTTGTAGTTGGTCTTTTCTTGACGAATCCATGTTGTTGCTGGAGAATGCTGTGATGTAAAACAGGATAAATACTCTATTGTGGACTAACCTCTCGAAAAGCTTCGGCAGTGCTGACATAATAGATATTGGACGATAGTTCTCAACATCTTGCGTAGAGCCCGACTTATAAACTGGTGTTATATTAGCGCTCTTCCACACCTCGGGGAAAATTCCTTGTGCCAGTGATTTATTAAATATAATGAGTAAAGGAGCACAAATATTTTCAGCAATAGCTTTAAGAAAAGTAACTGGTAGGCCGTCCGGACCAGGACCTTTTGTTGGGTCTAAACTTTTAAGTGCACTTAATATATCCTCTATACTCAACTCTATCCTACTAATAAGGGAATTGTGCTCAAAATAATTATAACACTATGGTACATTATTTCTTAAAGTTGGTTGTTCATAAACTGAATTAAAAAATGCAGAAAAAAAGTCACAAATTTCTTCGGGATAAATTTCTTTGGTGCTCTTGTTTTTGTATGTCATGTTAGCCGTGTGGTATCCGGCAGAGTAGAATAGAACCAACCCATTACACTCACGGGTGTCGTATAAGGCGACTAATGTCTGAGGCGAAACACCTTGCGCCTCCGTAGACCAGAGAATGGGCAGCAGCGTTTTCTGTTAGTCTTTCATCACTGCGATCTCCAATCCGCCAAGCGTGGAGATTACGGCAAATTCCTCCCATCATGGGAGAGGCTTATGTCCAGCAGTGGACGTTATGGGCTGTTGTAGTAGTAGTAGTAGTAGTTAGAAGGGATTCATGTAGAAGACTTCCGGTTTGCAATGTACGTCCAGAAATATTTTACATTATCGCGTATGCCGTCCTCAACAGAATTCATGTACTTTTTGTAGCAGTTTGTGCATTCGTCATTAAATCTGGATCGGTATAGAGAGAACTGTTCATAATCAGAAATATTGTGATACTCGTAAATCTTCCATCTAACCCAGGCTTTAACCTTGTTTTTATATATATGAGATGACCAGAGATGGCGAAAACCAAAACGGGAATTTCGGAGATTTAGAATTGACTAGTGGAACATAAGATTTTATTAAGCCAAAGATAATATTATAAAATGTATTTAATTAATGCTATGTCTACGGATTGTTCTGACCCAATCTGCTCATTCCAGTTGATTTTACTTAATTCCTCATTTATCTTCTCATAATCACCCTTAGAATAATTAAACCTTTTCAATGACTTTCGAATCATGGTTGTTTGGGAGGATTAAATGGTATTAATACACAGAAAGGTGGGTGGTAATTGTCTAGTTGCAGTAAATAGTCAGTGGGGGGGAAAACAGAGCAATCATGGTTACTGATGGCCAGGTTTAATAATTTTCCACTCAGATTCTTGACAGTGTTGTACTGATAGGCGTTAAGGTATGACATAAATACTACAAGATGTTCACAAAAAGAGGAATTGCCACTACAAATTAGTCCCGATGATGGTACATTGTTACTACAGGGAGTCCAGTCAACATCAGATAGATTGTAATCACCCAAGAGATAAAACTGTTCAACATTAGTGTCGCCAATTAAAGATTGCATGAGGTCGAAGTATTGAATAAAGACCGATTCAGCCGTTCTAGGCGGTATATAGGCCGCCCCGAAGATCAGGTTCTTTCCCCTAGTTGAGCTGGGCAATTTAAGAAAAACGTATTCTAGGTTTGCCTCTAGAGTTACCTGAAGACTAATCCTTACCGAGCGTAACCCCTTCAACACCGCTATGAGGACGCCACCTCCGTCTTTTTTATTGGTGGCTGTACGGTCTCGGTCACACCGATGCACTATGTAGCGGGAATCAATGAACTCATTATCAAATATTTCAGGTGTTAACCAGGTTTCTGTTTGTATTATTATACCGTAACAATTTGCTAGTATATTCATGTATAACATATGCAGTTTGGTGCGGATCCCTCGACAATTCTGATAATAGACAACCAAATTATCCACCATTGAAATAGTTAATTTTGCAATAAAATATCAGGCCAGCATTACACGTTTTGATTTTAAAATAATGTGATAATAACAAAAGAGCATAATGTTTTAATTCGAATAAGTGCAGCAAGAAAAAGTTACATACAAACACATAATTCTGTAAAAAATACTTAAATATTAACAAAACTCTCCAATACCAAGCAGTGACTGTGTGAGCAGCACAGCATAATAGTTTAATCTTGTTATACATTTCAAAACACTTACCATCAAGATACATTAAGAACATGCTTTTTACTAACCTATACTTATAGCTGCAACAGCGCGACAGTTGGCAAAGATTACTATTTGAGCTTGAAGCAGCTGATACAAGTCTACTTTATATAAATTAATGTTGACAAACGCTTTGGTTCCTACCCTTAAATATAAAACTAGTTTGTTCGTGACGGGAGCCATTGCTTATCGTTTTATGTCACAAACAAGTGATCTCTAAAAATGGATTTAATGTGCAGATCGTTTTAAAACACATATTAACAATCTACACACACTTCACACTTCTACTACACTACTACAACAGCCCATAACGTCCACTGCTGGACATAAGCCTCTTCCATGATGGGAGGAATTTTCCGTAATCTCCACGCTTGGCAGGCGGATTGGAGATCGCAGTGATGAAAGACTAACAGAAAACGCTGCTGCCCATTCTCTGGTCTACGGAGGCGCAAGGTGTTCTGCCTCAGACATTAGTCGCCTTATACGACACCCGTCAGTGTAATGGGTTGGTTCTACTCTACTCTGCCGGATACCACACGGCCACCACTGGGATCTACCACTTCAAATGTGCAAAACTATGGTGTTTCGTATCACATTTACATGTAAGTACTAAGTGCGAAAATAGTTTAATTTAAGTACAATGTCGAAAACATTTTTTACCCAACTACGGCGATGCCAAAAGGAAGGGTAAATATTTTTTTAACACATTTGCTCAAAAAATGCATTTTTAATACAGTTGCTCAAAAAGTGGTGTATTGCAGGGACGTATAGCGTTCGGGATGTGGGCTATTACATACTAGTGCTATTTTTTTACCTTTCCCGAACTCGTGCGTTCTCTTTCCCAACTGTCAAAATAATGTCTATTAAAAAGAAAAACCAACCATGAAGTTTTTACTAAAGAGTTTTTGTGATTCATACAAATACGTATATTTCTAAAAAGAAGCTACTAATTTATTTCAATATCAGATTTAATGATTTAATTGAATGAGTTAGGTTAGGTTTAATTTCATTTCATCTCATTAAATTTCATTTTCATTTCATATCAATAAAAAAAGTCTACTGAAGACTAAGCTGTATGCCTACCAAAATGGGTGAAGAAAAAAAAACTCTGCTTATATTCTACGGTTGGCGCCATTTTCCAGAAAATTTTCAATGTACATGGTGTACTATAACTTTTATAAGAAATAAATGATTAGTTAGTTGAGTTTATTGTGTTTTTATTATTTAATTAAATTGCTTTATTTTTTTCAACTGTATTAAAAATTGTCGTTCAGTACAACTGCGGTACCGTCATTGCGACTTGTTCCGATTGTCAACCCTCGCCTTCGCCTGCGCCTCGGCTCGGGTAGTCATTTGTCGGAACTCTTTGCAATGACAACCTTTCCGCACTTGTAATGAAATAATGAAATATACTATTACGGAGCCTGTAACATTGTTCGAAACTTAAAAATTACGCACCATACAACGGAACGTGCGGTAAAATAGGTACTCTCACCTAAGTACCTATTTTACCGCATACCGTTGTATAGCACCGTGCTCATTCTTTACGTTTTTTTTTTTAATTTCCATAAAAAATATTATAGGAATTCCACCAAGGAATTTCACAATACGAGAATAAACAAGCTGACTCATCGAACCTCCTTGGAAACGCTCAATACATTTGTCTCACTTTAATATTAAAGAGTAAATGAGATGAAAGTTATATTTAGTTATTATTAAGTTATTTTAGTTTTTTTTTTGTAGTTCTAACTTCACTACGTGCATGTGGCGCCATTTGCAAATTCGCGCCATTTTCATATTAGAAATGTCAAAGATGGGGCGGGCAACTGGTGGAACTAATGGCGCTAGCAGCGCATGAACCTAACATCGTCATTGGTTGAAAATCTGTCAATGTCATTTTATATTTCAAAATAGATTGACCTCATTGGTTAGATTGGGTTTAAGCTATAGACGCGCCATCTACAATCAGCTTTGACCAGCCTTGCCCATTGTTGCGACTTTCCGATTGATATTTGTAAACAAAACAATAATATGAGTTCAAGCGAGGAATCTGATATTATGGAATCTACTCCACCTGATATTTTGAATGAGGCGCAAATTGCAGAAAACGGTCTCTTGCAATAATTGATCAGAATACTATTAATTTCCAGGAGTAGTGACATATCTGTAAAATTTCTTATTTGCTATTAAAAATAATCTAATGAAAAAGTTTTTATCATTACATATTGTACTGTTTTCTCGCAAATGTGTTGAAAAATATTGTATGACACACGTGCAGAAATTGGTATCTACAAACTCGTGACTATGATAGGCCCTCGAATTTTCAGTCTATGTATGTATGTTTGTATGTTCCACCGTAGAGCCTAAACTATTGAACCGATTTTAATGAATGAGATGTCAATAGATTCGTAATAATAGTCCCGGTAACGCAGGCTATATAAATTTTATCAAAATTTTATATGAGAAATTTAAACCTAAAATTCTGACCTTGAAAAAAATTAACTGAGATAATTAGCACGCATTTGGAATCAAAAGAAATGTCTTGGCGAGCACATTACAAATATGTATATACATAGATCATATTATTGTAGTGAACATGTATGTTTAAAATGCGGTCGTACATTTCGCGCGGTCCAGTCGTTTCAGTTTAAGTAAATAATAAAAAAACCGGCCAAGTGAGAGTTGAACTCGCGTGGAAAGGGTTCCGTACAATGCCAAAGTCTTATATGGACTTAACCACTTTATTTTCAATTGATGGTTTTCCTGTATTCTACAAGCAATGAACTATATTTTGTATTTTTTTCAAAATTTTAGGCTGGTAGTTTCGGAGATCAGGGGGGAAGGGTCAATTTTCGTCTTGTTCCATGAATAAAATCAAAACTATGTATTTTACAATAAATAGTTATTATGTAAATAGTAGGAGTAAACGTAGTAACTTTTATGTTAATAGTAATAGCAAAAACAAGTCAGGGCCTTTCAATGTGAAGATGGAGCAGGAATACTTTAGTGACAGCTTGATCTCGTGAATCGGAAATATTTCCATATGTATGTGTGCAATGTAGGTATGTAACTCTGAATTGTTTCTACACAATACTGTTTATTTAATTTAAGTATATTAAAAGATTATATGTCCTGTCTACCGAAACAATATATTTCTTATATGTACTCCATTAACAAGTGATTAAAGATTTATTCTATTTTATTATTTCCTCTTAATTGAAGAAAACGATAATTTGAATAAAACGCCCTTTTACTCACTGAGTGAATAAAACATTTTAAATTTGGAACAATAAAACATATATTTATACACAATAAAACACTGCATTTCAAAAATTGCTTTGAGAAATTGACCAAGGGCTTTACGTACTTTCCGACGTAAGGAGGAAACTCGGTAAGTAGTGAATTAGTGGTCATCTATCCACAGACTGACTTTGGTAAGCGTGGATTTTCCTTGAAGATCGACTGGATTGGCTGTTATTAACAACCCACGAGAAAATTTTATACTGAACTTCTATTGATTTTCTCGCAGTCAATGGAAAAAGGTAGAGACAACACAAATCATGAAAAAAAATAAACATCTCGGCTCTTGTATCCCTCGCTAGGCTTAGGATTGTAGGTACTCTAGAATCCCTTGCTACACTCGGGATTCTACTCTAGAATCCTTCGCTGCTCTCGAAATCCAACTTTGTCCCTCGAATTAAATTTCCTTTTTTTTTCTCTTTTTGTATAATCTACTATTTTAAATATTAGTAAGTCAAAGAAAAATCGAAACTACTCTAATCCTTCCAGCCATCAAATGTCGTTGTTGAAACGTCGTTCATTCAATGTCAATGTCAAACTTGCAAATCAACTGGATTGCACAGACAAGGCTCTTTTGTGAAGTTCATCATAATTTTTTTAACAAAAACGCCGTAGCTTATCTTGCTACTGCAGCGCAGTGTTGGAAGCTTGTAATCACACTGCACTAAAATGCAGAGTATGATAAACACCGTAAAGGGCACAGCCCTCGGAGTCGCCGGGTATTTGACGCCGGTGCTCAAGGTACCTATTATCTTTGCAATTAAAATGTTTATCTCTGTTTACAATAACTTGATGCCGTGTAAAATACATTCTTTTATCTGATATGCATATGTATTAATTATTCTTCATTTTTACTCCAAAACTTGTGTTTTCTTTAGTACTTTCTTTTTTGAATAATTAATAATGAACAGCTGAATACATGATATTCCAGAATCGGTTCGACGTCTTCTAATGTCTTTCTAATCGACGAAAATAGTCATAACTTTGTTTAAACAATAAATCATTGTCTGTTTGAAGTTAAACAAAACAAAATGTAATTCAAATACAGTGAAATCCAATGAATTATAATTTGTGTATTCAACTCTGTGATAATATATAATCATTGAAGAAATGCTTTATACTACACTTTAAAACCTAGTTTTTATTTTTACCCTAGGAGTCAAAGTTCCAAGAGACAGGAGTCTTAACTCCTGAGGAGTTTGTAGCTGCTGGAGACCACCTAGTTCATCACTGCCCCACTTGGCAATGGGCCAAGGGTGAGGAGGCCAAGATCAGGCCTTACCTGCCTGCTGATAAGCAGTTTCTTATCACTAGGAATGTGCCATGCTATAGGAGGTGCAAACAGGTATAAAGTTTTTATTTTGATTGCTGATTAAATTATTTGAGTTATTTTAGGGTATTGTGTTCAAGCTACAAGATTTTGGAGATATGACCTCCAAAATCTAGTTGCTTCATGTAATGCTGTGACTGGAAGTAGAGGGTCTACTTCCAGTCACAATACAAATTATTTACAATACAAAGTCGGACCAGCAGTTATTTTAAAATGTGATTGAAATATTCTGGAAACTTAAGTTCACCTGTATGAATATTCTAAAATAAGTTAATAAAAGTGGATTAAAATATCTAGTTACCTAGTAATAGGCTAGTTTCCACCATCAACAAATTGCAAATCTATTTAGTCCATCAGTTAGAGTATTGGAAAATAATGTACCTACATGTTTTTTTTTTTGTTTTTGTAAATCAATGAATATTGACAAAGATAAAACGCATCAAAACTCGGGAGTGGGGGCTTGTGACGTCACAACACAAAAATTATACCACAGCGCGGCATGACATATAGAAAATTTTAAATAAGTTAATATCGAAAATGCTACCTGAGTATTTTGTGTGATTTGTGATCAAGATAATCATGACAGTGTGATTTGTATCAAGCTAAATGGTGCTTTCTTAAACCTCCAGATCCCAACAATAATGACGTTTATCAAATGTCTTAAACAAATTCCACATGAATAATAGGATTTACCCTTACAGATAGAATACTGTGAAGATAAGGAGAAGATAATAGAGGATGAACAAGATGGGGAAGGAGGCTGGGTCGACACACATCACTATGACAGTGCAGGATCACCCACAGTTGAAGAAAAGGTAAATAAAGTACCATGAATTTCAACTTTCCTTTTGTTTATACTGTTTACTTACATATATTTTTTATTAAAATATTATCTGAGAGTATGAATTCACAGTAAGGTTTTGTACCAAGACATTGCTTTTTCCGGTTGTGTGTTTTTTATTAATTAAAGTCTAAAATTAGAAGTAACAATATTGTTTGAATGCTTTATACTTGTTTTTATTAGGGTTTGGTACAAAAAATTAAAAAAACGGAACCCTTATAGGATCACTCGTGCGTCTGTCTGTCTGTCTGTCCATCCGTCTGTCACAGCCAATTTGCTCCGAATCTAATAGACCAAATCAGGTGAAATTTGGTAGGATGGTGTAATCCTATGACCCAAACACAGATGTGCAAAGTAATTTTTTTTTTTTAAATAAGGGTCATTTTAAGGGGACAAATTAGGAAATTTAAAAATAAGTTTTGCAAACCTTGCTGTGTCATATAACAAATGAAAAGGCTTGATATGAGGATCTCAAATACTTTTTGTTATTATTGTAAATAATAAATGTAAATAATAATAAATAAATAGTTAATAATAGGTTAGTTAATAGTTAGTCCCTGCAGATAGCCTGTGTAAGTGTCCCAATATTAAGAAGACTAATAAAATAAAATACCTGGGTATTATAATAGACGAAACCGTTTCCTTCAAACAACATGGAAGCTCTAAATAATAGAATTCGTAAACTGGTATTTGTATTAAAAATACTATGATTTATTACATATCCAAAAATACTTATGCACGTATATTTTGCTCTTTGTCAGTCAATTCTGACTTACTTGCATTACTTCATGGGGTGGGACGTGTAAAACTCTGTTATTGCCCAATGAAAGAGCTCAAGGTGGCTACTTGCCGCCCTTTCCTTTTCCCCACTAACCTCCTGTATAAATCTTGTGAAGTATTAACAGTTCGACAGTTATTTATTATGAGCACTGTACTAAAACAACACGCAGCACTTCCATACAGCACTGATTTCACTAAAAAAGACGGAAAGATATAGTTTGCCCTCAAAAAAGTACAAAAAACCTCGGACCGCTACTCTATAACAGCCTAAATGAAAAAGGAAACATCTACTCCTTAAGGCCGGCTACGCCAAGCAAAGTAGGTATTTAACGCTACCACCCTTAACGCGAAACGAGCCGTGCGCACGCGTCGCCGACTTGAGCTTACGTGAACCCAAAGTTGAGCGAAGACACTTCGCTCATCTCAGTATAGGTAAGCGTGTCCTGTAGACAGTACATCAAATTATTTTATTAAATTGTCAGCTTGATTTATTATAATAGGTAGTAATTGCGAAAAATCTTCCGAGAGTTTACAATCTCGCGAGATAGATTATAATCTAACGGTATTTACAATTTTACGGCGTAAAAACACTCTGTGATTGTTTGCGTGAAGATGAGTAGCGTCATTACATGACACACACACACACTTCCGACTTCTTGTCAGTTTTATTTTTTGCAAAAAAGTCTTTTTATATTTCCATTTTTAGTTGCAATATAAATATTTGCTAAGCATTTATTTTACATGATAATAGGAGTATCCCCAATAAAATGGAACTTCATACCTAACTGTCGAAATGTGGGTGTATTGTACACATCTACGTACCCACTCAGAGCAGTGATGTTATGTTGTGTAAACAATAAACATTCAAGTGATTATTGCAATCGCGGTTAATTTGCTGTCATTTTTTGAAGAGTTTCGTTGTCTGTCTCCGAAACTCATCATCAGATCCATATGAAGTTTAAATGGGACCAACTTCGGGGTATACCCTTTCCAACAAAAAAGAATCATCAAAATCGGTTCATAAACGACGAAGTTATCCTACGGTCAAATTGAGACACCTCCTCCTTTTTTTAAGTCGGTTAAAAAAGACTGTACTGTTATATTTACACTGAGTTCTATGAATAAATCGTTCGATAAACCGGCGGGACAGCCGTGCGCCAGCAAAAGGGACATAGACCTGGCGGGCGACTGAATCCACGTACACAAGCCACTTTATTATATAATAATTTATTATTAAAAGGATTAAACTCTTTTGCAAAATGTAACCACAAATTATTGTTGCTGTATGTTATTTACTTTGCTTAGATATTTTTTTTCGAAGTAAAACTTTGATATTCTTCAAGAAAAATAAGGCTCCTGTTCGGATTCTTTTTTATCAAGTAAAGTTTTCGATATCATGTTTTGAACCACAAATTATCAAAGTAGATACACAGTCAACTATAATATATATAATTTGACTTTAAAAAATCACTATTTGTTTGTTTACTATTGAATCAGTTATGTAAAATTGGGAAAATTGGGACTACCTGCCCTTAAACACAATAACTGCAAGAAAATCCTTAAGGAAGCTCTTCAAACTATGTCCTATGAAGATACAGATAAGTTATTACTTGTGCTAAAGTAAATAAGTATTGTTCATATTATTGTTATTTTTTAAATTAGCTTAGTTATAATAGTAGTTTTTATTTACCTTTTTACATTGGTACCAATAATATTAATATGATATATGATTATTAATTTAATCAATTAAGGTTACCTCAAACCGCCTGCAACACAAGGTTACCTAGTTCAGGCTCAGAGCTTGGGTGGAGTTGACATAGATTTAAGAAAAACTAAACGTTTACCTTATATTTTTTTAATACAATTTTATTATTATTATTTCCTTTATTCAATTTTTACTTATTTTAAATATTTCTATATAAAACACTATAAAAAAAACATTAAAAAGTTTAAAAAATAATAGCCCACCAGCGCTGGGAACAGGGTCCGAGCTGCCGTTTGTCAAGGCTCTTGAGAGAGGAACCTCCTAACGATACGTGGCGTGTCCAGAAGTACTGTTTTCTGAATCAAGCCCTTGATCCAGCTGCCAAGCGAGAGCCGCCTAAAATGTTGGTCGAGGCTCTTGGCTATTAAGCCATTGGCCGACACGACTATCGGCACAATGACTGCTGTATTCACGTCCCACATGTCGAGAACCTCGCGAGCCAGATCTAGATATTATTATCTCGTTTATTCATCTTATGATCTTATTATTTACATTTTTAAATTTATCTTAAAAAAAAACAAATAAAAACATTTAAAAATAGTAGTCCGCCGGTGTCGGGAGCAGGGTCCAAGCCACCGGTGGTTAGGGCTGCAGAAACAGGAACCTTCTCACAATGCGAGCCGTATCGAGAAGTACTGCCTTTTGAATCAGGCCCTTGATCCAACCGCCTAAAGAGAGCTTCGATAAATGGTCATCGAAGCTCTTGGCTATGAGGCCATTGGCCGTCACGACAATCGGCACAATGAGAACCGAGTTCATATTCCACATGTCGCGAACATCGTGCCCCAAGTCGAGATATTTTATTTGTTTCTCTTTCTCAGCTTCCACGAGGTTCTCGTCATGCGGAATGGTAACATCGATTATCATTACGCGGCGCGCCGATCGGTCTATCATCACTATGTCAGGCTTATTGGCGACAATAGTCCTGTCAGTATTGATAGTCCGATCCCAGTACAGCGTGACATGGTCCTATTCGAGAACTGGGTCACATACTTGTAGTACGGTACCTCAGATTCCACAAGTTTATATTTCAAGGCAAGTTGCTGGTGTATAATCCTGGCTACTTGGTTGTGCCTGTGCAAGTACTCGCCGTTAGCCAGACGAGAACAACCAGAAATAATATGTCTGATGGACTCACCTGGAAGGTGGCAGGCCCGACACACGTCAACCGTCCCGTCCTTCATAATATATTTCCGGTAGTTGGTCGTCAACATAACTTCGTCCATAATCGCACAGACAAAACCTCCAGTTTCCCCAAAGAGGTCGCCGAAACATAACCAGGACACGGACGCTAGAAAATCTACATCGGGCCCATGAAGAGCCCGGTAGAAGCGCCCGTGAAGCTTTTTGCCTTGCCATACTTCCTTGCGGTCATCGGTGGTAAGCACTTCAGAGACCCTACTCTCTAACGTTTCGTCCGAATATTCGGATCTATCCCTCCCTCTCGCGCACGTCTGCAGATGAGTGCGAGTGAGAGAGACGGATAGATCCGAATATTCGAACGAAACGTAAGAGAGTAGGGCCTCAGGTTTGTGCCAGTTCTCTTTAGCCATGGACAGCGGGGTGAGTCCCTTGTCCACTGCGACCACATCTCGGTGCACACTCACCTCGGCTTTTAAAAAATATTCTCTGAGACTGCACACCTCGCGGTTGTGGAGGGTCTTCGCTTCGCGTTTAACAACATTGAAACACCATTGAAAGTGCGCGTTATATTATTATTATTATTAGTTTTGATTTTATTCATAAAAAAAGATAATAACTGACCATGCCCCCTGATCTCCAAAACTACAAAAAAAAAACAAAATTTAGTTCATTGCTTGTAGATTACAGGAAAACCTATAAGAATTCTATCAATTGAAAATAAATAACAAAAATATAGTCAATATAAGACTTTGGCATTGTACGGAACCCTCTCCACGCGAGTCTAGGTAAACGAGAACGTTGACCTAGAATCATGAACATTGGCAAAAAGCAAGGTCTTACAGCACATGTAAAGGGAAATGTCTGAAAACCGTAAATATGTAGTTTAATAACAGAAAAAGCGATTTTACTATTACAAACTTATTATTTGCGGTTGGCGATCGAACAGCAAAGTTAAGTTTGTCCTTTAAAAAGTTTGTACGGAACCCTCGGTGCGCGAGTCCGACTCGCTCTTTGCCGGTTTTTTTTATTATTTTGTGGCTACTCAGAAAATGGAATTAATCAGTGTAAGATTCTTAAATGAATCATCAGAGCCAGCATTTAATGCAAAACTAAACTAGTGCAGATAGAATAGGTACTCTTTATTTATGTACAAATAAATTACAAATATTACAATTTAAAACTAAGAAATAGGGTGACACAATGGCCGGTCTTATCCCTAAGACCGATCTGTAATAAACTCATTAAAAATCATTAATTTATCTTTTATAGATTTTAAATTTTAAATAACGAGTTTGACTTCTTTTTGAATTAATTAAACAGTTTCCACCATCAATAAATGGGGAAGGCTGGTCAAAGCTGACTGTAGATGGCACGTCCATAGCTTAGACCCAATCTGACCAATGAGGTCAAACTATATTGAAATATAAAATGACATTGACAGATTTTCAACCAATGACGGTGTTTGGTTCATGCGGTGCTAGCGCCATTAGTTCCACCAGTTGCCCACTCCATTGCAAATCTATTTAGTCCGTCAGATAGGCCCAGCGCACACCGCTGGAGGCGCAGCGCAGCGCATTTGAAGATAACAATTTAATGTAAACCTTAACTACCTTGATATACGGTCAATATAAGAATAAATTCGCACGCGGTACTCGGAGCGCCCTCCGCGCTACTACAAGAGCATGCGCGCGACCGTATATCAAGGTAGTTAAGGTTTACATTAAATTGTTATCTTCAAATGCGCTCCGCTGGGCCTTAGAGTACCTATTGGAAAATAATGGACACGTATTTTTTGTTTTTGTAAATCAATTAATATTGACAAAGATAAAACGGATGAAAACTCGGGAGTGGGGGGGGGCGGCTCATGACGTCAGAACGCACTAAAAATTATAGCACGGCGTGACGTACCTATTAAGAATTTTAAAAGCGTCTTATCTTCGTCAAAAGAAAAAATACGGGGTCAAATATTTTTTGATAATCCAACTGCCAGACTTTAGACGTTTTTTTGTCATCTACCCTATTGCTTTTTTCTCTATTGTACAGGTATGTGAGATGACATTAGACGCTGCCGACACGGGTGACAGCGACGGTGAAGGTGCGGCCGGTGATCACGACGATGACGATGAAGAGGATGATGAGGACGGAGAGGCAGAGGACATGGAGCAGTTCCAGGAGTCGGGGCTGCTGGATGAAGTGGACCCGGTAAGAGTGACAGCCATTTCATGTTTCTGCCTTACTATGTACTGGCAATTTGCAGCTCATAACATAACATAAACTGGTGGAGTGGCTACTTTTTAAATATGTATCTCCAAAATCGTAGTAAATGTTGCCGTGACGATTGACAGAGTAGAATGGAAGAAGAAAACGTTTTGCGCCGACCTCGAGTAACATGGGACAAGGGGAGGAAGCTGTTGATGAGGGATTAAGGGGTTTCAACAGTTAGTAGAGTAGAGTTGAGTAGGGACTCCATTTTTCGCACTTAGACTCTCATTCGGTCCGTTGTGCGTAGGTGTCCTGGCTGAGAAGTTTCCTGGGAGCTTCACAGGCTTCGCGGAGCGACCTCACCGTTCCGAGGATTTGTTTGCGTTGAGTAGCCACGGCCTCGCATTCGTCGGATGACGTGGGCGGCTGATTCTCCGGCGTCAAAGCAGCCCCTGCTGTTTCAACAGTTAATAGAAGAACAAAAAATTCTGAAAACGCTTTCCATCAGGCGTGATCGAGGTCAAGAGCAGGCTCATTTCGAAATAAACAAAAAAAATAGGCTAGGTTTCAGGTTGGCTCACACTCTAGCGGTAGGCCGCTGAGACAGTACATCTTCAATCATCACCTCCATTCTAGCATATTATTCTTGACACGGTCCATCTATCGTTTCTTTGGTCTCCCAGCTAAACATAAGAACATACTGAACCATCAAGACTTTTTGAGTTTTATGCGAAATTGAAAGCTATATCCGTAACACTAAATATACTTTTATCTGGCAAACATAGCACTTGAGAATCGGCTGGTCGCTTTTTATGAGTATATTAAAGTGACCTATTTATCTGGTCGTCATGACCACTATCGCTTACATATTCATTATAGTTGGTAACCTTAATTACATGTTTGTATCAATATTTACATATTACATACAATGTAGAGTAGTTTCACCTTAATTTGTTTGTTTGTAAGTAGTTTATCAGTACTTCTGATATTTCAGAGGCACAAAAAAGTAATTGATTCGGGCGTTACTTAAATTAATTCCCATAAAAATAATCTAGGGTTTGATGCAGAATGGAGCGCCGCACTTCTCCAAAAAATGCATCCCAAACCTATTCACGATACGTGTTTCGCCCCGCTTCAAGGCATCAAGTCATTATTCTCCTTCCCTTATCCCAATTCCATATTCCATACTTCTCTATTACTCGTCATCTCAGCAGTCACACCGCTTTGGGGCATCAAGTAAAGGAACAAAATCTTCAATCTTCTTTTCCAATAAAATTGCTTTTTAACTTCCAGTCAACAGACCTAGCGCAACGCAAGGAGCCAAAACCGAAGTCAGACAAAAAGTCGAAGTCGGATGGCGACGATATCATCCGCACTCGGACCTATGACCTGCACATCACTTACGACAAGTACTACCAGACGCCGCGGCTCTGGCTCATTGGGTATGACGAGGTTAGTTGAGAATTAGATTAGTTTTTTTAATTTAGATGTTATTATCATGTTTTTATGATAGAGTTTTGAGGAGCTCTTGGCTAAATAATAACACTCACGCCGCTCAGTTCGATCGTTAGGCTAAGCCGTGCGCATTTAAGTTGGTCTGTGGATAGGTGACTACCCATTACATACCAAGTTTTCTCCGTGCCGCGGAAAACACGTTAAGCTGTTGGTCCCGGCTATCATTTGTAGATCTTTGACAGTCGTTACAGGTCAGTTAGTGGCCTGAAAGTCTGACAACCAGTATTACCTCGGGGTATTGTATTACTCAGTACTAACTGGGTTGTGGAGGTCAGATAGGCAGTCGATCCATGTAAAATACTGGTATTCAGCTGCATCCGGTTAGACTAGAAGCCGTCCCCAACATAGTTGGGGAAAGGTACATAAGAGTACCTAGGGTTTGGCTACAAGCTCGTACCTAGTTACCTCTCAGTTTGCTTTTGTTTCATCGTAGACTCAGTCCTTTGTTTTTAACAGTCAATATTCAGGTCAAAAGTTTAAAAAAATGGTAATATATCCTCTATGTACAGCAAGTTGTGACAAAATATGTTATAAAACACGTTCTTTTCTGAAAAATGTTGACATGTTCCGATAACTATGACACAAATGCAGACATAACCAAATCAAGAATTACCAAGAGGCTTCTACGTAATTAACAATTAATTGATTCCCGCCGCGTACCGCGGAACTGATAATTACATGTTACATTGCTTACAGTTCAAGATGAACGCATTCTTATGTATCACGACCTTGACTAAAGATGAATTCACAAGATTCTGCTCATGCGTTTACGCGATATCATTCTAAAATAGTTATTTTGTTTGTTGTTCATCAAAATAGATATCGGCAGCTTTACAAGATTATCTCATTGTGATGTTCTGGAAAGCCAGTTATCTAGTTTAGTAGCGTGGCTGACTGACCAGTATTATCCAGGGTGGACTAGACCTGGGGGCCTAAAATGGCCACTTTTGCAGAATAATAGTAGGATATTAGTATGAATTAATTATGAATCATCATCTATGATAGAATATTGTACATAACAGACGTCTTAATGTTGTCACTAAGGGTAAATTCACACCGAGACGCGACGCTGCGCGCACATTTTTATAGAGCGACTCAAAATATAACTTTATTTACAACACGAAAAGATACACATTTCATTGCGATGCGTCTCGCAGCGGCGCGCAATCAATGACTTCTTCCAGTACCGTCGCGCCGCGTCGCGTCTCGGTGTGAACTAACGCTAAAGCTACGTCTAAAAGAATCACAAATATAAAGCGCGCTTTGTTTCTGGATTTTTGGACCTGTAACACAGGCTTCTTCGAAAACCTACTTCAGGCACCAGCTAACCTCTTCCAATGGTGGAATATAACATCAGAAACTAATATTGTGAAGAGAGAATAAAATAAATGAATTGAAAAAAAAAAAAAAAAAAAAAAATGAATGAATGAATTTTCTACACTCTGTAGGATTTTCAAATAGCGGCGCTGAACCGAAAAAAATTGTAGCATATAAATATTGCTATTAAACAATATGACCGAATAAATCGTATTGGTCCTATTACCTCCAGGACCGCACCCTGCTGAGTGTGGAGCAGATGTACGAAGATGTCTCCCAGGACCACGCCAAGAAGACCGTCACCATGGAGTCGCACCCACATGTCTCCGGACCTAGCACGGCGTCGGTGCACCCTTGCCGGTAAGTTACACATAATACTGGTTGATTCAGCATTTGGCATAATTATCAATTTTATTTATCTTCGTCAACCCTTACTTTCGGTTCCTCATAGCCTGTCTAATTTGAGTTTTGGTCAACCTAGAAACTAATCGAATTCTACCAACAATAGATACAACATGATATTTCTCATTTAAACAAGTTGATCGATCGCGAAATAAGGTTTAAAAGTTGCTCCTAAATCTTAGTTTATTTACGTCTCACGGTCACATATTATGCTGTCGTTTTTTATAAAAAGCAAAAAAAAAACCATCTCCAAACAAAAAACATAAAAAAGTGAAAAATAACTAGCTTCAGAAGTCAGTGACGCAAAAACTAAATCAATCAAACAAAGGTCACCGACCGAAACCGTCACCGAAAGTTTTTTTATTTTCCATTTTTAGTTGTTCCCAAACAATATTTGCTATGAATTTATTTTACATTGTTAACAATACATGTCATAGGTAATAGGCTTATCCCTAATAAATGGAACTTAACATACCTAACTGTCGAAGTCTGGGTGTATTGTACACATCTGCGTGCCCCCTCAGAGCATACAGGCGTGATGTCACGTCATGATGTTAAATAAACAATAAACATCCAAGCGTTTGCAGCAATCACGGCAGATTTGCCGTCTATTTTTGAAGAGTTCCATTGTATATCTCCGAAGATCAGTATCAAATCTTCACCAAATTGAAATGGATAAACACGGATAAAAAAGAATCATCAAAATCGGCTTACCCAGTCGAAAGTTCTGAGGTAACAAACAAAAAAAAATCTGTCGAATTGCGAACCTCGTCCTTTTTTTTTTTTTTTAAAAGTCAGGTCAATATGAAAACCTAACCTAACCCAAAGGGTATTACAGGGGTTATGTTATGACAACTTTAAATAATCTACAGGCACGCCGAAGTAATGAAGAAGATAATAGAGACAGTAACGGAAAGCGGCGGCGAGATGGGCGTGCACTCCTACCTCATAGTGTTCCTGAAGTTCGTGCAGACCGTGATCCCGACCATCGAGTACGATTTCACGCAGAACTTCGCTATCAACTAGGTACAACACACTGCTTGTGTATTGTGTAGCTTTTTTATAAGGCGCGGCGAACGATTCAGGGTATTGTTTAATGTTTCAAGAGGGATTCTTAATTAAATATTAGGTTGAGGACATAAGAAATTACACATCTTTAAGGTGATTATATCAAGGCAGCAAATTATTTAGAAAGTGCAGTAAGTTGAAATATATTGCAATTGTTAAGCCTAGTACACACTACAAGACATTGTTTTAAGACATACATGTCAAAAGCGCGAAACTTGTCTTGTGTAAAGACTACGAGACCGTACACAGTTGCTTTTTAACCGACATAAAAAGGAGGAGGTTATGCATACGATCAGCATCTTTGTTCAATTAACTTTAGACATAAGCTGAATAGTCGACCGTATATAGAAGACTATACAGTCTTGTAATGTGTACTGGGCTATATCAATGTGTCTCTTTCTACTGTCATTATGCATTTGCCATCGTCCCTAAACTGACCATTAAAAAACGAATGAACATCCCGCCGCGTCTATTTATTTTATATTGTATATTATCGTAGAGTAGGCAATCTATGTTTTTGTCGATGTTTTGCTATTCGATCGATGTGGTAAATTATAATTAAGTATAGGGTTTACAAATTGGAGGTGATCTTTTTAATAAAATATTTATATAGTAAATAAATTTTAATCACAGTGAATTTTTAACTGAGCCAGTGCAATACCCAATGCAAGATTTTATCAATAGCTTTAATTGCAGCATTTCTTTGTTTACAAATATGTTTTAAGTACTTTTTGCCTTTTACGTCCTTGCCTGTAGTATCATGTAAGCTATTGTTAGTTATTTCTAATAACATGGCTAAAATCATTGCGATTAAATTCATCATCGGCACTGCACACAATTAGATGGAGAGTAAACATAAACCATAAGAATATCGTCGTAAAGCCCCCATATTCATTAATTAATGTGAATTAAAAATACAGTGATTTGCCCTCTCTTCAAGGTCAATAAAATGACAAAGACGGCTCGAATTCATAGTATACCTTTCAATGTGTCGAATTATGCATAAAGGGGGTAATAGTACAGACGCCAGCACATCTCGGTACCAGAAACTGTCAAATTTTCCCAATCAACCTTGAACCTAATGCTTTAGCGATAAAGTTAAAATCTTTTAAATATATTTGACAGACTTAGTAGGTTGATGTGCACCGTCTGTACACAATTTCTCAATACTGTTAAGTTACTGGCACAAATCATTTAATTTGTACAAAAGACATAAGATTTTCCAGTACAATAACGTTGGGAACATTCCTATGTTAGCGCCATAATATAATTTAGAGATATTTAATATCAACTACTATGTTTATTTGTTAATCAAGATGCCCCATATTTACTTATTCTGTTAACGTTTACCTGTAGCTTTTATACCGACTGAGAAATATAGATTTTATGATAGCAGCTATTCGAAAATCCATGAACGTCAAGGTGATGGGACCACGCGAGGTTTTTCGAATATCATATGAATAGGAATAATACAATATTTCTACTATTTCATAGTAAAATTCTAAACATAACATTTTAAAAAAATTCTATAAAGAAAGTGGTCCCGCTATTTTGATATGAAAATGACGGGACCACTATTCATTTGATGAAAAAAATGGCGTGATCATAAACTGAACACACAAAATTTTAATACGAAATAGTACGACTACGTTTGAAGTTATTATACTTCAAAAACTGCAATTTCCATAAATAGGTAAATGTTTATTATTTTTACATCAGAAAAGCGTCTGAAGAAAAGTTTAAGCCATAAAATGATACTTCATGGCTTAAAATTATACTTTTTCTTCCGGCGCTTTCTGATGTAAATACAATACACTTTTTTTTAATGAAAATGATAGTTTTAAAAGCATAATAACGATTCAAACGTAGTCGTACTATATCGTATTAAAATTGGTCCCGTCATTTTGATATCAAAATAGCGGGACCACTTTCTTTGTAGAATATTTTAAAATGTAGTGGGTGTTAAATTTTACTATGAGTATGAAATAGTAGAAATATTGTACTATATCCTATCCACATGATATTCGCGAATCCTGGCGTGGTCCCGTCATCTTGACGTTCAGGAAAATCCGTCTTGTAACCCCGTGTTTACAACAATGTATAAAACATGTATTCTACAGAAAAACAATTTGGATACAAAGATTTAAAGAGGTGAACATAACATGTCTCTAACGGCGTCAATACATCTATGATACATGTTTTTTTACAAGACTTATTGAAAACATGTTTCACAACTGGTAACCTCGGGGTAAGGACAACAATGTAATTAATTTATTGCGTCATTTTTTTGTCGTCTTTTTTGCGAAATGGGTAAATTTTAACTTCTATAAAGTTAACCATTTCGTATCGAGTTCCACAACTTGTTAGAGCTTTTAAGTAGACAACTTATGTTTTATTTAAAGTTAATACAACGATAATACTTAGTGCATATTATATTTACTTAGCCATCTAAAACAATTTAAGTTTGTTATGTAATTAAAATATTGTCCATGTAACTATGTATTTTATGAAATGATGTCATAGATAAGTACATGGCATTGTTAGGTAAATACTCTGTTATTTTAAAATATAAATATGTGCACTGTTTGGTTTATTTTTTATATAATATAAAATATTTTGCCTATTAACATGTTTTATTTATATTGTTTGACATTTTGTCAAATCACCTCAACAGCTTCTGCCAATGTAAATGAGTCTACGGTCAATATAAGAATAAATTCGCACGCGGTACTTGGAGCGCCCTCAGGAGCATGCGCGCGACCGAATATCAAGGTAGTTAAGGTTTATATTAAATGGTTGTCTTCAAATGCGCTCCGCTGCGCCTCCAGCGGTGTGCGCTGGGCCTTCATGAGTATGTCGCATCCACAAAAGCGCAAGTTGAAAACTTGCGTGGACTGCGTCCAGTTCACGCGCCAGCTTCAGAGCCAGTGAACGTTCAATGACTGAATCAGTCCCCAAATGCTCAAATGTTGACGTACGCTTCTTTAGGACGTAGCGTGTGTCCGTGGACAGGTGCGTATAACGCGCGAGAGTTTTGCGCCGAATTCGTCCTTTCTGGACAAGTGGCGAGTCCAGTGGCGTGCAGCGGTATTCCACGAAGGGTAGGCCACGAAATAATGATAGCAAAAAAAATTTCGTCTGCGCCATCTTGATTTTCGAAAACGACACCCATGAAGAAAAAACCGAAAATTTTCGTCGGCGCCATTTTGGATTTTTATTTTGACCTCATTTTCATTATCAGCGACCCCAAAAACCACGATAATGACACCCATGAAGAAAAAACTGAAAATTTTCATCGGCGCCATCTTGGATTTTCATTTTGACCTCATTTTCATCATCAGCGACTACAAAAACTACGAAAATGACACCCATGAAGAAAAAGCTGAAAATTTTCGTTGGCGCCATCTTGGATTTTCATTTTGACTTCATTTTCATTATCAGTGACCCCAAAAACCTCGAAAACGACACCCATGAAGAAAAAACTGAAAATTTTCATCGGCGCCATCTTGGATTTTCATTTTGACCTCATTTTCATCATCAGCGACCACAAAAACCACGAAAATGACACCCATGATGAAAAAACTGAAAATTTTCGTTGGCGCCATCTTGGATTTTCATTTTGACCTCATTTTCATTATCAGCTACCCCAAAAACCTCGAAAACGACACCCATGAAGAAAAAACTGAAAATTTTCATCGGCGCTATCTTGGATTTTCATTTTGACCTCATTTTCATCATCAGCGGCCACAAAAACCACGAAAATGACACCCATGAAAAAAAAACTGAAAATTTTCATCGGCGCCATCTTGGATTTTCATTTTGACCTCATTTTCATTGAGTTGGTTATACAACTCAAAAACCACGAAAACGACACCCATGAAGAAAAACATAATATCAATAATATTATTAATTATTATAATAATAATACGCGCCAATAACCCCCAGGAATCATTATTTTAATCAACATACACCCAGCACTGGCCTGCAAAATGCAAAAAACCTAAGGAAATTTAAATTACGCGGGCTAAAGAACATTCACCTTGAATCCTGGCCTTGTGTTGTAGCAGCCAATCATAGCCCAGCTACACTCGCAGGAGTTACCGCCCAAAAATGGCTGCAATCTATACATGTGTGCAGTTCATACACACGAAAATATGCACCAATTTGCCGCTGTGTGCGTAAATTTATCAATGGGTTGAAGGCCAGCAGACTATTTGCCTATAAGATGCGTCCGGCGGGTGAGCGTCGAGCTTCGTAGCAACTTCCAGTACAGTGTTGGTTACGTAACATGGGCGCGAAAAATTGCTCTAAGTATTCGAACAGGAGTTTGAACTTTTTTTAATATTTTGTACAAAGTGTTATTTTATTACATAGTTCATTAGTTATAATAATTGCCCCAGTTGGTAGGGTAGGCTTTGTCTAATTGCCTCTTCGTAGCGCACGCCCATGCGCGAGGCGCTTAATTTACGGTACATTGCGCGTTACAACACTCACACCCCGTAAATGTAAGTTTGCCCTCACTATTAGACAATACGTAAATGGGGACACAAGATGAAAATAAAACACCAAATAAATTCTAATAATAATTTATTGATATCTATCACATACAGTATGTACAAATCACCATGCTTTAATAAAATATAATCAGTACTATGCAACGAAGCCCTGCCAACCTAACCACTACCGCTATGATACAAAATAATACAACTCCATCCGCAAATAAACTTATAACTTTGTATTGTATAACTACCTGTAAATACGTCACATTGAGCATGAGGCGCTTGTGCCACTGTCAGCGAGTAGAGCTAGCACCTCCCGAGTTGTTTGTTGGACAGAGTTCTCACTGTGCGAACAGTCAGCGATCAACTACCGTACAACGAGGTGAATAGAAACGCAGGGGTGAATCGAGACGAAACTATGAAAGGTATTTTCACGCAATACAATATACAATATTTTACGTTTGTTGAGCGAGAAAATAGTCAATACCTATTCGTTTCCTCGGCGGCGGTGGTGGACAGACTCCTTAGCAAGAGCGTCACGAATTTATTTGTTCTAAAACTCAATGTGGCATCTTTACGGCCAGGTATAGTTCGGTTCAAACTTAATGGCGGCTCAGAAGTTAGCTGCAAGTGACGGTCTGCGCATTATACGGACAAAACGATGCGTCATCTGCGCCCCGTTGATACCTATAATTATTGTCTGCGCAGCTTTACATTAGATGTTCCGAATCGCCATAAAGTTTAAAGCGTTATTCCTGCGCATACCATCACTCGCAGCTAACTTCCGAGCCGCCATTAAGTTTGAACCGAACTATACTGTACATGACTGAAAAAGCCCAGTGAATGATAAGTATTTAGAACCTCTAACATAATGTGACATTTTTATCGTCGCCAATTCAATTTCAAATAAATAATTTAGATTAAATGTAATTTAAATCAATAATAATTCAGGTATTATAATTTTGATTAAATTATGGTATGAACATATTTAGATACATTACATATACATCAAGGAATTTCAAAATGAAAATAATTCAAAATGGGACTGATCTCGATCCTATTAATTGGAAATACATTTTGAAAGCAGCTGCCAAAGGCGGTATGACCTCTGTGCTGTAGGGTTGTATACCTTGCGCGGCGAAGCGGTCAGTCCGCCCAGTTGCGCACTCGCGTCCTATTATTAACGCCTTGCCTGCGTTTAAATTATGATTGGTTCCAGTTTTATGCAATGTTGATAATTAACTTGACTTTTTCTTTCTCCTTATCCTAAAATAGTTACTTACACCGGTTTGGACAAGGAAAATCACAAGTTATAATTAACTCTAAAAGTTCGTAATCAGTCCCATTTTACAACCCAAATTTAAAACATAATATTGTGATGAAAAGGACTGATATAAAGTATACTTTATACATATTAGCATAAACTTAATATAAAAAGTATTTATTATAAACATTATTTATTTGGATACTAACCAGAGACAGTTACATCCGCATTTAATGTAATTTCTGTCAAAAGCACCCTAGCTGTCAAAACACCCAGAAAATATTATGACCATTTTTGTTGTTTTATGCTTTGTATTTGACCCGTTTCTTGCTATTTTTATAAGCTTTTATTCAACTTGCCTTGATAGTTTGTTAGTATGTTTGTTTAATACTTGTGGGGCAGAGAAAACTGGTAGTAATAAGGCTTACCCAAATCACGATTTATTTTTCTTGACCCAAGCATTTCTCAGAGGAAACGACTTTAAATACGGAGGTAACCTGTCAAACATACAACGAAACCGTCAGGTACGCGAATGGCGCTACCGTCTCTAAAATACAATAAAACCGAGGCCACACCCACGCCGCTCAACTTAACACCTACTGCATTCACAATAATCACAGAATATTCCCACCTTAAACAATAAGCTAACAAAATGTGATGGAACATGATTTGGTCGCAAATTAAAACTAAGGATTATAGTATACAAACTTGTAACTAGAGGGACCTAGACCGCCAACGAACGCGGATGTTATACGCTGTGCCTATTTTGGGTCAAGGGCAGCTATGAATACTCTTTACTGTCATATCTTAGAGTGAAAATATGCGCAGAATGTTCGAAAAGGCTACACAGGGATTCATCTCTTGTATGCTATTTTGAACTCTATTTGAGTAGGGATAAAGTTTTCTATGATAAATGATTCGCTGCGCAAGGTAGACTATCTTTCAGCGTGTAACCAAAACGGATTTGTAGGTACTAGTATCCGAAGCGTCGTTTTGATGTTAATTATGATTAACAGAGTATGCTCTGTTATCCCTAATGTGAAATGCCCCCGCTGTATTAAACTTTTAACTAAACATAGGAAAACCGGATAGCTGGTTTTCTAGAGTGTGACGGCAATAGAAAAATCTCCATTCAATCAATTTTAGTTACTGCCCAAAACGTTTTAGTGAACCAAACAGATTTTTGTTTTTCTATACAATAAAGAAATAAATAATTTCGCTAATAATTTTTATTTACAAGTTAATTACTCAATGAAATACGATGATTTTTTGGTGTAGGTATGTTAGTTCACATAAAATTGTACTTTTTGTTAAAATTCGATTATAATGAATAGATTTTGTTTATATTTCAACTTTATAAGATAAGGGAATGCTAGAGACAAGTTATTTAACTGGTTAATATCATATTTTCTATGGAGTATAATATAATATTTTACAATTTTCATGAAATTCAATTTCCTGGCTACTTTCTCTGGGTCTAATCAGTGACGAACATTTACTAGGCAGCACGAAAATCTCAAAATACAATAATATCATTTATATTTTCATTATATATACACATACACAACTTCACATACACAGTTACGAAATGTGAAGTTGTGTATGTGCTTGTGCATACATACATGATACAAGTTTTAGTAATAAAAATAATCTCATACTCATTCATTTTCATTCAAAGTTGAGTTTTAAAACTCCTTTCCACAATTTATCTACTATACATTGAAGAATAATATACTCTTTGTTTTAATTTCGACTAAATTTACATTTAAATGATGTATACGTGTAGTAAAAACAGTAATTCTCTACATAAACTACAAATACACACCAAAGGCCATCTTCGTTTCAATAAAACTATTTCTTTTTTACTTTCGATACCTCAACCACAGCAAATACATTCAATTTTCAACTTTCTCGTCTGATTATTATAGTCCATTCTAAGTTTAGGAATGTTTGAAATGTCGAATTATACAAAAATTATTCCATGGACAAAATTATACCAATATTTATGTCATATGATAATTTCGTTAGCGCTAGGTTTTCAAGCCTAAAGGGCTTTATTAAATCATTCATTCGTTTAATGTCGCTCGACTATCGATAGTTATCAGTATTCTAAAACCACGTTGTCAATCCGTAAATCATTGGCTGATTACACAAGTAACCAAACCAATGATAATATTTCACATCATGTATTCTTAAAAAAAGTAATAACCTTCGACAGGGTCCTGTTGGAATTGCAACCTAATGAATTTATTAATAAGGTTTAATATCACTTGTGTGGCACGATGGCGACTAGCCTGAGGAGTACCAGAGACAGTAGCTTGTCGAGAGGGTCCAGGGTTCCTCGCTGGAGCCACTTGGGGATGGTGGTGCGCGCGTGGCTGAAGCCAAGCTTCTGCAGGATGTAGTCCACTCCGTATGGCTCGATGGACTTGCCGGCCCATGATAAGAGCCTGGAGAAGAAATGTATAAAACATGATTGTTGTATCGCTGTACTAACTCACATTGTGTTAACTCTAAATTCAAGAAAAAAAAAACAGCTAATAGTTAGTATATTATAATACAAGTGAGCAAAGTTGCTCATTATACACGAGGCTGTGGGTTGCAGCCCGAGCCGCAGGCGAAGGGTGTAAATCAGCCGAGTGTCTAGTGAGCAAGTTGCTCACGAGTTGCATACGCACTTTTTCAACACACTTGCGAGGAAAAAACAAACATGTATTGCATAAATCGTTTTACCACACAACAACAAATTCGACACAAACAAAATATGAAAATTATGGGAAATGGCGCGCAAGTTTTTTTTTTGCACGCTCCAAATGTAAGGTGATTGATTACGTATATAGTCATACAGCCTACTTCAAAATTACAATTTTAGTGATAAAATGCAAACAGTTTATAACAAATTATTGTGAATTATAAATAATTTGATAATAATAAATGTTATTTCGGCTTAATTAGGGACACATTTATTTATTCCAAAAATGTAAATGGATTTTCAGCAGCATAAAACCTCTTTGTTGTTACAAAAAAAAAAACTAAAACGGTTAAAATAAAAATGCTCTGTTTACTCGCATATAATTTGCAGTTAGGTACTAACTTAACTTTGTAGGGATAATTCTATTATGCACAAGTGTTTAATATTATTATGCACGTGTGAGTTATAGTTCGGTTTATGGCCCTAAGAACGATGTAATAGGCTCACTTTACGAGCAAGTGTGTTGAAAATTAAATTAAAAACACATTCATAATTACGGTTACATGTCAGATATTAGGTACACGGCTCGGGTTTATCGTTTCCTGTGCAAAAGATTTCACAAAAAGTACACGGTAACTAATTACAAAATAAAAACAAAAACTTCAAACATCTTAAGTTTCATTTCTGGATCTTCTGGTCTTCAACTACTGAAGTTAGAAATTGATGAAGTAGCTGCTTTTAAATATCGAAGATATGTAAAAAGTAGCGGCTCCACCAGTTTCCTCTCGCTGTAGTACTACTGATTCTTCTGCTCTTCAATAATGAAGTTAGAAATTGATGAAGTAGCTGCTTTTTAGATATCGGAGATATTTAAAAAGCAGCGACTCCACTAACTTCGTCCCGCTGTAGAACTTTTGTTTCAAACTGACTGACTTTTGTCTTAAACTGTTAAAATCGGAAATTGTTGAACAGGCTGCTTTTTAGATATTTAAAAGGTGGTAGCTTCACCAGTTTCCATCCACTAGTAGACCTTGTTTGTTCTGATGAAATTAGAAATTGATAAAGGAGCTACTTTTTAAACATCGGAGATATTTAAAAAGTTGCTGCTCCACCAGTTTCCTTCTGCAGCAGGCATTCTATATTGTAACTAGGTATTACAGAGCTAAAAAGGTTTGTATTTGTGTGGGAAACTATGATTATTAAAGTAAAGAAGTTTCTGCAATTAATAGAGAGTGTAACTAAGGGACATCAACGTGCAAACTATTATCATGTATTTAGCACATGATTTAAGAACCCCAAAGTATCGTTTCGACGGTTATTTAAAAAAAAACTACTGTTCCATTAAAAAGTGCAAAACCTAGACAATTGAAATATATGGAACAGCACAGGTAACGAGGTTAACAAAATTAAACAAATTAAGTAACACTTTACCTAGCTTGCTTTACTATAGGTCAATTACACAACTACCCTTCAATAAGTTTTGTGTTGCGTTACGGAAGTGGTTGTTAGAAGAGTGTTTTTATTCGATAGATGAGTTCTTTCAAAAGTGTCCCTGTAAATTTTATACTAGCACCGACACATTTAACTGTAGTTACCTAGTAATAAATATCTTTTAACTGTAAAAACCTGTACTATTGCTTGCTATAAATTGGCCAAATGTGTGTTACTAAATATTTTATATAAAACTTCATATACCTACTGTAAATAACAGCTTAAATATAAGGCTAGACACATGTAGAAAATGGCTATGTAAACATGTTATTTTTAGTTGTTAGTCCTGCTAGATTTTTATTAGTTGTTTATAAACCTAATTAGAATCTTGTTACTCATTTAGTGACCTATAAGAATCTCATTTAATTCTTATTTAGTATCTAACACACAAGTTATTATGATTTAGCTCGCTAAGTAAAGATATAACGTAGATATATATAGATTTTATCATAAGCAAGTAATTAACTGCATATTATGTAACCGATTTACGTTTATAATAAATAAAGTTGCATTACACACACATACAGACATGCGATTACGTCTCACACACACATATACAACTTTAATACTCGTTTCCGATTGGTCAAACAAAGATTCCATGTTGGCTCGACGCCGCCGCTCACGGCGCTAGGAGCGTTTCTTATAAATATAGCGCACCTAAAAATTTGAATTATTATTCACTCGACCGCTGCTGAAGACACACTAAAAGAAGAAGTTTCCGTCCCTCTACACTCCACACGCACTACACTCCACACGCAGCTTTCATCTCAAAATTCGTCTTATTATTTATCATCCTAAATTCCTGAAGTTTATTACCTATGGTCTGCAGTCTACAAAGTCTGGTGTAGCACCCTGCTGAAAAAGTCTACACCTTTCAATGGTCCTTCTCGGCCGGATCTTTCAAGAAAGAATAAGCTCCGGTTTCATCAGTCAAGAAAGAAACAAGTACGCGCGAGTGTTAGTAGTCGGTCTTGCCTAACCGCTGCTAATTACTTGGAAGCAATCACCATCACACGTACGTGGCCACCTAGCGGTGTTAACGGCCATTCTTTACGTACGGAGGCATAGTGGAGTACCTGACGGCTCCACGCACCATCCCAGGTGTAACAGTCAGACCCCGCCGGTACGGTGCGGATACGTTCTGGGGCCACAAGTTGGTACGCAACGACGGTGTTGGTTTTCCCGCCACACTCTGATGCACCCGTGAGCGCCCGCGCCCTCTGCTGGGAGGTTCCTACCTTTCCAATCCCCTGCATTCCCATTCCTGGTCCGGCATCACCGCGTTAGGAGTCCGGCCAGGCTGATAGGCAAGGTAGGCGTCACATCAAGAAGAACAGTGCAAGTGAAAGTGATAAAGTGTTAATTCTAAGTAATTGGTAGGACTAGGGACCCCTCGTGCACGATGGAAAACGCACGTGTATTGCGTTCAGGCAAATCTACGCCTACCACCGACGCCACGCCGGCGTCCGGTCAGACAATGTCGACCGAATCAAATACGTGGAGTAAGGGCACCAGCACAGAGGACACGAACGGTGAAAGCAGCACGCATAGTGTCGAAAAAATAATCGAAAATAGGTCCGCGCAAGTCGACGATTTAAATAACACGTTGGTTAGGAGTGCGCCGGGCACCGTAATTAATGTTCCCGTGGATAGGGCATGTAGCCGATTATCTATGTTAAAAGCCGAGGTAGAGTTATATAATTCCGAATTAGCACGGGCTAAGGCGGCATCCGCAATTGCCTTAAGTCGCTTGGAAATAGCCAGAATAGAACTGGAAAGCTCCAACGACGCGGAGCGACCACCCAGAGTTGAAGAGTCACGTGTTGAGGGCTGGATTTCGGAACAGTATGTAGCAGAAAGGCCAGCAGTATTAGATAACGCCCAAGCCTCGGGACAGGCGCCGCGACCACCTAATGCGACTAAGAACGAGCCGCGCGTTGGCAACGACACGTCGAATAGTAGCAGCGACATGGCGATGCTGGCCAACGCGATAATGCAGGCGGTAAATTCTAATAAATCCGAATCCGCGGCACCAAAGTTCATCCACGAACTGCCCCATTTCGACGGAGCGATTGCCGAGTGGATGGCTTTTAAATCTGTTTTTAGCGACACAGTAGGCATGTTTTCTGACGTACAAAACGTGGCCCGCTTGAGACGAGCACTGAGAGGTGCAGCCCGCGAAACGGTTAGGGCGTTATTATTCACTGTATCGGATCCGTATGAAGTAATAGACACGTTAGAAAGACGTTACGGCCGACCGGAATTACTCGTCCTATCAGAACTCGAAAACATAAAACGTATGCCACGTATGAGCGAAGACGGGCGCAATGTGAGTAGTTTCGCGAGCAGAGTATCTAACACAGTAGCGGCGATAAAATCACTCAATCAACCGCAATATCTGTACTCACCTGAGTTAGTAAGCCGAATCGTAGAAAAACTCAGCGTAATTTTAAAATATAAATGGTACGAATTCAAATCGGAACGCACCGGCGCGCCCGAGTTAGAGTTATTGGCTCGATTTCTGAATATCATGGCCGACCAGTGTGGCGCTATGTTCGCCTACGAAACAGCGCGAGATGAGAGAAAAAACCGTACGAAACCGCGCGGGGTGAACACGGCCCGTGAACGCACGCGTCGTCAACACTCTGACTCTGAAAGCGAGGACTCTGAAATCGAGGCAAGCTCATCACGTAAAACGGTCGCAGCCGTAAATAAGTCAAGCTCAAAGAAACAGGCGTCCAAACCGCAGAAGCCACGCCCATCACGACCAAATAACGAGTCGTCGGTAGAAATAGATATAAATAAAAAATGTGTTATCTGCGCGGGAAATCACGGCGCCGCAGAGTGCGCAGACTTCGCGAAATTAACCATTAACGACCGATGGAACGTGGCTAAACGCGATAGGTTGTGTTTCAGGTGCCTAAATAACTCGCACACGCGGATGGTTAGGTGCAAATATGTGCCATGCGGAATTAACGGGTGTGAAGCGTCACACCATAAAATGCTACACGGCAGCGACAATACAGCTCTGCCTACCCGCGGTAACGTGAGCTCGGTGAATCACGTAAATACGTCTAGTACCTACCTGAAAATAGTACCGGTCGAGTTAAGCGGCCCCATAGGCTCTACTGCCACCTACGCCTTACTGGATGAAGGTTCAACCATGACGCTCGTTGAACGAGGCGTGGCAGACAGCGTAATACATAGAGGTCGCGGTCAACTATTATCGCTAGAAGGAGTAGGAGGCAATCGTATAGACGATACGGAGTCGTGTCACGTTAAATTGTCAATCCGCGGTATATGTAGTCGAAACTTAGAAACTATGAGTGCGAACACCATAGGAAATTTAAATTTATCTCCGCAGGAGGTAAGCAGAGATATAGTGCGCCAGTGCAGCCACCTAGCGGAATTAGAGGATGAACTGTGCTACGAGTTGGGAAAACCGACTATTTTAATAGGCCAGGACAACTGGCATTTAATTACGTCTAGACAGTTACGTATCGGCCAAAAGACCCAGCCCGTAGCATCGTTGACCAAGTTGGGATGGGTGCTGCACGGGCAAGACGCACGCCCACGCAACACGGTAGCGTTGGTGAATCACGTGCGGCCTACGCCAACAGTCGACCCCGCGTTAGAACTTATCAGGAATTTCTTTAGCTTAGAATCGTTAGGAATAGAGCCACGCCGGCCAACGTCTGACCCAGATCAGCGCGCCCTAGCGATCTTAAATAAAACGTGTAAGAAGGTGAGCTGCAACAGGTTCGAAGCAGGATTACTGTGGCGAACAGACGACGAGGTAATGCCTAATAACAAAAAACAAGCTCTCAGTCGTCTGTACAGTCTGGAAAATAAATTAGACAAAAACTCAAACTTAAAGTCCGAGTATAGCAAGCAAGTAAATAACCTGTTAGAAGCGGGCTACGCCGAAAGGATAGGCACCCCATCTACATCGCCACGCAGCTGGTACTTACCGCACTTTTCAGTAGTGCACCCGCAGAAGGGTAAAGTACGTTTAGTGTTCGATGCAGCCGCAAAGTATGGGGGAAAAAGCCTAAACGACGCGTTATTACCAGGCCCAGATTTACTGCAATCGCTATTCGGTGTACTGGTTAGGTTTAGAGAAGGAAAAATAGCAGTAGTAGCCGACATTAAAGAAATGTTTTTACAGGTCAAAATCGCGCAGCAAGACCGTGATAGCCTACGATTTTTATGGAGGGGTGAAGATAGGGAAGGACCGGCGCAGGAGTACCGTATGACGTCGTTAATATTCGGAGCAGCCTCCTCCCCATGTACTGCCATCTATGTTAAAAATAAAAACGCAGAACATCACGGCCTAAAATACCCCGAGGTCGCGAGGGCCACAGTGCGTAATTTTTATATGGACGACTACTTAGGCGCGTTCGATACTGAAAGCGAGGCGAAGCGTGTAATAAACGCCATGTACAAAGTACACTTAGACGCGTCTTTCGAATTACGCGGATGGGCGTCGAACGTGCCCGAAGTGATAAGTAACGTCACCGACACGCGCCGTAGCGATTCGACCACGCTAGGGAAAAGCGATACAGAGCGAACATTAGGCCTTATATGGAACCACGCACGCGATACGTTAGGTTTCAACGTCAACCTAAGAAGCACGCCCGCGAGCGTCATACAAGGTGACACTCTGCCTACCAAGCGACAGGTAACTAGCGCGGTCATGTCGGTATTCGACCCGCTAGGTTTAGTTTCGCCGATTACAATGATAGGCAAATGTCTCATACAGGAAATATGGCGCAGCGGGATAGATTGGGACGACCCCATCACAACCGAGCATCACGTGACGTGGTCATCATTTATCAAAAACTTACAATTGCTGAAAAAATTAGAAATAGATAGGTACGTACCTGCCACGCCCTCTAACGAGGGGGAGTTACACGTTTTCTGTGACGCAAGTGAAAAAGTGTATTCAGCCGCAATTTATTTCGTAAGTACAATGTCGAACGGTACAAGAACATCGCGACTGATAGCAGGTAAAGCCAAAGTGGCTCCGCTGAAACCTATCTCAATACCTCGCCTAGAGCTTCAGGCTGCAGTGTTAGGCAGTAGATTAGCCGAATCAGTCAAGCGCGAGTCGGATTATAAAATAATAAAATGCCATTATTGGTCAGACTCTAAAACAGTATTAGCCTGGATAAAATCAGACCCGCGCACATTCAAGTCGTTTGTAGCACATCGACTGGCTGAAATCGAAAGCCTGACTACTCCGAATAACTGGCGATGGGTGCCCAGTGCCGATAACGTCGCGGACGACGCGACCAAGGGCATTCCTATCGATTTCGACTCAAATCATAGATGGTTTTGTGGACCCGAGTTCATAACCAGCGAGCCCGCATCATGGCCGCAGGAAAAGCGAGCCGCGGCGCCACCGCCACCCCCTTCAGGGGAGGAAAGAGTATTAAAACAAGTCCACGTGACTATTAGGCACGACGTAAGCGATTACTTACCTCGTTTAGAACGTTTCTCGAAATACACTCGATTATTACGTGTTGCTGCCACCGTTCTGCTCGCCGCCGAGGTATTTAAAGCCAAACTACTCAAAAGAATAACAAGTAAAGAACTCGCACCAAACCACATGAAACTAGCTGAACTATTGCTAGCAAGAAGAAGTCAATTCAACTCGTTCGGCGAGGACATCACGACGATTGAGGCTGGACGACGACCGCCAAAGAAATCACCGTTCTACAAGCTCTCCGTGAAGATCGACCGCAACGGCATCCTGTGTCTTGATAGCAGAATAAAAGAAAAGCACAACCTGCCAGTCCTACACGCCAAAGAAGGCTTCACTCAGCTGTTGGTGCATCACACGCACACAACCTTCAATCACGGCAACCATCAAACTGTCATGAATGAACTGAGACAACGCTACCACATAATAGGACTGCGCGGTGTTATACGCTATATATGCAACAAGTGCCAATGGTGTCGGACCTATAGGGGTATTCCCTCAAAAATCCCCTTAGGCGACTTACCAGCAGAAAGGCTGGCCCAAAACCAACCACCCTTCACAGCAACAGCGGTGGATTATTTTGGGCCCATGCACGTCAATGTCGGACGAAGGCAAGAGAAAAGGTGGGGCGCGCTATATACATGCCTCACCACACGAGCAGTGCACCTGGAGCTGGCCACATCCCTCTCGGCCTCCTCCATGATCATGAGCCTGCGAAGACTGATAGCTCGCCGCGGCACTCCGACTGTGATATACAGCGACAACGGAACTAATTTCGTAGGCGCCGAAAAAGAGATCGCCGAAGCCATGCAAGGCAACGACCATGACCTAAAAGCTTTCGCAACTGGGAAGCTGATCACCTGGAAGAAGATACCACCTGGTGCCCCAAACATGGGTGGCGCCTGGGAAAGAATGGTCAGATCAGTGAAAACAGCGCTACGAATCACTCTCAAAGAGAAGTTTCCCCCTGACGACGTACTTCACACGTTGTTACTAGAAGCTGAACACGTGATAAACTCGAGGCCATTGACCCCGGTGAATCCCAACTTAAATGAAGAAGCGCTGACTCCCAATCACTTCCTCATTGGGCGCTCGAGTGGGATGTCACCACTTGGGTCGTTCAAAGACACGCAGTTGAACTCACACTCCTGGAAAACCACTCAAGCTTTAGCCGATACTTTTTGGGCACGCTGGACATCAGAATACAGGCCTCTCTTAATGCCTCGATCCAGCTCCAATCCTCAGCACAAAAATCTAAAGGTCGGCGACATCGTCGTAATATGTGATGGCACGATGCCCAGAGGAGTGTGGCCTCGAGGTGAGATCATGAAAGTTTACCCAGGCCCAGATGGACGAGTTCGAGTAACTGAAGTACGAACAGCAGCTGGATTACTTCGTCGCCCAGCCTCTCGCCTCATCTTGATCTCAACAGCGGACTAAAAACGTTTTGTTTTGGTGCTCGCGCACGAGGGGAAGATTGTAAATAACAGCTTAAATATAAGGCTAGACACATGTAGAAAATGGCTATGTAAACATGTTATTTTTAGTTGTTAGTCCTGCTAGATTTTTATTAGTTGTTTATAAACCTAATTAGAATCTTGTTACTCATTTAGTGACCTATAAGAATCTCATTTAATTCTTATTTAGTATCTAACACACAAGTTATTATGATTTAGCTCGCTAAGTAAAGATATAACGTAGATATATATAGATTTTATCATAAGCAAGTAATTAACTGCATATTATGTAACCGATTTACGTTTATAATAAATAAAGTTGCATTACACACACATACAGACATGCGATTACGTCTCACACACACATATACAACTTTAATACTCGTTTCCGATTGGTCAAACAAAGATTCCATGTTGGCTCGACGCCGCCGCTCACGGCGCTAGGAGCGTTTCTTATAAATATAGCGCACCTAAAAATTTGAATTATTATTCACTCGACCGCTGCTGAAGACACACTAAAAGAAGAAGTTTCCGTCCCTCTACACTCCACACGCACTACACTCCACACGCAGCTTTCATCTCAAAATTCGTCTTATTATTTATCATCCTAAATTCCTGAAGTTTATTACCTATGGTCTGCAGTCTACAAAGTCTGGTGTAGCACCCTGCTGAAAAAGTCTACACCTTTCACCTACCATATTTGATGCAATAAATTAATGAATTGTTTAAATTGCACTTTTTTAATAACGCGTAATTAAATGTCCTATTACGTCGTAAAATGAAATGGAGAAAGAAAGATAAACATATATTAGACAAGTACGATCGAACAAGCTATTGGTTTACATTTTACAATGTAATTTGTTGTAAACCAAATAGCTTGTTCACCCGTACTACTGCATACACAATCCACTTTAAAAAAACAAACAAACATAAAATAAATTAAAAAATTAAGTATGTGCCTCAAGGCCAAGACAAATAGATACATTTTGCCGATTTTGTTTTTATCAAAATTGTCATCAGAGGACTCATACATATTATTATAAAAATTTAAGAAAAAAAAAATGACCCAATTATTTTCTTTATCGAAAAATTAAGTATTTACATGTACTAAATTGTCTGTCCTTGTGACACTCGATTGCTTTTTGAAGTACTTCATTTGCAGGAGGGCAGAGTGACAGTGAGTAGTTGCGACATACCTGACAGTGGGCTCCAGGTGCCACGTGACGCAGCGGTAGTCCCGGTAGTCCTGCGGCGGGCCCTCGGGGCGCGGCCTGGCGTCCCACACCGCGCGCGTGCCGCCCGGCATCTACACATACACCTTCATTACTTACCAAGTAAAACCACTGTTCCTACTACTGCCATGTGTCAGGGGCCTGGTATCACTACTACGTCTGGTAGCGGGCCCCATCACCACGTACGGCCTATCCAGCGCCCACACGTTCTTCATGAAGGCACGCACAACGCCACGTCTTTATGCCAGACCGGTCGGGCGACGACTCAGCTCTAAGTTCGCCGCCCGCAGGCCGCATGAGCTCATCTAACGTCACGTGATGGTAGCATGATGCATTACCGATAACTATAGACGCAATAACTTCGTTTGGAAGTCATTAACTATATGTGCTGCTGCATAATTGGTAGGTTCACTTGTTATAATAATCAATAAATTCATTAGTTAGATTTCATTTTATCTCGAATATTTACACCGTAGCACATCATAAAACGAACAAGGCCAACAGTTATAAGGAAACTTAAGTCCAAAATCATACATGGACTATAAAAATAAATACAGCAATATTTTTGTATTTTTCCTGGTTTGTACGAGTATCTACATTAATCACTTAAAACGGTTTCAGACTAGCGTAATATTCGGCCCGTTTCGGCTAACGAATCCACGCCCAACATTTTGCGCTTAAAACGCGTCCCTACGCTGGCAACTCTGGCAACTCAACTGGCAGGTTCTGTCGGTTGCAATATGTCAGTATGTTTCGTAGCTCACGCTTATACGAGCTTATTAGCGCGTCGACACTCGAACGAATTACGCATGAACAAAACACGCACCCACGCGCTACAATAAAAAAAGCTTATACGCGCCAAAAATTCGCTAATATAAACCCGTTCTTAGGTATGACTAATATAGTTTGAAGATGAATTACTAACTAATTATATGCCCAATACCTACTTGGTTTAAAATAAACGAATTCTATTTAAATACAATAATGACTAAGACTCACCACTCTGTCCTTCTCCTTGATATAAGAAGATATGAGGTCGTGCAAGAACAGGAACGCCTCAGCATCCACCGACACGAATATGTGATCTTCAAACTCTGTGATGAAACTGCACTCCACTACGGGCTTCTCATCTATAACAAGATATTTTTAATTGTAGTTTGAATTTTACTTTATAAAGGGTGTAAATAGACCCTTAACGAAGCCGAAGGGCACTTATTCTCCTCGTCTGTTGCGTCCATAAGCACAATGTTTTGAGTGCGTTACATTGAGTTTTACCGTAAAACGTGATTTTTCACACAAAAAAAAGTCGTTTCCCAGCAATAATTTTTGCGTAAAGTTACTTAGTTTGATGTACAGAATGCTTGGTTGACGGCTTCGTGACGGGTCCGTTTACACCCTGTATATTAAAACTAGTTTGCGGAGGTCACTAATATAATTAAAACCTTATCCATGCTAACGAAATCAAGGTCCACGCTTGCTCCACGTGCTTGTTAAACATGTTTCAGACTAGTGGTCGACCAAAACTAATTATTACAACCAATACGAAGCGTATTTTTAAGGAAAAATGCCTTAAAATTACCAGGAAGTTTAGGATGTATGTTTATTTTTGCTGGTTACAAATATGTGTTTGTGTTCATAGGAGCGTTTATTTGGTGAATTATTAATTTAGTCGCCTAATCAAATATAAAACTATTCTATTTGGTCTGAGATGAGGTTAGAAAAGTAAGTATAACTCAACCGAAAAATAAACCTTATAGAAATCAGTCTTAATTATCCCACCAAAAACATTTTAATGTAAAATGTTGCCAAGACGAGACCATATGACTCGCACTGTCAAAAAGTTATCAGATCTCATGTAGAGCCATGTTTCTAACTCTACACGCTACTCTACAAGGTCTAACTGCACAAACTGTATATACAATATGTACACAATATGTAGCTTGGCCATTTTGTTTTGTTCAATTCACATGGGCGTAAGGTGAAAAATTTATCCACTGTTCATTACTTTTCTGTTATACAATAAATAATCCTTGTAGCAACGATACGGTGCAGCTACAGCGAGGGCAGCGCGAACATGTTCTGTACTGTTGTGTACAGTATGTGTAGTGTACTGACCGCTCTCTGTGGGCGGTGTGTGCGCCTGCAGGTGGTGGGTCCGCAGGTGCAGCTGCAGCGAGGGCAGCGCGAACATGTTCTGTACTGTTGTGTACAGTATGTGTAGTGTACTGACCGCTCTCTGTGGGCGGTGTGTGCGCCTGCAGGTGGTGGGTCCGCAGGTGCAGCTGCAGCGAGGGCAGCGCGAACATGTTCTGTACTGTTGTGTACAGTATGTGTAGTGTACTGACCGCTCTCTGTGGGCGGTGTGTGCGCCTGCAGGTGGTGGGTCCGCAGGTGCAGCTGCAGCGAGGGCAGCGCGAACATGTTCTGTACTGTTGTGTACAGTATGTGTAGTGTACTGACCGCTCTCTGTGGGCGGTGTGTGCGCCTGCAGGTGGTGGGTCCGCAGGTGCAGCTGCAGCGAGGGCAGCGCGAACATGTTCTGTACTGTTGTGTACAGTATGTGTAGTGTACTGACCGCTCTCTGTGGGCGGTGTGTGCGCCTGCAGGTGGTGGGTCCGCAGGTGCAGCTGCAGCGAGGGCAGCGCGAACATGTTCTGTACTGTTGTGTACAGTATGTGTAGTGTACTGACCGCTCTCTGTGGGCGGTGTGTGCGCCTGCAGGTGGTGGGTCCGCAGGTGCAGCTGCAGCGAGGGCAGCGCGAACATGTTCTGTACTGTTGTGTACAGTATGTGTAGTGTACTGACCGCTCTCTGTGGGCGGTGTGTGCGCCTGCAGGTGGTGGGTCCGCAGGTGCAGCTGCAGCGAGGGCAGCGCGAACATGTTCTGTACTGTTGTGTACAGTATGTGTAGTGTACTGACCGCTCTCTGTGGGCGGTGTGTGCGCCTGCAGGTGGTGGGTCCGCAGGTGCAGCTGCAGCGAGGGCAGCGCGAACATGTTCTGTACTGTTGTGTACAGTATGTGTAGTGTACTGACCGCTCTCTGTGGGCGGTGTGTGCGCCTGCAGGTGGTGGGTCCGCAGGTGCAGCTGCAGCGAGGGCAGCGCGAACATGTTCTGTACTGTTGTGTACAGTATGTGTAGTGTACTGACCGCTCTCTGTGGGCGGTGTGTGCGCCTGCAGGTGGTGGGTCCGCAGGTGCAGCTGCAGCGAGGGCAGCGCGAACATGTTCTGTACTGTTGTGTACAGTATGTGTAGTGTACTGACCGCTCTCTGTGGGCGGTGTGTGCGCCTGCAGGTGGTGGGTCCGCAGGTGCAGCTGCAGCGAGGGCAGCGCGAACATGTTCTGTACTGTTGTGTACAGTATGTGTAGTGTACTGACCGCTCTCTGTGGGCGGTGTGTGCGCCTGCAGGTGGTGGGTCCGCAGGTGCAGCTGCAGCGAGGGCAGCGCGAACATGTTCTGTACTGTTGTGTACAGTATGTGTAGTGTACTGACCGCTCTCTGTGGGCGGTGTGTGCGCCTGCAGGTGGTGGGTCCGCAGGTGCAGCTGCAGCGAGGGCAGCGCGAACATGTTCTGTACTGTTGTGTACAGTATGTGTAGTGTACTGACCGCTCTCTGTGGGCGGTGTGTGCGCCTGCAGGTGGTGGGTCCGCAGGTGCAGCTGCAGCGAGGGCAGCGCGAACATGTTCTGTACTGTTGTGTACAGTATGTGTAGTGTACTGACCGCTCTCTGTGGGCGGTGTGTGCGCCTGCAGGTGGTGGGTCCGCAGGTGCAGCTGCAGCGAGGGCAGCGCGAACATGTTCTGTACTGTTGTGTACAGTATGTGTAGTGTACTGACCGCTCTCTGTGGGCGGTGTGTGCGCCTGCAGGTGGTGGGTCCGCAGGTGCAGCTGCAGCGAGGGCAGCGCGAACATGTTCTGTACTGTTGTGTACAGTATGTGTAGTGTACTGACCGCTCTCTGTGGGCGGTGTGTGCGCCTGCAGGTGGTGGGTCCGCAGGTGCAGCTGCAGCGAGGGCAGCGCGAAGATGACCTCGCGCACGTGCTTGTCTGCGGCCGCTTTGTTCCTCTCCGTGCTGTTGGTGTTGGTGCTGGAACCGCTGGCGTTGGATGAGGTGGTGCCGGTTGGGTCGCGCTCTAACGACGGGAAGAGCTCGATTGCTGGGGAAAAGATTATTGTGTCAGTAAGTGAAAAACGTCCACAGACAAGTGGCCTGTGTGACTGTCCCAGCAGTGAAAACATTACTGGCACATTTTACTACGATTAGCTATGTACGAGGGGAGGTCCGAAAGTTCGTGAAATGGGGGTTGAAACTAAAAATTCAATTATTTTTCCTTTTAAATATAATCCCTATTAAGCCTAATACAGTAGTCAGACCTTGCAAATAATTAATTTATCCCTTCAAAAAAAAATATATTTCTACAGGCCCTCAAAAAAGGCAGAAATTTTAGACTCTTCGTCATGTATATTTTTTTCCATGAAGCTCCTTTTTCATTTTCGGAAGCAAATAATAATAAGGAAGGGTCCAATCTGGACTATAGGGAGGGTAGTTCAAACTTTCAAATCCGCATTTGTGTAAGGTAGCCATTGCAACATGGCTCTTGTAAACGGATAGCATAGGCAAGACGACAGTATCAAAAAATAGCAAATCTATTTAGTCCGTCAGTTAGAGAATTGGAAATTAATGGACACGTATTTTTTGTTTTTGTAAATCAATGAATATTGACAAAGATAAAACGTATCAAAACTCGGGATTGGGGGCTCGTGACGTCAGAACTAGGTAAAAATTATACCTAGGCGTGACGTATTGAGCCTTTTAAAAGCGTCGTATCTTCGTCAATTTTGGTTTACGTAACAAAAGAAAAAACACGAGCCAAATATTTTTTGATAATCTAACTGACGGACTAATTACTTTTTTTTTGTCGTCTCGCCTATTGTCGTGCAGGAGGAGCTCATCACGAGATCATTTTCCTTTTCTTTTTCATGAATTGCTTATTTTAATTGTTGTAGTAATGTGGGCGTAGTATTGACCCATGATATTAATATATTTATCATTGTCTTATAATATGTATTAATAACATTATCCGTAAATAAATGTATGCCTAAGAATGTTATGCTTAATCATTATTATGACTAGAGAATGTATTCTTAAAAAAAATTATGCGCAAGCTGTTATGCGAAAATATGTGTATGGTGCGGAATATTTAGACCATTGCAAGCCATTATTCAAAGCGCAAAAAAAAAAATCCACGTCCTTGCCTATATGTTTTTGAGATTTGCATGTTTGTAAAAAGGTATTCACACATGTTTCCATTGTATGAACACATTTCTAAAAGAGTGAAAAGCAGAAGCCCAAATAAATTACTTGCACCTAGCCAGAGACAGAGACTAATTTTGTATAGCAGGAATTCTAATTGCATGGCGATTAAAATATTGAATAAATTACCCACACGCATCAGAGTGCTGCTCACTAATAAATTCAGGAAAGCAATATTTGCCTGGCTTTTAGACGACTGCTTTTATTCGGTTAATGAATTTTTAAATTATAAATTTAAATATTATTTTTAAATTATAAATTTTGATATTATTTTTGTCACCAAAGTCTCGTATTGTTTTTTGTTTTTTTTTTTTTTTTTTTTTTTTTTAAATCATTTGACATTGTATAACTAGTAAATGTTGACATTTCATTTATAAATAAAAGTTGTGTTTATATTGACATTGTATAAAAAATCGAAATTTCATATCAACTAATTTATATTCATCTGGACTTTGCATTGTTACGACATAGAGCTTTGTAAGTTAATTTTAATATTTCTACACCAGCAACGGTAGTGTATGTGAAACTGTCTAATATTAAGATCTTAATGTACCATATACTCAGAACAAATAAATCTTATCTTATCTTATAATTAGGAGTAAGAAAAGTATGCCAAGTTTTATTAGGTCTTAAAATTTTATGCAAATGGATAGGGAACCTTAAAAAAATTAGGGAAGTTTTTATTTTAAGGAAATCAGTCAAATGGTATAAAAAAGCTGGTATTAGCTTGCTCTTAAATACTGCACTTGTCAATGCATTAATAATATTATATCAGACGGTAACCGGAAAAAAATCCAAATAGTTGAGTTTAGGAAACAGGTGTTGAAGGGAATGTTGACGAGAAGTGAACAAACCTCAAATGAGAATTCAAGGCCAAGAAGAATGAAACATAAGCTTACAAAGAAAGACGGCCCTAACAAAAATAATCGGCGAACATGTCAGCAGTGCTATAAAGAAAATACAAAAGTAATGGGGCGAGTTCTAACCAAAAACAAGACTAAAAAGGTTGTTACCTTTTGTGAAACCTGTCCTAATAAACCATTTCTTTGTTTTGAGTGTTTTCATAAAATTCATTAAACAATTTTCTTACTAAGATACCATTGATCTCAATCTGTAGTCTGATTTTTTTGTTTTCTAATTGTTAATAACTTTAAATAAATACTTAGTCATATATTTTATTTACACATGCGGTTTCACTTAGCAAACTACCCCTCATCATTATCTTCCTGCCCTTGTCCCATTTTATTTGGGGTCGGCGCAACACGATTTTTTACACAAACTACCCCTGAATGAGTAAAATTAGTTATGTTTCTGTATTTATACCAATTTATAGTAAAACCTTAATATTTTGGCTAGTAATATTTGAAAACCATAATAACTATCACAATTTAAATAAAATTATGAAATAATGATACACAATCTCACATTGAAATTCTTGTCCCAATTATAAGACATATTTTTCTAAGTCATATTTTTTTCTAAAAACAAACAAATAATTAGTCTACAGGGCCGTGGGGGTCACGTCTAATACATATTTGCTTCACATTTAGGCCCTACGGCTCAAACGAAACGCTTAAAGCCGCGTCTAGGTCGCGGACAGCTGGTGTCCCCCGCGGCTCTAACGATTATGTCGACTACATGGTGTCCCCCATGGCCCAAACAGAGAAACTTCAAAATCAAGGCGGCGTTTAACGTGTTAAGAAAAAAAAATCATTATAATGGGTAGACCCCTTTTTGCAAGTGACAAAATAACTACCGTAACTCACCATCAATCTCACTATTAGCGAAGGCATAGTGGAACCACTCCTTCAAGGTCTTGAACTGTGGCGGGAACAGCAGCGCTCTGGTCATGCGGCACACGGTGGCCATGGACACGTGTGCGCGTGCGCCGGACCCGCCCGGGCCCAGCCCGCCCAGGCTGGCTGTCAGGCTTTGGACCACGTGGACTTCCATAGAACCTGGTCGCAACACATTTTGTTAGTGAGAGCGCGTTCACAACTCTAGCAACGCTCAACAGAGTAGGCGTTCATCGAATGCAGACGCACCGTAAACTTGACAACTCTGAACAGCACACCGCAACAGAATCCTGAAACCACACTTACAGCCCGCCCCGCCCCCTTACGCCACAAATCAATGATTTGTTGTGCAAGCGAACCAGTGATGAATCAGACTACAGGTGGGTGCTTGCGCAAGAGAGCAACAACAACAACAGTTAAACAGTTAACAACAACAGGTTCAACAGTTTAACTTTGTGATTTAATTTGGCTAAATTCCACGTTTCCTTCGCAACAAGCAAGATTATTCTTTTAACACATGTTACGGAAGATATTCAAAATGTAACTCACCCTCTTCACTGGCCACTTGCTGTGCTTCAGTCGCGAAGCTGATGCACGGATCCTTGAGACTGAATAGCGCCCAGGATTTAGACTTAAAGCTGTTGCCGTGGAAGCACGCTAGAGATATGTTGGTGCCGTGGAGTTCCATTGTACCGCCGAGTACGGTGCCTAGAGAGAAACGTCCGAACAATGAAATTATAATATTGTTGCAGTATATTTTAAGTTTATTTTGAAAATAATTACCGTGGTCAATAATGACATTTAAATAAAAAAAGTCTCCAGTTACTCCAGGCACAACTAAGGACAATTTCAGACGTGAGTCATAACTTTGCAGAAAAAAATAGCAATGGGATGAATATGCTAGCTTCCAGGGAATATAGAAAAATAAACTCCATTTCAGAATTTGTTTCCTAACCTGAAAGAACTCAAAGTCAATGAAGATGTCTAACTTTTTGAATGTTTACATTAGTGCATAAATATAAGTCGGTACAATACCGTTGGCCGGCAGAGGCGTGGGCAGCGTGGAGAGCTGCATGCCGGACACCAGGTGCAGCACCTTCTGCCAGTGCCGGTGGTGACGCAGCTCTGCCGGGCCCGGGCCGTCTGCTGCCGGACCGGCTGTCGGGGCTAGGGGGGGGGGGCAGTTAGAGAGATGCCACACGGTGCGTCAGCGACGTTCCGGCAACACCCTTGTGGCATCCCTCTCAAACGCTGTGTGGACAGAGTTTATTTAGTCTACAAAGAAGAATATCAAGTATCTACACAGTGCTGCAAGGATCTTTTAGCCCTAGAATAATGTTGCCTGGAGGGCAATGTTAGTACTCGATTATGAAATGGTTGCTTAGTTTTCGAGGATTAGTGAGGTATATCGCATGATCCTGATGACGCAACGAGTTGGGTGGGGGGGTATTTATTTATCGTGTAGGCACTAATGCCTTACCTGGTGTCAGAGATTTTATGCCACCCATGGCCCCATGGCTTCTGACTTGGCTTCACATGCCGTCAAGAAATATCTCTCACGCACGCTTCGTCCGTATATTCGGATCTATCCGTCTCTCTCACTCGCACTCATCTACAGACGTGCGCGAGAGAGACGGATAGATCCGAATATAACTTTTCACTGAATTTTGTCCCCGTGGGATTATTTCATACCTCAACGCGGGCGAAACTACGGACAAAAGTAGTACTATGTTTAAATGATGATAATACTTACGTTCCCTCCGATCTCGTCTCGCATTAGTATAGTTCGGATGTAGCGAGCTGAAAACTCTTTTACTCGACTTGAACTGCTGCGTGAAGAACTCCTCAAGTTTTAGCTGCATCTTCAGCAAGTCTGGCGTGGTGCTCCGAGACATCAGGATCTGAAGCTGGTGCCAGCTGAGAGTTCCGTGTGTGAGGATTATTGCCGGTCTGTGGGGAGAAATATGGGATTAGAAAAAGAGGGGGTGTTTAGCGCTTACTGAGAGCAGTATGATAAGGCCATATTTTATTGTTTCGTTTTTGGGCGCAACCAGACTACAGTTCAGGATAGTAAGGAACCAAGATAAATTCTTATTACTATTTTTGAGCTTTATTAAGAAAAGTTAAAGTTCTAAATACAAAAAAAAACTCGGATAAAAACGAATTTTAAACGACTTAAATACGTTTATCGTTAAAATATAAATGAGACAGAATAATATTTATATATGTTTAGCATGAAACGCATTTAGATATTTGTGATGCTTACACAGGGTGGAATTTTACTTTAATTTTATGCCTGCGTAGTATAACCACTGTAGAAACGGGTTTCTTCGAAGAAAGAATCGACAAAATGACAGATGAACAAAAGAAATCTGGCATTTTGTCGATTCTTACTACGAAGCCTTCCAGCTCGCGTAGCAAGAACCCGTTTCCACCTGTATATATAGTTTATTTATTAGACACTTTAGTTCAGCCGGAATAGGGTTTAAAATTTTAAAACTGGCTGACAATTTGGACCAAAGTTAAAACTGATTTTGCAATGTGTTGGTATAAAGATCCTTCTCGGAGACGACGCCAGCTATGTCGTTCCTACGGCAGTCTGGTTGCAAATCTACGGTTCGTTTGGAAAACTTGGTTTTTGTTTACGGTTAGAGTTTTGCGTTAAATGGACCATGGGTAATAAAATAGGGCCTCATAGCTTACCCGTCTTCCGGTTCTTGATCATCCTGGAAGCTAGTGAGAGATCGTGCGGGTTAGTTAAGCAGTTACTATGTTATATTTGTGCACTGTGCATGTCCTATGATCTAGCGTTTTGAGACTAAGCAAGAAGTTTGGTTTGGTATCATTTTAATATTCTTTTGATCACCTGAATATACTGCACCGAGTTTAAACGGCTAAGATTTTTACTAATCTTAGCAACTCAGAAGTATCCGATTATTTGCATTATTTAGCCGTTTTAGAACTAGACAGTAAATTAGAGATGAAACGGATAGCATTTTGGCCGGATATCCCGCTGCCGACTATTCAGCCCTTTGTCACGTTAGATATCGTGTTGAAGTTGCCACGCTGCCACACAAGTGCGGTGTTTACGAAGCCAAGTGGAGTCGCCTGTCACCATCAAATGCTTAAATTTAGAATTTATTCACTATAATTTACGACTTTTTGATTTTGTATTTGTAGGTACTAATATTATTTATAATAATATTTTTGACCAGTGATATGGTATTTATAACCTTTTGTGGCATGATTTATCTTGTGTTAATGAGAAATATTTGACTCTTTTCATATTCTGTACCCGGCCGGATAGTAAAAATGAATCACCAACGTTTTTTGCTATCAGCATGTCAAAAAAATAGGTAACTCGAGAAAAAAAAAACTCGGTTTTTCTTTTTCCTATCTTCAAAAATGACTGAGATATTAACTTTAAAGTACGGCGTCCGCGGTCAAATCTGGCTAAGCGATCCGCTGACGTGTGACGTCATGCGGTGCGCTGCGAATAATTTTAATTAATTAATAACTGGTCCGAGTTGGCGCAGAAGAAGAGTACCTGAAAAGATATGGGGAGGCCTTTGCCCAGCAGTGGGATATTCAACGCTACTGAAAAAAAAAATGTAATAAAATTATATTTAAACAATCATTTCAAATGATACTATCGATACGATACGATAAGAAGATTTCAAATAATAAGCGCAAACCACTTTAGAAATCAAATTTTAAGAACGTAAACACTGCATCACCCGCAATCGGACATGAAAATTGCCGCATAACGTCATCGCAGTAGCTCGCGAAGGATCGCAAATGTAAAAAAACGGTGAAACTTTACAACGCTGTAACTTTGGAAATCCTGGTCCAATTTCGATGAAACAAAAACTATTATATAAGAATAAAACTATTATTATTTGCACGAGTATGCACTTTTATAGTAATATTTTGTTGTGTTGATGTGACTCATTGGTCGAAAAAGGATAATACCGGATATCCGTTTCATTTCTACGACAAATAAACGTTTTTTAGCCTGATCAAACGACGCACGGATTATTCATATGAAGTTTTCTACTTTTTTGACACAACAGTGCTACCGCTGTAAGCAAAAGGGGCCTACCACAGCCATTTTAGATGCGCCCTTTATGCTTACCACGGTTTTTTTAGTATAGCAGGTAGAGAAACGTTAGCCAATCACTAAGACAACACAGCTTTAAGCAACACAAGTAATGCCCCCCTTACCTAGACGTGGGTCGATGCGGATGGTGCGCGGGATGTCTGTTCCGGGCCAGCCACTCGTCGCGCAGCGCGGCCTGCAGGCGCGACACGCGCGCCATGAGGACCGGGGTGCCCATGTACTCCAGGCGCAGCTCCAGCGCCGCCAGCCGCACGCCGCACACGTGCCCTGGGTTGCAGCCTGCTTCTTCTTCGATGTGGACTGACGGAACGAATGGTCGACTTAAGTAATGGATGACACACAAAAAATAACAAAATGGTCAAATCGGTAAAGTAATAAATAAATAGTAAATAGATAAATTAATAGTTATAATAAATATAAATAGTTTACTTTATAATAAACCGAATATACCAACAGATTTGGTCAATGTCTTAAGTAGTAGGTGAGCCTGACGAAGATTATTGAGTTACGACAGGGCAGCAAAATAACGAGATAGAATTAGTAATGGTCGATATAAAGGTTATAAAAAAAGGCTTGTTCTCCTCGTCATTGTCATCATATTTTTTGTTCTACACCATACCTGGGAACATTCTAGTTACGGAGATATTAGGGGTCAAAGTTACAACTTTTTGACAAGTTTTTTTTTTTAAATACAAGTTTTTAATGTAAGCATTTTACTTTAAACACCTCCACGACCCCCGCATTATTCAATCCATCTATCAGCACAATGTTTTGATTGCGTTACATTGAGTTCAACCACAAAACATGATTTTTCACCCCAAAACAAATAGTCGTTTCCCAGCAATAATTTTTGCGTAAAGTTACTTAGTTTGATCGAACAGAATGCTTGGTTGACGGTTTCGTGATGAGGTTGTTTACAAAAAATAAATAATCTAGTTGGTACCAAAAACTATATATAACTATATATACTTGACTTATTTACATGGTGATGATAATGATTGAGCACCACACCCAGCCAGGAGCAAGCCTGACCCGGACAAGCTGGATACACAAGGGGGCACGATTTTGTAAGGAAAGACATGCTCTGGGATGGGAAAGGAAGCCCGACCAACCGCAGCCAGTCGGGCACAATCAGCCGACTATGCAGCCTGGAGCCAATATAGGAATAGTGGTAAAGACAGGTACAATCGATAAGAATGAGTATTGGTGTTTTGACCTTCGTTTGATTGGTCTCTTCTATTATTAGTGAATCATGTTCGTTTCCGGTGGTTGCGGTCCCATTCGTGTTTGACACGGCTTATTTAAAAATATTATGTTCGCGTATATGTTTCATCGTCAGTAGTATTTGTTTTACTGTCAATTTTGCTAAGGTGATCTATTTCCTGGGTGGCTGATTTGAATTTTTCTCTATCTGCTGCTAACTGAATCCATTATTCTTTGCTTTTATTGAAATATTCCATGTCTTGTTGGAGTGACTCATTCCATGTATATATTGGTCTTCCAACTTTCAACCGTTTCGCCTTGTATCTAATAGCTGCGTGTTACTACAAGCAGCTATTAGATACAAGGCGAAGTGAGGCTCTGGTCGTCGGAGCATGTGCCCGTAGTAGCATAACCGTAGGCACAGTTTTTTTTTTTTTTTTTTGTTACCCTATTGTTTTTCCCATAAGAGTTTCGTGTGTTTTTTTGTTCGGGGGATTTCGCGTACTTTTTATAATATCTTTAAGAATGGGTCTTTCGTATCTTCTGAGTTTCGATCGGTTTGCCTTTGTGAGTGCAGGTTGAACTACTCAATATATTTTCCATACAAATTTCGGGGGGTATTACTCCACTGTTTGACATGGTACATCTAAAGTTAAACATGATATCGTTTTGTCTCATTAGTAATTGTGTCTGTGCGGAAACAGAATAGTAAAATAAAAACCATTCAAAAGTTACGAGCTACCAAGGATTCGTTTTTATTGCCAATTTTAACGCAACTTTGGGTGTAAATTAATAATAAAAGAAGTGTCAAATTTCCAAAACAAAGTCCTTACCGACACAGCACAATTATCGAAGAATTCAATAAGTTTTATTTGTAAATGATTTATGCAGTGATTTTTTCATAAAATTCGATTTCCCAAAGGCCTTTTCGTATTTTTTTGCGCGCGCCTTTTACTATGAATTTTCGTGCATCTCATTGAATAATGTTCCCCCCCCCGGTGCGGTGCGGGAGGACGACGCTCACGCACACATATGAACAATATGTCATATATAACTTTGTTTGATATAAGAACAAGAACTATATTTCTGTCCTTATCATTTCATGCATGACGTCAGTGACGTGTTACTTGTTTTTCGCTAAAGTTTAAGGGCCTGTGCATTTTTTTTGCACTCCTATAATGTGTGCGTTTCGATGGCGCGACAATGGCGTATTTAAAAAAAAAAAAAAAATGGCAAGATTTTGTAAAAAAATTGAATTTAAAATTAAATTAATTAATTAATTTCGGCGGCGTATATTAATTATTATTATTATATTATATATATATCTTTACAAATAACATTTTCTTATAATACTTTCGTCTGACCTTTTATTTAAATGCGCTAAAAATAATAAAATGAACTTTTCCTTTAAAACTGTTACTATCAACTTATAACGTCATTACACAATTCGCGAGATTAGTGGCAACAATAATATTGTATAACTATATTGTTTGTTATTCTTGGCCTGGGGTCACGATGACGCTTTCCGCCAGGTCTGCTAATCCCTCAGACAAAACAGTGACACAGACAGTGACAGATCAGAAGAAAAGTAAAAATCATATCGTGAAGGTTTTATGTATATAAAGTTTCTAAATAAGTAGGTCGCTACACCATATTATAGGGTGTGAGTTTCGATGGCGCGACTACGGCGTTTTAAAATAACTATGCTATGATTTTGTAAAAATATGTAAAATTTGGTTCAAATTTCCCAAAACCTTAAATTTGTCAAAGTTATGGTTAAAAAATTATACGGGTTTGAACGTGGCCACGCCATCGAAACGCGGAGAACCGCTCGGCAACGGAAATCTTAAAAACTAAGCGTTACAGAGACCTGAAATTTAGGTAAATAACAGATTGAATTTGTAAAAAATTTGAAAAAAATCCTAGGTTTATAATTTTAGGAGCTGTAAGACTAAAACCCCATGGCTGCGCCATTGAAACGGTAAAATACACGTTATCGCCGATATCTCGCTGAAAAAGCATCGCAGAGGTCTAAAGTTTTTGTAAAACCTAGATTTGAATTTGTCAAAATACTCAAAAATTCTAGGTTTATATTTTAGGAGCTGTAGTACGGTATCGCTTATAACCTTCAAAACGTTCTGAATGTGAAATTTAAAGTTGAATTTAAAATTAAATTAATTAATTAATTTAATTAATTAATAAAACCTTCACGATATGATTTTTACTTTCCTTCTGATCTGTCACTGTCTGTGTCACTGTTCTGTCTGAGGGATTAGCAGACCTGCCGGAAAGCGTCCAGGACATCGTGACCCCAGGCCAAGAATAACAAACAATATAGTATTATTGTTGCCACTAATCTCGCGAATTGTGTAATGACGTTATAAGTTGATAGTAAAAGTTTTAAAGGAAAAGTTCATTTTATTATTTTTAGCGCATTTAAATAAAAGGTCAAACGAAAGTATTATAAGAAAAAGTTATTTGTAAAGATATATATATATATAATATATAAAATTATAATAATAATAATAATATCGTCTTAACTCCGACACAAACCGCGGTGCAAGTGTCAGCTATTGACGCAACACCACCGCGGTTGAACCCTGCTGTTGTAGAGGAGGATGATGGAGTTGCCACGGTTAGTAGCCAGTGCAACGACCGATTGAGGAGCGCTCTGGAAAATGCGCTTCATGAATATCGGTCCACTCCTACCGAACTTAGGCCCAAATTACCACGGTTACCCATGCATAAGAAAAATAGGGCGCCTTGGACTCGCAACTCAAGAATATATTCGAGAGTAGCGAGAACCTCGTTGATACACACTCGATCCTGTTCTGTGGGGCTGTTACGGCATGTCATTTAGCTAATGTCAAGTTTCCAAATTGTGACGTAGCTACTCGACCATAACCAGACGTACCAGCCTGGCAGCGAAGGATCGAGCGCCATATCGACGGGGCCAGGGTACTCATCGGCAAACTATACTGCTTCAGGGAGGGCAACACACGACCACGAGTTATGCGCTTTGTGAGGCGGGCATTCTCGGGGACTGAAATCAGTCCTCAAGAATACATGTCCCGTGTCACAGAGCGCATCGACTTCCTGAAGCAGAAAGTTTATGCATGGGCGAATCGTATTCGGAGGTATAAGCGGCGGGTTGATCGGTATTCACAGAATCGCATGTTCCAGAGCGATGAGAGGTGGGTATACAGAGCTTGGGAGCGACCCGAGCAAAATATGACAGATGTGTGCCGCCCGGATGATGCCGCCACGAGTTCTTTCTGGCGCAGCATCTGGTCGGTACCCGTTTGTCATACTGAGGCTGACTGGATGCGTGATGTCGACCGAGTGTGTGAACGTATCCCAGAAATGGAGCCAATTTTTATAACACCTTTAGATGTAGCCAGAGCAGTTCGTCCGTTACCAAATTGGAAATCCCCGGGACCGGACGGACTGCACAACTTCTGGCTCAAATGGTTTAGTAGTTCACACACTTGCCTGGCATCGCAATTCCAGTCATCCATAGAGTCCGGGTCCCTCCCACAGTTTTTAACAACAGGCGTTACCCACCTGCTCCATAAGTCAGGTAGTCCCGCGGAACCCAAAAATTATAGACCGATCACGTGTTTGTCGACGATCTACAAGCTTCTTACATCCATTCTGAGAGTGAAAATTAATACACATGTATGGGGCAATGGAAGACTGTCCTTCGATATCCAGGATGTCGACGGATCCAGGGGAGCGATGAGCCTGTATGGATTAAGCGGAGAATATTCCAGGGCGACAGTCTGAGTCCACTTTGGTTCTGTTTAGCCCTGAATCCTCTAAGCACATTGCTGGAGAATTCAGGCCTAGGCTGCCGGTTGAGGAAGGATGGTCAGGTTATATCTCACCTGCTTTACATGGATGATCTGAAACTCTTTGCCCCCAACAAATTGCGACTGATGGAGCTACTGAAAGTAACTGAAACTTTTAGTAGCGCCATCAGGATGGAATTTGGTGTGGACAAATGTGCAGTCATGTATGTAAAGCGAGGGGATATTGTGGAGTCCGAGGGACTTCAACTCTCGGACTCCATACAGCTGAGATCTCTTTCCTCATCTGAAACCTATAAGTATTTGGGTATGTCGGAAGCGTTAGGCATTAATGTAACTGACATGAAGATTGCTTCATGTCAGTTACATTAATGAGTTACGTTGAGGGAGCGCTTCTTCGGTCGCCTGAGAAAGGTATTAAATAGCCTTCTTTCAGGCGGGAACAAGGTGCGCGCCTTCGATGGTTGGGTCATGCCGGTTTTAATGTACTCTTTCGGCATACTCAAATGGACTCAGACCGAACTCGACGCCCTGGATAGAAGAGTTCGTACACTGCTGACCGAAAGCCGGATGCATCACCCACGATCATCGGTTATGAGACTGTACATCCCGCGGAAGTGCGGAGGTCGAGGCTTTTTAAACGCGAAGACCCTTCACAACCGCGAGGTGTGCAGTCTCAGAGAATATTTTTTAAAAGCCGAGGTGGATATGCACCGAGATGTGGTCGCAGTGGACAAGGGACTCACCCCGCTGTCCATGGCTAAAGAGAACTGGCACAAACCTGAGGTACTTACCACCGATGACCGCAAGGAAGTATGGCAAGGCAAAGAGCTTCACGGGCGCTTCTACCGGGCTCTTTATGGGCCCGATGTAGATTTTCTAGCGTCCGTGTCCTGGTTACGTTTCGGCGACCTCTTTGGGGAAATTGAAGGTTTTGTCTGTGCGATTATGGACGAAGTTATGTTGACGAACCACTATCGGAAATATATTATGAAGGACGGGACGGTTGACGTGTGTCGGGCATGCCACCTTCCGGGTGAGTCCATCAGACATATTATTTCTGGTTGTTCTGGTCTGGCTAACGGCGAGTACTTGCACAGGCATAACCAAGTAGCCAAGATTATACACCAGCAACTTGCCTTGAAATATAAACTTGTGGAATCTGAGGTACCGTACTACAAGTATGTGCCCGACCCAGTTCTTGAAAAAGACCATGTCACGCTGTACTGGGATCGGTCCATCATTACTGACAGGACTATTGTCGCCAATAAGCCTGACATAGTGATGATGGACCGATCAGCGCGCCGCGTAATGATAATCGATGTTACCATTCCGCATGACGAGAACCTCGTGAAAGCTGAGAAAGAGAAACAAATAAAATATCTCGACTTGGCACACGAGGTTCGCGACATGTGGAATATGAACTCGGTTATCATTGTGCCGATTGTCGTGACGGCCAATGGCCTGTTAGCCAAGAGCTTCGATGACCATCTATCGAAGCTCTCTTTAGGCGGTTGGATCAAGGGCCTGATTCAGAAGGCAGTACTCCTCGATACGGCTCGCATTGTGAGGAGGTTCCTGTCTCTGCAGCCCTAACCGCCGGTGGCTTGGACCCTGCTCCCGACACCGGCGGACTACTATTTTTTTTATATTTTTAAGTGTTTTATGTTTTTTTTTTTAAGAAATATTTAAAAATGTAAAAATAATAAGATGTTATGATGAATAAAGGAGATAATTAATATATGTAATATATATTTATATATTTATGCGAGTGTTGAGCGGCGTCGAATAGCATTATGTGTCGTTGGTGTAACTTCGTTTTTGTTCGGCACTGTTCGGAACGCTGTCTGTGTGCGTACGAACTAGACGTGCGTGTAGACTAGCGTCTAACTGCTCATCACTGATACTATCTCTGTCGGGCACGATGCCAGGTGAGACAGCGTGCTTTTTGGCCACGCCCACCAATGAGTTCGAGCCCGTGAATTATGTCACCTTAAGTTTATGGTTCAGAGAACACACTATTCACAAACACACGATTATAAACCTTTTAAAACAAGTAAAGTTAATAGTGGGTATGTATAATACCAGCAATACAGTATCTACATAAAATCTTTAAGTAATGGCACACCGAGCGAACTTGGCCGGGCGCAGGACAATAAAATTTTCGTAACAGATGTGCAAGCGCAGCTCTCAAAGCGACGGCGGTCAGCAAGGGACTCCTTAATTGAGAAAGTGGTTTTAATTTTAAGTGGGTAAAGTGGTATTAATTTTATTTTGTCTGATAGATACTAGAATAAAATAGGTATGTGACTTATTTTGTGTAATATTGTGTATTATTGTGTGACTTATTTAGATAAGATCAAATCACTTTTATTTCTTTTATAGTTTTCCTGGATTCTGTTCTTTACTTTTTTTTTGTTAGGTTAGGTTTAACTTTTGTTTTTTTCGTCATGGGAGTCATTTTCGTGATTTTCGGGATCGCTGATAACGAAAATGAGGTCAAAATGAAAATTCAAGATGTCGCCGACAAAAATTCAAGGTAGCGCTGATCAAAATTTTCGTTTTTTTTTCGTCATGATAAGGTGAAAACGAAAACAGAATATGGGGGTGACGAAAAAATAAATACAATTCTCATGTTTTTCTTCGTCTTCTGCCCAATTTTGATCCTTCGCCACTGCTGAGTATTTCAATGTTTTTTGCTATGCGATGAGTGATAGGTTCCTGGTGTTCACAAGCCTTGCTGTGGTGTTGTTCTTGCGTAGATCGTTGTGGTCATGCCCAGTAGCATTCAGCGGGGCCGTGCTGGCATAGCTTGGGCACGTACCGTAAGTGTCGATGGAAGACAGTGAGATGGCGCCGCCAACGATCCCGCCGCGTGCGTCCAGCTCGGAGCTGGCCAGCGCCACGCCCACCAGCATGTTGCGGTGTCCTGTGCTGCCGATGCTCAGTCGGCCTGTGCAGTTGAAGTCTCGGGACTGCCAACTGAGAACACCACAACAAATTAGAACCACTGAGACCTAGAATGACCACAGAACCTATCTGCAAATAAACATCCTATTTTTTTGTCAAATGACATAAAGGAGTTTATGTAAGAGAAGAGATAGATATAGAGATTTGAATGAAGTAGTTTTATGGTAAACTACTCGCGTATAACAAGCCCGCGGCTTCGCTCGCCTGCCTCACGGGATCATACAACCGGGATAAAAAGTATCCAATATGTTAATCCAAGTTATAAACTATCCATGTGTTAAATTTCATTCAAATCCGTTCAGCAGTTTTCACGTGAATGAGTAACAAACATCCATCCACCTATCCTCACAAACTTTCGCATTTATAATATTAGTAAGATAAGACTAGATTTACGCCCGTTTTCTATAACTTAGTTACGTATAACTGTTAGTTAATATTCCTACGTCTCGTAGCTATCAGTGTTTCTATAAACAAAGTTAGCTTGGCCGCGTCACCTACCTGTCACTCGGAGGACTGTGAATCATAGAAAAAAACAAAGAAAGCTTTTCTGAGACGTATTTTGTCTAACGGTCCGTAGGCTAAATGTCAAACAGTTAGAGATAGCAACCTTCAGTTACCTGTTAGTAAGTTACTGAAAATGGCCGTTAGTTGTTACCTGACATTGCCCATAACGTTGCCCATGTTCATGTGCACGTTGAGCTTGGTGAAGTTGACGGCGAACAGAACGAGCGTCTCCCACGCCGCGCCCATCGCAGGCGCAGACGCTTTGCTACTATCTGTGGACAACAACAAAACTACTGATGGCACTTGTTTCATACAGGGTGTAAAATACCTCATCACGAAGCCGTCAACCAAGCATTATGTACATCAAACTAAGTTACTTTACGCAAAAATTATTGCAACAACTTTTTTTTTGGGTGAAAAATCATGTTTTGTTGTAGAACTCAATGTAACACACACAAAATATTGTGTTGATGGATGGATTGAATAATACGGGGGTTGTGGAGGGGTTTAAAGTAAAAATCTTACATTAAAAATTTGTATTAAAAAAATAATTGACAAGAAGTTGGAACTTTGACCCCCAATATCTCCGTAACTATAAGATTCCCAGGTATGGTGTAGAACAAAAAAATGATCACAATGACGAGGAGAACAATTGCCTTTCGGCTTCGTTAAGAGGAAACAGAAGGGCCGTTTTTCCATACAAACGTAGTCCCCTGTTTTATCCCTGGATAATGCCAGTAGAGCGATAATTTTTATCACAAAAATCTATGGCCACTATTGGCATGTTTCTATGTTTTCCTATTTTTCATAAATAAATAAATTAAAAAGATATGAGCCTTCAAAAACCTAAAAAATTCGCCAGATTCTCCGCTGTGTTCAAACATCCAGAAAATAAATTTGACTAAATTTTATAAAAAAAAGCAAAACATAGGGACACGGCCAAAGCCTTTCTTTAATTTTTAATGAAAAAAAATTTTAAATCGGTCTAGTTTTGGAAAATAAATCGGGGGACTACGTAACGTTGATTTTGTGTACTTTTAATAGGTATTTTTGGTCCAAGATGCAGTTGTCTCTTTCATGCCGTGCGGGGGAGGCTCGAGGTTGGGGAGGCGCGGAATAATACGTATACACTCCATGAGACGTGACACGTAGTCGATAATTTTATCGATATCCTAGTGTTGTTCATCGATATCGATATTTTTAGTTAGAATATTTTGCGTGAATTGCATTTAGCAGATTATTGTGCTGTTCGATTTTTGGGAGGTAATAATAAGTAACTAACAAACTTTTCTTTGCAATTTTTTTTATTAAAATACTAAAATCACAAAAATATTAATAATATTGTAGGTAAATCTAAAGATTATTGTAAAAATAACTAGTCCGTGGCCAATTCTTTCCTCTCTCTTACTGCTAAATTTCGTGGTATACGACCGTCGATTATTTCTGGTAATACACACTGGAAGTAAAAGGTTTCTAATATAGGTTCCATTTTCTGCCAGAATACGTCGTCTCTTTTAATTTTTTCGTAAAGTAAGCCTTTAGAGCTCCACAAAATAAAATAGCAGAAACTTCGGCCAGTTATATGTAATTGCCCCTGGACTTGATAATAATAATTATGATTCCGATTTGATTGATTATGATTCTGCGTCCTTTACATATATTTAAATATAAACGCTTTTTATTTTAAATTTTTACCCATTGTAGACAAAGTAAGAGTTGATCTGTAACAAAAATATTCGATAGGTACTTATTAGGTTAGAATTAAAGTTTAGTAAATAGAAGATTTAGTACAACAACAACAAACAACAACAGCCCATAACGTCCACTGCTGGACATAAGCCTCTCCCGTGATGGGAGGAAAATGCCGTAATCTCCACGCTTGGCAGGCGGATTGGAGATCGCAGTGATGAAAGACTAGGTAACAGAAAACGCTGCTGCCCATTCTCTGGTCTACGGAGGCGCAAGGTGTTCTGCCTCAGACATTAGTCGCCTTATATGACACCCGTGAGTGTAATGGGTTGGTTCTATTCTACTCTGCCGGATACCACACGGCTGAATATTATACTGTCGGAATATTATAGCTAGGGCAAATCAGTTTTACAAACTTCAACCATAGGGTGGTATGTAGATCACATTTTTAGTTGTGTGTAGGTAGGGACTAGACATGTGCGCCGCCTAAAAATTTGCCGGCGGCAGCGCGCTGGTCATATGAAACCGGCGGCGGCGGCGTGGCAATTTTAGTCCAATTTTTTATAAAAAAAATTTAGTTGCATATTTGATTCCATATTTAACTGCAAAGTTATTAAATAAAAAAATATGTTTGATTTTTTAAACTAAATAATGTAAGTATATAATAATATATATCGGCCTCGGTCATGAAGGGTTCCGTATTAGCAAGCATAGATTAGAGATATACATCGAGAGTAGCAAGTATTATTTGACTGGATGCTTTGTTTTTCATTGTGTAAGTTATGTATATTTGCGGTTCTAGAAACTGTGCTATATGTATATCAAAAACTAGTGACTAAATCTCTTTTTAACAATTTTTTTAATATTCATTGAGATCTACAGTATATATTTATTTTAGATTTTTTCCTTTTTACGACATATGTATTTAACCAGTAAAGAAGTGTCTATTTTTTAAATAAAGTAGCTGTGACACACGGACGGACAGATAGACAGACAGACATTTTATTCTATTTATGCTGCATACGTGAAGTATTTATACCAATAAAATAAAAGTAGGTAAACAATAGCAAGTAAGTACCTTATATTTATAACTTATAAGTTACAAATATAAGGTACTTACTTGCTAGTCCATATATGGACTAATATAATAATCAAAGAATTATTAAAATGAAAATTACTTACGATTTATCTCCTTTTGACGATAAAAACTCAAAATCCAATCTACAAGCCGAGTTAAAACAGTGAAGTAAAGAAACAAGTCCAGTAAACAATAGCCAGGGTCAAACAAAGAACAGGTAGGTAATAAAAGAAACACTCGCAAACGCCGATATACAATTTGCCGACTGCAAGCCTTCGAGCGTGGCGCAGGAGCAGACGGGCGGGGGTGTGGGGGCTGCGTGCCACGCTAACATTGACAGTCCCACTCACACATTGATAGCTCGGTTGTTCGGGCACCGCGCGACAGCAATAGATTTTACAAATACCTATTTCTCAATTCTCTCGACCGTAGTGTTTCCTCTTAAGAGGTGTTTTACACCCTTTATATAACATTATACTTCCTGTCGAGAAAAAAATAAAAGCGTGTTGTTGGACTGACAACCTTAAGCGCTAAGCCGAGAGTTCAAAATCCAACAGCGCTGGAAAAAGAGCTTTTATCCAAAGGACTTTAAACTTATGTAAGAGCCAAAGTAGTAGAGGGTAAGTGTATGTGCAGTTACGCTTTACGGTTCAAAGTTGTATACTGTACCTTTGGATTTTTGATGCTCTGGAACAGTCTTCGTTTTCTCTCTCTGTGGCAGTACGGGTGATACTGGAGCATTGCTGCTTGATGGCCTGAGAAAATAAATAATGATATTATACTTAGCCCCATGTAATAGGGGGCGAGCCTATTGCCATCAACCGGGTACAAATCCAGACTCCGTGAGAAATTCTTGATGGAAAAACCCAATTACACTTTGCTCGACCCGGGAATCGAACCCAGGAACTCATGTTCAGCAGTCTTTCAGGGCTTTCGACCACTAGATATACTTGATCGTAAAGGTGATATTTATTTTGTTCAAGTAGAAATAACATGAAGAGTATATAGCCGTAGTAATCTTGTAGTTGTTACCCATGGTCACGCGTGTCGTGTAGACTGAGGTCTCCTAAGAACATCCGCCTTACGATGGTCCGCCTGTACCACGCCTTCGGGAAGGCGAGGATCTCGCCCAAGCGACGCATGTCGTACTTGAACCATGCTGAGCCGACGTCCACGATCGCTGCAAGAGGATACTCATATTCAAAGATGATCAAAATATAAGGAAAATCATATTTGGTGTTTCCAAAACTTAAATTACATGAAATAGCAGACTTTTTTGGCAATTGTTAAAGGTTTAAACATCTAGAATAAATTATTAGTAACACTTAATGAGGATCATTTGAAATGGCAGCACACACGTATGCAAACACAATAAAATTATCACACCATGAGCTTGGCTTTCATAATTTCTTATTTTAAAAATGTAAGGTTCGTAAAAAATTACGCTGACTTGGCGAGCTACACATGCGAGGCAGAAAATTATACATTTGATTTTGGCATCCAGCCTATGGTGAAACAGACGACCCGAATATGTGTGTAGAAAGTAGAAAAGTTTATCACAATATTTATCCACCGTTACAAATTGCGTAGAGACATAAAACTACACTTACTTGAGAACCTCACAGTAGCCTTCGACTGATCCTGTTCCGTTTGGAAGTCCAACTTCCTGGATCTCGACAGATGGAACTTGACAAACTCCACATTGATGCTGAGCGAGTCCTTCCTCTCGGTGTCGGAGAGCGGCGACCACTGCGCCTCCTTGAGGCTGGACTTCTTGCCGCCGTACGGGTGGAACATGTTCACCGAGAAGTCGGCCAGGCAGCCCGTGACGCTGAGACCGCCCATCGCTACTGCTGGCTCCGCCATTTCTCTGTGGAAGGGCGAGTGTCATATGTTGCATGTGCTTAGCGTGACGAGCTGTGTGTGTGTGTCAGTACTCACTCGTCGCTGGCGCGCTTGGAGCTGAAGACGATCTGCAGGCTGGGCAGCTGCAGCAGGCACTCCACGCGCGAGGCGGGCAGGCAGCTGAAGCGGAAGGTGCTGGGCTGCATGTGGAAGTGCACTATGACGTCCACCGGGAACGACGCGTACACGTACTGCCCGTACGACGCGCCTTCCACGGAGCGAGAGCGGGAACCGCTTTCCGCTTCTGTTGGGGAAAGGAATAAGTTACATTTGGATGTTACTGCTGAATGCTTCATTATGAACGTTGTATATTCACAACGCGAAACAGCGTTTTTCACATTGTGGATGATTGGATGTGGTGGAGTTTGACTTTAAAACGGTCAAATGCAAAGTGAACTACGGCTGAAGTTACCGCAGCACCGCCATGGCACGTCTGTTTTGCCGATGCTTTAGGTGCTAACAGAGATTTAATATCTTAATTTAACGCAAACTATACATTTGACGTAAGAGTGAGGTTTGAATTTGAAACAACAAGGACATGAAATTAATGAAAAAATTGGAATGTTTAAGTGCTTTTTAAATACTGGGTGGCGAGCTACTATAGGATGTCAACATCTGCCTAGCTGGCCTTTCCCAGCTACAATGAAAATTTTCCCTTTTCGTCGTCTTGTAAAGATATACAACACCCACTTTAAGGAACATGATAAATTCACGATATCTAATATTATATTCTAATTATTGCCACACTGTCTAATGTAAAGTAAACCTGGAAATTAATTAAAGTTCAATAAAACCATCACAGAAAACTAGCCACTGTCCCTCACATCTTCAAATTCTTAATTTTTTTACCATGTAACAAATTTTTATAAAGTTACCCGGTGTTGGCGTAGAAAACGACGCTTTCGTGGGTATAGGCTCCAGCGTCTGCTCCAGGAACTCCAGTATGTGCGGGCTGATGATGGTCTCCTCGGGAATGCTCTGCAGCGTGATCCACGCGAACAGCGCCGCCTTCTTGACGCCCACCTTGCGCGCGCCCGCGCCCGGGACTGTCTGCGGAGACGGAGCCTCTTCCGGGAGGGTCTTTGATTCGTAGTGGACCTGTGGAAATAGAAATCTGGGTTGTAGGTGCCTGTGCAAAGGTATGTGATGTTTTAAGAACCATCCGCCCTTTTTTTTTAATTGTCATTCTGGAGATTACTATTTTTTTTATCCAATTGCTCTAATAGCGTCGTTATGAACTTTCAAGATTTAATTATAGATTTTAAAATTAACTTAATAATGGAAGCATTATTAAGTTAATTTTCAGTAAACTTAGACCCACTTGGGAAAATCGACATATTTGTGTGACCATCAATATTTTGTGTGACAACAATAACGGTTAAGCGACTTTTGTGTTAAAACTTCAAAATAAGGTTATTCATTCAATATGCTCATTCTCGGCAAAAAACCTCCAATAGTCAAATAAGTCAGTTAGAAAAATGGATACTTACCCATTATTGAATTGTATAACAAAGAAAGCATCCCTTACCTTGAGATCCAACCCGGGTACCCTGAACACGGTAAGGTCCAGCACAGGCTGGTGCCTCGCATGCGGCGCCTTCCTCCGCGCAGCAGTCGGCGAGCTACTGCCGCCCGTCGCTCCCTCCGCCAGCCCTCCGGACGCAGACCGCCCGACGCGCATACGACCGCTAGGCAAACAAGTATCAAATTCGTATAGCAATTTTATTTCATCAGTATAAACGATCTCATACACATAAAATTACTCCTTTTCATCTTGTCTTGTACAAAACAGAACATTACGGTTGACAAATTATGAGATTTGGAAGAATTCCTATCGGGTGGTATCTTAATCATGAGAAGCGTATTCACAGGGCAGCTGCTGTGCAAAGCAGGTCAAAGTGACAGTTAGTACACATTCGGCTGAAACTACTAACTCGGGATCAATCGTCTTGAGGGATGCCACGTTTCGGTAAGCTGGTCTAAACTGGTCATCATTCAGAAGTATCTAAGCCTGATGATTGGCAATGACAAAACAAAGAATCTGGTAACTTTTAGGCTACTAATAAATTGCTAAAATACTGTATTTAGTCATTCTTCGACTAAACCAGTGTATGAATACATCCCTCCCAAGCTATATCACCAAAATGGGCTTTATTAAAACTAAATAAGACTCACATTTTAATACTATCATCCTCTTTACTGGGCTCCTTGGTGTGCAGCACACACTTGCCGCTGTTGATGTACACCTTCACGTCCAGCTCGAAGTCGATGTTCGGCTCCGTGGTCTTGGACTTACTCGTCTTGTTCTCTGAGCTCAGCCCTTCTGATAGTATGCCGCTGTTGAAGAAACAATGAGACAGTTAAACTACCGGGAGGTGGGAAAGAGAGGGCGCTAGACGTCTCCCATAGCGCAGTCTCTTTCCTGCCCTGCACATTAAAACAATACCTGCTTTAAGACGTCATGGTCGGCCTGCTGTGTTACAAAAAAAGAGTGAGGAGTTTAGGATTGGGGGAAATAAACGATAGATGGAGTGTGAGAAACATGATATGGCTAGAAAGGGAGTGACTCGTAAGGCTATTAATAGAGAAGTACGGACGAGGAAGATGTGACGCCAAAACAAAATTCAGAATGATGAACAATAATTATAATATTAACCGCAGTGTCTCAAGACGAAAGTCTATGACCAGTGTGTGTTGCCAGTGATTACATACGGGACCGAAACGTGGTCGCTCACAATGGGCCTCATCAGAAGGCTTAAAGTCACCCAAAGGGCAAGGGAGAGGGCTATGCTCGGAGTTTCCTTGCGCGATCGAAACAGAAATGCAAGAGAACCAAGGTTACCGACGTAGCCCGAAGAATTGCCAAACTTAAGTGGCAGTGGGCAGGGCACATTGCTCGCAGAACGGATGGCCGATGGGGCCGAAAAGTTCTGGAGTGGCGACCGGGACCCGAAGACGTTGCGTTGAAAGGCCTCCCACTAGATGACCTGGTGAAGGTCGCAGGAATCCGCTGGATGCGAGTCGCACAGGACCGGTCAATGTGGCGACACTTGGGGGAGACCTATGTCCAGCAGTGGACGTCTTTCGGTTGAAATGATGATGATGATGATGAAAAATAATTCGCTCTTTGAGAAAAGCATGGGCAAAAAAATGATTTTTTTTTTCTTAGTCCGTCATTTGTACCACTGCTGGGCAAAGACCTCCTCTTTAAAAAAAGTTGTGCAATATTTATGTTACACATTGATGGTATGTTTCACCGTCGGATAAATTTTCTGTTAAAAAGTTTCAATTTCTTTCATGGCTCAGGATACCGTGAAAAAGAATGTGTTGTGCATTTTTTTCATTATTCATTTGATAAAGACAATTTGAACTTCAAAACTATATCCTACAGCAACGGTTCAGTCAACCTATAACCCAGCAGCCTTCACATACCCATGATCATGTTTCCTTCTTAGCTCGACACCTTCAAGCTCGTCGGGCCAGTGGTCGGGGTGGGCAGGCAGAGAGCTCTGTCGCTGTACGGCGGGAGTCTGCAGCGGCCGCGAGCTGCCCGTGCCGGGGCGCGGGCCGCGGAGGGACGCGGAGCGGGACGGACCTAAGCAAACATGCATATTTAAGTTGGTGATATGTACAAGTATGGGCACGGAATTTAGATATAGTTTCAATCTGAAAGCATTCTATTGGCTTTGAATGTTTTCGAATAGCTGTTCTGCTAACTTTTGTTGTTATTTTATTTATATAAAGTTCATGTACAATATTAGTACATAGGCGGACTTAATGCCACAAGACATTCACACCAGACAACCTTTGGGTTAAATAGGAAAAAAATGTGATTAGGTACAAAATAATATATTTAAAAATCAATAATTTTATGGCTATGCTACCAAACGCTGCCTTGACAGGCACTTTTTCATTGTCAAAAATAAGCTACCTACAGCCCAGTCACAATAATAACTGTGAATGGACTATACCCATTCCAAAATCGTAGATTTCATGGAGAAGAATGGGCAAGAAACTTCATGGACACTCTTTTCAAATCAAGTTAGATATTACATAGTCCTGGGTACAATACTGTTGCTTCTGTAGGTGAGCACAATGTAGGAATAGAAAAAAAGACAATTAAAACGTTAAAGATTAGGATAAGCCCTACTAACCATAATAGAAAGTCTAAATGGTATTCACATTTACAGCAACTGAAATGATGCTTCTAATTTATATAAAACAATGGAAATCAAAGTAATTAAATTTCCAAACGAAAAAAGATAATTAGGTAACTACAGGGGAGCATCTCTTTTTAAATGGTAGTTCGTGAGCCCAAGTGGCTGTGGAGCAGGATCAGCATCTTCCGTACGATGTGAACGGGCAGACGACGGCGAGTGCGCGAAACACAACTAACAATAACTTTGCTGTGGCGTGTCAGCAACCAACTCTTTTATTTATTTTCAACACACTTGCCCGTAAAGTGAGCCTTATTACATCGTTCTTAGTGCCATTAACCGATCTATAACACACACGTGCATGATTATATTACACACTAGTGCGTATTAGAATTATCCCTACAAAGTTAAGATAATACCTAGCTGCAAATTATATGTGAGAGTAAACGGAGCATTTTCAATTCAACCGGGTAATACAGTTTTTTTTGTAACAACAAAGAGGTTTTATGCTGCTGAAAATCCATTTACATTTTTGGAATAAATAAATGTGTTAATTAAGACCAAAAAATATTTATTATTATCAAATTATATAAAATTCACAATAATTTGTTATAAAATATTTGCATTTTATCACTAAAATTATAATTTTGAAGTAGGCTCTAAGTAATCAATCACCTTACATTTGGCGCGTGAAAAAAAAAACTTGAGCGCCATTTCCCATAATTTTCATATTTTGTTTGTATTGCATTTGTTGCTGTGGTAAAACTTTTTATTATCTTTGACACTATTATTTAAATCTTAGTACATGACATTGTTAAATTTTTATATTTTAGAATTTCGACTTTTAGGTATATAATAATATACCTGTTTACTTATTAGTTTGTCTGTCGGAATTAATTATTTATTACCTTAATTTTGAATTTAATTGATATATGAAATAAATAATTGTTTTTGAGATTTTGCTACAAAGTAATTATTTAATTAATGTTGTAATTTTTTTATTTGGTTTTTATTTTTATAAAAATGTGAATAGATTAATTTTATGGTGACATAGTTTTTATGTTCCATTTATAGTCTAGTCTAGTTAATGTTTTTTTTTTTTAATATAATTTTTACAGTTACTCATTTTGTTTTTGTATCAATTATTTTTGGAACTTATACAGATTGTAGTAGAATGAGTTCCTCCTTTTTGTCGCTGTGCCCTCAATGTCCCGATTCATCGCGTCTTTTTAGTTCTCGGGGCCTCAAAATACACATAGGGCGCATGCATAAAGATGCGACGTCTAATACTCTCAGGTAGCCAGGTAGGTTTTTCAGCGAGTTCAACGCTGCTGTCTAGGGGGCCGTCGCAGCAGGGGGTGTCATTTCAAAATCTGGCTAAACTCAAAAGAAATACGCCCGTTTTGCGACACATCTCTCGGGGCGCGCGTAGTTTGGCGGCGGAAAAACTTTCCCAAATTATTAACAGCTGCGTAGATAACAATGGCGTTGAAGATTGGTACTCTTTCCTTACCTTCTCTTTTAAAGCATTAAAGACTCTAGGCAGATCGGACAAGGGTAGCATGATGCAGAAAGTTAAAAATAATATCGGTTCCTTTGGCCATTGCTGCTTGGAGTCGCCGGAAATTGATGAAAGGAAGTCTTTTGGATCCCACTCTATCTCGAGGGCAATTGAGACCAAGGTCCATGAGGGGGACCTAAGAGAAGCAGTTCGTCTGTTAATGTCTGACGATACCATGGCTCAATCTGCTCCTGAGACTCTTGATGCTTTGAAATTGAAGCACCCCTCGCCGTCTCGTCCTCTTGTTTTTCCAGATCCCCCTGATCAGTCATGTTTACCGCTGACTGTCACTGTCGAGGATGTGTCCCTGGCTCTCGGCCCCTTCTATAATGGTTCGGCTGCAGGGCTAGATGGAATCAGACCGGGGCACCTAAAAGAACTGACGTCCAGTTCGGCGGGCGACAATGGCCTACGCCTTCTGGAGTCATTGTGCAGGCTGTGCCATTTCTTGCTTATCGGTCAGTTAAATCGAGAGATATGTCCATACTTGTACGGGGCTTCTCTTTGCGCTATCGCTAAGAAGGATGGGGGTTTGAGGCCAATTGCCATTGGTAGCACCTTTCGGCGCCTGACAGCTAAGCTGGCATGTCGAGCCGTTAAGGAAGAGATAGCAGCTTATTTGCAGCCTCATCAACTAGGCTTCGGTACGCGCCTCGGGTGCGAGGCTGCCATACATGCCACTCGTGCTTTTGCGACAGGGCCCGAAAACGCGAACTGCATCATTGTAAAGCTTGATGTCAAGAATGCGTTTAATATCTTGGAAAGAGATGTTCTCTTAAGGGAGATCTCAGGGAGCTGGGCCTCGAGGTTAACTTAGCTAAGTGTGGGTTCTTCCCCTGTGGTCCTGAGGCTGTGAGAAAATTCTCGCATTTTTCTTCCTTTCTTCCGGGTCTCACTATGCTTTCACCTAACTCTTTCAATCTCTCGGGTGCCCCGATCTTCCCTGAAGCGGTCCCTGAGGCTCTAGAGGATCGCAAGCGTAATCTTCTCGACGCCCACAGAAGGCTCAAGAATTTCTCTGTCCACGTCGCTTTGGTACTTTTGCGCATGTGTTTCGCGGTACCGAAGTTGACATACTTTTTGCGGACTGCCCCGACGTGGTGGTTCCCAGTCTCTCTCATCTTTCGATGAAGCTCTTAAGGAGACGGTAGAGAGTATTTTGAACGTTTCGCTGAACGAAGCTCAATAGGCGCAAGCGGCTTTGCCGATCCGGCATGGAGGTCTGGGGGTTCGTCGCACACAGGATGTCGGCTTGCCGGCCTTCTTGGCGTCTGCGCATGGTGTTACTGACTTGGTCGCTCGCATTCTATCTCTTGATGGCAAACAAGTCAGTATCCCTTTCGCAGCGGACGCTCTGGCGGCCTGGTCAGGCCATTGTTCTGGCGGTATCTTCCCGGAAGAACCTCAAGTGCAATGCTCTTGGGATGATGTAGGAGCGAAGGCGGTTCTAGCTGGACTTAAAGATCGGGCGGAGGGGGTTGAATTGGCGCGCTCAAAGGCAGTGTCGCGGTCAGAATCAGGAGCGTTCACCTCACCTAGGTACTTTACTTGACGGCGACTCTTTGAGGGTGTCGGTGGCTACCCGCCAAGTTTGGATGGATGTTTGTTACTCAATCACGCCAAAACGGCTGAATAATATTATACTTTGCCAATTCACCTCTCAATATATGTGTATGTATAGTTACTCTTCCTTTCAAATGATTCTATCAAAGATAGGTCAAACCATACTACAGGGTGGAATAGTACTCAGTACAGCTGGCGTCAGCAGCCACCTTGCGATAGACACGAGACTTAGTCTCATCATCTGCCTAGCCTTTTCCCAACTATGTTGGGATCGGCTTCCAGTCTAACCGGATGCAGCTGAATATCAGTATTTTACATGGAGCGACTGCCTATCTGACCTCCACAACCCAGTTAGTACTGGGTAATACGATACCCCTTGGTAAGACTGGTTGTCAGACTTTTTGGGAATGGTCAATTTACGTCTTCTTTGATGAATAAAATCAAAACTATTTGTTTTACAATATTTGAGATCCTCTTAACGAGCTCTTTCATTTGACACAGTAAGTTTTGCATTTTTTTTTTTTAATATCCTAATTTATTCCTCACACATCTGTGTTTGGGTAATGGGATTACACCATCCAACCAAATTTCACTTGATTTGGTCCAGTAGATTCGGAGCAAATTGGCTGTGACAGACGGACGGACAGACAGACAGACGCACGAGTGATCGTATAAGGTTTCCGTTTTTTTCAATTTTTGTACGGAACCCTAAAAATGCTGAAATCGTACATAACGAGATATAATAATGAAAAAGACATTATTAATTAGTATTGCTAAGTATTGTTACATCTAGTACACCAACTCACTTTTATTTTGGATCCTGTTTGCTTGGTTGCTGATTAGAGCGCTACTAGATATATTGTTTTGTTATTGTGATCGCGTAACCTCATTTTTGTTATTTTATACAATGAGCGTAGATTAGGCTAGTTCCCACCATCAATATTGAAAATCTATTTAGTCCGTTAGTTATTGGAAAATACACAAACGTACGGACACGTATATTTTTTGTTTTTGTAAATCTATGAAGCAGCGTTTTTTTGGAAATATATTGCAGCAGCGTTTTCTGTTAGTCTTTCATCACTGCGATCTCCAATCCGCCTGCCAAGCGTGGAGATTACGGCAAATTCCTCCCATCATGGGAGAGGCTTATGTCCAGCAGTGGACGTTATGGGCTGTTGTAGTAAATCTATGAATATTGACAAAGATAAAACGCATTAAAACTCGGGAGTAGGGGCTCCTGACGCCAGAACGCACTAAAAATTATACCAAGGCGTAACCTATTGAGAATTTTAAAAGCGTCGTATCTTCGTCAATTTTAGTTTCCGTAACAAAAGAAAAAATACGGGTCAAATATTTTTGGATAATCTAACTGACGGACTAATTAGATCTTTTTTTGTCATCTACCCTTTTCTGTACGCTTCTAAACATGATATTTAAATTATTTTTTCAGTAATTGTATTATTGTGAATTTTTGATGAGGACTAATAAAGATCTTAAACCATATAATGATCAATCTATACATAACACTTACCAGTAAGCGGCTCGCTCTCCATAGAACTCCAGCTGCCACCTTCAATGATGTCTGCGAGTCTGTTCTCCTCATCTCCAAGTAGTAATGTCTCACCGGAATCTCCGACACCGGGTGACATCGCCAGGTTCGGTTCTACGACACTGTAAGATAGGTAGGTAGTTAGTTCAATATCTGTTTTTACCCGGATTCAGAAAGCTATACCACGATTTCAAAATTAAAAATCCCATGTAAACTGTTGCTGATTGTCAAAAATAACATCAGCTAATTAGTTAGGTTTTTTACTTAATTATGCCAGAACCTGTAAGTTCTAATGTCTAACATCTGGCATGTAATCTGTTTTTTGAAAGGGAGCCTTTTGTGGCTGTCTTAAAATGTCAAATATACACCAACTAACGAATTTGTTCAGATACAGCAAATTTAAGTTATTTACTATTTTTAAAGCAGTTTTACCTAAGAAGTAATTCTTACCCTTCAAAGTCTTTCCTCTCCTGCGGCGGAGTGGGCACGACGAACGACTTGCTCCTGTTGGAGCCTAGCCCCAGCTTGCCTTTGGTGATGGAACTAGCGCGCACGCTTTGACGACGCAGCTTCTGAATCATGTCCCTGGAGGAAAAAAAAATACAACTGTAGTTACAAGTTAATAGGGCCGCGGTCGATGGATGACCAACTGACCATCCGTTACATACAGACTTCCCTCCGTGCAAAGCGGAAAGCACGTTAAGCGTTAGTTCACAACGAGACGCGACGGTACTGGAAGACGTCAGTGATTGCGCATCGCCGCGAGACGCATCGCGTGTGTATCTTTTCGTATAGTAAATAAAGTTATATTTTGAGTCGCTCTATTAAAATGTGCGCGCAGCGTCGCTCGCGTCGCATCGCGTATCGGTGTGTATTGACCCTAAGCCGTCGGGCCCGGTTGTCAATTGTAGATCTTTGACAGTCATAACAGTAAGGCAAGGAATATCGGATAGAACCAGTTTAATAAGACTGGAAGGCATCCGGTAAGGAAGGAAGCCGACACCCACCAAGTTGTGAAAAGACTAGGCAGATGATAATAATACCTTCTAAAGTCCTTGAACACTAGCGCCTCCAGGTCATGCAGCCTCTTCATCTCGTACTCGATGGTGGTGTGACTGGCACCCAGGGTCCGAAGGTCGTTGATGATCTTGGCCTGTTCGTTCATCTCCTTCTCAATGAGCTTGGAGCGTTTCTTGGCGTCGATGCTGGTGTCGAACACGAAGGCTGGGAGGTGGTCTGTGTATTTGCGGCGGAGAATTATGCTTTCCTGGTAGATAGAACAAACAGATTGTGCCAATTAAGTTCTAAATCAAAATAATAATAGCTGTACAAGTTGAGTTAACTAAGGATCGAGCTAAATGCTATGAATTCGGAGAGGGCTTTGTACAGCAGAGGCTAATGATGAAAAGTTGAATCATGGACAGTGGCGTGCAGCGGTATTCCACGAAGGGTAGGCCACGAAATAATGATAGCAAAAAAAATTTCGTCTGCGCCATCTTGATTTTCGAAAACGACACCCATGAAGAAAAAACCAAAAATTTTCGTCGGCGCCTTTTTGGATTTTCATTTTGACCTCATTTTTATTATCAGCGACCCCAAAAACCTCAAAAACGACACCCATGAAGAAAAAACTGAAAATTTTCATCGGCGCCATCTTGGATTTTCATTTTGACCTCATTTTCATCATCAGCGACCACAAAAACCACGAAAATGACACCCATGAAGAAAAAACTGAAAATTTTCGTCGGCGCCATCTTGGATTTTCATTTTGACCTCATTTTCATCATCAGCGACCACAAAAACCACGAAAATGACACCCATGAAGAAAAAGCTGAAAATTTTCGTTGGTACCACCATCTTGGATTTTCATTTTGACTTAATTTTCATCATCAGCGACCCCAAAAACCTCGAAAACGACACCCATGAAGAAAAAACTGAAAATTTTCATCGGCGCCATCTTGGATTTTCATTTTGACCTCATTTTCATCATCAGCGACCACAAAAACCACGAAAATGACACGCATGAAGAAAAAACTGAAAATTTTCATCGGCGCCATCTTAGATTTTCTTTTTGACCTCATTTTCATCATCAGCGACCACAAAAACCACAAAAATGACACCCATGATAAAAAAACTGAAAATTTTCGTTGGCGCCATCTTGGATTTTCATTTTGACCGCATTTTCATTATCAGCTACCCCAAAAACCTCGAAAACGACACCCATAAAGAAAAAACTGAAAATTTTCATCAGCGCCATTTTGGATTTTCATTTTGACCTCATTTTCATCATCAGCGGCCACAAAAACCACGAAAATGACACCCATGAAAAAAAAACTGAAAATTTTCATCGGCGCCATCTTGGATTTTCATTTTGACCTCATTTTCATTATAACCAACTCAAAAACCACGAAAACGACACCCATGAAGAAAAATATAATATCAATAATATTATTAATTATTATAATAATAATACGCGCCAATAACCCCCAGGAATTATTATTTTAATCAACATACACCCAGCACTGGCCTGCAAATTGCAAAAAACCTAAGGAAATTTAAATTACGCGGGCTAAAGAACATTCACCTTGAATCCTGGCCTTGTGTTGTAGCAGCCAATCATAGCCCAGCTACACTCGCAGGAGTTACCGCCCAAAAATGGCTGCAATCTATACATGTGTGCAGTTCATACACACGAAAATATGCACCAATTTGCCGCTGTGTGCGTAAATTTATCAATGGGTTGAAGGCCAGCAGACTATTTGCCTATAAGATGCGTCCGGCGGGTGAGCGTCGAGCTTCGTAGCAACTTCCAGTACAGTGTTGGTTACGTAACACGGGCGCGAAAAATTGCTCTAAGTATTCGAACAGGAGTTTGAACTTTTTTTAATATTTTGTACAAAGTGTTATTTTATTACATAGTTCATTAGTTATAATAATTGCCCCAGTTGGTAGGGTAGGCTTCGTCTAATTGCCTCTTCGTAGCGCACGCCCATGATCATGGATCTACTAATACACACAGAATAACTAATGCATCAAAAAAAAAAAATCTTTAGATAGGTATCGATGTCGATTCTGTTGTGCATAAACTAAACTTAATTTGCTATCTTTTTCTCTCTAATAAAACGAGAAAGAGACGGACGTAATTTAGAGCTGTCAAATTTAGTTGGAACTAATATTTCCATACAAATGAAGGATGCACATAAAAAAACATGTCGACTAAAAACACGGTGAAGCGCAAGGCATAAACTAGTTTGACATCTCTAACTTAGATCATAGCTATAGCCGTCCTTTTCTCGCACTGCCTTTTAGTAAAAGATAGCAATAGCCTTAATTAAGTTTAGTTTGTGCACAACAGAATCAACACCAGTTTTTACTCTTATGCATTTATAATTTACATAGGCATTTATTCTACTTTTGTCCAATTACTTTTAACATGTGATGAGGAGGGAAGAATCGCATGGGACTAAAAGAGTGATGAATAAAAATGTTGATGGATGGAGAGGGAGAGGAAGACCAAGGAAACGATGTAAGGATTGTGTGAGGAATGATATGAGGGGAAAAGGTGTAAATGATTGTTTGACGGTTGACAGGGGAAAATGGAAGAAAAAAACGTGTTGCGCCGACCACAAGTAAAATGGGATAAGGGCAGGAAGATGATGATGATGAGTGTTAATAAATAGTCATAAGTAAATAAATAAATATATATGTTAATACCTGAGAGTCTTTGCTGTTAGTTGCCTCGTCATCGGGATCGCTCTCGTAGTCGCACTGGAGCGGATCCTCCTCCTCGTAGCCGGTGAGCATGGTGAGCGTGTGGCCCAGCGCGGACAGCTGCTTGCCCACGTTCACGTCCAGGTGGATGTCCACGCCCTCCATCTGCCACGACACGTTCAGGAACCATTTCGCGTTTTCTACAAGATAACATGGGTTAGGTTTAACAAGAATTGTTCAGACAAATACAGTTTTGCATTTTTTTTTGTATACCTACCGAATCAAAATGTATGGAACAGCTGATTATAGATAGATATCATCATCATCATAATTTCAGCCGAAAGACGTCCACTGCTGGACATAAGCCTCCCCCAAGTGTCGCCACATTGACCGGTCCCGTGCGACTCGCATCCAGCGGATTCCTGCAACCTTCACCAGGTTATCGGTCCACCTAGTAGGAGGCCTTACAACGCAATGTCTTCCGATTCGCGTTCGCCACTCCAGTACTTTTCGACCCCGTCGGCCATCCGTTCTGCGAGCAGCACATTGCTCGCAGAACTGCCACTGCCACTTAAGTTTGGCAATTCTTCGAGCTACGTCGGTAATCTTGGGTCGAATCAGAAATGAAGACATCCGTCTTTATTTCTGATTCGATCGCGCAAGGAAACTCCGAGCATAGCCCTCTCCATTGCCTTTTAGGCCCATTGTGAGCGACCACGTTTCGGTCCCGTATGTAATACACACACACTGGTCATAGATTTTCGTCTTGAGACACTGCGGTAAGTTGGAATAGAAGATACCGCGCAACTTCCCGAACGCTGCCCAGCCGAGCCGGTCCTCCATGGTCTCAGGCATGACCACTATATCGTCGGCAAACCGAAGGTGAGTGATGTACTCGCCACTGACGTTGATGCCTAGCCCTCTTCAGTCCAGAACCATGAAGACATCCTCCAGTGCAGCGGTGAACAGTTTCGGAGATATGATACCTATCCTACGTTCCCTGTCTCACACCTCGCTGCAGAAGGATAGGTTCCGAAGCTTGGTCCTGAAGTCGGACTGACATGGTGGCGTTTTTGTACAGACACTTCAACACTCGATCTACCGGTAGTCGATTTGGCACCGTTGGAGAGACTGCAGTACAGCCCAGTTCTCTATCGAATCGAAGGCTTTCTCGTAGTCCACAAACCCCAAACAGAGGGGCAGGTTATACGCTTCGGTCTTCTGTATAACCTGCCGCAGCGTATGTATGTGGTCCACAGTGCTGAAGCCTTTTCGGAAACCGGCTTGTTCGAGAGGTTGGAAATCGTCAAACATGCGCGCGAGACGATTCGTGATGACTCTTGAAAACAACTTGTAGACATGGCTTAGAAGTGAGACGGGCCTATAATTCTTCAACTGTTACTTGTTACTGATTCTATTCTGATTCTATTGTTACTTGTTACTGTTCTGATCTGTACGACGTGCCTTAAAGAACTTAGACCCGGTCGTATGGACAATTTCCACCAATCCATCGTTGTATTCGTCCACTGAGCTTCCTAGGCACTCGAAACGGTTCTGGAGTTCAAGCTGAAAGCTCTCGGGGTTTTGGATTTGGATCTGTGCTGGACGGAGCGTAGACTTCATCAGTCGATACCGTTCTAGCTTGATATTGATGTTCAATGTGCCTCTTACCATGCGGTGATCGCTCCCAGTTTTCACCGAATTGATCACCGAGACATCATTAAACATTTGCTTCTTGGTTGACATGATGAAGTCAATTTCATTTCTAGTTGCACCATCGGGGCTCTGCCAGGTCCACTTCCTGTGCTCACGCTTTCTGAAGAAGGAGTTCATTATATAGAGGCCCTCCTTCTCCATAAAACTAGCCAGTTGGTGACCCCGGCAATTTCGACGTCCACCTCCAAATTGCCCCACCTGCAGCTCATCCCAGTCTCGTTTGCCCAGTTTTGCGCTGAAGTCCCCCATGACAAGGGTGAAGTGAGTTTTGGAACTATGCATGGCTTTAGAAATATCCTCATACATGGTCTCCACTTCGTCATCGGGGTGTGCCGAGGTCGGGGCGTATACCTGTATGACCTTCAGCGAATATCTTGAGGATAATCTGAGTATAAGGTACACCACCCTGGTCGACACACTCTCGATCTTCACCACGTTGTTCAGAAGGGACTTGTGGACGATAAACCCAACACCACCCTGGGACTGCCGGTCACCCTCTCGGGAATAGAGCAGGTTGCCGGATTTCAGGATTAACGTGTCTTCCCCCTCTCTTCGGACTTCAGATAATCCCACAAAACTCCATCGCAGCCTGCTCAATTCCTCTTCGAGTTCCGCTAATTTCTCGTCGGTCCGGAGTGTGCGTGTGTTGTATGTTACCAGGTCCAGTCGCTGGTGTTGGCAGCCGGATCCCTTCCAGAGATTCTTCGCACCCCTTGCCACGCCGTAACCTCGACCGCTGCCGTAGTCGAGGGTAGACGGGCTGCCGGGCACTAGGGGCCATTTCTGTGATGCGCTATTAATTTTTGGGGTTTTGCCATAATCGCCACGCTTGGCAAGCGGGTTGGCGATCGCAGTACGGTTGTTACAAAAGCACAGAGAACGCTGCTGCCCATTCTCTGGTACTTACCAGAGAATGGGCAGCAGCGTTCTCTGTGCTTTGCGTTTTCCTGTGCTTTTTTCTTATGCTTTTGCGTTGCTGTTGCTGTGCTGAAGATATGGGACGGTGCTATTCTTTACGTCCGACACCGTAGAGACTAGATATACAGGGTGTGGCGTAAGTAGTGGTCCACCGTTCAGGATTCGATGAACCAGATAATTAACTATAACAATTAAAAATTTAAACCATTTATACCCAAGGGTTCCGAAAATATTTCTTTTTTGTCTTTTATTTACGAAATTTCTACCCTTTATTACAAATTTGGTTGTAGTTTCAACAAAAGTCATTAATCTTTCATTTTGATTTCTGTTAATTACTGCTGAATACTAGAGCTATCACGATAAATTATGATTTTTTATGTAAATTCAGCTCTTTTGAAGAAAAAGTTGGTTCTTCTCTAATTTTAACCCAAATTTTTAACACACCATCAAGTTCAAGAGCGATTTTTGTAAAAAAAAAACGTACCACATTGTCAGTGCCCATGTATTTAATAATATGCCTACTAAATGCCGATTTCAAAATGATATCATTATAACAGATCCAATAATTTAACAAAAAGATATTCAATTTTAATTGAAGAAAAGAAAATTTTCATTAAACTATCTTTTTAAACTTTATAAAATAAAATAAAAATAAATAAATTGTTTATTGATCACGAAAGTACAGATGGTTCGAGACAAACTTATACTAGTTACAAACAAGATATTATACAAAGTTATGTAACTACATTAGAAGGTAGAACATGTTGATGTAAGTACATGGTACATCTGTTGACAATTTACTTTACCCTGTCTCTTAAACTAGGGTATACCTGTATCTTAAGAGACAGTGGACGGCCATAAGTTTATGGTTTTATATACCTATTTACTACTACTACTATTTATTGCGTTAATACTTACGATATTTGCTAAAAAATGCACTACAGTGTCAATGCCCATTTGTTTTAAAAAAAAACTACTATAACAGAGTTATGTAGACCTAACTTGTTACTTCAGGTATTTGAACAAAGAATTAAAAAAAAAAACAAATCACTTTATTTATCATTTATTATTAATCTTTGTCATGATTACAATCATTAAAATTAAACGAAATGTTCAAAATGGCCCCCATTCGCAGCAATACACGCTCTGCAACGTCGAATAAACGACCGTTTAAGTCGTCGGGCAAACCCGCTTTCGCTGACTTCTCTAGCTGCTGCCTGGATTCTAGTCCTCAATTGGTCAATACTTGTGATTTCTTTGCTATAGACTTTTTCTTTTAGGCAACCCCAATAAAAGAAATCTAGGGGATTTAGATCTGGCGAGCGTGGTGGCTACAATATTGGACCTAAGCGCCCAATCCACCTATTTGGATACGCTGTATCAAGGTGCTCTCGTACTCTAACAGCATAGTGAGCGGGACAGCCATCGTTCTGCAGCCACATGTCTTCTTGGACTTCAGGAACGACACCTTCCAGAAGCAAGGGCAAGTCAATTTGCAAAAAACTTAAATATCTTTCTGCATTTAATGTTTCTGGCAGCTCGTGTGGACCGATTATCTGTCCGTTAATGATACCGGTCCAAAGGTTTATTTTAAATTGATACTGTGATCTGTCTTGCCAGAGGTTATGAGATGCGGGTTTTCTAGCTGCCAGTTACGCAAATTGTGTAGATTTAAATATCCATCTTTTTTGCAGGATGACTCGTCGCTCCATAGTATTTTGTTAAAAAACTGCGGGTCTTCTCTTATTCTGCGTAGCATTACTCTACAAAATGTTACTCTCAAGTGATAATCTCTTGGTAGCAATGACTGTACCCTTTGATAGTGGTATGGGTACAGTTTATCTCTTTTGAGTATTCGATGTACAGATCTAGTTGATATGCCAGTTCTGCGACTTAAGACACGGATTGATGTTGAAGGATCTTCTGTAACTAAATTCATTACCTCTTCATCGTTGTGTCGTCGCGGTCGTCCTTCACCTGCACCGCCTACGCCTGTGCCGGGTATCCTTCCCTCGGTGTATGCGTTATGCACTCTCCCAAAAACTCGGTGGTCTGGATGTCTTCGATCGGGATATCTCTCCCGATAAAGACGAGCTGCTTCTCTACCGACACCTCTGCATTCGCCATAAATAAAATGCATGTCAGCATATTCGCGCGGTGTGTACTGAGGCATTTTTTAATTGTCACTGCACTGCACGTTTGTCCAAATCGTTGAGCAAGCCAGTCACCAGTACACGTAGCCAATATCGCAGAGATCACCAAAACAACAAGTCCAATCAGTAGGCAAATTAAACAGAGTCCGGGGTCAGGCAAGGGTAAAGAAATGGCGGAGGCAAACACAGGCAGAATAAAAACGAAACGCATACGACGCACGACACGGGTGACGAGATCGTACTAAATCATTTCGAGAATTTTGGATATTTCAACGTTAGTAATGAAAGAGATAGCAATACCCTACCATATCTTTTCCTTATCACTCCTATTGTGCGTAACTCGATTGCGAAAGCTTCAACGGGTTTTTGTTAACAAACGATGTCTCAGGTAAAAAAAGGGTCAGGTTTTTTTTACCTGACATGTTTGTGCTTCAACACAAATCACATTAGAAATGTAAAAAGTTAGATTGTATCCGTTTTTTAAGTTTTAATACGTTTTGTAATAGTATTAACGCAATAAAGTTTAAAAAAGTAGTTTAATGAAAATCTTCTTTTCTTCTTCTTTTGAACTTGATGGTGTGTTAAAAATTTGGGTTAAAATTAGAGAAGAACCAACTTTTTCTTCAAAAGAGCTGAATTTACATAAAAAATCATAATTTGTCATGGTAGCTCTAGTATTCAGCAGTAATTAACAGAAGTCAAAATGAAAGAATAATGACTTTTGTTGAAACTACAACCAAATTTGTAATAAAAGGTAGAAATTTCGTAAATAAAAGACAAAAAGGAAATATTTTCGGAACCCTTGGGTATAAATGGTTTAAATTTTTAATTGTTATAGTTAATTATCTGGTTCATCGAATCCTGAACGGTGGACCACTACTTACGCCACAGGCTTAGGCTTTATATAGAACAGTAGATTGGTTGATTGATTTGTTGCCTGCGACCTTCGTCCGCGTGAATAATTATAAAAATTACTTCCCTATTTGAATCGGATTTTGTTAACAATTTCAAGGGTTATTTTTTTGCACAGAAACGTAATTAAAAAAAAAAATTCGTGGATTTTTTTTTTATCTGCGTAACCCTCCCTTCACTAAAATTATATTCGGTATGGTTTTTTGCTCTTGTCAAAGTCAGCTGTTCAAATTTCCGGCGGCCATTTTGTGACTTAGCAGGGAGATAAAGGAGGGTCAACGGTCCTCTAACGTTAGCAGAGCCTTGATGGACTGATAGCGTTAACAGACGTTTATGAATCATGTTTTTTAGCATCGGGTCTTCAAGGAGCCTTCAAGGAGGCTCTAACTTTTTATGAATAAGGCTGTCTAATTTTAGCAGAGCCTTGATGGACTGATTAGCGTTAATAGACGTTGTAGTTGTACCAACCGTGTCAATTGTTATATTATTATATATTATGTTATGTCAAGATTGGAAAATGACGATGAACGCTGGCTAAAATGCATAATTACTGTTTTTTTTGTTTTTGATCAGTGTATCAAACTCAAACTCAAACTCAAAGCATTTATTTCAATTAGCCCATTACGGCACTTTTGAATGTCAAAAAAAAGAAAATCAAAGCTACAGTCCCAGTCACAAGGCATAATAACTTGAGAAAGTACTGTAGTTGCAAATTCCCTAGCGTAGATCTCTATGGAGAAGAACGGGCAAGAAACTCCATTGACACTCTTTTAAAATCAAAATATTGTTACAAAATCTTGGTTACATCATTAATTTTGAGATCATACATAATTACTGTTTTTTGTTATTGATCAGTGTATTATTTTTTATTAAATGTCATATTTATATAGGTCTTTATTATTACATGATATAGTAATAGTACTGTCGTCTGTGAAAAGTGTTACAGGATAGTCAATTGACTTTGGAAAGTCATTTAGGTAAAGTGTAAAAAGTGGAGGTCCTAAAACACTTTGTTGCGGAACTCCGTAGGTAACGGTTCGTTCCTCCGATATAAAGTTTTCTTCATGTTTGGTTTTAGTGTTTAGTCTACATATTTCGGTAATTTGTTTTCTGTCGTTCAAAAATGATTTAATAAGTTCAAGAACATTCCCTCTAACTCCGTATGCATCAAGTTTTTTTAACAAAATATCATGTTGGACACAATCAAATGCCCTAGTCATGTCATATATAGCACGTGCTCATCATGCAAAATATAGCACAGACTGGATTATTTTTATCCATATTTGTCATCATCGAGTGCAAAAAGTCATAAACTGCCATATTCATTGTTTTCTTTTTCTAAATCCTTTTTGTTCGTTACATATATGAAATATAGTATTCAATTACCTTTGAGAACATCGGTATTAGTGCAATCGGCCTTATATATTCCATTAGTTTCCTGTCTTGTTTTTTAAACAAAGGCCGATTTTTTTAATGCGTCTAGAAAAATGCCTTCACATATACACAAATTTATAATATGACTGAGCGGGTGACTTACATTCAGTTAAAAAAGTATCGGGAATGGATGATTTGTTTATGGTTCCAAATTCAAATTTTTGTTTTTTTTGTAGTTGTTAGATTGGCACAACTGTTTTCCATTTTGGCGCGGAGTTTGAGTTGCATCTGTTATTTATATTAAATACAGTGCTGGTTTTAGTAATATCATATATAGTGTGTATTGCGAATTTCATAATGGACAAAAATATCGAACAAAGAGTTTGTCTTAAATTTTGCATCGCCAATGGAATTTCGTGTTCGGAGTCACTGAAAATGTTACAGAAGGCTTACGGTGAATCGACTTTATCAAAAACTCGTGCTCATGAGTGGTTCAAAGCGTTCAAAAGCGGTCGAGATGTGATGGAAGATTTGCCTCGCTCTGGTAGGCCGTCAACGTCTGCAACTGAAGTTAACATCGCAAAAGTGAAGAAAATAGTGACTGAAAATCCCCATTCAACTCTGAGAGAGATAGCCGCCGAACTTTCGTATCTCACGAGTCGATCCGTACCATTTTAACATTTTAACTAATCATTTGGGTATGAAACATGTTGCTGCTCGGCTAGTCCCAAAAGATCTGAATTTTCTCCAAAAACTCAATCGCATGAAAGTCGCTGAGGACATGCTAGAACGAGTCAGTTCGGACCCAACATTCATGAAACGCATTGTTACTGGTGACGAGACGTGGGTTTACGAGTTTGACATGCAAACTAGTCAACAAGCTTCGGAGTGGCGCCTTCCAACTGAACCGAAACCGAAAAAACCACGCCAAAGTCGATCAAAAGTCAAAGTCATGTTGACTGTTTTCTTTGACTATCGCGGTGTTGTGCACTCTGAATTCTTACCGGAAGGTCTAACGGTAAATAAAGAATATTATTTGAGCGTTATGCGGCGTTTAAGAGAGCAAATTCGACGAAAAAGGCCAGATTTGTGGAAAGAAAATTCTTGGATTTTGCACCACGACAATGCGCCTTCGCACAAGGCTATCATTGTGGACGAATTTTTGACCAAACACTCAACAAATACCATCCAGCAATCACCATATTCACCAGATATGGCTCCTGCTGACTTTTTTCTTTTTCCCGTTTTCAATCGATAGAAGACATAAAGGAGAATTCGCGGCGAGAACTGAACTCAATTCCGGAAGCAGCGTTTAAAAAATGTTTTGATGAATGGATTATTCGTTGGCGCAAGTGTATCGTTTCTAAAGGAGCATACTTTGAAGGTGATAAAATAATTTTGAATGAATAACAGACATTTTGTGTATTATTGATTTTTTCCCGGTACTTTCTTGACAGAGTAGTATTTCATCAGCAACTGTATTTTTGTACTGATCCCGTCATAACCCACACTATTTGTATTGTTTAGCGCTAAAATGATTTTTTAATATGTCATTCGGAAAACTTGGAGCGATAAACATAGAATCCTTTCTGTTCAAAATATATTTTGTTACTCTATGCCCTGAATTTATCGAGGGTTGAATTTTGTCAACAAAATAAACATTAAATTAGTTAGAAATATGGTTTGGATCCGAGATAATTTCATTATGAATTCTAATTTTGGGGATATTATTCTTTGGTATATTTAATTTTGGTTTGTTTTTAATTTTCCAGGTTGTTTTGGATTTATTTGTTGATTACTATTTTGTGCTTTCTATGTTAAATTTATTATTCTTTTAAATAGTTTTGAGTAATTCTTAAATCGCGTTTTATTCTGTTGAGTAAGTTTTATTCGATACTGCCACAATATTTGCCGTTTCTTCTCACTGCATTTTTAAATACCGCGCGATACCCATTTTTGTTTATTGTGAACATTCAATTGCATTATCGAATGCCTAATGTCTGTTTTCACCATGTCGTGACGTCTAACTTCGCTATTACCATTTCCTGGTGGCTGGAAAGAAGTAATTTACACACCAAAAAACCAAAACAAAAATAGTTATTTATGATACTACTGCGGTAAGTTGGTTTTATAAACGAGTAGACGAATGTAAGCCCAAGACGATAAAATTTCTTATTATTATTCTTGTCATACAATGTTTTTCAACACATTTGCGAGAAAACAGTACAATATGTAATGAAACAAACTTTTTCATTAGACTATTTTTAATAGCGAATAAGAAATTCTACAGTTATGTCACTACTCTTGGAAATTAATAGTGTTTGAACAATATTGCAAGAGACCGTTTTATGCAATTTGCGCCTCATTCAAAATATCAGGTGGATTAGATTCCATAATATCAGATTCCTCGCTTGAACTTATATTATTATTTTGTTTACAAATATCAGTCAGAAAATCGCAACAAACATTGACGTTTATAATATGAAAAAGGCGCGATTTTGCAAATGGCGCCACATGCACGTGGCGAAAATTAGAACTACATCTTTCATCTCATTTACTCTTTAGTATTAAAGTGAGACAAACGTATTGAGCAAAAGCGCTTCCAAGGAGGTTCGATCAGTAAGCTTATTTATTCTCGTAATGTGAAACTCCTTGGTGGAATTCTTATAATATTTTTAATAGAAATTAAAAAAAAACCGTAAAGAATACGCACGGTGCTATACAACGGGGTATGCGGTAAAATAGGTATTTAGGTGAGAGTACCTATTTTACCGCACGTTCCGTTGCATGGTGCGTAATTATCAACTTTCGAACAATGTATACAGGCTTCGTAATAGTATATTTCATTACAAGTGCGGAAAGGCTGTCATTGCAAAGAGTTCCGACAAATGTCTACCCGAGCCGAGGCGCAGCCGAATGCGAGGGTTGACAGTCGGAACAAGTTGCAATGACGGTACCGCAGGTGTACTGAACGACTATTTTTAATACTGTTGCGGAAAAATGAAGCAATTTAATAAAATAATAAACACACAATAAACTCAACTAACTAATCATTTATTTCTTATAAAAGTTATAGTACACATGTACATTGAAAATTTTCTGGAAAATGGCGCCAACCGTAGAATATAAGCAGAGTTTTTTTTTTCTTCACCCATTTTGGTAGGCAAAGGGAACTATCCATACAGCTTAGTCTTCAGTAGATTTTTTTTATTGATATGAAATGAAAATGAAATTTAATGAGATGAAATGAAATGAAACCTAACCTAACTCATTCAATTAAATCATTAAATCTGATATTGAAATAAATTAGTAGCTTCTTTTTAGAAATATACGTATTTGTATGAATCACAAAAACTCTTTAGTAAAAACTTCATGGTTGGTTTTTCTTTTTAATAGACATTATTTTGACAGTTGGGAAAGAGAACGCACGAGTTCGAGTAAGGTAAAAAAAAAGCACTAGTATGCCCACATCCCGAACGCTATAAGTCCCTGCAGTATTGCAGGGACGTATAGCGTTCCCACTTTTTGAGCAACTGTATTAAAAAAGCATTTTTTGAGCAAATGTGTTGAAAAGAAACTTACCATTATGTTTAGCAGCAGTAGTCCTACTGCACACTTCGTAGGTCCCCTCGGACACACAGCACACATTCAAGCTGGGTTCATCGGCCCGGGGCTTCCAGTCATCCAGCGACGCTTCGAAGTCATCCGCGAAGCGCAGGCACAGCCCTACGAACCGGCCCTTCGACACCAGCGCGCCGGACGAACACGCGCCGATGTTGGTGGACTCCAGGGTCACTACGACAGCCCCCCGGGCTTCGCCCTCGCCGCACCACGCACCCCAAGCGCCACGGCCTAGACCCCAACGAGCCTGGGACAACAAAATAATAATAGGGGTTAAAGTATGAAATTGCCGTTGTATAGTAATAGACACTTGACATGTAATCTTCATGGTGTGAGATTTTTGTGTGAAACTTTTTTCACGTGATACCTATGAGGTTCTTCTTTTAAAAAATGTGTAACATTCGATTTTCGACGTTTTATTGGTTTTTTTTATTCAGCTTAGACGTAAAGATGGATACTTCGAAAATCCGAGTTATTTTTGAATACGAGTTCAGACGCGGAACTAACGCGGCAGAAACGGCTTGCAATATCAACGTTGCGTTTGGAGAGGAGACTGCTATTGAACGCACCATGCGATTTTGGTTTAAACGCTTTCGTAATGGAAACTTCGACTTGAAGAATGAACCACGTGGTAGACCGCGCACACAGGTGAATAACGCTGAATTGAAGGAGACGGTAGAAGCTGATCCGAATCAAACTACCCAGGAATTAGCAGCATGGTTTAACGTTACCCTGCCTATAATATTGACTCATTTGCATCAAATCAATAAGATAAAAAAATATGAAAAGTGGGTGCCCCATGATTTGACTGATCTGCAGAAAGAAATGCGTGTTGAAACTTGTGTTGCCTTGTTGAATCGGTATAGAAATGATGGAATATTGGATCGAATTGTGACATGTGACGAAAAGTGGATTTTTTACGATAACCGTAAGCGCAAAATGCAATAGCTGACCCCAGGTCAAACGCCGCAACAGTGCCCTAAAGCAAAGCTTACCAATAAAAAGGTAATGGTAACTGTTTGGTGGTCTCTTCAGGGTGTTATTCACTATAGCTTTCTCAGGCCTGGTCAGGCAATAACAGCAGATGTTTACTGTGCCGAACTTCGAACAATGATGGTGAAACTGGCAGTGAAACAGCCCCGACTCGTGAATCGATCTTCACCATTATTGCTCCATGATAACGCAAGACCTCACACTGCACGAGAAACCGTCGTAACTACAGGAGCTGCAGTTAGAAACTATACGTCATCCTCCGTACTCGCCAGACCTTGCTCCAACGGACTACCATTTTTTTGTGATTTAGACAATTTTCTACGTTATAAAAAATTTTCTTCCCAGGAGGCAGTACAAAATGCTTTCACAAAGTTTGTCAAATCTAGATCCTCAGAGTTCTATCGTAAAGGCATAAATGAACTTCCGTTTAGATGGCAGCAATGTATAGATAATTATGAAGGTAAATATTTTGATTAAATAAATATGTTATATCTTAGAAAAAACGAGCTTAAATTTTTCAGTAAAAAACGGCAATTTCATACTTTAACACCTAATATTATGACATTTCGTTTTCGGACATTTTTTAAGCTGTGTTTCAGTAGAGAACGTCTCTAGTGACACATATGTGAAATCTTGTTGTAATCAGTATTTTAAAAATAATATGAAAATAACTTTCAACTTTAGAACTTACCATAGGTGGCTGGTTGAGCGGTAGACATATGCCGATGTCGTCCACATTCAGTTGTAAGAACAATGTGCTTAGATGCGGCGTCGTTATCTGCGATGTTAGTTGTACCTGTGAAAAACAAATTATAACTTTTTTACCATCGCCACTCTAAAAAGGGCATTTTATTAATCGATAACAGTGAATAAAACGCTCTTTTACTCACTGAGTGAATAAAGAAATTTTGAATTTGGAACAATAAAACGTGCCGACAAGAATATAACACTGAATTTAGAAAATTGCTTTGATTGACCAATGGCTTAAGCCGAGTACAGACTGCTGTAACGTAACATGCAAAGTACATGAAACGAGCATTTCATAAGAGTGGACGCAGCGCGCGCACGAACCGAGCATGTACCTATTCGCATCTGTTTGCGGCATGCGCGCGGCGAACATAGCTCAGTCTGCCGGGAACACGCAAATGAGATGTTTTTTGTAAAAATATTCATTTCGTGGATTCCACAAAATTTATCTTGTTTTGTACGCCACAATTAACTGCATTCTCAAACTCAAAGTTTTTATTACTCTATATGATTCAAGTGTAGCTACGTCTTCTTCCTCGTGGCGCTTCGTGCACACTACGCGCCCCTTTGTGTTCGGCGAAAAAACCGACCGAGCATTTCAACCGCGCACGAGTTGAAATGCTCAGTTCGTGCGCGTAGTGTGCACATAAATAAATAAATGATACATTGCGACAATGTGGACGGCAAATTCTTTCATTGCGTGTTACATTTCATGTTACATTTCATAAGTCTGTACCCGGGTTTACGTACCGACACACGGAGGAAACTCGGTATGTAATGAATTAGTGGTCACCCATCCACAGACCGACCTCGGTAAGCGTGGCTTGACCTTGAAGATCGACCCGATTGGCTGTTATTATTAACCCACGAGAAAAATAAATACTTTAGTTCTATGTATTTTCTCGCGGTCAATGGTAAAAAGTAGAGTACACCACTCGTGAAAAAAAAATCATCTCGGTTCTTGTATCCCTTGCTCCGCTCAGGATTCTACTCTATAATCCCTTGCTACGCTCTGGATTCTACTCTAGAATCCTTCGCTGCTCTCGGGAGCCAACTTAGTCCCTCGAAATAAATTCCCTTTTTTTTCACTTGTTCTAAAATCTACTATTTGACATTGTTTCCAAAATCTTTCTTTACCAGATCCTTTATTCATGCCCTAAAGATTAAAAACGAGAAAATTAGAAAATAAACCGAGTTCATTGTAGATGGAAAAGAGCTCATTTGAAATAACTTTAAGGACATTACCAATTCTACATTCTCTCCCAAAACTCTAGAAGTAGACCGAAAATAATCCAAAATAAAAATTCCTTATTAGTACTTCATGAAAACCAGCGCGAATACCTTCTCGAAGACCTGCTGCGTAGCCGTGAGCACCTCCTTGTTCAAGTTGAGCCGCTTCTCGTTCCAGTACTCGTACGCGTTCTTGTAGTTGAGCCACACGAGGATGGCCTTGTCCACGGCCACCGGCTGGATGTAGATGAGCGGCCGCTTCAGGGTGATGAGGACTACCTCCTTGTCGTCGCCGCACACCATCTCGTCTTGGAAGGCGTTGCGCATTGCTGGGAAGACAAGTGGCGGTGAAATATCAGTTCGAATAAACAAATTGATGGAGAAAGTTTTAGCGCAGTTTGTTTTTCCCGAGCGGAACGCATCCAATGTGTCTCGACGTTGTTTTTCAGAAATGCCAATTTAGGCCGGAGCCACCCAGAACTTAGCTATGAGAGATATCAAAATAAAAGTCTTACATATCCTAGTGTTGAAGAAGGCATATTGTTGGAACTCGGGCTCTGCTTCTTCAAACATCGCGTTGCGGATCAGCTGTCCTAAGCTGAGGTTCACATCCACCTGTACAAGAAAATCATAATCAGATCTTACGCTCCCAGATAAGATATACAAATGAAAATGAATGTAGCCAACACATCTAAATTGCGTTAAATAATGAACTGTCAGAGTCATCGTTGCAACATTGACGTATTATATTCGTACTTAGTCCCCAGTTTCGGATTCCAAAACGATATGTAATACCATATTCATATTAAGTTACCTGTGCTCTAGCAAACAGTCGCACTTCATGCGGCTCTGTCGGTTGTTGCACGTTCTGCACGCGGTTCGATATCTCGAACTCGACTGCGCCCGTCTCGAGACGGACGGCCGAGTTACTGGGCGTTGTTGCTGTTAGTTGTATACGCTAGAAGTAACACATTTTTTTTTGTATTATTTTCTTCACAAGTGTGTTGAAAAACGTCGCATGATACACGGATGTAGAGAAGCCAGAAGTAGCCATAATAGCATTTAATTGATCAATTTATGTATCACATGCATCATGTCCTATTTTTACCATGTTTTACTTTCTGCATAGGGTTACGGTTAAAAATATTTGGGACACTAGTGATTGCTAGTGGACAATTTGTTTATTTAAAGCTGCCTCAGTAAAAAGGTTAAAAAAAATGAGTTTAAACATACCTTGATTCTAATGGTAAGTGAGAACAGTATCCTGCTGAGTGCAGAGGTAGATGCTTCCTCTTCGTTCCACAGTGGTACTGGCTTCTCACCACCGTATACTTTCTGTACGACTTCGTTTACTTCCTGTAAAATAAATATAATTAAGAATTTGAAAAGAGAAAACGTATTCTGTGATGAGAATGAGAATAAAGATTACTGAGACTTTGACATATGTTTTACTTGCAGCAATCTTATTGTAGCGTGAATAAAAGTCATCGTAACAACTGTAAATTGACTGTAGCAAAAAAAATGGAAACAATCACTTCATTTGCCTAGCCTTTTCCCAACTACGTTGGGATCGGTTCCAGTCTAACCGGATGCAGCTGAATACCAATATTTTACATGGAACGACTGCCTATTTGACCTTTTCAACCCAGTTAGTACTTGGTAATACTGTACCCCTTGGTAGGACTGGTTGTCCGACTTTTTGGGTCACTGACTACCTGTAACAACTGTCAAAGATCTACAAATGACAGCCGGGACCGACTGCTTTCCGAGCTTTCCGAGGCACGGAGGAAACTCGGTATGTAATGGGTGGTGACCCATCCACAGATCAACTTAGACGAGTACGGCTTAACCTAAAGGTCGATCCGAGCGGCTGTCATTATTTAGCCACGAGCTCCTAACAGAATCGAAACAATAATGAAATACAAGAATGACCTTCATGAAAACCTTCTGCACGAAGACGAGATGGTTGAGCAGATCAGTGGAGAGCGTGTGCTCGAAGAGGCCGATGTCGGCGCTGGCGGCCACGTAGCGGCCCGCGCGCAGCAGGGCGCCCTCGTGCCGCGCCGCGCCGCGCTGCTCCAGCACGCGGCCCGCCACGTGCACGCCCGGCAGCCACAGCGCCGCCTCCGCCGGGAGCTTGGGCTCCGGCGCCATCGGCCCGTGCTACAGTATGCACGACTCAATCTTGTCATAAACTATATACGGGATCACTTTTTTATCACTTTCCAAAAAAAATGGGTATAATAGGTGAACGTACTCCGTTCACCTATTATACCCATTTTTTTTGGAAAGGAAGCAAATGGCATACTTAGATTTTATTTTTCGAAAAAACAAGTTTGAAAAAATTCGAAATTCATATCATACGCGTATTGCGTATAATTTGAAATTTTATATTTTTCATTAGTTTTTTCAAAATTTCTCTTTCTTTGTTCTAAGTATGAAAAGTTTACTTGAAATTTGGCGTTTTTCGATGATTGGTAAATTTTTTTCTAAGCTGTGAAACAAATAAAAATAACCTAGGTATGCCATAAGCTTCTACTCCGTTCACTTAATATACCCATTTTTTTTGGAAAGTGATAAAAAAGTCATCCGGTATATAATCACAATCTCAGCAATGGCTCCCAACGATTTTCATAAAATTTAGTATGCAGGGTGTTTTGGGGGCGATAAATCGATTAACTAGGTTTCATTTTTAGAAAAAAAAAGACAATCAAAGCTCGGTCATCCAGATATTTAAAATAAACTAAATAAATACGTGATCGGTTTGGGTGAGAATCCTTTAAGGTTTATCTTTTTACCATTGTCACTCGCAAAGTGGTAAAAAATGGAGTATACAACTCATGAAAAAATATCTCAGTCCCTGTATTCCTCACTCCACTCAGGATTCTAATTTAAAATCCCTTGCTACGCTCGGTATTCTACTCTAGAACCCTCACTGCTCTCGGGATCCAACTCAGTCCTCGATTTTTTTTTTTTTTACTTTTTATATATTCTACTGTTATGTAAATTGACAGCAACAAAGTTAAATTCAACGTTTAATCTTAAAAAATTAACAGAAATTCTTACAACTCAAATATTTTTAAATTATCTAGAACATACATTTGGATACAAGCAGGAGAATGATGTTGCAATATAGTCGATATTACACTACTTTTTAACGTAAGCGTCATTATTAATTTTATTATACATTTTTTAACGTGTAGTTTATAGGTCCTAAACTTTAGAACATGTAATACGGCCAACATATTTTAGCCAGGCCGTGGTTTACCTGTATACCGTGGCGAGGCGTGGAAACATAACAAACAGGCAAAATTACTTTCACATTTACAATTTGAGTACGGATTAAATAATGTTCGTTCATAGAGATTATATTTACCTGTAGTTTAGTGACGAAGCTAAGCGAGTGCTGCTGTAGATCAACAGTGAACTGCGCTTTGTTCCCGGTGACGCCTGAACTTTGCACTTGTTCCATCTTGTACTGCGCTTGCAGTGAAGGTAAGAGTGCGGCTGTTATGCTGAGACTCTGTAAAAATAAGTCATAATTGGTTGAGATCTGTACTCTAGGGAAAAATGTTTGAAAAGTCATCATGCTTAATTAAGGTGGATCCAAAACCGACAATCGTTTGTACGAATGCATCCTCTTAAAACCAAAAATGTCAATCCGTTTTTTGTTTTACGAGCATTCGTCGCATTTAGCTTTCAAATATTTCACAGTTTTGATGAATAAATCAATATGTATTATTTAATGAAATTATGAATTGCCTCTGTGTTACACTAAAATAATGAGTCTAAAAATACCGTTTATGAATTCAGAAGACCCTTGTTCTTCCTGTCACTGCGATTATTTTTTTGTTCTGAACCATTCCTGGGAACCTTCTAGTTACGGAAATATTGGAGGTCGAAGTTCATATTGTTTTTTTTTTTCAAGTTTTTAATGCTATGGTTTGTTACTAATATTTACAGGCGGGCAAATTCATATTCATTTCATGAAGTGCGTCAGATTATAATAGTTGCATGTGAAGACCATATTTTTTATTGTAACAATCACGTGTACATATAAACTTTATTTTTTTAATCTATCTAAACATGTTATCTCTTTTTTCTTAAAAAAATCTAAAATAAATACATTTCAACATACCTGCAGCAATATAGAGAAGTGCAAATGCAGAGGGTTCAAGAGCGGGTGCGCGGGCGGCGGGCGCGGCACCTGGGGCGGGCGCGGCGCAGGCGCAGGAGAGCCCTCCGACGACGAGCCCGAGCCCGCCCCGCCCGCCGCCGGCGCCGTGCGGGACAGGCGGGACGACGTGCGGGTCACGCCTAGTTCCTGTCACGAAAAAATATTAAAAATTACTTAAAAACTCATGACGTAATAAAACCTTCACCAGACATAGATTCATGTCCTTGTACATGCACCACTCAGGTAATCAGACACACAGACATAACAAACACAACTCTCAGACACGCAACCAATCCTCAGGGAACTTAACAAATTACAGTCTAACATGCACCACCAGTATCAAAATCACACATCCTACACACACATTCACATCATTTCAAAACAAAAAAATATATTATACCACATTTACGTATACCGACAGCTTGCGAACTTTCATCGCTGCCTTTTAAATAGAAAATAAATATGAAATATAAAATCAACTTATAGTGATTGAAGGTATAATAGTTTAACTCTCAACTGACTTTTATTTCGAACTACTCTACTTACGTGTAAGTCGTGAAGAACCCGCGCTTACATATCATATCTCATCTGACTGTGACGTAATAGTCCTGACCGAATGTTGGCTGCAATGTTCTAGTAACTCAATTCTTCCGATTCTTCCAAATTATACAGTGTTTAAAACAACCAAGCACATAAACCAAAGTGATGGCGTCGTGGTCTATATTACTCTGGCTCTCAATAGCATACTTCTGTCGCTTCATAGCTCCGGAACAGTTGTGATAGCGGGTGACCTTAATCTCGACTTCAAACCTTCTTCTCTTGATCTACGGTCCCACGAGTACTTAAATTGTCTCGCTTTCTATGGTTTTCTCCCAACACATACCCTCCCAACCAGGGGCAAAAATTGCCTGGACCATATTATTCTGAGAACAAAGTCACCCGCACTCACATTTGTCTATCATTCTACGGTGACTGACCATGGTTCTATTCTATTCTATTCTATTCTATTCTATTCTACTTTGTCTGGATAGCAAACGTATCCCTGTCACCACTACGTCTACTTGGTGCATCAATCTTAAACATGGACTTCGACCCTATTCTCAATCCAACAGACGCAAATACCGCTACCGACAAAATTCTTTGAAATACTGACCTGCGCCACTTCGGAAAACACTGTTATTAAAAAAGTGGCTGCAAAATAGAAGATTCTTAAACCCTGGATAACTCCCGGCTTGCTACGGTGCATGAGAAACAGAGATGCCATCCACAGAAACTTCATGCAGTCTCCGGATAACGAAACATTAAATGTAACGTACAAACGATACAGAAACTTTTGTACAAAAATTCTTAAAAAGGCGAAGAGGATTTTCGATGCGGAAGAACTTAGCAAAGCAAGCAATAACATACTCATCCACGCAATTGATATCCTCGTAGCACGAAATTCGTCTTCTGTCCACATAAGCTCGAGCCTAGCGAAATAAATTCCTGATAACTCGACAAATATTTGTTTTGAAACAGCTGTTTTTCCAACTTCTTTTAAAAAGGCATTTATCCAATCTTCAAGGGGGGTGACGGAATTTTGCCAAATAACTATCGTCCTATAGCTGTTCTAAGTGCTTTGTCCAAGGACCTTGAACGGTTGATAAACAAAATATTGGTTAGATACCTGGAGCATTGTAAGATAATCTCACAACAACAATATGGCTTTCGCAAAAATAAATCAACCTGCCACACTTTCCCGTTGCTACACTCTTAATCAAACTTGTGAAAATAGGCGTCAGGGGGAACTGTACCTTTTCCGAAGTTACCTCTCAAATCGTCCTCAAAAAGTCAGGATCGATGGCCATAACAGCGACGAGCTTCCTATTCGCTACGGGGTACCACAAGGAAGCATCTTTGGCCCCACTCTTTTCTTAATCTTCATTAATGAGCTGTGTGATCTCAATATCGTTAATGCCAAGGTATAATCATTTGCAAATGACACCGCAATAACCTTCATCGCAGATTCCTGGCCGCAACTAGAGCATCAAGCTCAATCTAAGCTTGATGCTCTAGTTGCGACCAGGAATCTGCATCAGCTTTGGAGTTGCGTTAAATTGGCTTAATTGCCAAATTCTAACCCTTAATACCTCTAAAACCAAATTTCTGACTTACTCTAACAGCTCGGTCTCTCAACCACAGACTCCAATTTTGATTAAAGCTCACACTTGTCATCCACAAATACAGGGTTCAAATTGTCAATGTCCTCTTTTAACCTCTGTTGAAAGCATCGATACCTGGGAGTAATCTTGGACAGGAATCTCAATTTTAAAACTCATATCGGTTTATTAACTGGACGGGTTCGCAAACTGATATACTCGTACATATTTAAAACTCTTGGGTATATTGCCAATCCCTCTGTAATACGTAACATCACATCGTAACACGTCCAATCGTAACATATTGCATTTCCTGTTGGGGCGGCGCAGCTAAAACCAGCCTCAAGCCGCCAGAAGTAGCACATAGGGACATTTTGAAAGTAGCCACTTGTCGTCGTGCAAAGTTCTAAATGTTTGGCAACACTTTATACTACAAACAGTTATTCTGCAACACTGCAAAACCCCATACAGAATTATAGAAAATAAAAAACGTAGTAAACGCCGAAAAGATGGGATATGCACCTTGCCGCGAGTACGTTCAACTTTTGTCAAGAGATTCTTACATTTTCTTGGTCCATTACTATATAACAAATAAACGAAGAGTGTCACATCTACGGACTACCGTATTACAAATGTAAAAAGATTGTGCAATCGTACCTCCAAAACAAGTCATTTGACGAAACTGAAAGAATCATAACATAAGTGGTGAACATGGACTAGCAAAACACATAGATCCGCCCCACACACACACACTATTTAATTTTAAAGTTATTGCATATTGACGTTTAATTAAACATACATAATATCTTAAAGTTGTCAAACTCAATACTTCGAAATTGCATCAGTAACATCGGAAGCACTATGTAACCTTTACATCATTAGACCTTAGGGGACCGGACTGCTTCTCCTTAACACATGACCTAGCTAGGAGAGTAGTGCTCACCCACACGTTTTTTAGATATATGTAGTACTTGTTTTTGTAAAACTGTTTTTTTTTATCGTGTACTACTTATGCCTTGTTTTGAGTAAATAAATAAATTGTATTATTAATTTTTTTTATGTATTATGGACGCTGTTACGTTTTCGATGAACTCAAATTTAGGTATCTAAAATCGCACACAGCAACATCACGCGTAGGCACACATTGAACCACTCTGAGCGTTCAATTTTATACTTCACTTATATAATCTTGGTCCTTGATATTATTTTTTAATTTTATTGTAATAGGGAATATGCATGTATTTTTTTCTTCACTGAAATCAATAAAGTACACTAATATCAACCCAAGAAAAGTATTAAAAGTTAAGTTCAACGACTGCTTGTCGCTCAAAAATAGTATTAAACTTAACTGTCGTGGCCATGATGTGACGTCATTTACCTTTTTTTTTTTTTTTTTTTTTTTCGGATGGGAAATCATCAAATGACTTCTCCCGCTCTAGGCGGAGCAGGAGGGAGTGTCAGACTTTTACTGACTAAAACCCATCCATGTTCCTTCATCGCCCTTTGTGTTCCGGGGTCACGGTACCTCTTTCGAACAGTCCCGCAACCCCGGCAGGGACGTCATTTACCTCAATCTGCCTTCTTTACATCTAATTTTTTGGCCTAAATAAAATAATTTTACTAATTGTATGTGCTTTATTCAAGCATAAATTGCAATAACAATAATATAATAAAATATTCGCCAAACTTCAAACTTTAAGTACTTTTCAAATAAAAGTTTTTTTTATAACATATAGACTTTGACGTCACTACCGGCGTTATCGAGGGACGATGTGTTTTGAGAGTGCGTTCTATTTTTCTAAAAACATGTTACATAAAACAATAAATTGTAAAATAAGTTATGTTTTAGAAACTTAAGATGAAAGCGTCAGGGTAGCCCGCGACATTAAAATTTTCTTACGTTTTTTGCAATTTGCAGGCGAGTGCTAGGTTGTTTGTTGATTAAAATATTGTTCGCGACTATAAGACATATGTAGTTACAGAATTATAATCATCAAAATCATCAATACAACCCTCCAAGTTCATAAAGGTGTAGAAATGACTTTTCTGTTTTTTTTTTTGGTTCCTACACCTTTTTGAACTTGGTTGTATTGATGATATTGTAAAAACGTAAGAAATTTTGAATTTTGCGGGCTGGTTGGAGCATTCACCTTAAGTCTAATTGTTGATTACTGTAGTGACTATCGCCACACAAAAAAACCGTATGCAACAAACCATAACATACAATACTGTTAGGAAGAAATAATAATGATGATATATATGATAAGAAATGACAATGATGATAATGATAATACAAAACATTAAAAATACGAACCCAATTTTTATTTTTTTTACCTACTTGTTGAGAATTACGCGGCAAGGGGTTTCTAAAAGGGGCGAATTTTTCATTATTTTATTTATTTTTGCGATAGGACGCCCTGTTTTAAAGATATAAGCAAATTTAGAACCTGCTACGACTCCATGACGCGCGCTCGCTACGCTCGCATTTTACATTACACACACCCACTTTCTGTCACAAATTTCGTCGTCGCTCCGCCTTCGGCCTAAGCTCCACATACCAACTAGCAAGACTTTTACGTCAATTTTAGCAGTTTATTCGAAGTATTGAAAATCAGAATGTTTTTCGGACTAACGATCCATCGAACATTTGATTCTTCGGACATATGCAAATTGGACAGCAAAAAATTAGTATTTAGGTCAAAATCGCCAAGGTGGCAAATTCCAAATTCTGTTTTATGAAGAATTTACCTAGCAGCTATTACTTTGATGATCAGCCTAAATGATCACTAAACTTATGTTTACGCAATATTTACGTTGGCAGAGCATATAATTGATTACTACTCTTGTAATTTTACTTTTAGAAAGAGCTATCGCTGAAAAAAATGTAAACCTAATAATTTACCTGCAACGTCGAAGACAGCTGTCTACTGGACCGGGTCATGACCCCGTGTAGTGCTACCGGATGCTGCGGCAGATCTACCCTCACTCCTCCCACTGAGAGCAGAGCAGTAGCACCTTGTCGACCTGCCTCCCATCCGTACAGAGCTTGGGACTTGCCCACGCTCACACGGACCACAGTTCTGAAAGCAAGATAGAATAAATTGATAAATGAGGGAAAATTAACATATCTAAGTATCAGTAGCGAAGGGTCAATTTTTGTAAGAGGTAAGCCGGAGTACATTATTATTTGTCGATAAAATACTGACGGTGCCATTTATCAAAAGGAAGCCGGTAGGAATCGACTTTTATGGAACCTTCGCCACTACCGTTGCCATTACCGTTGGGTCACCACAGCTGACCTGACAGGGAGGCCAGAGATACACTTACTGATGGTTGGGAGCCACTCCTTCTAACAGAACAATCATGGTCCTTCCGAGGTTGCCGGTTAGCGACCACTGGCGGGAGCGAGACGCCGAGAATGACGCCTGTAGAGATGTGATCTCCGCTTCCAGCTTCAACCCTGATAGAGAGGCTAGGAGACGCGTGCGGTGGATCCTGGTGGAGAAAAATGGAATGAAAGTTACTGATGTCGGGAATAAGTTTTGTCTAAGTTGAAGATACGTTTCATAGTCAAGATTTCAGTATTTAAGCCCGTTTGTTGTAAGAAGCTCGGACGTAAATATAGATTTGCTGACATGAAACTAATAAGTATCGTTTTCGATATCTGATTCTTGGTAACTTAGAAGTCTTCGCTATAAAAGAGATATAAGATCTTTTTAGACCTTGTTGTACATCAAAACTTACCATGGTCTTTTTGTGCATGTTATGATTCAAAAAAATATTTTTTTGTCAGTACCTGGCCACTCCAACAACAACCATGCCCATATTGGCAGCATTGGACGAGGAGTTGCTGGTGTTCTGTTCACGAGAACTGGGGCGCTGTGCGGTGCGGCCATGTCGGTAATGTTCCGGGATGTCGGTTGTCACTGAAAACCTGTGGAAGAGAAATATGTTTTGATTACACTAGTATTACAATATTCTCCCGTTCGAAATTCACTGACAAAGGTACTGGCGAACAACATCAACGGGGATTGTCCAAATATGCAGGAGATATTATAGTGTACAAGTACGTGCACTGACACAGCTACAATCTCGGTTATTTATTCTCATAGCCTAATGGGACGGCAATCGGACACAACTGGAGAGAGCTCAGACACAAATTGTTGGCATTTTTTCAGTTTCACAGTCATGGTATAACTGTGGCAACTTGAACTTTTCCCAAGAGAGACGAATATTGCTTTTCCTGGGAGATCTGCATGTAAGTTGATGTTATCGTCACGGATATGGCCAGATTGTCTTCCTACCTGTGCGTGATAGTCTCGGCATCAGGCATGTTGGCGTACAGGTCGAGCAGCAGGTACACGGTCCGCCAGCAGCGCGGCGCCAGCTTGCCGTCCGCGGCGTCGGCGGACGGCGAGCTCAGCGACGCGTGCGGCCCGGGGCCCGGCGACGCGGGGCCCGCGGGCCCGGGGCCCGGCGACACGGGGCCCGCGGCCGGGCCTCCTGCCGCGTACTGCGGGGTGTGCGCGCCTTCGTTGAGAGAGCTATAGCCTGCAACAGCGACAATAGTACCGTTTAACACTCACATTACAAAATTAATGAATTTCACGCATAATTTAGGGCTGCAGAGCGGCACCGTGCGCCGTCACACGACTTGGATGGCTTCGGACGACCGACGTGCGAGCGTCGTCCCGCACTCGTGAGCCATGCTAAACCTACCAAGATTCCTCAAACTTTACTTTTTGTAACCCACCCGTGCACGCACTTCGACAATTCTTTATTATGTAAGTTTAATATTAATGTTTTACATATTTTATGCAAACTTTCGGGAATAACATCCGTTGCTTAGTTAAGAATAATAAGAAAAACAACGCGGTAACAAATATTGTAAAACGCATAGATTTGTCATGGATATTCTCTAAAACACCTTTTTTTTCGGATGGGAAATCATCAAATGACTCCTCCCGCTCTGGGCGGAGCAGGAGGATTGTCAGACTTTTACTGTCTAAAACCCATCCATGTTCCTTCATCGCGAACTCTTGCGAACAGTCCCGCAGCCCTGGTTTTCCAAAACACCTTAATTCGTAACTTTATCTTTTAAGTTGAAAGTCACAAAGATACTCACCCAACTTCCCCTTCACACTCTTCCCCGTAGACCTCAACTTCTGTGCAAAAGACTGTGGTCTAGGCCTGGTGGCTGGCTGAGCCAACGGTTGCTGACTTAAGGACTGAGGCACTGCAGCTGCAAGCTCAGGAGTCAGGGTCGGTGCCATCATGTCCCATTTAGGCTCTAAGGTGGCGTACTGGACTTCCTTCTCCAGGGATGTCACGCTTACAAGGTTTTCTCTGAAGTCTGATACTGAAAAGGAATTGTTTAGTTAGAATTTTGTCTTGCCTTCACGCTACCTAAATAATACCAAAAATCTAGTGCATTTGTAGTTCTTTAATATTTACAGTCTATTCATTACAAAATTAAGTTAATGATTTTTTTATTAGCCCAGGCGCAATAAAAATCGCGCGTGCACCCGTGGGCCTACTTCTTCAATTTGGAGTTCATTTCAGATTTCATTTAAGAAATTCTTAATAATTCAATGATGAAGAGCTTTTACAGTAAAATACGTTACTTACCCGATGAGGAGGTGTGTTTATTCTGTCGATGCGATATCTTGGTCTGTGTGCGCAGTTCAATCTGCGTGTCCTTTACGTTCTGGTACATGTTGCTGATCTGATGCAGTAGCCGGAGAAGGGGCATGTTAACCTAAAAAATACATTATAGAAATGCGCTGCTAAAATAATGATATTTTTAAATCTATTAAAAAAACTACGAGGTTTGATAAAATGATTGTAGGAGCAAAACTGCTTTGTAGATTTAATACAAAAGATAATGAATGCTTAGCTTAGAACTATTTGTTGAATGTTAAAAAAACGGACGTTCAAGGAGTTTCAAATAGATCCTGTGCATTAATTAGTCTAGCATTAGTGTAAGTTATAGGAAATGTTTTTTTGTAATATCGGATTATTTAGCGATACTTAATTACACGGACACAGAAAAACTTCTAGAAGTCCTGGTTTGATTATGTTATTCCCTCGTCTCTAATTGTACATATGTATTTAATTAATTTAGTTTTAATGTTTAGTGTTTATTGTACCACTTTGATTATTCTTATAGTTGTTAATAGATTTCTTTTATTTTATAACATTGACTGTCCTAGTTAATTTGTGCTATGTAAAGTGATGGCCTGAAACACAGGTTTAAATAAACCTGGATCGGGCAGGTCGCTAACAAACATTTGAATTCCACATTATCGTTTCTTGCAATTGTTAAATATATTTTAGTTATAGTTTACTTTATGCACTAATTATATGTTTCAGAAATAACACTACTGCACCTAAATGTAAATTTTTGTAATACTTTTTTTTAAATAAATTATTCTTATTCTTATTAAGATAAACATCCAACTTTGCTATGGGAAATAACGGGACATAACCTGGTAAGTCTGGTTTACTAATTTACATACGAACATACATTAACTTACGGCTTTTTCCCCATGTTAAGTTTACTAATATATATACAAAATATCAAAGTACTCCACACTAACCTGCTGCGAAATAAACCGTATACTGATATTGAAGTTGAGCATCGTACTGATATGCTTCTTGAGTTGTCCCCTCGAGATGTAGAGGACATTCTGGCGCTGTATGAGGTCGTCCACGGCCATGTCCGCCACCTTCTTCAGGTCCACGTCGATGGACACCTTCTCGCACAGGAACGCGGGCGTCTCTGATGGGAGCGCACCGTGGGGTTGGGAACCTGGTTAGTGGTGGCTTGTGTTTCACTGGTTTATAGTTAGTACAACTTAAACAAAAGTGGAGGAAAAAGATGAGATGGCATTAAATGTATTGCAAGTTGATGATATAACGGAATTATGTGGTTAAAGATTTTCACTTTAAAAGTATATTTCTAGAATATCTCTTTATTAATAGTTGATCAGAAGTTAATCGATTGAACTACCAGTGGTTCACAGGGTCCGAAGAACTGAACGTCAAGGGAAGCGGCTTTTGTGCAGCTGTGGGATGATGCAGGTTAACAGTGACAGAATGTATTGACAATGAATGAATGTAATAACTGAAGTTAGAATAATAAGAATAACCAATGACAACAAAACTTTTTTTTTTTAATTGGCGTTTCTGGGAAATAAACTAAACGACAATTCAATAAACTCTCAAGCAGAGTAATCGTTATTTTTTTATCTGTGAATTTAGTTAAAAATAAGTCTAAAAGTTAGGTTTGGTCTTTGAAGAACATTTTCCTGTAACATGTAGTATTACCATCGCTGTTCTGACTTCTTCCTCAAAGCACCTTGACATGTAACTCACCCTTTCCCTTCCCCGCATGCCTGCGGTCCCTGGCGGCCAGGTCTGACACGACGATGTCGATGCGGAACATGTCCATCCAGGCGATGAGCGACAGCTTGGAGCCCAGCGAGTCCAGCGCGGGCGCCCCGCCGCTGTTCACGCCGTCGCCCGACCCGCTCTTATTTTTGGACTCGCCTGAGAGAGACATAACAGATATAGCAGAAGGATTTACTTTTTATAGTAGCTTGGTCATATACGACGAGGTATGTACAGGTCTGTTGGTCGTTTAGGAGACAAGCCAAACGCTGGCGTGACGATTTCGACTCGTTCCTGACTGATTGGCCAGATAAGGGAAGACAACACTGGGAGAAATGGAAAGTAATGGTGAAGGCCTTTACCTAGCAGTGGGGCAGAATGGGCTGATTAAAAAAAAAGTAGCTTGATTTATTTAGTTAATGGTAGATTGGCAGATTCAGCTTGGCAATATCATCTTATCGCTACCGCGCATTTGCCCACTTCCTCTTATCACTGGTACCGTATCGTGATTCCACGTGCAATTGTTCAAAGCGTGGTCTCGCATCAAGAGGATTATGCAGCTTCCACCTGCTACTAATGACGAAATAATGTATTTACTGGTTTCTGAAAGCTGACCAAAGTTCTGTCAAAACTCAAGTTGTGCTAAACATCAACAACTAATTTATCTATCCCCCCGTTTTCACTAAATCCGGCCGACATCTAAACAAATGCCTGAATAAGAACACGTTGTTTAATTTTCAACTTTCAGTGTCGTTTTATTAACACTAAAAACGGAATCCTTACCAAGCTAATTATTATTTTGAGTTCCCGGAAAAAGTGCTGATCGATATTCAGATCAGTTTATCTGCTCATAAAAACCTACCCGCACGCAATAACGTAAACATTGTAAACATGGTAAATATCCCGTGTTTAGTGTTAATGATAGTGTTAATTAGTGACCATGTCAGTTTAAAAACTTATTTCAGCGTAGAGTTGTCGTCTAGAAGTGGGGACTCAGGGCATAAATTAAAAGCCGCTTGCAACACATCTGAAATATCTCAAATTTAGAAGAATCCTATTATCTTCAATTTAGACTTTCGACAAGATTCTTTTTTCAAAAACACAACATACCCTGCGTAACCTGATGCGGCGAGACCCCCAGCGCAGCCAAGAAGGGCTGGAACACGAGATGAGCATCCAGCAGCATCAGGGAGCCCTGCAGCGGGTACAGGCTGCACGCCGGCATCGCCGCAGCCACCGCGCGGGGGTTCATCTTCGAAGGAGGAATTATTGGCTTCTTGCTCTTTGGCTCCTGGGTTAGTGGAATTACGTGACTGTGTTTTATAGTTTACTTTGTAATGTGGGGTCAATAGGTTAGTGTTTAACCCAGGAATGAGTGCATGCGTGTGGTGGTGGCTAGGTCATGCAGTGTCTTTAGCGTCGATTGTGAGGTGATAAGTATACGAGAGCTGTCTTCTTTCATGGTCTGACTTTGTTACAGTTTAGAAGGGTTATGGGTTATAGCGCTCTCTGAACTTTTGGGCTTCATCTTTTACAATAGTTGAGAACATTACCCATTGCAACCTTCAATAAAGAAACGACTACCATAAAGATGACAAAATTGTTTTACTATTTACATTTCACGAAGACGAACATATCGTTTTAACTTCAACTTTAATCAATGAGCATAAATGTGATAGTTCTTTTTTGATTGGCAACAAATAGCTGGCGGGGTTGTTCCAAGACAGGTTACTGGGGAGTTTCGTGTGTACTACTAAGGAACTAATGACAGGTGTGCGTTTTGGAGGCTGTCTTTTGTAACTTTCAGCATTATCAAAACTGCAGATTCTCCACCTTACTCAAATCTAAAGAAAAATGCACCATCTCCATCAAGTCAGTCACCAACATATTTTAAAGCTTACCACTTTGATGGGTTCCTGTTTAGCCATCCATTGGTACAGATCTTCTCTAGCTCGATCATTCTTGATGTTCTCATCACTGCCGTGTGGTGAGTATAATGATGGGTTGGAACCCACCGTAGGCAGGTCTTCTTTTAGGGTCCCGTAGTCAACTGGAGTTAAGAGGAAAGTCAGCTTGGGAGTACTATTTGTCAAGATAAGGACTAAATAATTTCAGTAATAAGTGAATGAGGATACAATGGAACTCTCTGTTATAAGCACAAACTGTTCGTAACCCGTTTTTGGATTTTTCTATTGAATAGGGTAGATGACAAAAAAATATCTAATTAGTCAGTCAGATAGATTTCCAAAAAATATTGGACACATCTTTTTTCTTTTTTCACGTAAACAAAAAATGAAGACGATACAGTGCGTCGAAAACTCGTGTGACGTCACATTTGAGTACATTTTTTACTCAAATGTGACGTCAGAGGCCCCCCCGCTCATGATCTTTGACACGTTTTATCTTCGTCAATTTGTATTAATTTGATGAAACAAAATCACGTATCCAATATTTTTCGATAATCTAACTGACGGACTAAACAGAATCATATTTTTTAGTCATTCATCATCCCTATCAACGTCGTAGAAAGTCAGTCTCTAATATCTAAGTCACATTCTGACCCATGAGGTCAAGCTGTTTTGAAGTCTAAATGTCATTAACACATTTTCAACCAATGACAATGCTTGGAGCATGATATACTAGCGCCATTAGTTACCATCCCTATTGCAATATACTTATATTGATTACTCAACCAGTACGTTGAAGGTTCCTGGCCACAAAAATACCTGGCCAATGAGCGATAATGATTCTATTTTAGTTTTTAATCTCTCTGCCCTTCTCTTACTTGAATCCTTCGACGACTTACATTGACGGTCTTGCAGCACATACTTCCTAAAACCAGGTACAAAACTAGCAATGTATCTACTCACTAGCGATGGCGTCGTCGTGGAAGGCGGGCTTCCTCGTGGAGAATGGCAGCGAGGGGAACACGAGGCTCGCGCGACTGCTTTGTGCGGCCCGCACTGTGATGGAGAGGGTATTAGCACATCACTAGTGTAAGGGGGTTAGGTATTGCAGGAGATTGAAGAATTTGCTAGAATGTATGAGCTTAGAAAGTGGTATGGAGAATCAGGGTGCCGTCATATCAAAACTGTTGTTCGATTTAATACAATTAAAACATCTCCTGACAAAAAGTTATGTATTTGATGACCAGTCTAGTTGTCAAGGAAATATTTTTATTGCCAGCTATCACAATATATCGAAAAACTAATTTATTTGATACAAAATAAGTGTGAGACTAATTAACAGTTTTTAATTTACTGACTGTATGATGGCACCCCTCCGGAAATGGTCTAGACTCTAGAGAATGCAGATAGATATACCTACAATTATAAAACTCTTTAGAACATTGAGAGTTTAACACTAACACCAACATGCAAATCTTTCTACATTAATTCGTACTAACAGAGATTCAAAAAAGATGAAGCTATAGCCAGCTTCATCTTTTTAATAACTTGTGAAAGTACTGTAATTCTCTTTCTGAAGCTCGATGTTTCTCATCAATGCTCGGTTACTGTGCGTTCGTGATAATTTTTGTGTCGCAATTTTGTTTGTGAACATTTAAGACTATTTGAATATTGTACTAAGGAATGAGTGAGGTAGTTGCTATAATAACGACAATAACAGTGAATCTAAGAAGAATATATGTAATTACAATCAAAGATAATGGTGTCGATTCTGTTGTGCACAAACTAAACTTAATTTACGCTATTGCTATCTTTTTCTCTCTAATAAAACAAGAAAGAGACGGACGTAATTTAGAGCTGTCAAATTTAGTTGGAACTAATATTTATTTACAAATGAAGGGTGCACGTAAAAACATGTCGACTAAAAACACGGTGAAGCGCAAGGGATAAACTAGTTTGACATCTCTAACTTAGTTCATAGCTATAGCCGTCCTTTTCTCGCACTGTCTTTTAGTTAAAGATAGCAATAGCCTAAATTAAGTTAAGTTTGTGCACAACAGAATCGACACCAATATAGGTGTAAAAGAAAAGGTGCACCGAATAGCCATAGCAAAAATAAAAACAAAATTAGTTCAGCATTTAAAAAGAGGTTTACATATTTATGTGTCGTCAAGTTATATGTGTTATAGCATAAATCTCTAGATATTAATAGTATTTTTTGAAGTCATGTGTTTTTAATTATTTGAATCGGTTAACATAGATAAGAGAAGCGATGGCCAATCCATTTAATAAATAACTTAGACAAGGAGTTGGATAAACACATAACATTATATTTATTAAGTTATACACAAAAGCAACAACTAGGAAAACAACACTACAAAAAAATCCACACATTTGTTACAAACACTATATTGATGACACGATATGATTATAGGTTAACATTTTGTCACAAATGTATTTAATATGAATGCATGGAAAATGCAGATTGGCAGGACATTGGACTAGATAGTTAAATAAGAGGGAGAATATTATATAGATTGATATGTTACCGGCCAAACCTGATTAAATGCGAATTATTTTCATTACTTGGTCAAAGTTTAGGCTTAAATAATGAGTGAGGTTAGAACTGCGGCCGGAAAGCGCTCCATTTTTATTTTATTTATTTGGCTCACCAACAATTGAATACACATTTAGGTTAGTTGCAGTGTAATTGCTTTATTTGAGTTAGTTTGGCCTGAAATCGGGTTTGCCAGGTAACAGATAAACTAGATTGTAATTGCACATCAGGATTTAACATGTAATATAAATGAGATCGATGAAATGGATATGTATGTGAACACTCCATGCCGTCGTCAACAAAGGCAAGTCAAACAACATAACAAAAAACGCATAACACACGCTGGGAAATCGTTTGTTATGAGATTTTATAAAAACGTAAGAGTGTAAAAAGGTATATTTTATATAGATTCAGGTATTTACGCAGTTTGGCCGTCTAGACTGTTTAAATACTCTTTATGAAATCAGTGAGTGTTAGATACTCTCAGTTAAAGTTTTTTCATTTTTGGAGGTAACATAACAAACGACTTTTAACTTAAGGGCTTGTGAACCTTCTGTAAAAATTGTTCAAATATTCTGGTATTTTGTTATATATAATATTTTAAAATAAAAAAAATTATCGGCACTAAAAGTGGATTATATGGAGAGGTTGGAACAGAGTCGAATTATACACATATAGGGTGTGGTGTCAAAACAATTTCAAATTTCGAATTCGACTGGAGTCAGGTCTGAGGTCTGAGGTCAGAGAAACACGACGTCAAGATCAGCTAGAAACACGACGGTGCTATAGCAAACAAGTAGTAATTTCTGCCAAAATGAGATCTGGGTCTGACACCTGAGCGTTGTAAGAAATTTTTGGACTGTAATGGAATTGAGCCGGACACTTGGTTGACGTGGTGATGACAGTTAGGGGCCTTAACTGAATGGTTGCCGAGATGTACGATTGAGCATTGGCACCAACAGTGAGGATAGACGACCTACAGACAAGTCCTGGATGAGACCCATAGACCAGGGAAGCATGCCACGAAAGGGGCCTACACCCGGCTGGCAGTGATGATGATGAAGACCTTCTAATTCCTAAGTGAATTCCAATTCTAATAGTGTAAGCATAAGGTTCACAAGCCCCTGTGAGCACAACACAAAGTGTGTACGAACCGGAGGGCGGCGTGGATGGGAACGAGTGCGGGCGCGGACTAGCCTCCACGCCGGTCGCTTCACCCATAAACAACGTGTTATTAATGTTGCTATCAATGCCAAAGTATATTGTACTGTATGGGGTCAGATTTACGGATTATATTGTAGCACACTAATATCAGATCTGTATTCCTTGCATGCATCAACAGGCAGAGATACGCATTTGCCCCCCTCCCCTTATAAAATAACTATCTTGAGTTATGACTCCAGGTTTCTGCTAGTAGAGAAGGCACAGTAAGGAGGCAAAATATACGTTCCTTTCCCCCCCCCCCCACAGCTTGTGCCGAATCAAGCCGAACTGAAAAAGGTGTGTGGACATGCGTCTATCTTTTTTTGGTATTACGAAAGCGAGCAAGATAGACATACGACTTCGACTTTCCGAATCGAAATCGAATCGAAGCCTTTGTGAATAGCTATGCAGATAGGCTTGCGATAAAGTTTCAAACCGTAAAGTTTTTGTACCAAGGAAATCTAGTTAAAATTATTAATTTAATAAACTACCACACTCATTAGAAAATAAATTACAATACAATCCGTAAAACTAAGCTCGCCAATTCAATTAATATTTTACTTAAAAGCCAATTGCGAGATCCTGTGAATTTAGCAGTATTGATATTTAAATGATTGGCTTTATTGTGGAAGTTGTAAATATATTACAAGTTCTTTTAATAAAAAGCAATAATTTTATGATAAATTAAATGATATAAACTCCAATTTCAAAGAAACATTTTAATTCATTGTTTCCAATGAAAACACTGCTTTTACTTCAAGATTATTTCGTATAAATACAATTAAATAATTACAGTTGCTTTTCTTTGAAATAAGACCTTATCAACTTCATTATAAAGTACTTTTTACTCTGTATCTATCTCAAGTTTTTACATAAAAGACCAATGTGTACTCACCAGGAAGGTTGACTTTATCAACATCCATGTTTAGAAGTAAACAGTTCTCATCCAACGCTTCGGTTTCCATAGGATATTCTTGCCATCCTTCGACGGAATCCTGAACAACAAAGTAAATATTTGTGAGTAAAGGATCAAATCCAAATATTACCTGAAATGAACCTGTGTTCATTTCAGGTAATATTTGGATTATTTGTTGCGTAGAACGCAATAAATAATAATTTAATGATTTTTGTATTGTATACCCGGCTGGTGTCCGCAAGTCCACGTCCAAAGCGAGTATTTGATAATGTGTATTATTTGGTTTTGTTTTTAAAAATATTCAAACATAAAAAAAATATGTAAAGAAAGTATCAGCATCTGGCTAGCCTTTTCCCAACTATGTTGGGGTCGGCTTCCAGTCTTACGCGATGCGACTGCCTATCAGACCTCCACAACCCACTTAGTACTGGGTAATACGATACCCCTTGGTAAGACTGGTTGTCAGACTTATTGGGCCACTGACTACCTGTAACGACTGTCAAAGATCTACAAATGACAGCCGGGACCAACGGCTTAAGTTGCTTTTCGAGGCAAGGAGGAAACTCGGTATGTAAGGCGGTGACCCATCCACAGACCAATCTAGGCAAGCACGGCTTAACCTAAAGATCGACCCGAGCTCCTCTAATATGTAAAGAAAATAAATGGATGATAATAAGATATAATTACCGCGACACAAAAACTTCACTTAAAACATGTTGGATAGTAATTAAATACAAGGCAAAAAGTCTATTGGTTAAAATAAATAATGCAAAATCCTCAAAATATATTCTCACCTCCAATAGATCAGGTAAAGCGAAGGTCACATTGAGTGGCTTCATCACTTTGCTCTTGTAGTTATGTTCCAGCAGAAGTGGAGTGTACAGGATGTTCTTCCATTGACGACTCAGGACTATCACACCCTGGAATTAAAGAAGCAAATTCAGGATGTTGTCCAAAATGCTTGATTAAAGTGCCTTCCATTGCAAAAAGCAATGATCTGGTCTGGACTCGTGCTTGCTGGAGAAGGCGAAACAACAAGCACTTTCGGGCAGACCTTTAACAAGTAGTAGGACAACATTAGGACACAAATAAAAATGTCTTCCAAAACATTAATTAGATATTTTTTAGAAGTTTTGACCAAACAATTTTAAAGACGTTGTATGCAGAGTTACAGAACTGTACAACCTCCAATCAAGCTCGGTCGATGCATCAATACATTCAACCGTCTACTTTCTGGGATAAAAATTGGGTTCAAATAATTCAATTAGATATTCGACTTTGTTTTAGCTAAGAGAAGTTGTTTAATTACCTGTCTCAGCGTAGACAAGGACGGCAGATGTCGTTCAGCAAGGTCTGCTTGTACGGCCGCAGCGTCCGCTTGCAGTGCGTACCGCAGTAACACCGCACACAGTTGTAGCGACGGCTCCTCACGCAACTGCTTAGCCATCGGCGTGTGGCGGCCGTAACGACTCTGTAAAATGTTTTTTTTTTTTTAAGATAGACCATAACAAAACATCACGCCTGTAATCCCCGAAGGGGTCAGGCAGATGCGTAACTAACGTCAGCGACAAACGAGAAGTAGGCAGTCAATTTGCTTTGTGGAAATTTATTCACCACCACTGCTTCTCAAATTAGTGAACGAAAACATAGGGGGGAAACCGACATAACCGACATATCTGTTGGTCACATGTAAAAGACATGTGTGTGTCGAGGTCTCGTTGCAGACGACGGAGAGTGCGCAAAACACACAAAACAATAACTTTGCTGTGGCGTGTGAGCATGTACCTCTCGAATGGGTAACCGAGTAGGCGCGGTACAACGCGACCACGCAGATGTGTTGCAAGGTTGCAGTTACAGTTACCTTGGGCATAGTATGATGTGGAGCCAGGTCTAATGCAGCCGCCATGAGACTGGCGGCGGTGGCAGTGAGGCGTCTAGCGTAGGCCCGGTACAACGCGACTACTCTGATTCCTAGTCGGTTGCAAGGGTTCATCCAGGCGTTGATGGCTGGAGACGCTGTGCTTAGGAGGTTCCAGTCAAGTCTGAAATGGTTAGAGAACATGTTAAAATACACCCGGGGAAACAGGTTTAAGAATACCTTGGGGAAACGGATAGGATGTAGAATAAATATGTAGCACCTATATGCACCTAGTATGATCGTAGCACAAATAAAATATTGTGTACATTTTATTAGTGCTACGATCATACTAGGTGCAGACCAAGAAATATCAAGTAATGATTTGACTAAAATGAACACCGAAGGCTACTTTACCTGGTATAATCAATCTTCTTTGTAATAGGCGTCCTTGGAGGTGCTGCAAAATTGAACCACACGATTTTCAAATCGATAGCACAAGATGACGTATTTCCGTTATCCTTCAAAGGCACCACAGTAGTAGTGCTGTCGTTATGCGAAGGCTCATCAGGCCCTGGAGTGGAAGGCTCTGGAGGCGGTGGAACCGGAGGGGGCTGGGCATTCCCGAGGTTAGGAGTACTAGGCTTGGAGCTTGAGTCCCTCTTTCGGAACAGATCTTCAATCCCTGAAGTCCTGCTTTTAGTACTCCTTTCCTTTTCTGGCTTCGTCTCTTCAGCAGATTTCACAGATTCTCTACAGCTTTCATTATCAGGTCTTAATGCTTTCTTCTCTTCGGTCTGAGTTTGTGGTTTGTGAGATTGTGAGTGCTTGGCGACTTTTATTGAGATGCCTTCAAGACCACATTCGAACATGATGAAGCCGATTGGACTGTCCTTCTGAGCTTCGGCTGGTGCTCCATTTTGGCAACACTGCGAATATAAGAACACGTCATCGTATAAAAATCGACCTTGTAGCTTCGAAGACCAGGTTCAAATTACAGTGATCTTTATATCAAGAGTCCGTACTTGCAATTATAAAATCAACCGTAAAGATTTACGTACAGAGTTTAAATAACACTTACCATGGATTCGCATCCTATACCACAAGAGTCAACTCGAATGAATTTGAAAGACACTTTGGAATGTTGACACGGTATGCCCGTGATTGTCACGTCTTTCAGTTGTGATGACTCGTTGCGTATGCGTCGTAGTTGGCCGTGCACCTTACCTGAAAATAAGGGTAAAGTAAATGTTACAAGCAACCTTTGATTATACCGGGTAGGTTGAGTTTATTAGCATCAATATTGACAGAGCACTCAATGACTGGTAACCATGGGACCAACCCAGAAAAAAATCGAGTATTTTTAGTGTTATTTCTTTTTTTTCTCTCCATGTGAATGAAATTGCAGATCTATTTTTTAACTTTTAGTTCATATTCAAGAGTACTTTCACCTAATAGAGGATGCTAATTACTTCAAAACCAGATCGATATACTTTGTTACTCACCGACATTTAGCGTTATAGTAGTATCTTCACACTGCTGCTGCGACGCTTCAATATAAACCGGCTCGCCTCTCTCCGGCCCCCGTCTCTTCCCAGAAGTCTGCGCCGATATCAACGCGCGAGGCCCCTTCATTATCCCGAAAGACTTCTTACTACCCAACGCCCGTAACGTAGGCCTATAGTACAACTGCACTGACTCCAAATTCTTCCTAGTACTGACGTATTTCGCGATAATATTCTCCACTGATACTCCGAATAGGGATACACAAGTCAGGTCTTGAATATTGTCTAAAGCTGAGAAAGATATCATGTCTTCTACTACGGAGGATTGTATGAAGATCATGTTGACTTTAGGTATGGTTACCGTCGCTTGTAAAGATTCTAGAATACTCTCTTCATAGACGTTTGAGTGAGGAATGGTTGCTAGCTTACATTTGTCGTCTTTATCTGTGACTAAGTTAGACTGGCTTCTGTCCTGCATCTGTGGTAGCCAGTTCTGGACATACTGCTTTTGTTTTAACACATTAGCACTGGATACCGACGATATACAAAGCAGACGTAAGTGATTAATCACTGTAATCGGATGTATATTTGCTAATACTGGTGTTAGAGACTCGACGAATTTCTGAGTGCTTTCCAAGACCAGAGGAGTTAACATTATATCAATTTCTCCTCGTAATTTGACGAATAATCCGCTTTTGGAGTCACTTGTGGTCGTGACTGTCGAAGTGGTACTCTTTTCAGTAGTGTTTTCTTGGCTATCTTGCACAGTTTGTTGAACATCCCACCACCCTTGCGGATAAGGATGGGCTTTGACTTGAGAATTGAAATGCGGAGGAAGATTTGAGTATGGTCCATGCTGATTCTGGTTATTAAGGTCTTTCTTTGCTACCAACCTGAGGACGTTAATTTTTCCCAACGGCTCAAAGCTTGGTAGATACTTCTGTCCAACATAAACTAGGGAACCATCATCAGCCCGCTTGAAGAGAGGTAACGTGAAAACGTCACTGCCACTAGGTAGAGAGCAAGAAGACCAGTTAGGACACTTGTATTGAGGTAAGTTATGCATGTAACTTGCCATTAAAAGAGGTGAGTCCACTATAGGCTTGTTGGTTTGCATATGAAGATTGACCAGTGTCATGTCTTCCTGCGAAGATATCGCAGAGATAAAGGAGGTTGATGATACGGAACCACTTTCTGAGTCCGGCTGGACGCCTGTGCTTAAATTGCTGATCGTATCCGGAATGTCTACTGCCTCCGATTTAGGCGCGGAACTAGACCATTTCTCATTGGTTATGTCGTTTATACCAAATGAGCTCTTGTCTCTAGGGTTGCTATGGCGACTGCCAAAAGAATGCTTCAAGCTTGAAGATCGACTTGGGAACATATCTTCATCAGCTGAGAAGAACGCCTCTGAATGGTTCTCGCTTGTAATAGACATTGTTCTTTGTACTTCTTGGTTCAAAGTCTCTTCGGGTGGTACTTGAGAATTTAACGAATAATGGGATTCGGATACCGCGACACTCCTCACAGGGACTTTCGGTACAACAAAGGACTCTTCTCCCGGAGCCTGTTTCTTCCCCGTCATATTAGCATTATCCTTAACTCCACAACTAAGAGCTAGCTTCGAATCAGAAACGCTGCTCTCCATCTGAGGAACGTTTAGAATACTCTTGTTCAGTTTCGAATCGCTGTCAATTTTGGAATTCCCCAAAGGCACGGAGGAATCTACTAAGCGTGCGTATGGAACATCGCTTTTAGTACTGGATACTAGTAAGTTGTTACTTCCTTTGCTCATACTTGTGTAGGAAAATCTTCTGGTTAGGCTGCGACGTTCAGCACTTTGTGGAGACTTGTTCAAGTTTTGAGGTAAAGGCGATGGTATTAAAGTAGCCACATTGGTAGGCTGAAGACAGACGTTCAAGCTGTTGTATGGAGGCGTATGGAACACAAGCTGTCCTGAATGTAACAAGCTCTGTCCATACCCATACTCTCCTGGTGTCGTCTCTATAACATTAAACATAGCCACGTTGATCCCTTCGTTCAAATCGCTAGGGTTTGGCTTCAAGAAATTAGGACCGTTCCTATTAGACCCAAAGAACGCGCAACCTCCGGTACAACCACACTGCGAACTCTTCCCTTCAACCGGCCACAAGAACCAAAGTCTTTTCGTCTTATCATCGTGAAGTTTCAAGAACTTCTGTTGAACTAAGTGAAGGTTTTTCGGTGTTTGGGGAAGCGATGACGCAGCTTCGATTAGCAAAGGTCCTAAGGCAACCGATCCGACACCGACCCAGTTATCACTTTCAGGCGGTTTGTTCTGACTAGTACTACTACCATTCGAATGATGGTGAGTGTTTGTCTGCATGTTTGTTTGAGTGTAGAGAGCTAGTTTTATATTTGGCAGCAAACCGGTCACACCAGTTCCGAAACCCGAGCCGTGTAAATTGCAATAGCTGAGTCTTACCGGAGAAATCCATGACTGAAGCGTAGTGTTTGTATCTGCGATATACACATCAATGAGATCGATCGCGACTCGAATCATCTTGTATTTGATTTCATTGGCTGTTGGACATCTGTATTTCAAAGCGAGGTCTGTTTCTTGACACATGACATTGTTCATTCCATGATGACACTGTCGAGCGGGGTTAGGCGGCACTAATTCATTCTCACTATCGCAAATGAGTAGCAAGAACGTTTCTAAAGACGATATTATTTGGTACAGCTGGGGTAGGGTTAGCCGCCCAGTTAGCTGACCTAGTTGAAGTTCCATCATCCATGCGTACTCTACTGTATCCTCTTCGACATTTCGGTTGGTGTCACTGAAGAAACCGTTCCCTCGTAGTTGGAAAGACGAGAGCATCAGATGACCTTGATACAAGGCACCCGAGTTCGTTGTGTTAGATCGCGAAAGGTTATTCGCCGATACTAATATTGAAGGACTCAATAGGAGTTGGAGTTTGGTCTCTCTAAAGCTTTTGTCCATTTCAAATCCAAAACGTTCTATCAGCACGACAGGACAAGGCGGTTCACTTTCACTGCAGTTCTTTACTAAGTGCGCCTGTATGTCATGGATGATGATTGATACTGTCACATCCAGCGGCCTAAAGTGCCGCGGGTCAAAAGGGCCCTTGCTTGAATCTGTGGAGTCGTCCATTGATATCTCCGTATGTTGATTAACACTAGTTTTATCATTAGCTTTTGCATTATCACTGGACCAATGAAAAGTTTCTGCGCTCGGAGATTTTTGCATGTCAGTGAATGTTTGGTCTTCGCCAAAGATATTTTCTAGTAAATTCATGAAGCTTGTGATAATAGTTCCATAGGCCAGAAGGATGGAAGGTCCTACTTCCAGTTCTAAGCTTACTTTATCGGGCGGTAGTGTTGTTCTGTCGAATTTGTTACCGTCTAAGGTCCAGTTGATTTGAGGTTGTTTCCTCATCCTTGGTATTCTCATCGGTGATAACAGAATTTCTTCTTTTTCTGGTGTGGTAATGTCTGCTTGGGGCTCAGGGCCCAGCGGTGGAATGGGATGATAGTTATATCTTACACTCAAGGCAACAATAGGAACAGACCAACAGTCTACCCAACCTTGCGACTTAACGCATTTTCTTCTCCATTTCGAAGCTTTTAGTCTGCAGGGCACTAACTTCATATTCTTGTCCAGTGATAGCAGAAGCAACTTTGAAGTGTTTACTTCGGGCAAGTAGAGACTCATGTCGACAGCTTCGCCTTGTACCCAGATCTTTAGTGGGATGAAATCTGGCAAGAAATCGACGAACGGTAAATCAAAGGAGACGTCGAGGAGATCACCGCAGAACGCAACGTGATTATTCTCCTGATTGGTAGAACTGCAGTCTATCCAGTTGTACTGATTGCTCACTGTCACTACTTCACATTCTTTCAGTAAAAGAGATATCTTCCAGGTATAAGGTACAAAGTGTAAAATATCTGGCCGGGCTTTCGTCGACCAATCATTTATGAGATCTTGGAAGAAATCTATGTGCGTGTAGACCAAGTGTGTTGTGGCTTTACAACCTGTCAGACTTAACTGCCAACATTGGTGATGGTTCCAAACGAGGGGATAGTGGCATTTGACTGTGTACTCCAATGTTTCACTTTCGGCCAAACTTCTGTACTGAAGACTTGTCGTCGCTTCCAAATGTAATAGCTGCCCTGTAATTTTTGTCGTATATCCATCTTGCAACACGATCCATGGAAGTGTTACTTCAAGGTATGAACCTGCTCCAATATTTATATGCACCGCATTTGTTTCCTTGTTTTTCGTGAACAGAATATCTATGGTAGCTTCATTTAGAGTTGATAATCGTATATCAAACGACTGTGTTTGTCTAATGTCTCCAGGCTTAGGTTGTGGTGTTACTTCTAAGTTTTTATAATTTGGTGGGAAGAAGAATTTGAATAGATTGTCTCTCTGCCTGTCTGCCCAGGGACCATAGCTGAAATCTGTGCCTTTACCACACTTTATGTCAACACCCCATATTGGAGGTGCTGACTCTACAATATCTCCATTGGCTAGTTGAAGAAGAACAGGTTGTTCCGGCACCAAACCTGGTTCATCCATATAGAAGTACACTTCGATATAGTTGGAGCTCATTACCACGAATCCCTCTCCCATATACCGCGGTGGTTCATCGACCATGGATGTGTAGTTAGGACTGGGAGCAAGCATCACTTTACAATTCTCTGCTTTGGCTTTGACAAAGTGCATTAGATGGTCAAGGCTTGAGGCGGGAGGCTTTGTACTGTACACTAAGTGGGACTCTTCTACACTTATCGACAATGTTGTTGGGACTAATCTGTTACCGAACACCACTCTACCGGCGCAGATATCGATTTTGATGACGGGGATAAGATCTCGCCATGTTCTTGCCATTGCAGCCTCTGACTTAACCGTCTCCTGAGCCCTTCTCCGTTTCTCATTAGCATCGTTCATAGCTTTATCTCTGTCAGTATAATCGTCATCATTTTGTTGTTTGATTACAGGTTCTAAACCGAATATTTTCTCGAGTTCGTTGTATAAATCGCAGCGATTATAGAAATGTAGCTCGAAACCGTTTAGCATGATTGACAGCCGGGTGTCCGAGTGTGATAAGTCTGTGAAAAATAACAGGTGACTTCATTAGTGGGTTGTTCTACAAAGAAAAGTATGCGCTTCGGGAAACATCGTCTACCTTCGGAAATACGAATGTGCGATGTTGAGGACCAATACACGTAGGCAAGGGCATTGTATTGCCTTGAATTATTAGACTGTATGCGATTCCAAAAATGTTTTTAGTGGTTTATGACGATTTGCAACTGGACAAAAATTAACAGGATTATTACCGAAGCGTACCTTTTATAGTCTTAACTGTAGGTACTAAGTGTTGACTCTGATCATTTTCCTGTAGTACAAGGATGGATGATTAACGTGACAATGAAAACAATCTATTTTGAGCACAAGAGTAAATGAGTCACATTAAATAATATATTCTGTTAAGCCCATTAGGTAGCCTAATTATCATGTTAATTAGCTGAAACCTTTTAAAGTGCCAATTAGCTTATATTATGGTCAGAATGTTGTATAAAGGATGCTTTGACAACTTGAGAGGCGAACTACAATTAACACCATCGTTCTCTTGCTTTTGTGTGACAACAATTAATAAAACCATATTCATACTTACTTAATAATTTACCATGTTTTACCTCACAGCTGATTAAAAGAGTTTTTGTTCAAAATAAATATAACAGGGTAAACTGCTAGTTTTATCATCATGTCACATACCTTCGGAGACATCCTTAGGCACATAGGACCGCCACCACCTGAATATCAAGTAGCCGTCCTGTATCCGCAGCGTGTAGTCATAGTTGATGTACACGATGTCCCGGAACATTATCTTACCGGACAGGGCATTTAGTGTGAATGAACCTGCAAGTGGAAGAGAAAATGTTGATGAGTGATGCCTTCTATCTATCATGGGGTTTAGGTTTCCGCACTTAGTCCTTAAAGTGGACCATTGTGCGTGGAGTGATGCCTTTACATTGTGACGTTTTTTGCTGTGCAATGTAGGCTCATTCAGGAAATAGTAAAATTTATAACTGAAAGATATTTAGATTAAACAGTGACGCATGGCCACCTTTGTTTCAATTTCTTTTGTTTTAAGATAAGACCATCAACACAGTATATTTTTAAAGTCTGTCATGGAGGCTTTTAATTCATTATTTTTGTGTGACTCACGAGATTCATTCATCAATACTCATAATATTTCTCAGATGTATTAATGTTTTGATAACATTGTTACTGTCTGATAAGCAAAATTGTAAGCATAGCATTCTGCAATTTCTGGTTTGACAAAATATGTTCAGGGTTTTTTTCCCTGTAGAAACAAAGATGGTCCTTAATCTTTTCTGCTAAATAAGATGATTTGTTCCGGTATAGATTGTCTAATTTATAATTGCCCTTCAATAAATTTTCAAAGACAAATTCGTCACTATCATAACAGCTGTGACAATGACTTAATAACAGATGATGAATTTGAGAATACTGCGTAACAACACAGCACTTTTTATGACGGCACAAATGCAGTTTTAAATTAGTCAATGTATTTAACACCTTCAGCTCCAGGGGCATCGTTGGGCAGCGTTCCCGGTATTAATGAGATGGCACTGTGCTACATGAAACGGGGTGGACTCGAATGTGTTAAGTCCTTAAATATACCAAAATGATTCAGAAATGGACAGATTGACTCATTTTACAATCATAAATACTAGTGATAATAACAGCATGTTTTGCTATCTCTCTGAATAATGTGACTCGCATCCTCTAAATAACTTTTAGAGCGGTAATAGGTTGTCTAATGTAAATAAGCACCCTAGAAATAATATTACCTATTTGAATATTAAATTAAATAAGGAATTAATTCTCATTTAACAAACCATGGTAAAATTCAGAGACAAAAGGTAAATATACTATTATGAACAATACATAACTGAAAACATTGTTCCTCTGATTGTTCTTTAGTATTAAGATAAATAGATGATGACTCGATGTATTTGTTTTAATACAGCTGCATCCTGTTAGACTAGGCCATTCGATGATGTTTTTTACAGTCTTATTACAAAAAGCGGTTTAACTAATAAACCTGGTTTAAACTTCTTTAAACCACGGTTTACACAAAAATGGTATTACAAATCGTGGTTTTACGATAAACCATAGACTAAACCATGGTCTAACGCTAAACCTCGGCGACCCCTAGTTTAACGATGGTCTAAATCACTAAATCGGATCTGCCAGTTCCTCTTTTAGGTTAATTATCATCTTTTGCATTGTGTTGTGTTGTTTTAGCTTAAAATAAATAATTTAGAGACGGATTTCAAGTTAATTTAGGTAATTTATGTTTACTTACTTTTCCTCGGCACTCCAATTCTCAGATCGTTTTATTTTTGTTGGTCCATCACATTAAATTATTAAAATTACTAAAGAAGGTAATCAAAGAGGCAATAATGTGCCAAACAAAACTGCCATCGACGAAATAACTAAACAATGTTTGTATCCATGCAAAATAACCAGGTCTCAATATTTTAAACACTCCTAAACATCATCTAATCATTAGCGTATTATCAAAACGGTTTCTTTTCTGGGCATACGGAACGTCGCAATAGAATGACATCATAGTGAACGAATGATATTTGTATTTATCTGTGGTTGATATTTAGACAATGGTTTAAATTACGGTACTAAGAAAGCCACGGTTTTTTTAGGTTTTGTAATACGGACAAATTTAGACCATGGTTCTGCAGATAAGCCTGGACTTGATAGTCCAGGTTTAAACCAAGGTTTATTTAGTTTTTTGTAATAGTGTTTTAAATACTTTGTATATTTTTTTGTTTTACAAGCTTAGTTTTTTATTGTTATTATGAGTTGTGGCTTTACTTTAGCCTCATCTTTTTGTTTTTTACTATTCAAATTATATCTATTGTGTAGGTTTTCAATTGCATGGCACTCGTGGGCTGCAGCTGAAAAGCAACGCCTTGTGTTGCCATCTGGCATTATGCTGAGCTGAGGTCATTTCATTTTGAATTTAAAGGTGGTTCTGATTATTATAATCCAATTAAACACAATTTTCTTACTTTCTTTAAATATGAAATTAGTTTGAGTTTATTGTGAAATAATTTTAAAACAAATAAATGAACACTTCATACAATAACTGGTGTCCATTGTTTGCATTTCATAGAGATAAACAGATTCCTATGGTATCAAATATTTTCTGTGATTATTTGTAATAGTGAGTTGTCATGATTATGAGTATAGCGATTGGTTGCTTTGTGATTGTGCTTATTTGCTGTCTGGTTTTTGTGCCTAATTTAATTAGATTATTAATTATCAACCAAACAGTTACTGCTAATAATGTGAGACTTGTTTGTTAATAATTGAACCTTTCTCCGAAAGTTCAAGAAAAACTGGTCACTTTTTTGATATGTGCATTTTGTTTGCTGGTAAAAATAAGTAATTTTACATATTATTGCCCCATGATTTTACTATCTGTTATCTCTCAGATAATCTCATATTCTGATTATCAAATATTGAATCATCTACACAGCACTTTAGTGTTTCAATGCCAATAGTAGTAAAAACATGCACAAAAAACGACATTGATAAGAAATTATTGAATACTATTAACCTATAGAGTGGACATTTGAATATTTTAGTAATTGATGTTGTAGCATTAAAGAATTTTGAATAAGTATTATGTTTTTTAAATAACTGCTGGAAGAATGAATGAATAAGAGACTGTGAGACGACTGACCTAGTAACCAAATATAGTTTGATCATGAACATGAACTGTGAAATATAAATAAATGGGTCACTCACCTATTTTGAAATTGTCATCTTGGAAGTAGAACTTGTTGATGAGCCTGGTGAGGATGTAGCCCAGCACGCGGCTGTTGTAGTACGTTATGTAAACGATCCATAGTATCGCAGATATTAGCGACACGAGCAGCAGGGCAAAGTTTCTGTCCATTGTTATTTCCGCGAAGTCTATCGACGACGAGTTCCATCTTTGCGCCACCGGATCGTCTATAGACCCGGTGAAGTTCTCCCTGAACACAATCATAACACGTAAAAACACTCAAACAATAATAAAACCTTCCAAAATAACTTTAAATACGAAAATAAACATCACCCAATTACAAGGCTACGCAAATCGCCGTAACTTACATTTTGGTGGCTTAATTACTACACTGACACTTTTCACATTTTATACAATTAAACTGCCCTATAAAATCATACACTATACACATTTCTAATACTATTTTCTGTCTTTCTTATCAAAATCATAAATCACTGCCCATCCGTGGTTCAGAACTTTGACAGATACGATTGATTACGTTCCGTTTGACATAACTCGATTTGAGTTGTCGATTAATTCAGTTTGGACCAAAGTTGGTGGCAAAAAATATTAAAAAATATGTATAATAAATTATGGCTTTTAAAAAAATTATTGGCAAAATCAAATATGATAATTTTATTATGAATCCTACCTTTTTACAGTAAAATGAACACGTGTTAGTTGCTAGGTAACGAGTATTTTGTTACTATAATTTCACAGGTCACAGTTTTGTGCATTGTTGCGTTTGATTAATTAAAAATAATCTATGTAGGTAGTCAAAAGTCGATAAAAGAAAAATGGAAGAAGCAAAAGATATCGAACAAGAGGCATTCCAACCTAAAGTCAGGTATAGTCATCTTTCAAAAAAAAATTTAGGCTCGCTAAGCTCATGCTCAATTTGAAACAATACCTACATATCTTTGTACATACGAGTACAACCATTGAGCTATTACTACTATGTCTAAAGAAGACACCGCGAACAAAATCTGTGCTCCGTTCAAATGCTGTCAGCTGGCTGCAATTCACTCAGTCGCTTGCTCGCCACTGCCCGCCCCGCACTGCGCACAGATTTTGTTCGCGCTGTCTTTATACGTAGTCGTATAGCTCTATGCATACAACACAACATTTCTTTTTTAGGATTCCGTACCCAAAGGGTAAAAACGGGATCCTATTACTAAGACTCCACTGTCCGTCTGTCCGTCTGTCTGTCACCAAGCTGTATTTCATTAACCGTGAAAGCTAGACAGTTGAAATTTTCACAGATGATGTATTTCTGTTGCCGCTCTAACAAAAAAAAACAGAATAAAATAAATATTTAAAGATTTTCTTGCCGTTTTGTCTAATGTTGAATAGACAATGGCACGGAACCCTTGGCCGCACTTGGCCGGTTTTTTTTAAATCACAGGGAACAGGTGTATGAATATTATTGTATACCTAATATAATGCACTCAGAAATGTATTTACCTGTAGTACCTGCGAATGTTAAAATCGTATTAATGCGCCTATCAAAAAATATTTGGTATCTCTTGATAACATCTAATTTAAGACAAGGTCACCGACATGGCATAATTCAAACTAGCCGAGTCTGTTACCGCTCGCTCCCATCAATCAGTCTTTGTCGGGTGGATGGGAGTAACGGAACGTCGGGGCAACCCACAGAGTACACTAGGGCTGGGGCAACCCAATATTCCAACAATGTTCATTGTATAGCAAGGCCCTGCGTGAGTCATTAATTTAGGACGAATAAAAAAAGATAAGCACCGGAACTAAATATAATCAATTAACATGGCAGGCTGACAAACGTCTGTACCTACATGATAACCGAGACTCGAGTGACAGCTAAAGGTATTATTGTTTTGTCTAAGATTTAGACTACCTACATATTATAACAAAAAAACCCAAATGTGGTTTTTTTTATTTAATAGTTTAATGCCCGTGCCAGACTGTTGTAAACAAGCCCTCCACACACCTCCACATCGGTCTCCACCGGGGCGGTATGCAATCAGCACGCATTGTTGACGCACTGTTGTAAACCGCCGCTGGAGACCGATGTGGAGGTGTGTGAAGGGCTTGTCTACAAGTCTGGCCCACGCTTAAATCATATTAGATAGGTACCTAACATCAACATGTACAAGTAAGTATATAGCAATGTACTTAATATTAAAGTAAAATCAGAAATCAGGCTAAAACGACATAAAATAACTTTAATTATATTTTACACATTTTTATAAGAAGGAATATTTTAAAGAAGTGACAGACATCTTATTATTTTTCTTGATGCTTGTCAGTAGTCATTCTACTCATGAAGGTTCCATATAGCTTCACCTTCAAAGAGTATACCAACTCTTAACATCTCTTGAAGCTAGGAAATGAATGCAGTCTTTAAACATGCAGGCCAATCCCACGACAAAGCATAGCCAGCCTTGGCTTATACAGTGCCTTAGTAAACATATCAGCAATTTGGTTTTCTGTACCAATCTTTGCAATCATCATAGTCCCATCACCTATGGCTTCTCGTATAAAGAAGTGTCGTAGCTTTATATGCTTGGTTCTATTGTGGAACTCATATGTCGGATTCAGAGCCAGCTTGATGGCAGACTCGTTATCCACGTGGAGAACAGGAGTCATCGTTGATTGCTCTATGCCTTCAACCAATCTTTTAACCCATATTATTTCTCTTGCAGCTTCACTTGCAGCTACAATTTCGGCTTCCGTGCTAGAGATGGCACCTGATGTCTGTAATTTGCTTTGATTGGACCTCCGTAAACACATACAAGTCCTGAAGTTGTCCTTCCAGTGTCAGGATCACCACCATGACCCGCATCGCTGTAACAGACCAGTTCTTTCTGCGAGCCTTTTCTGTATGTAATGCAGTAATCTCGAGTACCATTCAAATACCGAAATTCTTTTTAATTTTGTGATATCTCTTTTTGTAGGAGCTTCTAAGTGTCTAGATGCAACACTAAGAGCGTAAGCTATATCGGGCCTTGTGCCCACCATCAAATATGCAAGGGCTCCAACCGCTTCTCTATAAGGAAACGAATTGTCTCCTCCAGCATCTTCTCTCAGCAGCCTTACTATTCTGCATACAAAATTTTTCAAGTACCTTCTTAGTGTAGTCACCTTGATGTATTTTGATACAATCTTCCTCTTTCTTTATTTCAAGTCCTAGGAAGTAAAATGAATCTTTGTCATTTTGGGCCTTTATTTTAAATAGCTTCTTTAAATTTTGGAGAAAAACATCGATTAGTGCCTGTGACGTGCTAGCAATTATGCCATCGTCAACATATAGGGCTAGAAGTAGCCTGCTTTCTCCCTTTTTCATAGAGAATATACAAGGATCTTCTCCTTGTTTGAACCCTGTTTCTAGAAGAAAGCCTTTGATGCAATTGTTCCAACACAATGGTGCTTGTTTTAGTCCATATAAACTGCGTTTCAATTTGCACACTTTGCTAGTTCCATCGTTATATCCTTCTGGCTGTTTGACGTAAATTTCCTCATTTAAACTTCCATAAAGAAATGCAGTTGACACATCAAATTGCGCAAGGATCATACTGTCTCGAGCAGCAATACTTAGTAACGTCCTGATTGAGCTCATTTTTGCGACTGGACTAAATGTTTTCTCATAGTCAACGCCTTTCTTTTGAGAATAACCAACAGCTACTAGTCTGGCTTTATACTTTTCGATATTTCCGTTCGAGTTTCGTTTAATCTTGTAAACCCATTTAGTTGAAATGGCTTTGCGTCCTTTGGGCAATGGTATTAAGTCCCAAGTTTCGTTATCTTTCAGGGAACTTATTTCATCATCAATAGCTTTGCGCCCTTTTATTTTTATCAACAGACTTCATCGCATCTTTGAACGTCTTTGGTTCTTCTACATGATTATAGACCTTTTCAACACAATTAAGAACAAATTCATCAAATCTATCAGGAGGTTTGATTGTTGAACGATCTCTTAAAGTCATTCTTTCTGGAACATGTTCATACGGTAAAATACTTCCCGTTGATGGAGTACCGTCAACATCAGAGCCAGACTCAGCAGTTTCGAAGTTAACAGAGTCATTAATTGAATCAAGCGGTATATTATTTGATTCAACAGTTTCTTGATCGTGTATTTCTTGATCGTGTATCATCTGTGAATCTTCTTCTGGTGTGATAGGCTGTAACTCTGGTTCAATAGAGGGTATTGGTATAACAAAACTGTTTTTGTCTACCCTATGTGCCTCGTCCACTTCGGTCTGATTTATAGGTTTTTCTATGAGAGGGCGTTCATCAAAAATCACATCTCTTGATCTGATAAGCCTATAATTTTCTTTAGACCATACGGTCGGTACGGGGACCATACGGTAGCCATCATCTCCATCATACCCAATAAGAATTCCTTTTTCGGCTTTCTTACAAAGTTTCTTCCGTCTTTGTTTAGGTATGTGTGAATAACACGTCGATCCAATAATTCTCAAGTGTTTGATACCTGGTTTCTTTCCAAAAAATAACTCGAAAGGTGACTTTCCCTCAACGGTTGTTGGTCCCGTTCGATTAAGTATGTAGATGGAAGTATTTATTAATTCCGCCCAAACACCTTGTCGTATTTCATCATGAGCATGCATGATTGCCCTAGCAGTTTCAACTGTAGTCCTGTTATCTCGTTCCGAGCATTCATTTTGTTCTGGCGTATAAGTCATAGTTAAACGCTGTTTTATACCATTCTGTCGAAGTGAAATGCATACTTGCTCATTATCAAATTCCCCCCCATTATCGCTTAGGAAGTTTTGAACAACATGTCCAGCGGTTCTAATCTCAGCTAGAAACTGTTTAAATTTGCTGTGAACTTCGCTTTTGTTTCTCATGAAGTAGACATGACGATATCGAGATTAGTCGTCTTTGAAAAGAACAAAGTATTGAAATTTGGTACCGAATTTCAACCTGTGTGCTTTGCCATTGATACAACCTTCACATGTTATGTATTATAGTCCAATTTTAAGCCAAATTCCTTTTGTACTACCTTTTTTACATGTTTTTTATTCTGATGTCCTAAACGTTCATGATACAATTGTAACGATTGTGAATTTGTGACAAGGTTTACTTCTTGCTTTGGTGTGACAATTTTAACATTAAGTATATAAAGCCCTCCAAGTTTTCTTCGCTTCCTGTTCAATATTTCTTTACCGTTTTCCGTCAATGTACCTACATGATTCTGTGCGGGATTCAAATGTACTGTTCTGTAGTTTGTTTTGAGCAGCAAGAACTGAAATAATTTTCTTTGTAATGCTGGAATATACCATACATCTTTTAAAAGAAGCTGGTCGACTCGTTCATTTACATCAGCATTGAGACGTATTGTTCCTTTGCCAATAGCATTGATTGTCTGTCCAAATGCTGTAGTAACAGTGTGATTATTTTGAAAATATTCAAAGCTTTCAAATAAGTCAGACCTATTCGTAACATGACTAGTTGCGCCATTGTCTACGTACCAACTATTTTTATCTGCTTCTGTTGTATCTACAACTGACAAAATTGTTAAATTCATGTTGTTCACACTACTGGTCGAATTCTTTGGTGGTCTCCCGTTGGAAATCCATTTATGACATTTTTTGACAGTGTGACCGACCTGTCCGCAATATTTACACTTTAATTGCTTTTTGTTAAAGTTGTTCTTACTCTTCAGTCTTCTCAGATTTTACTACAAGAGCTTTCACATTAGTACTACACTCTGCTTTATTTAGTAGCGCTCTTTCATAGGCACATAACTGTATCGTCAGATTCTCAATGTTTCTATCCTGTTTTGCCATCGAAAGCCAACTTGACTTAAATGCAAAATACTGTTTCGGAAGTGTATCCAGTATCTTACAAATTACTAGGATTACTGGTAAATCGTTTCCTTCTAATTCAGTATTCAGGTCGTAAAATAATGATTTTATTGCAGATATATGTGTGGTCATGTCATGCTCAGGATCTTTTTGGTAGCTGAAGAACTTCATGCATAAGTCGTAGCTCTTATCTTCTGTAGCTCCGTCGTAGCCTTACAAATTCATCCCACATGTCCTTTGCTGTACTGAATCGCATCACTTTGTGCAACATATCCTCACTCATGTTTGACGTAAGTACTAACTGTGCAGTATTGTCTAATGTTTCAAAATTTGTTGACTCCTTTTTAAATGTTTCTAACTTTTCGGGTGTGGCCAATGCTCCTGGGTGAGTGGCCATTTTAGTTGTACTCTTTATGACATCAATTGTACCAGGATAACTTTAGCAATCTTGTTATAAACTTCCACGTAGGCCAATTCTTACCGTCAAATTTGATTATTTCGATCCTTGCCCCAGCTACAGACTGCATGATGACGATCGTAAATTTTACTAATATCTTAGGTACAGATCGACTTTTACGTAAAATTCAAGATTCTTACTTTATTTTGCTATCCACCCATAAAAATTCAGCCTCAGGCAACTCACTGCTCTGCTACCATATTAAAGTAAAATCAGAAATCAGGCTAAAACGACATAAAATAACTTTAATTATATTTTACACATTTTTATAAGAAGGAATATTTTAAAGAAGTGACAGACATCTTATAATTTTTCTTGATGCTTGTCAGTAGTCATTCTACTCATGAAGGTTCCATATAGCTTCACCTTCAAAGAGTATACCAACTCTTAACACTTAAATACTTACTTGTGCATACATACCTACCAGGCCCGAACTGGCCATACGGGCAAATGCCCGATGGGCCGGTGTGACTGATTGGCGGTCGACTTTCTTTAGCTATTTAAAAAAAAACATCGCAATTTATCGATTAAAATAACGACCGCTACCGTCAAGTCGAGGACTTAATTCAATTTACTCTTGGACTAATCTTTAATAATGGTACCCCTTATCTAGAGGCTCGGGATTTTTAAAAGTTTTTAATTTTCACATATGATTCCACAGAATTAGTAAATACGTAATAAATTGTAGCGTACAGTAGAATCACTCTCTAACTAAAAAAAAATTAAGGCTAAAAATGTGCCATTGAGAACTCGTACTACCGCATACATTTTCTTTAATTAAACCAATGCGCGCGCAGTTCAATTTATTGATAGTCAGAGGCTGAAATAAATTAGGGAGTCCCTTGCCCCGAGGCCCTAAAGACAATTTTGGCATGCATACACAAGGTTTCAAAAAATGGAGCATGTGGACATTTTGATCTCTAATTACATTTATCATTATTATCTGAATTTATTCGAGGCAAGATGTAAAAATTTTCGAGCTCGCTTCGCTCGCTCTTGCAACCTATATTCTCTTAGATCTTATCACTGTCTATTCTAAGTCGACCATGTCAAGTCAAGTCAATTCAAGTCTTTATTGCATATCACATGTGTTTTACAAGATCTTATTATTAAAATAAAGTTCACATGGCACAACAATTTATAATATTAGAGTAAGTAGTATTTAAAAAAATAAATCTTCATTAATTAAAAATATGTAAGTTCATTCATTCCTAGGTAAAATTTAAAATAGAGAATAAAAAAAGAAAAAAAAACGATTAAATTAGAATTATAGTTAATCGAGATAAAATCATGTCAATAAGATAACAATCAAAAACAAAATGTCAATAAAATAAAATTAAATTAAAGTCAAATAAATCGTGTCACTAAAAAATAATGATCAAAATACAATCATGTCAAAGCTAAATAATCAGAACAAAATGTCAATAAAATAAAATTAAAGTCATGTACATGTACATGTACAATACAATACATCATGTCATTAAAATAATAATCCGAATACAATCATGTTAATAAGATATTAAGAATCAAATAAAAATGTCAATAAAATAAAAAGCATAATTCAATAAATAATTAAAGGTAGTAAAAGTCAATCCATTTTGAAGTCATTTTTAAAAAAAAACATTCAATGAATAGTAGCATTTTTGAATTAATAGGTTTCTGACTCGATTTAAAAATATTTATGTAACTCCAATAGGTCGAAACAATTCTAACTTGTCCAAGGTAAGGTGTAAAAATGTCGTCTTCTCTGGAGTGGAGAGCTCAATTTTGTATAGTTCCTAGATGTTTCAAATAACTCTTCAAAATTAGTAACTTTTACTTCTATTTAATCAAGTATTTTAGATTGTTAGAAAAACTTCAGCTGCATCTATAACTAGTAAACTAAACCCTTACTGTAAATCCGTTTTTACTCGCACCTTTCTGCGCCCCCCCTCCTCCCCCCCCCCCTCCCTAGCTCTAAAACTGGCGATGCCCTGTTTCGACACCGTCGCTATTCTTTTAGTTTCGAGTCTCTTCCTAACAAAGCCACAGCCTAGTGTTTCAGCCTAACATTCTATTTTAATGTTTTCTATGGTTGATCCAAAATGTACATGAATAGTTTTCCTTACTCTTGAGAGTGGAGGGCCGACCGTCTCTAAAATGCCCGGGCCGGTTTCGGGCACAATGCATTTTGTACCTACCTACCTTCCCCGTGTCTCGGAAAGCATGTTAAGCCATTGGTCCTGCGCTTATCTCTCTCCGCTCGTGTCGTCGGGTATGAGAGTATTTCATAAATCTATGAGAGTTAAGGAACAGTGAGTGCCTGTGCCTGCGCAGTGATGCGCACACACTTGTGCACTAGGTATAATATCTCCCACGCTGATAAGTAATCTCCGTTGCGCGCTGGGTTTGGTCACAGTGAACGAAAACGGTCAGGACACGTCAGGAGGACTCATTACTTTGTAATAAAAATAATGAAAAGTAATGGCGTGACCACGCTTGGTCGGTGTAGGGATTCTTCCTAGGACGTCACATCAGCAGTTGCTCTTGTGTCACACAAGATTTATGAGGATGAAGTGAAGGCAGTCATTCAGAATGTCATTTGACTTACCAGACCACTCAGGTATTATAGACTAGCCAGTTAAAGTCTATTTTGAAAATTTGATTATATATAGTAATTAAAACTTTTTTGCAAAAACTAAAACCGACTTCAAAAACACAACAAAGTGAAAAATAACTTTAGCTTCAGAAGTCGATGACTTCTGTGTTTGATTCAGTTTCTTTGCCACCGACTTCTAAACTTCTTTTATTTTTTGCAAAAAAGTTTTTTATTTTTCCATTTTTTGTTGTAATATCCTATACAAATATTAGCTACACATTTATTTTAACATAACGTAACATTACGCCAGAAATCCCCGAAGGGTTGAGTTGAGGTGTACCCATTAAAACCTACATCTACATTTCGCCAGTTATGTTTAAGTCCCATGTAATAGGCGAGTGCGGGCGCAAATCCATACTCTGTGGCTGAGAAATTCCTGATGGAAAAACCCAATTACATTGCCCGACCTGGGAACCGAACCCAGGATCTCATGCTCAGTAATCGCCACCACTAGACCAACGAGGCAGTAATTTATTTCATATTGTCAACAATAGGTAATGTCATGGTAATAGGCTTATCCCCGATAAAATGGAACCTAACTATTGAAATGTGGGTGTACTGTACACATCTGCGTACCCCCTCAGTGCGTTAAATTACATTAAACATCCAAGCGATTGCAGCAATCACGACCGATTTGCTGTCTATAATTAAAGAGTTCCATTGTATATCTCCGAAGATCAGCATCAGATCGTCACCAAATTTAAACGCGACCACCGCCAAGTAATTTTCTTCCAAACAAAAAAAGAATCATGGAAATCGGTTCACAATAGGGTATTTTACTCTATATGAGAAAAAAATATAATATTAAGATAGTTAATGCAAAAAGCAGTCGGAAAACGTTAGTTTTAGTTCATAAAATAGCAAACTAAATTTTAAAATTCAATTTAAAGGTTTGTTTTTGTGTTTTGGTTGTGCTTTTTTAATCTGTTTCATAACACCAAATAGTAGTCGCCATGTTAATACGTCATACAGCTATGTAAACTTAGAAGTGTCAAGTGTCAACTTCAAATATCACTGCATTTGTTTACACAACCAACTGACGTCATTACCACAGAGCAATATGGCGTCCACTGCGTCCAGCGTTTTCATTTCGTGACACTTTTCAAAAAAGGGTGTAATACCCTATTGGCGAAGATATCGCTGAAGATACACACAAAAAAAAACAGACGAATGGGGTAGTTGACACACCAATCAATTGAGATACTTTCTATGAGCTGTCAAGACGCGGTTCTCTCATAGATTTTGTGGTCTATAGATCGATGCCTGCCCTTATAGGGCGAACGAAAAAAAAAATGAATTTTGTATGGCAATAGCCAACTATGACTTCACTGTTTATTCAACACAATAACTCAACTATTTATTGATTTCAAAGCAACTAAAAATCGAATTTGGCAATTAATTGAAAATAAATTGGGTTTTCAGGCCCAAAATAAAGTGTTTTTTTAGAGATAGGTGGTGTCTGGGAATTATTGTTTTATGGTGTCATCTACCCTATTGATAACCTCCTCTTTTTGGAAGTCGGTTAAAAATAGGTATGTACGTACCAATTTCAAACCCTCCACATTGTTTGCGAGCTAATTAAAATTATCGTGTCTCATTTAAAAATGGATCTGCGCCGGGAACATTTTCGCGCTACGATTTTTTACGATTTCAAGTGTCGCCTGAAACCGGACGAATCGTACCTACGACAGACTTCAAATGGCATTCATGGATGAAGGCCTTTTTAAGGCAACCGTGTATCGTTGGTATAACGAATTCAAGCGCGGTCTAATAAAACTTTGGGGGATGAAAAAATAAGTGGTCGCCCTTTGACGGCTGTTACGGAAGAAAACGTGCTAGCAGTGAAACATTTAATCTAAAACAATAGGCGAGAGTTACCTAACAAGAGATTCAGCACATACTCCAGGTTGGATCGGGAAGCCTTCACAAAATTCTACACTTGCTTCTTCGCGTGAGGAGGATAGCTTCACGCTGGGTGCAACAACCTCACCGATGCTGAAGCAGGCCCGGGTGGAATGGTGCCGTGATATGATAAACAAATTTGAAGTAGGCTCGTCTCGGCGTGCTTACGACATCATTACAGGTCATGAGTCTTGGATTTATCAATACGATCCAGAAACGTAGCGCCAGTCGAGGGTTTGGGTGTTTCAAAACGAATCAACGCCTACTAAAGTGAAGCGATCTAGAAGCGAGGGGAAGATTTTGATCGCGAGCTTTTTCCATTTGACTGGCTACTTGGTGTCAATTCCTTTACGGAACCAAAGAAACATCAACGCTGAATGGTATACTACCAAATGCTTGGCAGAAGTATTCTCTGTTGTGAACAACAAGCGACCAAACACAGGGCTCCGCGGGCTACTGCTCCATCACCACGACATTAACGCGCCTTCGCACACCGCACTCAAAACGAGGGACTTCCTCGACAGCACGCCGGTCAAACTCCTGGGTCAACCTCCTTACAGCCCTGATCTAGAACCGTGTGACTTCTTTTATTCCCGAAAATAAAAAATCAGCTCAAAGGGATACAATTTTCGTCGCCGCAAGATGCGCTGTCAGCGTTCGAGCAGGCTGTTAACAAGGTGTCTACGGCGGACTGGAAAAAGTCTTTCGAAAACTAGTTCAGACGCATGAAACTTTGTTTAGGGGCTAGTGGAGAGTACCTACTTTGTGAAGATTTAATACAAAATATTTACCTACAGAACATTTAATTTTATTTTCGCAAAACTTCCCGAGTGTTCCACGTACATAATTTACCTCTTTTTACCCAGACAAAGAATATGTAAATATGTAAGGTACGCAGCAGGTGGTGTTCCGTAGTTTCCATCTACCCCCATGGGGAGATCGAGACGGACTGGAGTCTAAATAGGTATGTACTTATGTAGGTTATAGGTATAATAACTGCTACAACGCCTAATGCCAGTCGAACTTTTAGAGCTGTTTTATAATAGTACATTATGGTACAAGTGTGTAATGTTGGTGATTACTGCTGAGGCGCGATTGAGACCCGAGCCGTCAGGCGAGGGTCTTAAGAGAGCCGAGGACGGTAATCATCAATACACACGTGTGTCATACGACGTTTTTCAACACACTTGTGAAGAAAATAATACAAAAATATCATTTAGATAATAGATATTTGTCCTTGGAGTTATCAGGTAGTAAACTTTCCATAACGTTAAGGGCTTCACATCTTATATCGGGCGGTGTACAACATAAATCATTTTCTTCATAACTAGTACTTATAGACATTTTTTATTCATAAATAACTATAATTTCAACAGTGAAAACGAGTAATGAAAAGTTTTTCGCAATGGCGGGAAAATTTTCAGTTTTCCTATGCGCGCGCATTTAACAATGGCGATCGGCCATAGACTAAAATAATGAGGTTTGTTTTTTTGGCTTTTCGCGGATAGCGAATCCACGTACAAAATAGGGAATTCAAAGTTTTCTTTATTACAGAGAAAACAAAAGTTACATTTCAGTGAAATGAGCAAGCAATAGGTACATTAATTTATTTGTACTATTGAACACGATTTTTTTAATATAGAAACTTTTGTAGGAACAAAGCAAAGAGCACATCAACCAAAAAAAAAAACCCTATAACTCACTTGTGAATAATAGTAATGAAAAAGTCACAGTTTGATTATAGGTGTCATTATGTGCCTAATTGCGGTGAAATTAGAGCCATTTTATGAGCAAGTCTGTTCAAAAGTCAATTAAAGCACTAGCTTTTTTTTATTAAGCGCTTAAATCATCGCAGACGCACGCACTACACATGCTACAAAAATATGTGCGTAGCGCTACGAGTCGTAGTAGGTTCTACGAAAACAATGTTTTAGTTTAGGCTACGAAAATAGAGACGATTTTCTGCGATTTTCTTAATTATATTATTTGTTGGTTTTAATATGCTTTCACATAATCTGTTCCAATAGATGGGGAAGAAGATGATCAGCATATTTTTCCTTAAAGGTACCAATCATGTTTTAACCTACGACGCGACCGAGAATTTTTGCCCATTCTAAGCTTGGTGATTTCAATATGATTGAAAGAATCTGCTTGACTAAGTACATTAAATCTATCAAAAAATCAGGAGACAAAAATGATATGATGATGAAAATTTAAGATCGTAACAAAGAAATTTAATCTTCACTCGAAAATTAATGTGTTTTTGCCTCATACTATCAGATAGATAGTTTAGTTATCTTTGTCTACGACCTATAAAGTTGTGTTATCACGAAACAGTCTATCGATCGTTCTAATACTAGACTAATAGCGATGTTCTTCGAAGCACTGCGCTCCTGGTAGAGGAAAATTCGCGTGAAAATGTTCATAGAAGTGGTCTAGGTTTGTTTATTTTGTTAAATATGTTGTTCTTGTAGTTCTACTGACTTTTTAAATATAAAATAGAACTGTGTGTTTGTGTTTTTTGTATAAATGACGATTCCTTTAACTTTGTGGAATAAGAACTTTTTCTAAAGAACCTTTAAGGAACCTCTGGGAACTAGCACCATAAAAAAAAGATTCTGACCTACTTTTACTTTTAATTATAAGGAAGGAAAATATACAATAGTACATTATGGTACAAGTGTGTAATGTTGGTGATTACGGTAATCATCAATACACACGTGTGTCATACGACGTTTTTCAACACACTTGTGAAGAAAATAATACAAAAAAATCATTTAGATAATAGATATTTGTCCTTGGAGTTTTCAGGTAGTAAACTTACCATAACGTTAAGGGCTTCACATCTTATATCGGGCGGTATACAACATAAATCATTTTCTTCATAACTAGTACTTGTAGACATTTTTTATTCATAAATAACTATTATTTCAACAGCAAAAACGAGTAATGAAAAGTTTTTCGCAATGGCGGGAAAATTTAATCAGTTTTCCTATGCGCGCACATCTAACAATGGCGATCGGCCATAGACTAAAATAATGAGGTTTTTTTTTGGCTTTTCACGGATAGCGAATCCACGTACAAAATGGGGAATTCAAAGTTTTCTTTATTACAGAGAAAACAAAAGTTACATTTCAGTGAAATGAGCAAGCAATAGGTACATTAATTTATTTTTAACACCCTTGCTCGTAAAGCTGATGTAATTCCACCGGTTTTAAATATGTAAAGCGGGTCATAAAAAACGCGTGTGTTACCAAAGCAAATAGTTAAGTTATAGTCCATACAAATTCCATAACAGTATTATTTGCCATTTGAAATATGGAACTTATCGCCGCCGCACGACTCCAGCTAGTGAGCAGCGCGCTGTTGCTATTCAAATTTCGAACTAATCGCCGCGCGGCGCCAGTCAGTAGGCAGCGCTAGCGCGCTGTTAAAATGGCGGGAAAGCAACAGTGTGCATTCACAGATTGAGTTTATTTAAAATAAAAATAAAACAGTTTATTCGGTAATTTAAAAACTTGGCTGCATGCTCTAGCGTCTTTGCCAACATTTTCACGCAGCCACGGCAGAAAATAATCCTCGCGCAATTTTTCTCAAATTTTCTTTTCTTTACAGAAAAAAAAAGATATTCTGTTGGAGGTTAATACCTTCATGATATATAATCTGTCACATAGTGACTGTACGTAGGCATGACAACAGTTCTCAATAAAATGTCTGACGACTGAAACGTGTTTTCTGTGAATAATAATTTATGCTATCGCAAGTAACGCACTGCTAACTCTGCTAGACACTTTCCATCAGGTTATGGGCCCAGGAATTGCCCAGGGAGTTGTGTGCGCAGTAATTGCAAGATATTGTAAATTTTAAAATTTGGAAATACGCACTTTCGATAATGACGGATAACAATAGTTCGTCAGGTTCCATTTTTGGAATCGGGAAGCTTAGGGGTTCAGAGAACTTTGAAGTTTAAAAGTTCCAAGTCCAAAACTACCTGGAATGTAAAAACTGGTGGGTGGCCGTAGAAGCCACAGAAGTCTCTGCAGAACTCAAAGATGCTGATCGACAGGCGCGTACCACCATGTGTCTACTATTGGAGCCTTCATGTTTTTCAAATGTCTACAATTTGAAGACTGCGCATGAGGTATGGCACAAGCTGTGTGGTGCATACGAGGATAAAGGCTGGGGTAGACGAATATCACTGCAGCGTCAATTATGGTCATGTAAGTTGGAAAACTTTGCGAATATGGAGAAATACGTCTCAAAAGTACTATCCATAACACATCAATTAGCTGCAATAGACGCGAAAGTCTCAGATGATTGGATCATTTCCATTTTGCTTGCCGGATTATCATCAGATTACAACCCGTTGATAATGGCAGTAGATAATAGTGGAAAGGATATTAGCCTAGAGCAGATCAAAACCAAACTGCTGCAGGAGGCTAATAGACAAGCTGAAACAGCTGGAGCTGGTGAGCACGCCCTTGCCTCTAAACAGGAAAAGGCACCCAAAAACAATGCTCGTAAACCGCAAGTGCTATAAATGCCACAAAGAAGGACACAAGGCAGCTGAATGTAAGAAGCTGAATGCCGGTGTGGTCGGTTTGAGCATGAGTACAGCAAATACCAAAAAGAAAAGCGATTGGTATGTGGATAGCGGATGCTCGACCCATATGACTTACGATGCTGGAAAGTTATGTAACTATAAGAAAGTAAAGGGTAACTTGACAATTAAAGTGGCTAATGGAGAACAAATACCAGTTGAAGGTAGAGGAAATGCTAAGCCAAAAGTTAGCGGAAGTTCAGATTTCACGTTAGAAAATGTTCTTCATGTTCCTCGACTAAACTTGAACCTGATATCAGTGAGCGATCTTGTTAAGAATGATTTCGTGGTTAATTTTGACAAAGGAGGTTGCATTATAAGAAATAAATCCGACCAAATAGTTGCGACGTGCAAAGAAGTTGACGGAATTTTCAAATTAAATGAAAAACAAAATTATGTCAACGCGATGTTGTCAAATGTATCTCTGTCAAACTTATGGCATAGAAGATTGGCGCATTTAGGTCAAAATAACATACTAATATTAAAAGATCTGGTAACTGGTATGAAATTCGATACTAAACAGAACATTGAGTCATGTATTCCATGCATTCAAGGTAAGACATGTAAAAGTCCGTTCAAAAATAAAGGCACACGAGCACGACAGATTCTTGAATTAGTACACACGGATATTTGCGGTCCAATGGAAGAGCCATCGTTTGTTGGTTCCTTGTACATGTTGCTATAATTATCGACGATTACACGCGCAAGACGCACGTTTATTTCTTGAGAAATAAGAGTCAAACTTTTGACAAATTTCGTGAATATAAGGCCGAAGTAGAGAGAGAGACTGGTAAGTCGATAAAATGCCTCAGATCTGATAATGGTACTGAATTTTGTAATCATGCCTTCGACAGATTGTTCAAGTCATCTGGTATAAAGCACCAAACGACTGTTCCGTATACACCCGAACAAAATGGCGTAGCTGAGAGGGCGAACAGATCAATCATTGAGAAAGCAAGGACGTTGCTTTGTGAGGCGAATCTTAGCAAGAAGTTTTGGGCTGAGGCAGTATATGCCGTGGTATACCTAAAGAATCGAAGTCCCACAAAGGCGGTCACAAATAAAGTACCTGAAGAACTATGGTCCGGTAAGAAAGTGGACTTAAGTCATTTAAAAATCTTCGGATGTTTGGCGTTTGCATTGAAACCGAAGCAGAAAAGGCAAAAGCTCGACATGAAGACTGAAGGTTTAATTTTTGTTGGCTATTGTGAGCTTACGAAAGGTTACCGTCTGATGAATCTGAAAACTAGCAAGATACTTATTGCTAGAGATGTAAAGTTCTTGGAAAATGTTTTTCCAAGCGATGGTACGAATGTGACGAAGAACGCAGTTGTTCCTTTGTCCCTAGAACAGGAACGAACTGAACCTGCGATATTGGATGTATCTCCTGAGGTCCACTCAAACAGTGAAGACGATTTTCAGGATGCAGATGTTGGAAGTACCGAACCTGCTACGACTCCAGAGCCAAGTGTTGAGACGAGTATCGAGCCGAGATACAACCTGCGTACACGGAAGCCAGTCGACTATTCTTGTACGTGCATCAACGCTCTCGCGGCAATTGACGGCGATCCGACGACTGTAGAACAGGCGCTAGCTAGGCCTGATCGGGAGCTGTGGCAGAAGGCCATGGAGGAAGAGCTGCAATCGTTGAAGGAGAACCTGACGTGGACGCTAGTAAATTTACCACGTGACAAGAAGCCGATACAATGTAAATGGGTCTTTAAGATTAAGCGAGATAGCGATGGTAAGGTCTCAAAGTATAAAGCTAGGCTGGTAGCGAAGGGATTTACTCAGGTACGTGGCGTAGACTATAATGAAACTTATTCTCCGGTAGTTAGGAGCTCGACTTTGCGACTGTTATTCTCATTAGCTGTAGAATATGATTGGGACATAGATCAGTGGGATGTGACGACAGCTTTCCTTTACGGTAAACTGAAGGAAGATATTTACATGATGCAGCCTGTAGGTGCTATAGCCAAGGGTCAGGAGACGAAGCTCTGCAAGTTAAATAGGTCATTGTATGGTCTGAAGCAAGCGTCGAATGCTTGGTTTCATGAACTTGACCAAGAGATGCTTAGCTTAGGTTTCACGCAATCGAAGATAGAGCCCTGCTTATACCAAAAGTTGATAGGAGATAAGAATAGGATAGTTGTAGTTATATACGTTGACGATATTTTTATTTTTTGTAGTTCTTTTCACAAAAATGAAAAGGAAAAGTTAAAGGCCGGTTTATTGAAAAAGTTCAAGGTCAAGGATCTAGGTCGTGCTAGACATGTTTTAGGCATGAGACTTAGGAGAGACAATAACACTATTTACCTTGATCAAGAACAGTATGTTATTAATGTGTTAAAGGAATTTGAAATGACGGATTGTAAACCAGTCATTACCCCTATGGAAGTTGGTCTCAGATTGGAGAAACCTTCAGATTCCAGTTGTAGGTTGCCATATCAGAATCTGGTAGGATGTCTGAACTATTTAGCCCAAAATAGTAGACCAGATATCGCGCATGCCGTTAGCGTTCTAGCACAGTTTAACTCGTGCTACGACGAAATTCACTTTAAGTATGCTAAACGGGTGCTTAGATATTTAAAAGGGACGTCTGATTTTGCACTTACTTTCCGAAAGTCAGGTAAATTAGAACTTCTTGGCTACGTGGATGCGGATTGGGGTGGGTCATATGATAGAAAATCCTTTACGGGTCTAATGTTCATGTTAGGCGATAATTTAATAACGTGGGAGAGTCGCAAGCAAAGGTGTGTTGCTCTGTCCTCTACCGAGGCAGAGTACATAGGTCTTTGCCAAGCTTCAAAGGAAGCGATTTACTTAAGAAGTATGTTAAAGAGTTTAACAAATGATAGTTGCGATAAACCCGTAGTAATTTATAATGACAATCAGTCTGCACATCACATTGCGAGAAACAAGATGAACCATAATAGGACGAAACATATCGATATTAGGTTTCACTTTGTTCGCGAAGCGATATCGAATGAGGCGGTAGAGGTGCAGTATGTACCTTCACAGGCAATGGTGGCAGATATGTTAACAAAGTCTCTGCCAGGCCCCAAGATAAAGTTGGCTTTAGCGAGATTACCCATTAAGAGGGCGGGTAGTGAAAGTGGTGTAACTTAGTTTTTGATATGTCATATTTGTTTTGTACAAATAGGTTTAGGGTTTTATAATGGTATAATCTCTGTTTTGTTTATTTTGTATGTTTTAATGTAATGTGTTGATGTGGGTACTGTCGAGTACAACGTAAGTATTTGTGTACACTTTAGTACAAAGTTGCATACACACTTGTGCATGTTTTGGAACTAGTGACCTGGTGCGATTTAAGTGTGCATGTACACTTGTTAGTCTTAAGGGTGCGTACACATGTGGCAGATTAAGGGTGCGTGTTGGAGGTTGATACCTTCATGGTATATAATCTGTCACATAGTGACTTTGTACGTAGGCATGACAACAGTTCTCAATAAAATGTCTGACGACTGAAACGTGTTTTCTGTGAATAATAATTTATGCTATCGCAAGTAACGCACTGCTAACTCTGCTAGACACTTTCCATCATATTCACAATACAAGTAAGTACTACTTGTATTGTGAATATCTTTTTTTTTTCTGTTTCCTCGCAAATGTGTTTAAAAACGTCGTACGATATACGTGCGTATTGGTTATAACATCTTAACGCACTAATATCGTAATGTACTATTACCACTTTGCTCGACCTATGAATCCTACCAACCTTTATCGTAACGGACGATGTGAATGTAGGTACTATTGGGCCTACGACTACGGACTTCATCTTAAGGGAAAACCAGACTGTTTTAATATGTAGGTATATTTTTTTCTGTATTTCCAGATGGTGTAACCCCCAGTGCCTGGACGTGATGACGTTCGTGGGCAATTCTGTATTTGCCGTCGCCAACGACATCTACATTGTTTTCTTTAACTACAGGACCAACACTGAAACTGTTTACCTAGCCAACGATATGGAGACAGGCGATGGAGTGGATGCTTTAGCTGGTAAATATGGCGGGTAGATACTTACAGATTCAGTAGGAGTTGGGGTTTCTTGAATGCCGATATCAGGCAGGCAACGTTGCTGAAGCATGAATCTGGACTTCTGGAGCTCAAATTTAATTATAACAGGCTTTTGCCCGCGCTTTCGCCGATGTAAGTAAGTAAGTAAAATTTTATTAGTTTAAACATGGTGTACATGATACATTATAATGATACAATATACAGAAAAATTCTAACATGTTTAGCCGCATATTGTGGCAAAATTGGTAGGAAGAGATGGTGCATAAACCGTGATAATACACACATCAAAAATGTCTAGGGATCAAGCATTTTTATGCGGATTTCTTGAGATTGAGATGTGGCTTTGTAATAAATTTATGATTTTATAAATTTATATGGATCCTTTTTGGTGCATTTCATAATTTGAATCAGGAACTCTCAATCAAATTCGAGTAAAAGATGAAAATAAGCTGTCAATATTTTCCCTATAAAAACATACAACGCATTGAAGACATTATTAGTGCTACTGTTTCCCTACTACTGATTAAAACCAACGTTATTATGGAGCGGCGACGTCATTTAAGCAGGGAAGAAATGCTCAGAGCCGTGGGAATGATAGAAGCTGGTTCCCGGCAACGTACTGTAGCTTTAGCTCTGAATACAAGTCAGAGTGTTATCAGTCGACTTTGGACACGTTACCGAAGCACTGGTACCGTGGCTGAGCGCCATGGAGGACGGTATCGCTGCACCACACGGAGACAAGACCGATACATTCAAATCTTAACTCGAAGAGCTCCAACAATAACCGCCATGATGTTAGCCGTGAGGCTTCATCACTCTTCAGGGAACTTAATTAGCGACCAAACAGTCAGAAACCGCTTGCATGAAGTGAACCTTCATTCCCGAAGACCGCTACGGGTACCACCTATAGCAATGCACAATCGTAGGATTCGATATCAATGGGCTCTTGAACACAGAAATTGGGCAGAAGAACAATGGCGTTTCGTGTGCTTTTCTGATGAGTCTCGTTTTGGTATGAGACCGGATACAAGACGTATACGACACTGGAGAACCCCTGGACGCCAACAGCGATTAAAATCCTGCCAGGAAGTCCATCCTTATAGTGGTGGAACCATCATGGTATGGGCGGGTATTTGGATCGGCGGAAGAACTGAGTTGATTTGGATCAGAGGCAACCTCAACGCTCAAATTTATGCTGAGACGATTGTATCAGACGTCATCGTTCCTCTACAAGTGCAAATCGGTCCCTTATTTCAGTTAATGCATGATAATGCACGACCGCACACCGCAAGAGTTGTAAGACAGACTCTCGCCGCAGCTAACATCAATGTCCTGCCCTGGCCTGCTCAGTCGCCAGACTTGAACCCGATTGAGCATGCATGGGATATGCTACAGAGAAGAGCTCTGCCGAATATGGAGGGTATCCAGTCGCAAGAAGACCTTTTTTTGTTGTTGCAACGAACATGGGCGGCCATTCCACAGCGTGATTTGGATGAACTCATTTTGAGTATGCCAAACCGATGTTCTTGTGTTGTTAGTGTTCGCGGTAGAAACACGGATTATTAATTGTTTAAGTTACCCAATAAAATTTTAAAGAAAACTGTTATTTCAGTCTTTTTTTCGAACTTTAATGTTAGTGGTTCAAATGTCAAAAATCCCTTTATTAGGAAAATGGCAAATTTCTTTATTAATGCAAAGGTGACTTGGTTTATCGTTACTGTGACAAACGAAAACACTTTATTTGATGAATCCTTAAAGAAAATTTTAATTAATATCAATCAGGAGAAAAGTTATTGCAAAAATATATGTTGATCCCTAGATACTTTTGATGTGTGTATTCATCAAAATTACAAATTATGAAGGTACTTAAAATCATCATTATTCAATAAAGATTAGATATTCATTACAATTCAGCAAGTATATTATTTAGATAAAGATAATTAAGTAGTCATTAAATACAGTAGTCAATAAAAATATGAATACAATACAATACCACTAATACAATACTATCATTAAAATGTCAATTCCAAATTATAATACAAAAGATTACAATAACATGTCAAAAATACAACATTGTCAATTTGTCATCTCAAGAACGAAGAAACTTGTCTTCTTTCTTAAACTCTGCTATACTGTAATATGCTCTTTCAGTAAGTAAACTCTTCAATTTATTTTTAAGAGCAGCTTTATTGAATGTTCTCCACGATTTAAGCAATGGAGGCCTTGCACTCCACCACAAAGGCCCACTACAACGTTCTCATGGACCTTTACGCTACATAATACAGAATTGCAGAGAATCGGTACGAGTAGTAGGATCCTACGGGTTTGGCAGCAGAAATCTTAAGGGGCAAATGCTTGTCAACTTCCCTGAGAACCTGAGTGGGACGCCGCTCCTCCCAAGACGGACAGACAAAAAAAGAAGTGTTTTTGTTATAAGTGCCGTGTATAATTTCGTATGCATTCAGTAAAAAACTGTTATTTTGAAATTACAAACAGACAGGAATATAACAACAACAACAACATCAGCGCATAACGTCCACTGCTGGACATAAGCCTCTCCCATGATGGGAGGAATTTGCCGTAATCTCCACGCTTGGCAGGCGGATTGGAGATCGCAGTAATGAAAGACTAACAGAAAACGCTGCTGCTCGTTCTCTGGTCTCCGGAGGCGCAAGGTGTTCTGCCTGAGACATTAGTCGCCTTATACGACACCCGTGAGTGTAATGGGTTGGTTCTATTCTACTCTGCCGGATACCACACGGCTAACAAGAATATAGATAGGAAGGAAAGCCCTCAGTTTCCCATCGAAACTCATTCAAACTCAAAATAATTTATTATCCACACCATATATTATGTTTATTTCAGGTCACCGCTCTCAGATGTTTGCTTTTGCTGAGAAAGTGCTAAATCCAAGGATATTCATTTTAACTTACCCGTCGTTCATAAAACTGGCTGAAATCAAAGGTGAGCTTTGCAGAATCGTCTATAGTACCAATTAGTAGTCAACGACGGGACGACCGACGCCGCGACTGCCTGTGACATTGACATAACGGCCCAAATGCAGGTACCAAACTGTGCGATATAGTTTCCGTACTGTATGTGTCGCAAGAGACTTATTTCTTTGTAAAGACAACTACAACACCACACACTCGAACTACTTACGTCTCACGCATCGCACCTGACGTCTCGCAAATCTTATATCATGCAAGCAGATTTATCTCCGAGATTTTTTGGGATTTACAGTATTATAAAAGCCAGACTATGACCGCTGGCCCCACACCAGACACATCACCCGTCTGGTCGAAGGATCCTCCCTCATCAACAGAGGATGAGCAACTTTGGGTTAACCATGTGACACCTCTATATCTGACATGGAGCTATTACTACTACGTTTATAGAAGACAGTGCGAACAAAATCAGTGCGTTATGTGTGGGGCGCGCGGGGGGCGGCTTTCCCCGTATATATAATGCTGGGGCGAGCAAGCGACTGGGTGAACTGCAGCCGGCCGACTGCAGTTGAACGGAGTACAGATTTTGTTCGCGTACTGTCTTCTCTATACGCAGTAGTAATAGCTTAATGATATCTGATCTATATTTTCTAGAAACGGACACAAAAAGGTACAAGGCACTTGTCATGATGGAAGGCGACCTGATAGCAGGGTTCACTGGCTTCCCTAACTATCTGTTGACGGTGTGGTGTTGGCGCACCCACCAGCGGCTGTACCGAGTCGAGACCGGCGTCAAAAGGCGACAGCAGATGTACTTGTGAGTGGTCACCACACTCCTGAACATTCAATACATTATTCATACAATATGTGCCATGTATAACTTGACACATTACCTCTCTTCTGCTTTGTAAGACGAGTCAGGTTTTGCATAACATGCATGCATATGTGCTTACATTGGCTTTTAATTCATCGTCGTCATCCTTTGTCTACACACACGATATCTCACTTGCCATAGTGTCTCTCAGCTTCTGCCAATTTGCTTAATGAGTTACTCTCCTGCATATTATTTGCCGTAAAATTCTAAATTTTCAGCGCTGCTTGTATGATTGTTCTACCCCCTATACTAACTGTTCTAGCTATGGCTCGGCCTTTTTATGCCATTATTGTTCATTGTCTAATGGGTCGGCTTTTGACCTCTAACTCGCGTGATGGAAAGCGATTGATGAGGTGTACGGTGTAACAAGCACAGCCCTGAAATGCGTAATGGCTGGTCCACATCAATGGGCCAGCCCTTTTTAAGATAGTTTTAAATGTCCAGGGCCAGTCGCACACACATGCTGATCTGCCAGTGCTGGGGCGACGGCCTCAGCGTGTGGGAGGTGGCACGCTGCTACAAGAAGTGCTTCGTTCTGAAGAGGCCGAGGAAGGAGATCACCGGCTGGGAGGTCACGGATGCTGTGCTCTCTGGTGCGTGCTGGGGCTTCGAGGGAACGCTGTATGTTATCGATCCTAAGGCTAACTTGTTCAGTGTAAGTGTAGTATTTTGTTTTAATTATTCTGTGACCAGCTTACTTGTGTATAATTTAGTAGCTTGTGCCTTTATTTGGAAATATTGAGAAGTAGCGGTCCAGTGATAATAGCGTCGACTTACGTGTCGTGGATCAGGTTTAAAGTCATGGAATTTATTTCATCACCACTTCTTTCAAAACGGTAAAAGAAAACATCATGAACCTATAAAAGAAAATATCCTAGAACCACAAAAGTTCACAGCCGCATTACATTTTTTACATTTAACTAAATCTTAGTCGAAACTCCTGCCTTGTTCTGGATCTTGCAGATGAGCTCCGATGGTATTGGATTAAACAAAGTACTGGAGTGGTCGGACGAGACCATAGAAGGCAAACGTCGAACCAGCGTATGTTCCTTCCTCAGCGGCGTACTTATCTACGGACCAGATGAGCAATTACGAGTAAGTTTTGAAATATGAATTTTTCATTTACTTGCTACATCCTTACCTGTGGTGTCCGTGTGGTGTCGGACTCAAAGAATACCACCACCCCTCATTTTAATAATTATCCAGTGCCCCATTGGGCTTCGTTATAGGCGAATAATGGAATATTTAGCATACACAGGGTGAATTTTTCAATTGAGCGTATATGGTCAAATCCGAAACTATGAGGAATAGCAAAATAGCAGGTTCAGCACCCGGTCACTGGAAAGTAGACAAGATTTGTCGCACCAGAACGGGCGGGTGCGACGTAAGACGCAAACTCGGGAGTGTAAGAGAGATTTGGAATGTGGTGTGCTAGTTGGAATGTAGGTAGGTACGACTAATGGAAGAGGAAGAGATTTATCAGATGTTCCTTAAAATTTTAATCTTAGTAAAATCTTGTACTTCAATTTAGACTATTAAAATACACTTTTGAACTTCAAACTCTAAAAAACAAATGAAATAGAATTGATTCTATTGCCCATTCGCAAGGATAGTGACTAATTATGCTACTAACTAGACCTTGAATCTATAAATTAATAGATCTAATTTACATCTGTTTGACCATGCAGTACCTTAAGAAACAACCGGAGAGCAAGACATGGAAGGTGGAGTGGTCCTTCGTTCCTAACGACGTGGTGGCCCGTCTGGTCAGTAACTCGATCTGCGATATGGTGACCATGTGGACCGAAACCGGCTTCGTTTACAAGATCACCGCGGACACTGAAGAGAAGATCGAAGTTAACCTCTTTACCATTAAACAGAGGTGAGGAATTCTATTCCTCTGATGACCAGGGTTTGAGGGGGCATACCATTAGTGTAAGAAGGAGATAGAGCTATACGTACTATTGCTCTTCCATCCTCCGCATTCAGTCTGACCCAGTTACCGTTACCGTCTGACCAGTTACAGTTAGGTGGTTAAAAATACTAGCGGCCCGTCCCGGCTTCGCACGGGTGGACATTTTTTTTTCTTCTACTAATAAAGATAGCTTATGACACTCAAAAAGTGGTTTTCTATTGATAAAAGAATTTTCAAAGTCGGTTCAGTAGATCCAGAGATTACCCCTACAACCTCACAAACTTTACCTCTTTTAAATATTAGTATAGATAGAAGTATAGATTACGCAGTGTTTCAGATACCTCCATCATTTTACGAAAACTCATTTTCGATGATTAACTTAACTACCAGTTTCTTTATATTGTAGGAACATAATGAAGATACAGCTGATTGCTCCCGATTTCAAATACATATCTATGATGAACACTTCCGGCGTTTTAAGTATTTACGAGGTGGAAGATCAGCAACTTGTGAGTACTTCTTATTAGTCAGCATTCTTAGTTCAAATGTACTGTCAAGTGTGTGCTTTGTTCTCTTCTATAGTCGTGTCGTAAGGCTCAATTTCCAGCTAAGTGGAGATCGTAGCGGAGAGAACAGCATGTGGGAAGCTGCCAATAACGACGGATTTATTAGTAGTGCATTCATAAGGAATGCACTGTTTATTAATAGTTATAGATATTTCGGATTGTCAGAATTTATTCCGTTAGACTCTGACATAATGTGGGCAGATGATGGAGTTCGTGCAACGAAAACACAGTAGTTTTATAAAACTTAATTGAAATTACAATTGAATACAATAACACTTGGCATGGGTACAGTTCCGGGAAGCCTTAACTTCGCTGTGATCAGACACTTGTCGTCACCCACGCTGTAGTTGTGGGTAGACATTATGGCGCGTTTGCGAATCTTTTATGTCCGTACTAATGACCGGATCCGACCCGATTGCGACAGATGTAAGTTATTAGTTTATCAATTAAGTTAGGATTAACTAAGGCTCATTTATCGCATTGGGTTATCCTGTAATGGTAGACTTAATTAAATATAAAAAATTAATTGTTTGCTTGAAATCCACGTAAGTATTGAATTGGTCGAATCTCGCTTGTCTCCGCTTTGGTGGGAACCGGGCATACATAGGCTAATGTGCAAAGGTCTGTATGTCAAGTCCCTGCCAAGACTTGCTAAACTGATTTTCATTCAATGCCAGATATTAAAGTCAGTCAATCGCGCGACAGCAACGTGAATGCATCCACTAGGTACTCATAGAATTACCTATATGTTCCTTAAGTTTTAGCAAAATCATGGCTGTTTAACACCCTTCACAGGTCCTAATGAAGCTTGTGAGGGGTTACGACGTGTCATTCACAGCGAGTCCCGTGGAGCCAGTGCTCGCAGTGTTTGGCGAGGTGGTGGGCGGCAACTACGGCGTCACGCTGTACTCCTTCAAAACCGACGAGCCGGACCTGAAGAGGCACTGCCGCATGAGTCTGACGCATCAGATTGTGTCACTGGTGGCCTTCGCGCCCAATGGAAGGTACATGGTCGCCGCTGCGATATCTGCGGGACATATCTTCATTTTTAAGGTGAGTTTTTTGTGGGTTAAAAAAACACTGACCCTTCACGAAGCCTAAAGGCACTTGTTCTCCCCGTCGCGGTCGGCGTCGTTGCGTTATTTTTTTGTTCTGGACCATACCTACTACGCGTGCTGGGAACCTTCTAGTACGGAGATATTGTTGTCCAACTTTCCAACAAGTTTTTTTTATACAAGCATTATGTTATAATTTTACTTTAAATACCTCTATGAAGCCCTGTCAAAATTCAACGCATCCATCAGCCGCAGAATGTTTTACATTGAGTAATACCGTTAACTGTGATTTTTCACCCCAAAAAAAAAAGGCGTTTCCAGCAATATTTTTTGCGTAGATTTATTATTTCATGTACAATACAGAATAACAGAATGCTTGGTTGACGGCTCTTAAAGGGTCTGTTTACACTAGGTAAAATTCTATAATTATATATCTTTTTAGCTATTTTTATTTTCAACTCACTCCATTTCACCGAGATGGTTAGGTACCTATATAGGCTGATTAAGCATATAAAGTGTACCAAAATAAATTGTATCCATTTGATTCAGGTGAGCGTTGACTTGAAGCTGACGATGACGCGCTACATGGAGGCGGGTCGGGGCCTAGCCGACTGCTTCCTCATGAATGTCGGCAAGGACATGCGCTGCTTCAGTCTCGTGCTCTTTTCCGAGAAGTATAGCATTGGTAAACAAAACAAGAACTTTGTTTATTGACGTTATGACAATTAGAGTTACTTTCCTTTTGGCTATTGCATTAGAAACTGTCTGTGCGTTTGCAATTTTGCCCAGTGTCGTGGCGTCGTTGGATCTTTCAGAACGGGGTAATAAGGTCCGAACGAGTTTTAGAAAACGATGACAGATACGACGCTTTATATAGCCAAAGCTCGCTTTATAAGAAGTAGGTACTAAGCATTTTCTGTCAATAGTATTATTAGTATCTTTCTTGAACACTCGATATTCCATTTCATGCAGCGCCTAGAAGGCCGTGGCAAATGACAATCACTTTCAAAAATACATTCTTTTTCTTTCAAAGCGATTTGTAATTCTACAAAGCCTTAGAACGATTGACTTAGGGTTTCGGTAACTTAGGTATCATACCTAAGTCCTCGCAGGTACCTACTACCTTAGATGCTTTAACTATGTTCTACAGGTGAGCGCATTATCTGCATCAACGCCGAGACGGGTAAAGACAACAAGTTCGCGGGCAAGATGCATGGGCCGTACACCAGGTTGTTGCCGCTCAGCAGCAAGGATACCATGCTCGCCATCCCGCACCTCAGCAAACAGATGCACGTCCTCAAGCTAGCCGGAGATGTGAGACACTTGTACTGGCTTTTGTGGCTATCGAAAAATTTCGCGAGTTGCTTTAGTAAAGGGCAAGAAATTGAAGGATTCGTCACTTAAAACATTTGAACATTTTGCAAAATAAATATACCTTTATGTGTGTGTATCATATACACCCATAAAGACACCCTCCCCCCGCCACCCTCTATTCATTATATTCCTACACATAGTTGTAAATTTTATTATGTACCCTGTAATTACCTGACCACTCTTGGACAAATATAAGAGGGGTCATGAAATGCAGGGCGCTGACTGTAATAATCATATTTTTTTTGTGTTCAGAAAGGACCGACCGTATCAGTGAAGATGGGGCCAATCATCGACGTGGGTCACGATATCAAGCAGTTCGATGCTTTCATTACCGAACATGCGCTGCTTACCTTCTCCTTTGACGGCACCGCCATATTGAGGCAACCTACTGGTCCAGAAGACTACGGTAAGACTTCTATCACGAAACGCTTCGAATGGAACCGACAACTGCAAGAATGTGCTTTTAAATATGGTACCTACTATCGAACTTTAGATCATAAAGATTGACGATTGTAATTTTACGATTTCCAAATAAGTATACATAAAGTCGCGCCTTTTCCTATGAACCTCTTTAGGAAAAGGAAGAAACTGCAGAACGCTACCTACTACCATCGTTAATACTCCATTTGCCGCGTCCACGTTCATATCATCATAACGCTCGCCGGTTGCGAGTACATATGCACCTGACCTTTTTGAAAAACATCAATAAATAAGTTCAGCATATGTCCCGCTAGGGTGTCCCCACCTGGCGTGTCTAACGAGATCTCCACCAATTTATTAACAGAGCTGAAGATTTTCGTAACGCACCGCTATGAGAACGGCGTCAAGAGTGCGTTGGTCGGCGGGAAAAACCAGTACATCGTGCACATCGGCGCCAACGGCACGGTAGCGTGCGTGTACCTGCGCATGAGTCACTACCCGTCCGAGGAGCTCGAGCATCATACACCGGACGACGCCCTTTTTGAGATGGACCTAGAAGCTAAGATTAACATCGTCACCATTATTCGCACTACTGATAGTGAGTTTTGGTGGCCTTCATCGAGTTTTCATAGCTTAACTAAAAGCTCTTTTGGTAAAGGGTCCCGAACCAATAGGTACAATAACTGTGGCCAGCGATAGCTGTAATTGCCTTTATACGAGATATCTCCCGTTCTGTTTCAAATTATAGGCACGACAATAGTCTTCATCAGCTCTAATGGCTGGTAAGAATGAGAAATTTACAGAGAGAATAAGACCATCATGGCCTTGTGATTTACCTCTACTCATGTTCACCTCCGTTGCGGTAAACCTATCAATACACGACATGATAAGTGACAACCTGCACCGATTCGGCCCTGAACACACCTGCGGTCTGCTTGTGCAAAACTCAGAAATTCACAGCAGAAACAAAAACAAATCGTGTGTGCGGGGTGCAGGTTTTTGATACACCATTTTAATTCACTATCGCCTTTTTTTTTCGGGTGGGAAATCATCAAATGACTCATCCTCTCTGGGTAAAGCGGTAGGGAGTGTCAGACTTTTACTGACTAGGTTATTAAAACCCATCCTTGTTCCTTCTTTGCCCTTTGTGTTCTCTTTCGAACAATCCCTCAGCCCCGGATTCACTATAGTCTTCACTTTACTTCCCAGAGAACTACCTCCAACTACAAGAAGATAAGAAAGTCCAGGAGGAAACTACCGACTACAGGCGCCAACGCGAAGAGGTCTGCAAAACGTTCGCTAGCCTCCAGAAGAAGCTAATAGAGCTTCTGGAAGAAAATATCAATGAGCGGCCGCTGCATCAGCTCTCGCTGTCAGAGTTCAACCTGCACCAGGAAATGAAGAAGGAGAGGCTTAGAGCGGTAAGATGGACCTAGAATTATGAAAGTAAGAATATTTTTGCCATTCAAAATTTCACTTAATTACGAAAGCAAGGAGTTTGCAGCAAGTTTTAGTTTCGACGTATTTTCAGTTTTAGTTTATATTACACCTACTTTCTAATGCTTACTTCCGTTACTTCTGCGACTATGACACAGTTTAAATTATAAATTGAATTAAATTGTGACGAAACTAAATGACTCTAATTGAGCTAGGACTCATTTTTAGCTACTCAGTCTTGTACTAAAATGAACTAGTGTACGCCGCTCCGATTCACTATTACCGCACTGTATTTAGTTTTGTAATACTCTTCTCAAAAGTTTATGTTGTTTCGTAATTGATTCTACAGGCCGAAAAAGAGCGTGAAGAGATCCGTTTGAACACAGAAGCTCGCATCCGCGCCCAGGACAAGGTGACCGCGTGGATCAAGACCACTTGTTGGGACAACGTGAAATTGCCGAGGGTCAAACTCTTTGCCATACTCAGCCACTATCATGTAATCATTCCTGGATATTTATCTGATGAACTACTACTTTACTGCTAGATATTGAAGATACTACAGAATTCCGTCTGCAGTCACGTTTGCATTCACGTTCGCCAGCACAGCCAGAAACTTTAGGACAATTATGATCATTTGATGAAATATTTGTTTTGTTATAGGTAGGTACTGGGTATAGGTATGCTGCAACTCATATCTATACAAATATTATATTTTTAACAAGTAGATCAAAGTTTTATAGGTTCCCTGCACTTTTAAGCTTGAATAAGTTTGTCAGTGGCGGTACCTCCATCCCTCATGTTACGCTTAAATTTTTTGTGCTATTTTAAGGTGGAAAACTTCGCCACACTGCCATCGCACCGCGACATCTGGCCGGAGCTGAAGCAGATCGAAGCTCTGCGCTCCATCGAGATGGAGAACGATACCGACCTGTTCCAACCCTGGCTGGAACAATCGAATCTGGACGATCCGTTTAAAGTTAAAGCTACTTCCGAAAATAATCCCATGTTGGTATTCTTCGATCTTTCTTCTGCGGACCCACCACCTCTAATACTTAGCAGTATTCTTTTAATTTGACTCCAGTGTGGTTGAGAGGCTACAAGTCCATAGTAAAAGTGGGTGAACATATTGCCGTCAAACGAGCAGGAATTCCATTCAGACTCTTGGTTGTTACTGAGAAATTCTTAAATTCGAATCCGTTCTTCCGTTGTGTGGAAAAAGGTCACGGCAAACAGACCTACAGACTTGCTTTCGCATTTAGAACATTAGTATGTGTGTCTAGCTTATTGTCTGTGGCTTCGATCGCGTGGAGTTCCGTAACTGTCCCACGGGTTCTTACTACCAGGATAAAAAGTATCCCATGTGCATCACATACAGGTTCAAAATTACCTGTGCGCCATATGTCATCCATGTATCAGTTTAGTAGTTTTTGCGTGAAAGAGTAACATACATCCAAACATCCTCTTCTTTTGGATTTATAGTAGTAAGTAGTAAGATAAGATCAGTACGTGTACCCCAGGTCGTCGGCAGGCAGCCGCGTGGCGTCGACGGCGTCGATGTCCCAGCTGAAGCGCGGCAGCACGAGTGCGGCGCCCGACACGGAGCCCGCGCAGCCCCACGTGCTGGCGGGCTCCGGCGCGCACTGCTACGTCCGCATCCCCAACTGCATGCTCCCGCAGATGGAGGCCTACAGCTTCTTGCACATGAACTGGCTTTACGAACTTGTTAAAGTAATTACGACGCACACGTTCTTGTTGTATGAGTATAAAAAAAATGTGGGTTTAGTAGATACACCCACATTTCAGCCGTTATATAAAGATACATCTACACCGAAGCTTTTTGTGGACTGAGATAACAAAAAGTAATACAGGTTTTGGATTGAAAATGACTGTTTTCATGTTACAAAATGTTGCTCTGCAAAAAATAATTTCAGTATGGATATGCATCTTTAGCCCCACTATAAAGGGAGCAAGCATATACATACATACAAGATGTAAACGGACTCTCCACGAAGCCGTCAACCAAGCATTCTGTACATCAAACTGTGTAACTCGACGCAAAAATTATCGCTGGGGATTTTTTTTTTTACGGTAAAAAATTTACATTTTACGGTAGGACACAATGTAACGCACTCGAAACATTGTGCTGATGGATGCATTGAATAGGTCGTGGAGGTTTTTAAACTTAAATTATAACTTGCATTTAGAAAAAAACTTGTGAAAAGGTTGAAACTTTTATCTCCGTTACTAGAAGCTAGAAGGTTCCCAGGTATGTTCTAGAACAAAAAAATGATATGCAGCAATGAGCGCGAGAACAAGCTTGTTTCGGCTTCTTTAAGGGTATTTTTACGCCCATTATAGTGTTTTACTATCGAGTTTACATTGACTGGAAGCCGACCCTAACATAGTTGGGGAAAGGCTAGGCAGATGATGATGATGACATGTCGCTTCTACCTCCCTCTACAGCTGAACACCCAAAACATGCGGGTGTGGTTCAACAAGCAGTTCGACGAGCTCTTCGTCTTGAAGAAGCGGGAGGTGGGTCTCGTGTCTGAGAGGAACGACAGGCTACGCTTCATCATTGAAGGTTGTTTGTTATTATTTTGTTTGTCTAAAAAACGAATAGGACAATTGGGAAAAATGGATAACTTCAGAATCAGAGGTCGTATGCTAAAGTCTGCATTGAGCAGGGCGCAGCGCGGGAACTTCTTTTTTTTTTTAAATCATAAGTAAAACAATAAGCTCGTTTAGGGTTTATGGACGATCGGTTAGATCGGTATATACCAAGAATTTTAGACATCCCCATTAAAACATTCACCAGGTGCTAAATCTCACTCACACAGCACTTCCCCGAATGTCTTATCTCTTGACAGGCTAGCTCGCTCTCCAGATTGAGTACCCTGTGATCATTTTTTGTGGGGATATTCAAAATCCTTGGATGAGCTGAAGAACAATATTCGTTCTGTTATTGTATGAAGTAGACTAGAAGTAATTAAAAAAAATGTAATGTACTGTCGACCAAGCTATTTGGTTTACATGTTAACACGCAAATAACATTGTAAAATGTAAACCAAATAGCTTGGTCGACCGTACAAACCGGTATGTAAAATAAAAAAAAATATCTAGTACTTTTTGTTTTATGAAGTTTGAAAAAAAAGATGCTGTAGGTATACCTAAAAGCTTCCTTTTTTGGAAGTCGGTTAGAAATTAAAATTTTATGTTAATTCGTTTTTGAAATTCATTGATTAGATGTTTCAGAACTAAATAAGTTGTCTGACTTGCGAGGCAGTTTCCATCATCTGAAGACATTGATCACTGATCCCAAGTGGAGACAAGAGGAACATGTGCAGAAGCTTGTCAAAGTAGAGCCTGAGGAGGTAGGTAGCCCCGGAAGACGTTCGGTGTGATGATCTCATGATGATGATGAACATTCTTTAGATCGTCATAGTCACTATATCGCTAAAAATATCGTAAAGGGATGTTGTAGGTTATATATATTTAGTTTAAAATTTAAAATACATCATTTTTAATCTAATTTCAAGCGGATTCCTGCCAATCAACCTCAGAAAACATAGAGTGAAAGTTACTAAATCTATATACCAAATGATTATTTATATCCTACCAATCTGCCAACCTAAAAGAGGGCAACGTAACTATAACCTAGTTCTAATATTCCTTACAGTGTGAAATCGAGCCGTACATAAGCCCCAGTCAGATCGTGATCATCCCGCCGGATCCGGGACCGAAGGACGACTTCCGCGAGAGAGCGCTCATGGATATGATGGACGGAGTGCTGGAGAAGCTGTGGCATGAGGAGATCAAGAAGCCCATCCGAATGCCGCAGTGCATGGTCTGAACGCTGTAGTTCTTTAACATTTATATTGACTTCTGACGGCAACAAAACAATACCAACCTTATTTTGACGGAAGTAAATGCTTAAATAACAGAATATCACGCCTATAATCCCCGAAGGTTTAGACAGAGGTGTACCTAATAGTACCCGCACATTTCGCCAGTTATGTTTAAGTCCCATGTAGTAGGGGGCGAGCCTTTTGCCATCAACCGGGCGCAAATCCAGGCTCCGTGGCTGCTACTGTGAAATTCCTGATGACAAAACATAATATCACTGATCCGGTAATCGAACCCAGGACCTCTTACTCAATCAAACAAACTGACTGTACTAACATATGTTTAAAATATTAGATCTGAGATCTAAAGCTGGACTGCTTGAACTGTTAAGAATGATCTCTAAATCTTCAAAACTTTTCAAATCCAGCACATTTCATTATGTTATCACGGTAATTTCGACCCATACAACATAGCACAACCTTCCTATACACAGTTAGAAAAAGACCCAAGTAACTTCAATGAGGAGGACCTTCGGATAGTGTTCGACTACGAAGCGAAGGTTCGCTTTCGTAACGAGGAGCGGGACAAGTACCGCAAGATGCTTCACGCGGAGTACGCCAAGCTGTCGCAGACGCTCAACGAAGGCATCGTCAAGTTCAACCAGAAAGTAAGACTGGACTTAATTACCTGTTTTTTTTTGCTTTTCGCTGTTCTTTTCTGATTGAGTTTTTGATTAATTTTCTGGGTTGTGGAGTCAGATAGGCAGTCACTCCGTGTTAAATACTGGTATTCAGCTGCATCCGGTTAGATCGAAGCCGTGCAGCATAGTTGGAGAAAGGCTACTTAGATAATGAGTCTTCTCTGATTAATTTCGTTGCGGGATCCGTGGCAGTTGCTTTTCTTCTTTCTATTGCCAGCTTCATTGCCTCGGCGCTTTTCTGGTCGTGACCACTGTTGATTCTCAGGGTAGGCGGTGGCTTTAAGTAGTTGCAGTGTTCCAAAAAATAAACAGTCCTTGGCCTTCAGCACTTCTTAATAATACCTACCTAATAAAATATACCTGGGTAGAAAAAGTAACACAGCAAAGTCCCAAGTAACACATCTGACTATTAAGTTAGGAAGATCTCCACAACGAACAAAACTGGCAGAAGTGACTTTTGCAAGTTAGGTGTTCTTACGTAGAAAACGTTTGTCAGTTTCTGAAGAAGAAACAATTACTTTACACCCAAAAGTCAAGACCCCGGTCCATTAGGTAATCAGCTCCAATTACTTTGCTATTTTACAGGTGAGGGAAACCTGGCTTTTAAAGATTAAGACGGACTCCATCATTGGTCAAGAGAATCTGAACCTTATGCGTTTGCGCAGAACTAACCTGGACCGAATTGAAAAGTCGGAACTTATAGAGGACATGAGGTTTGAAATGTTTGTTATATGTACCTAGATGTTTTTAAAAATCACAGATTTTATTGTCTAACATTCCGAGTATACTAACATTAAAATCTACCACTTACGATTGCATCGGAGTCCTGCTGGATTGGTGTTTGGTTTTAAACCGTATTTTTTTTTCGACGGCTGATACTGATTGGTTCATCTGTAACCACACTATTTATCTGTATTATTTAAACGGTGTATTGCTGCTTCATGTAATTTAATTATCCTCCATAAAAGGTTCTGCAACCATAGGGTGTTGTAGTGTTGTAAGAAGTCTATGTAAATTCATGGAAAGTTTACCAACGCGGCGTGCGACGCGGCATGCGACGGGCGACGAGCTATTGTTTAGCCATGCATTTTGACGTTTAAGCGTCTCATAAATTGAACCAGCGTTCAGAATAAACACCCACGTTTTTGACCGTTTTTATCATAATTTGTTTTTGCATGCTGCCGACATTATCCATGACAATTCTCAATTATCAAAACCTATTCGTATGTCCCCAGAGACGAAATAGCCCTCTACGAGCGACAGGTGGAAGATTTGAACGCACAGTTCGTAGAGATACAGGGACAGCATGTGGAGTGCCAGGCCGCGTACGAGGCCCTCACTGCCAAGGATAGACACATGGAGAAGTCCTTCAAGAGCCATTTTGGTGATATGCCACCGATCGTTATTGAGCAGGGTTATAAGTTTTTCAAGTAAGTTTTATTTGGCTCACTGAACCAACTGTTATTATAGTGTTAACATCTTGAGTTCCAACTTTTTGACAAGTTTTTTTTTAATGTAAGATTTTTATTTTACCACGACCCCCGTACTATTTAATCCAACCAATAGCACAATGTTTTGAGTGCGTTACATTCGAGTTCTACCACAAAACATGATATTTCACCCCATGGTTTCTGTCAAGGCTTCGGCGCTGCGGGTTTTCGGCGGTCCCACGCGAGCTCGAGGACACCTAACCCCTCCGCTCCTACGCGGGCTTAAATTACACTCTAGGGGTAGGGCAGACATGACTACGTGAAGTCGGTTTGGAGCGATTCGTTTCTGTCACAAATTTTTATAGCCCATCATATTGATTATTTTTTAATACTTACTTTTTTATTACTTTTTAAGACAATTTTTAATTTTAATTTATGGTTAAAAATGCTATTTTATAGAAATGGCAATAGTGCCAATTAAAATTATTCCAAATGAAATTCTGCCATCTTCATAGTATGCCAAGTGAAATTGTACCAAATAATCATCGCTCTAAATAAACGTTATTCTAAACGAAATTATGCGAAATTTGAACATTGCCAAAGGTAATTATGCCAAATAAAATTCTGCCATCTTAAAAGTATGCCAATGTAAATTCGGAAATACAAACATTCGGCCAAACAATATCTATATTATATAATTTCTATCTCTTAAAATATTCGTTTATAGAAGATTATGCCAAGTGTGTTATGCCAAATAAATTTCGAAGCATCAAGATTCTGCCAGATAGTAGGAACCCTGTTTACACCCTGTATTTGTAGTTTCTAAATCCTTTGTAAATTGAAATAAGTGAGGCCTCTTGTCCACCCGTTTTCCCCGTACTTATAAATAGACGGACTTATACCCGCCGTAGTCCCGACCGGCATGCGGCCCCCGCTCTGTTTGATAAGTAGTGACGTCGTCAGGAAGCGGCCGAAGTGGCACCAGCGCGCGAGCCTGACCCCCGCGGTGCTGCTGGAGCTGGCGCAGGCGGTCGCCAGCGGCCTGCGGCCCCCGCTGCTGCACCCCGACGTCCTCGACTTCTTCAAAGGGTTAGCCGTCATCATCAATCAGTTGAGACATGTCTACTGCTGGAAATAGGTACAATGACCTTTCCTGCGATATCCAAAGTCCTTCGAGGGAGTGTTAGCGAGAACCGAGTAGAGCTCGCAACTAAAAACTAATTGTTTTTGATAGACAACTTACCAGCGCGGTGGTATGAACAGTCAGCGATCAACTATTAATATAACAATGTATCTCTTTTACTGATACGGGACCTACAATCTTTTGTTTTGTCCTTGAGTGAAAATGATGATTCGGCGGTGGTGCTGCTGTCCGACGACGTGCCTACACATGCACATTTCGGGCCTTCTCTGCCTTTCTCCTACATCGACGACAATTCTGTGATTTAATTTCAATTTCATAGGGTAGAAGTACTAGACCAGATCAGCAATATGCCCGCTGTATTGGACGAACATTTGTGGGTCACTATGTGCAGGCTGAGAAGAGCCAAAATTGAGAACGAGATAAGGGTAAGTATAGTACTACTATAAAGATCTATGTAGTTTTTTGGATGTGGAACGTCGTGAAAAAAGTTTTTAATACGAATGAAGATTAGTAGTTATAGAATCATCATCATCATCATCAGGCTATAATGTTCCCACAGCTCGGACACGGCCTCCTCTCAATGAGAGGGAATGGGCTATAATCCACCACGCGGGCCCAGTGCGGGTTGGTAGATGTCACATGTCTTCGATTTTTTTATTCTAGGACATGCCGTTTTCCTTCACCGTTTTGAGAGTTCTAGAATAAGAGTAGGAAAAACAAAGAAATTATTGATGGATGTATGTTTAAAAAGTTATATGGCTGAGTAGAAAGGGCCAACTGATAGGACAGCCAAAAGAGACATGTACGATGGGCTGCATCAACAGGGTACCCTAGTTGGGTACCTCAGTACCCCGGCTTTGAACGTAGCTTTCAAGGCGGGGTTAGTTCCCTTCAAAATGGTTGAGTTGAATGGTGCTGATCCATGCGTCATGTCCGTGAACGGGCGCTGTCAGTTGTGACTGGTCATCTCTTAGTTGCCATGGCTTATTTGAATGAATTATTTTGAATTGTAACTATTTTTGTTTGTGTGTTTTTGCTGTGGACACTTTTAACGTGCACATCTTGCCACATTGTTCTCACATAATATACCATCTCAACATGAATGATGTAACCAAGATTTTGTAACAATTTCTGATTTAAAAGAGTGTCCATGGAGTTTCTTGCCCGTTCTTCTCCATAGAGATCTACGCTAGGGAATGGGCAACTACAGTACTTTCACAGTTTTTATGTCTTGTGACTGGGACTGTAGCTACATTTAATTTTCATCTTTGTTTCGACAATTCAAAAGTGCCTGTAACTGGCTTACTTGAAATAAATGCTTTGATTTTGATTTTTGACCACATCGTAAAGCTAACTGTACATAAAGACGTAAACATTCTGAACTGACACCAAATAACTTGAGATAAGGACAGTATATTGATAGGTGAACGTTTTCCGTAGATGAGAGCGTTGGTCCAGGACTTGGCGTACGTGGAACACGGTAGCGGCGTATGGAACAAAGCCATCCAGACTCGACTCGCCCACCTCGCCGGTGTCCAAGCAAACATAGTGAAACATCGGGAGAAAGTGGAAATGGAAGCCAGGAACAAAACTGTTCAGGTACTGGATTTTTAGGCAGAGTTGTAGGTACCTAATATAGTACACCCACATTTTGCCAGTTATGTTTAAGTAATATGTATTGTAATAGGGGCATAGGGGTGAGCCTATTAAATTACCACCATCCGGGCACAAATCTAAAATCCGTGGCTGCTACTGAGAAATGATGGTGGAAAAAAACCAAAAACACTTTGTCCGATCCGAAAATCGAATCCCTCCCTCACGCTCAGCAGTCATGATGCTGTGGGCACTGTGGCCAATTTCAAATCAATATCAGCTTATAATGTTCCCACTGCTGGGACATACTTAAGCCGAAGAGGCTTTATGAGGAGTGGGCTAAAATTCACCGCTCGCGGGTTCAGTACGGGTAAGGGACGTCGTATGTTTTCGATTTTTAGGGTTCCGTACAAAAAATGAAAAAAGCGGAACCCTTATAGGATCACTCGTGCGTCTGGCTGTCTGTCCGTCCGTCTCTCACAGCCAATTTGCTCCGAATCTACTGGACCAAATCATTTGAAATTTGGTAGGATGGTGTAATCCTATGACCCAAACACAGATGTGCAAAGTAAATAAATAGTTTTTTTTTAAACGGTCATTTTCGGGGGACAATTTAGGAAATTAAACAAAAGGTTTGCCAACCTGTTTATTGTAAAATAAATAGTTTTGATTTTATTCATGAAAGAAGACGAAAATTTACCATTCCCCCCCCCCTGATCTCCGAAACTACAGAGCTTATAATTTTGAAAAAAAATATTGCTCAATTATATTGCTTGTAGATTACAGGAAAACCTATAAGAATTCTATCAATTGAAAATAAAGTGGTAAAATCAATATAAGACTGGCATTGTACGGAACCCTCTCCACGCGAGTTCAATTAGCACTTGGTCGTGGTTTTTTTTTGTTCTAGCACATACCCACCGATTTCCTGATATTTTTCTTCACCATTTTGAGAGTTTTAAGTATAATGAAGTAAATAACTTGCCTTAAATATTTGTCTGTCTACAATGTGTATTTTCTAACATCATTTTTAGGTTACTGAAAACATGTATTAACACGACATCTTCAAATTGAACAAGCCACTTTAAATCCACCTAACTAAAGTTTTCAAACTCCCGCTATACAAAATCATGTTGTACATCTTTTGTTAACGATTTATGTTCTAACTTGAATAGCTGGTGCTACCAGCGGGACAGGTCGAGATTGTGACCACGGGACACATGCAAGACTTCGAAGACGCCACGCTTATCCCCAGAGAGGACATCGAGAAGATTAATAACCTCATAATGGTAACACTGTCCTGTTGTTTGTTCACTACCGGAACTGATGGACGCTACCGAAAGCGCCAATCTGAGCTACAGTTCTGGGGCCGACACAATTTAGATTGCCATCGACAAGATAAGAAGAAAAGAAGAGTGGTAACACTATCTTTTCGTCGTTATTTTCTATGCTTGTCGATCTAGAGCACAGCCCGAGATTTACGCGATCAGTTGAGCTGCGCTTCGCTTCAGTTCCAACTTCCAACCTTTTGAATTATGATACAAGTTAGCTTGACTATCATGTTATTTTTAGTGTCCCGTATTACAGAACGTCAGTAAAGACTCGAGCATTACTTAAAACTAGTTTCAACCTATTAAATGGCTGATTCTCCAATTTTATTATAGTTTAGCTTTAATAATTTGCTTTTAGGGCATCAAGCAATCTCGCGAGATAGATTATAACTTAACGGTATTTACAATTTTACGGTAACATATACCGCATATACGGTGCCAAAGTATGCAGGTTTTAGGTTTGTGTTTTATCTTACGAGTACTATATCGTTTTTTCACCATGAAACGTACTGAATCTTACATAGAGAATTTTGGCGTTAAATTAAATGGGTTTCGTAATAATCATACAATATTACAGAAAGTGGGCGAGATGAAGCTGCGTATGATGCGCAAACAGATGGAGTTCCGCAAGGGCATCCTGTCCAAGGAGTGGGAGCACTCGCAGATGAAGATGAAGCTGAGGCACATGAAAATGGAACTGCACTCGTATAAGAGGCTCAAGGTGACTACCGCGCACTTGATCACTTGAAATAGGTACCTTAGTAGATTTCAGAATATAGAGGCATAGGGCTTTAATAAATCGCGTTTATTAAATACTGACTAATGTGTGCTGTATTCATGGTATCCGATTATGCGTCGATATCCCCTACAGCTTGGTTGTATACTAAACTTTTTTAGATAAATTGCCGTCGTTTTCTATTTCGTGAGTTTTAGAAAAGTTGCGGCTTTGTAGTCATCTTTGACTACAGTCCTTCCACAATATTTTACGCAACGCAACAGCAACATTATTGCACGAAAAAAGTTCACTGAGATTTAGACAGTGATGCACAATCAAACTTATCAATATAACTATTATGAAAGGACTGGCTCGTGCAGTCAGTATAAGCTCGATGAACATTACATCACGCATTAATCCCCGAAGGATAAGCATGGTGAACTTAATAGAACACCCACATTTCGTCGCTTATGTTTAAGTTCCATGTAATAGGGAGCGAGCCTATTGGCAACAACCGGGTAATAATTCAGCCTCCGTGGCTGCTACTCTGAGAAAGTCCTCACGGAAAAATCCAATAGCACTTTACCCGTCCTGGGAATCCAACCCAGAAAGAACCTCAGGCTCAGCAATCGCACTTGCGACCTCTAGACCAACGTTGCTCGATGAGTCATATATATAACTAGTTGACGTCACGCGGTTTCACCCGCGTTTTTCCCGTTCCCGTGGGAGTACGGGGAAGAATTTTTGAAATCGGCGCAGTAGTTTTTGAGTCTATTTAAAACAAACATCCACAAATACAAATCTTTCCTCTATAAATATTATTATAGTGTAGATGTAGATATAAACACCCGGGGGGTACGTATTCTCTTCCACCAGATCCCAAAAGAGCTGCAGCGATACCTGAAGAACAAAGAGCTTGGCTACACAGATGAGCAAGATTTTATAGTAATGGAGAAGGAGAACGAAGCTTCTAAGGCGGGCGTCGATAAGATACTGAACCACCAGATGAATGCATGCTCGGAACTTGAGGTAAGATCTGCACATCATAACTCCAGAAACATCCCACTTTATATAAAATCACGACTTTAATTATTCCCAAAGGGTTCACGTTTTATAGGAGACGAGCCCATCATTTATTTAAATACCTAAGAAAATCATTTTTGTAATTTACTTCACAGGAGATGACTGTAATGGCTATGTATGTGAGATAGGGGGAGAGGGAGGGAATAGATATTTGACGGCATCAGTTGGCGCAGTGGTGAATGGCTGTATTATTTGTCAGCTGCGTCAGCTGCGTGTCACGGTTTCTATCCCCGCACGATACAAAATTAAATACTTATTTGTATGGCCTACAGATAGTTGTTCCAGGTTTGGCTGTTTGTATATATAAGTTTAAATGTAGTTTGTAAACGCATCCACGATACAGAAGAAATTCTTTGTGTGGGGCAACGTTTTTATTAAAAATAAAGACAAGGATAATATGGCTAGAAAGAGACATGACTACTGTACACATAACGGCGGATAGTCTGATACAGATGTGTAGAAAGAAAAGAATTTAAAAAAAAAAAAAAACAACAAGAGGGCAGGAGGACGATGATTGACATAGACAAAGACATCTTTATTTATAATAATATAATTATATTTATAAGTAATATATACTTATGTATAATTATTTTTTTAGTTAAAAATAATGGGAATGGAAGCAGAACGTACCAAGATGGAGAATTTCATAATAGCACTGAACGTAAAGGTATCCGACAAGAAATTGAACGAGGATGCACTGGAGCCCATAAGGATCCGACGGATATTCAAGAGGAGGTAAGTACTTATATCAGGAGGAAACTCTAGATTTCGTAGCTCAAGTTTGAAAGAAGTTTTATAATTCGGTGTTTCAAAGTATGCACTACCACGATCATTGACGTTCAACCACATTTCAACCTTATTCTAAGGGCATAAGGGTGAAAACTGGTCGACAAATAACTAGAATTCTACTACAAATGACAGCTGCCCTCGTAGCATGACCGCCGTGGAAATGGGTTTTGTCGACGAAGAATCGACAAAATGACAGATGAACAAAAAGAAATCTGCCATTTTGTCGATTCTTCGTCGACAATAGTACATTGTTCACCGAGAGGAGAAAGTGACCGATTACCGTCGAGGGTGTCGTTTGAAGCCCGAGCCGTAGGCGAGGGCTTTAAAACACCCGAGATCGGGAATCGCACTTTCTCTCGAGTGATACATAGTGCTTACACCTACGAGGAAAATAAAAAACGAAATCTTTACTAATTGAAATTTATATTGAAATTGTTGCAGTTAGTGAAGCTTAATGTAACACTTTTTCCATTAATGTTTGTTTGAGATGTTTGCGACAATGTAGGAGGAATTTCACATGTTCTTTTTTCAAATTGTTTATCCTGCCGCCGCAGGGTCGCACTGCCAGCCCGACACCATCCAACACACAGCTAATGGCCAGTGTCGTTTTGCGAACTTGGAGATAAAAACTCACTGTAAAAACTTTTTGGCTTTTGATATTTAGGTTACCGGCGCATAGTCTTACCCAAAATTAAAAAAGAAAAACCACGTAAGAAATGGATTTTCATACACTTTTCTCTCCCGTTCAGATGCGTTTTCTCCCCGCATATTTGATCGATATGCAATGACGTACTTTCTACCGTAAATTTGATAAAGTATCAAGGTACTTTCCAAGCAGGTGTAGTATAAAACCCATTTCCACGGCGGTCATGCTACGCGGGCAGTTACTTTATTTCTGATAGCAGGAAGCAACCCTATTGTAATAAGAAAAAAGGTCGCTGTAACATTGACAGACTTGTCAATGGCTCTTGTAATAAGAATAAAGATCATTGTGTATTTCTGACAGTGACGAAAAGTCATAGAATCCCCGAGGAGTTAGCAAAGGTGTACCTAATACCTAGCACACCGACATTCGCCAGTTATGCATATTTAAGTCCCATGTAATAGCGCCTATTACCATCGGGCAATAGGCTCGCTACCAGGTACCTGGCGCAAATCATGACTCCCTGAGAATCAAACCCGAGACCTCATGCTTCGCAGCATCACTTGCGACCACTACACCAACGAGGCATTCTGTATCTACACACTAGGGCCTCAAGTCTGCTATTACAACAGTGTCAGAATGGTCTACATTGATTTCATAATTGTTGATTTTGACAAGTTTGTTAATCTACTAATATTATGGCGTCATTATGACTTTCCAACGGTCAACCACTGACACTCCATTGAAAAAGATGGCATAGAATGGTAATCTCGTACATAATGACAAATTAATGACAGGTGCTATTTACGAACTTCTTACTACTTCAGATTGCTTAAAACACTAATAAATAATATGTAAAAATATATATAAATGAAATTTGGCGGGTTTTATAATAATGGCAATACGACAATGTCATTTTAACGCAATTCTATTACGAGACCATTGACCGACCAATGATCGACCATTATGAATTTAGCAGACTACGAACTTTTAGCAAAATGACAATAGGATGAGAATGGGATCGTGTTGGAATGACGAATTTATAAAAATAGCAGACTTGGGCCCCTGTATTTGCCAAAGTACACCCATATGTCTTGCCAGCCAGGGAAAGCCCTGCATCAGCCAAAGGATATGGTTTTCGATCAGATCAGAAAGCAGGACGGGTCTGATAAAACTAGCTAGGTATTTAGATCGACTATGATCTCTGCCATTACATCGTGTCTAATGGCAGGAATGTCCTTGCAGCCTTGAATCTTCTACAAACGCAATAAATAACGCAAAGCCAGAATAACATAGACAGGGTGGATAGTTGGATACGGTAAACGGGGCAGTAAGGGGAACTACCTTAACCGTTGCAGCTAGTATTAGAAACAGGATCGATTGGCATCAAAAAAAATGTTTTGTGTAAAATGGCCATTTTCTTGCTAACTGTACATTTTTTTGAAAATCTGTGAATGGGGATCAATATTTCACGAAAAACTATGGATGGTCTCTTAAGACTATTTTCGTGTAGCTGCAACGGTTAAGGTAGTTAAGTATTACAATTTAACCTAACAACCGTCGGACAGTATAGCTAACCAGAAGTAACACCCGTCTAGTCGGACGGTCCTCGCTTTTTCTATGGAGGGTGAGGAACTATGCAATCTGTTCCCCATTTCACATGTATCTGAATGACGAAAGTCATTTGCTCTCAGGATGGAGACGCTGGTGATGCGAAGCCGGCTGATCCGCGAAGTGCAAGCCAACCACTCCACCATCATTATGCTGCAGACTGAGTTGGAACTGCTGCGGCTCAAGACTTACCCTACCCTCGCCAGCTTCTGCACTTACCCGGATAACTAGTAACTAGTGGTATAGTGCCAGTTAAGATGAGAATAGCGGTCATTGACCCACCTACATTTATTAAACTTCCTTACTTTGAAAACCAAAAATACCCCTGTTCAAGTCTTGAATCGTCATCTATCGTGATCTTCAACATTTTTGTAATGAAAAACGATACATGGTTTATTTGTTTTGGTTCGTACGAAGAGATATTAGGGAAAGGGCAATGACCGTTATTCTCATCTTAACTGGCACTAATTAAAGTAACTTCTTAGTTGAATTTGCTTCGTTTAAAACTGAAATAGCCTACTAGCGTGCAGCAATACGATTTTATTAGGACGCTGTCACCGTCGAACTTACTTGTCAACCAACATACGTAATGTTCATACGGTAAAACAGAACTAACTTTAAATTAGACATGCTGTTTGCATGGTTCTTTGGCAAACATCACCATCTTGAACTGCAAACTTAAATTGGTTGTAATGTAGTATTGTGTAAGACGTACCTAATTGGATTGTCAGCAGGAGCTTCTGATTATTAGACTGATGTGTGTGTGTTTGTCACTGTTGGAAACAAAAATCACCCGTGTACGATGGCTTACGTGGGCTAACATATTTTTAAATGCATTACAAAGTAGAAGTATTGAGTGCACTGTGTAGTGTGGACTGTTAAGTTTGAATATTTATTTATTATGATTATGTTAATGATTAAATATTACATTTTAAGGTGTTAGTTATTGTTGGGCTTTTAATAAATATGGAAAGAACAAAATCAGATTTTCATTTTACCATCTCCTGCCTACTCGGCCTGAGTGTGCGGCCAGCCAGACTGGCAACGCGGTGCGGCGAGCGCCGCGGGATCGGAGATCCCCGCTCCCACCAGGGTTACCAACTTAGGGGTTTTCCCCCCAAATTTAGTGGTAAATAAGAGGGACGTAATTTTTTTAGGGGCGTTCTATTTTTAGTGGTACTTTTAGTTCTGGGCTAGACGCAAACGCGGGCGCGGAGCAGGCGCGATACTCAAACTTCGTTGGTGACTTGGAGTGTCCATAGTAGGAACGCGGAAGCGGGCAGCAGCGCGGGCTACACGCGCGAGCAGCTCACGCCAAGACGCCATCCATAGCTGCATAGCTCGCTCATACAAGTGGCCGCAGTGAGTACGCGAGCGGAAAGCGGCAATCCGCGCGTGACCACCGGGGTTCTCAAACTAGTTCGAGCCATGCTATGGCAAATCGGAGTAAAACAAAAATTCCAGATTTTAATTGAAAAAGCGCTATCTTAAAAAACTGCTATGGCTGTGTATTATCTCTGCGTGAGTCTAAGGTAGACTGGTAGAAAATGCCCAAAGCATTAAGTCCGCCTTTGTACAGTTTTTTACTTGTGCATAATGTTTTAATAAATAAATAAATACATTATTAAGTATTGGGAATTAAAATATACATATAAAAATATAACTATTATTGCAAAGAGGGCCAGCTAATTAATATTAATAATAATAATTACCGCGGCCCAGGAACACAAAAGGCAAAGAAGGAACATGGATGGGTTTTAGTCAGTTAAAGCCAGAGCGGGAAGGGTCATTTGATGATTTCCCATTCGAAAATAAAAAGTAATTGTGGGAATTTTGACTTAGCTTGAGGGGAAAATATTTTTGAGATTTGGTAACCCTGGCTTCCCGCACTTGTATGAACGAGCTATGGCTCGAGCTGCCCGCGCCAACTAGCCCGCGCCGCAGCCGGGCCCGCGTGCCCACTATGGACACTCCAATTAAGTTCATGTGTTTGAGCGTCGCACCGCGCCCGCACCGCACCTGCGTTTGCAGTCTGGCCGAGCACTCAATTTCACGGTTAACTTTAGGGTCGTCAAAATCACAAGACAAAAGAAATACGCTGGTTACAAAACTTTTATTTTCCATAAACAAATCTACAGTTGAGTACTGATAAAATACATTCAATTATAATTATTAATACTTACTTAGTTCGATACAGCTCAACATTTATAGAAAAACTTAAGAAATTCGCCTAGTCATGTCTTTGTTAGATCCTTCCATTCTAATGATATAAAATGGTGGGGATATTCTCCAAGTCAGAAATCACGAGTATTTAAAAAAATCTGTAAATTCGGAGGCAACACAGCCTTTTCTGCGCTTACACAGTAACAAAGTTAGTCAGGTACAGTCGTGTACAAATGTCGTCTTATTTTAGAAGCGATCTAGGTACATTATTATGTAAAGGTATCGGTCTGATTTGACACATGTAAAAATCTACGGGATGCAAAAGCTATGTTACTGAAGGAAATGTGACTTAATTTCTAAACATTTGTCGATGACTGTACCTAAAGATTTTTTTCTTATAAAGACATTAGGCCACAATTTCGTTTTAAAAAAATAATCTTATCACACAATTTACCATCACAATTTCGCCAATATTTATTCATAAAATAAATGATAATAATTTGCGTTTTTAGAATTTTGAATTTTAGTACAAAATCTTTTGAATTGCTTTTTCAGATGTGAGAATCGTATCAAACTGTGTATGTTTTAAAAAAAAGTATTGAAAACCTAGTTTTTGTGGGAGAAATAGAAGATCTACTCAAAAACGACCTGTGTACATTAAATAGGTACAGTTACCCACATATCAGAGCGTGCATTATGTCGCAGTGCATGTGCGGTTGACGTCGACTGTACTTTTCTTGCAACATTTCAAAAGTTTAGTTTATAACTACGGCTGTGCGCATTATACTATGACGGTACAAAGCCCATTAAAGGGTACATTCTAATACTGCTATTTTACTAAAGAAGGTAGATCAGATATGTAAGGTATAGGGGAGGGGTGTTTGGACTTACTTTAGGGATATGAGTGTAGAAAAATTATTATATTATGTCCAGAAGATTCCATTCACAAGTTCATTGATCTAACATAGGTATAGACGCTGCAAAGAGGCAGAGGTGCCTTGGATGTTGGTCCAGCCAGCGTAGAGGCTCAACAAACGCGACGGTAACACAACGGCAAGGCCACGTAGTTTCGTCATCATTACGTCTACGTCACACTAATCTATTCTTCTTCTTCTCCAATCGGATTTTGTTCATCCAGTACAGCTACTGAGACTTACTTAGAGCTGACTGTTTAACCCAAAAAAATAAACTGGTGAATGAAATATCTAAGGCTGTTGTCATATTCAGGTTTTTCAATACCACATTATGAGTATAGCTTATTATGTGATTTCAGTTTTTAGAGCCGTCAAATAGACTGTTTCGCAAAAACTGGCTGGCCGACTGATTATCACAATCGCTCACATTATTTGTGCGAAATTCGTGTCCAAACATCAGTAAATATTTTTTTTAAGCCCCATGGCGTTTAACGGTTTCTATATTTTAGCATAGTACATTTTGGCAAGCCAATAAAATCAGTGCTACTGATACCATTTGCTTTTAGAACCTGTATTTCTTCTAGATAGGCCATTATTGTACAATTTTAATTTCAAAGTCAAACAAACAAACACTATTCTTGAGCGTCTTTTTAAGTAATTTAAGTATATTTAGGCCCTATATCCAAGATGGAATGGATTGTCATAAAATTGTCCTAGTCTTTTTGTATATTTGTCTATAATATCATTTAGTTCTCTCATCTTAAGCATAACAGTAGGTAACCACTTTTTTATCTTTTACTATTATTTGTCCTATAAAATATTTTAGTCTGTTGATATATTCGTTTATAGTTCATAGGCAGCAGACGTGTTATGCAATGGTTCCTAGAGAGCCGTCCTCTGGTCGTAGACTATAACGGCATCGGCGTCAAAGAACTGGCTGTGTGACTTACTGAGCGCGATGATGGCCGCGTGCTCGTTGCGCATGCGATTCTTGTATTTCTTGCTTAAATTCACCTGGAAAATGATAATTTGAATAAGATATCAGTCTCTGCTCGGTATAACAAATCGCTGAAAACATACATGGACTATCATGTCAAACTAAATATCTCTGCCTGCAAGCAATAAATAATCAACAGGTATAGTCAATACTTGACCATCCCAGCATCCGTAACTACTCGGGGCGCAATACACACGCGATGCATACTTATACAATCAATCAACGTTCCCACTGCGCACACAGTGTGTTTTCACCCTGTGCGAGTTTTCACACGGTGTTTTCCATTACCATTTTAACTGTTTCGTGTTTAGATCCTGTGACTTTGTGATTTTGGATCAGGGACGGATGAACATAGAAGAAACGTATGGCTTCATGCTGGCATTGCATTTACCGCATGGTTGACTTCTGTGTGCAGGACTAGCGCTTACCTTAGCATACAGTTGTTGTAGGTCGTCTTCTGTAGAGAGTGGTCGTGGTTTGGGTCTGAGGAATGCTGGTAACGATCTCGTCTTCAGTGCGTCGATGTTCGCCGCATTGTCTATTTCGTCTAACACTGGAACACAGTCACGTGTCATATCAGATACATTCTATATCATGTTAGTACTTAATTATAACAAAATCAAAATATTTCGTATTAGAAACAATATTGGTCCTAGAATGTTTCCCAGAGGTACACTTTTTTTTAAATTATGTTGAATTAATGACTACTGATCCGTAATAATCCGAATGTAAATATTTTGTTAATGTTTTGTTTGGAAATGTAAATTTTATGTGAGTAGAAATGTGGATGTTATTGTGTTATGTTACCCAGGTTGACAGTGTCAAATGCGTTAGACGAATCATCAAAAATGGGAGGCACAACAATTGACTTGACTATTAATCCGGGGTCCCGTGCCTGACAAATTATAGCAAAGTTAACAAATACTCGTCTTCAAAAAAAAAAAAGTGATTGTGCAAAAAATCAACTCACTACTGCTAGAGGCGTACTGCACGCACTGTTCCCTAGGGTCTGGTACGCGGTTGACGTAGCACTGCGGAGGGTGGCGACCCTCTCGCGAAGACCGACACTCCGCATCGCCGGCGTAGCTGACTGGGCGAGCGTGACGCTGGATTTGCACCTAAAAATGATTTGCATTGTTGTAGCTGTGTATTGTGTGGAGTGGGAGGCCTTTGCCCGGCAGTGGGATAGTACAAGCTAAGCTATATAATTACACTTTGTGTAACTGTTTAAATGCATGTGTCACAGAAAAAAGATGTCAAAGAAGCATGGACACATCACGATGGAGTTTCTCATCCTTTCTAAGCCTATTTCATTTTATAAAATTGGCAAAACAATCAATCTAATTCTTAGCAACAAAATGAATTAAACACTGATCATTTTTGGAGACTGATAATGTACTTGTATCTATCAACTCTCTCGTTCTCATTTGGGTACCTTGGTCAATAAATTAATAGAAAATTCTTACCTCAGCATGGTGTTTCATCCTATAATTTTCCTGACTAGTATATGCATGGTTTTCTTTGATAGCATAATTTTCTTTAAGATATTGTTCATCTGAAAAGCAATACCAACAATCATAAATAAATAACTCGCAGTTTTATAATTCTAAACAAAGGATTAATTAAACTTACCAAACGATTTCTGATGACGCGGCATTAGGCGGCAGTAACAAATTATAACTAACAAAATAACAACTCCGCAAATACCTCCTATAAGCCAAGATAACCAAACAATTATAACACGACCCTGCAAATAAACATTTGGGTTTGTACTCATATTCTTGATTAAAATATTGATTAAAAGTGCACTCAACACACCTGCAGAAACATTTCAGTTATTAACACGAAAGCGAAACACGCTTGTTTTTGATCCCTTGCTGTAACGTTTTCCTAACATTTTTAATACTTATCTAATACAAATCCTACTTAAATTTATTAAAATTAAGATAAATACTATGTCAAAAATATGAAGTAGAAATGTCCATTTTTGAAATGTCCGCGCCTGCGCTCTGGCGTAAACTATTTTTGATCAGAAATGATTAACGGTAACAACCACAATAATAACAGACGGTATGTTTTATCCACATCTCTTAGAAATCTTGAAATTGTTATTTTTACTGTAAATTAGAATTTTATAAGTTAAATAGAAAGTATTACAGAATTATGAGAATCAGGAACTGCAGAATTACGAAACTTTTCAGGACGAATTCAGCCATGTCACAAATTTAAAGTAGGCGTTCCGTTGTTTCTTTCTTTATTGCTTTCTTAGGTACTTTGAGGTTTTATGTTTTCATAGTACACATAAAATAAATTACAGAATCACGTAGTAAAATACTCTAAAATATTTTTTTTTTTCAAATACAAAACCCCTTATTTCTTACTTTGGAAGAAATAACAATGTACAATACCTTGTAGCATTAAACATAATGTCAGTAAATTAAAATTAAAACACCCCGATCAAAACGGAACGTTTAGTACATGTCAAATTCACAAATTGTCAACTTGTCACGTCAATTGCCTTTGCCAATTTGCCATTTGACAAGTCGCAAAACTCGCAAATCGGGTATGTAGACGGATGTTACATGATTAGCGTGTGATCGTCATTCTTCACGGTCGTGTTTTGATTTCTCAACCAGTATCAAAACAATGTTGTTGACACAAACGCTAGCCAGCTGACTGTTTGCGTGGTTTTGAACTGTAGTTATCAGTCTTACCCCTGCCAATTTCAAGTTATCATCGTCCGATTCTGCTACGTCACTGCTCACTGCACATCTCTTGAACTCTACTGCGGCAATAGTTATAAACATCGGCAGTGGTCGGACGTAGCGCTATTGCGTGAAACCATTTATAAATAACTATTTACACTACGTAATTCTGTTTCGATATCTAGTGTTCTAAGGAAATGACGAGTATTAAATTAAGTTTTCTCATACTGTTTACTTACGGACTGCTTGCACGGATTTCTCTTGGTCTATCGCCTGTTATCCTCAGTGAGTATCGTTTTACAGTTATTATTCTAGAATATTCATGTATGATTAGATAATTATAGTACCTACATAAATTATATTTGTTAAGGCAACAAATATTTAATGTTCAAAACATGCCCATTTTTATATTATTGCTTTTGTATTGTATACAGGAAATAATGCTAATTTGTATCATGTTTAACTTCATACTTAAATAAAAATTTAACAGTAAAATACAGATTATAAATTTCCTGCTATGTATTAAAGGAAATACATATTTAAATATTGATTTAGTGATTATCAAATACTTTATCAGCTGTAACTGGTCATATAACTTTTTGCAAATAATTGCTTACTACTACTACAACAGCCCGCTTGGCAGGCGGATTGGAGATCGCAGTGATGAAAGACTAACAGAAAACGCTGCTGCCCATTCTCTGGTCTACGGAGGCGCAAGGTGTTCTGCCTCAGACATTAGTCGCCTTATACGACACCCGTGAGTGTGTGTCTATTCTACTCTGCCGGATACCACAATGGCTAATAATTGCTTAACCTTTTGAAAACCATTGTCACATATACATGACAAGCAAGTGCGTGCCCTGTACACCACACGACACAAATATATGACAAAGTGGTAGGTGAATTTGTGGCTTGGCGTGAAAAGCACGCGCATGCGTTTATGCTCTGGCGTTCAAAAGGTTAAACAAACTGAATTTTAATGAGGTATAATAATGAAACATTATTGTCATCAAACGCCGAGACTTGCGAAAAACTTAAAGCCAGATTATTTTAAAGACCTGTTTACATACCTAACTAGCAATTAGTATTTACATAATTATAAATCATGGATTATGTATTACAAAGACAGCATAGAGTTTGTTTACTTTGTGCACATAATATTATGTAATAGGTCTACAATGTGTGTTTACCTATGAAAACCTGAGAACAACAACAAGAGAAAACCTGTTCCTAACTCTTGTTAGGAACAGGTTTCCTGTTGTTGTTTATGGTGGTATGATAAAATAGTACATTGTTCACCGAGAGGAGAAAGTGACCGATTACCATCGAGGGTGTCGTTTGAAACACCCGAGATCGGGAATCGCACTTTCTCTCGAGTGATACATAGTGCTCTAAACTACACCTACGAGGAAAATAAAAAACGAAATCTTTACTAATTGAAATTTATATTGAAATTGTTGCAGTTAGTGAAGCTTAATGTAACACTTTTTCCATTAATGTTTGTTTGAGATGTTTGCGACAATGTAGGAGGAATTTCACATGTTCTTTTTTCAAATTGTTTATCCTGCCGCCGCAGGGTCGCACTGCCAGCCCGACACCATCCAACACACAGCTAATGGCCAGTGTCATTTTGCGAACTTAGAGATAAAAACTCACTGTAAAAACTTTTTGGCTTTTGATATTTAGGTTACCGGCGCATAGTCTTACCCAAAATTAAAAAAGAAAAACCACGTAAGAAATGGATTTTCATACACTTTTCTCTCCCGCTCAGATGCGTTTTCTCCCCGCATATTTGTTCGATATGCAATGACGTACTTTCTACTGTAAATTTGATAAAGTATCAAGGTACTTTCCAAGTAGGTGTAGTATAAAATGTGTTTATTTACCTATTTACATGTGAGTAAGTGTTGGTAAGAACCAACAAGCAACAAACCATTGTACAGAAAAATCGCCGAATGTCAATATTGACACCATTAATAGTGTACCTTTGTTTTATATTTAATAATAATAAATAATAAGATTCATTTAATTCAGACAACAAAGATTCATAAAATGAAAATATATCCAGATTAAAAAGAAAAATCAATTTTTGGTCATTTTCAGTCAATCAGTCCTAGCACTGCAGTTGGCTAGGTGTATCTTGTATGAAACTGTTTTTTTTACTGAAAACTAAAGCTCTATTCATTCAACAGTCCCTGGCGACGGAGGAAGCCAGCTCGAGGCAAGACTAAACAAAACAAGTGTGGTGCACTACATCTGTGCAAAATCATCACCAAACTACTTCAACATATGGCTGAACCTGGAACTCCTCGTGCCGTTCGTCATTGACTGCTGGGTGGATAACTTGAAGCTAGAATATGACAATGTTACGAGGACAACAAAATGTCCTGACGGGGTGGATATCAGGATCCCTGGTTGGGGAGACCCAGAGCCTGTGGAATGGTTGGACCCATCACATCAGAGTACCGGAGCGTACTTCAACACTATTGCAGACTCACTAGTTAAGATGGGGTACACAAGAAATGTGTCTATACTCGGTGCTCCTTATGATTTTAGGAAAGCTCCTAGTAAGTGAATTTTTATTAGATTTATTTAATCTTAAGAATGTTTAAATGGTTTCAGTCTAGTACATATTAATCATTTATAATAGCGATGAAATTGTGCATCTCTGCAACCATACGAGGAAAACCGTAAACAAAAATGTGTGTACAAACATTTGTATGTGTATGTTGATAATTTCTTAATCATTATACCCAGATAATCAACTGTAGATTAATTGTATTTTAACTATTAGTATAACGTCAAAAAAAAATCCTGCTAGGTAATGCTGATGCATAATAATAAACAATGAGTGAAAGTTTCAATTCTCTGATAAGAACAAAACATTATATTGTTTTCGTTATTCTTGCTTGGTGCAAAAATAACAATTAATTACATGCTTATGTGTTCATTACCTTAAAATATTTATATTGATAATTTCGCAACTGCTGAGCATGAAGTCCTGGGTTCGAATCCCAGGTCAGGCAAAGTGTTATTGGGGTTTTCTACAGGGCCGTCTTTACCGAGTGTGCAGGGCATGCGAATTAAGCCTTGGCGCAATGGATTAAGTTACGAATTTCTTCTTCATCTCCAAACAAAAAAGTTTATTATCCATTGGGGAAATTTGACAGTTTGTGGTAACTTGATGTGCTGTCACTTGTACTTTTCGCGCGCTTACTAGGGGGCGCGCCGGGCGCTTGGGTAATGTTTGCACACGGGCGCTACATGGGCTAGAGACACCTCTGGTTTTCCATCAAGAAGGTCTCAGTAGCAGCTACGGAGTATAGAATTGTGTACGATTGACAGCTAGACTCGCCCGTTATTACATGGGATCCTCCTAAGCTTAACTGGTGAAATGTGGGTGTACTCTTAGGTACACTTCTGCCTAACGCTTCGGGAGTTACAGGCGTGATGTTATGTTATGGTATTTTAATAGTTAGGGGTCATCCATTAATCACGTGAGGCTCGAAGGGTAGGAGGGGGGGTACGGAAAAATCACGAAATATCACTAGGGGGGAGGGAGGAGGTGTGGTGAGATATCATATTATGTATTTATTTGTCGAAAACCTCACCACGTATGACCATGGGGGAGAGGGGGGAGGTTGCTAAAAACATCACATGATGAATGGACGACCTTTTACTTAACGTTTATATGCAGTATTAGATGTGCGATACAATGTTACTACAAATTCCAAACAATGGCTGAATTTAATCAGGTATTCAAATGATTAATCAGGTGTTGAAACTAGCTCAACTTTTAGTCATTCTGACTAAAACCAATGGCCCACTTTAATTGATGACCTAAAATAATACAAATGACACAGTTAATCTTCCTTCTAAGGAGGAGCTCGTGGCTAAATAGCAACAGCCACTCGAGTCGATCTATAAGTTAAGCCGTGCTTGCCTAGGTTGGTCCGTGGATAAGTGACAACCTATTACATACCGAGTTTTCTTCGTGCGTAGATAGGCAGTCGCTCCATGTAAAATACTGGTATTCAGCTGAATCCAATAAAACTGGAAGCCGACCCCAAAATAGTTGGGAAAAAGGCTAGGCAGATGTTGACGAATCTTTTTTTCAAGTGCAAACTACTTGTTTAAATTGTTGACCATCATATGACTGAACTGATATGGTCTGATTGTTCTGGATTTGGGTCTAGGCCGACGCAAGTTATTTGTATGTTTGAATGTTCCTTATTTAATACTTACTACAATACAACATAGCATTGTTTTCGTCGAGTCTTTAAACAATGCAATTAAGTGTCATTATTTTAGCTCAATGGCTTTGTGACTGCAGGGTATTCTCAACATTTTATGCTATTCTTCCCAATTAGCAGCAAACTTGTCCAGGCATGATGGACAACGGCCATGTTAATACACACATCAACACGGTCTAGGGATATTTCATACTCAATTAAATAACTCGTAAAGTACTGGCCGCATTGGAATCTTTTATACACCGATTTGTTTGTAATTTATCTCAGACTAATTCCAAATTCAAATTTTTAAAAATTCTTTTGTTTCGGTGGCATAAAAATGTCTTGATGTATAGGAGAGGGAATTTTCATTTGTGCGAAATTTAGAAAACAATACGAATTACGTTTAGTTACAGTTTTTTTTCATTTTTAAACGAAAGATAAAGTTAAAATTGAGGTATTGTAGCCATGCAACGCCGACATTTGACGAGGGCGGAGATGTTACGAGCTGTGGGAATGCTGGAAGCTGGATCTGTTCAGCGTAATGTTGCTGAGGCCAGGAAGGAAATTACATTTTGATGGGTCCCTACCCATCAAAATGTAATTTCAAGATTGTGGACACGCTATCGTGTCACAGGTGAAGTAGCGGAGAGGCACCGGGGGCCAAGTCGCATCACTACCCCCAGACAAGACCGATTTTTGCAAAAAACTGCGCGAGCACAACCAAATGCAACGGCGACTCAATTGGTCCAAAGGCTGCGAGTGGAACACCAAGTGCTTGTGAGTGACCAAACTGTAAGAAGGCGACTGCATGAAAGCAATCTACGCTCTCGTAGACCACTCCGGGTCCCACCTTTACGGAGAGGCAATCGTGGACGACGATTAGAATGGGTTCGGAACCACGTGGACTGGGGCCGTGACCAATGGTCCACTGTGCTGTTCACGGATGAATCCAGGTTCGGCTTCCATCCAGATTCACGAAGGACGCGTGTTTGGCGAGTTCCTGGACGATGGAGCCGTCTCCAGAACCCTCAGGAAGTTCACCCATACCAAGGAGGAACAATTATGGTTTGGGCAGGAATTCGTCTTGGAGGACGGACGGATCTCGTTTGGGTGCGGGGCAATATGACGGCAGAACGATACGTCCAACAGGTGCTGGGGCCCGTAATCTTGCCCCACAGAACACAAATGGGCCAAGATTTCCTGCTCATGCACGACAATGCCCGGGCACACACGGCGAGAACGGTAGCAGCTTGGTTACATACACATAATGTTAGGGCCTTAGACTGGCCTGCTCAATCGCCAGATCTAAATCCCATTGAGCATGCGTGGGATATGCTGCAAAGAAGAGCTCTGAAGGAAGTTCTTGAAAATCTGGCTACAGAAGATCAACTTTTTGCGCACCTCAGAAGGACATGGGACAATATTTCGCAGCAAGACATTGACAACCTTGTTCTGAGCATGCCGAATCGTTGCCGATGTGTTATGAACATCATGGGCGCTTTCTCAGACTACTAACTTCAAGTTTATAAACACAAATTAAATGATTTTTCTATTTTTTTCAGTATTTACTCACAAATTAAAAGTTCATTCATATACGGTTTCCGTCTATGCTTCATTTTTTTTTCCATAAAATCCTAAAATTTTAATCTATACCTTAACCATTATTAAAAAATGGTAGAATATTAAATAACGTATCTTTTAAATATATACATGTCATATAAATAATTAACACATTGATAGTAATTCGCTTTTTTAAAAATATCCCTAGACCGTGTTGATGTGTGTACTTAGTCTACGTCTTTGTACCCACTCTCTCTACCAACCATCACTGCATAATAGGTCTCTTCTCTCTTCACCGCATCTGTGCTTTTCGTATCTGATGAGGAAGAAGCTAGTGGTCACTCACCTTGGTCCCTGTCTCACTTACTATTTTAACTGAGACCATTGTCCCTCTTCTCTTCTAGCAAGGGCTCATTCTCCTTTGAGAATGAGCCCTTAACGTAACAACACCACATCTTCCGCAGACGAAAACGAGCAATTCTTCACCAACCTGAAGACTTTGGTCGAGACAACATACGCGGCCAACAACAAGAGTTCAGTTACACTAATAGTGCACAGCATGGGCGGCCTGATGGCCATGCACTTCCTACGGCTGCAGCCTCAGAAGTGGAAGGACCAGTACATCCGGAGACTCATTTCGCTGTCGACGCCTTGGGCCGGGTCCATGAAGGCTGTGAAAGTGTTTGCTATAGGTATGTAGTTTTTTTTTTTAATATGGAATATTGGGTAAAAGGGGCTGACCTGCTTCTGGTGAGGTTGTATTCCTTTAATATCCCCCTGACTGAATTTCAACCACAACGAAATACAATTTCTCTGACTTCATCATCTCCTGTCCAGCCTTTTCCCAAATATGTTGGGAGCGGATTCCAGTTAAACTGGATGCAACTGAAAACCAACCAAGGAGGTGCTTATGTGACCTCTACAAGCCAGTACACAAGTTTCTTTGATAACCGGACAATTATAGCTGAAGCCGACAAGCCGTTGGGCCGACAATATTGTCAAATTCGCGGAAACACCTGGATAAGGGCGCACAGAACCAGGAAGTGTGGCAGAAGAAAGGAGAGGCCTATACTTAGTAGTGCGTGATATGATGATGATGAACCGGACTAATTTATTATTATTAGGTACGAGGTAAGTACTTACTTAAATAATTTTAGGTTCGATATAAGCCATACGGCATGCAGACGGCTTCGGAAACCATAAACTGACGCACTCACAGTCTGGATAAACGCATTTCAACTTCAGTAGTTTACGGTTCAGTGCCGAAGCTACATTTGAGCAGTGTAAGCTATGTTTGAGAGCGATACTAAGAGGTCAGAGAGTGAGATAAGCTGCCAAGTATCTTCGGAACGGGTCTGGATATGATCCATAACAGAAGATTTTTATCATATTTTTTTTTTGCAATCATGTTATCAGTTTTACGATTGTTTTGTTTAAAAAAGATATGAAAATAATACGTAAAAAGTATCTTGATAAGCTATATAAGGCAAACCTCCAATATGAACATTATAAACTAATAACAATGATAAACATGCGAATTGACCTCCTTACTGTGACGTCAAGATCTGTAAACTTGCGGAAATAACATTGAAACATTTGTGTTTATGTTATATTTAAATGTTACGTAGTAGGAATATGTACACCGAGTACTGCTGACGATTTGCGTTTAAAGAACCGACTTTTTTGTAAGTACTAGTTTATTTGCGGTACTGTCGGCAACAAAAAAAAGACATCAAAAGTTTTAACATCTAAATAAACAGATTTGTTTCGTTACTCTTTTTTGCCACGAGGGCTATGCCCAGCAGGGGAGTGATGCAGCGTAGCAGTAACCAGTAACTATGTAAACCGACTATCGTTACTGACGGTACCTACCGAGTATTCTTAATGAATCGTTCAAGACAAATTGGCGTTGTAACATCATCGATTAGGCTCTAACCGATACCCAACGGCAACAAAGGCTAATTATAATATAACAACTAAAATGTATCAGATTATAAAGCAAAAAACTATGAATCAGATTGTTATGAAAACCAAACAAATTACTTGTGTAAATGTGAGACTATTTCCTTTGTTTACCATTAAATGCACGTTGAACCGCACGTTAAAAATATACGTATGCACGTTTTACTTACGGGCAGAAATTGTAATATTATCTTTTTTATTGTGGTGTTTTAGTGTATTGTAGCAGTGTGTCACCGTTGGACTGCCAAGTCATAGGTCTCGAGTTCGAACCCACGACATGCACCTCTGATTTTTGGAATTCATGTGTGCAAGGAAAATCTCGTGAGAAAACCAGCATGCCTGAGAGATATTTCGCATGTAAAGCCAAGTCAGAGGCTCACGGGCGGCATAAAAACTCTTGGATTTTGGTGCCCGCTCATGCAGGACAGTTTTTAAATACTAAATCAACCTGAGTTAATGTTGCAATCAATATTTCTTATCTACTTAAAATGTAGATGCCCAAAATGGTTGGTCTTGATGGTTGTCTCTTGTTGTTGTTGGCTGTATGTATGTATATGTATACTGTAGGTACACCGTGTACCTACCGCTAAAACATGAAATTACCACAAAAACTATTAGCAAACCGGAATGATAATGATGATGTCATCTAGCCGATTTCGGCGACAGCGACTGCATTCGATGTCTTTCTAGGAGCTTGTGTGCTGCTCTTTCATGTGCTCTCACGTGGCTAGCATAATAGGCTTGTGTCCTGAAAAAATCTAATTAGTCCGCCAGTTAGATTATCAAAAAATATTTGACACGTATTTTTTGTTTTGTTACTTAAACCAAAATTGACGAAGATAAGACGCTTTTAAAATTCTCAATACGTCAAGCCGTGCTATAATTTTTAGTGCGTTGTGACGTCACGAGCCCCCACTCTCGAGTTTTGATGCGTTTTATCTTTGTCAATATTCATGAACAAAAAATACGTGTCCATTATTTTCCAATACTCTAACAGACGGAATAAATAGATTTGAAATTTATTGATGGTGGAAACTAGCCTATTATCCAATTTTGGCCGAAAAACTCCGCAAGCACAAAGCGGACATGTCAGAATACCATTGACGGAATAGGACCTAAACGACATCACGAATTTGCTACGCCATACTCAACAGCTCTAGCCGATTATTAACTTCATATTAACAAGAAACAAATATTGCATGAAGTTTGTGACGCATCTTGTTTGCTAAACAACGCATCAAACACAACTGAGTCAACGGAAGTCCCGATCAGCAACATTGCTTTGTCGATAGGGTAACCCACCGTCCGGCTTTGTTGGGGCATCTCTGGCGTTCTGACTAGATGTTTTGTCCGGGTTTTTTTTACTTAAAGAGGTTATTTCAAGCCTACATCAGTCCACTACTGGACATAGGCCTCTTCAATAGCACTCCTCTCAACTGAATTCTCGGCAACCCTCATCCAGTTGCCACCAGCCAACCTGCGAAGATCGTCGCTCCACCGAGCCTGAGGGCGTCCTACCTTACGCTTGCCGATTAGCGGTCACTATTCAAGAATACGTCTACCCCAACGGTCATTGGTTCTACAGCTAACATGGCCGGCCCATTGCCGCTTCAGCTTACTTATTCTGTGAGCTACGTCGACAACTCTGGTTTTTGTCGGATCACTTCCTGAAGAGATATAAGGAGACAATCAATCAAATCAGATCTTTATAGTTATCTGCTGTACATAGGCCTTTCCCAAGCGGCACCACGGCACCCTGTCCTGCCCCTCCAGCATCCAGTCTGATCCAGACACACTTTTAAGGGCGTCTGGCCTTTTCTTTAAAACAAGATGTCGGACCTTTTTGCAATAGTCTGTCATTTTTGTCAGGATTTTTAACTGGTAACCCTATTTATCAGACACTCTCACAATGTCCCCACGCCTCTACCTCGGTGGACCATTGATTCATCAGTCATTTGATGTAAGTATGTACTTCCACCGTAGACGGTAGGCATGGAATGAAAACAATATAGTATTGTTTAATTAATCAATGCGACACGAGTCTTTGTCGTTAAATAAATCAGTGATTGAGATCGCATTGTATTGTTTACTGATTGATTGAAATAATATGAAAGTGGATATAAGCATGCACTTTGTAGGCAGCTGGCATCTAAGTAACTTCAATCACTTTGCATCCATGTTTTATGGTTGTAAAGAATATAGATAAATCTGTTATGTCGCCCTTGTGTAGATAAATATGGCGAATGCTGTACCTAAAGGTGCTTGACCCTTTAGTTGACTCTAGTAGGTATGTAACTATGTATGTACAGGCCCCAGCACATCAAGCTACCCCAAACTGTCAAATTTTCCCAATCAACCATAAACCTAAAATGCTTTAGCGATAAAGATGAAAATCTGGTGGCACGGGAGTGCCCCCGCCAGGACGAGTCAAGCGAAGTACAAGGGCACTACGTACCTCTTCTCGAAGCGCTTCGTCGTTTTTTGAACCCATAACTATAACTTGGGTTTAGATTATACCAGATCAGTATAAAATTCTCGGGATACCTTTTCGTGGCGGACTTTAAAAAATATAAAGTTTCAATTGCATAGCTCCAGATTAGATTTTTTTGATATCTAAAAAACTCTGATTACGTCACTGACTCACTGATTGATCATCCAAATTCTTAGAGTATTTCCTAAGGTCCTAAAAAGCTGAAATTTGGTATGTAAGCTATTATTAGTAGGTACACAAACAAAAAAAAAACTTGTAACTTTTATCCCCCAACCCCTTAAACTAGGGAATGGAAGTTTGTATGAGACCTCCGCCATTTTGACGCTAGAGGTCTGAAAATTGATTAGCTAGAGCTCTGAAAATTGATATATGGAGTCCTGGCGTCTCTGATGTGCAAGAACTAAACCCCAAAAAAATAAAATAAAAAATAAATTGTCACAGACAACTTACAAAACTTTTTTGCAAAAAATAAAACAAACTTAAAAAAGGTGAAAAATAACTTTACCTTCAGAAGTCGGTGACCTTTGATTGATTTAGTTTTTTATTGATTTTTTTCGTCTTCATCATCAGACCCCTAATGACAGTCACAACCCAGGCCGTTTCGCTACTACAAGAACTAGTAGACAACAGTAAGGTAATGAACAGTGGATGAATTTTTCACCTTACGGCCATGTGTAGCGAAATGGCTAAGCCACATATCTGTCTATACATAGAAAAATCGTTTTTGTACATCGAAATTATTTCGAAAAAAATTGCCAGGGTGTGAAAGGATAACCAACAGAACTCATTTCATGCATTTTTGGATTTTTTGTCTGTTTATCTGTTTTGATGATCAAGTATCACGTAAAATTTACGAAACCAATGTAGAAAACTTTTATACATAAAAATTGTGCGTATCTTGAGGTATTATTTAGATTTTGTTTCATCGTAACCGGTTAATTCTATCAAAAGATATATAAAATTTAAAGTGTCAAGAAAAACTAATCATCAAATGTAAGATGCGATCAGTTAAAACATTTTGTAACCTATGTCTACGATTTCTTTAAATCAACTTATTATTTAGTTTATTTAGATTAATGCAAAAATATCGAAGAAATTAAATTGTTACCCACTTGAATCTATACTAATATTTTAAAGCTCACGAGTTTGTTTGGTTAGTTGAGCGCGCTTATTACAGGAACTAAGTACTGGTTCGAATTAAAAAAAATCTTTTCGTGTTAGATAGTCCATTTATCGAGGAAGGCTATAGGTTATCTAACATCACGCTACAACTAAAAGGAGCGGAGCATAAATGTTGCTAAAACAGGGAAAATGTACTTCTTTTGAGAGCTTCAGTTGCGACCGCCGTAAACGGTTAAAGTTACGCAACAATCATGTATGAGGGAATTGTTCCTCTTAAAACGTTCTTAAAAAAATCCCCGATAGCATATGTCTATCTTTTAAGGTTCAGTCAGTCTCTCTAACCCTCTCTCTCTCTCATGTGACGCAGACGAAGTTGCGCGGGTCAGCTAGTTTTGAATAAAGGTGTAGTGTTTGTGAAGTTACACCTTGTAGAGTTAGGGTGTGTAGAGTTAGAAGCTTGGCTCTACATGCGATATGATAACGTTTTGACAGTGCGAGTCATATGGTCTCGTCTGGGCAACATTTTAAATGTTTTTTTTTTTGTTGGGATACAACTTATAACAGAATAGATTCTGCCAGCGGCTTCGCCCGCGTGAAATTTGATAATTGTTCCATGATTTTTGCATGAAAGAGTAACAAACTCTAATAAAACGACCGAGTTGTGATTCAAAGAGAACTAAACTTTATTTTTTTTTATTTGACACAGATAATCTAGCAAAGAGTATAAACCAATATGACACAGATAATCAAGCAGAGAGTTTACAAACTATGACAACAGAGGTTACTACTTTGTACCTATAAGAATGATTATTTTAGATACAATTTTAACACAAACATCCATACATCTATACTCACAAACTTTCGCATTTATAATATTAGTAGGAAGGATTTATTTTATTTATTTATTTATTTAAACTTTATGTACAAGGGTGGTACATAGGCGGACTTAATGCCACAATGCATTCTCTACCAGTCAACCTTTCGGTCAAATAGGATAGCATTGTGATAGAGTACAACAAAAATAAATAAGAAAAATACCATTTTGCAAGCATCAATTAAAAACCATAAATGGGAACATAAATACTAATACATATAATATTTATGCTAAAATAAACTAATATAATTATACTAAAATACATACAAATAGTCCGAAATACGAGAAACCTTATAATAATTACTACGACACTAGTTACTAGAAAGTAATTTAGACTGACTTTAAATAGAACTTCCGAACTGCTCTTTTGAAAGCCAATTTGCTTTCAGCTTTTTTAATGCCAAGGGGTAGCGCGTTCCAGAGTTTTATAGATGAGATAGCATAAGAAGAGGACATAAAACCAGTACGGTGAGAGGGAATTTGAAGGATTAGGTTTTTGGAAGCTCGAAGGTTGCGACTGTGAGAACTGCCCAACACCTTGAAAAAAGTTTTTAGGTACTCGGGAGCACATGGATCATTCATAATGGTGAAAAGCATGCAGAGAGATCTGAGGGACCTCCTGAGTCTGATAGGCAGCCATTTAAGCTGAGAACGGTACGAAGATATGTGATCGAATTTACGAAGGCCAAAAATGAAACGAATGCAATTGTTCAGAAGACGATCCAATTTGTTAAGAAGTTCTTGGGTTAGATCAGAGTAACAAACATCAGCATAGTCGATAAAGGGGAGCACAAGCGACTGGACCAAAGTTGTTTTAGTGCTAGAAGGGAGAAAATGTTTAAATCTATAGAGAGACCGCAGTGAGTAAGTGACTTTCTGGCTAACCTGAGCTACCTGCTTATTCCAACTGAAAGTGTCGTCAATGTCCCACAGGCCCAAGTTCTTTACGTGTGGTGAGAGAGGTATAACAGAATTGTCGAACATAAGTGGCACTAGCCGGCTAGTGTCCAAATTTCTCAGGTAGTACGAACTACCAATCAGGATGGCCTGGCATTTCCCGACGTTGACAGCAACCCCAAATTTGCCAGACCATTCTCCGATAGTTCGGAGATCAGCATTAAGTGACGAGATGCAATTATCAATGTTGGCAATGTCCGATTGAGCGTAAAGTTGCAGGTCATCAGCATACAGATGGTAAGAGCACTTGAGGATAGTGGTAATAGAATTTATAAATAATGAAAATAAGAGAGGAGAGAGTATACCGCCTTGTGGAACACCAGTTACCAGGTCGCACCATTCGGAGTAATCCTGATCAGCACGCACCGCCTGCTGGCGACCACGAAGATATGAAGAGAACCAATTACGTGACAACGAAGAACCCCAATTTGAGTCAGTATGGCGAGGAGGATATCGTGGTCAACGGTGTTAAAAGCGTTGGAAAAATCTATTAAAACCAACACCGTAACCCTCGAATTCTCCAAGCCATCTCTAACATCTTCTGCAACCTTAAGCAAGGCTGTTGTGGCTGTGCTGTGGCCAAGCCGAAAACCAGATTGGAATTTGGACAACAGGTTATTCTTAAGAACGTGGGAAGCTATTTGTCTAAGAGCAGCTGCTTCAAGGATCTTGGAAAGGAAAGGAAGAATGGATATCGGTCTGTAGTGAATTGGCAAACTGGGACTGGGAATCTTAGGAAGAGGGATAATGTAAGCCTTACGCCACAAACCTGGAAACACACCAGTATACAAAGAAAAATTTATGATATGGGTAACAATGGGAATTAAGTTATCAATCACAAAAGATAACATTGCCCTGCTGATCCCATCACAGCCCACAGCCTTAGACTTAATTGACGTAAAAAAATTAAAGACCTCAACGTCAGTCACGGGGGAGAAAGAGAAGGAGTCAGGGTAACAATGGCTTGGAAGCAATGTCATGAATAGTTTGGTTCCTAACATCAACTGACAGCGAAGCTGACGTTGAGAAATGTTAATTAAAAACGTTTATGGACAGACTAGAAGGTAATATGCTAGAGGAGGGCTTTGTTATTTATAATATTAGTATGATTGTAGTAGGTTGATGTGCTGGGTCTTAGTAAATAGGTATATTTCTACGTTATTTTAAAAGTTTACAATACCGTACATGTTTCAAGGAAAATACGTCTAATTAGAAGCCCTTCGTAACTTGTAACGCTGGCGCTATAATATTGTAAGTAAATAAACAGCCAATAAACAATTTACAAAATAACATTTTTTTAATTTGATGAACCAACAACAAGCCTCACATCACGTTGTCGATAAAGCAGTTATCCTGACTCTGGCTGTACTAAGGGGAGTCGCCTGTGGGTTATTATACAGGGTGTAAACCACCTCATCGCGAAGCCGTCAACCAAGCATTCTGTACATCAAACTAAGTAACTTTACGCAAAAATTATTGCTGGGAAACGACTTTGTTTTTGGGGTGAAAAATTATGTTTTCTGGTAGAACTCAATGTAACGCACTTAAAACATTGTGCTGATGGATGGATTGAATAGTACGGGGGTCGTGGAGATGTTTAAAGTAAAAATCTTACATTAAAAACTTGTATCTAAAAAAACTTGTCAAAAAGTTGGAACTTTGACCCCCAATATCTCCGTAACTAGAAGGTTCCCAGGTATGGTGTAGAACAAAAAAAATATCGCAATGACGAGGAGAATAAGTGTGTTTCGGCTTCGTTAAGAGGTGTTTTACACCCTTTATATTACTAACAAGATAAGGTAAGTAAATACCTATTTAACATAAATAGTACCTAATATAAGTACATAAATATAATATAAATAGTACATAAGAACTACATAATTATAGAAAAAAAAGAAAAAAGTCAAATCAATGAAATTATTTGTTGATAATAACAATATCAACCTACTGTATTCTACTTATATTCACATTTTCGCAAGAGAACTCATTGTCACGTGGACAAAGTCGTGGGTAAGTATTATGTAGGAGCTTGACCTTTCATAATAACAACTAAATTGGATGCATAATAATTACGTTTCACACAATGATAATCCTAAGTTCTAACACCAATTTGTTTGAGTTCATGGTCATTCAAACATGAATCGCATACGCGCCACCGTTACCATACAATCACACGCCGCCGGTGCCGCTGTTGTCGTCCACTCTTCAATGAAATCGCGCATGTATGCGTCACTCAGCGTTAGGAGTGTGTATGTTACGCGCAATAGCTCGTTACTGCTCATTACACCCTTTCGCTCGTGATGTCGGATGAGATAGCATGCATTTTAAACCCGCCCACCAACTATTTCGTGCCGCTGACTTGTTTACTCTTAATAGAATAATTTTACTAATTGAATGTGTTTCAGTCAAGTAAAAATTGCATTAAAAATATTATAATTAAATCTTAGTGAAACTTTAAGCACTTTTCAAATAAAAGTGTTTTTTTGGGACATAGACTTTGACGTCACTACCGGCGTTATCGAGGACGACGCGTTTTGAGATTGCGTTCCGTTACACCAAAAACATGCTACGTAAAACAGTAAATTATAAAAGTGATGTATTAGCAACTTAAACAAGTGTACCACAATGTTTTTATGGGCCAATACAAGGCATTTTTAATAAATAAAAAGAGTTTTGTATTTCATGCATAAGTATTCCCTATAGGCTCGCCCCTTACTACATGGGGCTATAACATAACTGGCTAAATGTGGGTGTTATATTAGGTAAGTATACCTAACCCTACGGGGAATAAAGGCGTGATGTTATGTTATGTTAAAATTGGCAAGAAACTTGATATGCCATGTCATGGGCTTGACCGGGGAGATTAACATAACTAGCAAAATAATAGTATACACTACACCTCTCTACCAACCCTTGGGGATTACCGACGTGATGTTTGTTATGTCTAGTCTAGATAGAAAATGCTAATGTATGTCTATTATCTAATTTCTACGACTTTTCTTTCCCAGGTGACGACTTAGGCAGCTTGATACTGCGCGAGAGCATAATGCGCACGCAACAGATCACATGTCCGTCGCTGGCGTGGCTGCTGCCGTCCCCCCTGTTCTGGAAGCCCAGCGAGGTGCTGGTGCAGACTGACAAGTATAACTACACTATCAACGACTTCCAGAAACTTTTCACGTAAGCGTAGCTAATGCTTTTATTGTTAACGGGTAATGTTGTTTATTTAGGATTATCTCTGGAAATAATGTCAGTATGAAAAGTCTTTCACTGGCAAAAAACTTTAATAGTATTGCCGAGTGACATTTTCTATTTTGCTTAGCTTCTTTTGTTTAGCTTCTAATGCCCCACTGCTGGCCAAAGGCGTCCCCCATAGCCTTCCACTCTTCTGTCCGTGAGGTTAGGCCAACGTGTTCTAGTTATAGTTCTAGCCCGATTGACATAGAAATTTTCATTCATGCCCAAAAGAAACGATTATTTTTATCTGTTCAAATTGCATGCCAACTTTTTTTTAGTACGGTCGAATAAGCTATTTGGTTTACATTTTACAATGTGTTGTTGGTTAAACTGTAAATCAAATAGCTTGTTCGACCGTACGTGTACTAAAACAATTCCCGATGATGACACGATAAATCATCTAGAATTGTTTTGAAAAAAAATGAAGACGCTATCAGACGTAACGTGACAAAACCGCAAAGCAAGCTGTTTTGTCATGTGACATTAATTTAATGAAAACATTTTTCCTCGTAGTTGCACTTAGCAGTCGATATATCATTTAATTCAGGAAAGGAGGATCCCATGCTCAATTTCCCATTTTGGTTTGGTGTTTTACACACAACGCAGTTATTATGTTAATTTGCAGGGAACTGATAAATATTATTTGAATGAGTAAACTACGTATGTGGCAATTAGCTCGACTTGCTCGTTGGACTGTGATCGCAAGTGCTACTGCTGATTTAGACCTCATGGTCTTACCTGAGTTCGATTCCCAGGTCGGGCAAAGTGTTATTAAAGCAGCCCGAACTCAGGATTGGTGCCCGGTTGATGGCAAGAGGCTTGCCCCTATTACATGGGATTTAAACATAAACTTTAAACGACTAATCAGTAGACACAATAGTTAAACAATTGACTTAAATCTCCTCGAGATTTAGTAACTGACGGGAGGATAACTGGCGAAATATGTTTGCTAAAGTTACATCTCTTACCTTATATACATATAATTATCTCCCTTCGGTAATACAAGCATAATGTGATAAAATTGTATTTTGTGTTGTATTTACAGTGACATGGAACTCCCCGACGCGTGGGAGATGCGCAAGGACACGGAGAAGTACACGAAAGACTTCGGCGCGCCCGGTGTAGAGGTACACTGCATATACGGATACAATATCACCACTGTTGAGAGGTTAGTATAATAATATTTTTTCAATACACTTCCTCGAAAACTGGTTCTTATCGCACTACGATTAGGTTCAACATGCAATATATTACACACGCGTGCGATTTTTTTCATTTTCCAACACGTGTGCGTATATATACCTATACTTAGTCCAGATTGGTTCAATGCCTATAGTCGGAGGTGAATGTTTTTTACAAGTAAATATTTTTTGAATATTCAAATTGTGTTTATAAATAGAATATAATAGATAAACATGATTATTTAAAACTAATAATTACTTCTATAAACAAATTAACATTTGATAGTGTTCTAAATACAAAAATATTAAAATATATATATATATATATATATATATATATATTAGGCTGTTTAGCGGCTTCATACCTTTGCTTCTCTTTCAACCTGGCGAAAACAAAGCGCGGAAAAAAAGAAAATTAAAATCATAGTTTCATAATCATGACAAAAATATTTTTCGTTCTTTTATTTATTTCTTCAAAAGTGTATTGAAAACCGTCGTTTGATACACGTGGACATTTGTTATTGCAGTTCTCGGCTCAAAAACACCTTCGCCTGCGGCTCGGGAGTTAATTCCGCCTCAGATGCATTATCAAACTTTCTCTACTTGTATCAAAATGTACTATTGTAGTACTTCTTGGTATATTATCATTTCAGAAATACACGGTGATTCTTTTGACTGGGCCATTAAGGGGAAATCCTAAAAGATATGAAATACACAGAAACGTACGAAAACGAAGAATAATTGGTCAATTTGACCCATTTTTTATAGAGAACTCACACTTGGCCAAAAAAAAACACGCTAAAATAGATTTTGTGAAGAAAAAAAAACCCTTTATTTCTTATAGATGCGGTATTTTCTGTGCTCTGTGTGTAGGAACTTGTTGTTATAATATAACCATGTTAGATACCGCGAACTGAAAGTATGAAACAAATATACTTTGTAAAGGTACAGTGGGCCAAATGCAAACATGACCTACCTTAAGCTTAATGTTCTAAAGGCATTCTAATACAATTTGGATTTTTTTCTTGAACATTTCCTTGAAAACAAACGTGATAAGTGACATTTAATTAGATTACCAACCCGCTTGCTGTCTCTGACTCGTAATACCTACCTCGATTACATTGAATAAAAATAATAGTCCGATAAGACGCCCCACACTGTACGGCTGTACATAGGCGACCATCGCGTGACATGACGCGATATGATTACGCTATAATGTCATGTATCTTGAGTTAGGACGTGACCTATTGGATACCTTTACATTCTATGGCGGGCTCGTAATATATGTATAGTTCATTCGTTATCTTTTAGGAAATCGCCAGAATAAGCTCTTTATATTAATGAACTAGCTGTTGCCCGCCGCGCCGTCTGTCTGCGAGAAATAATTATAAAAATATTACTTTCCTGTTTGAATCGGATTTTGTTAACAATTTCAAGAGTTTTAAGTTTGCCGTACTTCTCAGAATTTAAACTGCGTTTGGGGTACCGTATCCAAAGGGTAAAAAACGGGACCCTACTACTAAGATTCCACTGTCCGTCTGTCCGTCCGTCTGTCTGTCACCAGGCTTGTATCTCATGAACCGTCATAGCTATATAGACAACAACAACAACAAATACTAAAAACAGAATAAAATAAATATTTAAGGGGGGCTCCCCATATATATTTATTTAATTCTGCAACCAACGTGGTTGTATATTCACTTTAAAAATAAAATATATATTTATCCCCATAAATATATATTTTATTTTAAATTTTCTCCTATACAACAAACGTGTTTTTTTGCTGTTTTGTCTAATGTTGCATAGATAATGGTACGGAACCCTACGTGCGCGACTCCGACTCGCACTAGGCCGGTTTTTTCTTTCTAAAATCAACAGGTTCGATTCCTGGCTAGGAGTACTGGTTTTTTCAAAAATCCAATTATGCAGTTTTTGTTTTCATTAAAATCGGGTTAGAGACTCCGAGTATTTTTCGTCTCATAGTTTCGGATTCGGTCACTAAGGCCCGTTTGAAAAATTCAAACTGTATATAAGATACCTCTGACGAACTCTTCGGTGATTGGAGGCGTCATATAACTTTCTGTTATTAATTTTTATTTAACAACAAATGAAACTGAGAACCTCTTCCTTTTTTCATCAGTTAAAATAAGTAACATTCGAAGTTATTTAACTATCTATTAACACTAATTTCTCTAACTTCCAGACTAGTATACAAGCCAGGCACCTGGCTGGACGGCTACCCAACCCTAGCCATGGGCGACGGGCGACGGTACAGTGAACCTTCGCTCACTGAAACGCGTGCGAACACTGGCGCAAGCGCAGGTTCCGTAACGGCAACTCCGTCAAGTCCCTCGCGTTGCCCGGCGCGGAACACCTGAAGATACTCCATGATCAAAGGGTGCTGGATTATCTGAAACTGGTCATGAAGAAGTGAACGTACTGCTGCTGTGTTGGATGGCTTCCATTGATATAAGTAGGTGCTTGTGTTGTTTGTGAAGAGTTTGGTTTAATATTTTTGGTATGCTGTGGTACTAAGATCTATTGCAATGGTTCATATCCATTTTTCATGGCGTCCAATGCTGTCATCGAAATAGAAAACACAGTGGCTTACGATGCCGTTTTCCTGAAGTTACTATTTACGAGTGCAAGGGCAAACTGTAACTTAAGTATTAAGTTATTTTGAACTGACTAGGACTACCAAGGCAACTAAAGATTAAAATGGCTTAAAGTGTTTCTTGATCGACATCATCCTGATAGAGTAGCAGCTGGCTCGAGTAGCCTGTATAATCGGCCACGAGTTTGGCGAGAAGCACCTTTAACAAACTCTCAAATCCACAATGTATCAGGTTTCTTAAACTAAATTCTTCATAAAAACTTATCGATAAGTTGTGGGTAATTTCTAGTTAATGTTAAGGAGAAAGAAATCAAGAAGCGTATGAATTTGGTTGTTTGACAGAATAGCAGTATTCTTATGTTCTGTTATTATTTTAATTCTTTTGCAGAGTCGCAATTGTGTGAAAGTCTTATAAACCGAAAATATAATTAAGGTTTTTTTTCTGTTTTATAAGTATAAATGAAAAAAAAATAACTTACATACCATGGTAAATTATTTAAAATAAAAGTAGATATACCTAGATACTTTGAAATAAAATACTTATATTTCTTGCCAGTTACCTGTAATGCTTTAAACAGAGCTAGACATTTATTTAAATACATTCTTTTAGTACACGCTTAATAAAAACGACACAGTTGCTCTTCAAAATATATTATTTTATAAAATTAACTAGATCTAAGCTCTCTTAAAAACTAATATTTAAGTAGAAAAATAAATCTTGTCACTTTAGTAATATGGTTTAAAATAAGGATTATTTTATGAATACTACTTTTATAGTTCTATGTTCACGCCTCAATATATTAGGTGAGCCAAGCTTTTACGGCTGTGATACTCTTTAACAAATTATATTTATTTTTTTAAATTATTTCGTTTACCGTATTTACTTATTACATAATTGACTTCCATGACGAAAAATTGCTTTTATTTTTATACCATTTGTCCAATTTTAATTAAGATAAAAAATGCAATTATAAACAGTTTGTGACTTTGACATACTAAAAACATAGACGCAGCAATAAAAAACACTAGTCATTGAAATTGCAATTTTAAAACTATCGAGTAATATTAATATGTAGAAGACACACCTCAAGGAAGTCGCGAACAATATTTTAATCAACATACAACATAGCACTGGCCTGCAAATTGCAAAAAACGTAAGAAAATTTGAATTTCGCGGGCTACCGTGGACCATCCACCTTAAGGTGTAACCGCCAAATTCAAAATTTCTTACGTTTTTTTGCAATTAGCAAGCTGTATGTTGGACATAATAATACTATACGAGTGTTTATCGGAAATGTACACTCGTATAGATCTACTTACGGATTGTTTGATAATTAAGTGTAATGTTTTTATTGTTTGTTTGATGACGAAGTCCCTGTTTTCATGTCGACAGGGTGTTTTTATTTTTGTAACGGAAGTGATTATAAAGGTTAATTACATTCTTTTGGTCTTTAAAATGTATAAGATATGACGAGTTGGTTCGACTTAGACTCAGATTCATAAATACTGAATGTAATTTTTTTTTTATATTTCATTTCAGTTCAGTTTATGCAATATGGAAACGAATTATTTAGATGAAATACTAATAATAAGATTTAAGCAAATTATGTTTTTGATCACATTTTGTATTCTCGTAGTCGTATTTTAAATTTTACTAAAAACCGTATAAGCAATACGTAGCTATATAAGCAGACATATTTCTACATAATGATTTCTCTCATCAAATCATACCATTACACTAAGGATTTTACGTAGTTTTATTTATTAACCTCTTAACTGTATTGGTTTAAGGTTTAAATTAACTTAAGAAACAATGCATTGTTCATAAATACATTTATGAGATTGTTAAAAGAAATAAAACTAAAATAAACAGAAACCCGAAATAATTATTTATTTTATTATTTTGTACCTCGTCCCCGTTCGTATAACCAACAGTCATAACTCCAGGCCATTTTCCCGCCGTCTGGAATATTTGAAAACAAAAGAAAAATATCAAAATGGTGAAATTCAAACTATTTTGAAATATAAAATGACATTGACAGATTTTTAACCAATGACGGTGTTTGGTTCATGCGATGCTAGCGCCATTAGTTCTACCAGTTGCCCACCCCATTGTTAGTCTTTGTGTGGAGAAGACGGCAGCATGTTATTATAATCCCTTTTGCAGTTATTTTACCTCAACTCAATAGCAACCTTGTTGTGAAAAGAATAAAGGTCATTATGATTTGAACAGACTTGTAGTCTAAACAGAATAAGGATCACATTGATTTCAACAGTGATGCAGTCAGAGGTGAAATAGCTGAAAAAACTGCATTAAGTACTGGATAGATAAAGAACCCTTTAATGATAGTACCTGTGTGCAAAATAGGTGATTGACCAAGAATGAAAATTCACCTAATGAACTTCAATAATAAGAATAAAGTACTTTTCACGGTTTATAACTAAACTAACACGGTCACTTGACTTACGGGATTTATTCCGTGATTTTTAATTATTGTGAGCTACTTCGGCGCTGTTTCAAGCGCCATGATCGCGGGATGACTGTCATCACGGCAAGATATTATAAGTGACAGCTTAAGTTTAAATTGATTATTCCTATCTGTAGAAAGGAAACTTCTAATCTACGAATAAAACACAGCAATCAGTAATAAACATGTATTTAACTTTGCATTTCATCAATCAGCGGTATTGACTATACTTTCGTTAACCATGCTAGGGGTGGGTCACACTTGTGCAAACTCATCTGTCTTATTATAAAACATTTTTAAACCCAAACCATCGAGCCATTTCGAACTTCATTCCAACAACCTTAAAGTTCTTAATACAAAAACTGAAACCCGAGTTCGTCGGAATAATGTCCGACATATAAAACTGGCTGAAAAGATTTCGCCTTTGAGTTAGAACATGTTTTGTAATGAGACAGAAAGTTCCCGGTTAGGTTATTATGACTTGAGTGTTGCACAAGTGTGTTACCACTGCGACCTACAGCGGTTTACATACAAAATCAATGACGCTCTAAATAAATACACCTTACATAGCCCCGTTTGTAAAGCTTAATATATAATACTAGGGTACAGCGGCTGACTAGCTTCGATGTTTTAGGTCCTGGCGAGTAGATAAGAGTCGATTTTTGTTTGTAACATTTAAGGTACAATTTCCAAAGCCTCCCCCTCCCATGCGGTTTATGGTAGCAGTCGGCTTCAAAATTATACCCTAATAACTCAAAGATGAGTATTTGACTATTTGGTATTAAATATTCTTTTTTTATCGTGGAGTATCATAATTTCTTGTGATGTTAGGTACATTTATTTTTGTAAAACAGTTTTTATTGGAATTTATTTCGCGTTTCTATACAAACCTACACTGTTTATATATTTTACGAAATTTCCTCAGCCCTAGTCAGCCGCTATTTTCTAAAAGCAAATACAAAGTCCACAAAATCCTTGTATTTACCTCTAGAAACACTTAATTGGGAACAATTTTCGCTCGCTTACTCAGAACTACCTACGTTTACATTCAGATTCAATCAATCTCACTTCTTGCTCAATTATAAACCAAACATTAACAACACTGCAAACAATATAAACAACAAAAAGACAATAATTATATTAGGATGTTTATATACATATAGATATTTACATGCAGACTTTTAGGAGAAATCTTTTAGCTATGAACTTCATAACATAAGTTATCTTGAGGACACATCGCTAAAAGATTTAACCTAAACGACCCTAAAAAGAAAACTAAACTTAATTATTAAAGTACAGTCAGACACAAAACATTTATCACATAGCATTTAATTTTATTCTCTCGAGTTGTAGAGCAATGTGATAAAAATTTTGCTACTTATGAAAGACGAAAATATTTAAGGGCTCCATCATATTTTTTTGTTTTTACAATATTTATATTTTTTCTCATTACATTATTACATAACCTTAACAAACATTATGTGTTTCAGTTCTAGAGTGCATACGATAACAATAAATAGTAAATGCTTATATTCCTCTTACGTCACGAATCAGCACCAATGAGACTGGTCGTGAGGATATACCAACTAGCGAGGAATGAACAATGTTAACCTAATTTTATATTAAGATTAAAGAAATATCACATTTTTAACCAAAATCATGATGTGATCACACAAATATAATTATTTATAAAAAAAAATGAATCAATCGTTTTTCAATACGATATTCAGAGAAATTTAATTTAGCTTTTTTTTATAAATGCCTCGAGCGACCTATTATAAAAAATGAAAATAGGACAAGATAATTTCATAAAAGATTCCATAACCAAGAAATATACAAACATACATGAATCTTCTAAACAATTTAATAAGTACAAATCGATGATAAAAATACGAGGCATTTATAATTTTAACAAAATCCGAATTTTCAAATAAATCAAAACTTAACGCACACATGTCACAATCACTGCCTTCTTAATTAATAAGTTTAACTTTGTTTGTTTCATACAAATAACATCATTTCATACAGTTTCCATACAAAAGGTGTCTACTTGAAACCTCGTGAGAAACCCCTTCTAACTACACTGCGTTTAAAGCGTATGTTTATTTTTGATGATCATATTGATCATACAAAACTTTTGTATGAGAGCTTGGAGTTAAAACAGTACAAAACATTATAAAATTGCGCCTCTAATCTTACAGCAATATAAAAATTGTTCAGAAATACTTTCATTGTACAATCAGCATCAAAAACCATGTTTTCTTGATGGTACAAAATTTCAAAACTGTGAAAAATTATTCTACTTTTTTGTCTTATTTTCATACGAATTGTTCATCGACTTTTGACGCTGACAGTACAAACTAGACACGTTCATGGAGGCACTATTTAAAACATGTTTTTACTTTACTGGCACGTTAAAATTTCATAGAATTTCAAAGGTAATTTCTATTAAAATCGAATGTATCATCTGCATCGGTTATATATTTTTTCGCTTACTCTCTTGTAAGGCATTTTTATTTCTAAATAATTTAAATCTTATGCTATAATCTTAACCTTTCTACAGTAGCGCGTTTGGTTAAATGTTTATTATTGACACTCAAATAAATAATATAGAATTGTTGCTATTTCCGCTCTCGGCGCTAAAAATCCATCAATAGTTTATTTATTTAGAAATTCACTTTGCGTGTCGTAGTTACTAGTATTTTTTTAGGACCTTTGGTGTGCTGTGAACCTAAATGAGTGAGAAAAGGATCCGCGCAATTCCGTTATACTGCCGTAACGTGGATCCACGACAAAACAACATCGCGCGTTTTTTTAGATAACTTTAGTTTAGTTCCGGAATGCCAAACACCTGCCGCTATTTGCACCGTCGCTTGTCGAGTTTGCAATTTTCAATCGTGCTTTGGCGACCCCTCGAGTTGGCTCACGGCTGCTCGAATCTATCTCTGCTTATTTTCATTTAAATTCCAATAAAGCCTGCAGGACTATACTATGATTCCCTCGAGTGATCTAACACTATGAAACTTCACAATAAAGAACACGAGGCAGTTTTCTGGCTATTTTGCACACAGATACGAACATTCAGCCAAACGGGCTAATACTACAATACGATTATAGAATGTTTCAAAACAGAGTAACATGTGAAAATGTTCAATATTGATCACTTAGTTATAAAGCAATGGTAAAAAGAAAATTTAATCTCGTTACGTTTCTAAATGGGGAAGCACAACAAAAATGGACGCTAAAATAAATAAGATTTGAATGTTTATGAGGTCTTCTCTGTTCTTAAACATTCTATAATATTGTTCGTTTCAAAATCAGCTTTACATGTCTCGTTAAAAAGCAGAAAACGAAGATTTACATCAATGAGATGACGATATTAATCTCTTTAAATAATTTTGGCGTTTTGCGATATTTCGGTTAATTCGCTATTCTTACATTATTCGCCATGTAAAGTTAATTGTGAAACAAACCATACCAACATTATAATTATCTACCGCACATTATACATTAGCAAGCATCCCAATGGTTACACGATACTGTCCCTTATGCTGTACCCGTTAGAGCGCATATTGCTCTAACATCAGTTTGTCCGCCATCTTTAGCCTATAAGCGATGACACCCACACTGTCCAAGCATCATGTTTTATGAAAAACGCACTACCGACTTTAAATGATCCAAATTTTATGACTTTTTGACAAAAAGCAGCTGAACGATAAAAAAACTAGAATTTAGGATATTTAGATTATTTCACAAATCAAAACAGTTAATTATTCTTAGTTTGTTGTAACAGATTACCCCTAAGAGGGTAATAGTTTGATTAAATTGTAAATTAAATAACTCTTCATTAAAGTTGGTCCATCTGCAGGTCACTAGTGCATTTACGAGTACAATTTTTAAGGTAATTACAAAATATAGATATTATGGGATAATAAGCCAGTGACTTTTCTTCATTTATTGAAAGATATTTCATTCAAATGTTTGTGTGATGAGCATGGACATTTGTTTCCGAGTCATGGATGTAAGTATGTATTTACAAACAAAAAAAGTATCTATGTAGTATATCAACTATCTGGTGTCCACGACACAAGCCTCGTTGCTTAGTGTGGCACTAGATAGCGCTGTGTGTTCATGTCCAGCGATATTTATTTATTATTCAAATCGCATTACCTGTATATATGCAAATATATTGCATATTATTCCATGAATATTATAAAATGAGATATTCAATGACAATAAGCATTATGAATGAAGTATTTTTTTAATTTCACCTACATTTTCTGTATTTCTTTTCAAGCTTATTGTAAGAAAGTGTTTCATTTGACCCAATGAAAACCATTGCTGTGTATGACATTATTTTCTACAAAGACGCTTACACACTTGATCGATTTTGTCGAACAATAAAATCTTCGTTGGCGATATATTTATCAACTGAATAATATATTCAATCAAGTATGCAAGACACCTATGATAACCAAGTAGGTTTTATATTGCCATGATTATGGGTAAGTGTGAGCTGTCAATCGTATGCTGTTGGAATTGTTGGAAATTTACCCAGATAATATGAGATCAAGGAATACTGGAACTTAACGTACGAAAATAATTGACATTTAGTTGATAATATGACTACAAAATAATGGTAACATAAAGAAAATCAACACAATGGATTGATAGAAAAAATAACTCAATATTTTAAACTCATGGTAGAAAGTGCACTTAAACAAACTTGAAGAAAATGTACAACAAAGAAATAATAATTTTATTAAAACTTAGGTTGTGATTCAAATTAATTTCACTCGGACTGAAATCAATAAATCCAACATAATTATATTGAACAGATCGCAAAATCTATTTTATTTCATCAGGCAAGACATAAATTATAATTACAGTACTAAATTAACTCTTATTTCAGGAAACTAAGAGATAGTACAAAATAATAGTAAATAATACTATTGCATTTGTATCTACTTATCCATAGAGAAAAACACAATAGCAGAACTGGCTATATGCTCATGGTACTGTATGGTTACCACCAAAAATTATGTGTATGTAAAATTAATTTCTAGTGATTTATAGATTTTTATAAAATCTATTTACGTTTCAGTCAATGCTGAAACGTGAATAGACTTTCAGAGCACGTTTTGAGATTTTAGATTGCAATTTGTTTTTGAACTAAACTATACTTCTCAAAATTACACTGAACAGGGAAGAAAACTGCCAAATTAGTACCATATAGATGGCGCCAGGCATTTGTTACTCTGATTAAGCTGCCATGGCGTTCATTTGCCGCGAGATGGCACTCTAGTTGCCGGTCGGTCGCTCAGACGACTTTTACAAGTGACAAATAGCGCTGTTGCGACAAAAAAACAATAAGAAATAGTTTTACACACATTACCACCGGTCTCTAAGCCCACCGACAGTAACCAAACAGTACCTTGACCGCTCAACAATTCCAACAGCTCCCCAGCATCGGGCACTAAAGACGGAAGAAGACAAACTGATAAGCGTGGCGCTACCTGTTGAACAGCAGGTCGGGGCGGTAGTACACGTAGATGCCGAGCAGCACCGTGGCCGTCGCGAGCACGGCGCGGCGCGACAGCGGCACGCGGCGCAGCGCCAGCGGCACGCAGCGCCGGAGGCGCGCGGGGAGCCCCCCCGCCGCACCCGACCTCCCGCGCGCTGCCTGCTGGCGCCGCAAGAGGCGCTCCTCGTCCAGGCGGCGCTGCTCTTCTCTATACAGGGAGGTGGGGATTACTGCTCAGTCTTGTAATAGCAGCGACGTCTCGTGAAAAGACTTTCTAGAGAAGTGCTACCAACGTTCTCATTTCATCGAATCTTTAAATTAATTGGTGAAACTTTACAGACCTAATGGGAAGCAATAACTACTTTGAAACAAGTTGGAATTTTTTTACATGATAATTCACGCTCCTAAAAAGAAATCTTAAACCCACTATTTTACTCACGGGTGATATTTCGTTTTTTCCTGCACACTGGATTTTTACTTTTGTCGTTGAGCCAAATTTTGGAAATGCACTTTTTCAACACAATAGGAATAAACTCGGTTAGATTCTCTACCCTATCAAAACAGTACATCTTAACTAAAACGCCGCAATAAAAATCAGCAGTGCAAAACTGGGCTAACTTCAACATGTCAAAAGTGAAGATATAAGCATAAACTTACTCTCTCCTCTCTAAGGCAGCGACTTCGGACTCGAGATCAGTGGGGTCGTTGTCTTCGTACAACTGCTTGGCAGTCACTAGGATGTCTTCGAACGGCAAGTCATCTGGTAACTAGGAAAATAACGAATAATCTTTATCTATGTGTTACTTTGAGATAGGATTTAGACAATAGCAAAGGGAGAGGACTTCTTGGGCGTTCTAAAGCCCTGGTAGCTTTGGATCGAGACAAGATTTTGGTTTAGGTGTATGGTACATAATAATATAATATAATAAGGCCTTTATTGAACAATCTTATGTAACACATATTTCTTATATACTAAAATAATATTCAACATAGACACTAGTTGCGCGAAGATTGTCTTGCTGCTCCGCATAGGCCTCCCCTAAAGCTTGCCATAAACTGCGATCGTGTGTCTTTCTTCTCCATGTGGCGCCTGCTATTCTTTTTATGTCGTCTTCCCATCTCCGACGCTGTAGCCCTCTTTCTTTTATGTTGTCATGGACACCATTCGGTCACATCCTTAGCCCACTTGTCCTTTTTGTTCCTCATCATGTGGCCTGTCCACCTCCTCTGTTTTAGTTTCTTGACACAATATGTCACATCCCCAGTGTCTGTGTATGTGTTTAATATTGAGCATACTTCTTTCCATCCCATGTTGGCAGGTCTCTAATGCGCGTATATCTTGGTTTCTTAGACTCCATGTTTGACATCCATACGTCATAACGGGCAGAATACATGAATCGAATACTTTTTTCTTATATTTCAATGGTACCTCTGGGTTTTTAACGATTTCTTTCAAGGACCAGTATCTTTTCCAGGTTAGATTAATTCTGTTGTTTATCTCTTTCTTTGTTAGGTATTTTGGTGATATAATTTGTCCAAGATACGTGTATTCTTTCACATATTCCATCTGCGTACTGTCAATTTTAATAGGAACTTTTTCTGCATTTGTCATTAATTTCGTTTTTGAGGTGTTCATTGACAGGCCAACATTTCTACTTTCGTATGTAAGTTGTTCGAGCATTTCCTGTAGGCTTCTCGCGTCACCTGTAATAAGTATCAGATCGTCTGCGAATCTTAAGTGGTTCAGTTGTATTCCGTTAATAGTTAGTCCATAGTTGTCCCATTCGAGGCGTCTAAATACGAATTCCAGAACTGCTGAGAATAGTTTGGGTGATAGCGGGTCGCCTTGTCTAACTCCTCTTTGTATGGAAAAAGCTTCGCCTATTCTTTCTGTTCGTACTTTAGCTGTCATGTTCTGGTAGATATTGATAATGAGCCCATATATAAGATGGATAGATGATGGATTGGATATTTTTTGTCTACTCCCTGTGTCTCAAGCGCCTCCCATATTTTTGCGTTTAAGTGAATCGAACGCTTTGTTGTAATCTACGAAAGCTATGTAGTAGTCGATACCGTATTCGTTACTTTTTTGGATGACCTGTTTTATGGTGTGAATATGATCAAGCGTTGAGAAGTCACTCCGAAATCCCGCCTGTTTCCTTGGTTGATTTTCGTCCAGTATCTTTGTTACGCGGTTTAGTAGGATTTTGGAGAAAATTTTATACACGTTGGACATGAGGCTAATAGGTCTATAATTTGATATGTCGTTTTTCTTTCCTTTCTTGTGTATTATGGTTGACGATTTCCACTGGCGAGGTATGTATTCAGTTTTAAAATTTTTATTGAATAAGTCTGTGAAGATGTTTAGTGTTTGGTCCGACGTTCCTATAACGTTAGATATGGCATCCTCTCCTGGTGCTTTCCGTTTTCTGTGATTTTATTGCTTTGTTGACTTCTTCTCGCATTATCCTTGGGGTGCCTCCTTTTCGTCTTTTTGGATAATTGGTTGCATTGTTTCAGACAACATTTCCTTATCACTGTATAGCTCCCGGTCTGTTGGGATATTTAAAATTTCTATTTTATTTGTGTTGTTTCTTTTAGTTCTTCAGTGTGTAACGTTTTCGATCCAATCTAAACTATTTCTTAATTCTTGCCAAGCTTTTTTCGCACCACCTGTTTTTTCTATGTAGTAATTGATTGTTTGTGTTCTGTCTATGTTTCCTTATTCCCAAGTTTATTTTTTTGCTTAACTTTGCTATTTCCTGTCTGTTGTTCTTCCTATCTTGAAGCAAGATCTTTCTTTGTTCGATAGTTCGTTAGCCTTCGGTCCTATTTTGTACTTTGTTGATTTATTTTGTATAACGTTGGATTCTATTTGTTTTAGTTCTCTCTCTAGAGCATCGTATTTCTCTTGAAGTTTTTCGACGTTTTGTAGTTTTACTAAGTTGGCTTCTAAAGAATCCAGGATCTTATCGGGTATTGGTAATATTATACGTTTTTCGGTTTTATGAATGTTTTTCATTGATGGTTTTGGTTCTATTGTGTACAGGTGACTTCTAAGCATTCTATGATCGGTATTAAAGTTCAGTTGATTGACAATATCCATTTTTGAGAATAGCCTTGGTTTATTTGTAATGATATAGTCGATTTCGTTTCTTGTCTTCCCGTCCGGTGATATCCATGTCCATTTTCTGCTTTTCTTTCTTTTGAAGTAGGTATTCATAACGTGGAAGTTATTTTCCATGACAAAGGTTACCAGCTTTTGTCCATTATCATTCTTTTTTCCAGTACTATAAGATCCAATTATTTTGTCTTCATTTGTTTTCCTCCTTCCGATTTGACCATTAAAGTACGATTACGGTGTTATTGAGATTTAAATATGTTATCGTATTATTAAGTTGGTTGTAGAATTCGTTCTTTGTTTCTTCTTTGGCATCTTCGGTTGGAGCATATACCTGGACAATTGAAGTTGTTTGTGTGTGGCCGGGGAGCTTAATGGTCATAACGGCAAGTCTGTCTGACACTCCTTTGAATTCTATTATGTTATTATTGAAATATTTTTTCACGATAAACCCTACACCATATAATCCCGCAATTTCATTTTTGAAGTATAAAATTTAGTTTTCATGTTCTTCGATTTTCTCATCTGCTTTCCGTATCTCGCTTAATCTTATGATATCCCAGTTTATTTTTTCTAAAGCTTATTCTAATTCTAAAAGAGATTCTTTGGACTTTAATGTTCTAGTAATAAGCGTTGCTATTTTCAACTTGGATCTAGGTGTTTTCTTTGCGTTGGCTTCTATAAGCTTTTGGGGGATGTGGTCTATCTCCCCGCGGTGACCAGCCGAATTGGGGATCTGGTTGGTTTTTAGTTGGTTCGTTTCTTTCTTTTGTTTTCTTCGCGTTTCCGGTGTCTATTAATTCCTATGCCTTGTTTTGTTGTGTTTGTTTTTCCGACAATGAAAGAGATCGGGCCCTCATATATGCGAATGCGTAAGTTTTGTGCATTTTGGAAGGGGATATAATAGTCTTTTCCTCTGTATTGCGTTGTGGGATATATATATTATTGGGTGACATAGATGATTCCCTTTTCCTTTTTTACGCTTCTGATTTTTCTTTTATTATGAGCTTGTTTTTCTTAATAAATGCTACGTTTCCGCGTTCCTTTTCTTGCTTCAATTGAAGTTGCAGTTTTTGGTACATATGAGTTTTATTTTCATGCGGCATCTTCTTAACTATTTGTTTATTCGGCTAATATCGTTATCGAATGAATATAAGTTTAAATTACAGAAATCTGGGGTCTCAGGCCCACCGTCCACGACGGAAGAAGTGATGGCGATCCGTACACGACACGTCTTATTTACTTGGTTATGTGTCGTGTACGGACCGCCATTGAAATACTAGTGGCGATGTACTACGTAATGAACGATGTGCGTTAGTCTACAGAGAATCTTTAGACACACAAAGAGTAACAAACATCCATCCATCCATCCTCACAAACATTCACATTTATAATACAGGCCGTGTACGTTTACAATACGGCGCGTTCGTGTTCCACGCACGCCTCAAAGAGAGTCAGCAAAAGGAAGGGGTCCGCAAGGGCCGATGCCTGCCGGGGCCGCGGGACTGTTCGAAAGAGATACCGTGGCTCCGGAACACAAAGGGCGATGAAGGAACATGGATGGGTTTTAGTCAGTAATAGTCTGACACTCCCTCTTGCTCCGCCCAGAGCGGGAGGAGTCATCTGATGATTTCCCATCCGAAAAAAAAAAAGAGGCCGTAAGCAACCTAGGAGTCATCTGATGATTTCCCATCCGAAAAAAAAAAAGAGGCCGTAAGCAACCTCATCACGAAGTATTCTGTATATCAAACGAAGTAACTTTACGCAAAAATTATTGCTGGGTAACGACTTTTTTTTTGGGGTGAAAAATCATGTTTTGTGGTAGAACTCAATGTAACGCACTCAAAACATTGTGCTGATGGAAGGATTGAATAGTACGGGGGTCGTAGAGGTGTTTAAAGTAAAAATCTTAAATAAAAAACTTGTCAAAAAATTGGAACTTTGACCCCCAATATCTCTGGAACTAGAAGGTTCCCAGGTATGGTGTAGAACAAAAAAATGATCGCAATGACGGGGAGAACAAGTGCCTTTCGGCTTCGTTAAGAGGTTTTTTACACCCTTTTTTTAGTGAGATAGTAGGATTAACGTGAACAAAACTCACCCTAGACAACAAGCAATGCAACATCGCCATATCACATTCACAGTTGTGCACCTCGTCCGCCCTATACAGCACAATGGCGGCCGTGACGTACACCGGGAACAGCGGCGGCGCGCACAGGAAGTAGTCGTACAGCCGGACCACGTCCGTGTACTTGTTGAGGCTGTGCCCGAACCAGGTCAGGTACCAGGGTAGGGCGAACATTGTGCCTACTTGTGCTCTGCAAAGGAGAGAAATAAGGGTGGAAACACCAGGTTAGCCCGCGAAATTCAAATTTTAGGTCATTGGTAGGTAGGTATGTTGAATTAAATATGATTCGCGACCGTAACAAATATGGCTTTACCAAGTTATAATCATTAAAATCATCAATAAAACCCTTCTAAGTTCTTTCAATCCCATTGAATGACTTTTCTTGAAATAGTCGGTAACATTTTGTACAATAAACAGCCTGACACTGACTCGCAAATTGCAAAAAACGTAAGTAAATTTGAATTTTGCGGACTAGCGTTTCCACCTTAATTATAATCAGTTCCGGTTACAGTTCTAAAGCAGTTAGTTAGCAGTTTCAATGTAGATATGTTTACTGCAAAATAATTGCATCCAAACTGCAATTCTACAGCAGGCGTATATTGTAAATACAGTCCGTCTGAGTCTTTTAAGACAACAAGGTGTCATAAATTCATAATCTATTCTATGGCATTTTCAAGTCCGCGTGACGCACGTTACTTTTAAGCCATTGATATAAGGTTTATGTTAAGGTGACTTATGTGGACTAACATTAAAAGAAATGTGTGAACTTTATTTCACTATAAATATTATCTATTTCTTTATTAAGCATTATTATTCATTACCTTAGCAGTCAATAGTTATTTATGCAACTGTTGTACAATAAGGGGAATTAAAACGCAGTCTATGTAAACTCATGGAAAGTTTAATTGCTGAGTATTTAATACAAACAAACTATGTATAGTTTGCGGCATTAGAAATATTTGGTGGTGTGTTATCAAAGCTTGTAATCACTCAATTTTGTAAACAACAAAGTACTTAATGCAATATTAATATCAAACAAAAATAGCGGGATACGACGTGAATTCAAGTTAACCTATAAGTTTTTTTTTAATTACGGCGCTGTGGTAGTGAAACAGGCGTACATGACAATGTTCTTTTTTCACATTATAACATGATTATATTATGGTGACTATGACGGTGTCGTAGTCACCATAATATCATCCAAACGGGTTTAGCCATTAAAACAACCAGTGTCATAATGACACTGGTTGTTTTAATGTTGGCAATAAGCTAACTGTTTCAGATACTTTTATAGAGGATTTATAGCATGGGTGTAGATAAAGTTGTTAATTACATCTGTGTCATTCACGATTAGAACAGAATTTTATATTTGGTGTAATGGTGTCATCAAAAAACGATGGTCGCCACTCCACAACTTTTTGTCCCCATTAGCCATACGTTCGTCGAGCTATGTCGGTTACCCTTGTTCTCTTGCAAATTTCTTAATTTCTAATTCGATGGCGCAGGGATACCAAGCACTCTCTCTCTCCATTACCCTTCGAGTGATTTTCAGCCTTCCAATGAGGCGTAATCTGTTCTGATTCACCATTTTTCGTCATTAATTCTACGTCCACTTACTTGTCTAAACACTCAGCAAGTTTCCGATCCGCCCTGCTAACGACTGGAAGCATATAGTTGAGGAGGTGCTGCGTGGGCTGCATGGTGGTCTGCATGAAGGGCGCCAGCGGAGCCCCCGGCCCGTACGACAGCCGGCACAGCAGAGGGAAGGAAGCCCTGTCTCCACAGACGAGGAGGAGAGTGATCGCTACGTCGTGGTAGCCCTGAGGACAAGCAAATGGCAGGCTTGAGACTATGATACTTAACCTTAACGGTTACTTGACAGGTAGTGTATTTAACTCACTCGAATTAAGACAGTTAAAAGCCTAGATTCTGGACTGCTATCCTAACTAATATTAATAAAATGTAAAAGTGAGTTTGTTTGTCACCTTCACGGCATAAGGAATTTCAATAAAATTTAGCATACGGGTAGATCATGGTTTAAACATGGGATAATTTTATCTCGATTTTTAGGACGTTTCTGTGGGGATAATATCCAACCACCACGCGAGAGGTGCTGCGTAATTAGTTCAGAATATAACTACCTCGAATTTCTGATGATCGAACTTCCAGACTAAACGAGCGAGGAATTTTGGGGGAATCAATATAAATGTAATTACAGCAGTAACGGCCAGATGGCTATGTCTCGCAGACTACATCATCGCTATTTTTCACGAATCTATTTTAACATCGAATTTATCTTGCTGGAGAGCTAAGAGTAATGACAAGTAATAAATAGGATGTTTACTACACAGATGACATTGGTCCTTTTTGAGCGAACTAGTTTTTTTCATAGAATCAATATGCGCATTCGTCAGACTACCTACATTTTTACAGATTAAGTGCATAAATCTCTTAAAAAAATCTGCAGTTAGTGCATTATTATATAATATTTATGATACAATAGCTAGTTAAAAAGAAAATATGGTATTTACATTTTCTATACCAGGCAGCGCTTAGATCACTGACCGAGAAAATAACAAAAGCGTAACGTTATGGTATGCGCAGTTTACTTGTGTTTAACATAAATAAAATTGTCATCATACTTTCTGCATTTTTCTCTTTTAATCCAACACTTGTTCGTTATACAACATTTATAACAACTAACTCCTTGCAGAAGAGAAGAAGAAGTTTGGGAACAGTGCAAAAGGCCCCAAGACCTCATTATTTATCGCGTATAGTAGCTAAATTATAACAGCACCTTCGATCTTCAGATTTACCCATTAGGACCCATTACATACCGAGTTTCCTCCGTGTCTCGGAAAACACGTTTAGCCGTTAGTCCCGGCTGACGTTTGTAGTTGTTTGACAGTCGTTACAAGTCAGTGGCCCGAAAGTTTGTCAACGCGATAAAAATCACCCGGCTAAGAGATTATCCTTTCTTGGATTCCATCAACCTAGCTTATAAGCCTTATAGCCGGTAAAGATAAATAACATCGTGAGGAAAGCTTTTTTTTTTCGGATGGGAAATCATCAAATGACTTCTCCCGCTTTGGGCGGAGCAGGAGGGAGTGTCAGACTTTTACTGACTAAAACCCATCCATGTTCCTTCATCACCCTTTTTGTTCCGGGGCCACGGTATCTCTTTCGAACAGTCCCGCAACCCCGGCAGGATCGTGAGGAAACCTGGACTTATATTTAAGATACGTCTGAAATCAACCTTCAGCAAGCGTTGAGAAGATGCCTTTTTCCAACACTGGGACACTAATAGGCTGATATAATTATAATAAGCCTAGAACCTGACTTCATAACATGTAACACAATACAAGTCAGTTGATACACTAGTCCGTCTCCAGGCGAGCGTAGTGGCGTACTATTCAACTATTGTAATTGTGTAACTGATAACAACTGGTAACAAGTTCACGTTTTCAAGGTCAGCGTTGTTATCCGCTTTCTTCCTTACTGTCTGACACAGATTCTGCTTGACTTCTACACCCGGAATCTGGAACGTTTTCGCGAAAGATTTGTTATAGTTGGCGAATGGGGAGTTGACAAAATTGGAGTTGAGATGAGGGGATTTTTAATTATTTTTGTGGTGAATTTGAGTGGAATCTGGAGTCGGAATGTCTCTGAGAATACGGTACTAATGTGTCGAAACGTAGCTATACTAAAAATATGATAATTACTTATATGTGTGGGAGAAGGATGCATTTATTATTATTCGCATGTTTGGTTGCGGAGCCATCTGCTATAGAGGCATTAACGCTACAGAGATAGCGATTATGACTCACTGTCAAATCCAATCACGACTATTCAGAGTTGATACCTAATTTTAATTTTGTTACTAATGTGAAAGTTGTTGTCGCTACCAATTTGACTAGAATAATTTGTTTACTACTTCGCTTTGAATGACGTCAAGTGCTATACGGGCGTATGCCTGCATAGAAAGTTAATTTATAAGTTTTATAAAAAAGCGAAAACAATAAAAGTTCCACGATGTTGAACATACATTATTATAAAAACCGTTAAAAACCAATTGACTACTGCCATACTATCATGCCTGCGGGAGTTCTGGTACCTAATTGGATAGTGAAATTAATATTCAGGTCACATCGTCATTCCAATACTATTGTATATGATATGGTTTCTATTTCTATTATGTGACGAATACGGACCGAAGATACTTCACAACTCTATTAAGTATCGTGTAATTAGGTTCAATAACCGAAAACGACGGTTAAAGTAGCTGGCAAGACCGCCAGACGAAGAAAGCTGTTACGCTTTAATCCGCTTAGTAGGTCAAAAGGGAACAACGTTGTTAGGAAGCCCATAGTACAATCAAGTGATAACGAATGAGCGTAAAGACTATTAGATTATGAAGGCGCTTCAACTGTCTTTTGTTTATCACTCAGCTACATATAAGGGGCAATTCCCGCAGTTAGCGTAATAAAAGACGGTTTAGCCACGGACTCCAGCCAAGCGAAGTCGACCAGAGCGAGACGTGCGGAAACCGACCAACCACATTGGTTGAAGTCTACATCGCGACTGTCGTCACTCCTGTGATTGGATGAATCTTGCACATCTCGACTCTGCTCTGCTTTGGTGGAGTCCGGGCCTTAGGCGACTTTAAAAAAAAAGAAGAGAGCGGGGCAGTTATGTTTTCTACTGAGTTCGAAGCTAGGAGTAAATTATGACGCACGGTCCTAACTTCGATATTTTTCTAGACCAAGAACCGCGACGGTAAACATAAGCAGGTCATATTGTGGTTTTCTGATATGGGCCACAAGTAAAGAGACTTTTGTACGAGTATTGTGGTCATAATCTACACTACACACACGTTTATAATTAAAGTTTTAATTTTGGTATTTCGAGTTTCGATTGTATTTTTGCCGAAGCCCCGCATATTCACAAAATATTTTTTATTAGAATGGTATCGTGCATTTCTGTATAACTTTCATGATTGGATTATTGCCAGTATCATCCTATTTATCGAGTGTTTGATTGTAAGTGACTACTTCCTGTCGATTGAGACCCCTCTACCCATCTCGACCATACCACTATTAAATTGTTCTGACCCGATTGATTTGTAACTTTACTAAGCTGTCAATCATAAATCTTTATGTATCTTAGTTTCAGATTACAGGCACTGGTTAATAAAATGCACAATCTTACAGCGTGTATATAAAAAGTATGGTCACATTTAATGGTTTTTTTTAATATTAAAAGGCTTGCGTTTGAATGAAACTCGCCTGATCTCAAGCGATGACGCGGCTTAGGGTGGAGCACGCTTGCCTAGAAGAAACCGATTAACTCGAAGAGATCTAGATTATAAAGATGGATGTCAGTGAAGTCGGCAGGTGTTGTACAGACCATCAATCAGGAGCACTTTATTCATAGAACTAACATCTTCGTCTCGATATTAGCTGCCCTATACAACCAGATACCTGGTACCTATAGGCCAGGGCCTGGTTCCTGATTCCCTGGTACCTATTCGAGCTATTGAAACGGGTTGGGATATTTCTGTAAGCAGCTTATATCTTGGAAAAGTGACGCTTTAGAAGACATGGTCTCATGCAAAATCGTTGTTAGCGCATGTTCGCTTTTGAAAACCATATAAAATGGCGGAAGTACGGCAAGCCAAATCCTTCAAGGCCCTATGTTTTTATTTTATACATTTGAATATTTATTCCACAACCACATCTTTAAATTAAGGCACAACTTTCTGATACATGTTGCTATAGAGAAATGTGTCTGTGGTAGGAGGGTCCTGAGTTACAGATACCTGGCTCTGTTCGATAAAATAAAAGCTTATTAATTATATTATGGTTTTAACAAACTCGATGGTAAAACACTGTTGAGATTTAAACTAATTTCGCTATTGGCTCATACTCTATTGTTCTTATCTATTTATGTTTGTTAGTTTCAGATAATTAATTATATTGTAAATATTTCCTGTTTGAATTAGTATTAATAACTCTTTATTTACACACATTTGAACAGACTACAAGAATAGGGTAAATGACAAAAAAATCTATTTGTCCATCAGATAGAATTCCAAAAAATATTCGACACTTATTTTTCTTTTTTCACGTAAACAAAAAATGAAGACGATACAATGCGTCGTAAACTCGTGTGACGTCACATTTGAGTAAATTTTTTACGTCACAAGCCCCCACTAATGATCTTTGACGCGTTTTATCTTCGTCAATTTTAATTAGTTTGATAAAACTTTTTGTTTTATCAAACTAATTAAAATTACATTACAATTACACGTACCTATCAAATTTTTTCGAAATCTAACTGACGGACTAAACAGAATAATATTTAGGAATCATCCATATTACAAAAAAAACACGTACAAAAGAGATTCTCCATACTAATAAAATATATTTTTGTTTGTTTTAATTAATAAATGATTAACTACTGACCTGGTAGTACTTCAAATGCGGGTACTTCATGATTACTCGCAGTATGAGAACTGTGAGCTGATCCTGTAATGCCACACGCTGTTCATAAGGAATGCCTGGAGGGAACCGCTTCAGAGACCGGTTGACGTCCAATACCACCTGGTAAAAGAAATGATATAATGTTAATGATATTAGCCAATGAGGCATATTTAAGGGGGGAAAATATAATGACCACCAAAAATAACTTTGTGACCACTAACATTTATCACCTAAAATATCAATTTCTGGTTGTCATTAACTAAAAAATAAATTTTTGGTTCTAATTTCATGATAAAATGGGGATTAATTATTCATTTTGGCAACCAAAAGTGATTTTTTGCCATTACATTTTGCTAAATCTGGTGGTTCGTTAATTGTATGCCATATTTAAGTGGAGATTTGTGTGCATGGTACTTGATACTACTTATGATAGACTACAACATGAGGTAGATTTTCTAATCATCTATTATTCTGAGATCTCGCCTAAGATCGACCTCCTCCGGTCACCCATACTCGTATGCTTACCGAAGGAAATATACTTTTTAGAAATCGTAATACAAGATTAAACATATTGGCAATGGCTTGCCCAATAAAATTAAGTCAAGTCTAACTTTGATTAAAAAACTTTCACTTATTTAAAAAAAGTGACGGTTGGCCTTACATGGGATCTTAAATAAAATTTATTGAACTATTTTTCCCAAAAATTTTATGGCTTCTAGTCCAACTGGGTACAGCTCAATACCAGTATTAGTACATGGAACAACTGCCTATCTGATCTCCACAACCCAACTGGTTGTGACAGACTTCCAGGCTTGTGACTATCATTCTGTAAATGTATCAATTAGAAACCTTACCTCAGCATTACAGGGGCAATGTAAATAATGAATCCAATAAAACAGAATCTTTGAGTACAAAATCACTAGAAAAATGTTTCTAAGGAACTACATGACATGATCATATTATGTTTAAGAAATTTGAGACTTCAATGGTTTTAGAAGCAGTTTAATTAAATACAGTATTTGTTACATCAATTACTTTACTTTCATCATCACATCATCACCATCATAAAAGCCTGGAATCATGCACTGCTGGGTAGAGGCCTACCCTTTTTTCTGCCACACTTCACAGTTCTGAGTGTCCCTTATCCAGGTGTTTCCCGCGACTATGACGACATCGTCAACCTAACAAGCTTTAGGACGACCCTGGTTTCTTTGGCCTAACCTTGGCCACCACTTGGTCAAAGCTTTGCTCCATTGGCCATCTCTACGTCTAGCCAGATGTCCTGCCCAGGTCCACTTGAGGACCTTGAGGCACACTGCCTGGTCCCCGATGCAACTTTACCTGATTATATTCAATGTGTGTAGACAGTTCATCTAGTGACGGAGGCGCTGTCAACTCTTCCTGCGTCACACCAACTAACAACGGCCAGATTTTTCTTCTGTAGTCATCTGTCACATACAAAGGTTGTTTTTATTATATTTGCTTAAAGAAAGTAAACATTGTACACTATGTATAGTTTCTTTATCACAGGTACAGTAAATAAATATAATACAAGGAATAATAATAGCAACATCTTAGTTGACATGCAATATTTTTCTGAATTAAATTAAATCAATGTCTTATGAATATTTTATGCACTTGAGAAATAATACCGTAATTATGATTAAATCTAGCGGTGCGAAGGGCATACACCGCCTAATTTTTTTTTACTGTTTATAACCTACAGATCATAACTGACACTGACATTAGGGTATCAAAAAAATTTAAACTGCTATGGAGTGGTGCCCCAACAATAATGCTCTTTAAAAGCTTGACATACATAATTATAAAGTTTACAAAATGTAGCCACCAGTTCCACTACTTTATCTCTAGTCACAAGTACAGCAGAGCATGACGACAGAGCCATTGTTCATAGCTTTACGACGTTAACAAATTGTACATTCACACTCACCACTGATCAATCCTGCTTTGCCTTTTGCAAAATTCTGCCACTGTTCCAAGTTCACGCAGTCTAGATTATCTAAGCATTTCTCAATAACTTTCTTCTTTTCCTTTACTTCAGGGTCTTCGTAATCAGGTTCTAAACAAAATTATCAATGACATTACCAATAAGCACCTGGGACTTTCACTCATTTTCTTTAGTAATATTGACGAATTTCACACACAAAAATAGGACTACATAATATCTCAGAGTAATATTTAAAGAAAACATACAGATAGGAAGTAATCAAATTGTCTAAATAATTGTTTACAATACCTTCATCGAATTTTAGCTCGGAAGGCGTAGAGATGTCATCAATATTTTTAGCGTTATTCAAGTCGAAAGATTGTTTTTTCGGCGTCGGTGAACAGTCGCCGTTAGTATTACACTTATCACCAATATCGGCGTCGGTAATATTAGATTCCATGGTAGAAAGTTAAAAATTAATCGAGCGAAAACATTACACCATCCTTCCCCATAGGGCGATGTGATGACATTTGAGAAAAATGTCATGTTCAAAAACTCGTTCACTAACTAAGAGTGATTGTATTTTTAGATTTAATTTTTTTTATTTAAATTATTTTCATTGCAAATTAAAATTACGTCATATTTATTCAAAACTCTATCGTCTTGTCATATTTAAATTCATACTCAGCATTTTTTAAGAAATAGTTTGATGACTTACAAATCTAGTTTATGAACGCGTCCATAAAGTGTAGAATGTCAAAATAAATAACGCTTCTTTTTACACAGAAATTAATCAAGTCAATTTTATGAGATAGGGCTGATAGGATAATGTGATCAAATACTTGTAAACATTTAGGACTCATTCCGGGGACTCCGCCTCATAGTACTGATTTAGTGCAACATATTAGATAAGGAAAACTTCCTTAGTTGAAGGCAAAAGCCTATCGACTGAATGATTTATTTTTAAAAGTCAAGAAATGAAATTGTAGGTGTCAAAATAGACCATCCTGATTGCAAAAAAAAAAACAATATAAAAATTTTGTAAAATAGTAGGTAAATAGCTAAAAATATTTTTTTACAATGGAGTTCAACGTTCATTGTCCAAATGAGAATATTAGAAAAATTGAAGACATCATTGAAATACAAAAAGCAAATGGCAATTTTAATGTCCGACAAGTGGCCTTCAAACTTCCTTCAGAGTCAGGAAGCACGGTTTCGGCGAATGTAGCCAAGAGCTTGGAATCTGGTTTATCTAAATCTAAACCCGTTGACAGTGGTAGTAAGAAGAAGTTCAAGAAATTGCGATCAAAGCGCCATAAAAGTCCTTTACCGGACGTTATATCATGGCCAAGCGATTCCGACATAACCGTGCTCAGAATGAAATTATGCAGTGATTTAAAAGAAAAAGTGGGTAATCTAATTCCTGGGGATGGACTCCACCAACCCGACAGTTCATCGATGACAAATTTAGCGACATTGATTCGGCAATCGCAACCTCCGTCGAAACATAGCTTGAATATTGAAGAGTTTCTGTTGCCACTGACGTCCTGGGAACGGGAGCAAGAAACCGACCAGGAGCCGGAGAAAGAAGAGCTAATTCATGAAGAAGAACTCCCTGATTATGTAGCGAAAATCAAACACGACTTTAATGCTTACAAAGCGAGGTGCAGTTACGAAAATCATGAAAACTTAAGTTCTAAAGACAGTCAGTCAGAATATTCGAAGCTGACGAAGAAGTCGAAAATGGCCAGGTTCCTACGCCTGTATTTTTGTCCCTGTTGCACCTGTCTGTATCGACTAGAGAAAATGCGTGACGAGCCATCGATTTATTTTTCGAAACGCCCATCAGTAATGTTTTAGATGCGCACTCAATGTAGGTAGTAATGTTATTTTGCATTGGCAAATTAAGGAAATTTCTTGGCAAAGTCAACACAATGTATTTTATTATTTTATTCAATTTAGTATAGACTGTGAGTAGGATGATTATACCTAAGGGGTGACTGATGAGATGACGAGTACCTAAGTAATAGAGAAGTATGGAAGAAGACTTGCAGCGCAGACCCCAAATAGATTGAGATAAGGGCAGGAGACTGGAGAATGGAGATGATGGGGCTTTTTGGATCATCTTATTTGATCACCATGTTAGTCAATGAACTCCGCCTATTAGTCTTGTGCCTGCTCGGTCATTTTTAAGATCGCTCCGTACTAGTTCATTTCGGACAGTGAACTAGTTCATTCTATTAGTTCTAATAGCTCTATTCGGTCTTCGCTCTCGGTAAGCATTTCGATAGAGCACAGCGCGGATCACTCACAGAGCAAATACGCACTCGAGGTATTACCAAAGACATTATTACACATAAACCACTATGTATAAATTAAAAAAATATATAAATGCAACATCTATTTATTAATCTCTGTTTATTATTACCACAGAGTACACAGCTGATAAATAATAGAAGATTTTTAACTGAATTATTTTGTACCATTCAAATGTCTCTCTGTAACGGTGAGCAAATTATAATAGTCACTATTGTAGCGGTACAAACATATTTTATCATTACATACATACTGTTTACATAATTATTTAAAAAAATCACAGATAAACTATTTTAGCTCCCGTGTTTGGGCGATAAGCTAAAATAGACATTAAGCCATTGAAATAACGCGCATCTCATCTCATTCTTGCGAATTCGGTCGATCGGGTTCGGATAGCATCGGCTATTCTCTCTCGTTCTCATTCATCAAGACACACATCGAATGAAAACGTATATCGTTTCTGTCAAACAATCAGACTGTATTTAATTTCTCGTTCGGGCGATGTACGAGTTCGGAAAGAGCTATTTGACCTATTAGACCGGTTACAAGCCAGCGTTCGGAAACGTTTCTTCTAGTACAGTGCGAAGATACGGCTCCTATTCGTTCATCGTTCACGAACTACACAAGACTACCGCCTATCGCAGTCCAGCGCTGTACGTAGGCTTCTTCCAAGCTGCTCTACAACACCCTGTCCTCTGCCTTCTGCATCCGTCTGTCCCAGCCATGAGCCACTCCATTTAGGCTATTTGGCTTCCCACAATACGCTTGATCGATGCGCTGTACCTACATCGTAAAGCAGAGCAAAAGATTATTCAAAATAGCATATTGCTAACGAACGTATTTCAGGCGTAGTAAGTCAATATAACCGCGTGTTGCATTTATTTGCTTTCAAAGAGGAATTGAAAAAATCTAACATCTTTTTTTTTTTTGTAAAAGACATTTGACCTGAAAAACAAGTTTAAGGAGTAGTTATTTTTTTGCCACTTTCCGAAACCTACTTGCGTCGTGTAGATAGAATAATTGTTTATTTAACTAAATAAATAAATAACAAAAGGCAAAAATTAAATTAAAAGGGATATGGTTAGACTGAAAGTCAAACAATCCAGAAAAGGAAACAAACGTAAAAAATCAATAGAGCCGCAATTTAACTATAAAATCGTGAAATCAACTCACGGAAAAAAACATTGCATGTGAACGATTAGTTTTCATTTTTATTTTCGCGGCAATTTTACAATTAAATTGCTTAGCTTCCTTATTTCATGAAATGTACGAATTTTATCTGACTGATTTTGTATTTTCTACACTTCGTGAAGTAAAGTAAGATTAGTAATTTGGATAATGACAAAATATTGCAACTGGGCATCAAATCATTTAATAACTGAAAAGTGTGGTAGACTCAGCAACAAATGCCTCCTATCTGATCTACAGAATGTTGACATAAAAAAGCCGAATGACAGACCTAAAGCCTTAGGCCAAAGACCTTGACAGCATTTGCGGCAAGGCAGCTGGACGATACTTAGATCTCCACTAACTATCTTACGTAGGTACCTACCTTCTAGACTGCAAACTCGGATACAGGAACGGGCACTAATTCAAATGAGGCCTTGCGACTAAACTACCAACCGGACGTATGGTAGTACTTATTTTTTTTCTTCGTTTTAGACTCAGTACTAGACGCTGTTCTAAAGTTGGTAGTACCTTATGTCCCGCATAAACAGCATAAACCGTTTCTCTATACTTAAGCCGCAAACAAAAAACAAACAAAGCCCTCATTAACACATCAGAATGAATACATAATAACTCCGCCATGATTGCAACCCGTCTTGTGCCTACCCACGCAAAAATAGAACAATGAATGAACTTTTTAATCATTTCTTTGGGCAAGGTCCTCCATTCACTTGGAAATGATCATGTTGGCTATCAACTCACACTTCGGATTAATACTGTGATGATTACGAAAGTTTTATTTAGTGTAGGCCTTTGCCCATCGATGTGACAACACAGTTTGATTAATATAAGTACTCTATTGAAAAAGGCTTTGCTGCTTTACATTCAACTTATGTATCTCAAGGTTTAAACTAGAAATCTGGTCTGAAATTCATTGGCTGAATATAAATACTTAGTTACAACTGTTACAAGTAGGTACCCAGGTCGATTCACGAAATATTTGTTACTTAGATTTCTGTGGAGTCAGTGGTGTATGTTTTAATTAGTCGACATGTAGTGGCCTACTAGTTTCGGCCCCATCATATGAGTTCTAGGTCATGAGTTAGAACCCAGCCCAAGCAGAAAACTAAAACTATGTTTAATTTAGTTCATTCTATCATAACTTCTTAAGAAAAACTTCGTGAGGAAACCAGCATAATTATATGCTAGAACCTAAAATTCGAAGATATGTGATGTTCCGAACTCACACTGGGCCCGCATGATAGTTGATTACGGAAGTCTTCCTCAGAAAAGTATGAGGCTTTTGTCCTGGCTGTTACGTTAAGACCGATTGTCATTAAGGCACCGAGAGCAAGAATTTTGAAGAGATACATAATATGTATACAGCATGACAACACTTTATCTTATAGTCAGCCTAGCAATAGTTCTAACTCAATTAATTTGTCCCGGTCAATTGAATGGCAAGAGGCTTCCTTTTCGAGGAGCTCGGGCTCGGGCTTTTCGTGGAGGTCAGATAGGCCAAACAAAAAGTCACTCTATGTAAAATACTGGTACTCAGGCTCTGCATCCGGTTAGACTGGAAGCCGATCACAACATAGTTCGGAAAAGGCTAGGCAGATGATGACACTTGCTCCCTTTTACATGGACCTTTGTGAAATGCGAATCTACGCAAGTACCTATATACTTACGCATATCAAGCCATCTACATACCTAATATTGTCATTTACTATTAAAGCTTGGGTTATGGTTTCATGATGTAACTAACACAATTAATTTAATGTTGGTCGCTGAGAAACGAGCTTGTCATGGTGATGTGGAAAAGCGTGAAGCTGTGGCGTGAAGTCATAAACATATTAGAAAATTCTACTTGATGATAAGTACATGGTGCATATAATGTTATGTCATTATATGTTATTACACATTATGTATTAAATTCATTTAATGTTTAAGGTGTGTGGGGTGTGTTCGGTCTGAAATAAAGATTTTTCAACACATTTGCTGTATACATTGTTCAAAAGTTAAAAATGACGCACCATACAACGGAACGTGCGGTAAAGTAGGTACTCTCACCTAAGTACCTATTTTACCGCAAACCCCGTTGTATAGCACCGTGCGTATTCTTTACAGTTTTTTTAAATTAGGTTAAAATGAAAATCAAAGATGGCGCCGAGGAAAATTTTCGGTTTTTTCTTCATGGGTGTCGTTTTCGTGGTTTTTGGGGTCACTGATAATGACAATGGGGTCAAAATGAAAATACAAGATGGCGCCGACGAAAATTTTCGGTTTTTTCATCAAGGGTGTGGTTTTCTTGGTTTTTGGGGTCGCTGATAATGAAAATGGATTCAACATGAAATCCAAGATGGCGCTGATGAATATTTTCGGTGTTTTCTTCATGGTTGTCGTTTTCGTGGTTTTTGGGGTCGCCGTTTGTTTCATTACAATATTGTACTGTTTTCTCGCAAATGTGTTGAAAAACATTGTATGACACACGTGCAGAAATTGGTTTTTATAAACTCGTGACTATGGTAAGCCCTCGACTTCGTCTCGGGCTTACGAGTACATTCGTCTACTTGTTTGTAAAAACCAACATACCGCACTAGTATCATAAATAAGTTCTATTTTTTTTTAAGTTCTAAAATACGTACGTCAATACCCTGTGAATAATGTGTTGTTCATCTGACAAAACTTTTAACTATTCAAGGAAGATAGTAGGACAAGAAATAGGATTCTATATTATGAAGGTCGCTTTATAACATAACATCACGCCTATAAACCTGCGAAGAGTACGGCAGAGGTGTTCCTAGAGTTTTTTTACTGCGGTAGTAACACGTTCAAGTCACGTGGGGCTAGGCCTATTGCCATCAACCGGGCCATCTAGTCTCCGGGCTGCTAATGAGAAATTCCCAAGCTTTTTAACGACATGCATCACTATCAGCCTACAGCAGTCCACTGTTGGGCAATTGGACATAGGCCTCCTCAATCGCACGCCACTCAACTCGATTCTCATCAACTCTCATCCAGATGGTAGGTACCAGCCACCCTGTGAAAATCGTCGCTCCACGGAGCCTATGACGACGAAGTTTAACGACATTGTGTACCTACTGCTAAATAACTAGATTTAATACCTATACAGGTAGGTGTAATAAACGATTTACAATTACCGCTCCCAATAGGTGTTGTGATAGCAAAATTTTCACTTTTACCAAAAACAAATTGACTTGAATTTTCGGTAACTTTTCTCTATTGATCGATTAGAAAATTTTATAGAACTTCACAGAATATTTGTTTAGTAAAATTGGATTGACAAGAGAGAGCCGGTACAACAGTTTACGAATATTTCTTCATTGAGACTGTCTATTGCAAGTAACTATTGCAACTCTTACTTGATTTGTTTTTCACTTATTCAAAGAAACGCATTGTCATAGTCTTATCTACTGAGGTGTCCGTTGTCCATAGCAGAGGTTTATTTGGAGAACTAAAAAAATAGATAATAGGCTAGTTTCCACAATCAATAAATTGCAAATCTATTTAGTCCGTCATTTAGAGTATTGGAAAGAAATGGACACGTATTTTTTGTTTTTGTAAATCAATGAATATTGACAAAGATAAAACGCATCAAAACTCGGGAGTGGGGGCTCCTGACAACGACGTGTCACAACGCAATAAAAATTATAGCACGGCGTGACGTATTGAGAATTTTAAAAGTGTCGTACCTTCGTTAATGTTGGTCTACGTTACAAAAGAAAAAATACAACACAAATATTTTTTGATAATCTACTTAACTGGCGGACTAATTAGATTTTTTCAGGACACAAGCCTATTATAGATATAGACTTTTTTATTAGTCTGTACTTTCCTACTTCTGGACAAAGGCATCCTCCTATTCCTTCCATGTGTTCTTTTCCCTTCCCTCCTCGAACCAGCCGCGCAGCTCTCGCGTGTAGGTAGATGTTTTCGCCAACCCTTTCTGGGCCGACCTCGGCGGCGGGCGGCGCCGTCCGTCTTCCGGCAACCATCGTGTGGAGACTTGCCCAGCGGTCATTGTGCATGCGGCTGACGTGACCCTCCCAATCCCATTTTAGCGTAGCAGCCTTCTTCCCAACGTCCACTATGCCCGTTTTGGAACGGTGTCCCGGTGTGGTGTTTCGAACTCTGTCTTGCCATTCGACACCCAGAATACATACACTGTACATTTACCCAGGTACGAGTACTATAATAGTACATTTTGATACTAGTGAATTTGTTCGTAAACGTTTACTTTATTTTAATCATGGTTTTAGATGATATTCTATTTATAAACATTATTTAAATATTCAAAAAATATTAAAGCCGTACCTAAAGACGCTTAACTCTTTGCAAAGATTTAAAAAAAAAACAGTCACCGCCGACTAATAGGCATTGAACCAATTTGGACTAAGTAAAGGTATCTGTGGCAATTTTCATTCCCGCACACGTGTTGGAAAATGAGTTAAAACGCAAGCGTGTGAAATACATTGCATGTTGAACCTAATCGTAGTGCGAAAAGAACCAGTTTTTGAGGAAGTGTATTGAAAATGTTTTAAAACACTAACACAAAGATACCAAAAACATATAATTATATTGCTTGTTTATCTACAACGATAGATCAATGTAATTTGGTATTGCTGCGATATAGAGTCACTAGCTAGATAGAACATGATCGGGCAAAATCAAACGTACCTTTCTAGTAAAATTAAGGTTCCGTAGTCCTGACAAGGAACCCTTTTAGTTTCGTCATGTCTGTCTGCCCGTCGTCCGTCCATCCGAGGTTTTGCTCAAAGACTGTTAGTACTAGAAAGCTGTAATTTTGTAGAGGTGTGTATATCAATTAAGCCGACAGAATAATAAATTAAATTTTGGAAATATTTTTTTTTTAGGGTAGCTCGCCTACACCTGAAGTGGGTATAACTTTTTCTTCGGGATCTATTCCAACGCGTGGGGATATCCTTGAATAGGTCTTTTAAAATGAGTTAGGGGTTGCTAAAACTATTTTTAGATTTAAAGCTTCATTTACGAAATATTAAACTTCAAAGTGCAAATATTTGTTCCAGTTGGGTGTCCCTCCCCCTCTAAAAGATAAACTACTGGCTTGAAAAGTCTGGAAAAATTCATGATAATAGTACATTTCATGAATTTTAAAGGAAAATTATAGCGGTTAAGATAACTTTATTAGTTTAGCAGTAATAGTCGTTCAACTTAAGTGTTGGATAATTTTGTACCAAATACAAAATCCTTAGAATAAATCCTCTAAAGTGATTATGACGAAGTATTTGCTGTAGTTGCTAAACTGACAGATGTCAAATTTGATCTATTTATTATTTTTCATTTTTTTTTTATTATTAACGGGCTACTACAGAACTTTAAACTGCGCGTGGCCCGACACGCACTTGGCCGGTTTTTTCAACTTCATATAATGATCAGAGGCCAACGCACCTCACACACGTGACACACGTTTTGACCTATTTCTAGGGCAAAGAATCTTTGAGCTACGTCGAGTGGCAATACTTAGTGTCAGACTTTTGGTCACTTTTCCTGTTGACAGTTAGCGATACGGATGATTTCTTGATGGCCAAAAATGAGCATTAAGTATTATGCTATTCCTTTTCAACTAAAAGTTTCATGCATGCTGGTTCTATAGGCTAGATCTGATTTATGTAACACAAATACACCTTGTAAACTTGCGGTTTAATTTGCGGAGTCACTTGTTGACTCTGATACAACCCACTTGTGCTTTCATAACAGGTGTACCTAAACGAATATAAAGCCTACTTTATACGTATGTAGGATTGTATAACTCCGAAAGTATATTACTGGGGCTGGCGCATTTCACTTATGACTGATGTGTGGGATTCGATTATAGGTAGTGTTTGTGATTTTTAACACGCTTTTTTTTATTTTTTTATTTAGGGACATTTATAATCGCAATGCGTATGTCAGCTCCATCGTACCTTATATACACATTGTTCATATACCTATCTACTCTTCGCATCATCGCCATGTGGTTGAGCCACAATTTTATGGAAAGTGTGCTTTTAAGAAAAAGCTTTTAAGGTGAAGCTATAAAAGCGCTACACTACCCAGTTTCCGATTGAGCTGAAACTTTGCATAGGTAGGTACGTGTTTAGTATGGATGACCATGCAGGTTAGCTAAGTGATGTCATTCTAAATCCAAAATGGTGAAATTTTAAAGATGGCGGACTAAGTACTTTAATTTTTATGCATTGGTACCATGATAAATGGGTATCAAATGAAATAGTTCGCAGAGAAGAATACGAAAAAATTAATGAAGTCACCCCAAAACGTGTTTTTTATGTACGTTTTTTTTTTTTAATATTCAGTTCATCACGGGTTCCACGGGAGCACCTAGGTGTCGTGTCTGTGACCAATTGATGACAATAGATTCACCTCATGTTAACTACTTAGCATGGGCTTAAACATGACAGAACTGGCGAAATGTAGGTCTAACACAGTTGTAATTTTATGAAATTATATTTTTAGTAAAACTGCTGTTTGCCGATACTAGAACGCGCAAGGTTAAACTCTGCAGCGACCATCGTTAAAATGAGAATAGGAGAAATATTACAAACTATAAATCGATTCAATAAAATGTTCTTTTATAATGGTTCACATTTCGCTAAATATAGGCTTTATTACTTCGTGCCATAGAGTAGGTACTCTGATTTCATATTTATTTTCGGACCCGCAGATTTTATGGTTTAAGTGCATCCAATCTGACCGTTTGGGTCGACCATAAAAATTATTCGCAAAATCAAAAGCTATGTTCGAAACCGGTTACCGGCGACATCTGAACTGAACCCAAAGGTCCGACTACCCGACCCGAGTGATGTATGCCATGCACGGCGATAACTCACTATTGGAGCCATTATGTGATAATAAGACTGATGTAATGTAAAAACCAGTAAAATTGTGCCACGGTGTAGCCACGGATTTCTTTCTTTATCGAATTCGACAGCTAGGGTAAAAAACTTCATGTAATAAACACGTGCTGGCTGCTGGCTTCAAGTTCGTTGGATAATAACCTGCAGCTGTATGAGTAGGCAATTTGAAAAGTATTGGGCCATTGGAACTGTTTTGTTTGAATCCCGAAGTCCTAGGAAAGTCTGCTGTGTTCAGTATGATGTCCGTTTCCGTGTATTGCTGAATATGGTTTATCCGAAATCAACAGCTAAGACTACTGTGCGTTGGGTTTATCCAAGTCATGTCTGATTGCTAAAACCGCGACACCTCCGCACCGAATCCTAGAAAGGATCCGGGAAGGCTAGTGCCGTCTTGACTTCCGTATCCGTTTCCTGCTGAATATCCTGTTTATCATAAATATGCATTCGAACTCAGTAGGTACTTTAGCTTTAACCAGCCAAAAGCTTGGCCATAGCGAAAAGCTGAAATTCCCGTTTATTTCACTCCATATTACAAGTATCTGTTTAGCTGCATGATCATCATCACCTGCCTAGTCTTTTCTCAAATATATTGGTCTCGGCTTCCAGTCTAACGGGATGCAACTGAAAACCAGTATTTTTCATGGAGCGACTGCCTATCTGACCTCCACAACCCAGGTAGTTATGCTGCGATGGCTGACTACGCGAATACTAGGTAGGTACTTATATAAATTATACACATCTTGAAATTTAGTAGCCGGCTCCACCATTCCTGAGATTCAGAAATTCGGTCCAGTAGGTTTAGAGGTTCCAATTTAGAAGTAATAGGTATCTAAGCTGTAGCCGGGAAGAAATACTTACTCGGGGGTGCCCGAGTAAGTATTTCTTCCCGGCTACAGCTAATTTAAGGTGAGGGTAACTTAAGGTACCTAGGTGTAAAGCTGGTCACGGGCCCCTCTGAAGTTAAAGTGGCTACTAACAATGATCTTCCGCTATCGGAAAACGGATATTCAAATCCAGCCACCTTGAAGTCGTCGATTATCTGGAAAATTGAACAGAAGGACGCGTTTCCAAACAATGTAAGTAGGTAGTTTGTTGTGTTGTTTCAATATCGATCTCGAAAATCTATAGAATTTAAAATAATTCATAACTTATGAATGAATCATGAAAGCTGAACGCATCTTTGATTAGAAACGTAGTAAAATAAATCAATCGATTAGCGTCGTCGTACCGTCACGTCATTAATACGCTTCCGAAACAAAACGCAATAATAACCGAACAATTTCTGGGCGAAATAAATTTGTATTTTACAGAATTCGTTAGTTTCGCGTACAATTGCCAAACAGTTTCATTTCTTTGGCCCCCCATGCAGCCAGCCCGCTGCATGTTATAAAGCGCGGAGAAAGCACAGCGGCCGAACAGTCTCGCGAGTCCCGTCCGCCATTGTTGCGTTTCGTCAGTTTCGCGCCCTTTTTGACGTGCAGACATTTTTAGTGTTGCTAATTTTTTGCAGATATAATTTTTATTTGTGTTACACAATGGATATGAGGTAAATATTTTTTTAATAATTAATTACTTTGGATTAGAAATCGGCGATGAATTATTGAGTAAGTATAAGTTTTATTCTTAATGCAAAGTTAAAAATTAAAAGTGAAGATCACATCTATCTGGAGCTAAAAGCTCGACCATTAAACCGATATTTTTTTACGTTTTTGTACTATAAACACATTGAATCTGTGTGTGTATGTCATGTCACTTAATTTCTATGTAATCATGAGAAATCGTTCGCTTTCTAGTCTCATTGGCAGTAAGTGCAGAGCTATATGTTTCTACTCGTATGGTTTGTGTAATTTTCTATAAACCATTATACTTACAATCTCATGATACAACACACACAGTGACTTGTAATTATTGCGTACGCGCAGATACTAACGAGTTGGTGTGATTGCGCTAATAAATGGCAACAAATATTGAATGGACAGCAATGTTGTCAGTTACAGTTAAAATATATTAATGGCGTTACGAATTATAATTGTTTGTTCCTGGTTTGTAAATTATACTTATGAACAAATTCTAAGTTTCAATAGCAACCTATCGTCGTAGACTGTAAGCCAATAAAATTAATTGATACAATAGTTGCATGTTTAAAAGTAAGTGCAACGAAAAAGTTTTTGAACAAAGGTACTTACTAACACATAAGTTGAGTTTTCAATGTGTTGTAAAGTAAAATCCTATCTTAAAGCCCGATCAATTTCCTAAACATAATACTTGGTATCGTATTCCAATGGTCCGGCAAAACACAATCTTCTATGTTTCACCACAACACCGGCAGTGTATTTTTATAATGCACTTTCTAATTATTTCCATGCTATTTTGTCGCTTAACGAACGTTTAAATTTAAACCGAATTAACATGCGAGACGAGACGATACAGTTTAACATAACGGGTGATCTAGACACGTAATCGAAGTTTAACGATTGATCTTATTGTTATAGTAATTATCGGATAATCTCTACTTATCTACTATAACTAGTACTTAACCGGTTCCAAAAGATTCGATTTATGGATGTGTAGGCATTTAGTATGAAGATAATAAGATAGATGGGCTAGGAAGAGACAACAGACTTCATTTAACTGCTGGAAAGGTTACTAAATTAAAAAAAGGCAAACTAATACAGTGCCTAAACCCAATTTAAAAATCGAATTCGATACGAGCAATAAAATGCCGAAATAATATTCACACGAACATATCGAATGCAATGAATAGCACTTATAAATCAATGACCCTTGTCCAAGCCCATAAAAAAAGATTAGGTCTTGTGCATTGTCCACTTAAAAAATTCAAGCCCTTTTATGACAAAAGAAAAAAAACATTCATATTGGAATCCGCGAAAAAGGGTCGGAGAAAGGATTCAAGCAATAAAATAAGTTTTAAAATGTACCGACGTTTGAAAAGGTCCCTTTCAAAGAGCATTTTCGAATATTTTGGGATTGCATTTCAAATATTTAAATGCATTTTGGTCCGAGAAACAGGATCTCGTGTTATTTATGCAAAAACGGTCACGAGCCTTCGTGGCTTTTGTTTGCGGTCTTGTGGTCGTCCACCTAACTTCCACTGGATTATTCAAGGATTCTTTGAACAATCATAACTTACTACCTACAGATAACCTTTAGGAATATCCTTGTGGTTTCAAAGTAGCTTCTACCTCTGCAAATCTAAGCAATTACGTAATGTAGTTTTGTTATTGTTTAACATCCAGGGTCAGTAAGAACTTGCGATACTGATGTCGATTCTGTTGTGCACAAACTAAACTTAATTTAGGCTATTGCTATCTTTTCTCTCTAATAAAACGAGAAAGAGTGGACATAATTTAGAGCTGTCAAATTTAATTGGAACTAATATCCATACAAATGAAGGGTGCACGTAAAAACATGTCGACTAAAAACACGGTGAAGCGCAAGGCATAAACTAGTTTGACATTTCTTACTTATTTCATGGCTATAGCCGTCCTTTTCTCGCACTGCCTTTTAGTAAAAGATAGCAATAGCCTAAATTAAGTTTAGTTTGTGCACAACAGAATCGACACCACTGAGAATGAAAGTAACGTGAACTAAAGCAAAATAATAACAAACGTCTTTTATTAGAATGACGTTACCATACTACCATAGTGTTAACCGTTACTAATCTTCCAATTATCTCTTCAATAAACTTTGTAGGTCAACCATTGATGGCAAGATCAAGTTCTCCGAAAGACCTATTGTACTATTTTATTAAATATTGTAATGATTTTGCAACTCTATATTGTATCAACGATTTAGTTTTTAGTTTTCGCAATGTACTTAGCTTAGCAAATTAGCGGGAAAATCTTGCGAAATGTCACAAGTCAAGTCATTTCAACTTAGTGTTCTTCTAGCTAGACCAAGGAGGTTTAAATACGAAAGTACTCGGATCATTTGAATGTCGAAGCTTTCATTTTTAATCGATTTTCCGGCAAAACCTTGATGGCTAGATAAACCTTGGCTATTTAGATTGGTCAGAAGCATAAACTAGTATGAAAACAAACAGTAACAAAGTTTATCAATCAATAGAAAATTGTCTCAATTGACTTCGATGTGAATTGGTCTTAGAGCTTATTTAATTTGGTGCCTTTACTTAGTCGTGAGTGACTAATTGCGTTTTCCAATGCGTTTAACAGCAAATTGCCGTGACTAATATTTTAATACTACAAGCATCAATAGCTGTTAATAAGGTACACAAAGACACATTGTGGTTACATTATCAACAACACTTTAAAACCAGTCAGTAGTTAGGCACCCATCTTCAGCCTTAGTTGATTCCGATGCTGTCGTATGTGTGTCGTGTGTGCTGCTGTCTGTGAGCTACACTTAGCCAGAAAAACCTAGTTGCCCAAACCAGATTAGAACATTAACAGCACAAAAAGGCTTCAACTGCAATGTGTATTTACAAGTCAATAGTCTGTCTATGCCTGCAATGTTTTCAATGAAGAAAGCGTTTGCGTAACTTCGCATAAGAGTTAACAAGTTCAGCTTTGCATCTGTTTTGTATTCAGAGCCTACGCTCTTTGAAGGAGACTGCACACTGTGTAAAGCGCGACAGTGAAGGAGTATTACGATTGAATTAAAAAACTTGAGCAGCCTTTGGTCGAATTTTACCAATGACACTGACAGCTTCCAAGCGCCGCGCCGTCGCAGGCGCGAGTTTTAGTGGTAACATCCATTTTTATTAGTCGATTGTAGTCTTAAAAAAAATACATAGGTTTAATAATATAAACTTCGAAAGTAATTATGACTCTCTGTTACCTATTCACGCTTATAAGAATAGTACACAGGTAGATCATGACCTAGATGAGAACTGTTCACACTCACTGATCATCCCGTCAGTACCTACGCTACGATCTTGTGGGGCAATTTCTGAACGCCATGCGGGTGACGACGCATGCAGACGAAAGCTAGCAAAATATTTTTTTATTTCTCATACCCGGAAAGTAGAATAGAATAGAATAGAATAGAATACTCTTTATTATGTTCTCTTTGTTTTCTTTGATCCGAGTAGCGGGTGGAAGATGCTACTTTCCACCTCGGGAAAGACTCATAGTAATTGCTTCCCTCTCTAGGGTGGGAATAAATTTAAAAAATAGAACTAAATTGCAGTCGGCTGCAAAAAATCTAAAAAAAAAAATGCTGCGGTCTTGTAAGTGTATTAAAAAAATATAAGCGGGTCCGCTCGCGGCAGTGACGCAGTGTGTTCCATAATTAAAATTTTAAATGGACTATGGGATACTTACTCTGTAAGCTGTTTCGAAATCTCGGTTTAAATTTAGACTAACATCTTATTAAAAACAATACACAAGTCAACCAAGACACAAATCAAACAAGTCAACATTTCAGAATCACTTGAACTCATTCAAGTGATTCTGAAATGTTGACCCCAGATTCTATTAAAGACGAGGCAAATACAGTAATACTTAAATAACTTTATAAAGTGGCGAGCGGATATAAGAAAATAAAACGATGTTGTACGAGAACAGTTTACACAAATAGTAAAATAATATCAGATATAATCAGACCTAATGATATAAAAACGGATCGCTTTTTTCTCAACTACCAAAAAGGAAAATGCTATAAACAAATGATCGGTAAAAATAAAATCTCAGGCCGAAGCAAATAGCAACATATTTGAATTTACCAAACTGTGAATAGTATACCGAAGAACATCAGCGACACTGTTAGCCGATTCTGGGGTGAACTTGACAATGTTAAAAAGACATGGAGGATGGAAATCCAGCACAGTCGCGGAAGTCTACATTGAGGATTCAGTCCAAAATAAAACTGAAATATCAAACAAATTAACTTAGACTATAAATTTACGCCCCACTTCGCCTCAACCGACTACTTCAAGGGAGCCTGCGCCATGGATTCCACCGTCTAATCAAATACTGGAGTCTCCTACTTTTACAGAAATTTGTCACACACTGCCAAATTTGTCATAACAGCGTAAATATTTCAAACAATAAAGTAACTTTAAATTTCACAAATTGTTCTCATTTCTCAATTAATTTTAAATAGGTACTACTCATGTTATTATTATCAATAAATATTTTAGAAAAAACACAATCTTTTTACTTTCCTTATATTCGAAATGAAAAGTAGAGTGCTTAACACGGGTGAAAGACATCAGTTCCTACTCGTGTAACAATCTACTATTTCATCCTTATAACCGCACTCCGGGAATGTCGCTATGGACATGCTTCGTGTCATTTGCAATTTGTTACAGTTGTCAGAAATGCTATGTGTAAAGGGCGTTATGACACATTGGCTTAGCAGCCGGCTGAAATTCCTACGGTCCTGGAATTTAGGTTACACTGGTTCAAATAAGAGGGTTGTAGTCTAGGTTTATTTAAGATTGTTATACGGCCAACTCGTTTCTAATTGGCTAGTCAGGCCAACTGGTGGATTTCGAATTCCCATATTATTATTTGTATAGTAGGATAGCTAGCGAGCATTTGAATAACAGTTATAGCTTGTTCCACTTCTTCTGATTTTCTAACGAATTTCGTAAATTTGTGGCCAACAGCTCCATCAGAAATTTTAAAATTCTCATCGACCAAGCGCTTTAAAAATTGTAATGTCTTATTCATATCATGAACACGGCCCTTAACACCTCCAGTATGTGGGCCACGTTCAACCATTGTGTCTGCATGTTGTTTGCACACTGCTGTTATAATCTCATCTTAATGGCTTGTCGGAATAAAACAATTTGTAACCACTTTACAGTAACTGGTACATGTTAAACAGTTGATGGTAGTTTAGTAAGACTTGAGAGAGATAATTTTGAGCCATGATTTTCAGCATACTACAAACTAATGGACTAGATACAGATATAGGGCTGGAAAGATCTTTTGACCCTTAAACCACTTAGACAGAGAAATGGGTTTGAGAATTTGTATTTAAAAAGTATGATGGCGGCGCGTCAGCGTTTATTTCAATTTGGGTCATACGCCAAAATATCTTTGTACAACTGTAGTTTTGTGGTCAGATGTCTATGTAAACTCTTAATAAGCATTCGTTAATATTCAGTTCCTGGGTCAACGTTAAGCAAATCCGGTGAATCAGATTTGCTAAGGTGCGTAACACAGTTTTCCAGATGTCGCTTAGCCATGCTCCTTCATGGTTACTTTATTGGCCAATTCCACGGTCTTTTGTACCCTTTACCGCCTAATTAACTCTGCCTACCTAACAAAGAGTCGTCGTGAGGATATTGTGCGTAGTTTCTCTAAAGATAAAACGATTACTAGTGATGTTACTCAACCACTTAAATCGAGATGCTGCTCTTATCGATATGCCGTGATGAAATCGATCCGATGCGGACCATTTGTGGCTAATTGAATAGCATTTGTAAAGGCAAATAAGTTTTAGGCTAACAAGGTATCTGATTTTCTCGAATGTCTAATGTGTGATGATTATCTAATAAAAATTAAAACAATTACAATTAAGATCGTTTACAAGAGGACAACTTTTTTTGGCCAAATCAACCATCTTTCATGTTTTCTGTAGGATTCTGATCTAAGCATCTCTCCCTCAGTTAAATCCTACCCTACTGAAGTTAGGACAAAGAATTGGTTCTGGCTACTAAGCCCGAACCAATTCTTTGTCCAATCCAATTTCCAATTAATGACACTCTAACTACTATTATATCGACACAATTCTCTCATAAACCACAAATCCATTCACCCGTAAATCAACAACAATCATCTTTCCTATACGGAACTATTTATCTAAAGCCGCGCTTACATAGCGTGTTAATTTTTATCTCCGTCATCTAGACTGGTCAGGTTACTCTCGGCGTTGTAAATCCCGTCGGTTTTCATTTTCACACAGACTGTTCGTTGCGTAACGTTGTATCACCGTCTTGCCGGCGACTGCTGTGACGCGAGTACGTTTTACACGGCCTATGAACAATGTACTATGTTGGTTATGTGCGGAAAATACATAGTTATTACTGATATAATATTATACGTAATGTATGTTAAGCCTTGTTGGCGGTTACGGTGGGTAATTAGGAAGAAAGTTTATGCGTTTGTTGAGCTAAATTAAGTAATTTTCTTGTTTTTTTTTATGTGCGTACAGGCGTACTTATTTTAATAAGAAGTAAAATGTTCATAATATTTTTGGAAGAAGTGTTAAAATTTAAACAGTAAAGGGCCCATGATGGCGCCTTGGGGCATGACTGCGATCATGATTGCATTCCAGACATTTATTTATGAGTACGATACTGAGTAATAGTAAAACAAAGGATGAATGCTAATAGACCATTTTAAGAATCATCGTAGTTTCTAAATATAACATTTACAATACATCTAGCATAATGATAGGCACCGTTACCGTTTCAAATGCTTAGTCCAAGTCTTGTACAGTAGTCATCACTTTAGTATAAGCATCACTTTCATTTTCATACCTAATAATTAGCGGACAAACGATAGTGTCGTAATCATTTGTAATTAAATTGACTTCCTAGAGTACTAGCTACCTAGCGTGAGTGCGCTTGCGTGGAACCTGTATTCGTTTAAAACGTAAAAATAAATCCCATGTCCGTATCATAAGTAATTATTGTTACCTTAATAATTTTCAAAGTGGCGCTGTCTATGTTTTTGTTGGCATTTAAGTGCCTGAGGTCGTGAAACCCAAGCTGTGCGGTGACTCAGGGATTTAGTGTTCCCAATCTCAAGGCAAGACACAGTACGTAGGTAGCACCTAATGCCTATAGGTCCTTAATGTGAAATACAACATAACTAGCCTTTTCCGGTTCTTTCTGAAAATCACGATTTCTACTGAATGTTTAATCGGATACGCACGTCTCGCTCCTTCGAAATCTATGACCTGCATCCCGATGACTACTTAAAATTAACCTTCAATTAAAAGATAATGGCAAAGAAATCATCACGCATTACGAATAGGAAGAGAAACTTCAAACTCAATAGGCAGGAAAACGTTCGGAAGTTGGTTCCGAAAATTATAAAAACTTTAGGAATTGAGGAAACGGATGCTGGGAGCAGCGACACGCGATCTAATGTAATTATAATGAAAAAACATTCAAATTAACAGCCTCGAAGTTTCTCATTAATCTAAGCAGGATTTAAGGTGGTATGTAGCATGCTTTCTGCCAATCAGTGTTTTATACTATCTAAAGACATCTGCTTCTTCGATGATTTCATATCAACGGGTCAAACGTTCCAAATTTTGTTGCAAAGGTGAATAAAGTCAATAAAATATCATCATCTGGCTAACCTTTTCCCAACTACGTTGTGATGGTGTCGGCTTCCAGCCTAACCAGATGAAACCAGTATTTTCCATTGAACGACTGTAACTGGGTAATAAGATACCCCTTGGTAAGACTGGTTGTCAGACTTTCGACCTTCTTACTTTATGGGTGATGCTGCTCAACCCGATCGAGGTCTATTGAAACACCCAATGACATGGAATAATCTATTCACACTTAGCCTCAACGCAGCAGCAAATTCAAAGAGACCGATTAAATAATTGAGTTTGATGAATAGTTGCAGCACACGCACGAGATCTAACAAAGTCAAATCGTGTACGATCAAATTAACGAACAGCTCGCTCAATTCACGGCCGGTGACACAATACGCACGTGCTGTTCAAATCTAGGGCTGCAATTTGTCAATGGTAATTTGTAGGGTCATGTTTTTGAGTTTGCTTGTAACAGATTTGCAACACATGATACGGACCAATCTTTTCATCTATCCATTGTAAAATATAGTGAAATTGGTCTCATAGGGTTAATCTTTTGAATGAAGAAGCCAAATGTAGAGATTCGTGCAATTACCTAGGTCATCATCATAATGATATAATTCAAGCACTCACAAAATGAAAACATTTAGTCTCTGAGTTAGGAACTACTGAATTAAACTTAATTCATGTCTTCTGTTTTTTTTTAATCTTCTCATTGTGTTCCTCTTCACAAGACTGTCCTTCTAAAGTTTATATATATATATATGTGATGTGTTTTCTGTGTTGTGTGTTGTGCAATGCGTGTGTTAACCCTGGCACTGGACATCTGTGTTATCGTGACGACACTGACACACATGTGGCACATGTCTCCGAACAGGTTCAACTAGATCTTCATCTGTGTCGTCTGTCGTAACACTTGTAACGCTAATGATACGATTGTGTGCATTCAAGTAATGCCGACTAATTGATCGTGATGCAAGTGTGTGTTGCGTCATCTGGTGTTATGGAAAGATATTGTCAGTGTCTGATCTGAGGCTACCTTGATGTAATGGCTTATTTTTGTCGAATGCAATCAACGAGCCCAGCTGTAGTATTTAGTTCACTCAGGACATCCCTCCCCAAAAGGGGTTATCCTGTCATATTTTCTTGTTAATGATCAGCTTTGGTATTCAATTTCACGTTGGCCATAACCTCCCCAAAAAGTTATAAAACACCATCATTACAACAATGGAGAATCTAAGCTTTTTTAGGATGATTGTGATTAAGCCTGAGATGATTTAATAAACGTATTTCTATTTATTATTTTCGGAAGCTCCAGCTGCTTGAAAATTATTATTGCTCATCGTACTGGAAAAATAATGATTGGAAACCATTATCACTCCTAATGGAAAAATATTTGAAGTACTTTGAAGCAATAGGTATTACGAAAGCAAACTAGTGCTAAAGCTTAGTAATCTTCGACATTTTCTTTTCTTAAAGTATTTGCATCATCAGTTCTGTACCTTGCAGTATCTTTTGCAAACGCATAATTACTGGTCAGTTATTAAAAGACACGCATGTTTCAGATGGATATATTGAGTAATTCTATAAATCGTATCCACGGTATCGGGGGCAGGCGGTGAAATGCTAATATGATAGCAGCGAGTTTTCCTGCGCCAACCCAACGTTACGTAAGTCGGGGCCACTGCAGATCAACGCAGAGAAAAGGCAGTATTCTTGGCTGTGCATTGAATATGGAACCACCCAATTAAAGAAGATTTGCGTAGAGAGAGAAGTGATTTTTTTGGCGAAAAATGTGGAAAACTTATTTTGGGGAACACGACCACGTGTGTTAATTCTCACGAGTGTGAGAATTAAAAATACATCATGAATTGACATAGGACTAAGTTAGTAGGTACTAAGTTACCTTCATTAGGTGTACGTGTACAATACTTACTACGGTATTTTAGACTTTCATTTTCTGGTGCCGCTTTCACTAGATCCAATTAAAACTCATTGTTGGACTACCTGCAAATTAGTCTACCATCAAAGTCAGTCTAAATTGTAACAGTATTCGCAAAACACGCACAAAATTATGAGCCACTTAAGTAAATAAGTTAGAAACACGTGCAACATACTGTAATTATGTTAATATTACATTACCTACGTCAACAACGTATATGTTAACTTAGGTTAGGGTTGGCAAGCATAAAAATCTTGGAATTTAAAATATTGCGTAACACACTTACTTACAATGGCATATTCACCATCCCCTTGCCGTAATCTCAATTCATTTGGGGTCGGCGCAGCATGTCTTCTTCTTCCATACTTCTCTATTACTCGTCATCTCATCAGACACCTACTTTTGTGCCATATCATCCTTCACACAGTCCATCCATCGTTTTTACCTACACGACAATGCCCTTCAATTTGAAACTTCAACCAAAGTCGAGTAGACGATTTTTCAAGCAATTGATTACTCAAAACCCTTCAGATTGTGATAGGAAGAGTGTGACACAATTTTATTGGGGTCCTGAAAATCTCTTTCACACGTTTGGCTTCCAAACTTGACACAGGATTTGACTAAGTATGTATGAATTTTGTGGTCGATTTTCATGATGTTTTGCATACGAATTCTGGGTCCAATCAAAATCATAATCGCTACAGCTTTCGATGTCTGTGGAGCTTCCAAATCCAAACAACTTCTTGAATTTGACAACCGTACGCCACGACTCACGTGTCTGCAGTAATATCACGTAATACTTACATTACACTGGAAAACCGGTAACAGTTACAACCATTACATAATTACCGAAAACAGGGGCAACCTTACTGCCCTGCACGTGTACTAGCCACAGTTCACACTCATGCATGGGTGCGCCCGCGCATACACCGTGTGGTAAATGGATCATACGTGTCGTGTTCTTGCGCACTGTAAGTTCACTATACTTAAAGCCGGATATTCACTAGCGGCCTAAAACTGGCAGCGTCTGGCAGCGCAAAACATGTTCCTATAATGAATGGGTGACTGGATTTCGTTAGAGTACTTTCACAAAGAGTTGCGTCTGGGAGGTTCAATTCATTAAAAAAAAAGAATCCTATTCCCTGTTTAAAACTATATTGTGTTCTTCTTTATTGCTGACACGATAACTTTGACTGAGCGAAAAATTCGCCACTTCCCCGATGTCATTGATGGCCGCAAGTGTTTCACAGAGTTACAGCTCACTTGTCTGTACTCAGCTTATGAGTCTTCAAGTATGTCGTGTTTGCATGCGACTGTCGTAGTTCTGTGTCCGGAGATAAATGTGATTAATTGACCTAGGTGATTAGATTTGATCTGCGTTTAAATTGCATGGTTTGGACTGAATGCAGGTGATGTGATTAAGCTTAATTGGTTCACGCTTTTTTAGAGTGGCGGATTCTTTATTAAATTAGTTTTGAAGACTGATCTGGGTAGATGAGCTCGGTTAATTGTGTAGTTGAATGCAGATTGGCACAGGACCGTGGAGTTTGGCACATGCAAAGAGAGGCCCCCAGCAGTGGGTGAAGTCGGGTTGTAGATGATGATGATGATAGTGAAGTATAACAACACAGCATCTGATAAAAGTTTCGAAGATAATAATCTAATCTATTCAAGTTTTACAGCTACACAGACGGATGCGTCTTTACATAACAGAAACAGTCCCACTTCCGAATGCCTAAGTAATAAAATGATCTAATTTTGTATTAAACTGCTAATGATTAAATCATCTAGGTAATACGTTTTTGTTCTAACAACCGGAACACATAAATAGAATATGTAAAGACAATTAATTTTACATTATAAACGTACACACGGTTTTATTTCAAGAAATGGTGTTAAGGCGAGATCATACCGACGTTTTTGACGAATTATATAGCGAATTTGATTAAATTTATTATTTCCTTTATTTATTTGTTAAGTACACGTAATAATACTATTTTTATTAAAAACATTCAAAAAAACGTATCGTAGGTCTTAGGGGGTTTATGACGAATAGCGAAAACGATTAATTTATTAATCATTTATAATCGATTAATAATCGCAATCGTAATTCAGTTACATAATTCTGATAAAGCTATTAATGGAATTGCAATCAAGAATATTATTTGAAATTAGATCAATAGAAGTTGATAGCTATACAGAGTGTAAAAGACCTCATCACGAAGCCGTCAACCAAACATTCTGTACATCAAACTAAGTAACTTTACGCAAAAATTTAGCTGGGACACAACTTTTTTTTTTGGGGTGAAAAATCATGTTTTTTGGTAGAACTCAATGTAACGCACTCAAAACATTTTGCTGATGGATAGATTGAATAGTACGGGGGTCGTGGAGGTGTTTAAAGTAAAAATCTGACATTAAAAGCTTGTGATTAATGAAAACTTGTCAAAACGTTGGAACTTTGACCCCCAATATCTCCGTAAGTAGATGGTTCCCAGATATGGTGTAGAACAAAAAAATGATCGCAATGAAGGGGAGAACAAGTACCTTTCGGCTTCGTTAAGAGGTGTTTTACACCCTTAATATTATAGATCGTTTAGATGATTCGCGAATAATAGTTAATAGCCGGTAACGCTATACCGTTATAGGGTATATATATATGACATAACACTTCAACGAACAGATATTATCTAAAAAATACGCATATTTGGTTTAAAACGTAGCGCCACAGTTTATCTCATTTTATTGACTCATGAATATTTCTTGGGTGATGTCAAACCACTTTCGTTCTCTAGTGTAAAACTAACCAAGTAAAATTAATTTGACAGAACTTTCTATGGATTTGAAAAGTTAAACCAGAAAATCTTTTCTGAACTCTGTATAGCTGACCTCGTCGAGCCTTACCACTTTTCACAAAAAAAACAGTACAATAAATTGAAACTATTGTCAAATAGACGTTATGGCCCAATCAAGACTATTTTCAACAAGGTAAACATATTATAGATACCGAAAGCTTTTTGGTCGTTAGCCCCGAAAGCCCCAAAAGGTTGGGCAGAAGTGTACCTAACAGTCCAAGGTGGACTGTTAGGTACACATTTCGCCAGTTATATTTAAGTCCCATGTAATAGGGGCGAGCCTATTGCTATCAACCGGGCACAAATCCAGACTCGTGGCTGCTACTGAGGCATCAAAACCAATACAATTTTAACTTTTCGATCACGGAATCGCAGCTAGAATTTCACATAATCTCGACCCTCTTTTCGTCTTATGACGTCTAAGTGCTAAGACAATTATTGCCAGGTCGCCTAAACAATTATGTAACCAAAAAAATGTTTTCAATATAATTTATAGGTCTCCCTTCAACTTGTTCTACTCCCATTTCGATCACGCACAGTCTTCACCGGCATTTCCTTGTGTTGTCAGCATTTCTTCTGACAGCAGACACACCACTGACACTATTGTGTTAACCAAGGAGGTCATTACACAATTGAAAGTGAAACCGAACAGAATGTCATATCAACACGCAATGTGCGCTTCTGTTTAATCAACGTCATCATGGAGTAGTAAGAGGCTAACGGAAAAAGATGTCCGGCATAGAATGTCCGTGCCCGTTCGTACAACAAAATCAAGTAGGTAACAACATTTGTTGAACTGGATAATAAGGAGCCATGGAACTGTCTGCTCTGGATGCTATAGCTCTCGGTTCTGATGAAAAGGTTTAGTAGGCAATATCCTCAGGTAACAGGGTCATAGGCTAATTATCTCTACCAGAAATGTTTGTTACTCAAGCTAAAATCCTAGGAAAGACCAGATTTGAGTGGAATATTTGCAATTTGCATGCTTGGCAGTATTTAAAATAAATAACTCTATATATTAAGCTCAAATTCAATGTAGTGGGTTCAGCTGCAAGCAATTTATATCATGTTAACTTAGTCGCTGTTTCCTTTGATCTAAATCTAGGTATAATTATTTATTTAAAGTTCATCCAGTTTCATGCCACATAAGGCTTAGGTTAAACCTTGTTTAGTTGGGTAACCTTACGGCAGCGGAATTCGCTTGATAAACTTGCCACTTCTATACACGTAATCTTCTTACCTTTTCAATATTTCTGAGCAAAACAACAACAAACAAATATAGCTACCGACTTCGGGAATTAAAACTTCAAGATGTTCTAAGCACTACTCATGTTTTAAACGCATTGATTACACATCGCGTTCGCATCACGTTGACGAGTCTAACAAGTTAGTTTCGTCCATTGCACAAGTGTGTACCCACCTCAAAACAAGAAAACGAACTCGCTGCTTCTTTGTGTTGTAACTTTGTAACACTTATTTCCGCAAGATATTAAAAGCTGCCAATCTGTGTTACGAAACCAGACAAACGGCATAATTTTTAATTCTGTATTCGGCATCATTCGTTGAGATCATTTTACGCAGTTTTGTGTGAATCTACAAAAACGATGCTGACTTGTCGGTCATTGAACTAATGACTTAAGAGTGATATTATATTATATTATATGCAAGGTAAGACGTTTCGCATCTCTCAAAGATACGGTCTTATAATACCGGAAATGAGAAAATCGTGATTTACGACTGAGACGTCGGAGTTAAAAATGGATCTTACCAACAAAAGATTTACACGTAGTCAAACAGATATTATCTAACTTTAAGCAAAGTGGTTCTGCTTCATCGTAATTATTTGCGTAAAAATAACCAGATGTTATGGCTTCATTCTCCATAATCATCCGCTACAATTATTGACAAAACAATTCAAATGACTCAGTCGTGATCAATCCACTTAAAACTGCTCCAAATACCGTAAATTGCTTATTTGCATAACGTTCAAAATATTTGCAAAAATTACAGAATCTGATCAATCGAAGTGTTTGTCGTCACGAAACGTAAAATAATTAAAAATGACGAAACGGATTTGTGGAGCGTTGCGTTATACTTGACAATGAAACTGACGCAGCACGATATGCCATCTGAAACGAGCACAGGGTTGGCAGCAGCAAATCTTTGGAAAAGGATTTGAGTTGTAACAAGACTTGGTAGTATGAAATGTCTATAAATCAGTGAATTAAGAAACAATAGCAGCGTTTAGACGTATTAGTAGTTTAGACACGATACGAAATACGGCAAGGAAAGAGGGAGTACCTAGTAATAAAATGACAACTCAAGAAAAGCTACATAATGATCAGAAATAATAACATGATAAAGATAAAGACACAAAGAAAATAAGTCCATTTCATCGAATCCGGAGTCAGTTGGAAAAAGAAAAACTCATTGATACCTTATGTAGCAAATTCACAAAAAGGTACTTACTAAATCTGAGCGCAGCATAAAGAATCCCACCATGATGTTTAACATAACGGATGCAAGAATTGACAACCTTAAGTATATTTGAAAACAATGCAACTCGAGCGTGCGCCAGCGCATTAGTAAAGCTTAGCAAAGCTGTGCTGACCTTCGATGGACGGATACGAGAGATAGTGTGCATGATTACCACACGAGTTTGCTTGTACACTGGGCTAACAATAGGTGACCTGGAAGGTAAGGCAATGACAACATAGCTGAACCCTGAACCGTAGATGATTGGATGTTGGGTACAACGAAGGAAGGAAGAATTAATTAAATAACATGATTAACACAGAAGCAACATTTTATTCCAAGCAGACATCATTATGTCTGCTTGGAATAAAATGTTGAGAGGAAGACCAAGAAGAAACATGAACAGCACATGGAGCAATTGTAAAGCAAATAACAAAGGTAGACAAACAAGCTGCTGGCATTATATGAAAATTGTTTCATCAATCATCTACCCCAGCTATAACCATTCGATGTTTAGACCTCTAATTTAAGTAAGTGTTAATAAAATATTTGGAAACAAACATGAAGTAATGGACAGGCAATATAAATTGTCCATTGCCCGCATTTTTAAGTGAGGAGTTGACACATTTAGCAGTTCGATAACCCGCATTCCTCAGACGAAGTCACCTCGCAAATAGCAGTACATTCCAAGTCGCGAACACAAGTGCATTAGCCAAAACTCGTCACGGACCAGATCCCTAGCGTTATTATTGTTCAGCCAGCACCTACCTATTGCAACTGCGGTCTCAACGGGAACCAGCTGCCAATGCGCAAGCGCAAGCTTCCATTTCACGACTCAATGATTTTGATGGAGAAAGCAGTAGCTCGCATTATTTGTGTGACTGCGTTACACTCGTTCGATAGGTACCTAGTCAAGATGTTTTTCTGGTCTATTTGCTTTAGTAACGGTTTTTAGGTATTTCACGGTCTGCCAGGCTGAGTGATTGATGACAGGTTGTGCGATTTAATATCTTGTTTATAGAGATTCTTACGTCTTGAATTCGCATAACAGTTATGGACTCATGATATTTGTTCTGGGATCTTTCTGTTTTAATATTTTATCAACTGATCATGACTCTTAATAAGCATTCGGTTTGTCGAAGCCATACGTGACATTTAAGTATAAGTAATATTACAAAACTTAGTCTTTTGTCACAGTCCCTTGACATACAGACATTCATTTAATTGCTAATAAAATATATTTATCAATGATTTCTTAATCATATTGCAGTCGACTCGCAACACGATAGGCAATTTTTCAACGAAGTCGCATATTTTCTTGAACAACAGGTATTTAGCAACATTATAAAATTTCATCAATCGCTGTACGCAATTTTAGACACTAATTGGTAAAAAACATTGCAACTCACTTAGTAATAGCAAAATTAAAAGCTAGACTGCGGAAACTATTATTTCAGTCTATATTTCACTGAAATATTTTGAAAGACTTGAATGTTGAACATAACGCCTAAGTCGACATGAACAAGTGACGCTAACGTTCAATTTATCTAGTAGAGCCTTCATGAAGACATAACTTTGATCCCAAGGGAGACTTTATGAGGAAACATAAAAAAAAAATCCTGTGCCTTCAAGAGCCAACAGCTGATCATATAGGCGTTCTCGTATGTCCCTATAGTCCCCACATCATGATGGATAACTTCATCATCTTCACCAAAACAACGATGATTACCAATAGCAGGTAACATTCGCAAGGGTTTGACCCAAAAAGGTTATTCCACATCTACGTTTGGTACTGACTACTGAATAATAAACAGGTAACTAGCTATTTTTAAACCCGGAAATGATCCGATCTGCAACAACCACAGCGGACCGCAAAACAAACCATATTTAAGAAAAATAAAACAACACATTCGTTACACGCACGTTTCTGTCATAAATAAAAGGTCAAGTTCTTGGTTCTAAATACAAAAGTTCATTTCAACTGTTAGTTTTTATTTAGCAGCTTCCTTATGGTCGAGATTTATTGGATTACTGAAATGTTAAGTGTTTTTATTATGAAATATGTTAGTTGGTGCTAATTAAGAGTTAAAGTTAATAACTATTGTTTGTTGTAAAGTAATTCTAAAGTGTGGTAGTAGGTTTATAAATAATTTTTATTTTATATCCACAGATATTGATGCTCGCAACAAAAATTACGAAAACATGATTGATTCGTAGATTATTAAAACTAGGACAGCCCTAGAAATATCTTGCACATTTCATAACGTAAACTGATATATTGAAATATACGTTTTCCGATATGGATCATTGATTTATTGACGCGTCCTTATTTAGAAACGTTTTACACATGATTTCAAGTAACTGCCGGCAGAGAGTGAATATCTTAGAACATTGAGCCGAGGGCTCTATGCTTGCGAGAATCGCATCTTGGATACTTGCTTTACTAGCAAGCATCATTATTGCAACCGAATTTATTCGTTAGTAATTAGCAATCAAAAGTTAGCGATTTTATCGTTATCTATGTCGAGACTGCCGAAGTCGATTAACTGTTTCCGTTATCGATAGGTGTCTTGTTGATCGATACCAAATGCTGAAATGTCAGGAATGTAATGGAAGTCTGCATAAAGATGGTCGAAGGCCTTCTAGGTAGGGACATTAGAACGGACAAGTCTAGTAAACTATGGTTACAGAATACAGCGAAAATGTAGGGACTACCTTTTATCTTGCTCTCTGGGTGTCTGAGGTCTTTCTGGAGATCCATTTTTGTTTATCAAATATCATGAAAAAGGAAATAAAGGTTTGTGATGAAATCGTTACTAATTGGCAGAGAAGTGAGAATAGGTGTGGGTGCCAATATATCGATTGGTTTACCTCGTAACATCGTGCAATTTTATGATTCATTAAGTGACAAGAAACGACTAATTATGTAACTTTATATCCTACCAGTATCATGACACCAAAAAGAATAAATTTTAGCACTGAACAGCTTTCATCACATTAATTACATGAGTAAATGCCAAAGGACCACACCCAAAAGTTACGCCGATGTAATGCAACATTTACCTATATATGTAAGACATATCTGACGACCTACTAAGGGTTCGGACTGATAATATTCCTTGTATGGTCGACGACGATTCTTTTTCCGGTTATAGCCTATAGAATCTCTCGTTATGGAAGCTTATGCAATGGAGAATATGATAGGATAATTAACCTAGAAGGGACGACATTTGTTTTGATTGGTGGCTGTTTTTGCATGCACATTTTTGAATTGGAAATGTTAAATACACGGTGTAAAAGACATCAACGCGTTCAAACTGTTACCATTTTAGCAAATGATTTTATTAAAGATTTAAACCATGCAGCATACACGTGAGAAATATTTAATGGTACTATCAGGTTTAATGTAGCTGACTGGCCCAGACAGGTCGTAGAACTTGTCGCACATAAAACCCAGTGGTTTATGCATTGGTACACGTGTGTTTTCGAAAGTTACAACTTCCGATTTTTTCTTCTAATCGCAGGAAATGTTACATACTCGATAGATATCCGAAGCCAAGTTCACACATAAATTACCTAATCACAAGCCAGAGTACCTTAGCTAAGAATTTCTAAGAAATCCGACCATATTCTGAAAGTCCGTAATTGCGTTCATATCAGACTGTTATCGTGTCAGCTGACCAAAATCTTCCGCAAACCGGAGCGAATACGCAACTGTGGCCTGATCTCACAGACTCACACCTGCTTTATCATGAACGTGTGCGAACCAGTTCCACTGTCATCGAATTAAATCGGCGCACATTACACAACGGCCCTGCGTCTGCGCACTGCAGCGTTCATTTTGGAGAAATTGCCACCATTACGTAACTCCGATACTCCGATCTTACCGTACATGCTTTACACTTGATATTTACAGAGATTTATAAAGTTAATGGTGTACGAAAGTGAAATTTAATTCAATTCTGTCTTCCGACAGCTGTATGCTCGCTGTAACTAATTGTGAGATGGATACGGGAAGTAACGATCTACAAACTGTAATTGAATCGCAAGCACTCGATTAAACTTGCAAATAAAAGAAACTAGCATAAATTGTTAGACGCAATGGTCCTTACATTAACGAGATGTATCGCTACCATTTCCGGTACAGTACTCTCTGTTAGATCTTCGAGATCCTTAGTAGCTTCGAATACTAAATCTAAGAATGAATAATACTGTAGTATTTAGCTTATCATATAAAGGATATCCATTAGATGCGGAAGCTCAAGCGCGGTTGTTGTGGTTCGTAGGTGCGCTAAGTCCAGCAGTAGATATTTTTCGGCTGATGATGATGTACGAGGTTATTTTCAAAGTTTTGTCAATATATTGACCAAGCTTTCCTTTGTTTCAGGTGGAGATATTTGTTGACGTTACTTCTGCTCGGCGTGGCGTTTGCTGCTGAAGATGAGGATAGTATACCTGACGCAGGAGTTGACGGTGATGAACTAGCCCTGGATCAAGAGGTGAGAATCGTATTTACAGAGGAACCTTCTCAAATCTCTTATTTTAGCATAGATTCGCGACGCTGTCTTACCTAATGGTAAGCAGTCATGTGGTTGACGATAGTTCATCCATGGTAAGAAGTTATCAATCATTCTAGACTTGAATACTAAAGGAAAACATCAGACTCCGGTAGGGAGTCCACCTCTAAATAAAATTAGCTTACAGCCAAGCATTGCTGCTTTTAATAAATGCTTGTCTCTATTAGGAACTACTGCTATCGTTGCTGTATCTTAATTTCTGTATGACTATATACATTTAGAACCGCCATCAAGACTATTGAGCTTCCCAATGTGGTCCGAATATAAAGAGAATGTCTCTAGAATAATATCAGTCAAATTGTGAGATACCGATCACGACATTACCAGCCCGACATATCGTGTAATTAACAGCTGATTGAACCTATCTGTTGATCAATAGGTTCACAGCTCCCTTGCGGATTTCTAAGTCACGATTTAGCCTTGCTACTGCCACTTTCTTTATCTAGATCGAAATAGATCTAATGACCCACGATTGATGTCTATAGCCTCTAGCTTTAAAGGCACCTAAACGGAGAAAAGATTGTAATGTCGAGTAACATTTTTAACTTTTTGCGAAACGATTTCAATTACTTTCATGTGGCTGCTGGGACATTAGCCATCAATGTGATGGATGGCGGTAATGGCCACACATTATGTGGTTGCAATATTGCCTATATTTAAAGCGGTTCATTGCACTATTTAATTCGAGCTCTAGAAGATTTTTTTAACTTAGTGTACATGGTCTAAAGTGTCTACCTGCACGATTAACTCTCAATAGTATCTTTGACTTGAATCTAGGTGCTGTAAGCAATTCTTTACACTGCTACAAGATCAAATTAAAGATTATTATAGTCAGTGGAAGTATAAAATCGTAATAGTATAGCTACATTAGATACTAAGGTAACACAAGAGGAGATATAAGATAGATCTTAACAAAGAAAACTAAGAAAAAGGAAGCAAGCATTGCCTAACCAGCTGGACTAAAAAAACTTAACTTGTTTGATATCTATCTGAAACTAGTAAAAATATCGAAAACATTTTTTTACCCTCTCAGGTAATGTCAGTTATGCACTAGTTGCACATCGTGAAATATACCATACCTAATAAATGTAATAAAAACAAACCAGGTTTAAATAAAAACTTCACAGAATTGGTTTTCCCGGCAAATTGACAAGAGTCGTGACCGACATCGAATGTTACAATATAGCCGTGTTACACGATGCAATTTTTCTAACGCCATTCCGTGTCAATGTCCGCCTAGCAAGGCCGTTGAGAGTGAAAGTCGAAAGCTAATCTTTACGATTTTTTCTCATTTTCTTTTTTTTATACGTTTTCCGAACGTCATACGCCGCCATGTTGCTAATTTCAGCGGGAAAGTCTTTCAAAAAAATAACTAGATCAGATATAAAAATAAAACTGAAGAGCAAAGGTTTCTAAATGCATTGTAATCTTAATCTTCAACATAATCTCATTGTTCCGGAAACAAATATTTGCCTAATGATCCATTTTTAAGATACACAGATAGTTCCACATTTGCCGTTCATTTTGCGTAATCGCGTGAGAAAAATGCAAACATTCCCATTATAATGTATTCGTTTTGAATTCGTTTAGAAACACGTGCCGGATTGCATGCGCGCCATCTGAGGAAATCTATTCGACGCGTTTCGTTAAAATTACTAATTTGAACGCTTGTCAAAATGTTACGGTTGTACTCGTTCATGTACATTACTTAAAAATATATAATTGCGGATTGAAAAACAATTGCGTGAAAGTGAACAATTAAAGACAATAAAGAAATTAAATGTACCGAAAGACCGCAATAGTTTTTATAATGACTTGATGTAAGCATTCTAGCACCTGTCAATAAATTAATAGCTAACGTCCCCCAGGGCGATGAACGGCAATTACAGAACTAATGCAGCCGGTTCAAACAAAATTAATAACACTAACTTATTAACGAGTAAAAGTCCACTCTCCCGGATCTGGTAACATGTAACAGTGATATAATACCCGATAACAACACATTACCGTCGTCCCGCACGATTGCACACTCGTGAACCTCGGATTTTTTTCTTCCACCAACAATATTGCCACAATGAAATTTTGCACGCGTCAACAACAATTGAAACTGTTTATAATACAAATTATCCACCGGTAATTGCGTAAATTATGTAAGTTTACTGTTACTGCTATACTTACTTCCAGTTTTTTAGTAAGAACAAAAACTGATTATGCTCAAGCTTAATTGGCCGGAAAAATTTGTTACTAATGCGGGTACACGTGTGAATGTCTAGTCACTTGACTTCCATTGTTTTATGCTATGATAAAATAGGCAAGTGTCGACAGTTAACATTTTCTAGTCTGTCATCTCATCTGTCTGCCTTTTCCCAACATTTTCTAGTCATTCACACTTAATTGAGTAGTTCCTGGGATTATTGGAAATAGTAAAGGGCCGAGAACAGAACCCTGGAGCATTCCCATTTTTATATTTAACTTGTTGTAGATAATAGCTCTATTAAATGTTGCGTGTCTCTTTTTATTATATTTAAAGAAGGTAATTTCTTTCAAACGAGCGACTTCACAACTGTATGCGTTTCATCAGTCATGCTATCAAAACCTTTACAAAGATCTATTATAATTATTGTACTAGATGATACAGGAATTATAGCAATACCCATTTTAAACCGTTATTCTTCAATTCCAGGAGTCCCGAAACCTTCGGCCACGAGCGTACACTCCCACAGCCTACAACGCATTACCCAGTGGGTTCCGGCCGACGCCTTCACTAGCTGAGCTAGCTGGCTACCAGAGACAACAAGAGCAGCAGCAGCAGCAGCAACAAGAGGAGCAATATGTGCTGCAACCCAGGCCTCAACAGCAGTACATTGACGAGCCCAGACAGCAGCCGCAGAGAGGAGCTCCTCACAGAAAGGTAAGCGATGGGATTTGCTACTAACTTGAAACAAATATTTCTTATTACAAAAAAAACATAGCTGCAATTTAGATCATTATTATGAATCCATAGCCAGTATACATACTACTTATCTCCACACTCCTTTCCAACTCCGTAAAACTTAAGCCTATTCGCCACCGTCGACGAATCAAATAAAAATCCGAACACAAAATTTTCTGTAGCAGGACCAGCGCCCCGCAAGGCTACAACAAAGACCAGTCCAAGAAGTGGAAGAGGAATTAGAAGAGGAAGAGAAGGAGGAACCTGACCGTCTATCTACGTTACTGCAGCAGTCCAAGTTCAACTGTGTGAGCAAACAGTCTGGATACTATGCTGATGAGGAACTGAACTGCGAGGTGTTCCACTACTGCCAGGACAATGTGAAACACTCCTGGGTCTGCCCTGATGGATTCTCTTTCCACCAAGTATGTGTATTGTTAGAATTAAGACGAATATTTTAATGCTAAAACTTTACGGCATCTTCAGATGCGACAGGCCTTAAGAGCGGCCAACACGCCATACTTTTCGCGATTATTTTGACAAACGCTCGTGCGTGATTATGAAGTTGTTACACATATATCTTTAAATTTTTTGAACTGATAGGTATCTTGTGCACTATATCTAGGCTTCTATCGAAACAAAAAATAAAAATTTGTAGGAACAAATTCAGTATAAGCCTCCAAAAATTGCTGTTTTTCTCAAATGTTACCTCATCTTTGGCCGTTCATAATGTACTCATAAATTGTAAAACTAAAAAAAATAGCCTGATAGAAGCCTTGCAAATATAGTGGAGATTTTAAATAACAAATATTTATTTCACAAACTTGTAAGACTTATTCAAAAACACGTATTTCCTGGCACAAGTTTTATAAATTTTCGAATACTATTTTTCGTTCAATGTCCTCGCGTTAGTCGGTATGAGGTGCGCGGGTGAAGAGTAGTGCGGGGTCGGGGCTAGATAAGACAGGGCAGTTGAAAAAATATCGCCGCGATGGCTCTGGATGAAACAACAAGCTTTTCAACCATGCTCGCGTTGATGATAGACGCGCCGGGAAGGGCCCTCTTAACCCATCAAATCGGTAAGGACGCAGCTCCGGACACCGGACTGGTTACAAATAATGTATTGTAGTATCTCTCAGTGTCTGGTGTACGCAGCTGATCCGCAATGTGTTCGTTCGGGGTTAACCTTTACTCAGAATAATAGGAACCATATTTTTGTAACAGAAATTTTACCAACACCTTTACTATTCCAGGTTCACTTGATCTGCATGCCGCCAACCCACGAAAACATCTGCCAGAAGTCGTCGAAGTACCACTTCGTGAACGAGTACCTGTACAGGCCAGTGAATGAGGAGGAGGTACAGAGGAAACCCAACGTGTCCCTCAAGTACTCCGACAGATACTACCCGCAGGAGGTGTACAGGGACGACAGATTCGACCAGGAGGATGACGAAGAGGTAAGAAACTAAGGACTTGCGATATTAAGAGTACATAGGATGGGAAGTTGATCAAAAGAAAAGGATATCGGCATGTCCTAAGAAGATAAGTTAAAAATTGTTGTAGATGATCAAAATCAAGACTTTACAGATCAAAGAGAAGGGAGAGACATCACTATCATTTTATTAGTAACACAAGCCGCAGGCAACAAAATCGCAAGTCATTAATTTATTCAGATGAATACCAGCACTTAACTTTACTTTTTGGTCAATACTCTTACTGTTCGTTACATTAGAAGAACTATATCCTTCTTAGGTAGCTCATATTAGTCTAACAGAAGCTGGGCCTCCGAGCTCTGCTCGGGTGAAAATAGAGAAAACGAATTTTCCCGCTTATGTATGAGATATGTCTCATGTCTGTCAAACCCCTTTAATGCAACTTTCAACGAAATCCTTAGAGCCGTTTTCGAAAATGTGATTACAGATCACATGATACGTATAAAGATTGCTCATTTTTTAGTGTAGGATAATTTTGACCACCGTACCAAACTCGCATAGTGTCAGTAACAATGCAATGTGTCCGTGCAGGAGGAGCAGCAGCAGCAGCCCCGCCGCCAGCCGCAGCAGCCGGCGCAGCGCCTGGAGCAGCGCGCGCCTGCGCCGGCGCAGGTGTTCCGCTCCGCCGAGGAGGTGAACATCCCGCTGGTACAGAGGCGCCCGCAGCGCCCCTACGATTTCGATTTCTAAGCCGCCTCTCCATTTAGATGCCATTCTTTGGCTGTAAGCTCCTGGGACTGCACCACCACCGGTGGGAAAGAGATGGCGCCATACATCCTGTATAGCTCCATTTCGTTCCCACATTGAAGTAACATTAAAATACTTCTATGGTGCTAGACCCCCTGATCTGCCGACTCCCTATAATCTATTGGAATAGCCATTTCTATTCAGTGATTCTTATCTTTTCTATCGAGTAAAGAGAAAGCAGGTGCGGGATTTTTGTCATCTAAAAAAATTTCAGATTTTTTTGTTTGATGACTTCTATTCCCGATAAATGCTTCTCGTTATTTGTGTACAGTTTGCAAGTTTTTAGTGGCTAGTAAATTGAACTTACCTGAAAACTTAACTGAAATTTACTCTTAAAGTGTGTTAAGAGCCACTGAAATTAATTATTATGAACAAACCAGTGAGAACGCTCGTGAGGTGCTAATATTACTTACTTGACATTCATCAATCGATTTCCGATTGATTTGTACCATCACATTTTGTAATAACTATTTAAGGTTAAGTTTTAATTAAAACTTATTTATGTTTCTGTACAATAAGTCACAAATTAGTTGTAAGCTAGTCTTTGCGTAAACTAGATATAATAAAGAAAATGAAAATTATGATATTTTGTTTAATTTGTAATTTCTTGAATCTCCGAACAGTTTCCTAATATAATGGGTATTGTTTCTTCTGCTCGCATCAGTGGACAGCTGTAAGAATCTTTTCCATGAACATCTCAGGCATTATCATTGAGGATCTAAAACAAAAAGAAAATGGTTTCAGTATTAGTACTAAAGTTTGGCTGCCGAGAGAATGCGTTAAATTTAACGACACCGAGTGCTAGTGCGGTGGATGTGATCAAAAAATGACCCTTAAGTTGGAGTGTCCTAAGCTACACTTGAACTGAAGCCCTAAGAGACGCTACTAATACCGCGATTGGCGTAGCCACCTGATGGTCTTTAGTCACTTAATATTCAATATTTTTATCATCATCATCATCTGGGCTCAGCCTCCAGTCTAACCGGATGCGATGAATACCTATATCAATATTTTTATCATCGTTTCCAAAAGAGAAGTACCTATATACGTAAAGCAATACATACCTTTGCGATCAGTCATACAGCTACAACAGGTTCTACATATTGTTTCTCCAGCAGCTCTTTTTGCAGTATTCTAATAAACTGTGCGTATAATAGGGTTTTACTGTTACTATCACCGCTGAGAACACAGTTTGTAGCCTGGGCAAGGTGGCTTATGTGGCTATGAACCCGGGCGCCTGCGATGGGCTTGATGAAGGTGGGCAGTCAGGCTATGGATGCTCCGGTGGTGGCGGAGGGCTCGCTAGTTTTGATGGCGTTGGGCCACCGCCAGTGTTCGCACCGGGGCACGGTGGCGGTTGCGGTGGTGGTGGAGGCGGCACGCAAGGCGGTGGCGGGAGCGGCTGCGGTGGGCACACAGACGGCAGACTCAACGGTGGCGGACTAAATTCCTTCGAGTGTTTACATTCATTCGGGTTTGTGCAAAATCTATGATCATTAGGTTCAATAGTTAAACTAAAACCGATTCTAGGAGGTGGAACACTCGCAAATGACGCCTGCGAATCTGTTCGTGAACATGGCAGTGAGGTACTTATTTGGCAACGATAGTCAATATATTCACATCCGAGCAGATTTCCTGGAGGTAGTTTTTTCTCTAAGCCAGTTAAACCGGATATACTGGCCTTAAGCTCTTCAACCGATTTAGGTACATGATCTTTAAGCCGTGGTTCAATATGAGGTTTCTGTAATCTCGAAGGCAATGGCGATGAGCAAGCTTCAGTGTAACAGCCAGAACTAGGTTCAGTGGGCTGTACTCCTTGTGAGTTGTGCCTACAGCAGCGTGTAGAGCAACAATTATGCTCGTGCGTTCCCTCTTCTTCAGATTCACAGGTCGGCACCGGTGGTGTCATGTCTTCTCTTTCCTCTTGGCAGTCGCAGATCTCAACAGTTGATGTGACACTATCGGGGATGGGCCAAGTGGCTAGTTTAGGGTAATAGGTTAACTCACACGACTTTGGGAGTTCTGGTGTCTGGAGTCTGGTGCAATTACAATCTACCTCAGAAGCAGACAATTTGATTTTGATTGTTCCCGGCTTTGACCTAACTGGTATCAATGTGCACGATTGTGAGCACAGTGAGTTGTTTAGTGTCCCGCTCTGTTGTTCAAGATTGTTTTCTTCACTGTCCATTTTAATTTATCTTAAATGTATTAAGTGATATCTTTCCTCCTACAGAAAGATACGTTTAGTAATAATATCGGTAATTGTGAGGATCCCTTTCAGGTGCATAATTTTCTTGTACGGTACAATCTAAAACAAAGAAACGTTTTTCAAGTGACAGGCGGACAACAAAGTGATTAAGGGTACTGTTTTCCTTTTGAGGCACGGATCCCCACGGTGGAGGTGTGCCCCGCGTGGGCGGAGCACCGCCGTGTCCTCGAAGTGCCGATTGGCGGCGGCGACCTCTCGCGTCCGGCCCTGGTGCAAGCCATGGTCCGGAGCGAGACGGAATGGGACGCCGTCACCTCCTTCTGCGAAGCAGTAATGCTAGAGAAGGAGGTGGCGGAACGTGAGAGGGAGAGAACCTCACAGCGTCCCGGCCGCCGCGGGAGACGCCCCGGGCGTCGGGGGCCACCACGTGGCCCCCGGCCACCGTAGGCGCGGGCCTTGGACGGTGGGCTATGGGCTAGCTCGCCGTCCGTCCGTCTCATGACGACAGGCCGTGTCGACGGCGCGTTTGTGTTCCACGCGCGCCTCAAAGAGAGTCAGCAAAAAGGAAGGGGTCCGCAAGGACCGATGCCTGCCGGGGTTGCGGGACTGTTCGAAAGAGATACCGTGGCCCCGGAACACAAAGGGCGATGAAGGAACATGGATGGGTTTTAGTCAGTAAAAGTCTGACACTCTCTCCTGCTTCGCCCAGAGCGGGAGAAGTCATTTGATTATTTCCCATCCAAAAAAAAAAAAAAAAAAGGCATGGATCCCTAAAAATGAGATCGTTTTACTCATTTCGTTTTCAGAGTTCCGAAAATACCAAAAAAGAGAACCCTTGGCCCACGTTGGGTCGGAAAATTGTCGATACAAAATAGAGTAACTCAGGCAATTTGATAGACCTTGGGCTATCAAATTTCATCCAAGTTCGTACAGCCATTACGGCACCCATTAGAGCATTTGTCTGAATGATACTCAAATAGCATTTTTTATTTATACGCAGATAAGATAACCTACACTTAATACCCCCTACCTAGTCAGTGACTTTGTTGCCACCGATTTCCGAAATTATCATTCTTTAATTATTTCCTTTTTTTGGAAGTCGGTTTTTTTGCAAAAAATGTTTTTCAATTTAACTCTTTTTAGTTGAGATCACAGTTGAGATACCCAAATACTTTTTAAATAATAAATACTTTGTAACGACTCTACGAGAAGTAATTATAATAATATCATCATGTCATCAACATAATATAGATGAAGAAGAAAAAATACGTATTATAGAAGATAACTCATAAAATATCCAAATAAAGTTACCAAAGAACATTTAGTGGGAGAGACAGCTGCAAAAATACCTACCTCATCGTGTACCCCAATAGGCTATCTTTAGATCGTTAACCGTCACATAAACACGTAAAAAACCGGCCAAGAGCGAGTCGGACTCGCACACCGAGGGTTCCGTACAAACTTTGTAAAGGACAAACTTAACTTTGCTTTTCGGTCCCATGAAACGGCTATTGCACCAACCGCAAATAATACGTTTGTAATAGTAAAATTGCTTTTTTTTGTTATTAAACAACATATTTACGTTTTTCAGATTTTTCTCTTTACATGTGCTGTAATAACTTGCTTTTTGCCAAATTTCGTGATTCTAGGTCAACGGGAACTATCTTATAGGTTTTCGACCCAAAACTTCTTCTCCGGTACTTCCGGTTGAACTAGAATTGTCAATTTTGGTTAAAAGCAAGGTCTTACAGCACAAGTATAGGGAAAAGTCCGAAAAATAAAAAACGTTGAAAATTAAGGTAAATTTTAGTGTTTACAAGTTTTCGCGAAAATGTAATTTGCCCATATATTTTTATCGTGTTGACTCAGGACCTTAATTTTTATACACTTAATAGGGACAATAGTCAGTATCTTTGAGGCACGGAACCCTAAAAATGAGGTCTGCCAGGGCCAATCCTGCCGGGTCATGGAAATAATTCATATTTTTTGTCGTATTTTTTAGTGAAAATTACGTTACAAGGTACCCGAATTAAAATGCTGGCAACAGTTTACCATTGATTAATTACGTAAAAAAAGTGTGTCTGCCATTGCGCACTCTGCCGGAAGTACTTGGCAGACCCCTAAAATATGCCCCTCCGGCACCCTGAACCTACCTCATCGAGTACCCTGATGATACGCCAAATAATAAACAAGATAGAGGATCAAACGGTCTGCCAGGTCTGATCTTGCGGAACGGAAAGTGTTCAAAGCATTTTGAAGTTGTTATAGTAGGTAGGCAGCATTATTTCATCAAGTTTATGATTATTATTGAAACATTAAATAAAACAAGAAATACCAAAATCAGAGTCAAATTGAACTGTTCTAATGTAAATCAGTAAACGCATGTACAAAAAAAATGTTAAATATTCGCCAAGATAGCGCACAAAAGATAGCGATCGTTAAGCAAATATTTAAAAAAGAAGGTAGAGAGCAAATGGAATTCTACAGGCCTGTATCTCTGATTCCCATCTTCTCAAAATAATTGAGAAATTCATTCAAACGGAATTAAATGGTTACATTGAAAAAATAATATATTATGAAATGAGCAAAAAGGATTTCGAGAAAATAAGACTATAAATATTGCGATCTACGACTTTTTATGCAACGTATTGACAAAAATAGACAAAAAAACACCTGTATGCTCCATCTTCTGCGATATGGCTCAAGCATTTGACTACGTAAATCATGACATTTTAATAAGAAAACTTGAAGCATATGGCATAAGAGGCAATGTTCTTAATTTAATTAGAGCCTACATAAACAATAGAAAACAAAAGACAGAAATCACGAGGATTAATATAACCACTAAAAAGGAAGAGATAAACCTATCAGAGGAACGTCAAACAACTTTTGGTGTTCCACAAGGTAGTGTATTGGGACCTCCACTTTTTATACTATATATTAATGACTTGCCAAAATCAATTACACATCCTATGACTATATTTGCAGATGATAGCACGGTGACTATTTCTAGTAATAGCAGTGACATGATCCAATATAAATTTGACATTCACAATACTTTGACATCTATAATAGAATGGTTTAACAATAATAATTTAAAGATTAATTTAGATAAAACAAAAATCATACATTTTAGCCAACGACTGACTATGGAAAATATGGACATAAATATAATAGATAATCCAATTGTTGAAATCGTAAATACTAATAAATTCCTTGGACTAATAATTGACAAAAGGCTTGACTGGAAATTTCAAATCGAGAACAAATCTGTAGTTCTTCATTTGCATTGCACTCTCTAGCTGCAGTTGTAAATGGCATGACCATGGCTTAGCTCTCTCACCTAAGATATGGCATCATTTTCTGGGGAAATTTTAGCGACGCTAACACGGCATTTAAGGCCCAAAAGAGATGCATTCGATCTATGTTTGGGCTAAAAACGGTCGATATAATTAGAAGCCGTATTTTAAAAGATACAAGCTATTGACTTTTCCTTGTCTGTATATCCTCGAAACTGCAATGCTCGTTAAAACAAACCCCAAACTATTTCCACGATTACAGGACGTGGTACCGCGTAACAGACGGGATATGACTATTCTTCGAGTCTATCCCGCAAAAACGGCACTCATACGCAAAAGTATCGTATGTATGCCGCCCTACTATATTTAACAAATTGCCTAAATGCTGGAAGGAGCTGAATGGTAAGGCATTCAAACGCCAATTAAAAATATTTCTTTCGCAAAAGGCATATTATGGTATCTCCGAATTTCTAGCCGAAAAAGATTTTTCTGTTGACTTAATTAATAATTTTATCGTTTCTTGACACTAATCCTAAATTTATATGAATATGGAATTTTGACATAATCCACATCAGAATATTTTTTTAATTTATGAAGTTGGTATAAACTTTGCATGTGCCTATTCTATGTATCTCTCAAAGTTATGGAAATATCTGTACGCCGATACTTATAGCTTGCATGCTCTTGTATGTATATGACGGAGGAAGGACTCCACAGTGTTTTTAAAAAGTGTCACGACAGCATTGCTGACGTCACAATTGTTGTCTTCATGATGATCACTCATTTTGGGTCTCCGAAGGAAAACTTCACAAGTAATTTATAAGCTTCGTTTATTTAACGGGCAGCGTAACGACATCCCAGAGAGGTCCGTACTGTACGGCGGCGCGAGCGAAACTAACTCGATCGGATTTTTTTTTTTAGAAGTGACCACTCGCAGTTGCAACTCTCTAAGGTTGCTTGACTGCTTAACTGGACTATCCTGTGGTGGCCAAAAATTACTTATTACTTTAAGGCCCCCAGCCAGGGCTGACTACAGGATTACATTAAATGAACAGTCACTAAGGGCACCCCCTGTGGGGTTCGGGCCTCGGCTTAGTGCGTCATTCAGGAGAGGGCAGCAAGGGACAGGCTGGGTCGGATCATTAATTGGGGAATTTGACGTTACATGCTCAGCGTCGCGGGCTGGCTCGTCGAGCAAGGGTCGGGCAGTGATGTTGCTGGAGGGTCGCAGAGGGCCTCGGCGGTGGGGCCGGATTCGCGGTTTGTATCGGTTCTTGTATCTGTTTTTACTAAGTGTGCTGGTTTCCCTACAACTCTCTTGGAGAAGGGTGATGGGGTCGTCGGGTGTGAGGAGGGTGAGCCTAGGTCGGCGAATTCTAGATATATTGGAGAGGACGTATTTGCTGGTTGAGGAAATCAGGTGGTTTGTGTGTTCACGGTGGTGACGGTGTGGTGTGACGGTTAAAGATGGGAAAAAGATAATAAAATTAAAAGATAATAAAATTTATACTATAAACATGGAATAAAAAAATTAAAATCACTTTCATCGCTTGAACTGGTAGACAGGGTGGAATTTTGTAATGCCACTTGGAGGGAAAGTACTCTTAATACTGCAGATAGAAAATTTTACTCAAAGGAAACATTCCTTTATTTTTGAATAGAAAGCAAACTGCATTTAAAGATTTAAGAGTATGTTAAAACATCTAGTTCAAAATCGAAATAGTTTTGCTGAATAGTTAGCCGTCTCTTCTTGAAACCACCCGTATTCTTAAAATTTTCTACCATTCTTTTCAATACGAACCGAGTTGGTGCCTGTCGGTCTTGATATCTCTCTCCATACCACCGCAGAGCTAGATTCACGTTTTTGTTATTTCAAAAATAAGCTTCCATTAAATCAAACTGTTCTTGATAAGCCTTTTTCACCGTGAGACAAAATGTGAAATGAGTTGTAAAAACAATCAAATGTGAATAACAACTGTGACAATCTAATATGTGGTAATTTAAATATGGAATGTTAGATTATAATTTGAAATTATAATCTAACATTCCATATTTAAATTACCTCATACACGCAGCTACGAGTATGCCGCAAAGGAGTCTGCATTACAAAAGATGGATGTTAGTTAAAGAGCTTTAACTTGACTCATTGAATTTGTAACTTCAAATTTCCTGGTTTTCCTTTCATTTAATTTATCATGTTTGTAAGAGAGATTTTATCCTTATAATTGACCCTAACGATCGATGCAATAAAAGTACAGGGTATAATTTTTTCAGATTTTAGCCGGTTCGATTCCCGGGTGTGGGAGAAGAGAATTTTCGAAAATCTTTGAATGCAGTTTGCTTTCTATTCAAAAATAAAGGAATGTTTCCTTTGAGTAAAATTTTCTATCTGCAGTATTAAGAGTACTTTCCCTCCATGTGGCATTACAAAATTCCATCCTGTATATATGACTGATCAATATCATCGTCCTCTGAATCGATCATTCTAATGGACTCTACAGTGAGTGGTGTTGGATCACCTTCGTACCATAGAGGTTCAAAACTCAACCGATTTTTATTGCATCCATTTATAACAGTTCATTTGAACATGCGTTTTGCCACATAGCGTTTATGAAAGCTGTTCGCAATATTTTTTGCTTTATTAATTTTCACAAGGCGGCATTCCGCATGAACTGAAATTTCTATTTTTTTTATTATGGGACTATTCAAATTAAATTCTATAAAAATCTGTACCAGGATCAGCCAAAACAGGCTTTACACTTCGCTTACTATTGCCCTGACTCCGTTCGTCCTATGGGTCCCTATTAGATCCAACAAGCTCTTCATGAGATGAAATACAATAAAAGCCCTGGGACAGAAGTTTTAAAGCTAGGACGAAACGTTCTAATACCTCACATCATATCTTTTTTCAACACCATCTTATACTCCAGTCGGATTCCCTCTGAAATGTGCCACTCCAACATAAATTTACTCAGTAAAAAAGGAGACAAAGCTGACATTTCGAACTATCGCCCCATAAGCCTAATTTCACATACCGGATGACTTTTTATCACTTTCCAAAAAAAATGGGTATATTAAGTGAACTGAGTACAAGCTTATGGCATACCTAGTTCTTTTTTTCTTTTTTCCAAAGCTTAGAAAAAAATTGATCTATCATCAAAAAACACTACAAATTTCAAGTAAACTTTTCATAGTAGTACAAAGAAAGAGAAATTAAAAAAATAAAAAATATTCAATTTCAAATCATACGCAGTACTTACGCGTATTATTTGAATTTCGAAATTTTTTGAACTTTTTTTTTCGCAAAAAAAAAAAAAAAAAACAAATAAGTATGCCAATTGCTTCTACTTCGTTCACCTATTATACCCCTTTTTTTGGAAAGTGATAAAAAAGTCTGTATATAGGGTGTAAAACACCTCTTAACGAAGCCGAAAGGCACTTGTTCTCCCCGTCATCGCGTCATTGCGATCATTTTTTATTCTACACCATACTTGGGAACCTTCTAGTTACGGAGATATTGGGGGTCAAAGTTCCAACCTTTTGACAAGTTTTGTTTTAAAATCAAGTTTTTAATGTAAGATTTTTAAACACCTCCACGACCCCCGTAATATTCAATCCATCCATCAGCAATGTTTGGAGTGCGTTACATTGAGTTAAACCACAAACCATGATTTTTCACCCCAAAAAAAAAGTCGTTGCCCAGCAATAACACCCTGTATATAAACAATTTATTAAAGTTATAGAAAACCGTAACGCTTCGACCCTTGATCTTCACCAACCTCCAGAACAAGCTGGATGATCGGTTGTAGAGAAGTGGGGACGAACCCCACTTCTCTACAACCGATCATCTCCATAACATTATTTGTGAACTATGCCAAGACATTCGACAGTCAGTTATTAATGCCCTGGAGTCCCAAAATATAACACACACTTACATTGACGTCATTGACAAAATCTGTCGTAGTCGCACCGCGATCTTCAAGCTACATATTTCTGGTCCGAATTTCAACATTGAAAAAGGTGTCAATTAAGGCGACCAATTTTCACCTAAACTGTTCACAAGCGCACTGCAGGAGGTTTTTAACAAACTGCCTGCTTCGTGGCAGTCACGAGGCATAAATTTCAGCGGCCATCAGCTAACAAACCTCCGCTTTGCTGACGATATTGTGTTGTGTTGTTCTTATTTTGTTGTGTGCACTTGCGGCTAAAGCCAAATAAATATGTTTTCTTTCTTTGTTCTCCACATCTGTTTCAGAACTCGAAGAAATGCTCCAAGATCTGAGCACAGCAAGTCTTGAGGTTGGACAGATCTAAAACCAACAGCACGAAACGTAAGGTCGAAGTAGACGGGCATGTGTTCTGCAATATGTCGATGCGTATACAACTTGGGCCAGATAGTGTCTTTTAAAAATAGGCAAGTTATGGAAGTTGAAAGACGAGTCCAAAATGCTTAGAAGACCTTCTGGGCCCTAAAAGAACACATGAAGGAAAGTCTTTCAGTGAGTCTAAAAAGAAAACTCATCAACATGTGCATCCTGTCCGTCCTAAACTACGGTGCCCAAACTTGGTCACTTATTGAACAACAGAAGTCCAAACTCAAGATTTGCCAGTGGGCAATGGTACGCAGCATAATAGGTGTGAGGCGTACAGATTGCGTAAGAAACACCACCCTGCGTTCCATAACTAAGGTTGCAGATGTCAGAAAAAAAAGAGCCAAGCTAAAGGAGAGGTTGGCAAAGATCGTCACTCACTGGACGCCTGACGGAGGAAAGCGCCGTCGAGTTAGACCGCGGCGAAGGTGGTGTGACGACCTGATCTTGTTTGCGGGGCGAACATGGCCATCTGGCCATGTTCGCCCCGCAAACTATCTATCTTGTGCGATATCTATCGCACAAGATAGAGAGGTTTGGAAGGAGAAAGGGGAGGCTTTTGCCCAGCAGTGGGACACATGACAGGCTAAGAAAAAAAAGGGACTATTTAATTTTTTGCTTGCGTATTTTTTATTAAAGATGATGTATGTACCTGGCAGCATTAGTATTCTCACAGTTTTTAATTCCATATATTTCGCAGGTAAATTTTTTAATCAATACTTCACTACTACTACTTCAGTATCATTCTCGTATACAAATTTCTCGTCTAATTTATTGAAGGCTTCCTGGTAGATGAATTCTGTTTTAAAATCTCGAAAGGTTTCGATTTACCTTTGTTGTGAAAAGAAGCGGGGTAGTGAAAAATTTATTCCATTTTTTATTCCATGTTTATAGCCTATTAATGTTCCCACTGCTGGGACACAGTCCTCCTCTCTATGAGAGGGAATGGGCTATAATCCAGCACGCGGGCCCAGTGCGGGTTGGTAGATGTCACATGTCTTCGAATTTTTGGTTCTAGGACATGCCGGTTTCCTCACGATGTTTTCCTTCACAGTTTTGAGAGCAGTGGTGATGGAATAAATTACACAAAGTAATGCGCCTGCCTGGGTTCGAACCCACGACCTACTGTTCGTAAGTCGGGGCCGCCACCACTGGGCCACCGCTGCTCTCTAGTATAAGTCACAAGTCATTAATTCATTTGTTTAACATGAGTACAATAATAATGGTATCAAGGCAATAAAGAGTGCGGTATGTTATGCCAGAGAGCGTACTAATGTTTGTAAAAAAAACAAAAACATAACAATAGAAATCAATGTCAGTAAAAATAAAATAAAATAAACTAAATAATACAAAAATAAAAATGACAATAAATTGTCAATTCATTACGTCATGTCAAGACATAGACTGAAAACAAATAATTACACAATGTCAATATACAATACTAATGTCAATATACAATACTAATGTCAATATACAATACTAATGTCAATATACAATACTAATGTCAATATACAATACTAATGTCAACAATTATAATACAAATTTATTAACAAGGACAAACAATACATGTAATAGCATGTCAAGTTTCCATCGTTACATTTTTGTCTGTTAAGAACTCCGAAATACTGTAATATGCTTTGTACACCAGTAAGGCTTTTAGCCGTTTCTCAAATGAGCCTACCTACATTCAATTCTTTGATTGATCGTGGTAAGTGGTTGAATATGACTGGTGGCATGCAAAAAACACTCTTATACATTAATGCTGTGTGGGAGGGACCTTCTTACGCCTAAGCTACTGTTATCCCTTCGACTTCGGTTATTAGTGTCCGACATTTTTTTAAACATCTTAGGGTTGGCCATACCGAATACTGCAACTTCAAAAATATCCCTGAGAGGTTTTCGATGTGTGGCTAAAACCAAACTGTAATAGATTAAGTTTTTTAGATATTTAAATAAAAATAAATAAAAAATATAAGCATGGCAAAGTCAATATTTTAAATTTAATAAATAATGGTTTAGTTACAAGTCTGTAACTTTCGGCATATCATTTATATAGATTATAAATAGAGGAGGTCCCAGAACACTGCCCTGGGGTACGCCATATGTAAGTGTTCGAAGATTGGATTTGTAGATACATTGACATTTAGATTTAAAATCTATTTCAGATACTTCAACGTACTGTTTCCTGTGCTTTAAATAAGATTCTATTAAATTCAAGATATTACCTCGAATGCCGTAGGCGTCTAGTTTACTTAACAAAATATCATGGTCCACACAGTCGAAGGCGTGAGTCGTGTCACAATATATCGAGCACACAGGTATTCTATTGTCAACATTCGTATACACATTGTTTAAAAAGTCATAGATGGCTAAATTTATACTTTTACCTTTCCGAAAACCTTTTTGTTCCTCTGTCAAAATGTTTTGTTTGACTAGGTATTTTAACTTTTTTAAATAATGGTTTAACTACAGTTGTTTTGAGGCTAGTTGGATAAGTACCTTGTGTTATGCACAGATTGAGAATATAGCTCAAATATGGAGTCCGAGACGTACTTAATTACTTTGGCTGAAATTCCATCACTACCTATACTACCGGTATTTTTTAAAGATTTACTTTCATTTTTATGACGATTTTGATGTCATTTTCATTCCTAGGTGCCATAAACATTGAATTACTTTATGTTGAGATATTTGATGTCACTTACTACACTACTACTACAACAGCCCATAACGTCCACTGCTGGACATAAGCCTCTCCCATGATGGGAGGAATTTGCCGTAATCTCCACGCTTGGCAGGCGGATTGGAGATCGCAGTGATGAAAGACTAACAGAAAACGCTGCTGCCCATTCTCTGGTCTACGGAGGCGCAAGGTGTTCTGCCCCAGACATTAGTCGCCTTATACGACACCCGTGAGTGTAATGGGTTGGTTCTATTCTACTCTGCCGGATACCACACGGCTAATGATGTCACTTGTTACACTAGTATACATTTTATTATCTTTTAATTTTATTATCTTTTTCCCATCTTTAACCGTCACACCATGAAATAAGAAGATTATCTTGGCGAAGATTTAAGATATTTTTTGTACATACGTTTCCGGTTTTACATTAGAACATTTCAATCTCATTATGATTTTGAATTTTTTTTGTTTGTTTAAAAATAGCTATTGCTGTTATTTGACCAGCATTGTAGCTAAATTGAATGTTTGTATTTTTTTTGTATTTAGATAAATAATTATTGTACCCACATAATTATCTACAATCAATGGCAAACCAACTTAACCATTACATTTATTATTTCTTTGATTATTTTACCTATTTAGGTGTTCGAGCCACATTTCAGATTACCCTTCCAATATTCGTCGTAAGTATCTTCTATCTCTTTCTATATTAAGGTAGTTCACCGGTATCACCTTCTATACCTGTCCTTGTCTTACAGTACTTAGGCAGTGCGCGGCGGCCATTGCTCCAGTACGCTTTCAATATTCGTCCAGTAAACATCCGATACCTAATAATGAGAGTGAAAAACGTTGATTTCGAAGTGAATACAAATAGCGAAGGTAAGATTTGAGGCTACATTTTATCCTCAATCAAAAATACCACTCGGCGCCCTTGGGCCCAGTGACGATATACTCCGCTAGGCGCCCCAGGCCCAGCGACGACAAGTCGAGACACGCAAGTCTTCAGACTTTGAGACGACGCGTCCGTCGTCTGACTGAGACGACATATTCAAGACCATACGTCGAGTCATACAAATCAGTCTGACTTTGAGTCAACACGTCTTCCTACCGAGACGACATCATCAAGGCGACACGCCTTCTGGCCGAGGCGACAACGTACCAGTGTTACGTGCTTTGGTTGAGGTGACGCAGTCGTCTCGACTATTCCGTGTCTTCTCAACTAAATAAATGAGACTTCATTTACTCAGAACTTAAGGCGGCACATCACCCCTTCCTTACAACAACCAATGGTTTGTTTATTTTCAGATATACTATGCTATGATAGGCGAGACTGGCGAGTGTACAACTACTCGTTTCACGAATTGTTCGGGGATAACCAAGTTACTCTTGCAGTCGACGTGAAACTCAGATTCGCAATACCTATAGTGGATATGGCGCTTGCTTTTGACCCAACTACGAAAACTTTGTCGGAGCGCAGTTACAGATCAATCAGATCTACCGTCATGAAGTGGCCGTTGGGTAGAGCACTCCTGTACTCCCCGCACAAAATAATGGAAAAACTTCACGGGCCATCATACAGCTTATTCATGGACATGGTAGCTGCCCTAAAACCTAGGCTGTTGAAGCGATCTGAAGCGGCGATCGAAATCGGGGAACAGCTGGGGAGAATGAAGAGATCAATAGAGGTCCAAGCTGAAGTTCACCCTCCTAAACGCGTGGCTGTGTCTCCAACGTCAAGTATTGAACGCTCACAAAATCTAGCACAAGGGTCCGGAGAGCACCTACTTGCTTCCGTTCTAAACCAACAAGCGACCTTTTTTAGCTCGATGTTAAAAATGCAGTCGGAACAGAATGAAAATATTAAGTACTTACTTCAACAAAGATCCGTATCGCCGGACAGGGCCGCAACACCTCATCATACGGCAGAACAGGACTTAAATAGCTCTTTCGAGTCTTAACCAGATAGCACCATGTCGGAAGAGGCCTGCTCTTCAACACAGTCGAAGGAAGCCGATGTGCGGTTTAAAATTGCCAACGCCCAAAGGAAGCTAGCAGAGATGCAAGAATCAGATGTCTCCGATACCGAACCGATGTCCGCCATCGGCCATACTTGAACGTTCTGACCTCGTTCTGGGAGCAATCACTAACGGATTATTGCAACAAAGAATAATCTTCCAAAGTCTTCTGGACAGTTTGCCAAGAGAAATAAAAAAGGTGGGGAACGATTTTGTTGCTGCTGATTCTAACTTCCGGATATCTTCCGATACATTAATACAATAGTGTGTGGGCGTAGGGCCGAAGTGTTTCAACAACGCAGAGAGATTTACAAACCCAGAGACAAAGCGCTTAGAAATATCTTGCACGAGATTCCACCTTCCGAAACCCATCTCTTTGAGGAGAAAGCTTTCACCGAAGCTGTGAAAGAACAAGGCGGCACTCATAAGTTTTTTCATACCAAAAAGACGCCGGCGAAAACGTCCACCGCAACAAGACCGCATCCAAGCCACAGTTACTCATCACGGGGCCGAAGCAACTTTCAAAGTTCGCGGTTCCAGAATCGGGACTCAAGAAATCCAAAACGGTCTTCCTATAATACCAAATTTACACAGAACAAAAGAAACGAACCAAATGACCGCGCGAAGAAACAGTTTAACCCCAATTCTAACTCAAGGGGGAAAAAGTGGGGGAAGGGCCAAAAATGACTCCTTCGCAGCGGGACGTCTGGCAGCATTCACAATGAAATGGAAAAACACTCCCGCAAGCATCTTAAAAATTATAAGCGGTTATCGAATTCCATTCAAAAGATCTCCTCCTCTCACAAAACTTTCAACTTTTCTGAACGATTATGTCTTCACCCCAGGATTTCGTCTCGTAAATCAGCAACAAATCCCTTCACACATAAACAAGGGAGACTACATGATGAAAATAGATATTTCGCAGGCGTATTTTCACATTCCAATAGCGCAAAGTCACCGTCGATTCCTCTGCCTGGCTTACCAGGGAACAACTTACGAAATGACATGTCTCCCATTCAAGCGCACCCTTGGCAAGCGCACCGTCCGCATTCGCAAAGGTGACGAATTGGGTCGCACAGCAACTGAGGCAAGAGCGCCTACGGGTGATCATCTACCTAGACGATTTTCTAATCATTCACGAAGATCCCATAACCCTAGAGAGCCAAGCGAAGTTTGCGGTAGGCTTCATGACGGAATTGGGATGGCAAATAAATTACTCGAAGACATCAACAGTTGCCGCGACCAAGCTACAGTATTTGGGAATAATATGGGATACGAAGGAGAACATCAAAAGTTTGTCGGAAGTCAAGGTTCTTCAGTTAAAGAACCGCATATTAGATCTTCTGGACAAAATGAGATGGAGTTGGATGGATGCGAAGGTCATTCTGGGCAAGCTGAACTTCGCATCTTTGGCGGTTCCGCTGGGAAGACTCCATTGCCGGATGCTACAACGCGCCTCAAAACGCTTGCCTTGGGGACGTCCTCACCGAAAATTTCCGATAACAATCTCAGCAAAGACAGAATTAGTCTGGTGGTTGAAGCACGCTCACAGAAACACACCCATTCACTTTGCCAACCCAACCATTTTCATCACCACCGATGCAGCCGACGAGGGTTGGGGTGCCATAGCGAACAGTCGTCATCTATAGAACAAATAGACACTTGCGCAGAAGAACTGGCACAGCAACATGAAAGAACTGTGGGCCGTTTTCGAAGTCCTTCAATGCTTCGGACGTGAAGTATTTGGGAAAACAGTGATGTTACAGTCCGACAATCGCACGACTGTGGCGTACATCAACAAACAAGGTGGGACAAAATCAATGACATTGCTGCGAGCATCGATGAAGATCCTTCTACATTGCGAGAAGGTGCAATGCCATCTGGTTGCTCGACATATCCCGGGAGTATACAATGGTTTAACAGACAGCCTATCGCGAGAGAAAACCTTGCCAGAATGGCATCTCAGCAGGTTGATCGTATCCATGTTATTCAAAAAATTCTTTACACCGCAGATAGATCTGTTTGCTTCAATAAGATCTGCTGTAGTACCAGATTACGTCAGCGAAGATGTAGGCGATCCTCAGAGCAAATTCACAGATGCTTTCAGCAAGAAGTGGCGGTACAGGCTGGGATGGATTTTTCCTCCACCTGCATTAATTCCGCGCGTGTTGCGGCACTTGGAGATGTCGGAGGGACAGTACATCATGATCGCCCCGATGTGGGACAAAGCTTTTTGGAAACCAGCCAGGCATCTCGAAATAGGATTGTTAGATTACTCTTGGAGGCCATCCACCTTAAAGACCTATAAACCGATTTGGATACGGTGGTGCAAATGGGCGTTATCAAAGAGTATCCCAGTAGATAGCCCCGAGGCTCAAGACCTGGCCAAGTACCTATGCTACCTTCATACGGAAGTGAAACTAGCACCCAGGACGATAGCTCTACATAAATCAGTGGTAGCTAATTTTAGCAATCCACAACGAGCAGAAGAACTCAGCTCGCACCCATTAGTAAAACGGATTTTTAAAGGGGCCTTCACAGAGAACCCTCCAGTAAAAAAAGTTAATACCTTGGAAGATCGAAGACCTTCTTTCATACCTGAAATCCTATACCTTTAATGATGATAGAATTTTTGCTGTGTCTAGGCACACGTGCATCCTCCTACTTCTAGCAACAGGTAGAAGGGTTCATGACCTTACACTACTCAGCATCGAAGATGGTGCCTTTGAGGACAAAGAAGAAGAGATAATTTTCTGGCCTAAATTCGGATCCAAAACAGATTCTCATTCATACAGGCAATCCGGCTGGCTGTTAAAGAAAACGCCAGAAATCGTTAACAGACAGCTTGATATGGTGTTTTGGGTCAAGAGATTAATTGCCGTCTCAAAAGACAGACGCAAAGCACGGAACCTTAAAAACCTATTTATTACAACTAGAGGCGTTACAGAAAATGCTTCTCGTACTGTCATCGGAGGCTGGATCAGGACTTTGTTCAAAGACGCAGGCATTTCAGCATCGGCTGGTAGCTTTAGGGCAGCTGTGGCGTCAGATAATTGGATTAATAATCGACATAATATTGATGAAATCCTACAAAGAGGAAATTGGAAATCGAAGAATACTTTTTTCAATCACTACTTCAAGGAGCTAAAAGATGTCCCAAAATCAAATTCTAATGTTCTTACTACCAGCTTCTTATCCTTATAAGTGTTCTAGGCGATTTTTGTTGAAAAGGTCCATACCTACTTTCAAGTTTAATTATTTAATCATTTTGTAGAAGTCCTTTAGCTTTATGTTCAATTTTTAATTTGAGTTAGATACCCACCGATTGGTATAAATTAAAAAGAAATAAATACTTATGTTTCATTTCTTACGGTATTTTTATTTTTTCTAAGCAGATACATAACTACACATCTAGGGGTAATGGTTCCTAGTAATCTCACAGTACGCTTTCCTTAGGCAGCGCCGGCAGATAGTAAACACGTCTCAAATGTGGTTCAAGCGTAGGCTCGAACACCTAAATAGGACCGTTTTCCCCCCGAAGGATAGAAAACGGATATTTAGGTTTCAGCCGTAGCTTGAACCACAGCTTAAGGGCCTTGCCGGCTCCAAGGTACTGAAGCAATGGCCGCCGCGCACTGCCTAAGTACTGTAAGACAAGGTCAGGTATAGAAGGTGATACCGGTAAACTACCTTAATATAGAAATATATAGAAGATACTTACGACGAATATTGGAAGGGTAATCTCAAATGTGGTTCAAGCTACGGCTGAAACCTAAATATCCGTTTTCTATCCTTCGGGGGGAAAACGGTCCTATATTGTTAGAATGTTATTGTACACGTAGTTATTGTTATTATATTTAAAATATACATATTTGAGTGCTACAATTTTTGTTTTATTTAAAGTTTCAATAATAAATATAAATAAAAAAAATATATAAATAAAATAAATTTGTATGAAATAATGCTGCCTACCCACCATACCAACTTCAAATGGTTTGAACACTAAGTTCCGGCAAACTCAAACTCAAAGCATTTATTTCAATTAGACCATTACGGCACTTTTGAATGTCAAAAATACAAAAAAGAAAATCAAAGCTACAGTACCAGTCACAAGGCATAATAACTTGAGAAAGTACTGTAGTTGCCCATTCCCTAGCGTAGATCTCTATGGAGAAGAACGGGCAAGAAACTCCATGGACACTCTTTTAAAATCGAAATATTGTTACAAAATCTTGGTTACATCTTTAATTTTGAGATTAACTGACAGCGCCCGTTCACAAACATGACGCATGTACCGGCGCCATTCAACTCAACCATATTGAAGGGAACTAAATGACCCGACACACCCGCCACCATCAGCGAGACATTTAAGTGAGCATGACATTCTCTCAGCCACCAAGGCATATTCACAAGTCAATGAAATATAAATAAATGTAAATGGTGGCTGAACAGTACAAAGTACTCACACATGTGCTATGCAATTATATAATACTAAGAACTGGAATCTATATAATGCAAGTATATTTTTACAATCTTCTGCAGCTTCCACAAAACATTAACATGGGAATCAATTCTTCATCTTCTTCTTTACGTGTCGATGGACTCAAATAATGCCCGACCCAAACAATCAATTAATTTGCCCCCCCCCCCCCCCCCTATGGTTGTGGAGCTGGACCAGCATTTAGCCAAGCATTTTTATCATCAATGTAATCCCCCAATTTATAATATGCTTGCCTACATAGTGTGCGTTTTATACAAGATTTAAATTTCGTCTCGTTCAGTTGAAGAATGTGGGGAGGTATTTTATTGTAACATTTCAAACAGTACCCCATGAAAGATGAATCTACTTTAGCAAGCCTGAAACCTGGCTGAACTAGTTGGTCCCTATTTCTAGTGTTATAGTGGTGTCTGTCACCTCTTCTACTGAATAAATGCCGATTTTTCCTAACGTACATGATGTTTTCATAGATGTATTGACAAGGTACTGTCATGATATTAATTTCCTTAAACAGTTCTCTTAGAGAATCGCGTCTACGTAATTCATAAATGGCTCTGATGGTTCTTTTCTGCAGAATAAATATAGACTCGATGTCTGCAGCCCGTCCCCATAGCAAAATACCGTATGACATAATACTATGAAAATAACTAAAATAGACTAGCCTCGCGGTATCAATATCAGTGAATTGACGGATTTTTCTAACAGCATATGCTGCTGAGCTCAGCCGTCCTGCAAGAGATGTTAAATGAGGACCCCATTGTAACCTTGAATCGAGCGTGATTCCCAAGGAAACCGTTTTATCGACAAATTCTAGTTTCTCTTGATTCAATATTATGTCACAATCACTACTTTTGACATTTGGTAGAGCAAATCTAATGCACTTAGTCTTTTTTCCATTTAGTACTAAATTATTGGCGGTAAACCAATTGTGGACCTGCAGTAGGGCGTTATTTACGTCGTCAAGATTAGTGGCACGTCTGTTTATCCTAAATATTAAAGAAGTATCGTCAGCAAACAACACCATATGCGGATGGTTGTTAAATAAATGGGGTAGGTCATTAATATACACTAAAAAGAGGAAGGGACCCAATATCGAACCTTGTGGTACACCCATTTTTACTTTTAAACCCATTGAGTTGTTATTTATTTGTACCTGCTGCTGTCTATCATTCAAATACGATTTTATTAAACTGAGCGCAAGTTTACCTAAACCGTAATGCTCAAGTTTCAAGATCAGGGTTTCGTGATTTACACAATCAAATGCCTTCGAAAGGTCACAGAAGATTCCTATGGCATCTTGTGCCTCTTCCCACGCAGTAAATATGTGTTTTAATAAAGTGACACCGGCGTCAGTTGTACAACGTCCTTTGGTGAAACCATACTGGCAAGATCAGACCTGGCAGACCTTTTGATCCTCTATCTTGGTTATTATTTAGCGTCTCATCAGGGTACTAGATGAGGTAGGTTCAGGGTGCCAGAGGGGTAGGAGGGATATTTTAGGGATCTGCCAAGTACTTCCGGCAGAGTGCGCAATGGCAGACACATTTTTTTTTTACGTAATTAATCAATGGTAAACTGTTGCCAGCACTTTAACTCGGGTACCTTGTGACGTAATTTTCACTAAAAAATGCGACAAAAAATATGAGTTATTTCCATGACCCGGATCGGCCCTGGCAGACCTGATTTTTTTTCGTGATCTAAAGATAGCCTATTGGGGTACCCGATGATGTAGGTATTTTTGTGCCGGGTCTGCCACTAATTTATGTGGGACCGCCGCCGCGCGCCGCCGTGCGTGCGTCTTTTACCAAATGAATACAGAATCACGAAAATCTTACCAGTATAATCATAGTGAAATCGGTGTACATACACGAAAACAAAAAAAAAAAGATACTGGTAGAAAGGATGTTACGGAGGTGGTTTTACCGTAACCGAAATCAGAGTTTTCAGAGAAGTTTTTAAATTTGATTTTTCGGAGTCGGAACCGGAACCGGAATCGGAGTCGGAGATGGTGGCAGAAGAAAGACGCGTTAAGGGCAGGCAATAAAATAAAATGGTACAAAAATTAATTAGTCAGCCTCTTTAATGTCTTCAATTAAAAATAATAAACCTATATAACACAGGTATCACAGATAAAAATAATTACGTTTTTATAACAGTTGGCAAATTATATTTAGACCTCCGATTTAAAAGTATCGGAACCGAAGTCGGAACCGGAGGTGTAAGATCAATCGGAAGTTCCGACATACCGGAGTCGGAGTCGAAGCTCCGTAACATCTCGGTATAATACCATATAACCTCCTCCTTTTTTACAAGTCGGTTAAAAATGGTTTCAAAGACCCTTGACTTACTAGTAGGTACGAAATTAGCACAAAATTGATATTGATACGTTCTATTTTATGATACATAATTATATTACTCAGTTACTACTTCAGCTAGCGTTGTAGGTCTAGGTATTCACTTGATTTTTGACCGACTTCTAGAAAAGGAGGAGATTGTGTATTTCACTATGTATATTCACCGATTTCTCTGTGATTAATGGTCTGATTTGAGATTCTTTTTCATTTGGTAGAAGAAGCTTCCGCGGTTCCTCTTCGTCTATGTGGATGGTGTGCTATACAAATCCTGGCTACGCCCCTGCTAAGTACATATTAAATTGACTTGTGTTTGCGCCAAAAAACTGTCGATTATGGGTATTACAGGAGCTAAACGCGAGTTTTATAATGCAAAAAAGCATATGATTCACTGCAATAAACGAAACCAGAAAAATATGTGATATTCTTAAGGATATATAATAATATAATAATAATAAGTATTTATTTCCCAAAAAAAAAAACGGCAGTTTGCACTGTATACATTGCTTGAAAATAATATTTACATTATGATGCAATAGTAGACTCTATCTTTTAAACTATATGCTAGTATGTTAGTGTTTTGGAAACATAATACAACTAATTTTACTCGAATAATAAAAATCACGAACTTAAAAATTTCTTTTAAGAGTCCCTATCAATTTCGTCGCAGTACTAGTTTAAGTAATTTTGGAGCAATGTGCGCGTGTGAGCGCTGGAAATATCGCTAATGATCGTATTGTGCGTAGTCTCATGCAGTGCAGCGGGAACAAACAATCTTGGGCCGTAACCGTATTATAAGGAAATCAAATTTGCATTTTAAGAAATCAAATTTGCATTTATGCTGCATTTTTTTAATGAAAATTGGAAAATTATGAGTAGACGAAAGCAAATAATATTTTAGGTAATAAAATATGTATAAAAGGTTGAGTGATATTATGTATATTTTATTTATGTTGTGTGGTTTATTTTTTTTCAATACTTTTAATAAACTGCTAAAATTGTCGTACAAGTCTTACTAGCTAGTATGAGGAGCTAAGGTAAACGGCCCAGTAACCGTTAAGTTTTGAACTTCACTGACTTTGCAGGTTTACTATGCTAAAACTAGAACACTTACAAAAAAAATAATTACATGACTAGACAGATAATTTAAACTAGTTTTAATGTATTTTTTTTATTTTTTGTTAGTATACATTTTCTTTAACAATAATACAAAAAAAAGGCTAATTGTACCAGTACCCGGTAGATTTGTACTAGTAAACGTTAAATTGTCCCTGAATCCGGTAATTTCCACCGCAAATTTGAACTCTATTGCTTTACGTTAAAGTTCACGGAAATGCTATTTTTGCATTTCTGCGTAAAATAAATAAAAAAAGGTTTATCCAAAGAAAATACATTTTAATTAATGAAAAATTCTAAAATGTATTACTTACACAAATTATAGGTAATAGTTGCCAGAACTCTTTTATCAGATGGTGACAAAAAAAAAGCGCTTTCATTGCAATTAAAAATCCTACGTGGATCTCGAGTTGCTTCTTCGAGATGTCATCATTTCATCATCATTTCAGCTGCAAGACGTCCATTGCTGGACATAGGCCTCCCCTTAGTGTCGCCACATTGACCGGACCCGTGCGACTAGCATCCAGCGGATTCCCGCAACCTTCATCTGTCCACCTACTGGCAGGCCTTCCAACGCAACGTCTTCCGGTTCGCGGTCGCTACTCCAGAACTTTTCGGCCCCATCGGCCATCCGTTCTGCGAGCAATGTGCCCTGCCTACTGCCACTTAAGTTTGGCAATTCTTCGGGCTACATCGGTAACCTTGGTTCTCTTGCAGATGTCCTCATTTCTGATTCGATCACGCAAGGAAACTCCGAGCATAGCCCTCTCCATTGCCCTTGGGTGACTTTAAGCCTCCTGATGAGGGCCATTGTGAGCGACCACGTTTCGGTCTCGTTTGTAATCAATGACAACATACACTGGTACACATATAATAGACTTTCCTCTTGAGACACTGCGGTAAGTTGGACGAGAAGATACAGCGCAACTTCCCGAACGCTGCCCAGCCGAGTCAGATTCGACGATTGACCTCTTCTCCAAGTTAGACCTACCTAACTGGACCGTTTGTCCCATCATCCCATGCACACATAATCGTCTACAACTTCGAGTGTAGAGTCTCCGATCTTGATAGGAGTGGGTGTGACATGGGCATTCAACATGACCTTGGTTTTGTCCCTGTTCATTTTAAGACCCACTCTTCCGGAAGCTCTACTGAGGTCATCGAGCATTATACTGAGGTCCTCCATGGTCTCAGCGGATATACTCGCCATTGACGTTGATGCAGCCTAGCCATCTCCAGTCCAGAACCTTGAGTCTTCAAGGTTCTAGACTGGAGAGGATGATCCTCCAGTGCACCGGTGAACAGTTTCGGAGATATAGACGTCTCCCTGTCTCACACCTCGCTGCAGAAGAGTAGGTTCCGAGGCTTGGTTCTGAAGTCGGACTGACATGGTGGCGTTTTTGTACAAACACTTCAACACCTCGATGTACCGACAGTCGATTTGGCACCATTGGAGAGACTGCAGTACAGCCCAGGTCTCGATCGAATCGAAGGGCTTTCTCGTAGTCCACAAACGCTAAACAGAGGCAGGTTATACTCTTCGGTCTTCTGTATAACCTGTCGCAGCATATGTATGTGGTCCACGGTGCTAAAGCCTTTTCGGAAACCGGCTTGTTCGGGAGGCTGAAACTCGTCAAACCTGCGCGCAGATGATTCTTGATGACTCTTGAAAATAAATTGTAGACATGGCTTAGAAATGAGATGGGCCTATAATTCTTCAACCAGCATTGTCGCCCTTCTTGAAGATGAGTACCACCACACCCCTGCACCATGCCCGTGGCGTTTAGTTTGCTTCAAAATACTGCGTGGTTATCAATATCCATACTACGAGTAAAACAGCAGCGCGCCACACGATGCGCATCGAAAAACCTGGTTTCAGAACAGCAAAGCAGTAACGCGGAAAAATTAGAAAATCATAAAAAATCTAAAGATGCAATCGAATCCAGGTGATTACAACACAAACAAGGACCATAGAAACTACATTCTATTGATTCGAAGGAAAAGAGGACTTAACACAAGGCAATACGGACGATATCGGGTTTAAATGCAACTGTTAATGCAAGTCCCAATAACCTACCAAAATGTATTCTACAGTTTTAAAGGAAAATGAAACCTATTTCAAGGCAATAAGTACACAATAACGGGTTTCCCTGCCGCGTAATTCTCAACATGTAGGTAAAAAAAAAATAGTTGCGGACTAATGAAACTCGGTATTTTGAGAATAGTAATTACGAACGTTCGGAATATTGAAATTTCGGAATTATGAAAATCGGTATTCTGAAATTCGGAATTGTGACTTTCGGAATTATGTAGTGTACCCAAATATGTAGTGCTCCGAATGTCCATAGACCGTGCTTTTCTGGAATCAATGATTTCGGGCAATAAACAGTTTATATAAAGGATCTTAGTGTGAACACCGTTATTCTTCAAATCATTGGTTTGGTTTCATTAGTAGAACTTAAAACCAGAGACAAAAACAACCTTTTTTTTTTAAGAAAATCCACTAATTTCCTCAAGATCATTCCACCCTAATGCCCAGCCCGTGCCAGACTGTAGTAAACAAGCCCTCCACACACCTCCACATCGGTCTCCACCGGCGACAACAGTGCGTGCTGTTGTAAACCGCCGGTGAAGACCGATGTGGTGTGTGGCTGTGGAGGGCTTGGTTACAAAAGTCCGGGCGCACGCTTAATGCGCGCGAAAACAGTTGATCGTTGCCAACCGGGCACTCGGGGACATAACCACCGTGCCGCCCGCGTAACTCACGAGCGATGCATCACGACCTCAGTCAGTCAGCTGTCGCGCAAGTGAGCGCACGTTATCCGTCGGAGCGCGCGCCGCGGGTCGAGCTAATTTTTCTCGCGCGTAAATTGAACGTACTTATTGAGTTAGGAGTGCTATGTCTTACACAAATGAACACCGACCGAAATGGTACGGCTTTACGCCATCACGGGTGATAACCGGGTCTCAAGACGAAAGTCTATGACCAGTGTGTGTTGCCAGTGATTACATACGGGACCGAAACGTGGTCACTCACAATGGCCCTTATCAGAAGGCTTAAAGTCACCCAAAGGGCAATGGAGAGGGCTATGCTCGGAGTTTCTTTGCGTGATCGAATCGGAAATGAAGACATCCGCAAGGGAACCATGGTCACCGACGTAGCCCGAAAAATTGCCAAACTTAAGTGGCAGTGGGCAGGGCACATTGCTCGCAGAACGGATGGCCGATGGGGCCGAAAAGTTCTGCTGGGAGAGCCCGGTCGTTACTGACGGGATCGGGTTTGCGCGGTCGATAATATAGTTCACTTTGCCTTTAATTAACGAAATGAAGTTATTGTTTATTTATAAATTAAAATTCAGTAACAATGCGATTCAATATGCCTTCGTTTGTGTGCCTGTTGAGCAGTGCAAGGCTCGACTCGACGCGTAATTTGCGCTGGCGATCATTCAATTCGTGGGGCACCCATTTGTCAAGCTTTTTCACCTTGCCAATCCGACGCAAATGGACCAATATTGTTTTGATGCTAACCTCGAAAGCTGCTGCTAATTCAGCTGTAGATTGAGAATTATCAGCTCTCCAAATCACCTTTAATTCGTCATTGTCGACTAAAGTTTTCGGTCGACCATAGGGTTCATTTCTTAGGTCGAAATTTCCAGAACGGAAGCGGGCAAACCAATAACGGGTGGTGCGATCGTTAGTAGTGTTTGCTCCGTATACGTCGTTGATGTTGCGTGCCGCTTCTCCCGCTTTGCTGCCACGACGGTACTCATACTCCATAATCGCTCGAATTTTTAACGTATCCATGATGACGAAAAACGTACAAATGTGATGAATACAGAACGCTATCCACTAAACAAATGACTTATTTTCAAAATAGAATTCCTTAATTTAAAAATAAAAATAATTGGAACTTAGAACTCTTAGAGAAAAAAGAAAAAATTGGACTTGAAATAGCCAGTACGGCAGAACGGCAATTTCATAGGTAAAGACCTATTATGATATTGACAGCGAGTCATTGTTTTCACACATCTGTGAAATTGTATTAAAAATGAAGATGGTGGCATTCGTTCTGATTTTGGCCACGTGCCAAAAACCGTGTTTTGCATTGGTTTTCTTCCTATCTTCGGGGGCGTCAGTCGGTTCTTGCGGGAGACTCTTCTTCCAACTGGTGTAATCTTGATGCTGGCGTCCCACAAGGCGGTATCTTATCTCCACTTCTGTTCTCTATTTTTATAGATCTCATAACTACCGAGCTTCAGTGTGCGTATCATCTTTACGCTGATGACTTGCAGCTCTACAGTCAGGCAGGTGTTGACAACTTATCTGATGCGATTGAGGGGCTGAACCGGGATCTAGCAGTGGTAAAAAACTGGTCTGACCGTTTCGGTGTAGCTGTTAACCCAACCAAGTGCCAGGGTATCATTATAACGGTGGATCTCGGGGAGCTCGGGATCACCGGGGGCCTCCGGCTTAAAGTCACCAAGACGGGAGCTCGGTTGCTGGAGATCCCCGGTGAAACCAGTGGCTCGTCCGCTGACGCTCTGGCTGAAAAGCTCAGAGCGTCCCTAAACGCGGACGAGGCCCGAGTGTCCAGGCTCGTCAGGTGCGCAGACCTGCGCGTCCTGGGTCTGGACGACTCAGTGACCGAAGAGGAGGTGGTGGCCGCCGTTGCCAGGTCCGGAGGGTGCCCTGCCGATCAGGTCAAGGCAGGCGCTCTTCCTCCGGACTCCACGGGCAAGCGAACCGTTACGGTAAGCTGCCCTGTAACGGCGGCAAAGGCTATCGTGTTTGGTTTCCGCAAGGGGCGCTCTACGGTGGACGCCATCATGCGCGTGCAGAGCCCTCACGACGGGGGATGCGGTGTCCCGGGGTGGGGTTGTCTTGGCGGTGTCTCTTGACATCGCCAACGCCTTCAACTCCATGCCCTGGAGCTGCATTAGGAAGGCACTCCGGTATCACCGGATGCCGACCTACCTTCATCGTGTGGTCGGGGACTACCTAACGGATAGAGCCGTTATCTACCCCGGTCGCAGCAGAGAATGGAACCGGCGAGAGATGTCGTGCGGTGTTCCACAGGGATCGGTTCTAGGGCCTTCCTTGTGGAACATCGGTTACGACTGGGTGCTGCGCGCCGACCTCCCTAGCGGTGTCAGCGTAGTTTGCTACGCTGACGACACGCTGGTGCTGGCACAGGGGGGTCGCACGAGGCGGCGGCCGGAGCTATGACACGCGGGGTTGCGATAGTCGTTGAGAGGATCCGGCAACTGGGTCTCGAGGTGGCATTGCACAAGTCCGAGGCCATGTGCTTTCATGGGCCTCGGAATGCGCCACCTCCGGGATCCATACTCACGGTAGGAGGGGTATCCATCGGTGTCGAGTCGACTTTGAAGTACCTAGGACTCGTCCTCGACAGCCGGTGGAACTTCGTGGAGCATATCCGACGTTTGGCCCCCAAACTGGAACGGACTGGGGCTGCTGCGGCTCCTGCCCAACCTGGGGGGAGCGAACGCCTCCTGCCGGAGGCTCTACGCGGGAGTCGTGCGGTCCATGGCCCTTTACGGGGCCCCGGTGTGGGCGCGTTCCTTGAGGCTGCGTGCAGCCCACTACCTGAACGCGCCCCAAAAGGTGGTAGCCGTAAGGCTGGCCCGTGGGTACCGCACGATCGCCCGCGAGGCGGCGTGCCTTCTTGCCGGATTGCCGCCATGGGATCTGGAGGCGATAGTCCTCGCGCGCCTGCATGCATGGCGCGCGGAGGCGCTGCGCCGGGGGGAAACTCCGCTGCCGCGACAAATTGTCACTCAGCGGACAGACTTCCGGCGGGATCTCATGGCGACATGGAAAGAGCGACTGTCGCAACCCCATGCAGGGCACGCCAAGCCATGGTCCGGAGCGAGACGGAATGGGACGCCGTCACCTCCTGCTGCGTAGCAGTAATGCTAGAGAAGGAGGTGGCGGAACGTGACAGGGAGAGAACCTCACAGCGTCCCGGCCGCCGCGGGAGACGCCCCGGGCGTCGGGGGCCACCACGTGGCCCCCGGCCACCGTAGGCGCGAGCCTGTGGACGGTGGGCTATGGGCTAGCTCGCCGTCCGTCCGTCTCATGAGGACAGGCCGTGTCGACGGCGCGTTCGTGTTCCACGCGCGCCTCAAAGAGAGTCAGCAATAAGGAGGGGTCCGCAAGGACCGATGCCTGCCGGGGTTGCGGGACTGTTCGAAAGAGATACCGTGACCCCGGAACACAAAGGGCGATGAAAGAACATGGATGGGTTTTAGTCAGTAAAAGTCTGACAGGGATCCTGCTCCGCCCAGAACGGAAGAAGTCATTTGATGATTTCCCATCCGAAAAAAAAAAAAATAGGCTATCATTGTAGGGAGCCCCTATAGCTTGAGAAGGCTGAATGGTTTAACGGTGCCACCGGTTACCTTTGACGACACAGTGATTCCGTTTAGGTCTGACGTCAAGGATCTAGGTTTGCATGTTGACACCTGCCTTGACTGGCGTAAGCAGGTTGCGATTGTGAGCAAGAAAGTCACCGGTACGTTGCGGTCGCTCTATCGGTTGAAAAATATTCTCCCGTCCCACATAAAGGTAATGCTGGTTCAGTCCCTTATTTTCCCCATACTTGACTATGGCGATGTGTGTTACTATGACCTGAATGCAGATCTCCTCAATAAACTTGACCGACTTCTAAATAACTGCATTCGATTCGTTTTTAATCTCCGTAAGTATGACCATGTGTCCGCACATCGGTCACGCTTAAAATGGTTACCCATCAGACAGCGCAGAGCGTTAAGGGCGTTGACAACTTTGTTTTCCCTTCTAGATAAACCCACTTCTCCTTCTTATCTGACTTCTCACTTCCAATATTTATGCTCTGCGCACAGCAAGAATCTTCGTTCTTCCAATAATCGTCTTCTACGATGTCCTACTCACCGCTCTGGTTTTCTTAAGTCTTCTTTTCCTGTCCAAGCGGTTTTCCTTTGGAATGCGCTTCCTCTGAATATCAGGATGGCAACCAGTCGACTTATATTTAAAGTGAAAGCTCGCGAACACCTACATAAGAAGTTGGCAGACTGACTGAATAATTAATTAGTAGTTTTTCATCATCGTTGTATTTTAATCTCTCTTGACTTTGTATATTTTGTTTGTATGTATGTATATATGTATTTATTGTTTTATTTTATTATTTCTAAATATATATATTTATTTTTTCTTGATAATTTTCTGTACTTGCACCTACTGTTTTGTCTCTGATCCCCCTAAGGTAGACTGGTAGAAAATGCCCAAGGCATTAAGTCCGCCTTTGTACATTATGTGCATAAAGTTTTTAATAAATAAAATAAAAACCCTGATAGTTCTTACCAACTTTTGATGCGTTCTCCGACCCAATGATTCGCAGAGCGGAGGCGAAGTGGATAATTTTAGCCTAACAAAATAACCTAATGTCGTGTTTATTCTGTGTGAACAAAATAGGCATGAAATTAAGTAGAAAGCGAAGACAGATAAAATTTGATCAAAATATTTAAAGTACTTATTCATAGCTGATATACTCGGTCTACTTATAACATTATTTTACTTTACCTTTGCGATCGGACTGAATAGTTTCAATACAAGTCATAGAGTTGTGACCGGCTTTACATATTGTTTCTTTGTTGGTCAGCTGTTCGCCGATTACGTCTACAACATTCGCTTCAGACTTTCTGCTTCCTTCTGAGCAAGATTGATTTGGACACAGTACTTCTTCCTTGCAAGTCTGTCCTTCTAGATCACTGCAAGGACTGATAGTCTCTTTACAATTACCGAGAGATTCCCTTGAATGGTTTCTTTCCTTGGGGCGAGAGCCGACGTCCTTTTGTTGCATAGTTAAATTCAAGACTAGCCTAGGAGTAGGTTCATCAGTTAAACATATAAATTCTTTAGAAACATTGGAATCATACACACAAGATCTAGAGTATTCTATGGTACTACGAAGATCCAAAACTTCATACCCGTAAAAAAATCCTGATGATTTGTCGGTAATACCGGTTACACTGGCCTTAAGCTCTTCAACCGACTGAGGAGTTTTTATTTGACTTGATTTAATAATAACGGGTTCCGCATATGATTTCGATGACCAACCAGATGTGTTAGAAATATTAAAAGAAGGCTGTGCGCTTTTTGAGTTGTGCATACAACCGTGTGTGTAGCAAGATTTATGCTCGTGTGTTCCTTCTTCTTCAGATCTACGGTCTGGAGATGTAGGTCCTTTGCATTTATCGGCATCATCGTCGGAATGCTTACTAGGGTCAGAGGCGAAATTAAGGCATGCAGCTTTGGGGCTAGCGAAGCGTGTAAGGCATGCAGGGCATGTGATAGATCTAGATTGATCTTCAGACTCAAATGACAGGGGTTTTGGTTTTGATGCGGCGCAAGAACATTTAGAGTTTGATGATTTTGATTTTAAAATACCAGAATTTTTTAATTTCAAGCAGATGGATTTACTAGATTTTTGTTTAGCAGGTTTTTTCATATAATTCCACGCTTGTTCCAACATATCTCGCAAATATGAAGTAATTGCTTCTAATGAATAATACGAGCACTGTTTCGCGCAAAGTGGACATTTAATCTTGTGGTCAGATGTAAGTTTTTCAAGATAAACTTTTGCCATTTCTACCAGCGACTCTTTGCAAGAATTCGTTAAAGAGTCATTTGAAAAACTATGGTATAGACATGTTTTAGAGTTTGAACAAACTAGTTTAGCGTTTGGACAGACTGGTTTAGCGTTTGGACGGACTGGTTTAGCGTTTGGACATACTGGTTTAGCGTTTGAACAGACTGACTGGTTGGAATAGGATGAATCAGATAAAGCGTCCTTAGAAACACTGTGGCATAGTACACTACTTTTGTAGTTTGGATGGGGTCGCATAGCCATCGAACAGGATGGTTTAGCGTTTGGACTGGGTGAATTAAATGGAGAGTGATGACAATCGTTGTGGTATTTACTAGTTTTAGATGATTTAGCGTTTGGACAGGGTGATTTAGCTTCAGGACTAGGTGGATCAGATGAAGAGTCAGTACACCACTTGTGATATGTACCAGTTTTAGATGATTTAGCGTTTGGACAGGGTGATTTAGCTTTAGGACTGGGTGGATCAGATGAAGAGTCAGTACAACACTTGTAGTGTGTACCACTTGTAGATGATTTAGCGTTTGGACAGGGTAATTTAGCTTTAGGACTGGGTGGATCAGATGAAGAGTCAGTACAACACTTGTAGTGTGTACCACTTTTAGATGATTTAGCTTTTGGACAGGGTGATTTAGCTTTAGGACTGGGTGGATCAGATAGAGAGTCAGTACAAGACTTGTGGTATGTACTAGTTTTAGATGAGTTAGCGTTTGGACAGAGTGATTTAGCTTTAGGACCGGGTGGATCAAATAGAGATTCAGTACAAGACTTGTAGTGTGTACCACTTGTATATGATTTAGCGTTTGGACAGGGTGATTTAGCTTTAGGACTGAGTGGATCACATAGAGAGTCAGTACAACACTTGTAGTGTGTACCACTTGTAGATGATTTAGCGTTTGGACAGGGTGATTTAGCTTTAGGACTGGGTGCATCAGATAGAGAGTCAGTACAACACTTGTAGTGTGTACCACTTGTAGATGATTTAGCGTTTGGACAGGGTGATTTAGCTTTAGGACTGGGTGGATCAGATAGAGAGTCAGTACAAGACTTGTGGTATGTACTAGTTTTAGATGGGTTAGCGTTAGGTGGTGGTGCTCTTGGACAGGGAAGAAAAGATCTTTGACAAGATGGTCTTGTGTTGTGGCAGGGAGATATAGTTTTTGAACAGATTGACCTTGTTCTACGGCAGGATGACCGAAAGTTTAAAGTAGCTGCTGATGGCGAAGTCCTTTGGAAGAATTGTGTCGTGCTTTCACCGGCTGATTCATCGTCTGGAGGAGGCCTTGGGTTACAACGTGGGCAAGCACTCATGTGTTTATTAATGACTGTTTGTAGGTACATCCATGCTTTCTGTAGCAGAGATTGTTCGAATGAATTACTGGCGCCTGATTGTAGTTGACTCTTTGCTTCACGCGAACATACTTCAGCAACTCCAATTACGTGTTCCATATTACATACAGATCCTACGTTGGATGAGTGTTTGCCGTCAGCCGACGCCGACCAGCCCCCTTGCTTGCAATTCTCATAACTGCTGTTTTGGTCAGCAGATACTTCGTCATAATCATAATTTTTGAGAACACATTCGTATGAAACACTCTTCGAGCATTTTTTTTCTGAACCTGCTTGGTTCATTTGTTGATGTCCTATGAAACAAAATTAGACTTCATCACTTTATTTCTTGGATGCTGAAGACTTTTCGGTGGAGAGAAGAACTAAAGGTAGCCTGTACCTACTAAGTTTTATAATGCGGAAGAATTTATTGGATCGCAAACACTCTCATTTTGGCAGGACGCACAGCAACGCAAAAATCCTCCTACACACACACACTGTATGTGTAGGAGTGGGTGGGACACTTTTTTTGTATTCAAATGCAATGCATTGCGGCTCGATTCAACTATAATGTGCTCTTGCCATAAGGTGTGTGGAGGAAAAGTTATAGGAAGGTACTGAAAATGTTCCAAAGTTTTACTAAACAATGAGTAACATCGGTGTGTGTGTGTGTGTGTAATGTACTATGTTACCTATATATAAACGCGAGTTGTTCCGTTTTGATGTTACAATCGTTCGACTAGTTCTATGGTTCACCTACTGGCTCCAGCTGAATCGGTCGGACTCGCGTCCTTCATCACATGGGTAAGACAATTTTCTTTAATTTCATGGTCTACTCGTATTATCGCAAGACATGCTGAATGGCCGATATATTACTTGGGTTTCCTATGGTACCAACGTATTTTAGGCCCTAAAAGCTTCCTATATACAGTCAAATAAGAATCGGTTACAATAACAAACCACCTAGTGACAACTTTTTCCTTCCCTACCAACTGTTCCAAAAATTACGATGTCCGAAATCCATGTTATTAAACCTAGAAAATGTTAAAGAGCGTAATTATCTTAAAAATACTCACCAGTTACCATCTGCAGTTGACTGTCAATCTTCTTGAGAGGTCTCTGTTAGCCTCTCTAATACTGCGAGTCCTTTCCAAATCCAAAACGTTCTGGAATTAATAGTATGTATCAAGTGAAAGTGAAAACAGAAAGGAACTTCGGAAAAAAGAAGGAAATTGAATTAAATTGTTGGTAGATTATCTGCCTGCAAGCCAAGAGCGAATTTACCCAACTGAATGAAAATGACAAGGAAATGCGATAATAATTTACTTACATGTACGTAATAAAAACTCCACCAAACACTAGTAATGATACTTGTATCAACAAATTCTTACATGTTGCACTAAGCAGACTCTGGAGACTAGCATTTTGAAACTGTGTGCCCAGTGGTTGCATGAATACTTGGTCCTAAGAGTGTGGAGTGCTTAAGTTATTAATTACTGTATCATCTTGCCGGTATTTAAATAATAAATATTTTCTAATATTGGTGCCTCATCGTATGCTCATCGTGCTATTTATTTGAGAGACGTTTGTCGACTTGCTGTCAGTCAAATTGATGTGCGTATTTTTTTGGAAATTTAGAATGAGTTTTGATAAACTTTTTACCTACTTTGAGTGGTACACTACCCTGACTAAGAATTTCCGCCATATGTGCGCCGGCCCATCATTCAAGTGGATGGTCTACGTAGGTCAAATGACATAATGTTCTGAGACATCATGTTTACGTTTATTTTCATCGTAATTAACACAATTTTCATACAGCTTTCCTATGAAAACTGGTAAGGGCCGACGCACATATGGCGGAGAGCAGCGCAGAGCATTTTCCACTTCCACAATTTTATTAACAGATTGCGTGAGCGTCCGCGCGGATGCGCGCATTCTTGAATTCATTGATTTTAGATATTATTTCAATGAGGAGAATGTCGATAATAGTTTGACAGTGAAAAATGCTATGCGCTGCGCTCTGCCATATGAGCGCCGGCCGGCCCTAATTCCATACGAAAATCAGCTCACCGTCACCACTGTATATAAATAGTGTATTATCTATGGTCACGACACAACGACGCTTTGGCCGCAGTGAATAGTTGTGATAATAGTGGACACTGGTGCTCAATAAAGCTGGAAACACAGTTATGCCAGAAACACACTTACGTGTCGGGGCGTGCCGTGACGCGCCAGAAGCATATCGGTTTCATACATTTAGTATGGTTAGAGAGAGACAAATTTGTAGGTCGTGTCGTATCGTGTCGCGTTCTGTCCAAAGAGTACAGTATATAGTTCTGTCGTGGCGCTGACTGCTCGCCACCGATTGCGCCAGAGTGGTGGTGGCGGTTATGATGCGACACGACACAACAGGCAAATAAATATGTTTCTAATACCGCGTGGCTTGTGGCGCGAGCGGACAGTTGTTTGCATTAAGTGTAAAAATGCAGCGTGTGAAAAATGGCTATAATGGCAACGAGCTTATTGAACTTGACGTCAACCAAAAGTTTTATACGATACAAAGTGTAATAAAAAAATATATATATATGTCGCCGCAAGAGGCTCTATCTGCTAAGATTTAATCTAATATAACACTTATAATTCTATTTCATGTTAATATTGATGAACCTGCCATCTCTGCTTGATATTGCAATAATTACATTAATTGACAGATGAATTAAGCGCCATCTATTGGCTTAAATAGTACTTAGATAGTTCGTGGTTTTAAATAGTAATTTATTAAACAAAAGTCTCTAGCTAGATCCATAGTTAAAATTGAGTTAAGCAAGTTATCATTGTTCATTTGACACTAAAGATTTGTTTATGAGGCAACACTCCACAAGATGGCGCCGAATACGATTTGATCAATAGCTCAATTTATAATTTGAAACTACAACTAAATCAGTTTCTCTTACTAAATTACAAACTAAAAAGTAACAAGATTATTTTACAGAACAATTTATTAGTGAAAGGTCTTCTTTGTATTAAATCCTTTGATTTGCCGAACACGATTTAAAAGAGTGTATGGGTACCAAATGGTTTAATAGAAATAAACGTTTGGAGTTTGAGTTAAGTGTTGTGTGTGATTTCAACTACCCACCTACCTATCTGCCAACAATGAAAAATCGTATCGCAAGGCTATGTGATGGTCACAAGCCCGTTCACGAACATGACGCACGGATCAGCACCAATCAACTCTGGTTGAGTTAAGACTGAAAGACAATGGCGGCGGATGGCGCCAATATTTGGGGAGAGTGTTCCTCTAAGCTTTCCCAGCCGTGATATATATATGTCGTGGATTGATGGCGCCATAGTTCAACAAGCAGCGCCATGTAACAATTCGTTTGTGAACTAATAATTTCGTTACTGGAAACACAAGCGCGCCCTACCGTTTGGACACGATCGTCGGTAGAGGGGATACAGCGATGGCTGGAGAAGGGACGGAGTGTTGCGACAGTCGAGCTCCGACCGCTGAAACCTTTCATAAGTGTGTCAACCCTCTCAGTGGCCAGCGCTCCACGGAAAGATTAAAGCTGTGGCAAAGTAGTGCATCATTCGGCAGCTTATTTATGTTGTCGTTACTATAACTGCTGTAAGTCAAGATTCAGTAATTGGTAATTCGAAGATTATAGCGTGTGTGAGAAAGATCCCCGATCACCAAGTTCCTCGAGAATTAGATGTCATAGTTGAAGACAGCGGTAGTGAGACCAAATCTGATTAAGAATGGCTTGTACACTCATACTCGAATCTGTTAGACCGCACCTCATGAGTAACATGATGGCGATGGGTCTGTTATCAGTTGGACCGCACCTCGTGAGTAACGCGTGGGGATGGGTCTGTTAGACCGCACCTCGTGAGTAACACTTGGCGATGGGTCTGTTAGACCCACCTCATGAGTAACATGATGGCGATGGGTCTGTTATCAGTTAGACCGCACCTCGTGAGTAACACGCTGCGATGGGTCAGTTAGACCGCACCTCGTGAGTAACATGTGGCGATGGGTCTCTAAAGGAATCGTTGGTGCGATTTCTTGTCTGTGCTGGTGCACAGATTACAATAAAAGTTTCATGAGTTGAGTTAGCATTGCCTAACAATTATGGTAATGAGTAACAGAATTGTTAAAATTATTGAGTTGTAACTTGTTGATCGGACCTTTTCCAATGTTGATCGGACCTTTTGCAATGTTGATCGGATCTTTTCCAATGAGTCATGTAGTGCAGGAAGCACTGTGTACGAAGCCTTAATAACATGGCATTGTCAATCATGACAGTTACCATTGAGATTCAACCTTTGTTTCTGAACTATTGGCAGGATAGCCGAGCGAGATTACTCTCTGAGCACATTTTGTCCACAGGTACTACACCCGAGGACAGGTGCCAGTCAGAGATGGCCGTGTCGTGGATTGATGACGCCATTGTGCAACAAGCAATGTTGCGACAGTCGAGCTTTCTTGTAATGTAAAACCGTTAGTTTGAATAAAGTTATTTTAATTTAAATTATCTTTCGTTCAAGTGCTCGCGACAGTGCTCACATTTACGTAGAACCATGTCGGATCGCGAAGAAGACTCGATACTTTGCATCTCGGCCACCCAGGACGCGACATATATTTAGTACATATGAACTCAAAACTCAAACTCAAAGCATTTATTTCAATTAGACCATTATGGCACTTTTGAAAGTCAAAAATACAAAAAAAAAACAAAACAAAGCTACAGTCCCAGACACAAGACATAATAACTTGAGAAAGTACTGTAGTTGCCCATTCCCTAGCGTAGATCTCTATGGAGAAGAACGGGCAAGAAACTCCATGGACACTCTTTTAAATCAAAATATTGTTACAAAATCTAGGTTACATCATTCATGTTGAGATTATAGATATATGTGAGAACGATGTAGGAAGACGTGCACATTATGAGCGTCCAGAGTAAAACATTAGATCAACAAATTAAAAATAAAGTAATTAAAATGAACCGTGGCAGCTAAGAGATGACCAGTCCCAACTGACAGCGCCCGATCACGAACAAGACGCGTGTATCGGCGCCATTCAACTCAACCATATTGAAGGGAACTAAATGACCCGACACACCCGCCACCATCAGCGAGACATTTGAGTGAGCATGACTTTCTCTCAGCCACCAAGGCATATGTTTTTATGTCTCCGCCAATCAGTGAATGGACTTCCTCATATTGTGCTTTGTTCATTCTAAAGTACTGATGAAAATTCCTTTCGTCACTCTCTAGTAATTATAGAGTATCAGAGTACTATTAATGGGGAATTTTCCAGTGACGTTTGTCACAACGCTTCAGTATATATCAATAGATGGCGCTGATCAGTCTTAGGAATATTTTTTAAACGGCGTGGGCGTTCCTGTAAAATCCAATGAAAAAAGTATATATTATTTATGTATTATTATAGGTCAATGGTAAAATCTTGTGCCAGGGCAAAACTCTCCTAGACACATGTCAAACTTATTGTATAGTAAAATTTCTTTACTATTCATTGTTGTATATATGTATACATTGTTGTGTATGTGTCTATGTGCTGAAAAAGCATGGCTCTACCATGCTTTTTCAGCGAGATATCGGCGATAACGTGTTTTTCACCGTTTCAATGGCGCGGCCATGGGGTTTTAGTCTTACAGCTCCTAAAATTATAAACCTAAGATTTTTTTTATTTTTTTTTGCAAATTCAATCTGTTATTTTCCTAAATTTGAGGTCTCTGCAACGCTTAGTTTTTAAAATTTCCGTGGCCGCGCGGTTCTCCGCGTTTCGATGGCGTAACCATGTTCAAACCCTTATAACTTTATAAAGCAGTCGTCTGCCGACCAACGTCCAGGCTCTGGTGGATTTACAGCCATTTATTTCTCTCGAGGGATTAGCAGACCCGGCGGAAAGCGTCCAGGACATCGTGACCCCAGGCCAACAATAACAAACAATATAGTAATACAATATTATTGTTGCCACTAATCTCGCGAATTGTGTAATGACGTTTTAAGTTGATAGTAAAAGTTTTAAAGGAAAAGTTTTATTTTATTCTTTTTAGCGCATTTAAATAAAAGGTAAGACGAAAGTAATAAAAGAAAAAGTTATTTGTAAAGATATTATATTGTTGGCGAGTGTTGAGCGGCATTGAATAGCCTTATGTGTGCATGGTGGTGTAACTTCATTTTTTTCGGAACGGTTCGGAACGCTGTGTGTGTGCGTACGAACTAGACGTGCGTGAAGACTAGCGCCTAACTGCTCATCACTGATACTATCTCTGTCGCGCACGATGCCAGGTGAGACAGCGCGCTTTTTGGCCACGCCCACCAATGAGTTCGAGCCCGTGACTTGTGTCACCTTAAGTTCAACTACTGCTTGTCGCACAAAAATAATATTAAACTCCTGCAATTTTCTACGACGTGACAGTTCAAACGTCCGTAGCTGTCGCGGCCATGATGTGACGTCATTATCCACAATCTGCCTTGTTAACATCTAATTTTTTTCGCCTTAATAAAATAATTTTACTAATTAATGTATGTGCTATAATCAAGTTAAAATTGCAATAACAATATTATAATAAAATTTTAGTGAGACTTTTCAATTAAAACTGTTTTTTTTTAACACAAAGAACTTTGACGTCAATACCGGCGGCGTTATCGAGGACGATGCGTTTTGAGAGTGCGTTCCGTTTCACCAAAAACATGCTACATAAAACAATAAATTGTAAAAAAGTGATATAATAGAAACTTAAACAAGTACACCACACCACAATGTTTTTATGTGCCAATACAAGGCATTTTTCATAAATAAAAGAGTTTTGTATTTAATGCATGTTCCCTATCACAAAATGAGCAACAAAAGGAGCTCGTGGCTAAATATTAACAGCCGCTCGGGTCGATCTTTAGGTTAAGCTGTGCTTGCCTAGGTTGGTCTGTGGATGGATTACATACAGAGTTTCCTCCGTGCATCGGAATAGTATATTTCATTACAAGTGCGGAAAGGCTGTCATTGCAAAGAGTTCCGACAAATGTCTACCCGAGCCGAGGCGCAGCCAAAGGCGAGGGTTGACAGTCGGAACAAGTTGCAATGACGGTTCCGCAGGTGTACTGAACGACTATTTTTAATACAGTTGCGAAAAAATTAAGCAATTTAATAAAATAATAAAAACACAATAAACTCAACTAACTAATCATTTATTTCTTAGTAAAGTTAAAGTACACATGTACATTGAAAATTTTCTGTAAAATGGCGCCAACCGTAGAATATAAGCAGAGTTTTTTTTTCTTCACCCATTTTGGTAGGCAATCCATACAGCTTATTCTTCAGTAGATTTTTTTTATTGATAGGAAATGAAAATGAAATCTAATGAGATGAAATGAAATGAAACCTAACCTAACTCATTCAATTAAATCATTTAATCTGATATTGAAATAAATTAGTAGCTTCTTTTTAGAAATATACGTATTTGTATGAATCACACAAAACTCTTTAGTATTACAACTCCCAACTCTCTTCATGGTTGGTTTTTCTTTTTAATAGACATTATTTTGACAGTTGGGAAAGAGAACGCACGAATTCGGGAAAGGTAAAAAAAAAGCACTAGTATGTAATAGCCCACATCCCGAACGCTATACGTCCCTGCAATACAGCACTTTTTGGGCAACTGTATTATAAAGCACGATAAGCCGTTGGTCCCGGCTGTCATTTGAAGATCTTTGACAGTCGTTGGGTAGTCAGTGGCCCAAAAAGTGGTTGTGGTGGTCAGATAGGCAGTCGCTTCATGTAAAATACTGGTATTCAGCTGCATCCGTCGAGACTGGAAGTCGACCCCAACATAGTTGGGAAAAGGCTAGGCAGATGATGATTCCCTATTACAAAATAATCGCTCACAGCTCTTATAAGCAAAAATTATTGCTGGGAAACGACTTTATTTTAAAGGTGAAAAATCATGTTTTGTGCTAGAAGAACTCAATGTAACGCACTCAAAACATTGTGCTGATGGATGGATTGAATAGTACGGGAGTCGTGATAGGGTAAAAATCTTACATTAGAAGCTTTGTCAAAAAGTTAGAACTTTGACCCCCAATATCTCCGTAACTAGAAGGTTCCCAGGTATGAAGTAGAACAAAAAAATATTACAATGATCGAGAGAACAAGTGCCTTTCGGCTTCGTTAAGAGGTGTTTTACACCCTTTATATTTTGCGTTCCGATTTAGATATCACGATTATGACAGTTATGAGCTGTCATCAATTCGGAACGCTCGTGAACGCGTTCACAGTAAACATAACCCCAAACCAAAACCGTTCACAAGACCTATTTTTGAAAATGGAAGTTATGTTGGTTGACTCTATCGACTCGGCAGTGCAAGTACGTAGGAATCGATTCGATAAATCTGACAGTTATTCTCGACAAAATGAGTTTTTATTTTTGTTATAAACTCATTTTGTCGAGAATGACTGTCAGATTTATCGAATCGATTCCTACGTACTTGCACGGCTGATTACTCAGATTTTGAGATAGTGGGTTCTGTCAAGTGTCATGTGACGTGACACTGACTAGGCTGAATGGTCTATCGATGCCGACGAAAAAAAATATATTGACACTGACTGACTGACAGTGAGTGACAGACACTGACAACAGAGGATTATTTAGTTTGATAGTTACCTTTTTATATTGCAAATAATTAAATGAAATTGGTTATTTATTTGTTTAGCTTGAGAAAATGTTAGTTTAAGAACATGAAGTGAACGACACCTTTTTTCTGTGGACTGAACCTCCTGGTGATTTAGTGATAAGCAATAATAGATTATAGGGCTAGTCTGATTATTTTAACGAAGAGATAACTTATCAGTAACTGCGATGTATGCGATAGAATACAAGAAATACCATGAATCCTTCATGCAGAACAACCATGGCTCTACAGCAGTTCACACATGCGCTTGTATATTGTTCACAGTACAGTGTTCAATTTACATAGCCATCAAATCAAGATTTCCAGTCTGCTGCCAGTATGCTTATGAATACCTGGTGATTATATTACCTATGGTCATCGCTCACACCTTACTAGCGGAATACATTAACATGCTAAACTTAATAGTGTTCATTCTTCTGCAAATCAATTTGTTTCTCTACTATCCAAGCATAGTAAAAAAGTTTATGCAGAAAAATGTCTTTCAGAACAATAGGATTGCTTTAATATCTTGTCTTAGAGGACTGACATATCTTATTACAGCACTATGTATCTTAGCTGTAGACTTTCAAGACTTCCCAAGGTACTTAGCCAAGACAGAAAGATTTGGATATAGTTTAATGGATACAGGAGTTGGATTGTTTGTTATTGTGAGTGGTTTAGTCCATAAAGACCTGCAGCAACAACGATTAAAGGATATTGTAAAAGCGAATTTAAAAATGATAGGTATACTTGTAGTTCTTGGAGTAGGAAGATTTGTATCAATAAAGCAATTAGATTACCAGGAACATGTCACGGAATATGGTGTACATTGGAACTTTTTCTTTACAATAGCTGTTTGTAAAGTTCTTTCAACCATTGTATTGTACTTCTCAAATAATGCTCTATTACTATGTATTCTTTCTTTAGTTGTTCATGAACTTGCCTTATATATTGGTCTACAAGACTGGGTATTTGGTGATAGTCCTAGAAACTCACTTATATCAGCAAATCGGGAAGGAATTTCTTCCTGCTTAGGATATGTTTCGATCTACATATTTGGCGTTCTTATAAAAAATATATTACTTGCTAAAACAGTTACAAAATATCAAACACAAATAAAACTCATTTTCGGAACAGTAATAATGTGGGCTTTGACATATTTTGTGGATATTATTCGACCAACATCTAGGACATTAGCAAATGCTGGATATTGTATTTATATGGACACAGTTTTAATAACAATGTCAACTGTGTTATACTTTGTCACAGTATTAGTAGAAGATAAAGATAAACATTTCCAAGTCCCCATTATTCTTTCCCATATAAACACCAATGGTTTGTCATATTTCCTTATAGCCAACTTGTTGACAGGTGTCGTTAATTTATCAATTAGAACTTTACTAGTGCCTAGTTCTGTTACTTTTATAATTTTAAATATCTATATGGTGGTCACATTAGCTATTTTAATTTATCTAAAAGTATTAGGTTTGAGAATATAGGAACTTTCTAGATAGTTAATTAAGGTTAAATAAAAACAATGACAATCCAAAGCGTCTCTTACTGGTTAAACAAGTAAATAAAATTGAAGTGTATGTTTGTAATGTCAATAACAGCTTTTTACTGAATGCGTAAGAGAGTATTTACGGTAATTAAAAAAATAAAACCTTTTTTTTTTAATTTTGTCTGTCGCAGTGGCGCAGGCTCCTAATAACTCGATTCCCACTGGCTCCCCATCAGAAGTTTAGAACACAACCACTCTCTACCGTAATTGAAAAATGACACAATCAGTACTTTTTTACAAGCATCACGAAACGTAAACGTAAACTCGTACTCAATCAACAAAAATTTGCTCTTCAACAACATATTGCTATAAAATAACCCGCAGGCGCTATCGGCTTTTTGGCAGCTAAATTTCTATGAAAAATAAACGTCATGACGTCACTAGCCAGCCCGCCTATATTAGGACTCTGGTAAGCCGACGCAAACCGAGTTATTCATAGAGAAAGTAATAGAAAATGCGTGCGCGTGAGCGAGAAGGGAAAATATCGTTATCGCTCGTTGAATTTCTTATAGAATCGGAAATCGTTCAATGCTTGATGACATTATTTTGTTTTCTAGGGAGCTAGGTTTTATTAAGCTGAAGATTATCGAGTTACGACAGGGGCAGAAAAAGAAAGTATGTATGGGAGAACGAGATAGAATTAGTAATGGTCGATAACGTCGAATGCCGATTTGGTACACTAAATTATAGTTTTTTTTTTCGACTTATTTACATAGGATAGAATCACTTTTTTATTTTATTATACTTCCTTTGCATTTTATTCTTTTTTTACTAATTTACCATTAAAAAGTAGGTCTTTTTAATGAAATGAATAATGAAAATGAAGTCAAAATGAAAATCCAAGATGGCGCTGATTAAAATTATCGAGTTTTTCTTCATGGGTGTCGTTTTCGTGGTTTTCGGGGTCGCTGATAATGAAAATGAGGTCAAAATGAAAATCAAAGATGGCGCCGACAAAAAAAAATCGGTTTTTTCTTCATGGGTGTCGTTTTCGTGGTTTTTGGTGTCGCTGATAATGAAAATGAAGTCAAAATGAAAATCCAAGATGGCGCTGATGAAAATTTTCGGTTTTTTCTTCATGGGTGTCGTTTTTGGGGTTGCTGATAATGAAAATGTGCTCAAAATGAAAATCCAAGATGGCGCTGACGAAAATTATCGAGTTTTTCTTTATGGGTGTCGCTTTCGTGGTTTTCGGGGTCGCTGATAATGCGTAATATTTTTTTTAACAATTTTTTTTTTTTTTGTGTTTTCTTTGCTGCTCATAGTGCCCCTAAGCGTATACACCAACTCCTACACTCTGCCCCTAAGACGACCCACTGACCGAAAATAAGGTAAAAATAAACAGAAAAAAAAAAACGAAAAAAAAATTCTTACTCGGCTTCCCCTGACTCAATTTTCACCCTTGGCCACTGGTCTTTCGGATATACCTCCGAAACGGCTGGGCCGATTTTGACGGGGCTTTTACTGATAGATAGCTGATGTTATAAGGACTAACTTAGGCTATTTTTATTTTAGTAAAACGAATAGGGTTCCGTTAAAAAGCACCCCAAAAACGAATAGGCGTAGGCCGAAGGCCGGCGGAGCAACGACATTTGTGACAGAAAGTGGGTGTGTAATGAAAATGCGAGCGTAGCGAGCGCACGTCATAGAGTCGTAGCAGGTTCTAAATTTGCTTACACCTCGAAAACGGTGCATCCCATCGCAAAAATAATGAACATTTTGCCCTATAATAACCCACCCGCCTGCCACGTAATTCTCAACATGCAGGTGAAAAAAAAGGAAAAAAAAAAAATGGATTCGTATTTCGGACTATTGAAATTCGGTAATTTGATAATAGTAATTGTGAACGTTCGGAATACTAACATTTAGGAACTATGAAAATAGGAATAATGATAAATCGAAGTTATATTCGCAAATTTGAACTATTCGGATTTATGAAAATCGGTATTTTGAAATTCGGAATTGTGACTTTCGGACTTATGTACCCTGCGCCGACCCCAAGTAAATTGGGATCTGCGGGCCTGAAATGGCCGCGTTAGCAGAATCATAATCGGACTTTAGGGTCATGTGCATTTAGTCCATTTTAAGAATTTTAATTTGATTCATATGAATGATTCTGATAAAGCGGTCATTTTAGACCCCCAGAGCCCTAATATAACAGAAACACCATTAATAAAACATAATATTTATTGCAATTCATAATGCATTAATAATACATTCTTACAACAACATTTAACAAGTTAAAAAAAACATTAAGTATTACATTACTTACTTAAGAGACAGAATTGGCAAATTCCATAAGTACTAAATAAGTTTTTTTTTTATAAATAAGTTTTATTATTTTTATTGCATTTTAATCCATTTTTCATAAACTGTAAGAAATAAGTATCTCTGTAACCACATACATCAATTTAAATTATGTTCAATTCCTGTTTAAGTGTGTAAGTAGAGGTGCATAATGTCATCATTAGTTAATATATTATCTATTTTTTTATAAAAGAGATCAAACTATGTCAATTGTTATGTTGTAAATCAAAATTATTACTATTTTCTAAATACAGAGATGATAAATAAATGCATTAATTTGTAAAACGTGTCATGTTACTGATCAATGCTGGGAGTTATTTCATTTTAAATTAGAACAATTTTGTCCTTTCTTTGTTGTAAATATTTAGTTTTAATTATTCTATATGTAGCTTTAATTCGTTGATGTATTTATTATGTATGTATTATTTTAGCTGAAAAAAACCTTCATTAACCATCTTAGGTTCCGACTGAAGTTCTAAGAATTTATAAATTCCATATTTAATTAAAAAATAAATCTACTCACATTCCTTAAACACTGTTTATTAATGTATAATTAATATTTATATTTAATATGAATGTTATGTTTTTTTTATTTAATATAATTTAACTTAAAATGACAACCTGGTATTTTGTTGGAATTTAGTAATGTAATAAAAAAAACATTGATTTCTTTTTGTTGTCATTGCTGGAAATTTATCCAGATGGATATTGGTGGTCGTGTGACTACCTCCCGAATCTCCCCATGATCTCACCGTTCATTTCTGATTTCCCTCCCCCACCGCATTGGGCTATGAGAGTTAAGGAACAGAGAGTGAATCATTTTTACCCGACTACGGCGAAGCCAACAGACAACTGGAAGGGTTATGGTTTTAGCAGTCTATATTTATATATGTTCCTCCGTCCTCCGTAGCGTCTAAACTATTAATCCGATTTAAATGAATAAGGGTGAATCGATTCGTTATTATGACCCGGGTAACATAGGCTACATTTTAACCGTCTCCAATAATATAGGAAGTCGCTTTACCTTGTAAACCCCGGACTCACGGGTTTTTTTGTGGTAATATAGCACACTGTTTGCGCAAGTACTTGTACACTGGTTAAATGGCCAGCAGTACCCGTAGAGATTGGCTATCGTGACTGAAATTCAGTCAGAAGGATATAAATAATGTTCCCTATGTATACATAGAAAAACTTTACGTACATTTTACGATGTGGAGTCTAACCAGCGACACCTCGATACAATATAGAATATTTTGCGTCAGTAAAAAGTGAACGTCAGATTCGCCGGTCAATTCATATTTAGCATTGAAATTGTGCCTAAAAATACTTATTAATTACATAAATTTACTTACCATGATGAGAGAATTGCTTACCAGCATCATCAGCATCTGCCTAGCTTTTTCCCAACTCTATTGGGGTCGGCTTCCAGTCTAACCGGATGCAGCTGAATACCAGTATTTTACATGGAGCGACTGCCTATCTGACCTCCACAACCCCGTAAGTACTGGGTACTACGATACCCCTTGGTAAGACTGGTTGTCAGACTTTTTGACTACCTGTAGCGAGAGAATTGCTTACCATGATGACAGAATTGCTTATTTCATAAGTAAAAAGAATTAAAACATTTAAGGTTGACCAGCCATTCTGATATCAGAATGGCTGGTCGTCTTGCTGAAAATTTCATGGGCGAAAGATTGCATAGCAATTGCTTATTTCACAATTTATAAGCCTAGACCTTGTTTATTTTCTCTTTTTGCTAGCCACGAGTTTAAAAGCCCCTGCGCCTTTTTCTGTAATAACCAAACGGTTTTTACATTCTCCCCTGTCAGTCGTCACGCTTTCATTTACTCCTACCTTCCTTCATATCATTCCTCACACAATCCATCCATCGTTTCCTTGGTCTTCCTCAGAATGGCTGGTCAACCTTAAATGTTTTAATTCTTTTTACTTATGAAATACCTAAGCAATTCTCTCATCATGGTAAGCAAATATAAGTAATTGCAAAGTAATTTTTAGGTACAATTTCAAAGCTAAATAAGACTGGTAACCGGCGAATCTGACGTTCACGAGGCAAATTTAAAACGTTATGAGGAAGAAAATGTTTATGAGGAAGTGGTGAATAAGATTTGACAACCAAAACTATAATAAATCTTATTCTATTCTATAAGCCGATGTCGACTATTCTGCCAATGTCCAGTGAGTTGAATAAACCAGTGTACATGATTTAAAAAAAAATAAAAGAAAACATACAACTGAAGATACAAGTTAAATTCTTCGATTGATACAAATTGGACACAATGTGAATCTTGTCTGATTAGTACGTCATTAAATCTAGAATCCTAGCATCTATTAAAGTAGTTACATAAATTATAGCAAACACTGATATTGCATAAAAATATGAGTCAAATACATGTACTAGAAAGTAAGCATTTCTGAGCGTAGGTACCAACTCATATATGTAACTATACATTGTCATGTCAATATTCCTCTTTTTATTAGCCATAATATTGCTTTTAAAAGGCCCACTGCATATTGCAGATTTTAAGTACATTATTGATTAAGTAAAAAAGATAAGTAGTTCCCAAACTACGGAGCTAAGACATCGACAATCCGTCGTCTTATGAAGTTGTGAGCAGAGCACGCCTAATCTAAAAGAGTAGTCAAGGATCAAACACGTAAACGATAAAAAACGTCAATAAAACAGGGTGGGCTCATTAGTATTGTCATTAACTAGACACAAACCTCATTTTGGGCTACAGTGGCTCCCAGAAAAGTGAACACGCCAATTTATTAAAAACATACAATTATATGCAGTCGGCCTTACTTACATAAAAACTAGTATCTAATTAATACCTAATTGTAAACTGTTAGTAAATTAAAGCTTTTAAAATTAGGGCTTTTTGTTAATATAAAGTTTATGTTTAACAATAAAAGATAATTTAGTACATTCTGGCTAATTTGATTGCAACATTTAAGACATAATATTGTTAAATATCAATTCCTTATAATTAATTTAGTTTAGTATATAATATAATAAGTTAATAACATAATAATATACTAACATCGACGGGGTTATTATTCATATTAAGCACAGCCAATATTGCAATTTGGGGTATTTTTTTTAAACCATCACTGGTTGAATTTTAAAATCAGCACAACACATCATTTCAATGTTGATGCCTGTTTTCACTAACAGTAGGTTACACTAACACGAATGCCCTAATCACAGCTCGGCTCATAGCCACAGATATAGATATATTTAAATAACGCAATTATCACGATCCGTATGAAAACCAAGCGTGGCATTTTTTCACTACCTACTATGACGTCATAAGTATTATTTAGCTACTATACAAACAAGGTTACTTTATAAAATAGACTACGTCTTATTCTTAAGATGTACATATGTCGCAGCCAATTCGTATAACTCGCCGTTTTACATAAAGGCGCGCCAGGATTGTAAACTACGGACTTGTAAACGCCGTTATGTAATACGGCGTCCTCACGTTCAGCCGGATTTTTCGATAGGACGCACCGTTTTCGAGATATAAGCAAATTTAGAACCTGCTACGACTCCATGACGCGCGCTCGCTACGCTCGCATTTAACATTACACATCCATTTTCTGTCACAAATGTCGTCGCTCCGCGTTCGGCCTACGCTCCTCATGCCAGCTAGCATGACTTTTAGGACAATTTTAGTAGGTTATTTGAAGTATCGGAATTGCTGACAATATGCCTAAACGTTGGACGCCGCTTTGTCGAACCTATCGCCACCACAATCCGGCTGAACGTAAGGACGCCGTATTACATAACGGCGGCGTTTTTCAATCCGGCGCGCCATCATGTAAATCGGCGTGTTATACGAATTGGCTGCGACATATACAAATAATTTCTTGAGTTGTAACGCTATATCGTTGTTGTTTTAATCAAATTAGCTTATCACAGTAGCGAAAGCCGGGCACGACAAGTAGGTGTTCTTGCGTTATCTAGATATATCTATATCTGTGCTCAAAGCCAAATGCATAGGCATTCATCTTGGTGTCATCTAGTTTTTGTAAAAATAGGAATTCGTCTATCAATATTCACTGGTTAAGTACTAAATTCCGACTTACGCCTGAACTGACCAAAAATCTCAATTTAAGTTTGCTCAATTCCCTCGATTTTTTAAAATTAAGTCATCTGCTGACCATAAACAACTACATATTGTAAGTACTAGTTATTACAACCAAATTGAAGCGATTTTAATCGCTTTTACAGTCCTTTGGGACGAGTGCTACATTCTTACCAATAGAGGGGACATGTCTGCACTCTTTACGGAGTGTTTGGAGTACCTGTGGCATAGTCTAGCAACATAGAATACTAGGCTGTAGAGCAACAAAGCGATCAGTATGCCAAGGTAAAGGCACAGGTATGGAAATCTTGTCGACGACCAGAACACCGTGTATCTCATTTTTTTGTTGTTGTTTTCTGGAAAAATAAAGTATTGTTATTTGATTAAATGATATTGAAAACAATGCTGCTGCAGGGTTCTTAGTAATTGTAAGGAAAGAAACAGCAACAAAGGCTATTTTATTTGATTACATGATAATTATTGCTGCTGCAGGGTTTAGTTTACGGCATCTTGCGCAGGTGTTTCAGTGGGGGGGGGGGGGGCAATGGGTGCAATCCCCCCCCCCCCCCCCCGTTACCAACCATACGTCATTACAACCATCGTAAACTGCTTGGTGGTGTACTTGGTTTGAACTAGTTTGGCGGGTAATATTCTAGTTATAGGTAAAAATGTAATGCCTGATTCCATTTTTTTTTAAATTAATTTTCTGGAAGATAGGAAAAATCACATAAAAAGTGCCCCGCCCTAAACGAAATCCTGTATCCGCACCTGTTCTTGCGCGCGTGTGTCTAATCTTAGTCATGTAAATGTGGTATTCTCACTGACATTACCTACTGACCACCTTGGATGGAATTAAAATGAATTAACTCATATAATCTAATCAAAACTTGTTTATCACAGTCCACAGCCGGTTACAGGCATGCAGGTAGATAATTAACTAAGTCGTCCCGCCGTAATTATCTAATTTACTTTTATTTGTATGTCAATGAATCAATACTAGGCACTTTACTACTTTATGGAAAAGTTATCTCTACTTAGTAAAGAGAAAAGACCAAGGTTTCCGTAGCGTTAAACTCAACAGCAAAACTAAATATGTTTTTCCTGGTATTTTAATTAAAAACGAAGTTACGTACCTACTGCTACAGTTTTACGATAAAGTCCCCCACTCGAAAACAAAATTTCAATTCTTATTCAATCCAATTTTCTTGTTTCTTTTACGTTTTAAAACCCATTTTTAGGGTTCCATATACGTAAGTAGATGTATTCTGTGAACCGCATTAAGATTTTCACACAAAAATAGAAAAAAAACAATACATTTTGGGGGTTCCCCATACTTATAACTGAAACACAAACGTGTGGGGTATGATAAATGATGTTTATTTTGCAAGTAGGTTTTTACAAACACTTTTACACGTAATTTTTTTAAACTAGATGGGGCCGGTGTTTCTTACCTGACTACTCTGAGAAGAAACAGCCGAAACAAACTCAGAGGTCATAGTCTTTTAAAGTCCAGACATAATCTTGCTCAATTCACATGAGGACCATGCAGATTAGTGTCTGAGATGGTCTTTTTAAGAAAGAACCACACAAATTTGAGTGGACCTGTCCAGTCAGTGCAAGCATATGTCAGTTATCGTGTAGCTCGACTTATAACTCAAGGAGCTCAACGAAACGACGAACAATACCAAAGAAAGGACATTTGGGTAGGTCGCATATAGTACTCAAACTGCCAGACAATTATGGGAATAAACAAACAAAAAATAAAAATGTGACCCACATGGTCCCTACATTCACAATAATCAAATAAAATTAATAATAAGTACTTTTCAAAATGAATGTCATTAAAAATCATGAAATGTCACAATGCTAATAAATAAAAAAGTAAAATACTTAATAAAATAAGAATAAGTAAATGTCACATAAAATAATAAAAAATAAAGTAAAAAGAATAAAAAATAATAAAATGCTGAACTAAGTATTCATGTCAAATAATTCAATGTCATAGTGTATAAAAGAAAGGAATTAATAATAAACAAGCGAAGTCTGAAATTTCGACATTCACAGAGCAATTTTCATTGGAGCAGCTTAATCCCAAGCCTTTTTATCTTCGAGATAGTGATTAACATGATAGAAGGCTTTCAGGCATAGCTTCCGTTTTATAAACGATTTGAATTTATTTAGGCTTAGTGCTTGAATATGGGTCGGAAGTTTATTGTAAAAACGTATACATTGGTTGGCATCTAAACGTACCCCCTATTTTTTTGAGCCTCGTTGCAAGAACAACAAATTTGTGTTTGTTCCTCGTATTTATGTTGTGGATATCACTGTATTTTTTAACAAATTAAAATTTTCGTGTGCGTACAAAAGGTTTTCATAAATAAACTGAGAGGGCACAGTAAGAATATTAATCTCTTTAAATATTTCTCTGAGGGGGAGTATCTGGGTCTTAATTTATAATTTGAATGAATTGCCCTTTTTTGCAAAACAAATATTGTCTGAATATCGGCGGCATTGCCCCACAAGAAAATACCGTAAGACATCACGTTATGGAAATAACGAAAGTAAACTAAACGGGCTGTCTCTAAATCAGTTAAATCACGAATTCTTCTAACTGCGTATGTTACAGAGCTAAGTTTTTTCGTCAATTTGTTTATATGCGGGCCCCACTGTAGCTTGGCATCCAAAGTTATGCCTAGGAACACTGTGCTATCTTCCTGTTTCAACTCTTCATCCTTAATTAGTACCTACAGTAGTTTCCACTTGTGTTACATGGGGTATCGTAAACTTAATACTTACACTTAGTTTTTTTTCTCATTTATGAGAAGAGTATCTATGGATAGGTCCTCAAAAATGATATTGAGGTTTCTAATATAATTTTTTTTTTATACTGAATAGTTTGCGCGCGCGAGAGACACTTCCATAATGGTAAAATCTGTGCCTCCCCCCCCCCCTGTAACTTCTAAAATAAGAGAATGATAAAACTAAAAAAAATATATGATGTACATTACCATGTAAACTTCCACCGAAAATTGGTTTGAACGAGATCTAGTAGTTTTTTTTAATACGTCATCAATCGTAAACCGCAATTTACCTTTCATTCAATAAAGTTTGTGCGGAACCCTCGGTATGCGAGTCCGACTCGCTCTTGGCCGGTTTTTTTTTTTTTTTCTATTTGGCTGCAAAATCCTAAAAAATTAAGTTTCACTTACCTAAAATTGCGGCTCCATACCCAATTTTGCTCGTCCCCATTCTATAAGAGCAGGTGGGCACATAGATCTCATACAGTGAGTCGTCATCGAATGTTATGCTGAGCGTCGACTTTGGTGTGTTGAACCAGGTAGTCAGCTTGTGCGTGAAGTCTTTGTGTTGTTTTATGTACTTAGACTCATGGTCGTGGGCGCAGAAGAATATTTGAGGATTTATTGTAGCCATTATCTGGGGAAATCAATAGTTGTGTTTATTAAATACAGATTTATTTGAAAATAACATCCCAGTTTTTTTTAACTGTTACAACATAAGTTTGCAATTTATACCCTTGGCTGTTAGTTGAGTTTAAAAGTACCAATAATCATATTTTTTCCAACAATATTTTGGCCATTCGTTTGAAGTTTTGGGTATGAAATGGCTGATATCCTTTAAATCATTATTCTATTTCTATAAATTATTTGAATTCAACTTAGAAAGAATTATGTTTTTAATTGTTGACTGATAAATGCATTTAATATTGAATTTTGTAGAGCTAGTGGACTTTAGAAGGCGAATTCTTCTCTAATTTAAATTATGTATGTGATAAAATACTTACATTCTGAGTAAATATTACTCTCAACGTAACAGGGTAATGAGAGACAGCAATTTTAAAGTTGTTCTCAGTGCCCTTAGGCTCATCAGTCTTCGAGGGGAATGAATATGTAATGGCATTCACTTTGTATATGGAAACGTTGAAGTACGTTATCACGGACGGTTGTTGGAACACTTTCTCAAACTCCTGTATCTTGTCTTGACGGATCGGTTCATTTTCACCACCAATGTCATTGTCACCTGGTAGCCAGACTTGCTGAAATGTATATAAGACCAAATAATTATAAATTGATAATTTGTATATTTTGCAACATGATGTTAAGACTTTTTGATGATGTTAACTTTTTATTGCAGAAAATGAATTCATTTAAACTGTGAATAGTTTCAACTAAAATGATATAAGAAATACATTTTAAAAGTTTGCGGTTTGGGCAGCTAATACCGATAGTTATAAGTATGCAGTGAACATCTTAATGACAGTTGCACTGAATCACAAAGTGAGGCAAGAACTAAAAGAGGCCTTTAACCAACAGTAGTTGACTGTACGCTGCTGTGATGGAGAATGCAGATAATGATGATAATATTACAAGTTTATGGCTAATCTCCACCAAGTAAAGCATCTCTGAAAAGCGATGAAGGATTGAATCAAGTTTACTTTAAACATGATTAAATCCTTCTTGGTCTGTAGGACATAAAAATAATACTTTGTTTACCACAGCATGATGATCCCAGTCAAATATTTTAGACAGTCTTTTCACATAGCCGTGGAACTGTGGTATAGTGGAAATGGAGCCCTCATCCATGAGGTCGCCCAGGAACACCAGGATATCAGGCTTGAAGTAGTCAGCTACTACGTTGAATGTTGACTTTAAGTAACTGGAAATACATATGAATTTCTGGCACTAAAATCACTACTATATATATTTACATACCTACAGTATAAACAGTATAATATTTATTTTGCGTTTTTTATCTCATCAAGAAACACATTTATATTTTGGCATTACATAACAGATAAGCAGTTGACGAATTCAATAAGCTGTCTTACATTTTTAGATAAATGGAAGAAATATATCAGATAAGAAACTATGTTGTAAGAGTTTCTTAATATTTATTTATCTATTTTTATACATACCGGTCACTATCCCAATTAATGATATAGCTCCAAGGCGACGGGACAGCTTCGTCCCCTTGTATTTGAGGGTCAGCTATAAACAATATCTTTACACAACTGGCATCTTGATCACTGCTGCAATCGAATTCTGTCCAGTGCGACTGTTGAAGGAGGTAAATAAACCACTCGCAGTAGACAATAGCCCCGAAGAACGCCGCTAAGACGTATTTTACAGTCGTGCTACAATAAAATAGCCATAAAATCAACCAAGTGTGAATTAGTTCAAAAGAAGTAGTTTCTGCGAAATTTTTACTCCTAAAGATATTGTACATTTCTCACCTTCGCCTTGAGTACATTTTTTCCAAGGCCGTGCCGTTTTTCGTTTTATATATTAAAATTAAGTACTACCTACTACATCATCCCAAAAATTTGAAATAAGAACTCAAAACAAAAGTCAAAAACTAAAAACAATTTCGTAGAGTCTTCATTTTACGTAGAGTAAACATCATATGATAACAAAATAGTGGTCTAAAATTTCACGTTCATGTGTTTCAAATTAAAATAAATTCATATCTTAGAAGCCAGGCTACTAAATATAAAATTTGTCCATACAATGCTTCCTCTTCTACTATGTATTTGCTATTATCCAGTAATTTATCTACAGTTTCTAATAAAAGAGAGATGAAAAGATGTTTGGAACGAAACGTTGAAGATAAACGATTGTTGACATTAGATAAGGTGCATTCACAATTAAAGAGAAATGAAACTAAGTTTTATAATTGTTTTAAGATAAAATTATATTCAAACCATCTAAATCGCAATTACATAGCTATTCTGTTTTGCAATACTACTGATTAAGCAACTGATATTTACTTTAATTTGGATTACACCCATGGACGCCACAAAATCTGACGGCTTTAATATAAAAATAAACTTGAACGCTTCTTTATTGCGGCGATTTGACAGGTCAGCTTCGAGCCACTTTTTAGCTTTCCGAGTAGCGTATTTTCATTTTATTTTGTGTTATCCTCTATTTTACGCGGAATAAATAACATGTATGTAGTTGTAACAGTAGCGTGATTAGTTTATTATACTATTTGTAAGTGCACTTACAGTGTTACATAAACAGTAGAGGGCCAATCGTTTCGGCAATCCCGATGCATATAACTACATAGGTAGTACGTCAGTGAACGAATGGTGGCATTAAGATAATGGATGTGGATGCTCCTAACATATTAAAAAGGTGCAGCAGTGCACCATTAATCAATGAGGATGCTTCTACGACGGCCACATCGCCCACGACAAACGTAGCGCCCAGGTAAAGTAATATGTATTGAACACGCCTTCTACAGCTGTGATTAAGTTGTTGCTACGCTGCTTACCTATTTTTGACAGCTGCTGAGGTCGTCAGTGGGTGCTGTGCCCGTATTTAGCGATGTTTGTGCATTATTCACAGTGTATACTATAATATTATCGTTACTGGTTGGTTGTATATTGTTATGGTAAAAGTGCAGTAGCTTGGCGTCATTTTTCGGTGTTGAGTTGCAGTGTATTGACAATGTATAGGTGCTGCAGTTAGTGCTGAGCTATCAACTTGATACTGTCCTATTTTTTTTTTGTTTCACGATTTTATTACTTAATCTTATATTTTTTTAATTGCCTCGTCTGATAATGCCTAATTAATAAAGTTTCAAGTGGTGATAAAGTGCTAAGTACTGATTTTATTATTAGTTTGTTGCTAAATTGTTGATTGGGAGTTATTAACCAGGAGACTTAGGTAAAGTGCATATAATGACCACATTTTATACAGATTCACTCAACAGATTAATTTATTGAAAGAAATCAACAGTGATTCACAATATTATAATTTTCCAATTCAAGATTCCCGTTAGGATGTTAATTTCATAATGGATTTTAACTCATCAACACCTACATCTATAAACCACCATATTATGACTTGGCTATGATATGTTTTTTTTATTGATTCCAATTATGTAAACAAATTTGTTCTTTTTTTATGTTCTGTTATACAGGATGATTATGTCTGGACATGCCATAGCAAATTCGAATATAGAGGAGGTTGTTTACTAATTATTTAACCCTACTTTCCCTAGCCAAAGTTTTATAGTTTGGGAGATATATATCAATTTATTAAACTTTTTTGTACATTATTTTAGTAGTTTTTGTATTATTTGATGGTAGTCATAAACATTGGTGATTAAAATACCTCGGAACTTCCCCCAAACTGAATTAAAAATTAAGAAGTAGGATTTAAAAAAAAATTAACTAAAAAGTCTGAAGTAGGGCCCAATATTTAGCTGATGACCTCCTCTATGCATATTTGCTATGGCGGGTCTAGACACAAACACCCTGTATACTATTAGTTAACTGCAGACCTTGAAAACATGTAAGATTTTGTAGTTTGATGTAATATTTGTTTGCACTGCTAGAATTTTCATAAAAAAAAATGTGTTCATCGTTTTTGCACTCATTAACCCATAATCTCCAAAACTACTCATACAATTATGATAAATATATATACCAAACCATTTATCTTGGGGCCTAACTTTTCATCATTACCTAGTTAAATAATATAGAATCATGATTTATTCTATGAATGTCTATCTGACTATGCTATCAGAATAAATTTCTTGTGAAAAATATCTGATCCTCTGATAAATTGTTTGGTATAATGTGACTGTTTTTTATCATTGAACTTGGTATTTACTGTGAAAAATAATATTGCCTATTCTTGTGGAGTGTTTAAACTAGTCAGAAATACTTATTTTGATGTGATAACTGGTTGAAAAGATTTAGTGTAGGTTAGTAAAGGCGGTTTCATACTCATTTCCAGACTATGACTGTTTTCTTTTTATAGAAGGTTCTCAGGATCCTTCAATATGTTTTACTCATAGGTATGGAAGTCTATTAGTATGCCTAAAATACTTCTAAATAAAAAAGGGCTTGTTGTCATAAAAGATTTTAGACTCGGCTAGACTTAACAATATGTTGACTTATTCCATTGAGTTCTTTAGAATACAAAGACTCCTGCTTACCTCAGCTTCTATTGTTTACCTAAATTCTTGAGATATAAGCTTGTGCTAGCAGTACCTTGCACATTGAAAACCACAAAACATTTAATTTTCCTTCATTTAGTAAGTATTGCTCATTCACAAGTTTTGTACCACCAGTGACATAATGCCAGACTATTTATTGTATTTAAAGAGTTTATAAAATACAGTCAACAAAGGCTGGCTCATCACCTGTGTGCATAATTTGTGATGCACATGAATGTTGATGGATGGGGAGGGACAGGAAGGCCAAAGAAAAGATGGACGGATTGTGTGAGGAATGATATGAGAGGAGTAAATGATGCTGTGACGTCTGCCAGGGGAGAATGGGAGAAAAACGTGTTGCGCCGACCCCAAGTAGATTGGGACTAGGAGAGGAAGATGATAATGATATGATCTGAGATGTCTTGATTATCCTTTCAACAATTGTCATACTAAAATCATACTATAAAACTCTTCTTCTGTGTATCCATCTTCCTCGCTTTTCTTCGGCGACATCGTATTGCGTGAAAAAACTTAAAAAGACAACTGAAACCTGCTAAATTACATTTGTAGGGCCCTGAGCCTGGATGTCCATGCATAATTTGTGAGTGCAATGGCACCCGCGACACGTCAGTACCTATATTCTAGACTGGACCGATGAGCCGGTGACCTTTCATTGCATAATACAATGAATACATTATCCTCTTTTAAAGCTCTGTCGCACCAAATGCAGCACGATTGCGTTTGACACGTGTGTTGTGGTGAGATGAACGTAGTTCTCCCTTGCTATAATAGGCGACGATTTTGGACGCACTAAACTGCGCAGATACCCATTGATGTGCTGCCAATGTGATAAATTCGATGCGATATTTTTCTCCATCCACAATAACTAAACGAAAACATGTATGAAAGTGCTGCATTCGAATACCTTGCGTCTGTAATGTACGACGAATAAACCTATCGAATCATGAAAAGGCGCATTGGCGAGGCCGGGAGGAGTTGAGGGAAACCGCAGTTTGAAAGGAATCTAGGTTCTGCGTCGTCGTAACAATATGAATTCAGACGTCCAAATCTCCTCAATATCTAACCCTAGGTCCAGGATTTTCGATTTGGCCTTGTGCAAGTAATAGTGAAGATCTGATGGAAGTTTTTGTCTTGCTAGCATTTGCCTAGTATAGTCTACTAACGCGAAAAGGCCAGTCATGTTGCGCCAATCCCTCCCACTAATTATTACCGTGATTTCATGGCAGTATTGCTTGTCATTCGAAGATCGTGAAAGATAGTACAGTCAACGATAATAGTTGAAATAAAACTATTATAAACTCTGAGTAATTGTTATTGAAGCACGCAACTCTGTCCATGTTATTGTTGTCTCACGACCATCGTAATATATGTGTATGTTATGGTATCGGAATATAATTATACGTGTTTTATAAGCAAGTGTGTTTGTACCTCGCTGTTTATTCAAGTCTAGTTTGCTCCGATTTGGGATAGGAAATTCTCATTAGGAGCTTTGGGCCCGGTTACTAGCAATGGGCTCGCGCTCGGCCTACTGCTACTACGTGCAATGTCAACATAAATGTGAGGGTACTGTACGGTCGGAGAATGGAACCGGCGAGAGATGTCGTGCGGTGTTCCACAGGGATCGGTCCTAGGGCCTTCCTTGTGGAACATCGGGTACGACTGGGTGCTGCGCGCCGACCTCCCTAGCGGCGTCAGCGTGGTCTGCTATGCAGACGACACGCTGGTGCTGGCACAAGGGGGGTCGCACGAGGCGGCGGCCGAAATAATGACACGCGGGGTTGCGATAGTCGTCGAGAGGATCCGGCAACTGGGTCTCGAGGTGGCATTGCACAAGTCCGAGGCCATGTGCTTTCATGGGCCTCGGAATGCGCCACCTCCGGGATCCTCACTGACGGTAGGAGGGGTATCCGTCGGCGTCGAGTCGACGCTGAAGTACCTGGGACTCGTCCTCGACAGCCGATGGAACTTCGTGGAGCATTTCCGACGTTTGGCCCCCAAACTGGAACGGACCGGGGCTGCCTTCAGGCGGCTCCTGCCCAACCTTGGGGGGCCAAACGCCTCCTGCCGGAGGCTCTACGCGGGAGTCGTGCGGTCCATGGCCCTTTACGGGGCCCCGGTGTGGGCGCGTTCCTTGAGGCTGCGTGCAGCCCACTACCTGAACGCGCCCCAAAAGGTGGTAGCCGTAAGGCTGGCCCGTGGGTACCGCACGATCTCCCGTGAGGCGGCGTGCCTCCTTGCCGGATTGCCGCCATGGGATCTGGAGGCGATAGTCCTCGCGCGCCTACATGAATGGCGCGCGGAGGTGCTACGCCGGGGGGAAACTCCGCTGCCGCGACAAATTGTCGCGCAGCGGACGGACTTCCGGCGTGATCTCATGGCGACATGGAGAGAGCGACTGTCGCAACCCCGTGCAGGGCACGCCACAATAGTGGCGGTAAGTCCCCTCTTTGAGGAGTGGCTTGAGAGACGCCACGGCGTCCTCACCTTCCGCCTGACGCAGGTCCTCACCGGACACGGTGTTTTCGGGAGGTTCCTGCACCGAATCGGGCGGGAGGAAACGCCCGGGTGTTTCCACTGCGAGGATCGACCGGAGGACACGGTGGAGCACACGGTGGAGGTGTGCCCCGCGTGGGCGGAGCACCGCCGTGTCCTCGAAGCGGCGATTGGCGGCGGCGACCTCTCGCGTCCGGCCCTGGTGCAAGCCATGGTCCGGAGCGAGACGGAATGGGACGCCGTCACCTCCTTCTGCGAAGCAGTAATGCTAGAGAAGGAGGTGGCGGAACGTGAGAGGGAGAGAACCTCACAGCGTCCCGGCCGCCGCGGGAGACGCCCCGGGCGTCGGGGGCCACCACGTGGCCCCCGGCCACCGTAGGCGCGGGCCTGTGGACGGTGGGCTATGGGCTAGCTCGCCGTCCGTCCGTCTCATGACGACAGGCCGTGTCGACGGCGCGTTCGTGTTCCACGCGCGCCTCAAAGAGAGTCAGCAAAAGGAAGGGGTCCGAAAGGACCGATGCCTGCCGGGGTTGCGGGACTATTCGAAAGAGATACCGTGGCCCCGGAACACAAAGGGCGATGAAGGAACATGGATGGGTTTTAGTCAGTAAAAGTCTGACACTCCCTCCTGCTCCGCCCAGAGCGGGAGAAGTCATTTGATGATTTCCCATCCGAAAAAAAAAAAAAAAAAAAAAAAAAAAAAAGGGTACTGTACGGTCGAACAAACTATTTGGTTTACGTTTTACAATGTAATTTGTTGGTTAAACTGTTAATGAAATATCTTGTTCGTCCGTACATACGCCACTGCCTGCATCTTTGGGGAAATACACAGGCGAATGGTGTTTTATGGGCTTAAAAATACATCATTGGCTTATCACCATAGGCATCTGAGTAATTTCCCAGCGTTTCTCATATCTCATAAATAATACCCTATTTTCTGCTATAAAAGGAATTAGTTAGAGATTCCACGCATATTTGTCTCATATATTTTATGAGGCAAGGTCTTGCCAGAAACAGATATTGCCAGTTTAAAAAAATATTAAAATTGTCTATCTTCTTTTAATTGGTTTCTCTGCTAGTTTAATTTGAGGACACTATTTAGTCAAAATAACTAATTTAATCTCATCAAAAGCTCTTAGAGCTAGGTAGACTTATACGATTTCCGAATCTGGATCATCACTGTGACCAGATTTGGAACAAAAGCTGTTTTTTTTTTACCTCGAAACACGCAGTTGAAATCTGTTCACATAAGACAGTCGCTCCACCACAGTTATTTAGGTCATCGGTATAATTCGTAGAACTCTTGGAAGTCCTCCATAAAAAGAAAATCTTCGACGCTTTATATTGCCTTATGGGGTAATAAAAAAATTCTTAATCGAATATCATAAAATTTTTATTCAGAAGCCGGGATATAAAAACCGTCCTGTATGTATACCTCGCCAAGTTGGATCTATACCAACTAATATACATTTTCGTCTACTTTCGGTTATCTTCGTTATTTGCGGACTCGAAGCTATTCTTTCTAGAAATCTAAGAAGCTGGATATAATCCTATCGGGTACCTAGCGCCTAACAGTTGCGAGTAGCTGTGACTCGGTTTTTAGGGTAATAGTGTTCTGCGGTTTCGAGGTATGCTGACGTGGTTGCGATACCGTAATTTAAAAATCATCATTAGTTAGCTAGTGTTATTCGAGTCTTAGTGAAATACTTAGGGCTCATTTTCTAAAATGGAGATGATCGTTTTTAACCGACTTCTAAAAAGAGAGGAGGTTATGTTTTTTTTTCTTGTATTTACAAAGATAACTTCGTGATTACCAATCTATAGCTGTGCAAAACCAGTGCTGGTCTCATTGTACGGGAAGCTCATACAAAGCGTGGTCAGGTTATAATGGATTTGTATAGCTTGATGTGTCGCCGTGTGTACAAACTTAGGCAGTTGCTTTATTTATTGTAATTTATTTAATCACCACTGCTACCAACAAAACTGCGCAGGAAACCAGACATGTGACATCTACTAACCCGAGCTTGGCCTTCCTTCGTGGTAGATCAGGTAGAGCCCATTCCTTCTCATAAGAGAGGAAGCTTGTATCCCAGCTTTGGAAATAGGCTGATTCTGCTTATGCTAGAAGTATAGTAGCGCGATTGACTGGCGAGCGGATCTCAGTGCAGATGATAATGTCCGCCATGTCGGGTTTCAAAATCGTTTGTCACATAGAACCGCGCAGTCACACAGCTCATTCCTGCTGGGGGGCCGACGCACGTGTCGGAAGGCTATAACGCAGTCAATAATTTCGAGGAAACATGATGTGGATATCTCAGTTTGATAATGACATGTCCACATTTTGTTTCCTCCAAATTAGAAAAGAAGGATCTAACTATTGATGATGATATTCTGCTGCTGCTTGTATGGTTTTCAACTACTTCCTACACGATTCGGGGGGAAATTTCATGCAGACAAGGTTCTCCGCTGAATCGTATGAGTACCTACGTTGTTCATGATATTCTGCATGCTAACGATGGGTCTAACTCAGCTCGCAGATAACCTACCAAAACGTACTATACTAGTCTCTCTATGTATCCCATCCTCAATGCAATTAATTCTGTTCTCAAAGCATCGGTTCGGGAAGTCTCGGCTTTATAATCTAATTGAGTGTGCCGGCACCGATGCGTCGCTAGTCGCTCTCAATTGATGCCAATTCGCTTGCAGAGTGGTGGCGTGCAAGATTGCACAAAATTACCATGAAGGCAACACGCCCCGGGAATGTTATAGATGCTCGTTGTGGTAGGTAGTACGTATATGAGTTTATTGTTAAACTTTACCTCCTGTGGGTAGGAGGAATTGTTTTGAAGTGGGACAGGTGTTGGACGCCAAAACTTTGCATGTTTTATATTTATATTTTTCCATACAACGGTGTTTTAAGATAGTCCACCTGTCCGCATCGGACGCATCGCATCAAACGGATCGTAGTATTATTGAACAGATTCCGATGTGTACGACACGGACAGGTGGACGATTACCTTTAACTGCAAATAAAAATAACTTATCTTTTTTTTGGGTTGGTGCCCAAGCAAAAGGTCGATGATTATGGTATTATTTACCATCCTCTGTTGGGTCTTTAGCCTCGTCCAACCCCTTTAATTTTCCCAACAAATAACGTTTTCAACTACCTCCACACTCTACTAAACGGTTCGACGTAGGTAGGACTTACAAATAACAGATCGGTTCTCCGTCGTCTGACTATGTCTTTAAAGTTTGTTAATGATATTCAGCTCTGAAATCTAACCTCATCTACAATATTGTTTCAGGAATACGTCGATCTTCAGCATGTTCTCCAACAACAACCTGACGCGCACGCGCAGACACAGTGGTACCTTCGGACCTGTCACCTCACCGGTCACTGTGGCCGTGAGTATCTTGTAATCTTGACAATTTAATATACCTAGTTGATATTTATTGAGGAAGATTGACGCCAGGTTAAAGGTTCAAATGCTGCATCGTACGTAATAAGAGTTCGTAACAAGTTTTTTTTTTTATACATGGTTCTATGTAAATGCAGATTGTCTCATTGCAAAAATCACCGTTTTCAACAGTGAATGCTATAGGGGTTTCTTTTTCGATGTTGATTTTGCATTTGTGTATTTTTACATCGTTTTTGTGTTCATTTTGTTATAAAAATGACCATTGCCATAGGTCCTAAAGTGACGATTGAGAAGAATTTCTTGCGATTTTCACAAAAATAAACAAACAAGCGTCTAAAATTACCCCTTGACCCTAAATTTTACACACATTTTTCTAAGAGATCTCTTCCATAACAGGTGCTTATTTGTTGCTACAGAGCTCTTGGGCACGGATGGCGCCGCGCGTCAATCAGCTGCGACTGGAAGAGTGCGCCGACGTCAGCAACACCCGCGAGGTAGCGCACGAGAGGGAAATACACACGGCCATGCAGATGGGCCAATCTTGCGAGGACCTTACGTTAGTCGCGGGGCTCGCCAACTCACCCACTAGGATACCTAGGTACTGAACTTATTTATAATAGCTTTTTGACTGAATTTCCCCCAATCTCGGCGTAGAATAGCCACTGATGTGGGAGATATTGTAGTGCACACAAGTATGGGCGTAAACACAGTGTACTCCCTCTTCTCTTACTCTCATAGTCACTTGACAAGACCGAAGTGTGATCAGGCCCAATGTCAACGACTTTGCCGAATCATGGGGGTATCACACCGCCAATTACCAAACACCGGGCGGGTACTGACATGAATACACAAAGCTATGCAGACGGGTGAGTCTGGCATGGACGTGACGCCACTCCGACTCACCTGGGCTGAATACCTACGCATCTAGTATAGTATGTTCTGGCCGTTCAGGGCATTGAGTGTTGATATGATCACATTTTATTTTGCTAGTGAAGAGATGCATTTTTCATACAGGATTTGTTATCGATAAATTCTTCATTTACTTACCTACGAAGCACTTACAGACTATTTTAAATTAAACCTCAGAAAGGACATCAACTTTAGATGTCAATGTCAGATAAAAACCCTGATATATTCGCTTAGATAACTGAATTAAAGTGTTGATCGTAATACCGGTACTATAGCGGCGTGTGATATCATCACTATATTGTTAGTACCATGCTAATTAGTTATCGAGTATGAATACAAAATATGTTATTTCTGACTTAAACCGGTTAACGCCACGTTAGCTTCTTCCAGTAATCTAGGATTTGTAAAATAGAAATTCTATTGTAGACAGTGCGGTACCTTTTTGAAGAAATCAGGCATCAAAGTCAGTTTATTGATTTTGTTTATTGATATTGCCTTCGGAATTGACGTCATGACTTTACCAGAACATCTTACATTACCTAATGCTTTGTAAAAAGCAGTTCTTGTTCTTCTTTTACTTGTTTAGATATATCGGCATGACCAAAAAACCTTGGAGGAACAGTGTGAATAAAGATGGCTAGAAAGGGGGTGACACGACTAAAGCGTCAGTTCACACCGAGAGTCGACGCGACGCGACGATACTGGAAGAGGCCAGTGATTTCACGGAGCGCCGCGCGCCGTCGCGGGACGCATCGCAACGTCGCGAGGCACATCGTAAAACCATTGGCAGCGCGACGCCTCGCTGCGCAGCGAGACGCCGCGCGGCGCAGCGGAACGTGTCTACATTCGCTGCGTGCACCCGCCCCGCCGCATCCACCCGCAGTCTACTATTTGTAAGCTCATGAGAACGACGAGACAAGTCGCCACGGCGGCCTCAGGCTGCGCCTCTCTTGCACGCCGCGCTTATTGGCGATGCACCGCTGCGTCGCGATGCATCGCTTTACGCCGCGAGGCATATCGAGGCGCAGCGCTTCATGGTGCAACGTAATAAAGTTATACTTTGAGTCGCTCTAATAAAATGTGAGACAGCGTCGCGTCTCGGTGTGAACTGACCCTAATAGAGAAGTATAGAAGGCGAAATGCCGACCCCACATAAAATTGGGATAAGGGCAGGAAAATGTTGTCCTTAAGCCATTTTTGAGGCTTCCAGCCGCAACGGGGATCGGGACGGTCCACTGCAAAAACAATAAATTTATAAACCTCGTATCTTTTCCAGGTTTTCACCAGTAGTGTCCCCCTCCCCAACGCGGAAATATACGACGCGGCGGAGTTTATCGCCCATCGCGATCCGCGCGTCGAGCTTCAGCCCGGTGAGCCGGCCCACCATGCTGTCGGGCAAGCGGCGCTGCGACGAGGCCGACTCGCCGCTGTCCAAGCGCATGTGCACGTCGGACAGACTCACGCCGTCCACGCCGGGCACGCCGGACTCCGACTCGCTCGAGTGCACCTTCAGGCCAGTCTCACCCCGCGCACAACCCATGAACGAGTGCTCACACGAGTCCACAGATGTCCAAAACCACAAATCTTCAAATCCTAGCTAATAGTATGTAATCATTGTTTATACTGACAGTTGAAACTTTTGCGTAAATAGTTTTGTTAAGATAATCTCTTGCCAACTTCTCCGGATTTACAGTCCAAACTTTTATTGTTTGGATGACCTTTTTTTGTATAGCGTTTAGAATAGTAGCTTTTATAAAAATACAATTTAAGATCTAATATTCGTCGTGGATAGTTTTACGCAAAAGATTTCAACTCAATTCTTAAACTACGGGTTTTAATGGCTTTCTTATGGTGAAACGTCTTTTATAATGTACGTAGAAGTATAGCGAGCTATTATAAACCCAGTATTACTCTTCATAGGGTTCAAATGCGCGCATTTGTTCCGATACAGTAGCCTACCACGTTGGTTCCTAACGAACTTGAAATTATTAACGTAGTTGTATAGGAATGAAGTGTAAAGCTCGTCTTGTATGGGACTTGTAATACTGCTTTATTACATACTCAGTGTCTTGTGTATTAGCAAAAATAGCTTGCCTAGTGATTTCTGTCTAAAATGTTGTCTTGACACTGGCTGGAGTCAATGACAACTTTTTAGCTATATACAAATTTAAAATGACCATCTTTTTTATCATATAATAACCAATACAAGGCATCAGGTATCTAGCACTGTACCAAGTGCCATATAAGGCAGACTTAAAAGCGAGTGCCCTATTGTTAGCCAAAGCATCCAAAACTTTATTGTAAATATAACTAGAAGCGTTCACTTGTATAGAACGCGTAATGTATATAATTTATATCGATAAGTTAGCGTAGTAACACTCGAAAGCGTGTAGGTATTATTGCAGGAGCGATATCGTCGTGTAGTTTTGTTTATAGTCATTGGTATTTAAATATTCGTATCTCGTTCGCGTTGCGACAATAAGTTGCGTGCTTTATGCCCTATTTCTTCCAAAATGGAGACGAACGGGGCGGGAAGACTTGCAAGATAAGTAAGTTTCCTCTCCGCTCCGCTCGTCTCCTTTTGGTGGAGACCGGGCCTTACGCTCTGTAGGAAAGTAGCTGGTTATGTTTTTTGGTCGATTTTGTGTATTCTGGAGATCAGTCGAATATTTCTGTGATTTGAGGTTTATTGTCGTGATGTGAAGTGGCTTGCATGGATCCAGAGACACGTAAAACATCATCATTAATTTGTTCATGTGCAGTTTTTGTAAGGAAAAATCTTATTTAATTTTGTGCATCAAGGAATTTAAGCATTTAATTTACTTTTGTCATTGCGCAATCACTTTTTCTAACGCTCTTCGCTAGAGAACAGCACAAATTAACATTCATATACATATTTACCACAAAAAAGGATTTACTGGAGCCATGCAAGCCGCATAAATTAATAATTTAATTAATCCGCCGAACGTAATTTAAGTTATAACCAAAACAGTCGCTATTACTGACGAAGTGAATGGTGTAACAGACTTACATAATGTGTCACCTCATGAAATATTAAGGGAAAACACTAATTATAAAGGTAGACTTACACGTTATGGTTTGCTAGAACTGTCTCGTCTGCACAAGCAGTAATAGCAAATATTCTATATTTCTCCAAAACTTGTACTTAGTTAGCAAGTGTATGTTCCCTTTGGATCAAAATAAAAGAAAATACCTCTTGGGACTGCCTATCACTCCTTAGTATTTAGCTTATGAAGTTTGTTACATATTATATTTACCTTGAAATATATATACTATTTCAAGGTGAATATATGTAACAAAATTCCTATGCTAAATTAACTAACTTGGTACCAACTTGTGCTCTTAACCATAGAAAATAAGCACATATATATTTTTTGCGGCAAAGATAGACACTTCTATCGTTTTAAATCCGGCCATGCCCTAGCGTGTTCGTATGATGTGCAATATTTTATATCAAGTTAAACCTCCGATATATCATAGCGTGTACAGCTGCTTAATCATTGCCTTATCTGATTTTTGATATCTTAGGAAATGTGATCTACATATTTTTAGCTTTAGATGACCTAACTATTATTTACACAATTTAGATCTATGGGAATTGTAACTTAGGGGAGGAAGTTAGATAAAGATATATAAACTGCAACTGTAATGTCTGTCCGTATCGATGGCATGAGCAGGCCTGTTCATCATCTGCCAAGCCTTTTCCCCAACTATGTTTGGGTCGGCTTCCAGTCTAACCAGATGTAGCTGAATACCAGGTATTTTACATGGAGCGACTGTCTATCTGACCTCCACAAGCCAGTTAGTACTGGGTAATACGATACCCCTCGGTAAGACTGGTTGCTAGACTTTTCGGGCTAACTACCTGTAACGACTGTCAAAGATCTACAAATGACAGCCGGGACCAACTGCTTAACGTGCTTTCAGAGGAAACTCGGTATGTAATGGGTGGTCACCCATCCACAGACCAACCTAGGCAAGCGCGGCTTAACCAAAATATCGATCCGAGTGGCTTTTATTATTTAGCCACGAGCTCCTCCATGAGTAGGCCTGTTATTGAGAAATAAATAGTCATGATTGATGTCTTCTTAATTTGCTGTTTTATTGTCATCTTCGATGCGGGCGTATACAATGTCAGTAATCAATTCCTATACTACTTTCATTATAAGACTGGCTTTCCGGTAGCGGTGTGCAAAAAACAGTTCAATTCTGGTTTTTCTAATAGTTTACTCTGGTAGAAAGCCAGCCTAATGTGATATAAAGGGTGTATAAAAACTCTACGAAGCCGAAAGGCACTTGTTCTCTCCGTCACTGCGATATTTTTTTTTGTTCTACAGCATACCTGGGAACCTTTTAGTTACGGAGATATTGGGGATCAAAGTTCCAACTTTTCAAAAAGTTTTTTGTTTTTGAAATACATGTTTTTAATGTAAGAACTTTAAACACCTCCACGACTCCCACACTTCAATCCATACACCAGCACAATGTTTTGAGTGTGTTACATTGAGTTTTACCCATGACTTTGCACCCCAAAAAAAAGTCATTTCCCAGCAATATTTTTTGCATAGGGTTACTTAGTTTGATGTACAGAAAGAATTCTTGGTTAACTGCTTCGTGAAGAGTGTTTACACCCTGTATAAGCTATAACCGCGATATTACTATCATTTTTAATAATTATCATCTCAATAATTTGTAAATACGTTTCTAAATTGATGAGCCTTCTCGATACCAGAAGAATATGTACGAGTATTCGATGTATCAATTTTTTACTTTTTGGACAAAATTGCCGTCGGATTTTAATCAATTTTTTTCGGAATACCTTACGGTTGCGATCGTGACAACATGCATTTTGTTAATATAGTTTGTGCTATGTATCTAAGTTAGTCCACGTATCTGCCCACGACATCTTGTCCCGAGCGTGATTACCTATGTATAAGTAGGTATTGTTTCGTAATTTTTTGTATGTATTAGTCAAGACGTCGTTTGACTGCTGGACAAAACTATTTTGTTTTCAAGTGTGATTAAATCACAACATGAATAATTTACTTCGTTTTATTTCAAAATGCATAATTTAACTACGGGCGTGATACCTAGTAAGGTATTTATACGCTATTTTACTTGGTGTATGTCTCTAGGCAAGGAATTTCCTCGCTCCTACTTCAATCAAAAACATATTACCAAACCAAAATCACTTTTATTTACAAGACAGTTTTACATTACCCTTGTATAATTAGACGACAAATGTTATCAAGAAGAAAACAGTTTTCAAAGTGACATTTATTCTAAAACTTATTATTAAACGAACAACATTATTATAACATTCCAATATTTTGTACTCTTTAAAATGTGATAAATTACAAAACATATGACAAATGATGCGAATAATCTCACAATAATTACTATGTAAATTAATTATATTAAAACATACAAAAATCCATTAATAATAACTACAATTAAAAGAGTATTAGCAAAGCCTGCCAAGAATACATAATATTATGTATATAAACGTTTCCACACCCGGCGCTCGTTGAACCTACACAGCATCGTCGGGGACATAAGTGTTGCTGCAACTACGGAATATAACCTACAAAATCTAGAATGATGAAACTATGATTAAAACAGTTGTAATGAAATTCATTTGAGTCATGATGATTTTATGCATAACACTTATGAACGCGACTGTACACAGTCCAGGTTTCCGATTCCTAAAGATCCAACAAATCCTAGTAATACAATATTCCTAAGCATTGCATATTTGTCGTAAAAGCGAAAGCATTCATGTACAGGATATACACTTTGACAACTTTAAAACTAGTTACGTGTTGAGAATTAAAATCTCAGTCCCGGAAATTACCTATCAAAGTGTTACAATATTTGTACATTTGTGATAAATATACATTTCGATACATTGGCCGATTAACACCCCTAACTAACAATAGGAAGACAGCTTTATTCTAATTAAATAATAAGCAGCGAGGCGGAAGTAATACAATATTGGAATGTGGATTTTAGGCATTCATTTTTGGTAAAAATTCTATTGAGGTCAGACAGGACATGATGAGATTTTGGTTTGAGTGTTTTTTTTTTTCAATTTATTCAAACGCTTTTGTTTTGTGGAAACTTAGTTTCTCCGTTTAACTGGTGTTATTTATTGAGGCTTCATCCTCAAGTCAAATGTTCAGTTTCACTTGCCATAGCAGTTTATGGCACATATTTGACAATTCAAATTGGTCAGCTAAGCCTGACGCTCCTTACGATCATGTCAACAAACATTTCAGTCTTTACAACATTAATTTACCGAAAGTAAATAAACTTCGCATAAAAAACTCATACCATAGTCTAAAACGCTTAACAATTCGTGCGCTTACACAAATTCTTAATTGATCTAGTTTTCCACTACTGACACATTCATCTAATGGCAGTGTTCTACTCGGGTGGTTAGCCCAAGGAAAATTGTCTAGTTTAGTCAAACTACTTAAAAATAGAACGTAGCACTAGTGAGCCAATGTGGCACCTTACATTTTACTGGTCTTTTTAGATGGCTGCCTTTGTAGCTCGCTCAGGGGCCCGAATTTTGGTCAGTTTTGAATCATATCTCGTGAGCGAGCTACACGCAACATTGGAAGTGTTCACACATCTCAAATTGGACAGCATATAACAATAATTAAGTAACACAAGTTATCAATTGCGATTTCTTAGTCTACGGCAGCGCGGACCGAGTTCAGTCTGACGCAAGATCACTTTTGAATTTGTCATAAAAAAATATTTCTAAACATAAACTCTAAAATATATTGTTAATTCGATTAATTAATAAAGGCACAGACTTTTTAATCTGCTAAATTCATAAACCTTTCACTAAGAAAATTAAAATGTTATTCAATCATTCAGATTTACCAATAAAATACATTTACAATCAATCACAAGTAAAAAAGCTATGCTAACAATGAAGGATAAGAAACTGATAATGAAGCTAGAAAATTAAACAACAACAAAAAAATTATAAGTAATTACATAAATACGAACACAGAAAAAGCGTGAATTTTATGTACATTGCAACTTGAGTCAGACATCTTTCGTCCACACTAGCCTCCCAAATAATATACACACAACTTTACAAATGTATCTATTAGAAAATTTGGACCCACCTTAGGATATTCTGTACAGCATGTAAAGCGCCACTGGGCTTGCCTCAGCTGGAGAGCACGGAGTCTTCGATGAGAGGTACCTTGGCTACTTCGAAAAAGATGGTGTGGGAGTACTTGTTCCTGACTGTGCTGATGGCGGATTTTGGCTTCTTGTGTAGCGTCGCGTTCTGTGCGATCGCGATGGGGAGGATGTCTTTGACGTTGTATCCTGCGAAATAAGAGATTGACTGTGAGATCTGGAAACACCTATCTTTTGTTGGGCTGTTGAGATTAAACTTATTAGCTAAACCACCTAGACCAGTCCAATGATTGCTAGCGAAATCTACATTTTCTAGTTTTGTTTTGATTGGCCTGACCATTGATAAATTTTCAGTTCACGAAATGTTGGCTGGACAATCTAGTGTGTCTATCTTGATTTTAACCCACATAGGCGCAGTTTTCTCTATTATCTTCCCTATTGGCTCAATTATAGATCAAATTCTCCTATACCTTTGTAATCATGGCTTAGGACTGTCTTATTGTGCTATTTTATAACTTTAATATTAATTATGAACTGTAGATAAAATCCTCTATTACCTGTATAATACTGTAGGGTAGGCGTCCACTGTCCGATGGACTTCATCTTGAGCGCGAGGTAGAGTGCGGCGGCGGCCATCTTACTGTCAGAGTACTCTAGGAGGCCGTACTCCAACAGGCACTGTTCTAGCACGAACCGCGCCAAGGTAAGTGTTGGCATCGACACTCTTGCACACTGGAGCAGAAAATATTACATAAAATAACTACCCATATAAAATTGCTTTTACAGACGTTATTAGTGCCGATAATAATTAGCCCCAACACCAAAATGCTTACGGGATAAAGAGGCGTTTTGTGAAGTCTTGAATTATTTAAATAGTCAAGTTGATTTAGGCCCTGATTTCGGACTTGGCCGATGCGACAAGCGCGCAGCGTACCGTGAGTACCGTCACTCCACAAGTCGTGGCGAGGTGGTCGTGGTGGTGGGCGGTGGTCTATACATCATCACTTATTTATTTTATTCGCAGTTGCTCTTGAAATACGCGTATGGTAGCTCGTGGACGGGAAGTTAAACAGTAGCCCCAAAGATCGGAACACCAGTCAAGCTTCTGTTACTATGATGGTTTCACTGCGACAACAAACCAATATTTCGTATGAAAGTTTTTTTGCCTGATTGAAATTAACTAACTAGCCTTGAAATCGATTTTTAGAAGCCTTTTTTTCCTATATCTGGTACATGAGTTGGTCTTACCCTGGCATATCTCCTGAGGAAGCGATAGGACAGCGGGATGCCGAGGTCGAAGTCTACGACGCGCAGGATGTTCATCTCCATCTTGAGCAGTTGGCTCAGCGTGTACGCGCCGTCGCAGATGTACAGGAAGTCGTCAACAAGAGGGGGGATACGCTCCTGTTAGGATAGACCAATTTTAGGGCATGACAACACTCAACACTACGAAAACAAGACAACGCCCTTTTTTGGGGCGCAATAGGCAATAAAATAATAAACTGTCTAGGACTCGGCTGGATGAAGGCTGACCCGACCTGTAGATACCCAATTAAAATAACAATGTTCTGTTCCCTTTTGGGAACGGCTGGGAACATATAAGCTCTAAGATGATTATATGTTGGGTTTTCGAAATCATTTCTTATTTTTTTGCTTTGACGATTATACGTAAACATAGTCGTTGGATCGCGTTTATCACTTCCAGAGGATGATTCAATAGTTGAATGATAAAGTATGTACACACAGAGTAAACTCACGTCAAACTTAGAAGCAATAAACAATGCAGAAGCTCCGAGCAGCTGCAGTTCTTCCTTCGAAAGATGGTTCCTCTCGGGCTGCGTCTTGGTAGACCGCGTCAGGAAAAGGTCCACTAGCTTCACAGCCAGGTATAGAGTCTCGTGGTTGAGCTCGAAGCTCTCCTGGACCTCCACCATCCAGTCCACGAGAAGTGCCCGCATCCACGACGTGATCCCTTTCATTCGTTGCAGGTAATCGTCGATGGGGAATAGGCGCTAAAATGGGGAGATAAGAGTTAAAGCGTATGCTAAAACTCGCGCGATGTTTGGAGCGTGTGTCCGCTGTCAAAATATCCTCAAGCGTCTTTGCGCTGCTCGTACTATTTTTTATTACTGACACGCGAGTGTGCAAACGCACCCACCAGCACCCGCGCGTTTTTTAATGGACGCCCTAAGATGCTGGCAACGCACGCAACTAAGTGTTCTTACAGACCAGCGGCACGTTGTCAACGGTAGATAAACTGCAGCCGTCGCCACCTGTCGACGGGTGGCGACGCTTGCAGTGGTCCCCGACTGCAATAGATTTACGCGGCATGGCATAACTGCAAGCGTCGACAGCTGTCGTCATCAGTTGGCAACGTGCCGCTCGTCTGTAAGAACCCTAAGTTAACTACTTTTATCGCAATTGGTTTTGAAAGTATGAAAGCTGCAAATGTGTGACGGCATTAAGTGCAAGGACTACAAAATTGAATTTATAAGATACCATACTCACTTCTCTGTTCTTCAAATAGTTGAATATATCCATAGCATAGTTGGAGACCTGGAAGGGATCATTCCAGTTCTCGTGGTCGAAGTCTGGGACATCAGTGGGAGGCTTGTGGGGCACCTCTGTCTCTTCGTCCAGAGACCGGACTGTGTCATCAAGGTTCACCTTGTCTAGCTTCTCACTAATTGTCTTGTATTCCTCCTTTGAGGTTTCTGAGGGGCTGCTAAAGAGATAGTTGCTATTAAGTACAAGATGACGCAAGTCAAGGGAGGGCAGGTCTTGAGACCAAGTAAAGGCAGAGAGGCTCTGAGAGTATTTCTAAAATTCACAACCTGAGTAAATATACAACTGCAAAGTTTTCATAGCATTAGGCATAACTTGTTCATATTTGGAACAAAACCATCATGAAAGTGATTGAAGAGCATTGCTAAGTGGGTCATTCAATTAAGGTCAATAACTGGTAAAGGTAATTGGAAACAACAAAAAAAGTAATAACAATACCACCTTTTCCTACCTGAGAATATAACAGTAATGTTTTGTACTACAAGTAAATATTTATATGAAATAAAAAAATATTTTTCCTCCTCTGTACATACTGCAGAACATTAGCACAGCATTCAGGTGATAGTCACATAATGAGAGTATACAGTTACTGTGTACATAAAACCAGCAGCTAATAAACATGCTCCTAGAACATGGGCCTCCTGAAAACTGCTGATGTACAAATAATCAGGGATCATTGATTGTATTGGAAAACAGCTTCTAGGTGCTTACCTAGGTTAAAACAGTACCTTTCAAACGTAACATGAAATTGTCTCTACCCAAGAATGGATAGGCTTGATCTTCAGCTTGTCAAGTTGTAAGTTAAATGCGGATTGGTGATAAAATAAATGAAAACTAACGTTGTTTCTAAAGCTGTCATATACAGTGATGGCTCAGACACATCACTTCTTGCAGACTTTGCAGAGTTGTTGCTCTGGTTCTGACTGAGACTCTTATCCTTCTTCTCCACAATGTTCTTGAGGATGCCGTTCTGTGCCCGTGTAGCCACCGGCTTGGGAGGGTCCTTAGCAAAGTGCTTCTGAACTGCATCTATGGCATTTGTGGCCACTCTCTGCAGTGTCTTTGCTTTGGAGGTCTTACCATTTAATGTGGTTGTCTGTGGTTTGATACTCTAAAAGTAAAGAGCTTTGTTAGTTGTGGATTTAAAAACTTGAGTAAAGTTTATTGTTATAGTACAAAGATGTATTTGTTTCATTGATAATAAATCCTATTAAATTACTTGGGTAGATTAGAAAAAGGAGGTTCTTTCAAAGGTATAATGGATGTTTGATAACCAAGATTTAACATGTCCTTTTTTCTCAGTAAAATAATGTCTCAGGATAGTGAGAGAAAACTTAGTGAACTTCTTTCCTGTTATAAATAAAATAATACTGCAGGAAATGTAATGTAAATAAAATAAAGTTTAAACTTTGTTATCACTGCAAAACATCTGGTTGACCTTGCCCCAATTTACTGTGTAATTTAACAATAATTTAGCTCAAAATGTCGGGGAAGCTATTTACATAAAAACTATAGTATTTTAAAATAAATATAATTATAAAATTGCCACATCCTGCAGCAAAAAGTTTTGGAGGGAAAGTTTATTGACCCCTAGTACACTTGCAAATTCCATTATTATTAGGAAATTTAACCACATGGATTCTAACGACCTAGCGCCTTTGTAAACGCCAATGTAGTTTTATTACAAGGGGTAGAGGTACCCTCGACAAATAAATTGTTAAAAAATCAAGTAAAACCTTCACAGTTGGGAGCATTTTGCTCTCCACAGTAACCTTCTTCAGCCCCATGACTTTGTCCTTGTCCTGGAGAGCGGTGGTCTTGTTGAAAGCGTTTGTGATGTCCCCAAACGCCGCCCGCTTGGCCGTAGCATCTTTCAAAGGACTATCAGCTTTCCTCTTATTTGGCACTTTCAAAATGTCTTTGTGAGTCTTCAGAGAAGCCAACTGCTTACTCCTTGTCGTAATCCCATGCCCCAGTAAACCATTCAAGTTCTCATTGACGCCGATCGGCTTCGATGCCAACCTTGTTGGCGCCATTATGGAGGTACTGAAACAATCCCACAATTATCACGTGCACTCTTTAACGTGGTAAAATCACACGGTTTATCCACTTTACAACGGTCTCCTAAAGAAAATTACAATGTAAACGTAAACAAGCATTTCAAAATTGTCACGTCTAACGACTGAAAATGGAGGCAAAACAAGCGAACATCGACACAGCGTCAAACGGTTATTTTACGTTATTTTTGTACTCACATTTATTTAAACGGCGGTGGCCGTTTTGATTGAATTTTGGTTACTTCAGGAGTTGCACGGCCTGATATTAATTTCAAAATGATAACTTTTATCAATTTTTTAAGAAAATTTCAACAAAACACCGGACTGATGAAACGTCTTCAAAAACCGTTGAACTACTTTGAAACTTTATTGGTCCAACGGTAAACCAATGGGGAGGGAGGATGCAAATAAACGTTCTGTTCCACTTGTATGCTGCAATAAAAATCAGAGATGATGAGAAAGAAACGTAACTTTTTTTTTCACCTTCCTGCCCAATGATAACAGTATAAATAAATCTCATTAATTATAAATAAAAACTTCATCATTGATCTATCATTCTTCCAGCCGTTTGAAACGACATAAGGAATGTGTTTTTTTATTGAATGCTGATTTGTCCAAGCAAGATTTCTTTTTTTTCACGTAATGTATTTGAATGTCTTTGGTATGTGGGCTGCTTGGTTTTAATTTCACATGATCTGCCAGTGCAAATTAATATATTAGATGGGATTGCTTGTAAACCAACTCTAGCAACATGCTTTTGCTTGCCCTTGTTTTTGGTTTTTTTTTTGATCTAGAAAAATTGATGTTCTGTCCTCTGACTGACCTAGCCCTTCTGGGAATTTAAAATATGTACGTACGAAATGGAAAAAAGTAAATTCATACAAAATAATGGGAACCAGCAATGCTCAACATAACAATGCACGACACGAGAACGCGCGACATTGGAATGTGCGTGTTTTGAGTTCCAATGACGTACATTATCATGTCGCGCATTCTCGGCCCGGACCAAGATTGTCCGGCTTGACAATGTACAGCACGCCAAATGGAATCAAAACAAACAGTGACGTCACATTAAAAAAGTAAAAAGCCATGTGACACTAGGGACGGGTGATACACAGATTTTATTGATTTTGATTGAATAAGGATTGATTTTGTTTCATTTGACGTATGGTTGACGTTCAATCAATTATTATTGAAGTTAGTAATCTGTGAATTATTCAAGCTAAGTTTGGTTTGTTTGGAACTTTAAAAACGCAGTTTGGGTTTTCTTGTTGAGTTCTGGTTGTAAGGCACCATAATACAGCTAAATTAGGAAGAGAAAATAGTCCTGATATGAGATGGAAGAAAACAAAAGATAATGAAATACCATTAAATCAGCAACGTGTAAACGTTTTCAACAAGAAATGATATTTCATTGGTGATCTTTGAGATGTTGCAACATGTTTGGCAAGTAAGTGCATATGCTATTACAAATTACAACATCATTGGTGTACTTATGTACCTGAAAGTTTGAATAACAGCATTACAACAATTTCTCCATGAGCAACCTGGGCTCATAATATGAGCTCCTTACTAACCCACCTCAATAGCATTATTCTCTAAGATTCTTTCCGTAATTACAAATCGTCTCAATTTATGATACCAGATTAACAGTGTGTAAATTATTAGAGCTCTTTATCTGGGGGCTGTCAGTTTGGTCCCTTTGTTTGTGATGTAATTAGTCAATCCTTGTAGGTACTCTATAATATGTATGTAGGTCCTTACTATCTGATAAATACCTATCCACAAAACATTCCTACATATTACCTACAAACACCAGCTGGCAGCTGTGGAGAGAGTGACAAGATCTACAACATAACACATAGCTTTAATACAGAATTAAAAATAGTAATACATAAGTAGTACATACTATATCTATACCTATGTGCTAGCAAAGTCTAGCTATGAAAAATTTTTATCAGTGTTTATTTTATTAAAGCTAGGAATTTTGTAGAAAGTAAGTACCTTTAGCTGCCATCATAATAACTTTCTAATGAATCTTATTAATTTTAGATTTTCACTGCAATCGTAAGATGTGTGTTACTCACATTGATGGAGATAATTATAAAAGCAAATAATATTTGCCCCAAACATAGTCCATACCACTATTGTGTCGCTGCTTGCTGCTCAAGAGGACCGCAAGCCTGACATAGAATTCCATTACATTATATATATTATATGGTTTCATCGCAGAAGAAAAGAACACTTTAGTAAAAAGTTAATTGGTTATACCTCATCAAAGTCAAAGCTGCCCTGAATTACATACCTAACTGCTAAGGCAAAAGAAATACCTACTATGAAATAAATTCAAGAATAAGATCAGCAACCAGGACCAAAAGTAGTAATTGGATAAAATAAATTATGGGCGCAACCAGAGTTAAGAAGATTAAGTGTGGAGACAGTTAGTATGAAAGTGGCAAAGTAAATTATTATCGGGATAGCATTATAGTAACTGCTCTATGAATGCTAAAGCTTATCTCTCTATCTAAAATAATCTAAAAAACCAACTAGGTAATATTTTTATTTTTGATCCATGACAGATAAATAGCCTATAAAATAGTAGGTACCACCTACTAATAAAATTGTTTGTTACATAATTTTATTTGTAAATAAAATTAAGAAATAGGTAATTTATATGATGATCATTGTTTTAATATAAATTTAACATTTAATTAAATTCATTATATATTTCATTGTCTTTTTTTCACTCTTCCTCGTCCGTAGTAGGTACATCCTGCAGGATAGTCCTTTCCCTTGTTCTCCACACATCCTGCGGCCATACATAAATCATCTCTTGATCTGTATTCGTAGCTTGCTTCTTTCCATGATACCTAAAAGTAAAATTAAATAAACAAAAATGCAGTCTAAATATTATCATCATGATATCAGCCGTAGGAAGTCCACTATTGAACATGGGCCTCCTAAATATAATAGTCTATACTTATATAAGTAAGAAAGACCAATTTAACCACTAGACCTTGACAGTGTGGTGCACCTTGGCGGAGGCCTATGTCAAGCAGTGGACTGCAATTATGATGATCATGCACCATTAGCAATTTTTATTAGATCATCAACAAATTAACAGCCTCCATTGTGATCAGAGTGTGTGGCACGCGATCCGAGGTTCTGGGTTCGATTACCGGTGGGGACACTGTCTCACAAAAATATCTTTATGGGACTGTTCCAAGTTTAGTTAGGCCATTGCAGGTTAAAATCACCTGATTGTTTAGAAAGTAAGATGATTCAGTGCTTCGGATTCGGAAGGCACGTTACTGTCGGTCCTGGTTATTTTCTACGCGATGTAGACGAAACAGAGCCACAGTATTTCCTAGAGTTTTAATGCATGTTATCATCTCGCTGAAGTCAAAAGCAGATTTCATTGGATGAGGTTTTGCTTACGACATCACTATATGACTGTTTTTCCTTCTCTCAATCAATGAGATCATCCGCCTTGCTAGACTTAATATAAATCGGGAGGCTGAATACTATTATTACTTAATGATAAAACAGCTTATTTAGCCATGAATAACATTATTTATTTCTTATTACTTATTTTATTTATTTATTCAAAAAAAAAAAACAGATAAGTACTTATGCACTCAACTGGAGGTTGACAAGTTTTTAAACTATAAGTTACGAGCAGTTGGCCGATATGGGGGCTTTGCTACTACTAGCTTGTCCGTGGCTTCACCTGCGCTAAAAGTGATTTTTCCTTGGCTATTAGGTACCTACATATTTTGTGGGAAAGCCTATTCTGTGTTATTAACTTTATTCAAATCTGACCAGTAGTACCTACTGGAGATAGAATGGTTGAATGGCATGTAATAAATGCGGTTTCCAGCCCGCCTGCCCAGCATGGTGGCAACGGGAAAAAAATCGCTGTAGTGCACTATCGAACTGACGTACATCGTAATTTATTCTTTATATCTCACAAACTACGGAATTTCAAACGTCACGACATAGTACTGTCTGCTACTGTCAAACTAACGAACATCGTAATGCTAATGATATACATTTGATCGCACAAATTGCGGAAGCAATTCCGCAGTTTGTGAGATCTGGTGAGATCAAATGTAGGTACTTCGAAATTTAATAGCGGAGTTCTCTCCTCTCTCTTTCTAGCTGTCATTTGTATGGGACAGCCAGTCCAGTGTACTTGTGTAATAGTAGAGGTCAGCGTGCACGCACCGCTCGGCTCACTCGTCCGGTGATTTATCCAACCGAATTAAGTGTCACTATTATGCAAAAATTTAAGGAACACCCATCTTCCAAACATTGTCGGATAGCACAGGCTCCATTATTTTGTACTTTATTGCCAGATTGAACTATTAGCCGACAAATTGTGCATTTTTATGGTCGGGGGGTTAGTTGGGTGGGTGAGGCTCTTTAGCGGTGTCCGTTTCGACTGCTCGGCCACAATGTCGTAGAAGAAAAACGACTACGTCAACATAGAAGGAAGAAGGAATTTGGAAGGAATTGTAAAACACTAACAATGAAGGTAGGTAGCAAATTCGTAGAAACAATATTCAGAAAGTTATAAAGGTTTTAACTATGGCCGCGCGGTCGGCACATGGAGAACTGCGCGGCCACGCAGTTTTCTCAAACGGAGCTTACTAAGGCTGTGGTAGAGGTCCCATTCTTTTTGCTTATCACTGATACGATTTCGAAGAAAATGTAGACAGTATGAATAAATCCCTATTGTTTGGATTTCAAAACCTACAGCACTTAAACCTAAAATGCAAGTTAGAAGTAGGGTGGCCAAGATTTATGGTGCGTCAATCAGACATTTCCAAAAGCGTCGTTTTTTTTATACCAGGCACATACGTAAGTAGTATCTAATATCATAATGCGTATTCGTATACTTAAGGCTGATGCTCCAGGGTAGCCCGAGAAATTCATTTTTTTTTTTACGTTTTTTTGCAATTTGCAGGCCAGTGCTAGATTTTATGTTGATTAAAATATTGTTCGCGGTTGTAAGACGTATGTAGTTACAGAATTATAATCATCAAAATCATCAATACAACCCTCCAAGTTCATAAAGGTCGAGGAACGATTTTTTCAAGGTCAAAGTCATTGCTAGACGGTAGAGAATGCATTGTGGCATTAAGTCAGCCTATGTACCAATTTAGTACCTACATGAAGTTTAAATAAATAAATTATTTATCACTGCACTGCTCTAGTGCATGAATGGAGACAAACAAACGCACTCGCAGAATGTAATTTTTGTGAAGTTATCTATAACGTCATAACCCACTGATATCGGATATCTATGGCTTACCCGCAAAGCAAGCACACTGTCATACACATGCAATACACTTTTGTAAAAATGCGTGCACTACTGCAGTAGGCTATTTAGGCGTCATCATTAAAAACAATAAGTACCTACATCCATTTTTAAAACGAACGCTTATTTTATTGAAATAGCAGTGTTTACGTCAAAACGAGATAGGAAGGTACATTTTTCGTGTAGGTTATTATGTACTAATCAAATAGAAAATCATTAATCATTTTTACAATAAAAGGTACCTAAGTACTTACTTACATATTTATCTTAATAAAATTGAAAATGTCTGATTAAATCACCATCAATCTTGGACACCCTACTTCTAACTTGCATTATAGGTTATAAGTGCTGTAGGTCGTGAAATCCAAACATTAGGGCTTTATTCATACTATCTACATATTCTTCGAAATCGTATCAGTGGTTAGCAAAAAGAATGGGACCTCTACCACAGATCTAGGTACTATAGCTCAGTTTAGGAAAACTGCGTGGCCGCGCAGTTCTCCATGTGCGGACCGCGTGGCCACGGTTAAACCTTTATTTCTTTCTGAATATTATTTCTACCAATTTGGGACCTTCATTGTTAGTGTTTTACAAATTCCTTCGTAATGTAGACGTAGTCGTTTTTCTTCTACGACATTGTGGCCGAGCAGTTGAAACGGACACCTATGGCGCCCCTGGCGGCGGCGGCGCCTCTAGGCCCGGGCTTTATGGCCTATAGGGTTAATCCGGCCAAGAGGCTAGGCCTCTTGCCCGCACCAACATTACACAATATGTTAAGAAGTGTAGGGTTAGAGGCGACACTACATTGTAATATTTCGACTCAGACATTTCATACGTAACTCGGTAGCGTCATCAGTCGCTCCGGTACTCGCTAGCCGGCCACACGCCGCTATCCCATTTTTCTAAATTACCGTGTAACAGTGTATGTGAGTAAAATAAACTGTCAATACCGAAACCAGTATTTCTTTGAACATTCCTTCAAGACAGTAGGGACTTAGGTGTACCATTCGCGGTACACACATTACAACATTACCCCTACAGAAGTTATGCTGAATTTAGTCCTTTTCAGATTAGGTGACCGTGACCATGCCATATTTCGACATATTATTTACTACAGGGTAAATGATAGCTATATCTATCGATAGACACTATATCGTCAATAAATAATTAAATAAAAGAAAAAAAAAGTATAAATTACCATGTTGGTATAATTTATTTTAGACTTTACATTGTTACATTTTATGTAAGTAAATTAATTAGGTAGGTACCTATTGATTATTTAAAAATGTCGGCTGGTACTTCTGGTTATAAGGCAGGTAGGCCGTCCGTGCTACGTACTGCTGCTTCCAGGATTGGGAACCATGGTATTCAGAATTCTGTAATGCACAAACCACAAATTGTATTACAAAAACATTATCTAGCTTTGTGCGGTCGAGTAGATCTGATAGGGGCTGTCACAGGTAATCTCATCGTGGTCCATAAAATACTGGAAAATTCCGTGGTTCCTTCTTTTTTTCTTCGTGTTCCTATAATACGACCGTCTCGCGACAGTACTTATCCTTCATGGGCGGCATGGGCACCGGGCCGTAGGCCGACGAAGGAGGCCGGCGGAGGCCCGGCACTTCGGGGACAGAAGATATTAGTGTGTGATTTAATATGCGAGTGAAGCGAGCGCGCGTCGCGCGTCATCCGTCGTCCGTCCGTCTTATGACGCTATGCCATGTCGACGGCGCGTTTGTTCCATGCGCGCCTCAAAAAGATGTCAGCAAAGACGAAGAGATACCACGGCCCTGGAACACAGGGCTAAAAAGGAACATGGATGGGTTTTAGTCAGCAAAAGACTCTGACACTCCGCCTAGGCGGGACCCCGTCATTTGAAGATTTCCCATCCGAAAAAAAAGGTTATAACACCTTTTTTTTCCACAAATAGAATTTCGTTATTTACACTCCTTGACCGGGTTTGTGTTGCCGGTCGTATTTGATGCAGGTTCTTCTAATTTTACTCTAGTTTAGGCGAAAAAGAATTTTATGCCGGTTTTTCAGTTACACCAAAAAGCACAGACTTTCTTTTTGTTTTTTAATTTTACAATGTTGGCGCATGGTCCATAGGCTAAATTTGATTCTATAAAGGTAGGTCTACATTCTCAAATTGAAGTAAATCACTCATTCAACACTACTCTTGTCCGCATAACTTTAGAGTGAAAACGGTTGAACAGAGAGGAGAGCTGAAGTGTCATATTTGTTTAAGCCAGAGTCCGCTTTTTTTCGCTTGGAAAAAGTAATAGACTAACAAAAATTAAAGAAGGAAATTCGATCATAGTATCACACACATATCCCTTCTTTTATGGGCGGTCATGAGTCGCGCTCTGTCGCGCGTCGCCATTTGAATAACAGACGAGTGGCTACTTACTTACCCAGAATTAAAACATACCACCTTGAACTTAAGTTATGTAGTACTTTTGCTAGATTATCTTATAATCAACAAAACAACTTCAGACTTTCAGAGGTAGGTTCCCATCGAGTCACACTGTGACTCGTTGCAATCTTTTTCAAGAGGGTTCCCAACGTGTCACACACCCAGTGTAACTGTGACATGTTGGAAAAAAATCCCACCGAGTCACAATGTGACACGATTGGGTGTGCGTGTGACTCGCTGGGAACCCATCATATTATTTAGTAGGACGAATGGCACCGCTCGTACCTACTCGTAAAATAACGTAGGTACTTAATATGCTGTTATTATGAATTTGTATTTTCTATCGATATATTCAGAAGTCCAGGAAACAATCCATAGTCCCATGGAACCACGGGTAATTAAAATAACCCATGGAACCGCCCCGGTAATGGGTGAACCCCCCGGGACCACGGGTAACGATTCCTTTTGTAGGTAAATGAAACCTTTTTAGTTCGCTACCAATATGGCCGGTAAATCTATTGTTTTTAATTATTTTTTTCAAATTCAAATTTAAAATCGTTCAAAAAGGTTTATAAAATAAGCTTTCTTCAAAAGAATTTAAATCTGGCCAGTATTTTTGAGTTTAAGAACTTTATACAAAATATCCCTAGACTGTGTTGATGTGTGTATTATAATAAAAGTACTCTTCTTTCCATGCAAACGCAAAATTGAATCTTGGATGTTGGATTGTTCCACTGAATAGGCAAATCCGCCCCACTGACCAAATGTTCTCTCACTGGGAGCGTCTATTTGTGTCATAATGCTGAAAATCTGGATTGTTATATTACAAGTGAATGCTGTGGTGAGGGTGCGCCATATTCCACTGCGAGGATCGACCGGAGGACACGGTGGAGCACACGGTGGAGGTGTGCCCCGCGTGGGCGGAGCACCGCCGTGTCCTCGAAGCGGCGATTGGCGGCGGCGACCTCTCGCGTCCGGCCCTGGTGCAAGCCATGGTCCGGAGCGAGACGGAATGGGACGCCGTCACCTCCTTCTGCGAAGCAGTAATGCTAGAGAAGGAGGTGGCGGAACGTGAGAGGGAGAGAACCTCACAGCGTCCCGGCCGCCGCGGGAGACGCCCCGGGCGTCGGGGGCCACCACGTGGCCCCCGGCCACCGTAGGCGCGGGCCTGTGGACGGTGGGCTATGGGCTAGCTCGCCGTCCGTCCGTCTCATGACGACAGGCCGTGTCGACGGCGCGTTCGTGTTCCACGCGCGCCTCAAAGAGAGTCAGCAAAAAGGAAGGGGTCCGAAAGGACCGATGCCTGCCGGGGTTGCGGGACTATTCGAAAGAGATACCGTGGCCCCGGAACACAAAGGGCGATGAAGGAACATGGATGGGTTTTAGTCAGTAAAAGTCTGACACTCCCTCCTGCTCAGCCCAGAGCGGGAGAAGTCATTTGATGATTTCCCATCCGAAAAAAAAAAAAAAAAAAAAAAAAAAAGGGTGCGCCATATTGTGGAAGCGCCAGGGTAGCCCGCGAAATACAATTTTTTTTACGCGTTTTGTAATTAGCAGGTTATTTGTCAGGGTGTATCTTGAATAAAATATGATTTGCAGCCGTAACAAATATGACTTTACAGAGTTATAAACATTAAAATCTTAAACAACCCTTTTAAGGCCATTTAACTCCATTGAATGAAAATGTACCAAGTCTTCTTCTTCTCTTCTTCATAATGTACTCTGTGCTCGCGACATCTCCGCATTGTAAAGAGGGTGACGTTAGTCAGTCTCTTTTTTATATTTTTTGGAGGAGCAAGCAACACCACTCTTTGGACTTCAGAGGGAGCCACGCTTGCGAGTAGGTATAAAGCAGTAGGCAGCCAGTGATGATTCTGCATGTTTCAATAAGTGCTACATCTACCGCTCGGACATGATGCCACACTGGGCAAGTAAATTCGCCAGCTTATCTTATGGATTTTCTCTTTGTGAATCGAGTCATTTTGTTTATATTTTATGTGTTTGTTTTTCCTTTTGATTTTTTTAGAAACCATTCAGATGTGGTAGACCAGCGAAGTGGCGCTCCGTCGACCGGGACTACCTCAACTTGGATGCAAGAGCGAGCGATTCAAATTATCACGCCCTTGCCGGTGCAGGGTGTAAAGCACGAGTAGATAAGCTCATGTGGTGAAAAGTGCAAAAAATGACTGATCTTATGCTGCTTCAACAGGTCGGTGATTTTCGGGATTGTTTGGAATGGCGGGAGCCAAAATGACACTAGCGCTAGACGGTCGTGTTTTCTTGACAAACAACGATAGTAGGTAGTTGTTTTTCCAGGACCAACTCGTGCCAATGTCATTTTGGCTCTCGCCATCCCGAACATTACCGACCTGTAGAAGCAGCATAAGATCTACATATTCGCCACGGTTTACAACAACCCAGCTAGCTGGTCTCGGGGTACAGGCTGTTTTACAATCTTGTGCCTTGAGTTCGATCCCAGCCAAAGGATTCTCTTTTCGTGAATCGAGTATTTTTTTTATTGTTTGTTTTTTTTCATGTATTTAAAATTTGGTCCCAAACGTCTTACTTTGGGACATAAGCGTAGGCCGAAGGCCGGCAGAAATCCGACGACATGGCTGGCGGTCTTTTTTTTTGCCCATTCCGACCATCTGTTGAGCGTCGACTACGCTTTTTAAACCCATCAATCAACCTCAACAAACAAAATACCAATCCAAATTCAAATTTCACATCGCACCCTTACCGGAGCCAAAATAACACTGGCGCGAGACTGTCGTGTTTTTACACATTTTTTATTCGCCTTTTTTACATTGCTGGCGAACATAAAATGGAACGTGTTATAATGATCAAGTCCCTATCAACTTTTCAATCACGCAATCAATCGTCTTTCGGACAGCACTACCTAGCTCAATTACCTAGTATCCAAGTCCCAAAATTTCGAGTCACCTGATTGGCCAACCAATCGGCCAATCACGCGATGTCGCCAATTATCATGCCGTACATTCTTGGGTCGGACAAGCAAGGTACAGCCCAGCAATTGGAGACATCGCGATGCTTCCTTTTCCAAGGTTGTACACGCCCGTGTTGTACAATCCAGTGTCGTGCATTGCTGGTGTGTGCATTACAGTGACGTGCATTATAGGGACTCAAAATAATATATTGCGAAGATTATTCAAATTTTTTATTGGTTGCTATGGAAAAAGGAACGTAATCGTAAATGTCAAAACAGCAAAGTTTCCGGAAGCGTTCCAAATTGAACAAACTACATACTTTAAACATGAAACAATTTAAGCTTTTGAAAATATTTTTAAGTTAACAAGATGTAATTCCTAAATACTCTGAAATATAATTACGCATTAAGAAAAAACATGAATTGCACTTGATGTCATTAGTTTTCAACCTAATTTCTATCAGTTTTACTAAGAATTAACTGCTAATTGCGATCTTGTAATGCTCGATAATTTGACACTGCTTATAAACAAGACACCGAAAGCGAAACGCGATTGATAAGTTGTGGTCATTGTACTCACTGTTTTGAATTTAAAATAAAAATAAAAAAGTGATAACAAAAGGACTTTTTTATTAACTCAGGATACCTCATGAAAGTATTACAGTGCCTGAAATAAAAATGTTGGGTGGAGTGAAGCTGAAAGTAACATTTACACATGAAAAGACTTGCTTTGCCTATATCAGTCCAAAGTACAGCACAAACAATGAACAGGTGATACTTTTGGCCATTTTAGTGCAAGGTTTAAAAGTGTTGATCTTTACTGTATTGTTTTAAAACCCATTTATTTGTTTATGTAATGCTAATCTTAGTAAAACCTTATTTAGTAAGGTTAGAATGTTGTTGACATTATATGCTAAATGTTTCTTTTGTTTCCATTACTCTTGTTCTTGCAAGGAAAACGTATTACAATGTTAATACATGCATTCATACTTTACATAATATCACCATCTTTTCAGCATCAACCTTGGCTAGCACTGATTTAATCTTCTCTTGTTGGCAATGAAATTGTAAGAATAGCTCTAACATATTATATGTCAAGACAAGCTTTAAAATTGTGCAATACTGTTGCAGCAACATGATATTGTATAGCTCGCAATATTTGGCACACAATTTAGTATTGCTAGCAACATATTCCTGTCCTATCAATTTTGTGTAACTGTGTTTAATATGAATAGACAACGGCTTTTCAAATTTAATGGTGTTTATTGATTTCTTCCAGAACCAATGCGTCCAGGTCCTCTGCAGGGACAAACAGATCCTCTTATGGGTGGTTTTCAACAGTGGAGTTCCAGAGGGCCACATAGCCTGCAACCCCATATACAGCCATATGGTGGGGCTTGAAGAGGCAGCCGACGTGTTTGTGTCCCCGTATCCTGATGTCAAGATGCTGGACAACTTGTATGTGGAGACTGATAGTCCTGATGATCAGGAGATCTTGGTGAGTAAAGAAAGGGGGTACAATATTTATAAATAAAAAAATATTGAACTGTGAGAAGTAAGAACAAAGAAAGAAAAAACATTTATTGCAATATTACTATCTACCAATCAATTTGCAAATAATAATAATTCACATTTGAATAATATTGTAGTCAGACAATGCTAGGCCAGAATAATATAATGATAATGATGATAATAATGATCCTTTGCTACTTACTTAGTTTAGAACTTGGAACATGGTGTTCTGTATCAGTGGAGTGCTTAGGAGCCATCAGTAAAGCAAGCTCATAAGGCAAGCAGACTGATCAGAAACCCTTACATCATGAAGAGTAGTAACTTTTAAGGGCAAGCCAAGATTTTAGGCTTGTGTGAAAGTACTGCCACTATTCTATTCTCTATAATTGTGTTAAGAGGGCCCTTCCCGGCCCGCATTTCGTCAACGCGAGCATGGTCGAAAAGCTTGTTGGTTAATCCAGAGCCACAGCGGTGGTATCCTTGCAACTCCCCTATCTTACCTAGCCCGACTCCGCACTACTTGCCTCCCGCGCACCTCATACCGCCTAATGCGAGGACATTGAACAAAAAATAGTGTTCGAAAATTTATAAAACTTGTTCCAGGAAATACGTGTTTTTTAATTAGTCTTACAAGTATGTGAAATAAATATTTGTTATTTAGAATGTCCACTACATTTGCAAGGCTTCTATCAGGATGCTTTTTTACTTTTACAAATTATGAGTACATTATGAACGGCCAAAGTTGAGGTAAAAGTTGTGCAAAACAGCAATTTTTGGAAGCTTGTACTGAATTTGTTTCTACAAATTTTTTTTTTTGCTTCAATAGAAGCCTAGATATAGTCCACAAGATACCTATTAGTTAAAAAAATTCAAAGTGCAATATATGTCTAACAACGGCATAATCACGCACGAGCGTTTGTCAAATTTCTCGCGAATAGTATGGCGGGTTGGCCGCTCTTAAGTCAGACTCATTGGTTTCTTTTACTGATTATTTTGTTTAAATAATACATGAAATTGTTGTTAAACTAATGGTTGTAAAACTCTTGTGTGATGAGAATCTAAAAACGAATTTACATATTTTCAAAACGAATTTTCATTTATTTCAGGAACACAATGTAGAGCTTCTACAAATGCGGATACTGGACCAGTTACGCCTGGTAGTAGCCAATCAAAAGACAGTAGTATGGATATCATCATCATTACCGATAGTCTTCACACCGAAACAGACTGGCATTCTAGTCAACCACAGCCAAATCATTGTCAAAATTGATCCTTTCAACAGCATACATAACTACCCTCCTCCAACTACCATCAATGTACCAAAAGATACTGAGCATTTTAAAAACATTGGTGCCATTAACAGAGGCATGCTAGCTCCATACTTAAATGTACCAAAAAAGTTAGTCCTTAGAGCAGTACCCATTGATAGTGATGGCAAAAGGAACTTGATACATCCCTACACAGTATTTATCCATGAAGATCTTATTGATGAAAAGTATAAAGACTTGACCATTATACTATCTACTATGATAAGTATACCGTCTATCCTAAATGATAGCGATGATGACAGTGAGAACAATAATATAGCCATCAATGATGTCTGCATAGAAGTAGTTCCAATAGACTCTGTGATCTACAGGAGTTTGTGTAGAGAAGTACACAACAGGAATATACCTACAGTACTTATACCAAAATCATTAAATGCCATTATTAATGTGGAGAATGGAATGAGAATAATCTTCACTCTAATAGGCGATACCATAGACCAACCCGAACATATAGATATAGTGACATATTCAGACCAAAAACAATTGGACACAGATGTCATAGAGAGTTTCAAGAACTGTGTTATAAGTAGCACACATTCCGGCAAAAAGTTTTTAATAAACAATGGATTGATAAAACAGAACACAGAAATTAGTACTGGCTTTATACAATTCAAATTAAAACCAGAGAAATTGAAATTCACAATGTTGAATTCGGAATCTTTTCGGAGCTGTACCATAGCTGCTAAATGTTTGAATGATACGGATATGGTTTTACCTAAAGCAATAATTTCGAAGATGGACTATGATTATAAGAATGATTGTAGAACAATGAAATCTAGGGAGTCTTTGGTTGAAAAAGTTTTGTCGCATGTTAACTTTGAAATACATAGAGAGGCGACTTTTAAAGGTGCATCGGAGATTAAGAGTAATGTTTTATTAACTGGTAAGTACTACTTTCTATTGATTACTTCATAATTTTCCAGAGAAATGCGATTTATAAAACTGTTTTGTTAATTTATTTCTTTCAACAACTATTTGAAACTCGTGAGAAGAAAAGAGACAACGATAGCACAATACAGCAGTGCCGTAAATAGGGCGGTGCCACCGGTGCCCAGGCACAGGGCGTAGACTCTGGGGGGCGCAAAAATGGCCAGACTAGGCAGGACTACACGCACACCGACTCATGATAATATGGAAAATAGATACACATTAGGAATAATAAAAATTAATTACGTAATAAATAAAGATAATAAGAAATTAATAAACCAATAAATTATATTATGATATTATATTATTTATATTTATTTTAAATTTACAATGTCTAATAAATAAATCTTTGTAATTTATAAAGCAATAATTATTACTTTAAATTAAATTCGTATTAGATAATAACTGAAGTAAGCCAGTAGTCTTCCTCCTCTCTCCTACTTAGTCTATGCTGCGCCCGACAGGGTCCATAATTGTAACTATATTTATTTTCTTCCACCTTACGAGTATTAACATTATGGTAGGCAATAAAGAATTGAGAATTGGGACTATTGTTTTTTCGGGCTGCTCCTGACAAGTTCCCTATGCGCCCCTAGTGCTCGATTCCAACACAAACTCTACCATACCAAGTACAATTAAATTAATTTACAGTTTACTGAAACTTTGCAGGGTGTTATTTTATTATATAAGTATGAAGACCAAAGTGGCCCAAAAATTAAATCTTAAAGCATCAGGGTGGGCAACACATTTGCACTAGTGAACTTGCGTTTGAGTTTTATTGAGTGAGACAGCGGCTGGTATAATAGGCGAAGGTTCCACTTAAATAGCTCGTCTGCTTGTTTGCTCACATCAGTTCTAGTTCTTTAAAAAAATAGATTTTTCTTTCAAAATATTAGATAGTTGGTCCATCAACACCAAGGTCCTTCTGCTTTATTTTGTCACCCTGAATGAAATAAAGTAGGCCTATACATAGCATTGCGCTAGCTAGGGTACCTTTAATATCTAAATAAACAAGGGCGCAGTTAAACAAGCTCGCACAGGGCTCAGAAAAGGCTATTTATGGCACTGCAATACAGTAGAATGACTCTTTAACCTTTAATATCTAAAAAAACAAGGGCGCAGTTAAAGAAGCTCGCACAGGGCTCAGAAAAGGCTATGTGCTGAATGACTCCTTTAAGTATGGCGCGCCCTACACCTACATGTTACATTAACTTTGCAAAATATTTTGGCCTGCTTAAATAATATTTTAGGTCGCAACAATAAAAACACACACGCCCTTTTTCGCAGGTTTAAGTGGCACAGGAAAATCCACATTCTGCCAAATAGTCCAAAAAGAGCTAACAGTTTGGTCCCACATCCTTCACTGTCGGTCCCTGAGGGGTCGTAAGGACATTCCGGAAGTGCTGGGCAAGGCTATACTGATGTGCCAGGAGCATAGCCCAGCGGTGCTCATATGTGATGACGTGGATGCGCTGGTTCCGCCTAATATGGAGGGTGCTTCGCCTCAGGATATTGCTTATTATCAGAGGTAACAGCTTATCATTTTTCAGACCCTATATCCTAAAGAACGCGATCGGTCGCGAGAATACATGACGCACTTATTTGTTTTGAAAGCCGAACTACACAGTCGAGTTCGCTGAACACGAACACGAACGTCCCGTGTTCGTGTTAAGATCGTTTTAGTTTGATTGTGGCAGTAAAAGCTACAATAATTGTTTCTGGCAAGTTATTTCATAAAACCTAATATTGAACACTCTTCAGGTAAAAATATTGAATGAACTTGACAGTGAATAAATCTAGACTCCTCTTATTAATATTTTTAGATCATGACAGCGAAAAAAAAAACACTCGATTCAAATTCATTAAAAAAATGGCCATTCGATTTCTTATGGGGAAAGATATCATGTTATCATGCCTAGACTATATGCTTAGGTTTTTCTTAATTTTAACCGTAATGGCAATAGGCTCACCCCTTTTACGTGGGATTTAACATGTATACAAGTACCACTCTGCCTACGCCTTTGAGAAATATGGCATGATCCATCATACGTTTTCCATTACAGATTAGCAGTAGTAATAAAGCACCTGCTACAGACTTGTGCTGGCGTGTGCGTGCTGATGACAGCGCTAAGCATGAAGGATCTACATCCAACGTTACGGCAGTTCAGCGGGAAACCGCTGTTCACTGCTCAGTTTGATGTGCCGGAGTTGGAAAAGGTATTTGAAATAATAAAACAAGGCGAATTTTAATGATAGCCAAGCCACTAATTGATTAATGGTGTATTTCACGGTAAGATGGGAAGAAAATAAAAGTTGAATACACCCAAAGGATCGCTGAGCTCGATTGATAATCTCCTTGTTAGGGGCAGGCCTTGTCATAGTGTTGTGTTGGCAGACAACAAGCCTTTTGTTGAACCACTGACGAGACAGATCTGGGGGCCTAGTCTGCTATTACAATAGTGTCACAATGATCTATCATTGATTTCATAATTGTTGATTTTGACAAGTTTGGTAATCTACTATATAATGGCGTCATTATGGCTTTCCAATGATCAACCACTGACACTCCATTGAAAGAAATAGCTTAGAATGGTAATCTCGTACACAATGATAAATGTATGACTGACTTACGCGGTAATCTGCAAACATTTTGACAGTTCCAGCCGAAATTTGCTCAATTAGCACCATTTTGTATTGCAATAAATATAAGCTTCTATATTAAAGATAATTTAAAACACATAAATGAAAATAAATCAAAACACCGGCCGCTAGAAATAAAAACAGATAAAACGTCAGTAAGCAGTAATGTCACATTTGACTTTGACAGCTAAACAGATAAAATATTATTGAATTGTATAGTTTCACATTAATCCGCGTTACACATAACTTAATGTTTTTTGCTATTTATGAACTTCTTACTACTTCAGATTGCATAGAACACTAATAAATAATATGTAAAAATATATATAAATGAAATCTGGCATGATTAGATGATCAAATTTAATTCTAGTTTTTTCGAAAATCATTTCCACTAACAGGTTTTATAATAATGGCAATACAACAATGTCATTGTAACACAATTATAAATTACGAGACCATTGACCGACCAATGATCGACCATTATGAAGTTAGCAGATTGCGAACTTTTAACAAAATGACAATGGCATCGTTCAACAATTATGAAATCAATGATAGATCATTGTGACACTATTGTAATAGCAGACTAGGCCCCCTGAAAGCGCAGAATATACCATCATTGAGATAGACTATCCTGACGCAGGCACGACGACGCCCGACCCCAAATAAGTTGGGAGTAGGACATGAATTAGAAGCTGGAGTGTTATGTTAGCTATTCTTATTTTTCTTTTTGTTTTTAGGCAGAAAGAACAGAGTTGTTCAAGCACTTACTGAACGACAAGATTCGCCAGGAGTTCGAGATAGAAGACGATGACGTCATCAAGCTAGCGACAGACACCGCCGGGAGCAGCGTCAGGGATGTCATCGACTACTTGAATAAGAAAATATTCAAAGCTGTGAAGAAGAAAAGTAAGTTTTTGTTTACAATCTTTGTGCTAAATAATCGATAAAGGCCTTCAAATCTGCCTACTCATCATCATCTGCCTAGCCTTTTCCCAACTATGTGGGAGGCGGCTTCCAGTCTAACCGGATGCAGCTGAATACCAGTATTTTACATGGAGCGACTGCCTATCTGACCTCCACAACCCAGTTGGTACCTACTGGGTATTACGATACCCCTTGGTAAGACAGGTTGTCAGACTTTCGGGCCACTGACTACCTATAACGACAGTCAAAGATCTACAAATGACAGCCGTGACCAACTGCTTAACGTGCTTTCCTAGGGACAGAGGAAATTTGGTATGTTATGGGTGGTCACCCATCCATACACCAACCTAGGTAAGCACGGCTCAACATAAAATTTATGGGTTCTACCTGAATTAAAGATAAATAAAGATCGACCCGAGTGGCGGTTTTTTTTAGCCACGAGCTCCTTCATATCTTATCATCTACACTAATATTATAAAGAGGAAAGATTTGTATTTTTGTGTGTATATGTATGTTTGTAATGAATAAACTCAAAAAAGACTGCGCCGATTTCAAAAATTCTTTCACCATTAGAAAGCTACATTCACCCTGAGTAACATAGGCTATATTTTATCCCTGTACTCCCACGGAAACGGGAACTACGCGGGTGAATCCGCGTGACGTCCGCTAGTGCATAAATAAAGCCACCGTAGTACAAGACTACAAATCATTTTAGTTCATTTGACGTTAATCGTATTTAAAACGGTAATACTTTGTTTTCCATAAAGTTATTTGTACTATTATTGTATTCCAAAATCGTCCCCCCTCATAATATTTACTTGCACTATTAGCATTTATACTAATAACGCTTGTCATATCAACATAATAGTCATAACTTTTATTTGCCATAAAAAAGTTTACATAATAACATGTGTTATAATCATTAGTTTCTATAAGTAACACATTACATAATCGATACTTGACATAGCAACATTTTATAAAATTTAGAAACGTTTATCGTATAATGCCATTAAGGAATTTGGTCTGTCATAAAATGATATATTACAGCAAACAATCTTTAGTACTTTTGATGATTTTAGTACTATTATAATTGAATCTCCTAATTTTACATGACATAAAGTCATATGTTCTGTTCTGAGTATTGGATTATATTATAAGTATTATTCCAAACGTTCACATAAACATTGTTAGTCCTAAAACATTTTCTTTAAGTTAGGTTTTAGTGACAAAAACGAATCGCTGTAAATCTGACTCCACGCAGTTTTGTCTGCCCTACCCCTAGAGTGTAATAAGCCGAAGCTGCGGTGGTGAGCGTTAGACACATCAGCGACGATAAGCTCGCATGGGACCGCCAGAGCCCTACAGCGCCGGAGCCATGACAGAAACCATGCCTGCTGCATGTTGCTTGTCGCTTGCATGCTGCATGCTTGCTTCATGCTTGCTGCATGCATGGTGTATGCTTGTTTGCATGTGTGCATGCTTCTTTCGGGGAAATACCAACCACATATGTTCATAATCAACTGTTTTATAATGATTGTCGCTTTGATTGATTGATTTTCTGCCTTTTAATGACTATTGATGTGAAATGTATGCCAAAAGAAGATTCGGACTGTGAATTTGCATTGCGATTTTACTGAACTAGCATTGTTGTGTTATTAAGGGCAAATGAATATTATGGTGAATAAATGTTATGGAAAACGACATTATTGAAAATAAAAAATATAGCAAATAAAATTATGGATTAAAATTATTATGACACTTGATCGATTATGACCAATGAAATTAGTAAAAATGGTTTTATATTTATAATTTCACGATTATGGCAACTGAAGCGTTATTTCTAATAAATTATGGCAAATACAACTATGGTATATAAAATTATTACGTTTTAAATTATGGCAAACAAATCATTTAAAACAGCACTCTGTCATTTTCAAGCTCAACAACCTCAAAGCATTTATTTCAATTAGACCATTACGGCACTTTTGAATGTCAAAATTACAAATAAAAAACAAAACTACAGTCCCAGTCACAAGGCATAATAATTTTGAGAAAGTACTGTAGTTGCCCATTCCCTAGCGTATATCTCTATGGAGAAGAACGGGCAAGAAACTCCATGGACACTCTTTTGAATCAAAATATTGTTACAAAATCTTGGTTACATCATTTATTTTGAGATTGTACATATATCTTACGAATTAAGCTTACCTTAAGCTTAAGCTTACCGAATTTCCTGCGTGCGTCGGAAAGCACGTTAAGCCGTTGGTTCCAATTCTCATTTGTATATCTATGACAGTAGTTGCAGTGGCACGTAAGTCTGACAACCAGTCTTACCAGGGGGTATCGTATTACCCAGTACTAACTGGTTTGCGGAGGTCAGATAGGTAGTCGGTAAGACTGGAAGCCGAGCCCAACTCAGTTAGGAAAAAGATAGTCAGATGAAGATATAATTTTCAAGCAATTTACAGAAATATAACAATTTCCCAATACCTTGTGGCCTTGAAAGTATCTGAAAATGTAGTTCCTTTCCTGAAAACATTTGAACATTCTCAATTTTCTTTTTTAATTCTCCCCTAGCTAATCGAAAATTTCAAACTCTTAAAAGTAATGTCGATATTTTGAAGTTATAAAAAATGCATCAAACGTTTTAAATACCTACCACATCGTGAGGAAACCAGCATTCCCGAGAGATATTTCTCGACGGCATTTATAGCCAAGTCAGAGGCCCATGGGCGGCATAAAAACTCTGACACCAGGTTAGCCACTAACCACACGATAAAGAAATAAAACCTACTACTTTTATAGAGTCTATTAAAGCGTCCATTCTCTTACAGAAACCAACCCAAACGATCCCAGACCCCGAATAGTGGAAGACATCACAAAAGACGAAGAGAAAGCCAACGAGTTCGATATCTGGGGGCCCGTCGGAGGACTAGAGGAGGTCAAGCAAGAACTTACGGAGTGTATATTCTGGCCGATTATGGTGAGTCGCAGTTGTCGAAATATAATTTCTCATGTAACCCTTGATAATAACATCACGCCTACAATCCACGAAGGGTAAGGTAGAGGTGAACGTAATAGTACACCCACATTGGAATAGGGGGCGAGCCTATTGCCATCAACCGGGTAAAAATCCAGACTGGTTGTCTATTGAGAAATTCCTTATAGAAAAACTAACTAACACTGCTCGACTCGGGAATCGAATCCAGGAACTCGTGCTAGGGGCTGAGGAACGCGATCTTCTTATTATCACTAGTCCATACTTACTCTAAAAAAATACTTCGCTAGTACGTAAGAACTGGTGCGAAATTTTTTCCAGACCACTTGTACTACAAATCTTTTAAAATGTGTAACACCTATTTTGAAACATAATAGTGTCGATTCTGTTGTGCACAAACTAAACTTAATTTAGGCTATTGCTATCATTTACTAAAAGGCAGTGCGAGAAAAGGACGGCTATAGCTATGAACTAAGTTAGAGATGTCAAACTAGTTTATGCCTTGCGCTTCACCGTGTTTTTAGACGACATGTTTTTACGTGCACCCTTCATTTGTATGGAAATATTAGTTCAATTAAATTTGACAGCTCTAAATTACGACCGTCTCTTTCTCGTTTTATTAGAGAGAAAAGATAGCAATAGCCTAAATTAAGTTTAGTTTGTGCACAACAGAATCGACACCATTATGTATTTAAATAACCGCTCTGTCGCCTTCTGACGATTATCATAAACAAAACGATGTTTTTGGTTAATGGACTGTATCTAGTGCAGATGAATATCAAAGTGGTGTTACACTTGTCGGTGAATATAAGCTAGCGTAACAATGTTGCCAAAAATTAAGTAACAAAATAAAAACAAAATACTTCATCTTTTCCCCAGTATCCAGCCTTATTCCCGTCTCAATCGTGCGGCGTGCTACTCTACGGCCCTCCTGGTACCGGCAAGTCACACATAGGCTCCTGCCTAGCCCGTCTCACCAATATGAACATGATCACTGTGAAGGGGCCCGAACTGCTGTCCAAATACATCGGACAGAGCGAGAAGGCTGTCCGCGATATATTTGACAAGTGAGCATGTTACTTATTACCACGTATTAAGGTACACATAGGCTTCTGCCTAGCCAGCACACCAATATGAACATGATCACTGTGAAGGGGCCCGAACTGCTGTCCAAGTACATTGGACAGAGCGAGAAGGCTGTCCGCGATATATTTGACAAGTGAGCATGTTACTTATTACCATGTGTTAAGGTAAAGGTACACATTGGCTTCTGCCTAGCCAGCCTCACCAATATACAGGATGTAAACAACCTCATCACGAAACCGTCAACTAAGCATTCTGTACATCAAACTAAGTAACTTTACGCAAAAATTATTGCTTGGAAACGACTTTTTTTTTGGGGTGAAAAATCATGTTTTTTGTTAGAACTCAATGTAACGCAATCAAAACATTGTGCTGATGGATGGATGGAATGTACGGGGGTCGTGGAAGTGTTTAAAGTAAAAATCTAACAATAAAATCTTTTATTTAAAAAAAAACTTGTCAAAAAGTTGGAACTTTGACCCCCAATATCTCCGTAACTAGAAGGCTAGTTACGGAGATATTGGGGGTCAAAGTTCCAACTTTTTGACAAGTTTTTTTTTAAATAAAAGATTTTATTGTTAGATTTTTACTTTTCAGGTATGGTGTAGAACAAAAAAATGATCGCAATGACGGGGAGAACAAGTGCCTTTCGGCTTCGTTAAGAGGTGTTTTACACCATGAACATGATCACTGTGAAGGGGCCCGAACTGCTGTCCAAGTGCATCGGACAGAGCGAGAAGGCTGTCTGCGATATTTTTGACAATGTATTTCGTAAAGTTAAATTCAAAATCACAGCCACTTTTGTGAACTGGACTATATAAGAGCATCTTGGACGGTAATATAAAAAATAACCAGGCAAAATTTTAATAAAATTTAAAATAGAAATGATCTACTAAGTTATCAGACACCTATCCGACGGCTGTGACATAAGCCCTAAACGTGCTAATATGGTAAAATATCAACTGTAATATTCAAGACTCAGGCGACTTTCAAAGAAGAAATATTGAAAATATTTTCACATACAGCAAAATCTTTGGCGGCTTTTCTCTTTAAATATCAGGTTCAAAGGCTTGATTCAATCTATCTTAGATCTTTCCTGATAATTAGTTTCGATGAAACAGAATTTACTTGATCAATTATCATAATGTTGTTCCCAGGGCAGACATGAAGAGACCTTGCATCTTGTTCTTCGACGAGTTCGACAGTCTCGCGCCCAAGTAAGTTGTTATTGTAAGTGTCCACCTCGCTTCATTATACTGTACGCATTTTCATCCATATAACACTTTAGCTATACAATATTATTTTCATTATAGTGCAAAACAGCAAACCTGACACACTTACACCACGAATCACTAAACTCATTTCATGCGAGAAGAATTTTATATTGTGATGTACGAGATTTTGATACAAGTGGAGAAAGTTTGTTATTGCGTACGAGGCGCAATTAAGGAGCCGAGAACTGCAATAACAAATGTCTACGTGTATCAAACGACGTTTTTCAATACACTTTTGAAGAAATAAATTATAAGAACGAAAAATATTTTTGTCATGAATTACTATGAAACTATGATTTTAATTTTCTTTTTTTCAAACGATTGACAGAAACAGGCCGATGTTTTAAATACTTTTAGCTCTGAACGCGTTTAGTGGTTTGTGGTGCAAGTGGGCCAAAATAGTAAATTTTTCATTTCAAATTACCTGCATAATTTTAGTTGACGATTGATTACTGCTGTGTGTTTATTGCTATCATGTAGTTTTTTGGTTTCTCTTTCGGGATAGACGGATAGTTTTTATAGGTATAGTAAATTAATGCCTACCTATACTTTGACTCAAACGATTTCATCTCTCGTTCTCATGATATGGTGACAGTGTTGGGCAATTTTGTACTTCATTAACAAGAATGTTATCACCAGTTACGTGAATTTCAGCGAAAACAGTTTCATTGAACCTTATTTCATCAAATGTTCTCATGTTTTCCCACTGATCAAGATTCCTCTGTTTCTTAGACGTGGTCACGACTCAACTGGCGTAACAGATAGAGTAGTAAACCAGCTGCTCGCTCGTCTGGATGGGGCTGAGGGCGGGGCCCGGGGGCCCGTGTTAGTGGCTACATCGCGGCCCGACCTTGTGGACCCCGCGCTACTGCGGGCCGGGCGGCTGCAGAGACATGTGTACTGCGCCTTGCCTGACCAAGTAAGTACTACTGTTTGTTGGACGGGGTCAAGGGCGGGGCGCGAGGTGTCGGTGGATACATTGCGGCGGGCTGCGATCTCCAATTCTCATGTTACTTTGGTCTTTACACCAATGATCCGAAATAATTCTTTAATTTTATCTCACAGCAAGGCCGCTACGAAGTTCTCCGAACGTTGACGAAGAGCGTGCTGGTGGACGAGGAAGTAGACCTTCAAGAGTTAGCGGAGCGAACCGAGGGGTACTCACCGGCTGACCTCAAGTCTATACTCGTCACTGCGCAACTGACCCGGCTGGAGACGCTATTGGTAAGAGATTCCTACCAATAGCTCGAACATTGCCGAAGTGTTCCGAACATTAACGAAGAGCGAGCCAGCAGACGAGGAAATAGATCTTGAAGAATAAGCAAACCATAAGTCTATACTAATCACTGCGCAACCGACCCGACTAGAGACGCAATGGGGGCGGGCTATCGCGTATGAATTTGCCACTAGAGGCGCTTGTGTAGACTAAGGTCTTCCAAAATGTCAGATGTCATACAATGTTCGCGTGTTGCGTGCTTTTTATAACGTATTTATACTAATACTCACGATCGTGTTCTAGATTGAGCCATTACACAACCATTACACACTTATTAATTATGACTTGAAAATTTAAAGTAGCAACTTAGGATCTTATTTGTTAGTACTTGGAGGTAGAATGATTTTTAAATGTTTCCTGATTGCTCGTTTTAGGAAGAATATTGTAAATATGTATCTAAAGTTTACACTATGTTGTTATACGTAATAAAATGAACTTTTTATGAAGTTATTGGTACTTTAAAGTATTAAATAGAATTATTGACAGGACCTTACTCGACAGTGCGCCATCTGGTGAGCTCAAAAACCATAGCTCTCATTGGTAAGAGACAGATTTTCTCTCATCATTAAAATTTAGCCGAAAAACCACTCTATCTCTACTACTAGACCCTTTAAAATCTCGGCTATGCTCATCTTATATCTAGCTACTACCAGTCACCCTGAGAAGATCGTCACTCCACCTGGCCTGGAGACTTATCTTGGCCGATTTCGGTCTCCACTTAAAAACACATCTAGCCCCGCGGTCACGAAGTGTAGTTAATAAAGATATCCCACTGATGAACATGGGGCTCCCGAAGATCGTTCATTCGTTCAAAAGTGGCGTATTTATCATAGGTTCATCAAAATAAATTAATATCGCTGGACATTATACACATCGCCATCTAGTGCCACACTAAGCAACGAGGCTTGTGTCGTGGACACCAGATAGTTGATATACTACATAGATATTTTTCTTGTAAATATTGAAATTGAAATTGTTTTATAATAAATACTATAATAAATATAAACATCCATGACTCGGAGACAAATGTCCATGCTCATCATTATCATGGTTCACTGTTGTTATTTGTCCGGCTGGTTATTAATTCAATATGCTATATTAGAAAATAGATTTACTAAATGTGTTTATGTTTATTTTAGACGGCAAACGAGGAGAAGTCGATGGAATCGGTGGTGGTGTACAAGGAAGACATAGAGAGTGCCTTAGCAGAGACCAAGCCTTCGCTTTCTATGCAGCAAAGACTGTTCTATGATATGATGTAAGTGTCACTATCTTCCTGTTCTTTATCTATACATAGTATAAAACAAAGTCGCTCCCGCTGTCTGGACGCTTAGATCTTTTAAACGACGACACGGATTTTAATGAAGTTTTCAGCAATAGATATAGTGATTCAAAAGGAAGGTTTGCATGTATATGCATATACATTGCACCCGTGCGAAGCCGGGGCGGATCGCTAGTCTATATTTTTATACATACTAATATTATACCGGATGACAATTACTATAACTTTCCAAAAAAAAAATGGGTATATTAGGTGAACGGAGTACACAACAACAATCAAAGTCTTGACAATATTACCTGATAAAAAAAACCATGTTGAAACATAACTCTTCAGAAAATAGTGCTGATCGCAAACCCAAGTTTTGTCATCACGATTAAAAAGTTGCATTCAGCGTAATCGATACTCGCAATGAAATCAAGTCTGAAAAAAAAAGAGTTGATACTGAATACTGAAAATCCTTGGTATAATTTAAATAATTATTTTATACTATCATTTTTAATAATTTAATTTAGTAATTATTCGATGCTTTCGGTTGATTTCAAGAGAAGGAGATTATAATAATGAGAAATAAGTATAAAAATCTCTAATATAAAAAAAAAACAAATTCTTGCGGCTACGGCTAAATTCGCGTCGATTTTTTAGTTTTAAAATTTAAATTAGGAATGCGCTCGGAATTTATATTTATGAGTATTTTTATTTACTAGGTACATCATTTATTTATTGTGAATTTTGTTTTGTAATAAGTGAAGGTTAGATATAGTGCGCCAAGGATCTTGGTAGGCATAGTTTTGATTGATCCACCAAAGATAAATAAATATTATCAACTCTAAAACCTCAACAGATTTTTACCATACCTACCAAGATCCTTGGCGCACTATATCCAACTAACCAATGGAAAAAAAACGTGTGCGTCTCGGGACGCTCGACAGAAGTGATAACTTAATCTAATCCAAGTTAAACTACCTGTTTAATATTGAAATTGTTTAAAAATTAACAAAATAGTGGCGTTAGCTCAGATTTTGGCCACGCGCTAAAAGAGCCTTGTACAGTCAAAAGATCCATATAACACTATAGTATAGATAACAAATTAGTAGAGTTAGTTCAGAGTTTGGCCACGCGCCAAAAGATCCTTGTACAGTCAAAAGATGCATATACTTAACGCTATAGAATACACAACTAATCAAACACAGATATTTTTACAATGAGGGATTTTCTTTTTAGCACTTCCCTAGTCGCTGGATAGATGGCGCTGAACTTGGTACGTTAATGCAAGGAACGGAACGTAAACAAACTGATTTTAACAAAGCGCGAGAAAACTAGGTTATATTCGGAAGCTTAAGCAAACGAAAGTGTCAGTTAACGAGCGTATGTGACGTGACGCAATATTTTTTTTCCAAGCGTTTTGGCTTGGGCACCAACTAACGTAGTCAGTTCAACGCCATCTAGAGAGTTCTTGGAAACTATTTTTTTTTAATCCCTCAAAAAGAAAACCTCTTAATAAAAGCTTTTTAAGTGAGTTCAACCTTCTTTGAATAAAATCGGATTGAGTTTTTAGTCATGTATCAAAATAAAAGGTAATTTAAATCATTGCAACATGGAGTATGTTGCAATGATTTAAATTACCTTTTTTAATGCTTTCATTAAGGAGTATTTATATCAATTTCGAAGCAAATCACCGCCAAAATAACTTTCTACCCCCTTTTAACCCCGTTAGGGGATGAATTTCAATAAAATACGAAACACGTCTTCCATCAATTATGTTAAAAAAGGTTTATGCAAAATTTGAAGTAGATTGGACCAAGGAATCACGTTGTCCCATACAAACTTTGCCCTCCTTTTTCATCCCCTTGGGGGTAGAATTTCGGGAAACCCTTTCTTATCGGACGCCTACATCATACAAAGAACACACCCTCTAAGATTCAGGTCTCTACGATCAGCGGTTTAGGCTGTGCGTTGATCCGTCAGTCAGTCATTCAGGAACTATTTCGTTCCCGAACTCCTTCGTTACCGTTCCGAATCGAGTCACCCTCCCATTAGAAGTTATCACTTCAAAAAATAGTAAATTTAAATACAATGTAATTTTGAACAGCGAGTGCATTCCTAATTTAAATTTTGATTTCGAAAAAATCGGCGTGGATTTAGCCATAGATCAATCTGTGCTGTTTATTGTTGGGTTGGTTTTAGTACTTAATGTACAAAAAACCATTAAGATTACCTTTATAAAAGCTTAAAACAATATTATAATAAATATTTATTGTTTTTACGCTTAAAACAAAAATATTTTAATTTCCATTTGTCGATTATTAAATTCCTTAATTTAATTACTCAAATTAATCCGAATTTACAATAAAAGAATCGATTGGAATAATCGCTTTCACACATCACAAAAATTAAAAAAAAATGTCGACATGTCATGTCGTCACGTCAATATCGAATACAAATTGAGTAGTGGTTATGAATATTACGTGTTATTGGTCCTGTGTTAAAAAATACGCTAAGATCTGGGTATTTTCATGTAATATATATTTGGAATGATATTGTCATATTTGTTATCGAATCTATAAACGTCTATGTGATACAATGTAACAAATAAAAATGTACACACGCAAGATTGCTACGAAACTTCGACTTTAGATTTCAAAATTCAACATTACCATTACTTATTTAAATGTAACTATGGATGAATTCGTCACATAATTAAATGACGAGTTAATTATTCTCAACATAGTGGAGCCTGGATGTCCAAAAACTACAAGTTTTACGATTTCTAGCCTCGGCTCTCAAAAAATGGCGATGACCGTATTTACGCACTTGGATTTTATTAGGGTAAATTATGAATCTTGCACTAAATATATAACTTTTAATGGCGTTGGCGTATAATCCTTTTATCCAACTCTCTTAATTAACGCACACTCATAGTATTTGATAATCAGAATATTATTAATAACAAGAATTAATAGATGCTAGGTCAAAATACTGTATGAGCTGTATGGTACGATGCGTAAGCAATAACATTCTCATTAACGCTCGGGTTTATTCGGGAACTGTCGGCGTGTTTTCGGTACGGAATTCAAGAATGTATTTTTAATCTAATATAACTTCCTAATTAAAGCGAAAAAAAGAACGAAAAATTGTTTGTTAAAAAACTTATATAAGTAAGATCTTTCCATTTATGAAAAAAAAAAAAATCTAGTATAATACTCAATTGAAGAATTCTCTTTGTGTTGGATAATCCATTTATCGAGGAAGGTTATAATAGGCTATATAACATCACGCTACGACCAATAGGAGCGGAGCATAAATGAAAAATATTGCAAAAACGGGGAAAATTTGTTTCTTTTGTGATCTTTTTCTCTTTTATGTGACGCAGACGTAGTTGCGTGGGTCAGCTAGTACATTATAAATGTGAAAGATTGTATTGTATTGTATTGTATAACGGGCTGGTGTCCGCAACTCCACGTCAAAGCGCGTATTTTGCGTATGGGCTATAATCCACCACGCGGGCCCAGTGCGGATTGGTAGATGTCACATGTCTTTGAGGATGGATGGATGCGTGTTTACTCTTTCACGCAAAAACTACTGAACGGGTTTGGATGAAATTCAGCAGTTCATAACCTGGATTAACACAGGATACTTTTTATCCTGGTATTACCAGGATAAAAAGCCATAAGCTAGTGTAACGTAAATAATAATGAAAATATTACGCTGCGAAACATTCCAAAAAGTTATATTATTTTGTGAAACCTCTTTGCAGATACAAGAGATTCCGTGGTGAGAGTTTGACGGCTGAACAGAAGATGGTATTCAGTTTCCAGCAGAAGCAAAGAGTCACGCTAGCTTAGAATTAATTGTGATGTTAAATATATACACGACTTAATATCGTAGAGTTGCTAAAGAGATAGACTGTAGTGGTGTCGTGGAGCTTCGAGCTATACGATCACTGACTAATGCTTGCACTGACTGGACAGGTCCACTCAAATCTGTGTGGTCCTTTCTTCAAAAAACAATCTCGAGCACTACCGACCAGGTCGACCGTCCAGTTCTGTCGGAACCTGTCCAGTTCGTCCCGTGGCCTGCCGCCACTCCGCCTCACTGTATCAGGGCACCAATTTTCTGCTATTTTTTGACCCACAATTTGTGCGGCATGCGGCAGACATGTCCTGCCCAGTCCCATTTGAGTTGGACAGCCTTTTGAGCCAAGTCTGCTAAATTTGTTTTGGAGCTCAATATAGGGTAGACGACAAAAAAAATCTAATTAGTCCGTCAGATAGTTTTCCAAAAAATATTGGACTCATACTTTTTCACGTAAACAAAAAATTAAGACGATGCAGTGCGTCGAAAACTGATGATGATCATGACACGTGATCTTCGTGATCACATGATCTTTAACACGTTATATCTTCGTATTCTTTTATTAATTTGATAAAACAACAAACACATATCCAATATTTTTCGATAATCTAACTGACGGACTAAACCGAATCATATTTGTTTTGGTCAGTCATTATCCCAATTGTTGGAATATTACCATACTGACACCGCGTTATGATCACTTTCAAATAAACAAAATATAACAATAAAAATGAGCTTAGAAACATTTTTGCTGACTATACCATGTAATAATAATAATTAGTCACACTGGACACGCGGCGACACGTCAAGCTATACATTCCTAGTATAACATGGCCTCACTTTGTATAGTTTTCCCGTACAATTAGAGATCTGCAATGCAAAAACTGGTTATGTATAGCTTGAATGGTGCTATACGAACATGCTGACTATCCAATGTATAATAAGACTTTTTGACGTATTTTCAGAAATGGATTTTTTCGTTTTAGGATTTAACCTTTTAGTTTATTTATTTATTGTACACACATCAACACGGTCTAGGGATATTTTTAAAAAAGCGAATTACTATCAATGTGTTAATTATTTATATGACATGTTTAGATTTAAAAGATACGTTATTTAATATTCTACCATTTTTTAATAATGGTTAAGGTATAGATTAAAATTTCAGGATTTTATAGGAAAAAAATGAAGCATAGACGGAAACCGTATATGAATGAACTTTTAATTTGTGAGTAAAAACTGAAAAAAATAGAAAAATCATTTAATTTGTGTTTATAAACTTGAAGTTAGTAGTCTGAGAAAGCGCCCATGATGTTCATAACACATCGGCAACGATTCGGCATGCTCAGAACAAGGTTGTCAATGTCTTGCTGCGGAATATTGTCCCATGTCCTTCTGAGGTGCGCAAAAAGTTGATCTTCTGTAGCCAGATTTTCAGGAACTTCCTTCAGAGCTCTTCTTTGCAGCATATCCCACGCTTGCTCAATGGGATTTAGATCTGGCGATTGAGCAGGCCAGTCTAAGGCCCTAACATTATGTGTATGTAACCAAGCTGCTACCGTTCTCGCCGTGTGTGCCCGGGCATTGTCGTGCATGAGCAGGAAATCTTACCCCATTTGTGTTCTGTGGGGCAAGATTACGGGCCCCAGCACCTGTTGGACGTATCGTTCTGCCGTCATATTGCCCCGCACCCAAACGAGATCCGTCCGTCCTCCAAGACGAATTCCTGCCCAAACCATAATTGTTCCTCCTTGGTATGGGTGAACTTCCTGAGGGTTCTGGAGACGGCTCCATCGTCCAGGAACTCGCCAAACACGCGTCCTTCGTGAATCTGGATGGAAGCCGAATCTGGATTCATCCGTGAACAGCACATTGGACCATTGGTCACGGCCCCAGACCACGTGGTTCCGAACCCATTCTAATCGTCGTCCACGATTGCCTCTCCGTAAAGGTGGGACCCGGAGTGGTCTACGAGAGCGTAGATTGCTTTCATGCAGTCGCCTTCTTACAGTTTGGTCACTCACAAGCACTTGGTGTTCCACTCGCAGCCTTTGGACCAATTGAGTCGCCGTTGCATTTGGTTGTGCTCGCGCAGTAATTTGCAAAAATCGGTCTTGTCTGGGGGTAGTGATGCGACTTGGCCCCCGGTGCCTCTCCGCTACTTCACCTGTGGCACGATAGCGTGTCCACAATCTTGAAATTACATTTTGATGGGTCCCTATGGCCTCAGCAACATTACGCTGAACAGATCCAGCTTCCAGCCTTCCCACAGCTCGTAACATCTCCGCCCTCGTCAAATGTCGGCGTTGCATGGCTACAATACCTCAATTTTAACTTTATCTTTCGTTTAAAAATGAAAAAAAACTGTAACTAAACGTAATTCGTATTGTTTTCTAAATTTCGCACAAATGAAAATTCCCTCTCCTATACATCAAGACATTTTTATGCCACCGAAACAAAAGAATTTTCAAAAATTTGAATTTGGAATTAGTCTGAGATAAATTACAAACAAATCGGTGTATAAAAGATTCCAATGCGGCCAGTACTTTTCGAGTTATTTAATTGAGTATGAATTATCCCTAGACCGTGTTGATGTGTGCATGTCTCCGCCATTTCCTAAAAGGTTAATTTTGTTTGATAAAAGTGATGTAAGTAGATGCTTACTTACATCACTTTTATCAAACAAAATTAACCTTAATTAACCATGACGCCTGGTTTCAGGTATGGAATCAACACAATAATAATATTTAGTTAACGAATCGCAAAAACGCATCAACACTGCAGTGATTTACTGAATTAACAAGTTCTAAATGTTCTAATAAACAGATATGTTATACACCTACAAATCAAACAAGAAAAGTGTTCCGCGCGGCAGCGGCAGCTCACATACAAGCAGTGACGCAGAATAAAGGCACAACGACCCAATTGGGCCGCTTTCGAGTCTTCACGATTGCGCGCTCACAACATATCTGTTTACTAGAATATCATTGGTTCTAATCATCACTTGTGATGCTTTTAATATTGTCACGTCGTTGGTTTTACTTTCCGATGCCAGGTGTTAAAAAATACATTAGCTATATTATGCTAGGTGTAAACGAACCCTTCACGAAGCCGTCAACCGGGCGTTATGTACATCAAACTATGTAACTACGCAAAAATTATTGCTGGGAAACGATTTACTTTTTTTGATGAAACATCACGATTTACAATAGGATTTATAACGCACTCAAAACATTATGTTGATGGATGTATTGAATAGTATGTAGGTACTGGGGTCGTGGACTATTTAGAGTAAAATACATTTAAAAAAAAAACAAAATCACTTGTGAAATAGTTGGAACTTTGACCCCCAATATCTCCGTAACTAGGAGGTTCCCCGGTATGGTCTAGAACGAAAAAACAAATATTACAATGGCGGGTAGAACAAGTGCCTTTGGGCTTCGTTAATTGGGTACTTTTACACCCATTAGCTACAGTGGACTGCGCATTCACTTAACATCTGGAAATATATAAAATGTACTGTGTTGGCAATAAATATTTGAATGTTACTTACTTATTACAAATGTTTTGTTATGATCTGACGAAGCCTTTCGGAGATAATGGAACTCTGAAAAATATCTATTTTCAGTGGACATTCAATGTGTGTTTTTTAATATATCCAATTAGTGCTATAAGCTTGAGCTGTGATGTATAAGCTAGTAATTAGTAGGTGCTAGGGCTAATTAATATGATAAGCGCACATACTCACTTAAAAAAATGATTGTTTTGTATATTTTGTTGCGATTTTTTTATTTAATTTGTTAATTGTTATGGATAAATCGGTATTTTACAGTTTGAGGTTTTATTTCTTTAAGCCATACCCCCCTTTCCCCCCCACCCTTTACTTATACCTGTTCAAGGATCTTTTTGACGCGTGGCCAAAATCGAAACTAATGCCGCCATTTTGTTTTTTCAATTCCTTTTACAAAATTAATTAAAAAATGTGGCCCCACACTATTAATTTCTCCTGTACCGTGGGTGCGTTTACAAAAATTCAAACTCACATCAACAAACGCCAAGACCCGCAACAACTATCTGTAGGGTATACAAATATTTGTTTCGAGCAGGAATCGAATCCGCGACACGCAGCACAGCAGTCGCATTGTGCCAACCGTGCCGTCATTGCCCTGAAATACTTTCAATGTATCGGATTCATATTGTTTTTATTTTATTACACAATTCCTATAACAAACAATACAATAAATCTATATCAAAGAAAATGGTAACTTAAACATCTCCCGCTAAGTATTTACTATAACATGTAACCTGAATTAGGTATACTTCATTTAGGCATTATTATAATTAGGTATAGCCCATCTTAAAATCCCCTTGTCCCAACCAATCCTCTCAACAAAATCTCAAGACAGACAGACATTCCCACAGTTTCCTAAACTTGTGATACCAGCTAATAATGTTGCCAGTACTGCCAGAGTTGCCAGTTGATGGCTAAACTTTTATCGGGCGGCGCTAACAGCGCTCCGAGTGGCTGTTAATTAGCGCGCGAGTACCAGGAGATTGAATATTGATAATATCTAATTGATTGCTTCGTGAAATGCAGCGGTGTCGGGGTGTGATTACTGCTGGGATGTTGTGGAATCTGTTGGATGTACGTTTCTGTTAATTTATTTCATCAATAATTCCTTTTTAGCGCCATGGTCGGATATAGCCGACAAATAAATTTAATTGCTTTTTATTGATATTATAATACGAAATAGTGTCAAATTAAATTACTTAAATAATGATGTTACGAATGATATTTATTTTAAAAAAAATAGGACGAAAAGCATTGTTGAATCGATCAATATGTTATCGATTATTTTTTTTTTTTTTTTTTGGGTTTATGTGGCTTGGCATGGGGAAAGACGCCGCCGATGCGTTTACGCTCTGGCGTTCAAAAAGTTAAGACATCAGAAATTTTCAAAGTTTATGGATTGGATAGGGTATTTCATTAAAATTAGCAGAAGGCTTTTTTATTTACAGATCTTACTTTACTTCCAACATCATTATATCAGCCCGGAATGACCCACTGCAGGGTATAGGCCTCCCCTTACTTCTGCCATACTTCCCGTTTATGTATGTCCCTTATCCAGGTGTCTCCCGCGATTTGGACGATATCGTCGACCCAACGAGCTTTAGGACGGCCCTGGTTTCTGGCCTTTCTGGCCCCCACACCACTACCATCTCCGTGTCAACTTTACGTTAAATACCTACTCAATACTCAATAGGTACATAATTTATTATTAAGTAGATACTTTATTGCATTCCTCATGTAGGCAATTAAAAAACAAAAAACCGGTAAATATAAAAACAGGATAGGTAAGTAAACCGGCACTATACTGCTTTTGATTTGTGTTATTTGCAGTGTGGCGCTTCTCGCGGTTGCTCAATGGCTCAACTTACTATCCATGCTACCAATAGATGGCGCCACCAAGTTACTCGACCTTCATTTTAGTAGGTTGACTCGTCGGGGTAAGTGTATGAGGCAAAGTATGAGGTAACACAAATGGATTCTGATGCCGACAATGTCGCACGTAATTTGTAATGTAAAGACCCATCTTGTTTCTACTTATCTTACAATGTGTACAGAGTGTAACATAATAAACATAAGACCTCTCGTGTGGTGTTTCAGATCACGAAACTGAACAACTTTTGTTCTATGACTTTCAGACATAGGTAAATTTTTTTTTGTTTTACCATACATGTTTATCAGCTGATCTCGTCAGTTCCTTAAAAATCCAAATCTTTTTTGCGAGTTGTTTCAGCTTCATGGTCCCAGAGACCACACTGGAGCTCTTGCATTTATTATGTTTAAATCTGTCTAATGTGTACCTAATCAAAATTATTTAAATAACAATTTCGTACAAAGTTTCCAAAATTAACGTAAAGTCTTTCCAAGTCCGTAATTAGCTGTTTACTTACAGCAGTGCGGGAGATAAGCGTGTTTTATTGAAAAACTTACGCGCTGGCGCAGTTTTGATTAAGATTAGTTCGTAACTTGCACAATAATTTAGATTGAGCGGTGATTTGGAACGCGCCGTGCGAGAGATGCCGCGAAATTTCGCGGTACACGGATTCCTTACGATTTTACTGGATAGGTTAGGAATAAGTAGTACCTATTATAGGTACTTATTCTTCTTGGTACAATAAGGCTATTTCTCCAAATTCTTTCAAACCGCACCGGTTTCATGTTAAATTCTTACGCTATTATACTATAAAAAGCTCGATTACCACTCACTCACTGACATAATTGTTCTCCCAGATGGTGGATGGGGAGGTGGGTATATTTTGACAGATTCGTAAACAAGTAACTCCCGCGAGTATGGAAAAAGTGCCAAACCTCCCCTTTTCACCCCCCTTCCTTCCCCCCCCCTATCGTATCTCGGAAACTAAGAGACCCGGTTTTTTTTGTTTTGCCATTGGGTGTTTGAACAAATATTATAGTAGGCGTCGAATCCATTGATTTTCAGGTATTTTTTTATTTTTTTTATTACTTTTTAGAGTTTTTTAGGGGTTCTTAAGGGTTTTCAAAATATTTAAAAGATTTTATAAAATTTACATAATCTTTTAAGGACTTTAATGGATTTTCCAATTCGTTTAAGGATTCTTATGGATTCTCAAAATTTTATATGGGTAAGGACTACTTCTCAAGAACACGACGACACGCGAGCTGCGCGCAGCTCGCGCACCCACGCAAATACTAATCTCTACTATAAAGCTTTGGAACATGCTACCTTTTGGCATTATAAAAGCTGAAATAAAATCACATATAAAAGAAAAGTTCTTAACCACTATCTAAGTCAGGCTAATTATTATTAAGTTTCTCGTTTTAAGGGTTCCGTACCCAAAGGGTAAAAACGGGACCCTATTACTAGACTTCACTGTCCATCTGTCCGTCTGTCTATCACCTGTATCTCATGAACCATGATAGCTAAACAGACAGTTGAAATTTTTGACAGATGATGTATTTCTGTTGCCGCTACAACAACAAATACTAAAAACAGAAAAAAAAATTAAGCTTAATTAATTTTTAATTAATTACTCTGCAACAATATTCCCATGCAACAAATGTGATTTTTTGATAATGGTCTCTGACCAAATAAAAAGGTAAAGACGGAACTCAGCGAACAGCAATGTAAGGCCCGTCAGATTACGTCTTTCTTTACTTTTTTATTTGGTCTGAGAAAATGATACGAAACACTTCGTGCGCGAGTCCGACTCGCACTTGGCCGGTTTTTTTTTGTTCCGTCCTATTAATTATATCATTAAATATGTGTTATGCGTTGTATTGTTATTTTTTTTTGTCATTTTGTATGATGCACAACTGACAACATGTCCTTGCGACAAATAAATTGTCATTTTTTCATTCTTTCTTTAAAAAAATATTACCGAGAGCTACTTCAGTTGCCCCATCCAGCACTCACCACGTTCCATATCCCACCTCCATGTTCCACCATCTTGTAAACTTTGAACGTCGGTTAATAGCTTAACACGCGTTTGTAACAAGTTGCTTGATTAATTAAATCTGTATTAACTGCCGCTACCAAGACGGGCACCTAAATCTCACTTGCATACGCCGCCGTAACAGATAAGTGATCTGGTAAATAAGTATCTACTTATATTCTTGTTTTTAAGTAATTTCCGCAATTTGATCTTGTTTATGGGGTTGTCTTGATATATTTGGCCAATCGTCTTCTTGGTGACCCTACCGCTACCTACCTACTCATTCACCGCTTCGCCAATTTCACGGCGTCGTTTGTGGTAGCGTATAGGTCACTTGATTCAAATTTTGGGGCATAGAGGGTAGGAGGGAGGTGGATACAGTTTGCAGTATAATGAACCAAACAAAGTTCATCAGCGGCTAGAGCCGATTGAAAGCCTAATAAGACAGTGAAGGAATGCTCAGGTCTAAGTTTTTAAACTGACATGGTCACTACTGCTATCGGAGTATCGGCGCTGTTGCAAGCACCATGATCACGGATAAACCTTAACGGATAACCGTGAGTTTATCCATGATAATGGTGCAACAGCTCCGAAATTTCGAGAACTTAAAATAAATAGTATAAATGGTAAATACGCTCCAAGACGGCATCGCCGATGTTGGGGATAAGTCTACGAGTTTAAAATGGGACGGTGGATGGGCGGGTCACATTTCCAGGATGGGCCAGGACAGGTGAGCTGTAGACTCGTCAAACGGACGGGGCCCGAAGGCTATCGTCGACACTGAGGCAGGCCCATGAAATACTCGCGTGACGATTTGGATTCGTTCCTGACTGATTGGTCAGAGAAGGCAACACAACGGGAGAGTAGGAAAGGAATGGGGTGGACTTTGTCCTGCAGTAGGACAGAATAGGCTAATGAAAAATCAGGTGAATATCAGGCTTTTGTGTTCATGATAATGTTTCAGGTCGGCTATAATACTGCATAATCGGATGCGTTGACCCGACCACTTGTGTGGCATCCCTATGGTGCACCAAACTATCTCATCATCATCAGCCTATTAATGTTCTCACTGCTGGGACACGGGAATGGGTAATAATCAACCGCGCGGGCCCCGTGCGGATTGGTAGATGTTACATGTCTTCGAATTTTTTGGTTCTAGAACATGACGGTTTCCTCACGATGTTTTCCTTCACCGTTTTTGAGAGCAGTGGTGATGAAATAAATTACACAAAGTAATGCGCCTGTCTGGATTCGAACCCACGACTTACTGTTCGTAAGTTGGGGCCGCTACCACCGGGTTGCTCTCCAAACCATCTAAGAGCGATGTTTACAATCATTTTCACGACCATTCTATCCGTCAATGGAGATCAATCTAAAACGGTCTCCGGAAAATCATCATCCCCTACATCCATAATCACGACGCCTTCCAATCTAAATTCAAGAAGGATCGTTCCATAAATAAAGGAAAATAAAGCGGCTTTTGTAGGCAAGGTCCACACCAAGTCAGGAGAGGTGGCAAGGTGGAATTAGGCCCCTTGTCCGCCTAAAGAAAGCAGTTTTTATTCCGTCTAAAGTAATTATTGTGTTTTTGTGAAAGAGTTTGTTAGCGGACCATTCAGAGTCGAGGACACGGACGCTTTCTTGATCGAGGGACGGATTTGGAAGGCCGGGAAATGGGATATAATATCCGTATTTTTTTTTCGCAGAAAAGATCGTGGTTTTCTTTATTACTTAGGTATTTTGTATAGCCACATTCTACAAGAATCTATTTACCGTACTAAAACAATATAATTAAATAAAATTCACTGTTAAATTGTTTTAAATCCTTTGCGTTAGCAGTTGCAGCTGTTTATCCTATTTAGGTACGTGCTACGAATTTTTGTCAAACAAAAATTCGTAGTACGTAGCTAATTAGCGTAGACACCAGTTCGTAGGCTCGTAGACGTTGGCTACGAGCGTAGCCCAACTCCGTAGACTGCTACGACAAATATCATCTCTTGTTTCTCGGTGTTATGTAACAGCTCAACGTGCTTTCCGTGGCACGGAGGAAACTCGGTACCTATGTAATGTGTGGTCACCCATCCACGGACCAACCTTGGCAAGCGCGGCTTAACGTGAAGATCGACCCGAATGGCTGTTTTTATGTAGCCTTTAAATAATTGTCCATCGCAGAAATTTCTACAAAGTACTACCACCCAAATCCATCCCCGTCCATTGCCCGGAATATTCTTGTTTTCCTCGAGTTTTCTCAGCTTTTCTTCGCGTTTTCTTTCGTTTGCTGCCTTAATTAGCTCATTCAGTGGCCCCTCCTCGCCGCGTCCCCTACCGCACCCCCTAAATTATCTTATTTATTGAAAGCACTTTTATATTACATTTTGACAACCCGAATGGAGTATTTAGTGAGCATTTAAGGATCGGTGAAGCCCCAGAAAGCGAATAAGGTGATATTTTATTGGTAGGGCGATGAACTTTATTCTTCGTATTTTTTTGGAATAATCAAATATTTATCGGTTTTCAGTTTACGTTACGTTACGTATAGCTGGGTTTTTATTATTTGGTGTCGTTGAGATGGTGAGTTTAAAATGCGTATCTGTCAATATTTTATTTTTACATTGTAAAAATCGGATGACCTATAAAATGTGAGATAACGTATAGGCTTACTGTAGGTACCCGAAGTCTTATTGAGCAAAAGTATCTATTTACAAAATATTGGTACGATTTCCTGATTTCGTTATTTACCTATTTTATACCACAGCCGTGTTGCCTTCAAAGTTCTCGTCTCGTTTAATATCTACTATAACAGTTTTATCTTCTGTTGTGTTCTGTCAGTTTTGGCTTCTTAGGGCTTATGAGAATATTGAGTAGGTACCTACCTATGTATGTATTGGTACGTCGGTACCTCGGTTTAAGAAAAAGAACACAGATCAGAATAGGACAGACGTAAGATGTTTACAGCATTAGTCTACATGGGCTAGTAGACTAAAAACTGTTTTGAGGAAAGTTAGGTCCCTGTAATCAGCAACATTAACATAAAATCTTGGTATAAGCAATCGTACTACATCCTATACCTATCCTTTTATCGGTGATTTCCATTATTCTGACATTAGTAGGTATATTTTCACATACACCTAACATCACGACTGAAAACCCCTATGGGTTAGGCAGAGGTGTACCTGATAGTACACCCGCATTTCACCACTTTTGTTTTTAAGTCCCATGTTATAGGAGGCAAGCCTATTGCCATCAACCGAGCACAAATTCAGGCTCCGTGGCTGCTACTGAGAAATTACTGATGGAAAAACCCTTTATCACTTTGCCCAACCAGGGAATCGAACCCAGGACCTCAAGCTCAGCAGTCGGGCTTGCGACCACTCGACCGACGACGAGGCAGTTCTGGTCATGGACATTCAAAGTTAAGATGAATCTAAGACTTTATAAAACTTCAACACCTTTGAAACCTTTGTAACACCGACAACTTAGCAACCTTTGTAAAAAAACCCTAAAATAAACAGAACAGTTAAAAATTAAAGCGGAGAAAACGTGAAACTGAAACCACTATCTTCACCTGAGCCAGACGTGCCCGTAAAAGAAAAAGGGGCGAAGTCTTGGCGGAAGTGTCTCTGATAAGCCGCCATAATGGCCGCCACTGATAACAGCGCTCCCGCCTTTTTCTCCCGCCAAAACAGGGCGCCATTGTTGACGTAGAATGGCGACACAAAAGACATCTCGCGACACAATGCCTCGCACTCACACAGTGAAGTAATAAATTTTTTGTAGTCTATTCACAGTTTTATGCCATTTTTATAGGTGGTTTAGGTAAGTTTGATTTTTGAGGTCGTATGTGGGAGGTTAATGGGTATTGAGTGATGCTGTTAGTTGTTGAGAATATAGTGATGCGAGAGAAGAAAAACATAGTATAAATGTTTCTCCGACGTTGAGTGAGTATAGGAGTTTGCTATTTTTATATACCTACCACTTTAAATAACGTTCAGAAATCCAGTCATTTGTTTATGTTTTAAAAGTTTTCATCGTCTAGTGAAAAAGTTTCTGAAAGATTTAATAGTGTTTCTTAAAAATTATATCTTAGGTGAAATATGAAAAAATGGTAACGGTTAACATTGTTCAAGTTTTATAGTTTAAGTTTCCTATGAAGATACAAATAGGTTGGAAAGGCTACCTACATACTTGAAAGATATTGCGATTTTATACAGACTTCATTAGTACCTTTAAATATCCATCTCCAACGAATTAATTGAAATAACGACCTTTTACCTTGTATAACACAACATAAAACCGCTCATATACTCAGTGTCGTTAATTTTCTTGGAAGCAACATAATAATCTCATAACAAACCATCGACATTATTAAAATATTAATAAACCGTAACATACACATTCAAGTGCGTTCAATTTGTGGTTTTAATAAAATTTTAATTGACACGTATTAGGTTTTCAAGTAAATTATAAAGGAGGCAGAGTGGCCGCTTTCCTTTGCCACTCCGGGAACATTAGCGACGGGGGTGGGTGCTGGGACAAATTTTTGTTTTTCACTCGCGTTAGAGACAGCGATAATGGGAACACAGCGTGTAAGAAAGAGACAACAGCAGGTGCACACATTGCCTTTGTTAAAGAGCAAAAATAATAGAGAGAACGGTCGTTTATCTCTTTTTATGGCGGGAACGCTATCTTCCCGCCGACGCTATTATGGAAGACAATTTTGGCGCGAAAGAAAACTGCTTATTACTTCTTATTCTTGGTGGCTGGTTTGGCAAATTTTTCTTTTTTTAAAAAGCTGGTGAACGTCAAGTCAAATGGGTCTTTAGAGTTCCGTTTTCTTTTTGTCTGTTGTTTGTAGGTAGGTACCTGATTTAGTATGAGTAATTAGGTATCTGGTTTTTTCTTTCTGTGGATAAGGGCATGTTATCTTTTTCAATTCACTGAAGTGGTCCATTTCTATAGTCCGGTAAAACATGTACGGGAAAATTGCGGACATGACACCGCACACCTTTGAGAGATAATACATTGAAGTGTCCAGGGACTGGCAGGCACATTTTACCAGTTTAACCGAATCATCACTGAAGCATAAATTACGAGTACATTCCAAACTGATTTACTTACGGCCGTTTCCTATAACTTACTTACGTATAACTGTTGGTTAATGTGCTTTCTTCTGTAGCTATTGGTGTTTCTATAAACAAGGAATACCCTATCCGTGTCACCTATAATACCTGTCACTTGATTCATAGAAAAATCAAAGAAAGCTTTTCTGTGACGTTTTGTTTCTAACCGTCCAGTAAGCAAAATGTCAAACAGACAGAGAGATAGCAACCTACCGAAACCGGCTAGTAAGTTATTGAAAATTATTATCCATTGATGATCCTATCATTGGGTAATGCTTACTATCTTGCTTACTATCTCTCTGTCTGTTTGACATTTTGCTTACTGGACGGCACTTAATAAACATGTTTCTCTAATAACTACTACGAGATAGCAATAACGTTTCCTCAACATTGTTCTCCTCTTCTATATCTTTGGTAAAGAAACACAGCAGAAACGCCTTATTTTCTTTCACAACAGATAATTATTTCCAATAGCTTTGTCTCATCTCAGTGGGATGTTGGCTCTGTTCTCAATAAACCGAATTAATTGATCGCTGACACTTTTGTGGTCTACGAACAATGGTTCTGAAGATGACGCAATCTTGATACTTTAGATGCCTGAGAACATTTTTGTTTATGTGAGCTGGTCATCAAAAGCCTGATGTATAGATTAACAAATATATCCAGAAAAGGCTAATGTTGCCTTTGGGTAGACTCACACAGCTTTTAATTTATCAATTCGATTTTTTAGGCGTAAAAGTGTTTGTAATAATCAATTTTCTCAAAAATGTTATGTAATGTTGCTGTTGTTGTATCCAGAAAGTGAACTCTATCGGAGACTTATTCACAACTGTCCAGTAAGAAGCGAGATTTTAAATTTGGAATCTCCTGCTGTCCAGTAAGTAAGTATGTAATTTACTTACTGGACAGTAGGTCATCCAGAGTATATAGATAGTACCAGACACAGATTAGACTTTAGCCATTATAACAAGGTTATAGGAGGGTGTAAAACACCTCTTAACGAAGCCGAAAGGCACTTGTTCTTCTCGTCATTGCGATCATTTTTTTGTTCTACACCATACCTAGGAAACTTCTAGTTACGGAGATATTGGGGGTCAAAGTTCCAACTTTTTGACAACTTTTTTTTTAAATACAAGTTTTTAATGCAAGATTTTTACTTTAAATACCTCCACGACCCCCGTACTATTCAATCCATCCATCAGCACAATGTTTTGAGTGCGTTACATTGAGTTCTACCACAAAACATGATTTTTCACCCCAAAAAAAAAAGTAGTTTCCCAGCAATAATTTTTGCGTAAAGTGACGTAGTTTGATGTACAGAATGCTTGGTTGACGGCTTCGTGATGAGGTGGTTTACACCCTGTATATCTATCTCTCTTTTTGGTATGACATTTTATGAGATACATATATTTTTGGAGCCTTAAACAGCAATTTTATAGTCTGTGACACTTAACGCGACGCAGAAAAAGTATGTACGTTGCGTTTTGTACTCGTAATGTTGTAGAAGTATAGTGTGGGATTTTATGTTTGTATTTAGTTATTTCAGTTTATAAATCATATTGGATTAAAACTTTCCATTCTAAAATTAACATGGTGTTTCAAAAACAATAATTTACATTTACTGCCAGCCAAGAGTCCGTTAATCTAGATGTACAACAAACAAATATAAATGCCCCCGGTAAATCGATCACAATATCTATCAGTAATTGCCCTAATATGAATGTAACCTTCTATTAATTAAACGAATTTGTTGTTAAACTTTCTTTCATTTTTGAGAAAAGCATTATACAATCCTCAACCAGCAAGAAAGCCATCCTGGCCTCGTATATAACCGGACCTCACCTGCGGTTCGGTCCGGTTAACTCATACCAGCCAGGAAGGCTTACTTACTGGATTCTGCAGTAATGTACTATTACAGAATAAAAATCTTTAACATTTATCGATGCCTACTTCTCTGTCTTGTGTTTGTCTTTTTTTCTGCCACAACTACTGCGCTAAGAAGAATTGATAACGAATTAACTTATTCTGATTATTTACTTTTGCTTTCATATCTTCTTTAAACAGTCGTTTTAATATTATTATGTTTAAAAATATTAATACTTTTTAGGAAAATGCACCTCATTTTCCAATCTGACAAGTATCAAAACCGCTCACACCTATCTACCCCGGCTCTCCGCTTCCATTGTGGCACCATTCTTCTCATTTCTTATTATCAGTGAATTAGATCGTTCTCGCAAATGGATTAAAACGTTAAGTATTTATTTATCGCCCACTTAATCTGAGACCGTGCGGTTATACAAACAGACGGTTAAATTATACGCTTTGTTAATGTTATAACGAGGGTTTTACGCTTGATTTTGTGGTTATTTTTAAGTTTGCTCAGCTAAGTGATGACGGCTGGTGTAATTGTGTTTGTTGGGGGCTAGTGGTGTTCTAGTGAGTGGTGGTGGGATATTAGTTGTGGCGTGGTTGATTTCCTAGTTTATATCATAATCAGGATTTTTTTTTGTAAAAGTTGCTGCTAAGTTAGGTTTTCTGGATGGTCAGTTCTCAAATATCGATTTAAATATTCTGCACCGGGTACCGCAAAATGACCTCACACAATTTACCAGCAGTCAGCTACTCACATTTTCAGCCTTTACTTATCTGCTTCTCCTTTTTATTGGTGTAGAGGACATTGAGGTGCAAACTGTAAGTCTGTAACTACCGATAATTCTAGACCCCCATAGATAAGGAATTTTTTGTAGGGTATAAAAAATAAATCTCCAGTTCCCATTTAGTTTGGTCGCCTAGGTATTTTGCTTCTGTAGGGAACAGCATGTCACTTACACCCTTTTTTTCGGATGGGAAGTCATCAAATGACTCCTCCCGCTCTGGGCGGAGCAAGAAGGAGTGTCAGACTTTTACTGACTAAAACCCATCCATATTCCTTCATCGCCCTTTGTGTTCTGGGGCCACGGTATCTCTTCCGAATAGTCCCGCAGCCCCGGCAGTCATCGGCCCTTGCGGACCCCTTCCTTTTGCTGACATCTCTTTGAGGTGCGTGTGGAACACGACACGGCTGTCACGCGCCGTCGACACGGCCTGTCGTCATGAGACGGACGGACGGCCAGTTAGCCCATAGCTCTCCGTCCACAGGCCCGCGCCTACGGTGGCCGGGAGCCACCACGTGGCCCCCGACACCCGGGGCGTCTCCCGCGGCGGCCGGGACGTGAGGTTCTCTCACTTACACCTTGTAATGTTTAATTATTTTCTACTTTTTACCCATAATGAACCATAGACCACCAGCTCTACCCAACCACTCCGAGGGAGCCGAGGCAATCATTGGTAGTCCCCGTTACTTAGCGTTCATTCAGCACCCTGTTGACACGGCCCCGTCATTACACGAGACGTTTGCCACCAATTGTCGGCTGTAATCTACTTTTTAATGTCGAACCTCGGATTTTGTTTGGCACTTACGTTATTTTGTTGATTGGAATTATATGGTGTGGGTGATTGATTGATTGAAGGTTTTCTTACGCGACCTTAACTCCTACACCTTACCTACCCACTAACTTTGTTACCACGTGTAACACAACATCATTCTGAAAAACAAATTTCTTTGTTTGGTTTTAAGTGTTTAACAGCAACATTTTGTTTTGTGTTGAGTAACGTTACCTACCTAATTTAAGGTTTGTTTTACATTTAGTTAATTTATTTTGAAATAGCATCTAATTCTTTAATGTTTGCATGCCAATTTTATGGCGAAATGTGTAATTGCTCTACATACGAGTAAGTATTATTTTTACCATATTTTGTGCCACATTTATTGCAAATAAATAATTTTGACTTTGACTATATACTTTGAAAAAAAAACAACTGTTTCCTACAAAAGTGCTCTACCTACACTTACACAATTTAAAAATTTTCGATGTGACCCGTTCGTAATCATGATTGTACTCCTCTTGGCCTCGTACAGGTCCAATATCGTTTCTTTTTTTTTTCTTTCTATGTTAACTTTTCATTAGTTGTATTGATAATTTAACCGTTTTATTTCTGTGTTTTGTCCTGTTCGGGATGATAATGCTTTATCTTTCTGAATACGTGGTAACTGCTTGTGCGTTCGGTGTCCTTTCTACTCTGTTTAGTGCTTTAATCGACTGCTTGAAAACTACAGCTTAAAGTACCTTCATTGAATCGAGGTATGTTTCAGTTTTGTAGGTTTATTTTCTATTTAATAACCTTATCTGAGATGGTTGAACCATATCTCTGATTATGTAATGTACAAACTTATATTTTCTGGCTGAATAAATCAACGAACCGTCTGACACAACCCCACAAATACCACCGTTCCTAGATCAACTGACAGCATTTCCAATTCCAGGCAGATAAAATTTTCTTTTTAAATAAAAAAAAACCTGGTGCAGTACTATATATAAAAGTGTTGTAAATAAAAGTATTAAAATTAAATAAATAAGATGACACGCGAATGTTCACGGCGGCTGGGCATTTGGTTTCGGGCGAGGTGTTAGATTGAAGTCAATTTAATTTGTACAAAATGGGAATACCTGCCGTCTGCTCAATCTCAGGGGAGTGTTTTTTATTTAATCTTTTTTTCTATATAAGAAAATTTATTGGATATCGCTCGCTGGGGCCCGCGGTCTCTGCTGAAATCGTATCATTCAATTGTCAAAATATGAGAATACACCAGTCTAGGCGGTATACCTACACCTTATTGGTTTATAGGTTTATCATACAATCATCATCGAGGTTTATTTTTTACAAAGTGGAAACGAACTTTTCTCGAAGCCGTCAACCAAGCAATATGTACATCAAACTAAGTAGGTAAAGAATAAAACAACAACTTTTTTTTTTTGGTGTGAAAAATCACTGTTTACGGTAGCACTCAAAACATTGTGATACTATTTAAAGTAAAGTTATAAGATTTATTTGTATGAAAAAATACGTGTGACAAAGTTAGCACTTTCAATATCAACGTAATTAGAAGGTTCCCAGGTATAGTCCAGAACAAAAAAATATATAACGCAATAACGGGAAGAAAAAGTGCGTCTCGCCTTCGTTAAAGGTTTTTTTTACACTATACTTTATAATAATTCCCAACCCAGTATAGACTTCAGAACATACAAAGGTTAGGAACTTACTTTCGAAACTAGAATCTCATCTTTATGTTAAAATACATACATCATACAGGGTGTAAAAGACCTCAACACGAAGCCTTCAACCAAGCATTCTGTACATCAAACTAAGTAACTTTACGCAAAAATTATTGCTGGGAAACGACTTTTTTTTGGGGTTAATAATTATGTTTTGTGGTAGAACTCAATGTAACGCACTCAAAACATTGTGCTGATGGATGGATTGAATAGTACGGGGGTCATGGAGGTGTTTAAAGTTTGTGGTTTTAAAAATCTTACATTAAAATCTTGTATTAAAAAAAAAAAATGTCGCAAAGTTGGAAGTTTGACCCCCAATATCTCCGTAACTAGAAGGTTCTCACATATGGTGTAGAACAAAAAAATGATCGCAATGACGAGGAGAATAAGTGCCTTTCAGCTTCGTAAACAGGTGTTTTACACCCTTTATAGTCGTCACCTTCGGCCTGTGCTTATTTGCGTGTTTATTTTCTCCTTGGTTTCCCAACCTTCACGCATCACCACGCATAATTATCGAATACCATACTATTAACACAAGATACATACCTCCTAACAATGAGATTGGATTACAAAGCTTTGTGTTTGTCGCTTTTTTCAACAATAGAGCTACAAAAACAGATTTGATTGGCTTTATATGGGCAATCTTTTTGAATTGTGAATATTTGTACTTAAATACGGGATACTAAACGTACGAAAATGCAATATCATGATTGCGGAAACAAAGACGCTGTGACTGATGCTGATATTCTATTATTTTACCTCTATTCCCGCCTGGTAGTGCTACTAAGTACTGCATCGAATGGCAGTTATTGTAGAAAAGAGGAATCCCTTTCTCCATTTATTGAACTGGTGCGAAAACAGCGAGATTCACACACGAGACAGAGAATCGATCGGAACGTAATGTAATTTATAAGAAAACCTCGGCGTCTCACCGTTTTATGCGAAAAGTAATGACATACCGCAGATGGGTGTAGAAGGTTCATTCCATTCATTACAAAGCTTAAAACTTACATCACTTTTAAGTATAAATGAATTGTTGTCAGTACTGTACTAACTTAGCACCACCAGCATAGCTTAGCTATTTCTTTCTTTCTCTTGAAAAAAAGAACGTTGCCCCTCACTAGGAATTTCTCCTGTATCGTGAGACTCTTATACACAAATAACCAGACCCGGAACATATCGTCAAAAAAGCTATTACAGACACATGAAGCATTTTAGCATTGTGTGCGTGATGGTAACGAACGATCGGCTACGCGAGGAATTGGCTGTTACGGTTATGGGTGAATATCAAAACAGCAAATTTTACGTGTCCACGTTGAGAATCAAGGTGTAAAATGATAGGATGTTTCTTATTTTTTTTTATAGTAAACTACGTTACTTGGTGCAAATAGGGCCACATTTTTTATTGTTAAAAGTGTTTATGAATAATCAGGAAAAAAAAATCGCCTCTAAATTCAAGTTTGGTGGCTTGTCCCAGTTCCATTTTTTGATATTATTGCTTTCACCAAAGTAACAATATAGGGTACAATTAAAAATAAACCATTTTCTTAGTTTATGCATTAGACCCATTATCTAAAACCAATTAAACCATATTAGAAAAACTAATTTAAAAGCACAGGACACTTGATCAAAGTTTGTCCAAGCAAAACACAAAATTTTGGTGGCACTTTTTCAACTTACTATAACATGAAGTTTCGTGAGTGTCCGACTATTCGCGTTTTTTTTATTTCACACTTCCTGGTCGTGCGCTGGACTTGCCCATAACAGGTGTGTGATTAGTGCTGCGATTAGGTACTCGATAAAAACGTAAGTATTCATCCTGGGTGGCACGGGGTACAAGAATTGTTCAATTTTGGTGGATCGATTTGCTGTTGATTATACCGTGTTTTAAAAGTAAGCTACACGTTAGCCAGTGATTTGGGTAAAGCATAAATAAGTGATAATAATTCAATTCTAACTTAGAACTTCTATTTATAAAGTTTTTTTTTTGCCTGGTTCCGTTTTGATGGCTCAATTTCGGTGGCTTTGGTGGCTATATTGTAACAGTACGTGAAAACATCACGTACTGTTACAATATAGCCAGTTTTTACGTTGCAAGACAGTTTCATTAGCAAATAAATAAATGTTATGTAAATGTTGTGGCAGTAAGTAAAACCTATTATTATAAGGGTAGCATGCTAAAGATGAAGTTTCTAATTTTATTTTGTTGCTTTTTAGAATGCTAAAACAGACGAGTGAAAAGAGGCTGCTTAAAAAGAGAATGGATGAAAGAAGAAGAAAAGCAAGAATAATGTTTCATCATCAGCCTACAGCAGACCACTGCTGGACATAGGCCTCCTCAATGGCACGCCACTCAACTTGATTCTCAGCAACTGTCATCCAGTTGCTACCATCCACCCTGCGAAGTTCGTCACTCGAGTCTGAGGGCATCCCACTTTACGTTTGCCGATTCGCGGTCTCTACTAAAGAACACCTCTACCCTAACGATCCTCGGTTCTACGGCTAAATGACCAGCCCATTGCCACTTCAGCTTACTGATTCTGTGAGCTATGTTGACAACTCTGGTACTCTGTCAGATCACCTCGTTCCGGAGACCCACTCCACTTCAGAGAGACTCCAAGCACAGCCCGTTCCATAGCTCGCAGAGCGACCTTGAATTTATGGACCAGCCGTACCGTGAGTGTCCACGTTTCGGCCCCGTAAGTCATAACAGGTAGGACGGGTTGGTTGAAGACTTTCCGTCTTTAGGCACTGTGGGAACGCGACGAATAGATCGGACGAAGTTTTCCAAATGCTGCCCAGCCCAGCTGAATTCTTCTGTGAGTCACAAAGTTGTTCTTACCAAACTTCAGAGTTTGCCCGAGATAAACATATTCTCGAACAACCTCGAGAGGACCGCCATTGACAACAATAGTTCTTGGAAGACTTCAGAACTGACCAGGTTTCGACAGAGTTAGAAGCCTTCTCATAGTCCACAAATGCAAGACAGAGCGGCCGATTATACTCTTTGGACTTGTGTGTGTTCTGCCGCATAGTGTGGATGTGGTCTATGGTGCTGCAACCTCCTCAAAACCCGGTCTACTCCGGTGGCTGGAAGTCGTCGAGTCTTTGCGCTAGACGATTCGTGACGACTCTTGAAAACATCTTATACACGTGGCTAAGGAGCGAACTGGGTCTGTAATTCTTTAATAGGGTCTTGTTCCCTTTTTTAAGAAAAAACGCCCCTCTCCACGCTTCTGGAGCTCTTCCAGATAACAGGACCGAGTTGAAAAGCTCCTGAATCTCTCTTAATGCAGGCATTCCTCCCGCTTTCTAGAGCTCTGTCATTATCCCATCCTCATCAGGGGCTTTTTCATTTTTAAGCTGTCTAAGAACCGCCTCGATGTCATCTTGGCTGAATCTTGACAAGCCTTCTGTGAAATGACGGGTTAAGGTGGTTCTGAGATCCTCATTTTCGGGATCAGGTCGAGATATACAGTACTACACTACACTACAACAGCCCATAACGTCCACTGCTGGACATAAGCCTCTCCCATGATGGGAGAAAAACAAGAGGAGAGGATATACAGTACATGAGATGCATATTCAATTTTGGTGCAACTGATTTTCAATTCTAGTGGGCACTTTCGATTTTGGTGGGCAATTTTCAATTTAGGTGGCCACACTACACTTAAAACTAAAATATCTCAGAAACTTATCTAGATATTCTTGGGCCTCTTGAAGATTCTTTAAGCTTGTACTTTCTATCGTTATACCAGGTCCTTATTTTTTACGAAAACAGAAGAAAAAATTTCACCACCAAAATTGACAAAAAATGCACTTTGCTGATATTCACCCATAAGGTTAGATAGACATGACAATTTCGTGACTAACAACATACTGGCTTCCTACACGATTTAGTTTCCACGGGGACATAGAACTTCTGATTCTATCTTGATAGTGGTAATGAGGTGTGTCGGATCAGACAGAAATCGTCTTTATCACCACAATTGTGGTTCTATTTTGCGCACGATTCATTTGAATGTTATAGCGAGCGACGCAATTCATAACCGAGGACACTTCATGAATTGAATTCAATATTATAAAGATTTTCAACTCCATTGCATATTTATTTTGTCTAATCTGGCGAGTTTTTATTTCGGCCATTCGTCTCTGACTTGACATTACCCGCCGACAAGAAATATCTCTCAGGCATGTTGGTTTCCTTTCCTCACGATGTTTTCCTTCACCTAAAGCAAGTGATAATTACACAATACGCAAATAAATCCGAAAAATCAGAGGTGGTCTTGAGTTCGAACTCGAGAAATCGAGACCTATGACTTGGCATCCGACGGTAACATAACCTAACTAGGCTATCACTGCTATAACAGTTAGTTTTAAACTTGATGAGTCTGTGCGGTGGATTAACATACAATTAAATCTTGTCAGGGGAGGGTCAGAAGGAGTAAACATGTGGCAGTCGCTTTCGAAGCTTCGTTAGTCGTTCAATCCTGATTGCTGTTGCTTTACGGTAGCTTATGATGTTATTGCAGATATAATGTCTATTTGTCTATGCCCCAAGAGATGATCAAAAATTAAGCGAAATATGGTGCAACGCAACGCAACGTGTCTTTTGTTTTTACACCATCTTTATCAAATTATATATCGACTGTCTTTACTTATGAAGCGAAAACCTCTTTTCGATGATTTTTACTGTAGTCCACGAATTTTACATAGTGTTGTTTTCTCAATTTTTCTGTTAGATACTAATTGTTTTTATTTTCATTTATTAATTAAAAAGACTTCAATCAAAAATAAACATGATTTCAAACAAGAAATATCTTTCCTAATTGCATTTCATAAGCGCAGTCTGGTATAAACTAAACTGTGTCACCCAAAGACGACAGAATTACTAGCAGACAGGACACAATTTAGCGAGACCAAGCGGCTGCCTGCAGCGAAATTAAATGACGCTGCATTCGCAAAGAAAATGCAATCACCGCCCCGGTATATTCCCCGATGCAAATCTCAATTTCCGAGTCAGTGTGCCCCGCTATTCCTTACGCTAATAAAACGTGCACCAAACTGAGATGCTGTTTCGCTCGCTGATGAACGCCAAATGACGTTATGACAGCGCACGCCGCCATTTAACGCCTATTTGGTTCCAATTTCAAATCTCCCGCGCTCCCCTGCGGTTCCGGACACGAACGGGGCATAGATAATAGCGTTTTGTTTTATAAGTTTAAATGTTTTTTCGGCCAGTATCGGATATTAGATTAAGGAACGGAAGGAGTTTATATTCGGCTTTGCAAACTAGATTTTTAATTAAAACAGTGTTCTCATCAAAGTTTGAAACATAAACCGCTCGCATAGGAGTTTTATCCAAATGAAATTTGGATGGACTGCTGTATGTGAATGGCGGACAAATAGGAATAAAAATGGTTAGCTTTGGATGGAAAAATAAAATGAAAGAAATCAATATGGCCGAAACAGAGAGGGGTAAGCCGCTAGCTCTTCGTCGTTTCACAAGTTATTTTGGGGCTGAGATTGAACGTAGGTACTTTTTTGGGCGACCTTTCTGCGATTTTGTTTCTGTGCCTGATTGGGTTAATTAGGCAAATACTTACTTATTTTAAATGGAGTTGAATTTTTTCTCTGATATTATGAATTTACAAGCGTATCTGATTGTACCATAGATCTAAAAACATTGTGTCTATGGGTAAGCAGCAATGTGGTATTACATATTTAAAAGGGAATAAAAATAATTGAATCGCGAAGAATCGCGACTATACAAGTAATCAGCGTTTTGATTATTGATAATTGAACGCCAATTCAGGGAAATTCAAGTGTTTCAGATTAACATGAACAATTTCTGGAGTTTATAAAATAACGAATATCTGATGATCATATGATCCCATGTAGGGCGCTAATACTTTTTTGGATTAACTTTATTTAAAAACGTATTATAAGAAAACAAACAAGAAGTAAAATGTCTTCCAAACAAATAGAACATTGTCTACAGCGTTTTCTTTTATTCGTAGCGCAGCGATCGCGTTCCGAATCCCGATACACGAATATCCGTTCTGCCATTTTGGCGCGCGGACGGCCGGAAACCCAAGGATATAAAGTTTCGCGCGCCTTTCTGCCCGCCATGACACTTTTCAATATTTTTACTCTTATTTACCGCTATTATTTATGTGCGCCATTCTTTGGCGAGGGAAACCGACCGGCTATATTGTCTGTTGTTGGTTTTCTATCGCTGAGTCCTTTATGTTTTGTTTGTGTTTGACCTCTGTATTTTTGTTTGGGGCGAGAAAAAATATTAGCAATAACTTCGTTCCAGTTTTTTGGGAAAAATAGATGGTTCGAGTTCGATTCCGATATCATCGTATACGGAGCGTCTTTTAATAATTTTGGTACAGTGTACTTCAGTTTCTCCTTCGGGTGACTCATATGGACTGTTGTTATATGGATCAGATATGTAAAACTATCGCTCAACAACTAATACGTTTTGTGGGGGGTCCTACCAATTATTAAATGAGAATTAAATGATTTCACAAAGCTGAGTAAGAGTTCAAATAAGGCAATAAGGCAAAGAATAATATAAAACAGAATATTTATTTCAGGAAAAAGAAAGTTGATGTTGATGCACGATTTGGATTGGTCGTTCCATGGAGAACAACCGGCAAGAAACTCCAGCACTTTAAGATACAAAATCCCATTTTTGAACAGTTCCTCACAACGCCCGTCCTGCAGTTTTCCCTCTGTTTAAACTGGGAAGGAGCAACATTCTAAGTAAAAGAGAGAGAAGCGAAGAGATTCAAGAAAGAGCACTTTACACTAAGCAAACGGCACCTTGAACATCAACCCACCAAAACTAAATTTAAATAAAGACATCTGTCAAGTGGACACACCAAAAGATCCCCTCGCCATTCATGATACGTAATCGCATAGAGATTTAAAAAGCTAAGTTTGCGTCCCCAAACTGGTCGGGATGTTTTTTATTCGGACAGAATGGCTCTTTTCACATCCATTGCGGCGTAAGGTGGTCACCTTGTGGAGGTACAGATGCTGGATGTGGTGGCGAAAATTGATGTAGGTACTTTTAATGTTGGTGAATTGATTCAAAATTAAGTATATTCATTTCAGTGCTAGTTTTCCCTACACTTCAAATAAATTGTCTGTGTAGGCGGGAAAACACAGAACTAAAATAAATGTATCAAGTTTGATACATCGATGCAAATCTTCTTGATAAGCAACGCCAACTTGAACTGCACTTAGTCTTAAAGTGTTCATACTATAATACCAACTGGTCCTCCTCGGACACGGGCGATGGGGCCAACGGGAATTACCATATAAATTAATACCAAGAAACTTTCCTACTTGACTGTACAAATCATAAAATTGGTCAATGGGTCCAGTTAACCAATTCAAAAATTCATTAGGTAGACTGGACCCGGGTCCCGCCTGTGTGGGATCAATTTACTACAGAGCCACAGCTTTTTCAAATATTGTCAACATTTTAAAGGGGGTATCGCAGTGTTTTATTTTATAAAGAGGCAAAATTCGCGGACACAGTCAGTCAAAGGACTTTTTTTTTATTCAAGAATATAGTTGAAGTCGTGTAGTTATGAGTGTGAAAATGGATACATATTGCGCATTGAGGATTCCGTGATATGGCCTGACTTAGAAAAACCTAACCGGCTCATGAATTCTAATAATGCTAACTATTTATTCATTTTAGCAACTTTAACCCCAAGCTCTTAAGCCTCTGTTTGTTCCAGAACTCTCTACATCCACGTCCACAAGCAATGAGATACACAAATAGGACTATGAACACGAGACTTTTATACGCTCATCCGATTAGACTGTCGTATATGCTTATGAGCTCTTTGTCGTGCGTTTTTGTGATCGCAGTTAATCGCAGCGATCGTGCGCAACCGTGCGGCAACGCTTACGAGTCCTCAAAGCGATGGCACAATGTGAGCTTTATGTTATACTGTATCGGGATGTTTGGATGTACGATGTGACGTCATCGGATGAAAATGTATTGAAAATTGGAAAATGTTAAAGTAAAATGTGGTTGAGGAAAGATAGAAATGGTTCTCGTAGAATGGATCGCTGGAATGGTATGGCCCATCTTCTCCCTGACCTCTTCCCAACAATGTTGGGGTCAAATGGTTTGGTTGATTCATTTAATCGGTGTGAAGCCTATCACCTAGTCTATTGTTTTAATCTAAATATGATAATTCAGAACAATTCGTTGCTGTAACTGCAAATTGCATAGTTTCGAAGTCAATCTAAACAAGTTTTATACAATAGTAGTCATGCAGGTATACAAGATTTTAGATTACATTGCTAAACTAAACACTTAAAGGTTTCCTAAGTATGACAGGATCTGGAGTAGGTAATTATAGATGCCAATGTTTTAGTTGTTGTCCTGTAGATAGCTAAATATAGATCACCTTTGTAGTTAACAGAAGCAGTCCTTTTCACCAACGCATGGCAGACTGTTCTAATTTTAAACCTTTTGAAAATTTTCTACAACCACAAACACACAAAACTGACTCGAAAATAACGACAAACAGCTAATTAACCACATACCAACAAAATAAACAGAACTAACAACACAGTGTAGGCAGTAACTCAATTACCCGCCCACAATTCGTAATAAAAGATCGTTTTATCGAATTACAGAGCGCTTTGCACCCTGCTATTATGCGAAGAATCGTCACAAACGAAGTATTGTTAGGGACACTAGGTGCCATTGTCTGTGTTATCGCTCCGAGTCGGTTTTTGCCGTCTCTCTTCCGTTTAGCTAGGGTTTTAAGAGATGGGCAAGTAGGTAGATTACTTATTTTGTTAAGGTTAAGAGTTGACTTTTTTCGGCTGATTTAGTTTAAAAATTATGGTGTCTGGATTTTTTTTGTAATTCTATTTTTTTGTCATCTAAAAACACAATTACATTATGACGTCGAATACATGCTTTTGGATTAAATAAACTATTGGATTGTCTAAAACTAAAGTTTTAGAGCACAAGGATCTTTTGGCGAGTGGCCTAAATCGTAACTGATACCGACATCTTGATTTTCTTAGAACAATTTCATACATGTTTTTGTTACCAACAGCGCCTTTTTGAAAATCTCAACGCCAAAAGTTTCTTGTTGTAGCAGTTTACCCACAAAGCAGCTACAAAAATAGGTACTACATTAATAATGAACTCTATCTGATGTCAAACGCCTTTCACCCTCACAAAGGCTTCACCAACATAGGCAGAAACCTAATAAAACTCATTTCATTCTTCCTGCTTTTATTCAAGCCTGTCATTGATTGTCGACCTAACGCCCCAACAAAAACTTATCGCGACATTTGTTCAGTTTTTATTTTCACTACGATATACACCTTTACCAACTTTACGATGCATTTACTCGGGGGGTACATAACTCTTGTCAGTAAGCTTTTAAGGTTGATTTTCGTGTGTCTTTTTGTTTGGTATATAGAGGTATAATATGGGTTTTTATAGGCAGAGTTGCAACGGAAATAAGCTCCTTTGTATGACACTATCGTATCACATCGTCAACCGCTTCCTTTCTGAAGATTATTGTAGACGCCAGAGCAAATAAAAGTTATCGGCCTATGTTTGAATATTAGTTTTTTTTGGGTTTATGCTCTGGTTCCATGTTAGGTGTTTTCTTTTGTATGTACAGCTGGGGTAGGATTGTTGTGTTCGAATTTGGAGTGTAGATTGTGATTACTACATACATTGATAGAAGAAATTGGTTCATCGTGGGCGCATTTGGAAGGGTTTAATATAGTTAAGGTACCTCCTTACCTAATTCCGAATGTGTTTTCTTATAGTGTTGATAAGATTTATTTTTTCTTAGCTCTTTCTGTTTTTTCAGAAATCTTGCAAAAAAAATGGTCTGAATTCGGACTGTTTGTCTCTCCTCTGAATGACTTTGTAGTCTCAATCTTCATTTCATGACAGTAATTTGTTATTTTGATACGTAAACAAATCTTTGTCCCAACTTTTCCCAAAAAACTTAAACTTATCCTGAACACATCAATAAGCCCAGCGCAACATTTGGGAGTCGAACCCCGAACCCTTTGATTCGCAAGCCGTGAGTACGGGCCGCTCGGGGCACAAACAAATAACCCGACAAAGTGACTACAGAAATCGCTATGATTGAAAGCCAGTGTCTATTACGTGTCGTCATGAACAATAGTGATAGGTAATAGTTATTGTCGGACGATTATAAACTCTTTTGTTTTCCGGGTCTGCTATTTTAAGAATTCCCGTTAGTATTCAGGTAATTATAGTTAGTAGTTAGTATAGAAGCTTACACAGCGGCAACTTTTGTATGTTTTCAGTTGACTGTGGTGGCTTTATAAGGGTTATTAGGACGCCTGTTTCTTTCAACCGTTGCCATTTTCGTTCTCGTTTGTTTTAGTAGGTTGAACGTTGGCGCAGCACTGCACTATTGATACTCCGTACATGCGGTTTACTGTACAGTCATTTTTTTTTCGCATAAATCATGCGGAGGCGTTGAGTCACGCCCCCTTAAAGTTTAGGCCTATTAGGAAAGCGTCAACTTTGGCGCGTAAAATAACAATAACTCTCGTTTTGCGTGCGTCGTCAGTGCGCTCGGCCGATCGGTATCTTTCATTCATTATTTCTAACAAAGTCAACGGGGCGGGGCTAGAGAGCGTTTCTATGTTGTAAGTGCAAGAAATGCAAAAATTAGCTTAGTGGTGATCAGGCGGGAGTGTCCTCGATAGTACATATATGTTACTTACTTTACATGGACCGAATGATGATAAATCAGTTATATTTTATTAATCGTGAAATGAAGACCTCTCGATTGATTACAGAGGAAACTTTTTCTTGCGGTAGTGTCTACACACATCTGTCATCCTTTCCCAAAGTACGACGTTGTGTTTGCCCGAGCTTTGACTCTTCTGCCCTGTGGTCTCAAGTTTGAGTCCTCTGCCTCATTTCCTGCTCATCAATCTACATCCAACAACACCAAAAGGCCTCCGCTTCCCATCAGCACACGTTACCCAACCTCCAGCTAAAATGCAGGTCACGCACGCGACTGTCGGACACAAAGGCGTCAAATTTGCACGTCGGCGGCCGTTTACTCGGCATCTCGCATTCATCGCATTGACGCTGTGTATACGAAAAATTGCCATTATGCGCCCCCGTCGCCATGACACCCAGTGACGGAACTTTTTTCTGTCGGTTGTTCTTTTTTTGAATGTTTTTTGTTAATGTTTGTTTTTGATGTGATTTTGTTTTATGGTGTCTGTGGTTAGTGAAACTGCATTAAATTACATTTATAATGGATGAAGATAATTGTTGCTTCAATCAATGCTGTTGAAATCATAAAATGAAATCAAGCCTGTAATTCCCGAAGGGTTAGGCACAGGTGTACCCATTGGTACACCCACATTTCACCATTTATATTTAAGCCCCATGTAAAAGGGGGCGAGCCTATGGCCATAAACGGGGCATAAATCCACATCCCGTGGCTGCTATTGAGAAATCCTTGATGGAAAAACCCAATCACACTATGCCCGACCTGGGAATCGAACCCAGGACCTAATGCTCAGCAGTCGCGCTTGCAACTACTAGACCAACGAGGCAGCTGTTAAAATCATTGAACATTTTCGAAGTTAAACCCTCTACGATTTGTCTAAGCGACGAATTTTGTTGGTACAGGGAAAATTGACATTATCTATCACCTTTGTCGTATTAACTGAATTATAGTCTGTGAGAGTAATACAATGAAAACCCTTTAAAAACCGTTCTAATTTCAAACCACCAATTTCTCCACATTCATAATTCGTTTCAAATCGTATCTATCACTTACTGATCATAGAACCGCATAAATCAAACGCCGTCGAATGAATAGCCGTCGTTCAGGTTGATCTGAATGTCAGACTGTATGGTAAACGGTCTGGGCGGCTGTCGTCTGACAAATGACTGTCATTGTCAGCATTGTGGGGTCACTTACTGGCGTGTGCTGCACTTATTGGGTTGATGATCGGCGATTTATTGTGTGATGATCGGCGATTTATTGTGTGATGCACACTAGCAAGGCCAAAGAAAAGATGGATCGATGGATGTGAGGAATGATATGAAAAAGAAAGGAGTAAATGATGACGTGACATCTGACAGGGGAGAGTGGGAGAAGAAAACGTGTTGTGACGACCCCGAGTTGAATGAGACAAGGACAGAAAGATAATAAACTGTTTTAGACTTTCACGGTGTTTCACTCATCATCATCATCATCATCAGCCTATAATGTTCCCACTGCTGGGACACGGCCTCCTCTCAATTAGAGGGAATGGGCTATAATCCACCACGCGGGCCCAGTGCGGATTGGTAGATGTCACATGTCTTCGAATTTTTGGTTCTAGATCATGCTGGTTTCCTCACGATGTTTTCCTTCACCGTTTTGAGAGCAGTGGTGATGAAATAAATTACACAAAGTAATGCGCCTGTCTGGGTTCGAACCCACGACTTACTGTTCGTAAGTCGGGGCCGCCACCACTGGGCCACCGCTGCTCTCACTACACTTAAAGAACCATGAAGAATCACGGATATTTTCCCGTAAGTACTTTGTAGGAAGATAATAATAATAATAAAATAATAAATTTCTTTATTAGTATAAAAACAGGTTACAGACAAATGTGAGACCCTGGCTCCAGAGCTAGGTTAGAGTACCTGTACTTCAGGAGCCAGTGACTTCTTCCATTTAAGTTACAATTAAAATGTTTTATGCAGCAAAAGGTGACAAAATTATATTACTTAAAATTAAGTTCAATAGTTATCATTAGACATTTGTACTGTAGGGGTTCCGCAGACTTTCAAATATATTCACGTTTTAAAGACTACATGGTGTTCTCAAAGTATATTTACAATTTACAAATTTATTAAAATAAACTAAACTAACTAACTTAAACTAAAAACTTAAAAAATGGCGTCAAAAAACTCTGGTAATGTCCCAAAGAGACTGGCGGCGTTACCAAAAATAAAATTTACTGTACTTAAGTACTAAAAATAGAATTGGAATAAAATCAGGATTAAAATTAAAATTTAGAATTATTAAAATAAATTTATTATTAATATTTAATTGAATTCAAAACAATATTAATTTTAAAAATAATGATAGTATTAAAAAATTTGATGCTCGTAATAAAATTAGAATAAATTGAAATTCAGTTGGGATGAAACAAAATAATTAGAAATAACGGTGCAGGTATGTCAATGTACGTGTGTGAGTTGCTGTGTGTATTTATGTGTGTGTACCTATGTGTGTGTGAATACCATTTATTTGTGTTCTTAGATATTTATGTTGATTGCAGTAAATTTTCATTAGCGTTGTAGTGATGATGATAATACTAGCAAGGAGACAGTTACCTATGCTTAATTATTTTAGTAAATTATAGAAAACATGTTGTTTAGACTTATTGCAACTGCAGCACCTATGAATCATTTAAAATGACAGGACATTGTGCTTGTCAATCAAGGTAAAGGTTGACGAGTCGCCATATTTCAAATCAGTATAATATTAGGTACACCTTAAACCCACTTGACAGTATAAGTAGATATAGTAGAGTAGACCGAACTGCGAAGCCCTACATATTTTAATTCAATGATTTTTAGTTTAAATACTAGTCAACTCTGTGCGTTAGAATAGAATAGAATTTTGAAAATATGGGTAATACGCAATAGTTATTGTTATGACATATCAAAGCTCAGTCAGCGACATACAAATTATTTTTTATCGTTTAGTTAGTTGGAGCATAATCTGGTGTCAGAGTTTTATTGTCACTCATGGTCCTCTGACTTGACTATACATGCCGTCAAGAAATGAAACATGTACTTACATTTTAAAGACCAGATCAATTAATATAATTATCATTACAATTATCACTTAAAGATGTGTTGCGGATGCGTTGAACTCTTTCTTGGTCAAGTTGAAGTTGAAGTTGTCAAAATGAAGACACCTAAAACCCATGCAGAGCTAAATCTATGTTTAAATTCTATTTGAAACACTTGACCACAGGACCAGACTATTTAAAAACCTATATAAACAGACCTGTCCCCTTAACTCGTAGATTATTACTTGATATAATAAATCCCTGCAGGATAATTTTCAATCACGTCCGTCTGTGCCCTCCGGCAGATTGCATTTTTCTTCTAGTTCTATTTTTAATTTCCCCAGCTTAACCGCGTTTGAATATATTTATTTATTTTATGTCAGGACCGTACAACGAGGTAGATAGACATACATGACATATTTTGTTCCTTTCAAGGTTATTCTGAAACGAATGAAAAGATTATCTGGCATAAATCTCGAGCATGGGTGCATACTTGTATATATACTTATATTGCTAGGTGAGTTATGCTATTTTTGTAATATCGGTCGGCAAATAATCATTCTCAATCTTTTAAAAACACATGTAGTTTAAAAACTTACCCGTTTATCACGTAAAAACCATTCAAAGTGAAAATCTTTGGGTGACCGTATAGTACAAACTAAAAGCTCAGGTGGCCTACCATGACGTCTTAAAGCAGGATAGTTTTAATCTTGTTCCAGTGTGGGTAAGAGACGGAGCTATAGAGGACGTCTAGCGCCATCTCTTTCACACACTCACGTCACGTCACGTCATGGTAGGCCACCAGTTCTGGGCCGACACAATTTTGATTGGCATCGACACTCTAAAAAGAAGAGGTGAAAATCTTGACTTGTTGTATAACCAAGTTTGCTGACTGAAATCATTATTAATTATTGGCATTTCTGTAAAATTATTATCACAGTTGCAGAGGAAAATAGCAATTTTTACTCTTATATACCAAAGCACACCTCTCAAACCAAAATAATATCTCCTATAACTTATCCATCGCCGTAAAAATAAAAAATTAAACACCTACAAATCACACCTAATTTAAAAACATCAATAACTTCTAAGCGCCATAATTGCGAGTACAATAAAACGGCGTAAGTACATCTACCACAAATCTGTGTCAGGGTGATCTGGTAAAGCCGTGGATTTATGGTGGATGTTGGATGTAATAGAGATCGCGCCACCTCCGCAATTAGTTGCTAAAGGGTGTTTGTTTGTGGGGTTAGGGAGTGGCCATGTTGACGCGGAGAGCGGGATAAGTGCAGGGTTAGACTTGGTATAAATTTTGTTTGAATATTGCATTGTAAGTATTTTTACTAGTCTAGTCTAGCTAGAGTTCGTATGCTTGATTATAAACTGCTTGTACTGCCTACTGTACAAGAAACGATCTCTTTCGTTTTTAAAATATACTTGAGAAGGCAAATGTATATTTTTAAAAGTAAGATACCGTATTACCAGTGAATACGAATTACATTAGCTTTAAATGTATATTTTCTCAAAACAAACGCAGTTTATGTCACCCCATCATTGATTTTTTTATGATCCACAGCTGGGAATCATACACCGCTGGAATTTCACTCTCATCTTACCCATTCAAAGAACATCACCAGCATTAACCAAAAACTATTGAAATTTTTAGCAACTTACTTTTTGCTCGCGGCTTCGTTTCGCTTTGACTCCCATTATTTACCGAAATTAACCAAGGGGGATGTTTTAAATGTAGCCTATGACACTCGGGGATAATGTAGCTTCCCGTAACTGAAAGAATCGGAATTGGATTATATTACCCGCTAAATACAAACTATAATACAATGCTCTTTATTATATAATTTTAAAGTTTTTCGGGCAAATTTAGATGTGCTAGCCATTTGAGAGCACATAAAAGAGCAGCACACCAAAGCTCTCGACAACCACACAAGACAGCTATCGAATGCAGTCGCTGTGGCCGAAATCAGCTAGATGGCATCGTCGTAGTAGAATATTCTCCAGTTCCACTTATTTTCAAATCCTAGTCCTGCTACCATGTTCCACATGGCCACCCTACAACCAGTAGCATCACGGGTGCACCCCCCGCCGCGCTCGCCCCTCTAATCGCCCACGGCTGATACATAAACTGTGATTATTGTCTTTTTATTGTACATGAATAAAATATTAATTGCTGATAACTTAAATGTCCGCTCAATCGCGCATCGATTACGCTTAAACGGTTTTTTCTGTGATTTAATTTTGAGGGACGGTTTTTTATGGGATTTGAAAGGTTGATTTCTTTCGTATTTTTCATTGATAGGGGTTGATCGCAGGTTATGAAGTCTGTACTAATATTCAAGTTACTGTGTTTTCAGGTACGAACATCAAGCCTAGTTTTATAAATAAAGAACTTAAGTTAAATTATGTTACTGTTGCATTGAATGTCCGACATTCAATGTCATCATCATCATTATCATCATTTCAGCCGAAAGACTTGACTTGACTGTTGGACATAGGACTCCCCCAGGTGTCGCCACATTGACCGATCCCGTGCGACTCGCATTCAGCAGATTCCCGCAACCTTCACCAGGTCATCGGTCCACCTAGTGAGGCTACCTGCAGTATTGTCTCTCCTTTCCCACTTAAATTCATCCAAAGGTTGTCTTTAAAAGATCGCTTTTAGCGATAAGACCGCCCATTGTGTCACCCTTGTATGTTTTACTTTATTTTGTATCTGTAATTTTAATGGTGTACATAATAAAGAGTATTCTATTCTATTCTATTCTAGTGAGAGGCCTTCCAACGCAACGTGTTCCGGTTCGCGGTCGCTACTCCAGAACTTTTCGGCCCCATCGGCCATCCGTTCTGCGAGCAATGTGCCCTGCCCACTGCCACTTAAGTTTGACAATTCTTCGGGCTACGTCGGTAACCTTGGTTCTCGCGAACACGTTTTGGTCCCGTATGTAATCACTGGCAACACACACTGGTCATAGACTTTAGTCTTGAGACACTGCGGTAAGTTGGACGATAAGATACCGCGCAACTTCCCGAACGCTGCCCAGCCGAGTTGGATTCGACGATTGACCTCTTTCTCGAAGTTAGACCTACCTTACTGGACCGTTTGTCCCAGGTACACATAATCGTGTACAACTTCGAGTGTAGAGTCTCCGATCTTGATAGCAGTGGGTGTGACATGGTCTTAAAATTAACATGAACAAAACATTCAATGTTATAGTAATTTATGTTGCTGTATTGTCAGGTACGAAGGGCAAAGTATAGAAAGATATATACTATCCATTTTTATGATCAGATTATCGGTTTTTAATATTCCAGTATAATGCAGTAGGTCAAAGTTGAGTCAGATATGGGGAACCTGAATGCCAAAGAAAAGAAGAAACACTTAATGTAAAACACCTTTATCTTTCTATTCGAAGCAGAGAGCCGCTTGTTGGCTTTTTCAGCAAATAAAATGTAAAAGTTCAGTATTTAATCAATAATCACCAGTAACCTACTACCCTCTGTGTCTGAAAACATGAAGTGTCAAATAACTTCTTCGCTACCGATAACGCTGGGGTTGCCGTTTTTTGACCCAACTATGCCGTAGCAGAGAAACGAAGAAGAAGATAAGTTACCTACGGGAACTGATGGACGCTACTTAAGGCACCAAACTGGATCGCGGGCCTGTGGACGGTGAGCTATGGGCTAGCTCGCCGTCCGTCCGTCTCATGACGACAGGCCGTGTCGACGGCGCGTTCGTGTTCCACACGCGCTTCAAAGAGAGTCAGCAAAAAGGAAGGGGTCCGTAAGGGCCGATGCCTGCCGGGGTTGCGAGACTGTTTGAAAGAGATACCGTGGCCCCGGAACACAAAGAGCGATGAAGGAACATGGATGGGTTTTAGTCAGTAAAAGTCTGGCACTCCCTCCTGCTCCGCCCAGAGCGGGAGGAGTCATTTGATGATTTACCAAAAAAAAAAAAAAAAAAGGCACCAAACTGGCTCAGTTCTGAGCCGACACAATTTAGATTGCCATCGACAAGATAAAAAGAAGACCTCAACCATCAGGTTGAGGTCTGAAATTACTGAGCTTAACATATTTAAACATAACGAGATAATCATATCTCGTTATGTTTAACTATGTTAAGCTCAGTAATTTATTGGTAATCAAGCAAACATTTTCAAGATTCTGTTCCCTCATCTCTCACAGAAAAATTACCAGTGTTTCCAATTATATTTCTAAAAAACTAAAAACCGTGAAATCCTCCTCGGTTCCCCCATGCTGCCATGTGTCCCTTTATTGTTCACACTCGAGTGTTTATTCGCCGATAATTGAGTATGTACCGTATTTAATCGTGAGCCCCCTTAGCCCTCCTGAGCCCCTCTGTTTAAAGAAATACTCGCACCACTGACTTTTTGAGTGGCTCGTTCAACACATGGCGATTGGAAGTTTAATCTTTTTGAAATTTGTTTTGGGAAGTTAATAACTCATACTTGTGTTAAGTGAAATGTAAGAGTACAGGAAGACTTAAGAAACGATGGATGGACTGTGTATGATATGGCTAGAAAGTAGTTGACTGCTGAGATGACGAGTAATAGAGAAGTATGGAAGAAGAAGACATGCTGCGCCGACCACAAATGAATTGGGATAAGGGAAGGAGAATAATGACTTATGTGAAGTGCATAGTTTGTAATTAAGTTTGATAACGTGTCTGGATGCTTGAACTCCATGTCTATTATTTTTCAGTCCAAATTTTTCTAAAAGTCTGTCTAGTATGTAGGTAGAATTTCTTTCAAACTGTTCGCGTCTAAGCGCGTATATTTTGTTTGTTAAATTATTCTGAGGGATCACCTTCTTGAATTTCAGAGTAATTTCATGGCTATACTAATCCTAATTATCATCTGGACAAATATTACAACTTATTTCAAACTCTGAAGGGTGATAGGATTGGTAAGAAATACTTGATTTCTGAAAAAAAAAAAACGATTTTCGGTATGAAATAAGTCCGACTAGAGGTTATTCAAGAATTCTCTTCAAATAAAGGTCGGGTCGGTACAAAAACAATATGCATTATTGTGATGTATCGTTTATTATTCGTATCATATAAAAAATCAAAAACATTCGTTGAAAACAACTAAAACCTTCAGGAAACCTATAAACTTAAAGTTCAACAATAACATAACATCAACAATAATTCGTATTATACAAACATTACCTATTTTATTTATAATTATTAAATAAGACCAATTTAACTACAATATTGTTCGGTGGGTAGATTAGACATAACTTTTGGAAGAGATATTTTAAAAATAATAGATAGTATCGTTGCATCTCTAACGTCAAATTGTAGAAAATTTTAGTGTTGTGCATCACTGTGTAAATTCGGTATCGGCTTCTGAATGCACGAACAACCCTATTTATCATCATAGATCTTCATTGTAAAATAAATTACCTGTTTCCTACAAAATAACGTTAAAACCAATCAGTTTAAAATAGAACGAAACTCTGTAACCAGCTTGTCATACATTGCTCTCAAAATTAACTTCTATACGTAATTAAAACATAATAATATCGTTAACTTAAAGTAATTATATTAAGTCCAGCTAAAAACAGACACACTGTCTAAATGCTTTGTAATGAAAGGATAACAACGATATTGCAAACTTAATATTAATAATCTTTGCCCAAATGTCATACTTATCTGATCGCTTTTTGTATTTTTATTAACTAATCAATCAATAGAGCTGTTTGCGAATAAAATGATTGGATCAGAATTTTGGTTAAAGCAAGAAACAGAGAGAGAGTGTCTAAGAAGAAATATTAAAATATAAACAATTAAAAAATAATTAAGTACGTAATAGGTAATTTTTTTAAGTTCGTTAAGTAATTTTTTCCTTAAATAATGTGTATAACAAAATAATCAAAAACAATTATAAGGTAATTAGTTTAGTATGCTATACATAGTTTTATTAAAAACAAAACAATCAAGTACAGATTACATATTTACAAGTTCTATTTACAGTTCTATTTAGTTAATTTTAACTTACACTATCTTCTCTTAGATCAATTAAGTATTTTTCGCAATATCAAATCGCCAAATATCGAGAACATAGTGTAAATTATTAATTAGCCATTAATTACTCCTGTCGATAGTCGTCTTATGTTAGTATAATGATTTACTTAGGTATATTTTTTGATAACATAATTACATTATTGCACTACAATTTATTAGTGATTAAATACATTTAATGCATTAGCTACATTTATAGTCCAATTTTCGATACCAAGAGTTTTAAAAATACAGTGATATCATCGTAGCAAATATTCGACGTGAACACATCAAACAATTAAAAATAGTAAAGAAAACGGTAAAAATCAAAAACCACTATCTATTCAAACAGGGATCAGAAAAAATAAACTCGGTTGCACACGTCATACATTACAATAGTCTTTTTTACAAAATTGACATTAATTCGCCTAACTAACGTCTATTAATTACACAGCTGAATAGTAAATTCTATGATATGTTATCTATTCAAAGTGCGAAGTGCTCCTCACGAGAAACTAAAAGTAGGTACATTGCTCATTAACATTAATAACATTGATTGCACATTAATCGAAAACTCATGTCACGATCAGCACCATTCCATCATTCAAAATTTTATTTAACCAATATTCATAATTCATTTTGATGATTTTTATCTAACCAAGATTCTACATGTATTTCACTGTCCAAATAAAAACAAAAACTACTTATCGCCGAAACCAATAAACCGGCCGACTCCAATGTCACATCCCTATACACTGTTAAATGTCACATCCCTATACACTGTTAAATACCAACAAAAGTCAATAACCTTCCATTCAGTCTTACACGCTGTCAGGCGAGCTGGTCTCGCGCTCCTGTGTGGAAGTGGAAGGTCGCTCCCAGTGCGAGGGCCAGACCCTCGCCGGGAGCGCGACCGGCCTTCAGATGACGTGCTGAGGCGGTTCCTCGTCGCTCTTCATGAGGACGTAGGCCACGGGGCGTTTGACGTCGGCGGGGGGAGGGGAGGGTGTCCGGCGAGGAGGACATCCGCAAGGGGATAGGGCGCTGCTGTAGAGCGCACTGCTGTATAGTGCGCCACCGTATAGCGCCTGGGGACAAAAGGTTGGTTTTAGAACAAATGTTTTATCTAGTCAACAATTCAACTGAAAAAAGCAAGAAGTAAAGCTTTTCTCACTAAAAGTAATTTCTGCACAGGATGCTCAATGTTGAGAATTCCATTGCAAGACTAAACTGATCCATTACTGATCAAGATAACCATGTCACGGCTAGATTAGACCTCTAATGTCGTCACTCGTCAGCCTGTTTCTCCAAAATCATTGTTGTTGAGAATATATTTCAAAGAATCATAAAGTGCTCAAGATAGTTTTCCTGTTTGGTTAAGATAATACAAAAAATAAAACTCAGAATTCGTAAATCAATACCTTATTGAAGATTACCTGCAAGTGCGCCAACTCGGCGGCCAGTTTACCATCATCAGACGGTATCTTCGCGAACGGATAGAACGGGTACGGTAGTGGTGGGAACAAGGCTCTGCTTAACTCCGGTTTATCCTGAAGTAAGTGATGGGGCATGGAGTGCATCTGCGGATGTACCGAGTGTGGTATCGATGGCGTCACCAGTCTCGGCACCGGCGCCATCAAGCCATTGATACCGAAACCGAATTTCGGCTCCTTCTTGACAAGCGGTTTCGGCTTTCGTCGTGGCCGGTATTTGTAGTCGGGGTGTTCTTTCATGTGTAAGGCCCTAATAAAGAAAAACGAAATGAGTTTTGTAGATACTTAGTATTTACTTAAATTATGTATCTAGGTCTAAATATCACATCATAATTATACAAAGAAATCTCTCTATTTCCGGCGGACCCTAATTCCCTGACTCTTCCCGGTGTCATGTAACAAATTGTGACCCGCTAAGTACCTAGTAGTCATGTTAGTAGGTAAAGTCTGGTTTAGAAAGCCCAAGAATGCAGACCGAGCTTAATTTAGTATGTCGGTATTGTTTGTAGGAGTAAACTCTACTTTACGCCACTTTTAAACTGTTTTCTTCTACTTTGTTGGTTTAATTACAACGTAAGATTTCTGAATAAACTTTATCTTTCACATCACGATTGTTGGCTCTCACGTCGACCTCTCTAACCCCGTCGCTCTCGACAAACATCAACACTTCAAGTGTTATCAGCAAAAACAAACGCGGAAGATATCTGATACCTCTGAAATCGAAAGGATAACTCAATTCGCCCCACAATACTATAAGTTTAGCGTCAAAATTCCACAATGAAACGCCGCTGGGCGATATAACATTATTATTTATGCAATAAAGCGTGCAATTGTCGCGAACGCCTGGCCGCCCTTAAAACAACAATGTCGATTCAACAATGCACGGATTATTGCATTGTCCCAGTCACAATCGGCTGTCTGTGTATACCACTGCACTATGTGCATTCCAAATGTAGGCAAAATTGAATTGTATCGTAATGGAATAGAGCTGAATTTGAAGCGTGGGTGTGTGTGTTTACGACGTGTAGTGTTGGGACTGAGTCGACACAGCGTCCGATTATGTGAGCTTTGTGATAGAATCGCGATTGTCAGCGAGTCGATTGTAATTATTCGAGTGGACCACGCGGGCGGATGATAGTTCGTCATTGCGCTGAGGTTTGAATGTGAATGTTTGTTGAGTCTGATTGTGTAGAGGATTTAGATTTATTTTTTTATTTAATTTGCGATAAATGCTGCTGTGTTTACTGTTATTTGATTTGAGATACGTTCGAAGATTGCAATGACAATAAGCTCTTCATATGAATGAAGAGCATTCAACGGATTCCACGACGTGCATAGGTATGTGGCATTATGAGGTATTTACCTGTGTTTTTTTAAAGCTATAAGTTAAAGCTAAAACGCGGAGTGGTATTCGGAGAATTATGATCTAAGCTGGCTCTTGAAAATTGAATTATTGTGGCTACGTAAAAAGTATTCTATGTGTAGCCAGAGATTATAGAGCACGCAACGTATTATATAAATGTCTAGTTATCGTTAAATATTAACAAGATACACCCTCATCGGAAGATCACAACATGACCTCAAGTGGGCAACTAGCGTCGGCGTCTTAACAAAGCTAGAGCCAGAAAAAGCGTGATAGAAAAATCTTTCCATTTTTGTGTCTAAAAATTTACGAAAGGTACTATTGACTGTCATGCACAACACATGATAGGCACATCTTCGTCCCGAAAGGATGTACTAACTCCCAATTTGAAAACGCCTATAGTCACAACGTCAATAATTATCTGGTATCTCAAAATTAAAACATAAAAGCTTCAATAAATTCTATCACCTAAATTTTCCATTCACAAGTAGCCACCTATTCACACCAAACACATTTATCAGCATTGACAGAAACTGTCCTATCTCCAAAACCAAAAAAAAAACTGAGGTCATCGAACCGTCACTATCACTTCTTTCATTACAGTTTGTTAACCAAATAAACACGATATCGCCAAGGAAAATAACACAATAATCTTTGGTCAAGAAAAAACCTATCGACATATTTTTATCAGACACGTTTTGGCGTATTTTTTCTATGGTTCTAATCGAATTCGGTAAATAACGATATACGATGTATTTATACTATGATTCTCGATATCAAGGAACGCTTGTATATTGAATTTGGAACGTCAATAAGAAGTTATTGGAGTTTTTTTTTTTAAAAACCTTTTTGGTATAGATAGTGTTGTGTCAGTGTGATACGTCTTTAAGATTTTTTTTTAGAATAATGTGATAAGTAATTCAGGCAAGGGGAGAACTTGTGAACTACTATGTAGTTTTATCTTTGCCCATATTTGTGTATTGAAGGCTACCTACCTGCTACGTTAATGTTTTTTGGGGTGGCGCCTTTTTCTCTTGCTCCATGTAAATTACCATAAACCGTGTTAAGTTGCATCCGGTTAGACCAGACATTGGGGAAATCTAGATAGATTATGTCGATAATGGAAAGGAGACGCCTTTTCAAAACAATGTTCTTCTGTAACACTATCTATATACTGTGTGTTCATAATATAAGTGTGCTTTGATACTATCTTTGGCAACTGTTTTAGCTTCTTTACATTTTTTTTTTTTAAGATTGGTATCAACTTCGACACAATGGGTGTCGTATCAATAAATCTGAAAGTCAACTTATTCCGATAATTTTGTTTTATGGATTTGTCCGGTGGAAGTCTAAAGCATAACAAGCGAAACGTGGGTGTAGATATTATAAGTTCCTATTCCTCTATTCCTAACCCTAACGAGATTACTAGCTAAGCTTGTATCAATTGCTCAATGATGGAGGTAGGTGTAACCACCGTCGGGCACTAGCTGCTCGGCAGTTTGCTGAACTGGGCCTATTTTTGGCGCAGCCGTGAGACGCACAATATTATTTATCTTATTTTTTTTTGTTTAGTTTTAAGTTTTATTTTTTATTGTTATCTCGTTTCTTATTTTTTATTTTATTCTTATTTTATTAGTTGTGTGCACTTGCGGCTAAAGTCAAATAAATACGTTTTCTTTCTTTCTTTTTCTTTGTTATTTTGATAATGTCATGCTAACTAGCAAATCTCAAATAAAAATCTCAAAAATCTTTTCATAATAATAAATCAATATACCTAAAGGGTGTAAAACACCTCTTAACGAAGCCGAAAGACACTTGTTCTCCCCGTCATTGCGATCATTTTTTTGTTCTACACCATACCTGGGAACCCTCTAGTTACGGAGATATTGGGGGTCCAAGTTCCAACTTTTTGACAAGTTTTTTTTTTTAATACAAGTTTTTAATGTAAGATTATTACTTTAAGCACCTCCACGATCCCCGTACTATTCAATCCATCCATCAGCACAATGTTTTGAGTGGGTTACATTGAATTCTACCACAAAACATGATTTTTCACCCCAAAACAAAAAGTCGTTTCCCAGCAATATCTTGTGCGTAAAGTTACTTAGTTTGATGTACAGAATGCTTGGATGACGGCTTCGTGATGAGGTCTTTTACACCCTTTATATTATAGGTACTACACTATTGATTTAATAACACTTAAACTTGAAAGATCATGGTGTCATCCTTATCGGTCAACACAATGGTGTGACGGCACACCTTAAAATCAAATCATATAATCATAAAAGTTAAAGATTTTTTTGCTCAACCGATACTCCGAAAACCCTGAATTTGCTGAAGAACCATATTCGTGATTATTGCCAACATCGACGCGGGTATGTTGGACAAAATGAACCGTAACTTCCGATTTTGACTTTCCCAATGTATTGCCAGAACGGAGGCAACCTTTTTTTGTCATATTTTTTTGTTTTGTAATTTCTTTTGAAATAAGCAGTACCTTTGTGTTCTTCTGTGTTAATATATTATCCTATAAAGTATTTTGTGTGTACATAAATAAATAAATAAATAAACCAGTATGTAACAAAAGAATTAAAATGACACATCTAACTATTACTTTTTGTTTTATGATTTTTAAAATAAGAAAGATTCCCGCACTGCACATTGTACTCGTATAATGGTAATAACCTATCTAGACTAATATTATAAAGAGGGTTTGTAAATTTGTATGAAGGGAGTAATTAATCTCCGGAACTTATGTTACAATTCTAAAAATTCTTTCACTGGCAGACGGTTACTTTATTCGAGGGCGCTATAGGCTTATACATTATATTTCTATCAGGCATTAGTAGTGCTACCACAATTTTTGCGGACAAAGTCGCGGTTGAAGTGCTAGTCAAACATAATTAAGGTCATAACTTTGTTAAGATTACATTCATCATCATCAATCAGCCTATAATGTTCCCACTGCTGGGACACAGGCCTCCTCTCTATGAGAGGGAATGGGCCATAATCCACCACGCGGGCTCAGTGCGGATTGGTAGATGTCATATTTGTCTTCGAATGTTTGGTTCTAGGACATGCCGGTTTCCTCACGATGTTTTCCTTCACCGTTTTGAGAGCAGTGGTGATGAAATAAATTACACAAAGTAATGCGCCTATCTGGGTTCGAACCCACGATTTACTGTTCGTAAGTCGGGGCCGCTACCACTCTGCCACCGCTGCTCTCAAAACGGTGAAGGAAAACATTAAGATTACATTAAGTTTAAACAATTGACAATAAAAGCCAAATAATTTAATAAAATCCGTCACTATTGAATACTGATCTAAGTAACACTTAAAGTTGGGACATCATGGTGTCTTCCCATCCTTATCGGTCAACACAATGGTGTAAGGCGCGCCAATGTTTGCCGCCATACATATTTTATCACGTTGTTTGATCGGCTATAATCGGAGTATTCAATAACGGTCACTAAATAACATTCGAAGTCTATCTGGGGCTATTGAGCAATCGTTTATAAGTAAGTTATAAAAAAGGTACACTAGGTTACTTCCTGTTGTTTGTCTTAGAAATCGTTTTACGGACTACAGGACAATTTTTTTCTTGTCTTATCATTTCATTTATTTGTTAAAGGCGTCTCACAGCTTCTTCTGTGTACCATAAATCTTTCGTTTTTAGCGTTGGACTTACGCGTTGACCGCATCAAAGATAGAATTATCATTGTAGAAAAAATACGAATTTGGCCTTAGTTTATGGCATAGCTCCGTGTAACACTGCCACTTAATGATGTCGGAGTTACATCTTCCCAATTGAGTCCGGAGACAGTTCAGGAACTTCCAACTTTCACTTCTAGTCTACTACGAAGGATTAGACCCGTAGGACGATGCTCACTAGGTTGTAAGCAGTAAGTGGGAGGGGGATAGGTATTATTTACAGATTTAAAAAAAATGTGCCTGCTTTTGAAGCGTTGCTTGCTTTGGCAGTTGGGCGCTATACATTTAGCGGGTGTCTGGTGGCCGACTCCGGTTTGTGTTTCTCCACTGCGCATACGACTTCCACCTGTCTTAAGATGAGACGAGATAGACATCACGCACTAAAAAAAACGTGCTTTCGAGATGAACAAAGCTTCATATGCCTTGAAGGATTCCTTCATCAAATATTTTTTAATTAATGAAATACAATCTCTCTCCGGTCCCAGGTAAAGAATATTTAAATATGTGTTAGATTAAGTACCAAAGAAACTATGGATGGACTGCATAAAGGATTATATGGCTAGAAAGGAACTGCTGAGGTGATGAGTAATAGAGAAGTGTGGAAGAAGACATGCTGCGCCGACCACAAATAAATTGGGATAAGATCAGGAGAAAGACCATGACTCTCTTTAGACAAACTAGAAAAAAAAAAAACAAAAAAAAAACCGGCCAAGAGCGAGTCGGACTCGCGCACCGAGGGTTCCGTACAAACTTTTTAAAGGACAAACCTAACTTTGCTGTTCGACCCCATGAAACGGCTATTGCACCAACCGCAAATACCTAATAAGTTTAATAATAGTAAAATCGCATTTTTTTTGTTATTAAACTACATATTTACGGTTTTCAGATTTTTCCCTTTTCATGTGCTGGAAGACATTGCTTCTCACCAAATTTCGTGATTCTAGGGCAACGGGAACTACCATTTAGGTTTTCGACCCAAAACCTATAGTACTTCCAATTGACCTAGAGCTGTCAATTTTGGGTAAAAGCAAGGTGTTACAGCACGAGTAAAGAGAAAATTTCGAAAAATAAAAATAGTTGAAAATTAAGGTACATTTTGGTACTTACAAGTTTTCGCGAAAATATAAACTTGCCCATATCTTTTTATCGTGTTGGCTCAGGACCTTGAATTTTATACATCTAATAGGGACTATAGACCTTTGTATCTGGTATAAATTTCAACTTGCTAGGTCCGCCCATTCAGAAAATCGGTTGTGACAGACGGACGGACAGACGGACAAGAAAGTGATCTTATAAGGGTTCCCTTTTACCTTTTGATATACGGAACCCTAAAAACCTCACTAAAGAACATTAATGAATCAGATACCGTACCGTTAAATAAATAACCCATATTGACCGTCCCCACGTGGAAATCAAACAAACGTCTCCACAATACCTTTGTACATCATTTATCAATAACAGCACATATTGTTATCAACTTATCACTAACAAATAAGTTAAAAGAACTGTTGCCTTTACAAAGAAGAACGATTCATTCAAACTGTGACATCACGCGCTATTGAGTCTAACAATGAAATCATTTGATTTGATATCTTCAGTCAATGATAGGTGAAGGATTGTTTATTCTTAAACAATTCATCATTTACCTACACATCTTCATATGTATTTACTTTAGGATGTTCTGTGTTACAGGCAAAACGTGTTTTTTTCTTGATATAAAGCCGTTGTCGTGACTGATGTGTACACACAAAATGACAATGGAAAGTTAGGTTAGGGTAAAGCGTTATCAATACAATTTTATTAAATACTCCGTTGGTATGTAGGTAGACATTATATCGGAATACGGATTATTCGTTCTTTTTATCATGAAGGGTAAAGGATTAATACTTTTGGTCCTTTAAAATACTGAAGACAATTTTATCTGTATTATTTAGTTTCCGCCCAGTTCCTCTAACGGCTTCCAGTTTTCATTTCTGCCAAACCTTGCGGTTTATATAGGCGTCATGTTATGTAGTGTTTATTATAAACCAATTTCCCAATCGCGCAAGGTAGGAAGGACATGGCGTCGGACTTGAGGCTTAAGGCCAATTAATTTCTAAACTCTGCTCTAGGTTTGAGACAAAAACGGGACCTCACGGATGGTCTTGAAAATTTCCAGAAAACATATCAAGTTAACATTAAAAAAGACTACGGCAGAAAAAGTTTCGTTCGCTGATGTGGTTAAAACTACTAAAAATAGTTACTTGAGCCCAAGTAACCTCAATTCTATAATTAGAGAGCCGTATGTTTAATAATTAATCGACTGCTGTTGATGAAGATTCATCACTACTAGCTGAAAGCTATTGTCCTAGAGTCCAGGGCCTAGATCCTATTGTTATGTCCAATTAGCTGTTGCCCGCGACAATCGTCCGCGTGAAATTATTACCTATAAAAATATGACTTCCCGTTTGAATTAACAATTTCAAGGGTTTGAATTTTTTCGCACCGAACTATAATCCTTTTTATAAAGTAAAAGTAGTCTAACTTACTACTGCCAGTAAAATTCTCGTCAAAACCGGTCCTGCCGTTTCAGAGATTAGCCGGAACAAACAGGCAGACAGACAGAGACAGACAAAAATTAAAAAAATAGTTTTTTTGTTGCAATTACCGTATGAGCTTTCATAATTGCGAATGCATAATTATGAAAGTTTTGAAATAACAGCTTTTCACTGAATAGTGAAAAACTGTTATTTCAAGGACACTTTAATTTTATTTATTTGTAGATTTTATAGATTCCAGAAAATCGTAGGATTGACAATACATACACAAACTTTCTTAATCCCGTAGCATCTGATCAGAAAACTGACTAACAGACACGGTCTAATTATTTAATATCCATACTGAGACCCGTCGCACAATGAGCGTTTAAATAAGATATACGTAACAAATGAATCCTGACGTGAAGCGTGCGCCCGGCCTTGCGCCCTGCTAATAAATTCAACCCTTACAAATTAATTCTAACTGTTCAACCTTATATAGAAATGTTAATACGACTGTTTATAAAATGGGTTTTCTAATACTATTAATGGTCCTTCGAGCCGGATGACGTAAACTGTATAACTAACTTATGGTTTTGCAACACCAAGTGGTGTATAACATTATTCTTGTACTTTTTATATTTATTTTCGGGTTATCTATCTTATATACTAGCTAGTCAAAACAAAATAAGGGCCACTTGTTTTTTTTGACTTCGGTATCGATAATTTATTTCTTATGCGTTCTCAAGTAGCTAATTGTTTATTATATTTATTATTATTTTTACCTTATTTGTTAACAAATATTTTTTGAGTATTCTAGCTGCATAATTGTTTTAAGTGGGTAGTTTTTGATAATTTATTGTAACCACTTGATCCTACCCGATTTTAAGACGGATTTTAACTCAGTCAAAGTGACGATTCTGTCAAGATCCTACGATTTCATGTGGTACAAAATCGTAGAACTAGTGGGAACAAAAAGTCCCATTAGTTCTACTGTTTTATTACACAATTTTACGGTGTGGCCCTTATTTTGTTTTGACTATAGTTGGTGCCAGTTAAGATGAGAATAGCGGTCACCTACCTGACCCACCTACATTTATTAAACTTCTTAACTTTGAAAACCAAAAATAAACCTGTTCAAGTCTGGAATCGTCATCTATCGTGATCTTCAACATTTTTTGTAATGAAAAACGATACATGGTTTATTTGTTTTGGTTCGCACGAAGAGATATTAGGGAAAGGGCAATGACCGCTATTCTCATCTTAACTGGCACCAACTATAGTCGCACCTGAGTTGTTTTCTCTGCATCACCCTAAGGTTGACTGGCAAAAAATGGCCTAGTTCAGTATTTTTTTATTTGTGCACAAGTGTAAATTAATAATAGAATATATATTTTGAAATAAACTGTGGTTGCTAGGCAGGTTCTGCTAAAGCAAAACGTTTTTCAGTTTTATCATGTTAAAATAGCTTTGATAATAATAACTATTCCATTTGTGGTTATTTGACCTCATCTTCTCTCTAAATCTCAATCAAATCCAAACAACCCTTTAATTAACCAACAATTTCTTACAAAAACAAAGCATAAACTCAAATTCCCAGTAGAGAGACAATTAAACCCAAATTCGCAACAACAGCTCTATACTCTCCGCCCGAGTTAGACTGGAGGCATAAGCTCATTTTTATGGTCCTGCCGACCCCAGATAGCGCGCCCCCAACAATGCAAAGATATTATTACAATGAATAACAGATAATTGTCGCCTCTCACCAACCTCTATGGATGGATTAAATTGATTTGTTACTTATTTGTGATGCGTAGTTGGGTTTTTAGAAAAGGGTTGATTTTTTTTGTGAGTGCAACTGCAAGGACCAGTTTTTTGGGATATTTCTGCTTCTGTATTATGTTTCGCTCAGACTTGTCAAGATTTCATGATAAGTTGGTACTGGAAGATGTTATCTTACGACGTAGTCTTTTAGTTGGAATTAAAGATAGATAGGTAAGGATATATGTATAGGTGGTAGAAAATAGTAAACGTTGAAGAAAAACATTCTGAAAGTAGTACCACACAATAGGTAGGTAGATGTTGAATTTAAATTATTATTTGAAATTGATGAGGCCTCGTCATCACAGTCAGAGCCTAGGATACAGAATTAATGGTAGTTTTAAAATCTTTAGTAATATATATACATAAAAAGTAGAGATTCGTTATGTCTGTTTCAGTTAAATACAAAATAAGAAAAAGTTGTAGCGATATTGATTTAAATTTAAATCCAATATTTCTATTTGTTGTCGTTCTGATAAAAAAGAAAAAAACATTTTTCTTAGATACCGATAAGAAACCTTGTTACTAAAACTATGTAATTTTAATGTCATATTACAAGAGATGATTATTATCAAGTTGTAAAGATTACAGTATAAGTACAATGGTAAACAATTCATTCAGATTTACCACAGGAATCTTAAAAATACGGTACTTTTTTTACAGAATGCTTTCACATACCGTTTTTTTTTTTGCAATTATGTATCTTCGTTTTTAAAAGTTAAAGGTAATTTCTTTAACATTATATTGGTATCTTTATTTAATAAACTAACTATGTTTATACAATACAAACATTAAAAACCGATTATTAATAAACTAAACTATACTAACAACCATCAAAAAACTCTTTAACGCTGTCAGCTGGTAATGCGCCCATTAGACTTTAGCCTTTGGTCAAGGTAAAAGCCAGCCTTTGGGGTCACGAGAAGCGTCAACTAGCCGTTTAGAAAGGCTATGACTTATTACTTATGCACTTGGACCCCACGGCCCCAGAGTTTCAACCTAATTATATTACAATTACATTTATACTAAACTTTTTAAAGCTTATTAATCATCGTACCTACCTTTGATCCAACTCTGAATGAACGTCATTATCAGGAATTTTAATGAATTATTTTTAAATTGTGCTCGTACAAACAATAGTAAACAGCCTGTTATACATAAAACCCTCTCGTTTAATATGGTAAGAAAGAAAGAAAACCCCACATTTATATCTAATTAGTAAGAGATAACCGCCTCAAACATCCGGCGGCACAATTCTGTTTACACATTTAATTGTGTCGCTAAACGGGTGTGTGTTTTATAAATTATCATTATTATCCAAGCACCTAATATTTAAGTTAATAAAAATTATATTGCTCTGCTTTTTTATTTGTTTGGGCGCTACACATCACACCCTCAATTTTTTTGGAAAAACGGAAAAAAACTTAAAAAAACGGAAATAAGGTTGGATCTAGCCTCGTCGGCTGAAGTTGTACAAGAAAAACTGTGGTAAGACCTTACCACAGTTTTCAGGTCCAGACTTGTCTTCTAACTACAGATAAATTGATGCTGATGATCATGATTGTTTGTCAGGCAGGCACACAGAAAGTGCAGGACATTCCAAATGAGCGTAGTGATCATCAATAATACCCAAAAGTATGGTTTTTCAATTTTGTTGGACGTACAAGCAAAATACTTATTATTAAAAGAGTTGTTTATTCTGTAAATCTGTGTCTTTGGCCTTATTAAACGGGGCAGAAGTACAATACGGAACATCATTAAGGCTCTGATCTTCAGTTAATCTCTATTTAATAGTCAAAAATAAGTTGATCGGATATTTAGTATTGCGTATCAAAGGTACAAGTTATTTCTCTTGTCCTCCTACACAACACTTGATAACTTAATGGTAGGTGCATCTATTGTATCTTCAATTGATCATCTAAGTACCAAACTACTTACCAACAAATGCATCAATACGCAAAATGAAATGTACCTATGTAACCATGTAGGTAGCAATATATGCTGCAAGTTACTGTAATGATCTCTAGTTAGAAAAGTTACATCAGTTCCGGTTATGAATAGGAAACTTGTGTGTTGTGCTTGTTTTAAATTAATTTTAATAAATCAAAGTTTATAAATATCTTAACTTAATAACAATGCCCCACAAAACCGTTTTCACGGTTTGTCTTTTTAATATCTATCCAAAAGAAACAAAAAGTAAAAGGTAGTGAATTAAATAATAATATTTCTAAAACAATTAAAAGTGCGGTGTCACCCGCCTGGAGAAATGTTATAACTAAACAAATACAGCTTTTTGTTCCTCAGATAACGCAATACAGGTGTGTGGCTTTTGTCCAATGTTTGTTCTAAGATATGAAATTAAAAAAGATAATGAACGAGACTTGAAATTAAATACTTTTGGCTTGTTCTGTTTGCTTTACAAATGAAAGGTTAGCTGTGTGTGGTGCGTTTCTTTAGTTTAATTATCTCGATTTTTTTTTGTGTTAGTTAAAACAGTCGTTTGGGTGGGTGACAAATATTTGATTTGTTCTTATTAGTTATGAGATAAGGCATGGAGTGAGATTTTAGAAATTTCGTAATTAAATAGATAACAGGCAGTCATAAATAGTTTTTCTTGTTTTTTTTTTTTGTTTTATGGTCCTTTCAATGTTTAATAAAGTTATATTGAGATAGAATCCGTTTGTAGTAGCGTAAAGTAGTAGTAGCGCAAATAATTTGTACATTTGTACAGTTATAATTAGTTTTTAGAGATAACTATTCATTCAGAAGTGGCCAAACCGACCTTATCTACGATTGTATTAATAATGGTTCTCATCACTTGAGATTTATGATTAGCATAAGATGACAGACAAATAAATAATAGTCTTGCTTTTACTTTTATACATGTACCCACCACTGTTTAGTTTTTTATTAGGATTTTAATCAAAATCTCTAAATATTACTTATATATCCTCTTTTTTATAAATGAGACGGTAAAAAAAAGTAAAAAAAAACATAAAACTACATTAGTTTCTTTTTTAAGCTGTAAATATGTTTAAATAACAAATAAGGAAGAACAATCTGAATAATTAAGATAATTTGTAACATAGGTGATGAAACTTTGAGTTTGTTTTTTTTTTTCAATTCCGGTTAACCCAAACTTTATTTTCATTCTTTATAGGGAAATGAATAGTGTGCCAATGAGACAATTTTAAACATACCTTAATCTCTTAGCCTCGTCGATGAAGGGTCTTTTCTCCATCTCTGTCAGTAGCTTCCACTCTGCTCCCAGTCTCTTGGAGATCTCGGAGTTGTGCATCTTTGGGTTGTCTTGCGCCATCTTACGCCGCTGACCCCGTGACCACACCATGAAGGCGTTCATAGGCCTTTTTATGTGGTCATTGGGCTGTTTACCCAGAGACATTGTTAGATCAATTTTGACGGATTTTTAATAACAACTTTTCAAAAAATCAATTTTCGCCACACCGAAACTCCACGCGCATTATTTTCCAAACTTGACTTGTTACTTTTCAGCTTTAGAATTTTTGTTTTTAATTTTATGTGTTCTACATTCAAAAAATATCGCAAACCGATTAATTCCCGCGCGCGTCGTGAAAAGCTCGTCGAAAGCTCAATGCGGCGCTTTTCTTGCTAGTGTCATGTTAACGGCGAACTCTGCCTCGTCCCCCCTCGGCTTTCCCCCTCTAAAGTGACTGGCCAATGATGGTGGGCCGTGGGCGGACGCTGGGCGCTGATTGGCTGAGGAATCATTTGTCTCGCGCGCTTCAACAGGTAGCCGCTGCGTTCGTGTTTGCATGTTTATTAGCAAGATTAAATTTCTTTTTAAACCACAATCTTGGGGCAAAAAGAACGCGCCTGTTCGCAATCGAATGCTGATTCGATTGAAGAGAGCGACCGGTGCGCGGTGATTTGCACAAATTAATTGTTGACATTAGAGCGAGTTCACACTGTGCTGGGAAAATTGTTGATTCTTGGGTTGTTGATTTGTTGGATATTGGATTTGAATGATGTAGATGTAATTAAATGTCTTTCACAATTTGATGTTTTCCTTACTTACTTACTTATCTATTTATTTGTTAGTAGATACTGTGCCCTGAATATATAATGATTGTGATTTATCTCTTTATAAAGGGTGTAAATAGACCCTTAACGAAGCCGAAAGCCACTTGTTCTCCTCGTCACTGCGATATTTTTTTTGTTCTACACCATACCTTCTAGTTACGGAGATACTGGGGATCAAAGTTCCAACTTTTTCACAAGTTTAAATACTGGTTTTTAATGTTGTCGTAACCTTACTTTAAAATTTCCATGACCCAATTACTACGCAGTGCATCGTTCAGCACAATGTGTTGAATGCGTTACAGGTATTTATCGCGAAATTTACCTTTAATATAAGTCCGACGTTACTCCCGTTTCCATATGTTTTTATAATGTGTTCAGGTGGCCTACCATGACGTCTTAAAGTAGGACCGTTTTAATCTTGTTCCAGTGTGGGTAAGAGACGGAGTTATAGAGGACGTCTAGCGCCATCTCTTTCCCACACTGGAACAAGATTAAAACGATCCTGCTTTTAGACGTCATGGTAGGCCACCTGATCGTGAAAGCTTAAAAAAAACAATTGCGTTAAGTACATTAAGCTTTACCGTAAAATGTGATACACATATACACCCCCAAAAAAAAAAGTAGTTTCCTAGCAATAATTTTTGCGTAGAGTTACTCAGTTTGATTTATAGAATGCTTGGTTGACGGCTTCGCTTCGTGTTTACACCCTGTATAATTTACCGATTATATTTCTACCAACACACCAAACATTACATTTAATTTTAACAATTAGAAAGTAGATTTGAAGCAGATATTTTTTTTTTCAGTATTTTTATTTAAGTAGCTTTCTCAATAAGACTGTTTCTATAATGTGATACACAGAGATATAATGAGAAGATCATAATGAAAAACATTGAACCTGTCTCAAAAGACCAATATAATTCATAAGTACTTGTAGTCTAAGATCCCACCTAAGGTTGACCTCCACCCATATGCTTACCGAATGAAAAATATTTTTTAGCAATCTTTATTCATAAACAAACATTAATATATAGGTTGCCTGATTTAATTAAGTAAGTCAAAACTGTTGAATAAAAGTGCGACAACTGTGAGTCTTGACCGTGACCACCGTGTTTGTAACAAAATTATATGTATTTTAATATATAAATATGAAAATAGATAAGTAAAGTTTTTTTTATAAGTAGGTACACAGACATACTAAATCAAGTACTTAACCTATTTACACATGACAATCCAGTAGTAAGGACAACAAATTAGGAAGCACTACGTTTAACAAGTTTCTTGTTCTTTATGTTTTATTAGTTAAACCAATATTGATTTCTTTGAAAAAAAAATCAATGTATTTTACTTTGAATTTCAAAGTTTGTTTTTATAAAAGGTAAGATAAAGATTTGACTTAATTATATCAGGCAACACATTAGCAATATGTTTATTTTTGTATTAAGATTTCTAAAATGTATTTTTTTTATTTGGATGTCATGGGGAGAGAGAGGCCTTTGCCCAGCAGTGGGATGACACAAGCTAACAGTAACAGTAATTTGGAAAACAGATGGGTGAAGGTCAATATTATGCAGGATCTCAGAATATTGCTTAGGGAGCTATATATACTGTGTAAGTATGCTAAATACTAAGAAGAAATTGATATCATTGATTGAAATATAAATTATAGAAGGCATAGTAAATAGGTAGTTAAAAAGATGATGATTTATTATATAATACCAGGGCTTTGTTTATATGATGATATTCCTGCTTTAGTATACTTTATTCAAACAAAGGGCAATGGAGAGGGCTATGCTCGGAGTTTCTTTGCGTGATCGAATCAGAAATGAAGACATCCGCAAGAGAATCAGGGTCACCGACGTAGCCCGAAGAATTGCCAAACTTCAGTGGCAGTGGGCAGGGCACATTGTGTGATGTTGGAACCTTGGAGTTTAGTAAAGAAACACACTTTATAGTTTGGTGTCTTTTATTAGACTGGGACGTAATTACATTAAAAGGAATATGTAGAAAAGTTGCTTACTTAGCTAAGTGCGCGCACACATAGATATCGTACATATTACGAAATAATACTCACACTCCACCTCCCGGGGGCGAAGAAAAAAAAAAATGACAATATTACATATTTTTTTTTTAGTTAAACTTAGTACCTACATAAACAATTTTTACGATAGAACAAGAAAATGTTATAAAATAAAATTAACAGAAAAAGATCAATATATTATTATTTATAATCTAATGAATAAGAAAGTACAGTTAATTAGTTTTATTCATAAAATGGTTTCGTCCTATTTTTATGAATTATTTCTTCTTTATTTGAATTATTTTTAATCTTAACATTACATCCTAAGTCTTCTACAACTACATACGGTCCTTTATAAAGAGGATCCAATTTACGTCCAGTTTCTATCTTAATTAATATTAAATCTCCTACCTTATATCTAACAGGATTCATTGAAATATCATACTTAGCTTTTCTCTTATGTTTTTTAGTTATTAAGTTATTTTTAGCTTCAGTTTGTGCCAACTGTAGTCTATATTTTAATTGCAATGGATAACTGTCGACATTGTATAGTGGTTCTACATGATTAGACAAATTGGAAGGTATATTACATAGTTTACCAAATACTAATTCGTGTGGCGTGTAATTTGTTTCTGAATGAATGGTATTATTAAAACTGAAACACCAAAAAGGTAACCATTGACTCCAAGTTTCCGGATGATTATCGCACTGAATTCTTAAAAATGAGCCCAACACTTTGTGGGTATTTTCTAAAGCTCCTATTGACTCATGATGATAAGCAGTAGACGATAGTTTTGTAATATTCAAAATTTTACATACCTGTTCCATTGTAGACGAAATAAACTCCGTTCCTCGATCTGTGGCTATTATCTTAGGAATACCAAATACCAGAATAAAATTACGCACGAATGCATCAGCAATAGACGTAGTTTCTTTATTTACAAGTGGAATTGCCTGTACGAATTTGGTCAATTCACATTGTATAGTTAAAATATAAGAATAATCATCTATGGACTTGTCTAGGGGTCCTACTACGTCTAGGTATACTTTTTCAAAAGCCGAAGATGCCGTACTCGTTATCTCCATTGGTTCTTTAGTGTAACGACTATGTTTCATTTTTTGACATTTCGTACATTTTCGCACAAATTCTTGAACATCTTTCTCAATGCTTGGCCAAAAATATCGATTCTTAATAGTATTTATCATCCTGCGCATACCAGCATGTCCGCTAGATGGCAGTAAATGAAAATCGTTCATTATGAGAGTTTTCTCTTTATCGTCCGTAATTTTTTTAACACCTCGCAATATACATATACGGGGTCCTGTCCAATCGTCTAGTGACTTTATTTCACTACAAATATTTTTAATAAATTCAACATTCTGTTCATCTTTTACTATGCATACTTCTTCGACACCTATCTTTTTGCAAAATAGACTTAATTTCTGCACAAATTCGACTCGCGAGAAATGCGCCTTGAAATTAAGATTAATGTATAAATGTTTTACATCTTTTCTATAAGCGAAACACTCTATTTCCACAGTAATCATATTTCTCATTCTCAATTTATCTAATGTTTTGCCATCCATAAACATCATCTCAATCGTGTCACGCGGTTTTCTTAATATATCTACGACTTTTGGTTGATCAGGCCAATCGTCTTCAGATTTATTAAGATCCGCTGTCCCTTTCAAATCTTTATTTTCATTTATCTCATTCATCCTTTTTTTCTGTGCTCTTGTCATCACATTCACTACTTGTTTATGCATATTTTCTAGATCATCCGATGTCATTATAACTCGAGATAAAGCATCTGCTACAGTATTTTCTTTTCCCTTTACGTAAATAATTTTGAACTTATATTCGTCTAAAGCGAGTCTAAATTTGAGTAATCTATTAGAAGGATCTTTGATTCCAAAAAGATACACTAAAGGTTTGTGGTCAGTCATTAATGTAAAATTTCGGCCGTAAACATAAGGCCTAAAATACTTCACAGCCCAGACAATGGCCAGAAGTTCCTTTTGTATTGTCGGGTAATTCTTTTCTGCCTTATTTAATGGCCTACTAGCGTATGCTATGGGTCTCAAGTCTTTGTTGCATAGAACTGCGCCAATAGCTGTTCCTGATGCATCTGTTTGTATTACGAATTCATTGTCTTTAGAAAAATCAGGATATTGCAATATTGGGGGTGTTATTAATAACTTTTTTAAAATTTCGAACGCTTTGTTACACTCATCTGTCCATTGAAATGGTTCGTTTTTTCTGCATAATTTATTTAATGGTATAGTAATATCAGAAAAAGATTTTATAAATTTTCTATAATAATTACAGAATGCTACGAAACGCTTGACGTCATCTGAATTTTTTGGAATTGGATAATTCTGGAGTATTTTAGTTTTTTCTGGATCAGGAGAAACGCCTTTTTCTGATACGACGTGCCCTAAATACAAAAGTTCTTTTTTTAGAAATTCGCACTTTTGGGGATTTAATTTTAAGTTAACTTTTTTAAGTCTTTCCATTACGCTTATTAAATTTTGATTATGAGTAGTCAAATTGCGCCCAAAAATGACTAGGTCATCTAAATATACAAAACATTTTTCAAATGTTAGGCCCGACATAGCAACTGACATCATACGACTGAATGAACTTGGACTAATTTTTAGCCCCATTGGCAAACGTTTCATTTGATATTGTCCTGAACTAGTTGTAAATGCCGTATACTTACGACTCTCAGGGTTCAAGGTCACTTGGTAGTAACCTTGGTGAAGGTCAAGGTGACTAAAGTAAATTGCGCCAGAAAGAGAGTCTAGTATTTCATTGATGTTTGGCAACGGAAATTTATCATCAGCCACGATCTCATTTAATTTCCTATAATCTACTACCATCCTCCATTTCTTATTTTGACCTTCAACAGTTTTTTTAGGTACTAACAATATTGGGCTTGACCATTCACTGCTACTTTCTTCTATAATATCATTCTCTTTCATGTTTTTTATTTGATTTTCAATTTCGGGCTTTAATGCTTGTGGTAAACGATATGGTTTAACGTATACTGGGGAAACATTTGGTTTAATAGTAATAGATTGTTGGTAAACATTTGTGGTTGTTAACCTATCACCTTCTACATAAAACACATCTGCATATTTTGCGCATATTGCTTCAATGCTTTTACGCTCTTCATCGTGTAAATGAGATAAATTTAATTCGTTCAGTAGTTTTTGAACTCTATTAGCGTCTATACCAGTTTTATTAAATGAACATATATGATAGTCATTTAAAGAATGTAGTTCTGGTGTTAATAATGGTAATTCTACGTCTTTTTCTGTAACATTTAAGATCTTAATAGGAATCATATTATTATTTACTCTTGCAATTTCATTTGCTAAAAATATATCTTTGCTTAACTCTTTTCCACACACAACAACATCACCTTTTATGTATTTATCCACATAGATATGGTGTATCGATTCGGATCTAGCAGGAATAACTAAATAATTTTTATTATTACTAACATAATTAGTTAATTGTAATGAATAACTATTATTATCTTTACATAAAGTTACTAAATTTGTTTGTAAATTAATATTAGCATTATACTTTGTTAAGAAATCTAATCCTAAAATCCCATCAGCCGTTAGTGGTAACGTTTCAAAAATTACAAAGTTATGATTAAAATGTATATTGTCAGAGTTTTTCAAAGTTAAATTTACTAATCCCTTTGATCGGGTCTGCCCTCCAATGCCATTTATTAATGTATTGTCTCTTTGCACTGGCGTGTTAAAGGGAATTGCTTCACTTTTTATAACAGATAATGAAGCGCCAGTATCGACAAGCCAACAATATTTTAAGTTATTGATGTTTAATGTCACGTATTTTGTGTTTTTATTACATGATAAAATGGTATTTTTAAGATCGAAAAAACTGAATCTGGCTATTATTTGTCTGTTCACTACTTTGAGGGTCCACAACATTTTCTGCCATGTATAAGTTACGGTTTTGAGTGTTGAGTCTATCCCTATTTTTCTGGAAAGGTCTACGATTACTATACCGTCCTCTGAAGTTGTTATTTAAATTGTTTCCTCTATAGTTATTATAATTTCCGCGCCCTATTCCACGCTGGTATCCATTACCACTACTTTGTCCTAGCTGTCTACGAAAATAGTTTGCGTTTTGACCATAATTGTGACTACCACCGCGACCACGACTGTCACTAAAGCGTCTATTATTATAGAAAGTACGTCCTTGCTTTGATGCATGCATGACGTTACCTTGTAGCTGTGCAGCAGGCCTGTCCTCGTCTTTCGCAGCCTGGATTGCTTCCTTCAGGTTGTTGTAATTGCGCGACGCGATGATTGTGGATAGTCTCGAGCTGCGTAGTCCGTCTGTAAATGTTTTTATGGCAGATTTTTCATTTATGGGTTTAAGTACAGAATACACACTGGAATCTCCGTCTGCTTGAGAAATTGTCATGTCAGTAAATAATTGCTCTATTTCCTTACCATATTCTTCAATAGACCTTTGACCTTGTCTCACAATCTGCATCTGCGATTGAATGGCTGTGTACGACTTTTTTGTTAATAAGTTATTCCTTAAATCTTTAACTAATTCAGAAACCGCCTCATATTTGTCAGAAATACGCAATTTTGCGTTTTCCGAAAGTCTACTTTTTAAGATAAAAATGATCAATAAAGAATTACCTTTATCGTCGAGCATATTCGCGTACATTTCTATAGAGTCAATCATTCTCTTAGTGGTGCTTTCAGTGTCATCCATCACTGGAATCAAATTACATGCCACTTTTAAGTCGAATTCCATTTTGTTAGTTTCTATTGATTTAGGAAAAATACATAATTTTTTTATTTCATAATACAATTCCTGGCACTTTTCAAAAATATGTTTTCCTAACGTAATTACTTCCGTATCGCTACTTTTACCTAAAACTAATAATAATGATTTACACTTCTCAAAAATATCATTAGCTTGACTTAATTTTATTTCAATAGTCTGGCCTTTATACCGACTTTGACCTTTTTTCACTAAATATTTTCGTATTTCACATAATATCTCTTGACATTCTTTTAAACTTTCTAACATAATGAAAGTAATATTCTTAAAATATTCCTATAATTATTCACTATTAGGTAAAACTTAACACTATTTCGTAACATACTGGTACATGAATTTCACACGTAAGCACTATTCGCCGCGAGGTATCATGTTCGATGAGTATCAGTGCGCCGTTTTATGAATTATAATATTAGCGTAATGAAATTTGATCACTGCCTTTACACTTTACACATAATATTGTCTTGTTAGAAAACGTTAGTTTTCTTATATTTTTGATAACACTTTTAGTTCATGGGAAACACTTGAAATAATAAAAGTATATGTAGGTTTTTAACACTCACGAATGGTTCGTTTTGCTTAAGCAGTAGATTCCTCAACGCTGCGCCTGGCTCGTAGAGACGACCTGATGCGGGATATGGCTTGCATCCCCATTTCTTCCTGAATTAGGCGTCGATGGCACGCCCTATATAACTTGCAACCAAAAAATAGTACAAGTGCCACAACCAGGGCCAGCAAAATATATGTTACCGTGCTTATATTTTGTATGTGGTTTCCAAATTCTTTCAACTGAGCCGAATTATCTCCAGCAGCGTTCTGGGATAGAAACACGTCTTCTTTTTCAACTTTTGACTGGCACATCTTGATGAATTGGTAACCAATACCTAAAAGCTAAAACAAAAGAATAAAGTTCCTTGGCAGAGCCCTGGCAGGGTCGCCATGTGATGTTGGAACCTTGGAGTTTAGTAAAGAAACACACTTTATAGTTTGGTGTCTTTTATTAGACTGGGACGTAATTACATTAAAAGGAATATGTAGAAAAGTTGCTTACTTAGCTAAGTGCGCGCACACATAGATATCGTACATATTACGAAATAATCGCAAAAAAATCGCGAAATAATCTCGCAGAACGGATGGCGGATGGGGCCGAAAAGTTCTGGAGTGGCGACCGCGAACCGGAAGACGTTGCGTTGGAAGGCCTCCCACTAGGTGGACCGACGACCTGGTGAAGGTTGCGGGAATCCGTTGGATGCGAGTCGCACGGGACCGGTCAATGTGGTGACACTTGGGGGAGGCTTAAGTCCAGCAGTGGACGTCTTTCGGCTGAAATGATGAGTATACTTTATTAAATAATTAGGTAATAAACATATGTTCTGTAATTTTTTAAGAGCTTTTTAAAAGTGTTAACATTTTTGGTTTCAGCATCCCGCCGAAAGCAAGTGTAAAGCCAAGAACTGTAGTGCCAAATGCCCACGTGTATCAAAATAAGTTTTTCAATACACTTACAATACGAAGAAATAGATTTTTAGAAAGAAAAGTATTTTTGTCATTAATTGTTAAGAAACTAGCGTCCGCACAAAGTGCCTGATATTTGGAGTAAAGCTCTCTGCCATGATATAGTTCTGCTCTAAGGATATATAGTTGCGACTACTCCGCACTCTGAACAGCAGTGACGCAGTTTTTGCGTGTTAAGGCTTGAAAGCCATCTGTGTGAGTTTCGGTAACATTTTTGAGACGCTACAGAAACGGGGCAGTCTCAACTACATCCTGAAAGCATTATTATATAATGTAGTACGCGCAACACATCACTCGTAAAAAATCTGACAGTGGGTCTTAAAAAGAGTAGTTTTGACTCATCCTGGAAAAAATGTCCAAGATGTTTGAATTTGGGCACCCTGTTTAAATGGAGCCCATTCAGCCATTATTTAAGGTACAGAGTCTAGACATCTGGCAGCATCTAAAGATCATAATATGTTCACTTGACATTTCAGCGTGTTACAGAAAGATGTGGTCATATTTAAATATGTCCTACAGAGTACAGACCATCAAGCTGAACAACTTAGTACATGGAACTAACATCGTAATCGTAAAAAAATACACAGCTGAACATAGAACCTCCTTCTTTTTTGGACTCGGTTAAAAAAATTCAGCTCCCTCAAACATTTAGGTCCAGTACGTTTGAAATTTGTATGGGACAACTCAATATTATTATTTATCACCACAGCCGACTAGTCGGTGCTTTTTGACGACTATTCGCCGACTGCAAATATGGTCGGATATAGTCGTTACATCTCTATTCTTTTTTCAGAAAAATGAATTTGCTTCTAGACTTAGAACGTCAAAATTGGCCTGTATTGTTTGACTAAAGAACGCGATCCATATTTTCGCTCACTATTCACCACCCACCTAAAACCCTGCAAACACATGACAATATACACACGTTCGCGTCAACACAGCCCACACGCCATACAACATACGCAGACGGTATCCAATTTGCATGAGACAGGTCGCGGGCACAAACAATTCCTGCCTGAATGCGGACTAATGGTCACCTCTGTTCATAATTGTGGGCATACGGACGTGTCCCTCAAACTATCTGGATGCGTGGTTGCTCTAGTGTGGGTTTGTTGATAGCTGAACATGCATGGTAATATTTTGGTAAAAAGATATTTGTGTGGGTTGGTGCTTGGTTTGTTTTTATAGTTTCATGGTCACAAGATTTTCTATCTTTGTTGGTAGAATTTCTTTCGCCGCTTGGTAAATTTTACTTCTTAAATTTAATGCTACAACACTGATAAAAATTACTTCTAGGGAACTGTAACTCTCATTCGATTTTTGGTGAATTCTTGCAGTATTGTCGAGGATTTCACTGGATCCCTTGCATATTAAAATATGAGTTTATTAGGGATCTTCCCACCATACTTGGTTAACTAAACTTAATGTCTAGGGCATTTAGTCCGTCTTTGTACCTATTAAAACTTACAGCTTCCTTACAGTTAGCATAAAGTTTAATAAAAATACAAAAAAAGGGTTCTATTTTGAAGATTGAGATAAAAAAAATATATAGTGATTCTTTGAAAAATATCATGATACGCTACTAGTAGACCCATAAATGCTGAAATAGCAATCAAACATCAAACTCCTCCTATCAGGGTTTAGTGTGAAAAATAATTTCTGTCTTCACACTACTCACAGCTGGGCACAGTCAATCAGTCAGCTCTGAATCCACCCAGAAACATGTATGTATGTAAAATGAACCGATGACCTAGTGAAGGTTGCGGGAATCCGCTGGATGCGAGTTGCACGGGACCGGTCAATGTGGCGACACTTGGGGGAGGCCTATGTCCAGCAGTGGACGTCTTTCGGCTGAAATGATGATGATGATGATGATGTAAAATGAAGAGCTCTGCTTTGAGGACCTGTTGCTGTTTCATAGTTATAGTTCAATAGAGGCAAGTTTCAAATCGTATTGTCTTAGGTTTAGTCATTAATAATGATTTGTACGAGCAAACTGATTTGGTAACAAAAATGCTTGATGATTTTCACATAAATGTAACTACAAACCTACAGAACTTACTCGTTGGTCTAGTGGTCGCAACCGCGTCTGCTGAACATGAGGTCCTAGGTTCGATTGCCGGGTCGGGCAAAGTGATATTGGGTTTTTCCATCGATAATTTCTTAGTAGCAGCCACGGAGTTTAGATTTGTGCCCAGTTGGTGCCAATATGCTTCGTCCTATTACATGGGACTAAAACATAACTGGCGAAACGCGGGTGTACTATTAGGTACAGCTCTGCCTAACTCTTCGGGGATTACAGGCTTGATGTTATGTTATGCCTGAACATAGACAACAAAATATAAGTTCATATGGACTTTATTCAATACAAATTGTGCTCTTAAAAGTGAATTATATAGTATAAATAAGTTACCATTCCATTTTATATAACTTCTCATTTTTCAACTTAATCATCCGTGTAAAAATATCGCATGAATCTGATATAATTTGACACAGAATGTCATTATGGCGGCGCGCGGCGCGGCGTTTGATTGGCGGGCGCACGTGAAATTGAAACAGAGCGGCGACATGATTCGGTTACGGACAGGTCACTGTAGTACAGGCGGACACAGCTGCTGGGAAATGAGGAAAATTGCTGGAGAAAATATTGGCTTTCTTCTTGCAGATAATACTTTGCCATTATGGTCATCAGGTGAAAGTCACCACAGGAAAAGAACAGAATTATCTTTATTATACAAAAAGCCGCTAAGCTGAAGTGGGATTGGACCGGCCACGTCTGCGGCATGCCCAATGAGCTGTGGGCCAAAATAGCCACTTTCTGGAGCCTTGACACAGCCAGAAGGCGTCGCGGCAGACCTCGTAGAAGATGGCAGGACGAGCTGGACAAAACCAACGACCAGTGGTCCACATTACGCCTGGATGGAAATAACTGAAAGTCATGGGGAGAGACCTTTGCCCAGCAGTGTGATGACGCAAGCTAACGGTATCAGTCTGTACACCATACAAGTAACATTCTTAAAAGAAAACATTTCACATAGGGTGACTCAATGGGCGGTATAATCGCTATAAAGCGATCTTTTAAAGACAACTTATTTATTTATTTATTACAAAATCCACAGCTCCTTTACAATCTTAATCTAAACTATTTTAACTAATCTTACAGCTAATTAAGGATTTACAATTGAACATCTTTACATAGCTAAGAATACAGCGTGTGAGAGTGTGTGTGCCTGAGGAGTTAAAGTGGGTGTGTGAGTATGTTATAACGGTGTGTGTGTGTGTGTGTGGTGATCGTCTGTATACCTTCTGTACAACCCTATACCTATTTATTTATTTCGTTTAGATGTGTTGGTCAGTTCGTCACATACTGACGTTATTAAATGTTTCCTAAATATACCTTTTTTAGTATTCAATATATCGAGATGAGAGAATCAACACAACACACACAACACAACTTTCTTATTATCCTTCATCACAACTTTTGGAAGAATTACAAAACTAAGTGAGGGTAGGTAAAAAGTTCTCACTTCACAAGGATAACATTCTGAGATGAGCCACCTGACGCCTGTCTATTCGTAAACCCGATGAAATAATTCGGGAATGAATAGGTTTGATTTTGATTGTTGACTAAGATGGACTTTACAGAAGCACTGCAGCGTAGCATTAGCCTAAAAGTGTTCCCATTGCAGCTGGGACATAGGTTTCCTCGTCCGTAAGAGGGACACACAGAACCACTCCCTTCCTAGTTTTTTGTCATATTTCCTCTGCTTCTGTTGCTTCGAAAATGACTGTATTCATGAATATATGTATAACAGGCATTTATGACACTTTTCAGAGACTCTTTTCGTCACTGCCGCTGGATCCATCTGAGATGCGTGGTCATGATTGTGTGTTGATGATCATCATAATCATTCTCGCCCTTTATCAATCAATCAATCTTGCCCTTACCCCAATTAATTTGGGGTCGGCGCAGCACGTCTTCTACTTCCATACTTCAAGATAGAGATAGATATGATGAATATGTAGTTAGTAATAGTAAACTTATTAAAATGTTAAATGTTTATAAAAATCTTCTCTTATCAGTACACAACAGTTAGTCAGGATTGGGAGCGTCTTAGTCGAGTTTTTTAAATAAAATTAATAATTTGATTAATTACTATTTAATATGTGGCAACGTGTTTACAGATTCGGATGCGCACACGGAGTGTGGTCTTAGGGCTAAACTTAAAAATAGACATAACAACTATCTCTCCAGGAATTACGCAAGCACCGCGATGCAGTCCCGCTCTTATGCTGACATACGCACAATTCGTATCGGCGGTGGTGCTTCCATAACTCCTCCCTCACCAAGTGCGAGATTATCGGTAATATTGGGATTCCGATGATTTCGCAAGACTTGACTTAAACAACACATTTTCTTCCAAAGTGCTACACTAAGGCATACTCTAACTAAAATGACATAGAGTAGTATAGTCGCTAAGCTAACACTATTTGTTTTTACCGCACTATCACTTTTCACTATTTCACTTTCCACTATTTCATCATTTAATGAGTAGGACAGATGTTTCAAATCATCGAAATTGAGGTGGTTTAGGTTCACTGTCCTGTTCCAATCGATAGATGTTACCTCTAATTTAGGTAGAACCGCAACTGGGATTACTTGATATTGTATTTTCCTTGAATTATATTGTCGTTTGTGTAGTTTTATATTTTTCAAATAAACATTGCATTTTCCATTAATTTCCAATATATATGTGCCTTTGATTGGTTTCCTGAATATATCATCAGTACATGTTTCGGTAAGTATTATTTCATTTCTTGTATAAATTATCCATTTCAGGAAATCAATGGGCTGTACTGTCAAGCTTTCCAAGTTAACCACGAGCGGTTTACATAGACTGAGGTTTGAAGCAAAATTCATCAATTGTTCTATACACGTACTTTCAGGATACAATACAACATCGTTTTCCTTGCACAGGAATTGGTTGGCTGCAATCTCTTCACATGGGCTGGCTAGCGGTAAGTATATAGGGCCTTTCACCAGAAGGTAAGGATATTTAGGAATTATAACAGTAGATAAACAATTTTCATGAATAATTGGTAACGAATAAATTTTGAAGTAGTTGTACGTATTTTATCTATCAATGGGATTTCCATAATGAATGTTATTTGGTTTTCTCTTACATATGCTTCAACAGACATACACACATCAAAAGTATCTAGGGATCAACATATATTTTTGCAATAACTTTTCTCCTGATTGATATTAATTAAAATTTTCTTTAAGGATTCATCAAATAAAGTGTTTTCGTTTGTCACAGTAACGATAAACCAAGTCACCTTTGCATTAATAAAGAAATTTGCCATTTTCCTAATAAAGGGATTTTTGACATTTGAACCACTAACATTAAAGTTCGAAAAAAAGACTGAAATAACAGTTTTCTTTAAAATTTTATTGGGTTACTTAAACAATTAATAATCCGTGTTTCTACCGCGAACACTAACAACACAAGAACATCGGTTTGGCATACTCAAAATGAGTTCATCCAAATCACGCTGTGGAATGGCCGCCCATGTTCGTTGCAACAACAAAAAAAGGTCTTCTTGCGACTGGATACCCTCCATATTCGGCAGAGCTCTTCTCTGTAGCATATCCCATGCATGCTCAATCGGGTTCAAGTCTGGCGACTGAGCAGGCCAGGGCAGGACATTGATGTTAGCTGCGGCGAGAGTCTGTCTTACAACTCTTGCGGTGTGCGGTCGTGCATTATCATGCATTAACTGAAATAAGGGACCGATTTGCACTTGTAGAGGAACGATGACGTCTGATACAATCGTCTCAGCATAAATTTGAGCGTTGAGGTTGCCTCTGATCCAAATCAACTCAGTTCTTCCGCCGATCCAAATACCCGCCCATACCATGATGGTTCCACCACTATAAGGATGGACTTCCTGGCAGGATTTTAATCGCTGTTGGCGTCCAGGGGTTCTCCAGTGTCGTATACGTCTTGTATCCGGTCTCATACCAAAACGAGACTCATCAGAAAAGCACACGAAACGCCATTGTTCTTCTGCCCAATTTCTGTGTTCAAGAGCCCATTGATATCGAATCCTACGATTGTGCATTGCTATAGGTGGTACCCGTAGCGGTCTTCGGGAATGAAGGTTCACTTCATGCAAGCGGTTTCTGACTGTTTGGTCGCTAATTAAGTTCCCTGAAGAGTGATGAAGCCTCACGGCTAACATCATGGCGGTTATTGTTGGAGCTCTTCGAGTTAAGATTTGAATGTATCGGTCTTGTCTCCGTGTGGTGCAGCGATACCGTCCTCCATGGCGCTCAGCCACGGTACCAGTGCTTCGGTAACGTGTCCAAAGTCGACTGATAACACTCTGACTTGTATTCAGAGCTAAAGCTACAGTACGTTGCCGGGAACCAGCTTCTATCATTCCCACGGCTCTGAGCATTTCTTCCCTGCTTAAATGACGTCGCCGCTCCATAATAACGTTGGTTTTAATCAGTAGTAGGAAAACAGTAGCACTAATAATGTCTTCAATGCGTTGTATGTTTTTATAGGGAAAATATTGACAGCTTATTTTCATCTTTTACTCGAATTTGATTGAGAGTTCCTGATTCAAATTATGAAATGCACCAAAAAGGATCCATATAAATTTATAAAATCATAAATTTATTACAAAGCCACATCTCAATCTCAAGAAATCCGCATAAAAATGCTTGATCCCTAGACATTTTTGATGTGTGTAGTTCTTTCTAACATTACTAAAGTTTTTTCTGTTACAGGATAAATTAAGCTTTCAGTTTTAGAAATATGGTTTAACAGTGATAATAATTCAAATGGGTCAACAATGGCTTGATGTAAAACAGACACTTTTGTAAATGACAGCGCAGTTTCGATTTCATTTAAAACTATATGTATTGTCCTAAAATTACTCACAAACATATCAAACATGCTTAAAACATATGTAGAGTATATAGAGTTATTTTCTTTAGTACCTATATTCTTAACAATTCTCTCTATGCGTTTCATGCGCTCGTCCAGGATTTGTATATTTTCTTGTAGAGATGTACTTTTATTAGTAATGGAGTCAAGCATTTTTGAAATGATAGTTATTTTCTTATCTATGTAAGTTTGGCCAATTTTCAGTTGAGATATTTGAGTGTCATATTTTATAGCATCCTCATGGGCTAAATTACCGGTCAGCGTTTTAATAATTGAACCGAGAGGGTCAATGAGGCCGAGTTTTGACGCGTTTTGATGGAATAAGCTGCCTGAATTTCATGACTGTCGAGTTGCGTAAGTATTCCACCTGTAATTTCATATTTTGGAACTCATTTGCGTATGGCTTATGGATGTCAACTATATTGCTAAACTGTTTATATCTATTAATATTAAATACTAAATCATCATTTATCGCTTTAAAATCTAATATCTTAACTATAGTCCACTTATCTCTCTCTACTACCGCCTGCCCTTGTTTAACGGGTAGTATGCCTGGGTTATTTTTAATCTCTTGAAGTTGAAGGCCCTGGATCTTGAGCACGATGTTCAAGATCACGATGATCCGCCACGACCTGTGAAGGACGTGTAACGTTTTTAAGAGGCACTTTAGTTTGTCTTTTTCCTATCTGTACTGGTATTACGTTCCTATCTATTTATCCTATTACTTTAGCTTTATGATACCTAGGTTTATCTTTACTTTTTCGTATATTAATGTCCTTCACAAAAATACTGTCTTCTTCTTGTAAACTTAGCTCAGTTTCGCCGCCTTTATTTATTCTAGCCTTTTGCTTAGTGGTAAGAATCTTTTCAGCTATGTACCTGTACAGATATTTGGTGCGCTTTGCATGATCTTTTACTAGTTGTTGTGTATACGCCTTTTCTACATTTACATCAAATATTTCACCGCAGGCAGTATGTCCAAATGTTACTTCAAAAGGTGTTAATCCTGTAGTGGAGTGTATAGTGTGATTGTATGCCATTATGGAATAGGTCATTATGGAAGCCGCGTCTGTACATTTTCGTTCATATTTTGCAAACCTATAAATCTCTATAATTGTAGAGTGAAATCGCTCTACAATGCCAGTAGAGTTGGGATTGTTTGGCGTTGTTATGTGGATCTCTATTTTGTACATAGCTAAAAGCTCACGCATGAGTTCATTGTTAAATTCGGTGCCTGGGTCACAAGAAATCTTCCTAGGCACACCGTATATTGAAAAGTACTTTATTAAGGCCCGCGCTACTTCGGTCGAGTGCCTACTTGGGATTTCGCTGGCCTGGCCTAGTTTACTGAAAGCGTCTACTAGTGTTAAATAATATTTCTTTTCCATACTAAATAAGTCAATAAATATTTCCTGAAAAGGAGCAGGATGCGCAGGATGCGTTTGTATTAATTGCAAAATCGGTTTTATGGGTTTTCTTTCGTACTTCATTTGTTTACAGGGCTCACACATATTTATTACTGCTGCTACGGTATCTTGCATGTTTTCCCAATAATAATTTCGACGAATCCTTACTGTTGTTTCTTTAATTCCTCTATGGCATGTCTTTCCTTCGTGATGCTTTAATATAACAGCTTTTTGTTCTTTCTCATCCTCTATATCAGTGCACTCAAAGAATTCTACTGAATCTTTCTTGAAAATTTCTCTAATAACCCGAGTAAATAACCTTCTATGTATTTCACTCTCAAAGTATATAAAATATTTTCGCTTAAGTGTAATATATTCTTATAAAAATTGCTTGATTAATTCTTCGTTATCTAATGGGAGAAATACTTCTAAGACCTTTTGGTTCTTTCTAGACAAATTTTGAACTTGTAATTTATTTTGAAACCAGGAAATTACTAATATTTGGTTTGGTTTAGTGTCAATTGCCTCTCTTAAGATTGTCATCCCTGATGGTGGTTCTATATTGGAGGCTACTGTATCTGTTCTACTACTACTGGTTATTGAAGGAATAGGGAAATTTTCTTGGAATAGGTCTTCTGGTGTGGTCACATTAGAGTCAGAGTCAGAGTCAGGAATCGTTCTTATTTCTGTTTCGTTTTCAAATTCAGGCTTAGTAGTATTTTGTTTTTGTTCTTTTAATGGTTGTATTACTTTTTGTATGTCAAATTCATCTACATTAACTTCCATTGATACGTCGTCGTCAGAATCTATGACATTAAGTTTTATACGTGACAATGCATCGGCATTACTATTTTGTTTGCCATTTTTATAAATAATTGTAAAGTCATACTCCTGAAGGCGGAGGCGCCAGCGGGTCAGTTTACTGTTGGGTTCTTTCAGGGAATATAACCAAGCAAGAGGTCTGTGGTCGGTAAAAATTTGGAACTTATTCACGTACAAGTAGGGCCTGAAATGTTTAACAGCCCAAATAATAGCTAAAAGTTCTCGCTCTATTGTGCTATAGCGTGTCTCCGTGTCGCTAAGTGTGCGACTCGCATATGCAACTGGTTTGTCTCCTCCAATAGGTCTTTGGGATAGGACAGCACCGAGGGCTACATTGGAGGCGTCAGTTGTTAAAATGTAGGGTTTAGTAGAGTACAAACAATACCCCGATATTGTAATAAGGGGGCAGTAGTAAGTACTTTATTACATTTATTAAAAGCATCTATGTAGTTTTGATCTATGATAATTTTGTTTCGTTTCTTTAGACAAAACGTTAAAGGTTGGGTAATTCTAGCGAAATCTTTAATAAATTTTCTATAATATCCGACGAGACCAAGAAAACTTTTTATTTCTGTTGTTGTCTTAGGGAGAGGATATTTTAGAATGGCTTCAATTTTATCGTTATTTGGTTTTAGTCCGTCTGTTGTGATCGTATGTCCTAGGTACAAAACTTCTTTCCGTAAGAATTCAGATTTGTCTAGTTGTACTTTTAAGTTAGTCTGTCGTAGTCTAGTAAAAACGGCTCAAAAAATGATATTGTTCATTGCTCGTTGAAATGTTGCCGGAGCTGTTTTAAGTCCGAACGGCATCCTTAAAAACTCATAATGCCCGTTTTGGGTGCTGAAGGCAGTTTTCGGTATATCGTCTTTATTTCATTCTATTTGGTGATAGCCACTATCCAAATCTAAAGTTGTAAAGTAAGTGCTTTTACCCAGTTTATCAAAAAGGTCAGTTATGTTAGGAAGAGGGTATTTGTCATCTATCGTAATATCATTAAGTCTTCTGTAGTCGATTACCATTCTGTATTTTACCTCACCAGAAGCATCAGGTTTTTTTGGTACAAGATGAACTGGTGAACTCCAGGGAGAAAAGGATTCTTGGATTACATTATCTTTTAAAAGTTTTTCGACTTGTCTATTGATTTCTGCTGCTTGGGCAGGGGCTTGTCTATATGGTTTAGTATAAATTGGATCTTCATTTTTTGTTCTAATGCAATGTTTTACCTGATTAGTAAAACTTAAAGGTATTTGGTCACAATAGAATATATCTCTGAATTCTTCACATAACTTTTGTATACATGCTTTTTCTTCGTCATTCATGTGATCTAGTCGTAATTTAGTTAGATTTTCGTGTAATAATTGGTCAGTCTATATATTTAAATTATCTATGGAATTGACAAGGCATTCTTTTTCATTATATTCAGACACTACAAAAGGCTTTGTGACACATAGTTCTACATGTTCATCAGATGTATTTTGTATGACGGTTGTTGCATAACCATTAATACATTTCACAAGTGCGGTAGGCATCCGCACTCCTTTGTAAGATTCAATGTAATTTAATATTCCTTCACCATTTATTATATTAGTTGGTATTTTTGCCCGAATTTCTGTTCGCGGAGGAAGTTCTACAACATGTATAACGTTAATATCCGAATCTATACAGATAGGTATTTCCTCTGTCTTTGTTACTAGAACACGTCTTTTCAGATCTATAACGCCTTCTAATTGCTTTAAAAGATCATTTCCTATCAACCCATCGTATAGTGAATCAACATTATATACGTAAAATTTATGATGATCTGTACTTTGAAATATAGAGAATAAGGGAATTTGTATTACCTGATTATGTTTACTTGAGGCGTGTGTGCTAACTACTTCGAATGGTTCGTATGAAATATAGTTATGGAAATATTGATTAGCTTTTCTAGGATGTATAAATGAACGAGTACTACCCGTGTCGATTATAAACTTTCCTTCTATTTCCGGTATGTATATATGAGGTAACTTTAATTTTACAGTATTATAATTTAATATAAAAAATTCCCCTTGTGGGATGGATTCAGCCGTCTGGTTACTATTATCATTATTTTCTAACTCTATCTTTAGGTTTTCAGTTTCTGATTCAATCGGAGAAGTGTTTTCTTCGCAAGGGAAATATCCACCAATATCATCGTAATATCCCTCGGGATTTGCAAAATAGTCATCAGTATAAGGATATAGTTCTAATTCATTAAGAGGAAAACCTTGCTGAGGTGATCTTTGCGGAGCAGTTCTCATAGTAGCATCTGTGTTGTTTGGTTGAGGTTTATTTTGTGTGTTTGGTTATGGAATCATATTACCATAGCGATTATTACTACCAAATCGTTGTGGAAGCATTGGTAACATTTGTTGATAGCCAGGGGGTCTATAACCAAAATTAGGTCGATATCCAAACTGGAATTGCATTGGCATATAGTTTTGTTTATTCATACCAAATTGTCCTTGGGATGGATGGGGTCCCTGCGGCAAGTTAAAAGGCCTATTATTCTGCGGGATTCCTAAATTAAATTTGGGTGTTGCACCGAAATTATTTTTAAATGGTTGATTTTGTTGCATTATCGGAAGTCTGAAGCCTGTAAGCTGTTGAGGCAAACCAAATTTAAAAGATTGCTGAGGTGCCGTTGTTCCAGTAAGCTGTGGTTTCGAATTATGGTTTGAGTTTAGCATTTTACCTCGCATTTGATACTGCTCATAGAAATTAATTTCTTCTAAAACTATGGACAAGGCCTCTTCCAAGGTCTGTGGCTTTTTTAGACGCACTACACGTACCATATTTTCAGGTAAATTGTATAAAAATACCTGTAGGGCTGTATTATTATATATGGCAGTCTTACTTACTCGTGAGTTTCGGTCATTAGTTTGATTAACTTTTGATGACAGAACAGACTTTACTGATTGAATCCGCGCGCAAAAATTTATATGACTTTCATTATTTTTAATTTTTAATGTCTCTAATTCTATGGCCAAACATTCTTCGCTTCGTGGATCACCAAAGTGCATCTCAAACAATTCTTTGGATTCCGCCCACGTCCGGATGTCTACGCGCTCGCTTATCAGCGCTGCTGCGTCGCCCGTTAAGCGGCTAGTCACAACATGCATTAAATATTCTTCTTGTAATTCGGATGATTTAAATTTGTCAATTACGTACTCACATTTACGCAAGAACAAATTCAGATGGCGTTTATTGCCATCGAAACTTGGGAGAATTTTATATAATTCGTTGGGAATGAGTTTAACTTCCGTCATTTTGGCGGTAATTTATGATACATTATTACGTTAAAATTAACTCTATGAACTCTATCTATTTATTACAATAAATCTTAGAACTCAATAAAATTATGTTTTAACTAATGTTACAATGTAAAACTATTACTATTCTATCACTCTTTTTCTATCTTTCTGTTTATTTTACTTTCTCATGTATTTTTACACTAGGCACTTATAATTAATTTAAGAATCATCATCATCATCAGCTCTCGGCTCCAAGTCGTACTCACCAGCCTGCCTCGCCCATCATCAGCTCTCGGCTCCAAGTCGTACTCACCAGCCTGCCTCGCCCATCATCAGCTCTCGGCTCCAAGTCGTACTCACCAGCCTGCCTCGCCCATCATCAGCTCTCGGCTCCAAGTCGTACTCACCAGCCTGCCTCGCCCATCATCAGCTCTCGGCTCCAAGTCGTACTCACCAGCCTGCCTCGCCCATCATCAGCTCTCGGCTCCAAGTCGTACTCACCAGCCTGCCTCGCCCATCATCAGCTCTCGGCTCCAAGTCGTACTCACCAGCCTGCCTCGCCCATCATCAGCTCTCGGCTCCAAGTCGTACTCACCAGCCTGCCTCGCCCATCATCAGCTCTCGGCTCCAAGTCGTACTCACCAGCCTGCCTCGCCCATCATCAGCTCTCGGCTCCAAGTCGTACTCACCAGCCTGCCTCGCCCATCATCAGCTCTCGGCTCCAAGTCGTACTCACCAGCCTGCCTCGCCCATCATCAGCTCTCGGCTCCAAGTCGTACTCACCAGCCTGCCTCGCCCATCATCAGCTCTCGGCTCCAAGTCGTACTCACCAGCCTGCCTCGCCCATCATCAGCTCTCGGCTCCAAGTCGTACTCACCAGCCTGCCTCGCCCATCATCAGCTCTCGGCTCCAAGTCGTACTCACCAGCCTGCCTCGCCCATCATCAGCTCTCGGCTCCAAGTCGTACTCACCAGCCTGCCTCGCCCATCATCAGCTCTCGGCTCCAAGTCGTACTCACCAGCCTGCCTCGCCCATCATCAGCTCTCGGCTCCAAGTCGCGTCGCTGACAATATTTGTTTGGTTCGTTGGACCACTTCGCCGTACACCACGGGTACCGTTGTGAAGATCGGAAAAGTCTATTCGCGAAAATCACTAGTTATCGCGGGACAGCTTCCTCAGTGATCCTACCGGCTGCGCCAGTCAGGATTGGGAGCGTCTTAGTCGAGTTTTTGAAATAAAATTAATAATTTGATTAATTACTATTTAATATGTGGCAACGTGTTTACAGATTCGGATGCGCACAAGGAGTGTGGTCTTAGGGCTAAACTTAAAAATAGACATAACAACTATCTCTCCAGGAATTACGCAAGCACCGCGATGCAGTCCCGCTCTTATGCTGACATACGCACAATTCGTATCGGCGGTGGTGCTTCCATAACTAGTTTGACCAAACTGTTGTGTACTGATATAAACACTTTTATTAATTAAAATCGTATTTATTTCTCAAGAAAATTTTATACACCGTTTACAATATGGCTGATTGGGTGTGAGAGAGCGAGACAGCAAATGAAAGGATAATAGACAATTATAAAGCATAGACAAACTGTTACGTTTCGATATCACAGATAGATAAACCACTTAAGTATTAAGTGCACACAAAAGACATAACACAACACACAGAAGTAGAATTAAATGATACAATTTACCCGATTATGAAAACAAGGTGCTAATATACAAAAAGAAAAACATATATACGAAATAAGTATAATAACACCATGACATATATACTTCGTATAAAATATAGTGACAATTAAACAAGGTGCGGTGTGCGTCTCAAGGTTGCACCAAATGGGAGTCCAACTCAGCATGTGTCAGGCATGCTCCTGACTTCTCTGTTACTCGACATCTCCAGCAGTCACCTCCTGTTTTGCCATAATAATCCTTCGCACAGATGTGTTGACGATCATACCTAAAAATAACAGAGGATTCATAACATGACGGAGATAAAGCTGAACTCTCGTGAGGCAACAAAAATAAACCTGTAACCTGCAATACAAACGTTAAGTTTTCTTGGAAGAAAACTGTAGATTGAGCTCAAGCTGCGACCACGACACCCACATGTAACTCCAGTATCTTTTATTGATGTACACTCATTTATGAATCCTCTGGTATTACAGATACCTGATAACTATAATTTGTGATTTAATAGAATGAGCAAAAGTAAGCAAAAGCTACAAAAGCAAAAAAGAAACAAAAGTTTAAAACCACTTAATCAGAAAAATTAAGCAAACTAAGCTAGGCAGAGGAGTGTGTTAAGATCGAATCAAGTCTGTAATTTTTACTACCTCCATCTGGGTTTATTTATGTGTATGTATTAGAAAACATAACTTCCCAAGTGTTTTGCTCATACGTGTACAGTAAACAATCCCGGTTCCCGGCCACAATATCGTGTTATGTACCGTTTTGCCGCGTCGCCGCGCCGGCCTCGGGCTACAGACGCCGACCTACCTACCACGATACACTGTAGGTACTACCTCTGTTCTCCACAATACCGCTGTTTTATAAGGGTTTTAGAGGGTTATTTTTGTTTATGAAGGTTTTTATGGTATTTATTAGCTATGGTTGGTTCTATGTGAGGTGGTTTTTGATGATTGTAGCAACTGGAGTCTTTTTAAAGACAAAAAAAAATATAACGTACCATTTTGTACACTGTTCTATTATCTTTTATTAACTGTGACTGAAAGAATCATTAAGTCTTTTTTTTCACATCGGCCATTCATCACGTACTGTCAACCGCACAATTATTTAATAAGTAAGGTACACCAACGACATAAGTGTATTTACAGGATAATAATAAAGGACTGCCTTGTTGGTCTAGCGGTGGCAAGCGCTACTGCTGAGCATATAGGTCCTGGGTTCGAATCCCGGGTCGGGCAAAGTGTTATTGAGTTTTTCCATCAGGATTTTCTTAGTAGCAGCCACTGAGTTTTTATTCGCGCCCGGTTGATGGTAATAGGCTTAAATATAACTGGCGAAATGTGGATGTACTTGTTAGATACCCTTGGCCTACCTCTTCGGAGATTATAAATATTACAATGCGTGACGTAATGGTAATAAAGGTAAAGAAAGAAAACATATTTATTTGGCTTAAGCCGCGAGTGTACACAACAAAATCAAAATAAGAATAAAAAAAAATACTTAAAACTACACAATAAAAAAACTTAAAACTCATATAATCGTAATAATCTCGAGTCTTCAATGCTGTCCAAATATATCACTTACAGGCGCATGCACATTCATAAAAAAAGATAAAAACAACTGTTCCAAAAACTTGAGTGTAACAATTTGAAATTGTCAACGCCTTTGTTGATTTCCAAGCGCAAGCATCTATAAATAAGATATTTGTTAATGTAGGTAGAAAAACATAGTAAAGTCAGACAAAGAATCATCCAGCCCAGCCTTTTCCCAACTATGTTGGGGTCGGCTTCCAGTCTTACCGGACGCAGGTGAATACCAGTATTTTACATGGATCGCCACAACCCAGTTTGTACTGGGTTATACGATACCCCTTGGTAAGACTGGTTGTCAGACTTTTTGGGTTGCCACTGACCTGTAACGACTGTCAAAGATCTACAAATGACAGCCGGGACCAACAGCTTAACGTGCTTTCCGAGGTACGGAGGAAACTTGCATGTCAGGGTGGCCACCCATCCACAGACGAACCTAGGCACGGCTTAACCTAAAGATCGACCCGAGTGGCTGTTATTATTTAGCCACGAGCTCCTCCACAGTCAGACAGAATGATTTTTTATTAATTATAAAAAAGATCTTTTACCCGTGGCGTTGCTCGCGATAAGGTCGGAAATAATCCCGACTTTTTAAACGACATTTTAAATATTATGTCGGGATTCTATAGCTTTTTACTAATAAAGGAACTTTCAGAATCTTAAAGAAGTGTGAATAGAAGATGTACTGGGTTCCGTACAAACTTTATGACGTTTGTAGTTTGTGTATGCAGGCCGGTTTTTTTGTTATTAAACTACATATTTACGGTTTTCCGTATTTTTTTTTTTAAATAAAATGTGCCTACTCTTGACCTCAATCTTGCCCTAAGGACAGAGATTGTAAGACATTGCTTCTTGCCAAATTTCATGAATCTATGTAGGCCAACGGGAAGTTCCCTATTTTGATATCACAAGAATTGCATTAGTTAGAGCAACCCATTTGTTAATCATTGCTAGATTGCTAAACTACATTTCACCTCATACCCCAATCAGTAATCAAGATAATTAACAAACGTTTCCCACCCAACAAATTAAGTTTATCGATGGACATCTGTGTCGAGGTGTCATGGCAGCCACTATCGAAATAATATCGTTTGGGGCAGCGTGGCTGCGGCGCGCACATCACTACATACGCGGCAATTTTGTTACGCGACACCCGCACACATATTACACGGATTTTCAGGTGGATTTCGATAACTTCAGATGGTAACTGCTATTTTTGATACAGGTGTCGATTCTGTTGTGCACAAATTAAACCTAATTTAGGCTATTGCTATCTTTTACTAAAAGGCAGCGCGAGAATAGGACGGCTATAGCTATGAACTAAGTTAAGTTAAGTTAAGTTAAAGATGTTTAACTAGTTTATGCCGTGCGTTTCACCGTGTTTTTAGTCGACATGTTTTACGTGCACCCTTCATTTGTATGGAAATATTTATTCTAACTAAATTTGACAGCTCTAAATTTAGAGCTGTCAAATTTAGTTGGAATTACGTCCGTCTCTTTCTTGTTTTAATAGAGAGAAAAGGATAGCAATAGCCTAAATTTAGTTTAGTTTGCGCACAACAGAATCGACACCACTGTTTTATGTAATAGGGTATGTGCATAATTTTTTATTTTTTTTTATTTTGATACAGAATTTTAAAGTACTATAAAAATAATGTCAAAAAGCGAAAACAAGACAAATCGGCCAAACAACACAAAAGTTATAACCAATTAAACTTTTGTTTCTATCTCTTTCTAGATAAACGGAATTTTGTATGGATTTTGTACGTCGATGCAGCGAATGACGTCATTCGCTGTATCGGATCTCTCTGTCTAATCAGCAGTTTCAAATGCTCATAACTTAGTATTTTTATAGATATTCAAAAAATAATTTCACTTTGCTGTTTCTGATGTTAATATGCTTGTTTAGAGTGATAAAAAATCATGCAAGTACCCTATTGCTGGTTTGTGAATCTTATCATCATCACTAATCACTACATATTATAAAACAAAGTCGCTCGCCGCGTCTGTCCCTATGTACGCTTAGATCTTTAAAACTCCGCAACGGATTTTGATGCGGGTTTTTTTAATAGATAGAGTGATTCAAGAGGAAGGTATATAATTTTCGGGCGGGCGAAGCCGCGCGCATCAGCTACATACACACATCAAAAGTATCTAGGGATCAACATATATTTTTGCAATAACTTTTCTCCTGATTGATATTAATTAAAATTTTCTTTAAGGATTCATCAAATAAAGTGTTTTCGTTTGTCACAGTAACGATAAACCAAGTCACCTTTGCATTAATAAAGAAATTTGCCATTTTCCTAATAAAGGGATTTTTGACATTTGAACCACTAACATTAAAGTTCGAAAAAAAGACTGAAATAACAGTTTTCTTTAAAATTTTATTGGGTAACTTAAACAATTAATAATCCGTGTTTCTACCGCGAACACTAACAACACAAGAACATCGGTTTGGCATACTCAAAATGAGTTCATCCAAATCACGCTGTGGAATGGCCGCCCATGTTCGTTGCAACAACAAAAAAAGGTCTTCTTGCGACTGGATACCCTCCATATTCGGCAGAGCTCTTCTCTGTAGCATATCCCATGCATGCTCAATCGGGTTCAAGTCTGGCGACTGAGCAGGCCAGGGCAGGACATTGATGTTAGCTGCGGCGAGAGTCTGTCTTACAACTCTTGCGGTGTGCGGTCGTGCATTATCATGCATTAACTGAAATAAGGGACCGATTTGCACTTGTAGAGGAACGATGACGTCTGATACAATCGTCTCAGCATAAATTTGAGCGTTGAGGTTGCCTCTGATCCAAATCAACTCAGTTCTTCCGCCGATCCAAATACCCGCCCATACCATGATGGTTCCACCACTATAAGGATGGACTTCCTGGCAGGATTTTAATCGCTGTTGGCGTCCAGGGGTTCTCCAGTGTCGTATACGTCTTGTATCCGGTCTCATACCAAAACGAGACTCATCAGAAAAGCACACGAAACGCCATTGTTCTTCTGCCCAATTTCTGTGTTCAAGAGCCCATTGATATCGAATCCTACGATTGTGCATTGCTATAGGTGGTACCCGTAGCGGTCTTCGGGAATGAAGGTTCACTTCATGCAAGCGGTTTCTGACTGTTTGGTCGCTAATTAAGTTCCCTGAAGAGTGATGAAGCCTCACGGCTAACATCATGGCGGTTATTGTTGGAGCTCTTCGAGTTAAGATTTGAATGTATCGGTCTTGTCTCCGTGTGGTGCAGCGATACCGTCCTCCATGGCGCTCAGCCACGGTACCAGTGCTTCGGTAACGTGTCCAAAGTCGACTGATAACACTCTGACTTGTATTCAGAGCTAAAGCTACAGTACGTTGCCGGGAACCAGCTTCTATCATTCCCACGGCTCTGAGCATTTCTTCCCTGCTTAAATGACGTCGCCGCTCCATAATAACGTTGGTTTTAATCAGTAGTAGGGAAACAGTAGCACTAATAATGTCTTCAATGCGTTGTATGTTTTTATAGGGAAAATATTGACAGCTTATTTTCATCTTTTACTCGAATTTGATTGAGAGTTCCTGATTCAAATTATGAAATGCACCAAAAAGGATCCATATAAATTTATAAAATCATAAATTTATTACAAAGCCACATCTCAATCTCAAGAAATCCGCATAAAAATGCTTGATCCCTAGACATTTTTGATGTGTGTATATAAAAATCTCGTGTCACACAGTGTTTGTTATCGAACACCTCCGAAACGGATTGACCGATTTTGATGTTTTTTTTTGTGTACTTATATTTGATAGGTCTGAAAATAGGTCGTAGGGTACTTTTAGTCTCAGCACATACACATCAAAATTTTCAAACGGCAACGGCTAGTATTTCTATAAAATAACATAACATAACATAACATTACAGTTAGTACTGGTATACTGGTTGACAGACTTCCGAGCTACTGACTACCTGTTACAACTGTCAAAGATCTACAAACTACAGCCGGAAGCAACGGCTTAACGAGCTTTCCGAGGCACGGAAGAAATACAGTATGTAATGCATGGTCACCCATCCAAGGATCAACCTTAGGAAGCGCGGTTTAACCTTGAAGTGGCGACCTGTGCGGCTCTTATTATTAAGCTAATCTAAGTATAATGACTACTTCTTTACTCTAATTAACCTCCATAACAATGATCTTATTATACTGTCACTGATGAGTAGATTTAAGAAAGAGCAGAATACAACGTAAACAATAAGTGAATACCCGACATGTCCACCCGTGGGCCAGTATGGGTCACGTCACCGTTATTGTACCCCGGGGCTAAGTCGTACGTGTCGTGGGCCGCGATTGATGCTAGATTGTGTTATTGTGGCACTCTGGAATGGGCTTAATTGCTTTGTATAAGACTGTGATATTTCTGGTAACATTACAGCATTTTTTTGTACGGGCAAAGAGATTAATGATAAATGCGAAACAGTAATTAAATTGAATGAAGCAAATTTAATTTGAAAAATATACATAATTATTCATACAAACAAGCTCTTATTTTAAAAGGTAAAATAATATGAAACGTTCCTTTATATTGTTCGAAAAATAATTCGACTGTTTCATTTTATTCTGGACAGATGAGCAAACAAAACGTTGACATACATTCAGTCAAAAAAGTATCGGGAATGGATGATTTGTTTATGGTTCCAAATTAAAATTTTTGTTTTTTTGTAGTTGTTAGATTGGCACAACTGTTTTCCATTTTGGCGCGGAGTTTGAGTTGCATCTGTTATTTATATTAAATACAGTGCTGGTTTTAGTAATATCATATATAGTGTGTTTTGCGAATTTCATAATGGACAAAAATATCGAACAAAGAGTTTGTCTTAAATTTTGCATCGCCAATGGAATTTCGTGTTCGGAGTCACTGAAAATGTTACAGAAGGCTTACGGTGAATCGACTTTATCAAAAACTCGTGCTTATGAGTGGTTCAAAGCGTTCAAAAGCGGTCGAGATGTGATGGAAGATTTGCCTCGCTCTGGTAGGCCGTCAACGTCTGCAACTGAAGTTAACATCGCAAAAGTGAAGAAAATAGTGACTGAAAATCCCCATTCAACTCTAAGAGAGATAGCCGCCGAACTTTCTGTATCTCACGAGTCGATCCGTACCATTTTAACTAATCATTTGGGTATGAAACATGTTGCTGCTCGGCTAGTCCCAAAAGATCTGATTTTTCTCCAAAAACTCAATCGCATGAAAGTCGCTGAAGACATGCTAGAACGAGTCAGTTCGGACCCAACATTCATGAAACGCATTGTTACTGGTGACGAGACGTGGGTTTACGAGTTTGACATGCAAACTAGTCAACAAGCTTCGGAGTGGCGCCTTCCAACTGAACCGAAACCGAAAAAACCACGCCAAAGTCGATCAAAAGTCAAAGTCATGTTGAATGTTTTCTTTGACTATCGCGGTGTTGTGCACTCTGAATTCTTACCGGAAGGTCTAACGGTAAATAAAGAATATTATTTGAGCGTTATGCGGCGTTTAAGAGAGCAAATTCGACGAAAAAGGCCAGATTTGTGGAAAGAAAATTCTTGGATTTTGCACCACGACAATGCGCCTTCGCACAAGGCTATTATTGTGAACGAATTTTTGACCAAACACTCAACAAATACCATCCAGCAACCATCATATTCACCAGATATGGCTCCTGCTGACTTTTTTCTTTTTCCTAAACTCAAATTACCACTTCGTGGCACCCGTTTTCAATCGATAGAACACATAAAGGAGAATTCGCGGCGAGAACTGAACTCAATTCCGGAAGCAGCGTTTAAAAAATGTTTTGATGAATGGATTATTCGTTGGCGCAAGTGTATCGTTTCTAAAGGAGCATACTTTGAAGGTGATAAAATAAATTTGGATGAATAACAGACATTTTGTGTATTATTGATCTTTTCCCGGTACTTTCTTGACAGAGTAGTATTTCATAAACTACAGTCAATACGAAGTTCCCAAAAAATATCATAGTACTAGTCGGCCGTAGAATTGAGCAGAAAACAGTAGCTACGAAATGTCGTAGCCGCACCGTAGCGTGCCGTAGCGTCGTAGCTTCGTAGCATCACAGAAGACAGACAATACTAATTACGTAGCGGTAATCGTCTTCGTAACACGATGTTTTGTTTTTCCTTTATAATCACATGAACGATTAACTTATAAGGCACATGTTTACGCCTCTATTTCTCGGAAGGAGAAAGGAAGAAACAAAGAAAGGCAGAGGTTTCCCTACTTATACATCCACATTTCGCCAGTAATGTTTAGGTATGATGTAATAGGGGGCGAGCCTTTTGCCACTCTGAAAATCCATGTGTGGATCCGACATAAAGACATCATGTATTTTAGTTTTCCCCTACTAATTATCAATGACAAACAATATTTTCTATCTTCTTCTTCTATATATGTACTTATATGTAGTTAGCTGTTAGTCTCGCAAAAACTGGAAAAAAACAGCTTAAAAAATATTGTTACGGTCATAATAGTCAGGAAAAGGTTTGTACAAAAGACCATTATGGTATAAAAACAGACAAACAAACAATTTTTAAATAAGCTTCCTAACTATTACTTTCAACATCACTTCTTTAAATGACCCGATTTTCTATATTAAAGTCTTGCTGAACTTTTTATGATAATAAATGTTACGCTACAAAGTGTTATGTTAAAGTTGTATTGTGTGAACTCGATCTCGCTCAGTATTGAGCGGCGAGGAAATAAAAATATCGCATCAATAGCGACATAAAAGAGACTTCTGTTGTTGGGTATACATGAGGTGACGAGCCGGGGATATGCAAAAAATCTTCTTCTTCCTGAAATTTAAAAAAAAAAAAATAGTTTTTTTTAAACGTTGGCCGTCATTTGGTATGGATGGGTGTATGAATGTTTGTTACACTTTCACGCAAAAACTACTTATCGGATTTTGACGAAATTTTGTACACAGATAGTTTATAACCTAGATTAACTCAGGATACTTTTTATCCCGGTAGTATGATCCCGTGGGAAAATTATCGAACTCCAGGCGGAACTCAAACTCAAACTATCTGAAAGAAACAAACATTGAAACAAGAAGCAGTGTTCAGTAGCTAAACACTGTTTGCCTAAGAAGCAACAGCCATGCAACATTACTTTCCTTGTTCTTAAGTATGACTACATTTAACTGAAATTAAATTAAACTAACGGACACTTATGAAAATTGTTTAAAATCCAAAATACTTTCGGGTTTTGACGTTATAAAAAAGCATAGCGTTAATTCGTGCGTCCCCAGGAACTACGAAAAATATATTTATTTATTTCCTTCACGAAGAACTGATCAAAACTAAAACTTAAAAAATATAAAAGTACAGTAAATAAAATATTATTGTAATTTTATCAATACCTTTAGGCGCTGCGTTTCCAAATGCTGACGACTGTCAAGCTAGTGTCAACAATGTGAAACGTCTATCGTCATGTCATAACTTCGTTCACTCACCGTGTTTGACCGCTTCAGCGCTACATACGTCTATTTGCAGCAAAAAAATCATACCCATAAATCAGGCGCTAAAAGTGCTGAATTTTTATAAACAAATATGGCGTTGCGGGATACGATTGAAAAAAAATACAAGTCTTTAAATTGTTTACGATATGCAGAAGTGTCTATTTGATTGCAATAAGTAGTTGAGAGTAAAAGCAAAAAAAAAAATTAATTACTGTATTGGTTTCACACGTGTTGATCCATAGGCCGTTTTCAACAATGTCCTATAACGAAACTTGTCTGAAAGTGACGTTGTCTTGGCTTTGATAGTACTGTATTAATTGATTATATGGTTCTGAACAGTAACCCACACCACTCTGGCCTAGCAAATTGTAGCCTAACCTAACACACAACCATTCACTGCATTCTACAATACCTTATTTGATGGAAACTTTAAAAAACCTATACTGTATATCTATCCTGCGACATATCCCAGCATGCATACTCCCCATGCATACCAACACCCATTCTGTAATATAGGGTAGAGGAATAACATTTCAGTCCTTTCTATTCGCTGCGGTATTTATATTTGTTTGTTTGTCTGCCCGTGCTTTGACTGCCGGCTTCGATTCCTCTTTATGTGTGATGCCTTTGCTTTTATGTATCAAGGTTTTGTGTGAAGAGGATTTTTCTTTATGATAATGATATGGTATGAGAGGGTCGACGTATATGAGGTAATAGTAATAGAGTTTTTACAGTGGCGACAAATTTAGTACTGAACGTTTTTCTCTTTTAAAATCAAATTAAGTAATTTATTACTGTTATTTTAGAATTGATTTTATCTGTTATAATACAAATATTGTTACGGTTTTCGTAATGAAGTGATAGACATAACTTCGGATTTGAGGAATCATTTTATAAAAACACATCCCCATTGAGAAATGACATCAAAACTTATATTAGGTACTAGAAAAAGGTCTCTGTGGCATTACTCAGAAAAATCCATTTCATTGTCAGAATTAAGACTTAGTCCTGGATCAGCTAAAAACTACCTTATCATTATTATAGACAGATCTTTTTCTCAAACATGCTGCACCAGAATATGCTGTAAATTTCAAGGCAACAAAAAGCAGCAACAAAAATTACAAAACACTTTACTAGCACACAACACCAGCTTTTTCTCGCATCTTATCAGACATCGTCCACAAACTGACCATATTTTATCATTAAAGACTTAAGTTCACCTCAAACGTCCTCAAGTGTCCTCACTTCTTGGCGAGCCGCCAATAAATCTATATATAACGTAAATAGATGCAGGCTCGCCGATCCGCACATAAAACTAAGGCTTAAAACTTGCAATAACAATAAGTTAAGACTAAAAGAGAGTTTTATAGTGGGTGATTTTAAAATGGGGTGTGACGATACTGACGATGTATCGTGACGCAGTGATGAGACGGTTCTTAGTCGGTAGCTTTATTATTTCGTGTAACCCAAGCGATTAGGGCTGGCTTTACATCAGACCTATGTGACGGTCCCGAGAAAAATAAAATCGAATAGCTTCATATTTAAATGGAGAAACGGATTTAGTGGAAAGCAAACTTTGATTTTTTCTCTGTATTTAAAAAGCTACTTTCTTTTGCTTTCAGCTTTTAACCTTCAGCTTTTAAGCTTTCAGCTTTTAAGCTTCAGCTTTTAAGGTTTCAGCTTTTAGGTATTACCTACGATCTCAAGACCTACGTGTAAAAAGACGGCCTCGCAACAGAATCAGAATCAGAATGTTTATTTGTCAACATAGGTAGTTACAGAGTGTGCGAGATGTTACATTTTCGTATGTGCTCTATGTTTTGCCATTTGGCGTACAAATATTATTATCAATTTCAATTAAATTCAGTTAATTACTTGCAACAAATACATTATTTAAAATTATAACAATACATTAATTAAAATTATAAAAAATAGAGCAAGTCGATCAATAACAATTCTCAGAATGTCAACAATAAAATTTAAGAAATAACAAAAATTATAAATGTCAGAAGATAAAAATGTAATAAATAGTGTCAATTATAAAATTTTAAATTAATACTGGAATGTCAAAGAAATTAATATAAATCAATAAACTATTTCTACAATGTCAACAATAAAATCTAAAATGTTAAATATCAATAAAAGTATATTTAATGTCAACTGATTGCAATGTCAAATAAGTAAATACCAAATAATTACAGAAATGTCAAAACAACTAAAAAGACCTAATACTTATTGTCTGAAGGAAGGATTATAGAACTGTCATCCAAATAGTCCTTTAGCGAGTAGTAACATTTAATAATATTAATAAATATTATAGATTATTATTAGATTAATATTTTCAGAAGTACACTTTTGAATTTGTCCAGATTTAACGATTTCAAAGTCTCAGGCAGCTTGTTAAATATTTTTGTGGCTATATAAAAAGTGCTTTTATTCATTAAGGCTGTTCTGCCATATTTGTTTTCGAGTTCGAACTTATTTTTGTCACGTAGTTTTCTATAGTGACTTTTGAAAGCTACTTTGTACTGCGAGATGTGTGTTTTGACAAATATGTTAGTTTCGTAGATGTACTGTCGTGGTCTTTTCCGCCTGACCAGTTTAATTTTTTTTCGCTTAAATCATGCGGAGGCGCCGAGTCACGCCCCCTTAAAGTTTGGGCCTATTAGTAAAGCCACAACTTTGGCGCGCAAAATAACAATAACTCTCGTTTGGCGTGCGTCGTCAGTGCGCTCAGCCGATTCGGTATCTTTTCATTCATTATTTCTATACAAAGTCAACGGGGCGGGGCTAGAGAGCGTTTCTATGTTGCGAGTGCAAGCAAAAATTAGCTTAGTGGTGGTCAGTCGGGAGTGTCCTCGATACAATGACGGTAGGGTAAGAATGTTTAGGCTTATAAAGAACGGTTAACAACACTGTCGGTGCTATTTAGGCTACACATAGATGCCGACAAATTACTTTGCAGTTTGGCAGATGCTGTATTTAAATATAACTATGTATAGTATGGATTAAATAAATAAAAAAAAAAAATCTTATAATTTTTTTTTGAGCTCTAAGTACAAAATTTCTATCGACTGAGTTGCCCCAATACATTATGCCATACCTTATTGTTGATGCCATATAACCATGATAAGCTGTTAGTACTGATTTTAGATTGTCAATCTTTGACAGTTTGTAGAGAACATAGGCGAACGAATTTATTCATTTTTTTTTAAATTTCGTCTGTCTGGGATCTCCAGGTTAGATTATTATCTATTACGATGTCAAGGAATTTGGCGACCGTAGCTGGCTCTATTTGAGTCCCTAAATACTGAATTTAGGGAACCTTAGTCTTTGGTAAAAATGCATAATTTTATTGTCAAACCATGATATAATTGTATTTAATGTCATATTTATTTAATTTTCATGTCATATAATCGTCACATTCGACCACTACTGTGCTGTCATCAGCAAATAGTACCATGGGATGGTATAAGTGTCCGGGAAGGTCATTACTGTATATTAAGAAGAGGGGTGAGCCTAGTACACTGCCTTGGGGTACGCCGTATTTTATTGTTCTACATTTGGATCGATATTTCTTCTCGTAACCGTTATTTGCGCATATTTGTGTGATTTCTACAAATTGTTTTCGATTTACCAAATAGGATTCCAACAGTTTAAGTGTATTCCCCCTGCCCTGATACCATATTTTTCAAGTTTGTTTAACAGTATTGCGTAATCTACATAGTCGAAAGCCTTGGTCAGATCCATAAAGATCGCACTTACAGGATTTCTTTTGTCAACGTTTGATAGAACAGGGAGAAGAAGATCGTGGATGGCCATATTAATTGTCTTCTGTTTACGAAATCCCTTTTGTTCTTATACTAATATGTTTGACTTTTCAAGGTATGTATATAGGGATTTATAAATTACTTTCTCAAATACCTTTGAGAAGACAGGTATCAAGGCAACAGGTCTATAATTTGCCATTGTTCGCTTATCCTGTTTTTTATGCAATGGTACAATTATGGAAGTTTTTAGACCTTCGGGAAAAATTCCATTAGAGATACACATGTTAAGGTGACACATCACACGGGCTCGAACTCGTTGGTGGGCGTGTTCAAAAAGCACGCTGTCTCACCTGGCATCGTGCCCGACAGAGATAGTATCAGTGATGAGCAGTTAGGCGCTAGTCTTCACGCGCGTCTAGTTCGTACGCACACACTCAGCGTTCCGAACCGTTCCGAACAAAAACGAAGTTATATAATACTTTCGTCTGACCTTTTATTTAAATGCGCTAAAAAGAATAAAATAAACTTTTTCTTTAAAACTTTTACTATCAACTTATAACGTCATGGTCACTACACAATTCGCGAGATTAGTGGCAACAATAATATTGTATAACTATATTGTTTGTTATTGTTGGCCTGGGGTCACCATGTCCTGGACGCTTTCTGCCAGGTCTGCTAATCCCTCGAGAGAAATAAATGGCTGTGAAGCCAGCAGAGTCTGGACGTTGGTCGGCAGACGACTGCTTTATGTTTTCATCGTGGTACTGTGGATTTCCTTGGCCTGATAAAGTTTAGGATTTCCTTTTCAGGGCGTATCATGTCGGGGTCACCAATTTAGTGGTTGTTGTACACTATCTAAATTAAATTTAAAAAAAATCATAATTCTATATAAATTTAATCAACACAAGACAGAGAAGTGACAGATCAGAAGAAAAGTAAAAATTATATCGTGAAGGTTTTATGTATATAAAGTTTCTAAATAAGTAGGTCGCTACACCATATTATAGGGTGTGCGTTTCGATGGCGCGACCACGGCGTTTTGTTTTTAAATAACTATGCCATGATTTTGGAAAAATATGTATGTATGTGGTTCAAATTTCCCAAAACCTTAAATTTGTCAAAGTTATGGTTAAAAAGTTATAAGGGTTTGAACGTGGCCACGCCATCGAAACGCGGAGAACCGCGCGGCCACGGAAATCTTAAAAACTAAGCGTTGCAGAGACCTGAAATTTAGGTAAATAACAGATTGAATTTGTAAAAAAAATATAAAAAATCCTAGGTTTATATTTTAGGAGCATACGTACGGTATCGCTTATAACCTTTAAAATGTTCTGAATATGAAATTTAAAATTGAAATTAATTAATTAAATTTTAAATTATTTTTTTTACAAAATCTTGCCATAGTTTAAAAAAAAAATAATGCCGTGGTCGCGCCATCGAAACACACATTATAGGAGTGCAATAAAAATGCACAGGCCCTTCAACTTCAGCGAAAAACAAATGACACGTCACTGACGTCATGCATGAAATGAAAAGGACAGAAATATAGGTCTTGTTCTTCTATCAAACGAAGGACATGTCAATATCGCGTGTCCCCCCTCCCGCACCGCACCGGGGGAAACATTCAGTGAGATGCACGAAAAAAAGCTTTTGGGAAATCGAATTTTATGAAAAAAACACTGCATTAATCATTATCAAATAAAATTTATTGAATTCTTCGATAGTTGTACTGTGTCGGTACGGACTTTGTTTTGGAAATTTGACACTTCTTTTGTTACTAATTTACGCCCAAAGTTACGTTAAAATTGGCAATAAAAATGAATCTTTGGTAGCTCGTAACTTTTGAATGGCTTTTTATTTTACTATTCTGATTCCGTACAGACACAATTAATAATCAGACAAAACGATATCATGTTTAACTTTAGATGTACCATGTCAAACAGTGGAGTAATAGCCCCCCGAAATTTGTATGGAAAATATGTTGCGCAGTTCAACCTTAATGATGTGACTGAGATGTGGAGATATATATTGAGCGGCTTCTTTTATAACTTATGTGCAAATTGGAAAGTAGTTCCGACCTAACTGGCTGGCACAAGTTTGTCTGTACAGATTGATTTGAAAGAGGTTTAAATTGCAGTGTAGTATATTTCAGATACAAGTTTTTGTTTTTCAGTGTGCATATTTTTTTTTTTAACCTTTGTTGATAAATAGAGGATATGATTTTGTTGGGCATGGTTTGAGACACAGGTGAATATGTATAAAGTATAGAATATATTTTGTTTCTAAGAAACATACTGTTAATAAAGCATTAGAAATAATCTTATATCTATGACCCATTTTTGTTTACCTTGACTATTTCACCAGTGAAATGTTCGAATTTTACTCAAAAATAATACGTGTTTCAATAAAAATAGTATCGTAGTCGTACCATGTAAACCGCCTCTCCCCGCCCGCCTTACGACGGTCGGGGCGGGCGCTTTTTGTATTTTCCATTATGGCGCCAACGGTCTTATTATCATAAATATGGCGTTAAATACTCCCCTTTATGTCGCTCCGTGATTTACAAAGTCGGTTGGTGTTGGTTACGGATTTATCTCGTGGTTCTCAAGTGGGTATTTATTTCATTTTGATTCTGTGGTTTTTAATTTTTGACAGTTGCTTTTTTTTGTTTGAGGAGGAACTCGTGACTAGATAACAACAGCCGCACAGGTCGCCACTTCTAGGTTAAGCCGCGCTTCCCAAGGTCAGTCTATGGATGGGTGACCATGCATTACATACCGAGTTTCTCCGCGCTTCGGAAAACACGTGAAGCCGTTGGTCCCGGTCATTTGTAGATCTTTGACAGTCGTTACAGGTCAGTGGCCCGAAAGTCTGACAACCAGTCTTTCCATCGAGTATCGGGGTTGTGGAGGTCAGATAGGCATTCGCTCCATGTAAAATACTGGTATTCAGCTGCATTCGGTAAGACTAGAAGCCGACCCCAATATAGTTGGGAAAAGGCTAAGCAAATGATTATTTTTTTGTTTGATTTTTAGTAATTTGTTCACTTTTTAACAGACGTAATTCCTCGTAGTGAGCTGATATATTTTATTCATTACCTAAGCTGGCGCATGAAATAAATAAAAAAAAAAAAACAGCAAAAGTATGACCACACATTTCTGATATTATACCAAAATAACAAAAACCTTGCTAGTATGCACAAACATCAAGTAATATTAATTTAAAATTGAAAATCCTACTAAGACAGGAAGGATGAGTAACCACTTAACAAACCCATGTTGTCAAACTATACAAAAATTGGCAAATCTAAATACCCACACTTTATTTCTCGCATTGTAACTACAAAACTAACTTTTTAAAACCTCCGACAAAAGATTTTATTTTGTTTATTTTGGTTTTGTTTGTTTTTTCATTTGTTGGTTTAGTTTAGTTTTAGTTTGTAAGTGACTTGATGCCACGTTAAAAAAAAAACAGCAAAAAAATTACGTTTGTTGTAGGTATGTTAAATATTTTTTTTTTGTTTTTAGTGTTTATTATTATAGCGGCAACATAAATATATCGTCTTTGAAAATTTCAACTGTCTATAGCTATCACGGTTCATGAGATACAACCTGGTTACAGACAGACGGACAGTGGAGTCTTAGAGGGTGCTGTTTTTACCCTTTGGGTACGGAACCCTATAAAAACTTATGCCTTTGAGCTATTACTACTACGTGAAGAGAAAACAGCGAGAACAAAATGTGTGCTCCGTTCAACTGCGGTCGGCCGGCTGCAGTTCACTCAGTCGCTTGCTCGCCACAGCATCTAATATACGGAGTTAGCCGCCCCCCGCGCACCCCGCACTGCCGCGCTTGTTGCACAGTTTTTGTAGTAATAGCTCAATGTGATATGCAGAGCTATGATAGACAGACAAATACGCACTTCTCTCTGCGTCGTGGGTTAAAAATATCAAAAGCACAAAAATATCCGAGTACTGACCGCGCCCAACGTCGCATACTAATTCCAATAATCGTACGAAAATCGCTGTATTCAACGTGACAAGGACGCTTGCGGTTGTCAAGGCCAAATTAATGTAGGTACACAAGAAGTCGTTTTTATTATTCTTCTTGAATAATCTCTCAAATTGTTGATATATCTAAGAGGTATCCAGTATCCAATAGAGTTATAAACGATTGTCGTTTGATATGTTAATTAATCAAAAGCAGTTGAAGAATAAACAGCTTTTTTGTATAAAATATTATCCGTGGAAAAGAAAATAAACGGGTATTTAAAAAAAATAGTGAAGTATAAAAATAGAATGAGTGAAGCAGTGCCATCTGTATCAAAAAAATGTCAATGAAACTTCAACTTTGTACCTTTTCCCTGCCATCTTGTGGCGTCAGATAAAGCCTTGTTTGGATGGATTAACTGGCGAGTCATGACTGCCCGTAGTACTACTAGTTGCTACTAGATGACGCTTATACTTATGTTGAGAATATCTGAGAATTTAGAATGTTTTATAAACTTTTTAAAATTTTGTAACAATGTCAATCGATTTAGATGAATTTTATAACCTTCAGAAGTAAATTTTCTGAAAGGAAAGGTTTTTTTTTTGACAAGACTTTCAGGACCAGAAGAAAACTAGATCAAAAGACTAATAAAATTGTTTGAATAATACGACATTAAAATACATGGCATTCACACACTGTTTCAAGCCTTCACGGTTCATAAGTATACTTAAAATGTCACTTACGGGACATCTATCGTGATTATTAGCTCAAAAATAAACAATAATCACGGAAGATATGCCAAGTAACATTGATAAGTACATACATGCCATTCATATTCACATTTAAACTAAGTACATCCTTAAACCAGCCTTTTGTAACCTATTGACGATAAAACGAGTTGTATCGATCAATGGTCAACAATTCACCATTATGTTGCAAGGATTAGCCGCTCCTCAAATTCATTCTGAGTCCCAACAATGCACAATCACATACAAGGTAATAGTTTCTCTATTCGCTTTGAGAGTTGCAAAATCTAAGGTGTGGATGAGAACGCGTAGTGAGTAGCGACATCTAGTGAAGTTTTGTGTTATTAAATGGGGAGTAAAAAGGGTTGATGTGTAGGGATGGTAATCGAGGGAAGCCTAAAAACAGTATAGGTACTTGTAGATTTTTATAACATACAGAGATGTCGTAAGCTTATCGAATCGGGGATTTTTTTATTAGAGTTCAGTATTAAAACACTTTAAATTGTTACAATTTTTAAAAAACAAATACAGGTGAAACAGATTAGTTCAAATTCAAATTCAAATTCATTTATTGGGTGTGATTTTTGGTAATGATTGAATAGATTTCGGATTTTTAAGAGTTCGGAGTTTATTTCATAGAACAAAGTAAATAAAAAAAAGCACGGTGAATCAATAACACCGTCACCTACATAAATAATGTGTTAAGGAAAAATTGACAACCGTCCCACCATGGTTCTACATTAGAATACTTCAAAAATCTCCACAATGTTCCTTAGAGAAACGCAAATATCTGCTCACTCCTTTTTCATCTTCATACTGTTCGTATGAATGCAAAAAGTTTCTAGCAATAGTTAAGCCATTTGAAAGCCACGTGTAAGGTACGGTTTGACAACAATGCACATTTAAATAAAAATTTATCGGTTCAATATGGCTTATTACCACAATTCTACAAGTCTTCTGGTCAGCGTGATTTGATTTTCCAATTAATTCTAATCACTAAAATAAATTTTTATCATCAATATAGGTACAATATGTTCGTAACTTCTCATCAAATGCTTACCCTTTCCCCAAATCCTTATCCCAAATACGTATGTAGGGGCTTCTAGTCTAACCGGATGCAGTTGAATGACAGTATTTTACATGGAACTAGTGCTTATCTGACCGCCATTACCCAGTTAGTACTGGGTAATACGATTCCCCTTGATAAGACTGGTTGATATACAAAGCTGTTCTCGTAGATATAAAAAGCGAATTGAAAGTACCATGATATAAGAAAAGTTTACTAGGAAGAATATTACAACATCTTACAAATTAACGGTAATAAGTACGGTGTTTTCAATTTCTCGATACAAACAAAAAACACTTGTCTTTTCATTCGCCACCAGCACATTTCACACTTCGGTCTTCCAATTTGTAAAAAAATCAATTTGAACCAGTATTTTTTGTTAACCGTACAGTTAATAGATACCGGTGCGCGGGCGCGGCTTACACAAAACATACGACGAGTATCATTTGACAATTTGCGAGCAATCAATGCATTGTCACCGCTCTTTATTCAACTCCAAATAATACATGGAAAATTGTCCATTCCAATTGTGATCGGACCATTGTTGGTCTAATGACACGATTCAGGCTTAGCTCGCTTTGAAACCGACCATCAGTGCATGTTCGGACGTGTTTGAGATGAGTATTACTATATTCTGCACTCGGTTTGGTATTTGAGACAGTTTCTCCGTAATATGGACGTCTACGTAATTTTTGGAGACACTAAAGACCTTGCTTATCTCCATGTTTAGTGTTTTAAAGTGAATAATCACAATTTTGGCCATGATTAACGACAAAAAGCAATCAAAGTATTTCTGACATAACCCAAAAGTTCGCAAATTACGAAAGTGTATACTCAATCATTACACTCGGAGACAACAAATGACGTAACATCAATGGCATACCAACTGGATCAGCAATCAACGAGACACCTTCCAAAAATAACAAGACACTCCAATCCTTACCACATAAAGAGACCCATGAACGCTTTCATGGTATGGTCGAGGCTACAGCGGAAAAAAATATCAATGCTAAACCCGAAACTTCACAACTCGGAGATATCAAAACGCCTAGGATTGGAATGGAAGAGCTTGGACGAATCAGAGAAGAGGCCATTCATTGACGAAGCAAAGAGGTTGAGGATCAAACACATGCAGGATTATCCGGACTACAAATACCGTCCAAGGCGGAAGAATCGGCTGGATACAGCGGCGTTTTCCAATCCAGCGCTTTACACGACTAGGGAGACTTTTGTAGAAGTAGAACCCCGTCAAGAAGCGAGTTATCAAACGCTGTCTTATCCTGACCAGTTTGTGTACAACAATATGATCAGCTATACTGTGCCGTCGATACCTCAGCCAACGTTTGTGCCAACATCTATGAGGCCTAAGGAGGAGCCTTTACCGAGTTTGGATCTGAGGCCTTTACCATCAATTGAGAGCATATCCCCGAGACCTTTTGCAGTGGTAAACCAGCAGATGATGGTAAAAGCTTACCAGGACCTGCATTACATGCCCAGTGATGTAACTAGGATCTCATACCATTATCCGTTTGGGGTGCAGTAAAGTCTTTATTAGCTATAAAGTTTTTTGAGGCCATAATTAATTTATAAGCCGTAGTTAGAAGTACAGCTAACAAATTTTTGTTTTAAATGTGATTGTATACCTAGTGTTTTTTCTTTAGTTAACAGTGTAGAAGATGCACTGTAGTATTCTAATCATAGAGTATGTGTGGTTTTCTTACATTATAAAATTGATAGTGTTCTGATAGAATCTAATAGCACATGTTAAATTAATGCACCTTTTGTCCTCTTTGTCAACTCATCGTCACCATTCTCCTGCCCTTAACCCAATTTATTTGTGGTCGGCACAGCTTGTCTTCTTCTTCCATACTTTTCTATTACTCGTCATCTCAGCAGTCATCTCCTTTCTAGCCATATAATCTTTCACACAGTCCATCCATCGTTTTTTTGGTCTTTCTCTACTCTTATAGTCTTATAGTCATCCACAATCATACTCAAAACTTTCCTTAGCTTTTAAAAAGCATGTTTTTAGAATTAGTGTATTCCAAAATAGCATCATAACCGCACTTAATTGCATCTTCTCCACATAATGACGATATTTATCAACGTTTCAAATGATAATACACTCATAAAATGTACAAACTACGCTTTTAACATTGGAACAGATATAATTTTCATAGAAAATGATATAATTTAGAGTCAAATGAAGTTTAATGATAGATAAATAACACAATATTCTGTTGTTGGTATGCCTAGATTTGTTTTGCAGTGTCCATGGGATTCAGTATAAGATTAAAAAAGTCATGCTAGTACATTTTTAATGGAATATTCCAATTTTAGTGAAAATAAAAATATTTTGAATGATTTGTTGTTTTTTTGCGCTGTTGGTCGTAAAAGACTACAAGATACACAATACTTGCGGTAACCCCAAACCAATTGAGTCAAGGGCCAGACCTAACTAGAATGATTATATTGGGCCATTTGGTGGACACATTCACCAAGGTTTCTTTTTAAATGTGCAGGAGAGGGACGCCATGACATACAGCGATTAAGGACTATTAAATACTATTAATGTACACAGTGTATCCTTAATTTTAATCGAATTAAGAGGCAAGAGCAAGGTTTCAGTCCAAAATAACTTTATTGATAAACAAGGATCAGTCTTACAACATATTCCAGTATTTGACATAACACCACTCCTGTTTTTGAAGGGCTAGGGCACACACCTCTGATATGTCGGATTCATGTGCGTATTGTATCTTCGGGGAAGGAAATCATCGTGAGGAAACCAGCATGCCTAAGACCTATTTCTTGACGGCATGTAAAGCCAAGTCAGATGCCCATGGGCAGCATGAAAACTCTGATACCAGGCATTAACCACAGGATAAAGATGAAAGGGCTAGGCAGTTTTTGATTTCTATAACTCGCTTATGAAGTCGGGTGCAATACATAGCGCAAGATCTTTTGATGAATTAGTTTACAATAACGTGAACTTAAGCTTCAATTACCTTAGCTGTATTCAACCTTAGAAACACGTAACCCCTCCACACAGCTGCTTCAAAAACATTTCTTCTCAAATCACATCCATCGTCTTCACCCGTCATATCCTACAGCCGGAGATGTCGCGGAAGCTGCGCCAGAGATAATGTAGCAGCAATGACGCGACACTTCATAGATTGATGATCTCGTCGCTATAGGTACATACTGTAATTGATTCATATCTTCTATAGATATGGTGGAGGCGCTCGTATTTTTTGGGAATGACGATTTGGTGAATCACTGTTTTTCATTCCGGATTTTCGTGTAACGGTTTGTTTTTCGCAAATACTTTGAAAGAGTTCGTTCACCGCTTGTGAGTAATGTACACGTAACTTCACACCTGTAATCCACGAAGGGTGAGGCAGAGTTGTACCTTAGTCACATACATTTTGCCAGTTATGTTTTAAGTAACATGTTTTAAGTTGAATCAGCTTATTGCCATTAACCGGGCCCAAATCCAGACTCCGTGAGAACTATAAAGTATCTACAATTCGAGCTAGACTCCTACAGACGTTTCTTTTTTTTTATTGGGACAAGCCCGCCACACTGTTCCCAAACCACTGTAACTCCTGAAAGCCAGAATCAACAGTGGCGACCACCAGAAAAGCGCCGAGACAATGAAGCTCGACGAAGTCCCAGAGAATGAAATTTAACTGTCTTGGATCCCGCAACGAAATTAATCAGAAAAGTATAGTGGAGGAGTAGGAAAATCCGTAATTTCCACTTCCCTCCGTTTCAGCAGGAGACAGAACGAAACAAGGCCAATACGCACAAAGGGACGTTTACAACTGGGATAGGCCCAGTTGCCTAGCACCACGGATAAATATTAACATTAATGGGTCCTAAGTTGTGAGCTGTTATATTTGATTCCAATAATAGGTATGGCAAAAACGCTTAAACGCACGGAAATTTGTTCTAGTTTCCACAAGGTTTGTATCTATAGTAAATAACTCCGGATGTAACCTGTACACTATCCAACATATTGTTGCGTTCATTCTGCCAAAGACTGCACTCCCATAAAATGTGATTGTTCATATTCGCAGTCAGATGTGGTACATTGACAAAAAGGCGAGTCAACAAGCTTGAAGGAAAATAATTTACTCTTAAAGTTACCATGACCGGTGAGAAATTGGGCAACACAGTGATCAACCTCCAACCATGTCCTGGCCAGCCGTTCACGAACGGATGTAAAGAACTGGTGGAGGTGTCGGGCCTTGATGGAATTATCCCACCTACCTTGCCATTCAGACAAAAGTTCCTCCCAGACGTCGGTCTGTGGTTTGAATAATCTAGCAATCTTAACACGGTCACGTAGGGTTAAAAAGTCTGCGTCCGTGGTCTCACGTGCGTTATAGTACATTGCAGCCCGTCGCTGCACTTCAAGATCAACTGGAAGTACACCTGCGAGTACCGGTAAGGCTTCAGTACTAACCGTCCTATACGCTTTGCATAAGAATATCAAAGCCAAACGCTGGCTTTGAAGCAATTTACGTCGTGCCGCTCCTATGGTGGCCCTATCGGCCCAGACTGGTGCCCCGTAGCACATACACCCCAAGTAAGTAGCCCCATAAATGGTCTTTAAAGTTATAAATGACAGACCCCACGTAGATTTTGATATTCTCGTTAAGGCATAAAAGTTCTTTTTAGCTTTTTCACCGACAGTTTTTATATGATCTATGAATGAAAAATTTCTCTCTAAGACCAAACCAAGGTAGCACACGGATTGTTTTCTTTTCACGGGAACGTTATTAAATCTAATACTAGGTCACGATTTAAGATTACCTTTTAAAATTAGTTGATAAGTTTTTTGCGGTGCAAAGGTCAGACGGTTTCGATCGCCCCACTGAGATATTAATCGTAGGCAAGTGTCAGCTAAATTCTCGAGACCAGCCCGAGTACTCGACTGAATGAGCAGCAGGCCGTCGTCCGCGTAACCGGTTAAGGAACAGCCGGGAGGAAGGGGAATCGCGAGAAAATCATCAAAACCTAAATTCCATACATGCGGAGCGATTACCGACCTCTGAGGACATCCCATGGTAAGGGGCTTTGATATAGAATAATGACCAAGTTTGAGTTTCGCGGAACCATTTAAAAAGTATGAATAAACAAGATTATATATGTTTTTATAGCAGCCACGATTCTTCAGTTTAAGTAGTAGCATCGGCCACCATGCTTTATCAAAGGCCCTGGAAATATCTAAAAAGATTCCAACCACGTACTTGTGTTCCGAGTTATTAACAATTTTTCTAACAGAAAGTGCCGCGTCTACTGTAGATTTTCCCACGGTGAAACCGAATTGGTTGTTATGAAACTTTGGCCCGTCTGGCATCAAACGTGGAACGATAAGGCGCTCCAGGAGTTTTCCCAAAGATGGCAGTAGGGTTAGGGCCCTACAGACGTTTGTCAAGTTTCAGATGGCTTGGTTTACACCGGCTCAAAAAAAAAAGAGGATAGTAAGGGCGCTTTCAATTTAGACGTTTCGTGTCGCACCGCTGCGCTGCGGTGCGTTTGTCGTATTGCGTACGGACGTTTGTTTTCATACAAAGCGCGCGGTGCGACAACAGTGCGGCGTCGGAACCGTGAACGTTCGGCAATAGACGGTATGTCGGACTGCTGCCGCACGTTTGTTTTCTATGAAAAATCACAACCGCACGTACGCAGTACGAAAAACGCACCGCTCCGACACAAAACGTCTAAATTGAAAGCGCCCGAAAGGGGGAAGAGAGCTTTTGCCCTACTTCTTCTTCTTTCGTGTCGATATGTGACCACGTTAATCTCGGCATCTGGGGCGCCTTTAAGGTCCTCTAAAGTGCAGGTGTGTTTGGGACATTTCGGACACTTCAGCTAGTGGTACATCGACTGATCGGGAGCACCGCATTCAGACTGCGTGTCGGAAGGATCTTTAATTCCCATTTCCCTTCGCCCTGCGGTGGGACGACACAAGCTGGAAATAAGATCAATCTAGATTCAATTTGAGCAGTTTTCGTTCACTCTTTGTGAACGTAGACGTGCCAATTATTGCTTTCAACCAGGATGAGTATAGTCATCTAAATGGTGAGCGTCCTTTCTTAACTTATACATATAAAACTAGCTGTTGCCCGCGAACTTACTATTTTTACTTCCTTATTTGAATCTGAAGAATTTTGGTAACCTTTTCAAGAGTTTTAATTTTTTTGCACGAAACCCTGATCCTTTTTCTAAAATAAAAGTAGCTTAAGTAACGCCTTATAATATCAGCTATCTGCTAGTAAGTTCTATCAAAATCGGTACAGCCGTTTCGGAGATAAGTCGGAATAAACAGACAGACAGACAAATAAAAATGAATTAAAAAACAGTTTTTTTTTTAAATATAATATACTTTCATGTGCATTCAGTTATAAGCTGTGTTTTTGAAATTACAAACAGATACTTCAATTTGAATTATTTGTATAGATGATTTAGAAATAAAGGAATGTATCAAATACTTTTCCATTCGCCTTGTTGCTTAATTTCAGTCACAAACTTGCTTGTGAGTGTAAAATATTGTAAGTATAATGGAATTTTACCACAAAGATTTTCCATTCCCTAACCAATTTGTTACATCTTATGGAAGCCCAAGATTGAGAGAAAACCTGAAAGCTCTGTTATATACTAAGCTCTAAAGGTAAATAATTTACCCAAAAACAAACAATATAACCAATCACAAATTATCGAATTTCGATTTATTCGGTATCCTACGTTTTGAATTATTATTAGCAATTTAATCGAAGAAAGATCACAGGGTTACATAAAGACGTGTTTAATTAAATTTATTATTGTGCACCCTTCACCCCGTGTTGGGGGCGAACCGATTTTTCTATAGTAAGCTTTCCATTAATTGAAAACTTGATTGTTGGAGAGTTATATGGAGCTGGTGATTCTTACTCATGGATAATGTCTTTGCCGTTCACTCATATATTTTATGAGAAATAAAAGTAATTTATTTAATACAAGGAGTAAACGGATCCTTCACGAAGACATCAACCAAGCATTCTGTACAACAAACAAAGTAACTTTACGCAAAAATTATTGCTGGGAAATGACCTTTTTTGGGGTGAAAAATTACGTTTTACAGTAAAACACGATGTTACGCGCTCAAAACATTATGCCAATGATAATAATGAATAGTAAAGGGGTCATTGAGGTATTTGAAGTTAAGTTAGAATATTAAAAACATGATTTAAAAAAGAAACTTGTGAAAAAGTTGTAACCTTGACCTCCAATAACTAGAAGGTTCCCAGGTATGGTCTAGAACAAAAAAACTATCACAATGAAGGGGAAACAGTAGCATAGCAGTACCTGGCACTTCGTAACTGGCGACATTTGGGTGTACTATTACGTACACCTCTGCCTAATCTTTCCTGGATTCCAAGCGTGTTGTTATGAGTCCGCGTAACACTGGTCAGTTTCCCTCACTTATTTAATTCGACAGTTTCGTTGATTCGTCACTTTCGCTGATTGGACAGTTGTGTGGATTCGACAGTTACGTCAACTCGACAGTTTCCATAATTTGCCAGTTTCGTCGATTCGTCACTTTTGTCCAATTCGTCAGTCGAAGTACAGTCGGTAGGAAATTGTCTGTTAATTTTATTAGGTATTGAGCTCTATTTAATTACACACAAAGGACAACACAGGAAAATAACATAATATTTGAGGACATACAGGTACTGCTTATTACTTAAGAAATTTCTGCCAGCTGACCTGCTAAAGTCTGGAGCGCTTGTGATTCTTCCCGTGTCCGTACCAATGACCGGATCTGACATATTATATGTATATAATAAATCATAAATGACAGGAAAGATTTTTTTCTTCTTCACTTCTTCCTCTTTCACTCTGGTTTAGAACAATTATGTGGTCTTCAAATAACGAATGAATGAACGAAAGGTGGAAGTGAGTTTCCCAATCTTACAGCATGGAAAGAGGAATTAGAGTAATAAATAGCTAGATCTATGACGATGGGATTTAAGTTGGTATATTTGACAACTAACCTTTTCTAACAACTACAATATGAAATATAATACAAACTCATTTTGTGAATGTGTCAAACTGCCTTATTGTATAATATTTTATTTCAGAAGATCTGTCAGAATTATTATTTTAAAATATCCACATTGTTTTTTTATTATAATTTTTCCTTGAGTGTACCTAAGTGACGAGTCAACGAAACTGGCAAATTATGGAAACTGTCGAGTTGACGCACCTGTCGAATTTACACAACTGTCCAATCAGCGAAAGTGACGAATCAACGAAACTGTCAAATTAAATAAAATGACGAGTGAGGGAAACTGACCATCGTTACGCGGACTCGTTGTTATGTATGTTATCTTAAGTAGTCAGACTCAACTACAAGGTGCAGTTTTGCATCCTGGTCAAAATTCAGGAGGTTGTCACAAAAGACAAATAACCAATTTAAATTACGATACCTGGTCAATCTACATAATTATACATATAATAAAACAGTAAAAAAACTGTGTCTGTACATTGAATATATTAAAAAAGAAATAATTGAAGGGGGTTTAGAAACAGTAATAGAGCACGAATCCAAAAAAAAATATCTGTCTGTTTGTCTGTGTGTCTGTTTGTCTGTTAGTTTGTACACGCTAATCTTCGGAACTACTGGACGAATTTGAATGTTTTTTTTTGTTGTATAGGTATTAAGTCTGGCAACATATAGGCTGTAATTTAACTTGGAAACTTGAACACCTGATGCAGAACAGCAACAGACCAGCTAAACTATAAGAGATACAAAAATGGTATCATAGTAAAAATTGTTCCGCGTGATGAGCATTTTCTGCTGAGAGAATAAATTTGAAGATCTGGAACACCTGTTGTGGAACTCTAAGAGCCCAGCTACATCATAACACATATAGGAATGACGTCTTAGCAAAAGTTGTTCAGTCTGATGGGCATTTCCTGTTGACTTATAAAAATCGAAGATCAGAAACATCTGATGTGGAAATCAAAGCTATCACTAATTTCAATTAAAATAACATAAGCTGGGAGTACCGCCACGCTGTGAAGGCGGTAACAGTTTAGGACAGATTTTCGATGACGATGGTATATCATTGAAAATTTGACTCTACTGGCCAAAACTCCCATTTATTTTTTATTTTATCGAAAAAATATGCCTTCGGGCTTATGTTATTTGAGTGTTTAATTTCCTTTTCCATTTATCTTCGTGACACGGTAGCCTACCTGGTAACGCAGGGGAGCAGTCACTTAGATTTTAATTGATAAGGTACCTTCACAATAAAACTATAACCATGCCTAGAAAGAGGTCAAATCTTTCCCAATGTTCCAAAGGAGCTAAAAGATTGAGGGTCATAAGATCCCAAGAATCTATGGAACACCTGATGCAGAACCGCAACAGACCCCCTAAAGTATAAGAGATAAAAGTGGTGCCATAGCAAAAATTATTCTACGTGAAGAGCATTTTCTGCTGTGAGAATAAATTTGAAGATCTGGAACACCTGCTGTGGAACTCCAAGAGCCCAGCGACACTATAACATATAGGAATGACGTCTTAGCAAAAGTTATTTAGTCTGATGGGCATTTCCTGTTGACAAAAATGAAAGATCTGGAACGTCTCGAATCGTCTCGCGCATCCCGTTGTCTTCCCGTCCCCGGGCTCTTAGAATTCGACATCAGACGTTTCAGATCTTCGATTTTGACGACCCCGTTGTCGCTGGCAGAAGCAACAGGATCCGCGTACGAAGTCGCGGGCGGAAGCTAGTTATTAATAAAGCTGCTATTTTAAATTTGTCAGTATTTCAGAATAACACGAAAGTAATAAACAAAATCGCGAGACATGTCGCTGTGTGCATTTATTTAAGTGTGTGAAGGCGCGGTTATAGGGCTAGTAACAGACGGGCTGCGTTTTAATACGATTGGTTTACACTTACCGAGTTCCGTAAAAATAAAATACTAAAAAAAGTACATACCCATTTTATTATCGATTCGGGTCGAGAATCATAAGAATAGATACCTCCTCGAATTTGACTAGGATGCAAAGGGACACCTTGAATAGGTATAAAAAAAATACAAATACGAAGCAAACTCCGAACGGTATCACCAGCTCCACATCAATCCTTAACCTTTGAAAAGTCTCCAATTATAACTAAAATAGTAATTAAAGAAACCTAACCGGGGCAGTGGTAAATTGACATTTTGTTTCTACAATTTAACCCTACGGTAACAAACACCCCGTCAGTTAACCACTTCGGGAATATTCCTATGTATTTTACAAACGGGGTCTTTCACGGTTTGTTGTGGAATTTTCTAGTAATTTCTATGTAGGGTAGGTTATTTTTCTTTTATATAAAATGTTTTCCTCATTAATTTCCTGCTTCCAGTACGGGTTGTTGATAAATTATTTGTTTGTTACGTGGCTTGCTTTTGTAATATGACTCATAACTTCTTAAGTTTTTATATTTTGTGATTGTTGGAAAGTTTTTTGTATGTTCATTTAGCCCACGTGTTTTCCGGCTTTTAGCCCAGTCAAATTAGACATGCACGGTTACAATAATTCGCATAGAGCTAAAAATTGGTAAGAGTGTTGGGAACACCATTACAAATGAAATGTCAAAAGTTCCCATCGATCCGACCGTTGCAAAAAAAATGTTTTTTTTGCATTTTTCAGCCAAACGGTAAGTTTTATCATAAAAATATGTTAAACAAAATTGTAGATCGTGCAATTATCCGTAATAATTGATTTTAAACTTTTCCTAACAATCACCATTTCTGAGATACAGCTGTTTAAATTGATGAAAAAGTTGTGTTTTTCATAAAAATCAAACGTTTCCACGCCACCGGTGAAGTGGTGTACCTTGCGTGTTTTTTTTAAACGTGTTTACCCCGGTGAGCCTATTCCACGATCTATTGATATTGACGACCTGAATAGCGCAGCGGTAGTGAGGCTGCTTTACGTTCTTAGGGTCCCGGGTTCGAAACCCAGTAGGAGCAAATGTTTGTGTGATGAGCATGGACATTCGTTTCTGAGTCATGGATGTTTATATGTATATTAAGTATGTATTTACAAACAAAAAGTATCTATATAGTATATCAACTCTCTGGTGTCCACGACACAAGCCTCGTTGTTAGTGTGGCACTAGGTGGCGCTGTGTGTAATAATTCCAGCGATATTTATTATTATTGTGGCCCTGTAACGTTAAAAAACCGGCAAACTGAGAGTCAGTCTCACTAAAGGGTTCTGTACCGTTGCAGTAGGTAAACCTTTAATTCTTTATTTATTATTTGTTGTTATAGGACGAGGAGCTCGTGGCTAAATAATAGCAGCCGCTCGGGTCGATCTTTAGGTTAAGCCGTGCTTGCCTGGGTAGGTCCATTACATACCGAGTTTCCTCCGTGTCTCGAAAAGCATGTTAAGCAGTTGGTCCCGGCTATCGTTTGTAGATCTTTGACAGTCGTTACAGGTAGTCAGTGGCCCAAAAAGTCTAACAACCAGACTTACCAAAGGGTATTGTATTACCTAGTACTAACTGGGTTGTAGAGGTCAGATAGGCAGTAGCTCCATGTAAAATACTGGTATTCAGCTGCATCCGGTTAGACTGGAAGCTGAAACCAACATAGTTGGGAAAAGGTTAATTAGATGATGTTTTATAGCACGATCATGAGATGCAGCCCTCTGACAGACAGCAGACGAACAGATGGACGGACAGCGAAGGGTATAATAGGGTCCCATTAGTTACCTTTCGAAAACGGAACCGTTAAAAGATTGTTTCACATAAAAAATGGTACAATAGGAAATTTTGAAAGCGGTGAAAATTATGTGATAAAATTATCATTGACGACCCGAATGGCGCAGCGGTAGAGAGGCTGCCTTACGTTCTTAGGGTCCCGGGTTCGAATCCCGGTTGGAGCAAATGTTTGTGTGATGAGCATGGACATTTGTTTCCGAGTCATGGATGTTTATATGTATGTATTTACAAACAAAAAATATCTATGTAGTATATCAACTATCTGGTGTCCACGACAGAAGCCTCGTTGCTTAGTGTGTCACTAGATGGCGCTGTGTGTTAATGTCCAGTGATATATTTATATTTATATCTAATAGAACTTCAAATGTAACGTATTCTTCTTTTCTTCATCTTCTTCCTGCTGAGTACAAGTAAATTGTTCTATGACCGAAACATCAGATATAGAAAGAAAAGAAAGAAAGAAAAAATATTTATTTGGGACAAGCACAGGAACTACAAAAATAAAAAAAGAATCTTAAACTAAATGTAAATAATAAAATGAGGGCCTGTGCGAGGCCAAAAAGGCTCCTATCTCAGCATGATGCTGCGATAAATGAAAAACAAATACCGCAGCGCTGGTATTCTGATAGGGCCCACTGTGATGCCACGGTCATACCTACGGACACAAAATAATATGTTTTTGAGTAAACGACAAAAAAAAAAAAAAATAGAACATAATACTAACTTAATAAAATAAACACTATAGATATACAAACAAAACTAAAAGAGTACATAAATGAAAATATTAATAATAATCGGCTCTGCTGCACCGAACGCTCCGACTTCGCTTGTCAACGCCACAGACTATTGTCTATGGTCCATGACAAGCGAAGGGACGCGAGCGCAGACGATACATTGGCATTTTGTCAAGTGGCTGTCAATGTCAAGGTGTTATAGAAACAACTTAAGAAAATAACAAGAAAATCTTCCGAAGCAATAAAGTTCAACAAATAAGGAATGAGTAATAATACTTCAGAGCCATGCGTATATAATAAGTTAAGACAGGGTAAAAAGAAAAAGGTAGTGGGTCGTCCTATGGTCTAAGTATATATAAATAATATAATAAATAAACAATAATTATAAAGCGCGTCGGTGTTGGTGTTGTGTACATGGTAGTGATCCAGGCGAAAGCTCCGTTACGATACCAGTACTAGCTTCATGCAGTCTTAGGGTAAGTAAAATAGTGACTAGTTTCTTTTTGTAATTGTAGCAAGTGTTGTTTATATTTATAACTAAAGGTATCTACTGTTCTTAGAGTACGGAAAGGCGGTGGCAAGTCGTTCCAGCAGCGGGACGCAGCGAATTTAAAGCTTCCACGAAATGCAGCAGTTTTGTGGGATCCGGCCAACAAGAGGTATGATGAAGCCCTGGTTTTAATTCTGCTAACATCGCGGGACCAAGTCAATTTATTATATAAATAATCAGGTTTTCTTGTGCGAATAGTGCCAAAGAGAAGGGTAGCCAGGTGTAGCTTTCTGCGTGCTGACATTTTCATCAAATTACCCTTATTTAAAAATGGTGTGATGTGGGAGCGAGGTGGAACATTGTAGCAGAATCTTGCACAGGCATTCTGCACCCGCTGGATAAGCTTTTCGCTTCTACCGAGAATGCACGTCCCATACACAGTGTCAGCGTAATTCAACTTGGATAGAACAAGTGACTCACACAGCATGACACGCATATCCACACTTATGTAGGGACGTACACGATATAAAAGCTTGAGTCGGTAGAAACAGTTGCGCACTGCTTCTAATATGTGAGTTTCGAAATGCAGCTGCCCGTCAAATACTACCCCAAGATTACGAGCTTCCAAAACCCTTTCCACACCACAACCATCAATCCTGAGGTCCAGATTGCAAGCAAGCATTCTGTTCAGGAAATCCCTAGATCCCATAACAATAAACTTGGATTTACTTGGATTCAGGACCAAGGAGTTCCTTCTGGACCAACATGAAATCCTTTCTAAGTCCTCATCTTCTCGCTGATGTCGTAAGAATACTCTTTTAAAGGCGATTCAACATAGGAGCACGACTGGCCCTAACAATCGGCACATGCTATTAATCCAAACCACCCAACTTTGTTGCAGCCGCATTTAGCATGACACCCCTTGTTGAAATGAGGGATTTTCTTTTTAGCTCTTCCCTAGTCGCTGGATAGATGGCGCTGAACTTAGTACGTTAATGCAAGGAATGGAGCTGAAAAAAACTGATTTCAAAGCGCGAGAAAACTAAACTAATAAACGAGGTTATATTCGGAAGCTTAAGCAAACGAAAGTGTCAGTCAACGAGCGTATGTGACGTGACGCAATGTTTTTTTTCCCAAGCGTTTTGGCTTTGGCACCAACTATAGTATTCAGTTCAACGCCATCTATAGAGTTCTTGGAAACTAAGTTTTTTTTTTAATACCTCAAAAAGAAAACCTCTCGTTGCAAAAAAATGTATTAAGGAGTTTTTCTGGTCCACCTGCACCGGAAAAACTGCTTAATCGTACGTTTTGGAGTGGAGTAATGTCTGTATTGGTTCCAATGTATTGACAATTAATTACCAAGCAGAAGCAGAGGTTGCGGGAAGATAAGCTGATTGCACTCGTTTTTAGTTCCTAAATATTTTTTTATCAATCAGACGAATAATTTTCTATAATCACACTCCACACTAATATTATAAAGGCGAAAGTTTGTATGTTTAGGTTATTTGGATGAAATTTAGTACACACATATTTTATGACCTGGATTAAGACAAAAGATACTTTTTATCCCCGTAGTATGATCCCGTGGGACAATTATCATCAAACTAATAAGCTTTTTACTCATCATTTTCACCGCAATTTCCAATGGTACATTTTTTTATTTAATACAATATTTTTTTATTAAAAGTGACCACAATAGATCGTGGAATTGGCTCACCAGGGTAACACGATAAAAAAAAGCACGCCAGGTACAATAAAAAACCGGTGCACGGTGGCGTGGAAACGATTGATTATTATGAAGAACACAACACTTTAAACAGCTATAACTCAGAAATGGTGATTCCTAGGAAAAAGTATGAAATCTCTTTTTACAGATAATTGTACGATCTACAATTTGTTAAACATATTTTTATGATAAAACTTACCGTTTGGCTGAAAAATGCAAAAAACCGACTTACACGACCGTTGACCTTAAATTTTTATTTTTGTAAAGGTGTCGATGGGGACTGTAGTGTATCTGCACAGTTTTAGACTTTCACGGTTTTTCACTACAAAAGTAGGTACTTACGGGATAATATCCGTGATTTTCTTTTTCTTTGAGCTCCCGATATTCGATCCGATATGCGATCATGATGCTTACAACAGCGTCGAAATATCGGAAGCTCAAAGAAAAAGAAAATCACGGATATTATCCCGTAAGTACTTTAGGTGTAGTGTATCTGTTTAATAGATATGACAACACCGTCTCACACACACAAGAGTCAGGTAGCTGTCAATGTCGGGCGTGAGGCAGACCCTGGACGACGACTTTGTGGTGATAGTGAGCCGGTGATACAGTGAATTTAATATAGTGTCAGCCTACTTCCAACAGATACTACAGGGACTTTTGACATTTCATTTGTAATGGTGTTCCCAATATTCGTACCAATTCATAGCTCGATGCGAATTATTGTAACCTTACCAATATTTTTTGAGCTAATTTTGACTGGACTAATTGTCATGTTTGTTTATGAGTTGCTAAAGCCAACCTATTTTATTTATTATGGGACAATAAACAGCTACAATATATAATGTTTACAAATAACAATAATATACATAAAATTATGATACATAATTAAGATAAGGTAAGGATAAGGATATACATAAAATATCCGCATATTAACAAAATTAAGATAAGGTAAAAAAGTGCCACTAGATTTAGCATTACTCAGATATTACAATTTTAAGAAATAAAAAAGAACATAGAATATTAAAATAAACACAATACAATTAATAAGTTATATAAGAAAAGAAATAATAATAATTGAGAAAAAAAAAGAAAAAAGAAAATTTTGGGATTATTCGTTGGCCCCCGACGGATATTCTTGGGTTTTTTATTAAGTTAGGTTTTTTTTTTAAATTATTCTATCCTTTTTCAATTACTTTTTAACCGTCGTGATATTTTTCAAAATTTTTAATTTTGCTTTTTATTAAACTTTTTAGAGAGCATCAAGATTAGACTAGTATTTTTGGAGAAAAATGGCAACATGTATTTGCACAAACAAACATCCTCTCATCAGAAAAGCATATACCGTCTCCGTTTCGTCATGGGTAAAATTACTGGTATTCAGCTGCATCCGATTAGACTGGAAGCCGACCCCAAGTCGGGACAAGCTTTTGTGAAAGCTTTTCGTTTTCATTTACTAAAAGGTTTCATCATCATCATCATTTCAGCCGCAAGACGTCCACTGCTGGACATAGGCCTCCCCCAAGTGTCGCCACATTGACTGGTCCCGTGCGACTCGCATCCAACGGATTGCCGCAACCTTCACCAGGTCATCGGTCCACCTAGTGGAAGGTCTTCCAACACAACGTCTTCCGGTTCGCGGTCGCCACTCCAGAACTTTTCGGCCCCATCGGCCATCCGTTCTGCGAGCAATGTGCCCTGCCCACTGCCACTTAAGTTTGGCAATTCTTCGGGCTACGTCGGTGACCTTGGTTCTCTTGCGGATGTCTTCATTTCTGATTCGATCACGCAAAGAAACTCCGAGCATAGCCCTCTCCCTTGCCCTTTGGGTGACTAGCCCTCTGATAAGGCCCATTGTGAGCGACCACGTTTCGGTCCCGTATGTAATCACTGGCAACACACACTGGTCATAGACTTTCGTCTAAAAGGTTTATTTTCTTCTTTTCAGAACATTTTTATAAAACCTTATTTTTAAAATGGTTTTTTTAATTAATAATTTCATATTAAAATTTTTAGTTTGTCGTAATCATTGAACTCGTATAAAAAATTGTGTGCGCGCTATTAATTGTTGAGGAGTTCCCTCGTGAGAAGACAATCCTGGCTGTAGGTTCAGGTCATGATGGAAATCATGTTTATCTATCAAATATGAACGCGTCTACAAATTTTCGTATACGTGCTATTTACCGTCGAGGAGCTCCCTCGTGAGAAGACAATCCTGGCTGACAATCAGGTCATGATGTAAATCATGTTTAGCTATCAAATATAAACGCGTCTACAAATTTTCGTGTTCGTGCTATTTACCGTCGAGAAGCTCCCTCGTGAGAAGACCATCTTGGCTGTAGGATCGGGTCATGATAGAAATCATGTTTATCTATCAAATATGAACGCGTTTACAAATCTTCGTATTCGTGCTATCTACCGTTGAGGAGTTCCCTCGCGAGAAGACAATCCTGGCTGTAAGATCAGGTCATGACATAAATCATGTTTATCTATCAAATATGATCGCGTCGACAAATTTTCGTATCCGTGCTATTTACCGTTAAGGAGTTCCCTCTTGAGAAGACAACTGGTGAGTTGTCACCGTAACACCTATCTAAGAACATGCACCAATCAAACCCAAACCCATCACTGAAAACTGCATCAAAATCGAACTAGCAGTTTTGGAGAAAAATAGCAACTTGTATTTGCACAAAAAATGTTTGCTGCAGCGCCTCCTGGTGAGTTGTCACCGTAAAACCTATCTAAGAACATGCATCAATCAAACCCGAACCCATAACAGAAAATTGCATAAAATCGGACTAGCAGTTTTGGAGAAACATGGCAACATGTATTTGCACAAACAAACAAACAAACATTCTCTCACCCCAAACGCATACACTGTCTCCGTTCCGTCGTGGGTAAAAAACACAACTGGCGAAATGTGTGTGTACTATTAGGTACACCTCTGCCTAATCCTTCGGGGATTAAAGGCGTGGTGTTATAAATTATACCTTTAGATACTCTGATGTCAATCAAGATGAACTCACCCAGAGTTCAAACGCAAGGTCAATAACTACAACGACATAAAGGATTTAAACGAAAGAAGTTACGGTAACATATTACGTTGGCCGTGGCCCTCTTCCAGACAAAACCCGCATTGTGACGTCACGGCACGTGATGCCGAAACACGTTTTTCAGCCAAAAACGTGTTTAACCCACATTTGAACTAAATGTTTTGCGTGAACTCGTGAAAAGTTTAGGAAAATCCATGCGTTTTTTTTTTGATAATGTCGTAATATGAGGGTAGCTCAAGCTTATTTAAGTGTAAGGATTTGTTTCCAGTGAGAATGAGAATGTTGCAATGTATTTGTTTTCTTATTTGTACATCATGCGGCGGTACTTTCATACACGCATAAAACCTTGGCTAGACAGCTAGACACCGCAAACAAAATCTGTGCTCCGTTCAAATGCTGTCAGCTGGCTGCAATTCACGCAGTCGCTTGCTCGCCACAGCATTATATATACGGGGTTAGCCGACCCCACAGATTTTGTTCGATCTGTCTTCTTTAAACTTACGTAGTAGTAATAGCTCAATGGGCTTGCCCTTATAACGTACTAGCTATTGCCCGCGGTTCAGCTCTCGTTAATTTAGAATTTGACAATAAATTCAAATTGTACTCTGCTTGTAATAATTGAATACAATCATGATTCGAAAGACATAAAGACAGGATAAAAGGTACATGTCCGTTTCTGTCCACCTGACAATGTGTTTGCAAAATTTCAGGATGATCGGTTCAGGCGTGAAAAGGAAACAAACAAACTTGCTTTTTCATATTAGTAGGGAAGGATTAGTCTTCATGATGTCAGGGTTTCTGAACGGTTCTTGCGGAACACCAGTTTGGTTTCCGCAAGGGGCGTTCTACGGTGGACGCCATCAAGCGCGTGAGACGGGGGATGCGGTGTGCAGGGGTGGGGTTGTCTTGGCGGTGTCTCTCGACATCGCCAACGCCTTCAACTCCATGCCCTGGAGCTGCATAAGGGAGGCACTCCGGTATTACCGGGTGCCGACCTACCTCCGTCGAGTGGTCGGGGACTACCTGACGGCATGCTGGTGCTGGCACAGGGGGGGTCACACGAGGCGGCGACCGAAGCTATGACACGCGGGGTTGCGATAGTCGTTGAGAGGATCCGGCAACTGGGTCTCGAGGTGGCATTGCACAAGTCCGAGGCCATGTGCTTTCATGGGCCTCGGAATGCGCCACCTCCGGGATCCTCACTGACGGTAGGAGGGGTATCCATCAGCGTCGAGTCGACGCTTGAATACCTGGGACTCGTCCTCGACAGCCGATGGAACTTCGTGGAGCATTTCCGACGTTTGGCCCCCAAACTGGAACGGACCGGGGCTGCCTTCAGGCGGCTCCTGCCCAACCTGGGGGGGCCAAACGCCTCCTGCCGGAAGCTCTACGCGGGAGTCGTCCGGTCCATCGCCCTTTACGAGGCCCCGGTGTGGGCGCGTTCATTGTGGCGGCGAGCCGCCCACTACCTGAACGCGCCCCAAAAGGTGGTAGCCGTAAGGATGGCCCGTGGGTACAGCACGATCTCCCGTGAGGCGGCGTGCCTCCTTGCCGGATTGCCGCCATGGGATCTGGAGGCAATAGTCCTCGCGCGCCTGCACGAATGGCGCGCGGAGGTGCTACGCCGGGGGGAAACTCTGCTGCCGCGGCTAATTGTCGCGCAGCGGACAGACTACCGGCATGATCTCATGGCGACATGGAGAGAGGCACGCCACAATAGTGGCGGTAAGTCCCCTCTTTGGGGAGTGGCTTGAGAGACGCCACGGCGTCCTCACCTTCCGCCTGACGCAGGTCCTCACCGGACACGGTGTTTTCGGGAGGTTCCTGCACCGAATCGGGCGGGAGGAAACGCCCGGGTGTTTCCACTGCGTGGATCGACCGGAGGACATGGTGGAGCACACGGTGGAGGTGTGCCCCGCGTGGGCGGAGCACCGCCGTGTCCTCGAAGCGGCGATTGGCGGCGGCGACCTCTCGCGTCCTGCCCTGGTGCAAGCCATGGTCCGGAGCGAGACGGAATGGGACGCCGCCACCTAGTTCTACGAAGCAGTAATGCTAGAGAAGGAGGTGGCGGAACGTGAGAGGGAGAGAACCTCACAGCGTCCCGGCCACCGCGGGAGACGCCCCGGGCGTCGGGGGCCACCACGTGGCCCCCGGCCACCGTAGGCGCGGGCCTGTGGACGGTGGGCTATGGGCTAGCTCGCCGTCCGTCCGTCTCATAACGACAGGCCGTGTCGACGGCGCGTTCGTGTTCCACACGCGCCTCAAAGAGAGTCAGCAAAAAGGAGGGGGTCCGCAAGGACCGATGCCTGCCGGGGTTGCGGGACTGTTCGAAAGAGATCTTATGTGCAGTCTTGTGTGTCTTATGTGCCGAATTGTTAGCCCCTAGGCACACCACTGTCAACGTCATGTGATTTTCAACCGAAAATATAAATAACTAGCGGACGTCAATAAAACGTAAAATTAAAGCCTCGCTGATAATGTAGCTATCCATTGCTGAAAGAATTTTTCAAATCGGTCCAGTAGTTTTTAAGTTTATTCGTTACATTATCATCAACATCATTTCAGCTGCAAGACGTGAACTGCTGGACATAGGCCTCCCCCAAGTGTCGCCACATTGACCAGTCCCGTGCAACTGGCATCCAACGGATTCCCGCAACCTTCACCAGGTCATTCGTAACATACAAAAATACAAAAATACAAAAATGCAAATCTTTCTTCTTTACAATATTAGGATGGATTGCGGACTAGATTTGTGAACAGAATATTGTCTCTAATATTATCAGCTAATATTCAAGATTCAAGTTAGAGGTGTCTGATGAGATGACGTGTACGGTGTAATAGAGAATTATGGAAGAATAAAAAATGCTACGCCGACCCCAAATGAATTGGGATAAGGGCGCGAGAATTATGATAAATCAAGAGTCAAATTAAGGTGCATCAGCTTTTATTTATTCTTTAATCCATATGAGCTTAGGAAGTACCCAGAAACGTCTTTGTTACAGGAAAATCAACAAGAACCTTAAGAACAAAAGCCTACACGTTATTTTTTTCCCTTTTGTTTACCTCGATGACTTAACGGTTTAACAAACAATAATTCTTTTTCTTGCGTAACACTTACAAAGTGGAGAACTTTTTACTCAACCTTTTAACAGCAATGAGGTAACAGTTACGAAGTTACATCATTACTTTGTTGAGCACTTGACTACGACTTGACTAGTACCGTATCAGCTTTTGATGCAAAAACACTACGTATCCTTTTGATACGAATCTCTTGTTCACAAACACTCACGTCTCGCGTCATTCAATATCATGCGACGCATTCAGCCAAAACATCTCTGCAAGAACCAAGAACAATGCTAGACAACTGTCTAACACCTATCTCACTGGGCTTAAGCACTATCCGTGTGTTGGCAAGGAGATTTCGACCGTATGCGACAGAATAAGAGCTCGCTTTACTCTGGGAAAGATCACGAAATGCAATTCTGACGAATAACTGCTACGTATTATCAAAGCTTCGTTACACTTTAGTGTGTGTAGTGAAAAGGTTTTCAGTAAACTTTTTAATTATTCGAATTTTGAATCTATGCTTTTAAAAATACAGTTGAAACTCGCCTGTGAAGAAAATTATTCAACGACGTTCCAAAATGGAAACGCAGAACAAAACTGTTCAAGGCACAGCAAACTTATAACGTTGCATTGACAATCAAAAAACGCATTTAACACAATGGTGTTAAAGGCGTCGCTGCCAGCATTTGCCGTTGTCACACCGAAGCGCACGTCATAATCGTCACAGACGTCTTTCACACCGCACATGAAGAATGAATGATGGATGAATCGCAGCATGAGAATTCAGCTTTTTCCATGTATGGTGGAAACAAATTGTCGTTTTCCGGCCAAGAAACCGTTTCCTAAGCGACTTTAAACCTTAAAACTTAAGCATGAAAGGTTGCTGTGTTGTTGAAGGTTTGCAAAGTAAGTTGGTCAGGCAGATATCTGTGTATATTCATACGAGTCACAAATGGGCCAAAAGTTGTATGCTGAATGTGGGACGGTCTCCGATGTAAAGAAGTTTGCAAGAAATGATTTGACTGAGTCTAGAAATGTTTGGGAACGATGAATGTTTAGCCTTTTGATGTTTATTAGTTCACAGCGGCTACTTTCTGAACTAGAACCTATTAACATTGTGCTGAGTCCTGACCGAATCTATCAATTGACATTCAATTGGTACAATGATGGTGACCTACAATCTTTATTTCTTTATCGTGTGGTTAGTGCCTAGCCTAGTGCCAGAGTTTTTTATGCCGTCCATGGGCCTCTGACTTGGCTTTACATGGCATCGAAAAATATCTCTCAGGCATGCTGGTTTGGTTTCCTCGCGATGTTTTCCTTCACTGATGCAAGTGATATTTATACAATACGCACATGAATCCGAAAAATCCGAGGTGCTTACTTGAACTGACTTGGCAGTCCGACAATCATATGAAAACAAAAGACAAGAAAATGAAAATGTCGTAATTTTTTGTAAATGTAACCTTTCTTCTTATCACCAGGATAATATGGAACAATATGGAATTTTATCAATTAGGCAGGCCCTTTCTTCGCAAATTTCATGATTTTATAGAACACCACTGACATAAGTTACTAAAAAAATCAAGAACAAGAGTGCGAATGCATTGGTACTAGTCGAAAATTTTAATCAATTTTATCTTCTGTGCTTCTGCATATGAAAGGTGGTTTTATAGTAACAGCAGGGGCTCCCGCTGCTGAAATATTTACATTAATTACCCAATGATATTCTAATAAACAGTTATGTTAAATACACCTACAAAACCACCGAAAAAAGTGTGCCGCAAGGCAGCGCCAACTCACATACACGCAGTGACGCAAAATAAAGGCTAAACGACCCAATTGGCCCGTTTTCGAGTCTTCACGATTGCGCGGTCACAACATATCTGTTTAATAGAATATCATTGTAAATACCTCTCAAAACCAACAAACTGCCGCAATTACCGTTTCCAGAATTTCCCACCTATCCGTTCCATCACCAGGACATTCGGGTGTTCTCATATAAATGTATTTAACTTTGCCAGTTACACGGTATTTTTATTCGTTTGTCATGCCTAGCAACTTCCCTGCGCGTTATAATATTGCAAAGGCGTGAAAATGTTCCTGAATACGATTCGTAAAGGCTTTCACGGTACAATGTTTTTAAGGATTCAATGTGGGTAGGCAGTTCAGGCTTTTTTTTGTGGATGAATGTGGGTGGAAATGTTACGTAGGTATGTTTTTTCTTTTTGGTTTGTTTTCAAATGTTTTGGTTCAGGAAAACGTGTGGGTTTTAGAAATAATGAGTGTTGGGTCATGATTCGTATATTCAATCTCACTCTTTTCTTATAGGTTTAGACATTAATTGATAAAGTTGTAAGATTTAATCTCAGTATTTATTGACATTGGTCAAACGGTAGGGGTTTATAAAACAGGATATAAAGTTCTTCATCCTCCATAAAAAAGGCAGGATCCTCCGACCAGACAGACGGGTGTTGCGTCTGGTGGGCTACAGTACCTACTGCCCGACAGTTACTGTTGTTGTCGGGTTTTCCTATGCACAGGGTTTCCATTTAATTTATCTAATCCCTTGAGAGTGTCGATATATTAATCATTCTATTTCAACCTCGACCTTTCCTGATCTATGGAAAATAGCCGTTGTGCGTCCGATTCCTAAAATCGCGAACCCAACTACTGTAAAAGACTTAAGGCCTGTAAGTATTTTACCCTTTTTATCAAAAGTACTGGAAAAAGTAGTTAATGCCCAACTTACTGCATATCTTGAGCAAAATAACATTCTCCCTGAGGCTCAATCCGGTTTTAGGGGGGGGCGTAGTACTGCAACGGCTCTGTTAGATGTTACAGACAACATATTATCAGCTCAAGATGAGGGGTGTTGTACTCTGTTAGTCCTGCTGGACTTTTCTAGAGCATTTGATGCTATTAATTTGAGTCTCTTGCTTTCTAAAATGACATATTATGGATTCGACGCCGCTACCGTTAAATGGTTCGGAAGCTATCTGAGTAATCGTCAACAGCTTGTGGAAATTCGGGATGCGAATGGGTCTAGTGTTTTTTCTAATATGAGCCCAGTGGTAAAGGGGGTTCCACAGGGATCGATACTGGGTCCTCCTTTGTTTATTCTATATAGTGCCGATATTTTTAATAGTATAAAAAACTGTAAATTTCATATCTATGCAGACGATATTCAATTATACCTGGCCTTCAAACCTGAAGATTATGAGAGTGCAGTAAAACTAGTTAACGAAGATCTGGCAAGGATTGTGGACTGGTCAAAACAGAACTCTCTTCTACTTAACCCGGCCAAAACTAAATTTATGCTTTTCGGATCTAAAGGGCAACTGGGTAAAATAAACAGTAACCTTGCAAACGTGAGTGTGATGGGCCAACATATTGATCGTGTGTATGAAGCGAGAAATCTGGGTTTGATTATGGACCAAGGCCTTAATTTCGAGGCTCACATCGCAAGCTGCGTGAGAAATTGTTTTTACCGCCTAAAAGTCCTGTATAAAATGCGCCCATATGTAAACGAGGACCTGCGTGTACAGCTCGTTGAAAGCCTAGTTTTATCCAAATTAAATTATGCTGATACCGTCGTAGGTCCACGACTACTAGCACGCACCGAAAGACTTATTCAGCGGGTTCAAAATGCCTGCGCACGTTTTTGCTTTGACGTACCACCAAGGAGCCACATGACACCATTTTTAAACAAGCACAACATTTTAAAAATGAAATCCCGTCGTAAGCTGCACTTAGCATGTCTTCTTTTTGGAGTTATCAAATATAAATGTCCCTCATACCTGTACTCAAAGCTTACGTGGATAAATAACCACCGGCAGCACAAGGCCAGGCGTTGTGCTCAGCAGCTGGCTACACCACATCACAGAACTGCAGCCTTTCGAGGAAGCTTCCGGTACGCAGCCTCCAAATGTTGGAATAATATTCCTCCACCAATTAGGGACCTAGAAAACATAAATACATTTAAGGTAAGGCTTAAGACATTTATAATTCGTTCACAAATTGAATTTAATGATATAAATATTGACAAATCGTTTATCTAATTTAACAATCTAATTATTATCTAGCTATTATTTACTACTATTTCGAATTTATCTCATAGAAACTCACCGGCAAATAATGTGGGTAGTTGCGCGGCGCGGCGGTGGTAAATCCGTTGTCTGCGATCGCCAGAATCCATGTGTGTGTACAATCACACATAGATAAACACCCATACATTTGTACAATCATCCTTTTGCTCCGACTTCCTTTGTAATTCCAGATTCCATTGTGATAACTAGTTTTGTCTTGGAACTTAATGCTCAGCATTATTAGTCTAATAATATATAATATTAACTAGGCAGTAGTCTCACTCTCACTGAAATGTCATTGCGGTATTGCAATTTTAAAATTGCATAGGCCGATGTTGCATCGAAGTGCGTCATGTCAATAAACTGTGTTTCGTTTTCGGATAAGTACTTATTTATTTAGCAGGTTTCTTCGTGTCTATTATTACTAATATAATTATGTTATCTTCTGTGACAAAAAATATTCACTGTATATTATATATTTATTACACACTTAGAAACGCCCATTTAATAGAATAACATTATTTATTTACTACCTACTACCCTCATCCATGTGTCACTGCGGGGGCCTACTGAAAACCAGCGCTGAGTGTTTTACACCCAGCATATGCTGAGTTGGTTACCCTTTCGTTATGGGCATGCTCAGCGCAGTTGAGCTGTTTAATTCATTGTTCTGTTTGTTGTTATATGTATGTGTATGTGTTGCTCTATTGTGTTGCTGCTGTCCATTAGCGAATAAATGATTATTCTATTCTATTCTATTCTATTCTATATGAATGTAGTTTTTTGTTTTCAACCGACTTCCAAAAAGAGGAAGTTCTCAATTCAACTGTTTTTTTTTTTTTTTGTGTTTGTTACCTCAGAACTTTCGACTGGTTGAACCGATTTCGATTTTTATTTGAAAACTGGTGCTTTCCGTGTGGTCCCATTTCAATTTGGTGAAGATCTGATGCTGATTTTCGGAGATATAGAATGGAACTCTTCAAAACTAGACGGCAAATCTGCAGTGATTGCTGGAATCGCTTGGATGTTTATTGTTTATACAACATAATGATGTAACATTACGCCTGTATGCTCTGTTATGGTCAAGTTATTGTCGTAGTCGAATATGATGATCAATGGAACTCCTTAACGGCTTACAGTAAGGGTGCGATCTGTGGCAGAATTTCTGTCTTAAATTGCAATGCGCTTACGAACTAAAAATGGATAAATAAAAAACTTTTTTGCAAAAAAAATAAAACCGACTTCAAAAAACACAAAAAAAGTGAAAAATAACTTTAGCTTCAGAAGCCGGTGACAAAAAACTAAATCAATCAAATAAAGGTTCTGAAGCTGAAGCAAGACTTCTGAAGCTAAAGTTATTTTTCACTTTTTTGTGTTCTTTGAAGTCGGTTTTATTTTTTGCAAAAAAGTTTTTTTTTCTTTTAATTTTAAATTTTTAGTTTGTAGTTTATATCGATCGTGTTAATTTGTTGCGTAAATTTTGCTATAGTAAGTAACCTCAAATCTCAAATCTCAAATCTTTATTGCATTCCATACGTAATACATAGATGGTGTAATCAAATAATAAAAAATCAATATGGACCTTGTCGGGCACAGCAACATTAGGAGAGAGGAAGAGGACTAAGTAGCAATTTAATAATATTATTTAAGTTAATTATTATATGTGTATTATTGTTTGTCTAATTATGAATTTATAAATTATTAGATTAGATCCGTGTACTAGGTATAATAATATTATATTAATATTTTTTTATTTATGTATTGTATTAGAATAATCTAAATAATTATTAAGCAATTATTGATATTATTATTACATTTCATATTATAATGAGAGCGAATAATTATATTTTGAAATCGATTTGTCATCTATAAACTCCTTTACTGAGAAGTCCTTTACGGATTCCAGAAACTGTTTCAATTTATTAATAAATACATTTGTCTTGTCTACTTCTCGAATGTCATTTGGCAATTTATTATAAATTTTTGTGGACATAACTAAAGGACCGGTTGAGTGCATTTTAAGTCGGGATTGAGGTATGATTATTTTGTTTTTGTTGTGTCGAAAAGTGTAACTAGTTTGTGTTTCTTCAAAAGAAGTGTAAAAAGCAGGGTATTTTCTGACAAATTTACATAATTCAAAAATATATAAACAAGGAAGTGTGAGTATTTTATGTTTTTTGAAGTGTGGTTTGCAGCTATCTGATTGTTCAATGTTTGTTAATATTCTAATTAACTTCTTTTGTAAAATGAATATGGTTTGCGAATCTGTACTGTTTTCCCACAGCATGACCCCATAGCTCAGCCATGCCTGAGCGTATGCGTAGTACTAGACAAGTGCTGTTTGAAAGTTGGTAGTTTTTTTAATTTCACGTAGGGCGTATGAACATTTTGATAGTTTTGCTCTTATTTTCTGTATATGGGATTTCCAATTTATGTGGGTGTCTATGGTTAAACCAAGGAGAGTAAATTCATTTACTTGTTCCAATTTTGCATTATAAAATATTAAATTTAATTTTAAAGGGGATTTTTGATGTGGACGAAAAGTAATTAATTTTGTTTTAAGTATTTTGTACCTACCTTTTTCTTTTGTTGTGTTTTTTTTCTTTCGAGTGTTTGAATAGGCTTGTCGAACTGAAAAAATGTAATTAGTCCGTCATTTAGATTATCAAAAAATATTTGACACGTATTTTTTCTTTTGTTTCGTAAAGCAAAATTAACGAAGATACGACGCTTTTAAAATTCTCAATACGTCACGCCGTGGTATAATTTTTAGTGCGTTCTGACGTCACGAGCCCCCTCTCCCGAGGTTTGATGCGTTTTATCTTTGTCAATTTTCATTGATTTACAAAAAACAAAAAATACTTGTCCATTATTTTCCAATATTCTAACTGACGGAATAAATAGATTTGCAATTTATTGATGGTGGAAACTAGCCTATTATATAAATGCGGAAACTTGTAAATGGCCTTCTAATTGTTTGGGAACATTGTTTATATTAGCTGTAAGTTTCCCGAACAGCATAAAATAAAATATATTTTTTTTGCGGCATAAACACCCGTATCTTTTTTTGAAGTTTACTTAAGGTTGACTTTTTCACAGCTTTAAGGGACCGTAGACTTGAAAATATGGTTTTAATTTCAACTCGATAGAAGGGTTTCGCACTACGTCCGATCCGAACCCGGTCCAGAGTAGTCGTATACTATTTCTATGGTATGTATCCGGCGTCCATCATCCGATTTTGTATTGTAGTGTATTTTCTCGGGTACGGATCGATCTCGGATCGGACGTAGCGCGAAAACAATCATACTGTCACGCGTTCCCGAGATAAAGGCTCTTGACAGATAGTCGGACGGACAACAAAGTGATCCTATAAGGTTTCCGTTTTTTTTGAGATACGGAACCCTAAAAACAGCTGTTTTCTACAAAACTGCAATACCTACACGGTCAAAATGTGTGAAACTGCAGATTTTTTTAAATAACCTATGAAAACTTTTTCATGTGGGGGGTGTGGGGAAGATTTTTATTTTTAGTTCTATCTTTTTGGCATAGATTGCAATGTTATACTTTTTATACTATGTCGCTGTAGTACTTTTTGTACTGTCCGCTACAAAACATACAAATATATCACCCTAACCCGGCACAAATCTAGCAAGTTTCTAGTTCTCATTAAGTACTCGTAAGTTCTGGTTCATAGACTGTAGATTTTATCTTTATTTTGACGAAAACAAGGAAAAAAACACAAGAAAATCATTCATCATTCCTATTTGTCAACTTACTTCCCAAAATCAATTCATTAACATAAACCATTTAGTTGTCACTGCACAGTGGGTCCGATATCTAAATAAGTCGCCAAATAATGCTCATAAGAATCATGTCCCCCAATAATAAGCGATCTAATGGCCGCACAGTGCGCAGGAACGACGCTCTTGTGTGCAAAATGAATTGTGTACGGAAACGTATTAACGGTGTGTCAAATGACTCGGAACTAGGGATGTGGGATAGTTGGCCGGGATTTAGAGATACTAAATGTCTTTTTCACATATGCAGTAACTTTGTGCTTATTACTTTAACGCCACCGGTCGCTGGCATTAAGATGCTTGTGTGACAATAAAATAGGGTGTTCGGTAAATTGTATGTTTTAAACGCAGATAGGTTCAGGTTTATCAATGCGAGTGTGAGCAATGAGCATATGCAGCAAGCGTATTGTCTAATAGTAATAGGTCTCTTTGGTATTATACCAGATAATGAGCACCAGCTTCAACACTTTCTACGTTAAAATAGCACATAGTGAAGAAAATGAAAACAAAACTCAACATAAGTCATAACATAGCTTATGAGTTGGTTCAAGTCAATTATGTTATGTCAGTAAGTAATGTTTCACAGTATTGTACGCGCCTCTCTCATCTAAACCAAAATACCCAAAAAAAACAGGATTCTCCGCAACTACCCCGCGCTACTCTCCCGCACTACAATCTCGTATTACCCCATCCCTAATCCAAACTTATGTCGAGTGCCCGGAACTTCGTAGCATGATTTTTTGTTTATATGTTTGTGTCATCCCCTGGGGGATAACTGGTAACTGTGATATTATTTATAGGAGCTCTAAAAGGGTGTCTCTGTCTTCTTCTCATATAAATATGTTTCATGACCCGTGACGGGTGTTCAAGATGGCGGATTTGTTGTAAACAGTTTAGTTGTTAGAGTATTTTAGTGATGTAACAAGTCGACAAGTTAGAAGCTAAGGATGTCCTTGTTTACAAACAAAAATAATATAGATAAATAATAATGATTTCTAAGACAAGATGTTAAAACTAGACAAATTCAGTGGAAAGGTTATTTTTTATTGCCTTATTTAATTGTCAGAACTAAATTTTTATAGGTTTGTCATTTGTGATGATGATTTTTGGGATGATGGCAAGAAAGCTATGGACGAAGAGGACACGATACTGCGCCGACCCCAAGTGTATTGGGATATTGTATAGGCTAGAAACTGATGATGATGTTTTCCTTTAGTGCCTAAGAAACCCATGGACCTAAAGAAAGTCATGTAAGGTTTTTGAACCCACAACTTTCTGCCCACCACATATTGAGTTAAACTTTCTAATTACAGCAAAACACAAGTATTTTATCAACCCAATTCACTTACATCACAATAAACAAAAAACGCCCCACAACAGTATTACAAACAGACAATGCAATTTAAACACAGAGCGCCCACTGCGCCAGATGTTCAAACATGGACAAAATCAACACTAATTCTATCGAGTTACGTTCCGTATGCTTTCAATTAGCTCGTTTTAGGTACCTACATTATTTATTTCACACCACGCGATTGAAGCTTTCGATTTGATTTGTAATGGTTTTTGGATGTATTTTAGGGTGAAGTTTTTGAAATAATTACTTTTATTTGTTTGTTTTTTTTTTGTAGAATCACGGTCTTAACAATTGTTTTGTCGTGATTTTTTTTTTCATGTTTTGCCTAGTAAAGTTGGAAATATGATGCCACGAAAAACTATATTGCTGTGCAAGCATGGTTTCTTTTTTTCCGAATCGCAAAATGGCAAAAACAATTGAAAATCATAGACAGTCAGATAATTTATCCATATATCTTTGTCGCATAAAATAGAATAGAAAATTGTTTATTAACCAGGTAATACATAAGCGGGTACAATTACACACAAAGTACACAAGAGATGTTAGAAGTGGCTTAAAATATTTCCTAAAACTAGTTAATATAGAAAAAATACAAATGAAAAACTCTTTTATTATTTTGTACCACTGAAGAACACTATCTTTGTATATTGTACGTAATAATTGTTCAATGGGTTAAAAGCAATTACACACTTACTGTTCAAAGAACAGCGTAATTCACTAATTTACCAAAACAATTTATTGTAAAAAGATACTACTACTACTACTACTTATAGTACAAAACAGCCATTATCTTCTCCCTTCGATAGTAAACACACAATATTCACAAAGGGCACGGCGGTGATAGGAAGCCCATTCGACCGTCCAATCGATTGGAAAATTGTATTATTTTTTCCAAATCATTACAGCTTTCGTCCCACAGGGCTTCAAAAACTAATAGTTATTGGGAGATTAAGTTTGTGAATAAAAATGACATCGTAATGGCGGTTTAAATTTTTCGTATATTCTAATATGTTTTTGAAATGTTATTTTTTTGTAGTTTTGATAAATGATGACGAAATTTGGCTTAGGTGAGGATAAACCATGACCTGTGTTAGAAGGTAATATACTTTTATTGTAGTAGTAAGGCGAAGAAACAAAAGCTAGTAAAAACACCACGCATTGTAATTCCCGAAGGTTTAAGCAGGTGTACGAAACAAGTACACCCACAAATCACCTGTTACGTTCTAGGTCCCATGTAAAAGGGGGCGAGCCTATTGCCATCAAACGGGCACAAATCCAGACTCCATGGCTGCTTCTGAGAATATCCTGATGGAAAAACCCAATGACACTTTTTGCCCGACCTGGGAATCGAACCCAGGACCTCATGCTCAGTAGTCGTGCTTTCAACTACTACACCAAGGAGGCAGGCAGCTAGTAAAAAATAAAAGTTAAATAAATAACTACATTTTTGTGTAAATAAGTTAATGGATCGTTGAGTAAACTGTGATAATAAACAGACAAAATGGCCGTACTTCTGTGAAATATTGTGTTTTTGTATCGTTTAGGAAAGTTTGTTCGAAACGAAATCGTTTTGGTTGTCGCTTTTAGTATTAGTTATTGCAAATGGTGTTCGTGTTTGTGCCATTTAGCTTTTTTTCTGGAAAAGTAAGTTACTCTTATTTTTACCCGACTGCGGCGAAGCCCAAAAGGGTTATGTGTTTGTCCTGTATCATCATTCTTCTGCCCCTTACCCCAATTTATATGGGGTTTTAGTATGTCTGACTTTGTCCTGTATATATGTATACCTAATAGTACACACCCACATTTCGCCAGTTATGTTTATAAGTTCCATGAAACAGGGGACGAGCCTATTGCCATCAACAAAACAAAATTTCTGGTGGAAAAGCTCAATAACACTTTGCCCGACCTGGTAATCGAACCCAGGACCGCATGCTTAGCAATTGCGCTTGCGACCACTACACCAACGGGGCAGTCATACAGTCAACGAGGCTCTATTTCTTACGCAAAAACACAATCAGCCTAAAATCTTCCCACTGCTGGGCCACAGACCTCTCTATCACATTTTCATAATCACCATAATTATATTTTACTAGGAGAAAAAACATTGTAATTATTACTATCCACAACCACTACAAATTAAAAACCTTTCAACTAAGTCCTCTAAAGCGTCCAATAAAACCTGGACTCCCTCAACACTTATCTAAGTGGTACAGACAAAAGCATTCAATGTATAATGCAAATTATCCCTCTGGGAGGGCCGGAGGACAACCAAGTGCTTTCGGAATATTTTAGACGAAGTGGATAAGATTCAGTACTTATAGTGTGGTTGGATGAAACTGGCATAGCTTTGGTCTCGCAGGGTTTTCAACTCATTGAATAGGCTTGTGTCCTGAAAAAATCGAATTAGTCCGTCAGTTAGATTACCAAAAAATATTTGACACGTATTTTTTCTTTTGTTACGTAAACCAAAATTAAAAATTAAAAATTTTCAATGCGTCACGCCGTGCTATAATCTTTAGTGCGTTGTGACGTCACGAACCCCCACTCCCGAGTTTTGATGCGTTTTATCTTTGTCAATATTCATTGATTTACAAAAACAAAAAATACGTGTCCATTATTTTCCAATACTTTAGCTGACGGACTGAATAGATTTGCAATTTATTGATTGTGGAAAGTAGCCTATTATTTCAGCCTATACAGGGTAGGGTGAAAGGGCCACCTCTGATCCATACATTTTGACTGTGTAGGTACACTTTAGTAGGTAACAGCTGATTTTTTTAATATAACCGATGAACATTTTTTATGTGGGGGTAGAATGATTTAAGTGAGTTCTACCCTGTAGATGTCTGATTAATCCTGCCTATAATCATTACGAAGCACGCTATTATTGTAATTTAACAGTGATTGAAGTGTTTTCAGTCTGAAGAGTCCTGATCAATGTAGAGAGACCCCGGGAAAATACCAAGAAGCCGATAAAAAAAACGGTGGACCAATGCGATCCTCCAGTCTTTGGAAGAACAGCCTTTTAAGAAGCTTCAAGACTAGCCCAGGACTTACATATCTGCGTCAAGCCAAGACAAGAAATAATAATTAGAATTTCGTCTTATTCAGTTCATACTATGATTAGATAGTGATGTGTCTACATTACAGCTCTATTAGCATTGTTTAAGGTCCTAGGTGCTCAGAAGACAGCCCAGTCGGTAGCAAATTTTATAAGTGTCCTGTAGCTGGATTTTATTGATAGTGTCAATTGTGTTACTGTGACCTTCCTGGCTTAACTAGATTGCTGAAAACTACAAATTCACGCCATTGCAACCCCACCCCACTGCACAATCTAGAGTCATAGAAACAAAGTGATTGAATTGGAAGAAGCAACTCTGTCTTAAGCCACTCAGTGCTGCGAGATTGGCAATAAACAGCATTTTAGTCAGATGAACGGTTAAACCCGTTTAGTACCCACAGCTAGGCTACAATGTGGTTGTAGTTAAATGTTAGTGGTAGTTTATTGGGCTTTATAACTATGTTATGTGTGTATTAGATTGAATGGATTCGAGTAACTGTTTTTTTTTGCGATAAAAGTTGATCGTTAACATTATTATTTAACATCGGACTGAAAATTGACGGCTATGACTGGGTTTTACTGCAACGACTATAGGTACACACATTAAAAAAAAGTTTGCGATCAGTTTGAAAAATCGAAATCTTTTTTGTTACGGTAGATTATATTATGATTTCTTCTTCTTTTAAGACTCTTTATTTAAAAATACAGATTTAGAATCAAACAGGTCAACAACACAACAAAGAATTTTTCTTGATAAAGTTCAATTATAAAATTATAATTATCAGCTTAAGCTAGTGATCAGAAACTTTTTTTATGCGTGTATGTAGATTCGGTCATAGGAGTAAGACTGCCTTTTCTTATACTGATGATCAGCATAACCATAAACATAATCGGCATAAAACCTTCTTCCTGCTGAGACACAGACTTATTCTCTGTAAAAGAAACAGCGGGTCGTCCTGATCATATTTGTCCAGTGTGGGGATGCAGTATATTTGTAGTAGTAGAGCTCGTAGAGCTGTAGAGGAGTTCGTAGCTTAATAATAACAGCCACTCGAGTCGATCTTGGTTAAGCCGCGCTTGCCTAGGTTGGTCCGTGGATGGGTGACCACCCATTACATACCGAGCTTCTTCCGTGCCTCGGAAAATATGTTAAACTGTTGATTCCGGCTCTCATTTGTAGATCTTTGACAGCCGTTACTGTTAGTCAGTGGCCCGAAAGTCTGACAACCAATCTTACCAAGGGGTATCGTATTATTACCCTGTACTAACTGGGTCGTTGAGGTCAGATAGGTAATCGCTCCATGTGAAATACTGGTATTCTGGACTACTGGTATACTGGACTCCAACATAGTTGGGGAAAGGCTATTTAGATGATGATTCAAATGGTTGGTTCTAAGTCATGGTTGTTACAAATAATGAATAACACGGGAGTGACAATACGTTTTGTAAAAAGAAAAACAACTCCATTTTCTAAAATTGCACCATTAGTTGAATACAAAACTGAAATTCACAGAGAAATAAAGCAACAAAAACTCTTGGATACTAAACATAATATTAATGTGGGGGAACGCATTAGGGAGCGGAAATGGCGGTGTACACATTCAGTATTGTGCTCGGGGAAAAATGATATTATATTGTAACATCCTTTTATGACCATTACTGGGCTTGCCCGCCCAGCACAGATGAGGATGGGCAGATATGCTAATGGAGGATGGTACGTTTGTGCCTAATTTGTGGAAACCTCCGGGAAGATATTGTGCATTGCAAGGTAAGAACAAAAATCTTTAGATTTCGAGTAATTTACATGAACGCACGGTACGTTTCTGGTGGCAATACATTATGGTTGATTTAAAAAAAAAACTTTACGATCAATGAAGATTTAGAACGTTTATGTTCAGGAAATGTCGTTCAAAGACTTGTGTTGCCATCAGAGAAGAGAAAATGAAGAATGAGAATGTTAAAAATATTTTGCAACAGATTGTATTGACTATTTATAATAATAATATATCATTTAATTCAGGTAATAAAAGACCCATATCATATATACCTTACAGACTAACATACATAATCAACATACATATTTATATAAACCACAAAAATCTAATTAAACTATTGAACATGAAGAGACGGCGCGGCGTCATGTTGCGCTGCGTGGTGTCGCGTAGCCTTCCGCGGAATCGCCGATACATGACACCCTTCGGCCAAAACTCTTCCTTGAGGAAGGTCTCAATATGATGAGTCGGAACTCGTAGCACGAACAACTTAAAATTTGTGTTGTGGCGCGACTCCAACTTCTCGACCCTCAAGGTCGAGCTGGTCTTCGCTCGGACATACTCCACGATCTCCTCAACCTTCGTGGTTAACCAAGGAAACCCATCCTCGATTGTGGATAATATGATCAAAATTTTAGTGTTATACAGTATGACTTTTTTATCACTTTCCAAAAAAAAAGGGGAAAGGGGGGGGGAAGGGGAGGGGGGGGGAATGGAGTAGAAGTAAATGGCCTATTTAGTTTTTTGAAAAATCAAAAAATATCGAGATTTGAAATTCAATATTTTTCATTTTTTTTTTCAACATTTCTCTTTCTTTGTACTAATATGAAAAGTTTACTTGACATTTGTAGCGTTTTTTGATGATAAATCATTTTTTTTTCTAAGCTTTGGAAAAAAAGAAAAGAAACTAAGTATGCCGTTAGCTTCTACTCCGTTCACTTAATATACCCATTTTTTTTGGAAAGTGATAAAAAAGTCATCCGGTATATTTTCTTGACTTCTCAACTTACTCTTTGCCACCACCGCCCTACATGAGACAAATCGTCCAGTTGGCCATTTGTCAAAAAACCTGCATCCGCCCAATGAAAGCCGTCTTTGTCGACAGCACAACCTTAGCCAAACACTTTTTTTTTCTTTATCTCAACTGAATAAGATTCAGAATACCCTTAATCACCAGTAAATGATGAAAAATCTGCTATGTTTTCTAAGAGGTTGACGTAGATGCTATTGCGATGTGTTAAGGCTGTTTTTAGCACGATTGGGTGTAACGTGGTGGTATTTAATAAGAATGGTTATTGGTAACAAAGGTTTCTTTTTGAAGTTTTCTGTTAAAAATGCGCGCGGGTGTGTCTGTTTGTCATAATGATAGCTTTGTGATGATATTTATTGTGATGGAAATGATTTCATTGCCGTCTTTATGATTCTAACGATTTAGTACTAGAAGGGGTTGGAACGTGTTAAGTGCAGATATTCACCTTATTTCTGTTGTTTCTACAGGAGATAGAGATGGAAAACGTACATGTGTTTGCAAGAAATTAGTTTAATAGGAACCTTTAAATATCGGGTTGCCTCGTTGATCTAGTGCTGAGCATGAGGGGTTCGATTCCCAGCTCGGGCAAAGTGTTATTGGGGTTTTTTCCATCAGGAATTTCCGTCAGTCAGTCGTCATTCCTATTATAATAATAGACATAAAATGACGAGCAACGTTCTGTTCTTTACATGGAAGCAACATTGCTCTTACCGTTTTAGAAGGAGCGACACTTGTTGTAGTTCTTCTATATGATTTAATTAACATGGAACAGCAAAGCAGACGATATTGTTAGCAAAAACAAAAACATTAAAAACACATTCATTCATTATCCACCCATACTACAGACAACACAATGCTGCTTGCTCCTGTTCGCTCAACCGGCGTGAATATACGTCGTTCGCAAAAGTTGGCTTATCTGTGGCGTCACAGTTTGACGTCAGTTAATATCGGGATACATTTCAGCGTTCACATCTTTCTGCATCCGATTTGTGTCCTTTTTGAATGACATTTTGTATTTTATTTTTTTGAATAAATTGTTTTCTGTCAATGGCGGTACACAAGAACCATGGTAAAGCATTGTGGTGAAATGAAGCTTGTTGGAGGATTTTAATTGATGAATAGGATTTTGTTGTTTGTGTTTGTGGAGCTCGTGGCTTAACAGTAACAGGCGCTTGGGTCGATCTTTAGGGTAATGCTGTGCTTGCCAAGGTTGTATGGTGGATGGGTGACCACCCATTACATACCGAGTTTACTATGTTAAGCCGTTGGTCCAGGCTGGCATTTGTAGATCTTTGACAGTCGTTACAGGTAGTGTTACCCGAAAGTCTGACAACCAGTATTAGCAAAGGGTAGGGTAGGGTAGGGTCGCTCCTTGTAAAAAAGTGGTATTCAGCTGCATCCGGTTAGACTGGAAGCCGATCCCAACATAGTTGGGAAAAGTCTAGGCAGATGATGATGAATAGGATTTGTTGTATTATGAATGATTTTTTGCATATTGATTCATGTGATGTCAACTGGTTCGTTACTTTTCTAGCGCTTTTTTTTGTTTATTTAAAGGGGGAGAGCAGCGGTGGCCCAGTAGTGGCGGCCCCGACTTACGAACAGTAAGTCGTGGGTTCGAATCCAGACAGGCGCATTACTTTGTGTAATTTATTTCATCACTACTGCTCTCAAAACGGTGAAGGAAAACATCGTGAGGAAACCGGTATGTCCTAGAACCAAAATTTCGAAGACATGTGACATCTATCAATCCGCACTGGGCCCGCGTGGTGGATAATAGCTCATTCCCTATCATTGAGAGGAGGCCGTGTCCCAGCAGTGGGAACATTATAGGCTGATGATGATAATGATGATGATGAAAGGGGTTGGTTCAATTTAAAGACGTCGCCCCTGTAATACAATTTTCCGACTTTCGGGTAACACTAGTTACCCGAAAGTCTGACAACCAGTCTTAGCAAGGGGTATCGTATTACCCAGTAGTAGTTACCCCAATGACAAAATCCAACACACATTTATTTCAAAGCACAATCTTAAGTACAGTAGATTCTTCTAGTGCTTGTAAGCGCTGTTACCGAGTATGATCCACTGGGTTCAGTTCCATGATTCGTTGATGTTGGTGTTGTGTAGTAAAGAGTAGTGGTGATGAAATAGGTCGTCCTGGGAAGTATGTAGATATTACGTGCCACAACCATAACGTATACAGCAGGCCTAGCCAAGTTACAAACGTTTCGTATCGATTCTCTTTCTACAATCGTAAACGCCTCGGCGTAAGCGATTGTAGAAAGCGCTAAATTGGTAGCCAAGTTGACACGACTGAGTCGATCGCTCGTTCTCTAAAGTCTGTAGAAAAAACCTACACTTTAGTCTATGGTGAGCGTTCCTACCAAAGAGTTTAGCGATCAACATTGTAGAAACGATAACATTCTATTCTATCATTGTGAACGATGTAAACTTGTCTACGAATTTTCTATTTGTTTTTGTTGATCACGTGATTTAACGTTGAGATGATGTCCTTCTCATTCATTTGAATACTTTTCTACTAGCGTTAACAATTGTAGATTGTCAACTTGGCTAGGGGTGCAGGACTACGTGTTTCGGTCACTATATATTTGCTACTATGTTTTTAGTTTCCAGGGTATGGTGTTGTGCTAGTTATATATAGTTTTTGGTATTAACGGTTCTTGGACAAGACCAAATAGACCAAAATTAATAATGACGATAAATTACCAATTCTAACTTTTAAATAAACTCGTCAATCATCAGCACAAATACCAAAAATAAATTCATTACAATCATACACAACACAACAGCTCACAATACCATAACCACAGCCCAAGTCAAAATTCACACAAACTCATAAAGTCATCTTAAGGCACCCCTAATTAATTTCGTTAGAGGTTCTCAATATCGTTTGCACTTGAAACGCCACTTGAAACTTGTAAGGGAACCGTTTTCACCAATAATATAGTGACCGAAAACAATGCCTTGACTGAGGTAGGTGAACAAAAAAATGGCGTGATTGCATCTTTGAGTGCTCTGCTTTGGTGCGTGTTTCTCATGGGGCTATGTTTTGGTACTGACGCTAGAGGGAGCCACGGGGTGTAGGGTGGTTACGCGGTTTGTGGCTTAGGAGACATTCCTAGTATTATATATTGTACAATGTCAGTGATTAAATGTGCTGGCTGCGATGTTAATGTAACTACATAATTCAAATGTTAAATGTAATTTTGAATTTGGCACATTTTTGTTTTGAAAAATTGGAAAGTAAATAATGAATTCAGGTTTTTCTGAACGAACTTCGACTAGTGGACAATACGTAGTTGAAAACAATTGGTATTTATCACTAAAAATAGGTTGAAATAGGTTGAAATAATTATGAAAAACATAATATTAAAATTCCAATTTATGGAATTGTTCCAAATAAAAATAATCATGCAACGATTTTCTGTGGAAGCAATTACTGCAACGATGCAGTTTTAACGAAGGTGGACTTGAGATAATTGACAGAACATTCCGTCCCTCGTTTATTGGATTATTTTTAATAAAATATAATGTTGTTGCACTTGCAGCGATTATCTGTTACTTACCTACGTGGCATCATGTTAAAATAATGGGCTTTTGATGATCAATAATTAAGGTAATTATAGTTATTTCTGTTTATTTGTGTCGTTATCTATAATGATAGCTAATCTTAGTGTCTCGTTTTGCTACTGGTTTTATATTGAAGAAAATTCTCGTGGTTGTCTGTTCCGACACAATCACAACTGCATGGTTCAAGAAGATAATGTTCCTATTGTGGTTTTTCTATTGAGACGTACTAAATATTGCAAAATAGTGCAAACTGGCACTAAACTGTTCGAAATATTTATTTTATTATTGCTTTATGGATATTTTATTTTATTAATACAAACTTTAATCCCTTAATTAACCCCTGTAGGGAATGAATTTCCAAAAAACCTTTCATAGTGCACTAGGAATCTTGTATAAATTACAAGATTCTGGCCCTATGTGTGGTCTCCGTCAAATAAAGATTTTTATGAAGTAGATTGAAAAATAAACTTAGCAGTAACTTACAATTCTTTTGCATGCGTTTTTATCTACATATCCCTGAATCCCCAATCACTTATTTGTGTCCTACTTTTCTGAATATCCCTGCACCCCCGTACACAATGGTCGTCCTACTCCCTACAGACGTCTCCCAGCGTGGCTCCCACGGGTGCGGTGCACAAATTAGTGCTCAATTGACTGCATGATTCGATTTGCCACCCGACTTGGCAGCCAGCTGACCGGCTATCATTGCCATTTAGGCTTTCTGGCGACACTTTTGTGAGGAATTAAGACTATTGAGGGTTTGTAGGAGATGGATGTGCTGAGATAAATGTTCTGTTAAGATGCTGTAGTGTTTCAGTTTACTACGCGCCTTCGGTGTATTGAAACTTGTGAGGTACCTACAATAAAAGATCTTTTGTTTGATTTATATTCTGACTAAGCTGCTTTTAACAAGTAGGTATATTTAATCTAAACTAATAATATTATAAAAAAGGAAAGATTTGATTTTTTGTTTGTTTGTTTGTTACGATTTAACTCAAGAACTCCTCAATTGATTTAAAAAATTCTTTTACCGTTACAAAGATACATCTTTACCGAGTAACATAGGCTATAAATTATATTGATATCATCAAATTAGCCGAGCTATCACAATTTTCGCGGACGAAGTCGCGGGCGATGTGCTAGTGTTACATAAAAGTACCGACCCCTTGAAAATTATTGAACATTGAATCAACCGCTGAAATCTTAAAATTAACCCTGAAACCAACCCATATCTGATGGGTTGATTTCTGGATTAATTTTAAGCATCATTATTTCACAAACTACCTACATATAGGTTGTCTGAAAGATATCGCTATCAGCGATAAGACCGCCAAGGATTTCGGGAATAAACCTTATAATTATAACCATAAAAACTTGCAATATTGTAAAACAGTTGTGTTAAAATTTTGGTGCACAATAAAGTATTTTCTATTATATTCTGTATACAGTGATTTTAAGGCTGTTAGTTACAGCTGTTTACCCAATTCATTTGGTTAAGTAACTGCTTAAGAAAAAGGGTGAGATTCGAAGAATCATAAGTAGAGCAAAAATTAAGCAAAAGCTGGGTTGTTACCACCGAAATTATTACTCAAAGTATTACATCAACAAAGCAATTTCATAACAGGTAACATTTGTTTATATTACATAAACAAGTGGCAACACTCAATAAACTCGTTTCTTTTGTTTGACTGTAAACATTCATAATACCGTTTCTTTGTAGGTAAAGTAAAACTTTAACATTACTTTTAAAACCTTATCATTAGATCTGACAAAACAAATAACATTATATGACCAAAGAAACTAACCGACTTTACAAAGGTATATTAAATCTACATCGGCCACTTGAACTTTAAGTTTTATGCCACGGAAAAATACACCTTAGACTACTAGTAAGATAATTGAATTTCCTTTCCTTTTGAAATTGTTTTATGACCTTTCAAATATATTCTCTCAATCTAAAATCAACTTTCTACTTAAGATTAAAGGGTTGATTTTTCAATAACGAGTGTAAGTATATTTTTATTCCCATACAAACTTTAGTTTAACTGTTATCTCCGAAATCTCACTCAGTTAAACAAAAGGGGTGAAAACAAAACGGGGTATTTCTCGAATAGGGGTGAACCGTAAAATACAAGGTACTCGAGAACTCGAGTCGAGAGCTCTCGAGAACTGGCTGTAATCGATATTACTGATTCGATTCAAGAAACAATTCAAACAATTGAGTGTGGAATATTATTTTTGCGTGTGAGTTTTTTCTTTTATAGAAATATGGAGGTACTTCGGAATTCTGCAGTTGCATGTTGGTAAGACAAAGAGTATTAATATCATTTGTAAAGTGGTGGGAAAAAATGTAGTGGGTAGGTACTTATTATTTTTAAATAATGTCCGTTCTTGCGCTGTTTTGAAAGAAGAATAAAGAAACTTTATTTTCTTAACAAGAAACAGTGGGTACAGTAATAAAGCATATTATAAACTGCTGGAAAAAAAACTAACGTTTGTACTGGTCGTATTTCAGTAATTAAAACATTTTAGTACCTACTATTAAAATGGAAAATTTTGGATGGATTTTTTTTCTCAATCACACCAGAGAGAGGTGAATGGATCTGGACGAAATTTGGCATAAAGATAGATTATAGTCTGGAATAGCACATAGGCTCTTTTTCTTTTCATATATATAATACCAAAATTTCGACACAAACAAAGTCGCGGGAAACAGCTAGTATTATTATATTTCCTAAAAGCAGTTTAACCAGTGTTTCACAATATAATTGATTCATAGCGAATTACACCTCTAGCTGACTCTTCGGGAAATACAAGCGTGATGTTTTACTAAAACGAAATACAACTGAGCATTATGACCCAAACTAGTTCAACAAAGACTAATTCGATTTTCCGTGAAATGCATCGCCAATCAAATAAACGTAACGAATGAGAATCTTCGTAGCAATATCTACGCTCGTAGCTTCGTAGCAGTCATCTGGCGCATTGATATTCGTAGCACGTAGCACGCCTTGTTAAGATTGAGGATAAATAAATTGGTTTATAATTAAGTAGTACGTAAGTTAATGACAGTTGTTCAGGTACATTTACAATAGGGAAGAGAGAGTGGTGGGAACTTGGTGTTTTTTTTAAAGCGAAGAACTTAAATTGGTTGGTTGAATGATAATTTTATGATATTTATGTCTGAAAAGGCTGAATATGCCGCGCTGCCGAAATTAAGTCTAAATTGTAATTCTAATATTTTTTCGTTATTTTAAGACGAAAACATAACTGGCGAAATGTGAGTGTACTTTAAGGTTCACCACTGTCTAACCCTTGGCGGGTTTCAGGCCGGATGCAGCTGAATACCAGTATTTTACATGGAGCGACTGCCTATCTGACCTCCAAAACTCAGTTAGTTCTAGACATTTTTACATACGAGTACTGGTACTGATTGACATATATATATATATATATATATATATATATATATATATATATATATATATATATATATATATGCCTAAATAACGGTTTATTGACCTTTATTGCCAACAAAAACAAACAATAAAATCGTTTTAAAAATGTAACAAGAAACCTAGCATTAGGCTGGGTGCACACCCGCTACACAAAGGCGAACGCGCGACAATGGGTGCCGAAACAAACGCGCGAGCTAATTTAAAGCGGCGACGAATCTGATCACACGTCTGTACCGCAAGTAACTATTTGTTGTTGTTGGTGTACGCCCACGGGTGTACGGGTACGTTGGGATGTGTAATGCGGTACGGGATTTCCTGTTTGATATTTTAAAAGACTAATTAGGAAGTAGATTTGTGTGTATAGTCGAGGACTGAATTAAAATGAATAAACTCAAAAATAAACAATTCTACTGTGACATCCATTCGAAATCCTATCACAGTCCACAGCCTGGTTTCTTTATGAATCACACTGGAAATAAAAGTAATGATCGATCATTTAAATTTAATATATACGAGTAAAAGATAAGATGATTTAGGACATCGCTAGGTAAACATTTTTAAAATAACAGCGTTTATACTGCTCCTTGAGAGCAAGGCCAAAGAGAAGATGAATGGATTGTGTGAGGAGTGATATGAAAGAGAAAGGAATAAATGAAGCCGTGACGAATGGAAGAAGACTACGACCATTTTTATTTTATTTCAATAAGCCCAATATTCCCGTATAACAACGCGCCCGCACATTCTAAACATCGTTTACCAACATGTAATCATTAGCAGAGGCGTGTGAAAACAGCCAATTTTGTCGCGATGTCGCGCGCGCGGTTTGATTTGTCGCCAATATTAGTCGATAGGTTTGCGTCTGACTTACGTCTGCGGAATAATTACTGCGACGTAATTACAAATATTGGCGTTGTAGCTTGTATACTTAGTTAGTGTGCTTAGGTTTAGAATATAATTATGTTTTCATCGTTCGTTCAATGTTTAGTTGCTGCTAGATGTAGTCATATTGCAGCTTTCAAATAATCTTGAACAATATCTTATTAAACGTAAGTCTATAGTCAGTGAACGTGCTAAAAGTGTTCTTCGGTCTGTTTCGGTTTCGAAGTTTTTGAGTCAGTTTATAGGTGCAATGGAAAACTTCTATTCACCTCGATTCGACCGATTTTGACAATTTTTTCTAACATCTCATGTATCCCTACTGGATACTTGAGATGTTAGAAAAAAATGTCAGCATTAAGTGACACTTTATACAACGTTTTGGTGGAAAAGTACGTTGCTCATGTTACTTCTCCTAAAAGTATCATTCTTCGATGACTAAAAGTATTCCATATCCCTAGAATACGAGGGCTAAAAGTCCAAATATGAACGTCATGCAGCAATACAAATTCCTCTTACTGATGCAGTCAAAAGGTCAATCAATCAGTTTATTTGTGAAACATAGGTGTTTACTTAAATAAGGGGTGCACTTTGTTTTGTCACAATTAAGACATACAAATTTATAAGTGACCTATTAGGTGTCAATACATTATGTCACAAAACAATAAAAGAAACATCAAAGACAATAAAATTAATAAATAGTCATAGTACTTCTTAACAAAAGGTAAGAAAATGCATTGTTCTAATAATTGGTCGTTCAAAAATTCGCCTAAATTATAATAATATTTGTCAATTAATAATTTGATAAGAGCTTAATAGGTCATCAAGCTAATATGCAGGTGACAGAATCCTTCTTTCTTTGAAAAAGATGCCCTTAATTTATAATATTAATAGGCCTCCATTTTGTCCATGGAAGCGTATTTTGCCAAAATAAACTAGTTCAAATTCTAATAGCTAATCAGATTCAATTCCGACGCACACAAAATCATCATTAATTACTGAATTTACACTTACAGTGGCTAAACGAATTTGTCCCAGTTCTAGTAACTAGTTTTCACAAACACAAATACACGTGTATCGGCAAAACTGTATAACCGTGATAATTAGTTACTGGTGCAATGTGATGACTTTATCAAATGACTTTAGCAAAATCCAATATATCCAGAACTAAACTGTGACCACATTCACTCGTTCACTTGTCCGTGACAATGATTCCGTGATGTTGATCCACCGGATCCAGGCCAGTCCGGATCCCGGATCCCGCCGGATTTTAGACCGGTTACATTCGGATTTCGCCTCGATAGATACACGCGGTGGTCTGGCGTCCATCCAGCGTGTATTTAAACCACATTTCTAAGCACATCGTGTTAGAATTTCAAATTTGTTTGCATACGGATTAGAAATTTCAAGTTGGGACATGATATTTCTGATTTTGCATTAATGTTATGGCATGAATTTTGAAATGTATTTATGTTAGTATGGAAATATGGTTGTTATTAGTCTGTTTGTGTTGCTAGGGTATAATTTTGTAGTTTGCTTATGATGTCTCGTCAAAGATTTTGGTTATAATCGTCGTACACATCGTCGCTTGGAGTATAATAACGTACGGAACAATTTTGGTTGAAAATCTTAATTATCAATTAGCAGTTGATTTGTTGACATTTTGTGGTGGATAGTAACACCTTTCCCACAGTTCTCTTTGCAGTTCCCATAACTAGCATTAGTAACTTGCTCCAAGTAGTACATTATTTGAGCACATTTTGTGCCCAAGGACTGTGTATAATATCCAACTTGATTTGAAAAGAGTGTTCATGGAGTTTCTTGCCCATTTTTCTCCATGAGATCTACGATTTTGGAATGGGCAACTACAGTCCATTCACTGTAAATTATGCCTCTGGCTGGGCTGTAGGTAGCTTATTTTGTGTCCATGCAAAAGGGTCTGTAACGGGTCTAGGTATTTGAAATAAATGCTTTGAGTTTGACTTTGGCAAATCATTATCGGCCCAGCCCTTCCGTGTTGACGGTCCTGTTTACAAAGTTTTAATGATTTTTCTATTAATTATCAAAGTTACATTTATTCCACACTGGAACAAAAAGTGATCAATGTTGTCTCTAATTTAAATCACATTCAATTCAAAGTCCAAAGCCCAGTTTTAAAGTCCTCGCATTTCGTCGCTGTCCACTTCAGACCAAGTTCAAAAGAAATCACCCTTATTTCAACCCCTAATGAGTAAGTATTATTAACTAACAGTCTTCCAGAAGGAAGGCGCGACACCGGAAAGACTCAGGGTTGCCACACTCGCCCCCCGGCGTACACTAATTGTCTAAGTGCATAATGAACTTGTAGGCAACCCTAGAAGCCAACTTTGATATCAGAACGACACACAGACGGTGACTTTGTTTTAATATCTTAGAGTTAAATTTTGTTTGACGAATTTCTCTTGAGCGACAACCCTTAACGATGAACCTGCTACGCGATTTTCAACCTTGGAACTTTAATATAGAGTTCATGTTTGGTTGTAAGGAAAATTAAATATATGAAGGGTTATACAGCAGCAATCACCCTCAGTCTTTCTGTATGTATGTGTCGCACTTTCTATTGTCTCGTTGAGTTAATTAGAAAGTTGTGTTGCGCAAAAATGGCGGAGCTCCAAAGAGATGTAACTTTGATAGTTACGATGCGAGGAATATTCTTTAAGTTTTTTAATTATGTATATATTTTGATGGAACTATCCCAGATTCTTTGTATAGGAATCTAGGAGTTTGAAGAGTAATATTGTAAGTGGTGGCGATTTTGGATAGTCTACATGAGTCTAACTGGTTTTAGCACTTGATATTCTGTCTTTCATTTTATTCACGTGAGTTTTTTTTTTATCTTTAATAATTCTTAACATAAAATCACGGCTGTGATGGTTAGGCAGAAGTGTAGCTAATACTAGATCCATATTTCAACAGTTACGTTTAAGTCCCATGTAATAGGGACCGAGCCTATTGCCATCAATAAGCCACAAATCCAGACTTCGTGGCTGCTACTTAGAAAAATTCCGGTGGAAAACCCAGTAACAATTTGCCCGACCCAGGAATCGAACCCAGGACCTCATGCTCAGCAGTCGCGATTGCCATGAATGAATTACTGCCTCGTTGGTGTAGTGGTACACCAACGAGGCAGTAATTCATTCTTCTTTCTTGAAAATCCTCTTTCGGATATAAAATACTCAAACTCAAACTCAAACTCAAAGCATTTATTTAAATTAGACCATTATGGCACTTTTGAAAGTCAAAAATACAAAAAAACAAAACAAAGCTACAGTCCCAGACACAAGACATAATAACTTGAGAAAGTACTGTAGTTGCCCATTCCCTAGCGTAGATCTCTATGGAGAAGAACGGGCAAGAAACTCCATGGACACTCTTTTAAATCAAAATATTATTACAAAATCTTGGTTACATCATTCATGTTGAGATTATAGATATACGTGAGAACGATGTAGGAAGACGTGCACATTATGAGCGTCCAGAGTAAAACATTAAATCAAAAAATTAAAAATAAAGTAATTAAAATGAACCGTGGCAGCTAAGAGATGACCAGTCCCAACTGACAGCGCCTGATCACGAACAAGACGCGTGTATCGGCGCCATTCAACTCAACCATATTGAAGGGAACTAAATGACCCGACACACCCGCCACCATCAGCGAGACATTTGAGTGAGCATGACTTTCTCTCAGCCACCAAGGCATATTCAAGTCAATGAAAGATAACTAAATGCAAATGGTAGCTTAAAAATACATGGTACTCACATGTGCTATGCAATTATACAATATTATGAGATGGAATCTATACAAAGCAAAGATACTTTTACAATCTTCTGCAGCTAGAACAATAATTTGCCCAATTAGTTTTCCCCTATGGTTGTGGAGCAGGACCAGCATTGAGCCAAGCATTTTTATCATCAATGTAATCCACCAACTTATAATATGCTTGCCTACATAGTGTGCGTTTTATACAAGATTTAAATTTCGTCTCATTCAGTTGTAGAATGTGGGGAGGTATTTTATTGTAACATTTTAAACAGTACCCCATGAAAGATGAATCTACTTTAGCAAGCCTGAAACCTGGCTGAACTAGTTGGTCCCTATTTCTAGTAGTATAGTGGTGTCTGTCACCTCTTTTACTGAATAAATGCAGATTTTTCCTAACGTACATGATATTTTCATAGATGTATTGACAAGGTACTGTCATGATATTAATTTCCTTAAACAGTTCTCTTAGAGAATCGCGTCTACGTAATTCATAAATGGCTCTGATAGCCCTTTTCTGCAGAACAAATATAGACTCGATGTCTGCAGCGCGTCCCCATAGTAAAATACCGTATGACATAATACTATGAAAATAACTAAAATAGACTAGCCTCGCCGTATCAACATCAGTAAATTGACGGATTTTCCTAACAGCATACGCTGCTGAGCTCAGCCGTCCTGCAAGAGATGTTAAATGAGGACCCCATTGTAGCCTTGAGTCGAGCGTGATTCCCAAGAAAACCGTTTTATCGACAAATTCTAGTTTCTCTTGATTCAATACTACGTCACAATCACGACTTTTGACATTTGGTAAAGCAAATCGAATGCACTTTGTTTTTTTTCCATTTAGAACTAAATTATTAGCGGTAAACCAATTATGAACCTGCAGTAGGGCGTTATTTACGTCGTCCAGATTTGTGGCACGTCTGTTTATCCTAAATATTAAAGAAGTATCGTCTGCAAACAACAGCAATTGCGGGTAGTTGTCAAATAAATTGGGTAGGTCATTTATGTACACTAAAAAGAGGAAGGGACCCAATATCGAACCTTGTGGTACACCCATTTTTACTTTTAAACCCATTGAATTTACGCCATTTACTTGTACATGCTGCTGTCTATCATTCAAATACGATTTTACTAAACTGAGCGCAAGTTTACCTAAACCGTAATGCTCAAGTTTCAAGATCAGGGTTTCGTGATTTACGCAATCAAATGCCTTCGAAAGGTCACAGAAGATTCCTATGGCATCTTGTGCCTCTTCCCACGCAGTAAATATGTGTTTTAATAAAGTGACACCGGCGTCAGTCGTACAACGTCCTTTGGTGAAACCGTACTGTTGCTCGTGTAAGATTTTATTGGTGTTAAAATGGTAAAGCATTTGAATGAGCATTATCTTTTCAAACACCTTGCTGAAAACCGGCAACACGGATACGGGCCTATAGTTATTGGTATCTTTACTGTCCCCGGATTTAAAAATATGTGATACATGTGATCATCTCATGACATAATATGTATTCATTCAAAATGTCGCAGATAATAATGTTGTTGCCATCAGTTGGGGTCAAAAGATCAGGTTCCTTTCTCATTAATTAGCTAAACGACTAGTTTGACGGTCAGTGAAATGGGGTGAATCTTTCGATCACCCCATCTTGTTGTGTGTGAACTAACTGCCGGAAGACTTCCGGGACTTTTATCACAATCCAGTTTTCACCCTAATGATTCAGATTATTCCAGTCCAGTAATCCAACCAGTCCAGTTCGCATTCGTATATTGTTTCCAGTCATCATTAGGAATTAAGTGTGTGTAAACATCAAAAACAACAATACGGGTTTACTGTTCAGCGTTGAATCCAGCACTGGATTGACCATCTGTACTATTCCAGTTGCCCTGGAATGGGCACTGTTTGGCAATTCTTGACCTGGATTCAAGACCTGGTGAAGGTTGCGGGAATCCGCTGGATGCGAGTCGCACGGGACCGGTCAATGTGGCGACACTTGGGGGAGGCCTATGTCCAGCAGTGGACGTCTTTTGGCTGAAATGATGATGATGAAGATGAATACAGTTACGGGACTGGATCTCTTACTTGAAAGAATAATTAATGTTAATAGAATGATGTAATTAATACTTGGTAGGCGTTTGTGCGTCGGTGTCTCTTCCGGTATAAGAAGAGCGTTGTTTTCAGCTGTTCACATGAGCAAGGTCATTTTACGGTATCCTAAGCATTATTGCAATTCGCCTGGACTGTGTTTATGTGTGTCGCTGTTGTGCAATTACTTAAGGGTCAGCTGCGACCGCAGCAGTGATCTACCGTTATTTGTATTGTTGTTTGTTTTCGTCAATGCTTACTAACATAGTCGTAAGTTTTACTAACAGTTTTTGATTTTCGGATACTCGAAGAAATTCTAATTCAAATTTTAGTAAAATAATCAAAAGATTAGCTGTGAAGGTCACCAAACGGAGCAACATGTTTAGGCTTACACTAGTAGAGTCATCATCTACCTATTTGTTTTGTAAAACGACAAGCAAGTTCGTGCCTTTGTTTCATTTCAATGGATCAATAATAGCCTTTTCAAGCTTAAATTCCACAAACGACGCCGCGGGTAAAAGTTATACTGACAAACAAAGGAACATCGGGTTTACTTCCTTTTAAAGTTTCCTTTTTGACCTCTGGAACGAATCTACTAATATCTTTCAAAAACAAAAATTATGCAGTTATTATAAGTAAACTGTTCGACTAAACACATTCCGGGAATCGAACGGTTTACCTTTTACTCCACCGCCTCACTAAAACAAGAAACGGTTGCTCATTGTTTTTACATTTGACAAAACTCATTGTGTCGTCTTGACAATACTCATTTTTATGACAAAACTCCACCTTATACGGGGCGAAATAAACTCGTTTGATCCGTAAATGTAATTTGGTTTTTACAAACCGTTATTTTGGAAACAAAAAGATATATTGCGGTTATGAAGACATCTTATTTTGTCGTTTGTTTGTCGGCGTTTATTGGTTTTAAAACTAATTGTTTTTGTGTTGTTTGTTCATTTGTCTGATAATGTGGGTTGCTTGAAAGTTATTGTTCTACCAAGACATTAGAGTTGTGTTCTTAGTTATATTTTTACGATGCCCGTGTTATGGTCTTAACACGCGCGACTTTGATGAAAGTCAGAAAGAATACTGGTATTTATTTATGAGTGTCTTGTGCCCCAATAAATATTGAATTTACTATCTGACCGTTATTGGTATATTTTCTCATTATTTGCTAAAAGTAGGCTTCGTTTCTCATGTTTGAAAAGCATTTATAGGAATTGATAGACTACGACAAAGATTTACCAAAATAACTCTTAAAAACCATTTAGCATTTAAGCAAAGCAAAGCAAAGTATTTAAGCATTTCTGGCATAAAGTCCGCCTCATTAGTTGCATAAAATGTTAATAAAGAAAACAAATAATAAGGTTCATTAGGTACCACCATATGTATTTTATTAAAGTTATTGAGAGCTCACGATAATTGAAAATCACGGAAGATATCCCGAAGTGTTTAGTTATTATAAAGCTTAAAACAATGTTAGTTAAGTATATTATTTGTTTACATTCGCTTGTAAGGTCCTTTTCTATAAATAAGACATTTCGATGGCACTGACTGACTGTTATCTGACTGTCATTCCACTGCTGGGCCTTTCTACCCATGTCTACTGGCAACTACAGTACTTTCTCAAGTTATTATGCCTTGTGACTGGGACTGTAGCTTTGATTTTCTTTTTTGTAGTTTTGACATTCAAAAGTGCCGTAATGGTCTAGTTGAAATAAATGCTTTGAGTTTTTTTAGTTTTTGAGTCTTCCAGATCTTTCAATCCAGGGTCAATACGGACTACTGGTCATCAGTCGATGTGACTGATAAACATGATCTTCTGCTATGATTACTTTTAAACGTTAATCTTTTCTACCATCAAGAATAAGTATATAACATAACATCACGCCTGTAATCCCCGTAAGGTTAGGCAGACGTGAACCTAATAGTAATAGTACACCACATTTCGCCAGTTATGTTTAAGTCCCTTGTAATAGGGGGCTAGCCTATTGCCATTAACCGGGCACAAATCCAGGCTCCGTGGCATCTATTGAGAAAACAGGTTTAAAAAACCTAATAACACTTTGCCCGACTCGGGAATTGGACCTAGGACCTCATTATCAGCAGTCGCGCCTGCAACCACTCGCCCAACGAGGCAGTCAAAGAATAGGCGAGACGACAAAAAAAAAATAATTAGTCCGTCAGTTAGATAATCAAATAATATATGACCCGTGTTTTTGTTACGTAAACCAAAATTGACGAAGATATGACGCTTTTAAAATTCTCAATACGTCACGCCTAGGTATAATTTTATGCTAGTTCTGAAGTCACGAGCCCCCACTCCCGAGTTTTGATGCGTTTTATCTTTGTCAATTTTCATTGATTCACAAAAACAAAAAATACGTGTCCATTAATTTCCAATACTCTAACTGACGGACTAAATAGATTTGCAATTTTTTGATACTGTCGTCATGCCTATTACTACCTATCCCAACACTCTTATTCTTACCAACAAATCCTTGAACAGAACCCAACAACATAACATTACACCTACAACCACAGTTACTAATCTAAATAAAACACACCCTACACCGTTCATTAGTTTATTAAAAAACCTATCTATAAATGAATTTTCGTGCACACAATGCGAGCACTATGATGATTGCCTGCGCGTAGGCATCACAATGGCGCATTATCGCTGGGAGGTCATTAACTGAGTGCATTCTTGGTCCAAGATAATAGATTCTGCAAAAGTAACGTATAGGATATAGGATGCAGGAAGGCCCGGTGACATCGTGTTAACGGGAGTTTAGGATGGTTTGTGGCAGTGTCTGATAATTTAAGCGATATATAATTTAAGCGAGCGAACTATTTGGTTGTTAGCAAAAAGCTATGATGTTGATTGAAGCAAAAAAGCTTCACTTAACATCGTAGTTTTTTTGTGTCTGATTTTGATGGCTTCGAAAGAGCTTTATCTCTTTGAGACAGACAGTATGTCTTGTCTGCGGTGGCCTAGTGGTGGCAGCCCCGACTTACGAACAGTAAGTCGTGGCTTCGAACCCAGACAGGCGCATTACTTTGTGTAATTTATTTCATCACCGCTGCTCTCAAAACGGTGAAGGAAAACATCGTGAGAAAACCGGCATGTCCTAGAACCAAAAATTCGATGACATGTGACATCTACCAACCCGCACTGGGCCCGCGTGGTGGATTAGATTACATTCCCTCTCATTGAGAGGAGGCCGTGTCCCAGCAGTGGTAGAATTATGTTATTATGAGGAACTGAGTTCACACACGTACATCAATAAACAGCGCGTTTTGTAAGCAACGCATAGTTCGATAAATACAAACAGAAGAATTGCCGTTCTGGATTAAAGTTGGGTGGTACCCAGACTAGCTGAACATTAAGTTTTGGTAGAGTTGCACTTATAAAATTGAAGGACAGTGAGTAAAACCTTCACGTTAGTGCTAATCGTTGATTAACTTCAACTAACCAAAATATAAATAACCAGTCCTTTAAAAAACCAACCATAATGGTATGTCGGGTGAAGTGTCATGGGAAATTTGCGTAAATTAAAATAGGAAGATGGGGCGAATAGGCTTTAAGCCTATATTGTGCTCACCCCGCTTTTGTCACTATTCGAAGCTCAACGGCATTCGAAGACTAACTAGCTAATATTCTCCTCTCTTTCTTTTTTCACGGGTTGGAGAGGGATGGAGATACCCAGGTCATGTCTGCAGGCAGATTCATTGTGGCGGTGTCGAGAAATAAGTAATTAGGTGCGATGTAGCTTTGTGTGATATTTTTTTTAAACCTCGTTATGTATTTTTCTTGTTGAGGTTTTAATTAATGGTGTCTATGTACTGCGTATGTTGGGGGAAGGTTTGTTTTAGCTGTGATATGTGGATCACATGTTTTTTGCATGGAAATATGTCATTTTTTCACGTGGCCTCATATTATTAAGACACCAATATGTTTTTGAAGAACATTTTGAATAATTTTATTTTTTCAATATAATTTGAAAAAGTGTGAGTAGTAAATTTTTAAATGTTATTATTAAATGAATTCAAAGAGTTCGATGAGACAGCTCTGTATCTATCTGTACGTACAGGTGCTATTAATTATGTTTATATATTCTAAACTGATATCCAAAATTCTTATCATCAAGTCATCGTAACTATAGCACTTAGGTAGGTAGTAAAATTGTGCCACCATTTTGAAAATTACCTAAAAAGCTAAACTGCGATAGCATTAGCAATGCTTATATTGTTATTTTTCATTGTTTTATCTTAATTTTTATATGATAGGCATCATCAAATAGTTAAAATTTTGTAAAGAATCTCAGTTTCGTTGTTCTATTGTTTTCACTGTTTTTTTTTTATTATTTTATCTTTGACACTATGAGGTGATAAAGTAAAACTTACTTTTATTTTATTGTTTTATTTCGTTCGTCCTTACTTTTTATTGAGGGCTCGTGTGGGTGTTTTTGGCAAAAATACCTATAAAATTAACAACTTTTTAAACTGAAAGGTGAATATAAATTTTATTATGTTGCCAGAATTGGCTTTGTTGAATAATATTTGCCCATTTTGAGAAAGGTCTCTAGGCTACCTTCACTCTTAGAAAGCGTGTGAAGGTTGCCTTCTGTATTTAACAACCCGCGTGTTACTTTGTCTTTATACTGGATTGATTACCTAATCAAGTCTTCCAAAATCATTTCTTGTCTTTAAATTATCACCGCATAATAAAAAAACATTATTTCGTTCCACAATGGTACAGCTACTACAGTTGTCAAACGAAATATGTAATACTCTACCCATAGATCAAATTAAAACTCCACGAGACTGCGGATTATAATAATAATTATTTATTGGATCTGACACAACGCTCCATAACTTAGTTCCTAAACACACTCAAAATAATGTTACTTGGAATTCAAATAATCAGAGACAAATACACACCACACAATACTAATTATCGGGAACCAATGAACAAAACATCGTAAGGAAATCAGCACGCCAGAGAGATATTTTTCGACCTAATATTTCACACACTAAAGAAGAATGAACAAAATAATAAGAAATTGAAACCTTATAAAACCATTACAAAAGCATACAATTACACCACAATAAAATACTCTTAAATAAACTGGCCAAAACTTAAAGCTCACTTGGTTCGCACTTTACGCATCGCACTAATAGATGGCGTCAGTAGTATCAAATCGCTGACCGTTTCAAAAGCGGTTGTGTTGACCCGTGATTTTGAGAGTTATTTTACCATTTATAAGTGGGTATTGGTAAGGGAAATAAAGGTGTTATAAAGTCAGTGGATTGGTAGTAAAATAAAATGCATTATTTTGTCAATTAATTAGTAATTAGCTTTAAAAGCTAAAACGTAAAGTTAGTCTTAAGGGGCTCCCCCATGCACACTAGCGCCACTTTAGTAAAAAAATCTGAACTCGTTAAATACACAATTAATATAAAATCTGATTGACAAAATCAATCTTTTGGTCTTCTAAATTATTTACGTCTGCTTAACTCATTGAAACATAGCTCGCTGTCGTTACAGATACAAAATGGAAATCACGGCCGTTTTTACCAATTTTTCTAACTCTCTCTAATGAATTAAATAGACGTCAATAATCTAGAACTCTAAAGCTTTGTCAATCAGATTTTATATTAATTTTGTATTTAACGAGTTCTGATTTTTTTACTAAAGTGGCGCTAGTGTGCATGGGGGAGCCCCTTAAGTAAAAACTCACTTAGAAATCACTTATCTATCATGTTGTTACGATTGTGGTAGCCTATCTTATGTCTATAAACAGAAAATAAACTGTACATAATTTCTAATCATTCTGCACTTTATTTTTATTTCCCTTGTTATTAAGTACCTATCCGTGTTCAAGCTTAAGAGGGCTCTTCCCGGCCCGTCTTTCGTCAACGCGAGCATGGTCGAAAAGCTTGTTGTTTCATCCAGGGCCATCGCGGTGATATTTTTTCAACTCCCCTGTCTTACCTAGCCCCGACCCCGCACTACTCGTCACCCGCGCACCTCATACCGCCTAACGCGAGGACATTGAACGAAAAATAGTGTTCGTAAATTCATAAAACTTGTTCCAGGTAATAAGTGTTTTTAAACAAGTCTTACAAGTTTGTGAAATAAATATATGTTGTTTAGAATTTCCACTCAAAATCAAAAATCAAAATCAAAGCATTTAAACTCAAACTCAAACTCAAAGCATTTATTTCAATTAGACCATTATGGCACTTTTGAAAGTCAAAAATACAAAAAAACAAAACAAAGCTACAGTCCCAGACACAAGACATAATAACTTGAGAAAGTACTGTAGTTGCCCATTCCCTAGCGTAGATCTCTATGGAGAAGCACGGGCAAGAAACTCCATGGACACTCTTTTAAATCAAAATATTGTTACAAAATCTTGGTTACATCATTCATGTTGAGATTATAGATATATGTGAGAACGATGTAGGAAGACGTGCACATTATGAGCGTCCAGAGTAAAACATTAAATCAAAAAATTAAAAATAAAGTAATTAAAATGAACCCTGGCAGCTAAGAGATGACCAGTCCCAACTGACAGCGCCCGATCACGAACAAGACGCGTGTATCGGCGCCATTCAACTCAACCATATTGAAGGGAACTAAATGACCAGACACACCCGCCACCATCAGCGAGACATTTGAGTGAGCATGACTTTCTCTCAGCCACCAAGGCATATTTATTTCAAGTAAGCCAGTTACTGGCACTTTTGAATTGTCGAAACAAAGATGAAAATTAAATGTAGCTACAGTCCCAGTCACAAGACATAAAAACTGTGAAAGTACTGTAGTTGCCCATTCCCTAGCGTAGATCTCTATGGAGAAGAACGGGCAAGAAACTCCATGGACACTCTTTTAAATCAGAATATTGTTACAAAATCTTGGTTACATCATTCATGTTGAGATGGTATATTATGTGAGAACAATGTAGCAAGATGTGCACGTTAAAAGTGTCCACAGCAAAAACACACAAACAAAAAAAATACAATTCAAAATAATTCATTCAAATAAGCCATGGCAACTAAGAGATGACCAGTCACAACTGACAGCGCCCGTTCACGGACATGACGCATGGATCAGCACCATTCAACTCAACCATTTTGAAGGGAACTAAATGATCCGACACATGCGCCACCATCAGCGAGACATTTGAGTGAGCATGACATACTCTAAACCGCCAGGGCACATTCAAGTCAAGAAAAGACGTTTCCAGTGAATGATAGCTTTCTAGTACATAGTACTCACACAATATGGGCTATGCATTTATATAATACTTAGGAGATTGAATCTATACATTGCAATGATAGTTGTACAATCTTCAGCTGCTCCAACAATACATTTTAATGCTATCAATTTATGCGCCCCTGTCCTTGTGGAGCAGGACCAGCATTGAGCCAAGCATTTTTATCAGCGATATAATATAATTACACTACATTTGCAAGGCTTCTATCAGGATATTTTTTTTACTTTTACAATTTATGAGGTAAAATTTGTGCAAAACAGCCATATTTGGCGGCTTGGCTTGTGTAATTTGTTCCTACAAATTTTTATTTTTTGCTTTGATAGAAGTCTAGATATAGTGCACAAGATACCGATCAGTTCAAAACATTTAAAGATATATGTGGAACAACGGCATAATCACGCACGAGTGTTTGTCAAAATTCTCGCGAAAAGTATGGCGGGTTGGCCGCTCTTAAGCCTATATGATTGATGACTCTGAATTGTTGAAGCATAGTTAAGCTTTTGAGTAGGTATTAACGTTTTCATGCCAACTTTACTTCTTGGAAGAATCTATAATCTTAATACATCAATCCCCTATAAACAAATATCGAATTTCTACGTTAATCAACTAAAATACTGTGTATTTTCAACTCAAATGTCTTCACAGCAATTAAATTTAGCTAAGTAACTGTGTTTGACTTTAAAAGGAAATTATTAATTTCCATTAGCCATTTCGTTTTACGACTAAGCTGAATTACGAAAACTTTGATTGCTAATAAAGTTTTAACAAAACGCGAACAAACTAAAGTTTCGACTATAAAACATAGAAATTACTCACATTCAGGCTTGTTATTATTTTATTATCAACGAGTTCTTGGAAGTACTTTTAGATCTCAGTAAGACAAAAGACCATCCTGTATTTAGACATCCCCCAACCTGAAACCAATTCTACAGTCTCAATCATAAAGTTACAATTCCTTTGTCATTAAAAAGACTTAAGTCTTAAAAGTGTATACAGGGTGTATAATGAAAAAGTCATTTTATGATTGTAGAATGTGTTTACGAGCATAATCCTAGTTATTGGACACTAGTGTCGCCACAGACCATTCCTATGAAACAATGACAAAGCGTGTCCGATTTGATCCGTGAAACGATCATTTTTACGACCATCTTATAAAGATTCGATTTAAAGTTCAATCTGTGAAAGGTTTTCTTGTGTTCCTGTTTTATGTGATATAATGTATTGTGTGGCGTATAGTGCCTGGTACTGTGGCCATTCGGAGTCGTGATTGACTTTAGATTAAGTTTGTCTGCTTAGCTAGACCTTATTTATATGATTTATAGTTTGGAATTGTTCTGTTCGTGCTTGTTATTTCCTGCATCTTCTACACCAACATTCAAAAGCATTTCGATGTAGAAGAGGCAGTGAATTAGATATTTGTTGTATTGTAACTAAGTCCCATTGTACAGTTTTAAGAAGCTTTATTTAACATCTCTAAAAAATCTCAGAAACATCTCGAAAAAATCTCAGAAACATCTCAATACTCCTTTTTTAGTTAGATTACTGGACCCACTTTTTATCTTATAAGAGAAGTAGTACAGACAAAAGAGGTAAATTATAAAATAAACAAATAAATTATAAAATAACAAATTACAAAATTCAGAGACAATTCTTTCTTTAAATAACATTTTTTGAAACGTAACGGTTTTGGATCACTGTGAGCTTACCGGCGCGGCGGAAAAAATAACACCTACTTTTCAAATATGGAAACGGCACAGGATTAATTAAAACAAAAAATAAGCTTCTTTTTCAAAATATTAATCCTTACAAATGAGTCTTTAGATCTCACTTCAATTTGTCAGTTTTCATGTTCATTCCATCATTAAAGCCTCTTTACCATGAAGTTTATTTTACATAAACGTTGAAAAAGTAAGAAGTACAAAATTTCCACACACATGACATGCCACTTAATGCACAATCATCAACAGCATATTAACCAAAAGTCACCCAATACTGGACAAAGGCTCCCCCAACTGTCATCACAACGACCGGTCCCTTCTCGCATCCAGAGGATTCCTGCGGTCTTCACCAGGTGATCAGTCGACCTTGTGGGAGCCCACTGAAGTTATAATGTTGAATAAGTTCTGCATAGCAGCAGGCATAAGATAATTAGCTCGACCAATTAATTACGAAAACCATACCATTGTTGATCATTCACTCAAACACACACACACATACATACAAACAAACATCATCAACAGCATCACCATTATGCCTACGGTCAAGGTCAAAGCTTTACTTGAGATGAAGTCAAGCTTGTAATCCGCAAATTGTTATGCTCACATAGTTAGGTGTACATAAAGTGACATCACAAGATTCACAACGTGACTTTAGAATTACGTAAGTATAGACTGAAAAAATTAGAAGTATTGTTGGGCATTTATTGGGTAACTAGCTTAAGCCTTGTGGCTTCATCCGCGTGGAGTAATTGACCTTCGAAATTGTACTACCGGAATACTTTTCAGGTTGTAAACTATCTGTGTGTATCATTCAAATCTGAACAGTTGTTTTTGCGTGAAAGAGTAACAAGCATCCATTTATCCTCACGTGTATAATAGAAGTAACATACACAATAACTCAGCACACCCACCAACCTCGTCCACTTTCTATGATGTAACAGGAAAAAAGTAATTTTTACCCGAACTTTTCTTAACTTGATTAAAACAAAACCACGTCTTTGTAATATAACTTTCAGGTTTTTTATTAAGGAAAACAAGATATAGGTACAGATAGTCTTGCCTAACCATTAGATAAGACGATCTCTACCTAAGTCTATATCTTATATATCGACCACAATGCTAAAAAAAGGGACGACAAAACGAAACTTTGGAAAAAGTCTAAGAAATATTTGCGAAAAGACCGTAGTCACTGGTACTGCTAAGCCGTTACACCAAAGGAAAATGAAATTTTTGATTCGTAGTTTACAGTAAATGAAAGGACACCAAAATAATAAAAAGACAGGAAACTTTATTTTTAAGATGTAGTTGAAAAAACAACAAATTTTAAGCTACTTAGATACTTCTCGCCTTAGGATTTGAATTCAGGACGATTATAATCTCGCAGCCTAAACTTGCTACTCCTAAACCAATAAGATTAAATAAATAAAAGATTAAATAATACGCTTCGCATTAGGAGGTTTCAATTTAAAAATTCTATAAGGTACCGTACCGGTCACTACATTGCATACAATGTTACCGATTCTATCATTAGTATCCACTCCTTAATCCCCATCTGCATCAGTCACTACCTCATCTTTAATTCAATACTTTCTACGGTTTGCCTCTGATTCACCTCAAGTTGTTATTTCACTCGACCCTTTTCCTTATGCGGCTTTGTCATTACAACGTGATGAAATACTGTTGATTGAGTTATTCTTTTCTAACCAAGATCGGCGTAAAATAACGTCTTATGTTCATCACGAACACAAGTACAATAAAATAAGCTTCAAAGCAGTAAAAGTTCTATCACATTTGATACCAATTGAGGATTACGTATTAAGATGTTATGTTATGAAGCTTACGCACCAAATAAACATTAAGAATAAACCGCTGTATTCGAATGTTCTCTTTAAACGTTAACCAGCCAATAAAAAATGTTTAATCGCTTATGCCTTAAAAGCTCAAACGTTTTATTACTACGAATATGTCGAGTTTTCGCACAAAAAAGGTGACATTCAAACGTTCACTCGTGGTCTATTTATATCAACCATTTATTTGGTACACAACCAAATTCCACAATACAAGTGTGTAAAGTATTCTATTACTACAGTTACATCATGCATTGAGCCGCATTCAGTCGCTGACATGGCTCCGAACAGCTGCACGCCTGTTCCGCGCCACGGCACGCCGCTCTATTGTTGCGACAGAGCGAGACCCCTCACACCCATTGTGTGCGCGAGCGAGACCGACGTAGCGCGCGAGGAGGGGCGCAGGCTGTACTCGCCGGTTCCTTATTGGCCCGCGCCTCGCCGCCCAAAAACCCCACCCCCCGCACTTCGATACCCACAAGGCCCCGATACCGAGTCGCCAGTCTATCGTCCGTCTCCGACGTGACACAATCACCTTCTCGTCTGTGCTCATTCACCGCTTTGTGCCATACATCACCATAGAGCTAATGCTCTAACAGAACTTACGACTTAGTAATTACAGTTCAATCGCTATGTCGACTTTGAGTCATCACCCGTACGCGTTCTCCATGCACCCGGGCATGTTACCGGAGTACCCCAGCGCGCCGCAGCCACTGCCGGCACACTCGCCGCAGTCCGAGGGACACATCAAGAGGCCTATGAATGCGTTCATGGTGTGGTCCAGGCTGCAGAGACGTCAGATCGCTAAGGACAACCCGAAGATGCATAACTCAGAGATCTCGAAGAGGCTCGGTGCGGAGTGGAAGCTGCTATCAGAGATGCAGAAACGGCCATTCATTGATGAAGCTAAGAGGTTGAGAGCTCTGCACATGAAGGAGCACCCGGACTACAAGTACAGGCCCCGCAGGAAGCCCAAGCCCCCCACGCAGGGAGGAGCCCCCGGTGCCGGTGCGTTCCCGAGCTTCCCGCTGCCGTACTTCGCCGGCCCGGCTCACGGCATGGGTCACCTGGACTCGCTGTCATACTCCGCAGTGCCGCCGTACTTTCCGCACCAGCTGGATCACCTGCAGTTCTCGAAGCTGATGGCTCCGACGGAGAAGCTGCCGACGGTGTCGTCGTCGGCGGCGGCCGTGGTGTCATCGTTCTACTCGTCGCTGTACACGTCGCCGACAGCGCCTCCGAAGCCCTTCCCCTCGTCGCTGTTCCCGCAGTACGGCGCCGCGCCCGGCTCGCCCGTGTCCCCCGTCACCCCCACACAGCACAGCCCGCATGACGACCAGCTCAGGCGGCCCGTCTCCGTCATATATTGAAGACCAACCTGCCTACCTTGAAGGACCCCCATCCTCCGAGGTTCGGCAGCCCCGCACGAGACGGATCCAGCAGTTTAAGTGCAACAGACTGTGAACAAGAATGTAATGAACATTATTTATTTTCTAGAGTAACAATTGATGATGTAAAGTGAGTCTCATATCAAGTGGCTTGTAAATATGTTAAGGTAGACCCGTGAGGGGGCGTATTGAGTTAAACTGTGATTTCTTTTGTTTTTGATGCGTCTATAAATATTTAAGGTAAAGTAGTGCCGGTTCGTTAGTTATGTGAAGTGAGATTGGTACCAAAAAGAGATTATGTTCTATAGGTGTCTCATGTAGCCGAATAGTTAAGTATTGACAACCCTGTATTTTGTTTTAGTGCTAACATAACGTCAGTTGTTAAGTTATTTGTTTCTCCCCGTGTCTTCAGGGTTGCTCCGCTTTACTTTTCCGTGTATAATTTATTTATTGGTTCTAACTGTAGATGTAAAATTAAAGAACTAGTTGTCTTAATCTTAAGTCATTAGTGCATCTCGAAATGTATATAATAGTGTATTAATTGAATTATCGATGTCAGTACCAACGATGTATTATAGTATTTGAGAAAATAACTTTGTTAAATGCCATACAAAATAAACACTAAATTGTTTTTATTTTACTTTTGTCGTTTTTATTGACACCCTTTTAATTTTGTTTGACGTGTTGAGAGCTTCGAAGTGAAATAATTGAATTAACATTCACTTAGGTGATTAATTCGAGGATCATTGACTTCAATGATGGATAGACTGCAGTAGATGGATGGTTAGGCACATTCCGAATTCCGGCTTCAAACTTTCGAAAGATTATCTAAATCGTTAATTTCTCTCCTTTTTAATTAATTCACATTTTGATTATTTATATCAAATTCCACACACGTTTGGATTTATTTTAATCACACACGATTATGTCATCTGTTATTTTGACAGTTTTAGTGTTAATTATGGCGGGTTCGACTTCCGGGCCACTCTTTGAACTTAAACGTCATTATATAATTAAATTACATTCAGTTCCTATTAACGATAATTGGTATCAACATGATTTAATTTTGATTATGTTTTGATAAAGAGTTTTGCTGTCGTTTTACATTCAATTAGGCTTATAGAGGTCCGTTGGTTTGAAGTACTTAATAAAATAAAATTAATAATTTATTACGGAATGAACACAATAAATTCAGCTTTATTATGAGTTCAATAGTTTGTGTTTATAAAAGAAACAGTAATTATACACAAATACATAGTCACGAAAAGTAAAACATTACAAAAGTAAGTGTAATCATTTGTTATAGTACTTGGATACTTTCTTTCTAAATTATTAATACCTATCTATGTATTGTCACTTAAATGAGTATAAATTTAATACGATGCAAAGGCGTATGACTTAATAAGTTAGATATAAATTAACAAGTGATGTTACTTACATAAAAAATTACAAACAAAATCTGAGTTTTGAACTCCGACGGAAACTTTTAACGTAAGTAGGAATAAGCTTAAGTTTTTAACAACAGTTTAGTTTCTTATTGTGTTTGTTAATTTGGTGGAAAGAAAGAAAGGAAGACCAAAGAAACGATGGACGGACTGTGTTACGGATGATATGGAAATAAAGGAGGTGTCTGAAGAGATGACGAGTAATAGAGAAGTATGGAAGAAGAAGACATGCTGCGCCGACCGCAAGTGAATTGAGATAAGGGACGGAGAATGTTAATGATTCGTTAATTTGGTAAAGCTTAATAAATTGCAAAAAATATAAAACATAAACCTATATATTATATATGTGCTAGTCATGCTTTGATTAATCTGAAAAGCTTCGATTTTAATCTTAGACTTAGATTTGTGATTGTAAATTAATTATAATAACAGAATTCAATCATCATCTGTCGAGCCTTTTCCCAACTATATTGGGGAGTTCCAGTCTAGTCGGATGCAGCTGAATGCCAGTATTTTACATGGGGTGACTGCCCAACTGACCTCCACAACCCAGTCAGTACTGAGTAATACAATACCCCTTAGTAAGATTGATTTTCAGACTTTCAGGCCACTGACTACCCGTAACGATCGTCAAGATCAACAAATGACAGCCAAGACCAACGGATTAACGTGCTTTCCGGGGCACGGAGAAACCTCGGTATATAATGGATGGTCACCCATCCACAGACCAACCTAGGCAAGCGCAGCTTAACCACGAGTTCCTCCAAAACATGCTGTTTATGCTTACGCTAAATATACAAAACTATACATTTATTAGGTACCTTCATTATTATGTTTCTTGTACAAACACGGCAGGTGTCATTGCTCTGTATAATTAATCATGATTAGGTATATTTATTTTAGCCATTCAATATTATTTTAAAGAAGGTTTTTAACATGTACGAACCGGCTTTGGGTTTTTCGACAATACCGAAATTATTTCTTCGGTAAAGATCAGACAATAAGATTAATAACTGTTCAAAGGCGAATACTTATGTCATATTTTATGTTGTCGTATGTGTTTTTGAGAATGCATTTTTATAATTCGTTGATATTAAGAAAAAATATTTTAAAATACAACCAAAAAAAATCCGATTGGTTAAAAAGTATTTCACGGTTTTTTTTTGCAAACGATCACTTAATTACCTAGGTATATCTTTTTCATTAAAAAACTATTATCTACCACAGATGTTAATTAATTGTAGAATATACCAGAAGAAAGTTTCAAGAAAAGTCGTGCAGTGGCACCAAACATTTTATTTTTTGCGATACGCCACCCGATAGATGGCGTTGTGCGCTTAGATGGACAAAACTTATGACGAAAAACATTGCCCCATATCCATATTGTAGCACCATAGAAGCAAAATAATATTAACTAAAGATTTAATAAGAACTATGGAACAACTAGTTATATATTTGGAAGTAAATATGTTTATAAATAAAATACAAACTATTCCATCCAAATATAAAATAGATTCCCCAAAAGACAAAAGAAGTTTATCCTACCAAAGGAGTTCCCAGACTTGAGATAATAACCAAAGAAATAGTTTATCAAATAAATCCATAGACACAAATATAGCCTGCCCCAGATATAGACACAATATTCTAGATTAGTTTCTGTAAAACTTGGGGCTCTATTCGGTCCCCAGCCCCTCGATTGTAAGGATAAAACAGGGTTTTCATTTTAATAATTAGGCACCCTTTTATATGCGGGGGCGTTTTTCAAATCAATTGTTTTATTTTATACCGTTCCTAGCTTTTACTATGGAGCCGTAAAGTTAGCGGTGGAGGGTAGAATTTTGTTGTGTATAAGATAAATGGAAGTATTACTGTTATTGGTACTACATGGTAGTACATAATAACATACATCAGGATAAAAATACCTAAGGCCTTTTTTAGCTGACGACTTTTTAATACATACTTCTTACTGTTAGTCTGTGTCATCCCACGGCTGGGCAAAGGCGTTCCCCGTGACCTTTCATTCGATACAGGGCCAATGTGGACCACAGGTCATAAATACATAGTACCAAAAAGAAAAACAAATAGAAAAAAAGATTTCACATGATTTCAAGTAAGTTGTCAGTGGCTAAAAAGTGGAGGGCGTTATTTCCTGTTAATTTATTTTTATTTTTGTAAAATAATGTAAGTAGGTTGGATTGGTTTGGCTTACTTAGATTTGTATAGCTTATAAGTAAACTAGTAATTTAATTGTTTTTACAAGCCTAATAAACTTAGTTAGTATAGCTTTTTTCTTTACTCAAGGTAGACAAGAACCTATTCAGGAAAAACAAGAATGAAGTTCATAAACATTGGTATAGCAACAACAGTATTCTTACCGCCTTTTCTCGGGCCCCAAAATTGAAAGGAATCCAACGACTTTTGAATTAATCATTAGTTTGGTAGGTCATTGTTTAGATCTACGGTCCTTAAAGGGTTTCGGCGAGTTCGCTGTCGAATTCGTCAAGTGGATTTGTCTGTCGAAAAGTAAATTAATTTGTCAATTAATGAATATTTTGTGTTAATTTGATATTTAAAGGAGTTGAAAGAAGGTTAAGTTTGGAATAATGAAGCTTATTAATGTTGATTGTTTTATAATTTGAAAATATATTAGGCATTTCATTTTGTTTGAAGTTGAGAGCAGCGGTGGCCAATGGTGGCGACACCGACTTACGAAGAGTAAGTCGTGGGTTCGAACCCAGACAGGCGCATTACTTTGTGTAATTGTAATTATTTTATTACCACTGCTCTCAAAACGGTGATGGAAAACATCGTGAGGAAACCGGCATGTCCTAGAACCAAAAATTCGAAGACATGTGACATCTACCAATCCGCACTGGGCCCGCGCGGTGGATTATAGCCCATCCCCTCTCGTTGAGAGGAGGCCGTGTCCCAGCAGTGGGAACATTATAGGCTGATGATGATGATGATAAATTAAGTTTGAAATTTTGAATGGATGTATCATAGTGGTGAAAGGATTAGTCAGCTAGACCAAACGTTACCGAATGCTAGCTGTCCAGGGTGCGCTGTACTATTAGAATAGCAGTACGATTTAGATTAACGTCACTCGGGGAAGCTCCTCTCATGCACCACTAAAACAGCTGAAAGTAGTTTAATAAAAATAAATGAACCAGAAAACCTTCTCACACATTCAAAATCATTCTACACAAACCACGTATTATAATTGGTACCACCGCCACAAAATACCAAATAATATTCAAATTTTCAAAAATGGAATCATGAATTAAGCCCGAGTGTTGCCAGCATTCGAGCATTTTCTCCCGTTCGAGTGTGCCCCATTTTCCCCGTTCCCAGCGAAGGTATTGTAGTGAAAATATATTTTGTATGGAGACGGCATCACAATGAGAAGTCCGTGTTATTTATTTAGATGTATTTCATTGTGCGGACCGGAGTTCGATTCCGGCGTACTGCCAGACGGGAGGCAATCGAGTCAGGACCACTGTGCCCGTACAGGTAACGGATTGGCAAATAATTGAAATCTAGCCCCTGCTTTTGTTAGAGAAATCTAACGAAAGATGTATTTGTGCGTTCTTGAGTTGGAGTTGGTAGTGTAGCAAGATGGAGCACCTCGTAAAGCGTCTTATGTAACACTGTGTTACTCCTGAACAAGCATAATGCCATTGGAAATGGAAAAAAAACGAAATATCAGATAGTGAAGAAGATACCTGCCATATTCCGCCTGCTTTAGAAGTCGCTTAAAATAGGAACGATTACAAATGTATGCCTCTTTCCTTTCTCCCAGTCCTTTTTCATTTCCATTCGTTATTGTAAAATAGCGGGTTATGCTCGAAAAGGCAAAACAGCTGCAATACCACACATTACAACCTACAATATTCAATCAACATCATCAATCACGAATCACATCACAAAAATATCAATAAAAAACGCAACAGAAACAGAATCATTTCAAAATGATTTGCAAACATTTCTCTTGTCAATGCCACAGACCAAACGTCGTCAAGACAAAAGCTTTGATGGCCAGTGTTGCCAGTTATAAAATAATCTGCAAAAATGGCGCCCGATCGTGATTCGAAAATTTCCCGCGTCAATACCTATTGAAAGTGATAAATGATATTTATTAAGTACAATGGCGTTGTCAAGATTAATTAAAGTCAGTGTTGCTTAAATAGATAGTTAGGCAAAGAACGGGTGCCTTTTTGTGTTTCTATCAAAAGAGGTTGCATAGTATGAAGACCTTTGTTATTCATTGCCTTGTGGGTTTGTTTAAAACTATTCGATTTAAAGATAACCGTGTTTTGAAATCGTTGCTTTTGTGAAGGTTCTATAACATATTGAATGTATTCATATTTATTGGTATATTGATTAAGTAATTTTATTGTACGTTTGTCTATGTGAGGCAGTGGTATAAAATTGACACGAAGAAGCGAACGGTCGAGAAGGTTTCTTTGCCTATATAGAAATATTTTTTGTACTTTTGTTCTCGTGTTGACTTCAGGGTTATTTATTTCACCATATTTCGTTAAATGAAGTATCATTGTGTCTTTAAAACATTTAAGATTGTTCAACTTTAGAGACCGTGTTTTTTCTGAAAATTCTCACGTTTCTGAAGTAAAATTAATGAAAATATGATTCACACCATGTCACTTTACTTACCAACTGACTGACTGACTGAAAGACACAATTTTACAAGAGACACGTATACTCATTATAAAAGCATGGAAGAAGAAGACATGCTCTCAAATGAATTGGGAAAAAATAATGATGGTAATGTATCAAATATTTCTTTCAAAGCAATTCGACATTTCACATATTGTTTTATTTAAGCCAAATCAGAAACTCACAAACAAGAAAAAAACAATCTACAAAGCTCTTTAAACTAATACCACAAATAAACGCACGAAATAAAAATGAGGACGCATTAACATTATTTTTCGAGGAAACGAACACACGAGCCCCAGGATTACTCCCCCTTCGACAGAGAGAAATCTTCAACAGAGAGAAATAAAAATAAAATATACAGTACATACATTCAAATAAGGCATACGTTATATTGTACGACAACCCTTATCTTCAGACTTGTGCTTTGAATTTAATACCATCGATTTCGTCTAAGGAGACGTGTTTGATTTTTGTCACAGGAGTGGGTAATGAAATTGAAGAGTTTTGTGGATTTTATTTTCAGAGAATATTATGGTGATATTTTTTTTCATGTTTGTTTTTTTTTTCTTGGTAAGTGTAACGTTTTCTTCGATGTTATGTTAGTTGATTGGTTGTTGAGCTTTTAGGTATTTCAGACCTTCCTTGTATACTGTCTTTCTTGTAGTACTTCAGTACTCTTTGTTCTTTTATTCGTTATTGTTTATTGCTCTAATATCCTTTGTTGAGTATGAAGACTTTCGCTTCATCTGAGCTATCTTGATTCGCAGCGATTTTTACCAAGCAGTTTATGAAAACAGATATGCTTATTACTGCAGTGTATCATTTTTTTTTAAAACAAGTCCTTGTACGAGCCCATAGAAAATATTCAACGGCCAATTTTAATTGAGAGCAAACAATATCTATACAAATCACCAAGGCAATGAAAGTTCAATTAAAATGATAACATGATTCATTCAATATAGATAAACCACAAATAACAAATGCTTTGAGTGAACAAAAAGCTTTTGTCACCACCAACGATTAAACTGCGCGAATCGCATTAGTGCCGCAAATGTGGTGCAATGAAAAATCGCAGTCGTATCATTGTGCATTACAATTATAATAATAAAAAGTGTACCAAACGCTTCCCTTATTCGCTTTTGTCAAACAAAAATAGGCCTAAAAGCAACCATTTACGTATCACCAAAAATTAACACATCATCTAGATAAATTAGAACTCTGTCTTCAGTTGTGTTGGGTTCAAATTCGTGTACGATTCCTTTTTTCGGCTGCTGACCTCTGTGTATGAATAAATTAATTTGTAGTGAGTGCCATTGTGCTATAGTTTCTATTATTGGACGATGTTAATTGTTAAAGTTCTCCGCTGACAGTTACGCGTTGGGTTAATGGGTATACGGTGTTTCAATAGTTATTTATCCCATTGTAACAATGTTTTAGGATGAATAGTATTCTCTGAATTTGGGTCTAGAATGTTGCGGAGTTCATTATGTATTGAGTGAGTGATTGACCCGGACTTTTGGTTCTTACCGCTTACTATAATGGCAATGTTGTAATCTGTATTATGTTGATCTACAATTAGATTTGTAAATGTATTTGGTTTTAGATTTTAATTGTTTTCATTTGGATTTGCATAACGGCTTTTAGTTGAATCATAATTTGTATGATTAATAATTAAAATAACTTCTTCATTAATTTTACCCTCTGTTTTTGGCCCTATTTCTAGACTTCTTGAGATCTTGTTGCCATTCAAAGTAAGACGGCCAAGAGTGTATTTCTTAGATTTCCATAGTTGTGTAACTTTGGATGAAGCGAACTTAGAAACTAGGATTGAAATAGATTCACTTGAATCTTATTCAACTATAGAGTCTCATCGTAATTTCTGAGATTCATTTTAAGTGTTCCATCATTTGCCTAGGTTTTCCGATTACTATGAAAAAAATGTATCGGTACGATTAATGTATGTGCTATTACTTTATCTGTTAATTACTCTATGATGCAAGAAATATCATAAAATCATCAGAAAATCAATTATTACTAATTCGGAACACTATTTTATTATCCAGTAGCATTAATAAAATGTCGTTATTATCATTATCGTAAAGAAGAATGGCAAATTTAAATCAACTATCAATAGATGCATTCGTTACAGCAATATGTACTATTGTTGGTTTAAATAAATATTCATAATTATGTCTAATGATAGTACCAACAATAATAATATGTTCTATTCATACATCAGCATCAGAAGCGGGCTGTGTGACGTCACACGTGTCCACATCGCCATAAACGTCACCACCGTGTCTTGTATGATTTATCTTTTCAACAATCATTTTTACAACGTTTCCCTTCTTCCCCCCTTCGCTGTGATTAATGATGGATGAATTCCTGAATAATTACCAAGACTTTTAATATTCAAGTGATTCCGTAAACGTCTGTAGCGATGGAATTTGTATTCTGTGTTGTTGGGTTAGATTTGATTTTGGATTGTGATATTCGGATGACCCTTCAGAAGATGCTTGGTTTTGAAAGGATGAATGAGAGTGGTATTTTATAGAATGATTTAGGGTTGTAAAATTAGGGTGATACAGTCGGTTTTAGGTTGGCAAAGTTGAGAGTAACCAACAAAAAACGGTGAATACCATTCAATGCAAATCTCACTCGAGTTTTAAGGGTAGTGTGCGTAATTTGTTATAATTGTCCCCCCATACTCATGTTTGTTCGCATGTGGCATTTTTATTGCGAATTAGTCGCAATCATTAATTTTGTTTTTCTTTTTACAAAAGTTAATATATCGAGTACACTTATTGTGGTAAATGTAATTAGAATGATTTTTATGATCGTTCTTTGTGCGGTTCTTGAATGCGAGCTATCGTTTACAATGAGTTTCATTGTTAATTGTTTAGCTTTAGTTGATTTTTGTATGAAATATGAGGTATTTTGCTGTAGTATCCATTGTATCCGTTGTGGGTACTGAAGTGTTCGATTGTGATTCAGAATTAATAATTCCCTTTGAAAAGTTATGAGTAGTAATATTTTCTTGAGGAAGTTGAATTGTTGTTTTCATTGAATTAGTGTTGATTACAAACTTTTAGCCTAGTATTTTTTTCAACAGTGTTTTTTTTTAGTTTAGTAAATCAATCTTTTTTGGATAAAAAAGAGTGGCATTGCCCTTTGTTTACTTTTTTTTTCTATTTAGCGTGTCGATGACAATTAAAATTGAGTCAGTGTCAGTCAGTCACCCAATATTTGGCGACAAGTTTGGCACTTTCAGTAGCCTTTCATTAGCTCCTGTCAAGGCAGCCACGATATTAAATGGCCCATCGTTTGTGGGGCAACACACATTTACACTCCAGGGCAGAGTTATCCAAGAATCTCCACCTGAACAGGTTTTCCTTGCTCCGGCCAACCACATTATTTTTAAAGACTTTCAGGTCAGCCATGGCAACTCGTGTCCAACCTTTTGTTTCATTTCTCCTGAAAGTATTCTTATGTAGATGATGTTGCAAAGATAGATTCTAAACATATCTTTCCCAAACCTCGTTTATTCATGCAAAACTTAAAACGCATACAAGCCAGTTCTTTTATCAAATTGCGAACATCCCTAACCTCTTGAGAACCGGATACCACCGCTGCTTTTCGCTCGGTTGGACCTCAATACGGACCTCTAATATACGTTGTATATCTTTTTAATAATAAAATAATAAATACATGAATGATACCCGGCGTGGAACAAAGGGTAACAATAACTATACCTATGTGTGCGCTTGGAAATTCAATGGATTTTTGAGTGGTCTCGTTTGGTACGCATTGTGTTTTGTAAGCGATATTGTGAATTAAATTATGGATTTTTTACAAGTGTGTGAGTGTGTTTTGAAGTTATGGGTTGGAGAGCTGGTGTGCCAGTAATACCAAGTAGCTTTGAACATTGGAGTGCGATTTTGAAACTGTTTCTGAGACAAATTATTGTTGCAGTTGATTTTCACAGTAATTTATAGTCTGACATCTCCGAAGCAAACTGTTGCTTGGTATACGTTTATTCTAGGGGATCGTTATTGTGTCAAATCTGCAACAGTTGGGTATCAGCGTCATCATTTTTGAAAGAAAGAAAACAATTTTTTTCAGCTGGAAGCCGTCTGGACAGGGGCCAAGAGTGGTCATCTCAACCTGCCTTAAGCTTTTTGCATCTATTGGATAATCGGACTTCTCCAGGGTAGTGCATTAAAGATTTCATACGTATCTATGGAATAGTCTTGAAACTATCTCTTTTATTAACAACTTAGGTCACACGAAACAGTTACAAAATTGTCCTTCAACGCAATCATCGCTCCAGATCTCCTCATTCAATCCTCATTCTGGTCTTTTTATATATCCTCATACAAACAACACATAAAGCCATACATACACAAGTACATACGCTCGTTATTCAGTGGTACTCATGCGGGACACTTGGTGACAAGTCGGTCGTGAACAATTTGCGGTATGCCCCCACCATGGGTCGTTAGCGTGATGGTTCGAGGTAATGAAGCCACTTTGGTTAGGCATGAAATGGTCTAGAATATGCTAGAAGACTTGTGGTTGATTAGATTATATGTAGCTGATTGAGGAGTTGATATTTAAATGAATGTAAGATTTTGGCTAAACAGCTCAAAAAAACTCATTTTTTGCCGACTCCAAAAGAAGAGGTAGTTTTGTAATACATGTTTTTAGATATTAAATTCAGGTAAAGTGATTTTGTTTCAGTAACGGTTTGTTTTTAAATGTATTTTATCGTGCAATTTCTATTTCATTCAGACACCATAAAGGCACATAGTCAAGACGACATCATCAGGGATGAGCGTGTAACATTTCATCCAACAAACAGCTAAAAACACTCCCAGGAAATCGGTTTCCAGTAACACCCCCAGATTTGCATACATACCAAGAAAAACCATGCCATTTATCGATAAAACTTAAACCACAAGACTTCACAAGCGCGCGTTGAATACGCTGAGTTTCCAATCGAAAATACAACTATCCTTAACAAAGGATTTTTTTTTGCGACAATCACAATTTGTATACCAAAATTAAGTTAATATTTTAGTGACAAAATCCAAGGACTGCCTCGTTGGTCGAGTGGTCGCCACCACGACTGCTGACCATGAGGTCCTGTGTGTTATTTGGGTTTTTCATCAGAAATTTCTCAGTACCAGTCATGGCTGTGCTCGGATGGCAATAGTCTAGCCCCTATTACTTGGTACTTAAATCATAACTGGCGACATGAGTGTACTATTACGTACATCACTGCCTAACCATTCGGAGATCATAGGTATGATGTTAAAATCTTAAAATCACTCGTATTTTTACGTTACATTAACACCATGGACTCATTCCGCCTCTGTGAACCGCAAGCACGAGACAACCAACCCTCACAAAGAAGAGATAAAACTCGCTATTTAATCACGAGCGATCGACCTGCATCAATTATCTGGTGGCAAATACAATTTAGCAAATAAACAGACATACGCATATTGACGGCAAAATCCGAGGGTTCCATGATTCTTATGCAAATGCACCCCAACAAGGGTGCTTGTGAGAATAGCAATAAAAATTATTGCACGCCGAATTAATCTCGCAGCCTTGTTTTGAAGTTATTACGTCTGTTAATGATCATTTTTATGGTTATTTTGTGTGTTTTGTTGAAGGGGTGTTAATGCAATTGGTATTGATGTTTGATATAATAAGTTAATGTTATTGTCGCGCTTACCTAGGTTGATCCGTGGATGGATGACCACTCATTGCACATCGAGTTTTCTCCGTGCATCGGAAAACACGTTAACCCGTTGTTCCCAGCTGTCATTTATCTTATTATCTATCACAGATCTTTGACAGTCTTGCCGAGGGGTATCGTATTACCTAGTTCTAACTGGGTTTTGGAGGTCAGATAGGCAGTCGCTTCATGTTAAATACTGGTTTTCAGCTGAATCTGGTAAGACTGGAAGCCGACCCAAACGTAGTTGTAAGAAGGCTAGGCAGAAAATGATAATAAGGTAATGCTGTTGATACCGTCCACTTTCCTTTTTGAAATGTCGAGGCCATATTTTTTAAAGAACCATCTTGATTTACTACTGAATAAACTTTGTAAATAATAGACCTCAACATTATCTTTTTTCTTCAATATCTGATTTACAAAAACCCATCGTTTGTTACAAAACAACAAATGCACTAATATTCCAACAGACACATTTATGTAAGTCTTTTCAATTATGATTTCCACATCGACTAAACCACGGAAACATAGCTACACTAGTTAATTATATTCCAAATCAAAGCATACAGTATATTATAAGGTCTCTCCAATACTCGGCGTCTGCGAACTGCATCTGATCACGTTCATAAGGAAATATATTATGTATGCAAGCTATTATTGATTAGGTTTCATAGGTGAGACTTACTGGGAAACGTGGAATTGAATGCTTTGAGCTAAGTTAGGTTGATTCTGTAGGTAATTGTAAGTTGATTGATTAGTTTGTACTGAAGAGAAAGAAAGGCATGGTAGGTATAATCAGTGTGTAACGTGTCTACTGCTGAAAAAGAAAGAAAAAGTATTTATTTGTCTCGCACAGGACAAAAATTAAATTAAAATTAAAAAACTTAAACCAAAAAATATAAAATTAAACATAAGCTAAATTAAACTAAAATTGGTGCTGTATGAGGCGAAAAGGCCCCTAGGGATCTCAATATGGTGCTGTTACATTTAAAACAAGCTCATTCAGGCCTCGCCTCTCTGTAAGAGAGAGTGGCCAGACATCCACCACGCGGGCCCCATGTGGTTTGATGGATGTTCAATGCGAATTTTTGGTTCTAGGACATGCTGGTTTCCTCATGGATGTTTTCCTTTACGGTTTCAAAGGAAATAGAGAAGTAATCAATATAAAACATTCTAATGGAATGGAATGAAATGTTGTACGTTCATAAACCAAGCCTTTTACGTATTAGGGTAAGAAGACAACTAAATGACCCGGGTTACAATGCTGTCACACGCCTTGTAAGTACTTCGTCAACGTGTCCGGTCATACACGTGTGCCAATATTGAGACGACTACGCACCTGACCTATTTTAAAAGGACATAATTATGACGTGTCATTATTGAGAGACATCATCTTTCATCAATGAGGTCATGCCTATCTTTGTCCAAAGTTGTTCCAAATAAACTTTATTTGTTATCTATTATTTGTCATTTGTCCCCTCCTGGCATTTCCAATAGCATCCGTCTTGTCAGTTCTTTAGTATTGATGACCAAAGCACTAATGAGGCCATCCGGGATACAATATCCATGTAAGTTTTTAATTTGTGCAAAATTAACAGATTCAGTTCTCAAAATTAACTAAATTTAAAAAAAAATACAAAAAAGCAGCTGTTCGACCTTAAACTTTATACATGAAATTCTCTAGAAACTTCACACTACACGTCTACATCAAAAATACACACTCATCGTCCATCAGTAGGAAACTTGGCTCATCCAAACAATTCTGTGCTATCACAATGCTGATCCTAATCGGGCTCACACCCTAACAATCTCCAACTATGCATTAAACGGTTCCGTACCCTAGAGACTGGACCGGCGTGACTGGACCGTTTATCCCTAAAATCTGAGCGCTATGCAAAAAGGGTCTTTCCCACAGAGCACGGAAATTTCTGGAGATGGCATCCGCAATATGGTAGGTAGTTCGCTAGTGGTAACAAAAACAGTGGAAGTTCCCTTTTTTCTATAGATTCCCTTTACTACGGCCAGCTCAAGGTCAAAGTATTGTCATTGATATGCGGGTAGACCGCATCACTTAAAAAATCGTCGGAACTGCCCTAAAACTGTGAATTTGGTAGTTCGTAGTATGACTGATATTCCGCTGCATCGGATTAGACTGGAAGCCAACTCTAAGATAGTTGGGAAATGAATAGACAGATTTTGGATTCGGTGCCACGCTTGGCTGGGATTCAAGGAGTCGAGAGTGCCGCCTCTATCCGCGGTCACCGAGTCGTTTCCGTGCTCTGTAGTCTGTCTGAAGATTGATTGTCTAGAACAGTTATATCAAGAGTATAGTTGGGTTTCTTAAAAGCCTGGTCAGTGAGTTCGATTTACATTTTAAGTGGGCGTTGGTTGGGTTTGTGGAGTCATTGTTGTTTTGCATGCGTGGAAAATTGTTTGAATATCTAAAATCTTTTACCCTCTAAAGTATACATAAAGTATATATAAATATACTGTCTGTAAGTGAAATTTGTACCTTCAAAATGTGTCAAACTTTTGTTTTCTACACCAAAATGAATGGTATTTTACAGCACAAAGTATGTTTGAAAAATTGAAACGTCAACTGAAAGAAACTATGCAACGTGGCCTCTAACAAAGTGGAAAATCTTGACGATTACAAAACTCGACTCAAAGGTACTATTGTAGTCAAAAAATATTGTGTCCTTTGTAGTAACTACAAATGAGGTATACACGAACTGAATAATCTACAAATATTATTCAGAAAAGCTAAACGCGGATGTCATAAAGCACTCGACAATGACGCTCGTGCCGGCTGAGTTAGCGCACTAATTACTAACGAAGTACGCCTTGTCAACGTTAAATTTACCGATGATAATTTACCAAAAGTCATTATTGCAATCGAATAAGGTTGAAATTGTAATGTTCAGAAGCTAGGTCATTTGCGATTTGAACAATATTTGACGAGCGTGTTCGACAATTTGTGTCAAAAAACACGCTTGTTATTAATGTCGTTATTAGTAAAGTTACGTAAACTTGGGCCTGACGAATCGCCCCGCCATTGTTGCGACCCGTAAGTGTAGATAATCGACTATTCGAAAATATTGGCGTTGGCAACTGATATCTATATTGTTGTTACGATTTTGAAGCAATTAAGCAAATGAGTCTGACGTATATTGTGAGAATTCTCGATTATTCACAAGATTCGTAAGTGGAGATAATTTCTAAATATTTTTGGCACATAATTCGCTTCGAATACTTTGACAACTTTGTTATTGTTCGGTTTGAATATTCATCAGACGTCTTATTATGAGTTAAAACGTTTTGAGATATCTGTTTGATAAATTGAATAAGAAGATAAATCTAATAAATCAAGCATTGAGTTCAAATTATACTTAAGAAGATTTTATCTTTTGATGATTAGCGTCATAAATGATAAACAATTATGGAAACTATAAATACTGATCCTTTATTCTACATAAATAGTTCACGTCATCAAGTCTCCCATTTACAAAGTATCACAAACGCCATTAAAACAAATTTTCAAAGGCTCATCACACTCTGGTAAGGATAATTGTAACCGCCAACATCCTCCAAGTTTGTATGGTCATTGTTCAATGTCCACACGACACGCAATACCACCTACCTATGTACTTATGTATTGTTAGCCAACAATTATATATTGTCGTCAATAGCACATAGTGCCGTGTTGATGTTAAATACTCTAGCATGTGTTAATATGATAGATTTTTTAGCGTTCATTGTTAATCACCACGAAAAGTAAATGTGACAATTTTTATTTTGTGGTTAGAGGTCGCGGGTTGAGTTTAGAGATGAAGCGTGTGGAGGCGTTTTGCTAAAGTTTAATAAAATAGTTATGTTAGATAGAGTTAGAACAAAAGGACAAAGTTTGGATGGAGGGGTGTTTGTTACTCAATACCGTCAAAACGGCTGAAGGGATCTGGATGAAATTTGGCACAGAGATAGATTATAGTCTAGAATAGCAAATATCTAAAACTTACACATCAAAGTTTACACGCGAACGAAGTTGCAGGCAACAGCTATTGTGTCTTTCTCATGAGAAAATTTTGCAGCAACCAAAAAGATTACGAAAGAGCGGTGAGACATTTTATGATATATTATCTTTATAATATGTAGTTACTAGGCATGATTTGTCTAAAGTATCCATCATCCGAATACGCTGCTACAACTAAGCTTTCAAAAACTGTATCGTCTTGGTTTACTTTATCAAATCGTCAATTTGGATTTTAGCATTGGCGACATCCATCAACCATCCTTAATCCTTATATCCTTCGTATACCTTCTTCTTCTTCCTCTTTGAATCTAGAACCAACAGATTCAGAACCCTACGGTTCTGCTTCAATACAATTTCCTTCAAGAACTGTCTCATCCGCTTCATCTTCTAACATTGCACCACCTTCTCAGTCGTGTCCACTGAAGCCTTTGCTTTTATCCGTCGATTTGCATCGGCCGCGTTATAATGGGGCTGTTTGCGACAAAAGCATACAAGCGACAATGTCATTTAGCGACGCCACACTAACGCATCTGTCATTTTGTCAAAGTTATGTAAGACCGAGATTGTGAACTTGTAAAGGATACAATTGTTGTGAATCAAATGAAGCAAAGTGCTAATTTGTAAATTGGATTGTGATTTTATTCAATCACATGAAAGAAGTATGGAAGAAGAAGTCATGCTTACATTGATACGGACAGGAAAATGATGGTGAGGTTGACATAAAAGATAGCTTTTTGTTTGACATCTGCCTGCCTATGAAAAACTTATACTTTCAAGTAAAGAAAGATGGTCAACAATAAATAAATACTGACTTTATGAATGACTGTATGAGAAGACAAAGGATTTCATGGAAAAGATATGTAAGGCTGAATTTCCTCCAAACCGGAATGTAAATAAAAGTGACATCCAGAATGCAGCATTTCGTTTTTCTACAACGGCGTTGAATAGAATTGACGTGAGCTTTTCGATAACTTATGTAGTTTTCCGCGCTATCACTGTTAGAATGTGACTTTGTTGGTGGTGCCCTCAGGATTTTTTGTAGCCCTAAGATCACTCAATTATGATACCTAGAAAGTAGGCCTTACAATCACAATCAAAATCCAGGCTACCCATTCTAACATACTCTTAAATACATCACTACAAAGCTACTATCTTAATAAGTATTCCGATTCATTTCAATCGATCAGTGATTGACGGGGGCACAAAGGGACACTCCTTGCTCCAGCACTCTTATCAGCATCAAGATTACTGCAAGCAACGAATGCTTTAACGACCGTATATTATTGTTTGATGGAGGTCTTCAGAGTGAGCAATTTGGGTGAAAGTTAGAACTTTCCCGTTGTGGTTATGTTGGTTTTTAGGTGTGAGCGTTTATGTCGTAGCAGACAGAGCTGGATTGAAAAAAGCAATGATTGCATGATCTTGTTAGTGATAATCAAAGTACAGCAGCATAGGCCCGTGGAGATTGGCACAAGAAAAGAGAGGCCTTTTCCTAGCAATGGGTGAGTTCGGGGTCTGGATGATGATTCGATCAAAACATTGAAGTTCCGAAGGAATCCAATTATATATTGATTTCCATCCATAAAAAACAAAAAAAAACTGAAGTCATGGGAAGAGGCCTTTGCCCAGCAGTGTGATGAAGCAGGCTAACAGTATCAGTATCAGTATCCATCCTGCTATAGTGAGTGTGGTGTTTAAATACACTCTAGACGATTCTATAACATTTTACATACCGCGTCGGGATAGATCATTACTTAATTCCATATGTTCGATGTACGGAGTGCCCTTTAACTGACGCGGACGTAGAGATTACTTACTTATTCTGATACATTTGAGTTAACAGCCCTTTCACTGTTATTTTATCATTTGCATTCCTATTCTCAGTCTATATTTTACTGTTATTGTGACTGTCAACATCAAACTGATCATTATTCTCACTACAAGAAGGTTTCTACTCTCAAAGGTCACATTTTATTGTGAAAGGACTGGAATAGTCCTATGCCCAAATCCCTCCCTGTAATTATGACAAGTGATGGTCATCATCTTATGACGGGTATCGCTTTAATGGCGCATTCGATCTGATAAGGACATATTTTTTGTTTCCTGCCCTTTACTGAACAATGACGGACGATAATCCTGTTATTACGAGAACTGTAAGACAAATGAGATTGACGGCTCGGTCGCCATTTGTCTGAGCGTTTTATATGTCAGCTGAGAGTATTGTTGAGTAATTTTATGACTACGTACTTGCTACCGGAGATTTGTCGCTTTTCGGGTTTGCCTTTTTTTCAAGATATTATAATTTCTCTTTTAACGATATTCTCACGAATCTGTCAACACTGTTAGCTATGTTACCATAATCATCATTTCAGCCAAAAGATGTCCACTGCTGGACATAGGCCTCCCCCAAGTACCGCCACAATGACCGGTACCGGGCGACTTGCATCCAGCGGATCCCCGCAACCTTCACCAGGACATCGGTCCACCTAGTGGGAGATCTTCCAACGCAACGTTTTCCAGTTCGAGGTTGCCACTCCAGAACTTTTCGGCCCCATCAGCCATCCGCTCTGCAAGCAATGTGCCCTGCCCACTGCCACTTAAGTTTGGCAATTCTCCGGGCTTCTTCGGTTAGCTATGTAGCGAATAATTATCGCAAGTTTGTATGAAGATGTGAGACAGTCACTTTCAAGACTAGTTTTCACAAGGCAAGGAATCAGAAATCAAATGTTTCAAAAGACAAAGGTATTAATCGTTTTGTTTGTAACCCAAACCTCAATCCAATAGCACACCTCAAAAACATATTTACGACTTTGCAATCCACACAAAACTAATATTAGCACTAATTAATGTAACCCTCGAAACGCGACACTGGGGTCTCTTAGACCACCATTTAGTAAAAAATACATTTAACGAAGATCTTAACACTGAAGATATAGGGGTGACATTAGATTGCATGTATCCCAGTGTTGGGCATAAAGGAGACAGTTAATATGAAGTACAAACAAACAGTTAAATATTTTTATGCGATATCGCTCGTAAAAATTGATTGAAGGGAGATATTTAATGGCTCTTCCAACAATGATACTCGTAGGTCTTATCGGGACCTAAATGTTTATCCTTTATGGATGTGTCAGCTATAAAGGTGGTTTTTGATTCTAGTAATAATGTTTATGATGATTGTGTTGGGTGGTTATTAATCAACAAGTGGATAAATATGGGATGTGTAATTTGATGGTGATTAATTTTCTGAGAAAGTGCGTGAGGTCATGTGTCCTAAACTTTCTTAGCCTGGGAAGCTGTGGGGGTTGTTGTGTAGTCTACTCACAATTTCAACAAAATTATTTTGAAAAATCAACGTAATACAAACTAATGTGATGTAATCAAAAATCAAACCTTCTCCTTTTAGAAAATAAGCAGGTATAATATATCTACTAGTGTTGATATAAATAGAAATAAACTGCTTTTAATTTGCATTTTTCGTCGTTAATTAAAAAAAAAAACATTTGTTGCAAAACACGGTCGAAATGTATTGGATCAGCTATAATTTTCCTAACAAAACATTACTTACAAACAACACCATTCTCTTAACACTAAACACAAACACTAAAGCATGCATTTCAAAACCTTAACAAAACGAGCTGTCAATTCGAATCTATTTAAAATCAAATTCACATAAACGTCAGTCGTGTCATAACTTAAGAAAACACGTCAAGAATATTTAGAATCAACATAATTTACTTTTACCCCAACAAATCGATACCTTTGTCATCCGAAATAATGCATGGGAATCTCATTCGGACGTTCCTGAAACAGTTACAACAATGGCAGTGCCCCTTCAACTGGTTTTAAATAATACGTATTTAAAATACATGTGTCCGTACGTCTATGTCCACATTATTGATATTATATGATAGTTTATTTTAGACTCTTTGTTAATTGGAAACAGAAGTTGGATGGGTCAGCATTTGAGGGTTGGTAGGGTGGATGTGAGTTTAGGATATCATGGGAGTGTTGTTGATTACAGTGATTTGATTTATTTTGGGAGAGTGAAATTAACTTATCTGAAAGTTTAAGCTAGCTAATTTAAATCGTCTTAAATGAACTGGAAAATGGAAAGATTTCAGGGAAACTGTTTTAAGATTTCTTATTAAGTAGTTGGTGAAGTATATTAATTAAGAGATTTGGAGTTTTTATTTCTAGTCTATAACTATAGTTGTGCAGTTTTAGTTGAACAGCGGGTATTGCCCACTGCTCAACTATTCATAGTTGAGCAATTACCAGTTGAGCCGTTGGTATTACCCACTGCTCAACTAATTAAGCAGTTGAGCAATCTATAGTTGAGCAGTGGGGAAGAAGTGGTATTTACATTACAAACTACTTCGAGTTTTCTGTGCCATGACTTATCTTTCTTTAGGTTTTATTTTCTTCTCAGGATTCTCATCTTATCACATCTTTCTTTGTCAAAATTATATTTTAATTTCACACGAGTTTACCAAACTGACCACTCATTTTGAACCAAAAACATTGCTACCCTACACCTTAGGGTTGCGTCTTACAGGATTCTAATGCATTGTGACGGACGTCGTGACGACAAAACAAAGTAAGGGATTTTGGTCTACATAGTTAGTTTGGGTCATCGCGCCCCGATGCGATTTGTGACAACTTTTGACGGGTAGACGTCACTTATTATTATTCAAACTTGATTGACTACCCTAGTGACGAGTATGTGTAGTTTCGTAACAATGATAAGAAAGGAAGACTTTGTATTCTTAATCCTCATGACCGATTTCGGTAACGGTGGCTAATCAGAGCGCGGTGACTAGCTAGCAAAAGATATTGTACCTGTGTGTGTGTAAACACAGAGACCGACGGCATTACAAAATTATCGTCATTCCTCCGAAATTTAACCAATGTTGGAAATACTGGTCCAAGAATTGAATTATCTCTCGTATTTAACTTAAACCTTAACCTAAAGTTTAATAAAATAAGTGCCCGTGACAATTAGCCAAAGTTATAAAACATAACGTGATGCGTTTAGTGTTAAGCTCTGATTTTGACGGATAAAGCTCGCACTGACATTTATTTGTTAACAAATTACACAAACATCCTCACGCTATGATGTCACGGAGTGTGTACAGAATCTATTAGCACCGACGCTCTATGACTCTTTGTGATCGCTTGCGTTCATTAAAGGAGACTCTACGATTATGAAATCTCCTTATATCTGTTGCATCTCTACTTTCGGAAGGGTTTATACAAAAAGTCCCAAAAGGTCAAGAAGAGTACAGAAGTTCCTAGTGTTGGAGCTGTGAAGAAAACTAATGGTGATTAATATGTCTGTTTTTCTTCTAAATCCTTAGTACTCATTTTGGAATATGTATTTACCTTTTTAAAAAAAAAAACAAACTGCTCTTTTTTGGTTCTTATTCTTATTCTTTATTGCACACAAAATTAAAATATAAAGCTTATGTACAACGGCGAGCTCAACCCAGAATTGGGTTTTCTTACAGCAAACCTTATTTCTGTGTTGCGTATGTTGTGATGCTGCTGAAGCATTGGTAGCAGCCGCATCTTACGAATTATATATATTGTAGGTTCGAATCTAGGTAACCAGCGAAAATATCTTGAGAAAACCGACAGCAGTGAGAACATTATATATATAGCTTGACTAATATAGCATAAGGCTTTTGAATACGAAAATGCTTAACTAACTCAATGTCAATGCAATACTTGTTAAATATTTCGTGTACTTGTGAGTAGTTTAACCCTTCAAAGATTACAAATAAACTACACTCAGCCTGTGCCAACAAACCTCGCTACTCTTACATTGCTTAACAACGAGTTTCATCTAATTAATCGCAGTATTTAACGTCACGTTTCGTTAACGTGCGTCCTTTTGTTGCGTTTCAATAAACGCATTGTGACGCATTGTTACGGGTTGTGCGGTAAATCTTGCGGTGTCAGACTTGGACGATGTAGACGTGTTCGATTTAGTGTCTGCGATCTATCACGGTGGAATGTGGTGTTAATTATTTATGTTAATGTGGTTGAGGGCAGAGATCTCGGATTCTGTTGAGTTGATTGTACTATTTAGTATGAAAATATAAATATTAAAGTAAACACTTTTTCAAAAATTCTTGTCATTAAACAAGTTTTACATTGTAACTAGAAGCTTTAAGGAACCATCATGTTGTCAACATAGGCCAAGTAGAAAAAACCAAACTACAGAAACGATTTTAGTGAAATTTCTAAAGGACCACTTGGAAAAAATAATTTTTCAAATCGGTTCATAGATGACGGAGTTGCGAGGTAACAACGTAAAAAATAGAACCGAATTGAGACCGATTCGAAAAATTACTTTTTCCAAGTGGTTCTTCTTTTCTTGAAGTCGGTGATGATGATTGATGATTGAGCACCACACCCAGCCAGGAGCAAGCCTGACCCGGACAAGCCGGATACACCAGGGGGCACTTTTTTGTAAGGAAAGACATGCTCTGGGATGGGAGAGGAAGCCCGACCAACCGCAGCCAGTCGGCCACAATCAGCAGACTATGCAGCCTAGAGCCAATATAGGAATAGTGGTAAAGACAGGTACAATCCATAGGAATGAGCAATGGTGTTTTGACCTTCGTTTGGTTGGTCTCTTCTAGCATTGGAGAATCATGTTCGTTTCTGATGGTTCTTCTTTTCTTGAAGTCGTTTAAAAATACTTGCAATGGATCACTATGACGATCGAATTTATAAGCTCCGGTAAGTTGATTATAGCTTTGGTATTACAGTCATCTCGTTTTGTCAGTCAATTGAGCTCCAAGTCATACTCAAATGTCAACAATAAAATATCAATACAATAATCACTGCTATCACACTAATAATCCTTATTAAGCAAGTGTCTATTTTCCGACAAAATGTTTGCTTTACATTGCACATCAGGTACACATGCTCCGACCCGTTCCGTCCACCAATCAAACGTAATCAGATCACAAGACAAGTATTTCTCAACGTGTTACGTACAAAGCCGCGTTTGTTTGGCACTATTGACATTTCGATGACATCTGTCGTGGGAATGTGTGGGTGATCCATTATTGTAATCTTTTGTTGAGATGTTATTTGATTGTTTGTGTTACTGATCAGTTATAGGTGATTATTTTGTATTGGTAAAATTGCATTATTGCAGATAGCAAGTGAACAGTTTAAGATGGGTTGTGCAAATCAGAAGTTATTAGCGTGAGTTAGTTTTAGTTTACTGTTAAGCAATGATTGACTTAAGCTTGCAACAAACGGTTTACAGGGAACATAAATAGGTCTACCATTAACAAAAGATGCTTAGTAAGAAGACTATCGAATTACCAGTCACAATTAGTTAGGACAATTCAATTCAAAGACCAAGATCTTTTAAGATGAAGTCTGGATTTGTGACGCCAAAAACAACGTCCCACAATTCCATTCATACTGTTTAAATGACTACATTTCTAGTCTTAGAGGTACATATTCTTCAAACATCAACTTAAGAATTCACTTTCTGTTTCAATCCCAGCCTTCCGAGAAGACAAAAACTCAGCTACCAATATTACCCACCGATCCAATACTCTATATTTGTTCATCACATTAACACTGGTTGTTAAGGCATTAAGACAAACAAATGCTGGTTCGCTAGTCTTGTTCCTACTGCGACAAAATTACCAATGATACTGGATCTTACGATTTAATCATCACGATAAAACCTAGTGTTAGTGTAGGTCATAATGGGAACATGCATGCAAAGCACTGCGAAAGAATACTGGGTTCCGTTTTTCCTTTTGGGTATGAAGCAAAAGTAGTTGGACTTTTCCAGTTCAGAGCTTGAAAAAGCATAATTAACTGTATGTATACCAAAAACATTGTTACTGGAATGACCGCGAACAGGCTGACAAGTCAAAATACAGCAATTAAACTGAAAACAATAACTTATACTTTAGTTTTGAGCATCATACTACATCATTAGATTGAGTTGCATGACTGCACACTAAAAGGTCCCCTTTTTTTGAGTGGAAAATCCTTATGGATACCCTCCGCCTGGGCCAAGCAGAGGGTCATGTCGGACTCTAACCGACTAAAAACCAAAGTTCTAAAGGACCACGTTCTTAACCTCAAAAATCCACTCTCTATTTCAATTCCAGCCTTCCAAGAAGACAAAAGTTGAGCTACCAATATTACCCGCCGATCCAATTCCCTATTTGTTCACCACATTAACACTGGTTGTTAAGGCATTATAAGACAAACAGACTGGCACGCTAGTCTTGTTCTTACAGTGATAATTGGATAGATAAAGAAGGGAATTAGATCTGGTGAAGTTAACGCTTGTTATTTGTATGTTAGATGGTGGTTGGAATTCTGTTGATTTGTGAGCCATTTTTGAGTGGTATTATTGAATTTTGGTAGGCTCTGGTTAGATTGTTGTCACTATCTTGAATAGTTCAAAAAGCTGCAATAGAGCTTGCTTACTTAAAGGTAACTTCTGAATCGGATCAGAAAATGGTCTGGACAAGTTAGTAGTAGTTTAGTACTGAAACTAACTCTTAACTTGCGTTTTTCAGATATTACCAATTTCTTGGTCTGATAAGATAACCTTTTTTCTATTGCCACTTTTTATATTGCTTGTAAAATATTTTCTTCTTTTTTCCGTTCTTCTCCTATTGATACATCGACGTAGTGACCTGGACATCCGTCTCCTCATACAAGTCTTGAAGGGTGCACCACTTCTCGTCGGCTGTATTCGTTTCTACACTAAGAAGTTCTTGTCCAACAACCCCAAGGCTCTATTCGCCCTATAAGGCAAAAATAGCGTGAAAATTAGAACACCAGAACAAGAACAAATAGCTCCTAAACTACAGGAAACTAGGGTGGACGGGGATATGGTTAAAAGTGTTAATTTGGTCAAATAATGATGATAACCCTACTTAGAGGCTGGGTGACGCTTCTCAGAAGGACACACGTTTACAAAATAAACGACGACTTCTGTAGTACGCGCCACCGAAGTATGGGATAGAGGGATGGAGTCGACTTTGAAAATTAAAAATTTTGATTCCGTACGGTTACGGAATCAATATTTTTAATTATCAAAGTCGACTCAGAAGGCAGAAGCAAAAGCCCGGTGGCTTCTGCCTTCCCTTTACAGAATGCAGGAGTTACGTTACGTGATTTACCACAGCTTTTTTGATCGTTACCTCGTGTAAGAATTAAATTCAACAGCTGAATCTTTGTAAGAAAAAAATACTTAAAGATTTGGCAAATTCCTACTGTAAGGCAAAAGCATCTCTTATCATAAACAGCTATGGAACTAGTATTATTTGTGAATTCAGAATATACCTACTAATAACAGGTTTCATAGATGGTTGTTGGTTTTTTAGATATCACTCAGTGTGGTGAAGACCACACTCAGTGATATCTAAAACAAAAGTGCTGAACACTTAAGTAAATTTTAAATGGCAATAGCAAAGCTTTACACCAAAATCTTAACAGAATAAAGTCCTCTCCACACACGCCCCTATCTTGTCAATGCTCCTGGCATAGTCCATTACTTAAACAAACCGGGGATTGTGTGTAGTGGCCACTTTACACCCACGTGGGCCAGTTTGTCTGTCTGTCTACCCTCACGTCGGAAACTGAGGTGAAATGAGTAGCGCTGAAGATTGTCTTCATTATCCTTTGAGGTGAAAGTAAGATATTTGCTTGTCTTTTGAGGATTTTGCAAATTACAAATAATTTGGTCTTGAATTGTTTGTGCTTTTGTGTCGGTATTATTTTGATTTTCTGCAGCACAGTATTGTATGTCTGTCATCATGATCAGTGTTAAAACATCTTTCTTTAAGGTCTGCCATCAATCCGGCGCAAATCCAGACTCCATGGTTGCTACTGTGACTTCTATAATATTTCCTCTTGGGGTAGGGCACTGTCTCTTGTAACAGGTCTATCACCTAGCATAGAAGACAGACAGACGCAATAGGCATGACGACGGAATCAAAAACTTGCAAATCTATTTAGTCCGTCTGTTAGAATATTGGAAAATAAAGGACAAGTATTTTTTGTTTTTGTAAATCAATGAAAATTGACAAAGATAAAACGCATCAAATTTCGGGAAAGGGGGGGCTCGTGACGTCAGAACTAGCTAAAAATTATACCAAGGCGTGACGTATTGAGAATTTTAAAAGCCTCATATCTTCGTCAATTTTGGTTTACGTAACAAAAGAAAAAATTAGTGTCCAATATTTTTTGGAAATCTATCTGACGGACTAATTCGTTTTTTTTTGTCATCTCGCCTATTCACACAATTTTGTAACCACTTTCTTTTGTAATAAAGATTATCAATTTATATCACTCGCTTTGCTCTTCTAAAATAGAACTAATCTGACAATATTATTCCTACGATTATATTTTTCCTAATTTTGTCGTGTAAATGTATAGTCTCATAAGCTTTTCACTGACTGAAGCTCACATTTGTCAATGGGTATCGACGTATCATACATCTTACCAGCGCATTACACCTCGCGACAAGCTTTCAACATCATATCAAAACCAACAAATAAAATCTCAACTTTCACAAAACCACAAAGAATCGTCGTCCATAGAAAGCTATTTCCAACAAACTATATTGTTCGACGCGAACACAACTATATATTATTATGTATTCCCGTTTATGGAAAACGATATTTACCGGCGCTTCGTGTATACATACAAGGTTATTTAATCAGTATTTTTGACAGGAAATGCATTGTTGACACGGTTGCTGTGCCCAGCGGTGCCTGGCTGGACCTGTGGCGGCGTTTAGGTCTCCTTCAAATATTATGACATTAGCTCTTTGTCATTTTGGGCGTAATGTGTGGGACGGTCGGATAGTGGAAGCGAAGCGGTAGACACGCGAAGTATTTGCAGGAAGCTTGTATGTTGATAACGGTTGGTAAAAGAACACTTGGCAAGATTTACAGATGTTCCATGCTGATATTGATGATATTTCTGAGTATTCGAATAGAATAGAATAGAATTTTTATTTTGCAAATATGGGTAATACAATATAGTTGTTATGACTTATCAAAGTTCAGCCATATTTTACCATTCGGCATGCAAACATTTACATTATCTATGAAACATGTAATTACATTTTAGAGACCAGATCGATTATATTATTATTATTACAATTATCATTCAATAGATCAGCTAATAAATTATTATCATTTTCATTACAATTATCATTCAATTAATAAATTATCATTTTATTACAATTATCATTAAATTACAAACCTCGACAGATATTGTTGTTACAAAATAAGTAATTTTAGTATAGTTCTTCACTTTAACAACATTAATGTTGCAATTTAACTATTTCACTCCAACCTAAAACTTCCAAGTTAAGTTTTAATAAAAATTTAATCTTGTTAAAGAATATTTCAAAACTGAATCGCTGGATGCGAGTAGCACGGGAACGGTCAATGTTGCAATACTTGGAGGAGGCCTATGTCTAGCAGTGGACGTCTTTCGGCTAAAATGATGATAAATAAATAAATAATAAATATCGCTGGACATTACACATAGCGCCATCTAGTGCCACACTAAGAAACGAGGCTTGTGTCGTGGACACCAGATAGTTGATATATACTACATTGATACTTTTTCTTTGTAAATACATACTTATTAAACATAAACATTCATGACTCGGAAACAAATGTCCATGCTCATCACACAAACATTTGCTCCTACCAGGATTCGAACTCGGGACCCTACGAACGTAAGGCAGCATCACTACCACTGCGCCATTTAGAAGTACCTACAGGTACTTACTGTTTAATATTGTACCACACTAAGAGTCCCTGGAAATATACTGGAAGCTAAGATTATTTTAAAAACATGGCTTCAGGACCTGACCTATCATGAAACAGAAAATATCCTGTGTCCCTTGAAGTGACTAGCACTTCACGTAAACTTACTCAGAGAGTCAAGATCTTCCGTGTCGCTTCTTTTAAACTCACACACACATACACACATACACACTCGCACAAACACTACACTCTTTCACCCTTCGACTAATAATGTCACCATGTTAATTTTTTTTTTTTTTTAATTATACATGTCCACTAACTTTACGAATTTTATTTTAAATTTAATTATAAGATTTTAATATTATATTATTTTCATTTGTGAAAAATTGTATAATCACTATTCTCTTAATGAATTATTACTTTTGCTTTGCTGTGCTGTGTCACACAGAACTTTCGAATGCAATCTGCCTTTACCGCTGATTTGGGCGACGAAAATACAGGCTGTGCCTAGTTTGGGGCCCACGGCTTCTCTAAATCATGTTTTGTGGTAGAAGTCAATGTAAGACACTCAAAACATTGTGCTGATGAATAGATTGAATAGTACGGGGTCGTGGAGGTGTTTAAAGTAAAAATGTTACAATAAAAACTTGTATTTAAAAAAAAACTTGTCAAAAAGTTGGAACTTTGACCCCCAATATCTCCGTAACTAGAAGGTTCCCAGGTATGGTGTAGAACAAAAAAATGATCGCAATGACGGAGAGAACAAGTGCCTTTCGGCTTCGTTAAGAGGTTTTTTTACACCCTTTATATCTTCATTATCGCTTCCGCTGTACCCGACCCTTATCCTACTCATTGTCGACTCATAATGAACTCAATAATACCACAACGCAAGTACGGGGACTACGCGACAACTAGTCCCGAAAAAGGAAATCACGACATTTTCCAAGATGGCCGCTGTGTGTTTGACATGTCGCGCCCTGTTCAATGATCGATGTTTGTTGAACATGTCGCCACTTACAACTATTTAGAGATGTGTATTAGTTATTTGGTAAAATGTTTAGGGTGTGTTTTGGTAGGTTCGAAAGCAAATGATGTGATTGGTAAAATTATACAAAATAAATTTATGATTGAGAAAAGTTTCTTCATTTTCGTAATTTGCAGGACCACATAACTACTTATGTATCATTCATCTGCCTAGCCTTTTCTCAACTATGTTGGGGTCGGTTTCCAGTCTTACCGGTTGCAGCTGAATAACCAGTATTTTACATGGAGCGGCTGCCTATCTGACCTCCACAACCCAGTTAGTACTGGGTAATACGATATCCCTTGGTAAGACTGGTTGTCAGACTTTTTGAGCCACTGACTACCAGTAACGACTGTCAAAGATCTACAAATGATAGCCGGGACCAACTGCTTAACGTGTTTTCCGAGGCACGGAGGAAACTCGGTATGTAATGGGTGATCACCCATCCACAGACCAACCTAGCTAAGCACGGCTTAACCAAAAGATCGACCCGAGCGGCTGTTACTATTTAGACACGAGCTTCTCTACCACATAACTACGTAGATTTGTTACCTTAATTTTCCATATTATTTGACAGAAAACATTTTACATTATAGGTAGGTACTTCTAGGAATTCCGACTACGGCAAAGTCCATGTAAAAAATACCTCGTATACCTAAGTATTTTCTGCAACTGAGTATCAACTTCTTGTTCGGTATTCATAAAATGATATAAAAGTCATGTTATAATACCTACTGCATGTTTGAACATAGACAACACAATATAGACACTTAACTTTTCCCTCTTTATTCACACACAATAATAGTTTCCCGGCTAGTTCCGATGTAGAAGTCACTTCATGCGACAATATTATATATAAATGTACCTCCCAGCCCAAAAAGCGCTTAAAACCAGACAGCGTTTCAGCACTAAAAACTTAATTCTCTCCGAAACCCTAAAGAGTTTATAGCCTCTAAAGAGTTGTTAGGAAACTGACTCTTTGGCCATAAAGCACTGTGTTTATGTGGACCAAACAATGGTAGATAAATAATGAAACTTATCGAACGTGTTGGTTAACAAACATGGGTGTTTGTTGCGGTTACAAACGTTGGTCCCGATGCTGGTGGTGGGATGAAGAAATTGATGGTGTTGATGTGAGTGTCAATAGCTTGTTTAACTTCTTAGACAATGTGTTGTGAAAGAACTTTTTGTGAAACTGTTCATCAGGAGATATTACATCAATAATTCTTTAAAATGGTTTTGGTAATGGTTTTGGTTGTTTTATGAAATGTTACTTTTGAGCTTACGTCTGAATACAGAAGAGACAGACAAGTCAAAATGGTTTTACTAAATCTAATGCCTTGAAAAGTCCTTGTCACCTTGCTAAAAATCCTTGCCAGTACAATCGTCGTCCCTTACACTTAACTACTCCAAATGGCGCTCTGATTACCAAGTACACCAGTAGGTACCACACATCGGCAACCAAAACGCACAACAATTTCAGCTCAGCGAATCAAAACCCATTACTGCACAAATTAATGACACCGATCGCTTGGTCCTATTAACGGCAACCGAGGATAAATAGCTTATCCGCGTTTAAAGCTATTTAAAGCCATTTACGGCCGTTTATCGGTATTTATGGGCACCTGACGTGGCTCGCCAGCTTTGGCCGTGTTTATAAGCCCGTTGTCAGTGGACAGGCAACAATGCGCGTATAGATTTATGCCCGCATTGAGTGTTTTTCTTGGTACGGTCTGATGGGTTGCACCGTGGTCGATGTTTGACATTTAAAGTGACGGTTAGCGTTTAATTTTTGTGTTTATCGTTGAGGTAGGGATGTCATTGATAGTGCAGGTGGCGCTGTTGTCGTTGTCATGCAACGTGACGGATTTGGCTGATAGATTTCAGTACATAGAGGCTTTTATTTGGTTGTTAAAGTTATTGAATTAGTTGTACCGTCGGCTTAGACTTTTATCCATAACGCGATATTATTATTACTCTGATGTGTAGTAAAGTATTTCTAATCTATCCTATATTTTGCTGTTTCTATCTTATTTCTTAGCCATCTTCCAAAGTGTGGCAATTTAATCCGCGCTCCTTCAACCAGTTAACTGCCGTTAACCAAACCACAGATTAACTTAAAAATCTCGATGTAACCTTTCGTCACTGGATTTTTGTTTTACGCCCGTCACCTTTTGTGCAAGAATAAAGACGAGCCAGGGGCGGGGAATGTCAAGCTCGGATTAGCACTGATTTAGTGCCCATTCGCACAGGACGAACCTTTGACGGTTAGCTTTAGAGTTTTGGACCCATGACGGTCCATGGCTTTAGACCTTTCGGTGTTAATAGTTCAAACCCGGATTGAATACGGTTTTGGGAATCGGTAGAAGATTTTTGTTTAGTTGGAAAAGGATTTTGGGCAATTGATTGGTCTTTGAATCTTGTGAATTTGAATTCAGGTTTGAGGTTTAAGATCATTTATTCTCATAAGAATTACACTATTCACTTACATGAGAATATTAAAACTAAACACTTAAAAATAACATAAAGTTGGGGTTATTACAAAAATTAGACATCGATTTTATGAATGTTTTGAGGGTAGATTACAAATCATTGTGCACTAAATGTTCGTTTGATACATGTAAACAAGTAACCGTGTAATAGATATACTGTAACTGGATGTGGCTCGACACTATTGTAGGGAATGTGAATTTTTTATTATAAATTGTTTAAGTAGCTTTTTAAAATTTGGTTTTGATTTGGATTCTTTGAGGTCTCTCGGTAACTTATTAAATATTTTAGATCCTTCGTACACGATAGTTTTTCTTCCGTAGTTTGTGCGGGTTGGGTGTAGTTGTAAGAAGTCTTGTTCACGTCGCAGTTTCATTTTGTGTTTTTTTATATTTTTTTTGAAGGTTATGTTTGAGTGTATATTTTTATTTAGTATTTTTCGAATTAGTATGCATGTGTTATAAATGTATGTTTGTGTTATATTCATTACTTTGATTTTTTTGTATAGAGTTTCTGTTGGAGTTAGATAGTCATAGTTAAATAACGTTTTCAGTAGTTTATTTTGAGCAGTTTGTAATAAGTTCGTATGTGATTTTGCAGCTGTACCCCATATTTCCACTAGGTAGTCAATATGCGGCTTAACAAGGGAGAAATAGATTAAATAGCGAACTTGGCGTGGTAAGCAACGAACGATACCTCGTAGGGTACCCGTGAGTGATTGGATTTTTGATTTAATTTTTTGAATATGTGGAAGCCAAGTCAATTTACTATCCAAAATTAGTCCTAAATATTTTTCTTGATCTACTTTATTTATAGTTTGATTATTTATTTTTAATGGTTTTACTAAAGCATAGCAGTGCGATCAATAAGCTTTTGATAGTGGTATTTAGAGAACTGAATTATGAATTAACGAGATTTCTTTGAATTCAGTATGTACATTCGGCTAACTACAAATAGATTTTAACAATAATAAATATGTACAAGTATCAAAATACAAAACCGATTAAATGGCTTCAAAAAGTTTGTCCACGTCCTTCAATAAGTATAGTGCCCAGAGGGCCGGCAGCATTGCAACGTTGGCAACGCTAATTCTTTGGCCAAAAAATACGAGATTAACTTATTGGTGTGAACATGAACAAGGGAGAATGCATTTGGATGCATTCTCCCATGTTCATGCTATTGATAGTAGGTATCGTAAGATCGCTCTATATGTTATAGTGGTAAGCTAATTACAATCGTGAAGGTAACTGTTAAACCAATGGCGTTGTCGTTGCTAGTTCAAACATCGCCTTTGGTTGACAAATTACATTTTAAATTCCAAATCAAGAAACTTGATCCCGTTGGTTAGATTTCGACCTAGCTATTGACAAACCTTCTACAATGCTTTGACCGACCTTTCCCATACGTTGGTTAGAGTAAGAACTATTTTTTTTTTGTTATAGACAAGGATTTGGTATAATTAGATAATAAAATCTTCTCGCCTTTCACTGTTAAACTTTATTTTCAATATTTCATCAACATTATCTTCCTGCTAGATCCATATCTTGGGGTTTGCGTAACTTTTATCTTCATTGAACAGCAAAATTTATTTGGTTTATATTACTCATTCAGTAACCGCAATATCATCAGACATTCCTACAGGTTCAGCTTGAGACAAATATCAATTTATCATCTCAAACATATTTGTTTTCGATTCCGAAACCTAATTACACGTGCACAAACCCACACCACATTGGATTATGAGAATGGACAACAAGATAACCCCTCGTAAGCATATTGAAATATTGTGTCGTAAAAGTCACATCCCCAACTCGTTCAGGTTAACCGACCGACGCGAGATTGACGCTTTTGACGTATGACTTCATTTGTCTGACTTCGATAAAATTGTGCCAACTGAATTTTGCAGCATTATGCCTGGTTTAACTCTCTGAGTCTGAGCAAATACGGTTGATTATCGTTTAGGTTTTTGTTTCTGGGGTCGTAAGCTTTGGCAAAAGGATACTTTCAAGAGCATCTTTTTCGACCGCAACGTTATGAGATCTCCCTTAGAATTTGAAAACAAAGATGCATTCTGATGGGTGCCCGTGATTTAGTGATTTGCGTTTCGCTGTATATTCCCTGGTGGATTGCAAAACAAAGGTTTTAGGTGTAATATTTTGGGCAATGGCTCTGTTGTGCTTTTCGGTGTTATTGGTATTGCTTTTTTTGGTGTTGATGAATTTTTTTGGAAATATTTTTGTGAAGAATGTTGTTTATTGTAAAGGTTGAACTATGTCAAAACTAGAATACTCAAAATAAAATAGTTTATGATAAATTAAAAATCAATTTAACAATGAGATTTTCATTCTTTAGAAGGCCATAAAAAATCATAGATCAATTCAAATGATTTTGTTTCTTCAGCTTCATTGCTTCATCTTTCCTCTCCAAAATAACATTCACTGAGATAGACTTAGAGCTATTACACAAAAGTCCCATGGAACAATAGGCGAACCTGTATGGCTGCTACTGAGAAATACCTGATATAGTTGGTGCCAGTTAAGATCGCAAAAGCGGTCATTGACCCACCTACATTTATTAAAGTTCTTAACTTTGAAATCCAAAAAAAAACCTGTTCAAGTCTTAAATCGTCATCTATCGTGATCTTCTACATTTTTTCTAATGAAAAACGATACATGATTCATTTGTTTTGTTTCGTAGGAAGAGATATTAGGGAAAGGGCAATGACCGCTATTGCGATCTTAACTGGCACCAACTATAGAAAATCCTAATATCACTTTGCTCAACCCGGGAATTGAACCCTCCTCATGCTCAGCAGTTGCGGTTGCGAGGCAGTCTTTACAATTGTTACTTAAGTGAACATTTCAATTATCATATTTATACCATACGAAGCGATGCCAAAAGACGTTTAAGCAGCATTTCCTTTATTGCCTTTTAGGGACAAACCCATTTTGGGGTTGTTACCACATTTAAGTGATTAATTATGCATTTATTAAAAGTTTTCTCGTAAAACTGACAACAGTTTTTTACCATCCCATTCTCCACCTTACCAGCTTCTAAATTAAGGTTGATATTTCTGTGTGTGTATGTACAAGTGTTAAGATCTTTTAAAAATTGAGTTATTGAAGTAATAAAGGGCAAAGTTAGTATTTTTCTCTTAGATTTATACTGACATGGCACGGAATTGCATTTTTGTTCGTCCATTGTTGTGGAACAAGCTAACTTTAGGGTTTTAGGTCTTCAATTAGGTAACTTATTGTTTTCTTAAGTATTACTTATAAGATGTTATGTGGGTTATGATGGCTGATAAATTCGTCAAGATTTGGTAGGAGTCTTCTTTATGTTTGCAATTATTACTTTGTTTGATTACAGTTTCATGGAAGGTGTTACGCACTGCTATGTGGCAATTGGTATTTATGACTTTGATTTTATTTGAGTGAACTATCATAAGAAGTACGAGAAGGGGTTTTGGTCGAGAGGTCTTTGCCCCATGTTATATTTAGGGTCGGGGCAACACGTTTTTTTTCGTCGTTTTTCTCCTGTCAGTCGTTACGCAATCATTTATTCCTTGGCCAACTGTGGGATGATGCAGACTAACAGTAACAGTAAACTATAATAAATAAATATCGCTAAACATTGCACACAGCGCCATCTAGTGCCACACTAAGCAACGAGGCTTGTGTTGTGGACACCAGATAGTTGATATACTACATATATACTTTTTTGTTTGTAAATACATACTTAATATACATATAAACATCCATGACTCGGAAACAAATGTCCATGCTCATCACACAAACATTTGCTTCTACCGGGATTCGAACCCGGGACCCTAAGAACGTAACGCAGCCTCACTGCCGCTGCACCATTCGGGTCGTCAACCAACCAACCAACCAACTATCACCATTTGTTCCTAATTTTCTTTCAATTTGATTGACTGCATTGCGACTGGGTTAAGCTCTGCTCATGGTCTTCTGAGAACGTTCTTCTTACTTAATTTAAGTTATACCACCAACAATTCAACACTTACAATCAAATGTCCAACACATTATCATTACCATCAAAATCACGAAGTCTACAAATCCTCCTCATTATCCGTCACTTGATTCCAAAGGAATTCTCCATCTAAATCATTATTATAACTCTATTTATCTACAATAATTTCTTAAGCAGCCATCTCTTCAAATATCTGCGTGCTTGGTATCACTATTGCATGTTAATTCCCGCCCGGGGCCATCACGGGAAGTTCTCGTAAATCCTCGCAATTTCCTTATCGGGGACGGTACCCTGCTGGGAGCTCCGGGTCAGTCAGAAATGTCGGTAGAAAAGTAGCAAAAATTGTTTGTAAGGTCTGAATGAGCCGGGGTTATTAACCTGGGTGGTTCAGATCCTTAGGATCTGGTGGGTAGGGGATGTCTTCGTTTATAGTGTTGTGCCATAATTTAAGGTATGTACATACAGTTTTATGTTCAGCGATTATTACCTCTACCTAGTTCCATGTAGTCAGTGACCCGAAAATCTGACAACCAGTCTTTCCAAGGGCTATCGTATTACTCAGTACTAACTGGGTTGTGGAGTTTAGATAGGCAGTTGCTTAATTAAAATACTGGTATTCAGCTGCCTGAATGCAGCTGAATACCTTAGGCTGGAAGCCGACCCTAATATAGTTGGGAAAGGTAGGCAGATCCTGATGGTGTGGTATCGGTGATGTATCGTGTACTCGTATGTTTGAGACGTCGTGTTTTTACATAGTTTGATGGTTTTGTTTCAATCAGTATTTTATAACGCCTTTTTCCATTGGGGTAGGCCGAAAGGGCCACTGTATTCATTATTATAAATTATTTAAGCATTATTTTGTTTGCTAATCTAGGCTGCCTTAACAAGATGACACGACGAAAAGTGTTCTTGTTTTGACATACTCACCTAAATATTTATTGTAAGTAAACCCTTCTGAAAACACCTGAGATATGAACCATTCAAACCTAAACAGATGCAGCAATTGTTGTCTTTACTCTTTAATTCTTTTTTCATTTGCAAATCAGCATGAAATCCACAAACAGCTGCAACCAGTTTCATTTACATTAGAACTGATTTGATGAGACGATTAAATTAAGAATTTATTCATAGAAATCTCATTCACCCTAAAACACTGCATACAAAGAAAACAAACAAATATTTTGCTAAAATGCGGCTTATTTGTACTTTTACATTAGGGCAAGAGGGATAAGTAGAGCAGCGGTGGCCTAGTGGTGGCGGCTCCGCCTTAGGAGCAGTAAGCCGTGGGTTCGAACCCAGACAGGCGCATTACTATGTGTAACTTATTTCATAACCACTGCTTTCAAAACGGTGAAGGAAACATCGTGAGGAAACCGGCATGTCTTAGAACCAAAAAATTCGAAGACATGTGACATCTACCAATCCGCACTGGGCCCGCGTGGTAATAAGGGACTGGGAAGGGGGTATAAGTTTTAGTATAGATAGAGGTCTTTATATTTTGGTGAGTCGGTACCCCTAATTCATGATTGCTTACTTATTATGATAAATGCAATCGTTTTGTAGGTGCCTGCGAACTTTTTTGGTTATTTCCATTGAGTTTGAGGTATTTTGTTAAAAATAGGAATAATTTGTCAATTATGCGCTGTTTTTTTTTTATTTTGCGTGTATTGTTAAATTTATATTTAATAAATAAAAAAGTGAAAAATAACTTAAAAGAGAAAAATACTTTTTTTATAAAAATACTTTTTTTTTGGTACTAGAAGTCGGTGACCAAAGACCTAATTTTGTCACCGACTTCTGAAGCTAAAGTTATTTTTCACTTTTTAGTGTTTTTGAAGTCGGTTTTATTTTTTTGCAAAAAAAAATATATTGTCCACTATTAGTTGTAATATCATATACAAATATTTTATGAGTAGGTATTCAAAACAAAGTTACTGCTGTCTTACTTCTCTTCTCTTTTTACCTAAGTATTCGTAGTTTGTTTATCTACCTACCTCAATTTTTTGTCTTCCTATTATTTCCACACACTCGTCTCGTACTAATACGTACCCAACGATTGCGTCTATCGGCTCGCGTCAAGTCTCGTGGTATTCATTCTACATTAATGACGTCAGCAACACGAGATACTGTAATCTGCTGAAGAGAAAGTTTATTTCGAATACCTACTTAAAATTCTTGGCCTGTGTCTTTCCATCCTGTGTCCATTTCTTTATTTGCTTGTTGTTTGGCCTCCCTACACTTCTTGCAAATCTACACGACCTCATTCCACTTCTGAGGGAACCTATCCAGTTCGTTCTGCCTTCCTTTTTTTGTTCTTTCTTGTCTTATTTCCAATTTTTGTTTGTTTAGCTAGCTCAATTATTTGAATTTCATTCTTTCCACACACTGTGCCCGTACTAATACTTTCCCAGCGATTGCGTCTGTCGGCTCGCGTCACGTCTCGCGGTATTAATTCCACAATCATGACGTCACCGACACGAGATACTGTAGTAATCCTCTTCACATGGCCGGTGTGTAGGGACAGCAGAACAATCTAATGGAAAAATAGAATTGTATCTTATTATTATGAAGAGTAGATTTTAGAATATGGTAGATAGATAGATAGAACATTAGAGAACTTAAATTGTTATTATCATCTACAAACTTTTTAACAAGTATGTTGCGGTTGGCTTAAAATTTTAAATTCAAATGCAAAAAGTGTTTGCTATCCCAGGAAAAAGGCGTCTTATTTTGAGAATATACACGATGTCTTTGAAGTCGAGTCGATTCTGAAGGGGACTGGTCAAGTAACGAAAAAAAATCATTATCACTCACCATCTCCGTATCAGTTTCACACAACAGCTTCCATAAAATTAATATTCTGCTAACGCTCCTTGCAATCACCCTTATCTACGGACCTTTGCATAAACAACACTATTCGACCATTGTTGCAAAACGGATACTTTAAGCGCATCTCTATTGTGCGCCGCTTGAGTGACAGCTAAACACAGCGCTTTTGTGCGCTTGATCTAGAGATCACGTTTGCACACAAATTAAACGGTGAATTATTTAAGAAATGTAGGAATTGTTGAACAGAAGGAGGAAGGAACGTTGCAAACCAGCTGCTTGTAGAAAACGATGAATGTCTATAGCGTAAACTACGAACATTAGCATGCAATAGATAATCATGTTTTCTGCATTAGTTAAATTGACTTACTTAATATCGAGGAGTGTTGTTGTCTGCACATTACATAAAGACATGATCTGATGGACGCTACTGAAGGTGCCATACTTCTGAACCAAATTCTGTACCGATTCGATTTAGATTGCCATCGACACGCTAAGAAGAAGAAGACATTGACTGCAATTACACATAGTATTTAAAAAAAAGACAGCTCGATGCTCTATGGCTGAAGATTTATTTGAGTAGTGAATACTGGTGAAGGACGCAGTCATTACCGATCAGATCAGTTCATTCAATGATGATTTTGTTTAACTGTTGAAAGCACCTAATATAAAGAAGTTAAAATTGAGATGATTGTAAGGACAACACTTCACACCATCAAAACAGTATCATCCAATAAACAAAATAAAAAATCGCTAATTTAATACAAACAAGACAACACACAGACAGACATGAATACAAAACACTACATAGAAATACAAGCTAGAACACGTAGTTTCACTGACAAAGCCACATATATTCATAACAAACAATGAGATGAGAATTGAGACATCCATGGACAAAGTCACTCATTAATTTTCAAAGTCTGTAACGAGGATGGCGACGCTAACTCGGGTAGCTGGTAGAACAAAGCGACAAGATTCCGGAGGTTACTGTAGAGTTGATGCAGTAGATCAAGTGGGATGTGCGAGTGAGAAGAGGCCTGCCTATGTCCCGTGATTACCGCGAAGTAGTCTTAAGAAAACCGTTACCAAAACGATAAGCATGGCAAAAAAGAACTGGAATTAGATGACGACAAAATTTGCAATTACTGCTATTGCTATATGGGCCTGCTCTTGACTTCGATCACGCCTAAAAGCGATGGATAAGGTCTATGATGGACCGAGCGTACTCAGAAGATGCCTGTTTACTTAATGTGGGAGGGAACACAGATGCCGGCAGAGAGTTCCACACTTTGGTTGTGTGCATAATAAACGTCGAGTACGATTCGTCGGGATGCAATGTTTCAGTAACATTCAAAAGTGTAAAAACATATATATAATTTTGAATAACTAATCATAATGGTAGTCATCTATTATAATATTGCTGAAAATAATTAGAAGCTTATTCGTTCATAATTAAATTTCTATAAACGTCCCAGACAAGTGATTCATATCATTTTATTAATGTTATTATACTTCAATTAGATGAGCCAAATGGCTCACTGTATCAATATATGATAAATCTTTAATTATTTCTGTGAGTCAAGTTACTTATTGTATAACACAGTAGCGGCACTAGAATGTTCAAATGTTTTGATACCATCATTTTTAATTTACATTCACACTGATCTATATTATTCGCCATCGTTGTCATGTATTATGATGTTGGTAATATTTTAAGCTACTCAAGTTGTTTTAATGTCTGTCAACATATGTACTGCTTACTGTACTACCTGGACAGTTAATTATTTTCTATTTCTATCATCAATACTGGCAGCCTTGTTCCATTGTTTAGTTAGTTACCTTTTATGCTTTCCTGGTATGTACGATTCTTAGCCAGGTCTTCCTCTTGCACTGTGTTAACGTAGTGTGCAATTTTATTATCTTTATTGTTCTTAGAGAGAGCAGCGGTGACCCAGTGGTGGCGGCCCCGACTTACGTCGGTAATCCCAGTCAGACGCATTACTTTGTCTAATTTATATCATCACCACTGCTCTCAAAACGGTGAAGGAAAACATCGTGAGGAAACCGGCATGTCCTAGAACCAAAAATTCGAAGATATGGGACATCTACCAATCCGCACTGGGCCCGCGTGGTGGATTATAGCCCATTCCCTCTCATTGAGAGAGGAGTCCGTGTCCCAGCAGTGGGAACATTATATGCTGATGATGATGATGATGATGATGATCATTGTTCTTATCCCTGGTTCCATATCTGGTCCTTTTAATCACAGCTCGGAAACAAATGAAAATCAGTTCAAATCAGCTTAAACCTACTGTTTCTTACCAACAGTGCCAAGTGATTGTAATGACAAAAGATAGCCGGGCTGAGCCGCGTTACACGCTCGCATAGCCTTTGTCATTAAGATGTTATCGCCACAGATGCTAATGCTGCACGTACAATCGCCGTGAAAGCCTTTTCTTGGTTCAATCAACCACTGCTGACCACTATTGTCTGTTGAGGTTCCGATGAAAATGAATTTCAGTGAGTCATGTGGGGAGGACACGATTTTGCTGGCTTGTGAACTGGTAATAGTTATTTGCTAGACAGATGATAAAAAATGTTTAGAGTAACTTTTGGAAATCAAATTATTGATTTAGTTCGTAGACAATGTTAAAGTGTTGGGGAGGTGTGTACTTAGCAAGTTAGACATAATAATAAAATGAAAATGAAATAATTTAATCAAAATGACCAGCCATATTAGAGAAGACAATTAAGTATTATCTTTCTAAAAATACTGTCTGATTCAAAGGTCTTTCATCTCTACATAGTATAAAATAAAGTCGCTCCCGCTGTTTGTACGCTTGTATCTTTTAAACTTCGCAACGGATTTTAATGCAGTTTTCAGCAAAAGATAGAGTGATTCAGGATAAAGATTTATATATATAAATTACCCATTAGTTTCTACCACATTAAATTAGTAAATACATTGCACCCATGTGAAGCCGGGGCGGGTCTCTAGTTAGAATAAATTCAGTCTTTATTCAGCCAGTTAAACGTCCACTTTTTAAAGATGCCTTCATTCTGTCGCAAGAAAATTGTGCAACCCACAGTCATAAAACTCCTTTGTATACTTAAGTAATCTGTACTACCATTCTAGCTACTAGCTCACATTACCAAAGAACAAATCTCCAAAAACATTATCTCTTAATACGTTCCCATTATTTTTGTAAAGATACTTCAAATTACTGGTCGAAGTGGAACGAAGGGTCTTAAAAAAGTCGTTAAGAAACAAAAGGATGAACACAATGTGTGACAAACTTCTGTTTCGGTAGTAAGTAGTCGTAGAGCAGTTATAGAGTAGCCATGTACTGCACGTGAAAGAGAGACGTTTGTCACACGCTTTTTGTTTTTATAGGGACGTACATGACAGGTGCGTGCTACGTGTTAAGCAAACAATTTGTTGCAGTATTGAGAGATGGAATTGGGATTTTTGTCGGTTGATCGATGGAGAATTCATGAAAACTTTGGATGAAGATTGGTGATTTAGCATCGAGTCATTAGACATAGAGGTCGTGGCTAAATAATAACAGGCACTCGGGTCGATCTTCAGGTTAAGCAGCGCTTGCCTAGATTGGTCTGTGGATGGGACCACCCCTTACAAAGCGGGTTTCCTCCTTGCCTCGCAGAGCACGTTAAGCCGTTGGTCCCAACTGATGTTTGGAGATCTTTGACAGTCGTTACAGGTAGTCAGTGACCCGAATGTCTGACAACCAAGTCGCAACCAAGTACTAACTGGGTTGTGGAGGTCAGATAGATAGTATAGTCCCTCCATGTAAAATACTGGTATTCAGCCACATCTGGTTAGACTGGAGGCCGACCCCAACTTTAGTTGGGAAAAGGCTAGGCAGATGATGAACTAAATCTGAAACTAACTGAATAAACAACAGGGTGCTTCTTTCTTTCTTTAAAAAGAGCTTTCTTTCTTACGAAAGAGCCAGCCTTCTGGTCACGCGAGGTGAAGATAATAAATGAACAAGAAGAAAAATACAAGTAGCCACAAACAACCTTGACCCTCAAGCTCCCTCTTTACTCACTAAACCTCCAAATCGATATCGTCCTCTCACCACAATAATCGATTTCCAACAAACATAAGGGGCGTATCACTAAATACAAAAATCGGTGGAGCACCATCGAAATCAGTTCCAATTGAATCTTCACCCCTTCAAACGGATTAATGTTACTCCCTCATGGAACTTATTGTGTGAGCAACTCATCAATGGTAATGTTTTGTTGGTTAAGTTACATTGCTGGTTTTGTTAGCTTGTTATTGTTTCGCAAAGAGGCAATTTTGCGATATGGAAAATTGATTTGCAATTCCAACAACGTTTCCCGAATATCATTGCTGATTTCTTTGCCACTATTATCATTGTCTTGCCCTAATCCCAATTCATTTGGGGTCGGCGCAGCATGTCTTCTTCTTCCATATTTCTCTAATACTTCTGTATTTTTACACGAGAACCAAACACTACTAGAATCTAATCAAATTATTTCATGTATCCTTAATTTATTTCATAATAACATTGAATAGGCGAGACGACAAAAAAAAACTAATTAGTCCGTCAGTTAGATTATCAGAAAATATTTGACCCGTGTTTTTTCTTTTGTTACGTAAATCAAAATTGACGAAGATATGACGCTTTTAAAATTCTCAATACGTCACGCCTAGGTATAATTTTTAGCTAGTTCTGACTTCACGAGCCCGAGTTTTGATGCGTTTTATCTTTGTCAATATTCATTGATTTACAAAAACAAAAAATATGTGTCCATTAATTTCCAATACTCTAACTGACGGACTAAATATATTTGTAATTTTTTTAATACTGTCGTCATGCCTATTAACTTAGATACTATACATTACTTCCTTTTCAGTTAAAGGTCTAAACGTCAGATACATTTCCAGCCACCAATGTACTAATAACAATATAAAAACTACACTTTATATTTACAGACTACCCTCAACAAAAGGGGGACATGCATCCATTATTGATGGTAACTTAAACTATGGTCCAAACAATATGCTTCTAGCTTCGTTTAGCCCGCAAGTGGGACCAGTGGGGTGTAAGCAGAGAGCGTGGTGATAACTGGCTTGTAAACGAATTGTACGGGGCTTTTTAATTAATTGGTTAGATCTGTTTTGGGTGTGATGGCGGTTTAAAATGTTGAACTTATTTTTATTTCGATGTTACAATTGGCGGGAAGATTATTGTCTGCTGATGTATAATACATAATATCTCGCCAGAGAATAGATAGGTAGATAGAAAGATAGATAGATAAATAATTTATTTAGTGCACACAAAATACATAGCAACAACACACAGAAGTACAACAAAATTACACAATTTACCTGATTATAAAAAAAGGTGCCATAGTACACTCATATTTCGCCTGTTATGTTTAAGGTGTGATTTGCTGGGGAGTTTGTTCAGCCAGTTTTTCTTCCCAGCTAGAACACTGGGCCCTGTCTATAGGGCGGGCGTTTTGGGGAACTGTCTCTTGCAAACTTGCTAGATGATGAAGATGCCAATTATCAGCCTAATTTGCATAAATGACTTGTGATTTTGATTTTTGTATGATTATTGGCTGAAGTCATTATGATTAAATTGTCAATAAGTAAAGCTGATGTTTAACGATCAAAAGTAAAGTTTAAAGGTCTGTAATTTTATTTATTAAGAAGATGACATGATTATTATGATTTAATACAAATCGTAAGTAAATAACGTGTTCCCATGCAATGAAATAATAACACACCGATTAGTATTACACTCCCACCAAAAAATCACCCTGCGAATAATAATAATAATAATAAAACCAGCGTTAAACACCACTTCACACTCCCATTTGTAAAACTGCAACGAAAAACCACCCCCGATAATACGCGATAATCCATCGCCCTGTGTTTAATTTTATTTGCGATTTTATTGTCCGCCAGTGTACAGTGCGTGCCAAATAAACCGGCTCGTTGAGTCGAGAGCGGGTGGTGAATGTTCAAGACTTCAAGTGTTTGTTGTTCCTAATGAGATTAGATTTTAGGTTATATTTTTTTCTGCAACTATGTGTAATTTTATTTTGTTGTAGTGGAGTGCAAATATATTGGTGAATGTTTGAAGAGTATGTGTAAATGAGTATTGTTATAATCCGGTGAGAAAGAGTTTGTTTAATTTTTCTCTCTATTAAATTTTGGAGTAGGTATTATAGTGTCGGTCAATGAATGTCAATGATACAAGTAGTGTAACTTCATTTGTCTCTATTAAATTAATGTTTTATTTTAGTAAAAGGGCACAATTTTAATAAACTAAGCCTGTCCTTCACTAATTGACATCATAAAGTCCCACAGTAGTTTCATGTCGAACAAACTCTCACTTCTGTTGCATAATTATGACTATGACCGTTGGCTACAGTTATTTTTAAAAGCTAACAAAAAGTAACAAAGTCAATTCAACCATTCTATTCTCTAGGACAAGAATCTAAGAATAAGTAACTGACCACAAAAAGTGAACCTAATTAAAAATATTAAATGCATCACAATCAATTTTAATTTTACCGTACAATCGCGAACTAAAGTGAAAAATACGCGTCATCATTCAGACTAGATTACGTGCAAATAGCGCGACATCAAAAAATAAAGAAAAAATTTAAAAAAAATCACCAAAAAATAACTCATGACAACAATACTTCGTTAGTTTACCCTTTATAAGCAAATGAATAGTTGAGCACAATGAGATAGGACGCATCCTTCCACTTACTGTCTCACGTTCATGTTTACATATATAAATCTTAGAGAAGGACAATTGTAACAAAATGCATGTGTCACCTTCGTTATAATATGTTAATTTATATGTAATGTAATAAGTTCTGTGTGAATGGGCCCGGGCGAGCGCAAGGGCCCGGGCCCATACACTACTGTAGACACGTAAGGGCAATTCAATTGCGTTAATCCATTTTATTGCGTGTCACGAGCAGTTGGTTTTTTAAGTTATATGTACAGTCGTAAAGTTTGATGTGGTTGGGAAGGTGCGTAAAATCGGACATGGTGGCGAAAGGGTTGCGTTGTGCTTTCATTGTTTGTCCAGAAATATAAATAAAATGAGTAACAACTATTGTTTTCAGACGTGTAGCGAGCCGTTCGTTCTCTTTTTTGAGACAATCCGTAAAATATGATAATTAATCTGCAATCATGTATGTAATGCAGATGCATTACATACATGCGAATTAGCAATAGCGTTATTATTATTTAGCGAATTTTATTAATTATATTTAAAAGCGATTGTTGTAAGATTACAAAAATCGCTTTTAAATATAATTAATAAAATTCGCTTTTCAATATCGAATTTTAAATTGGTAAAAAATAAGATTTGCCCACAACACTTACGTGCGCGCCTGTCCAAACTAGACTCTCTTCCTATCCACGGTCCACGTACAGAATTCCGGTCACCCTAAATCACTCTCAATTGTCCCAAAAAAAACCCCATGCAAATGCCATAAAGGCCTAGTCGAGATTAGTTCCCTATGAATCAAGTAATTAGGGGATTTATATGCAAAGTCCTTTCTGTGGTGCACATTATTAGTTCATAAAGGGCTATGGTAACACGGCTTAATGTAATTTTGAGCACGGCATATTGTGGGACGAGGTGGTCACTCCCGTTGTCCTAGATTTATGATCCGTACTGATTTAATAACTGAATGATAACGGGTAATATTTATGGCCCCGAGTGTACTATTCCCAGGATAGTCCGTTGGGTCAGCATCTCATTATGAAGTGAATTTTTTGGATGTGAAAATTTCGTAATTTTTAACGTTACCTACTTCACCTGTGTGGAGTTCCGTAATTGTCCCATGGGATCTTACTACCAGGATAAAAAGTATCCTATGTGTTAATTCAGGTTATAAAATATCTGTGTGCAAAATTTCATCCAAATCCGGTCAGTTTTTGTGTGAAAGAGTAACAAACATCCATCAATCCATCTTCACAAACTTTCGCATTTATGGTATTAGTAGGAAGTAACATTCCCCTGCAGATCGTATGTATCGGCTGTAGCGGCACATCTCAGAAAAGACCCACAGGAAACACTACCTATTGAACAAGGCGTGTGAGCACAAACACAGATCATGCACTCTCTCTTCCCACACTCTCATTCTCCAATGGAACGAGATGAGTTAAGATGGGATGGGTTTTATTTATAATATTATTAGGAAGAAAAAGCCAAGCCACATTTGGATTGCTTCAATAATTACAGTTTTGCCATCAAAATCACTTGGGTAGGCTGAACTGTGAGTAAAATTGAAGTAAATTACAGTTATAAAAGTTAAATCCCAAAATCCGGATTCAATCCAAACACGGGTAGTTTCGCAACCATAGAATTTCATGACTTAATTTCTTTAACTCTGAACTATTGCACAACAGCTGATTCACTACGACTTATTTGGCTTCATTTAGCCACTTCCACCCTTCAACCACTAAACAAGGGATTAGATTAAAATTTGGACTAAGTCCCATTCATATCAATGTATTGTACTTCGATTAAGACAGCTCGAGTAATGCATCATAATCGCCACATTCACGTCCGATATTATTAAACATTGTCCTTGTAAATTTTTTTCGTAACATGTTTTTCAAAATTCCTGTCCATCACCTTTATTTTATCATCTTTATACCAAAGCGCGACACTGACTTTTAGGACAAAGAAAGGTCGGTCCCTAAAGCCAACAATACGACCTATGAACTCAACTATTGTCTGATTTACAAACATTTCTATACACATGTCTACGTCAATCAAAAAACCCTGCGTCAATTTTTTTGCTAATGCGACTTTGATATGAGATGCAAACTCTTTGGGGTCTGTGAGAAGTTTCGTCAAGATTGGGGGAAGAATTAAGGAGTATTCATGAATGTAGGGTAGATACACAATGTGGATTGTTTGTTAGTTTTGTTTGTTATATATAAGATACAGAGACGCTTCCTCAACGATTGAGCCGTGTACAACATTAAAGTTATAAAAAAAACAGTCACGTAAGATTGAACAGCAAAAAAGTTTAAGGTGGCAGGAAAAACGTAGCTAAAACATGAATTAAATACTGCAGAGAAAATAAAAACCAAAACAACTTCTTTTGTCCAAAGTCCATGAGTCAGACTAAACTTACTGTACATACCTTAGTACATTTTAAGGCTTCCTACATGAGGGAAACTTCGACTGCTTTTTAAAATTTTAATCCTGACCAACGAAAAAGCGAGAAATTACTTGTAAATCACGTGCCTTGGGTTTAGTTTATTCTCGGCCGAATATAGGCTTATTTCCTGAATGTTTCTTCTACAAACAAATACATAGCAACATTAGTACGAGTAGTACGAAATTTCTGAAGAACCAATCCGAAAGAATCGATGACTCAACAAAAAACTTTTTTAAACTAAAAGAGGTACGAACGAAGTCTACTTTTTGCCAGCAACAGTTTCCAGCCAATGTTTATACACTAATTACGAGAAAAAAATCCAAACAAGAAGTCCGTACTCAAGTTCGGAAACTTTGCCGTAAGGCTACTGTTGCTGGTCAAATATCCGAGTTTAGATTCGGAATACTTCGTCCGAGTTCGGAAAAAAGGTCGTGAGGGATTGTTCGGCAGGATATTGTGTGGTTCTTCGCCGGCATGTGACTCTACTCTCTGATATCATCTGGAGCATTCAAATTAAATATTTTGTTGTTCGAAATAAACTTTGGATTTGCAGAAATCACTCGGGACAACAATGTTTTTACGAATCAATTATCACATTTGAATCAAGTTTATCGATTGACATTTCAGTAACATGACGTTGGCGAGGGTATAAAATGCTTGAATATTGAATATTTGACCGTTATTGACAGTTACTTTGTAAGAAATGGAAGCTGTTGCAATTTTTGACAAGTTATGGTGACATTTTTGAGATTTTGGTTTGCATGTATTTACAACTACGTAAAAAGATGATCATATTGTGTGTGAAGCTAACGTTGCTAGGTAACCTCAGCTGCCTACAAAACAGCATGTCGTTAAATCTGCTCAATCAAACCAGTCACCCAAAATTGCGACAGCATACGTGTCTATCTCCACAATCAGACCACATAATAACCCTTAACTACCCGTAGATCGCCTAGTACCTACTCCCCTATAGAATCTAACTACTTGAGCACGCTAGACGAATCGAGACACGTCAAACACTCACTTTTCAAATCTCCTTTACCCCAAAATGCTCTAGGACTGTTTGGTCAACGTGTCCAGTTTAACAGACCCGCGTATTTCTATGACAAGGCCCCTCGATCACTAAGTCGGTGGATGGTTGCGAAGGGGGTGACGGGTCGTTTGACAGTGGGGTTGTTCGTGTATTTGTCTTTAGGCTTAGACCAGCGTGCATGCTGTATCTGAGACAGGAAATTAGGTTTCGATGTTTGAATGTGGTCGGTATCTGGATGATGGTATGTTGTGTGTGCATGATGTGTTCTCGAGGTGATTTGGAGCAGGTTTACGGTATATAGTGGAGTTTAAATCGGTGTTTGTAAATGGATGCTTGAGTTACTGCTTAATAAAAGCCCAGCATATGCTCAAGGACTCTCAATGATTCTGTGTCTGCGCTCAGCATTATAGATTTTTTTTTATCCTGTACTTAAGTGTAATATTCTATCGACTTCTTTATTGAGTATTTTGCTAGTTAGTCTTTGAACAATTAGGGTAATCCATTTTTTTTCCAAAATTATGAGTAGAACCACGTTTTTTGCAAATTAATAAAACAGACAATAAATAAACTCAAGAACTATAAACTATGAACTTTCAAATGACGAAATAAATGCTTTATTGATCCCCTTGATCGATTGTTAAGCTAGCTGGTTCTTTCCAGCATGAACTCCTCACATGGTTGGACATTCGTCGTCTTTCAGCACAACAATGTTTTCGGACTATCTCCGAAAACATTGTTGTGCTGTTTCGGATTACAGGCCGAGTACAAATCGTTGGGTCAGTTTATATGTACTTGAATATTAGACCATGTTTATCGAACTTATCAGTGATTTATGGGTATAGTTGGAAGTTTTTGTTAGGCGTTAATTTTTCCAACTAATTACGCATCGCCATAGTTACACCTCCCTCTGCCTAATTCTTCGTGGATTACAAGTAAGATGTCATGTAACTATCGCGAAAAAAAACAAAATTAGGAAAACTTCGATCAATAATAGTTTAATTGATCGAAGAATAATTATTGATCGAAGTAGGAAAAGAATAGTCAAGATAAAAATAAAAAAGGTATAAGCTAGTTATAGTGGTGAGAGGAGCTCGTGGCTAAATAATAACAGCCGCTCGGGTCGATCGTTAGGTTAAGCCGTGCTTGCCTAGGTTGGTCTGTGGATGGGTGACCGCCCATTACATACCGAGTTTCCTCCGTGCCTCGGAAAGCACGTTAAGCCGTTGGTCCCCGCTGTCATTTGTAGATCTTTGACAGTCGTTAGGTAGTCAGAGGCCCAAAAAGTCTGACAACCAGTCCTACCAAGGGGTATCGTATTACCTGGTACTAAATGGGTTGTGGAGGTCAGATAGGCAGTCGCTCCATATAAAATACTAGTATTTAATCGCATCCGGTAAAACTGGAAGCCGACCCCAACATAGTTGGGAAAAGGCTAGGCAGATGTAGTTATAGTGGTAGAGCGACTGGTGGGAGAGTTTTTACGCCGTAGGTACATGGGCCTCTGACTTGTATTAACATGCTCTCAAGAAATATCTCTCAAGCATGCTGGTTTCCTCACCATGTTTTCCTTCACCGAAGCGAGGGATAAAAGAGCACTTCGGAAGTTCTATTTAAAGTCAGTCTAAATTACATTCTAGTCATTACTAGTGTCGTAGTAATTTTTATAAGGTTTCTCGTATTTCGGACTATTTGTATGTATTTTAGTATATATTAGTTTATTTTAGCATAAATATTATATGTATTAGTATTTATGTACCCATTTATGGTTTTTAATTAATGCTTGCAAAATGGTATTTTTCTTATTTATTTTTGTTGTACTCTATCACAATGCTATCCTATTTGACCGAAAGGTTGACTGGTAGAGAATGCCTTGTGGCATTAAGTCCGCCTATGTACCACCCTTGTACATGAAGTTTAAATAAATAAATACAATACGTACATAAATCGGAAAAATCAGAGGTCTTGGGTTCGAACTCGAGACCAGCACATTTGGCAGTCCGACGGCGACGGACATAAAAATAATAATTTAGTAAACTGATCCCACGGGATCCAAATGAGCGGGATCAATTTACTAAAGAGCCAGGTTATCACTGCTATTACCAATGCGTTATCAACCAGCTTAGTAATTGATGATTTTGTAGTCAAAACTCTGTATCAAAATATTATAATTCAGTAAGACTACTTTGAAGAATGTTCGAATCCTACTCCTCTACCTCAATCAAAACTATACAGCCCATTACGAACGGTACAATTAATTTGGACAATTTAGTACTTTAACACAAATCTCGCCTTTTCAATTAACGACTCTCACCAAATAAATACACAATCAAATCAATCAAAGCAATAAAATGGCGCTTCGACTACAAAGTTTTAATAACGTTATAATTCGCGTGAAATTATGTATCGCCTGCTAATTATTGTTCGAATAACACGTCAGAACAATGACGGCGGGTTAGTGCTGCGTCATTTGGAGGTAGGCGGCATTTTTGCACTCCCTTTGGCCACCTAATGATTTTTAGTTGTTATGTGTTAATTATTTGCGTGTGTTGAGAGAGAAGCGATAGACTCTTCTTCCTAAATAATAGGTAAGCCGTTTGTTTCGAGGATTATATACTTATGCTGTTAAAATGTAGTTTTTTATTACTGTGAGTGCTGCTCTAGTGATGACAATCAACTTGGTGTTATTTCACAAGATGTTGACATAATTATGTTATTTAAATTATAGATGCCAGTGTAATTTGTAAAAAAATGTTTGAGCTTTCAGAAATGCATTGATAAATAAATCAATCAAGGTACTTATTTGCAAAAACATGCTTCGATATTAAACCTTGGATTTCGTTTTCAATTAAAAAAGTAAGTAAAGTATTTTTTAATATTGCCAAATTCACGCCAATTACAGGAACGCCATCTGTTTGAAGAATTACCGAAATATTTCGAAGCGTATAATGAAATTTTTGTGAAAATATACCAAGTCACGATACACGCAAATTACTGGATTCTCTAAGTTAATTTAACGGTAGAACATGGGGAGGGCAGGGGGAACAAATTAGTTTCGTTTCGCGTTATTATACCCTGTAAACAAAGGTATCAAAGACAGCAGGAAATAGACAAAAAATGTTTTATTTTTTCATATCTCAAAAGATTAGCTAACCTTTTTAAATATTAAAACAAAACTATAAAAACGGTCTGCTACAAAATCAATTAAAGCGGAAAAATATTGTTCATAAACCACTGTTTTTATTACAATTTTAATGAAATTGTTTTTTGATTAGACGTTTTTATTTCATTTTATAAATTCATTTGCATAGATTACAACATGAACCTTCGCATTAAATAGACACAAACTAGTTAAAAGCCTATAAAACGTATTTACAAATGATTATTCGAATATCACCCCGATTTCATTTATCACACTAATAACACCTCTAATTTTGAATTTGGCACTAGTGTTGTCCATATCGGCGTAAAACGACACTCGTCGGCAATCAACGTCCCCGCAGGGAGTCCCACGTGGACGCTTCGACTACCGGGGATGTACGCAGCCACGCGAAACAATCCGTCGATTGTCAGAAATCAAACTTATCTTCACAATTGTCAACTCTATAATCGAGACGATAAAGACCATTCTGAATTGAAGCAAATAATAATCGCTACGAAGATGGATGCACATCGCACTGAGTTTTCCGCTAATTATCATGGTAATACCCGCTTCGTATACCCCCGCTGAGGTGAATTTTAATTTAATGAAGATTACTTATACTCGTGTATAATATTTGTATAAATTAGAATAACTTACCAATACATTTTAAATACAAAATATAGCCATTAAAATTTTTATGCGTATCTTAATAGCTTTTTACCGAAATAGGTGTTCGCGTCTTTTATGAGCAAGAATAAAAGGAATTCCCAAGCATTTCTGCAAGTAACGCACCTAATAAACTAACTGATTACTATTTTGCTCATCATAAAGGGAGTACAATACAAAATAATCTTTTAGAATAGAGGGGAGTGAAGAATGCTATTCATGGTACAATAAAAGCGTGTATCAGTCTCAAGCCTGCCGTTACAACAGAAGCAATCCAGATAATTCTCATTACACACATTTCACTATTCGATGTTTCTAATATACCATTATGTGGAGCGGCGGGAGGTCTCGATTGTGGCAATCGGCGTCTTTGTTGCACATCACTACCGAGTGAACGGATCCCGCCAAAATTTAAATGTCATCGTTCCAATTCGAAATTCAATTACGTGTAATTAATGCGGTGTGTTCCAGTGGCGGAACTGGATCTTTTACCGATTTGAAAACAATGGTTCGAACGTCGTCGGCAACTCAAAGCTGTGGAACGCAACTCATGCCGTAGTCTTTTTTTTCTTTTTTGTCGATGATAGCTTTTATTATTATGATAAATGTGTGGGCGATTTTTTTGTGGCGCCTTTTTGTGCTAATAATAAATTGAGATTTATTTAACTCTTTCATTATATAAAGTTATGTATTTCTATTCATGGTGTCGACAATTTTGATGAAATTCTGCTATTTTACGGTTCTTGGTCAACGAGTTTTTTATTAATTGATTTGCATAGAAAATTGGGCATGTTTTTAGTATCAACAAACAGGGACACGAAACCGTAAATTATTTTATTATATTTACAAGTGAAATAGTCCACTTTATTTTCCCTAATTTCTTTAAGATTTCGTTTTAAACTCATTTTCGTGGATAATGGTGTCGATTTTGTAGTGCACAAATTAAACTTAATTTAGGCAATTGCTATCTTTTACTAAAAGGCAGTGCGAGAAAAGGACGGCTATAGCTATGAACTAAGTTAGAGATGTCAAACTAGTTTATGCCTTGGGCTTCAAGGTGTTTTTAGTCGACATGTTTTTACGTGCACCCTTAATTTGTATAGAATTATTAGTTCCAACTAAATTTGACATCTCTAAATTACGTCCGTCTCTTTCTCGCTTTAGAAAAATATAGCAATAGCCTAAATTAAGTTTAGTTGGTGCACAACAGAATCGACACCAATAACCCCGGTTTCCATGGCAACGGTAGCCGGAAAAGTAATTATTCAACAGGCTCGTTCGGAATAGAACTATTGAACAGAAGTTTAGTGTCGGAGACAATGAATCATTGTGTAGAACAGGTATAGGTAAGCGTCTCTACTTGGGAACTCCATCATTTAAGTACAAGCAGGATAATGACCCAAGATTTTCCAATTTAATTCCAAGTTAAGTTTTGTTCTAATGGCATAGACTTTGGTACTGGTACTTACCATAAAAGAGAAGAAATATCAAACGAATTAAAAGTGAGAAAAAGGTACTTAAAAAAATGCATTTTCAAAATATTGTCCATTAATTACTTTTTTTAATATTATTTCAGCTATATCTCTGCTCTGTTTCAATTTCTTATCCGTCGTCAACAAAGCCGAAAATTGTCAACTGCAGCTAGTGGTGTCCCCAAGCGTCGCCAGGTCGAGCGGGTCTGTGGTGTTCGCATCCAATTCCTTACTAGTCATTTGAAAACTTCCTGGTAGGTACACTACACCGGTGACTATCAAGCTTTTCATGAAAAAAAAGGAACTGTCCCACTTGCCTTACCACATTTTTCGTTTAATTTTCGGTTTTAGTGCACTGAAGATTTCTATCTATAGTTGGTGCCAGTTAAGATGAGAATAGCGGTCATTGACCCACCTACATTTACGAGTATTAAACTAATTAATTTTGAAAACCAAAAATAAACCTGTTCAAGTCTTGAATCGTCATCTATCGTGATCTTCAACAATTTTTGTAATGAAAAACGATACATGGATTATTTGTTTTGGTTCGTACGAAGAGATATTAGGGAAAGGGCAATGACCGCTATTCTCATCTTAACTGGCACCAACTATACTCAATGATTAGTTTCTCCTGTCCTTATTCCAATTCATTTGTCGTCGGCGCAGCATATCTTCTTCTTTCCTAACTATTACTCGTCATGTTACCAGACACCTTTCTTGCCATATCATCCTATTTTATTTACTCCTCTTTCATTCTTAGAGAGAGAAATAGTCTTAGAAAGATCCCGTCCATAATCCTAGATTCCCCAACCCTATGGCTCCCCTAACCAAGTAAGATCACATATTCTAATAACCCTGCACCGTGGGTGTACGCGGTTCTAGAGTGAACTGGTTATAACTATGTTTGGAGCTAAACAATTGCGGGGCGGGGCTCCTACCACATCCGTCCGACACAGTGAGGTGTTAAAACTATTGTAGCGAGTGTTTTTAGGCAGTCCGACACCGGTCATTATAATAATTGTTAAGTGTGGCAGGTTTTGTTTTTGGTAATAGAGATCGTAGTGAAAGATTTCGTCAATAGAGAACTGTTTTGATGATTTTTTACGACACCTAGCTTTATTGGTGTTAATTGATTGAAGCCAATAATCAGGCACAGGTTTTTACATTGGTAGCTGCAGTTTTTTTATCATAGTCTCTATTGTGTCCCACTGCTGGGCAAAGCTCTCTGTTATGTGCAATTTAAGGCCACGCGTACCCCGCGAACATGATCTGTAACCGCGAATGAAGAAATGTATGGGACTGACGTAAGCTACCGAAAAGTTTATGACAATCTTGTTGAAAGTCTTTACCGTAATACAAAAAGGTTTGAAACCGATTTTCACTTGTCTATGTTTAACTCCCAGTCAGTCAGAAGGATTCGCTTCTCACTAGTAGCTAACATAAAAAAACCCGAACCTAGACGCAACCCACGCCGTATCAATGTACCCGGCTACAAACGGCTGTTGGCCTCCCTACTAACACAGCACCAAACGCCTCAAACTCTGACGGATCCCAAGCAACTTGAGGACACTGTAACACAGGGCACGCCACAATAGTGGCGGTAAGTCCCCTCTTTGAGGAGTGGCTTGAGAGACGCCACGGCGTCCTCACCTTCCGCCTGACGCAGGTCCTCACCGGACACGGTGTTTTCGGGAGGTTCCTGCACCGAATCGGGCGGGAGGAAACGCCCGGGTGTTTCCACTGCGAGGATCGACCGGAGGACACGGTGGAGCACACGGTGGAGGTGTGCCCCGCGTGGGCGGAGCACCGCCGTGTCCTCGAAGCGGCGATTGGCGGCGGCGACCTCTCGCGTCCGGCCCTGGTGCAAGCCATGGTCCAGAGCGAGACGGAATGGGACGCCGTCACCTCCTTCTGCGAAGCAGTAATGCTAGAGAAGGAGGTGGCGGAACGTGAGAGGGAGAGAACCTCACAACGCCCCGGGCGTCGGGGGCCACCACGTGGCCCCCGGCCACCGTAGGCGCGGGCCTGTGGACGGTGGGCTATGGGCTAGCTCGCCGTACGTCCGTCTCATGACGACAGGCCGTGTCGACGGCGCGTTCGTGTTCCACGCGCGCCTCAAAGAGAGTCAGCAAAAAGGAAGGGGTCCGAAAGGACCGATGCCTGCCGGGGTTGCGGGACTATTCGAAAGAGATACCGTGGCCCCGGAACACAAAGGGCGATGAAGGAACATGGATGGGTTTTAGTCAGTAAAAGTCTGACACTCCCTCCTGCTCCGCCCAGAGCGGGAGAAGTCATTTGATGATTTCCCATCCGAAAAAAAAAAAAAAAAAAAAAAAAAGGACACTGTAACAAAACTCTCGGAATTTATAATCGAAGCCTACCACGCCTGCTGCAAACTAAAAGATACAGAAAACACCAAGAGCAAGGGTAACTCCTGGTGGAATGCGGAACTTAGTAAACTCAGGCAAACCATGCGCAAGCAATTTAACAGAGCCAAAAACTCTAGACTACCAGAAGACTGGGACTCATACAAGAAAACACAATACACCTTCAAAAAACAAGTCAGGAACGCCAGCAGGGCCGCCTGGCGGAAATTCTGCGAAGAAATTGAATCAAACACCGAAGCCGCGCGTGTGAGAAAGATCCTATCTACCGATCAGCATCGCACCCTCGGGTCACTGAAAACCGCAGACAACACTTATACTAAGTCGGACTACGAAACAAGTAAATTTCTTCTGGAAACCCACCTCCCAGACTGCAACCTCTCCGAGGACAGAACCTGGGCAAGGGAACCAATACACACACCAAATGACCAAGACTGGGCCAGAGCCCGCACCATAGTAACCGCAGAGAGAATAAAATGGGCAATCAAGACTTTCAAACCATATAAATCCTCAGGCTGAGACGAAATTTTCCCTGCCCTGCTACAATGGGGAGCAGACGTCCTAATGCCGTGGCTGACCGTCATATACCAAGCCTGTATAGCACACAAATACATACCAATTGCATGGCGAGAGGTGAAAGTTATTTTCATCCCTAAGCCGTGCAAACCTGATTATACACAACCCAAGGCGTACAGACCAATAAGCCTGACATCTTTCCTACTGAAAACTCTCGAGAGACTCTGTGATCGACACATTCGGGACGGACCTCTTCGGAAGCGACCACTTCACAAACAACAACACGCATACTCCACAAGAAAATCAACAGAATCTGCACTACATAATGTCATCTCCAAGATCGAATGTGCAGTGGACCACAAATGCTCTTCACTAGCTGTCTTCATTGACATAGAAGGCGCTTTTGACAAAACCATCTCCCATAGCATCAACGCAGCCCTCGAGGAACACGGTGTGGACTCGACCCTGGGAGGATGGATCACGAATATGCTCAGACTAAGAACCGTACAAGTTACGGTAAACGACACCACCAGAGCTATAGTGGCGAAGGGCTGCCCCCAAGGCGGTGTCCTCTCACCAATGCTATGGAACCTCGTAGTAGACAGTCTCATTAAGCGCCTCAATAGCAGAGGCTACTACACGGTGGGCTATGCCGATGACCTGGCCATAATAATAAACGGCACACACGAAAACACACTATGCAACCTTATGCGCCAAGCCTTGAGGATAGTAGAAGACTGGTGCAAGGAATACAAACTAACAGTGAACCCTACTAAAACCGAACTCATTCTCTTCACAAAGAAAAGGAAGTTGGCAACTTTACAACTACCAAGCTTCTTTGGGACCACCCTAACCCTATCGACTGAAACCAAATACCTGGGTATATTTTTAGACAAACAGCTGAACTGGGCAAAACACACTGAGTACATAACCACAAAAGCCAGTATAGCCCTATGGCAATGTAAGAGACTGCTCGGGAGAAATTGGGGCATAAGCCCCAAAATCACCTACTGGCTATACACCGCAGTTATCCGACCAATCATTACATACGGCTCTTTAGTTTGGTGGCCCAGGACCAACCTAAGTACGACCCAAAAGGATCTCGAGAAATTACAAGATTTGCCTGCGTGGCAATCACCGGCAGTATGAGAATTTCCCCCACTGCTGCCTTACAAGTAATGCTGGGGCTACCACCACTACACCTCGTCGTAAGAGAGGAGGCGGCCATAGCGACTTTCAGACTCGGAGTATCTGGCACCCTAAGTAACGATTCCAGAATTAAACACACACGCATCAGAGAAGATGCAATCAAGCAACAGCCTATGATGGCATCACCCAGCGACAGAATCCTGAAGACCCACTGCTTCCAAAAACACTACAACATAGAGCTCACGGCGGAGTTGTGTGACTACTCAGGTACAAAAGAGCTAAGAATCTACACTGATGGATCATAAACCAACGACGGGACAGGTGTCGGGGTGTTCTCCGACGACCTAAACATCAAAATATCCAAACCCCTTGGAATATTCAACTCTGTTTACCAAGCAGAGTGTGTAGGTATTATCCAAGCGGCACACGCCATAGAGGCCAGGAAGGTTACGAATACTAATATCCGAATACTCTCCGACAGTGCCTCAGTCCTTCAATCCTTAAAGAGTAATCAGATAACGTCGAGACTGATACTAGAATGCCATAATGCCCTAGAACGAATCACGGTACTAAACCATAACACGGTAACACTACAATGGATCAAAGGTCACAGTGGATCACTTGGGAACGATGCGGCTGATGAACTTGCCAGAAGAGGATCCAACACAAAACCCTGCGGTCCCGAGCCCATTGTGCCCATTCCTTTCAAGCAGCTAAGAAGCTGGTTAAAGGAACACACTCGAATACAAGCGGAGAAATGGTGGACCTCGGCAACAGGATGTAAGCAATCCAAGGAAGCCATGCCATCCCTGGACACAAAGCTGACCAGGCGCCTTCTGCGCCTGGACAGAGATAGCCTACGACTGGTGGCGGGGACCATCACTGGACACTGTTCACTGAATAAACACTTCCATACCCTAGGAATCACTGACAGTCCCCTGTGCAGAGCATGCATGGAGGTGGAGGAAACGGTGGCGCATGTGCTCCTTGAGTGCACCGGCGTTATCAAGATTCGCGAGGAGACCCTGGAAACACCTAGATCCCTTGCGGATGCCCTGAGAAGACCGGGAAGTTTGATCTGCTTCTGGAGGGAGGTGGGCTGGTTGGAGTAAACGGCCACCATGGCTCACACACAATGGTCCTTTTTAAGGATTAAGTGCGGAAACCAAAACCCCATGATAGATGATAGATAGATTCCCAGTCAGTCAATGAACATACGAACTGTCAGTCCAAAGTTAATCTGAGAGTCCTCGCAGACTACAGTCTTTCTATCGGCCAATAGTTTCATAATCATCATCCACGGCCAGAAACTCACAGGCCTATCTTTTCTTGTGCCAATCTCCGATAGTTTAGTCGAGCTTAATCATAGTATGAACATGTATGCAACGCATTAGAACGTTTTGTTATCGGCCGACAAGTCAGTTCCATGGGCTACACGATTGCCTTCAAACTATCGGCCAAGCCTGATAAATTAGTATGGCGCTCTTATCCCTATCGCATACTTGCCGATTCTACGAGGGCTCTCTTCAAAAGCCTAAACTAATCATTAAAACCTAACTAAACTATCGGGCGATAGAAAGTCTGCAGTCTACGCGGTCTCTTAAACTCCCGCAAGTAATTAATGAAAACATAACACAATTGTTTCTTGTTAGTTTATTACACATACGACCCCTACGGTTTCAGGCAACATTCGTCAGCTTGTATGACCTCTTGTGTCAATATACTTAGTGGTAAGGAAGGACCTGCCCTTGGTCAAAGGGAGTTCATGTTGACTTGAATTTTGATTTAGAGTTATAAACTTTCGGATTTAGGAGTTAAAGGTTATAATTGCGTGGGTGTTCGTTGTGCAGAAGTGACTGGTCAGCGGTCTTAAAATAGGGCAGATTCAGATTTTGGTAGTGACGTAAGAAAAGCAACAGTTTAATAATAATGGTTAGTACAATAAATAATAAGCTATTTCAATTAATAATGGTTTTATAGGCTCTTGTGCTGAATGACCGTTGTGGATACAATATCTGTAAATGGAGTACTATTACGTTAAATGTTATTTTATTGCCAATATTAACTTAAGTTAATGCAGGTAGTTTATTAGGAGTACGTTCACCAGCGTTTTGGATAATTGAGTTCATAGTATTTTACTACCACTGCCAGTCATTGCCTTTATCGTTGAACTGATTTTTATAGTAATCAGATTAGGTTAGGTCAGTTGCCCTTTTTAACTGACATTAGCTTCGGGACAGCAACACGAATCTTGTACGCGTTGTTCTAGGAACTGAAATACCATTGTACTTGTTCAAAACTAATCAAGTCATCGCAATGTTAATAAAGGGTGTAAAACACCTCTTAACGAAAACGAAAGGCACTTGTTCTCCCCGTCATTGCGATCATTTTTTTGTTCTACACCATACCTGGAAACCTTCTAGTTACGGAGATATTGGGGGTCAAGTCCCAACTTTTTGACAAGTTTTTTTACTTTAAACACCTCCACGACCCCTGTACTATTCAATCCATCCATCAGCACAATGTTTTGAGTGCGTTATATTGAGTTCTAACACAAAACATGATTTTTCACCCCAAAAAAAAAAGTCGTTTCCCAGCAATAATTTTTGCGTAAAGTTACTTATTTTGATGTACAGAATGCTTGGTTGACGGCTTCGTGATGAGGTCTTTTACACCCTGTATTATAATATTCACACTGCTAGGCGTAATGTCTCTGTGAAGCAGTGGTTCCTAATGCACCACGCGAACCCAGTACGGATTGGATGCCATAATTATTATATGTCTTTGAGTTTTGGTTCTAAGATATGCCTGTTTTCTTACGATGTTATCTTCGCCGTTCTGAGTGCAGCGTCAATGAAAGGCGGGAGTTAGCCACATACTGGTTTATTTCATAACTTAAGGCATCTACCCGCCACCGTACAAATATCATACCCGTAATACTTTAATCATTGGTACACTGAGGGCACAGGTGTGGATCTAAGCTCCTAAACCAAAACCTCTAATAACGTCTAGGTACTTTCCTCATCACAACCAAACTCCGCCCCAACCATCAATAAAAAAACAACTTTAATTGGCCTCAAAAGCAAACAGTCAACTTACAACACCCCCAAAGAAAAACCTTTACATTTTACAAGAAGGCGACACAAAAGTCGCCCAACACTCTTCTTTCAGCGTGCTAATACGTCACACCTGCATCAAAGTGCCTTATTACGAGTTTAAGGGTAGTGTAGCTTATCAAGCTTTAAGGCGAAAAGGCTCGGTTTTAGTGAAAAAAAACATCAAAGCTGGCTGGAATGTTTTCAGTCGGGCTTTCGCCTTTTTTCAATGGCAATTAGTTAGCGTTTCTGCCGACGCTTCCAGCCGCGCCTTGTGCAATTATAGCGTGGAGTAGTTGGGCTGGTGAGGACGTAGATCGGTGGTGGATGCGTTATTTTTTGTGATTTTGCTGCTGTTCAATGTCAATATTAAATTATCAGGCTTTGAAAGGCTTACGGGATTAAAGTGTCAGTCTCCAGTTGTTCTTAATCTTGCCAGCAGTAGCTATCATTTACGCACACCTGACTGATGACAAAGAGAGCTCCTCATGCATGGGTTGTAAACATCCACGGGCAAAATTGCCTTGTTTCAATATAAGTGTATTTAAACGTGTTTATAAGAACGACACTAATACTATAGTTCATTATTTCATAGTTTTATTTAACAAGTAAAACAGAAATTGCGAAACTCCACAAGCTCGAACTTACAATAGACTCACAGTAGCTAAGAAATGGCAAGTTTTCTTTCAAAGGTTTAAAATCACAAAATAAAAAGAAATTCAATTTGCATCATGTCAGGTAGCGTCCCAAAACTGCCTCCTCTCTAAAACTGCCTCCTCTCCAAAACTGCCTCCCCTCGAAAACTGCCTCCTCTCCAAAACTGCCTCAACTCTAAAACTGTTCCCTCTCCAAAACTGCCTCCTCTGCAAAACTGCCTCCTCTCTAAAACTGCCTCCTCTCCAAAACTGGACTGCCTCGTTGATCCAGTGGTCGCAAGCCCGACTGTTGAGCATGAGGTCCTGGGTTCGATTACCACATCCAGTGCACACCAACTACGCACACCTACCATCACGACTCGTTAAACGCAAAGAGGGTGTCTTAAACTAAAAAAATATTGATATTAAAACCTCGTCGCTTTAATTAAGCTTTTCACTCGTTTAATTTTTTACTCAGTTAACCACGGAGTTTCGGTTAGTGCTAATTTATTGCATTAATTAGCAAATTGTTAGTTTTGATCGGCCAAGCGGCTGAGGAACATGAGATTGTATTTACATTCGTTTTGGCGTTTTGTTTATTGCTGAGAAAGAAGAACGAAATAACAGTTTTCTTTCGACTACTTCGATTTAAAATCTCGTGCTTTTATGTAGGCTCGTTTGGCAGTAGCTGCTGATTTTTCAAATCCAATGACACTCCGAACTGCACACAATTTTAGTGTTATATCGGAAGAGGGTACTCTTATGTAAATTTATTAGCTTCTAGATTGAATGCGACCATTTTGAACGTATTTTTATGGTAAGAAACGGAAACAAACATTAATTATACAACCCTTTACAGACACTTTGAATAAACCCCCAAATCAGATATTAAAAAAAACGAAAATTACTGACAATTAAATTGAACCCGACACCGAGGTAACACTTCCTATTAACTCGTTGTCTACCCAAAATAAAGGACACAACATTTTTACCAAAGACAAAATCTCATTAAAATCCCACAATCTAACCATTAACTAATTGGTGGAGGCCCTTGTATTATCCACATCGGTAGAGACAGACATCTCTCCGAAGCAAATTCTAATTAAACAGGACACTTCTCAATTTGTTCTGTTATTATCTACATCAAAGTTGACACGAAAACCATCCAAGGCAAATCCAACTTAAACAAGGACGTCATAAGTTTGAATTTCTAAAAAGACATTGATAAAGTCGTTTTAAGAGTTTCGGCGAAGTGACATTGCATCGTCGGCTTCGAACAAAGGTGACTTGTAAAGGCAAATGAGCGTCTTCACAAAGTTGAAGCGATTAGCGTTTTAGGCGAGAAAGTTTGTGACTGAGGGTGTAAAAATGAGGGTGTTGAGAGTGTGTAATCAAACACCATAAATAAATGGCATAAATGTGAGAGAGAAAGGAAAGGGAAATGTGTGGTGTCGAAAAGGAAGAGGTTGTAACAAATCTAATTGATCCTATCAAAATAAAGGGATATAAGCAGACAAGTCTGCTACAATTAAAATTTAGTAAGGGAAAGAAATGAATTTACAGATGAGATAAATATACAGCTAATTATAAAAATACCTACCTAGCACGCACTCTATGGAAAGTATGAAGGTGGTAGTTTTATAGATCACGCACTTAGTTGGTGACAAATCAGTTCAGCACTTTAGAAGAGACAGGTATCAGGACAACTTCAAGGATCAAGCTTCAGGGAAACTCTGCTGGAAGGGCATCGTGTAGTTCTCAGAGTCACGCGCCAGGCCAGCTCTGTAGGAAGGCATCAGTTCAGTTCTTAGGGCCAGACATCAGGACAGGCACGAAGACAGCTTCCGAAGATCGGGAGTAGATGTCCCAGGTGAATCTTTAGTTGGATCCTCTGGAAAGTATAGGTACGCGACAGGATATCAGCGTAGGCTTTCCAAGAACCAAGCTGTTTTCTGATACTTCTCATATGAGATCCAATTGTAGACTGCCTCCAGAGGTTTGTCAGCTCGTCTTCAAAATAGTCTTCCTTTCCAATTTTCAAATATTAGTTTAAACTGATCCTTCAACGAATTATGCCTCTATTAGAAAGCAATAATGCCATCCCGAACCACCAATTTGGATTTAGGCAGCAGCATTCTACTGTCGAACAAATACATAGAGTGGTCGAGAAAATCAGAAAATCTCTGGAGGAAAAGGAGTACTGTGCATCTGCATTTTTGGACATTCAGCAGGCATTTGACAGGGTTTGGCATGAGGGCCTTCTCTGTAAGATAAGAACAAGTCTTCCACACAGCTACATTCTGCTGAAATCCTATCTCACAGACAGAATCTTCCAAGTGAAAGAATCTGAATCAACCTCCAAATTCTATACCATAAGGGCAGGCGTGTCTCAGGGTTCGGTGTTGGGACCAATTTTGTATATTTTGTACACCTCTGACCTACCACAGGTAGAAGGAGTCATGACTGCTACATAACCATTTTGGCAAGTAACAAGCAGCCAGAGCTGGCCACAGAGCAACAACAACAAGGCCTCGATGCTATTACAAAGCGGCTCCAAAAGTGAAGGATCAAAGCTAGCGCAACAAAGTCAATGCAGGTTACGTTCACACTTCGGAGAAAAAACTGCATTCTTGTATGCCTTGAAAACTCCACATTACCGCACAAAGACAGTGTAAGGTACCTGGACATGCACCTGGATCGCCGTTTGACCTGGAACCAGCATATCAAGAACAAGAGGTATGAACTCAACATACGGCACAGAAACCTCTACTGGATACTGGGTCGCAATAGCAAGTTATCGATAGATAACAAACTCTTGATGTACAAGTTTATATAAAACCAACTTGGACATATGGCATTCAGTTTTGGGGCAGTGCAAGTAATTCAAACATCGGAATATTGCAAAGAATGCAGAAAGCAATATTAAGAACAATAGCGCAAGTTCCGTGGTTCACTACCAACTCCAAAATCCACGCAAACCTAAAAATTACCACTGTATAAGAGGAAATACAGGCTTCGACAGAAAAATATCAAACGCCGAACGTGCTTGCGGCGAGCCTAATGAAGCGCAGCTATCAAAAACGTCTTAAGAGAAAAGACATACTGTGGTGGAAAACCCTTGCACAAATACTATGAGTAGCTCTCCCCGCTAGGGGAAGCACTTGACCTCACAAAACCTCACAAAGTTTCTGCTTATAGTATACTACTACTGATGTGGCCAATTATAATCATCTCATCTGACAAGTATAGTCGGCCAGGACATATCAGATTTCCTTCATAAAATCATGAGTGCGTAAGGAATTTTATAAATATAATTTAAAATTAAGTTACTTATTAAACAATAAATAGTATTATGAATGATAAATATAAAGTGTAAGTATAGCATAAATACCTACTATAAGGTTTAGAGATTATAAGGTGAGAAGTACCTTTAAAGTAACAATCTTTAGCCTAGTGCTTTAGCGATAAAGTTGAAAAGCTAAAAGAAATTAGACAGATTGTAGTATCTTGCTGTGCTAGCGTCAGTAGATTCATTCAAGAACTGATGGTCTGAAGTTACTGGTGATGTTATTCAGAAAAGTCATGTGCCAAAACTAGTATGCATTAGTCACCATAAGTTAAATTGAATCGGTTTCTTCTAGGCAAGCGTGCTCCGTGGCTCAGGTCCAGTTGAAAACCAGCGTCGGGCACTAGTCGTTCGGCAGTTTGCTGAACTGGGCCTATTTAGCGTAGCCGTGAGACACACAATACATTTCACTTCTTTTTTTCCGTTTAGTTTTAAGTTTCTTATTTTTTATTTTATTATTATTTTGTTGTGTGCACTTGCGGCTAAAGCCAAATAAATACGTTTTCTTTCTTTTCTTTATTTCTCCACCCTAGGCCGAGTCATCGCTTTGCATCAGACGAGTTGCAGCTAAACGCAAGCCTGTTTAGCGGAAAAAAAAAAGATAATAAATGCCATGGACATGAACGAAGCTAAAAGATTATGTTAGGATCCAAGCAGGTGGCGCTTAATTCTGAAAGTGACATAATACTAAGAGCGGGAACGATGTTAGAAAAATCAAAAATATCTATATGAGACCTACAGAAGCTCTGCGTAAGGTCATCTCTTTCCTGTCGAAACTCTAAAAGAAAGAATCCACACCATAACCATTGTTTGTTTTTAATTAATACACATTGATTACAAAAACAAAGCCCTTTGAACTCCTTATTCTTCTAAAACTCAACAATAATACTGAATTCCTGACTGACTTTATCACAGCCATTTCTTTAAAAAAATAACCCTTTGAACAATAATTCAATGTGAGCATAACTTGAACAATAACGATTAAAGTTTACTTTCAAAAGAGTTGTGTAATGAAAAACAAAAAAAAAACCTAAACCAGTGACATTTAACACCATCGCCGCCAAAACTGTTGACAATAGAAAAATTCTTATGTTTCAACAACTCGCCAAGTTGCATAAGTTACTCCAATTTTCTAACATAAAAACTTCCCTTCTTTCTGTTATGAAATTCGTGTAACTTTTTTTGTTTAATGTACAATCCAAAAAGTAGATTATTATCGCGTAATACTGCTTCGTTAAAAAAATATGGTAAACCCTCTTCCTTTGTGAGTGAATAAGTTCCTAAAACTTCAACTTTTCTTAGTTAAGTCATTCCGAGTTTTGTTTTGTGTTAGCTAATGTTTTTCATCTGTTATTGTTTTGTTTCATAAGGAAAGTAGCCGGTAAAAGGTCAGGTGTATTGTTTTGTAAATAAAAATGTTTGGGGTTATTAAATTCTGGAAAATATAAGTCGATTGTTACGTATGATGTCACAGCTGGTTTATTGACAATTTTGCGTTAAATAATATTAATTAGGAACAATGTGAGACTAAGAATCATAGGAGTGAATTTAAAGAAGACGAAAGATTAGGCAGAGATCTCAGTGAAGTACAGCCATATTTCGCCAATATGTTTGTTTCATAGAATTGGGAGGAAACTATTGCTATCAATTGGGCACAAAATCAGGCTCCATGCTGCAACTGAGGAATCCCTGATAAAAAAAAAACCAATAATGCCTTGTCGAACTGAGAAACAAACCCAAAAGCTAACACACGTCAGTGGTTCCTGTAACTACTTGACCAACGACGCATTTATTTTATGTAGGTGAACATTACACAGTACAGCAAGTAAAGAAGTCAAAAACCATCTAAAAAAAAAACACAAAAAGTGTGGTGTTTTTGTTTGTTTTTTTTTTTGTTTTTCTTTTTGTTTTTTTGTTTGTGTTTTTTTTTTTGAAGTCGGTTTTATTTTTTGCAAAAAAGTTTTTTCTTTATTTTTCCATTTTTTGTTCTTCCCAAACAAGTCGCCATGAATTTATTAACAATACATGTCATGGTAATAGGCTTATCCCCAATAAATGGAACTTGACATTTATTTATTTAATTAATTACTACGGTTATATTTAAACAAAGAGGAGGCTAAATAATAACAGCCGCTCGGGTCGATCTTTAGGTTAAGCCGTGCTTGCCTAGGTTGGTCTGTGGATGGGAGACCACCCATTACATACGGAGTTTCCTCCTTGGTCCCGGCTGTCAATTGAAGATCTTTGACAGTCGTTACAGGTAGTCAGTGGCCCAAAAAGTCTGACAACCAGTCTTACCAAGGGGTATCGTATTACCCAGTACTAACTGGGTTGTGAAGGTCAGATAGGCAGTCGCTCCATGTATAATACTGGTATTCAGCTGCATCCGGTTAGACTGGAGACCGATCCCAACATAGTTGGGAAAAGGCTAGGCAGATCATATTTAAACAAATTACTGTAACTTGAACTAAAAGAGTAAGAGATAACATAAAATTAAAATATACAAAATAACAAAGTAAAGGTTCACACGTTCATAAATTCCTCTCCTTCTGACATGCCAATAAAATCTTTTTCCATCCATCTGCAAACATAACTAACTGTCGAACTCTGGGTGTATTGTACACATCTGCGTACTCCCTCAGAGCATACAGGCGTGATGTTACGTCATGATGTTGCATAAACAATAAACATCCAAGCGATTGCAGCTATCAGGACAGATTTGCCGTCTATTTTTGAAGAGTTCCATTGTATATCTCCGAAAATCAGCATCAGATCTTCACCAAATTTAAATGGGACCACCTCAGGAGTATATTCTTTTAAATAAAAAAAAGAATTTTGAGAATCGGTCCACAAATGGGAGAGAAATCAGGTAAAATACATTAAAAAAAAATACATACACACGAACATATAACCTCCTCCTTTTTTGAAGTCGGTTAAAAATCTCTAACTCCACGTCAAGAATTAGCAAAGCAACATTCTGTTTCGCTCGTATAAATAGAATAACTAAACATTGAAGAAGGACAGCTCAAAGAGTGATTGTACATTATTTATTTATCCAGTCATGTATTCGAGCAGCAAGTATTAGAAGCCTTTTACAATTTAACGGTACAGTCTAACAGAGACATGAATAACTATAATTATACGCGTAACTATATGATTACACACTGTTCCGGGTTCCGTCGAATCAGTCACGAGCTATGAATAGGCAATTTACTTCTGTACGCTGTCTGCCTTCTGAGGTCTTCATTCTACTAAATAAACCACACCAATCAACGTTTTCAAAATGCCTTTAAAATACCAAACAATGTTGCATGACTTCGGTTACAGACAAACTTTACATTTGCTGCCACGGAAACAAAAATGTTCGAGATACTCAAACAAATGTTAGGAGAGAGTGATTCGAGGAACGGCAAGCATTAATTGGTACCAATGCAAGAACGCGCCAATTCACAATGGAGACTGACAATTGAAAATTTATCGTTTATAAAAACATCAGACATCGCACATAGCATGAATAGAAACGTCAATAGTAAAGAGCATCATTTGGATGGAAGCGCGCGCAAACCTTACTCACAAACCTTTTTTTACTTCCCTCTAACTGGTAAAGAACTTTACTTGGGTAAAGATAGAGTTCAAAATCATTCACCATCTGCTTTTGAAATATGCAAATAATGTAACATTGGCCTGTAACGGCTGATTTATGATGTGGTTCGGACACCCAAGGAACAAAAACTTGGTATCAATAGAACAAGAAACACAAATGAATGCCTGTTACAATACACACTGTAATTGTTTAGACAAAAGCATTAACTTCGAATCCATTATGGACAACTAATGAACTATTGTTGAATGACTCTGAACCTTAGGACAAGATCAGAGAGCTTACTTTAAGGGAGGATGATGAAGGTGGTTAGGACGTTGAAGAATTGGTAGAAGTAAAGTAATATCTTGAACCATCAAAGCTTTCGCCGATGGCTCTAAAGTTAATTTTTATGACATCTATACACAATAGTGAAACATAATGAAAGAAAGACATTCCATGGCCATGTCAACTATTTCTTAACTGTTGTTTTAAGATCCTTTGGCGTTTCCACTGTGTGCTATTGAAATTTTTGGTGACTACATTATACCTTCATTGTTTCCAACAAAGATGTTTGTGGACATTTAATTATTCTTTCTTTCTTTTATATTTCTGGAGGTCACTGTGGACTGCAATTTTGAAATTGTCGTCTACAGGAATATGTGTTTTGTTGTCTGTAGTTTTGAAATCATTTTCGGTTGCATTTTGGAAATGTCGTGCTGTTTCGGAACCACAGTAATGAGCATTGTATAATTTCGTTGGCGACATTATGGCCAGAGAATAGTTAGTTGCAGTTGGTTCTGAAAAATTTTACGGTTAGTCCCATTTTAACTGTTCCTTGTAAAAAAATGTGTTTTGTGGCTTGGTTTTTAAAAGATAATTTATTGAAACCCGTAACCATATTATTTCTTTTGTTTAGTAAATGGTTTTAGTGGCATACTTAGTAATTTTAGGAAAATAACGTAACAGTTTTTTTGTTAGACTTGTTTAACTGGACGCCATCATAGACAGGTTAGTGAAACATTAAGAAATAAAACACAAACCTTAAAAATGTTATTCCCTTACTTTGTTCATTTTTTTATTTGTAAAAATATTAGCTTAAGGGTTTTTACAAAACAAAAAGCAGTCCCAAGAACCAAAGCTAGTGGGACAATTTGACCTGTTCCTGACTGTTTGGCCAGAGAAGGCAAAACACCGGGAGAGTTTGAAAGGAATGGGGAGTCCTGTGCCCAGAAGTGGGACAGGATAAGCTAATTAAAAAAAGTCACTGAAATCATTTGGTGTTGGCGCAACATGTTTTTTTCTTCCATTCGTTTCAGTAAAAAAAAATAACCTATCCTTTGCAGTATATTCTGAAATCATGAAAATCTAACACATCAGAGAATTCGAAAATAAAAACTGAAATCCCAACTATTTACTAGACCACAGACAAACACACAATAGGTCTGTTTTCATTTGCATATTTCCAATCTCGATTTAAATAGTTGAATTCCCAATCATAACTTTGAGAACGGACTCTGAGAACGATTTCGATTTTTAAATTTCCCGCCAAGACGGAGGGAGGGAAAAAAGAAAATAGAAAAAAAAAAACAATCAATTAGATGAACTGTCATCGGCAGTGGCAAGGGAAAATGATAAAAGTCCAAGTTTCGACAAAGATCTTCGTTATGGCGGGGATATCATTGATTATTGATTTGTTTGGACTTTGTAGTTTGTTCTGTATTATTGTTGTTTTGTTTGTGAATGTATGTGTAAGTAATTTGGAGTTATGAGTGTTTTTGTATGAATCAGTGTTTCATGTCTGCTTACAGTCTGTAGGTAATTTCATTTGGCACGGTTGTCAAAGATTTTTTTTTATGATCTTGTCTTTATTAACGCCAAGTCTTTTTTTTTGTTGTAAACTGAAGCTTCGCCCTCCTGGGCACATGCCTGCCTCTATTTCTCTACTTTTGTAGATATTGTGCTTCTTTTCGCCAACTCACTATAAAGTCATTGAAGGCGTCCCGCTGTCTTCTCCTTAGTCCAGTAAAAATTCAAATCCTCCACACACTCCAACAACCAAACCGCTCAAAACTTCAAAATCAATTTAAATCATCTTCCCTGATTTTACTACACGAATAATCCTTGACATTACATTCACACTAAACTATCAGCTAATTGCACAAAACATTCCCCAAACAAACAAACAGAAAAACAACAAAAGACAGATTAGGGCACATCCAGATCGTATTTAAGATAAATGAGTATTTTCGCTAAGCGCGGCTTTAGATCGAAGACGATAAAGGGCAGATGTGTACCGGCCTTATGTGACGTCAGGGCAAGATATTGGGCTTTTTGAGAGTCTGACATAGATAGTTAAAATATTAGTAGGGATGGGACTATTTTGATGATTGACCTGTCGAGAATGCTTATCGTTTGACAGGGTTCCTATGTTCCCAATTTATGGTTACTTAATGACTAAAATATCTTGGTACAATCCATTGCCATTAGTGCTAATTAACGAAAATCGCTCATAATTGTTGTGATACCTACTTAAATTATGAAAAAGAAAAGACTTTTGGAAACATTACTTGTGTAGTGATTCCATCATTTTTATCAAAGTACCTACTCATTGAAAATAATCATTCATGGAGTGAAAATTCTCGCTCGCTGTACATAATAATACCTTTATGTATAACACACCTACGTAAAATATTACGTAAACGCAATATTGTGCCCGTTACAAACATGACCCAATTCTAACACAATAGCACAAACATTTTATTAGCACAATATAGCACAAACGCTCTTTATAATTGAGCTCACAATGGACCAATAGGATTAAGTCTTTTCGATACACTTCACCTAATTGGTAACAATGAACCACCATTTTGGAATCGATTTGAAGTTTAAAATTCGAATAACGTTTTTAACGGTTGATCAATGGCGTAGGAACTATCATTTTGGTTTGGAATAAGGATTAGCAAGGCATCGTCGTCATTGGTGTCGATTCTGTTGTGCACAAACTAAACTTAATTTAGGCTACTGCTTTCTTTTTCTCTCTAATAAAACGAGAAAGACACGGACGTAATTTAGAGCTGTCAAATTTTGTTGGAACTAATATTTCCACATAAATGAAGAGTGCACGTAAAAAAATGTCGACTAAAAACACAGTGAAGCGCAAGGCTTAAACTAGTTTGACATCTCTAACTTAGTTCACAGCTATAGCCGTCCTTTTCTCGCACTGCCGTTTAGTAAAAGATAGCAATAGCCTAAATTAAGTTTAGGTTGTGCACAACAGAATCGACACCAATCTATCGTCTTGATTCCAATTTAATAGGGGACGGTGTACCTTATTTTCTTCTATACTTCTCTCAGTCATTGCCTCAGTAGCCATCCCCATACATACCATAATATACCCCTTACCATAATATCTTCTACACAGTCCATCCATCTTTTCTTTCGTTCGTCTGCCCCTTCTCGAAAGATGAGCAAGGTGGGAAGTGATTTTGACAGCAAAGACCATCGTCCCTTGCATAAGTATTATAAAATCAATCTACATCTATCTCCATCTCATCTATATTCTGTTGCTACAGCTGGAACACTGCGCCCAGCACCCAGTGCATGTTGAAAGATGACACTTATCTTCGTATTTTTGGTCTACTGCTGCTTGACAAAAGTTTAAAATGTGAGCTTAGTTACCGATATCACCAGTATCTTTACCGTTTATTTAGCATCTTAACGATGGTCTTCAAAGACAGCTGCTTAAGTAAGTTATCTCACTCCATCACTTAAGACCTTCAGACCATCAGAACACTTAATTAATTCCACTGTCAAGCAATCTTTTAACATCACTTAAACGTAACTCACGTAGAATCTTTACAAATCCAGTCTGAATATAATGAAAAAGCATTAACAAACGGTAAAGCTATCAAGACCCATTATAAAATAATTTCAGTTTCGCTTTAGGTACCTTTAAAAGCGCTTTTCTATCGTGTATCATGAAAAGCCGTGACCAAACAAATTATTGAGTCAAAAGTTGAATACGTCTGTTCGGTATGTTTGTCCCTCTCTTACATATTGCTTCGTCTCTCTCGTGTACACTGGCGGACACATTAAGGGTACACGTATAAGCTGCTTATTGTATTTTTATAGTTATTTTGATCGTCGCACACAGGGTTTATTGTGTGGATTATCCTATATGAATACGGAATGGGGTATTACATTTATTGTGTCCCGATGTACACAGCTGATGTTTTTCGAAACAATAGCCTGTCGTGTTTGCGAATCGCCGGTACCACCTTTTGTAGGCATTTTATTTTTTGAATAACTTGTAAATATGTTCTGTTTTTAATTGAATATACATTTTGTATTGAATTTATTATGTGTATTGTTACAAAAGGAATATACAATGTCAATAGAGAGAGTGTTATTGCGATTGGTATGTATTCTGTAATGTAATTAACCTCGCAATGCGTACATTGATCTTTTTACATTAAGTTCGTGTTCAGCTGCGTGCGTTCAATGTGTAAATAAAATAAAGAAGAGAAAGTCTAGAATTGGAAGACAAAAAGAAAATCCGAGAAGATGTCGCAAGGGAGCTTTGAACAAAATATAAAACGTGATTTGTTTAATGTATTTGCTGGATAGAGTAGAGTAGCATAGCTAGCATAGCATATATTGACATGATAGTCGAATTGATAACGATGGACTTTAATCTCATAAAGACGTTTAAAAAAAAAAAGGTATTTCTTGGTAAGTACAAAACTCTTTCACCTATGATAAAAGCATATTATCTCATTGAGGAAGCGAAAAAAACGAAGTTCCGAATACAAGCACCATAGAACCACAACAAAACAATGATTTCACATCTTTCACACCTCAATCCAATAAAATATCTAAAAGCCTAACACACCTAGTGACTTGAAAAAAAACCCTTTAGCGGCCATAAATCGAACGCAATAAATGCCACTGCTAACAATACCGAATTAAACGTAAGCCCGCACTGGCAACACAAAAGTAATGGATAACGATACAAATAGAAATATTCTCTTTACACGCATTCTACTATAGACAATTGGACCCTATAAATCATAGACTTGACAAGAAAACATGGCTTTACAAACTTATAAACTCATTTAACAAATTAAAACACACACAAACTTCAACTTTGAAGTCTTAAACATAAGGGTTGTAAATCCAGGTGTGAATGGAAATTGGTTCTGTGTAGACAACACGCATTCGCCGCCCTAGCGTTTAAAAACGACTTCAATCGAGTTTCGCGTAAATTATGGGACAACCCTGAACAATGCGAAGAAAAAACACCATTCGCTAATGGATTTTGTTCTCAAAAATTAATTTAGGGGTACTTGACAAAACTGTATGCACCCAATCAGATGTCACTATAACTTAGGGTTGAATTTGTGGGAGAATTTGAAAGGTTAAATCTTACGTAACTTTTGATGAAAAGTAACTTTTTGTTAAGCAACAGTGTTGTTTCCTTGTTTGTTCTTTGTTTTAAACTGTGAGACCACGTTGCGTCAGTTTTTGTTTTGTTTTCGTGGTTAAAGGATAAGAGGACAAGGCTTCAGAAAAGCCTTTAAGAACCATGACTGTTTTATTATTTTTCAAATCCGGATGAATATAAGGTAATTATACAGAATTGTATTCATAAAAAAAATAAAATAAAAAAAAATGCAATTTCGAACCAAAAAATCGATATTACGTCTTGTTGCAAGCATGAGCTACCGAATATTCTGCTAAACACTCAATTAGATTTTTGCAAAGATCGGTAAAGAAGACTCTCCACCTATAAAAAGAGCCAAAACCCAGACTAATGAAGCATCAACTACGGAAATGACAAGAACAAGAGACGAAGAGCTATATCCCAACTTTGCTCTTAAACAACCCGTTACAATAGCAGTATTTCAATTCGGTTAGCTTTCATTTATAAAATGGAATGAATAAATCCCCTCAAAAGGATTTTCATTAGTTCTTAATTTATAGCGGCCCTACCCTTATTACCTTAGGGCGAGAAAACTTAGATCTCTGGTAACAGGGTGAAGCGGTATTGTTTCACCACCCTAGCTAGCTAACTTTTTAATTTATTAACGAAGGGGTTGCCACTCGTAAAAATTACTTTTATTGTTTGTAACGACGTCTCGACCTACGTGATAACAATGTATATTATAATTCACTTTGAAAACGGTGTTGTGATCTGTTATATCTTGAACTGTGTGTACGAACTTTTTGGTGTCTTCAAGGGGTGAATAGAAATGGCTGTTTTTATTAAAGACTCCGCGTGTGGCTTATAGATATAATGTCAAGTGTTTTGTTATTAAGTTTATGTCCCGCTAAAAGTTGAGACAACGGTCAGAACCTGTTTGGTCCAATGATTTAATGCACTGGGAATGCTTTTTAGTGACGTCTAATGTGATAGGTAGACAATGATATGGTCATAAATTTAATTTAGGAGTATTCATAGATGTAGGTTTAAACCTGTTTAGGAATTGTTGTTCGCAGCTTGTTATTGCTACAGTTACATGTAATTAGATTAATTACAGCTGATATTATGATGATAGAAACATCTGAACTGCATAACATCGAACTTGTAATCCCCGAAGGGCAAGGCAGAGGTAGGTATACCAAATAGCACATCTACATTTCGCGCCAGTCTATCGCCATCAACCGGGGCTCAATTCCAGACTCTGTGGCTGCTACTGAGAAATTCCTGATGGATAACCCCAATAACAATTTGCCCGACCCGGGAATCGAACCCAGGACGTCTTGCTCAGCTGTCGCGAATGCGACCAATACACCAACGAGGCAATCCACACACATCTGCACATCCGAACTGATTATGAAAAAATCAGCCAGATTTAAGCATTTAAAATATTTGTAAATACATATTAGTTTTTCTGTAGAAAGAAGAAATGAAACCTGAATAATGCTGATATGATGGAGAACAAAGCAGATTCATATTTTCAACCTCCCCTTTGCCCAAATGAAAACAGAACCAACCAGTAACACACAGCAAAAAAACTAAATAAAATTCCGGTACCCACAAACCCTTCACAAAATAACAATCTATAACTTTTCCGGCGTTGAATTGAAAACGGGAACTTTGGTAAACCGAATTTTACTCCGCATTCAAACGGGTCTAAGAGGGGAAGACATTATCGATACGGCGACACCAGTACACCACTCCACCGAGGCCTACTGTTGATTCTATCAAAAATCTACTCGAAATCATGCGCTCCTGGTAATGCATGGAGATTTGATCGTGGAAACAGGAAAAGCCAGTAAAAGATTTGTGACGCAGTCAAGGGAGCCTACTATAGTCTGCGCCAGATAAGTAGGAAATAAAGGTCATTAACCCGCATACATTTATTCAAATACATAATTCTGAAAATAGAAATAATGACATAAACTTGACCCGAAACTACCTTTATCGTGATCCTTGACTTTTTCTAGTAATGAAAAACGATTCATAATGAATTGTCGGGGTACCTACGCAGAGAAATTAAGGAATAAAGGAAAAAAGAAAGAGCAATGACCTTTAATTCCTACTTATCTTTCGCAGACTGTAGACGAAGTGACGATCATCGAAAAGTGAAAAATGTATTGCTTTGACATAAGCTACCGAAAACTTTATGTCAATAATGTTAAAAATAAATGTAGAAATACACATTGCTTTGAAAGCAATTGCCACTGGCCTTCTAGACTCAAAATGCGTTACTTTGGGGCCTTTGCTTCTTATTTTTCACATTTGGTGGATTCAATTTGTTAGTCAATCTTCATATTAGGCATTTTTTGCTACAATAATATTACATCCTGTTTCTGTTATATTTGAATGTCTGGACCGCGCTGATTTAATATATGCCGGGAGCCTACTGGTCAGAGCTAGTTGAAAGTCTAGTCTATGCTAGACCAGCTCAAGAAGAAAGTGATTAACGTTCTGCCTAGTATACTAGGTCTACAAACTTCAGTATTGTTGTAATTATAAAAAAAAAGATTGGTAGCGATTTTATTTAGGTATCAAAAGCTTTAGCATTAACAGGAGTGTGGTCATCTGGTCCCAAAAGTAAAGGTTCTATTTGGGAAAAGGTCAGGTCGATGTGAAATATATTTTTATGTAAATGTCGTACCGATGTTGGCACAATGCCTCTGTGGATCTCTGTTTAGTGACGGCATACAATAACCACACGAGAAATTGCATATTTTCTAAATACAGATAAGTAATCTGACTATTCTCCGAACCCAGAAATTTCTACATTTACCATAGGAAAAACAAATTATTGTTCATTCATAAGTCATCTGCCACCAAAGAGTATCTATCAGCTTAAAAGTTTTTAATCATGATTTTTAGAGAAACCTTTGTTTCCTTATTTTATTCCATATGTAAAGGAATGTTTTCTTCTATCACCTCATCTAATAGAGAATATGTTTCAACGTCTAAACAATTACCATAATATAACAAATCAACTTCCTCAAAAATCCCATCACCAATGCCCTCGACAGTATTCTCAAGAGACGATCCATATTTCGCAACGAATCGGCCGTTCCAATTGTAAGAAAACCTTGCCAGATGTAAATAACATAGGCAGAACTCCGTCCAATTTGACATTAATGGGGCAACACCGCATTCTGAAGCAGAGGTACATAACCAATTTAAATTGACCTGGATACTATAGAGATGTGAACTCAAGAAGGGGTCAAGATAATCCTGGATGGATCCCAGGGTACTTCGTGGTCGATATTTTATTCGTGCTTGTTAAATTTCATTGTGACTGAGATTTTTACGTGCTATTCCTAAGGTTATGTTATTTTATTTAAACATGTGTAGAGAATTTCTGTAAAAAGGGATATATTCAATGGGGAGCCTATGTTGTGTAATTTATATTGCACTTGCATGTAACTTTAGACCTTAAGATAAAACGGTGTAGAAAGAAGTCAATCATGAAGTTCAAACAATTTAGAAAAAAATGTACAATGAAAAACTTTGCAAAGGCTAGAATGAAGAAGTCCCTTTGAAGGGTCCAATGCAAAGAAGAACCTTAATAAACGATAACAAAAATTAAATTTCAGTTTGCCAATACTATAGTTACAACAAATCAGCTACTAAAGGCCGGAAGTCCAACTACCCGAGCAGAACGCAATAAATCAAAACACAGCGATCAATAAAAGTGAAACTGTCCAACACGTTGTGCTTGCGCACCTTGGATATGCGCGCGCGACTATTGTGACGCTAATTGTTGTATATCTGCATTGTTTGGCTGTTACTAATGGTGCACCTGCTTTTGTGATCAGCGAGCTTATGAATTTTGTGTTAGTTAAAGTCGTAAAAAATTTCTGTTAAGTCTTGGCAAACAAAATATTTTTTTTTTTCAAAATCTATTTTTAATTTTTTTAGCTATTAGTTTAGTCAAACTAGTGTGCATGATAGATTCATGGGAAAAGTAAAAATATTTAAAAGTCAACGGTGTTCGGGTTGGTCACCAATGTGCATTGAGGCATTGCAGTAGATTTGAGAGCTACTGAGCAAACTAACATTATATTGCATGCCATCTATAAGACCTTTGTCTCAGGAAAAATATATTGTGTTTACACTTCAACAAATAAAAACTTCTAAGAGCATTAAGCAATACAAAAGTGTACTAAATATTGCTGTTTTTACGTTTTAACCACTAGGACTCCCTGCTAAGAAAAACAACCATGACGATGTATTTACAATAGTTAGATTTCCAGACAATTTCAACACTGATTGTGAAACAAAACCAAACAGTTATACTTTCTTTTGAACACAAACGACTCCCACAGTTATGTGTCGTAAAAATGCTTTGACAATAGCTATGAAAATCAGTAAAATAGCACACAATACAAACAAATTGTGGCCAAAATCAACCCGCTGTGACGCCCGCATCTGATGGGTAGGCAGGGTTGGCCACAAAACTAAACAACTTTAGGTTAGCGGAAGCCACCCTTTTGTACAACATAATACATTATTTTTGTATTACAAACGACACAAATCGCCGTATCCAGAAAACGTTCGCAAAACAATTGTTGAAGCACCCCGCGGATCTAGCCGTAATGACTAGGAAAGGTGTAGAAAAATTACCGTATTTGCTGTTGATGGCGAAGCATTTTGAAACTTGCACCCCTCGGATAAAGACGATAGAGTAGTTTGATAGGAGCGTTTGAAAAGTTTGTCAAAATTAAAAATTGTCAATGCAGTTCTGCTGACCAGCCAAATGGAATATGAAATTTGTGTTTCGGTAGATAGGGTTGAAAATCAAAACTCACTAGTAAAATATATCAGGAATAATGCTTTGTGTTTTTATTTTTATTTCTTCACTTGTAAAGGATCATTACAGACCATTGTTGGATAATTTCACGCGTTGGGCGACACTGCGGGCGTTTGGCGCGAATTTAGCGGGAATTCCATTACAAAGGTTTGTATGAAGGACAGTATTGTCCACCATTTTTGTTGACAGTGGCATTTGGTTACTGTGAAATTCACAACTAAAGGTGAATGGAGTCATCATTGAAACCTGTATGAAAATAGAGCAGCCATATTTGAAGGGGAGAAAAATGCCATTTATGCTGTCAGCGAGGTAATGTTTGTTGATTACGGGGAAATTGCTGGTGCAATTGAAATGAGGGTAAAATTGTGAAGATTTAATTTTGTTGCAAGAGTTTTATTCATAATGCAGGTTAAAACTGGGTTAGCATTTGGGTTACGACTATTATAATGCACAACTCATGACAGAAGAATACAGATCAGCCCCCATAAAGTTGTATGTAGATCTCGCTCGATTTCGTTAAGCCAAAAAAGATAGACATACGACTTCTCGTTCTTCAACGTTTGTGAATACGGGGTCTAAGAATTCAAGACAGAGTTTTTGGAAATGGACCATAACAAGCAAAATCTGTTTACATACATACAAACATGAATCAATTTCATGGAATATAATCTATAATCAATATGAATGATTCAGATAAATTCAACAAAGCAGATCAACATAAACCATCAAACCATCATCTAGGTACGCATATCTCATATAAACTTCGAGCTGGTAAAAAGCAAAGGCTGTCTCCATATTTATGTCGACATGCCGAGACGGGAATTATGCGTGTGAATGCATATTTATGCGAATTTCGCGTGGGAGGATGTGTTGGTACACAATACCTGTGAAACTTATAAGGATTAATGTTTGAATTAGTAAGTTATTGGCTGTATAAAATTTTTGCGACATAAATTTTTCGTAGTGTAAGTGTGTGAAATTATTTCTGTCGTCGTAATTTTAAGTATTGTTGTCCAATCTATTGAGGATTTGAGGCTTTCAAAAGGTGAAGTTTATTTATAATCTGTATCTTTATTTTTCCTAGACCTATGCGTCGCAATAGCATTACCTCCTCCATGTTCAAAGTTGAATGAAATGGCCTCTTTAGATTCAGACAAAACCAAAGCATAAGACATTACAATCTTTTGAACACCTAACCTTAAACTCCTCTAATTTACTCCATTTTGATAGTTTCTGTCCCAATCCCGAAACACAACATAAACCTTATCTTTATGACTCACAACAAGGAACCAATCGGATCGCTGTTATAAATTCTAAATTCAAACATCTCTCGGCCTCCCTCCGTTCGCGCATGTGTGTGTGCGGCGACGGTGCGTCTGCGCAGTCTCGAAGGAATGCGGCCGTAGGGTGGGGGGATCGAGTCCCAGTTTGAGTAATGTCAACGATTTCTTAAATGGTTTTTTGTTTCGATTCTCTGATGGTCTGATTCGATTCGGGTTGGATGGCTTTATCTAATGCAGATCGGAGGTTTTAAGAATTGATTTTTGTTTTAAACAGGTGTGTTAGAAGAATGATAGTGTACAATACACCACTAATTATTAATTAGTACAAATATCTAAAGGGCTTATTAAAGAAGGTCTTGTTATTATAATATGTAAAGTTTTAATACATAATATTGATAAACAGCAAAGTTATTAGCGTTTGTTTATTTCCCAAAATGTCACTAAATTTATGGAAACATTGTACAGGCCATTCATAATAGTACCTACTCATTAATCGTTTTCTCAAACTCTCGCGGTCGCGTGGTCATTTTCTAATAGCAATTGTTATGAATGATTGATTCAGTTAAGAGTTAACCAATTATGACAAATCTCCGTAGACAATTTTGGGATTTCGTTTTTTTTACTTTTGACTCATTGATATATTAAAAAACCCTTTTGACTACATAAATATGATCAGTAAAAGGTACGGTAGACCCCCATTTTTTTGTACTAATTAATAATTATTTGTGTAAAAATACTTAGCTAGGTAATAATATAAATATGGATTGTTTATAGATAAAAAAGTTCTTTGCGCGTGTTCGTAAGAAATTAAATAATCTGAAATAATGTAATATCTCTAATATCACAATACATCTACATGATAATTTATTTTAGCTTCAACGTGCTACCAAATTACCGACATTTTCAGTAAAAGAAAAAATAATAGTGTCACTTTTTAGTCAATACTGTCATCTTTTTTTCCTTATTCAATATTGAAAGAGTTTCAAAACTACGTCTGCAAGTAGATGTTTCGTATGATGATTCCCACATACAGATGAGAACATACATTATACGAGTTACCAATATTTTAGAATACACTTCTTATAAAAAGGTCAATTTTTCAACATTGGCTCTACTTTAAGTAGAAACATATTACTTTGAACCTTCCCAAATTAAATCATAATTTAACGTATCCGGACTTCGGGCACTTAAGAAATGATTATACTCTTTGAAAGTTTCTCATAAGTAAATTATCTGGTTTGTGAAGGCGGCTAGGTGACATACGCTGCATCTGACTATCCTACGTTACAACTTTAATCTCGGCTTGAACCACAAAATGTTTGTATAGCTTAACTAATAATGGTTAGGGTTCAGTGATGCGGTGGGATCTCGGAGACATGTTGGGAAAGTAGTGTCTTTTAGTAGCTATCGTGGAATTGGAATATTATTGACTGGGATGTGGTTGCGTTAGAAATATCGTTCTGAGAATTGGCTATGAGTTTATAACGTTGTAAACATTTTTTACTTTGACTTCCAATGATACGCTGACATACCAAGAGACTCGATTCTTAATCCAGCGTTGGTTTTTTATTGGTGCTTTGGTAGTGTTGACCAGCTTTGATGCTATACCTACTGATTTTTTTTAATGCATGGTTACCAAATCAAGATCATCCCCAATAGCAGAAATCACAAACTGACTCATACATGAAACGAGATTGCCAAGATAATCCAATTCGTATCCTCCACATCACGAACCCTTTGAACCAAAACGTTCACACTTGACCGCTTTTATTACAATAAGAACTTTACGCTTACTCCTCCGCCAATAGAATAGGCTATGATCACCAGCCCACTCGTTCCAAAGCCTCGAATAATAACATTATCATGAGAACCACTACTTTTTCCTTTTTACCCGACCTCAAAAACCAAAATCCAATCAAAAATCGACCTTATAATGGAGATGATAAAGTTGGGAGAGTCCGAATTGAAGAGAAGAGTAACGTTGGTGTATTAGAGTACATTTTTAAGCGTCTTTGTCGTTTGATCACTGCCCGAAGTGCCACAATACTTACTATAGACGCATTCAACCTTTTTGGTAACAGTAACAGTTCACCTTATAAAACCCCACAGTGCAGTGAAAAGAAATAAAAGAAAAATCCCGTATCAGAAATATGTATTAGAGTTTCGAAGTTATTTAACCTCAATAAGAGTGTTTATTATGGCGTGATTTAAAAAGAATAGGGATTTTATCCGGTTTTTATGCATTTGGGAATCTGTTTTTGAGAGCCCTGTGTTAGGCTTTTAGTTATTTAAAATTCTTACTTGAAATTATATGACTCTTCAATATTTTTATCAAAATCTTCATGATGTCTTCTTTTTAAAATTTCCCACGTTGGAATAATCTCCATTCGCTTGCAGGTCTTATCAAGTACATAATAACCTCTCAATTGATATAGTCTCTTTAAATCTTAAAAAAGAACCGTCCAATATTATTAAAGGTATCGTACCTAAAATCATTATGACAAATAATACTCATACAAAGAAAGATATACATACAAAAAGAACCGCGATTAGACCCTTTTACATCTAACCGAGATATTTGATATAAAGGAAATCGATAAAACAGATTTTTATTCGAAACAATATGACACTAAACCGAGTCAATGTATCGATTTACAATTGTTTTGGAAATAAAATCGATTGTCATTGGATAGTATCGGTTCATCTCACGACTGTCATATCTCGGTGTTGCGATCGACGCAAAATATTTACGAAAATAATATTATTATAAAGGTTGGGCAGGACAGCGATGCTGCGGGAACACTTTTGATCTTGTTAAGGTGTGGTTTCACTAAAGGGAATTAAAAGAAAATAATACAATTTTATTTTTTAGACAAGACTGAAGAGAAAGCGAAGCCTGGAAAAGTAAATGAAGAGGTACAAGCTACAGAAAAATAAACAGCTAAAATTGAGGTATATTTAACCCTGAAAAAAAATGACTTTAAAAAAAGATGAGAGCAATCTTTAATTTCCCATCGTCGCTAGACAAGGCTAAAAATCTACTTTAAAAAAAATACTCGTACGTACATAGTTTCATAAAATTCGATTTTTTTCCACAAGGGCCAAAACTCAATAAAGAAAACCATAAAAACAATGTTGAAGAAATTAAAACAAACTACAACATCAGAACCACACCTAACCGTATCCGTGATAGCGTTGATAAGAAGAGCGCTTAAGATTCACTTATTGTTCGATCGGCTTTTAAGATGCAGCTGATAACGCGACCAATGTTGACAAAAGACGCGGCCGACACCCGCTTTGTCATAATTCAGGGTTCAGCAGCGAAATGTACTGATCATTTGGACTAGTACGCTGATGAATATTAGTTTGTTAGAAAATCAGCTTTATCATTTTGACCTGACTGGTACGATACATCCTTATTTTCGTATGACAATTAACGATAGTTTACGTTCAATACAATGGTAAATCAATGTTAATGCAAGCATTCAATTTTTGAATTTAGATGCTGAAAGTGCTTTAGTCTGATATTATTGCTTTCTCATCAATCAGCTTCCCTTATCCTAATTCAATTGAGGTTGGCGCAGCATGTCTTCCTCTCCATACTTCTCCATTACTTGTCATCTTATCAGACACCTCCTTTTTTGCCATATCATCCATTACACAGTCTATCCATTGTTTCTTTGGTCTTCCTTTACCCTTCCACATTCATACTCAAATTTTCCTCACGATATTTTCTTAGTTACACCGCATCACATGCTCATACACACTTTTCAGTTACCAACATTATTGCTTTCTGTGAAAGACTCTGCATAGATTCCTCACAATTTTTAATTACGGTAACAATAGCATTGTATAAATTGCTATACATTTTCTCATTCACTGAGGAAATTTCAGATCTAATGAATTAATAGAATTTAAAGGAAAACCCGTATTAATATTATAACGTGTTTCTTTATAATTGCTTTTGTATCTGTAAATGTCACTGAAATAATTTAAATGTCTGAACAATTATTTACTTCTTTTTACTATATTTTTTCTGGAGATTTGCTTGGAGCAGTAGTGCTAAATAATCAAAATGTTCAAATAGATAAAATGGTAGTTTATTGCCGATGAGAGGTCTCATCGATTGCACGGCTTGTTTGATTCATAAATGATCTTCTCACATACTGAACCCTTTTCATTGAACCACGGCACACACAAAAATCTTTGTCTTACCGCCGCCATTATCTCACAGCGGACTAATAATTTACCGGACACCGTATGATCGTCTGATTTATACGTGTTTGTCTTTGTTATTCTACCTGTTTCTGATTCGATACGCTTTTTGTCCTCCAGAAGAAAAACATTCGGAGTGACACAGATTTTGATGTGAGTGTGGGACAATAAATTGCAATTTGGTATGCTGTTTTTCTATTATAGCGGGACATAAAATGAAGATGTGTAACACCCAAAAATAACCTGCATTTTTAATGGCTGGCACTTTACTGCCACTTCTGTTCTTGTTAACTATTGCTTTGTATCAGACTCACGACCTCTTGCTTTTTAGCCTGCATTGGCGCTTTGCTACCGTTGCTAGCGTTGCTGCTTTAGCTTTGGTAACTGCATAATCAGCCTAAACACTTCCTACTGCTGATACAAGGGCTTGCTCTCAGTGATACAGTTAATGCGACAGTTAAGTTGTGGTGTAGCACCTAAACTATATAGCTTTTGTTACAGATTTTGATATCTAGAGATAAAACTTTGACTGACATTTTTTTAATTCTTCTTCTTCATCTCGAATCGATGAGTCAGATTTTGTCCGACCAGTACGTAACAACCTGGACAGCTGTGTCATTTGCATCATTCAAGTGCTGGAGGGTACAATAAGTTGCGCATGACGGGTAGGATAGAAGGTGAGGCATATACCTAATAAATGTAAGTAATTTGTAACTATAACTATAGTAGGAATGCAAAATCGTCGAATGACTCAAGAGTCATGCTCATTGTGTCTCCCTAGATGGCTTGGTTTAAAAATCTGCTAGTATTTAACAAACTCACCACATAAAAAAATATACTTCACTGTCAAATTCATCATAACCACTGTTTCCACATCCCAAAGCCACACTTATGTCAGAATTGGTTCAAAAGCATCTTTGTCTCCTTCAATCGTTTGTCTGGGACAGGCCAATATTTCATCACACACTGTATAGCCGATTGTGTCGGCTGATTTATACGTGTGTGTCTTTTCGTGTACCTGTGTTTTGTCTGTCATTTGTTTAGTATCGTCACGGTGCATTCGTAAAGTGGCGTAAGGTATATGTTAGTCAGGTATTTTTGTGTCTTTTTCATCTGTGGCAGCGAATATTTTAGTTGATAGAGCTGTTTTTGTTGTGTAGTAATTATCGTTTTCATCAATTGAGTACCTGATGACCGCACGTTAGTGGTAATATTTTGACCTAGAGCTGGTCCAGCGTCCAACGATACATTTATTTACCATGCTACCATGTTGTGGCAAGCTTCTTGTTTTACGCGGATAACCCGCCAAAAACCATAAATCTTGGAGATTGCTAGTAAATTATCTGATGTGGTTTCAACCTTAATTAAAAATAACTCAGTCATAAAATAAAGTTATTTCTAACCCAGGAAGATGATTCGCCGACATTCCTTCCAAATTCTGTAAGAACCATCGCTAATTATTATAATTCAAGCGGCTCAACGAACACCCATAAATCGTTTACTAGCTGACTTTAAAAATGACAACCCTTTTCATTTGGATGTTTTATTTTAACACCAAAACAAACCGCATTCTGCCCTTGAATCGTAATGACTGGGATTATAATAAACTTGCTATCTGTCCCGGATTTACTTGGGTTTTTATCATCTATTAATCTCAACACGATGGGTGCCTGACGATGGACGGCGTCGCCGAGACGAGGACGGCCAAGAAAGAGGTGGCGAGACGATTTAGACTCACATCACGAAGGCTGGTTGGAGCTGTTGCAGGAGAAGAATACCTGGAAGGATATGGGGCCTTTGCCCAGCAGTGGGACATACCTACAAGGCTCTTAAAAATAATATGTCTTCCAACTGCTTTTGTTTTAATGGCATGTCGCTGGTCAACCTATATGAGGCTGGTTTCTGCTTAACCGGACTATCCTGTGGGTGCCTTCAGTGTAAGACCTCCAGCCAAGGATGTCGGGCCTCCAGCCAGGGTCCAACTGGATACTAAAACCGTGAGTTTTTATAGACGAATCAGACTGCAGTTGAGACTTCGAAAACTCATCCTATTTTGGTAAAGATCATATTTATTTTTTAATCTAAAGATATTGAGATAAGTAATTCGTTTCCTGGCTGCTGCGATAATATGTATAAAACAAACTTATTAACTGTCGTGGCTGTCCCACTTTACAGATATTAGATATTCAGATAACAGCAAATCTTATGCGTCGTAAAATTTATGAGATGTCCGTATAAATTTTTATGACAAGAGATTTTACGCAGTCTTTTTACTGAATGTTGTTCGAATTAATTAATTTGCATTCATTGTCATTAAGCTGCTTGTTATAAAACCGAGAAAATGGGCTTTCTGATACTTTTGAAAATTATATTAATAAGTCTGCGTGACAGAGTCAAAATGTGTTTTGGTTAATCTTTCATTAAATAACGAGCTAGCCGTTTATTTATTTGTAACATTCAATACAACTTTTTTTCAAAATAAAATTGCCCATGGCAACACCAGAAATGATTCCAGTAATCTTTTGGTAAGACACGACGGGTAATACCAGAGGCTTCTATTAAAAACTTCATCAAAAGAATCAATTAATTTCTAAATCAAATCGAATCGTCAAAACGAAACTCTACCGATCGTCAATTCGACATCTACATTCCGAAGATGTCCGACATTCTTTTCGATTCACTACACTCGTCATCAAGCATCGTTAACAGAATAGGGTCTTTTGACTCGAGCCATTTATACCGACTTTACAACAGGAGGTGTAATGTTATGCCAGGAATGTCCGTTCGACTTCTTGTAACAATTAATTTTAATATTAAAACTTTATAGGCAACGCTCAATATACGGTATCTGATAAAGCATAATATGTAAAATTTTAGATTTACCTAAATAAATAATGTAGGTGTCTATGTCAAAATGTTAGATACTTTTTATGGTTGTCAATTTTTTATGATAAAGTTTATTTATATTATAGCAGTTTAATAGCTTTGTCGTTTCTATTAAGTGGGTTTGCTAGACCTCCCCGTTTATTGGTGTGGGTGTTTTATATGTCGTACCGACAAAAAGGCCATATTTTGTGAGTTTATTTCTCATCATCATTATTAAAGAACGGTAAACGATTGCCTCGTGGGTCTTGTAAGCGCGACTGCTGAGCAAGAGATCCTGGGTTCGATTCCCGGGTCAGGCTATGTGTTATTCAGCTATTATCATCATCTGACAGCCTTTTCCGAACTTAGTTGGGGTCGGCTTTCAGTCTAAACGGATGCAGTTGAATACCAGTATTTTACATGGAGCGACTGCCTATCTGACCTCCACAGGACTGGGTAATAAAAGAGTGGTTGTCAAAATCTCGGATCACTGACTACTTGTTACGACTGTCATAGATCTAATGACAGCTGGCACCAACGGCTTAATTGATGGACGCTGCCGAAGGCGCCGAACTATATAGGTAGCTCAGTTTTGGACAGACACAATTTAGATTGCTATCGACATGCTAGGAAGAAAAACGGTTAAACGTGCTTCCCGAAGCATGGAGGAGACTTGGTATGAAATAGGTGGTGACCCATCCACGGACCAACCTAGGCAAGCGCGGCTTAACCTGAAATCGACCCGTGCCGCTGTTCTTATTTAGCCACGAGCTCTTCCAAAAAGAGTACAATCAGTTAGTTATTAATGTAACTATAATATACTTATATTTATCACTACAAACAATACTACATTCAAAACGTCCAATTGTATTGACAAAATCGATAATCTATTATAACACAATTCAGAAACTCGGCTCCAATGGTCGGTCTGTCGGGGGATGGGGATGAATGTGGGGACGACAAGACTGGGATAGACTAACCACTAGCACAGTTAACGTTATCAGTATTAACAAACAGTATCTCAACTAGGAACAAATCATCGGAATCAGCCCACAAACAAATACAAAGCGCTTACACGAGATCTAAGCTTGTTCCAATTACAGACAGGGTGCTGCATCACGACAAGTGGTTACGTTATGTGTACGTACGTGTGTTTTGTTATAATATTACATTTATACTACACAGTGTAATGTAACATAACAAAAAGTTTAGTTGATAACCCCCTCACACGAAAAGGCTTTGATGACACAAAAAAGGCGTGATTGGTTTACTGGCATCTTTATTCTGTGCCACTGTCCTGATATCCCTCTGTATAAGTAGGTATCATGATATCTCCCCCCCCTGTAGCGGAGTATTTTGTGTCGGTCTAATTTAGGTGACCTAGAACTTTCTATTGAAAAGTTAATTAAATTACTTTTTGAAGTCAAATGGATTGTGTTTAGAGGCTATTGTTTCTAAAGGTCCTGCTACAAAAGAATTGTGGCAGTGAAACTCGGGAAAGTGAAATTGTGTTTGTGAGTTTTCTACATAATATAATAATATATATTTTTTTAACAAAATTGGCTTGCGTTTGGCCCCAACTCGCCTGATGTGAAGCGATGCAGCCTACGGTGGAGAAAACTTGCGTTTAAGAAACCGATTCACTCAAACTTAAATATTTGATTTACGCATAGTATGTGAACCAATAGTACCTATTTAATCCTATTTTTATTCAGATAGACTATTTAGTAAGATTTTTTCGTCTTTGATATTGTAAAATACAGCTGGAATTACAAATAGATCTTTGCGAAACACCCACGACAAAGGCATATAATTATTATGTCCTCTCTTCTTCCGAAACTTAAAAAATCTTTTGTATTAACCTACTTACTCAGACAGCCTGAAGGATAGCCTTCTCAGGGCACTTTGGAATCCTAACTAAATAACTTAATGCGGAAGCGTTTCAGAATCACCTACTTTAAAACAAAGCCAAACACTATGATAGTTCAACAAGAGCTTTTAAGTTAAGTTTAAATGTCACATTTTTCACACAATAACAAATGAAATGAAATTACTTGTTCTGTCAATATTAAATAGGAATCCCATATCCACTTCACACGCCAAAAATTCAACATGTCATGTAGTTCTGACTATTGACACGCGCCAAAAAATAAAATACTACATAAAATCACGGCCGTAACCCCCAAAGGGTGAGGCAGAGGTGTACCTAATAGTACCTACACCTACATTTTACCAGTAATGTTCAAGTTCCATGTAATAGGAGTCGAGTCTATTGCCATCAACCGGACCCATATCCTGATTCCTTGGCTGTTACTGAGAAATTCCTGATGGAAAAACATAATAACAATTTGCCCGACACGGGAATCAAACCTCATGCTTACCAGTCGGCCAACGAGGCAGTCAACATCTGCTACACTAGTACTACTAAATTCGTAACAAAACACTATCTTCCTTAAAAAAGCAACCGTTTTCAAACTATTGTTTCCTGTTGTCGTATTCAAACAGATTACATCTCACATCAGATTGGGCATATAAAAACAAGGAGCTAGGGAGACTCGAAGGTGTTTCAACAACCATATTCCCTAATTGGTCGATATCACTCGTAAACAGGCAGCCGATCATCGCATTCAAAACCTTAATTAAAAAACTGTTTACTGCCATCATAAACATGTCTGAATGATATAAAGGTTCTGTGAATCTTGGTGTTAGAATGGACATTTTGAAATAATTATAATAAACAGAGGTTTGAGAGTTAGAAATGGGTGAGTAAGGAATTATTCTGTTGGTAGTAAAGATTTAGATGTACCCTCAACATACTTAACGCCTATTTCACTATGTCCAAATAGCTACTTCTCACCGAATGAATTAAAAAATGAAACAGAATTTGTGTGAAATTATCTCTCAAGTGAAGTGACAGTTCGCTCATTGTACATGAAATATCATCATCTGCCTAGCCATTTCCCAACTATGATCGGCTTCCAGTCTAACCGGATGCAGCTGAATACCAGTATATTACATGGAGCGACTGCCTATCTAACCTCCACAACTAAGTTAGTACTAAGTAATACGATACTCCGTGGTAAGACTGGTTGTCAGACTTTTTGGGCCGCTGACTACCTGTAACGACTGTCAAAGATTTACAAATGACAACCGGGACCAATGGCGTAACGTGCTTTCCGAGGCATGGAGGAAACTCGGTATACAAATGGGTGGTCACCCATCCACAGACCAACCTAGGCAAGCACTTTGCAGCACAGAGAGGTCATTTCCATAATCAGAAATTAATGACATAACTTTGAACATTTTTAGACCTTTTTGAACACACGTCGACTCTACTCCATTCCCTAGTCTGTTCGGGACCGCCGGTAGCTGTCATTAGTACGCCCGCGAACTTACGACACCAATTTAATTGGTGCCTATATATCATTCAGTCCGTCAGTCCGACTGTACCGTTTTATTGTTGGACACAGTAGCCACTATAAACATGTGAAGCGATTGTTGTTCATGTATGTCGTAAATGAGTTGTTCAGGTTTTTTTGGTTGATATGAAGGTGGTGGATGGTTTAATAAGGGTTTTTTTTTGAGAGAGAGAATTGGAAATGCTAAACATGAGGGCGAAGGTTTGTCTGTAATGACTCGCTCAAACCAATACGTACAGATTTCGGACTGACTGCTGGCACCGTGATCTTGACAGGTAACGTACTGAAGTATCGGTCAGTATACGGTGTCTTCAATCTGTCATCGACCCGTCCCAATTTTTTTTTTCCGGGTGGGAAAATCATCAAAAATATGCCCCCACCTCCTTTCTTGCTCATCCTGCATAGCCACGGCCACCTGCACCTTCCAGGATTTAAACGAAGCCAACGACAGAGCTGTGCAGGTATATCTGGTCGGGTATTATTTGAGTCGACCGACACACAAAGAAGAAGATGCATCTGACACTATCGATTTGTTTATCCCTATCTTGTTTTTGTCCTTGTCAATCCCTACCTTTACAGAGGTGAAAATTCCGCCAAATCAAGTTGCAACACTAGAAGCGAGGTCGCAGTAAGAAACACAGTAGGAAAGTAACTTATCACATTCCTGGCTTAAAATACTTGAAAGCTTTTGTCTTCTTTCAAAACACTGGTCGTGTGGATTATTCTAAATGATTTTACCTTCTCACTGAAAATAAAACAGTTTTAATTCCCCACCATTCCTTTCAAAACAAAAGTGTCACAATTACAACATTGTCACACACAATACTTAAATACTTCATTATAAAGCTGGGCCCACATGAGCTTGACACAATGTCTTATTAACAGATACCATCGCTTTCGATTAACATTCCAAGATGGCTTCCGGATGTGTCAGAGTGACGTAAATGTCAAAATGCCATTTTTGTGCCAGCTCAGGGCGTGAGAGCGGACTGGTGGTCCGGCAGATTGGATTGTGATAATAAAGGTTTCTTTTTATATTGAACAAATGTAATTACGAATTTATTTTTGTAATGAAGTGTCAAATAGCCTGATAATAATTTTGATGATATCTTTACCCGCATATACGTCATTCATAAGAAAATATTGATTGTTTCTTGCAAAAAAAAAAACAAGCATTTTGGCTAGAATACAGAACTTCATCAACAGTCTAGACCAGTGATTCCCAAAGTGATCCAGGTGGACCCTCAGGGGTCACCGGAGACCCGTCGGGGGTCTAGGTTGGCGTGAAAAAAAATGGGGGTTCACAAGTTGTAAGAGTTTTCATCACTAAAGAACAAAAATGTTAGCTTGGCTTTATCGATCAATGTAGGCAAATAATAAGCTACTCGAAAACAAATTTTTCGGTGATGACAGGTTATATTTCGGTGAAGATAGTCTTATGGAGACTTTAAAAAAAGCATTTCGAAGATATAAGATTGTAATTTTCAGATTTTTTACCAAAAAAAAATGGGCATGACGATAGTATCAAAAAATTGCAAATCTATTTAGTCCGTCGTTAGAGTATTGGAAATTAATGGACACGTATTTTTTGTTTTAGTAAATCAATGAATATTGACAAAGATAAAACGCATCAAAACTCGGGAGTGGGGGCTCGTGACGTCAGAACTAGCTAAAAATTATACCTAGGCGTGACGTATTGAGAATTTTAAAAGCGTCATATCTTCGTCAATTGTGGTTTACGTAACAAAAGAAAGAACACGTGTCAAATATTTTTTGATAATCTAACTGACGGACTAATTAGATTTTTTTTTGTCGTCTCGCTTATTCTCGCTTTTCATCTTTGGTCCACGGGCTTGAAAAAAGATTGGGAACTTCTGGTTAAGTCTATGTAGATGGCATGGATATGATACACAACGTTGGATAATCAAGAATTTCGACAAAAAATACTGCTTCGTTGGTGTAGCGGTCGCAATCGCGACTGCTGGCATGAGGTTCTGGGTTCGATTTTGGGTCGGGCAAATTGTTATTGGGTTTTTCCTTCAGGAATTTCTCAGTAGCAGCCACAAAGTTTGGATTTGTGTGCAGTTGATCGCAATAGGCTCGCCCCTATTACAAGAGACTTTAACATAACTGGCGAAATGTGGGTGTACTATACTTACACCTGTGCCTAACCTTTAGGAGTTTACGGGCGTGATGTTATGTTATGTTAAAGCACTGTATAAATTGTGTTTTTTTTAATAAGATCTCATAAAGTAGACCCTGTCAAGTTTTCGTTTCCTTTCTTACAACCAGCCTACCTTTAATCGCCGAATTATGAATAACACACAACTAAATAAATTAAAAGGTGACAGGACTTTGGTCAGGAGTCAGAACAAGTATTTTAAAAATGTCGCCTCCAATCCATTTCGTGATTAATCAAATACAAAGCCATGCAAATTAAATTAGGTTTGGATACCAACTTGATTTTACAGTCGATAAAATATAAATCACTCTTCAAAACGTAGGGCACAAGGTTCAATTTGGTTTTTGGTGTCAGCAAATCATGCAAAAGCTTAGGTGTGAACTTTTTTTCTGGTCTCAAGTAAAGCAGATTTATGTCACATAAGGTGTAGCTTTAGTTATTATGTTGATTACAAATACAGAGGCCATTGATTGCGTTGTCATGTTTGTTCGTTTGTCATCAAAAATAATGCAAATAAAGAGGTTACGAAAATGTATAGGAATAAATACAATTCCAGCTTTGACTGCGCATGTATTAACCAATAGCATAACTCACATTGTGCGTATTTTGGTCATTGGTTATTAATGAGCCTATGCTCATTAATAGTCGTGCTATCCCACTGTTGAACTAAGGTGTCCATTCCTTTCAACAGTCACGATTCTGCGTTACTTGTTTCGAAATTCTCAAGGAAGAGATCCTGTCATCTCCTTCGTTGCTCCATTTCACTGCATCAAGGCAGAAATCATACTTTTTTTGACCCAAAGCTTGTTTTTACGGACAGATTATAAAGCTCTATAGTTTTCTGGACTGCCGTGTTGGTGTAGTAGTCGCAAGTGCGACTGCTGGGCAGGAGGTCCTGGGTATGATTCCCGGGTCGGGCAAAGTGTTATTCGAGTTTTCTATATCGACCTTCTCAGTAGCAGCCACGGAGTGTGGATTTGTGCCAGTACGCTCGCCCCCTATTACATGGGACTTAAACATAACTGGCGAAATGTACTACTTGTGAGGTACCTGTAATTTGGTCTTTGTAATTTTTAATCACTATCATGCCTAAACCTTCGGGCATTTCAAGGCGTGATTTTATGTACGGTCGAGCAAGCTAGTTCAGTTTAACCAACAAATTACATTGTAAAACCAAATAGCTTGTTCGACCGTACGTAAGTTTTTTGGCCCGTGTTTCAAACATTATGCTACTACCCAAAACAATCTGGAGCAGCGGTGGCCCAGTGGTGGCGGCCCCGACTTACAAACATTAAGTCGTGGGTTCGAACCCAGACGGGCGCATTACTTTGTGTAATTTATTTCATCACCACTGCTCTCAAAACGGTGACGAAAAACATCGTGAGGAAACCGGAATGTCCTAGAACCAAAAATTCGAAGACATGTGACATCTACCAACCCGCACTTACCCAGTGCGGGTTGGTTATAGTCCATTCCCTCTCATTGAGAGGAGGCCGTGTCTTCGTTCTTCTCCATAGAGATCTACGCTAGGGAATGGGCTACTACAGTACTTTCTCAAGTTATTATGTCTTATGACTGGGACTGCAGCTTTGTTTTTTTTTTTTGCAATTTTGACATTCATAAGTGCCGTAATGGTCTAATTGAAATAAATGCTTTGAGTTTGAGTTTCAGTTGGTCCCAGCAGTGGGAACATTATAGACTGATGATGACCCAAAACAATCTTACGAGTAACTTCATCATGTTGAATCTCCAAAACCCCTTGCCTCCCAGCCACATGGTCCAAGCTACCGTGTTCAGTAATGACGTCAGACCGGCAGGTTGTATCAAGAGTAGCCCACTAATATGTCCCTGTCCGCCGCCACGAATGATGGCAACCGCATCATTATGGAGCCATGCGGAAAATATGGATTTTTTTCGTGTTATTGGTAAAGAAGATTGTACACTGGTGCAAAAATGATTGTGACTAGTATAAGGATAATCAAGATAAGTGAAAACAAAACTGTAAAGTGCCCCAAATCCTATAAGATAGATAGAGCCAACTATAGTTGAGCCAGCCTATATAGTAATCTACGTATTTTTTTATATCAAATAGGCTTGCGTTTGTAATTCGTCGGATGTGAAACGATGATGTGTCCTAGGGTGGAGCTCGCTTACTTATACAAACTTGCGACAACTTGCTTAAGATTACTTGAACAAACTTGCCTAGATAATTAGGATAATCAATCGTTACCGGTTCCACGCCTGGGGTTGGTCTTGTGACTAGTTGTGACCTTATTTAGAGTGATAGTGAAAATGTAATTCACGTGCTTGAAGTCTTCGATTTGATCGTTTATGGTGGTTATACGTGCAGTGTGCCTGTGCATTGCTTATTAGACAGGCAAATACCATTCTGTTTAGATATTCTGCTAATAATAATCTTTGTTGCACAAGAAAGTAGTTACCACATTGTATGAAGTCCCTGACTCCTGTGCTTGGTGATAGACCTGTGTTACAAGAGCCAGTGCCCTCTTAAGTAGAAGATTTTTATCCCTAGATATTTCTTTGTAAAGTTGGGCCGTAAACATTTTTTAATGTGACATTATGACACCATTTTGCGACAAGAAACTAAACAGAATTGCTTTTAATTACAAACATTGTATTATAATGAAACCCCTAATTATATTTTATTACAAAACACCAGTTGAAACAGACGCTGTAAATCAAGGACCCTTTCTCACAAAGCAATATGTCATAAACGTCATAATAGTTCTCAAAACACAACATTGTTTCAAGTTTTTGAAACTATTTCGAAAAATACACAACACATTTTTTTCTATCCACCATTTTGCACTGGTCTGCGGCCTCCTTTAGGTCCGTTCTTATTTTATTTGTCCCATAATGGCCGTCCTAAGGCGAGGAGCGAACACACAGCGGGGTGGCTCGAAACCACTACAACCGCATAAATTCTACATTTGTCACGGCATTAACACTCGAAAAAGGGTTTTTTAACGTGTCACCCCCGTATCCGGTAATCTTAAACTGATATTATGAATATTTTTGCTTTTTAAAATATGCCTTTGTTGTTTGCCGTGGAAAATGGTCATTGTAAAAGGTTCGTTGAGGTAGCTGATCATTTTTGTGTAGTTTTTTTTACACATTAATTATGTTGCTTCAAGTTGAATTTATTAATATTGTTGAAAAAGAAAGATTGGTTTATTGAAACATTGATTTTTCTTTTAAATTCTCACATTCCTTTGCCAAAATTTAAAAAAAAGATCCAGCCAAACATAAATGATAGATGGTCACAGAAAATACGTAAAATAAATCAAATATCGAAACAGCAACATTTAATAAATGCTCTCAATATAGATCGTGATTTATAGAAATCGGGTAAACATAACCATTAGCGATCATCGTTGTAATAAAAATAATCAAATTTACACGCCGGCAAACTGATATAAAGCTTAGTACAAGCAATATTGTCTATCGAACAATAGTATGAATGGACGCGTTAAAAATCGCGGAAAAAACTGTCGAATCGAGTAAAGAGCGATTGTTGTGCAAACTTATTCGATACGGTTAAATGGGGCGTTGTTAAACGCGACGTCATTTACCCGCGCATGTGAACCGTGCTTAATGATTTAGAAGTAATATTTTTCTATGCCCCATCCGAATTTATACTCTATTTTTAAGGGATAAGGTTTGAGATTTGGTTGAGCTAGTTTTTTTTTTTAAATCTGAAATTATTGTAGAAATCAAATTATACTATTGTGTAAGTAAAAAAAAACAAGTACCCATCTTCTTTTTTTTTCGTAAATATCGGTGCCATTGATGGCTAATTTAGTTCGGATGATTGGAGTCGGTTTCTTTGCGCAAATCAACTCATGCGCATACAAGTAGGGTATTTTGGAATTATGGATCATAATAATAATTTCAGGATATGATATGATATTTCCGTTTCATAAGTGGCGGTGCCTTTAGAAGCATAATTATTTATTTCCTCTTTTGAAATATTGAAATCTATTATAATATTGGAAAAGTGCTTTTGTAAGAGGTTATCTCTTGAATGATCTATTGTATAAAACAGGATAATCCTATTCTTTTCATTATAAACATTACAGGCTTATGCAATAAAAACGGTTCTTTTTAAGTTCGAAATACACTATGTAGCCCCAATGACTTAATAACCGAAAAATTAAACAATAGGATTTAAAGTATTCAGGTATCTACATCTAAATATATTTAAAACACTACACAATGCGGCAAACACTTTTAATTACCAAAAGAAAAAAGATAAAAATAATCCATCTATTAAGTTCTATAACACCCATTTTATTGAGATACGATCAAACTACTAAAGATAGGACATACATACGCAATCAAAAGGAATGCGCCGCTCACACATAGAGGAAAAAACATATGTAACTAATAAAAACAAAATAACATTAAGTAGACAGAGAGGAGAAAAAACCTTCAATGAGCAAGCGACGTGGACATCACTAGCTTACAACCAAACAATCGAAACAGAACTCTATCCAATAAAGATGAAGTCTAAAGTCCCAAAATGAGACCCAAAGCGGCAACTGCCTCGTATCGTACACCTGTTAAAAACCTTTAAATCCTTTACATATTTTTATAACGCATTCTTTCGAGAGCATTCTTTGTGTTTATTTTAAAAATGATTTTAAAAGAAGGTAGGATGATAAATAACGTATGGTATTTGATTAAAATGACACAGCGGTTTGGCGGAGTTACAATGAATGGTCCTGAGCTTCCGAATGAGCTTGATCATTTCTTTCTTACTGAATCTCTTATTCTTGATGGTAATAATATCGTATCTGTTTATTTATAAGAGAATAATACTGGTCGTAATGAATCTACTCAATTAACTGTTGAGTTTAAGATATTTCTCAAAAGAGTATGACTTGACTATTATTATGTTTAAGTTATAAAATATCCATTGATGGCGATCCAGTAGGAATAATACAACCGAATTCAAATGACGATGATATTATTATTGTGCAAGAGAATACTAAGATAAATGATGATAAATTGATCGACATTATTCTATAGGGTAATGGTAAAAGACGGCAAAAAGTTAGCTTATAATCTGACCAGAAAAAAAACAATACTGATTACAATAATACATTGAAAACTATCAATCAATGGATTATGACACTTGGAGTTAGGCATTATCAATACATGAAGCGCCAATGTAAAATACATTATCAAAAATAATAATGAATATGAAATGATAATGAACAGATTTCTAAGAGTTCCTCCAAAAACACACCAATCAATATTAAATCTTATTCAATCCATACCAAGCAAAGAGGTCATACAATTCCGAGCAAGGATTCAAACCTCAATACTCCTAAATGTATCGGAGCGTGTGGCGACGATCAGTCTGGTCCGTCCCTAAACTCGTTTGTGTTACAATACGTTTATATAACTGGTAACACTCGTGAGCTATTGATGTCCTTTTTTGTTGGCCAAGAAGCTCGTAGACAATCGTCTAGTGAATGATTGTTGGTGTGTTGTTAGGTTTAGGATTGTAATTAGGTTGAGAAGGTGATTTTGATATTATAGACATTATTTGGAAAAAAAGATATGAAGACTACAAAAGCCAGAGATAACGATGATAGGAAACTGTCAAAAATATATTGGATAGACATATGCTACCGAAAAACTTATGACAATCAAGTTGAAAGCAGTTGTAGAAGTACAAAACGCTTTGAAAGCAATTTCTAACCATCATTATAACCCGCAGGACAATCCTAAAAAAGTGTCGATTCTGTTGTGCACAAACTAAACTTAATTTAGGCTATTGCTATCTTTTTCTCTCTAATAAAACGAAAAAGAGACGGACGTAATTTAGTGCTGTCAAATTTAATTGGAGCTATTATTTCCATACAAATGAAGGGTGCACGTTAAAACATGTCAACTAAAAACACGATAAAGCGCAAGGCATAAACTAGTTTGACATCTCTAACTTAGTTCATAGCTATAGCCGTCCTTTTCTCGCACACGACACCATTGTCTTGCGTTTAGTCCAATTCCTTGTGTGTGCTTTAATCATTGGATATCGATGCATTCTTGGTATGAAGTTGACCATAGCCGAAGAGTCACCTCGTTTAATGAATAGCGATGCTCAGTAAAACATAAAAGTTGTTAAAGATTTCGAAATCTTATGAGAATACAATGAAGAAATTACTTAAACGTTCTTATACAATAAAAGTTTTCACCACACAATTATTCACTCTTACTAATGAATCTATTACGTCATACATAGAATAAAAGCAATCATCCAAACACACAAAAATAACAGAGTCACCTTTTTAAAAAGACGAAAAACATTATTAAAATTAAAATACTGAACAGTAGGTACAGCCGAAGTAATTACTGACGGTGAATACGAACAACCAATTTTTAGGTCGACAATTTATCTGACATCCTAAACGTCAAATTTAAATAACGTATCTTTCATCACAATGACTGCAACCCTTTCGAATGCATCTCTTGTCACCCTTGCTACATCGTCTTACAGTTCAGAATCTTTTTCACTAGCAGTACTGGTATCTTTGTCAGCTACTTTACAAGTAAAGACTTTTTCTACCTGGGCCCATTAAACAGTAATGAGTGGACTATGAAGTGGTACTTTGCGTACCACGTGCCACTCACAATGTACCAAAGAAACCAACTACCGTTCGTTTTAATACAATAGTTAAAAATAATTGTACAATTAACGTCTTGGATTGTACACGAGTGGTTAATGCCTCTTGAGACAGTCCCATGTATGTAATTGGAAGTCAAAACCTTGTTTCTTTTTGAAATATTAATTTTAGTTTCAAGTCTTTAAAAGTTAAGACGTAATTGTGAAGATATTTCTATTGAAGCTTTTGTGTTTCGCTTTTTATTATTTATATCGCTAAGTTGATCTAAAGTGCGCCATACTTCTTTTGATTCACATTAAATGAGATTGCTAGAAAAACTTTTGTTTTGTGCTTTTAATCTATCGTCACAATTTCATTGACTTCGTTAACTACATCCTTAATGACACTAATAATAGTATTCTTTCATAAAGTCTAGAGGTTTTGGATTTTTATTTTCCATGTATTTTTCAATAAAAGATTTTATTTATGTGACAAGAACCCATAACATTTCTGTACAGTCTTACACTGTACACATTTTGCTGACGCGGTGCGCAGCACCAAACGTGCGTCATTTCGGATACTATAAAACCACATTCATTACATTTAATGAGTGAGTGCAATTACTGCAACGCGGTGACTAACATTAGAGAAAGGAATCGTCAACAGTTCTACTTGTATTTTATACGTAATAAATCTAGTGTGAACCAAGTGATCTTTTCTCTACGCACTTCATCTCAACAGCAACTCTGCAAGTGTACGCACCGTACAATTTCTAAATTGAGACACATATGTATCCCATCTTTACTCCCCTACCCAAACCATAGAATCAAAGTTAAAGTCCAAATTAAAATCCCATTGAAGCCCCTTTGTTATCTGACCACGATCGTAATAAGACAAGAGAAGCTAATTCTATAAAAGCAAAGGGTGTCATACAATAGATAAACGATAACAAAATACCAACATACTGGCAGTTCAAAAAGTGAAGATCCAAACGAAATTGATCCTTAGGTAGATGAAAAACGAGCCAATGCAGAGTTTAATAATGGCAATAGTCCTGTGCAGCAAAAATAATTCCGTATGTTTTGAGATATAGGATCAGTTAATATTTCTAGTCTAATGCCTTTTCTGAATTGAATGTTATAGTTTCACACTAGGGGTGTCTGATTCTACGGATATTCTCACGGCGAATAAGATTTTTTTTGTTGCCAAACCAATAAATAATACTGTTCCGAATACGTCATCCAAATAAGCCTGTTAGCGATTGCGACAAAGAATTAAATCTCAGACTTAATTTAGTTTCCTACAAACAACTTTGAAGGCTTTTATTTGATCTGCAGAATTTAATTGAAATGCTGAAAGCTTCTGTTCGAATGGATGTGAATGGAACATTATACTTCTGACAACAATATTGTAATAGCTATAACGAATAAACTAAGTACATACACAAAATGGTGGCATACGTAGAAGCACACAAAACCAACAGCGTCATAATTGCTCATGTTTATATAACAGAAGCCATTCACAAACCTACAGAAGCCGAAAGGAGATTTTAAACAAACACACCTAAGAATTTCTTTACATGGCCGTCTGTACAAAGAATGCTTCAAGTGGCCAGGCCGGCCAGACACCACAATGGTGGCCAGCTCGTGAAAAAACTAAATATTATCACGCACAGCTTGACTCGAGGTTGTCGCAAACAATACCGGTGAACAGCTTTACTCCTCTGATAATACAGGGTACATTATCAACCTTTGTCATTGAAACAATAATGTAAAATTGGCCAATCATTCTTAAGGTCACGATTTCAAACATCTGCGCAAGACGAGAAAATTGTGCGCCCCAAGCGAACTTCGTTAGCGTACAGAGACAATTCCAGTTTCGCGAATTCTGATGGACACAATAAGGCTTCAACAATTCCTTTTCGACAACAATAGAGTTATTGTCATAAAATAGCCAATAGGTACGAAAATGACGGGTTGCGAACGGCTTTGTGCGTACCGAACTTTCGGCTATTATGATGAATTCTTTGTTAATGGATATCCTCGGGGAGACGCGAGACAACGTCCATAATACCACCGTGAAACGTATTTATAAACGTTATGATATGAATGGATAATATGCGAGACGCCATTGTGTTATTGTCGCACGACAATGGTGGCAAATCGAGGCCTTGAGTTTGTACAATTATGAGATTAGACACTCGACGAGCAAGGATGCTGATTCGACACCAGATGTTTTAAGAATTGACCCCTTTGTGCTAGCATTACAATGATGTACTAAGCGAATGTTCGCACTAAACATGATTTTAAGATGACGGTTTAGCTTATTATTCGCTGTAAGAATATCAGGCAATAACTTGAATGGCAAGTTAACAAAAGGCCTGTATTAGCCAACGGTCAATGTTTCTCACAGAAACTCTTATTTCTAAAACTATCCCCTAAGATTCTCACATTTTCATAAGGACGAAAACTTCCCGTTGACACGAGTAACGAGTCAGAAATTAATTCAACTTTTCGACCAATCTTACAAACAGGTGATATGATAAACTGCGTGGTCATAAATTGCAACAGCGCGAGCGCCGAAATATATCCCATTTTAAGTGTTGATGATAGTGCTAGTGACCATGTCAGTTTAAAAAATTATGGTCATGAAATATTTTGTTCCTACAGCAAGCAATTTCACAGTTCTGAACTTTTGGTCGATCTGTATAAGTTTGTATCACCTCGTTATTCCGACAAAAATAGAAGGAATGGAATAGAGAGTCTAGTTTCCACATTCACAGGTGTAAAAACATAACGTATTTTTTACCTCAGGGTAATAAAACTCAACGCCCTCGAAAAACAAAGTGAAAAACATAGGTAAGTAAAATACCACGGGCACAGCGAGCCGCCATTGTCAACGGAATAGAATAAAAGATAAAAGAAAAAGGTAAAAAAAGATTGTGTCGTTTCTGTTTGAACAATGATGGTTGTCAGTGGCAGCCATTTTGGATTTGACGCGCGTGAGTCTGACAAACGGGATCGTATTCTAAATATAGAATGCAGTAATTGTAAAATATTATATTGTTTTTTGTTAAGATTTTTATTGTATTAGTTGGGTGTTGTTGTCGTTATCGAGTTATTGTTTTGTTGGAAAAGATCTTTTAGAAGCGCCAAAGCAAGTGTTTGTCTGAATATTATTTACCTTCCTCTTGTTTTTACAAACTTTCCTAAACTACTTGTATGTTTTTGAAAGTTAAGAGTCGCAGGAGCTTCGGTCATTGTTGAATGTGTTATTCTGTGGTACAAATTAATTAATCAACCTTTATAAACTTTGAAATCTGTCACAAAACTAAAAGATTATGGTTTATTTATTTGAAAGCCAATTTCATTCAATGTCACGCCAAAACAAGAATGATCATTTTATTTCCCCAAATCTTAGTGTCTTGTGTTGTTATAAAAACTACTTAGGGTCAATTTACACCGGGACGCGACGCGAAGCGACGCTGCGCGCAAATTTTAATGCTTTATTATAATGTGCTCAAAATATAACTTTATTTACTACACAAAAAGATACACATTTCATTGCGATGCGTCTCGCGGTGGCGCGCGGCGCAGCTCAAATCTTCCAGTAACGTAGCGCCGCGTTGCGTCGCGTCGCATCTAGGTGAGAACTCACGCCTAATCTTAAAAAGTCATTGACAGTTTAGACATTATTGAACGTATTAGGTGTGTTTTCTGTTGCGTTCTTCTTTTAAGCTCTTGTTTGAGTACAATGGCTTACGATTTCTCACTTTATCATCTATTGCTTCATTGGCACCAGATATATTCATCGAAGTTGTAATGAGTGCATCTATGGACATTAAACTTTTTTTAACATTTTTAAAGTCAATGCATTTTTTCTGTTTTTACCAAATCTATCAGAATTTGGATTTATTTGGTCTTTTTGCTGGTAATAAAAACAGAATATCTTCAATTTATGATCTGTTTCGCTCGGGCTGACAAATCAATGAGCGTGCTTCACGAATTTATCGATTTACGTTTCATTTCCACTTAGTTTAACATTTTCGCGAAAACTAATGTTGGTTAGACACGATTCTTGTGTTCTTTTCATTGTACGACATTTAACTATAGCAGTGTTAGCACGCGATAAATATAGTTTTGTTTTATTTCGTGGTTGTTTGTCCACGACTGTGGATAAGTTAAGCGATTTACCCTACGGCTTTTGGTAAAGTAACTGCAAGCTAAACTCGGGACATTGACTTAGTCAATTTCATACTAAGTATGATTCTGGTTCAAACAGAAATAGAGTAACAATAATGCAGAAGTCAAAGACGATTGTTCGCTTGCTAATGAGAATACTATATGTACTAGTATAATTTTATTTGCTTATTGGTCAATTGCAAAAGGAAGAAAACTTGATGGTGAAAATAATTACATTCATACAATAGACAAGGAAATAGTTAGTTATGTATGTAGAATATGAATAACGTCTGAATGATGAGTCTTGGTTGCTCACATTGCAATACAAAACCCCTTATTATTGCAAGTGTTAACCCCAAAATCCGTCACTGAAAAAACAGATGAATGCCTAATTCGAATTCTCACAGTAGCTTTTCTACCAAAAATAACATACGACATTGTGTCGCCATATTGGATTCTAAGATTGCGTGCACAAACCTTTGTATCTTTTTTCTTTCTTTTATCTTTTTAGTGACAAAGAGATTTGATACGTCGTCGGATTTCAATGAATGGGTTTTTAATTTTTTTTTCTTCACTTTTGACACCTGAATCCTGCATCCCTTTTGAAGTAAACTGCTGATCAATTTTATTTTTTTGTTGTTAGAATTGAGATTTTTGTCCGGATGCAAGGCTTTGGTTTTCGAAGGAGTATCTTTTCATTGATATCGAAGATGGTTAGTTAGGTACCATGGTAGGATTGAATGACAACAAATGGAGGTAAGTATTTTGTGCATAATGATGCGCGTTTATAATTTCATTGCTTTATTATGTTGGATTGATTTCTTAAGTATAAAAGTATTAATTATGCTACGATCATGATGCATAATTAGTTTCTGCTACGTTTTTTTGTTTTGTCCTGTGTGAGACTAATACTATACTTAGATACGTTTTCTTTCTTTCTTTCTTTACAATTCAAACTAGATTCTTACATTAAATCGTTAGTATTGAAAACCTTGTACCATCTGTTCTTATAACAGATGCTATAAGCTTGCTTAAAGCGCTTCCATTCACCTCGATTGTTTTACAATAAAATTACTAAAAAGTCCAAAACCTGGGAACATACAAAGCAAGCCTTTCACACTTGAACATTGTAAAATTTAACTTCTTTAACAACAAATTCATTACTTTTACCAACCCGCCCATTTTTCTCATGAACTGTTATTGTTTTCTACTTAGCTTCTAAGTTAGTATTAACAATGTTTGTTCCCGCCTAGTCCCCAATCTTCTCTGCGTGAAGATACGCCTACTGTAGGAGAGGCGTTATGGTAAAGTTGCAAGTTCTTGCCAAGAATGGGGGACGCCCCGCTGTCTTGTGTTCAATGGGAATTGTTGGACATTATTAGAGTTTAATTTATCGTTTTAAGTGACGAATATATTAATAAAATTATGAGTGTGATTATGTGTTTTATGGAATAGGTTACTATTAATAGTTAGGTAAGAGGGTTTAGGGTTTGTTCTCAATTTATTTTTTGTCTTTACCAGGTTCTCCTTTTTCAGGAATTTAGATACATAAATAGTTCATTTAAGGCGATTACATGAGGTAAACGCGAGTTTTATAATGCAAAAAAGCATATGATTCACTGCAATAAACAAAACCAGAAAAATATATGATATTCTTCAGGACATATGCTAGTACGATAGTGTTTTGAAAACATAATACAACAAATTTTATTCGATACAAAAAAATCAAACTTTTTTTTTTTTTTTTTGTTCGCCTGTAGTGTCCCACTGCTGGGCAAAGGCCTCCCCCAATCCTTCCATTTGCTCTTTTCCCGTGCCTTCTCGGACCAACGAACTTATCTCTAAAAATTTCTTTTAACGAGTAAAAACCATACTAAAATATATGCGATAATTCTGATTTTTCGGCAAATAATTCTACAAGCCAAATACAACTTTTTTAGTCCAATCAATAGATTTTTTGTAAATCGCAAAAAAACACTTATTTCGCACTATTCGGCCGCAGTGACTGACGTAACAACCACTTAGTCGTGCAAGCTGATTAAAACTTTATTCTAACAGTATTTCAAACGAAGTTTGAACCAACACAAATACAGTTGCTTATTTAGCTCATGTAATCGCCTTAAGATATTGTTTTACTTATGGGGCTAGTGTCCGTAACTTCACGTCCAATTCACGAGTTTTCGTTATTGTTACTCTGTATTTAGAAATGGTGACCGAAAGCCAAAGAAAAGAAAGTCATCTAGCTTTAGCTAACAGATTTGGAATTTGGTTTTGGGATTTGAGATTTTGGTGGCTTATTTTGGCAAAATCTAAAACTACATAGTTCAGCCCGATAGAATCAAATAATTCAACCTTTTAATTGACTTTTAAATCAACGTTATTTACTTTACCAAATTGGAACACACCTTTCTAGATCTTTCCCCATCACAATATTTTCTCAGTCACCATGGCGTCACACCCACCACCACAGGATACCATGGGAGTGGTGTGAAGACCCAGAGTCCCATACTGCAGGAATGTACCAGGAGTGCAAGGGACTGTAGAGGTAAGGCGGTTCTGTCATGCTGGGCGGCCCGCCCATCGCTGTGCCCTAGGAGATTATATTCACACGATTAATTTTGAGGATTGGGAGTTTGAAGGGTGTGGGAAGTTAGTTTTTGTGTAGTAATGTGATTGTTACTTCGATTTAATTTTAAAAGTATGTGGGGTAGTTCAAAGAGTTTTAAAACGTTAATATTTTGACGCCTAGAAATATTGACAAGGAATTAGTTTAAATGATTTCTATTCTTGGTAATCCTTTTACATAAACTTTTAAAAGAGTAACCGTTGTTTAATAAGTTTTTCATAGAGCTATTTATTTATGCCAGCGATTTTTATGACAGAAAACTAGTTTGATGATTTCCACAAATAATTAGGTACTTCAATCACCCATGCCTTTGATAAAAATACAAAGACGACCAAAAAAAATTAAACTAACCCCGATTTAACCAGAAACCGTTTTAGTTAAACTATGCATAATCCTTAATACAATTATGTCATTATGAAGTACCATAGTTAGCCAAACAAGTCTACCTTAGTCAAACCATAAACAAACTTAATCCATAATAAAAAATATTTAATAACAAAAAACTGTCATAAAACGACAATCTAAATCAAATAATCCCGCTAATGCAATCACTCTGACACTCACCCATTCAAATTCCCATACAAGACTCACTTTCATACAAAAATTATACACCCTTTGTAGAGTTACACTATGGAATTACCATGAAGCATAATTAGGTGTATTATAACATAGTTAGTACGGTGGGCAGTTATTTTAATTCAAAAATAGACAAAATGGGACACAATACTTTATGTTTACCTAGTGTATGAATGTATAATTAATAGTGATATATTGGTGTGGTCATGAGAAAATGGAGTGAGAGGAGATTACATTAGTTTAAGTGCGCGCATGGGTTGTGTCGCGCCCTTTTGTGGATGTAAGTCGGATGCACGTGCGTGTTACTGGACAAATAGGTAAAGGATAGAGCTGTACATAGTTTATTCCCGCGGCTTTGCTTGCGTGGAGTTCGTAAACTGTCTCATGGGATCGTACTACCGGGATAAAAAGTATCCTATGTGTAAATCCTGAAATCCAAATTTCATCCAAAACCGTTCAATAGTCTTTGCACAAAAGAGTAACAAAAAATACAACCAGATACAGAAGTACGGAAGAAGCCATGCTGCGCCGAATACCAATCGTTTTGAAACTGACATGGTCACTAACATTATGGCGCTGTTGCAAGCACCATGATCAGGGATCAGCGCCACAGCGCCAAAATATCAGGAACTCAAAATCCCGTTTTCAATGTTAATAATGAGCACCAATGAATTGAGAAACGAGTTAGAGAATGAGAATGAGAATTAACAATGAAAGCTTGCCTCTCACCACAATAACGTACCTACTTCGTAGAACTGTACAAACTCACCACAAAAAACGTTTAAACACAAAATATGGCTCACAATAAACACTAAATTAAATCTCGCAATACACTATCCTTTAAAAAATTTCCACAATGCACTTTAAAAACAAGAAAACCTACAATCGTAATCGTTTATTCCAATACGTCACACCTTCACGCTTTTGCCGTAAGAGTCCAAACAGCAGACAGGATCCTGAATTATGTGCCACAGAGCATGGCTCGGCATGGCCCAGCATGGTCACACAATGGACGATCAATAACAATTTAAAGACGAAGACGTAAAGTGATTTGTTGGTACACTAAAATGTTAGGTCGAGTTCATGATGGAGGGGTGGAGGGTTAATGTGTTGCTTATCTAGAACGGATTTCGCTAATGAATAGAACTAGAATTTCGAAGAATCATAATAAATAGGATAATAATATGAATTGCGTGCCTGTGGCCCGGAAGTCTGACAACCAGTCTTACCAAGGGGTATCGTATTACCCAGTACTAACTGGGTTGTGGAGGTTAGATAAGTAGTCACTCCATGTAAAATACTGATATTCAGCTGCATCAGGTTAGACTGGACAGGCCCATTATAGTTGGGAAAAGGCTAGGCAGATGATGACGTTACAATTAGTAAAATGGTCACCAAATGACAATCCTTAATATTAACTGCGTAAGTGATCATTTTAGGAATTTTAAAGTAATTCTTACTATTATTCTTCTACGAATCTACTAAAGTGGACATTTTAGGCCCCCAGGTGGCCTACCATGACGTCTTAAAGCAGGATCGTTTTAATCTTGTTCCAGTGTGGGTAAGAGACGGCGCTATAGAGGACGTCTAGCGCCGTCTCTTTCCCACACTGAACAGTGTTCAACGAATTTCAACAGTCCATTGCAATGATTACACAAACAGCTCGTGAACACCGTTTAGATGCTTGTGCAGATCGCCTTCAGTGTCATTGGTGTAATCTTAAATATATGTACTTAAAACCCAAGTATGGAAAAAATAATATTATGAAATAGATAACGCACAGCATAAACATAGAAGGTGAGCTAAAAAAAAACATCTAAAGGAATTAAATTATATTTCGGTTTTGCAAGTTTAAGACCGTACTTTCATTTTACTTAAGAGTTAAATATTCGTCGCACCACGAATACAAAAACACCGATTGAATTCCTTCCTAAACCTCATTCAAGATACCAAAGGCAGATCGCTCACAATACTTAAGCCTATAGATATTCACTTTACAGTCAATATTATTTATGTCCTGTCATTAATTGCCGACTCATATATCAGACGCGACCAGTCAACGCACTTGACGTCGCGTCTTGCGACTTTGCGACTAAACCTGCGCCTGTGTGCACTGGGCTTTAGGAATTTAAATTTAATTCTGCGTTATGAGCTATGATCCTGAAAGTAAAGATGAGTGCATATTATTTTGTGTGTGGAGCTTGCATTTTGATAAGAAAAATGTGTGTTTTGGTGATTGTTTGGGATGTTGTCTACGAAAGGGAACCAGCAAAGAGAAAACCTGTCAGATAATTGAAAAATTAAACAAAACGATAGCTCTGTTTAAGTGATTGAATTTATGATAGATATATTAAGTATGAGAATAAAGATGGAGCAACAGAAAAGCTTAAAATATGGCTCATCCTTACAGAGAAGTTACATGTTGGACAGTCTTACATAAACGTCATTTGAATAGACCTAAACAAAAATATTACAAAAAAAAAAGATACAAAACCCTGTAAAGGATTATATTTATTTAACATGCTTAAAATCATACATCAACCGCGGAAACATAAAAAACAACACCCAATAGACTCCGAGCACCAACATAAACTTCCAACACTATTTTTTACATGGACTTACATATTTCTTTCCCATTTTATTTCCCATGTCAATATGGACACTACCGAAGAATATCTTGGGCTATGGCTGTACCTCAGTAAATCAGGATTAGCGCGCGTCCAAGCAGTCTCATTTGTGTGTTATTTATAAAGTAAATCCGCGCTCCGCGCTACGAGGTCACTGCGTGCGGAAAAATGAATAACTCCGGATTTTTACGATGTCTTGAGCTTTTTGTTTTTGGGTTTTTTGAATGTGTTTTATTGGTTTTATTTAAGTGGCTGAGTGCCCTATGTAAGTATGTGAGGGTATGTCTTGACTTTAAGTTTATAAGCTTACAACTTTTCATGAAATATGTAAATTCTGTTCAACGCGCTACATATAACTGTCTGAGTTAATTGAATTTTTAAAAACGTTTTGGAGCTCTGACACAGCCAAAAGGCATCGCGGCAGACCTCGTAGAAGATGGTGGAACGAGCTAGACTTTACCAACGATCAATGGTCAACACTAGCCCTGGTCCGAAAATACTGAAAGTTATGGAGAAAGGACTTTTCCCAGCAGTGGGATGACGTTGGCTTACACTATCAGTACCTTGAAAATATAGGTTTTGTGAAGTTTATCTAGCTGGTTATTTGCACCTAAGTCAGAACAGTAGGTACAGAACTGTCTGATAATTCAGTACTAATTAAAATCAAGTATGTACTCAGTTTTACCTTTAATATCCGCATTTTGCGAACAGTGGCCCTTTGAAACTACCTACACAATCTGCCATAATATTAAAATAAATATCATTTACCTAGAAATGTTTTAATTTCCTTTAAACCCAGTGTTGTGGTGGTTGTATTAAGAAAATAGCTTCATATAACAGAGGAGCCCCTAAGCGGGAATTAGTGAGACAAAATAAAAAGCATATGGCGTCAACTTAATAAAGCAGAAACACGTCAATTGTTTATTGTGTGTGCAAATTGCTGTAAAACTATTGTCCGGTGAGAGTGTGCGGCTGGTTTAAGGAATGAGCGATTTGCGATTTTACCTTTTACGCTCCGCTATATGTTTGCACGCTATTGATGCATTTGAAGGTGCTGATTACTTTAAAAAGTGTTTTGTATTTCTAATTTGAAATCTTGAATAATATTACTGAGATAAATATTTATTTATTTATTAATATAGGTTCACCTTACCGGCTCAACTTACCGCAGTGTCTCAAGACAAAAGTCTATGACCAGTGTCTGTTGCCAGTGATTACATACGGGACCGAAACGGTCGCTCACAATGGGCCTCATCAGAAGGCTTAAAGTCACCCAAAGGGCAATGGAGAGGGCTATGCTCGGAGTTTCCTTGCGTGATCGAATCAGAAATGAAGACATCCGCAAGAGAACCAGGGTCACCGAACGTAGCCAGAAGAATTGCCAAACTTAAGTGGCAGTGGGCAGGGCCATTGCTCGCAGAACGGATGGCCGATGGGGCCGAAAAGTTCTGGAGTAGCGACCGCGAACCGAAAGACGTTGCGTTGGAAGACCTCCCACTAGGTGGACCGATGACCTGATGAAGGTTGCGGGAATCCGTTGGATGCGAGTCGCACGAGACCGGTCAATGTGGCGACACTTGAGGGAGGCCTATGTCCAGCAGTGGACGTCTTGCGGCTGAAATGATGATGATGATGACTTCAAAAGCCGCCAATTTAAATATAAACCTAAAAGTCGAAAAGATTGACATAAGCTTCTCGGTAGCTTATGTATCAGTAATTGAATAAAAGATCTATTAGATCTATCTTTCTTTTGATCTATCTTTTTTTATTAGATCTATTTTAATCTCTCTTGACTTTGTACATTCTGTTTGTATATATGTATATATGTATTTATTGTTTTATTTTATTATATCTAAATATATTGCTTTTTTTCTTGGATTTTTTCTGTTCTTGCAACTACTGTTTTGTCTCTGCATCACCCTAAGTTAGACTGGTAGAAAATGCCCAAGGCATTAAGTCTGCCTTTGTACATTATGTGCATAAAGTTTTAATAAATAAATAATAAGCTTTAAAATTATTAACTTTAATAAAAAAAGCAGTTTTAAGACTTTCAAAGATGAAGGAAGGCCAAAGAAACGATGGATAGATTATGTGAGGCATAATGTGAAAAAGAAAGTAGTTTTAATGGTTTTTGACGTCTGACAAAACTTAAGAGGCCTTCCCGGCCCGTCTATCGTCAAAACGAGCAAGGTCGAAAAGCTTGTTGTTTCATCCAGAGCCATAGCGGTGGTTTTCTTTCAACTCCCTGTCTGACCTAGCCCCGACCTCGCACTGTTCGTCACCCGCGCACCTCATACCGCCTAACGCGACGACATTGAACGAAAAATTGTGTTCGAAAATTTATAAAAGTTGTTCCAGGAAATACGTGTTTTTGAATAAGTCTTACAAGTTTGTGAAATAAATATTTGTTATTTAAAATTTACTACTACCACACCATTACATTTTTTTTACATTTTACCACTACATTTGCAAGGCTTCTCTATCAGGATATTTTTTTTACTTTTACAATTTGAACGGCTAAAGTTGAGGTAAACTTTGTGTAAAACACCAATTTTTGGAGGCTTACACTGAATTTGTTTCTAAAAAAAAAATATTTTTTGCTTTGATAGAAGTCTAGATATAGTGCACAAGATACCTATCAGTTCAAAAAATTAAAAGATATATGTGTAACAACGGCATAATCACGCACGAGCGTTTGTCAAAATTCTCGCGAAAAGTATGTTGGGTTGGCCGCTCTTATGGATTTATAATTTAAAAAAGAAGATTACAAAAGAAAATTATCTTTGAAAGAAAATCTTTCAAAGATAATAATAATAAGTTTATTAGTACATAACAAAAACCACAGCACAGCACATAGCATATGGAAACAGTGGGCTGTACTACCAATTTTAAAATTATTATCAGGTTTCCGGGCTCCTAAACTAGGTACGCATACATAAGGAGTCGGAGATTTTGCGGCTTCAATTTATATAATACAACCGTGACTTTCTGTTTGTTTACAACATTTTTTTTTAACACAGCAAATGGAGTGATTTAGTGTGGTTGTGTATGTAGGGGTGTGTAAATGAGTGTAGTGTGTGTGTGGTGAGGTGTATATGTGAAATCAAAGTGCTTAAATAATTTTCTTTCAAAGTAGCTTTGATGAAGTTACGATTCTATAGCCAATATATTTTCTGTCTAATCATAAGTTAAGAATAAAAGCCATTTTCGTAATTAATTTTTAATTTCATATAAGTTATAACTATACAACGGAATTATTTTATTTATTTTATTATACATTCGTGAACTTTGAACTAATAATTGTCGACTAGTAAACGCAAAATGACAGGGGATCTATTTTGTCTCTCTTGACGTTTGAGAGGAAACAAAATTTTGAATAACAAAGTGGCACATCATCCACACATCGATTCAATCGCTTTAGCTCGCAACTCACACGGACCACCCCAAGATGCCCTGAAGCGCTACACATGGCAACTTGAAGCGGATAATGCTTTTTTTCACGAACAATACATACAAACATACAACGAAGAAGTTTTTCTAGTAATTGTTGTAAAGCAATGTTATTGTAATCAAAATTATTATTTTTAAGTCATAAAAAATTTGGTTTGTTGAACGAGAAGTTATCAATAGCTTTTAAAGGATAATTACTAAAAGACAGATACATTTGTGCCCAATAAACGTTTTTTCTTTCTGTTTCTTGAGAATTGTTGGTTTTTTTCGTAGTATGTTCTATTATAGCAAACTATACTTAGTAGGTTTTATTTTAAAGTGCTGTGGGATAGACGGAATTACGATCTTTTTGTTTGAACGGTTCGTATTTATGCTTTGTTTGGTATGGAAGACTGCATTTTGTCATATTTTTTTATTGGAAATGTAGTTTTAGTAGACCTATATTGGTATGAGGTTTGTAGCCATTTAATTAGAACAGTACCTTCACTAGTGCTTGAAGTTAAACTTGAAGAAACATTTTCAAAAATCATTCTCAAATTAAATTCAAGTGAATACTCCGTAACACTAAAAAGAAATTTCATTGATACAAACATTTCTTTCATGAATCGAACAATCGAATTCTCGAAAATATTATAGTGTGGCGGTCGAAATTCAAAATATTTCGTGCTTTGTGCTGCTAATGTCCGACAATTGGGCCCATCGAGCCACGGTGAGCCGGTTGAGCCCATATTTTGCGCATCTCTGCCCCCGGTTTGTGCCAGCGGCGGGTGGATGGCCGATCCGCATGAAAGGCCACATTGTCATCCGACAAGTAGTTTCGGAAAAATATACCACCCCGTATCTGGCACTAATTTGTACAGGGACGGATTTTGATAGCATGGGAACGCGGTTGATTCTTTTCGTAGTTTCAATTGGTAATTTGGTTAAAATTATGTGTTAACTTCTGAAAGTTTTCGTAATTTTGTGAAAGTCTGAGTTATTAGGTTTATTTTGTATTTTTGGTGAATATATTATGCGGAATTTAAATATAAAGAGCAATTTCTGTTTGAACTATTACAGTTTTTGTCGTAAACTATGGTTGTTTATTTAACTTGTTCACCTGTGATAAATTACAACATCTTGTGATAAATTACATTTATTGCCGTAAGTAAGTCTGTACAAACACTAGACTTTATTTCATAAACAGAGAGATGAAAACTTGAAACTAATTCAGAGGGCATGCTCTTTTTAAAAGTACAGAGATTTTGTGAAGACTATACTGATTTGCGTTTAAAATGGTTTTTTGAAAAAAGAGCCACACATATTTAAGTGGACCCTTTCAGTCCGTGCACGTATGTGTCAGTAATGACACAGTATATCAATATCATGATCTTGAAACATAACTATAGATTTCCCAAATCCGCCACTGTGCCCCAAGGTGCAACCCGTTGCAAAAACAGACAGAAATTGTCCAAAAATTGTAAACGTGATCAAGTCATTGTGCGCGCACACCCGCCACAATGGCATACAATAGACTATCCTTAGCCACTCTTTATTCGCAACAATGCCACTTTTACTAACAATAAAAACCCATTCAGTACCACACAGTCCTTTCTCAATTCCAAAATCCAAACAAATATCGACTTAGCATGGTCGTTCATAGATTTTAATTTCGACATGTCAATCGATGAATTTTGTGACGTTTTCTATATGTTCGGTGTCCATCGCGTGTTTGCTATAGTTGTCATTGTTACCTACACCTATTGTAGCATTGTTCGTGCTCTATTGAATGGGATCAATGAGAAACATTTTAATATTACTAAATTATAAACGTCTTCCGTGATTTGTATGGCGGAACTCTGTGGAGTCGACTACGTTAAGTCTCTGGAGAAAAATACTTCTTTATTTTTTTTCTCTAATATAACGAGAAAGGTAAACGTAATTTAGAGCTGTCAAATTTAATTGGAACTAATATTTCCATACAAATGAAGGGTGCACGTAAAAACTCGTCGACTAAAAACACGGTGAATCGCAAGGCATAAACTAGTGTGACATCTCTAACTTAGTTCATAGCTATAGCCGTCCTTTTCCCGCACTGCCTTTTGGTAAAAGATATAGCAATATCCTAAACTAAATTTAGTTTGTGCACAACAGAATCAACACCATTGTTAAAGTAAAATCTAATAACCACGAACCTATGTAATCGTTTTAGGTTAAAACGAAAGTTCTTTAACTATAGCGTCAATTAACAACTATGGTTTTGACAGATAAGTACTACCAAAAATAAGTACAGTAATACGTGTTTGTAATTTACCAACTACTCCACTCATTCCTCTATCCGCCCACGCAAACAATATTTATTGCAATACGACACTGTCCCCACATGCATTCATACATCAACGGCTCAAACACTATCCCGGCACGACACATCCGTCCCATACAACACCATACAACCCATACAATATCTTTGCATCACCTTTATTCTATCCAATCACTTTGTTACCATTATAATTGTTACTCTTATTTTCTATTTCTTCACCAGAATCACCTTAAACTTGTCTAACATAAGTGCCATATTCCTGTGCATCATTTTGGTCAAAATCATCATACGGTCAATATTTCACTGATTGCACAGTTGAGTTTTCTTCCACCGGAAGTTAAGTGGTTGAATTATGGTGGTTTTGAATGGACAATAAAATGTCAAAGGAATGATTAAGTACTTCTGTGAAATTAGCCCGGAGCGTTGACAGATGTCAAAAATTTGCAAGGTGCTGCAAGGTGTCGAATGCATCTGTTAAATCTACAAATAATAGTTAGAATAATGTATAATTGTCACTTGTTTCGGTGAAGGAAAACATCGTGAGGAAACCAGCATGCCTGAGAGATATTTCTTGACACACGAAAGAATAGAATAGTTAGAATTAGGTACAAAAAAACACTGTCCCAAGAAGTACCTAATTCCTAATATGGCTAATTCTAAATTACTAACTGAAAGATTAACTTAATCGAGGAGCCGTACTACATGGGACTTAAACATAACTGGCCTAATGAAGGTGTGCTATTAGGTACTCATTTGTTTAAAAAACCCAATATTACATTGCCTGACCCGGGAATGGAACCCAGGACCTCCAGCTCAGCAGTCGCGTTTGCAACCACTAGACCAACAAAGCAGTCCTTATTAAAACAATCGGATCATAAAGCTAACGTCAAATTGAGAGTATTCTCTAAAGATACTTACTAAGTAGAACTGTTACCACGCTAACCATGTTCGTAAACTTTGAATCCAAGTAAAATAAACACAGAATAAGTTCGATATTTCTATGGATTCATGTTAATATTTTCAGCATCGACTTGTTTTCCTTCAAGATGTTGTTTTTGGTCTGTTTTAACTTTTTTACCTGAGATCGTTGTTCATGATCGATGTTGATCATTGTTTTCGTTTCGAATTTATTTACCCATGTTTCGATTTATTCAAACAAGGACAAATCTACGAGTATATCAAAACTTTAATTTACTGCAGAAATACATAGTACTCGCAGTAGAAATATTCAAGCATTTTCTCAGAACATGTCAAGATTCTGCAAAAATATTTTACCTCAAACAAGAGCTAAGAAAGAATACTTGTAAATTATTGGAGCATTTTTTACAAGCATATGAAAATAATAAAACAGATTCATTTTCAGATTTGTAATTTCTATGGGTGTACCACGTTCATACAAAAGTTCGAGATAAGCAATAGAGGCAGAATGCTGCTCTTTTCGAAACTATTCTTATAAAAATTCGCAACAGCCGTTACTTTTCCTTTCATTTCTAGATAACTACTACTAAAGAAAGCCGAAAATAACAAGGAATTGCTACTTAGTCTTCTTATCCAAACCCAAAGTTATTTAAGCTTTCCTCTGCATTGTAAGCGGTTCATTTGAAGCACCACACAAGTACAGATCAAGCTTTACAACGTCTCTGAAATTTCATTCACAAATATTTACAAATGCGGCTTTAATTTGTGACAATGCTTGAGACCGTTCCGTGGTTCATTCATGAACTAATATTCAGTTTCATTCATGTTTGCCCAGGATCCGAATGTTGCGTTCCTGTAATCCTGGTATTGTCCGGCCGTTTGTGGATTCATTCATTGAAACTTGTATTTGGATCAGTCTATCTGTGTTTGAGATCTAATCTTGGTGATCATCTGTTTCTGGGTGGATTGCGGCTCCTAGTATTCCTGTTGCCATTTTCGATGTTGATGTTCCATGTATCGAAAAATATTATGTCTATGTTAACAGCATTACTTAGGAGCTTCTTTTAAAAATCGCAAATAATTATTATAGAACAAAAGTCTGTTCGCTATAAACTCAAAAACTACTGCACCGATTTTCATGCTGTTTTCACCAATGGATAGAGTGGTTTTAGTATATAATTTGTCAAGTTTTTGTAGACATTTTCTAAAATATAATGATATTTGTTGAAGGTGTCGGAAAAAAATAAGCCGTCTGGGAGCTTTACTTTTGGTCGCGACAACCGACATCCACGCGGGCGAAGCTGCGAGCATCAGCTAGTTAAGTATAAAAACTTCACCAAACATCGGAATAACAAAACAGAAGAAAGCAAAGCAAGGTTTTTTAGAAGAGGCGGAGTTAAGGACTATATATCCCTCAAATGGCTTAGCATGATCCTCCGGTACTCCTAAAATACTGCAGCATTAATTTTGAAATAAATATATGGTAAAGTTGAGAATTAATGCTAAGTCCTATTTGTAACGAAAACACGATTCCATAAACTTTTCACGTTAGAAAAAAATTCCAAAGTTACCTCCAAATCGAACAATAAATCGCTGGTATTCAAAAATTGCTTGAAATTAGATCATGAAACTTTGCATTCTAACTGAACTAACTATAAAGCAGGTCTTGTGTGTTTTATTTTTTTAGTCCAATCAATAGATTTACACTATTCGCACTATTCGGCCGCAGTGACTGACGTAACAACCGCTTTGTAGTGCAAGCTGATTAGAACTTTATTCTAACCGTATTTCAAACGAAGTTTGAACCACCACAAATAGAGTTGCTAATTTTAGGGTTAGAAGGACAGTTCCGTTATCTCTCGGAATTCATTCACTTAACTCTCTCATACACCTTTCACATGTATTATAACTATACAATCATTTCTTAATACATAATCAATAAAACTGCAATTGTACTACTCATTCAATGATTCTAAATCTCTTTTCAAGCGACACTTTTCGTAGAACATCATTCTGTAGGAGCACTTACTATTCAGTTTCAATTTTACTCATAATACCATCGGTTTCAATTCGTTTGTCTGCAGCATCAGACATGGCGGCACCAGGCTTATCCTTATTGTTATCTGAAGTTTCATTAACATCCTCTGGGATATATTTTTTATTTAAAACCTTTATATATTTGTGTACGTTGAAGTGTAAACTTCGTATTGTGTGCAAAGTCGGATTAAGGAAGTCCGTTTGAGTCGGTTTTTTTTTTCGTTTCACTTTGTGCTACCGATATGTTTTAAAGAATGTACGCGAGAATTATAAAAGTAAAGCAAAAAACTGACTGTATTTTCATTTAAATAGAGTGATTAATAATCCCTGGCAGTATTTATTATAACTTTCCTAAATACCTTTATATTTTGATGTACCTAGATAGGAAAAGTAAAGTATGGATCAATTTACAGTGCAATGAACCCAGAAATCTCTCGCTAGAACAAGAGGCTCTCTTAAGGCCCTTCTAACTCTAAAATTAGCAACTCTATTTGTGGTGGTTCAAACTTCGTTTGAAATATTGTTAGAATAAAGTTCTAATCAGCTTGCACTACAAAGCGGTTGTTACGACAGTCACTGCGGCCAAATAGTGCGAAATGCGTGGTTTTTTTGGGATTTACAAAAAAATTATTGATTGGACTCAAAAAGTAAAACACATAAGACCTGCTTTATAGTTAGTTCAGTTAGTATGCAAAGTTTCATGATCTAATTTGAAGTACTTTTTGAATACCAGCGGTTTATTGTTTGATTTGGAGGTAACTTTAGATTTTTTTTTCTGTCGAGAAAAATTTATGGAATCGTGTTTTCGTCACACATAGTACTTAGCATTAATCCTCAACTTTACCATATATTTATTTCAAAATTAACGCTGTTTATGCGTAACGGAGGATCATGCTAAGCCATTTAAGGGGGTATAAGCCCTTAACTCAAAAGGTTAAACTGAACTCTTAATTGACAAATGCAACTATATACTATAACAAATTAAATTCATTTTCAACGATCTACCAAAAAAAAAACTCGTTGACAACCAGGCTTATACGCATCCTATACACACTACCATTTTGTGTGACCTCATTCAGAACTAGCCACGCGTGATCATCTAGTCGAGTGACAAAATTAATTGGTTAAAGCCACAATAAAGTGCGTTATACACGATACGAGGACAATGTCACCATTGAAACCCCCGGATTAGTCGGTTCCCGCAGCGACCAATTTTTCGCTTGTGAGAACACAGCTTTTGAACAGTAGCAATGATACTCTTATGAGAATGGGTGCCTGATTACTTTGGGGGTTCCTCTAAGATTTTAATTTTCTGATTAGTATTTCATAATTATTTTCTTTTAGAAAACTTCATGGCTCAAACTATTTTTGGTCAGTCTAATCTTTCCCACTGCTGGGCTTCTTCTTCAATTCCTTCAAGAATAAGGCTGTCATAAATGCTAAAAATGCCGACGACGACCGGAAAGTTTGTAATACAAGTAAGATAAACCATGGATGTGGGCCAGGTACATTTATCGAAGCCTACTAGATGGAGAATTTTTCCATAGAGCTCGTCCGGTTTTGAAAACATATTATTAATCGACAGTTTTTGCCGCAAACGTAGTTAATCAATTTTTATATCTACTCAGTAGAAATTATATTAGCTAGCAGAACAGCAATAGGATAATTTCCACCATCAAAAAATAGCAAATCTATTTAGTCCGTCAGTTAGAGCATTGGAAAATAATGGACACATATTTTTTCTTTTTGTAAATCAATGAATATTGACAAAGATAAAACATCAAAGCTCAGGAGTAGGGGCTCGTGACGTCAGAACGCACTAAAAATTATACCACGTCGTGACGTATTGAGAATTTTAAAAGCGGCGTTTCTTCGTCAATTTTGGTTTACGTAACGACGTTTTTTGATAATCTAACTGACGGACTAATTAGTTTTTTTTTTTTTTTTTGAGACACATAATATTAAGCAGCGCCTTTTATACTAATGCTTCCGGAGCGAGTGTAAAATTTCACAATTCAGTTCAGATAGGCCAATCAACAAAACTGCGAACACTGATCTATTGACCGGGACACAACGTTCTAAACCGAGACATGCCCCGGTGCACCGGGAAGTATGGCCGCCCTTTTTGCAGCGTGTACCAGAAAGTTGGAACCATATTTGAGGTTCTGATTCAGACTATCAAACAACAACTTTCTCCATGGTACCAAGATCGAAATTGCGAAAAAAAATCTGCTGTCCCATACATTTGGGTCGATTAGGTATTGAAGTTTTGTACTGGACCGCTGATTTTTGACGCGAGATGTCCATGTTACTGAACATAATTATCAGAGTTAAAAGAAATCATGTTCCAACTACTAAAAGGACATTGTTCAGCAGCCATAGACTATTTGCCTAAGAAGCAACAGCCATGCAAATTTACTTTCCTTGTTTTTAACTTTGACTACATTCAACTGAAATTAAATTAAACGAAAGGACACTTATGGAAATTGTTTAAAATCCAAAATACTTTCGGGTTTTGTGGTTATAAAAAGCATAGCGTTAATCAGTGTGTTCCCAGGAACTACGAAAAATATATTTATTTAAGTATTTCATTCACAATGAAATGATCAAAATTAAAACATAGAAAAAAATATAAACAGTACAGTAACTATGTAGTTTATAAAATAATATAGTTTTTACCTATATGCGTTGCGTTTCCAAACGTTAAACGAGTATGTCAATAATTCATCAACTGACGACTGTCAAGCTAGTGTCAACAATGTGAAACGTCTTTCGTCATGTCATAACTTCATTCACTCAGTGCGTTTGACCGCTTCAGCGCTACATATGGATATAGCGCTGTAGCGGTCAAACGCTCTGAGCTGCAAATAGATGTCTATTTGCAGCAAAAAAATCATACCCATAAATCAAACGCTGAAAGTGCTGACTTTTTATAAACAAATATGGCGTTGCGGGATACGATTGATAATACACACAACTGACAACTGAGTGACACCTTTAAATTGTGTGTGATTGTTCTAATGGGGAGGTGCTTGTAAAACCTACATGATACGCCTCGAAAGAGCCCAACGCTCACTATTAAAAGTCATGACCTTCAAGCCGTACCGGTTCCCTACAAGAACTCTGTATGAATATTGTCAAGTAGTTACAGTGAGACAACTATACCTGCTCAATCTTATTTTGAAACAGCATGAGAAGACACCGAAAAATCACGCAACTAGACATAAGAGAACTATCGGTAATGCATGTAGCACAGTCAACATCGTCTTGATTTCCTCCCTTGTGAACTGGTGTAATTAGGGATTTCTTAAAGATCCGAGGAAAAACACCTTGTTCAAAGCAGGCTTCAATAAGTTTTGTAATAGGTGTAATTAGCACTTCTTTACCCAGTTTTAGGAGTTTAGCTGGAATAGAGTCCCATCCTGTGGCACAATCATTTTTTAGATTGTTAATGACTGCCTCTACTTCAGCCTCGTCCGGAGGAAGTAGGACCATAGAATCTCGCGCAGGGGGTGTTTCGATGGTGTAAGGGGGTAGTGAGGAATTTCGGTTTTTTATGATATTGTCTGCCAATAGCTTACCAATTTTCGGGAAATAATGGTTTATTTGCTCAATGGCATAAGGCATGTCCGCAGTTTCAGTAGCTGGTAGAAGATTGTCAGCTGATTTTTGTTTTCCAGTTTGATTAGTAATAGATTTTATAATATTCCATGTTTCTTTGTTGTCCTTTGCAGATTTTAAAGCGGAGCTTTCGTGGGCGTTTCTAAGTTTCCTGAGTAGCAGATTACAGTGATTACGGTACTTTTTGTAAGATAACTCAACAATCACGTTTTTTTGGGTATAATGGAGATAATTTAGATTCCAATAAGAAAAATACCAGAAATAGTTATGATTGTGACCGGTATGTATGTAGGTATTTATGTATGTTAATCTGTACCCGCATGCTCGTTGTTAAATAATAAAAGCCGCTCAGGTCGATCTTTAGGTTAAGCCGTGCTTGCCTAGGTTGGTCTGTGGATGGGTGGGATGGCTATCATTTGTAGATCTTTCAGCTGCATCCGGTTAGACTGGAAGCCGACCCCAACATAGTTGGGAAAAGGCTAGGTAGATGATGAATCTGTACCCTCATAACTTCTGAAATACTTATCATAATTTGACAAATGAGGTATTGTTGGAAGGGTCTTGATCGTGCGCTGGTTATAGACTATGTGGCGTTAAATTGGATATGGCGCCCTCTAGAGAACATAAAGTCAAGAACTAAAAAATGGAAGTGTATATTTTTGTGATCAATAAAACCATTCTTGCACATTGCTTGACATATTTAATGATGTACCCAGCACCTAAAATACATTAAATCTCGTCCTCTCTTGTAATCCTTATTAGTTTCTGGATAATTACATAACTACGGATGACGCCATAAATCCATTGTTCATCATTCCACACGATGAAGCACCTTCGCCGCGTTGTATTTTGATGTAGCCCTGTTCACCGAAAACTTCGCCCCATGAGTTCTTTATTAGCCAGTATGGTACGCCGTTTTCTGAAATAATATTTATTTTAATGAAGTTATAATTCATAAACATACTAAATACCGTAATAACATCACGCTTGAAATATTTCAATGGTAAGGTTGAGATTTACCTGTGGTACACCCACATTTCACCGGTTAGTTTTGTATTAGGAGGGAAGCTTATTGCTACTACTATTATTATTATTATAGCTAGCCTGTATTGTCCCACTGCTGGGCTAAGGCCTCCATCCATTCCTTCCAACGGTCACGAGTCTGCGCTCTCTCTTTCCAATTCTCAAAGAAGACATCCAGTTCGTCTCCTTCGTGGTCTGCCGCGACCCTGTGTGACTGTTTCAGGGCACCATTCCTCAGCCTTACGGGCCCACAGTTTGTTCAGCATGCGACAGACATGTCTTGCCCAGTCCCATTTAAGTTTGAGCCATGTCAACGATTTGCGCTTTGGAGCACAGTGTAGTGTTACGAATACGATCTGTTAATTTTACACATAAGATGCGCTTCATAGCACGTTGGCAAACCTTGAGTTTGGACTTTTAGATGTTAGTCAAACTACTAATATCTGATGGAAAAACCCAATAACAATTTGCCCAATTTGGGAATCGGACCAAGGACCTCACGACGACCACGAAACCAATGGGGTAGTCACGGTGTGAGACCATCTTATCATACTTAAACATCGCGACTTACCTACACCGTAACCGACCAGAAGAACAGCATGGTTCACCTCGCCAGCATTGCACAAGCTATCCGACATTACGCCACCCTGGTATAAATGAAAATTGGTAGCCTGGACGCCTATAAGAAAAAGCAGAAGAAATAAATTAACTTAACATATAAACATAACAATATGCCTCCCGAAAGGAAGAGGAAGACAAAAGAAACGATGAATGGACTAAGGAGGAGTTTGATGAGATGACAATGAATAGGGAAGTATGGAAGAAGAAAACAGGCTGCGTCGACCGTAAGGGCAGCAGAATGATGACGTAACCTCAGGGGGTTATAGACCTACTGCCTATCAGACCTCCACAGTCCAGTTAGTACTTGGCTAATAAGATACCCTTGGTAAGACTTTCGAAAATAAAAAAAATATAATTCCAGAAACAACTTTCAACATGCGACATTTTTAAATGGTAACTCACCAATAGATATAGGCCCACCCTTGTACACTAGTTGTTTCAGTTTTGTTTGTGAACGAACGCTGTAGGAGAGGCAGCCGGTAAGCCTTACCGCTGCTTTGCCTGGAGTAAATTGACAGGTTTGTGGTATACCTGCATACGGATAATCAGCTTCGGTCTCGATCCCACCCTGCTGAATAATTGATCTGTGGACAAGTTTACTGATTTTTCAAAAGTGACATCAAGCTGCACTGGTTACCTATTTACTGGTTACCTACCTACGGTAATACATTCTTACCTGTCTTACTAGTCTTACCTAAAAATTAGGGGCCTAATGGCCGGCGCACATATGGCGGAGCGCAGCGCGGAGCATTTTTCACTGTCAAATTATTATCGACATTGTCCTCGTTGAAATAATATCTAAAATCAATGAATCCGAGAATGCGCACATCCACGCGCAATCTGTTAATTAAAGTTAGACATAGAGCTCAACTAAAAAGACCTTTATACCTGTCTTCACAAATAAAAATGATTTGGTTTGATGTTTTAAATATTAGTATTTATAATTGTTCTTTGCCGAGGTCTAAGTGTAAAAATATGGTATAATTACTGAAAAGCAGAAGACATAGATCCGCCTCGGCATCCACTGGAACCGCTATCACAGTCTACAGTCTGTTGTTCAGATAATTCTAACAGCTGACCGTGCTTGATTGCGTATTGACCCTCGATGTTTCCTGTAAAATTAATTCATCTATTTAATAAATATAAAAGAGAAGTCCACTTACTGACTGACCACTCATCACGAAATCTCGGAAACTACTGGGCCGTTAGGTCTGAAATTTAATTTAAAGGCACAAGCACTCTCTATGGGGTGCAGGCGCGCACTAAGAAAGGATTTTATTAAATTCGCACCCCAAGGGGTTGAAAAGGGGTGTTAAAATTTGTATGAAAGTCCTATGTTTTTAAAGTTAGAGACATGAATGTGGACCTGAATGTTCCTTTCGGCTTCTAGGTGCTCACTAAGAAAAGGTTTCACGAAATTCGGCCCTTAAGGGTATAAATAAGGGTGTTTAATCTTTGTATGAAAAAAGTTAAAGATCCAAATTGAATCTTACGGCAACGCGTTTATTGCATACTTTACATTAAAATTAGAATTCGGAATCCGATAAAGATCCAAATTGAATTTCACGACAACGCAATAATATAATGCATATTTTACATTGAAATAAGAATTTGGAAGTTCCTTGAGGTTTATCTTCAGTTTTTATGCGAATTTCTAGGTTGCCAGTATGTTTCAGTACTATGCAGGCGGCTGCTGAAAGGTAATGAAATGAGGTCCATAGCGTTCTAAGGTTTTTCAGCCAATTTCTAAGTGGCCAGTATTTTTCAGTATGCAGGCGTCTGCTGAAAGCTGCTAAAAAAACGATTCAAAAAACGAACTCCCTGAAGGTTACCTAAGCGATACACGTTCAAGCTCATTTCTGTCTTTGAAATATTTGTCATCATCGTTGTTTGGTTTGTCTTCGAAATGTCTTCTAAATTTGAATTCCGTTGGCCAATTTAAATAATCAAAATGATCTTTTGACCTTTCATGCCGACAAAATTGAAGAATCACCGAATTTCACTCAATATGTGCACTTGACTTCACAATCCCAGTCCCAATTAACTGCCATTGATTGTATCGAGAAGTGGCAAATTATCACTTCTAACGAAGCGCAAATTCTTTGCAAAATTTACAGGGAATTCCGATCTGCATGATCCTTTTGTTTTAGGGAAAAGCGAATAATATTACCATATAAAACTGAAAAATCGTATTTGGGCTCACTTCATGCACCTTGATGAGAACTTAAGACCTGTCTGGAGTATAACTATCATGGAAGCCAAGGTCTGACGATAGAGACGAATGGCAGTTGCAAGAGGTCCTCAACTGTTTTTTTTTTAATAGTCTATTCTGTCCCACAGCTGGGCAAAGGCGTCCCCCATTCCTTTCCATCTGTCCCGATGTTTTGCCTCTTCTGGCCTCTCATCAGTCAGGAACGAGTCCAAATCGTCACGACATCGTTTCTTGGGCCTGCCTCGGTGACGACGACCGTCTTCAGGTACCCACTGTGTGATGATTCTGGCGCATCTGTCCTGACCCATTCTGGAAATGTGACCCGCCCAGTCCCATTTTAACCTCGCAGACTTATCGCCAACATCGGCATGTCTTGGAGCTTAACAATAACCTCAACAGTTTACAGCAGCTATATAGTGTTTGGGCTCATCTCATGCACCTTGATGAAAACTTTCGACCTGGCTGGAGTATGACTGTCATCGAGTGCCTAAGGATGAAAACCTACTAAGGCTGTCGAGGGAAGCCCCTAATTGGTAAAATATCCGAGAAATTAAATTGTTACCTACTTGAATCTATACTAATATTATAAAGCTGAAGAGTTTGTTTGTTTGGTTGGTTGATCGCGCTAATTTTAGGAACTACTGGTTCGAGTTAAAAACATCTTTTAGTCTTGGATAGCCCATTTATCGAGAAAAGCTAATAAGGCTATACGTTATATAACATCACGCTACAATCAATAGGAGGGGAGCAACAATTAACATTGTTGCAAATACAGGGAATATGTATTCCTTTTGAGAGCTTCCGTTGCGTGCTCTGCGTAAACGGTGAAAGTTACTCAACAATCACGTATGACAAGATTGTTCCTCTTAAAAAGTTCTAAAAAAAGTCCTCGATAGCATAGGTATGTCTATCTTTCAAGGTTGACTCACACTCTTTCTAACCCTCTCTCTTTCTCTCTTATATGACGCAGACGAAGTTGCGCGGGTCAGCTAGTTAATATATAAGACTAGATCTTGCCCACGACTTCCTTCGCATATTTTAACAAAAATCAATTTTAATCAGAGTTAACTAAATGTTTTGTAACCCGAAATGAAACAATATTAATACTGCCCAGTGCAGCTCATTAACTGTGGGCTAAAATTAGACTGAAACAGCCAGAACAGGGTCGCAGCAGACTTCGAAAACTATAGCCGGACGAGTTGACCAAAAAAAAAAACATTGGGCCTGGGTCGAAAGAATTGGAAGTCAGGGGAGAAGGCAGTGGGATGAGACAGGGTGAAAGTAACAATATTATGACACTTACCACTTGCACTAAAAGCGTAACAACTTCCACATTTAAGTTGATTCTTGACTCGAGTGACAGCGTTGTGTTGTCGCCAGTCGTACGACTCAGGCGCATCGTAATTGGGAACCTGCCCATCAGAAATATCACGGCATCCTTGTAAAGTTAAATTTGAAGGAACTTCCAAACCGGTGAATTGTTCGACGAATTCGTCTGGGGTTAGATCGCTAAATTGCGTTATACCTGAAATAAAATATGTTTTATCACAAAACTGTTTTACTGTTATTAACAGATGTTACTACTTATCTATGTTCCCTATTAACGTACCAAATACAGCATGTTCAGTTTGTTGATTCAGAACGTTAATCCTTTCTAAGTTTTCTTTAAATATTTCGAACCTGGCTTGCTTTTCTTCTTCGTCTACATATTTCTTGTTGTGTTCTTCAATGAAACGTTCAAAGTGTAACTCGGCATGTTTACCGAAGAACAACAAAGGCGCAGTCTCGGTCGCCGCAAACGACGCTAAGCAAAACCACAACAACAACAGTAATGGTGACATTGTCGCTTATTACACCTTCGATAATTAAATCAGCAAAAGAAAACTTATGCCTTTTATACCTAATTGGTAATTCGACAATAACTCTTATCAGTTGTAAAATATGTTAAACCTATATACTTTTGACAGAATTTCGTTATCACAAAAAATTAAGCGTTACTTTCATTGTATTCTCTCTTATCTTTAATATTTTTGAAATCGTCAATGTGTTTTTGTTCGTCTATTTTGATTCATCATCATCGTCATATCAGTTTGGAATCACCCACTGCTGGGTATAGGCTTCCCCTTTTTCCCGCCACACTTGCTGATCCTGTGCTTTCCTTGTTTCTTAGGTGTCCCGCGACATTGATGATATCATCAACCTAACGATGTAGAGCAGCGGTGGCCCAGTGGTGGCGGCCCCGACTTACGAACAGTAAGTCGTGGGTTCAAACCCAGGCAGGCGGCATTACTTTGTGTAATTTATTTCATCACCACTGCTCTCAAAACGGTGAAGGAAAACATCGTGAGGAAACCGGCATGTCCTAGAACCAAAAATTCGAAGACATTTGTGACATCTACCAATCCGCACTGGGCCCGCGTGGTGGATTATAGCCCTTACGCAAAATACGCGCTTTGACGTGGAGTTGCGGACACCAGCCCGTTATACAATATACAATATACATCAACCTAACGAGTTTTAATTTTGATTTTTATTTATAGCCTTAATTTAACAATTTTACATCATTTAGTTTCACTTCTTAAAATTAATTTGACACCGGTAACTAAAGATTGTCTTGCTTTCCAGCATAGGTCTCCCCTAGAGTTTTCCACTGCGCTCGGTTATGCGCTTGTCTCATCCAAGTAGTACCCGCCGTTCTTATGTCATCCTCCCATCTAAGACGCCGTCTCCCTTTCTTTCTTTTGTGTTGTCTTGGACACCACTCTGTTACATTCTTTGACCATTTCTCCCATATTCCGAACCATATGGCCTACGCCAGATTTACGCAACAAGAGCGAGTCATTCATTGATAACTTTAGTCAAAAATACGTTGTAACGTACCTCATATTTTGTTAAATTATGATAAGTTTTTACATAAATACCTGCATACATACCGGTCACAATCATAACCATTTTTGGTATGTTTCTTTTATAAGGAATCTGAATTATCTCTTAAAATACACGATAAAAACATTTCCGAGTACTTATCTGAGAAAATGCGAAAAAATAAAAATTATTGAAATTCTATGCAAAGTATTTTCTTTTACATATTTTCTAAATGATAAGACAATATACCGTCGAATACTTCATTTACCAACAACTATAAAAGGTTTCCTCTGCCAATCTAGATTCTCAGGTTCTATTGTGCGACAATGTCACCATTACTACTCTTGTTTTGTTCTTGTTTAGCGTCGCTTGCAGCGACCAAGACTGCGCCTGAAGTTTTTCTGCCTGAACATGCAGACCTACACTTTGAACGCTTCATCCAAAAATACAACAAGCAATATGTAGACGAAGAAGAAAAGCAAGCCAGGCTCGAAATATTTAAAGAAAACCTGGAGAGAGCTAACGTTATGAATCAACAAAGTAAACACGCTGCATTTGGTTCGTAGATCTCAAATATATAATTTGACTTAACCTTTTAAGAAAACAAAAAAGAAAATACTGATTCTAAATGTCTAAATTTTATTTTAGGTGTAACACAATTTAGCGATCTTACTCACGATGAATTCGTCAAAACATTTACCTGTGGATTACCACCTTTAAATTTCACTCAGAGTGGTTGCAGCGTTGTAACCGATGATCAGATTCCTAATAACAATGCGCCTGAGTCGCACGACTGGCGTCAACTCAACGCTGTCACTCGAGTCAAAGACCAAAGGAATTGTAGATCGTGTTATTCTTTCAGTTCAAGTGGTAAGTACACTACATTTATACATTATTTAATTTGTGATGCAAAATAATGCTACTAAACAAGAAAAATAAAGATAAGTATACAGGGTGTTTGGCTTATGGACCGACACAATTTTTCCAGGGATTTGGGTGGTCAATAGCTAGGTTCTACCAAGACACCCTATGTCCTAAATGTCACGGTTGGTTACATATGTTTTTTTTTTTTTAAATGAAATAAATACCCAAAATGTTCCTTTAATTCCAAATAACTTTTTCGTTTGTGGGTGTAATGGCACAAAATAAATTTTGTTGTACTCTTCAAAGTCGTTTAAATCTAAGTAAATCTTTGTTTGATAGAACTGGTTTCAAGAAAATTTCTTACGAGCTACCAAAATATTTTGTTTTTTAAATGAATGTAATTTTACAACTTCTAAATTTATTATAAAAAAAACTAAAAGCCATTTTGAACTTAGCTTTATTTTAAAAAGTTCTTTAGTTGATACCCTTTCTAACGGTATGCTACAAGTCACAAAAAACAATTAATTAAGTAGTCAAAATATTAGTTAGGAGAGTCAGGGTTAAGAAAAGACGTATTAAGGTTATTATGTTTTTATAAACTAAAGTTATAAATCTTGTTCAAATTTGATTCAAATTAACCCAATATTTATTTTGTGCCATTGTGCCACAAACGTAAAAATTATTTCGAATTAAAGGAAACATTTTGGGGATTTTTTTTAAATAAAAAATAAATAACATATGTAACCAACCGTGACATTTGGGACATAGTATGTATGGGTAGACCTAGCTAATGACCTCCGAAACCCCTGGAAAAATTGTGTCGGTCCATAAGCCAAACACCCTGTATACGTTATAATAAAATACTGTTTTAAATAAAATTGTATTCTTGACCTACATTACTACTTGAGTCGTTCGTCAGCTCACGGCTGGGCGTTTTGATGTACTCGATCAAACTAGTCTCTCTCTTTTCATTTGTGACTATCGTTACATGTTATGGTGCGTCGGAAATCTTCAAGCTTTTCAAAATCAAAATATTTTATTTCACATAGGCCTAAATGGGCAGTTATATAACGTCGAAAAAGGTGCACGGTTCGGTTTGGTCGTTTCCATGGAGAAAAAACAGCAAGAAACTCCATGGTTACTCTTTTCAAATCATTTAGTATTACAATATTATTATGTTACAGCATTAGTAGGGACAGCGTAGGCCCGACATATAGGTCGTTGCTTATACAAATCATACAAAAAACGTAAAACAAGATAAATATTTAACAAAAGTTAACAAGCACCTGGGAATCTAAAAAGCCTACAATGTTCACACATTCACAACTAGAATACGTAAAAAAATATATATACAAATGTAAGAAAACATTAGGAAATAAAAGAAAACTAAATTAAATAAGCGACACAAATATTGTCATCAGTGCTGTATATATTCTGAGCAAAAGATGAAAAAATGATTTTAAAACTATTGGAAAAATCTAAATAGAATGAAATGAAAAAATGAGATTGAGAATAGTTAGACATCCACAAAGAACAATGCCGACTTCCCATACATTTACATTTCAAACGTAAGTAGGTGCAACGTCTCCTAATAATAATAAACCATTTATTTCAGGTAACAAAGACCCATAGATAAATACCTTGGCCTAAAAATACATACTAATAACAATTTTTTTAGATAAGCAACTTATATAACTATATTAGTACCACTACACAACTATGACACACGAAGAGACGGCGTCGTGTTACGCTGCGCGGTGTCACGTAGCCTGCCGCGAAACCGTCGGTAGACTACACCCTTCGGCCAAAACACTTACTTGAGAAACTTGTCGAGATGTTGTGTCGGAACTCGCACCACAAAAGTTGTGTTGTGACGCGGCTCCAACTTCTCGACCCTCAAGGTCCAGCTGGTCTTCACCTTCATGTACTTTACGATCTCCTCAACCTTCGTAGAGTGATGCAGTCGGGACACATACAGCAGCGTCGTTGGTATCGCTGGACGCAGCAGCATATTTGGCCCTGACAGTCCAGTACCGCATTGATTGCGGCAAGTAGGCTTCTTCTTCTGAACTATGGTGAAGCCGTCCTCATCACACTCTTGCTTTGCTGGACAGCGCTGTACCGGATTCCTCGGAAAGGTTTCACAGCGACGGTTCTGCTTTCCCCCTTTCTGCTGCTTAGGTTGTATTGCAGCTGAATTGTTTGAGGCAGCAATTGCGGCGTAAGCGTTGTATTGCGGGTTAATGTCAGCCGAGATATATTTTGATGACCTGATGTATTAACGTGGAAGAGATCAAAGGAGTGTGATGTTAGGATCGTAACAGGTGGTGTTCTGTAATTTCTGCCTACCCCCATGGGGAGAAAGCGTGAGTTTATGTATGAACATATATTATAAGTGTTCATTTTACAGGTAATGTCGAGGGTCAATACGCAATCAAGCATGGTCAACTGGTAGAATTATCTGAACAACAGTCTGTAGACTGTGATAAGGGTTCAAATGGATGTGACGGTGGAATCATGACGTCAAATTTTCGGTAAATACAAACCTTGTTGTTAGCCGTGTGGTATCCGGCAGAGTAGAATAGAACCAACCCATTACACTCCGGGTGTCGTATAAGGCGACTAATGTCTGAGGCAGAACACCTTGCGCCTCCGTAGACCAGAGAATGGGCAGCAGCGTTTTCTGTTAGTCTTTCATCACTGCGATCTCCAATCCGCCTGCCAAGCGTGGAGATTACGGAAAATTCCTCCCATCATGGGAGAGGCTTATGTCCAGCAGTGGACGTTATGGGCTGTTGTAGTTGTAGAAGTTATACAAACCTTCACAAGGTACTATACTTACGTAGACAGATACAATTATGTATTTTACAAAGAGGTACTACATAATAAGCCCACATAAATAGTAACGTAGTCGCACAATATTGTCGGATTTTTGCAGATAATCTTTTTATCCAGATTTTCTTTTATCAACTTATTCAACGTAATCCATTGGGACGAAACATCTTGAATACATCACAATTCACAAACAATGAGACGTATTGAAGTTTGTTCTGAAGAAACTGTTGCTTTTATAGTAAAAAAAATTGCAGGGCAATAATTGATTGATTGATTGTTTTTATTTTTATTATTTTATATAAAATTTTGTTAAGTGAATGTCTTGTTATTCGATTAGTTGTGTGGTCCGTATGGTGTTGGAGGTCCGTATGGTGTCGGTGGTCTGTATGGTGTCGGACGTAAAGAATAGCACTATCCAATATCTTCCAGTGGGTGTCGTAAGAGGCGACTAAGGGATTACCTTAGAATGGGCAGCAGCGTTCTCTGTGTCTTTTTGAAAGAACTGTACTGCGATCGCCAACCCGCATGCCAAGCGTGGCGATTATGGCAAAACCCCCCAAAATGTATACCGCAATAACAAAATGGCCCCTAGTACCCGGCAGCCGATCTACCCTCGACTACGGCAGCGGTCGAGGTTACGGCGTGGCAATGGGTGCGAAAAATCCCCGGATGGGATCCGGCTGCCTATACCAACGACTGGATCTGGCAACGTATAACGCACACACGCAAAGGCTCCAAGGTATTTACTGGAGATCTGGCTTTTTTTTTTTTTTTTTGGGCAGAGCCAGCTCACGAAACTGAAGACCGACGATGGCAGGATCTTATCTGCCAAACCGGAGCTTCTGAGGGAGTTCGAGAGCTTCTATGGGCAACTGCCCATAGAAGCTCTCGAACTCCCTCGACGGGTTTACTGGTTTACGTGAACAACTGTACACGTCAACCAGTAAACCCGTCGTAGATCTAGCAAACGACCCAAGAGCTAGACTGACCCGACACTATACGGAAGACATCCTGTACAAGATTAGGATGGCTCTGAAACAGCTTACAAACAACAAGGCACCGGGTGATGACGGAATTACGGCCGAACTCCTGAAACCGGTACTTAAGGCCCTTTTTTTTTTTTTTTTTCGGATGGGAAATCATCAAATGACTTCTCCCGCTCTGGGCGGAGCAGGAGGGAGTGTCAGACTTTTACTGACTAAAACCCATCCATGTTCCTTCATCGCCCTTTGTGTTCCGGGGCCACGGTATCTCTTTCGAACAGTCCCGCAACCCCGGCAGGCATCGGTCTTTGCGGAACCCTTCCTTTTTGCTGACTCTCTTTGAGGCGCGCGTGGAACACGAACGCGCCGTCGACACGGCCTGTCGTCATAAGACGGACGGACGGCGAGCTAGCCCATAGCCCACCGTCCACAGGCAAGCGCCTACGGTGGCCGGGGGCCACGTGGTGGCCCCCGACGCCCGGGGCGTCTCCCGCGGCGGCCGGAGGCCCGCCATTCATGCAGGCGCGCGAGGACTATCGCCTCCAGATCCCATGGCGGCAATCCGGCAAGGAGGCACGCCGCCTCGCGGGCGATCGTGCGGTACCCACGGGCCAGCCTTACGGCTACCACCTTTTGGGGCGCGTTCAGGTAGTGGGCTGCACGCAGCCTCAAGGAACGCGCCCACACTGGGGCCCCGTAAAGGGCCATGGACCGCACGACTCCCGCGTAGAGCCTCCGGCAGGAGGCGTTCGGCCCCCCCAGGTTGGGCAGGAGCCGCCTGAAGGCAGCCCCAGTCCGTTCCAGTTTGGGGGCCAAACGTCGGAAGTGCTCCACGAAGTTCCACCGGCTGTCGAGGACGAGTCCTAGGTACTTCAAAGTCGACTCGACACCGATGGATACCCCTCCTACCGTGAGTAAGGATCCCGGAGGTGGCGCATTCCGAGGCCCATGAAAGCACATGGCCTCGGACTTGTGCAATGCCACCTCGAGACCCAGTTGCCGGATCCTCTCAACGACTATCGCAACCCCGCGTGTCATGATTTCGGCCGCCGCCTCGTGCGACCCCCCCTGTGCCAGCACCAGCGTGTCGTCTGCATAGCAGACCACGCTGACGCCGCTAGGGAGGTCGGCGCGCAGCACCCAGTCGTACCCGATGTTCCACAAGGACGGCCCTAGGACCGATCCCTGCGGAACACCGCACGACATCTCTCGCCGGTACCATTCTCCGCTGCGACCGGGGTAGATGACGGCTCTATCCGTCAGGTAGTCCCCGACCACACGACGAAGGTAGGTTGGCACCCGGTGATACCGGAGTGCCTCCCTAATGCAGCTCCAGGGCATGGAGTTGAAGGCATTGGCGATGTCGAGAGACACCGCCAAGACAACCCCACCCCGGGACACTGCATCCCCCGTCGTGAGGGCCCTCACGCGCATGATGGCGTCCACCGTAGAGCGCCCCTTGCGGAAACCAAACTGGTGTTCCGCAAGATCCGGCCCCGTCCCCGCAAGGTGCTCGGCGAGGCGGTTTGCAATGACTCTTTCAAAGAGCTTGCCCACCTCGTCGAGCAACACTATGGGCCGGTATGCGGACGGAGAGTCCGCAGGGCGCCCCGGCTTCCGAATGAGGTACTTAAGGCCCTTCAGCAGCTGTTTGATTCCGTCATACTCGAGGGAAAAACGCCACAGGCATGGTGCAGGGGTGTGGTGGTACTTTTCTTCAAGAAGGGTGACAATGCCCGTATGAAGAATTATAGGCCCATCTCACTTCTAAGCCATGTCTACAAGTTGTTTTCAAGAGTCATCACGAATCGTCTCGCGCGCAGGTTTGACGATTTTCAGCCTCCCGAACAAGCCGATTTCCGAAAAGGCTTTAGCACCGTGGACCACATACATACGCTGCGGCAGATTATACAGATGACCGAAGAGTATAACCTGCCTCTCTGTTTAGCGTTTGTGGACTACGAGAAAGCCTTGGATTCGATCGAGACCTGGGCCAAACTGCAGTCTCTCCAACGGTGCCAAATCGACTATCGGTACATCGAGGTGTTGAAGTGTTTGTACAAAAACGCCACCATGTCAGTCCGACTTTAGGACCAAGCCTCGGAACCTATCCTTCTGCAGCGAGGTGTGAGACAGGGAGACGTCATATCTCCGAAACTGTTCACCGCTGCACTGGAGGATGTCTTCAAGATTCTGGACTGGAGAGGGCTAGGCATCAACGTCAATGGCGAGTACGTCACTCACCTTCGGTTTGCCGACGATATAGTGGTCATGGCTGAGACTATGGAGGATCTCAGTACAATGCTCGATGACCTCAGTAGAGCTTCCGAAAGAGTGGAGCTAAAAATGAACATGGACAAAACCAAGGTCATGTTGAATGCCCATGTAACACCCACTTCTATTAAAATCGGAGACACTACACTCGAAGCTGTGGACGATTATGTGTACCTGGGACAATTGGTCCAGTTAGGTAGGTCTAACTTCGAGAAAGAGGTCAATCGTCGAATCCGACTCGGCTGGGCAGCGTTCGGGAAGCTGCGCGGTATCTTCTCGTCCAACTTACCGCAGTGTCTCAAGACGAAAGTCTATGACCAGTGTGTGTTGCCAGTGATTACATACGGGACCGAAACGTGGTCGCTCACAATGGGCCTTATCAGAAGGCTTAAAGTCACCCAAAGGGCAATGGAGAGGGCTATGCTCGAAGTTTCTTTGCGTGATCGAATCAGAAATGAAGACATCCGCAAGAGAACCAGGGTCACTGACGTAGCCCGAAGAATTGCCAAACTTAAGTGGCAGTGGGCAGGGCACATTGCTCGCAGAACAGATGGCCGATGGGGCCGAAAAAATCTGGAATGGCGACCGCGAACCGGAAGACGTTGCGTTGGAAGACCTCCTACTAGGTGACCGATGACCTGGTGAAGGTTGCGGGAATCCGTTGGATGCGAGTCGCACGGGACTGGTCAATGTGGCACTTGGGGGAGGCCTATGTCCAGCAGTGGACGTCTTTCGGCTGAAATGATGATGAATAGTTGTGTGTAATTTATGAATTAGATAATTTAATGATAATATTTTAGTTTACTTTTAAGTTTTCGTGATTTGTTATCATTGAATTCTTATTATTGGCTTATGTCCAGCAGTGGACGTTATGGGCTGATGTTGTTGTTGTTGTGAATTCTTATTGTGTTGTGATTCTATTTAATTAAATATGTAACTTACTAATTTTTATATGGAATATTTAATCTGAAATAAACGTTTAATAATAATAATAAGATTTATTAATTCGTCCTTGAACTTTTTAACAGAGCAATGATTCAGCTGGGTGGTCTTGAGTCAGAAACTGATTATCCGTACGCCGGTGTACAACAAACCTGTGCGTTTACTCCAGGGAAGGCAGCAGTCAGGCTGACTGACTGCAAACAGTACCAATTAACTTCACAAGAGAAATTAAAGCAGTTACTGTACAAAAACGGACCCATTTCCATTGGTGAGTGCTACTTAGTGTAAGGGTCGCTGGTCTCCTACACCCATCAACGTATAAGCTGTTACTATACCCAAGGTGGAGAATTATTTCACCGAAATATCATCATTCGCCGGTCTAACCGGATGCAGCTGAACACCTGTAATTTACATGGAGCGACTGCCTATCTGACCTCCACAACCCAGTCAGTACTCTGTAATACGATACCCCTTAGTAAGTCTGGTTGTCAGACTCTTAGGCCACTGAAAACTGTCATAGATGTACAAACTTTATAATCGGTTATTTAAAAAAAAATCCAGTGCTTACCTTCACGGTCGAAATGTATATAAGCCACACCACATATTTTTTTTAGTAACTGGAGAAAATGTATATGCTCAACATAGAAATTTATCGCCAGTTACTAAAAAAAATCATTTGGGTAATTTGTGCTGTATTGAAATATGACACACACAACCCGTGTTTCGTCAAAGATTTTGATACTAGCAATAAAATTATTTTTTTACCATTGCCACTCATTTGCATTTAATTCATATATGACAGTGAAGATAACTATCTTTTACTCACTGAGTGAAAAAAAAACATTTTGAATCGACAACAGTGAATAAAACTCATATACTCACTGAGTGAATAAAAATGTTTTGAATTTGGAACAATTAAACGTGCCGACAAGAATATAACACTAAGCCCTGAATACTGAAACGTCACTCCAAATATAAGGGCTGTTTAACATTTGAGCAGCTTCTAAATTTTAAATTTCGTATGGCCAAACGTCACTTTTGAGTATCTGTTAAATATAAGTACTACTCACGTACTACTTAAATTTTGAGTGACGTTTCAGTATTCGGGGGTAAATTTCAAAAAGTGCTTGGAGAGATTGCCCAAGGGATTTACATACTTCCGGGGTTGCGGGACTGTTTGAAAGAGATACCGCGACCCCGGAACACAAAGGGCGATGAAGGAACTTGGATGGGTTTTAGTCAGTAAAAGTCTGACACTCCCTCCTGCTCCGCCCAGAGCGGGAGGAGTCATTTGATGATTTCCAATCCGAAAAAAAAAAATGGGATTTACATACTTTTCGACACACAGAGTATGTAATGAATTTGTGGTCACCCATCTTCAGACCGACCTTGGTAAGCGTGGCTTAACCTTGAGGATGGACCCGATTGCAGGCTGTTATTATTAACCCACGAGAAATATAAATACCATACTTTTATTTATTTTCTCGCAGTCAATGGTAAAAAGTAGAGCAAAAAAAACATCTCGGTTCTCGTATCCCTTGTTCCGCTCAAGATTCTACTCTAGAATCCCTTGCTACGCTTGGGATTCTACTCTAGAATCCTTCGCTGCTCTCGGGATCCAACTTAATCCCTCGAATTAAATTCTCTTTTTTTTTTTCATTTGTTGTATAATCTACTACTATTTCCTCTGCTTTTTCATATAGGCGTCAGGGCAGACAATTTTCAGGATTATAAAGGAGGCATAATGTCAGATGAAGAGTGCGAAGAAGGCTTCGTTAACCATGCTGTTCTTTTGGTGGGCTACGGTACAGGTAAGTGGTGGTGTTGTAATGAGTTAAGGGATGTACTAACACTAAAACATTTTGCGTTCAACGTCTTGGGTATTGGGCTGAGGTCCCTGTCCCGAAAACTACGAACCACTTACGAAAAGATTTTTACGATGCATTTCGTAGATTTCCACGACATAGCGCGCAGCGTCGCAACGTTTCACGATTCAACGACTCATCATTTGTGTGCATTTTGTCCCTTAGGCCTGATTTACATCGGTCCAGGTTTTATTAATTCATTTACTGTATTTCATGTGTACATGTATTTCAGAAAATTATAATCTATACATTACATGAAATTAAAATCAATTTACACATTTATGCTAACATTATATAAAATTAAATAATTTACAATAATGTTTTACAAATAAATAATTTGAATTGAACTGAATAAAATCAAAATTGTGTTGGTAATGGACATAAACAATGTGTTAGTGAGCGCCCAAAACAATGCGCATTCATTTATTTTGGATAGTACAATCTGTGCGATGCGATATTGCTGCCTTTTAACAAAGTTCATAAGCCCTGTGGGTATTAAGGACAGTGGTGTAAACCATGTAAACCGATCGGACAGAAGCGAGTCAACAGTCACTGTCTAAGTTTTCGCTACTCTCCGCTGTACAAATTGTAATCGCTACTGGCCACTGCCCTTGACCAATGTAAATCGGGCCTTACAGAGGAGGAATGAACGTTGATCACTACATTACAAAATTGATTTTCAGATAACGGCGTGCAATACTGGATAGTTAAGAATTCATGGGACACGACTTTTGGCGAACAGGGCTACATAAGAATACAGAGAGGAGAAAACGCTTTATCATGTGGAATGCTGGATAATCAATTAATGTCATCGGCAACCATTGCGTAGTACAACAATATCCTGAAGTTAATGAAGATCACAAGCTTGTTAATGAAACAAAAACTGGGATTCTGGAAACATAATTAAATATAATATTGAGCAATGCTATCTTGGTTTCATTTTATTAGACTTTATGTTGACCTTCTGAACAAAAATAAACTTTAGAAAGATTATTTCTGTTTATCTATATGTAGCCAGAAGTAATTTGGTTAGTTGAAGATTCAGTGATCAAAATATATTTCATGACACTCGAGAGTCTGACAACACTTTTTAAGTGGTAAATTGTGTCGGCGCTCAGATTTACATATGCCACCACGCTACTATCATCCCGAATGGTTTGGCAGACGTGTAGCATAGTATACAGTCAGTCTCATAATACAGCAGCTTTCAGGGGTAGCTTTCGCTATGCGGCTTCCGAAATATGGAATAACCTGCCACCACCGATTAGAATGATCAACACAATATACACGTTCAGAAGAAGTTTTCGACAGTATCTAATAGAATCGCAACGGAAGTTGGAAATGGTCGCACTGAATGTCTCAATTATGATGTACAAACTGTCCTACCTATCAATACCCACGCACAATTGCCATCGCATCTGCAAATTTGAACGTTCCCTTCTCACTTATTTATATTCTTAGTCCATCGCGCTCGGCTGCTTGCAGCGATTGAGCGACGAAGGCATCATCATCATGGCACAGTATTTATAAGTTTACTAGTTGAAACGTGCGAATCAGGTTTATGTTTTTTGTTTCTATGCGTCCGTTTCATTTATTTAAGTACCTTGTTTGTCCTGTATTGCACTTTTCTCTATTTTCATACGTAGTTTAATTGTTATTATTTTACACACATTTATTCTATTTAAGTATCTATTCATACATACACATTATCTAATTAGAACACGCACACCACAAAACCGTTTTATGTCCATTCTCAGGTCCAGTTGAAAACCAGCGTCGGGCACTAGCTGCTCGTCAGTTTGCTGAACTGGGCCTATTTGGCGCAGCCGTGAGATACACAATATTATTTCTGTTCTTTTTTTTTTGTTTTAAGTTTTTTTTATCGTGTACCTAGTTTTATGGCTTTGTAGAAGCTAGATCAACAAACACAATTTTTTTTCTGTTTACCGAGCTATTGTGGGCAAAGTAATGGCCAATAAAATTGACTGCCCACAGATACTAAATTCTTTTAAATTTCGTGTGCCTTCAAGGGGAATCCTTGAAGGCACACGAACGTACGAACGTACTTTCCCCACAAACATTACGTCAATAAGGCGACGGCGCTTTTCCAGCGAAATAATTTTAAAGTATTTCAGCCGCTTGTTATATGAACGCATTATTTTTGCTATTCCACTGGTAAACGCCAGGTGCCACAGAAAGCGTTTTTGGATTCTCTCCAGACGCAACGAATGTGTAATGTCGTAAGCCAATAACGCCACTCTGTCCACCGCTCCGACGAACGGTCTTAGGCGCTAGTTCCCCTGTCGCGAGATTAAGCAAGATAATGAATGAATGTAGCGATCTAATCGACTTGCACTTTGACTCACTATACAGTCTAAAAGCGAAGACTTTGAAAAACCTAGATAAGGATTAACTTAACTTTTTTTTTCTCTTTGTTCTCTGTGTCAGGATCTAAATACTTAACATGTAACGATTTAGATTGAGTAGTAGTTTGATTTAGTAGTTATATACATTAAGGTAGTTTTCTTCTTCTTTTTCTATATTGTACGTACAACTTTCGTTTTGCACGCTGAGTTTACCTTTAAGTGATTGTACACTATTGTTTATCTGTTTTTGCTTGTTTTTATGCCCATAAATAGTGTAAACAATTGTTGGTAAACCAATAAATAAATAAATTTTAAGTTTCTTATTTTTCTTTTATTCTTATTTTGTTGTGTGCACTTGCGGCTAAAGCCAAATAAATACGTTTTCTTTCTTTTTTTCTTTACCCTCTCATTACGGCAGTTGTTTAAGTCCCATGTAATTGGTAGCGACTGTTCGCCGTCAACCGGGCATACATCCAAAAACAGGGATGCCACTGAAATCCTGATAGAAAAATCCAATAATACTAGTAACACCAATCACTTATTTTAGTCAAATTAAAAATCTTTTTGTAAAATACAATGCCCGGTATATTAAAATCTCCGTCTTAAATTCAGGAGAAGGGCTCAAGATAGACCCTTAAGGTATTCCTATTCTAGGGATAAAATAGTCTAGTAAACCAATAATGTAACTATTCTTCATTTTCACTTAGAAATAGAGTAAAAGCAAACTTGTAAACTTGTTGTAGTTGTTTCTTGTTTGTTATTGTTAGCTAAATATAAAATATAAAATGTACTTACATTGCATATCTACCCTTAAGGTCACAGTATACTATAATATTGTACTAAAGTACCTACTACTCGTATAACGTGTTAGGTGTACGACAATGATGTTGAAAGAGCGGAGTCTCCTAATACAGGCATTGTTTGCCTTAATGGGGACTCCAAACACATTAACATGTAATGTAATTTCTAATTGACACAATAAACTATTTTTTTTTGTATGTTGTGCTCTCGTCTGATCTTCAAATATAAAGAACATCGAGAGTGCAACAAAGTCAAAAAGCCTTAAATAAATCATAGACCAAAGGTGAGCCTATCAATTCGTCTTCCTAACCATTTCCCTACAATGTTGGTGTCGGCTGGAAGTCCAACCGGATGCAGCTGAATACTAGTATGGAGTAAACAAACGTTTTTACCTAGTTACGGGGTAAACGGTATCGATTCGGTTTCAACCATGTTAACGCCGTCGACAGGTTTGTAAGATTTTCCGGCTCCTGCGACTAAATAATCGTAATACGTTTGACTTTTTTTAACGTCTGTCAATTATCAGTACTAGTCCGGTCAATATAGACATCCGAGGGTACAATAATTCGCACCCAGCTGAAAGTTGGCAGGATTGTTCAAAACACCATTATAAATAAATTCTAAGAAGACCTCATCGATTGGAACCTAGAAAAAAAAACAGGGTCAAAGGTCACAAAAACGGGTTTTTTGCGATTTTCAGCAACGGTAAGTTTTATCATAAAATTAGCTCAGACAAAAATTATAGATCAAATAATTATCTATAAAAATGACTTGGTACTTTTATTTCCTAAGAACCACCGTTTTTGAGATATAACGATTCAAAAAGTTGGAAGAGTTGTAACCGTCACTATATTAATATGCACACGTTTCCACGCCACCTTTGAGGTTTTGTACTAAGCAAGGTTTTATTAACACGTGGTTACCCCGGTAGGCCAAGGTCGACCGGGTATTGCACGGATCTGTTGTGAAATTAAACAGAATCACACCAGATCCGTGGAATACCATCATTTTAATTTGAAACTATTGAATAATAAAAGATATTGGCAAGGGTTGAAAATGATAAAAGCTGAGTAAATTTAAAAAAAATGGGAAAATTTATTTGTCTGATTCATAATTCTCTAATACTTCTAATAGAAGCATCAACGCTGTATGGTATTACTACCAAATGCTTGGCAGAAGTTTTCTCTGTTGTGAGCCACAAGCGACCAAACACAGGGCTCCGCGGGCCACTGCTCCACCGCCGGACACCGCCGGACACCGGACTTCATGGACAGCACGCTAGTCAAACTCCTGGGTCACCCTCCTTAGGTCAAGTCTGCCTGACCTCTTTTGGCAGCACCGTGTGACTTCTTTTTATTCCTGAAAATAAAAAAAAATCTCAAAGGGATACAATTTTCGTCGGAAGATGCGCTGTCAGCGTTCGAGCAGGCTGTAAACGAGGTGTCTACGGCGGACTGGAAATAGTGTTTTGAAAACTGGTTCAGACGCATGAAACTTTGTATAGGTAGAGGTTAGTGGAGAGTACTTTGAAAAGATTTAATAAAATAATGTTTACCTAGACAACATTTTTATTTTATTTTTGCAAAACTTTCTGAGTGTCCCACGTACATAATAATATAACGATAACAACTCTTCCAACTTTTTGAATCGTTACATATCTCAGAAACGATGGCTCTTATGATAAAAAGTGTTAAGACATTTTTATAGACAATTATCTGATCTGACCTTCAATTTTTGTCTGAAGTAATTTTATGACAAAACTTACCGTTTTGCTGAAAATCACCGAAAAACCCGTTTTTGTGAGCTTTGACCTCGATATTATTTTTACCAGGTATCGGATCGAGGAGGACTTTTTAAATTTCATTTATGGTGGTGTTTTGAACAATACTACCAACTTTCAGCTGGGTGCGAATTATGGGGCCACGGTATCTCTTTCGAACAGTCCCGCAGCCCCGGTAGGCATACCGATGCCTACCGGGGCTGCGGGACTGTTCGAACTTTGACAAAAAGGCGAGTCAAAGAGAGTCAGCAAAAGGAAGGAGTCCGCAAGGACCGCCTGGCGGACCCCTTCCTTTTGCTGACTCTCTTTGACTCGCCTTTTTGTCAAAGTTCCACATCTAACTGCGTATATGAACAATCAGCACATCACATTTTATGGGAGTGCAGTCTTTGGCAGAATGAACGCAATTATATGTTGGATAGTGTACAGGTTACATCCGGAGTTTTTACTATACAGACCTTGTGGAAACTAGTACAAATTTCCGTGCGTTTAAGCGTTTTTGCGATACTTACCTATTATTGGAATCAAATATAACAGCTCATAACTTAGGACCCATTAATGTTAATATTTATCCGTGGTGCTAGGCAACTGGGCCTATCCCAGTTGTAAACGTCCCTTTGTGCCTATTGGCCTTGTTTCGTTCTGTCTCCTGCTGATATGGAGGGAAGTGGAAATTACGGTTTTTTCCTACTCCTCCACTATACTTTTCTGATTAATTTCGTTGCGGGATCCAAGATAGTTAAATTCATTCTCTGGGACTTCGTCGAGCTTCATTGTCTCGGCGCTTTTCTGGTGGGCGCCACTGTTGATTCTGGCTTTCAGGAGTTACAGTGGTTTGGGAACAGTGTGGCGGGCTTGACTCTCTTTGAGGCGCGCGAGGAACACGAACGCGCCGTCAACACGACCTGTCGTCATGAGACGGATGGACGGCGAGCTAGCCCATAGCCCACCGTCCACAGGCCCGCGAATTATTGTACCCTAACTCCTATTTTTTGGTCTTATTTGACCGGAAGAACTGCTCTTTTGGCACGTTAGCACGGCAACAACTAGCCATAGCCACGGTCACGTCGACACCTAGACGTGAGCAAGCTGACACCCTGATGTAAACTTGTTGGCGAGCTATCCCCGAGCCGAGGCAATGCGTATTTCTGTATTTTTCTTTCTGTATTTTTTTGAATCAAAAATACAGAAAGAGCTTTGTCTATTCTTGGTAGAATATAAAGATGGTTGATGTTCATGCTACGCGTGCTGGAACTCGACATTAAATCACGGCAAAACAGACTCAGTTTCACTAGGTTTTATGCCGGCTGTTCCTTTTGAGCATACATAAAACTGGATTCCGTGTACTTGACCATTTGAAGCCAACCTCTCGATTGAAATGGAATAATCACGAAAGATATCCCGTAAGTGCTGCTCGGGCCCTGGAGCGTTTACACAATTGTTATTCCTACCGTTTTTTCTCATCCATAAATTACAAACGAACCCCGTCAGACTCTGTGGCCTCCACCCAACGGCAGCATTTATGCTTGAGAAGCTGTCTAGGGTCTGTGTCTATTAAAGCTACAGAATCTCAGAGTTAGTGCTTCAGGCATTTTGACGTAGCTTCTTGAAACAAAAGGAGCGGGATTCATTTGTAAGTAACCAATTCCAATTCTAAATGGAAGATCCCATCTTGGAAGGCTAAAGAGGAGAATGGATCAATATAGGTGTCACAGTCAAAACTGTTAATCAGTCAAAACTACTTTTGACTGGTGAAAACTAGTCAAAACTATTTTAACTAAAACTAACACAACAACACTAACAACACAACGTTACTTAGAAACTTATTAGGTTGATGGGTTTTTTGGTGACCCATTGAAAAACACCATGTAATTCTAGGACTAGGTAATTACAACTTAGATGTTCTAAAACAACGTATTTTTAATGCAGAAAACGCATTTTAACTTCATAAGGGTTTTGACTGAAACTGGTCAAGTGACCGATTTTGATCGATTAACAGTTTTGACTTTTTAACTTTATAATAACCCTTCCGGATTTCAAGGCAATTTTATTATTAATTTTGGAAATAACCAGCCTCTGAGCTGATTATTTACGAGTAGGTCAAAATACAAATGGACTGATAGCACCATTCTTTTACAAGTCTGGAACTTAATTCTATAAATCTATTTCATTTTAAAGAAAATGGCAAGCGACGAAATTTTTGAAATTCTCGGGAAAACAATGTTATCTACATTGTTTTCTTGAAGAATTTAAAAATACTTCGGCCATTAAAACAATTATTTATCACTAGATGTGGCCCGCGATGACCTTCGATTTCACGCGGGAAATGATTATAAAAATATTTTAATCGGGTTTTGATAGCAATTTCAAGGGTTTCTTTTTACGGAACCCTAAGTATTTTTTTTTATAAAAGTAGTCTAAGTAACTTCTTATAACATCAGTTATAAGCCAACAAAAGTCCCGTCGAAATCGGCCCAGCCGTTTCGGATTTTAGCTGGAACAAACAGACAGTTATACACTCTTTTGCAAAAAAAAACGGTCACCTTGGAAATTTAGGAAATTTAGGTTATAAGGTCGATTTAAGTTAATTAAATGAAATTTAATTGTTTGCTGTAGTCCGTATACTTGTAATTGTGTAAATAAATAGGCGTGAAGTGAATTCTGGCATTTCTTTTTTATTTTCGATGAATTCTTTTAAAACCGATGTACACGGCCATACAATAAAGTGGCTGGCAATAAAGACAATAAGATTTTTTTACTTTTTTTAATTAAATTAAAGTTACAAATATAAAAACCTCATAAAGAGTGTGACCTCCTCGTGCCAAATTTCAGCTTGAATCCTTCTGGGCAAGCTTGCCACGATGTTTTTAATAACGTTTTGAGAAATACGTTCCCACTCTTCTGCAATGACTCTTTTTAGCTCCCTGATGTTTTGTGGAGCAGGTTGCACTGATCTTACCCGTCTCTTTAGAACATCTTAGACATGCTCAATTGGATTGAGGTCAGGACTTCGAGCTGGCCAATCTAAATGACGGATCTCAATTTCTTGCATGTACGCTTCCACGTCGCCAGAACGGTGCGGGCGAGCATTGTCGTCCATAAAAATGGAATGTTCCCCAAGTGCAGTCAATGCGGATTGTGCATATGGAATTAGGACTCCTATTATGTATCGGTGTGCATTTAATGTTCCATTTTCTATGAAAACTAACTCCGTACGCTCCGTCGAATTAATTGCTGCCCAAAACATAACGGAGCCTCCGCCTTATGGAGTGATTTTTTCATAACACACTTCCGCATAGCGTTCCCGTGGTCTTCGCAGCACTCGCCGGCGTCGGCCACACAAAGAGATTCTAGCTTCATCAGAAAACAATACTTTACAGTTTCGAGCAAACTGAAGTCGAGCAACACGGTGCTCACGGAGTAATTTAGGGCCTCGAGCCGGGCGGTAACTCCTGATATTGGCAGCCAAAAGCCTCCTCCTGACCGTCCACAAGCTAACTTCTACTCCTCTTACTTCTTCAAGGCTCTTCTTCAGGTCCACACTTGAAGCCTTACGATTTCGCAACGCCTGACTCACCAAAAAGCGGTCATCTCTTAGTTCTGTGCATCGTTTTCGTCCCGAACCGGGTCTTCTTTTGACCGAACCGGTCTCTTGAAACCGTTGCCTTCTGCCTTCGTTGCCCTCTGGACAATAGAACGACTCACATTTAGCCGCTAAGACACGTACGTTTGTGAACAACCTTCTTCAAGTAGGGCTATAATTTTACCGGCCCGGATAGCTTTATCACTCATATCAAAAAGTGGTATTTAATGTAAAAAGTTTAATCTTTTAAAACAATTTAATCTTTTAAATTGTTTAATTTGCAGAAAATATCCAAAAAGTTTTACAATTTTAGTAATCAGTAAAAAATCGTTTCAGCAATTCGCGCCATTAGTAAAGCAATTTTACAATATTCCACAATAATCATTAATTTTCGTTTGTTAATTTCAAAATTTAAGCTTGGAACGTAAAGAATCATGCCAGGATGCTTCAAATAACATGCCAATACATCGTCAAATTAATAAAACCTCTTTCTTGTTCTTCTTCATTGAAGTAGAGAAAAAAATATAAAGTGGTGCCCGTTTTTTTTTGCAAAAGAGTTTATTTTATTAAGAAGTATCGTATTTACTTTCATATGCATTCAGTAAAAAGCTATGCCCTTATTATGAAATTACAAACAGATTACAATTTTTATTTTTTGTTTATAGATGAACTATGAAATTCAAATACTTTTCAAGTAATTAGAATTCTTTTTCTGCACTTAAGAATTCTAAGCGGTTTTTTTTTTATTAAAAAAAAATGAAAAATGGTATATAACAATGTAAAATAATAGTAATTATACTTGACGTATGAAAATGTCAAGTATTTTAATAGGAAACTTATCAACCTTGTCTATATACATTATGGCTACCAAATTCCTTTTCTAATGGAAAGGCCCAGGCTATCATCTGTCGTTAAAACCTTCATTTTATTGTAGACTATGAAATCTAAATAGTTTTCAAGTGAATGCTTAGAATTCTTAAGCGCAGAAAAATGGTATATAACACTGCGATTACGCTGTACGCGGTACACTGTAGAAAGTGACTGTTTAGTAAGCAGTTGTTCTCGTTAGTAACGATCATGTCATCAATGTTGGCACTGTTGTGTGTGGGTTGGTTTTCGTTCACGGCTGCGTGGTCAGTGCACAAGCCCGCGCCGTACGCCCTAGAAGACGCCGACCTACACTTCGAGCGCTTCATTCAAAAATTTGAAAGAAACTACTCCGACGAACATGAGAAACAATTCAGGTTCCAAATATTCAAAGCAAATTTGGAAAAAATCAACAGTTTGAACGAGAAAAGCCAGCACGCAGTTTACGGTAACATAATTTTTGTATTTACTTGATTTCACCTGTTCAAAGATGCGTTTTAGTAGCAATATTACAGAATTTTGATTTTCTTTCAGGTATAACGCAGTTTTCAGATCTATCTCATGAAGAATTTAATACTCGAACGAAGTGTTTGAAAAAATCTGACTCTCTTGGAGATGATACCGATTGCACACTTTTATATGATAAAGATATCAACTACAACGACGCGCCGGAGTCGTGGGATTGGCGCGAACACAATGCCGTCACCCCCGTTAAGGACCAGAGACAATGTGGAAGTTGTTATGCGTTTAGCGCAACTGGTAAGTGCATGTTTCAAACAAGAATTGGTGCAATCTTAATCTCATCAAATCGTATTCATTGATTTCATGTTTTTTTTATTGTTTAATGTGTTATTTCGCCATTTCTGATTATGAATATAGGTAACATTGAGGGCCAGTACGCCATCAAACACAACCAGCTGATATCGTTATCTGAACAACAGATTTTAGACTGCGACAAAAGAGATTTGGGATGCGGTGGCGGAGATATGGAAGTTGTAATGCGGTAATTCTTTTTCTTTTTATTATTCGGTCCTTTAAATATTTAGGTTGTAACTTTATTAATAACCGCTGATTATTGTGGTATTGTGATAGTTCTCATCAGATTTGCAAAACTCAATCTTGAAATTATATAAACCAAAGCTAAAGAACAGAATTGAAAAGTCACAAAAAGAATCCTTACCTTTAAAATGAAGAAGAATATCATCATATGCCTAGCCTTTTCCCAACTGTGTCTGCTATGTATGCCTGTTCCCAAAATGAAGAATATAATTATCGTATTTTATCTTCGGTAAACAAAACTTCGTTGTTACAAATAAATACTATTGTTTGATATTGTAAGAAATAATTTTAGTTTAGGGCTGCTGATCGGCAACGCCGTCATAGAGCCAGATTCGTTTATGAGACTGTTAGATTCTGTACTGTATTTGATAAATAATTGTGACAGGGTGCTGATCGACGAATGAGGAAGCGAGGCCGAACATGACTATCCATACCGGGGATCCGACCAAAACAAGTGCCTTTTTGATGCCAACAAAGTGAAGGTCAAGTTATCTGACTGCAACTCCTATAATCTAACATCACAGGAGAAGCTGAAGCAACTTCTTTACCATAACGGACCCATCTCGATTGGTAAATAACTTTGAATTTAATGGGAACTTGCAATTAATATTTACAAACTATGAAAAGGTAGTTCGTGGATATTGGTAATCAAACTATCTTTCTTAGACCACATGCAGTCATAATGAGCGTTTTTTTAGCCCATTTTGTGCCACTGCTGTGGCAAAGGCCTCCCTATTGCTTTCTAATTTTGTTTATAATTTGCCTTCTCTCGCCACGGCAGGGTTTCTTGGTCTGCCACCCACACTGTGGAACTATCTCTGTTCATCTGTCCAGCTTCATTATAGAAACGTTACCCGCCCAGTCCTATTTTAGCCTCGTACTTGCCTCCAAAAAAGTTGCTTAGTTAATGGATGTCTGATCTGTCCGAGTATGTGGATAATAAGGGCGTTTCAATAAGTTTCTTGTGATGGCAATTTTTATGCACCCACAGAGTATATGTCCATAACGCTCTCTCCCATGGAGAACACTTTACTGGGAATATGACTTGCACATTTATTCGTTTTAATGTTTTCTGTCTTTCTTGCTTGTAGCGATCCAGGGTAAAGGTTTGATGTCTTATGAAAGTGGGATCATATCCGATGATGTTTGTGATGACGGTGATATAAATCATGGAGTCCTTTTGGTGGGATATGGAACAGGTATGATTTACATTTTTTAAATAAGGTGATGTTCCGAAGGCGACACACGGCGTTCAATCGCAAAGAACATGTTGATGCGATAATATGTGCCATCGCGATTGTTTTAATTGCCAAGAACTTCGACCGTAGTGTATGGTAGTTTCTCTTCTAAAGCTTCGCGATAGTCACATGACAAAAAAAAAAAACAAAAAAGTACTTTTTAACGCCCTGCTCGCTGTTATCAAATGTCACCGCAGCATGTGCCTTTTAACTTTTCATGATCTATTCAATATTAATCTTCTGATTTTTTTCTTTTCCATATCAGAGAATGATGTGCCATATTGGATCGTCAAGAATTCTTGGGGCGCAAAATTCTGGGGGGAAAATGGCTACTTCAGAATGCACCGTGGAGAAAACGCAAAATCATGTAGCATGATGAACAGTACAATGCCGTCAGCAATCGTCGTATAATGCTATAAAGCTGTACAAGGATAATTTGGCGCACGACCAAAGTTGGAAATAATACCACCTTCTTTTTTCAATCACTAAACAATTTCTCAAATGTTTACCAATTAAAGTGATAGCCAAAGGATCCTTCCACCTTTACGCATAATTAAACTTTTTATTCGAGCATTTTTGTAATACTAGGCTTTTGGATACATTTCACTTTTTTCTTTTAAAAATATAATCTACATCTCGAAATCAACAAATGTTTTTTTTTATTATTTCACCTTCATAATGTGGCATCAGTTGCTACAGATGGCTGTCACAAAACACTGCTACACTTGATCTTCTTTTTTTGTTTAAAATTTGCCTATTTATACTTTCTGACTGAACCAGCGGAAGCTGCTCCTATCTTGTATATAACCACTGACTGGTTTTATATATTCATTATGCTTTGAGCAGGTACTGTATTTTAAACACGCAGCATTATTTATGAAATACCGCGATCCCAACAAATTGGCATTTAAAGAAGCCGCTTCCATACTTTTGTACCCTGTACCGGCAAAAAAACGTAGTTTTGGTAAATATGCATCCGAATATTCGATCTCTAATGATGAGTGATGACTTGATGTAAAACAAAGATAACTAAGGATACGAATTCTAAAAAACTGACTGCTTCGTTGGTCGATTGGTCGCAAGCACAACTGCTGAATATGAGGTCCTGGGTTACGGCATCCCATTCCGTCTCGCCCCGGACCATGGATTGAACCAGGGCGGGACGCGAGAGGTCGCCGCTGCCAATCGCCGCTACGAGGACACGGCGGTGCTCCGCTTGAGCGGGGCAAAGCTCCATAGTGTGCTCCACCGTATCCTCCCGCCCGATTCGGTGCAGGAACCTCCCGAAACAAAACTAAACAACCGTGTCCGGTGAGGACCTGTGTCAGGCGGAAGGTGAGGGCGCCATGGCACCTCTCAAGCCACTCCTCAATGAGGGGGGACTTGCGACAGTCGCTCTCTCCATGTCGCCATTAAAATGTAAAAATGTCCGCCGAACGGCAATTTGTCGCGGCAGTGGTGTTTCCCCCCGGCATAGAGCCTCCGCGCGCCATTCGTGCGCGCGAGATCTATCGCCTCTAGATCCCACGGCGGTATTCTGGCAAGAAGGCTCGCCGCCACGCCGGAGATCGTGCAGTAACCACGGACTAGCCTTACGGCTACCACCTTTGGCCGCTTGAAGCCGTTTGAAGCAGCTTAAAGGCAGCCCCGGCCCGTTTCAGTTTGGGAGCATTTCCGACGTTTGGGTCCTAGGTGCTTCAACGTCGACTCGACGCAGATGAAAAAAGTGTAGAGACGTCGAAGGAGATTAAGTTGAAAAGTAAAAAAGATAATTTTTAAAAAAACGTTGCGTCTTCATTCATAAAACAGGTACTTATTTATCAACCCACTTATAACGTACTCAATTGTAACATTTAATTTTCGCAAGCAGTCATAATTTTGTACGATATTATGAGGTGGTGATTTTAAAATAATAGTAATTATACTTGACGTATGAAAATACGTCGAGTATTTTGATAGGAACATATTAACCTTGTCTAAACATTAATATGGCTACCAAATTCCTTTTCTAATGGAATGTACCCAAGCTATCGTCTGTAACACCTTGCGCCTCCGTAGGACAGAGAATGGGCAGCAGCGTTTTCTGGTAGTCTTTCATCACTGCGATCTCCAATCCGCCTGCCAAGCGTGGAGATTACGGCATATTCCTCCCATCATGGGAGAGGCTTATGTCCAGCAGTGGACGTTATGGGCTGTTGTTGTTGTTGTTGTATCGTCTGTCGTTAAAACATTCCTTCATTTTATTGTTGACTATGAAATCTAAATCGTTTTCAAATGAATATACATTAATATGGTTGTCTATACATTAATATGGCTACCAAATTATTTTTTCTAATGGAATGTAATAGAGGAGCTCGTGGCTAAATAATAACAGCCGCTCGGGTCGATCTTTAGGTTAAGCCGTGCTTGCCTAGGTTGGTCTGTGGATGGGTGACCACCCTTACATACCGAGTTTCCTCCGTGCCTCGGAAAGCACGTAAAGCAGTTGGCCCTGGCTGTCATTTGTAGATCTTTGACAGTCGTTATAGGTAGTTAGTGGCCCAAAAAGTCTGACAAAACTAACTGGGTTGTGGAGGTCAAATAGGCAGTCGGTCCATGTAAAATACTGGTATTCAGCTGCAGCCGGTTAGACTGGAAGCCGCCCCTTACATAGTTGGGTTAAGGCTAGGCAGATGAATGGAATGCACCCAGGCTATCGTCTGTCATTAAAACATTAATTTTATTATTGACTATGAAATCTAAATAGTTTTCAAGTGAATGCCAACGCCTAGAATTTTCAAGCGCAGCAAAATGGTATATAAAACTGCGATTACGCTGTACGCGGTACACTGAGGAAGTGACCGTATAGTAAGCAGTTGTTCTCGTTAGTAACGATCATGTCATCAATGTTGGCACTGTTGTGTGTGGGTTGGTTTTCGTTCGCGGCTGCGTCGTCAGTCCACAAGCCCGCGCCGTACGCCCTCGAAGACGCCGACCTACACTTCGAGCGCTTCATACAAGAATTTGAAAGAAACTACTCCGACGAACATGATAAACAATCCAGGTTCCAAATATTCAAACAAAACTGGTCAATGTGGCGACATTTGTCCAGCAGTGGACGTCTTTCGGCTAAAATGATGAAATGAGTTCAGTTCTCGCCGCGAATTCTCCTTGGTGTCTTCTACCGAATGAAAACCGTGTCCAGTGAGGACCTGCGTCAGGTGGAAGGTGAGGACGCCGTGGTGTCTCTCTCGGACTTATCGCCACTATCGTGGCGTGCCCTGCACGGGGTTTCGACAGTCGCTCTCTCCATGTCGCCATGAAATCCCGCCGGAAGTCTGTCGCCCCAGTTTCGCCCCGGCGAAGCGCCTCCGCGCGCCATTCATGCAGGCGCGAGGACTATCGCCTCCAGATCCCATGGCGGCAATCCGGCAAGGAGGCACGCCGCCTCGCGGGCAATCGTGCGGTACCCACGGGCCAGCCTTACGGCTACCACCTTTTGGGGCGCGTTCAGGTAGTGGGTTGCACGCAGCCTCAAGGAACGTGCCCACACCGGGGCCCCGTAAAAGGCCATGGACCGCACGACTCCCGCGTATAGCCTCCGGCAGGAGGCGTTCGGCCCCCCCAGGTTGGGCAGGAGCCGCCTGAAGGCAGCCCCAGTCCGTTCCAGTTTGGGGGCCAAACGTCGGAAGTGCTCCACGAAGTTCCACCGGCTGTCGAGGACGAGTCCTAGGTACTTCAGCGTCGACTCGACGCCGATGGATACCCCTCCTACCGTGAGTAAGGATCCCGGAGGTGGCGCATTCCGAGGCCCATGAAAGCACATGGCCTCGGACTTGTGCAAAACCACCTCGAGACCCAGTTGCCGGATCCTCTCAACAACTATCGTAACCCCGCGTGTCATGATTTCTGATTTCCCCCTGTGCCAGCACCAGCGTGTCGTCTGCATAGCAGAACACGCTGACGCCGCTAGGGAGGTCGGCGCGCAGCACCCAGTCGTACCCGATGTTCCACAAGGACGGCCCTAGGACCGATCCCTGCGGAACACCGCACGACATCTCTCGCCGGTTCCATTCTCCGCTGCGACCGGGGTAGATGACGGCTATATCCGTCAGGTAGTCCCCGACCACACGACGAACGTAGGTCGGCACCCGGTGATATCGGAGTGCCTCCCTAATGCAGCTCCAGGGCATGGTGTTGAAGGCATTGGCGATGTCTAGAGACACCGCCAAGACAACCCCACCCCGGGACACTGCATCCCCCGTCGTGAGGGCTCTCACGCGCATGATGGCGTCCACCGTAGAGCGCCCCTTGCGGAAAACAAACTGGTGTTCCGCAAGATCCGGCCCCGTCCCCGCAAGGTGCTCGGCGAGGCGGTTTGCAATGACTCTTTCAAAGAGCTTGCCCACCTCGTCGAGCAACACTATGGGCCGGTATGCGGACGGAGAGTCCGCAGGGCGCCCCGGCTTCCAAATAAGGGACCAGCTTCCCCGTCTTCCAACGAAGCGGGAACTGGCCTCTCTCCAAGCATGCGCTTAAGAGTCCTCCAGTCGGGGCCCGAGAGCCTCCGAGGCCAGGACCCAGGCTTTGCCAGGCAAGCCGTCGGGTCCCAGGGCGGTATTTTTGGCACTGAGCCTGCGTACCGCCACTCTCAGATCTACCCCAATCACTTCCGGAGTGTCGTCGTCGTCATCCTGGTGGTATTCCGACCACCGGTACATCCGGTTTGACGTCTCCGCCCAGACCTCGAGCACGCCGGTCCAACAAGCCCCGAGTGGTCCGCGTTGGGCGCTGAAGCAGCTGGACCGGGAGCTCCTCCTGGAAGCCTCGATCGTGCAGGCCTGGGTGACATCACCAGACAGGCCTGCCGAAATTAACAATGAGGCAGGGTGGTTCCAGGAGGCCATGTCCGACATATGCGACGTGGCAATGCCCCGAGTCCGGCCAGGAAGCGCCTGACGTCAGGTGTTCTGGTGGTCGCGAGAGCTGACGTCTCTGCGCGAGGCGTGCGTGGCTGCGCGACACCTGTACGCCAGGCATCGCAGGCTCCGCATTCGCCCACCGAATGCGGCAGCCATCGAGGCGGAGCTTTATGAGGGATACAGAGCGGCGACCTTCCGATAAGAATTCCAAGTGTACAACACCGCGATAGTCAAAGATAACAGTCAACATGACTTTGACTTTTGATCGACTTTGACGTGGTTTTTTCGGTTCCGGTTCAGGTGGAAGGCGCCACGCCGAAGCTTGTTGACTAGTTTGCATGTCAAACTGGTAAACCCACGACTCGTAACCAGTAACAACGTGTTTCATGAATTTTGGGTCGGAATTGACTCGTTCTAGCATGTCTTCAGCGACTCTTATGCGATTGAGTTTTTGGAGAAAATTCAGGTCTTTTGGGGCTAGCCGAGCGGCAACATGTTTCATACCCAAGTGATTATTTAAAATGGTGCGGATCGACTCGAGAGACACAGAAAGTTCGGCGGCTGTCTCTCTCAAACTTAATGAGGATTTTCAGTCGCTTTTTCCTTCACTTTTGCGATGTTAACCTCGATGGCCTACCAGAGCAAGGCAATTGTTCCATCACATCTCGACCGCTTTTGAACGCTTTGTACCACTCACAAGCACGTGTTTTTGATAAAATCGATTCACTGTAAGCCTTCTGTTACATTTTCACTGACTCTCCGAACACGAAATTCCATTGGCGATGCAAAATTTAAGAATCTTGTTCGTGTTTTCGCAATACGATATGATATAACTAAAAACAGCACTGTATTTGATCTAAATAACAGATATACTTCAAACTCCGCGCCAAAATGGAAAACAGTTGTGCCAATCTAACAACAACATAAAAAAATTGAATTTGGAACCCTATACAAATCATCCATTCCCGATACTTTTTTGATGGAATGTTTTACAGAATTTTGAATTTTCTTTCAGTTATAACACAGTTTTCGGATCTATCTCATGAAGAATTTGAAGCTCGAACGAAGTGTTTGAGAAAATCTGACTCTCTTGGAAATAATACCGATTGCACACTCGTATTTGATAAAGATATCAACTACAACAATGCGCCGGAGTCATGGGATTGGCGCGAACACGGTGCCGTCACCCCCGTTAAGGACCAAGCATTTTGCGGAAGTTGTTATGCGTTTAGCGCAACTGGTGAGTGCATGTTTCAAACAAGAACTGGTGTTACCTTAATCTTCTGATTTTTTATTGTTTGTGTGCATTTATGAATATAGGTAACATTGAGGGCCAGTACGCCATTAAACACAACCAGCTGATATCGTTATCTGAACAACAGATTTTAGACTGCGACAAAAGAGATTTGGGATGCGGTGGAGGATATATGGATGTTGTAATGCGGTAATTCATATTCTTTTTATTATCTATTTATTTATTGCTTCCTTACATTAAATATTTAATAGCTTTTTAATAACAACTGATTTTCGATACGTGCACTAATATATCTGTCATAGTAATCAGATTTGCAAAACTCAATCTTGAAACCTCCATCTTCATAATTTCTCTTGTCTTTATCCCAATTCATTTGGGGTCGGCAATCACTTCTTATGGAATACTAAAGCTCAAGAAAATTGAAAAGTAACCAAAAAAAATCCATATCTTTAAAATTAGGTAATTTATTATATCTATCGTATTTTATCTTCAGTAAACTAAATAAAATAAATACTTTTGTTTGATATTTTAAGAAACAATTCTAGTTAAGGGCTGCTGATTGGCAACGCCGTTACAGAGCCAGATTAGTTTGTGAGACTGTTAGATTCTGTACTGTATTTGATAAATAATTGTGACAGGGTGCTGATCGATGAAGGAGGAAGCGAGGCCGAACATGACTATCCATACCGGGGATCCGACAACCATACGTGCCTTTTTGATGCCAACAAAGTGAAGGTCAAGTTATCCGACTGCAACTCTTATAATCTTACGTCACAGGAGAAGCTGAAGCAACTTCTTTACCATAACGGACCCATCTCGATTTGTAAATAAACTTGAATTTAATATACACTAGCAACATAGACAACAAACTATTTAAAGATAGTTCGTAGATATTGGTAATCAAACTATCTTTTTTTAGACCGCATTATGCAGTCATAAAAAGTGTTTTTTTTTTTATGTGGATACTAAGAGCGTTCCAGTAAGTTTCTTGAGATGGCAATTTTAATGCACCCACAGAGTATGTCTATAACGCTCTCGCCCAGAACACTTCACTGGGAATATGACTTACAATTTTTTTCGTTTTATGTACTCTGTCTTTCTTGCTTGTAGCGATCCAGGGTAAAGGTTTGGTGTGGTATGGAAAAGGAATCATATCCGATGCTGATTGTGATGACGGTGAAATAAATCATGGAGTCCTTCTGGTGGGATATGGATCAGGTTTGATTTACATTTTATAATTATTCAGATGAGGTTCTGAAGGCGACAGACGCTGTTCAATCGCAACGACATGATAATGCGATCTGTCATCGTTTACAGTAATTTAGCATACCAATGCCTTTAAACTTTCCATGATCTATTAAATCTATTTAATCTTCTGATTTTTTCTTTTACTCATCATAGGAAGATGTGCCTTATTGGATCGTCAAGAATTCTTGGGGCCTATGGGGGGAAAAAGGCTACTTCAGAATGCACCGTGGAGAAAACGCAAAATCATGTAGCATGATGAAGAGTATAATGCCGTCAGCAATCGTCGTATAATAATATAAAGCTGTACAAGGATAATTTAAAACGCACGACCAAAGTTGGAAATAAATAAATCTAATAAATTAAATGCTTTTTATTCAGACTAAGTCCATTTGGTTAGTACAACACACAACTTAGAAACTAGTGTTAGTACTTATATCTACCCGAAGAAAAAACTACATTGCATTGCTTACATTGCTTTGGAAAGGTCTAGGAAATCAGCGTTAACAGGCGTTTTCCTAGACGTATAATACTGGACAATATGCTTGAGAGACGCGCTTTATGGCGCTTTCCGTGGAGCACCGTCGGTCGGCACCCAAACTGCGCATAATGTAATTCGATGCGGCTCGCCATGTGCCTATCAAGCAAACTGTCCAATACCTTGGCAACGACAGTAGCAAGGGATATGGGCCTATAGTTTGAGAGATCTGATGTGTCCCCAGTCTTATCCTTTATAATAAGCACAACCACCGTTTTCATGAGATCGCTGGGCAGATGAGCGTGACTCACACAGAGCGAAAAGAACATTGCCAACACCCTTGGCAGGTGAACTCCTGCATGCTGTAGGTGCTCGATGCTGAGACTTGGCTCTAACCATATTTTTCATAACATTAGCGACATCTTTCGCTGAAAACCAGACATCCATCTCCATCAGACAATCCTCAGCATCGACCGCCTGCGATGCTGAGCCCAGAGAGGATTCCACTTTGAAGTGTTCCACAAACAAGTTTGCTATAGTGGTAGGCTCATTTTGCCCCGCCACACTCACGGGGACGCCCGGCCTCGTATTCAATCTGTTGGTGTTTTTCCAGAATCTTGAAAAATCTTTAGCTTTGTGATGTTCAGCTAATTTATATCCGTTTTTATTTTATTTTGATTATTCTGACACCATCTTAACTCTGATTTAAAGAATTTTCTCGTACATTTGTTGATGCACATGACCAGAAGTTGGTTTAACACCACCATCTTTTTTTAATCACTAAACAGTTTTTCGAATGTTTACCAAAAGATCCCTCTAGCGTTGCATAAGTACGCATAATTGAACTTTTTATTCGAGCATTTTTTGTTTTTTTTTAGCTCGTGGCTAAATAATAACAGCCGCTCGGGTCGATCGTTAGGTTAAGCCGTGCTTGCCTAGGTTGGTCTGTGGATGGGTGACCAACCCATTACATACCGAGTTTCCTCCGTGCCTCGGAAAGCACGTTAAGCCGTTGGTCCCGGCTGTCATTCGTAGATCTATGACGTCGTCAGAGGCCAAAAAGCCTGACAACTAGACTTACCAAGGGGTATCGTATTACCCGGTACTAACTGGGTTGCGGAAGTCAGAGAGGCAGTCGCTCCACTCTCCAAATACTGGTATTCAGCTGCATCCGGTAAAACTTTAAGCCGATCACAACATGTTGGGAAGAGTTGGGAAAAGGCTAGGCAGATGATGATTCGAGCATTTTTGTAATGAGCGGGATCAATTTACTAAAAAGCCTAAGGTTTTTGGATTCATTTCACTTTTTTTTATATAATCTACATCTTGAAATCAACAGTTAGTTTTTTTTTTTAATTATATCACCTTCATAGTGTGGCATCAATTGCTACAGATGGCTGTCACAAACCACTGCTACACTTGATCTTCATTTTTTGTTTAAAATCTTCCTATATACGTTCTGACTGAACCAGAAGATAGCAAAAAATGCTGCTTTCTTGTACCTATATAACAATTGAATGGTTTTAATTATGGTTTGAGTACTACATTTTAACACACACTTTATTATTTATGAAATACCGCGATCCCAACAAATTGGTACTTAAAGAAGCCGGGAAAAAACGTAGTTTAGGTAAATATGCATCCGAATATCCGATCTCTAATGATGAGTGATGACTTGATGTAAAACAAAGATAATTATGGATACGAATTCTAAAAAACTGATTGCCTCGTTGGTCGATTGGTCGCAAGCACAACTTCTGAGCCGGTTCCCGGGTCAGGCAAAGTGTTATTGAGTTTTTCATCAGGAATTTCTCAGTAGCAGCCACGGAGTCTAGATTTGTCCCCTGTTGTTACATGGGACTTGTCTTAAAACATCACTGACGAAATGTAGGTGTACCATTAGGTACACCTTAGCCTAACCCTTTAGGGATTACAGGCGTGATGATAAGTAAATTAAAAGAAATACACATTGAAGTGTCATCCACAAATAATAAAATATTTTATTAATCCTTTACATAATAAAATAAGTCAATAAAATCAATTCACAATGGTTTTTTAGGAATACGGAAGTACATGAGTACTTGGAAACTCCAACAGTCAGAGAAGAAATAGAAAACTCATGTGAGGCATACAAGCAAAGACTCAGACGACACAGAAATCATCTGGCCACAACACTGTTGAACACCAACAACTGCATGTTCCGATTGAAAAGGACTAGATTAGCCTTAATCTGATGATTGTTTGAAAATGGGAGATGACACATCACTGGATGTGCAAATCGAAAAGAGATGACAAATCAACAAATCTGATTAAATGCTAAATGAAGACGCCGCATTATATAACAGCGACGATATGCAATCCGGCGCACCTTTATATAATACGACGTGTTCTACGATATGTCTGCGACATAGATATTATGAAAAAAATAAACAATTTGAAACAAGAAAAGTCCTAGGAGTTAACCCTGTGGAACGCCACTGATAACCACACATCCTGATAAGCTCTTACTATTTACATGAAGCCTCTGAATTCTCCTGTTCAGGTAAGAAGTCAGAAGGTCGAGAGCCGTGACTCTTATGCCTTGCTGGTACGATTTCCTGCAAAGTATATCATGATGTACGCATTCGAAGGCCTTTTTCATTTGTAGCAAAATGTGCCTTAAGCATCTTGCGATTTCAAAATGTTCCTCAACAGATGTTTACTTCTAACACGAAGGGGTGGTTGTGTTAGTTTTCTTTAAACCCTGCTCACCTCTTTTGATTGAAAGTTAATTGATGTGGGTTTACCTGGGCTGATTATTAAGTACCCGTGTTTACTAATTTCTAACTGACAAAGCATACTAATATAATAAAATTGTCCAGCGGGAATTTTTCTATTGAAAAATTAAATAACAAATAAACAAACAATTACACATTTTTTTATTATATTTTCAAAATGTAACAAAGGTCTGCAGATTTTACACATGGAATCTTTTTACCCATGACCATATTAGCTGCGTGCTCGGACCATCGTTTAATCGCCGAATATCGTAGTGGGAACAGAAAGCACGACGCGCTCGAACCTACGATTCATCACACTTTAAACATTGCTCAACCGCAAATGCGGGGTGCGATCCCGACCAATTGCCGAGGTTGCAGGACTGTTCGAAAGAGATACCGTGGCCCCGAAACATAAAGAGCGATAAAGAACATGGACATTTAGTCAGTAAAAGTCTGACACTCCCTCCTGCTCCGCCCAGAGCGGGAGAAGTCATTTGATGATTACCCATCTGAAACAAAAAAAAAAAAAACTCCCGACTAATGACTCATAGTTACTGACAAATCTGCAAAGGTGATGCAACCTACGCTACCCCTCCCGCGCCTCTAGCCCGGCTAATAAATTAATAACAAAAATTTAAAAAATTTAAGCACATTAAATTATTAAGCACACTGACACCCTGATTATTGATGAATTTCTGACAGAACCATTTACTGTGACATAGATTAAATAATGATATTATTAATTACGTTTGGCATGACTATGTATACTTTGACATTTATTATAATGTGCTTAATAATTTTAATAATATTTTTATTTTGGCTATAGTATGTGGCAAATATGTCTGAACAATTTTTATTTAAGTCATCCTTCATAGTTTTTTTGATTATTGTATACTATCGGACGTCATGCGGTTTCACCCGCGTAGTTCCCGTTCCCGTGGAAGTACGGGGATAAAATATAGCCTATGTTACTCGCTGATAATGTAGCTGTCAGACTTTTTCAAATCGTTCCAGTATTTTTTAAGTTTATTCGTTACATACAAAAATATGAAAATACAAAATCTTTCCTCTAAATATATAGTATAGAGTATAGATGTACACATGTTTAAGCAAGTAAATATATCTCATCTTATTATTATACGCCTGAGACCATGGGGCAATCAAAACATTTTTTTTTTTCAAAAACTCCTCAAATGGGAAGGTTATTACCGAGACAGAAGCCTATTTTGACAAATCGTATATCCTACAATAGACCTCGAAGTAAATAACGTTGAAAAAGTTATACCTACTTGACGTAAAAAACTACGCCGAGTATTTTGTCAAGAAACATAAAAACCTTATCTATACATAAATAGCAAACCAAATTTCTTTTATACTGGAATGTAGATACCCACGCTAAAACATTAATTTTATCGTAAACTAAGAAATCCAAATACTTTTTAAGTAAATGCCAACGCTTATAATTCTTAAGCGCAGAAAAATGGTATATAAAACTGTGATTACGCTGTACGCGGTACACTGTAGGAAGTGACCGTATAGTAAGCAGTTGTTCTCGTTAGTAACGATCATGTCATCAATGTTGGCACTGTTGTGTGTGGGTTGGTTATCGTTCGCGGCTGCGTCGTCAGTCCACAAGCCCGCGCCGTACGCCCTCGAAGACGCCGACCTACACTTCGAGCGCTTCATACAAGAATTTGAAAGAAACTACTCCGGCGAACATGAGAAACAATCCAGGTTCCAAATATTCAAAGCAAATTTGAAAAAAATCAACAGTTTGAACGCAAGAAGCAAAGACGCTGTTTACGGTAACATTATTTTTGTATTTATCTAAGTTCTGGCAAAGTAGGTAAATGATTCGTATTAAATAAAATAAAACATATTTATTTCAGACCTTTAACAGTCCATACGTTGCGCGTTGTCAGTGGTTAGTAACAGATTGTGCTTACAAGCTATGTTAGTGTTATTAGTATTTATAAAAAAAATCAATTTAACATAAACCTACACTTATTTTGACCCAGTGTCTTTGTACGGGGCAGTCCGCTCTGCCAACAATTATTTTCAGGATGCTATTCCGAGCGTTGCAGTAAGGAAGCCACTTTCTTACGCATGATGGCGTAAAAGCCATCCGTAGGAGCTGCAGCAAACTTTCCTGATGCACCGCAACGTCGTGGCAACCGTAACAGCATCCGCAACACTATTAGTAGCAATATTACAGAATATTGATTTACTTTCAGGTATAACGCAGTTTTCGGATCTATCTCACGAAGAATTGAAATCTAGATTCAGCTGTTTGGAAGCTTCACTTAATCATGACCCAGATTTTACCAGTAATTGCACATACCTTGGAGATAGTGACATCAACTATAATGATGCACCGGAGTCGTGGGATTGGCGCGAACACGATGCCGTCACCCCCGTTAAGGACCAGAGACAATGTGGAAGTTGTTATGCGTTTAGCGCAATTGGTAAGTGCATATTTCATACAAGGTTTGTTATGTATCTCAGCGGATTGATATCACATCATCACAACAGCCCATAACGTCCACTGCTGGACATAAGCCTCTCCCATAATGAGAGGAATTTGCCGTAATCTCCACGCTTGGCAGGCGGATTAGAGATCGCACTGATGAAAGACTAACAGATAACGCTGCTGCCCATTTTCTGGTCTACGGAGGCGAAAGGTGTTCTGCCTCAGACATTAGTCGCCTTATACGACACCCGTGAGTGTAATGGGTCGGTTCTATTCTACTTTGCCGGATACCACACGGCTAATCATGTCATGATCTCAGCGGATTGATAAGTGCATGTTTAATCCAAGTTTTTTTATGTATCTCAGCGGAGACTAGACCATGAACGCGGAAGATGTTTTCTATAGTGCACTATCATATCACGCACTATCACTGTCATATTCTGATAGTGTTACAATTCGATACAATTGGGAAGAGATCATGTGCAGAACCAACAGCTAAAAATGCTATCCAAGGCATGGGGCAAGAATTATCTTATAGCTTCTTACAAAATAATTAAAACTGTGATATAACAACAAAAACATTTTTATAATTATTATTTTCTATCACAGGTAATGTTGAGGGCCAGTACGCCATCAATCACAAAGAGTTGGTAAAATTATCTGAACAGCAGATTTTAGACTGTGACCAAACGGATTTGGCATGCTTGGGTGGATATATGAGCCATGCAATGCGGTAATTCTAAACCTTTTCATATAACAGGACTGACGTGTATGTCAATGCGAGCTTCTAAAAAATAAACATAAAAACTGAAAAACACGACTAAAAAGCAAAACAAAAACATGAAAATAAAAATTCCATGTTTGAATGAAAAATATTCGAGCATGGAAAGTGTTTTTGGTTTTCATTTTAATTTCTTACGTACTGTATGCTTAGTGCGAGTGTCATACTAAAATTCGAGTAACGTCTCTATTGCGTTTACGTTAACATTTACGTCGTCAATAGTGACAATCGAGTGCCTCTAAGAAAGTGTGACGAGTGAAACTGTGTCGAGCACATTCCTAACGTTTGCATGTATAACGCGAGTGCAAGTTACAATTTTGACAGTTTTGACAGCTCGAATACGAAACGCAGTCACTTGCGAGCGTGAAAAGTTGTCACTTAAGATTTTGTGGTGAGAGCATCGTGAGACTGGTGAAATAACAAAGTAATTTCATATAGTGAATAATACTTACAATGGAATCTCGTTTTATTTCGTTTGGAGAATATTTGAGACCGCAAAAGCACAAGATAAGCGTAATTTAACGCCACAAAAACATAAACACGGTCACGTAAACAAAGATAGTGTGCTCCACTACAAGCCACTCGGGCATTATTAGATCATTTGCTTAGATCTACATGCTTAAAAAGTAACAAACTTAGTTTGGAAGGATATAAATTACATTAACTGCTCCATTTATGTCACCAGCATTTCAAATTGGGACGTGCTAGTGTTTATTTTTAACAATAATATTCAAAACTGTATGCAAATCACAACACAAACTTTCGTAAACACAAACAAAACTAATGACCATTATCCACAGATAAGTAATGTTAATAGTTGAATAGGCAGTCGCTTCTATTATGAACACAAACTACGAATGTCAATTTATTTTGGCCGGTTACTAATGTACGCGCCACTTCTCATGGTTAATTAACGCGAAACGAATGAATGTATTCTAGGATCTCACACTCGCAAGTTAACGATTGTCGATGCGTTAAAAATTAGCACTCACGATACGGAGTTCTCACGTATTACGCTTACCCAGAGCAGCGGTGGCCCAGTGGTAGCGGCCCCGACTTACGAACAGTAAGTCGTGGGTTCAAACCCAGGCAGGCGGCATTATTTTGTGTAATTTATTTCATCACCACTGCTCTCAAAACGGTGAAGGAAAACATCGTGAGGAAACCGGCATGTCCAAGAACCAAAAATTCGAAGACATGTGACATCTACCAATCCGCACTGGGCCCGCGTGGTGGATTATAGCCCATACGCAAAATACGCGCTTTGACATGGAGTTGCGGACACCAGCCCGTTATACAATACAATACAATACGCTAACCCAGCGCCATACAAATTTGCGTAAATGTTAAGGCGCTCGATACGTAAAAAAAACTCGCACTAAGCATACTGACTGCGAGAACGCTCGCTGTGTAACACGTTACATTACGCCCCGTAACGCCGGACAGTACTGTACCCCACCTTATTAGTTCATCGGCTTTATTATTTTATTTTTGACAATGTTGCATCTGCCGGTGGCCATATTAGATTTTGATTATTACCCGATATTAGTTTATATCAGGGTTTTTTCTTGCCATCCAAAAAGGATTAGAATTTAATCTAGGTACCTAATAATACCCACACGAATCGGACAGGGTTTTTTTTATTATTGTATCGGCTATTAAACACATTACCCTCCTGCAGTCGGGTAAAACAGGCCCCGGATCTATTGACACTGTACTTGATGGTGTTGCCAGGTCGCTGATCGAGCAAGGAGGTAGTATGGCTGAGGCTGACTATCCATACAAAGCAAATCCAGATGAATGCCATTTTGATACCAACAAAGTGAAGGCCCACATAACTGACTGCCGTTCCTATAATCTTACGTCACAGGAGAAACTAAAGCAACTGCTGTACCATAACGGACCGATCGCGATTGGTAAATAGTTATGAAACTATTCATCTTAATTAACTCAAGCATTAGTCATTAGCCTGTAATGTCTCCACTGCTGGGACAAGACCTCCTTTCATTGTTTGTGTATCTTTCTTGTTCGAAGGTATCAACGCTGATAATACATTTTCTTATAAACATGGAATTATAGACGATGACATGTGTGATGACGCTGAAATAGATCACGGAGTCCTTCTGGTGGGATATGGATCAGGTACGATTTCTTCGTAACATATTACCATGGTGGCGTACACTCTCACCGAGATATTCCGAGCTCTGCACAGCACACACGAACGGCACTTGTCCCGGCACTAGTTCTCTCCGTCATTGCGGTATTTTGTTTGTAATGAACTATTCCTGGGAACATTTTAGTGACGGAGATATTGGATGTAACAGCTAGAATCACGTCAGAAGTTTAAAAACAATACAAGGTCTTAATGTTGTACTTTACTTTGAATTCTATCATGACCCTTATACTATTCAATGCATCCATTAGTCAAAGAGTCCAACCGTAAGCCGGGACTAAATTTCCCGCAATCATTTTTGCGTAGAATTGTTTGATGTAAAGAATGCTTAGTGGACTTTGTTAAGGGTCCGTTTCCATCTTGTATATTTTTCTAGTTAATTTAGTTCAAATGAGTTCAAACTTTCAACCCCTATTTCACTTGATCATGGATTGAATTTTCCAAAATACTGTCTTAGCATATGAGTACGTCCTAATAGCTATCTGTAGATATGCCAAAATTTAGTTCGACTCGTAATAGTAGTACTCGTAGTTTGAGCTGTGCGTTGATAGACAGTCAGGACAAACGAGTATAGATAAACAATAGGGAATATGCATGTATTTTTTCTTCACTTAAATCAATAAAATACAGTAGCCATGAAAATAATTAAAAGTTAAGTTCAACTACAGCTAGTCGCTCAAAAAAAAAAAAAAAAACTTCTACAATTTTCTACGACAGTTCAAACGTCCGTGACTTTCATTCATGTCATGCTATTAAAGTCATTTCTGTCTATCTGCTTTGTTTACATCTAATTTTTACCCTTAATTTAATAATTTTACTAAATGTATGTGCTTTATTCAAGCAAACATTCCAATAACAATAATATAGGAACATCTTTGTGAAAGTTTAAGTAGTATTCAAATAAAAGTGTTTCTTTGACACAGCGTTTAACGTCACTACCGGCGACGATGCGTTTTGAATTTGCGCTCCGTTTCACCAAAAACACGCTACATAAAATATTAAATTGTAAAATAAGTGTTGAGTTAGAAAGTTAAACAACTGTCCCACAATGTTTATATTGGGCAATACAAGGCATTTTTAAGGAATAAAAAAAGTTTTGAATTTCTTGCATATTCCCTTTACTTTGTTTCAGAAAAAGATGTGCCATATTGGATCGCCAAGAATTCATGGGCCACATCGTGGGGGGAAAATGGCTACTTCAGGATGCATCGTGGAGAAGAATTCCATTCATGTCACATGCTGAATAAATACATGGCTTCAGCTATCGTCGCATAAATGTATGACATTTGGAGATTTAATCACATAAAATATTGTAACATGTTATCTATGTCTGTAATTTCTGCCCATTTAATATATGTATGGTAACTGATTTCAAATACTAAACTTTTGTTAACGTTTGTTAAATTTAACATTTTTTGAAAATTATAAAAATCTAATTTCTAATTAATCACTCACTGTTTATTTCAATAACGGCCGCAGTTCTCCGACAACAACCCTGGTTACGATCGGGATTCAAAATAGCGCCCGTGACGTAAGGCTCTGCTTTACCCCATCGATGCATAACCTACTATTACTCTTAAGCTTACCATTTACATCATAGCTCTGCCATCTACTAAGCTAAAAACCGTTAACCGTCCGCACCAATGTCAACAGTAACTTAAATTACATTTTTTTTTAAAATTGTGACTATTTATGATGTCTGGGCTACACTGAGGATTTTTTTGCGATGCTTATATAGTAGCAAGTGCCAAACGTGTTTTGGTGCGGCGGTGAGAGCCCAGCGGTGGTGGCCCAACGGAGCGGTGGTGGGCCAGCTGGGCTGTGCACTTAACAGATGTCTCAGAGCCATGTTTAAGTTGAAAACCACCCATAGTTGTAAGCCCTATTTCTTACGTTATAAAATATTTACACTGAAGGGAGGTCCCCTTTCTCCGGGGTTGCGGGACTGTTCGAAAGAGATACCGTGGCCCCGGAACACAAAGGGCGATGAAGGAACATGGATGGGTTTTAGTCAGTAAAAGTCTGACACTCCCGCCTGCTCCGCCCAGAGCGGGAAAAGTAATTTGATGATTTCCCATCAGAAAAAAAAAAAAATGGAGTTCTCTTTTATATTCTAGAAACAGTAACGTTTATTTATGAATAACAATAGGTAACTTATTTTCGCGAATGGTCGATAAATTCCCCAGGAACAGGTATAATCCAAATCAGATGTAGGTCTGCGCAGGAGTAGGACTGCACGTTTTCTGCATGGATCCCATTATTTTGAATAAACCAGCTTATTTCCGCGGCTCCGGACCGGTCCCGTGCGACTCGCATCCAGCGGATTCCCGCAACCTTCACCAGGTCATCGGTCCACCTAGTGGAAGGCCTCCGACGCAACGTCTACCGGTTCCCGGTCGCCACTCCAGAACTTTTCGGCCCCATCGGCCATCCATTCTGCGAGCAATGTGCTGCCCACTGCCACTTAAGTTTGGCAATTCTTCGGGCTACGTCGGTAACCTTGGTTCTCTTGCTTGGATGTCTTCATTTCTGATTCGATAAGGTTATGCATTAGCCATTAGCCTATAATGTTCCCATTGCTGGGACACAGACCTCCTGAGAAGCAGTGGACTGATATACACAATGTTGGCAACTTTCACAAGTCTTCGTAATTTTGTTTCTAGCACATGTCAGTTTCCGCATGATATTTTCTACCACTGTTTTGAAGACTGGAGTGATGGATGAAAAACATTTACACAAAGTGCCTGCCTAACACTTAGATGGCAAAATATCACTGCACCAGACCACAAGGGTGCCAGGCGCAAAAGTGAAATGCTTTCTTACGAAAACACACGAGTAATAGCGCACATACGGTGGTGTTTGATTTTATTTTCTAAATGAACAACAGCTGTGCCATTCCGGGCCCATCGCGATTGAAAATATGTTTATCTTACATTTAAAATTGAATCCCGTTTTACTGTTTCATACATATTAATCGTATTAAAATCCGTACGGTTATCGCCACAGAGTTGTTGATAACATTTTTATCCCAGAAAAACTGACAAGCACTGTTGGTTTACTCATTGTGTCGTGTTTGTGTATCTTTCTTGTTCGAAGGTATCAACGATTATCATTTGGAACTGTACCTATCAACATGGAATTATAGACGATGACATGTGTGATCAGGTTGAAATAAATCACGCAGTCCTTCTGGTGGGATATGGATCAGGTACGATTTTTTCGTTACACATTACCATGGTGGCAGTACACTCTCACCGAGACATTCCGGGCCAAGGCGAGTGCGGGAGTGTATACATTATAGTAGCACTCGTCTTGCATCTTAGTTCCTCGATTCCGACACGTGTCGGTTTTTTTCGAGACAACTCCGGAGAAACATTAAGAGCGCTCTCGGTCGACAGTGTACAACAACTTCAACAACTTAACATTAACTTAACTATTGCTAGCGATAAACAAACTGTGTAAAGACTTGTACTTATCTAGTAACTAGACACTTTCAATGTTTCATTAAATATTTTAAAACATTTTACTTTAACGTTTTTTAAGACTTATTGTACATTCCTCACTTGTCCATAAAGGTTTATTTAAAAATCTTCGCCAGACAGTTATCGGTCTGTGTAAGCGTTGTTTCAGCAATAATTGAAACCTATAAATAGACATGTCCTATTGGGTGTAAAAAGAACTTTAATGAAGCCGAACGGCAGTTGTTCTCTCCGTCATTGCGATATTTTGTTTGTTCTGGACTATACCTTAAAGTTTAGGTTGGTCTTATGGCCTACCTAAACCCACTCTTATGACAAGAGCAACAAAATCACTGTTGACTAGCATAGTCACTCAGGACAAACGAGTATAGATAAACAATTTCCTTTGCTTTGTTTCAGAGAATGATGTGCCATAGTGGATCGCCAAGAATTCATGGACCACATGGTTTGGGGAAGATGGCTACTTCAGGATACATCGTGGAGAAGAATTCCATTCATGTCACATGCTGAATAAATTAATGGCTTCAGCCATCGTCGCATAAATGTATGACATTTAAAATGTTGATCACATAATATTGTAACATGACAACTTTGTCTGTAATTTCTGCCCGCCCCCATTTATACATATACAGAGTGTAAACAACCACATTACAAAGCCGTCACCCAAGCATTCTGTACATCAAACTAAGTAACTTTACGCAAAAAGTATTGCTGGGAAACGACTTTATTTTTGGGGTGAAAAATCATGTTTTGTGGTAGAACTCAATGTAATGTACTCAAAACATTGTGCTGATGGATGGATTGAATAGTACGGGGGTCGTGGAGGTGTTTAAAGTAAAAATCTTAGATTAAAAACTTGTATTTAAAAAAAACTTGTCAAAAAGTTGGAACTTTGACCCCCAATATCTCCGTAACTAGAAGGTTCCCAGGTATGGTGTAGAACAAAAAAATGATCGCAATGACGGGGAGAACAAGTGCCTTTCGGCTTCGTTAAGAGGTTTTTTACACACCTTATGTATGGTAAATGGAAGGAATTGGGGGAGGCCTTTGCCCAGCAGTGGGACAGTACAGGATAACAAAAAAAAAAAATGTATGGTAACTGATTTCAAATACTAAGTTTTTGTTAACGTTTATCAATTTCTTGTACATTTTCTGAAACTAATAAAAAGATAATATAAAAATAAAAGCAAATTAAGAAAGAACCTAGAATAAATCCCTGTAAAACGCCCAAAGGATCTGTAATAATGTCGGATCCTAAAAAGCTCTTGCAATTAAAATCAACTTTCTGAAGTCTTATGTTCAGATGACACGTCAGAATGTTGAGAGCCCTGTCCCTAATGATGTGGTATATCAACTATCTGGTGTCCACGACACAAGCCTCGTTGCTTAGTGTGGCACTGGATGGCGCTGTGTGTTAATATCCAGCGATATTTATTATTTATTTATTTATTTTTATACGCAATCGAAGGCTTTGGACGAGTCGTAGAAAAATAATCTTGTGATTCTTTCCAGGCGTTCACTTTGCTTGCTCGCTCTGTCCCCCATCATGTCATCCCTTTCATATAAGTTTACTTTAAATCCTGCACCCACAAATAACTGACTCACTGAGTGGCGAATTCTAACTTAAAGTAAGACAAGAAATAGAAGTGCTTGGTTGATGATGAAGATGTATTTTTGTAATTAGTTAAGCAATAAGCAATCGCAACTTAGATCATATAATTATAGAGATTTAAACTTCCCTGCTGAGCCGGATTCGGGGGAAAACCAACGGAATCTTAAGGTTGATTACTGAGAGGCCAGAGTCCGCAGTGCTTGGGAGATTCAACCAGCTTCATGTGACGAAGTGACAGGGATTTATACTGACATGAGATTTTGACTATTTATCATTTGAATTTCATCATCATCATGAGCCTATAATGTTCCCACTGCTGGGACACAGGCCTCCTCTCAATGAGAGGGAATGGGCTATATACAAATCCACCAAGCGGGCCCAGTGCGGGTTGGTTTGAATTGAATTTGAATTGATGCAATTCTAATGTAGTTTTAAGACCATTAGTAGACCAAGACGTTAGTATGTTTTTAGATATTGAATTGTTTTATTTATTAGAATTTAATTGAATGATGTATACTAACGCAGTTTTAAGACCTTTGTGACTAACAATTTATTGGACAATTATTAAGTCGGAAGTAAATGTATTTTTTTATTTTATTTTTCATTTAATAAAAATATTCCGATTATCTATAATAGGAATATTGTCAACTTTATCTGTACGTGTGTTATTATATTTACCGGATTCCTTTTCTTGTGAAATGTAACCAATGTCTGTCGTTAAAACATACGTTTTATCGTGAACCATAAAATCCATTTAAAATTCTTATGCGCAGAAAATGGTATATAATACTGCGATCGTGCTGTAAAGGTCTACTTTAGGGATTACCTGTAAAGTTCGCTGTTGGTCGTTAGTAACAATCATTTCCTCAATGTTGGCACTGTTGTGGGTGGGTTGGTTTGCGCTCGCGGCTGCGTGGTCAGACCACACGCCCACGCCATACGCCCTCGAGGACGCGGAACTGCACTTCGAGAAGTTCATCCAAAAGTTTGAAAAAAACTACGCTGACGAAAATGAGAAACAAGCCAGATTCCAAATATTCAAAGAAAATTTGGATAAAATAAACAGTTTGAACGAAAAAAGCAAGCACGCTGTTTTCGGTAAGATTATTGCCAAATTCGTTTATGTCGAAATTCAATGCTTTTAATAACTACTTTCCTGAATTTCGTTTTACATTCAGGTATAACGCAGTTTTCGGATGTATCTCATGAAGAATTCAAATTCAAATTCGGTTTTTTGGAAACAAATGATTTGTTCTTTTGCACATACGAATATGATGGAGACATCAACTATAATGGTGCGCCGGAGTCGTGGGATTGGCGCGAACACGATGCCGTCACCCCTGTTAAGGACCAGGGACAATGTGGAAGTTGTTATGCGTTTAGCGCAATTGGTAAGTGCATGTTTCATACAAGAATTGTGTTTAATTTCTGCCTTGGTGGCCAATCTCACCGGAGACTAGACACGGGAAACGTTATCCATAGTGCATAAATGTGTACACTCCCTCGTTCTTTACTCTTATATCCCGATGGCACGATAAATCGACACAACTTAACTGGAGAGAGATAAGTTCAATGAGCTAGCCACAGATGTCCCCACATCTTCTTACGAAATAATTAAAACCGTGATTTAAGGTAAAGGCGTCAGTGTATGTATGTCAGTGTGTGTGTATGAAATTCATATTTTCCTACGTTTTTTGAAATTTGCAGGCCATGACTTTGACCTTGAAAAAGTCGTTCCTCGACCTTTATGAACTTGAAGGGTTGTATTGATGATTTTGATGATTTTAATTCTGTAACTACATACGTCTTACAGTCCTGAATAACTTTGACCTTGAAAAAGCCCTTCCTCGACCTTTACAAACTTGGAATGTTGTATTGATGGTTTTGATGATTATAATTCTGTAACTGCATATGTCTTACAGTCGCGAACAATATGTTTATCAATATACAACCTAGCACTGGCCTGCAAATTGCAAAAAACGTAAGAAAATTTGAATTTCGCGAGCTACTCTGGAGCATCCACCTTAATAACAAAAAACCTATTAATAATTATTTTTATTTATCACAGGTAATATTGAGGGCCAGTACGCGATCAAACACAAAGAGTTGGTAAGATTATCTGAACAGCAGATTGTAGACTGTGACTTTTTTGATTTTGGATGCCTTGGCGGACAAATGATGTATGCTTTGAGGTAATTCTAAACCTTTCTTCACTATGAGTTATTTAAAGCCCCGTTTTTATTGACTCTGTACTTGATGGTGGTGTTGGCAGGTCGCTGATCAATAAAACAGGAGTTGAGGCTGAAGCTGACTATCCGTACATAGCAGAACGTTACCGATGCCTTTTTGATACCAACAAAGTGAAGGCCCACTTAACTGACTGCCGTTCCTATAATCTTACGTCACAGGAGAAACTGAAGCAATTGTTGTACCATAACGGACCGATATCGATTGGTAAATTGCTGAGAAACTATTGATCTTAATTAACTTAAGTATAAGTCTATAATGTTCCCACTGCTGGGACACTGGTTTCCTCTCCATCAGCTGTTTTCCACCATGTTGGTGGATGACACAAGTCTTTAAAATCTTGGTCTGGATATGTCAGTTTCCTCATGACGTTTTCCTCCACCGTTTTGTGGAATGTCCCAAACACAAACACAAAATAACTGCCTGCGAAACACTTTGATACTAAAATATCACTGCACTAGCCCGCAAGATGAAACCCATTTTCGTAAACGGTACCTACGCCACGTCAATTCGTGTACCAAGGCTGCAAACGCTAGGTGTGTTTTGTGGGAAAACACATAGTCAAGTTTTCTCAAATGTAGCACGAGTTGCTTCAGTTATTTTCTAAATGAAAAACTGATGTATGGTACATCAGTTTTTACCGGACCCATTGCGATTGATATATGAGCTTGTATCAACTTTCACTGTTGCATATAAATTGTATTGAAATCTCACCAAGAACAGATAGCAACAAAAAAATATATACCTACGTTACGTTAGACGTATGCAGCCTTTAGAGACCTTGTTCACTTTTGGAAAGACAAGAGCTAAAAGAGTGCAATAAGTTATGTAGTCAATGAAGACCTGAATAAACGAAGCTATGTGAGTCAGTCTGAGTGTCTTAGGGGCGCTAGGCATACTGTTTTTGATTAAATTGATTTATGATTATGAATTTTGATTTACTCATTGTGTCGTTTTTGTGTATATTTCATGTTTAAAGCAATTCAGGGACAAGCTCTGCACCATTACACAAAAGGAATAATAGACGATGACATATGTAATATTGGTACAATAAGTCACGGAGTCCTTCTGGTGGGATATGGATCAGGTACGATTTCTTCGTTACACATTTTATGGCGAATGCATTGTATGGAGCGTGTACCTCTCGCCGCAACACTCTGAGGCAGGACTATATTTGTTTGATTTTACCTATCTTCCAGAAAATTCATTTTAAACAAAACAGAATATAAACTTTTGATAATTAATAGAATCAGGCTTTATTATTGCGGGAATCCATGATATACAACTAGAATATTTAGTTCTGATCCCGCCAAATTAGTTCAAACCAAGTACACCGCAAATTAGTTTAAGATGGTCAAAATGACGTACTTGGTCTGTTTCAGAGGGGGGTGGGTAATTGCACCTATTGGCCTCTTCTATACCCACGCCTGTATCTGAGACTATATTGGTGTTCCTCGCTTCTCGCATGCGATTGTATTCGTCCCGTGTCAGTTTTGTCAGTTTTTTTGCGAGACGTCTTGGTAGAGACAAACAGAGTGACACAGTTTCTTTACAGATAGTTGTCCAGCTTGATGGTCTATAATCACTACCTAAGAGGTATTGTGATTTCCTGCAACGAATCGGGCGGGAGGAAACGCCCGGGTGTTTCCACTGCGAGGATCGACCGGAGGACACGGTGGAGCACACGGTGGAGGTGTGCCCCGCGTGGGCAGAGCACCGCCGTGTCCTCGAAGCGGCGATTGGCGGCGGCGACCTCTCGCGTCCGGCCCTGGTGCAAGCCATGGTCCGGAGCGAGACGGAATGGGACGCCGTCACCTCCTTCTGCGAAGCAGTAATGCTAGAGAAGGAGGTGGCGGAACGTGAGAGGGAGAGAACCTCACAGCGTCCCGGCCGCCGCGGGAGACGCCCCGGGCGTCGGGGACCACCACGGGCTATGGGCTAGCTCGCCGTCCGTCCGTCTCATGACGACAGGCCGTGTCGACGGCGCGTTCGTGTTCCACGCGCGCCTCAAAGAGAGTCAGCAAAAAGGAGAGGTCCGCAAGGACCGATGCCTGCCGGGGTTGCGGGACTGTTCGAAAGAGATACCGCGGCCCCGGAACACAAAGGGCGATGAAGGAACATGGATGGGTTTTAGTCAGTAAAAGTCTGACACTCCCTCCTGCTCCGCCCAGAGCGGGAGAAGTCATTTGATGATTTCCCATCCGAAAAAAAAAAAAAAAAAAAAAAAAAAAAAAAGAGGTATTGTGATTAGGCTGCGTTTCCACTTGAGATGAGCGAGGATACGTAGCGAGGGATGTGTGTAGAACTAACTAATCACATAGCTAGAATGAGCTCAAGATGTGAAAAAGAAGCAATATTAACCACTTTGACCAGCGTAACCATCGTGATCTATGGAACCGCAAACTCAAAGCATTTATTTCACATAGACTAGAACAAGCACTTTTGAATGTTAAAAATATAAAAATGCGAAGCTACTGTTACATTCGCCAGGCATAATAACTAACCACAAGCTATAGCTTTTTGTTTTACTTTAAACTTTTTCGGGACTTAACTAAACATCCGCCACACGTCCGTAAAGGTACATTTTTAATTCATGCTCAGATAGTACTAGTATCTGTTAGGATCAAGGGTAATTTCAGCAATTATTGAAACTACCTTTTTTCAAATCGGTTTCCTGCGTCGCGCTTCAAAAAAAACGTCTTTCTGTTGTTTCAGAGAATGGTGTGCCATATTGGTCCGTCAAGAATTCTTGGAACACATCATTCGGGGAAGACGGCTACTTTAGAATGCAACGTGGAGAAGGATTAGATTCATGTGGCATGCTGAATAAATTCATGGCGTCCGCTATCGTCGCTTAAATGAAAATAAACAACATAAGAACATTTCAAGTTTTATTTGCTTTAAATATTTTATCATGATAACCATTTCTGTAGTTTCTGTCTACCCCCATGGGAACAAGACGTGAGTTTAGGTATATTAAGAATGTATAATTACTTTTCAAATAGTCAATATTCACATTTCTCAATTTGTCATTTAAAAAAAAGAAAAAAACGAAAAAAAAAACAAAAAAGATTAAAAATAAAAAATATGTTGTTTTTCGTTAATATTCCTACACATAATTCCTACACATTCAGCTTGATACACAGTGTTGAGCATTCCTAGGGGTCTGGATATTTTAACGTTTAGGTCATCTGAGAAAACTCCGACACCTGTCCCGTCATCGGTTTTTAATCCATCAGTGTAGATCCTTGGCTCTTTTAGACCTGAGTAGTTACACATCTCCGCTGTGAGCTCTTTGTTGTAGTGTTTTCGGAAGCAATCGGTCTTCAGAGTTCTGTCGCTGGGTGATGCCAGCATGGGCTGTTGTTTGATTGCATCCTTTTATGCGTGTATAAATCTAATTTAAAGTCGGTAGGGTCGCCTCTTCTTTTACGATGAGGTTTAGAGGTGGTAACCTCAGCATCACCTGTGGAGCAGCAGTGGGTGATGTTCTCATGCTGCCGGTGATTGCTAAGCAGGCAAATCTTTGTAGTTTGGTCATGGGCCATCAAACTAAAAAGCCGTATAAAGTCAGGTGATTTTGGGGCTTATGCCCCAATCTTTTGCGTTGCCATAGGGCTATTTTGTGGTGTTGTAATCGATGTGTTTTGTCCAGTTTAGCTGCTTGTTCGAATAGATGCCTAGGTGTTTGGTTTTAGTCGATAGGCTTAGGTTGGTCCCAAAGAAGTGTGGTAATTGTAGGATTGCTAACTTTCTTTTCCTTGTGAAAAGGACGAGTCCTCTACCATGTTCAAAGCCTGACGCATAAGGTTGCATAGTGTGTTTTCATTTATGCCGTTTATTATAATTATGGTTATATCATCAGCATAACCTACCATGAAGTAGCCTCTGTCATTTAGACGCTTGATAAGTCTGTCTACCACGAGGTTCCATAGGAGTGGCGAGAGGACGCCCCCTTTAGGACAGCTCTTTTGCCACAACGGCTCTAGAGTGGTGTCGTTCACCGTAACCTACGGCTCTCAGTCTGAGCATGTTTGTGATCCATCCTCGATATTTTTGTTGTTATTTAAAAAAAACACGAAAAATTAAATTTATAATAAATTGTATATTATATTATATATATTTAAATAGATTGTACCCAATCGTTCCAAATTCGATAATCGAGTTTATGGCTTTCGGTTTCAGAACGACCTAAAAAGAATGGTGTTTGTTTTTTACATTAGCGCAGTAAACACCATTATTTACGACCTAAAATTAACCGTGTAGAAAATATCGTCCGCTATCATGGGCTAGTCTCCGATGACATTAGCCACCAAGGCTCAAAAAGAAAAACCCTGGATTCATCCAACATGCACTTATCAATTGCGCTAAACGCATAATAACTTCTACATGCTCCTTGGTCCTTGACGGGGGTGACCGCATCGTGTTCGCGCCAATCCCACGACTCCGGCGCATCATTATAGTTGATGTCATTATCTCTTAGGTATGTGCAACCACTGTTGAAATCTGATTCATGATCAAGTGAATCTTTCAAACTGCTGAATCTAGATTTCATTTCTTCATGAGATAGATCCGAAAACTGCGTTATACCTGATATAAAATCAGTATTCTGTAATATTGCTTCTAAAACGCGTCAAATTTTGACGGTAATCCAATAAATACAAAAAATAATGTTACCGTAAACAGCGTGCTTGCTTTTTGCGTTCTAACTGTTTATTTTTTCCAATTTTGCTTTGAATATTTGGAACCTGGATTGTTTCTCATGTTCGTCGGTGTAGTTTCTTTCAAATTCTTGGATGAAGCGCTCGAATTGTAGGTCTCGGCGTCTTCGAGGGCGTACGGCGCGGGCTTGTGGACTGACCACGCAGCCGCGAATGAAAACCAACCCACACACAACAGTGCCAACATTGATGATATGATCGTTACTAACGAGAACAACTGCTTTCTTGTGTTTTGTGGAAAAACACATACTCATGTTTTCACAAACGTAGCACGAGTTTTAGCGGTCTGATGATATTGTTTGCGATTGATATATATATGAACTCAGCAGCGTTATCTGTTAGTCTTTCATCACTGCGATCTCCAATCCGCCTGCCAAGCGTGGAGATTATGGCAAATTCCTCCCATCATGGGAGAGGCTTATGTCCAGCAGTGGACGTTATGGGCTGTTGTTGTTGTTGTTGTTATATATGAACTTGAATTTAATAGTGTATCAACTTGTAATTGAAATTCCATCAATAACCACTAACAACAACAAAATCTAAAGGGTGTAAAAAGACCCCTAACGAAGCCGAAAGGCACATGTGCTCCCCGTCATTAAATAAATAAATAAAATAAATTCATTTAATTCAGATGTCACAAGATCCATATAGGTAGCTACATTCATAATAATACATTCACAATTGTTAGTAGAAATACAGAACTTACCTATCTATGTTAGTATTTAAACTTAAATGTAGGTTGCTCCAAAACTTATGTAACCGACTGTCTAGTCGGTTACTAAACATCGCCAGAATGCTGTTAGGGCTGGCGCGGACTCTGCAGCGCAAGGCGGCGCACCGCTTGCGCAAGATGGCATGGAAGCCGTGAACCTGTGCATCCGCAAACATCCCTGATGCGCTGCATGCCCGCGGCAACCGCAACAACACCCTAAACGCGTTATTGTATTGGACGCGTAAAGCATTGAACGATCTTTGTGTATAGTTACTCCAGAGATTGCAGGTGTACAGGGACGTACAGTAGGCTCGAAAAAGTGTAACTTTGACTTTAGCTGTACACCGATTGAATCTACTGGAGATCATATTCGCTCTTATCGCCAATGCTCTACGCTCCCGTTCAATATCCGGATCATCACGTAAATCGTCTGTTATCAAGTGGCCAAGGTATTTAAACATTTTAACCCTTTTGAGAGGTGTACCATTAAGTGACACTGTGGGTACATACGATGGACACTTGGTACCAGACTTAAAAACCATCAGCTCACTCTTACAGGCATTATATTTCAGACAGTGATCTGCAGCATACCGTTCACACACAGTCAGTAGGTTCCTCAGTCCACTGATTGACGGACTCAGCAGCACCATGTCGTCTGCGTAACTTAAATTATTGACGCTGACACCGTCTATCATCGTCATTGCGATATTTTTTTGCGTGGCGACCCTGCATCCTCTCTTACGATCTGCTTAAACTGACGTCTTCCATCTCATCAGAAAGAAAAAAAAAACTGACGTCCTCCGGCCTCTCCAGGATTAAGATTGTCGACCTTCGCTTCCTCGGCTGCAATGACGAAGAATGATGAACCTCGACCAGAATCCTTGAAGGAAGACTGAAGCCTGACGTCCCTCGGCCACTGCTACAGCCCAGAGGCCCGCCTTTCTCCAGTTCATCTCATGTTTCGTTTCATTTTCATCCACCCGCTTCTCTAACCTAGTTTAGTTATCTTCTAGCTCCAAATAGGTAGGCCCTAGGTTATTTAATAATAAATTCTTACAACTTGTCCCCTTGACTATTTCTTTTAACAGTGCTCCCCTCCAGACTGAAAGTTAGATAGGTGAGTACTCAGTGTGACCTTACATTTTCTGGATCCTACCGGGAAAATGTTACGTTACACGGTTTTCGGGTTTGTCAGGATTTATTTCGCTAGTGTCGAGCATTTTGTGGGCAGAAGACAGGTTTCGTGCTATGAAAACACACTGGATGCGATACACTATTTTATTTCACATTGCACGGTTCGGGTTGGTCGTTTCCATGGAGAAGAACCGGCAAGAAACTCCATGGTTACTCTTTTCAAACAGATACACTGAGTAAACTAACAAATTACTTGACATTACACTTTCACACAATAACACTGGGCACAATGAATCGGGTACAGTTTCAAGACGTCTTAACTCCGCTGCGATCAGACCCATAAGAGATATTGTGATGTTGGAGATGAGATGGTCAAAGTTCCAACTTTTTCACAAGTTTTTTTTTAATAACTACATGTTTTTAATGTAAGTTTTTATTTTATTTTAAACACCTTCACGACCCCCGTACTATTCAATCCATTCATCAGCAGAATATTTTAAGTGCGTTACATTGAGTTCTACTGAAAAACGTGACTTTTCGCCCCAAAAAAAATATTTCTCAGCAAAAATTTTTACGTAGTTATTTAGTTTGATGTACAGAATGCTTGAATGACGGCTTCGTGAAGATTCTGTTTACACCCTGTATATATTAGACCAGTGTTTTTCAACCTGTGGGTCGCGACCTAGGTTGTTCGCGGATCTTTAGGAGTGTCGCATAAGGTCACGAAACAAACCTCAGTAAAAAGATCAATAAAGTTTATAAAGATAGATTTAATAAGAAAATGTTATACATTTGTATGTTCATACAAACAAGTAGTACAAGCTATTTTAATGCGAAGGTTGCGCTTGCTTTTCATTATCTCATAACTCCCACCATTTTTGCTACGTACTTACATTCGTGAGTTAACTGACTTAGAAACAGCCCGTTTAGTTTACTTTAGTTATTTCCATAGCGTGATGTCGTACGGTATTCTCTTGTGGGGCAATGCCGCCGATATTCAGACAATATTTGTTTTGCAAAAAAGGGCAATTCGTTCAATTTATTAAGTAAGTCCCAGATACTCCCTCAGAGAAAATTTTAAAGAGATTAATATTCTTACTGTGCCTTCTCAGTTTATTTATGAAAACGTTTTGTACGTACACAAAAATATGAATTTGTTTAAAAAATACAGTGATATATAGATAGGGGTGTGTTCAGATGCCAATGTATACGTTTTTACAATAAACTTCCGAGCCAAATTCAAGCACTAAGCCTTAATAAATTCAAATTTATAAAACAATTTATTATTCGTTTATAAAACGGAAGCTGTGCCTGAAAGCCTACTATCATGTTAATAACTATCTCGAAGATAAAAAGGAGCAGCATTGGAGCAGCTTAATCCCAAGGATTAAGCTGCTCCAATGAAATTTGCTCTGTGAATGTCGAAATTTCGGACTTCGCTTGTTTATTATTAATTCCTTTCTTTTATACAATCTGACATTGAATGATTTGACATGAATACTTATTTCAGTATTTTTTACTTTTTATTTTATTTTATGTTACATTTACTTACTGATTTGACAGGAATATTTACGTATCTTACTTTTTTATTGTTATTGACATATGATTTTTGTGATTTTTATTGAATTGATTTTGTAAATTATTATTAATTTTATTTGATTATTGTGAATGTGGGGACCATGTGGGTTTAATTTATATTTTTTTGTTTGTTTTCTTTTTTTTCCCACAACTGTCTGGCTACTACTCACTACTACTACTACTCGTACTGACTACTCGTAGAAGCGACGTACCCAAATGTCCTTTCTTTGGTATTGTTCGTCGTTTCGTTGAGCTACTTGAGTTATAAGTCGAGCTAAACGATAACTGACAAATGCTTGCACTGACTGGACAGGTCCACTCAAATCTGTGTGGTTCTTTCTTCAAAAGACCATCTCAGACACTATTCTGCATAGTCCTCATGTGAATTGAGCAAAATTATGTCTGGACTTCAAAAGAGACTATGACCTCTGAGTTTGTTTCGGCTGTTTCTTCTCAGAGTAGTCAGGTACGAAACACCGGCCCCATCTAGTTTTAAAAAAATTACGTGTATAAGTGTTTGTAAAAACCTACTTGCAAAAAAACATCATTTATTCATTTATCATAGACATAGAGATTGAAATCGTTTTCCATATAAAAAAATAAAAATTGATTATGGATTTTTCCGAATCCTAAATAAAAATCTTGTATGGATTGAATATTTGTAACATAATAAAATACATGAAAAAAACTTGAGTTGGGGGTCGCAAAATATTTATTCATACTATGGGGGTCGTGTCATGAAAAAGGTTGAAAAACACTGTGTTAGGCGTATGCAGCTTTTAGAGACATTTTTTTTTTTTTCGGATGGGAAATCATCAAATGACTTCTCCCGCTCTGGGCGGAGTAAAAGGGAGTGTCAGACTTTTACTGACTAAAACCCATCCATGTTCCGTCATCGCCCTTTGTGTTCCGGGGTCGCGGTATCTCTTTCGAATAGTCCCGCAACCCCGGAGCTTTTCGAGACCTTGTTCACTGATAAAAGGCTAGAGCTAAAAAAGTGCACTAAGTTATATAGGCAATAAAGATCTGATTACGCGAAGCCAGGCGAGTCAGTCTGAGTGTCTAGGGGCGCTAGGCGTACGGTTATTGATTAAATTGATTTATTAATTTTGATTTACTCATTGTGTCGTGTTTGTGTATCTTTCTTGTTTTAAGCTATCCGGGGAAATGCTCTGCAACATTACACAAAAGGAATAATAGACGATCACATCTGTGATGCAGGTCCAATAAATCACGGAGCTCTTCTGGGATATGTGGGATATGGATATGGTATGATTTCTTAGTTACACATTTAATGGCAAATGCATTGTATGGAGCGTGTACCTCTCGCCGACACACTCTGAGGAGTGTGAGGCGTGTGTTCCTCGCTTACGATTGTGTTCCTGTTTCCATAGGGCAAGTTGTCCAACTTGATGGTCTTAAATCACCACCTAAAAGGTATTGCGCTTATCCTGTTACAGCTTGTAGAGAAAGCTTTTGGTCGAGAGTGTACAACTAATTTGGTCTAGGTGTTTTGTTTTTTTCATTTAATTTTATTTTAATTTTACATTTACGATTTATTTTTATTTTATTTAATTTGATTTGTTTAATTTATTCTAATTGTAATTGGTTGAATTAGATTTTGAATTTAATTTGATTTTATTTAATTGAATTTGTTTTGTTTTGATTCTATATAATTTAATTCTAGTTGATTGAGTCTGACTTTATTTCATTTTATTGTAATGATGTTTTATCTTTTACTTTGTTTTTTAGCAAAATGGGTGTTATTTACCTGAAATAAATAAATTTATGATTATTGTTATTTGCGATGATACAGTTGACTGTAGTTCACAAAGGTACATTTGAAATTCATGGTTAGATAGTATCTATCTGTCTAAGTATTTCAGTAATAATATTGAAAGAAGCCTTTTTGACGCGTCTGTGAAGCACACACAACTTTGTAGGTATTTTTGCATGGTAATTTATAAAACTGTTTCCTCTGTTTCAGAGGATGGTGTGCTGTATTGGATCGTTAAGAACTCTTGGAGCACATCATTTGGAGAAGACGGCTACTTAAGAATGCAACTTGGAGAAGAATTTCATTAATGTGGCATGATGAAACTTGTCAACACTTCAAGTTTTATTTACTTTAAATATTTTTACATGAAAACCATTTCTGTTAATCTGTCTACCCCATGGGAAAAAGGTGTGAGTTTATATTATGAATAATAACAGCCGCTCGGGTCGATCTTTAGGTTAAGCCGTGCTTGCCTAGGTTGGTCTGTGGATGGGTGACCACTCATTACATACCGAGTTTCCTCCGTGCCTCGGAAAGTACGTTAAGCAGTTGGTCCCGGCTGGCATTTGTGATCTTTGACAGTCGTTAGCCGTCAGTGGCCCAAAAAGTCTGACAACCAGTCTTACCAAGGGGTATCGTATTACCCAGTACTAACTGGGTTGTGGTGGTCAGATAGGCAGTCGCTCTATGTAAAATACTGGTATTCAGCTGCATCCGGTTAGACTGGAAGCCGACCCCAATAAAACTTGGGAAAAGGCTAGGCAGATGATGGCAGATGATGTATAATTACTTTTCCTTGTATTCATTGTCTATGTTTACATTTCTCAATTTGATAGGTATTTTCTGAAAATATAAAAAATATTACATAACATACATATTATATACCAAAATTTACCTTAATTTTCAACTTTCTTTTATTTTTCGGAATTGAGAGACTTTGCTTTTAACCAAAATTGACAATTCTATGTCAACCGAAAGTACCCTATAGGTTTTCAGCCGTTTCATGGGATCGAACAGCAAAGTTAAGTTTGTCCTTCAAAAAGTTTGTACGGAATCCTCGGTGCGCGAGTCCGACTCGCTCTTGGCCGGTTTTTTTTTATGTCACCTTCGTCATGATTATAACCATCAACTTTTGCAGTTGGTCGTTATGTACAACAATATGTAAATACACAGGGCAAGTCAATACCGATTCCTCAGTGTTTTATTTAGAACTGTTAGCATATCCACCTTCATTATTTTTCTTATCAGGTTTAAATTATGTTTAACTTTTTAGTACTTTTTATTAAAATCTTTACATAATTAATTAAAAACTAAGTATAAAATAAACTAACAACAAACTATAAAAGGGCATCGAAAAACTCCTCCACAACGCTGTCAGCTGGTAAAAAAGTTAAGTTTATGTAATAAAAGTTTGTAAAAGAATCTTTTAATTTTATTTTTTACTTTTTAATATTTTTTTGTTTATATTGTTCCCACGAGTATAGGACAAAAACAGTCCATCCCCCCAGATGTCCATTGTAGGGGGATAAGGGCTTCAGTACATCAGGGTTCGCCCTGATACCCTGAGGCGCACGCGCAACGTTAGCGATATGACATATTTATACCCCTGAGGGTGTATAACCATTCAGCCCTCGGCACGTGCTCACCTTGGCATTGGGTCATCCATCTCGGCGGAGAACCTCTAGAGGCGAAAATATAGTAACCTTATTGGTAACTATATTTTCGAACCGTTTGGGGTTGAAATTCTAAGACCGTGGGGTCCGAGCGCTCACAGCCTTTTCTAGGAAATTTCAAAACACTTAGTTGACACTTTGTGACCTTAGGGCTCGACGTGACCCTAGGGCTGGCTTTTACCTTGGCCAAAGGCTTAGCGTTGCCATACAGCGTGATAACGCCGCCAGTCTCTTGGATACATTACCAGTTGACAGAGTTGAGGAAGAGTTTTTGACGCCATTTTTTGAGTTTTTAGTTTAAGTTAGTTAGATTTGTAAATAATGTACATACTGAATTCAAATAAATTTTTCTTACCTATTGTTGAAATAAAAGCTTGTAATAGAAAATAGGTAAAATCTTTGGCAAAATACAGAAAAATGCAAAATATTTCAAGGGGCTCTATTTCTGTACTCCAGAGACTTAAGTACTTGTTGTTTATAGAATGAAGTAAGGTCCTAATTATAACCTACTATTACAGATAATTTTTATTCTGTTAGTCTTACTCCCAGAGTTCATAGTCAAATGCCCATGGTCCATTTATTTTTCCAGACCCAGCTGTTTAGGCCATGCATAACCTGTCAGAAAACTTAAGATGATTAAAAATGAAAAGGGATCGAATCTCCTGCTTTTATCCTTTTCTGTCCCTCTGAACCGTCATTTTGCTAGAGGGAGAAACAGCGTGAAGGGTGCAGCACGCGGCAGCATCGACAGAAGCTTTGCCAAGAATCACCCAACTTTAGTAGCCTACGATAGTGCATCAGAGGGAAAGCGTTTGGAATATCTACAACGACTCGGATCGACAATAATCTATCAGTAGCTTCCCTTTATAAGTTACATACATTTTGCTCTCCGAACTAATATTATAAATGCGATAGTAGGTTTGTTTGTTTCCTTTTCACGCCTAAATCACCCTGAAATTTTGCATTTACGTTGTCAGGTGTACAGAAACGGACATAATCACCTTTCACCTCGAAATAACGCAAAAACATTTTAGTTTTGTAATATCGATTTACTGAAAATTCTTACAAAATTGATATCGCCATATTATCATTTAACATTTTACAGGAAGAGGCGCCTTCTCCTCTCTGCATTCTAAAGTATCCATCCTCACCAAATTCTTCGCCCCAGGTATTCTTCACGATCCAAAAATCATTTCCATTCTCTGAAAGGGATACCAACTCTTTAAATAATCTCTTTAAAAACCATAGATATCGCTGATAAAATTTCACACTTCTTCTAGTGCTTCGACTTATTTAAATAGGCTCATAAACATTAAAAATAATATCAAAAACTGTGGCAGTCATACCTGTTCCGTAGCCAACGAGCAGCACAGCATGAGTGACCGGATACTTGCTGCATAACTCGTCACTAATTATACCAGTCGTATATTTTCGGAACGCTTCTGAAGCGATGGCTGCAAGAGTATTAAAAAAACTGTTAAATATAGGAGCATATTACTTGCTATACTTGCCGACGATATAGTGGTCATGGCTGAGACCATGTAGGACCTGAGTACAATGCTCGATGACCTCAGTAGAGCTTCCGGAACAGTGGGTCTTTAAATGAACATGGACAAAACCAAGGATGACCTTGGTTTTGTTGAATGCCAATGTCACACCCACTCCTATCAAGTTCGGAGACTCTACACTCGAAGTTGTAAACGATTATGTGTACCTGGGAAAAACGGTCCAGTTATGTAGGTCTAACTTGACCGTTTACTATGAATGTCAACTTCTATGACATCTAACCTATCAGATTTGGTTGTGTACCATCAGATCCGAAAAATGATGTACGTACAAAACGAACTTCGGATGCACACCACAGCACCTTAACGTAGTCTTCGAGACCGTTTTTTGTTTATGACGGCCAGGTTAAACGGAGTCCTGCCCTCTACGCGGAAAGTATTATAGTGCAGTGTATGCAAAAACACAGGTGCACTCTTTTTCACCTCTCGTTTATAGTGATATTATCCTCCTCCTGCCTCTCGTCATACAAATAGTAAGGGCACTTCGGCCGGTCATCTCTCGGATTCCATCAAATGTCATAACCAGATCTGATAGATCATGGCGAAATCTAAACCAAAATTTGTTTCAATTAAAGATATTATTCTATAATACTATTCTATGAATGGTTACCAATAGCTATAGGTCCAGTTTTGTACAGCAGTTGCTTCACCTTCTCTTGGGAAGTAAGATTGTAACTACGGCAATCAGACAGTTTGAGCATCACTTTGCTTTGGTCAAAATTACAGTCATTATGTTCTGCCGTGTATGGATAATCTGCTTCGGACACAGCTCCACCCATTTTTATGAGCTCTCTGAGAAAAAAAAACTTATTTTCAACCGTTTTACTAATAATATAAATGCAAATGTTTCTGTCACAAACGTTTGTTACTCTTTCACGCAAAAACTACTGAATGGATTCGAATTTAGCACACTGATAGTTTATAACCTGAATTAGCACTAAGGATACTTTTTATCCCAGTAGTATGATCTCGTGGGATAATTATCGAACTGCACGCGTGCAAATCCGCGGGCATAAGCTAGTCATCTACAAAACTGGCCATTCGTTGATGAAGGAGGCCGTAATCTTTTTGCTAAAGTTAAGGCAAATCATTAATTTCAATCATCATTAAAACCGACACTTTTGAAAAAAGTTTCCATCGTACAGAGATTTAGTAACAATTATTTGTGTACATGTACAGTCGTGGTCTTTTCCGCCTGATCAGTTACACATTTTTTCGCTTAAATCATACGGAAGCGCCGAGCCACGCCCCCTTAAAGTTTAGGCCTATTAGGAAAGCGTCAATTTTGGCACGCAAAATAACAATAACTCTCGTTTGGCGTGCGTCGTCAGTGCGCTCGGCCGATCGGTACCTTTTCATTCATTATTTCTATATAAAGTCAACGGCGCGGTGGGACTAGAGAGCGTTTCTATGTTGTAAGTGCAAGCAAAAATTTGCTTAGTGGTGGTCAGGCGGGAGTGTCGTCTATAGTACATGTACAAAATAATTGCGACTAAACTCTAAGTACCTAAAAGACTGGGATGGTCGTCCACCAAGACAGCCCAACATATGACCACAGTCAACAATCTGCTGTTCAGAAAACTCCTGTAGCTTTCCATACTTCAGGGCGTACTGACCCTCAATGTTTCCTGAAAGATAAAAAAAAATCAAATATAAAGATCGAGATCAAGAGTAGGCTCATTTTGTAATTAATAAAAAATACCAACCAAAGGCTTAATGTCCTATCACAATTAAAGTAACCTAACTAACAATGGCCGTGAGTGTAAAGAAAAATAGCATCTAATATTTCATTTTAAGAACCGAAATAGTTGTGTTGGTCAGTCATGCATATTTTATTTATTTATTTATTTATTATAGGTCTACCAATAATTGTTCACACTCGATACAGCGACATAATTCATTCTTAAAATTGAATAACAGCGCAACAATTACTTAAAGGTAAACACCACATGCACAAAACAATAAATTCGGAAGATAAGCTAACTTGGTAATTACTAAGCGCCAACTTTCAAATAATTAAATTAAACTTGAGCAGTAAAAACAGAATTATGACAAAATCGATTATTTTTTCAAAATGACAACATTAGTAAAAATATACTAAAATTATATTGATTAGGTGAATTGATAAAATTTATATGTTAAAAATAAAGATCGACACAAAATTAACATTACATTAGAATTCATTGAATAACATGGAATAATATTGAATACAATTGATAGATTGGTAAATTATTAAACATTAAAGAGAAAAAATAATAATAACAGTGGTAAAATTGATACAATGAAACAATTGATTACGGTAAAATTGGTAAAATTGACAGAATGGAATAATTATTGACTATGACTATGACTAGGAGTTGCTTGGTAAACGATTAAAGATGGCTTTTTGTTTAACAAGAGAATCAAAGTGGAGATCAATAACATCACTGTAGCCGTTTACGACCTTAAACATTCTTGTAACAGGCGAATTGGATCCCAAAACTGTTCTTCTAAATGGCGTACAAAGAGGTGTTATTGCACTACGCGGGATTCTAGAGGGTGCACGAAAACTAAAAAGGGCAAGTAAACTGGGACTGCCTATTTTATGCTTGAAAATTTTGTAAGCAAACATTGCATCCATTAAGTGTCTACGTCCGTCTAGTGATGTCATGTTAAAATGCTTCAGTCTTTTATCGTAAGAATGTATTTTTTTGGCAATTCCATTTGAAAATGCGAGGTGCCAAGCAAAGCGCTTCTGGACACGTTCAAGTCGCAATGAATGTGTGGCGTAGTGAGGACGCCAAACCACACTGTTATATTCAAGAATGCTACGAATGAGACTGTTATACAGCAATATTTTAGTTCTGTTGTGACGAAAGGTTTTACAATTTCTTAGGACGAACCCTAACATTTTCGAAGCTCTTTTTATAATACTATCGAGGTGTGGCGTGAAAGTTAACTTCTTGTCGAACAGTACACCGAGGTCTTTTATTGTTTCAACTTCCATAATTTCCACTCCGGATATGTGGTAACTACTGCGTATTGGGATGTTCCTTCTAGTGAATTTAACATGGTAACATTTTTTGGGATTCAGTTCCATTTTATTACTGTTGCACCATTGAACAAGACGATTGAGGTCATTTTGAAGTTGTAATGGATCATCTTCAGACTTAATAATTCTCAAAAACTTTAAGTCGTCAGCGTACATGAAAAAATCTGAGAGCAGAAAACACCGTGGAATATCGTTTATAAAATAGATAAATAAAATTGGCCCCAAGTGCGAGCCCTGAGGAACACCGGAAGACACGCATTGCAAAGTTGACTGAAAACCGTTAACGACAACATAGAAAAATCTGCCCGTTAAATACGAACCTAGCCAATCCAAAAAGGATCCAAAGATGCCATAGGCGCGCAACTTAGTCATTAATATTTTGTGGGATACTTTGTCAAACGCTTTGCTGAAATCCGTATAAATAACGTCAGCTTGATAGCCTGCATCAATAGCTTTTATAAGAAGTTCTGTAAAAGGGACTAGGTTCGTACTAGTAGAACGGGTTCCAACAAATCCATGCTGATGGTCGCTTAAAAACATCTTTAAATTATCCTGAATATATGGGCATATCAGTGACTCGAATACTTTGGCAAACGAAGACAATATTGAGATAGGCCTGTAATTGGTTACAACGCCTTGGTCATCCGATTTGTGAACCGGAACCACTTTTGCGATTTTCCACCTTGCAGGAAATATACCAGTTGTCAAAGATTTATTATAAATTAACATCAGTGGATAAACCAACTCAGATGAACATGCAATAATGAATACTGGAGGTATTCCATCTGGCCCAGCCCCTTTTTTTGGATCTAAACTTTTTAGTTTTTTGAGGAGAGTTTCACAAGAAATAACGGGGGGAGTTAGACCCAAACTATTAGTCTAACCGGATGCAGCCGAATACCAGTATTTTACATGGAGCGACTGCCTATCTGACCTCCACAACCCAGTTAATACTGGGTAATGCGATACCCATTGGTAAGACTGGTTGTCAGACTTTCGGGTCACTGACTACCTGTAACGACTGTCAAAGATCTACAAATGACAGCCGGGACCAACGGCTTAACGTGCTTTTCGAGGCACGGAGGAAACTCAGTATGTAAAGGTGGTCACCCATCCACAGACCAACCTAGGCAAGCACGGCTTAACCTAACGATTGTCCCGAGCGGCTGTTATTATCTAGCCACGAGCTCCTAGCTATTTTTGTTTTGCTTATCTGGGTTTTAAATTGGTTTCATATAACACAAGCAAAGCTCTGACCGAATGGCGGTCAATGTTAGGCTAAAGAAACTAGGGTCGTCCAGAAAAGCTTTAGTTTGACGATCATCATGTTGCAGCAAATATAAGGAACGTACGGTATAGGGAAGAGTAGCAGAATAAAAGAGAGGCCTAATACTTACCCAGTAGTCGATTTCTTTATGATATGATAAATGAGAATGATAACACAAGTTAGTACTGAGTCTTACCAGTGGCAGCAAAAGCATAACAGCTTCCACAATACGTTTGGTTTAGGTTTTGGTTCTTCACACGAGTTACTACGCCGTGCTCTCGCCAATCGAACGACGCCGGCGCATCTACATGAGGGATATTATCATCGAACAACATGACACAGTCGGATTCAAACGGATCATCATTGTCATTTACGGATGTTCTTAAACCAGTGTAAGTATTTAAAAACTCATCTTTAGTTAAATCCATGAATTTTGTTATACCTGGAATAATATTTAATATTTTTGGAAACTTGAAAAGTAGTAACAGTTACATTTTATCTCCATGGCAATCGCTTGATTAATTCAGGGTGCATTGTTAATTCGTCTATTGTGCAGAAAATCTTTCGTTTTCTCAATCAAAGAATTGAAGCCAAGCTCTGTTTAGAATAGAATAGAAAGTTCTAGTGTTAGTAGGTTACAAACAGAGATGAAAATATACAATTAAAATTCAGCAAGGGAATCCCATCGATCTGCGAACACGTTTAACAGTTTAGTTATATCTTTAAATTGCATTAAAAACTCGTTTAAAAAAGACGTTAAATTTTCTTACCAAAAACAGCATGATTGCTTTTCTCGTTCATTTTGTTGACACTACATAAATTTGATTTGAATATTTCGAATCTGATTTGCTTCTCGGCTTCATTTAAGTACTGTTTATTGTATTGCTCCATGAAGCGCTCAAAATGTAGCTCGGCATCTTCGAGATCATAAGGCTTTGCTGACCACGCGGTAGCCAGTGCAACCCAACAAGCACACACCAAGAACAACATTGGAGACATTGTGAATAACTCAATTGGCAGCACCATCATTTTGTTTTCTTTTATACCACCAATAATTTTACGAGTACCATTTGAAATACATAACACTGAAGTTTTGTAGATAATTTAGAATTCCGTCTGTTTATGCGAGTTATTTTTTAACATTAAGTATACTAGTTACACGTGTTTTAAACACTTCTAAAAAATAACTATGTTTGTTTGATTGTGGTGCAATTAAAACGTTTTAGGGCCTGCGCAGACGACAGACTATCCGTGACGCACTTTTTAGTCTGTGAAAATAGAACCTAAGCAATTGTAAGCAGTAACGCATACGACGCGCAAAGAAGTCCGACGGCCAAAAAATCCGTGTCATTCTGGTTGCTCATGCCGCGTCGCGCCGCGACGCACCGTACAAAAGTGCGCGAAAAAAACAGAACGTTTGCTTCAACGCGCGCTAACGCAGACGGCGCACACTTTTAGTATGCAATCTGCACTAGAATAGAATGATCGAAGATGTGCGTCGTGTGCGTTGAGTCTGCGTAAAATCCGCGACGGACTTTTTGTATGCCATGCAGACATTTTGTACGCCACAGACTCATCCGCACAAAAAGTCTGTCCCCTGCGCTGGCCCTTAATGTTAAGCAATTATTGCGAAATAGAACAGGTCCAAAAATCGATGTCTGTGGAACCCCGTCGTTAGATCTAATGAAGGTGTTTTTTTTAAATAATGCAACCTCAGGCTCTTACTATCTATAAATATTTGTTTAGTTAGCTCGTGTTGTCCCATTCCTGGGCAAAGACATCCCTCCATTCTTTCCACTTCTAACGTTGGTGTTCTTCTTCTCGCCAACGTACGTAGAAGCCATCCAAGGCATCCCACCATCTTCTCCTCGGTCTTCCGCGACCCCGTCTAGCTGTCTCAAGGCTCCAGTATTGCAATATTCAAGCCCACAGCTGTGCCCGTCATCCGACAGACATCGCCTGCCTAGTCTCATTTTATTATAGTCTTATTCAAATTTCTGCGTATTTGTGCAAGTAGAATTATCAACATTGTTGTATTTGATTTACAGCTCTTTGCTTTGTACCATTTACATTTTTAACGTTTTTACCACATAGCTTAAATTGGCACGTGTAACTTTATTAATTCACACCATTTTACCTGTATGCTAATAATTGTATGGACCATCTATTATCTGAATCTGAATATGTTATCCTATTAATTACCAAATAAAAAAGTATTTGACACAGTTAATCATCACAATTTAATGTTAAACTGTGGTATGCTGGAGCACCGTGAGATTCTAACTGAAAGTTTGTTTTAGTTTATAGATAGCAGGAGCCAGGAAGTTGCATTAAGAAAAAAAATGTCCACCTGTATTAGAGCTAACGATGAGGTTCCACAGAGAACCATTTTTGGACCTGTTCTATTTCGTAATAATTACTGTGAATTAGACCTATGAAGTGTACCACGAACAAACAAACAGAATACTTCTCATAAGTGTTTTAAACACGTGTAACTAACGCTGTTTTAATAGCACGCAAAAATAGACAGAATTCTAGATTATCTACAAAACTTCTGTTTATGTATTTCAAATGATACTCGTAAAATTATTGATGGTATAAAAGAAAGCAAAATGATGGTACTGCCAATTGAGTTATTCGCAATGTCTCCAATGTTGTTCTTGGTGTGTGCTTGTTGGGTTGCACTGGCTACCGCGTGGTCAGCAAAGCCTTATGATCTCGAAGATGCCGAGCTACATTTTGAGCGCTTCATAGAGCAATACAACATACAGTACTTCAATGAAGCCGAGAAGCAAATCAGATTCGAAATATTCAAAGCAAATTTGGAAAGTGTTAACAAAATGAACGAGAAAAGCGATGATGCTGTTTTTGGTAAGAAAATTTAATTACTTTACAAGGACAACGTTTTGGAATCTGCAGTTGGATGCCAACAAGGTGACCCTCTCGGGCCTGTCATTTTCAGTTTGGCTATTCATCCAATAATTCAACAACTAAATTCAAAATTCAATGTGTGGTATTTAGATGATGGAACGTTAGGAGGTGATGTTAACACGGTTTTGGCTGACCTACAACTACTCAAAAATCAATTTAAATCTATTGGCCTTGACCTTAACCCCTCAAAGTGCGAAATTTACCTCTCTGACGTTACCGACAGACAATCGACTATAGATAAATCTACTGCAATATCCCCACAAATTAAAATTTTAGAAAAACGTTCCCTGCACCTCCTAGGTTTAGAAGAAAGTTTTTCATCTTTCATCGACGACAAAATTAAACATTTCAATGATATTTCAGATAGACTCTCCAAAATTAATTTACATTCGGCATTCACCATTATCAGATATTGCTGTTTTGGTCCAAATTTTATGTATTTTCTCCGTTGTTCTCCTCTTTGGAAGAAACCACAACTTTTGGACAAAATTGACCAAATAATTCGCAACATATTAACATCCATTCTTAATGTGGCCCTGGACGACCGAGCGTGGCTGCAAGCCACCCTACCAATTCGTTTTGGTGGCCTTGGCGTCCGCAAAATTTCTAGTGTTAGCTTACGGCATTCCTGTCTTCTGTCCACAGCACTGAAAAGTTAACCAGGAAAATTTTAACTCTCTCCCTGGTTAGCTCGGAAGTGCCGTGCTTGACCGACGCAGAAGACGCCTGGAAAGTGACTTGCCCGGACACGGATCGGCCCGAGAACCCATTTTCCCAGAGACAGTGGGATGAGCCGCTCTGCAGGTTGGTACGGAATAAACTTATTGATACGCCTACCAATACTGCTGAGCGTGCCCGCCTGCTGGCTGTGGGTGAATGGGAGTCGGGCCTCTGGCTTCAGGCAATACCGTCACCTAATATAGGCACTATGTTAGGTGACACAACCTTCCGGCTCGCTACATGTTTGCGTTTGGGTGCTCCTTGTGGGGCTCCACATCGCTGTCAATGTGGTGAAGCAGTCGACTGCCTCGGACACCATGGCCTTTCTTGCAGTAAGAGTGCAGGTCGGATAGCGCGGCACGCTAGCATTAATGATCTCATCCGTCGTGCTCTTGCCACCGCCGGGGTGCCAGCTGTATTAGAACCCACTGGCTTGGCACGCGTCGATGGCAAGAGACCAGATGGTATGACCATAATGCCATGGAAGTTGGGTAGGCCTTTGGTGTGGGACGCAACTTGCGTCGACACCCTTGCGCCATCCCATCTTCCTAGCACAGTGTGCTGCGCTGGGGCGGCTGCTGCAGGTGCTGAAAACCTCAAACGGCGCAAATACAATAATTTAATTGGTAATTATGTGTTTGAGCCGTTTGGGGTTGAAACACTAGGGCCATGGGGTCCGAGTGCCCACCTAGTATTTCGGGAAATCGCCAAACGGTTGGTCGACTCTTCACGTGACCAGAGAGCGGGCCTATTTTTTGGCCAAAGAATCAGCATTGCCATCCAACGTGGCAATGCTGCCAGCCTTCTGGGCACTTTTCCTGTTGACAGCGATGTGGACGAATTTTTCGACGCCCTGTAACCTTTTTTTTTTTTTTTTGATATTTGTAAAATATTTTTATTTCTTTTTATAGAGTTAGTGTGTAAATAATGTAAATATTATTAGTCTGTGTTTAATAAAACTTACCATTACATACCTTCTTAAACGAGTTTATAATATAATTTTCATTTTATCGGTAAAAAACAGCTAAAAATTTAAAAGACTAAACAGATCTTGGTTTAAAATTGTTTGAATGAGAAAACGGAATAATTTCTTTGCAAAAGATGAATTTACAATGCAATTTTAATTAATCAATAAATTGCCATGAAGACGAAATATTTGTTACTACTTTTGAAAAATGTCACAAACGTTAAATATTATTTCAGGTATAACAAAATTCATGGATTTGACTCAAGAAGAGTTTATAAGTACTTACACTGGTTTGAGATCATCCCTCAATGACAATGATCCCGACTGTGACATATTGTTCGATGGTGATGTCCCTGATGTAGATGCGCCGGCGTCGTTCGACTGGCGTGAACACAACGTAGTCACTCGTGTGAAGGACCAAAAGCATTGTGGAAGCTGTTATGATTTTGCTGCCATTGGTAAGAGTCAGATTACTTGTTTTATTTCTTCTATACTGTGCACGACATACTTTAGATTTATTTGGCCCCAAACCAAGGCATTTAATTATCCTGCCGGGGTTGCGGGACTGTTGGAAAGAGATACCGTGGCCCCGGAACACAAAGGGCGATGAAGGAACATGGATGGGTTTTAGTCAGTAAAAGTCTGACACTCTCTCCTGCTCGCCCAGAGCGGGAAAAGTCATTTGATGATTTCCCATCCGAAAAAAAAAAGGCATCTAATTATACTTTTGATAGACGGGACAGTGCAAAATACGCTCCTATTGAAAAATTTTTGATGGAAAACCCCAATAACATTTTGCCAGTCCTTGGAATCGATCTCCGGACAACCTGCCTAGCATTAGCCCTTGCTAGCAGGAGAAGTCCTCATAAATATTTTTATCTTTCAGGAAACGTTGAGGGCCAGTATGCCTTAAAGTATGGGAAGTTACAGGAGTTTTCTGAACAGCAAATGATTGACTGCGGTCCATGGGAACTTGCTTGTAATGGTGGAACAGCCTTCATCTCATTTGCGTAATTAGAGATTTACTTTACAATTTATTTTACCATCACCTGTGCCATTTAAAATCATGAATAATTTTGCTGCTGACATACAAATCACTATTTCTTATGTTTCGTATCGTGACCTCAAGCACGTGCTCAGTGTGGCACCCTGGGTTCGATGCCGTCAGTGAGTTTTTGAAAGTTGACGTTGTGATACCCTCCTCCTGTACCCCGGATAGCACGGTAAGCCGTTGGTGCTGCGCCTAATCTCTCCCGAGTCTTGTCAGATCGCCGTCCTATCGGACAATGAGAGTAAAGGAACAGAGTGCACCTGGGTTTGCACGTACTCTTGAAGACTATAATTTACTGCGTACTTGGCTGATGTCCGTTGACAAATTCGATGGGGAGGATTTTCATAAATGCCCGTTAATTGTCATATTGAAACAAATGAATTACTTTTTCTACTTTATCTTCCAGCTTATTTGACTTGCGTCACCAACAAAATGGTCAGTTTAACAGACGACGCGCGATGGTCGCTAAAATAATGGACCGCACTATTGATTTAGTATTCAGTTACTTTAATATTTTCTTCCTCGCAGGGAATTCATAAGAATGGGTGGAATTATGTCCGAAGCTGATTATCCATACACTGCAAAACGAAATTTCTGTAATTTTGACAAAAGCAAAGTGAAGGTCAAACTGTCTGATTGTCGTAGTTACAATCTTACTTCCCAAGAGAAGGTGAAGCAACTGCTGTACAAAACTGGACCTATAGCTATTGGTAACCATTCATAGAATAATAAAATATCATAACATCACGCTCGCAGTCCCTGACAGGTTAGGCAAAGTTGTACTTATAGCACATCCACATTTCACCAGATGTGTTTAACTTCTATGTAATAGGGGAGGAGCTTATTTCCATCAACCAAGCACAAACACGGACTCCAAGCTGCCTGAGAAATTCCTGATGAAAAAGCCCTACCACGTTTTTTTTTATACTTGTATTCATCATGGTCTGCTTTGCTTTTTCCATTTATGTTGGAGAAACTACATCCGAATGAACCAAATGCAACTGAATACCACAATAATTTTGTGCTGCCATATAGTAAACTGACTTTTATGATACACTAACAGGCGTTGCTGGCGCGGCGTTCCAGACACATGATCGTGGTATCATAAGTGACGGCTTCTGCGTCGACTACCCTGTCGATCATGCTGTATTGCTCGTTGGATACGGAACTGGTATGATTGGCACTATTATGGTTTTTTAAATAAAAATGTAGTTTATTGAGTTAACATAAGGGCTCGGATAAAGTAACATTGTATTAGCGACATTTTTTGAGCCCTCTGATGGCAAAATGGTGAAAGGAGCGACCGCCTATCAACGTCTTCAATAACAGAGGCAATTATTTTGTCATCCAGAAAAGCTAAAAAATATCATGTGACCATTGAAATGAAATGACCCTGGCAGGCGACCATACCCTTCAAGCCTGGACACAGATATGATACGGTGGGCTATTTAAACAGAATCAAATCAAATTAGACTTAACAAACTTCAATCCGCCACTTGCCAACCGTTCTGCGAGCAATGTGCCCTGCCCACTGCCACTTAAGTTCGGCCACACAGATGTGGTCACCATCAGTTAATTGCTATGCTCTACTGCAATTGTTAACATAGTCAGTTCATGAACTTGTTGAATTAGACTTGTTTGCTGATGAATGAAAGACGACAATGTTAGAATGTTTGCAAGTGGTTCTGCGAAAAAACCGAGAACATCTAATCATCGCTTAAAGTTAAAACAGACCTATATAGTTATATAGTATTGATCGTATATAGTTATTGACCATTTTTACTCATTTTCAACCTGAACCAAAATTATTTAGGTATTAGTGAGTAAACTAATCGTAAATGTTTCAGAGAATGGAAAGGATTATTGGATCGTGAAGAACTCTTGGGGTGAAAATCATGGTGAGGATGGATACTACAGGACGCAGAGGGGTGAAGGTACTTCTTCCTGTAAAATGATGAATAACTTTCTGGGGACTTCAATCATTTTGTAAAAACTTTCAGTTAATCGAAGTTACAATTATTATGTTTCTGCTTACTTTCATGGGAAAATGGTGTAAATTTATATATTTAAAAATAACTATGATATATTTATGTATGTAATAATGATAAATATATATGCGTGAATAAAGTATTATATTGCAACTGTTCTTATATTGTTATTCCGGTTTCCTCACGAGGTTTTACTTCACCGTATTGAGAGCAGTGATGATGAACAGGCAGGTAAAGGGACTGGCGAACAACTCTTAAACAGTTGCCAACTTATCGAAAAAACTTACGAGTTAAATACAACCAACATCGGTTCCTCCAATACTTTCCACAAGGCTGACCAGACGTCAGCCTTGTGGAAAGTATTGGAGGAACTCGGAATAGGAATACCTAAACATCTTGTAGCTCTAATAAGTCGCTTTATAAGTCGCTGTGAACAAATCGTTGTGAGGGTTGAGAGGGCTACATCTGGGAACTTTTAAAATCAAAATCAAAGCATTTATTTCAAATAGGCCAGTTACAGGCACTTTTGAACTGTCGAAACAAAGATGAAAATTAAATGTATCTACAGTCCCAGTCACAAGACATAAAAACTGTGAAAGTACTGTAGTTGCCCATTCCCTAGCGTAGATCTTTATGGAGAAAAACGGGCAATAAACTCCATGGACACTCTTTTTTTATCAAAATATTGTTGCAAAATCTTGGTTTCATCATTCATGTTGAGATAGTATATTATGTGTGTCCATAAAGTAGCGCGTGTGTGTGTGCTCAGTAGGTTCACTGAACTCCATGTGTTGCGGGCCCAGTGAGCCTACTGTGCAGAGGTAGACGGTGTATCTAGTTTGTTATTGTTACTTTTTAATTACTAACATTAGATCTAAGCAAAATTCTTGTTACTAACAACCTTGCCTTGCCTATGGACTTTTTTGTCTGAATTTTTTTTTTTTTTTTTTATAAAGTGTCCATAGTAAAAACAAAAAATACAATTAAAAATAAACATTAAAATAAGCCATGGCAACTAAGAGATGACCAGTCACAACTTACAGCTTACGCCCGTTCACGAACATGACGCATGGATGACGCATGACGCATGACCATTCAACTCAACCATTTTGAAGGGAACTAAATGATCCGACACACGCGCCACCATCAGCGAGACATTAGAGTGAGCATGATATACTCTCAACCGCCAGCCAGGGCACATTCAAGTCAAGTAAAGACATACTAGGATTTCAGTGAATGATAGCTTTCTAGTAAATAGTACTCACACAATAAGGGCTATGCGACTAAATAATACTAGAGATTGATTCTATACAATGCAAAGATAGTTACACAATCTTCAGCAGCTCCAACAATTATATTTAATGCTTTCAATTTATGCGCCTCTGCCCACGTGGAGCAGAACCAGCATTGAGCCACGCATTTTTATCAGCGATATAATCGCCCAACTTGTAATAAGCTCGCTTACATACTCGTAGTGTGCGTTTGATGCATGTTTTAAATTTCGTCTCATAGTACCCATGAAAGATGAGTCCACTTTAGCGAGTCTGAAGCCTGGCTAAACTAGTTGGTATTTATTCTATTTCTAGTACTGTAATTATGTCTGTCACCTCTTTTACCAAAAAGATGCAGATTTTTTCTGACGTACATTATGTTTTCGTAGATGTACTGACAATGTACCGTCATGATGCCAATATCCTTAAACAGTTCGAAAATCGCGCCTGCGAAGATTATATGGCTCTGATAGCTCTATTTTGCAGAATAAATATAGACTCCATATCTGCAGCCAAAATGCCATAAGACATTATACTATGAAAGTAACTAAAATAGACCAGTCTAGCGGTATCTACATCAGTAAATTGATGAATTTTTATAATAGCATATGCTGCTGAACTTAACCGCGCCGCAAGGGATGATAAATAAGAACCCCATTCTAGCCTTGAATCAAGCGTAATCCCCAGGAAAACCGTTTTATCTACGAATTCAAGTTGTTCTTTATTCAATATTATTTCACAATCAGTACTTTTAACATTGGGTAAAGCAAATCTTATGTGTTTAGTTTTTTTTCATTTAATACTAAATTGTTTGCTGTGAACCAATTATGGACCTGAAGTAGGGCATTATTCACGTCATCTATATTTTGGGCCCGTCTAATTATCTTAAAATTAGGGAAGTGTCATGGGCAAACAACAGATATATTATTTATGTTAGGTTAGGTTATTTTGAGGTTGGTTATTCAATAAATAGGGTAGATCATTTATATACACGAGAAAGAGGAAAGGACCCAATATTGAGCCTTGCGGAACCCCCATTTTTACTTTTAAACCCTGTGAATGAACACCATTTATTTGAACATGTTGTTGTCCATCACTCAAATATGATTTTACCAAACGTAGTGCCAGTTGACCTAATCCGTAATAGCCAAGTTTCAAAAGTAATGTGTCGTGATTTACGCAATCAAATGCTTTGGAAAGGTCACAAAATATTCCTATGGCGTCTTGAGACTCTTCGCACGCAGTAAATATGTGCTTTAATAAGGTTACACCGGCGTCAGTCGTACAACGTCCCTTGGTGAAACCATACTGTTGATCGTGTAAAATTTTGTTGGTGTTAAAATGATTGAGCATTTGATTAAGCATTACTTTTTCAAACACCTTGCTAAAAACTGGCAACACGGATACAGGTCTATAATTATTAGTATATTTACTGTCCCCGGATTTGAAAATACTTACTATACGGTATGACTTTACTGTATTTCATTTAATCAGGGAAAACTCCTTTGTCTACACACAAACTAAAAATTAAAGCTAAGTATCGGGTTATAGTCTCAAATATGGATGTCATCATCATCATCATCATCATCATCAGCCTTTAATGTTTCCACTGCTGGGACACGGCCTCCTCTCAATGAGAGCGAATGGGCTATAATCCACGACGCGGGCCCACTGCGGATTGGTAGATGTCACATGTCTTTGAATTTTTGGTTCTAGAACATGCCGGTTTCCTCACGTTGTTTTCCTTCACCGTTTTGAGAGCAGTGGTGATGAAATAAATTACACAAAGTAATTCGCCTGTCTGGGTTCGAACCCACGACTTACTGTTCGTAAGTCGGGGCCGCTACCACTGGGCCACCGCTGCTCTCAATCAATATGGATGTATAAACTTTGATAGACATTAGATCTTCGGTTAGTTTGATTTTTATTTGCCGGAAAGCTTTAATAACTATCATAGGGTTTATGTGTTTAAATTTAAATTCAACCGTGCAGCCAGATACATTCGCCTTTGATGAACCAATTGAGACTTCAGGTGAGGAGTTAAGAGTTTTCGTAGTTTTTAATGGTATATCGGTAACGAAATTTACAAATTCTTGAGCTACTTCCAGATTAGAGCTTTTAGGACCACATGCTGAATCTAATGTGTAGCTGTTCTGCTCTGTTACGTATTTACTTCCTGTTAGTCTCATTATTTATGACTTTCCAAACTGTCTTTATTTTGTTTTCTGCTGTTTTGATCTTGTTGCTAATGTGCAGGGCTTTAGCAACCTTGCAAGTATTTAAAAAAAGAAAATTGAATACTTAGCAACATACTTGTTAAAAGTTTCAGTGTTTATATAAGGGCTAATACTTTTTGTTTTCTTTTCAAAAGTTTTGTTGAATTCCGTGTGAACTATTGAAAAGAAACGATCATACAATTGATTTATATTAATATCGTCATGGCTCATAACACCTAACTTGTTCTGTAGGGAAATACTTTTACTTCGGCAAAAGCGTTAGACAAGGCTGTATTCTGTACCCCATTTTCATTGACATGTGTGGAGTGGACATTATCAGACGAACCCTTGAAAACTAGGAGGGCGGTATCACAATAGTTGACACTAAAATAACAAACCTGCGCTATGCAGACGACACAATAGTATTGGCGGCAAATGAAACTGAAAGTATTCATTTACTCAGCAGAATGGAAACGATAAAATGGACCACCACCGTTATCGCCACCACCATCGCCACTAGTCATCGTAGTAAATAGCTCAATATTGCCCAGACATCATAGATAGTCACAATTGCAATAACAAAACCAGATAGTCACAATTGCAATAACAAAACCTAATTTAAGTTACTCATGTTTGTGCACCGTTACGTGATAAATGGTTTTAAACTTATTTTAAGGCGGAGATATGATTTAAATGGTCAGGTAAATATTGAGAATAATAGTATATTACGCACCGAATTTACTGCGATGCTCAAATTGTAGATTATAGTTACAAAATAGCTCAGGTCCAAAAATGGTTACATGTGGTAACCCGTCGTTAGCTGTAATCCAAATGGACATCCTGGCTTCTGCTATCTATAAAATAAAAACAATCTTCCAATCAGAATCATATTTTCCATCAGCACTGTATCAAATTTTTAACAATTGGTTTATTGTGGTTATTAGTAGGATAACGTTATTATAGATCAATATTAATATTAAATAATTGTTGTTAATAGTTGGTCGCTACAACTTTTAGCATACGGGTAAAATGTCGTGAATAAAATTATCAAAGTTATACACGTGCCAAATTAACCTTGTAATCAAAATATTGTAAAAATTACATTACAGAAAATATTAAGCATAGAGCTGTAAATTAAATGCAACAATGGTGTTAATTCAGATTGCGCAAAAATACGCCGCATTTTTCAAATTATGAATTAGGTGATATCGACCCTTGCTTTATTCGAATCGCAGGTGTGTATGTGTAAATTTTCTCATTCTTTTTCCAAGGATTTTACCAAGGCCTTTGATACTGTTCAACATTTTGGATCAACTTTAATCAGAGAGCAAAACTCTTGTCAGAATCAACATCAGCACAAAAAGAACTCATTAAATTATTTTTTGTTTTGGTCTCGTTGCAAATTCCTTACTCAGTTACAAACAAGGTGTACTTTTGCATAAATATTGTATAAAGAATAAACCTATACATCACGCTGTTCGGTTAGTGGGGTATAGAACTGATGGTAAGAACCATAAACACAGTCATAACAGACTATATTCCCTGAGGCGTCTAAAATATCCCTTGTGGAAAAACCTAATAACACTCAAGCCAATCTTAAACTAAACAAAAATCTTTAAACTTTCAAGACTTGTGATCCCTTATCGGTCCTATTGAAAACGAATGCACTGACACTATTTTAAGCTTTCACAGTTTATAACTAAACTTTAACTGTCACTTGCGGAATTGGTATTTATTTTGAGCTCCCGATATTTTTTGACGCTGTTGCAGGTGCCATGAACACCGTCGAAATTTCGGGAGCTCAAACTAAATATCAATCACGAAAGATATCCCGTAACTCCCGTAAGTGACAGTATAATTTAAGTTTAATGCAATGACTTCCACGCTTGATGAGAAACCGAGTAACTGAGTATTCTAATTACAGAGAAGACGGGCGTACCTTATTAGATTCTAAAGGATTCCCAAGGGCCATCTGCTGGTGAAAATGGCTTTTTCCGCCTCGAACGAGGTGAAGGTATATCACTTGTAATTATGTTTGGCCACGAAATGGTTACATCTGTAACTGCATACCAATGATGTAAATACAGAATTCAAATGATAACTTTGCATTTTATTTAATTTATTCTTCAGCATTGTTTCTAAAGCACCAACGTGATGCTTCTCAACTACCGTACCTAGCCTTTTCTCAACTAAGTCGAGGTCGGCTGAAAACCAGTATTATACATGAAGCGACTGCCTATCTGACCATCACAACGTTCTCAGCTACTTATTACCAGTACTAAGTAATAATACGATACCCCCCGGCAAGACTGATTGTCAGATTGTCAGGCTACTGACAACTGTCAAAGATAATGAGAAATGACAGCCAGCATCAAAGGTTTAAAGTATTTTCCGAGGCACGGAAGAACCTTGGGTATTTGCAAAGTAATCTCTATTTCCCGTACATTCCTTGTAAACACAAATGTCTTGTTGCTAGCATACTAAATAAACTAAGAAACGGAATAGTAAACTGAACTAAGCATTTTATAAAATTTCCTACAAAACCACAAAAAAAATATTTATATATATAATTCCTCCCAGTTCTTCGGAATATTGTAGGTACTTCTCCCCGAAGTTAACAAAGCAACAAAATCCAATATAATTTTCGATAGCAATTCAAATGATATCAAACGCATTAAAATCGAGACAGCATTATAGCAACACAAAGTTTAATTTAACTCACAATACATTTTCAAGTAACAAACGCCATTATTGGCTAAACATCGGCCAAAGAACCCGCTCTTGTGTCAGTTTCATTTGATATTTCCATTAAATTTCAATTTCGAGACTCATCTCGGCTGACAATGGAATATGCTACAAAGGCTTTGGCCTGCTACTGTTGCACCTATAGTATTTGTCTTCAATGTAATGAGAGAGTGGGTACCGAGAAAGAGCAAATTTCACGCCAGTCCATGTATGGAGCAAATCCTGAATTCTGAGGAACGTATTGTTGCTCGTTCATTGATGATTTTTTTTCCCGCTCCGCCCCACAGGCTATTGTGGGCAGCGATGGCGGTGGAAACAAATTCCCTCACATCTTTGGGGTTCTGTACGCTAAGGGTCAACCTGAAATATCCTTGTACTGGTTATATGTGTGATGGTTAAGAATTAAATATAACATTATGTGACTATATAATTATTTATTATTATGTAAAGTGCACAGAAAGCACACATAAAATTCAATCAAAGACAACTTAGAACACACTACCGTAGCTAATACGTTTGACATAATACTAACTGGGAATACCTTTATTCAAGACATTAATAAGTGTGTAGTGATAGGTTTACTTATAATTACAGTTTTTTAAATAAAGTCAATTAGGTGTGCTTACAACGGGGGTTATTTATAGGTCAAATAACGAGGGATTTTCTTCATAATTAAGGCCCGTTTTCTTACGTATAACTGTCAGTCAATACCCCACGTATCGTATAGCTATCAGTGTATCTATAAATAAAGTTAGCTTGAAATATCCTATCCGCGTCACCTGCCTGTCACTTTGTTCGTAGAAAAATCAAAGAAAGCTTTTCTGTGACGTTTTGTTTCTAACCGTCGGTCAGCAAAATGTCAGAAAGACAAAGATAGCAACCTACCGAAACCGAACAGTAAGTTATCGAAAATGGCCGTATACTACTCTGTCAAGAAAATACCGGGAAAAGATCAATAAAACACAAAATATTAGTTATTCATCCAAATTTATTTTATCACCTTCAAAGTATGCTCCTTCAGAAACGACACACTTACGCCAACTAATAATCCAATCATAAAAATATTTTTTAAATGCTTATTCCAGAATTGAGTTCAGTTCTCGCCGCGAATTTTCCTTTATGTCTTCTACTGAATGAAAACGGGTGCCACGAAGTGGTAGTTTGAGTTTAGGAAAAATAAAGAAGTCGGCTGGAGCCATATCTGGTGAATAAGGTGGTTGCTCGATGGTATTTGTTGAGTTTTGGTCAAAAAATCGTTCACAATTGTGCGAAGGCGCATTATCGTGGTGCAAAATCCAAGAATTTTCTTTCCACAAATCTGGCTTTTTTCATCTAATTTGCTCTCTTAAACGCCGCATAACGCCCGATTAATATAGTATTCTTTATTTACCGTTTGACCTTCCGGCAAGATTGTCAGTCACTATTTCCTTCACTTTTGCGATGTTAACTTCAGTTGCAGACGTTGATGGCCTACCAGAGCGAGGCAAATCTTCTATCACACCTCGACCACTTTTGAACGCTTTGTACCACTCATAAGCGCGTGTTTTGATAAAGTCGATTCACCGTAAGCCTTCTGTAACATTTTCAGTGACTCCGAACACCAAATTCCATTGGCGATGCAAAATTTAGGACAAACTCTTTGTTCGATGTTTTTGTCCATTATGAAATTCGCAATACACACTAGATATGATATAATTAAAAACAGCACTGTATTTAATCTAATTAACAGATGTAACTCAAACTCCGCGCCAAAATGGAAAACAGTTGTGCTAATCTAACAACAACAAAAAAAAACAAAAAAATCATTTGGAACCATAAACAAATCATCCATTCCCGATACTTTTTTGACTGAATGTATAAAGAATTACAATTCTTCTGTTTATTCCGCATGATAAGGAGCTTATATATATTTAGGTATTTCAAAATGATACTAAAGAAAACATGTGAATGTAAATAAAAATAAGATGCGGAACCTCCAAAAACCTGATCCCATACCCGCTGTTTCCAACAATATCTCTCCATTGTTACATTTGTATTTTAATACACACGACAAAATTGGTATAGATAAATAATGCTTAGTTTTTTTGGTCATTTGTTAGTGAATGGTTGGTTCCAGAGAGTCTGGCCGGACCGCCATATTGACGTTCATTCATCATCAGCGTGGAATATATTCGTCATATAGTGTACCACAAAAGTCCTTTGTATCTGTTTTATTTGGTCCATATATATTGTGGGTGTTTTTGGAAATTATTTGAGTCGAGTGGACGGTCTTTTGGTAGTATGGATTAGCTTCCTTTTTAAAGTACCGGTATTTGCTGTGAGGAAGAGAAAGATTGCAAACATATCACATATTATATTGAGTATGAATTTAGATGCTGTGAGAGTAGAGGAAGACCAATGAAACGATGGATGGGCTATGTGATGAATGATATGGCTAGAAAGGAGGTGACTGCTGAGATGACGAGTAATAGAGAAGTATGGAAGAAAAAGACATGCTGCGCCGACCACAAATAAATGGATCATTCCCACTAGTTCTACTACACAGTTCTACGGTAGAACTAGAGGGATTTTTTTTCCCACTAGTCCTACGATTTTAGGTAGTAGGTACTAAATCGTAGAACTAGTGGGAACAAAAAGTCCCATTAGTTCTACTGTTCCTGTACACAATTTTATGGTAGAACTAATGGGAATAATTGGGATAAGGGCAGGATAATGATATGTTGATGATGAAGATGATGACACCGTACTATATTTCAATTCATTAGTACTGAACTTTCATTCAATAAAATTCAACTAGACCTAAGACGATTTAGGGATATGTCAAACCAGAAATAAATCCCGTCTCTTCCTGCAATTGAAAATGGCAAAAAAACTGTCTCAAACTCCAGGGTGTGAACCTCCCCTGTTCATATCTATATTATCATACACATCCGGTGCCCACCCACCAGTCGCATCAGTAATGTTATCCGTACACTACTCACTATGTGTTACACCTTACGTTTTTTGTTTGTGTAAAACGATATTGTAATCTGCTTTGTTAGTGTCATGTCGGACTTTAATAAGTAAGGTGTTAGTCTAGTCGTCCTCTGAATTGTAATCGATTACGTTTTAGTTTCTATCTTCCTCTTTATTGCTAACTGTGTCAGTTATTTTAAAATCGGCGAGTATGGTTGCTATGTCCGGCATATCAGTATAATCCCCTTCTTATTATAACTTGGTGGGAATTTATATCTAAATATTTTTCCATCACATACACATACATACATATCCATTCATCCAGTATAAATCAGACCTTGGAGATGGAACACAATACATCACATTTTGGCATAACAATTTAATCTTTTGTTACCGTCGCTAAACAAACTTTGACTTCTAATAATACCTCCACACAACAAAATCAAGTTTATTAAGAAAACAACGTTACGTAAAAGGGTGCTTATCATATTTATCAATGTCTGGTCACCCCCTTAAAGATAGGCGTCGGACCGTGTCAGATCCTAACCAAACTGCCCGCGGCGAAGATTAGGAAACGAGTTGTATCTACCGTCCTTGTCTAAACCGTTTAAAAGGAAAGAGAGAGGTGGATTCAGCGACAGGGTATGAGCAGGTTTGGAAAAAATCCAAAGTTACTTGTTCGACAGGTTATAACAAGGAACGTGGGTGCCATTGTGCATTTAGTAACCGATTGTTATGGACTTAAGGAATTGAGGGTCGCCCTGAATGGTGAAGGACATTAGGAAGCATCATGTGAATGTAACAGAAAATTGTTCGGCCTGTATGTAGATGACTTTCTGACCTTCGTAAGCATCTAAATTGTAGGTATTATAGGGAATAGGGAAGTTTCTCGTGAGTTCGGAATGTTGCGTACCGTTTTAATCTGGTATAAAAAACTATTACTCTTGTATAAGTTTTTTTAATCATTTTTTTTTAAATAGATTGTGGACACTGTTTTATGTTTCTTTGAAGAGCATTTTTGTTGTAAAATCATTCTTAGTGTCAGTAACGAAAACATGATGGTACAGTTAGCTACACATGATTTAATACCGAAAACTTGTCAAAAAAGTATACTTCATTTACTAATATTATAATCATCGACCCTAACAAACCTTAATTGCTTATAAAAAAACAACTAGCCTTTGAAGTCTACACCTTTACAATCGGTCCAGCGAATCCAAAGCGACTGGACACACAACCTCAAGAGCCCTCATATCCAGAGAAGGGGAGTTTGTTCCAAATACCCCATAGATTTTCCATATAGATCAAAGCCTGTATGGAAAGCCACTTGGCTTTAAACGCCACTCACACAGCTTTGATTTGCTGAATAAAGCCTATTATGGCAAACGTTGTACGTGTGTTATTTCAATTTGATCGTTTGTGGGTCTTAGAAATGAAAAAGATCTATTTTGAGTTGAATAGCCTTAAGTGTATGTGCTGGTTCTTTTTCAGATTCGTTTGCGTTCTTTCGAGGCATTTCAAGCACAAATTAATCTAAATCTTCTACAAAAGTAAATTTTTGATCAACATAACATTTTTCTCAGTTAAATATCTCGCTATGTTCATTTTCAATTCTTTTCGCTTTCATATCCAATCCATCTCTTCAACAGGTATCTCTTCCTTCTCTTTTCTTTTCCTCCAATCAGTCTATTTTCCAACAAACATGTCTAAAAATAGGTTATGTATCGCCCACAATGGCAGCAGTAAAGCTTTTCTACATAATTTTCCTTTTTTACTGAAAGAAATTACTGCCAGTATATTTTTAATACATCCATAAGAGCTTTGGATGTTAGATAACAATATTGAAGGTACCTACAAAAATAGACATTTGTGTGGTCGTATCAAACGCAAATAGAAACATATGGTGTGTGACGTCACGGCCGCCATTTAATTTGTAATTTGATTTGATTGTATTACTTATTATTGTATTTAGGATGTCACCAATTTTTTATTATTGGAGTCACTGTTACGGCAGTTGCAGTCATGCGTGGGTGATCTAACAATGTTTTATGGTGTATTTGAATGTTCACTTTTTTTAAACGTTTGAAAATTGATTAACACTGTCAATCTGATATTTTGTTGGTTAGGCATTAATATCGGTGATTGAGTGCTTTTGAAAAACTATAGAAAATGCGACTCTTCTTACACTATTAGTCCAGAGTTTACTCCTATTAATTCCGGTTCCGTTCCACAAATGTATCTATCACCTGCACGTGTTTCTTGACATTGTCTCTGGTCAAGCACTGGCTACTTTAACTACAGAACAGTAACTGTTCTTCAGATCTGCAAAAAAAAACAATATAACTAGTAACCAGAAACCCATCCAACTTAAAACTATTTTATTTCGTAAAAACTTAAATATTTCCAAAACACATTTCAACTCAAAAACGTTTATTACAACAAACCAATTAATAATATCATAGAAAACTCAAAAAAATATTCCAGAATATAAATCCAAATGCTGGTGCCGTTCTGTCTACCGTAGCAGACGTTACGGCACCTACCTGGCTTTCAATCCTTCTTTCATCTCACTCGCACACACACGTTTGTTGTATGCGTGAATGAAACAACAAGACATCATTCCTTTCATTTGAATGAAAAGATGAAAAAAAGCTTGGCGCGAGTACGATTTTGTTTGTTCTAGCCGCCCGAACTGACCCACGTCATTATAAAGTGTTATCTCAGATGAATATATTTTTAATGCAGGCTTTTTTTCTTTTTTTAATGTGTGAGGAATGATATTTCTGAATATATCGAGTGTGGAGTCCAGTATATGTGTGGTTTTAAGAGTATTCTAGTATGTTTATGATGCGTTATCATCATCATCATCATCATCAGCCTATAATGTTCCCACTGCTGGGACACGGCCTCCTCTCAATGAGAGGGAATGGGCTATTTTCCACCACGCGGGCCCAGTGCGGGTTGATAGATGTCACATGTCTTCGAATTTTTGGTTCTAGAACAAGCCGGTTTCCTCACGATGTTTTCCTTCACCGTTTTGAGAGCAGTGGTGATGAAATAAATTACACAAAGTAATGCGCCTGTCTGGGTTCGAACCCACGACTTACTGTTCGTAAGTCGAGGCTGCCACCACTGGGCTACCGCTGCTCTCTATGATGCGTAGGTTAGCCAAATCCGTATATTTTCCTGATGACATAATTTTTCTAGATTTTGTTGTGGTCTAGTCTAGTACTGACCTATACAAAAAAACGTTATCAACCAGCAAAATTTGCGGATATACCTACTTTATCAGTACCTAACTACCTATCTACATTTTGTCTGAACTCTAGATTGTTTCCAATCAAATATTTCCTAAGCTTTATTCTTGTGATTACTTTTATTACCTACACACTACATAGAGGCTTAGGCTGTTGTATCGTCATAAAAAGCTCTCACAGAACATAAAGTAAACAAGTATTTTTGCTCTGAAGCCAATTTATTTTTTTTATCTGAAAATATACAACATACTACGGCCACCAGCGCCATCGCAAAGTGATCGAACTCCATTTTATTAAAGGTTTTATTAATGTACAAGGATGGTCGGAGGCATTTTTATATCCCTGCCTTGCTCCCGAACAGGCTGGTGTGACGTGGGAACTGTGAGCGGTGACTTTACATTTTTTTGTGTTATGTAGATAATATCATGTCGCGTTTTTATAAGTGAGTCTGTACGTAGTTTTGGGCAATGGTCTTTGCCCATTACTTCTAACGGCCATTTTCAATATCTTACTGACAGGTATCGGTAGGTTGCTATCGCTGTCTGTTTGACATTTAGCTTACGGACCGATATAAACAAAACGCCACAGAAAAGCTTTCTTTGATTTTTATATGAATCAAGTGACAAGTAGATGACGCGGATAGGATTATTTTAAGCTAACTTTGTTTATAGAAACACCGATAGCTACATACGAGAGCGATATTAACTGACAGTTACACGTAAAGAAAACGTAATTTAACACGTGGTAGATAGTTTGGAGGTATGAAGAACAGGGTGTAAAGCTCTTCATCCCCCATAGCAAAGGGAGGATCCTCCGACCGGGTGTTACGTCTGGTGGGCCACTGCGCGACAGTTGTTGTCGGGTTCTTGTATACAGTCTTGTCGCGGATAACTCTGCTTGCGAGATGTAGGATTTCTGTTAGTTTATCGTCTGTGTCATAGATGGCGCTGTGGTACTTTTTGTTCTATGTTGCTGTAATACTTTTTGTAGTACCGCTACAATAAAAATCCTTAGAGGTAAAGATAGACCTACACCTATTACTTCACCATAATGGGGATTTAGAAACAATAACAGAGATTTTATGCTGAAAGAAAGAACCGTCAGTCAGTGACATTAAGTAGGTAGGTAAGTTCTGTTAAAGTAGGTAGAGTCATTAATTTGAGTTGTTTTGAATTGCTTTCAATTGAAATGAATATTAAGGAAGATGCTCTAAGGTAGACCGTGAAATCCCATTGAATGACTTTTTGACATGAACTTAGAAGAGATTAAATGAACTTAGAAGGCTGTATTGATGATTTTAATGATGAATGAATTCTGTAAATTCATTCGTGTTACGGTCGCAAATCATATTATGTTCAACATACTAACCTGCAAATTGTAAATATCGTAAGAAAACTTTAAATTTTGCGGGCTACCGTGGGTACCCTAAGCTACAAGTGCTACAACTAACATATGCATGGGTAACTAGGAGTGAACCTTCCTATAGAAGTGAATACACACCATGAAACTATAAAACACGCAATGATTTACACCACCAACAAAATTAGACCTAGGGTTGTCACAGTCATTTTGTCACACCAAGGGGCGGCGCAACCATGTCAAATTAAATTGCAGCAGACAATGCTACAACAATGAATAATAAGGCAAACATTATTTATGGAGCGTGTTTTAAATCTTATTTTATGGGAAATGCGGTCGAAGAGCTTAACGGCAGCTTAGCAGGTGAGGGGAAGATGTCCTTGTCCATGTCAGTACTTGGCCGGTTTTGTCCGGTTCGCCTAGATAAATCATTAGGGGACTTTTTGCTAGGTCATTGTGATGTTAGAGTTAGGGAAAGTTGGTATTGACGACATTGTTGGGTCCTTTTTGCATCAATGGTAGTTGTGTCTCCAATGACTCCGATTATACTTTTGAGGGTTCGTGTAAGTAGTATTGTTGGGTTAGTTTTCGTTAAGTTATAGACATCAACATCCTAAGCAACCTTCTTTTGTAAATGTTACCAAAATAACTAAGTTAAAGATTCATCTACAATCGATTACAAACATACTGAAGAATGTTTTTAGTAGGAGTAGTTTTGTTTTTCAGTTAAGTAGTATTAGCATATTTAAAGTCTAGAAGATATAACAAAAAGGACTTTTAAAACATATCGAACAAAACGTAGCTAGGTGGAAAGTGATTCTTACATCAGACTTTATAAGCAGTTTTTATTCGAGCAGTCATAATTTACATAAAGAGACGCACCGTCTGCCGTGGTCGGGAGTTTGGAGCTGTTTACCGCAACCTATACCAATTATAGGAAATATCGAGTGATGGTGCAATATAGGAACTGATAGCGAAAGAGACAATGATGATTCTGTACTCCTTACTATAGAACTTAAGCGTAGTAATAACGTTACAGATGTAAATTCAAACAGAGAAGAAAAGGCCTATGACACTGGTATTAGATCCTTTAATGCAGAATTTGTGTGTCAATTATGTTATCACTACTGCTCTCTGAACAGAGAAAAAAAAATCGTGAGAAAAACAACACGTTGAACCTAAAAATTTGAAAACATCTGTCTGACATCCACCAACCGGCTCTGGGTTCGCGTGGTGGATTACGTGGTACACATACATACATATAAAACAAAATGCAAAAACTGATGCTTATTATTACGAAAGACTTTGAGCAGTAGCTTTCGTCACAATAATTTTTCGGCCCTTAGCCCAATTAATTTTGTGCTTGCATAGTTTAAATTGTACATGCATTGATTTTCCGAGGAACGTTTGTTTAAAATATTATCATAAATCTGTGAAGAAGTTTATACTAATACTTTTCTAATAAATTATTAGCACTTTAATCAAGTGTTCCACAACAGTCGCTGTCGTTTATGCCTTGGATCTGTCTGAAAAAAAAAGTGTTATACTCTTCTCGCAGACAACGGTTGATATTTACGACTCCAGCTAATAAAGTATCAGTTGTTTATGATTTCTCAAAAATATGGATTATACGTGACCGTTGGACCTGGCAGTGTCAAGTAATAAGAAAGATAAATGGTTATTATAATGGTTTTAGAATGAGTCCAAATTCGTTTAACCTGATGTGAACAGGATACTGTAAGTGTGAATCAGATTGAAGAAAGGATTTCATTAGTGAATTTATTGTGTGGAAGGCTGTGTTTATTTAATTAAGCCAAAAAAATAAACTTCAATAACTTTGGATTGTTCCAATAACTACCCTGTCACTTGTAGAGTGAACAGGCGGCCTACCATGACGTCTTATAGCAGGATCGTTTTAATCTTGTTCCAGTGTGGGAAAGAGATGGCACTAGACGTCCTCTATAGCTCCGTCTCTTACGTGACGTCATGGTAGGCCGCCAGTTCATACAGGGACGACTGTAAGCGCCGATTATACACAGATTTAACCACAGCCAATAAGATTGCAAGTGCATGACGTCATTTCAGACCTATGCACTACTTGTAGGTACTTACTCTAATCAGAAAACTGTAGTTACATCGTTTGACAGTATGAGTTAAATTCTAACTAGAATAGAATCTGAGTCACTTAATATTTTCTGTGAAAAGGAGGATTTGTAAATTAAAGATTGTTAAAATTAATATTAACCAAGCAAAGTTTTATGTATTTTGGATGATCGTGGAACTGACAATAAAATATCATGGTCCAACTAATATTGCGAGGAGTTGTAACCCATTAGAAATATATCTTAACAAAATTTTAACAAATTATTGATTAATGATAGGATAAACGATTCCATTAATTGAATTATTGACAGAATTTATGATTCTACACAATACATTATAATATTTTATCTTTGAATCGTGCCTTACAAAGTGGTTCACAGTAAAAAATACATTAGACAACTATATCTTCCACTCGATTTATTAAAACTGACATAAAGTTACGCCCACTTAACCCTAACGTGGTGCAAACTTACTAATAGTAACCCCTTTACTGCAATTTTATATGTCTGCCTCTGTCTACTGTATGGGGTTAGAGAGGGAAAGGAATATATCCCTTGAAGCAATAAACTTGTCAGCGCAGAGTTACAAATTTGACGTTTATTGCCAAATTATACAGGAACACTTCCTCTATTAGCTTTTTGTTGATTTGTGTTATTGATATTGTATGTTTAGTATTGAGTTTGCTTGTACTGAGCAAAGGGATTGTTAACACTAGTTTTATTCATACCTGAACCTATAATCAAAGGATGATGATAATGAGTCTATGGAAGTGTGTTCACTAACACGTCTCTTTTATTCCTGGGGACCAAGTCTGCTATTTTAATAAATTCGTCATTCCAACACGATCCCATTGTCATTTTGCTAAAAGTTTGTAATCCGCTAAATTCATAATGGTCGATCATTGGTCGGTCAATGGTCTCATAATAGAATTGTGTTATAACGACATTATTTTATTAATATTATATTATTTACTAGTGTTATAAGCAATATGAAGTAGTAAGAAGTTCGTAAATAGCACCGCCGAAGTCAGTCATTCATTTGTCATTATGTACGAGATTACCATTCAATGCCATTTCTTTCAATGGAGTGTCAGTGGTTGACCATTGGAAAGTCATAATGACGCCATTCATTAGTAGATAACCAAACTCGTCAAAACCAACAATTATGAAATCAATGACAGACCATTTTGACACTATTGTAATAGCAGACTTGAGCCCTGAAGAGAATGTCGTCAATTTCTGCGCCGGGAAGTAAGTACTATTCTATTTATATAATTTATTTATTCTATGATACTAGTTATTCATGTTAAAATGAATAACCTAGTTATCATAGAAAACTATGGGTGTGTAATTAATGTAGATGTATTGAAGTGGGAGATGTGCCACTTGCGCCATTAAAGTAAGTAAATTGCATGAAAATGTGACAGTAGGTGAGAGTATTGAGCGTATAATTTCTACCCTTGCAATCAAGAACAACACAAATATTTATTTATTTATTTAACACTTCAAGCACAAAGTACAGAGGCGGTCTTAATGCCATAGGCATTTTCTACCAGTCAACCTTTAGTTGATGCAGAGACAAGCAGTGGTAGGTGTCACTTCTGAAAATGAGAGAATAATTTTATTTAATACTACGATATACTACAAGGATATATAAATACTAAACATATATAAAACACTATAAATAAAAAATAAAGGTCAATAATCATAATATAATAATAAATGTTTTATTCGCAACCTCGCCTTCTTACAATTATTGGTCTTATTCTAAGGTGTACATCATAGTGACTTAAATTAGGAAATTGGACATTGGATTACAATTTCATTGGGTACTGTAGCTATATATATGTAGGCTTTTAATAGGGTAAGAAAGTATAAGTACCTATCCCTGACTGCGGAACTAGGCATAACCTGTATCTTCAGAGTAAGTGGTTTCTTCTTGGAGTCTTGTCAGCCGTTACAATGTTAAGCAATAAGGTAAACAAAAATAAAAATATACAGCAAAGATGTAAAAATAATAAATAGAAACTTCATCATCATCATCATCAGCCTATAATGTTCCCACTGCTGGGACACGGCCTCCTCTCAATGAGAGGGAATGGGCTATAATCCACCACGCGGGCCCAGTGCGGATTGGTAGATGTCACATGTCTTCGAATTTTTGGTTCTAGGACATGCCGGTTTCCTCACGATGTTTTCCTTCTCCGTTTTGAGAGCAGTGGTGATGAAATAAATTACACAAAGTAATGCGCCTGTCTGGGTTCGAACCCACGACTTGCTGTTCGTAAGCCGGGGCACCGCTGCTCTAAAACTTGTAATAATCAAATCAATTAGGTATACCAAATAGATCAGAACCTATGTTTCTTCAAAGCATAACAAATTATAATATTATCTATTTACTTTATTTAATACATACATTAAACAGAGTAAAGCTTATTAGCAGTTATATAGTTGAAGCTGGATGCATGAGTGCTCACTTTCTCAGAAAAATACAATTCTTCCAAAAAATTAATAATATCATCATCTCATTATGTAAAACCACAGATCAAGACCGATGAAAGCAGAATACTAACAAATGTCAGAAATAGAGAACATGACGAAATAAATAATGTTAAACGTTACCTTTAAGTCTAACTTAAGCTGAGATTAATAAAACTGTACGTCACATTACTTTTACTTTATTTTACTGAGAGTGAAAGTGTCAATTTCTGTTTTTATTTATTTAAGTTTCTTGGTATGTGTGGCTGAGTTATTTTGATGACTTGACCCATCTACTTAATGATTCAAAGTTGCTTTTGTTTTGATTAGCTTCTTCGAAACTCTTAAGTCACTACAAGTTCTAGTAGTATTAAAAACTGTTTTAGTCCAGGGGGCCTAAAATGGCCTCTTTAGCACAAGCATAATACTTATCAGGATTTTTTTTTTACATTATATAATTTTTTTTCAAGTAAACAAAAAATTAAGACGATATTTTATTATTACGACGTCAAAAACTCGTGTGACGTCACATTTGAGTATATTTTTTAATCAAATGTGACGTCAGAAGCCCCCCCTTCACTCATGATCTTTGACACGTCAATTAGTCATTCATTCATTATTAATTTGATGAAACAAGAAACACGTATCCAATACTTTTCGATACTTTATCTGACGGACTAAAAAGAATCATATTTTTTTTGTCAGTCATCATCCCTATTCGTAAAGTGGGCACAATTCATAATATCTTCTGCGTCTATGAACACTGCTAAAACGGCCACTTTAGGCCCCCAGATCACAATATGGATTCTATTTTAAAGACCAGTATGAAATCTGTCTGTTTTAGGTTGACTTAAAACAGACAGACTGAAAATTAGGGCCCACTTGCACAACAACTCACTGAATGCTTTTAGCGTAAGGCATATTTTAAACATCGTTCTATTCCTTTAATCTTTAAATTATAGACACAAAACGAAGAAGAATTATCTATACATTTAGCTTTAAACGCTAGTGATTTGTGGTGCAAGCGTGCATTAAATGTTTATGATTGACAAGAAACCTTTCAAATCTCACGTAGGGACTATGCAGATGATACGACAAGACTTGAGCAAAGTAAGTACCTAACTGAGATGATAAAAGAAGAGTATCCTTTATTATTGGAATTGATGAGACACCAGTACAAAACCACTTTTTATTAAAATTCATGATTTATCATAATTATTTAAATTAGCATACAACTTAAAAACAAAGAACCAACTAGTTTCACTGGTTCTAGACAAAAAGGAATGCTAAATCTAATTTATATTAATATAAAAGACGATCTATCAGTTCTAAATTGGGTTAAATAAGTAGCTAGATTTTAATATTCATTGAAAAATTAGTATGACGAGCATTTTAATGGCTTTTCGTAATATATGGGACCGCTTCCACCGAGCAGTTCTATGCATTGGTTTGGAATCTGTTTTGAATAAAAGCGTATTCTGTATAGTATCTTTGTATATACATAAAAGCTGGTGATCTACTTCCAATCATTCCGTGATCTGATATTTCATTAATTATTTACTTTTTTTTCTTGTAAAAACTTTCCAGTCTACAGGATAATCTATTATCTACGAAAGGGGAGAATTTAATACAAGTAGAGATGAACTATGTTTTATACCTATATTGGTGAATCTAACAGCCACTAAATATCTATGACAAGCATAATTTTCTTTGATGAACTTAAAGTGGGTGGTGGGTACAAGTATACTTTTTATGAATGCAGGTGTGCCTTAATTACATATTGCATTTATCATAGTGCTAAAATAATGTTCGTAAACTTTTAATGACATGATAATTTGAACGGAATGATGATAAGTTTATATTATATGATAAGTTTATTTATATGCACAGGTAAGTTACTTAACTGACTTTTAACTAGTGATTAAATGACCTTTAAGTTCTCTTTTGGTCTTAGATTTCGTTCCATAAAGCATTTTGAAGAAATGGTGATTCGTGAACACAGGTCTACGGCCAAATAACTTTTGAAATTCTGTAAATTACGCGTTAAATATCGAGTCAGTTGCTACGATTACTTAACGGTTAACCAAGTAACGTGAGATTTACAACGGTACTAGATAAGCCTACGACCCTTTACTTACATAAGATTTGCCACTTCCACAAAACCGGCTACAACCATCTAAAATATAAAACAAATAGCCGTCGCAGTCGCAATTATACGACCGATCACATACATAATCCTTAAGCCGTCTCCACACTTTCGCCACCTGATGATTTCTCCGATTCTCCCGCCATGCTTCATAACGCATAATCTTAAGTAAGCAGCCAGCCTATTAACTTTTATGGCATATTAACGAGCCAACATAACTAAAGATTAGCCGAAGATTAGCGTTAATGTAAAGGAGGATTAAACCCTGGTTAATGAGCTATCGATTTTTAATGTATGGTGGTGATGGGCTTGTTTGGTGTTTCATTGGACATAAGGCATTTTTCCCAAGAATATAATTACACATTCAAGTATTTTTGCATGCTTACCTATATATAGATACCCAGATAAGCTATCCGACCACCTCGATTTCACCGATTTCACACCTCTGGCGCCTATACAAGAATACCTGTAGACCATCAAATTGCTTTAAGCCTGCTAAATCCAAGAACGATGGTTCGCAAGTTTTTATTGTATTAATGAAATAATGACATTGAAGCCAAAGTGTTACTTGAAGACCAATTATTGTAGATAGATCTTACGATGACGATAAAACTCATCTTTGACGACATAAACCCATTGGTTAACCTGCACAACTCGACTATAAACCGTACTTGAGAATTAAAAAAAATAAAACTAGATAAATGTTAAGTTGAACAACCGTGAATCAAGGATGATTAAGTTTTCTATACACACGCCTTAAAAAAGGGTGAAAATCACAGAAAATTGTCTTTACCAATTCTTCCTTTTTTTGTTAAAATACAAGGGACAAATAAGATATTGGGGACAGATGCGATTGTACGCAAGCCCCGACAATGTGCAAAGACAGAAAAAATCATCGCACAATCGCAGAGAATTCACAGTTCTTGTCATTGTGTTCCCCCAGTCGTAGTTATATTAAATTTAAAACCCTTTTTAAATACAATCGAATGATATTTATTGCGTTTTTTTTTGGTCGCATCGATTCGATTTCAGCGTGTAATGCTCCAGATACGGACAATTGGGAGAAAGAAGTCGTAAGGGTGCGTTATGGGTAACTTGAGGTCATACTTGCTCACACCCCTATACTTCCTGTTTCAAGACACAGGGCTGTCAGTTACAGGTTTTTGTTCCTTATTATTATGACGGTAATTTTGAACTTTTGAATAGACTTAAAAAGAATACGGCAGTTTTACATTTCTTTTTTTTTTTTATAAAATGTAACTTAACAAAGTATATCTAACAAGCGTCTTCCCGTGGCTTGGCCCGCGTCGAAAGATCATGGTCAATTCATATGCCAATCCCGTCCCGCAGTTATGGAGTGAACAGGTCAAAAGACAGACAAAGTTTATATAGTACATATTGTGAAGATTTCTGAAAACTTGAAAAGCAATATACAGAATTTATAGGTATTGAAATCAAAATAAGCTTCAGTATAACATATAAAGAGCATAACATAATCTCGTCTTTGAAAATCTTAAAAGATTCTTATCTTTGAAGATACATTTTGAATACATTTTTATAATACGAAAGCACAAAAACATATTATTATATTATTCCTTTATAACTAAAATCTAATTTATTCCAACAATATCTACTCTACTCATCAGAAATAGTCTGCTTTAGTTATAATAACGTCGTTTTAATAAAAAAATAATCAAATGCCAAAGATATTAGTGTTTTACAACCACACAATCTTCGTCTCTATCAATGATATTAAGTTTATTAGTGAAAACGAATTAAAACAGGTTTAACACTCGAGAAGCTGACTGAGACTTCAACATAAATCAAAACGGTTATAATTAATTATTGTAGAATGGACCACATTCTCTTTTGATATAAAAGACAATTTAAATACAAATAAGAAATTATGTGAGGTTTGTTTTTGGGAAATCCAATTTTTTTGTAAATATACTTTGAGAACGTTAATAAAAAATATTGCAAAAAAATTTTTTTGTTAGTAATAATTAATTAATATAGAGGAGCTCGTGGCTATATAATAGCAGCCGCTCGGGTCGATCGTTAGGTTAGCCGTGCTTGCCTAGGTTAGTCTGTGGATGGGTGACCGCCCATTACATACCGAGTTTTCTCCGTGCCTCGGAAAGCACGTTAAGCCGTTGGTCCCGGCTGTCATTTGTAGATCTTTGACAGTCGTTAGGTAGTCAGAGGCCCAAAAAGTCTGACAACCAGTCTTACCAAGGGGTATCGTATTACCCAGTACTAACTGGGTTGTGGAGGTCAGATAGGCAGTCCCTCCATGTAAAATACTGGTATTCAGCTGCATCCGGTAAAACTGGAAGCCGACCCCAACATAGTTGGGAAAAGGCTAGGCAGATGATGAAGAATAAATAATTAATATGCTTTTTCTGATTGAAAATGACAACCACACCACGACTTTTAATTAATAAAAAACTTATTCAAATGTACTCAACATTTGAATAAGTTTTTTATTAATTAAAAGTTTATTAATTAAAACATAATCTTTTTGTAAGTTTAAAATGTACTAATCATTCCTATCATCATTTTGTATCACCAATCCAGCAATCAAAAAATAATTTGTTTTAGTAGAAAAGTACTTCATACTTTAAAATATTTTAAACGGTTTTTGCCAACCCTAGCCCTAACAATCGCACGCAATTCGCAAGTACAGTAATTCCGCGACAGGTCACACATACGACAACTCGTGAGAATGCAGCTGACGGAGACACCCGAATCGAACCGATGACAGCCGGAGAAAATGATCCGCATTGTTCGAATTTTAATAGTAATTTTGTTTATTTGGTAAATGGCTTTCGATTATTCCTTGAGGAGGCAAACATAGGATTATATGAATGGTTCCTTAATGGAAGAAAAATAGAGTTGATGATACAGCTGCTTTTAGTCAAGTTGGAATTGAAAGAGTCAACTGATTGAGTTGAGTCAGTGGTGTTTGCTTTATTTAGGTTAGCAACTTGTCTTGTGAATTTGCACAACGTCTTCGTGTCTGCAACTCTTGCATTCCTACCTTTAGAGGACGGTTGGTTATTTTGGGAAGCAAACACAGAACAGTCCTCTGTGCCCAGAACATGAAAGGCTAATGTAGTTTTGGTGGGCTGGACCCACTGACGGCTTTAAGGAGTTACGCCTTTTGCACGTCCTATATATAACTTATGGGTTAAAAGTAAAAATGGGGGTTCCTCAAGGCTCAATATTGGGTCCTTTCCTTTTTCTAGTATATATAATGATCTACCCTATTTATTGAAAAACCAACTTCAAAATAGGTGTTATTTGCTGATGACACTTCCCTATTTTTTAAGATAAATAGACGGGCCCTAAATCTAGATGACGTGAATAATGCCTTACTTCAGGTCCAAAATTGGTTCACAGCAAACAATTTGGTATTCAATAAAAAAAAAACCAAATGCATAAGATTTGCTTTACCGTATGTTAAAAGTAGAGATTGTGATATAATATTGAATAAAGAGAAACTAGAATTTGTAGATAAAACGGTTTTCCTGGGGATTACGCTTGATTCAAGGCTACAATGGGGTTCTCATTTAACTTCTCTTGCGGGGCGGTTAAGTTCAGCAGCATATGCCATTAGAAAAATCCGTCAATATACTGATGTAGATACCGCTAGACTGGTCTATTTTAGTTACTTTCATAATATAATGTCTTATGGCATTTTGCTATGGGGACGGGCTGCAGATATTGAGTCTGTATTTATTCTGCAGAAAAGGGCCATCAGAGCCATATATAACTTCGTAGGCGCGATTCTCTAAGGGAACTGTTTAAGGATATTGGCATCATGACGGTGGATTGTCAATACATCTACGAAAACATAATGTACGTCAGAAAAAATCTGAACCTTTTTGGTAAAAGAGGTGACAGACATAATTACAGTACTAGAAATAGGGACCAACTAGTTCAGCCAGGCTTCAGACTCGCTAAAGTAGACTCATCTTTCATGGGGTACTGTTTGAGATGCTATAATAAAATTCCACAAAGTATTCTTGAACTGAATGAGACGAAATTTAAAACATGCACTAAACGCACACTATGTAAGCAAGCATAATACAAGTTGAGCGATTATATCGCTGATAAAAATGCTTGGCTCAATGCTGGTCCTGCTCCACAAGGACAGCGCGCATAGGCTTACTTGAAATAAATGCTTTGATTTTGAACTTATTTACATCATTATTTGTCATTATCTTGCTCTTATCCCAATTTATTTTTGGTTGGTGCAACATGTTTTTAAGGTTCCGTACCTCAAAAGGTACGAAACCTTAAAAACAAAGGAACCGATCATCACTTTCTTGTCCGTCTGTCCGTCTGTCCGTCCGTCTGTCACCACAGATTTTCTCAGGAACGGGTGGACCTAGCAATTTGAAATTTATACCAGATACTGAAGTCCCTATTAGGTGTATAAAGTCCTGAGTCAACCTCATAAAAAGATATGGGCAAATTTAGATTTTCGCGAAAACTTGTAAGTACCAAAATTTACCTTAATTTTCAACTTTTTTTAAGTATCGGACTTTCCCTTTACTTGTGCTGCTACCTACCTTGCTTTTAACCAAAACTGTCAGTTCTAGGACAACCGTAAGTACCCTATAGGTTTTGGGTCGAAAACCTATGTGGTAGTTCCCGTTGACCTAGAATCACGAAATTTGGGGAGAAGCAATGTCTTACAGCACATATAAAGGGAAAAATCTGAAAAACGTAAATAAGTGGTTTAAAAAAGGAAAAAAAAGCGATTTTATTATTACAAACTTATTATTTGAGGTTGGTACAATAGCCGTTTCTTAGGGATCGAACATCAAAGTTAAATAATATGTCCTTTAAAAAGGAACCCTCGGTGTGCGAGTCCGACTCGCTCTTGGCCGGTTTTTTTTTTTTTCTTTCAAATTTCTCCTACGCTCCACTGGATGTTTACTTATCGCTTGTCCATCGATCACTTCATCACCATCACTGGCAGCCTTGTTCCACTCTGTAAGTATGCTAGGCCTCCACCCATTTGTGCCATGATTTGGTTACTTATACTTAGATAACAGCTACTTCTTCTTCAACCTTTGGTCACACAAACTACAAAAAAACCCAAACCAGGGCTCTTCCAAACCTCTCCATTTTTGGCAGTTTTGTGTCATGTCGGTCTTGTTTTTCCCGGCCACTTTAATAAGATCGTTTGTCTACCTACTCGGTTAATGCTACTACTTTTTGCTTAGTTTCCAAATGTATCTTTCAATTTGGCGTCACCGCAAAGGACGTGTTCTCACACACTATTTGAAACTTCTACAACAGTCTATTTGTGTATTACGTAGTACTTATGTAACTAAACTTTACCACAGTTACTGACATCTAAAACCGATACTTTTGACCGGACAACAGTCAATGGGCGACCCTGACTGTTATTTGAACTGAACTTCAGTAACGTTGTTGTAGTGAGACTAGTTAAGGTATGGGATGTGACCTACACGTGCCTGATTTTTGGAGTTTGCTGTAGTACGAAATGTAGAAATAACAGTTGTCAGTACACAGTATGCACTACGACCCATCAAACTGTACAAAACCAGCTTATACGGATCTGTCATGGTACAGAAAATCTTTACAAAGCGAGGCCATGTTATAAATGTATAGCTTGAAGTGTCGCCATGTGTACGATGTTAAAGCTATAGATAATACGATGATTTAAAGATCTGGACCCCAATCGCATAACCAATTGCCTTCACAACTGTCTCCAGCACAACGTAATTAATATTGATGAATTCAATTACTCCTACGAACGCTAACGTTGCGTTGGAAGACGTCCCACTACCTAGTGGGAGGTCAGTCCCGTGCGACACGCATCCAGCGGATTCCCGCAACCTTCACCATCGGACCATGTGGCGACACTTGGAGGAGGCCTATGTCCAGCAGAGGACGTCTTTCAGCTGAAATGACGAATTACTCCTCTGATTATCAGAACCAGCACTGTATAAGCACTTTGCTCAGCCTCTAGTCTCGGAGTCTCGGACATACAATCCTGGATCGCTCTCGTGATCGGATCTATCAACTACCAGCCTCTCTGTCCTTTGAGAACCGAACATAAACTTGCCCGATTTTTACAACACTTCTTATCCAATTTCATATCTACAACAAGATAAGTAGGTAATTTTGCTTTTAACGTTTGCGTAGCGTTTGATTTCAGATGCCCAACGTGTCTTTCTCAAAAGACTGCAGGATACTTTACTAACAGAACAGTTCAAATACCATTGCATAATTCCAGGAACTGAAACCCTTTCACATATACACACCGGAACCTTAACTTACTGCCTACAGTCGGAACTATAAGTCTTCAAAGGCTTCAAAATCTGACATCCGACATTCTTCCCTCCATTGTACACTCTCTCGACTTAATATTATAAATCTACTCACCCACTTCCGTTCGCAGCGTTATACTAATCATCTACAATGAGTTTCTCGTTACTGCCCTTATCCTTAGCCTTCCATATAGATTTTGTTACACAACGCAAACTAGACTATATTTTAATATAGGTAAAGTTGAATTTCAATTCTGATGAATCTGGATCAGTTGCCACCACAAGAAAAGGAAATTAGGAACGTAAAATAAGAAACTTAAAGTTGAATTTGGTTTAAAGGGGTGATCAAAGTAGATTGATGAATTTTTGTTTTTTTCAAGGTATTTTTATTTTTTTTTGAGAGGTTTATATCTGTTAGATTGTATTTATATTTAGTATTAAGTGGTTTTGTCAATAGTGGTTTAATAAAGATGTAAGTGTTGATCTTCCGGGAGAGGCTGATGGTACAATAATACCAAATATTATGTAGTTCCATAAAATTATTATAGGTACTACGATCGACATTTTGAATGACCGTCTGACCAGATTCTCTATATTTGAAGTAGGTAAATAGAGGTAAATATGTATTCCTAGTATCCTCAGATTACTCAAAATCTTGTGTGAAAGTTTACCCAAAAAACTTAACTCCGAAAACTTCACCAATCTGGTTTAAGTTATCGGTAAACAAAATCAAGATGAAAACATTTACCTACCAGCATTGAAAATTAAAACATGTTCCGAAAACATTTCACCGTTAAAACTGAATATTCACAGTTCACACACAATCGCACAAAAGTGAACCAGCTGTACATTTCTGTACACAATACGCAACACCATGTATACCGTCAAAGCTGCCGATACAAACAAAACCTATGGGAATCTTTAACGAAAATCGGACATCGATAATCCTCCCAATGAACGAGGACTTTTACCAACTTATCTTACAGTTGAACATAGGGTATTCAACCTTATGCTGTAAGAAACACAATCCATAGTAAAGCTAAAGATATCTTTGGCAAACCAAAAGCTCAGTAGGAAATTACAAACTTTTGTATTACTGCTGATGAGATACTTTTCATACAAGAAGCGACCGTAAGTCAAGGTGATAAAAGCTAGAGCGCTGAATGGGGGACAACAAGTAAAAACCAGTAGTCGTCCGTCAATAGAATGCAATCCCGCAAATCTGCATTCAAAATTAGATTGTTATCTGTTAATGTGGCCGGTTCCACAATATCCGGTTGGAAGCGGTTATTGTTGGTAAATTCTAAAGTAAATAAAATCGGGATTAACGAAAGAAAGTCCTTACATATTTATAATGAAGTACTTAATCTTCGGTTAATTGAATTGTGCGAGTTAAGTGGTGTCGTCTGCCCCTTTGGGAGCACCATTCACCTTACGATATAATGAGTATAAAAGGTGGCTTGAATAACATTCTAAAGTCGGAAGTCCTGTACTTAAAAGAAAGTTCCATTCATTAAGTTCCTAATAGATTTTATCTTATTTTAAGGGAATCACACGCTTGGTTACCACATTTTGTCGCATTTCGGTAGTATTAAGGTACTTAATCTCCGATCAGACAAAAGTCTGCTACTAATCGGAAGATGAATAGTGCATACAGCTTTAGTTACTACGGCCAATTCTGAGTTTTATTTTCTTTAAGGGAATCGGACAGATGGGGATGGACTTATTGTGAAGTATTTAGGTCATGAGAAATGGCCAACAGATGAGAGTTTTACTGCCCACTGAACACTCCATATTCCATCATTAGCTTTGTGATTCTCCTATTTCTTGGTGCCTACCTACATATGGTTTCGAAGACTAAGTTTGTTTTGGACACAGCAAATTTTTAATGTGTTTTGGAGAAGGGTAGAAGGCAGCATCTTCCCATGATCTATCTACAATGGCGATAGTGCAAATAAATGAAATAATTAGATTTTTTGCAAAAAAAAAAAAAGTATTTTATTTCAGCCTTTTAAGTTGGGTTAAGATGGTATCTCCCAAAAACTCTTGTTACGTTCTCATTTTCCATTGTTACTATAAAGTTCTTAGCAGGTCATCCACATAGACATATGTATTTAAAGAAAATAACACATAAACAACAAAAGCAATATGAATTAAAATTTTATGGGTGCACCGCGCAAACTTCCTTTACCAAATGAAAAGAATCACGCAATTATGAGGTTACTTACAACATTTACAAAAAAGCAGCCGAACTGAAAACTTCTTTTTAGAATACGGTTAAAAACAAAGTTTAATTAATTTGCAACCGTTTACCTCCTGTTGACAGTCAACCATTTACAAATAGAGCTTAATTTTTTGCGGCAATTGACGTCTATCTCAGGGAGATAAGCACCCGATTTTATGGTTTCCTTAACCCACAAACAGGATCAGGACCCGTCTGATGTCAATGGGTACGGATACACATTGACATCAGACGGGTTTCGACACCAAAACCCATCTTCCACTGGATTGAACGCCGTACAATTAAATTCATTGGACTATTTGATCTTATCATTGCACCTAAACAAATAGAGGACATGGCGATTTAAATTGAGACGGAATCAAAATGATTTTCGACTGTATTGTTAGAATGATAAGGTTATGGTTTGTGTGGTGGTGGAGTGTCGTAAAGGTAAATAAATATGTCTCATTATGTAATTTTATTAGTGTGTGGTCTAATGACAAGCTGAAGCAACTTACTAAAAAAGGGTAACGTGTCAATGAAGTAAGTACACTTTTCTAATGAAATTAAAAATAATTGTGGTTCATAGGATCTCGAATCAAATATCTTATTCTGATTTTCTGATTATGAATACTGTGCATATTATGGGAACTGTCTAAAAGACCGAGTTAACTGCTTCATAGACACTTGGATATACGTATCCAAGTGTCTCAACATTAAAATTCAATGAAAACACCCTGTTGATAAATGCTGAATGGGGTAGTTGACACACCAATCAATTGAGATACTTTTTAAGAGCTGTCAAAATGCGGTTCTCTCATAGATTTTGTATGGCAATAGCCAACTGTGACGTCACTGTTCTTTCAACTCAATTACTCAACTATTTATTGATTTCAAAGCAACTAAAATCGAATTTGGCATTTAATTGAAAATAAAACGGGTTTTCGGGCCCAAAATAAAGTGTTTTTTTTAGAGATTGGTGTTTTGGAATTATTGTTTTATGGTGTCATCTACCCTATTGTCCCTATTTACATCTACCTCTACAATTATATTATAAAGAAGAAAGATTTGATTTTTTTTTTGTAAAGTATTTTATTATTTTTTACTTATATTATTTTATGTTACATTTACCTACTGACTTGACAGGAATATTTACGTACCTTACTTTTTTATTATTATTGACATATGATTTTAGTGATTTTTATTGACATTGATTTTGTAAATTATTATTAATTTTATTTGATTATTGTGAATGTGGGGACCATGTGGGTTTCATTTTTATATATTTTTTGTTTGTTTTCTTTTTTTTTCCCCACAACTGTCTGGCAGTTTGAGTACTATAAGCGACCTACCCAAATGTCCTTTCTTTGGTATTGTTCGTCGTTTCGTTGAGCTCTTTGGGTTATAAGTCGAGCTACACGATAACTGACAAATGCTTGCACTGACTGGACAGGTCCACTCAAATCTGTGTGGTTCTTTCTTCAAAAGACCATCTCAGACACTAATCTGCATAGTCCTCATGTGAATTGAGCAAAATTATGTCTGGACTTCAAAAGAGACTATGCCCTCTGAGTTTGTTTCGGCTGTTTCTTCTCAGAGTAGTCAGGTACGAAACACCGGCCCCATCTAGTTTAAAAAAAAAATGACGTGTAAAGTGTAAAAACCTACTTGCAAAATAAACATCATTTATCATTTGCATGTAACGAATAAACATAAAAACTACTAGACCGATTTCAAAAATTCTTTTGCCGTTAGAAAGCTACATCTTTACCGAGTAACATAGGCTATACATTATATTGATATCATGCAAATTAGCCGAGCTATCACAATTTTCGCGGACAAAGTCGCGGGCTAAGTGCTACTCACTAATATTTCTAGAACTAAACTTATCTTCTCGCTGACATCTTTCCACTTACACCACACCACAGATTCGCACATCCAACCAAATGATCAGTACATATTCAACACAGATTAAGTTCCAGGTCTTTCGCTCGACGGAGTGCGAATGCCCACTCGATAGACATCCCATATCCCATTGTCGAAAGCAAAAAACGATGATACTGCGAACTTTTGTCGAACGCCGCATTGTTTGCGAAAGTGATCGAATTAGTGATGTGTCTCTGTGGGCTTTCGCAGTGAGGATTATGTCAATTTCGTTTTATTGGACTTCTATTTGATGTAGTTCGATTGTCATTTGTTTAGTTTGGGAATGGTAACTTTTTATTTATTTATTTAACACTTCAAGCACAAAGTACAGAGGCGGACTTAATGCTATAGGCATTTTCTACCAGTCAACCTTTAGTTGATGCAGAGACAAGCAGTGGTAGGTGTCACTTCTGAAAATGAGAGAATAATTTTATTTACGAGTAATACTACGATATACTACAAGGATATATAAATACTATACATATATCAAACACTATAAATATATATCAAATACTATAAATATATATTAAAATAGATGTAAGTAGACATTGACACGGATATACTAAAATAAAAAGACAAACAATGAGGAACAATGAGGCTTTTTCGAGGTGAGGGCGGCATAAAATCTCTGACACCAGGTTAGGCACTAACCACACGAGAAAGAGAGAAGGGTACAGTAAGTAAGGAGGTGGCTGCATGGTGCCTGAATAATAACAGCCAGGGATATATATCCCTCAAATGGCTTAGCATGATCCTCCATTACTCCTAAAATACTGCAGCATTAATTTTGAAATAAATATATGGTAAAGTTGAGGATTAATGGTAAGTCCTATGTGTGACGAAAACACGATTCCATAAACTTTTCTCGATAGAAAAAAAAAACCAAAGTAACCTCCAAATCGAACAATAAACCGCTGGTATTCAAAAAGTACTTGAAATTAGATCATGAAACTTTGCATACTAACTGAACTAACGATAAAGCAGGTCTTATGTGTTTTATTTTTTTAGTCCAATCAATAGATTTTTTGTAAATCGCAAAAAACCACTCATTCGCACTATTCGGCCGCAGTGACTGACGTAACAACCGCTTTGTAGTGCAAGCTGATTAGAACTTTATTCTAACAGTATTTCAAACGAAGTTTGAATTTGAAACACCACAAATAGAGTTGCTAATTTTAGGGTTAGAAGGGCCTTATACCGCGCGTTGTCGCACACGGGTGGCCCACCCATGGCACCCATTACACACCTACCGAGTTTCCTCCTCCGTGCCGGCTGTCATTTGTAGATCTTTGACAGTCGTTACTGATAGTCAGTGGCCCAAAAGTCTGACAACCAGTCATGCCAAGGGGTATCGTATTACCCAGTAATTAACTGCCTTGTGAAGGTCAGATAGGCATTCGCTCCATGTAAAATTGTACTGGTAGGTATTCAGCTGTATCCGGTAAGACTGGAAGCTGGTCCCATGGTTAGGAAAGCCTAGGCAGCTGATGATGAGGGTACGATAGGTGACTGGTTGTGTCTACTTAATTGATAGATACTTAGAGCATTTTATACACATTTTTTTCATATATATATTCCAGCCGTGTGGTATCCGGCAGAGTAGAATAGAACCAACCCATTACACTCACGGGTGTCGTATAAGGCGACTAATGTCTGAGGCAGAACACCTTGCGCCTCCGTAGACCAGAGAATGGGCAACAGCGTTTTCTGTTAGTCTTTCATCACTGCGATCTCCAATCCGCCTGCCAAGCGTGGAGATTACGGCAAATTCCTCCCATCATGGGAGAGGCTTATGTCCAGCAGTGGACGTTATGGGCTGTTGTTGTTGTTGTTGTTGTTAGAGCATATTTTATTGAACAGTCGGTAGTAACACCTTGCTCTTACCGCTGCATAACTTAGCACAGAGTTACAAAAGAATACACTGGTTTTGTTTCCACCATAAACGGTGTAAAACACCTCTTAACGAAGCCGAAAGGCACATATTCTCCTCGTTATTGCGATCATTTTTTTGTTCTACACCATACCTGGGAACCTTCTAGTTACGGAGATATTGGGGGTCAAAGTTCCAACTTTTTGACAAGTTTTTTTTTAGATAAGTACAAGTTTTTAATGTAAGATTTTTACTTTAAACACCTCCACGACCCCCGTACTATTCAATCCATCTATCAGCACAATGTTTTGAGTGCGTTACATTGAGTTCTACCACAAAACATGATTTTTCACCCCAAAAAAGAAAGTCGTTTCCCAGCAATAATTTTTGCGTAAAGTTACATAATTTGATGAACAGAATGCTTGGTTGACGGCTTCGTGATGAGGTTGTTTAGGTACACCCTGTATAATTTATGTGACCTACTTTTAACTATCAAAATTTTATTGGAACACAGACATTAAAGTCTTATTACGATTCCTCCTTTCTCCTTTCAATTGCCTTTGTTAATAGTGTTGAATCTGCAGTCTTTGCTTCAAAAATTGTAGGTACAGAATTCACCATTTATTTGCACAACACTCGAAACACACATCACCAACAGCCATCGTGAATCTGACATAATTACACTCCAACAGATCAGACAATAAAAATTACCCACCCCAAAAAGACGCGTCGATAAGTATCATCAATCGAATCAATCAGACGCACTTCCACTCGACGTACGGCCATTATATCTATACCGATAGGTAGTAGAGCTTCGATTATGAGACGGAAGTGAGTGGTAACTTTGCGACCAAGCATTTCGGACTAGTCTCATCGTCTAATTCGTCTTCTAAAAAAATCTGCCCTTCACTACCCATTTTTGTTTAGCGCGTTTAAAAAGAGCTGGGGCCTAAAATTGCTGCTTTCGCAGAATCATAATACGAAAAAAAATAGGACAAATTGACAATAGGCGAGACGACAAAAAAAAACTAATTAGTCCGTCAGTTAGATTATCAGAAAATATTTGACCCGTGTTTTTTCTTTTGAAATTAATTAATAAAATAAAATTCTCAATACGTCACGCCTAGGTATAATTTTTAGCTAGTTCTGACGTCACGAGCCCCCACTCCCGAGTTTTGATGCGTTTTATCTTTGTCAATATTCATTGATTTACAAAAACAAAAAATACGTGTCTATTAATTTCCAATAATAAATAATAATGTTTGGCAGTCCTATACCAGTCGCTAAAACAAAAATCTATTCACGCGGAAAACACGATCAATGCCCTTAAACAACAGCGCGACCTTACAGAACATATCTCGGAGCTCAAGCAGACCATACGGGATTCTAGTTCTGCGGGAAATGCTTCTTTTGCCGATATGGTGAAAAAGGGATCAAACCATTTCGTTCGACCCAATAACTTAAGTTCTGTCGCCATCTATCCAAATGATATGTTGAAAACCAGTGACGAAACCAAAGAACTGGTGCAAAAAATCATACGGCCCGAGCAAATGAAACTGCAAGTACGTGGTGTCCGAAAAACGAAAAATGGTGGCGTAATAATAAGTACCGAGACGAAACAAGACGCCGATAAGCTGAAGAACGCAGTCCAGCTCTCTACATCTGGACTTACCGCCGACGAACCCAACAAGCGCAAACCTCGAATCGTGGTTGTAGGAGTGCCGACTTCTTTGGCTGAAAATGAGGTTTTCAAGTGCATTTTCGAGCAAAATATAGCTGACAAATTACCAGCGATGTCCCTAGAATCCTTTTTGACCTTGATAAAATTAAGCCACAAATCTGGGAAGAGAGAGGCTGCGACCTGTAACTTCGTTATTGAAGTTGCAGCCAACATACGAAAAATTTTAATACCTCAAACTAGGATTTTTATAAATTGGTCATCATGTCCTGTCAGGGACTTCACGTTAGTTACGAGGTGCTATAAATGCCAGCAGTATGGCCATGCAGCCAAATCTTGCAGAGAACTATTTTCCGTATGTGGTCACTGCGGTGACGCAGGTCATACAATGTCCGAATGCGCGAAGAAAGCTGACACTCCGAGATGCGCGACTTGCTCCCGCTTTAAAAAGCCCAGTGACCACAAAACGGGAGACGCTGAATGCCCTGCCAGAAAAATAGCGGAACATAGATATATAAACTCCGTCGATTATGAGGGCACCTAGTGCGTCATACTCCAAGCCAGTCCGTTCCGTTGATCTTTCGCTGTCTAAGCAAATTGTCGCCCACAACAAAAATACCTTGACGGTGTTTACTTGTTTAATACTGCTGACAATCATATTAGTATTAGCAAATAAGTGCTACAAACTGTTTTCCTTAGATTTATTTACATGTGTGACCCTAATTATTATTTGTTGTTCGTATCTTATAATAGCGTTCAAGTACATTAGGTATATCATAATATATTAACCCACACTAACTTATTTCACTATTATGTTATAAACTGTTAAGAAATCCATTGTCCAAATAGTATTTATTAGAAACATGCCGCCTGTGATACAGGTTTAACCTAGTACAGGCATCGAACTCTGTTATACCAACATTATTTTTAAGATTTAACTTGTATTTTTCGTGCCAATTTTAAATTTGAATAAATATGTTATTATGTTATTATAATACTCTAACTGTCGTCATGCCTATTCATAATATTGTCTGTGTCTATGACCTTAGAGACCATCATCTGCCTAGCCTTTTCCCCAACTATGTTGGGGTCAGCTTCCAGTCTAATCGGATGCAGCTGAATACCAGTATTTTACATGGAGCGACTGCCTATCTGACCTCCACAACCCAGTTATTACCGGGTAATACGATACCCCTTGGTAAGACTGGTTGTGAGGCTTTTTGGGTCTCTGACTAGCTATCGACTGTCAAAGATCTACAAATGACAGCCGGGACCAACGGCTTAACGTGCTTTCCGAGGCATGGAGGAAACTCGGTATGTAATGGGTGGTCACCCATCCACAGACCAACCTAGGCAAGCACGGCTTAACCTAACGATCGACCCGAGTGGCTGTTATTATTTATCCACGAGCTCCTGACCATGACCTTAAGAATTTAATTTTTTTAACGTGATTTTATATTATGTACCTATAGGTATTATGATTCTGATAAAGCAGCCATTTAACCAAACAATGCTCTGGGGGCCTACCCCCAGAGCATTGTTTGAGACTAAGTATGTACAAAAAAATGAATCCTAAGAGTTTAAGATAACCCAATACGTTGCAAAAATACACGTCCAACCTTGATGCCCGACTTAGCTCGAGCTTGCAAGATGCATGTTCGAGTAGGTACGCGTTTTGTAACGTATGGAGTTGTCATTAGATTAATTTTTCAGTAGTCTCAGAAAATGCTTTGCTCTGCTCTGCTCTTGGTGTGCGCTGACCATTATTGGGTAGCACACATTTTTAGACTAGTTATCTACAAGTATTAAGTAAGTACCTAGAAATTTATATTTTAAGCTATTCTGAGAATTAGCTTATGAACGCAGGGTTTAGTGGTCAAAAGAACACAATGTACGGGAGTTATTAAGTATCATCAATCGAATCGATCAAACGCACGTCCACTCAACGTATGGTGTCGATAGCTTTGATTATGAGATGAAATCGAGCGGGGGCAGTGTACCTATTGATCTGCAACCAAGTGTTTTTTTGTTTCCAGATCTAGATTTACATTTTAGTGATTTTTATACCTGCTAACAATTTGCCTAGGGAGGCTTGTAATGTCTAAAGTAGAAATCTAAAGGCCATTAATTGAATCAATTAGACGCACGTCCAGTTGTCGTGACGCCATAGCGATTATATCGATATGGTACTAGTCGATCATGATAGCAGATGTGGTAGCAGTGTAGTTAAGTACAATAATTAATTATCATGAATTACTATTATTCTGCTATAGTGTTTAGACTTGTTAGCTACGAAGGATTTATCAATACTTATAGGCACCATTATTAAGTAATTTAGACGTAGTACCACAGAGTCAATAACGATTCCACGTACCGCCTTAACGCTATTAGTAGCTTTCGATCTCCCTAGCTCTTCCCAAGGCATGCTTTACCACAGATTTAACGAGAATAAATGCTCTTGTAACAGCAATAGAAAAGACAGTGATTAAACGCATTAAAAATGATAAACATTGTGTTCCACGATTTTTGGCACACAGTGTATTATTATATTTTTTCTTTTATGAAACTGGCAACCTCATTCAGTAGCCAATAATTTAATAGAAGCGTGATAATCCAATCAGACCGTAACACGTAGTTATTTAAATATCAATTAATCAGTTAGGTTCTATCATTTCATTGTTATTTTTACCTCTTATTTGCAGTACAGTGACCTTTACTGGCGTAATCATAAGGTTGTATTTACTGTGAAAGGACTACAATAACGGATCGATCACCTTGACGTTCGATCCTCAAACTTTTGCATAAGAAAGCTCCAATCAATCAAAAATTTGAACTCAGAATAAACGTTTATAAATTCAAATTTCAAAAATAGTGCGATCCGTTCACGCCCGTTCATGCACAAAGGAACCATCGTTTTCAATCTATGGCTGTATCGATTTTAAATTTGTAAAAAATTGAATTAACATGAAAATATCACTATAACGGATTTGTTAGGAGTACAATGTGCGACAAATACGCGAAATTGTATCCCTTTGCGAGCAAATAAATTAACGTATATGACATTGTGTCATGTGCATATGCAGTGTTACAGAGTTCGATATGCTAATGATATTTTATTGTGATCGGTGTGGTAAATCGGTGAATCGCTAAGGCATCGAAATTATTTGTTGTTACGCGATTTCATGGAAAATCTGATAGCTTTATAGCTGCCTTATGGCGTATTAAAAACCTCTTGAATAGTAATGTGATACTTTTATTGAATAGTTACAAAGAAAAAAGAGATATTTAATGCAAGAGTTCTAGACTAAAATCATTACATCCAATAGGTATGGGTCCCGACTGTTGCAGTCAATATGTCCTGTCTCTTGAACTTGTCTTATTCTTTTCAGTTTTTTTATTTAAAGTTATTAGTTAATTTTTATGCAGTCGGGGTTTTTTAATTTTTTAAATTATTTTTCAACATTTTATTGTCGATTTTAGTTATATCTACTTAGTCTTCCCTTCTCAATTCCTACTTTATGTTAATATACGTATGAAACCGGATCTTCACAAGAAAAGTTCTTTGTTTTAATTACAATTTTTGCCTTGTCTTATTTAATATTTTTGTTTAATTCGTAACTGAGTATTTTAAAATAGATAAAGACATAAATTCATCAACGGGTTTTTAACGGATATGAAGAGTGCTTATGAATTAATTTGCTATATTATCGGAGAATTGGCAATTCAAGTGTAAAATATATAACATGACATATTAGTCACAATCAAGACTGATATTTATGATCAAATCAATAACATGTTTTAAAAAGCAAAAAAAAATTGCATGCTCCAATAAAAATGTGCTGATTGAATATAAGGGTATTATAGATTTGAAACACATTATTATTCAAAGAGTTTTCATTAATGGACCATTTGCCTATTGCTAAATTAAGTATTTATATCACTTTGCCAATAAACGAATTTGTAACGGTCTGTTGAGTTTCGTTGTGGATCGTATTATGCAATTTAAATCACAGTAGCAGAAGCAATAACCATAACAAAGCTACCTGCATTTACACATGTTACGAAATCTGCATACATATTTTCGTGCCCCAGTCATATGTAAAAATCATTTATCGACATTTTAAATTCTTTTATCAACGGCACATGTACACTGCGACGAATCGCTCAATAGATTTTTTATTGCCAATAAAATGTGTACGTAGTTAATTTGCGTATGTTGCATTGTAGACCGCACATTGTGCGTACACGTCACTCCGCCGCCCTTAGGGCGCGACCCGCTGCCCTCGTGTCGCCAACATTTCACACAACGTTACAATTCAATTATCGAACGCTTTCATTGTGTTTTATTCATAATTTTAAATGGCCTTCCAAGTTTTGGTGGCCATGTCGATTTCTCGACAAAACCTCATTTGAATTTGAAGCAAACGGATGACATTCCTGAATTTTTTAGCGCTTTCGATAGGGACATCTTGTATCACTTACAAATTTGCATTTAACTTGGTATTGTAGTTATATTGGATCATATCGTATATGATAGACATATGCTAATCTTCATAGAAATTATATTGATCCTTAGCCGTTGGAGTTATTGCCTCCTTTGATACAGCAGAATGTTATTCTTCAATCTAGCTTCCGTTATGATTTCTATTGATGTTAAAATTGCATTATTGTAAATAGATTCTTGACCTTAAAATATTCCAACGGTCTCCTAGCTTAGAAATCGATACATTATTGTTATTTTTTAAGTACCTACATTGTGAGAAATTATGTGGAATAATTTCTTATTCAAATTTTTGTGCGTGTCTTACAATATTCACGAATACTTGTACAAGTAGATAGGTGGTTGCGCTTGCCATTGAAACGTTTAATAAAGAAAATAAGAATTCCTAAAAAAAAAAATGTTCTGGTACGTTTGATGGCAAAAAAATCATCGAAATCATTGTATTAATTCAGTGAGATATTTAAGTCATCACCTTATTAATCGTTTGTTTAATTAATTGATTCTAAATCGATTCTCGTGGCTAGATAATAACAGCCGCTCGGTTCGATCTTTAGGTTAAGCCGTGCTTGCCTAGGTTGGTCTGTGGATGGATGACCACCCATTACATGCCGAGTTTCCTTCGTGCCTCGGAAAGCACGTTAAGCAGTTGGTCCCGGCTGTCATTTGTGATCTTTGACAGTCGTTGCAGGTAGTCAGTGGCCCAAAAAGTCTGACAACCAGTCTTACCAAGGGGTATCGTATTACCCAGTACTAACTGGGTTGTGGAGGTCAGATAGGCAGTCGCTCCATGTAAAATACTAGTATTCAGCTGCATCCGGTTAGACTGGAAACCGACCCCAATAAAACTTGGGAAAAGGCTAGCCAGATGATGATGAATTAATCGATTGGGAAATATCTTCTATCTTTAAAAATAGACCAAACCTACAGCAATCCAGCAAACTGATTCATATTCAGTTGGTGAAATTATTGTCTGTACCTTTAAGACTTTAATATTTGTGTAATGAGCATGGACGTTTGTTTCCGAGTCATGGATGTTTATATGTATAATAAGTATGTATTTACAAACAAAGAAGCATCCATGTAGTATATCAACTATCTGGTTTTCCCGACACAAGTCTCGTTGCTTAGTGTGGCACTAGATGGTCCAGCGATATTTATTTAAACTTAATCCTATGGAAACTAGTATTATTTTTACTAGCCATCGTTTTTTCCCACTATACAGTGCAAAAGCCTCTCATCGTTCTTACCATTTCTCCAGCGCTGTTCGTGGTCGATCTTTGTGATCAGAGTTCGTCCAGTAATCGCCATCTCTGCGGTTCTGTCTGGACCGGCCACGTTGCCGTTGGGCTAAAGTCACTTTAGCTCATAGCTCCTCCGGTATGGACAGATGTGGCTAGCCCAGTTCCATTTTGGTTTGGCAGCTGTGTGACCTACAACAGCAATTTGTGGTTCGAGACATGTTTGGTATTATCGAATTTAGGAAGAATGCCATGTCCATTTGTTTTCTTTCTAGTGAGAGAGGGAGAGGAGAGGTTCTTTCTTATTTGTTTTGTCGACAATTAGCTGTTCCAGTTGCTTTCGGTGCTAGCGACTTCTTTATCTTGTCTTACCTGGAATTAGAAGGAGACTACTTGGCCAAGGTGTTTGTTTAGTTTGGTAGAATATTCTTAATAGTTTAAAAATTTCATCAGCTTATCATAACATAAATATCACACAAGCCGTTCTTGGTTGTTCACAATATTTTCACATATATTTTTTATTAATTTATTTCAACAAAAAGTTACAAGAACAGTTGGTCGGCAGTGTTCTCGTGGACATAGCTCTTAGTTACCTAAAAATAATACATTATTATAAAAGGTTACGGAATACATAGTTTTATTACACAGACGTACGCATCACACCACGCCTAACTGTACACATACTCGAGCTGCTCAGTGTTTAATCCAAAATTGACGTAGGAACGTAGGAAATTGATATAGGTTTTAGAATTGGTATTGAAATGGAAATGGGAATAAGATTTTAAAAAAAAAATTAATTGAAAACGATTCCAATGATAGTACTTCATAACTCTGCGTTGCTATTTGATTGAGTAATAAGAAATAGGAAAAAAAATGCTTGTAATTGGAATTTTAGTAGTTTCGATTTTTTTCCAATAAGTTTGTTAATAACTACTTACTAGAGTTGGAGTTTTTCCCCTGTTGGTGGCAATAGGCTCAGCCCCTACTACGTAAGACATAAACATAATGTGGGTGTATTATATAAACCTCTGCCAAACCATTCAGGGATTACACAGATAAATATTATGTTTTGAAAATTGTTACTGTTTTTACCAACCTAGCCTTTATTTTTTTAAGTTGATTACTTAGACTGCGAGTTACTAAGGAAAAAAAAAGTTACTGACTTATCCTGTCAGTCATGTTTAGTCTTATTATTAATTAATATTAGCTGACATCAAACCGGAGTGTGTAAAAAATATTGTATGATTCATCCAAATAACCATATAAAGTAAATATTTAATAAATTAAATGAAGCCTTTCTTCTTTATCAGGTGTGAGTGTGTCACAAGGAAAATAAATTATTTTCTACTAAGACATAAATCTTGTTTGACTTTACACAGCAGTTTTGTTCAGCATGACTTTAAGGTGCCTACTATGCCTATTGCTGATCAATTACCTCTTTATAGTGATAATTTACAGGGTCTCGTGTTTGACCTCTCCTTAAGCAATATGTCTTAATGTTGTAATTTATAAGCTAGTAACGTAACAGATAAATATTTTTTAAAGACTAAAGAAAAGTTTGATCTCGGAAAGATTTTAATTAACAAGGCATTGTTATTTTTTGTTTGCTAAAATAATTTATTTTATGTAAGTATAATTAATTGTCTGTCGAACTCGAAACATTCGAGGTTAAACTCATACCTAAATAAGTAAATAAAACATGCCAGTTATCTGTTTATCAAGAAATAAACTAAATATTGATAGCCAGCATTGTTTTCTCAATAAGCATTACAATGAAAACGCTAAGTGGCCATTGAGTGGTTCAGGTGTGTGAGACTGAGACGACAGGTAGTGTCATACGAATTTATTCTTGTTTCGTACACCAACTCATCAAACAAAAAGACGAAGCATCAGAGTGAGACCGCGGCTCAAACCCGCGCAACCAATTTGCATTGTACGCCCGGCTAGTAAACGTTTAAAATTCTTATTTCGAACTGTTGGTCTCGTTCTGCATAATAACATCCGTAAGGCAATGGCAGTTACTTGGCCAATGGGGAGGCGCGGCGCACACTCGTGGGCGTAGTGGAGCGCGCGGATTGGTCCGCTCGCTCGGGTTTATCACTCGATTTGTCGGTAGCGGCGTCACCGCAGTCGCGGCGCGCGATTGTCGATTGTCGCCATTGTGTCGAGTGAACGACGGACGCGCGGAGCTCGTGCTTGTTTGATTTGCAACACGCGATACGATAACGTAAATCGAATAAATCGATCGTGTAATATAATAACAGTTACATAAACAATGACAACAGTTGCTTATAATTATTGAGTAATTTGTTTATTTTTTTCAAAAAAGATTTGTGTGTGCAGTGCCGCCGGGACTTTGTTTTTTGACGTGATTCAAAGGCTTCATTCTGGATCTGGAGTTACACCAACGCGCCAGCGGTCACTTTATGAGGTACCTAAACATAGTTTTTCTTTGTAAAAAACTTGTGGTTGAACGTTTTTTTATGATGGCGGCTGTGTCTGAGGTCGAAACACTGGCGATGGTCGATGAACTTGAGTTGTGACCAATCGATTTGTTTTGCCGTTTGTTCCACGATTGAAGTTTCCTGCCTTTTTTTGTTTAGTAAGTAAAAATACCCTCGATCTGTTTTCTTGGTAAAGAATGTCAAGGCCAGTAGACTTCAAGTTGAACCTTAAACTGTTTTTATTTATTTGCATCTCATTGCATGTGCCTGCTTTTGTTTTTGTTCATACTTAGGTGTACTATTTTCTCTAAGTACAAAATACAAATCTAGGTACATATGTTATTCAGCTGTACTGTTACTGTAGGTATGACTTACGTAACATGATTATGTAGTACCTACTTACATGTAGGTATATTGTAGATGTAGCTTGATACCTACATCTCAGTTAAACAATAAAAACATCAATTTTCTTAGTTTTCTTATCGGTGTGCTACCTTTCTATATTCATTTAATTAAGGGCGTGTCCAATTTTATCAAATTTCATAGCTACGGCTTATGAATGAGAACATTAAAAAATCTGATTAAGTAAGTAGGTAAGTAATTTGTTATCTAACACGTTCTTAAATCAAGATTATTATGTACCTATACTTACAAAATTATCTGAGCTATGGAACCATTTAAGTAGCTAGTTTCCTCGTAAAAATACAGACAATCTAAAGTAACTTGATAATAGGGATTATTAATGAAATACAAAACTCTTTTTATTTATGAAAAATGCCTTGTATTGGCGCATAAAAACATTGTGGTGCACTTGTTTAGGTTTCTAAAACATCACTTATTTTACAATTTACTGTTTTATGTAGCATGTTTTTGGCGAAACGGAACGCACTCTCAAAACGCACCGTCTTCGATAACAGGATTGACGTCAAAGTTCGTTGTGTCAAAAAAACCCTTTTATTTGAAAAGTGCTTAATGTTTCACTAAAATTTTATTATAAGTAATATTGTTATTGCAATTTTTACTTAAATAAAGCACATAAGTAGGTACAATTACTAAAATTATTTTATTAGGGCCAAAAAAATTAGGTGTAAATAAGGCAGATTGTGGGTAATGACGTCACATCATGGCCGCGACAGCTACGGACGTTTGAACTGTTGTAGAAAAACGCAGGAGTTTAATATTATTTTTGTGCGACAAGCAGTAGTTGAACTTAACTTTTAATACTTTTCTTGGGTTGATAGTACTGTATTTTATTGATTTAGGTGAGCGAAAAAAAATTACTGAAATGAAACTAATGAAACTGAAGTAACATCTTTGGGCCCATCCACCTTCTAAATATATTACCCCCTGTAATTAGAGGTTGCTCGGATCCTCTGATACTATTTCTATGGTACCTACCTCATCATTTGCCTAGCCTTTTCCCAACTACGTTGGGGTCGGCTTCCAGTCTAACCGGATGCAGCTGAATACCTGTATTTTACATGGAGCGACTGCCTATCTGACCTCCACAACCCAGTTAGTACTGGGTAAGACGATACCCCTTGGTAAGACTGGACACCCACTATTCTACACACACATCCTCTCACACTATTTCTATGGTACCTACCTACCCTATTAGGACTGTACGAAGATTTCTAACTATTAATTAAATAGCCAAGTCGATATACCTATAGATCCCTACTGTCCTATGAAAAGAGGCTTCTGTCGTGCTACCTAAGCAGGTATTAAGACTGTTGACAATTAGAGATAGACGTACAGATTCCGACTCATTTGAGTACTAAACTGGTTAACGAACATAATTATTCTTCCGTATCTTCTTATAAGATGAAATGGAATCTGTCTTACGCCACAGTGACGACGCCATCGCTGGCCGTCGCGATTTTCAATAGGTAGGTACTTACCTGTTAAAAGCTCAGACCAAGTAATTTAAACCAAGACATAGCGCTGCGAACAATAAAGTGAGGCCAGCGCAAATTACGTCTTGCTCTGTTCATACACGCTTACACGCACTGTACATTTACATTAACCTACATTTAACTACGCCTCAATAAATGCACAACGTGTTTACGAAACCGGCCTCACTTCTCTGTTCGCAGAATTCCGTCTAAACTTTTCTTTTTGGTCTAAGTGTACGTACACGGCGAGACGTAAATTGACGAGCCTCATTTTGCTGTTCGCAGAATTCCGTCTTTACTTTTTTATTTGGTTTGAGGTTAAAAGGTATCACATACTAGGTGATTATGATAACTTTTTAAAAAATTACCGAATCTCGTTAATTTCTATCAAAAAGGAAAAGAAGCAGATCCCAACACTTTATTCGTTATAAAGGAATAAAAAACAATTCACACACATACACTTTCTTCTATGGGTATCGGTAGGTAGGTACTTACAAGATTCCAGTTGGTGGAACATTACGTTTTTAAAAAACACGTAATAAGCATCATACCGTCATAGGTAGGTACCATGTATAATTATTTGCAAATAAATGAATTAAAAAAAAAATTAAAAACTACATTTTTATTAGAATCTAGAATCTTAATTGTAATATATATGAATAAAACTAACTTAGTTAAGTTATAGATCGTGCTAAGTTATTGACTTGCACCGTCATTACATTATCCTTACTATTTTTAGTAGGGTTACCATAATTTTACATAAACTGTGAGAATGATGTATTATTATTTCATAATTTTTGATTTATTAATATGTTTGTTTGAAACTCATTTCTTTTTTTTAGGGTTCCGTACCCAAAGGGTAAAAACGGGACCCTATTACTAAGACTCCACTGTCTGTCTGTCACTAGGCTGTAAATATCTCATGAACGATGATAGCTAGACAGTTGAAATTTTCACAGATGATGTATTTTTGTTGCCGCTCTAACAACAAATACTAAAAACAGAATAAAATAAATGTTTAAGTGGGGCTCCCATCAACAAACGTGTTTTTTTTTACGTTTTTTGCTCGATATTAATAACGGCAACAGATATACGCTTGAAATATTCACCGAATATTTTGTTGTATATGTTGTATGTAATAAACTAATTAAAATAAATATTTAAGGGCTATATCAACAAACATCACATATAAGCTATCATCAACAAACGTGATTTTATTGCCATTTTGTTTAATGTTTATAGATAATGGTACGGAACCCTTCGTGCGTGAATCCGACTCGCACTTGGCCGGTTTTTACTTTATAAGAACATAAACGTTTTCTTAAAAATACTCTGTATCGACGAGAAGATGCTACCAGACATCGTCTAAATAAAACAAAATATACAAATCAAGTAAATGGAATAGGTTTTGTTTTTTGCTAATAATGGTCGATACTAAAAGACAATGGCCGTCAATCAAGAACTAAAAATCTGGCAAGTGCGAAATTGAATTGTTTAGCGGGTTCTTAATTGATTATATTGAGTAGAGAACCTAAACAAAGTTAGTCTTTTAGCGATAAAAAAGTATTTCCAATAAGAACAATAATTGAAATTACACCAACGTCACGCCAAAAATGCAAGATTCGCTGATTTATTTGATCATAGGACAGGTATGTTGCTATTTTATAAGAAAAGTAGGTACTTAAACTAATTATAAAAAAAAAATACTTATAGATTTGCTTAGCCTACAGGTGTTAAAATGGTTGTATTGGAGAGACGCTGCAATCTGCAATACTCTAGCCTGTAGGTACAAAAATTTCATTAAAAATAAAAACGAAAAAATGGGAACCGCTTGCACCAATCTTAAAAACAAAAATCCCCATGACACATTTACTGGCCCCTACAAATCGGCAATGTTTTATAAAACCAATTAGTGCCTGAACTGATGGCCTAATGAGGCCACAATCGCCTCTCCTTTACAGCGGGTCGTAAAGGACCCGTATTTACACGTTTACAATGGTGATTAGCCTTTGTGGTAGGCCGACGATTTTTATTCTGTTGTGAAATATTCAGATTAATACGAGTATGTTGGTGTCGGTTGTGGAAGAATGTAAGTTCTTGCTTTGTTTGGTTGGTAGTGTGAAAACGGGTAAATTGCCTGGAAGGAAGTGGTTTTTTTTAGATAAATGCCTGGAGTGTTAAGAGACATTAAATATGGTACTCTTTTAAGCTTTGAGACGACCAACCCTACGAAGCAAAGCATATCAGCATAAACCACAGCCACAAAATTCAGTTGTATACCTTATTCCTGTAAGAAACTGTCCAATTCGGTCAAATCTTCCATTATTACCTATTGGTAGAGTTGCCATACGTCTCGTATTGTTACTTGTCCCGTTTTTGTCCCGTTTATCAATATTTCAATCAATAAAGTAAAATCTACGTCAAAATATGACTGGGCGAAGAAACAGGAACCTCTTCCTGGTGGTTCTTCTCAACAGTAATTAAACTGGTTTTCGATTAATGTATCATGATTGGAGTGAATTGTTTTTGTTGCCATTGTTTTCCATTGATTTTTTATTATAATAAACCGTTACTACCCTTTTTCAGTTTTTATTTATTTGCCACTAATAAGTCCCGTATCAGTTCTCAACAATAATGGCAACCCTACCTATTGGGGTTCTTTAGCCAAAAGACACCCAAGCCCAATAATTCTCGGCTGTCATGCCAAATATACCTTTGATTCTCCAAATCAATTCTTACAACATCGGAAACATCAAGCACTTCATCTCTTATTAGCATACAATTACTTAGTACCTTCTTACCTTCTATGACATGAAGACCAACTTCAAAATCAATAGTCAGTCCACCTCTAATTCTGATTACCACCTCTCCGCAGTCGGTTACATTTTAACATGGGCTTGTGTTCTCGCCGCCAGTAAACAGTAGATCATGCGTGCGTTTACGCATTCAATTATAACCTCTCAACGAGCGCCGATTTCACTTAGGTACCTACTGACAGACGTCTGTTTTTTTTTGGTGAGACAAAAGGTCGTGGTTCTCTTAAGGTTACTTGGATGGAATGGAATGTGGTGTTTGATTCAGATGTTCCTAACTTCCATTGAATTCCTGGCCCTGATTGGTTCGAAATAAAATGTTGTTACAGCTTTGCTTGTTTTTTGGACTCCTGACTATTTTGTTACGTTATGATCAGGAGAATCTGTTGTTTCAATCAACGAAACATCACTAGTTTCACAATTGCTTGCAACTCTAAACTCATTCGGTAATTTCGTCCGGTTGAATTGTACCTTCTTCTTGATGATCAAATTTGTTCACCTTGCACCCCAAGGGAAGCATTTACTTCTGCACCTAACCGATCGTTGATTAGATTCCAATTACAAATGTTAAATTAAGACCAAAATGTGATACTAACATCTCAGCTACAAAGACGTTCAAAAACAGATTCCACCTTCAAAATCAGTCCAAAACATAGTCCTACCATAACTCATATTCCCACAAAACACTTCAAAAACCGACGGAACCTCCACACAAAGAATGTAAGCACATTTTTCGAGCGTCCAAGCGAAATCTCAAAGGTTCGACGTCTGGTCGTTAATTGTCAAAACAAATTCTCTTGTTGTTTGCATCGGCGATGTCTTACGGGTCGTAAGTAGTTTACAGTAGCTTATTTGTTCACTACCGTGGTTTAGTTTGGTCTTTCGACAGCTTGTTTAAAAGAGACTGGGGTTCTGGCGACCGAGATATTCAGAAAACAATTACTTACATAACGATAACTTACCGACTCCTTATCCTATTTCACTATTTTATGGACTATATATCCCTCAAATGGCTTAGCATGATCCTCCGTTACTCCTAAAATACTGCAGCATTAATTTTGAAATAAATATATGGTAAAGTTGAGGATTAATGCTAAGTCCTGTGTGACGGAACCACGATTCCATAAACATTTCTCGATAGAAAAAAAATCCCTCCAAATCGAACAATAAACCGCTGGTATTCAAAAAGCACTCGAAATTAGATCATGAAACTTTGCATACTAACTGAACTAACTATAAAGCAGGTCTTATGTGTTTTATTTTTTTAGTCCAATCAATAGATTTTTTGTAAATCGCAAAAATCCACTCATTTCGCACTATTCGGCCGCAGTGACAGACGTTACAACCGCTTTGTAGTGCAAGCTGATTAGAACTTTATTCTAATAGTATTTCAAACGAAGTTTGAACCACCACAAATAGAGTTGCTAATTTTAGGGTTAGAAGGGCCTTAAGCAGTACTCACTACTTCAAAAATAGAGCGGAATTTGGAAACTTACTCTTAAGTGCATAAACACTAGGTAATTGAAGAAATCCTATGGGGAATGAATTCGATTTTGAGGATCATGAGGATCCTCAAAATCGAATTCATTCCCCATAGGATTTCTTCAATTAAGATCCTCAAGCCTCAGATTGAAGAAAATATCAGACAGATTTACCCTTATATTTCAATTGGGTTGGAAAAATGAAATAATGACGTTTAAAAATGGCGTATGTCAGAAGGAAACTCCTGCGGTTGCTAATGAGCGATAATGGCACCTTAGGTGTCAGAATCACACCTTATTTAAACCCTCATTCTGGTTCTTCAATTTGTACGGGAACAAAAAAAATAAAAAAATTGTTGAGAAGGTAAGTTTAGTGAAGGATGAAATGCAATTCAGCAATTCAATTAAAAAAAAAGCAATTCATTTTTTCATTAAAATATTTATTATTATTATTAATTCTCAAAACTTGCTGAACCTTTTTAGATGAAATAGCCTTGTGGTAATCTTAGTAAAATTGGATTAGTATAGGTACTTACCTGTTTATAAGTATTCTCTACAACCTCTTAAAGTAGCTACTTATACGTCGATTGTCAATGTTTGGTGACATATTCACGCGCTGCTGTCAAATTGTCAACCTTGCAGGAAACCATTGGCGTTTTGTTTTGTAAAACAAACTATAGGAATAACGACGAATGTGTTAATGTTTTGATAAATATTTGTGGCCGTGGAATTACTCTTGTGTCTTTGGGCAATGTTGATAAGCATGGTAGACTCATCCAATTTATTAATTAGACTGGACCAGAGAATTAAGTTGTGTCTGATTCGCAAAAAAATATTCTTTAATCTGACTGGATTTACGGTTCACTGATGGTAATAGGTACCTTTTTCGACTTGCTACAAGTTGTTTTTTTCGCATTGAGGAAGATTAAAACAATGTTAATGTATTTTTTTTATTGTTTCAAAATTTTTCTTAAATTCAATCTATCGTGACATCAACAAACTTAAGTTCTTTAATGACATTACAGTTCATTTATTGGAATAATCTGGCCCTGAAATAGGAATAAATATAAACACAACGTCATGCATTAAATATTTTATAACACATAAGGAAACTATAAAACAATACTTCACGCAATCACCATCAAACGACGTTAAAACTAGAAAAACAATACTGTAGTAACGTTAATTGCTGTTAAAACCTCATAATGTTTTCTAACAGAGCGTCCGGAATCAAGAATAACATGACCAAATAGCTGGCAGTAGCGCACGGTTGCACGGTGACAAATATTGACAGATTCCGAGGACAAACACACAGACACCACACCCTTTTTGACCCAAATACAGCCTTCCAGGAACATGAAACGTTAATTTATAAAAGAAAAACGTTCGACTTTTGAAATAATGTTCGATCGGTAATCCGGGATTTGGATTTTATTAAGTGGGTCATCACCCTAGTTGTACACACTGGTGTATTTTACAGACACAGTCATTAAGGGTGTGGTAATAAGGTGTTTTTCTAGTGTCACACTGTCACACACAATGTTTTGATACAGTGTCAATTTAGTGACGGAAACGCATGTCATTATTGTGTCATGTTCTTGACTTATCTTGTTTGAGTTGTTAGTTAATGTTCATGAAACAGTGTTGCAACAGAATTTGTAGAATTTGTATGGTAATATTGTACTAGTTTTTTTTTTTGTAGAAACAAAATTCTGTTACGTTATCATGTATGTGACGTGGATCAATAAAAAGTAACAGTAGCAAAATGTAATTTAGTCTAATAATATTGACATTGGTGTCGATTCTGTTGTGCACCAACTAAACTTAAATTAGGCTATTGCTATCTTTTTTTCTCTAATAAAACGAGAAAGAGACGGAAGTAATTTAGAGCTGTCAAATTTAGTTCGAACTAATATTTCTATACAAATCAAGGGTGCACGTAAAAACATGTCGACTAAAAACACAGTGGAGCGCAAGGCATAAACTAGTTTGACATCTCTAAATTAGTTCATAGCTATAGCCGTCCTTTTCTCGCACTGCCTTTCAGTAAAAGATAGCAATAGCATAAATTAAGTTTAGTTTGTGCACAACAGAATCGACACCATTATCCTCGCCACATGGATGAAACAACAAAAATACAAACATAAACACATCCACTACCAATCATACCAACCCTAGCACTAAGGTGACCATCAATTGTGGCGGACATACGCTTTCATACATTTTGTCATGTCCGCCCGTTATAAATGATTGTATCACCCTATGTTATAGGGTTTGTGGTTGAAACTGTTTTCTGTACAATCTCCCTGAATTGTTTTTTTTTCATACACTGTTTTTTTGAATAACTGAGGATCGACTGGTCGGCCATGATTAGGTTTTGTGACGGTTGCTGACTGTAATGGTAAGTATGTTCTAACCTTATACAGGATGACTTTTTCAACATTTCTCTTTGTTCTACTAAGAAAAGTTTACTTGAAATTTGTAGCGTTTTTTGATGCTAGATCAATTTTGTTCTAAGCTGTGGAAAAAACAAAAATAAAAACTAGGTATGCCATAAGCTTCTACTCCGTTCACCTAATATACCCATTTTTTTCGGAAAGTGATAAAAATGTCATCCAGTATACTGCTACTGATAGTGATAACTAATACGACAATACGAGTACTTACTTTAGGATATGAGTATCACTAGAAAAATAATTATAAAAGAAAAGCAAGTAAGTTTTTATAGTACCTACTTACTGAAAAGTGCTGTACAATAAAAAAAACATGAATAAGACTTACCTTTATTACCTATTTTATTTCTTAGATACCAACCCCCCCCGAATTTTCGGCGTACACACTGGCGCCACTTTAGTAAAAAAATCAGAACTCGTTAAATACACAATTAATATAAAATCTGATTGACAAAATCAATGCTTTACAGTCACTCACAATCACAACACGGTAACGCTACAATGGATTAAAGGTCACAGTGGATCACTTGGAAACGATGCGGCTGACGAACTTGCCAGAAGAGGATCCAGCACAAGACCTTACGGACCCGAACCCATTGTGCCCATTCCCTTCAAGCAGCTAAGAAGCTGGTTAAAGGATCACACCCGAATACAAGCGGAGAAATAGTGGACCTCGACACCAGGATGCAGGCAATCCAAGGAAGCTGTGCCATCCCTGGATACAAAGCTGACCAGGCCTGAGATACCAGACAGAGATAGCCTGCGTCTGGTGGCGGGGACCATCACCGGACACTGTTCACTGAATAAAGACTTCCACACCCTAGGTATCACTGACAGCCCCCTGTGCAGAGCATGCATGGAGGCGGAGGAAACTGTGGCGCATGAGCTCCTTGAGTGCACAGGCATTACCAAGATTTGCGGGGAGACCTTGGGAACACCAAGATCCCTTGCGGATGCCCTGAGGAGACCGGGAAGTTTAATCTGCTTCTGGAGGGAGGTGGGCTGGTTAGAGTAATCGGCCACCGTGGCTCACGCACAATGGTCCACTTCAAGGTCTAAGTGCGGAAACCTATACCCCATGATAGATAGATAGATGCTTTACAGTTCTAGATTATTGACGTCTATTTAATTAATTAAAATATACTTCACTGTAGTTACAGTTAGAAAAATTGCTAAAAACGGCCGTTTTTTTCCCATTTTGTATCTGTAACGACAGCGAGCTATGTTTCAATGAGTTAAGCAGACGTAAATAATATAGAAGACCAAGAGATTGATTTTGTCAATCAGATTTTATATTAATTGCGTATTTAACGAGTTCTGATTTTTTTACTAAAGTGGCGCTAGTGTGCACGCCGAAAATTCGGGAAGCCCCTTAATTCGCTTTCATCCTCTCACACCCTTAACAACATAAGCTTTTCATTACTTCCACTGCGCATTTCATTTCTTGCCGTCTTACTTAAGGAAACACCGGCTCGAGGGGAGAGCCAATCAGAAGCGACCTCTTTAAAACCATCCCCGCGTCATAAGCCATTATAACACCCTCTTTAATATTAATATTTTCCACATTTTTGAACAAGATAATTGTCTGCCATATTAAAAGTTAGAAACACGTGGTGGACCGTGTGTTGGGGCACTAATACCCATGTTGTTACGTGGAAACGGTTATTTATTTTAAAGGGGTGTCACTTGAAAATTTTTGATGATTAAAAACATGATTTTGCAGTTATGTAGGTAGTTTAATAATTGATGTAGTAGGGTTGTTGACGGTAATATAGATTAACAAGACACAGTAATTTTTAACCAGAGAGTATATGAATTGTATTGATAATGGAATGGTGAGTGCTTTGATGCATATTGGGCGGTCAAAATACCCCAAAAACTTACTTACTTAACTGTGTTACCGACTTACAACCTTAGAAGAGTATTGTCCAATTGCTGCAAAATAAATAACTAAATATTGCTGGATATTACACACACCGCCATCTAGTGCCACACTAATAAACGAGGCTTGTGTCGTGGACACCAGATGGTTGATAATACTACATAGATACTTTTATATATTAACAGTATACAGCTACGTCTTGAAATCTTGTTGGAATGGAAACCAACTCCAACGATTCTCCAATAACTAAACCAACAACACCTTTGTTTCCAGTGCCGCTGGTGCAATGTGCGACCGCACAGGCTTCGGGACCTCCATGGGCCACTTCTCCATGGGCCCCATGTCCGCCATGGGAGCCATCGGGACCATGGGCTCGATCTCCGCCATGAACGGGCCCCAACAGAAGAAGGTCCAGGAGGAACATATAAAGAGGCCCATGAACGCTTTCATGGTGTGGTCAAGGCTACAGAGGCGGAAGATCGCACAGGATAACCCGAAGATGCATAACTCGGAGATTTCGAAGAGATTAGGTGAGTGGGTTATCTTATAACAGACGCCGCCGCGCCGGCAGTTTCCACTTCCCATCAGGGTAGTTTTAGGCAAGACTTTCACTGACAGCCTAGGTAATGTGACCATCAATTAAGTTGAAAAACAAGGACACTTAAAATAATAAAATTGAAAGTACCGAGACTTTAAATTGTTAGAAAGAGTCCTGCTGCTTCTAAAACACATGAAAATTACCAATTTTACTATTACAAATTTATTATATTACATTTTAGCAACAAATAAAAAGAATATTGTTAAATATTTCACGTCAATATGGCCGTGTTTCTACACAAGTGAAACAGTAACGTTATTTGATTATTACCACAAACATAGTGTATTATGTGTGGGTACTTGTGTACTAAGCTTATTTGAATGTAGATCATAATAAATGACGGTTATTTCAGGGGAGGGTATTTGTTTTGCAGTATATGAATGATATATACAGTATGTAGGTTTTCAGTTGGAAAATGCCAACCTCTATTTAGGAAACCTTCCTGTAGTGTAGGTAAACCACATATTATGAACTTTCAAAGACCCAGCGGGGTAATTGCGTAACCCACTTACAATGGCAGTGCCTTTAATTTTCACAATACAATAACAATTATTGCGTTATTTACGCTATCAGGTAAACCTTTTTTTTTTAAACAAATGGCCTAGGGAACTTTATTCCAAATTCACAGGAAACAGGTGAAGATTCATCTAATGCTAAGACTACCTATCATAGACACTTGAAGAATATTCAATTAAACCAAAACCGTATCAGATCAAACAAAACCGTAACACTAAGCACAAGTTCCCGTTTCTAAATTAACGTTGTGAGTAACAAAACACCTTTGTGCTATAACTATAGTAATATACGATTACGTCACTCCTCTAAGACAGCATTGTTCCACACAATCCATTCAATTCGGCACAAGTAAATTACTATTATGGAAAGCGATGGATCCCACTCCATAGTTTGTAAAGGGCTCATTTTGATTGCAAATTGATCATTCTAGGATCTCGTCTGGATTTATTGAATCAATTTAATATTAATTTATGAAGTGAGAAGTGGTTCCGTAGGTGGTTTGTTTGACAGTATTGTCTAGCACATTGTCGCTATTGAGCTTAGTTAAGATGACAAGCGCTTGACGGCTTGCTAGGTATTGTTGTAAGCTGATAATGTCAAAAAATGTTGCGTAGGCATTTGTAATTGAACATCGTGAACGCGCAATGGCAAAACTTCTACCTAATTTAACGTGTATGTGCTCACACTTGCGTCATAATGATAAAGTTTAAAAAGCACTACCAAAAACAGCTTGAAAACAAGTTAATACCAACATCCACTCCCGAACAGTCCATCGCCCTTCCACAGAAACGAGTCCAAAACTCTGAAGCACAAATTAAAAATAAACTGCAACTTAAAGACGAAAGCAAAAAAAATGGCCGCAATCAGCCAACAGAAGCTTACACAGCGGGGGTATTCTCGAAAATAATCAACAGCTCAAATGTAAGCACAGTTTCGTATTCGAAATTTAAAAACGCCCAGAAATAGGGATGGGAGGACACGAGCGGAAGAGTATGGAAATACGAGCAAAACCGGCCACGGCCATTCTGGCGGTGACGGCGAGAGGAAACGACATTTTCTATTTTTTCCCCCCTCTCGGCTTTTTTCAACTCGGCCTGTGCGATGCGGTGTGTACTCGGTTTTAGACACCTATTTGTTAATATTGAAGATGGGGTTTTTTATACAGTACGGCGGTGTTCGGTTTTTGAATTGAATGAATATATTTTGAATAGAAGAATTAAAAATTGTCAAAAAATGTGTTCCATGTTACCTATTACAATTACCTACTTTTCAAAATCAACGATGCACACAAACAACAATTATTTTTCTCGCATTAAAGAGTTCACTTTTGTTTTTTTTTTTTTCAATAAACCGCTTTCTATTTACAAGCCAATTCGAAATTTAAATAAAACCTTTGATAAGTTACCTCCTTGGTTGCCATGTTTCAGAGTAAAAGATCGTTCCATTTTCAAATAACACGACAGATATTATGAGTTTACTATGTAATTTATTTGGCCAACACAAGTAATTCATCAACTCGTCCCTGGAATTTCATACAACTTTTGCCGGCCGCTGCACGCTGGTTGCATGTATCTGGCCAGTACAGCAATTTCGATTTATCTCAAAGAAGGTTGTCAAAATAATGCTCAAATTTCCAAGCATGATTGAGAAAAAAGTATTTTTCTAAGAGTTTTTGGAATTACTCGGTTATCGTGATAATTGTTATTACTAAATTCCAGACAGATTATGAATCGCTTTCAGACTAACTATGACATCTTTACCTAAATTAGTATTACAACGACATCCATCTTCAAAATTCACCGAACAGCCAACGCCATCTATTGTTGAAAGAAAACAACGCTTTAAATATTAGTTTTTCCTTTTGCAAGTGAAGCGACAAGGCTTTACGTAAAACTGGTATTGTCCTGTTCAAATACAGGGCATGCATTATTCATAGTGGCACGTTTTCGTCTTGCGTTTTGTGTCGTATGTTTGGATTATAGAGGGTGGGGATTAAAAAAGAAAAGTAGGTAGAATTTTTTCTTTGTGACGTACTGTTTTAATTAAAGTTATTATGTATTTTTCACAACTGATTGATTGTCAAAAAAAAACATGAAATTAACGTTTTTCGAAAGATAAACGCGGTCCAAAATACCTTTAAAATTTAAGCTGTTGACACTACAGGCCTAGTTTGCCGAAAACTGAAGCGAGTCCACAAAAAAAACAACAACCTAAAATCTGTTGTTTAGAAAATTATACGCTTCGAGTGCTTCGATATCAAATCAATCATTCCAATCAAAAATCTTTTCCACCCTCTCTTATTGAAGACAAAAACACACAAAACACGACACATATCGTATTCCCCAAACATGTGTAAACGCATCTGCGTCGTGCACAGTACGCCGACTACGCAACCTGTCGACAAAACGCGCATTGTTTCTCGATCGCGCACAAATAAGTGCGCGTTTTGTACTTACGTCAAATCAATCGTTATGTCGATCGGTACAAAGGTACGGTGCACAATGGCGGGAAAGTTTTAGCGTGATTTTCTGGTTTAAAGGATGGCGAGTGGGTTCGCGAACTTGTTGGTTCAATCTGTTGATTGACCTGTGTGTAGATGCCTTTCTGAACTGATTTGATAATGGTCAACAAACAATGCTGTATGGGTATTTTGGCATTTCAGTGACATTATCAGGAATTCACGATTGGTAAGTATTTGTGAAATTCTCTATGTTTATTGTAAGTATTGAAAAATATGGCCGCGTTGGTTACCGAGTATAGCCACGCGCTGAAAGGTACCATGCAACACGTTACAGTTTGTCAAGCATTAATACAAGTAGATTTATTGTAATGTAATAAACGGGGTTTTATTCACAACAAATGCTGAAGTCTATTCGTGAATAAAAGTGGCAATGGTTTACTAGAAGAGCCTTATTTGGTAGTAGGTGGTTAGTAATGTTTATTTTTCTTTACAGTTTTTCCGCAGCTGACAAAATAGCTAGTATTTGATGAGTCATTTTGATCATAAAAAGACGTGGTCTATGTTATTATGTAGGCATTACAAAAGTTTAGAGTGTTAACGTCGTTATTGTTACCAAATAAGGTAATATTGTGTTTAACAGCTGGTTAATTTGTACTGAGCCTCATCAGATGACTCTGTACATTGCAATTTATGGCCGGACTATGTCTTTTCTGGGAATGCCGTAATGCCTGTGGTTTATAAAGCTGAACGCAGACCGGGACGGCATGGCAAGGAATTAAAATGTTTGCCTATGGACATTCAAACGTATTGATATAGAAATACGACCGTGGCGCGTCTTTCAATACAAATTGCTTTCGATGCCACGGCATGCCACGGGATAATTTTAAAGCATAGCAATTTATGTTGTATTTCAATATCAATACGTTTGATCGGCCATTGGTAAAAAAAAAAAATCCCTTGCCATGCCGTCCCAGTCTGCGTTCAGCTTAAGAGGGAAAACGGGTTGACGACCGCTGGGCCATTTTTATCGCACCACTGAACCTCGTTGCTAGGGAAAATTTCTTTTGATAGGTTTCTTAAGTTGCTAACTTGCTAGCTTGAAGTATGAACGACGAAGTATGTATGACGTTGGTATAACTCGCAGATATTTTTTGCGTTAATTTTATTCAAAATTTGATTTTGTCCGTCAAATGCATATCTGGCAAGAAGACCCGAATTGCATAACACACCTATAAATTCTAAATTCCTAATCCGTGTAGGATTTTGAAGGAACCGAAAATTATCTGCAAGAAACACAGATCATGCAATGACAACGAATAGTAACATTAGCTTATCCTTTTTGATATCAGAAACTTGTATTATTTTTAATTATTAGCACCCAGGAGGAAAAAATGGTTTACAGCCCATTTTTTCTTCCACATAGCATGTTCATTTAATTGCTCACCATCCTACACCCCCGTATGTCACACATGTTTGTTTTCATCAGTGTCTGATGCATACCCTTAATAGTTTACACGTAGGGGCGTTGCAAGCCAGTTAATATTAATTAAGGTAGGGAGTGGGCCATTGTGTGATGTGTAATGGGGGCCCAGCTATCGCCGGGTGTCGTGTACTACTTGATTACTATGTAATGCATATTAATTGTAAGTTCTAAGTCACTTGGCTTGGTTCGTTGCTACGTTAGTAGCCGAAAGGTGGACGAAGTCTCTTTTCACGACCCTTTTTCCAACTAACTACGGATGCCAACCTCAACGACTTCCAGTCTAACCAGATGCAGCTTGATACCAGTATTTTATATGGAGAGACTGCCTATCTGACCTCCACAATCCAGTCATTGGGTAAAACGATAGCCTTGGTAGAACTGATTATCAGACCCCGAACGAGTTAACGTAACTTTGACTGTCAAAGATCCTCGGATGACAAACGGAACCAACGGTTTTACCTACATGATCTTCGGAGCACGATGGGGTCTCAGTATGTCATGCGTGGTCACTAATCCACGCACAGACCGCAGCAAGCGTAGCTTACCCTACGACCGACTCGTGAGGCTTTTATTTCTTATCTAAAACACGTTATGTTGCTGCTATTATAAGTTTATAAGGCTCAATCTGTTACTAAAAATACCGAAAGAACTGTATCAAAGTGAGTAAATTGGAACTATTGATTGTAAACTGGCGTTAAAGACATCAATTGTCCGACTGTTTGTGATACAGACTCAATTGAATTCACAATACAGTAACTCAGCTCCTAAATGTAACTAAGCTGTGTAGTGTTGAGCACTTGAGCACCTCCTAAGTATCAAGAAGGAAAATGATGATAAATAGGTACGTTAACAAAGAAAATGTTGGTTGAGCTGCTGACAATCACAGAAATGTTGAGAATCAAAGACTCAAATAAAAGTTCTTTAAGATGGATGCTCCAGGGTAGCCGTGAAATTCAATTTTTCTGACGTTTTTTTGCAATTTGTAGGCCAGTGCTAGTGTAGTGTATGTTGATTAGAATATTGTTCGCGACTGTAAGACGTATGTAGTTACAGAATTATAAAAATCAATACAACCCTCCAAGTTCATAAAGGTCGAGTAACGACTTTTTCTAGGTCAAAGTCATTTCTCGAACTTTAAGAACTTGGAATATTCTAATCAACATACAACCTAGCACTGGCCTGCAAATTGCAAAAAACGTAAGAAAATTTGAATTTCGCGGGCTACCCTAAATGCCAAAAGTGCCACAATCGTCGTATGTTTTACTTAAATAATAGACTACCGTTGCATCAATCGTTTTCAGACAGGACCACAAAAAGTCATGAGACAGACTTAATAATTAAAAAAACGTTCCAATTATTTCCACATCCGCCATGTTGTGAACAGCGAGAACATTTCTGCCACCTTGACATAATTAAAGGAACACATGACATTATCATCCCATTCCCCATCTTTCAAGAAATGAATACCACGACAGATGCCCCATTGTATTACATAATAACAACACATAGCTAATACCTAATTTACGTCGATTTTCCTCGCTCCAACTATCGTAGGCGTATCGGGCTTTTTTCGGAACTTTTTTGTTTTCAAACCTTTTTGTCCGATGCAAGTAATTACAGACTACTATTGGATATTTTGGAGCGACTACAACAGGGGCACGGCCAATCGTAGGACCGTGACGAATTACCACAAAGAATTCTCTTCTCATGTAACAGTCGAGTTTTTTTTTACCAACAAAACAGTGTATAGTCCGCACAAATAACCTACACTCTTTGTAAAGAATCTATTAAAGTGATACTGTAGTGAATTTTGTGAGAATGACTCTTCCGTTTATAGTCAGGGAGCTCATCTATTATAAGTAACTGATACAAATTGCATAATACTTTTTTATTCTGTCGAAAAGGATGAGTTATTCATGTCTCGACTGGTTTTGTGTTTAAATTGATTTAAAAGGTTATTGTACTTTTGATGTCCGGTATTGATGCCGTCTTTAGATCTGATAGGAGATGCCATGTTTTTTACTAATTAACTGAGAGTTTTTTTGGCGTATTCGAGCTTTGGATGTTATTCTAGCGTTATGACGTCCTTAAAGAAGCACAAGAGCTATTTGTTGCTTTTATACATAGTTTTAGTGACAGGTTGCACATTTATTTATCATCATCATCTGCCTAGCCTTTTCCCAAAGTGTTGGTATCGGCTTCCAGTTTTTACCGGATGCAGCCGAATACCAGTATTTTACATGGAGCGACTGCCTATCTGACCTCTATAACCCAGTTACGATACCCCTTGGTAAGACTGGTTGGCAGACTTTTTGGGCCTCTGACTAGCTAACGACTGTCAAAGATCTACAAATGACAGCTGGGACCAACGGCTTAACGTGCTTTCCGAGGCACGGAGGAAACACGGTATGTAATGGGTGGTCAGCCATCCACAGACCAACCTCGGCAGGCACGGCTTAACCTAACGATTGACCCGAGCGGCTGTTATTATTTAGCTACAAGCTCCTCCACTTTTATTTTTCCTTATTTAGAATTTAAAACGAAATGCAATGTGAAAATTTTCTTGATACTCAAGAGCAGCGGTAGTTATTGTTACTGGTTATTGGCTGGCAAGGAAATCGACCGTACCTACTTCAAAAGAATTTTTGCAATATATTAATAATTATACAATTAATTATATAATTATTAATATATTTATATTAATTTATACAATATACATGCGTAAGATGTTGTGTTCGTTTCTGCCCACAATACAATATCAAAGTGGTTCACATAAAATATATTATTTTTCATTTGATCGTTACTAGATACGGGATTAGTCCCGTAATAAAAAGCAAAACCTTTCCTCAATTCATAAAAATGAGACAAAACACAAAGGGCTTTCCAAGAAAAATTGCTTGTACTTAAATTCTACTTTTTCCATACGAGAAAAACTCATAACAATAAGCCTACTTCAGACTGTAACTAGAGATTGATGTTAGTTTAAAAACGATGTCAGTACACACGTAATACATAGTTAGTTATGTGCTTGAAACGGGGCGCTTATCGCCCCGTCGCAGGCACTCCGCCCCGCCGGGGGTGTTCGCAACAAAAATACTGTTGTTTCCTTATTGTTGCTGTCTGTTGTCGACTGTTGTCGTTGTTGCCGGCAAGGGCCCCTGTTGTTTGCTGTTGTTTAATTACTAGCGTTTTTGTGACGGTGTGTAAACGATGTTATATTTTTGTTGAGTTGAGCTCCTCGTCTACTTTTTGTTGGCTTAATTTATAAAACCTTAATGGGGTCATGTCGACTGTCGTGAAAAGCCTGAGTTTTATTCTATGTTTGATGATGTAAAGGGTACTAAAATAGTCTCGTGTAACTTACAGCAACTGTATAAACGTTATCCACTACAGTTATAAGGATCAAAACTTAACCTTTACGAACTACCTTTGAACTTAGTAACATATTACATTCATCGGTGTATGAACTCCTGAAACTAGCAAGAACTAACGCACTATCCGAACTCGATACACCTACGTCACAACTTTAATACCTCAACAAAAGTACAACTATCAAACATAATGCTAACAGCGACACCCCTCGAAAAAAAAAATCTATTAACATTTAATAAAATCATGACCTAAATAACGTTTCTTACCATTTCAATTTTACGGACGAAAGGGTGGTAGGTGCTCCTTCGCCATGCGTCTTTGTAAACCGCCCCCTCCTCCTGGTTCTTCCCCCCTCCCCGTCCTTCTCCCCCCGTTTCACCATTGTCGCATGGCACACAAGCTTTCAGAGTAATGAAGAGCATTTTCGTCCGATTCTGAGCACAATAGCCTCTTTAATACTAGGTAGAGAGGAAACTTCTTTGTTGACAAGAGTATTGTACCTACCCGTGTGTGTTTGGTGTACGCTTTGTTTTTTGTTATGTTTGTTCGCGTGATTGTGGCAGACAATGCCGTTATGTATGATCTGTCTAATGTAAGGTGTTTGATGTTTTGTGCGTGTCCTAAATTTAGAGGTGCTTTTGTGTAGGGGTATAATGGGTGAAGCGTATCACGTTTTCAGTTGATTTTTTTTAATTTGTTCGGCCATTTGATAATATTTTTGGTGTCGAAAATATATGAAAGGGGTTTTACGACCCCTAATGGGCAATGCAACGATAGTTATCACCTGTATTCTTGAAACATGTTACAAGACTTGGCGCCATCCCTTTCTTCTTTTTGATTTCTTAAAACCTCATAATATATTCTGTACAATAAAGGAGACGACACAATCATGCTTCTTTCAAAGAAAACGAAAATATTGGAAAGGAAATCAATAAATATCTATCACATGAAAAAGTGACAATGTTATGTATGTTTTTCCCGAGAAGAAATAAGTAATACTCACTGATGTGCTGTTTCTAGGATTTTTAGAACATTACATTTCTTAGTAAGGTTTTCTAGTAACCATTACACATCACTGTACGAGTATATCCATTTTGCAAGTAGCAAATACGAAAAACGAGATTCTCGATATCTTGAAGCTTTAATTAAATCTACTACTAATTAGACTTTTAATTAAACCTACATTTTCTAATTTATCAATACCAATAAACACAAATAACTAATAACCATTTATACCTAATTCCACAACTGAATACCGGACACAATCATTGTTCTGTGTTGCCATCCCATTGCCATTGTTTTCCCGTAACGAACGGGCGCTGTAGGAAATAATTATTGTGTAGTGGCAACACTTTAGTAGTATCGACACGTGCGTATTGTTGCTACGATTGTTAGTGTTGCCGTTAATTAAGAATAAATAAATACCTGCAGGGTTGACAGAGCGAAAAATGTGGGGGATTGAATTGTAAAGCTAAGATGTCTGCATTGCATTGTCGTAAAATAAAATATGAACCGGCTTTTTGTGGGTGTTATTGAAACGGTAACGGACATATTAAACTTTATTTCGTGTAAGTAAGTGTTTATACTTATTTCGAATCTGGGAAATATTCAGTATTAAAAATGACTGTTTTGTTTTTTTTTTAGTTAACTGCAAGGAAATGTTATTTGTCTTCAGAAATCTTTTGCGACAAAACCGTCATTGGTCCCTTAATGAAAACTTAAAGAATGACGGTCAAATTAACGACACGTATACAAGTAATCCAGTCTATTTACATCATTGCCATTCGCAAACACGTCAACAACAATTTAACATTGTAAGCTCGTCAAGAAAAACTTTCACGAAACACAAGAATTACGTGTCGAACAACAAAAACATGCAGTAGCTATTAACATTATAATTTAGCATTGTCTTAAAAACAATACTTCAAGAAAAAAAAATCTTCCGCTCCACAGCTTTCCGTCACAATGTGCACAGTGTTACACTTGTAAAGAAATTGTGACACCCGTGTTCTAAAATGGCGGTGACAACCGTGCACAGTGGGCTGTTGGAAAGCAACTCGATATTTACAAAAGTATTTGTTCTACTGTGTTGAAAGGTTTGTTTTTCGCTTTGTCTTATGCAAATGAATGATGCAGTCTTTGTAATTAGCTAATATTGAATGTGTGTTTTGCGTTCATAACTGGTAGGTGGTAGGCAATTGAATAAATAAAGCATGGAATTTGTTATTGTTTGAAGTTTCTGTTGGAAAGATATAGTGTCACATGAAGCTGGTTTAATTAGGTGATTAAATTAGACTACAAGAGGTGTTATAGGTATTTATAACATCAAATGGGTGGATTTTTCGGATTCATGTGCGTATTGTATAATTATCACTTGCATTCGGTTAAGGAAAACATCGTGCGGAAACCAGCATACCTGAGAGATATTTCCCGACGGCATGTTAAGCCAAGTCAGAGGCCCATAGGCGGCTTAAAACTCTGTCACCAGGTTAGGCCACAGGATAAAGAAGAAGGAGAAGAAAACATCAAATGGGTAGGCGTAATGGGTATGGCGTTGTGTTAGATGGGTAATTAGGTTGTTTGAAACATCTTTCGGAAAAAATAACCTGAAAAAAACATGACAATATTTTATAGCATTGAATTAAAATAAATAAAGGCTCTTTGTATCTTTTCTACATATAATGTAAGAAGCAGTAAAATAGGTTTATAAACCAAACAATCAATAAAGTCAATGTACTCTTAATTATAATTACTAAAAACCATTGAGCATTTCCATAAATGAAATAATTAATTAAATCATTAATTAAATCTTATAACAGGTCGCGCAAATTACAAATGCCTGCTGACGAACTTTTCCAACTATTGAACTTGTGAAAACCTATTCGATTCCAGCGCAGACAATGGCTGCAATGCCCAGTCACAATCGAATAGTATCAATCATTGTTCTCGATGCTTTGTTTGAGACCCAGTTAATCGACCTTTGCGAATTAAATTTATATTTAGATTGAGCGGTTTAATGTAAAACTACACGCTCTGTTAAAATTCTGAATAATTGTTATCATTAATAAATATTTATTGCTTAAATTTTTTGCTACAACTTTTCGTAATAAAGCACACTGTGTGGCTTTTCCAAAAAAATGTCGTTCTGACGAATTAATGGGCTTGTGAAACGAATGTGTAAGGGTTTGCTATCTTACCCTCAAAGAAAATACACCAAATCAATTTGTACTTATAACACTAATGCGCCATTTTCTTCTCATAAGAAAAAATAAAGCCGATTTTTCCCGGACAATCACGAAATCGTCAACGTAATTTTAATAGAACATTAGTCTTTTATACCATTGTCGTTACTAAGCACACGATCCTATCATCCGCGCCGACAAAAGATACGAACCCACCCCAAAGTATCGACATAATAATGAGGAACCGGGAAAAACTTCTGTTGTGGAATGAAAAGCGCAAATTCGTCATTAGGCGGCGCTTTCCGCCATTGTTGTTCCTATCTCTTTCTCTCTTAAAGGCTTTTGCATGAGCGCGAGCGAGACTATCGCTGGTCCTTCGAGCCGGATTGTTCCTTTCTATGTTAGCAACATTGTTTTCGCTTTTATACCCGCCTGAATTGGGATTGTCTTGTCTGTTTGAATGGACGCTGGCGCCCCTCCACGGTGGATGAATACAACCTTCTATAACTGGGGGGAAACAAAGGGTTGGTCTCTTGAATCGCGCTGGGAGACAGGTCGTTGGTGCCTTCGATTATATTGTATCGATTCAATGCCATTGTTTCAGCAATGAAGGATGGTTAGGGCAAATTACTTTTCTGTTTTTATAGTGTATGGCCGTTATTAACGATAATTTACAGCATAATACAAGCTAAATGATATCAGATTTTTCTTCCTTTTGTTGTTAGTTAGATCTGGTCACGTTTCTTTAGTAACACGCCAATTTTGAAATGCAGAGAAAAACGATTTGGAATTCGCCCGACACGCTTAAAAATATTGGCATGAAACATCGATGTGACATGGCATGGACGGAGTGTTTATTACGTCTGGTGTCTACTCTTTTCATGCGATATTGTTGACGTATTATAGAATTCATGTCGTCATCTATAAAATATTACTAACTAGATGTTGCTCGCGATCTTTGTTTGCGTGAAATTTTTATAAAAAAATATTACTTCCCTTTTTTAATCGGATTTTGATAACAGTTTCGAGGGTTTTAATTCTCGAAACCTCAATCCTTTTTTTAAATAAATTAGCCTAAATTACTCCTTATACCATCAGCTATCCAGCCAGTAAAAGTCCCGCCAAAATCGGTCTAGCCGTTTCGGAGATTACCCGAAACAAACAGACATACAGACCTGCAGACTAAAATATATGTTTATTTGTTGTTTATGTGTACAAAAGATAAAAACTCTACTCCTGCCCTGGTAGTCTCGACAGAGATAACGAAAAAATCACTAACTTTTGTTTGCTAATTACTAACGAATAAATTCGGTTGCAATGATGATGCTTCCGAGAAACGCATCTTATATGTAAAGACTTGAGAGTAACCACTCTAAAAGAGCTATACTATGAAAGCGAAAACAACGTCACTCGCTTCGTTTCGCTTCGGACGACACGACTCGACCACGCACCGAACTAAATGTGTCAACGTGTGATAGCCGATCCCGATTCGATAAGTATTTTATAACAATCATAAATATCCTAACGAAAAAGTAATCTACACAGAGACGTTTAAAATATCGAATGACCAAATAATATACAGAAGATGAGTGCTAATGGCTATATTACACATGGTGCTGTGAATTGGGCAATAAAAGACGAAGTTTCAGCGTTTGTGAATGTGACACTTATGTGAGTGCGAAAAGTTATGAAATTTTGGATAGATACGGGAGTTTGAATTTTTACGTGGGTGTTAAACTTTTTGTTTGTGTATTGTGATTTGTGAACTGCTAACGTATGAAAACTATAGTTTTCGGGAGATAAACAACAATGAAATTTCATGAAAAATACTAAAATGTATAATTCAGTAAGCCAAAACGCACGGGAGATTTTCGCAATAAGTATTCATTGACTAAGTCAAACCATTGTGCCCTTTTGATCATAATATGGGATCAGAGAGTCTAAACCAAGTCAAGTTCTATTAGCCATAACAATGATAGAAAAGTCAGAAATATGAACTTATTTATATGCTACGGAAACACTTATGTCAATCTTGTTTATAGCACTTATTTGAGGCCTCTGCACAGTAACATTCTTTTGAGTATTAAATACTACCTAGGTATGACTAAAAATATTCTGTTTTCCACAGGAGCCGAATGGAAACTTCTCTCCGAAGACGAGAAGCGGCCGTTCATAGACGAGGCGAAGCGCATCAGGGCCATGCACATGAAGGAACACCCTGACTACAAGTACAGGCCCAGGAGGAAGCCCAAGACGCTGCGGAAGGAGGGATACCCGTACTCCATACCGTATCCCAGTGTCCCCATGGACGCGTTGAGAGCTGGTGAGTTTTTGTCTGTTTTAATTTACTACTAGAAAATAAATAAATATCGCTGGACATTACACACACAGCTATCTAACGCGACACTAAGCAACGAGGCTTGTGTCGTGGGCAGGGACAGCAGATAGTTGATATACTACATAGATACTTTTTTTACAATAGTCCTGATAAATCATGATCCTCCTTTGTAGATATTGTCTTGGAATTGGTTGCCTGTAACTTAGAGATTCAAAATCGTGCAAAAATATGCTAGACGAAAATCTCATAATTTTATAACTGTCCGTAATCGAGTCCAAAAACTATCTGTTGACAATTATCATATTACCTGGCTATAAATATGCAGCAAGACCTATAACACAGAGGTATAAGGAAATAGAACGAGAATTTACCTAAACTGGTTGATTTCTGGTCCATAAGTTCCCAAGGAACTTTAAAGTTCCAAGACCAAATAAAACCCACTAACACCACATTGTCGCTAATAATGAACTCATAATTGTGTTCAACACTATCCAGTGACTAGATTTTAGATATCAGATGCAGTCACTCCATGTAAAATTCTCTCTTCAAGGCTTGAGTTTATGTATGGTCTAAAGTGGAACATACATAAACTCAAGCCTTTTCCCCATGAGGGTAAGCAGAAACTACAGAACGCCATCTGCTACATCATCTTCCTAGTCTTTTTTCCAAACTATGTTGGGGTCGGTTTCCAGTCTAACCAGATGCAGCGGCTGACAAGAACAAATTTTTACCTGAAACAAAACTTATCTAAGTTCGTTTTTAGGGTTCGCTACCTCAAAAGGTAAAAAAAGGAACCCTTATAAGATCACTCTCTTGTCCGTATGTCCGTCCGTCCGTCCGTCCGTCCGTCCGTCCGTCCGTCTGTCCGTCTATCACCACCGATTTTCTCATTTTCTCAGGAACAGGTGGACGTAGCAAATTGAAATTTATACCAGATATTGAGGTCTATAGTCCCTATTAGGTGTATAAAAATCTTAAAAACTTCTAAGTACCAAAATTAACCTTAATTTTCAAACTTTTTTATTTTTCGGAATTTTCCCTTTACTTGTATTTTAATGATAATCATACTATTGAACTAGGGCATCGATTTTTTCTTTGAAGTTCTGACGACTACTAACAAACAAACTAACAAACAAAAAACGTTCTAACAAACCCAACACCTTACACGGTTGCCAACAACATTGTCGCTAATGGCGAACTAAACGTCATTGTGTTGAACAGAAAGTAATGTTATTGCGTCAAGAGCTGTCATTATGTGTTGTAAAACCTTTGTTTATTGCACTTTTATTAGTTTTATTGTTGGCGCGGCTTGATGGAGGGATTACACGATTGTAGTACCGTTTGGAGGTTTATTTGATAAAATGTTGCATGAGTAGCGGTGGCCCAGTGGTGGCGGCCCCGACTTACGAACAGTAAGTCGTGGGTTCGAACCCAGACAGGCGCATTACTTTGTGCAATTTATTTTCATCACCACTGCTCTCAAAACGGTGAAGGAAAACATCGTGAGGAAACCGGCATGTCCTAGAACCAAAATTCGAAGACATGTGACATCTACCAATCCGCACTAGGCCCGCGTGGTGGATTATAGCCCATTCCCTCTCATTGAGAGGAGGCCGTGTCCCAGCAGTGGGAACTAATATAACAGCTGATGATGCTGATTTATGGTGAAAAAGATTAAATGAACTTAGAAGGTTGTATTGATATTTTTAATGATTATAATTCTGTAAATTACATACTTACTTACGTGTTACGGTCGCAAATCATATTTTGTTCAACATACAGCCTAGAAACTGATCTACCAATTGCAAAAAACGTAAGAAAAATTAAATTTCGCGGGCTACCCGTTTGAATTGAGCGTTGAAAAGCCAACATGGCGCTTTATACAGACATTAATTTCTATTTCACTTAGTTTTGTGTAGTGTTTCACGGGCGTTGAGCACATTTCTTAACCGTGTCTATTCTCTAAGTCCGTCAACGAAGATTCGGGGCCCGTCCGAAAGTAACTTGTACTTTGAAATATTCAGGACGACAGTATCAAAAAATTGCAAATCTATTTAGTCCGTCAGTTAGAGTATTGGAAATTAATGGACACGTATTTTTTGTTCTTGTGAATCAATGAAAATTGACAAAGATAGAACGCATCAAAACTCGGAGTGGGGGCTCGTGACGTCAGAACTAGCTAAGAATTATACCTAGGCGTGACGTATTGAGAATATTAAAAGCGTCATATCTTCGTTAATTTTGGTTTACGTAACAAAAGAAAAAACACGTGTCTCTATTTTTTGATAATCTAACTGACGGACTAATTTGTTTTTTTTTGTTGTCTCGCCTATTAGCCCTACTCTACTCCCTAGATTCATGAGTTTTGAAAACACATCGGGAGTAAGGACAGATGACTAATCGTGTTGTCATTCATATTTAGTTCGGGCCCCTAACGAATCTTATGTCCGTAAGTGATACGGTGTAAGAAACAACCGTAACTTCGGTCGAAACTACGGATTTCGTGCTTGGAGAGTAGACCTCCTGTTCCGGAAAAGCTTGAGTTTGAGTGCCGAAAGTTCTTAAATCCATTTCTATAAAGGATGTAAACAACCTCATCACGAAGCCGTCAACCAAGCATTCTGTACATCAAACTAAGTAACTTTACGCAAAAATTATTACTGGGTACCGACTTTTTTTTTGGGGTGAAACATCATGTTTTATAATAGAACTCAATATAACGCACTCAAAACATTGTACTGATGGATGGATTGAATAGTACGGGGGTCGTGGAGGTGTTTAAAGTAAAAATCTTATATTAGAAACTTGTATTTAAAAAAAATCTTGTCAAGAACTTTGACCCCCAATATCTCCGTAACTAGACGGTTCCCAGGTATGGTGTAGAACAAAAAAATGATCGCAATGACGGAGAGAACAAGTGCCTTTCGGCTTCGTTAAGAGGTTTTTTTACACCCTTTATGTAGGCCTTTCACTAGGTGGACCGATGACCTGGTGAAGGTTGCGGGAATCCGCTGGATGCGAGTCGCACGGGACCGGTCAATGTGGCGATACGGGGGCAGGCCTATGTCCAGCAGTGGACGTCTTGCGGCTGAAAAATGATGATGTAGAAACAGTCAATGATGTGCATTAGCTGATCCACCTTTTCTTTATAAGACGAATCAAGTTATTAAAAACACAGACTAAAAAGCCTGATTCTGATAGCCATAATACCGCAAAAACCATTATCTTGATAAAGCACGGAACAACCTAACGTCCACACTAACATCGCAACGTTTAATTAAACAACAACACCTAACATCTGCTACAAAAAAACTTCAAACAGGTACTATTTTTTCCTCAATTAATTTTCCTCGTAAATAACGTTCCAAAAACTAAATCAGTCAAAACTCTCGTTCCGCGCCAGTCCACAATCCAATATCGTATTCCAATAGGTACATTTTTTTCGAACCGAAACAATATTCTGTTATATGATGAATGTTATAAAAGTTTCTGTACAAATAGCTTGATAGAAGCTGGTTACAAAAGGGCCAGTTGTACTGACGTTATCAGTCTATTCATTCGATGTCAACGAATCCGCTAGTCCATTGGTTCCCAACATTATGCTCCGCGGACCACCAGTGAAGTGGTTCGGTGGAGCTAAAATATGGTTCGCGTTCAAATTTTATTCTTGTACAGAAGGATTAAGATCGAAAATCAATTCTTCTCTATTATTATTATAGTCTATGTTATGGTGGATGCTACAGGGTAGCCCACGAAATTCAGATTTTCTTACGTTTTTTGCAATTTGCAGGCCAGTGCTAGGTTGTATGTTGATTAAAATATTGCTCGCGACTGTAAGACGTATGTAGTCATATAATTATAATCATCAAAATCATCAATACAACCCTCCAAGCTCATAGAGGTGCAGTAATTACTTTTTCTGAATTTCGCGGGCTGGTTGGAGCATCCACCTTAAGTATGTTATGGTCGTTGTACACTCTCGTCGAGACACTCCGAGGTGGGGCGAGTGCGGTAGTGTATATGGTAGCGCTAGTCTCGCTTCGGTTTTCGCCCGTGTCGGTGTTTTGCGAGACGTCTCGGTAGACTCATAGGGAGAGCTCACGGTCGAGAGTGTACAGCCACGACAACTTTTGATTATAACGACTATGTTAAAAGTTTTAATTAAAGTTTATTCTTTTTGTACGTTATGGTCCTTGCCAATAAAAAAGAAACCAAAGAGGTCTCTGGTCACAAAAAGGTTGGCAGCCACTGGGCCAGGCGAATTGGGATTACACAATTGCTCGTGCCTCGTTTTGACGCAGTGGACGAGATAGTGGATTGAGTCGAGTAGGTATTTGTACTCGCTTTTGTGAGGGAAAGAATGGTTGTTGTTGAAAGAAATTACTGTTAGTGTTATCGAAGCTTGATATCTTTTTCAGGTTTCATGGGTCTGTTATGAGGAAAGTTCTTGTATTTAATATAATAGCTAGTGTCTACGTATTTTATGGTCCTATTTTAACTGTCTTAGTTTTTGACGATACACTTGCTCAGGAAAAAATTCTTTCAATTTTATGGGTATTCATGGTCAGAATGAGTAGAGTACTAATGGAGAAATATGGATGGAAAAAGAAAATATGCTGCGCCGACTCTAAATAAATTGGTATACTTGTATTGGTATTGGGCAGGAGTGTGGTGAGGATTCATTACAAAATTCAAAACTGTCGTCTCCCAACAAGATATCAACTAGACCACTATCTTCCAATAGCAACATATTATAATCGACTGGCTCCTAAACTACACTAAACGCAGCAAGCAGGTCACTCGCCTGCCGCCAACAAAAAACTACGCCCACAATCACGATTATATCCCGTGACTCCTAAAATAAAACGAACAAACGTAAAATTTTTACACGTAGGTACACTATATAAAACGTTTTTATAACAAATTCTATATATTTGTTACGCTATTTACTGATATAACGTTGATACCAACACATAAATATCGTAATTTATGACGCCGAGCGATAGATTTTGATTCGACGTCATCCGAAACTTATATCGTTTTATTTTATTTAGAAAGTTTTGGTACCTACGTCCTTTTTCAAAGGTGTTTGACTAAAATGATTATTTGTTGGCATCAAAATGTCCACATATCAAATCTGTTACATTGGATGTAAGGCTGTAATGGGCTTACATGTTTGGCTGGCTGCTTTGTAGTTTGGCGGCCGTAGTTATTCTTGTCATATTTTTTTTTACTAAAGTCAAGTTTTGCCATCACAGCAAACGGTGTCATAGACCACAAAACGCTTTCTAACTGGCCTTTATCTGGCAATACTTTCTTCTTAGTACAACCATAACAATACGAACCAAGATAAAAAAAAAACAATATCATAAGCAATACAATTTAAAAACACGCACACTTAAATAAAGCCTAGTACACATAATCGAAAAAAGCGCTTACATCACATAAGAGCGCCTGCCGCGCGCTCAACAAAAGATTTTCAAATATGAAAAGCGAAAATGGAACGCATAGTTTAAACCGTCTTGGCTGCTTTTGACAGTTGACAGTTTTCACTGTCAATGTGAAAGTGACAATAGGGTTAGTTGGGGTGCGTCAAGCCTCGTCCGTTTAGGGTTGCCCCATTGACATGCGATTAAAATTATTGAAAGATTTCGCTTTTTAAACGCTATGCGTGTTGTTATTGAATTTTAAAGGGTTGTTTGTGGCTTAGTTTGTCAGTTTATAGGGTTTCTTGAGGTCAAAATAAAAAGAGAAGTGAAAACTTAAAAGTTTTGAAACGTTACGAACTTTATTAGTGTGACAAAACCTTCAAAAACGAAAGTTTAGTTTAAAAAGTAAACGAAAAGAAAGAAAGAAAAAGCATTTATTAGCCCGCACAGGACAAAAAACACAAATAAAATGGTGAAATTAACAGTACTTACAACTAATAAAAATTAAACAAAGAGAGAAAAAAAGAAACGAGAAAAAACGTCTAAAAGAGTTACAAAAGAAAATAAACGAATACTTAGAGTTTAACATTTATTTTCTTTATGATAAATGACTGAACGCCCTGTTAGCATATGAAAAAACTAAAAAAATTAAACAAACACAAGTTTAGAAATTACTGGTTTACTGTTGGCTATAAGTAATAAAATATCATACTTAGAGCAAGACAGTAGGTATCATAGCATCATGTCAATTATATCACTTTTATCCTTTATCTTGCTTGTTATGAAAACCCCGCAACACCATTCACATAATAATATAGTCAAAATTAAACACCAACTTTTTACATACCATTCGTAAATTACCCAATTCACACTATTTTTCACATTGCGGTCGCCGAACTAAAACGTGGGCGGAGTCCGGCACGTGTGTCGTGACCCTTATTTAAGGGTCGCGCCACACTTTGCACTAACATGGCTTTTAAGTTAATTGCAGCAGTGAATTTATGTTCAGAAATAAAACTGGGGGTGAATAATTACATCGCGAGTTCGAAATCATTTTTAATATGGCTGCGGATGTTTTAATTAGTAATATTTTTTGTTTTGTGAAAGTACTTCGCGGTTTTTTTACGAGTTTACCTAATTAAATATTTGAGTTTGATGGATACGAGCATGTGGGGTAGTAATTTGTAAAAAAAAAACTCTTTTTTAAAATGCTATCAAACAAATAAGTTTTACACACGATAATTTGACAGCTACAAATCTACGCATTTATTTACCCAATTAAAAGAATACGCTAAAAAGGTGTTAGTTATGTTATTTTATTCCCCATGCAACAATATATCTTGGCTTTACAAAAAGCATTAAATACAGAACTTACCTACCTACAAATATAATTACACACATCAAAAATGTCTAGGGATCAAGCATTTTTATGCGGATTTCTTGAGATTGAGATGTGGCTTTGTAATAAATTTATGATTTTATAAATTTATATGGATCCTTTTTGGTGCATTTCATAATTTGAATCAGGAACTCTCAATCAAATTCGAGTAAAAGATGAAAATAAGCTGTCAATATTTTCCCTATAAAAACATACAACGCATTGAAGACATTATTAGTGCTACTGTTTCCCTACTACTGATTAAAACCAACGTTATTATGGAGCGGCGACGTCATTTAAGCAGGGAAGAAATGCTCAGAGCCGTGGGAATGATAGAAGCTGGTTCCCGGCAACGTACTGTAGCTTTAGCTCTGAATACAAGTCAGAGTGTTATCAGTCGACTTTGGACACGTTACCGAAGCACTGGTACCGTGGCTGAGCGCCATGGAGGACGGTATCGCTGCACCACACGGAGACAAGACCGATACATTCAAATCTTAACTCGAAGAGCTCCAACAATAACCGCCATGATGTTAGCCGTGAGGCTTCATCACTCTTCAGGGAACTTAATTAGCGACCAAACAGTCAGAAACCGCTTGCATGAAGTGAACCTTCATTCCCGAAGACCGCTACGGGTACCACCTATAGCAATGCACAATCGTAGGATTCGATATCAATGGGCTCTTGAACACAGAAATTGGGCAGAAGAACAATGGCGTTTCGTGTGCTTTTCTGATGAGTCTCGTTTTGGTATGAGACCGGATACAAGACGTATACGACACTGGAGAACCCCTGGACGCCAACAGCGATTAAAATCCTGCCAGGAAGTCCTTCCTTATAGTGGTGGAACCATCATGGTATGGGCGGGTATTTGGATCGGCGGAAGAACTGAGTTGATTTGGATCAGAGGCAACCTCAACGCTCAAATTTATGCTGAGACGATTGTATCAGACGTCATCGTTCCTCTACAAGTGCAAATCGGTCCCTTATTTCAGTTAATGCATGATAATGCACGACCGCACACCGCAAGAGTTGTAAGACAGACTCTCGCCGCAGCTAACATCAATGTCCTGCCCTGGCCTGCTCAGTCGCCAGACTTGAACCCGATTGAGCATGCATGGGATATGCTACAGAGAAGAGCTCTGCCGAATATGGAGGGTATCCAGTCGCAAGAAGACCTTTTTTTGTTGTTGCAACGAACATGGGCGGCCATTCCACAGCGTGATTTGGATGAACTCATTTTGAGTATGCCAAACCGATGTTCTTGTGTTGTTAGTGTTCGCGGTAGAAACACGGATTATTAATTGTTTAAGTTACCCAATAAAATTTTAAAGAAAACTGTTATTTCAGTCTTTTTTTCGAACTTTAATGTTAGTGGTTCAAATGTCAAAAATCCCTTTATTAGGAAAATGGCAAATTTCTTTATTAATGCAAAGGTGACTTGGTTTATCGTTACTGTGACAAACGAAAACACTTTATTTGATGAATCCTTAAAGAAAATTTTAATTAATATCAATCAGGAGAAAAGTTATTGCAAAAATATATGTTGATCCCTAGATACTTTTGATGTGTGTATTTAATTTAATGTAGAGAGGCGCACTAAATATGCCATAGGCATTTTCTGCCACAATTGAACACGGATCTTTTGACTTGTGGTTCAAATAAATTCTTTCGGTACAATTTCAAAAATGTTGACCAATAACGCTACCCTGTCAATCTTATCCAAGCGCCAACAGATCCTTCTACAGCAGCAGTACCCTAAACTTCTTTTTCTCATATTTATCACCAGCTACACAAATCAAAAACAAAACACTGTCGCAACAAGCCATTCTCGAGAAAAAAAAATCAACTAAAAGCTAAAAGCCCCTTTACTCTGATCGCCACGCGGCCAACACGTGACGTCACTGACATTAGGGCTCCACACTTCGTCCTAAGAGGCTGCGCACGCGCCGACCCCGCCCATTATTGGGTAATTTGACCAGAACTTGATAGGTGGATGTTTGTGATTTGGTCACAAATTGTGGCAATTGCTCTGATATAGTTAGTTTGTTTGGAGGTTATGTTGACGCGTGGTGGGTCAAATCGGCTCACATTGTGAGGTTCCTTTCTAGGTAAGCTAAGGTAGCTTGGACCCTGCTCCATACACCAGCGGACCACTATTTTTAATACTTATATTTAAAAAATGTGTTGTTCAAATGTAAGAGACAATACACAGAAACAATACAAGTAAGAGACATAGCAATTAGAAGAATAGATACTAACAAGAAAAATACATATACTGCTTAGTTGGTCGGCATTACAAATTTAATCAAGCAACCAATGGGAAGCGTTTGTACTGACGATATTTAATACAAGATAAATAGTGACGTGGGCGCGATAAGTAACGTTTGTTTTTCTTTAAAAGAAAACGGCGTACAATATGGCGTTGATTTGCATTACATTATAACCAACTTCTAAAAAGGAGGAGGTTCTCAAGTCGGCTGTACTTTTTTAATGTTTATTATCTCACAACTCTGTGATTAATGGTCAAAGTTGAAGTCAATGTCAAATTTATTTGCCGGTGATGGTCCGTGGTCATTTACGTGATTCTTTTTAATCTACAGTTTGTTTCCATCTGTATTAAAATACTGAATGGAGTTTTACAGTAAGACGGGTATTATGCTGGTCTCGAAATGGTGACGGAAAGTATCTTGAGGAAATCGACTTGGCAAAAAACAAGAAATTCTTAAACATTTGACACTCGTCAACTGGCACCCCAGTATCACAGAGACGAGGCCTGTGGGGACATTAGAGGCTAATTATGTGGGCGTGTTATTTCGAAGTCTCTGGTCCAAATTGGACCGGTATAATACTTATCTGTTTAAATATTTTCGAACAAATGAAAACATAAGATGAATAAATAAAATTAATAGCTCTCTCTGGTGACGAAAGACATTCTCACTTAACAAAGAACAAACAAGATAAGAGGACCTAAGTTTTTTTTTCCCCTGTCAGTCTCCTAACTCCATGTAAAAAACATAATTCCAACACACATACTAGTGATGTTCCCAATCATAATCAGACATTGTGCACAAGTAGCGAAGCAGAGGGATTCATTCCATCGGTCATTGTTGTCACACAATGCAGACAGGGCTCCACACGAACTATGTTGAACACAGTGAAGGAATCTCTTGAACAAATAGTGTTAGGTTGTGGTCAGTGTGACGGCGTTTTGCGGGAAAAGAAATATATTTTTAACCTAGTAGTGAAGCAGAGGGATTCATTCGGTCATTTTTGTCACGCAATGCAGACAGGGCTCCGCACGAACTATGTTGAACGCAGTGAAGGAATCTCTTGAACAAATAGTGTCCGGTTGTGGTCAGTTTGAAGGCGTTTAGCGGGAATAGGAAGATATTTTAAACATAGTAGCGGATTCATTCCATTTGGTAACTGTTGTGGGCGCAATACAGACAGGGCTCCGCATTTATGTTGAACACAGCGATGGAAACTCTTGAACTAAATAATAGTGTTGGGCTGTGGTCAGTATGTGAGCGGGTAGCGGCTATCTCAAAACGGTCGAGGTGGTCAGGTAAGCGGCTCTACCATTTTTAGATGACGGAGACTGTAGAGCAAATCTAACCAATGGGTATCGTGTCACCAAGTGACTGGATTGTGGTGACCAGATAGGCAGTCGCTCCATGTAAAATACTAGTATTCTATTGCATCTAGTTAGATTGGAGGACGAACCCAAGAAAGTCCATAAAGAAAGAACGGTCATGATAATGATTTATAGACTGTCTAGCATGGACTATCAGCTTGGCTTTCCGCTGTCACTGAAACCCGGGCCTCACATTAAACCGACATAAATACAAGGACAATGTAAACACATGTTACAGATTATGTAAGGCAGTGCTTTATTAATTAACTAAATTAACTCGTTTTGAAATATTTGATACCAACAAAACGCTTCAGAATTTAAATATTCTAACTTCTAAGCGTTATTTGACTATGTTATCAAGTTTACTGTCAGTTACCTGCATGAAGATAATAATATTAATAATAGTTCTCCTAGATAGGCTAAAATTTAGCCTGTGTTAAGGAGAGTGCCGGTCCCCTGAATTGGCGGGTTATTATATAAAAATTGTGTGTTTAAATTTAAAGTTTGAAACAGCATCTGGACAGGATCAGTAGTTACTGTACAAGAGTTATACAAAATAAATAAGTTTCGTTTTATCCACATAGGTAAATAACAATTTACAGCAACAATACATAAATGTGATAAAAGACAGTAAATTCTACCAATATTAAAATCAAAATTACAAACAAAATCACAATTACAATCAAAATTAAAAACGAAATCAAAATAGAATCAAAAACAAAAAATTAAAATCAAACCAAAATTAAAATCAAAATCAGTATGAATATCAAATTAAAATATATATTATTATTATTGATACAAGACATAGACTTATCTAGAGTGTATGGATATTATGTGTGTGCGTCAGTGTAGGTGCATTGTGTTAACATGAGTAATTTGTGAGGAATAATTCAGTGTCATCATAATTGAGGTCCAAAAGGAGTGTCCGTACAGTTTTTTTACAATTGTAGAATGAGAGTTTAAAAACTGGGCTTTTTGCATTAATTTTATTATAAAGAGTTGGAGCAAGATATACAGAGAATCGTTTGACGAAAGAGGTACGTGGAGGTGGAATAGTGCAGATTCTGTCTTTCCGACGTTTAGAGATGTGTCTGTACGGTGTTCTGGAATGTTGGAGTAAAACTATATGTAAAATGTACTGTTGTCGAACATTTAAAACATTCCAGGATTTATAAAGTTCGGTCGTTGGGAATAAGATAGGGCGAAAGATGGCAACTTTAAGTATGGCTCTGTGAGCGATCTCTATAGGCTTCATCACTGTCTTTGCAGCTCCGCCCCAGCAGGAAATGCAATAGGTGACTAGTGATTTGCAAAGAGCGAAATATACATTCCGGATAACTGAACAGCTACATGTCGCAGTGTTTTAAAAATGTAAATAAGTTTTCGTATGCGGCCAGATAGTGTATTAATATGTGATTTGAAATTTAAGTGTTTGTCAATGAAGATACCAAGATATTTTATTTGATCTACTGGAGTAAGTGATGGGCACTGGCAAGCCTGCTGCGACATACAACTACACGAGTGAGCTTTTAGGGACATAGAGGGATTTGGCTGGGAATTTGAATTTATTGAGAAGGTAATAAAATTTGTTTTAGTTGTATTGAGGGTCAAGGAGTGTGTATAAAGCCATCTTAGTGTGGAGTTAAATCCTTTTTGTGCAATTGACTGTAGTTCCAACCATGAGTTAGCGGTGAAAGTTATTGCAGTGTCATCTGCATAAGAAACTATTTGGGCATTTGGTAGATATACCAAATGCCCAAATAGTTTCTTATAGGTTGCAGAGGTCGTTAATAAATACAAGGAACAAAGTGGGCCCCAAAATACTTCCCTGCGGCACACCGAATTCGATAGCAACTGTATAGCTATGGTAATTATCCATAGTCACAAATTGTGAACGGTTTGTTAGGTAGCTTTTAAAGAAATTAAGTTGTGGGTCCCTTATACCTATACATTCTAGCTTGAGTAAAAGGGTCGGAATGGGCACAGTGTCAAAGGCTTTCGTGAGGTCTAAGAAAATAGTCAATACCTTTTTATTATTGTCTAAATTCTTCACAATGTGATCAATCAATTGGTGTATTGCGTCATTAGTGGATTTGTTTTTACGAAAAACAAATCCACAAAAAATAAAAAAATATTATAATGCTCAAGATAGTGAATGAGTCTTTTATTCATTAAACGTTCGAGTATTTTTGATCTTTATCTTTATTTTACCGCTCTATAGCGGTACTTAGTCCTTTTACTAAGTACCGCTATAGAGCGGTAGTTATTTACGAGGCACCCATCGCCGCCCTTGAGAATGGGACGAATGGCTGCCTTTTTGAATGAAGTAGGAAAAATGGCTAAGTCAAAGCAAAGGTTGAAAATGTGGCATAGTATAGGTGCGAGGGATGTGGCGTAACGTTTTAAGAACAAGGTGGAGATACCATCCCAGCCGGTAGCCGCATTTGTTCGAAGCATATTTATGGCTGATATAACTTCATCAGGATCTGTCTTTTCCAACACAAATGATTTTTTGAAGTTAGATGTGAGGGGAAGTGAAAAGCGGGTAAGTGACTGTTTGTTGTTTATACTATCTGCAAGATTCTTTCCTACACTTGCAAAAAATTGGTTTACGTCATTGCAAGACTGTATCGGAGATGATGAAGCTGATAACAACTGTCTGTAAGAGTGTTTGGTTTTGGTAGTATTTGTGATATTTTTAATAGTTTCCCAGAGTTTTTTAGGGTTATTCATGGCCTTATTTAATTCTATAGAATCGTATTTTCTTTTCGTTTTTTTTAAATAATGCTGTACAGAAATTTCTGTATCGTTTATAGGTGGTACTGATTATGATGTTGTCAGGCGTTTGCTTGACTTTTTTATGTAGAGAGTCACGGTTACGTATACACCTCAGCAAACCTGGCGTTATTCACGGTTTAAGAGTTTGTTTCTTTGCATTTCTTTGCAGGGTATTTGTAAATTCAACTGTTATTGTAGAATTTGGGATTTCTTTTTTCGAGGGTTGACGTAGCACATCGCGTATGTCGGAAACTTGTATGTTGAGTTAAAGTTGCTTTGATAACTCCAGGAAAGACTTGTATAGCATCTCCTTAGTTTCATTTGGCCTTTTTGGAACGTTACGTAGTTCAACACAAGTTTTCATCATGGAACGGTCGAAAGACTCCAGCTTGACCTCAAGCTCAGCCAACTTTGAATTCATTGAGGTTCGTTCTCTTTCGAGACCCGTTATTTTCAACTCAAGTGTAGTTAATTGGTCAGAAATGGATGTCATGGATTTTTCTATTTCGGCATTTGTTCCTTCTATGTTATTGTTTATTTGTTTAACTTCAAGGATGAGGTTTTCTAACTGGTCCATGCGAGTATTTTGTGAGCATATCATACTGTGCAACATATTCTTGATTTCCTTCTTAAAGTCATCCAAGCCATCATTCACCTCCGTCGTTGGAGGACAACGCCGCTTACATCTTTGAGTAATTTTTGTAACGGGATTGATTGGGAGTCCATCGTCGTCGTTTAATTTTAATAAATCCGATTCGGAACGTGATGGAGATTGTTGCTTATTTGGTGATGTTTTCGTTAATTTAGGCATTATATGAGTTGGGTATTCTCAGTAATATTAGAACAGCTGCTGACAATTTACAAAACGTGAAACGTCTCAGTGAGATTTGAACTCGCGGCATATCGAGTGTATCGACTGTGTAGGAACTCAAAAAAACGAATTTAAAAACATCGAAGAAAATTCCACCTCACGTGAAATTATGAGTAATATTACAAAACGCCAGACGTTCAAAATTAACTCATTTTATACTTGAGACTGCCTGTATCTTGTTACCTTAAATTTGTAGCGGCTGCCTGTTAATCTATTGTCTCCTTTACACTAGACATAAGAAAATCTGTCAAAAATCAATACTAGCATTACCTTTTTAAAATGGATAATATTTTTGTGTTCACCAAAAATCTAAAGGTACATCTATGTATGCATTTCTAAAATATTGATCTTAAACCCGTTTAATTGTTTTACTATAATTAAACTACTCGGCCAACAAAATATGTTACATCAAACAAATTCCAAATTAACACCAAGATATAACACTTTTTTATTGTAGTGCGCTGCAAATATTCTATTGTAACAATAACTATTTTATTCTTCCTCGAAAAATACTGATCGTGCACCAAATATTTATGGGCGGCATGGGCACCGGGCCGTAGGCCGACGAAGGAGGCCGGCGGAGGCCCGGCACTTCGGGGACAGAAGTCAAAGAGTGTTATTTGCAGTGCATTATCTGAAGTAAAACTAAAAAAATAAATGCTTGTTTTTAAAATTAGGTGTATTACTATTTTTACAAATTTGCAACAGTTGTTAAATAGATGCTCGTTATGACATATTTTAATGAACATATTTTGGTGCACATTCAGTATATTTGGTGGAACACAGGCAAAATTAGGTAAATGAAATGGGAATAAATTGAAGTACTTTTAAATACCATCCTTTTAAAATTAAGACTCAGACTCATGTTCTACTCAAACAATATGACGAAATAGTAAATAATTTCTGACAAGCATTACTTATATTTCCACATCTGTGTGTGCCAGCCTGATTGTCTTACACAGCGTGTTTTATAAAATTGGTCTATTGTGTCGCAACGCCCATACATAAATGTTTTATTATATCTACAAGTTATAGTTATATTAATTGTTATGTAAATTAGAACATTACAATGCCATCTTTTCATACAATTTACGTTTATATATTGGTTTTACATGTTTTTCAGTTTATTGTTTTGCACAACTATTAATAATGCTAATAACAATTGACGCAGATATTCGATTGTTTTCTTGTTTGTATTGCACGGGTGTTTTCTTGGCGGGTGGAAACATTATCACTATTGTTGCTACTTTTATCTGTTATTGGAAACAATAATTTAACATTACATCTGAAAAGTGTATGATTTTTTTCCGAAATGCTCTCAAATCCGAGCATTTAAGGTTCTGTAATCGTAATGATTTTTGTCAAATAATGCCTAGCAAAAAATAACACCGTCACAATTAAAATCGGCACGATTTTGTGCTCATTGTGGACTACAATGTCATCCAAAAAAAGTTCGCTTATCTTAGTATTTTTCCTTAATTAAAAACCGTGAAGAGTTTTTAACAAATTATGTGCGAGACACCGTTTTTTTGCGCGGCAGTGTATTTTTCTAAGAAATTCTTGTTTATTCAGCTAATGATGTTGCGTTTTACTTAACTTTAAGTGTAACAAATAACATAAATTCGATTTTTTTCCTGTTTTGTCGCAAAAACACTGTAATTTGGCGTTCAAAACTACTATTCAAAACTACTATTATTATACTTACCGACAAAAACTTATTGTTACCAATATTTTTTCTAACACATATTTCTGAAAGTGCCTTAAGGCAATCGTTTTTACGGAACTTCCGTCTCTTGATTGGTTTGCAAAAAACATGTTTACTGTTAACAAACAAGAAACGGTCGCAATAATTAAATTAATACACAATGGTAGTTTATTTGGGTTACATAAAAAGAAAGTAATAGACGTTTTTAAAATTAACAAAAAAACCATGTAAGTACCTATAAAAATGTTGGAAGAAAAAAAAATGTCAGTCATTTTCATTTTAGTACCGTTATTTTCTTCTTATATGGTACAACAAAGTTCCTGTTATCGCCAAAAAATCCAACATAATCCTCACTTACAGGCAAAACAGGCAACGCTAATCCGTACAATAATCCAATAAATTGCTTATTCACGATTAGCATATTATATACCAGCAGTTTGCTACCGAACGGAAGTGTCCAATCGCGTGCGTCGCCGGAAGACCCTCCCCCCGCCAAACTGCTTCCGGTCACGTGACGTCATTTACATGACAGTTGAGCGCGAGACGTTGGGGAGAGTGGACGTGTGGAGCGAGAAATTTTTGTTTATAGCTCTAGGAAATGACTCGCCGTTTTGTTTAGCTTTGATTTTTTTGGGGTTTACGACTCCATTATGGTATACTTAAACGTGAGAACTTTGTATTGTATTCTTTTATGATGTAGAGAGAACAATAGTCCAATAAAATGTTCTTACTGTTACGGTTACGAAACATTTTTTAACTTGTTACTACCACTAAAAGCTTTAGATTTGAACGGAAATCGACAACTTAAACTTTAGCACTCAAAACCCTATAACACGCCACATGAAACTAACAGTAGTCATTATGAATCACTTCAAATCAACATTATTACCATAAACCGAACGAGATAATTCTATCACTCAACCAAAATCCATATTACTTTATATCCATATCTGCAAACAAGCAAAAACGATGAATTGCACAAATTGTGGCTAATCTATCAATTTAACCACGGCTTGTTAAGTACGTCTGCGGACAACCCTCCCCGTGCTATGAAACGGCGAAAATATACCCCTTGTCATTTGTTCCGATCGGTTTTGAAGGATAAATGGAACTGCTGAAGGTTTTTAGGGTTCCATGAGATTATGTCGGTGATTTGTTTTTTTTTTTTGGTAGGAAATGAAAAATGTTGGAGAATGAAAACTGTTTGTTGGGATGCTTGCAAGTAAAATCGAGCTTTAATTATAGAACTTCATAATGTCTAGAATCCACCGTGTAAGTATAGAATTGGATACTTTATTTTCAACTTGGTTTTTATCGCAACCTCTGACCTCGCAAATGAACCCAAAAAAAAAGTACGAACAATTCAGCAACCCAAAACTCATTCCGACCAAAACTCCTGAAATAAGCCACACATTCAGCCACTGATACCATCTAAGGTCACTCTATAAATCACCTTACTACCTGACGGGACAGAAAATACGCATTTTTCCGAGAAATTTAACACATTCAAATATAAAGAGTGGAAAGAAAAAACGGGGGCATTGAAAAGGAAACCCGTACGAAAATCCCATTTAGCCCGGTGTCCGACCTTTCTGTCGATCCGGACAATGCAGGGGCTATATTTACATATTCAGAGGCCGGTCGGAAGATGGTCATTATGGACGGTATGGATTGTGACGGAGGTGAATCGTGTTTGAAATTACATCCATTGTAGGCCCAGCTTCTAATTTTTGCGGAGGTCGGCCATTGATGAGAAAAAATTGTGGAAACAATTCTTTTGTATAGGTATTTATATTTTACTTACAATCTAGCAAAAAATATTTCCGCGACTTAAACCAAACTTAACCCCCGTGAGATTTGGAACTTCTAACTAAGCTGATTGATGCATTCCTATGTTTTCCACGTGGAAGTTTTTCTTAGAATTTCCAAATTTTTCTACATTTTATTTTTTTCTCTATTGAAATTCGTAAACATTTATAAGCAAGGCAGGTTTGCTTTTCTTTTACTTTACAAACTTCCACAAAATAACAAAAATCGCGGATTTTAATAACCCTTTTGAACCCTTTCAAGGACTTTTTCAACTTCTAAACCAAGTTTCGAGTCGAAAAAGTCCCACGTAACGACTCTTCTAAGGAAATTTTCGTTTGTTTTATTAATTAAAATTAGCCATTTACAGTTTCGATGTTGCATTTAAGCGGTTTCTGTACTGTTGGTAGAAATTAATTGGGTTTTTGTTGTGGGTCTGTTCGACCAACAGTGAGTTAATTTAGGGTTATGTGCAGCCTTTGATGAACTTGTGAGGGTTCGCTTCGAGAAAATCTGACGGAGTTGCGACGTGAGCTAAGAGCTTAATTATTCAAGCCTTGTCGTTTTTCTTCTTGCTAGTTTTGAATGAGACCAGTAATTGAAATTTATGCTAAAAGTTCAGTTTGAATATTATGTTTTCCTGCATCATGCATCCAGGCCTGAATCTTTTTCGCTGAATTAAAACTAAATATTTTGTATATCTTTGAATGTCATGGATTTCCGAACTAACATCAAGCGTTATAGTTTGCGGAAATCTAAGTTAAGTAACACAAATATTATTATTGTCCATTAGATGTAGTATAAGGCTAAAATTAAAAGTACATAGTTGTATATGTTTTTACAACATTGACACCACATCTCGTCCCGACTACAACAAAGTCAACATATACCACGATAGTCGGCTTTTCTCAATTGTCACGCGCGCCATAATAAGTACTTTACCGTAATATTCTTTCATACTCGGATAAGCGTGTAAATAGTCGTATAATTTATAGGCACCTTGAATATAAGCACCTTGCATGTCACTTACATGTAACTGATAATTTCCTTTCAACGAACGCCATTTATACTTTAACAAATCTGCTATTTACCGAGGAATAATTAATGATGGCCGTGCCGTCAATCAAAGTCATTATTACCAATCTCAATTCATTCAAATTTTCTACGAATTAAATGAAAACTTGGGAAATATGAAAATAAAAATCCATCGCGCGAACGCCAATACCAGGAGGCCAGATACCCAAAAGAGATGACAGGGAATTTAATTATAAATATAATAAAAAAATCTCGATCGTCCCTTTCTAAAAACCTTGACGTACCTATTTGCGTTCCTGAAAATAAACTCCCAAGCGATATCGCACCTTACTGCTTTGACGGAGAACTCATTGTCCTTTTAATAAACTGCTTTATAATTTTGCTGCGATTTATAATATAATGTAGATTCGACTGACGTCACCACAATGGGGGTGTCTCATATATTTTTTATTTAAATTCTATATTCGAATATTTCACGCGAGACATGAAGTGTATTTCGATTTTCACGTAATAGCATTACGAGTGGTTAGATTGTCGTGACATCCTAATTTGGTTGTATTATAAAATATTTTTCCCGGCAAAATTTGACAGTTCCATTTTACCGCTGTGACGTGGATTGCTGACGTAATTTATAGGTTTTAATTTAATCAAATAAATTATTTATGCTAATCCCTCTTACAATATTAATAATGGTGAAATCAAAATTCTAACCAAATTGAATTTTATTATATCGTGCAACAATGTCTTTTTATTTTATGATCTGTAGGTATAATTTATGTCCATAAATAGATCAGTAGGAAAAATCACATTAAGAAACCAGATTTAAACCTAATAAATCAGTTGACCTAAACTAAATTCCTAATACGAATTCATTAGTTATCAATAAGCAAGTAAACTAGTCCCGTTGAGGCGTATTTAATAAACACGTCTAAGGAACTGACCGTTAGTTAATGGCACTCGAGGGCGGGATTATTCGTAGCACAATGAAATAATTAATTGGTGCTCGAATCAGAGTTCCCGGAGCGCCATTATGAGAGTGCGTCGGTCTATAGAGCACTGTCCATTACGGCGGCCACTTGCCCACTGGCTGGTGTGAATTAGACATTCCGTTCTAGCGTCTGTGGATGTTTTGAATTTAGAATTGTGTTGGAATTTGGTTTGAATAGTTTAAGGAGCTGGGGGCTTTTTGATACTGTTGGGTTGTGTGGTTAAAGAATGGGAAGGAACATGTTTTTTTTTTATTAAAGAAAATAATAAAAGTATTCTTTACAGGGTGAATCTGAAAATATGAGGAATAGCGAAAAATACCCAAAGGAGCCTCGAGCCCGATTTTGATGAAAATTAAAACTCCTATCAGATTTTTGAAAATTAATATTCCTGGCCAGGAATCGAACCCATCGAAAAATAAACTCTATTATTACACCATGCCATAGTGTTGCTAATATCACATTCTGAAAAGTAATGACATGCGACAATTTTATAGTCCATGGAATTGGTACATATTGCCTTGCATCAAATAAGGTAATTATGTTGTAGGTGACGAAGTAGTTATCTCAAATCCAATTTTTCGACCTCCAAAACCCTCCGGATCATTGTAAAATTGTAGAAAAACCAATATTTTTTCGTACTTTTTTAGTTTTATGACATTTTTTTCCACCAAGGACTTTTACTACGGGTAACATAGACCAATTTGGTCTTGATTTGTTGTAAATTTTGTGTACTTTAATAACCTACTTATACTCATGCTGTAAAATGGGTCCAAAGTTGACCACATTGATGAAAACTAAAGAAAACGTTTAAAGTTTATTTGGAAATTCAGCAAACTTTGAACAGCTGTATCTTAGAATCTATTTGGTCTAACAAAACTAAATTGCTTTCATTTTGTTGTTAATTTAGTCTTCTTAAAAACTCTATAGTGGCTTTTACCGTATCAAAGGTCCTTGGTGGAAAAAATGTCAAAAACTAAAAAAAGTACGAAAACTTAATGGTTTTTTCAAAAAATTAACCAATGATCCGGAGGGTTTCGGATGTCGAAAAATTGGATTTGATATAACTACTTCATCACATACAACATAGAAAAAAATCAGAACTACCTATTATTTGATGCAACACAACCCCTCTATGGATGGTACGATTTCCATGGACTATTAAGAAAAAAGTTAAATTAAATTGTATGTTTTTCACATTTTTAATAAATGTCCTTCCTTGATTGATGGATGACAAATGAAAATCAAAATCAAGCTCGAGACTACTTTGAGTATTTTTCACTATTCCTCTTAGTTTCGGATTTGGCCATCCCATCCCATCCCACATGAAAAAATCACCCTGTATACAAATTAAAAACCATTTTACAAGTCCAGCAAGGGGTTAGTGAGCCAAATCCCCACTAGACCATGTCATATAAAATAAAAAACTAAACTTTGTACGTGTCAGATCGCCTTAGTAACCAATGTTTCCTACCAGAGCAATGACCCAAAGATTACTTTCTTCAAGTTGGCAAAGAATCTCTACAAAGACTTGAATGAGGTTGAAAGCATGAAAAAGTTTTCTTACAATAAAGTTTAAAAGCCTCTGTGATGACGTCATTACACCTGTGGTGAAAAAACAAGTTAAAAGAACTAACAAGTTAAATAAAAGCTTGTAATAAAACAATAAGTTCCTTACAAACCAGGATCTTGATGGGATTTCTCATCAAAAAAATAAAGTAGCAAACATAAACCCAACTAGGACAAAAACGCCAACTAAATATGTATACATTTATACATACACAAGACATTGATGTTTTTTTTTCGGTTTTGGTGGATAACCAGAGTCTCCGTCATAAATAAACTCTTAATAACGGGTGTAAACTACCTCATCACGAAGCCTTCAACCAAGCATTCTGTACCTACATCAAACTAAGTAACTACGAGTATACGCAAAAAATATTGCTGGGAAACGACTTTTTTTTCGGGGTGAAAAATCATGTTTTGTGGTAGAACTCAATGTAACACACTGAAAACATTGTGCTGACTGCTGATGGATGGATTGAATAGTACGGGGGTCGTAGAGGTGTTCAAAGTAAAAATCTTACATTAAGTACTTGTATTAAAAGAAAAACTTGACAAAAAGTTGGAACTTTGACCCCAATATCTCCCAGGTATGGTGTAGAACAAAAAAATGATCGCAATGACTGAGAGAACAAGTGCCTTTCGGCTTCGTTAAGAAGTTTTTTACACCCTTTATGTCATGTATTGCAAATTCGTGCGACTCCGGTCAAACCTTACTTCTGGCTTTGTCGTAGTCGGGTAAAAATGACAAACACAACCGAACCCTACAATCCGAACCGTATTAAATCTATCTAAGAAATCCTTTCTAATTGCTTATTTTCGCAAAAAAGGGAACTCCATTGCAAAAAATCATACTTCTAGACTGAGTGGTTCGTGGTCTATCAGTAAATAATGTTTTAGTAATTGTTTTTTTTTTCTTCTACAGGTATGGCAGGTGGAGGCATGGGCCAAGCGATGGGAGGGTACTATGGTGCGGCGTATGGGCCACTAGGAGCCAGCATGGCTGCTGCGGCGGCTGCTGCAGCCCAGCAGAATGCTATCAATGCTGCTTTAACGCCTAACCCACAGGTAAGATTCAGAACATAATCAACTAATGTTCTTACTGTTCAGACGAGTCCTCCCTGTGAGGGAGATTCTTGTTGAACTTATTGTTGCAAAGGATCTGTAGGCATGCCTGGCATATGCATGTTTTCATGTTTGATGGATTCAAATTCAAATATTATTATTTGTAGAACAGAGGTAAACAAAAGTACAGATGTCAATATTAATAAAATGAGCGCTATGTCTTACCGTCAACGGCGTACAAATATTCTAATTATGTATAATTTCTTATGATTAGTTAGTACATAAATAATAAAAACAGTAAAAAATAATAACTAAATAAAATTAGGTAAGTACCTACAGCAATCTAAAAAAAAAAAGTTTAATTAATTTATTAAAACAATACAGTTTACCAGATCACAGAACATTAAAATTTAATTAAATTAATAAAACAATTAAAAGACACCTTTGGTCTATTAAAAGATCCACAATTTGTAAACAAGGCAGTGCTTTTGGTAATGCGGGTGTTCTAGACTAAAACCAAAGCAAACCCCTTGTGATGCTCCAGATTCCTGAATTAACTTGCTTATTTAGATAAACAGAGTACAACTGATTGGTACACTACTACTATTGCAATTCGTTTAACCTTACGTAAGAAAAGGGCCTTACAAATTCCAACAGAAAAAAAATGATAACCGAATATTAACGAGGAATCCCGAAGCATCGCCAAATCTAGGTGCTAATTATATGATCAGCCAGTTAGCGCGAAGGCATGAAATCTTTAACGTTTTGCTTAAACCTATTAACACCATGAAATAAGAAGGCCGTGCGGAAGAATTGTCCCATAAAAAAGGAAAAATGTGCTGACACATCATAATTATGAACCGTGTTAAGATTTTTATACAATTTTCGAATAATTTGCTACTTAAAAAGAGAAGAAAAAAATTCGAGGTGCGAAATGAGCGTATAATATGTATGGAATTGATAAACCATATGTTAGAAATTGATGGTTTTATGAAGGATGGGAAATTCAATTTGCAAGGGGTGGGTTTTTAACACAGTTGAGATCAATTTGGAATCTAATTTGTACGGTGTGTTAGTACTTGGTAAGGTGATAAGTTTTTGACGTGATATAACTACTATTATGATTTCCTTTAATTTAACTTTATCCCCCTCAACAAAATTTTACTAACCGACCGATAAAATCTTATTTCATCCTGGTGCTCTTCATCATCATCATCATTTCAGCCGAAAGACGTCCACTGCTGGACATGGGCCTCCCCTAAGTGTCACCACATTGACCGGTCCCGTGCGACTCGCATCCAGCGGATTTCCGCAACCTTCACCAGGTCATCGGTCCACCTAGTGGGAGGTCTTCCAACGCAACGTCTTTCGGTTTGCGGTCGCCACTCCAGAACTTTTCGGCCCCATCGGCCATCCGTTCTGCGAGCAATGTGCCCTGCCCACTGCCACTTTAGTTTGGCAATTCTTCGGGCTACGTCGCGGTAACCTAGGTTCCCTTGCGCTGCTCTTATCCCAATTTATTTGTACGTATAGCTTATTTTTTCTCATCAAGATCATCCCGACTTCTCCCGCTGCTGGATTTAGGCCTTTCTTAGCTTGTGCCAAGCTCCACGTTCTTGTGCCTGCCTCATCTAGGATATTCCCGCAATGGCAACAAGGTCGTCTACCCATCTCGCCGTTCGACGGACGACCAACACTTATTTTTCTAGTCCTTGGACATCACTCGGTCACAGCTTTACTCCACCTACCATCACCGCACCTTGCTAGGTCCAACTCCAATTGAGTTCCATAACGCGATTTCCAATATCAATGACCTTCGTTCATACGTCTCTGGATTTGCGCTCCGGATTACGCTTCGAACTCGATCCACAAGGTTAATACTAAGTATGGAAGGCCCCATGGCTCTGTGTGCTACTCTGAGTCTGAACACAGATTTTTCTCATCATCATCAACCTATTAATGTGTAACCTGTCCACTGCTGAGACACAAGCCTCCTCTCTATGAGAGGGAATGGGCTATAATCCACCACGCGGGCCCAGTGCGGATTGGTAGATGTCACATGTCTTCGAATTTTTGGTTCTAGGACATGCCGGTTTCCTCACAATGTTTTCCTACACCGGTTTGAGAGCAGTGGTGATGAAATAAATTACACAAAGTAATGCGCCTATCTGGGTTCGAATCCACGACTTACTGTTCGTAAGCTGCTGCGCTGCTCTCAATTTTTCTCATGCTCAATTAGAATTAAATTATTGTAAGTTCCTGCGCAGATTTCGGGTACAGAGATGAAACATAAAAATATTCAACAAAACTCAACGTTACAATTACAATTTAACTAAAACATAACAGGTACAAGATTAATATCCCACAATTGAATCAGATTCCTTCCCTCACAGGACCAACCCCTGTGCGTAACAGCGGGTACTTGCGAAATAATTAGTGGTCGAAGGGTTGATCGTGATGTTGCAGTAAATGTAGATCGGTGGTGTAAATATTTATTTATTATTTATTTAAACTTCATGTACAATAGTGGTACATAGGCGGACTTAATGCCACAAGGCATTCTCTACCAGTCAACCTTTAGGTTAAATAGGAAAACATAGTGATAGGGTACAAAGTAATGTCTAAAAAAAACTTTTTGCAAACGAGAGTTCAGATTTAGATTGATACTAATACACATAATTATACAGATAAAATAAACTAAAAATATGAATTTGATTGAATATTTGTGAACAATTACTATGGAAAGACTTTGTATTGCTTCGAGATTTTCTCTTCCGGCCGTCCAAGAAAAGCGCTCCAAATCCTTCTTACTCTATCTTCTTGGACTTTTTAGTTGTTGGTTTTTAATAGCTTGAGTTCAAGTTACCTATTATCTGATTATGGAAATGTCAACAAATTATTTCCAAAGTAAAAATAAATAAGTATTTCCAAAGTCAATGTTCCAACTCTTTTGTATTATTGTTACAACATTTCTGTTATGTTACGCATCTTCCTTCAAGATACCTTCAATCTGATCACACAAAACCAGCCATTTGCAAACCCAACACTAAACAAACATTATCATCTCAAATAACACCAAATCTACTTACATTTTACAAATAACACACTGCCTAAGCCAACAAAGAACCCTTTTTCAATCACACGTCAAAAAAATAAAGGATTACGTCCAAAACGCCTACTTGTTTAGCACATCTCATTGATTCGCGATCTCTTCCCCCATTCTAAACACTGAAACTAAACACCCTAACAATTCGCTCCCCAGAACAAACTCTGGCGAATTAACACAGTACTTGACACGTAAGCACCCTGAAAGGAATTAAGACACGTTATGGTGAAAATTTGACCCTTTGGCTGATTTTACGTATGGAAATAATCAATACAGGCTGTGTCTTTATTTCTTTTTTTTTCTCGTCTTTATGGACTTGATCTTGCAAACTAAACAAATTCTGAATGAGGCCAAGCCTTTTTTTTTTAAAACCATGTTCCTTCATCGCCCTTTGTGTTCCGGGGCCACGGTATCTCTTTCGAACAGTCCCGCAACCCCGGCAGGCATCAGTCCTTGCGGACCCCTTCCTTTTTGCTGACTCTCTTTGAGGCATGAGGCCAAGCCTGAATTCAAAATAATATCTGCTGCAGATAAGGAAAAGTAGGCAGTTGTAATAAGTTGTACAATAACCAATCTTTGTTTTCCGATCTTCTTTATCGTGTCTTTACTGCCTAACCTGTTGTCAGAGTTTTTATGCCTTCCATGGACTTCAAACTTGGCTTCTGGCTTCTTTTCCTCTTGAATTCAAGGCTACAACGCTAGTTTTCTACTCCCAAATAACGTCGATGCAGCTAAGATTACCAAAATCAGATGTTTTATCGACAGATTTGACGAAAACTTCTCAATTCTCCCAGAAAACATCACTCCAAATTCTCAATCTCTACCATATTATGACAACACCCTAATCGCTTGCCCCTGGGACTTTGCCCTCCGATTTAAAAACCTCCTTCCCTCTTCTATTTGACGTTTAATCTTGTGAAAGTGACGTCTATTTTGAGGGCGGAGGGCGATCCTTGTTTCAGCTTTATTACATTATGTTGGGATTATAAAATTATTTGTTTGTAAATACGTGATAGAATTAGCGATGTGGGGAAATAATGTTGGAGAAAGTTTAAAATTGTAGTTGATTTAATTGAGGGGGTGAAAGAAAAGATGGATGCATAGTGTGAGGTATGATATGAGAGAGAAAGGAGTAAATGATGCTGTGACGTCTGCCAGGGGAGAATGGAAAAAGAAAACGTGTTGCGCCGACCCCAAGTAGAGTGAGACAAGGGCAGGTAGATGATGTACAGAAGCAACGTTGATTAAGGTGAAGAAATTGATGCAACAGAATCACACTTGGAGAACTCTGAGCTTTTATTGATACTGATACTGTTAATCTCCATCATCCCACTGCTTGGTAAAGGCCTCTCTCTGTGAAACTCAAACTCAAAGCATGCATTTCAATTAGACCATTACGGCACTTTTGAATGTCAAAATTACAAATAAAAAACAAATCTATAGTCCCAGACACAAGGCATAATAACTTGAGAAAGTACTGTACTTGCCTATTCCCTAGCGTAGATCTCAATGGAGAAGAACGGGCAAGAAACTCCATGGACACTCTTTTAAATCAAAATGTTGTTACAAAATCTTGGTTACATAATTAATTTTGAGATTATACATATAATATGTGAGAACGATGTAGAAAGACGTGCACATTAAGAGCGTCTAGAGTAAAAGATTAGATCGACAATTTAAAACACTGGTGACATCCAGTTGTTTCGATCCGAAGCCAATGTAGAACTAGAACACTGGTGTGGAGCTTTTATTGAACTTTGATTAAATCAAGATTGAGAAAGTTGAGATTTTAGTGTTACATACGTTGAACTTGATCCTGTTGAACCTTTACCTTGGTATGTTCTCGAGTGTATCGTATAAAAACAATAATCATTAACTTTTAAATTAAAGTAAGGAGGGAACTCTCTTACATTTTATTTTATTCTTACATCTTCTTCAAAATTACTCGAGTCTAGGATCGATCTCTTGCAATCTTTTTATTAAGATACTAACACGCATTCTTAAGCCACATAAGTCACATTTTAACCATTACCAGTCGGTCAAGTGAAAGTACAGATGTAAGTAATTGATAACCGTTGTCTGTACCGAATTCAATTAGTTGATCACATTAACTGATAACACGTGTTTGGGTAAATGCTTTTAACTGCAACTGGAGCTTTCTCGAAAGTTAAGTGATAGCTGTAAGAAATTGTTTTGAAATCTTTATAAGTAATAAAAATGTTGTGTTTTCTTAATCAGGTATTTATGTAAGAAGAGGAAAAATTACCTACCAACATACATGGAGCTTGTGGATTTGTAGGTTTTTAGGTTGTTTAAACCAAACTTTCTGCGACAAAGTCTAAACGATCTTCTACTCTTAAAATTACGAATTTATTGTTATGAAATTGGAGACCCCCATTCATAATCCCCATTTTATGCAGTATGTTTGGCTCACATTGTCTACCTCGTTGATCAGAACATAAGATCCTGAGATCGACTTCCAATAACAAAGACACCTTAAATGAAAAGAAATACTTAGTTTTTCTCATCAATATTACGAAATATGATTGCCTATCGAAATAATTGAAGACAAGAAAAGGCCGATTCAATATGATTGTCATTTGACATTGACACAAATCTGATAGCAAATTAAATTAAATGAAGCATTGATTGAAAATGTTAACAGAATTGGGTGTTTATTTAATTAAAAAATAGTTAATAATTCTGTTTGGTATTGCTTTAGATCTTTTAGAAGTTATTTTGTTTTATTGCATGGTACTTTGAGCTTGAGCACATGATTCTGAACCCCACCGTCTCATAATGATAACGTCTCAACATCGATAACTTTCTCATATTTGTAGGCATTTGCAGTTACGAAAACGGTATTTTTTCTTGGTAAGGAGTTTATTGATACTCAACACCGAGCTGCCTGGTAACTTCCAGTAATTTACCAATATGATACCCCTTGGTAAGACTGGTTGTCAGACTTTCGGGCCACTGACTACCTGTATAACGACTGTTAAAGATCAATTTCCGAGGCACGAAGGAAACTCGGCATGTAATGGGTAGTCATCCATCCACGGACCAACATAAGTATGTGTGGCTTAACCTGAAGATCGACCCGAGCGGCTGTTATTATTTAGCCACGAGATCCTCAATATTCAAATAATCTAAATTCGGGATCCTTCAATGGTTACTTAGGTCAATCAGCTCCAACACCATAAAAAAACTGGAAAAAAATCTGTAGAAAAAAATATCTCAACATCATAACCCACACATCACACAAATAAACCCTAACCTTAAACTGCCGAGGTGTGACCAAAACATTTAATTAACCCTGCACCCGTCGGCATGGGTCATTCGCACCCCCAACCTTAATAGACCAGCTATTGGATGATACCGCAGTTTTACCGATTACCGTGACGAATGCCCACGGTACCGATACCAGGATACCGGTAGTAAACAATATAATCAGCCACTATTCATATCAACAACTGCAACTTTACCTGTGTTGTATTAAAAAAGGTGATTGGGCATTTTCGGCTCATTAGGGTTGGCTGTTTTGTGTTACAGTGATAAAAAAAAATTGTTTGGTTTTTTGTTTTTCTTTTCTTTGATTGCAAGTTTGCAACTATTTAATTAGGTTGGCTGGTTTGTTCTTAAATAGAAAAAAAAAACAAACATTTGCACTTCCATCGAACGTCAAAATGTTTTCTCAGCTCAGTTCTCCTAAGCTAAAAGACAAAGTTCTTTTTATCATCTTCATAATTTATATGGCAGCCTTGCCGCTTTGTGTCATGCTCTCCTGGTATCTGCGAAGTTCATCAAGACCTTTCCAGCGATCTTCTATAAATATGTAATCCACCAAAGGTTTTTTTAGTAGGTATTAAATCAAATGCAGTAGTTTTTTTAATGGCTAACCAAAACACTTTAAAAAATACATCGGAAGCAGCCCTACCTTTCTTTCCTACCGCCAAATGTTGAGTTCTTTAATGAACCATTGTGATTTCAGTACTCGATTATGTTGATAGATGATTTACCCATGGTTGGTTATCGACGGGTGATATGGGTTACTTGGTTACTTTCACGGTTGCTTGTGGTTGGCGACTCATTAGCCATCTTGATGCAGTGTGAAATCAGTTTTCGAGAAATTTTGCTAGTTTGCTACTCATCTTGGAAAAAACGGTTGGCTATTTTTTTGTCTCATTTAAAAATCGAATAGATGATGACGTCTTCTTTAGTTTTCGATCCTCTCAACGTTTAGTCTGACAAGGAGGAACACAATCTAAAATTAAATTTAATTCTTTTAGTTAAATAAAAAACATGAAACACTGAAATTGCAACCTAATGCTTTACATTTTACTGTCTAGATTACAAGGAAACGAAATGTTTAAAATTTTAAATCGTCCTCTCCAACATTCCTTTTTCAAAATGTCTCTTTTCACATGTACAAAATCACCCTATTTCAACGTTGATAAACGCCGCATAGTTTTCCAGTACAAAAAGTCCGTGGCTCGTATATAACTGGCTTGCAATAAAATAGCCGTAAGGGTGGGCAGTAAACTCCGTACATGATGCCTGGGCGTCGGACTAATCCTGATTTAGCGTTCTAGCTGTGACCGGCCGTCGTATGTTATGCTCAAACGGGCGCTACACACGGGGAGGAAGATGGGATAGCTTGTGGGCGAACTCCTTGGGGATATTTTAAGGCCTTTGGTTTTTATATAGTGGTCTGATATCAAAAATGTCTGGTGGTTTGATAGGGACGGGATATTTTGAGTAGGTTGCTTTTGGTACTTGTATCGTGGTTTGATAGTAAAGTCCTTTGATAGTAAAGGATTTAGAAAGCGATGAATGGGGGATTAGTTTAGGTCCTTAAATAATTTTATGGATTTTCGATAGTACTTTGTTGTGGGTGGATAAATGTCAAATAGTGCGGCTAATCCTAATTTAACGTTGTAGTGAAACGGTTTAACGAATCAAAAGAAACTCGTAAACTTTTTTCGTCATTATTAGGTACATGAAAGAAAACTATTTCTCGAAATTGTAACCCTATCCAAATATACAATAACACCACAGTCTTCCTCAATTGCACGTCAATATTTTGCATAAGACAGAATAGTCTACTACAATGTTGCAGCTACATTAGTATTAACGCTACAAAATGTATCACCTGTCGAGCTTCGTAAATTATAGGACACGTAACTCCAACCTGTATCCTTTCTTTGTTCACCGAACAAAGTGTTCGTGTGTGTTACGTCCAAACGATATTTTCCTCACAATATTGTGTAGGGCTCACTTCATTAAAAAATTTAAAATTCGAAGCTTTATTCGATTCCATTGTTACGTGTGATTTGTGTGTCTGAGCGTGTAAAATACAGTACTGCATTACGTCCGCACACAAATTCGAACTTTATCTTTAGCCTATAAAGTAGGATATTGATTGTGTGTTATAAACATGTAAATTGTTAACGAAAATTCATATTTAATTTCAGTTGAATTATGTTGTGTGTGAGTAATTCTTGTTAAGATAGATTATAGTTTTCATACAAAGCTTGTATGTAAAGATCTTGGTTTGCTGTTGACTTGTAAATGTTGGGCAATGCCTCGATTTATGATTTGTTTGCGGCCGTTTCATTATACATGCGGTATTCAGTAGTTATCCGATATTTATGACGAAGATATTGAAATGAAGACTTTATTCATTTTGCTGCGTTCCTCTCGAATTCTTGACTCTTGATAAGGTCATTCTTGAGTTTCGTTATTTATTTGTACTTATTAATATTTATTTTTAACTGCAATCATTCATGTTAATGAGATTACAAATGAATTTAATTGACTACCTTATTTAAAGAACACAATTATTTTCAATAACTTAAGATAAATTAAAAGTAACACGCACGTAATTTCAAGATAAAATATAACCTCATTCATACCTCAAGCATGTTGTAGGTTTTATTTTGTTGAAATTATCGGAAACATCATCTTTGTTTTCTAGGCGTTTGTTTCAAACTGCTAGGCAATATCTACATTTTCGTTAATTCCAATTAAAAATGTAACTAACCAATTTCTCCGCTTGTTCCAGGTTCATGGATCATCAATGGACATGTCGAAATACTCCATCGAGGCCGAGAAGTACCGCAGCTACGGCATGTACCCCGACCCTTCCCGCGGCTACCTGGACTCAGCAGCCTTATCTAAGGCCTACATGTACATGGACCAACAGCAACAGCGCTCCTACCCAGTAGACATCAGTAAGATGTACTCGGAGGCGTCCGCAGCAGCTATGGCAGGGCTCAGCTCCGTCAATTCAGCGCCGTCCAGCCTATCTCCCCGCTCGCCGGCTGAGTCCCCTGACATGACCCCCAAAGCTCAAGACAGGACTGAAGGTAGCTCATCTTCAGGGTCAAATCCCTCACCCTCTCTTCCCTACTACCAAGGATCCTCGAGTATCCTCATGCCACAGTACCCTGGACAGTATCCACAGGCTACACAAGGAGGGCCGGAGTTCAGGCGACCCCTCACCGTCATATTCTGACCTGAAACATAGTTTGTTGTTGTTGATTTTTATTTATTCGTTTATTTTTATAGTTTTTCGACTGCGAATTATTTGGAGGTTATAGAACGTTTCTTTCAAATTCTCGGAACGACAAAATTTTTATTTCGAAAGACGAAATTCGATATTTAAAATTGTAAATTGGTTCTATTATTATAATAAAAAGATTATTATTATTCTATTCAAACGAAGAATGTTTTTTTTTTAATGTCTTTATGCGACTTTTCACGGACTAAATTGATTTCGGCAGAAAGTTTTGGTCTTTTAAACGACGTGTTGGACAATTTCTTATTTTTATTTTGTGCTCCAAAGTTCCTTCTTAGTTTCCTCGGAAATAAATGATAGTTGTTAGATATTACTATGTGTATAGGAGTATGTACTTATCTGTACATTGTGAATATAGTAAGTTGTTAAAATAAGGTGTGTTTCTTTATCGATGAAACGATTTTTTGTAAAAAATCTTTACGTGATGGCAAAAAGCTCTTCAGCTCTAATTGAGTCACTTTTTCAGATTGTTTTGTATAAAAACAGTTTGATATCAATCCGATATTTGAATTACTTTGTAGGCATTATTACTAAATTCTATAAATAACTCTTTAGGAAATATACCTTAGGTCACGTCAACTTTGGTCATCAGATTCTTATTGATTTTGATTTTTGATTGTACCAAAACGGATATTAGAGGTGGACCACTTTTCAACCGTATTGCTCAGGACGCTTACGTCCGACACGACACGTCCGGTACGTGCTACAGCGGACACTGGCGGTTGACCACTTTTCACCTAAGGGTTGGGGAAAAGTGGTCAACCGCCAGTGTCCGCTGTAGCACTTATCTACACGATTTTTAGACAAAAAGCTAATACCTGCCAGATAGAAATAATAAATGCAAAAAAAAAAAAAAACTAAAACTCGTTCATCGATAAAGGAATATTTAATTCAATTATTGTAATGGTAACACAAATCATTTTCAAAATAAATTATTTGGAATAATAATTTATTAGAAAAATAATAGTGTTATTGTTACAATAATTTATTGGAATTTGGAAGTCCAAACTTAATTACAACGACTTTTGATATTATTTGTAAATATAGTTAAATAATTGTTAAATTTTTTTGTCTTAGATTCGTACGTGTCATTTTTGTAAAATAAAAAAAATGTTTAAATGTCGAAACTGCTTTACAATTATGGAGTCCTTTCCATTGACGTTTATGCCTGTGAAAGGCATAATTCTGCTTAAATATTCCCAATAATAAGTAGATCTGATTTTGTTAGCTATTTAATTGGAAATTATTGACTGATTTAATTTTAAAGATGACTTCGTAGATACAAAGTTAATTTTTCGTTGTTTCAATGAATAAATGTTAAACTAAAATTAAATAGATGTTGTTAACCCGTAGTTTTTAGGACAGATTATTTTAAATAATCTCTAGTTCATAATTTTCCTGTGTACACCTACATTCCATTAGTTTTAATTTAATCTGTCATTTGCAACTATGGGGTCCAAAGCTTCGATCTTGAAGTTTTTTTATTTTTAAATATTTCAATATACTTATAAATAAATAGTAATTAAATTCCTAAGTTTGTACCTACTTTTTCTTTGGCCATTGATTTCAACTTTGCATTTATAAGTTGCCATATAAAATAATAATTCCATTTTTGTATTATTGCAACCCACATTTAAGTAAAATATATCCTGTAAGTTAAAATACAAAATAACTTTTTAATCACTATATTTAGGACATAAATTGTAATTTACGGAAAAAATAAGCGTATTTGTAAAAATATGTTGTAAATTATAGCCGACTATTATCTCGATTAAAAAATATTATACGTAATTAAAATGATTAGAAATTTTAAGACTGATTTTTATTTCATCAAAGAATTACCTATCTCTATGGAACCACACGATAAGGAGAGACACGAGACCCATCTCTATTTACTTCTTTAACAAAATAAAATGAAGTACCTACTTGACTAAACAGGTAGCCGAGAAAGAAAAATCGACATTTTACATCCACCAACACTGAGGCCCGCGTCATAGATTGTACAGGATGGCGTCGACAACACGACAATAAATTAAACTGCTAATACCTTCAGACCTGCCTGATAACCTGCTTCCACCTGCAGTGCAGGCCTGCGTCCCAGCTCTAAAACTAGACCTATATACGAAAAATCACAGTCCAATCTCTTTGATATAAAAAAAGAACCTACCCCAATAAATCCCGTCCTCTCATACAAAATCAACATATCAATTTTTGAAGCAAAACAATCTATTTATTCAGTCATTATCACTGCTCAGTACACAATTTTAAAATTTATTAAAATAATAAAATGCCCTACGACAGTTGCCAAATTATTTTACCATTCCCTTACTCAAAAACCTACCTAACTATTTCAAATATATTTATGGTATATTTTCACAGCAACTATACACATTTTGTTTTGTAGCAATCTAGCAATATATTGAAACTTAAAAAACAACTTTATTTCATTACCAATAAAGTTTATTTTCGCAGTGACGATAAAGGTTTCGAGTGGCAATCAAGTATGAAATTCGTGAAGGTGCATTTCCCCTATGTTTTTTAATAAAATATGGGCTCTTGATAGATATCATTGCGCTGTGCGCACAAGGGTAGTGATTTGGCATAAAATAAACAACTGAGCTGTCTTTTGTGCGCCAAATACGATGGAATAACATAAACAATAGAGCCCTAGTAATTTGAAAGGTGAAAATATACAGGATGGTGTAAATCCAACTAAAAAATAAAAGCTTTTCTTTGAATTAGATTTACAAGCTTTTTGGAACTGTCAAGGAGCCAGCCAGTTAGTCGGAAAGTAGAAGCTCGTTTTAAAACGTAGATTTCCATGGAGAAGAACTTTTTAAATCGACGAGTCAAGACGAGAGACGAGGAAAAGTGAATTTTGTATCGTTAAAACAATAATGGTACACAAGTGACAGTAAATAGAAGAAGAACAGGACCTAACTAAAATTGTGAGTATCTATTTACTTATAATTTTAACTATACCACATCTTTGAAAACTTAGTAATATAGACATTCCCAGCAATTTCCTTATTGATGCAAACCAAGCACCTAACTAACAAGACTATCGCGTCCCATTACAAAATATAATACGGTTAAAGATATTCTTCCTTTTACACAAGTAGGCAATACGCCTCCAGAATATACTACCTAGTATAGTATAAGTTAGTATATCACTCGATGTTGTTGATATTACCTCGCTCGCTCCTCGGTTCAGTGATACGTGGGAAGTTATATAGGTAAGCGTGCCCTCTCTCTAACATTATTATAACGATCTCTGATTGGTAGTTCTTGAGATCAGGAAACAGACCTAGTGTTTGTAAAAAAATACGTAAATATTAGAGTGTGTTTTTATATCAATTAGTTATTAGTGTTTTTATTTATTAAAATCTGTCTTTAAATGTCATCAACTACCTACTTACCCTAGTTTTCTTATTTGATTAATTAGTTGTTTATCGTAATTCTATATACCTACCGCATAATTGATTAAAATAATGTTGTTAAAGAAACGTTTTGTATTAGCAATTCTTATTTTAAATTGATTAACAAAAATAACCACAGCCTGTACATGCCCTACACCCCTGCCTGTACCATTACGACAAAACGAAGGAAAATAAACAATCAACGCGTCGGATGCAGTTCTCCTGCGATTGTTTTTAGTGTAAACACAATCAGCATTAATATAAAATATATTTGACGATATAATATTACTAAACCTGAAGGGTCCTTACTACTTCAAATTGACGAGAGTGGATAAAAAATTAGGTGTTGTTCAAGTGGATATACTTATGATAAAGTAAAAGTATCCTACTGCTTTGTTATGGAAGCAAAGGGTTTTTGCAAAGTAAATATGTAATAACAACAATAATAAAAAAAAAATGAAAAAATAAGAAAATTAATACTTAATTATAGTACTTATATAAATAAAATCATCTTCAAATTATTGTTTTAAATCTGTCTTGGTTGTATACTTATTATTTGTCATCTTTCGTGTATTTTATTAGTTTTTACTCTTTTTTACTTCGTCACCCCTGGCGATTGTTATATATTTTTTTTTAATATTATTATGATAACCCCTGGACAGTGCTGTGGGTTACATTATTAGCAAATTGCAAATATTGTTATACTAGTTTTAAGTTTACATAATGTAACTGTTTGCTGTTACTTAAAATAAAATAAAATAAATAATAAAAATAAAATAAATATTTAGGCTCCTCAAAACAGTGGTTTCCTTTTAATACCATTTAGGATTTCATACTACTACTACACTACTACAACAGCCCATAACGTCCACTGCTGGACATAAGCCTCTCCCATGATGGGAGGAATTTGCCGTAATCTCCACGCTTGGCAGGCGGATTGGAGATCGCAGTGATGAAAGACTAACAGAAAACGCTGCTGCCCATTCTCTGGTCTACGGAGGCGCAAGGTGTTCTGCCTGAGACATTAATCGCCTTATACGACACCCGTGACTGTAATGGGTTGGTTCTATTCTACTCTGCTGGATACCACACGGCTAATTTCATACATAATTTTCAAACTATCATACCTTAATGATAATGATAGCCTTCATACCTACTTCCAATGTGTGAATAGTCCTCGTAAGTTGAATGTAACCTGCTATCAGCATCTGTTTACGTCACAATGAGACAGGTCTTAGTCTATGTGACAGTTACCTAGAAATGTTTTGATTTTTAGGAATAATAGTGGTAGAGCAATTGGGGCTATCGCGCATGAATTCGCCGCTAGAGGCGTTTGTGTAGACTAAAGTCTTCAAGGTAAATGTCAGATGTCATACAGTGTTCGCGCGTTGCGTGCTTTTTTATCACGCATTTATACTAATACTCACGATTGTGTTCTAGACTGAGCCATTCCTGATTAATTATGACTTGAAGATTTTCAGTAGCAACTTAGGATCTTATTTGTTAGTACTTGGAGGTAGAATGATTTTTAAATGTTTCATGCTTGCTAATTTTAGAGAGAATATTGTAAATATGTATCTGAAGTTTACACTATGTTGTTATACGTAATAAAATAAACTTTTTATGACGATAATGGTACTTTATGGTATCAAATAGTATGACAAGAACTTACTCGACAGTGGCGCCATCTGGTGAGCACAAAAACGATAGCCCCCATTATAAGATCAGCCTCGTCGCCACGTTCCAAAACTTTCCTTTCTTATTTTCCCAAAACAAACCTTATAGTAAGTAATAATGAAACACCTTTCAGAAATCAACATTTCCTACACAAAAATCCTTGCCTCCAGTAAATATTTCATATTTTCTTTACACATTTTCGTTTTCCACAGTAATTTTCAATAATTTTCCTACAATAATTATGACATTACCCGCTGAAACCAAAGCCACCTCTACACCTGTAATCATAGAACCTAGAGGTGTTACTAGCTTCCAATGAAAACAGTTATTACGCCTAATAACAGTTATTACGTGACCGTTATTTGCTAGGAACCGTTTCAATAACGTTACGAATGCAGTGTGGAAACGTGGACAGGTGTGTCATTGTGATAGATTCTTAGAAATGTTTGTTGTTGATAGTAAATTTGTTTTATTTGGTGCAGATAATAATTAAGGGAAGCAGGAAAGTGCGGTATTATTTTACAGGCATTTATTCGAGATTGCCTTGTTGGTCTAGTGATCCTAATCACGATTGCAGAGCAAGAGGTCCTGGGTTCGATTCCCGGGTCGGGTATTGATATTGGGTTTTTCCATCAGGAATTTCTCAGAGTCTGGATTTGTGCTCGGTTGATAGCAAAAGGAGCGCCCTCAATTACATGGTACTTAAACATAACTGGCGAAATGTGAGTGTAGGTACTATTAGGTACACTTCTGTCCAACCCTTCTGGGGTTACATGCATGATTTTATGTTATGTTATTCGCCAGTTTCTAGATCTAGTTTCGCTCATTTCAGCATTACGTTCCAAGTCACTTGTAACATGGCGCGAGACAACTGCCAAAAAAAAAAATTTAAGAGAATGAAAAACATTGCTTGATACCTTTTTCCTATAATTTCTTGAATCGTTGTATCAATAAAGAAATGGGGTTAAATGAACCCACACTTAACACATCACTTAATACTAACAATTTTCTTGTCAGCACCAACCCCTGTGGTCAAAAGTCAATTTAAAAGAACAATAACTTGACCGTTCGCTCTCTATTTACAATTTTGACAGTTCCCGACATGTCAAATGTCAAAACGGCACGTGTCGGCGCGTGCGCTTTAAACTTTTATCGGATTTTGACAGCATCCTGTCAAAATGTGATCGTATTTTTAATAGTGGGCGACGGCGCGCGATAATCATTATGGTTTGTTATTATTATTGTGTGGTGTGAATTAGAAATGGTACGGAAAAAATTTGTATCACTAGATATTTAAAGCTTTTATTCTAGAGGTTTTTGATATCATTCTTTTCTTCTTCTTTGTTCAGGAATCAACTGGTCAGGGTTTGTATCTTTTGCCAATTTACCCAATTGATGGCAAACTTGTTATTAGTCAATCACACCTGTGGGGCCAGCCCGACAACAGACTATTCCGAAAACACTGTAACTCCAGAAAGCCAGAATCAACAGTGGCGACCACCAGAAAAGCGCTGAGACAATGAAGCTCGACGAAACGATTATTTAACTCTCTTGGATCCCGCAACGAAATTAATCAGATAAAAATAGCGGAGGAGTAGGAAAAGCATCGCATCACACTTGCTTTATTACTGACTACAGATATTCAACACTGAGCAAGATAGTAAGTAAAGTAAATAAAGTAATTTTCAATGTTCCTCCCAGTTTGTAAACATTAGCTACGATAATATTTACGCCACGCGAAAACTGCACCAAACATCTACACACCACCTCACTCCGCAAACCTTCCCGCATATTTTAAACAAGAAATACAATAAATCTATGAAACCGAAACTTGGTACAACTTTCTGTACAAACACATAATTTAGGTGCTGTCTGACATGTATTGTGTCCCTCCCCACCCTCTGTCACTCTGGAAAACATCCTTTGTTAGACCCCCAGAGGACTTTAAAAAACCCTCTTTTATGCCTTAAAGATTGCCCCTCTAAGATTGTTATTGATTATGAGTGTTATCAAGTATTGACGTGAGGCTGTTGTTCTTTGTTGTTTTTTTTTCAATCAGAATAAAGATTGGAGGCAGGGAAAATTCGTTTTTTCTGTTTTGAATTTGGAAAGAAAATCTGTTTTGCTTTTGTTTCGGTTAGCTTAGTATCTTCCACATTACATTATCACACAAGATAATGAGCTAATTGGTTGACACGACAGCCATCTGATTGGTTGACAGTCATCTTTAACCCTATTGTCGTTTTAACCCGACTACGGCGAATGCAAAAGGAAGAGTTTTGATTTTAGCTGTCTAGGTTAGGTTTGTATTTACGAATATTCCTCCGTAGCACCTAAACTATTCATCTGATTTTCGTGAAAAAGGTATTAATCGATTTGTTATTAGGTCCCGGGCAACATGAGCTACATTGTAATCGACTTAAACAATAGGAGGAGTCGATTTTACCTTGTAAACCCCGAATTTATTTAGAGCGTGATTTTTCAGTAGTTCGCCGAAAACTTTTTTTAAAGTGGGTAAAAATTGAGTTATTACTACTGCGTATACAGAAGACAGCGCGAACAAAATCTGTGCAACAAGCGCGGCAGTGCGGGGGGCGGCTAACCCCGTATATAGATGCTCTGTGGCGAGCAAGCGCCAGAGTGAACTGCGGCCAACCGACCGCACTTGAACGGAGCACAGATTTTGTTCGCGCTGTCTTCTCTATACGTAGAAGTAATAACTCAATTTTAACCCACTTTAAAAAAAGTCTTTGGCGAACTACAAAAAAATCACGCACTAAATAAATTCGGGGTTTACAAGGTAAAATCGACTCCTCCTATTGTTTGAAGTCGATTAAAATGTAGCTCATGTTGCCCGGGACCTAATAACAAATCGATTGACACCTTATTCACGAAAATCGGATGAATTGTTTAATAGCTCAATGAGTGGTGTTCTTTTTTTTAAGATGGAAGCGCCAGGGTATCCCGAAATTTCAAATGTTCTTACGTTTTTTTCGCAATTTGCAAGTCAGTGTCTGGTTGTATGTTGATTAAAATATTATTCGCGACCGTAACAAAATATGGCTTGAGAAAGTTATAATCATTAAAATCATCAATAAAACCCTGTAAGTTCATTTAATCCTATTTAATAAATTTTTCATGAAATAGCCATTCAATGGGATTAAATCCATTATCGTGAATCATATTTTGTTCAACATACAGCCTGACATGAATTTCGCGGGCAATTCTGATTCATGTGTTCCTAACATGTTTGCTCTACAAATTATGGTCAAGTCAGAAAAGTGGTAACCATGGGCCAATGTGTTTAGTGTACCTACCCCAACCTACCCAAATTAAAATCGTTATCAACTCATCACATTGTCGCTTCACCCCCTTGATAATTCACACCACAGACAACAATAGACGTATACATTGTCAACCAGATCCATAGACTATCTCCCACAGACAGACAGACGGATATTATCTATGAGTTTGTGACACAAATGTATTTAATTATTAGGCTTTTGAAACACGCCTCGCGGTGCTGGGGATTTTTGAGTAGCGGTGATAATGCGGTTTGAAGCGGGAAAGAGGGAATGTGTATTTGAATATTTGTCTTGATGTGTCAAAAAATCTCTTGGTTTTTCTAAACACTGATGTCGTTAGGAATTAGATAATAGATACTTTGATGATATTCATTCCTCACTGGATCTCAAGAAAGTTAATTAGGTACGTCATTTGACTAGAACAACACGTTCAGTGTACATTGTGAACGTCAAAAATACGTTCTCAGTTTAGTTTTACTTTTTCTGACTGTATGGCCTAGTTCAGTAGCGCGGCATTGATCGAAAACTGTTCTGTTTTCAGTAAATTTCTTCAAGATTGTATGTTGTGTGTTTCTTAAAAATATATATTTCAAAAGCTAGCAGCTCTCATTTTTTTATTAAAAAAAACGATACCGTTGCCCTAATAATCCTTCACACTGAAATTACCTACGTAAACGTCATACGCAACAATCCAGCTGATACCAACTACAGACAATGCAGAACAACCTGTGTCCACCACACAATATGGTGCATTTTCGTGTAATAAGTAGAAATCTAATGTCACCCACCCGACTCCTTTATGGTGTCCCATGCACTGTATTATTGTAGATAGATTGTTATTTGATTACTCATGTAAAAGATTTCTATGAGTAAGCTGAGTTCCCTCATAATCATCTGGTTGGCGAGCCTTTTCCCAACTATGTTGGAGTCGGCTTCCAGTCTAACCGGATGCAGCTCAATACCAGTATTTTACATGGAGCGACTGCCTATCTGACCTCTACAACCCAGTTAGTACTTACTGGGTAATACGATACCCCTTGGTAAGACTGGTTGTCAGACTTTTTGGGCCACTGACTACCTGTAACGACTGCCAAAGTAAGAAAGCTGAGTTCCATATTAAATAAAAGTAGGGTAAGAGTCCTTAAAATTTTCGTCATCTTTGCCAAGCCATAGTAACTGCAATCAATAAGGATCCTCAGCCTTACGGGAGATAGATACAGTAGATAGCCCGTTAAGGCTCGAAACCTCGCACCGGGCGACTGATCTACTAAGAGAGCGAAAGTGATGCAATTACTTTTGAAACGCTAAGGAGAGAGATGGCTATAATGTGCGTGCGCTCGGAATAAAACGACGTATCTGCCAAAACGATTTTATTCTTTTTGTAACATAATAAAGAATTAAATTTAAAACTACTTTGATACAATAATTATCTATGTTTTAAAGTAAATTCCATTGAACGTTGTTGTCGAAAAAAGTAAAAAAATTGATAGGTATAAATTTGCAATATTTTTGTATCGATAAAAATTCATTTAATCGTGTATTCCTTTTACATAAGACTAGACCAAAGAGTCAAAAAACATAAACAAAAATGTTAAATCCCTATTCCACATACTCAACAAGTTACACAAAATAGAAAAGCCCCTTTTTTTCAACATATCACCTTAAATTACTTCAATAAACTTCCTCAAATGTATTCCTCGCAACCGGCGTGTGTGTATGACCAGCAGGCTTAGCCAAGTTGACAATCTACAATCGTTAACGCTAGTAGAAAAGTTATCAAATGTATGGGAATGACAGATATCATCTTAACGTTAAATCAAGTGATCAACACAAACGAATAGAAAATTCGTAGACAAGTTTACATCGTTCAAAATGATAGAATAAAATGTTATCGTTTCTACAATGTTGATCGCTATACTCTTTGGTAGGAACGCTCACCGTAGACTAAAGTGTAGGTTTTTTCTACAGACATTAGAGAATGAGCGATCGACTCAGTCGTGTCAACTAGGCTACCAATTTAGCGCTTTCTACGATCGCTTACGCCGAGGCGTTTACTGTAGAAAGAGAATCGATATGAAACGTTTATAACTTGGCTAGGCCTGTAGATGTATGAGCGAGGCAAAAGGAGTGTGTAAGGATCGCAGCAGGTCTGTGGCTTCTGCCTACCTCCATGAGAAAATAGCTTGAGTTTATGGATTAATGATATCTTTAGTATTTACCTGTCTACTACTTACATGAGGTCTTTGTTCTAATGACACACTACTGAATCTTCTTCCAAGTATGGTGGTAATCAGTAATTATTACTTTTTTTTAGCCTTGTGGGTCCCACTGCTGGGCAAAGGCCTCCCCCTTATCCTCCACCTCGAACCAGCCTTCGTGATGCGCGTCTACATCATCTCGTCACCTTTTTCTAGGCCGCAAAATGATTACTTAATCTTTGAAATTCACCATGTTGACACACATGGAATTGAGAAGATCCCAGCATTTGAGAAGGATTTAAGGACCTTAGAAGTATATTTTACTGCGACTATCAGAATCTGAATTTTCAAAATCATCCAAAACCAACTTAGGTACGATTGGTTGGTTGTGCTCACAACAGCCAACACAAAATTCCATCGAACCACTGTTCGGTCCTGATCAGTCCTCCAGAAACCATCAACCTTATACGAAAAACAATTCAATTATCAAGCACGAACTAAAACAAAACAGAATTTAATTAAAAATCGAAATCTCTCGAACGAAGAAGCCGATGTCGTCGGTTTTAATTATTGGCCTATTGAACCCTGGCCTGCCTCTGACGCCGGGTTCAGTACACCACAATAAAACTTGGTAGCGTTGAATTGGCCTCTATTCAACATAATTGGTCTGTACTGGGCCCAAGTGGAGCCAATCAAAGTTCTGCGGCGACAATTGTGCTGAACTTCATCTAATTGGCTGAGGTTTGATTAAAAATAATATATAGGTAGCCAGTGTTTTTCTTGTTGGTGGATTTTTAGTGTATTGTCGGGGTTTAGGGCTGGACTTGAATGAGGGAAGAAATTTTGAGGGTTTGGGGGTAGAATCGATGAAGTATCATGGAAGCATGACACTGAACGTGGAAGAGAAACGATTCGGCAATTGCTATATCTTCAGGTTGAAAAATTGTAGTTGAAGCTCTGAACAGCGTGCGGTGTACCCTATACGTATGTACGTACATCGAGCCGTTTTATACCTCTCAACAGACTGATGGTCAGCTATCTGTTTTCACCTTACTGCATAATTAGCCTGTTAGGATCCTGTGAGCTGTGTCCGCAGACCCATTACGGGTTGGTAGATGTCTTTGAATTCGAACTGCCAGCCATACTGAGCCATACTGAGGCTCTGGCTCAGAGCCAGAGCCAGAGCCAGAGCCTCAGTATAGCTCAGTATACCTACATTTTGTTATGAGAATTGTTCCGATACAGATTGCTGGCAGCACAAAAAGAGACCAATACGAAAAAGGAGATTTAAAAAAAAAGAACAAATTATGAAATTTTATAGATTAGGTACCGTAAAGTTGTATTCTAAATATGAAAATTCATATCATTATTGCTTGCACAATAATTATAACTATCCCTTCAATCAATTCAGATAGCTACAAATGGAACTACAACACAGGTCTACAAATCTATGGCGGTTGTCAATAAAAAAGGGTCATTGATAGGACAGTGGCAAGGAATTCCCGGCTCCCATGGAGTTTTTATGTGGTTCTCTGGCCGTAACTAAATGTCCTTGTGGGATTCTGACTCAGCAAAGTAGGTGCCATTATTTTCTTTTTTTAAATTAAGTACTTGTTGAAATGGTATTGTGGTGGTCGTTATATCTTTTTGAGGTTTAATTTATACAGGGTTTTTGGAGAAAGCATGCTTATTGGTGGGGATTTTGATCATTTATTCTGAACAAAAAGTAGATGATGAACTTCTTCTCTTGCTGGCTCAGGACATTGTTAGTGACCTTTTCTTATTAAGTTTTTGTGATTTGAGGAAGCTTACCTAACAGAACAGACGAACAGAAGACCTACCTACACTATTCTCTAATACTTACTAACTGCAATGAACTTGCTTCAATTTTATTTCTATCACTAAACAAACTATACAAAAACATTTTCATCATCAGTATAAATTTTAATCATCCGTTTAAAATGTGCCAATGAAACATATGTGTTGCATTGGCACTTTCTAAACAAATTAAATCAAATCCTCTTCCACAATATTCCAAATACAAAATATCGAACGCGAATCCCAAACACAACCGAACTTTATGAATGAAAATTTTAAAAATAAAGTCAAGTCCAAGAAGTTTTATGGTGTCAGTTCTAAGGGTTTTTTATCACTTCCTTTCAATTCAAAAGGGGGTGTTTTTTCGATATATTTATAGTGGATATAAAGACGCAGGTGCTAAGTTATAAAGTTGCACCCTTGCACCCAATGATTAGCCAAACGGTTGGCTGTTTGTCAATGCACCTCTTTAGGAACGCCGCTTCACCGCCGCCATATTTTTTCTAACCTATAAACTCTACCATTCATGTAAATGATCGGTTGTATTTTTTATATTTTTTTACAAGATTGATTATAGAGTTTTTGTGTGGGTTGAGTAAGAATGTGGCTACTATTTTATATATAGGTAAAGGGAAAAATAAAATTGTCAGAGGCCAAGTTAGAACATCCAATGTGTCTTCCGAACTTTTTTGAACTTTTGAGGTTACACGTTATCTTTTTTACCTGTCTTGCCTTTGAGAGGCGTTTGTTATAATATCACTGAATGGAAAAGCGGAAAATGTAGGTAGATATCAAAAACAAAATAAATAAATGTCATGAACATCAATTGTTTTTTTTTTTTTTTGTTAATGTAAATGTCAATTCTGTTCATAATCGTGTTCGAAATAAGAATTGCTTTGAAAACGATTGCCATTTGTCTCGACCCCTGTGGTGGGTTGAATGACATTGGTCAAGTCTGATATTCTAAGGTAGGTATACTTTATTAAAATATTGTTAAATGTAACAAACACCTGGTAACAAAAGTCAAATTAAAATGTTGAATTAAGTAGGTACCTACTCCTAAGTTTGGGTTCAGATAAATGATAAATGATGTTTATGTTGCAAGTAGGTTTTTACAAACACTTTTACACGTCATATTTTTTAAACTAGATGGGGCCGGTGTTTCGTACCTGACTACTCTGAGAAGATACAGCCGAAACAAACTCAGAGGTCATAGTCTTTTGAAGTCCAGACATAATTTTGCTCAATTCACATGAGGACTATGTAGATTAGTGTCTGAGATGGTCTTTTGAAGAAAGAACCATACAGATTTGAGTGGACCTGTCCAGTCAGTGCAAGCATTTAATTTTGTCAGTTATCGTGTAGCTCGACTTATAACTCAAGGAGCTCAACGAAACGACGAACAATACCAAAGAAAGGACATTTGGGTAGGTCGAGAAACATTCATCTATTATTATATTAAGAACATTATTGAGTGCGTATAAAGTAAAAGTTTAATAATAGAATAGTAGCAAGAGCTATTAATATTAAATGAAACTTTGATCACATTCCACACACAACACAACGCGCTAAGACGCTGAAACAGCAATGGCGCTGGCGTAGCAATGAAAATTTTAAATTTAATTAATGGCAAGTGGCGACAGACGATTATATTATTACGCGGCGCCATTGTGTGCCAGACGGGCCCGGTCTCCCCGCTAGGGTAGCTGCAAGAGTGAGCTGGGGTAGGACAAACTATACAGTACCTTTGGGGGAATGAGAGGATTGAGGAGTGTTGGTAAAAGAGACACAGCTACTGTGGTGATCTTTCTTTGAACTTTGTTTTATCATAATCATCATCACCTTATTCTTTATAACGAGGACTTCTAGAAGACCTATAAATCTAAAAGAATGAAAAAATACCGGTATACCAGAAAAAACTAAATTAAGTAAGTACCTATTCCCGTAATTAGAAACGTTCAAAATCTTCACATTACTCGTATCTTCTCAGCGACCAATAATAGTATCAAAAAGTTGTCAAAAGTGTAGGGAAATTGGATATTTTTGAAATTTTGGCAGATTGTTTCGTAAAATAACGCGCATTGCTACTTTGTTTTCTTAAGTTTTCTAGCGTCCCATTATCTGTTATTTGTGCTAAAGATCATGTTTTTAATGAAACCATGGTCACACTACCACAGTTCGCCCCCACCCGAGACGCGTTAGGCGTCGCATTGTTGAGCAAATCCGCGCCAAGCTTGTACCTACCTCAGCTCGCTAAATTAATACCACTGATAAGTGATATCACGCAGTAATAGAACTGTATTCAGCATCACACTTCATCACGCTATATTGCAACTGTCTCTAGAATCAGCCCTTGCTTTGGCAGTACAAAACGTGGACTTGATGAGATGCAATAAAAAAAAAACCGTTTTATATAAAATTAATAAAAAGTAAAAGGCTCTTAACTCGGAAACGGTGCGTCGTAGGGCCATGCTTCTCAGAGCCTAAATGGTTGCTACAGTCACGGACAACCCGATACTGCAAAAAATTCGTAAAGTTCCCGAAAAAAATAATTACGAAGTCTCAAAAAATTTATTTAACAAAAATTTTTTTATTGTATTTTCTTTGCTGCTCATAGTGCCCCTAAGCGTATACACCAACTCCTACACTCCGCCCCTAAGACGACCCACTGACCAATCATCATAGTAAACTCTGTTCCTGGGTAAAAGCTCCACCACAACAATGTTGACTGGGTAATATTTTTAACATACATATCATATCATCACGCCTGTAATCTTTGAAGGGTCTGGCAGAGGTGTGAGCTATTCTTTGATATTTTTTTAAAGCAAAACATTTGGTCAGTTACACAAATACTACTTATGTATCTATTTTATTCAATAGGGTTTATATTGAACATTGACACAAACCGTCTAAAGAAGTGTGAGTGACTATATTAATTTCTGAGTAGGTACAAATATTAGTTCATACACTTGTAAATGAGTACAGAGAGTGTGTAGACTTTTTCCTTTTAAGCACAGTTTATAATTGATGATTACGTTGACCCTTGACTTCGTTCTCACGGCTAAACCCAAACAGTGGTGAGTGGGTACACCGCCCGTTCGAGCTTTCGATCAAGCTTGTACACTTGATCATGTTTTGGATTCCGACTGACGTCTCTTTATGAGAAATCTGTAACTCCTTGAAAAGATTTACGTGTAAATGCGTTAGTATTGAACTTAGAAATAGCACAGAATCTCGATATTTTGTTAGACATGTCGCTATTCCACCCACACGAAGAAAGGTAAGGGACACTAAATATAAAATATAGGTGGTATCGTTGGTGCCAGTTAAGATGAGAATAGCGGTCATTGCCCTTTCCCTAATATCTCTTCGTACGAACCAAAACAAATAAACCATACATGTATCGTTTCTCATTACAAAAAAAATGTTGAAGATCACGATAGATGACGATTTCAGACATGAACAGGCTTATTTTTGATTTTCAAAGATAAGAAGCTTAATAAATGTTGGTGGGTCAATGACCGCTATTCTCATTTTAACGGGCACCAACTATAGATTATTATTATTATTATATTATATATTAACTAATGAGATGAATATTGTTGAATTGTCATAATATGTAAAGTAATCGTCGTTACTAAGTGTGTTTCGCAATAGGCAATTCAAACTCAAACTCAAAACATTTATTTCAAATAGACCCGTGACAGGCACTTTTTCATAGTCAAAAATAAACTACCTACAGCCCAGCCACTGGCATAATAACTGTAAAATGGATTGTAGTTAGTTGCCTAATCCAAAATCGTAGATCAGATCTCATAAACAAGAATGGGCAAAAAACTCCATGGACACTATTTACCCACAGGATCAACCACAGGTTTCACCATTTTCTTTCATTGTTCATTGCTGCTGACATTTATGTTAGTGGAGTAATTCATCTTTCCGCTTTATCTCATCGGCCACTTATGTCATCCTTCTGTTTCAAAATATTGATAGCCTTGTGGGTGTGTCTAGCCTTTTCACAAAAAAATAATGATACCTAGTTTTTTTTTTACTAAAACACAATCTAAATCCAACAACAACAAAATTACTTTTCTTCTCTACAAAAAGGCTACGTACAGGATGATAATACGATCGGCATTGATATCAGAAGGTAATCCGTTCGTCCCAGACGGTCAGGCCATTCAATCTCGCAACCTCGGGAGGCTGTGGCTTATAAGAGTGGACAGTAGGTAGCTGTGAGCTTGCTAGCTTTGTTGGGTAGGCAGACAAGTCGGTTTTAATGTTAAAGGGACTTTTTGTTTTGGATAAATATAACTTTTATGGGCTGTTTTCGCAAATATAACTCCAATTATGTTCAAGGTAGGCACTTTAGCTTACCTAGTATCTAGTAACCAACACCCATATCTTCAAGGTACACGGGGTGTAAACAGACTCTTCACGAAGCCGTCAACCAAGCATTCTGTACATCAAACTAAGTAACTTTACGTAAAAAATATTGCTGAGAAACGTTTTTTTTTGGGGTGAAAAATCATGTTTTACGGTAGAACTCGTGTAAGCTATCGCACTCAAAATATTGTGCTAATGGATGGATTGAATAGTAAGGGGAATACGTGAAAAAGTTGGAACTTTAACCCCCAATATCTCAGTAACTAGGTCTAGAACGAAACAAATTATCGCAATAACGGGGAGAACAAGTGCCTTTCAGCTTCGATAAGGGTCTATTTACACCCTTTATGTTATCAGGTCTAAATGTAATTCTTATTGTGCACAGCAATGAGTTCTCATATAATAAAACAATAGCGAAATACCAGCACATGTTATCCAAGATATGGACCGAGAATTGTAAGAACACTCCTCCCAAAACTTGAACTAAAAACAGACCCAAAAATGTAAAATAATCAATACGACAACACAGGTGTACTGTCGTGGGGTATTACCCATTGAACGTGTCACAATACCCCACGCAGCACTATACAACCCCATAGAGCCCTGTAGAGCCCCATAAACGGCGAAGCGTGTAGGCTCTTGCATTATTAATATTTTGTGACTTTATACTTGAGTGGAGCTGAATGGTACCCCGATTGATTTAAAAAGGATTAGTATGGTGGAAACTCTTTTGGGAAATGTCTATATATTATAAATTCTTATTTGTTACGGAAACAGCAATTTTTGCTCATGTTTTTCTTCTTTGCTTTTGATTTGATTTGGTTTTTTTTGATTTTGAATTTGTCAGCAGTCTGTGCCAAAGATGCGCCGTACCGGAAGAAGATAGTCGTCGTGAGAACTTTTTTTGTTTAACACTTAGTTGTTGTTATTGTACCTACATCTGAGAAAAAAAAATAGCCTTTGTCCTTCCCCAGGATATAATCTATCTCCTTGCCAAATGTTATTAAGATCCGATCAGCCGTTTACTCGTGAAAACGTTACAAACAAACAGAGTTACTTATCTTACGTCCCAACCTTCTTTGGTTTCTACGACTGAGGACTAGGTAGGAAATTATTCTTTCCTAGTACCTATTGTTCTTATCAAAGAGACCAACTAACGAGAAAATTACATGATCACTAAGCTTGGATGTTTACTGATTGCCATCGTTGAGGTTGAGATAAGGTAACGCTAGAACAAAGAAAAAAGCAACTGTTCAGCATTAGTCTTTTGACAGTACAGTTCTATGCACAGAGATCACAAGTTCATGCTTTTTTAAAATTCCAAACACAAGGAAGTATACAATTTGTGTAGTATCAATTATCACAGTTGTGCTCATGGTGAAGATTATTGACGGCTTATTTTTCTTTTTCTAGAAGATTAACGTGTTATATGGTCTTTCTTGAAAATAGGCACGTTTACCTTCATAAATTTTTGACATTGTCAAACCTTGCATCTCTTTCTACGACATTTACAGCTCGAGATAACAACCTAAGTACTCGTATTTCTAGTTGCCTACTTTCACCCGACCGTTGATCATTCAAGTTTCTTATTTCAAAACAAAACAGTTCCAAAACAAAAGAATCATACAATTCCTCGTCCTCCACAACTGAGCTCAATTGTTTCCGAAAATGTGTTTAAACTATAACATGTAGTCACGCGAGGTAACGTACGGGCGTCTCGCGGCGCGTTGTCGTGCGATCAATAACATTGTCTGGGTGACACTCGCGAGTTACGTCACTTTTATTGCTCTGTGTTGCTCTGTAGAGGGTGGAGTGAGCTGGTTTTAGGAGTGTGTGAGGTGGTAATTGGGAAGAAGATGCTGGTGCCTTTAGGACTCCAAGTGGTGATTATGGAAGAAAATAAGACAATTAAGTCACACCTGTATTGACTGAAGGTAGACGTGTGGTCTTTAAAAATATTGTGTGGCTGACATTTTTTTGTTACGTCACTTTTATTGCTCGGTGTTGCTCTGTAGAAGGAGTGGAGTGAGCTGGTTTGAAGAGTATGAGGGATGGTAACTAGGAGAAAAATGCTGGTGCTTTTGGGACTCCAGGTGGGTATTGATCATTATCATTGTCTGGCCTTTCCCCCAATTCATTTAGGGTCGGCGGAGCGTGTTTTCTTTTCCATACTGCCCTATTAGTCGTCATCTCATCAGACAACTCTTTTTGTGCCATATTATGTGTGTGTGTGTGTACCTAAGTTTTTATTGGATAATACCGTCACACTACATACCGTCGTAATGTTCGAAGGGTACCGTTAGGCACACTGACACTTTCTTGTTACGTCACTTTTGCTCTGTTGCTCTGTAGCGAGGTAGGAGTGAGCTGCTTTGAAGAGTGAGGAGTGTAGGATGGTAGCTAGGACTACTAGGAGGAAGATTGCTGGAGTCTTGGTGATTCAAAGTCGGGATTACCAAAAAATCTGTACAGTAATAATAGGATGTTTCGTAATCTCGGGAGGGTTAGCAGGACGTGTATTGCTTACACCTGTAATCCTCAAGGTCGGTGAGATTTTGAGTGTGTAGGTATGTAGGTGTAAACAACTCGGAAGTAAGGTAATGAACGGGGAAATCAACCAACTGGGGGTAAAAATCTCTCCCAATTTAAAATACCTGCACTTGTTGTAATTCGAGTTAATTATGGGGTAGCGGTATAAGAGCAGCGGTGGCCCAGTGGTGGCGGCCCCGACTTACGAACAGTAAGTCGTGGGTTCGAACCCAGACAGGCGCATTACTTTGTGTAATTTATATCATCACCACTGCTCTCAAAACGGTGAAGGAAAACATCGTGAGGAAACCGACATGTCCTAGAACCAAAAATTCGAAGACATGTGACATCTACCAATCCGCACTGGGTCCGCGTGGTGGATTATAGCCCATTCCCTCTCATTGAGAGGAGGCCGAGTCCCAGCAGTGGGAACATTAATAGGCTGATGATGATGGGGTTGGTAAGGCGGAGACAGTAGGTACTTTTAATCTTAGAGACAGCAAGTTACACTTTTGGGAACGGTATAGATAAGTAGACCTATCACCTACTCGTCAGTTCATGGAATAACATAATCGACCTTTCTGGTGGACCATCTTTAGAAAAGTAGTTTTAAGACAACGTTTTAGTCTAAGTAGTGGTCGCAAACGTCACTGTTAAGTATGAGGCCCTGGGTTCGATTCCCGGGTCGAGCAAAGTGTCAATGGGTTTTTCTACAAGAAATTTTTCAGTAGCAGCCATGGAGTCTGGACTTGTAGCGTCTGGCGAAATGTAGGTGTACTATGTGAGATGTTTCGGTGAGATACACCTCTGTCTAACCCTCAGGGATTACGGACGTGATGAAAATTCTAAAATCTATCAGACTGTGATAGGTCTAACCAACTCTCTATAAGAGTTGGAACAGAGACTCCTACGACACCGAATAACTACTTCTTTTATATCCGTCACCACCCAAGACAAGACACTTTTCCACAACACCAATCAAATCAATCTGACTTTAGGTAAAAACAAAAATTCTGCACATATCAGACTCGCTCCGCCCCCCGTCTCTGCCTGCCAACCACACAATAGACGAACAATGCCCCCAACAATGAGCACAAAGGGACCAACTGTCATCCCATTGTGGGGAACAAAGAAAGCCACGCCCCCAACAAAGGCGGCATTGTTTCATCTCAAATACAAAGATTCTGATTGGAGGAGAAAACGGTCGTGTGTAGGCCACCCGCGGTCAAGAATGTTACGGAAAAAATATCAAGTTGCTACACACTTAGGAGGTGGATCAATGATAGTTTATCTTGTGTGTTGGAAAATAGAGTTGATTTTTGTATGCTATGAAAGAACAGATGCTTTTAATCGACCAGAATTTGATCCGAATTAAATTGACAGCTCTCTATAAATAGTATTTTTTGAATGCGTTCTTTTTGTCGTTAGGGGAATTTAAACTCTACGTAGTCTTACATAGGGTGGATTTTGACTCGTGAGAGAGATTGACTTCATTTTTTTCAGTTTACGACTGGTGTATTGGTAGCCAGTTAGATTTTGATGGCAGATACGGGAGTTGTAATTTATAACTTTTGAGTAGGACGCCTTTAATTAGGTAGCTGTATTATAATTAGGCAATAATTTATCAATTTGTTACAGGTAAGTACCTATTCTATATAACATGTCTAACGTTTCTACAATATGGAACTGGAGGAATCTTTTGACCTGTTAAAGATATAGGTACCTACGACCTAGATCGCATCTGTGGGCCTAAAATGGCCGCTTTATCAGAATTGTAATATGAATCACGAAAAAAAAATTAAAAAAAAATTAAAATTCTCAAAATGGACTTTATAGTTATGACCATAAAGAACTTTTTTTTTAACTTGATTCATATTACGATTCTGATAAAGCGGCCAATTTAGGCCCCCTGATCTATTTGCAATTCCCTCAGGTTGTTTTTTTTATGATCACTCAAATTAAACTAACTAACCCATTTAATTTTATCCTATTACCGTTTGTAATGACGTTTTGTATTCATTATCGCATGACTTGTTGATTGCTGGGCAACGAATTTACATTCAAAACTAAATCATAGGTAGTAGGTAGGTTACTTACTACTTAAGTACTTATAAAACTTTAGAAAACGTTATCGCATCCTGCAGGTCCTGCCTATAGTCACGGAGTCATTAAACCCCGAGATGCGCAGTTCAGCGTATTTCGGCCTGCCCGCGTAGCATAACCGCCATGGAAACTTCTTTGAAGAAAGAATCGACAAAATGATAGATTTCTTTTGTTCATCTGTCATTTATCTGTCATTTTGTTTATTCTTTCTTCGAAGAAACCCGTTTCTACAGTGGTCATGTTACACGTGCGAGACCTTGACCTCTTCCGCAAAGACTGCTCGCAGTTTCTCTGCAACGTGATCTGCTGTGTGTTTTGATATTATGGTAAGAGTGGAGTACCTAACAGTAGATACATGCGAGAAAGCTAAGTACACCGTAGGTATCCCTAAATTAAATAATTTATGTAATCATCGTCCACATCCCGACTTCACCTACGGCTCGTTGTTTATGTCAATCTCAATGTATGAGCCTCATCCAGGTTTTATCTCCGATAACAATGTAACAACACTTTTTCTCTCTTCTTTCTATCTGCTGTCCAATCTCTTCTCAATGTTCGTACCAACATCAACATGACGTTAATTTAATAATAAAAACGAATACACATACCTACCTTCTATAAATAGGTACGCTAAACTTAATATGTAGGTAACACAGCAGGCTACAAAAGTTCTAAAATAACCAAAATTCACGTACCTACCTACACTTAAAGCCAAATAAACGGACGCCACACTCGAGAATGGCAAAATTGCCAAGTTGTCGTTAAACGTCGAGGGCACGTACTAAGGGGCAAACACATTCGTCTAAGTGTTCCAGGGACTGGCAAATTGGCACTCAAGGCGGACGATGGTGCCAAGTCAATGGGTCGAGCCGCCTAATAATTTTGGCTCGAAGTGTATTTGGGTTTCTTGAAGACGTATCCTGCTACTGCCTACGTTTCTTGAAAAAAAAAACAATTTAAATAGGACAATAATAAAAAACGTGAGATATTTCGTTGCTTATTGTGAAAGCAACAGTGTGTATAGGGGGGGGGGGGGCAAATTAATTGATTGTTTGGGTCGGGCATTATTTGAGTCCATCGACACGTAAAGAAGAAGATGAAGAATTGATTCCCATGTTAATGTTTTGTGGAAGCTGCAGAAGATTGTAAAAATAAACTTGCATTGTATAGATTCCAGTTCTTAGTATTATATAATTGCATAGCACATGTGTGAGTACTTTGTACTGTTCAGCCACCATTTACATTTATTTATATTTCATTGACTTGAATATGCTATATGAGAATGTCATGCTCACTTAAATGTCTCGCTGATGGTAGCGGGTGTGTCGGGTCATTTAGTTCCCTTCAATATGGTTGAGTTGAATGGCGCCGGTACATGCGTCATGTTTGTGAACGGGCGCTGTCAGTTGGGACTGGTCATCTCTTAGCTGCCAAGGTTCATTTTAATTACTTTATTCGTAAACTGTTGATCTAATCTTTTACTCTGGACGCTCTTAGTGTGCACGTCTTTCTACATCGTTCTCACATATATGTATTATCTCAAAATTAAAGATGTAACCAAGATTTTGTAACAATATTTTGATTTTAAAAGAGTGTCCATGGAGTTTCTTGCCCGTTCTTCTCCATAGAGATCTACGCTAGGGAATGGGCAACTACAGTACTTTCTCAAGTTATTATGCCTTGTGACTGGGACTGTAGCTTTGATTTTCTTTTTTGTATTTTTGACATTCAAAAGTGCCGTAATGGTCTAATTGAAATAAATGCTTTGAGTTTGAGTTTGAAAGAATAAATTAAAATGCCTATTAACAATACGATTTACTACTTTACTTCCATGCTTAGCCCTCTGCTTCGATTTTCTATGAGTAAACCCGTATTTAAAAGCTTATTTGTAAATCTTGACTCAAGAAACGAGTACCGTATAAATTTTACAAAGAAACCTCTCATTACAATGAACAAAAGTAGGAATCGAAACAACCAGAACACAGAATCGCATAGTGACATCTAGCGAAATATTAGAGCAATGTTTCAACGCTATCTGTTCACACTGGCCAGAACTAGTTCAACAACTTGTTACAAAATATGGAACCTTTTTGTGCATGATTGTGTTAACAATGGCCATTTGGTTTCTCTAGTTTTCACAAAAATAGATAGATGGCGCTATTTTAAAACAAAATGTTCTTTGTTTGGTTCCTAAGAATTTTGTCTTTCCTTCTTGTTATTCTTCGGAGTTTGACCTTACCTGCATTAAATTGATAAGTTTACGTACGCGTTTCTATGATTTAATTTTCTATAGTGTAAGTATCTAAATAGACAAAGTTCCGAATGCATTCACCATTCCACCTACATGGTAATATAAGTAGGTGTCTCTATTAAGAAAAGATAACATCTCCCTAACTCTGCGAAAATTTACATTCAATTGATATTATTTTCTTAATAAAATATTTCGATTCCTTTTTTGAGGGAGGTAAAATTCTTTCTTACAATAAATAACAAGCAAATCAATTTAACTCGTTGCTATCTATAGAAATAAATAAACGTAATAAAAAATAAATTACAAAAGTTGACCGATCGATTAAAATTCGATTGTAACCAACAATTTTCACACTGATATACAAGGACCGTGTGGCCTAATGGATAAGGCGTCGGACTTCGGATCCGAAGATTGCAGGTTCGAGTCCTGTCACGGTCGAATCTTTCTTTTTGATTTTATTTCGTGTTCTGTGTAGAATATGCACCATTTTTTAATTTGTGATGTTTTCTTCCACTCGTACTTTATAGTTTTATAGAACGACCACCTGTAAAGAACGATCAAGAACAGTATTTAAGAAAATTCCCACCTTCAACGATATAGTTAATTATTAAAACATACGAAGTACTTATTTACATATAGATAACTGAAAACGTATTTAGATTTTCTAGATTTCCCTGTCTACGGACAGTACTACTTAATTCTGATAGTGATATACAGGGTGTAAAAGACCTCATCACGAAGCCGTCATCCAAGCATTCTGTACACCAAACTAAATAACTTTACGCAAAAAATATTGCTGGGAAACGACTTTTTTTTTTGGGGTGAAAAATCATGTTTTGTGGTAGAACTCAATGTAACGCACTCAAAACATTGTGCTGATGGATGGATTGAATAGTACGGGGGTCGTGGAGGTGTTTAAAGTAATAATCTTACATTAAAAACTTTATTAAAAAAAAAAACTTGTCAATAAGTTGGAACTTTGACCCCCAATATCTCCGTAACTAGAAGGTTCCCAGGTATGGTGTAGAACAAAAAAATGATCGCAATGACGAGGAGAACAAGTGCCTTTCGGCTTCGTTAAGAGGTGTTTTACACCCTTTATAGTTTTCATAAGCATTTATTTGTAGCAGTAGTTAAGTACCGGAAAGGATAGAATAAGAATAATTTAGGTACTTGCTTTTAAAACACAAAAATGTGAAAAATAACTTTAGCTTCAGAAGTCGGTGACCTTTGTTTGATTGATTTAGTTTTTTTGTCGCCGACGTCTGAAGCTAAAGTTATTTTTTTACTTTTTTGGGTTTTTGAAGTCGGTAATATTTTTTTCTAAAAAGTTTTTTATTTTTCAATTTAAGTTGTTCCCAAACAAATATTTGCCAAGAATTTATTTCATATTAAATATAAATAAATATTAAACGTAAATTAATGCTACGGGATCAAGGTACGATGCTGAAACCGAATATTATTTTGGTTAAATCACACAATTACATCTGCGTACCCCCTCAGAGCATACAGGCGTGATGTTACGTCATGATGTTTTATAAATAAACAATAAACATCCAAGCGATTCCAGCAATCACTGCAGATTTGTCGTCTATTTTTGAAGAGTTCCATTGTACATCTCCGAAGATCAGCAGATCTGCACCGAATTAAAATGGGACCACACGGGAAGCACCAGCTTTCAAATAAAAAAAGAATCATCAAAATTGGTCCACCCAGTCGAAAGTTCTGAGGTAACAAACACAAAAAAAAATAAAAAAAAGATATTTTAGATAGATAGAAATATTTTAGATTGAGAACCCTCTCCTCTGAGAATCCTCTTTTTGGAAGTCGGTTGAAAATACAGTTGTTACAATTACAATTGGTGGTTTAGGCATAAATCATATTTGTACCTTTATAGCCGTCCTTTTCTAGCACTGCCTTTTAGTAAAAGACAGCACTAGCCTAAATTAAGTTATTTTGTCCACAACATAATCGACACCAATACCTATGTTTAGATGCATTTAGGATTTACAGGCATTGAAAATAGAACTTTTGATCTTTTTCAGTTACTTGTTCAAAAATACCTTAGCATTATGGAACGAGGATTTTTTTTAAGTTTCCGTTTTTTTTGCAAAACCAGATTAAACTTGGCCCATAGCTGTGCCCATGGTAAGTTTGCGCCTGCTCATATTTTTAGAGCAAATCGTCACGTGTGTTTTGCGTCTACAGCATTTTTTTACACGATCGATAAGTTTTCAGGGTTCATGTTTGAATGTTTGTGTGTTTTTATATTCACTATTGTGACGGTAGATGGTTGGCTAGAAAATTTTGTAGGTACTTATCATGCCGGCGCCGCAAAAGAAAATTCTAAATTATTCAATATCACATAAGTTTCAAGTTTGGTTTGTCGTAAAGAAATTCCAATCTTTTGCGTAAACAACATGGCTTTAAGAGGCACCGTTTTTGAGATTTTGGAATCTATTTGAAATTTTTATGCTGCGCTCATATCGAAGAAAAGGATTCAGATGAAAAACTTTTTTAAAAAGAAATTGCTGCTTTAGTCGAAAACCATGACATGTTGTAAAAGAAACCAGCGAAAAGACGAATTTTAAGTCCATAATCAGCTTGCGTAGCTTTGGGAGCGTTGGATTTAGTAAATTTTTGAAGTTTTATTATATGAAAATACCTACTTACCTACCAATTTTTTGTTTTATTTATTTTGTGACCGTGTTAGGCATAGAATTTCTCTTTCGAAAAATAACCTAGCATTTATATAAAATAATGGCAAAAAACATTTCTGTTATGCTCACAAAGTTTCCGCAGTAGTTCAACAGTTTGCTATTAAGTTTTGGTGAGTGAAACTTGTGATTTACCTACTTAGATGATTTGACATCCTTGCAACTTTGCATGATACGTAGCAGCGGAATATTTCGGTATTATTTTAACTTTTGAATCAAATTAGGTTTAATATTTTTTCAAGATTTTTAGCAGGGTGGTGTTATTTTTGTAAACAATACAACTTTTCATAATTCCGTTACTAATATCAGAAATTGCCATCTAGCGGCACTTTATTAAACTACTTTCGATGTGCTCTACCACTGTCCTCAGAAGGACCTTAGTTCTTAATAATAATACTAGGTGGCGCTGATTTTAATTTCTGGTAACAATTTTTTTTCTTTGGAATTTAAAAACTACCATTGTACCATTGTTTTTAATGCTGCTAGAGTACTACATCTATAGTGATGAAGATGAAGATGAAGATGAAGAACGAACTGATCAGCTCCTTGGGATATTCATAATAATGACAAAAATACTGTGTCGTTTTGCGCCTGACATATTAGCGTTAGCAACGAGTATCTGTACCTTTTGCTGCTCGTGTCATGTCAAAGTTAGAAAACTGGCTCATCATAGGCTCTGATGTATTCTAGATTGCTGAATGCTGTTCATGTGTAAGTAGGTAGAGTGATTATCAGAATAAGATAATTTGGATAATAAAAGCGGGTCTGTTATATAAATTGTGTCGGGCACAGAACTGAGTCCCGAGTTAGGCGCCTTCAGCAGGGTCCATCAGTTCCTGTAATGAACAAACAACATGACACGTTGGACACGATATTCAGTGCCCCATCGTTTGTGGAATAACCCCACACATACACACGACACTCTTTTTGTCTAAGAGACCCACCAAGATAAAACTAAATGCCGGCCACACATCGATGGATTCACGGTCATTCACGCTTATCTCCAAGATCTGTCACCCGAAGGACAGTAACATAGTGGTTCAACTGCTATTGTTTGGAATATAGAACTAGGTTAGGGTCTAACCGAGCCTAACTAGGGTTGATTAGGGCTAACCTTTTTATACTAAATAGGCTTGCTTTGGCTGCAACTCGTCTGATGTGAAGCAATGATGAGGCCTAAGGGTGGAGCACGCGTGCCTGTCCTAAAAAGTAAATATAGATTCCCAACAATACGTTTAGGCATTAGCCGGATATAATAAACTTTAGACAGACGGCCCTCTTTGCTTCGATGTAGCACCCAAATCACACAACAAAATGGCCAAAAACTTTCTCGAACTCGCCCAAAAATAAACACAGCTTTGTTACTCTGACTGTTCAGTAGGTGCTTACTGTACGAACTTTATACTTATATCGCCGGGCAGGATATAACTTGGCCGGTCAAAGGGCATCTCATATCCGGGCGTTTATATCCGCGCCAGACGTCGGGGTGTAAGCAAGGAGGGATGGTGAATGCATTTTACTTACGTAGTAGGTTTTTTGTGTTTTTTTGTTGGTAGAAGTTTGTTTTAAGGAATATTGGTAGAGAGGAAAAATTGTTTTTTCCTGATGATTGCATTGTGGTTTCAACACTGTCTCTCATAGTAGGTATATTTTCTGGGATTCGTTGAGATAGGCTAGGCACTTTCTGGCAGTTGTTCAAATTTGTGGTTTCCGGGAGTTGGACTGGTTACAGTTTATAGCAGTGATTCCTAAAGTGATCCAGGTGGACCCCCAGGGGTCCACGGGAGACCCGTCGGGCGTCGGGTTCTACGGAGGCGTGAAAAAAAAATGGGGGTTTACAAGTGGGTGTCCACGAAAATTTATCTGGTTTCGATAATAAAGAACAAAAATGTTGGCTTGGTATTTTGTCTATCAACGATAAGTACTCGAAAAAAAATTTAAACAATTGTACCGGTGTTGACAGGTTGTATTTCGGTGAAAATGGTCGTATTGAGATTTAAAAAAAAACATGCCGAAGCTAAAAGATTCTTATTTTTAGATTTTTTGCAAAAAAAAAAATCTTAGGAGCAGCAATCCTAACAGAAAGCGCGAAAAAATAATACCTATTGCAAATTTCTTGCCTTTCTTTTTTGGTCCATGGGCTTGAAAAAAATGCAGCACCACCACAACCAGCAGTCCACCGAAACCAGAAAGTGGTCTACCAGAAATAAAAGTTTGGGAACCTCTGGTTCATAGCAACCCATTGTTAGACTCGAGGAACTCGATTCTCAGCAACTCTCCTCAATCTGTTAACGGCCACCCTGTAAAGATCCTCGCTCCTCCTAGCCCGAGGGCATTCTAAGTACATGAGTCTGTTGCAGTTGTGTTCCGTTGCAGTCGTTTGGAAGTAATTATATTTTGGCAGAATTACTTCTAAGTAATGGACCGGTATTAAAATATAACATTTGGCAGCAGTACACCCCGCCACTTATGTTTAAGTGTAATAGGGGGCCAGCCATAGAAAAAAAAAAAAACAACTTGTTTATTATATCTCTGCGGGGGAGTCTGTTGCCCTAAAACCAACCGGGTATAAATCCAGATTCCGTGGTTGCTGCAAAGTAATTCCTGATGGACAAACCCAATAACACTTTGCCCGACCTGGGAATCGAACCTAGGACCTCATGCTCAGCAGTTGCGCTTGCAACCAATAAACCAACGAGGTAGTCAAAAGTTAAGTATACTTACTTATTTAAAATTTTCATTTTTTTTATTTTCATGTACTCTGCATTTCCGAAAAATATTCTTCACTTACCAACTTATCATACAATTTTATTCAATAGCGATTCACCTACTTTATACATTCCCAAAGAAAATTCTATCACTTTAACTCCACTTATAAGAAAACTATGATCCATACGAATGACGTGAGCTTATAGGTACAACGAGCGGAGACACATTATGCAAACAGTTTTCAACTCCCAAACGAAAGGAGACGATAAAACTTTATCACAGAAAATATCTTTAACTAAACCGCTCTCAAAATTCACAGTGTACCAATAAAAATGTACGAACTATTCTATTCTGTGGCGCGCAGTAATTTTTTTCGTATCAACTCTGAGTTGAGAAATGGGACGATTACAAAATTGATGGCGAAGTCTCGGAGACGTTTATTGGTGAAACGATAACCGGAGGAGCTTTCTAGAAATATATTGAGATGATTTTTTATGTTGAAGACAAACTCCTAAGCCCACCGCCCCCGGGCGGGGTTATGAGTTTGGGGAGAGGCAGCGCCGTCAATCGGTAGAAAACGTAAGCTTTTTTTTTAGGCTTGCTTTTGGCCGCAACTCGCCTGATTTGAAGCGATGATGCGGCCTAGGCTGGAGCACGCGCGCCTAGAAGAAACTGATTCACTCGAGCTTTGAATAGATCCAGATTATTATGATCAAGTAACTGAGAAGCCCGCAGTGAATTTCACAGTATGGAAACAGTGTTCGAATCTGTGGAACTTCAACCAATATGACGGTGACGCTTTGCCGTATCTCTGCTCGTCAGATGATAGAATGGATGGGGGATAGGAGAATAAGGGAATTAGATTGTGCAATTCAAAGCACACTCCCCATGTTCCAGTCCAAGTTATTTCTATTCATTAGGTAATAATATTAGTGCATATTATTTTAATCAAATATAACAGCTGGCAACTTAGGACCCATTCATATTACGAGTAATATTTATCCGTGGTGCTAGACAGCTGGGCCTATCCCAGTTGTAAACGTCCATTTGTGCCTATTGGCCTTGTTTCGTTCTGCCTCCTGCTGATATGGACGGAAGTGGAAATTACGGTTTTTTCCTACTCCTCGTTGCGGGATCCAAGACAGTTAAATTCATTCTCTGGGACTTCGTCGAGCTTCATTGTCTCGGCGCTTTTCTGGTGGTCGCCACTGTTGATTCTGGCTTTCAGGAGTTACAGTGGTTTAGGAATAGTGTGGCGGGCTTGTCCCAGTAAAAAAAAAATTGGTGCCAATATAATTAATTCAGTTTCATTAATTTGCAGAACACATTATATATAACATAACGTCACGCTTGTAATTCCTGAAAGATAAGGCAGAGGTGTGGCTGCCGTGGTGTGGCCGCCGTGGTGTGGTTCAGCCGTGTGGTATCCGGCAGAGTAGAATAGAACCAACCCATTACACTCACGGGTGTCGTATAAGGCAACTAATGTCTGAGGCAGAACACCTTGCGCCTCCGTAGACCAGAGAATGGGCAGCAGCGTTTTCTGTTAGTCTTTCATCACTGCGATCTCCAATCCGCCTGCCAAGCGTGGGGATTACGGCAAATTCCTCCCATCATGGGAGAGGCTTATGTCCAGCAGTGGACGTTATGGGCTGTTGTTGTTGTTGTTGTAAGGCAGAGGTGTACCTAATTAGTACAACCACATTTCGCCAGTTGTGTTTAAGTCCCATGTTATAGGGGGCGAGCATATTGCCATTAACCGGGTACAAATCCAAACTACGTGGCTGCTACTGAAAACTTCCAATAACACTTTGCCCGATCTGGGAATCAAACCCGGGACCTCATACTCAGCAGTCGCGCCAGACCAACAAAGCAGTGTATAGGCAGTAATTATTTGCAGAAAATAAATTAAAGTCTGTAACGTTACATTTTCCTGGTAGGAGCCAGAAAACTGTAAGGTCTCACCTACCTAACTTTTAGTCTGGAGGAGCACTGTTAAAAGAAATAGTCAAGGGGACGAGTTACCGGAGGACACGGTGGAGCACACGGTGGAGGTGTGCCCCGCGTGGGCGGAGCACCGCCGTGTCCTCGAAGCGGCGATTGGCGGCGGCGACCTCTCGCGTCCGGCCCTGGTGCAAGCCATGGTCCGGAGCGAGACGGAATGGGACGCCGTCACCTCCTTCTGCGAAGCAGTAATGCTAGAGAAGGAGGTGGCGGAACGTGAGAGGGAGAGAACTTCACAGCGTCCCGGCCGCCGTGGGAGACGCCCCGGGCGTCGGGGGCCACCACGTGGCCCCCGGCCACCGTAGGCGCGGGCCTGTGGACGGTGGGCTATGGGCTAGCTCGCCGTCCGTCCGTCTCATGACGACAGGCCGTGTCGACGGCGCGTTCGTGTTCCACGCGCGCCTCAAAGAGAGTCAGCAAAAAGGAAGGGGTCCGAAAGGACCGATGCCTGCCGGGACTATTCGAAAGAGATACCGTGACCCCGGAACACAAAGGGCGATGAAGGAACATGGATGGGTTTTAGTCAGTAAAAGTCTGACACTCCCTCCTGCTCCGCCCAGAGCGGGAGAAGTCATTTGATGATTTCCCATCCGAAAAAAAAAAAAAAAAAAGAAAAAAAAAGGGGACGAGTTATAAGAATTTATTATTAAGAAATAACCTAAGGCCTACCTATTCGGAGCCAGAAGTGAACTAAACCCTCACTAGGCCAGAGAAGCTAGTGAATGAAAATGAATATGAACGTGAGATGAACTGGAGAAAGGCGGGCCTCTGGGCTGTAGTAGTGGCCGAGGGACGTCAGGCTTCAGTCTTCCTTCAGTGGTACTGGTCGAGGTACATCAGGCGGGCCTCTGGGCTGTAGTAGTGGCCGAGGGACGTCAGGCTTCAGTCTTCCTTCAGTGATACTGGTCGAGGTACATCAGGCGGGCCTCTGGGCTGTAGTAGTGGCCGAGGGACGTCAGGCTTCAGTCTTCCTTCAGTGATACTGGTCGAGGTACATCAGGCGGGCCTCTGGGCTGTAGTAGTGGCCGAGGGACATCAGGCTTCGTCTTCCATCGGTCGAACTGGTCGAGGCTTCGTCATTGCAGCCGAGGAGGCGGAGGCCGTCAATCTTCCTCTCCGAGGGCCGGAGGACGTCAGTTTTCTATCTGCTGAGCCGGAAGACGTCAGTTTACTCAGATCGTAAGGGAGGATGGAGGGTCGTCACTCTTATAGCCTGGGCAACAGATGCTAAGCCATGGCACAGGTACGCGTTAACTTATAAATCACAGTAGAGGGAAACTTCCTCTGGTCACTCTCATAACATTCAAGACTTGTGATGCCTTTCAGCTCCAGACGTAGACTGAAAATTCCACCACCTGGCTCCTGGCATCTCCAGATGATTAACATTTTATAATTTCTAAAGAATTTCTAGAACATAATAAAAATAAAAGATAATGAGTGCGATGTGATTTACCTATACGACCTACAACTAGCTCCAAAAAAAAATTTAAAATAAAACTAGGCCTGTCACTAACTGACATTACAAAGGTAAACAAAGATTCAAGAGAGATAAAAATCTTCAGAAAAACCTAAATAACATGAATTACATGGTGCCGCATGAAGCTACCTAGGGAGGACGAATGCTTAAATTTTCAGGTTAACAATGTCCAAAAATGTAAGTAAAAAAACCATGTAAAAACTCACATTACAAATCAAGACTTATCTAGTTACCAAAAATATGACGACACTTATCCAGTCTCCCTCTATTTAGAAGTGTAGTTAATTACAACATAGTTATCCTTGCTAAATACCACTCAAATATCTACTTCAAGTTAGTAAGAATTATCATATTATTATAAATATTATATTTATTTAATATCTATATATTAAGGCCCTTCTTACCCTAAAATTAGCAACTCTATTTGTGGTGGTTCAAACTTCGTTTGAAATACTCTTAGAATAAAGTTCTAATCAGCTTGCACTACAAAGCGGTTGTTACGTCAGTCACTGCGGCCGAATAGTGCGAAATGAGTGGTTTTTTGCGATTTACTAAAAATCTATTGATTGGACTAAAAAAATAAAACACATAAGACCTGCTTTATAGTTAATTCAGTTAGTATGCAAAGTTTCATGATCTAATTGCAAGTACTTTTTGAATACCAGCGGTTTATTGTTTGATTTGGAGGTAACTTTGGCTTTTTTTCTAGCGAGAAAAGTTTATGGAATCGTGTTTTCGTCACACATAGGACTTAGAATTAATCCTCAACTTTACCATACATTTATTTCAAAATTAATGCTGCAGTATTTTAGGAGTAACGGAGGATCATGCTAAGCCATTTGAGGGATATATAGCCCTTGAGGGTGTAAAACACCTCTTAAAGAAGCCGAAAGGCACTTTTCTCCCCGTTATTGCGATAATTTTTTTGTTCTACACCATACTTGGGAACCTTCTAGAGATATTGGGGGTCAAAGTTCCAACTTTTTGACAAGTGTTTTTTTAAATACAAGTTTTTAATGTAAGATTTTTACTTTAAACACTTCACGACCCCCGTACTATTCAATCCATCCATCAGCACAATGTTTTGAGTGCGTTACATTGAGTTCTAACAGAAAACATGATTTTTCACCCCAAAAAAAAATTCGTTTCCCAGCAATAATTTTTGCGTAAAGTTACTTAGTTTGATGTACATAATGCTTGGTTGACGGCTTCGTGATGAGGTTGTTTACAACCTGTATTATCTATATATTATATTATCATATTATTATTAAGTTCTTACTTGTCCAGTTAAAACTGTCAAAAACCCAATTAGCATATAAACTAGCCCGCCTAAAATAACAGCGGTAACGAAAAATCCGAAACGCGACACAGAAAATTAGGAGCGAAAATTTCTCCATATAAAAATGAAGGTCCTACATTAGACGTACCGTCCCTATAGGCTATCGCACCTTTCATAATAAACTTTAAGGTATAAGGAATATTTACAGTAAAAAAATCCCTTGGTATTATTTATCCAAAAAGGTTTGAAACATAAAGAAATTTTGCGCCATTTGTAAACAAACGACGCTTGTGTACCAAGTTTTTTCGGTGTAGTGATAAAATGTGTAAAATGTAGTTTTGCCCTTTTTCGTATTGCTGCATTGTGAAGGAAAATTGAGACATTTTTATTATCTTGTACTGTTGTTTCAGTGCTAAATCGTGTATTTTGATCGACTTAACTTACGTACAATTTGTTCACCCGTTCATCATTTTAAACTTAACTGTTAAACCCACAGTTTTTAAAGCTTCTTTTTACCCAACTGAGGGGGGTAACGTGTTTATCAGCCTGAAAAGCTGGAAAAAAATAGTACCTAGTTTTTTTTTTTTGCTTTTCTTTTTGGCTCAATTGAAATCTGCTTGATTTTTAATATATAATGTTTCGTTCATTATAAGCTGCTTGTTGTTGATGTTCTAAAGGCTCCTCCGTCTATCCTTTCGGGTATAACAAGCGTGATAATTATGCTATGTAAATTAAAAGTACACTGCCTGTCGAGGCAGTCTACTTTTGCCTCGTTGGTGTAGTGGTCGCCAGCGCGACTGCTGAGCGTGAGGTCCTGGGTTCGATTTCCGGTTCGGGCAAAGTGTTATTGGCTATTTCCATCAGGTATTTCTCAGTAGCAGCCACGGAGTCTGGATTTGCTTGGTTGATGGCAATAGGCTCGCCCCCATTACATAGGATTTAAAACATAACTGGAGAAATATGGGTGCACTACTAAGTACACCTCTGCTTTACCCTTTGGGGGATTACAGGCGTGATGTTATGTTAACCACAACGCTCGACTAACAAGCAACAAGGAAATATCCCACACTTCGAAAACCCTTTGAAAATCCAACTTTAAATAAAAAAGGCCGCTTTTAAAAGGAAACCGTTGCGACATTTGATTTACGTAATATTTTCCGCGCCGCCATAATATGCTCGACCGGACCGGGACGTAACCGGCCCGGATATAGAGCCTTTTGACCGGAGCACGGATCACCGAGCAGGTTCGCGTTAACCGGCCCTCGATGATAAGTAGGGATAGATTACTCTATTTTAAAAATAGGGAAACCATTTTTGATTTTAAATATAAAGGAGAGTGAAGATTAATATGTGGGAAAGTTCCATGACTTGATTAAATAAGGATGTGTAATCCATCACATTTACAGTAATTATATTGACCCAGTTACCAATATGTGGAATGCGCGCTCGTAGTGTGGGTAGGTACAGAATGCAGGCATATGATACGCCCAGATTTACTGCGTCTTTATGAGAAGCACACTCTTGTACGCTACAATATTTCAAATTTTGCTGGCTAGTCTCCGCTGAGATTGGTCTTGATCGACTACGATCAAGAAGACTATTGATAACCCTGTGTTTTTCTTCCTATGTGATAGTACCAAGATTGTTTGTGTGGTAATCAAACTTAGAAGAAACTTTTGAGCACGAATGAACGTGGATGCAATGGCTATAAGAGTAGAGATAGACCAAAGAAACGATGGATGGACTGTGTGAAGAATGATATTGATAGAAAGGAGGTGACTGCTGAGATGACGAGTAATAGAGAAGAATGGAAGAAGAATAAATTGGGATAAGGGAAGGAGAATGGTGTCGATGATAATATCAAGATAAATGTTTCCTGATCCATTAAATGTTAGAATAGTACATTTTGATACAAGTGAAGAAAGTTTGTTATTGTTTCGAGTCGGAATTAACACCCGAGCCACAGGCGAGGGTTGTTATTGACCCCAGAACTGCAATAACAAATGTCCACGTGTATCAAACGACGTTTTTCAATACACTTTTGAAGAAATAAATTAGACGATCGAAAAATATTTTTGTCAAGAATTACTATGAAACTATGATTTTAATTTTCTTTTTTTCCGCGCTTTACTTTCCCCAGGTGAAAGAGAAGCAAAGGTATGAAGCCGCTAAACAGCCTAACACATCAACACGGTCTAGGGATATTTTTAAAAAAGCGAATTACTATCAATGTGTTAATTATTTATATGACATGTATATATTTAAAAGATACGTTATTTAATATTCTACCATTTTTTAATAATGGTTAAGGTATAGATTAAAATTTCAGGATTTTATGGAAAAAAAATCAAGCATAGACGGAAACCGTATATGAATGAACTTTTAATTTGTGAGTAAAAACTGAAAAAAATAGAAAAATCATTTAATTTGTGTTTATAAACTTGAAGTTAGTAGTCTGAGAAAGCGCCCATGATGTTCATAACACATCGGCAACGATTCGGCATGCTCAGAACAAGGTTGTCAATGTCTTGCTGCGGAATATTGTCCCATGTCCTTCTGAGGTGCGCAAAAAGTTGATCTTCTGTAGCCAGATTTTCAGGAACTTCCTTCAGAGCTCTTCTTTGCAGCATATCCCACGCATGCTCAATGGGATTTAGATCTGGCGATTGAGCAGGCCAGTCTAAGGCCCTAACATTATGTGTATGTAACCAAGCTGCTACCGTTCTCGCCGTGTGTGCCCGGGCATTGTCGTGCATGAGCAGGAAATCTTGCCCCATTTGTGTTCTGTGGGGCAAGATTACGGGCCCCAGCACCTGTTGGACGTATCGTTCTGCCGTCATATTGCCCCGCACCCAAACGAGATCCGTCCGTCCTCCAAGACGAATTCCTGCCCAAACCATAATTGTTCCTCCTTGGTATGGGTGAACTTCCTGAGGGTTCTGGAGACGGCTCCATCGTCCAGGAACTCGCCAAACACGCATCCTTCGTGAATCTGGATGGAAGCCGAACCTGGATTCATCCGTGAACAGCACATTGGACCATTGGTCACGGCCCCAGTCCACGTGGTTCCGAACCCATTCTAATCGTCGTCCACGATTGCCTCTCCGTAAAGGTGGGACCCGGAGTGGTCTACGAGAGCGTAGATTGCTTTCATGCAGTCGCCTTCTTACAGTTTGGTCACTCACAAGCACTTGGTGTTCCACTCGCAGCCTTTGGACCAATTGAGTCGCCGTTGCATTTGGTTGTGCTCGCGCAGTAATTTGCAAAAATCGGTCTTGTCTGGAGGTAGTGATGCGACTTGGCCCCCGGTGCCTCTCCGCTACTTCACCTGTGGCACGATAGCGTGTCCACAATCTTGAAATTACATTTTGATGGGTCCCTATGGCCTCAGCAACATTACGCTGAACAGATCCAGCTTCCAGCATTCCCACAGCTCGTAACATCTCCGCCCTCGTCAAATGTCGGCGTTGCATGGCTACAATACCTCAATTTTAACTTTATCTTTCGTTTAAAAATGAAAAAAAACTGTAGTTACAGTTATTAAACGTAATTCGTATTGTTTTCTAAATTTCGCACAAATGAAAATTCCCTCTCCTATACATCAAGACATTTTTATGCCACCGAAACAAAAGAATTTTCAAATATTTGAATTTGGAATTAGTCTGAGAAAAATTACAAACAAATCGGTGTATAAAAGATTCCAATGCGGCCAGTACTTTTCGAGTTATTTAATTGAGTATGAAATATCCCTAGACCTTATTTATGATATTCTATTTATAAACACAATTTGAATATTCAAAAAATATTTATGCCGTAAAGACGCTTAGTGGTTTGCCGAAATTAAAAAAAAAACATTCACCTCAGACTATAGGCATTGAACCAATTTGGACTAAGCATAGGTATAGTTAGCTGTGGAAATTTTCATTCCCGCACACGTGCGGGAAAATGGAAAAAAAACGCACACGTGTGAAATACATTGCATGTTGTACTTAATCGTAGTGCGTTATGGGCCAGTTTTCGAGGAAGTGTATTGAAAAAAAATTACCACCCTATATTATTTCTCTATCATTAAGTGGAGGTAGATAGATACTTAGCTGAGAACCTCACGTCCTGGCCGCCGCGGGAGACGCCCCGGTCGTTGGGGGCCACCACTGGCCCCCGGCCAACGTAGGCGCGGGCATGTGGACGGTGGGCTATGGGCTAGCTCGCCGTCCGTCCGTCTCATGACGACAGGCCGTGTCGACAAGCAGGAGTGTTCCACGCGCGCCTCAAAGAGTGTCAGCAAAAGGAAGGGGTCCGCAAGGGCCGATGTCTGCCGGGGCTGCGGGACTGTTCGAAAGAGAAACGGTGACCACGGAAAAAAAAGGTATATACTTAGCTAGTAGTAACATGTTGATATTAAACCAACCAGTATTATGTTATTAATAATGCCATTAGGCGCCGGCTGATAGGAATACGTTAGCACATCTAAGACATCTGTAACTGATAAATTACTACTATTAATTCTATTACAGGCATGAGATGTCAGCTGCCTATTAATTTTGAGAGTTGATTGAGTTGAGGATCCAATATTGCTAATTCGTGATGATAACATTCAAATTCAATATCAAAACATTACACCTATCATATGTGTGGAACGAGAAAGTAGATTTGTGGAAGAAATTGAATCTTTTACCAATAAATAGAATGCTACCAAACATTTGAATTCCTCATTATCATTACTTGCAACTGTTCAATAGGTACCTATTTATTTTAGTTATTAGTTTACTTTTTAAGCACTTAAATTATAGCATTGAATGAGAAATAATACTACTGCGCCTAAATGTAACACTTTTAAAATCATTATTCTTATTTTAATACTCTAGACTCTTCACCTAGGTTACATTGCAAAGAGTAACTAGTGTCACTAATTATGCCTTTATTTGAAAATCAAAACAGAAATGCTGTTACATATTATTTATTTTGATATAAACTGTACCATGAATTCAGTACAATGATGTTAAGAGTTTATCAAGATAATAAGGATGGTGGTTTTAACTGCCCTCGAGAGCTCGTGGCTAAATAATAACAGCCGCTTCCCTAGGTTAATCCGAAGATGGGTGACCACCCATTATTTGTAATGTACAGAAAAAAAATCGGTTTGACTGTTTACCCTCTTGCCTCGGAAAGCACGTCACGGGCTTTGGCAGTCGTTACAGGTTGTCAGGGGACCCGCTGTCTGACAACAAGTCTTACCAAGGGGTATCGTATTATCCAGTAAGAACTGGGTTATGGAGGTCAGATAGCTCCATGTGAAATACTGCTGCTGACCCCTAGGGTTCTTACAGACGAGCGGCAAGTTGCTAACTGCACATAAACTGCAGCCGTCGCCGCCTGTCGACGACTGCCGTCGACACGTGCGGTTGTGGCATGACGCGTAAATGTGTGTCGACGGCTGCCGTCGCAGTCTGCAGTTGGCAACTTGCCGCTCGTCTGTAAGAACCCTTACATAGTTGGGAAAAGGCTAGGCATATGATGAGATTTTGAACTGCCATTCCTGATGAATGAACTACCACATTTCAAAACAAATCTTTCAATAACACAATGTTTTTCGCAGGTCGAGGTTGCACACTTCTTCCCCACCTAACCAGCTTGCTCCATTCTACACGGTCACTTTTAGGTCGTTCTTTTAAATAACTTAAAAAAAAATTATATAAATATATTTCTCGTGATTGTTTTTATAATATTTTTATTGTTATTTTTTTTAAAAAAAGAACACGAAAAATTTAAATTTTATTGTTTTTAGCTATTTTTTTTTAAAACAGTCCCAGACATTCCGAGTCCAATGATCGAGTTTATGGCTTTCGGTTTCAGAACGACCTAAAAATCAGCGTGAATCCAACCTCGGCCAATTTCACCAGACCATGAAAAAGACCCAGCAAAATACTTCGAATAACAGCAAAAATACTTGAAATGGAAGCAAATACTTGAAATCCTTCATAAAACCACTTGATCTGTAATGCGGTTGGCATGATCCTGGCAATTGGACCGTGAGGGAATATCTGCTGGATTTAAATAACTATTCCGAAAGATTTGTATGTTTATTGAACGAATATGGAAAATATTTTTATGATTGACGTAATAGGCTGGTGTGTGTTAGGATGGGTGTTTTTTTTTTGGGCCAATTTAGAAATAACGTCACGCCTGTAAACACCGTAGGGTATGCTAGGCTATGTTTTAGTTCCATGTAATATGGGGCGAGCATATTGCCATCAACCCGTAACTCAAATTCAGACTCCGTAGCTGCTACTGACAAATTCCAGATGGATAAACCCAATAGCATTTTGCCCCGACCTGGGTATCGAACGCAGGACTCATGCTCAGCAGTCGTACTTGCTACCACTACACCAACGAGGCAGTCAAGCCCATCATTAAGTAATTTGGTGCTCTTCGAAATTTAATTTAGGTGGAGTTTTCACCTTAATACGAAATAAAACGCGCTGATCATAAGACTTGGCTTAATGGGGTATTAAGATCCCGACCAGACCATCACCAACTTGCTGGAGTGTCCGAAGAGTCTCTCCACCTGCACTTAAGACAATACAGACGCAGCGATTATTAACGTGGCCAAATAGATACTGGGCCCAAGATTTGGGTGTTTAGTCTGAACGGAACAAAATAAACGGACCGCGGTCTGTTCAGACGTAGACGTAGACGCAATAAATGTCTACGTCCGAACGGACTGGTGTAAAAAAAAAAACAAATTCATCAACTTCATTAAGACCTTAATGAAGTTTATGAAGTTGTTTTTTTTTGACACCGGTCCGGTCCGTCGGGTGCAAAAATTAAAAAAAACTTAAAAAAAATGTTAATTTATTTTTTCTTAGATTTGTATGTACTATCTTCTTTAGAAAAACAATCAATCATGGTTAGTAGTAGCCTCAAAAATAGTACTAGGCCAGCAGGAATCCAAGATGGTATTTACATGATATTATTGTATTCATCACTAGTAAATTGATTCTTAAAATACATACCACCTTTTTTTTTTTTTTTTTTTTCGGATGGGAAATCATCAAATGACTTCTCCCGCTCTGGGCGGAGCAGGAGGGAGTGTCAGACTTTTACTGACTAAAACCCATCCATGTTCCTTCATCGCCCTTTGTGTTCCGGGGTCACGGTATCTCTTTCGAACAGTCCCGCAACCCCGGCAGGCATCGCTCCTTGCGGACCCCTTCCTATTGCTGACTCTCTTTGAGGCGCGCGTGGAACACGAACGCGCCGTCGACACGGCCTGTCGTCATGAGACGGACGGACGGCGAGCTAGCCCATAGCCCACCGTCCACAGGCCCGCGCCTACGGTGGCCGGGAGCCACGTGGTGGCCCCCGACGCCCGGGGCGTCTCCCGCGGCGGCCGGGACGCTGTGAGGTTCTCTCCCTCTCACGTTCCGCCACCTCCTTCTCTAGCATTACTGCTTCGCAGAAGGAGGTGACGGCGTCCCATTCCGTCTCGCTCCGGACCATGGCTTGCACCAGGGCCGGACGCGAGAGGTCGCCGCCGCCAATCGCCGCTTCGAGGACACGGCGGTGCTCCGCCCACGCGGGGCACACCTCCACCGTGTGCTCCACCGTGTCCTCCGGTCGATCCTCGCAGTGGAAACACCCGGGCGTTTCCTCCCGCCCGATTCGGTGCAGGAACCTCCCGAAAACACCGTGTCCGGTGAGGACCTGCGTCAGGCGGAAGGTGAGGACGCCGTGGCGTCTCTCCAGCCACACCTCAAAGAGGGGACTTATCGCCACTATCGTGGCGTGCCCTAAATACATACCACCTTGAGTCTAGATTATGTCGTACCATCCATACAACAGAAGAATCACAAGACTACAACATATTATCGGGCGAAATGCTGGCGTAACAAACATCACAACCGACCCGTTCACAGATACCAGCGTGAAGTTACACAAGTATGATTCAAACTAGAGTCATCTCCCTGCATAATCGCCACACCATCAAAGATTTACATTATCAGCGAGCGAAGATAATTTTATTCATAAGGAGCGCCGGTTACCACTCGTTGGGGCCGTCGCGGATCCACATTATTATAGAAATTTCGGCGATACATGACGTTCTGGCAAGAGCACTACTATAGGAACGAGTGGTCGAGTTTAATACGAAAATTTTAAAAAAAAACAGGATAAAATGCCATTAAATTTGTTAGATTTTGTGGGACAGGTACTCATATGGCCTCGCTGTAAAGTAATATTGGGTTTTTCCACCAGGATTTTTTGAGTAGCAGCCCAAAGTCTGGATTTGTACTCGGTTGATGGCAGGTGGAGTAAAGCTGTGACCAAGTGGCGTCCAACTGGAAATAGAAATGTTGGTCGTCCGGCGGCGAGATGGGTAGACGAGGCTGGCACAAGGGCGTGGAGCTTGGCACAAGCAGGAGAGGTACACTGCTGGGTAAAGGTACCCATCAGTGGGTGAAGTCGGGTTGTGGATGATGATGTTATGGCAGTTGGCTCGCCCCTTAATTTTACAAGGGACTTAAACATATCTGTCGAAATGTGGGTGCACCCTAAGATATACCTTAACCACTTAACCATCTACCTTACCAAAAGGTGATAATGGTAAAAAGATAAGTAAACAACATACCTTTCACAGGGGGCTGGCTATTTCTACGAAAACTTGTCAGCCCGATAAACTTATCAGATCCACTGACTTCAATTCGACTTCCCATGGTAGCTCCCAGTTCACTCGCTACACGTCTGATGGCCCCCAAGTGGCCGTTGCGTGAAGCTCCCGCAACCACACGATTATGACTTTATGTCGCCCGCTATACGTTTATTATTCGCGTTCGGTACATGGACTCAAAGCTTGCCTTCAGTTTTGAAGCTTTGTCGAGATATTTAACTTGATTGTCCGATAAAAGCATAAGACCTTTTTTGGAGTTTTCATTTTAATTGAAATTCTGAAAAAAGAATATACATGTAATCCCCAACAGGGTTAGCTAGAAGGGTACCTAATAGTATACCCCACATTTCGCCAGTTATGTTTAAGTTCTATGTAATAGGGGGCGAGACTATTACCATCAACCGGGCACATATCCAAAATCTCCATTCAAAGATGAACAAAACACAGAGACAACGGTAATTTTTTCGTCTTTCCCCATGTAACAAGGTCGTTTTAGCACTTGTTACTTGTCATTTCCTGTTCTCTTGACATTTTTATAACAGCACAATTATTCCTTTCGTACTGTACTGCATTCTTTAATGACCTCGTGAAAATAATAGATTTTGAAAATTAACCTACCTATTATCTATTATCTTGGACCACTTTACGTGATATCTAAACACCTTCCAAGATACAGCCTGTGGTCTCTTATAACTAAGGCAAAAATATATTTACAAACCCTCAAAAAAAGCTATAAGCTAAAATTTACACCGAAACCCACTCAATTTTCCACAAATAAATTAAAAATACTTTTGTATTTACCCCAAAAAATCTAGCAAGCATTTCAGCAGTTCGGAACAGCTGACTACGGTCTTTAGTAACGAGTCCTGAACAAATAATCTATGTAACTATACAGTCGAGGTACCAAGGAAAGGCTATAGGCTGCAGTAAACGCGTTTAACCCCAAATATTACAGAATTCGTTCACGTATCGGCGAAAAATTCGCCTTTCTCGGATCAACTAGAGATCTGGCTGAAAATCATCAGAGCGGAAAAACTCACAGGATTCTGTGGTTAGCGTGTGGGGTGAGGTATGGGAGGAGCGTGTAGCGAGTGAGAAATATCGTTGCGTACTTGTTTCTTCTGGTCCTACAGCAGAGCAAAAGCCTAGCTTTCTCTTGTCATCGTCTATTTCTGCGGTAGACTTCAAGTTTGTTACACCACCTTTACCAGGGTGGTAAAAATATGAGAAATCTGAGCTGACCATTTTGATGCTAAACAGTTCAAACAATTCAAAATAGCCTTACTGACCCTTGTATAAGAAACGTATTTGTCTGGATTTTACTGGAAGAAAATCACTTTCGGTAAGTTTTTGAAAAATAAAAAATTGAAAATTATCTAAAACGGAAGCAAAACCGAAGTTTCACTCAATTACGATTTCATAAATCAAAACATATTCTAAAATTGACAGAAGTATTTGTAATTCCGTATAGTTCATTCAACTTATCACTTGCATCTCCCACAACATTTCTATGATTCTTATCACGTCGGCAAAGGTATCCCTGTCAAAAAGTTAACTCGTGCGACGTCGGCACAGCCCCTGCAAACATTCCTTTGAGAAATCATGAGTCCTTTTACTTATATACCTTCTGTTCAAGAGTGTACGGTAAAAAAATACTTTTTTTTTATGTTTGCCCCCCGAATTGGGGGCGACGCGTGAATTTTAATAGACAAGTTGGGACATGCTCGGGTTTTGATTGCTGGGGTAGTAATTAAGGAGTCGGTTAAAATTGTGGAGTGTTGGTTTTTCCGCGTGATTTTCAGTAATTACGAAGGTAAGTATTAGGAGAGTTTTCAGAAATCTATCGAGAAACCCTAGGGGCTTAGGTTAAAGTAATATGTGAAACTCCCCATATATTAATCTACATAGTCATATTGTATGATGGAAATAGATGATACGTTATTGGTAGGTATAATATGCTTCTAGATTCAAAGCTGAAGGAAGTGTCAATTCAAACAAATAATTTAGTTTACTATAAAACGTCACGATGATTAACCAGTGAAAATCCAGAGCAAACTGCTTGTCTTCTTCTTTATCTTGTGGTTAGTGCCCAACCTGGTATCAAAGTCTTTATGCCGCCCGTGGGTCTCCCACTTGGCTTCACATTCAGTCGAGACATATATCTCAGGTATGCTGGTTTCCTCATGGTTTTTTCCTTCACCGAATCAAGTGATAATTATACAATATGCCGAAAAATCTAATGACTTAGCAGTCCGACGGTCACACCACGCTATCACTGCTACCAAACTTCTTGTAAAGATACTGCACTGACAAACACAAAGTTTAAGTTTTTTCATCACTTACGTCAAGCTAGACCAACCATGGCACTGGTTTTTAAAAACACCTAAACAAGCGCCTCCTAGCTGTTCACCCGTCGCGCTAAAGCATTTAAAAACACATTAACCCCAAGCATATTTCTTTCACTTCAAAATCACAAAAAAAAGAAAAATCGTGTACCAGGCCAGCATGAAATGTAGGAAATTCCTTTTTATGCGCATTCCAATGCGGGGTTTACTCCAAAGTATTTTGACATTGATTAATGACCAAACATAGATGGTGCAATGGACTGAAAAACGGTACACCAAACTTCTGGGTCGGTATTTCGTTACAAGTTTCAGAGGAGAAATAAATGTACTGAGGAAGTTCGCGTCACACTTGTTAAAGATGCCTTTAAGAGTTTTGTCTCTATCTTTGGGAAGATTTAGTAAGTGTGTGTTGGGATTAAATTAGTATGAGTGAGCATGTGGTCCTGGGTTCGATTCCCGGGTCGGGCAATTCGTTATTGGGCTTTTCCATCAGAAATATCACCGTAGCGGCCACGGTTTCTGGATTTGTGCACGTTTAATCGCAATAAGCATCGTCCCCTAAAACATGGTACTTAAGCATAACTGGCGAAATGTGTGTATACTAATAGGTACACATCTGCCTCATCCTTCGGGAATTACAGGCGTGATGTTATGTTATGAGTTAAAGAAAGAAAGAAAGATCTCAAAGAAAATCTTTATCTCTCTTGAAAGCCCACTGCTAACCTCGAGTGGTTTTAATACTAGTAAGGTTTCCGAAGATATGGCATATTTGCGTCATCAGGCAGTCAGTCCGTCCCGTGTATTGCGTTGTTTTTAACTTATGTTTTCAAAACAGTGAAGTAAAACATCGTGGAGAAACCGAGCCCCTTAAGTTCTAAGAAATGTGACAACCACCAACATGACGCATTGGGGAACGCGTCGATTATGGCCCACTCACTCTTTTTCTCTTTACTCTCTTCTCTTCTTTCCGGGCCCATACCCTGTAACGTTACAATTTCCTGGGTAGGATCCACAAAACTGTAAAGTCACTCTGAGCACTCACCTACCTAACTTTCAGTCTGGAGGGGAGCACTATTAAAAGAAATTGACAAGGGGACGAGTTATAAGAATTTATTAACAAAGATCCTAACCTAAAAGCTGGAGCTATTCAAATCACTAATGCCAGTGAAGCTGGCGGAAAATACTGAAGATGAACGCAGAATGGAATAAATAACTGAAGAACGTCCGTCTTCAGACTGTGGAGGAGGACCGAGGAACCATCAACTCTCAGGCCGTAGAGAAGGGCCGAGGGCATCCGTCTTCAGACGGTGGTGGACGGCCGAGGACCGTCAATCCTCAGGCCGTAGGAGGAGGGCCGGGGACTTCTGTCTTCCGAACGTGGAGGAGGGCCGAGGAGCGTCAAATCTTCATCAGGCTTGTGCAGCTCAAGCATCAAGGTTTCCAGGTGTTCTAGGTGAGGGTGCGGCACGGAGAGAGGCCGACTTAAAACTCAAGAATAAGGGGAACTGCCCTTTAAATAAACTTTTATGAGGCTTCCCAGAGATGTTTCTGCTCTCAGCTCTGAACGTAGACTGCCCATTCTACCACCAGGCTCCTGTCAACTCCAGATAATTTACATTTTAAAATTAGAAAATTATTAAAAAGAAAATCGAATGAGGTCGATGTGATTTACCTATACAACCTACAACTAGCTCCAGCAATAAATTAAAAATAAAACTAGGGTTGCCACTAACTGACATCACAAAAGTAAACAAAGATTTAATATAACATGAATTAAAAGGTAAAAAGGCCAAAGCCGTTGCTAAGCCTCCAAGAAATGACCATGAAGCTACCTAAGGAGGACGAATGCTTAAATTTTCAGGTTAATAATATCCAAAAATGTAAGTAAAAAAACATATAAAAGACATACACATTACAACCCTCCATATGGGAAGATGGCCAATGTGTCACCAAATTTCCATATTTACCTTCTAGATACATCAGTCATGCGAACAAGCGTATAGTAAAAACTCTATCCGCTCTGCAGATCCAATGAGGCGTTAGGCAAGTCATCTATCGCGTACCCAATTGACCTTGAACTATGTAATAGCCTACTTAAACACCAAAAAGAGCATAAAACAGTACATACAGATAAGGTATTAACCTAACTCAGGTAAACGAACCCGAACGGAGTCAAAAAAGATAAAAGAAAACATCCGCTCGGACATCTAATTTAAAACGAGAAGTCAACAAATGACGGTAGGTCGAAATAACTAAGCGTTGCGGTCTCCCCCCACCACAGAACTCATCAGTCTCGCATCGACCGTCCGCGGGGTAAGACCTGCGGACTGTCGAATTAAAAATTAACTACCGTAAGGCGCTAGACGTGAAAATTTATCGGTTAGTCTACTTTGTTTATGGACGGTCGGACCTTTTAGGTGATTAGTTTTAGCTCTAAAGTGATTTAGTTTGGGTATGTTAGTTTTAGATTTTGCGTTTATTTTGAGTTGCTGGTCTGATGTAGGGTTGGTTATTGGATTATTCTTGGAAGCAAGAAGTGCAGCTATTAATTATGTAATTTAATATAAGTATGTAATTTTCGAGTCGCACGGGACCGGTCAATGTGGCGACACTTGGGGGAGGCCTATGTCCAGCAGTGGACGTCTTTCGGCTGAAATGATGATGATGATGATGATGTAATTTTATCAATTTCGCTGTGACTACGAGGTTTTTTTTTTGTTAATGTTCCCAAGCCAGGAATTTCTCTTTTATCGTAGGTGCGCTTACAAATATTGAAACTCGCATGTACAAACAGCCAGACCCGGAACAACTACCTGAAGGCCATGCAAAAATATTTGTTCCGTTCAGGATTGAACCGCGACACGCAATGCAGCAGCCAATCGCTCAGCCACTGCGCCAACCATGCCGTCATATTTTGGACTTCACCATAGTTTTGTTCTATTCCTCCAAGTCAAATATCTTATGAACCACTTCCATATTCTTCCCTTCATAAAAAAAAAACAAGAAAAAAATAAGACTTACATTCTCGTTTTTTCTTACATTGCTCTAAACTTTAACCGAATCTAACAGGAGAAGTCAAATCGGGTTTCCCACACAACCCAATTGAAGAGAATTCAATGTACTACGAAAGAAAATTGGAGCTAATCTGTAACGCGCCGGTTTCAGCTGAAATACGACCCTGAAGTATCGTAAGCGCGCCAATCGACGCCAGCCGCACTTTGTTACACTGTTTTTTTGCCAAAGATTACGTTAAAACAGATGCGATACTAAATAGCTTAAACCATTTTGCCTAAAAGGGTTTGGCTTGTAACTCTTCCTTTATTTTTTTAGTTACTTTGTACTTCCTAATTCTCAAAAGGTTTCAAGGTTTTGCTTCAATGGTTTGGCTAGTTTTTTTTTCAAGGAGATTTATGTACATAATTTTATTTGTTATAATGTATGGTAAGTAAAGGCGAACTGTTTTCTACTTTTTGCGGATGTGGAAAAAGTGCTGAAATTTAACAAGCGGATATTTTGCATTGTTACTTAGATTTACAAACACTTCTTCTTTTCCTTGAGCCGCTGAGAAAACAAAGAAGCCTATGTTGCTGGATTACTGTTTTATCTATACTGTTACTATTAGCTTGCGTCGTCCCACTGCTGGGCAACCTCCCCATGACTTCCAGTTTAGTCGATCCAAGGCTAATGTAGACCACTGGTCTTTGGTATTATTCAGCTTGCCCTAGCATATCCTGCGAGGTCTGCTCCGCACCTTTGACTATGTCAGGGCTGTACAGTACTCTCATCTTCTTCTTAGTTGTTCACTCTTGACAGAGTGGTCGTAGTCATGGGGGGTTCCCACAACTGCGGTCGCTATCTTCGCGATCCCACGGTACTAGTATAGTTATTTTGACCCAATAGAAAACATAAAAAAAACCTTATTAGTAAAAAAAAAAAACCTTAGTATAACAGTGATACTGTATCACTGTTTAACTTAATTCCCTACTCTATGTCGGATGGCGCAAAATAGTTAATATTCATGACAGTCTGCGGGCGGCGAGTGAAATTGCTTCACATTTTTTATGTCTACTCCGGCTACAGTCAAACAAAAGTCTTGTGCAAAACTTTATGGGTTCCGTAGTCGGGTATTGTCAATTTTGTACTAGTTTTTATAGGTACGTTGTTCTTATTAGAATATCTTTTTATCTGTTTGTTGTAAAAAATTCTAGTCTCCTAAAGATGTCTTTAGTTGTACTTTGAATGTACGAGTTGTATTATTTGGGATAAATTAAAGATAATTGGATGTGCTTGAGATGAGAATGCTAAGGGGGATGTGTGGTGTAAGGTGAATGGATAAAATAAGGTACGAGTCCATAAGAGGAAGTCTGAAAGTGGCACCGCGGACTGAAAAGTTGTGTGGTAATCGTTTATCGTAGTATGGACATGTGATGCGGAGGAATAAGGAAAATGTTGTGAGGAAAATGTTGAGTATGAATGTTGTGAGGAAAATGTTGAGTATTAATGTTGTGAGGAAAATGTTGAGTATTAATGTTGTGAGGAAAATGTTGAGTATGAATGTTGTGAGGAAAATGTTGAGTATAAATGTTGTGAGGAAAATGTTGAGTATTAATGTTGTGAGGAAAATGTTGAGTATTAATGTTGTGAGGAAAATGTTGAGTATGAATGTTGTGAGGAAAATGTTGAGTATAAATGTTGTGAGGAAAATGTTGAGTATAAATGTTGTGAGGAAAATGTTGAGTATAAATGTTGTGAGGAAAATGTTGTGAGGAAAATGTTGAGTATAAATGTTGTGAGGAAAATGTTGAGTATAAATGTTGTGAGGAAAATGTTGAGTATAAATGTTGTGAGGAAAATGTTGAGTATAAATGTTGTGAGGAAAATGTTGAGTATAAATGTTGTGAGGAAAATGTTGAGTATAAATGTTGTGAGGAAAATGTTGAGTATAAATGTTGTGAGGAAAATGTTGAGTATAAATGTTGTGAGGAAAATGTTGAGTATAAATGTTGTGAGGAAAATGTTGAGTATTAATGTTGTGAGGAAAATGTTGAGTATTAATGTTGTGAGGAAAATGTTGAGTATAAATGTTGTGAGGAAAATGTTGAGTATAAATGTTGTGAGGAAAATGTTGAGTATAAATGTTGTGAGAAAAATGTTGAGTATAAATGTTGTGAGGAAAATGTTGAGTATAAATGTTGTGAGGAAAATGTTGAGTATAAATGTTGTGAGGAAAATGTTGAGTATAAATGTTGTGAGGAAAATGTTGAGTATAAATGTTGTGAGGAAAATGTTGAGTATAAATGTAAGATGGCTATAGAGGAAGACCAAAGAACAATGGATGGTCTGTGTGAAGGATGATATGGCTAGAAATGAATTGGGATAAGGGCAGAATTGAGTTAAGTTGAATTGAGTTGATTGAGTTGTCAGACTATTTCTAAAGGCACTTTTCATTGCCAAAGTCAGGCAGTCAAAAGTGGAACATAATATTGTCTGTGTCAAAGCGAAGAATCCTGTGGAGAAGAACAGACTAGACTAGGAGCTCTGACACTTGTTCAGATCTTCCACTCAGCTCTAAAGTCAAGCCGGTTGTAGACCAAGATTTAGATAAGGTAAGTTTAACTTGGCTGACGACATGCCAGTTTCCTAATAATGTTCTTCTTTATCTTTTGAAGAGAGAGGTGGAAGTTTGTGGAACTTAAACTAATTTAGCTTAGCCTTTGGTCTGCAACTAGCTTTGACAATTCAGTCAAGTGGCGGTCAGATACTTGTAGCGGCACTAAAAAGGTACTACAGCAATATAGTACAAAAAGTACTACAGCGCTATCAATGACACAAATTAAGAATTAACATCAAAATTCTGAAAGTTATTTATTTATTTAACACTTCAAGCACAAAGTACAGAGGCGGACTTAATGCCATAGGCATTTTCTACCAGTCAACCTTTGGGTGATGCAGAGACAAGCAGTGGTAGGTGTACATCTAAAAATAATTTAATTAATACTAAGCTAAACTACAAGGATATATAAAATACTATAAATATATATAAATACTATAGTTATCGTTTCGTTAATAGTTATCCACGACTTAAGACTATAAAGGGTGTAAAAAACCTCTTAACAAAGCCGACAGGCACTTGTTCTCTCCGTCATTGCGATCATTTTTTTTATTCTACACCATACCTGGGAACCTTCTAGTTACGGAGATATTGGGGGTCAAAGTTCCAACTTTTTGACATTTTTTTTTTTAAATATAAGTTTTAAATGTAAGAGTGTGTGTATGTGTGTGTGTCTTTTACTTTAAACACCTCCACAAACCCCGTACTATTCAATCCATGCATCAGCACAATGTTTTGAGTGCGTTACATTGAGTTCTACCACAAAATATGATTATTCACACCAAAAAAAAGTCGTTTCCCAGCAATAATTTTTGCGTAAAGTTACTTAGTTTCATGTACAGAATGCTTGGTTGACGGCTTCGTGATGGGGTTGTTTACAACCTGTATAGAAATCGGACAGTATCCCACCAGGAGGATCCTCCGTTTTCTAAGAGGGATGAAGAACTTTACACTCTGTTCTTCATAACCCTAAACAGATACACTCTTGAACGCCAAGTAACATTTACTACTTACCCTCTTACTGTAAAAGTGAAAGTTTCACCCACCCATCCAAACATTAGCCGACGATAACTTATCAATCGTATGACAGATTTGATGAAATTTCCGGTGTTCGCTGGACGCCCGACCGGATATTACGTCTGCCGGCCAATGTGGGTCACAGACCATTCAAATGGGACCAATGGACGGCCCATCGATCTGTTGTGTTGGAAAAAAAATTGGGGAAAGCGCTGGGAAAATTTGGCGCATCGGCTAATGAGTTTTTTTTTCTAAAAATAGTTATATGATTTTGTGTGTGTGGCTTTCGTAATAAATTTGTTTAAAAAAATAACAATCATAACATAACATCCCGCCTGTTATCCCCAAAGGGTTAGGTAGAGGTATACCTAATAGTAACAGTACTCCCACATTTCGGCAGTTATGTTTAGGTTCTCAATTTCTTTATTGTTACAATGATTCAAGAAATTACAGGGAAAGGTAGCAAGCAATGTTTTTCATCCACTTTCCAATCATGGCTATAACAAACCCATAACAAACCACCAACCCAACCCAACCCATTAATAAACTCTGCCAAACTCTTCGCGGATTACAGGCGTGATGTTATGTTATAATGTTATGTAAAATCCATCGTATCTCCCGATCTTTCCTACCACATACAAAAACATAGCTCCACGCAAACACAAATATAGGAAACGTCACAAAAACCGTCGAACAGCAGACAACGCACACACTATGTCAAAGTACTCAAACGCAGGACATTTCAATCAATGAAATCGCACTACGTTCGCTCAAACGTCCGGTGGCCACGCTGCGCACGTTTGAGAGACTTTTCAACTAATGGGGACTTTTTATCTAGGACGCATGTCAGGTAGAAATGTGTGTGATTTGTTGGTTTAGAATTTAAGTTTCGACAGGTATTAAAAAGCTTTTATGTGACGGGATTTGTGGGACACTCGTTTTGCCGAATTTAAACAATGAAAAAACCCATCAAATTAGGTGTGCCTACTACCGGATATAGGCTTCTTCGAAGCTGCGCCACAAGCTCCTGTCTTCAAGCTTCTGCATCCAATCTGTCCCAGCCAAGTTAAGGATGTCGGTCCATCTAGCTGTTGGCGTCACTTTAGGACGGGCCAAACCATCTCTCCAGAAAAATGACGTCTTTTGCTGAGAAAAATGCAACTGAAGAAAATGTCGTGAGGAAAGTTTTGAGTATGAATGTGGATGGGTATAAGAGTAGAGGAAGACCAAAGAAACGATGGATGGACTGTGTAAAGGATGATATGGATAGAAAGGAGGTGACTGCTGAGATGACGAGTAATAGAGAAATATATGGAAGAAGACATGCTGCGCCGACCCCAAATGAATTGGGATAGAGGCAAGAAATGATGGTGATCTATTCTGAGTACTTGATTTTCTTTTTGATCAAGATGAATATTTTACTACTTTTATGCCTAGGGATTACGTTCTGAAAACAATGTTTATTTACTAAACTAAAATATTGCTGTAATGCTTCGATTTATTATTGCGTTACATCAATATTTTGGTTCGACTCTAAATCCAGAATATTTATGGCTTACCAGTTATCGCTAAACGATGATTTAAAGGGTTTAACTTTGATATTGGTTTGACTTAGATAGTAAAACCATAAATATAACATGCACCGATAAAATAAACTTAAGTATGATCTCAGAATTTTTAAAAGCTTTTTGACTCACATTAAAAGCGCATCAACCCAAGGACCTAGACGTATTTCGCTCGATTTTTACGTGTTCAGTTTATTGAGAAGATATTAGCTACCTATATTTATTTATGTTTTACTTATCTTAAGTGCAAGCTAACGACCTTTATATGAATTCAAAATTGACACTGGAATTACCGTAGACGGCTTATGTAGGGTAAGTCGCTCCATGTCAGATACTGGTATTCTGCTGCATCCGGTTAGACTGGACGCTGATTCCAATATAATTGGGAAAAGGCTATATATTGGGAATAGGCAGCTGATGATGAGGTTGTGTGAGGAAGCCAACAGTTATCTGAACAGTGCTTCTGCAATTGAAAACATGTTATAACTCATACCTAAATAGATTTCAATTTCCAACCTCGTATAACAACAAAAACAAATTTATATGACCATCTTTTTTTTTTTTTGTTCTGCATTTCCTACTTAGGTTATGGATGGATGATTTTCCTTTACTGCAAAACTTTTAACTTTTGTACTAGTTAGTAAGGGTAAGGGTTTGTTCTGTATATTCAGGCTGGTAAAACTTATTGACCATATCGTTAGTATGCCTCCAAGTTCGGGACTGTAGGTTTGACTCCCGATCCAAGATTCTTTACTGCCGGCAAAAGGCCGTTCAAAGGCATTACGCTTGCCCATTTTAACACCAGAATTACCATAACCCGTGAAACTGCCTACACCCTCAGGGAATACAACCGTGATGGCCCGTATCATAACACCCTCAAATCTAAGGGCCTGTCCTTCAAACTATGCCGGTAGCGGTGTCAGTACGTAATAGCAATTCAGGTATGCAAATTGTTCATCAGCTATTCAGTGTTTGGGCATTCGTTATGCGCGTCCCACGTCCAGGCTGTGTTACGCGCTCACTGCGTGACATTGTGGGCCGAATGATAGCGACGAGCGGGATTCTTATGTAGGAGTAAAGTCAGTGAACTACATTAACTGATCCCTTTTATCAGAAGAGGGATAGGAAAACCGTTAAGTATTGGAGGCAGCTGAATAGGATTTCGTATTACTTATTCGTTTGTGTTCTTGAGGCATGTTTTGCTCGAAATCGTAAATTTTTTATCTTTTCTTTTTTAATCGTGTGTTTTTTATTTTATCCGTATCTGACCGTGGCATCACTCTGCTCTGGGCCCTATCAGAATACCAGCGCTGTAACGTTTTATCAATGTTACAGCACCATGCTGAGATAGGGGCCTTTTGCCCTCGTACAGGACCAATTTCGTTTCGTTTTTTTCTCTTTGTTTTTTGTTTTATTAGTTGTAAGTACTGTTTTGTTAATTGCACCATTTTAATTTGTGTGTTTTGTCCTGTGCGGGCTAATAAATGCTTTTTGTTTCCTTTTTTCATTTTTACCGGTTTTTACAGTCTTGTGGGAGCCCGTTGTGAAATCAGAGAAACATAAAGCGGGGAAAACTAAGTCACCAGCCGTACTGTTTCAGTCTAGAAACAGTTTTATTTGAATTATGAGGTCAATATTATTTCGAGACGGAATGGGACGCCGTCACCTCCTTCTGCGAAGCAGTAATGCTAGAGAAGGAGGTGGCGGAACGTGAGAGGGAGAGAACCTCACAGCGTCCCGGCCACCGCGGGAGACGCCCTGGGCTTCGGGGGCCACCACGTGGGCCCCGGCCACCATAGGCGCGGGCCTGTAGACGGTGGGCTATGGGCTGGCTCGCCGTCCGTCCGTCTCATGACGACAGGACGTGTCGACGGCGCGTTCGTGTTCCACGCGCGCCTCAAAGAGAGTCAGCAAAAGGAAGGGGTCCGTAAGGGCCGATGCCTGCCGGGGTTGCGGGACTGTTCGAAAGAGATACCGTGGCCCCGGAACACAAATGGCGATGAAGGAACATGGATGGGTTTTAGTCCGTAAAAGTCTGACACTCCCTTCTGCTGCGCCCAGGGCGGGAGGAGTCATTTGAAGATTTCCCATCCGAAAAAAAAAACCTCAATTTTATTATCGTCACTACATGGTTCCAATTGTTTCAAAATAGTTTCGAGTTTACCTGAACGGTTTGTTAAAGTTACTGACCTATTACTTCTGCATTATTGGTAACAAACTTATCTGTTTTAGTGAATTTTAAAATCTTCATGAAATCTTTTTTAGCAGTGTCAACGGTTCTAAAACTGTCACCTAAAATTGCTTATCGTTACCTCCTCTAACTACACCACAACCCATCCGAACCACTCAAAACGGAATGTTTTATGTCGTATGCGTCCAAATCGCCTACGGAACCATTTGATTGACAGGTTTTATTTAGGTGCAGCCCGGATGTCAAGCTGCATTCACTTTTTGATAAAATAGCACAGTACAAAAACCTTGTTTTATTTTAATGGCAGTGTGTATTTTGTTTGGTAGGTATGGAAAATATAGTATTTGTGTTTGCACAATGTGCTCGCTCGAGCCAAAAGGCTGTTGCGGGTGCTTGACAGCACTGATACCGCACAGTGGCTGGGCGACTGCCTGTTGCGATTCGTGTCGCGGGTTCGATCCCCGCACGAATAAATATTTCTATGGCCCATAGATAGTTGTTCCGGGTCTACTGTTTGTGTATGTGAAAATTAGAGGCAACTTTAAAAAAAATAAACTGTTACAGATAAATCAGTTTTGTGCCCTGTTAAAAAACTCTTTTCAGTGTTTTTTTTATGAAAACTTTGCCTTTGGGACGGTTTTCTCCGTTCTTGCCTGCGTTGTAGAAGTCACAAAGACAGTTCGTCCTCATAAAATATAGCAACCAACCCCTACATAGTTGTAAAAGAGCTAAATGTTCACAAATCCAATCGCCAAGTAGTAACAAATCTAACCAGTGACCAGTACCCAAACAAACCCAACCAAAACCTGAGGTACTTAGGTATTTACCAGATTGTTATCAAAACAACTTTATTAGGAACCTGATCAGGTTTCAGGTCGTCTAATACAATTAGTGTGGTATCGTCTGTCCAATTAAGTGAAATCGGTACCATAATAGGATTTTAGATGTTGCCAGATTTCTAAGTTTGTGTTTAGCTTTTGGTACAGTTGTCAAACTTATATGATTTTAATTAGGAATTTATGTTGTTACAAAAGGTGGAATGCTGGTAAGCAGAAGTAAGGAATGCCACTTCTACGAGTACTTATGCGCATTTCACCTTTGTTACATAGAGTAAAAAATGGGACCAATGGCCCGATCATCTCGATCTTTTTTCAATCTCATCTGCCTAGCCTTTTTCCCCAACTTGATAGGGGTCGGCTTCCAGACTTACCGGATGCAGCTGAATACCAGTATTTTACATGAAACGACTGCCTATCTGACCTTCACAACTCAGTTAGTACTGGGCAGTACGGTACCATTAGGTAAGACTGGTTATCAGACTTTTGGGTCTCGGTATCGAATGATGGTCACCCGTCCTCAGATCAGCCTCAGCAATTTCAAACATGCTTGTTACTTCAATACTTCAGACTTTACCCAGGCAATCGAACTTACAGCCTCTTGCTCACAAATCGTCTTTGCATTCCAGATTTAAGTTTAATCAAGAATCAAGATCACACACAAAATCTTAATTACATTTAACAAGGTAAACGGCAAACTTCATTAACAAACACGACCTACTAAGGCTTGCATCCTTGCAATGTGACTAGGAAAACTGTAACTACCAATTGTTAGTATGAACCACTCCAGCCCTCCCGTTTCATGTTACTATGAACATTGTCCCGGGAGGGTAGTTAGGAGGTTCAGAGTTATGGCTCTATCTTGTTGGATAATTAAATCATTGTTGAATATTAATACATACACTGGCCAGCAAAACTTAATACTACACTTTTAAAATTTCATTTTTTTCTAAACTTTAGAAGTTAGAGATTTACTTTTTCAGCCATTCCTTGAAAAAAAAAGTTACATACCGACAATGAAGTTTTTATGTACAAAATTAAACTCTTTTTCAAGTTCATTTTGTTTCGAAAAAAAAGTATGATCTGCATCAACCCTGCTAGTCCTCATGTCACTCTCATACTGCAACGACTCTGTCATTCCACGTGCCACTCTAATTACCGTACTGCAACGACCCTGGTAGTCCTCATGTCACTCTAACATACTGCAACGACTCTGTCATTCCACGTGCCACTCTAATTCCCGTACTGCAACGACTCTGCCAGTCCTCATGTCACTCTAACATACTGCAACGACTCTGTCATTCCACGTGCCACTCTAATTACCGTACTGCAACGACCCTGCTAGTCCTCATGTCACTCTAACATACTGCAACGACTCTGTCATTCCACGTGCCACTCTAATTCCCGTACTGCAACGACTCTGCCAGTCCTCATGTCACTCTAACATACTGCAACGACTCTGTCATTCCACGTGCCATTCTAATTACCGTACTGCAACGACCCTGCCAGTCCTCATGTCACTCTAACATACTGCAACGACTCTGTCATTCCACGTGCCACTCTTATTACCGTACTGCAACGACCCTGCTAGTCCTCATGTCACTCTTACATACTGTAACCACCCTGCCAGTCCTCGTGTCACACAACAACGACCTTGAACCTTCATCTATTTTTGGAACGTCGCAGAGCTTCGAGATATTTGCAATTTGAGACATCGAAAGACTTTGGGAACTACGAAAAGCAAGGAGCAAGTGGTTATTGTGCAGTCTGCAGCTGGAAGCAACCATGCACAAGCGACGGCGGAATACCTAGTTCAGGCGAACAACATCCTCCTGTCCATAATATGCGCCTGTATGTCGTCCGTCTCATGACGACAGGCCGTGTCGACGGCGCGTTCGTGTTCCACGCGCGCCTCAAAGAGAGTCAGCAATAGGAAGGGGTCCGCAAGGACCGATGCCTGCCGGGGTTGCGGGACTGTTCGAAAGAGATACCGTGACCCCGAAACACAAAGGGCGATGAAGGAACATGGATGGGTTTTAGTCAGTAAAAGTCTGACACTCCTTCCTGCTCCGCCCAGAGCGGGAGAAGTCATTTGATGATTTCCCATCCGAGAAAAATAAAAAAATAAAAAAAAAGCGTGACCAACAAGTAAGTTGAAACTAATACCCACGAGTGTCTCAACCTCTTTTATAAAATATATGTATAATTGAGTAAAATTACCTACTTGTTTTGCGTAATTTTGGTGTAAAGTTGAGGAATCTTGTTGAGGGGTTGTTTTAATGTCATTAAACTTAACACACCTTCCTCCAAAAAGGTTTTTAAGGATACAAACAAACATGCATGCAGCATGCTTAATAGTAACTCTTTCTAATGGCTTAGCCGTAGTCGGGCACAAAGAAATAAAACTAGTTTTTGTTTGCTTTCTTCCGGTTTTACGAATTTTAGAAACAAAAGTAGTCAATGCATCTACATCAAAATAATTGCTATTCTTCACTACGAAATGCATCTACATCAAAATAATTGCTATTCTTCACTACGCAATGCATCTACATCAAAATAATTGCTATTCTTCACTACGCAATGCATCAACATCAAAATAATTGCTATTCTTTACTACGGAAACCGACGACCGTATTCTACAAGATACAAACACAAATATCAAAACATCATACCTCATAACTCCCAAAGACTCAGAGCAGCTAGTAAACAATATAATCTTTTATCGCCCACATTAAGCACAATGGTCCCAGAGCTCCCAGGTGATCCCAGGCCTGCGAGCTGTTATAAAGGTACAATTTGCGCGGCTGTAAATACATCAGCTGAGCGTATTTATGGCGACGAGCATTAAACTTGCCCCAGCGACTAATGTCGCTTCTAATACTGTGGAGACTACTATGGTTACTCGACAATCAGATAGCTTAAATATTTAGAAGAATGCATAACGTAACATCACGCCTGTAATCCCCGAATGTTTAGGCAGAGGTGGACTTAATAGTATCGGGTAGGTATTTGCTAGTTATGTTTAACTTCCATGTAATAGGGGGCAAGCCTATTGCCATCAACCAGGCACAAATTTAGACTCCGTGGCTGTTCATGAGAATTTTTTCATGGATTAACGCAACAACATTTTGCTTGACGTGGGGATCGAACCCGGGACCACATGCCATGCTCAGCAGTCGCGTTTGCGACCACTACACCAACGAAGCAGTAAATTGAGCTATTTAGTAAAATAAAATTAAAAGTTTTTTTAAAAAAAAACAAGCTTTTATTACTTATTAATAAAAATAACTAAAATGTTAAAAGTTATAGAACATTTACAGTTTTAGAACACCTTCATTTTCTTTTGCAATCAAAATGTAACACGCTTTTATTTTTCTTATCAGGTTTAAAATATTTTTAACATTTTAGTTATTTTTATCTTTTTAGTATTTTTTTGTTCATGTTGTTCCCACGAGTATAGGACAAAAACGGTCCATGCCCCCAGAGGTCTATTGTAGGGGGATAAGGGCTTCAGTACATTAGGGTTTGCCCTGATGCCCTGTGGCGCAAGCGCAGCGTTAGCGATATGACATATTTATACACCCTCATACCATGCCCTATCAGAATACTGGTATTCTATATTCTACCTGATAAATGAAAAACTTGTTTTTCATCTATCGCAGCATCATGCTGAGATAGGAGCCTTTTTGGCCTCGCACAGGTCTTCTTTTTATTATTTAGTTTTAGATGCTTTTTTATTATTATTATTATTATTGTAGTTCCTGTGCTTGTCCCAAATAAATATTTTTCTTTCTTTCTTTCTTTCTATCTAGCACCAAAGTACTCTTCAAGATGGAGCTGCCAGCTCCATCATCCAACCCTGGATGCCATCTAGAGACAAAGTACTCGTCAAGACGAATCAAACGAGTCCAAATTCGATGGGGTTATGTCGTTTTATCACGGAGTTCCTATCGCCACCTTCCAGCTCCATCATCAGACCCTGGATACCATCTAAAGACAAAATACTCATCAAGACAAATCAAACGAGTCCAAATTCGATGGGGTTGCGTCATTTCACTACAGAGTTCCTATGGCCACCTTCCAGCTCCATCATCAGATCAGCTCCATGTTATCATAATATTGCATTGCCCCGCGATATATATATGCGTGCAAAATTTCAGCTCAATCGGTAACCGGGAAGTGGATCAAACTTAAATTGCAAGATTTGATGGCTCCGGCCCATCTCGTAACTTTCCCATTTCGACAATTAAACAAAAGACGTGCGAAACAAATGAAAAAGTGTGCCAACTCAAAACTATTTTTTAATCCCATTTCGTTTTGTACAGTACAGTCAGCTCCCAAAGTAATAAGGAAACCATTTGTTGATGTTGCTATTTTTTGTCTCTCTCTAACACACTAAGGTTTGTTATGAGAGAACTCAATTTTGAATTTGAACAGAAAGTACTAGGAGAACAGAACCAAGAAGGCTTTACAGACAAACAAACAAACATCGAGACAGGTGAAACTAAATAAAAACTTCTCTAGTTTATGATGTTCGAATATCAAAAACTAAAATTTTAGTTTTCTTTGCGAAAAAGCTCTTTTTTTTTCGAATTGAGCACTTCGATGAAATGAAGAGTATCTCCGCGTCCTAGCCAAAGTAGCCAAATAGTTTCTACGAAAACGCCATCGTTGGCTTCAAATTACTAACCAACTAATTCACGGGTTCAATCAATTCCGTGAAACAGACGACCGAATTGGTTAGGAAAAGCGGCTTTCATGATTCTGGCTTCTGTCATAATTTCTACGAATGGGTGCTGCTGTAAATACAACTATCAGAAATCTGTTTATTTTGGCAATGTTAAACACAAGTGGAATAAATAGCCTGTAGATTAGATTCCCTGTGCAATTGTTCATCATCATCTGCCTAGCCTTTTCCCAACTATGTTAGGGTCGGCTTCCAGTCTAACCGGATGCAGCTGAAAAACAGTACTTTTCATGGAGTGACTACCTATCTGATCTCCACAGCCCAGTTATTACTGTGTAATACGATATTTCTTGGTTAGACTGGTTGTCAGAATTTCGGGCCATTCACTACCTGTAACGACTGTCAAAGATCTACAAATGACAACCCATGGTACGAGGAAACTCAGTATGTGATGGGTGCACCTGCACCCATCACATACACGCCCATCTACAGAATAACCTAGGCAAGCGCGGCTTAACCTGAAGATCACCCCGAACGGCTGCTATTATTTAGCCATGAGCTCCTCATTTCCTGTTAAATTGGTATCAATTTTTTTCTGTTCGTCCCGTTTAAGTCGCACTTCGATTTCGTTCAAGCTAACTGGATATACATTTTTGGAAGCCAAGTCTTCTCGAAATGCACTCGAAACTCACTTACCAAATTAAAAACCTCTTGATAACCAACAGTACTGCACCGCCGTGGTCAAATGCACAGTCAGCGCAACTATTTGGGAGAAGAGTTGGCTGTTTCGCTTAAATGCTTTCATGTATTGTTGGGGTCCAGCGATCCAGCGCTGTGAGGATTGCGTTAACAAATGGGCGATTACTTGCTTGCTTGCTAAGTTGTTTAAGTTCCACGTGTTGAAAAGGTATTCCAATTCGTCTGTACTTTCTTTGAAGATTTTGAGAGAATAGTTGGTTGTTAAGTTACATGAACATAACATCACGCTTGTAATCCTCGATAGGTTAGGCATAGGCGTACTTAATAGTACTCCACATATCGTCAGTTATCTTTAAGCCCCATGTAACGGGGGGCAAGCTTATTGGCATAAATTGAGCACTAATCCAGACTCAGTGGCTGCTACTGAGAAATTCCTGATAGAAAAACTACTACCTATGATTCTATGATTCTACTAACTATGATTCTACCATCAACAATGAAAACAAATTGAATTGACATAAGTAATCCTAAAGCATACGGCAATTGTGTTAAAAGTAAATGTAAGAAGAAATAAAAAAAACAACCAAAAATTCGTTTTTTCTTTGAATTAGTTAGTGGCTCTAAATTCGTTTAAAAATATGTTCCCTTAGTATTAATTTTCAAGGTAAAATGTACGTCTATATCCACCGTCGTCGTCCTTGTCGTTACGTGCACGTCTCGCTCTAGTGACTTCGGAACACCTCGGCAGGTGCTCGGGAAATTTAACAGTTTTAAACCCACGTTTAAAACTGTTAAATAAATAAAAATAAAAATACCCACTATTTTCTATTTTACACCTATTGGTGTGAGGGATAAAAAGGTGTTTAAGTTTAAAACAAGCTTATAGTAAAAGAACAATTTTAAAAACAAGCTTTTAAATAATTATATATGTGTCATCTTTCTCACCAACCGCTTTTAATTGAGACCCATATCAATGCACTTTTCATCCTAGATTGTAGACAAAGTCACGGGCAAGAGAAAAGCGCCTAGCAACCCAATAATTTTCTTCATAACTACATTCCATATTTCTCCAACGCCACAACGGAACTAACAGAACTAAATTCCATTTTCTATATAAATAAACAATTGGTGTTCTTTATTTTTGTGTATTGCAATACATTTGTTGTGGGCCATAAAACAAGCGTGGGGTCAGCTTAATGTTACGGAAAATTCGCTTTTACGAAGGAACTGTAGAATTGTCGGGAGAATGAATGCGTCGGTACGTGGATGAGTATAAAACAATGGTTTTATTGGCCAAACATGTTCTTTTCTTGAGATAGTAGTGTTAAGGTGTAACAAAAAAAGGTTGCATTGTCTAAAGGATGCTTATAATAAAAACACTTTTTTTTTACCCTGGGGTCTAAAAAATTTTATTTGACTAGGTCAAATCTTACAACTGAATTTTAAAACAGTCGACTGCAATTTTACATCTTTGTTTAAAATAAAATAAATAAAATAAAAAATAAAAATAAAAAAGCCTTTTATTTCATGCAATAATACTTTCAAATATACACAAATTAAAGATTTAAAGTTGACCTATACTAAACTAACACAATTTGATTTAATTTGATTATATTGTAAACTTTATTTGTAATTACATGGATGATAATTATATTGTATAAATTGATTTCAATTTCATTCTCTTTAATAAATAATCGATAAATAGAATTCATTTACTTTGATAGCTATATCCATACAGCAATTAAAATAATCAGTATTAAAAAATAAAATAAATTAACATTGAGACAATAAATTAAAATTACCATCAAAATTAACATTGAAATCATAAGTAAAATTCTTATTTTACTTATGATGACTGACTTATGATAATTAAAATACATTCAAAAATTAAAATAACATAACATAAAACATTCAAATTTAAAAAAGATAAAAATAAAACATTCAAATTAAAATAAGATAAAAATAAAACATTCAAATTACTGCTTAAAATGCTAGTATAGATGTAAATTGTTCTTTTGAATTTAATGTATTAAAAATAAATAAATTAACTGTTCTTATTAATAATTATTTTCTGCAGGAACCCCATATTGGGTAAAGGCCTCCTCCAAAGATGCCCAATTATCTCTATCCTGTGCAATTTGTTTCCAGTTTGGGCCAGCTGCCCTTGTAATATCGTCTTCCCAACGTGTCAATGGCCTTCCTCTTCTTCTTTTACCTTGAGGACCTTTCCAAAAAGTCACCTTTAAAGTCCATCTCTTATCTTTAAGCCTCGCGACATGTCCAGCCCATTTCCACTTGAGTTTCTGTGCATAAGCCAGTGCGTTTGTTGCTTTAGTTATGGACCTTATTTTTGTGTGTCGTATTTTATCTAATTTCCTTATTTTCAGCATGCTGCGCTCTAGTCCCCGTTGACAAGTAATGATTTTATTTTTTAATTTAGAAGTGAATTTCCATGTCTGGCATCCGTACGTTAAACACGGTAGGAGGTTGGAGTTCATAACTTTCGTTTTTATGGTTATAGGAAAGTTACTTTTAAAAATTTCCTTTAAACTCCAGTATTTGTTCCATGTTTGTTGTACTCTTCTTTCCACTTCTAATTCGTTATTTTTCTTGTCGAAACTAATTCGCTTTCCTAGATATATGTATTTGTCTGTATATTCAAGTGGCGCTCCGTTAATTGTTATTAATCTTTTAAAGCTATTTGTCATTATATATTTGCCATAGTCTTAGAGAAATTAATTTCTAGTCCCACCTTAACACTAGCTAGATGCAGAGTTTCGACCATGTGCTGTAACTGGGAGCTGGACTCTGATAACAACACTAGGTCATCTGCAAATCTTAAGTGGCTTAAATAGTCGCCCTTTATGAACAGCCCTAATTTGTTCCAATCTAACTTACTAATGATAGCCTCCAGGATGGCTATAAATATTTTTGGAGATAGTGGGTCGCCCTGTCTTACTCCTCTTTCTATAGGAAAACTAGGTCCGAGAGTTTCCAGCTTGATTCTACCCTTATTATTATTATATATGCTTTTGATGACATTTATATACACGTCTTCTACTCCTTGCTGTTTTAAGCTTTCCCATATACTTATGTGTGTGACCGTATCAAATGCTTTTTGATAGTCGATAAACGCAATGTAAAGCGGTCTCTGTTGTTCTTGATGCTTTTCTATAATTAGTTCGAGTGTGTGTATATGGTCAACTGTCGAGAATCCTTTTCTGAAGCCTGCTTGCTCCACCGGTTGTTTTAATTCCAATGTACTACTGATTCTTTTGTTTACAATGGTAGAGAAGAGTTTGTAGATGCTTGGTAACAAGCTTATCGGTCTATAGTTGCTAATATCCTTTGTTTACAGACGGTAAATTAAATAGTAAACCTAAGTACAGTACAGGCAATACATTTATCAGACCAATTTACTGTCAACTAACCAGATTCACCAAAGTTCTATCAATGAACGCTGTCGTATTTTATGTGGAATTAATCAGATTTCAGTACTAATAATCCCGCCCTCCCCTAATGACTGGACACACCAAAAAAATGCGCCTTAACTCGCACTGAAACGTCCCAAAATTTTTTAACACGTTAAGTTTGGATGACAATGCATGATTGGCTATATAAGTGACGTCATTATAAATCCAATATGGCGTACTGCCTAAGATGGCGGACTAGTTACTTGTAATGCAATGTCATGATATGGGTATCATACATACCCAATCCGTGACCAGAAGGTTTCCTGGTATGGTCTAGAATAAAAAAATGATCGCAATATTGGGGAGAACCAGTGCCTTTCCACTCCGTTAAGGTTTTTCTCATACATGCTTTGAAATTTGAGCATTATTTTGACAAGCTTCTTCGAGATAAATTTAAATTGCTGTACTGGCCTGACATGCGACCAGCGGCCGGCAAAAATTGTATGAAAATCCATATCTGTCGCGTTTAGCGGCCAAATAAATTACATAGTTAACTCATATCTGTCGTGTGATTTAAAAATGGAACGATCTTTTACTCTGAAACATGGCAACCAAGGAGATAACTTATCAAAGGTTTTATTTAAATTTCGAATTGGCTTGCAAATAGAAAGAGGTTTATTGAAAAAAAAAACAAATGAACTCTTCAACGCAAGAGTTTCAATTTCCTCGCATTATTTGAGAAAAGTACCTACTAAACAAGCCTTGGCCACAACTAGGCATTGATGGACTTTTTACACGTTCGTCCATCAATGCCTCTGTTGCTGGCCGCTGCAGTAATGTACTATTTTTACACCCATTATTTCAGCCGAAAGACATCCATTGCTGGACATAGGCCTCCCCGAAAGGGGGGGCTTTGCCATAATTTTAATGGTTACCCATTTCGTAAGTCTTAACTTAATTTCCATAGAGAATCCTTTATTGTTTTTTCTAAGCGATTTTATCTATAACAAACTCCACTACATTCAAACATTCGTAGTGATACAATTTTCTTTAATATTCCTAACGTTCCAGTCTAGACGTTCGAAAGTAAAATTATAAATAATATGAAAATGTTATTCGCATGCAAATGTGTTTCATCACATCTCGAGTTTTAACTTTACACAAGAGGAATAGAATGCTCACAATCAGTATAATATGGGGAATAATGCTGGTTGCATGGTGGGACACTTTATGTGTTTAAATTATAAATGTAGATACGACATAATTATGCATTTATAGATCAACAACTTTTTATTGCAGTTTAAGTTTGTTACTACGTAAACCTTAAAAAAAAAACACAGAGACGATGGATGGATCGTGTGAGGAATAATATGATATATAAAGAAAAAGGTGTGAATTATTGCGTGACGGTTAACAGGGGAGAATGGAAGAAAGAAACGTGTTAGGTAACATGGGGCAATAGCAGAAAGATGATGATGCAGTTTGCTATAACGTTACCCCCAATTCATATAATTCGAACCTCCTTACTCGCAATAATCCAATCACAGCTCAACCAAAAAATCACTTTATGACAAAACTTACAAGACACTACAACAACGCCGCTAACGTAACCCTCATAACGTCATTTCACTCACAATCACACGCTGTCCCACTCACACTCACACGTCTTGCTTTCAGTTGCGCCGCGTGTAGCCAGCCTAATACCGTGCACAAAATATGGCCGCGCCCAGCACAACTTCGCTGCTCAAACGAACAGCGTGGTTATTTGCAGTTTCGGTACTAGAAAAGGTGTTGGATAGTTTTAGTTTCGACTGAGAATGGTATGAAGGTAGTTTGGGAAACGTGTTTGGATGCTAAATCGTTCTCTTTTTCTTGAGCCGAGAGTTACTATTGCCATGCATCATCATATATTAGCTCAAAACCCACCGCTGGACACGGCTCTCCAGATTCACCACATCGGCGTCGAATGGTTCTGTGCTTCTTGCAACTTGTAGATTCTGGTGATTATCAAGAGATCCACCACGAAATCAAAATCAAAATATTGTATTTCACATAGGCCTAGATGGGCACTTATAAATCGTTGAAAAAGGTGCACGGTTCGCGTTGGTCGTTTCCATGGAGAAGAACCGGCAAGAAACTCCATGGCTACTCTTTTGAAATCATTAGGTAGGTATTACAATATTATTTTGTTTTAATGGCCACGTGGTCGTCACTTAGTACCTTACTCCAAATTTAAATAGACTTAAATTGAGAGTTTAAAGTTATTTTTCACGATTAAACGTCAGCAGGAAAAGTAATCGGTCCACTACCAGCATCTTACTTGGCGTATTTTGTACATCAGGTACTAGAATCCGGTATTACGCGCAAGATGGAGCGATACCCCGCTCGGACACGTTTGCTCGGGAGTTTTACAAGAGGCACCGATGTAAAGGAGAGCCGTGTGTTAGCTAATTTAAAGAGACGCTTCGAGGAAAAGTCTTGGAGTAAACAAATTTGAGCGCGTTCCTGTCTTGGTTGTATGTATGGGGTGGTAGTGTGAGTTGCATTACGCTTAGTTATTATTTTTCTATGTTAAAACTCTTAGTCTGATAAACTTTTCCATAATCAACTCCTTGGTGATGAGGATTGATTTTGTTGCCTCCAATAAAAAAATACATAATAATCGACTCAAGTGTACATTACTTATATTGATTTGAAAAAATAAAAAATATTTTTTAGCGCTGAATTCTCGGAGTCTGGATTTGTATCGAGACTCCGTGGCTGTTACTAAGAAATTCCTAATGGAAAAACCCAATAACACTTTGCCCGACCTGGGTATCTAACCCAGGATCTTATGCTTAGCAGTCGCGCCTGTGACCACTACACCAACAAGGCAGAGAGATAGATTGTTTAATGGGTATAATTAATTATGCTTACAAGAACGTACACACAGGTCACGTGTACAGGTCTAATTTAAAAAAAGAAATAATCTTATTATTATAGTGTCGGACTGTTCGTCATACAAAAAATAATTATATTCACGGCCAATTATGAATCTCTGGTTTTAGGAACTTACAAGAATCTTTTAAAAGTAGAACAGCTAAAAAACCGCCTCAGCCTAATAGATTGATGGTCATAAAATTTCCTGCTGAAAAAAATCCCCAACAAAAATAGTCCACTCTGTATAACAAAGTGAAGTATCGGGCATTTTTCTAAAACAACTCCCTGTAGATGTAGAAGCCTTCATTAGCTATTAATTAAGGGTAGCCGCGCGAGCGATCTGCTCATTAATTCAAAGCATCGTCTGCGGCCAATCTTAACAATGATTTTGGGAAACACTCACATTGGATGCTTTGGAATAATTTTTTATAACAAAATAAGTCTAAAAATTTGCTAGATTTTTTTAAATGTTTGGCCAATATTGGTCGCTCATCGTAACCGAGGTGGGCCCAAGAAACACTAGCGTGACGATCTGGACTCATTCTTGGTGGATTGGTCGGAGAAGGCAAATTGTAAACAAAATTGAAAAGCCATCCCACTGCTGGGCAAAGACCTACCCCAGGCTCAGCAGTGGGACAGAGAAGGTTGACAAAAAAAAGTTGTTCTTGTTTTAACATTACAATTCCATATGTGTTCCATAAATATTCTAAAACCATCCCGTGAAACGGAAACGTGACGTGAAATTGTGAATAAGTGAAAATATAACAATATGACCGGAAATGTGAATAAAATACAATCATAATAAAAGACATACAGGTATCTACAGACAAAGGGATTCTTGCAAGAATCTTAGGCTGGTTAGGTATATTGGATAAAGAAGCCATATGACCCTTTAAGATCACATCCAAAAACAAGATACTTTACGTAGGTACATTGTTTATTTGGTAACCGTACTAAAACTGTGTGTTAAGGATACATCTTGGAAAACCTATTCAAACAGATAAATTTTACAGTAACAATCCTTGATAAACACATATTTTTCTCAAGTTACCGGATAAAAGTAAAGTCTAAAAGACTTCTAAAGTTCAAACTGACACCAACTTCCCACAATTCCTAAACTTAAGCTTCTATAAACTGGTGTGAACTGGTGGGATCCGGTAAAAACCGGTTAAATCCGGTGTCCGCTGCCCCTATAAGATAAAACGGAGCTCTCACTTAATCTTAAGATTTCATGACTTGTTCGTTCGAGGTTCTTCCAAGACTTGTACAAAGGCAAGCATTAAAACAGAGTTTAAAGCAAGGATTACGTAAATACCTCAGGATTTTGATCTTGGAAACAATGGAGATGTGTTGTTTTTGTAAATTGAGATAGGTTTAAAATTCGACATTTAAGTTTTTGTCAACTGTTACGGTCGCGAATCATATTTTGTTCAACATACGGCCTGATAATGACCTGCAAATAAAAAAAACCGAAAGATAATTTAAAATTCGCGGACACTTCAATTGATTTGAGAGTGGTCGAGTTTGATTAAAAATGTCGCATAAAATAAAATGTAGGAGATAGAGCGATTTTGCAATACGGTTACTCTTGAACTGACTTTTTTTTAACATTGAATGGTTGACGTATTTCTCATTCGATTGTTGCAACTTTGTTTTCTCTGTGAATACAAAAGTTCTCCCTAAAACGTGACTATGCAGATTAGTATAGATAAAGTTTAAATGCATGGCAAGGAACTCGTCACTTATCTTGGTGATGAACAGATCCTTAGGAGCCTATTGCTGTACCAACTCGAACTCTTATCCAACTGCTGTGAGGATCGTCACTCCACCTAGCCTGAGGACCTACCTTACGTTTACCGATTCACGGTCTCCACTCAGGAACACGTTTACACCACCATGGTGGTCATCCGTTCTACGGCTAATACCGCGAAGAGAATTGATCAGGTAAAGTCAGTTTTTTTTACAAAATTTTATTTAATTTGTAAATGTTTGTATGTATGTTTGTTTATACAGGTCAAACAACTGCAAATTAATTTTAAAACAGAAATAATAATAGCTTAATTCAACCGATTGAGCTGAAACTTTGCATACATGTTTATAGTTTTGATGACAACGCATGGTTAGCTAAAATTGACTTAATTGAATAGAATTTGTCTTTCTAAATCCAATATGGCGGACTCCCAAAGATGGCGGACTAGTTATTTGTTTAGGCATCAATGATATGGGTATCAATTAAAAGGGTTTGATGAGAAGCATACTAAAGAAAATGACGCACACCTTTTTTTAAAAGCTTGTTTTTAAAAATATTTGTTTTGACTATAAACTTGTTTAATGTACAATACAACCTTCAGGCAGTTCAGAAATCTCACGACAACAAATGAGAATTTTACTTCCCCAAAAAAGGGAAAAAAAAAACACGGCTTGCCTAAACTGAGAGCCGAACCTGCGCCCTCTTTTCAGCGTATATTGCGATATTGATGTCACATCCAAATACTTATCTTAATGGCATATCTGATTTATTTCCACCATCTGAGGTAAATACCTATTAAATTGTCAAAGGAAAGCCGCTTTCAGCGGAGTGCGAATAATCCCTATTAGAAATGGCTGACGTGCTGTTTTTATGGGTAATTGAAGCCTTTTATTGCAGATTATGGGGTATCTTCTATGGTGATGATATGGGGGAGTGTATATATGGAGTACGTAAATTATCTTGAATTTAGAATTTTGCATACATATCTATGAGTTTTATGTTTCCGGTGGATTATATATGGTTACAGATAGATAGGACTCACTCGTGGCTAAATAATAACAGCCGCTGGGGTCGATCTTCAGGTTAAGCCGCGCGTGCCTAGGTTGGTCCACGGACGACCACCCATTACATAACAAGTTTCCTCAGTGCCTCAGAAAGCACGTTAAGTTTAGCCTTTTACATAACTATGTTGGGTCGGCTTCCCGTCTAACTGGATGCAGCTCATTTGACCTCCACAACCCAATTAGTTCTATGTTAAACGATACCCCTTAGTTAGACTGCTAGTCAGACTTCGGGCCACTGACTACCTGTAACGACTGTCTAAGATCTACAAATGACAGCCGAGAGAAATCGATGGTCACCCATCCACTGATCGCGATTGGCAAGCGCTGCTTAACCTTGAAGATCGACCCTTACGGGTTTTATTATTTAGCCACGATCTCCTCTAAAATCCTGCTTACACAATTCGCACGAAAATATATTGTCACACATTTTTTTGGTTTATTCCCATCTACCACCCCGGTGGTCGATTGTCATTACCATTTTAAACTTGTATATTTCTTTAATGGAAAAAAAGTTACATTACTTTTACATCAATATAAAGATGGGTTTAAAATAACTTCAAATAATCAACAAAAACTTAACCAAATATAAAAAAAAAAAATAAAAAGAAAAAAAAAAAACAAACTGCCACCGGGGTGGTAGATAGGAACAAACGTTTTTTTTATGTCAAACTAGACTAGTAGATTATGTAAATTGGTACAAGGACTTTTCAATCTCAAGCCCTAGTAGTACAGAACGTGCGTAAATATCCCAAAAAAGTTCTCCCCAAGGCTAAGAACTATTAATATAAGTCCTTTCCTATTCCACAGAGGAATCGGTGACCGTTCTTCTCAAAGAATGATTCGTACAAACTCTGTCCGAAAAGGGAATATCGCGACTGACGTTTCGTGAATTTTAGTGTAGACTAAATTTTGGTGGTGGGTTTCCTTACATCGACTTGTTTTTCCTTCTTTTTTATTTGAATTACTTTCAAAATGTGAGATCTTATTTTAAGTCAGTGATGATCTTTTAATCAAGGGTGTGAAAAACCTCTTGACGAACCCGAAAGGCACTTGTTTTTCCCGTCATTGCAATATTTTTTTTGTTCTACGCCATTGGGAACCTTCTAGTTACGGAGATATTGGGGTCAAAGTTCCAACTTTTTAACAAGTTTTTTTTTGTAGTTTTTAATGTATGATTTTTATTAATCATCTTATCATTTCAATCCATCCATCAGCACAATTTTTTGAGTGCGTTACATTGAGTTATACAACAAAACATCATTTTTATATTTCCATCGTAGTGGAAATGGTAATCATACTTTCAGTTTGAAATACCCACTAACAACTTAGTTCAGTTAAACCTTTTAGAGTTTCCATTAAAATCGCAACAGTGAAACACGTCCCAAAAATAAGGCTAGTTTTGTATTCCCACACCGTTTCCAGCCGCAGTGGTTAATGGCACCAGTCGTCATAGTATGAGGCCTTATCTTCACGCCTTGTCCCAAGAGAGGTGGTCTAGTGTGAAACATTCGAACTAGTTCTTAGTTTCGAGGAATAGGGATAAAATGTTGCCAAAGAAGTTGTTTATGGACTTGAATTGAATTTGTTTAGTTTCGTGAGCAAGGTTTTTGTCTTTACAAAGATAAATGTGTCAAAATTGTATACCTTTCACGTAAAATTATTATGATGCTAAAGACTGTATCACATTTTCTTCATCGAGATGGCCCCAACAGGCACCGCCTCTCCTGCAAAACGTTGCGAGTTCATATCCGTACTTAGCATCACATTTTTTACTTTTTATTTCATATCTTTATACAGGGTGTAAACAGATTCTTCACGATGCCGTCAACCAAGCATTCTGTACGTCAAACTGAGTAACTCTGCGCAAACATTATTGCTAGGAAACTACTTATGTTTTGGGGTGAAAAATCATATTTTACAGTAAAACTCAATGTTACGCATTCAACACATTGTGCTGAAGGATGCATTGAGTAGTAAACGGATCATGGAGGTATTTAGAGTAAAGTTATAAAATTAAAAACTTGTATTAAAAAAAAAACTTCTGAAAAAGTTGGAATAATACCCTCAATATCTCCGTAACTAGAAGGTTCCCAGGTATGGTCTAGAACAAAAAATGATCGCAGTGACGTGGAGAACAAGTGCCTTTCTGCTTCGTTATGAGTCTATTTACACCCTTTATTGGTCAACACTGACTTCGTTGAAGGTAAATTATGGTACTAATGTAAGTCTTTAATTAATAATACGTCTTGAGCAAGAGTGATGATCAATGTTCATGCCCTCTCTCACTGAGAAAAGGTCTTTGGCCTGCAGAAGGACATTAATAGGCTCGTTTTATCATCATCATCATTTCAGCCGCAAGACGTCCACTGCTGGACATAGGCCTCCTCAAGTGTCGCCACATTGACCGGTCCAGTGCGACTCGCATCCTGGTTTTACATTATTTGTGTGTATATGTGTGTCGACTATTTCTACACGACGATGCGGAAGCGGTGCGCATCTCTGGGGCGCAGGCTCCGCGCTACCTCCAACACTATCCTGAGTGTATTTGCGAACCGGTTTGATTGTCGGTACATTAACCATTGTTATATGGTTAATGTAATGACAAACAAACTAATGACTCAGAGGCAGGTCATAAGTTTTAATTTGTATTGCCTATTTAATTAATTATTGTTGTACATCATCATCATCATCAGCCTATAACGTTCCCACTGCTGGGACACAGGCCTCCTATCAATGAGAGGGAATGGGCTATTATCCACCACGCGGGCCCAGTGCGGATTGGTAGATGTCACATGTCTTCGAATTTTTGGTTCTAGGACATGCCGGTTTCCTTACGATGTTTTCCTTCACCGTTTTGAGAGCAGTGGTGATGAAATAAATTACACAAAGTAATGCGCCTGTCTGGGTTCGAACCCACGACTTACTGTTCGTAAGTCGGGGCCGCCACCACTGGGCCACCGCTGCACCGCTGCCGTTGTACATAATGTGATTCAAATTTTAATTTTTATAATTGTTAATCTGACATTATAATTTTGGAATTTTAGTTTTAATTTATACCTATTATTTAATTGATTATTTTTAAATCTAACTGAAATTTTAATTTTATAATTGTTATTTTTTTATTTTAAATGGGTGCATAAATTATGGTCCTAAATGGATTGAAATAAATTATTTAGAATTTGAATTATAATTAATTTATACAAAATCACTTGACTTTCCCGCTATAAAAGCTTTTTAAATTTCATTATGAATAAAAATACTTACTACAAACCAAACACACAGCAACACCCACAAACTCTTTCTACCTTTGGTGTAGAAAATGATTTAACTCTAAATACAGGCCGCTCGAAAATGATTTTTGCTAAAAGCTGCCTGCTTAAAGCTAGCTCACCATATTAGCTTGCGGTAACACGTTGCCGTGGTACTAGGGAGGTAGGAAACAGAAGGTTCATAGGAACTATAGTCTGCGCCAGATAAGTAGGGATTAAAGGTCATTGCTCTTTCCTTAATTTCTTTGCGTAGGTACCCCGATAATTCATTATGAATCGTTTTTTATTACTAGAAAAAGTCAAGGATCAAATAAAGGTACTTTCGGGACAAGTCTATGTCATTATTTCTGCTTTCGGAATTATGTATTTGAATAAATGTACGCGGGGTGACCTTTATTTCCTACTTATCTGGCGCAGACTATAGGCACTGGAAGTATACGCCTTTTTTTTCGGATGGGAAGTCATCGAATGACTCCTCCCGCTCTGGGCGGAGCAGGAGGGAGTGTCAGACTTTTACTGACTAAAACCCATCCATGTTCCTTCATCGCCCTTTGTGTTCCGGGGCCACGGTACCTCTTTCGAATAGTCCCGCAGCCCCGGCAGGCATCGGCCCTTGCGGACCCCTTCCTTTTGCTGACTCTCTTTGAGGCTGGAAGTACACCCTGACATTAAACTCTTGCATCTTAAACTTTGTGTAAGTAACCTAATAAGACTTTTTGTGAAATTCGTGAAGTTTTGTTTAGAACCGTGAAAACCTAGATGAGACAACCTGCAATAACTATAGTGATGAACGGATCCCAAGATATTCTTTTTATGAATTATTTCATAAAACTCCGTGTAAAGTTTAAAGGCCAAGTTTACGGTAGTCCTGAGAACAGGTAGAAGTGTTTTAAATACGGAAAGTAATTGAAAAATCTTTAGTCATGTTTAGTCAATTAATACGTGGGTACGATAAGGAACTAACTATTGCAAAAAGATTTCTATACTACAATTTGGAAGGCACGGTTGGCACGGTTGTTGCAGTGGCTGAGCGATTGGCTGCAGCGCTTCGTGTCGATTCGATTCCCAAACGGAATAAATATTTGTATGGGCTACTGATGGTTGTTCCGGGTCTGGCTGTTTGTGCTCAATGTGAGTTTAAAGGTTTGTAAACGCACCCACGATACAAGAAACTGTAAGCGTGGTCCTAAGGTAGAGATTTAGTGATTGCATTTGGACCATCTTTGAATAGCTTATATATATACTTTATTTTATATTTAATATACATATCCTATTCGTTACCTACCAAACTATTTTTACCATAAGCAGGCCTTCTGTCATTTCTTCAATGGCGGTGTTAGTGCACTTACGTTTGGCTTAAAATGAGCCATCATGTTTTAATTTGGGATTCCTCTTGTATTTTTTGCTGTCCCACGAAATTGAAGTTTATTCGTATGTGCGCAGTATTTGTTAAATTGAAAGTTATTAATTTTTCTCCCGTTCTCTTCACTTTGGTAGGCGCAAACGTTGTGTGAGAAATACTTATGGATCGGTGAATATTAAAAAAAGTAGTAGGTGATTATTTTACATTAGTGGTAGTTGGTGGTAGTAGGTGAGTCTTTTACATTACTTTGCGTAATGTAATACATTTATTACATGCTGACGAATGACGGACTGCGCCTCGTTGGTCTAGTGGTTGTATGCGCGACTACTGACCATGAGGTCGTGGGATCCAAGAGCAAAGTAGCAGCCACGGAATCTGGGTTTGTGCTCGTTGGACGGCAATAGGCTCGCCCCCTGTCAAAGGCAAATATCAAATTCTTTCCTTCCTTCTTCTTGAACTAAGCGTAGATATGACAGTCACCACTAAGCTCATGAACAACAACATCATCATCTGCCTAGCCTTTTCCCAACTATGCTCGGGTCGGCTTCCAGTTTAACCGGATGCAGGTGAATACAAATATTTTATATGGAGTGACTACCTATCTGACCTCTACAACCCAGTTTGTACTGTGTGATATGATACAACATGGTAAGACTGGTTGTCGGAGGAAACTGGGTATGTAATGGGTGGTCAACTGGTCGCCCATCCATGGACCAATCAATCCAGGCAAGCGTGGCTGAACCTGAAGATAGACCAGAGAAGCTGTTATTATTTAGCCACGAGCTCCTCATGAAGAACAACAATCCATCATTAAAACGTATCAAGGCAAACCGCATGCCCCAGAAACCAAGGAAACTGTACAAAAAAGCGCTTGTGTCGCTTCCAAAGCGTAATGCAATGTGCATAATTGTAGTGTTGCGGCGACACACGTCCGTTGTCACCGTAACCCATTTGCACCGTTCCATAAATCATAGCACAGTACTACGGATGTTGGGGACTTGGGGAAATATTGGGGTATGGGGGAGCTTGGCGTCGGATTGATACGTTTTGATCGTATGGATGGGAGGTTATGACGGAGTTGTATTGCTGACCTCAGACTTGTTATCTGGATTTTTTGTTTTTGCAGGTGCACTCCTTGTTTCAAAACATTTTGTTTCCCATATATTTTAAGCCTGAAGATTGTATCTTCAATTTCCATTTGAGTTTCGTTACTATCTCCCACTAAAAGTCATTTCCCATTTTCAGCCTCCTGTAAAAAAAAGATAAATGATTAGTTTAGATTCGTCAGAGAAAGTTCTTTTGCAGTCAATAAGATGTCCAATTGTCATCATCCATATTATAGTAACAACTTAACAAACTTCAATAGTTAAAATTACAAGTTAAAGGGTGATTGACACAAAACTTTCTTGCCTAGGAAAAGATTTGACGTTACTGAAAACGGCTGTAAGCACAAACAATTTGAAATTCTCAGTGGTCCAAACTCTTCGCGCCCACCCCGACTGGCGACAGATTTTAAAATGGATGACAACCATCGTTTCGCTTTGTCCCCCAGTGAGTGACTATGCAATTTGGTGGTGCTCTTCTTTGCTGTCATTCATTTGTGGAAGTTCTAACTTATGTGTCGGTTGTCGGTGCATATGTAAGTGATAGGAGAGGTTTTTTGGTAAAACGTTGGCTCTTTGATGATGAGTTTCCTAGGTTTTCAAATGTTGTCGTAACATTTTGATGCCTATCTACAAAAGAGTTTTAGGCTTAGGGACTATTTCACTATGTGCGAATAACCACTACTTACCAAATAAATTAAAAAATGGAACAGGAAAGTAAGTTAACCGGAACGTAATTTTAGGTGGTGAAACAAGCCCATAAGCTCGTTTCTATAAATCTAATGTCATCATTTTTTTTAGTGTAATGATTTATTTTTATAAAATAATATATATTTCAAATAATAAATAATATTTTATTGTTGTTTAAACTCTAGGAAAGTTTTGTGAGACAGAATTTACTAAACAAGTGCTTTAAGATGGCATAATTTCTTCTTTGACGCCAAGCTTCAGAATTATCTTTTAATAATTCTCACCCTTTGCGGCCAACAACTTACTCATCGATAAAACATTAACACTCACCACTGATTAAAGATTTTCAAAATATGACTTGACCAATATCTGGACTTTAAAAGAGACCTCTGAGTTTGTTTCGGCTGTTTCTTCTCAGAGTAGTCAGGTACGAAACCCGGCCCCATCTAGTTTAAAAACATAACATGATGTGACATGTTAAAGTGTTTTGTAAAACCAAATTACAGAAATAAATTTGATTTGATTTGAAAACTAATTTTCCGTATCATTCGAAACTGATTACTTACACTACACAAAACCAGCATCCACGCTACATAAACAAATAGGTACCAAGCTAGACAAAGGGTGCTAAGCGATATCCCATGCATGGCCTGTCAGGCGGCATGGCGGTCTATATCTATTTATATACGAGGGTGTGAATTGACTTGTGCATCATATAACAGCTCTGGGCACCACAGTCTGACTGCGGTAGGGGTGGACAACATTTTTTGTATTGTTTTTAGTAAATTGAAGAACTATATTCATGATATGATTCACAATGTGAATTTAGGTTACAAAGATATGTCCATTGTGGAACTTGTCGGGCAAAAAAAATAGGAGAGAGGAACAATTTGACAACTCGTACTCGTCAATCGTAATACTACTGTTACGTCGTACTCGTACCTACAATTAGTAGTAGGTAGGTAGGACGAGTCTCAAATGATGTAGGTGCCTACAAGTAGGTAGGTAGGTAGTAGTAGGTAGGTACCTACTCTAAAGAAGGTTCGAGGAAGTCTTGGATCTTTCTCGAACGTTCGGTTGCTATATAAATAGTCGACGTGTTTGCGGGAGCAGGCAGTCTAATTTTGGCTACACAACGAAGCGAATCGAAGTGAACTGTGAGTTCTATGTGTTTTGTAATTAAACAAAGTTATTTGTTGTTTATTCGGTAGTAATTAATTTATCCCATGCCCAGCTCGTAACACTACGTTACGACGTGTATCACTAGATTTTGCCAAATACCAAATACGCACAGATTTCTAGTGCGTCAATAAATTTCAAGACATCTAGAAGGAAATGGGCCGTGTTAAAATACCTCTCATATACTGTCTAAATAAACGACATCTTATTCTCTCATGGCAAACAATATTTGAATAAGTTCTTTTGTAGAATGTTTAGTAGAACTAGTGGTAACGAACCCAATCGTCAACTTCCTTACTTTGACACAATTTCCCATCTTCCTTCCGTATAGTCAAAGAAGAAAACTGCACACAAATAAACAGACACACGGTTTTATATTGAGATGTCTCACTTGCATGATATTACCGCCTGAGGGGACGAGACTGTCAACTGCGCTGTGTGCTGCACCACCCAGGAATATTGAGTGGAGTTATTAAAATACGTCTGGTTTTTGAGGAAAACTGCTTAACATTCTAGATTATAACACTTGATATTTTATTTTTATTTTGAGCGAAAATATTGTTCTGCTTTGTAAAAGTTGTGTTGTGTTTGATAAAATTAGTAATTAGTAAACATAAGGTTCTAGATTCGATCACGCCGGGCAAAGTGTACGGTCGAACCAGCTATTTGGTTTACAGTTTAATCCACAAATGACATTGTAAAATGTAAACCAAATAGCTTGTTCGACCGTACATAAATAGGGTTTTGCAAGAGGAATTTCACAGAAAGAGCCTGAACTCAGAATTTGAGCCCGGTTTATGATATAGCTTATTGTTGTTACAAGGGAAATAAAAATTTAAATTGTAAATTCGAAGCACAAATCTGGCACTTTGATTTGTCAAAGAGTTAGACTGCCTCGCTGGTGTAGTGGTCGCTGTTGAGCATAAGGTCCTGGGTTCGATTCCCAGGTCGGGTGAAGTGTTATTGGGTTTTCTCATCAGGAATTTGTTAGCAGCAGCCACGGAGTCTGGATTTGTGCTCGGTTGATGGTAAAAAGCTCGCGCTCTATATATCAATATCAGTTTTAAGTCTCATGTAGGCTTAAAACTGATGTTATGATTAGAGTAAATCAAAAACAAAAAGAATAACCTCTTTAATTAACACCTCTGCTTTGCCCTTCATGGACATAGCGACGTCTAATACATTTTGTGTAAAAATAAAACTTTGCTTAATCGAAACACCATGTTCCACGTACAAAACAAAAGGCCTCAAACAAACCAAATGTTATGCACCCCTGGTGGATGTCGGGGCTCACTTGACCATTCAAATTTATGTGTTGTCGCCGCCATCGGCTTACAGGCTCTGTTTAAACTATACCATTATTGATTAACATATTATTTGTACATGAATATGTATGTTTACACTGGAGTTGGCTTTCCAAAGGAAATTAATATTTAGGTATTCACTTTTTTTAATTGAAGAAATACCTCTAAATTTATGATTAATGATTTTATGTTTTTTCTTTATTTTTATGATTTTATAATGATTATTTAATTATATAATTGTTTTTAATTGCAAATTTGACCATGTACCTAACTATAATATTATTAATTGACTAAACTTTAATTCTGTTTTGTTTTGTTGACATTGTTTTGATTTTATTAATATTTTAATTTACGTAATAATTTGCATGCAAATTAATGAGATCGGCTACAGTCTAAGGTAGACTGTAGCCGATCTCATTAATTTATGTACAACATCTTATACCTGTACCTACATTCATAGCAAATAAAGATTTCTGATTCTGATTTTATTAAGATAAATATACTGTTTAATGTGAAAAGATAATCATTTATCAGGCTCAATGATCAAACAAAATTTTAGAAACGTTGAAGTGCAATCAAAAGCTTTGCATTTTGCAAAACCATTGAATGTTGTAGTGTTTTATTTATGATTGTAAGTGTATACATATATTGTATGAATTGCGTATATTATATTGTATGTGTTAGTTTAATGTATAAAATAAGTTAATTTAAGTTTTTAACAGTATTGTTTGTGCACATAAGTGTATTTCCTCTTCTGCAAATCTCGCAACAGAAATAAGGTTTGCTGTAAGAAAACCCAATTCTGGGTTAAGCTCGTTGTACATAAGCTATATATTTAAATTTTTGTGTGTATATTTTTTAATTTTGTGTGCAATAAAGAAAAAGAATAAGAATGTTGGCTATTTCTACTTTTGTATAGGGTTTTAGGTGACTGAATAACAACCTGTTTAGAAGTTGACAAGTCACACTTCAACCAACTAATCTGTGCAAGGGAACAAAAAACGAGAAATTTAATTGAGATGATAATTGACAAAAAAGAAATGATTCTGTTTAGTCCGTCAGTTAGATTATCGAAAAAAATTGGAAACTTTTTTTTCATTTTATTATATTAATAAAAATTGACAAAGATAAAACGTGTCAAAGATTTGAGTAAAAAATGTACTCAAATGTCGTCACACGAGTTTTCGACGCACTGTATCGTCTTCATTTTTTGTTTACGTGAAAAAAGAAAAACTATGTGTCGAATATTTTTTGGAAATCTGACGGACTAATTAGTTTTTTTTTGTCATCTACCCTTTTACTACACACTGTTTGTATGTCGACCTATGGTGCCTATTAAAATTTGAGCACTCCAGGCAAATTTCTGGTGTAGGTAATTACGAAGTTCTCTTCCCATTTTCATTAAAAATAACAACCTTACTGTACACTATTTTGTAATATGTAAATAAAGTGTTAAAATGTATGTTAACTAGTTAGGCTCGCCCCGCGACTCGGTCCCGAGGCATCGAACTTTTAATTAGCTCTACTTTCAACTCTGTATTATTCAGGGTTCGCGCTAAAAATGGGCAAAGTTTTTAGAATATTTTTTATATCGATATAATTAAAGTGTTGCTAAGTTTTATAGAAAGAGTTTGGGGTTCATTATTTTTCATGTTTGTAGTTTTATTATGTGAAAGTAATAATATAAGTGAAAAATGTACTCAAATGTGACGTCACGCGAGTTTTCAACGCACTGTATCGTCTTAATTTTTTGTTTACGTGAAAAAAGTGGCTTTTCTTTTATAATAGTTTTCTTTTCATAAACGTATATTTTAAGTTCCTGGGGGCTCTTTCTTTTGGTCAAAGAATTATTATTCCCACTCAACGTACCAGTGCTGCCAGTCTTCTGGGCACGTTTTTGGACGACAGCGATATGGAGGAGTACTTTCTTTCGTTTTCGCATAGTTATAAGTAAATAAATAAATATCACTGATCGCTGGACATGAACACAGCGCCATCTAGTGCCACAGTAAGCAACGAGGCTGTTAAATGTTTATTTTACTGTCTTCTTCTTTGCGTGTCGATAAACTCAAATAATACCCGACCAGTATATAGCCACCTGCACAGCTCTGTCGTTGGCTTCGTTTAAATCCTGGAAGGTGCTGGTGGCTTGGTAGGATGGCCAAGAAAGTTTACATACATTACACTGTAATTACACACATTGTAATTACGTACATAATTATGCAAACCTAAACATCGTTTAATAAAACACTTATTATGAACGTAGTCTTAAGTATCATATTTGAAATCATTCAGAAGCAAGAAAACCTAAAAGAAATTATGTTAAACTCTGCTACGAGCCCCTCTACGCCAAGTCTACGTAACTGCCTACGCGACGCGCCGCTGCAACAGTGCTACGAACTCTCTACGACGACGCCTCCAGCAATATGAATTTGGTATAAAATGAATTTAGTATTTCCAATTTTTCAATGAATTTAAATATAATATAGTATTATTGAGTCACGTAAATGTATGGACGAATATTTTATATAGTTTCCATATTCACTTTGTTTTTAGGATTATCTTTGTTAATTCTGAAATAACAATGGATGAAGCTTAGAGATACAAGGAGCTCAACATAGAAATCCAGGTGAAAACATAGGCGAAAAGTAAAAACTAGCAGCACTGGCTTAAGCCAAAGAGCTAATGCATCCATTAAAAGTATGCGGATGTGGTGAGCCCCCAACAATGTTTTTAAAAACGCCTTTATCAAAACAGTAAAGGATATTTGAACAACATGCTACTAAGATGAAAATAGAAATGAGTATTCTTTGAAAATTAAAAAAGGCTGACAGCGACAGTCTCTGCGATATAATCAAGAAAATCAAAAATGTAATAAATAATATTGACTGCCTTGTTGGTGTAGTGGTTGCAAGCGCGACTGTTGAACATGAGCTCCTGGATTCGATTCCCGAGTCAGGCAAAGTGTCCCGTTTTTTCAGTAGCAGCCACGGAGTCTAGATTTGTGCCCGGTTACTGGCAATAGGTACACCTCTGCCTAACCCTTAGGGGATTACAGGCGTAATGTTATGTTATGGTATGGTCTCTATAAGGGATGAATTCCTGAATGACTCGATGAAGTGGCAATAAGCCGGCCATATTAGTCGTGCAACTGATACCCATTAGGGTTGACTTGTTTGTGAGTGGACACCGCGAATCGTCAAACGTTTGGCCCTCAAGTTAAGTGCGACGATCTTGGCCTGATTCTGATGCAAAAACCCATTAACACTGCCCGACCTGGGAATCGAGCCCAGGTCCTCATGCTCAGTACTCTGTAGTAATTAATTACATCTCTACTCAAGAAACATTTCTTTACACTCACATTTTAATTACTCACATAAGTTTCCCATAGCCCTGAGCTTACAAAAACACACTCTTTCATAACAGCATTTTTATATAACAAAAATCTACATGTGTGTATCCTAAACTTCCATGATATTAAAGTCTCGTTCCTGCCTCTATGTTACCGAAACATTTTACGGCCAAGTTGCACTTAAGTATATTAAAAATGTAATGTTAAAAGCAATGTATGATAGACAGTTGTTTTATTTGACAATGTTTTAAGTTAAAAGGGATTTTAGGAGGGTCCTGTTAGGTCCTTTTTCGGCGTTAAAGAGTGAGTTTTTAAGCTTTTGATGTGTGTTTATACTGTAATTACAAGTTGTATTCGTGATAAGTTGCGTACTAGTTTATACTAAAACCGTTACCGTACCGTACCGTTAACCGTTAGCCGTGTGGTATCCGGCAGAGTAAAATAGAACCAACCCATTACACTCACGGGTGTCGTATAAGGCGACTAATATCTGAGGCAGAACACCTTGCGCCTCCGTAGACCAGAGAATGGGCAGCAGCGTTTTCTGTTGGTCTTTCATCACTGCGATCTCCAATCCGCCTGCCAAGCGTGGAGATTACGGCAAATTCCTCCCATCATGGGAGAGGCTTATGTCCAGCAGTAGACGTTATGGGCTGTTGTAGTTATACTAAAAATATTTTGAAATTTTGAGAATATACATAATAAAATGCCTGTAAACCTCGAAGGGTTAGGCCCTAACAGTACACCCACATTTCGCCAGCTAAGTTCAAGTCCTATGTAATAGGGGGCGAGCCTATTGCCATCAACCGGGCACAAAACCAGACTCCGTGGCTGCCACTGAGGAATTCCTAATGAAAAACGCTAAAACACTTTCCCCGACCCGGGAATCGAACCCAGGACCTCATGCTCACCAGTAATATTTGCGACCACTAGACTAACGAAGCAGTCCTTTTAATTAGTCGGTTAAAAAACCTGCAATAGGTGTTCTACTAATACACTTCATCGCACTATAAAGCCCTTACAATTAAAACCACATCATTACTCCGTGCAGGTATACGCTAACAGCGTCCCACCTCGCCTAGGTGCCAATCAAGCGTTGATGACATTAGCAATTAGCACACGGAGTTCGCGAGGTGGAGGAAAATTAGTCGCTAGATAGTACCGCGGTATGTCTGGGAGAAGAAAGTGCCTAACTTTTGTGAGTGGAGATGACTTGAGCATAGCATTAACTTGGAATTTAGATAGTGTTATTTTTAAGGACAGAGACCTTTTCTTGATATTATTTGATGTGAAGACAACCTTAGTCTCTTCCAGGTTTAAGTAATCTCATGATATGTAATTTATTGAAATAGTTCATCATTCGAAACGGCCGAAAGATAATTATTCAAAATGCGAACTTATACGACAATATTTTGCCAGAATAAAATTTAAGACCGTAAGCCCCGACGGGATACGTACGCATACGCAGTACGCATGTTACCTGACACCGGGATGCTACTGAAAAAAATATAAAGTTGGTAAAAAAAATCGTCACTCATTTCTATTCGCGGTCACGACTCAATATTCGAGTAATTCATCAACTCGTTCCACATGCCCACGGCCCATTTGGGACGAGTTGATGAAAATCAAAATAAGTAATATTTTCGTTCTGCAACTCGTCCCACGTTACTTTTTGTGTGGAACTTTAATATAAATGTAAACCCGTTTTAAAATATCACACGAGATAGGTATCTTCCGCTCGATCCAAGGATTTGCTTTTTATACATTATGACAACAAATTAAATACAGTATGGCTATAAGAGTAGAGGAAGACCAAAGAAGCGATGGATGGACTGTGTGAAAGAGATTTGGTTAGAAAGAAGGTGACTGCTGAGATAACGAGTAATAGAGAAGTATGGAAGAAGAGGACATGCTGCGCCGACCACAAATACATTGCGATACGGGCCAAGGGAATGGTAATGGTGATAATGAAACCAACAATCTTTAGAAATACTACGGTTTTGTATTTCGGCTCACTATCATAAAATAGTTTTCAATACACTTCCTCGAAAACTGGTCCGTAACGCACTACGATTAAGTACAACATGCAATGTATTTCACACACGTGCGTTTCTTTCCGTTTTCTCGCACGTGTGCGGGAATGAATATTGCCACAGATAACTATACTTATACTTAGTCCAAATTGGTTTAATGCCCATAGTCTGGGGTGAACGTTTTTTTTTTAATTTCGGCAAAGCATTAAGCGTCTTTACGGCATAAATATTTGTTGAATATTCAAATTGTGTTTTTATAAAGAATATCATAAATAAACATGATTATTAAAAACTAATAGTTACTTTTATAAACAAATTAACATTTATTTGTGTTCTAAATTAAAAAAAAAATAAAAAAAATTTGGCTGTTTAGCGGTTTCATACCTTTGCTTCTCCTTCACCTGGCGAAAGTAAAGCGCGGAAAAAAAGAAAATTAAAATCATAGTTTCTAAGTAATTCATGACAAAAATGTTTTTCGTTCTATAATTTATTTCTTCAAAAGTGTATTGAAAAACGTCGTTTGATACACGTGGACATTTGTTATTGCAGTTCTCGGAAAAAACACCCTCGCCTATGGCTCGGGAGTTAATTGCGCCTCGTACGCAATAACAAACTTTCTCCACTTGTATCAAAATATTACTGTTAGTAAAACACTTTTTCTTAAGAAAATCCATCAAAGATAACGTGTTTTACGATGTAATTTCCAAACAAAAATGTCCAATTTAGTTCACTATAGGCAAAATGTTTAGTGTTACAGCTCTGTTTAAATTTTCAGTTTACGACGTAAGTTTAGTCAGTCGTTTATCATAGTAAGTGACATTGTGGTTGTACCCTCAAGTGTTAGGGAGACTGTAGTTTTGGGGAAAACGCTGCGTGTGGTATAGTATTTGTGGCAATAAGACCTTTAGGTTATTTAGACCTAAAGTTACGCACTCGTGATGATTTTGTTGTGATTTTGGGAGGTTAGAAAAATCTTGTCGAATTGGTATTTTTCTGTGTTACGTTAGGCTCATGCGTCTAGCAAAAAGCTCTCATAAAACATAAATATGGTTTAAGGGTCCAGGCAAGTAAAACCTTACACTAAACTAAACCTTTAGACCTTTTGACAATTTTCAGCATTAAATCGATTACAATACAATATGTTTGTCATAGAATCTCACTTGTTTTCTGGCTAAGATATAAATTACAGTTGATTTTCTTGTAATTTACCCCTTTTTTCCTCACCAAAAAATACTTTTAGTCATAGGTAATACTGATGTAATAAATGCCTTAGCATAACAAGCTACATGTGAGCTACTGTGAGAATACCACGCGGGCGGGCCCAGTGACGGCTGATGAATCACACAATGTCTTCGAATTGTATGTTTCTTCATCAATGAGAGCAGTGGTGGTGGAATAATATAGACTAGACATACTAAACTGTCTACCAGTAGCGGCGGTTTCCACTATGCCACAACTACTCACAGTTCTTAGTCATACCATAATATACATAAAAACATAATATACACATATACATAAATACATATCCAAACACAGACAATTCCAATCATTTGTAACTTAATTAATAATTAATTTGTACCATGATTTATTACCTATACAGTATGTTATCGAACTGATGCTATGTGACTTGAATTGGAACCTTGTGGAAATCTGTTGTTCTAAGGTTGAGGAAGACTATCCGCTCGTGATACAGTTTTATACTAGTACGAGGAGATAGGGCGAATCAGACTTTAGACAACCAAACCATCTTTTCATTGTACCATTTCACATCCAACGATCTGTCTATTTTGTGTTTATTATTGAGTTACTCTGTATGGTTGTCTCAAATTTGTGAATAAATATTATTATTATTATTATATTATAATGCAATCGCAAAAAGTTATTTGTGAGCCATAATAGTAATGCTTGTATAAAAGTTAACATTACCAACCAAAAGTTTCTGACCACCTCTATGTGTATATCCGCGCTAATTTCAAAAACGACTGTTTAGTTTTAAAGTTGTTGTTTCACCACAAAAGTTTTGGTGCATTAGTTTAACGCGTACGCCCCGCAAACGGACCGCTAGTGCGTTTTGTATGTTAATGTGTTGTCGCCTTTATAGCCTTATGGTTAGGTAACAATATCGTAAGTACTTAAGTACTAAGTTTTAGTATTATTTAGTAGGGAAAAATGCCTTTTTTTGTTATAATATTTTCATGAAGGAGAGTGGCTCGGAGACGAGAAAAGCCGACGTATTTTCAGTAAGTAACACAAATAAATTGAGGTTAACAAATGATGGCAGTATGTATGGCTTGTACATAGATCTAGGCGCGAAAATATATTGTGAAGATTGTACTATCGTAAACATACAGACAAACACAATGAAAAAAATATCTTTGACAATCGTTACTAGTAGTCAGTGGCCCAAAAATTTGACAACCAGTCTTATAAAGGGGTATAGTATTACCCGGTACTAACTGGGTAATGGAGGTCAATATAAGCAGTAGCTCCATGTAAAATACTGGTATTCAGCTGCATCCGGTTAGACTGGAAACCATAAAAATATTTAGAATACTTAATGATGGTCCCACTTACTCTCAACAACACCGGTTAACTATTGATTATTGATTCTAGTCGTCCTGAATTTTCCTTCCAATTCCATTTACCCTCACACTTGCACCGTCTGCCGTTCTCGAATACAAATTAGTGGAAAATGCTTGGTGGTGGTCTCACTCATTCTTAGGACCTACAGTCCACAAGATTGACAACCACTACAGGGATTGTTTATCAATGCTTGTCCTTGTACTTTCAATCCAATTCCATTGTCCCTCACAATGGCACTTCCTGCCTTTCTGGTATAAACAAAATTGGTGGAAAACGCTTGGTGGTGGTCTCATTCTTACTTTGGAAACATTATTATTATGACACAGGATCGGCAAGTACTAAAAGGGTTGTTTATCTATGCTTGTTGTCCTGTACTTTCCGTCCAATTCCATTTTCCTTCACATTTGTATCTCCTGGTATGTCATGTAGGTAAACAAAGAAAGGTATGATACCTAATACCTTATTATTACCTTCATTTGTCTTATTAACCCTCGACCAAAATAGAGGGGTGTTATAATTTTGAAGTATGTATCTGTGTCTGTCTAAGGTATCATAGCTCATGCTAGAGAAGGAGGTGGCGAAACGTGAGAGGGAGAGAACCTCACAGCGTCCCGGCCGCCGCGGGAGACGCCCCGGGCGTCGGGGGCCACCGTAGGCGCGGGCCTGTGGATGGTGGGCTATGGGCTAGCTCGCCGTCCGTCCGTCTCATGACGACAGGCCGTGTCGACGGTGCGTCCGTGTTCCACGCGCGCCTCAAAGAGAGTCAGCAAAAGGAAGGGATCCGCAAGGACCGATGCCTGCCGGGGTTGCGGGACTGTTCGAAAGAGATACCGTGACCCCGGAACACAAAGGGCGATGAAGGAACATGGATGGGTTTTAGTCAGTAAAAGTCTGACACTCCCTCCTGCTCCGCCCAGAGCGTCTTTTGATGATTTCCCATCCGAAAAAAAAGGCATCATAGCTCCTGAGCGGATAAACCGATTTGAAGTAAGTAAACATACATAAGCCGTGTTCAAGAGTTGTGATTATGAAACTGGCTGCTCTGAACGCCGTTAAAATGTTTTGATCGCGATCATTTTCTGTAATGAAATTCGCCCTAAGTTAGAAAATTATATAATTGCAATATTCACAGTCACTAATATTCTAAAGTTCGGTATAAAGGAACAATATTGCTGATCAGGCACCGTCGGCTTCGTTTACCATTGTACCAAGACTTACCACGATTATTATGTAAACGAGCCAATTTGTCTTTATACGTGACACACGGACGATAAAGTTAATTGAATGTTACAATTTACTGTAGAAATATTTATTTTATTTGCTTATCACGTAATGAAATAAAGGGTTCATGTAAGTTATTGCTAGCAATTGCTAAATGTTTGTAGCAGTGATTAAAGACGTCTTTTTAAATGGCTATGCTAATAACTTGGATTGTTTCAAGAACATTGATAGTAATAGAAAAACTATAAATCCAGTTAGTTTATGTACAGAATGCTTGGTTGACGGCTTTGCACCTTGTATATTGCCAACATTTTGAAAAAAAAAACAAAACGCAGTTGTAAAAAAAGAGTGATCTTATACGCCCTATGACATATTGCGAGTAAGGAATGCGTTTAAAAATTGCTCAACATTTTCGCTCTTTGACCATACCTACATGTTCGCCAACTTGCTTACCGTGTTTTCCACCGGTATGTATCACGTACCTGTCTTTAACCACCGGGATCCCTGAGTCCTGGGAGCCCGCGCTTACGACGCCGTTCATTTGTTATCATTACCAATGACGTCACGGATTTGTTGTTAGGCCCGCCATTTCTCTTATGTATTTGTAAGCTTTGACAGTGGTGAGCAATGTTTGGTTGTTTAGGGTTTGTGATCCCTGATGTGGGGTTGAGGTCTTGTGTTGCTCTGTGGGTGGATGTATGAGGTGCGTTTGGGTAAGGAGTCTGTATGCGTTCGGTATTTCCAGCTAAATATTATTACCTTTCATTTCAGCCATAAGATGGTTATATGGGATTTCTAGTGATTAAAACTAAATGGACATTGTAGAGAGTAGTGGAAGACCAAGGAAACGATGGATGTGTAAAGGATGATACGTCAAAAAAGGATGATTGTGTCTGATGAGAATATGACAAGTAATAGATAAGCATGTAAGAAGTTATTTTTTTGTAGCTTTTCACGCATAAGATAACAGCGCGCCCGTAATTCCTTTAGGGTTAGGTACCGGTGTACCTAGTACGCCCATGTAATAGGGGCAACCCTATTGCCATGAACCGGGTACAAATCTAGGCTCTGTGGCTGCTACGGAGAAATTACTGAAGGAAAATGCCAATAACATTTTGCTCGACCCAGGAATCGAACCCAGGACCTCATGCTCACGACCAACGAGGCTTTCAACGCATACTCTTTTGTATTATTAGTATGTATTTACATATTATCAATGCACTACGTCTAATCCAATTTGTCTATCACAGTCCCTCTCGATAAGTGTACATACGAGTATGTGCAACTAACGAATTTGCACGGAGCCATGTATTTACGTATTCCGTCAGTGAATACGTTGTTTGTTTTCCTATATAATGGTGATAGCGAACATTATTTTGAGGTCAGAATAACATCGGAAAATTGCGATCTAAATTAGCCGTAAAATGTTTCTATTTAGGTACAAAATTATAGTGTTGAAAGCCATTAAACGGTACAAGGTAAATGTTTTTTTTTGTTGTTCTACTTTGCTGTTGAGGAGCTCGTGGCTAAATAATAACAGCAGCTCGGGTCGATCTTTAGGTTAAGCCGTGCTTGCCTAGGTTGGTCTGTGGATGGGTGACCACCCTTACATACCGAGTTTCCTCCGTGCCTCGGAAAGCACGTTAAGCAATTGGTCCCGGCTGTCATCTGTAGATGTTTGACAGTCGTTACAGGTAGTCAGTGGGCCAAAAAGTCTGACAACTAGTCTTACCAAGGGGTATCGTATTACCCAGTACTAGCTGGGTTGTGGAGGTCAGATAGGCAGTCGCTCCATGTAAAATATTAGTATTCAGCTGCAACCGGTCAGACTGGAAGCCGACCCCAGCATAGTTGGGAAAAGGCTAGGCAGATGATACTTTGCTGTTCCTAAGCAAAGACCTACATTCACACCTATCACAAGCTTTAATAAATTAAAAAAATGTATGACATTGGATAGCTCCTTTTTGTTTGGACATCATAATTGATATTATTATTGAGTCCGCTTGATGACAATAGGCACACCCCTCTTAGAGGCATGACATGAAATGGTGCCTAATCCCTTAGGGATTACCGACCTGGTGTTATGTTTTCATAGAGAACCTAAGATTTATTCAAAATGAGGTCATATTAATATTTATGAAAATAAACACGCAGGTACAACTCGTAGTTTTACTTCCAAAGTTGTTATTGTAAGTTCCTGTAACGCAATATGATTTTAGTCTAAACCACGAAATCTTGAATCAAAATGTCCGTCATCTATAAACATCTCCTCACCATATTCATGCTGCATGCAATCATACAATCACACAAACACACATACAGACGTACGAATCGCCTCCAATAGCGTGTTTGCACAGAGTTCGTTAATCTATCCAGTTTGCACAGCCAGCGCGTCTGATCATCTTCTAATTGTATGCGAATGCTTAATGCGAAATTATGCCAACTACAAACTCAGCGCTTATATTAGACGTTGCCTACGTTAAATTGAACTGCAGTGTAAAGTCTGGGTCCTATAGAACTTGCCTGGAGTTTCAGTATAGGGAGATATCATTGGGACGTTTCCTTTATTGTTCTGCGATTGGGTTCTACTTTAGTAGGCAATATAGGGACCGACGATAAATGGAAAGCGTAGTGAGTAATCAAATAAATAATGATTGGCTTGAGAATAACACATTTTCTAATATTGCGGCTCCACCTTGCCTGATTGTGTCTAAAAAACAGGTTCGCACGAAAAATCTATAGAAGTCATATAAATTGATATACTGATTGTCCATGAAAAAACAAGCTGGCAGAGAGGTGGATAAATGATTTCCAAGTAAAAAATAGTTTTTCCTCTATCAAAGTCAAATATTACAGTTTTAAAATGGTTTGTGTATTTTTTTAAATGGAACAAATAGTTTTTTTTTTCGTTTGTTTGAATAACCGGGTAGTGTTCCTGCTTCATTAAATATCCGGTCTATATGAATGCTGTGTCCGATGAGTTTAGCAGTCATAAGAGTAGTTGCCGCGGCAGTGTTCGTAGGATCTGTTCTTGGGTCAAGCAAGGAGTTGGTTGTTGTAAGATTTTTTATCGTTTAAAGACTATCACTTATTTAGGTTTATTATTATGTTCTTCCCATTTTAATTGTTTTAGGGTTCCTCAGCCAAAATGGCTAAAACGGAATTATTTTAATCATCATCATCTGCCTAGGCTTTTCCCAAGTTTTATTAGGGTCGGCTTCCAGTCTAACCGGATGCAGCTGAATACCAGTATTTTACATGGAGCGACTGCCTAAAAAACAATGGAAAAAAAAGGAAAAATGGAATGGAATTATTTTAATAAAAAAAAAATTATAACATCATCGTCTGTTATCCCCGAAGGATTAGGCAGAGGTGTACCTAGTAGTACACTCACATTACGCCAGTTATATTTAAGGTACATGTCATAGGGGGCGAGCCTATTGCCATCAACCGGGCGCAATTCCAGACTCCTGATGGATAAAATTATTTTTCAAGCACATTTTTAGGTATAAAAAAGAGAGAGTCCTAAAATTCGTATTCGTTAGCCATTTTATAAAAGGTCTAGAATAACTTACACTTCGATTTATTCGACATAAAAGACAGACATCTGCTGGACACATCACCAGTATAACAGTATTCTTTTTATTCCCTTGTCCAAGTACTAAAACAAAATGCGAACGATCGAGATGCGATCAAAACACTATTAAAATCGCAGTAAAAATTATATCTACTAAAACTAGTCGTGAATGAAGGCCCTAAAATTTTCAAAAGCTCCCTAGACATTCGCCATAAAATTGCGATTTCTTGACAAAACCACGCTAATTTTAACATCTACAAACTAACTTATTGCCTGGCATTAAGGTTGATTTTTGTTATAAAAGGAAGCACGTTTAGGACCTAACTTTACACTGTCTAGCAATTGAAAGTGCCAAGTTTACGAGCGAGCACTGTAATCGATCGATGACGTGACGAGTGTACCAATGTTTTGGCATTAAGTGTAAATTTGATGGGTGTTTTAAAATTCCATGAAGTGTAATAAAATTTATTGTTGTATTGATTGTATACAGGGTGTTACTTTTCAAACCCAAAGCCATATTTTCCTTTGCAAAAACATTAACAGTTGGCTTTTATACGGGTATGGCTTTTCTAATTTGCTCTATCTGGTGATCATGCAGAAATAAGGCAAGGATTAGGGATACAGACTATAGATTAACATTTTTCTTTGGTAATTGGTTGCGACACTTAGGGGAGGCCTATGTCCGGCAGTGGACGTCTTTCGGCTGAAATGATGATGATGATGATGATGATGATGAATTGGTTGCCGTTTTAGAAATTTGAATAAATAATTTACTCCAACTCTACAACATTTCGGTTCCGACAGTGGAAGAAGAAAAGAGAAGAAAAGAGTCTAGAGGGTTCAATTAGTTCAGTTTAATTTAGGTAATCATCATTAATTTAGATACTGTATCTAAATTAATTAGCAGTGATGATGATTTGCTTACAAGCTATGTGTTAATTTACACCCACAGGTCACTAATTAAAGCGAAGCTGTTGTTATTTTCAGCACCCAGAACAATGAAACTGCTTTCTGATACATTAAACGCCCTACTCAACCTCAATGACAACCTCTGATTAAAATCGCAGTCACATCTGATTTCTAAAACAAACATATCAACTACATATGATATCCGATTACATGAGAATTAAACGGCAAATTCTGACAAACGAGCCATCGTCCAAACATTGTTTGAGCAATTGTTTGTCCGACACGTCAAAGCCAACCCATGACAACCCAACGTATAGCAAATACACCAACCTGTATATAACATGCCTACACTTTCCTCCATTGAAAATTAAACCCTATTGTTATAGGGTCATGGTGTAATTTCAAATGGGTGGTTCCTAGATATGTGTTGGTTCAAGTTAGCATATCTGTAGTGGAAGTTTGCAATGCAGATTGGCCAGTTGTATGAAAATGCAAATAATGTGCGCCCATTGTACATGGTTCGGGTCGACGCTGAAGTGATATCAATTCAATTTTCTGTATGTCAATTTTGGGATTTATCAAGATTTTGCCGATGATTTTTTTTTGTGTGATGTTTTCGATTTTTTTGTTTGTGTAAAACAAATTAGATCAAAATAGCAATCTATCTGTTGGCTCCTTTCTTTTCAAAACGTTTGACTAAGTATCACAATTACTTTCAGAAAAGTTTTTATAAAAAACCCTACTCTGCTTCTTCTGTACTTTGCAATGTCGACTCAATTTTCTATTGATGTTATGTGTCTACTGAATCTATAAAATAATGCTGTTAGTAAAATATCATAAAAAAAAGCAGAAAGCCAGCGTCACGCGGTATTCCCAGGCCGTCACACATCCAAGTAATGACCGCACCCGATGTTGTTTAACTTTGGTGATCGGAAGAGAACCGGTGTATTCAACGTAGTGTGGACCTTGACGATAGTAGTGATATCAATGTGCGGTGTGCTGTGAGTGGTGAGTGCACATCTCTCCTCTCCGCTTTGCACATCTCCGCACAGCTTCATTGTACACCCTAGATTTTACACATCTCCTCTCCTCTCAAATTCAAAGGTATCAAGTCGTATCTCACCAATACCACCACCAATATGTATGTATGAAGTCATTTGTGTGTATTTAAATAGATTTATAGTGTTTCACAAACGTTTTTCCCCATTATCTTTATTCGTAGCAATCAGTCAAATTTAAAATGTAACAAAAAGAATACAAAAAAAATTATCAATATTTTCCTAACCATCCAAAGCATTCCGACCTTATCAAATCTCCATTACCCACGCCTCCCATTCCCAATCCAAGTATACAACCCAAACACATTTTAAGCAATTCACTTAGTCATAACTTTAAAATAATGAAGCCGGCTCCGCAGGGAGTCTGGCAGAGGGAGAGGTGTTCAAACAAAACTTGCTGCGATCGAATTATTTGCAATTATTAATCATATTTGGACTACCTTGGGTTCTCTAGTTAGGGTACGACCTAGTGTGGTAAAATTATATCATTGGATGTAATTGCTTTATTAATCTTGTTTTGTTCTGACTGCCTCGTTGGTCTGTTAATCATTTGTTGTTGTTGGTCCTGGATTCGATTTCCAGGTCGGGCAAAGTATTATTGGATTCATCAGAAATTTCAAATGTGGGTGTAGGTACTCATTAGTACAACTCTGCCTAAACCTTCGGGACTACTTGCGTGATGTGATGTTATTTTCTTTTGAAACTGGGTGTCTTTTTATATAGATTCGGGTAGGAAATATTGAATTTGTCCATCAGGAAGTTTTCAGTAGATGTCTGAATTCTGTTTTTTTTATAAATACTGGGTATGCCGTAGGTACACTTCTGCCAACCCTTTCGGGGATTATAGCTGTGATGTTAACTAGGTATACAAGATGGAAGGGATATTCAGTACTGATGTACAGAATATCTATTACATCTAAAAAAAAACACAGACTTACAGCATAGAATTTTACATCGGAAAAATAAAATACCCTAACTCTATGTTCCAAAATCCACATTACACTTCACGCCCACAAAATCGGCCCACTAATAATTTAAGTGACGTTCCGTTACAATACCATTTGGTAAACACAAAGACTTATTAGATTCCATTGTAAACCCATCCCAGCTCGGTCACTGGCGTATCTATGGAAATTCAATTTTCCATGGACGACATGTTTTTGTCCCACAGTGTACACTGTACAATGGCGAGCATCTATTAGTATTTGCATTGCACTAACGGGAATCAGCAATGCAAACTGGCTTATGTAATGGTTTTCAATATGGTTACGTTAAATCTGTGGGTAGTGTGATAGGTAGAGATAATATATGTTTTCGGTATTTTTATTGACAACTAACTGATGCTCGCAAACTTCGTCCACGTGAATTTATTATAATAATGTCACATTGTTATAATGAATTCCCTATTTGAATCGGATTTTGTTAGTTTTATTTTTTTGCACGGAACCCCAATCCTGTTTACCCGACTGCAAGGACATGAAATAAAAAATAAAAAAATTGTAAGCCTATGTTGGTTTATAATATTCTTTTCAACAGACTTGCTCATAAAATGGCTCTAATTTCACCGCAATTAGGCACATAATGACACCTATAATCAAACTGTGAGTTTTTCATTACTATTATTCACAAGTGAGTTATAGGGTTTTTTTTTTTTTGGTTGAGGTGCTTGTTGCTTTGTTCCTACAAAAGTTTCTATATAAAAAAATCGTGTTCAATAGAACCAATAAATTAATGTACCTATTGCTTGCTCATTTCACTGAAATGTAACTTTTGTTTTTTCTGTAATAAAGAAAACTTTGAATTCCCCAATTTGTACGTGGATTCGGTATCCGCGAAAAGCCAAAAAACAAACCTCATTATTTTAGTCTATGGCCGATCGCCATTGTTAGATGCGCGCGCATAGGAAAACTGATTAAATTTTCCCGCCATTGCGAAAAACTTTTCATTACTCGTTTTCACTGTTGAAATTATAGTTATTTATGAATAAAAAATGTCTACAAGTACTTACTAGTTATGAAGAAAATGATTTATGTTGTACACCGCCCGATATAAGATGTGAAGCCCTTAACGTTATGGAAAGTTTACTACCTGAAAATTCCAAGGACAAATATCTATTATCTACTAAATAAAATGATTTTTTTGTATTATTTTATTCACAAGTGTGTTGAAAAACGTCGTATGACACACGTGTGTATTGATGATTACCGTCCTCGGCTCTCTTAAGACCCTCGCCTGACGGCTCGAGTCTCAATCGCGCCTCAGCGGTAATCACCAACATTACACACTTGTACCATAATGTACTATTATTACCTCATATCTTCCAAACCACTCGATGGATTTCTTTTATTAAGGTATCGTTAGATTCGTCTCATTAGTCCAAGTATTCTTAAGTAGGTAACGAGAAAAAAAACCAACATGACGACTGTGAGACGCTATAGTAAAGAGTAAAAAAATACTGCAATATGGGTATCAAATTATTCCTGATAACATCAGCTATCTGCCAGTAAAAGTCCTGTAAGGACAGACAGAAATTAATAAAAATGTTTTATTGTTATAAGTACCGTATGCAGGGTGGAACCTACGATTTTCTGGCGCCAGGACAATCTTTCCTGAGGCCTAACTCCCTAACGCTTCCGTTATACGCTATCCGTCTCTCTCGCGCACGTCTGCAGATGAGTGCGAGTGAGAGAGACGGATAGATCCGAATGTACGGACGAAGCGTTAGGGAGTAAGGCCTCTGGGTTGTCGGATAGGACCTTCGTCATGCTAGTCCACCACGTAGCAGGAGGTCGCACTCTACCTCTCTACAGGAACTCTCGATACAAACTGTCGAAACAATTTATAATTACTCTAGCCTCAAGCTTTATTTCTCCAATTATTCCGTAGCTAACACACATTACATAACTTCCGTCATATCTGCCGCTTCATATTTAGCAGTAAATTCCGTCGCGCAGTGACAAACAAACATACAGTGACGTCACATTTACATGTTAATAACACAACGAGCTTGATAGTACTCAGTAGTTAGAAACGCGCGACCCCTTTTAGTAGCACGGTGGACCTGCATGGTGGGGTAAGTGCGTATTTTGATGAGCATTTTAGATACTCTGTATTATTTACAATTAGGGCTCTTTAGTAAATTGATCCCGCTCATTTGGGTCCCGCGGGATCAGTTTACTGAATTATATGTGTAATTTATTAAACACAGATTAATACTATTTACATTTTTTACACACTAACTCTATACCTAATAGAAATAAAAATATTTACAAGTATCAAAAAGGCGTCAACAACACAGGGCGTCGAAAAATTTGTCCACATCGCTGTCAACAGGAAAAGTGCCCAGAAGGCTGGCAGCATTTGAGCATTGCCACGTTGGATGGCAATGCTGATTCTTTGGCCAAAAAATAGGCTGAATTATATTATTTTAATGTAATTTTCTATAATAGATTGGACCCGCTGTCAAAAAAAAAAAAAAATGCCATCAAATTTCAAATTTGAGTATTTTTAACGTTCAATGGGATCGAGTAGTGTTAGTATAGATAGTATGCTAGTTAGCAGTAACCTTACGAACAGTACTAGGCTGGCATGAATCCAAAAAGGTGAGCGTCTGAGTAATACAACTAATTTATTAATTGAGATTTTGTGTTGCCTCGTTGGTCTAGTGGTCGGAAGCACGACTGCTGAGCATGAGGTCCTGGGTTCGGTTCCCAGGTCCTCATGCTCAGCAGTCATTGGGTTGGTTGGTTGTCATTGGGTTTTTCCATCAGGAATTTCTCAGTAGCAGCCACGGAGTCTGGATTTGCGCCCGGTTGATGGCAATAGGCTCGCCCCTATTACATAGGATCTAAAATAACTGGCAAAATGTGGGTGTACTATTAGGGTATACACATCTGCTTAACCCTTTGGAGATTACAGGTGTGTTGGTATGATGTTATGGGATTATCTAATATCTTGAAGACCACAACAAACCTCGAAATAGCTAACAATCATCATCGGCCTCAAACAGTGTCTTGCCGTAAGTACGCCAAGACAAAATGGTTGCCATGGACACCACGCCAGATGTCTGTTTCAGTTTACCCTTAACACATTTTGACAAACCGAGATGATCACTCTAATTTTATGAAAGTGAAAGTAACTCGTTCTATCAGTGTTACCTTTTCCCGCCTTAAAAGCTGAACGGATTTTGTGCTTTACGGAAACACCGTGACCTGTGTTAGAACATTACTTTCTCATCCCAGCTGAAACATTAGAAAGTAGAAAGTATCGAAGGGTGGGCGTTTCTGGGGACTGTCTCTTGTAAACTTTGACGCTCAAAAAGTGCTGATTTGAATAAGAATACTTATGATTTTGATTTTTGACTATGTTTTCCAACTTGCAGTTACGTCTGTATGACAGACGGCCCAACACGCAAGTAGGTACAGCAACATCGCACATTGCATGCAAGTTAACGACGTCATTAAACCGGATGATTGCGTTACCTGTAGTCCTGCACTGTTCAGTGCTGTACAGTCGAGGCAATAACACCTTCCTCATCTTAATTAAGGGCAATTTTTGACTGCTCTATGCTTGTTAAATCTGCTTTTATTTCCGATTCTATTGAATTATAATGTAACTCATAAGTCCGACTTTGTACCATAAAAGCTTTTTATTTAACTTGCCTTCGTAGTTAGTTTTTTGTTATTACTTAAGTATTGGTCAAATCTTGCAACTGAATTTCAAACCAGTTCCCCCCAACCGATTGAGCTGAAATTTTGCACTTTTTTTTGGTTATAGTATTCATTTTCATGACAGACATGACATAATCCCCCCAGCATTGGCTAATCCCATTGCATATGGACACGAAGCTTTGTATATATGTTCAATATTGATAGACAAACCTAATTTCCTTTGTTTCATTAAGAAAACCTTGTTTTTTCAAGTCTAATTTGTGTTTTTAACAATTAAAAAAACAGCGTCCATCTTCTTCGTGTGATTAGTCAACGACTAAAATAAAAATATGACACTTTTTAATTTTGACCATAAAGATTTTAGGCTATAATGTCAACTCGACATTGGTGTAGCCTTTTGATCTTTATTTTCAAGTAATTAAATAATGATATCTTTCCATGCATACAACAGTATGCCCAGCACCGTAACTTCAAGGGCCTTTTAAAAGGTGTATTATCTTAAAAAAGAAAAGAATTTGATAACAGACGGAGGTACAAAAGACTTGACTGTACGCTACTCTACATGTACTGTACGCGTAGTGTTAATTACCATTATGTTAACAGGACTAATTGTTAAGTGTTAGTAGAGGTCGTTTCAGAGGTGGCGCGTTACATGTTTTCCGGGAAAATGTTGGTAAAGGAATTATTGTGTAAACGTAATTTTTATCTTAGTGTAGTAGTGTTATGATGTTGTTATAGTGTTTCTACTGGTTTTCTAAGGTTCCAAATAACTGAAATAAATATCATGCAAGGGTAGTGAAAAACACACCTAAATTGAGATTAAATTGAGACAATGGTATTTGAGGTATCTTGAATTAAGCAGCATGGATCTAAAGGCTAGCTTCATGTGACTTTTACTGTCTGTTATCATTTAGACTAGGTAAAAGTGATTTTCTTATAACTGTCTTTCAATAAAGAATAAAGATGAAGAAGAAGTAGAATAAAAAATAACGCAAAGTCACAGCTTTACAGCCTATTCCTCTCATAGAAAAGAGACAAGTATCCCAGCAGTGGGAAAAACAACTATTTCACGCTCTATTGAAGAATCGATAGAATTTGCAGACCCATTCTTAACCCTGAGAACATCTTGTGATAACGACACTCATAAGGTTTACCCCCTCTGTCTCCTTACGATGCCATAGACTACGACATTCTATGGTGTCGTAAGCAGCCTCTAAGGGATTAGCCACAAGGATGCCAGCCGTATCCACCTGTGTTTACTAATAACTATGATATTGCACTAATCCTTATGTCAAGTTTATATGATTATGGGAGTTTCTCCCTTCCATGGGTGTTGGTTATGGTCTGTTAAGGCAGTCTGTGGTCGGAAGTTATGTTTCATATAGGATGTTGGGTGGTAATGCTAATTGTTGGGTTGTTTATTAAAAGACGCACTGGTAGAAGCATTGCCATAATAATTTGCAGGGCAGGTGTGTATTTCGTACTGAACACCTATTTTTGAGCTGCTGTAAGATTGTATGATGCGTAACAGAGGCAGCTAAATCCATGCTTGTTTACTTGCTTGTGTTAAACATAAAACGAGTTAATACTGATATTATTAAGCTAAGGTATTTGTACTGGTGCCTGAAGCTTATGCAATGCATTTTGGCAAATGTATTATGTCGGGTTTGTTAGGATTTATTTCGCTATTAGGCTCGAGCATTATGTGGACAGAAGATGGGTTTCATGCTATGAAAATACACTGGATGCGATACACAGTATTTTATTTCACATAGGCCTCATGGTTCGAGTTGGTCGTTTCCATGGAGAAGAACCGGCAAGAAACTCCATGGTTATCCCTTTTCAAACAGATACACTGAGTAAACTAACAAATTACTTGACATTACACTTTCACACAATAACACTGGGCACAATGAATCGGGTACAGTTTCAAGACGTCTTAACTCCGCTGCAATCAGACCTAGAATCTCTTCCTCGACGCGAGCTGTTAACTCTGTAGAAGCACGCCATGGTGGGGTAGACTGGTAAGTAGGTCGCGTGATGTCACCACTGGCGCGCTTTCAATCCATTCGCCCGTCTGTACTCATGACCGGATCCGACATATATTATATCTATATATATGAATATTATAAAGAGGTAAAATTGTTATGTATGTTTGTATCTTCGGAACCACTGATCCGATTCCGAAATTTTTTTAACTAACAGGAAGCTAAATTATCTCCGAGTGTCATAGGCTAAATTTAAAATGGTCTCCCGAGCATATTCCGTACATAACAGAAGAGAAGCAGCGAGCGTAAATATTTGGGTATTTAGTCTGAACGGCCCAAAGCAAAATGAAAGAAAGGATAGTGCAATTCTGTTCAGTTATACGCCAAGAATGCACCACGCACTACCTCCATAAAATTATCACAACCATAAAAAGGACATCACCACAAAACTAGGGTCAAAATGACAACATAAACCATACGAACCCACTTATTACCACAGCCTCTCAACTTATGACTACTGTAATGAAGTGTAATATTCGGCACGCGTCGGTAATACCCGGTAATAACCGGTAATATCGGGTAATACCGGGTAATATTTTAACGGGACACTTGTGGTTGGTTCGGCAATAAACCTATACCTAACAGATGCCTGCTTGAGGGGTGGCAAAGAGTAAGTAGTTGTGTAGATGGGATAATTTTGTTGTTTCGGCAGGAGTTATAAGAAAGTACCTCATGCAATCTTTTTCTTCGTGTCACAGGATAACTACGCCATTTCGGTTCGACTGCATGTTTTTCGCTCATGCGTTGTGGTCTTTACCTTCTTACTTTTAGCCAGGTTTCTTGGGTAAACTATCTAGTCTTATATAGAAAACCCAGAATGTATTGAAATGATAATAAAGCATTTCTGAAAATTAAGAAGCGGTTTCGATAATTTTTGACAGGTATCGTCAATGAGACTTGAGTACCAACGATAAGAAATTGTTACTTATGGATACCACTAAAATAACTAGATAACTCCACAGTCGTGATTCATCATGACGACCCGAATGGCGTAGTGGTGGTGAGGCTGTCTTACGTTCTTAGGGTCCCGGGCTGGAGTGCCGGTTGGAGCAAATGTTTGTGTGATGAGCATGGACATTTGTTTCCGAGTCATGGATGTTTATATGTATAATAAGTATGTATTTACAAACAAAAAGTATCTATGTAGTATATCAACTATCTGGTGTCCACGACACAAGCCTCGTTGCTCAATGTGGCACTAGATGGCGCTGTGTGTTCATGTCCAGCGATATTTATTATTATTATTATTATCATCACGACTGTGGAGTTGGAATTTTCGTAAAACAAACAAAAAGAGAACGTAACGTGATTTTTGATAAAACCTAAAAAAAAAACAAAGATATTTTCCAAATCCTACCCATCTGACCCTGTAATCTATGCCATAACCGATGTAGTCAAGAGCGTATGACCGATGGCAACGAGTGTGGTTGAGCCGCGTGACAAATGCGGCCGCACTGCGACCACGCGCCGTGACCGTGGCGTGATGGTGGCGTGAGCCGGACGTGTGGAACCATTGTGACGGCTATTTGGGGATTAAATCGATGGTATATGGATTTAGTTTTTGTTAGCTTTTTGTGGTGATCTTTGTTCCTTAAACTGTTGAGTCATTATAAAATTGTCTTGTTTTATTGATTAAGTACAGTATTCCACATGTACAAGTACAGTTAAAGTAGAGGAATACTTCTATGTCCTCAAATCATTTTGAAAAAAACATTATAAAGTTGAGGATAACATAACGACCGCTAGGCAAAGGTATCAACACGATGCGTGCCTTAGGATGGACGGCTCCGCCGACGCCGGCCTAGAAAGAGGTGGCGAGATGATCTAGACGCGCATCACGAAGTTTGGTTCAAGGTGGCGCAGGAGAAGAGTGCTTAGAAGGATATTGGGGAGGCCTTTGCCCAGCAGTGGGACACACAAAGCTATTAAAAAAAAAGTGGAGGAAGACATTTTTTGCCGCGAAAGCCTCTTTTGATTATTTCTCTTTATCTAAATATTGGAGAGCAGCGGTGGCCCAGTGGAGGCGGACCCGACTTACGAACAATAAGTCATGGGTTTAAACCCAGACAGGCGCATTACTTTGTGTAATTTATTTCATTACCACTGCTCTCAAAACGTTGAAGGAAAATATCGTGAGGAAACCGGCATGTCCTAGAACCAAAAAATTAGAAGACATGTGACATCTACCAACCCGCACTGGGCCCGCGTGGTGGCCCATACGCAAAATACGCGCTTGACGTGGAGTTGCGGACACCAGCCGGTTATACAATATACAGTATCTAATGATTGAAATCAAAATGTTTTTGATTTCTGGCGTGGAACATAAGCATTTACTGACGTAACAATATCACCTAATTGATTACCAAACACAAAATTGCTATCACTCCCTTTTCCCACATATTCCTTCCACGTAACTCGACGATTTATCACAAAACTACAAGTGCGTACCACACATTTCATTCCATAATTACTTCTTCTCCCTCACGTACCACCACGCGACTCCTGCGCCTCAAATAATTGAATGTGAGCGAAAATTTATGGTTTTTGCACAATTTTTATAGGTTCCTGTGTTTAACGTGTCTGCTTCCAACGATTATGAACGGAGCTATGATGTTTGTCACCCCTCTGGCTTGTGGTAGCGTGAGGGTTGCGACGTGTGTATAGAGTTTGGTGGGTGTGACTGGGTATCATTTTGATGTGTCTGTGTATTTGTGTAGACATGTTGTTGGAAGGTTAGTGGCTGGTTTAACAATTACCAAGTTTGGCTAAAAAGAGAAAAATGTTAAGGAAGATTTTAAATAAACTATCCTCCCGCTGATACAGCACAAAAACTAAGTTACTAAGTTACTAGTTAGGTCATAATAATATTATATTATTGACACGGACCACAGATCCCTGAATCTTGATTCAGGAATTTGTAGTTTGTTGTCTGTGTTGGTTGGTAGATGGCAATCTACAGGACGGCCAGGCTTCAGATATCATCATCTACTTAGCCTTTTCCCAGCTATGTTGGGTCGGCTTCCAGTCTGACCGGATGCAGCTGAATACCACAATTTTATCTGACCTCCACAACCCAGTTAGTACTCGGTAATAAGTAAGACTAGTTGTCAGACTTTCGGGCCACTGACTTCCTGGAATGACTGTCAAAGATCTACAAATGCTAGCCAAGACTTAACATTATTTACGAGGCACGGATGAAACTCGGTATGTAATGGGTGGTCACCAATCCACGGACCAACTTAGGTAAGGCTTAACCTTAAGATCGACCCGAGCAACTCTTATTATTTAGCCACGAGTTCCTTATTAGTAGGTAACAAAACGTGTCAACCAATAACCAAAAACAACAGCTCTATAAAAATCTAAAAATAGCCGTTCACCCCCGTTGCATCACACCGCGTTCATCATAAGAATGGCGAGAGAAACTCAACGTTATTTATATTGAATTATGAGGGGCAACACCCCTCTGCAATGTGGTATGTAAGTATGTCGGTATGTCCACGATTGTCACTTATTTCTTAGACATTCAAATTGAAGGCAGTTGTAGGCTGCAATTTCCTTTTGTTTTAGGAACCTTTAGCTGGTCTTCTTTTGTATGCGAGTAGATGGTACTCTTCGGATTAGTTGGGCCCAAAGGTAGCCACGTCAATAGGAGCGTCAGTCGCGTTTATTATAAAGTCCTAAGTGTAGTAGTATGGACATTCGAATTTTGTGTCGGACAGACCTCTGGTCCAAAGCAGGTTCAATATCTTTGATTAATTCCGTCGGATTGACATGTCTGCGGTGATGTTACCTACACCATTAAGATACTTAAGTTTGTATTGAATTGAATCCCGTCGTAGGTGTATAGGTCTTGCCGCGACAAATTGTCGCTCAGCGGACAGACTTCCGGCGGGATCTCATGGCGACATGGAGAGAGCGACTGTCGCAACCCCGTGCAGGGCACGCCACGATAGTGGCGATAAGTCCCCTCTTTGAGGAGTGGCTGGAGAGACGCCACGGCGTCCTCACCTTCCGCCTGACGCAGGTCCTCACCGGACACGGTGTTTTCGGGAGGTTCCTGCACCGAATCGGGCGGGAGGAAACGCCCGGGTGTTTCCACTGCGAGGATCGACCGGAGGACACGGTGGAGCACACGGTAGAGGTGTGCCCCGCGTGGGCGGAGCACCGCCGTGTCCTCGAAGCGGCGATTGGCGGCGGCGACCTCTCGCGTCCGGCCCTGGTGCAAGCCATGGTCCGGAGCGAGACGGAATGGGACGCCGTCACCTCCTTCTGCGAAGCAGTAATGCTAGAGAAGGAGGTGGCGGAACGTGAGAGGGAGAGAACCTCACAGCGTCCCGGCCGCCGCGGGAGACGCCCCGGGCGTCGGGGGCCACCACGTGGCTCCCGGCCACCGTAGGCGCGGGCCTGTGGACGGTGGGCTATGGGCTAGCTCGCCGTCCGTCCGTCTCATGACGACAGGCCGTGTCGACGGCGCGTTCGTGTTCCACGTGCGCCTCAAAGAGAGTCAGCAATAGGAAGGGGTCCGCAAGGACCGATGCCTGCCGGGGTTGCGGGACTGTTCGAAAGAGATACCGTGACCCCGGAACACAAAGGGCGATGAAGGAACATGGATGGGTTTTAGTCAGTAAAAGTCTGACACTCCCTCCTGCTCCGCCCAGAGCGGGAGAAGTCATTTGATGATTTCCCATCCGAAAAAAAAAAAAAAAAAAAAAAAAAAAGGTGTATAGGTCTTTTTAAAGCGAACTTCAGCTTTAGAAAAGTTCTATTTTACAAAAATTGACAGTTTCAAAGTTCATCAGTTTATTACTTGAAGATAGATCTGCATCCCAACTTACCTGATTTTAGGTTTTATTCATTATTAACATCATCATCAGCCTATTAATGTTCCCACTGCTGGGATACAGGCCTCCTCTCTATGAGAGTGAATGGGCTATAATCCACCACGCGGGCCCAGTGCGGATTGGTAGATGTCACATTAAATTTTTTGGTTCTAGGACATGCCGGTTTCCTCACGATGTTTTCCTTCACCGTTTTGAGAGCAGCGGTGATGAAATAAATTACACAAAGTAATGCGCCTGTCTGGGTTCGAACCCAAGACTTACTGATCGTAAGTCAGGGCTGCCACCACTGGGCCACCGCTAGGTTTTATTATTATTATTTATTTATTTATTTCAATCAACTGTGGATCATAGGTACAATTAAACAGATTTACAAATAACAAAATCAACAGCACAATTAAAATTAAAATCACTATTAAAATTATTAACAAAAATAAATCAAATTAAAATGAAATCGAATTAAAATCACTATTAAAATTATTAACAAAATCAAAACAAATTAAAATCAAATCAAATTAAAATCTACATCACAATTGAAATTAAAATTATTATAAAATTAAATCAAATTAAAACAATATCTTAGCATTAGTCAGTACGTGAACCATGCAACAGTGGTTCACGTACTGACAGTCGAACCGCTTGCACGCTGAAAAGCTTTCAGGATACTGTTGCGGCTGACACGCACCATGGGCACCAGGAATGTGCACCGCTTGCGGATGACTATCGTTTTTCCTGGCTTTGCGGAACCGAGAGAACCATATTACCATCCATTCAACCATCTTACAAATGATAACAACCATTATTTAAACTAAGGCTTGATTTTTATTTTGAGGCCACCAATGTAGGCTAGCTCCTTCCGTATCACAACAAGAAACACGAACACTCTTTTCACTAACCAGATATTTTAACAAAAAGTTTTCATGCCAACACAAATTCACTTCCATGTTTACATTTCAGTCCCTCCCATAACATAGTGGAAACCATCTTTATCACTCAACCCATGACCAAAAGGGCTATAAAGGGCCCCAGACGACATTGTAAAATTTCCATAGCATTTCCTATTTCACCGCAGTAACCTATTTCCTGAGACTAACAACTTTTGTGAGATGAGGAAGGGGAGGTTGTTTTAATTTTTGATTTGTCTTAAGTCTGTAGCTTTTTTGTAGATGTAGATTTACTGCTCCGTTGGTATCGTAGTCGCAACACCACGTGACTGCTGAGCGTGGCTCTTGATTCGTTTCTCGGGCCCCCCACAATGTGCTCTTGGGTTTTTCCATAAAAAAATTCTCAGTGACATTGGAAGATGGTGGTATGATAGATACCCCGTGCCTTGGAAATCACGTTAAGCCGTTGGATCGTCTGATCTGTCTCCGGTCGTGTACGATTGCCAACCCATCGGACTATGAGAGTAAAGGAACAGAGAGTGCACCTGTGCCTGCGCACACACTTGTGCACTATAATATCTCCTGCGCCGTTGGCTTATCTCCGCCGAAATTGGCCGCTGTGACGGAAAACGGTCCGGACTCTTTTCTTTTTGGTAGCTAGCTTGACGATTGAGCATGGGGTTCTGAGTTCGTCCCCAGGGTTTTACAAAGGGTAAGATGGTTTCTCATTAGGAATTCCTCAATAGTACTTAATTCAGACCTTTTATTTGTGCTCAATTGAAGAAACACGAGACTTGAAACATATCTGGTGAAAGGACATTTGAACAGTCATAAGTAATATTTCGTTTTTTTTTGTTTTTATATTGATATTTTATTATGTTATTTTGTCTATACTACTTTATTATTGTAAGTCTATTGTAAGTCTATTGTAAGTCTGTTGTAAGTCTGTTATTGTTAGTCTGTTATTTTGATCTCTTTTTTAGCAAAGAAGCTTTATTATATTAAAAATGTTGTGTACACCTATATAATTGGTATACGTACATTAGAACCATAGCAAGTGTACTTTTATCAATAATGATATATGTATGTACTGTTGGTGCACCTATTTTAAATAAATAAATAAAGGTCGTAGGTATGTACTGTAATTGTCTATCTACATATCTGCCTAGCCTTTTGGAGAAAACACGCGTGATGTGTGATATGTATATACACCAACAGATTTATAGAATGGTCTTCGCGACAATAACTAATTCCCAACATAGCTCGTAAAGTTGTAAGTGCACGATACATACCATAGTATCTCGAATATCTTAAGTTAGATCGTAAAGCCGTAAATTGACAATTTCCACTCAATCTCCGGGGCTATTAATTGAGTAATTTATAACCCAATTATAATAGAGAGTCGTCTTCCTAAGCAATCCAGAAACTGCTTTGATTAGTCATCTGCCACTTGGTAACAAAGTTAAAAAATGTATCGAATATTAATTTACTTGGATCCTAATTAAGTTGGTCCTGTAAATAGAAAAAAAATGTACTACGGAAATTTATAAAAGCTGATTAAATATTTATTTAAATACTAGCTTATTTCGGCGGCTTCGCCTGCATGGAGGATAAAAGTGTAATAGGTCGTTGTATTAATCCAGGTTATAAACTTGCCGTGTGCTGCGTGTGCCAATTTTCATCCAAATCCATTCAGAAGCTTTTACGTAAAAAAATAACAAACATCCATCCATACTAACAAACTTTCTCATTTATTAGTAGAAGAAAGATAGAAGAGACAGTTTAGCAAATTAATAAAGATAGCAGTGATAGCCTAGCGGCGTGACCGTCGGAATGCCAAGTCATAGGTCTCGAGTTCGAACCCAAGGCACGCACCTCTGATTTTTCGGATTCATGTGCGTTTTGTATTATCACTTGCTTCGGTGAAGGAAAACCTCGTGAGGAAACCAGCATGCCTGAGAGATATTTCTCGACGGCATGTACAGCCAAGTCAGAGGCCCATGGGCTGCATAAGAACTCTGACACCAGGTTAGGCACTAACCACACGATAAAGAAAGAAAGATAAACATAGAAATTAATGAGTTACTTTTAACTAGAACAAGTTATACAAATCGGGACCTGATCGGAAAATATTTACCAGAAATCACAAAACCGATGTTACATCAATTTGAAACTCTCAAATAACGTAAATAACATCAAACCTGGAAACCCCGAAGGTTTGAACAGAGGTGTACCTAATAGTAGATCCACATTTCGCCAGTAATGTTTAAGTCCCATGCAATAGGGGGCAAGCCTATTGCCATCAACCGGGCACAAATCCAGACGCCGTGGTTGTTACTGAGAAAGTCATGATGGAAAAACCAAATATCGCAGTTTGCCCGAATTCGGAATCTAACCCAGGATCACAGCAGCTTAGCAGTCTCACTTGCGACCATTAGATCAACGAGGCAGTCAATCTCTCAAATAAATATCTAGAACAACACGGAAAACGTCCTTGATAAAAAAGGCATCTGAACTCTAGAACACTCCTTATCTGTTCCAAAGACAACAATTTAACCAGAACTGGAAACGTCGAACAAAACATTCAACAATTTGAATAATAACATTACCAAATGGCAAACAGAAACTCCGTAGAAACGTTATTACTACAAAAGTATGATTTTATCTCGATCGACGTCTCCAACGAATCGTCTCCCCAAGTGACCAAGTTTCGCTAAGTTTTCGCATAAATTATGCTAGATAAGCGAAAATATTGTCTTCGGCGGCATATTTTTGGTATCTCTGATAAGTTTTCGCAAACAATTCGTAAGTTGTCAGTCTCAATATGTCACGGGTCTCTAGTTGTTTTGTTGAGTATGGTGGAACTGTTTCCGTAAGGGCTTGGGTAGATGGACGATTTTTTGTCGTATGTTTGGTCCGTGTGTGAAAAAACAAATGAGTGTCATCGTCTGCCCTTGTCCTCTGTTACAAGGGATATAATTATGTAAAAGTATGTATAGAGGGATCGATATAGATGCGTATGAGAATGGTTAGAAAGACAACAGTTTTAATAAATTGAGACTTGAGCTTGCAACTTTCTGAAGAAGCTTGTCCGGGGAAGTACTACCGCCATGAACCATGTCTGCCGCCAAGCAGACACTGATGCTGTATCTCTCATCTGATGTGCCGCTGTAATAACTGGCACTTAAGACATTTTTTCGTTATCCTTACGATGGCAACACTTCTGAGTTGACATCAGGAGGAATGTTTTTGCCATCCACTACAATAGAATTGCAATTAATTGGTTTTTTTATTACTTTTTTCTGTCCCACTGTTATGCCTCTCCCAAAGCTTTCCAAATGAATTTTTCCACCCCGTCTCGAACGAGCCCTTTTTTTTTCGGATGGGAAATCATCAAATGACTTCTCCCGCTCTGGGCTGGAGCAGGAGGGAGTGTCAGACTTTTACTGACTAAAACCCATCCATGTTCCTTCATCGCCCTTTGTGTTCCGGGGCCACGGTATCTCTTTCGAATAGTCCCGCAACCCCTTCCTTTTTGCTGACTCTCTTTGAGGCGCGCGTGGAACACGAACGCGCCGTCGACACGGCCTGTCGTCATGAGACGGACGGACGGCGAGCTAGCCCATAGCCCACCGTCCACAGGCCCGCGCCTACGGTGGCCGGGGGCCACGTGGTGGCCCCCGACGCCCGGGGCGTCACCCGCGGCGGCCGGGACGCTGTGAGGTTCTCTCCCTCTCACGTTCCGCCACCTCCTTTTCTAGCATTACTGCTTCGCAGAAGGAGGTGACGGCGTCCCATTCCGTCTCGCTCCGGACCATGGCTTGCACCAGGGCCGGACGCGAGAGGTCGCCGCCGCCAATCGCCGCTTCGAGGACACGGCGGTGCTCCGCCCACGCGGGGCACACCTCCACCGTGTGCTCCACCGTGTCCTCCGGTCGATCCTCGCAGTGGAAACACCCGGGCGTTTCCTCCCGCCCGATTCGGTGCAGGAACCTCCCGAAAACACCGTGTCCGGTGAGGACCTGCGTCAGGCGGAAGGTGAGGACGCCGTGGCGTCTCTCAAGCCACTCCTCAAAGAGGGGACTTACCGCCACTATTGTGGCGTGCCCTGCACGGGGTTGCGACAGTCGCTCTCTCCATGTCGCCATGAGATCACGCCGGAAGTCTGTCCGCTGCACGACAATTTGTCGCGGCAGCGGAGTTTCCCCCCGGCGTAGCACCTCCGCGCGCCATTCATGTAGGCGCGCGAGGACTATCGCCTCCAGATCCCATGGCGGCAATCCGGCAAGGAGGCACGCCGCCTCACGGGAGATCGTGCGGTACCCACGGGCCAGCCTTACGGCTACCACCTTTTGGGGCGCGATCAGGTAGTGGGCTGCACGCAGCCTCAAGGAACGCGCCCACACCGGGGCCCCGTAAAGGGCCATGGACCGCACGACTCCCGCGTAGAGCCTCCGGCAGGAGGCGTCGGAAATGCTCCACGAAGTTCCATCGGCTGTCGAGGACGAGTCCCAGGTACTTCAGCGTCGACTCGACGCCGACGGATACCCCTCCTACCGTCAGTGAGGATCCCGGAGGTGGCGCATTCCGAGGCCCATGAAAGCACATGGCCTCGGACTTGTGCAATGCCACCTCGAGACCCAGTTGCCGGATCCTCTCAACGACTATCGCAACCCCGCGTGTTATAGCTTCGGCCGCCGCCTCGTGCGACCCCCCCTGTGCCAGCACCAGCGTGTCGTCAGCGTAGCAAACTACGCTGACACCGCTAGGGAGGTCGGCGCGCAGCACCCAGTCGTAACCGATGTTCCACAAGGAAGGCCCTAGAACCGATCCCTGTGGAACACCGCACGACATCTCTCGCCGGTTCCATTCTCCGCTGCGACCGGGGTAGATAACGGCTCTATCCGTTAGGTAGTCCCCGACCACACGACGAAGGTAGGTCGGCACCCGGTGATACCGTAGTGCCTCCCTAATGCAGCTCCAGGGCATGGAGTTGAAGGCGTTGGCGATGTCAAGAGACACCACCATGACAACCCCCCCCCCCCCGGGACACTGCATCTCCCGTCGTGAGGGCTCTCACGCGCATGATGGCGTCCACCGTAGAGCGCCCCTTGCGGAAACCAAACTGGTGTTCCGCAAGATCCGGCCCCGTCCGCGCAAGGTGCTCGGCGAGGCGGTTTGCAATTACTCTTTCAAAGAGCTTGCCCACCTCGTCGAGCAACACTATGGGCCGGTATGCGGATGGAGAGTCCGCAGGGCGCCCCGGCTTCCGAATGAGGACCAGCTTCCCCGTCTTCCACCGAAGCGGGAACTGGCCTCTCTCCAAGCATGCGCTTAGGAGCCCCTCCAGTCGGGGCCCGAGAGCCTCCGAGGCCAGGACCCAGGCTTTGCCAGGCAAGCCGTCGGGTCCCGGGGCGGTATTTTTGGCACTGAGCCTGCGTACCGCCACTCTCAGGTCTACCCCAGTCACTACCGGAGTGTCGTCGTCGTCGTCCTGGTGATCCGCTTCCAGCACCGCAGGCGGCGGAGCCATAGGCGGGGGGGGATGTTCCCCCCGCGTAGGGAACAGAGTGCTCACTACGTCCTCCACGAGCTCAGGCCGGAGACTCTGCGTCAGTGGGGGGGCCCAGGTGCGGAGTTTATCCCGCACCATCTTGTAAGGGCGCCCCCATGGATCTCTGTCGAGCGTCCCCAGCAATTCCTCGCGGGCCTGATCCCTGGCCCGCAGGACAGCTTCGCGGAGGGCGGTCTTCGCCGCTCTGTACCCCTCATATAGCTCCGTCTCAATGGCTGCCGCATCCGGTGGGCGGATGCGGAGCCAGTGCCTCGCGACCACCAGTACACCTGACGCCGGGCGCTTCCTGGCCGGACTCGGGGCATTGCCACGTCACATATGTCGGACATGGCCTCCTGGAACCACCCTGCCTCATTGTTAATGTCGGCAGGCCTGTCTGGTGATGTCACCCAGGCCTTCACGATCGAGGCTTCCAGGAGGAGCTCCCGGTCCAGCTGCTTCAGCGCCCAGCGGGGACCACTCGAGGCCTGTTGGACCGACGCGCTTGAGGTCTGGGTGGAGACGTCGAACCGGATATACCGGTGGTCGGAATAGGTCTCCACCCCCTCCATGACACGCCAGTCAACGACACGTGGCGACAGAGCGGGGCTAGCGAACGAAATGTCCACCACCGACTCACCCCGCATCCGCACGCACGTGGGGACAGAACCCCGATTTAGGACGACCAGGCCCTTCTCCAGAGTCCAGTCCTCCACCATCCTTCCCCGCACATCTGTGCAACGATAACCCCAAGCCAAGTTCTTGGCATTGAAGACCCGAGGACAAGCACGGGGAGGGAATGGTTCCCGACGACGACACTCAACTCTGCGAGAGAGTTGTGGAACTCGGCGAGAGTTCGGCTCGGGGAGAAGTAGACTCCCACCACTATGATCTCTCCGAACCGTGCTGCTACGCACCCCCGACCCCTCCTGACACCTTCAAGGGTCGGGATACCGGCGGCGGCCGACGACACTATGGTCACTGAGCCGCTAAGGTCCGCCGCCCGGTCTTCCCTGGGCTGGACGAAATACGGCTCAGCGACCACAGCGATGTGTATCGACCACTGCGATATGCTCTGGAGCAACAGATCCTGAGCGCAGGCGCAGTGGTTGATGTTCGCTTGGAGGAAGCGTAATGGGGCCGTTATTGGCACTCCATTACCGCTTCCTCCTCCCTGGCCCTCTGTGAGGGCCCCTCTACGGCAGCGGCAGAGGCAGCAGCGGCAGTTGCGGCTGCGGCGGTGGCGACGGTGGCGGTGGCGGCGGAGGGCCTTCCCTTGCCTCTGGTGGCCTTGGTGGGCGGAGCGCAGGCCTTGCTCCCAGCCCGGTGATCGGCCGGCTTGCCAGCCGCCGCACAGGCACCGCAGTGCGGCGTGGCACAGCAAGCCGCGGACACGTGACCGGGCTGACTGCAGCGGAAACAGAGGCCGCTGCGATCAACCTCCGAGGCGCACTGTACTGACACGTGGTGCCCCACGTGACAGCGATAACACCTCAGAGGTCTGGGCTCCAGCAGCTTCACCTGTGCTGAGATCCAGCCCACCAATAGCCTTCGGCCCTCCACTATCGTTTTGGCCGCCGTCACGGGGCAGCATACCGTAACGGTATGCATACCCGTGAGGTCCGGACGTAGGGCGCCAGCCCTGACCTGCTCAGCAGGACACCCACCGGACTTGGCGACGGCGGCCACCACCTCCTCCTTGGTCACGGAGTCGTCCAGACCCAGGATGCGCAGATCTGCGCATCTGACGGGCCTGGACACTCGGGCGTCGTCCGCGTTCAAGGACGCTCTGAGCTTTTCAGCTAGAGCGTCAGCGGACGACCCACTGGTTTGTCCGGGGATCTCCAGCATACGAGCCCCCGTCGCGGTGACTTTAAGCCGGAGGCCCCCGGCGATCCCGAGCTCTCCGAGATCCACCGTCTCTTTCGCCTTCGCCAGCAAGTCGCGGTATGACACGCCCCTCTTTTCCGCCTCCGGCTGTAGTGTAATCACTACAGCCGCGGTCTTCGGGGCGCGGAGCCTAGCCGCGATCTTGCGCGCCCTATGCTGGTGCTGCCGCTCCTCATTCCGGGCCTTTTTGGCCGCCTTTCGCCCCTTCCGCTTCTCCCCGACCACCTGCCATCCGGCTTCAGCCGCGGGAGGTGTAGGGGCCTGGGGGAGCGGTGGCGGCGGCGGCGGCTGTCGTGCCGCAGGCGCTGTCTCACCCGCCACTGGCACTGGCGCTGTCACAGTCCTCGCCTGTGCAGCCGCCTTGCCTTTCTTCTTGGCCGTCTTCTTAGCCGGCGCCGGGTTCACCGGAGTCGGCTCTTTGGGGGGGGCTGCCACAGCCCCGCTGGAGGGCTGACTAGACGGCCCCGATCCAGGTGCGGCAGCCGCAACAGCCGCGTACGACACCGTGCTCGGCATCGTGCTTGGGCCCGCGGCTGCCCTGTTTGCACCCAGGGCGGGGCGCAGACCAATTCCCTCCAGGACGGAAAACCGCGCCTGGAAAGAAGCTAGCTCCTGGCGAACCAGGTTTAGGACCTGGTTCTCTACCGGCACGGGCTGGGCTTGTCGCTGTTGCTGCTGCCGCTGCTGCCGGCGGCCCCTATTTGGAGGCGCCGCGCGGGAGCCAGCCTCACGCAGACTGGCCAGGTCTGCGTGGAGCTTGGCGTTCTCCTTTCGGAGATCCTCCGTAGCGGCCGTCAGGTGGGCCACCTCCGCCAGCAGCTTGGCCAACTCCTCTCCACCTATCGGAGGAGGAGGAGGAAGGGGTGAAGGCCCTGCGAAGTTGGCCTCTGCTGCCGCCAAGATGGAGGTGGAAGCCGCGGGTATGGCCTTGAGTTTTGAAGATGTCTTCACCTTCAAGGCCACGCCCCTTATCGCGGCTTCCACCGCCTTTGCAAACCTGGTCTTACGCTCCTCCTCGGAGCCGCCAGGTGCGCCCGCCTCGTCGCCTGACCCGGGAGCAATGTTGCCCGGGTGGCGCCCCTCCTCGGCCAGCTTTGCTGACCTTTCTGACCTCACGGAGGCAGAGAGCCCCCTCCCCTTGCCCCGGATCCCACCACGCTTGTTGGTGGGGATCTTACGGGCCGAGGCCTCCTCCTCTCCGGATGACGACCCCCGGTCGCCATCCCGCCTGGGCCGCTTGCGGAAGAACTTGCCGTTCTCCGCAGCAGTCCCGGCCCTCACGCGGCGGGAGCTCTCTGAGCCTCCCGCGCTCAAATCGCTGGATGCGACGTTGGACTCCGACCCCGCATCCCTCTCTTCTGTGCTGTTACCGGCGTTCTCGAACGAGCCCTCATGGCAACATCTAATTCATCGTACCTCCTCTTTTTGGGCCTCAACTGCACCTTTGACCTACAGCGTACCATGGGGCGGAGGTTTTTGCGTAGCGGTCACTGTGTCAGCCGTCTGACATAACGTGAAATAGTAACTTAAAATAATGTAGACGTAATAGCAAATTTTCTCATATAAAATAACCTCTCAACATAAAATATCACAGAGTTGTGCTACCAGCGGCGAAGCGCGACATCGCGACATCCCGTCATCGCCACCACGCATAAATCCAGATGCGCTCAGACCGTTTGCGCGTGAAATAGAAACTCGTGCAGTGTTGCCTGTCGCTTGCATAATACATATTATTATTTACTGCCTCGGTTTTATTTTGAGGGAAGGGTTTATTGAAAACCAAATGTTCTAAACCGCTTTACAATAAATCCACTAACAAAATTACAAATGCGAAAGTAATTTTGTCTGTTGTTACCTTTTCAGCAAAACGACTGAACTGATATCGATGTTGTTACACAGGTAAAATAAACTAGGTTTGGGTATTATCATCATCATCAGCCTATAATGTTCCCATTGCTGGTGCTCGAATTCCTCTCAATGAGAGGGAATGGGCTGGGGTGTAGGCCCTTTTTATCCTAGTATTTCTTTCTTGGATGGTTTCCTCGCGAATTGGCGAGAAGAAGCACAACATCGTGAGAAGTGGAAGGTTTCCGTAGGATAATTTCCGAACTCCATGCGAGTGAAGCCGAGGGTAAAAGTTAGTTTCCAATATAGTTTAGAATTATTAACTTCTCCAACAACACCTCACTTCACAAATCAGAAACAACACCTTTACAACACCTTTTTTTTTTCGGATGAGATATCATCAAATGACTTCTCCCGATCTGGGTGGAGCAGGAGGGAGTGTCAGACTTTTACTGACTAAAACCCATCTATGTATCTTCATTGCCCTTTGTGTTCCGGGGTCACGGTATCTCTTTCGAACAGTCCCGCGACCCCGGAAGGCATCGGTCCTTGCGGACCCCTTCCTATTGCTGACTCTCTTTGAGGCGCGCGTGGAACACGAACGCGCCGTCGACACGGCCTATCGTCTTGAGACGGACGGACGGCGAGCTAGCCCATTGCCCACCGTCCACAGGCCCGCGCCTTATACGGTGGCCGGGGGCCACGTGGTGGCCCCCGACACCCGGGGCGTCTCCCGCGGCGGCCGGGACGCTGTGAGGTTCACTCCCTCTCACGTTCCGCCACCACCTTCTCTAGCATTACTGCTTCGCAGAAGGAGGTGACGGCGTCCCATTCCGTCTCGTTCCGGACTATGGCTTGCACCAGGGCCGGACGCGAGAGGTCTCCGCCGCCAATCGCCGCTTCGAAGACACGGCGGTGCTCCGCCCACGCGGGGCACACCTCAACCGTGTGCTCCACCGTGTCCTCCGGTCGATCCTCGCAGTGGAAACACCCGGGCGTTTCCTCCCGCCCGATTCGGTGCAGGGACCTCCCGAAACAACCGTGTCCGGTGAGGACCTGTGTCAGGTGGAAGGTGAGGACGCCGTGGCGTCTCTCAAGCCACTCCTCAAAGACTTATCGCCACTATTGTGGCGTGCCCTACACCTTTACACCTTCAGAGTGTACTTATGTCATTGTGCTGGAATATCATCTGCTATCAAAGATGAAAGAATCACTAATTTTTTGTCAAATTCTCATACACACAACAAAAACAATGTAAGTACCCTCCTCCCAACAACGAAAAACCCTCATCACTCTAACCAACTCAAAATTACTTTATTCCCACAGACCACAAAATCTACATAGAAAATAAAGCAGTAAGGAATAGAAGACAAGTGAAAAACTAGAACATTTCCCCTGTTAAAACACACTATAACTCTGCCGGGTTGGGTCTGCATTTCCGCGAGAAGATGAGACCGAGGCGTCTGAGAGATTTATATGCCGCTTAAGGAAATTGACTAGGGAGCTAATACTGGAAACGTCGTCATGTGTTTTATTATTAGTTTCTTGTTACGTTGTTTTGCATATTTATTTGTTGGTAGTAATTGCATGGGGTGGGTTTTTAAGGGTTAAACTTTAATTCTAATATGAAGCTAGCTTTTTAAGCAACAGACCAGATTGGCATAACCTCGCCTATTTTTTTACGAGCTGATCCTGATGCAAAGCGATGTCGTAATTGTTATAACTTTATAAGTATGCGCTGCAGTAAGTGTGGAGCTTCGTGGAAAGAATGAGCAACGGCTCGAATTGAAAGGATGATTCTCGATGATTCGGTGCAGTACTTTTGAAAATCGAACCTTATCTTGATGACTTGTTATCGAAACTTTGACACAAAAAATAAGTGGTAGTATAGCTTGAAGGAAAGTAAAATATACTGGCCAGCAGTTTTCCAGCCAAAGAATACATTAAATATGAACCTAATTATTATTTTTTTTTCTGTCAAAATGAAACGGTAACCAGATTTTTTGGTTGTTTTTTATTTTTTTTGCTGCATTGCGTAGTAAAGAGTTACAATAGAATAAGAGGCCAGCTTACACTGGTTTTTGTTGCCACTGACGTGAGGTCTGCCACACGTGACAATGTATACTTACACAAATATGACTCAAGAACAAAAATTTCTTATCTCTATCCCCAAACGAGTCGTGAGGGACCGCCAAAGGGAACAACAGATAGCATCTCAACTGACATGACGTAGCTAGTAAGTACATAAGTCGAGTTACATGTCGGATAGTCGCAACAATATAATATAGTAATTTGATATGTGCAATATTTTGAGCATGAGGTCCTGGGATCGATTCCCGGGTCGTTCAGTGTTATTGGGTGGTTCCATCAAGAAGAAAAACAAATCTGGCAAAATGTAGGTGTCTTTTGACACCTACATTTCGCCAGATTTGTTTTTCTTCTTGATGGAACCACCCAACTCTTTGATGATTACAAGCGTGATTTGGAATGTAGATGTTAGTTCCTCATTTGTGTCATAGATGGCACTTTAGTACTTTTTGCACTATGTTGATGTTGTAGTTTTTGTAGTGCCGCTACAAATATGATCGCAGTATTATGTATTTTATTATTCGTCTACTAATAACTACGCAAATGCATGTTCTATCTTGAAAACCTTACGTTATTTTCAGTAACGAAGGAAGTCTAAGAATTTTTAGATCACTGTCTAGACAATATCTCAAATTGATGATTATATTAGATACCAAGCTTCCGACAGTAAATCAAGTTTTTTTTTCAACCTAAGTTTTTTTTCCGAATTCCAATCTAGCCGTCAGCTACCCAGTCATCCGAATATGGGTCACCATTCTTTATTATCTCAAAGGAAATCTTATTAACCTGACAAATATACCAAATTACATATTAAATCGTTTTCTTATATTAAAGGGCGAAAATCACCTCAATGTGGCGCGTTCGAAGGAAAATTTATAGTCAGCAGTCACTCCGAATTTTATCGTAGAAAAATACATCTTTTTCACCCCAAACGGTTTGTCAACGTCCCACGGCGATTCTGCGGGAATGGTCGACATTTTATATAAACTCAACGTTGTTACAGCGGGTGAAATGTATTTTGAAGACTAAGTGCGTATTGTTAGGTTTCTGAGCTGATAGATTCAGGCTGTTGTGTCTGGGTATACAAGATACTATGTGTTTCATTAATCATGAGGTCGGGACCTTGTCGTTCGTCGCTGGCTGTCAAAAATAGACAACACGTCTCTTGGGGGTACATTTCAGGCAAGGTAATGGTTACAATGGCAATGTCCTTTCGTGTCTTGTATTTTGATATACAGGGTTTAAACCGACCTTTAACAGAGCCGTCAACTAAGCATTCTGTATTTCAAACTGTAAGTACAACCAGTTGGACATCGCAGTTGTACCACGGGTCGGGAGTGGAAAACGACAAGGAATTTCCTTTTTGTTTTGTGTAAAAAAAGGTCACGGTTTACGGGTAGGATTCAAAACATTGTGCTGTAGGATGCATTGAATAGTATAGTGTTTTAACTGTGACCGTTAATATCTATGAGTAACTAGAAGGTTTCCAGGTAAGGTCCAACTGCGGGAGTTGTCACCTGTTATAAAGTACTTGTAAATTACATTTCCAACACATCTTATTCTTACTGTAATCACACTAATATAGTATTATTTATAAATACGAAAGTTTGTGAGGATGGATGAATAGATGGATGTTTGATATTCTTTTACGCAAAACGTACTGAACGGATTTGGATAAAATTTAGCGTACAGAAAGTTTATAACCTAAATTAACACATAGGATACTTTTTATTCCGGTAGTATGATCCCGTGGGACAATTACTCCACGCGGGCGAAGCCACGGGCGGGCATAAACTAGTCATATTTACAGTAAAGTGTAACCTAAGTACTATGCTCCAATTTCAAATCCATATACTACTAAGGGTGTAAACTCACCTAACAGCCGGTTCCCCTGAAGAAACTTAACGCCAAATTAAACCACCGTTTGGCGTCCAGGGTGAATAAATTTGTGCCAATATGTTGGTTCTAAGCTCTAAATGATATTAGTTTAAATTGTTTTTAAACACTAGGTTAGTTTAACCACATGTTGGTGACAGAGGGTTTAACATGGGGGACGTTTTGGACACGTGTTCAGTTATAGATTTTGTGTTATTCTAATGGTATGGAAAATATTGAGTTTTCTTTCAATGTATGCTTTTCTTTGATGTAATTTAGATTTCAGTCTGAAAAAGAAGTATATTATTGCAGTAATAAAGATAAAATTAGATGCTCTGTTTGAGAGTCTGAATATTTAAGCTGAATTTGGTTTAATATTTCTATCCTTTTTCTCTATACTTTTTCTATATAATCATCAGATTGTTTTTTGTTGGGTATTTTTGACAGCACGGTTGGCGCAGTGGCTGAACGAATGGTTGCCTGCGTGTCACGGTTTCGATTCCCACACGGAACAAATATTTGTATGGGGTACCTACAGCTAGTTGTTCTGGTTCTGGCTGTATGTGAACGCACCCACGATACACAGAAATTCCTAGTGTGGGGTAAAGTTTTTTATTTTTAAACAAATAAGACTATTTTTTCCATCTTCTTGCTGAGTATTAGTCTGTTTTCGTTTGTTCCTGATTTCCTGGTCTAGCATAGATAACTCATCCAGGCATTCCCCGCCATCTTCTGTTTGCACCACTGAGGTACTTTAAATCTATACCATTTAAGACTGATTGCTTTAAAATTCTGTCGTCAAATTGTTCTCAGACCTATTTTCCCTTGAATCATTCGCTTGGAGTTTTTCATCAGCTGCAGCTGGCGCCGGCAGTGGAAGGCGTCGGGTAACCATGCGTTCATAATAAACAGGGACGTGTGTAATGTCTTGAGGAAGGCGACATTTTGCGTCACCTGCGATCCGAGTTACGTCGCTTTTCTCGGCTTTTTCATAGTCTGGTGAGTAGGAATTTAATATTTAAGGATTTAAGGCGTCCTTTCACATATCTACATATTGTTTATATATTCTTCACAAATTTGAATTATTTAATGGTTTCATCAATTTCATGACTTAGGATTTAAGTTCCTTAAAACTTATTTGGTAGATAATTTCATACAAATTCTGTTCCATTTTTGAATTTATTCGCTAAATACTGGCTACTCGGGCTGCATCGTGAAATGGGCACTTAGGCTGAATTTCAACAAAAAAAAGGTTCAAATTGCCAAAAATGTGGGCCAAAGACCTTTTTGACCGTAACACTGAAACTGTGATAGAATGTCTAAATCGAATGTTTTAAAAAATACGAGAATTTTTAGAGGATTCGGGATTTTTCCAATAAGCGACTTTCTATAACAGAAATGTTGGGAGAATCTAAAGCAAATTACAAAAATAATTTAAACAAATACTTAAATAGGTAGGATATTTACTTGATCAAACGTTATTGTGAAGAGATGAGAGAGATCAAAAACATGTTCCTCTCCTTAATTAATAATAACAGAGTCAATAGAAAGCGAGCATAAATAAAAAAAAAACAAGATAACAAAATAAATAATACGGAAGCTCAACCTACACCGCTGCCCAAAAAATTCGGACACTACATCAGCAACATTGTCCGTACACTGTCGAGAGAACGGGCCGCAATTTCAATTTACGAGTGGCGATGCTATAAAATTGGCACGTGATCGCGTCGAGACAAATAAGTGGATATCGCTTATATGTGTATTAGTAATATTGCTCGGAAGTGTACGTGTAGGGCTGGGTAGGGGAGAAACGGGAATATTGGATACGAGATGATTTGTGCGAATTCTTTGGTGGACTGCAAATGTTTATTTTATTTTAGTGAAGAGTAATTTTCTTGAAATATTTAATTTTTGGTGAATGTTATGTCGATTATGTCTGTCTTTAGAATTTTGACAGAAAGGCTACGATTAGGTTAGGTTCAGGATTATTTTTAAATAAAAATACATTTATACAAAAATAATGGTTCAAAATAACCCTAAGACCGACATAATAAAATTCAGTTTTTCCACGACATGTTTGTTTCTACGTGGAAACCCTAAGAAAGAAACATACAATGCAGTATGAAATTGGGTAACATATAAAAATATGTAACATATTGTATTGGTACATTTTCCCAAATTGTGTCCAGTAATTCGTTACATAAATAAAAGACAATGATAAAATAATAATGGTCCTACAAATGTTGGTGTAGTAATAAACTATGAGATATTATTTAGAGATATTTTCCTTATAGCTTTTTAATGGTACTTGAAGTAATTTACTGACGGATATGGTTCCTACGCAACAATAATAAACGATTCTATAACAATCTCTCACTTAAAGTTAGCTAAATACTTTAATAGGTTATTTTAACCGAAACTAAGACTTAATAGGGCCGCGATTAGAGGTTCCGTACCCGAAGGGTAACCAACGGGACCCTATTACTAAGCCTGCTCTGTCCGTCCGTCCATCTGTCTGTCACCGGGCTGTATCTCATGATCCGTGATGGTAGACAGTTGAAATTTTCACAGAATGTGTATTTCTATTGCCGTTATAACAACTAATAATAAAAACAGAATAAAATTAATATTTAAGGGGTCTCATACATCCACTGCGAGGATCGACCGGAGGACACGGTGGAGCACACGGTGGAGGTGTGCCCCGCGTGGGCGGAGCACCGCCGTGTCCTCGAAGCGGCGATTGGCGGTGGCGACCTCTCGCGTCCGGCCCTGGTGCAAGCCATGGTCCGGAGCGAGACGGAATGGGACGCCGTCACCTCCTTCTGCGAAGCAGTAATGCTAAAGAAGGAGGTGGCGGAACGTGAGAGGGAGAGAACCTCACAGCGTCCCGGCCGCCGCGGGAGACGCCCCGGGCGTCGGGGGCCACCACGTGGCCCCCGGCCACCGTTGGCGCGGGCCTGTGGACTGCTGACTCTCTTAAAGGCGCGCGTGGGACACGACGGCGCGTTCGTGTTCCACGCGCGCCTTTAAGAGAGTCAGCAAAAAGGAAGGTGTCCGCAAGGACCGATGCCTGCCAGGGTTGCGGGACTGTTCGAAAGAGATACCGTGGCCCCGGAACACAAAGGGCGATGAAGGAACATGGATGGGTTTTAGTCAGTAAAAGTCTGACACTCCCTCCTGCTCCGCCCAGAGCGGGAGAAGTCATTTGATGATTTCCCGTCCGAAAATCAGTACTAGTAAATCTCATACAACAACAGGTAGACGCTTGAAATATTCACAGAATATTTATGGTATATTCACTTTAAAAATAAATAATTAAATTAAAATTAAAAAAATATTTAAGGGGACTCCCATACAACAAACGTGATATTTTTGCCGTTTTGTCTAATGTTGGATAGATAATGGTACGGAATCCTTCGTGCGCGAGTACGACTCGCACTTGTCCGGTTTTTTAATTATCGCAAACCCATCTCATACATAAAGTTACATCTCTGATGGGGGTAGGCAGCAACTAGAGAACATCCCCTGCTACGATCCTTATTAGTAGACTCCTTTTCGTTACAGTACGATAAATCTTTTTTAACGTTTGAATGAAAAACTTTAATAGCAAACCTTGGAACTTGGCTTATCCAAACTACACAAAATTGTAATTACAAAACAAAGTGCATCGTACTGAACCATTTTTCGCGATAACGATGTTCAAAGCACATATTTCAGAATTTTCTGATACTCGCTGAATAATGTACAACAATACAACATCAACATATTGCACCAACACAGCTCCCAAATATAGCTCAACACAACACAATACATTACACTCATAACAGCCATAAAATTGCATCTCAAACACACACATACACTCCGTGACCTCAACTACGTAAGGGTCCTCCAAAATCCATAACTTTGTCGTGGGGTACAAGCCCCTCACTTGAACAATACACAAATTGCAGTTCTAATGCTCCGGTACAATTTACTGCTCCTGGTCTAGGAGCACAGAGCAATTGTGAAACAGAGGCAACAGAATGAATTGTGTTGGTAATGGCGCCCTAGAGAGTAGGGAAATTGTTTAGGAATTGGATTGTTTCGCGATTAATTTGGTTTTCTTTTCGAGTTTTTGAGAAGGATGGGAGTTTTTGGAATGATTGATAACTATATGTGAATCTAAATGCTTCTGATCTGGTCTCCAGATCCCTTGTAAAGGTTACTGCAGATATTTTTAGCTCATCTTTGTATTAATTCTCAAAATTTCGGTCCGCCTAAAAAATAAGGGGCAATTTCTCATTTGAATATCCTTAGTAAGTATGAAAATAAAATTATCATAATCTTCTGGTTCATCATTAGGTAATAAAAATATTGAATAGTAAGTTTTTTCATCTCATCCACTGCTCTCAAAACGGTGAAGAAAAACGTCATGAGATTAAATCGAGAAGATCAATATTTGATGATTAAATTAATAGCGAGCAGTTAAAAGGATTGAAAAGTCGAATGATATTTCATTACCCTATCATTAACTACTCTGTGTCCCGACCTTGAGATAGTCCAAGAGGCCGGGTGCGAAAAGTAACAGATGCTGTTAACGCAATTTAGATAATCGTTTGCGTAAATAAATAGCTGTCGAAACTCAATTAGGGTCTTGTAGTGAATGGGCAAGCCACTCGTTCTGTGGGAAAGCAACTTTCCTAAACATCTGTTGTAATTTATACCTTATTTTACACCGAGATCAAGATGTCCCGTGGTTCTGTATGATTGGAGTAAGTTTAAATCGATTTCTGATTTCCTTTTTTTATTCAGCAACGTGATACGTTCATGCAGATTTGCACGCCAAGGAAAGCTAGGTTATGCTAAACTTAAGCAGATTCCTAAGTTCCAACCCCAACTGCACCACCCGTTCTCTAAGCAACTAGGAAACTAGTGTTTCTTTAAGGCTTGTTTAGTGTCACATAAAACTGTTGCTAGGCAACCGCAAAAGTTGCGTTATCATTACGCATTGGCAAATCGGTGTATTAACTTTAGTCTTATCTATTGCTAAAATGTTTTTGTTGTATATGACTGCTTAATGTTTACGCAGAACATTTAGATGTCGTTAGTGAATACATCATTCTTTGTAATGTATTTCTAATGTATCACTTTCAAAATTTTCACTATCATACTTTCACAATAACAGAATTGATAGATTTATACTTAAGCCCACTTTAATCTAAAAACCATCAAGATACACCAAACACACATCTCACAAGTCACAACATCATAGACAAAGCAGTGTTGCCAGTTGAAATATACACAACACACGCATAGACATGTTTAGAATTAGTTACCGACGCGACGTTGATATACGGTTACAGATCGCTTCATTGCTCCTGACCTTGCCCGTGGACTTGGCACATGAAAAACGAGAAAAACTATCTTAGCTTTGCTCCAAAGATTGTTTATTAAGGTACAGTTCCGAAGATTGTCTCGTTGGTCTAGTAATTTGCAAGTGCGACTGCGAAGAATCAGGTCTTGAGTTCAATTGCCAGGTCGGCAGGGTATTGTTATTTAGTTTTCCATCAGGAATTTTTCAGTAGCAGCCATGAAGTTTGGATTTGGGTACAGTTTATGGCAACAGGATCGCCCCCTATCACATGGTATGTACAGTATGTACACTCTACCTTAGCCTTCGGTGATTACAGGCGTGATGTTATGTAATTTTACGAATACCGAATTTCAGCGATAAGACTGCCCAATCACAACGGCAGACCACAGTTACAGGATTGGTTTTTATGTGATTCTACGAAAACGACAACGGACAGTAATGTTGCCATATAAGGTACCGTTTCGTAGAGCTAATGTGGTACATTCATAGACTCAAATATATGGGACAGCTGTTTTTTTTCGCGATTACGATGCTCATCCCATGGAGAAAGTCGTTCAGTTTGATGGCTTATACCTCTTTCCTGAATAAGACCACAGCTTTTTAAAATGAAAATGAAAATGAAAATGAAAATGAAAATGAAATCTTTATTTGTAGACATAGGTTGTACAGGGGTGTTCCAAATAAATATTAAATAGCGAGTCCATCTATGCCTTGCGTTGAAGCGTACAAATTAAATCCATACTTTATAATCAATTATCAATTTAAATATAAAATTAGACTTAATTAGACTTAATTCAATATAATAAAAGAGTACACAATGTCAGAATAATATTAACATAAAATGGATTAAAATAAAAAATATAAAAAAATAAAAAGATTACATGTCATATAAATAAACGGGTCACGGAACAATTTGATTTTAATAATATAATTTTAATTTCAAAGTCAAGGTTTTACTAATACAATAAATCGGATGTACTGGTCTAGTATCTTTCATTTAAATAATCATTAATTGTATAATAACATTTTTCGACTAGAAATTCGTTTAAGCATTTTTTGAACAGATCTTTATTGGAAATATCTATAATTTGTTTAGGTAATTTATTATAGATTTTGGGTGCCATACCTAAAAAATTTTTACTGAAAACGGCTTTTTTGTGTCGTGTTGTGCATATTGTATTTTTGTAGCGTATGCTCTTTGGGTGGTTATATAGATGTAGATTTGCTTTGACATAGGTGGCTACTTCATATATATAAAGACATGGAAGTGTAAGTAGCTGAAGATTTTGAAAATGTGGCTTACAGCTGTCTGTGCTTTGTATGCCACATATTGCCCTTATGCATTTCTTCTGTGCTTTAAACGCCATTTCTCTGTCTGGTGAGTTCCCCCAAAACATAAGTCCGTAGCGTAATGTTGATGAGACATATCCGTGATACGCCATTAATAGAGTTTCCTGATTTGAGACTTTTCTTAGGTTATAGAGGGCACAGGAACATTGGCTAAGCTTTCTCGTATGCGTTATATAGAAACCAGTAGTGTCGCTGCGGTCGGCCATAGAAATGCTGTCTGCCGTTGCGGTCCCCTTCGGAACTGTACCTTTAGTCTTGCTCCAAAGATTGCTTAGTAACTTTGCTAGGAGTTATTTTGACTATCTTTTATGGGAATCGCGGGAAAACAGGACGTGTATGACCGTTATTATTCAAACTTGGAACTTGTGAGTCTTTATCAAGAAATGAGGTATTATTTGGCTGGCTGCCAGAAAGTATTTAATAAATTATATTTCTACATACGTTCTATATTTTATATTTTAATATATGGAAAAAATTGCTGAATACTTACCTACCTGTTTAAAAGTAATAATTGTGTGGCCGAATTTTAACTAATAAGTAGAAACAAATCTAAGATTAGTAAAACATGGCCTCGAAAGAAAATTTATAAAAACAACCTTTTATTTAAATGCTCTAAATAGAAGAAACAGCCTAAAAATTAAGCTTGTAAAAAAGTCTAGTATTGCCAGTTCTGGTTTATAGCTTTACCAGAAGCTTTAAGTGATTACTATGTCTTAAGAATCACAATGAAAAGTGCGTTCTCCGCATATAAAAATGTCAACAGTCACGGTTGGCAGAAAAACACAACAGGGCTTATTATTATCAAACAATTACAACGCTCGAACGAGACTGCTTCGTTTGTCGAGTGGTCGCAACTCGCAAGCGCCACTGCCGAGCATGAGGTCCTGGGTTCGATTCCCGGGTCGGGCAAATGGCAAATGATTTCGTAGCACGATGTCTACTTTCGCACTATGACTGCCTTTTGTACGGTAGCACGATGCCAACATTTTGAAACCACCATACATTAGAACGCACGATGCCTACTTTTTAATTTTTATCCCGGTTACATCGCAGTTTGTCAACTTTATGAAAAATTGAATCTGACTAATATTGGATTTTTCCATCAGGAATTTCTCAGTAGCAGCCACGGAGTCTGGATTTGTGCCCCGTTGATGGAAATAGGCTCGCCCCCTATTACATGAGACTTAAACAACTGGAATAATGTGTGTGTACTATTAGGTATCTCCTTTTATTACCTCTGCCTAACCCTTTGGGAATTACAGGCGTGATATTATCTTATGTTAAAACGGGCTATAATCAGTATTAGATAATTTAAAGCAATTCAGTTTCCCAACTGAGTTGCTGTTACAGAACATCGCAAAACCAGTAGATATTTCTCCACTCGCTTAAAAACCCCAAAAAATACTGTTTTCTCGTTAACACAACGTCAACCAACACGCTCGATAACTCACGTCAAAAAACTCGAAATAAGTACGTTGTATGGAGTTAAATTAATTTATTTTTCCCGAACAGCAATCTATTAAGGGGACGATAAGCGGGGGCCGCGTTAAAATAAATTGATTTTATTCAAATTTCTATTAAGGCACCGGCTCGCTGTGTTTCTGAAGATTGCTACGGGCCCAGAGTTGTTTCTGAGAAGTTGAGAAATATGTTGATGGCTGGATGCGGCTTTGAGAGGGAACAGGGCCAGCGAGAGAGGGATTTGAAGAAACTATTGCCATCGCGCTGCGTCAAGCCTGTTGCCGTAGAGTGCATAAAATGGTTTTTTTGTTTTTTTTTCATTTTTCGAAGGCCATATTTTCTGTACTTTTTAGTTGCTGAAAAAAAGAAACTACAGGGACACGTGTCCGCAGTAGCCCTTGATTTTATGAAAATAAAAATTGTTCTAGAGGCATTGTTCAGGAGGAAAAAAAACGGGAATACATTTGTAAGGGAATCGCAGCTTGTGTTCGGGATCTTAAGGTTGTAACGAGAAACTACGTACTACTCTGATATCTTGAGCAAACAAAAATCCACTGAAAGTATTCAAGTTTATTTTAGTACCATTTAAATAAAGGTAAATGGTAATATCCAACGCTGACTGAAATTTCATGCAGCGTTTTCAATATAGTTTATAAGGCCTGAATTCCTGCCACACTGATGTCGGTCGCGTACGGTCGGTCGCGTACATCAGCGAGAAAAACAATAGCTACATACGCGCCGCTGACGGCAGTGACACAATAAGATTTAAAAAGAAGTAATATATTTGAATGTCTTTGTATTTACATAATTTTAAATAAATAAATCTAAATCAAAACATTTATTTCAAGTAGGCCAGTTACAGGCACTTTTGAATTGTCGAAACAAAGATGAAAATTCAATGTAGCTACAGTCCCAGTCACAAGACATAAAAACAGTAAAAGTACTGTAGTTGCCCATTCCCTAGCGTAGATCTCTATGGAGAAGAACGGGCAAGAAACTCCATGGACACTCTTTTAAATCAAAATATTGTTACAAAATCTTGGTTACATCATTCATATTGAGATGGTATATTATGTGAGAACAATGTAGCAAGATGTACACGTTAAAAGTGTCCAAAGTAAAAACAAAAAATACAATTCAAAAATAAACATTCAAATAAGCCATGGCAACTAAAAGATGACCAGTCACAACTGACAGTGCCCGTTCACGAACATGACGCATGGATCAGCACCATATGCGCCACCATAAGCGATACATTAGAGTGAGCATGACACTCTCAAAAGCCAGGGCACATTCAAGTCAAGAAAAGACGTAGGTTTCCAGTGAATGATAGCTTTCTAGTACATAATACTTACACAACATGGGCTATGCGATTATATAATACTAAAGAGATTGAATCTATACAATGCAAAGATAGTTGTACAATCTTCAGCAACTCCAACAATACCATTTAATGCTATCGAATGTATGCGCCCCTGTCCTTAAGAAGCAGGACCGGCATTGAGTCAAGCATTTTTATCAGCAATATAATCGATCAACTTGTAATATGCTTGCTTACATAGTGTGCGTTTAATGCATGTTTTAAAGTTCGTCTCATTCGATTCAAGATGTTATTAATGTTAGGCAAATACTTTTGTCAAAATTGTTAAGTGACGAGGGCTTAGACACGGATACTGCCAAATACTTCATTCAGTATTTGTATGGAGATATCTGTACCCAGAGTCCTCAATTTGTCCTGGTTCGGCCGATCCTTAGTCTGTCACTAAAAATTCAAATTCAATTCATTTTGGTTTCAAAAATCGTCTTTGACATAAATAATTGTCACATTACTGTTGTTATGCATAAGTAAAAGAACACATTAATCCATTAGCTGATCCTTTTGGGAGTTTCCAAAAGTGCCGCATCCATTTTTCCCACGTCCACCGCAGATTCCCACTCAAAGCTTGTAATTGAAAAGTTTGCAAGGAGAGATCTAACGTGATTTATAAGACAGACGAAATGTTCGTCCGGCGACCTTTTTATTCAACGAAATCTTGTTATGTACTCTACTTATGTACTTTGAGTAAATTATGCAAGTTTTTTTTTTATATTGAGATATTTTTGGTGCCGATTAGTAGTAGTAGACAGTAAAAAAAATTACTGTTCGCGATGTGGAGAACATCGGCGAACTACGGGTTACTACGAATTTAGTACATGATTCGTTACCAGTGTAAAAATTTTTCGTCTGTTATTAAAAAACAAAGGAGCTCGAGGCTAAATAATAACAGCCGTTTGGGTCGATCTTCAGGTTAAGTTGCGCTTGCCTAGGCTGGTCCGTACATGGGTGACCACCCATTACATACCGAGTTTCCTCCGTGCCTCGGAAAGCACGTTAAGCCGTTGGTTCCAGCCTACCGCCAGACCCGACTTACCGTATCTTATAATTCAGTACAGTATAATTCAGTAGCTCCATGTAAAATTGGTATTCAGCTGCATTTGGTAAGACTGGAAACCAACCCCAACATAGTTGGGAAAAGGCTGGGCATATGTTGAATTCCGGAGGCAATTCTCAATCACAACGTAAATAAGAACTGTCTGACATAGAGATTGCATGGCACTGCGGTTTACAAAAACCACAGCAGATAAGCGTTGGCTTAAAAATCGAATATATTTTATCGCAACATTTTTAAACACTTTCAACATGTTTTTATATTACAAACTTTAACACTCTCATTTCGATATCAGCATAAACTATATCTTAAAACCCCTTGAATATTAAAACTACATTAATTTAAAATAAAACATTCAAAATTCACTTTTCAGTTTTAAAATTAACAAGTTTATTTTAAAACTTTGTGACCATAAATCAGTGGGATCGACTTTATTAAAATAATTTACATTATAAATTGCGTTAAAGGGCAATTTTGGGCATTATGGGACAGCGATGGGAATAAACAGGATGACCGTTATTAAAATGGGGATTCATGGGGGAAACAAACCGAAATAGTATATAGGAAGTTGTTTTGCCCGTGAACATAAATTATGTTTATTTTGAAAATAGCATAAGCATTACAGAAGCATGCATATAATCAGCCTGTAATGTTCCACTGCTGGGACACACGGCCTTCTCTCTACGAGATGGGATCCAGTGCGGGTTGGTAGATGTCACAAATGTCTTCGAATTTTTGGTTCTAAGACATGCCGGTTTCCTCACGATGTTTTTTGATGTTTGTTTGTAAATAGGTTGTGAGTGATGAATGAGTTTTTCTTTTTTTTTAACTAGTTGGGGCCGGTGTTCTGTACCTGACTACTCTGAGAAAAAGCAGCCGAAACAAACTCAGAGGTCATACGTAAATTTTGGTCTACTCATAATGAGGACAATGCAATAAGTGTCTCAGATAGTCTTTTGAATAAAGAACCACACAGATGTGAGTCAGTGCCAGCATTTGCTCAAGGATAGTGGAAACTAACGATGCCATCTTGATTTTTAAATACTATTTCCACAGATTATTTCATTAATGTTTACCAATAGCGCCCTCGTGACAATATCAAACTCCAAAAGAACCAGCCTGGAAGAATAAGGTCAGTGTTTTTTGTGGTCACTGAACCTCTTTCGTGATGCTCTGCCGGCGTATCGCAAAGACAATAAAGTTGCATGTGGTAGTAATTTCACCTGTTAAACTGGAGAACAACAAGGCTGGCGTACGGGTAATTAAAAATTGACACCATGAGTATATCTTGCTGCTGTGTACTGACGCCAGCACGTCAAGCTACCCGAAACTGTCAAATTTTCCCATTCAATCTTGAATCTAAACTCTTTTGGAAAACTGGCACTTAAGATTTTTTTCTCTACTTCAATGAAGAAGAACAAGAAAAAGGTTTCATTAATTTGAGGATGTATTGGCATGTTATTTGAAGCATCCTGGCTCTGATTCTCTCTTAGATCTGATTATTTACGTTCCAAACTTAAATTTTGAAATTAACAAATTCGTTAATTTTTCTGCAAATTAAACAATTTAATCTATCTTTTTACATTATATACCACTTTTTAATATTAGTGATAAAGCTATAAGGGCCGGTAAAATTATAGCCCTACTTGAAGAAGGTTGTTCGCAAACTTACGTGTCTCAGCGGCTAAATGTGAGTCGTTCTACTGTCCAGAGGACTTGGCAACGGTATCAAGAGACCGGTTAGGTCAAAAGAAGACCCGGTTTGGGAAGAAAACGATGCACAGAACCAAGAGATGATCGCTTTTTGGTGAGTCAGGCGTTGCGGAATCGTAAGGCTTCAAGTGTGGACCTGAAGAAGTAAGAGGAGTAGAAGTTAGCTTGTGGACGGTCAGGAGGAGGCTTTTGGCTGCCAATATTAGGAGTTACCACCCGGCTCGAGGCCCTAAATTGCTCCGTGAGCACCGTGTTGCTCGACTTCAGTTTGCTCGAAACTGTGCTTCATGGACTCTGGAGGACTGGAATCAAGTATTGTTTTCTGATGAAGCTAGAATCTCTTTGTGTGGAGGGGACCGACGCTGGCGAGTGCTGCGAAGACCACGGGAACGCTATGCCTAAGTATGTTTCGAAAAAAAAAAATGGCGGAGGCTCCGTTATGTTTTGGGCAGCAATGAATTCGACGGAACGTATGGAGTTATTTTTCATAGAAAATGGAACATTCATTGCACACCGGTACATAATGGGATTCCTAATTCCATATGAACAACCCGCATTGACTGCACTTGGGGAAGATTCCATTTTTATGGGCGACAATGCACCGCAATCGCCTGCACCTTTCTGGCGACGTGGAAGCGTACATGCAAGAAGTTGGAATCCGTCGTTTAGATTGGCCAGCTCGAAGTCCTGACCTCAATCCAATTGAGCACGTCTGGGATGTTCTAAAGAGACGGGTAAGATCAGTGCAACCTGCTCCACAAAACATCAGGGAGCTAAAAAGAGTCATTGCAGAAGAGTGGGAACGTATTTCTCAAAACGTTAATAAAACATCGTGGCAAGCATGTCCAGAAATTTTTTCAAGAGGAGGTCACACTCGTTATTAGGTTTTTACATTTGTAACTTTATTTAATTAAAAAAAGTAAAAAAATCTTCTTGTCTTTATTGCCGACCACTTCTCATTGTTTGGCCGTGCACATCGGTTTAAAGAATTCATCGAAAATTTAAAAAAAAATTGCCAGAATTCACTTCACGCGTATTAATTTACACGATTACAAGTATACAGACTACGTCGAACAATTAAATTTCATTTAATTAACTCAAATCGACCTTACAACGTAAATTTCCTTAGGTGCCCGTTTTTGTTTTGCAAACTTTTGTAATACTAAAGCGATAAAGTTGAAAATCTTTTAAAGAAATTTGACAGATTGTAGTAGTTTGATGTGCTGACGTCTGTGCCTTACTGACTTGTCAATGTAAACTTAAAATGTCACTTACGGGATATCTTTCGTGAAAGCTTAAAACAGTTTTTGTCAATGTAACTTCCAAGAAAAAAAAACCAAGCTTACATAATATGTCAAGATGAGACATTTTCCGGAACATTTTCCGGAATGTAACAGAAATAATGTAATCCAAAGATTCACCAAAACAATTACATTAGAAATTAAACCATTTTATTACCAAAAATATCCAACAGTGAACCTGTTGCGTTCGTTAATTAATTCTTAGTTAAACTCACTCAAGAGAAAACCGGGAAAAATGGCGTGATGAAGGAATTACTTTTTTTACGGGCCGTCGGGTCCGTGGGCCTTCGAGCCGGATCCGTAATGATTTATTGTGGACCCGGACCTTCGGGCTGCAAATGTAGCTATCCATCATCGTTGGTACTGTGACCAAGTTTTGAGATTAGTATTTTGTGATTTTCGGTGACTGTCTAGGATGGTGGACAAAGGGAGTAAGTACTTTTGAGTTTAAACATAAGATTTCACAGTTGGGTAAAAAGATAAAGGATAAAACTGGACGGACTTAATAACTGTCTTAACAGTCCAGTCTCGGTCGCGCACTCGGTCGTGACGGGCGCGTATCCTCGACAGCGCTAATTACCTATATCGAGTTAAAATGACGGACGTTATCAAGTGTAATTCCTGTAACATCGTAATCGATGAATTGTTATCGTACATTCAAAATAAAGTATCGGTTATTGACGAAGTGACGTTGGTGCAAATCTGTAAATCGGCATTCACCAGTGCCGAGATTAAGTTGTCAAAATCTCTTCTGTTTGACGCGTTTCGAAGTGACTTGAGAAAAGTTGTTCGCAAAAATAAAGGCAAAGAAGAACGTGACCTAGCGGACATCATGAAACTGTTCAAAACACATCCGGATGAACTTCCAGTGTTTGTGGCACGGCAACTGGAAAAGTTACCACCCGTCACCTTTGACCACCTTGACTGCACAAAGCTACTGAAAGATCTCATGCGAATGCAAACTTCAATTGAAGAGATCAAGTCGACGTATGCTACGCTGAATCATCTGAATGATTTAAAGGATGAGGTTTTGCACCTTAAGAACGATTTGCTACCCCCTACATCCGTGTCAAAAGTGAATACCAAGCGTGGTGCATGGTTGTTAGATAGTGGTCCTGGGGGATTATCCTATTTACGTGATGCACAAAATAATAAGGAATACGCTTCTGGAGAACATACACCAAAATATCGAGAAATTGAGCGGGTAGAAGGTAAACAAACCGAGCGTGAGTCAAGTACAGAGCAACGGTCGCCGGCGCCGGCGGTGACGAGCGAAAACGTAACCGGTGTGACAAGTTACGTATCGGTGGCGCGTACAGCGGCGCGGGCGGTGACGTCATCGCACTCGAGCCCCGCACCTGTAGCAGCACCTGCGAGTCAGCTGTGTCCCGCTGCTAAAGCAAACGATAATAATGGTAATTGTTTAATGAAGCAGCCGCGTTTGGATATGTTGTGTTCGAACGAAACTGATTTGATTGTAAATCCTGATAATGAAGGGTGGAGAAAAGTGACATATCGCAAAAAACGATCCAGCTATCGTTATCTGGGCAAATCGGGTATAGCGAGTGATATGAATTGTAATTTTAAAGCTGCGGACAAGAAAGTTCCTGTCTTTATAACGAATATACATAGTGAAACCACTGAGAATGACATAATTGTATATATTCGCGGTAAGACTCAGGAAACGGTATCTTTGGAAAGAATAACTATGGAAAAGGAAAAAGGACACAAGGCATTCAAATTCTTAGTTTCCGAATCGAAATTACCTATTTACCTGGACGAAAATATATGGCCCAAAGGTATTATATTCAGACGTTTTATGTATTTTAAACGCCGTTATCCGAGCAGATTATCGTCTGCGCCCGGCTATAGTGAAATAAATAATGGATAAATCTATTTGTCGGTTCGCCAGCTATAACTGTAAAAATGTGAAACGCTCCATTGATAGCGTAAGGGAGTTATGTGACACCTGTGATCTGATTGCCTTGCAAGAGACATGGTTGCTTCCAGATGATATACCGTTTCTAAACACGATCAACAGTGGCTTCGGGTGCACGGGAACGTCGGCGGTCGACACGTCCGCTGGCATACTGCGCGGGAGGCCGTATGGCGGGGTCGCGCTGTTGTGGAGAAACAGTGTTTTCCAGCAAGTGACAGTGTTGAAGTGTGTCAGTGCTCGTATATGTGCTATTAAGATAACAAGTGTTCAACCGGCGATTGTAGTAATAAGTATCTACATGCCTACGAATTCGGTGGAGAACTTGCCTGACTTTACGGACTGTCTAAGTACAGTGAGTGCAATTGTAGACGAATATGGTATTGAGTCTGTATTTGTATTAGGCGATTTCAATGCTGATTTACATGAATTGTTTTTTAACGAGCTTGGTAATTTTTGTAGTGAGCAGTATTGGTCGTGTGTGGATGTTGATTTTCTGGGTACTGATTCGGGGGCTTACACCTTTATTAGTGAGGCGCACGGGTCATGTAGCTGGCTAGATCACTGTATTGTGACTCAGGCGGCAAAGCGAGCTGTTGTGAATGTTTTCATTGTTTATGACACTAATTGGTCCGACCATTTTCCCCTAGTTCTTGAATGCAACTTGAATTTATTGACACCAAAGTTACCTAATACTACAAGTTCTTATAACAACGTTGTGTGGGGTGTTAGAAATGATAAACAGGTTGTTAAATATACCAATGAGTGTCATAAGCGTCTGAATTTAATTGATTTTCCTGTCGAGTGTATAAGATGTGCTGACAAATATTGTAATGAGCTTGGTCACACGCATGCACTGGACAGTTTGTACTCTGACATTGTGTCTGCCCTTCGTGATGCGTCTTTGGTGGGTCGAGGGGACACCAGGGCGGGTGGGAGTGGTCCGCGTGTAGTGGGATGGAACGAGCTTGTCAGAGAGGCTCACAGAAAGGCTCGGTTGAAGTTTTCTGAGTGGGTAGCGTGTGGTAGGCCTAGGTCAGGCATCATGTATGCGGAAATGTGTGAGACCAGAAGGGTGTTTAAATCACGATTGAAGGCATGTCAAGATCGTGAAGTACAGATTAGGATGGACATTCTTGCGAAGAAGCATTCCAGTGGTGACTTCCATGGGTTTTGGAAGCACACGAGCAAAGCAAACGGTAGGCCGAATCTTCCTGTGAGCGTCGATGGAGTTAGTATATATAAGGGAATAGCGAATGTTTTTAGGGAGCATTTTTCTATACAGTCCCCTATGGGGTCGGCAGGTGCAGTGTTCAGTGCTGGGTTGCCTAATGAGGTTGTTGGGGTTCGATACTTGGCCAAAGACGTGGCTTCAATTATCAAGAATATGACGAGAGGTAAATCCCCTGGGCATGACGGTCTCAGCATTGAACACCTGCAACATGCTGGCCCACATATTAATCGAGTCCTCGCGATGTTTTTCTCGCTGTGCGTGAGCCACTCTTACCTGCCCTCGGATCTTATGAGGTCTGTGGTGGTGCCTGTTGTGAAAAATAAAACCGGTGACCTTGCTGATAAAGCGAACTATAGGCCTATTTCGCTAGCCACCATCATAGCTATCATAGCATCATAGCTTAATACACAGTTGGGTAAGTATGTAAACCTGCATGATAACCAATTTGGTTTCAGACCACACCTGTCTACAGAGAGTGCCATACTGTGTCTTAAGCACACCGTCAGATACTATACAGACCGTAGGACTCCCGTATACGCGTGTTTCCTCGACTTATCCAAGGCTTTTGACCTGGTTGCGTATGATATCCTGTGGGATAAGCTCGCGAGCATTAATCTGCCGCGTGAACTTGTGGCTATCTTCAGGTATTGGTATGCGCATCAGGTCAACAGTGTCAGGTGGATGGAGGCAGTGTCGGAGCCGTATCGGTTGGAGTGTGGGGTGAGGCAGGGCGGCCTGACCTCGCCCACCCTTTTCAACCTCTACATGGATGCACTCATTGTCGCGCTCAGCAGTGAGCATGTCGGTTGTCATGTTGACGGTGTATGCGTCAACAATTTAAGCTATGCTGACGACATGGTCCTGTTGAGCGCGTCGGTCTGTGGTCTGAGGAGGTTGCTACGAATATGTGAGGATTATGCAGGTGAGCACGGTCTAAAATATAACGTCTCAAAAAGTCAATGCATGGTCTTTGCGTCTGGTGGTGCTAAGTGCCCTGAAACGGTGCCTCCGCTTTATCTGAATGGTTTACCTCTGGATAGAGTGGATCAATTTAAGTACCTTGGGCATTTAGTCACGTCTGATCTCAGGGATCATGCAGACATCGATCGGGAGCGGAGGGCTTTGTCGAAAAGAGCAAACATGCTCGCCCGCAGGTTTGCACGTTGTTCAAATCTAGTTAAAATCACCCTGTTCAAGGCGTACTGCACCTCTCTATACACGTGCAGTCTGTGGGCTCGCTACACACAAGCTAGCTACAACACCCTCCGCGTCCAGTATAACAATGCGTTCAGGGCAGTGTTGGGGCTGCCTCGTTTCTGCAGTGCCTCGGGCATGTTTGCGGAAGCGCGCACCGACTGTTTTCACGCCACCATGCGCAAGCGGTGCGCGTCCTTGGTGCGCAGGGTGCGAGCCAGCTCCAACACTGTCCTGGCGATGATTGCGGGGAGACTTGATTGTCCTTATATGAGGCACTGCTGTAACCGGCATGTTGCTTAGACCTAATGTTTACATATAATTATATACGATTGTTTTGACATATTTCTTTTAATTCCACGTATTGTATTATTTTGATAATTAATTTTGACATTTAAATTTCTTGTAATTCCAAATTTTGTATTTAATAATTTATTTTGACATTTATTTATTTATTTCTTAATGTAATTCTGCAATTTTAATTATATGTGTTTGTATTTTTGTTTAATATGGGTCTCGGACCTGAAATAAATGATTTTATTTTTTATTTATTTTTTAACGTTTTCAAGTTACAAAATCTGAAATAGAAATCTAGTGAATACATCGTCTGCCTAGCCTTTTCCCAACTATGTTGGGTTCGGCTTTTAGTCTAGCCGGATTCAGCTGGATATTTGTATTTTACTGCCTATCTGACTTCTGCAACCCAGTTAGTGCTGGGTAATACGATAATACCCCTTGTCCGACTTTCGGGCCACTGACTACCTGTAATGACTGTCAAAGATCTGCAAATGACAGCCGGAACCAACAATTTAACGTGCATTCCGATTTACAGAGGAAACTCGGTATGTAATCGGTATTTCGGACGACCCGAATGGCGCAGCGGTAGAGGGCTGCCTTACGTTCGTTGGGTCCCGGGTTCGAATCCTGGTAGGAACAAATGTTTGTGTGATGAGCACGGACATTTGTTTCAGAGTCATGAATGTTTATAATTATGTATAATAAGTATGTATTTACAAACAAAAAGTATCTATGTAGTATATCAACTATCTGGTGTCCACGACACAAGCCTCGTTGCTTAGTGTGGCGTTAGATGGCGCTGTGTGTAATGTCCAGCAATATTTATATTTATATTATATTTAATGGGTGCTAACCCATCTACGGATGATTTCGACATCAAGCGCGGCTTAAACTAAAGATTGACCCGATCGGCTTTTGTTATTTTAGACACGAACTTCTATTTCCTATGAAATATTAATTAATACACGATTTCGCCAATTCGCCATTAATAATTCCGGGATAATCTAAGTAATTCCCATCAAGTTGGTCGCACTACTCGCGCTGTTTCCTTAATTAATATAAATTACATCATTGTTGCAATGATTAATCGTATTAACGATTAATTTATTGTTATTGCAAACAATTGTTTCGTTAGGCGATAATTAACGCGTGAATGTTGTAAGTTAATCTGAAAAGAAAGACGGTGGAAAGTGGTGGCGGCCCCGACTTACGAACAGGTTCGAACCCAGGCAGGCGTATTACTTTTTGTAATTTATTTCATCACCACTGCTTTCAAAAACGGTGAAGGCAATTCAATCCATTCCCTCTCATAGACAGGAGGCCTGTGTCCCAGCAGTGGGAACATTAGGCTGGTGATGATGATGACGTAATCTTAGACGCACCATTATGCAATTACCCTGCTGGTAACCTTACTCACTTCACAACAACTTGAGACAAAATTCAGTGAATTTTCTTCACCATATTAGCTAATTATCTTTTAAGCTTTTTAATAAAAGATTACCTTTTGATGTTGTCTCCATGGATTTCATCATGCACATTGCGTGCTTACTTATTAATTAGGGGAACCTTCCTACATCAAAAGCAATTATTTCGGACACGCAATGGGATTAGCGATTTGAAAGGAATAGAAAATAATTATAACAGTATTCATATTCTTCTTATTGGATCTGGGACTTTTGCGCAAAAGACACTTGCGCGAAAAGACATATGAGCGCATGGACTTTTGCGCGATTGGACACTTGCGCGAATGGACTTTTGCGCGAAAGGACACTTGCGCGAATGGACATTTGCGCGACTACACTTTTGCGCGACTTTTTCATCATGGGTGTCGTTTTCATGGTTTTTGGGGTCGCTGATAATGAAAATGAGGTCAAAATGAAAATCCAAGACGGCGCCCAAGAAAATTTTCAGTTGTTCCTTCATGGGTGTTGTAGAATAACAACACCCATGAAGGAAAAGACATATGAGCGCATGGACTTTTGCGCGATTGGACACTTGCGCGAATGGACTTTTGCGCGAAAGGACACTTGCGCGAATGGACATTTGCGCGACTACACTTTTGCGCGACTTTTTCATCATGGGTGTCGTTTTCATGGTTTTTGGGGTCGCTGATAATGAAAATGAGGTCAAAATGAAAATCCAAGACGGCGCCCAAGAAAATTTTCAGTTGTTCCTTCATGGGTGTTGTAGAATAACAACACCCATGAAGGAACAACTGAAAATTTGACTATGACTTTGATGATAGAAAAACCAAAAAATTTCCTAGGCACCATCTTGGAATTTCATTTTGACCTCGTTTTCGTTATTAGCAACCCAGAAAATCGTGAACACGACACCCATGATGAAAAATTCGCGCAAAAGTCCAGTCGCGCATGTGTCCATTCACGCAATTGTCCTCTCGCGCAAGTGTCTTGGCGCGCAGAAGTCCGTTTGCGCAAAAGTCCAATCACGCAAAAGTCCATTCGTGCAAATGTCCAAGCGCGCAAATGTTCGTTCGCGCAAAAGTCCGATCCCGCAAAAGTCCTTGCGCGCATATCTTCTTTCACGCAAGTGGGATCGCGCAAGTGTCGTTCGTGCAAATGGCTTTGGCACAAGTGTCTTGATACCCTTCTTATTAGTTATAAAAAAAAGTATAAAATTAAGTGTTCAAGACAAATTTGGAGAATAAAAAACCCAACCATTTAAAAAGAGAATGAACATACTTGAATATGATGTATTTTGTGTTTTTTTTTTTTCAGATATAGGTACACTGCCTTTACGTTTTCGGGTTAAGCTTGACCTTCTTCTTTACAAGAGAAATAATAACCTGAAAACCTATTAATATATATATATATATATATATATATATAACCATATATATTATATTATATTATAACCCATCTTTATTAATGTTCCCAAAACTTATGGCAGAAGTTTACATTCAGTGCGTTTGTCGTAGGTACTGACGAATTTTTCGAACATAAGAAACAATGGATTAGGAACTTCGTTCAAAATTCTTCGAGTCGTGTTTGAGGTACAGAATTGGGGTACTGTTGACTGAGACAACTTAATTTATAAAACAGATTATTACTTTACCAACGCTTATTACAGAAAAAGGTGGCGAGACAGCTTGGACGCGTACCGCGAGAGCTAGTTCAAGGAGGCACGGGAAAAGAGCTTATGGAAGGAATTGGTAGAGATTTTTATCCAGCAATGGGACACTAAAAAAAGGTAACATTATTTATTCAACGTTGATAAATCTGAACGTCTGCTGAAATTAATAGATCAGATAGCACCAGGAACTTTCTGTGACAAACTCTTTAACAACATTGTCCGCTAAGTATAGCAAAATTCAGAAGACTATATTTAACTATGTTTTTTTCCTTTGTAAATGTCCTAGTCTTTATCACGACAAGACTTACGAGAATTCACATAACGCAAAGACATAGCATTTCATATGGTATCCATAACACTAAATATTTAACAATCTCACATGAAAATAAAATACACAAAATATACATCCAGATATCAATTCTTGAACATTAAGTAAATACCATAAACCCGTGTTATTTGTTTAGAATCGCGACTCCATCCCACGTCAAACAACAATGCTTACAACCGTCATGCATATAGTACACTCTCGTAATTTAATGGAACCTAAGACTAGGTAATAAAGTTCATTTTTGCTTAAGTTTGTTGGTGGTATAGTATACGTAAAATGGTGGTTTTTAGATAAAAGACGTTTACAATTTGTCGTATCACGGAGGCTTGTTAGTGTGACGTGGGTTGTGAGTATTGTGACGTCAGCAGAGTGTGTACTAACAAACATATTGGTCGGTATTCAAATCCGGGGGTCTATGTTTGGACGTTAGTGTACGGGTGGTTGTAAGATGGTTGTGCGACGGTTGCTGTGAAAGAAAGCCGTCAAGGAAGTAAATGATTGCAAACTAGCACAGTATTCGGCGGTTCATACGGTGTGTAAATGGTTCACATAATTTTAACAGTTATCAATACTTTATTATGATTTACTTATCACAGCTTTGGTTTCATCATTTTTGCCTTCTTCATCTTTAACTGATTTATCAAGAAAAAAAAAAACATTTTATTGCAAAAAAGCGTGGGGTGCTTTTCAAGATATATACCAACAATATTGTAATCTAGCACCCTACGCTTTTTACCGTTAAAATGTTTTATATTCTTAATCACTCTATTCTTTTTTGAAGTTTAAAAATATTTTCTGATTTATAGTTCGACTAGTTACAAAAGCGTGTTTTTATAGCTTTTATTAAACTATTATTTATAATTCTTCGATACCTACATCTTCCTAAAGATATTATTATATTATTATTAGATATAATTGTATTGTATAACGGGCTGGTGTCCGCAACTCCACGTCAAAGCGCGTATTTTGCGTGCGAATATTTCTATATTAGATATAATTTCCTTTATTCAGTTTAACTACTTACTATATACTTTTTTAAATATATTATTATTAGATATTATTATTATTATATTATATAAAATAGATGAAAAAAGACAAAATTTTTAATATACTAAATGTCTGCTTAATAATAGATTGGAAATTACATGGAAAGGAGAACAATTTTCGACAAGCTTGTAGTTATCACAAACTGGTTTTAAAACTATAACTATTGTTCGAATTTAAGACAACAACTAGTAGCAATTGCTATTTACTCAATAACGCCAAGCGTGGGTAAGCTGAGTTACGATTTGTGAGGTTTTCGGCTAATGATATATCATGGTGTTTATAATAGGGTAAACTAACAAGGGGACGTGCAGCACAAAATCAAAATCATTTATTTGAGTAAATAGGGAACAGGAGGATCTTAAAGATAAAGTATATTTCTCTTATTCTGCCATTAATTTCGGCGTGCAAATTTTACTTAATAATTATATAGTTAATAAAAAATGAAAAATTGATTAATTTGAATCATGCATGCAGTTTATAAATTGTTATTGATTCAATTGTAATTGTATTAGATTAAAAAATAAATTTAATTAATTAGTTTATTAAATAAAATTCAGAATTTACAATTTATAATCTAGGAACTCAAGTACAATAGAGGAGCATTAAATTTATCTATTAAGATTTTTGTAAGAATACGCTTATATTTAAAAAATGGGAGTGTCGTGGTGCTTGGAATTTTGTTTTACAATTTTATACACATAATATAACTGTTGTTCGATGTGAGTGTGAGATTCGTCTTGGGTTTATATAACTTCTTGGTATTATGAGATCGAGGGGCATAGTAGCTTGTCGCTTGCTAAAAAAGACGCTTATGCTTAAAAACAAATATACCAGATTCCAAGATATAAATGCACGGTAAAGTAAGTATCTTATATTTTCTACAGAATGGGTGACAAGAATCTATTTGTTTCAACCTAAATATAGCCTTCTCGGAAATGTACCAAATATATAAGGAAATCCGCACTGGGCCCGCGTAGTGGATTATAGCCCATTCCCTCTCATTGAGAGGAGGCCGTGTCCCAGCTGTGGGAACATTATAGGCTGATGATGATAAGGAAAATTATTACTATGGTGGAGTTTGCAAACTATGTTTGGTTAGTTAAACATAAATGTAGAGAAGGATATATTCATAAAATGCTGAGGGGTGTTTATAATTCAGGTCGATGACCTCAGTAGAGCTTCCGGAAGAGTGGGTCTTGAAATGAACATGGACAAAACCAAGGTCATGTCGAATACCCATGTCACACCCATTCCTATCAAGATCGGAGACTCTACTCTCGAAGTTGTAGACGATTATGTATACGATACGATTATGTATGATTGTACCTGGGACCAGTTCGGTAGGTCTAACTTCGAGAAAGAGGTCAATCGTCGAATCCGACTCGGCTGGGCAGCGTTCGGGAAGTTGCGCGGTATCTTCTAGTCCAACTTACCGCAGTATCTCAAGACGAAAGTGTGTGTTGCCAGTGATTACATACGGGACCGAAACGTGGTCGCTCACAATGGGCCTCATCAGAAGGCTTAAAGTCACCCAAAGGGCAATGGAGAGGGTAATGCTCGGAGTTTCCTTGCGCGATCGAATCAGAAATGAAGACATCCGCAAGAGAACCAAGGTTACCGACGTAGCCCGAAGAATTGCCAAACTTAAGCGGCAGTGGGCAGGGCACATTGCTTGCAGAACGAGGCCTATGTCCAGCAGTGGACGTCTTTCGGCTGAAATGATGATGATGAATTAACTTAGTTCATGGTCTATTCGTCTGCCAAACGAGCAGAGTTTCTTTTCCATACATACAGTCATACATACATAATATCGCACCTCATCCTCAAAGGGTTAGGCAGACGTGTACCTAAGGGTACACCCACATTTCGCCAGTTTAGTTAAGTTTACTAATTTCTCAGTAGCAGCCCCTATTACATGGGACTAACCATGTAATAGGGGCCGCTACTGAGAAATTCCTGATGGAAAAAATCCTGGGAATAGAACCCAGGACCTTATGCTCAGCAGTCGCACTTGACCAAACAATAGACCAGCCATGCAGTCTTTTAAATGTATAATATAAAGTTGGGATTGCCATACCAAATCCACTAAAGAAAAGGCTTTTCGGCTTAATTTGTTTCCACAATAAATCTCTCTTTAGATAGTGTTATTTTTTCTGCTAACTATAATATAAAAGTCTCTTATAAAGGTCTCAGGTGATACCTACCGAGTAACAATACACTTAGAGCGCATTACCTCGCTTTTTAGACACCTGAGTAACGCATGATAGATGGACCTTTACCACACTTCACACCGTACCCGACCCGTAGTTTTGGTTGCAAATTATCCCGTTTTTGTCAAAAAACAGTTTGTTAATGTTTAAAAGAGGTAGAAACTGGTTTTTATTTTGTGAGGATGTTTCTTAACTTCCTCACAAAATACCCCGACTAAAAGTGAGTGGAACTTATTTCAGTCAGAATACAGCATTGACCGTCCCAGCGGATACCAATACCACTAGCTCTACGTACTTAAGATCTGTAAGTATAAGACAATCTTACGACTTTCATTAAATTAAATCGTATTCAGGAGACATAATTATATCTAGCAATAATACGTCTGGCACATTCTCTAATCAAATAGACAAAACAGATTGTCTACAGTGGACCAAAGCCACAGATTTGCCACAAAGGCCAGTTTACGCTTTGATCCCATCCGTTACGAGTCTAAATCTGACTGCCAATTCATCATAGGTACAGGAAAAAATAATTAAATAAAAGGAACCTTAAAAAATTACACGAGCAGAAATTAACACAAACGAAAAAACACTAACCCAAATTCTAAATCCGAAAAATGAAATAGAAAAAAAAAATCTTGTCGAGCTGTAGGTTGTAATGAAGATTCAATTAGAACCAGATTCTTTATATACTCCGAAGCGTGAATGGACCTCACTGAAAGGACGAGGCTCGTGTAAAAATAACGTAAAACATAAATAAAAAAAACCTTCTGACAACCTTGTTTTTGCAACGTCTTCAATCAGGTGAGAACTGTAGCGTGAGAGCGACATGGTTTAAATTCGAATGTGTTGTAGTTTTCGGGGTGTGCGGTTAAGTTTGCAGATTTGCGAGGAAGGAGGGACGCTCACAAAGGCGTCCGAGTCCATATTCATGCAAGTCCGGATGAAAAAGTTGGTACAATGCGAGTTGCGTCATTAGGGAGCGCGCGCCTGAGTGTGGCTAAGTGGCAAGTTGCTGGGCTTACCGGGTACTCTGCGCATTCGAGTTTCGAATACTTTCGTTCTACTTTCGAAAAGGAATTTTGCGTTTCGGCTTGATTTCGGGTGTTAACAGATACTTCGCTCATTCGAGGACCGAATACTTTCGAATGTTTGGTATTCGAATATTTTGACGCCCTGTTTAGAAGTAAGTCGTAGGTTCGGTGTATTTTTGTTATCACTACTGTTTCTTAAAACGGTTAAGGAATCCGGTGACCAAGAACCAATGAAGACATGTGTCTATCAACCCGCACTGGGCCAGCGTGGTGGAATATAGCCCATTCCCCCTCATAGAGAGGAGGCCGCTGTCCCAACAGTGGGGACATTATAGGCTGATTATGCCTATGCTAATTTTAGATTATTTCCAACGCAGGATGTGCGTGTGTGTGTTATATCTTGTTAGCAAATACTGCCAATGCTCCAATTTGTATGCAACAATGGAAGATCGCTGTGATGTTCTAATGGCTTCATTCCATTTGGATGCAGCATAGACAATAGGATCTCAACTCTGCATTGTAGAGATTGTTGTGTCTCATACTGGTAAACCCAATACTGAAAGTCGTATAGTAATACTAACTGACTCTGAAATACCCACCCAGGTTCTTTTTTATCCGGGGTTGCGGGACTGTTCGAAAGAGATACCGTGGCCCCGGAACCCAAAGGGCGATGAAGGAACATGGATGGGTTTTAGTCAGTAAAAGTCTGACACTCCTTCCTGCTCCGCCCAGAGCGGGAGAAGTCATTTGATGATTTACCAACCGAAAAAAAAAAAAAAAAACTTTTTTATTTACCAGGAATTAAATTAAAAATTAAAACGTTCTTGATACTGGTTGAATAGAATATAAACTTTATTGTAGGTTCACCAAAATTGTTTTAAAATATTGCAAATTTTATGGTTACAACGGTCTTATCGTTGATAACTATATCTTCCACACAATCTTTGGATGGGCTGTACTCATATTCGTAAAATATAAACGGCGGCGGGCAGTTATGGTGTATGCTAATTGCTACTATGTACACAAAAATTTAAAATTATTCAAATAAAGTTATTCAGTTATAATTAATATAGAGCTCAATAAACTTCACCGGGCATAATTATGTCACCGTCAAATTTACCGTTATTATTTTACGGTGGCCATGGTGCAAGTTTTCGTGAGTTTACAATCTCACGAGATAGATTATAATCTGACGGTGCGGCGGTCAATTTACGGTGACATATATACTTACATTCATTCATACATTTGTTTTCATTCATTTCATGTTTTTTTTTTTCATTTTTCTCTTTGTTTAATTTTTTTTTAATTAGTTGTACTGTTAATTTAACCTTTTTAATTTGTGTTTTGTCCTGTGCGGGCTTATAAATGCTTTTTCTTTCTTTCTTTACATAAACTCACGCACTTTTTCCACGAGGGTGGAAACTACAGAACGCCTCCGGCTACGATCTTTACATATTTCTCCTTTGGCATCGTCCACGTCCATACATCTCTGGTCATACTGGTTGCGGTTCGCACACCTCATCAATAAAAACTCAAAATCGCAGTATCGCAGAAATTCTCTCAGTAAAATATTATAATCATCACTTCACACAAATATCCAAGTGCGAACTTAACACACATCAGCGATTTCTCGAAACGAAAAAAAAGATTTCACGACATCGCGAAGAGTATTTTCGCGAAGCACCTTTCGCGTGACACCGAATCTAACAGGGGTACTAAGTACCATTGAAGACTCGTCTCGTTTTAAAAAAGTCCTCGAACTGTTTCGAGTGCGTCGATCTTGCCTGTTTCGTTTGGTCTCTGGCACTCGATTCAAACGATTTCGGGATAGTGATGTGCTGTGATATCCGCAACACGGTTTGCGGATATTTTTCCTTACGCATCAGGAATTCTTTATTTACAGCACTCTCATTCTTCTTTAATTGCAACCTTCTTAAAATATGTTTCCAGAACCTTTTTTGTACAATACTTTATTGCCTCCAATCACAACACTGGTATGTGGTTTGGAAAATTAATTCATAAGGATGCCGGTAATAGTTTCCATTCGTCGTGATTTTTGTACGTCAATAAGGCATTTGTATTAACTACAGTTACATAAAAGGAACAAAGGTGGCTGAGTAATAACAGTCGCTCGAATCAGCCTTCCTTACATGTTAGCCGACTGGTTGCCATCCTGATATTCAGAGGAAGCGCATTCCAAAGGAAAACCGCCTGGACAGGAAAAGAAGATTTAAGAAAACCAGAGCGGTGATTAGGTATCGTATTACCCAGTACGTGGAGGTTGTGGAGGTCAGATAGGCAGTCACTACATTTAAAATACTGGTACTCAGAAGCATCCGGTTAGACTGGAAGCCAACCCAAACATAGTTGGGAAAACGCTAGGCAGATGCACAAAGGAGATTCTTTGAATAAAGAATTATCCGCTAAAAATACCCGCCACGATTTCCCTACCACATCACTATTTACATTCGAAATTCAAAGAAACACCTCTACGCTGTTCGAGAAGATCGTTTGATGTGGCGCGCGATCGATTCTGACTTGACTGTTATCAATATCGAGTTGATATAGCAAAGGGATATCAAAGAAATTGGCTGAGGTGTAAACGAATAAGAGGGTTCAAGGAAATCTTGTTAAAATAATATCTATAAGAGTTTATTTTTTTGATCGTAATCGTAAAGTAAATCTTATACGATTTCAGCAAGGAGGTAGGTGTCAAATTTAAGTATAAACAAAACTGGGGCTATTTCTGTACCAATAAGTTTAATAGAAAAATGTTGCAAAACAAAGGTTAGTTTAGTTTATTGATTGATTATCATTATTTGCTTGCCCTTATCGTAGTTCATTTAGGGTCATCGCAGCATGTCTTATTTTTCCATACTTCTCTATTACTCGTCACCGACACAATGCCAAGTCATCAAATAACAGAAAATTCATGGTCATAATAATAGTGTACTTATGTTTAATAAATAAGTTCCAAACAAATCTTAATCAGTCAAAACCACTTTTGACTGGTGTCAGACAAAACCCTTATGAAGTTAAAATGCGTTTTCTGCTTTAAAAATATGTTGTTTTAATGCACATGATGTTTTTCAAAGGGTCACAAAAAAAAACCTAATATATTTCTAAGTAAATGTTAGTTATTGTTTAAATAGTTTTGTCTAGTCAAAAGTAGTTTTGACCGGTCAAAAGTAATTTTGACTGATTAATAGTTTTGACTGTGACAAATACATTTTTCTCTTCTTTTACTCACACTATCGCCTAACATTTATTTTCTTTTCTTCTTTTGCAGGCCTGCTGGCAGAATTTTCTAAAGAAATAGGCAGTACTTACCTATGTACTTAATATCCGTACCTAATATCATACGTTTTTTCCTATTCTGGGTCCATAAATAATTCATATTAATGACCTACGAAAGAATCTCCATGAAATTTAGCATCAAAATCATCCTATATGAGTAGTAAGTGGCCATCTCAATCTTGGAGAGCGTTGTTGTTTAGTAACAAGGTGAAAATAAAGTTATCAAAAATAAAAAATATATATTTTTTTTGCACTATGCAGTTTATAGTGAAATTTGTTACCACTTTCCCAAGAAACGACATTCCCTTCAATCGACAGACAAGGTATCTACGAGTACATAATAACTCTTGGCTATAAAAACAATATGATAGGAAACACCAAAAAAATCTCCCACAAATTCCTCTCATGTTGTAACCATAGATATGACAAAGCCGTCTTAAGCTTTTCAAACATTTTCATCTCGGCAAAACTTGATATGGGCCCCTTGGGATGCTGAGGGAAAATCTAAATTTTATGCAAGAGAACCCGCGGGCGTGTACTAGCGAAACTAATTTACAGGGGTAAACCAAAGAATCACGGACGGAATTTTTGATGTTATTAAAAATTTTGAATAAAGAACTTTGTTAGCTGTCCCAGAATATGCTGAAATGATATTTTTTTTATGAATAGTTCAAACATACACCCACTAAACAACCTACACTGAACATTAAACCTTTGGGGTTTAAATAGCATAAACATAATCAGTTTATAATGTTCCCACTGCTGGGACACACGGTTCTTCTCTATGAGAGGGAATGGGTCTAAATTCACCACGCGGTGGGCCCGCGTGGTGAATTTAAATTTTGTGCGGATTGGTATTTATGTCACATGTCTTCAAATTTTTGGTTCTAGGACATGTGGTATCCGCACGATGTTTTCCTTCACCGTTTTGAGAGTAGTGGTGATGAAATAAATTACACAAAGGTATGCGACTGCCTGGGTTCGAATCCACGAGTTACTATTCCTAAGTCGGGGCCGCCACCACTGGGCCACCGCTGCTCCTGGGGTTTAAATGATTTGGATTCAAAGAGCCTGAGTGAAGGCTCTGAAAACTAGACATGGTCATCCTTTCCATCACAAGTATGTCTAGACTATCCTAGTCAGTAAATTCTCCGAACCTTGCAGATCGTAGGTATAACTATTGTCAATACAGGGGACCTAAAATGGCCGGTTTGGCTGAATCATAAAAGAACAATTATTATAAATAATATGAATTACGTTACAATTTATAAAATGGTCACAAAGTCACAACTGCGTCCATGACCATTTTAAGAATTTTAACGTTTCCTGTTATGATTCTGTTATATCGGTCTTTTTAGATCCTCAGGAGAAGTGACTGGATTCAAATGGCATTTCAATCAATCTACTCATTCTAATGTAGGATCTTTACCAATCAAAATAACTAGCAAGTACTAGTATGTATGAACGCGAACAAGGCAAAGGACTATGTACGGATCTTAGCGGGTAGCCTTCTGTAGTTTCTGCCTACCCCCTTGGGTAAAAGGCGTGTATTCATATATGTGTCAACTGGCTGTCGCTGTTTGAATTTCAGACCCACGTCATAAAGCATACAACAGGCAACACACACCGGTCGTTATAACCGATGCCAGACCACAAACAAAATTAACTTTCCCTTCAGAACGTGAAATTACGAAAACTGAACGATATTGCAGCAAAATATTACAACAGAGGTAACACTCCAGTATGACGTCACTTCTGTCAGTGACGTCATGTGCCCGCCGGCGATATTATGATACCGGTTTTCAGCCAAATACTTATGAAGAACTGTTAAACACATCCAAAAATCAACGTTGTAGTAACTACTTTAGAGTTGAATTTAAATTGAGTGGCGTCCACTGCACAAATTATATTCAAATAGGAAAAATCTAGGGTTACCATCTGCGAAATTACTGAGAATATGAGTTCTGCAGCTCTAATATTTTAATTTAAAATCGTGTTTTTTTTCTTGTGGTGGGATATTCTCGCGGTTGATTTCTGAAATTGATAAAACGGCAATTTTTTTACGATTTGTCAACTTTACAAGTAAGATATTTATTACTTTTATCAGATGACTTATATTGTACAAAGTCGACTGCTTCTTAAGTCGCAAGCACTCCTGCTGATGGAGAGAAAAACTAAAACATTTATTATGTGGGAACGAAAAAAATAGATAGATATAAAGATAGATAGATACTATGGAGACATCTCTGTCAACAACCCCTTTGGCGAATACAGGCAGAAGGTATAATTATTATGTCAGTTGAATGAAGGTACACGTACAGCTTCAGTAATGAAAATTGTTACCAAAAAATAAAATTACCGTTTCGAAGATTGATGTTTTCAGTTTCTAGCAAAAGTTTAGAACAGCTATCTGTAGGCCATATATGTATAGGGTGACTGGTAATTAGTGACCGATACTTTAAAAACACAATGTACTCATAATAACAAACAAATCTTTTACTAAGGGACCAAACCTGAAATCGCGAAAAAACAATCTGCTGTTCAGTAATTTATGTTCTCCTAACTGGTCAAAATGTACTGAACAGCAGTTTTTTTTTCACCCTTTATTAATTGGCAGATATTAAAAAACGTAGAGCGTATATTAGAAAGCTGTGGTCATATTTCAGGGTGATAGGGGGTGGGGAATGTGATTGAGACGTGTGATTTGACGACCCGAATGAAGCAGCGGTGGTGAGGTTGCCTTTCGTTCTTAGGGTCCCGGGTTCGAATCCCGGTTGGAGCAAATGTTTGTGTGATGAGCATGGACATTTGTTTCTGAGTCATGGATGTTTATATGTATAAAAGCTGTGTATTTACAAACAAAAAGTATCTTTGTAGTATATCAACTATATGGTGTCCAAGACACAAGCCTCGTTGCTTAGTGTGGCACTAGATGGCGCTGTGTGTTCATGTCCAGCGATATTTATTATTGAGACCATCACACTGAATAACTCTCTATGGAAACACCATCGAATACCCAAAAAATAAAGCCTAAAACTAACACCCTAGTTTAAAAACTTTATGGTAACCCTAACAACATCAGAAGTAGGTTACCTCCGACAGGTACCAGCTATTTTCAGTTAATTAGTACGATTTGCAAATTTTTTTGCTGCCACTCAAAAAAAAAACTACCAAGCTTTGACTGGGAATGAGCGATGTTGTGAATTTCGCGGCTTATTTACTTCTGTTAATTCTGTTTATTTAACTTACCTGTGTGGTGTTTTTTTCCAGTAAGTTTCACATATCATGAAAACTGTTACAGTAATCGGGGCGGAATGAGGGCTGTAAGCGAATGTAGTTCATGGATTATTTTAGTACTTTATTTATACGAATCAATTTACACGTTTGAAGGAAAACAACGTGAGAAAACTTGGCATATCATAGATTAAAAAAAACAGAAGACATTTGAAATTTCCCGCGTGGTGCATAATCAGCCTATAATGTTCCCACTGCTGGGACACAGACCTCCTCTCTATGAGAGGAAATAGGCTAAAATCCATTCACATCGGCACAGTGCGGATTGGTAAATGTCACATGTCTTATAATTTTTGGTTCTAGGACATGCCAGTTTCCTAACGATGTTTTCCTTCACCATTTTTAGAGCAGTGGTGATGAAATGAATTGAATGAAATGAAGTAATGCGCCTGTCTGGGTTCGAACTGCACTTCTGCACCGCGTGCTGGATTCCAGCCATACCCTCTCACAGACAGGAGGCATGTGTCCCAAAAGTAGACCTTTTTAAAACTGATTATGTATGTACTGCATTTCTGCCACGATGATGGTGATTTTAACATAACAATGAACATGTAATCCCAGAAGGACTAGGCAGAGTTGTACCTAATACTACACCCACATTTCGCTGTTATGTTTAAGTCCCATGTAATAGGGGGTGAGCCTCTTGCCATCAATCGGGCACAAGTGGCTGCTACTGAGAAATTCCTGATGGAAAAACCCAATAACGCTTTGCCCGACCCGGGAATCGAACCCAGGATCTCAGGCTCAGCAGTCGTGCTTCCGACCACTACACCAACGAGGCAGTCAGTTGTGATATAACTAGTGAAATATGTATGTTCTAAACACCACTTTTTTGGTAATACAGGTACGAATGTGTGAGCACTATGTTTCTCAAATAAAATGCTGTCACACCATACAAAATGCCAGAACTAAGCAACAGACGCCTTTAGTTAATTTGCGTTAAAAGTTTTTTATTTTAAATTCTAAATAAGGAAAGCCAACATTAGCAGATTAATTAATTTACGAGCTACAGACCATTAGGACCATGGCCAAGATAAGGAAAAACCCTTCCCGTGGGTTTTGTAAAAGGTGAGTAATGGATTATTTTATCTGACAGATAAACGGAATAATCCACCTGTGCACCAGGTACTGGTAACTCGGAGCTTATAAATTATATTAAAAAACTAAATTTAGTCTGCGAAACATCATTATTATCTGCCCAGGCTTTTCCCAACTATGTTGGGGTCGGCTTCCAGTCTGATCGGATACAGCTGAATACTAGTATTTACATGGAGCGACTGCCTAACTGACCTCCAAAACGCAGTTGTTTCGCCAGTCTGCAAAACATTGATAAAAATAATATCCTCCACAATTTAATATCCTCAAATTAAAGTAAAATAAATAAATATCGCTGGACATTACACACAGCGCCATCTAGTGCTACACTAAGCAACGAGGCTTGTGACGTGGACACCAGACAGTTGATATACTACATAGATACTTTTTGTTTGTAAATACATATACTTATTATACATATAAACATCCATGACTCGGAAACAAATGTCCATGCTCATCACACAAACATTTGCTCCTACTGGGATTCGAACCCGACGCCCTAAGAACGTATAGGTACGTTTAATATTAAAATCAAGTATCACTCACAGCCTCTCTTTGCTTGTGCGGTTAAGACAGTCAATTTCATAAATAAACCGACTAAATAGAAAAGTTGACGGTTAGTAGACTACTTATGGTATTTAGTGGTTTTTGAATTTTTATTCCTTCTAATAAGTCAAGGTCGTCCATTTTATTTGTAATTTGGTTTGTTTACGTTGTACATTGTGTCACAGAGCTGTGTTGTGTGATTTAAAAGTTTACAATAATAGATTCAAACAGATTATTGAATAAATTGAGGACCAGTGTAATAATAATAATAATAATAATAAGTATTTATTTCCAAAAAAAAAAAACATAGCAGTGTCTAACAGTTTCCATTGATTTGTTGGTGAAGTTCATCGAAAGGCATGTTTCAACGTTCTATTCAATTTATTGTATGGATTGTTATAAATAAATAAATTAATAATTTACGTTTTAAGAAATTACGTTTTCTAATATTACTTAATATACTTATAGAGTCTGTGAAGTTTAATAAAGTTTATTATACTTTCTTTCACTTTTATTTTCCAATTGGTATCCGACATGAATTCTCATTTTGGCTTGAATTCACATTGTTCACGTCATATTCTATGCTAAATAAGCTCTTGCGGACATTATTTTGACTGTATTAGACTCAAAAACGTATATAATTTTAATGTAAACACATGTTTCACACACCAAAATGCTAGTGAGCTACGTAACTACTATCGTAAGCGTATTATTCGATAGCTTCAGTGAAATTAGTGAGTCATGGTACCATTTTGTATGGTGACAGCTGAAAAACGTCAGTGACTATCGAATAGATTACGTTAGGTTTTTAACCTATCGTAATCTATAGTGCTCATGGTACGAATTTTAATTATTTTTGTGACCGCTAAGGGCGCTGTACAATATTTCATACAAACAATTTACGGAGACGCTAGCGACTTTTGGCTGTGTAAACTCATGGTAGAGGTACAGTATAGTCTACTCTTTCTGGTACCTAAATATAGGTTTAAATGCATAATTACAATTTGGTGTGATAGGGATATAATTTGAGTAGCGTTTCAGTATTCGGGGGCTAGTAAGTGTGTCATCGTCATTCAAGGATTCTTGCCACAACAAAACAACTAACGAACAAACGAAGAACGAACGAACGAGCGAACGTACGAACTTACAACGATATGTTTAGCAAATCTAAAATCGCCACATCCATTAAAAACGCAAGCTTTTAATCCTTCAACACTACCAACAACTTTACCTCCATTCTTGCAATTCATGAAAAATAAATTCCACTTATTGGGCGCACTTTAAAACCCCACTAACGGCCAAGCTGGTCTAGTGGACTGCTATAACAAAGTACACTTAGTATAAAATCTAAATGAGCTGAAAACTTGCAGAATATTAAAAAGTAAGTGAAGAATAGACCACGGCGCGCGGCTGTGAGCAACGGAGTTAAAGAACACTGTACCGCCTTCGCTGTGGCAAAGAGTTATGGGTTTTGGAAGTGGCATGATGTAGATGTTACAGGGCAAAGTTCCTCCTGACCTTATGAATGATGTTCTTGAGAAAAGTCGAATTACTCGCAACTGGCGTGGCGCGGCGGCGTGCGTGTATGACCGCATGAACGTGGCCAGATGGCAAATAACAGAGGGCGTTCTGTGGTTTCTGCTAATTCATGACAAAAAGGTATGAGTTTATGTATGTATGTTATACTAAAACACTAGGACCACCGCTGCACGCTGGTCATCAGCTATAAGTAAGTCTATCAAATTTTTATTTGATAGATTTGCAGAGAGACATGCAGGAGAAACAAAGAAGGTCAGTGCCTTTTTGTGCCATTTTTATGGCACTGACCTTCTTTGTTTGTCCTGCATGTCTCTGCAATCTTGCAGAAAATGTAGGTTATTTCGTCTCGGCATCAAATTAGCTATACTATCAGCCACATCATTGGCGTCATAAACAATTATTACTGTTTTTCAAAATTATTTTTTTGGCAGTGAATGCTCTATAATTTATTGTCCATGTAATGTGCTTTCTTCTAGGGTCATAGGTCGTGATAGCCAATGGATTATATGGATTTCACTATTCTGTTACATAACGGCACAACTGTTCTCTCTATATCTGCGACCTCCCTCAAACTTTAAAGGGGAGTAGTTAAAATTTTTCTTAAAAAAAAAACTGTTCCGCTAACTCAAAACCCTCTAATGGAGGGAACCATTAAGCATTCATCGATTCCTAATTTATCTTACTTCTTTAATTGTTCTTTCTTTCCAAATCGATAAGTTACTCCAGAACTTTTTTACTCGATTACAATCGATTGGAAACTCGCAAAATATCGTAAGTCTTTGCGATAATAATGTCTTGGAAAATTTTCGAGTTTGATTTTCGTATTGATGGTGTGGCTTAATGACTTTTTGGAGAAAAATATATAATTATATTTAAAAAGTTTAAAAGGGTTTTGTTCAAAAGTTAAAACTTAAAAGGGTTTTTGGAAAAAGGTACCAAACGAGTTTGTGTAGACGGCTAAGATTTTTTTACTCAGAAAATCAGAATAGGTACAAAAGCTTCCTTTGTCTTCAGCTGTTAAAATCCACTATAACAATCTTTGCAAGCTGATTGATAAATAATTGTAAAAAGACGAAAGTCTATCTATACATACACACTAACGTATTGACGATGATTACGCTTTAAAAACTCGTCTATTTCTCTGGGTGTGTGGAACTGTGCAGCAAAACTATGCTCCTATCCTGCCTGTTGAGCCCCAAAACATAAAATTTAGGATGACACTCCAGCCAAAGCGACCTCTGCGCTGCCACCGACGGAACTATGGAAGTGGCACAGTTATGGCCAACGACACTAGAAATTCAAATTTTTTTGACGCATACTTTTTTGGTATATCTATCTATCTACATATTTCTATCTTCTTCAAATAATCCAAAAATACGGGTACATATTTCTGGATTATTTGAAGAAGATTGGATAGAGGATTAAGCATTTAAAACTGGCTGACTACACAAATAAATCCGAAGAAAGAAAACCACCCTCCACCAAAACAAAGGAGTTCCAAACTAAAAGAAGACAAAATTTGACAGTGACAGCGTCCAAATGAAATTTACTAAAAATTATCCGTGATTTTTTTGTATTACATGGTGTTGAGTTGTTAATTGTTGATGGAAGGCTATGGGTACCCATATCCACCAGCGTTCCCGCCGATGCGACCCCCGGAAGGAGAGTACCCTGATCATGGAGATGGTTTTGGCGAATATTATTCACTTGGAACTTTGAATGACGAACGAGATAGACCCAGGTATTGAACCAGCTTGGTAGCTTGCATTTCTACGTCAAAAAAGAAGAGAAAGAAAGAAAAAATATTTATTTATCGCAGGGACATGACGTGCACACAAAATGACAAAACAATAAAATAAACAGTAAACATACAACGCTGAAATATTTAAACAGCTTACACATTGTCAATGCGACAAGCAGGTAACCACTCAGCATGATGTTGTATGCTATGGGGGGGCCCACAGCACAGCGCTGGTTCCAAGGACAGAGGTTTCAAGGCTATTGAAGTCTGGGAGGTTGTTAGTACTTTGTGACAGAAACTTGCAGCCAAAGTGTCTGAAACATTGACTTTTGTTTGGCTCGAGAATTTGTAATTGTGTCAGCCATTTGTTGTTGGTTTTATCCAATATCTTCACAATCATCAACATCATTATTTAACCGATATAGACAAGATAAACGTTTATAAAGCATTGCTTAAAGATGAATAATGTCGTTTAATATTTGCAATAATCATGCATTCATTTATCTTCTCTCTCGAGAAACGAGTTATGGAGAGCAGCATCCTAGGAATTACACTCGCAGATCGCATAAGAAACTCCATACTACATTTCAAAACTTAAATAACCGAAGTACATATCCTGGAGGAACTGTGGGCTAAAGTAACCATTCTTTAGGTCCCAATCAACAGCAAACGACAACGCGGCAAGCCTTGAAGGAGATTATGGGTTGGCCAACACCTGCCGGGGTTGCGGGACTATTCGAAAGAGATACCGTGGCCCCGGAACGCAAAGGGCGATGAAGGAACATGGATGGGTTTTAGTCAGTAAAAGTCTGACACTCCCTCCTGCTCCGCCCAGAGCGGGAGAAGTCATTTGATGATTTCCCATCCGAAAAAAAATAAACAAAAAAGGTTTGGCCAACAATACCTATGGATAGGGATGGGATAAGTGGGTGATTATAACAATGGTACCAGCCAATCACTGTCCCACTGCTGGGCAAAGGCCTCTTAAAATGTTTAGAAATAGAGGTGTCGTCTCAAAATTTTGCATTCTTCTGTTATTTTCATAGCCAAATTACTGCCAATATTTCTATTTATTTTTCAGAATAAGTAGATCAAAACAAAGAGTACGGAAATACAGAGGTACAAAACGCTCTCGCTCACGGAGCAGTACCAGCCTACGAGCCAAATCGCGTTCAAGGTCCAAATCCCGATCTAGAACACGATCGAGATCACGGTCACGGTCAAGAACAGTTTCGAGAACACGAACACGGTCTCGGTCGCGGTCCCGGTCTAGAACGAGGAGTCACAGTCGCACACGTTCGGGCACAACACGTCCTCGCGAAATAACCTATAAGGAACCTGGATTTCTAGACGCTTTTAGAGTATTGTATCTTACACGTAAGTCCGTTTTATTTCTGTTATTTTCTACTAGCATGGGGCAGTACATATCCTTCCGACGCCCAGTATAAATGCGATGTTCTCGACCAGACCCCACTTGCTGGACTGTCCAAGTATCCCTACGTCTGCATTTTAGAGGACTTAAAAAACGCCACAGCGGTCGCGATGAACGCGGTCAAATTCTAGGCCTAAGAAATTTGATATTCGTTTGAAGTCTGAAAAATACCTGCTTACTTCAACTTCATCATCTACTCCACCGAAATAATTACGTCTGCTGTTGGACCTAGGGCTCCTCCGACAGTCATTAATTAAACCAACCAATGTTGCCCTTCTCGCAACCAGCTGGTTTTCGCGACTCCTAGATTTGCCCACCTTGGGCCTACACCCGATACCGTGGCCATTGGACACTTAAGTTGCTTACTTAAGAATGTTACAATATCTTCTTTAAAAAAAAGGATGGTCTGATCTATGAATGTATTCCTTACTATAAGTAAGAGTGTGGTTTATTTTCAGGATCCCTGTATGTGGGGTTGTATAAATGGCGATGTACCTTATCGCAAGGAAGCCACCAAAGCCACACAACATTTTCTTCCACAGCCCGACTTTACCCACTGCTGGATAAAGGCCTCTTTTTGCTTGCCAAGTTTGTCTCCATGTTTTTGTGCCAGCCTCATTTAGGATTTGCCCACGATGGCAACAACTACATACCACCTGTTAATGTCTTGCTCAAGTATTGTCAGATAGTTTTTCTCGACACCATAGCAGAATTAACATATCTAAATATTATTATTTCACAGCAAGCAATCACAGGAAACACCCATCAAAGTTTTTGGCAACGAAAAAGAAACAGGACCGCATTCAGGAGATACTCAAGCTTGATGGCTTTGGCTCCAAGAAGTGGCTGTTCTACCCCAGAGACAAGAACCAGACGGAAAACCCTTCTGCTCCCGTTCCAGGGATCAGGGATAACGTGGATCAGAGAATTAAGGTGAGCTTTAGCATTATCATCCTATAAAGTTTGTACTGCTGAGGATCAAAGAGGAGTGGTCCATAATTCACGCAGGTCCAATGCGATGGTACATCTATTCGAATTTTTGGTTATAGGACAAGCCGGTTTTCTCACGATTTTTTCCGTCACCGGTTTGAGAGCAGTGGTGATGAAATGTTGTACACAAATGCTAGTCTGGGTACAAACCTACATCACACAATAGGTGTTTAGCTAAAAGAATAATAGTACCATCTATGATTTGTCTTTGAGTTAAAAACAAGGAATTTACTGGAAGAGATACATAGAGAATTGATAGAAGTGGCGACGTTTGGGAGAAGCATAAGTCCAGTAGTGGACTCTCCTCTGTAGACTGAAAAGATCATGTGATGAAGTCAAAAGATTCCTATGATATCCTGTTGATAGCCATTAGTGTATTAACAACGTGTGACGTGATATCGAAGAAGGAACATTAATTTGTTCTCCTCAGAAGCAAGATTCGGTACTTCAGGGCCACTAAAAACTTTTGCGAAAAACGATGATAAATCTAAAACAAAAACATAATATAATACACGTTGTTCGTTGTCCTTATTACTCAGGTCGACGCAGACTTCTTTAGGAAATACAAAAAAAGTAAGAAGATAGACAAGGATGCACCTATAAACAAGCTAAAACGTTGGGAACTGATATTCTATAAGAAGCTGGGCTTCATACAAGCCGTTTGACGATGTTTTTTGTATTTTTTAGTCCTATATACTTAGATTTTCGTTTATTTTGTATTTAACAAGTAACGTTAATGAGAAATAAACTTTAAAAATAAAATCATGCGAATATTTCTTGTTCTTTTTCTCAGCATTGATAGTAGGTACGTACAGCACACGCACGGAACAGATATTAAAGGTTCTCTTTTATTTATTCCGTAGTACTTAGTAACTTACGACCTCGCGTCATAACCAAAGCGATCGGTCACGCAAATACACGATCGTTTTGTTCATCGCGTTCTTATTGTAATTCTAACCACAATGGGATGGGGGTCTTAGTCGTTGCGACCACGCGTTCGCGTTCACCAAGTAACCTGATGGTACCGTGTTCGCTTGAAGATCGCTTTGATTAATACACGGCCTGAACAGCTTTTTAGCTGGGTTTATGATCTGTTATTTTAGTCTTCATATACGCGTTACTGCCCATTGGTGTTTTGTAAGATACTTTTCCACCAGGATCAATACGACTCCACTCTCAGCACCCTCAAGGACCCCCAAAATTACAAGAGGCTCCGCCATCTTTCCCTCTTCAGCTCTTAATTCGAGTTCAAGATTATTCTCCATCAATATGCAGTCACATAAATCTTGATTTTATGTCAAAGAAACCCCACAAATTCACCATCAAGGCCTACATAGTTTGGGGTCGTTTTTTCCGTAGCAACGTCAATTTTCCGCGCGATAACTCCGAGATTCGGTACTAATTTAAAAGTTTCGCTGTGTTTTAGACGAGCCATTAGTTCCCCCACTCAACTTGTATCCAGTTGGATTATGGCTGAATTTATGGGCTCCTGTGACTGTTGGTTATGTGGGTAAACGATGATTTTTCTTATGTCGATGCTTTGTTGGAAGCTGTGGTGTTAGTCAGTTTACATCTATGTGATACTTAGCATTTGCTTTGATTTTGCCATGTCCCATCTCATCATAATCAACATCTTGCATTTGACAGTTGTGCCAAAGTAACGTTTACAAATCTCGGCCTAAGGTTTGGGCCGTATCTGGCTTTGTAACAAGGTCCAAAAACTTGATATTTTTCATATAATTCATTATTCTGCTTACATTTTTGATATAACATAAATCAAGGGCTTATCCTATAGGATTTTCTTTTATGATAAATGTATGTTTTGGGGCCCTCTAAAAATAATCTAACAATGCTTTTTGAAATACAAATAGAGCATGATTCATCAAATACGTATGAACATACATAATTAATCGATCCAAATTATGCTGTCAGCATTTCAAAATTTATTAGCCTTTTGCCTAACCCTCCCGTTATAGAAATAATAGTTTCCGTTTATTACGTCCTTTCAGCTTAATTCCCTATCAACTTACAATACAGTTCTGACACGCGAACTTTTTATATTTCCTCTATAAATGTTTACTTTCGAGGGAGTGTTGATATTTCTTCCTTATTTATGAATAGCCCGCGGCTTAGTCCACGTGAATGTCAGAAGTTATCCCAGGGGATTGTATTACCGAGATATAAAATGTCTTCTCCTAATCCAGGTCATGGTCTACCTGTTTAAGCGAATGCTGTTTTAGCGTGAAGGAGAGACACACAAACATACAAACTTCCACATAATATACATATCGTCATCATTCCCCTGACTTTATCGTAATTCTTCTCTTCCATCTCTTTCATCTTCTCTATTACTCGTCATCTCAGCAGTCACCTCCTTTGTAACCATTTCATTCTACATTTTGCGAATTGAACATTTTGCGAATTTGACATTTTTCGGATTGTTTTTTTGCGAATTGGACATTCTGCGCCTTAACAAGTCCCTACATCCTTTCTTTGGTATTTCTACTACTCTTATAGCAACACATTATACACATTATAGCGCTTTATACATTGGTAATACACATAGAGTACCTACCTTGTGTGATTTCGAAAATTAAAGTCGTTTATCTGTGTTAACGTGTCCATTTATGTTTTAATTGAAAATAATGAGGAATGCATTAAATAAATAATTCGTTTCGTGATTGTCATTGTCTAATTGAGTCATTGAGTTGGCTGTCACAGGAATTGGTACATTTTTCTATTGTGATTATGTTATCCATCATAGTTAATGCTGACACGCATAGTTGATTAGAGATTTGAACTCTGAATCACTGAAAATCTGAATCAATTATAAACTCTTTCATTTAAAACATAAAATAAAACTTCTGGATTGTTATTTCAATGAAACGTTTTGTGATTTAAATGTTCTTTGATTTTAGCAACTAAGGTCTTATACCCGATTGATGACAATAATATACTCATGTCTACTTGTCTAGACCAGCTGCGTACACATGAGTGTATTCCTCCTAAAAATTCTGAAAATGACTATTCAAAATATCACTGTTGCTAAAGTCTAAAACGATATTGTCGCCTTAAAGTGAAAATCACACAGTTAAGTGTAAAACCTTTTCTCCAAATACAGTTTCACTTCACCCCTTCGCAAAAAAGTGTGGGGAAAAACACACGTTTGCACACATGTGCTTTTTTCGCAGTCTCTAGAGAAAACACGTGCACGGCGCATGCAAATATGCCACATGTCGATAAAATATAAATTGTTGATAGTCGGGCGCTGCTTAAAATTCAGCTTCTGTCATCTTTTGATGTTTTAGTAGACGCCCCATATTTTTTTATAGGAAATCATTTGGGACCTTATAAACTAAAGTCAAAATGTAGGTTTGTGTAAGGTAAAAAAATTCTAGTTCACGTTTCTGTATGCGTGTATATTAATAACACTCAACCTGTTTTTTTATGCCATAATACTCAAGCATTCTTTTCGAATTTATTTAACTACTTATTTCGTTTTTCTTGTGTGGTTAGTGGCTAAACTGCACCCCTAGCCAAGTTGACAATCTACAATCGTTAACGCTAGTAGAAAACTATTCAAATGAATGGGAATGACATCATCTCAACGTTTAATCACGTGATCAACACAAACGAATAGAAAATTCGTAGACAAGTTTACATCGTTCAAAATGATAGAATAGAATGTTATCGTTTCTACAATGTTGATCGCTAAACTCTTTGGTAGGAACGCTCACCATAGACTAAAGTGTAGGTTTTTTCTACAGACATTAGAGAACGAGCGATCGACTCAGTCGTGTCAACTTGGCTACCAATTTAGCGCTTTCTACAATCGCTTACGCCGAGGCGTTTACGATTGTAGAAAGAGAATCGATACGAAACGTTTGTAACTTGGCTAGGCCTGCAGCTGGTGTCAGAGTTTTTATGCCGCCTCTGACTTGGCTTTACAAAGCAAGGCGTCGAGAAATATCTCTCAGGCATGCTGGTTTCCTCACGATCTTTTCTTTTAGATGTACATACTTTTCGCCCTTATGTCCTGAGTAATAATGTTGAAAAGTGGTCGACCATCACCGGGACTCGGTAGTACATTGGTCAAGATCAAAACATCCTCATATTTCCATCCACATGATCCACAGACGGACATCCACATCTATCCATCTCACATCACTATAATTCACACGAAACTAAATACTTTGCACACATAAATAAGTGGTGGTACTCGTTATAATTTTAATTCATCCCCCATGTTTACCCAGGGGACGCTGCGTCGGGGTGAAAGGGGGTATTTGAGGGCAGCGGGGGGTAAGCAGGGTTCCTTTTTATATTTGCATTCAACTACAGAGCCCCCGACTTTCGTTTTAAAGTAATTGGTTGCATTTTTATTTGAATATAACTACAGTCGTGTTGGAGTTAAATTTATCTAATGTTTGAGTTTTTATTTGAGTTTATTTTTTATTTTTTTAGATACTTAATGGTTTATTTAATTTGGTGAGTGTGTGGGCTGGTCTAGCAAACAAGTTTCTATTGTGATTCGGTTTAATTCTGTTTTAACTTGTATAATTCAAGTTTTTGTTTACCTTATTTATTTTCAATATACGTTGATGTCGGTAACACCCACATAAAAAAGGTCATGTACATTAAGTGTTTAATCATTTACCTTTTCTCTTAAAAGTACTATATGTATATTACTGTAGTTTTATTTGAAAACTTTTAATACAGACTTTATTTTATTTTACTTACAGAATTATAATGTGATAAATGAGGCTTGTATTGCACGCAATTTACTAAAAGCTGTTTACAATATACATATTATAGGTAAACCATTTTTGTACCCACTTTGACTATAGTCATACCACTTAAAGATTGCACACCATCCATCTTGTAACAACACGATTAAGGCTGACACTCCAGCGCCACCCAAGCCATTACCCAAATAGTCATGATTTTAAACAACAAAAAAAAAAAGTAAAAAGTCGTAGTCTCTTGGTCCAATCAATTACGTTAACGATTTAAAGCTAACATCTGCCAAAATGTCGCCCGATTTTGCCAAATTAATGCGGCCCGATTCTAAACCCTGCTGTGTGACTTGGATTTTAGAAATTGGATAAGAATAGACTTATAACCACTTTTAAATTATCTTTCTATTGCTCAAAATTTATGATGATAACATAATATTACAAGTTAAAAATTGTACTATTTTTATTTATGCATTCTTTTAACGAAGATAAAAAAAATTTTTTTTTTTAAAGTTTCGTTTTACATAATTTTAAATTCTCATAATTAAGGAGAAGACGCATTAAAAAAAACGGCGCGACATCAGCTACAACTTCATCGCAGTATATTTTATACCTACATCACATCACATAAGTACCTACATTTCAACAAAGCATTCGCCAACGTCCATACTACGTTGAATACACCGGTTCTCGTCCGATCACCGAAGTTAAGCAACATCAAGCGCGGTCAGTACTTGGATGGGTGACCGCCTGGGAACACCGCGTGACGTTGGCTTTTTGCTTTTTGTTCGTTTAGAATACTTAAATTATTCCATTATTATTAATATTAATTATTAATAATAAAGGAATAACTTTATTATTAATTTTATATTATTCATTCTTAAAGCATATTTTTGACATTTTTTAAATGTTAATTTCATACTGAACAAAAAAAAAATTCAAGCTTATACCGTAATCGTTATACCTTTTTTTATTACCCACGACGGAACGGAGACGGTATATACGTTTGGGGTGAGAGGATTTTTGTTTGATGCCATTTTTTTCCATAACTACTAGTCCGATTTTTGTGGTTCCTTATTGAACCAAATATTTAGCCCAAATACAAAAAAAAAAAAATGATTTCAACCAAATAAAGTTCTATTCCAGCATTCACCATTCCCGCGGATGATAGTTCTATCTATTCTACATTATAAATGTATAAATAAAGATAGTATGTATAAATTTTAACTTGTAAATATTATGTTAAAAAGGTGACAGTTTCGTTTTTATTTATATTAAATTCTCTAGCGACATCAGCTACAACTTCATCACAGTAGTTTTTATACCTACATTTCGACATAGCATTCGCCAACGTCCATACTACGTTGAATACACCGGTTCTCGTCCGATCACCGAAGTTAAGCAACATCGGGCGCGGTCAGTACTTGGATGGGTGACCGCCTGGGAACACCGCGTGACGTTGGCTTTTTGCTTTTTTTTTTGTTTAAAATAATTAAATTATTATTCCTTTGAATGCAACGTTTTTGACATTTTTTAATATTTCATAAAAAAATCGAAAAAAAAACATTTAAAAATATAAATCCAAGCTTTCGTTATACCCGTTATTTCTTTCTTTATTGTGGTTCGTAACAAAATCTGATTCTTAACTTTATCCGAATACAAAAGACTAACTTCAACTTATCAAAGTTCTATTCCAGAATTCGCCATTCCCGCGTATGACCCTCCGAAATGGCGCAAATAAAAACATTAGATATTTACACTTGATCAGTTTTGCGCCCTTTCGTCTAATGCGCTTAGTTTAATGACCCCAAAAATGGTTAAAAAGGTCCAGAGGCCAGACACAAAGTGTTCGGGAAATTAATGTTTCTATTGAGGGAAATGCCGCGTGTTTGAAATATATACGGAACATTCTGTATACACTGGTATACAATGTGTGATGCTATGAGAGATGTTTTTTTAACCCCCGGCGCAAAAACGACGGGGTGTTATAAGTTTGACGGTTGAAAGGTGAATTAGTCGGGAGTGTTCTTAGCTATGTTTGATGAAAATCGGTCCAAGATGGCCGCTGCCACAAAATGGCGGATAACATATTATTTTTTCACAACTCCCTCATTATGGGTATCAAATGAAAGGGCTTGACTAGTAGAATAATGTACACATATTTAAAGGGAATGAGGAATACTAAATAACGAAATGAGATGAGGAAAGTGGAGTGATGACTGGTACCTAACCTAACGAATTATTTTATATTTAACTTTTTTTTATAAATGCTTCTAGTTTTAGGCGGTTTTGTTAAAGGAATTTAAAAAATGCTGTATGATTAAATCGTGGGAATAAATGAGCCTCGTTGGTGTAGTGGTCGCAAGCACGAATGCTGAGCATGAGGTCCTGGGTTCGATTCCCGGGTCAGGCAAAGTGTAACTGGATTTTTCCATCAGGAATTTCTCAGTAACAGCCACGGAGTCTGCATTTGTGCTCGGTTGATGGCAATAGGCTGAGGAGAGGAGAGGAGCTCGTGGCTAAATAATAACAGCCGCTCGGGTCGATCGTTAGGTTAAGGCGTGCTTGCCTAGGTTGTTCTGTGGATGGGTGACCACCCATTACATCGGAAAGCACGTTAAGCAGTTGGTCCCGGCTGTCATTTGTGATCTTTGACAGTCGTTACAGGTAGTCAGTGGCCCAAAAAGTCTGACAACCAGTCTTACCAAGGGGTATCGTATTACCCAGTACTAACTGGGTTGTAGAGGTCAGATAGGCAGTCACTCCATGTAAAATACTGTTATTCAGCTGCATCCGGTTAGACTGGAAGCCGACCCCAATAAAACTTGGGAAAAGGCAAGGCAGATGATGATGATGGCAATAGGCTTGCCCCCTCGACTTAAACAAAACTGGTAAAAGTGTGGTTGTGGTGTGTTGACACATCTGCCTAACCCTTCGGGGATTACAGGCGTGATGTATAAAAATTTACTGCCCATCTTAGTACTGAGCGCGGCTATCTATTGCTTTTCTTCGATGAGATCAGATAATAATTACTGCCCCCGTAGCATGACCACCGTAGAAACGAAAGAGAATCGACAAATCTTTTGTTTATCTGTCATTTTGTCGATTCAAAAGATTAACATAAGATTTGTGGATTCTCTTTCGTGTCTACGATGGTCATGTTAAGCGGACTGGTGTTTTCAATGTGGTATAAACGTTATCAGCAGTAAACTTAGAGCGTTCGTAGGAGTGGTCTGCTTCTTAAAACTTTTGTGTAAATAAATTATTATTGTATGAAGCGCCTATCTATTTTCCAATAGCAAACACACTTAAAACGCACTGCTCCATAGTTTTTCGAAGTCGGACGTTACATTTTAAGTTCCTTCTGAATTTTAACTTTATTATAAACTGGGGAATGCTGAATTTATGATCAAAGAAATTAGTTTCGTTTGAAACAATAGTAAATTAGATAATGCGTATGTAGGGCTTTAGTGCTCCTTGAGTTATGGTCACGAATGTACCTATAGGATACTGGATGCGTTACGTTAATAGCTAGTTAGATTTCGGGAGCGGAGCGGCAAAAATAAAACGTTAGGGCCCGTTATACTAAGAGTTTCATTATAATAAAATACCGAGGCATTTTAAAATATTAAATTATTTAAAACTAAATTTTATAAATGGTTACTGGAAAATAGTTTTTATAGCTCTAAGAGAATTTATAGATAAAATTTTTTGATGTTTTTAATATTAAGCATACTGTTCAGTGTTTGTTGCCTGCTTACCCTTTTCCCTGTATTCAAAATTTTTGCATACTTGGTCTTATCCTAGCTAAACATGTTTGTGCCATTAAAATTTGTAACACCTTTGTATACCATGTTTTACGCGAATAAATATACTATTACTATTAGAAACGACCCGAGCTAACAGAGTTTGATGCAAGACTGCTTATCCTACCTAGCCTAATACATACTTAGAACTTAAAACTAAGCTGGTGGTCGCGTGCGCCTGCACATCCCGTCATGTCTGGCTGATAAAGACAAAAGTGCAGCGTACGAGCTTAAGGCTCTACCACAGCGATAGATACGGTGAGTTCAGAGAATGAAACTAGGTAGCCGTGTGGTATCCGGCAGAGTAGAATAGAACCAACCCATTACACTCACGGGTGTCGTATAAGGCGACTAATGTCTGAGGCAGAACACCTTGCGCCTCCGTAGACCAGACAATGGGCAGCAGCGTTTTCTGCTAGTCTTTCATCACTGCGATCTCCAATCCGCCTGCCAAGCGTGGAGATTACGGAAAATTCCTCCCATCATGGGAGAGGCTTATGTCCAGCAGTGGACGTTATGGGCTGATGTAGTAGTAGTAACTAGGTAGTTAGTGTTTGATAATTTTATTCAATTATTATTACTTGAAAATTTCCCATTCTTTGGAAAATCGTACTTATACCTACTTATACTATTTACCTCAACATAACTACATGAAGGGAGACAATATCATAGGTAAATAAATACACAGTGTAAGGGAAAAATCAGCTTGTATAGAAATATTCTGGCTTGTGTATGAAAATGTAGTTCTTTTTTTAATATTCGTCAACTTTTTTACTCTGCGGGCTATATAATTTATCTTGTGTAGGTACTTAAAGCCAGTTTAAAATGATTACTTGAGTTTAAGTAATTACTTATGGATTTTTTTTTATGCAATGGACAAGAATTTAAACAAAATAAGAACCGACAAAGAAAGCAAAGCTAAGAATTCTAACTTTTGACAGTTCTAACTTTAAGCAATTATTAAACTACTTCTAGAATAAAAATCGTATCTTAATTATTTTACTTTAGTAATTAGGTACATTGATTTGTTTATAGATACCAGTCTGCCTAGTGCCTTATAACCTAGTCATTATACTTCTTTTGTCAACCTCTTAAATTTCCTCAAAACTCCACCACATACTACCGCGCGCCGTGCCGTTTCCATTCCCCCTAGATCTTGAAGCACCGCATCCTGGTTATTCCCCGAGGTGATTCGGATGCAGAGTAACAGGCCCAAGTTCTGAGCATGCTCGGGGAACTACTGCGAATGTTTTGTACGCCACTTGTATACCGTAATAGCCACCTTGAGGGTACAGGGGCAGTGAACCTTTTCGGTGATACTGCTTGTTGAAAAAATGTTTTAGTTTGGGCAAGGATGTTTTGTCACGTGGTGGAAAACTGAAATAACGTTGCTGTATTGCGTTTTTTATTAATCAATTTTACGAATGTCTGGGTACTAACAACGCCCTACTGTCAAACTAGATATAAATAAAAATCAATTGCTACATGTATGACAGAGCATCGCCAAGGCCGCGTTCCCACTATGTCGTGACAATTGATAATAAAATTTATCGTTGGTTTTTAGTTGGCAAAAGTAGTGCACGACAGTAATCGCGTCGTCCCTATATGTGAACACCTCCATTTAAACACACAAGCCACGACACTTAAAACCACACGATTATCTGCCGTCACGACATAGTGGGAACGCGGCCTAAGGACGGAGCGACCGATTTCGTAATTTTCTGGACAAGGTTTGTTTAAAAGTTTTTTTTTTAACTAGGAACACTTCTCAGTTTCTTCAATAGAAAATTGTACCCATGCAAAGCCGGGGTGGGTCGCTAGTGTCATTTAAAAGATCTTTTTAATCACTACAGATTATAAAACAAAGTCCTCTGCCTCTGCGTCTGTCTGTCTGTCTGTTCGCGATAAACTCAAAAGCTATACTGCACCGATTTGCATGCTGGTTTCACCAATGGATAAATTGGTTCTCGAGGAAGGTTTTAGTATATAATTTATACGCAGGCAAAGCCACGGGCATCAGCTAGTACATTTATAATCGCAAGTGAAAATTAAATGTTGTTGTAATAGTTAATGTACACCTCTGTCTAACCCATAAGGGATTACAGGCGTGATGATACGTTTTGTTACTTTTATAATTTCAAGTTCTAAAACCTCTTTAATCAATCCTTATAAAGTTTTCTCTTTTAGTTTAGTTTGTGTGCCAAAGTTTTACTACCCCTGACAAAAGAGAATGAGTAATTCTCGATCGAGAGGGGTGAATACTAGAATTAAAGATTTACGTGAATTAGGGTACCGTAAGGGTCGGGTTTGAATTCAAAGTCTTTGTTTGAACTTTGAATACTTTGAATGTCTTTGTGTATTAATTAACCGTATTATTTACGTTTTGTTTGTGTCTTAAGGGATTTAACGGCAGGGGATGTAATCGAGTGGACAAGTATACCCGAATGGCGCAGCGGTAGTGAGGCTGCCTTACGTTCTTAGGGTCCCGGGTTCGAATCCCGGTGGAAGCAGGTGTTTGTGTGATGAGCATGGACATTTGTTTCCGAGTCATGGATGTTTGTATGTATAATAAGTATGTATTTACAAACAAAAAAGTATCGTATGTAGTATATCAACTATCTGGTGTCCACGACACAAGCCTCGTTGCTTAATGTGGCACTAGATGGCGCTGTGTGCTTTGTCCAGCGATATTTATTTATTTATCCTATAATGAAAGTGAGTCTGTTTATTTGTCTGTCACGCTTTAACGGCTATACGAATTTGGATGCAATTTGGCACACTTGTAGACCATGACATAGACTTTTAAACCCTTTACCCAACCCGGAAATCGAACCCAGAACCCCATGCTCAGGTCGTGCTTGTGACCACTAGAACAACGAGGTAGTACGATTCATTCATCATCATCATCATCATCATCAGCCTATAATGTTCCCACTGCTGGGACACGGCCTCCTCTCAATGAGAGGGAATGGGCTATAATCCACCACGCGGGCCCAGTGCGGATTGGTAGATGTCACATGTCTTCGAATTTTTGGTTCTAGGACATGCCGCAGTTTCCTCACGATGTTTTCCTTCACCGTTTTGAGAGCAGTGGTGATGAAATAAATTACACAAAGTAATGTGCCTGTCTGGGTTCGAACCCACGACTTACTGTTCGTAAGTCGGGGCCGCCACCACTGGGCCACCGCTGCTCTAACCATTTCATTACTTGAAGGTATTAAAATTGTAGCAAAAGCACCAGCTAAAACTTTATCAAACGAATTTCTTAGAACTTAGACTTAATCTAGAAATATTCCAGTAGTCATAAAATCTCAAGTCGTAATCTTAAGCCTAAAACCGTCTTTGTATGCTTTGATTGAAATTAAAAGAAACCTTTTCTGCAGTAAATAGCACCAATAATCCGATTCGTTAATAATTAATTTAATTAATCTGCAGGAATATCTTATGATTCTAAACCCTTTTTATACCCCCAGAGTTGGAACTTTGACCCCCAATATCTCCGTAACTAGAAGGTTCCCAGCTATGTTCTAGAACAAATAAATAATCACAAAGACGGGGAGAACAAGCGCCTTTCGGGTTCATTAGAGGTACTTTAACACCCGTCATACTTGAAAACGATTCCTAAACCCAAAAAATACTTTTCCGACCAACCTGATTACTGATTAACATTGAATTTATGCAAACGAAATACTCGGAAATACGTATCCCATTCACTCCTCAACACAAATATCTCCAAAATACGTCGACTAACATTAACAATTTTAATTCAGCATACCTCATCCTGCATACCGGTTATCAAAACGTCCCCTAACCATTTATCATTTCGCCCAAAACTTGGTATTATGTGGTTCACAACAATTTCAACCAATTTAGGGGTACCCATGTCTTGCTAGCTAAGGGGAATTGTACACTGTTATTAAGATAGCATGGAATATTTAGAGGATAGGGTCATCAATCATGGCTAGTGATGATTTTTTTTTAATTAATAGTTTTGATTATTACGTAATTATGTAGCTTAGAAGTTTTGTATGGATGTAGAAGAAGCAAAAAGTTTTTTTTCATGTTTCTATTTTTAGTAATTGTGGTACATTGACCCTAATGGCGCAGCGGTAGTGAGGCTGGCTTACGTTCTTAAGGTCCCGGTTTCGATTCCCGGGTCGAGCAAAGTGTTATTGGGTTTTTCCATCAGTTGTTGGCAATAGGCTCGCCCTCTATTTATCTGGGAATTAGAAAACATAACTGCCTAACCCTTTGGGAATTACAGGCGTGATGTGATTTTATGTTACTAACTAAGTATTATTTAAATGATGTGAAAAATCTTTCTCCTAAACTAAAACCTACGCAGCTAGAACCTTCCAACAAATACGGCAGAAAAAAATAAAAGAAAAAGATGGTCTACGCACTCAATCACAAAAGGCCTCAGAAGATTCGCCCCATATTGGATTATATGGATAAAAAATCTATTTGTAAGCTTGGCAATTGGTGCCGGGCCCTTAAAGTGTCCAGTGCAACTTATAGAGGGGCAATTCACGGCAGATAACTCAAGCGCAAAAGGGGCAGCAGAGATGTATTCGTGGCTGGCAAAAAGTTGAGTGAGATTGAGTGTGTGTGTGTGTGAGTTGTGTTAGGATTAAGTTTTTGCGTGATTTGGTAATGTTATTAACCGACTTCTAAAAAGTTGGTGGTTCTCAATTAGGCTGTACCTATTTTACCACTAATAACAGACATTATATTTTATACATATTTTTATTAACAGATTCTGATGTAGACAGTTACTACGAAACAAATTTTATTTAAATAACAGAATGAATATTAAAATTTTAAACAATCACAGCTTGAGGTCTTTCAGAATTTGAATGCCAGATTAAAGGCATGTTTAATTGGTTTGCATTTATGTGATTTACGTAGATTATGATGTGAAGATGCGATCTAGCCAATTTCGGCCACAGCGACTGCATTCGATGGCTTTGTAGATGATAGACAAAGTGGCGCATGTCTTAAAAATAGATACTAGGACATGTCAGTGAAAATATATCAATGAAACCTATTAACTTTCTTTTTTTAAAACGCTTTTGTAAGCTTCACCTGTAACTAACTATGTAAAACGATTTAGAAGTTTCTTCCCGGTTTCCCGATTGAGCAGAAATTTTGAATACATGTTTAGTTTGGATGACAATAGGTACATGGTTGACTGTTGAACTCCCAAAGATGGCAGACTACTTATTTATTTTTCTCAAACATGTTTGGAAATTTGGGCATTATTTTGACAACAACAAATCAAAATTGCTGCACTGGCCAGATACATGCGACTGCGTTGTATGAAAATCCATATCTGTCGTGTTTAGCAGACAAATAAATTACATAATAAATCTGTCGTGTTATTTAAAAATGGAACGAACTTTTACTCTGAAACATGGCAACCAAGGAGGTAACTTATCAAAGGTTTTATTTAAATTTCGAATTGGCTTGCAAATAGAAAGCGGTTTATTGAAGATAAAAAAACAAATGAACTCTTCAACGCGAGAGTTTTAATTTCCTCGCATTATTTGAGAAAAGTAATAGACAAGCCTTGGCCACAACTAGGCATTGATGGACTCACGTACCTATGTGTGATGTCTCTGTTGCTGGCCGCTGCAGTAATGTACTAATGCATTCGCATGATATGGTTATTAAATAAGAAGAAGAATACGAGAAATAAATTAACGTCACTCTAAAGCGTGTTTTTTTTTTCTACAATATTTTATTTCAGACTAATAGATTATATTTCAGCACATATCCAAAATCAATCACCGCTATATAGATTTTCTTTTGCCGGTTTCCTCGTGCTGTAGTCTTCACCATTTTGGGAGCACTGACAGAATAAATGTATCGCGTATTTATGGGGAAGGCAACTGTATAACTAATGGCGCTAGCATCGCTTGTACCAAACATCGTCAATGGTTGAAAATCTGTCAATGTAAATATCAAAATAGTTTGTCCGATTGGTCAGATTGGGACTAAGCTATGGACGCGCCATCTACATTCAGCTTTGACCAGCTTTCCCTATTGTCATAATATTAAAAATGCATAACAAGTAATAGAAATATCTAAATAATCATAAAACGCGAAAAAGCCAACATCACGTGGAGTTCCCAGGCGGTCACCCATCCAAGTACTGACTGCACCCGATGTTGCTTAACTTCGGTGATCAGACGAGAACCGGTTTATTCAACGTAGTATGGACGTTGGCGATTGAAGTGCTGAAATGTAAGTATGCATTGTCGAATACCGCCGCGTTTCATTTATAAATCGCAATGGATTTTGCAATTTCCCTATTCGGAATCATCAGTACGAAATTGTTAAATTACTACTTCAAAGTAATTGTTAAGCGTTATATTATTTGTATAATACTTACTTATATTGCACGGTTAATTTTCAACAGTGCAATGATAATACTTATATTATTTTAAACCTTCATTTAGGTCTTTCGAACATCTACTTAATTCGTTAAAAGGTTTTTAGGGCAGACAACTTAACAAGTCTTTTCAAAGAACACCATACGAAAAAATGGTACCTATTTTATGAAAACGCATTAGTTGGGTAGGTACGAAACAAAAAAAAACTTTTCAGCATGTGTTCCATTCGAGTCCGGCCCACTCAATAAGAGACTTATCACCGCTTAGTTTTGAGTAAACCATCAATAAACGCCCCTTCGAGAGTGGAGTGAACTGACAGAAAGAAATGGAACAGTATAATTCTGACGTTTTCGACGAATCAATTGTCTATACTCGTACTGTCTGTCTGGGAGTGTATCGGCAATTGTTTACAATTTAAGCAAGTTTTTTTTACAATTTAAGCAATTCGTTTACAGTTTAAGCTGAATTAAATAATTGTTGATTTATAGTGTGTTAGTTAAACGTTTTATTGTTCTTTTCGTTTGTTTTATTACTTAAACTCTTTGACAATTACTTTGAGATTGGCTTTCAATGGGTTAAATGCAGCTAAGGTTACCAATTCATTGAAATGTTCCGCCAAAATGACGGAAATCATAGAAAAAGTCCAGTTATTCAATGTGTTATATTTGATTTTCAGTGATCATTTAATTTTGTTAACAAATGCTCTTTATTTCGGAAATTCTAGACCGGCAAGGGTCCTAAGAGCCGGTGAAACGGACGGTAACCCTGTTTTAGGCTGTAACTGAGAAATTCTTAGAAGAAAACCCCAATATCACTTTGAATCGGAACTGTTTGAACAGATATGTATGTGTTTGTATAAAACGTAACCGCAAACGTACGTAACCAGCGACCTCTCGCGTCCGGTCTTGGTTCAATCCATGGTCCGGAGCGAGACGGAATGGGACGCCGTCACTTTCTTCTGAGTCATGCTAGCGCAGGAGGTGGCGGAACGTGAGAGGGAGAGAACCTCACGTCCCGGCTGGACGGTGGGCTATGGGCTAGCTCGCCGTCCGTCCGTCTCATGACGACAGGCCGTGTCGACGGCGCGTTCGTGTTCCACGCGCGCCTCAAAGAGAGTCAGCAAAAGGAAGGGGCCGCAAGGTCTGATGCCTGCCGGGGCTGCGGGACTGTTCGAAAGAGATACCGTGGCCCCGACACACAAAGGGCGATGAAGGAACATGGATGGGTTTTAGTCAGTAAAAGTCTGACACTCTGCTCCGCCCAGAGCGGGGGGAGTCTTTTGATGATTTCCCATCCGAAAAAAAAAAAAAGGTTTGTGACTATACCTATCTTGTTACCAACATTTCGTCGGTAACATTTCCTATGTAAGTAATAGGAGCCGAGCCGACTTTTGAGAAATTCCTAAAGAGAAGTTTATTTTCTAGCTCGGAATTCCAAAACTTATTAATAAGTACCTGGTAGACAAAGTTTTGCCTGGCTTGGTGGACATTTTTCCTTTGTTTTTGTTGTGTTTTTAGAAAAGGTGGAACTGTTAATGTTACAGTTACTTTGTTTGAATGTTCTGTTTTCAACTTTAAGCGTTTTCTTTTACGTTTTTTTTTTTCAATTTACATGTCTGTGTCAGGCAACATACATGTTGAACAAAATGGGTAGTTCTTCAAAAACTATTTTCCGCGTAACTTTCGTGGCGAACTTTTTTTTCAGAGTAATCTTCAAATTAATGGACACACATTTAAGACGCTGTAAAAACAACACAGACAATTTTTATTATATGGAAATCGGTGCATAAACTATAGAGATATTCTTTTTTGATATTATTATTTAGTGGAGATTTATAGTATTAGTGGTGTGCTAGCTGACTTTCGTGGACAAATAACCACGAAAGTGGTGCCACGAAAGTTATGAAAATTTTACATTTTTGTGAATTACGATTAAAGTTATATGTAAATTAATAAACGAAGTACTTGAGAATAATCTCGAAGATCTATCTTATTCCTTAATTCAAAATGATTTAGAAAATTATAAACCATTATCCTTCAAAATATACGCATGAAAGTTTCTTGACCATGGCTAGTTGGCTACCTGAAAATATTCAAAGAATAACTTGCCTCGTATTTTTATTGTTTAGAAGTGAAGAACGTACATATCTCCCCCACTGAAGCCGGGAATCTACAGAGTACCCGTGCAGCTTAAACGTGTAGCGACAAGTTGGTGCTTTTGGAAGAGAGGTGCAGTTTTGTTACGCGCTCGCGAAACTAGCAAAATCGTGTGACAGAGACATAATGTCTATTAAGTATTGTAATATAAGAGATACAATTAACGTGCTTTACTATTTATGATGCATAGTTAAACACGATTAATTTGATGTATAACATTATATGCTTAAGAATTGAATACAAAAGTTATTAAAGTTTGCCGTGAACGCGAACCGAGTGTGACGCGCGAAGAACACCGATTTTGCTCCCGTTTTTGACATTAGATGTTTATTTTATTAAACATTATAAATAATTTTAGGTGTTTAATGTGGAAATTATACACTTAAATAAGTAAAAAGTAATCTGTGTTTGGTCCTAAGACGGAATGTTCAATAGGTTACGAATTAAGACCGTGTGACCGCGTTTTGAGGCACCTCGAAGAATTACCCAAATATGATTCGCGACTGTAATAAATATTAAAATCATCAAAAAATTATATAATAAAATTAAAATCATAGAAGGCAATTAATAAGGATAGAATTAAATAAGTCTTATAAGCAGCACTTTGTAAATATCAACATTATATAGGTAGGTACACAATATAGGCTCTGAAACCATCTCCTTTACCTTCAATTTATATTTATTTCAACTTTATCTATAGCTAGCAAGAAGCGGTGGCAGAACAAACTTCTCACAAACTGCAGAAAGATCAGGTGTCCTTCTAGCATTTTTAAACAACAGAGGGGGTGTTAATTCAGGCTCTATAAAACTGATTCAGAAATTCAATCAAAACACCCCAGCATACAAAACCAATAGACCCGTGTCCACACCATCCATATATATACCTTATCGATATCCTCGAAACATGTTTTTGGTCCTAACAAAAACTTCCCCTTGTCATAGACAAACAGACGCTGCAGACTACAAGTTGCATACACTATGGTTCCCAAGAGACCATATAAAGAGCTTCCCTTAAGAGAAAATTCGGGAGAAATTTCCTCACTGTACCAACTTACCCTAGCCTCCCCTCAAAAACTTACACCTACAGTCTTTATAGCCTCTATTTCCTGAACGTCAAGGCTCATTTTTCAATTATTTAGCGTTTATTTAAGTCGGTTTTTAGAGTACATGTTCGCTACGTCACAATAGGGGTAAGTAATTTAATTGATGACGTGTTCGATTTAGGAAAATGGATGGTGCGTCGTTTTAGAATTAAAAATGCGATGTCCCCCCTTCACAGGGTGATGTCTTTTGAGTGATATTAACAGGGTGCGTGCGTTTGGTTCGGGAATACGACATTGATGGAAGAAAAATGATTTACCAGGCCTGATAAATTCGGAGAAATACTTTTTGTATGATAAAATGATCTAACAGACTGCTTCGTTGGTCTAGTGGTCGCAAGCGCCACTGCTAAGCTAAGCTAGCTTGCCCGATCTGGGAATCGAACTCAGGATATCCATCCTGAGTTCGATTCCCAGATCGGGCAAAGTGTAATTTGGTTTTTGTGTCAGGAATTTCTCAGTTACTCCCCGGAGCTAACTCCGGCTTTATCCCGGTTGGTTTTGTCACCCAAAATCCATCCAGGTATTTGAAAAACGGTATCATTTTATAATTATTACTGCCTTCCGATTGCATGTAGAAAAAGAGCCCGTGGTCCACCTACGTGGACTGAGGTGATCCACCGGCAAGAAAAAGTGCCTGTGGTCCACCTAGGTGGACTGAGGTGATCCACCGGCAAGAAAAAGTGCCTGTGGTCCACCTAGGTGGACTGAGGTGATCCACCGGCAAGAAAAAGTGCCTGTGGTCCACCTAGGTGGACTGAGGTGATACACCAGCAAGAAAAAGTGCCCGTGGTCCACCCAGGTGTACTAACCAGGTTGACCATGACCGAATCCCGGACGACTCGGTCCCTGTTTCATGGGACTTAACATACAACATAACTTTGACGGAAATGTGGGTGTCTACTATTATAATTATGTCCTAGTAAACCTCTGCCTATCCTTCTGAGGAAGGCGTGATGCGTCACAGAATGTAGTAGAACATACATATTACTCGTATTAAGTACTTTTACTTAGAATTGTTTATACCTCAGTTATTATTTCTTCGCTTTACCCAAAATATATTAACATCCTTGATAAATTATATAATAAGGGATTACGAGAATCGGATTTATTTCTTATTCCGTATCATCGAAACCGGATTATTTAAGCGTAATTAATTAGATAATTAAGTATCCAATTATTATGTTATAATATGGTAAGTAACGATCTGATCTTGTTTCCGAGGGGAACAGTTTGGAAGGAGAAAGGGAAGGCCTTATTTGCTCAGCAGTGGGACACGTCATGACCGGGTAAGATGTTTTATTAAAAATGTAATTTACATTAGCTCAATGTATTCATATTTCCTTCCCCCGTTGGTCTAATGGTTGCAAGCGCGACTGCTGAGTATGCGGTCGTGGGTTCGATTCCCAGGTCGAGCAAAGTATTATTGGGTTTTTCCATCAGGAATAGCATCATTAGCAGCCACTCTGGACTAGTGCCGGTTGATGGCAATGGGCTCGTCCCCTATTACATGCAACTTAAACAAAACTGGAAAAATGGTGTTATTTTAAGTACACCTCTGCCTAATCCCTGGGGGATACCAGGCGGGTTGTTATGTATGTACGCATTCATATTTGTTTCAATTATTATTTTATTTTGACTGCCGATGGAACAAACAAGTCCTGGAGTGAAATAAAAACCCTAACCGGCTTGAGTAGCATTGGACGCCCCTAAGTCCATAATAGGGTAATAGGGGGCAACTATTGCCATCAACCGGGCGCAAATCCAGACTTCGTGGTTGCTACTGAGAAATTCCTGATGTAAAAACCCAATAACACTTTACCCGACCTCGGAATCGAACCCAGAACATGCTCAGCAGCCAAGCTTGCAACCAGTATACCAACGAGGCAGAGTGGACTGCAATAATTATGATTATGAATGTGGACTGAATATTTATTTAAATAAATGGAAATCTATGTACGAATGACGTCACCAATAAAAAAAATTATCCACACGTCCCTAATACCGTATTGCACGCACAGTTGAAAAACACGTCGTGTGCCATAAACTTGTTCTATTTATCGGTCCCCCGGGCATAGGGTATAGGGACGCCCCTAACTCCGCGCTCGTCACGCAACTGTTTTACAACTGGTTGTAAAAGTTACACTATGAGTCATTGGGAATTTTAAATAGGTTTGTGGAATAAATATTATGTAAAGGAGGTAATTTCCCTTGGTAAGGCAAATATGTCTGTTTCAATACAAGCATTCTGCTGTACCTCAAACTAAGTAAAGTAAAATTGCGCAATATTTCGTACACATTGGTACATAATGCTTCTTTGACGGCTTGTAAAGAGTGATTTTACACTTTTTATAGACAGCAGTGGAGCATAAGCGTAAAGTCGGACTTGGATAGTGTCAAACTGCTGCATGCTGTCTAGCTGATGTTGAGCTTCAGTTTGTCGCACTTGCATGCATTCGCAGTACTGTTTTGTCGTTCAAGCGTTAATCGCACATCCGTTTGTCGACCTCACGTAGAGCACTTGTTTCAATACAGGGGATACAAGCATTGGTCAAGACACATGCTGACTGTACTTTCGAGATTCAAATTTAGAACAAAAAGTTCGAGTTTCCTGCTGCAAAAAATATAGGAAGATCAAAAATAGCAATGAATGAAATGCGTGGAAGACTGAAAGATCGAAAAGATTGTATAGAACTGGGATAAAATCAACGGGATAGTGAGATCTAGGCTCCTTTGCTCGGAAATTAGTACTTCATTAAAAGCTTGACGTGGATTTCAGCTTTAATGTCAGGATATTAACAGATGAGTTGTTACTCAAACTCAAATCATTTATTTCAATTAGACCTTTATGGTACTTCTGAATGTCAAGAAAACAAAAAAAAAGTGAAGCTAAAATGACAATCACAAGGCATAATAACTTGAGAAAGTACTGTAGTTGCCCATTCCCTGGCGTAGATCTCTATAGAGAAGAATGGGCAAGAAACTCCATAGACACTCTTTTCAATCTAAAATAATTATGGTTACAAATTTTGGTTACATCATTCATTTTGAGATTGTACATATATGTGAGAACGATGTAGAAAGACATGCATATTAAGAGCGTCCAGAGTTACATATTAAATCAAAATTTAAAAATTAAGTAATTAAAATGAACCGTGGCAGCTAAGAGATGACCAGTCCCGACTGACAGCGCCCGTTCACGGACAAGAAGCATGTATCAGCGCCATTCAACTTAAACATATTGAAGGGAACTAAATGACCCGCCCGCCACCATCAGCGAGACATTTGAGCGAGCATGACATTCTCTCAGCCACCAAGGCATACTCAAGTACTTACATATGTACGCCTTTGATATTACAGGTGGAATACCTCCTTGTTTGATGCGCAATAACTTTATACCAAAAGCTTTTGCCCGCGTATTACGCGGGGCTCTTATATCATACGTGAACGCACTACCAGGATAAAAGTGTCCTTGTCTTGTTATCTTAACCAGAACATGGCCTGTGTGCCATTTTTTTTTCTAAATCCATTCAGGCAAGTCGTGACAAGGTATCAGACGGACGAAGTAACTTTCAAATTCAAATTCAAATTCATTTATATTTCGCATGTATAGTATTAACATCATTCGAGGAGCTCGTGGCTAAATAATAACAGCCGCTCGGGTCGATCTTTAGGTTAAGCCATGCTTGCCTAGGTTGGTCTGTGGATGGGTGACCACCCATTACATACCGAGTTTCCTCCGTGCCTCGGAAAGCACGTTAAGCAGTTGGTCCCGGCTGTCACTTGTGATCTTTGACAGTCGTTACAGGTAGTCAGTGGCCCAAAAAGTCTGACAACCAGTTTTACCAAGGGGTATCGTATTACCCAGTACGAACTGGGTTGTGGAGCTCAGATAGGCAGTCGCTCCATCTAAAATACTGGTATTCAGCTGCATCCGGTTAGACTGGAAGCCGACCCCAATAAAACTTGGGAAAAGGCTAGGCAGATGATGACTGCCTCGTTGTGGTGTTGGTAAACACGACTGCTGAGCTGAGGTCCTGGGTTCAATTCCCGGATTGGGCAAAGTGTCATTGGGTATTTTTTATCAAGAATTTCTCAGTTGCAGCCACAAAGCCGGGATTGGCGCCCGGTTGATGGTCTAAGGCTCGCCCCCTATTACATGGGACTTAAACATAACTGGCGAAATTTGGGTGAACTATTTATTAGGTACTTACACTTCTGCCTATCCCTTCGGCGATTACAGGCGTGATGCTATGACAGTCAGTTAACCTTCGAGCTAACGATGCATGATAGGTCCCTTACCCGTTATGTCCACAATAATTGAACATATAACCTCGTCAATACCCGACAATCAATCATGAAGAACAAACAGCACAACAGCCATAAAAAACTGACGAAACACACGTATTTAGGAAATTCGGTCCAAATGCCATCCGTCATGCGACCCAACCCGTTAGCTTTCGCATTATACAGGGTTAAAAATCAGTTCGCATAAATCTGCGCTATCGGGTCTAAATGACCCGCGGTGGTTCTGTGGGTTAAAACGTTGAATAGTAAAGGCAGAAGGTTTAGTCAAAAGAATCGACCTATTGTCGGGCCTACGCTGTCCCCACATGCTTAAGTACTATTAATGCTGTAACATAATAATATTGTAATATCTACAATATTATTATGTTACATGAAACCGAAATGTTCTGGAGTGGCGACCGCGAACCGGAAGACGTTGACGATTAGACGTTGCGTTGGAAGGCCTCCCACTAGGTAGACCGATGACCTGGTGAATCCGCTGGATGCGAGTCGCACGGGACCGGTCAATGTGGCGACACTTGGGGGAGTCCAATGTCCAGCAGTGGACGTCTTTCGGCTGAAATGATGAATGATGATGATGACCTACATAATGATTTGAAAAGAGTAACCATGGAGTTTCTGGCCGGTTCTTCTCCATGGAAACGACCAACGCGAACCGTGCACCTTTTCCGACGTTTTATAAGTGCCCATCTAGGCCTATGTGAAATACAATTATTTGATTTTTGATTTTGAATCTCATGATTTGCCAACCTTGCCAACCTATAAGATTCCTACTGCTGGGTCCTATTCTTCTAAAATAAATCACATATTTATATATTTTTTTAAGAGCGGCTTAGTAATAACAGCCACATGGGTCGATCCATCAGGTTAAGCTACGCTTGCCAGGGTTGATCCGTGGATGGATGACCATCTTTACACACCATGACTCCTCCGTGCCTCGGAAAGCACGTTAAGCCGTTGGCCTCGGCTGTCATTCGTGGATCTTTGACAGTCGTTACAGGTAGTCAGAAGCCCGAAAAGTCTGACAACCAACCAACCAACTGACAACCAAGGGGTATCGTATCACCCGGTTACTGAGTTGTGGAGGTCAGATAGGCAGTCGCTCTATGTAAAATACTGGTATTCAGCTGCATCCGGTTAGACTGGAAGCCGACCCCAACATAGTTGGGAAAAGGCTAGGCAGATAATGATTTATGAATTTTGGTTTAAAGACATGACACGAAGTTCAATGTTTTGAGATTAGTTTTGAGAGAAGTACGATTGCATGATTTGCCAAGCTCTCACAAAATCCAAGAATTTCTTGGTAGCCTGCATCCCAGTCAGTATGATTATTATGAGCCTGATATTTAATACCTACTCCAGGGCAAAGGCCTCCCTTCTTTCTTTCCAATTTTCTCTATCTTTGGGTATTTGGGCCCAATCCTTTTGGTCAGAGTGCAGCTTGTCCAACACGCCATCTCCTTCTGGGCTTACCGCGTCGATGGGTTCTATTGTTCGGAACCCAATCTGTCACCAATTTGGCTGAATTTTGATGCAGATTTGGATGAGCAGGCAGATAGCCTGCCCAGTTCCATTTTAATTTGGCGGCTGTGTTGCAAAAGTCTGCGATTTGAGTCTTGAACCGAAATATACGGTTCCTTGTAAATTATCATTATGACCTAATTATATGCAGATGGTGTGTCAATGTACCAGATGGATTTGGCAAGAAATGGTTGGAAAGGCGTACCTTGGAAAGCCTATTAGCTTATGCAGGTCTTAGGTACGAAGTAGACCTTCTGCAAACCCCTTAACTTTTACACCCCGTAACGTTATCTCAACTGTCAACTCTAGTTTTTCACCACCGCTAATAGATGGCGTTGTTTACAACTCAGTTGTTCTGAGTTACGGTATTTAATCACGTTTTGACGGCCGATAGATACGGTATGTCGGTAACCGTTTACGTTTCCCGATAGGGAATTACCGATAGCTTATACTTTGATCGATTGAGTACCTGACAAAACTGGAGGGTGACTAAATGACAAATGCATCAATTAATCTGGCGAGTTTTGCTGGTGTTTTAAATAGGTGAAAGTTTTTTAAACAAGTTCCTCACACTACTGAATATGACATCTCATTCTGACTTGTGACATCTTGGTCCTAGAGTTCTTGGAGTTATGGTGTAGTCAGATATTTGATTAATTAATGACACGTAATTTAACATAGTCAGACAGTACGACAAAAGAACACATTTATTTCAAAAGTAGCTTCTGCCCACGATTTCATCATCACTCAGAAATAATCATACAATAGTGTAGCTTACTACCAGTGAAATAATCTTTGAAATCGTATGAGTAGTTTCGGAGATTACATCCTTCATCTAAGCTTACATCTTTATAATATTAGTGTAATTATATTGATTGTGAATGGCGATTCGAAGACGACACAAATTAAATTACCTGCGTAGCCTTTTCCCAGTGATGGGGTCGGCTTCCAGTCTTTCTACTTAAATGTAGCGGAATACCTGTATTTTACATGGAGCGACGGCCTATCTGACCTCCACAACCCTGTTAACTGGGCAATACGATACTCCTTGGTAACACTCATAGTCAGACTTTCGAATGCGACACAAATTAAATAATGACATTAAATTCGGTATACAAGGGTCGTCATCCTATTTGCCTCAAAAAGCCCTTTCACAGCTGGAGATGGCCCTCAACTGCTCATTAAACTTCAATTTAAAAAGACAAAAAGATCCAACTAGTTTTCCATTTCAAGTGTAGTCATCCGAATGAAGCGGTGCCCTCTGTCGCAGCGAATGAAAAACTAATCCTCATTTGCATCTATTAAGATTTCATTTAAAATCACAATGCTGCGATCTCGGGCCTCGACAGACGGTAGCCATCTTCGTTTTCTGAAACAAATCGAGCCTGTCTCCCGGCGGAAGTCGGCGGCTTTAATTTCCGACTTCGACTTCATTTTTTGCAGCCGCTTTAAAGAGATTAGACTTTTGTTGTGTCTCGTTGAGATTTAATAGGAATTGAAAAGGTTACGAAGTTGCCAATACTGCAATTTGATTTTTAAAGACTTTTGATTTACGTTCTATAAAGAGATTTTTAGGGCTAAAGGGTTTTATTTTAACGTTTTTCACATTCAACAATTTTTGATTGAATTTCCGAATTTCAAATTGAATCGATTACGAATGATTGTCATGGTAAAATATTTACTTTTCACAATGGCAATAATTTGTAATTCATGCGGAATTACATATTTTCGATTACGATTCAATCGAAGTGTTCATTAAAATTAACGAGATAGCTTCTGAATGATTGTGTATAGTTCATAAACTACTGAATATTAACTGAATGTTAGTCGTGGCAATATTTGGTGGTGGTCGGTCAGATTAGGCTGTCGCTCAAATACTGGTATTCAGCGGCATCCGGTTAGACTGGAAGCCAACCCCAACATAGTTGGGAAAAGGCTAGGCAGATGATGATGATCTTAGTTCGGTACCTCATCATCATCATCATCAGCCTATTAATGTTCCCACTGCTGGGACACAGGCCTCCTCTCTATGAGAGGGAATGGGCTATAATCCACCACACGGGCCCAGTGCGGATTGGTAGATACATGTCTTCGAATTTTTTGGTTCTAGGACATGCCGGTTTCCTCACGATGTTTTCCTTCACCGTTTTGAGAGCAGTGGTGATGAAATAAATTACACAACGTAATGCGCCTGTCTGGGTTCGAACCCACGACTTACTGTTCGTAAGTCGGGGCCGCCACCACTGGGCCACCGCTGCTCGGTACCTAGTTCACATTTTTTATTATATCAGCGATTTATCGAAATTTTATCGACAGAATCAAGACTCTTGTATCCTACTGTCTTTCACCTTTTATGATCTTACAAAACTATGCAAAAACTGGGATTCCTCAAAACTTATTATAAAACCCATTCACTATCCCGACGTTATAAAAAACTAGATAGTTAAAACAATCAGAAGGCGTGCCATTAAATCGTCCAAAAAGAAAGACCCCTGTCCTCCCCCATATTTCCCTTCCTCACCCCGAATTTAGTAGAACAGCGGGAAAGGGGAGAGGTCTGTGTAAAATGGTAAGTTGACTATAACTTTCATCGCTCGAAGCCATCAAGATAATTGATTAATTAAAGCGCTGCAGCGTCCTCAAGCGGCTTTTTGCTTTTTGTTGTGAAATGGCGTTTTTATGGAAAAGCGCTTGGTCGCTTGACGTTTGCTGCTAGTTTAAATTATGGCTAATTGTGAACATTGAGCTATTACTACTACGTATAGAGAAGACAGCGCTAACAAAATCTGTGCTCCGTTCAACTGAGGTCGGTTGGCCGCAAGTCAATCAGTCGCTTGTTTTTTTTTCTTTTTCTTTTTCTGTATGGCATCTCGCAGTTCAGTCAGGAGACTGGCTACTGCTTAACCGGGCTAGTCCTGTGGATGCCTTGAAATAAAGGCCTCCAGCCAGGGTCATAACTAAAACTAAGCGACTACGCACTAAGGGCACCCCCTGTGGGGTACGAACCTCGGCTTAGGGCGTCGCTGGGGGGGCAGCAAGGGGACAAGCTGGATCTAAGTTAAAATTAATTGGGGGCTGGTTTTGAACTACTGGCTCAGCATCGCGGGCTGACTCAAGCAAGGGTCGGCCAGTCGCTTGCTCGCTACAGCATTATATAATATACGGGGTTAGCCGCCCCCCGCGCGCCCCGCACTGCGCACAGATTTTGTTCGCGCTGTCTTCTCTATACGTAGTAGTAATAGCTGTGCAATAATGATTGTGAAAGGATTATTGAGTGGATATTTACAATACTTGCCAGAATGTCTCCCAAAATTCACGCAACTAGATAGAAAAAGCTCACAAGATATTTATGCACATAGATAAATATACTTATCAGACTTTTTCGAAGACATCCATGCCTCCATTTTGTTCAGCATTAAGTTCCTTATGCGGAGTTTACGTTTTGTGAATTTTCGCATGTTAATTCGTTAATTTAGTCAAGTGGTCGCAAGCGGAACAGCTAGGCATGAGCTCCCGGGTTCGATGCTCTGGTATAGGGCTAAGTGTTATAATAATAATATATCATTTAATTCAGGTAACAAAAGACCCATATCATATATACCTTACAGACTAACACATATTTATATAAACCACAAAAACCTAATTCAACTATTGAACATGAAGAGACGGCGTCATATTGCGCTGCGTGGTGTCTGTCGCGTAGCCTTCCGCGGAATCGCCGATACATGACACCCTTCGGCCAAAACTCTTCCTTGAGGAAGATCTCAATATGATGAGTCGGAACTCGCACCACGAACGACTTAAAATTCGTGTTGTGGCGCGACTCGAACTTCTCGACCCTCAAGGTCCAGCTGGTCTCCCTCGGACATACTCCACGATCTCCTCAACCTTCGTGGTGTGATGTAGCCGGGACACAGAGCTGCGTCGTTGGTATCGCCGGACGCAGCATATTATGTCCTGCCAGCGCGGTCCCGCACTGGTTCCGACTAGGAGGCTTCTTCCTCTTCTTCCTCACCACCTTCACGAAGCCATCCTTGTCACACGCCTGGCCGCCACGCTTGTCCTTGTTGTTATGAGTGCATGAGTGTTGCCATCAGGAATAGGGTAGATGACTAAAAAAATCTAATAAGTCTGTCAGATAGATTTCCAAAAAATATTGGACACGTTTTTTTTTTTTTTGTATTTTATCTTCATCAGTTTTGGTTTACGTAACCAAAATTGACGAAGATACACGCTTTTAAAATGATCAATACGTCACGTCGTGGTATAATTTTTAGTGCGTTGTGACGTCACGAGCCCCCACTCCCGAGTTTTAATGCGTTTTATCTTTGTCAATATTTATTGATATACAAAAACAAAAAATACGTGTCCATTATTTTCCAATACTCTAACTGACGGACTAAATAGATTTTCAATTTATTGATGGTGGAAACTAGCCTATTCCTCAGTAGCAACCAGACTCACAATATGTGCCGCATTGCTCACATATTGTGAGTCAAGCTCACGCCTTTTTACATGGGTGTACTAGTAGTACACCTCTGCCTAAACCTTCAGAGATAACAGGCGTGATGATGCTATGTTATGTGTTTGTTTAGTGATTTGTGGTGTGGTGTGGCAGGTTTACATTTCTGTAAATCACAGCTTATTCAAAAATTACACTAAACAAGTAGTTTTGTGCTAAATCTCAAAGAATATGCTGTGATCTATCCAACTAGACGGGCGCAGCCGCGGGCATAAACCAGTTATAAATAAACGAGAAGGACTTACATTCTACAAAAAACAAAAATCGTTGGAAACTTACGATTATAACTTGTTTACCAAAAATTTTCCTTTTCAGCAATTGAACATTACTCCCATTAGGGTTCTGACGTCACAGGGAACCCTAATTCACCGAGTCCTGTGTCATATACACTGGCTATGGCAAAACCATAAAATTTTTGCCATGTCATTGGTTATTCCTAATTTTAGTTTAACGTTTGGTACAAGCTAAAAGCGGCGAGAAAAATCAAAAAATATTTTTCTTGAATAAGAAAAAGGTTTTATTTTAAAGGGGTACCGTATTACTAACTGAGTTGTGGAGGTCAAATATTAAATAGGCAGTCACACCAAGTAAAACACTGGTATTCAGCTGGATCTGGTTAGACCGGAAGCCAACCCCAACATAGTTGGGAAAAGGCTCAACAGATCAGATGATGTTGATGAAGAAGGTTTCATTCCAATAGAGGCAAAGATAATCTAAGATGGCGCCACCATAGCTGGTCTCAATATGACCAATGAGGTTAAGCTATTTTGAAATATAAAATGACATTACCACTTTTTCAACCAATGACGATGTTGGGAACCAGCTATGCTAGCGCCATTAGTTCTACAGTGTGTCTCCCAATTGGCTTGGCAGATGAAGATAAAGATCTTTATTCTTGCAGTATCTCGAGGCCGGAAGCAGCCAAGCATAGCTATTCACAAAGCTTCGATTCGATTTTTGATTTGGAAAGTCGTATGGCTATCTCGCTCGATTTCGCAATGTCATAAAAAGATAGACATACGACTTTCCGAATCGAAAATCGAATCGAAGCGTTGTGAATAAGTGGCAAGATTAGATTTTCTTCTTTTGTCTGCTGTAGTCTTTTGTTACTAGAGCTCTCTTTTTCTCTCTTGAAATCTCCCTTATCACTCTCTTCCTTTTTCATACAAATCTGCTGACTTTTCATCTATCAACATTTTTTGTCTTATTAGTTATTAATTAATTTATTTAATTACAACGGTTGTATCTTCTAAACCAAATACAGTAACTAAAATAGAACTAAAAGAGTTGTAACATACAATTTAAAATAAACAAAATAACAAAGTAAAGGTTCATGCTTTCAGAAATTCCTCTCACAGCACCTACTTCTGACATGCCAATAAAATATTTGCCTGCCGTAGTTTTTCGCGTCATTTTCCTGTCGATCATAACATACCTAGATTTAGACCGTAGATAATAGATACCATTATAGACCACCGATCTTCAGGTATCGATACGAACTTTTATGAACGGTATGATGCTATATAATCAGTTTCTAATAGAAGCCTCAAAGTTTCAAAAAAGTTTTAAACAGCACAGTTCTTTATCCAACCCGCTGACGCCTACATCTTGGACGGGTCCAATCGTCCTCACACCGTCTATAACTCAGTGTTCCGAGCGATTAACCGAACTCAAATGTAGTGAGAGAGGGTTAATGAAGTACGTGTGATCGGGTACAACGGGCCCCGGGACGGTGAACCTGATTGAACCGTCATTGCTGATGTGCGAGGTGATTTTTCAGGGTTAGGTTTGTACTGGGCCCGGAAAGGGTTACCTTTTGAAAAATCTCTGACTTAAGTTAACTTGATCAATTTAATACATTTAAAGCTACCCGTTCCCAAACACACCTTTGATTTTTCCCTTATAACTTCTTTCGTTATGTGAAAATCAGCGTCAGGCACTATAGTTTCTTTTAAGTTAACGTAGTACTTCATTTCTCCACGTGCCACAGTTTGACAAGAAAAAAAAAAGTGAAATTGATAGGCTTTATTCATATTAAGTATACAATGATACAAACAAAACTCTAATTGCAATTGGAATAACTATCTTACACTACAAAAACAAAATTATAATGAAACAATTAAAACCCTCATAATCCTCGGTATCGAATTAAAATCGCAAATGTAAGCGCGATGTCAATTAAAACAAAAACACTGCGGGACATCGCTTATTCGCTGAAAGCCGACTGCCGACGGCCGAAAGCCGACGATCCGATTAGTGCGTCCAATAAACAAAAAGCATGGGCCGTTATTAATTTTCGATTGGTGCAGACGTCGCGAACGTTCCACGATTTAAATTTGAATTTGGAATCGGGGATTATGATTGTTTGGAAGCAGAGGTGTGGAGATTATCTGAACGGTTGTTTGTACTTGAAGGGGTTATCAAGGGAAATAATGGTTTGGTTTGGTATGGATGATAGGAAAACTGGACGAATTTTTTACGAACGGTTACTGGTTTTTTCGATTTCAACAATTAAGTAGTGTGTTTCAGTTTATTTTAGATTCTATATACTTGTAAAGAGGAAACATTATTTATTTTTCGAATTACTGTAGAACATTTTTGTAATGACAATGTAAAACGAACAGCCGACCCTAGAAGGACATACAGTGACCTTATTGGTGTTGTTGAGAAATACTGGTGTGTGTCTATGGCCAGATGTAAAAAGGTGGACGGAAAAACAGGAATTTGTAAGGATTGTAGCAGGTGTAGTTCTGCAGTCACTGCCTACCCCTAAAACATTTAGCTCCAAAAATGCAGGACTTACTTTGCTTTACAAAATAGATTAAAGTTCTATCTGCACTGCACCATATTTTTAACCTCCGCAAATTTTCTCAATTCTAATTTTCTTTTTAGAAATATTCTAGTTCAAAATAACTAAATTTTAGTTTTACCTAGAAAATGTTGGTGAGCCCTGATCATGCTTCCTGGCTGACCCCGTGTGACGTAATTTCCTCTTTTATGCTTATGTGTCCCGTTTGCCTCGCTTTGCTTTGCTTCGCTTTTATTACCGGCAAATACAGGGTTTAAATTTTCTCGATACGATTTATTTGCTAGGGAAAAAAGAAATGCTAAAATAAATGTTCGTTGTAGGTTGGACACCAACTACTCATTATGGAAAGCAACTAAAAACCTGAAATGCCCTAAACCTCAAATTCCGCCCATTAAAAATGCAATGGAGGTTGGGCTAGATCAGATCCGGAAAAAGCGGCAACCTTCGCAGAACATCTGAGTGCCGTCTTCCAACCATTCCCCGAAAGTAGTAGTGAACACACGGCTGAAATAAAGACCTTCCTTGACACTGCAATACAAATGTGTCCACCTCTTAAAAGTAAAGTACAGGTCCAAATGAAGTCAGAACAATAATTAAAAATCTTTCCAAATGCAAATCTCCAGGGTACGACCTTCAAACAACTTCTACACAAAGGAATAATGAGTCTGGTCAAAATCTTCAACGCTTGCTTAAAACTGTAACACTTCCCTAGTCAATGGAAAATAGCACAAGTGGTGATGATCTTCAAACCTGGCAAGGCACCTCAGGAAACGACATCATACAGACCTATAAGTTTACTCTCCATCATAGGAAAGATTTTCGAAAAAATCCTGATCAACAGAATAAAACAGTAATTGGAAGAAATACTGCCAAATCACCAATTTGGGTTTAGAGAAAAACATGGGACTGTTGAACAGGTGCACCGCATTGTCGACATCATAGGCAGATGCTTTGATGAACGTATGTACTGCTCAGCAGCATTCTTAGATATTAGCCAGGCGTTTGATAAAGTATGGCACGAAGGCCTTATCTACAAACTAAAGAAGCGGCTCCCACACTCATTTATAAACATACTCAAGTCTTACCTTGATAAAAGAAGTTTCCAAGTCAAACAGAACAATGATTTATCTGCTCTCCATGAGATTCAATAAGGTGTACCACAGGGTAGCATATTGGGCCCAATATTGTACCTTTTATACACCCTCGACCTTCCAACAACAGACGACACAACGACTGTGATCTTTGCAGATGATACTGCACTACTATTTGCCCATAGTAGCCCGGAAACTGCGTCACAGAATTTGCAAAGCCTTTTCAACAAAGTGGAGAGGTGGCTGAAATATTGGAGAATTCGAGCTAACCAGACTAAATCTACACACGTCACCTTTACGCTAAAAAAAGAGACCTATCCTCCTGTCAAGCTCAATGGCGAAGAAACATTGAACAGTAAGTTATTGAAAATTTAGTAACCCAATCGATTCAGTACTTTTCTGATAGTCTACATTGGAGACTGTGCACAGAATAAAAAATGAACCACTGCTGTAAGCTTTCGGTTAAAAACTAAACTCAAGTGACAGTATGTCACTAACGGGATATCCATCCATTACGCAATCATGGCGCCTACAGCGCGGCAGAGTCCAAATACCGGGAGCTCATAATAATTGATAATCACGGATAATATCGACAGTTTAAGTTTATAAAAAGTGAAGTTTAAATAGATAATATCCATTTTTTTTATCTACAAAAGAGTTTATGAGTTGGTCCTATACAGTTTTTTCAGAAAAATAAAAATAAAAACAATATTCCTATCTCTATTTACCGAACAGTACAGAACAATCGTACACAACACAACAATATATTTTAGGAAAACAACGAGACGTCCCCGCAGACGAGACATGATTCGCTTATCTAACGAACGCCGGAGGCTGTGCCCTCCCCATAATTAAATAATATGACACAAGACAGAACACGCCTCAGGAAAACGGTAAAAGATTAGAAAAGAAACGTAAGAACGTTGTGTTGGGAGAAGTTGTTGCTTGGATAAAGGCTTGTTCACACGTCGGGTAGGTAGTTAGCTAATGGTAGGTGTAGAAGAGTGGCTGGGTAATTTATGTGCCTGTAATCTGAGTGGTTATTTTTTTGTTCCAACCAAATTAAAGGTTGGACACCGACGCGAAAATGGGTACTACGTTCTCAGTACTTCATTCTAAACACATCGAAATTCAATTCGAAGAAAAAAACGGCTGTTTCCTACAAAATTGCAATACCTAAGCGGTCTAAATGTATGGAACAGCTGTTTTTGACGTGTTATCGTCTTATAAATCGATGGACACCGGCTGCACGCACGAAAAAGTGTCACACCGTTCCGATCCGGCGATCAACGCCCAGTCCCTTGGACCTAGAAAACTGAAATTTTGCACTATGGTTCCCTATAAAATGTAGACAAGGAATGAGAAACGATTTTTCGAAATTCAACCCCTAAGGTAGTAAAATAGGGGATAAAAGTTTGTATGAAAGTCTGCCAGTTTTAAAGATAGGGTCTTAAAATTTTGTGTTTAGGCGGACGATTGAAAATTAATTCATACGTGTCTCAGTTTTTTTGATAATTCCACACCCAAAGGATTAAAAAAGAGGATAAGTTGTGTTTGGAAAGTCCTTAATTTTCGAAGTAAAAATTACATAACTTATTATCTAGGCGTATGGTAGGAAGCTAACGAAACGGTGTTGTTAGAATCTCAATTTTTAAGGGAGTTTAAAGGAGGATGAAATTTTGTTTTTTAAGTTAAAATCACTAATATCATGAAAAATTACATTACCTATCACGTAAAATTATCGTCCGTCAACCGACTTTACAGACAACCATTTTATTTTTTTTATTTATCTATTGGTGTCCTTTCCAACCTGTTTAGGGAACATAACATTATGCCTATTATAGGCTAGTTTCCACAATCAATAAATTGCAAATCTATTAAGTCTGTCAGTTAGAGTATTGGAAAATCATCATCATCATTTCAGCCGAAAGACGTCCACTGCTGGACATAGGCCTCCCCCAAGTGTCGCCACATTGACCGGTCCCGTGCGACTCGCATCCAGCGGATTCCCGCAGCCTTCACCAGGTCATCGGTCCACGTAGCGGGAGGCCTGCCAACGCAACGTCTTACGGTTCGCGGTCGCCACTCCAGAACTTTTCGGCCCCATCGGCCATCCGTTCTGCGAGCAATGTCCCTGCCCACTGCCACTTAAGTTTGGCAATTCTTCGGGCTACGTCGGTGACCCTGGTTCTCTTGCGGATGTCTTCATTTCTGATTCGATCACGCAAGGAAACTCCCAGCATAGCCCTCTCCATTGCCCTTTGGGTGACTTTAAGCCTTCTGATGAGGCCCATTGTGAGCGACCACGTTTCGGTCCCGTATGTAATCACTGGCAACACACACTAGTCATAGACTTTCGTCTTGAGACTCTGTGGTAAGTTGGACGAGAAGATACCGCGCAACTTCCCGAACGCTGCCCAGCCGAGTCGGAATCGACGATTGACCGATGCCTTAGTTTTGCAAAAATAATTTGTGATTTTCTCCTTTTTAGGAGTAAAAAAATGTATACAGGGCCCCACTAGGACTAGCTACGCCACTAACAGGCACCCTATGGTAGGTTGTCACCGTCGGCTAGGATCATCAGCAAAAGCTCCACATTGCCTATTCGTAATATTATAACAGTATCCTCGTTCTGCCTCGCTGGTCTAGTGGGCGCTAGCGCGACTACTGAGAATGAAGTCCTGGTGGCCTACCATGACGTTTTAAAGCAGGATCGTTTTAATCTTGTTCCAGTGTGGGAAAGAGATGGCGCTAGACGTCCTCTATAGCTCCGTCTCTTACCCACACTGGAACAAAATTAAAACGATCTTGCTTTAAGACGTCATGGTAGGCTACCTGGGTTCGACTCCCGGGTCGGGAAATTTCCAACAGAAGTTTTTCAGTAGCAGACACGGAGTCTGAATTTCGGCTCACTTGATGGCAATAGGCTCGCCCGCTATTTATTACATGGGACTTAACATTACTGGTAAAGTACGAGTGTATTATTAGGTACACCTCTGCCTAACGCTTCGGGGATTACAGGCGTGGTGCTATGCTTTGTAATAATACTACTTCTGACCAATTTTAATCATGATGGCCAATCTGAGATGAAAAACTTTACACCCTTCTCTTAATACCACTATAACGTGAGTGGTGTTTTAAGTTTGACATTAACGCAACAAAGTCTATGGTAAATACTGCCACATCCTGCCACATCTGTATCCAGTGCTGTAAGCAACATAGTAGTTTTATTATCAGATGTAACTAAACGCGTTGCTGAATAACTAAACGTACTTTTAGTACAACTTGTAAACTTCAAAGTGCTTGCAACGAATCTAATAAAAATGTTGCTTCTGTCTGTGTTTAAATGATGTTCGTGACCAGTTCCTCTTTTGCACCTATGGGGACTGCAAAAAGAGGCCACGAGATTTCGATAAGGAAATTAGTAGATACCTAATGGTGCATCCACACCGCATGTTGAGGTAACATTCTCTAACAATGTTTTCAGATGTTATCAATTGTTACCACATGTTGACTGTTTTCAAAAGCAACATTACTTAAGAGCCTATACTACCTCAAATTAGCAACTATATATTTGGTAGTTAAAACTTCGTTTGAAATACTGTTAGAATAAAGTTCTAATCAGCTTGCACTACAAAGTGGTTGTTACGTCAGTCACTGCGGGCCGAATAGTGCGAAATTAGTGTTTTTTTGCGATTTACAAAAAATCGATTGATTGGACCAAAAATATAAATAATATAAGACCTGCTTTATAGATAGTTCAGTTAGTATAAAAAGTTTCATGATCTACACACATCAAAAGTATCTAGGGATCAACATATATTTTTGCAATAACTTTTCTCCTGATTGATATTAATTAAAATTTTCTTTAAGGATTCATCAAATAAAGTGTTTTCGTTTGTCACAGTAACGATAAACCAAGTCACCTTTGCATTAATAAAGAAATTTGCCATTTTCCTAATAAAGGGATTTTTGACATTTGAACCACTAACATTAAAGTTCGAAAAAAAGACTGAAATAACAGTTTTCTTTAAAATTTTATTGGGTAACTTAAACAATTAATAATCCGTGTTTCTACCGCGAACACTAACAACACAAGAACATCGGTTTGGCATACTCAAAATGAGTTCATCCAAATCACGCTGTGGAATGGCCGCCCATGTTCGTTGCAACAACAAAAAAAGGTCTTCTTGCGACTGGATACCCTCCATATTCGGCAGAGCTCTTCTCTGTAGCATATCCCATGCATGCTCAATCGGGTTCAAGTCTGGCGACTGAGCAGGCCAGGGCAGGACATTGATGTTAGCTGCGGCGAGAGTCTGTCTTACAACTCTTGCGGTGTGCGGTCGTGCATTATCATGCATTAACTGAAATAAGGGACCGATTTGCACTTGTAGAGGAACGATGACGTCTGATACAATCGTCTCAGCATAAATTTGAGCGTTGAGGTTGCCTCTGATCCAAATCAACTCAGTTCTTCCGCCGATCCAAATACCCGCCCATACCATGATGGTTCCACCACTATAAGGATGGACTTCCTGGCAGGATTTTAATCGCTGTTGGCGTCCAGGGGTTCTCCAGTGTCGTATACGTCTTGTATCCGGTCTCATACCAAAACGAGACTCATCAGAAAAGCACACGAAACGCCATTGTTCTTCTGCCCAATTTCTGTGTTCAAGAGCCCATTGATATCGAATCCTACGATTGTGCATTGCTATAGGTGGTACCCGTAGCGGTCTTCGGGAATGAAGGTTCACTTCATGCAAGCGGTTTCTGACTGTTTGGTCGCTAATTAAGTTCCCTGAAGAGTGATGAAGCCTCACGGCTAACATCATGGCGGTTATTGTTGGAGCTCTTCGAGTTAAGATTTGAATGTATCGGTCTTGTCTCCGTGTGGTGCAGCGATACCGTCCTCCATGGCGCTCAGCCACGGTACCAGTGCTTCGGTAACGTGTCCAAAGTCGACTGATAACACTCTGACTTGTATTCAGAGCTAAAGCTACAGTACGTTGCCGGGAACCAGCTTCTATCATTCCCACGGCTCTGAGCATTTCTTCCCTGCTTAAATGACGTCGCCGCTCCATAATAACGTTGGTTTTAATCAGTAGTAGGGAAACAGTAGCACTAATAATGTCTTCAATGCGTTGTATGTTTTTATAGGGAAAATATTGACAGCTTATTTTCATCTTTTACTCGAATTTGATTGAGAGTTCCTGATTCAAATTATGAAATGCACCAAAAAGGATCCATATAAATTTATAAAATCATAAATTTATTACAAAGCCACATCTCAATCTCAAGAAATCCGCATAAAAATGCTTGATCCCTAGACATTTTTGATGTGTGTAATTTGAAGTATTTTATGATTGCCAGCGGTTTATTATTCAGTTTAGAGGTAACTTTGGGATTTTTTATTATCGAGAAAATTTTATGGAATCGTGTTTTCGCCAAATAGAGGACTTAACATTAATCCTCAACTTTACCATATATTTATTTCAAAATTAATGCTGCAGTATTTTAGGCATAACGGAGGATCATGCTAAGCCATTTGAGGTAGTATAGGCCCTTAACATAATTTCTAACACGGCAACATAAATATACTAACAATAAATAACACTTGTAAACGTTGCTCTACAAAAAGTAACTGCGGTTTGGATGCACCATAATAGCGTCTTTTACATTCACAATTACAAACGACGATTATCCAATAATCATAAACAAATAGTGATTATACCGAGCACTGTTAGTAATCATCAAGACCTTACCCATATCCATTACGCCTGTAATTCTCAAAAGGTTAGGCATTACCTAATAGTACACCCACATATTTCGCCAGATATATTGAAGTCCCATGTAATAGAGAGCAAGACCGGACTCCGTGGCTGCTACTGAGAAATTCTTGATGGAAAAATCCAATAACACTTTACCCGACATGGGAATCGAATCCAGGACCTCATGCACAGTAATTGTTCTCCCGACAACTAGACCAACGAGACAGTCACTTTTTTTTTTTGAGGTCATGAGTAGGTATTTCCATCATCAATATGAAGTTAAAAGAACTTCACCCAAACTCTCACCCAAATTCTCACCGCACAAAACTATGTACTGATAAGCTGACAAACGCAAAGACGCATCCATTTCAACCACCTTCAAACTCAATTAGAACGGAAAGGGAAACAAAGAACAAACTCACAAACTCCAAAAAGGATTCGTAATCAAATTCCTAGTTGGTATAATTGAAAATAGAGACGTCTCTGCGACGTGGTGGAGATGTTTTGAAGCCATGAAAGAGATAACTGCAAAAGGTTCATGACGGCTCTTTTATTGCTAATGTTAGAAATCTGGAATGGCTTGACTTGTTAATAAGCATAGGAATCCAATCCTAGTGCAACAAGTTTGAGTTTTTCTCTCGTGGAATTGTTAGGTTACTTAGACCATGGGTACTGTGCCTTTTTTTCTTTTTTTATTTCGGATGGGAGATCATCAAATGACTCCTCCCGCTCTGGGCGGAGGAAAGGAAGGGATCCCGTTCCTTTCTGCTGACATCTCTTTGACTGGCTGGCCGCTACGAGGACACCGCGTTGTTCCGCCCACGTGGGGCACAACTCCACCATGTGCTCCTCCGTGTCCTCCGGTCGATCCACACAGTGTTGCTACCCAGTCCTTATCTCACAAACATTTTGTAACTCAGCTCAAGTTTCTTTAAAACAAATGGGCGACACAGACACGACTGACAGTCAAATCGTTTCTTTTGTTCTATTGCAATCCCATAAGTTGTTCCAAGTGGATTTTCTGTAACATTCTTTGTCATACGAAAGCTTTTACATGTCTAATGTTTGTATCGGAACTTAAAACGGAGTTTAAGAGGAATGTTCTGGATGTAGAGCAACTTTGTCAATAGGTTTGTGTCGGAGTGAGGAATTACGTGTGGCCTGGACAGTCCTCTTTCAAATGGATCCTAGTGAGTTGGGTTAACTGAAGGGTTAGTAAAGAAATCGTGAAGTAATTAGGTGGGGTAATCTTTGGAACTACTGATTCAGAAGTTTTTTTTCACTAACGCCAAGCTTCATTTTCCCAGTCATAAAAAAACAGGACCTTCTCGTAGGATGATTTTTGACCCTAACGCGAGCGGAGCTGCCCGCAAAAGCTACCATAAACAATATTTCTGGGTTTTTTGTATAATTTTAATTGATCTTAGAAAACTTATCACGCCTTTTAATCCCCAAAGGATTAGACAGAAGTGTACCTAAGAAGTATACTTACTTTTCGCCATTTATGTAAATCCCATATAAAATGCGTTTAGTCGAAAACTTATAAGTACTTTCGGATATTTTTGTGCTTTGCCCAAATAGTTATGTCGTATAATATGAGTACCTATAGTAGGTAATAGTAATTACCTCATCATTCTCCTATTTTTTATCTTATTTGGCCAATTTCTTTCTGTATATTTCATAAGTAAACTTAAAATAACTTCCCTCTTAAACATCTCAAAACTCATCTCAATCTCCATCTACACCTAATACAGCTTCCGAGTAACGTACGTTCGTTAGTAAGACACAACTCTCGCAAGCTTTTAATTCAGTTAAACAGGAAGTTGTCCCGAACGCAACCGGAACTGACGCCTTCGTTATTTATTCGGCACTCTCTGCTGCTACTGTGTCAGCGTGTCGCAAACGAGATTTAAATTTTAATTTGTTTTATGCCTTTTTTGAAGATTTTTGTAGGTTTTTTTGGGGGGTTCCTTCTATCTGGCAGAAACTTGATGCTCCGAAATTTATTTGGCATAACACACATATATGGCATAATCTTCTTTAAAACGAATATTTTTAAGGCATAAAAATTATTTAATATTGTTATTGTTTGGCCGAATGTTTGTATGTCCGAATTTACTATGGCATACTGTTAAGATGGCAGAATTCTATTTGGCATTACCTTTGGCAATGTTCAAATTCCGCATAATTTCGTTTAGAATAACGTAAATTTAGAGCGACGATTATTTGGTACAATTTCACTTGGCAAACTATGAAAATGGCAGAATTTCATTTGGAATAATTTTATTTGGCATTATTGCCTCTATAAAATAGTATTTTTAACCTTAAGGCTGAAGGTCGAGGGTAGTGCGCGAAATTCAAAATTTCTTACGTTTTTTGCAATTTGCAGGCCAGTGCTAGATTGTATGTTGATTAAAATATTGTTCGCGATTTTAAGACGTATTTTGTTACAGAATTATAATCATCAAAATCATCAATACAACCCTCCAAGTTCATAAAGGTCGAGGAACAATTATTTCAAGGTCAAGTCATTGCTAGACCTTTATGAACTTGGAGGGTTGTATTGATGATTTTGATGATTATAATTAAATAAAAACGTAAGAATATTTGAATTTCGCGGGCTGGTCGGAGCATTCACCTTAATTAGAATTAAAATGTTGTCTTAAAAAGTCAAAATGTAGTGCTACAAAATTTAGTGACAGAAACGAATCGCTCCAAAACCGACTCTACGTAGTCTTGTCTGCCCTACTCCTAGAGTGTAATTTAAATCCGCGTAGTTGAGGAGGGGCGAAGCGGCCCGCAAGCTGAGGAGCAGGTAGGGTGAGGGCAGGCAGGAGCCTCAGCCACGGTGGCGACAGTTAAAACACATCTGCGACGATGAGCTCGCGTGGGACCGCCGGAGCCCCGTAGCACCGGAGCCGTGACAGAAAACATGCCTGCTGCATGTTGCGTTCTTGCTTTTATGCTGCATGCTTGCTTGCATGCTGCATGCTCGCTGCATGCATGGCGTATGCTGGTTTGCATGTTTGCATACTGCATGCTTGTTTGCATGTTTGTTAAAATGTGATAGACGAGGCTTTCCATTATTATGCATATGAAATGTATGCCAAAAGATGATTCTAACTGTAAAATTTCTGAAATATGCCTTTTGATGACTATCGATATGAAATTTATGCCAAAGATGGTTCTACTTTTAATTCTTATGCACATGAAAATTATGCCTACAGATGATTCTGACTTACAAAATTATGACGTTTGAATGTACGATAAATGAGTGTCTGCCAAGTTTATGCTATCCGCTGTTATCCAAAATAAAATTATGACATAAAAAGTTCTGCTATAAAGGGTAGACCCTTTTTTTGGGATTAGAATCAAAGGTTTACAGTGCTCAGTGTGAAAATAGTTAATGGAATGGAAGTACGGTTAATGTAACCTGTGTTAAAGACTTAGCACACTGTTGGCACTATGTCTAACTGACATATTATAAAAATAGCAACGGTGAGCGAAATAAGCTGTCTGTATAGAGAGTGTTTCGAGATTATCGTTCAATGTAAGAATTCAAGTGGGCTACATTCCTAACATTATACTGTATATATAGAAGACTTCGAAAGATTTACGAGTACCAAGTAGGCACATGACAATGGAATAATATTAAATATGTTAAAAACAAAATGCATGCATATACACTCGCCATACAATTTGCGAGCTAAAGCTGTGCTCAGAGAGAATATTGATGTGATAGGACATACATACGAATGCTTGCATGATAACAAGATTAATTAATTGTAGGTGCGTAAAGTTGGAGTATGTTAGTTCATTTAAATACACACATCAAAAATGTCTAGGGATCAAGCATTTTTATGCGGATTTCTTGAGATTGAGATGTGGCTTTGTAATAAATTTATGATTTTATAAATTTATATGGATCCTTTTTGGTGCATTTCATAATTTGAATCAGGAACTCTCAATCAAATTCGAGTAAAAGATGAAAATAAGCTGTCAATATTTTCCCTATAAAAACATACAACGCATTGAAGACATTATTAGTGCTACTGTTTCCCTACTACTGATTAAAACCAACGTTATTATGGAGCGGCGACGTCATTTAAGCAGGGAAGAAATGCTCAGAGCCGTGGGAATGATAGAAGCTGGTTCCCGGCAACGTACTGTAGCTTTAGCTCTGAATACAAGTCAGAGTGTTATCAGTCGACTTTGGACACGTTACCGAAGCACTGGTACCGTGGCTGAGCGCCATGGAGGACGGTATCGCTGCACCACACGGAGACAAGACCGATACATTCAAATCTTAACTCGAAGAGCTCCAACAATAACCGCCATGATGTTAGCCGTGAGGCTTCATCACTCTTCAGGGAACTTAATTAGCGACCAAACAGTCAGAAACCGCTTGCATGAAGTGAACCTTCATTCCCGAAGACCGCTACGGGTACCACCTATAGCAATGCACAATCGTAGGATTCGATATCAATGGGCTCTTGAACACAGAAATTGGGCAGAAGAACAATGGCGTTTCGTGTGCTTTTCTGATGAGTCTCGTTTTGGTATGAGACCGGATACAAGACGTATACGACACTGGAGAACCCCTGGACGCCAACAGCGATTAAAATCCTGCCAGGAAGTCCATCCTTATAGTGGTGGAACCATCATGGTATGGGCGGGTATTTGGATCGGCGGAAGAACTGAGTTGATTTGGATCAGAGGCAACCTCAACGCTCAAATTTATGCTGAGACGATTGTATCAGACGTCATCGTTCCTCTACAAGTGCAAATCGGTCCCTTATTTCAGTTAATGCATGATAATGCACGACCGCACACCGCAAGAGTTGTAAGACAGACTCTCGCCGCAGCTAACATCAATGTCCTGCCCTGGCCTGCTCAGTCGCCAGACTTGAACCCGATTGAGCATGCATGGGATATGCTACAGAGAAGAGCTCTGCCGAATATGGAGGGTATCCAGTCGCAAGAAGACCTTTTTTTGTTGTTGCAACGAACATGGGCGGCCATTCCACAGCGTGATTTGGATGAACTCATTTTGAGTATGCCAAACCGATGTTCTTGTGTTGTTAGTGTTCGCGGTAGAAACACGGATTATTAATTGTTTCAGTTACCCAATAAAATTTTAAAGAAAACTGTTATTTCAGTCTTTTTTTCGAACTTTAATGTTAGTGGTTCAAATGTCAAAAATCCCTTTATTAGGAAAATGGCAAATTTCTTTATTAATGCAAAGGTGACTTGGTTTATCGTTACTGTGACAAACGAAAACACTTTATTTGATGAATCCTTAAAGAAAATTTTAATTAATATCAATCAGGAGAAAAGTTATTGCAAAAATATATGTTGATCCCTAGATACTTTTGATGTGTGTATTTAGGTTTTAGTATAGATAGAAATTTTAATTGGAAAACGCATGTAACTGATGTCTGTAATAGACTGAGATCTGTATTAGGGAAGTTCTATCAATTGAAAAGTGTAGTGAATAAACACACATTATTGATTGTTTATTACGCACTCGCTGACTCACTAATCAGTTATGGACTTATTGTGTATGGACGTACTTTTAAAACATATTTACTAGAAATAAAGAATCTACAGATAAGACTGATCAAGTTCCTAGTTAGCAAACAGGTTAAGATAAAGTGTAACAAAGAGTACGATAAATTGTTCTCCATTTGTACAGATTATATAGATATGTCATATATACAGATTTCAGCAAAGCGTTCGATCGGGTCTCGCATCAAATTCTTATTGAAAAATTAAGAATTTATGGTATCGCTGGTACTTTACTCTCATGGCTTAGTTCGTATCTTGAGAATAGAACTTTCTTTGTAGTAGTCAATGGCTTTCGATCAACCGTCAGACACATATCCTCGGGCGTGCCACAGGGGTCTCATTTGGGGCCGGTTTTATTTAACTTTTTTATTAATAATATTCCGAGCTGCTTTCACCACTGTAAAATTTTCATGTTTGCCGATGACTTAAAATTCGTAAAAATAGTTAAATCTAAGCAAGATTCCTCTGAATTACAAAGCGATTTGAATCAATTGGTGTTATGGTGCCAACTGAACCAGATGCTCCTAAATCCTAGCAAATGTTACCATATAAAATTTACCAGGAAACATCATCTCATTGACCAGGATTATTATATTGACGAAGAAAAAATAAAGGAATTGGACACGATAAAAGACCTAGGTGTTATGTTCGATCGGAAATTAACTTTTATCCCTCACATAGATAATATAGTGAAGAAGTCATCCAAAATGCTGGGTTTTGTTATCAGAAACACGAAACTATTTAAAAGCAGCAAAACAAAAATCATCCTTTATAATAGCCTGATTCGAAGCATATTAGAATATTGTAGCGTGGTATGGCGGCCACACTATGCTACTCACTCATTGCGTCTTGAACGTGTACAAAAACGTTTTTTGGGGCACCTGGCCTATGTTAGCGGTTTTTCCAAGAAAATACGTTCATATAGTGATAGGCTCAAACATTTTAATATGGCTTCTCTGGACAAACGTCGACGTCTGAATGACGCAATGTTTGTGTGCAAAGTTATGGCCATTAGTTTTACATAGTTCACTTTGTTTTAATTTAGTTTAACATAGTTTAATTTGTTTTAATTTAGTTTAACATAGTTTAATTTGTTTTAATTTAGTTATTTTATTTAAATTTAGTTTAATTTGTTTTAATTTAGTTATTTTATTTCAATTTAGTTAAATTTGTTTTAACTTAGTTTAATTTGTTTTAATTGTGTTTTTGTTGTTTTAATAGTAGTCTAAAAGTCTGCTTATTTCTATCTTTTTTGTTAATAACGACAACGTTTTGTGTGTATGCAGAGTTTACCTGTAAGTGATTGTTACACTTTATTCTGATTTGTTACTTCTGTTTTATTTCCTTGTATTAGTGTAAACAATTGTTGGTGAACCAAATAAATAAATAAATTTGTAAAATCTTGCCAGTAGATATGAAAGTTGAGTATTTGATAGGGTTAGAACACTATTATAGTGATACATTCAAAGTAAATGTTAAAAATAAGTTTAACACAAGGAGTGTGAGAGAGAAAAGACTAGTACAACCAACAATAACAAACTATTATGGTAAAAGAACGTCAAAATATTTGGTGCCAAAAGTATTTCATAAAATAGAATTATTAAGGAATAACTCTAACCTTAGCAAAGGTGTGTTAAAGGCAAAACTAAAGAATTTATTTCTGGAGAACGCGGACACGTCGTCGGACTGATGGGCGGTGGGTTCTAGACCGGAGTGGCCAGCAGTGGTCACCCCGGTTTGGAATTCATTGTGTTGTATGTTGGTGTCGGTCTGTCGTTGTCGAAAAATAAAATTCACGAGACAGATGTAGCAGTAAGTTTTATATATTCGATTTTAGGTTAAGTTTATAATTTTTAATTATGTATGATAAACGAGCGCTTCTCGTCATCAAACTGTAAAGTTTGGCGAGTAAAAAACTGTAAAAAATAACTTGTTTTTGTGTAAGAGATCTAATAAATAAATAAAAAAAAAATATATATATATATATATATATATATATATATATATATATATATATATATATATATATATTAGTATTTAGGTCCGTTTTAACACTGTTTTGAGCTAGCTACTGTTTTAATAATTACGGAAGATATCCCGTAAGTGACATTTCAAGTTTAGGTCAGTTTACTCCTTGGAAAGAACAATGAAACGATGAATGAACTGTGTGAAAGTTGGTAGAAAGGAGGTCTTCTTTATCGTATGGTTAGTGTCCAACCTGGTGTCAGAGTTTTTATGCCGCCCATAGGCCTCCGACTTGGCTTTACATGCCGTCGAGAAATATCTCTCAGGCATGCTAGTTTCCTCATTATGTTTTTATTCACCGAAGCAAGTGATTATTATACAATACGCACATGAATCCGCAAAATTTGAGAAATAAGATAAAAAGGAAGTGAACTATTGATATGACGACTAAGAGAAGTATCGAAGAAGAAGATAATGTTGTGCCGACCTCAAATATATTGCAATAAGGACAGGGAAATACTTAGAGGCTATTTTATTGCACATTACGTCATCTCCACATCTCTTTATGAGAATACTAGCGGACGTCACGCGGTTTCACCCGCGTAGTTCCCGTTCCCGTGGGAGTACGGGGATAAAATATAGCCTATGTTACTCAGGGTGAATGTAGCTTTCTAATGGTGAAAGATTTTTTGAAATCGGCGCAGTAGTTTTTGAGTTTATTAATTACAAACATACAAAAATACAAATCTTTCCTCTTTATAATATTAGTGTAGATTACTAGCGGACGTCACGCGGTTTCACCTGCGTAGTTCCCGTTCCCGTGGGAGTACGGGGATAAAATATAGCCTACGAGTATGTTACACAGGGTGAATGTAGGTGTAGATAACCTAGAACAAAGTCACCTAACATGTTAAAACCTTCCCAAACCCTAAGCCTCCTCACTATCTCGCATCGTTTATCATCGCTCAAGTCGTGGCGAGCTCGTGACGTCCTCGTATCGTCGCTTAAGTCGTGTCCGAGTGAAATATGATGTGTAAATATTAACAGTTAGGTCTATTAAGAGTGTTGGTTAGAAGGGTAGGATGTTATTAGGTTTGGTGTGAGTTATATTTGGGCTATGCAGGATTAGGTTCGTTGATATTAATATGACTTCATTAATTTTGTTTAAATTTTACTTTTCATCAAGTCTTGTAATCCCCGGCTTAGGCTTAGTCTGCGGTGTATTTAATAGTACACTCACATCATCATAATTTCAGCTGAAAGACGTCCACTGCTGGACATAGGCCTCCCCCAAGTGTCGCCACATTGACCGGTCCCGTGCGACTCGCATCCAGCGAGTGAAACTCGCAAAGTGAATCCAAAACACAACCATTAAATAGACCACAAGATAGCTTCTTGTTTTTATTATCCGCAATATTATCTCTATCACTATTAATTTACCAGAGATCTCATTACACCTGCTAAAAGACTAATAGGGCCTGTTTAGCCACCAACAATTAAGATCCCGTTAACTTATAACTTCATACAAATATAGTTCCATTTTTTGAATTTAAGCGGCTATTCGGATATCGTGAAATAGGCCCTTTATTATAACCAAGATAACACCATCAAATAAAAGTAGAGAACATCTTATATAACAATTTTAAAATCACATCAATGCACGAGCGATTGTGAGCGGCCGGGTAATGTGATAAAGCTTGTCCGCGGTTGCATGCTATTGGCAATTTGCCACAATTCCGCCACCTGCACGCCTGGCAGCTTGATAGTGTGCAAACACCCTTATTTGAGGTCTTTATGTGCATCTTGCATTATGATTTGAGTGATGATAGTATCGAGATTTAACAAGTATTGACTTTTTTGATGGTTGAGACAGGTGAAGTGAAATTCAGCTGTTTTGGTGGGTCTGAATTGGTGAAATAATTATTGGGTTTGCAGAACTTTATATGTTTTTTTTTTCTTGTAAAACAAAGTTGCCCCACACTAAGAATTTTTGTATCGTGAGTGCGTTTACAAACATTTAAACTCACACACACAAACAGCCAGACCCGGAACAACTTCCTGTAGGCCGTACCTGAAGAGTCAACTTGTCATTGCCGGCAAACAATCAGTAACATAGTTGAGATAATAGGCTTGTCATTTGAAAAAATCGAATTAGTCCGTCAGTTAGATTATCAAAAAATACGGGCGACGAAGATACGACGTTTTTAAAATTCTCAATACGTCACGCCGTGGTACAATTTTTAGTGCGTTCTGACGTCACAAGCCCCCAATCCCCAATTTTGATACGTTTTATCTTTGTCAATATTCATTGATTTAGAAAAACAAAAAATACGTGACCATTATTTTCCAATACTCTAACAGTCCGAAATAGATTTACAATTTATTGATGGTGGAAACTAGCCTATAATGTACATCTAGACTACGGTACAGTATCTTTACAGCAGAAAATTATGTATAATTTTTCCTACTTAATTTGATTTAAAGCAATTTTACCTTTTAAGATAATTATTTATTAAGCCGAATGAACACCAAACTTGGCATTAGCTTTTTCAAGGAGCATATTGGCCATATTGGCAATGCGCCACGCAGTACTTGCTTTCATTTCGAGCGATTGCGTTTTGATCGCGTGTTTTCATTTTTATTTTTATGGGTTTGTAAACATTAAGCATGAATATGTCATGTGGACCATGTTACGCTAAGCTAACTATCGCATCGCATCGCTTGCACTGTACCCAGCGCGGCTGTGCATATGGACCACCCGGCAACGCAACGTCAGCTCTTCACGGCGACATCTTCTCACGGTCACCTCTCCGAATTGAGGAACACCTGTGTGATTCTCATTATGAATCAAACTTCGATCATGGTCACTTGTATAACTTAATTTTTATGTTTAATATTCATGTAAAGTTTGTCTAATTAAATCTACGTCTCCAAAACTATCTTTTTCTTGCGACTCGCCTGTAGAAATCGTAAATGGCGCAGCCGACAGGATACTTGTAAAAACTAGAACATCATAGACAAGTTACCGAACCTACATTGATTTTTGCAGTGAGTGATCTGAACATTGATTGTGCAGGAGAAAGATACTGGAGCATTATGCAGTAAGTACTTTGAATCTTTCTTAGTCCTTGCTTTCCTACATTAGTCCTTCCTAGTATATTATATATCTATTTTAAGTGTGCGTTTTAATATTTCGCGAGTGATTTTTTGGTGTTAGTTTAACGTATAGCCGTCAAGATTTTCCATCCGGGAGAATCACGGAATAATAGGTTAGCTAGTGATAGGAATAGCAATAGAAATAGATCGATAGATCAACGCAGGGATCTAGGAGATATTTTAGAGGATAGTGAATTAGACGCGAATTTGGAAGAAAATATGGCAAATAATAATAGTAATCCAGTAGATTTAATCTATAAGTCACTTAGACTTGTTCCAGATTTTGATGGAAATTCTCATATATTAACCCGTTTCATAAATTTATGCGATCAATTGGTACTTGCGCATTTTAGAACTGAGCCTGGGCACGAATTAACTAACCTAGCCCTAATTAATGGCATTTTAAATAAAATTTCTGGATCTGCAGCTAGGCTTATCAATTCTAATGGGATACCGGAAAATTGGCAAGGAATTAGAAGTGCGCTAATCAACAACTTCGCAGACCATCGTGACGAGACCGCGCTATATAGTGATCTATCATTGCAGACACAAGGCTCTAGCACGCCGCAAGAATTTTATGAGCGATGTCAAAATTTATTCAGCATGATTATGACCTATGTGTCTTTACACGAGTCTGTGAATACTACAATAGAGGCAAAGCGCTCTCTTTATAAAAAGCTTACTCTTCAGGCCTATTTACGTGGACTTAAGGATCCTCTAGGATCCAGGATCCGTTGCATGCGTCCTGATAGTATTGAGAAAGCTCTCGAGTATGTTCAGGATGAACTTAACACGCTTTACATGCAACAACGTACTGATGGTGGCTCTAATAGGAAAGATTTGTTACGTCCTACTCTACATGGCACGCATCTACCCTTGAATAATTTCGCACCTAGACCTATGCCGCTTAGTATGCCTGGACCATCAAAACCATATGGATTTAACAACTTTGGGTCAGCTCCTCAATATGGTAGCCGACCACAACTTGCTCAAGGCTGGAGACCTAACTTTCCTTCGCAAGCTTTACCCCCTCAGGGTCTGACACGAACTCAACAGGTCATGCGCACATACCCTCCTAATTACAACCCTCAAAGCAATGTCTTTAGATTGCCGAATAGAGCACAAGCTCATCAGCCACATGGTGCCGGTAATACCCCTCGTCCAATGAGTGGAGTAAGCCATTTTAATCCTAAAGTTTTACCGCCTAGTGGGCACGATTGGCGTAGATTTGGAAATCCGCCACCGAACAATTATTTCAAATCGCGTGAGACTAATTTTAATGAATTTGATTTCTATGACAATGATTATAACTATCCGGACTATGAGTGCTATGACTATGAACATGTCAATGAGTACAGCTGTGAAAATGAAATAGACTATCGCTCAGAGGTACCTGTAATGGAGGAAATTAATCAAACGCCATCTTCTACTAATGATGAAAATTTTCAGAAGGTTTCGAAAAGTGTCAAGCCAAAATAGAACTAAATTTTCATATTCAAAGACAGTTAGTCTATGTCCAGATAAGTAATCCTCCACTTAAGCTTTTAATTGACACTGGGGCTAATCAGTCTTTCATAAGCCCTGAGGCCGTGCAAAAATACTTCAATCATCTACCCCTTAACTATGAACCTTTTCAAATTACTACGGTTCATGCAACTAGTAAAAATGATTACTCTATATCTTTGCCTTGCTTCTCAGAGTTTAATGAGTCTCAGGATATTATGCTTTTCATCTATAAATTTCACGACTATTTTGATGGCCTTTTAGGAATAGACTTACTAGATGAATGGAATTCTACTATTGACCTAAAAAATAAAATACTTATTACACGAAATAGTACAGTACCTATTCAGATGTACGATTCTCGTAATGTCAACTTGTATGAGGATATTATACCAGCAAATTCTAAGAAATTAGTAAGAGTACCAGTTAATGCAAAAGATGGTGAGGTATTTGTTGAAAGTCAGATAATCTGTAATTGCTTTATTTCTGATTGTTTTACCAAAGTAGAGAACAATAGAGGTTGGGTTGAATTGAGCAATTCTTCATCTAATGATGTCATATTTTCAATGGATAGGCCGGTAGAAGCTGTAATATTTGAAGTTAATAGTAACAGTACTGAAATTTCATCAAATCGTACAGCTGAAGTTTTATCGCGTCTCCGTACCGAACATTTAAATGAAGAAGAACGTATTAATTTAGAACAGCTCTGTGAAAATTATGCAGATGTGTTTTACCTTGATGGAGAAGCACTTACTTTCACCAACAAGATCAAACACAGGATAAGAACTACAGATGAAATTCCAGTACATACCAAAAGCTACCGATATCCGTACGTTCATCGTCAGGAAGTTAGGGACCAAATTAACAAGATGCTTGAACAGAACATTGTTAGACCATCCGACTCTGCATGGAGTTCTCCCATTTGGATAGTACCCAAAAAACCTGATGCTTCAGGAAAAATTAAGTGGCGTCTCGTGGTAGACTTCCGAAAGGTTAATGAAAAAACGATCGACGACAAATACCCTATACCTAATATTACAGATGTCTTAGACAAACTCGGCAGGTGCCAATATTTTACTACCCTAGATTTGGCATCTGGATTTTATCAAGTCGAAATGGACAGCGCAGATATTCATAAAACTGCTTTTAATGTTGAAAACGGCCATTATGAATTTCTAAGGATGCCCATGGGACTTAAAAATTCGCCATCTACCTTCCAGAGGGTGATGGATAACCTTCTTAAAGATCTACAAAGTATCTGTCTCGTCTATTTAGACGATATTATAGTGTTCAGTACTTCCTTGCAGGAACATATCCTTAATCTTGAAAAAGTCTTCAAAAGACTTCGGGAATCTAATTTCAAGATTCAAATGGATAAATCCGAATTCTTGAAGTTAGAAACCGAATTTTTGGGACATGTTATCTGTAAGGACGGTGTGAAACCTAATCCTAATAAAATTAATGCAATAGAAAACTACCCCTTACCCAAAACTCCCACTGAAATTAAACGTTTTCTTGGTCTTCTAGGCTACTATCGTAAATTTATCCCCAATTTTGCAAATCTTACCAAACCACTTACACAGTGCCTCAAAAAGGGTTCTAAAATAACCTTAGATCAAAATTATACCAATTGTTTTAACCATTGCAAAACCCTCCTTACTAACGATCCTATCCTTCAATATCCAGACTTCAGTAAAGAGTTCATTTTAACCACGGATGCCTCCAACGTGGCCATTGGTGCAGTACTATCCCAGGGTATAATTGGTTCTGACAAGCCCATTGCGTATGCATCTCGGACATTGAACTCTAGTGAACTTAACTATAGTACAATCGAGAAAGAGCTTCTTGCTATAGTTTGGGCATGCAAGTATTTTAGACCATACATCTTTGGCAGAAAGTTCAAAATTTTGACCGACCATAAGCCACTACAGTGGGTCATGAGTCTTAAGGAGCCCAATTCCCGGCTCACGCGATGGCGACTTAAGCTCAGTGAATATGACTTTACGGTAATATATAAGCAGGGAAAGTTTAACACAAATGCAGATGCCCTTTCTCGCATTGAGTTGCACAATGAAGAACTCATATCCGTTATTGCTAATGCATCGGATAAGACTCCTACTATAGATGACACTAGTTCAAGAACCCTAACCGCTTCAGATAATTGTAGTAACTCTAATACCGCTACCGTACATACTGATAACGAAAATCCTATTTTAGAAATACCTATCACAGATGAACCCTTAAATAAGTTCTCTAAGCAAATTATATTTAATGTTGTAGGTGATATAAAAAGTAGACCAGTTATAACTAAACCATTTGATAACTATACACGTGTATCGATGCAAATCTCTAAATCTAACCTAGAAAACGACCTTATTAACGCTATTAAAGAATATGTACAACCTAAAATTAAAACTGGAATTTTAATCAATCCTTATTTAGAAATGTATAATATAATACCTATAATACAAAGAACATTTAAGAATTCATCTATGAACCTATTTTTAACAAAAAGAGAATTAGATAACGTCAGGGAATATCTTAAACAGCAGGAAATCATTAACAAGTATCATGATGGGAAAACGAACCATCGGGGCATCAATGAGTGCTATCTTGCTCTATCGCATAGGTACTTTTGGCCAAAAATGCGCGAACAAATAACTAAATTTATAAATGAATGCGTAATTTGCGGACAGGCAAAGTATGACCGCAATCCTGTGAGACCACAACTAAAAGTAGTCCCTTCATCTTCAAGACCTTTTGAATTGGTACATTTAGATCTACTAACTATTCAAAATGAAAAGTTCTTAACCATAGTAGATGCTTTCTCCAAGTATGGTCAAGCATATTACTTACGCGACGGAACTGCAGTTAGCGTCATTCAAGCCTTATTAAATTTCTGTACTCATCACGGCATGCCTATCACTATCGTAACTGACAATGGTACAGAATTCACCAATCAATTGCTAGCTGAATTTGTAAGGATTCATAAAATCCAACATCATAGAGTAGCCCCCCATGCTCCTAATGAAAATGGTATTGTTGAGCGGTTCCACTCAACGATACTAGAGCACCTACGTATATTAAAAATATCTGAAAAATCTGAATCAGTCAATAACCTAATGCCGTATGCCCTTATGGCTTACAATAGTAGTATTCATAGTTTTACTAAATGCAAACCCTTAGATGTAATTACGGGTCACTTTGACCCCAGAGATCCTTTTGACATAGATTTAACTTCGCATTTATTACAGCAGTATAATCATAAAGACAAGATGATCCTCGCTTATAATACTATCGAAGATCTTTGCAACGCTTCTCGTTCCGATCTGATGAATGCTCGTAATAGAACCCGTGAACCGGAGGTAAACTATCCACCCGAACAACAGATTTTCGTGAAAAATCCGATTGCTTCGAGGCAAAAGTTAGCTCCCCGATATACCCACGACGTAGTTGAGACTGGCCTCCCTATTCACATTTATACGAAGAAAAAGAGAGGTCCAGTTGCCAAAACTAGACTTAAGAGAGTCCCTAAAACCGCACAATTGTTGCAGGACGATGCTGATGTTCCTCTTTCTACTGACTCCAGCAATGCTGCAGGAGATAAAACTTGAAAGCCTTGACAGTGGACCAGGTATCTTACCTTTTAAACTCGGGCCTGCCAAAATCGTTTCCCATTATCATTCTTTCCTACGTTATGTTGACTTTGGCGATATACACGAAATAGTTAAATCTATTAATAATCAGTTAAATTCAGTAAGCCCTGAACTGAATAATCGTACGAGATTCTTATTCGAGCCCCATATGACTTATCTGAAAAGTAAGCTTAATAATGTACTTAGACAGTTAGAAACTTTTGAGTTATCTCGTAATAAAAGAGGACTCGTAGATGGTCTCGGGTCTGTTATAAAAAGTATTACTGGAAATTTGGATTACACAGATGCATTGCACTATAATCAGGCTATTAAATCCCTGCAAGATAATGAAAATAGGATAGCTTCAGAACTTAATGCACACGTTAGTTTATCAAAAGACTGGATAGCTGAACATTCAAAAATTTTGGATAATATAATAGATAATCAGAACAAGATAGAACTATTAGTAAAAAAGATTAGTGAAACAGAAGCTACCAGAGAAAATGATTTAATTAAATATGCTCATCTTTTCCAAGTTTTTACTATTCTTAGCGATAACATAGATTATATATCGCAAGAACTTAATAAATTAGAAAATGTTCTTGCATTTATAAGAATATCTACTGCTCATCATGCAGTTGTAGATTTAATTACTATTAAGGATATAATTAAAAACTTAACTAGAATATATAACAAAGATAATATAGTAGATTTAGATGTAAGGGAAATATATGATGTAATCAGACTAGGCTCCTACTATACGGGAAATAAAATAGTTATAGTATATAAAATTCCGATCCTCATCCCCTTAACCTATGATTTTTATAAATTATGTATGATTCCTAATAAATTAAATCAAGTCATATCACCCCCACATCCTTTTCTTGCCTTACATAAGAAAGACTTCAAGTATATAGAGACAGAATGTCCGAAGACGAGCAAATGGTATCTATGCAACGAGTTGAAAACTATGCACAATCAGACAGCACCAGATTGTATCCAGCATTTGATCACCACTCAACAACGAACAACTTCATGCAATCCTAAGACAGTATCCCTGAAGAAACCTGCTTATGAAGAGCTCGATGACAGACACTACGGTATCAGCTTTCCCACGCCTACGAAAGTGCATTTATCCTGCGGACGTGACCTGTATGACACCTTAAAAGGCAGCTACCTCGCTATAATACCTCAGAGATGCTCTCTTGAAACACCGCACTTTAAGATCTACAACTTCAAAGACCGCCTCAAGGGACAAGCGTTGAAAATCATCGATATCCCAGCCGATAATTTGACTTTTTGGCAGCAGACGACATCTTCAGCCCCAATCTTTAAGTTAAACTCAATCAAGTTGGACCATTTACACGAGACTAGTAGGAAGTTGTCCATGCAGTCACCAATTACCCTCATTGAAGACAGCAACTCCAGCGTATATCACACCACTATACCGATGTACGTGATAGTGATCATCGCCTGTGCAATCGTCAGTGTCCTGCTCTATCGAAAATACTTTCTACGACGAAAAGCAATGATAACACCTGCTGAACCTGCAAGCAACCAGATGGAACTTCAAAGAGTCTTCACTGTACCAGCTACCAGAGTAGACACAAATCAACCTCCAGCTCAATTTACGACTTCTGTTTTCAATAGTCGCTGTTCTACGGGGGGAGGTGTTACGCTAAGCTAACTATCGCATCGCATCGCTTGCACTGTACCCAGCGCGGCTGTGCATATGGACCACCCGGCAACGCAACGTCAGCTCTTCACGGCGACATCTTCTCACGGTCACCTCTCCGAATTGAGGAACACCTGTGTGATTCTCATTATGAATCAAACTTCGATCATGGTCACTTGTATAACTTAATTTTTATGTTTAATATTCATGTAAAGTTTGTCTAATTAAATCTACGTCTCCAAAACTATCTTTTTCTTGCGACTCGCCTGTAGAAATCGTAAATACCATCATAAAATTATTATAGTCGATTATGAATCGGTAGAATATATCCTTCTTCTTCCTTCTATCTTATGCGTAGCTTATCTTTACTATGTTGGTTCGGTTTCCATTATAACCCGATGCTGCAGTCTGATTACCATTTTTTTGAGTTCCAGACCCGAAGGTTAACCAACGGGACCCTATTACTAAGCCTCCTCTGTCCGTTGATCCGTCCGTCCGTCCGTCTGTCTGCCAACGGGCTGTATCTCATGTTTCGTACGATGGTACGGAACCCTTCATTTGCGCTTGGCCGGTTTTTTCGTGGGGCGACTATCTGCCTAAATTCGTCAGCCCAATAACTAGGGAACACAAAACCTCTTGGTAAGACTGGTTGAGCTTGACCATCTACCCTTCACCCCAGACAGTATATCTGCGTAAAGTAGTAACATAATGTTAGTATCTGTAGAAATACTAATTGAATAATACGCTGAGAGACAGGAGATTATTTGAGCAGTAAACTCCCAACTGTCACAATTTCCGTTGTTTAATTGCAAACACGTTGCAGTCTGCGTTCTATCTCGCAGCTAATGCAGAAACAAAATCATGGAGGTGTAAAATATACTCAGGAGCGACATGTGATTTTGTAACTGCAGATGAACACTGTTCTAAGCTTTCACAGTTTATAGCTAAACTTACACCCCCACTTACGGGATATCTTCAGTGATTTTAATTATTCTGAGCACCCGATATTTCGACGCTGTTGCAAGCGCCATGATCGCGGGATGACTGGAGAATGCGAGTAGATGGTGAATCAATTTGTTAGGTGCAGACAAATCTGTCTTCTTTCATAGTCTTTTGCTACGCGCACTAGGTACTGGAACTCGATACGAAGCATCATCATGGCCCTTGCAACAGCGTCGAAATATCGGGAGCTCAGAATAATTGAAAATCACGGAAATCCCGTCAGTGACACACCGTGACAGTGAACTTTGTATGCAGGGGGTAATCTTCAGAACTTTTGAATGATTTTGAAAATTCATTCACTAATGGGAAGCTACATTGTTCCGGAATGTAAGGGTATATTTACAACGTTTCCGTGGTTTATAACACGAGCAAAGCCGCCGGCAAAATCTAGTACTGGTTTAAGAGCTTGAGCTTCCGTATGTTTGGTTTGAAGTGTGCATCATGATCAGCCCAGAACGTTCCCACTGCTGGGGCACAGGCTTCCTTCCTGTGAGAGGGAGCGGGCTATAGTCCTCCAGGTTGGTGGATCTCCCATATCCTCGATATTTTAGTTCATAGTTTTCGCTCACCATTTTGAGATCAGCAGTTTGATTAGAAGTGTGTGGCTGTTTCCACAGATTGACACTCAGGTAGGGAATTAAATTAAAGAGTATCGTATTTACAGAAAATCACGGTTGCTATACATTAATTGTGCGAACCACCAGTCTGTGGAATTCACTGACGGCTTCTCTGTTTCCGGATCAGTATAATCTAGATCTCTTCAAAGTTCAATTGAATCGGTTTCTTATAAGCAAGCGCGTTCCACCCTGGGCCGCGGCATCGCTTCACATCAGGCGAGTTGCGGCCAACAGTGGGCTAAACGAAGAATAAATCAAACCATAATCAACCATTCTACGGGTTTTTTTTTACCACCTATTTGTAGTACCACGGGCAATAAACCGACCTCAAACGAATGCGTAATTGACATAAACAAAAAAACAGATAAAATTCTAGGAATCAGTGACTCTTAAAGACCACGACAAGATTTCTGAAAATACTCTCTTAACACGATCCCTTTCGCGACAAAATCCTTGCAAAAGAGTTTCATCTTTCACAAAAATCACCCTGCTTTCTTTCACATGCAGTATATCAAGTACCATTCATGCTGTATCCAAAGCAAGAGTAAACGAATCAACTCCTTGACTGAGTTAATAAAGATCCCGTAAAGCTGTTCTCGTCACTTTAATTGCGAAAACTCCGAATGGTATGCGAAAAGTTTCGGGCGAGCTCGGGAGCACTCGGGGAAGTTCGGCTGTTTACGAATGCACTTTATTTTTGTTGTATGTATATTTATTTCATTGCATGATGTTAGTTTTACGGTGTGTTATTATGGGGTATTTAGTGAGCCAGGGTTAAAAAAGAAACAAAAAAAGATAGTATCACTAGGATAATTATACGCTTTCATTGCTCATAAATAAAACAATACACGTTAATTGAGTTTAGCCATATTGTACCTACTTATGAATAAACAGTCTTCTGCTCGTTTTCGGTAACCCTAATCCTGAACAAATGCGTAAATAAAAGCGTGCTAAGGAATTTCAACATGCTGCGCAGAAACTAAAATAATAAATAAATATGAAGGCACTTAGTTAGGTGTCTCATTGTGATTACTGAAAACAAACCTTTTTCGCCCGTGGTCCAATTATACTGGAAAATTCCGTGGTCCCTTCTCGTATTCCCTGGAAGGGACCACGGAGGTTTTATGACGCGCGCTCGCTTCGCTTGCATATTAAATAACACTCTTTGGCTTCTGTCTCCGAAGTGCCGGGCCTCCGCCGGCCTTCGTCGTCGGCCTACGGCTTGGTGCCCATGCCGCCCATAAAGGATTTAAAAAAAATACACCCACTTTCTGTCACAAATGTAATTATATTTATGTAAAAACATGACATCAAATTGAATAAAAATGTCAATGAATGCATTTCAAATATCTAAGTACAATTTAATTCGGCAGTATATATTTCTTGAAGGAACCACGGGCAAAAAAATACTCGAGGTGGGATACCAGGGAATACGGGACCGGGACCACGGGCGAAAACCTAAAGCAAACGTATAAAGAAAGAAAGAAAAAATCTTTATTTGTCGCATATCTGTCTGTTTATCTTTTTCAGATACATTGGTACTTCTAATTAACCGATTTCAAAAAAGGAGGAGTTTATGTGTTTGACGCATGTTTTAACAAATAAATAATCTTTATCTTTATCTTTGACTGTATGTATTTTCGACAGTGAGTACCTCTCATCTGATGACGGTAGTTACCACCGATTCCGTAAAAAACTCATACGTGTAGCAAAACTGACATATAACGAGATATAATTTCAAACATTTTTATTGTTAGGCCCTAACCGAATAAACATAAAAGCTCAGGGTCCTACATGCGCTATAAAACTGCAGTATTATTATCTTCTTCATCGCATAAAATTATATGATGGGCCATTTTGAGCGTACTAAAGGCTTTAAAAGCTTCATCTGAAGGGCATTGAAGGTTTATGTTTAAGTACGCTATATTTATTAGGAATAAGCAGGTATTTGAGTGAAGTGCCTCTTAGATGTATCGGTCAAAGTACCTACGATTTCTGAGTATGAGACCATGGTTCCATTATTCCATCAGGAATTTCACTGAAGCAGCCCGGAGCCTGGATCTGAGCTCGGCTGGTGGCAATAGGCTTACTTTTACTACCCTTATTACATGGAACTTAAACATAACTGGCGAAATGTGGGTGTAGCTTATGAGTCCACCTCTGCCTTACCCTTCGGGGATAACAGGATTGATGTTATTTTAAGTTTAAAGACTTGTAAAGCCTTACAGATAAGGCATTAATGCCCGTTGCCAGACTGTTGTAAACAAGCCCTCCACCCACCTCCACTTCGGTCTCCACCGGCGGTTTACAACAGCACGCACTGTTGACGCACTTTTGACAACCGCCGATGCAGACCGTTGTGGAGGTGTGTGGAGGGCTTGTTTACAACAGTGTGGCCCACGCTTAAAGAATAACATTTAAGGATGTTGTATTTCATAGGATGAGCCGATATTTAAAGTGAAGCTTTATTAGTTACAGTCAAAGGTAGGTGTAGGTGTTTCTTAAGTACATAGTTTTCATAGAACTGCCTCATTACTCCAGTGGTCGGTAAACGGTACTGCTATACATGGAGTCATGGGGTTCAATTCCCACTAGCAGCGCCAGCCGGAATGTCTCCGTGCTCTGTTCGTCGACAGCATAGGTATTTTTATCTGCATCAAAGATATTACACTAAAATCGGTTAACGGAGTCTTCACTCTTTGGTGGAATCAGCAAGGGTAGCCCGCAAATTTAAAATTTTCTTACGGTTTTTTTCAATTTGGTCTATGTCATGAATGAGCTTAGAGGTATGTTTTGATGATATTTATGACTACAACTCTGTAAAGCCATATTTGTTACGGTTGCGAACATACAACCTGCCTGCCTGAAAACTACAAAAAACGTAAGAAAATTTTAATTTCGCGGGTTACTTTGGCACTTCTCCCATAACCGTAAAAAGTATAAAATGTGGCCAAGCATCACTTTAAATGTTGCCATTTTTGTTATAGAAGAACAGATACAAGTCTTCGAGGTCAGCTACCAGACTGTCTAGAACCAAATGAAAAAAAAGAAAAGTTTTTTTTAAAACATTATATGCAAGTTAATACTACAAAAACGTTTTAGAACTGTCATATTAATTAAATAAACTTTCAAATTAAAACAAAAGGCTACCAAAGTTAACATTTTAAAATGAATTCAAAATTCTAAAATTATCTTCAAAAACGACATACTTAATGAAACGCTGAATTGTGAAACATATTTTATCATTAAAGTTTTAATCCTGTAATAGGTACGGTTATACTGCTTTTATTACTTAATTTTAATTCATAATTTCTCCACTGGCTTTTAATAAGAGCAAGTTATTTCAATTTAAAATAATTAAGTGTTAATGTTTGAAATATTATGAGCGCAATTTGAAATATTAACTAGTTGGTTTAAGAAATTATATCTTTTTCTCTTTGTAACTGTTTGTAATTTACATCGATAGTGTATATACGTTTACTTTTGTAGTCTTCGTTATCGTGCGGTTAGTAGGCACTAACTAACCTGCACCCCTAGCCAAGTTGACCATCTACAATCGTTAACGCTAGTAGAAAACTAATCAAATGAATGAGAATGACATCATCTCAACGTTAAATCACGTGATCAACACAAACGAATAGAAAATTAGTAGACAAGTTTACATCGTTCAAAATGAGAATGTTATCGTTTGTACAATATTGATCGCTATACTCTTTGGTAGGAACGCTCACCATAGACTAAAGTGTAGGTTTTTTTTTACAGACATAAGAGAACGTTTACAGACATAAGAGAACGAGCGATCGACTCAGTCCTGTTAACTTGGCTAGCAATTTTGCGGTTTTCACAATCTCTTACGCCGAGGCGTTAACGATTGTAGAAAGAGAATCAATATGAAACGTTTGTAACTTGGCTAGGCCTGCTGGTTTCAGAGTTTTTATGTCGTCCATGATGGGCCTCTGATTTGGCTTTACATGCCTGTCGTTGAGGAATATCTCTCAGGCATGCTAGTTTGGTTTCCTTACGATGTTTTCCTTCACCGAAGCAAGTGATAATTATATTACGATGTTTTCCTTCACCGAAGCAAGTGATAGTAAGAAGTGAGGTCTCTTCTGTGTGTGAGCCTATAATTTTGGGATACTAGCTACACCAGTCCGAATCCTTAAATCGTTTGAGAATTCAGGCTGGAATAGATACAGACCTTGCCTAATTTCACAGTAAAATTTTAAGCAGTAGGTTGGCTTCAAAGAAACGACCGAAACGCTGACGTAATTTAACCGAGCGCCCCTTCCTGGACCCGTAAGGATACTTCAAGGTGCGAACAGACTGAGAGACGCGCGCGCCAGGTCTTTTTCTTAACGATAAATCACACAGTATACCCGATAGCAGCAACCCTAGCCCTGATCGACAGAATTCAAGGACACGTCCGTGTCACACTACTGCTTATCTTTTTACTGTGCTAATTTCTTTGGTTTTACTACATCACCTGTCCAAATAACAGGACCTACATACTGGTGTAGGTACCTACTGGTATAGGAACAAATTGTTTCATGTCCTCGCCTAAGTTGCGGTCGTATTCATAATGCAGAGGACGAAGTTTTTATCGTCGCTCCCGTCATTTTGCTACCGGTGAAATAGGGATACGAAGTGGCCCGAAGGTCGGCGAGGATTGCCGACGGATTATGGAAGGTTACACGTAGGTTAAGGGTTGTTACTTTTTTTGTTTCAATATTATTTAATAGGCTTGTGTCCCATCAAAAAATATTTCACACCTATTTTTTCTTTTGTTACGTAAACCAAAATTGACGAAGATTTTAAAATTCCCAATACGTCACGCCGTGCTATAATTTTTAGTACGTTGTAACTCCCGAGTTTTGATGCGTTTTATCTTTGTCAATATTTATTGATTTACAAAAACAAAAAATACGTATCCATTATTTTCTAATACTCTAATTGACGGACTAAATAGATTTGCAATTTATTGATGGCTATTATAAGTATGTCGGATCCGGTCATGAGTGAGTTTCTTGCCGGTTCTTCTCCATGAAAGCGACCAACCCGAACCGTGCAATGTGAAATAAAATAGTGTATCGCATCCAGTGTGTTTTCATAGCACGAAACCCGTCTTCTGCCCACAAAATGTTCGACCCTAGCGAAATATATCCTGGCAACCCGACAAGTAGATGATTTTATGAAAATTACCTTTGCGCGTTATTAATTGAAATAGTTAGGGGATTCTATAATGTAAGTAATAAATGTTTTAAATTAACATTCAACTCGGGTAGGCGGACGCCCTAGAGGGACTTAAACTGACCTAATTGGTGAAGTTTTTCAGAAAAGTCAGGTGCTTCAGGTCTGGTCAGGTCAACCAATGAGGCTGGCTTCTGCTTAACCGGACTCATCTCACAACTGGCATGCGTGTATGACCGTGTATGTATGAACGTAGACGAGGCGAAACCAGTACGTAAGGATCGTATAGCAGCTGGTGTTCGGTAGCATCTGCTAACCCCCCTGGGAAAAACGCGTGAGTTATATGTTTGTAACTTAATAGGTACCGATTACAGTTCTAAGCAATCACGATGAAACCTTACAGATTTATAATTATAATTTTTTTTTAAAAATCCATCTGCTAAGCCGTCCAGAATTTTCCGGGAAATAATCTCAACTCATCAGAGCAATGCTCGAAAACGTTCCCGCGTCATCACGGTCCACAGTAAAAGTTTTATTTATTCCGAAACTTGTTTCATTTTTCTTTGCGCACATTCGAAAGAATAAGGCCAGATGTACACCGCAGAAACACATAAATAACACCGCATAAAAGATGTATGAAGAGAATCCCACTTCAAGAATTATTTACCAGAGGCCGGCTTCAGGAACATCCTTCGATTTTTTTTCTACCCTTTTAAACAATTCTTTGTGTCGTACAGGATTAGGACAGACTAACTTAAAGCCACACTCCTTTTTAAGGTTACAGGAAAATTTCCTGCGAGTTACCGAGTTGTTAAAAAGTTGTAGCCGCTCGTAAAATGCGGAAATGGCTGCTTATTTTCACAGTTTGAGGAGTTTCGTCCATATTTTTGTTTAATTACCTCTTCTGTTATGATTTACTAGTTCCTTTGACAAATTATGTACTATAATTTGAGCACGAACATCAACACCTCTAATTTGAATAAGGAAACGTCTTTTCCCGAACAAATCTACGTCAGTTCGATCAAAGCCAGCACAAAAGTCATTAATCTTTTGAACACAAAACTAAAGTTTCTATCTCCGCTCAATAAAAAAAAACAAATCTACATTGGAATTTAGAACAGTTACTTTCGAAGTTCGAAAAAAAACACAAGAGTCTCAGAAAATCTTTGTACGAAAAATTCAACTATTTCAATTAAGAGTCTCGTAGCGTTCCATTTTCGAAACTTTGTTTTAAATTGCAGCGCCAGAAGTCGAGTTCCGAAGTCATTCCGAATGGTCCCATTCGACGTTCCGCCGGTAATAAGGTTCCGACACGTCCCGACCTTTTACGATCTTTAACGAAGTAATCGCTTCTGATCGGTGATAGGAAAAATTAGTGTGCAATTATCTTATAATGCCTTCCGTGAGTTCACTTTTTTCTGCCAAGAATTCATTTAAGTATAATCGTTCTACATTTATTGAGATTACGGCATCAGCTTCTAACTTGACAAAATCATTGACGAATGACAAACGTATGGAAGTCGGTTAAAAAATAGTGTAAAAATTTAGTCATTTATGTTGGCAGGATTTATAATTAATCAATCATTTACATTTAGATTTCCTTCCCATACTCACTCTTGTCCTGAAATACATCCTATTAATGTTTTATAACAACAGATAAACAGACAAAAACAACATATTTATACATTATTTTATACGTATCTAAATACCCATTCTTTTTGACGGCCGACAGCTTTCGCAAAAGTTATATTTTATGCAAAAACTTATTTCATATTTCTTATTCAAAGTTTTGCGGTACAGAAAAAGTAGCTACTATCATTATAAAGTGACGTAACTTAAGGGTGTATGTGGAGAGTGTGGGTAGTTGGTAAAAAAATCCTATTAAAAGTCCTGGGATTGATCAGCGTTTAACTTTTTCACGTGGGTGTTGGTTGAACTGAAATTAGTAGAGTTATGAATTTACAAGAGGACGGTTGTGTTTTTGGGGATAACGTAATATTTTCTCTTTATGATTTTGCAATAGTCTCGCCCCCAATCGCCCCCCTAACTGGGGACATGTGTCCCCAGTTAGGGGAGCATGTACATTTGTAAATCTTTGACAGTCGTTAGGTAGTCAGAGGCCCAAATAGTCTGACAACCGTGGCAGTCTTACCAAGGGGTATTGTTTTACCCGGTACTAACTGGGTTGTGGAAAACTGGAAGCCGACCCCAACATAGTCGGGAAAAGGCTAGGCAGATAATGATGAGGCACACTCATGACCGGATACCGATCCTGTATAGTTGGGAAAAGGAAGTAGATGCTCATGATGGGCAGTCATACTATTTTTGAAGTACGTATGTATGCAGCAGCATTGCAGCATGCATGTCATATTATAATTTTTCACTTTTTTAAAGAAGTTTGTTCAATTTTAAGATGTCACCATGTATGTAATTCTTTAAGTTATTTATGATACCAGTGCGGTAAGTTGGTTTTTACAAACGAGTAGACGAATGTAAGCCCGAGACGAAGTCAAGGGCTTACAATCTTACTTTACAAACGAGAAGACGAATGTAAGCCCGAGGCGAAGTCAAGGGCTTACTCTAGTCACAAGTTTGTAAAAACCAATTTCTGCACGTGTGTCATTTTATGTTTTTCAACACATTTGTACAGTACAATATGTGATGGAACAAACAGCGACCCCAAAAACCACAAAAAAACACTCATGAAGAAAAAACCGAAAATATTCATCGGCGCCATCTTGAATTTTCATTTTGACCTCATTTTCGTGATTTGCGACCCCAAAAACCACGAAAACGACACCCATAAAGGAAATAACCGAAAATTTTCGTCGGCGTTATCTTGGATTTTCATTTTGACTTAATTAAAAAAAAACCGTAAAGAATACGCACGGTGCTATACAACGGGGTATGCGGTAAAATAGGTACTTATGTGAGAGTACTTATTTTACCGCACGTTCCGTTCTAATGTGCGTAATTTTTACCTTTCGGACAATGTATACAGGCTCCGTAAATGCATTTTTGAGCAAATGTGTTTAAAACCCATTTAAATGGCTGAGGTAAATTAGTATTCAGTTTAGTACCTACCTATGTTTCTAATCTATAACCTCAAAAGTTACCCTTCGAACGGCTTTGAGTCGGAATTGAGCCAACTCTATACATATTTCCGAAACAAAGAAGATACCTACTGATATATTTCCAATAGTTTTTTGTTTAGAAGCCTTTACTAAAAGTTTTGCTGACAGAAAAAAGTTTGAAGCTAAAAGGGATATAGTTTGGTTCCATTGGTATAAAGTGACCTTGCACTGTTTACATTTTGAAGGTTTAAGACGAAGCAGTTATCTCCGACCGAAAATCCGACAACTGTAATCTTCGTTCCACATTTTGAGTAGTAAGTTGTAGTGTCACGTCAAAGTAGGCTTATGTAAAAAAAAGTAACGTAAATGTAAGTAACGCAATGCATATAGCCTTATACTGGAAATAGCACTGAGATTATGTGTTACACACCTGTGGGGTTTCCTAATTAGAAGTATGTACTGAATTTATAAACTCGGTACGTAAGGGTGTCATCCATTGTCCTCGAAGCGGCGATTGGCGGCGGCGTACCTCTTGCGACCGGACCTGGTGCAAGCCATGGTCCGGAGCGAGACGGAATGGGACGCTGTCACCTCCTTCTGCGAAACAGTAATGCTAGAGAAGGAGGTGGCGGAACGTGAGAGGGAGAGAACCTCACAGCGTCCCGGCCGCCGCGGGAGACGCCCCGGGCGTCGGGGGCCACCACGTGGCCTCCGGCCACCGTAGGCGCGGGCTTGTGGACGGTGGGCTATGGGCTAGCTCGCCGTCCGTCCGTCTCATGACGACAGGCCGTGTCGACGGCGCGTTCGTGTTCCACGCTCGCCTCAAAGAGAGTCAGCAATAGGAAGGGGTCCGCAAGGACCGATATCTGCCGGGGTTGCGGGACTGTTCGAAAGAGATACCGTGAACCCGGAACACAAAGGGCGATAAATTGATGATTTTCCGTCCGAAAAAAATAAAAAAATAAAAGGGTGTCTCCCATCCGCAGACCAGCCTAGGCAAGCACGGCTTAACCTAAAGATCCACCCGAGTGGCTGTTATTATTCTGTTACTATTTAGCCACGAGCTTTTCATCCTTTCTGATTACACAACCTTTTACTTTTGTAACTGATATCAAATTTTCTTTTTTTTTCATTTGCAACGTGAGATCCGCCGATAGGTCAGCGTGAGGTTTTCGTGTCATAACCGCGTGAGATAAAACACTTTTCGAAGCACCATTTTAAGCGCTTATTCTCAAGTATGATCCCCCCAATTTTTTCTCAGTTTGCCAACATTTGGAGTGCACAAATGATCAAATATTTGCGGTCAATGACAGCACAAACAGTCTTCAGAAACCACGGCGTTTGGTGCACCGTGAGTACGGTTGGGTTACCTACTGTTTACCGATATGGTGTGGTCTTTAATTAGGTGCAAAGTTTGAGGTAGATGATATTACGACGACCGGCAGTTAATATGACACAACAATTGTTTTTTTTTTTTGAAAAACTAAGTTCGACGTCGGTATTTTTTTTGTCTAAGTACAAATACTTAAGAGGAGCCACTCCTTGGAGATGGCTAAACAATACCACCCACACGGTTTGATCGAAGGTCTGCTACGCCTGTTAAGATCAGTCCGTGGATGGGTGACCATTCATTACATATCGGGACTGCGTTGTAAAGTTCATTAAGCGCTTGGACCCTGCTAGTATTGTTTGATTTTTAACAATGGTGACAGGTCTGAGGCTCGAAAGTCTGACAACCAGTCTTAAACACTTAACAGGGTATTTTTTTTAAATAGGCGTGGATGTCTATATCCGAAACTATTAGAAATACCAAAAAATACTCAAAGGAGTGTCGACCCCGATTTTGATGAAAATTCTAAAAACTGCATCATTGGATTTACGAAATATCAATATTCCTAGCAAGAAATCGGATCCGTTGATTTTCAAAAAAAACTCACACTGTATGTCTCAGTAACCGGGGTTGATTCATGTCAAATACTGGTATCTATATCTACATTTGGTTGAAGTCTACCTCGAGTAAGCTACGTAGATGATGAGAACTCTCAGTTAAAAACAAGAAAAAATCAAGTTTGTCTATCTATTTTTACTTTTTTTCTCTTTGTTAATTGCCTATTTATTTTGTATCTTTAAAATGTACGGGAAGAGAGCCTTCAACTATAGGCATTTTCTATGCTTATATGGAGACTCCTTGACATGCTATGTAACCCAAATATATACGTAATAAACTTATTCTTTTTTTATTTATTTTTTATAACTAACATCACGGCTGTAATCCCCGAGGGGTTAGGCAAAGATGTACCTGATAGTACACCCAAAATTTGCCAGTTGTGTTTAAGTATTGTATATCTAATAAAGAAATAGTCTGCCATAAAGTTCCAGCCTACAAAACCAGCCTAACTAAACCATCTATTTCTATCTAGACCCAAAATTAAAGAGTTTTAATTAAACAAAAGGCCGTACAGCCCACTTGTGGGTGCTGAAATTAACATTTTTATCGGGAAAACCCTAAACATTATTTTATTTCCAGTAATCTATTCATTGCAAAAAAGAGGCCATTTATTACCGAAAATATAATCCCAAAAAAATGTAACCTTTTTATTATAAACCTAGTCTGTGCTGGATTTTTAGCATTATTTTTTTCGTTACTAGAGCTATTTTAATCCTAGATCGTTATATTCCGAAAGGGTTCATAAAATTAAGTTGGTATAAATTATAACGTTTGCTTGTACATGTTCAACTTTTATTTTCTCACGTTTTGGGGTTTTTTAGGCCAACTATCCAGTAAAAGCTGTCACGCGATATTGATAGATGGTAAATTAAATTTTACGTAACTGACAAAACTTTTTTAGTTATAAATTTATAAATATTTTCTAGTCTTTTTTTCTGTTACTGTGTATTATCTCTGCATCACCCTAAAGTAGACTGGTAGAAAATGCCCAAGGCATTAAGTCCGCCTTTTTACAGTTTTTTTTTTTACCTGTGCATAAAGTTTTTAATAAAATAAAAACCTCACCTGTAATTACATTTATTACACACACAGTCATTTCGGCAGATAAGGGTCCAATGTATTTATTACATAGGACTTTATACATATATATAACTGCAGAAATGTTTGTTGTAATTTTGTTTTATCGTTTTGTCCCGTGCGAGTCAAAGACTTTTTTCTTTCTTTATATCTTGCAGTGGACAAAAACCTAACTTTACTAATAATATTTACGTAACTACAACCTTGTGGCATAATATTTGTTTTAGTAAGAGACAGCCTCCCGACCTTGAACTTGAAACAAATTCAACTAACTTACCACTCATTCAAATATTTGCAAAGATGTGATAGTTTTTTTTTTCCAGAAAAAAAAAAACATTAAAACCTCATTGAAAAATGCTTTTGAAATGATAAGTTTTCAGAAGAGTTTTGACTTGATTTTTGTTTTATAATTGAAAATTAGATGAGATTTTTTCATATTGAATTTTTTTATGTTAAGTGGATAGATTCAATTAAATGCTTAGTAGGTACACATCTGTTGTTACTATTAGTATTTAATATAATTTTACTTGGATTTTTCTTGATTTTATAAATTAATGCCGTTTTCTAGGGTAAGAAATAGTTTGTTTGATTTTCACCTTGCTGATAATCGCGTTATCTCCTGTAAGATCAATTAAGTGATATTATGCCTGCCCCATTCCAAACTCATAAAATCTCATAACATTCAAATTTATAATCGTAATAACGCTGTATAAAATTGACATAAAACCACGGGTAAAGTACGAGTATTTATGCTCATAAGTTTATTTTCATTTTTTTTTTATACTATAATGTTTATTTCTTGTCATGAAATCGTTTAAAAGACAATCATGGTATTCACATACTTAGTGTAAACTGTTTCTTAGTTAAAATTGGAAATCTAAATACAAAATATTATTATAGTTGTAGGTATCCCGTAGTGTAAAAAGTATCGTAAGTTTTATCATTTAATGTCTCGCAGAGGCCATAATTGGCGCCAATCAAAACGAATCCTATCAGCATACGATAATAACAAATGAAAATATACCTGCCGCATGTTGAAGCCGTGTGGTATCCGGCAGAGTAGAATAGAACCAACCCATTACACTCACGGGTGTCGTATAAGACGACTAATGTCTGAGGCAGAACACCTTGCGCCTCCGTAGACCAGAGAATGGGCAGCAGCGTTTTCTGTTAGTCTTTTATCACTGCGATCTCCAATCCGCCTGCCAAGCGTGGAGATTACGGCAAATTCCTACCATCATGGGAGAGGCTTATGTCTAGCAGTGGACGTTAAGGGCTGTTGTTGTTGTTGTTGTTGTTATGTTGAAGGAGTGGACTTATTTTGAACGCTTGGCCTACAAAATTGATGAGTCCGTGGCTCGGGTCGATCGTTAGGTTAAGCCGTGCTTGCCTAGGTTGGTCCGTGGATGGGTGACCGCCCATTACATACCGAGTTTCCTCCATGCCTCGGAAAGCTCGTTAAGCAGTTGGTCCCGGCTGTCATTTGTAGATCTTTGACAGTCGTTACAGGTAGACAGAGGCCCAAAAAGTCTGACAACCAGTCTTACCAAGGGGTATCGTATTACCCGGTACTAACTGGGTTGTGGAGGTCAGATAGGCAGTCGCTCCATGTAAAATACTGGTATTCAGCTGTGCAACAAGCGCGACAGTGCGGGGCGCGCTGGGGGCGGCTAACCCACCCCGTAAATACAGGGTGTAAACTACCTCATTACGAAGCCGTCAACCAAGCATTCTGTACATCAAACTAAGTAACTTTACGCGAAAATTATTGCTGGGAAACAAAAATATTAATAACAATTTTTAACAATATCCAGCGATATTATTAAAAATTATTATTCATATTTTTTTTTTGTGGTGAAAAATCATGTTTTGTTGTAGAACTCAATGTAACGCACTCAAAACATTGTGCCGATGTATGGATTGAATAGTACAGAGGTCGTGGAGGTGTTTAAAATAAAAATCTTACATTCAAAACTTGTATTTAAAAAAAAAATTGTCAAAAAGATGGAAGTTTGACCCCCAATATCTCCGTAACTAGAAGGTTCCCAGGTAAGGTGTAGAACAAAAAAATGATCGCAATGGGGAGAATAAGTGCCTTTCGGCTTCGTTAAGAGGTATTTTACAGCCTTTATAATGCTGTGGCGAGCAAACGACTGAGTGAATTGCAGCCGGCCGACAGCAGTTGAACGGAGCACACATTTTGTTCGCGGTTTCTTCTCTATACGTAGTAGTAATAGCTCAATGGCCTGCAATTGTGTTAGATTGCGAAAAGTGAATAGAGGAAAGGGAAGAGTTTGGACTCAATGGCGCCAGCATAAACTCATAAAATAATTACAAATAAAACGCTTCTAATTTTTTTTTAAATATTATACAACTTGTTTTTTTTTTATATCCCATAACTCTAGGGTTATATTCTGTAGGTAATAATACTAAAACTCCCAGAATAGGTGGTCCAAAATGCATAGTTTCGGAGATATCATCAATCATAATTATAAAATATGTATCTAAGTTTCATTGATAAATACGAGTAATTCATTTTAATTTAAACCAATCATTCTTAATCTGTTTTCAGACACAATTAAAATAACAATGTTCTGTTCCATTTCGGGAACGGCTGGGAAAATACTGGTATTTAAAGCTAAGAAAATGCGACGTTGTCATATTTCACGTAAGGGTGTTTTACGTGGGGGTGCGTAGCAGCACGGTTCGGGGAGATTGTAGTGGTGGGAGTCTACTTCTCCCCGAGCCGAACTCTCGCCGAGTTCCACAACTCTCTCGCAGAGTTGAGTGTTGTCGTCGGAAACCATTCCCTCCCCGTGCTTGTCCTCGGGGACTTCAATGCCAAGAACTTGGCTTGGGGTTCTCGTTGCACAGACGTGCGGGGAAGGTGTGAAGGACTGGAGTCTGAAGAAGGGCCTGGTCGTCCTAAATCGGGGTTCTGTCCCCACGTGTGTGCGGATGTTGGGCGAGTCGGTGGTGGACATTTCGTTCGCTAGCCCCGTTCTGTCACCGCGTGTCGTTGACTGGCGTGTCATGGAGGGGGTGGAGACCTATTCCGACCACCGGTACATCCGGTTCGACGTCTCCACCCAGTTGGGCGCTGAAGCAGCTGGACCGGGAGCTCCTCCTGGAGGCCTCAATCGTGCAGGCCTGGGTGACATCACCGGACAGGCCTGCCGACTAACAATGAGGCAGGGTGGTTCCAGGAGGCCATGTCCGACATATGTGACGTGGCAATGCCCCGAGTCCGGCCAGGAAGCGCCCGGCGTCAGGTGTACTGGTGGTCGCGAGAGCTGACGTCTCTGCGCGAGGCGTGCGTAGCTGCGCGACACCTGTACGCCAGGCATCGCAGGCTCCGCATCCGCTCTCTGTTTCCTACGCGGGGAGAACATCCCCCCCCCGCCTATGGCTCCGCCACCTGCGGTGCTGGAAGCGGACCATCAGAACGACGACGACGACACTCCGGAAGTGACTGGGGTAGACCTGAGAGTGGCGGTACGCAGGCTCAGTGCCAAAAATACCGCCCCGGGACCCGACGGGTTGCCTGGCAAAGCCTGGGTCCTGGCCTCGGAGGCTCTCGGGCCCCGACTGGAAGGGCTCCTAAGCGCATGCTTGGAGAGGGGCCAGTTCCCGCTTCGTTGGAAGACGGGGAAGCTGGTTCTCATTCGGAAGCCGGGGCGCCCTGCGGACTCTCCGTTGGCATACCGGCCCATAGTGTTGCTCGACGAGGTGGGCAAGCTCTTTGAAAGAGTAATTGCAAACCGCCTCGCCGAGCACCTTGCGGGGACGGGGCCGAATCTTGCGGAACACCAGTTTGGTTTCCGCAAGGGGCGCTCTACGGTGGACGCCATCATGCGCGTGAGAGCCCTCACGACGGGGGATGCGGTGTCCCGGGGTGGGGTTGTCTTGGCGGTGTCTCTTGACATCGCCAACGCCTTCAACTCCATGCCCTGAAGCTGCATTAGGGAGGCACTACGGTATCACCGGGTGACGACCTACCTTCGTCGTGTGGTCGGGGACTACCTAACGGATAGAGCCGTTATCTACCCCGGTCGCAGCGGAGAATGGAACCGGCGAGAGATGTCGTGCGGTGTTCCACAGGGATCGGTTCTAGGGCCTTCCTTGTGGAACATCGGGTACGACTGGGTGCTGCGCGCCGACCTCCCTAGCGGTGTCAGCGTAGTTTGCTACGCTGACGACACGCTGGTCCTGGCACAGGGGTGTCGCACGAGGCGGCGGCCGAAGCTATGACACGCGGGGTTGCGATAGTCGTTGAGAGAATCCGGCAACTGGGTCTCGAGGTGGCATTGCACAAGTCCGAGGCCATGTGCTTTCATGGGCCTCGGAATGCGCCACCTCCGGGATCCATACTCACGGTAGGAGGGGTATCCATCGGTGTCGAGTCGACTTTAAAGTACCTAGGACTCGTCCTGGACAGCCGGTGGAACTTCGTGGAGCACTTCCGACGTTTGGCCCCCAAACTGGAACGGACTGGGGCTGCCTTCAGGCGGCTCCTGCCCAACCTGGGGAGGCCGAACGCCTCCTGCCGGAGGCTCTACGCGGGAGTCGTGCGGTCCATGGCCCTTTACGGGGCCCCAGTGTGGGCGCATTCCTTGAGGCTGCGTGCAGCCCACTACCTGAACGCGCCCCAAAAGGTAGCCGTTAGGCTGGCCCGTGGGTACCGCACGATAGCCCGCGAGGCGGCGTGCCTCCTTGCCGGATTGCCGCCATGGGATCTGGAGGCGATAGTCCTCGCGCGGCTGCATGAATGCGCTTCCTCTGAATATCAGGATGGCAACCAGTCGACTCATATTTAAAGTGTAAGCTCGCGAACACCTACATAAGAAGTTGGCAGACTTGTCCCATAATTAATTAGTAGTTTTTCATCATCGTTGTATTTTAATCTCTCTTGACTTTGTATATTTTGTTTGTATGTATGTATATATGTATTTATTGTTTTATTTTATTATTTCTAAATATATATATATACTTATATATATTTTTTTTTCTTGTAAATTTTCTGTACTTACACCTACTGTTTTGTCTCTGCATCACCCTAAGGTAGACTGGTAAAAATGCTGGTGAAAATGCCCAAGGCATTAAGTCCGCCTTTGTACATTATGTGCATAAAGTTTTAATAAATAAAATAACAAATGAATGGCGCGCGGAGGCGCTTCGCCGGGGGGAAACTCCGCTGCCGCGACAAATTTTCGCTCAGCGGACAGACTTCCGTTGGGATCTCATGGTGTCCTCGAAGCGGCGATTGGCAGCGGCGACCTCTCGCGTCCGGCCCTGGTGCAAGCCATGGTCCGGAGCGAGACGGAATGGGACGCCGTCACCTCCTTCTGCGAAGCAGTAATGCTAGGAGGAAGGAAGGATGTGGCGGAACGTGAGAGGGAGAGAACCTCACAGCGTCCCGGCCGCCGCGGGAGACGCCCCGGGCGTCGGGGGCCACCACGTGGCCCCCGGCCACCGTAGGCGCGGGCCTGTGGACGGTGGGCTATGGGCTAGCTCGCCGTCCGTCCGTCTCATGACGACAGGCCGTGTCGACGGCGCGTTCGTGTTCCACGCGCGCCTCAAAGAGAGTCAGCAAAAGGAAGGGGTCCGCAAGGACCGATGCCTGCCGGGGTTGCGGGACTGTTCGAAAGAGATACCGTGGCCCCGGAACAAAAAGGGCGATGAAGGAACATGGATGGGTTTTAGTCAGTAAAAGTCTGACACTCCCTCCTGCTCCGCCCAGAGCGGGAGAAGTCATTTGATGACGTCCCATCCGAAAAAAAAAAAACGATGATTGAAACATAATTCATATGCTAGTTGATTCTTTGATATGGTCTCAATCATACCCTAGAGTTATGGGATATAAAAAAAAAACCATGACCGATCCATAGTCACACCACATTACAGGTTGTATAGGTAAATTTCATCCATCCAAACTAATAAAATTAGATCTGTTTGTAACGCTTTTAATAGCTGAACAGATTCCTATGAAATTACTAAATCCAAACTTCTTACCCTTGTAGACCCTGTAGTGTGTTCCCGTGGGACAATATTTAACCTCCACGCAGGTGAAGCCGCGGGCAACGCTAGTACAAGGGTAGTACACTAGTACAACGCTTGTACTTTCAATATCAATGATAACACGAACACGTGCTCCTTGCATACTTCAAACAGGAAGTGCATCGATGTTCAAGTTAAAAGCACCGAAAGTAAACGTTCCATACTATATCGGGTATTTAACCTTAAATATTTGTTTAGGCGTTTCTTATTAAGTAGGTATACCTGTTACGTCACGTTGCAGGTTATAGGTATAATCTTAAGATAGGAGTGTTCTCAGAATCGAAAATAATCTATCTGGTCAAATATACCTTAGGGCCTGGAAAAACGTCATCCAGGTAGGGTGAGCAATCATTGATTTATAAAACACCAAGATATACATAATATATACAGCAGGTGTGTCTCCAAAACGTCCGCAGAAAAAGTATGCACAACTTCTAAAATTGTGCACACTTTTCACTGCTTGCAATTTCGTTTCTAATTCAATAGGCTTGTGTCCTCGAAAAAATCGAATTTGTCCATCAGTTAGATTATCAAAAAATATTTGATACGTATTTTTTCTTTTGTTACGTAAACCAAAATTGACGAAGATACGACGCTTTTAAAATTCTGAATACGTCTCGCCGTCCAATGCGTTGTGACGTCACGAGCCCACTCCCGAGTTTTGATGCCTTTTATCTTTGTCAATATTCATTGATTTACAAAAACAAAAAATACTTGTCCATTATTTTCCAATACTCTTTACTGACGGACTAAATAGATTTGCAATTTATTGATGGTGGAAACTAGCCTATTACCGGAAACCAATAGCTTTCAAGCCGTGGCATAACGGGTGTTGCTCGCGTTTAATAAACAACTTTCGGGTCGACCCGAATGGCGCAGCGGTAGTAAGCCTGCCTTATGTTTTTAGGGTCCCGGGTTCGAATCCCAGTAGGAGAAAATGTTTGTGTGATAAGCATGGACATTTGTTTCCGATTCATGGATGTTTATATTTGTATAATAAGTATGTATTTACAAACAAAAAAGTAGCCATGTAGTATATCAATTATCTGGTGTCCACGACACAAGCCTCGTTGCTTAGTGTGGCACTAGATGCCACACTAATGGCACTAGATGGCGCTGTGTGTAATGTCCAGCGATTTTTATTTATTTATTTAACTTTTAAATGTCGGTGTGAGTTCGACTTTACTTGCAATTTTTTGGTTTTATTTATCGACGACACTTTCATGGAGAAAGAAAGAAAGAAAAAAAGAATGGTGATAACTGTGAAAACCTGTAATTGCCTTTTTATTACTTATACTATCTTTATTCTCTTCTTATAACCGTTTGGTTCTTATGTACTTGAATACGTTAAAACTTAACCACGTGCTTAAAAAAATTGTACGTAACCTTCTTTGTTTATCAGTTTATATCAACTCCATCTCTTCAATCCAGCACTATCTTTCAAAATACACAACCATACAAAACTCTACTCGAACAAAATATGCGACAGTATTATTAATACGGCGGTAGTTTTCAACGCTTTTACGTCCCCGAGTAGGGTGGCAAAGCAAGTGTCTAATTTAACTGAGACTCTCTAAGTTTGTTCATTAACTTTAACAAGATTTTGTTGCGTCACCCTTTGAGACTGCGCACTACGGTAAAATATTAAGAGTAATTTTTTAAAAAGGTATATTTTAGAAGACGTAATTGCTTTCTCTACGAACGTTATTTTTTTAGTGGATCCTTTTATAGTGAGGGTTTTGTTGCCGCTTTGTTACAGGTTTTATGTGCTGGATTTCTTTTTTTTAAGTGTTTAAGGAGAGGAAGGTTCCTACACAAAGTTTTCCCTTGAAAAGGTGAATGAGTAAGGGTATTCTTTTGTAACTGTATACAGTGTTGAAGTATAGAGCGTTAAAGTAATTTTGACGTTGAAATATTTTAATCTTATTTTTCTAGAATTTAGGGTAAACGGCGAGATTAAGATGACATAAATGTACATAGTTTTGATACATAATTATTCATTGCTTTTGCATTTATAATCATGGTTTTCTTTTTTCGTCATTGCAAGTAATTAAAATTCAAAACAACATCTAAAAGCATGTTAAACTTTTCACAAACTTAATTTAAATCCCGAAAACTTGCGCTGCTTTAACGGGCTCAAAGAAAACAAGTTTATAAAATCCGCATCGCTAATTTTACTCAAGCAAAAATGTTTTTAATCTATTTATAAATTTACAAAAGGTGTAGCTGCAAAGTTTTTCTTCTGTAAAAAATGAGACTCACAAAGGCAGTTACGAACTATCGGCCGAAGAATATCCTTGAGTTGGAACTCTTAAAAAATATTGAGAGCGGAAATATTTAATTGCATTATTTTACAAGAGAAGTTGGTCGGGAAACGTCCTGCCTTCGACAGACTTTGTGGACGCCGTAACCGCTCAAAGAATGGAAAGAAAAACTTTATGAAAAAATAGTTTAAATTGTTAGGACTTTAAAAGTCGTGGCACTAGTAATTGGTGTTACTTTTATAATGAACAAGCATTTTTCGTGTATGAAGATTGTGTTTTTGCTTTTCTGACTTAACAAAGTCAGTCTATACTGAGATTCCCAATGCTGAGAGATACGGGCCTCGTCTCTGGGGGGCGGAGAAACAGAGAGGTGGTCAGCACGCAGGATTAGCAGATGTCACCATCTTCTGGGGTATTATATGGCTGGGGTCTGCTACTTGTGGGTTGGGGCTGTAACATTGGGCTACCCACCACTGCTCGTGCTGAAAGTTTGTGAAGATCGATGGATAGATAGATGGATTTTGTTAGTAGTAAAACTAGTTAACGGAATTATATAAAACTTAACTTTAATATACAGATATACTAAATACATAAACATAATGTATGTAGCTTATACATCTTTGCAGAAATCATTGTAAATGTATAAAGATATTATGTATTAAAGAATTTGCGCGGACGAAACTACGAGTGAAGCTATTCTTGTATATTTGCTGATTGGCTAGGTAACCTTTGTTGGTCACAATGCATATCTTTGGTTAAGCGTGATTTATCAGTAAATAATTATTTTTGAAGTGAAACTTTTTCTAAGTTGATGTCTTCTTCTACAATTTTTCGTTTTCGCGACAAATTTAATCTCGCTATCGTTGGCGTTTCTAAAAAAGAATTACTAATGCAAAGCCAGGGCCAAGTTCTGTTATTGTTTTCATAACGACCAGATAATCATTTCGTTCCAAGAAGCAGAAATAATAATAGATAATATCTTATTGAGTTCCAGTCAAAATAATAATGGCTTTGTAATAATCTGGACAGACAAAATTTGAGTGGACTATACATACATGTATTTAGATAATAGTAGCTGTTGCCTTTGTGTGGAAAAATTGTATGTATGTGGGAGTGAAAAAAACAGTTTATGTTCTATTTCTGACTATAATCTATCTCTGTGCCGAATTTCATTAGCCGTTCTCGCGTGATTGAGTAACAAACATCCATTCGTTCAAACTTTCGCATAAATTTATTACTAGCTGATGCCCGCGGCTTCGCCCGCCCGCATATTATATGCTAAAACCTTTCTCTTGAATTGCTCTATCTATTAAAAAAACCCGCATCAAAATCCGTTGCGTAGTTTTGAAGATCGAAGCTTAGATACTTAGAGACAGACGCGGCGGGCGACTTTGTTTTATAATATTTAGTGATTAGTGAAGATATTTTTAGAGTTCAAATCGCTAATAGGAGCTTTAGCGCATGGCTTCGCCTGTGTCTAGGCGGAAATTATCCCGCAAAAATGCACTAGTGGATTAAAAGAATTCCAAATTTAAAGTTAGAACAAGTGGCCTACCATGACGTCTTAAAGCACGTCGTTTTAATCTTGTTCCAGTGTGGGTAAGAGACCGAGCTATAGAGGACGTCTAGCGCCATCTTTTTCTGCTTTAAGACGTCATGGTATGGTAGGCCACCATGGCCTACTTGTGTGCCAAACTTGGGAAACTGTTCAGCCATCAAATTTAACAGCACTCAGCATTACTTTCGAATTTATAACATTCTTCCTCTTCACCCAATGCCGTGTGTTTTAAAGCAAAAAGTAGCCAAAATCTTCCATCTTCTATCACAATTTTATTTGTGTTCCGTAGTCCATTCAATCTATCTATCTTCAATGGCAAAACTTAGCATTTGCTCCGTTAAACGGAAGGCGTAGTACTCTCGGGGGTAAGAACATTGAGCTATTACTCGTATAGAGAAGACAGCGCGAACAAAATTTGTGCTCCGTTCAACTGCGGTTCACGCAGTCGCTCGCAAGCATCTATAAAGGGTGTAAAAAACCTCTTAACGAAGCCGAAAGATACTTGTTTTCCCCGTCATTGCGATCATTTTTTTGTTCTACATCATACCTGGGAACCTTCTAGTTACGGAGATATTGGGGGTCAAAGTTCCAACTTCTCGACAAGTTTTCTTTTTTTTTTTTAATACAAGTCTTTAATGTAATATTTTTAAAACACCTCCACGACCCCCGTACTATTCAATCCATCCATCAGCACAATGTTTTGAGTGTGTTACATTGAGTTCTACCACAAAACGTGATTTTGAACCCCAAAAAAAAAGTTAGCTTAGCGTTAGTTATGTTAGCTAGTTTTAGTTTTAGTCAAAAGTTTCTCAGCAATAATTTTCGCGTAAAGTTACTTAGTTTGACGTACATAATGCTTGGTTGACGGCTTCGTGATGAGGTTGTTTACACCCTGTATATATACGGGGTTAGCCGCCCCCAGCGCGCCCCGCACTGCGCACTGATTTTGTTCGCGCTGTCTTCTCTATACGTAGTAGTAATAGCTCAAAGGGTAAGAACGACATATTATAGGTCAAGAATGTTTAGAAAGTTAATAGTTGCTTTTTGAACGGCCAGAGCAATAATAATAATATGTAAGTGTGTAAACTGTTAAATTCTAAACGACAACAAATAGGTTATAGGTATTCAATTGCATAAAGCAGAAAGTTGATTATAACATAACATAACATTACGCTTGTACTCCCCGAAGGGATAGGCAGAGGTGTACCTAATAGTACACCCACATTTCGCCAGTCCCATGTAATAGGGGGCGACCATATTATTGCCGTCAACCGGGAACAAAACCAGACTCCGTGGTAGCTACTGAGAAATTCCTGATGGAAAAACCCAATAACACATGGCCCAATACAATAACAATATATGAAAATATGCATGCATGTGCAAGAAACCAAGCATATAAGAATTTTACGAATCATATGGCGATCAAAGCTGCAGATCTGCTAGCTAGCAAAATGCAGAGATCTGTTATTGAAAGCAAAAATAAAAATATCACAAAACCGTTTTGTTTGCAAATTGATTAAAGTCTGCTTCGTTGCTTCTGCAACCATGAACCACTCGTATCTGTTCGCAATTGGTATATGAGTATGCGTAAAAAGTACCTATATTAATGTGAGTGCTCCAGGGTAGCCCGCAAAATTCAAATTTTCTTACGTTTTTTGCAATTTGCAGGCCAGTGCTAGGTTGTATGTTGATTAGAATATTATTCGTGGCTGTAAGACGTATGTAGTTACATAAGTCCAGGTCCAGAGTCCCAAGTAAGGCCCAGGAATAACTTTGACCTTGAAAAAGTCTTTTTTCCACCTAGAACTTGGAGGGTCGTATTGATGATTTTGATGAATATAATTCTGTAACTACATACGTCTTACAGCCGCGAATAATATTCTAATCAACATACACAAATTGCAAAAAAACGTAAGAAAATTTGAATTTCGCGGGCAGGTTGGAGCATTCACCTTATAGAAAGAAAATACATACATTTATTCGGCACTTGTGGCATACAAGTGCACAAAATATAAGACAAAAATAATCTAGTAAAATAAAACTTAAATAAATGTTCACAAAAAATGTAACACTGTGTGCATCCCGGCTGCGCTACATAGGCCCAGTTCACAAAAATTCTGGACAACTAGTGCCCAAGGCTGGTTTTCGACTGGACCTGGATTAGTGAGGCTACGTTACGGATGTAGAACGGTATATTTCGATGAGGTTTTATGTAAGTCTTTTAACTTTTTGTTCTTTTTCTTTTGACGACCCGAATGGCGTAGCGGTAGTGAGGCTGCCTTACGTTCTAAGGGTCCCGGGTTCGAATCCCGGTTGGAGCAAATGTTTGTGTGATGAGCATGGACATTTGTTTCCAAGTCATGGATGTTTATATGTACACACATCAAAAATGTCTAGGGATCAAGCATTTTTATGCGGATTTCTTGAGATTGAGATGTGGCTTTGTAATAAATTTATGATTTTATAAATTTATATGGATCCTTTTTGGTGCATTTCATAATTTGAATCAGGAACTCTCAATCAAATTCGAGTAAAAGATGAAAATAAGCTGTCAATATTTTCCCTATAAAAACATACAACGCATTGAAGACATTATTAGTGCTACTGTTTCCCTACTACTGATTAAAACCAACGTTATTATGGAGCGGCGACGTCATTTAAGCAGGGAAGAAATGCTCAGAGCCGTGGGAATGATAGAAGCTGGTTCCCGGCAACGTACTGTAGCTTTAGCTCTGAATACAAGTCAGAGTGTTATCAGTCGACTTTGGACACGTTACCGAAGCACTGGTACCGTGGCTGAGCGCCATGGAGGACGGTATCGCTGCACCACACGGAGACAAGACCGATACATTCAAATCTTAACTCGAAGAGCTCCAACAATAACCGCCATGATGTTAGCCGTGAGGCTTCATCACTCTTCAGGGAACTTAATTAGCGACCAAACAGTCAGAAACCGCTTGCATGAAGTGAACCTTCATTCCCGAAGACCGCTACGGGTACCACCTATAGCAATGCACAATCGTAGGATTCGATATCAATGGGCTCTTGAACACAGAAATTGGGCAGAAGAACAATGGCGTTTCGTGTGCTTTTCTGATGAGTCTCGTTTTGGTATGAGACCGGATACAAGACGTATACGACACTGGAGAACCCCTGGACGCCAACAGCGATTAAAATCCTGCCAGGAAGTCCATCCTTATAGTGGTGGAACCATCATGGTATGGGCGGGTATTTGGATCGGCGGAAGAACTGAGTTGATTTGGATCAGAGGCAACCTCAACGCTCAAATTTATGCTGAGACGATTGTATCAGACGTCATCGTTCCTCTACAAGTGCAAATCGGTCCCTTATTTCAGTTAATGCATGATAATGCACGACCGCACACCGCAAGAGTTGTAAGACAGACTCTCGCCGCAGCTAACATCAATGTCCTGCCCTGGCCTGCTCAGTCGCCAGACTTGAACCCGATTGAGCATGCATGGGATATGCTACAGAGAAGAGCTCTGCCGAATATGGAGGGTATCCAGTCGCAAGAAGACCTTTTTTTGTTGTTGCAACGAACATGGGCGGCCATTCCACAGCGTGATTTGGATGAACTCATTTTGAGTATGCCAAACCGATGTTCTTGTGTTGTTAGTGTTCGCGGTAGAAACACGGATTATTAATTGTTTAAGTTACCCAATAAAATTTTAAAGAAAACTGTTATTTCAGTCTTTTTTTCGAACTTTAATGTTAGTGGTTCAAATGTCAAAAATCCCTTTATTAGGAAAATGGCAAATTTCTTTATTAATGCAAAGGTGACTTGGTTTATCGTTACTGTGACAAACGAAAACACTTTATTTGATGAATCCTTAAAGAAAATTTTAATTAATATCAATCAGGAGAAAAGTTATTGCAAAAATATATGTTGATCCCTAGATACTTTTGATGTGTGTATAATAAGTATGTATTTACAAACAAAAAGTATCTATGTAGTATATCAACTATCTGGTGTCCACGACACAAGCCTCGTTGCGTAGTGTGGCACTAGATGGCGCTGTATGTTAATGTACAGCGATATTTATTTTTATACTCTTTTATTAAAGATTCCGATAACCGCTTGGATGTTTAGCAGAAGTTAAGGTGGTGAAAAAATATATTAAGAAAATGCTTAGAGCATGCGTCATCGTAAGGCGCCTTATGACATGACGGTACTCGCAGGAAGGAAACAAGTGACGAACGCGCATGTCACTTACGCATGTCGCTTGATGTACGTCGCCTCGATAGATTTCACGGTTTTACACGAAATGATATTCACATTTAGATGTTAGTATATTAACTGATTGAGAACCAGACCGTACAAATATGTTTTAAAACACATTGAATCGTTAGTCGTGTCTAACCACAGACCTATTATCACATCTGTCGGATACCCAAAACCGCACATTTTAACCACTCTAAAATCATTGAGTGTATCATAATAATTTTAAACTGTTTACGCTACGAAAAATAAAAATTCAAAAACGAATATTGCAAGTGCAATGTGCAATCAGTGTGAACTGATTTAAAAATTCGCTTTATTGAAAATTCTATCCCTTCTTATGATGTTGGTTGATCAACCATGAAATATTGGTCTACGGCAACCCTGTAATTATTCTCGACCAAACACACATGTCTGGATGTGCTTTTAAATTCATTCATCAAGCGAATTTCTACTTTCTGTTAAACTAGCCAGGGTTTGATTTGCCTTGTTGGACGGTTTCAACCAAAAATTGGTCTCGGTGAATGGACAATACATCGAGGCTGCGAATTGTTCGAATATTAAAAATCATTGGAGCATTATTGAATTGCTCTTTGCTATTAAATCGATGTTGGTTTTTGGTGTCAGCGGCGGGTGATAAGCGGAGCGGGCTAGCAATGCTAGTATTGCTAGAATCTCTATAGACAGTATTGTTTGTCAAGACAATGGCCTCTCCTAGTTGGTGAAGCGTAAATAATGTACCATTGAAAAACAGTGCTCTCATGCAATAATTAAATACATAAGTAACAATTTCCAAGCATTGAGGGAGCAGCTAAATAGATGATCAACAAAGCGAAGTAAACATTACATCTCGTTTATGCATCATTTAATCCTAATCCAATAATTATATTCTAGTTCAGATATACAGGGTTATTTCTATAACACCGACAACCTTGCAGGATTGTATTACTATCACCATAAACAACAACTTTTGTTCCATGACTTTTTACAAAATATAATACATTTACCAAAAACAAACGCATCAAGGCGAACGACCGACTGAGGGCCGCCCGTAAATAGGTCAAGTTCAAGCGCCCCTGCCGCCCTAACCCCGCTCCCCTCTCTATTGTACTATCGCTTTCTTTTGCTTCGCATAGACTTCGTAACATTTATGGCGTTCAATTTAAATATTTTTATTTTTGTATGAAAATCTGATTAACTTAAATAATAAGATGAATTTTTAAAAGTAACATAGTCCTGAGAGGTTGTCGGTGTTTTACAAATAACCCTGTATAGTAGTGCGAGTATGTAACCTTGATACCGTGTGTTGGGACTCTGGTGATCTGCTTTATAGGTAGCATAGCATAGGTCTAGCATAGCATATATTTGTGGGAGACTGGTGTCTGTACCTGGTATTGCCTGGTGCAGACACCAGTCTCCCTCAAACTTTTGTGCCAAAAGAAGGGGGGGGGCTTTGCCCAGCAGTGGAACTAGGGCATGCGAAACACGGTATCGGCCCCATACTAAAACCCGGGAAAATACCCTAATTAAAAAAAATATATTAATATTGTAAACCGTACATTAATTAATAATTAAATATTAATTTAATTCCGTACATTTTGAGCGTGTAGGTTTCACTTTTGTTGGAAACAGTTGTCGTGGAGGTTTTTAAAGTAAAAATCGTACATTAAAAACTTGTATTAAAAAAAAAACTTGTCAATAAGTTGGAACTTTGACCCCCAATATCTCCGTAACTAGAAGGTTCCCAGGTATGGTGTAGAACAAAAACATGATCGCAATGACGGGGAGAACAAGTGCTTTTCGGCTTTGTTAAGAGGTTTTTTACACCCTCTAAATAGATAGATTTATTACCAGTCACCTTTTATTTTTTTGGGATGGGATATCATCAAATGACTCCTCCCGCTCTGGGCGGAGCAGGAGGGAGTGTCACACTTTTACTGACTAAAACTCATCCATGTTCCTTCATCGCCCTTTTTGTTCCGGGCCACGGTATCTCTTTCGAACAGTCCCGCAACCCCGGCAGGCATCGGTCCTTGCTTTCTCGGACCCCTTCCTTTTTGCTGACTCTCTTTAAGGCGCGCGTGGTACACTCCTGCGCCGTCGACACGGCCTGTCGTCACGAGACGGACGGACGGCGAGCTAGCCCATAGCCCACCGTCCACAGGCCCGCGTTTACCAGTCACCTCATATATTCATTAATAAATAATAATAAATATCGCTGGACATTACACACAGCGCCATCTAGTGCCACACTAAGCAACGAGGCTTGTGTCGTGGACACCAGATAGTTGATATGCTACATAGATACTTTTTGTTTGTAAATACATACTTATTATACATATAAACATCCATGACTAGGAAAAAAATGTCCATGCTCATCACACAAACCGGGACCCTAAGAAGGTAAGGCAGCCTCAGTACCGCAGCGCCATTCGGGTCGTCATCAATAAAGAGATATTAAATAATTTGAATTTGACTAAATTATCTGAAAAGTGGCACAAAATACATCGCAAACCCGCTGCTACTTGCACCCCACATCAGCATAGCTCTAGAGTCTCGCGCAGAGTGGCTCCGTTTGAACGATAATGGTTTTTAAAAGCGACTGCCGGTTTGTTTTGTCAAACTTTTGCTCTTTGAGTACAACTACTATACATTTTGGATTTCTCATCGACATCTGTTTGACGGAATTGTAGTTATTGATTCGTTTAAAAAAAGGTGCGCCTGTTTTTTTATTGATAGGTTTTTTTGGAGAGAAGCTCGTGGCTAAATAATAACAGCCGCTCGGGTCGATCGTTAAGCCGTGCTTGCCTAGGTTGGTCTGTGGATGGGTGACCACCCATTACATTCCGAGTTTCCTCCGTGCCTCGGAAAGCACGTTAAGCCGTTGGTCCCGGCTGTCATTTGTAGATCTGTGACAGTCGTTAGGTATAATAGTCAGAGGCACAAAAAGTCTGACAACCAGTCTTACCAAGGGGTATCGTATTACCCAGTACTAACTGGGTTGTGGAGGTCAGATAGGCAGTCGCTCCATGTAAAATACTGGTATTAAGCTGCATCCGGTAAAACTGGAAGCCGACCCCAACATAGTTGGGAAAAGACTAGGCAGATGATAGGTTTTTGTGTTGATTGCGTAGTTTCGATGGTTCCTTTATATTAATTTATTTGATTCTGAAAGCGTGAGAAGAGCAAGGCCATGCGCATCCTGTAAATATCGTATAATATCATACTTTAGTTGTTCTAAGCAAATATAGCTAGTATTTCTCGCCATTGCAGCATTGTAGATAAGCTATATTATTGCAATTTGTATCTATGTTTTATTTTTTGTGCAATAAAGAATAAGAATTAATCGTAGCTTACGACTACAGTAAAAATTACCAAGGGGTATCGTATTACCCAGTACTAACTGGGTTGAGGTCAGATAGGCAGTCGCTTCATGTAAAAAAGTAAATAAAATACTGGTATTTCGGGCCACCACTGCAAATGTCAGTCGGGACCAACGGCGTAACTTGGTTTCCGAGGCACGCAGGAAACTCGGTATGTAACGGGTGCTCACCCATCCACGGACCAACCTAGGTAAGCGCAGCTTAACCTAAAGATCGACCAAAGCGGCTGTTATTATTTAGCCACGAACTCCTCATATTTAAATAAACAACATAACTATTTTAGAACAAAATGAAATCTGAAATCTACTACCGCACCGGTGACTTAGTACATTTTTACTACCACTATTTATAAAAATCCTAATCTACCACAAAAAAGCAAAACTAAACAACTAAAGTTATACGGTATTTAAGTCTAGTTGTTTAGTTTTGCTTTTTTTAAGGCTAATAAGTAGTGGTATAACTTATACCAGTATTAGTCTTAAAATTAAACGTACGTTTGTTTAGAAACAAAACAACTATGACTCAGTTAATAATATGTCGCTCTTTTGTCTGAGTTTATGTAAATGGTAATATTACGTCATACTAACCACTTCTACAGGGATGTTCAGACTTGGGGACTGGTGCAATTGTAGAAATATGGAATGAGGGTTGAATGTAGGACGAGAGGAAATGCTAAGGTTTACAGAGTATACAAGGCGGACACCGACGCTAAAAACATTTTGACCGTGTAGGTATTGCAGTTATTTGTTTGATTAAAAGAAAACAGCTGTTTTTTGTAATAACGGGGTGGGGGTGAAACGCTTGGTAAACGTTTCAGGAGGTCTACTCTCTAAGCACGAAATCCGTAGTTTCGACCGAAGTTACGGGCGTTTTCTTCTCCGTATCACTTACGGACATAAGATTCGTTACCAGACTGAACTAAAACTGAACAACACGATTGGTCATCTGTCTTAACTCCCGATGTGTTTTCAAAACTCATGAATCCGAAAATATTACGGAGAAGGGTTAATTTTAAAGTATAAGCTTCTTTCAGACGGGCCCCGTATCTTCGTTGGCGGACTAGAGTAGATCCCCTGTCTCGGTGTCTCTTCCACTCCGTATAATGGGTTGACTGGTAATTAGTAACCGATACTTAAGGCTGATGCTCCAGGGTAGCCCGCGTAATTCAAAATTGCTTACGTTTTTTGCAATTTGCAGGCCAGTGCTAGGTTGTATGTTGATTAAAATATTATTCGCGGCTGTAAGACGTACGTAGTTATAGAATGATTATCATCAAAATCATCAATACAACCCTCCAAGTTCATAAAGGTGTAGGAAACTAAAAAAAGCAGAAAAAGTCATTTCTACACCTTTATGAACTTGGAGGGTTGTATTGATGATTTTGATGATTATAATTCTGTAACTACATACGTCTTGCAGCCTCAAATAATATTGTAATCAACATTAACCTTATTACTGGCCTGCAAATTGCAAAAAAAAATAAGAAAATTAGAATTTCGCGGGCTACCCTGGAGCATCCACCTTAAACACGTGACTGTACTAATGATAACAAACAACTTTTACTATGAGACCAAACCTGAAATAGCAAAAAATTATCTGCTGTTCAGTAATTTATGTTCACCTAACTGGTCAAAATGTACCGAACAGCAGATTTTTGAGTTGTTTGTTATCATGAGATGAGTGCAATCACGTGTTTAAGTATCGGACATTAATTACCAGACACCCTATATAACCGTCATCTTGTCATATTGTACTGTCTTCTTTACGTTGTTTTAGGCGCAAAACTATTTGATAACCATAATAACAAAAAGGTAATGAACTCGTATCTCTGAAATATATATATACTCTCTCTCTCTCTCTCTCGTGATGTTTGAAAAAAAAACTAAAAGCTCATAGGTATGTATAACATGCTAGAGGATTTTAGATAAAAATACGAGTCAAGTCACAAGTCGAGTAATTGTAGTAATCATTTTCAGCGCCCTAACTCTTACCCCGAACAATTATATTCTTAGTTTAAAATTCAGAAACTTAATTTACATACTAAGTCACGAAATAATTAAAGAAAATTACACACGTGCTACTTTGTAAAATGTCTACATCTTTATTATAATTAAAGGTAAGATATTTTTCAATAAGACACCCTTAACATATATATTCTTAAAATTATATTGTTGTAGTCCTTTCAAAGTTTCACCCCCTTACCTCTCTGTCAAAATCACAATGAACCTTAATGCTCATAGCAATAAGATTGTTGTTAGGTTGCAGTCACTGGTAAGTCTGTCAAAATAATTGTGATCTTTATTTTCATGAAGACAAGGTTGCTCTTGGACTGCAACTGTGATCCTAAACTTATATAATAAATGCAAAAGTAAGTTTGTTACCTTTTCACGCCTTAACCACAGAACTGATCATCCTAAAATTTTGCATGGTACCTTTCATCCCGAAAAAAAGTACTGTTCCCGAGGAAAACAACAATTACGTTCTTATGATAATATAGAGCGCGCCACCTGTCTTTTGAATCACGATTGAATTATATTATTTTCTTGACGACCCGAATGTCGCAGCAGTAGTAAGGCTGCCTTACGTTCTTAAGGCTTTTTTATTTTTCTTACTTCTTTGTCTCTGCTCAAAAATTTAGAAACCTTACCAACAAAATAATTTTAGAATATAATAGTTAGTTCAGTTATTTTATAATATTTGCTCATTCTTTCTCTTTTTTTGTTGTTTGCATGCCTGTCTATGTTTAAGTTCACGTTTAACTACTTTTCTGCTCTAAAATAGATATAACTTTTAAATATGTTGTGGAAAATGTCGTAGGTTATACATTTATAAACCTTGTATATTTATAACTTAGTGTAAGATTTCAATGTATAACTGTTTATTTTCCCGAATAAATAAATAAATAAAAAAAATAGGGTCCCGGGTTCGATTCTCGGATGAGCATGGACATTTGTTTCCGAGTCATGGATGTTTATATGTATAATAACTATGTATTTACAAACAAAAAGTATCTATGTAGTATATCAACTATCTAGTGTCCACGACACACGCCTCGTTGCTTAGTGTGTTACTAGATGGCGCTGTGTGTCCAGCGATATTTCATTATTTATTTATTACATGCAGATTACAACCCGAATTGATTGTCAAATTCTAAATTAACGCGAGCGATGCCACGGGCAAAAGCTAAAGAACTGTAAGTATTCAGACATCACGTTGTGAGCATTTTAATATGTATGAAGAGTAATAAAAACGCATTCAGTGCAAACCCGCAGGTGTGTGTCACGCCTTAATTGCAAGCTCTCATTAATACTCATTATTAACTCTGTGTCGGTGTGTGCGTGCCTTTACGAGATTTAGTAAATTGCACTTCGGGGTTTGTTAGTACGTTTGTGCCTTTATATTTACACACTAGTTAGAATTTTAGTAGTAGGTTTTATAATTATATTTGGAGTACAAAATACTCTAATAAGGTAGAATTTCACATCAAAACCATGTTAAGAGTCGCTGTCAATTATTTGGATGCAAAAATTACATTGACAACTCTTGAACTCGGTTTAGATTTGTGTTAATCGCGTTCAGTTTCCTTGTTATTTATATTCGGCCTAATTGGTTGGATTAAAAGTTAATCGAGTTTAAAACCAATTAGGTAGGTAGGTAGGTATCTTCAGTGAAAAAAAAACTAGAGAATGTGAAGTTGATGATTCATGTTTCAATAAAACTGAAGTAAGTTAATACCATAATATAATGTTATTACAGATCCCCCACAATAAATCATAATATCCGAGAAATAGTTTAAACAATTGAGTAAATTACTGTGTTAGGATAATTGAAGGGAATTATCGAAATATCCCTTAAATGTAGCTTGCCCCCGGGCTAAGGAGGCCATTATACGGGCATTTGATGTAGATGAGTCATTCTTTGGAATTTTGAGTAAAATTGACCGATTTCTGAGGTCCGGAGAAGATATCCACAGGACCACACAAACAAATGAGATTTTTTCCTCAAAATGCGCAGGAGTTCAATTAGCTCCATGTCAGTTACGTTAGTGAGTATGAAATGGCGACAGATGGCGCTAGTTGTCTCATTGTTAGATTTTTTAAGTTCAAGCGGTACTTATTTGAGTAATCATTTAATAGTTATTAAAATGGTCTCTTAAAGATGTTTATTGAAAGCGACAAGCAATTAGCAACTAAACAAACTGATAATAAAATTGTTTCTTGCAAATTATTTGATTTGTAACTTGATAAAGACGTTCTATTAAAATTTAAGACTGTTGCCAGACAAAATATTCCTAGAATTTAGTCTAAATTTCGAACAAAACGTTGTCTCTGAATTTATTATGGTTGATAACTTACCTCCTTTCATATTGTATAGCAGCCGAACAAATATGAAAGTTATGAAACTTATATAATGACTTATAATTGTTCAAGAATTGAGACAAGTTAGGGTAGACTTTAAATTAATTAAATACTTAGATATTTTAAGTTTTCTACAAGTTGTCTAGAATTCCGTGCCTGGAATATGTCAAAAATATTTATTCTAAGGATTTTGTATTTGGTACAAAATTATCCAACACCCAAGTTCAACGGCTGTTACTACTAAACTAATAAAGTTATCTTAACCGCTATAGTTTTCCTTTAAAGTTCATGAAATGCACTATCATTATGAATTTTCCCAGATTTTTCAATCCAGCAGTCAAGATTTTAGAGGGGGGGGACGCCATACTGAAACAAAAATTGCACAAAGTTTAATATTTCTTAAATGGAACATTAAATCGAAAAATAGAATGAGCAACCCCTAAGTCGTTTTAAAAGACCTATACAACAATACCCCACACAATGGGGCAGATGACAAAAAAAACATCCCCACTTCACATGTAGGGGATCTACCGTAAAAAAAAAAAATCCATAATATAATTTTACTACTTTGTCAGCGTAATTGATATACATTACCCTACCCTACAAAATTACAGCTTTCTAGTACTAACGGTCTCTTAGCAAAACCTCGGACAGACAGACAGACGGACATGACGAAACTATAAGGGATCCTTGTCAGGACTACGGAACCCTAAAAAACGAAAGTGCTACATTAAAAAAAAAAACTCTTACCTATCCAAGTTATTTGAAACAAAACTATTTACCCAAAAAAGTAAAAACACTTTTTTTCAAAAACAGCACGCTGCTATCCTTTGCATAAAAAAGTCATGGCATGCACCCACTCTACCTTTTTTTTCACTAATGGTAGCCGGCGCATACAACCACAAATGTCAAACATAAATTCTTTAAAAACACACATTAATAAAGGTAAAACTATAAAAGGGATGTCGCCTGCTGTTTATACTTTTTTTTTAATTGAAAATAATTTATGTTTTGGGAATATTTTTCGTTATCTGTGGCAGGATCGGCTTAGCATCGTGTAAATGTCATTTGGTATTAATTTTTTTTGGAAGAGTGAATTAAATTAGGTTTATTAATTAGACGTTAATTTTATGATGATCTTTTTATGGTTTGTTGCGTGTTTTTCACATTTATTATGTTTTTTAAGGATTAATCCTTAAAGCCGACGGTTTTTTTTGGTTTTATGCAGTGTTACGTAGGTACCAACCTACTGCGTGGTACTCGTAATTATCTCACGGGCGCGAACTACAGGGATCAATAGAGTCCCAAATGTCCCGACTGTTCATGGTTTATCCCTATGCCAAATTTTATTCAAATCCGTTTAGCTGTTAGGCGCGAAAAGGCAACAGACAGACAGAGTTACTCTAACATTATAAATATGATTTGTAATTACTTAGTTTATAATGAATAAAAAGGTTTTCAAAATTAATGAAACTAACTCAGAAATTAAATACGAGTAATTCGTTGTTTCAAAACATTAGGTTATTTCGGATAGACCACGTTTTAATTTTTCTCTTAAAACATAAAAGATAATGTGTATGTTTGTTTTATTCCATCGTCTAATTTGTAATTCGTATTAAATATTTGTAGTGCCAACATTTACATTAACAGTCGTGGCTTTTGTTTTATTAAAATTGAAATGCTTAAAATTTTAATTATTTAATATTGTGTTTTTTTTTTACTTTTGTTTCTCTATATCTTCTTAGAGAAACAATATATGGGTTTAATACAAAAAATTTTGTTTTAACTTTTTAACCGGTAGGGATGGGTATTAGGATCAGTTATTACCTACATGACATATTATTATCTAGTTTAACCTTTAGTCGTAAGCATAATAAACTAGTATTATATGCTGTATTTGAACGTAGAACCATAAGTAAGTAAATAAATATGTATATACAGCTTTGATGTATTATATATTGTGAGAGAGAGGACTTCATTGGTACATGCTGCGGATTTTAATCTGTAAGACAGCTGTAAGGGTTTGGTTTAAGTCACAGGAATTCGAGTGTTCTTTTGAACTTTCAGCTCCTGATTGATGTTTACTTCTCATACACAAAAAATATCGTTCCAGTTTGTAGCATCTCAAGTGCTCTGGTTTCAAGAGCAAAGACGCTAGGTCACTAGGTCTTCCAGCTTACCTTTGCATTCAGCTTTGCTCGCTACTCTGGCAAATGGATACAATCCTTTTCATGCTTTTCATCCTGTGCATAACATGATTTTTTAGAAGTGGTTGTAATAAAAACACTGTAGCTCGAATCAACTCTTGAGTATATTCAAATCATAGTATTTTATACCACATAGGCCTGGATGGGCACTTATGAACGTCGACAAGGGTGCACGGTTCGGGTTGATCGCTTCCATGGAGAAGAACCGGCAAGAAACTCCATGGTTACTCTTTTCAAATTATTTGGTATTACACAATTCAATATCACTTCACGTCATAAACAAAATGCAATAATTACAACACTTATCAGATATCGGACATAGATTCGACTATTAGTCTAAACATAACAATTTCTTCCAACGAACCGTGCTCTCTCGGCCGAGTACCATGCTTTATAAACTACCCCTTCCCGCTACAACATTGAGGGTTAGGCAATGTTGTTATTTCTCAAAAATAAAACGAATTACAAAATTTTTAAAACCCTACATAGTATTAGTCTATATAGATCACAGCAGATCTTATTAATAAATACATATTTGAAAATCATGACATTCGACCATCAGACACAGTGTGGCTTTCTGGCACACACCACAATCATAGAAATAAAATCGTGACATGGTGTTGTACTTAGTCGTCGTAAGTAAGTATACTAAAAAGCAAAAACAATAGTTATTTAATATCTTCTAGTTTAAGGTAGAAACTACTTGAATTACAAATTAATTAAAACTTACTTGTACAAGTGTTTTGCTACCATAGAAAAAATAACTCAAACTCAAAGCATTTATTTCAAATAGACCAATATAGGCACTTTTGAATGTCAAAAACAAAAGGACGATGCAAGTGTCACAGTCACAGACATAACTTGTGAAAGTCCTGTAGTTGCCTATTCCAAAGCGTTATAGAGCTCTACGGAAAAGAATAGGCAAGAAACTCCAAGGACTCTCATTTAAATCGCCCAGTTTAAAATTATTACTTCTATGAGAAATAGGTATTTGAAAATGATTGAGAAATTAATAAGTATTAGTTATACATATTTAAGTTTTCCCTGCTATCTAGTATAGAATCATTAGTTGATCACTTTGGTTAGACCGAAGGGTAAATCGCTTCCTCTCACGCCTTACACAGTCGAACACAGACGCTCCTATGGCGAAAGTAGACGATAAATCTTACCATTGTCACAGGCAGATGGCGTTCGTGTCCAGGTTTTTACCGCTATAACTTTGTAACAAAGAGCGTCCGCTTTTTGTGCCACCTGTCTTTATGGACTGGCATCGGCTGTTTTAGCTTTTAGTTTTAGGTTTTAGTCTGGTTTTCTGGCTGTTGAGTTTTGGGATTATCTTCGTCTTTTGTTTTTAATACTAAAATATGAGTACCAGCACTAATTGTGTGGATAGTTGAAAATTAATGAGTTTTCATTTTTGGTACTTAATCATAACATAACATCACGCCTGTAATCTCCAAAGGGTTAGGCAGAGGTATACCTAATAAATAGTACACCCACATTTCGCCAGTTATGTTTAAGTCCCTTGTAATAGGGGGCTGTCCTATTGCCATCAACCGGGCCATAAATCCGATAGACCAACGAAGTAGGCAGGTTTAAGAATTGTTCCTAAAATCGTGTTCCTTTTTTATACTTATGATAAACTAGATTATTTGCCCATTTTCAGACCTTAGTAAGTTGGTGCATTACACAGCGGTAATGCAACTTGCAAAACGTCTGGATTTATTTTATAAGCCAAAAAATAAATTATATTCAAAGAAAACATAAAATAAAGTATTTCGAAGTACTCAAAGAAAATCGTAAAAACTCACAAATATCTTCAGACACATTCTGATTAACTCACGTCCATTTAAATTAATCAGTAAAACTCTAATCTTGATCTCAAATAAGATAGTAATTAAGTACCGTATCAACGGGTGGTCCAATTAGTAACTCTATAAACTATATCCGTCTCTTTCTATCTTCTCAAAAAAGACAAGGTCAGGGATATGAGTCCTGCGGCTAAAATGACGGTAGCATATGTAGGTAATTGGGAGTCGTTTGAGACGCCACCGCCATATTGTTTTTAGTAGAGGTATAAATCAGTTGTTTTATCTCATTCAGACTATTTAAATAGTAAATTAATGAATAATGTTATCTTCATGGTTACTTAGTTTTGGTTACAAACTTTTAAACTCAGATTGTTTATTTAACGTAACCATTTACGCCTGTAAATGGTTACATGAACTGTCAAAGAGTCAAAGGGTCTGTCAGTTGGATAGGTTAGAAAGTTGAAGTTGATTTCAAAACGTAGATCTATAATTAGAAAAGCCGGCATGAAACTCCATACTATTTTAAGGATGGTAATACCCAAATCTATATTTAAATATATAAAAGAAGAAACTGACTGACTGACTGACTGACTTCAAAATCAAAATCAAAATCAAAATCAAAGCATTTATTTCAAGTAAGCCAGTTACAGGCACTTTTGAATTGTCGAAACAAAGATGAAAATTAAATGTAGCTACAGTCCCAGTCACAAGACATAAAAACTGTGAAAGTACTGTAGTTGCCCATTCCCTAGCGTAGATCTCTATGGAGAAGAACGGGCAAGAAACTCCATGGACACTCTTTTAAATCAGAATATTGTTACAAAATCTTGGTTACATCATTCATGTTGAGATGGTATATTATGTGAGAACAATGTAGCAAGATGTGCACGTTAAAAGTGTCCACAGCAAAAACACACAAACAAAAAAAATACAATTCAAAATAATTCATTCAAATAAGCCATGGCAACTAAGAGATGACCAGTCACAACTGACAGCGCCTGTTCACGGACATGACGCATGGATCAGCACCATTCAACTCAACCATTTTGAAGGGAACTAAATGATCCGACACATGCGCCACCATCAGCGAGACATTTGAGTGAGCATGACATACTCTAAACCGCCAGGGCACATTCAAGTCAAGAAAAGACGTAGGTTTCCAGTGAATGATAGCTTTCTAGTACATAGTACTCACACAATATGGGCTATGCATTTATATAATACTAAGGAGATTGAATCTATACAATGCAAAGATAGTTGTACAATCTTCAGCAGCTCCAACAATACATTTTAATGCTAAGCCAAGCATTTTTATCAGCGATATAATCGCTCAACTTGTAATATGCTTGCTTACATAGTGTGCGTTTAATGCATGTTTTAAATTTCGTCTCATTCAGTTCAAGAATACTTTGTGGAATTTTATTATAGCATCTCAAACAGTACCCCATGAAAGATGAGTCTACTTTAGCGAGTCGGAAACCTGGCTGAACTAGTTGGTCCCTATTTCTAGTACTGTAATTATGTCTGTCACCCCTTTTACCAAAAAGGTGCAGATTTTTTCTGACGTACATTATGTTTTCGTAGATGTATTGACAATGTACCGTCATGATGCCAATATCCTTAAACAGTTCCCTTAGAGAATCGCGCTTACGAAGATTATATATGGCCCTGATGGCTCTTTTCTGCAGAATAAATATAGACTCAATATCTGCAGCCCGTCCCCACAGTAAAATGCCATAAGACATTATACTATGAAAGTAACTAAAATAAACCAGTCTAGCGGTATCTACATCAGTATACTGACGGATTTTTCTAATGGCATAGGCTGCTGAACTTAGCCGCCCCGCAAGAGAAGTCAAATGAGAACCCCATTGTAGCCTTGAATCAAGCGTAATCCCCAGGAAAACCGTTTTATCTACGAATTCAAGTTTCTCTTTATTCAATATTATATCACAATCACTACTTTTAACATTCGGTAAAGCAAATCTTATGCATTTGGTTTTTTTTTCATTTAATACCAAATTGTTTGCTGTGAACCAATTTTGGACCTGAAGTAGGGCATTATTCACGTCATCTAGATTTTGGGCCCGCCTATTTATCTTAAAAATTAGGGAAGTGTCATCAGCAAATAACACCATATTTTGCGGTTGGTTTTTCAGTAAATAGGGAAGATCATTTATATATACTAGAAAGAGAAAAGGACCCAATATTGAGCCTTGTGGAACCCCCATTTTTACTTTTAAACCCTGTGAATTAACACCATTTATTTGAACATGTTGTTGTCTATCATTCAAATAAGATTTTACCAAACTAAGTGCAAGTTTACCCAGTCCGTAATGCTCAAGTTTCAAAAGTAATGTGTCGTGATTTACGCAATCAAACGCTTTGGAGAGGTCACAAAAAATTCCTATGGCGTCTTGAGACTCTTCCCACGCAGTAAATATGTGCTTTAATAAGGTTACACCGGCGTCAGTTGTACAACGTCCCTTGGTGAAGCCATACTGTTGATCATGTAAGATTCTGTTGGTGTTAAAATGATAGAGCATTTGATTAAGCATTACTTTTTCGAAAACCTTGCTAAAAACTGGTAACACGGATACAGGTCTATAATTATTAGTATCTTTACTGTCTCCGGATTTGAAAAGAGGTATGACTTTACTGTATTTCATTAAATCAGGGAAAACTCCTTGGTCTACACATAAATTAAAAATTAAAGCTAAGTAAGGGGCTATAGTCTCAAGTATGGATGTACAAACTTTGACAGACATTCCCCATAGATCTTCGGTTAGTTTGATTTTTATTTGCCGGAAAGTTTTAATAACTATCATAGGGTTAATGTTTTTAAATTTAAATTCAGCCAGGCAGCCAGACACATTCGCCTTTAATAAGCCAATTGAGAGTTCAGGTGAGGAAATAAGAGCCTCCGTTGTTTTTAGTGGTATATCGGTAAAGAAATTTACAAATTCTTGAGCTACTTCCTGATTTGAGCTTTTAGGACCACACGCTGTATCTAATGTGTAGCTAGTGTTACGTATTTTCTTCCTGTTAGTCTCGTTATTTATAACTTTCCAAACTGTCTTTATTTTATTTTCTGCTGTTTTGATCTTGTTGCTAATGTGCAGTGCTTTAGCAACCTTGCACGTATTTCTAAAAATTTTTGAATACTTAGCAACATACTTGTTAAAAGTTTCAGTGTTCATAAAAGGCTTAAGGCCATAAAGCTCAAATAGTCTTTCCCTACTTTTTCTGATACCTCTAGTTGCCCAATCACTAAATATGAATTTAGGGCAAATACTTTTTGTCTTCTTTTCAAAAGTTTTATTGAATTCCGTGTGAACTATTGAAAAGAAACGATCATACAATTGATCTATATTAATATCATCAAGGCTCATAACACTTAACTTGTTCTGTAGCGAAATATTATACCTATTTAATCTGCTAGAAGTTATAGGTCTAAATTTAATTTGAACTTTTTGCAATGGGGGTGTATTACACCTAAAGGTTACAGTTTGTCCGCTATGGTCAGAAGGCAGACAATTTACTATTGCTTTATCTAAGTAATCACAATCGCAGAAAATATTATCTATACAAGTAGCAGAAGATGGAGTGACTCTAGTAGGTTCTTTAAAAGTGTTGGTCAAGTCAAATGACTTAAAAAGATTTAATAAGCGACTGCTATTTGAGCATTCTTCTAAAATATTGATATTAAAATCACCACAAATAATTATAGATTTATTACTGGCTGCAAGTTTTGCCATCACATCTTCCATTATTGATTCAAATAAGGAAAAGTTTTGATAGTTTGGGGGTCTGTACACACACACAATTACATGCTTATCTAGCTCAACACAGGACAGTTCAACGCAATGTTCAACCGAGAGACCTACTATGTCATTACGTTGCTTATATTTAAAACAATTTTTTATTAATATTAGGGAACCTCCACGAAGCATAGTTTTACGGTTAAAGCAGCTACCCACCATATAGTTCTCATAATTGATAAGCATTTGGTAATCCTTTAGCCAATGTTCAGTAAAACAAATAATGTCAAACTTACTATTTTCTAAAAACAATTCAATTTCTAATAATTTGGAAGAAATGCCTTGAATATTTTGATGGAATAATTTTAAAGTGTTCTGCTGAGGCCCTTTTTTGCTAACTAATTGAGTGCAAGAAGATACGTTGGTAGGATTAACAATATTGTTAATCGTACCTCCTGTTGTCTCATTTTCTAGTTTAAATTAATATTTGGAGTGAGGCCGGAGACTCCAGTGCCATCCTCAGACAACAAGACCCTATCACTAATACTAATAGACCCTAATTGAGAATTCTCCACGGTGACACATGGATCCTCCTCAGTACAATGTTTGTAAACATTTATAGCATTAATGCTATATTCATTTAAAGTCACCTGTACATTAGTATTACTACTAATAGTCGCAGTGTTAATAATAGAACTAAACTTAGACATACTATTTATGTCTGTGTGAATATTATAAGCTAATAGCCGAGCTATTTTGTGTCTACATCTAATAGGTAGATACACCTTACCCCGTGTCGACTTCAGTTTACCAACAATAGTGTTGATATCCAGATATATAAGTCTGTCACTATAGTGACCTACTAAAAAATGTACATGGTTATTTAACATATGTATATAGTTGTTTTTTCTATTACCCAAATTTTCAAAAAATGGAAAAGCACACAATATTATTTTATTACAATTTAACTTCAACAACTCTGAAACACAGTCAGTGATGTCTTCCTTTTTAATCTTGGAACTATTACAAACACATATAGTAATGGTGGTACTAGGATCACAAACAGTCTTTGTTACTGATGCCATAATCTGTTTGTAGGTTGACCCTGGCATGCAATAATTTTGGGTACAATAACTCAGGTTATTACTGATTAATTTCCCTAACCCTCTACCTATACTATCAGAGAACATAACTGAAAGATTAGAACCAAGACTATTTGGTGAGACAAAATTACCTAAGTCAGGTATTGTATCTTGGGTGGAAATACAGTCCTGAGTACTCACAGCTAGGGACGGGTCCTCCGTTGCCTCAAGCTGGAGGGCATCATTGCTGGATTCCCTCTGACAAGTACACTGAGTGTTGCTGAGAGTCAGCGAGTCCACTTTGTCTACCAATGCATGTGTAGCAAGAATATGCTCTTTAATTTGATTTTGAGAGCCTTCATATTTATTATATAATGATTTTAGTGACTTATTAAGAGCCTGTATTTCTGATTGTAAGCGCTGAGTGTCAATTTCATAAATATTTATACTATCTTCCAATTTAATCTGATAGTTATTTAATTTATTAACTAGAGAAACACGTTCTTTCCTTAATTGAATATTTTTGGAATGGTGTTTTTGTTGTTTCTGACTCATCTATCAACGCACAGCCCAAACCGCTGGGTCTACAGATTCCAAATTTGGCAAGTAGGTTCCTTGTGTGGTCTAGGGGTGCACTAAGAAAGGATTTTTCAAAATTCACCCCATAAGGGGGTTAAACGGGGCCCCAAAGTTTGTATGGGGAAACAAGATTAGTTAGACTATTTTATTAAAAACTTCAGAGGAGTACTCCTATTGATAAATGAGTAGAAATGACTTTCAGGTTTTTTCTGAATTCAACCCTTAAGAGGGGGAAATGGGGTGACAAAGTCTAAAAATTAATGCACAGCCCAAACCGCTGAGTCTAGAGATTCCAAATTTAGCACATACATTCCTTATGAGGTTAATGGGTGCAATAAGAAAGGATTTTTTTAAATATACCCTCTAAGGGGATGAAACGGGAGTCAAAAGTTTATATGGGGAAACAAGATTAGGTAAGACTGTTTTATTCGAAACTTCACAGGAGTACTCCTATCGATAAATGAGTTAACATTTGTGTTTCAGGTTTTGGCAGGTTTAAGGCGAATGTATCTGGCTGCACGGTTGAATTTAAATTTAAACACATAAACCCTATGATAGTTATTAAAGCTTTCCGGCAAATAAAAATCAAACTGACCGAAGATCTATGGGGAATGTCTATCAAAGTTTGTGCATCCATACTTGAGACTATAGCCCCATACTTAGCTTTAATTTTTAATTTGTGTGTAGACCAAGGAGTTTTCCCTGATCTAATGAAATACAGTAAAGTCATACCTCTTTTCAAATCCGGGGACAGTAAAGATACTAATAATTATAGACCTGTATCCGTGTTGCCAGTTTTTAGCAAGGTGTTTGAAAAGGTAATGCTTAATCAAATGCTCAATCATTTTAACACCAACAAAATTTTACATGATCAACAGTATGGTTTCATCAAGGGACGTTGTACGACTGACGCCGGTGTAACCTTATTAAAGCACATATTTACTGCGTGGGAAGAGTCTCAAGACGCCATAGGAATATTTTGTGACCTTTCCAAAGCATTTGATTGCGTAAATCACGACACATTACTTTTGAAACTTGAGCATTACGGATTAGGTCAACTTGCACTTAGTTTGGTAAAATCATATTTGAGTGATAGACAACAACGTGTTCAAATAAATGGTGTTAATTCACAAGGTTTAAAAGTAAAAATGGGGGTTCCACAAGGCTCAATATTGGGTCCTTTCCTCTTTCTCGTGTATATAAAAATGATCTACCCTATTTATTGAAAAACCAACCTCAAAATATGGTGTTGTTTGCTGATGATACTTCCCTTATTTTTAAGATAAATAGACGGGCCCAGAATCTAGATGACGTGAATGATGCCCTACTTCAGGTCCATAATTGGTTCACAGCAAACAATTTAGTATTAAATGAAAAAAAAACTAAATGCATAAGATTTGCTTTACCCAATGTTAAAAGTAGTGATTGTGAAGTAATATTGAACAAAGAGAAACTTGAATTCGTAGATAAAACGGTTTTCCTGGGGATTACGCTTGATTCAAGGCTACAATGGGGTTCTCATTTAACATCCCTTGCGGCGCGTCTAAGTTCAGCAGCATATGCTATTAGAAAAATTCGTCAATTTACTGATGTAGATACCGCTAGACTGGTCTATTTTAGTTACTTTCATAGTATAATGTCTTATGGCATTTTACTATGGGGACGGGCTGCAGATATTGAGTCTATATTTATTCTGCAAAAAAGAGCCATCAGAGCCATATATAATCTTCGTAGGCGCGATTCTCTAAGGGAACTGTTTAAGGATATTGGCATCATGACGGTACATTGTCAGTACATCTACGAAAACATAATGTACGTCAGAAAAAATCTGCATCTTTTTGGTAAAAGAGGTGATAGACATAATTACAGTACTAGAAATAGGGACCAACTAGTTCAGCCAGGCTTCAGACTCGCTAAAGTGGACTCATCTTTCATGGGGTACTGTTTGAGATGCTATAATAAAATTCCACAAAGTATTCTTGAACTGAATGAGACGAAATTTAAAACATGCATCAAACGCACACTATGTAAGCAAGCTTATTACAAGTTGGGCGATTATATCGCAGATAAAAATGCGTGGCTCAATGCTGGTCCTGCTCCACATGGACAGGGGCGCATAAATTGATAGTATTAAATAGAATTGTTGGAGCTGCTGAAGATTGTACAACTGTCTTTGCATTGTATAGAATCAATCTCTAGTATTATATAATCGCACAGCCCATATTGTGTGAGTACTATGTACTAGAAAGCTATCATTCACTGAAATCCTACGTCTTTTCTTGACTTGAATGTGCCCTGGCGGTTGAGAGTATGTCACGCTCACTCTAATGTCTCGCTGATGGTGGCGCGTGTGTCGGATCATTCAGTTCCCTTCAAAATGGTTGAGTTGAATGGTGCTGATCCATGCGTCATGTTCGTGAACGGGCGCTGTCAGTTGTGACTGGTCAACTCTTAGTTGCCATGGCTTATTTGTATGTTTATTTTTGAATTGTATTTTTTGTTTTTACTATGGACACTTAACGTGCACATCTTGCTACATTGTTCTCACATAATATACCATCTCAACATGAATGATGTAACCAAGATTTTGTAACAATATTTTGATTTAAAAGAGTGTCCATGGAGTTTCTTGCCCGTTCTTCTCCATAGAGATCTACGCTAGGGAATGGGCAACTACAGTACTTTCACAGTTTTTATGTCTTGTGACTGGGACTGTAGCTACATTTAACTGTGTTTCGACAATTCAAAAGTGCCTGTAACTGGCCTACTTGAAATAAATGCTTTGATTTTGATTTTGATTTTGATTTTTTCAGAATTCAACCCTTATAGGGGGAAATGGGGTAACAAAGTCTGAAAATCAACATCAGTATTGTTTGTATGGTGTATCGGGTCGGGTGTATTACAAAAACAACGATTTTAAGATTTAATGTGGCGGACCTGAAATGCCTTCATTCCCTGTTGGGGTGCGATGGGGTTGAAATGTCTAAAAATCAATATGATAAATCGATACCGAGGTATCGACACCCATATTCACATTGACATTTTCGTAATCTGCACCCCTGATAATCTCGGTATCGACACCCATATTGATTTGGGGTTGTTGGGGTGCGATGGGGTTGAAATGTCTAAAAATCAATATGGGTGTCGATACCGAGATTATCAGGGGTGCAGATTACGAAAATGGCATTTATTTTGAGATCCCGAAGATGGCGGATTCGATTTTTATATAGGGTTATTGTTGATAACGATGATGATGGTGATGATTGTGATTACGATGATAATGATTGTGATTACGATAATGATGATTGTGATTACGATGAAAATGATTGTGATTACGATGATAATCATTGTGATTACGATGAAAATGATTGTGATAACGATGATGATGGTTGTGATAATGATTATGCAGATTGTGACAACGATGATGATGATTGTGACGACGATTGTGATAACGATGATGATGATGATATTGATGATGATGATTGTGATAACAGTGATGGTGTTGTGATGGTGATAGTGATTGTTATAGTAATGGTAATGGTGATTGTTATGGTGATTGCGATGGTGATTGTGATAGTGATGGTGGTGGTGATAGTGATGGTGATAGTGATTGTGATAGTGATGTTGATTGTGATTGTGATGGTGATTGTGACTGTGATAGTTATGGTGATTGTGATAACGATGATGGTGATTGTGATGGTGATTGTGACTGTGATAGTTATGGTGATTGTGATAACGATGATGGTGATTGTGATAAAGATGATGGTGATTGTGATTGTTATGGTGATGGTGAAGGTGATTGTGATTGTGATTGTGATAGTGATAGTGATAGTGATAGTGACGGTGATTGTGATGGTGATAGCGATGGTGATGGTTATTGTAATAGTTAATGTAATAGTGATAGAGATGGTGACAGTGATGGTGATCGTGATAATGATGATGATTGTGAATTAACGATAATGATGATTGTGATAACGACTATGGTGATCGTGATTGTGATGGTGATTGTGATGGTGAAGGTGATTGTGATAGTGATAGTGACGGTGATTGTGATGGTGATACCGATGGTGATGGTGATTGTGATTGTGACAGTCATGGTGTTTGTGATAATGATTGTGATTACGATGATGATGATTATGATAACGATGATGGTGATTGTGATAGAGATTGTGATTGTGATGGTAATAGCGATGGTGATGGATATTGTGATGGTGATAGTGATTGTGACTGTGATATTGATGGTGATTGTGATAGTGATGGTGATTGTGACAGTGATGGTGTTTGTGGTAATGATGATGATGCGTGTGATAACGATAATGATATTTTTTTATAATGAGGATGGATATTGTGATGATGATGATTGTGATTACGATGATAATGGTTGTGATTACGATGATAATGATTGTGATTACCATGATAATGAGTGTGATAACGATGATGGTGATTGTGATGATGATGATTGTGATTACGATGATAATCATTATGACTACGATGATTAAGATTATGATAACGATAATGGTTATTGTGATCGTGATTGTGATGGTGATTGTGATAGTGGCGGTGATTTTGATGGTGATAGCGATGGTGATGGTTATTGTGATGGTGATAGTGATTGTGACTTTGATAGTGATGGTGATTGTGATAGTGATTTTGATTGTGATTGTGATTGTGATTCTGATAGTGATGGTGATTGTGATAATGATTGTGATATTGAGGGTGGTTGTGATAATGATGGTGATTGTGATTATTATGAAATTTGGAACATAGATAGTTCATAACCTGGATTAACACGTACCTACCTTGGACACTATTTATCCCTTTAATATGATCCAGTGGGACGGTTACTGAACTTTATGCGGGCGAAGCCGCGGGCTACAGCTAGTTTCTTATAAATTGCATAATATACATGCATGACATAGCCATCAAACAAGAAAATATAGCTCTGAAATCACTTTTAGGTATACCTAAATCAAACATGACCTCCTCACATCGATATTAGGCAACAATTGTTTTTTTTTTTTCAAAACCGACAGATTATGACATAAATAAAATACAATAAAGTAATTTTCCTTTTGATCTATATTTTCGCGAAGTATTCATCCAAAAACAAATTTTCGTTATTTCACTTACTATGATTTAGCACAAACTTACTAGAATTTACACCTTATAAACTGCTTCTTAGCATGAAACTCACAATTATAAATACAGCCACGAAAAACCCCAACTACACTTACCATGAAGGTTTGATGAAAAGAGTCCAAATATAATTTCTGAAAATGATTTTCAAGCTGCAACATTACTTGTGTATCCAGCCAGTGGTAAATAACATTTTTACAAAATACACAGGGCGGGCGAGACCTAGTTCCCGTGAAAGCGTTAATGAACCCATTCAAAAGGATCGCAACCCCACCTCGTCTTCCCTTCATTTATACTAGGAGAGAAATAACTATTTTGTTATGATTATAATCTTGTGGGGCTTATTTGTCAACTGGCGAGTGAGAAACTCGCGAGTGCGCGCAAGTTAGCACCTTCCGATTTTATAAAAAAAAAAATGTCGTCAACTCGCTCGACGACGAAAATCTGACGCAAAAATACGTCAGATGTACAGTCAGCTACATAAACTTCATAAAAAATGTTTAAAATATGTATGATGTACCCACTTTAAATGTATAAGATATTTTAAACGAACTTACTCTAATATATTTTTATTTGACTGTACTTTATAAGGTGCGAGCCAGTTGACGACAAAAAATAAAATAAAATCGGAAATTACCAAGACGCGCGCGCACTCGCGAGTTTCACAGTCGCCTCTTGTGGATCAACCAATGGTTGATATGATAGTTTGAATGCACTGTATAATTATTAGATAAGTTTCAATTATTTCAATTCTTAGATCCATCTGTATCTCAGGTCCAGTTGAAAACCAGCGTCGGGCACTAGTTTTCCGGCATTTCGTACTCCTTCAGCTTCATGTGTGATTAGTGCCTTATCGGGTGTCAGTGGTGTGTCGCCCATGGGACTTGGCTTTACATGCCGTCTAGAAATGAAATGGAATCGAATATCTCCCAAGCATGCTGCTTTCCTCACGATGTTTTCTTTCCCTAATGTAAGTGATAATTTATACAATCTGCACATCAAAAGATAAAGAAAGAGGGTAGACAGATTTGTCTGCACCTGACAATTTTTTTTTTCATTTCCATCCACCCGGATTCTCCAGTCAACCAACCCTCGATCGAAGTCAAAATAAAGAACAATTACGGAATATATCCCGTAAGTGACAGTTTAAGTTTATATAAATTATAGTTAGGGATCAAACAATGTAGGTATGCGGCAACAATCTTGCAATGTGGCCTGATAAGCGCTTATCATGCGACGTCAAACGAGGTCAATTAAGTGTTTGCTGTTTATATAACAAACCATAAACTTGAGTATTACCAATGATATTCTAAGTAAACAGATACTCGTATGTTGTGAGTCTTCTTCAGAGAGAGATTCTGCGTCACTGCGTGTATGTGAACTGCCGCTGCCGCGCGGTACACTATTTTCGGTTGATTTGTAGGTGTATAGCATATCTGTTTATTAGAATATCATTGAGTATGACCTACACGTGCGTACTGTGTAATAAAAGTTAAAAGTTTCGAGGTCCTCTCCCTGGGGAATAGCTCAATATCCTACACGTGGATTCAGTGATCTAAATTATTTTTCATTGTTTTTTCGTGGGTTAGGTTAGTATTGGTGGTTAGGTTAAGCCGTGCTTGTCTAGGTTGGTCTGTGGATGGGTGACCACTCATTGCATACCGAGTTTCAGTGGCCCAAAAAGTCTGAAAACCAGTCTTACCAAGGAATATCGTATTACCCACTATTATTAACTTAGTTGTGGAGGTCAGATAGACAGTCGCTCCATGTAAAATACTGGTATTCAGCTGCATCCGGTTAGACTGGAAGTCGACCCCAACATGGTTGGCAAAAGGCTAGGCAGATGATGATAATGATGACATGAATAATATGAAAATTATAAACAGTTTTGATTGTTAATTAATTCAATTTTTTTACAAAAAAATCCACAAGAAAACCAAAAAAAATCTCAAGAGCGATTATATTACGCAACTTTTCTTAGAAATTAAATAGCAAAAAGAGACGCCCCCGGGTGGGCTTGAACCACCAACCTTTCGGTTAACAGCCGAACGCGCTAACCAATTGCGCCACGGAGGCCATGATGAACTAAGTGAAATAGGCGTGTGGTATGTATAGCTACTATTTAGGTGACTAATATCATGACGTCTAGGCTAGGAGTCGTAAGGTTATCAGTACAAGTGACTATGTGGAAAAAAAATACAATGAAACGGAATTTTTGAGTTAAATTAATGTCATGATTGTAATAAATAGTCCATTCGTGAACGGTATTTCAAATAATCTTATTTTGTATTCCAATTTCAATAACGCATACCTATAATTTACCATAATTATGTTCATCCAATCAAATCAATTTGTGCGTGACAACCCAACAATATAAATTAAATACGAAACACATGCAAAATCACAATTAATTCATGCTCGATATTTGGTCATAAAGGTCACGTGTTTTTATGAAGTTTACAGGAACTAGAAGCAGCTAGCGCGCAAAATTCAGAAAAAGAAGTTCTAAACCAGTTCAGAAAAAGATGCACTGGAGTGTGTGACCCCACGCGACCAATAAGGGTTAATGAGTTCTGTTAAGGCGACGCATTGTTTTACAACCGGGCACGCGCGCCCGGGTACTGAGCGGTGGACTGAGCGTCTGAGCGGGGCGAGGATTGCTAGCTTATAACTAAAGGACGTAAACGAAAAATGGTTTTTGTTATTTAATTTACTTGGAAACGATAATTTGAGAAATTCCTTCTACAATTTTAAAGAGTATGTATAGACTCATCTACGGAGAAAGTTAAGAGGCTTAAATCGGTCCCGTTTGCCCATAACATGTAAATCTCTTTTTATAAAGAGGTATGTTTGATTTTTTTTTTCTGTTACAAAAGTTACCTAATCATGTATTGAAAACTAACAAATAAGGTTTTTATCATGAACTAGCTGTTGCCCGCGGCTTCGCCTGCGTAAATTTCGGTAACCGTCCCATTGGATCATATTAAAGAGATAAATAGTGTCCTACGTGTTAATCCAGGTTATGAACTATCTATGTGCCAAATTTCATAATCATCACAATCACCATCACTATCACAACCACCATCATCACAATCACCATCACTATCACAATCATCATCACAATCACAATCACAATCACAATCACCATCACTATCACCATCACTATCACCATCACAATCACCATCACTGTCACCATCATCATCATCATCGTAATCACAACCATTATCATCGTAATCACAATCATCATCATCACAATCTCCATCACTATCACCATCACTATGACCATCACAATCACAATCACCATCATCGTTAGCACAATCACTATCATCATTATCACAATCATTATCATCGTAATCACAACCATCACCATCACAATCACTATCACAAACACCTTCACCATCACAATTACCATCACAATCACCTTCAACCATCACAATCACAATAACCATCATCGTTATTGCAATCACTATCATCATTATCACAATCATTATCATCGTAATCACAACCATTATCATCATAATCACAATCATCATCATCACAATATCCATCCTCGTTATCAAAATCATAATTATCGTTATCACACGCATCATCATCATTACCACAAACACCATCACTGTCACGATATCCATCACAATCACAATCACCATCAATATCACAGTCACAATCACTATCACCATCACCATCGCTATAACCATTACAATCACCGTCACTATCACAATCACCATCACAATCACTGTCACAATCACCATCATCGTTATCACAATCATCATCATCGTAATCACAATCATTATCATCGTAATCACAATCATCATCATCATTATCACAAACACCATCACAGTCATAATCACTATCACAATCACAATCACCATCACTATCACAATCACCATCACTATCACCATTACAATAACCCTCACCATCGCTATCACCATCACAATCACCGTCACTATCACTATCACAATCACCATCAAAATCATCATCACCATCACATCACCATAACAATCACAATCACCATCATCTTTATCACAATCACCATCATCGTTATTACAATCACCATCACAATCACCATCACTATCACAATCACTATCACCATCACAATCACCATCACTGTTATCACAATCATCATCATCGTTATCACAATCATCATCATAATTATCACAATCATCATCATCGTAATCACAATCATTTTCATCGTAATCACAATGATCATCATCGTAATCACAATCATTTTTATCACTATCACAATCACCATCATCGTTATCACAATAAATCAACAATAACCCTGTATAGAAGTCGAATCCGCCATCTTCTGGATCTCAAAATAAGTGACATATTCGTAATCTGCACCCCTGATAATCGAGATTATCAGGGGTGCAGATTACGAAAATGTCAATGTGAATGTGAGTGTCGATACCTCGGTATCGATTTATCATATTGATTTTTAGACATTTCAACCCCATCGCACCCCAACAGGGAATGAAGGTGTTTCAGGTCCGCCACATTAAATCTTAAAATCGTTGTTTTTGTAATACACCCGACCCGATACACCATACAAACAATACCGATGTTTATTTTCAGGCTTTGTTACCCCATTTCCCCCTTTAGGGGTTGCATTCTGAAAAAACCTGAAACACAAATGTTTACTCATTTATCGATAGGAGTACTCCTGTGAAGTTTCGAATAAAACAGTCTTACCTAATCTTGTTTCCCCATATAAACTTTTGACTCCCGTTTCATCCCCTAGGGGGAACATTTTGGAAATCCTTTCTTATTGCACCCCTTAACCTCATAAGGAACATATGTGCCAAATTTGGAATCTCTAGACTCAGCGGTTTGGGCTGTGCATTGATTTTTAGACTTTGTCACCCCATTTCCCCCTCTTAGGGGTTGAATTCTGAAAAAACCTGAAACTCATTTCTACTCATTTATCAATAGGAGTACTCCTGTGAAGTTTTTAATAAAATAGTCTAATTAATCTTGCTTTCCCATACAAACTTTAGAGCCCCGTTTCACCCCCTTAGGGGGTGACTTTTGAAAAACCCTTTCTTAGTGTACCCCTAGACCACTTTAGAAACATGTGCCAAATTTGGGATCTCTAGACTCAGCGGTTTAGGCTGTGCATTGATTTTTAGACTTTGTCACCCCATTTCCCCCTCTTAGGGGTTGAATTCTGAAAAACCCTGAATCCCGTTTCTACTCATTTATCAATAGGAGCACTACTGTGAAGTTTCGAATAAAATAGTCTAACTAATCTTGTTTCCCCATACAAACTTTGGAGCCCCGTTTAACCCCATTAGGGGGTGAATATTGAAAAATCCTTTCTTAGTGCACCCCTAGACTACACAGAGAATCTACTTGCCAAATTTGAAATCTGTAGACCCAGCGGTTTGGGCTGTTAGCTGTTAGCAGTTAGTCAGTCAGTCAGTCAGTTTCTTCTTTTATATACAGGTTGCAAAAGACCTCATCACGAAGCCGTCAACCAAGCATTCTGTACATCAAACTAAGTAACTTTACGCAAAAATTATTGTTGGGAAACTGATTTTTTTTTTGGGGTGAAAAATCATGTTTTGTGGTAGAATTCAATGATGAATAGTACGGGTGCCGTGGAGGTGTTTAAAGTAAAAATCTTACATTAAAAACTTGTATTTAAAAAAAAACTTTTCAAAAAGTTGGAACTTTGACCCCCAATATCTCCGTAACTAGAAGGTTCCCAGGTATGGTGTAGAACAGAAATATGATCGCAATGACGGGGAGAACAAGTGCCTTTCGGCTTCGTTAAGAGGTGTTTTACACCCTTTATTTAGATTATCAGGTCACCAACTTATATTTTCATTTGTTTTGTAATTACTGACAAAACTTGAGATCATTGACTCCGAAATTTCCAATGCGTCCTCTTAAGGCTGATGCTCCAGGGTAGCCCGCGAAATTCAAATTTTCTTCCTTGCAAATTGCAAAAAACGTAAGAAAATTTGAATTTCGCGGGCTGGTCGGAGCATTCAACTTCATGAATTAAAATAAAGATGTTCGATTAATTACTCACTCAGTATTCTTCTCAGATGTCAGCTCTTGGCTCTGAGCCGAGCGTCGTAAACCCCAACGAAACAATTTTGCTTACACATTCGTTTAGGTTTCACCTATAAGAGTTGGTGAAAACGGCTATAAAAATAATTTCCTACACAAAAATACGTCAGCAAAACAGTGACTTTATAACAACAAAGCAGTTGACAACAAATCACCATCTGCCTAGACTTTTTGCCCACTATGTTGGGGTCGGTTTCCAGTCTAACAGCAGTTTCTTCTTTTACGTCTTCGTGTCGATGATTCCATTGTTATTTTATCATTGTTTCAACCAGAACTCGGCCACATCGACGGCGTTGGTTGTGGATTTGGACAGGTTTCTTAAAGTTCAGGTGGAGTTGCACAAAGAGCAGCTGAACATCACTCGCCTAGTCTTTTCCCAAAAACTAAGTCTACCCGGACGCCAATATTTTTACTTTATAGAAATACCAGTATTCTACACAAAGCGACTGCCTATCTAACCTATACAACCCAGTTAGTAATGGGTAATACGATTTGAGACTTTCGGGCCACTGACTAACCTGTAACGACTGTCAAAGATCTACAATTGACAGCTGGGACCAACGAGTTAACGTGCTTTTTAAGGCATGGAGCAAAATCGGTATGTAGTGAGTGGTTACCCATCTACGGATCAACCTGGGCAAGCGCCGCTTAACCTGAAGATCGACCCTAGTAGCTGTTTTTATTTAGCCCCGAGCTCCTCGACCAGTAGACAACAGATGTTTTCTTTTATTAATTACTAAAATATGAACGACGGAGTGTCGCAACTACCCACTAATTATAAAGTTATTAATGTGGGTAGTAAAGTTTAACACCGGTATGCATGTAACATGCTTGCTATTCAGCGATAATTACCTATCTGGTAATTAATTTAGATTATGATTTTTGGTTTATTTATTGGAATAAATCATGACATTATCATCATAATTATTTCATCACCCTGATGAATATCATCGTTTTTTTTATTTTTGAGGACGTTTGCCAAACCATTATTTGGGTATCAATTTATGTTAACAAAATGGTATTTTTCTTAATTCTTTTTTGTAAATTATCACTATGCTGTCCTATTTGACCCAAGGATGACTGGTAGAGAGTACGCCTTGTGGCATTAAGTCCGCCGATGTACCACTCTAGTAGGTACATGAAGTTTAAATAAATAAACGTATCCCTTCACTAGGAATTTCTCCTGCATCGTAGAGGTGCGTTTACAAACATTTCAACTTACATCCAAAAACATCCAGACCTAGAACAACTACCTGTACTCCATACAAATTAGTTCCGTGCGGTAATCGATCCCGCGACTCGCAGCGCAGCAGTTAATCGCCACTGCGCCAACCATGCCATCGGTTGGTAGTTCAGCAGTCGTAATACAAGATTGCGTTTGGAGTGAAGTAGGCTGGTGTCCGAAAGTTCAAGTCTAAGGTTTGCTTGACCCTGCAATTGAACTCAGGACCCCTTGCTCAGCAGTCGCGTTTACGACCACTCGAGCAACGAGGCAGTCCAGAAACATTTAAATTTTATTTACCAACAACATTTTATTTACCATTTTCCTGCTCCTGCGTCGAAATTCGTCGACTCACTAAGTATCTTCGAATCAACCCTGTCTTTAGTTTAGCATACCTCATAATTAAACAATAAATCCCAACCGTCTCTCTATGACTCAGATACTGTTTTCACTAGGTATCTCTCATACATTTTGTATGTTCTTAGGACCATAAACGACCAATGACTGTCCAATTTATTTATTGCTTCGTGAATGAGCCTCTAAATCATCTCTGAGTAAGCACCTTGTAAAAGATTTTGCTTGGATTTTTTGTGATGGACTGGAAATACGTATGTTGTCTTTATTGTTTTTCCCACACAAATCTTTACTATCCTTTCCGTTCTTAAATACCGAGATGGTGAGTCACTGATAAATCCCAGCTATAATTAATTGATACTCATTAAACAACAGACTAAGATCCCAGCGGTATTTATTTGAGGCTGTCTTGAAGAAAATAATATACCAGATAACCGACGTGTATGACCAGAGGCCATAACACGTATGAGGCCCTAATACCTATCCTCATGAGAAAAGGCGTCAGTTTACGTCCTTTTTATAATACTTATAATTATGTATGTAAGTATTATTTAGAGAATTTTATTGCATTTTTAAACTTTCTTATCCTCCTGCAACCATTCTAAGTCGTCTCCTTACCTGTGATTTGCGCAAATCATTCTCTGTTGATTTATTTGAGACACCCACGTTGCTCGTTGATTCATATTTGTGTTTATTCTAGCTCTAAGAACTGACTAGACTCAAGGGTTTTTAAGATGAAAAGGAAGTATCTCTAATGTGAAGTTAAGAATCCTTTTAGGATCATAAATGCAATAATTAGAAATAAGTAAAGCAAAATAAAATTACGTCATTTCTACTAGACCAAATAATGCCTTCGTTAATAATCTTTATCAATAGGACGGCGAAGGAAAACATCGTGAAGTGGTTTGCAGCCTGCGCCCCCCTCACAGAGAAAATGCAAAGGACAATTAATGATGAACGACCCGAATGGCCCGGGTCCCGGGTCGAATCCCAGTAGGAGCAAATGTTTGTGTGATGAGCACGGACATTTTTGTTTCCCAGTCATGGATATTTTTAAGTAAATTACGGAGACTACAGGCGAAGTATTCAAAGAAAACAAATTGGTTTTCTTTGAATACTTCGCCTGTAGTCTAATCTCTAATCTTATAATGAATTTAATTTAAAGAGAAATTACATGAATTAACTATGGCTAGAGGTTATGACTACGTTCGAGGTTGGAAAAGAAGTGACTGTTTTTGATGCCCTGGAAATGATGGTTGTTGAAGTTCTCGTGGTCCATCCTGGTGGTCATCTTTGGCTGATGAAATGTGTTGTTAGGTGTAAATAACGCATCATCAGTGGATGCCCCTTTTGGTACCGTGGTATAACATGTATAGGTAATAAGTATGTATTTACAAACAAAAAGTATATATGTAGTATATCAACTATCTGGTGTCCGCGACACAAGCCTCGTTGCTTAGTGTGGCACTAGATGGCGCTGTGTGTAATGTCCAGCGATATTTCTACCTGTGTGTGTGTTCAGCAACCAATCAACTCTTACTTTTCTAGTCGATAGTACTTATAGAATTAAATAATTGCGTATCTTATTTTGTCCAGGGTCAAGCTACTAAATCAAAACTTCTTACTCGCTTCACCGACCAAATTAATTCTCAATTTAAAGTCGCTTTTATCTTCAAAAGTATTCTTAACTTAAACTAGATCGAAATCAAATTATCGTGTCACCCACCCTAAGTTTACTTTTACGATTAGTGCAGGCTCATTACACGCGTTCTTTTTTTAATTTATGTAAACGTCAAAGCTGCCAGTCACTTATTAAAACGTTCAGAAAGTTCAGAACCTTTTTTATAAAGTCTAGGCCATCGATCAAAACAATTCTTAGGTAAACCGCAAAAATATGTTCAAACAAATATTGCAAATTGAGCAAGAAGGTATGCAATCAAACCGGCTCCAAACTTGGATTGCTCCCAACTTGCCTGAGTTATAGTTAGCTTCCGTTAGTCCCCATCCCCAATAAAGTAGTTGAAATCCCTCTCAAATCCGTTCAATCCAGACCTCTATGATTTCCCAGTTTTTGACGTTTCCATACAAGTTTATGAAGCTCCTAACCTACGTAATGCATGAGTTGGATTTCAATTTGACTTGCAGTTACTTCTAGTTTTCGAAGTTCTCTGAGCTCTGCTCCTATTACCATTTCAGATTTTGTGACACGACGGGATTTAACCATTGTTATTTAAAAGACTATCTTCGGAACTTATCTTGATCTAATATAACTTGGAGAGAATGTTATATTTCATATTTAAGAGTCATAACATCGAATGCCCTTTCGAAAAATAAATGGTGCGTGTTACACAAAATTTACGTCAGTTATTAAATTGCTAATACAAAAATAAATAAGCCTCTCTTGTATACTTCAACAATTTGATTAATCATCTCTAAGTCCGTTTTTCTTTTTATACTTTGTTTATGTAAACGTGTTTAATTTGAAACAGCGCTTGATATTTCTTTAACCAACCATTTATTATATTCATAAGACACATATTCATATCTTTATGGCAAATAATTTCAGTGTAACCGAGTTTAGAAAATATTTTTTGAATTTCATCTGTTGCTTTTAGGGTTAGGGACAATAGTCGTTTCTTCGCAAAATAAAAATGTTGTTATATTTTATTCTGAATAAGGTTTGAATGTTTACAAGATGTCTCATCTCTTATTTGATATTTTTACAAAAAAGTGTGATAATAAATTGAATTCAGGTGTATAAACAATCACAATAAATAAGGATTATTGTGTCAGTACGACTCTCAATAACGATATTTTGGCTTTGAAATTCAAACTCTGCAATAAGAACATTATTGAATCCTTACGAACATACCTACATTACTTCCAAACAATTTTTCTTTTACTGCCTCGCTGGTCTAGTCCTGGGTTCGATTCCCGGGTCGGACAGTGTTTTCCCATCAGGATTTTTTCAGTAGCAGCCACGGAGCCTGGATTTTTGCCCGGTTGATGGATATAGGCTGTGCCTACAGCACTTCATTATTGTATTTACAAATATTGTGTATTTTTGCCCCAATTATATTTTTTTTAAGGGGGATGTACTGTGCCTACAGCACTTCAGTATTGTATTTGTCGTGATATTAAACAGACGTGCTCTTGATCTTTACTAGTGTTTCATTACAATACTCAATAGTCTATACACATACTGCCTAGCACAGTAGCACGCGCATTTAAATGAGCACAAGGCTCACCCCCTATTACATGGGACTTAAACAGAACTGGCGACATGTGATGTACTATTAGGTATACCTGTGCCTACCCTAAACCCTTCGGGGATTACAGGCGTGATGTTATGTAATATACCGGATGACTTTTGTATCATGCACTTTCCAAAAAAATGGGTATATTAGGTGAACGGAGTAGAAGCTTATGGCATACATAGGTTTTTTTCTTCTTTCTTCCACAGCTTAGAAAAAAATTGATCCATCATCAAAAAACGCTACAAATTTCAAGTAAACTTTTATTTATTTTATTAATAGGCTGATGATGATGATGATGATGATAATCAAATTTCAAATCATACGCAATACGCGTATGATATGAATTTCGTTTAAAAAAAAAAAATAAAAAAAAATACTAAGTATACCATTTGCTTCTACTCCGTTCACCTATTATACCAATTATTTTTGGAAAGTGATAAAAAAGTAATCCTGTATTATTAAAAAAAAACACAAATCTACAATAAAACCCCTTCACATAAACATTGACACACCAAAGATGGCCACTATAACAACAAGACCATCCTTCACTCGATTAAGGCCATTCTTTCCCTCTTTCTTCAGACGCCCGATAAAATAAATATGAACAATAATAAAAAAAGGAAATATATTACGGCCTTGTTGAGGCCAATCGCGTTATGACAGGTGACGGGGCCCAAAGCCGAGAAACGGCCAGTCATCGCCAAATGATTATCGGCCTCCTTGGATGTCAGATCACTTTTCGTTATTGGACGTGATTGAAAAAAGAATTCCTTTTTAACTTTTTTTTTCTTTGAATTTTTTTTTGGGCTTTTGGTAATGTCGGCGGGATTGTTTGTGATTTGTAGCTTAATTTGAAAAGATTGTGTAGTAGATATTTTCATGGATTTTCTTTATTTGATAGATGAGTGAGTACCTATATTAGATATCTACCTATAGGTTTCCATAAGCAATAAAATTTGACCTGACAATAACTTATTTTCGCATATTTAGGAAAGTATACCATATTTGAAGACAGTCAAAATCAGTAAATATTTTTTTTTTTTTTATACGTCTTTAGGAAGATTGTGCTAATTTATTTTCTACACAATATTCGTATACCAAAACAAGTTCAACATAATACGAAACAAAACAATTTAGTTAATGATCATAACTGATTAAAACAAAATGATTACGCTTAATTAAAATCCGGTAGCCTTTCAAAATTTTCCTTTGTAAGGTCTTATTTACACCTTAAGAAAACGTTATTAAGGCACCTTGCTTGCTGCGATAAAACCTTTGTAGAACCTCCTATTGTACTGCCGACCCCCTAAATCTTTAGAGGCGTAATAGAAAATATTGTTCGCTAAATTAAGTTATTCTCAGAAGGATAATTTTGCAAAGTTTTCGTCGTGATTTTAAAATTAATGATTTTTTGTCGTCGTTAAATTAACAATATTGCAGTCAGTTGAAATTAATAGGTTTAAACATTTTTTTTTTGTAAAAGAAGTTTAGATGAAACTGTAATTTTAGCTTGTAGCTAGCTTTTTTGGAATTGTGAGTAAAAGTGATTTTTCGTGCAATTTTTATGCAAATATTATTCATTTTAGTTTTATGTTTGAGTTAAACTTTGGTACTTTGAGTCTCTATCTAGTCTACATTTATTTATGACTTGAAATTACAAACATTTTAAAACTCATTTGCAAACTTTTTAAATATATTTTTAACGAAATTATTTAAAATCATGCTTCAAGTTTTGTGAGTTAACCGAACTTTTGATCCAGAATTTGCTACTAGCACGACTGAAAATGATATCCTTAAGTAGTATCATTTACTCGAACTCGCTCATGAAGGATTTTATTCTCTATTCTCTTATTTGTTGATAGAGCGGCAACAAAAAACCTACACATTCAGTGAAAATTTCAACTGTCTTACTATTAAGGATCATGAGATACTGCATGCCCGCATGCTGACAGACAGACGGACGGACGGACTGCGGAGGCTTAGTAATAGGGTCTCGTTAGTTACTCTTCGGGTACGGAACCCTAAATAGGTTCTTTAAATCAAAAATCCTAAAATCTCAACCATTAGACTACTAAAACAAAACTAAAAAGATTTTCCTTCGATGAAAATTCAAAAGTAACATTTTGAAGTATGCCAGTGAACTTGGGTCCTCAGTACGATTCCGTACGATCCGGTACGGATAGTTCGGACGATCCTTTATTGGAAAACTTTTCGCTTTCCGATGTTATCCGAACGAATCAGATATAATAGTAATCGTTTCTCTTGAGTGTACTTTGATTTTCATTCAATATTGTCTTTAAAAGTTCTGCTAGCGTGGTGACTTTTGCGAATTATTTAAGAACTTAATAAGATTATCATCATAATTAGGTATTTCCAAGTATTAGAATATTTTGTTCTGGGAATTAATACTTCATTTTATTTCTGCGGCCAAGTTACGTGGCTGTGTTATGTTTTATAAGGGTAGGTTGTAGGTAGGTGTACAATTAAATTACAGACACATCAGACGATGCAATATTGTCCTCGTTGTGCTTTTGTCATCGTTTACTACCTCATTGGTCTAGTGGCCACGACTTCTAAGCGTGAGGTGTTCGGTTCCGGGATCGAACAAAAGATTTTGCCACCAGTAATTTTTAAGTCTGAATTTTAGTCCCGTGGATGGCAATAGGCTTCCATATTACTCGGAACTTAAACGTAACTAGATAAATGAGTCCTTTAGTTTATAGTAAAAGTGTGCCTAATTACCGGGATTTACAGACCAATACTTATGTATATTAAGCTAAATGAATCATATAATCAAATAATAAAACTCACAACAATTTTCAACCATCTGGAGGTAACTTGCCAGTTTCTTCGACCTCTAATAATTGTAATACCAATAGATATTGAATAGAAAAGGTGACTGAAGTTCCAATGTTTGTACCAAAGTTCACGATAGTTGATCTATAGTCTGCGCCAGATAAGTAGGAATTAAAGGTTGCTCTTTCCTTAATTTCTCTGCGTAGGTACCTACGCGACAATACATTATGAATCGTTATTTATTACTAGAAAAATTAAAGAATCGAATCGAAATCGAAATCAATCACGATAAAGGTAGTTTCGGGACAAGTTTATGTCATTATTTCTGTTTTGGGAATTATGTATTTGAATAAATGAATGCGGGTGAATGACCTTTATTTCCTACTTATCTGGCGCAGACTATAGGTGAGATAAAAATAATGATATCTTTCTAAACAATGATAGTAGAATCAAATCAAATCAAATCATTTATTTTTGCAAACATGGGTAATTGGTACATAGATGTTTTCTTATATAATATAGTCCTCCATATTCTACCGTCGCATAGGCATGCAAATATACAATTCTAAAGAATGATGTTGCGTTTATTGGTTGACATGTGAAGTTGTTTTGATCGATAAATGAAATCATTTGGGTTTAAAGATTCTTTATTTATTCTAAAAGATTATAAATAAATGAAATTAAATGAAATGATGTTTATTTTTGCAAGTAGGTTCTTACAAACACTTTAACACGTCATTTTTAAAACTAGTTGGGGCCGTTGTTTCGTACCTGGCTACTCTGAGAAGAAACAGCCGAAACAAACTCAGAGGTCACAGTCTCTTTTGAAGTCCAGACATAATCTTCATCAATTCAGATGAGGACTATGCAGATTAGTGTCTGAGATGGTCTTTTGAAGAAAGAACCACACAGATTTGAGTGGACCTGTCCAGTCAGTGCAAGCATTTGTTAGATATCATACATTGTTCACATAACGAATAAATACCTACATAACTAAGGTAAAGTGTCGTCCAGTATAGTATTCACTACTTGGAATAAAAAAATCCCTTCGGCAAGCCGCAGGAGGAGGTAGATTTCGAAGAAGGTTCCACCCGTACAGGCTAGAGGCCTGTCACGTGACTGGCTCCTTGTTGCGGCTAAATACTACACACATCAACACGGTCTAGGGATATTTTTAAAAAAGCGAATTACTATCAATGTGTTAATTATTTATATGACATGTATATATTTAAAAGATACGTTATTTAATATTCTACCATTTTTTAATAATGCTTAAGGTATAGATTAAAATTACAGGATTTTATGGAAAAAAAATGAAGCATAGACGGAAACCGTATATGAATGAACTTTTAATTTGTGAGTAAAAACTGAAAAAAATAGAAAAATCATTTAATTTGTGTTTATAAACTTGAAGTTAGTAGTCTGAGAAAGCGCCCATGATGTTCATAACACATCGGCAACGATTCGGCATGCTCAGAACAATGTTGTCAATGTCTTCCTGCGGAATATTGTCCCATGTCCTTCTGAGGTGCGCAAAAAGTTGATCTTCTGTAGCCAGATTTTCAGGAACTTCCATCAGAGCTCTTCTTTGCAGCATATCCCACGCATGCTCAATGGGATTTAGATCTGGCGATTGAGCAGGCCAGTCTATGGCCCTAACATTATGTGTATGTAACCAAGTTGCTACCGTTCTCGCCGTGTGTGCCCGGGCATTGTCGTGCATGAGCAGGGAATCTTGCCCCATTTGTGTTCTGTGGGGCAAGTTTACGGGCCCCAGCACCTGTTGGACGTATCGTTCTGCCGTCATATTGCCCCGCACCCAAACGAGATCTGTCCGTCCTCCAAGACGAATTCCTGCCCAAACCATAATTGTTCCTCCTTGGTATGGGTGAACTTCCTGAGGGTTCTGGAGACGGCTCCATCGTCCAGGAACTCGCCAAACACGCGTCCTTCGTGAATCTGGATGGAAGCCGAACCTGGATTCATCCGTGAACAGCACATTGGACCATTGGTCACGGCCCCATTCCACGTGGTTCCGAACCCATTCTAATCGTCGTCCACGATTGCCTCTCCGTAAAGGTGGGACCCGGAGTGGTCTACGAGAGCGTAGATTGCTTTCATGCAGTCGCCTTCAGTTTGGTCACTCACAAGCACTTGGTGTTCCACTCGCACCCTTTGGACCAATTGAGTCGCCGTTGCATTTGGTTGTGCTCGCGCAGTAATTTGCAAAAATCGGTCTTGTCTGGGGGTAGTGATGCGACTTGGCCCCCGGTGCCTCTCCGCTACTTCACCTGTGGCACGATAGCGTGTCCACAATCTTGAAATTACATTTTGATGGGTCCCTATGGCCTCAGCAACATTACGCTGAACAGATCCAGCTTCCAGCATTCCCACAGCTCGTAACATCTCCGCCCTCGTCAAATGTCGGCGTTGCATGGCTACAATACCTCAATTTTAACTTTATCTTTCGTTTAAAAATGAAAAAAAAACTGTAACTAAACGTAATTCGTATTGTTTTCTAAATTTCGCACAAATGAAAATTCCCTCTCCTATACATCAAGACATTTTTATGCCACCGAAACAAAAGAATTTTCAAAAATTTGAATTTGGAATTAGTCTGAGATAAATTACAAACAAATCGGTGTATAAAAGATTCCAATGCGGCCAGTACTTTTCGAGTTATTTAATTGAGTATGAAATATTCCTAGACCGTGTTGATGTGTGTATTTAGAAGTATGGTGAGTATGGTGAAATTTTCGGAAAATTCGACTTTAGGTAGATTTTTCTGACGAAATCTACCTAAAAGAGGTCGCTACAATAAATATTAAAAAAAGTATTCTGGAAAAAGCTTAAAACCCATTTTCCAACATTTAACTAGGCAGCTGTTGATCTACATTTTCGAAATAATAATAAAAAAAGACCAAAAATAAATATTGACATAAAAACATTGTACACGGTATGTAGGATTCTCTGAATCCTTTATTAGTTTAAACTGTGTTGCAGGATTGCCAGTGTTCCCTTAATTAAAATGATACATTATTTTGTTTTATTTCAAAAAAAAAAAACAAACGAAAAATTCTACTTTGAATAGAAAAAAATACAAATTGTAATAACAATTTCTAATAAAAGAGCCGTGGGTTTATTTGTTTATAGCTTTATTTGGGTGTATTTTTTTCTTATTTCATTTTTTTTATTATTAATCATCCAAAACCATTAAATTGTAATAAATGTAAATAAATGCGACTACCTACTGCTTCAGTGACGTAATCAGCCCACCCCACAGCTAAACAGGGTAAAGATAAATGATATTAAAATGATGAAAGTCATTGTCGTGTGACATCTTGATGCTCCGAGACGGGGAGGGTTGACGTTTTATTTTAATAGGGTTCTGTATGATTAATTTATTCTTGGACGTGTGGATAAATTAATGTTGGTTTGCGCAAGAAGAGAGAAGTAAAATAAATATTAAAGGAAACAGTGCCAACATACCTTTTTTTTTTTTTCCATGTTCCTTCATCGCCCTTTGTGTTCCGGGGCCACGGTATCTCTTTCGAATAGTCCCGCAACCCCGGCAGGCATCGGTCCTTTCGGACCCCTTCCTTTTTGCTGACTCTCTTTGAGGCGCGCGTGGAACACGAACGCGCCGTCGACACGGCCTGTCGTCATGAGACGGACGGACGGCGAGCTAGCCCATAGCCCACCAACATACCTACGTATGCAAAACAAAACACGAAATAATTCATCTTTTAAAATTCTAGGAATGTTATAAATATAAAACAATATTGTTATCTGTTTCATATATTTCTTATTTTCCTCTGTTCTCAATTAAGATAAATAAAATCTATATCATATTTCGTAGTCGATAGGTTGTCTTGTCACATAAACTCTCCAAGTTCAACCAGCTGGTAGTTTTATGTTGGTAAAGGATGCTTCGATTTGACGATTCTGCTTTATCATTACGTTTTCATTAGATTTCTGACCTCTTTGGACCGATGGCTGACGATCTTCAAGATTGTGTTAATAAGTTAACAGGTAAATAATGTTAGGTAATCATGACGTCACATTTCTGGTAGTTTTTAATAGGCTAGTTTCCACCATCAATAAATTGCAAATCTTTTTAGTCCGTCAATTAGAGTATTGGAAAATAATGGACACGTATTTTTTGTTTTTGTAAATCAATGAATATTGACAAAGATAAAACGCATCAAAACTCGAGACTGGGGGCTCGTGACGTCACAAAGCACTAAAAATTATAGCACGGCGTGACCTTTTGAGAATTTTAAAAGCGTCGTATCTTCGTCAATTTTGGTTTACGTAACAAAAGAAAAAATACGTGTCAAATAATTTTTGATAATCTAAATCTAAAAATCTCATTAGATTTTTTCAGGACACAAGCCTATTCTTAGCTTGAATTTATTATAAGCAAACAGCTTAAAATAAACAACTTGAAGATTTTTGATATTTCTTAAATGATTAAGAATAGCTATTGTAATAATGATAACCCATTCATTATTTTAATTCAATCTGATAACTTGAATCTATCAACAGTAAAAAATAATCAACATAAAAAAAAAACATGCAAATGACATTACAACTCATTAAACCATGCAAAGAAAAACACCACCCCTCTAAACTCAAAAAATATTTCCACGTCACATCCTACATGACTTTTTAAACCCTCCAAATGAGTTGTGTAAGATCCCCTATACGATAACAGCGAGATACAGATACAGATAAGGTCATATACCCCACTGGAGTCACTTAATTGACTCCGTGAGTAATCAAATTCTTTTAACTTTGTAGATGAACAGTAGATATATTAGTATGTTATTAATACAGTGTCTCAACTTGGAGCAAATGTTCGGAATCAGCTTAAAATACACAGTACGGAAGTATTCAGTACTACTCTGGCATAGTGGAGATTAGACGCAGTAGGTATTTAAATTTAGAATTTATTTTAGAAATATAAACTTGAAACAATATGTATATATTTTTTTATTATTTAATTTTGTTTTATTTGCGAGTCAAATAAACATTTTTTCTTTCTATCTTTTTCTATTAGTATTAACATACATTGGAAAAGTTAATAAAAATATACTTAAATTAAAAGTTTTTCAACTAGGAACAAAAGTGGTGGTGGTGGCTAAGTGTTCACACTTGACACGAATTTAAGCATATTTCAGGAAACAGGTTACTTGTGAGTTACTCTGGGCTTGCGTATCGAAACTAGTGGTTACGTTAGATGTGTGTTGTGCAACATAAAGGGTGTAAAAAGACCCTTAACAAAGAACAAAAGGCACTTGTTCTCCCCGTCAGCGTCATTGCTGTAATTTTTTTTTGTTCTTGACCTTATCTGGGAACCTTCTAGTTACGGAGATATTAGAGCTCCAAGGCTCCGTGAAAGGTCCGTTTACACCTTATATAAGTTTAAGTAGTAAGTAATAGAAAGGGCCTAGTTGGTTTACTGGTTATCTTTATACTGTGGTTGATGACTCCTTGATTGGAAGCTATAACATTTGTTATTTGATTAAAATTATTTGGGCAGGGGGAAAAATGTGCCCATTTTACTTGATAATGGTTATGGTTATCCTTTGTTTTAACTAAAGGATTTGGTAAGTGGAATTCATTATTTTGCCTGGTTTTATACCACTTTTGTCGAAACTGGTTTAATTGCTGAAAACTAAAAATGATCCTATTGTTGAGCAACTTTTCTCATTGAAATATTGTAAGAAATGTGTTTCCTGAACAAATAAATAATCAGTGGACCTAATCCACATATTTACATGTTTCACAGCTCCGATAGGCAGTCGCTACATGTAAAATACTAGTATTTAGCTGCATCCGGTTGAACTGGAAGCCGACCCCAACATAGTTGGGAAAAGACTAGGCAGAGAGAGGACCTTATCCACATAACTAACAATATCAAAATAAATTAAATATATATTTATTTTGGGACAACTGGATCCAAGGGTTAGATGAACAAAACTTAGAAACTATTGTTAGTACTTAAATACAATTACAAAGGACAACACTCATCATCATAGTAACATCTAAAACACATACATAAAAAATACCCCTGTGCTGAGACACCCCGCCCCGTCAAGATAACTAATAGGGAGGTACCTCCCTAGAAATCACCAGACGAACGAAATGCCTCAACACAGGTGCACGAACATCTTCAGCTACAGTTTTCAGGTTTTCAGTAATCAATACTAACATTGATTATTTATTAACTCATTATCGTCAGCGTCAACTTTTTCCTACATAGGTCGGCTTCCAATATAACCGGATTCACCTAATAGTATATTAAATAGAGCGACTTCCTATCTTACCTCACAATCCAGTAAATATAGGTCACAATAAGGTTCGAAGCACAAGCAGGTAAAAATTAAGGGTAAAATTTAGCAATACTTTGATAAAAAGCATCAATAATTTATGATAAAACCTGTCAAAAATAATACGCCATATAATTCCGTATATCAAAGTATCAACACTGTATCTGAACCACCCCAAAACATCTTCAAATAAAACGAACACTGCGAAGTGGTAAATAAATGACATCCCCATTGTTGCTAGCCAAGCCACAATGTGACTTAGAGCTTGATGCTGTCTAATCCCCAATGAAAGCAGGCTCCCACTTCCCTCTTTATTTTATTTGATACGGATTGCGCTATAAATGTTGAAGCGATTTATGCTGGATTGCGATTTGACGTGGAATATTTGGAACTTGGAACCAATAACGTTTATTTCCGAAGTTTTATTTAGGTTTGAGATGGATTTATTCTAGAATTTTCTGAACAGGTTTTGTTTGAATCAATTCTTTGGACTAGAAATGAAATGGTATGTTTTTAGAAACGAAATGGGATGTATTCGATTTTCTTGTCATGCCAGTCGTTTTCGCATGGGTCAAGGACAACTTTCAATATTATTTCAAAGGTTAAAAATTGTTACATAGGATTCTATGCCTGATTTGAATATTATTCTTCGATTTATCCAGCAGATTATTTTTCTATGATAAAAAATATGAAGCCTGATTTCCCTGAGGCGTAATGGCTATTTGTAAAACACCCATATTTCACCGGTTATGTTTAAGCGGCATGTCTGAGCGGCAGATTCAGAGTCTGGGCTGCTACGGAAAAAATTCTGGACTAATTATCTAACGACGAATTTCACCAATGGAACTTTGTTGTAGAATATTCCATAATATAACGTAACATCACGCCTGTAATCCCCGAAGGGTTAGGCAGAGCTGTACCTAATAGTACAACGACATTTCGCCAGTTATGTTTCATAATTTCATCATCATCATCATCATTTCAGCCGAAAGACGTCCACTGCTGGACATAGGGCTCCCCCAAGTGTCGCCACATTGACCGGTCCCGTGCGACTCGATCTAATAGATTCCCGCAATCTTCACCAGGTCATCGGTCCACCTAGTGGGAGGCCTTACAACGCAACGTCTGCCGGTTCGCGGTCGCCACTCCAGAATTTTTCGGCCCCATCGGCCATCCGTTCTGCGAGCAATGTGCCCACTGCCACTTCAGTTTGGCAATTCTTCGGGCAGTTATGTTTATGTCTCATGTAATAGGGAGCGAGCCTGTTGCCATTAACCGGGCACGAATCCAGGCTCCGTGGCTGCTGCCGAGAAATTCGACATGGAAAAACTCAACAGCAGTTTGCCCGACCTGGGAATCAAACACAGGAACTTAAGCTCAGCAGTCGCGCTTTCGACCACTAGGCAGTCACTTCGTTCCTTAAGTAACTATTCCAGTAAGGAAGTTAGCGAACCATTGTAATAAATCATTATAAATTATTTCTAATATGAATGCGTGCTTGCTAGAGTGTTTGGCGCGCGACGTGCTTAGCAAACGTGTTTGTTTTGTATAATTAGTGTACTAAGTTGTTACCCACTTGTTTCAAAGAGAGATGTACTCTTGGAGCTGTTTATTGAGCAGGGGTGGCCTTTTTTCGGATGGGAAATCATCAAATGACTCCTCCCGCGCTGGGCGGAGCAGGAGGGAGTGTCAGACTTTTACTGACTAAAACCCATCTATGTTCCTTCATCGCCTTTTGTGTTCCGGGGCCACGGTATCTCTTTCGAACAGTCCCGCAACCCCGGCAGGCATCGGTCCTTGCGGACCCTTTCCTTTTTGCTGACTCTCTTTGAGGCGCGCGTGGAACACGAACGCGCCGTTGACACGGCCTGTCGTCATGAGACGGACGGACGGCGAGCTAGCCCCTAGTTCACCGTCCACAGGCCCGTGCCTACGGTGGCCGGGGGCCACATGGTGGCCCCCGACGCCCGGGGCGTCTCCCGCGGCGGCCGGGACGCTGTGAGGTTATCTCCCTATCACGTTCCGCCACCTCCTTCTCTAGCATTACTGCTTCGCAGAAGGAGGTGAGGTCGTCCCATTCTGTCTCGCTCCGGACCATGGCTTGCACCAGGGCCAAACGCGAGAGGTCGCCGCCGCCAATCGCCGCTTCGAGGACACGGCGGTGCTCCACCCACGCGGGGCACACCTCCACCGTGTGCTCCACCGTGTCCTCCGGTCGATCCTCGCAGTGGAAACACCCGGGCGTTTCCTCCCGCCCGATTCGGTGCAGGAACCTCCCGAAAACACCGTGTCCGGTGAGGACCTGCGTCAGACGGCAGGTGAGGACGCCGTGGCGTCTCTCCAGCCACTCCTCAAAGAGGGGACTTATCGCCACTATCGTGGCGTGCCCTGCACGGGGTTGCGACAGTCGCTCACTAGCAGGGGTGGCCTCAATTTACGAATTTCATTTAGGTCGTGAGTTCTAACTCAGGCAAAAACTTACTTCCTGAAATTTATTTCGCCACCATTGTTTTCAAATCAGTGAAGAAAAACATCGTATGTTCTACAACCAAAAATTAGAAGTCATTTGAAATCCATCAACCAATAGATTGCGAAGCGCTTTTCACAGATATGGCAATATGGCAGATATTTTAGGCTAAATGAGTAAAACTTATACTTATGCTTAAAGTACAAAGTGTGTCGATCTAAAGGAAACGGGAAAAATATCTGTCGAGAAATATCTCTCAGGCATGCTGGTTTCCTCACGATGTTTTCCTTCACCGAAGCAAATGATAATAATATAAGAAACAGTACGCACGTGAATCCGAAAAATCAAAGGGGCGTGTCTTGGGTTCGAACTTTAGACCTATGACTTTAAAAGTTTGGTCTTACTAGTAAGATACACCAACTAAAGCATTGTTTATGGTTAATGACGCACACTAACTGCAAATAATCTTTCGTTGTTAGCCTCGTGACAGAAGGGGTGTGATGATTGGCGTTTATGAATATTAATACAATTATATAATATATAATTAGATTATTTCAATGTTGATCGGAGATTTAGGTACCTTTAACATGGGGTGTGTGCATTATCGGCATTATTTCTTGATCATCTTTCAAGTTTCCTTATGCAGCAAATTGTTGGTATTATAACGAGTTCACATGATTAATTTTGTACCGAGAAAAGAAAGAAGGAATTATTATACCCATTTTTTTGGAAAGTGATAAAAAAGTCACCCTGTTTATTCCTCCATAATAAAAAGGAAACTTAACCATTACATCCAAAACTGTCCCCATAATTTAATTACACAAGGTATTTCAAAAGCCATAAGCTCAAAAAGCTGGTATTGTACAAGGACTATCAACTGATAGAGCCCGCTCGTCCATTGTGCCGAATTGTCCGCGCTCTACATAGTTATTGCTCGTCAGAGCCCACAATAGTGCTTGTGCAGGGACTGCCTTATTCTGGTTGTGGTAAGTAGTGTGGAAATTGATTTTTACCATTTGGTTTTGGTGTACTGCTGTACAAATTAGTCCTACCAAGTGGTATCAATTAGTAACTGGCTTTTAAAGTCACATAGGTATTCCATGTTAAATACTGGTATTCAGCTGTACCCGGTTAGACTAGAAGAAAGAAAGAAAAAATCAATACAACACAAAAAAAAAACTTTAGGGGGAATCCGGGACCGCGGTCCTGGTCCCAAAAGCCCCTCGACCCCTTTATTCATCGCAGGGACATTACGTGCATAAGTACAAAATTTGAAAACAGAAACAATAAACATAACAAACATTCAGAGTATAACAAAACGGAACATAAAGAAAAAGTAAATTTAAAAATAAAAAGTTGACAGCTTGCACGTCGTGAGTGCGACAAAGAAGCCGACCCCAATATGCAAGGGGTAAACGGACCCGACAATTAAGCATTTACATCAAACTAAGTATATTACGCAAAAAATATTACTGGAAAATGAATACGAAAACTTTTTGTTTTGGGCGAAAAATCACGCTTTACTGTAGGAGTCAATGTAACGCACTCAAACAAAACATCGGGTTAATGGATGCATTCAATAATATGGGGGTCCTGGAGGTATTTGAAATAAAGTTATTACATTAAAAACTGTAATTGCATCTTTTTTAAATTTAAAACTTTGACCCCGAATATCTCTGTAACTAGAAGGTAACCAGGTATGGTCTAGAATTCTGTAACAAAAAAAATCGTAATTACTGGGACAACAAGTGACTTTCAGCTTAGTTAAGGGTGCTTTTGCACCCAGTATGTGGAAAAGGTAAGACAGATGGGATGCATCCTATTCTTTCCGAAGGAATGGAAAATGTGATACTACCTGTGCATGAGACACATTTAGTTTTTAACACTTTATTTGACTTGGTAATCGAATCCAGGACGTACACTCCTCAACAGTAACACTTGGGACTACTATAATTCATTCAAATGCTTTTATTAATAGAAAGTTAATGATCCAGAACAGTAGGATGGTAAATCGTATCGATAACGAACGATTAAATGCAAAAGATTCACAGCAATAGGATTTACCATCAAACAAACGCTAAATTTACTTACCATGTGACATGTCGTTTCGAAATTACATTTCTCCCATCAATCTCCCAGAATACGGCTCCAGGGTCTCTGTTTAGGATCTGGCCCATGTCCGGCGTGTTAGCCCGAGGCATCGCTTTTGCGGACAACGCTGTGTCGCCGGCGCATAACACAATGCAGCTTATAGGAATTTGTGTTGGCGATAACGATCGATAAAATGTTCTACCGTTAACATCACGTTGTTAGGATTGTTTGAATTTAGAATATTTGATTTATTAGCATCGGGTTAGATGTATTTTGCATTGATTTGTGGTCGGTATTAGAGATCGTTTGAGCTTTGTTTATGATATGGACCGTGTGACCGATCATTGAAGAAGCTTGTATACTGGCTCGTCATTAGTCGCGAAGCCAAAGAACATGCATTTTTGGCCATTAGTGTGTAGTCGGTTAGGTAGCATTTCCTTTGCTTCCCAACCAATGGTTTCCAGCAGTCGACATTATTAGAATAGTGAACTGAATCGCAATGTCCATTTGTTTTGCGACACGATTTGCATGTATGTACGAGCTGATTTCGTTGATAATTACAAAACTGAAGTTGCCACAAGCAGCAGTTACCTATTAATTTTTGATCAAATTAATAAATTTGTGAGTGGCACTCACTTTTCCATATTACGATACCCACAAATTGATTACCAATCGCTTTGTTATCCATTTGTTTCACTTTATTATTTTACAGTTTACAACATGACAGACAGTTAATTTACATTTCACTCCACAGTTTGGTAAAAACAATTATTTTTAACTTCACAGTAACGGAACCATTAATCAAAAACAAAATCCGGAGAAAAGTGTTCAAAACTTGAAATTGGAGTAACACCTAAGAAAAAAGGAGAACTCGATAATTTCCCGCTAAACGACTTTGGAGCAACAGTGAAATTTTTTGTTTGTCCGTTTGTGTGTACCGGAAAATAGATTAAAATGGCCCCGAGCTGAAAGGAGCTACGTTGTGAAAGCATGCAGATTAAAAACAGTGGAAAAACTTGTATTTTTTTACGCAGAACAAAAGTACACAATCTGGTATAGCGCCTTTTAACTCTGAATCAACCTTGGCTCCTTTTATCCTTTGAAACGTGTAATGAGAATGCAGTTTTTGTTATTTCGGCAAAAGAGTTGTATTTGGGAAATTAATAAATGGAAGAATTACTTCAACGAGTTGCCTGATTGTGTGTTAACATTTTCTACAGTCACGTTTTTCGTAATGTAAACATCAAACGTATTCCAAATTTAAAATAGAAAACTGTTTACTTTGTATATTTCAGGCTTCTAATTTCCACAAACTGTACAACACTTGCAGTCACGACCTTTATGACCACATCACCATAAAAAAACCATCCAAGAAAAATCATTCAAAAATTCTAACCCGTCAAACATCGATTTCGCCATCGATGCTACCAAATTGTCCACCGAGGTCAAACAGGCCATCGATTTCGCACCATCGCAGGGTTAACACGGGGTTAACCGAAACGCTACGTGGGAACGGGTTAACCGATCTTATTCTCACGACACTACGCCAATGCATTCATTTGCATTTGCTTGAACAACAATAATATCGGCTGATCTCCGCAGCACACTGTTTTAAGAGTTATTCAAATTAAGCAACGGTTTCTGGTTTACTTTAAAAGGATTGCTGGATCTGGAGCGAGGGGGTAATGAATTCGTGTCTCAGCTGGTGAAAGGACCAAGCATTCTGTACTACAGTATAGACTGCTCATGGAATGCTTAATGTGTTACGGTATGATTCAGTGAGTCATATTCAGTATGTTTTATTTTCACTTGTGTTATATGGTAATCTGTGTCAATTTTTACCAATCTTATCATAATATGAATGTGCTGTTAAACAGTGTGCTTTGACGTAGATACTTATCCTCTGATGATCATACACACATAAACTCGTATCTTTTTCCAATGGAGGTTGACAGAAACAACAGACCACCACCCGCCATTATTTCTTTACATACGAGTATGTACCTACTCTTTTGCTTCGTCAATGTCACAGAACAGACATCTGGTCATACAGGCACGGTAGCGCATACTATCTTTGATATTGTTATAATATAGCTGTTAAATAAAAAGAAACTATTCCATTCCAGACACAGTAGTACCTAAGTACTAAAAAGTAGCAGAAAATCCTAGGCTTTCCCTTTCAACAAAGTCCTCCATTTACTATCCATTCTTACTGTTAAAAAATCAAACTCCGCAACTGTCATCAGCAAGTGAACAGGGTTGGGGCCGACATTTGGTATTCATCCCGCGGGCACGGCCGTGTCACCTTGTCCAATAGCCTAGATGCGACAAAGAAAAGATTTATTGAGCACAGTCGTAGATGGGACAGCGATATCATGTGGGCTTATTCATTTGGGAAAAATGTTTTATGATTTATAATTTTTTGGCTATCTGTGGAAAACGTCAGATTTGTAACAAAGAGATTTTATTATGTGTGATATACAAACATTATAAATTGTTATTACTCACTTCGCAGCATAAAAGTTCACGAAATATCGGAAGAAGACAGTTCAAATCAAATTCAAACAGATCTCAAAACCCTTAAAATCAAGAAAAGTTATTCAAAAGATTAGAAATAAAATTAAAATCGAAACTCGACCGAAGTTTTTACCCAATGCCACATCTTTCCCTTGGAATTTGTTTTCATCGCGGCTCTCGATAAGTTTGCGCCCTGAGGGCCAGGAAAGCCCTTCTGCGAAGTTCTTACGAAATTATTTGAACAAGACTTCCTATCCGACCTCTTAAAGTGACCAAACTATAACAGATCCACACACAAAACTGGCCCCTAAGGACTTGGAGTTAACGTTTTCCCCTGTGATGAATTACACACGATTGATAAAGACGCATTTCGCGTGAACAGGATTAAGAATTGAAATAAAATAGTAGGTTCAATTGCCAATGCTTACTGTGACCGTGAAATGTGAGAGACAAATACGAAATATGAAGTTGAGGTTATAAACCCAGATTCAGACAGCAATATGCTGTCTACTTTGTGGATGAATCTGGGTTTATTCTTTTATTTCATGAGGTAGGTAAATGAATCCTATTCTAACTAATAATATTAAATACATATAGCTACTAGAAGTTATTAAAGTAATTAATTCCAAAAAGTACTCGTCGCAATCTAACTAAAAATTCACAGCACAGAATTCTTTGCTTTTGTAACACCAAAAAATATGACTACAATTTCAAATTATTTCACGTACACCTCGTTTATAAAATTCATTTGATTCAAGATTAAACTGAAGTGAGGGACGATATCATATACCTGTACCTCATATTATATTACGTTGGACGTGTTGCTCTGGGAGATTGTCAAACGTGAGCTTTTTTGGGTGCCGACGAGATAAAAATAGGAAATCTTGATAGTGTAGACTTGAGTATAGTAGCTGGTTCTGCCGTTATGTGAAGGTGTTTTGCTGTGAACACGTAGGTGGAAGATTTTGATTCTATCGTAGTACCGGTAGTCAATTTTACACACACGTGTAATTTTCTTTATATTGATGCCATGACATGTAAAAATGCAGTTTTTGGAGTTCGGAAATATTCATATGTTTCAATTTAATTTCACACTAGCGGCCGGTCCCGGCTTCGCCTATATTCCTCAGGGTAATTAATTGTATAATATTAGTATAGATTGAAGCTAGCTTTGGAAACAATGTGTAACAAAAAACACAAAAGATTCTCTTGTTCGGAAAATGTGTCTCTTGTGGCTTAGCATGGCCGAATAAATTATTACTTCTAGACTCGATAATCACTAAATTCATGAATAATAAAATAAGTTAAGCGTAAGCAACACTCATCTACACATTACTATTAAAATATTCAATGTAATCACACAGAAACATTCAATGATCATTAAGGTAAGAAATCCTAAATTCCATACTGCTATTACAACCCAAAAATATATCATAACACCAATTACACACACCCAAACATGGTTAACTAAATGTCTGATTATCGCTTAACCTTTCGATAATGTTAAGCATAAACAAAAAAGGACATACACAAAAACCTCAGTAACAAATTCATTACGGGCGCAACACGATACCAATTCCATTCACAGCTGGGCTATAACGAGGCTATTTACGTGCGTATATGTAAAAAGTCCCACCGTACGGTCCGGTGTCCCGCAGGGCTCTCTTTTCGGACCCCTGTTTTTTAATGTGAAAATATGGAGTAATGACACATAATAAAATTCCTTTTAGACCGGACACGGCCTCGTCGGTTTTATAAATTGGTCTAAAATTTTAAGCGTGCACTCCATTCTTTTTTATTGTATGTAATTTGTACGTTTTATTTAAGTGTGTTCTTGAATGAGTTGGAATACGTATTTCTTCATTTTTAAAAATGACTGGTAATTAATGTTTTGCGATTTTAAAGTCGAGCTTCTTTGTGATTTTAGGAATGAGAAATTGCTTTGCGATCCTTTTTAACCTTTGGAAGCTAGTTCGTAGCAAAGTTAAAATGAAAATGTACCTACCTAGATAGTGGCAATACATTGTAATTAAAAAATTAAATGAGTAATAACATTATTTTATGACACTAATAACGAGCTATTCAAGCTTAAAATAATAACAGGGTTCTTATTTATTAAAATAAATGCAACAATGGTTTGTTTCGGGGAACTAACCACGCAAATAGATAGAGAAATATGAGTGATGCCCCTCCTTTGTCGTGTATGCTTCCATGTGGTGTAAATTAGGCGTTGGACATAAAAACACCGGTAGTATGCGTGTGTGTACCGATACTAGGAATATTATTTCGAGCTAATAATGTGAAGTATCGATTTTGTTTTAATAATTTTCGTAATAAGCATTCAAAATCGTATTTTCATTACAGCGATAAATCACAAACTTCAAACATAGTTTAGATAGCCAGTTATTTAAAAATATTTGTACTTAAAAAAAATAGGACATAAAATGTTCTGGAATCAAATTAAACTTATTAGAATATCGTAGCCAAAAAAAAAGTTTTTTATGTAATTAAAAAGCTGTCCAAGAGATGTATTGTACTTACAATAAAAATGTTTTAGTAAAAGAAAATATTACTAAACGAATAGAACTGTTTCGGGGAAAGTTTTGAAATAAATTAAGTGGCTGACATTTTTGTAAAAGAACATATAATATATAATTTATGCATGAAAAAAGGGCTATTTATTGAAAAAAAATGTGAATAGTTTCTCAAGGAAAATTGTGTATTTTAGATTGGCGATTTCAGAAATTTAAATAGTAGGACCTATAGCCCGAGTTAATGGAAACAATTTAAGCCGAAAATTAAATTGGTTTTTTCATGTAACGTACTCATAAATGTAGGGATACAAATGTGTGTATCAAATTTATTAAGCATAACTTAGGATGCTTTGCAGGTTTTCATTGTATCTATTTGTAAACTCCCAAATTGTCTGAACTCCACAATCCCAGTACTCGGCCCTACTTGTCAACATCTCAAATTAGATACCGACAAATAGCGGAGATACCCCGTCTTACTAATTAGTGCTGCAGTGTTGATTAACACGAATAATATTTAATGAACACTGTATAGTTTTTGACAAAGGCGTTCGTGTCTTTCTCTTTTATTTTATTAAGGAGATGCTGGCTGAAATATTTGGACTTCGACAGAGATTTCGTTTTGGTAAAAGGCTCATTTGTAATTGAGATACACTTAATAAAATTAGTCGCTGTTTATATCTTAACACAGTTTAAGTTTATTTAAAAAAGCCCAATGTTATTGAGATAACGCATGAGGAATTTCTTCGTAGTAGTTCGCTTTTGAATTTGTGTCATTTAGCGCCATCCTCGTTTAAGGCTAGAATCTAGAAAAAAAGTGACTGCTGACATGGCCATGGAAGAAGAAGACATAAGTACAGCGCCGACACCAAATAAATCCAGATCAGGGCAGGAGAATCATGGAATCGTCCCCGTATTAAATGGAACACAAACTTATCTAGCTACAGTAATAACTCTTTGGGCACTTTCTTTCTATTTCGTGTGGTTAGTGCCTAATTTCGTCGAGAAATATCTCTCAGTCATGCTGGTTTCCTCATGATGTTTTCCTTCAGTAATGCAAGTGATAGTTATACAATACGCACACGAATCCAAAAAATCAGAGGTGCGTGTCAAGACCTATGACTTGGCAGTCCGGCGGTCTCGCCACAAGGCTATCACTGCTGCAGCTGCACTTAAGTACTGTTATTCTTTCAGGGAATATAGACGAGAAGATATTTTATGTTATGTTTTTTCTATCCTTCCCCGTTTTTGACTCAAAACACCCACTCGAAATAAATCAAAGCTGTCTCAAGCAGGAACCGCCTGTCACCCAACTTATCTGTCTCAACCATTTTAATTAGCTGGCAAAGGGTTTAGTACGCGACGTCTTAATACGTTGACTGGACTGCTGTCCGCTTGAGAGTACAAGATTGATGATGTTGATGATACAGTAATTTTGGGTGTATGTAGTGTTGATGTAATTGTAGCGGTTAGGACCATTGATAGTAGAATTGAAAATTTGGATTATTAGGAACTAAGTTTTGACTAGGATTGGTTGCCAATTATTCTATAAGGATGCAGTTATAAGAAACAGTGCAGGATAAGAAGTATCCTGCACTGTTTGTCTTTGTTTTTTTCGGATGGTAATCAAATGATTTCTCCCGCTCTGGGCGGAGCAGGAGGGAGTGTCAGACTTTTACTGACTAAAACCCATCCATGTTCCTTCATCGCCCTTTATGTTCCGGGGCCACGGTAATTTACGGTATCTCTTTCGAACAGTCCCGCAACCCCGGCAGGCATCGGTCCTTGCTGACTATCTTTGAGGCGCGCGTGGAACACGAACGCGCCGTCGAAACGGCCTGTCGTCATGAGACGGACGGACGGTGAGCTAGCCCATAGCCCACCGTCCACAGGCCCGCGCCTACGGTGGCCGGGGGCCACGTGGTGGCCCCCGATGCCCGGGGCGTCTCCCGCGGCGGCCGGGATAAGAAGTATCCTCAGGCCATAGTCTATTTTTAGTCTGTCTGTCTGTCCCCGTTGGTCTCGTGCTCGCAAGCGCGGTTGCTGAGCGTGGGGTCCTGGGTTCGATTCCCAGGTCGGGCAAAAAGTGCTATTGGGTTATTCCATTAGAAATTTCTCAATAGTAGCCCGGAGTTTGGAAGTTGGCGGTTAGATACCCCGTACCTCGGAAAGCACGTTAAGCCTTTGGTCCTGCGCCTGATCTCTCTCCGGTCGTGTCGGATTGCCGTCTCATCGGACTATGAGAGTAAAGGAACAGAGAGTGCATCTGTGCCTGCGCACACACTTGTGCACTATAATAACTCTCGCGCCGATGGCTAATCTCCGTTAAGATTGGCCGCCGTGACCGAAAACGGTCAGGAGGACTATTATTTGTAGTCTATTGAAAGTCGTACAGCCGTTATGGTGTGATAGAAATACATACTGAGACTGACTATATTACTTCCGTATCCGTACTTACTTTTTTTACTAATATAATAAAATATGCACTCTACGCAAAAGTAGCTCTGTTTATTTGTTTGTTACCTTTTCACGACTAAATAGCTGATCACATCGTAATGTAATTTGAAAAGTAGATAGATTATATCCTGCGGAAGGATATAGGCAATTTTATTTTTTTCTCTCTCATACACTTAAAAATTTCGTCAAGTCGTCGTAAAGTCGCAGGCAAACAGCTAGATTAAAATAAGTTTAGAACGATGAAGATAATCTTTCCCCTTCCCAGCCCTTTACTAATCATGTTGAGCTTGACTTTCAGAATTAAATAAATCTAGTCATCTGTCTTCCGAATATAAGACTAATGCTGCTAGCTTCTCCACCCATAGGAAGTAGGGGAGTGACCTGAATTCTAAGAAGGAAGCCACTCGTCGAAAGATTAACTTGGCAACGCCCAGAAATGTTGACAATGTAATAAATAGTGTAATGGGTGTAAAAATAACCATACCGAAACTGAAAGGCACTTTTTCTCTCCGCTTTTGCGATATTTTTTTTTGTTTCTTGATCATACCTGGGAACTCTTACTTTAACTAAACATCATCTGCCAGTCTTTCCAGTCTAACCGGATGCAGCTGAATAAATAAATAAAATAAATATCGCTGGATATTACACACGGCGCCATCTAGTGCCACACTAAGCAACGAGGCTTGTGTCGTGAATACCAGTATTTTACATGAAGCGACTGCCTATCTGACCTCCACAACCCTGATAGTACTGGGTAACACGATACCCCTTGGTAAGAATGGTTGTCAGACTTTTTGGGCCACTGACTAACTGTAACGAATGTCAAAGATCTACAAATGACAGCCGGGACCAACAGCTTAACGTGCTTTCCGAGGCACGGAGGAAACTCGGTATGTGAGGGTGGTCACCCATCCACAGACCAACCTAGGCAAGCAAGGCTTAACCTAAAGATCGATCCGACTGGTTGTTATTATTTAGCCACGAGCTCCTCTAACTTTAACTCCATATGGAGGAAAATAAAATATCTAAAAAAACAGACTGCTCTGGAACTTCAAATAATATTCTTATTATGATGAATCCTCCAGAGCATGATAATAACATCTCACTAGTGTGAAATCTATCCTAGAATATATATAAAACATGTCTTATTTTGTAAAGTCTGTTTTACACATAAGCAACTACTTCTTTCTTTTTCGTGTGGTTAGTGCCTGACCTAGTGTCAAATTTTCTATGCCGCCCATGGACCTCGGACTTGGCTTCACATGCCCTCAACAAACATCTCTCAGGCACGATGTTTTCCTTCACCGAGGTAAATGATAATTATTCAATATGCCCATGAATTCGAAAAATCAGAGGTCTCTTGGTAGGAGGTAATCTTGAGTTCGAATTTAAGGCCTTAAAAACTTAACTGAACTTTAGGCTTAAAAAAAAAAAAAAAGGCCCATGACTTGGCTGTCTGACAGTCACAACACTATGCTACCACCACCCCACTTATAAGTTTAGCTTAGATGAAAAACTGTTGATTCAACTATTGAAATGTTACTTTTAGATTATCTAGCGTCCCATTGCTAGGTAAAGGCCTCCCTTTCTGATTCCGTACCCATCTATGTTGTGCGGTCTCTCCACAAACAAAATCAGATTCACACGCTACGTTCACCTTGGTCTACCTCGTCGGCGATTTGATTATATTGTCATATCTATTGCCAAAACCTGAACACCAAGAGGATCTCTTCATTTAATCCCTTTAGCCGTTTATCACTAATCAGTAGACAAAATCCAACATTCCTAACATTAGAAGGGGACATGGCTTGCTCCCGGCGGCGGCGCCCCGTTGTGCACCTCGCCTTAGTTACGGCACGTCAGTCTACTACCAGATGTATATCTGTGAATAAATTAAGCCGCGGACACATCGCCGGGATGACTTTTTAATGTGGAACTGATTGTCAGTGGAATGTGTAGAGGGGTTGGATACCCCGTATTGAGATGACGATGTAGGTAAAACTACGAGTTTATTGTAGTTTATTGTACGGAGAAAATTATTGACTGATCGTTTTACGTGAATTGTCCAAAATTATTGTTAAAAAATGAGTTTTTGTACAGGACAGAAGATAGGAGTTCCAAGAATTCCCATTTTTAGGGTTCCGTGCAAAAAATGAAAAATCGGATCCCTTATAGGATCACTCGTGCGTCTGTCTGCCTGTACGTCTGTCTGTCACAGCCAATTTGCTCTGAATGTACTGGACCAAATCAGGTGAAATTTGGTAGGATGGTGTAATCCTATGACCCAAACACAAAGTGCTTTAGAAGTGGAATACCATGACCTAAACTAATCGTTGTAATAAATAATTAAATCCTCTAGCTAGCTGGAGACTAACCAAGAATGCAGCAGATAAGATAGGGCACAAGAAATCCTCTTTCCAAAAAAATATACTTTTAAGTTAAACGGTATCAACATCTCCATACAACTACTAGTATCATCCACCATAGTTAGTCATAGACTATCAATATCATGTTAACCGAAGAGGTATGATAATAAACCATGTATTAACAGCCGCGATCATTTGTAAGCCATATTAATACAAAAAAAAAATTAGACGAATCGATACAGGAATCGAGTCGAGTATCGAGTTGGATTAATTTTTTGTCGAACTTCAAATTGATATGGGAATCAAGGAGCGCGGTACCGAAAAAGAGACGATTAATTGTTTATTTGTTAGGAGTCTAATGATGGAATGATTTATTTATGTCATATGATCAATTAGGAATATATTTTGATTTCGTAGGGTAAATATCGTCACGGGCCTGTGGACGGTGGGCTATGTGCTAGCTCGCCGTCCGTCCGTCTCATGACGACAAGCCGTGTCGACGGTGCGTTCGTGTTCCACGCGCGCCTCAAAGAGGACCGATGCCTGCCGGGGTTGCGGGACTGTTCGAAAGTGATACCGTGGCCCCAGAACACAAAGGGCGATGAAGGAACATGGATGGGTTTTATTCAGTAAAAGTCTGACACTCCCTCCTGCTCCGCCCAGAGCGGGAGAAGTCATTTGATGATTTCCCATCCGAAAAAAAAAAAAAAAAAGTTAAATATCGTATTACTGCGGAAATATTTTAGGAAAAATGAGCCTTAATAAACAAAAAAGGCGAACCTAGTACCATTTTGCTTAACACTATTTCCGCAGCTGTACCCTTTTTGCTTAAAGCGACAGTATTATATGAGTCTTAAACATAACTGGTGAAATGTCTAGTACATCTCTGCCGAACACATCGAGGATTACAGGCGTGATGTAATGTGTGGGAACATAGTTATCTCCTTCCGAGTTAATGGAGAAAGAAACAATATTTCCATTTCATAACTTCCCAACATAACTTCTACAGCCATTACTATTCTGCATACAATCTAGCACAATACTGACTTCAACATTACCACAGCACAACAGACAACAGAATATATTCAACATACTCAGTCGTTACAGTTTTTTATTGCCACCATAAAGCTCTAAAGATGGGTTACGCTTTCAAGACACGGAGTAGATAGTAGAACAGAGACAAACGATCAACTTTTGTTTACTAGCTTATGCCCGCAGCTTCGTAGCGGAATAAAAAGTATTTTATGTTAATCCAAGTTAGAAACTAAAAAAAAAAAAAAAAACTATCTGTGTGCCAAATTTCATTCGAATCTGGTCAGTAGTTTTTGCGTGAAAGAGTAACAAAAATCCAGATATCCAGACATCCCCACAAACTTTAGCATTTATAATATTAGTAAGATTTGATAGATAGCTAGTTTTAACCTAAGCGTTTCAATTTACGAGAACTCTTCTCAAAGTAATACAAGGTCACCCAAACAATACAAAAATCCGTTGATTTTGTACGAGTTCACGAAAAAGTACAGCTTTGTAAAGCCCTCTTTTGTGTCTTGAGACAATGTACCAGTATTTTCTGATGTAAATATGTCTCATAATAAGGCTCGCGGTAACCAAACAGTATTATATGTAGTTGTTGATTGGATCAGAAAATAAGCTCGTGGTATTTTGCTCTCACTTTAGAAGCACTTGGCTCTGTCTTAATATCTACTCCATGCGCTCACAACATAACATTGACGGTAACACTGCGACTTTGTAACTTGTTACACATAAAGTTACATTGTGATCATGTTAATGACTTTACGCTCTTTAAAGATGTTATGAAAAGATTGCTGACGACGCTTTTATTGGGGATTAACGTGTAATAGGATTTTAAGATCTTTGAGCGTTTTTTTATGGTTGTCTTTCGTGTTGACAATGTCAGCTATTCTGCTGACGTAGTATGTGCTAGGCTTATGAATTAGATGCTCCGATATTGATCGATTTCAGAGCTTTCAGATATTGATTGATTTGACTTGATTTTTGTTTTGTAATTCGTATTTAATCAAATCAAACCAAGAAACAACGTACGAAAGAAATAAGACAAATAATGACACCACACACACACACACACGCACGCACACACTTTTGGAACTCCAAATTCGCCAAAAATTACATCAGACAATCCCTCGAAACGCCCTTCCTTCATCATTTCCTAGTGTGTTAGTTGGGGCGAAAAAGTGGTGGAGTGAACTTCCTAGCAACTGCCTTTGATTGACGGAGATATCCCAACCCTCAATGAATCCTGTGCATCATCAGGGTTTTATCGGTTAATTTTAGGATGGACTACTTACGTCATTTAATTGTAAATGACGTCTACCTACTGAAGTCAAATACTGTACGCTTCACTATTCTATAGCCACCATACTCCATATTCTGATTCATTAAATCAGTAAAAAAAAAGTTTCAACTACCCTCAAACTATACCGAGCACACATATCGTATCGCATTGCTTCGATTCGTTACCGTTCGCACAGTACACTTGATAGCAATTAAATTTTTTACTCAACTACCAGTATCCAAAGGTTTTTTTCACTACTATCGAATGCGTGGACAAATATAAAGCAATTGGTTGAAAAGCCATTTCGCTATGGAACAAGGGAGATATTTTGTTCCGTTGAAAACATTCGATTTTGTTCAGCAAATGTGATTTTTTGTAAAAAAAAATTACCTGCACGGAATAATGGCATAATTGTTAAATTGATTTGATTTTGTTCCTTTTAATTGTATGTGTTTTCTGTTTTGTTGATTGTAGCGGAAATCATTTTTGGACGAGATCCAGATATTATTTTTATTCTGTTGTGTGCACTTGTAAATAAATATGTTTTCTTCTTTTTTCTTCTAATTAAACGGTTTGATTAGCGCATTTTTTGGTTAACAATTTAGAAAAAACAACATCTGGTGGGGATTGTTGTTTTTTTTTTCCAAAAATCCCCACTAGGCTGGTATTATTTAACTAGTGGGGATTTCTGGAAAAAAAAGTAACGATCCCCACTGGTAGGAATTTGTCGGTGGGGATTTCTGAAATAATCCGTTTATTTGACTATTGATTATTGAAATCACTTGATTAGTTTTGAGTTTGATATTTTTTTTCATTGGTTGAGCCATTATTTTGAATGACTGCCAATAATTTCACGTTCTGCCTGCCAATACGGCCGTCGTCGTCTCTTTAATTAATTTTGTTAGTGTAGATAGGTGTCTGCCTTGTTGACCTACCAGTCGTAAGCGCGATTGTTTAGCATGAAGTCCTGGGTTCGATTCCCGAGTCTCTCAAAGTGTTATTAGGTTTTTCCATAAGGAATTTCTCAGTGGCAACCACGGATCCTGGATTTATGCTCGTTTGATGGCAATAGGCTCGCCCCCTATTACATGTGATTAAAAAACATAACTAGCGAATTGTTGGTGTACTATTAGGTACACCCATAGATATACTGTTTTTTTTTTATATTTTTATGGGTACACCTCTTCCTAACCGGAGATTACAGCCGTGATGTAGATTATAGGTGATAAATATAATCTCCGTGTAGGTAATAGCCAAACCCTTACACCCATCATCCTATTGAAAGTGACTACTGACATTCCTTTATTCTTTCTCACAATTTTTTTCTTTTCTTTTCTGTCAGTATAACACTTTTCCGTCCCAAATAACTATCCCCACCAAACACTCCAATACGAGACCGTACCTACATCCCACTCCCAACCACATTAGAAATTCGAAACATAATATAACTAAAGTCATGGCCAACGACTCAATTAGACACAGTTGTCCCGTGTGCGTTAGCCCTAACCACGCCATTCGTGCGAGACGGATGGCTCCCTTGGGTGGGGATCTATTTGCGCAATGTACGCTGCTCTTGTTGGAGATGGTTCTGATGTAAACCCAAATATAGTTTGTGTGTTATATGGGATGCACGCGACGAGTTGTTGTTGTTATTTTTTAATTAATGGGTGTGGTTGCTTTGTTTAGATATTTTGCAGCCCAAATTCAAACTCAAACTCAAACTCAAAGCATTTATTTCAATTAGACCATTATGGCACTTTTGAATGTCAAAAATACAAAAAAAAAAACAAAGCTACAGTCCCAGACACAAGACATAATAACTTAAGAAAATACTGAAGTCAAAAGTCTGACAAACAATCTTGCCAAGGCCTGCATCCGGTTAGAATGGAAGCCGAGTACAACATAGTTGGGTCACGGTTGCGCCACCTTTTGTCGCAGATAGATGTGTGTGCATAGGAAAACATATATTAAATCTCTCTCTATACGTAGGTATACCTCGTTTATATGGAAGTGGCGAAAAGCCATACAATTCTATAAAGCAAGAATCCACTTTTACCATAACATCATAACCCAACTCGCGAAGGATTGCTCCCAGGAGTGCCCGTATGTTTATGTAGGGTCGGCTGCCTAAGTTCTGGTCTTGAGAAAACTGACATAAACCGCAAATAACATAACATCATCACGCCTGTAATCTCTGAAGGGCTAAGCAGAGGTTAAAAGTCCTAGTAATACACCCACATTTTGCTAAGTAACAAAATAGAAAGCTTCTATAACTAACTATCTAACTAATAAATAACTCTTTCAAAGGACATAAAAACGACTGAACTTCTCTCGTCCATCATTTTAACGAACAAAAAAAGACAAGAACTATCATCACTGTTTGTAATTAATTTATTACAAATTGTATTAATTTGATAAATCCCTGACGTGAGCTGGCGTGGCCGTTGTATGCCGATTGTCATTTCATTACCAACCAATTAATAGTATGTATGAAATTAATTAATTCTGATATTCATTGCCATTTCGGTTTGGATCGGACAATTGATGGGATTCAGTTTTCTGCTGGTAAATGATGCTTTAAATGAGTAGAAGCAATTAAGTTGGATTATTATAATTGATATTGTGGTACCTAAATTCTTGGTAGTTGTAGGCCAGGGAGATTAAAAAACAGAACTTTAATCATATAATAAAAATCGTCACCGTTTGCCAGTTCTGTTTAGGAATTATCTTCCAATAGTGTGCGAGGTTATTTGCCATGAACCGGGCATAAATCTAGACTCCAGGCTACTGCTGAAATTCTTAATTCTTAAACCAAAACTGCTTGAAAGTAAATCTAGACGCGGCTCTACGCCTAGGTACGCCTCTGAATAACCGTTCAGGGATTAAAGGCGTGATATTGTGTTATGTTTAAACCAAAACAACTGACTGGGAAACGAAGGCCTGGACTAGGAAACCAAACCGTACCTACTCTTAGCCTTCACCACATGTTTGTGACCATAAGAACTACAAAGCTACAAAGCATGCACTAGTTGAATAAATATTATAATGTTTATTATCATCTTTCTGCCCTTATCCCAGTCTATTTGAGAAATAGTACATTTTGATACAAGTGGAGAAAGTTTGCTATTGCATCCGAGGCGGAATTAACTCCCGAGCTGTAGGCGAGGGAGTTTTTGAGCCGAGAACTGCAATAACAAATGTCCACGTGTATCAAACGACGTTTTTCAATACATTTTTGAAGAAAGTAAATAAAAGAACGAAAACTATTTTGGTCATGAATTATTAAGAAACCATGATTTTAATTTTCATTTTTTCCGCGCTTTGCTTTCGCCAGGTTGAAGGAGAAGCAAAGGTATGAAGCCGCTAAACAGCCTAATATAAAAATAGTTTTGTTTTTATTTTTTGTATTGAGGCCTTTGCCCAGCAGGGTGACATTCAAGGCTAAAAAAAAAATAGAAATGATTTTAGAACACAAATAAATGTTAATTTGTTTATCAAAGTAAATATTAGTTTTAAATAATCATGTTTATCTATGACATTCTATTTGTAAAGACAATTTGAATATTCACAAAGTATTTACGCCGTAAAGACGCTTAATGCTTTGCCGAAATTAAAAAAAAACATTCACCTCCGACTATAGGCATTGAACCAATTTGGACCAAGTATAGGTATCTGTGGCAAATTTCATTCCCGCACACGTGTTGGATAATGAAAAAAATCGCACGCGTGTGAAATATATTGCATGTTGAACCTAATCGTAGTGCGATAAGAACCAGTTTTCGAGGAAGTGTATTGAAAAAAATATAAAGATCGTACACCATAAAATCTACAGAAGAATACTATAAAAATTTCAATAAGCAATATAGCTGGGCTCCACGATGTTCCTATACAAGAATATCCACCAGAATCTCCCAGAAATAATTACAATTTTATAGCTACTATAATTTACTGAAAATTACTAGTTACGGTAGCACGTAAGTACGAGCACAGGACAAGGAATATGAGCGAACACTTATCTTGTGGACCGCTTCTGAATGTTAAATAGACATTTTCGCTTTCTTCCTTTGCGACTACGTTTTATGTTGGTCGTAAGGTGCTCAAGAGTTTTATGCTTTGTGTGGTAGTAGTGGCTGGTACGTGGTCCAGGATGGCTTTACGGAAACTTGCTGTAAAACTTCCGTGAAGCTAGATTTTTAGAAGAGAGATGGTCAGGTCAGGTTGTTCCTCTAAATATTCAGGACTGTTTGGGTGCGGCGGAGGAAAACGTTTTGGGAAAACCAGCGAAGTAACTGCATAAGACACAATCCCAACGTTATTATTTTGATTCAACAAAACTCATTGCGTGTTTTACGTTGATGGGTAGAGGATTTATTTAAAAATCCTTTGGATTGCAATGCGGGCTATCGTTTTTGGGCTCACCAGATGGTGCCACTGTCGAGTAAGGTCTTGTCAATAATTCTATTTTATACTTTAAAGTACCAATAATGTCATAAAAAAAATATTTTATTACGTTTAACAACATAGTGTAAACTTCAGATACATATTTACAATATTCTCCCTAAAATTAGCATGCATGAAACATTTAAAAATCATTCTACCTCCAAGTACTAACAAATAAGAACCTAAGTTGCTAATTAAATTTTAGATTAGGTCATAATTAATCAGTCTAGAACACAATCCTGAGTATTCGTATAAATACGTGATAAAATAGCAGGCAACGCGCGAACACTGTATGACATCTGACATTTCCGAAGACCTTACTACCGTCTACACGAACGCCTCTAGCGGCGAATTCATGCGCAATAATAATATGGGGTGTTACGCAAAGGTGCGGATTCCAATACACAATTATGTTTTTTTTTTATCATGAGAAGAAAATATTGCCATACCAACAATATCAAAAAAATTCATCATTATTACTTTTTTTTGCATTATTATTTTTTATGTATAAAAAAAATATGGGACCACTGTGCGGGCTTTCCCTACCAAATGAAAAAAGAACCTCGTAAATCGGCCCAGTATTACCGGAGTAATCAGTGTACATAAACGAAAAAAATTGGTGGAATACATAACCTCTTCCTTTTCTAGAAGTCGGATAAAAATACAGATTGATGTTTATAGGTACTCTCCTTAATCAAGCAGAATAAAGGTTTACTCGTAATAAGACTTATTGTAAATATATCAGACGCCACAATAGCAAATATGGAATAACCAAAAAAAAAACCGTTTAGGTCGCTATTCGCATGACGTTGTAATAGTCCTCGATTCTATGTGTGTTTCATAAAAGTTTAATATGTATTAATTTAAAAAGCAAACATTGGGGACCCTTAGGAACAATGTGCACCCGATTTCAAAAGGGGTTGGTATTATTTCTGCCGGTCAATTTAAATTTTATATCACCCCTGATTAGGTAGAGCACTTGGCTATGTACCAGAACTAATTGTCAAGGGAAGCTTTTAGAATAAATTATGATAATGGTTATCGTGAAAGAGCATTGATTTAGCATGATATATCAGGTTTGAAAGGGTTGTAATGTCTGAGGATATCTAGGCTAACATACAGACTAGTTACAGGCTTTTGGGTACCACCACAACCACTTTTCAACCTTATAATCCTACTATACCGGGTGTAAACAGAACCTTCACGAAGCCGTCAACCAAGCACTCTGTACATCAAACTATGTAACTCTACGCAAAAATTATTGTTGGGAAACGACTTTTTTTTTGGGTGAAAAATCACGAATAGTTTTACTGTAAAACTCAATGTAACGCACTCAAAACATTATACTTAAAGATGCATTTCATAGTAAACGTGTTATGGAGGTATTTAAAGTAAATTTCATCACAATCACAATTTTTGCGGTCTAAGTCGCGTTTGAAGTTCTAGTCTTTAACAAAACTAAATGATTCACTATTACAGTCTTCTTACATGACAATTCCACTTGAAAAGATCCAGAGAGAGGACTCTTCTAAATAGCAACTGAAACAAAGAGTCCGATGAGCAAAAACCATGTAATTGTGCCGCCTCGCCATTGCAATTAAACTTTTTGTCACTCCCGCTGTGACAATTGTCGCCCATCTTCAGTAGAATGATTAAAAAAGTTTCCATTGCTGAAGAAAGTGTGGAACACTGTTTATGTTGGTGTTGGTTCTCTTTAAGTGTGCGTGTTGGAGTTGTTAGTTGGGGTATTAACTCCTTTTTTAGTAAGTGGAGATGTTGTTTATGTGTCTATCTTAGTAATAGCAGGAATAACAGAGGCTAGCTCCTCTGTTATTCCTGGCTAAATATAACAGCCGCACGGGTCGCGCGCTTGCCAAGGTCAGTCTGAGGATGGATGACCATTATTACATACCGAGTTGCCTCCGTGCCTCAGAAAGCACATTAAGACGTTGGTCTCGGCTGTCATTTGTAGATCTTTGACAATCGTTACAGGTACTCAGTGGCCCAAAAGTCAGAAAACCAGTCTTACCAAGGGGCATCGTATGACCAAGTACTAACTGGGTTGTGGAGGTAGGCAGTCGTTTCATGTAAAATACTGGTATTTAGTTGCATCCGGTAAGACTGAAAGCTGACCCCAATTTAGGAAAAAAGCTAGGCAAATGATGGTGCAAGTGTTTAAGTAAAACTCATAATTTTGAAGAAATTATTCTGTTATGTTAATTATTGTCCTTGACATGATTACAAATATGTGGTATCAAATTGACACAGAAAAATATTAGATGAATTTACCTGGCGTCTTGAAAATTAGGCCTAATCTAATTACAAAGCGGTTGAGCACAGCTGCCATTTTCGGAAGTCGAAACGTAGTTTTGTCTCTAGCAGCGGTGGCCCAGTGGTGGCGGCCCCGACTTACGAACAGTAAGTCATGGGTTCAAACCCAGACAGGCGCATTACTTTGTGTAATTTATTTCATCACCACTGCTCTCAAAACGGTAAAGGAAAACATCGTGAGGAAACCGGCATGTCCTAGAACCAAAAATTCGAAGACATGTGACATCTACCAATCCGCACTGGGCCCGCGTGGTGGATTATAGCCCATCCCCTCTCATTGAAAGGAGGCCGTGTCCCAGCAGTGGGAATATTATAGGCTGATGATGATGATGATGAAGGGACGAGAGTTAGTGTTTTTCTATAACTATTCGATATCAAATGGTATCTATCTACTGACTGACATCGGAAACTGTATATACCCAAGTTCTTCGTAACCAAGATAACGTTCCTACTAAATATGGATATTAAACATTATAATGATATCGTTCAAAATACTCACATAATTTTAACAAAAACCTAGTTCTAAAAGAAACTTCACGTCCATTTAAAATCTCTTAGCAAAAAGGTAGAATCCAGGTTGAATGCTGAATACACACTGAAGAATAAGTGGAGCGAGCTTCCAAGGACCTGGACCGTCACATAAATCAATATTTCAAGTTAATTTAAAATACTGGAAAAGGACCCGCACTGAATCGAAAGCTTACCCGTTTAATGTAGCGTTGACGTAAAAACTTTGCTTCTTATCCGACTTCAAAGAATAAAAAGGTGTTTAAAAAAAAAAAATTAACATTATTGAGGCTTTCTTCTTTGGCTTTGTCCAGTTTTTTCCTCAATAGTTGCAACCTTCTTGTTGGTCTAACTCTCTAACTAATACATGTTAATTTATTTTAATTAGACATTGATTGGTAAAATTCTTATACTATTCACAGGAATATGAAGAAATCTGGTTCGAGCATTTGTTTTTTTTTATGTTTCTAACCTATTGGTTTTAAAATCTTAGTTTATGAAATAATGAATGTATAAATCAAACCAATTTTATCAAATTTTATTTGTATTGTAAATGCGTCTTTTGCTGTCTCATCGAACTCATTAAATAACCCTAAACTGCAGACGTAAAAAAAATGGGAAAAAGTTCAAAAAATAAAAAAATGTCCTGCCTTCTCCTATCTCTACTTATACGTGAAGACTCGACGTAATTCAATTTTATCATAGTGATATTAAGTGTCACGACACCTCGACACTAGTTCTATTCACAGCACGTCCCCCGTATCTGAGACTTTTCTTTTTAACCATTCTTTAACGAAAAAAGAAGATGTTTTTGTTAAAAATTGGTAAACCTTTCTAAACTAATATGCCTGATATATATAAATTAGGGATTCTGAAATATAATTCTTGGATCCAGATGTTGCTAGATGGATCACCGTAATTTGTTACTGTTAACAGAAAAATAGCAAAAACTATAGTTGTAATAACAGCGCGAGGTTTTTCGCACTTAGTTTTATTTACAAGCAATTCAGTAAAGCTTGTTTAAGTTAAGACAAATACAACATTAGAACTCATTAATAATGTATTTTTAATGTAGGTTATTTTCTTCTCTTTTTCAGTATTAAAAAAACGGTAAATAAAAAATATTGAATTCCGAAAGGTATAAAAAACACATTTATGTATGACTTACCTATCTAAAACTAAACTAAAAAACTAAAAAACGAGCAAGCATTAACCCTGCTACTGCCGCCTCGCTTTTTAATTTGTACTACGAATGTTAAAACGTAGTTACGTTTCCCTCGCAAACGATACAAATAAAAAAGTAGCGACAAGAGCAATATACGACTAGGAGTAATTAAATTAATTAAAGTAGACGTGGCTGACGGACGCGCCGTGTGTCCTTTTCTTGTTTTTAAGACGTCATTTTATTTAATTGCCGGGGACTTTTTGACCCACGACCGCAGCGGGTGGGTTTTGATACGTAATTGGTTGTCAAAGGAAGATTTTAATCTGCGAAAGTAATTAGATTTTATATGAGGTATCCTACATGTTGGTGACTGTGGAGATAATATCGTATGACACTTCCGATTTTATGGTCCAAGTTTTTTAAACATGGATGCCGTTGTGATAAGTGTCACAAATCTGGAAATATGCTTTTTTCCCTACTTTTCAAAGGCACTTGGCAAAGACATACAAGACACAATCAAATATGATAGGTACGATTTTTTTTTAAAACGTTATCAATATGAAAAGACATAATTTAATCACACCAAACAATATAAACCACGACATTTTTCTTAAATCAACAAAACCGCAGCAGATTGTCTCCAACAGTTTATAAAGCAATTTAGTAAAATTAAACAGTCTTGCAACAAATGTTGGTACAATGGCTCATAATTTACCGTTTCTGCTGTCCCCCTTATTCACGCTTTTCGAACAGGGTAAAATTTGCGGTTTTAAATCATTCGTAACTGAACAGATGCGTTTGCGCACCTGTTGCGGGGAAAGGGTAGGAATAATCGAATGGCAGATGACTTTGTTTAGTATTGTACGAATGTCTTATTAGAGGAAATTTACTAAAAATAGTAGGAATATTTATTTATTTATTTAACACTTCAAGCACAAAGTACAGAGGCGGAATAATCAAATGGCAGATGACTGTTTTTAGTATTGTACGAATGTCTTATTAGAGGAAATTTACTAAAAAGAGTAGGAATATTTATTTATTAATTTAACACTTCAAGCACAAAGTACAGAGGCGGCATAATCGAATGGCAGATGACTGTGTTTAGTATTGTACGACTGTCTTATTAGAGGAAATTTACTAAAAAGAGTAGGAATATTTATTTATTAATTTAACACTTCAAGCACAAAGTACAGACGCGGCATAATCGAATGGCAGATGACTGTGTTTAGTATTGTACGAAAGTCTTATTAGAGGAAATTTACTAAAAAGAGTTAATGTTCTCATTTGCACACAGACATTTCACAAGTAAAAGTAATTCACATCATGGCAATATTATACTTGTTGTAGTAATAAGTCATGAAAATATCGTGTGATGACGTGACTAACATACCTTTGCATGTTTTACAAGCTTTTATATAACTTGCAATGTTTGAATGTTTGTTTATGTCAAGTGAATTTCAAAATAGTTATCCCTAACCGATTGAGCTGAAATTTTGCATCACGTTTAGTTTTTGTAAATAAACATGCAACAGATACAAAATTGCCTGGTTTTCTCACCCAACCTTGCTAACAGATCTGTAAAGATCTGTAAGATAAGCAACGTTACAAATTTTTATATGGGGCCTAAAATCTGCTTTAGCAGAATAATAATATGGATTAAATTCTTAAAATGGTCACAGACGCAGTAATACATATAATATAATGAATTGTCACTTTGGACCATTTTACGAATTGTAACGTAATTAATATCCTTATTCTAGTCAATACCAGTATTTTACATGGAGCGACTGCAAATCTGACCTCCACAACCCAGTTAGTACCGGGTAATACGATACCCTTTGGTAAGACTGGTTGTCAGGCTTTTTGGGCTTCTGACTACTTAACGACTGTCAAAGATCTCAAATGACAGCCGGGACCAACGGCTTAACGGCTTAACCTAACGATCGACCCCCAGCGGCTGTTATTATTGGGTGCGTACTATTTGATATAATAACAAAAGATCTAATGATCACATGACCTAATTTCATTTAATGTTTAATTAATGAATTGTCGATATAATTTCAGTTTACCTAATTTTATATGGCTTAATTATCATTTTCTATAATGCACATTTGAACTAATATTCAATTAGTATAATATTTAGTTAGTCTAATATTAAAAATCTATAGTAACGTTTAAAATAATTTTGAAACGTCTACTTTGTTTTGTATATTTTTGCAAAAATGATTGGATTATAAACGGTGACCGGTCTGTTCAATAAAAATTAATTCAAAACTTTTTAATTGACATGCAACGATTGGTAAAAACATTTTTTGTCATTTCGTCGTTATACAACAAGTTTACCAAACAATTTACATATCGAAATAATTATCTGATTAAATTTTATTTAACGTATAATTTGACAAACAATTAATTATATTTTTTTTTAAATTATGCATTTTCTGAGTATTTATTTGTCATTCCGTTACTCTGGACTTTAAAAATAAAAGAGAAAATAAAAGAATTTTGTTTTCTTTAAGCGCTAGTGACAGAAATGAATCGCTGCAAAACCGACTCCACGTAGTCTTTTATGCCCTACCCCTAGAGTGTAATTTAAGCCCGCGTAGGCGCGGAGGAGTGATGCGGCCCGCGTGCTGAGGAGCAAGTGGCTTTAACGCCTGTTCGCCGGCCAGCAAGCCGAAGCTGCGGTGGTGAGCGCTAAAACCTTCTGTGACGATAAGCTCGCATGGGACCGCCGGGAGCCCCGCAGCGCCGGAGCAGTAACAGAAACCATGCCTGCTGCATGTTACATGCTCGCATACTGCATGCTTGCTGCTTGCTGCTTGCTTGCTGCATGCTTGCAGCTTGCCTGCTGCTTGCTTGCTACATACTTGCTGGTTGCTTGCTGCATGCATGGAGTATGCGGCATACTCCATGCAGGGGCATACTGTATGCCCCTCTATTGTTGGTGAATCATTTGGGTTAGACGAGGTTATAACAGTATGAAGTTTCCTGATATTTACTTATTCATTACAGAATTTTGGTTGAAAATAAGTAAATATTTTGATACTTAGGTCAAATGAAACTTAGGTCAACTGAGTGTTAAATAAAAAGAGCATTATATAAATTGAAAATTATATGAAATGAACGTTATACTAAATATTACTAGAACAAAAGAAGTTTATATGAAATGTAACATTAGATCACACGAAATTAGGTTATTTGTTTTTATAACGTATGAAAATTATAACATGAAATATCATTTCAAGTGAAAATATACTATCTGTTATTATGCCATATATTACACACCCGTTATTATTTAGCCACGAGCCCTCAGATCTGTATGCAAAAAAAAAGGATTTTGTCAAAAGTTAATTTTTTGAACATCCTTCAAAAACAATGATCTCTAGCTAAGCGACATTCCTACTACTCTCGCAATGTACCATCACCCTAACTTGAAGCGCCAACCATCTGTCCTCCACAAAAAAACGTCGCCAACCGCTTTTCGTTTTACCGCCTAATTTGCATGAATATCGGCCAGTCTCCTTTATAATCGGCTCTCTTTGAATGAGTTATTTTCGGTTTTTGTGGTCCAAATTATATCTTCTGTGGCCTGTCTGAAATCTGTTTGGTTTTGAAAGTTGAATGTGGTTGAAAGGGAGGAGCATTGCTTTTGTAGTTTTTGTTTATTTTTTTTGTTTATGTTATGTTGTGTTTTGTATGTCTTTTTATGAGAAGAAAAGTATTCAAGATTTATAATGAAGGGGCTTTAATAATGTCATATTTTGTTGAGGAAATAAAGAAGTATACCATGAATTCTCTTTTGAAATGATTTTGTATCATACCTATTGATACTGACATTTTTTATTTTTTTATTGGAACTTAACATTTGTGTTTTCTAGCACGCCGCCACGTTGCCACGCACGCACGGTGCCACGTTTCCGAGAAACGAGTTATCAAAGTTAAAGTCCATTCACTGATGGCATCTTTACGTAGACGAAGGTTGCAGGCAACAGTTAGTTAGTGAGTAAAATAACTTATTTTCCCTACTCCTTCTTTACTAGACTATACAAAAAAATGTTGCTAAAATTATGTTGATGTGTTGTTTGTCACTCAAAATTTAAGGGCTGCTTAACATTTGAGCAGCTCTTAAACTTTAAATTTCGTATGGCCAAACGTCACTTTTGAGTATCTGTTAAATATAAGTACTACTTACTTTTTGAGTGACGTTTCAGTATTCGGGGGTTAGTTAAGCTACCCTTAATTATCTTAATGTGTCCTAATTCTTGGTGGTTTGCCTTGAAACTAAATACTTTACAACGGATGAATTAAAAAAAAACTATTATAGCATTTGTACCAGTTGCACCCTATATCGATAAATACAGGGTGTAAACAACCTCATCACGAAACCGTCAACCAAGCATTCTGTACCTACATCAAAATAGGTAACCTTACGTAAAAATTATTGCTTTTTTTTTGGGGTGAAAAATCACGTTTTGTTGTAGAACTCAATGTAACACTCAAAACGTAGTGCTGATGGATGGATTGAATAGTGCGGGGGTTGTGGAAGTGTTTAAAGTAAAAATCTCATTATAAAAACTTATATTAAAAAAAAAACTTGTCAAAAAGTTAGAACTTTGACCCCAATATCTGCGTAACTAGAAGGTTCCCAGGTATGGTGTAGAAGAAAAAAATGATCGCAATAACGGGTAGAACAAGTGCTTTTCAGCTTCGTTAAGAGTTTTTTAACAACATTTATAGGATCTTCTCGTCTATTTAATTTATTTAACTAAGAGACAGTTTATATTTCATCTATTCTTCATTCCTCTTTGATTTTTTAAATTGTTGCTTATAGTGTAACTACAAACTATCTTCTGCGCCGAAATATACATTTGAAAAAATAACTAAAGCTGAACGCAAACCGGGACGGCATGGCATGGGATCTAAAGAGATTCTTTTTTTTTTTTGTTAGCCTGTGCTGTCCTACTGCTGGGCAAAAGCCTCCCCCAATTCCTTCTATTTATTTTTATTAATAAATTATTATTATAATACGTTTGAATATGAAACCAATATTATGAATGCAAAAAAAATAATACTGAAATGGATCAAACCACTTACTTATAAGGAAACCGAAGAGCTCTTGAAACCCATGACATAACCTATATTCTCACACAGGCACACAAAACACACACACTCACTCACACACACAAAACTATACATAAGCCAATTTTGTCTACTTACATATGATAAAATAATATTTTCCTTTCTTTTTTTTTGTTATGAAAGAGCGGAGTCTTCTAATACAGACATTGTTTGCTTAAAAGAAGGCTCCAATCACAAACTAAATGTTGTAATCTTGTTAAACAAAAAAACTATTTTGAATTTTTGAATTTTGAATGTCCATTGGCAACAATTTAAATCCCCTGCCATGCCGTCCCGGTCTGCGTTTAGCTTTAAGGCCAAATAGCTCACGACCCAGTGACAGCGATCACCTACTTACGGAATACCCTGGCCTCCACAAAATCACATTTTATTCACTACACTAACGGTTCTCCTGAGCTCGATAATGTACGCCTAAGGATGGGACGACTCTCCCAGGACTTCGGATGACCATAAACTAGTACTGGTTGTTGGGGATTTGAAGTCGAGCTATTTATTGCGTACTGAGGATAAAAAGTGTGTCAGTGTTTTTCGAGCTGGTAAAAGTAATGTTGGGGCAATGTAGTGAAACTATACAGTGGTACTTTTAATAAGATGCATGTTTCTAGATGGGGTCACTACCTCTTTCTTTTGTTGTGTTTTGTTATTCTTTATTTGTTTCTAGTGTTTTTTATCTGCGGAAACTTGTAAATGGCCTTCAAATTCGTATAGTTTAAACATTGTTTATATTAGCTGTAAGTTTCCCGAACAGGTGGCCTACCATGACGTCTTAAAGCAGGATCGTTATAATCTTGTTCCAGTGTGGGAAAGAGATGGCGCTAGACGTCCTCTATAGCTCCGTCTCTTACCCACACTGGAACAAAATTAAAGCGATCCTGCTTTAAGACGTCATGGTAGGCCAACTATAGGTATAAAATAAAATTTAGAAATATAACAGTGTAAATAATAAACGCAAGACCTCCCGTCCGGTCTCTCAGACCATGAAACTAAACAAATTTTGTTCTAAGAGATTTTGGAATTCGCAAAAAAAGAAGAACTTCCTATACCTATAGGTACTGACGCAATCAGCTGATCAACATGTACGGTAGAACTAAAAAAAAACTTATGGATTTTCAAAAGTCATAAAACAAAAGTTGTTCAGTTTCATGGTCTGAGCATCACATGAGACGTCTTGCGTTTATTATGTTACATTCTGTATATTTAAATTCAGTTTAATATCACTATACTCAACTGAACTGTAACCTTCTAAGGTATAAGGCTCGTAAAGTCGTAACATAACATAATTTATCGGGTTCGGCAGTTTTTTATTTTCTTTTGTAATAATAGAAAGAAAGAAAGAGAGAAAACGTATTTATTTGGCTTTAGCCGCAAGTGCACACAACAAAAGAATAAAATAAAAAATAAGAAACTTAAAACTAGGTACACAATAAAAAAACAACAACAACAATTGAGGAACGAACCTATTGACTGTAACCGGGCACAAATCCCAACTTCGTAGCTGCAACTGAAAAATGCCTGATGGCAAAACCCAATAAAAATTTGCCCGACCCGGGAATCGAACCTAGGACCTCATGCTCAGCAGTCGAACTTGCGACCATTACTTAAACAAACGAGACAGTCAAAACTTTTAATTGTTTCTACTATTCCCTAAATTGCCAACTATTAATAGCCCAAAGTCTTTTATAGCCCTAAAATTTAACAAAGAAAAAGGTTTACAGTCCAGACGTTTAGTGTTGCAGTAAAAGTTATTTATTGTTTAATGATTATATTGCCCAGATTTGTGGTGTTATGTGGTCCTAATCGATTTTTATTGCTAAGTTTTACGATTTGATTCGAACTGTCGTTTTATTTGAAGGGGTGGAGACATTTACGTGGATTTAGTTTCCTGACTTTTATTTTATTGTTTTTATCAACCCTTACATCTGCCTCGATGGTCTTGTGGTCGCAGGCGTTACTGCCGAGTATAAGGTATTTAGTTCGACTCCCAGATCGGTCAAAGTTGTATTGTTTAGGTAGAAGGTTTAGGATTTCCCATCAGTCATTTCACGGTAAAAGCCCGGTGCTCAGTTGATGGCAAAAGGCTCAGCCGTAATACATAAAAATAAATAAATAAATATCGCTGGTCATTAACACACAGCGCCATCCAGTGCCACACTAAGCAGCGAGGCTTGTGTCGTGGACACCAGATAGAGAGACATGAGACTTCAAAATAGCTGGCAATATGTGGGTGCACTATAGGTACACCAGTGCGCAATTCTTGATGTTATGAACCTATGAGTATTCATTGCGAATAAAAAAAAATGGAATAATTTACCCTTAACAAACCATTTTATTATAATTCTAAACATACCCTACAATATTATCAATTCACTGACAAAGTATCTACACACAATATTAAAGCACTGCAATCCAAAGACGCCATTTAAAAAATGCTAACATAACTCATTGGCCAATAATAACTGGGCGACATTGCGTTGCGGCGTAGTGACGCGCGACACGCCTATGGGAATTAGCCCCTCAGAATCGCCGCAGGACTTAAGAGGGAGACTACTAATTTTTAATGAACATTAATTTATTGTATGCAATTTTGACGAAGTTATACATCTTTGAAAGCTACGCCTTCAGAGATCAAATTTCTTCCTGAAAAGTAATACCAGTTTTGAGTGTCGGTTTTATTTCGTACGAGTACTTACCTAAAGCTTTCTTAATTATGCCTACCCTTATTCAAGGAGTATGCAGTCAAGGTATATTCCAAATAATATTTATAAGTGAAGATAAAATTAACACACTTCTTCTTAGTTACTCCTTTGATCTGATTGAAACCATGGTGCAGATGGTCATAATCATAATTTCTGATTACGAAACGGGACTTTTGTGGTGGTATTTTGTTTAGTTGTCGAAATGGGAAAGTTACGAAATGGGACGTACCCATAATTTCAGCTCGGAATCATTCGCTGCATGATAAAGAGGCCTTCCCTTCCGTCTTCTACACTTTTTGTTCGCGTGCTGCTCTCATTTCAGGTGTTCCCGTAACTTTCTTATGGTAGGTGGTTATATAATTTTAATTCATTAGATGGCGGCCCCGGCCTACGAACAGTAAGTCGTGGGTTCGAACCCAGACAGGCGCATTACTTTGTGTAATTTATTTCATCACCACTGCTCTCAAAACGGTGAAGGAAAACATCGTAAGGAAACTTCTAGAATCAAAAATTCGAAGACATGTGACAACTACCAATCCGCACTGGGCCCGCGTGGTAGATTATAACCCATTCCCTCTCATTGAGAGGAGACCGTGTCCTAGCAGCGGGAACATTATAGGCTGATGATGAGATGCGTCTGTCAACTTTGCCAACGTATGACAAAAAAATAGTTTTTAGTAGGTATCACAAAGTATGCCTTCTCAAACTTGCCCTTAAAACTACAACACTTTATCCCACAATCAACCTTCACTAACCGTCTATTTATGGCACACGAATTAGGGTAATTACACCAATAATTGTCCATTCGCCCAATGGGAGCGACCGGCCGCGGTTGACGGGCTCTTTTGTTTTTTCGCTACATTCTCCACGACAATTTCTGATAATTGGGATGGGACGATAATTATACAGATACCCTTAGAGTAATTGGTAAAATGATACGTTAGAAAATTGTTGCTATTTATTGTTTTGCGTATTATGTAAGCTTTACTGGGAATTTTAATTCCCTAGGGACAGGGAAAAGTATACAATTATATTTTTGTTTAAACAAAAGCATTGTAAGATTTTTATGCCAGTTTTCACAAACGTCCAATTAAAGGAATGATCAGGATTTAGGAATGATGCTTCTTAGTGGGCAGTTCATAAGGTTCAAAATATGATTTTTGACGCTTCGTTGTGGTTTTTTGAGGCTAAAGTTCGAAGTAAATAAATATTGACAAAATCATTAGATATCGTTTACGGCAACCCGTAATGGTTGCATTACGTCTTGGCTAATTGATGTCTTAACGTTAGTCATCGCCTAGTTGTATAGGGAACGGGCAGGAACTATATATAGCTGGCAGCACTAAATCGACAAAAGCGACACTATGCGGACAGTAAAGGAAACTTATCACCTGTCACCGTGCTTTCAATTTATGTAAACAAAATTGTCTATTCAATTATATTATTTTTGAATATGCTAAAAGGTATGAAATATTGGTTCCGGTCTATCAATAATGATCGTCAGCGTATTATGTATAATAATATGAATTTTATATGTTTCGTTTACTTCCTCTGGTGAAAATTGTGGTGCATGAAGAAATGGCATAACTAAAACAGCTTTCTTATTTTCAAGACATGTTTTAATGGAAGGGAATCCTTAATCAACGAGAACAGTATCTCCAGACTCTAACAAATCAATTAGTTCACAATCATTTGTTATTAAGCAATCACTAAAATGCCCTCCGTAGCATTTAGATACAAAACTAATGAAACCACAAGGAGTACAGCCAACTAAAAACTTTATTGTAGGTTAGGTATAACCATGTTTATAATCTGAGTACAAGTGTGATGTTGAGGGATATTCGGTGTGAACTTCAGTGCAGTCTAGTAGAATACGTCTATGGTGAAGTATAATTGGTTCTGGCATATTTGCATGGACGGTTGATTTTGAGAGGGCCTTTTCAATGCAGAGTGTAACAAAAACAAGTTGTTTTCAAATACTTTTCCTTACTGCGTTTATCCAGTTTTCGCATTTTTCACATAAACCCATGTTGCACCTCTAAGAGAGTATTATTCTTTGGAAAGTAATAGAATTTCACGCTATTTGATTTATTTTCGTTTTTGTGGAAGTATTGATACATCCAAAAATGCAACAATGTATTATGATTAGCTAGAATAATAATTTTCACTATAAAATTAATTCTGTTTATTTGTTAAAAATGTCGACTAATGTCTGAGGCAGAACACCTTGCGCCTACGTAGACCAGAGAATGGGCAGCAGCGTTTTCTGTTAGTCTTTCATCACTGCGATCTCCAAACCGCCTGCCAAGCGTGGAGATTACGGCAAATTCCTCCCATCATGGGAGAGGTTTATGTCCAGCAGTGGACGTTATGGGCTGTTGTAGTAGTAGTAGTCAAAAATGTCAATGTCAAGTAGGTATTAATAGAGTACAAGATTCGGATTGGCGACACGGTCGGCACGATCGGTAGCACCGTCGTTGTGCACGTTGCCTATCCTAAAATGTTTTTGCGCGAGCTTAACGTTTATGAGTAGCCTTTTGTGAAAACAGGCATTAGGTATCCTGTGTAGGTATAGCTCCTCTATCTAGTAATTATCAGAAAGCTCTTTTTATTTCCAGTAGTATTATTTGGAATCCAAAATAGCCTGGCACATTGAAGACAATCCAATCCTGACCTGTAAAGGTCATGACACAGTACACCGGCTCTACAACTGAACAGATGCAGCACGCCGTCTCCTCAAATTTAGGCTACGGCTAGCCGCCAGCACGCTAACTAAGCGTCTTCCGCGAGGTGAAAGGTTGAGGCCTGCGCGCCCACCGCTAGGCGCAAGCTTGCTGTCACCGCGAACAACGCGACAATTGTTACATGGCATTTGTGATCGACGTTATTTAGCTGGTGACTCGGAGTCGGCGCGCTGTATAAGCACGCTGTCGGCGCGCTGTAAGCATGCGGTCCGCTCGCTAGCAGCGCGCAGGCTGCGAGTCGTGTTAAATTGTATGGTAGCGGTAGGCGCTGACTGCCCGCCGCTGGCTTTTTCATATTGACAGTCTGAAATATATTTTACGATACGATTTAGTGCTCTGAATGACAAGTTAAATGCTGAGTTAAAGCAGTGCCGTTGCGGTGCTGGTATAGTGTGCCATGACCTTTAGAATTAATTATTAGAAACGTCCACCCACACCATCTGCCTATCCTCCCCTACTTGTAGGGTTGACACTTGAAAGATCTTTTGGTAAACTAAGGACTAAATGAACTCGGTTATCTGTTAATAAAATTCTTATTTTGATGCATGAAACAGTTACTTAACTTTTTCATTTTTTTTAAAGTTACCGTTTATGTCGAGATCATTTTCATGTCAAAGATGTACGTACCACAATAATTTATCTATAAGTACTATGACTAATAGTAGATGTACAAATTAATGGATATTTGTTTAAAAATATTCGCTTTTTACTATGCAGTAACCATTTATTGCATTTTAAATAATGTAACAGTCAGTGGAATTTACTGTCTTGTTCGCTGTTAGGTATTTCAGTCGCTTTCCAAATTAAACTAGGTATACTACGAGTATATCAGCTACGCATATTTAGGAAAAGATATTAAAATACGATAAAACTCTCCTACAAACAGATAAACAAACTATTTATATCTAAACTAGACCGACCATAGACCACACGTAACCACAATCGTTTATCCAATGAAAAACCGCAAAGACGAATCGCCGTTCATAATTCCAATTTCGAACGCTGATAAACACAAAATGGCGGCTCGCAACCGGCATTTATTAACCCTTTCAGAGGGCCTACCGCCACCTCTCATAATGAAAGAAAGGGATGGAGATTTACAGTATCTATCTATATCTTTCACGCGCTGAAGTAAAAAAAAAATAAACTGGTGGTGGTTCTTCTTAGCTTGTCGATGGCAATATATTTTATTATAGGTCGCCCCAGAACTAAATTCAGGCACCAAGCTGGACACGATATAATGTATCCCAATGTTTGTGGAATATCGCCACGTTTGCACTTCAGGCTAGAACCGTCTATACATCTCTACTGCACCCATAGAGCTATTACTACTACGTATAGAGAAGACACCGCGAACAAAATCTGTGCTCCGTTCAAATGCTGTCAGCTGGCTGCAATTCACGCAGTCGCTTGCTCGCCACAGCATTATATATACGAGGTCACCCGCCTCCCGCGCGCCCCTTATTGCGCACAGATTTTGTTCGCGCTGTCTCCTCTATACGTAGTAGTAATAGCTCAAAGACTGCATCTGGTTTTCCTTGCTTTGACCAACCTGTGTCTGGAGTATGTTCTCTTCCAGGTTAGCCGAGACAAACAGAGGGAGTAGCAGACCCCCAAATCCCGTGTCCAGGGTGATAAATACGGGGTGCTTCCCTTAACTTTTACCCGTGACTCATTATGGCATTTAAATAATTCGTGCCAGAGTTGGTTATGATTTATGATACGGCTCCATGACACGGGTTTAATCTGTGCGTTCAACTTCCATGACAGTTGTGTGCGTGAGTTTATCTTGATCGCAAATGCGCTTGAAAGGTGGTTTTTGTTGCGTGTTAGGGGTAGGTATTTAGTAAATAATGTTTTTCATGTACAAGCAAATTGCAGAGGGCAAAGTGTTCTAATAAGATTGCGTGATATTGTTTTTATTTTTAAAATATAACGTTTTTTGTAGTACCTAGAAAAAACCAAACAGACTACTTTGGTACAGTGGTCGCAAGCGCGGCTGCTGAGAGGTTCGATTCCCAGGTCGGGCAAAGTGCTATTGGGTATTTCCATCAGGAATTTCTCAGTAGCAGCAATGAAATTTGGATTTGTGCCCGATTGATGGCAATAGGCTCGCCCGCATTTACATGGGACTCAAATATAACTGGCGAAAAATGGGTGTACTATTAGGTACACCTCTGCCTAACCCTTCGGGGATTACAGGCGTGATGTTATGTTATGTTATGTTATGTAAAAACAAATAAATATCTAAATTGAAATTTCGGTACAGGACATTCCTCTATCTATAAAAATAACTACTGCAAGTAGCTGTTAGTACACGGACACCTTATAAATAATTATAATAAATAAATAAATATCGCTGGACACACACAACACCATCTAGTGCCACACTAAGCAACGAGGCTTGTGTCGTGGACACCAGATAGTTGATATACTACATACGATACTAATGTACTAATGTACTTATTGAAGTAATTTTCAGTATCCATCTCCGGATGCTCGTCCGCAATTTGGCCCGACGAAAACAGATTGACGATGCAGCCAGCACACAAAAACTGCGTCTAACAACTCTGTTCTCTCAAAAGGCACTCTATTCCCTCTCGTTACGATCCTAAACTTCCTCCTTGGTATTACTTTCAATAACCTCACTCAAACCCCAATACCTATCAAAACATAGACCTTCAAACAAATCCTCTTTAAAGAAATCACCTCTCTTTCCTACTGCTTATGAACTTCCCTAACCCCAGCACCTGCTCCCATTGCCGGCAACTAAGCACCCAGCTCACGTCTCACAAGATGTGTGGTATTATAGCACACCTAGCCCGTGCGACACTATTTTTACCTAACAGTTGGTAGTACATCGGTATGTCCTGAATCTATTCGCAACTGGGATGCGATCGTGCGCTTTGGACATGGAAAGGGGTGGAATGGATGCGGTATATTTAAATTTGATTGTGTTGAAAAGTTTTGTGGATTACAAAATCCACAAAACTTTTATACACCATACAGTTGATATACAGCATAGATACTTTTTGTTTGTAAATACATACTTATTATACATATAAACATCCATGACTCGGAAACAAATGTCCATGCTCATCACCGAAACATTTGCTCCTACCGGGATTCGAACCCAATTTCGAACCCTAAGAACGTAAAGCAGTCTCACTACCGCTGCGCCATTCGGGTCGATCAATACCCCAGTACAACGCAATTTTTAAACACCACTCTATCCGAACCAGAGCCGCTGCAAGAAAATGCCTCGGTGGAAGAATCTTCCCACATCTGCGAACAACAACACATTGTCACCTCCACAGTTTCGGCGCGCACTCGGGTGCACTGCCAAGGACTGCGGTGAGACGTGATCGCCATGTCTATTGCACTTATTTACCCGATACTTCTCGATTCCGCTTCTCGATTATCGATGTTCGGCGAAAGTAGGTGTGGTGCAGCACTAGAGGTCATTTTGTAGGAAATATTTTAATGGAATAGGGAATTTGCACGTAATTTTTTCTTCGCTTAAATAAAAAATCAATAAAATACCGTACTATCAACCCAAGAAAAGTATTAAAAATTAAGTTCAACTACTGCTTGTCGCTTAAAAATAATATTAAACTCCTGCAATTTAATATCAAACATCCGTAGCTGTCGCGGCCATGATGTGACGTCATTTACCACAATCTGCCTTGTTTACATTTATTTTTTTGCCCTTATTAGAATAATTTCAATAATTGTATGAGCTCTAGTCAAGTAAACATTGCAATAACAATATTATAAAAAAGTCTTAGTGAAACTTAAGCACTTTTCAAATTAAAGTGTTTTTTTGACATCACTACCGGCGTTATCGAGGACGACGCGTTTTGAGAGTGCGTTCCGTTTCACCAAAAACATGCTACATCAAACATTAAATTGTAAAATAAGTGATGTGGTGTACCACAATGTTTTTATGCGCCAATACAAGGTATTTTTAATAAATAAAAAAGTTTTGTATTTCATGCATATTCCCTATTATTATTGGATTTGGTACTAAACAGAAACGCTAATTTGGACTTCGATAGGGGGACTTTTGAACGAGTAAAAGGCTTCTTAAATGAAAACTAGGATAAAAGGACAATCTCCCACGTGTGCAAAACCTGATTTCAGTATGAAAATGTGTTTAAATAGAATAGAAATTTGTAAATTAACACCCTTACTTTAATGGATGTATGATAAAGGCTGTTGCATTTTTTTTTATAAATATAACTGTAATAAATAGCTTAGCTATACTTTGAAATTGACTACCGTACGGGTGTAAGTATAGCCTCATAAACTTCATGAGTTATATTATTAGCACTTCTAATTTCCTTATGAATATTGGAGCTGCAATTCTACAATATTAACAATTAAAATTACATAAAACAGCTTTAGAGGATACTATAGTCTCGAATTAATTGCCACTCTAAAAGTAATATTCAATAGATTTTATTTTCATAGTGCGTAATTCATAAAACTTTTCCACATAAAAGCAAGGTGACACCGGGATAACGCACGAAGTTTGTGTGTTTAAAAAAAATGGTTCACAAGCTGCGAACAAATAAATTCGCCTGACACACACAAGAGTTTGTGGGGAGCATTTAAAATTTTATTTCACCATAAAGTTTATACCTCACTTCCTAACCAAACAAACGAAATAAATTTATAAATCAAACACCCGACAATCGAACGGGTTGGGTTTAAAAAAAAAAGAAATGCTTAGAAAAAATATTCGTGAACTGGTTCGAACCGGTTTGTAACCCTCAAACACTGGGCTTATTGAGATATCAAATAAAAAAATCAGCAGTCTCGGGCGGCTAACAAGACCCCCTTCAACAATGCTGCTTGATTTAGTTCAAGTTTATTGTGCAACTTTATTTATACGTCTGTGTTCCCTACTAGACGCTATCCGATATTACCCTTCCCCTAACCTTACAACCCAAATGCACTCACAACTAATCAAAATTGAACTTTACTAGGTTCAAAATACAGTCTAAATTTTTTTGTTTACTTTACAGGACTTACGTAAAAATTTCGTTAAACTGAAATTTACCAACGCATTTTATTAAGAATCGTGAATGTGTGTGTCGGTTTGTGTGCGGTTTGATTGGAAATATGCTTATGGTTGTTTCGGTGGGCGGTCATTGGATTACGTCTGCAGGCTGATTGCAACTGAACATCGCTTAAGGAGTCTCTTTGAGGAACGGGGAACGAACTGGGAACCTTTGAGAGGGTTACGATGTGGGTAATACGATTGCTTGATTGTTTTATTTATTTGTTTTATCTACTTATCAATATTTTTCATCTGATTATCCGGGGATGTTCGGAGGATTATGTTGTTGCAATGTTAAGTGAATTTGCGGAAATTATATTTGAGAATTTTTTGTAAAAACGAATGTTGTCTTTTTTTGTTTTGTAAAATTAATAGAGTTTTCCCTTTAATTTTAGCAAGTTCGCATAGTGGTAAGATTTATAAGTAATAATTATACTTTTCAGGTCCAATAGTGAATTTTACTTGAAGAAGATTGGATTACACTAAAAAGTTTAAGAGCTTTCAATATTTCATAGCAAGAAAGAAAGATAGAAAAAGTATTTATTGGACTCACACAAGACAAACAATAAAATATAAAAAAAAACAAAGGAAACAATACAAAAATTCAAAACCAGACTAACAAAAAAAACAACTAGAACATAAAATTAAACTTATTTATACGTCCTATTTGAGGCCAAAAAGTCCAATTTACAACAAGACAAGTGACAAATCAATGCAATAGATGACATTTTGGGACAGATTTATTTAATTCATTGTTTTTAATACCTACCTAGTATTTAAATTAAATTTTTATTTTCATCAGTAACTCGGTTCCGTTACCACCATGATCAATGGTTTCCATCAATCAAAGTAAAACAGTGGCCGGCAGAACGAAATCAAATTAACTGCTTTTATGACATTTAAAAGCTACGGCTTGGTAAGGGTTATCACAAGGACATTTTTTTCCGCAATTATATTATTTTACAGAGAAACCACATCGTTTAAGGCTGGGTTATCTGCTAAATTAGCAACTCTATTTGTGATGGTGCAAACTTCGTTTGAAATATTGTTAGAATCAAGTTCTAATCAGCTTGCACTACAAAGTGGTTGTTACGTCAGTCACTGCGGGCCGAATAGTGCGAAATGAGTGGTTTTTATTTAATTGTAGCCTAATAAATCATTAGATCAAAATGCGAATTGTACACTTTGTGAAGAAAAAAGTGACAAATATTTGTGTGAAAAAAAAGACTAAAACTTAATGCCGTTTAGGAGTAGCTACGTAATTTCAAAGAAAAAATTCTTCACTTTGGATATTTTTTTCATATAGTAAAAATAAAAGTTAGAATTATTTCAATTGTACTGATTAAAATATAGAGTCTAATAAGCAACTTTTTTTTTTTTTCGGAGTTACATGGAGAAAACTTCTCGTCAGCAGATACCACCCCCTTAACTTGATAATAAACATTAAATCTATTTTCTAGCTAAAACATTGGCAAGTAGTGAATAGTTGCGTATTGACGTTTGACAAACGCTGATTAGAAGACACAGACAGTTTTTTCTCTTATTTAAAAAAAAAACTGTCAACGAATCAGCGTTATTAAAACAAAGTTTAGTTTATCAATGTTCAAACGATGGATGATCTTTTTATGACCTACATACATCCATGATATCACCTAATATTGATGGTATATTATTGTTTTTTTTTTTTAAATATTATGCCATATGAGATGCCATACAGGAATGAGGCAGTCGTCTGCTTAACTGGACTGTCCTGTGGTGCCTTGAGTGTTCGGCCTTCAGCCAGGTGCGAGAAAACTTGATGTTATTTGTGGTGGTGGATGGTACATTATTATTTCCGTAAAATTTTTTCGTTGTCGCAGCAGTTAAATTCCCCTCTGCCATTTTCTCCAGTCCATTTTATTTTAATCTACAGCCAGCCCTAAGCTGTACAACTTTTTGCAAACAACACCGGCCGTATCTGTACTCTATACTGTCACTAACAAAAGTGCTCACCGGCTCTGTGTCTATTATTAATTAAAAACCAAAAACGTTCCAGTTAAGCCCGCGAGTGTACCAAAATCGAATCAAAGGAGTAATTCGAATGGAATCGCTGAATGAATTGATCGAATCGGGCGGTAGTGCAACACTATTTACACGCAACCAATTTTAAACCTTATATTTTTCACTTTAAAGTTTAATTTTGTTATGTAGTTTTGTAAAACGAATTTGGGAGTTGTTGTGCAGAATTTTGAGCTTTATTTGTAAGTGATAGAGTATGATTTGTGTGTGCATGGATTTGTTGTAAATTTTGATGTAGCAAACACAGTTACGTGTGTAAAAGAGTCGTGTTCGCAGGATTGTCGTTCGATATAATTCGGTTAAGAGATGTTTTAGAGATGTCGATGTATTTTTTGATTGCGATATCCGTTCACTGTTACGTTTTCTTCTTACTTCGTTTTCAGGATTTTGATTGGGTGACATCAGATGTCGTCCAATTGACCATTTGAGGGTTAACGGCTTTCCACGAGTAGTTAAAGGACGGCAGAGATTCCATCCGCACACCAAATTCTGGTGTACTGACTGAATATTCTCCTTATCCATATTCAGTGCTGCAGAGATCGTTTACTGCTTTGAACTTATTTATTTATTTATTTAATTTAATGCACAATGTACACAGCCAATTTTAACACGTTAAGCTTAAACTAGTGAGTACATGACCCTGTTAGGGCGCAGCAAGATGACTTAAAACTAATATTGAGAACTTGCCGAACTACACATCATTTTTCTCGTATAGGTACGGTTTGTCTTGTTAGTAGTAACCTCAACGGAACAGCGGCGGGATGTGGTTGTGGAGCTGCCCTTGCACCTGTTATCCTGCCCTCTTTGCCCAAAAACCTTCAGCCGAAGTGACCTCTGTTGCCACCGTCGATGACGTGAAAATGGCGATGTTCTGGACTAACAAAATACAAGATGACTTTTTATCACTTTCCAACAAAATGGGTATAATAGGTGAACGGAGTAGAAGCACATGGCATACTTAGCTATTTTTTTTGACAAAAAAAAATCTAAAAATTCGAAATTCATATCATACGCGTGTTGCGTATGATTTGAAATTTGGTATTTTTCTTTTTTTTTCAATTTTTTTCTTTCTTTGTTCTAATATGAAAAGTTTACTTGAAATTTGTAGCGTTTTTTGATGATGGATCATCTAAGCTGTGGAACAAAGAAAAAAAAACTAGGTATGCTGTAGGTAGCTTTTACTCTGTTCACCTAATACACGCATTTATTTTGGAAAGCGATAAAAAAGTCACCGGTATAAACACTGTCGTACCAACGAAACAAAAAAGAAATAAAGAAAAAGTATTTAGTCTCAGGAAAAAACAAAATCATTAACCTAACAATAAAACAAAAAAAAAAAAAAACAAAAAAAAAAAAAAAAAAAAAATAATAATATTACATGCATTATACTAAATTATTCCTGTACGAGGCCACAAGGCATGGGGCGGTAACAATAGGGTAGATGACACCATAAAACAATAATTCCCAGACACCTATCTCTAAAAACACTTTATTTTGGGCCTGAAAACCTGATTTATTTTCAATAAGTTGCTAAATTCGATTTTTACTTGCTTTGAACTCAATAAATAAGTGAGTCATTGAGTTGAATAAACAGTGACGTCACAGTTGGCTATTGCCATAAAAATCCATGAGAGAACCGCGTTTTGACAGCTCCCAAAAAGTATCTCAATTGATTGGTGTGTCATCTACCCCATTAAAAAAATGTCACAGCACAGCGCTGACATTCTGTTAAGGCCCAAAGCGATAGCGAAATGACACGAAGAAAAACAAACCGCCTTAAAGTGGCACAAAGAGAACCTTTTTATTTACGTTTCCATTTCCAATCACCTTATTACTTATTAGCTTATCAAGAAAACAAAACAGACATGTCCCTCTTATCAATCCATATCAAATACTTCTTGTCCAAAGAAACCTTAGTTTTTCTTATTTCTCATCCCACGTTATCATGGTATGCGTTGAGTTTCCTATTGGTATTCATGAACAGCAAATCTGTGAAGAGACGTTCAGAATCTTATTTCGGCTTCGGATTTTCGTATAAAAATCCGCGAGATCCGACGAAATATTATGCGCTTCTCTATAGTTTTGTCCTTTTATTGTTTTTGGGGGAGATTGGTGTTACCCCGAAAGTGGATACACTCTAGTGTAAATATGATAAAAAAATGTATGAAAGAAATTGTGACGTAGTTTGAACGTGGAGGAAGATGAGTAAAAATTTTCTGAAAGACAAAACTTCAGAAGCCTAGTACAAAATATATGATACATTCATACATCACGCCTGTTATCCCCGAAGGATTAAGCAGAAGTGTACATACCCATGTAATAGGAGCGAACCTTTTGCCTTCAACCGTGCACTAATCCAGACTCCGGGCTGATACTCTTCTAACTCTACAAATCAAAACCTAAGTTTTAACGATAATATAAAGTGCCTTGGAGTAGAAAATTCGTAGTATCCAGCTTGGTCTTACGATTAACATGGATCGCATTCTGAAACAAACTTGCTTATCGCCAGCACAAGTTTATACAAGTTGTCAGCAACATCCCGCTGAAACTTGTTTCGGTAGTGGGTACCCACTCCGTACAATTAACATTTAACAGATTAATTATATTGGATGGAGGGCTAAATACCTCGTAATATGCTTTGGTTTCTAGATGAAATGCCCCTGTATGTTGTATTGTTCACCGTTTTGAGAGCAGTGGTGATAATTATCCACTGATTTCAAAACGGTGATAAAACTCATAGTTCTCTATCGAATCTTTAAAGACTTGTGATATCCACCGACCCGCGCTCGACCTGCGTGGTGGAACTATGTTTGTGTCGCCTGTAGTGTTGCCCAAAATCGGTCTTGGTCTTGCAGACCGACTTATTGTAGCAAGACCAAGACCAAGACTGAACCCTGAAAGACTTGGGCAAGAACAGAACTAAGCCTGCAAGACTCTTGCGTCTCGCAGTTCAAACTGAGATTTGGGCGTTATAGTAGGTATTTGGTTTCAATCCCGATTTTGATAGACGTTCCCCAGTAGTTTCAAAGTGTATATTATTCTTCTATTCAGCAAAATTTAAAACTAAAAGCGAGTCGAGTAGGTCTAGTACTAGCAGCAGTTTTTAAGCCAGCCGATGTTATGGTACAGACGCCAGCACATGAAGCTACTACAATCTGCCAAATTTATTTTACAGATTTTCAACTTTATCGCTAAAGCAATAAGGTTCATGGTTGATTGGGATTAATAATTAAAAAAATTGCGTCATTTTTTAAATTATTGTCAAGTTAATTTGATTAATTTGGTGGTTCACTATGCCTATGTCAATTTAAGCTCAACATGTACCTACTCTGTTACGTTGTTCTAAGATCTAAACTAACGTGTTTCTTATATAGCAATAGGCTAATAGGTATTTGAAAGTAATCTAGTCTAAGTAGTAGACTCTCGCAAGACTTGCGAGACTCTTGCTGCAAGACCAAGACTAAGACTGAGAGTGCAATACCAAGACCAAGACCAGGTGTATTGACGCAAGACCAAGACCAAGACTGACTAAGGTCTCGTCTTGGTCTTGAATTTGGGCAACACTAGTCGCCTGTCACTGTAGCGACTTTATATTATCTGACCTTCACATCCCAGTAGTAGTAAGGATAAAAGCTGGGACCAGCTGCTTTCGGAGACACAGAAGCTTAGGTCTCGGACTCTCGGAAGAGAATGAATGGTCTACCTCTAAAGATTTTCAAACAAAATCATAAATACCAACAAATACAGACTCCAGACTTCCAAAAAATTCTTAAAGGAAAATCCATTACCCATTTTCCTTATCAGTATCAACAGTGAAGGCGTGACTCCCACAAAAGTGTTTCTAAATTCCGGCCTACCTAATCCTTGGCCTAAAACCTGGGGGTGGTCTCCCATCCATTTTTTCCGAAACATATTTGGGCTATATAGCGTTAGTTGGATGTATGAATAGCGTGAAGATGTATTTCATGGAGCAGGAAACGAGGCATGTTCCTGCCACACCGTGCCGCCCACAGGATTTGGTTTGTTCTGCTTTGGACTTTTATTAGAAAATTATGTAGGAACAAATAATTATTTCGGGTCGGTCAAATTGTTATTGGGTTTTTCCATCAGGAATTTCTCAATAGCAGCTACTAAGTCTGGATTTGTGCCCGGTTAATGGCAATAGGCTCGCCCCCTATTACATAGGATTTAAAAAATGTGGGTGTACTATTAGGTACACCTCTGCCTAACCCTTCGGGGATCATAGGCGTGATGTCATCATCATCATCATCATTTCAGCCGAAAGACGTCCACTGCTGGACATAGGCCTCCCCCAAGTGTCACCACATTGACCGGTCCCATGCGACTCGCATCCAGCGGATTCCCGCAACCTTCACCAGGACATCGGTCCACCTAGTGGGAGGCCTTCCAACGCAACGTCTTCCGGTTCGCGGTCGCCACTCCAGAACTTTTCGGCCCTATCGGCCATCCGATCTGCGAGCAATGTGCCCTGCCCACTGCCACTTAAGTTTGGCAATTCTTCGGGCTGCGTGGCGTGATGTAATGTTACATAATTAATTAAACACTACTGATGATAATAAAGTCTCAGGTTTGATTCCCAGGTCAGGCGGAGTGATATTGAGTTTTGCCATTTTAAATTACTCAGTAGCACCCCGGAGTCTGACTGATCAGTTGATGGTAAAATAATAGGTTCTCCTATAATCTTATTATGAATAGGCATGACGACAGTATCAAAAAATTGCAAATCTATTTAGTCCGTCAGTTAGAGTATTGGAAATTAATGGACACATATTTTTTGTTTTTGTAAATCGAAAATTTTAAAAGCGTCATATCTTCGTCAATTTTAGTTTACGTAACAAAAGAAAAAACACGGGTCAAATATTTTTTGATAATCTAACTGACGGACTAATTAGATTTTTTTTGTCGTCTCGCCTATTCAAGATATACACAAACAATACAACAAACCATACAGACTGTATTGTTTGTTTTTAGGTTTTGTATTATGAAACACCAAACTGTTATTCCCGAACTTGAGAAAATACATTTGGCACAAATCTCCGCGCCCTAAACGGTCAACACCAAAGAATCTTGGTGCGGCAAGCTTTTAAATATTTCCCCGTCCTTGATTTATCGCTCGCCTTATAAAAGCCTCCCGCAGGGCGATATAGCCTTCCACGGCGAGCTTTTCGGCATTTTTTGCTTTAATAAAAATCGCGTCTTCAGTTTGCTACAGGAGAATTTTAATTTTTCTGTCTAATATTCTTGTTAGAACATTTTCATTTGGAATCGTCCAGTGTGAAATTAAGAATGAACGACTATGACGGTTGTAAGTGGAAGATATCATTTTGTAAGTGATTTATTAAATTCGGTGCTTTATTTTGAAATTATTATAGTAACTTGCGAATTTATTAAATTAATCAGAACCTAATACAGCAGCTGTTTTACAAGAAGGTATAAATTATTCTTCATCAACTAAATTTTTATATAGTAACAGTAGACCGTATTTTACTTGGAGGGACTGCCTATCCGGCCTCCACAGCACAGTTATTACAGGGTAATACGAGACTGGTTGTCAGACTTTCGGGCCACTGACTACCTGTAACGACGGTCACAGATCCACAAAATGACAGCCGGGACCAAAGACTTAACTTGCTTTCCGGAGGAAGCTCGGTATGGTAATGGATCAGCCATCCGCGGACCGACTTTGTCAAGCACTTAATCTTGAATTTCGAATCTTGCGGCTGTTATGATTGAGCCACGAGCCAAACCTGCAGCTGACTAGCGTTCTTTTATCACAAAACATGAATATTTTCTACCCTAAAACTTGCACTCACCAAACAAAAGCGACTTATTTCAACCAAAAAAAATTAAATACAAAATCTCTCTCCATTTTACACTACCGACTACTTCCACCATACATTAATGAGTACCATTAAAATAGTCTACAAGAGAGCAGAGACAAAGAGTTGTCGCAATATAGCTGTCGACTGAACGACCCTCGTCTTATGCTACACTATTAATCACAGTCAGTATTAGGATTACGAGGAGTTAGGAAATTTTGGACGTGGTACTTGTATAACGTAGTATTTTTTAATTAAGGCAACAAAAAAATCTCTAAACGAACACTAGAGTCTTCGTTTCTTGTCTAGAGACAAGAAACGAAGACTCTAGACAAGATGGTAATTAGTTACAAGATATTACTACTTAGACCTATGTCCTGTATTCAAGAGACCATGAGCAAGACCTACACAGGTCTATTGTACGAGGTAAACGAGAGATGAGTTTCAAATACAAACAGGGACGAATTGGGTCGTCTTGGACAAACTAACTAAAGACAGATAGACAAAGTGACGTTCTACTATAGTTGGTGCCAGTTAAGATCGCAAGCGGTCATTGACCCACCTACATTTATTAAAGTTCTTAACTTTGAAATACAAAAATAAGCCTGTTCAAGTCTTGAATCATCATCTACAATTTTTTTTCTAATGAAAAACGATACATGGTTCATTCGTTTTGTTTCGTAGGAAGAGATATTAGGGAAAGGGGAATGACCGCTATTACGATCTTAACTGGCACCAACTGTAGCCATAGCGATGACGGAAAATTCAGAAATGTATGAGCCTATCATATACGCATACGCTACAGGAAAACGTATGCAAAACAATTTAAAAAACATTGCCACTTGTCTAAACCCTCAGGAATGGTGAAAAGAAGGGAAGGAGGAGGGGGCTTAGATGATTAATTATTAGCATTTATAAAAATCTTATATAGAAACATTAAAAACAATAACTGTGCGGGCGCCGCCGACCACACGGCAATCTTCGGCCGCTGTCGGATGACGGCGGGCGACGGCGGGCGGCGGCGAGAGGTGCGGGACGCGGGCCACCGGCCCACTTCGCTACCGATCTCTGAAGACGACACGCGCACATTCCTTAGTTTACCAACAGTATTATTGTACCTATTTTGGATTATACTATTTAAAATTACAGTCCACTGCTTTTGAGTTCAGTCCTTAGTTAGGTCCCTAACAATAACCAAAGTACTGCCGAATGTATATTTTTTTAATTCTATAAAGATATGTTTTCTTTTTATTTTATTTTTTAGAAGTTTAATCTCAATTTCCTTGAAATTACTTTAATAAAAGTTTTTTGCCAACTCCAGTTTCCCCATGACGCATCCACGTTTCAATTTCATTCGTGACTCCAAGTCAAATACAAACTTAAGGGCACTTAAACACTTATTTAACTTACTTAACGCGCTGTGAATTACGAGTCGACTACACATTTATAGATATCGAGATGTTTTGTAACTTGCCTGATCCTATTTTGGTTAACGACTAAATAATCGTTGATTGATGTCGTTTGTGTGAAGTGTGTGTTAAATACGTAGTTTTGGGGTCACTATTTATGTAAAATCATCACACACTATAGATTCAGTTCATTTTGATAAACTATACTGTTAAAATATCTAGTCTAGTTTAGTACGCAACGAAAACTTTTAGCTTAAAATACATTTAATTACATTTGTTACGCCCGATTCTTCAACTTACATACCCACATCTGACGAATAGGTAAATTTAATCATTTTTCTGTACAAAGACTTTCAAACCTAAATATTTATTACTTAGATTATAATTATGACTATTGAAACATCAGTTCTACAACGAAAATTACAATACTTTGAAAAATGGGTAATTTGGTATGTTTAAGTCGGTTTAGTATAATTATCTTGTTTCAAATTAGGTGTCGTATTACATAGAAAATTTTTATTACCACATTAATGTCATCAAATTCAATAGGTTCCTACGCGAATAAATTCGTTCGCAGATCTTTCAGACAATGCAAAAAAACAAAGAAAGCTTTGAGCTTAGCTTTTCCATAGAGTGACGTGTTTTATTCCTTATTCTATTTGCTAATAGTATTCAGGGTTTCTGCATCAATCCATTCTTTCACTCTGTCTGTGTGTAGTCTTGCCCACAATTTGTACGAACCTAAGTAAATACTATCTCAGTACATAAAAATGTACATGTATTATGTGTAAATAGTGCAAATAAAGTCCTTATTTTGTACCGATGGTACATAAATCTTGTGAAGAGGATCGGAATAAATATCAATACATTTGCAGACACAAAAATGGTGTAGTAGTCTCCAAGTTTTTGCTCTGATAACCTTAGTTCTTTAGCTTGTACAGACCTTTGACTATCAGGCCGTAATTTCCACCAACTGGCCCCTCCTTTTCACAGAGTGAAGGCAACAACCTACCAACAACCTACCAACCCTGTGCTCGTGCTATCTAACAAAACTCCTGTCTGGGTTGGGCTTAATGCATAAGGATCACATGAAGAGAGTGATTGTGATGATCAGGGTGATTTTAACGGGGTTAGATTCCCACACTTCGATAATATATTGTAGAATAGCTGAAACCCTGTGATGCCTTTCCTTAAGGTTACTGTTAAAGGCTGGAACTATGCTGGAATGGCATGGCTTTAAAAGAGCATCCATGGAGTTTCTTACCCATTCTTCTCCATAGAGATCTACGCTTTGAAAATGGGCAACTACAGTACTTTCACAAGTTATTATGCCTTGTGACTGGGACTGTACTTCATCCTTTTGTTTTTGACTTTCAAAAGTGCTTGTAAAGGTTATTGAAATAAAAGCTTTGAGTTTGGCTACAGAAATTAGGTTGACTTAATTCAGACAAGAAACATCTATCAGAACTACAAACTAGCTACCCAGATAGTAATTAATACAGGTTATTAGCACTTAGACCTATGTCCTGTATTCAAGAGACCATGAGCAAGACCTACACAGGTTTATTGTACCAAATAACGTACATCGTCTTAGTCTGTTTACGGCATTGTTTAGGCAGGCCATTCACGGTGCGACCGGCGTGTCTGCGGTCTAAGATCGACCGCATAATGGTGCCTCCAGCCACCATGTACAGGCTTGTACAATTAGATAATCTGACACAACGATGTATTAATAAGTATACGTAGGTATTTGTGGGTTAGGAAATCAAGCTATGTATTATGGAAAATCAGGCGTATGGGGCAGTGGCTGAATAAGCTTTGAAGATGATAATTAATGAAATCATACAAACATACATTTATGTAGACCAACTCTCGCGTTTTTTTCCAGGCAGAAACTACGGAACGCCACCTGTTACGACCCTTACATCCGTTTGCTTCGTCCACGGTTATGCATCAAGTGATACACACACTAGAAGACCTAACAGTAGATACAAATTATGTAACATTGGTATCGTTTTTCTCGTTCGTCACCTAAAACAAAAGCAGAAACGTTACCCTGAAGAATGGTTGCAGGAAACTGTAGGTTGAGTTGTGGAGGTCGCGAAAGGCGCCCTTGTTCCCATGATCCCCGGTGCAAGTGTGGGAAAGGAACACCAGCGTGGTTTTTAGTTAGTTAGAGTCTGACGGACCCCTTTGTCTGTGCCAGGGAGGAAGACATCCATGAGGACTTACCACCCCGGAACTAAAAAAAAATAAGGTTGTGGAAGTCACGCTATATAAAATACTGGTGTTTAGTTTTATAGAAGAATAACAGTAGTTGGAAAAAGGCGAAGGATATGACGAACAGCTAAAAGTAGTACTTGATGAAGTACATACTACTTACAATTACAACGCGTCGCATCACGAGTAGTATTATCCAGCTGAATATTTCATGAACCTTTGAATTTCTAAAGGGAAACTTTGATAGTTGCTTTGTATTTATGAAGGGTATTATTAGGCTTTCATTAAAATTTCGTTCACATGGAAGTTTGTGCGTAATGGAGACTTCGAGTGCTGTTAGTGCCGGCTTGTGACTTTGGTTTGTGCATATTTGATGCTAATGTTCATTTTCACACTAGTGAGTCGGTTTCCCTTTTGAGAGGGATTCCAATTAAGGTGATTATGACGTAGAATTTGGAATGAAATGTGTGCTGGTGTCCTTGTTTGTAATTCGACAGTACTTAAGTTGGATAGTTAATTGTGCCACTTTTCTTTCCAGCTAAAACACAAAAAAGTAGGAAACTAAATAATGCTGTGTGCAGCCATATTTAAATTTAGTAATGATTTTGATTCAGATTTTGAAGAATGTTTTACAAGCATAACACCTCACCTGTTTTCCCAAAGTAACCAATCATGTATAATCATATGTGGTGCTTCATTAAGTTAGGCTGTTTAAAAATTCAACACTCAAAAATATAACCAAACAGCTTTATAGAAACTAAAATCTATAGCTACCAAATGACGTCACAACTAATTTTCGGAAGTCGCACCCAAACAATTAAAACCGATATTGGATCATAAATAACGATTCTTAAAGTCTATAATAAAATCGTTTCGGACCATAAAATGTTTGAAGAAGTCGTGAAAAATTAAAATTGAATGATGTATGGCTGTAATTAGTGGGAGGGGTTAATTTATGTTCGTCTTTGAAGAGCCGAAGGCGTCGCGAGTGGGCCAAGTGTCCTGGGACAAAAGATAGATGTATAAACTATGGCTGTGGTGCTCAAAGTTTAGTGGTTTGGCCCCTTGTAGTGTTGTGTATTGTTTGGAGTTGAGTGGGGTATGTGTTTTGTGTCTTGATAAGGATTTTTAATTAATTCATGTATTGTTTATTTGTTTCATTCGATGACTGAAAGATTCGGAAGGTAAAACATAAAATCTAACGAATGTGTCATCGATATGTTGCAAATATTTATATTAAAGTAGTTTTTGGGTGTCTTTCAGCTAAACACAGCTAAAATAGCGCTTATCACGATGTTCAGGAATTAAAGTTAAGGATTATTTTTCAATCCTAAGTTTAACTTCTGATCGGGAAGCCTCTTAATTGACAACAACAAACACAAAGACATCATGTTTTTTTTCGGTTTTATTATTTTGTTTTTAGACCATAAAACACATCCACACACACACCTCTCCCAAAAACACCAATTTGAGCACCATAACCCAACTAGACAAGGATAAATCGACGTCAAAACACTATGATGGAAAGGGACAGATGATAGCGGTGTCTCAGTGTTTATCGGTACTGACACGGCGTAGATTAGGCCTAGGGCAGACAGGAGCGGCAGAAATTAGATCACGTCTTATATGTAAACGGGGTAAGGTAACGATAAAATATTACTTTATATTTTCTGTTATATTTCGGTATTCGGGAAGAATAGGGTTATGAGGTTGTGAAATGTTTACGTGTGGAATAAAGTGTTTATTTTTTCATGGTTTTTTTAAGGCTTTGTTTTTGTTAAGGCTGTCTTAGATATCTTTAAAACCTGTTTCGCGTCTACGAGGGGGTTGCCATACAATTTAGAGTCCCCGTAGACAGCATAGTTTTCTCCGTGCCTCGTGCACGTTAAGCCGTTGGTCCAGGCTGTCATTTCTAGATCTTTGACAGTCGTAACAGATGGTCAGTGGCCCGAAAGTCTGACATTCAATCTTACATAAAGGTATCTTATTACCCCCCCTTCTTATTTTTTCCCTTTGTGGAGGTCAGACAGGCAGTCGCTTCATATAAAATACTGGTATTCAGCTGCATCCGGTTAGAATGGAAGCCAACCCCAACACAGTTGGGAAAAGCTAGACAGATGATAATTAAATTGGTCACATGCAGCCGAGTCTAAACCCATGTTTATGTCATTCCTATACCCAACTACATGTAAAGGCTTCCAGTCCAGTCTTAGATGCAGTAGGTAGAATATCAATATTTTAGACGAAGCCCACACAATTCAATTTAGACGAGTACCAGTATTTTACGGTTAGATGGGTCGTTAGACTTTCAGGCTTCTGAGAGCCTTTAACGACTGTTATAGATATTCGTGTCCAAGAACATTGATTTAACGTGCTCTTTGAGATATTGGAGCCTATGTACGAGGAATATTCGGTCTTGTCTGGTTGTCAGAGGGGGAATTTGACCATTAAATGAACCTGTACCGTTGCCAAAAGATTTATTATTTACAACTTTTTGGCTTTTTAAATATTTAGCAGTACCTCCACGATAGACTGATTTAAATAAGAATGTGTTACTAATAATTGTATGTAATCAATGTTACTATTTCGGTGAAAGTAAGTATATTGTTGTAATATAACATCACGCCTGTAATCCTCGAAGGGTTAGGCAAAGGTATACCTGGTAGTACACCCACATTTCGCCAGTAATGTTTACGTCCAATTTGAGGAGCTCGTGGCTAAATAATAACAGTCACTCGGGTCGATCTTTAGGTTAAGCCGTGCTTCCCTAGGTTGGTCTGTGGATGGGTGACCATCCATTACATACCGAGTTTCCTCCCAGCCTCGGAAAGCATGTGATCTTTGACAGTCGTTACAGGTAGTCAGTGGCCCAAAAAGTCTGACAACCAGTCTTACCAAGGGGTATCGTATAACCCAGTACTATCTGGGTTGTGGAGGTCAGATAGACAGTCGCTCCATGTAAAATACTGGTATTAGCTGCATCCGATTAGACCGGAAGCCGACCCCAATAAAACTTGGGAAAAGGCTAGGCAGATGATAATGATGTTTAAGTCCAATTTAATACGGGGTGACCCTATTGCCATCAACCGTGCACATATCCATCGCTACTACTAAAAAAAATCTGAAGGAAAAACCCAATAACACTTTTCCCGACCAGTTAATCGAAACCAGGACCTCATTGATGGGTCAAATATATTAAACACGCTGTTGTTAAGTTTTAGACATGCATTTCTCAATGAAAATTATATAATTAACAAAGCCGTCAACAAAATATCGGCCTACGCAAGTCACGTACGCGGGTTCGGTTCCGTATCGGGGACAAATTGATGAGACATTGCTAGGATTACAATTGAGTAAATAAACTTCTCTGCTCCCTTTGCGCTTTAAAGTTTCTCGCTTCACCCTCGTTTTGCTGAAGGGACGTGAGCAGAGATCTAAGTGACTCCACATCAAGTAGCGCTAGACTTCTAACAGTCAGACGTGGCAGATTGAACTGGTTTGCCAGGATATTGGAACAGCTACTGAAGAAAAAGTGGTAGGAAAGGGTATGGAATAGTATATATCTAGCAATAATGCGTTTAGTTTGGTGACTGCCTCTTTGGTTTTGAGGATACAAAGATACACACACACACATAAGACATACACACATTCACATCCACACACACACATACACACACACACACACAACACACACACACACACACATTCACATTCTAAGTTTGATCCCTCAGATCTCAGATCCCTCAAAGTGTCATTGAGTTTGCCATCTGGATTAGCAGCTGAAAGTGACAGACTATAGTCAAGATTTGTGCCCAGCTCCATATTGCATGCAAACTGAACTTCACTATCAAATGCAGGTATGTTCTTAAGACTTCATCATCATCATTCTCTTGCCCTTATCACAATTCATTTGGGGTCGGCGCAGCATGTCTTCTTCCTCCACACTTCTCTATTTTTCGTCATCCCATCAGACACTTCTTTTCTTGCCATATCATTCTTAACACAGTCCATCCATCGTTTCTTTGGTCGGCTTTGGGTGGTGGTTTGGTTGGTATGTTCTTGAGAACATACCAACCAAACCACCATACTAATGTAGATAAGTCTTGAGACTTATCTACATTAGTATTATAAAGACGTCAAATTTGTTTGTAAGTTTATATGTAGGGGTAGGTAATCTACGGAACTAATGATCCAATTCTAAAAAGTATTACATTAGCAGAAAGCTACATTTGCGGGTGCTAAGGCTATAAATTATATAATGCATTTTTGACTGTTGTTTCGTTTCTTGTATAAACAACCGATCGAGTGCTGAACTAAATGTCTTCTTGCTGTAATCGGCCAATATTACTATGGCATTAAGTCCGCCTCTGTACTTTGTGCTTGAAGTGTTAAAAATAAATTCTCAGTATACAGATGGCAAGTCCCAGCATCTGTAGTTGACAACAGCTTTATTTTCCAGGAGCAGGGTGCAAAGACTGCAGGTGAGAATAATGTTTCAGAAAGCTGCATTATTCCTCCATTTTCATCTTAATTATAACAGCAATCAGTCATGTAAAATAACTATCTTCTGGCCGTGGCCTCACTCGTGTAGTCATATTATACATGGGAATGTACTACGTGAATAAAAAAATATCCTATATCCTAATCTTGGTCAAGGAGTAGCGAGATGGCACCTTCCAATTTTTATTTATTTTGTTGTCGTCAACTCGCACGTACGTTATAAAGTACAGTCAAATGCAAACGGTTTGAAACCAATATCTATAAATAACTAACTATTGCGTGTATCATTTAAAGCGGCGGAGAGCGAGAGAGGCTGGTGGCGGGGGAGGGGAGGGGGAAGGGTTATTTTTTAATAAAAAAATAATTCATTGGTGTTTAGTTTTTTAAAATATATATATGTATATTTTTTATATATATGTATATATTTTAATATAATTATATTTTTCCCATATTTTTTTTTACATATATGTGGTAAATATTAATAACAGTAACAATGTATAATGAATATGTATGTATGTATATTGTCTGATTGGGATCGTGAAGTTGCGTTTTGACAACTTGTGCACTCAAGAATAAATAATTATGAAACTTCTTAACCGTTCATCTGCTAAATGTAAAATAACAGACTTGACAGAGAGTAGGTAATACGCACTTCATTATAATATAAAAATGTATAAATATAATATATAAAAAAAATGTCCCGAGATTCACAGACGCCAGGTGACGAATGACTCATAATAACAGCCGCTCGGGTCGACCAACAGCTGCGCTGGCCTAGGTTGGTCCGTGGATGGGTAATCACCCATTACATACCGAGTTGCCTCCGTGCCTCAAAAAGCACATTAAGTCGTTGATCCCGGCTGTCATTTCGACATAGAAATAGATCTTTACATTCCTTAAGTAGTCAATGGCCCAAAAGTCTGACAACCAGTCTTACCGAAGGGTCTCGTATTACCCAGTACTAACTGGGTTGTGGAGGTCAGATAGGCAGTCGCCCCATATATGATACTGGTATTCAGCTGCATCCTATTGGACAGGAAGCCAACCCCAACTTAGTTGGGAAAAGGCTAGGCAGATGATCATAATCCAGGTCATCTGTATGCCTTTTATCAAAATTAATTCAGCTGTTAGTGCAAGAAAACGAAACAAACAGACTTTTACGTTATTTTATAGCTAATATTAGTTACGATTCTCAAGATGGCTACTAAGAAAAATAATCTGTCATAAATTAAAGACGCCATTTTAGCCTTGTATCTCTATTCCCGAGTTACCTTATCTAAGCCTCGGGCATTTTGAGCTACTATTAAATTATGATATTTTACGACGCTTCGTGTTTTAAAGCACTTGTGTTTTTAGTAGGTAGTTATCTAATTTTGCTTCATTGCTATGACCAAAGTTTGAAAATCATACTTTTTTAGGGTTCCGTACCCAAAGGGTAAAAACGGGACCCTATTACTAAGACTCCACTGTCCGTTTGTCTGTTACGAGGCTGTATCTCATGAACCGTGATAGCTAGACAGTTGACATTTTCACAGAATGTGTATTTTGTTGTCGCTATAACAACAAATAATAATTAAAAAACATATATGTATATACGACAGTATAGAACTCTTCATTCACGAGTTCGACTCGCACTTGGCTAGTTTTCTTTCCTTTCAAAATCAAAATCAAATAAGAATAAGAAAATTTTATTTGTAAATTTATGTAGTTACACAGTTTGTGAGATGTTACAATGTAGAACATAGATTCTCTATGTTTTACCGTGAAGCGTACAAATATGAACAGACAAATGTATTAATTTAAAGCAATACATGTTTCAGTAAGTTTTCTGGTATATGGTCATAAATAGTTGGTGCTATACAAAAAACACTATTATGCATCAGCGCTGTTTTGGACTGTCTAGAGCACAACATATATTTTATTTCACTTAAGCCAAAATATTTTATTTCACTTAGAACTTGATGGGCACTTATAAAACGTCGGAAAAGGTGCACGGTTCGCGTTGGTCGTTTCCATAGAGAAGAACCGGCAAGAAACTCCATGGTTACTCTTTTCTTTCGGTCGGGACAAGCTGAAAGGAAGTTTGTGAAAGACCTAGCTGCCTAGGACATCCTAAAATCATATTGTTTCTTAATGCAATATACACATCAACTTACACTTATACATTCGAAAATATCTAAACAAAAAGAAAACATTCATGGGAACCACAATAACTGGGTTCCAGTTTATTGTGGTTAGGGTTTTCAATAGGATTTCCAGTAATCATGGTCAAGTTTGGATTTTTTACTCTATTGACTTGGTGTAATATTCTTATACTGTGGTATTGATTGATTGAACTGCCTTGTTGGTCGAGTGGTCGCGATGAGCGTGAGATCCTGGGTTCGATTCCCGGGTCGGGCAAAGTGTTATACGATTTTTCCATCAGGAATTCTTCACTAGCAGCCACGAGTCTGGATTTGTGCCAGGTTAAAGGCAATAGGTCCGCCACCAATTACATGGGACTTAAAAACGTAACTGGCGAAATTTGGTGTACTATTAGGTACACCTCTGCGTAACCCTTCAGGGATTACAGGCGTGATGGTATAGAAAAACGAACTAGTCAACTGAAACTGTTTCTCCAAAAACAAGTTACATTTAAAAATGAAATGATAAATCATTCATTTTCCTAACTTCACATCTCTGAGTCAACCTTTCTATAAGTCAGGGTCAAATTAATTATAGAGCCTGCTGCTGCTTTGTTAGATGTGCTATTGAACCCGATATTTATTTATTTATTTATGTATTTATTTATGTATTTATTTATTTATTTATTTATTTATTTATTTATTTATTTATTTATTTATTTATTTATTTATTTAAGGAAAAACAAACAGTAGCACAATAAGAATTAGTAACAATAATTTAAATATTAAATTTTAAAACAATTATGCTACCCACAACGTTTTCCACAGATTACAATTTAAAGTATTTAAAAACTAGCTACTAAAAACTAACTAAAAACTAAGATTTTTAAATGTATGTGATTATACATATTATAAAGAAAAAGCAAATTTTAATTTATGTGCGTATTAACATTACGTTATTAAATATCTAATTATACAGTATTTCGTTTTGTTTATTTTAATCCGATATCTTGAGTTTTAATCAAAGCCGGCGAAATTTTGGTCGTACAATATACATTTGCCTATCCCTTCACGAAATCAAGCTTGATGCTTGCGCCCAACTACGTCTGAGCACAACACCATTATCAAGATATACCTTCCAGGCAAGTCCCCCCAAGAAGCATGTATCTCAAACCATTACACTTGGCATTTTACTCCACCTGACAGATGACAGATTGGGAAGACATTCCCGCAGGCTACCTCACTGTCGACTGTCAGATGTTCTGCTGGGTTCAAGATATCGCGTGTTGTGATATGAAGGATGAATCTCCGTTTGTTTACTTAATGTTTGCAGGGCTTAAATACCGAGACAAATAAATGTTGTTTTCAACGTGTGAGATCTTAGAATAACAGTACAATGGTTTATTTAATAGGAAGTAATTAAATAATGTATTAGGAGGCGAGCCATCAGCCGGGCACAACTTCAGATTCCGTGGCTGGTACACCCATAACACTTTGCCCGGCCCGGGAATCGATCCCAGGACCTCGTGCTCAGCAGTCGCGACCAATGAGGCAGTGTTACGTACTTTTAAGCGTACTTAGATTAATTTCTTAGTGTACTTTACAGAAAAAAAAGGCTTTTTTAATTTAATTTTAATTTGATTATTATTTTGGCTATTTATCACACACCAGAGCTTACAGCTCCTCTTGGACATGAACATTGAAACATTGTACATTTCAATGTACAATGTTTCAATGTTCATGTGTTTCATGTGGTTGGTTCACCAACCATCATTTCCTCTCCCACCATCAATTTCATCCTTAAATAATACGTGAACCAATACAGCGTCGCCTTATTTATTCCGTATCATTTTTCGTCACAGACGCAATAGACACAAATGTAAGAAATATCGTTTCTGCTCCACACAATATCTTATTCACATTCGTATGTCATAAAGGCTATTTCTCTCTGACACGTCTCTTACAGATTTATGTGCTTTCCTACGTGTAGACGTGGTTGTACAGAGTGTATTTGTTTCAGCGAAATGTGGATGAATTGGGTTTTTTTGATAAGTGTATGAAGTACCTGAATTTTGAATGGGTCAATCGTAATCATTTTATTTGCAAATAGCATTTGATCGCGCCTTCGCTCCCATTATCTACGGAATGTACTCACAGGGACGTTTTAAATGTAGTTACACTTGGGGATAATGTTGTTTCCGTTAGTGAAAAAATAAAATCGGAATCGGATCAGTAGTTCGGAAGATTAGCCCCTCCTTACAAATTTTGCCTCTTTATAATGTATGTAGAGATAAGTATAATTGGTTTTCTAAAAAAGGTTTGAATTTGTAACTAGATTATCTAAATAACCGGCCAATGAGTTTCCCACCTTTGAACTCAAGCCATGGACCTCATTTCTGTGAGTGAATGGTAGATATCCCTTGTTTTCGATTATTTTGATTCTAGTACATGCAAGCAAGACCGCTGAGCATGTGGTCCTGGGATCTATTCCTGGGTCGGGCAAAGTGATGTTGGGTTTTTTCATCAAGAATTTCTCAGTAGCAGCCACGGAGTGTAGATTTGCGCCCGGTTGATGGCAATAGGCTCGGCCCCTATTACATAGGACTTAAACATAACTGGCTACATATGGTTGTACTATTAGGTACACCTCTACCTGACCCTTCGAGGATTACAGGCGTGATGTTATAGAAAAACGAACTAGTCAACTGAAACTGTTTCTCCAAAAACAAGTTACATTTAAAACACTCCAAAAATCTTCGTACAGCTCGAAAATTCACAGAATCGATACTCGGTATGTACGGCCAACGTTAGATATTAAATTCTTCAGAGACATGTCTCATATGTCTTGAGATCCGAGCCTCATATCCTTTGGTGGCTGCTACAAAATTTGGTGCGGCTTGCAGAGGCACGGACGACGAAATCCGAGCAATGGCTTGAAAGTCCATTTTTAATATGTTTTTTGGAGTTCTGGGGTTGTGTTTGGAGAGTACGAAGGGTCTATAATTAATTTGACCCTGACTTCTAAAAAGGTTGGCTCAGAGATGTGTAGTTAGGAAAATAAATGATTTATTTATTTATCTTTAATTCAGGTAGAATCCATAAATTTGTTAGTATTCCTTAACCTATGTTAGTATAAATATATTAGACCCCATAAATTTAGGGGACCTTTTAGCGTTCAACTGACCCCTAAATGTTGGTGAAACAGAAACCATCCCCTATCGGTCCCCTATCTATGCTTAGGGGATCCCATAAACTTAGGGGATGTCGGTGAAAACGGGCATAAAACACACAATAATTAATAATACTTAATTACGCCACCTGACGCAGACACCTGGCAACAGTAGATGCACTGCGCACAGGTGCCCCATAAGGTGGCCCTCAGTCTTACTAGCAACAACGCTCAGAAGACTTGTCGCTGATCCGACGACGATATTTATCATTTCATTTTTAAATGTTACTTGTTTTTGGAGAAACAGTTTCAGTTGACTAGTTCGTTTTTCTATAACATCACGCCTGTAATCCTCCAAAGGTTAGGCAGAGACCTAATAGAAAAACATATTTCAACAGTTATGTAAAAGTCCCATGTAATAGGGGGTGAGCCTATTGTCATCAACCGGGCACAGATTCAAACTCCGTGGCTGCTAATGAGAAATTCCAATAACACTTTGACCGATCCAGGAATCGAACACAGGACCTCTTGCTCAGCAGTCACGAGGCAGTCTTTATGGTTTGTAGTGTTATGAAGTAATTAATTTTGTAACAAAATAAACACAGTTGCATATCCAAGTTTCTGTATAGATATTTTGTGGAATAGTTTAGAAAAATTAATAGATTCACAAAGCTAAGGAAACTACCTCGTTGGTATAGTGGTCCCTAGCACTACCTGTGAAGATATTTTGGGTTCCATTTCCAATTACGGCATGGCATCATTGAGTTGTTCCATCAAAAATTTCTCAGAACCAACTCGGAAACTGAATTTGTACTCGATCTCTACAGCTTTTCTTAGAACCGTATTTCCTCGCCTTTAGGTACACTTCAGCCTATGGCGTACACTTTAGCCGTGTGGTATCCGGCAGAGTAGTTAGACGTGTGGTATCCGGCAGAGTAGAATAGAACCAACCCATTACACTCACGGGTTTCGTATAAGGCGACTAATGCCTGAAGCAGAACACCTTGCGCCTCCGTAGACCAGAGAATGGGCAGCAGCGTTTTCTGTTAGTCTTTCATCACTGCGATCTCCAATCCGCCTGCCAAGCGTGGAGATTACGGCAAATTCCTCCCATCATGGGAGAGGCTTATGTCCAGCAGTGGACGTTATGGGCTGTTGTAGTAGAAGTAGTAGCAGCCTAAGGTAATATGCTTACCCCCCGTCACTTACAACTTAAACTTAACAAGCGAAATGTCAGTGACCTATAAGTATACATCTGCTGTCGTAAGAAAAAAAACATACCCCTAACCAAATCGCTAAACCACAAATCTAACCACCCCCCAAAACCCACCACCTCCCCCCTTAGTACGTTTTTTTCTCACCAATTATTTCTAAGAACCAAACCACTTCAGACATGCAAATCCCTCTGTACGTTATAAATGGCTGGTTGTATTTTATTCGGGACGTTAGTCGTAAATCCGGTCGACCCTGATTGGAGGCAGGCTGCATTAGGATAAGATACCACACACATTTGTTAGGCATCGACAAGGAGGACTGATTAGAATCGCCTGTTTTGTGGGTCGTAAGATAAAATACGCTGAAAAGTGAAGGTACAGGTAGAATATATGTTAGGAGTAGGTAACTGTAACCGCGAGGAGCTCGTGGCTAAATAATAACAGCCGCTCGGGCCGATCTTTGGATTAAGACGAGCTTGAAGAAGAAGAAATCACAGAATATTAATATGTATGTCTGCGTCCGCGTCTCTGTTCGTCAGTGTTGCCTGTGAAAGTCATGGTGGTTACGTGGGGTTTAGATGTAATTATTATTTTTTTCATTTATTCTTCACTTATTTGTATTATTTTTACGTTTACACTTTATGTATGTATTCTTTTATCCGTATCTGACCGTGGCATCACTCTGGGCCCTGTCAGAATACCAGCGCTGTGACGTTTTTTTTCAATGTTACAGCACTGTGCTGAGACTAGGCCACTAGGCCAAAAGGCCCCTAGGCCTAGCCTGGCCTTTTGGCCTAGTACAGGACAAATTTAATTTAATTTAATTTTTATTTTTTTTCTCTTTGTCTAATTTTTATTAGTTGTAGTGTTCGTTTAACCATTTTTATTTGTGTGTTTTGTCCCGTGCGGGCTAATAAATTCTTTTTCTTTCTTTCTTTCTTTCTTTCTTGCCTAGGTTGGTCTGTGAATGGGTGACCACCCTTCATTGGAAGACTGCTTGGACTTAGAATTTCGGACCACTGACTACCTGTAACGACTGTTAAAGATATACAAATGACAGCCGGGACCAATAGCCTAACGTGCTTTTTGGTACCTATTCAATGGTTGGTCACCTATCCACGGGCTGGCAAACAAATTAATACTATCCTACCTAAAAATACTAGCCGAATTCCCCAAAATTCCTTCATTCCCCTATCTTTAACCCCTGAAAATATTCACCAATAATATCCTATGAAAATACAATCGAACTACCCTCCATTAACTAGTCCAAGAGCGAACCAAACCTGATATACATCAGTTAGCGAAACTTTTTTCGGCGCCATTCTTTCGCGGTTTCTTTTTCTTTCTTTCTTTCTTTCTTTTGAACGGCCGGTGACAGCCCACTAATGGAACGATACTACGGATCCGTTCCGTACTTACGTTCAGAAATGAAATAGTGGGAGCTCTTTTGTTTAGCCTTTTTGTGTACTACTTCGAAAGTAGTTTTTGTTTGGTACGATACGATATTAGGTGCGTTTTATTAGTGGATAGTGGAATTGTTTGGTGTACGTGTTTGTTATATGTACCTAAATAATTGGCTAGTTTCCACCATCAATAAATTGCGAATCTATTTAGTCCGTCAGTTAGAGTATTCGAAAATAATGGACACGTATTTTTTGTTTTTGTAAATCAATGAATATTGACAACGATAAAACGCATCAAAACTTGGGAGTGGGGGCTCGTGACGTCAGAACTAGATAATTTTAAAAGCGTCGTATCTTCGTCAATTTTGGTTTACGTAAGAAAAGAAAAAATACGGGTCCAATATTTTTTGATAATGTAACTGACGGACTAATTAGATTTTTTTGTCATCTACCCTATAGTGGCGGTACTTTCTACAAGCCTTATAGCTTGGCTTGCCCTTATAAGGGTTTCTGAACAGTCTGCTCACCTTGGCGCTTACCGTATTGTCGGCCCCATGACACGCCATTGACATAATATGGCGACTTTATCATCATCATCATTTCAGGCTCCATTAACGCACCGTTGGGTATGGAGACACACTTTTGTTTCCAAAAAAATATAAATACCACTCAAATAATACTTATTCTTTAATTTTATTAATCCTTTAAAATCATTACAGCTTCAGCTGGAAATAAAGCCTTTCATAAAAAAACATGTCCTAAGTATTCAATATTATTCCATCAGTATATTCATTGCTACCCACAAAAAAAGACAGCCCCAAAATTACATGCCATTAACTAATAAGCAACACGTATTAAAATGCATGATAACTTGTTTGTTTACACAAACATTCGGTTCAAATAAACCACTTTCAAGCTCAACTTTACCAAATACCGGTTCAAACCGGGAACAACTTTACCTGCATGTTAGACGAAAAATAAACAATCACTTTAGCACTTTTCATTTCTGCAATTTGCAACTGCAAGACCGTACCGGCAGTCTATGCCCGCCCGCCCTACAGTGCGCACGTTGGGCGGCAACTTAGTTAACGTAACGTGTAACGTAAAGGTTTACGTTTTGACTACAGTTTGAATTTCAGTGTTGTGCTGTGTATCAGGACTGATTATGAGGAGATTTTGAATGTATGTAACTATGTGCCTTGTAGCTACTTTGTTTAAAGTAGATATTTGGTTAAGTTTTGTTTTTTATAGGTTTTAGGAAAAGCGCGAATGATTAAATAGGAATATTCCGGTCACTTATCGGTCATCGGTCATCAAATAAAGGCAATCGTCTGAAATAAAATATAATTAATAGTCAGTGAAATATACAAAAGTCACCGACTTCCGAAAGTAAAGTTATTTTCTACTTTTTTTTTAAAGTGGGTTCTTTTTAGAATATCACTTTGTCTAGGTTTTAAGATCGTAAAAAAATTGACACTTAATTGCTTGATGATAAAGCGGATACATTATTGTTTTGGTAATCATACTTCTTAGTGATAGGAAACGCACACAATTGACCTAAATTCGGTATAAAGGACTAAAAACATCTTCACATATTTTGTGAAGTCTCTTAGTACCTCTTTATATGAAAATAGTTCTGAGTACAGATATAGATCTTGAACTGTGAAGAACTTAATATTCTATACGGATTCCTTCCCACGCAAGATGTCAATGACCTTTTGAAAATGGCATTGTAACATAATTGAGTTTTCTACAAGAACTTTAGTTTTTATTGTGAGCTTAAAATATAACTAAGTTTAAGTTTTTAGCTAGGTTTAAAAAAGGAGAAGCTCGTAGAGTTGCAAATAGGTAATTATTTAATTTGGAATTTATTTTATATTATAAACAAGCTGATGCCCGCGGCTTCGCCCGCCCGCAAATTAAATACTAAAAACTTCCTCTTGAATCACTCTATCTATTAAAAAAACCGCATCAAAATCCGTTGCGTAGTTTTAAAGATCTAAGCATACATAGGGCGGTCCCTGTCCCACCCGGCGGGTGACTTTGTTTTATAATAATTATGTAGTGATAATTATATAGTGATGTATCATTTGGACCGTCAGGTGTTTCATCCTTTTACTTACTATACAAGATGTAAACAAACCCTTCCCGAAGCCGTTCACCAAGTATTCTTTCTGTACTTCAAACTAAGTAAAATGATTGCTGGGAAACGACTTTTTTTTTTGGGATGAAATTCACGTTTTACTTTCAGACATGACAATGAAAACATTGTGCTGATGGATACAATAAATAGTATGGGAGTCGTGGAGATGTTTAAAGTATGTTACATAAAACTTTGACCGACAATATCTCCGTACCTAGAAGTTTCCCAGGTATCGTCTAGATCTAGAACAAAAAGATGATTGTTTTGTTAAGGTTACTTTTACACCCAATATAATTATGAGAAACTGTTTATCTCCTCATCTATACCGTTAACTTATTTAAAATTCGTAGAACTCGGTTGGCGAAGCCATAGCTTTAGAGGTTTTGTCTGTATATAGCTTCGCCAACGGTGTTTATTATGATGAGAACGGCTTTCTTAAATATATGAAGAAAAAATAACGGTCAAACTAAACTAAAAGTTTTTCTTCAGATTTTTTTTACTTTCTTTTTGAACTCAAGGAAGGCCACAGAGTATCTGCCGGGGTTGCTTGGGACTGTTCGAAAGAGATACCGTGGCCCCGGAACATAAAGGGCGATGAAGGAATATGGATGGGTTTTAGTCAGTAAAAGTCTGACATTCCCCCCTTCTCCGCCCACAGCGGGAGGAGTCATTTGATGATGTCCCATCCGAAAAAAAAAGGCCACAGAGTATACTTGAATGCAATTTATTATAACTACAGATGACTGCGTAAGTTATTCTTCAGGTATTTGAATACTTAGTTTTTGTAAGTTTACCTCAAAGGTTTATGTTTCCACACTACGGAGCCATTATTCCAAATTATTCATAAGACGCTGCTTATAAAGTTTTTTGAATAATTCAAAGAATCCACCGATCAATGAGCGGTTAAAAGTTTTGAATAACTTTGTGTACAAAAAATAAAAAATTGGGAAATACAATATTTACAAAAGCACTTATCACGCTTGTAATCCTCGAAGAGTTGGGTAGAAATGTACCTGTAATAACCCACATTTCGTCAGTTATTGTGTTGTCAGCCCTATGACAACCTAGAAAATAATTATGCACATTTTTAAGTTCTTTCATACAGAGCATTTAAAATTATTTTGGTAGTTTTCAAGAAAAAAATATTATTATGAACATGATGTATCCCACAGCATGGCAAAGGTCTCCCTTCCCTTTTTCCATTAACCTCTCTTTGGTCTTTTGGGCCAAAAACAAAGGGGCCAGAAAAATAATAAAAATTTAATAACAGAACAAAACAGGCACTCGTATCAAAATTAAAACGAGAACCGTTTGATGTTGAACAAAATTCAATGTGTACTAATCAAAATTTCATTATTGTTGATTAGCCATTACTAATTGAGAGGGTTTACACAATCTGCCAATAGATGGCAGCAGTAGCAATCAACGATGGTATATAATTAATTAAAATTTTATTATATTGTGCCATGGTGTACCTAATTGAATTCGGTTATATTTTTGTGATTTATTTTTATTTTTGAATCAGTGCTGAATTGCCGAATGTCTGACAGCCAGTCAAGGGGTATCGTATTAACCAGTACTAACTGGGTTGGAGAGGCAGTCATTCCATGTAAAATACTGGTAGTCAGCTGCATCCGGTAAGACTGACTAAAAGATATGAGATCCTTAAATTCCATTTTCAAGGCAGGCAAAGTTTTATAGGGATTTACCATCAGGAATGTCTCAGTAGCAGCCCGGAGTCTAGATTTGTGCCCGGTTGATGGCAATGGACTCGTACATAGGACTTAAAATCACAGTTAACATCCTCTAGACTCCGCATTACTGATGATAAAGGGGTAGGCAAAGGTATGCCCATAGTAGATAAACCAATATATTTTGTAATAATATTTTATTTCAGCTATTTATAAGTTCAATGAATCGTATTTATATCAATTTACTGAGTGTAAACAAATAAAAAGGATGATAAATAGTATTATGAATGATGAATATAAAGTGTAAGTTAGCATAAATACTATATTATATTGGTTTATCTACTATCCGGCTATACCTTTGCCTACCCCTTAGGGGACTACAGGCGTGACGTTACAATTTAACCCTTTATTAATCAACAAAAGAATCGATACGACTCCTAGATGAAGCGAAAGCATTACTACAAATAACAGTTGAAAAAGAACTGTTAAAATGCTTTAAAGATTAATTCAACAGCACCTTCTTCCTTGCTCATCCTTCAAGAATAGCTAGCCTGATACATATAACAACAAGTTTGAGCATGTCCTGACCTATATATAACATTGTACGTGATACATTAGTAGATAGAGCAGGAAGTGAGATTATCCCGCGCTGAGGGTAACCTAATTAAATGAAGCCTATAAAATACCGCTAATTAAGAAAATAGCGGAAAGTTACTACCAGCCTTGGATAGGCAGTTATATTATGTAGGGATTGATCTTCAATGACAGATGTGGAAAGACCACCACCGTGTCTCGGAAAGCACGTTAAGCCGTTGGTCCCGACTGTCATTTGTAGATCTTTGACAGTCGTTACAACTAGTCCTACCAAGAGGTATCGTATTACCCAGTACTAACTGGGTTGTGGAGGTCAGACAGGCAGACATCGTCACGCCCTTGTCCCATTCTACTTGGGGTCGGAGCAACAAATTTTCTTCTGCCATTCTCCTCTGTCAGATGTCACGGCAGATAGGCAGTCGCTCTATGTAAAATACTGGTATTCAGCTGTATCCGGTTAGACTGGCAGCCGACCCCAAGCTACCACTTAATTCAACTCTTATTAAGGTGATTCATTTAATGGAGTAGCACACGAAATTCAAACATAAGATAGTCCTAAACTCTAACTCAATTCAGGAACTGGTAAATAATATAGTTATATATTGTTAGGTTATTAAACCTTACTTTAAAAATGAAATCTTTGTCATCTTCAACACGTTTCCCCCCTGTCAGAGGTCACGGCATCATTTACTTCTTTCTCTCTCATATCACTCCTCACACAATCCATCCATCTTTTCTTTGGCCTTCCTCTCCGTCTCCATCCATCAACATAAATAAACATGCCACAACCTACCAATAACCCAATGACACACATCCTCCCAACAAACCAAGTTGGTTGAAAATTGGCAGCGCAAGTTAACAGCAGGGTTTATCAGATAACCTACATATCTGTCTGTCCAGTAACTCAATTACCAGCGCAATGTCCAATGATTGGCCCCAAGTGTCTCGTTCGCACTTCCACCGTCCATCCGAATTTCTGACCGAGGAAACGTTATGAGATTTTCATGGAAATTTTAACCTTTACAGGAATATTATTTTTGCGAGAAAAAATGGATTGGAACAGTTGATTATTATTTAACGTTGTATAGCTAAAGGTTTTACGTATTTTTTAAGGAATATTTTGAAAACCCATTTGATTTTAGGACCTTTAGCATCCAGATTTTTATTTTTATTTTAGTTAGTAATAAAAATGAAGTGTACACTATCCTCGCGCTGCTCTACATTTTCTTTGCAATATCAGGTCATTAAAAAGAATTTGTATGGTACACTACCAATAAAAACCCAACTACTGAATAAAATGTAGCCTATGTTACCCGGGCCATAATAACGAATTGATTTACACCTTACTCATCAAAATCGGATGAATAGTTTAGGCGCTGCGGTGGAACATACGTAAATACAAACATTATAGACGGCTAAAATCATAACCCTTTCTTTTGGCTACGCCGTAGTCGGGTAAAAAAGAGTCAGTTTTTCGGCGCTATCAGTGTTGACAACCCTCTTATTAAGCTACTTAGTAGCGAGAACTAGCAGCTCTTGTTGTTTGTTTTTTATTTAAATTAATCTATAAACTGTTCTTTCGCAGAGTGTCGCTGAAGCAAACACTGAGAGCGCAGATTGGATATTGGTAAGTATTTTTCTTCTTTCTTAATTCAAATTTTGTTACTTCTTCGATCCCATTGAGTGAATTTTTCAATGGGATTAAGGCGGCGACCGACAGCCGTATTTTGTTCTCGCTGACGTCACGACCGAACGTACGCGACCAACCGTCAGCGCGACAAGAATTCAGGCCTAAAAGGGTTATATTGATGATTAAAAAAAAGAATTTCACGGGCTACCTTAGCGGTTCCACCTTAAAACCTTATGAATGCCAGAGTAAAAGCACGCGCGTGCCCTCCACGCCAAGCCACAATTTCACCTACCATTTTGTCACATATTTGTGTCATTTGGCACGCGCTTGCTTGACACGTATATGTGACAATGGCGTACAAAAGGTTAAGCACACCTATAATTTAGTAAACTGATCCCGCGGGTTCCTAATGAGCGGGATCAATTTACTAAAGGGCCTAATAAAGATTTATTTCTGATGTTGTTACACATTCCAATAAATTCTTCACGTTTACCTTGTATGTACATATTTAATGTTGTGAAACTAACCGTTAAACGGATCCTAATTGTTTCTGATCGAATGATATTATCTGGGATTTTCTATCACAAAAAAAATGAAAGGAGGTATTTATTTCTTAAAATATAACATTAATAATAACTTCATCAGCCATTATATTTTGGGACCGTTGGAGGTTGAAATGCCTCAAGTGAAACGCTTTTAAAGAAATCGTTGACACTTCCTAAGATTGACCTTTTCCATAACCACAGGATTATTTGGACATTTCCATCTAGCGTGGCAAGAATAAGATTAAAATTGTGGTTACATTTATGAAGATTATAAACTAAATCACAAGAATAGTTAAATATATTTGCAATATCTTTAGCCATTAGTATTATTTGGTTATTTTGTTACGGGTGTATTTTTCTACATAGGACAAAAAAATCATTTTAAAAAGTAGAGAGTGTACCTAAATAATTCAGAAAATATAGGTGAGGTGATCACTCAAAAACGAATAAAGTAATTGCCTTGTATCGGCACAGTATTGGTAACCAATAAAGGTTCCCCAATTCGAAGGAAACAAACCGGAGCATTCAGTACCACGTCACAGGATACATGCACCAGTTGTTGTCATGTCCCGTCGAATTGGTACGGCGTGTCACACGTCAAACGTGATGTACGAGCCGAATAAAATATAGGCAGAGGGCGTGACGGAAAAGGTGACGTCATTCGTCAATGAACTGTCACTTTTTTGTGGCCGATACCCTAGTTGTTCCATTTTCGAAATTGTTTTTTAAACTGAACACTTTTTCGTTTTATTTTCGGCCAGTGTTCGTGTTATTGGTGGGATTATTCTTTTTTTTTGTGTAAAATTGGCGGATGTCTGTTTTACGTTGACATTTTGATTTTTTTGAAGATTATGTCATTGTGTTGTGTTATTTAGCAAATGGATAGTATTACGAAAAATAAATAGTTATTTAACAAAATAATATCATGTTGACCAAAATAATTGTTTTTTTGGAAACCAAGATGCTATGCAAGGTTTTTCAGATATAAATTTCTCCAAAGTTTTTAACTGCTCAGTTCTGTGCAGGCATAGCGAATCATAACAGTTCTGGCTTCCATTTTCCTTAACCCTTTTCTGCTGCACGGGGCATAAATAACCCCAAACCATAATAAAACGTTAAGCCGACGACTTTAATCACGGTGATAAAAAATTTACTGAACCTATTTACAACCATACTTTACCTACGCGCGCCATCATCAAAATGGCCGTATGAAAAATTATTGTTCCTCATTAATAATTAGGGGAACAATTTTTATTGCGTAATTATGTATATATTAGCTGCTTGGTTCATTTAAAAGGGGTTATTACTGGCGCTTGTTAAGTTACTGTTGGTTAATTGTTGTATAATCTTTCCTCAATTATATTGGGGCCGCTTCATGCCTAACTAGTCAAAAATTATACATAACATCACGCCTTTAATCCACATTTCGCCAGTTATGTTTAAGTCCCATGTAATAGGGGGCGACCCTATTATCCACAACCGGGTACAAATCCAAACTCCGGTCAAGAATTTTCTACCACGAAAACGCAAACATGATCAATAATATTAAGTTTCGTAGTAATCGCAACCAGCATGCGTGTATGACCAGATGTTTGCATATTTTAGTTTTAGTTACTGTTATAATTTGTTAAAAAAATATAAACAACCGTTGTAATTAAATAAATAAATAAATGGAAGTTGACGTAGTGACGGAAGTGGTGGCATTATGTAATTCTGCTTACCCCGAATAGACAGACAGAAGAAGTAATGGCATTGGGAACAAATTTGTATTACTAATAATAGAGATCTGTCTTCACCCCCTGTGTACAAAACTCAAAAACTAAATTAAACTGTTGCAAAAACACGTGAAACAGCGCAAGAAATGAAAGAGCGTCCCCGACACCCCCAGACTCTCCCCTACAACCCCGATACTACGAGTATAGAGAGTAACTACCAAAGTACTGCAAGGGTTAATTTCATTACATTGCCCTAACTATAACTCTGTTCCTGTGTTAGTTAAACTTAATCCAATGTTTGTAATTGCTTTATCCCGCACTGAGGCTTGTATTTGTGTGTATCTGTTTGCATGTTTGTATCAATTTCTTAATAAACTAATATGGGAAAGAAGGCAAGTTTTGGGTATGGTGAACGTAGGTGTATATTATAATAATATGTGATATAGATTTCTTGTTAAATACCAAAAAAAAAAATTAAGGTTTTCAAACAGGTTCCCGGCCGCCGCGGGAGACGCCCTGCGCGCCCGGCCACCGTAGGCGCGGGCCTGTGTACGGAGAGCTATGGGCTAGCTCGCCTTCCGTCCGTCTGATGACGACAGGCCGTGTCGACGGCGCGTTCGTGTTCCACGCGCGCCTCAAAGAGAGTCAGCAAAAGGAAGGGGTCCGCAAGGGTCGATGTCTGCCGGGGCTGCGCGCCTGTTCGAAAGAGATACCGTGGCCCCGGAACGAAAAGGGCGATGAAGGAACATGGATGGGTTTTAGTCAGTAAAAGTCTGACACTCCCTCCTGCTCCGCCCAGAGAAGTCATTTGATGATTTCCCATCGGAAATAAAAAATTTTCAAACAGGTTCCTTATGTTTGAAAAACTAATTTTTTGTACGAGTACGTAAAAGACCTCTTCAGACAAACATACCTGTGTCCCTCATGTACACAATCAACCCTGAGGCCTGATTCGTGGGAAAATAAAGAATCTTAAAATTGCTTAACAGTACTACCATGGCGACACTTGAGGGAGGCCTATGTCCAGCAGTGGACGTCTTTCGGCTGAAATGATGATGATGATGAAAATACCATAAATGCTTATCACTCAAACCGTTCATGGAAACATTCCTTTCCTTTTTCTACAATTATGTACCCATGGTAAACAAAAATTGTGTTACATTGTTTTTAAACAATGTAGAGCGACTTTTGTTCATCGTGAACACAAACCTTAAATCACATAACGTAACAAAACATCACGCCTGTAATCTCCAAAGGGTTAGGCGGAGCAGTACCTCCTACTACACCCACATTTTTTTTTATCATGTAAATTGTATCATTTAATCGTATTTCTGTGTGTTGTGCTATGTCTTTTGTGTGCACTAGATAAATGATTTATCTATCTATTTTGCTAGTTATATTTAAGTCCCAGGTTATAGGGTACCGACCTCCCTAGTGGTGTCAGTGTAGTTTGCTACGCTGACGACACGCTGGTGCTGGCACAGGGGGGGTCGCACGAGGCGGCGGCCGAAGCTATGACACGCGGGGTTGCGATAGTCGTTGAGAGGATCCGGCAACTGGGTCTCGAGGTGGCATTGCACAAGTCCGAGGCCATGTGCTTTCATGGGCCTCGGAATGCGCCACCTCCGGGATCCATACTCACGGTAGGAGGGGTATCCATCGGTGTCGAGTCGACTTTGAAGTACCTAGGACTCGTCCTCGACAGCCGGTGGAACTTCGTGGAGCACTTCCGACGTTTGGCCCCCAAACTGGAACGGACTGGGGCTGCCTTCAGGCGGCTCCTGCCCAACCTGGGGGGGCCGAACGCCTCCTGCCGGAGGCTCTATGCGGGAGTCGTGCGGTCCATGGCCCTTTACGGGGCCCCGGTGTAGGCGCGTTCCTTGAGGCTGCGTGCAGCCCACTACCTGAACGCGCCCCAAAAGGTGGTAGCCGTAAAGCTGGCCCGTGGGTACCGCACGATTGCCCGCGAGGCGGCGTGCCTCCTTGCCGGATTGCCGCCATGGGATCTGGAGGCCATAGTCCTCGCGCGCCTGCATGAATGGCGCGCGGAGGCGCTTCGCCGGGGGGAAACTCCGCTGCCGCGACAAATTGTCGCTCAGCGGACTGACTTCCGGCGGGATCTCATGGCGACATGGAGAGAGCGACTGTCGCAACCCCGTGCAGGGCACGCCACGATAGTGGCGATAAGTCCCCTCTTTGAGGAGTGGCTGGAGAGACGCCACGGCGTCCTCACCTTCCGCCTGACGCAGGTCCTCACCGGACACGGTGTTTTCGGGAGGTTCCTGCATCGAATCGGGCGGGAGGAAACGCCCGGGTGTTTCCATTGCGAGGATCGACCGGAGGACACGGTGGAGCACACGGTGGAGGTGTGCCCCGCGTGGGCGGAGCACCGCCGTGTCCTCGAAGCGGCGATTGGCGGCGGCGACCTCTCGCGTCCGGCCCTGGTGCAAGCCATGATCCGGAGCGAGACGGAATGGGACGCCGTCACCTCCTTCTGCGAAGCAGTAATGCTAGAGAAGGAGGTGGCGGAACGTGAGAGGGAGAGAACCTCACAGCGTCCCGGCCGCCGCGGGAGACGCCCCGGGCGTCGGGGGCCACCACGTGGCCCCCGGCCACCGTAGGCGCGGGCCTGTGGACGGTGGGCTATGGGCTAGCTCGCCGTCCGTCCGTCTCATGACGACAGGCCGTGTCGACGGCGCGTTCGTGTTCCACGCGCGCCTCAAAGAGAGTCAGCAATAGGAAGGGGTCCGCAAGGACCGATGCCTGCCGGGGTTGCGGGACTGTTCGAAAGAGATCGACCGAGACCGTGACCCCGGAACACAAAGGGCGATGAAGGAACATGGATGGGTTTTAGTCAGTAAAAGTCTGACACTCCCTCCTGCTCCGCCCAGAGCGGGAGAAGTCATTTGATGATTTCCCATCCGAAAAAAAAAAAAAAAAAAAAAAAAAAAGGTTATAGGGTAAGGTAAGCTTACGGCCATCAACTGGGCACACAAATCCCTGCTACTGAGAAATTCCTGATGTAAAAACCCAATAACACATTGCCCGCCTCGGGAATCGAACCCAGGTCCTCATACTCAGCAGTTCACTAGACCAACGAGGCAGTCACCCTTAAAACAGTATAAATTAATCTGCAAAAGTTAATCCAAACACCAGTTTACACAGCCACGTTAATCAACTCGTATACTTTATGAAAAAAATAATCTAAAAATAACTCTATTAAAGCGTTATGAAAGCACGCTTCAATTACCGGTCTAGTATTCGCAGGGTTAAAAAACACACACTTGAATATCGACTTAATTTGTAAGGAAATAAGGTGTGATGTTGTGTGTGCGTTTATGTGTAAAAAGGGGTAAGTAACGAGTCACTTTAGTTTCAAATTGACTCCAGAGGGGTTGCAATGGTAACGTTCTCCGTTTGTTTGTAAAAATGAACGAAAATTTTGATTGGATTTTTTGATTAATTAGTTGAGTTGTTTTCATATGGGGAGGCTGTGGTTGCAGGGTTAATTAATAATATAATTTTTCAGGTGTACACTTGTTCGTCCACATATTATCATTACCTGATTAATATAAAAAAAAAATGCATAGTTTCAGTAGGTAGAATTAATTAAAAATGGGGCCGAGAATTAACTGAACTAGAAAAAGTTATATGTAGATGAGGTCGAGGTCGTACCTATAATATGTAATAGATCAGATTAAAGGACATTAAAATCTAATTATTCAAAAAAAATACCAGAAACGATCACAAGTTACGACTTGAACATTCGTTGACATGCAATTACGTCCTTCTGTTTGATTTTTAAGGCAAATATTCCTCCGCCTCCAATAATACCAATCAGTATTCTGCGGGTCTAAAATGGCCGCTTTAGCAGAATCATAGTAAAAATCACGTTAAAAATTCCATTCCATTTTAAGAATTTAAAATTTGTAACGTGATTCATATTACGATTCTGCTAAAGCGGCCATTTTATTTAGGCCCGCTGAAAACGTACAACACAGGTACCTAATTATATTCTCCACCAATCTCTCATTTACTTATACTGCTAAACAAGCAACATGCACTCAAAAACCCATAAAGGGGTTCCAATTTAAAATTCAATCCTTCCGTTCCCCAACATATTTACAAAGAGCAACCAAAACAAAAGAACTCACACTTTAACAGACCTCACAGACCTCCAACTTGTCGATATAAAGGGTCCAGTCAGTAACCGAATAATTTTCCGAAAATCTACATAAGATAGAAAACAAAGGTCCTAACGTGAATGATAACGGAAAACGCCTATTTCCTAATAGACGGAGGGACTCGCCCGCAAAATTTTGAAACGGACCAATTTGCATGTTAACACGGGATCGACAATGCGATAATTGAATACTAGGGGTACGTGGGTTTTCAATGTAATCTATTCTCGTGTTCCGATCCTTCGTCTGTTTTAAATTTGTTCAGGGTTCTGTATAGTTATGTTGGGAGTAGGGATAGCTCTCGGTGCCTCGGGCGGTAGGATACTGCTACCGTACGAGTATATTGTTCGTGATGAGGTTTTCAACTCTGGTTCAGGTATAAAATAGTGAGTACATTTTGGGTGTAATATGCTTTTGCATGTTCTTATAGTAAAATTCTTACAGGAATTTTGGCCTGTTGCCTAGTTATGTTTTTGTTATGAAATCATGTCTTGAATGGGCAAAAAATTCATGGTATTTTGAGGTGTGCCTTATTTTTTTTTTAAGTTTACCTGTACCTTAAGTTTTTCTTAATTTTGCGCTTAAATTGTGTTCGGTAACACTTAGGTACTAGTTACAAAAATAATGATATTATTTTTCCTTAATGGTTGAAGCGAGATAAATCGTATTTATTTACTTAGACCCAACGGGAAAGAAACTGTAAACCTAATGGCGCATAGCCGAGCATAGCTGGTTCCCAACATCGTCATTGGTTGAAAACGTGGTAATGTCATTTTATATTTCAAAATAGCTTAACCTCATTGGTCAGATTGAGACCAACTATGGTGGCGCCATCTTAGATTCTCTTTGCCTTTGCACCACAACTACATGCGTTTAGCTCTATACCCGCGTTTTTAAAATAATTTTCATATTTAGGTAATAGTTTGAAGTGCGCTTAGTGATTTGTTATGCAAATGGGTCATACTCGTCCCAAATGGGCCGTGGGCATGTGGGACCAGTTGATGATGTTTGGTTGACCGTACTTTCCCAAAACATAACTTTGTTTTGTTTTCTTGTGCTCCCAAAATACCATTTAAAAATATTTAGGGGAAATCCGGGACCGCGGTCCTGGTCCCAAAAGCCCCCCGACCAATAATTTTCATTTAATCAATAATCTTTGTTACAAAAAAGAAAGACTGACTCCTGCGCTAAGTGATACAAGAGTCAGTGCCCCCTCGATTACTTTCATTATAAACTTTACCATAAGCTGGAAAGGTAAGCCGCCAGAACAAAATAATCTCATTCGGCTCTGCTAATCGGCAGATATTAGGCATAGCATTAGATTTGTTTAAACGTATCAATGCGTTGAATTATTACCAAATAAAAGCAGCTTAAACGTTAAACCCTGTATTAGTAGCAAATATTCCATCGGCCAATACAATAATAATTCGTGTACGGTTTTAGGCTGCGTTTATGTAATTCGATCATTGATGGTATTATTTGTCCTATTAATATTTATAATTACTGCTAATTTGAACGAAGGTAATGATTGTGTTAGCAGCGCTTTACGGCTGCATAGTGTTTTTAAGCTAAGCTTTTGATTTAATTACGTTTTACCCGACTGCGGCGAAGCCCAAAAGGAGGGTTATTAGAATTGGGTATTATTATTATGGGTTTCGTATAGAAATTGTTTAGTTTGACGGTCAGAATGATCCCTTTGGATATTACGGGTGACTTACCATCAATCCGCACAATATATACTGCCTCGTTGGTTGAGTGGTTGCTGAGCGTTAGGTCCTGGGTTCGATTCCTGGGTCGGGCAAAGTGATATTGGGTTTTGCCATTAGGAATGTTCTCAGTAGCAACCACGGGGTCTGGATTTGTGCCCGGTTGATACCAATAATCTCGTCCGCTATTGTATGTAATTTAAACATAACTGGCGAAATCTAGGTGTACTATAATTGGGTACCTGCCCCGTTGGTCTCGCGGTCGCAAGCGCGACTACTAAGCGTGGGGTCCTGGGTTCGAATCCCAGGTCGGGCAAAATGTGCTACTGGGTTTTTCCATTAGAAATTTCTCAGTAGTAGCGGTTGGGCAGGAGTAGTAGCCGGAGTTTGGAAGTTGGCGGTATGATACCCCCGTGCCTCGGATAGCACGTTAAGCCGTTGGTCCTGCGCCTGATCTCTCTCCGGTCGTGTCGGATTGCCGTCCCATCGGACTATGAGAGTAAAGGAACAGAGAGTGCACCTGTGCCTGCGCACACACTTGTGCACTATAATATCTCCCGCGCCGATGGCTAATCTTTGCTAAGATTGGCCGCCGTGACCGAAAACGGTCAGGAGGACTATTATTATTATTAATTGAGTACACCTCTGCCTGACCCGGGGATCTCGGGGATTACTGGTGTAATGTTAACAAAAAATAAAACATGAATGAATACATATGCCAGAAAATTACACAACATAAGCACCAATAAGGCCAAGCGCCATAGTACGTAGAAGGATGCGCAGAATTGTGCGTTAGACTGACAAATTGCCAATTTATGTTCTCCGTTATGAAGGGTAAGTTATCCTCATCAAGTGGGCACAAATCTAGACACTAATGAAATGAAATGAAATGATGTTTATTTTTGCAATTAGGTTCTTACAAACGTCATTTTTTTAAAACTAGATGGGGCTGTTGTTTCGTACCTGACTACTCTGAGAAGAAACAGCCGAAACAAACTCAGAGGTCATAGTCTCTTTTGAAGTCCAGACATAAACTTGTTCAATTCAGATGAGGACTAGTCTAGCCTGCTGATAGAAAAAGCCTAATTAAACCAAACAATAATGAAACACTAGCGCTTGCTACCCAATAGACAAGCAAAAAAATAAATTGAATTTACCTATTTTTTTTTTCTCCAACAAAGTCTTGCACAAAAATAACCTTTTCATATAATCTGCCATAATCAAAGTGAACAAAAACACGTAAACTCAAAATATACTTCTCTAAGTTTGGACGTGTCGAGGCATGTTCTCAAGCTGCGCCCTGATTTATTGGCGTTCGCAGACTTTGAGGGGGGGCGTGGACCCTGAGGGGAAGCAGTGTAGCTGGAATTCATTATAAGAAAGTATTTTGAATCACGGATGTGTTTGAAAGTTGGTGGACTGTCGATTGTTTTAATACTAAGGACCCAATCATCCGGGGTATCATGAGCTCGGACGAATTCTGCTCATTTTTAAAACAAAATCCCGTGCACACGATCTCCACATCTGTTTACCACCCTTAACGAATCATCAACACGAAGAAGGAGAAGAACTATTGTTGGTCTTATTTTTTATTATTGTTATTTTTTTTCTTTCGACCCTTTTTTTCATTACCAAAAACAAGGGATCAGATGCTGCGATGCTATTGGTTGATGAGCTTAAATAAGCGCTTCAATACGGCCGAATGCTACAAGCAAAAAGAGTACTAGTATTTGTGGTGAAATTTCGTCCGAATTCGCCACAAAGTAAATTCGCCTCGGAAAAAGATATGTATAAACTCGCCACAGCACCATTTTCATGAAGAAAAATCCGCCATATTGTTTATTTCTGTACAGACAGCAAAAGCGGCTTCGCCCTCGTGAAGTTTGATAATTGTCCCATGGAATCTTACTACCGGGATAAAAAGTATCCTATGTGTTAATCCAGCTTATAAACTATATGTGTGCAAAATTTAATTCAAACCCGTTTAGCAGTTTTTGCGTGAAAGAGTAACAAACATCTATACATACATACTCACAAACTTTCGCATTATAATGTTAAAAGTAAAGGATAAAGAATGTGATAAAAGAAGGCATCGGTTTTCAGAATTTTACTGTAACAAACTTACAGTTGATATAAAAAGAAGAACTGTAACTAACATGCTTGTTAAAACTTCAAAGTATTCTTAATAATACGACTCTTTTTCATGAACATTTTCATGAAAAATATGTGCTAGTCTAGCCTTTACAAATACGTATTCTTATTGCTTATGCTAAACTAGGTTTTGCTCGCAACTTTGCCGGCGTGAATTTAGGACTTTGGCATGTAAACTTTCATCCCTTATCGTTTGTTGTTAGACTTAGAAGAGGAATACAATGTTTTATCCTAGAGATCCCAGTATATTTTGAAGCTGTCTACAGTATGTTCTGCAAACATTTGGGAAGCTGCATCTATATCATATCTTTCATCATGAAATATTTATAAATGAGAGGGCCTTGACAAAATAACATTATAATTATCAGCAATAATGACAACGAAAAAGTCTAAAAAGCTTGTCTTTGACTAAAGTAAACAAACATTTCAAAAACAAGCTTTTAGGAAATGTAGGTGAGATCATTGTATTTTTTTCGTATTCTTCTCATAAAAGACTTTTTTGGGTTCCGTACCCAAAGGGTAACAACGGGATCCTATTACTAAGACTCCACTGTCCGTCTGTCCGTCTGTCTGTCACCAGGCTGTATCTCATGAACCGTGATAGCTAGACAGTTGAAATGTTCACAGATGATATATTTCTGTTGCCGCTATAACAACAAATACTAAAAAAAAACAGAATAAACTAAATATTTAAGAAGGCTCCCATACAACAAACGTGATTTTTTTGCCATTTGTCTATTGTTGTGCAGAAAATGAACAGAACCCTTCGTGCGCGAGTCCGCTCGCACTTGGCCGGTTTTTATAGCAATTAATACCCTTCATGGTGGTGCAAAAATAATAACTAGCCCGCCATCTTTGGGCTATCTGTTTTAAAACAAAGTCGCAAGATTTAACCTAAACAAACAAGCATACATACAAACATTGCAGGTTAATAAAAGCTTGTAAAAAACGTACAGTCGGTTGTGGTCTTTTCCGCCTGATCAGTGAATTTTTTTTCGCTTAAATCATGCGGAGGCACCAAGCCACACCCCCTTATAGTTTAAATAACAATAACTCTCGTTTGGCGTGCGTCGTCAGTGCGCTCGGCCGATCGGCGTTCATTATTTCTATACAAAGTGAACGGAGCGGGGCTAGAGAGTGTTTCTTTGTTGTAAGTGCAAGCAAAAATTTGCTTAGTGGTGATCAAGCGGGAGTGTCCTCGATAGTACCTATGAGACTTACATTTATGAGCTATCAAAAAGCAAGCCCGGGTAAGGTAAGCCCGGGCCAGCCTTACGGCTACCACCTTTTGGGGCGCGTTCAGGTAGTGGGCGGCTCGCCGCCTCAATGAACGCGCCCACACCGGGGCCCCGTAAAGGGCCATAGACCGCACGACTCCCGCGTAGAGCCTCCGGCAGGAGGCGTTCGGCCCCCCCGGTTGGGCAGGAGCCGCCTGAAGGCAGCCCCAGTCCGTTCCAGTTTGGGGGCCAAACGTCGGAAGTGCTCCACGAAGTTCCACCGGCTGTCGAGGACGAGTCCCAGGTACTTCAAAATCGACTCGACACCGATGGATACCCCTCCTACCGTGAGTAAGGATCCCGGAGGTGGCGCATTCCGAGGCCCATGAAAGCACATGGCCTCGGACTTGTGCAATGCCACCTCGAAACCCAGTTGCCAGATCCTCTCGACGACTATCACAACCCCGCGTGTCATTATTTCGGCCGCCGCCTCGTGCGACCCCCGTTGTGCCAGCACCAGCGTGTCGTCTGCATAGCAGACCACGCTGACGCCGCTAGGGAGATCGGCGCGCAGCACCCAGTCGTACCCGATGTTCCACAAGGACGGCCCTAGAACCGATCCCTGTGGAACACCGCACGACATCTCTCGCCGGTTCCATTCTCCGCTGCGACCGGGGTAGATAACGGCTCTATCCGTTAAGTAGTCCCCGACCACACGACGAAGGTAGGTCGGCACCCGGTGATACCGGAGTGCCTCCCTAATGCAGCTCCAGGGCATGGTATTGAAGGCATTGGCGATGTCGAGAGACACCGCCAAGACAACCCTACCCCGGGACACTGCATCCCCCGTCGTGAGAGCTCTCACGACTGATGATGGCGTCCACCGTAGAGCGCCCCTTGCGGAAACCAAACTGGTGTTCCGCAAGATCCGGCCCCGTCCCCGCAAGGTGCTCGGCGAGGCCGTTTGCAATTACTCTTTCAAAGAGCTTGCCCACCTTACTTGGCTTGGGCTTGGGCTTTACCCTTAAGGTAAGACATTGAAGAGAGATACCTAAAGACTACTTGTATTGTATTGTATTGTATAACGGGCTGGTGTCCGCAACTCCACGTCAAAGCGCGTATTTTGCGTAAGGGCTATAATCCACCACGCGGGCACAGTGCGGATTGGTAGATGTCACATGTCTTCGAATTTTTGGTTCCAGGACATGCCGGTTTCCTCACGATGTTTTCCTTCACCGTTTTGAGAGCAGTGGTGATGAAATGAATTACACAAAGTAATGCGCCTGCCTGGGTTCGAACCCACGACTTACTGTTCGTAAGTCGGGGCCGCCACCACTGGGCCACCGCTGCTCTCTAAAGACTACTTTTTTTCGATTTACTTTTTACAAATAAATATTTTAACAAATATCAAAATAAAAAACGAGAAACCAAATAATTATTACTATGAGTAGACTTCTAATTGAAAGCTATTTATTCTGATCTAAATAGTGGTTACGAACTTTTCCTTATAAAATGAATTTGTTTTTAGCATTTTTAATGCCAAAAGGTAACCTTTTAATGGTTTAATTGAAATAAATGTTTTCACTTTGACATTATATCAAGGTAGGTCGACGAACTTAGATCCAGCAACAAAAACAAACAAATAATAAATAAACATCTCTCCGCATTCATATCGACTTTACTTAGTAAAGTGTATTCAAATGTTTCTCAGCAAACAAAGTGTTCGCCAGTATTTCTCTGTCGCAATAATCCACCACGCGGGCCCAGTGCGGATTGGTAGATGTCACATGTCTTCGAATTTTTGGTTCCAGGACATGCCGGTTTCCTCACGATGTTTTCCTTCACCGTTTTGAGAGCAGTGGTGATGAAATGAATTACACAAAGTAATGCGCCTGCCTGGGTTCGAACCCACGACTTACTGTTCGTAAGTCGGGGCCGCCACCACTGGGCCACCGCTGCTCTCTAAAGACTACTTTTTTTCGATTTACTTTTTACAAATAAATATTTTAACAAATATCAAAATAAAAAACGAGAAACCAAATAATTATTACTATGAGTAGACTTCTAATTGAAAGCTATTTATTCTGATCTAAATAGTGGTTACGAACTTTTCCTTATAAAATGAATTTGTTTTTAGCATTTTTAATGCCAAAAGGTAACCTTTTAATGGTTTAATTGAAATAAATGTTTTCACTTTGACATTATATCAAGGTAGGTCGACGAACTTAGATCCAGCAACAAAAACAAACAAATAATAAATAAACATCTCTCCGCATTCATATCGACTTTACTTAGTAAAGTGTATTCAAATGTTTCTCAGCAAACAAAGTGTTCGCCAGTATTTCTCTGTCGCAAATACTGAAGGAACGTACTTCGCGACCGCGTCTAGAAGATTTGTTCTGTTGCTATTGTCTGTTTCGACGTATATTCTTTAACTAGGTACATGGACATTGGTCATGAGTGTTTTTCTTTGTAATTTTTCTATTCTACATATTAATATAGTATACTGATGGTTTTGTTACGGAATATCGACACAGTATGAATATGAACAGTACGGAAACTACCTACAAACGCTCGAAACCGTACTCTCACACAAACATGCGCATCGACGGGGCCCCCAAGGATTGCGCGGTAAAGAGCTGTTTGTACTCGGCTTCATCAAAACCGGAGCTATCGTATTTTAAACTTCCTGCTGATTTTGAAAGGTAAGAATGATTTATTGTTATAATCGTTATCGGAATAAAAGTCCTTGTGATCGATCATAATGAATTCGTGAACTTATTTGTAATTCTAGCATGGCGGCGGTTTTGAGGGTATTTAATTTTGTATGTGGTAACAAAAAGTAAATCCAAGATGGCGGTTGCAATAATTATTAACTGTTTTGATACGGGTGTCGTTTTCGTGGTTTTTTTTTAAGTAAATAATAAAGGGATTTTAAGTGGTGGTGGTAGGTGTTTAAAGTTTTTTTTTTATTTTCTTTTGTTTTTTTTTTCTTTATTTTTTTATGTAATGGGATTTTTAATCCCTAGGTATCACACGCATTTTCAGGTTGAAACGCGGTACGGTTCGCAGCCTTTCATGAGCCCTGCCCGCGCGCCACCTGTGCTGCGCGTACCCGTTCCGACGAGCGCACAAAACGTTACAGTGCAGCGCCTTGCTCCAGCCAAAACTTGTAAAAGGTTACGCCGTAATGACAAAGTTAAAGATCTATAATTCTACAAGTTGTTGTGTGTTAATATTAAACTGTTTTTCGTGTTTCAATTATCGTCTTTTGTTGAGATTAACCGACGCCATAAGATAACCTATTAAAATGAGAGGTTTTCTTTTTGAGTATTAAAAAAAACATGGTTTCCAAGAACTCTGTAGATGGCGTTGAACTGACTACGTTACTAGGTGCCAAAGCCAAAACGCTTGGAAAAAAAATGCGTCACATCACATCCGCTCGTTGACTGACACTTTCGTTTGTTTAAGGTGAATGCTCCAACCAGCCCGCGAAATTCCAATTTACTTACGTTTTTGCAATTTGCAGGCCAATACTAGAGTGTATGTTGATTAATATATTATTCGCGGCTGTAAGACGTATGTAGTTACAGTATATTATAGTCATCAAAATAATCAATACAACCCTCCAAGTTCATAAAGGTGCAGGAATGACTTTGACCTTGAAAAAGTCATTTTTCCACCTTTATGAACTTAGAGGGTTGTATTGATGAAATGATGTGACGTTCCGTTCCTTGCAGCAACTTAGCAAGTTCAGCGCCATCTATCCTGCGACTAGGGAAGAGTTTAAAAGAAAATCCCTCATTGTATTTGTAAGTTAAAAGAAAATCCCTCATTGTATTGTATTGGTAAGTTATTTCAATTCGATTGATTGATCACAACAGAGTCAAAATGTTTTAATAAAAAAAACAATCAACAAGATTAAAAGGGACAACCCTATGATTTCAATGGAGCGAGAGAGGTAATTATTGCGTCAACTAGGTACTGTCCATATTTATACTGTGCTATCGATTCCAAAAGAATAGAACTTGCCCCGGCGCGTGAATGTAGCGTCCTTGTATATACGTATTGGTCTTGAGAGCTTCTCTTTATACACGCAGACTGTTAATAAACATGCATTTTTGCGAATTTGATCCGTCTTTATAGGGGTCAAGACGACTTATTCCTGAAATCCCCCTAAGGGGGAAAAGTGGAATCTAAAAAGAAAAGTCTTGAATTCCCCCCTGACAATTCCCCTTAGGGGGGAAAACTGGAATCGAAAAAATACTTAATCAACAAATCCCCCCTGAAAGTGCCCCCGGGGGGGAAAACTGGAATGTAAAAAATAAAGTTTATAATTCCCCCCTGAAGTCTTTAAAACTTGAAAAATTGACTAAAGAGTGCCTCGCCACCGGCGCGTGGCGCTGGGTGACGATTTGTTCGCCGGTGGTCGTTACCAAAATACACTGGACCGCAATGTCAATATCTGCAAAAGTCCTTTACCTAGTTTTATGAAATAAAGACTAAATTAAAGAATATTTAATGCCACATAAAATAATTTTATAAAAACCTTTTTTAATAACTTTTGATAATTGTATAAAAAACTGAAATTAAAAAACAACGGTCGTTTTTGAATTTAGTAAATTCAAAAACGACCGTTATCAAATCAATTGTTAAATAATAATAAATAAATAGTAAAAAAATATATATATATATACAAATAAGCTCAAAAGAAAGGTGTTATGTATTTGTATAAGTATTCATATACATGCATGTGTTTCAATTTTTTTCTTCTAACGACTCGTAGAATGTGTTTCTGTTTGTATGTTTTCTCGTAGCCAATTTAACAGTTTACCCCATCCCAAACTGGGCTGTTTTGCCATTTGTATCCCTCTTGCTTAAAAAGTTTCGTAACTTTCGTGGGCACCAAAATTACAAAAAAGAACATCTTTGTAGTTTATGCACCGATTTACATATAATAAAAATTGTATGTATAGTTTTAACAGCGTCTTATATGTGTGTCCATGAACTTGAAGATTACTCTAAAAAAAAAATTGCAACGAAAGTTACACGGAGAATACTTTGTGAAGAACTTCCTTGTAACTCTATAAAGACAATCTTTTGGAATTAGCCGTTGGATGCCAACAGGGTGACCCTCTTGGGCCAGCCATTTTTAGTTCAGCAATTAATCCAATTATTCGACAGCTAAATTTCAAATTTCGCAGTTCGAATGGCTTTTGTTGAGATTTCAAAATCACATTTGTATATGCGGAGGAGTACTTTGACGCCTAAGTGTCCTATTAACGTCGTTGTATAGAGGGTGGAATTTTTCAAAGCCACCTGGAGGGAAAGTACTCTTAATACTGGAGATAGCAAATTTTACTCAAAGGAAACATTCCTTTGTTTTTAAAAAGAAACAAATCTGCATTCACAGATTTTTTTTATGTCCTTTGAAAAAAAGTGGTTATTCTTATTGAAATTTTTTTACCATTGAATTTATAACTTTAGATTTCATGGTTTTCATTTCATTCAATTTATCATGCTTGTTACAGAGATTTGATCCATATGATTCACCCTATCGATATTAGCATTTAAATTTTGTTTTTTTTTTCATTAAGGTTCAGTTTTTGATAAAATGAAAATAATTAACTTTATTTTTTTTTTTATTTTATTACATTATTGTTCAGTTTTTGAGGAAGTCTCTCAGGGGGAATAGTGGAATAACTCAAAATGAAAAGGGGACTTTCTGGATAATTTTTACATTGAAGCCCCGTTTTCCCCCTTGAGGGGGATTCTCTTAGGGGGGATTAGTGGAATAAGCCGGTCAAGACACAATTTGTTCTAACCTTCACTTTTTTTTTTTTTTTTTTTCGGATGGGAAATCATCAAATGACTTCTCCCGCTCTGGGCGGAGCAGGAGGGAGTGTCAGACTTTTACTCACTAGAACCCATCAATGTTCCTTCATCGCCTTTTGTGTTCCGGGGTCACGGTATCTCTTTCGAACAGTCCCGCAACCCCGGCAGGCATCGGTCCTTGCGGACCCCTTCCTATTGCTGACTCTCTTTGAGGCGCGCGTGGAACACGAACGCGCCGTTGACACGGCCTGTCGTCATGAGACGGACGGACGGCGAGCTAGCCCATAGCCCACCGTCCACAGGCCCGCGCCTACGGTGGCCGAGGGCCACGTGGTGGCCCCCGACGCCCGGGGCGTCTCCCGTGGCGGCCGGGACGCTGTGAGGTTCTCTCCCTTTCTAACCTTCACTCAAATTAACATACAAAATTCATCTAGCTCTTCTGCAGGGCGTTAAAAAGGGGAACTGATTTGGTATAATTTTAATTAAATCAGATTTCAATCTGATTTTTCGGATTCATGTGCGTAGGTATTGTACGAGTATAATTATCACTTGCTTCGGTGACGGAAAACATCTTTAGGAAACCAGCACGCCTGAGAGATATATCTCGGCATGTAAGTAAACCCAACTCAGAGGCCCATGGGCGGCATAAAAATTCTGACACCAATTTAGGCACTAATCACACGATTAAGAAGAAAGAAGAATCAAATCCTGGTACATTTTTTTTAAATACTGCCAGCTTGAATCATCTCACTGCAGAGCAAAGGACTCTCTGTAACCCCCAGTAACTTCAGTTTAAATTTAATTCTAGTAATATTAATGTGAGTATTTTGGCAGACAATTGCCACTACACAAACACACACATTTCCTTTATCATAAACCATTTGAACAACCGTATCTATCGTCTGCAACAAATCGTAGAGCAATATCTCTACACACATAAACTAGATAGAGGTGCGAAATCCTAGCACGTCCCTCTACCTGCTCTATGGTAGAGTATAAAAGTCTGTACGTAGGGGTCGACGCGCATAATTCTCTCTGGAAGACAAACTACCCCTGTTTAAGGGGAAGTATGCTGCCTTGGTTATGTGAAAGGTGTAAGGAAATGTTATGGGAAAATTGTTATCTTTTGATATTCTGTTGAATGGTTCAGTTTTAAATAAACTGAACCATTCAACTGTACCGTCAAAGTTAAATTTTTTATCGTTTGTAAATAAAAAATCAGCCAAGTGCCAGTCGGACTCCCGCATGAAGGGTTCCGTACCATCTCAGTGCAAGAGACCCCTTTAGTTTTTAATTTATTTATTATTTGTTGTTAAAGCGGCAACAGTAATACACGTATAATATAATAAATGTAGTAATATATAAATGATCTTCCCTATTTACTGAAAAACCAACCGCAAAATATGGTGTTATTTGCTGATGACACTTCCCTAATTTTTAAGATAAATAGGCGGGCCCAAAATCTAGATGACGTGAATAATGCCCTACTTCAGGTCCAAAATTGGTTCACAGCAAACAATTTGGTATTAAATGAAAAAAAAACCAAATGCATAAGATTTGCTTTACCGAATGTTAAAAGTAATGATTGTGATATAATATTGAATAAAGAGAAACTTGAATTCGTAGATAAAACGGTTTTCCTGGGGATTACGCTTGATTCAAGGCTACAATGGGGTTCTCATTTGACTTCTCTTGCGGGGCGGCTAAGTTCAGCAGCCTATGCCATTAGAAAAATCCGTCAGTATACTGATGTAGATACCGCTAGACTGGTTTATTTTAGTTACTTTCATAGTATAATGTCTTATGGCATTTTACTGTGGGGACGGGCTGCAGATATTGAGTCTATATTTATTCTGCAGAAAAGAGCCATCAGGGCCATATATAATCTTCGTAAGCGCGATTCTCTAAGGGAACTGTTTAAGGATATTGGCATCATGACGGTACATTGTCAATACATCTACGAAAACATAATGTACGTCAGAAAAAATCTGCACCTTTTTGGTAAAAGGGGTGACAGACATAATTACAGTACTAGAAATAGGGACCAACTAGTTCAGCCAGGTTTCCGACTCGCTAAAGTAGACTCATCTTTCATGGGGTACTGTTTGAGATGCTATAATAAAATTCCACAAAGTATTCTTGAGCTGAATGAGACGAAATTTAAAACATGCATTAAACGCACACTATGTAAGCAAGCATATTACAAGTTGAGCGATTATATCGCTGATAAAAATGCTTGGCTCAATGCTGGTCCTGCTCCACAAGGACAGGGGCGCATAAATTGATAGCATTAAAATGTATTGTTGGAGCTGCTGAAGATTGTACAACTATCTTTGCATTGTATAGATTCAACCTCTTTAGTATTATATAAATGTATAGCCCATATTGTGTGAGTACTATGTACTAGAAAGCTATCATTCACTGGAAACCTACGTCTTTTCTTGACTTGAATGTGCCCTGGCGGTTTAGAGTATGTCATGCTCACTCAAATGTCTCGCTGATGGTGGCGCATGTGTCGGATCATTTAGTTCCCTTCAAAATGGTTGAGTTGAATGGTGCTGATCCATGCGTCATGTCCGTGAACGGGCGCTGTCGGTTGTGACTGGTCATCTCTTAGTTGCCATGGCTTATTTGAATGAATTATTTTGAATTGTATTTTTGTTGTTTGTGTGTTTTTGCTGTGGACACTTTTAACGTGCACATCTTGCTACATTGTTCTCACATAATATACCATCTCAACATGAATGATGTAACCAAGATTATGTAACAATATTCTGATTTAAAAGAGTGTCCATGGAGTTTCTTGCCCGTTCTTCTCCATAGAGATCTACGCTAGGGAATGGGCAACTACAGTACTTTCACAGTTTTTATGTCTTGTGACTGGGACTGTAGCTACATTTAATTTTCATCTTTGTTTCGACAATTCAAAAGTGCCTGTAACTGGCTTACTTGAAATAAATGCTTTGATTTTGATTTTGATTTTTGACGTAAAGTGAAAATTTCAACTGTTTACCTATTACGGATCATGAGATACAGCCCGCTGACAGACAGACGGACGGACAGACAGCGAAGGCTTAGTAATAAGGTCCCGTTGGTTACCCTTCAGTAACCAAAAGGAGTACTTCTCATGTTTTTTGACAATAATATACCAACACAAAGCATCGTAGGCAATAATGGACATGACAATAAAATAAAACGCCATTATTTTATGTAAATTAACAGAAATAAAATCAGTTAGGCAAATTATTTATAATGAAACACAATTGATTTATTCCATAACAAGAAGAATTAATATGAAAAAGAATAACTTGACCCAGATGAACCGATTTTTGTATGTGAAAGATTGCCAAAGTAATGTTGCCCTTTTTTTTTTTTTGTGGTGGGAAATCATCAAATGACTTCTCCCGCTCTGGGCGGAGCAGGAGGGAGTGTCAGACTTTTACTGACTAAAACCCATCCTTCATCGCCCTTTGTGTTCTGGGGCCACGGTATCTCTGTATCTCTTTCGAACAGTCCCGCAACCCTGGAAGTAATCTTGCCCTTAAGTGAAGAATTTTACCACTTCTAAACTATTCCTTGATAAGGGACTGTGTAGGCTGATTAATTTCATTACACACTCCCCCGTCATCTGATCGCTCCTTGTAATATTAATTGATGTTCTCCGAGATTCTCCAATCTTCTCCAGAATAATTCTCTAGAGTTCTCCACAGTAATCGAGACTAGGACGAATTTGATATTTTTTCTAGCAACTTCGGAACATAGATTTGCAATTAGTCGTGTTGTTTTTGGAAGCAGTCTGTGATTTTTCCAGATTTCTGGTACCAAATTACGTATTTTCCTAGCAACAGAGATGGACTATGTTGTGACTACGTAGCAGGATTTTCTTCTGCGTAAAACAGTTTTTTGAAATAGGGTCTAGATGTGAATGCTGAGCATGGGGCCCTGGGTTCGATTCCCATGTCGAGTATTTTTGCGTTTTTCAATTAAGAATTTCTCATCATACATTCACGTTTTTTTTTAATTCCCATAAAAAACGGGTTATCATCATCATCAGCCTATTAATGTTCCCACTGCTGGGACACAGGCCTCCTCTCTATGAGAGGGAAACCGAAAAACGGGTAATAGTAGGGTATTTATTTCCACATTTTCATTCCTGATTGCAAGCGCATCTGATGAGCATGAGGTCCTGGGTTCGATTCCCAGGTCGAGTAAAGTGTTAGTGAGTTCTAGTAAAAAATTCTCAGTAGCAACCACGGAATCTGGAATTGTGCCTGGTTGATGTCAATAGGCTCACCCCCTATCAACTGGCGAATTGTGAGTGTACTATTAGGAACACCTCTGCCTAAACCTACGTGATGTTATGTAATTCTCATTCCTAAACAGAGACTATTTTTGCCAACCTCTATTGTTCCACTGCTGGACAAAGGTCTCCCAAAACGCTTAATGTTTAAAAGGGGACTACTTAGAACAATAATTAAATTAAATTAAATATTTGTTTATTTATGGCAACTAGGCCCAATTGTTAGTAACATAACATTATTCCTAAAAACTATTGTTAGTAAAAACACAGAAACACAAACAAATACAAAAAGAAAATTGTGAGGTTAGGTTAGGTTGTGTGGGGTCTTCTGACCTCCACAGCGTGCGACAACCAAGGTACGTCGAACTTCTCTATCAACATACTTATCAACATGTTAGAACAAGACCACGCTCTTGATAAGATGGAGTTTGTCTTTTTGCGCATTATGGCGTAAAAATCATCAGTATGCGCAAAAGCGAACATACCGGACGCACTACAATGTACGCACTATAATGTCCTACCAATACAACTATTCCATTCGGTTTCCTTCGTTCTATATTCGGAGATCGTCGGCTCTCATTCGCGTGACTCCCGAGAGAGTACCACATCACTGCAAGCCAGCTGAACCCGCCACTCATTACCATTTAAATTAATTTATTTTATTCTAATATCTACGTTCTTGCCAAGTTTGATAGCTCAACAGAATAATTATTTTATTTGATTTTTCCTTTAGTTGGTGTGCAACAAAAACTACTTAAGGATACACATAACAGATTGATAAATAATTACATTATTTTCGAGGATTTTCTTTCTCTAATTCCTATTTAATTCGTTACCGTACCTAAGAGTAAAATAAGACCAAAGACAAGATGAATGGACTGTGTGAAGGATGATATGGCTAGAAAGGAGGTGTTTGATAAGAAGTGATAACGAGTAATAGAGATGTATGGAAGAAGAAGACCTGCTGCGCCGACCCCAAATAAATTGTCTATATTTTCCGAAACGGATTACTTTACTTAAAGGTACAATTGCGAATATCGGGCGCAGCCACAAAACCGCAGCGTAATGCCTTCCATGAAAATGTTTCCGTTGACAGGCAACATTGTGGCCTGTTACCTTTTCCATAAGATACATTTCGATAAATGGGGGTTCATGGATGGCTCAGATCTCAAGTGCGTATGCGGCATCCACAGACAACAACGCACCTTCTATCTTGCACCGCATGCCCCGTCACCTGCGCACTTGATGATCTGTTAACGGCAGCAGTGAGCGAGGTTCGCGTAGCTGAATTTTGGGCCAAACACATTTGAACTTTTTGTCATCGATATCGATACGCTAAGATGAAGAAGATACATAGAAATCAGTCGTATTGAAGCGTCATTGTGATTGGTCAGTTGTCTAGCTATAGTTTTCTGTTGCAGTCGGTTTCAGAATTGTTCTTTTAAATTACGCCTGTTATTATAGTATTTATACGGTTATAATAAACAGCTCTAATGACTTGAAACCAAAATTAATTGAATTTAACAGTTCTGTTAAAACTACTTATAAATTAATTAAGTACTTCTGTCTATGTTTCATTAATTGATCTACAGGTTCCGAAATATAAAAATTTGCATTACAACAACTGCTTTCAACGCCGATTTTTATTTTCTCAGTCTCATAACAGAATCCAATTTACCATCAATTCACAAATCTGACCTTATCTTAATAAAAATATATTTACGCGCGCAAAGAGACCAGAATCCTTGGCAAAATAAGAAGTTTATCTCATATAATATAATTTAAGGGCTAATGCTAATTCGGAAGAAGATACCAAAACTTGGGCAAATAAAATGAATGAAATATAATAATTTAAGCTTCACTCGCTAGTAAAGAACGAAAGATAGGGCAACGGGACTTTGTTATACTTCTTTCATTTTAATGGGAATTTTACGGCTTATTTTGTAGAAGGACCACCAGAGTAACTAAGTGAATTATAATGCCTTTCATTTTGACAGTTCAACAGTATCCATTGCGCATTTACGATGTTGAGCAGAAAATAATAAAATTGCAACAAATGGAGCAATGGATTAGGAATTTCCTTCAAAATAATTCGGATAGTAATTAAAAGTATGGAAAGCAATTGGGATACTGGTGTCTCAGCCCCTGTAAGGGCTTGTGGCTAAATAACAGCCGCACTGGTCGATTTATCATGGTTAAGCTACACTTACTGCGACCAATCCGTAGATGGATAATTAGAAACGCAAAAATCTGACAATTTGTCTTGATATATACCGTGGTAGTCACTAAGCACTTCTAAAATATTTAGAATATTACTTAAGTCGGCATTCTATGATGAATACTGGGAGTAGTGGTACTTAGGCAGTAGCTCCATGCAAAATACTTAATGGCTGCATTCGGTACCACTGGAAGCCGACTCTAACATGGTTGGGAAAAGGCTAAGCAGATGATGACTAACTTGACCTGTGACAAAGCAACTTAAAGATGAAAAATGATGATTAATCTTTGACCAAAATAACGAGGTTCAAGATAATCTTTTACCAAATATTATTATAGCAGCTGACAGTAACTGAGATATTGTGTGTGACAGTGAAATATTAAGGGCTTAGAGACTCGGAAATCATGTAGATGGACGAAATATTTGGTAAGGAGACTATTAAAGGTTGCTTCTCGTAATTCCTTTGGATTAGTTGTCAGTGAATTATTGCTAATGACAGTGTTTTTTTGGGAATGGCGCTAAGGTTTTACGTCGGTATTTAGCTGATGTGAACAGATTTGTTTTGGATCGAGAGTGACTATTACTTACTTAAACACTAAAGGATGATTTCCACCAAACGGCTCGTATCGCATCGGATCAGAAAGGCTTGCTAACGTATCCGTTTCTGCGCCTAGTCAAATAGTTTTATTCCTACCGTGTTGACAGACGAAAGGATCCGATCGGACGACACACAAACGGAGCCAATCACGCGTTACATATTTACATACTTTCGGCTACGATCGAGTGTCGTAGAAGGCGCCCGCGGTTATGGCGACGCATTGTTCTATAACCGGGCACGCGCGCCCCGGGACTGAGCGGGGGACTGAGCGTCTGAGCGGGGCGAGGATTGCTAGCTTATAACTAAAGGACGTAAACGACAAAATGGTTTTTGTTATTTAATTTAGTTGGAAACGATAATTTGAGAAATTCCTTCTACAATTTTAAAGAGTATGTATAGACTCATCTACGGAGAAAGTTAAGAGGCTTGATTCGGTCCCGTTTGCCCATAACATGTAAATCTCTTTTTAAAAAGAGGTATGTTTGATATTTTTTTCTCTGTTACAAAAGTTACCTAATCATGTATTGAAAACTAACAAAATAAGGTTTTTATCATGAACTATCAGGTCACCAACTTATCATTATCTTTTGTTTTGTAATTACTGACAAAAATTGAGATCATTGACTCCGAAATTTCCAATGCGTCGGCTTGGGCTGGCAGTCTTGACAGAGATAACGTCAAAATCGCTAACTTTTGATTGCTAATTACTAACGAATAAATTCGGTTGCAATATTGATGCTTACAAGTAATGCAAGTATCTACATCCAAGATGCGTTTCTCGCAAGCATCATCATTGCAACCGAATTTATTCGTTAGTTATTAGCAATCGAAAGTTAGCGATTTTGACGTTAACTCTGTCGATCCTCGGTCCATCGGTTCCGATCCGATGCGTAGCGAGCTGTTTGGGGATTTTTTTTTTTTTCGGATGGGAAATCATCAAATGAATTCTCCCGCTCTGGGCGGAGCAGGAGGGAGTGTCAGACTTTTACTGACTAAAACCCATCCATGTTCCTTCATCGCCCTTTGTGTTCCGGGCCCACGGTATCTCTTTCGAACAGTCCCGCAACCCCCCGTGGAAATCATCCTTAATGCATACCTATTTTATGCTTACCATATATATTTTAAGCTTTTTAACAGTAGAAGTTGGTAATGCGATTTCTTATACAGTAAACACAACACTATTTACAATTGAAAACGTGCTTAAAACACTTCCCACTTCCTTGATCTTTAAAACACAAAGCACTCTTCGAATAGATACACTCTACTCTATACAAGACCAGCTATTAGGTCTCTCAAGTTCCTATTATAAAACGCATAGAATCACAAACAGAGATCTAATAAGACTGGTGCCAACGACTTGAAGATACCATCGACTTTAGAATATGCAAACAATAAGCACTTGAGCGACCCATTCGATAGACTGAAACCTCTCCTGTTTAGAATACACTGCTGATTAAACAGCATCGGTTGAATTATACGTATAATAAAACCAGCAATGTATTTTAAACAGGTTGAATGAATGAACGAGTTAATGATCAGTGATTGTACGTGGTGGAGGGTGCAATTCTGGCACCGTAAGCCAAATAGTAGTAACTCGACAAATCTATATTTTGAGAAGCATGGAATATGATTGAGATTAAATTTTTTCAGTACAAAAATGTGACTATGCTTATTAAAAAAGGAGGAGATTTCAAGTAAAAGCGTGTTTTTTTAAGCACACCATTTTTTCGTGTTTTTTAATGTTCCAGTTAAAGATACATTTACTTTTTTTCAACTGATGAGAGAGGTGTAGAGCTGTCAGGTGACAAAAAATAGGATTTTCGTTTTTTCGAGATAGTGCTTTTTGGCTTACGATGGCAGAATTGTAAATTTGAAATAATTGGACAATAGTGTGAAATGGTGTGTCGCAGCCACTAAAGGAAATCACGCAGTGATTTTATTACGGCTGAAGTATTATTTGGACCATGTACTTTTGTATAATGCGATAGTTTGAATAGTTAGTTAAATAGAGGAGGCACGAAGGAAGCCAGATAAAAGATAATATTCTTAGGAGTTAAAAATACAACTGAATTTATTGTTATTTTGGAGTAAATGCTTTCTAATTGTGGCAATATTGTAATTTTTAGCGGAGAATAAGTGTATTACGAAGAGCAGCGGTGGCCCAGTAGGGCAGCGGTGGCCCAGTAGAGCAGCGGTGGCCCAGTAGAGCAGCGGTGGCCCAGTAGGGCAGCGGTGACCCAGTAGAGCAGCGGTGGCCCAGTAGAGCAGCGGTGGCCCAGTAGGGCAGCGGTGACCCAGTAGAGCAGCGGTGGCCCAGTGGTGGCAGCCCCGACTTACGCACAGTACTTAAGTCGTGGGTTCGAACCCAGGCAGGCCCATAACTTTGTGTAATTTATTTCATCACCACTGCTCTCAAAATAGTGAAGGAAAACATCGTGAGGAAACCGGCATGTCCTAGAACCAAAAATTCAAGACCAAAAATCAAAGACATATGTGACATGTACCAACCCACACTGGGCCCGCGTGGTGGATTATAGCCCATTCCATCTTATGAGAGGAGGGCATGTGTTCCAGCAGTGGGAACATTATAGGCTGATATGTATTATGTGGGGATAACACTGTGTGTTTGAGGTAATCTTTGAAAGTTTGTATTGTATGGTATAGTGGGCACTGGACTCCTTCAGGGACTGGACTCACAGGTAGAAGCTAGTATATTATGAATCTGTGAAATAATGGACTGTATCTTAATGCATTTTGCACCATATGTTTTTCTTGACTGCCTCGTTGGTGATGCTGAGTATGAGGTTATTGGATTTTCCCATCAGGAACCATAATATCTCAATAGCAGCCACGGAGTTTGGATTTGTGCCCGGTTGATGGCAACAGGCTCGCCCCTATGATGAGTTTAAACATAAATGGCGAAATATGGGATTACAGGCGATGATATTTTTTCTTTTACTTATTTTAACTTTAACAAATCTCTCGATACCGTCTTACATAAATTTCCTAATCACAAAACTGTTTTAAAGGTTATCAAATTTGTAACCAACGCTTCACCTCCGTGATCGAGGGATTCAATTCACTCCAGCATACAATCTGACTGCGTTGTGTAACGTAAACTTTTAGCTTCACAATACATTATGATGCGTTTTACTGATAGATTTGACAATGTGGTAATTTGTCAAGTTTGTGGGAATGAGAATGTTGTTATGATTTCATTCAAAAGACGACCCGAATGGCGCAGCGGTAGTGAGGCTGCCTTACGTTCTTAGGGTCCCGGGTTCGAATCCCGGTCGGAGCAAATGTTAGTGTGATGAGCATGGGCATTTGTTTCCGAGTCATGGATGTTTATATGTATAATAAGTATGTATTCATTCACCAACAAAAAGTATCTATGTAGTATACCAACTATCTGGTGTCCACGACACAAGCCTCGTTGCTTAGTGTGGCACTAGATGGCGCTGTGTGTAATGTCCAGAATATTTATTAATTTATTTAATTGTTTGGGTTGTAATATTTTATTATTTGGTTGAATCATTTTTGGACGCCTTAGGCCCAACAATGCAAAAATATAGGATACTGATTGCGGTGCTCTTCGTTTATGAATTTAAAAGTGCCTGAAAATTACAAGCAGACACTTTAATGATAGCTATTTATGTAGAACAAATTAATAAAACTGATGTGTTTGTTTGGGATAAAAAAATACCGGCCAAGTGCGAGTCGGACTCGCGCACAAAGGGTTGAATGCATACGGTGAAATACGGTACTTACAACAAAAAATCATTTTTATAAATTTTTGTCTGTCTGTTTGTTCCGGCTAATCTCCTAAATGGCTGGGCTGATTTTGGTGGGACTTTTACTGGGAGCTGATAATATGCTTTTGTGATAGCTGATGTTATAAGCAGTAACTTAGGTTACTTTTATTTTAGAGAAAGGACTAAGGTTCCGTGCAAAAAAAAAATCCTTTAAATTATAAACGTAAACCGATTCAAATATGGAAGTAACATTTTTATAATAATTTCACGCGGACGAAGGCCGCAGGGCTAGTTTTAAATAAAAAAACATTTGAACTGAAAACTAAGTTTTTTTTTTTTTTGTTTTACTGTTAATTTAACTTCTTTTTTGTTTTGTCCTGTGCGGACTAAATGAACACTTTTTCTTTCTTTACTTTACCGAATGTTTTTTTGCTGACTTCCTGTGGACTATCATTCTACTGGCTGCGCCAGTGAGGTAACATTCCATCATTCCAGTTCATACTCGGCACATCGATTTTCCTATAGCGCAATTCCATGAGGAGCCTATAATTTGCTAGGGCGTAACACAAAGCCAATTGACCCACTTCTCAAAGTGCTACAAGGTACTTGCTGTATGTAATATTTCACGTTTTTACATACAAGTGCTACGTGGGCTGTATGACGAGTACCTACTTGCTTAGGTTTTTTTTTGGCACGGAATAATGAAATTGTATTGTGAGAGGGTTAATAATTCATTCATTTATTGTTTTTTTTTGTATTTTAAATGAATGCGAACTGCTGGTTTTTGAGTAGCAGCTCCGTTTCAAATAAAATACCTCCATGACCCCCGTACTATTCAATGAATCCATCAGCACAATGTTTTGAGTACGTTACATTGAGTACTACCTAAAAAAAATACCTACTAAAAAAATCACGTATTAACGTGATTTTTTTTTAAAGTTGTTCCCAGCTAAAATTTTTACGTAGAGTTATTTAGTTTGATGGACAAAACGTTTTTGACTGCTTCGTGTAGGGTCTGTTTATACCTTCTATATCGAATCAATACTTTACCACAATGTCATCACGAAGGCAAGCGTTTCCAATACCTCAACAGACGTGCGTCCTCAGCCGCGTCTCCTGACGCACTAAACCCGACCGATGACATTAATGACCATTGAGCCTGCCCGGCCATGTCTTCTCGGCTGACGTGTGACGCGCACTGACAGCTGCATCGGAAACCAGCTGCTGAATAGTCGGGGGAGTTCGTTCGTAAGGGCCATAATTGTGTGAGGTGGGTGACTCGTTGTCGATAGGTGTGATTTGATTGGTCACAGTTAGAGGTTTGCAATAAGAATTGCCTGATGGATTTTGTTGATAAATGTAAGTACAATTTGCAATGGCGACTTGACTGAAGTGTAGCTGGAGCCTTTATTTATACTACGTCGCGGTCGATCCGGTTTTTGAATGTCAAACTCGTAATGCTTCCAATGGCAAAAACCTATACAGTATTTATCCATACCGTATTTATATGTTCCACCGATCAACAATCAGCTTGTAGTCTTTGTGAAATCGTCCCAAACGCGACGACTGAACACCACTAGTCGTGTCCCCGTGTTTGCTCAACCGGCTTTTGTATGCTCATGATGAAACTATCCATTAACATCATCCTAGGGGCGAGCCTATTGCCAACAATCGGGCACAGATCTAGACTCCGGGCAGCTACTGAGAAATTACTTAAAATCAAAGACCTATGAGGCAGTCTACAAAATATCAATACGAAATCCGAAGAACAATAGCAAAAACCTATACAATAATTATCCGTACCGTATTTATATGTTCCACCGGTCAACAATCAGCTTGTAGTCTTAGTGAAATCGTCCCAAACGAGACTACAGAACAACACTCGTCGTGTCCCCGTGTTTGCTCAACCAGCCTTTGCGTGCTTGTGACGAAACTATCCACAGCCGTCATCCAGCTCTTGAATTGGTTTTACTGTTTGTTTGGATCAGCTTGTTTTAAAGTAATTTAGATTTAATTTTGTTAATCTTTTGGTGCATTGGTAATTACTAACATCACGGCTGTAATCCTCGAAGTGTTTGACAGAGGTATACCTACATGACAGTACACTCACATTTCGAGAGTTTTATTTAAGTCGTTTATGTACTAGGTAGCGCCTTTTGACATCAAATCCATACTTTGGACTGCTACTGAGAAAGCTCTGGTGGAAAAACTACATAACTATTTGTCGGCCCTGGGAATCGAACCCAGGATCTTTAGCTCAGCAGTAGAGATTTGACCACTAGATCAATGAGAAATCGTTGTTCTACAGACCGGCTAGAAGATTGTTTTTAAATAGTTAAAGTTCTGGTAACGCCTTGGTTTGGTTTTTACTCGCAATATTAAAAAATATTCCTATTAAATTGTGAGAAGAAATGGCTACTTGTTAGGTACTGTTATAAAGAAACAGTACAAACAGACAGACCGGATTCGAATGTCATCATCACAAACACTGAAACACAGAGTTATAAAGAGTGTAAAAAGACTCTTAACGAAGCCGAAAGGCTCTCCCCATCTGTGCGATCATTTTTTTGTTCTAGACCATACCTGGGAGCCTTACGGAGATATTGGGGGTCAAAGTTCCAACTTTTCCACATGTTTTTAATGTAACATTTTTACTTTAAACACCTCCACGACCCCCGTACTATTAAATCCATCCACCAGAACAATGTTTTGAGGGCGGTACGTTGAGCTTTACCGTAAAACGTGATTTTTCACCAAAAAAAAAAGTAATTTCCCAGCAATGTTTTTTGCGTAAAGTTACTTAGTATGATGATCAGAACGCTTGGTTGACGGCTTCGTGTTGAGTCTGTTTACACCCTGTATACGTTGTCTCTGACCTTCTAAACATCCGCTTCCGTGACTGTATGTACACCCTTTGTATATCTATTTAGTATTCTTCAGACAAAGTGTAAGAAATTAAATTAAAAGCCAAGTCAACGGCCGAGTTCTCTCTAATTTACGTTTACATTCTTAATAATCGCTACACTTGTTTAAATATTAATATCTCGTTCTTCTATCTTGGAATTTTCTCATTTTCTTTCTTAAAATTAAATATTATGACTTCCTTTTATTTCGTTTTGTTATTGGTTTGAATTTTTCCTTTTCAGAATTTTGTTTTTACATTTCTCTAAACAAAAAAAAAATTAATAAAAGGGTCCTTCACGAAGCTACAAGCATTCTGTACATCGAACTAAGTAACACTGCGCAAAAATTATTTCTGTTGAACAACTATTTTTTTTGGTGCTAAAAATAACGACTCACAGTAGCGCTCAATGAAACGCAATTAAAAATTTGTGTTGATGGATGTATTGAATACAGCGGACATGAAGGTTTTTAAAGATGTACATTGATTTAACAAAAAAAAACAAAACTTAAAACTTTGACCTTCATTATCTCCGTAACTAGAACGTTCCCAGGCATGGTCCAAAACAAAAAAGCATTAAGTATAGCTTAGTTTAATAATCTGACAGTGTTTTTTTACCAGTGTTGTGTTTGTCTCACTGAAATAACAACAGCCCATCAAATCACATTACAACCAGTATGTACCGAAATGTTGGAAAACTAACACTGCGACATAGACAGTCAAATATTAACGATAGTGATAGACGGGACAAAACGAAGAAAATCGTATTCTAGTACATGTTACTACTTAGTAACAAGTCGTTCTGTCTAGGGTGATTACGCCCGCTTTTTAGGGTCATTCGTCTGTCAAAATCAAAAATGATGATCCTAATTTTTGTATGAATAGCCGCTCCATGCAGGGTGTAAACAGACTCATCACGAAGCCGTTAACCAAGCATTCTGTACATCAAACTAGGTAACCCTACGAAAAATTATTGCACTTTTTTTTTTGGGTGAAAAATCATGTTTTACGGTGCACTGGTCAATTGAACTAGTGGGAACAGACGAATGTAACGCACTCAAAACATTGTGCTGGTGGATGTATTGAATAGTACGGGGGTCGTGGAGGTGTTTAAAGTAAAGTTCTTACAATAAAAACAGGTTATTAAAAAAAAAACATGTGAAAATTTGGAACTTTGACCCGTTTATCTACTCATGTTCTTTGACCCCCAATATCTCCGTAACTAGAAGGTTCCCAGGTATGGTGTAGAACAAAAAAATGATCGCAATGATGGGGAGAACAAGTGCCTTTCGGCTTCGTTAAGAGTCTTTTTACACCCTTTCTGTTTTTTAAATCTCTGTGCATTGCGACGAGTTAGCACCACTACCAACCCCTGGACCATACGTTCCAAGAACCACATACGTCACCCGACACGGCCATAAATCGGGACTGTATGAAATACGACACAGCTACCGTCATCCCTCATGTTAACGCCTGCGTCGCTTCCAAGCGTACGATTTAGATATCTATGCCACTTATTTATACCGACATAACTAGCTTTAGCCCGCAGCTTCGCCCACGTTGAGTCTGATAATTGTCCCACAGGATCATACTACTGAGATAAAAAGTATCCTATGTGTTAATCCAGGCTATAAACTATCTATGTGCTAAATTTCATCCAAATCCATTTAGTAGTTTTTGCGTGAAAGAGTAACAAACATCCAGACATCCATACATCCTCACAAACTTTCGCATTTATAATATTAGTAGGATATTAGTGTGATGTATATGTTAAAAAAACAGACCGATCCGACAGGGACTCAATACATCATTCCCTAAACGGTTTTTTTTTTTACATTGATTTTGTTTCCTACAAAAGTGCCTACCGGTCAAAATAAAGGGTGAAAAAAACTTGTTTTTCCCGTCATTGCGATTATTTTTTTGTTAAACACCATACCTGGGAACCTTCAAGTTACGGAGATATTGGGGGTCAAACTTTTTGTCAATTTTTACTTTTAAAGAAATTTTGATTGTGTTATTTTTACTTTAAACACCTCCACGACTCCCGTACTATTCAATCCATCCATTAGCACAATGTTTTGAGGGAATTTTGACCCCCAAAAAAGAAAGTCGTTTCCCAGCAATAATTTTTGCGTAAAGTTACATAGCTTGATGTACAGAATGCTTGGTTGACGGCTTCGTGATGAGGTGGTTTACACCCTAAGTAACAAAAAAATTATCGCAATGACGAAGAGAACAAGTGCCTTTCAGCTTCGTTAAGAGATTTTTTACAACCTTTATAAAACAACAACAACAACAGCCCATAACGTCCACTGCTGGACATAAGCCTCTCCCATGATGGGAGGAATTTGCCTTAATCTCCACGCTTGACAGGCGGATTGGAGATCGCAGTGATGAAAGACTAACAGAAAACGCTGCTGCCCATTCTCTGGTCTACGGAGGCGCAAGGTGTTCTGCTTCAGACATTAGTCGCCTTATACGACATCCGTGAGTGTATTGGGTATCCACCCGGAAACACCCTTTATAAAATACAATATTTTAAAACTATGTCGAACTTGACATTAAATAACAATATTTTTACCTTAAAAATCTAAACATAACAAAGTAGACGAATAGAATAACGCCATATCCATTGCTAAAGCAAAGACAGGCAAACTCCGAACTACCTAAGTTTAAATAACTAAATACTGGGGCTGTGCACCCGCTTTCAAAAGCCGCCGACGATGTTAGACCAAAGTCTTTGGACCTATATCTAGGTTGTAGGCAGAACTCACGAACGCTTGTGAGATTTTGAATTCGCTGCAATAGTTAGCGGTGTATGGAATAATGGATGGCTAGATTTTAGGGCTGCTACAAGGAAGTATTTTAGGACGGGTACTGTGTAGCTGAATTTTTTTCGGGAAATGCCATAAGTGCATACAACAACAAAATAAAACTAAAAAAAAACTTAAATCTATACAATAAAATACTTAACTTCTAAATTTATCAATATAAATGCACTAGTAATTGTAACCATACAAGCGGAGTTTATGCTTGGTCATTTTCTAATAGAAACTAGTTAAATAATTAAAATAAAAAATAAACAAATTACGACTAATGAGGCTAAAAACATACTGGTAGGTATATACCTAGGTACTGATTTTCAATTTGGTCGTAAGCACTACGGGTGAGCATGAGGTCCTAAGTTTGATTACCAGGTGAGGTAAAAAACTTTAGTTTATTTATTGATAATGTTCATACAACATCCTGAGTTAGGTTCTCAGTTCAGACAAAGCGTTTTTACAACAGTAATTCGTCAGTAGTAGTCCTTAGCTTGGATTTGTGACCGGTTGATAACAAAAGGCTCAGCCCTTATTACGTGGGACATAATCATAACTGACGAAATGTAGCGTACCTATGTAAGAACTACCTACATAGATACACTTCTACATAACGCTTCGCTGAACCAAAGACGATGTTATGTTAAAAGCTAACTCGGCACACTGAACATATTTCATCTTTAACCAATACAATACAGATAAACTAGATCTGAGTATCTGTGATTTTCTTAGATCAAAGCCTTTATCTAACCACTACTCACTCCAAACTCACGGACCGCATCTGATCGGTGCTAGAAACTTCCACATACTCCTGAGGATAGCCTAACTTGGAACATAGATCTCTAAACAACTGCTCAAGAGATGCCTCTGTTAATAAATTGTTGGAAGACAAGAACACTTAGTTAAGGAGTTGATTGAGGAGCAGGTTTAGTTGGAGAATAATGAGAAAGTGATTTTATGAAGATGTAGTAGTTGATGGCTATAAGAGTAGATGAAGACCAAAGACATAAAAGAGATGACTGCTGTGATGACGAGTTATAGAGAAGAATAGAAAAAGAAGACACGCTGCGCCGATCCCAAATAAATTGGGATAAGGGCAGGTGATAGATTACTATGATGATAGTATCTAAATAATAAGAAACAAATTGTTTTATATCGATCTAATGTCGAATAATGATGAGATGAGTGTTCATTTTGAGAATTCCGTACCTAAAGGCTACATAGTTTATCAGCCTGCCACCGAACTGTATTTTTAGAACCATAAGTACAGCACAGTTCATAAGCAAACTCCATATTTTATCAGCTATTTTTAATAGAGGACGAGCTTATTGCCAAACTCAAACCGAAACTGAAAACTGCTATTGAAAGTTCCTAATGAAAAAACTCCATAATACTGCCTGCCCGAGGGGTCCTGGAGGCTGGATTCGATCCAAGATCGTTTCAGCATTCTCTTTCGATGACTGGATATCTTTGAAAACATCAGCACTTTATTTTGCGCTTCTACAACAGAATTAGTTTCGTAATCTCCAGAACAGCTTCTGAAACCAACCCATCACCAGTAACAAAAGCGAAAACATCACGAATACTTAGGCTAATAAATCGTTTCGGGAACTAGAACACAGAATGCTTGTACTGTATTCGATGCTGGCTTTGTGAGCCCCGAGTTGGGGATAGTTGGGCAGAGTTGCAGCTAGAGTTATCGAGTTCAATTGTGCGCTTGCGTCACGATGGCTCCGTTTAGAATTATGCGCGACTTTGCAAAGTTCACGGTGACTCGTTGAGATTATTCTAAGGTTAGCGTTTTGTTTTTCTGGTAATAGCCTAACATTTGAAGAAGCCTCTATAAGAAATAATTGTGCAAAATTAGAGCAGGATCTATGCAGTAGTTTTTGCGCCATCCCGGAACATCGATTTGGATTTTTACGATTTTCTTATGTTGTATGGATTAATTACGAACGCGACTGAACTCTGCCAGATACTTTAAGTATTTGTATGGTGTCTGATTGTCCGTGTCCGCAGCTGATACGCAATCCTTTCTAATCAGTTTCACCGAACCATAATACACTTCTTACTACCTTTATTACATCGGCAGAGGCAGATAAATATCTGCCTAGCCTTTTCCACACTACGTTGGGGTCGGCTGTCAGTCTAACCGGCGGATGTTGCTGAATGTCAAAATCAGGAGTATTTTGAATGCTATTCTTTATTAAGTATTGCTAGATTTTTTTATCATCTACTCAACAACATAACTCTAGGAATGCTGAAGATGACTGGGCAGAGTACAGCTAAAGGTATTGAGTTCAATTGAACGCCTCGCGTTACGATGGCTCCGTTTAGAATTATGCGAGGAGTTGCAAAGTTCACGGCGAACCGTTGACATTATTGTAAGGCTAGTGAATTTTTATTTTCGATCAGTAATATTGTGTTTTTGTAATTTTATTAGATTTTGGCTATAGCTACGCTCGAGTGACCGTCAGAAATCATTTAAGTAAAATGTACTAAAAATCCTTATTTAATCATCTTCATCATCATCAGCCTACAGCAGTCCACTGCTGGACATAGGCCTCCTCAACCACACGCCATTCAACTCGATTCTCATCCAGTTGCTACCAACCACCCTGCGAAGATAGTGATTTAGTCATTAGCAATTAAAAATACCAACATTTTAGTACTGTTTACTTATAAGAATAGTAGACCAAAATTATAATAATTTTAAAATAACAACAAGCAAATAATACAACATTTTCGAACAATAACATAACAACAATACAGTATTATTACGTCCAAATAAAGTTTGAAAAACAGAAACTTTAAATAAATAACACGTATTTAAATTTCAAGTGAACATTCGCTTTTATTCATAATTCGTTTCATGAAGTCCTTGTTTTTTGTACTTGGAGCTTGCGCGAACAATTTTTAGCGGGTTATTATTTTAGCGGGAAAACAATGGAGAGTCTAGGGGCGAAATAGGCAGGTTCGTTGCAACTGCTAAATGGTTATCTTGGAGTCCGGGGGCTACTTGGGGGTTTGGTACAAGGTAGGAGAGAAAAGTATTTTGAATTTCGTACTCTGATTTTTTATTAAAGCTCCAAAATGGGTGTTACTTTGCCTGTCAAGGTATATGTTTTCGGAGTTCCGTACATCGCGATGATGAACATTCTGAATCACGTAATTTGTCATAACAAACTTTCGGAGTACTTACTGTACATCGCGTCGATAAACATTCTCAGTAAAGTAATTCATCATAGTATCGTTTTTAGTAGTAGGCTGGTTTATAGCGGTTTGAATCTCAGCTAAATTTAAACGATATTAAGATGTACATATTGTGTTTTTGTTCATTTAGCAATATCAGAAGTTTGCTTACAGATACGTAACATAGTAACTTAGTCGAGCATTAAGCTCGTGTTTGTACAGTAAGCTATAATATCAAATACGATTTATTTGTAACTTTGTGTTTACAGTCGCCAGCGCATCAAATTACCACAAACTATCAAATTTTCTCATTTGATTTTGAAATTAACCATCAACATTTTTATGGTTTAAAATCATTTGGAGAAAGACAGTTTGTGATCACTTGTTTTACTGGCGCCATTACAAAAAATAGTAATACCTAAGGAAAAATAAAAATATAAGCATAAACAAATGAACATCTTAACCCGCTATAAGCTTGTATCTTGCACCACAACGGCATTCGGCTCAGGTCGGCTACTTTCCGCTTCTATTGTCGATTCATGCCAGTGCAACTCGCCTTCCTGTGTACTACATAAACTATGGATGTATATTGCTTTGTACATTTTCTTCGTTTTTGTCCAGGCTTTAGTTGAGATGGACAAAAGTATTGTTAAAAGAAATCAGAATAGGGTAGATGACAATGAACATCTAATTAGTCCGTCAGACAGATTTCCACAAAATATTGGAAACGTATTTTTTCTTTTTTCACTTAAGCAAAATATGAAGACGATACAGTGCGTCGAAAACTCGTGTGACGTCACATTTAAGTACATTTTTTACCGGAAAGTGACGTCACAAGCCCATGATCTTTGACGCGTTTTATCTTCGTCAATTTTATTAATTTGATAAAACAAAAAACACGTATCCAATATTTTTCGATAATCTTACTGACGGAATAAACAGAATCATATTTTTTTTAGTCAGGAATCATCCCTATTGCATCGAAATTTAGAGTAGAGTAGTTTTTTATTTTGAGTAGAATAGAACCAACCCATTACACTCACGGGTGTCGTATAAGGCAACTAATGTCTGAGGCAGAGCACCTTGCGCCTCTTTAGACCAGAGAATGGGCAGCAGCGTTTTCTGTTAGTCTTTCATTACTGCGATCTCCAATCCGCCTGCCAAGCGTGGAGATTACGGCAAATTCCTCCCATCATGGGAGAGGCTTATGTCCAGCAGTGGACGTTATGGGCTGATGTTGTTGTTGTTGTTGTTGCATCGAAATTTTAGTTTGTTAATATAAGATTAAAGGAATACCGTGTGAGGTTCTGTGCTAGCTATAATCTTAACCGTCTCTATTGCTTAAATAAATTATTGTATAAGTTAAATCGTAGTCCCAGATAAGTTGTTATTAGCTCTACTGTGTAAGTACATTGTCGCTTCAACTTGGTAACTTGGACCGCAACGGCGCGGGCGCACCGCTGGCCACACGTTACAACGTTGCTAAGCTGCCGGAGAAATGCGCTAGGAACACATTTACATGGGAACAATAAAACCGCTAACACATATTTTACTTGCCTGCTAGCGAGAAAGTAATCATGCTCCAATTTTTGACATCTCAATCTGTCAAAAATATCATGTGTAAATTTCTATTAACAATATTTTTTGCAAAGTTTTGTGACACATATCACTGTTATGAGATTACGATTTTTTCCAACATTTTTAATTACAGAAAATACCGGCCAAGTGCGAGTCGGACTCGCGCATGAAGTGTTCCGTACGATCTTAGTAGGGAAGCCCCCTTTAATTTTTATTTATTTTTATTATTTGTTGTTATTTAGTGACATCTGGGGGAAGCCTATGTCCAGCAGTGGACGTCTTTCGGCTGAGATGATGATGATTTGTTGTTAAAGCGGCAACAGAAATACACATTTTGTGAAAATTTCAACTACTTATTACTAAGTAAGTCTACCTATTACGGATCATGAGAAACAGCCCGCTGACAGACAGACTGACGGACGGACAGCGGAGGCTATTATTAATAGGGTCCCGTTGGTTAAGGAACCCTAAAAAGATAGTTTACGCACTCCAATATCCTCAACATACCTATCCTCTTCTAGACACACTTCAGCTATGCACTGCACAATAAAAAACCCACAACAATAGCCCTGTGAAATAAATTGCGCACCCGTTTCGAACCCGCACCTATAATTTACTACGAGCAATGATTACAGGATGTCTGTTTGATCTACGGGCAACTCTGGGCAAGCTTTCACGATAGCTACGGGCCATGGTGTTGTTATCGAAATATTTGTCTTTAGAAAATTACTGTAATACGAAGAGTGGCATACTTTCAGAGATTTTGTAGCTCAAACGTTAGGAGGTTATTGTGTGCAATTTGGTTTACAATCAATACACGGTGTTAAGGATATAGGGGTAAGTACCATTTGATATAATAACAAAAGCTCTAATGATCACGTCATGACCTAATTTCATTTAATATACTTATTTTTAGTTTAATGATGAAATGATATAATGAATTATTGATATAATTTCAGTTTACTTAATTATAGATGGCATAATTAACATTTTCTGTAATGCACTTTTGAACCAATATTCTACTAAACTTCTGGTTACGGAGATATTGGGGGTCAAAGTTCCAACATTTTCACAAGATTTTTTAAATACATGTTTTTAAATTAAAATTTTTACTACTACACTATTCAATCCAACCATCAGCACAATGTTTCAAGTGCGTTACAGTGAGTGATTATTATGTGACAAACATGATATTTCGGTAGAACTCGAAAAAAGTAATTTCACCCCAAAAAAAAAGTAATTTCCCAGCAAAAATTTTAGCGTAGAGTTACTTAGTTTGATATACAGAATGCTTGGTTGGCGACTTCGTGAAGGGTCGTTTTACACCCTGTAGATTCAATCTCTTAGTAATAAACAGGGTGGAAACGAATTCGAACAAACCTTTCTTTGCGTGTTTTGGTTTTATTATAGGCGGGATACACAATGTCAGTAACACGCTGTATCTATGTGAGACCGCAGGCCGCATACCTGCGTGCCTGTCACCCTCAGCCAGCCAATATTGTGAGCTCAGCTTTAAATATGGAAAAATATTACCAACCTTTACTAATAGGGTCAACAGGAATACACCTTTGGTGTATTTTTTGGCGGGTTCGATTCCCGGATTTTTTAAATTGTTCAGTTTATTCAACTACGTTTTTATACGATTTGTCACTTCGAAATACTTTTAAACATATAAGAGTTTTGTATGTTTTTGTAATCACCCTTTAAAACCCTTCATTTTGATACCCCATTCGAAGGTTTTGGAAGAAAAACAAAATTCGAAGTCCTCGACATGGTACGCAAAATCCGCCATTTTTTTTTTTCATATTGCCAGTGACAGTCGGGTATAAAAACAGACTAAAATGACTCTTTTATTTCTAGAAAACTTAATTATACCCTACTATCCAGGAAGGTGGGAACAAAGTGCACCTACCTTATTGCAGTCGGTTTAAGAAAAGGAATGAACTAGGACCGGCAGACATTTTAAGTTTTTTATACCGTTTATTTAGAACTTAAATACGTATCCATTAACTTTTGCTGACATCTCAAGAGCCCTCGGGCTCAGCAGTTGTTGTAAGAGTTTCAATTGTTGTTGTAAGAGCTTCATTTGTTGTTGTTGCAGCCTGATCAGATGATGTGGTTTCGTTACCATCAGTTGTATCTTTAGGAGTTGTAGTTTCGCTCTCATCGTCACCTTTTTCTGTGCTTTCTGTTTTCTCTGTGCTTTCTGTGTTTTCTGTTTCAGCTGCATTTTCTGTAGTTGTGCCATCGTCTTCACCACTAGCATCATCTTCGACAGTCGTGCCACTTTCTGTCTCCGTATCTGTGGTATTTTCCGTAGTACTATTATCCGATTCAATGGTACTATCAAAGCCGTTGTAATTCATAATTGTTGTTGTCTCAAATTCATCGTCACCATTGATTTGGTGAAAGTTTGTATCCGCAGATCTTACTGTGAATATACATGTGGTAACGCATTCATACTCGTCTTTGAACATATTAATGTTAGGGAGACAGCCACGCCAAATGCCGACTTCACATCTTGATCCTGATTTCCAGTAGTATACGACTGGTGTTGGAGTTTTTCCGCAGTCGTCCCATCTAAAGTTGGCGTGGCATTGTGGGGATGGAACTGTAAACAATTTTAAAAGCAGAAGTTAATAAAAAAAACAGTGCATGACTGGTTCATCAAAGCTTGGGTCTAGAAAGCTGGAATTTTCAGTTTTATGATGCAATGCAAGCTATAAGGCTGGTTTGAAGTGTGGAGGTGAAATTGTATTACTATTAAACTTATTTTATAATTTAAATTCTAAAAAATGTATAGGGCAATAACTAGTATATTTCTATTATAGAGCCTATTTCAGAGTTCAGAGTTCATTTATTTGTCAGAAACACGAGTACCTATGCACACACAAAGAATGCAAGATGTTGAGTACAATGCAGAAAGGATCACAGTCAAAACAATGATCAACACTGTCACTAATGAGAACAATCTTAAAGAAAAAATTGTTCGCCTGTACCAATGCCAATGATTAACAAAAAGCGATTAGACCTAGCAACTAGAAATGAGTTGTTTGTTAATACCTAGCACTAACTGATTCCGGAAGTGTGAGCAAGATAGTGTTTAGATGCAAAGAAACATCTTCCTGGATACGAAATGCAGTGGCCAATCTGGAAATCTCTTAACCGATTGCAGGCGGAGGTTGGCCGTTCTAAAAGTAATCTGGCCAAATGGGGTATCCTCGATCCGTCCAAAATACAATGCCAGTATGTTCTGCAGGATATGCCCCGTCTCTACTCCTGCCCATCTTGCACAACTACTTGCACTTTCCAGGATTCAAAGGAAGCCAGCGATATAGCTATGCCAGTTATATTCGACCACTATGTAGCCATCATACGAAAATAGTCTATAGGCATTCGCTTCCTTGTCGGCAGTGGATCTGGAGCCTAAGGCCACATAAGCCATGTGAGCGCTGATAGACCGTAACTTTGCCGCGGTATCCTACGCCGCGACGGCCTTCCTCAGGCACACCGCACGCCGGGCGCAAGCCAAACCGAGTGGCGCACGGGCTCTGTTTTGCCTTGTGGCATTCTTTCCACCGACAACTATCTATCTATCATGGGGTTTTGGTTTCCGCACTTAATCCTTAAAATGGACCATTGTGCGTGTTCACCGACGACTATTATGGTTGGTAACTATTATGGTACAGAGATATAAAATTTAACTACTTCTTACATACAAATTAATGCAACTTACTCGAGTAAACCAGTCCTGCATAAGTAGCTATACTCAAGATCACCAAGAACGCTGCCATTTCCACGTTTCGGAATAAAAATGAGTACATTTTTGATTAAATAACACATTTTCATTAAGATAAAGCGGTAATTGGTTTTCGCTCGAGTGAAAAGTAATGGACGTTTACTTACTGTAATTTCCTATTGCATCACACTTTTTTGTCAATAAGGATAGTATTTTCTTTTCAATACTCGTCCTGGAAAACGAATTCTAGTTGCACTAATATTAGGTTCAGAATGCAGTGTATTTCACAATCGTGTTTTTTTTATTTCTACTAGTTTTTAGGGTTCCGTACCTCAAAAGGTAAAAAAGGAACCCTTATAAGATCACTTTCTTGTCCGTCTGTCCGTCTTTCTGTCACCGCCGTTTTCTCAGGAATGGGTGGACTTAGCAAGTTTAAATTTATACCAAATACTAAGGTCTATAGTCCCTATTAGGTGTATAAAAATCAAGGACCTGAATTAACACGAGAAAAAGAAATGGGCAAATTTAAATTTTCGCGAAAACTTGTAAGTACCAAAATTTACCCTAATTTTCAACTTTTTTATTTTTCGGACATTTCCCTTTACTTGTGCACCTTGCATTTAACCAAAATTGTCAATTATAGGTCAACCGGAAGTACCCTATAGGTTTTGGGTCGAAAACCTATATGGTAATTCCCCTTGACCTAGAATCTCGAAATTTGGCAAAAAACAAGGTCTTACAGCACATGTAAAGGAAAAAATCTGAAAACCGTAAATATGTAGTTTATTAACAAACAAAAAAGCGGTATTTGCGGTTGGTGCAATAGCCGTTCTAGGGATCGAACCGAACAACAAAGTTAAGTTTGTCCTTTAAAAAGTTTGTACGGCACCCTCGGTGAGCGAGTTCGACTCGCTCTTGGCCGGTTTTTTTTTTTATACTTTGAAGTTTGTTTGACTTAGTCCTAGACTAAGTCAAACAAACAAAGTTCAACGTGTTTCAAATCCTATAGACGGCGGTTTTTTATAAGCTTTTATTTAACTTGCCTTGTTAGTTAGTTACACTTCAGCCAACTTATCTGCGCAGGCGGAAAAACAACACAACTAAAATAAATGTACCGAGTTTTACATATATCCTTCGATCAACAATTAGCTACTATATCTATGCAAATTTTCTTGACAAGCAGCGCCATCTAGAACTGCACACTTAAAGTGGTCATACTATAGTTTTTTTTTTGACATGGTGACGTCATTGTTGCTTGAATGAGACTGGCACAGGAAATTCCAAAGAGTCCAGTGGTGGGAGAGAATCCACTGCGAGTTGCTTAATTGGTCGCCGAGCCGAGATGCTGTCGTGTGGGTAGCCCTCTTCTTTATTTATTTGTTTATTAATATAATTATAATATAATAATAATAATAAAATAATAATCATTTTATTTCAGATAAATTATTTTACATCCATCTAAATTGTTAGTAAACATGACCTTTAAAAAATATGTTAGTAAAACATGTAGGTTTGATATGAAATGCATAAACGGGCAATCAAATTTCCCCGCAATGACATTCAGAAGACTGTTTGAGCTGCCCCGGACCCTCTGCAGTAGCGACGCAGCACGCTTACGTCTGATAGCTATGAAGCCATCAGTGTGCGCATCAGCAAACATTCCGGACGCACTACAGAAGCGTGGCAGCCCCAGCAGCATCCTGAACGCATTGTTATACTGAACTCGAAGAGCATTGATGGCTCTCTGCGTACAGCTTGTCCAGAGGCTACACGTATACAGTGTCTGACAATATGCTTTAAAAAGCGTCACTTTTACTTTACACGTACAGCGAGCAAACCTACGGACAAACATGTTGCATCGAACCGCCAATGCTCTTCGCTTCTTCTTTTATATAGGTACACCAACAGCTTCTATGTACAGCTTCTGTGTATAGGTTTGGGCTGCAGGATTGTTCGAAAGAGATACTGTGGCCCCGGAATACAAAGGGCGATGAAGGAACATGGATGGGTTTTAGTCAGTAAAAGTCTGACAATCCCTTCTGCTCCGCCCAGAGCAGGAGGCATCATTTGATGATTTCACATCCGAAAAAAGAAAAAAAAAAGGTATACATAGGTTTTACAGTCTTGGACTTACACAGTCGCCAATTTCAGGTTAACAAAAAATAAATGATAACATAAGAGAGAGAAACAAACGAGTGGCTCTAGACATGAAATACTACACTGTAGAGAGTCCAGTTTGACAGACGCGGGCATTAGATAACTTAAAGTGCAATTTTTTCTATTATTGTTAACAGTTAACTCGACAACCTTAAATTTTCCAAATCACTTTCCCAGCTTTTCATTCGTACAGATTTCATTTTATTAGGAACAGCAACTATAACCCCTCCCCCATCTTTTTTGGAAACCTTAGAACTTAATCTATCTCTACGATATTCTTTATCACATACGATGTGTCTCTAGAGATTCTTCTTCGCAATTCGACCTATATCTTGGAACATTTACGTATTCTTATGATTACCTAGTAATCTAGCTAGTTTTTACCCTGTAATAGGGATGATGGTTGACTGTTGAGCTGAGATCCTGGGTTCGGGCAAAGGGTTATCTCGTTTTTCCATTAGGAATTTTTCATTAGCAGCCCTGAATTTAAACTTATTTTGCGTTATCACACTTAATATTTTAAAGGCGAAATTTTGTATGTCTATGTTTGTTACTCCTTCACGCGAAAATTACTGAACGGATATGAATAAAATTTGGCACATAGATAAGTTTAGAATCTGGATTAACATATAGTGTACTTTTCCGGTATATCCCGGTGGTATGATCCCGAGGGACAGTTATCAAACTACACGCGGGCGAAGCCGTGGGAAACAGCTAGTAAAAAAAACTAGTTTTACGCTTACCTACCTATCCATACCTTAGACAGGAAGATTAAAATTTCCATGTACATTGTTTCATAAGCTGAGGGTTGCTGCAGCATCTGCCTCTTGACGAGGGTTCACGGACAGGAGCGCTTACGGATGCCGTTGACCTATTTTTGTAATATGTAAATTGTATCATAGCTAGTATTGGATTTGGTGTCCTTTCTCAATGTTTCATCGGTCAGTTTTTGTTATTGGTATAAAACTATTAAGTAAAAGGAACATTGTGTAAATAAATAAATAAACATCGCTGGACACACATCGCTGGACACACACACCGCCATCTAGTGCCACACTAAGCAACGAACCTTGTGTCGTGGACACCAGATAGTTGATCTACTACATAGATACTTTTTTTTTTTTAATACATACTTATTTTTAAATACCTATGAAATAATGAATCGGAAACAAAATATGTCTATCCTCATCACACAAACATTTGGCCCTACAGGGATTCGAACCCGGGACCCTAAGAACGTAAACAATAAAATAATCAATATTTTAAAAATGTAACGGAATTCGGTATAAGAAGTATAATTCAACTGACAAAACAAAAGTTCGAGGGACCAAACTTGAAAATGCAAAAAAAAACAACTGTTCGAACATTTACATTCAATTACCTTGACAGAATGCATGTAACGGTATTCTTTCGCGATTTTAGGTACTTTATTCGAATTAGTTATTTAAAAAAACATTATCTTTACACAAAATAGATTTGCGTTTGACTGCAACTCGCCTGATGTGAAGCGATGATGTGAACTAGGGTTGAGCACGCTTACCTAGATGAAACGGATTCACTTGAACTTTGAAGAGATCCAGATTATAATGATCGGGGAAACAGAGAAGCCGGTAGGTGAATCCCACAGACTAGCGGAAAATTTCACACAATAAAATTTGGAAGCAAAACAAAAACAACTGGAGTTAATCAGTTTACACGTCACACAAGAAAAGAATCCCAACCCTTAAAATGTCGTGCAACTTTCTATAAAAGGTCGACGGAAACACCTTGCGCTGGCCACTAACCATTACATGTTAGAAGGGTTAAACTCATTCGAAACGACAAAGAGAAAAAACGATAAAGAGAAAAAAGATTTTTAAAGGAGATCCCCCAATATGGGCCTAGCCATTACACGAATCAGATCATGTACCAAAATAATCTACTATTTTGCTTAATTAACCCATTTAAATCTTAGCCTCGACTACAATGGCCAAGTGCAAGTGCAATTTTAAATTTAGGACCGGGGCCCCTCCGGTCACACACGGACGCAGATGATCGATTGTCAACAGTAACACTTCTGCAAATTCCTAAAACTACTTTTGGTACTCACCGTTGTCATGGGGGACTCAACGCGAAACTGGGCAAACGAGACGGGGATGAGCTGCAGGTGGGGCAATTTGGAGTTGGACGTCGGAATCACCGGGGTCACCAACTGGCTAGTTTTATAAAACTCTTTCTTCAAGAAATGTGAGCATGGAAGTGGACCTGGTAGAGCCCCGACGGTGCAACTAAAAATGAGATTGACTTCATCATGTCAACCAAGAAGCAAATGTTCGATGATATCACGGTGATCAATTCGGTGAAAACCGGGAGGGATCACCGCATGGTAAGAGACATTGAACATCAATATCAAGCTTGAAAGGTCTCGACTGATGAAGTCTACGCTTTATCCAGCACAGATCCAGATTCAAAACCCCGAGAGCTTTCAGCTCGAACTCCAGAACCGTTTCGAGTGCCTAGGAAGCTCAGTGGACGAATACAACGATGGGTTCATGGAAACCGTCCATACGACCGAGACTAAGTTCTTCAAGACACGTCGTCGTGCAGATACGAAGAAGAAGCTTTCCGATCACACTCTCAAGCTCATGCAGGAGCGGCGTGAGATGATCCTGCAGTCTTCAGACGAGGCGAGGAAATACCGGCAGCTCAAAAGACGGATCTCTAAATACAAGAGCGACCTCTTCCGCTTTAATACCGAGCGTATTAAAGACGCGATTAAGCGAAATAAAGGGTCCAAGGTATTTGCAAGAGATCTGGCTATTGGGCAGAGCCAGCTCACAAAACTGAAACCGACGATGGCAGGATCTTATCCGCCAAACCGGAGCTTCTGAGAGAGATCGAGGGCTTCTATGGACAGTTGTACACGTCAACCAGTAAACCCGTATTAGATCTAGCAAACGACCCAAGAGCTAGACTGCCCCGCCACTGTACCGAAGACATCCCGGACGTCAGCTTGTACGAGATTAGGATGGCTCTGAAACAGCTCAAACAACAAGGCACCGGGCGATGATGGAATTACGGCCGAACTCCTGAAGGCGGGTGGAAAACCGGTACGTAAGGCCCTTCGGAAGCTGTTTAATTCCGTCATACTTGAGGAAAAAACGCAACAGGCATGGTGCAGGGGTGTGGTACTCTCGACAATGCCCGGTTGAAGAATTATAGGCCCATCTCACTTCTAAGCCATGTCTACAAATTGTTTTCAAGAGTCATCACAAATATCCGCATGCAGGTTTGGCGATTTTCAGCCTATCGAACAAGCTGGTTTCCGAAAAGGCTTTAGCACCGTAGACCACATACATATGCTGCGGCAGGTTATACAGAAGACCGAAGAGTATAACCTGCCTCTCTGTTTAGCGTTTGTGGACTACGAGAAAGCCTTCGATTTGATCGAGATCTGGGCTGTACTGCAGTCTATCCAACGGTGCCAAATCTACTATCGGTACATCGAAGTATTAAAGTGTTTGTACAGAAACGCCACCATGTCAGTCCGACTTCAAGACCAAGCCTCGGAACCAATCCATCTGCAGCGAGGTGTGAGATAGGGAGACGTCATATCTCTGAAATTGTTCACCGCTGCACTGGAGGATGTCTTCAAGGTTCTGGACTGGAGTGGGCTAGGCATCGACGTCAATGGCGAGTACATCACCCACCCACCTTCGGTTTACCGACGATATAGTGGTCATGGCTGAGACCATGTAGGACCTCTGTACAATGCTCGATGACCTCAGTAGAGCTTCCGGAAGGGTGGGTCTTAAAATGAACATGGACAAAAGGTCATGTTGAATGCCCATGTCACACCCACTCCTATCAACATCGGAGACTCTACACTCGAAGTTGTAGACGATTATGTGTACCTGGGACAAACGGTCCAGTTAGGTAGGTCTAATTTCGAGAAAGAGGTCAATCGTCGAATCTGAGTCGGCTGGGCAGCGTTCGGGAAGTTGCGCGGTATCTTCTCGTCCAACTTACCGCAGAGTCTCAAGACGAAGGTCTACGACCAGTGTGTGTTACCAGTGATTACATACGAGACCGAAACGTGGTCGCTCACAATGTACCTCGTCAGAAGGCTTAAAGTCACCCAAAGGGCAATGGAGAGGGCTATGCTCGCAGTTTCAGAATCAGAATCAGGAATGAAGACATCCGCAAGAGAACCAAGGTTACCGACGTAGCCCGAAGAATTGCTAAAATTAAGTGGCAGTGGGCAGGGCAGGTCACGTTGCTCGCAGAACCATTGGCCGATGGGGCCGAAAAGTTCTGGAGTGGCGACCGCGAACTGGAAGACGTTGCGTTGGTTTCTCACTAGGTGGACCGATAACCTGGGAATCCGCTGGATGCGAGTCGCACGGGACCGGTCAACGTGGCGACACTTGGGGGAGGCCTATGTACAGAAGTGGACGTCTTGCGGCTAAAATAATGACTTTCGATACTCTACTGGGTAAAGTAAACCCTCGAAGCCAATAAAAATTACAGTGAAATAAAAATTCCTCGAACATTATGTTTAAAAATATAATCTGGATGAAAGAAACACTTTTCAATTTTTACTATATTTTCGAAACGAATGAAGTTATATAAGTGAATTCTTTTGTGCTATTGGTTAAATAAGTACAGACTTAGGTACCTTTACCAATTTCGTGAAAATATCTCTATTAGTTAAAAATGACATTTTCAAACTACGTAATTTTATGAGATCAATTTTCTAAGTTGATTTTTCCCTTTAAATTAACATAAATCAGTCTTGTAATGACTCTAATAATAAAACTAACTATACTCTTATAAAAGCTAATTAATGTAAACATTGTCTGACTTCACCAATTTGGCCATTGCTGGGAGCCGTGAAAATTGGGCTCGTGAAACCTTCCCAAATGCTCTAATTTATGGTAAAATTCTAGCCCTGTACGCCAGACCGAAGTTTCTATGGAGTTTAAACTTCTCCTTTATGTTTCTGGGACATGGTGTAGTTACACCTAGGGTTGGGCATTGTTGCCATAGTTGAATAAATTAGGTTAAAACAAAAAAGAATTGTGTTTCACAAGGTTTTTAATAAATAAATAAAGTATAATAACAACAGTATAAGAAATTATTTCACCCCCGCTTGGTGACTTAACCAAGGGATTAATGGCATAGTAGCGACATCCTCTGATCATTGTTGGCTACAGTACGCATGCATTCAGCGGAGCGGACTTAGCTATGATAGAAGCAAGGAACAATAAGCCAGCGGAAGCGAGACATGGACAATTCATAAGTGACTTAAAGATATATCAAGTTTATTAAATAAGGCTAGGTAGTTAAAAAAACCATCATCTGCCTAGCCCAGCTATGTTGGGGTCGTCTCCCAGTCTAACTGGATGCAGCTAAATACCAGTATTGTATCCTTTCTGATCTTCACAACCCAATTAGTACTGGGTATGGGTAATACGATACCCCTTGGTACGACTAGTTGTCAGACTTTCGGGTCACTAATTAATAAATAATTCTAGGGTTGGTGCTGGTTGGTATTGGTTTGGGTGGTTGGGTTGGGGTTGGGTTGGTTGGGTTAATGTCGTGATGGCCCAGAGGTTAAGGCATCGCCTCTCATGCATGATGAGGTTGTGGGTTGAAATCCAGGTACCAATGTGACTTTTTCAATTCATGTGTACTTTTTATGTTTATCTTGGACATCACAGACATCGGTGAAGGAAAACATCGTGAGGAAACCTTAATATAAGTCTGAAATCGCCAACCCGTCTTGAGCAAGCGTGGTGATCAATGCTCGTGCCTTCTCTGTTGAGAAGAGGCCTTTGCCCAGCAGTGGGACAGTAATAGGCTGATATAATTATTATTATTTATCATCTTCTAGTCTTTAGTTGGCTGAAACGCCCAGAATGCCTAAGCGCTTATGCCTTGCGACAGATTGAGTTGGATGGTGTTCTGTCCACACTTTCTAGTCTGCACTGTGTCCTCACTGTTCAATAAAGACATTAGGAATGTCTACATTAGATAGTGCTAGTTTTCGCCCGCGGCTTTGCTCACGTTAATTTTGAATTTGACAAACAATTCGGGTTGTACCCTGCTCCATCATCATCATCATCATTTCAGCTGAAAGACGTCCACTGCTGGACATAGGCCTCCACCAAGTGTCGCCACATTGACCGGTACCGTGCGACTCGCATCCAACGGATTCCCGCAACCTTCACCAGGTCCGTCACCGTCACCGTCTTCAGCCTATAATTTTCCTACTGCTGGGACACGGCCTCCTCTCAATGAGTGGGACCCACCAGGTACTCTGAGTGAATTAATATAATTCAATTATGATTCAAAAGGCACGTGAAGCCATCTAGTACCATAAAAACGTTATTGTTGGGGATGAAAGTTACGTTATGTTCGTTTTTGAACACCTGACAACGTAATCAAATTTCAAGATGATCGGTTCAGAGGTTTAGGCGTGAAAAGGTAACAAACACACTTTCGCATTAATAATATTAGTAAGGACTACGTAAACACTGCACCAGCGATCACATAAAATCAGTTTCTTGTTTTTTTTTGCATTTCCAATACACATACAGCAACTAAAAGTTTTCTTGATGATGTGATTTTTCCAAGAAGTGTTTGAATTAATTAATTAATTAGCTGGTTACCTAAATGCCCTTCTGCAGTAAAACGTGGCGTTCAACTTCAGCATAAAAAATAATCCATAAATAAATAATAAATAAATATCGCTGGACATTAGACACACCGCCACCTAGTGCAACACTAAGTAACGAGGCTTGTGTCGTGGACACCACATAGTTGATATACCACATAGATACTTTTTTTTTGTAAATACATACTTATTTTAAATTGCATCCATGACTCGGAAACAAATGTCCATTAACATACACATAAACATTCAAATGATAACATAAGCCAAAACATTGATTCGCCTCCAGAACGTGATCATTTTTTGATACGCTTTTGCAAGGTTGGACTTGAAACTACGACGAACTGCTTCTTGTAAAGATAGCCGTACCCACAGCTAAAGCTGTAAGAAAGTTTGAAACTAACATTTAATCAACAAACTATTAATTAACAGGTAAAAGCTATAATAGGCGATATAGTTTGGATTCTGCCTCTTCAATTTTAATTATAAAACCGTTGACTGCCTGCCCCTGCTTTACACGTGATTTTACTTGATTAAACCTCGAGAATTCTTCGTCACGTGTAAAGATTAATATTAATTACACTTGGTAAAGAAAGAGAAGAGGTGGGCTAAAATGGTTACTCACCAGACGCAGCGGTGGTCCGGAGGTGGTGGCACCGACTTACGAGCAGGAACCCAGCCATGAACATTGCTTTGTGTAATTTGTTTCATCACCACAGCTCTCAAAGCGGCGAAAAAAACATCGTGAGGACACCGGCATGTACCTGAACCAAAAATTCGAAGACGTGTGACATCTATCAACCCGCACTGGGCCCGCGTGGTAGACATATCGTCTGGTTCATGGTGAGACCCAAAGACTTTGCCTTGCATCAGGCCAACATAACCTCTTCCAAAAAAACCGAAACACATGAAACGCCCAATAAGATCATAAACAACTACTTTTGTCATAAATATTACATGAAACCATCTCCGTGGCAACAAAGGGGTCCCGCGGGCTCTGTACTCAAAGTAACAAGTTATAAATAATGTTGTGCGACAGACATCTCGATGAAACAAGGATGTCGATACGTGTGTTTAGTGTCCACGATGACGAGTCGGATCGAGGATTGCCATTAACTGACAATGTCAGAAAAAAACTTAAAAATCTCGGACATTTAGGTAAAGATAAGTTTTTTTTCCCGGATTAACCATAGAAAGAAATCGCGAAACAAACAGTATAGTGTAGTGAGTGAGTTCGTGGATACAGACAATAAATGAGGGCGCGGCGGAAGGCTTTCGGTCTTCAGTTATATTGCAACACCAACGTGATCTCGTAAAAGTGACATTGATCCGGATGTATTTTTAAATAAGATTTTTTTAATTTCTGGATCTAGGCATAGGTAGGATTGATTATTTTCTTTTAATCGTTCATACAGAAATATGCATTTATGTATCGACTAAAAAGATGAGAAAAGTTTTCTACGAATCAGGCAAGAGAACGAAGGATGTAAAAGCGAGCGAAGCGAGCTCAAAAAATTTTGCATTCCGATTCAACCCTGGTCGGATCGGTATCGTCAGGGCAAAAAATCCAGTGATGTTCAAGTCGGAATCTCGCAATAAGGATTCTTGTTCCACCAAGACTGAATCACATTTTGATCGCTACCAACTAAATGAAAAAAATAATTGACAAATTGATAACCTCCTCGCCCTGAATAATTGCCTGATAACTATTGCTTTTCACAGAAATATGAATGATTGTGTTTGATTCTGTTTCGATTTGCGTGTTTTTGTTTTTTCCATTGTAGAAAATGCATGACCGATAGAGAATGCATGAATGGTGGGTGGTCCAATTTAAGTTTTATTAACTTTGCTTAGGGCGTTTATGAGTTACCTTCTATAGTACGTTATTTTTCTTCCTCGTATCTTCGAATACAAATTACAATATAAAATAAAATGAATACTTGACGTAAATTTTTACGCGATATGAAAACTAAAAAGAGTTTAGATAATGACATGAAAATAAAATAAAAAAAAACACCGAATAGTGGTTATTTTGTTTCTGCAAAAATGTTTTTACAAATCTATTTACGTTTTGAAGTTGTTATTCGTAGGTTTTCATAGTTTATGTAAATTATCGAACAATATTTAAAGTGGTAGTTTGTAACTATGACTTAGGTACTTGCCGATTTTCTGCAAACCGATGAGAGTACAGAGAAGGATGGGAAATTACTCATCTAACCACTATGTCACCGACATTCTTCGGCTTCCTCAGCTCTCAAAGAAATATTTACGACCGTTAATCATTACCACTATGTAGAGCCTTAAAAAGAAATCGATGAAAAAGTGACTAAGTATTTTATACCTATATTAAGAAGGTATAACTAACCGCTAGTTAGCATTTAACCATAAATCTCTACCACTCTGATAAATTAGGGTTAAAAGACGTTTTATTTATTGCGAAAGAATTATTGGTGGCTGAGTCACTGCACACAGTAAACAGTTCCATACAGCACGGAACTAAGATGATTTAACTCATTCAAGAGTTTGCTTGTTTATATTTTTTTCTCAAAAATAGCTATGACATGGCGTCCGTCAGTGACTGAACATGTGATGAGGGGGAATGAGGAAAATGTTGAGTATGAATGTGGATAGCTTTATGAGTAGAGGAAGACCAAAGAAGCGATGGATGGATTGTGTGAAAGATATGGCTAGAAAGAAGGTGACTGTTGAGATAACGAGTAATAGAGAAGTATGGAAGAAGAAGACATGCTGCGTCGACCCCAAATAAATTCATCAACTTCTTGTGCCTTATCTGCATGACAGCTTTCCGAGTATTCGAAAGCCTGAACGTGTGAAAAGAGACTATGTTCACAAAAGACTGTGAAATATCAAATCAATATTACGACACTACAATAATAACAATTATTATATAACTAACGACAAGGATTAAAAATAAAATGTCATAATGCCTGAAGACAAACACAACGTTATTAAATTTTCATAAATACGAGTAGGTATATCGTTCTACTTCCACTGCACAGTGAGCAAAAGTTTCTTCGAAATGGAAAAAGTAAAATGGAAAATTATGGTTTGTCAAATGGAAACGCCTCGAGCCCTATAATTACAGTTTGATGTCTGTTTTACCGTATCACAGGTTGAAATGTCCCTGTTTTATTGTAATGCCTGTATTTCCGGTTTTAAGTTGGGGCTCCACTGTTAGAAAAGTGGATTGTACTTTGACTTTCTTGTTCGTTTAGAGTTTTGTCGTTTTGTTTAATGGGATTAAAATAAATTGATACAAATATGTTAGTTACTGAAATGCTTTATTTTAAAGCTATGTTGGGTACTATTACTAAAGAATCAGTCAGATTCTAACCTGCTGCAGGCACTGGACACTGCAAAATTTTTGAATGATGGTATCCTTGGCCGGAGCCGCGTCTGCTATGTATCTGTAGCGGAAGAACCATAATAAACTTATCGTTATTACTTGTTCTCGGCGGGGCTCGGACTCACAACCTCTTGTTCATTCATTAGTCTATGCCTGAGCTCTTTGGCTTCTGAAATAATCATTGAGGAAACATAAGGTATTGTTTATTATTCAAATCTCACTATTTTTTGGTTTTGATGACATTATTTGTTGCTAGGAAAAGTGCATAAATTTAAATAAAATAACAAATAAATAAATAAAACCGGCCAAGTGCGAGTCGGACTCGCGCTTGGCCAGGTTATGTACATTAGACAAAACGGCAAAACAATCACGTTTGTTGTATGGGAGCCTCCCTTAAATATTTATTTTCTGTTTTTATTATTTGTTGTTTTAGCGGCAACCGAAGTACATCATCTGTGAAAATTTTCAACTGTCCAGCTATCACGGTTCATGAGATACAGCCTGGTGACAGACAGATGGAAAGTGGAGTCTTAGTAATAGGGTCCCGTTTTTACCCTTTGAGTACGGAACCCTAAAAATAACAATACGTATTGCTGGATATTACACACACCACCATCTAGTACCACACTAAGCAACGAGGCTTCTGTCGTGGACACCAGATAGTTGATATACTACACAGATTTTTTTTTAATGGTGGTGAGACATGTATTTGTATAGGGTTACCCTCCAACACTGTGATCCTACCCTACTCGGCTCGAAGTCGACTTTGTGATTAAGTTGTCCTGCCCGACAGATCCAGTTAATCACATGTACGTACATTTGAAGCGACTTTTAATTCGAAATGACTGCCACGTCAACATTTATTATGCCTGGGGCAGGATTATTATCAACTAGCAGTTCGCCCGCGACTTCGTTCGCGAAAATTGTGATAGCTCTGCTAATTTGCATGATATTAATATAATATACAGCCTATGTTACTTCCTGATTAAGCTTCTAATCTTTTACTCTGGACGCTCTTAATGTGCACGTCTTTCTACATCGTTCTCACATTATGTATAATCTCAAAATTAATGATGTAACCAAGATTTTGTAACAATATTTTTGATACACTGTTTTATGCTTTCACGGTTTAAAACTAAACTTATATACTAACTTATATATCGGGAGTTCAAAACAATTAACAATCACGGAAGATATCCCGTAAGTGACAATATAGGTTTAATATTTTGCGTGTAGTAGTAAAAGAGTGTCCATGGAGTTTCTTGCCCGTTCCTCTCCATAGAAATCTACGCTAGGGAATGGACAACTACAGTTACTTTCTCAAGTTATTATGTCTTGTGTCTGGGACTGTAGCTTTGTTTTTTTTTGTATTTTTGACATTAAAAAGTGCCGTAATGGTCTAATTGAAATAAATGGTTTGAGTTTGCTTTCTATTGGTGAAAAAAAATTAAAAATCGGTCCAATCGTTTCGGAGCATATTCGGTCATCATCATCATCAGCCTATTAATGTTCCCACTGCTGGGACACAGGCCTTCAGACTAGAAATAACCATACTGTGCTCTAGCACAGTATGGTTATTTCTAGTCTTCTCAGAAATTCTTAAAGACCTGGCGAGTTTACTATCTGAATTATTATGGAGTATCCTAGAGACTCGTACAATTATTTGAAACACTGTGGCCATGGGTCCTAGTGCTAACCCTGTATTTCAGGATATCGCCAAGCGGTTGTTTGACTGTTCTCGTGACCAAAAGACTGGCCTATTTCTTTGTCAAAGAATCAGCATTGTCATCCAACGTGGTAATGCTGCCAGCCTTCTGGGCACTTCCCCCGATGACAGCGATGCGGAGGAATTTTTTGGTACCTTTTAATTATTTTCTGCCTTTGATATAATGTTGTTGTGTTATTTAAAGTTAGTAAATACTAAACTTACCAATAAGTAAGTATTTGAATGGTTTGACATCAACTGTCCTTATTTTTTTAATGCGAAAGTAATTCGACATAATTTTTACTAAAGATACGAAGCTAAGTTTTTACACACTCAATGGATATTCCGCGTTCTACAAATAGAAACACAGTTTGTCACTTTCTTTGTGCCATTATTAGATAGTATGGTTGGGACATTCGCGAAACTTGGTAACAACAAAACAATGGCTGAAGAGATTCTCTGCCGCTCCGACTCTTCCGAGAGCCACACTTTTACAGGTATCTCTGAAAACTTCAGTTGCTTCCTTTTGTTATAATTCGTGTAATATTGCAATAGTTTGGATGTTTTAACGGTCGGACGGATGTCATTGCTGGCGGAACTTTGGCGCCATTCTTTTGTTCTAAACAGGAGATATCTTGAACAAATAGTTTGATTTTTACATAGGAGTTTTTTTTTGCGGAAACTTCGATTTTTTTAGCGCTCTTTTGACTTCCGTTTTCGTTATGGGGCTAAACGTTTCCACTGCACAATTTCTTTAAAGTTAACAACTTAATTCCATTTTTCACCCACCATGCTTTGGAAACCTAGGTAACCAAGGCTTAATCTAAATATCGACCCGAACGGCTGTTATTATTTAGCCACGAGTCCTCATTTGCAAATAAAAGATGGAAAAAATACATTACATACATTTCGATCAAATAGTTTTCTGTTTAGATACGTTCACATTAACAATCATCATTTAACTTCATAGTAACTAGAACAATATTTGAATACACATGGCCCCACTTTTCAGCTACTGTTATCTTTTTCGAATAGAACAAACAACAGAAACAAAACAAAAACAGGGTATTTCCAAAAAATCGTGAACAAGCAAAACGTTTCTGTAAAAGCAAACTGATGTTTTTTTTACTAAACCCATTCCAATCGGTTTAACGTGCAGAGATTTTTGCGATAGCGCATGAAAGCATTCATCAATAAATATAATTTAAGAAAATATTATAACATTGTTCTTTGTTTATTTCAGTCATACCTTGATGATTATGAAATACATACTGCGTACCCCGCGTTTATACCAAGGTTATAAAAATGTATTCTGCATGTTAATGTCTATCAGTTTTGTTCATAGGTAACAACGAAAACAAATTGGAAGGTGTATAAAATAGTTAACAACGCAACTCCAAAACATATTGGTTAGTACATGGTTATGTTTTTGAAGTCTCTTACAAAACTTGTTGAAAACAAAGTATTGTTTTTCTTGGTTAAGGGTGACATGGTGGATGTGAACACGGAGTAAAAAAGTTAATACACAATAGTTGTTGAAAGGTTAAAGTCATCCAGCTTTATTTTCCAAGTTCCATTTGCAATTTGTACAAGACACAGAAGTAGTTCATTCAGCATCTTATCATCTGCATGGCTATGCAGATGATAAGATGTTGAATGAACTACTTCTGTACTTCTTCCAACATAGTTAGGAAAAGGCTTTTTCCCAACTATGTTGGGGTCGGCATCCAATCTAACCGGCTGCAGCTGAATACCTGTATTTAACATGGAGCGACTGCCTATCTGACCTCCACAATCCAGTTATTACCGGGTAATACGATACCCCTTGGTACGACTGGTAGTCAGACTTTTGGGCCACTGACTGCCAGTAATGGCTGTCAAAGATTTACAAATGACAGCCGGGACCAACAACTCGTGCTTTCCGAGACACGGAGGGAACTCGGTATATAATGGGTGGTCACCCATCCACGGACCAACCTAGGCAAGCGCGGCTTAACCCTTAAGATCGACCCGAGCGGTAGTTATTATTTAGCCACGAGCTCCTCCATAGGTCATGCAGCATCTAAACAACGTAAATAGTTTGCAATGCTCCAAAAAGGCAGCAGCCTTTTTTACTAAAATACCTACATGAATAATGAGTAGTCGCTTTATAATAAAATCAAAACATTAACAAGCTGAACAGAATTAATCGAAACATTAAAAAACGCAATGACTAAAAAACGGCAACGTTTCCTCTTTGAGATTTCGGTAATTGTCATTTCATTACCGAGTGAGGGGTGGGGGGGGGGGATAAAAAATAAAGCTTAGAGCCTTTTAATGGCCACCAATTTTCCGGTCTGTGGTCCCGAAACCGTTTTAGTCTGAAACATTGTTTTAGCGAACATTCGTTAAAAAGTAAAAAATAAAAATATTTTTTGGCCACGCGAAAAATATTTGCGACCACTGTGCTGTGAAAATGATTTTTAAAAGTGTTGTATTTTTTTTGCCCGTGACTAAATTATTATGAAATGTTACTTCCCTATTTGAATCGGATTTTATTAACAATTTTAAGGGTGTTTTTTTTTTGCACGCAACCTTATTCCACTTTCTAAAATATAAAAGTAGCTTAAGTTACTCTATAGAACATCAGCTATCTGCCAGTAAGAGTCCCGTTCTCGTCTCCCGTTAAAATCGGTTTGGCCGTTTCTGATATAAGCCGGAACAAAGAGACAAAAATTAAAAAAAAAAAAAAAAGTTCAGCATACACTTTTTCGTTCTAGTTATGTGGTTTTAGTTTCCGCACTAGAGTGGACCATTCTGCGTGAGCCATGGTGGCCGTATAGCATACACTTTCATATGTATTCAGTTAAACGCTGTTATTTTGAAATAACAAACACGTTAGGGGCCGCCTCCACGAGCGAGAGAATCGCGGCAATTCAACGTACTTCTATACGAAAATATCGCCGCGATTCTCTCACTCGTAGAGACGGCCCAAAAGAGAGTGTATAGAAAAAAGTGACAAGGACGATAATATCGCCGCGATTCTCTCGCTCGTGTAGGCGGCCCCGAGATGAAAATACTAGAACAACGTGACCTCTGCTTACCTACTAACTAGCTACTATCGGTGAAAGCACAAAACTATATTGGATTCTCTTATAATTAATAACCTCTTCAACAATCTATGCTGTGTTAAAACTGATATAAAGAACAGTACTAAAAGTAAATAGTTTCTCTTAAAACTAGAACTGCTCAATATAGATTGACGGCCTGTTTTAATGACTCCCCATCGGGCTAAATTGCGCAATGAAATAAAAACGATATTTTAAACGAGTACAATATTTTACTGTTTTTTTTTTTGTGAATGTAGGTATTTTATTTTCGTTAAATAAAACTCTTAAGCCTCCTCTGTTCGTCCGTCTGTCTGTCAGCGAGCTGTATCTCATGACCCGTATTATGTAGATAGTTGAAATTGTCACAGGATGTGTATTTCTGTTGCCGCTATAACAAGAAATAATAAAAAAAAAACAAAGGGCCCTACTACGAAAAGGGTACGGAACCTTTCATGCGCGCATTCGACTCGCACTTGGTCGGTTTTTTATCAAACTTGGTTGCCAATTTTAACAGAAGTGAGAGCGACTGACACCACTTTTTAAGAGTACCCAGTTTGTTCGGGATTCTAAATAGCCAGTGTTATCATTGAATCCACATAAAACATAAATTTATTCAAGTTCTAGAAATAATATAAAACAAGAATTTGTGTGTTTATACTAACACTAAAAAACCCGACCACAGAAATATCATGCTCTAATTAAATTCTGGGTTTTCAAGGTAAAATCGACTCTTCTTATTGTTGAAGTCGGTTAAAATGTAGCCTATGTTACCCGAGCCATAATAGCGAATCGATTGACACGTTATTCATCAAAATTGGATGAATAGTTAAGGCGCTACCGAGGAATATACGTAAAAACAAACAAACATACATACATAGAATACTAAAATCATAACCCTTCCTTTTGACTTCGCCGTAGTCGGGTAAAACACGAGTAATTTCTGTTTTATTTAACCCTAACTCTGCTACTGATCGGTAGAAACACAAAATAATAAGTTGGAAATGTAAATCGTTGAACAGATGTTCGTGACAGTTGCTGCGTTAATTTTTAAGCTTTTAACTTTGAGAGAATTGTTATATTTTTCGTAATTGTCATATTGTCTAGCAAGTAAATTGAAAATAAGTAGTATATAATATTAAAGTATGAAGTATGTATAATATTGTAGTATGTCCTTCTGAAGACAACTAAATGCTAGACGCCCGGGACCGGTCAATGTGGCGACACTTGGGGGAGGCCTATGTCCAGCAAGTGACGTCTTTTGGCTGAAATGATGGTAATGAAATGAGCTCAGCATGAGGACCGGGGTTCGTTTCAAGTGTGATGGGGTTTTTCCATGAATATTTTTTAGGCAAGAGCTTGGAGACTGGACTTGTGCCCAGTTGATGGTAATAGCTTCGTACCCTATTAAAAATGATAAAAACGTATCTGGAAAAATGTGGGTGTACTGTTAGGTATACTCCTGCTTAACCTTTCAGGGATAACAGGCGTCATGTTATGCTATTTTACGATTTGCTGATTTTTATAAAACTGACAGATTTGATAATAACCTTCCAGCTCTGACAGAGCATTACTCAAAGCCAAATAAAAACCGAAAAATAGATTAAAATATTAATCACAAAAAAATATTGTTTGTGAAAACACACCAGTAACTAAACACGTACATCAAGCACCGACACATACGTGTGAAACAACAGCGTCCTCTGTGACGTCAGACACGAGTGCTTGAGCTAATGAGGGGTAAGCAGACAAAGCAGTGTAACACAAAACTCGGCGACTGTTTACAAATGAGACACTTGTATTTTTTGAGGAAAATATAGAAATATTACAGAAAGTACTGAGTAAGTATATTATAGAGTTTGTCAACCTGCGATTGTCTCATGTGAATAAATATTTAGTGATAATAATTAGTTTTTTACAACAGTAGAAACACGTAAGAGAGGGCACGTATTCCCAGTTGCTTCTAAAGTCAGTGTTTATCGTTTTCGCTCGAAGTTTTTCATATTTTTTGCGGGAAATGGGTCTGTGGTTACAACTCGCCGTGATCCAAATAATTCAATCTGATACCACGATCGGTGGAGACAAACCCTATTCAACGGAATTTTTATTCCTCCTAAGTTGTGCTATATGAAATAACTCTAAAATCGACTGTCCATACTATCCGATTTATTCATGGTCTATATGGCCGACGACGATATCATGTATTAAATTATGATGTATGCCTGCAGAGTTACCGATTAGTTAGACGTTTTCGGTCGTCGTTGGATCATCATCATCTGATGAGCCTTTCCCAATTATGTTGGGGTTGGCTCCCAGTCTAACGGGATACAGATAAATACCAGTATTTTACATGGAGCGACTGGCTATACGATGTCCACAATCCAGTTAGTGTACTGGGTAATACGATACCCTTTGATAAGACTGGTTGTCAGACTTTTATGCCAAACGAGCGTATATTTTAAGCTGTGTTTCATACTAAAGTCCTGTTTGCGCATCGTTCTCTACAAAATAATGAATGTCGATAGTCTGTGACGGCCGTAACTATACAACAGAACTGGGCCGTTAAGCTTATAACGTCATTTTTTTTTGTTTTGTCTTGATTTCTAGGTACATCCTAGCTTCCGAGTAATCATATCACGAATAGTAAGTAATTTAGTTTCTACAAACTACTTGATGCCTTCAAAAAATTCACGGCGTAATCAAGCTAGCGTTCGCCCTCGGCAGTTCCTACGCAGCGGTGCATAAACTTACGGAAATTTACATTTTCTATGCAGATAGTCTTATGTCTAAGCATGCACTATGAACACTCGACTATTAATTCGCCCTAGGGACAAACGGACTGACAAATATTTACTTGCATTCGTAAAAGTCATAAACATACAAATTGAGTCCGTATGCGGTTTGAAATAAGAACGCTGGATTGTTTTCGGCGTAGAATTTCATTTGATATTTGATTATTCTAAAAAAGTTATGATTACAGTTGTTTAAGGAGACTACTAAAGAATCTACAGCTCTATGTCTAAAAGCGTAAGGGTGTTGGTAAATTTTGACAGCTGCAAAATACTTTGGTGACGCATTTGCATCTCAGTTGATTGCCGACGATAGATAGTTTTAACTCTAATCATGTCGTGAATGGATTGCTTAATAGATACACATTTTTCAATGTCGCGAATGAGACGAACACTAATGTTCCTTTCAGCTAATCGTTTTACATACCGTACGACAAAATATTGCTGTGATTGCTGGTCTAAGCTCACTCAATTGGTGATTGAAAGAAAGATAATTTAGTAAAAGAAAGGCCTATTTTGTGCCTAGGTGTCTTATGCCAAATATTTACCTAAAAAAATTGGAAGTTAGACCTCCAATATCTCCGTAACTAGTAGGTTCCCAGGTATGGTTCTGAACAAAAAAAATATCGCAACGACGGGAAGAACAAGTGCCTTTCGGCTTCGTTAAGGGTCTATTTACACCGAGGGAGACGCCCCGGGCGTCGGGAAAAAAAAGGGTCTATTTACACCCTTATAATAATTTGTTGTTGAATGAGTGTAAAGAAGTCCTGTCCTGTCTGAAGTATGCATGACATAATTTTAGCGGAATTGGTTAATCTCCCATTGAGTGTGAAGTTAAGCTAAATTGTATAGTGACTCACAACCAAACAGATAGATCCACATCCACTCTAAACCTAAGCAGCATTGTACCTAACTTAATCCTACCGCGCAGTCCACAGCAAAACAGATGCCACAATCTATAATTTGAATCAATTCCTCGTAGAGTTTATTGCATATTGTTAATCCTATCGTTTCCAGTTGGTCACGGACGCCTTACATTGTGAGCTGGATTTATCAGATCCATATGAGAAATTCATAGCTCCCTGGCCAACCCCCTTGTAATAAGGAAGCGATGTAGGCAACAGGAATACTTAACTTTAAGTTTGAATGCTTTCTTGTTTTGTTCAGCATCCTCCTGCCCAGCCCTGTTTCAATCGAAAGTCCTCCTGACCGATTGGAGACCCTTTATATTCTCAATATACTTTGTATGGTACAAAGAAGGGCTCGGATACGTTAAGTTTTCTTTTGACCATTCGTTCACAAAATATAAGTAACTTTTTATCTATGCATATACAAAAAAAAACAAGTAAGAATTCAGGAGGCCATATTATGGATCATTTCCTGCAATCTATCAATATCAACATACTACTAGTAGAGAGCCCAGTGGTGGCGGCCCCGACTTACGAACAGTAAGTCGTGGGTTCAAACCCAGGCAGGCGGCATTACTTTGTGTAATTTATTTCATCACCACTGCTCTCAAAACGGTGAAGGAAAACATCGTGAGGAAACCGGCATGTCCTAGGACCAAAAATTCGAAGACATGTGACATCTACCAATCCGCACTGGGCCCGCGTGGTGGATTATAGCCCATACGCAAAATACGCGCTTTGACGTGGAGTTGCGGACACCAGCCCGTTATACAATACAATACAATACAATACTACTAGTAGAAACATTTTTATCATAACACTTAGCATAACGGGGTTCTGCCAGTTCTGCCTCCGCAGGATACAAGAGATATCTGCACATCCTCCATTTAAACATGATACGTCCCGTCGCTTAGAAACTTGTTACTCCTACCACTACTTGCACCCGTATTCACGCCTGAGGATACAACTGTTTGTAATTAAATGAATACGGATACCGAGTAGTGAAGAGATAAATCTTCAACGCTAGCTTGAAAGTAACGTTATAACGATTTTGCCATAGGATGGTAAATATAAACTTACTTCTTTATAATTCGTTGCTACAACCGTGACAAATAATTTTATTCTATCCTTTCTTTTCTTAGATATTAATAATACTTAGTACATAAAACATATTTGGACATGCTGAGCATGAGGACCTGTGTTCGTTTCACGGGTTGGACAAAGTGTTTTTGCGGTTTGTCCATCAGGAATTTCTCAGTATTGGCCACGGAGTCTGGATTTGTGCCCCGTTGATGACATTAGGCTCGCCCCCAATTACATGGACCTTAAAACAAAACTGGCAAAATGTGGGTGTACTATTAGGTACACCTCTACGCTTCGGGTATTACAGGCGTGATGTTATGTTATTTGGACAAAGGAAATAGGCAGCACCCATTGTTGTCCTAAATCTATAATTTCGGTTCCGAAGTAGAACCAGCAGAAACTCAATTGTTTCTCGTTTAACCCTTCCAAATTCATGCAGTCGTGTTCCCCGACTTATAAACATACTGTACAAGTTTTATTCTAACTATAAAATTCACTGAGAAAACGGTGGCCCGAGCGACGAAACGGTAAGACCGGTACTATTGTGTTAAATGAATTCTCGCTCGATTCTCATTCAAGAGTAGAGTGAGAATGAAATAGTAGAAAAAGTTATATTATTTGTTCGAGTAAATCATTGTCAATACTGGTTAGACATCTGTTTATTTAGACATCCGCAAGAGAACCAAGGTTACCGAGGTAGCCCGAAGACTTGCCAAACTTAAGTGGCAGGGGGCAGGGCACATTGCCGTAGATCAGATGGCCGATGGGGCTGTAAAGTTCTGGAGTGACGACCGCGAAACGGAAGACATTGCATTGGAAGGCTAGGTGGACCGATGACCTGGTGAAGGCTGCGGGTATCCGCTGGATGCGAGTCGCACGGGACTGGTCAATGTGGTGACACTTGGGGAGGATAGGCCTCCCCAAGTGTCACCACATTGACCAGTCCAGTCTAGCAGTGGACGCCTTTCTGCTGAAATGATGACTGGTAATTGAATAGTATTAAAGGATGACACATTCATGATTCGGTCAGAGCAGCAAGTCTTCTTCCATTCGACTTCATTAGCCCGTATCTCGGTAGCCACCCGCTACATATTTATGATCTTTGACACAAACATTCCATCGTTTCTTGCGTCTTCCTATACTCTTGACCAGCCACTGTCACGACAACTGGTTATGCATCATGATGTCTTAAAGCAATCTTAACTACAATCTTAGCGTAATCTTATTCCAGAGTGGGAAAAACATGGATCGAGAGACGTCCTTCATAGCTCCGTCTCCATCGGACAATTCGTCTTTCATACTCATTTGACTCTGCGAGAGTTTGATGAGTTGGAAATAACAGAATCTTGTAGCTTGTGGTAGTATCCCAGCAATACGTTAGAAATATCATAATTTCGCCTCTAAACTAGCTGTTAAGAGCTCCCCACACCTGCAATACGGTCTCCCCAGAGAATACCGCCGTACAACTAAATGTTCGAGCTTCTGTCTATACCGCTACATTTTTGCACTGGAGTAAGTTGTTTATTGAGAACCGGCAAGCATTCTTTATTATATTTTTAAGGTCGAATATAGTCGGCTGCCGACTTTGCTATTTTCAATGATTGGTCAATATGAAAACAATACCAAGACAACGTCATTACCATTATGATAAACTAGCTTATACCGAGTGAATAATTTTCCCACGGGATCATACTACCTCTCCTTTGTTAATGCAGGTTTTATTATGTATAATTTCATCCAAATCCGTTCAGCAGTTTTTGCGTGAAAGAGTAACAAACATCTATCTATCCTCATAAACTTTTGCATTTAAAATATTATATAATTTAATTAATAGGAAGTAGGATAGAAAGATCGTTATCTCCTAAATTCATAATGGCGCGTCAGTGCGTCAATAATGCGGTAATGAGATATTATGGAAAATGCGATGTAAATGTTGGAGTACTACGTACCTCTATTCAGGCAATAAGTCCTGTGTTATAGTGGCCGCGGGCCTGAACCCATCAGCTGGCCTCTCCAAACTCAGGGTTCTTATTGAGAAAATCCTAATCTAAAACAACAGTGGACTCTGTTTACTGCTCGCGGGGATCCAACGCAGGACCTTATTATGACCACTAAAGCCAGAGGTGTCCATTGTCCAACACAATCGTATGAAGGGCCAAATTTAGTTTTTTGAAACCGTAGCGGGCCAAAATAAACGCAAAGTGACCTCTAATATTAAAATCTACTACTACTACTATACTGCAATGATGCGGTCTGAAGTCGCGGATAGGTGAGGTGGGGCGGGTAGGTTAATAGGTATGGCGCGGGAATTATTCCCACGCAAAATTTATTCATTTCCTATAAAGTTTTAAATAGCTCGCGGGCCGGATGAAGGACCTATGGTGGCCGCTGGGTGGCCCGGGAGCCGTATGTTGGATAGGCCCTGCAAAAAACATTGTTTAGAAATCAATAGCTCGTTGACTTTTTATTTTCGAAGTAACGTTACATTGAACAAACAAACGTCGAAGAAACAAGGGTTCGATGTAAGGTTATCGATATTAAGAAACAGCAAACAAAAAACGCTTAGTTGAAACGTAACGTTGCATTATCAAAGGATCGATGTATAGTCATCGAAGTGCGGAAATTGTCCGCAGAATAGTATTTCGAACTCACATAGGGAACCCACCTGAGACAGTAGGTTCTATTCCAAACATACACAGTAAAAAGAAAATACTTTAATAGCCAACATCGACAATAGCATACAAATTTTAGCAGCGGCTAACGTACTTTGCCAAGTTTCAAATACGTACAAAAAGTGTAATTTGCGACCTGCCAAACCACAGTTACCATCGCGGGCAGCTGCCGCTTCGCCAATACTTTTGTGTGAATGTACCAGTGTATTAAACTTCTGTATTAAGTTCTGTACAACTTTCTGGAGTAATCGAGACGCGAGAAATATAGTGAGGAGCTTGTATCGATGAAATAAATGTAGTTTAGTAGGTTTTGGCACAGCGACAGGTATACCTTGTAACCATCGCGTCAATTAATGTTTTAACTTAACAATAATTTGTGTGGTTTACTGCGACCAAAAAACCCGACTATGGAAAAATCACGCTATAATTAAGTTCGGGCTTTGCAAGGTAAAGTCGATTCGTCCTATTGTTGAAGTCGGTTAATGTAGCCTATGTTACCCGAGCCATAATAACGAATCGATTGACACCTTATTCAACAGAATCAGATGACTAGTTTAGGCACTACCGAGGACCTGCCGGGGTTGCGGGACTGTTCGAAAGAGATACCGTGGCCCCGGAACAAAAAGGCGATGAAGGAACATGGATGGGTTTTAGTCAGTAAAAGTCTGACACTCCCTCCTGCTCCGCCCAGAGCGGGAGAAGTCATTTTATGATTTGCCATCCGAAAAAAAAAAAGGCGCTACCGAGGAACATGCTTAACCACAAACATACATACATACCTACATTACATACATAGACTGCTAAAATCATAACCCTTCCTTTTGGCTTCGCCGTAGTCGGGTAAAAATACAGTGGACGTACTTGGATACTCTTCAAAGTACGTGTGCACTACGTGGTTTGCGATTATGGGGGTAAAAAGGGTGAAAAATATACAGATATTTTTCACCCTTAACAAGGAAGGGTTCCCCCTTGTGGAAGGGGGACAGCCCCCTTCCACACACTATCTTCCACCTAGTGAGCTTATTCCTGCATGGTCCAACCGTCACGGTCCATCTGGTTTTTCAATGGTCCACCTGGTAATAAATACCTGAACCGTCTGCGGACCCAAATGGGAAGATGTAACTCCAACCTAATAAAGTGAGGCTCTGTTCTGCTATCTCTGATCTGTGGTGAGGTGTGGGTAGGAGTTGAGTCGGAAACTATGCTCCATCTCCTCTCTGCACTGTCACTAACGAAGCCGAGGAAGTAGCTAGGAAGAGTTCTAGGCCAATATGATATTATAATGTCATGTGAGATGAGGGTATTTTTTTTCTCACTTTACCTTTTTTGTCAAGCTTAAACTCAACGATAACAGCTACACCGCTAAATATACATACACGTGTCGAAAAGTATGACGTAGGCCGATTCTAATAAGATGCTTTCATGTGTAATTAACTTTTATAATGTTTTACGGTTATTATAATATATACTTACGTATTTATTTCTGTTAGCGGAAAGTTTCTTTAAAAAAATATACCGCACAAACAACAGAACATAAACTCACGCCTCTTATCCATGGAACTGAGCAGAAACTACAAAACGCCACCTGCTATACCTACGTTCCTTACATCCTCCCTTCGCATCGTTCACGGTCACACGTGCACGTCGGATAAGACACATAATTATCTTTTGGTATCCTGGAGTATCTTATCAACATCTTCTTAGGCTTTTCCCAACTATGTTTGGGGTCGACTTCGAGTCTAACCGAACGCAGCTAAATACCAGTATTTTACATGAAGCGACTGCCTATCTGACCTCCACAACCCAGTTAGTACTGGGTAATACGATACCTCTTGGTAAGACTGGTTATCAGACTTTTTGGGACACTGACTACCTGTAACGACTTTCAAAGATCTACAAATCACAGCTGGGACCAAATGCTTTACGTGCTTTCTAAGGCACGGAGGAAACTCGTATGTAATGAGTAGTCGCCCATCCACACACCAACCTAGTCAAGCACGGCTTAACCTAATCCGAGCGGCTGTTTTTATTTAGCCACGAGCTCCTCTGGAGTATCTTATCTTATAATTAATATAATTTTCGACACACGCGAAAGTGTGTCGAAAATTAGGCACACAGATGATTAAATAACCCGAATTATCACATAATCGTGGAAGTCGCAAATTTCATAAAAGGTGTCCTTTTATGAAATTTTCGACTTCCACGCGGGCGAAACCGAGAACAAAAGCCAGTATTGTTATAAATACGATATCACTATCTGTCTGTTAATAAACTTATTTCTCGATAAACGCGCACTCTGTAGATTCACATCGTTATCAGAATTATTGACCGTAGCACATAGGCCTCTCCCAGATCAGAATAGATAAATTAGAACACAGCACCCTGCGACTGATTAAAACTGTTTAGTTACAGGTTTTGAGTAAAAATTCCTCTGGCACTTGTCTTAAACAAGATACTCGTTGTTTCTCAAAGTGATGGCCCCAGGTACGTCGGTAGTGGTATTAAATCCACCATCTTGAAATCCGCTTAGCCAAGCATCGCAACCGTGCCGCAGTTGCCAGTCATTAAACACTGAATTCCTTTCCAACTGTTGTGGCCATCGGTTTTGGGGTAACAAAGATATTTTGAAGAGAGCTCTCTTCGACTACTAGAGAGATTTTTCTTAACGGCATGTAAAGCCAAGTCAGAGGCCCATGAGCGGCATAAAAACTCTGACATCAGGTTAACCACACGATAAAGAAGAAGAATATGTTAATCTCTAGGAAAATTTATGATCAATCATTTATTGGTCTCGTTATCTTTAATTGCACGAATGTATTGCTTTGTCAGCACTGGCACACAGACATATTGCCACGGCATTTTACAATACGAAACAGAGTCGAATCCTGTGTCGGAACATATCCCCTGAATTCGCAACTCGAGGCCCCTGTACTCAGGCCTCTCCGTCCACAGAGAGGCCCTTTGAGCCAGGCTCTCGGATGCACTGAATACCCACTACCCACCTTGAGACTCCTTAAAACGCTCTCATAGCAAAGCTCTAAGTAATAATAAACTTTAAGTAAAAGGCATTTCTCTATTGCTATGTTTTGAGAGCAGCAAACTCCGGCTGCTAAAATTTTATCGTATTAAAGTTACGGCTTTTTGAGTATTGTGAAACAAATGTATGCATGAGTTTGTTTTTTGAGTTGAAAAAGTTGTGAGTGGTAAGTTTTTTTTTGTTATGTAACTTTGATTAGTAAAGCTGGGTTTACAAATAATTTTAAGTACTTGTTTATTGAATTAATGTTTGGTTTAGTTATAAATATGTGCTTAATTTAATTTGGCTTTATACAGGTGGTTTGGTTACAGTTCTTTTGTATCATAATAAATGTTCTTTCATCCAATAACTTCAAATTACACTCAAAACCATTGTACATTGTAAGTCCGTGATCAAAATGTTGTGTCCATTGTGTATTAAATCTACAAGCAATCCTATTTACCTTAGAAACCCAAACTAGGCAAGGAACGCCTGTGTTTTAGGACTTGTCATATTTGATTCCTCCTAAATAACAGCGTCTTACTGATACTAAAATACAAGATTTTTGATAACATACAGAATTACAGACTCCTCGATGCAATCTCCTTGGCGATTTCGTTTAACGTCTTTTTACACCCGTTATATCACAGCAACAACAAGTGTCAAAGAATACAAAGTAATGTGGATGCATTCAAAACAAAAGTCTGGAAGATAAAACGTAGCAGAGACATCCAAGAACTGCCGTAAATAACTTAGCAGGCTCGTGAAAGTTTTTGAAAATAAATGCAAACAGCACTACGCAGGTAGTAATGCCACGGTTTTAGAATTTTACAGACAGGTCTGGGTTTGCCTTATGGGCTTGCCGTATTGTTGGCGCGCCAATCACTCCGGTCCTGGTAAAATATACAGAAAATTTTGTGTTTAGAAAAAAAGAAATGTTTAATAATACTTATTCAAAATCCACCATTAAGTTTTTAAACGACGGATCACCTGTTGTTTTATGGTCATCGCCGTTTATCAGACACGCATGAGTCATGCATGGGGGTGTTTTGGCGGTTTTGTGAGAAAGAAGCAGCTAGAAAGAAGAAGCTATATTATTGTAATTTATTAGCTATTTTTTGTGAAACAAAGAATATGTATAAAGAAGAGTGATAGAATTTCTGGAACACAGCAACGTACATAAACTCTCGCCTTTTTCCCATGGGGGTACGTAGAAACCACAATACGCCACCTGGTAAGATCCTTGCATACTTTTTTTGCTTCGTCGAAATAGGCATGGCCTTATCACCCTTTTTTTTTTTTTTTTTTTTTTCGGATGGGAAATCATCAAATGACTTCTCCCGCTCTGGGCGGAGCAGGAGGGTGTGTCAGACTTTTACTGATTAAAACCCATCCATGTTCCTTCATCGCCCTTTGTGTTCCGGGGCCACGGTATCTCTTTCGAACAGTCCCGCAACCCCGGCAGGCATCGGTCCTTGCGGACCCCTTCCTTTTTGCTGACTCTCTTTGAGGCGCGCGTGGAACACGAACGCGCCGTCGACACGGCCTGTCGTCATGAGACGGACGGACGGCGAGCTAGCCCATAGCCCACCGTCCACAGGCCCGCGCCTACGGTGGCCGGGGGCCACGTGGTGGCCCCCGAAGCCCGGGGCGTCTCCCGCGGCGGCCGGGACGCTGTGAGGTTCTCTCCCTCTCACGTTCCGCCACCTCCTTCTCTAGCATTACTGCTTCGCAGAAGGAGGTGACGGCGTCCCATTCCGTCTCGCTCCGGACCATGGCTTGCACCAGGGCCGGACGCGAGAGGTCGCCGCCGCCAATCGCCGCTTCGAGGACACGGCGGTGCTCCGCCCACGCGGGGCACACCTCCACCGTGTGCTCCACCGTGTCCTCCGGTCGATCCTCGCAGTGGAAACACCCGGGCGTTTCCTCCCGCCCGATTCGGTTCAGGAACCTCCTGAAAACACCGTGTCCGGTGAGGACCTGCGTCAGGCGGAAGGTGAGGACGCCGTGGCGTCTCTCCAGCCACTCCTCAAAGAGGGGACTTATCGCAACTATCGTGGCGTGCCCTGCACGGGGTTGCGACAGTCGCTCTCTCCATGTCGCCATGAGATCCCGCCGGAAGTCTGTCCGCTGAGCGACAATTTGTCGCGGCAGCGGAGTTTCCCCCCGGCGAAGCGCCTCCGCGCGCCATTCATGCAGGCGCGCGAGGACTATCGCCTCCAGATCCCATGGCGGCAATCCGGCAAGGAGGCACGCCGCCTCGCGGGCGATCGTGCGGTACCCACGGGCCAGCCTTACGGCTACCACCTTTTGGGGCGCGTTCAGGTAGTGGGCTGCACGCAGCCTCAAAGAACGCGCCCACACCGGGGCCCCGTAAAGGGCCATGGACCGCACGACTCCCGCGTAGAGCCTCCGGCAGGAGGCGTTCGGCCCCCCCAGGTTGGGCAGGAGCCGCCTGAAGGCAGCCCCAGTCCGTTCCAGTTTGGGGGCCAAACGTCGGAAGTGCTCCACGAAGTTCCACCGGCTGTCGAGGACGAGTCCTAGGTACTTCAAAGTCGACTCGACACCGATGGATACCCCTCCTACCGTGAGTAAGGATCCCGGAGGTGGCGCATTCCGAGGCCCATGAAAGCACATGGCCTCGGACTTGTGCAATGCCACCTCGAGACCCAGTTGCCGGATCCTCTCAACGACTATCGCAACCCCGCGTGTCATGATTTCGGCCGCCGCCTCGTGCGACCCCCCCTGTGCCAGCACCAGCGTGTCGTCTGCATAGCAGACCACGCTGACGCCGCTAGGGAGGTCGGCGCGCAGCACCCAGTCGTACCCGATGTTCCACAAGGACGGCCCTAGGACCGATCCCTGCGGAACACCGCACGACATCTCTCGCCGGTTCCATTCTCCGCTGCGACCGGGGTAGATGACGGCTCTATCCGTCAGGTAGTCCCCGACCACACGACGAAGGTAGGTCGGCACCGGAGTGCCTCCCTTATGCAGCTCCAGGGCATGGAGTTGAAGGCATTGGCGATGTCTAGAGACACCGCCAAGACAACCCCACCCCGGGACACTGCATCCCCCGTCGTGAGGGCTCTCACGCGCATGATGGCGTCCACCGTAGAGCGCCCCTTGCGGAAACCAAACTGGTGTTCCGCAAGATCCGGCCCCGTCCCCGCAAGGTGCTCGGCGAGGCGGTTTGCGATGACTCTTTCAAAGAGCTTGCCCACCTCGTCGAGCAACACTATGGGCTGGTATGCGGACGGAGAGTCCGCAGGGCGCCCCGGCTTCCGAATGAGGACCAGCTTCCCCGTCTTCCAACGAAGCGGGAACTGGCCCCTCTCCAAGCATGCGCTTAGGAGCCCCTCCAGTCGGGGCCCGAGAGCCTCCGAGGCCAGGACCCAGGCTTTGCCAGGCAAGCCGTCGGGTCCCGGGGCGGTATTTTTGGCACTGAGCCTGCGTACCGCCACTCTCAGGTCTACCCCAGTCACTTCCGGAGTGTCGTCGTCGTCATCCTGGTGGTCCGCTTCCAGCACCGCAGGTGGCGGAGCCATAGGCGGGGGGGGATGTTCTCCCCGCGTGGGGAACAGAACGCTCACCACGTCCTCCACGAGCTCAGGCCGGAGACTCTGCGTCAGTGGGGGGGCCCAGGTGCGGAGTTTATCCCGCACCATCTTATAAGGGCGCCCCCACGGATCTCTGTCGAGAGTCCCCAGCATCTCCTCGCGGGCCTGATCCCTGGCCCGCAGGACAGCCTCGCGGAGGGCGGTCTTCGCCGCTCTGTACCCCTCATAAAGCTCCGCCTCGATGGCTGCCGCATTCGGTGGACGAATGCGGAGCCTGCGATGCCTGGCGTACAGGTGTCGCGCAGCCACGCACGCCTCGCGCAGAGACGTCAGCTCTCGCGACCACCAGTACACCTGACGTCGGGCGCTTCCTGGCCGGACTCGGGGCATTGCCTCGTCGCATATATCGGACATGGCCTCCTGGAACCACCCTGCCTCATTGTTAATGTCGGCAGGCCTGTCTGGTGATGTCACCCAGGCCTGCACGATCGAGGCTTCCAGGAGGAGCTCCCGGTCCAGCTGCTTCAGCGCCCAACGTGGACCACTCGGGGCCTGTTGGACCAGCGCGCTTGAGGTCTGGGTGGAGACGTCAAACCGGATGTACCGGTGGTCGGAATAGGTCTCCACCCCCTCCATGACACGCCAGTCAACGACACGCGGCGACAGAGCGGGGCTAGCGAACGAAATGTCCACCACCGACTCGCCCCGCATCCGCACACACGTGGGAACAGAACCCCGATTTAGGACGACCAGGCCCTCCTCCAGAGCCCAGTCCTCCACCATCCTTCCCCGCACGTCTGTACAACGAGAACCCCAAGCCAAGTTCTTGGCATTGAAGTCCCCGAGGACAAGCACGGGGAGGGAATGGTTTCCGACGACAACACTCAACTCTGCGAGAGAGTTGTGGAACTCGGCGAGAGTTCGGTTCGGGGAGTAGTAGACTCCCACCACTACGATCTCCCCGAACCATGCTGCTACGCAACCCCGACCCCTCCTGACACCTTTAAGGGTCGGGGTACCGGCGGCGGCCGACGACACTATGGTCACTGAGCCGCTAAGGTCCGCCACCCAGTCATCCCTGGGCTGGACGAAATACGGCTCAGCGACCACAGCGATGTTTATCGACCACTGCGCCATGCTCTGGAGCAACAGATCCTGAGCACAGGCGCAGTGGTTGATATTCGCTTGGAGGAAGCGTAATGGAGCCGTTATTAGCATTCCATTACCGCTTCCTCCACTCGGGCCAAGGGCCCCTCTGCAGGTGCGACTGTTGCGACGGCGGTGGCGGCGACAGCGGCAGCGGCGGCGACAGCGGCAGTGGCGGCGGTTGCGGTTGCGGCGGTGGCGACGGTGACGGTGGTGGTGGCGGTGGAGGGCCCTCCCCTGCCTCAGGCCCTGGCCTTGGCGGGTGCAGCGCAGGCCTTGCTGCCAGCCCGGTGATCAGCCGGCTTGCCAGACGCCGCGCATGCAGCGCAGTGCGGCGTGGCGCAGCAAGTCGCGGATGTGTGACCGGGCTGACTGCAACGGAAGCAGAGGCCGCTGCGGTCGACCTCCGAGGCGCATTGCACCGACACATGGTGTCCCACATGGCAGCGGTAGCACCTCAGAGGTCTGGGCTCCAGCAGCTTCACCTGCGCTGACACCCAGCCCACCAGTAGCCTACGGCCCTCCACAATTGACTTGGCCGCCGTCACAGGGCAGCTTACCGTAACGGTTCGCATGCCCGTGGAGTCCGGACGAAGGGCGCCTGCCCTGACCTGATCGGCAGGGCACCCTCCGGACCTGGCAACGGCGGCCACCACCTCCTCCTCGGTCACTGAGTCGTCCAGACCCAGGACGCGCAGGTCTGCGCATCTGACGGGCCTGGACACTCGGGCCTCGTCCGCGTTTAGGGACGCTCTGAGCTTTTCAGCCAGAGCGTCAGCGGACGAGCCACTGGTTTCACCGGGGATCTCCAACAACCGAGCTCCCGTCGCGGTGACTTTAAGCCGGAGGCCCCCGGTGATCCCAAGCTCCCGGAGATCCACCGTCTCCTTAGCTTTTGCCAGCAGGTCGCGGTAGGACACGCCCCTTTGTTCCGCTTCCGGCTGTAGTGTAATCACTACAGCTGCGGTCTTCGGGGCGCGGAGCCTAGCCGCGATCTTTCTCGCTCTGTGCTGCCGTTGCCGCTCCTCACTTCTGGCCTTTTTGGCCGCCTTTCGCCCCTTCCTCTTCTCGCCGACCACCTGCCACCCGGCTTCAGCCGCGGGAGGTGTAGGGAGCTGGGGGGGCGGTGGCGGCGGCGGTAGCTGCTGTGCCGCAGGTGCTGGCCCACTCGCCGCTGGTACTGTCACCGGCACAGTCACCGCCTGTGGGGCTGCCTTGCCCTTCCTCCTCCTGGACGCCTTTTTAGCCGGCGCCGGTGTCGCCGGAGCCGGCTTTCCAGGGGAGGGCGCCATTGCCCTGCCGGAGGACCGACTCGACGGCCCAGGTCCGGGCGCGGCAGCCACAGCAGCCGCGTATGACACCGGGGTCGGCATCGTGCTCGGGCCCGCGGCAGTCTTGTTTGAACCCAGGGCGGGGCGCAGAACAATTCCCTCCAGGACGGAAAACCGCGCCTGGAAGGAAGCCAGCTCCCGCCGCACCAGGTTCAGAACCTGATTTTCAACCGGCACCGGCTCGGCTTGTCGCTGCTGCAGGTGGCCCCCATTTGGAGGCGCCACGCGGGTGCCAGCCTCACGCAGACTGGCCAGGTCTACGTGGAGCTTGGCGTTCTCCCTTTGGAGAGCCTCCATCGCAGCCGTCAGGCGGGCCAACTCCGCCCGCAGTTTGGCCACCTCCTCTCCACCTATCGGAGGAGAAGGGGAAGGCCCCGCAAAGTTGGCCTCCGCTGCCGCCATGATGGAGGCGGAAGCCGCGGGTATGGCCTTGAGTTTAGACGATGTCTTTATCTTCAAGGCCACGCCCCTTATCGCGGCTTCCACCTCCTTTGCAAACCTGGCCTTACGCTCCACCTCGAAGCCGCCAGGTGCATCCGCCTTGTCGCCAGACCCGTGAGCACTCGTGCCCGGGTGGCGCCCCTCCTCGGCTGGTCTCGCCGACCTCTCGGAGTTAACAGGCCCCCCCCTCTTGCCTCGGATCCCACCGCGCTTGCTAGTGGGGATCTTACGGGCCGAGGCCATCTCTCCCTCGGATGACGAGACTTGGTCGCCATCCTTTCTAGACCGCTTGCGGAAGAACTTACCGTTCTCCGCTGCAGTCCCGGCCCTCACGCAGCGGGAGCTCTCCGAGCCTCCCGCACTCACATCGCTGGATGCGGCGTCGGACTCCGACCCCGCATCTCTCCTCTCCTCTGTTTTGCCGTTGCCGGCGGTGTTGGTTTTAGTTTTGGTTAAATCATCCATATTTGAACCCACGAGTATGGGGGAAATAAACGTCAATCTGGGCAGAGACCCCTGTACCCAAGATAAGCAGATTTTAGCATTTATTACTCGCCAGGGGGTCTGCAGGTACCCTGGCGAGGGTGAGCACTAGCGACTGATTCGTTCCATGGGAACACCCGTCAGCCATACATCCCCTCGCGGTGCGCCGCCGCTTGGGATTCGGGGTAACTTTTTATAGAGGTTTTCTACCTCGCAGTCCGGGCGGTTAAGCCAAGACCCTCGGTCCCTATCGAAGCCGCGAGACGTGATCCACAGCACTTCGACAATGGGATTACGAGACTGACGGTGACAAAGAAGGACGCATCCTACTCTGTCTGCTCGGAGGCAGGGTGAGTGCACACCGAGCCCGCCCTCACTCCTCTGCTATGCCCTCTGCTGTACAGAGGGTCACGCAGAGGAACGCACCGGTGGTCCTGGCAGGACCCCACCCATGTCAGAATAATTAGCCGCGGCAGTAACACTCCCCGAGGGATAAAAGGAAATTCTCATTTCCTCTCATTCCCCGGAGAAGGATACTGCCGCGCCCAGGGTGCACCGGCCCAGCAGCTGCTCTTCCCTCCAGACGTATCGAGAGGGACCAGCAACCGCCAGACACACGTGGAGGACTTCTGACATCGCACCCCGGCCTTATCACCCTACATTTTTGTTTTACACTTGTTAGGTTTCCGGATTTTACTAGTCAATTTCCTATGTTTTCAGAAAGAATTTTGTTTAAAATGTAAAATATTAAATGCTTTATATTTTATTATGTAAACTGGTAAAATTAATTCCGTAAGAATGGCAATATTTCTATCATTTGATTTGTAAAATGTTTGGCGCGAGAATGAAGCGGTTCTCTGATTGGATCACGAGACAGACGTGGCGTAAAGTCGTGAGCCAATCAGGGCGCTGGATTTTCCCGCCAACGGTAGGATTCTTGGTCAGGAGCTGGTGCCCGAGCGGGCAGGTAGGGCATTCTGGTGCTGAACGTCGAAGACAATTGACAATTATTAAGATAGTCTGTTGCCGATTTGTTATTGCTGTGCAAGTGTGTAATGTAACAAAATTGTTAATAAACCTATTTAAAGTCGTTGGAGTTTTCCTTCAAGTGCTGCCGCCCTTTTTGGTATAGTTTATACACTCTATCCTTGATTATCTGTCTTTTATTAATTTCTGTAGGTTATGTTATTCACTGGACTCCCATAATTATAAAAAAAATATCAGCTGACTAAACCATGGCGACCCTAGCCCGACCTCATCTGAAAGACAAAAAGGACTCAGATAAACTTGCTAATTTATAGCTAAGAAAACAAGTAGCTGAAAAAACTTGCCACAATGGACTGACGTTTGTCCTTTGTAAAGTATTTATATTTATAAAATAAAATCTAGAACATTGTTGTATTGTCATTTCGCTTTGAAAGTATAATTTTGAAGGCAAAAAGTACAAAATATATTACAGTTTTACAACATATTCGAGTTATATTGATGTTTCCCATTTCGTGAGGCTTTTTCCTTCTCTTAACTTCTTAAGTTAGGAATATGTCACTAAATAAGGTATCAAAACTTGTCTTCTTTTTTATCGTTCGCACACTGCTGAGGATCGTCTCCAAGCCATGCAGTCTCCTGCAGTGTGAACCGCTGGGTACAAGCTGCCTCCAACAGCCTTCTTGATCGCATCTGCCGTTTAGCCGGTTCTTTGCCTTGCACGTATTTACCTTCTTCCCGGCCCAGTATCATAAAGCGGAAGCGCGCAGCATCAATGGTGGCTCGCGTCATGGCCAGCCCTAACAGAATGATTGCTGGCTAAGTGGACTGTCCTTATGTGGTTTGGTGCTGTCAGTTACATGTGCCACCGTATCGTGTTGTTTTCTAACACTTAGTTTTTTAAGGAATATGTTACTTACCCTATATGAGCCTCCGCTCGAATTAAAGTTTTTGAATTTGAATTTCAATTTGAATAAGCCTTTCCACACAATGCCTAGGCGAACGCATAATATGTCATATCCGAAAAAGCTAAGGGCACACTCCAAGCAGATTGTGGATAGCCTTTTGGTGATGTTGAGCTCCTCCAGTATGAATTCATTAGTTCTCATTGCCATCTCATTAGCCGTGTGGTATCCGGCAGAGTAGAATAGAACCAACCCATTACACTCACGGGTGTCGTATAAGGCGACTAATGTCTGTAAAGGCAGAACACCTTGCGCCTCCTTAGACCAGAGAATGGGCAGCAGCGTTTTCTGTTAGTCTTTCATCACTGCGATCTCCAATCCGCCTGCCAAGCGTGGAGATTACGGCAAAATCCTTCCATCATGGGAGAGGCTTATGTCCAGCAGTGGACGTTATGGGCTGTTGTTGTTGTTAGTTCTCATTGCGGTCCATGGTATACGTAGCAGCCTCCAACAACATCACATCTCGAAAGTACTTACGTTAACGTTAACGTATACCTACGTACCATGAGCTCGGACGAATACTGCTCATTTTTAAAACAAAACCCACACACAATCTCTACATTTTGTTTACCACCCTTAACGAATCATCGACACGAAGAAGAACTATTATTGGTCTTATTATATATTTTTCGACCCTTTTTTTCATTAACAAAAACAAGGGATGAGATGCTGCGATGTTAATGGTTAATGAGCGCTTCCATAGCGGCTGAATGCTGCAAGCAAAAAGAGTCGAATTGGTGGTGAGATTTAATATCATCTTTCATCTCATCATTGCCTACTTCACATAATATTGGTGTCAAGTTTTCCTACCCCTTATCGCCATGACAAGCTATCACTGTGTATTGAGTAGCGTGGTCCAAAAGCAATGTTTTAATATCTTCTTTCTTTATCGTGTGGTTACTGCCTAACTTGGTGTTAGAGTTTTTATGCCGCCCATGGGCCTCTGATTTAGCTTTATATGCGGTCGAAAGATATCTCTCAGGCATGTCGGTTTCCTCACGATGTTTTCCTTCACCGAAGTAAGTGATAATTATACAATACGGACATGAATTCGAAAAATCAGTGGTGCGTGTCTTTGGTCGAACTCGGGACCTAAAATGTTTTCGGGCGTTTAAAGTAAACAACTACGAAACTTGCTCAAAAAAAAACAAATGAAACGCAATCGCCATATTCACCTACATCCATTGATATATTAAAAAACCCCCTACATCCGATAAAAAATGCGTATCTCCCTAAATCGGACAAAACAAAAAGATGTGTTTTTTGCTCAGCCACCCCTTACGACCCGTCGCAGGTAACGGTCGAACGATCTTGAATTAAAATGCGCTAATTTGTTTAACATTCGGTTACGGACGGTTTTTTCTACACAAGTCATTTTTGAAGGTAGGTTCATATTAGGGATGCTAATAGCTGTTATTATACGTGACTGATGTTTAAATTGGGTGCCTTTAAAGCCCCTATTTTTATCTATACCTACTTAATATTATAGAGGAAAGATTTATATTTTTGTATGTAACAAATAAACTTAAAAACTACTAATCCGATTTAAAAAAATCTTTCAGCAATGGATAGCTACATTATCAGCGAGTAACATAGGCTATATTTTATCCCCGTACTCCCACGGGAACGGGAATTACGCGGGTGAAACCACGTGACGTCCGCTAGTTTTTTATATAGGGGTGCTTTTATGTTTTAAGAAGAATCGCACTTAGACTTCGCGTAGGTACATTCATAGTACTTGGTCACTTGTCATCATCATGATCATCATCATTTCAGCCGAAAGACGTCCACTGCTGGACATAGGCCTCCCCCAAGTGCCGCCACATTGACCGGTCCCGTGCGACTCGCATCCAGCGGATTCCCGCAACCTTCACCAGGTCATCGGTCCACCTAGTGGGAGGCCTTCCAACGCAACGTCTTCCGGTTCGCGGTCGCCACTCCAGAACTTTTCAGCCGCATCGGCCATCTGTTCTGCGAGCAATTTGCTCTGCCCACTGCCACTTAAGTTTGGCAATTCTTCGGGCTACGTCGGTAAGCTTGGTTCTCTTGCGGATGTCTTCATTTCTGATTCGATCACGCAAGGAAACTCCGAGCATAGCCCTCTCCATTGCCATTTACCCTATCATCATGATATCAGCCCGGAATCACCCACTGCTGGGTATAAGCCTCCCCTTTTTATGCCACACTTCCCGGTTCTGAGTGTCCCTTATCCAGGTGTTTCCCGTGATGTGGACGATATCGTCGACCCAACGAGCTTTAAGACGGCCCTAGTTTCTTTGGCCTAACATTGGCCACTAGTCGGTCAAAGCCTTGCTCCATCGGCCATCTCTGCGTCTAACCAGATGTCCTGCCTAGGTCTAGGTCCAGATTGATCAGTATGAATGTAAGATACTCATAAGATGGGTCTCGACCAAATGATGATAAATTAAAAAATCAGAACGTAATATATTTTTTACAAAAACGTTGTTTTATGAAATACTAGCTGATGCCCGCGGCTTTGCCCGCTTGACAAATTATATACTAAAACCTTCCTCTAGAATCACTCTATCTATTAAAAAACCCCGCATCAAAATCCGTTGCGTAGATTTAAAGATCTAAGCATACATAGGGACAGACAGACTCAGGCGCGTTTTATAAAATATAGTGAGTTGATTAATTACTCGATGATTGTTGCTCAGTTCATAATCATCTTATGACTGTTAACCGAAGGGTTTAATATACCGCTAACTGCATTAAAATATGACGTGATCGGTGCCTTTCTAATCGCATTGGTGCCATTGTTTTACTAACTCTAATTAATATTAATAAGCTGATCCACTTGTATCTGCGAAGAAAATAATTGAAAAAAGTCTTGCGTACTTATGATGGTAAGTTTCACAGGTGTGTGTATGCGTTATCTTTCTACAAAGTACAAGTAAGAGGTGGGCTACAAAATCGGCGAGTTGATTGAGACATACGCTGACACTGTATTTTTTTTTACTGTTTACTAGCGGACGTCACGCGGTATCACCCGCGTAGTTCCCGTGGGAGTACGGGGATAAAATATATATGCCCATGCATATATGCCTATACTCAAGGTGAATGTAGCTTTCTAATGGTGAAAGAATTTATGAAATCGGCGCAGAAGTTTTTGAGTTTATTCATTACAAACATACACACACACACAAAAATACAAATTTTTCTTCTTTATAATATTAGTGTAGATAGTGTTGATATAATAGTAAATTATATATAGTATATTATTATTATGTTATATATATATAGATAGATATAGATTATTAGTGTAGATTAGAACACACACAATAAACCTGTTTTACCGCTAATATTGGGAAGTCTCTAAACATTAAAATATGCCTTGTGGGTTTAGTTTAGTAATTCAATCGTCTCATCGGGCAGTGATTTTTGGAATTTTCTATTAGTTTGTAAATTTTACCCCGTTCGCCATCATTGTTTGCCATTTGTATTGTTTTGCTTAGTTGTAAGTGGTCCCAATCGCAAGTGCTGAGCATTAAGTTCTATTCCCAGGTCGGGCAAAGTGTTTTTGGGTTTTTTCATCAGGACTTTCTCAGAAGCAGCAGCGCAGTCTGGATTTGTGCCAGATTGATGGCAATATAGTAGAGTACACCTTTGCCTAACCTGGAGATAATCAAATCAATTTAGTCTCGTCTATTACATGGGACTTAAACATACAAACTATAAGACTACTACACGCTCTGCTTACGACTTCAGGGTGCTATTTTGACAATAACCTGGTGCTCCTTATGGCCCCAACCGAAAAGTGTGTCATTCACAGACGTAGAGCCTTTCTGCAAGATTACAAACAGCAAGGTTGCGACGCAGGTCTTCAATATTTATTTTTTGTTAGAGGAACAGGCTGTCCAGCCGTGGGACGACACATGCTAACAGTAACAGAAGGAAACAGGAACAGTTGTGTGATGAGAAAGATGATCAATTTAATCCAGTCTGACCAGATCAGCTGATTTCCAGTATTTAATATGGAGTGACTGCCAGTTGTGTTCATTAATTAAGTATATCTTTTGCATGTGTCGGTCTGACCTCCACAACCCAGTCACTACTGGGTAATATGATACCCCTTGGTAAGACTGGTTGTCCGATTTGTCAGATTGGCCACTACCTATCATTTTAAAATATGTATTATTAAATACTTGGTTAAGACTGTATGTCGTCGGTCAGACCGATACATGCAAAAGATATACTTAATTAATGAACAAAACTGCTAGACAAATGCCTATCTGAAATTACGTCACGAAAGAAAGGGTCCTTCCTAATGTTATTCAAATAAACAGATATGTTGTGAGCGCGCAATCGTGAAGACTCGAAAACGGGCCAATTGGTTCGTTTTGCCTTTATTCTGCGTCAATGCGTGTATGTGAGCTGGCTCTGCCCCGCGGAACACTTTTTTCGGTGGTTTTGTAGGTGTATAACATATCTGTTTATTAGAATAATATCATTGGTCCTTCTGCGTTCAATCTGTCCTAGGTCCCAGCCGGCTTTTCTGAAGCAGATGAGCTCTGTCAAGTTGGTAACCCTGCGTCTCAGACATATGATGAGTTGCCTATAAGCAACCTAAGGGAAAAATATAAGCGCCGCGCCCATAAAGATTTTAGTGATATAAGACAAAACGGAGGCAAATGTTTTTTACCTGATTGAAGCCGATTGGCTGTCAGGGGTGGAAGATTTTTGTGTTTCTCATTTACGGAGACGCGGGGAGTCGCGCGTCGCGTCGTGTGGCGAGGGCCGCTTAAAATTCAAACATATGGCAATGTATGACAGCGTTTTGCGACGGAGAAGCGTTTTGCTTGAGATGCAGCGTCGAACGCCGCGTCGAACGCAGTGGTGCACGCGGCGTCCAACGCGGCGTCCACCGCGGCGGGCAAAGCGACGGGCGACTAAAGACTACTTGATGCTCTGTGCTGTAAAAAATATTTTTTAACAGATAAATGACAATACTGAGACTTCCACGACATCAAAGGAGTTTGCATAGATGACGCGGATGATTCCGACTTGATTTTATCGAATCAGAGATCGATTTTTAAATAAATTGACATGCCTTTCGTGCGGGGTGTGCAGCACGTATTCTTTCCCTCCTCCTGCAACGCCGCGTCCGCCGCAGCGTTGTCCGCTGCAGGCAACATTCACACGCTACAAGATCCGTGGTAGGCACCGCCGCATAATAGAGGAAGACCTGTGACGATCAGACCATCGTTATTTTATAAAACCTAAAAGTTTGTCTGTGTATGTCCCTAATTTGGATCACGGTTCCTTTGAAAGTTATCAGGTAGCAAAGGTGTTAAAAATTGCTCGCGAACCACGATTATTATTTTTGGAAATCTAACAACATTAAAATCAAAAAATAATAATAATCACAAAAAGGGAGTACCTGCCTGGAATTCGAACCTGCGACCCCTGGTTTAGGCTGCCTGTCCATTGAAGCAGAGCTAGGCTGCGGAGCGGAGAAACGGTGAAATATTAACTAATAGGATCGCATAAAATCTCAGCTCCGCTTCAGTATGCAATCCTATTGGTTAATATTTCACAGTTTCTCCGCTTCGCAGCCTCGGTCCGCTTCAGTGGACAGGCAGCCTTACAAGGAGGCCACTAAACCGTTGGACTATTCTAATCTAATGCTTGTTATGACCGAGTAAGATAAGATGAAAGAAAGAAAGAAAATATTTATTTGGCACATATATTATATGCTATCAGTGCACACAACAAAACAAAAATAAGAATAAAATTTTAACTTAAAATTACACAATAAAAAAACTTAAACTAAACAGAAAAAAAGAAAAGAAATCATATTGTGTGTCTCACGGCTGCGCCAAATAGGCCCAGTTTAGTTAAGGCGCTCGTTGATATAGAAGCGCGTCCCAGGGCCCGGCAGATTGAGATCCATTGTTGTCATACCGCGACGCTGCAGCGGGGGCGGGTCTCCACCGGCGCCGTCGCCTGCGTTGCGTTGATGCGCCGGCCTCCGACACGTTTGGCGTTCACTATATCGCGCGCTTTAATTTTGACGCCAAACTTACATGGCAGCGTGGGTGGTGTTTTCTCCACTTATCTCTGGAATATTAGATATTTGGATATCATTTGCGAGGAAGTCCTGGTCACGATCGTTTATCTCGCTCAACTGGTTTATAAGGTCCACATTCGACGATTGCGACACTTGAGCCAGTTTGGTCTCCATAATAACTATCCTTTCCTCCAAGTTACTCATTCTATCGTGGGTTAACTTTACAGATGACCTTAGCTCAAAGAGTAGGCCCAGTAGAGTAGCGGTGGCCCAGTGGTGGCGGCCCCGACTTACGAACAGTAAGTCGTGGGTGCGAACCCAGACAGGCGCATTACTTTGTGTAACTTATTTCATCACCACTGCTCTCAAAACGGTGAAGGAAAACATCGTGAGGAAACCGGCATGTCCTAGAACCAAGAATTCGAAGACATGTGACATCTACCAATCCGCACTGGGCCCGCGTGGTGGATTATAGCCCATTCCCTCATCGAGAGGAGGCCTGTGTGGAACACAGGCCTCCTCTGCAGTGGGAACATTAATAGGCTGATGATGATGATTCTTTATGGTATAGTCTCTTTTTGTTGTGACTTGAGATCTAGGCAAAGTGACATTTTCTCACAGTCTCAAAGAACGATGGTGGATATGTCAAGTGAAAATGATATAAGGTATCTTAAAACCAACATCAATGCTCTTAAAAACAGTTGTACAAATACGAAACTCTGAAAGCTCGCTGTCAAAAAGATTGTTAATTATCTAAGCTTCCTTGTAAGATTTTGTTATTTGGATCGAATTAATTCTATTCGATTGAAAGTAAAAGTTAAGTACCACCGTGTTCATTAACAGTCGGTCACTTTCACCCTTATGCTCTGAGTAATAACGTTGAAACTAGTCGGCCGTCAATGAGCGCGCTAGTACATTGCACAAGTACAAGTCCGGTTTCTCCAAAACCATCCAGTTTGGACCCCAAGTTATCCCATTCAAAAATGTTGCAAATTAGGTCTAGTTATCACACATTTCAAGGAACGCACCAATTGCTAATCAGTCTGTATCTGTATCTATTAAATTCCACCACTTACAAAGTAAAACCTAGTTTTGAAAAACAGTCCACAGCAATTAGGTACCGCACAAAACTTACAAGTTCATACTTACTTATTCAAATGTTCCAAAAGGCAGAGTGACATAATCCTACCCAATGAAGTAGAGTTGTCACAAGCAAAAACGTGTTGGAATATTGTTACTGCTAATAGGAGCTTCAAGGGCGTCTCGTTAGGGGAGCACTGAAGGGTGTGGAAGCGCACCTGAGCCCTTAAAGTAACTGTATTGAAAAAACAATGATCTGAGAGGGAATTTTAGGATAGGATTTAATATTTAAGTGAATTGTTACGTTTTATGTCAATTTGAGAGATGAATTGTAAGTGTTATGTGTACTTATGAAGCTTCGTTTTTATGGGAAAATTGAATTGCAGTTTTAGCAACTCGTGCAAACGTGTTCGTGTTTCGCGAAACATAAAATGATTTTGACAACAAGTAAGATTCGATTTTTACTGATACTGATACTGCCTGCCTGCGTCGTCCTACTGCTGGGCATAGTCATCTCCCCAATGACTTCCAGTTGTTTCTATCCTGGATTAATTTGGACCAGATTCGATTCTTGGTCAACAAAAGTAGCACAACATTTGAAGGTAAGGTAAGGTCTGTAAGGTATTTATCTATGGGCCAAAGTAGCCCGAAAATAAAGGATTTATTATTATTATTATTTGATGTGCTAAAAACACTGTTATGTTATGAATACTACTGTGTACGAGATTTGAGACGAAATAAGCAGAGGTGCTACACACTTTTTCGGAATTTGGGCACGTTTGATTAACAGTATTTATTGAACAACAATTCGGCATTCATAAAGCTCGTGCAAGGTTCGGTATCCGTCGTCAGTCTAGTACCTACCTACCTATAAAGTAAACAAAGAAAAAGTTAGAAGGACAGCAACCTGTTAGACAGACAAACAGGTAGCCGATCTGATAACCGAATGGACCGAGCAAGTCGGATTGGTTACTCAGGTGACGATGTCTAACAAGGCATACAACCACATAACCGAAATATCGGTACTGGCCGGAAATATGGCAATATTCACGTGTGAGAAGTGTAGCCACTGTCTTACTTGTGGGGTAGACAACTGAAATTCTACAGCATACCTATATCAGAAAAGTGTAGTCATATTTTAGAGTAGAAACTTCGAAATCGCGTATAATCAGCTATCAGATATAATATTGGACATGGGATACAATCATAATCAATCGTCTATGGCCGGCTTTATTGACGAATTATCAAACTACATGTACGATTTGAATTTTGATTTCCACATTTTTTTGTGAATCACCTTTTCCATACACTATAGTCTTGTGTTTGGCCGCAACTCGCCTGATGTGAACAGATGATGCGGTCTAGCTTGGGTAGACGCTACGCAACGCAACGCTTGCCTAGAAGAAGCCAAATTACTGAACTTCAAAGAGATCAAGATACGTGAAGTAGAGTTTGACTAATTCATAGGCAGAGGCACAAGCATTGCTATACCTCCCATTCCACCTACACAAACATTTCGGAAAATCGAATTTAATAAAAAACCAAACAGCGACCTATAAAAGACTGCTGACACATCTTCACTAGATTACGTTCCACGGCGAGAATTTAGAAGTTTAATGACGTCATTTTTCGTCACCCCGAGCCTGGTTTATCGGCTTATTAAAGCAAAACGCGGCTATTAAATAAATATCGCGCCATCTACGGTCGGACGCGTTTGAGTGTGGGCGTGCCTTAATATACAGGGTGGAATTTTGAGATGAGGCAGTACGAGCAATCTATCCATCATAAAAAAGGAAGTTCGTGTTTCATTACCTACGAAATGTATGGGAAAAGTTTGATGCGATTTCTGACTTTTCTATTATGTATTCAGCACCCCTAGCCAAGTTGACAATCTACAATCGTTAACGCTAGTAGAAAACTATTCAAATGAATGGGAATGACATCATCTCAACGTTAAATCACGTGATCAACACAAACGAATAGAAAATTCGTAGACAAGTTTACATCGTTCAAAATGATAGAATAGAATGTTATCGTTTCTACAATGTTATCAACATTGTAGAAACGCTAAACTCTTTGGTAGGAACGCTCACCATAGACTAAAGTGTAGGTTTTTTCTACAGACATTAGAGAACGAGCGATCGACTCAGTCGTGTCAACTTGGCTATCAATTTAGCGCTTTTTACAATCGCTTACGCCGCCGAGGCGTTTACGATTGTAGAAAGAGAATCGATACGTAACGTTTGTAACTTGGCTGGGCCTGCAGAACTCAGTTGGTGCCGTAGAGTTTTTTGATCGTTTTACGAAAATCAGATCGATTGTCATGAAATTTATAAAAAGTGTTTTGTGAAGACATTTCATTGTTGACATCTGTATGATCAGCATTCATAGATCGAAATTTCTCGAAAACATACGGTTAGTCTCATAGGATCGTTTTCCTGTATCTACAATGGTTAAAGAACCCGCCCTTATTGCCCCAACTCAAAATTCCACCCTGTACCTATATTGTAGGTCTTTACAGTGTTATCAAGGGGATTGTTTGTTGGTGAAAATGCGCATTTTTATGGTGTTTTCTTTTAGAAGGATTGAGGATTTTATGGTGCAGCAAAATACATAAATGAAAGATGGGATTATGAAAAGTGATGTAGTTTCTGTGGCCCTTTACGTAAAAATTTGTGACTCTTTGTGACTTATACGCAAACCTATTGTAAACAGCATTCGGGATCACAACAACACTTTTCAGAGTTGTTTTGTTATTAAGACACTAGGGAGTCCAGAAGCCTTGGAAAGTGCATCGACATAAGCTTTTAGTTAGCTAGTGTCTGGTGTGACCCCCATTCGTTTTTGGCATGTCCATCATAGTTTAACATTGATGCTATGAAGCGATAGATAAACAGGAGGCATAGTCATAGTCATAGTCATTCATGAAGTTTTTTTTTATCTGCATTTACACACAAACACAAAAATTACACAATTACTGTGTAATCACTAAAATAAATAACATTTGTATTACTTACATAGATTACATCAAATAGTAAATTTATACAGGGTTAGTTTTCAATGACCGGCCAAATTTTCAGAGATAGTTTAGAGCCGATAATATTTTCGATATAAATAAATATCTTTCCTGTCCACCAATAAAAAGCGTGTGAATATTGCAACAGCACAATTCAGTTTAACAACCTAGATAGGTAGCAGTTAGCACACACATACATTTGGCACGCACACAAGTGCATTGATTCCCACTAGGTTTATGATTTAGGACATTTTTGGAACATTTTCAAATGAATGCTATTATTTTATTTTATATTTTTCGACATTAATATTGAAAATGCACTTTTGGTTGGATGTCTAGATCTTAATTTTAAATTAAAACTAACCCTGTATTTCATCAATAGTATTTCGAAAACAATATGGACAATACCTTAAATTTAAAAAATTACAATAAAATAATAAATTAAAGCAAGATGATACTGATAGGAATGCCATGTGACTACTGAGAAGACGAGTAACCGATTGGAAGAAGAAGAGAAACCCACCCAAATACCCACGACCCAATTGGTTTAGGTGATTATAATGATGAATGGTTACTTTTCTGGACCATTCCTAATGATTCTAACCCTAAAATTAGCAACTTTATTTGTGGTGGTTCAAACTTTGTTTGAAATACTGTTAGAATAAAGTTCTAATCAGCTTGCAATACAAAGCGGTTGTTACGTCAGTCACTGCGGCGCAATAGTGCGAAATGAGTGGTTTTTGCGATTTACAAAAAATCTATTAATTGGACTAAAAAAGTAAAACACATAAGACCTGCTTTATAGTTAGTTCCGTTAGTATGCAAAGTTTCATGATCTAATTTGAAGTACTTTTTGAATACCAGGTTTATTGTTCGATTTGGAGGTAACTTTCGATTTTTTTTCTATCGAGAAAAGTTTATGAAATCGTGTTTTCGTCACACATAGTACTTCTTAGCATTAATCCTCAACTTTACCACATATTTATTTCAAAATTAATGCTGCAGTATTTAAGGCGTAACGGAGGATCATGCAAAGCCATTTGAGGGGGTATAGGCCCTTAACTCTGTAACAATCTTTTCTCAACCATTGTGATGAAACCTGTTCTTCAATGGAAGCACAGTGTTCTAATCTTAACTAAGTCTAACACAATACGTAACAGTATCCAATATGGGCTCACAAAGACTATTCATACAAGATTTATGTTCCATACATCATAGTAGCTTCGAACACATGACATGTGTGTAGTATACGCATTTATCAATAGATAGACTTGATAAATTGTAAGTACACAGTGTTTTTTTTGTTAATTTAATAGGTATAGGCAAAGTTTTAGGTTTAGGTACTTACATGCAACAAATATTCGCCTAATCAATATTAAGGCGATGTGTTGAGAACAAGCTGTTTATTTTTTAGTTTTGCTTTTTAATGAATGTAGAATTTACTTTTTTGGTGTCAAGGCGGAGTTATTAGTGAATAAGTTTTGGCACATACGTCGTTTTATTCAGACTCATTTTCAAAATGGCTTCCACCCCGGTTCCCGCGGCAATCATCTCTTTGATATTTTGCAGTATAATTTTGGGATCACATGTCAACTAAATTGCATTTGTTTTTAACTGCACATTGTGATATTGCCGGGTCACTTCAAACACACAACTTTTTTGTTTCATGTCACACACAGCGCCATGTGAACAGCCGGTAAGCGTATCTTTACTCTCATGTCGTACCATCCAGCTCAGTCCCGATTCAACGGAATGATTTATAGGTAATTTCCTTACAATCGGAGGCACCTCATGCGCAAGTAACGCAACCTTCGTCACCGCTCGCTTGAATGCCTAATTGGTTAATTTAACTTAGTTTTGTAAGTGTCGTTAATTATATAAGTGTGCTAGTTTGGCAGTGGTTTTGTGAAATGTAGCAAGTGCCGGGTTGGTGTTGCTATGTCGTTCATGTTTAGAATAAGGCTTTAAGTTTGAAATCTTTATGGTCCATATACATAGACACATAAATAATAAACACACATAACACACACATGCATACATTAATAATTGAATGTAAATGTTTACGGGTGTATTCTTGAAATAAATGATCCATCATATTCAATAAAATCCAGTTACTACTGCCTATTTGACATTCACAACCCATTTAGTACTGGTATGCCTCTTGGTAAGACTATGCTGAGCAATACTGTTGCTATTTTGCTCTAATTATTATAGCGTAGCCTGAAATGTCCCTTGAGTTTGAAATCAAACGGAAATACGGCCTTTTAGAACAATCTTTTCCCTTTTCCATTTCCCTTTTCACTTCGCCCTATGATTCTAAGACATGTGACATCGCCCTAACCGCACTGGGCCAGCGTGCTGGATTGTAGGACTCCTACACATAGCGTAAGATGTCCCAGAAGTGGGAACGAAATTATCTTTATAGTAAAGGAAATAATGCCATGTGAAAATAGTCCCAAACCAATACAAACTTAAAATTAAATATAATAACAATTTAAAAAAAAATAACTTAACAATTCAAAACAAATAACTTTACTCACCCCAGTACCCCGTTCTTATCCCAGAACATGGCTTATGGAGGCATTAAGATATTAATAATGCTTCCAGGTCATAAGGTTAAAAGCATCGTTACACCTCTACCTCTGCCGACCCCGTTATAGCATTCTATCGTTATTTACACAATTATTAATGGTTGAATAGGTATCTAGTGTACCTTGGTAGATGTGGTAAAAGATTATTTTATTCTCTACGCAAAGGACTTGGACAAATCCTGCCCCAATTGAACAAAAACAAAAACTGTCTGGTGATTTGTTAAAATAATCCTGTTTGCTAAATATTTTCAGTAGGCATCGATAAAATCGATTGTAGAAACAAATGAAATTTTACTTTTTAACCGAGGAAAAAAGTGGAGGAGGTTCTCAATTCGACACGTATATTTTATTTATTTTGCAACACTTTCCGACTGATGTTTTGTAGATACGAAAGTCGTGCCTGACAGTACATTTGATCAAAAATTGCTTTGAATTAAATTTATCGAATCGGGGGCGTCGGCCACTGGTGCCTCGACCACTGGGGGCTAAGCCACGGACCCAGTCAGAAGGCCGACAGCCTGAAACCAGGCTTACCAAGAAGTATCATGTAATTGAGTTGTGGAGCTGCATCCGGTTAGACTAGAAGCCAACCACAACATTGTTAGGAAAGGTTTAGGCAGATGATGTTTGCAGTAAGAAAATAACAATATTCATAATTTTAATAACTTTATTGTGACTACTATCACCATCCCACTAACTATCACCGAATCCCCATTAACCAAACTGCCCCTAAAATGAGTCGATGCATAATGAACGGGAGGTCAATCTGACCCCATAACCGTTCCATGCTTAATGACGGGAACAAATGACCGGCCAAGTATAAAACATTTAACTAATCTAAGGTCAGTTCCGTATTGTCTTTTGTCAGGCGAAAGTGAGGGGAATGCTGTATGTAGCATTATGGTTTGATACCATATTGGCCCGTGTAATAGCAGTAATATTTTCAACCGGTTACTGAAAGTCTAATCTATCTGCAATCTTTATTTACCCTAGAAAGTCAATGTTGTTTTTTATCGTTTAATAAGTGCCTCACATCTGGCGTCAGATTTTATACAGCCCATATGGGCGTATGAATTAGCTTTACATGCCGTAGAGAAATGTCTGTCAGGTATGCTGGTGTGGACTTTCCTCACGATGTTTTCCTTCACCGAAGCAAGTGATAATTATTATACGATAGGGACGCACATATGATTTATCAGTCTGACGGTCACACCACTAAGTTATCACCGCTTTAAAAGATTTATTTTATTATTTTTATCACTCCCCAAAGTCAAAAAGGAAGGTCAAATCAAAGAAACAAAACACATTTCGTGACATTGGTGATGTCATTTTGTCAATCGAATGTTAATATCATTGTTCGACTTCCTTTTAGCTAAATTAGCATTATATTAAGGTAAGACTAGATTCTACGATAGTTTCTATTAGTTAAACAAATGGGTAGACCGTTTGATTTCTTTATATAGATAAAGTTGGGTGTTAATGGTGTGTACGTAGACGTTGATAGATGTTCGCCGATTGCTTCCGTTTATGTTATGAATTTGAAATATGGTACTGTTATTGTAGGTATATAGAAGAGCTCGTGGCTAAATAATAACAGCCGCTCGGGTCGATTTTTAGGTTAAGCAGTGCTTGCCAAGGTTGGTCCGTGGATGGGTGACTCCCCATTATATGTATACAGAGTTTCCTCCGTGCGGAAAGCACGTTAAGCCGTTGGTCCCGGCTGTCATTTCTAGATCATTGACAGTCGTAACAGGTAACCGTAAGTCCAATTCAAAAATTCATTAGGTCGACTGATCCCGCGGGATCCACCTGTGTGGGATCAGTTTACTAAACACCCGTAGGCTAGTTAGTAGTCTGACCGTCTGACAACCAGTGTTACCAAGGGGTATCGTATTACCTTGTACCTACTAACTGTCGCTTTTTGTAAAATACTGGTATTCAGCTGCGTCCGGTTAGACTGGAAGCCGACCCTTACATAGTTGGGAAAAGGCTGATGACTGTTACTTATTGTAGGTATAGATGCGATACGTGATATTGTTTTTATATTAATAACTTAAGTAGGTGTAGCAAGTTCAAGATGGCATGGCGCAGGAACATCATCATCTTCCTAGCCTTTTCCCAACTATATTGGGGTCGGCTTCCAGTCTAACCGGATGCAGCTGAATACCAGTATTTTACATGGAGCGACTGCCTATCTGACCTCCACAACCCAGTTAATACTGGGTAATGCGATACCCATGGCATGGCGCAGGAACATTCAGGGCTAATTAAAACAAAAACTAGAGCATTAATTTTTTTTTAACTAATACGGTAGTGATGTATGTGTTATCAACAAACTGTTATCTTAAACTTTGATACCAGTTCCTAGAACTAGAATTTTAGGTATAAGTCTAATTTTGCAATTAATTAATTGGTCTTGTTTCCTTGTTTCCTGCGAGCTCGATTACAGTTCCAACGCAATATGCTCAATACGAATTTGTCTTTCGTATTAAAAAAATACAGGTTTGCCAAATTCAGTTTTTTTTTCTATATTTAACAATGTTGAGTTAACCATTTAGTACACCATCAGATTTTAATTTACACAATGCAGCTAAATAAAGCATCCGCAAGTCTAAATACTTTTAATGCTGACTACAACTTAATTTAAACCGTAAGTAGCGAGATTTAAGAATCAACTTTAAACTAAAACGCTATTATGTACGGACAAAAATATGCCAATTTTGTTCTGTAGTCGGTGAACTATCCCCGGGTATATCATGGATCTTTTTGTTCAAGACATTAAGTACAATCTTCTACATTTAAACAGTAAATATAAGGTGGTAATTACAACAGGTGCGTCCTGTGGCTGGAGGCATAATAAGTAACATGATTCTTTTTTTTGCACAAAGCAAAGGGATTTTTCTGTTAGGTCGCTTATTAACAGGGATAAAGATTCGCCAAATTATGTAAAATCATTGCTGCCATAACACGGCAAGACGTAGTAGTATCTTGATTCGGTAAAAATATATATAAGTGCCCTGAGTGACTATACATTTAAATGTTGCATTTATGTGATATTTTTAAACACAAATTTTACATTTAAAACTAAAAATGGCGTTAATGTATTTTCAACACAAAGCTTGGCTGCTAGATCATAATATTTTGTGAAAACCGCACTTACTGCTAGGGTACAGTATGACGCCGTCATCTCATGTCGTCGTCGTCATTGAAATTCCAACACCACGTAAGTCAAAAATAGAAACTTTACAGGAGAGTGCAAAAACCACATAATTATGCCTAAGTAAGGTCCAGTTCCCACTATGTCGTGACAACAGATAATCGCTTGTGTATTCAACTAGAGGTGTTCACACATAGGGCACGCCACGATAGTGGCGATAAGTCCCCTCTTTGAGGAGTGGCTGGAGAGACGCCACGGCGTCCTCACCTTCCGCCTGACGCAGGTCCTCACCGGACACGGTGTTTTCGGGAGGTTCCTGCACCGAATCGGGCGGGAGGAAACGCCCGGGTGTTTCCACTGCGAGGATCGACCGGAGGACACGGTGGAGCACACAGTGGAGGTGTGCCCCGCGTGGGCGGAGCACCGCCGTGTCCTCGAAGCGGCGATTGGCGGCGGCGAACTCTCGCGTCCGGCCCTGGTGCAAGCCATGGTCCGGAGCGAGACGGAATGGGACGCTGTCACCTCCTTCTGCGAAGCAGTAATGTTAGAGAAGGAGGTGGCGGAACGTGAGAGGGAGAGAACCTCACAGCGTCCCGGCCGCTGCGGGAGACGCCCCGGGCGTCGGGGGCCACCAGGTGGCCCCCGGCCACCGTAGGCGCGGGCCTGTGGACGGTGGGCTATGGGCTAGCTCGCCGTCCGTCCGTCTCATGACGACAGGCCGTGTCGACGGCGCGTTCGTGTTCCACGCGCGCCTCAAAGAGAGTCAGCAAAAAGGAAGGGGCAAGGACCGATGCCTGCCGGGGTTGCGGGACTATTCGAAAGAGATACCGTGGCCCCGGAACACAAAGGGCGATGAAGGAACATGGATGGGTTTTAGTCAGTAAAAGTCTGACACTCCGTCCTGCTCCGCCCAGAGCGGGAGAAGTCATTTGATGATTTCCCACCCGAAAAAAAAAAAAAAAAAAAGGTGTTCACACATAGGACGACACGATTACGGTCGTCCACGAGTTTTGCCAACTAAAAACCAACGATAAATTAATCGTCACGACATAGTGGGAACGGGGCGTTACGGTACAATACCATTTTATAATTTGCATTCACTTCAAATAGAGAAAGAGTGCCTCTTTCTAATTGGCTGAAACAGCGCGTCTATTTCGAGTCTCTAGCAATCGGCCTGAAAAATCAAAATTTCTAAATTGGCTTACGTGGTGTTAGCACATTGAACGACGTCATGTCGATACCAAGGACGTGAAGTTAATTGTACTGTCATCTACTGAGCTTTAATTCGGAAAAATCTTGCTCTATTAACAATATGGCAACGAAAATCTGTAGCCCCACCACAACTCTACTTAGCCCTCCAAAAACCCGCCGTGACGTAAACACCTCACCTCAAAAACGACCTCAGAATCAAGAACGTCCTCTCCTGGGAGCGCGAGACGGTACGGTACCCTATCAAAACCGTACGTGTTCCGTACGGGGCCAGACAGCTCGTAACAAATAGCTTTTCTGTGACTGTTGGCCGCTGTAAAATATTACGGCGGATGACGGTTTAGAGTTGGTGATCTGGGAATCGGAAAAATAGCTTGTGATGGTGAGTGCATTGACCTTGAGTATTGGTATTTAGTCTTATATGGTCAAGGATATCGCGGAACTTGTGACTAAATACATAGTAACAGCAGTTCGGATCTATCTTCAGGTTAAGCTCCACTTACTTAGGTTGGTCTGTGGATGGGTGACCACACATTAAGTAGCTGGTCCCTGGCTGGGGTATCGTATTACCCAGTACTAACTGGGTTGTGGAGGTCAGATAGGCAGTGGCTCCATCATCGTCATCGTCATCATCTGCCTAGTCTTTTCCCAACATCTCAGCCCCAGCTGAACAACGAGCTGAGCTGAGCTGTCAGCTCCAGACTGTATTTTGTTGCATCCGGTAAGGTTGCAACTGAATACCAGTATTTTTCATTTTGACAATAGCAATCCATGGATGTTAAGCCAGGGTATTTATTGTTCATCAAATTGACTAACAACGTCCATATACTATGTACAAATCACAGCTGTAATTCTTCGACAGTATTATATCATGGCAAATATCGTAGAGTTTCGATTTAATATGTAAATAGATAATGAATTTCACTGATACTATACGCAAGATAGTAATACAACAAAATCTGTACGTTTTTGAATAATTGCTCTGATGAATGACAACGATTAATAATGCAAGTAGAATTTCTGAATTGACGATATAATAAATAGCTATAATATGACTACACGGAAAAACAGCTCATGGAAGGAATTGAAGGAGGCCTTTGCCCAGAAGTGGGACAGTTAAGCCAATAAAATAAAAAATATTGTCTATTATTTATTTATTTTCTAAATTACATGTTCAAACACACTTAAACAAAGCACACAATTAAACCTCTGGGGGTCTGTCTTAGCATGCCATGGCCTGAGATTTGATCAACGCGCTATGTAATATTCTTTCAGCGTACGCTTTATGTTTTACTATTCATTGAGTATCTGATGTCTACAGGTATTTGGTTTAGTAAAGTGGGTATTGCGAAAGAAGCGGTACGCCTATATTATTGCACTGTCGACATACAACCGGGCTCCCAATGTGTTAAGAAATTAGGGAATAAGTCTTTTACTACATAAGTCAGTCTTAACCCTAAGATTAGTTGTTTTAAAAACTCGTCTAGACACGTTTTTGTACTCCATTCATTAACTGAAAAAAAACACATTACAGTATTTTCTTACACTTGACGCTGGTCTCGGGGCACAGAGCGCTGGGTTACAATCTCGTGACTTCGAGTTCGATTCCAGCATAAGGATTTTTCTTTTGTGAATCGAGTCATTTTGTTTTTATTTTCTTTTATTTTTTGTGTTTGTTTTAATTGTCTTTTTTTAAGCATGTTACTTGTTCAAAATAATTTCGATCTTTCACATCTGCCAGGCGTCCCGCAAAGGCTTTTTTTATAGTCAACATTGTGTCCCACTGCTGGGCAAAGACCTCTCCTTTTTCCCTCCAAACTCATAACCAATACTAAATCAAGTGGAAATTATTTTGTTCCTACTCCTCCGATATTCGTTTCTGATTAATTTCGTTGAGGGATACAAGACAGTTGAATTGTTTCTTTGGGATTTTTAATTGTCTCGGTGCTTTTCTGGTGGACGCCGCTGGCTTTCAAGAGTTTCAGTGGCTTAGGAATAGTTTGGGAACCATGTCTCAAAAAAAAACATGCAACACCAGTCGTGCCAAGTAAGAAGTCTGACAGCCAGTCGTGTCAAAAGGTCGCTTTATACGACTACTATATTCGCTCCATAAAAAATACCGTTTTTCAGCCGCATTAGGTTAGACTAGAAGCCATAATACAGTTGGGAAAGAGCTAAGCAGTTGATGATCCAATGTCCTTGCTCAAGTCTTCCATAATCTAAAGTTGTATGATCAAATAGCCGATCTGTCTAATATAATAATACCAAAATTCCACAAGAGCCAAAATCCACTATATTTCGCACACCCATCCATCAAGCTACATAATATCTAACTCCAATATCAAAGGCATCTCCCGCCATGTAACATGCAGCGTGCAACATGCAACGTGCAACGCTCGCTACAATTTATTGGTAACGTAAACACGTTGCAGATTAAATTCCAAAATATATAACTTTCAATCAACGTCTCACGTGCACCCATCACGCTGAACTTTAAAAATTTTGAAATATTACTCAGCTCTGCGAATCAGGGGGTGGTTCAAGGTGTAAAAAATCGCGGGGGGAAAAAAGCGGCGCTATTCGTTCTCACTCATAATTTGGGGTTTGCATACACTCTTGGACACCGAAATGGATGACCGAAGGGTTTGGGAGTGACGACCATAAAACTTGAAGGTGCAACGATGGAAAGCCTCCCACAAGATGATCGGATTGCGTGATGAAGACCGCGGGGATGCACTGCGCGTGAGAAGTACACGACCTGGCTATTTGGTGACCGTGATTCAGATTCGGCGGCACTTATGAAGATGTAAATAAATTTTGATGAAGCTACATGTTTGACATCTATCTGAAATATATTGTCATGTGATGATGCAGCCGGCACAATCTACTTCACAAGACTCTCAGGACTATATAGCTAAATATAAACCCAATCATCACCGCGTATATGGATACTTACATAATATATGAATAGGGTAACTGTTAATTAGTGACCGATACTCAATCACGTAATGCAATCCGTTGTTCCAGTATCGATCACTAATCAAATTACCAGACATCCTATGCGAATAAGCCCCAATTTCCAACCCAACCCCAATTTCTGAAAGGCCAATAAAGTCAAAACTTAGGTGGCTAAACAAATAACCATTCATATCAAATGACATGAATTTGACAATCAGCCAGCTATTTACTAAGCAGCACTTACGTCGTTCCTTCCCACTGTTGGGACATAGGCCAGCTCCCTGAGAGTATGCAGTTCAACATCAGTGAAGGAAATCTGTCTCTCTTTCTCTTACATCTTAAACCAAACCGTAAACCCGTTGCGGGAATCTCTCATATCGGGCCGAGGCATCGATGGACTCGGATCATCCCGGGTTTTACGAGCGTCCGAAGTAGGATATAGAACGAAAAAACCCGAAAATATCCGGGAATAATATCGGGAAATACGGGCCGTAACCGATGAATTAAACCCGCTGTGGTACGGACGTGGAAAATTGACTGTTTTTTGTTTTTTATTTGGTTTTGCTTAAATATGATCATTTTCAGTTAGTCAGAGGTGATTTTGGATATCACGGTCATAGAGATACGTAATGTTATTAGCTTATTATATATTTACTTATACAGCGTTCAGTTGATAATAATTAGTCGAGTGCGATTAGTCGGATTTTTAATTGAAAATTTTCGCCGATTCCATATTTTTTTTTTAACTTTCTTCTCCACAGCTCTAGGAACTCAATAAAAAAGTTCCATGAGAATCCGACCACTTTATACTGCGTTCCACCTTTTAAGATTTTTTTGTGCACTCTGCTAAATACAGTATGACCCAGTTTTTGAATTGAAAAGAAGTTGAGAACTTGGTAAACTCTACTTTAGCATCACATAAGGTATGTATGATTGATATCTTAGTGGTGAAGGCAAAATTAAAAATGTTCAAACCCTTTTTCTTTGCGCCATATTTTTTTTTGTTAAGTAGGTAATGTTGTGGATTTGGACAAGTTTTCACCTTTATTTATTAATTCAAAGAGCGGGTTTCTGTTGTACATACTCACGATGCAGAATAAATCCTTGCATTTAACACACATTACATTCCAATGAATGGATGAAGATACTCTGAAACTATATATTGTTTACAAGAATAAAATTCAGTTCTTTGCATTCATAATATTTATCTTGCTTGCCATGACGAAATAAACCTTTTCAATACGTCGTATCTTCACAAAACTTTCTGACTAAAAATCTTTATTTCTTTTCCAGGTACAGTCAGTGCACCAGTCATCCGTTCCACATTAAGGTCAGCAACAAAAGGTCAAAAATGCAAATTCTTTTATTTTAGTACAGTTTCAAAAGGTTTTGGTCACATTAAAATCGTTTTGCATACGTTGCGTCACTTGGGCTTACAACTGCAATATCGTAAGGACATAAATGTCACCGGCAGACATGTAAGTAGACGATTTGATACAGTGACTGGTTTTATTATAATTATTTATTTAACAAACTTGCAATCCAGTATACCTACTAACTGGATGCTTGTTTTGTTTGTATTGTGTTGCCGTGCCCTAACCGGATTTCATGTTGGAACTTACTTACATTAATGAAACAACTAAATTTACACATGAATGCAATAAAGAGTTTGAGTTTGAGTCAACTCCCGAGCGGAGCGAGGGAGTTTAGAGTTAACTTCCGAGCAAAGCGAGGGAGTTAAGACAAGAATCCTGAGTGCAGCGAGGGAATCAAGGTCGCCCAAGACGAAGGCACCTTTATCCCCGAGGTGAATACTCTACTTTTCACACCATCTACGAGACAATAAAACCAAATCTAGTACTAAAATCAAAGTATTTATTAAAATAACAAAATTTACAGTCTGTCAGTAGACTTATTTAAAACAATTAAAAGTTAAAGGTAACGTTTGATACATTAGACCAGTTGTGAAAAGACAAAGTTATGTTTTTATTCGGTACATTTATTGAAGTGGAGGAGGAGTTTATTTGAGTATTACTGTTAAGTAAGGTTTCAGAAACTTGGGTCTGCTGAGGACCATTTTGGATAGTGAAAGTTGTTGAAGATGGTGCTTGAGGTAGCGGGCTAGATGAATAGTGTTTTGATGTGGAAGGTTGTGGTGACAAAGGTGTCCAAGGATCAGTTATCAACGGTGTTTTTAGTTTGATGTTGTCACTAATGCGGCAGCTAATTTTATCCTTATTTTGTATAGAATTTTCAATGTAGCCCTCTGCTACTACATCAGATTTCCAGCCACCGCGTCTTTTAATCTGGGTCATGTCTACCTTCGAATCCGCCAATAGAGTAGCCGATGTTCTCCTGAAACAATGGCCCGTGTAGAGCTCGGCATTTGTCAATTTCAGTTATTTCGCAATTTCTTTCGGCATGCTGCTGATCTTATTTTTTCCAAAGACTTGCCTGGTGCACTTACCATTATTATAAGCTATGAAAAATCTGTTAGTGTTTATATTAGAGGGGCGTAGAGCTTGGTAATTTTCGATAATTCTTACGTATTCTCCACGGACTACGAATGACCGTTCTTTGATTTTGTATCTGGCAAATTTACCAGCAACAAATCTGGATGTTTTTCGATATAGTAGATTTTAATGTTTACTAGTTCATTTCCACGACAAGCGCCATTCACTCCGGAAATCAATGCCACCTGTAACAAAAATAGGTTAGTAGGTTAGTATTTAAGTAGGAAGGTAAGGTAACTTACGTAATATATTAATTTTTAAGTATTACATGTCAAATACTATCTTATTTTTGACTGACACACTCGTGTGTGTGACTGTCTAATCTAAGAAAGTTTATTATTTTTAATAACAACACATAAACCTTACGAAGGTTTACAATAATAATTATTATTCAACTTACGAGTTAAATCATCACAATCATCAGTACATCGCACACAAGCGATCGATTCATGAGCGGGGTAGCAAGTACCTATACTTATATATAGTAAGTGGTTATGTAGCTATTTCAGTTACAAAAAATTAAATAGATATGTAGGTACTTACTTTTGTGGCAAGAAGTAGGTGTGCGCTGTGGTCAGGGGCTTCATTTAGAAAAAAATCCATTTAAAAAATACTAGTAATTTGGTGTATGTAATAATTTGTATATTAATTTTGATGCTTATTGTTGACCTGAGCATCGAATAGATGCACCATAAGCTACTTGGCTTCTTTGTACATGATAAATGCTGTAAGTAGACTAAAAGCACTGATTCAGAAACTGATACAGATTTGACGCCCTTTTGTAGTTTTCCACTTGTAAAAATCGTCGTAGGCTTTCATGTACGATTCCTTGGACTTTTCTGGGAGCAGATTGTTGGTAATGCCAATGGCTTCGGATTTAATGTACTCCGGAGTCAAATCACTATCATCACTCGACATTTTTGTGAAAATTTGCAATATTTTAAGTAATTTGTTGTATAACAATGAACAGAGCAAAGCAATTTTCAGTATTCGCCCCTCTTTTTAATTTGTGTTCTATTTTTCTTTTAATTATATTCTATCTCGTGGTGGCCAGTTCGATTTTCGAACAATTCATTTTTTAGTGCAGATCATAATGGTGAATGCATGCAATGAGTTTGTACCTACTAGGTACCTAACGTAAACATTCGTATACGATTCATGTTCCAAATTCAAATCACATTACTGACCAGCGGGTCATAATGTAATTCAGTACAATATTAATGCCCTGCTAGACCTCGGGTCGTAAATGACTTACTTTAGGTTAGGTTTGCATGACATATAATTTGACATTGGTATCGATTCTGTTGTGCACAAACTAAACTTAATTTAGGCTATTGCTATCTTTTACTAAAAGGCATTGCGAGAAAATATTGGATCAGAGGGCAAACCTATTGCGATCAACCGGGCACGGCAATAGGCCCGCTCTCTATTACATGGGGCTTAAAACATAACTGGCGAAATGTGGGTGAATACTTCTGCCTTATCCTTCGGGGGTTACAGGCGTGTTGTTACGTTATGTTTTTAATAAATAGAGCATTTTATAAAGCAAAGTATTTGAAGCTGAGAGAGACCTAAGTATGCCAGCCAACCTATTCTTACCGATTCATAAATCTTAAACCCATTTCCACAGTACCTACTAGACACGACAAAAAACCGCTCCAGTTCCATTATTCCCGCAACAAACAACGTTATTCAGATAAACAATTTCATTGCAAAATGTTCAGTTTTTCCGGTTGAGCGTCGTTTTTTACCGAGAGCCTACAATATTCGCGCTTTTTCATACAATCGTAATAGCAATTCAATTCGGCTCGCGAAAAAACTTCGCTTTAAGTTGCATAAAAACGAGTTTGGGCTTTTATGTCCCCCGGTCGGTGTAATTGGGGCAATGTTGTGTAGTTTTGTTTTTTGTTCTTTTTTACATGTCGTTCTGACCTATTTCGTATTTTGGAATAGAATAAATCACCCTTTTTTCCCGTGAGTGGGATCGATTAGTGTCCTTTATTATTCAGATATAAATACATATTGGAAGTCATAAAGAGAGGCTTTTTCCAGCTGTTCGATGACGCAGGCTAACAGTATCAGTATCTATTAGGTATCATTATGAAAATATTTGTTACTAGCGGACGTCGCGGTTTCACCCGCGTAGTTCCCGTTCCCTTGGGAGTACGGGCCTATGTTACTCAGTGTGAATGTAACTTTCTAATGGTGAAAGAATTTTTGAAATCGGTGCAGTAGTTTTTGAGTTTATTCATTACAATCATACAAAAATACAAATCTTTCCTCTTTATAATATTAGTGTAGATTGAAGTGCCTATTGATTGTTCTGTCAAAGTGCTCATGCTCGTGTCAATTATTGTTCATTCATTTTATTATTGTTTATTTCGTACATAATCTCGCATACCTATAAATAAAATGAAGTTTCGATAAATGACACAACAGGACTACAGAACGGGAGTTGTGCGTCTCTAGTACCTAGGTTAGCCTGATATACTTAGTTATTTATGCAACTGTTGTATAATGAGGGGTATTAAAACATGAATGTGATAATAGTATCATATGAGTGTTTTAATACCTAATTATGTACAGTTGCATACAAGACTTTATCTACATCCATGATATGAATGCTCCATAAAAGGTTCTGAAACCATGGGGTGTTGTAGTGTTGGAAGAAGTCTATGTAAATTCATGGAAAGTTTAATTGCTGAGTCTTTAATACAAACAAACTATGTATAGGTAATCATATAATTATTTACATTTTGGATTGTACAATTATTAAAATGCATAAATCTTGTATCACTCATTTTTGTAAACAACAAAATACATAATGCAATACTAATATCGAACAAAAATGGCGGGATACGTCGTGAAATCGAATTAACCATAAGTTTTTTTTTTATTACGGCGCTGTGGTAGTGAATCGCACGTTCATGACAATGTTCTTTTTTTGAAATGAGTTGCATTATGAAATTTAGTACAACATTATAACACCCGTTTGGATGATATACTGGTTATTATGACACTGGCTGTTTTAATGTTGGCAATACGCTAACTGTTTCAGATACTTTTATAGAGGATTTATAGAATGGGTGAAGATAAAATAATTAAAAACACCAAAAGTGTTTGGAAATTAACACAAACAAAAAGAGGTCTCAGCGTAACCAGCCGTGGATGAAGGAATGACTTTTTCACAAGAAAGTCATTCTTGACAGTTACATGAACAAAGGCCCTACTCCCTAACGCTTCGTCCGTATATTCGGATCTAATATCCGTCTCTCTCGCGCACGTCTGCAGAATTGCAGATGAGTGCGAGTGACAGAGACGTATAGATCCGAATATACGGATGAAGCGTTATGCAGTAGGGCCTCTGAATATGAATGTTTGATGATTTTAATGATTATAATTCTGTAACTACATACGTCTTACAGCCGCGAATCATATTTTAATCGACATACAACCTAGCACTGGCCTGCAAATTGCAAAAAACGTCAGAAAACTTGAATTTCGCGGGCTACCCTGGAGCATCCACCTTAAGCACAGCCTATGGAAAGCCGTATGGAGGACACTCCAGCAAGTTAGGCCACTGACACCTGACAAGGTGTCATTGGCCTGACTTGTTATATGGTTATGTTTTCTTGCGTTCTATAACTTTAACCCCGTAACTAGTATAATAAATGAAAACACTAGTTATAGTCCTACAGCCCTGGCTGGAGGCCTTATACTTAAGGCACCCACAGGATAGTCCAGTTAAGCAGACGACAACCTCTCTAGGTTGAACTGCGGGATGCCATATCGAAAAAAAAAATAGTTCTATTTCTAAGGATATACTCTGAAGTAAGTATGAGTATTCCAAGTTCAGAAGACGGTCATAGAGCAGTGAATATTAACACATTCCTTGTCCTCACCCAAAAAGGCTAGGTGAGTAGGGGAACTCCCAAAACGTATGGAGATGTTGTTTAGGCTCTTGTATCAGTCTCTTATAACATAACAAACAAATGTGTAACTGTAATTCCCGGTGTTCCTATGTTACTTGTTACCAAGACTTCTTATCCGGAGTTAAAGCACAGTGTACCGTTGTATCAGTTATAAAAGCTTTCTGGAACATTTTTTCATTGGGCCAGTTCAGAACTAGGCCTTGATCTGGTCTGGTCTGGTTTAGAGTGCAGAATCATCCAAAGAAATGTCTTCTTCTGATGACAGTTTGTCATATAGAAACAGGTCAAGTAGGTAACGATCGATGATGTCTTGTTCTTCAATGGCGCTGCTGTAGGTAAGCTTAGGAAATATAGCACTTCCGATCAATTTATAACAACCATGAGAAAATAAACAAATCGTCTTAATAATATTTTGTTACCGGAGAATCCTCCAAATCTACGAGACAAGATAATATTTGTCAACTTTAACATACAACGATAACCCTTATCGCGTGCTAACAAGGTCTAAATTACAACGAATTAACAAATAACAACACAGTGCAACTGTGTCGAGCAATTGACACCTCAAAAGCCCATGGGATTCGGCCATGCAAGATACCAGCGAAACTTTGCGGCCGCCAAACTGATCGGTGACACTTACGTCAGGGTGACAAGGTTGATATCTCAACGGGTTATGAGTTAACAGTGTCGTGTGTATGTTGGTCGGTATCTGCATGAATTTAACTTTGACAAGTTAAACCTCCTCTGTTGATACATGGAGTGGGTTCATAAGTAGACCTGACCCACTTCGCAGGGAATGCCGGTGGGAAATTTTAGTGTTTAAAGTAAGAAGCAAGATTTTCGTACTGTGTTAGTGGGTTTATTTGAAGGTAGGAAGGAACTACATTAATAATGTACCACATACATTTTCCGGAATAAATTCTGAAAACCGTAATAAAACCCATTGATATGTTAAATACCAGGCGCAAAATATACAGGCTGTCGATTTAGTTACCTGTATACTTCAAGGAACTGAGCCGTCATAATAAAACACTCTTTCCCAAAGAAAGGTATATCCGATTCTTGCCTAAAAAAACAAATTCCCATACAACAGTAGACAAACTATTTTGGTGCATCTAAGAGAAGCATTATTTTTCTTCACGAATCGGGTAACTTCGTTTAAGTTTAAAATACGGGTAGGCTCACCTCCTTGAAGGGGTAACTAACGAGGTGGCGGGTATAGTAACCATTCTTTGAAGACCGCTAAAAAAGTGATTAAAATGACGAAATAAAATATTTACAACCCTGTATTTCTGCTCTTTTCTGTTTCTGTTTCCTGCAATTTTCTGCTGGTGGGTGCTGTAGCTTTCTTTATCCAAGCGGCCAAGCCTAGATCAATTTTTTGACAGATTTAAAACTAAATTTTAAAATTGTGCAAAATTCTTCTTTCATGGGTAATCCTATTTAACATTATACTCTACCTTCCTCTTTTGAAACCCCTGACCTACAGCTAAAACCGTCCAATAAGCGCGCTCGGTAGTTTCCGAGAAAAACTTAAATTGCCTGCTAGTTGCTTTTATCTTTAGAAGTTAAAACGTACGTTAAAGCCGGCTTCGATCAGCTACGATGCAGTTGCTCAACTTGTTCGTAGTATTTGCTGAATTGGATGTACAATAAGCTTTTTTGATTCGTCCGGGCTGTTTTTTTGGATGAGAGATTACGATTTATGGTAAATTCCTTAAAATCAACTCAATTGATTGAGGCTCTAGAGCCCAGCATGTAATTCGAATATAATGCTTTGACTTAAAGTCAAATTAAACTGTACGGCACATTAAAGGCACTTTTGAATACCGTTACTGACTCGTTCAAAGAGATTTCAATAAAGTACGATTATGTTCAGCATTCAAATAAACGTGACTCCCAATTATATCTCCGGCTAGACGACAAAAGAGTTCCCTTCAGTTAATTCACTATACAATTAAAACACATAACTGTACAAAATAAAGTAGGTACAGGAGCGAAATTAATGAAATATGAAATCGCCGATTGCGGTCGGGACATATTTAAATCGATTCTGTCATAATAATTCGCATTGCTGATACAAATCCGATGTACCATTTAAATAGAGACCGCACTTGTTTGAGATTTCAATTAATATTGTTTACCAATACTGTTTGTGTAGAAATTATGTGTTTATTCAGTGTGAAGTCCATCTACCTACCTGTGTATACAACAGCCATGTCACATTTTGCCGATATAAACTATCTAACATAAAGCTATTTCTAATTTTGAAGGTAGACTTGAGGATCTCGTGGCTAAATTATAACAGCCACTCGGGTCGATCTTCAGGTTAAGGCGATTACGTGAGCTAAACGCGAGTTTTATAATGCAAAAAAGCATATGATTCACTGTAATAAACAAAACCAGAAAAATATATGATATTCTTCAGGATATATGCTAGTACGATAGTGTTTTGAAAACATAATACAACAAATATTATTCGATAGAAAAAAATCACGAACTTATCTCTAAAAATTTCTTTTAACGAGTAAAAACCATACTAAAATATGTATATGCGATCATTCTGATTTTTAGGCAAATAATTCTACAACCAAATACTAGTATCATAGTGTTTTACTTTTTTAGTCCAATCAATAGATTTTTGTAAATCCCAAAAAACCACTCATTTCGCACTATTCGGCCGCAGTGACCGACGTAACAACCACTTTGTCGTGCAAGCTGATTAGAACTTTATTCTAACAGTATTTCAAACGAAGTTTGAACCAACACAAATACAGTTGCTTATTTAGCTCATGTAATCGCCTTAAGCCGCGCTTACCAAGGTTCGTCCGTGAATGGGTGACCACCCATTACATACCAAATTTTCTTCGTGCGTCGGAAAGCAAGCTAAAACGTTGATTCCGGCTGTCATTAATTGTAGATCTTTAACTGTCACAGTCAACAACCAGTCTTAACAAGGGTATTACCCAGTACAAACTGGGTTGTGGAGGTCAGATAGGCAGTCGCTCCATGTAAAATACTGGTATTCAGCTGCATCCCGATTAGACTTGAAGCTGACCCCAACGTAGTTGGGACGAGGGAGCTCGTCTTCGAGGATTCATTAATTCACGGTTCCTATCACCTGGCAGCGAATCAACGATGCTGTGTTTCTCTTTGAGTGCTACTTTGTGAATAGTGCAAAACTCGCTGTTTTAACTACTATATCATAGCTTCATCACATATTATCTACCGTGCACAACTTCCGTATGTACACAGGTTCATTGCCTAAGTCGCACACGTATTCCTTCTAACCTTGCCTGTATATCTGGCAAAACTTGGCGCTGTTCCGTTATGACAAGCGAATTTATATCCTCCGCTATTCTATATGGACTTATTTCGAGTTTCAAATAGTCTTGAAGTTTGTTCGAATTGTGAGTTATTGGGGTTCGACGTGGTTGAGAACTGAAAGTTTATTTTTCGTTGAAAAGTGTTATTTGGAGCTTATTGGGCGAAGTTAGGAATCAAGGTTATTGCATTGCATAGTAGCAAAACAATGCCAATCTTGGTTTTCTAGTTTTATCATTTAACATAACACAACATCATGTTCCTGAGGAAAGAAAAGAAAGAAAGAAAGAAAAATATTTATTCGACGTCAGTTATTAAAGCATACACACAATATATATTAAAAAAAAAATACAAATTATGGAGGAAAACATAGTATGTGCTGTGTGCCCCACGGCTGCGCAAAAAAGGTCCATTTCAGCATTCATGCCAGACAGGTGATGTTGTCTGACGCTGGTCTTCCAATGAACCTTGAGGGGGTAGGTAAGTAACGGAAAACAGTTTCAAACAAAATGTATAAATTCATATATAACGAGTAAATTAACCAAATATGTATTTGTAAGTTCGGTTATAGAAGAATGTAAGTATAATAAGTATTTTATTGTGTTATAAAGTAACACTGGTAACAATAAATAAAAACAGAGATAAGTTTCTTGGCTTAATATTTTTAACAGAAAATAAAGTAGGCATACCGTATTTTAGTTTTAATTTAACTTATAACAACTACCTATATGAAATGTAATATGAACTACGTACAAAGAAAATATATACGTGTACCTATGTGTGCAGGCTAACAAAAACAAAATGAACCTTTATACTTAAGTAGGTACAAATTAGGACATGGCGTGTTTCTGTCTCGCTTCCACTGAAACGTTCTGAGTATGATTGTAGATGGGTATAAGAGTAGAGGAAGACCAAAGTAACGATGTACTGTGTGAAGGATGATATAGAAAGGTGTCTGATGAGATGACGAGTAATAGAGAAGTATGGAAGATGAAGACATGCTGCGCCGACCACAAATACATTGGTGACGATGACAACATCACGCCTGTTATTCCCAAAAGGTTAGGTAGAGATGTAACTAATAGTCCCATAAAATAGGGGGCGAGCCTATGGCCATCAACCGGGCGAAATCTAGATATAACCGGTGATGGCAACACTATCGTTTGCCTTTCGCCCTGCGGTTTTTTTTTTAAATAAAATTTGTCTAACTGTCAAGCACAAAATTTACCAGAAAATATCTCCAAAAAATACCTACAAGAACCGATCCAATCGAGACCGTATTTCGAAAACACGCACTCGACTGCAGACCGTTTAAAAAGAAACATCGTACGTATAAATAAGTATATAAATTCAATCTCGAATCCAAAGCCACGCGATCATGCAGGTGCTCCAGGAAATGAAAAGCAAACTGCGGTGCACATCTCATTATCACTACCTAATCCAGCAGACGAGAGTGTAAAATATTCATTTATTCGAGGCACAGATCTCATAGAAATAGATACGTCATGATTGAATTTGAAGTTGATCGATTTCATTCTAGTTAGTAGTAGTTTGGGGGTAATCGATTAGTTGCATCAGAAAAGTTGAACGGAATTGGGAAAGTAGTATTTTTGAGTTTAAATTACTCTTAATTTAGGTAAATTTTTACATTTTCTGGTAAAGTACTAACTGGAAAAGTTCACTAAAGAAGGAAGTGTATTAAGAATCAGTCATACTGATGAGAGCACAGACTGCGCACGAAACTACGGACAGTGTAAGGTACTTCCGTCCGGTGTCCGTACTGGTTTTAACCGAACCTTAATTTAAGTAGATAATACTATGACAGTTTTTATCTCGGGGGTGCAGATCTTATTAAAACGTAGACAAACAAATAAATTACCAGTTAAAATCAGTAGAAGCTTAGAGAGATTAGTGACTTATAACAAACACTAACCACAGATTCCTCATCATAATCCAATAATACTTACATGAACATCAATACAAAATATTTCCTAATATAAAAATTAACAGACACAACCACCCAACAGCCAACCAAACCAAACAGTCCAACAGCTACAAAATTATCACTCGCAATCCCCGACAAAGACTTGCAGACTGCAGCGCTCGATAGCACATAAAGTTTAATTACAATTTCACCGCAATTAATACTAGTGCGATTCAATAATAGAAACTCCCATGTTGCTTCCAAACTCCCTCTGCAATTTATAAATCTTTGGCGTAGGTATTCAACTTCTTGGATCTGGGCATCTGGGAAGTCGAACTGGGAACTGGGAACGCATTCGCCCCCCGACTCGATTGTATTGCTAATGAAGATGTGATTCTGCAGACGTTTTATGCACAAATTGAAAATGTTCAGAATCGCTTACTTCGAACTCGATTAGTAAGATTAATTGAACTGGATTATTTGATTTGTCTGGACCTTTTTATTTAATTTTGCAAGATTTTATGATTTGATTATACGTTTGTGTGAATTGTTCAGTGTCTTTAAGGATTTTTTTAAGTGGCTGAATTGTTGTGTGAATGCTGTGTTTTTCAATAGTGGTAATTTTATTCAGGAGTGACGATGTTTTTGTATTGTTTTTTCAGGCTATGGAGATGACGATACGAGAGGACATGCAGTGCTTAATCTTTCGATACCAAATATGGCAACTTCCTAGTCCCAAGCCATACCTTAGAAAATAATACCGTTTACTACACAATCCGGAAAATATAAACAGTTTCATAACAGCACTATCAATCTAAGTTTAAAACAAGAAATCGTAGCTCACGACTATCAAGTATTCCCCGAGGCGACCGATGGAATTAGTTTCGATGTTGCATAAATCTCATAGTTTTGTGTCTAGCAGTTTTCGAGATGTGATGTCGTGATGAACAAATGCGCGACTTCAAGGGACGATGTAGGGGGTTATTGGGGCTACACGATCGCCGCGGGCTTCAGCGGGAGATGGGGAATGGTATCCATTGTGTTTGGGTAAGATAAGGAGAGCTGAAGAAAACAGGTGCTTTTTGACATCAACCAAACTATAGTATAATTTGACCCCTGTCATCCCCGAAGATGTAAGCAAAGATGCACAGTACGCTTCACTAACTTTGTTTAAATTCCATGTAAGGTAACTTCTTTTTCTTAGCGTGTCGATGGCAATCTAAATTGTGTCGGCCCAGAACTGAGCTACTATAGTTTGGCGCTAAACTAGTAAGGTAACTTATAAAGGACGAAGCTATTTACCAGGAACACACTGGGGCTCTTTAAAGTCAGATATTCGTAAGAGTTTAACTTTCTCCAACCTAAGCTGCGGTAACCATACCCAGAACTTAACTTGAGAGGGAGTCAAAGACCATAATCCAACACGACTACCTAATGTGGCTGGTGTTCACATGTCTTGGAATTCTTGGTTCTAGGACAGATCGTTTTTTTTTACAATAATACATGAGAATATCGTCCGTCATTGGACATAGTCCCTACCCATAGCGGGTAGCGTCACATCGCATTGTCGCCGGCGGCGGAACCCGCGTCCTGGGGCCGGCACGCCTGCCCTATGCAAATATGCGACCCCTAAATTGATGATAATCCTAACCGTACAATATTGTGACCTTTCGCTTTTGGGTGTGGGGAAAAACATACGTTTAGGATACCTAGATTAGATTGTGTCCGGGTGGGTATTATTCTGATGGCATGTTTAAAAATTAGGTAACTATTTTTCATGATTATATATTTTATTGAGGAGAGAGGACCTAGATAAGGTGATTATAGGATTGAAATGAACTATCGAGAAGGCAGCGGTGGCCCAATGGTGGCGGCCCCGACTTACAAACAGTAAGTCGTGGGTTCAAACCCAGCCAGGCGCATTACTTTGTGTAATTTATTTCATCAACACTGCTCTCAAAACGGAAGGAAAACATCGAGAGGAAACCGGCATGTCCTAGAATCAAAAATTTAAAGACATGTGACATCTACCAACCCGCACTGGGCCCGAGTGGTGGATTATAGCCCTATCATTGAGAGGAGGCCGTGTCCCAGCAGTGGGAACATTATAGACTGATGATGATGATGATGATCGAGAAGCTTCAATTCTATTCTGTTGGAAGTCATTGTAGAGTTACGAAACACTTTGACTTTAGATCAGACTAAAACTTATCATAAAATAGATACATCTAGATTTTACGGTATTAACTATCGTCATTTCTGCTCTTGAAGCTTATGTGACGCGACTAAACATTTGAGTTGATGCAGGGAGTTTAGATTATAAACTAAGCCTAACTAAAATGTGAAGTGTTTTATAATAAAATCGTGAGTACACAGCACACCAGCACCACCCAAGGAGTCTTGTGATCTTGTCGACAAAGATGTCATGTATAAAGATACGTCATGTCTAATATGGTCATGCATGTTCAATGTTTATGCCATGATGTTAATACTGTTAAACTAAAGCTCTATGTTATAGAGATTTTACTATAGTTATCTTGTTTATATTATGGGATATTTATCAGGTTTTGTACTTTAGCCGTGTGGTATCCGGCATAGTAGAATAGAACCAACCCATTACACTCACGGGTGTCGTATATGGCGACTAATATCTGAGGCAGAACACCTTGCGCCTCCGTGGACCAGAGAATGGGCAGCAGCGTTTTCTGTTAGTCTTTCATCACTGCGATCTTCAATCCGCCTGCCAAGCGTGGAGATTACGGCAAATTCCTCCCATCATGGGAGAGGCTTATGTCCAGCAAGGACATTATGGGCTGTAGTAGTACTTGAGGATGGGGATTAACCCATATAGGCCCAGAACTATTTTCGGATTTCGATTTTGGTAATTTTCAGATTTACTTACGTAAATTTACGATGCTCTTATGACCTACTTCTTGTTTAGTTCTCGAATGATTCGCATAATTATATGTGTTAAAACAGTTTCATTTTCTCCAAAACTTATTGATTTATCAGGAAACTCAGGTGCGTAGTACTCGCAAAGGGCGTGCTTGTATGACCAAATATATGAAAGTTGACGAGGCAAAAGGAGTATGTCAGGATCGTAGCAGGCGGCGCTCTGTGGTTTCTGCCTACCCCCATAGGAAAAACACGTGAGTATATTTATGTATGTACGGTCGAACAAGCTTACAAGGTTTACAGTTTAACCCACAAATTACATTGTAAAATTTAAACCAAATAGCTTGTTCGACCGTACGTATGTTATTGATTTATTAAAAGTAGATAAAAATAAAAGAGTCATCAATCATCACAAAACAAATTAAATATTTTAGAACGGACGACGATTCTTTTGCAGTTCTGGCAAGGATATGAATGGGTACCTACATTTTTCATAAAATGAGAAAATAAAAGACGCCTATTTAAGTTAATGCAAACCATAACCTTCTTTACAGTTTCGAGAGCCTTTCAAACAGTTCACAATGTAAAGAAAATGTTGCACATACCCTCATAAAAGATAAAATGTTGTTTATGTAGTAGTAATAACTCTACTATGTTAGTGTTGTTACCTTCAAGACGACGGGTTTGAAATGTTTAAGGGGTACACTAACATTATTTACATATACAAATATGAAATAAATTTTCTAAAAATGTTTCTAAAATTAAGTTTCATTTTTAGAACAGTTTAGCCCTTTGAACCACAAGTGAAATTAAAAAAAAAGAAACAGAATCAACAGTGGCGACCACCAGAAAACCGCGGAGATGAAGTCCTAGAGAAAAAAATTAACTGTCTTGGATCCCGCAAAAAAAATCCCTCCATATCAGTGCATAAATTAAATGTATATTATATTATGTAACTATGCACAATAAATTTAACATTTCAAACCACCAATAAAACATCAGCTAATAAAAACAATCTAACATCAAGTAGCCTCCAGGGCCCTGTTTTATGAAGCTGACAATCCGACATATATGTCAAAAAATTACAAAATTGTAGAATTGTCACGCTTACGCTGTTTTATGAACGTGACATATTTGTCAAAAAGTGACAGGTGAAATCTTGACATACTTGTCATCTAAGATCGCGTTTTATGAAACTTGACATAATTATGTCAAAAAACCACAGTCGAATTATTCCTGACAATTGTCGGTGACTTAAGTCGGATTGCCGTTACAATTCTGTCGACTTTTGATATTTAGTTGCAAATAATTTTGTATATGAAGCTAAATGAGGGTAAATAAAATAGAAAAATATATTAACAAAATAAAAGAATGAATCAATCACTAGTGCAACTTCGATTGTTTGTTAGAAATACGTTTTTTTGTTTGATAAAATGCAAAAAAAGCTTACAATTTGTAATGTGTGTTTTTACATGGTTTTTTACTAACATTTTTGGTCATTATTAACCTGAAAATTTAAGCATTCGTCCTCCCTATGTAGCTTCATGCTGCACCATGTAATTCATGTTATTTAAGATTTTCTGAAGATTTTTATCTCCCTTGATTCTTTGTTTACCTTTGTAATGTCAGTTAGTGGGAGGCCTAGTTTTATTTTTAATTAATTGCTGGAGCTAGTTGTAGGTCGTATAGGTAAATCACATCGACCTCATTATCTTTTCTTTTTATTATGTTCTAGAAATTCTTTCTAAATTATAAAATGTCAATCATCTGGAGATGACAGCAGCCAGGTGGTGGAATTTTCAGTCTACGTCTGGAGCTGAAAGGCATCACAAGTCTTGAATGTTATGAGAGTGTCCAGAGGAAGTTTCTCTCTCCTGTGATTTATAAGTTAACGCGTACCTGTGCCATGTCTTAGCATCTGTTGCCCAGGCAATAGGAGTGACAACCGTCATTCTCCCTTACGATCTGAGTAAACTGACGTCTTCCGGCTCAGCACAAAGAAAACTGACGTCCTCCGGTCCTCCTAGAGGAAGATTGACGGCCTCCGACCAGTTCTACCGTTGGAAGACGAAGCCTGATGTCCCTCGGCCACTACTACAGCCCAGAGGCCCGCCTGATGTACCTCGACCAGTATCACTGAAGGAAGACTGAAGCCTGACGTCCCTCGGCAACTACTACAGCCCGAGGCCCGCCTTTGTCCAGTTCATCTCACGTTCATATTCATTTTCATTCACCAGCTTCTCTGGCCTAGTGAGGGTTTAGTTCACTTCTAGCTCCGAATAGGTAGGCCCTAGGTTATTTCTTAATAATAAATTCTAATAACTCGTCCCCTTGACTATTTGTTTTAACAGTGCTCTCCTCCAGACTGAAAGTAAGGTAGGTGAGTGCTCAGTGTGACCTTACAGTTTTCTGGCTCCTACCCGGAAAACGTAACATTACAAATATTGGGCCTAATTTACGAAAATAAAATATACTTTGGGAAGATTAGCGACAAATTGACCCACGACATAAAGCAAAAGGACCATGGCAAGGTTTAGTTTATTTTAAATTGTTTATGCGTCATCAATTCGTAATTCTTACTTAGTTAAACCGTTAATTTACCAACTATAAGTAAAAGAGTTACCAATTAGATTATGTATCATATTGTGTAGGTATGTATGAAATACTCGCATTGTGTATGTGGAAGCGATTTGACCTCTTCTCCGAGTAACTCAGTAGTCACGGCTCCACATACCCTTCTTATGCAAAGATGTAAAGTTAATTTACTTATCCCGTGTGCATCACCAGTAACGTGCACGTGTAACAAATTTTATGCGATTTGCATTGGATGGGTTGTGGTGGTGTGTCTAGCCGTGTGGTATCCGGCAGAGTAGAATAGAACCAACCCATTACACTCACGGGTGTCGTATAAGGCGACTAATGTCTGAGGCAGAACACCTTGCGCCTCTGTAGACCAGAGAATGGGCAGCAGCGTTTTTTCTGTTAGTCTTTCATCACTGCGATCTCCAATCCGCCTGCCAAGCGTGGAGATTACGGCAAAGTCCTCCCATCATGGGAGAGGCTTATGTCCAGCAGTGGACGTTATGGGCTGTTGTTGTTGTTGTTGTTGTTGGGTTGTGGTTCACAAACCACAACCCAACCACAACCACAACCCGGCCAATGCAAAGCGCATAAAATTTGTTTATCGGGTGTAAGTGCTAGACTTCTGCTTGTATCATGTTCAAGTCGTTGACCAATTGTATCAGTTAAATATTCTACGGTAGTTTTACCTACATATCCGAAATTTTATTTTAAAGCAAAAATCTAATTGAAAAAAAAAAGGTTTTTTCTTGCTCAGTCGTTTAAAATTTAAACGATCGTCGTCGCCTCCTCGTTTGTATTTGTTCCAAATATTCGTCATCACTACTCTCACTGCTCGATGTAAGTACCATTTTTTTTTGTAATAATCCTTTTAAAAACATTTTCTTACATCTTCAACATTCAAAATATGATTTCGCGACAGAGAGCAACGCTCCTGTCAGACTTGTCGGACAATTCTACATATATGTCATGACGTCATGACAATTGTGTGTTTTAAAAAGCAGATTTGACAAGTTTTTCACGACAAATTGTCACCTGTCACCTGTCGCAAAAAAAAGTTTCATAAAACAGAGATATGTTGGATTGTCGCGACAATTGGACATATTTGTGAATTTTCCACCATGACAATTATGTCCCCCTGTCAGCTTCACAAAACAGAAAAAAATTACAATTGTCACTTTTTGAAATTGTCGACTTGTCGGATTGTCAGCTTCATAAAACGGGGCCCAGGGCCAGGCCTAACAAAACAAAACAAAGTAAACTAAAAAAGCAAAGGCAAAAGCATTCGAGGTTATATTTTAACCATTCGAGGATTACAAGAGTAATGTAAAAATTCGCACACTACGTGTAAATAAATTACAACTCACCACGTGTAAATAAATTGTAACTCACCACGTGTAAGCTCTAAGTTTTCCTTCAGTAACAACTAACATGGCCATTTCGGGACTTCTGTTTCCTGCATGTCGGTCATTCCTGGTGGAAAACGTATCATCATTATTCTCTTGCCCTCGTCAGCGCAGAATGTCTTCTACATCCATACTTCTGTATTACACAACATCTCATCAGATACCTCTATTCTTGACATATTATCATCCTTTACACAGTCCATCCATCGTTTCTTTGGTCTACCTTTACTCTTATACCCATCCACATTTATAATCAAAACTTTCCTCATGACATTTTCCTGATTGCATCACACGCCCATACGACAACAAGCGATTACCACACAACTTTTCACTCAATGGCGCCATTTTCAAACCTCCTCCTATGTGGTAGAAAACGTATACGAACACTTAGGTCTTAAATAAAATCTTTGCGCAATCACTTACTACTTCCTCATACAAAATAAAACCCTGTTTCCTTTGTAATATTTCATCGAATACTTCCGAGAGCCTGCCCCTTAAATAATTGCGTTTTAAAATCCTCGACACGGTACGGCAGTGTGAACCTGTAAACTCGTGTTGAACCGGATTACCTCACGATAATAACTTGTATTAATTTGAACTGAAGTGTACAGCGAAAGTTTGTAAAGAGATTGATTATAACAATGGGCTCCTTATTCCTTGGCGCAGGTTTAAAGTGTATTGGTTGAAAGTTTCCAACTGTTACGTTCTGAGTTTTGTTAAACATATTTCGTTACACAAGGTACTGTTAGCAACTGGTGCGTAGATTTTATTTTGTGTTAGTGCATCAGGTAGGTTTGTTGATATTGTTTAATTATGCTTTGAATAACGGTCTACTACTTACCTTATTAGAAGCATAATAGCAATTTCTGCCTTCTGACATAAAGTTAATCATCCAATGAACAAGACAGGCTTGCCCGCTCGCAAGTGCACTCCTCTCTCTGACCTGGAGACGTCACGAGAGCGAGAAAAAACTGTATGGGTAGAAACGTAATGAAAAATGGCACCGGCCTTATCGCTCTTTCACAGGAATTGTCATCATCGTCATTTGAAAATTATGCGCTACTGAACCAGGGCCTCAGAAACACCACAAATTAAAAACTCATTGGTGAATTTGGTGAAAGCCACTACGTCATTATTTTTGTCTAGATAACTAAAGGTGGTAATAAGCTATTCTAATTAGCAGCATCACAATTTTCTAATTCGAATGTCAAATTATATAGCTGAGTAAAAAAAGACAGTCCGTAAGAAAACAAGCTAGTTTACAATCCATTGCCTTAATATCTAATTACTGATTAAATCTCTGCATGCCATTTATCCTTAACATTTTCTACTGCACTCAACCATTCAATAGCTTAAAGTTCCCGTAAAACTAATATTACAAGTAATGTAAAGTACTGCCGACTGCCGCTCCACAATCTGTTCCGAAGCTCAACCGTTCCAGACGAGATGCTCAATGATTCATTCATAGAAATGATTCTTATCTGTAAGCGAAAGGAATGCTACAGTGGTGTTAAAATATGCACATTTACACCCAAAAACTAATTGTTTTCATTGTTTATGGTTACAGTCGCAGGTAATAGAAAAAGAGTTACTTTTAACCGCCTTCTTAGCTTAAGTTGAAACTGTGGGAGCTTTTTTTTATCTTTATAACTTGGAATATGTTAGGGATGGATAAAGAGGTTTACTTATTAATAACAGTTTTGATTTCGCACTGGATGTGATTATATCACATCCAGTGCGAAATCAAAACTGTGTGAGAATCATTTTGTGGCAGAACAGTAAGCTCGTTTTTGAACTGAACCCGAGAAATTACTGCTTACTGCGAGCTGACTGTTTAAGAATTTTCTGTGAAAGTTTACAAAATTTAAGCTATAATAAGATAAGTAAAAAGCTTGCACTCAAGTTGTCATCAAACGATTTGCATTTAACTCGTCTATCAATAATTAATGGGTTAAATGCAAAGCATTGCAATCATGCAAATCATGATAATGGAGCATTATCATAAAATGGAAATCTTCACTGTCGTCATTCTAATGCCCATATCCCAATTTATTTGGGGTCGGCGCAGCATGTCTTCTTCTTCTACACTTCTTTTTCAGTCGTTATCTCTGCAGTCACCTTCTTTCTAACCATACCATCCTTCACACAGTCCATCCATCATTTCTTTGGCCTTCCTCTACTCTTACATACATTCAGATTCAAAATGTTCCTCACTACATTTTCCACATTCTTGATAACCGATTACCACACAACTAAGTCTGGAAGAAAAAGGTTAGATGATAATGATGAAATCAATTCTATAAACCTATCATAACAATCCACATCCCAGAAATTGTAAACCAAAGCTGGGAATTCCCAAATACGAATCCATCGAAATGCCATACCGTTTCCAAGCAACAAAAAAAAAGATATTAGAAGTTCGAACAAACAGGCTTCTCTACCTGTACCTATACAGTATGTACACAAAGTAGATGAGGACAAAAGGTCTGTTCCATACATTGAGCGAGAACGTACACGCACACATACACGCTTCACGTACAGCGAGTGAAATCGCACTCGTAGAGACATTGGTCCCAGACAGACTGAAACTACCCTAAGCTCCTGCCTAAACTCCTGTTTCAAAACTGTCTAATGAAAGTGTAAAAAAACCATGTCCAAGTTGAATTCTCACGCAATCATTCAATAAAAGAAATTAGGAACACATTCATCTGTAGTTAGGTTTCAACTGGCCTGAAACACAGGTTTAAATAAACCTAGATCGGGTAGGTCGCTAACAAACATTTGAATTCCACATTATCGTTTCTTGCAATTGTTAAATATATTTTAGTTATAGTTTACTTTTATGCACTAATTATATGTTTCAGAAATAACACTACTGCACCTAAATGTACATTTTTGTAATACTTTTTTTAAATAAATTATTCTTATTCTTATTATTCTTATTAACTTTATTTTTGCAAACCAATGATTATTGCTTGAATAACATTATTAAATTACTGAAGTAAAAATATCTTTAAAGTGCTTTAAAATTAAAATTTTGAGTTTAAGCATTCCAATAAAATTAATGTCACTCAACTGGCCCTACAAATTGATATCCATAGACACACTGTTTCATTATATACGTTTAGAATAGACCGTCCATGTGCGTGGACACCAATTTTCGCTCTTTTTATGGAGTTAAACTTCTGTACTTATCCAAGTTGTGTTGTCTACCTGTACAGAACAATGGTACCTTTTAGCCTCATCCTCTTTCTGACAAAGGCACACGTGTTCAAAATAGACTTTAATTCAAGAACTTGGCTATTGATAAGGATGCTCTGTTATCAGGAAGTTTACTCGTGCTCCTTGTTTAATTAGTTACACTTATCTGTTGCGCGTGTTCCGGTTTGTATGCAAAGAAAACTCAGGCAGTTCCAAAGATAGAACATAAATTGTTGGTTTTGAAGTACTGCTGTTCCTGGCTTTTAAAATTTGAATTGAAAAAGATGACCTTGAAAACGAAAAATGTCACACGAGAACAAGTAATCAGTGCGTTCATTGACAAAACAACATACTGCCGTTACTCATTCGTTTGCTAAAAAAGAAGATTCTAGAAGCAATATTCTTCGATAGAGCAATGAATATCATTTTATTTAGCATCAGAGCGTATCTATAAACCAATCTGCGTGTCTACGTCGATGATGTTTGAAAAAAACCAAGACACTTTCTTTTAAAATCATTCCAAAAATAATATTATAAGGTGCAGGGCACATAACGTTAAAAGAAACTTCTTAATGTATTTTTACAATAAAGAAATCGAATGATCAGTTCACATTTATCAACAACCACGATAATACCAATAAAATTCAAATTACTTTATAACCAACAAAAGAAAACCCTGTTTGGACGTTACACCTTCTTTATCATTAAAACGAACAGTGCGAAAGCCACCCCCTAATACCCTGATAAGATCTCTGCTGACGCTCTTTTGACTAATTCAAAGCGTGTTATAAAACTCCCACAGGCCGGGACTACAAAAGATAGAATTGTCGTTGAACAAAAAATGGCTACCTGAGAGCTTTGAAAAGAATGGCATTGATTTGCCGATTTACCGAAAGGTAGTTAATGGCAAAAAGTATTATCTTGTAGGAGATTAAACTGAACACTGATTTATTTCGGTTGATTTGATTGGCTAGAGGTAAGGAAGATAGAATTTAGATTGCTTAATGATTTTCGTTAGGCGAAACTTAAATATGATTGTATGAGTTTTTGCAGCTGAAATCTCTGAGGTTTTAAGCGTCCAGTATTTGGATAGGATTTTGAGTAAGACCGGGTCGGGTAAGACCGAGTCGGATAAGACCAGGGGGCCTAAAAATACCACTTTAGCAGAATCGACTATGAATCAGGTTACAATTCGCAAAATTACCACAATAATAATTTTATTCTGAAAAGTTGTGAGTGCTGCCTTACAGACAAAGTTTGATGCGTTTTTCAATCACTCTTCCAAATTGAAAGAACATACGAGTGCAAAACACTCTTTTCATTGGATGTTGCAGGATTATACCGAAGGTCACTATGTAGATCATGTTTGAAGAACTTCTCCGAAAATAGTTTACCATTTTCGGCTAAAACCAAAAATTACATATGGGAAAGAAATTTACACATGGCCACTACTCGCCTCGTACGCAACCGGGTTGAATTGAAACGGAAAAATCGCGTGAATTCCCTTCATACAAAATGTATGAATCATTGAGCATCTCGTCTGGAACGGTTGAGCTTCGGAACAGATTGTGGAGCGGCAGTCGGCAGTACTTTACATTACTTGTAATATTAGTTTTACGGGAACTTTAAGCTATTGAATGGTTGAGTGCAGTAGAAAATGTTAAGGATAAATGGCATGCAGAGATTTAATCAGTAATTAGATATTAAGGCAATGGATTGTAAACTAGCTTGTTTTCTTACGGACTGTCTTTTTTTACTCAGCTATATAATTTGACATTCGAATTAGAAAATTGTGATGCTGCTAATTAGAATAGCTTATTACCACCTTTAGTTATCTAGACAAAAATAATGACGTAGTGGCTTTCACCAAATTCACCAATGAGTTTTTAATTTGTGGTGTTTCTGAGGCCCTGGTTCAGTAGCGCATAATTTTCAAATGACGATGATGACAATTCCTGTGAAAGAGCGATAAGGCCGGTGCCATTTTTCATTACGTTTCTACCCATACAGTTTTTTCTCGCTCTCGTGACGTCTCCAGGTCAGAGAGAGGAGTGCACTTGCGAGCGGGCAAGCCTGTCTTGTTCATTGGATGATTAACTTTATGTCAGAAGGCAGAAATTGCTATTATGCTTCTAATAAGGTAAGTAGTAGACCGTTATTCAAAGCATAATTAAACAATATCAACAAACCTACCTGATGCACTAACACAAAATAAAATCTACGCACCAGTTGCTAACAGTACCTTGTGTAACGAAATATGTTTAACAAAACTCAGAACGTAACAGTTGGAAACTTTCAACCAATACACTTTAAACCTGCGCCAAGGAATAAGGAGCCCATTGTTATAATCAATCTCTTTACAAACTTTCGCTGTACACTTCAGTTCAAATTAATACAAGTTATTATCGTGAGGTAATCCGGTTCAACACGAGTTTACAGGTTCACACTGCCGTACCGTGTCGAGGATTTTAAAACGCAATTATTTAAGGGGCAGGCTCTCGGAAGTATTCGATGAAATATTACAAAGGAAACAGGGTTTTATTTTGTATGAGGAAGTAGTAAGTGATTGCGCAAAGATTTTATTTAAGACCTAAGTGTTCGTATACGTTTTCTACCACATAGGAGGAGGTTTGAAAATGGCGCCATTGAGTGAAAAGTTGTGTGGTAATCGCTTGTTGTCGTATGGGCGTGTGATGCAATCAGGAAAATGTCATGAGGAAAGTTTTGATTATAAATGTGGATGGGTATAAGAGTAAAGGAAGACCAAAGAAACGATGGATGGACTGTGTAAAGGATGATAATATGTCAAGAATAGAGGTATCTGATGAGATGTTGTGTAATACAGAAGTATGGATGTAGAAGACATTCTGCGCTGACGAGGGCAAGAGAATAATGATGATACGTTTTCCACCAGGAATGACCGACATGCAGGAAACAGAAGTCCCGAAATGGCCATGTTAGTTGTTACTGAAGGAAAACTTAGAGCTTACACGTGGTGAGTTACAATTTATTTACACGTGGTGAGTTGTAATTTATTTACACGTGGTGTGCGAATTTTTACATTACTCTTGTAATCCTCGAATGGTTAAAATATAACCTCGAATGCTTTTGCCTTTGCTTTTTTAGTTTACGTACCCGTGGGAGTACGGGGATAAAATATAGCTTATGTTACTCAGGGTGAATGTAGCTTTCTAATGGTGAAAGAATTTTCGAAATCAGCGCAGTAGTTTTTGAGTTTATTTATTACAAACATACACACACACACACAAAAATACAAATCTTTCCTCCTTATAACATTAGTGTAGAAGTGTAGATGTAGATCTATATTGTCTTTATGACATATATCATCTACACGGATTAAAAGAACACAGCCGCTCTGGCATAGAGAGATCCTCACTTTGGCTGTGCGCATAATAAATCAAGAAAATCATGGAGTACCTATGAAAGTAGTAGTAGAGATATCAACCAAGTAGAAAATATCCATTAGGCATATTATCTTGTTCCTGATTTTATCGCTTGGAAGGCAATTGTCCAGCAGTAAACGTCTTCCGACTAAGATGAAGATAGTGATACCTGTTTCTGTAGCTTTTTAATTTAGATGTGTTGTTCACCATAACATCACTCCTGTAATCCCCGACGCGTTAGGCAGGGGTGAAGATAATAGTGCATCCACATTTCGCCAGTTATGTTTGAGTTCCATTTAATAGGGGGTGAACCTACTGCCAGCAAACAGGTACAATTCCAGACTGTGGCTACTACTGAGAAATTCCTGATGGAAAAACCCAATAACACTTTGCCCGACCCGGGAATCGAACCCAGGACCCCATGCTCAGCAGTCGCGCTTGCGACCACTGAACCAACGAGGTGAGGGAATGTGAAACTAATTAAGTAAAAATGCTCTAATCATAGTTTCTTCTAAAGACAGCTAAGATCGAGAAGCCTTCATACAAATAAGAGAGTAAATACGACCACAAGTTTTCTTTTGTTACAAGAATGTGACATTAATGGCGACTTGTTTGAATACTCTCATTATCGCTATGTAGGTCATCATCTTGTGAGATTACGTCACTTCTACTTAATGACAGGGTGGGTCGCTTTTAAAGAGTTGGGCTCTATTCTATGTGTGCTGTTGATGTGGATATTGGTGAAAAGTGTTTATAATGGGTGAATTGTTTGATTCTACAGTTACATATTTACATCTGACAGCTGCATTTCTGTATAGCGAGGATCTTACTACGAATTTATAAATGCGACAATTTGTGATAATGGATGAACGTTTGTTACCTACTCTTTCACGCAAAAACGACTGAACAGATTTGGATGAAATTGGGCACACATATAGTTTATAACCTTGATTAACACATAGAGACACAATTGGATACTTTTTGCCCCGGTAGTAAGATCCTACCTTCAGGAATTGTCCCTACTTGGGCAGTCGGGACAATTCCTGAAGGCAGTCGGGACAATTCCTGAAGGTAGGATCTTACTACCGGGGCAAAAAGTATCCAATTGTGTCTCTATGTGTTAATCAAGGTTATAAACTATATGTGTGCCCAATTTCATCCAAATCTGTTCAGTCGTTTTTGCGTGAAAGAGTAGGTAACAAACGTTCATCCATTATCACAAATTGTCGCATTTATAAATTCGTAGTAAGATCCTCGCTATACAGAAATGCAGCTGTCAGATGTAAATATGTAACTGTAGAATCAAACAATTCACCCATTATAAACACTTTTCACCAATATCCACATCAACAGCACACATAGAATAGAGCCCAACTCTTTAAAAGCGACCCACCCTGTCATTAAGTAGAAGTGACGTAATCTCACAAGATGATGACCTACATAGCGATAATGAGAGTATTCAAACAAGTCGCCATTAATGTCACATTCTTGTAACAAAAGAAAACTTGTGGTCGTATTTACTCTCTTATTTGTATGAAGGCTTCTCGATCTTAGCTGTCTTTAGAAGAAACTATGATTAGAGCATTTTTACTTAATTAGTTTCACATTCCCTCACCTCGTTGGTTCAGTGGTCGCAAGCGCGACTGCTGAGCATGGGGTCCTGGGTTCGATTCCCGGGTCGGGCAAAGTGTTATTGGGTTTTTCCATCAGGAATTTCTCAGTAGTAGCCACAGTCTGGAATTGTACCTGTTTGCTGGCAGTAGGTTCACCCCCTATTAAATGGAACTCAAACATAACTGGCGAAATGTGGATGCACTATTATCTTCACCCCTGCCTAACGCGTCGGGGATTACAGGAGTGATGTTATGGTGAACAACACATCTAAATTAAAAAGCTACAGAAACAGGTATCACTATCTTCATCTTAGTCGGAAGACGTTTACTGCTGGACAATTGCCTTCCAAGCGATAAAATCAGGAACAAGATAATATGCCTAATGGATATTTTCTACTTGGTTGATATCTCTACTACTACTTTCATAGGTACTCCATGATTTTCTTGATTTATTATGCGCACAGCCAAAGTGAGGATCTCTCTATGCCAGAGCGGCTGTGTTCTTTTAATCCGTGTAGATGATATATGTCATAAAGACAATATAGATCTACATCTACACTTCTACACTAATGTTATAAGGAGGAAAGATTTGTATTTTTGTGTGTGTGTGTGTATGTTTGTAATAAATAAACTCAAAAACTACTGCGCTGATTTCGAAAATTCTTTCACCATTAGAAAGCTACATTCACCCTGAGTAACATAAGCTATATTTTATCCCCGTACTCCCACGGGTACGGGAACTACACGGGTGAAACAGCGTGACGTCCGCTAGTATGTCATAAAGACAAGACTGAACAGGCATCTTCCAGTTACGTTTGTTCCAGCGTAGACCTCATTAAATCGCTTCCCATCATGCCATATTGGGGTCAGACGAGCCTCGAACAACACGTTAGGAGGCTCTCATTGCGCGGCTGGGACAAGGGCTTGATTCAGATAGCAGCACTCCTGGACACGGCACTCTTAATAAGGAGGTTCCTCTCTCTGGAGCCCTGACCACCTGCCTTTTTTTTTTTCGGATGCGTAATCATCAAATGACTTTTCCCGCTCTGGGCGGAGCAGGAGGGAGTGTCAGACTTTTACTGACTAAAACCCATCCATGTTCCTTAGAACCAAGAGATACCGTGGCCCCGGAACACAAAGGGCGATCCCTTTGTGTTCCGGGGCCACGGTATCTCTTTCGAACAGTCCCGCAACCCCGGCAGGCATCGGTCCTTGCGGACCCCTTCCTATTGCTGACTGAAGGCGCGGGCCTTGTTCCTGAAGCCGATGGGCCATCATTATTTTATATTTTTAAATGTTTTAGATATATTATGTTGTTTTTAAAAATATTTACAATGAAATAGAAAAGATAAATTATGAGTAAATAATAACAATAATACGGTCTGACTTTCCTGCTACCCCGGACACCAGGTCTCCGTCAATCAGTTGCAAACTCTTTCCCCACACCGCAAACTGATCAATTATACAGTATGTTAAGATACCACACCGCATGAATAAACTAAACACGACTATTTGCATAGTAATACATATGTAGTACTTGCATATACAGACCGACTCATTACCCATACATAATTATTATCTCTGTGTCAGTTTGTGTACCTATATCTTTATGTAAATGGTGCTGATGCTGTATTGGGTATCGTTTAATCATTTCCTGGAGGTAGTTGTAGTGGAGATTTTGGAAGAAGAAGAAATGCTGCGCCGACCCTAAACAAATTGGCATAAGGGCCATGATAAAGTTGCAGTGGGGATTTTGATTCAGGTGCCTTCAGGTTAGGTGGAGCTCAGGCGCGTCATCATCATTTCAGCCGAAAGACGTCCACTGCTGGACATAGGCCTCTCCCAAGTTTCGCCACATTGACCGGTCCCGTGCCACTCGCATCCAACGGATTCCCGCAACCTTCACCAGGTCATCGGTCCACCTACTGGGAGGTCTTCCAACGCGACGTCTTCCGGTTCGCGGTCGCCACTCCAGAACTTTTCGGCCCCATCGGCCATCCGTTCTGCGAGCAAGGTGCCCTGCCCACTGCCACTTAAGTTTGGCAATTCTTCGGGCTACGTCGGTGACCCTGGTTCTCTTGCGGATGTCTTCATTTCTGATTCGATCACGCAAAGAAACTCCGAGCATAGCCCTCTCCATTGCCCTTTGGGTGACTTTAAGCCTTATCAACAGGCCCATTGTGAGCGACCACGCGCGTGCATTGCAGGTAATAAGCACTGCCTACTTGCCTGTCGCATAAGATCCAATTTAACTATCTTGTTTACTTTAATAAGCATGATGATTTATCTAATTTATGTAGTGATATTTAGAGATAGTACAATTGGATCTTATGAGTTAGGCAAGTAGGCTGCCTGTACCTGTAATACACGAGCCTGGTGGAACCAAGACCTGCGCGTGTCGGCAAGCGTGATCATGACGGCCCCTAGCTAGGTGGATAGACGATCTTAAAAAGGTAGCTGGGGTAGACTGAATACTGAAGATGGAGGACAGGGTGGTGAGGCAACCTTGTATAGGATCATTTAGTGGATCATCAGTTAGTTTGTATTAGTTATAGGAGCATTTGATTGATTTTAAAGATCCTCACTGTGATAAATACGAGTAGCCTAGATTCAAGTTTAGTGGCGTGTTTTTGAAGAAACATTTGTCTAGCAGTTGGTCTAACCAGATTTGCATCTTACTTTCCAGCATAATCCACGATGTGCGTACCGAACTTAGTCAACGTAATATTAAATTTAAACCTGTGTGCAGATCTAGACCCTAATGAGTTATGTCAAACTTTCGCACCACGAATACAACGACGGTTCACGATGCACTTGCATTCTGTGCAAAAACAAACTTGAGAACAAAATACTGGGATTAGTCTTTACGCGTTGTTCCACTACTTTTACTACGATACCTAGTTTGTGCCTCCGAAAGTAGAACGCAAAAGTTCAGCACTTATCAAGAAAAAAATGAAAATCATACCTGCCCAAACCCAACAACGTCTAAATTCTCCCATCAGCCAACATAATGAATAGCCTAAAGAAAAACAACATAAATCATAGCCCCGTACTTCGGTACTTTCCGCAACACTTCGGTACTTTCCGCTACACAGGTCTCGATAACCAGTTTAATGAACAATTCCGCATTGTTCTGGTTGCAAGTTTGTTTGTTCGTTAGTGCTTTGTGCAATCTAGGTGCAAGGTACAACACTCCCTAGTTCATTATCTGATTAGAGAACGTCAACGTTTATGAAGGGCTGAAAAGTGGTTGTATTGGAAAAACGACTGAGGACAGGTGCTTGAAATCGTCTGTTCTTTCTTTCTTTCGTGTGGTTACTGGTTAGTGCCTAAACCTGATGTCAGAGTTTTTATGCCGCCCATGGGCCTCTTTATCGTCTGTTGTAAATATGACACATTGAAGATTGTAAAACGTTTGACTTTGTAGACCGTCGTCTTTGTCATTTTAACTTGTGTGAGGGTTAGCTTTCTAAAACGCATGCGTCTTATTTCACGCCTGCGACTTCATTCGCGTCAAAAATTAGCTTAAGTATGCGCTATTCCAGACAATAATCTATCTCTGTGCCAATTTTCAGCCGTTCTGCCGTGATTGAACAAACATCCATTCAAACATATCAAGAAAAAAAAAGTAAGTAAGTACGATACCTGGAAGTCAGACTACCTGTCAGACTTCCAGGCTTCTGATTACTGTAGTGTTAACCCAAAAGTAAACTAAAACCGTTTCACAAACCAAAATCTTACATAACTTGTCAATATTCCCTAAATCCCACGAAATAGCCACCACACATTTAATTTTATCCTCCTCGAAAACTCTCAAACATAACAGACAACTTAACAGCAACAACAGAAGGAGTTTCGGACATCTAATCTCAGCGAGAGATCAACAAGCAATTCATCATATCAGGATCTTTCACAACAACACGATAAAACGGAGTTTCCTTCGACCATACTTAAAAAAATACAAATAATAGACGCAAAATCGCGGCGGCCTAATGGATTCCCCGGTTCGAGGTTCCATGTTTTATTTTCGCATTTTTGCTATAGTAATCCAAAGTGGAATGGATTTCCTGTTTCCATAAAAGATGGTGGCCAAATGTTTTTTGAGAGTACTGCGAAAATGTGCTAGGCCTAGTATGCTCAAACAGCCTACAAAAATGGGTACTATTGTATTCTTTTGTATGTTACGGTGTTAGTGGGATATGATACAATACGTGTAGGTAATACAGTGAATGTTATTTCTGTTACCAAAGGAATACGGCAAATTATTAAAAAAAACAGACCGCCTCGTTGGTCGAGTGGACCAAGCGTGACTGCTGAGCATGAGGTCCTGGGTTCGATTCCCGGGTCGGACAACAAAAACAACAACAGCCCATAACGTCCACTGCTGGACATAAGCCTCTCCCATGATGGGAGGAATTTGCCGTAATCTCCACGCTTGGCAGGCCGATTGGAGATCGCAGTGATGAAAGACTAACAGAAAACGCGGCTGCCCATTCTCTGGTCTACGGAGGCGCAAGGTGTTCTGCCTCAGACATTAGTCGCCTCATACGACACCCGTGAGTGTAATGGGTTGGTTCTATTCTACTCTGCCGGATACCACACGGCGGGTCGGACATAGTTAAGTGTTATTGGGTTTTTCTATCAGGAATTTTCACAGTAGCAGCCACGGAGTATAGGTTCGTGCCCGGTTGATGGCAATAAGCTCGCCCCCTATTTACATGGAACTCAAACATAACTGGCAAAATGTGAGTGTACTATAATTGGCTACACTCTGGCTAACCCTTCGATAATTACAGGCGGAATGTGTTATTTATGTAAAAATACATCCACTTTCCTTTGAAAGTTATAAGACAATTTTAAGCACTAAGTAAAAGAAAAAACAATGCCCTGCTCAAGAAGTAGATTAGCTCGCTTTTTTTAAGTAAAATTGTCAAACTAAGTAGCTAACTGACAAAAAAGAATAAAAACAAATAGAAGTTATAAAATAAGTCTTTAAAACATTAGGTAGGTGGCTCTTTAAAATATTTTCTACACTTTAATCTTGAGACTAGACAAATCCTACAAGGAAATGGGATTAGTGAAGAAATATCATCATCTGTCTAGACAGATGATGATACCCCAACATATAGTTAGGAAAAGGCTAGCCTGTATGTATGTTGGGATCGGCTTCCAGTCTAACCGGATGCAGCTGAATGGAGCGATTGCTTATCTGACCTCCACAACCCAGTTAGTACTGGGTACTACGATACCCCTTGGTAAGACTGGTTGTCAGACTTTTTGGGCCTCTGACTACCTGTTACGACTGTCAAAGATCTACAAATGACAGCCGGGAAAACAGCTTAACGTGCTTTCCAAGGCACGGAGGAAACTCGGTATGTAATGGTGGTCACCCATCCACAGACCAACCTAGGCAAGCACGGCTTTACCTACACATCGACCCGAGCGGCTGCTATATTAGTAAAGAAATATAAAGAAGAAATTAAACCCAATCTGCGTTTCCAAGAAAAGTGTAAGCATTTAAGAAAAGTGTTAGAGCTGCTGTAATATGCAATAAATTATATTTTTATAGCTTCCGCTCTTTGCACATATTACGTAATATACACTGACAACACATTATGAGTATCCAACGATAACGTATTACCCTTCAAAGTAATTGCTTCTTCCTTAGTACAAACACCTTTAGCTTATAATGTTGCTCCCACATATTTGATAGAAGTAGATGTACTAACACGGAAAAATTATGTAGAACGTCTATTTCATATACAATATTAATTTCCCTAACAGTATATTCGGAGTTATTTCAGACTCTGATTTCTCAAATAAGAACGATAACACTGCTTAGTGGCAAAATAACGCAAATCGAAAATTCCACGATAAATCCATTTCGCACGCAAAAGAATTCGAGAAAGAGAGCTTTAAAATGTAAGAGAAGCTAACAACGTTCAGTCAGATCGAATAAAATGAAATCTATAAAACTTTAGGAAATCCTCTCAATGGTAATTGTCTTGAAGGCTTCCAAGCTTCTCCCTGGCACGTCCTTCAAGTTGAGTGTCCTGTACAAAGACAGACAAATTAATAGCACGCTAAAGATGCGCTGGAACTTAGTCGAATCCTTTCTTAAACTCCAAATGAGCGAAATGTACTATTGAAATAAATTTTCACAAGGGAACCAAGAACAGAATGAAATTGTGCGATTCTCTTTTTTTGAGAATAAAACTGGTGCCTCGATGCTCTTTTGTGGTACTACACACGGCAGTTTAGGATGGTGAAATAAAGGTGCTTCTGAAAATGACAGCACACCGCAATCGTTGACAACTTTGCGGTTGATAGTAACCGCATACGGCAATGCTGCTGTGATTTTCAACTGAGCAAGTTTATTAAGATCAGAGGACAAAGACAATGTGAAATCCTACAGGGTGTAAACGGACCTTTCAGCCGTCAACCGAGCATTCTGTACATCAAACTAAGTAACTCTACATAACTTGCGAAAAAGTTGTAACTTTGACCCCCAAACCCACTAACTCCGTAACTAGAAGGTTACCAGGTATGGTCTAGAACTAAAAAATGGTCGCAATGACGGAGAGAACAAATGTCTTTCGGCTTCGTTAAGGTACTTTTACACTCAGTATAGTCTTAAGAAGAAGAGTACCTGAAAAGATATGGGAGAGGCCATTGCTTTTGCCCAGCAATGGGACATGAAAAAAAGTCTTTTAACATAACGTACCAAGAAAATGGCAGTCCTGAAAGTCGATTTATAAAGAAATTCAGTACGCTTTGAAGTGCTATTGCCATTGCCACTAGCCTAGGTCTACTCGTCACTGGTAATTGAAAACTTTATTACCTAGTCCAGCCATCAGTTTACGAGACCTATCAATTTGCTACTGGACAAAGACATAAGTGATTTCTAAAAAGGGAGTTAATGGCTGAAGTTACTTTGCCTGGGAATTGCTTTAGAGTCTGTAGACCCCGTCTTAGCATCTAAGGGTATTTGAGCTGGAATGTTAAGTAGCTATTCCCCGTGAACTATCTTGTAACCTTCAGGCGGTATCAAACACTTTCGAAAACTTTATGTAGATGTTGGAAATTGTACTCTGGCCATAGATGATATTGTATGGGATCTCGATGCAAGCACGCAAAATCGTACAGTGATCATTTTTCGTACGCTTTTCTGGCAAAGAGGAAATCAACCATTTCAATCAGGAGCATCCATCTGTCCGTTTGCTAATCGAACACTTTATGGGAGTAGAAAGAAAGAAAACAAAAATAATTATTTGACCCAGGGACGCCACGTGTATATCTACGTAATACCAAGTTTAGTGTACTTATGAATTTTAAGGCCAAAATTCATCAGTGGACTTTTGCAACCTACAACGGAAATACAATCATACAAAAGAATGTTATTGTAGCCATTTTAATAGTGTACCACTACAATATTTTACGCACATTAGTCACTCAGGTTATAAATACATTTTCTCGTTACGCGGCATTCACAAACAATTGTTACTGGAGTACTGGCGCCGTGCCACGAAAATTATTGAGTAGTTTGTGTTTAAAATTAATTTATTATGTTCTCTGTGCTTTTGAATACGCAGAATGAAATAAGGAGTGCAAAGCTGAATGGCTGTTTCACGATAGAGAAATACTCTGAATCTGTAGATTACAATTTAGAGGGGAAAACAAATTGAATGAAATTATTTGAATAAAATAGGCAAAAAAGGAGTCACATCCTGATAAAACATTTACCGCTAACAAAACCAGATTCAGATTGGAAAGACAAAATGACATCATTCAGATAAAGATACAGTCCTACTTTGATAAAGAGTATCATTGAAGTAAATCCTGTGATCGATAAGGCTTCAATTCCGAGAAGTTTTTTATCGAAGTCTTGTACCGATTGCGCGGAAATATAGGTTTAGTAATAAACTAAACTTTTGAATACATACATTTAATAGTAAGTATGCTCAGGAGATCGTTAAATGTTCATCGTTCTGGTTCACCGAACGCCCAGCCGGTGTATCTCATGCATAATAGCGGTTTTCTCATCTCGATATTCATCTGCCTTTCCTTTTATATCAGCGTTCTGTTTCGATTTTACGAGTTCCGTCCGAGAGCCAAGCGGCGTCAATGAGCGAGATGTAAACCGTCTGTGTATCCATCAAAAATTAGCGCCAAAGAATATTAGACTTTATGCTAAAGCAGGAGAGATTGTTGTGATAAGTTGAGGGGTAATTCTAAGTTGGCCGATCGACAATAAGTCTTGTTTTGGCATTAAACCGCGATTTTGACTCAAAAGGGTCGCTGAATGGTTTGGGCCCTTTGATTTTGACATCCGGTGCACGTGAACGATTATTCCTTGGTAGCCTTCAAATAGCAATAAAAATATTGGATTTTTTAATGCTGGGAGCGAGATTAATATCGTCTGCGTTATTGTCTTGAAGGGTCTTTCGATTTATAGAATATTTTTATATGTGTTTCGTTTATTTGGCCCCGAAGATTGATTGTGTTTCAAACGAAGAAGTTCCGAGTTTCAATTGCTTATTTACGTATCAATTTTGTTTAAATGAAGCTATTAACTACTGTGTAATTGGAATGCAAATTTATTCACAGAAAAGTTCTTCCATTGCCATCAAATGTGTGAAGTTAATGAGAATTTACAACGGTAAACGGCACAAAATTAATATTGCGAGCATCAATCACTTGCACCGACGGTCAATTATAAATACATAGTAATCAATGATTTATAGTGGCAGAAATGTTATAATGTCCACTTAGAATCTGAATGTCCAATTAAATCAGGTCATAGATCAACGATAAGAATATTAAACATGTTTTTCTACATAGTAGAAACTGAAAATAGAAAGACTATAATATTAATCACTGCTCTTTGTACAACTCTACCTGCACCTTGAGGGACCTGTCTGATGCCAACTGCTAACGCTATCGAGGTGGAAGAGTTCTAGTCGAAGCTTATTTATCTTGAATAGAACAATCATCGACACAAGGACAACAATACTGGTGATAAAATTTAGAAACTTCAAATTCTCAGAACATTCAACATTAAAGATACACTAGATTATAACCAGGAAATATCAGGACTAATAACAATCAACACAAAATTTACGAAACCAAAACCACTTGGCAATCAATTGACTTTCCTGCTCCGGACTAAAGATTTACTTGCAACAAATAATCTAGCTGCAAGCTAAACTGAGAACGACAATCGGAAACACAATGCTGAAGTCCAAACAGTAACAATTTGTTAGATTAATATCAACTCGTCACGCCTTATGCCTGGAGTAGTACCAAACCCACAGTGAATTAAACTATAGTCTCCAATCCAGTTATAGTTTAATGATTCAATTAAAAAATGTATGAGTTTATCAGCCCAGATCGGCTTCTGGATTGGGCATTTTTTGTCTTTTGACCGAAGAAAAGATCGTAAAGAAACCAGCATGAACCAAAAATTCGAACACAACCACCAATATCCTCTGGGCCCTCGTGACGAATTAAGAACTACTCACTCTTCCCGAAAGGAGAACATTATAGGCTGATTAGTGGGGGACCCACCTACGAACTAAAAAGTTAAAGGAATTGTGTTGTAATATGAGTAGAGGAAGACCAAAGAAACGATGGATGGACTGTAAAAGAATGCTATGGCAATAAAAGAAGTGTCTGATGAGATAACGAGTAATAGAGAAGTATGGAAGAAGAAGACATGCTGCGCCGACCACAAATGAATTGGGTTAACGGTAAGAGAATGATATATGATGATGATGTTAGTAGTGTAGTATTAAAAAAAAAGGCAGATATACAACTTATGAACTGATTCACCGTTTTCTGGTGGCACTTCACCAGTCAATATGATTTAAACCAACCCAAAAAGAAACTAGTGTCTATTATTAGTTCGGTTGTTTTTCCATTCGCACGAGCGTTTAATCAGTTTCCGCTTCCAAATTCTGAGAATGTTAAACACCCACATTCCAAAATGCCACTTTCACCTGCTGAATAAAAACAACAAAATAATTACCATAACAAATCGATCACCGCTTCGTTCGAGAAGACACATTTTTTGTTGTAACAACAAATGATTTAAGAGAAATAATCGAAAAAAGTAAAAACAATACAACTCCTTTAGCTCGGAGCAAAAGTAAAAGCTTTTGAACTAGCCTCGAAAGAAATTGAAAGAGAAAGTACATTACACGAGCGAACAGAAATTGTTCTCTTTGATTAAAATACTTTTACAGTAACAGTGAGCGAAGACTCCTTATCAATCGGAACGAGTATGTAAAAAAAGATGGCTGAAAACCGGTTGAGTACCATTGGAACTCGGATTGAAATGAAATTGTTCCGTGGTTGAATAATGTAGTACTTACTGAAGTCGTTTTAAAAGGTTAGTAACTATGCATAGAAATCTATACAACCCTATTAGGGTTTAAATCTATATTATTGATAGATTATCGAAACTACAACAAAATATATCCACCACCTACATTAAAAGTTCGTCAATGATTTTGAAGTTATCCTTCCAACCACATTAAACCTTCGAGAATTACTTAAGTTTGATTCATACATCCCGTTATTACTCAAACATACTCATTACAACACATTAACTCCGCAAGTTATAATTAGCAATACGATTTCGTAAGTAATTCATGCCACGAGATCAGCCCACTTGTAATTTAAAGAGCAAAAGTAAAACATTAATTTCCTTTAATTCGTAGGAAATCAATCAAGTTGCATTAACCGATAAAGTTTAACAAGTTAAACGGACTTACGCTTTAATGATAATCAAAACCGCTGTCCTAGATACGTCATTGGCTTTCTGAATCAACTTATTTATTACAAACAGAGCTTGGTCAATCAGCAAGTGGTTATTGTAAAAAATCTGTACGCAAATATCGCTTTTATATTTTGGACTGTAGAGGTTATTTTCTGTTACGTTTAGATTGACGACATTATGATCTGCGGGGGCACACAAAAGCATCTTTTAGATGTAGCATTATTATTGATCTTTATCTCGGTATACGGGACCCAACAATTCGACATGCATTATTTATGCTCGAAGGGAGACCGTTTATTGAAATCGTACGACACAAATGTAAGTATGACGTTTTCGTCGCTATCGCCACAGTGATCTAAACATTTCCGTAATGTCCCATTAAAATGTTGTACGATGCGGGACATGGATATGTAGTCAAATTGGTCTTTGTTTGAGTTTCAATGTTATAATTAAACCTCTTTTCGGGCACTTCCATTTAATTGTTATGTGATTTTAACAGCAAAGCCAAAAAGCTTCTATATTCTTCGTGTTTCAAGAATTGGATACTTAATCATAAAGTTACCTTAATGTTATCCAAATACTGCTCTTTTTAACAAGCTAGGTACATGCCTCGTTTCCAAAACATAAAAGTTCTTTCCTCGAAAATGCTCTGGTCATATTTATTTTGAAAGAGTGCCCTTTGGGCGTTAAAAATAAATTTATCAAAAACGTACGGGCAAACAGAATGGAGCCATCGATCCGTGTGCTTTTTATTAAGAAATGTCAGTGGTTTTACATTAACAAAAACTAAATATTGCTATAATATGATCATATGATCAATCTTAGCTTGCAGCTATTTAAAAAAAATATGTACTTTCTGTCCTTATAATTAGCGTGTCTTCTCCTTCCACACTTCGCTATCAGTAGTCAACATCCTATCTAGTCATATCATCTTTCACACCGTCCACCCATCGTTTCTTTGTATTCAGATTCACGTGTAAATTCTTCCAAAGTATTCCACACATTGAACCGTTTGTTTTGAGAGCACTTAAGTAAAGAGAGACTTGCATAACATTTTACACAGAATGTATGGGTCAGCTCAGAAAAATGGGTCACGTCATGCTCGCATACGATGAACGGAGTGCTCACAAAATATACCATCGCAGTCTTCGAATTGAATACTTATTTGTAACTTGATAAGACTGATATTGGTACCATCGAACTTTGCGATAGATATTGAATAGAAGTGATTTCATTGGGATGGATACTTCGATGATGGATACAATTAAATTTATGTAATTTCTGGCTTATTCCATGACAGACAGAAGTATGATGATGAATGAACTTTTTCCAGAAACGCTAAATCTCAGATGCGGTCATCTGAGATACTTCACCTTTGATGGTGATGCCACTAACCATAAAATGAGCCGCCTACTGATTTGCCACCGAATTACATAAAAACAGATATATTAGAAAACCCAATTATCAAGGATGAGTCATCACACGAAACGATCTCTAAAAATAAAGCTGTCGCCGCCAGAAATTCAAACAGAAACTGTTGTAAAAGAACAAATCGGTCCAAGTTGTGTGTTTGGCATAATAATTCCATCGAACGATAACCTGGGGATTCGTAGTGCCGCGAAAAATGAACGTTTTTATGGTGAACGCGAATTAACTTGTTACGGATATAGGGCATGTGAGATCTGATACAGATTGTTACGATATATTTTAGATCGTACGTATAAAAGTTAACATAAAGGACTATGCTGATACAACGCTGTCTTTTATGGACGCGTCTTTGGTGGATGACGTTGTTAGTTTGAATGTTTTGCCATTTACTGTTATGGTTTCTCTGTCGTCAAACAACAAAGCTTTATAATTGGTTCTTTTGAAAGCGACCTTTATCATTATTTTTTAGATATCATCAAACAGATGAGCATCGTCATTCACCGTAACATTAGGTTTCTTATTTGCTTTTGTATGGTCGCTCAAATTGCAATTCATGAATTGCCTACGTCTTACTCATAGTTGAGAACTCAAAATATGCCAGCACTATCTTCATCTCAGCTTCACTGAATATTCATATCAAAATTACTAGTTCTATAGCTATTAAAGCTTGCACTCGCGCAGTTTAAGATTAACTCTGGATAGTGAACCGGAGCAAAAACCTGATTCGGTCGTTATTATATGAATGTTCTTAGTAAAATCTCCGTTTAATATAATTCGTGGTGAGTGAATCAGATGTTGGAAAGTTGTTACTGACTCATCCAGTTTCATTAAAAGTGTAGAAAGAAGTGCATTAGCAAATAATTGCACGGCCCTTCCAAAAAATTGCTGCAGCTTTTCGAGATTGTTTTTAGATGACACAAAAGAAACAAAAATGCCGACCAAAAGCAACAGCGCTAATTTGATAATATTTTTTTTGTCTCGAAAGATTTTCGCCTCGAGTGTCTGCAATCTTTTTCGTATTAGCAGAAATATGAATTATACTATTTACTTCGGTCTTTAGCTTTTGTATGAAGTTATTTGTTTATACAAGCAACTCCAATGCGTATAGTACATTCACAATCCGAGTCTTATTTGATTTGTGTGAAACTGCGAACGCCAATTCTCGATATAGGGATTTGTAGTGTGAACCGATTACTGACCAAACGATCCCTTTGGTCCAACACAACACAAAAAATTATTTCATCAAAAAAACGAGCTACGATTTCTGATATATGAGAAAGCAAATGTGTTGTGTTTGTAAATATAATATGACGGGAACAACAATGGGGGCCAATAAATCACTCACGGTGCCGTGGACACAATCGCGATCGGAAGATGCCGGAACTACACTGATGAATTCCAAACCTCACAACCGCCATACCATTGTTGGGACTTGGGGAAATATAATAGTCTACACGAGGTGTCTGGATCAAACAAATTTTAGTACCGTCGTAGGTGGTGTTGTTATTGTACCTTGTATAAGGGAGCACTAGAACCAAATGGACAGATAATAGTGGATAGGAAAATGGTGATTTGCAACGTATCCGACACGAGTGTGAAAAATATAGTGGAGGAGGAGAAAAAGGACGAAAACAAACTATACTTTAAATACGGAACTAATATAAGTAATACTAAGCGGTTTTTAAACACTGTTCAAGAGATGTTTAGCACCTCCTTCATCCGTGTTTTGAACAAGCGAACTTGACAATAAAAGTAGGTACCTTATTACATCTTATTTTAATTACTAACTTCGTCTCTCTTTCAGAATCACATCTTGAGGTAGTTATTACATATTTACCTTCATCAAAGTGAGAATTATTATAATAATGATTTTTACCCACGACGAAACGGAGAGTTCATTGGTACATGTTCTTAGATAGGTGTTACGGTGATAACTCACCAGGGGGCGCTGTAGAAAAAAAATGCAAATCATTTTTTGTGCAAATACAAGTTGCCATTTTTCTCCAAAAATACTAGTCTGATTTTGATGCAGTTTTCAGTTATGGGTACGGGTTTCATTGGTGCATGTTCTTAGATAGGTGTTACGGTGGCAACTTACCAGGGGGCGCTGCAGCAAACATTTTTTGTGCAAATACAAGTTGCCATTTTTCTCCAAAACTACTAGTCCGATTTTGATGCAGTTTTCAGTTATGGGTTTGGATTTCATTGATGCATGTTCTTAGATAGGTGTTACGGTGACAACTCACCAGGGGGCACTGCAGCAAATATTTTTTGTGCAAAAACAAGTTGCTATTTTTATCCAAAACTACTAGTCCGATTTTGATGCAGTTTTCAGTTATGGGTTTGGTTTTCATTGGTGCATGTTCTTAGATAAGTGTTACGGTGATAAACCACAAGTTGTCTACTCACGAGGGAACTCCTTAACGGTAAATAGCAGGGATACGTAAATTTAATGACGCGTTCATATTTGATAGATAAACATGATTTCTATCATGACCTGATCCTACAGCCAGGATTGTCTTCTCACGAGGGAACTCTTCAACGGTAAATAGCACGAATTCAATGATTACGACAAAAATAAAAAAATATAATTAAAAAACCTTTTCAAAAATAAGCTTTTATAAAAATGCACTGAAAAGAAGAAAATAAACCTTTTCGTAATTGAAAACGAAAAGCTTTCATAAAAGCTTGTCCCGAGTCCCGACTTGAGGTCGACTTCCAGTCTAATCGGATGCAGCTGAATACCAGTATTTTTACCCACGACGGAACAGAGACGGTAAATGCGTTTAGGTTGTTTGTTTGTGCAAATCCATGTTGCCATTTTTCTCCAAAACTACTAGTCCGATTTTGATGCTCTCTAAAAAGTTTAAAATAAAAAGCAAAATTAAAAATTTTGAAAAAACCCACGACGGTTAAAAATTAATTGAAGAGGATAAAATAATTTAAAAAAAACACCAACTTAATAAAAAACCCACGAATATACGTCGGGGGCTATATATATAGGGGCTATATATATTTATTAAGTTGGGTTTTTTTTATTATTATTTTATCCTTTTTCAATTACTTTTTTACCTTTTTCAATTATGTTTTCTCCAAAATTTTAATTTTGCTTTTAACTGCACTATTATCACAGTCAGCTGCATTAAAAATAATATTAGTGCAGCTACATGACGCATTGGCATTAATTATTTTATATTTATTTATTTTTTACACAATTACATTACACGTAGACCAAATTATCAACTATAATATCCTAACAAAATCATTCAGACTATTTTTCAGCTCAGCACCGCTGAACCTGAAAACCATTTCACGGCCGATGACAAACAATACGGTACCTAACCTTCATCCTGACCTAACCCAATGTAAATGTAACTCACCTGACCAAATTTACACAAGGCGTTTATGAATTTCAATTCTAGTTTGGACCCGTGTGTCAATACTATCTTACCAGACTGATATTGGCTTAATTTCGGTAATGGTTAATTGTTTGAAGTCTGTTGAGAGTTCTTCACTTCAAATAATTGCTAAGATAGCTAAAGTAGAATCATTAGTTTTGTTAAGTAGTGTATTTTTAAACTCGAATGGAGTTTTCGCTACGAAATCATATGCACCATACAGAAAAATCTAACAAAATGTCTGCGTTTACTGTGAAAAAAATACTTCACGTGAGTGAGTGCATTCACAAGGAATGCATTCCTTGTAGGTCAAGATTTACCAACTTGCTTGAAGTGTTGGCAAATAAACTCTACCTATTCCGATCTCTGCTCATGCAGCAAAGGCATACGCCTTTGCTGCACGAACAAAATATGTCGGTGTGTAACGCATAATCACCCTAATAATGTTCCCTTCCGAATCGCTGTGGCACAGGCCTCCTATCTGTAAGAAAAAGCAGGTGATAATCCACCGAATGGCCCCAGTGTGTAGGTTATTAAAATATCTAGGTACTTCTAGTTCTCCATTATCAACCAAAGACAATCGCAATAACCTTCCAATTACAATTTCACTTACACCAGTAAACCAGTTTGTCTCCTTCTCAGAACCATCTTCCTCTAACTTACTAATCCGCATTAGTCCATTCCATATCACCCGTCATCCCAGCATTGTGGTCCAACAGAGATCAATCTGTAAGCCATTTCACGCTCGGTGACAAATTGCCACTGTACCTTTTATTGAAACGTGCATAATAAAAATTGGTTGAGTGCGCCCGCTTGCAATCTTGATGTGGACATATCCGGTGGACAAAAAGTTTCGGGGACAATGGAGGAAGGATGGATGTAATAAATAAATCATAAAATATGTACAAAAGTTTATTGATAGGGGCTAAATGCGTATTGTTGAGCTGCAGACTAGTTTTGATGATGAGTATTCATAATAAAAGCATAAAATTGATGTAGAGCTTACGTTTGGCTTTGTAGCGCGTCGTATATTTTGATACGTATACCCGTGTGACTGACTTTTATAAAACTCGAGGTGCCTTGAGCCTTGGCGCTGATTTGTTGTAATTGCTGCAGTAATACGATTAGCAGTAGTAATATTAGATTATCATACATCTCTGACCGATAAATTAATAAATTATGTTTGTGTGTCAAGTCAAATGCCTCTTTCAGATTATAATCTATTGCTCATTTGCTCCAACAAGTTTTTCTCTCCAACCATTAAATTCATAATTTTAATCCAAAACATAACACTTAACCAACACATCGAAGTTAACAAAAGTCATAAAAAAAAAAACAGAAATTCGATTACTAAAAAGAAGGTAAGCAACAATAACAAGCGACCATTTCTCACTTTCGTATCATGCATGATACTACTTTACACGGCTATACATCAAAACGAGGTACTTACAAATATTGATTAATGAATCGTGAAAATAAAAAAAAACGGCTCACTTGGTCAAGTCTCAGTATGAAGCGAATCAGTAAACAAACTAAACCCTTTCTGTGATATGCAGGCTGGTGTTAGGATTATCAATCAAATATTTTGTAATTTTGCACTGCACACTAACTGTGAGTATTTGCCTCAATTCGACAGCCCGGACTTAATCGCATGCTTAGAAGACTTCATGTAACCGCTTTGTGTGAACCGATTCAAAACATTTGTTTCTAGCTGAAATACTGAATTAACTTTCAATGTCTACTGTGGCCCACAGATTCAATACAAGAGTTTTACTGAAATTAAGTACAACAATATTATTGTGCACGTAATCGTATTTTTGATGTTCACTTGTTTTGGTAATTGGTGTTAATGGTAGCTCATTTGTTTCTTCTGCGGCTGATCCATTCGGCAAGGAAGGAAGATACTGTGGAAATTTTTTGGGACTTTCAAGTTAAAATCACTTGTTCATTTTATACTTTGGATTCATCATTACAGTTATGTTCATTAACATTTGGTTCTTCATCTTTATCGTTATAGCTATTACTGTTTATTTTCTTTTCTGTTCTTTATGTCCGGTTTCACGGAAAAGAGTAGGTACCAATCATCAAACCTTCCATTTTGTCAGTATACCGTGACCTACTTCCATACCGCTTGCAATACTGCTTACCCCATAATCTTACGTAGCCCGTGATTGTAAACCCGGCCGACCGTATAGTAAAGCTTCGGGCAATATCGTTTCTCAATATTCAGTGTAAAATTGCAGTTTTCAGACGAAATCTTTTGTTAGTTTTGCAGAAAATAAGCTGATTTTAATCAAATACGAACAACAAATAAACACAAAACGATAGCATAAATAATATTATTATGGTCTACAACTTTTGCAAACTCTACCACTCTATTACCTCAACCGTTGAGTTTAAGGTTGTTGTTAACACTCACGAAAGCTGTGAGCTTTTCATCAACTGCAGTTCTAAACAAATAACGCTTTGATGTCGTCCTGCCATTAGAACATAACAAAGAGTTCCTTCAATTGTCAATGGGCTTGCCGACAGCAGGTAAGGAGACACCCAAGTCGTCAAACCAGTTAAATTCAAACTTCCACAAACGTATGCCGCTAGACTACACTTATGTACGGAACAGGACCAATTTCAATGCAAAATAAAACCAAAAACAGCAGCAACGTGATTAATAACACTTATTTCGGGCTACGAGAGGGTTTGCCAGGATCACACCATCCGAGTCGGATGCGCCCTATGCGTTCGCTCGCTCAAGCTAGACGGCCATTCGTTCATCGCTCGTCTCCCGTACCATTCCCTCAGTCGGTCGGCCGCCTGCGTCGCGAGCGGACGTATATTGTGCTTCGAGTTTCTCTCCACACGTAATCGTCGTAATAACCAACAAAAAATAAAATAAACTGGCTGGTCTGTGTTCACGTAACGTTCTCTCGTAAAAGGGAAATACGGCTTTAGCTAACTGGATACACGTCGGTTTTACAACGTTTATTGTTTTTAGTTGGCAAGTGCAAAATGTGATGTTATGTGTGCTCAACGAGCGTACCGTCCTGTGTAACGTTGCCTCAAAGTGAACTACATGGATGTAATGTGCTTTTAAAATTGGAAACTCATAATCTCCGTACTTCGCAACCGGATTTTTTAATTGAGGTTGGTAAAAACATTCAAGCTAGACTATTACTTACGCACAGCTATGTTCCGATAAGATTATAGTGTAGGTGTAGTGCAAAGAGTGACTAATAAAGTCAAGGTGAGGTATACAAACACGAATTCGTTCTAAATGTAATGTACATTTTGGTAAATATCAGCGCGAATCAACGGAACCGAATACTTCAAAGTCATAGAGCAAATAAGCTGGACGATGAACACGATGATACAACTGATTTCACAGAAATGAGGAAATCAAAATTGCTTTGGGCAAACTGAATGAAATTGAAGTTGAGAGACAACAAAGAAAAACTTGTAAAGATTTGATATCGCGCTCCATTTCGCAAATGAAGGTCAATTGCATCGTGGACGGCTCATCGAAATGGTCAATAAGAATTGGAATATGAAATAAATAACGATACAATACATTCTGATTTCCATCATTCTGGCACAGACCCAACTATTCAAGGGTTGATAGCATTGGACTAGTAAACTCTACTTACCACGTTCATGCTTAATAGCTTGTTGATGAAAAGATGACCGTTAATACATCGTCAAGAATTCAAAATTGTTAAGCTTCCCGCTTTTGTGTTTTGAGTACCCGTATTAATTACATTCTCTTTTATCTGAAGTAATTTAAATCGTTGGCCATTTCACTTTACGAAGAAAATAAGATTTTGGACAAAGATAAACTTTGCTGGATTTATTTTTGTTTCTTCTTTTTATAGAGCGATATCGTTAGCAATGTGATTACTTTTATCGATGCTTGATACTGTAGCATTTATCTCGTCAGTTTTGTTTTTCTTTTCTACAAGCTTAGCTAGAATATTATTTTCTGTTTATTTGAAGTCTGAATCTCCATCAGTATTTATGAAACTTTTAGTCAATCGTGGAATAATATTTCTTTTTTCGAAGTATCGATGTGTGGTGTGTATTTGATCAACAATCGGGGCCGTTTCTATAAGAGAGTTTATCTGTGTAGAGGTTTAGTAGAAAATGCTATCTGTGTAAACACATCGTAATAGTACACCGGTTGGTCCGTGTGTTTGTTTATCATACTGTTTCTAAGAACGCAGTGTCAATGTGACCGGGCGGCGTATTCATAAACTGAAACGCGATAAATGTAAACATGCCACACTTGCGCAATTGTAATCTAAGGCCTCGTTTGAGACGGGATTATAAATGTGTACAGTATTGTGGTGTGTGCTATGAATAATGTATTAATGTTGTGTGAAGAAAATATGAAGACAAATAGGTTCAGCAAGGACAAATAAAACTGTAAGCGGTTTTTGTTTTTATTGTGTCTTTGGGAAATCTATGATCTTTAAAAGTAGGTACATTTTTTGATAAATCTGGAGGAGTAACAAAAAAGGTATTTAATAATCGTCTTTTATACAGATTCACCTTGTTTTATTATGAAACCTCATTTGAAATCTCCTGTTCGCAAGTCATATTAGATTTCGTTTCAAAATGGCGAGTAGTATTACTTCCTCAACAATAAGAAGCCCTTACCACAAAATAAAGGTATCAAAAAACAAATAAAAGAAACTCAAGCGTACTACAAAAAAAGTTCAGCCATTTTAAGAGTTTAATCAAATCTACCATTGTTTAGCCGAAGTGCTCATAAGGGTTTAAGAGTAAAACCATGAATTTTATGAAGAGACTATAATTTTTGTGCTTTAAATTTTCATTTGGTCTTAATCCATTTTTATAATCCAAAAACTTTCTCTGAACGGGGGGGATTAGAAAGGGTTGTGAATTAATATTCGAATTTCTGAGTAAAAATGCTTTGATATTTTCAAAGCTTATTGTGATCAACGTCAGTGCTACGGATTTATTTAGTGAGCTTTGACTTTTTCTTGAATTCAACGCGAAGATGATTAAGATTTTACTGGGATTTGAATAAACCTCTTAAGCTGGTTTTAGAAATATTTCAATACCAAAACGCAGTACAACATCAAACTAGAATTTTTCGCCATTCTAATTTTGCTGGCTAGCCCGTGGTTAATATTATACATTTAAATAAATTTCAAAATCTACAAAAAAAAACCTTTTCTAATCTCATGATTGAATTGTATACGTTCGGCTCAGCACTGAGTCTTGAAATGCCAACAATGCAATAATATTTAGAGGTTTTTTAGTTTAAGTGAAATCGGAAATAAACTAAGTTTCTTCTTTTACTATCAAAATCCCAAGTCCCCAACTAACATTTTGCATAAAACAATGAAGAACAAGAACACAAAAGCAATATAGGTACCTATTAGTTGGATATACAAACCAGCCTAGATGCTCTCGTCTTCGGTGACCCAAATACAATTAGGTACCTCGTTTGTGCATTTGCAGAATCCATTCAATTTCTAGTTGGAGGACAAACAAACAAACTACTAATGGTTACTTTGAGGCTGTTTGTTTTGTTTGACACAAGAATACGTAATAGGTACCTACGGTAAAGAGAATCTGTCAAGGTAGCTCACGATTTCACTAACATTTTTTGCAAATTGCAGCGTAGCTCTCTACAATTGATGGAAGTATGACGATTCAGTGGAAATATGACATTTTCCGTTGAGCATTAGAAGAATTTGGAGCTACATCGATTTCAAAAACAATTTTTGTATTTATTTTATTATAATTTGAACGTTTACAGACCTATTTTTTCTTTTTAGAACAAAACGTAAGAAACGATTAATTTCGCGAGCTACATTGAAGAAATCATCTTAAAACACCACGTGTGCATACTTTTACCTACTGTACTACGCCCACATTCCTCCACCGGCATGCAGTCACATGCAATATTTGGCAAGACTATTAACATTCACAAGGATTTCAAAGTCCGGTATGATGTTATTACCGAAAATTTTGTTAATGTGAAATCTAATATTACTGCCATACTTGGAATTTAAAACAAGGACTCCTAAGATCGACTAAGTACTTCACGAAAGAGATGAATTTCTATCTGTGCCTGTTGAAGTTCATTCGAACACTGTTAAATATTAGCGGATGGATATTTAAACAAAAATATTTGTCAGTACAAAACAATCTCATACCAAATTCGAATGTTATATTTTTTGACAAATACCTACACAAAGTTCTTCCTATTTCATGTTTTCAAAGCTTGCATTTTGCCAAAAAAAAACTAAAATAATCCCTTTGATAGAAACTGGTATGAAGTCTTAGAATCCGTGACGTGATTCGTGGGAGCTCCCGAAAAGCACTTATCATCCTAGCCTTTTCCCAACTATTTTGGGGTCGGCTTCCAGTCTTACCGGATGCAGCTGAGTACCAGTATTTTACATGGAGCGACTGCCTATCTGACCTCTACAACCCAGTTCATACTGGGTAATACGATACCACTTTGGTAAGACTGGTTGTCAGACTTTTTAGGCCACTGACTACTTGTAGAAGTAGTAGGAGTTGTTCCCGAAAAGCACTACTGCCATTTAATATTATATCTATTGTCAACGTTACTCTTCTATGATCCACACCTTTTGATGAATAACCAATGGGATATTAGAGTAGTAGTTTCACTGTTTTTAGCCGTATCCTTTTCTGTATTGCAGAACACTGAATCATCATCATTATCAAGTACCTTACTCAGAATTGAGTCAGCGCTTCCTAGCATAGCATTTTAGACAAACATTTTGAATGGATTCAATGAAATAGTAGGTCGATTAAAGCTACTTTTAGAATTTCTATGGAAATTTGATTTGATACGATCTAAACAAGAAAGATGATCCGTTCAATGATATTCCGGTTCACATTTTATTTTGCAAACATTCTTTTGAGATCATAAAACATTAAAAATGATATCCAAACCCAATAAAACGAATATACTCTCATATTTAAACTTGTGTGGGTTTAGGTTTGGATATCAGCAATAATTTTGGCTTTACGAATTATAAACTTTGTTTTAGACGTGATTTCTGACGCGCTGATAAAATAAAATTCTCGTATAAACGAAACTGATGACCTGTACCAAGTAATGTGTGTTGATAAAGTTTATTTTGCAATGCTTATTTGTGGTTTGTCATAAACATGAAAATGACTTAACTCTTGAACATAAGTTGTTCAAGGTTGTGTTACATCTCCTCGTAAATATGCGAGTCGTGTACTTTGTACAGATTACACAAAATCTTCATTGCTACTATTATTTCACTTGTTTTTATGATCAATTACTTACATGTTATAACAATCTTGTAGTTTTATTTCATTCCTCATTTGGAATGTGGCCGTCTCTTTGATTTTATATGGACGAGGTGACTTTATCCGATGAATGAATTTTAAAAAAGCACACGTCTGATTGTAATTACAGTAATTACATCAGTCAAATATATCTTCATTTTAGAAGCCTCAATTCGTTCGAGATGATTCTTGGAACGATTAAAACATTAAAAACTTACGTCGTAAAGAAACCGCTGATTTGGCTTCTCCTAACAGGTTCCAATTTGATATAATAACACTTAAAACTGAAACTATATTACAAAAGATAAGTATATAAGATAAAACTGCCGCTCTATTCATTAATAAGACAATGGCCCAAGTGTTTGAGTGCACTCCGCATTAATTTGACTCGTATCAAAGTTACTAAAATGTTTATGTTAGTTTTAAGTTCAAACTTGACTTAAACAGACGTTGACTTAACAAGATTTTCTGGAATCTAAGTTTTTATTGCATTTACTGTTTTCACTCATCCAGTCTGAACTTTAGTAATAAAACTAAAGACATTACAGAGTTAATCAGATTCTGGTTTGATAATGGAAAAAAAGTACTTTGACTTTCAATTCAGTCTTATAGTGGTCATTACAAAATATGTAAGTAATCATCATCTGCCTAGCCTTTTCCCAAGTTTTATTGGGTCGGCTTCCAGTATAACCGGATGCAGCTGAATACCAGTATTTTACATGAAGCCACTACCTATCTGACCTACACAACCTACAATTTGTAAGTAATAAGTTTAAATAATCATGCTCTTAGATAACATGCTGAGCTAAATGCTGAAACCTTAGCAAGTCATCTCAGGTCAATGGAAACTTAATTCTAAAATGAATCAAATTATTCCTTATTCGCTAATTAATCATTCTGTATATTCTCATCATCTTCGCGAAACACGTTTCTTTTCTTCTATTCTCCTCTGTCAACCGTCACGCTATCATTTGTTCCTTTTTTTCATATCATTCCTCACTCGATCCATCCATTGATCCTTGGTCCTCTCCCTCTCCATTCATCAACATTGTGTATTCTAGTGCAAAATTACCAGTTGTATGGCTAATCCTACATCCTAAAAATAAAGTCTGATCCTTTAAACAGTAACTTTAGTCTAGATCAAGCTCGGAGCTAATTCTCGGCTTCAAACATTCACATTATACACCAAGGTTATGCCTATTTCAGTTTTAATGTCACAAGCGTTCTGTTGGGCTTTACTTGCGGTTGAATTAGCACATTTCGTCTTCTAAGCTTTACACTTTATGTTCCAAATTAAGATGGACCGAATAAATTATACCTACTTCTACAGCTTTTGATTGATGATTTTTTGCAGAATATTCAAAAAACAGGAACCGAAAGTACCAGAAGAGAAAATGTTATAATTATTGTGATAAGTAAACTGAAAGAATCAAACTTTACTCATGAAGATCGAAGAGTCAAAGAAAAAACCTAAGAACTGTACAAGAATAACATAAAACACGTTAACCTTAACTTTGAAATTCGACGAAAATACCAAAATATAGATGCATTTGTAAACAGTTTATTTATTTTTAGTCCTCCAATTCAAAACAGAGCTACCGAAGCCGATGACATTGAACAGAGGTTTCACGGAAGGAGCCGAAAGCAACTTCCAAACTCTGCAACATCCCTAGGGATCCAGGATGAAATATTACTCAATCGGACCTCAGTGGATCTAGCATAATTGAGTTTGAAGTTGAAATACATGTGGCTGGATCGTGAAATATCGATCTTGTGAGATCGCAGATGCTTGGGAATCGGCGGAAGATTTTTGTCGGTGAAAATGTGTATTTTAGAGAGTGTCCGTTTAGTACTGCATGTACTTACACATTGCTGCTCTAGTGGAATAAGCGGTAAATCAGCTAGGCCGTCTGCTATGCTCTGACGGCTAAACCTAAAGAAGGGCTTGATTACAGGCAAATTGTCTCTGAGATGGTAACGCATGCCATTGCAGATGTTCGTTAGCGGCAGAGACCATATTTTATCAGGAAGATCGACCAGGTTTTTTGCTACACTTAACGTAAAAATATAAGCAAAAGTTTATGAAAGCTACGCTATCCTTGCAGTTGCATTACGCCAAGATCCTAAGGACGCCTCTCTGTCTATTTTTTAGTAATAAAGTTCAATTAGAATTTCCAAGTAGGTACATAATCACATGGCTGAACTATATAATTTGTATGCACATAGATTTACAACTGCAGAGACCTGGGTGGAGTGGTGGTGGTAGTCCATGCAGTATTATTTTTATGATTAATTTAAAATTAAATGCACATGCCTTGATAAGCCGGTATTCATTACCCCACTTATTACCCAACGGTTTCTCTTCAGTCTATTATTAGCTTCATTACAGCAATAACGTGGCAATAAAAAATTAACGAGCGAATATGAACATGTTTCTCACACACAGTGCGTTAGGTTAGGACTCATAGCTTTTTATAAAGATGCTATCGATGTTTGGCTGGTAGAATTTTGACTCCATATTTTGATGGAAAATGGAAAATGTATACTTTTATTTTGTCAATACAAGAAGTGTTTTTTTTTTTTTAATCTTGCGGTAGGCTTAGGCCTCAATTCGCCTGATGTGAAGCGATGATGCGGTCTTGCGTGGAGCACGCTTGCGTAGAAAAAACCGATTGACTCGAACTTTGATTGTAATGATCAGGGACTTATCGATCAAGAGCTAAAGGATCCGTTACATCATGAATTAATATGCCCAGTTTTTGAAGTAGTGTTAAACGGAGTTTATCGATTCGATAGTGTCTATTGATGCTTCAATATCTTGATACAGCGGTTTTAAAAAAAACATTAGAGACTTTTGATAACTTGGTCGATTTAATCTATTTGAAGGCCAAGAAACGGCATTAAAGTAGTAACGCAGTGCAGGGATCTTTAGGCGTTTTCAAAAGGGCGCTGTTGGGAAATATTAATCGTAAAATGTCTCGAAAAACAGGATGGCAGCGCTAGTTCCGATTTCAGCCGCGCGCCAGAAAGCCCACAGCTAAAACTGCCAATAAATTGTCAAGTAAGTAAATCCAAAATAATAAGTCAAAAGATTGACAACAATGGTGTCGATTCTGTTGTGCACAAACTTAACTTATTTTAGGCTATTGCTATCTTTTACTAAAATGCAGTGCGAGATAAGGACGGCTATAGCTATGAACTAAGTTAGAGATGTCAAACTAGTTTATGCCTTGCGCTTCACCGTGTTTTTAGTCGACATGTTTTTACGTGCACCTTTCATTTGTATAGAAATATTAGTTCCAACTAAATTTGACAGCTCTAAATTACGTTCGTCTCTTTCTTGTTTTATTAGAGAGAAAAAGATAGCAATAGCTTAAATTAAGTTTAGTTTGTGCACAACAGAATCGACACCAGACAACAGAAAGTTCGTTCGATCGTCAAATGTTTGAGGCTTAGCTTACTTGACAGCATTGACTAGTAACGTTGGTAAACATTAAATACTTGTGAAGGCCAGTATTGGTCAACTGTTATGTTATGCAAATTATAATGGAGCCTTGAAAGAATTTGTTTTATTCATTATGAATTAATTATAACCTAACACTGAAATATATTTTTATTACCTGCTTTTGTGTGAAGTTTTTGTAGGTAGATGGTTTTATTATTTTTGTTGTGGAATTAATTTAATAGTAGTTATTTAGAGGTTGAATGGTTTTATTGGTTAGTCGATTTTGCATGACTGTATCATTTTAAATAACCTTTCTGACGTAGCAGGTTGATAGCAACATTTTCTGAACAGATTTCTGAGATGTCCTTGAATTTGTTCATTATTTTGACAAAACACGGATAGTGTTTTTCCTAATTTATGAACCGAATAAACTGAAGTTGTATTCATTATCCGGAATCTCCATCTCAAGTGGCTAGAAACTTATGAGACAATCTCTAATAGATAGTGGTACCGGAGCCTTGGTGGAGATGCGAGATGCGGTAACTTTTTAGAGTATTATCTTAGCTAGCATAGCAGTACCTATCTCTAATATGATATCGAGCTAACAAGTACCCACAGTATGCGTAGGATAGCTATTAGCAAAGCAAGATCATACGAAACTTTGTAAGCAAAAACTGCTGAGTATAGTGTACTACCGATTTTAGTGAGGGTCTGCCCCTTTTCACCTTTCTGTTCTAAGTAATAAAGTTGAAATTGGTCGACTATCAGTGAACTTGGTAGTACTACTGTACGACATAAAATGGTCTGTTTCTCGCTTCATTTTGACAACTACATCAATTACCCAGCAGCTTAATTCTAAGCCCATAAAAACAGTTAGAATAGGCAAGTCACCCACTCATTCTTGATGGGGGAACAATGAAACAGTAAGCCATAGGTATAAAAATCCCGCATATGTAATAACTGTTAAGTACCTAAAACATTTTAGGGTTCACTGCTTTAGTGAAAAACCTACTTAATTGGAAAATAAAAAATACATGTTAAAAAATATTAATGACTAAACGCATTAAAAATCTAAAAACACTAGTCCACAACTTAATAAATGGTTAAATAGAAGCGCTTCGTTGAATTGTTAACGCGTGCAATAATATGACACTACCTTTAATGTGATGACATTTGTGTCACAATTTCAATGAATCCACCGAACGAACGAATAAACTGCACGACGGTATTGTCACAGTATAAAGTCCATACTTGCATGGCTTGCTAGATACCTATATGCTGTATAAAATGGTTGCCTGCCATACTAAATGTTACTCGTGATTGCAATCTTGAAACTTAATACAATGTTTGATAAGCAATGCCCTAAGTGCTATTAACGCCCTCGGTGTCGATATCAACTGTTTGCCGTTTGAATGGAAAGCATCAGCAATATGAACGAAATATTGTGACAATAAAACCTCCTTTTTTTGAAGTCGGTTAAAAAGAGACGATGCGAAATAAATTATTTTGAAAACACATTTAAAAATTCAAAATAAATTATTTTAATGCTTAACCTTAGTATCTAAAACATAAATCTGTTTCTATCAATCATTCGATGATTACACAAAACGAAAATGAACATAGTATAAAATTTTAAATAAGTCTGTGTTAACTTAGGAGTAAAATAGATGGTGATCGAATTATTTCGAAAACAAACGTTATAAATTACGTTATATTGAATGCATGTGATCAATGATCAATAAAAAATGTGTACCCACCTATAATTCAAACACAGGAAACAGCTACAAAAAAAAACAAAAACCCCTGGGTACGGAACCGTGTAACATACGGCAACCTTTACTAAGTAATGTTTTTTTAACAATCATTAATATTAAAAAAACAAAAAACATTTTATTACAATTTTTATCGATGCTAACCGTCTAACGGCAGGTGCACAAGAAAAACATTAAAACCACAACAGAGACTTCAAATTGACCGTCACGAAGATCATAGACTAGATACTTTTTTTTTACTCCCTGCTCGGTTTTTTATAGGTTTTTTGTATTAACACGTGCTAGGTTAGGGTAAACATGGCGGCTATGGGTTTAAACTTGGAAGGTGTTTCCAAATACAGCTGACGGTAACATACGAGCGTCTGTTTGGAATAATGTATGTGAATGCTCTTAGCGTGTTTAACTTGGTTTTTAAGGGTTTTTTTTTTAAGTAGAGATGCGGTTGATATGAGGGGAAGTCATTATGCATTCTAGTAGAACTTGGTATACATTTAGATGTGATATCAGCATTATGTAAACCAAATAAGTATTGCAAACAATTTTTGTTCCATTATTTGAGTTATTATATAAAATATTCCTTGGGTCAAGGACCACAAAGCGATCAAAGTCATTTGCCATCTCGTGCCCTTATTCCAATTTATTTGCGGTTGGCACAGCATGAAGTAAAATAAAATCCGTAAAATGTATTATCAAAATTACGCAGATAGGTAATGTAAAAAACACCGATAAAAATGAATTTATCTCACTTATGAACACTTTCCAATCCCAAAAGGTCGCTTCGTCGCGTCACTCCGAACGAACCACCCGCTTACTTACGTCATCCATTACCTCTGAACACACCCTAATCTATTTCATGCTCAATTTATTACTTACCGATACACGACGACCGACGCGACGGTAGCCTAACAAACAAATTAACAGCCCGTAACTAAACACACGTAACATAATTATTAACAAAAAACATAACATTAGGTACAACATTGTTCGAATCATTTTCAACGCTTCATCTGCTGTTACGCGCGCTTTTTAACAGCAATGGCGGCCAGACAGCTGTCATGATGGTGTCAGTTCGAAATTTAAAATAAACATTTCATTTTTATGACTTATTATAAGTTTTTATGAGGTTGTGTTAGGTTAAGGTTTTATAGATCGTTTGCTCAAAATTTCGTTTTGTATTTGAATCGTAAAATAACTTTTAAAGAAGTCTGTTTAGGGTTCATAAAGTTCCATTTTTCTCGTATATCAAGTAATTTTTAACGCCTAAGACGGTAATGGACAAATTTAATAGAGTATGTACTTAATAGAAGCTTATACTTGCTGTCCTTTCAAAGTTTATACAGCCCAACTCTCTGGAGACAACGTGATAAACCCAATCCTGCAAAAACTCTAATCATGATCAATCCAAAAGATTTTGAAATCCCGTCAGCGTTACTTTAGCGACACACATGCGTTTTACACAGCACTCAAACAGTATTAAAGACGTCTTTAAATTGTTCCTTAAAAAAAAGTTTATCTCTAGGGCCGTTCGAAGCCTATCTGCGGGATTCGGGCCTTGAGCTGTCATTCTGTTGAAGAATACGGCTTTGGAAACCGCGTAAGACTAGACTAAGTAAGACTGATGTTTTGTTTCGCAAATCCTTTATGTAAACGAAATTGATTGTCCCCTAAGTAAGAGTTGGCATTAGTAATCGAATCTAAAAGACGCGTATTTTGTTTAACCATATAGGTATTATATGAAGGATTTAAAAAAAGATTCCGAATAGCAACGATAATATTGGTACTTAGACTATTTCCTATTTTTAAATACTTTCTAAACACATTTAAAAAAAGTACAGAAACATGTAGTGGCAAGGAATCACAAAACAGCGTTATGACTTATTTCTGCTATAAAGACAAAAAGCATAATTGCGTCATAAAAAAAACAGGAATTGTTAAAATCCATGTCAAACCATTTCTTTCAAGTAGCCTTTTTAAAAGTCACTCTGTCGACTTCGCATGAACATAAAACCTCTTTCCGACCGGTTTAAACTGTTTCCTCGTCTATAAATGGTTGTGGTCACAAAATGTTCAAATCGTCATGCCCTTGCTTACTCTTAGGTACAGGTAAATCAACCCATCTTCAAACCAAACTTTCTAATAACATTTACCAACTTAACTAAGTATTCACATCCTTGCTTCCAATCAATGGCACAAAGCGACCCGTTAAATGTCACACCTCAATCATGTCTTCAACACACCTGCAGGATATCTCTGTCTCTTTCGTTACCATAGAGTGAGACAGAGAGAGATGGTGTTGAGTGTAATGTCATATAAAGACGCTAATTCATAGAACTGATTGATGTAAATATCGGTTATTGGATACCGAAGTAGGTACTGGTATTAGGTAATCTTGATGTTGGGTGTTAGGTTGTTAATGCATTGGACATTGCTTTGGCTAAGTAACGTCTAGACGGTTACTTTAAATATATGTTTATGAACCTGATTTGTGTCCCTTGTAGCTAATTTGGAATCCTACATGTATCGGAAGCAAAGTTGGCTGATTTGAATTTAGAAATATATTCAACTAAAGACCATGTTTTGGGACCAACCTGCCACACTATTCCCAAACCACTGCAACTCTTGAAAGCCAGAATCAACAGTGGCGTCCACCAGAAAAGCGCCGAGACAATGAATCTCGACGAAGTCACAGAGAAATAATTTAACTGGATCCCGCAACGAAATTATTTGGAAAAGAATCGCGGAAGAGTAGGAAAAACATTATTTCCACTTTACTATGGACCACGTTTGTTCAAAACCATTTGTTGTGTCAATCGGTCATAGACATAGCCAGAACACAAGATTGGATGTTATTCGAACATTATCTACGTTCACTCCAAACTTAAATACCTACCTAGTCCTTTTACCTTGCGTATGTTACTACAACAAATTAAATGATTAATTTTCAAATTGCACACGAAAAGTAGGTACATGTTCAAAGTGATCTCCTCAATCTATTACTTCAGCTGCGTATCATATTATTCACATACTTGACTAATCTAATCCTAAAACTTATAAAAGAAAGAACGCCCGCCCACACACTTTCAAGTTCCAATACACACACCCAACATTCTCACGCAAAAAAATCACGGCAGAAAAAAAATACTTCAGAAAACTCTTCAACTCCATATGCGAAGGAAACAAGGAGCAAAAGTAGGCACTAATCGAACTTACTCGAGCCACCTCGAGCCATGCAAATATCGGGCACACGTTGCGACAACTTATCAATACGGTGCACGTGACCCGGATTATAAAAGAAAATGGCGGAAAAAATGGCGCGAATCGACGGTGTGACCTTGTTGGAGGCGGGAGTTTTGGGATTAAGTATTTTTGTTGTTGTCGTTGATATGAGGAGCAGGCTGTGCTTAGAAAATAACTATTTTGATCTGCTTATCTTGTTGATTATAAGTTCGTTCAGTTCATCCAAAGATTGTTAGACGGACTGGAAGATACTGCTGTGGCCGCATTATTGTAGCCATAGATTTTATGTATACTCTATCTGTCTATTTGATTTTAAGATTCCAAATATCTGTAACCTTTAATTTCTGGCGTTTTTATACAATTTCGCAACATTTTGCAGAATTTATTTGAAACAATTTACTCTAAGCAGAGCTTAAGTACCGATTAAACACGAAATAATTATCTTTAAAGCACTTATAAAGTTGTAACATAAGTACAAATTCACCACTGATCACTTAGATGTCGCACTTGTAGTTCACTTCAATTCGCTTCGTTGTGTAGCTAAAATCAGACTGACTGCTCCCGCAAACACGACGGCTAATATTCTTGCCGACCGATCCTTTGAGAAAGTTCCTCAACTCTTAGGAACTTTCACAGCTCAATAGAGTAGTAGTAGTAGGAACATTCTATTCTATTTATTCGAATGTAATCTAGATTATTCTAGTAAAACAGCCGACGTAACAATAGTCATTTATTAAGTGTAGTACTGATTTTATATTGACATCAACACGTTCAAAATTGTGAACAATGACATTGGAATCCATTTTATTCAACTGAGAGCCAGTATTATCGTTATCATAGACTCCTTACAAAGAATAATATCACCAACAAAGCATAACAGAAACAAATTAACTGTATTATTCATTGGGTAATAATCTAAGAATTAAAAGACTGAATGGAATGAGGACAAGATTTGCATAAGGCCCGCATGACATTAAAATTCATTACAATAAGTTCCTTAAGTTCATTCACTAGGACACGAAGTAATTACATTCATGAATGAATGAATGGAAGAACATGTTCTTTTTCCTCTGTTTTTCCTGCATTTTATAGACGATAAGAAATTTTATATTTGGTAGGGGGGAATAAGGATAATAAAATGTTGTTTTATGTAAAAAGATTTTAGGAGACCAATCCTAGAAATTGTTTTCTTGCTTGTTGAGGAAATGAATTATTGAAAAGAATATGCCGTTGATATGAAACGCTGTCATGCTTCACTTGTTTTATGAGTGCCTGCTGTTATTTTATGTTGAGGTTGAAAGCCGGATTTACTATTAAAATAACTTTACTATGGATCTTTAAACATTTTTTTTTCAATTCAAACTAACTCTAACTAAGTTTTAACGGAAAATGTAAGTAATGACTAATTCAATTAAAAAAATGCCTGGTAACAAGACTAACTAGAAGTCAAACTTTAACCTACGAATATTAATATGAAACCTGATAAAAATATAAGTAGGCACTTACGTAATATTCTTCCACATTATTCGATCAATATCTCTCCAAATATATATAAGTTACGTAACTCCCTGGCTTCCAAACCTTCATATCTCGACAATGACGTATAAAAACATCTATTGGCTCGAAAGTGTCGAATCTCCCCCGACTAAAGCTTATAATTTCAATCGAGTATTGGAAAAGGATACGGCTGAGAGGCTCAGAAGCCGTATTTACTCGCCTATTTCTCGATATTCAAGTAATGTTGACAGTAAAAAGATTAAACGATCCTTTTGTACTGATAGGTGTAATTTTATTTCTTTTTACGGTTGATATGTGCGGAAATTGACGTATGATGGAACAATGTATCAAAGGCTTAAGTTTTAGGAAAACAATTTTATTTAAATTGACCAAAAACTAGGTACTAGCTAGATAATCATCAGAACTATGTTGGGGTCGGCTTCCAGTCTAACTGGATGCAGTTGAATACCAATATTCTACATACAGCGACTGCCTATCTGACCTCCACAACTCAGTGAGTCCACTCAGTGATCAGTCTATCCAGTATACCCCTTGGATAGACTGGTTGTCAGGTACTAGCTAGATAATAAATTAATAATAATATTGTTGTCTGCTTTTTCATAGTGAATCATTTATGTACGAATCAAAATTGTGGAATTATACTTACTAAACTTACATGAGTAAATAAGCAATAATTATCGGAACAACTTAAAAGATTTTCGAATAAGATTGAAAATAGATGCTTGTTTGATATTTGCCTACAAAAAGATGTAAACTAAAACTACAATTTACAGTTATTTGTAAACGAAAGGACTACCAAAAGAATAGAAACCAAAGACGTACAAAACAATACATCAAAACGTTAACCACGTATTTCCGTCAGTATAATTAATAAATGCGATAACTGTCGAATCATAATTAGCTTCCTAATTACTTTTAATGAAACAGCTCTTAATTAATATTCCATTCGAATAATTAGCTCCCATAATCTATGAAAGACAGAAACGCATTAGAACTGTCAAGCTTTTATCTCTGTCCCTTTCTTTTGAGACAGTTGACAGATTCGGGTAATGACGGTAGTTTTAAAGCCTTGTTTCGACTTAATATTCAATATTACTAAGTTTTAATTAGCTTCTACGTTATTCACTTGGTTTACTATATCAGAATACATTTTTGATTGAGATATATTTCTGTATCAAGCTTTTTCAAATTTTAATCAAGGCTGACGAAAATAAGCAACAATAAATTCCATGGAAGTCTTTAAATAGACTCCAGACACAGGTTGGCCGGAGTTAGGAAACCCTGTTCAGGACGAACTGCCCTGGAGTCTGAATGTGGTGTTACCCCACAAACGATGGTACACTAGATATCGTGTAAGTACTGCCTTTTTTTTTTTCGGATGGGATATCATCAAATGACTCCTCCCGCTCTGGGCGGAGCAGGAGGGAGTGTCAGACTTTTACTGCTGTTGTCTGCACATCACAGGAGTTGATGGACGCTACTGAAAGTGCCATACTCGTTTCCAAAATTTGGCCGACCCAATTTAGATTGTCATAGCTAAGAAGAAAACCGGCCAAGAGCGTGTTGGGCCACGCGCAGTGTAGGGTTCCGTAGTAGCCCGTTGTCACAATATAGAACGAACCGGTTGGTACAGCGCCATCTAGCGGCAGCTTTGTGAAACTTATGATAATTTATTATGGTTTTTTTTCAAGCCAGCAGTTTAGCTTTTTACATAACTTAGTATATACGCTAGGCTCTGAAGGATTATATAATCATTCCTTATTTGTTGATTTTGTTGTACTATATTGTTTCGGAAGTTTCTCTTGTTGTTTTCATAGGTTGTTTCTCTAAAAACACCTTGATATTGACAGCCAGTTGCCAAAATGCCAATGTATCGTCTGCGCTCGCGTCCCTTCTCTTGTAATGGACCATAGACAATAGTCTGTAGCGTTGACAAGCGAAGGTGTGGCCGAGCCGATTAGTATTAATATTTTCATTTAATTTTATAGTTTTGTTTGTATGCCTATAGTGTTTATTTTATTATGTGAGTATTATGTTTTATTTTTTGTGTGAATGTATTTTGTGTCCGTAGGTGTGACCGTGACATCACAGTGGGCCCTATCAGAATACCAGCGCTGCGGTATTTGTTTTTCATTTATCGCAGCATCATGCTGAGATAGGAGCCTTTTTGGCCTCGCATAGGTCTTTTTTTATTATTTAGTTTTAGATTCTTTTTTTATTACTATTTTTGTAGTTCCTGTGCTTGTCCCAAATAAATATTTTTCTTTCTTTCTACTGGAACAAAAATTTGCACTTTAAAGTTTAATATTTCGTTTAATATTTCGGAGCATTAAATCAAAAAGTAGTATTAGCAACCCCTAAGTCATTTTAAAAGACCTATTCAACCATACCCCACACGATGGGGTAGATGACGAAAAAAAAATTCATCCCCACTACACATGTAGGGGAACTACCCTAAAAAAAATGTTCCAGAATATTATTTTACCACTTTGTCAGCGTTATTGATATACACACCTTTACAAAATTACAGCTTTCTAGTACTAACTGTCTCTTAGCAAAACCTTGGACAGACAGACAAACGGACATGACGAAACTATAAGGGTTCCTTGTCAGGACTGAGGAACCCTAAAAAATAGATTCTATGGATTTAAACACAATAAAAATAGTTCTCCTCTTTTAAGTTCTCAAACCTGATTCTAAAGTTGACTCAGCTCGATTAGAGAGACAGTTATTCCACGCCTTACGAGATCTTCTGCCGAAAGATCTAAAGAAAAAAAAAAACACGATTTTAACTGTCATCCGAAACAGCCTCACTCAAATTGACACCATGATGAATGCGACCGATAGCTCCCAAAATGTTATTAACATAATTATTTATATAGTTTTATTACCGACGGAGTTAAATTTTAATTATAGCTGGTTTTATCTCGCATTCGTTAGTCCGAGTTGGGTAATAAGTAATAAGGGCTTTTCCGGTGGGAGCTTGCGGCTGCAATGTTCCCAGGTCGAGGTGTTATTTCGAGTGAGATTTTATGGTGTGTTATGGTGAAAGAGTTGGTAATTAATGGCTGATAGAGCAGCAGTATGTTGCAGTTACCAAACGTGAGTTTTTGAGGAAGTGTTTGAAGAAAAAGAGTCTAAAGACATATAAAGAGATTGGTCAAGGCCATTGACGTTAAATTTAATGCAAAATATTTAGTTTTAATTCCACGAAAAATATCCAGGCTTGTATGCAGGATGCAGCACCGCCCGCAAAAATATTTATTAATTTATTTAAACTTCATGTACAATAGTGGTACATAGGCGGACTTAATGCCACAAGGCATTCTCTACCAGTCAACCAAAATATGCAAATTATTATCCAGGAAAAGCAATAATAATTAATTAGCATGCACCCAAACCTATCACTCGACACGTGTTTCGATGGGCATTCTCAGAAGTTGTTGACTCGAGGACCGCTCAGCCGTTGATTCAATTAACATTGCCTTTTTATTACATTCCGAAGGAATTTATAAGAAATTCCTAATTCATTGCTGCATTTGTTTCAAATCTTCGTTAGCTTAACAATGTAAACAACGCAATTAATGTTGCTGCCATTGTAATCACCTCACATTTTAATCAGTTATCAATTTCGATTGCAAGCAAATTACGCCCTGTTTTCGAACCAGAATACTCAAGGATGAAGCTCAACTTATACAGTAACCTGATGATTCCAAATTCTCTTTTTCCCTCATCCCTGATAGCTTACCACGGAAAATTACTCTCGAACTCGGCATGAAAATTAATTTGAAAGTATCCAACTATCTTTTAATCACAAAGTTGAAAGTCACTTCCAATAAAACGGCGTTTTTGATGAAGATTAATTACTGGAGAAATTTTAACATCGATTTTAGGAGCTTTAATTATTACAGGTTTAATGAAATTACGGGTTCTGTGGACCTTAGTTCAGTCGAGATTATGGAACAGATTTTCAACTGAAATTTCTATTCGTTAGGTCGGTCGCAAATCCGTAATCTTGAGCGATGTTTCATTTAGGAAAAGGATACTAAATCAAGACTTCCAGCATTATTTCAAAACATGAAGATACGGATTTGAAAATAAAAGATAGTTGAAAATTGCCTGGATACAGTTTAGGGCAAATTTACATTCAACTAAACAGCGTTCAAGAGCAGCCAGGTTATTAACACTGGCTATTATTTGGAATAGTAATACCACAACAATGATGACCCTGGCAGCATGGGCGTGCGCTACGAAGAGGCAATTAGACAAAGCCTACCCTACCAACTGGGGCAATTATTATAACTAATGAACTATGTAATAAAATAACACTTTGTACAAAATATTAAAAAAAGTTCAAACTCCTGTTCGAATATTTAGAGCAATTTTTCGCGCCCGTGTTACGTAACCAACACTGTACTGGAAGTTGCTACGAAGCTCGACGCATAATATGCAAATAGTCTGCTGGCCTAAAACCCATTGATAAATTTACGCACACAGCGGCACATAGGTGCATATTTTCGTGTGTATGAACCGCACACATGTATAGATTGCAGCCATTTTTGGGCGGTAACTCCTGCGAGTGTAGCTGGGCTATGATTGGCTGCTACAACACAAGGCCAGGATTCAAGGTGGATGTTCATTAGCCCGCGTAATTCAAATTTCCTTACGTTTTTTGCAATTTGCCTGCCAGTGCTAGTGTGTATGTTGATTAAAATAATGATTCCTGGGGGTTATTGGAGCGTATTATTATTATAATAATTAATAATATTATTGATATTATATTTTTCTTCATGGGTGTCGTTTTCGTGGTTTTTGGGGTTGGTTATAATGAAAATGAGGTCAAAATGAAAATCCAAGATGGCGCCGACGAAAATTTTCAGTTTTTTCTTCATGGGTGTCATTTTCGTGGTTTTTGTGGTCGCTGATAATGAAAATGAGGTCAAAATGAAAATCCAAGATGGCGCCGATGAAAATTTTCAGTTTTTTCTTCATGGGTGTCATTTTCGTCGTTTTTTTGGTCGCTGGAAAATGAGGTCAAAATGAAAATCCAAAGTGGCGCCGACGAAAATTTTCGGTTTTTTCTTCATGGGTGTCGTTTTCGAAAATCCAAGATGGCGCAGACGAAATTTTTTTCTATCAGTATTTCATGGCCTACCCTTCGTGGAATACCACTGCACGCCACTGCCTGGCAGCTCTAGAACGCGGTTTACATGACTGTGCTGATCGCGGTACAGTTAGCCTTCAGACATTTTATTAGCAACTTTTTTAGCGGTCGATCAAACACTAGATTTTTTCGTTAAACCTCAATTCACTAAGATTGTCGTCGGTAACTCAGTATCTTTCTAAAGGCGAGCGCACACCGTGGACGACGGCCCGGGAGGATATTTTGTCTTTACCCAACGTAAATTCACACGTAGCTAGTCGTGACAAGATACAGATTCCAATATTCAATGCCGCAAAGGGATATTCTCTTGGATTACTTTTGATGCCTCGGTGTGCGCTGGCCTTAAACGTCCACCCTACTTTTTTTTTCGGATGGGAAGTCATCAAATGACCCCTCCTGCTCTGGACTTTTACTGACTAAACCCATCCATGTTCCTTCATCGCCCTTTGTGTTCCGGGGCCACGGTATCTCTTTCGAACAGTCCCGCAGCCCCGGCAGGCATCAGCCCTTGCGGACCCCTTCATTTTTTGGTTACATCTCTTTGAGGCGCGCGTGGAACACAAACGCGCCGTCGACACGGCACGTCATAAGACGGACGGACAGCGAGCAGGGTTGGGGGGCTTTTGGGACCAAGACCGCGGTCCCGGATTCCACCTAAATATTTTTGAGTGGTATTTTGGGACCACAAGAAAAAAAAACTTAAAGTGCAGTTATCAAAAGAGATTAAATAATATTGTGATCAACAATTACATGAATTATTGTAGTAAAACTTCTATATAAACGGGGTATTAGGAAATTGTGAACTTGGAGGGTTGTATGAATGATTTTGATGATTATAATTCTGTAACTACATACGTTTTACAGCCGCGAATAATATTCTAATCAACATACAACCTAGCACTGGCCTGAAAATTGCAAAAACGTTAGAAAATTTGAATTTCGCGGGCTACCCTGGAGCATCAGCCTTAAAGCAATGTCTTAACTCGACCTGCTTTCCTCTGAACCTTTTTCTATAAGTACCAAATCAAAAGTCATTCACACTGGTTGTAATCTTAATCATTCGTATTCACCATTCACGCTTGTATTTTAAAATAATTACCGAGCGGGACTTCGGGAGAAGATAAAAGTAGATTATGATATACCGTCGGATAACTTTTTAATTAAGTTTACACTCAGAGTACCCGAATAATGTTTATTCATTTCAACAATTAATTATTACGTAACGTTAAAAGCTTTGAAAGCTTCTGTTCTTACATTTTGTGTTAATTTTTGATATGGCTCCTCTTTATCTTATTGAATTCTTCTACGTTTTTGGTACTATCAAGTCGAGGAATTTAATTTCAATTTTGATATCTTATGAAAACGTTTACGTTTTACTATGAAATTATATTAGGTCATTATCATTTGAATTGGTTCACATGAGATTAACTCGTTCAATTTTTATTTTTTTAGGCGGTACGTAATATGTGTTGCAAGAAATATCTAAAGAATTTGTATTTACCTGCTTATCCAATCTTTACACATTTCAATATTAAATTCACTTAACCAAATCTGAAACAAAAAACATGGCCGCACCAAACGGTCAATTTAAAAAAAAAACGTTTAAATCCGTTAAGAAAACAAAACATTCCATTCCAAATTCAAAAAGGAGTGAACAAAGAGCTGTCACTCAAACGTAGAACGGACACGCCCAGGGAAGGTTCAATCAGAGACCTCTTACTTCGTAATTACTCATGATTCTTGGTCAGTTCCGGAGTAATGACAGGGTACGATTTGATGATGCATTCTCCGAGTCTATGGTCATAGAATAAAAAGACATGACGTAAGTATATGATTATGATGATAGTATTCATTACTTTTTAATTTAGTTCGGTCATCGTCGGCGTTTCTTCTTGTCATGGCGGAAGAAAACGAAGCATTCCGAGCTTAATGTACTTTAGATATTTTACGCTTCTCTTACTTTTCTCGTATTAAAACACTCGCCTTCGTAGAAGCTAATTATTTTTTCAAAAACGTCTGTATTAACTGAGTTACTTCAACTGGCATTAAATCTCGAGAAATGCAGTTGTCTTCTTGACTCAGGAAAGTAGTTTTCGTATTTGTTGTCTTATTTATATCTTTCAAGACTATTAAAACTTGCTATTGAAAATTGGGTGCGAAAATTGGATTCGAAGGCACGAAACTACTAATTGTCGTAATTGGCTTACTTCAATTAATACAGAATTAACTTCACTACATAAACGGCAATGAATCAGAGCTAAATTTAGCACCTCTGCGCGCTTGATCTATGCGTCAGCGGAGGAAGCGATAATTCGTAGGTAATGGTGTAGTGTGTTCGCGATTTAGTTTCCAAACAGGTAAACAATTCGTAATATTTTTGTTTATAGAAAAAGCATTTGCAGAATTTTTAAGGGATGGGAAGGGACATAATTTATGGAGTGTAGAAGTCATGAAAGTAAACAACTTAAACTATTGAACCAATTTTTTTTTTTAATCTGGTGTTACCTACATTTTGTCGTTTTATATGATCATAAATGTTTGGAACATCAGATATTTTTTCGCGATTTCAGAATTAATTTGCTACGCTCCCTTATAGTACGTCCCTGTGTACGCACACATAAAGTTCAGGTTGCGCTACATCTTCAAAACATTTTCAATCATAGAAACAAAGATTTGCACAGCCTATAAGTAGGTACGAATCTGTGTTAATCGCGTTGTGAGCGATACAATGCCGGTGGCGGCAGGGGGCGGCGCGACGCGATTGAATATTTAATTGAATGTAGAGCGCACATGGCGAGGTCAACGACCAGGTTGCTTGACCGATGGGTGGCGATAAGATAAGCTATATGTAGTTTGGACGAAGATATCTACCAAAACAACACAGGGGGTTCCCTGTTTTGTCCTGTGTTTTTGATATTACAAATTCCTTTGTCTCTAAATTACTATTAGGCCCTTCTAATCCTAAAATTAGCAACTCTATTTGTGGCGGTTCAAACTTCGTTTGAAAACTGTTAGAATAAAGTTCTAATCAGCTTGCAAAAAAGCGGTTGTTACGTCAGTCACTGCGGCCGAATAGTGCGAAATGAGTGGTTTTTTTGCGATTTACAAAAAATCTTTGGATTTTTTTTCTATCGAGACAAGTTTATGGAATCGTGTTTTCGTCACACATAGTACTTAGCATTAATCCTCAACTTTGCCATATATTTATTTCAAAATTAATGCTGTAGTATTTTAGGCGTAACGGAGGATCATGCTAAGCCATTTTAGGCATGTTAGGCCCTTATTATTGCATCGTCTGAAACAACTTTTGCAAGAAATAGAATAGTTTATTTACAAATTGTTTGGAGTTTCTTCCTAACTTCGAATACCCTGATAAAAAAATATGATCTGAAACAGGGTTGATAAAAATCATGACTATTTCCTCGCTATCGAAGGGAAAAGCAGAGTTCATAACTCGTCCACAAAACCATTTTATCCTCGACATTACTATCAGCCCTGCTGAAAATAATTAGTATAGTTTTATCAAAAGGAAGACTATTTTTTCTGCCTTCTCGGTGCCTAATCTATCTCTTATTATATATTCTATTAAATATTCTTTCGACCCAGCGGAAGAAGCAACTGTACTAACATAGCAGTTGCTTGATTATTTCCAATTCTTCTTCGGTTATAGGTAAAAAAAATTGATATTTTGTATTGTGCGCCGTAGTTTATATCGGGGGAAGTGTCTTGACACATTTTGGCTGATTTGGTCGCAGTAAAAAAGTATTGATTTAACTTAATCGCGATTTAAATCACTGATTTAATTCAAATGATTTAAGTCATTACAACCCTGATTAGAAACCGAGAAGACATGTAAATATCACTTTATAAATATTCTCATAATATATTATTGATTAATTTAAATTCAATAAACCCTTTCAAATTAAACTCCCATTACTACTGCTAATCAAGATGGTTACGTAAATTATCGTAATTCGTACATCATTATTAACCCTCCCGTGCGGTCCCGGTGTCGGAGACCGATTGCAATATTCGACGCAGAATCTGACACAGTGAAATAGACGCGTCAGCTGCTCTGACACAATACTGTGATCCAATTTTAACGTACATCTGCCGCAAATGTCAAAGCTTATAGAACAATCGCGATTTTGCTGACTTGCTTATTTGATTGTGTTTAGATTTTTAGTTTATAAATTGTGCTACGGTTGCCATTATATGAAATTCAAACTATTTTTGGTTTTAGTCTATTTATAGCAGACAATACACCAGTAAAATTATAAATAACTTATCTTAACTAAAAAGAGATGTGTTAGTTCCGAGAGTTGCTAAGTACAATAAAACCTGCATAACGTACGAATTTACAACAAATTACCTAGTAATCTGAAAATGTTAGGTAAACTTGAGAATTTGAGATATACTTTTAAGAATTAATTGTATGAATGGTTAATTAAAAACAACTTCTATAGTATAAAAAATTAATAGAACGAAAATAGCGCTGTTGTAATATAATAATAATTTTGCTAAGGAAATTGTTATTACAAATATTTGCATACTATGTTTAATCTTAGCGAAACATATCTGTTCTATTTTTGTACTATCCTTACCTTTCCTTTCCTTACCTTTTATACCATGTTTTAAGTGAATAAATATAATATTCTTATTAATTAAAAAATAAAGCATGTCCAAGAAATATTAGGCGTTCTAGTGTATTTTCGCAACGTTTCTCGTAAAAAGAAAGGTTCTGCTAATTGGCAGACCATGTTTTCTAAACAAACATGTAGCGCTTTAGCGTCCAGGGTTGCCAAAACGGATTTTAATTTCATCCAAAAAAAAGCAATGCAAAAATAATCGAACGAAAATTGAGACTTTTTAAGACTAGCGCTTTGAATTAACGAACGCCGGAGTGAAGAGAAAACGACACCATAGAGGAAGGGACGGGATACTACTTCTCTTGCATTTTTGCTATCAAGTACAGCAGACTACAGACTGCTGTGGCTTGCATCGTAAGTAAATTCTTAAGACGGTACACTACGACGCAGCGAATAATTTCAATGAAATGCATAAGTAGAAAGTCACCCTTTCCATATCAAGTACGAAGCACTACCAGCCACTTTTTAACATTTAAAACGTGTATTTCATCCATTATGGCTTTCTATTATACTTCGCAACGCTATCGCTCCCCCTGGTCGAGGACCTACAGTCCTAACACGCCGGGTATCCCAAAAATGGCGACAAAATCTAACGCGCGTGAATAATTTTGTGACACAAATGCAACCGTTGTTGACTTTACTCTCCCCATTATTACTTTTTACGGTTTAACAAGCTCGTATTTTTACTTATCTCGTTGTGTGAATTGTTATTATATATTTTCGTACAAAGGGTGGCAACCCTAGTTTCGTATCGGTAGGGCTGATGCTATTGTGGTCGCTTATATCAACGACGTATATTGTGACGCTTTTAAACGCGAAACTTTTTTATTAGATGTCTTTTTACAACTCTGCGTAGTTTTTATGAGTTTGATGAGCGATCTCGGCCCGAAAATTTAGGGGCTATCGTCACGATCTTAATATCCGAGAAAGTTTTGACGAGCGCTAAAAAGATGTGTACAATATTTTTATCGCGAATCGTGAAGTTTTTTGCAATTACCGCTATTTGTTTCAAACTCCCTGAGCTGGATTCAATTCAAAACTCATGATTTTGCTCTATTTGTTTTGTTTATTTGCTTTATTTACAGAATTACAGCACAATTACGAACAAACTGAAATTGCAGCTTGATTAATTAGAACAACGCTAAAATAACATATTTACATTCAAAATTAGATCGATATATTACATTACCACTTTGCCTTTGAAACTAAACACAACACGATATCCTATTAAAAATAAATCAACATTAATTATTAGCCCCGACATTGGGAATGGGACCGACCGCGGTGGAGCAGTTATACAAAAATAATTATATCAAAACACGTTGGAACTACAACAGCTGACAACACACAGCCAATCCGATCAACCCGTACGATGCAGCCTAAACAGAAAACAATGGAGCGACCTTTCAATAATAGAACATTGGATACGAAGTATCCGAACACGATACCAATTACCTACAAGTATGTTACGTCGATACTAGAAATTTCAAATTGGTATCGAATTATATTAAAAGTTTATTAGCCGTTGCCTCCGGTGTTTAATTGTGATTTTTGTTTGCGTTTGTATCGGATAATTGGTATCGATTTATTGTTGTTACCAACTCAGTAACGAAATGTTAATCATTTGTTGATACGATCGGGTGATACGAACAGAAAATTGTTTTATAGTAATTTTGTTATTATTGTAAATTAACTAAGTGCCCATTACAAAATAATTTGACGTAGGTTGAATAGGCATAGTAAACTATTCACGTGTCAAAATCAATTCACGTCAAAATGGAATGCCATGAAAATATCGCCCTATTTACTTAAGTCAAAAACGTCGTTCTAGTAGCTTTCAATGCGAGCGGCAGTCACGGAATTTTCATCGTGCGACAAACTGTCAAAATTGCCAATGTGAAAGCAATATTCGTTCAGTTTTTTTAAGCACTGTAACGGAACTATTAACCTGTGTGAAGAATAGCACAAAGCGTCGATTCGAGTGACCACATTTTAACAACAATTTCACCGTACAAAGACCAATTACGATGTCGATCAAACGGGTAGCGGTGAAAAATTGGTATCGTTTCGACCGGCGAGCAGCGGAAGGGTTGGTGCGTTTGTGAGAAATTCTACCGCGTGATCGATGTTTTCGCGGAAAATTTCCGGATAAAATCCTGTAGACATAAATAGCAGATTATTGGGGATTCTGTTTGATATGGTCAAGTGAGTATTTTGTGAATAAATCGGATTTATTTTTTTGATTCCTTTGTGAGCGTCATGTTAGTCAAAGCAGTGAGTCGAAGCAGAATTTATTTGAACGTTTTTTTCTCAGAAATATGTTGTAAACGTTGATTACAAACTGATAATGTATTATATCATGAGACTTAAGTATCTTAATAATTACCACAATAAAATACGCATACTACTACCAATATGTTCAGCAAGCGACTGAAAGTATCCCTAAATAATACACAAATTGACTACGAAAAACACCCCTTGTAATGTTCTACTAACAAATATAACTTGAATTGTGAAATCAAAGACATTTGCCGGGTACCTCTGCCTACTTGTAAAGGGTACTTCCAACTTATTATTAGATATTCGTAAAATATTCCGATCACGAAACTCTACTCCAGGAGAATAAATTTAATTTATTCCACTCCACCCGTTACCGTTTTTCATAACCTGATATATATAAAGAATTCTCATTTTATCGTCGAAATTGTTATTTTCTACATATTAGCTGTGTTATTCTATCGCTTTTTCTCCCATTATTTAGTACCTGTAATAACACTCATTCACGAAATATTGGGTGTTAATAATATAGCTTGTGTACAAAAATTCTGGAAAAGGTAAACAGATTTTGGTCTAAAAAGGCCTGTTGCCTTGAAAGTAAAGCCTCATTCATCCGTCAATTAAGTTTAGGAGCTTTTCTCGTTAAGTATTTTTTAACTACAGAAGAATTTATTAAGCCAAACTTTCAGCAACTTTTGCTAAGTAACTCTACTATCTAAAAGTCAAGATACATTTTCACCACGACATTTCACTTTAAAACTACAACTTGATTCTAATAATTTCATCAAAATCCGACACCAAGTATATTTCATCATACAAAAAGGAAGTCTAAGAAGCAGCAATTGAAGTGGAAATTCCTTGAGAGGAAATAAAAATAAAAGGAAAGAGGAACACCGACTGTTTATCATCTGGCATAAGTTGCAACATTTTACGGCAGGAGCGCTTTCTCCTGAGATGTTTGCAATCTCTCACAAGTTTTGCTGTGGTTCTATTTTTATGAGTAAATCCAACGTGTTTTGTGTCTATGGTGCTTATAGTTCGTGCAGTAAGTGCCGATTTGGTAAACGCATAGACAAAATAGAATATTAATTTCCATAAACATGCGTCCATAAATATTCCACAAAGATATGATTCAAATATCATTAAAAATCAAAGGTTGGGCAAATGGGTTGTTGTTCTTAAATATATGAATAAAAAGTTTGAAAAAATTCGTCACAAGACTAGTCTAGTTCTCGGGTCAGGCAGTGTGATTGGGTTTTTCCATCAGATATTTCTCAGAAACAGCTCGGATTCTGGTTCACCTATGTTCAAACTTTCGAGGATTAACAGGCGTGATGTTATATTTTTTATAACACATTTGCTCGTAAAGGGTCTCTTATTTCACCAATTTCAATATCGTATTGTATCTCATTACGTACTTGTGCATTATTGTAATGTAAAACGCACGGTTTATCAAGATGCTCCGTCTAAAACGAACGGTACTTTTTTAAATCTTAGCAGAGTTTTTATGTCAGAAAAGTGGTCAACATTTTATGAATTAAATTAACTTTGGGAGATAAAATATAATAACTATAACTATAACTTGACAACATTAAAAATGCCAACTGGCAACGTAATAATCAATTTTACAAATTGTTCAAATTTTTATAACAGCTTTAACAAGTGATTAAAAATTTATACGTTTAAAAAGTCCGAGTTTTATTTATTTCCTCGCAAATATGTTATAAAACGTCGCATGACATACGTGCGCTTTGATAATTACAGCCTCTGCTTTCTTGTAGCCCTCGCCTGCGGCTCGGGCTAGCAATATCGCCTCGGCTGTGATTTTCAACTTACCGCACTTAAGTATATCATAATATAGTATTCGTGGTTATAACTTACAAAACTATTGTTTCGTAGACGTCGGCGTCGTTAATCATTTATTGTTAACTCAACAAAGCCATTACGAAATAAAACTATTCTATTACAGGAAATCTCATGATAACCTTACCAAGTTACCAGATATACATAGAAAAGTGTTCTCTACACTCTTGAACTTGATGCTCTCAATTTCCCTTTACAATACAATTGATAAAGTAAATAATACGAGTACAAGAGATTGCAACTGACACATATTCCACGTCTTATATATCCTACGACTGATATCAGACATTTGTCACTCGAACCAATTGTCGTAAATAACGAGGAATATTTCTTCGCATAGAGCAAGTCGTAGAATAGTTATGTAAATAAAATTTATTATTATAAGTAAATAATTGCGTGTGCGTCTCTTTCTTCCATACGAAACATATTATGGGTTAGAATGAGCGCCCTATAGTTTTCTCCACTTACTTTTTCATACATAACATTACGGCTGTTGTCCTCGAAGTGTTAGGCAGAGGTGTACCTAATAAATAGTACACCCATGTCGCCAGTTTTGTATACTAGGGGTCGAGCCTATTGATATCAACCAGGTCAACAAATCCAGAATCCTAGATGGTTCTGAGAAATACCTGATGGTAAAACCCAATAACACTTTACCACCACTTGACCAATGAGGCAGTCAGTGACCAGTGTGGACAACTCGGTGCCAAATGCGTAGCTACTGAAATGCTAAAACGTCAATTCTATTTTTTTTTTCTTAATTTGGGCCAGTCCTGTTGTAAGTCGATGTAGAAATTGCCAATTCTTGTCTCTGATCGACAATTTTCTACTTTTGACATAAACTCATACGACCTCTTAGTTCGTTTATTACTCTGTGTAAATAACTAGAAGAATCTCAACTCATCGCTAATTATTAGAGCGGCCATCTGTCGACTAACCTATGATCGATATTGAGGGGCGCCGATTGTGATTGTGAATCGAGTTTATTTGATTTACGATTTTTTTTGTTGTTCGCTCTTGCGTGTGAAGGGTAAGCTGAACATTAAAATGAGAATTGGACTAGCAATTAAATTTCAAAAGTTTTTTGTAATTCCAGAATCAAAATTAACGTGACAAAGACGCCAATACACCAAACGACACAAATATGTGACAAAGTGGTAGGTGAAATTGTGGCTTGGCGTGGGGGCACGCGCGTGCGTTTATGCTCTGGTGGTCAAAAAGTAAAACGCGCTTGTTACAACGCGCCTAGAAATCTGGTCAAAAATAAAGCTAAATAATTCCAAAAAAATACCAACAAGGAACCTTCACAAAAATGCCATTCTATAAATTCTAGAAGGACTCATAACGCCGCAAATTCTTAATAACACCCAACATTAATCCAGTTACGTGCGGATAACAACAGTTATAACTGGATCTAACCGGTTATTGGAGGGAGCCGTAAATTTTACGTGTACCAATAACGTGTTGCGATGTGCATGAGACATAAGCCGTGTTCGCCTAAATTGGACACTATGGCAGCACCGGGCTTCGGATTGGTGATAAAAATTGAGTTTTACATTGTAAATTGACCCTTATGCACTTTTGATTAACGGACATTGTTATTTTGTTGCAGGTAATTCTTCTTCCGTAGAGAAGACTGTATGGAGCCAATTTGTTGCAAATCTGAGGCTAAATCGGTTGGTAAAAAATAAAAACATTACGGTACTTACTATAGGTACATGTCATTTATTTTCTTGGCTTTTTGAAAGATGTTAGTGGTAAGTTTAATATTGCTGACTGATAAAATACCGTTACAACTCAATAGATAATTATGTAATTACAGGAGAATTTTTAAAGCCATAGTAGAGAAAATGAGCATGCAAAGGATAGGTCATTTCTGTATCAATTTTTCCTCTCTAACATAGACTGCTAGATTACCTACCCAGTTATATTTTTGCTATAATCACTTGTCTCTTAAAATATTTCCTCAAAAGAGGCAGTTGACGTAACTTCCATAGCTGCAACGAGATTGATCCTACATATTTAATACTCTTCCAAGCAATGTCACAAAAGCCTTTACAAATGCTTCAGCATCCATATTTGATCTAACAAATTTAGCCAAACAACATCTATGAAGAATAAAATAAACAGTTTCCTTAGAAAAGATTTATGCATAGTACTTACTGTGTGCGTTTTATGTGTGCACTTGCATATTATAGGGCTGTCTTACCTCAGAATGTATCCGGACATGTCCGACTTTTTGGTCTTTCGTCTAGATTTGAGCAGTCTAAAAGGTACGGATGAATTGTGGACACGGGACACTGACAGATATCGGTTTGACCGAAACTCTAAGTTGATCTATTTTAAAACAAGCTTTTACTAAAATGAAAAGACGAAAATTAGGTTAATCTATCAACATTGAGGAGACTGTGCCTGGCTGCAGGATCAGGTCATGTCTATCTTTAAAATGTATTATCATCAGAACTAAAGCTGTTTGCAAAATTTCAGCTCAAGGTTTGAAATTTAGTTGCTAGAATTGACGAATACATACTAACTAACAAGGCGAGTTAAATAAAAGCTTATAATGACTTACTTTTTCGCAACTGTCTAGCTTATTGTCAGGACTTTTCATTCAATATGGTAGCCCTACACACAACGGAACACAAAGCAGCCTGTAAAGCAGTATTATCGGCATTTTATAGAGAATGCATCGCCTTTGAACACGACTGGGAGCAGGTTTTATTTAAAGTAACTCAGTTGCTAAAATCGACGCTTTTTGACGCCGAAACTGCCGAGTTTTGTGTCGTTTTGTGAGCTTGTAATGGAGTTAGTGTAGTGTTATTTGGTAGGAGTTCGTTGGGTGAGTTGAAGGTTATTTTTTAATGGGTTTTTGTTTAATGATTTATTAGGTACTTACCTAATAAATAGCCAAAATTGCTACTTTGGCTGCTTTGTTGTATATGTTTATTCTTCTTACATTCGTTTGGTATACTTGCTTCTTCTATAATTAATTGAGGATTAAAATATTTGCATCTATAATCGGGACTAAAAAAAATGCAATATTGAACATACAGACCTAATAAGTAAACAATAAACTATGGACTGTAGTCTGAAAACAAAAGTTTAATTTAATAAATATTTTCCTGTAGTTAAAAAATTACCGGGTTATTCCCGTATTTTCAGAAGTCACATTTTAACGTCAGTCAAAAAACAATAAGTACATGTTTGTTGCTAAGTTGACATTGCGACTAGTTTTTAAATGTTTTTACACACGGGAAGTGAGTTGATTTTTACTGCTTGCATCTTGCAACACCAAAAAACGATAATATTCAAATAAAACCCTCTAATGACGCATCACTATCGTTTCATCATACACACGAACATACGACAATATTTAACGTCCGTATCAAACTGGCACAAATCGTAGACGTCGTCGACCGATACGTGTCGATAACGTCCGATACCGCACGATAACGGACGATATCGGACGGCACACAATGAGTGTCAGTGTTGCGAAAGTTTACGTTACTAAAAATATTGTGTTATCTACTGCTGACTGCTGGGTACTTGGAAAAGCTTGATTGATAAAAAATATGTTTGATTTTGTAGTATTGGTAACGTTACTGGTTGTAACTGAAGACCAGTATTTTCCTATAATTAATCGAATATTTTAGCAATTACATCGATTTGATAGTATATTACAATAAAAGTACACCATGTGTAAGAACCAAAGCTACGTCACAATCAAATAACCAAGGTTCCATTTAGACTGTGTACTTTATGCCATAATACACAGATATCCCTAGTTTCAACGAATTTCCTAATATAATCGAGTAGGGAAATGCTTATTAAAATTCTCCTTATTTATTCCCAAAACACATCTAAATTTGATTACCAAACCAATTAGTATTTTCACATTCAAAACAGACTCAAATCGAAACAGACAGGCTGACGGCGCTTAATGCTAAAAATCTCTTTTATTTAATAAAATGTTAAGGTAGGTAGGTTGGTGTTGTGGTTAGCCATATTATTATAGTTAATGTTATAATCTCGGGGACGCGGGGAGAATCACAATAAGCAATTAAGAACGTGAGAATAACAAAGTAACAACGTACAGAATGCTAACTCTGAACTTGTGATAAGAGATTCAAATCGTTAGTACGGAAAATAGTTTTTGTTTTCTGTGAATCTGATGGTTTGAAAGAGTTTTAATGCCCTAACATTAAAGAAATTGTGGTTAGAAATCATCGACAGTGCATCGTATTTTGTGTCTTGCTTGACGCAGTCAAGAGAAAATGTCCGGTTTTCTTTTAATATTTAGCACTCCAGAAAGTAATGCATGCTTATATGCTAGGTTTGGTATCTTAGAAATATAACGCTTTAAATGATAATGAGCGAGGCTAAACCAAACCGTGGTAGACGAATATCGATTTATTGAGCCGTATGCGATTCATTCTACAAGTTAGCACGAATCGATCAGATTTTCCATTCTGTACTTTACTTACTCTTTGGTAACAATAAGGCAATTACCTATAAATATTATGTTTTCATTTTAACTTGTGAAGTCGTTAATTAGAGAATCTGTGTAGGACGTACATTATTAGTTTATTGAGTTTTTGATCATAAGTTGCTTACAACATCAAGGCGTGTGAAATTTGATCATTGTTTTCATCTTGACTTCAACCGTAATTATAACGGGCATCTCTGGCATGTTGATGTCAAGCAATTTACAGCAAGCCCTATAAGTATCTACTGAATTTTTCATTCCCAATTTTTATTTTATTCCAGAATCGTGTTATGAATCACGTAATGTGTGATTCTGTTTGATTGTGATTCACACGAAACTTGTTTCGACGTTTCTTCTCAAGCGTCCGTCAGAAAAGAAATGTTTAAAACAGGTAGTTAGTGGGAAATAATGTAGTTAATAAAAAACAGATTTCTGTTAACCGATCTTCTTACTGATTAAAACACCATTTAATTTCACAAAAAAACTCACTTACGGGTTAAAATAAAACGGACACATTAACTTAAACCTAAATAATAAATACAGACAGATATCTTAAAAAAGGTAAACTCAGTGCCATCGACATTCAATAATTATAATGCAGGTAACAACTTACAATTAGCCAGGCGTTAGGCGTAACTCGGACACTTCTCCGCGTTAATCGGATGCACAAATAAAAAGAACTTCGAAGCTTTGTTTAGAGTTTATTTTGAAAGCAGTAAAATGCAGTGTTGGGAAGTTTTATGATGAAGTGTTGCGGTTGAATGTAAGAAGTGTTTTTAAAGATTTGATTTGGTGAAGAGCACTGATTGTTGTTGATTTGTTTTGGTCTTTCTAGAGTAGCCTCAAGCTTGGGGTACTTACTTACTTATGGTTAGATTGGAATAAGAAAATTGCTAAAAAACCACCACCAGCCAGTCTTACCAAGGGGTCTCGTATTACCCAATACTAACTGGGTTATGGAGGTAAGATAGACAGCCGCTCCACGTAAAATACTGGTATTCAGTTGCTTCCAGTAAGCACCCTATAAACATGTATAGTAAAAAAACAGTTTTTGGAGACCGAGGTTTTATCAACAAAATGTCATCTATACCTGATACCTCGAAATATGCTGCAAATGTTGTATTTCATTATAATTTGTAATCGGTAGCAATTACAGCATCCACAATATCATGTTCACCGAAAATATATATTGTGTAATATTCATGCGTGTAAAATATAGGTACTCAAATAAAAAATGTAAAATTCAATCTACTCTAGCGCCTACGAGTATCATGTTTTTTTCAAACTATCATTACAATCAAATTAGCATAGTTTGTATGAAATAAACACCAAAACACATTACTCCCCTCTGTCGCAGTCGGGTGTCTTCCGCTATCATCGTAATCAAAACCGGATGCGTTTCATAACACGTTAAAAATAGCCGTTTAACGCAGCGTCAAATAAAAATGTGCTTTATTATAGATAATACGAGTAACTTGTTATTTATAACTTAAACGTGTATGGAGATAATAAATTATCAAGTCATCATTACAGCACTATTCTCAGATTCGGCTCAAAATGGTAAACCTGTGAATTTATAGAATCTTATGACAGCATATTCTCGTCATCTTTTATCGTAACATACGATACATATTATTTACTATTACAAAAATCCAAATAAAAATCAACGGAACACCACTAACCATAATAAACGCCAAACTATTTTAATAAAACTGTCAAATTAAACCATTGTTTAAACTGTCAACCCTACAAGAATAGGGAAGTGACACCTATTGCCTTAACGCAGTGAAATTTCTCCAATTAGTGTGTTTCCAATCAAATTAATAGCCCATAGAGGTTACAATGAATGTACGGTGTCCGGTTTTCGACAATAAATTAGATTCTACCGTGAATGTTGTTACCTCTTGGCCATGACCACTGTGCTCAAGCGACAAGCGTTTTGCAACTGCCGAGAAAACAACTACTACTACTATCTATGTTGTATATCAACTATCTGGTGTCCACGACACAAGCCTCGTTGCTTAGTGTGGCACTAAATGGCGCTGTGTGTTAATAAATAATAATAACTATATAATTAATTAATAAAAGACCTAACATAACATCACGCCTGTAATCCCCGAAGAGTTGAGGCAGAGGTCTTTATGGTGATGGTGGAAAAACCCAACAACACTGCCCTACCCAGGACCTTATACTCAGAAGTTGCGCTAGACCAACAGTCACAAATTAAAGACGTTGGTTAAAACATACCATGAGCTATCGCGATACTCACGCGAAGAAAACAACACAAGTCGTATCGCCGGAGGCTGTGGACGAGGCCTTAGAGAGCTACTAATACCACGTTTTGTTAAGACATTGTATGGGTATATTTGTCAAGATAAGGAGGTTTAGTGTTGCGACATGTAAAGAAAGACAAGTTGTGTGAAAGAAAGTGAAATTAAATATTCTTGAATACAATGAAATATAATGTTCTCTATTGTACAAAAAAATAGTCATAAATAATAAAATGTTATAAGCGGTACTACCGCTCTAGGCGGTTTTTGCCAGACAATCGTAGACAAACCAGACATTATTAGCTTGTAAAAGAAAAACAAAATAGATAGAATAATGTATACAGGCTTAAAGTTTATTAATAATGTATACAGGCTTAAAGTTTATTATTTTCATTTAGATTAAAAAAGCATTCAAACCCTAAACATAAAAACGTAAGCGATTCACATCATCCGCCATCATTTCTCCATAAAGATAGTCCGACATTTTATTTATACATAACCTCAAAAATCAGTATGCAATTATGTAAATCCTATGACAAAAGAAGATAACAGCTCATTCATTTAACCATTTATAAACCTATTCACGTCTCCCACAAGCTGGCATTACCGACTCCTCGATAAAAAGTCACAATTTATATCCAAAAGTAATTTTGGAACTGTGTTAAAAGGGAAAGCAGACAGTTTGTGGTCACAGTAGAAAATAATAAACAGTATCTCAACTGGGCAATTTTATGTCATTATGCTTGGGTTTTGCTGACATTGTGATGCGGAGGAATTTGCAAAATTTTGAGTATGAATGTAGATGGCTATAAGAGTAGAAGAAGACCAAAGAAGCGATGGATGGACTGTATGAAGGATGATATGGCTAGAAGGAGGTGACTACTGACCGTAAAAGGTGGTTGTGAAAGTCGGAGCTCAGGGTGTTTTCCTCTCCTAAGCTATTCTGTGCCAATTTACCAGCCTACTGCCAATTCAGCTGTTATGCCCGGCAAAATCAAAAATCAAAATCAAAGCATTTATTTCAAATAGGCCAGGTACAGGCACTTTTGAATTGTCAAAACAAAGATGAAAATTAAATGTAGCTACAGTCCCAGTCACAAGACATAAAAACTGTGAAAGTACTGTAGTCGCCCATTCCCTAGCGTAGATCTCTATGGAGAAGAACGGGCAAGAAACTCCATGGACACTCTTTTAAATGAAAATGTTGTTACAAAATCTTGGTTACGTCATTCGTGTTGAGATGGTATGTTATGTGAGAACAATGTAGCAAGATGTGCACGTTAAAAGTGTCCATAGTAAAAACAAAAAATACAATTCAAAAATAAACATTCAAATAAGCCATGGCAACTAAGAGATGACCAGTCACAACTGACAGCGCCCGTTCACGAACATGACGCATGGATCAGCACCATTCAACTCAACCATTTTGAAGGGAACTAAATGATCCGACACACGCGCCACCATCAGCGAGACATTAGAGTGAGCATGACATACTCGCAAGCATCAGCTAAGCGCTGTTGGTCGTGTTACGAATGTATTGTTGATCTACTGGTAAAATATAGATACTATGTTAATGGTGTCGCGTGTGTCAAAGAGTTGGAGTCAATCATGATCAGTGTGACACTTGGTAGAAAGGATTATGGTGATAACATGGTTTATGGCTGATAAGTAATGGGTTTTTGATCAGACAAGTTCGTAAATGGCGTAGAAGTAGAGGATTAAGTAGTTTTTGAACTTGTTGCGAGAGACTTTCGCTCAACAATGAAGTTATGGGTGTCTTCCGGCTTAAATGCGATGATGGTGCGATTACCAATGACCCGAGAAAAATATCATCCACATTATCGTTTATCGATTTTGATTGGTATTAGATCATAGACCATCAATGTGAAAAGAGTGATAAGTGGTTCATGGTATATGTTTACATTCAACCAAAATAAAATAGTAGGTAGGTACCTATGCAACAGGACCGAAACTGACATAATATGTATCTCTCAAAAACTCATTAAAACTAGCACGGAATTCGAGGTCTTAAAGATCAACATAGAGGACAAATAGACGAAACATTCTTCAGCTTATGACGTCACATCATAGCAAATAGTTGAAAGAAATAAGTTAAAAGCAGAATTGAAATTTCGAGTAGGAGGTTGGCGGGAACGGTTAAGTAACACATCACGAAATATTCATACAAGGAAGGAACATCTTAAGATTCCCAGTATGCAAATATTACTTTGCCAACGTTTGGGGTGCGGTACGAACCTGAAGAGACGAGCGATTTAAAATAAATGTTTGTGTTCATATAAGTGTAGATGACAACAACAACAACAACAACAGCCCATAACGTCCACTGCTGGACATAAGCCTCTCCCATGATGGGAGGAATTTCCCGTAATCTCCACGCTTGGCAGGCGGATTGGAGATCGCAGTGATGAAAGACTAACAGAAAACGCTGCTGCCCATTCTCTGGTTTACGGAGGCGCAAGGTGTTCTGCCTCAGACATTAGTCGCCTTATACGACACCCGTGAGTGTAATGGGTTGGTTCTATTCTACTCTGCCGGATACCACACGGCCTACACGGCCACACATGACATGACAAAATAAAATCTAATTAGTCCGTCAGATACATTTCCAAAAACTATTGGACACATATTTTTTCTTTTTTCACGTAAACAAAAAATGAAGACGATACAGTGCGTCGAAAACTCGTGTGACGTCAAATTTGAGTACATTTTTTGGGTTCCGTACCACAAAAGGAAAAAACGGAACCATTATAAGATCACTTTCTTGTCCGTCTGTCCGTCTGTCACCACCGATTTTCTCAGGAACGGGTGTTCAAAATTTATACCAGATACTGAATCCAGGTCCTGACTCAACACGACAAAAAGATATGGGCAAATTTAAATATTCGCGAAAACTTGTAAGTACCAAAATGTACCTTAATTTTAACCTATTTTTTATTTTTCGGACTTTTCCCTTTACTTGTGCTGTAAGACCGTGCTTTTGACCAAAATTGACAATTCTAGGTCAACCGGAAGTACCCTATAGGTTTTGAGTCGAAAACTTATATGGTAGTTCCCGTTGACCTAGATCCCGAAATTTGGCGAGAAGCAATGTGAGCACATAAAATCTGAAAACCGTAAGAATGTAGTTTAATAACAAAAAAAGCGTTTTACTATTACAAACTTATTATTTGCTATTGGTGCAATAGCCATTTCTAGGGATCGAACAGTAAAGTTAAGTTTGTCCTTTAAAAAGTTTGTACGAAACCCTCGGTGCGTGAGTCCGACTCGCTCTTGGCCGGTTTTTTTACTCAAATGTGACGTCACACTCATGATCTTTGACACGTTTTATCTTCGTCAATTTTTATTAATTTGTTTTAACAAAAAACACGTATCCAATATTTTTCGATATTCTAACTGACAGACCTAGACAGAATCATATTTTTTTTTAGTAAGTCATTATGGACGAAGAACACATGCTGCACCAACCTAATTTAATTGGGATAGAGAATATAATGACGGTTAAGTTGTATTATGTCATTTTCCTAATTATTTTTGTTGTAACTGTAATTTGGTTTAGCACATGGAAGCCAGCGTAAGATAGGTATATGCATTACTGCTGTTACTGGAAGGTAGTTAACCGATTGATAGTCACAGTGGGCCCATGTAGTTCATTATAGTACACTGCTTCTCACAAAGAGTTCTAATAGTGGGACATTATAGGCTGATCAAGCCATGTCTTAGATTCTGAATCAATAGAAAAACGGTTTTGTCGGTTCGTAATCCATGTAAAAATTATTATTTTATACATTTTCGGTAGCATAACAATAACGTGCTACAAAAATATACTTCTTTGTCTACACTGAGTGGCAAAAGAGGCCCTAGATAAAATGCCATTCCATGAGAGAAAAAGATGATGGGAAGGTCAAAAATGTTTTGTAGAAATACAAAACGCCATGGAAGCGATTGCCACTTGCCACTCGTCTGGGCCATCTGAACAAAGCTCAGAATTGAAAAAGCTTGTCACTGACTTGACTCTTATAACCTTTCCGCTACCGCTTATGACCTTATACTACAAAAGTGACTATACCTTACACCAGTATATATTCTACAAGAACTCCGGCTGCGTTTAGAGCGGCGACAATGCCAAGTCGTTATTACAAATTATTGCACTTTTTACTTATGCTACCATAGGGTTTTATATTCCTAAGTGTCGTGATTTATTCCTTACTTTATTCGTTTATCAAATTAATTGAAGGGTACGACTTTATGTCCAGAAAACATTGCTTTTTAAGAACCACTTGCAATCTTCGCTCCTCTTTAACTTTATTTTACTTTATTTAAATTTATTTTTTAACGGCAATCTTTGAATTTTTACATCTTCTTTTATTTTTATGTTGTGTTCTATTGCATTATAATTTTAATGCAAGTGCGGAAGAGCGGACTCACCTAACACAAGCGTCTCCTTGCTTAAAAGTGTTTTCCAAGTCCTGTTTCTTTAAGCCTTAGGTGATTGAAACAAACATTTTTTTTTTTTATTATCTTCTTCATCCGTTCGAATTTCAGGCGCCATTTGTCCATCTTTCTGTTTCTTTTTACCCCTAGAAGGATAGTCTTCTCTCTGTCACATCTTTCCTTCTCCATTTACAACTTTCTAAGTAAAAATCTGAGTTACTGATAAACCAATTGGTCGTTTTTGGTACGTTTAAGAAAGCGCCCACAGCCCTATCTTTAAGACGTTGTCTGAAAATCGATAGGCGATGGGTCCCGAGCTGAAATCCAACACGTTTGAACTGTACTGAACCCACTGACTTGTGGTAGACGTATTCAGCTGAGTTCAAGTGGGTAACAAGAGTCTTAGCACCTACCCAATATACTTCACTTCACACAACCAGTTACATAGTGTGAATTAAATATAGACAAATTGAACATGACACTCGCTCTATGTAAAAATAATAAAGTTGGAAAAAGACAACATTCTTTTTTTTAAAGTTTATTTACAAAACCGTCGAGGAGGAGCTCGTTGCTAAATAATAACAGCCGTTCGGGTTGAACTTTCGGTTAAGCCGTGCTAACCTAGGTTGGTCCGTGGATGGGTGACCACCCATTACATACCGAGTTTCTCCGTGCCCGGGAAAGCACGTTAAACCGTTGGTCCCGGCTGTAATTTGTAGATTTTTTACAGTCGTTACAGATAGTCAGTGGCCCGAAAGTCTAACCACCAGTCTTACCAACGGGTATCGTATTACCCAGTACTAACTGAGTGGGTTGTGGTGTGGAGGTCAGATAGGCAGTCGCTCCATGTTATATACTGGTACTCAGATGATGATGATCATTTAAAAAACCATAATATTCAAGGTCCAACAGGGTAGATATCGTACCCGGCGCGTTTGTAACTGTTATTTTAATAGTCTCAATAATATTTTCCTTCATATCCATTAGTATTACATACAATACACCAAAGATATTCACAAACCCTTTAAAAAAAACAAACCACCACCAATACCACATAAAATTACCATAACCGTTTCTAATCTTAAAACAAGCCACAAAAACAAAGCGTTATAGGTGTTTAAATCCGCTCATACCCGTCCGTAGACGTCCATAGCCGTTCCTATATCCAAAGCCCATAAGGCATGGTAAAATGAAGCTATAAAGGGCCTGTGGTAGCGAAACGGTAGATGCATGCGGTTTATGATGATTGCGCGTCAAGAAACAATAGCCCCTTATTGTTTATAGAGGACTGGCTCCAGAGTCTGGTCGCTGGATGTGGCTGTACGGTATTTTTTTTGTGTGTGCGTACTTGAAACATACTCTGTGGAATTTATCGAACGCTGGCTGGTTAGAAAAACAACAATGTATTTTTTTTTAATATTGCGAAGTTCTTCTAACTGGAAATGTACCAATAGATTTGAGGATATCGAAACAAGCTGTGTTAGTATGTTATAATGTCGGCGTTCCTACGATAGAGTATATTATTATATTTTTTTTACATTAAATAGGCTTGCGTTTGGCCGCAACTCGACTAATGTGAAGCGATGATAGGGCCTAGGGCTCGGCTTCTTCTAAAAAAAAGATTAAATTTTATCTTATTACATAAACTTTCTACCCAAAATTTGAGTCGTGTGTCTGAGTTATGCTCGTTACTATTTCTATAATTTCAGACGCAAAAGCGTGCATAATTGCAGACGCACGTACACCGTATACTCGACTTCTGGTCAAACGAAAAGTAATAACTTCGACGCAAACGAGAAAATCTAAAACAGATCCTAATCCCGACAATGGTGTCGATTCTGTTGTGCACACACTAAACTTAATTTAGGCTATGGCTATCTTTTACTAAAAGGCAGTGCGAGAAAAGGACGGCTATAGCTATAAAGTAAGTTAGAGATGTCAAACTAGTTTATGCCTTGCGCTTCACCGTGTTTTTAGTCGACATGTTTTTACGTGCACCCTTCATTTGTACGGAAATATTAGTTCCAACTTAATTTGACAGCTCTAAATTACGTCCGTCTCTTTCTCGTTTTATTAGAGAGAAAAAGATAGCAATAGCCTAAATTAAGTTTAGTTTGTGCACAACAGAATCGACACCAATATCTAACAAACACGGAACTTAAAACAACACAATATCGATTTAGCAAAACCGTAACATTTTAGCCAGTCATACATCAAGACGAATACAGTTTCACCATAATAGTAACTCGAGAGCAATCTTCGGCCATTATCTGAATCCCTTTTTGATAAAACGTGAAGATACATAGACTTCGCCATTTAAGAAATGGTCCACAAATGCTAGTGAAAGTTTTATTTCAAAAGGATAAGATCAGCTGAGAAACGTTACGAATTGAACCGAGTTTTTTTATTATACTTATTTGAGATAGCAGATATGTTTTTAAAGAAAGTTAGCTTTAAAACACTTTTTTAAGCTTTCACGTTTTAAAACTAAACTAATATTGTCACTTACAGGATATCTTCCGTGATTATTCATCATTTTGAGCTCCCGATATTCCCGGTCATCCTGTGATCACGGCGCTAGCAGCTTCGAAATATCGGGAGACAGTGGTGTCGATTCTGTTGTGCTCAAACTAAAATTAATTTAGGCTATTGCTATCTTTTACTAAAAGGCAGTGCGAAAAAAGGACGGCTATAGCTATGAACTAAGTTAGAGATGTCAAACTAGTTTATGCCTTGCGCTTCACCGTGTTTTTAGTCGACATGTTTTTACGTGCACACCCTTCAATTGTATGGAAATATTAGTTCCAACCATTTGACAGCTCTAAATTACGTCCGTCTCTTTCTTTCTTTTATTAGAGGGAAAAAGATAGCAATAGCCTAAATTAAGTTTAATTTGTGCACAACCGAATCGACACCATTATAAGTAAAGTTAGTATTATTTTAACTAAATCAATCCGCCTTAAAAAGACGTTGCATTTATTGTTCGTGCCTAAGTTTGACCAGCATAGCTATTCACAACGCTTCGATTCGATTTTCGATTCGGAAAGTCGTATGTCTATCTCGCTCGATTTTGTAATGTCAAAAAAAGATAGACATACGACTTTCCGAATCGAAAATTGAATCGAAGCGTTGTGAATAGGGGGCCAGGAGTGGCATAGCGACATGTCAGTATGATTATTTACGTTCGACTTGCCTATCTTTAATCACAGAAAAGAAAATGAGCTTCGATTTTCCTTTAAATCTATCACATTAACAATTCCCAAAAAAAATCACTTTAAAAAAGTTGGCCCCACGATCCACATCCCTTTTAAACCCTTCATTTAAATCGTTCCAAATTTAATTTTCCCGCCCGGCCGCCATTTCCATTCAGCCAGTATCTCGGGCGATACTTTCGTGTTATATTCTCGATATCATTGGGCCACATCAGCATGTACGTCACGTCTTAACCCTCGCCCGCTAACGACGCAGGTTTATCAACTACGCTGGACACAGAAAGAGTTACTCGTGAGGGTTAAATGTGGAGATAAAAAGTTGTTGGAAATTGTTTAGACTTTTGCGGTTTCTGTGGTAAAGGGGACATATAAAATGAAAGTCGCCTCCTTGTTCCTTGATTATTGTAAAATTGTAATGATAAAAGCTTTTCTCTGCGACTCTAGTTTACATGTGGCACTAATTTGTTCAGCTAGTTTTTAAGAAAACGGAAATATATGCATTATTTTATGCATTTTACAAAAACAAAACATCCAAAAATACAAAATGAAGCCAATTTCCTTAGCAACCAAAATACAGTCACAAAAAAAAGAAACAGAAACAATTCGCATTTTTTCATTCGCAACACGAACCACGACCATCTTTTATTGACTAGTGGCGTAACCCGACGCCACACGTCTACGCGAATCTCCGCGGAGCGTATGAAATCTGCGGCGCAGAATGTAATATTACACTTAGGCAATGATGTGAAATATGGAGACGCGGGCCCAGTGGTGTCAATTATTGTACCTACTCGTACATACATGTGGTGCACGTGCAACTGAGTAAAATGGTGCGCGCGATTGAAGGGTTGCGGAGAGGAAAGTTTTATTTTATTATGTCATGATATAAACTTGAAATATATTTTATGTAACTTTATAGTTTTGAAGCTTTTAGTCGTTTGTGACACTGAATTTCATATGCAAGTAATGGTTTTTAATGGGGAGGCTAACTGTGGAACTAATGGCACTAGCATAGCTGGTACCCAAACATCGTCATTGGTTGAAAATCATATTATATTTCAAAATAGCTTAACCTCATTGGTCAGATTGAGACCAACTATGGTGCGCCATCTGAGATTTACTTTGCCTTAGGCTCCCCATTGACGTTGTCTCCGTTTAAACAAATCAACAATATGATACTTAGTTAAGTGTAAATAAATATTTTTACAATGAGTAGGTGGGTAGTATACTATTGGAAAAGTCATAAAAGTAGTTTTCCGCGCAATCAAACACAATATTTGTTGACTTGATTAGAAGATAAATTACAAATACAGGATAGACTGTCTTTCGCATCACTATTGCCATTGAATACCAAATTAGACATTAAAAGCATTGTTTTTAGGGTAATAGAAACAGGAACAGGTCATTGATAAGACAGGCTATATCATTATCTAATCTTTTCGCATGATCAACACAAACACCTGATATGGAACATTGTTCTGTTGACAGGACCCGGTTCCTTTATGCAACCTAGTTTCATAACATTATGCAATACTAGCTTCTGCCAGCGGCTTCGCCCGCGTGAATTATGATAATTGTCCCAAGGGATCTTACTGCCGGGATAAAATGTATCCTATGTTTTAATATAGGTTATAAACTATCTGTGTGCAAAATTTCATCCAAATCCGTTCTGTAGTTTTTGCGTGAAAGAGTAAGAAACAACCAAACAAACATGGAAGAAAGTAGGATTTTTTTTAAACTTTCATACATAGCTACAGAATACTCCAAGTGTTTGACCACCAACAAAGTACTACTCATTCAAAATTTGCCTTTATTTAAGGATGATTTTCCATCTAAATCTATCATAATTAATTTAACTCCGACGCCACTGTATCTCCAAACTATACTCTGTGCACTCAGGACCACATGAAAGCGTCGCTCGGTTCGCTTCTCTCGTCCCTTCTGACATTCTGAACTATGTCTGTCTGTATTTTAACTAGGAAGCAGAGAAACTATTCAATGTTGTCCTAGCGACAAGTTGGAGTATACTTAGTTAATAATACTGCTTGTCTTTAAGTCAGAACAAGGGTATTCAGAGGAATTGTGTTGTAGCTTTAGTTTGCAGTGGCTTGTCCGAGGTCACGCTATCGAAAGACATGGCAGAGTTCTGGTCGAAGGCTATTTAACTTTAAAGGAATGTTTGGCATGATGAAGAAGAAGTATGAAGGAATAGGATTACCAGAGCGCCTAGATATGGTGACATTCTATTGATGGACTGATTATGTCATATATTATTATTATTATTATTATTATGTCATAATGGTATAACTCACAAAAGAAACCAAAAAGTTTGCGACAATCTTGTTGAAAGTCATTGCAAAAAATGGAACGCATTAAAAGCCATTGCTACTTGTACAGGCTACTTGTCTAAACACACAGATTAAAAAAAAAACTTGAAAATTCCAACTTAGAAAACACTTATGACTCTTTTGTTTCAAATTACGAAAAATTCGAATGTGAACTTTTTTTTTCTAAATTCGAAAAGTAAAAACAAAACTGCATCGCTTCTGCACTTATTTCGTGTTTACTCTGTGCAAACAATGAAAGCGGAGTGTGGGTATCGGCGCCAGTATGTCCCTGCTCACGCCCCGTATCACGTTACTTGAAGCGAGGTGACGCTCATGCCTTGTGCCTCGGTTAGCACGCATCTGTGATGGTTTATAAACGAAATACTGTAACACGATAGTTGGTTTGATGAAAACAATTGAATAACACTTACGTACTTTGATTGCACTTTTTTTACCATTTACTCACGCGTTGCTGCTATGGCAGAAACTACAGAACACCAACTACTACGATCCATACATTTTATTCGTCCACGTTCATTAATCTGGTCATGCATGAAAGCCGGTTGCGAATACTACGCATCTGACCTTTTTGAAGAACATCATTAAGGTCAGTGTTTGTCCTTCTTGAGCGTCCGCTCCCTACTCTTTTTTTTATGCGGTTGGACCACGTTTTCAAATAAGGTTCTAGAATCAACAATTTGCTAAAAATGCAACAATTTGCTGGGTTCTACATCGCAGTGGCCAGTGCCAATTTTAAAAAGACAAAGCGCTTAGATTTTTCGTGCCAAACAGCTGGGACTTTAAATAGACTTCTACTAGATCTAGATTTGGGATAAAAGCTTAGAAAGCATGATAAACATCGATGATATATCGAAAGTTGTTTACCAATTCAAAGATAAACACGACTCCGTATTACCATTAAACGCCGAATTTACTGCTGAAACTACATTCACCAATTCAATTGAACAACAAATCATGAATTACAGGATTCATTTCAATATATCAGAGTCCAAAAACGGTCCAATTTCGCTTACCAATCACCAGTAACAATTTACCTATCTCGTGTCTATGGCCAAACGGCTATCCTATAAAACATAGCCACACACATAGCCGGTACTAAATCTGCCACGAAGTACCACTGTTTATTCGCTCAAACTGGGGTATAGTTCCGTTTCAAAAGTTCAGTAGGTCTCTCTGAGAGTCTTTCGCGTAAATGGAGGCCTATTTTTAGTTGCTAGTTCTTTTTAAGTGGGAGGGAGAAGAGACGGCCTTATAGTCGTGTTTGTTGATCTTGAAGCTTTAAGTTCCGTTCTTTGATTTAGAATAATGCAAGATATTTAAGATAAACAACTCGATTCTGTCGAATCGTAATCTTCATGCCTACTGGCTGTTGCTCTCGCTCGTCCAATTGTGTAAAAAAATATTAAAAGCAGTCTCAAGCACATATTTAATGTACATATTTTATCATACATCTGTTAGTGCTGCATTTGACATTGTGGCGTGAATATTATTGAGCTATAATAGAAAACCTAAATCAAGTCGCGAACTAAAAAATGAATTAAATTCAATTCAACATAGTAAGTAAAAATATGTACAGGTAAAATCTAATGTTATTTTTAATAGAGAGCGGTTGTATAGCAGTCTGCTTACCCTTTCAAAACTACTGGTGAAACGGTCATGCTGTGCGTGGTTTAATTATAAGTTATAAGTTTTAGTCATGTAAGTGTTCGTTGCCTCATGTAAATGCTCAGCAGATAATTATACTCATTTATTTTTCGGAAATTATATCCAACTTGGGTTGGCAACTGATATCAGTTGCCACTGTGTATAAATTTTGATACCAAAGTTCAAGTTCACAATGACGCAAACGGAAAAAAAAACAACGATTCAAACAATTGATAACATTAATTTATATAAAAAGACGATAGCATAGCTCATTAAAACTGAAAAACACAAACAAATGATTCGTAATATTTTTTTTTTGTAAACATTTAGCTAGTTATTCTAACAGTCAAATCAAAGCATACCCAAACAACAGTTCGGAATAACCCTAGTCTAAAGAGTGTACAAAAGCCCTTATCGCACCCTCTCAAAACTCACACCAACCAATATTTTGACCTCGCGTGCGAGTGCCTGAAAGCCTTCTTTGCACGGCCAACTTTTTTTTACATAAAGATATGGGTTTGAATAGAAAACCCACTTATTTTGCCCTAAGCAAAGTCTGAATATCGACTAATGTATGAATGTCTGTCTGTTGCAGGCATGTTTCTTCGTAAGTACTTTTTTGTGTAGATGTTTAAGTTATAAGTATTTGCAGTTTTTTTTTTTATCGAATCGTTGTGTTCTGCAGTTGTTAAAGTTTGACTTGAGTTTCTTGTAGATATATGTTACTTTAATTTAGGATTCTTTGTTCATTCGGGGGTTCTCCAGAAAGGTCAGGTACGTAGTACTCGCAGCCGGCATGCGTGTATAACCAGATGTATGAACGTGGACGAGGCAAAAGGATCGTAGCACGTGGCGTTTTTTGGTTTCTGCCTACCCCCATCCATGGGAATAAGGCTCGAGTTTATGTATGTATGTGTTTATGTTTAGTCATTTCACAGACCCCGTCCTTTTTGTTACATGCTGCCCTGGTATTTGCCAGTCACATCCAGGTCATCCCCGCGATCATCTGCGAGTCGTCCACCTATCTGGTTGTTGGTCTGCCTAAGCTTCTGTTCTATAGTAAAGGAATGGTTAATAATGAACATAAAAGTTGGGTCCACCACTGTCTTAAACAGGGCATTCTAACCATCAGGCAACAGAAAAGCACTCAGCTCCCCTTCCCGTCCACAATATGGTGAGCACACACGACTAGTATGTTATCTTCTATAACATAGTATGCTTGCACATCGTACACTAGACTTCTTAGCCACAAGCCGGCTCCTTGCAGCGCATTAGAGTTTCACTCCGAACATCGGATAAGCTGCCACAGCATGAGTTACTGTAGTATAGCAGTAGTTGGTTTCTGAAACCCATTGTCTTGTACGCACATTCCTTATGAAACTGTGGTCTTCCGCTGGAATGTTACGCTGATTTCACATAAAAAGATCTAACTACTAACTACTAACTCTTAAATAACATACTAATAGATAAACCTCAATAATGTCCACCGCTGATAGGCCTGCACGCTACAGAAATTAATAGTACGTAGTACAAAATCGTTCCAGCCGTTTCTGGAGATTAGCCGGGACGAACAGACAGGAAGACAGATTAAAAAAAAAGTTATTGTTACGGACGGCGCTACAGAAAGAGGCAGTGAGACGATTTGGACGCGTACTGTGAGGGCTGGTCCGAGGAGGCCCGGGATAAGAGCATATGGAAGGAATTGGGGGAGGCCTTTGCCCAGCAGTGGGACAGTATAGGCTAAATCATCAGCCTAGCCTTTTCCCAAGTTTATTGGGGTCGGCTTCCAGTCTAACCGGATGCAGCTGAATACCAGTATTTTACATGGAGCGACTGACAATCTGACCTCCACAACCCAGTTAGTACTGAGTAATATGATACTCTTAGGTAAGACTGGTTGTCAGACTTTTTTGGGCCACTGACTACCTGTAACGACTGTCAATGCAATGCTATAATAAAATTCCACAAAGTATTCTTGAACTGATTGAGACGAAATTTAAAACATGCATCAAACGCACTCTATGTAAGCAAGCTTATTACAAGTTAGGCGATTATATCGCAGATAAAAATGCGTGGCTCAATGCTGGTCCTGCTCCACATGGACAGGGGCGCATAAATTGATAGCATTAAATAGAATCGTTGGAGCTGCTGAAGATTGTACAACTATCTTTGCATTGTATAGAATCAATCTCTAGTATTATATAATCGCACAGCCTATATTGTGTGAGTACTATGTACTAGAAAGCTATCATTCACTGAAATCCTACGTCTTTTCTTGACTTGAATGTGCCCTGGCGGTTGAGAGTATGTCATGCTCACTCTAATGTCTCGCTGATGGTGGCGCGTGTGTCGGATCATTTAGTTCCCCCTTCGAAATGGTTGAGTTGAATGGTGCTGATCCATGCGTCATGTTCGTGAACGGGCGCTGTCAGTTGTGACTGGTCATCTCTTAGTTGCCATGGCGTATTTGAATGTTTATTTTTGAATTGAATTTTTTGTTTTTACTATGGACACTTTTAACGTGCACATCTTGCTACATTGTTCTCACATAATATACCATCTCAACACGAATGACGTAACCAAGATTTTGTAACAATACTTTGATTTAAAAGAGTGTCCATGGAGTTTCTTGCCCGTTCTTCTCCATAGAGATCTACGCTAGGGAATGTGCAACTACAGTACTTTCACAGTTTTTATGTCTTGTGACTGGGACTGTAGCTACATTTAATTTTCATCTTTGTTTCGACAATTCAAAACTGCCTGTAACTGGCCTACTTGAAATAAATGCTTTGATTTTGATTTTGAATGAAACGGAGGAAACTCGGTATGTAATGGGTGGCCACTTATCCACAGACCAACCTAGGCAAGCACGGCTTAACCTAAGGATCGACCCGAGCGGCTGTTATTATTTAGCCACGTGCTCCGCACAGTATATAGGCTAAATAAAAAATAAATTACTGCATATGCTTCCCGCGTTCAGTAAAAAGCTGTTATTTTATTATTACAAACAGACACTTCAGTTTTATTTATTTGTATATATGAATAGATATGGTACTTTCATATAAGGTCGTCCTCAACCTGTTGTAATCCCTTGATCCAACTACACCCACAAAGGGATATATGTGGGCCTTTTCTTAGCTAGGACTTATGCGAGTAATTGACTTTACCAACTACACTATTACATTTGACTGTTACTGCTCGTATTTAACTTTTCATCCCAAACCAACTGAATTAATACAATTCAAATTAAACATAATCACTCTGAAATCCAATCTAATTTCTCAGAACAACTAAAGGAGGATTTGTGTTTAACTGTTTAAGCGTTATTGTAGTTAAATTTGATAGTTTAATAACGCACGGCGCGGTTGGCGCAGTGGCTGAGAGACTCGCTGCTGCGCTGTGTGTCGCGGGTTCGATCCCTGCACGGAACAAACATTTGTATAGCCTACAGGTAGTTGTTTTAGGTCTGGCCGTTTGTGTTACTGTTAGCTTGTCATCCCACTGCTGGGCAAATGCCTCTCCCTATGACTTCCAGTTGTTTCGATCCAAGACAAATGTAGACCACTGGTCGCTGGTCTTGTCCAGTTCATACCGCCATTTCCTGCGAGGTCTACTGCGATAATAAACGCACCCACAATACAGGAGAAATTTTAGAGTAGGCCAGAGATTAAAAGAAAAATAATTTTCAGTAAAAACAATTTTAACATATCTAATATAAGCTTAGTGCATCGTAGGATAGAAGAACTAATATCCGTCACTCTCGTTCTTCGTTCTACTCCGAACAACTTTGAAGTTATTAAGGTGGCACAAAACCGAGTCACGCAATCCGTTTCATTTCATCCAGACCTACGTCATTAGCTACGGTTTTACCATCGGAGGAACAGACAGGTGCCTTATATTTCAAAGTAAGAGCATTGTTGAATATAGTTGGTCTAATTTAGTTTAGCTCTGTCTTACTCGAGCTTATACCTCGTCGAGAAACGCCTTTGCCTTAGAATGCCTTAAGCAAACGAGCAAACGAACTTGCTAAACCGTTTCTTGTACAAAGTCCTGCCTTGAAATACTGAAGACAAACGCGCGTCTTTTAATTAGAAGTTATACCTACTGTTCATTAATATGTATGGCTATTGATATTAACTACTGAAACCACTAACTGAACTAAAAAATTGCAAATCTGTTTAGTCCTTCAGTTAGAATATTTGAAATTAATGGACTAGTATTTTTTGTTTTTGTAAATCAATGAATATTGACAAAGATAAAAAAAAATTGTCGCCTCGCCTATTGTTATGATAATGATATGGGCTGGGATTAGATGAAAAGGCGTATGTTACTTGAAACTTGATTAGCAAATCTGTGAACGCTAGTTGGAGATACTAAAATCAATATTTTTAGAATTAGATAGAACCACCCATGACGATCCTTGACTTATTTATACTGACACTGCCCGTGACTCCGTCCACGTCGAAGTAACATATCCCATGTTAATAGGTAATAGTGTAGCTTTACATCAGTGAAAGATTTTTGAAATCAAATGAGTAGTTTCGGAGATCACCTCCTACATACCAACTTACAAACTTTACCTATTTATAAAGGCGGACTTAATGCCTCAGACATTCAAATTGAAAATCAACAAAAGCTATCCGAAAGCCATAATTTAACTCACGAATCAAAGACTTTGATAAACTCCCAAAAATCTGAATAATGTTCCATCAAAATAAAATACGATGTAGAACAGACTTTCATCACTGTCACCCTCCCGAGACGTAACCTCTCACAAGTGCTGTCATCACTCGTCATCCATCACTCGAAGGAAATTATATTGAAGATTAATAAGCTATTAAAGATGGCGCTTCCAGCCGTGGCTTGTGACCTCCGAGGTTTCGGAATAGTACTTAGTAATCGGTAGACTGTGACGAGTTTTAGTAGGTTCATTTGTTTTTGGGAATTAATCTTGTGTGATATAATGTGACACTTTATAAAGGTGGAGAATTAATCGACTAATCAAAACTTTCTTCTTTTTTTTTCAAGTTCCTAACCTAACCCGCAACCTTCGGGTCAGGTTCGGAATAAACCAAATTGTTGGCTTATTTGTTTTTTTTTTAAGTACCAATGTTTATCAGAGTTTATTAAACTCAGATTTACACATTGGTATTTTTTATTTTATGAAAGAGGAGAGGGGAAAACCCGCATTTCGGGTTATGATAGGAACGATACGTCGGGTCAGGTTAGGAAGAGGGTTACGTTCAGAACAATTTTCTTTTTTTTTTACAAGTTCCTAACCTAACCTGTGACCGGGTTTAGGATTTCGGGTCAGGTTCGGAATAAACCAAAAACACTTTAAGGTTCAATAAATAAAATTCTTTATTCGCAGACGAGATAAAATTTGCTCTGATTAAAGTTCAAAAAGTGTTTTTTTTTTAAAGCGAAATTCTCAATTTAAATACCTGCTGAACACAAAAATGTGGCCTTTAAAACTTTGCCCAACAACCCGTTTAACCGGAATAAAACGAAACGTTTAATTTCCGACCAAAAAAAATTCACACACTAATTGCCGGATTTGCTTTTAAACTTTAACCAAATCCTACGCAACGTAAACCGAACTTTCACAATTCAACTTTGGCATTAAATATACAAAACTCCCGTTTAATTTCCACAAAGGAAATTGCACCCTAACTTGAAAGTAATAAGATTGATTTATCTTATTACGGTAGGTCTGAATGGAAACCCTTGTTTTGACAACTCATTATTGGTATGTTCCTAATTGGACAGTTCGTTTCGTACTCGGCTATCCGCTTGATACGACCGAATTCGGTACGCACTCCGACTGTTTGTGTTTGCCAAAGATATTTTCGCGTTTGCACAGCTGATTGCGTACGATGAGGTCACCCCGCGAATCCAAATTGGATGTTAAATTCGATTTTAAACCTAGCCTCAACGAATTTATGGGTAAAAGAAAATATTTAATAAATTATTTGTAACAGTCTCCTTTTTTTCGGAAAACTGTTTTATTAGTGTAAGTATTACTTCTAAAACTCAATTCTAAAATTGTATTAACAACGGCTTATATTATCTTTAGGTTAAGCTGCGCTGGCTTATGTAGGTCCGTGGATGGGTGACCAGCCATTACATACCGAGTTTCCTCCGAGCCTCAGAAAGCACGTTAAGGCGTTGGTCCCGGCTGTCAATTGTAGATCTTTGACAGTCGTTACAGGTAGTCAGTGGCCCGAAAATCAGACAACCAGTCTTACCGTATTACCCAGTACCAACTGGGTTGTGGAGCTCAGATAGGCAGTTACTCCATGTAAAATACTGGTATTCAGTTGCATCCGGTTAGACTGTAAGCCGACCCCAACCCAACATAGATAGTTGAGGCAAAGCTAGGCTTATGATGAATTTTAAATGCAGTAATATGAAAAATTAAACTTTAGACATTCAATATAACCTAAACATCCAAAAATCCACCCATCAAAAAGTTGCAATTTCAATTCTTTCTCGACAAATCATTCGAAATTAATGAATTCACATCACAACACCGTATCCCATCCGACATTCCACTTATTTACTTCAACGTTACATATTAAAATTTTACTCAAAAACAACAATGGCTGCCTAAAATAAATCGCGTACCCTTGACTGCGTTACTCGCAAGCCGCTTAATTTTGTCAAACAGAACCTCTACATTTTGACGTATACATACGGAACGCGCATAGAATAACGAATTGTGACGTTCGCTGAATAACTGATTAGGAACGAACCGCACCTGTTGTTACTTTTATTGTACGCGCGCTGTTTTTTGTTCATTAAATGTTTGTGTTGTAACATGTGGTGTGATTGGAGTTTAGGAATTGTTGGAGGAGACAGAGGGTGAAGAGAGTCAAAGTTTTAATCGATACCTTATCTTCAATGACGTAACTAGTTTCGAAGGACCAATATTTTGAAGTAACATCAATACTAGAGGAAGGCTTTGAGAAAGACAGAAGTGATATGACATCTAGAAACTAAAAAAGTCTTGTTGTAAAATAAAAATAACTTGGGTAGTGGGTACAACTATTAAATCCTCACTAACTTGAATAATTATAGCGGAGGAGCTCGTGGCTAAATAATAACATCCGCTCGGGTCGATGTTTAGGTTAAGCCGTGTTTGCCTAGGTTGGTCTGTGGATGCGTGACCACCCATTACATACCCAGTTTTCTCCGTGCCTCGGAAAGCACGTTAAGCAGTTGGTCCCGGCTGTCATTTGTAGATCTTTGACAGTCGTTACAGGTAGTCAGTGGCCCAAAAAGTCTGACTACCAATCTTACCAAGGGGTAACGTATTACCCAGCTAGGTTGTGGAGATCAGATAGGCAGTCGCTCCATGTAAAATACTGGTAGTCAGCTGCATCCGGTTAGACTGGAAGCCGATCGCAACATAGTTGGGAAAAGGCTAGGCAGATGATGAATTAAAGCGAGTTCCGAAACATGAATCCCAAAGACAATAAAATATTCATTGCTAACAAAACGGCAAATTAATCAAAGTGCGAAACAATAGTATTTTTCACATCATCAAAACGATATCACACAGATCACAGGCTGGACGTACGGGGCACAAAAACAATGGTAAGCGATGCCAACGAAGTTTCGCAAACAATTTATTCCACACATAACCATTCCGAAAATTATGTAAATCTTCACGACTAACAAATGGATGTAAACATTGAAAATGTTGACGGCAATAATTGCGACACGATTATTCAATTTGACGTTTTGCAATCAGCGGGCACAAACGAGCAAACACTCGTAATCAAACATACCCGAATCGATTATCAACTCGATTCAATTCGGCCGATAACGCGGATGTCCGATTCGATACGAATTTATATCGTTCAGTCGTGTAATGATTGAATTTTATGATCGATTCCGTTTGTATCGATATGTGATGTTTAGATAGTCGATGCGATGCCAATCTGTTGGTCAAATCTGTTAATGGTAAACGTGTGATTGGCATTAGCGCCACAGAAATAGCCAGCTCCAAAATAATGGTTAATTCATTTAATGATTACTTAATAACTAAGTCTAATGAAAAAGCAAATACTTATTATTTATACAGTTCCAAATTCATCCAAAGTTCCGTAAATTGACTCACTCCGCCTAGATTACCCATTTCCGTTACCCAAAATACTTTAAACAGCCAACAAGAGAATCAAACTTCCAAAGCGAAATTAATGTCGAACATTATAATAATAAATGCGACTCACAGGATTTAGAGTAGAACAGTAACGAAAAGCATATAATATAACTTATATATAAAGCAGATAGTAAAACAAGTTCCACTATTAATCCCGGGAGTGTGGCTGTAGTGATGTGCAACGGTACGGGACTGCGGGATGCAAAGACCAAGTTTTGAAGTGTTCCGAGATGTTCCCGTTTGAATATAGCTGTGAATAAGAATTAGTGAGGCAACTGCTTTTAATGTTTGACAAGTGTTTCTGTTAATGTTTTATTTAAAGCTCGGTAAATATATTCCGTTTGCGGATTAAATATTAAGTTAAGCTTGGTTTCCTTAATGTTTTTAGTAATGAGTTTTGATATTTTCTCACTTTAATCTTCGTTGTAATTCTGTGAATAAAACAGCCAGTCAGACTCTTTTCATAACGAATAAAAAATCCTCTCGCGTCGACATTCACGCACGAAAAATATATGTTTGAAGACATTTTAGTGATTGTAATATTAAACATTCACGACATAACATAGTTTATTATAGTCTCTAACGGCAGCTACGTCACTAAAACACGACTCTATTCCCTTGAGCCTCGTAACTAATTCTCCTTTTATGACACTATAGAATATTTTAAGTGCATTAAAGCGTCCGAAACGTAACCGGGGCGGGGGGTAGAACTTCGAGGCAGGGTAGAAGAGACGAACAGACTCCAAATTGATGATATAGATTAAAGATTGACAGCCTCAGACAATGCTGGTTTTCTTGAAAGCAAGGAGATGGAAATTGAATCATATATTTCGTCTGTTACCATCTGTAATCGGCAATTCGATTCTGACAATTGAGTTGTATTTGATCTCGAGACGATTGATATTGATTGACTGTTCTTTGTGCAATGTTGTCAAATTGTTTGATTTTAATTAAAACCATCAATTGCATAGTTACTGAATTTAAAGAGAGTCTAGTATTGTTAGACATCATAGTAAGAAATGAAGCAGTAGCTGGACAATATGTAGAAGAATGAAAAAAATTTCTTTCAAAGAAAGCAAACAATGATGAAACTTACACAATTTAGCTTTCAAAACACGAAGCCCAAGAAAATATGGCAAAGATATTTTACATCAAAGAAATATAACTCCCCACACATTAAAATTCAAATGCCAACACCAAACATTTAGCGTTCCACGTTGTACCAAAATACATTTTCTAAGGAAGGAGAACCTAAATGATCCCCGTATTGTGCGGAACACAAATCGTCGATGCAGATTACAAAAGACCCTAGGGAGTGAACAGTCGCTCGGAGGAAAGCCCTCCGATCCCATTGTGATGAGCTCTTTGTCTTATTGGATAAGGTTCAAGTGATGAATGACAGCGAAGGTATCACAGTAAACGATCCTTTTATTTAGGAAAAAGAAACGTTAGAATTTGTTGATGACAAACATAAAGACGTTCAATTACTTTAAAAGGCTGACGATGGATTAGCTGTCGAAGATGTAAGAATTAGGTCGGTTGTTCGTTTTTTGGACAAATGCTGTGGAATTGACGGTGGCAGTATTGTATTTGTCTGACTTGCCGTTTCATTTACTCGCCTGCTCTGTTTCTACCAATCATTTTCCTTTTTATTTTAAAATCTTTTTTGTGAATCCGAGGTGAGTTGCCTAATTAACCTCGTCAAAATATGAGTTTGAAAGTAAACCCAATTCAAGGTAAAACCGCTGAAAATTTTAGAAAAACTTTGTAATCTTCTGAATCGCAGCTCGAAAGTTTAGAGCTTAGACCAACATTATCCTAAACCGCTTTATCTCATTGTTTGATTTATAGTTAGCAACTTTACAGAGCGATTCAGTTACTGAGCAAATTGAATCCAGACAAGTTTTGAGCTAGTACCTCCGATGCATGGTTTTTTGTATTTTTTGCTTTCAACAATACTGGCTCTTTAGAGGTCCGTTGCTAACCTACAACTACTTTGTAGATAAGATCTAAAATTTATTCTGCAAAATATTTACGACTAAAAGTTTTAGTTATTTTTTATTACTCGCTTTTACTGCTTTCTTAAAGTTTCCGAAAGTATGCCCAAAAACCATTTCGTTCTGTTATTCTGCCAAGTCTTTGTTCTGTGTTATCTAAATCAGACAAGTTTAGGGTCTATTTACAGACCTTTAATGATGGCAAAAAAGTAAAAATAAGAGACCCACTAATTTCGCTTCTTCGTTTCATTTTATTTATACGAGTTTTGTCATATTTACAAGGAGGGCTATTTTTTAATGATCTGAAGACCAATTATGCTTCATTACTCTGTAGATTTAAATATCACTTCTTGTTAGCCTTGTTTGTTTAGGTTTTGATAAAATATAACCAACAAAATTTAGATTCTTGTACAGAATTACAAAAGCCCTAATTAGAGTCTAAATTAAACACCAAAATTAATTGTGTAGGAATTGTGGGAGCTTGCTATATTTACTGAAATATTGGACTATTAAAACATTTTGGAAGTTTCTTCACGTAATAATGTTGTTATTTTTATATCATTGTTACTTCTTCCTAAACAATCTTCTATTTATAACACTTGTTGGAATTTCTTCAACTTTCTGGCGATCGTCGGTGACCCAGAAAGGAAAGCGTGCAGCTACTCGTAATGCTCAAATATGCAGATGACCTGATAGAATGATAGTTGTTGGAACTTAAAATGTATTTCTGCAGGTATCGTACACAACAACGTAGACTTTGATGGAAAAAGCTTTAACGAAAGAACAGAGGTGGTTACTGACAGAGAAGCATGATATTAACATGACCGTGATGATGTTAATACGAAGAGGAAGTAGGATAAGGGCAGGGGCAGGGCAACTACTAACAAAGTAATGATTACCGATTGCTAGAAAGAAAAGGTTGTAACTTGCATCTCTAATGCGTTTCTGCCATACTCTGAAAGTAATGGCATTGATGGTCTGGTGATGTGACCGTCGGACTACGGAAACTGTCGAGTTGACGCATCTATCGAATTCACAAAAGTGTCCAATCAGCGAAAGTGACGAATCAACGAAACTGTCGAATAAAATAAAATGACGAGTGAGGGAAACTGACCAGTGTTACGCGGACTCCTACCAAGACGTAGGTCTCAAGGTTCAAGGCTTCTGATTTTTAAGATTCATGTGTGTATTGTCTAATCATCACTTGCTTCGACGAAGGAAATCCTCGTGAGGAACCCAGCATACCTTAGAGATGTTTCTCGACGGCATGTAAAGCCAAATCAGAGGTCCATGACGGCAATCTGACACAAGGTTAGGCACTAATCAAACGATAAAGAAAGAAGAAGAATGGCAATATATAAAAACCAGTAGTAGGCAGGTTTTAAATTACTATTTATTCTAAGAATACAAAATTGCGGTTACCTAGTTAAACCAATTTCCTTTGCAAGACGGATGCGTCTCATTCTCAGGAACAAATTAACTCACACGGCCGTTTTAATAGGATAATGTCATGCTTCATACAGTTCAAGCTTTATTGAATGACTGCCCACTTAATTGTGGACTTGCTTTGTCACTCCTGTGTTAAGCTTTAATTCTTTATCATGATACGGGAAATTTATTTAAATACTTAATTACATAGCAATTGGGGCTTCGTGTGACAGGCCTTGTTAAGGGTCGTATTTCGGAACCAATTTAGAAATAAATAGAAGCTTGTAAAAAAGTGCCGCTTCTTTCCTTAGTCAAGAGTAATTATTACGGATGACTATAGACTTATTGACACGTTTTTGGTCCTTGTAGTCTAGAATGTGTTGGTATTTATGGTCATAATAGTAGAGTATTTTAGTTTTTTTTGAAGGTGTTTGTTTTTAGCGTAGGTTCACTGCAGTTCTCAGCTCCATAAGACCCTCGCCTACGGCTCAGGTGTGAATTCCACTACGGCTGCAATGATGCACTTAGGCAAAAGCAGTTTTTTTTTAAATGCTGAATAAAAATGTCTATTTGGGGAGGGGGGGGTCAGAATGATGTACTGAGTAAGTGGTAACCATTTAGGCGTCGGTGACCCCTTCATCCTATTTACGTAAGTAATATCAAAATCATAATTGTTATAATACTTCGGTATCAACACCAATCATAGCTAAGAACATCATGTAACTAAGAAAACAAATTTTAAAAATCAATTGTATTTTCTTGAAAAGCTTCTGCGAGAGCTAGGTCTACTATATAAAACTTTAAAGTACCAAACACCAATTTATTTTCGCCAGACGGAGGTACACTTCTGCAGGAAAGCTTTTCTGCGCAGAAAAATGTTGAAAAATTTCTCAACGTTGTATTATTTCTTCAGCTAGTCTTAGTAAATAATTCATAGGTATAGCTCGCACGACCACAATGGAGTATATTTTAGAATTAATAGTATGTACGTACTTTCAGTTCGCAATAAAGCGGGTATAGCAAAATAATGAATCGGATTTCCTAAAAATTGTGGGCCTTTATTTGGGTGGGGTTATTTTATAGCTTGTGTTTCAAGTGGTGCGTTAATATTAGTTAGCATTAGGAGTTTTTCATCATTTTCATGAAGTCCTGTTTGATCTAAACTGGTAGCTTCATATTTAAGCGATATCTATCCATCCTTTACTTAAATTATTCAGTTCTCTTCTACGACTTCACTACTGAAATCAACCTAATCAACATACTTAAAGCCACCCATAAATGGAAATCCAAACACTGACAACAAACCAATGACACTGATTTTATAAACATTTACTACTCTCTAAATGTAACCGCTTCGTTCAATAAACCGACACCATTAAACGCAGACGAAGCCGTAAACGGCACTAGTATAGTTAAACGTTAGAAACTAATAAAAGTTGACGTGTCTAACCATCTGAAAGATCATCACATGTGCGACAAATGAGCGGCTATTTTTTACTCACTTACTCTTCGTAAAGGGCAATGAACGGAAACGTTAGTATTGAACAAAGCCTTGAGAAAACATTGTCGAAGTTTTTTGTCGTGAAGAGGTAATCAATTTGAAGGTAATAACATTAATTTGAGCTTCAATTGGAGATATTAAACATTTGTTTTAAGACCTCATTGGTCTAGTGACCGCGATTCTTATTGAGGCCTTGGGATGGCAAAAAATCTGATCTACCATGCTTGGTGTATCGTTCTACTTGGAATTTAATTTGTGACCGGAACTTGGCGATAGGCTTCGTTCTAGCGCAGGACAAAATTTTCCACATGCAGCTTAATATTAACCAGCACCATACCTTCATCTACTCCTTTGACGACCCCAACATCAATAGTTATAACTGTTGGACACATAAAACCTTCCCAAAATCTATATCCTTACTTATATAATACATGCGAAAGTCAGTTTGTTTGTTACTTTTTCACACCTAAACCCACTGAAGTACTGAAACCCATAATTCTGAAATTTTGCATAATTATACGTTTTCACAGAAACGGATATAGGGTACCTTTCATTCCGGAAAAAAGTACTGTTCCCGAGGAAAACAACAATAACGTTCTAATGAAGAGACGCCACGAGATGACGCCACGTGTCTTTCGAATCATGATTGAATTATATTATAACAAGCAGAGATACAACCCGAATGGATTGTCAAATTCTAAATTAATACGAGCGAAGCTGCGGACACAAGCTAGTTCAAAATAGATGCAAGGAACTAACAGATTTAATACCTTTCAAGTCCAACTTTGTCCGTTTCTCTCCCTGTTCCCACCAGATTACCATCTTCAGCTTCATCTTTGTGACCGTTAAAAAAGGGAAAAAATCTGTAATGTGCTGTGAACACGATTCTGTGGTTTTGAGATGACGTTGACACAATGACGAAATGTCAAAGATGACGTTTATGTCAATTAGAAAGTTACCGCAGCTTTTTATGTAGCATAATGATGTTAGGGTTTTTTGTATCGTTTATTTGTGGTTAGTTAAATTTGTTTGATACGTTTAAATAGTGTGTCAGAAAGATTATAAAGTTCTTGAAGTTAAATTGTTTTGATCTTTTTATGATGATGAGTTGACGCTGTGGTTTATGTAGTTTTGTTTAGAAGAACAAGAAACCTACTATAAATATTGAGCTGTCTTTGTTTTTCATGCTGTGTATGTTTTAATAAATAGTTTATTTAATGGCAGTTATCGCTTTTCACATAGTTATTGCTACAGAATTCTTATCATCATTTTCCTGGCCTTACCCCAATATAGAACGGCACAGTATGTCTTTATCCATACCATGCTTTTAGTAAACCGTTTTCTAGTCACATCATCTCAACACAGTCCATCCGTCGTTTCTTTGGTGTTAATAGAGGACTATTCATACCTAATTAAAACTATCTTTACTATCTTTCATCACCACTACAAGTAGTTACTCATTTACAAATTGAACTTGTACGCGTATGTTAGCATTCTTTTCCAATCATTAATAAAATTACTTTTCACTAAACAATATGTCTTGTACTTAGATTAAGTATGCATTGTTCCATTCGAAATTCAAATTTCCTATCTACTACTACACCAATCAACGTCGCGTCGGGGCAATTCGACTATTGTCGGCCATTGTCGCTTCTACAATTCTTTCATAGTTATTTTACCTCCAACCTTTTATCATTCTGATGTTTATATGTTTATGCTCGTAGCAATAAGGTTGCTTTTGAGCTGCTACGAATCACAAGTCTATTAAAAGCATAGTATTCTTTATTCTCTTTAAAATAACGTTGAGGTTTGGTTGTCGATGTCTGAAGTAGGATAAGTTTGAAAGGACTGTAACTATCAATTCAAGCGTTTAGCGCCACGAAGCGTGTAAACGCCTTATAACAGCTTGACGCGAACAAAAGCGTTATTTAATGCCATTATAATGTGAGAGTGGGCGATGATGGTATCACATGGTGATAAGTGGACGTCACACTCCCACCATTTCTCTGTTTAGTTGCTTCATAGTTGTAATTGTTTGATGTCTTATGGGCTATTTGGAGCTTTGTGTTGTCCGGATTTCTTCTCAAAATATATTTTTCTTGACCTGTAACGTCAATTAGTGGTTGAACCTCAAGCTACATAAACAATCGTTACTTATATTATAAATGCGAAAATAATACGTGCAAAACCACGGGAAAAGGCTAGTATTTCTATAAATAACATTAACTGATTATTTCCCCTAGAATCCGTCTCTATCAAATAAAATAAAAACTGAATGCCTCTCAAATTCTCAAATTCATTTCACTCAAACGAAAAACCTCAGATTTTTCGCTTCCGAAGCCCCTTTAGAGCATTCGGAAAGCGAAATTCGTAGTTAAAACCAAATATTCAGTGTAAAATCTTTAAAGGTTTTAATTATACTAAGTGGTAGCAGCGAAGGGAGACCAACATCAATCTATTTAATGCGAGAGATACCTGTTCGGGGCAAAAACGATGTATCCCTCTACCACACCATTCATTACTGGGCTAACGAGACTTTGGGAACGATATTTCGGAGTTGAAACGTCGATAAAACGCAAACTAGTTGCAATTGTCGGTTTGCACTTTGGCACCGCGATGTTTTCCGTGTTTTGTGCCAATAGTCGTCAGCAGTGCAATTGGCATGCCAAGTTGTTCTGCTTATGCAGCTTTAACATGAGTGATGATAAGGTTTTTTTGGTAAAAATTAATTAATTTTCTAAAATAAAGAAAGTTACAAAAGAATCATGATCAGGATCACGGTTTACGATAGGTAACTTTAAAAAGCGTGGAAAGGTAGCCTTCACTCGTTTTAATAGAAAACTATCTTCTGAAAAGTATGGGAGAAATTTTTACCCGAGTAGCTATGACAGTATTGGTCAAATGTAAAAAAAAATTAATAATATCTTTGGGTTACCCATCAAAACATAATTTCAGCAGCTATAAATAAAAGGACCATAATGTTTCAACTTAGTTTCACCAACATTTGAACTAAATCCCACTCTAAAACTTCAAGTGCGAAAATGACAAATGCAAATCGTAAATATGAACAGGCGCCAAAACATTAAGTGCCTCATAATTAATGAATCCGTTGGAGCAACTCCTACTTATGATTAGCATGTACTTGCATACTAATTGCATTGCCAAACCGAGAGCCCGAACAAGACAGACTATGCCGACCGTATATCGCTAATGACATTCCCATAGCCGCTTTTGTTACAGCACCTTCAAATGAAACTCAACATGTTACAACCTAGTATACCCATAATCAGCTTATAATATTAACACTGATGGGTCACAGGCGTACTCTCTGTGAGAAAGTACACGCCGTGGTCCTCCACTTGGGCCCAGTGCGGGTTGGTGTCTGACACAGAACTCCGAACTTTGAGAGCAAATGGTTGGTGAGTCGATTATCAACCCCGCCGAGAACGAGTCAGTTGTGGGGACGTACCCAGGCACTCAAAACGTTGAAGGAAAACCAATTTGAAAACGTGACATCAACCATCCTTCGTGGTGGATAACCTTCAGCCCACTCCCATTGACCAAGAGAAGACTTGTCTCAGCAGTTGTGACATTAGACGCTGATTATGTATATAACGCAACGTAGTATAAATAAATAAATTCAAAGAGGTAACCCCCTAAATAGGGCGGTCAATGCGCCCTCACGCGCTCTCAAGACGTTACCCGACAGATTTGAAAAGTGTCTCCGCAGCTTTCCCCCGACAAATTAAGTAGACTTTTTAAGTTGGCCGGATGAATTTTAAATTAGATTAAGCCCCAGGCCGATCGTGACGGCGCAAAGAGTATGAACGATGACTTAAAGTATACGTACATTGTATGAAATGTATATCAAATGCCGACCAAATTAAGTTGAGTCGTCAAGCTTTTGATTTCCATTGAAGGTTGGTGTTTCGGTTAGCTGGTCGTTAGATAGTTACACAATCATAATGGAATTGAAGCAATGTATATTTTCCGGTGATATAATTGTACGTTTGTGTGTGGGGTCCCGTTAAGCGCATCGCTGCAACGGTACGTCCATACAAACGGATTTCCTGGGTTCAATTCTCAGGCAAGTGTGGAATTTTTAGCGCTCTGGTAGACTGGCGACTGTTTTTTGTTTTGTTGGTGATGGGAAATGAATTTGAGATATCGTTTTGCTGTGCTATTAAAGTGGTTGATTTCTTGTTGCAAAGTCGATCTATCTGTCTTTGATGTTGAGTTTTTGACTGGGAAACTTTTTTCTAGTAAACTGCCGGGGCTACGTGGTAGGAAGTCGTAGAAATACGGTATAATAGATAATGGTGTCAATTCTGTTGTGCACAAACTAAACTTAATTTAGACTATTGCTATCTATTACTAAAAGGCAGTGCGAGAAAAGGACGGCTATAACTATGAACTAAGTTAGAGATGTCAAACTAGTTTATGCCTTGCGCTTCACCGTGTTTTTAGTCGACATGTTTTTACGTGCACCCTTTATTTGTATAGAAATAATAGTTCCAACTAAATTTGACAGCTCTAAATTACGTCCGTCTATTTCTCGTTTTATTAGAGAGAAAAAGATAGCAATAGCCTAAATTAAGTTTAATTTGTGCACAACAGAATCAACACCAATGTCCTCTCAGTGTGTGCCCACTATACGTGACATGTTGAACAGAATAGAATAGTTTATTTTTCTAAAGACGTAAGAAACACATAAGAAAATATAGAAGGATAACATAACATCAAAGTAAACAAGGAAGGAAAAATATTAGACTAATTACAGTACTTACTAAATAATCAAGTTTAGTTTCATATGGGTCATCGTTTAGTAGCTTAGACCATCATACAAGGCAAAGTATTTTGTGACGAAAACACAATCGAATAAAACACTCATTTGAATGACTGTTTTTTTGCTGGAACAAAGCAGTGCTGCTTCGTGGCAGAAAACTTATAGTTAAGGAATACGAACTTGTGTAGGTTTCTAGCTAAGAACACACTGCCGAACGCAATGCTTTTTTTTTGTCAATTCAACAGCATTAATTGCGTTTCTTTCGTTGTTGAGTACCTAAACGAAGTTTTCAAACATATTATAAAACAAGAAATCCTTCGGATTGTGATTTAACGGGTTACGCAATTCTGGTGCTAGATGACATCACACACAAATAGCTATTCTACTTCAGAACATTGTATAGGTACACAACATAGGTATCTATCTATTTAACGCCTTACACAACATACTTATAACCTCACAAAACTTCACCAATGAAATGGAATAGCAGCTAAAAATTCTGCTCTAGTGGCTCGAGAGTGGAGCTCAGTTTGGATAAGTTCCAAATTGTGTGACAATGATGCAGTTAGAGCGCTGTCAAAAATGGCTCGACTTTAATAAAAATGTCGAGCCAAAGCTCTCTGGGGTTAGTTTATGATGAACATTGATGTTAGTGTCTGAAATTTCGATTGGCGTTTTCAATAGACTAGAATAGTGTTTCTTTGTTTGGTCAAAATATAAATTACTAGCTGATCTGCATATCCTTCGCCCGGTAACAGAATAACATTCAAACTTTCAAGCCATGTTTCACCCGGTTAGGGGTTGAATTTTCCAAAACCCTTTCTTAATGGATGCTTACGTCATAATAGCTATCTGTATGCCAAATTTTAGCCCAATCCGTCTAGTGGTTTAGGCTCTGCGTTGTGATCAATAAGAACAAGTAATTTTATATGCCTGGAACAAGTTAGCTCAAAAATCATCCACCATCACGCTTTCCCTTTTTTTCCTACCACATTTAAAATAATTAAATGAAAACTCCCAAGATATCGTAAAAAGGTTTTCAACACGTGTTTTAACAGCAAGCGTCCCAAACCCCTAAATAAGAAGCTTGACTTCTGCCCAATCAAATAGCAGTAAAACTTGAAAAATCATATCTTCCGTTACTACCAAATATATTACCACCTGCTCAAAAAATACAACTCCAAAGCTTTGTTTAGGCGAACTAGCCACGTGTACTCCAGGTATCGGGGTCAAAACATGCACCGGCAGTAACAGGTTAGTGCCCTACAAATGCCAGGCTGACCCGTTTTACCCCTGTTGACATTTATACCGCGAAAGGACCGTCAGGTACCAAGCTCTATAATTAAATGAGGGGTTAACATGAATATTAATGCAACCATAGCCTACCAGTGTCACTTGGGACAATTCTTTTTGTTTTACAAAAGGCTCGTCCCATGTGAAACATATCATTATATTGTCAGCTTGTACAGACAACTCGACTAGACAGAAAATTTAATGAGCACCATGCTCACATTCCCCCGTTTACATGGGACTTGTACATAACTGACCAAAATGTGGGTGTACTATGAGCTACACCTCTGCCTTATCCTTAAGTGGTTACAGGCGTGATTGTATGTTATGATTCCATGTATTATGTAGGCAGGAAAAATCACTTAATTATTGGCTTTGTTTGAAAAGAAATCTACATTGGATCCGTCATCCGAAAGCTTGTTTATAACAGATTCTGATTCCAGTCTGTATGGCGCATCGGAATAATTTAATATTTTTTGCCCAGTGAAAAAATATATATCACATACTTACGATCTTGATAAACATCACTGTTTTAAAGGCGAAGCCAGTACAAAACGAGCAAAAAAATATACGGACTCTTTTGTAAAATTGACTTTCTTACGCTACGAAATCCAAAAAGTGTCATTGCGTCAATTCTTTACAACACACGATCATGCCGCTTGCAACAACGTCGAAATATCGGGAGCTCAACAATAATACTAATCACGGAAGGTTTCCCTTAAGTGCGACATTTTGCGCCTGAGCCTTTAAGTTCAGTTATAAACCGTAAAAGCTTAAATCAGTGTTTGCGTCAATTCTTGTCACATAATGACATCAAGACAATTGCAATCTACTGCAGTTCCAAAACCGTAGCATCTCTCTAGAGCTGCGCAACTTAAGGCGCACGTATAAGTGAAACTTTAAGTACTCCCAGTCCTCCACCGCAGATTGACATACTCATCATAACATAATCGTCTCCAATGATACATGAAACAAACCACGATAGCGCTCATACCGCTTAATTCGCTCCATTAAGACCAGTATCACAGATTAAGCGCATCCGTACCGAAGTCTTTGTGGAACGATTGTTGGATACAGATGCTCATCGTTCATGGAAGGAAGCAATTAACTGTTTTGTTGATGGCCAAGAAAATAACAGTGATAAATCGGTGGAGAAATGTCGAGGAAACAATAGAAACTTCATTGCGAGCAACCTGTTGCAAAATTAAAAAAAAATAACGGAATCTGACCCCCATTCAGGTCAGATATTATTACAGCGGAATGTACTGGCATTAAAAGTAGTATCTTGTGTCCTAATAGGTTGTCTGTTATTTGGTTCCATCAAAATATTACGTTTTGGCGTTTAGGTCTGATAAGGTAATAAAATTCTTCTTTCTTTATCGTGTGTGTGTCTAACCTGGTGTTAGAGTTTTTATGCTGCCTATGGGCCTCTGACTTGGCTTTACATGCCGTCAAGAAATATCTCTCAGGCATGCTAGTTTCCTTCACCGAACAAACTGACAGGCATTTTAAAAAGTAACCAATAACATAAATACTAATGTTAATAGTCACAAAGTTGGTGGTGTACAGCCAAATATCTTTGTAAAACGGTCACTATTTAGAACCTTCTTAAGACAGATCTCTGCAAAAGTTGTTGTCATGAATGCAATGCTAACAGCACCAAAGTTAGCAGATAGAGAATTTAGGTGTTTCGCTTAATTAAACCATAAGTCCAAACAAGTATTTCTATTTACAACTCCAAGCATGAATTAGCACCAACTCTGCCTACGGAGTTAAGTTAGCATAGCGTGAAGACGAACCACCTAGTTCTCATACATAAAGTTGTCCATTCAAAAGTTTCTGTCACCCGTGCTTGTACTCGTATTATAACATAACTGAACTAACTTTTGTATTAATGTTTTAGTATAATTAAAACTAGTTGGGTGACTGCTTCGTTGGTGTAGTGGTCACAAGTGCGACTGCTGAGGACCTGGGTTCGATTGCCGGGTCGGGCAATGTGTTATTGGGTTTTGCCTTCAGGATTTTCTCAGTAGCAGCCACGGAGTCTGGAATTGTGCCCGGTTGAAGGCAAAAGGCTCGCTTCCTATATGACCTTAGACATAACTGGCGAAATGTGGGTGCCGGTGTACTATCCCAGGTTAGGTTAGGTAAGTTAAAAGAAGTTGCTTTGATAAACACAAGCCTGAAATGATTCAAACCGCAGTCGAGAGAGAAAGATGAGATGAAAGAAAAATGCTGGTAGTGATGTAATTTGGGGGATTCCTACGGTCAAAAGTGGACTAGGCTGATTTGATTTTTTATATATGATTAATAGTCTGCTCGCGGAACGGATGGACGAGGAAGCCGAAAGGTTTTGGAGAGTCAATTAAGTATCAGAAGACGCTTGGTGTCGAGAGACGTCTTGAAAGACCTATGGAAGGCTAATCACTTGGTAAAAGCAAAGAAGCACTGGAACAGGACTGGTCGATGTGGTGACAGTTGGGGGAAACCTATGGGCGTCTCGTTGATAGTATAATATGACGACAAGGGATAGTGTCCACTCCCTAAAGCAACAACTCAAAAGATTGTTCACAAATTAAAGATGATTGGAGGTATTAATCCAGATACTCGCAACCTCAACTAAAACAGCGAAAAAAGAAACTTTGCAACAAAAAGAAAACTCTAAGTGAGCGTGTTAATGATTGTAGAAAAACTAAATTAAAACAACAGGATCCTGAGTTTTGTACGGAGAATAAGAAAATGTCCCAAGTGGACGATATCTACACCACGCTCCAATTGCAAAAGGGGTAAGCAGTGGTAATTAAATGAAATGGTTACGAGAGGCAAAACAAGGTACGTAGGGTAGTGAGCATTAAATATGTCGATAGATAGAATGTATGAAACACTGTTGTAAGATTTCACAGTTTATAACTAAACTATCACTGTCACTTACGGGATATCTTCCATGAGTGCGAACCGCTGTCGGTTGGGACTGGTCAGCACTTGGTTGCCACGGCTTATTTGAATTAATAATTTAATTTTTAAATTGTTTTTTTGTTTATATTTTTATTATGGACACTTTTAACATGCACATCTTGCTACATTGGTCTCACATAATGTACCATCTCAACATGAATGATGTAACTAAGGTTTTGTAAAAATATTCTGATTTAAAAGAGTGTCCATGGAGTTTCTTGCCAGTTCTTCTCCATAGAGCTACGCTAGGGAATGGGCAACTACAGTACTTTCACAGATTTATGTCTTGTGACTGGGACTGTAGCTACATTTAATTTTCATCTTTGTTTCGACAATTCAAAAGTGCCTGTAACTGGCCTACTTGAAATAAATGCTTTGATTTTGATTTAGAGTGAGCTTGTGAGTTTTGTGAGCTCCCGATATTTCGACGCTTCCCGCTATCATTGCGCTTAGATATCCCATAACTGACTAAGTGTTAGTTTAGAACAGTGTTTTTCAACCTTTTTTACGACCCGACCCCCATTGTATGAAAAAATATTTGGCTACCCCCGACCCCTCGCTTTTTTTTTCATTTATTTTATTAAATTACAAATATTAAATTGTACAAAATTTTTATACATTTGCACAAGTAATTAGGATTCGGATAAATATATTTAACACATTTTTTTTATTTAGATTTAATTCTCAATGTAGCAAAAACGGATCCACGGTGTAGGAGAAATTAGTTAATGACAAACAAGCAAAACCTTCCCTTCCGACCCCCCAGGGGGTCGCGCGCGACCCACAGGTTGATAAACACTGGTTTAGAATAATATATGATTTATTATTCAAAATAAAGCTTATTAAAAAGCCTCAACCTACATGGAACTCAATCATAGCTGGTGAAATGTGGGTGTACAGCTTACTGAACTCGTACATCCAGGATATCAAAGGTTAAGTACACCTAAGTGTGCCTAAGTACACCTCTGCATATCCCTTCGAGCATTACAGGCGGGATGTTATGTATTATAAATGTGCTTAAAATCTAGTTTGTAGGGGAAACAGACGTTAGGGGATGGATCGTTCCACTGCGAGGATCGACCGGAGGACACGGTGGAGCACACGGTGGAGGTGTGCCCCGCGTGGGCGGAGCACCGCCGTGTCCTCGAAGCGGCGATTGGCGGCGGCGACCTTTCGCGTCCGGCCCTGGTGCAAGCCATGGTCCGGAGCGAGACGGAATGGGACGCCGTCACCTCCTTCTGCGAAGCAGTAATGCTAGAGAAGGAGGTGGCGGAACGTGAGAGGGAGAGAACCTCACAGCGTCCCGGCCGCCGCGGGAGACGCCCCGGGCGTCGGGGGCCACCACGTGACCCCCGACCACCGTAGGCGCGGGCCTGTGGACGGTGGGCTATGGGCTAGCTCGCCGTCCGTCCGTCTCATGATGACAGGCCGTGTCGACGGCGAGTTCGTGTTCCACGCGCGCCTCAAAGAGAGTCAGCAAAAAGGAAGGGGTCCGCAAGGACCGATGCCTGCCGGGGTTGCGGGACTGTTTGAAAGAGATACCGTGGCCCCGGAACACAAAGGGCGATGAAGGAACATGGATGGGTTTTAGTCAGTAAAAGTCTGACACTCCCTCCTGCTCCGCCCAGAGCGGGAGAAGTCATTTGATGATTTCCCATACGAAAAAAAAAAAAAAAAGGGGATGGATCGTTTGATTCCCTGGTGATAAATTGGTATTCTTCTAAGACCAATTAATTAATTTTACAGAAACGCACTAGAATAAACAGACCTAGATTGCATCGTTTTATACTAAAATCAACCTTTACGAAGCCAGAATAGGATTCATATTTCAACAGTAATGCGACATGTACTCAATTATTCAGTTTGAGAGCACGTGTGATGTGTGTTACTGTACTTATTCGCCACCATGTCCCCCCCCCACCCGCCACAGTCCCGACACGTGTTGGTGTGACCTTCACACTGCTCCCTACTCTACCCTACTCGTTTATAAAACATGTTTTATGACCACTGGGACTTGGGACTGCTATCAGTATTATGCACAGTCTGATAACATAGCATCACGTTTGTAATCTTCGAAGAATTAAGCAGAAACGTATCCATTGTTGCTAAATTTCGCTAGTTATGTTTCAGTCCCTTGTATAAGTAGGGAGCGAGCTTATTGCCCTCAACCGGACTATTAAGATTCTAAGTAATTGCTACTACTAACTTCCTTGATTAAAAAACCCAATATCATGTTGCTCGATCTGGTAATCGAACCCAAGATCTCATGTCCAACAATACCGCTTTCGACTAACAAGGCAGTCTGATATACCCAGCACAATTTTGAATTTGTACAATTTTGACTCTAAAATCCCTAGAGTAAGTTAAAGTCAAACAGTATTTAAAAATTAAAAGCTTACACCAAAAACCTCCGACTGAAAATCTTAAAATGTTAATGCCAAATTGCCAATCAGGCGTCCTGTACAAAATTTGTACGGGATCCCGAATAAATACCCAAATCCCGGCGGCGGCGGGACCGGACACGGGACTAATGTCGCGGGCAGCCGGACAAATAGAGCGCTGGATTAGCAACGCCCTGATTAACTAAGCCTGATGTCAGCCTGTTTTGTTATGCACCCCTAGTACTTTCCTGAGATTGGACATTATTTCGCTGCGTACATGCCCGTTTTTGTTCCATGAAAATGGCGTCACGCATACGTAACAGGAACAATTTAAGGAAAATAACAAAAACACTGCTTTTGTAGAATGAACTATGTGTAAAATATTCTGAATGTTAATCCCGCAAACCGTAGCGTAGCAAAATTGGCGATCCCGAAAGGATCCTCGATCCCGTGGGGCGCACCGGACACGGGAGTAATGTCGTGGGCAGCCGGATAAATACGATGTTGGATTAGCAACGCCTTGATTAACTCAGCTGTGTCGCCTGTTTTGTTATGCACCCCTGGTATTTCGCGAGATTGCATGCTTTTCTATATCTCTTATAATTAAGGCTGTTGTTGTCGTCTATGAGGCTCTATGGTCCTGTTTGGCGAGGGAGGGACAAAACCAAGCCAAAAGTATGAATATTGATAACTTTGACATTAAAACAAAAGTCATTTGGGTTAATTTTAACAGTTTTGAATTTTCTCTGTTTTTCTCGAACGTTCTAGTCAGATTTTTTTTGACGTAGGCATGAATCCAAATGTTACAATGTTTTTTTGGCACTTGACAGGTAGGACATGGTAGGGTCAGATAGAAATGTCATTGACAGGTTGGCGCTCTGGCTAATCATTTGCGAAATTGTTCGGTAAAGTAATTAAAAAAAAATGGCAGCGCTAGTTCCGACTATAGGAACCATGACACCCCACAATAAACTCACTCGATTGAACAAGTAGAAACAATAACCTGTTCAAAGTCTAGCCCCCTTCATTCCCTATCCACAAGCACCACAAAATTATTAATAAAAGCACCTCCACAACATTATCACTTTCATCAACAAAGTAGAATCTCGCTTGTTCACCTGTGCTTTATTGCATAATATGGGGTATAAGTAAGAGGCGCGCGCGACTCTGCATAATGCTGCATAATGCTGCCCGCGACGCATTAACATTTGCGTTGGCTTGGCTCAAGTAATGACACGTGGTGGTTCCGTAATTAAAGTAGCGATGCGTGTGGTCTGGTGTTTGTGGAAAATTAACTTTTATTGTAGGGAAATTTAGGTTTTCGGAACAAAAAAATTGGATTAAAATCATGTTTTTTGACAACAGACTTGGCTTTTTTGCTACTCCTCTCATTCCTACTCCTTCGCTATTATTTTCTGATTAATTTCGTTGCAGGATCCTTAAATTGTTTCTCTGGAACTTCGTCGAGCTCCATTATGTCGGCGCTTTTCTAGAGGTCGCCACTGTTGATTCTTGCTTTCAGGAGTTACAGTATTTTGGGAATAGTGTGGCGGGCTTGTAATATACCAATACAAAAAAAGACTCAGCTCTCTAGGGAGAACTCTCAACTCAGTAGAGATTGATCGTCACGCTAAGAAGCAGAAGAAGAAGAACTGTGAGGAATAAGAAAACAGCGAGGTAATTGAGTTACACACTATCAATGGCAGAGCCAAATTTTGACAGTTCAACAATATTCATTTAAAATATTTTTTTTACGAAAGGTTGGTTGAACTGTGTAAAAGATTATAATAATGTGGCAAGGAAAGAAATGGGCACATTGTTGACGGTGGTACCCACATAGAGATTTAAGTGCTCTTGGAGGAAAAAGAAGTACTTAAACCCAAATGAGTTGACATATGGCATGGTCATAGCTCTTTTCAACAACATGCAACGTGCACCGCGTAATACACTAGATATTTTATTTTATTTTATTAATTTTAAGAACACTTATAGCTAATACATTCGAGTAGTCAGAAGTAATACGTAGAAGAAAGCCAATTACAAGTTTCCACTTATATAAACTTATGTATAAATTGACAAAACGGTAAACAGCGTGACAGTTATACAAAGAAACAACTGTAGAGAATAAACAAAATAAAATACATTACACAAAAAAGTCACATTTCAAAGAAAAAGTTACTTAACGTTTTTTTTTTAATTTCTGGACACTATTTGTAAATAAATCAAGCTCAACATCCCGGCACACCATGTTGAACATTCGACATGCTCTTATAATATATTCTAGAACACTTAACGACACTCCTTTGTTTGTTACTCATACCTAGCCGCTAATAATGTTATACACGTAATAGGAAGTTAAATGAGTAACATAAATAAAGCCACAGCTAATTACAAAATCGTGTGCAACATACAACCTCGTTCCCCGTCATTGCTTGCCCTCTAAGCTGAACAACTCAAGTGATATCATAATAATGATATCATTAATTTATCTTCGAGTCAACAGCGTGGTCACCTCCTTTAGTATTGCGAAACACATGACACTTTTTATTGTGTCGTCGGGTGATACGACTCACGCATTTAAGTGTTAATGCACGCATTAAAAAGTTAATGCGTTCATTGAAGTTTTTAATGCGTTCACAGCGTTCACACGTGTACACTGAGATGGCGGAGTCGTGGAAATTAATCATTTAGAATTTTAGATGATATTTTTCTTTAGTGTTATTTTAAAATATGATTTGTTACAGGAGGTTAAGGTGCATTTCCAAGACCACTCCGTGCCTAGGTAAGCACGTTAAGCCATTAATCGAGGCTCTCATTTCATGACATCTTTGAAAGTCGTTACTAGTAGTCAGTTAGCACGAAAGCCTGACAACCAGTCTTGGCTTAATACTGGTATTCAGCTGCATCTGCTTAGACTAAAAGCCGCCCATCGTAGTTGGGAAAAGGCTGTTTGTTCTGACAAGTGATGACCATTTGATAACCGAGTTATCAAGAGCACTTCTGTGTTTAATCATGTGAAATGAATAAAACGATTGATTATTATAGTAATTAACAAAACCCCGTGTATAGCTTGTAGGCATTTTGCACGTCATGTTCATCGTAAAATGTTTTCCACATTGTGAGTTGTAAAATGTTAATGACATGTCATTAAAGTTGTTAATAACATTGAACATTGTAACAGAGTTCATTTTATCATGTGCAAATATCCGTGGATGTAACGTGTTCTTACATAAGTAGTCCGGTTGGTATATAAATTCAAGGTCACTTGAGCAGTGCGTTATTTTCTGTATTTTTTTTTTCATCTCCACTCCTCTCCAATGGTAAAAAAAACGCCATGGTGAAACTTCGTCCTAAAACCAAACATTGAAGACAGGAAACATTGTCCCAGCAATGGGAACATTAAAGACTGATTACATGTATGCTTATGTAGCGAGCTGTGGGGCAAGCTATGCTAGTTTATTTGAAGCATAAGATTTGAAATGAATTATCCTGAAAAGAACTGGAGTTACCGTCATAGCTGGCAGAGTGAGCAAGCTGTAGTGGCAGTGGGTTGGCCACATTTGTCGAAAGACTGCTGGCTGATGGATTACCGAGTCCTGGACTCAGATTTTGTTCAACCAGTACTTAAGTAGCAACCTAGACAGTTCTGTCGTTCGCCTTATTCAAGTCCTGGAGAGGGTGCAACTAGTTGTGCACTACGGGTAGGAGAGAAGGTATGACATATCCTGTGTTGGGGTTCCACACTCGCATTGTATCCGAGATAGCCAAATTGGATCAGCAGCGGCCAACTTTCGGCCAACTTACAGCCAACAGTTTGAGTCATACTTGAAAAGTGCTATGCTCGTAGTCTGTGACAGGTTGCCTGTAAGATTTTCTCGTAAAATAACATTAAATTGGGCTATTAATTTCGGTCTCTTATTTGGACAACGTTTGTTTTTGCCAATCAGTCCTTTCAAGGCGTTCCTGCTTACCTTTTTACCTACACCACAATAAGGTGATTAATAGCGTTCTTTTGTCTTGTGAGCGTGGGTAGCACATGCCTTCTTAGGACCAGTATCGAATAGATCCATACAGAAGTTCCATTAATGGGTTGTGGAGGTCGGATAGCCAGTCGCTCTATGTAAAATACTGGTAACGGTAAGACTAAAAGCCAAGCCAGGCAGATGATGAGTTGTTGTAAGAATTCGTTGTTAGTTTTGGTCCTTCTGACTTGTATTTCAGTAGCACACTTAGTAGAAGACAGCCTGCCATGTATACATACCTACTGCATTGTTTACTTGGGAGCTGATGATGTCACCAACGTATAGACTAACATTATAGCGGCCCGACTTGATTCATACTTAACGAAGATTTATGTGGCTTTGAAGAGTACTGCAAGCAATTTATAATATTGTAGAGTCTTATTATTTTTATAACAAGCAATTAATGCTTATTAGGTGCTTAAATCACTATCGTTTTGCATTCGCCAGTGGTAATGATTACAAAAAGTGATAATTTATGCAAATTATAGTGTTGACGTTTGTATATTTTGATAACGCAATCAATCCGTCGATTAAGGACCGCAGCATAATTATCATTATCTCTGTTACTGTTATAGTCTTTGTTTATCTTTACTTTTTCAACATCCACAGTTTTGTTTTTAATCGGACTTATGTCGAGTTTATGTTACATATTATAGTTTTCTAACGAAATCATTTTTATTGTTACAGATTTAGCGGGGATGTCAGTAGCTCTACTTAGAGAATTTTCCTGGTGAGTACCCACCCTAATAATAGTCTTTACCTAGACTCAGTATTTAAAAGAAACTCAATCAATTTTTATCTCAGATGGTGAAGCATTTTTGCATCGAAAGAGCGATCTAAGCTTGGAAGAGAGACTCCTCACTACTTATTAGGTTATCAAGACTAATAAATGTGTGTCAAAATGGTTGCAACACACTTAGTTCCGACTTCCTAACTTCCAAGCAAGCAGACACGCAAATAGGTCACGCGATAAAGAACCCTATCGTACAGAAAACGGTCCACTTTACTCCCTACTTAAAACTAGAACGCCTATAATAGGGTAATAGGGTGCATAATCTTTAGAAAATCTCGTACGGTGCACATAAAACGATAGTCGAGACATTTCTCGTTATCTCGCGTTCGTTCGGCGGGCGTTCGACGCAAACGATTCGGAAAATCGAACGGAGCCGGCCCGTGTCGACTTCCATTACCGGTATTAGAGTTTCGAACGTTCGTCGCGATCGCTATCGAAAGCGCGCGATAGCCCCCGTTTCGATCGCGGTTCCGAGATATAAATGCGAAGATTGACGCGCATCTGATGTGATTTGAATGTTCAAATCCTGTGGAGGAAATATTATGAAAATCTTTTTACGAAAAAAAAAGATGATTATTAAACGAAGGTTTAACTAGTTATACCCAATGACGTCAATCGCTAACCGCGAATAATTTAATGTAATTGGTTTTGAATGAATCAGTACCTATGTCTTTGAATACCTATTTAATTTAATAGTTATACTAGAAAATACGCAGTAGGTACAAACAAGTACATACAGGATAACTGCCATCGTTTTGCGCAATCCTCTGTTAGTAATGTGAAAATACAATAACAATTTCGAATTTTAACATTTTTCGTCAAAAACTATTCGAAGATTTGATGAATTAGCTACGATCCCGGTTCCAACTATAGCTAGGCTTTTGATTTTGAACAAACTTCAAATAACAAACCAAATTTTAAAAAGATCACATTTTACGGACACAAACAAAGAAACAATTAGGTCCACTTCGACAGATAAGTCAATAATTTCTGAACGAAATATCACAGGAGGAAAAAGTCCCCTGTCCGGAAACATTTCTAGACGCACAACGAATTGAGTAAGGGTAACGATGGTAGATTCTGCGATACCAGGGTAAAACACCCTCAAACTTGTTAAACAGGGGGATGCATATCGCTTCAGAGGAGACAATAGGAAATACAGAATTTGGTATTACACTTCCTGTCCCCCGGGTATTCGAATACAGATTCCATTTTGCAATGTCAAAAAGTTTCCGGAATTATTCCGTTCGGATAGTTTCTATTTTGCGAAATGTTTTTTTGATTGGAGTGTAGAGGTTTTATTGTCCGTGACATTATAATGATATAGGATAAATGAAAATAAAAACTAATCCACCATCGAGTCACCGTCTAAAATGGCGATGACATGTTTTATCTTTCTTGCTTCCATCACATTTGATTTGAAGATATTATAAACCTTTAATAAAACCACACATTTACATAATTCCACCAATCATGATCTTCCTGGCCCCATGTTACTTGGAGTCGGCACAACACGTTTTTTTCTTCCATTTTCCTCTGTCAACCGTGGCGGTCGTTTTTGTTTCATAGCATTGTCATTCCTCACACGACCCATCCTTGGCATTCCTTGGTCTTCCTCTCCTTCTCCATCCATCAACATTTAAAGGGTGTAAAAAGACTCTTAACAAAGCCGAAAGGCACTTGTTCTCTTCATCATTGCGATCATTTTTTTGTTCTGGACCATACCAAAATTCCAACTTTTTTACAAGTTTTTTTTGTAATGTAATGTGTTTTTAATTGAATATTTTAAATAGTGTTTTTAATGTAAGAACTTTACTTTAAACACCTTTACGGCCCCACACTATTCAATTTTTCCACCAGCACTATGTTTTGAGTGCGTTATATTGAGTTTTACCGTAAAACCTGATTTTTCATCCAAAAAAAAAGTAATTTCCCAGCAATAGTTCGTAGGGTTACTTAGTTTGATGTACAGAATGCTTGGTTAACGGCTTCGTGAAGAGTCTGTTAACACCCTGTTATTATTCTGACTTCACAAGTCGATTCATCTCTCTATAATTCCACCAATTCCCTAACATACTCGTAAAACAAAAATGAATCATCGTCCACCAGGTAGGTAGGTACTTCTGCTGACAAACAGAATGTTACGCAAAACTTTGAACCTACAATTTTGCCTACTCACATTATAATGAATGAACTAACCACATTCATGACCAAACATTAGTAAGACTCACATGAATATTCGCCACAAATACCTCGTTATTTAGGTCGGCAGATAAACGGTCAGAATAAACAGAGAAACACTAAATATAACCAAGGACCATAGAATATGCATGCATAGAAGCCCTAAATGCATTTTAAATGCCTAACGACATCTACATTATGGAGCCAATACCAAAACAGGCTTGCATTAGCAGTAGTGTTGTAACTGGAGAAAGTACCTTAAATGGCTACCTCACTACCTCTAGTTTTGCTTTCAGGCGGTTTTCTTGTTTCATAGTACAACTTCTTCGTCGTAGCAATGATTCCATATATCTACAGCGTTAGCATTAGCCTCGCAAAGGTCTTTCTCAGTACTGTTGGTACACCGAGTGCACGCTGACATAAGAAAAGTTTGAGAGTTATCTTCACAACCTCTTCGAAATATTCCAGTTATAACAGATGTAGGGACCCCCACCTGAATACGATGTATGGTATTACTGAACGTACAGTTACTCGTAATACTAGGTATTTAATACTTAATGTATACATATAGTAGTATATAGAATACGACACAGATATAAATTCTAAACCGACAGATCAAATGCGGTCAGTAATTGGTTGCAATCAATCAATACGAGACTTTGCAATAATTACAAGTAATACGATGAATTTGAAATCATCCTGTACAGTGAGAACTATCTCTATTGCTTAAGTTGAGACTTGTTGAGAGAGAATACTGTAGTGATACAGATAATTCTACCGAAGGGGAATTCGTAAGAAACATCGGAAAGTCTTCTTTATGGAATGATTCCAGTTCTAGAAAATCCTTACCGAGCCTTCATTTCAACTCCTCTGTAATGAAACTTGTCTAATTTCCCATAAAGTTACACAGTTTTCAATGGTGGTTAACCCTGCACTTTTAATGTTAAATGTATTGTTTCCAGTGAATTCTACATCTTGTAGGCATTCAAATTATTACCGATAAGAAGTGGAACTACGCCTAAAGGTTGAATATATCTGACAAGCTCTGTCAATTTCTCACCTAAACCAGGGGTACGAAACCTTTCCACAGCTAGTTATCGAACAATAGTAGTATTGTGTTGTCTATCCGGATTCAATCACCTGACCCTTTGTTTAGCCACTCGATGACAAATTCGGATAGTTCGTGACATAGAGCTTTTTAATAATTTATGGTACGTCTTTGTTTACCTGCGCTGTTTTGTTCGGTAGGTTGTGAATTTTTAAACTATTTATTGCAGTCTGTATAGGATGGCGGGCATGGATTCGATCATATCAAAGAGTGGAATAGTAGGCAGTCCCTTTGTCGTCTCTTTTGACGGCTGCAATTGATTTAGGTGAAAACAGCTCTTATACTGACTTCTTTATCATGTCAATATCTAAATCATGATAAATTACAGTGGCGGGTTATATATTTTTTTCCTTTGCATAAAAGTCATAACAGTGCCAGCTGGATCTTTATAAAGACATTGTTCCTTGAATCGTATGAATCAAATGAACGGACAATGCACAATATCAATAAAAACAAACAAATTTATTTTTTAATGTTGCGGTCGCGTGTTTGTTTTTAACAAGACAATTTTTTTTCCTGTAGAATCTTGTTAACCAATTATTTTGTATGGTATGAAACAAACCAATTGTGATAAAGAAAGTAAAAAGTGAACAGCGACACTTTGTTATTATTTGGGTAAAAAAACAAGACGTCTTAATAAGCTCCACATGCTGCAACGAAACGCGAACCTCTTTTTATAAACGTCAACTTGACGTTTGACATTCAGAATCGAGAACTCGACCGAACAAAAACTCGTATTCGACGTCTCGTTATGTTTTAAAGAGAATTTATTACGAAATGCCTGTCCATTGATCGCGAGTTTCTTCGCGCGAGGTTTACATCAATTAAATGGCATTTTGTGTTGCGAAAAAAAAATCGATCATTATTCGATTCTCGATTCACTCGTGGACATTTTACTGAGTAAGTACGACAGGTGTCATTTAAAATCGAATGTGCCACTTGAGGATTTGTAATCGTTAATTATTTTGGGGTAACTACTGAGCACGTTATGTTAATTGAATTAATGTACGGTCTTGTCGCAATGTATCACGCAATGTGTCGTCACCGAAGGAAGTATGATGACAGAGTACTGTGCCATTGATTCCAGGTAATACTTATATTGTAAGGCAAACGCAGTTACCCGGGAACCAAAACGTAAATGAACTAAAGCTGCCGTGCATGTCAAGATAACCCCATAATTTACCTTTCCAATGTAAGGGTAAATTAAAACTATAATGGCAGGGTAGCTAAAGATTGTGTCTTTCTTTCTTCGATTTGTAATACGTACTTAGGTCTGTTATTAAAATAATTTTTAGTCTCAAAAATACCTAACCCCATACTTAGTTTACCACTTAAAAAAATTACTTTCACTTAAAACCTTAGCACCTTGTCTACGGTTTAAAACACTCACTTTTATTTCCCTTTCAAGCTAACAATGCTTGCTTAAACTGCTCATAAAAAAACAAACACAACAGTCGCCATCTTTGTCCATAAATTAAACTAATCTGACAGTGGGCTGATCAGTCATAGTGTCAGAGTGAGGTCGCCACTGCGCCTGCGCCTCGCGTGCCAACTATCATCGTTCGCGATCACCGGCCTATCGCACGCAAGCCTCCCCTGTGAAACGTTCCTTTTATATTTATTTTATATCCTTCGGGTTTACAAGCAGGTCACACGGACGTGTTTTTAACATTTTTTCCAAAAGAAAATTATGGGTGTTATTTTTTTTCTAACCATACCCAATTGTTTAAAAATCAGCGATGGTGTGTGAGTAATAAAGTTACAAGTCACGTAAATTACTCAACACGCAAACTAGAGTTAGAAAAAAAAAAAAAAATAATGATTCACGCTGTATAGCGATCACAACTTATGTCATACTCCTTCGTTTTAGCCATTAGATACGCATTATTTTTATAAAATGCGCAGCTACAGTTCTTAGAAGTCTTGTCGGACTTAGAAATAAGTGGTTTTCAATCTTGTTCCACTTTGTAAAAGCATATTCAAAGAGAGAAAAATACAGGTGGTTCCATAAAATGTAAGCCCAACAAATATTTTACTGCAAATACTTTGAAGTTTTTATTTCGCGAATTCTTCCAGCCAGTTCAAACAAGTAAATTTCTTTAGTAAAATAGTACGTTTCACTCACCCCACTTTACGCTTGCATTGTCGCGCACCCGCCAATTTTTGTTGGAGACCCCTACTTTAATAAGTCGAAGAGTCTTTCGACTTTCTTTGTGTGAAAACTTTGCTTTCCATGAAACAGGTTTAGAGATGCTAGGATATTTGGCAAAAGTTTACAAGGGCACGTTCTTGGTAAACGTTTGTGAAAAGTATTGAAAAACAAAATGGAGATGTACCTACGTTCTAATTTAGGTCACGCGCCAAAATAACTTTGTACAGCTTGCCTTTTTATAACAATTTAATATTTAGTAACAAAAACAATTTTACTGACGAGTAATGTGATTTATTATTTTCCTGACTGAAAACTGTAATTCAATTTTATTGTTTGTTTGTCAAAAGCTTCAAACAAATGTGTTAAATGGTTGTCCAATTAGCATATTATATTTATTTTGTACACACCTACATTTAAACTTATCAAAACAATTCGACAATTAGCAGTCCCCAAATAAGCTAAGTAAATTAGAATTGATTGCTCAATTGCCGTTTATTAAATAAACAATGACAACAGCACTTCTTAAAAAATATTTTTTTAACAATTCGTTCAGGTACTTAAATATAGGTTCACAAGTCACAACAAAAAGATAAGTTGTCGAGATGACGCGTTTTTGTTTTTTGAAATAAAATTCCAATATATCCCCAAAAACTCATAGTAAGGGTGAATTAACGAGTCAAGTCACGCGCTACCAACTTCTTTCGGTGTTCGTATCACCCTCGCCTAGTTACTTCTGAAGAGGCACTGTTGCTACCCGTAACTTCAATAAATGCCAAATACATTGTAGCTTTTGAGTGAAAACTTTTTGGTACCGCCAAAAACAAACGGCAACAGATATAAAAAAATGCGTTTCGTTTTCATGCTCTAGTTGGCTTCCGGCATGGTTTCGGTGAAAATTGTGGGTTAGCTCTTCATCACCCCGTATAAGTTTTGTGGGTCAAGTGATTGAGATGGGTTTGTATGAGGCTTAGGGCAAGCCCTGTCACTCGTACCGTATTATGGTTAAACCTTTTGGTCCTGTAAACCGGAAATAGTAAAAGTCAGGTTTGGTGAAGTTTGAATAAAGATTCACTCTGTATATATTGCACAACGTTGTCTAGCTTTAAAAAAAAACGATTTTCAAACACTGTTTTAAGCTTTCACGGTTTACAAATAAACTTATATCAAAACAATACAACAAAACAATGCTCAAAACAAAACAATGCAAACAAACAATCGCCTATCACGGAAGATATCCCGTAAGTGACAATATAAGTTTAAAATGATTTTCGTGTGATTTACTACAACAGCCCATAACGTCCACTGCTGGACATAAGCCTCTCCCATGATGGGAGGAATTTGCCGTAATCTCCATGCTTGGCAGGCGGATTGGAGATCGCAGTGATGAAAGACTAACAGAAAACGCTGCTGCCCATTCTCTGGTCTACGGAGGCGCAAGGTGTTCTGCCTCAGACATTAGTCGCCTTATACGACACCCGTGAGTGTAATAGGTTGGTTCTATTCTACTCTGCCGGATACCACACGGCTAACTCTGCCGGATACCACGTGTGATTTAACACATTCATATTTCAATATCTAGTATTCACCTTTTCTTAAGACTAAGTATACATTTGTGAGGTTTCAGTACCTTTTGAAAAGCTTTAATTAATTAAATAAATTTCGAGTAAGCCTACATCCTCGGCTCATTTACCTACTTTTGAGCTTAAGAATACTGTACCTAATCTGTATTCAGATAGATTTGTACTTTGATGTGGATGTTAAATTAGTATCAATAAGACAAAATTAATAGTTATTTACTTTCAAAGATTATACAAGGACTATTACATGTAGAAGGCTTTGTGGGAATTGAACATAAGAATATAGGGTCAAATAAACTTAGCGAGCAACAATCCGCAGATAAAATCGAGTATCTATATCGAAACAATATACAATAAAAGTAATTTAACTCGCACAAAAGCAAGCAAGCAAATGAAAATATAAATAATTTACACACCTGAATAAAAAAAACAGACATTCAAGGCCAAACCGCCACAAAGCCCACAAAGTAAATATTAGACAGCTGTATACTAAAACCACAATAATATTATATAGCTAGCATTTGGAAACCAATAACCGCAAAGAGAAACGCCCACCAATCAGAGACAAAATAAGCTTTTCACAGAGAGAAAGAGAGATATTTTAGACCCAATAATGATTTATGATCTTTCGGTTTCCAACTAGGTACCTCAAAAGTTAATTGAATGAGCTTTTTCAACAAAGGGAAGCCTTAAATCAACTCGTATCGATGACGCAGAGGTAGAGGCTGGCTAAAATATTTAATTAAGTAGGAGGTTTAATTAGAAATGGATCTTTTTCTTTTTAACTTACTATGACGTTCACAATGCTGGAAACACTTCTCTATGAGAGAGAGGGGCCCCGTCTCTCTTATACCCCCTCTGGGGGGTAAGCGATAATCCACCACGCGGTATTTGGTTCAAGAACATGCTATAGTTGGTGCCAGTTAAGATGAGAATAGCGGTCATTGCCCTTTCCCTAATATCTCTTTGTACGAACCAAAACAAAATAAACCATGTATCGTTTTTCATTACAAAAATGTTGAAGATCACGATAGATGACGATTCCAGACTTGAACAGGCGTAATAAATGTGGGTCAATGACCGCTATTCTCATCTTAACTGGCACCAACTATAGTTTCCTCACGATGCTTTTTGGTGCAGTGGCGATGAACTAAATGTCGAAAAGTAAACTGCCTCCTGTGATTCGAACTCAGGACGTCAGGACCTACGATACTTATATCGGGGTCAATACCACTGGAACACGAAAGACCAGACTACTGCTCTTACTTCATCTTGAACGCGCAATTCATAATAACACTAATGAAATCATCGTTCACACATTGGTGGAGATAAAAAAATACTTCAATAAATTACTTTGAATGAAAGAAAATCCTTCCGAACGTTTTTATGTAGAAGTCTGCAGTAATATTGCGATAGTTCGCCAAGTCAACCAGCCGCGCCATATTACAATATCTTTGATTAATAACAATCGCCGCTCGAGGACGCTCATTACTGAACCAATGACACGTAGGAAAACGCCACGAGCAATAAAGCAGAAGACCTATTATGATTAATATGTTAGCGTCGACGTCTGCTCTCCGCGATTCACTAATGAAGAATACCCCCCACTCCACGCTGTCGCCTGCTTATATACCCCTCCGCCCGCGACCCGTGTGATTGATGACGTAGCCACAACGTCACTGCTATCCTGCGGGCTATACGAGTGATGTGGGTGGATCATTTATTTAATAACAGCTGCTGTGTAAATGTATAAAAGATGATCGTTTTTGGGTCAGTAAGGGAAATATTAATATAGCATCTCATATTGTACTGCTGATTTTCCCTGGATTTATTTGTGATACGAGTATTAAACATCTCTGTATTAATGTTCTCGTAAATCTTAAATAAGGAGCTTAGAGAGGAAGAAATGCGAAATTAAAAAATGATTACTTTTGCTTCTTAATTAACAGAAACATTTTTTTTAATCTACTTCATCCATTTTTTCGGAAATGAGAGTTGCCAGCTTCTAACGGGAAATGAAAATAATTGTTTTTCTCCCCTTGTAAATTGCTTCAAACGCACGGCAGGTAATCTCTATCAATCAAATGAGAAAGTAATTAAGAGAGGAAATAACAGAATTAACAGCGAACTACAAATTAGAAGAAATTGGTACAATGTGAGCGATAATTGTATTATTATTAACTCTATTGCTTAAGTAATCTCCTGAAAATTATTGTTTTTAAATCTTTTGTAGGCCCTAGTCAACAATTTCTGAATCAGTTATTTGTTGTCAGACCGAGGTTGAACAAGGTTACAGTTCCAAGGCCTTATTGAATTTTCAGTAGTTTTCTTTAATAATGAAAAATGAAATAACCGGTTTTTTTTTTATTCACAATCCTCGAACCTTAGCATGTTCGTTAGGAAAGCCCCACCTATTATGTTTTACAGTAGATAGGTATACATGAACAGGTGCTTTTTAAATCAAAAACATCTTCGCACAAAAAACCAGCCTTTGAATTACTGCTCAATTTTCACGAACTGTCATTTCAAATTCGAAACTGAACTATTCGAAACAGCAACCTAACAAAATGCAAAGCACAACACTAAATTCAATACTTCCAACGTTAGCAACAAAAGGACGCACCTTAACCGTCCGAACGCGACAGTCGCTTTGATTAATAAGTGCTGTTGACATTTTAATTAACCCTGCTAAAAGTCGGGCCATGCTTTGTTTCAGTTGAATAGGGATGAAATGCCCCGGAGAATACACTAGGTATGTGAAAAGGCTTTTATATTACGCAACGCTCAATAATTTAGTGGCCTTTCGGCGTTTAGATTTTCTCGTGGCTTTAGCATAGTGAAGGAGTGATAATTATCTTGATAATAACAAAAATCGAGAGAAATAAAATGAGCATCCGAACGCAATTTGCCATTTTCGCGCGTGTTTGTCAAGTTGACAGTGTTTGTGACTGTTTTTTTTTTAATTTTTGATTTATTTTAAAATATTTGAATAAAAATTAAATATTACTTGTACAAAAAAAATAAGATGTCAAGTTTTGAATCAGCATTGATCGAATATGTTTGACAGAAAGTCGATTTGAGATTATAGTGTTGTGGCCACCATAATTATTCGACGTAACAAAAATCGAATATTCATTCACGGAACGACAACGCACTGCCAATACCACTGGATGTAGAAGCTTGACATTTTGCATTTCTCGTTAACGTAGGTCCTTAAAAACCTTTTTTTTTTCTTTTTTCAAAATGCTATCTTGGAATTTGGTATTGAAGTTTTCCATTTTGGCCGACGAGAACTCCCAAGAGGAAGGTACACGGCTTGGACACTGATCTAGACCTGAATAATAAATATCAATCGATTGTCTATCTGCAGGATGTAAGAGTAGCAAATTATCGCAAAGCCCCGGCGCGGGCATACAATAAAAACGTGCAAAGTCCAGTTGAAATATGTGATCAGTTGTTCACCTCATTAGACTAGAAATTAGAAATCTTTCTCAGTTCTAGCCCTTTGTTTACAATCTAGGCATTTATCATTTGTTCGACTGACTAGAAAATGAGGTGAGTTAACCAATCAGAGCGCTCAGACAGAGTATCATTATAACATCGATAGCAGTGATAGACAGGTCAAAAATGTACGTATTGGATTGGCAAAACTGAAAGCTATGGTTGCCTTTAGAAATTCATAAAAAAAAAACGAATCGCTTTAAAATCTCCTTCAGGAGTGCACAGTGTGCTTTTTTTCGTCTCATATTATGATAACTTGTTGAAGGACCCTCCAACAAGTCTAATATTTTGCAGAACCTCCAGTTCCGCAAAATATTCCTTTTATTCAAAAATAATTTGCCAAAAAGCTTCGACCAGAATTGCCAGAATTGAAACACAAAAAGGTCTACTTTTAATAACGCACGACCAACAATGTAACCAAAGAAGAAAGTTAATTTTGCGCGTAGAAAAATATCGCGGGACAAACATGGCCGCTTGCAGCGCTGCAGCGGGTCACACGCACACGATTTTACAGTAATTTACAATTTTACGAGTCGGGCGCTTGTTTTTTTTTTGCGATGAAACAAAGGAATTGCTGACCACAGCCCACAGGCCAGACTTAACATACTTTATTAAATCTCAATTGTATCCAGTTCGTTTTAAGGGCCAAGCCTGTTTTTTGGTAATTTTGTAACCGAGTTATTCAAGGTTTTTGGTTTTATTTTTATAAAATTGGCTGTGTAAATATTTCATTCGTGTACTATGTGAATAGACACCTAATTTTGTTTTCATTCCACGTCGAAATCATAAAAAGGTCCGTCTACAAAATAAATAAAAATGCCTTTCTCATACACAGCTGTTTTACTTTATCCAATTTCGTTGTCTATTGCCTAGAAAATGTTTCAGTATCAAATAAATATGTCACTGTCAGTGCCAAAATGGCCTGTACTAAATAAAATTAGGTACCTTTATTGCTAAAAGGATTTTCAATTTCAGTATTACGTCTCGCAGTACGGAACTTTTTGAGGTTATAAATTAACATTTTTAATCGAGATAGCTCTAATTCCCATTTGATTTGTCGCACTAACTAGCTTTATATGGATTCGCATACTTATTTAAAAAGCAATTTGAACTGAAATTGTTCGAGTGTAGAGTTGAATTTCCTATGGAATCTATGCCATAAATCTTGCCAGCCCGCATTGCAATTTAATGACAACTCAGATCGAGTCAGACGGCAAAAAATTGTCGCGTCTGCGGTGATGTCATTTTAGATTTATAACTGAAATACGTCATAGGCATTATACAGATCGACGAACAAAAGAAGTTATGTTTATATACCACAGGGAATATTTTCTATGACAATTTTCATCGAATACAACTAAATGATTTATTTCGTCTAGCAATTAAATACCATTTTATGCTCAACCCATTAGCGTCGAAAATAATAGGCAAAAAGTTCAATAATATAAAATATGGAGGCCTATTATATAATAAAGCAACACGAATGCCTATAAACATAACTAAACGAGACAAAGTCACATAACTCAAAATGAATAATGATCATTTAACACGCGAACGGATCGCAAACTATTCGAATACTAAGCTTTAACAGATACTGAGATCGAATCGGAATCGATGTTCAATTCGATCGCAATCGCTGGGGAACAGCACTAATCCAATGACATCATCGCCAGGTGGGCGACTCTAGACAATTTAAATTTGAAAATGGAAGCGTTTGTTCGAATGATTTTTTAAATTCGATTGTCTGGCTTCCTTTTTCGAAGTGGCAATAAAAAGTTTATTTCGTCAACGTTATAAGAATTTTATAAAAGAATGTGATTTAGTTAAAATGTTTTAATTTGAATACAGCTGTCGATGTCGTTTTATTTTTATGGGTTTATTTAAATTCTATTATAATGTTGGAATGACAATAAAATCTCGAGCATTATAATAACGACTGGGAAAGTGCATCTTTGACCGCTAGTAATTTTATCATAAGTGGGTTTTTCAAGTCTTAATATCATCCAAGATTATCCGGAAACATGAAAATGTTTATTTTTCCAGAGCCACAATTTTTCAAAATGTCAACTTAAAAAATGAGGAAACAGAAATCCAAGACTCGGAATTAAAAAAATCAAATCAAAACAAAAGCGCGCCAAAAAATTCCTCCTCCATGCAGCAAACATCTAAACTCGAGTAAATCTCCCAGCAATCGAGTTGGAACTTACTACCACCATTACAATTCTCAGTTTATGTGTTATGTTTCTTAGAAGAACGTGTGCAGTTCGCCTAATGGCATAAACAAAGGCGCATTGCCTATCGGGTCACGTTGCGCTGCACTCGGAGTAAACGTTGTGAGTGTGACGTTATAGGAGTGTTGGAGCGGTTGGTATATTATCTACCTACATGTACTACGGTATGTACACGTGAAGTTATACTGTTTATGGACTTGCTGCATCTGTAAACGAAGAGAAAAGCACATAACATAAATAACATCACGCCTGTTATCCCCAAAGGGTTAGGCAGAGAGAGGTGTACCTAATAGTACCTACACCCACATTTCACCAGTAACGTTTAAGTCCCATGTAATAGGGGGCGAGCCTATTGCCATCAACGGGGCAGAGAAATCACCTTATCCGTAAAAAACCTAAATAACATAGCGTCAAGCTTCAAAGTGCAGTACGCAGTACGTCAACATGTCCAGTATAAGTTGGCTTCTTATTCTATTAAAACTCCGTATTACGGTAGCCCAGCTTAAAAGTTCAAAATCTACTACACTATACCAACAATTAATTGTTTTTTTTTACAATGATCATCAGAAAATAAATAAGATAAAATAAACTAAACTAACCTTGCCATACCTACAGCTGCGTGGCAACGCCGCCAGTCTCCTGGGGACATTACCAATTGACAGCGTGGAGGAGGAGATTTTTGACGCCATTTTTTTATTTTATTGTTTAAGTTAGTTAGTGTAAATAAGATAATTTAACACCTCTTTGTCCTACATCCAGCTGCAGCAACCACAAAAAAAACAACACCAGTATCCAAAGAATTCTTCATTAAATCCCTTATGTTTTATTCTGTGATCAGCATGTAAATTGAAGCAAGTATATCCTCTTAATCAGCTACATATTCATGAGATTCCCGTATACATTTATGTAAGTATGGTGCTCGCCATTTTTTCCCTAACAAGGCAAGAAACAATCTGAGCTATTTAACTTGTAACATATTTGTTTGTTTAAAAAAATATTAAATAAGTTTTTCTGTTACGACCTTAGCAGAAGATTAAAGGATTTTACCATTAAAGGATTACAAGAAAATCTAAATCTGAAAATCCTCTTACCTATATATAAAAAAAATGTATTAGTCTCTTTTAGAATGATGGGTTTATCTTCCACAAAGATCTACTATAACGGTAGTTTTTTTGTCTGTCTCAAATAATGATAAAAAAAATAAAAATTTAAATTTCACTGAGGCTGGATTAATATTGATATCCTACTCTCGACGCAGTCTGCTGACACAGTCACCTTGGGGACTAGATTATATTTAACCAAAACATGAGTTATGGCTAAAGCTCTAAACGGCAACCACATGAGGCAAAACAGGCAAGGCAGTTCTAAACTCACCCGTAAATAAATCTTGACTGTACTATTACTTTACCGTCGTCCTCCGACTTCCGAAACATCATGTTGTATATGAAACCAATAGTAAATTACCTATTATTCCGTTTCCTGCACAACTATCTTCGTCTTTCGCTTACTTCCTTCCTTCTTCAGTTCTTCACACAGGAATCCGTGGTCTAAGTTATAAGCTGAAAGGAGAAATGCATTCACTCGATGTTAATGTTAAGAAATTATTACCCCGGGGGTCTGGTTCGATCAATTTCCTCCTGATATAGGCCAGAGAGCAAGTAGGGAACTGGGTTGTGGAAATCTAATAGGCTGTCACTTCATGTAAATTACTGGTAGGTATTCTGTATGTGCTGGATACGAGTAAAATGGAAGCCAAATCCAACATAGCTGAGAAAAGGCAAGGCAGATAACAATGAGAAAAGCCTAATATAACATTCAATGTTGGTAGACGAAACAGTTTTACCAAAACCACCAAGCTTGGTAACCAGAATGTGATCGCAGTAATGAACGTCTAAGCATGTTTTCGTTTTGTGGCCTTGGTATTTATCGTGGCTGCAGAAAACGTTAGCAGTAATTATTATAATGACCGTAATATGTATCAAGTCTCATAGGTATCTTGCCGTTTTCCTTAGAAATGTTCAGAACAATTTTAATGTCATGTTTTCTTAGAACTGCGTCAGACATTATGCATTCAAGCACCGTATAAAATTACACACACCATTACACGTACAATTACTGCAGCTATGTGCCCCATAAAACGTTTCATATATTCATTAAAACTATACTCGCATCTTGGCATAATGGCCGTACAAACACATGACCTTAATTCCAACACATTTTAAAAAGAAAATACATAAAAATGTGGATTATGCCACTTCAGCCGGCGACAGCCAAAATATTTCACCAACAATGCACCATAAACACATTAAAGGGTGGTATTATCAAAATAACAATGAGAAAAATTCTCCACATTTTTAATTATCCAGAACGCATGGCTACATAAATCTTGTGGAAGCACCCGCTAACGCAACCGCTCGTAAATTAAACGCTCACAAAGATTGTTCTAGAAAAGTCCGAAATAACGCGATTAAGCGAATGAAAGGGCCGAAATGAACAAAGCAAATGTGATTACCGCGTTGCCAGCTAAAAGAAATAGGTAATATTTCTTTTGTGGATTTGCTGGTAGCTGTATTTTTTTTAATTCGCCCTCTGGCTATCCGTTTTCCTTTATCCTATTCCTTTATTCATTGATAGCCACAGACAATGGCGGTTTTAATCAAAATGGCCGATGGAAATTTATAAATACAGTTTTCGTTAAGATACCTATAGTTGATTCAATTTAATTTATGAGAAAATGGATGCTCCGTAATCCCGGTTGAAAATAATCCCCTTATACGAGGCATGGCTATTGAAAGACCCTTCGAAACGGGGCTACACAATATGTACCGATCAGAAATAGGGACTGGGGAAGTTATAGCAAGTAGTCACCCACCATACGAGCACAAATTGACCACCAATCTACCTAACAAGATTATAATAATGTCATATCCCCCAAAGACTGTTTATATTGTCACAAACCAAAAGTTCAATGCCCTGTAAGTTGATAACCTCTGACAAAATGAAGTAGAAAATACAGTAGAATCCACTAACAGGACAGTAAAAAACTTCGAAGCACTTAATGTACAAGGTCCAAGCCACATAAAAGATGAAACCTAGACTCTAAAGTAATACACACGCGCAAGTTGTAAAACTTTCATGACTACTAAAGAATGACACACCGACGAAGGTCCAAAGTAAAACTCTTCAATGAAAGGGTTTTAAACGAGGCTCTTCAAAAGAGTAAAATTTTTGATTGCGAAGCTGATGAATGAAATATGATTACAGTTCGTGTTACAAATTCTTAACTTCAATAATGGTTGATTACTCTAGAGTGCGTAATCCCAGGGAGGGTTCGAAGTCCCCAGAATAATATTTTATTGAATGAAAATCAATATTGTATTTTGTACTCCCAAAGCAATTGAAATGATTAAGATTATGCGGCGTTCGAGTTAGATTGTTAATGGATTTTTGGGGACGTCGAACCAGTCTAGTGTTCGTATTCTGTCATTCTATCGCAGACTTGGCCTCCTAATACACCAAACAACGTTTTACATGGACCAAAATAATATTAAGCTTATTTTGCAACAAAAAAATACCCAAGTATAGAGGAAGTTATGGTCCATAAAACGCTTCAACTATTAAAGTGTTAATCAAGTTGCAGAAGGAAGAACTACAATTCCCTCATTCATAAACTACTTCTTCAGTTTCTCAACAACTTATAATTAGGACAGACAGAACCATTATAAAGCAAGTCCCAAATCCCAAAACAACTTAACGCAACATTTTGTCGTATGCTGCGTACTACTCGTCTTAACCAACCATGAACTAATATGACAAAGCCTCAAACTCCGTTCGTTACAGTCGACGAGGCGACGACGCGACGTCGCCGACGTGCCACAGGGAACTGACAAATTGTCGTCTGCCAAGTTGACAGCGCCCCTCGCGGATATTGCCGTAACTGAAGCAAACATGGGGGGAAAGTTTATATTTAATCTGAGACTTGGAGTGTTACAAAAAGCGCAATCCAACTTTGGCTTGCCTTGTCGCTTTTGTTTTTAGAATGGCGCTTGTCTCGGATTGGCATCGGAAAAATAAGTGGTTCTCGTAAAAGTGAGAGTTTTGTGAAGCGCGTTTTGCGAATATTGTTTAGGAAATACCTATATAGAATCGGTTGGTAAGAAGATCGTCGAAAGCTAGGAAAAACATAACTTTGGATTTATGCGAGATGAAGATAATGCTGATGTCCGAAGACTTGATATAACATACTATCTCCACAATCATAAAATAATCTACAGGCATAACTCTATCCGAGACCATTTTATTTCTGCTCCTTATTCATTATTCATAACAAAGGCCAGGATAATTAACGAGCTCCCCTAACTTTCCAACAGCGATACACCGCTTCCAGCAAAAGGCAAAAATAGCCAACTAAGAAGAACTAACTCAAAACCATGTCGAAGGCTTCCACGCCAGCGCTAATTATTTTTAATCGTCTCCAACTTTGCATATCTCCAGCGTTTTTGTCCCAGATAGAGTTAAATCGTACTAAGCCACTCTGCCGACCGAACCTTATCGCTTTACTCTAAACTGTCTTCTAAAGGCCCAAACGACAGTAGAAGTGGAATGACGTCTGATAGTACAGGCCTCGCTAGCCTGATATTGAGATTTGCATAAAATGAGGTCCCCTACATAGGAGGTTGAAAATGTAAAGTAAATAAGAGGAGTTTTATTAAGAGTTTCAGAGATAAGTAATTGTACGACAGCCTGCGAGGTTGTTACTTGAAGTTGGTAGGAGCGGGAAATTCGGGATTTTCTAGAATATACGGAATGTGTAATTTAACCGGCAGTATTGTAAATCTTTGCAGCTAAGCTCTTGGCTTTTAAAAGCAGGTTCTCAATATTTCACGTCGTTGAATACGAAACAGATTTTAATCATGGATGTTTACTACCCGAAAGTGTTTATGGTGACCCATTTTGTTAAAATACTGGCAGTTCCATTTTAGCGTTATTTAACACTAACTACCGCGAAAATGTAAAAAGTCAATTAATTTCTTGTCAGTTGACAAAATAACCATAAAAAAACATAAGAGAGAAACGAAAAATAATTGTACAGAAAAAAAGAGAATATTCAGAAATCTTCAAAAACAATCTCATAATGTAATAAGCGAGGCAGGGGACTACGATAAATTCATTACAGCACTCCTCGCAAAAATATTATTCTTGGCCACATCTGGACACGCTAATGTTCATATAATTGTATGTATTACTATATGTGCCGTAATTGCATGTATAACTTAGGGAGATAAGGCCTTTCGGAGTTAGGGCAGTCGTGAGTTATGTTAGTTGTTATAACTACAGCTAGCATGAAATGTTGCTACATTTTCGGTAATATTGTTATTGTCAGTCTGAGTTTCATTAGGTCTTGGATAGTCCTTTATGCTTGTATCAAACTCCTATTGTAACTTCTTGATATTGTTATTGATGTTATTGTGTTGGGAAAAACAATTAGGAACTGTTTCCTGCTCAAAAATAACATTCGCAAAAGCATGAGAAAGAAAACATTCATTTCCGAAAAACGTTCCAGTAGCCTAGATTTCGAAACGAGCAACTTTGACTCGGGACAAGACAAGCAAAACGTAGAATCTACATCCACTCCAAAAAACAGGAGTTCATCACACAAAACTCGAGCAAAAAGAACGTGACTGACGCGACACAGGCCAATCAGCATGCGAGTAATTAAAACTTCAGCAGAACTAGTGGAGGGGAACTCGCGCCACCTCCGAATGCATAAACTTATACTAATTAGTGAGGAATTCTTTCGCATAACGCCCCGCCAAGATTTGGAACTTTGTACCAACTTCCACGGCCCGAGTGTCTCAGCTTTTAATTGGGAATCTTCAGGAATTCGCTTTGTCATAGAATTCTCCGTGAACAAACTGTGACTCCGTTGATAATTCGTAAGTTTTCCTTCTCGTTGAACGATGGTAAACAGTTCTAATTCGGTATAACGGAAACTCGTAAAACGCTAAGTCAATGTTGCGGATGGTTCGGCATAAGCCCCGCAAATAACACGACACGTGCCAAAAAAGTCTTCCACTTTACGACCTGCTTCATAAGCAGCAAAATAACACAAAATTGGCACATTCACAATGTCTGTTTATTATACTCGGAATATGTCGTAACGAACGTATATTCTGAACTATGTGTTCAAGAACCTATAATTGGGAACGGAAACGCGTTTACGTGGAAATAATACGCAAAGGAAAGGCACACAAGACGAAGTTACGGCACGTCGACGGCACGGAGCCGGCGCGAACGGCAGGCGCGTTAATTAAGCAAGAATTTACTGTATTTAAACGCAAACTTTAAGTCAAACCTACCAAACTTGGGCACCGAATTTGTTTTCTCGTGTACGTATCTTCATTAACTTTGCGAGTGGAAACTTATTACGTATGTTTGACTGGGGACGCATTAGTGCTGCGGTGCCGCTACACACTCCTAATCCGGCCAATGTTCGAATTTCAACTAATTTCCAGACGCATAAGGCACCCGAATTCGACCCAATTATAAAGCCGGGTCGAGTCAAATTTGGACCAATTAGATGAGCCAACGAGCTGTGTCGCACTCGGGAGCAGTTTTGTCGGCAATATAATTTATTAGGGCGGCTCAAAGTCGAAGGCTTTAACCCTTAAAGACTCGAGTCAAATTTGATTACGGACGTTTTAAACGTGTCCCCTCGGCCGCACTCCAAGTTTTAAACGAATAGTCTGAGTTACCGGCCGGGCGGACACAATGATTGAGATTAAATGCACGACTCCATGTAGATCTATCATACTACAAAAATGGTCCTTTTTAGCATACCATCAGCCGTCCCACGATGCGATGCTGTTAATCTCATATCGAGAGTGAGACAAACGAGTTTAATATAAACGTTGCGTGTAGATGTGAATTGTCAAATCATTTGTATCAATTTCCACCCTGATATTGTCATATCCGTTTCCTGAAGGGTGCGTCAGTTAAGAAAGTTTATGTCAGTAGCAATGTTTCTGACATGACACCAATGAACTGTCTTGAACCTTAAGCAAGAAAGTATCTTGGCTGTAAAAATATTAAAACAGTAAATCTCCTCAGAAATAATACAGTTTTCACATTTACATTTTTATTTACGTTTGTAAAGGATAGAAACAAAGTAATGCTTTAAAAACTCTCCCTAAAAGACATTCTTTGTTATCAATTAAATTCTTTCGGTGTACTTTTTGTCTTGATTATTTTGCTAAAGCCTCGTTGTAACGAGACAGTCACTGGAACAAAGGAACTTGATCATTAATTTAAATTGAACTAGAACATACAATTGTTTTTTTTATTCAACAACAACAACAACAATAACAGCCCATAACGTCCACTGCTGGACATAAGCCTCTCCCATGATGGGAGGAATTTGCTGTAATCTCCACGCTTGGCAGGCGGATTGGAGATCGCAGTGATGAAAGACTAACAGAAAACGCTGCTGCCCATTCTCTGGTCTACGGAGGCGCAAGGTGTTCTGACTCAGACATTAGTCGCCTTATACGACACCCGTGAGTGTAATGGGTTGGTTCTATTCTACTATGCCGGATACCACACGCCTTTTTTTTATTCGAATTCCTTAAATCCTGCTTTTTGGTGTTGTCTAAACATGAACATTGTAATGAGGGTATTTTGCAAAAGTTTTTGATAAAATTTGATTTAAAAGTAAAATACTGTACTTTTCAGAACCAACTTTTAAATTATTTTGTCCTGTAAAAACTCCTTTGAATGTTGTTCTGTATTTATTCCACTCATCATCAATAGATTTCGGCTCGATTACCCGCCTCCTCAAACGGTCAGTGGTCCTTCTAAAGCACCCACAACATACTACCACTTTAGCTTGCTGTTATTGCAAGAACATTCCAATATAGATAATAAAATGCACTACACAAAATAAAATAAATGACATTTAACCCCCCCACTAAACGAGGCCTGCGAATATCGGGAGAGACATCAAAAAGGCCAAAAAAGCCCCAGACTCAATAGTCTTACCTTCCCGAAGTCGCCGAGGGCCAATTAAACGTTTTGAAATTGATTCAACGAAATTCACAGGCCTTTGTAAACGTTCTATTGACATTAGACATCGCTCGATCGCCGTTTGATGTCACGTCTTCAGTCCGAAATGCCGTTTTCTTTTCGTGTTTTTCCTCAGTTTTTCTTCCATCTTGGAGTCATTATTAAAGGCAACAAACAAATGAGTGTATAAACAGTCTCTGTTAAATAAGTTGTTTTTATCTCGGGATTGGGGAAATTTGATTTTGTATTGTGATTTGACGGTAAAATTTTGGATGTATTCTGCTTGTTAATGCTAATGAAGTGCTGGGCTGAAAACTATAAAACATGCCAACTCACCTTGGTCGTTCATAATGTAAATCACTTAGTATCCATTATGTCAGGAAAATATTCTGAAGGCTTTGGCTTTGGCTTTCAAGGGATGGTTTCGATTACCTTGAATTAATTTAGCCTAGACCTACACTAATCTAAAAACCCAACTCACAACTTTCGTGCCGCATCACTTCTAAACTACGATTAATTAAAGAACTGTATGTAACACTGAAGTAATAAATCATTAAAATTACTCTGAAACCGTCTGATTAATCAATTAATCACTTGGGATTGGTCGTTCGTAGACTCACCGATAGGACCTGACAGACCCGCCTTGCGCAGCGGAAGGGTTGATTTATGAGAAAATAATGTTCCACTGGGAAATTTAAAGTGTTAACTAAAACTTAGATTGTTTCACGAATTTCATATTAATTTGATACGTGGCAGCCGTCAGGTTCGAGTGGTTTGTGTGAGCTAAGTTCCGCTCAAGTTCTTGTTAGTTTACATAGCAATTAAGTAAGAGCTTCAAAAGAAATTTTAATAAGGTACGGGAGTTTTGTTTGCTTGTTTTGTAACGTAAACAAGGTAAACTTGAGTATTTAGTAAAGTTTTCAGCAATTAATAATGATACGCGAGATCTTGATAATGCTGAACGCGGCGGTGAAGCCGTAAGTTTCTATAAGTTTGGAAATATAATATGTCTATTTATATAGCTTATATTTGAATGTTTATCCCACTTTTACTGGGCATTTACGTGATTATTCGTTATTTTTGAGCTCCCGATATTTCGACGCTTCGCTTTACGGTTTAAAACTAAACTTATAGGTACAGTACCCATAAGTTTAGTTTTAAACCGTGAAAGCTTTAAACAATCTAAATACCCTTTAAAAAGACAACCACACGTTTCACTCACGAAAAGAGACTCACGCTACAAAAATCACACTTAATACATACAAACAATTACTCTAAAAGCCTCCAAGAGGAACCTACTAGAAAATACATAACATCTGAAAGTTCTATTCCGGCTGATCATAAAACGAGCCAAGGTCACGCTTGATGTCATGGCCGACAGAAAGCCGCGACCAGCCGTTACGGTTTCATTGCACATAAACCTAATACACTAAACAACCGTAAAGGAGAAGCTAGCATTAATCCTGTGGGAGCAAATTATTCATATATACCGCATAAAAGGAAGATGTTGAGTGTTTGTTTCAGCTGAGTGAACTCTTGAAGATAATTCTAGAAACTTTTCCCCACGCTAGTAGTTTCTCCTGTATCGTGAGTGCGTTTTACAAACATTTAAACTCACATATTACACAAACATCCAGACCGGCCGGAAAAACTATCTGTAGGCCATATAAATAAGGAAACGCAGCGCAGAAGTCAATCGCTCAACCACTGCGCCAATCGTGTCATCATGGCGGTTACCGATATGATATAACGGCTGATATTTCCAATTATATAATTTTGAAGGATTATGTACCTTTTAGTACGAGTACACCCTATTTGGGCAGTTGTGTTTAAGGCCCATGTAGTATGGGGCGAGCCTATTGCTATTGTGAGCACAAATCCAGAGCCCGCAGTTGTTACTGAGAATTTTCTGATAGAAAAACACACAAACACCTCGCCCGACCTGGGAATCGAACCCAGGACCTCATGATCAGCAGCCGCACCTGTGACCACTACACCAACGAGGCAGTCATGGCGATTCTGGTTATGACTGACTATTGTGGTAGTCAATGATTGTTGTTGTTCATACGATGCGATCTTTCAGTAGTTGACACCTTCATCCATTGGTCATATCCGCAGTAAATGCGGCTTCTGTGAAACCATTTTATATTACTTCGCCTGCAAACGCTACCCGTTGCTTAAAATTTTCAATTCTGGGCGTCAGAAATAACAAAGTACCAGCATTTCACGTTTCACCAAAAATATCAAATTATTAAAAAAATCTGATGAATGATAACCTCCTCGTATTAGAAAATTAAACATTGTGATAATGGTCCAACACAAAGCATTAAAAAAAAGTTTAAAAATTTCTTGCATATTCCTATTGAGAGATAGTCTTCTGAGATCAACATGCACTGGCCCCGCGTGATTAGTTACGGCTCCAGTCCCTCTCACGAAGACTTCTTACAAGAGAAGGCAGCCGTTAGCAACGAAATCTGCTTACATTTATTGTGACAGCAACAGACAAAAAAAGAAAGACAGACAAAAAAAATAAACCATTACTACTGACACACATTATCTTTGGCATACATTAAAAGCCTTGTCCAAATCTAGGTCAGCGTAATAAACAAGTAGATCCTCTCTGAGAGACTGGAGTCTGTCCATTGAAGATGAGACGCTAGTAGGTACATTAAACAAGAGTTGTTCTTAAAGAATCGCAACAAATCACAGTAACTGCGCTACTAATATTGTTGTCTTTTGAAAGCCGTGTCACCATATGTTCTGGGTTTGTAGGTTGCGTTCTACATTTTTAGAGATGGTATTCAAATTATTTTTGTGGATAAATCTTTCTTGGGATAGATATCCCAAATAAATAAAATAGTGAATCCATGAGAGATCTCATGGATGCACGTATGATAACATTAGAATTAAAAGAATTAACATTTGTCATTGTCAACCGTTTTTGATGAACTACTTTAGTTCCTAACACTTTAACCAACTTATCTGTACATGCGGGAAAACACAGAACTAAAATAAATGTACCAAGTTTTGACATATCGATGCAAATTTTCTTGACAGGCAGCGCCACATTGAACTGCACACTTAAAGTGGTCATACTAAAATGTTATCGAAGGCAATGAGAGAACTGGCCAAGAACTGGTTCTTTAGCTACATACAATTGTCAGTCAAATGAGTAAAGTAAGTCAAATTGACATGTAAAGAAGAATAAGTACTTGTAGATAATTTGTTTTGGAACCGTAACGCAAATTAAGTGAGAGCTAATAGACTAAATCACCAATTTTGTCAGAAGAACTTCAGGAGCATTAAATACATAAAATCAGTTCCCAGTACCATAAAAACATATTCCATAAATTTCCCAGATCGTAATATCAGCGAATGTTTACAAACACGACTTTCTCGAAACAGCGCTTAATCGAGTAAAAGTTATTTGGAGAGCACTCCATCACGTCGCGGATATCCTGCAGATCGTTCCTCCACCATAAAGGACCTGGCTTACAACATAGCTTGTTTAACACCCATAATTTATCAATATGGCCTATTATTCCATACTTTCGCGGTGACTCACAGAATACAGAGGTACCTACGAGTATATCTGCGCACGGAGGTATATCTTTGCAAGGAGGTATTTCTGCGCACGCAGGTATTGCTAAGCAGTAATGTTTGTGGGATTTATTTGGAACCCAGAGAAGCGCATTACGTTGCATAAATTATTTCATCACCACTGATTTCAAAACAGTGAAGGAAATCATCACGAGGAAGCAGGCATCATGTCCTGGAATTTAAATATCGAAGACATGTCTAAAGAGTACAAGTCTGTGTTCCAGCTGTCTGATGATTTTGCAATTGTATGCGTACCCATGTTTAGAGCACCAGACCAGACTGAACTTTTAGTAGCAATAGCATGAAGTACTAACTAACGAAACTGATTGAATAAATAACAGCTGAAATGTATGCAAGCTAAGTGATTTCAATAATCACATCAAAACTATAATTTTGTGACTCTTAAACGCAAGAAGCGTTTATTTAGGGTTCCTTTTCTCAAAAGTAAAAAACGGAATCCTTATAAGATCACTTTCTTGTCCGTCTCTCCGCCTGTCACCACTGATCTCAGGAACGGGTGGAACTAGCAAGTTGAAATTTATACCAGATACTGAGGTCTATAGTCCCTATTAGGTGTATAAAAATCAAGGTCCTGAGTCAACACGATAAAAAAATATGGGCAAATTTAATTTTTCGCGAAAACTTGTAAGTACCAAAATTTACCTTAATTTTCAACCTTTTTTTTTTGAATTTTTCTTTTACTTTCTTGCTTTTAACCAATATAGTCAATTCTAGGTCAACCGGAAGTACCTTATAGGTTTTGGCTCGAAAACCTATATGGTAGTTCACATTGACCTAGAATCCCGAAATTTGGCGAAAAGCAATGTCTTACAGCACATGTAAAGGGAAAAATTTGAATACCGTAAATATGTAATAGAGTAACAAAAAAAAGCGATTTTCTTATTACAAACTTATTATTTGCGGCTGGTGCAATAGCCGTTTCATGGGATCGTACAGCAAAGTTAAGTTAGTCCTTTAAAACATTTTGTACGAAACCCTCGGTGCGCGACTCCGACTCGCTCTTGGCTGGCTTTTTAATTCTATCGATGATTTTCAATGCCTCTCTTGGCTACCACTGCAACCATAGATGCGCAATGTGGAATATTATTTATTGTGCCCTTCATAAGTGCGCAAAATTGGTGCGCTCAATGGAATACATCGGACCGTTAACCTTCCAGAAAGATATAGGTCAAAAGATCGTCGCAGACTCCATTGTTGTCCCGTATTTTTCCTCTTTTAAATTCGCTGAGACGCCCATTTAATTATTCTGAGCATGACTCGGATAGCGTCTAAATATTTGATGTTGAAGTATTTTCTTTTGTATCAGTATTTGGTTCTTGTCCAAGAATTAAAATACTTATTTTTCTTTTCTAAGAATTGCTTGCTTGATACGAAATTATTATAATGAGATTTGAAACGGAAACATTAATAAATGTTGTAACTTGTGCTTGAACTATTGGAGTTTTTACAAGTGTTTTGAAGATTGTGAATATCTTTTTCACAAAAATACTTGATTTACAATTCATAGGACCTTTTGACAATATCTCTTTAAATTACTTCTTCGCAATTTCAATTTATTCACCGAAAAAGAAACTCATGTAAAGTCAAATATAAATCATAGATTCACCTTAACGCGTCAAAACTGATCACTTTTCTGTTAGGTTGACAACTATTATTTAAATAGCATTGTCTCACTCACTCATATTGAAAATCATATCTATCGTTCCATACGGGATGTACGATCTCACTCATCCAGAGTCACATTTTTCCGCTCCTATAAAGGACCGAAATCTAACAGTTTAAATATTTGTACACAGTGTAATTGTATTGTTATTTGTGTTGTCGGAGTTTCTTGTTCAAACTGTTATTGTTACAACTTCAACTCAAACAGCAATTGGCTCAGAAATAACGCTCCGTCCCTGATCGGATTACCATCAAGAAAATTTGGCAATCTTTTTGCATATCCAAGTTTGAAACAGAAAATAATTTTCGTGGAAGTCTCAACAGTTGCCTATTCCCAAAAATGTTTGGATTACTACTCTATTTTACATCGAGCGACTGCCTATCTATGTACATCTAAACTAGAAGTTAGATAGGCAGTCCGGTATCCTCTTGGTAAGACTGAATGTCAGAATTTCAGGCGTCTAACTTGGGTAGTTAGACGCCTGAAAGTCTGACATTCAGTCTAAAGACAGTCAAACATCTACAAATGACAGTTGGGGCCACTGACTTAACGTTCCTTCCGAGTCACGAAATGTTTTTGAATTTTCCAGATCCAAATTCCCATCGTAATTGGATGTTGACACAACCCGATACTAGGAACTTAAAAACTCTCGAGTCAATATTGTTATTTTTTGCTTTTCCGCCAATTGCTCCATGTATAACCAGATAGCAGGCAGCGAGTGCCAGTTTCTTTATTTATGGGGGAATCTAATAATACAATCGGTTCTGACGTCACACCTTAGATAAGATTATCGCTTCTTCAGTGTACTGTACCTATTCTCTTTAACTGCGCGGTACAAATTGGGTACAGTCACGCTCACGACTTCACAAGCGCCAATAAGTTTTTTTTGGATGGTAACTAGCTCAGGTCACCGTATGAGGTTGTTGGTACTTGTGGGGTAAGAGCGAGACAAAAAACCCGTCATGTCTTTGTAATTTATTGTTATTATGTTTGTTTTGTTGGTCTTCGTTCTATGTACCTTATATTTATGTAATGTTTTTGTTTCCTAAGCTGTTTTAGTTATACACACATCAAAAATGTCTAGGGATCAAGCATTTTTATGCGGATTTCTTGAGATTGAGATGTGGCTTTGTAATAAATTTATGATTTTATAAATTTATATGGATCCTTTTTGGTGCATTTCATAATTTGAATCAGGAACTCTCAATCAAATTCGAGTAAAAGATGAAAATAAGCTGTCAATATTTTCCCTATAAAAACATACAACGCATTGAAGACATTATTAGTGCTACTGTTTCCCTACTACTGATTAAAACCAACGTTATTATGGAGCGGCGACGTCATTTAAGCAGGGAAGAAATGCTCAGAGCCGTGGGAATGATAGAAGCTGGTTCCCGGCAACGTACTGTAGCTTTAGCTCTGAATACAAGTCAGAGTGTTATCAGTCGACTTTGGACACGTTACCGAAGCACTGGTACCGTGGCTGAGCGCCATGGAGGACGGTATCGCTGCACCACACGGAGACAAGACCGATACATTCAAATCTTAACTCGAAGAGCTCCAACAATAACCGCCATGATGTTAGCCGTGAGGCTTCATCACTCTTCAGGGAACTTAATTAGCGACCAAACAGTCAGAAACCGCTTGCATGAAGTGAACCTTCATTCCCGAAGACCGCTACGGGTACCACCTATAGCAATGCACAATCGTAGGATTCGATATCAATGGGCTCTTGAACACAGAAATTGGGCAGAAGAACAATGGCGTTTCGTGTGCTTTTCTGATGAGTCTCGTTTTGGTATGAGACCGGATACAAGACGTATACGACACTGGAGAACCCCTGGACGCCAACAGCGATTAAAATCCTGCCAGGAAGTCCATCCTTATAGTGGTGGAACCATCATGGTATGGGCGGGTATTTGGATCGGCGGAAGAACTGAGTTGATTTGGATCAGAGGCAACCTCAACGCTCAAATTTATGCTGAGACGATTGTATCAGACGTCATCGTTCCTCTACAAGTGCAAATCGGTCCCTTATTTCAGTTAATGCATGATAATGCACGACCGCACACCGCAAGAGTTGTAAGACAGACTCTCGCCGCAGCTAACATCAATGTCCTGCCCTGGCCTGCTCAGTCGCCAGACTTGAACCCGATTGAGCATGCATGGGATATGCTACAGAGAAGAGCTCTGCCGAATATGGAGGGTATCCAGTCGCAAGAAGACCTTTTTTTGTTGTTGCAACGAACATGGGCGGCCATTCCACAGCGTGATTTGGATGAACTCATTTTGAGTATGCCAAACCGATGTTCTTGTGTTGTTAGTGTTCGCGGTAGAAACACGGATTATTAATTGTTTAAGTTACCCAATAAAATTTTAAAGAAAACTGTTATTTCAGTCTTTTTTTCGAACTTTAATGTTAGTGGTTCAAATGTCAAAAATCCCTTTATTAGGAAAATGGCAAATTTCTTTATTAATGCAAAGGTGACTTGGTTTATCGTTACTGTGACAAACGAAAACACTTTATTTGATGAATCCTTAAAGAAAATTTTAATTAATATCAATCAGGAGAAAAGTTATTGCAAAAATATATGTTGATCCCTAGATACTTTTGATGTGTGTATTATAATCTAAGTACTGTCTGTTTTATTTTAGTTATGCATTCATTTAAATATTTATTATGCTGTATTAGCTTCCGTACGCATTTTCATGGGTAACTACTGAAAACCAGCGCTGTGCTGTAGGCTCCCCATCATAGCACAGCATTCATGCTGAGTGGTAACCTGTTTGTCGCACTCACGACGTGCAACTTTTATTCTATTTTGTTTTTCTTTGTTTTTGTTTTGTTTCTTACAATTTTATTATAATGTTGTATTCTTAATGTTTGTGTTTGTCTGAATGTGTTGTATGTCTATTGTTTGTTTTTCCTAATACCTATTGTATGCATGTCATGTCCTTGCGACAACTAAATATTTTTTCATTACTCATCTCGGAAAGTAGGTCTGAAGTTGCCTGAAGAGCGGGTTGAAAGTAATACTTTTCAGCCCTAGGGAGAATCGTTTTCGACTGACAGTTATCAAATTATAAAAAAATACTGTTCATTTTTCTATTGACCATGTTCCAATTTTCTATACAACCACGAATCCCACGATGTAAAATTGAAATAACATAAAGTTAAGTATTAATTAAAGATTAAACATTTTTAAATAACTTTATTATAATTAAGTTGCAACTATTTCTTTAAAATAACATAGATTTGGGCAAAATATTTACCATTTTTTCGATAATGAAAATGAAAAATAGGTCATGGCTGAATAGCTGGCCGGCCACAGAAAAAAAATAGCAAAATAGGCGGGAAAGCGACTATCCGAACTTCATTGGTTTTTCCGAGTTGATTCATGTTTTTATTTTTACTTTACTTGTATTCGTAATGAAAAGCACAATGTTTACCTCGGATTAAAGACTAATTTAGTCCCTCGAACTATAAGCGCCCTCGCTGCGTTCGGGCACCTAACCCTGTCTCGGGACTAAATAAGTTACTTTCACCCCTAGGGTCACAATGTACTATTTCTTTCTTTCTTCTTACTTTACCAGGCTATTCTGTAAGTGCCTTGAATGTAAGGCCTCCAGGCAAGGCAAAGACTTTAAAAACTAAGCGCTAAGTGTAGTAGCAGCAGTTTAGGGCGTTTTCGGTCGCTAGCTCGAATACGTAAACTCGTCTACAAGTAACTTTTAGAGGTTTAGTGATTTCTCTCATTATTTTGATTTCAATTTAATTTTGTTACGAATATAGTATTTTGAAAACCATATAATTATGAAATAGGTCTTTACACTAAGTTGTAATCATTACCCCACGAGAAAATCGCACTTGAGTTTTGGCAAGTTGAAACTTGGTACTCTCAAAATGGTGAAAGAAAATATCATGAGGAAACTGGCATGTCCTAGAACCAAACATTTTCAGTGAGTGACATTCGACGAGCGTGGAGGATTACTGCCCATTCCCACTCTTAGAGACGACGCCTTTATCCCAGCAGTGAGAACAATATAGGCTGATTATGCTTTGCCTATCCTGTACTATATATGTATATCGTGTGCTTGTGACTGTACGAGGCTACATCTGGGCTACATCCAGTAGTGTCCAATTACGCGATAGTCGATACACTGTTTTACAAACAGGAATGAGTTTCTTGTTACCTTTTATTAACTTGTTTTCTCCGATAACTGGCAGGTATTGTATATTTTCTTAACATCTAAAATTAGCATATATCTTGCCTTTTACTGTTCAGGACGTCCAAATAACAGAACTTTATCGAAAACACGCGTAGGCAGAAGTTTAGAAACCGATGTAAAGTTTGAAACGCTTGATGAAATTTGTAACAAACGCCTGTAGATAAAACATACCTAAACCAAACCAAACATACATAGAGGTTAGGCAGTACTGCAGAAATGTGAGTACACTATATAGTACACCCACGTTTCGTCAGTTAAGTTTAACCCCTATGTAATGGGGGGCGATCATCACCATCAACCCGGCTCAAATCCAGACTCCGAGCTGAAAAACCCAATTACACTTTGCCCTTCCTGGAAATTGAACCCCAGATCTCAAGTTCAGCAGAAGCGTTTTCAATCAACAGACTAACGATGCATTCAAAATATATACATTTAAAATAAAATTTATTATTATTATTTATTATTATTATATTATTTACTTTAAATACATAGATTTACAGCATTTCGTCCGCTACTTCGTCCGGAAAAGTTGTGATAGCTCGGCTAATTTGCAAGATATAAATATAATTTATAGTCTATAACACCCACGAATAATGTAGCTTTCTGTCAGTGAAAGAATTTTTAGAATTGAATAATTAGTTCCGGAGATTACACCTTACCTATAAACTTACAAACAAATTTTAATATTAGCATAGATAGAGTACAGCTAACATGTATCTATGTATATTGTATATCTTCGCTAGTACAGTAATACGAGTTTATAATGTTACTCATAAACTAGGAACTTGCAACGTGTCCTTGTGATATTGTTTCTATCCACTCGATACATTGTTCAAGTAAGCGATTCTATCGCTAGGTTTTGTGTTAGCTTGCTGTGGAGCAACATAAAGCGTGTTGAAACTAGAACTATGGCTTTGGAATAGTGTACACGATGTGTACATAGCTTGTTGTCAATGTTTATCGATATAGTGTTCAACATAAGCTTTCATTTATAGATAACATGACATAACATCACGCCTTCAATCCCCGAAGGCTTAGGCAGAGGTGGACCTAATAGTACCTACACCCACATTTCGCCAGTTATATTTAAGTCAATTGCCATCAACCGGGCGCAATTCCAGACTCCGTAGCTGCTTTTGAGAAATTTTTGATGGAAAAACCCAATATCTCTTTGCCCGACCCGGGAATCGAACACAGGACCTCTTGCTCAGCAGTCGTGCTTGCGACCACAAGACCAACGAGGCAGTCGTTTATAAATGTATGTAAAACCTACAAGTTACACACGACTTTAGAGTTTAGACTAGTGACGATCGATTTAAAAGTGTTTCGTTTTGTTACTAAGACTGTAAAAAAGATCGATGTAAGCTTTTCGGTGACTTATTATTTTAGGAGCTCGTGGCTAACTAATAATAGCCGCTGGGTTCGATTTTTAGGTTAAGCCGCGCTTGCCTAGGTTGATCCATGGATGAGTGACCACCTATTACATACCAAGCCTCCTCCGTGCCTCGGAAAGCACATTAAGCCGTTGGTCCCGGCTGTCATTTGTAGATCTTTGACAGTCATGACAGGTAGTCAGTGGCTGAAAGTCTGACAACCAATCTTACCAAGGGGTATCGTATTACCCAATACTAACAGGGTTGTGGAGGTACGATAGGCAGTCGCTCCATGGTAAAATACTGGTATTCAGCTGTATCCGGTTAGACTTGAAGCCGACCCCAACATAGTTGGGAATAGGCTAGGCAGATGATGATGTCGATCCATCACATTGTTGACATTTCCATCATTGTTACCGCTGGCATTCTGTGTAAACAAACCATAAACGACACACAAAAAAGGCGTAAGACAAGCACAGGGCGCGGACAGGGCACAGACGGGGCACCCGCCGTCGCGACTTTTTAAAACACACAGAAAAGACGAGGCACAGGCGTGACGCCGGGCGCCACGAGAGACGACGAGCGACGCACGTGCCGCACGATTACCGGCACCCGCGCCCTAACCCGCCCGCACCCCTGTTCTCGCCCAACCGTCGTGGGCTCGCGCCCGTGCCCCGTCCTGTATCTGTTTTACAACAAGGCGCAGACGGGCAAGCGTCGTGTCCGCGCCCTGCCTTTTCTGTGTGCTTTGCGTCGCGAAGCTTCCATACATTTTGTATGAAAAAGACGCGGAAGAGACATGTCCGCGCCCCGTCTGCGTCTCACGTGTTTTCTGTGTGTGTGTCCTGCGCCTTACATCGCATTAATCAGATTGACGATGACTCATCCCATGGCTAATGCATTAACAGGCATCATTCATCAATTACGGTATTAACCCCATATAATCCAACATAATACAGCCAGTGTATCGTCGTTTAAACCATAATAATTTGCAATAAAACCATTTCAAACATTTTTATCAAATTATATTTGCGCCAAAATTATTTTACGCACGGTGTTTGCGAATGTCAAATCATATAAATTTATGTTGGATTTGCTCCCCGCAACACCTGCGTGTAGGGTGTCCCGGTTAATCCTTATCACTGGGATAATTCCCTTTTGTGAACGCGATTATGGTACGTTGTGTAATTCACATAATTCAGGCGTCTCTAGCTTATTATAAAAGGCGAAATTAGACTGGAATGTTTTAAATTGGGCTAGTAAGGTAGTAGATTATATTATTTATGTTTCCCGGGTGTAAAGTAATATTGTTGGTGTTAAATGTTTACTATCTCGCGGAAATTGTAAAATAGACGGGAAATTGGTTATAACGATGTTGGTTGATGTTATGCTTACAAGCCGTAACTGTTCTTATCGCCATTTTATTTGTCGACTGTCTTTATTTTTGATGGTACAGAGTCCTGTGTGTAATGTGCTGGTTTCGACTGAAACTTACGACTACTTGTCTGACAAATATTTTCAAGTGTTTCTCGAGATCAAACAAAAATAAAAAATTTACTGTAAGCACAGTAAAAATTTTATTTTTTGTTATCTGTAATGTTTATTACTTGCATAATTAATTCTAAAAAAAAAAACATTGGGTAAGCATCTCAAGAAATCAACAATAATAAAAAAGCCAAACAAATAAATTGCCAGCTAAAATGCTCAATTTCAACGAAAATCTTTTTATCTTTCCCCGCCTATCTTAAACGGTGGCTACTTATAAATATGATGGAGCAAGCACTACAAATAGCCGACGCAAGTGGCTCAGGACTATCACGACTAAGCAGGTCTCAATTATTGTCGCCCCTCTTCGCAGACAAGCGATATAATCCGCTTACCACGACCGACGCGAAACATTAAGCTATAATTATTAATAGCGGCCGGTAATAACTGGATGACCTTGTTTGTTGAGCGGTTTTTTGGGGTTATGTTGTAATGGAGAATGAGGAAACTTGATAACAGCGATAAAAAGCAAAAAAAAAAGGTAAAATGGTTGCAAAAATAAACCCCGAATTATTAAACATCGAAATTCCAGAACGAATATTTTATTACAAAAAAAATAAAAATCTTTAGGGAAAACCCTGTAGATATTTGTAATTGTAACACCCTTAGGAAATGATTTAAAACCAGGTATTCAATTTATTATGATAAAAATGTTCGGAAAAAGCGTAAAATGTAATAAAATGTCCGCTTTTGGGTACGTCGTTAACATTCACAGGCTAACGACATTATATTAACGAAGATAGAATATTTTGCTTTCAGTCTCTAGGCACTATTTCAAGGGATGATAAATTGAATAAAATCTACTGGCTAATGAAATAATACAATTACGTCGAGTTGGCAATGCGACACAGACATTTATCAGCACTGCCAAGGTACGCAGTTATTAGTAAAATCTTTAAGACGTAACTCATTAATAGGCTTGATTAATTAAATTGGCTAAATTTAAGTACAAAAAAAAACAATGAAGGTAACTGGCAAAATTGCTGTGTACCTAAAATATGATAGTCGCATCTGCCCAACCCGGAGATAACAGGCGCGATGGTATGTTTATCTAAAAGTTAGAAGAATCACCAGAAATAAATTATTATAAATAACCAATCTAATCTTATAAACCTCCAGCCCAACATAACAAGCTCAAAACCAAATATACTTACCGCACCCCCTTTCAAAATAACAAAAACACCCAAGTGTCGAAAAGAATATTTGAAGTCTGTAATAACGGCACCCTTCTTTAATGAAATGGGAAGAAAAATCCCGACGAAATACCTTGTCACCCGGTTGATGCGCGTCAACACAGATTAGTGGAGCGACGTTCCCCTTCACTAATGTCACCGGCTGTGCTTTTTTCCTTTGCCCTTTTTTTTAATAAGAAAAATCTGTTTCCGGGAATTATGAATGTGTTTAATTTAAATTGGAATAAATGCAGCGGATGTTTAAAAAGTTCATTGGGAAGTAGTAAGTTTTTAGTTTAAACAAACGTCGTTCTAATTTACTAAACCATCGCTATTGATACATAATCTGATGAATCACCATGATTATATGGTAATACTAACCTAAACTGAGTTAGTATTAGTACCGTAATTAACAAGAAATACCTTCAAAATCATTAAAATCAACCCCAGCAGAATCAAAACTTTCTCATGGAACATTCCAAAAACATCTTCAGTATTATTTACTTAGTTACCATTCCTTTCGGTCTGTCACAGATTATATTTTTTACCACCATTCGTTCGTTCCAATTAAATCATTCACGGACTCCTGTACCGTGTGATGGTAGAAAAACTAAACCCTCACGGGAACCAAAGCGGAGAAACATGATGAGATCGTATTTTTTATCCCGAAACTGATTGAAATTAAATGAAACACACAGATACCTACCATTTAAATAGTAAAGCAATTTAAGTCGAATCGACTTAACTCTCTTTATGTTACTGGAATTTAATATCGTCTCAAATATTATCAAAGAGAAATAAAGAAAATATTTACAGAAAATCTTGGAAACAGAACTTTGATACAAAATCAAAATAAAAGCATTCCTAGTTCGACATTACCAATTCGAATATTTATGACATTACCTACTAACATCATTTCTTATTCGGAGACCTGTTGTAGATCTGATTTATAGGTAAGCTATCCAATAAAGATCTAGAAATACCTCCTATTGTTTCGAAATCTGAAGAATCACGATAAAAGAGATGTATTAATATTGAATCCGGGCTCCTAATTCCGATTTTAAACAAGGCAAATATGTTTCGTAGAATTAAAGCTCCGAATTCGCAAATCAGTTCCGTGACTGACTCGATTCGCACACCGCTTTAACATGCAAAACGAACTCGATCTTTACAGAATACTATATACGCTGCCTCTGCACGATTCCAAGTTTTATTCCTGCCAACTTGTTTCCCTGGCTTGTTTTTAGATAAAATTCGAAATAGATGCAATCTCTCGCTTGTCTCAGACATAGAATCGAAAAATCTTTCAAATACCTGGATCCGAAGTTCCGGACGCGGAATGATTGCTATCTCTATACAGTTTTAGTTAGGGCTTATTTTCGATTGTCTCGGCAAATGGAGAGGTATTTTGAAATGTCATTTTAAGAATGCCAATAAAGAATTGGAGTTTGCGTTGTTATGTTTATTGAAGATGTTTAGGATGTCAAGAGGTGGCTGGATGGTTTATTAATTTTATTATTCCGTGATTAAATCCTCATTCAATGTTTGAAGGTAAGGCCCTCTCATACTTGAAATTCTTGACGTGAATAGAGGTTACTTTGTTATTGTAACCTTCAACATTTCGCTACACGTGTATCTGATGTACTGATATATTAAACGTTATTTGTCATTTAATGGTTAATAACTTAAGATAAATACCCGAATACGTGACTAAACAATTTCACTGCACTTTCTCATTCTCCAATGACCCATAACCTCAATTACCGTTAAATCATACCTACCAATCACACCGTATTCAAGCGAAGCAAAGCAAGCCGTTATCACGGGTACTTTCCATAATCGCAGCACACCATGCATTTCCATGGGTTATAATGAGCCTATCACTTGCTCATTACCACGCCATAGAACATAATTGCAGTTCTGCGTTCCCGTTAGGCGACCTGCGCGTGCGCTGCGAGCTAACGTTAATTATAGAGCGGAGCTGTCACTGTGTAGAACGAATAGACGCTCCTTATTAGCGGGTAACAGGTAGGTCGGCGATTTGTTGACAAAGCCTGGCTTTTAGGCTTGCTGTAAATTAAGAGGATTTATGTTTGTAATACTTTTGCCTAAAAGACCTGTAGACAAATTAGTAAAGGTGTTTATAGGGCTATATTTAAAGCAGTTGACTCAATTTATCAGTAGTAAGTAATTACTGGAACCAAAAGAAAAAAATATGGAACGAGGGTATGTTCTAAATTTTTTTCTCTTTTAAGATGCTAATTATTCATCGAGAACATTCATAGTTTTCTCCTTTTCCCCAGAGCTGAAACTTTCCCACTAACATATTCAATTCCATTAAATAAATCCCGTTCCACCAGCCATTCAATAAAGTCCATTACGTCTGATTAAAAATTAATTTATTCCGAACATTAAGTCATTGATAGCAAATAATTTTAATTACAAGCGAACCAACATGGCGGCTCCTGTCATCTGCATTCGAGTTGTACGGAAACGTCAGTCACGGCTGAGACGCGCTCGTCGATGGACGCGCTAGCTTTTATGTGCGGACGCCGCCATTTATAAGCGTTTTATGTAGATACATAATGCTGCTGATTAGTTTGTGGAACTGGATTGAGAATTGAATAGGAAACCTTATTCAATCAATCGAGTTCGTGGAACGTCCTAAAATAGATGGATTTAATGTCGGTACTAGTTAAAATGAATTGAGGCTTGGGTTTTGAAAATAATATTTTGTTTAATGTTTAAAAACTAATTATACAACCTCTTAAAATACACCTAATAATATACTAAGAATCCATATCTGATGTCATGGATTTTTAGCTTAGCGTTGCTTTATACTATGCGGAAATCAATTTATTATCTCTTCCCTTCGACTTAGTAATTGATTTCCGTAGATTTCACACAAAACCTGCCATCTGTTGCAAACCTGCATTAACATACCTAGTTTTATATTATCATAATGGCAATCAACCAGTAAGCCCAATGACCATCAAAATTAACACGCTCATAATGAGCAAACATCAATAAATCGAACTCTTTCCCAAGTCCATAGAAAATTAAAAAATAAAAACAGTTTATTAAAAGACTTAAGAAACGAGTTTCGTTGCATGCCAGTTCGCATGAATGGAGTTATATTTAAGCGTGCAATGAAGGAAAAGGGAGAAAGAAAAAACCAGTATGGCGGCATAATTTAGTGGTATGGTAAAGCAATGGATTGCCGCCAGGTGGTCGCCGCTGCGTCTGCGCACACAACCGGTTGGCTGGTGAAACAAGTTGTGAAAAAACGGCGGCGGAGAAAAAGAAAAAAAACATGTATTTTGCTTTTTGTTTTGCACGTAAAGAGTTTGCTTGGAGAATACTAAAGCAACTGGATTAAGGTCCTATAATATGTCCGATTTGTATTAAAATTTGGTTTATCACAGAATAGTCTAAGTTTGGTAGTTAAGACTGTGACGAGATGACGGCGTAACCGAATCCTTGTGCATGCTTACAAAGTTTAAAGCACCGGTCAAGTTATTTAGTGTTTATAATTAATTTGATATTTTACGATCCTAAAAGTTTTACCACAGCAGCACCAAGGTACGAAGTAAGGTAAAAAAAAAACCTGAAGTCATGACGAAATAATCTGAAATCTCTAATTTGCAGTTTGCTCTCAGGAAGTACAAATCAATATTCGTTCCGTTATACGTATGAAGAGAGGCCGTTTCATCAAAAGCTATACCAATTGAGAACAGGTTTATGCAATCGATAATGATTTCAGGGGCCTGAACTCTGATAAAAATCCAGCACCTTGTGCATAGCTCCTTTATTATTCTGCATTCAAACCTCTAGCACGCGAAATAAAATAAAAAAAAAAATTGCCCCCCTTTTTTTACAGAATTTACTTTAGATCTTAACTAGAAGAACAACTGACATTTCACATTACCACATCGTTTAAGCAACGTTTTTCTCCCTTGTGTAGATTAATTTCAAAGATCAAGTACCCATTCCACAACGCCAAATCTAACAACTTATACCAAACAACAATGTCAACTTGTCAGTAAGTAAAGATCAAGATAAAACGAGATGATTTGTGGATCCCACTCTCTAGCTCCGTGTGTATCTTTTGATTAACGCACAGCGCGTTTTAAACACGCATCCATTCATATTTATTGTTTATTTGGTTCTGATAAGTAATGGACTTTTGTATTGGTTATAATGGTTATCGATTCTGTACTTGCGTTGTTGTGGAATTAAAATAATATGGGAGAGGTTTTAAAGCGCGGATCAAAGGTTCTTAGCATCGCTTCTGTTGTTTTTGATTAATGAAAACGGAATACAAACAACAAAACTGTTTTGAACCCTGAAACACAGTTCCAACTACTGCAGGAGTCAGAGAATTCCACACACTACTTACAATGTTTTATTTTTTGTATTACTTATTTTGGATTGTTTATTAGGTAAGAATTGGTGGCTGTTAAAGCTAAGCGGTATACCACTTGTAAGGGTAGACCAATTTAAATATCTAGGTCACTTATTGACCACTGGCCTCAAAGACGATGAGGATATTGATAGGGAGCGGAGGGCGCTGTGTGTGAGAGCAAACATGATTGCCTGCAGATTCAGGCGTGCCTCTAAAGAGGTCAAGCGCACTATATTTAGTGCTTACTGCACGTCGTTCTACACTTGCAGTCTGTGGGGTCATTTTACTAAAAAATCATACAGCGCCCTTCGCGTCCAATACAATAACGCATTCAGGGTGCTGATGGGGTTGCCTCGATACTGCAGCGCATCAGGGATGTTTGCTGAAGCTCACGTAGGCTGTTTCTACACAGTGATGCAGAAACGGTGCGCATCCCTGGTCCGTAGGGTGCGGGGCAGCGCCAACAGTATCCTGTCTATGATTGCGAGTAGGCATGATTGTGCGTTTGTGAACCACTGCTGCAAGGTTTCAGCTGGGCCTGGCACCTTGCAGCAATGATGTCACAATCTTTTTTCTGTTTTATATTGTTTGTAAGTGTATTACTAACATAGTTTGTAAGTATATTGTTACTAACACTATGAGTCTTGTTGCTCGAAATAAATGAATTATTATTATTAAAATGAAGACAAGTATTGCTCTAATGGTAGTTCCATTTTTACCAACCCTCATTGTATATATAATAAGACATAAGTTCTAGTCTAGTTCATGTGTACAGTATGTTTTGACAAAAAGATAAGAGAAAAATTAGGATACTGTAGGCCTTTCCAAAATTAATAAAATGGTAGCAAAACGAAGTACGTGACCGTATAAACCATTAATGCAATATTTAAATCCAAGAACGTTCAGAAGATAGTATGTTAAGCTAAAGAAAGGAAACATGTGTGGCTTCTAATTGCTGTACCGCTTGGACTCTACTGCAGAATTTTCTTCACCTGCCTTTGAGAAACTAAGACTATATTACAGTATGAAATAATTGTTTTATTGAAAGTATGATTTTAGGACAAGTTTGTTGTTTGTTGGTCTAAATTTCCATAAAGATGTAAATTACAATATTTTCTACAATAAATTACTGATAGAAATCATATCCTTTGAATGTATTAGATTGTGACATTACTTAAAAGTAATAGTAAGCATTCCTTCGCATGCACATCATCATCTGTTTAGCCTTTTCCCAACTATCTTCGGGTCCGCTTACTTAACACATAAATATTAATAATATTCTAAGCGTTCATAATCATCGCAACCATTAAATCTTCAATTCATTAAAATACCATAAAACATGTCAGTTTTAAATTTTAAACCTTCAATATTTCGACGGGTAGTCGTAAAATATTTCAATCAATTAAAACAAAATGGCTGCCGCATCAATAAATAAGATATTACGTGATGCAAGAATACAAGGTGTTTCACAAACTGTGGAAAACTATGTCGATGGCTTTCTCATGGTGTTGGCTTCCCTTTTGAGGTCATATTTTGTTTTTAATTTATGTTTATTTTATTCGGATTGTTTTTCATAGTTGTTTTTTGTGCATTACGTAAAGCGCAAGCTATAAAAAGATGGTTTCATAAAACGGTGTTGTGTCTATTCTTGTCTTGTGCAACTTGGAAACAACATTACTTTCCCTTTATTTTCAACAAAACAAATAGTTTCTGTTCGTTCCTCCAAACAATTTTGGATCTAGCTAAGATCTTAGTTTACCTGGACTAGAATAATCTACAACAAATACTGCCTAAACATCTCTCAAATTACGCCAAACACATAGAAAATTCCAAAGAGAACGTTCATAACGACAATAGTCGCGACATGACACCGAAAAATACCCTTCCACCCAACAAACCACACCCTCGACCGCATTATCCCCAATTCTGGAATATTTCCTCAAACGAGAGCTCCTCGACTATTTTGTGCGTACGACGAAACTCACGCAACTTACTAATTACGGGCCATCATTTGTAGCCTAAACTCCTGGAGCACGACAAAGTTCCACTAAATACTGAGAGGTTTCGGGTGTGGTCGTAGAGGAAAATGAGCGAGAAATAATGAGCTGAAGAGGGTCGGTGATAGGTCGTTTGTGTGTCCGTCGGCTAGTTATATTTTGGCATGTCAAAGTTAGAAGTTGAATCAAAGATAAGTTAATTACAAGCTCTCTCAAATGTTACGCCACATCCAAAAGTTCACCTTCCTTTGAAAAATCTATTCAAATTATTAATCTTGAAATAGTCAGCGTGTAGTGAAAGCGTTGTCTTCAAACAGTGAGGGGAGGTACCCCAAATAATTGTCGTATCAGCATTAAATAGTTTCCATCTACTGCATTACACTCCATTCAGCATAACGACACATTAACTTCCCCTTTCAATTAAACCGTAGCGAAGCGGGAGAGTCATTTCTCGCTTCGCTACGCTTCGCTCCGCTCCGCTCCGCTCGCTCCGACCTCGTTCGTCGAGGACCGCAGGGCAGGCGACCCTTTGTTGCGTGAGAAACAAAACTTTGGTGTATTCGCAAGAATGTGCGGTCGGACCGACGCGGTTAATGTTCTGTACCTAACTCCGACCGTTTTGGACTTAGATCATTTTATGTACTTAAAACTGTTGTATATAATCATGCCTGGGGATTTAGACAAGGAGGTGAAGTCTTGTTTGCCACACGCTAACAGATCAGATAAGACTTGAATATTGTGTGGAATCATCAAGGCACATTAATATTTGAGCATATAAAACGTGCAAAGCAAGGAGAAGTAATTCGCACATGAAGTATCTTCATCGGCATAGCCTTTTCCCAAAACTGTTGTGTTCGTCTTTCACGTTGGGTTTTTTTTTTAATGAATATAATTATTTACAAGCCGCTCATAAACAAGGGTACAAATCCAAACTACACTCTTCATCATCAGCGGCAACATTCTCTGGAGCTTAAGCAGTTCACTGCTCGACATAGGCCTTTCAAATAGCACTACATTAAACTCGACCAGCCACCCAGCGCCTAAAAACATAGCTTATTTATATCTCCACACAGGTCTCTTTCGCTAAATCCATATTCATGAAATTAATCTAAAAGAAAATGTTAATTACGTCTGCAACCTTTCCAAGGTTGTGTCGAAATACCCACGCTGCTGTTACACCACCATTGAAGTGAGTTTGTTCCGCACGTCCGCTCCGCTTAGCTGCGGTGTTTAAACTGATCTTAGAATATACTAGTTACGGGTAGGTGGAGACAGAAAGGTACGGCTTTTTTTTGTTACTTCTTTGCTCTGGATCAAGGTACTACTACCGAGTGCACTGAAGTTCGACCAGATTTCAGCCTTATTACTTAGGCCGTAAGGGCGAAAAGTGGCAGACCCTCGACTCAAAAGATTTTGTCATGAGTGAATCAGAAGTGAAAAAGAAACTTCTAGGTGAGCACCCATCATTGTCGACCGGCGATTACCTACCATCAGGATACAGTTTCTTGTCGTGACCAAAACACTAAAACATTTTTTTTGCAATATCGGAAATAGAAGGAAAAAAAACCAAGACTCTCTTTTTTGCAAGTTTGGTGTTTGCAAAGATTTTAACGGAAACGTTGTCTCGCCTTAAATATTTTCGTTCCAAACAAAATAACAGACTTAAGACTCACCAAACACGAGACTTATTCCTTCTATATGTACAAGAATAATGAGATTAACGAATGCAATCCCCGGATTAAATTTATTATGCGTGAAAGAACGGGGGAAGAATACTAATCTCCCAGGGTTGCTCAGGGATGGCAAACCTTATGGCACGCGCCAAGTCTACATTGGAATTGGCAGGGGTCATAAATCACGCCATTGCGGTTCACTGAAACAATGGAATCTCTCAAAATGTAAATGGCCTTAGTCAAATCGAAAGTCCAGCGATCCATATTTATTGGTTAACGAAGTGTCTGAGTTGGCCTGTGGTATGTTCATTGTACTGAAAAATATTCGACTATAATCACTATCACTACATATTATAAAACAAAGTCCTCGCCCGCCTCTGACTGTCTGTTCGCGATAAACTCAAAAACTACCGCACCGATTTTCATGCTGTTTTAACCAATGGATAGAGTGGTTCTCGAGGACCGTTTTAGTATACAATTTGTCAAGCGGGCGGGCGAAGCCGCAGGCATCAGCTGGTACAGAATAAAGTTGAAACCTTCTGTAAAGAAAATCTCTTTGCATTCCCTCCTACATACTGACACAACGTGAGGTATAAATATGTCTGAATATGAAGTTGTTGAAAAGGTAACATTGATACAAATATCAAACTCCTGAAACGATTCAGTGAGTGTAGACTACACCTATTGACAATATCATAGTGTTTTGATAAATATTAAAGAAACTAATTATGTTCGGTAGTTGATGGTAGTGCGTATTTCAAAAAAATCAAGTTCTATTCCGTTATTTAAAGCCTACCCAAAAATAATTTAAGTTTTCGTTACTTAGTTCATGTAGCTTCTTACAAAATATTTGTTAAAAACTGTGCGTAAGGTTTGGCGTCCCTGTAGAGAGGCGACGAACCCGCCAAAGCTGGTGGCTCTTTGTACTGAATTCCGGTTAAATTACGAGTACCCTCTCCAAAGTATTACTTACTGTTCACGCTATTTCTACTTGGGGGGTGAGCAGGACTTCAAACAGTAGCAACATCCAATATATTGCTACTGTTTGAAGTCCTGCTCAAGAAATCACTTCGTCTTTGAAGAAAACAAGAACAATTCGTAATTACTTGCAGTTTCGACATGTTGGCTGGAAAGTGTGAAAATTCTTTTGTACGATTTGTTTCCTTCATAATTAAACTTTGAACGAGGGGATTTGAAAACTCTTTCCTACATACAGATTCTGGTTTTCGGTAAAATTACTTTTATCTATTTTTGTAAAATATTTTTTTTGTTGTAAAATTATTTTTAGTTTTATTACATATCTGCTTTAATATCCGCATAAATATCATATTCCCGAGTGAGTTTTAATTTAAATTCATAGAATAAACATGGTTCAGAAATTATCAATCAGAAATTATTTTTTTATTAAAACAATGTTTTTTTTTTAAACTTCAAGAGTGACAACTATTTTAATTAATAATTTTACATTTCATAATAAATCACAACATTAAAATCGACCACCATTCAAGTATTCCCCATCTTTGTAGATTATTACATAAAAAAAACAATAGAAATTCACTTAACTACAGTTTGTTAAAAATAATGTAGTACAACCTCAGTATATATAATGATGGTTCTTATATACATAGGTATTGCAAACACGTACCTACCTTGTATTCGCACCATGACAACCTAATTTGTCTGTACATTCGACACAATACGACTTTGTGTTGTAAATCAGTTTTTATAGCCCCTGAATAATTGGTTTAAATAAGTGACGCTCAATTTTTTTTATTTAGTAGGTACGATAAAAATTACAAATTGTAATTGGTTAAACTGAAAACCTGAAAAAGGTTATTATAGGTACCAACTCGTCATTGTGAACAACTTTCACAATGGAATCAAATCTGAAATTGTGAAAAAATCGGGAGCTGATGCCAGCAGCTTCGCCTGTGTGGAGTTCGGTACTTGTCCCAAGAGATCTTAATTATAACTCGGATAAAAAGCATAATAATCCAGGTTATAAACTATCTGTGTGCCATACATCTAAATCCGTTCAGTAGTTTTTGCATGTAAGAGTAAATAATAAAAGCCGCTCGGATTGATCTTTAGGTTAAGCCGTGCTTGCCAAGGTTGGTCTGTGGATGGGTGACCACCCTTACATCCCGAGTTTCAGCTGTATATGTAGTATTCAGCTGCATCCGGTTAGACTGGAAGCCCAACATAGTTGGGAAAAGGCTAGGCAGATGATGAGTGTGTAACAAACATCCATCCATCCATCCTCACAAACTATCGCATTATAAAAGTAGTAATAATAGGGAACAGCTTACACTTTTTAAGAATTCTAGGGCTGGTCCCTTTGTAACAGTTGCTCACAATGGTGAGTCTTCCCGGCCCGCCTATCGTCAACGCGAGCCATCGCGGTGATATTTTTTCAACTGCCCTGCCTTACCTCACCCAGACCCCGCACTACTCGTCACCCGCGCACCTCATACCGACTAACGCGAGGACATTGCACGAAAGATAGTGTTCGAAAATTTATAAAACTTGTTCCAGGAAATACGTGTTTTTGAATAAGTCTTACAAGTTTGAGAAATAAAAATTTGTTATTTAGAATTTCCACTACATTTGCAAGGCTTCTATCAGGATATTTTCTTTACTTTTACAATTAATGAGTACATTATGAACGGCCAAAGTTGAGGTAAAATCTGTGCAAAACAGCAATTTTTTAAGGCTTATACTGAATTTGTTCCTACAAATTTTTATTTTTAGCTTCGATAGAAGCCTAGATATAGTGTACAAGATACCTACCAGTTCGAAATATTTAAAGATATACAGGGTGTGGCGTAAGTAGTGGTCCACCGTTCAGGATCCGATGAACCAGATAATTAACTATAACAATTAAAAATTTAAACCATTTATACCCAAGGGTTCCGAAAATATTTCCTTTTTGTCTTTTATTTACGAAATTTCTACCCTTTATTATAAATTTGGTTGTAGTTTCGCGAAATGATAAATAAAGTGATTTGTTTTCAAATACCTGAAGTAACAAGTTAGGTCCACATAACTCTGTTATAGTAGTTTTTTTTAAAACAAATGGGCATTGACACTGTAGTGCATTTTTTAGCAAATATCGTAAGTATTAACGCAATAAAGTTTAAAAAAATTGTTTAATGAAAATCTTCTTTTCTTCAATTAATATTGAATATCTTTTTGTTAAATTATTGGATCTGTTATAATGATATCATTTTGAAATCGGCATTTAGTAGGCATATTATTAAATACATGGGCACTGACAATGTGGTACGTTTTTTTTTACAAAAATCGCTCTTGAACTTGATGGTGTGTTAAAAATTTGGGTTAAAATTAGAGAAGAACCAACTTTTTCTTCAAAAGAGCTGAATTTACATAAAAAATCATAATTTATCGTGGTAGCTCTAGTATTCAGCAGTAATAAACAGAAATCAAAATGAAAGATTAATGAATTTTTGTTGAAACTACAACCAAATTTGTAGTAAAGGGTAGAAATTTCGTACATAAAAGACAAAAAGGAAATATTTTCGGAACCCTTGGGTATAAATGGTTTAAATTTTTTATTGTTATAGTTAATTATCTGGTTCATCGAATCCTGAACGGTGGACCACTACGTACGCCACACCCTGTATGTGTAACAACGGCATAATCACGCACGAGCGTTTGTAAAAATTCTCGCGAAAAGTATGGCGGGTTGGCCGCTCTTAAAAGAGTTGTAGTTATTTAAATTACACCTTGTATAGCTATAGTCATCAGCGCATCAAATCGAAAGAGAAAATTTGACAGTTTGTAGTAACTTTACTACAAACTGTCAAATTTTCTCATTAGATTTTGAACTTAATCGTCAACAGTTTATGGTTTAGTTATAGGAGGTGTCCTGTAGTTTCTGTCTAGCCCCATGAGAGGAAGGGTATATGAATATATGTATGTATGTTATTGTTATCGCCAATAGAAGTTCACTTTGCCCAGACCCTCTGGTCGAAGCCACTAAGTACAAAGTGAAGCTGTATCGCTAAAATTATATGTATAACGTAGCTCCTATACTATGCTGACCCGTGCTGACCGCATTTTAGTGCTCCTAGTCTACATTCACTACATCGCTATACAATAGGTAGAGTAAGTAGCTTGTAAGGTTTCAATGGACTACCATCGACCATTGCTGGCCTCAGCCTTTACACAATGGCGTTCCATATAATCTTGTACTAGTAGAGCTCTTTGTAAAGGCGATCGACTAGGGAAGCAGACCATACTATTCCTTTTTTAACTGCAAATCAACGATGTTGCGATTGTTTTTTTGAAGGTATGGATTTCGCAAACGCGAGTTCACTGACGGTCTGTTACTTTTGACCCTTAAGCTCTAAGTAATACGGTTGAAAAATGGTTGATCGTCAGTGAAGTCGGCAGTGCCTGCAGCATTGCCTCATAATACATATGACTAATAAGATGCAGTGATTGATAACCGACCGGTGTGCCGTGTGCCTGTTAGTCACTAAATAACATCTAATAAATATATTATCCATTGAAAAATATAATATCTTTCGTCGAATCAAAAAGATTAAATAAACCAAACTCTCTTATATCCACCGGAGTTTATCTCCCCAAGCCTTTTAACCCATCCCTTTATCCGCCTTTCACAAATTGAATCTCATCACCGTACCAACCATGTCACACATAATTAGATGACTTGCATCTATCATTCACTTCCAACCGTTCATCCCTAACCAAAGGGGTTGCCAGTTGCCGTTAACCTCGAGCTCATTAGCAAAAACCAAAATAAAGCGTGCAATATAAAAGAATGAGTTGGCAACTCTGGCAACCCTATTCATCACGGGGTATATAGGTAGGTTGTACGCAAATTGAACTTTTCGCACTTAGGCCTGAATGGGATTTTGTCGATACTGAAAAAGTGGGAGTGTTATAGGTCGTAATAGGTGTTTGAGTGCTTCGGGATTATAGCTCTTATGTACTTTTAGGCGTATGTAATAAAAGGGGAACATAATACATAACACATCTGTAGGACCTTTTTGAAAATGATTATCGAAACGGCTAAAAAGGATTTATTATGTTCCATCATGTTGGTTTTTACACATTATTTTTGTAATACATATCAAAGGAATAGCCTTTTTTTTTTCGGATTGGAATTCTTCAAATGACTTCTCCCGCTCTGGTCGGAGCAGGAAAGAGTGTCAGACTTTTACTGAATAAAACCCATCCATGTTCCTTCATCGCCCTTTGTGTTCCGGGGCCACGGTATCTATTAAAGGGATAGCCTTACTTCCAATTCTAGAGCGGTAATCTAGGATGCTAAGGGGGATGTGTGGTGTTACGCGAATGAAAGTGTCACACCACAAACACACCTTGTAACTGTAAAGTTGCGTGATGGTAATCGGATGGTATGGGCACAGGTATTGGCATGTGATGTGGGGGAATGAGGAAAATGTGAGGAAAGTTTTGAATATGGATGGGTATCGGAGTTGAGGAAGACCAAAGAAACGATGGATGGACTGTATGAAGGATGATATGGAAAAAAGTGTCTGATGAGATGACGAGTAGAGAAGTGTGGAAGAAGAAGACATGCTGCGCCGACCCCAAATAAATTGGTATAAGTAGAATGTTGAATCTGAATGAATTCACTGCAAATTAAAAATAAGCTGTATGGTGATTCTGAAACACTTTTATTACTATTACGTTTAATATTCAATGTCAAAAGTCTATTGCGTCTTTGATATTTGTTTGAGAATTAACCAGTTATTTCTCTTATTTCCAGATCTTTGCAGCAGATTGAAATGAGACGAAGAACAGACCAACGGATATGCGAGGTAATTAATTTTATGTTTATTTTAGAATCTCGTCGGCATCTAAATGTGGTTTTTTATACTTAAATTAGTATTAGTTAAACACCACAAATGCTCCAATTTTAAAATTATTTTAGGGCTATCCATACAAGGGTCGGGGGGCTACTTATGGTAGACTGGCTATTACTACAAAATAGATTCTTTGCTACCACAGATATTGACTGTACATACCACCTACATATTGTACGCCAATCGTGCCCAATAAGTTGTAAATAAACTAATTTAAAGTATTCTCAAAACCTACAGAGTTCCTAGCATTCGCAATATTCTAGAAACAATGTTATAATTTTCACCGACACCAACTCTGTCCCAACCGAAACACAGCAATGCTTTTCGAAGACAGAAGTAAATACGTTAGTATTTCCCCTTTCACAAAATAAACTACGAAACAAAGTTAAAATACTTGAGCCATATAATGTTCAATGTATCCCGGTTAAGCAGTAGCCAATCTCCTAGACTGAACTGCGAGATGCCATACATATAAAAAAATAAAAAATACAATGTAGCTTAATCGGGACCTAAGGCCCCTAAATCATCCTTCCACGCGTATTACATTACTGTCCAGTACTCCTGCCCAGCGGGAAACAATCTCTTAATAGAGTTATAACATCCATACCATCACACTTCTAACTCCCGAAGGGTAATGTATAGGTGTGGTAGTACCTACAGTACACAACCACATTTCACCAGTTATGTTTAAGCCCCATGTAATGGGAAGCGAGCCTATTGTCAAGAAGCAGGCAGAAATGTAAACTTTAAAGTGCTTCTTAGAAATTCCTGTAACACTGACGTACGTTATCAAACGCAGGATATCATGTTCAGAAGTTGCGAACGCAATCACTAGATTAGCGATTCCCAACCTTTCTTGGACCAGGGACCACTTTGGTGTCTTTATTAGTTAGCAGGGGCCATAAAAAAGGTCCTCGATAAACTTGAGCACTTGATTATATCTAGGGGGGGGGGGGGGGGGTGAATCTGTAACTGACACAATGAAAAAATTGGAAAATTGGATGAAAACTTTAAGAATTAAGGCTTTCATCAGCAATCAAATCCATACGGAAATAGAAAGTTAGTAGTTTCCTAAAAAAATGTTTGCCTCTAATTATATAGATTCAATTAGGTTGGCTTGAGCTTGCATCTTCTGTGGAAGTTAAAAAGAGTACGAATAACATTTTAACCTTTCGCGGACCATAATCGAGGCTCCTACGGACCACTGGTGGTCCGCGGACCATAGGTTGGGAACCACTGCACTAGATCAACGAGTCCTTAGACTAAGGATCTTTTTCCCCCGAAATGTTTAATGGAGCAGAATTAGGACCTAAGGCCCCTAGCTTATCCCTCAACGCGTTTTTCATTACTGTCCGTTACTCCAGCCCAGCGGGAACAAGGGTGTAATAGAGTTACAGTTGGTATTAAAACTCGAGCACAGATCCTCTGCGGACTGAAATTGGTTAACATGACAGACGTAAACCCCTGGTGTGCTTGGCAACTGATAAGGAACTTTTAATGCAGCTTATTAGCAGACATTAATGCAATTTAGGTATGAAAATAATAGGCCAGTTTCCACCATCAATAAATTGCAAATCTATTTAGTCCGTCAGTAAGAGTATTGGAAAATAATGGACACGTATTTTTTGTTTTTTTAGTCAATGAATATTAACAAACATAAAACGCAGAAAAACTCGAGAGTGGGGGCACGTGACGTCACAACGCACTAAAAATTATAGCACGGCGTGACGTATTGAGAATTTTGAATGCGTCGTATCTTCGTCAATTTTGGTTTACGTAACAAAAGAAAAAATACGTGTCAAATATTTTTTGATAATGTAACTGTCGGACTAATTACATTTTTTCAAGACACAAGCCTATCCTATTGATGTGTTGAAAAATATCTTATTCTCGTAATTAAGTAAGCGGCAACAGCTCGTCGAAATGAAGTTTGAAAATGGAAAAATGGAATGGAAATGTGGATATACTATTAGGTACACCTCTGCCAAGCCCTTTTGAAAGATTACAGCCGTGTTGTTATGTTTTGCGCAAGGTAGGTGTTTTTATCCGAATACTCTGGATGGGCTACCGAATTAGGCTCAGGCCACAGACTCTTTCAAAATCAACTGTCAACAGTGTAGTTTGTTATGATCTTTTGAGGAAAGAACAGCACTACCTAATTTGAGCTTTTGTCGTTAAAAGTAAAATTCTGTCCCGTGAAACAATAATGATGAAAATATTAGTGATACTAGCCGTCTATCCCGATAATCGTGTGTTCCCATTTATTCAAATTCTACATCTTTCCCAACCCTATTTCTAGGCCTCATTTTCAAACAAACTGCTCAATACTATAGAAAAATCTACTCCAGAAACCATAACATATGAATAAAACCTGTGGGACTGTCCGTTCATTGATACAAAATCCTTTCCTAGAACACTCAGCATAATGTTATTCCAAATATATTCTGTAGCTTCTTGCATTGAATAGAATCACCATTTATTCCTCGAGGTGTGTTTAAACTGACCCTTTTCGAAAAATAAAGTGTTACCCGTATAGAACTATTGCCAACATAAATGTATTCGTATGAATTACTACTATAAATATAAATTGTATCGTTATCTGGCCAGTGTTTTTGTGTATTCGGTTTTTTCGAGCCATATTTTTTCAATTGGAAAATTCGATTGAGTTTTGTTAAGAAGAATGGGCCTTTCGAAATGTAGATAGTTTGTTGAGTAAAATGTTGACGTAAAACCTATTTGGTAGCGTTAAATCCAATGATTTTAAATTGCCGTATGTTTCTTCGAAAAATAATAATAAGCTTCTATTCTTGAAAATGACTTAGATATTGAAAAGATCCTTAGAAAAAACAGTATTCTTGGAAAGAGTTGAGTACCAACATTGATCGTTAAACATAATAAACTTCAAGTGAAACGTTAGTACATTATTTCATAGCTTTAGTTTTCAGCAATTTTATACTGGTATTTTTTCGTCGAAATATTAAAGTACTCTCTTGGAAATGATTTAGATTTTGAAAAAATCCCTAGAAAAACAATCTCCTTCGGCAAATTTGTGTATATTTTCGTTAAAGCTTAATCAACTATTCTTTGAAACGAATAAGAAAATCACTAAACAAAACAGACCCCTCGAGCATATTAGGTCTACATCTATGATGCCTTAAAAACGTACATATTTATCACAATTTTCAAATAATGAATCATCTCTCAACAGCATTGCACTAAAGTTTCAAACCAGTTGTTAAGAGTTGCAATAGTAATAAAATAAGCACGCACGACTCTTACCAAAACGATGGGGAATCAGCATGCGAGGTGAAAGATCCCCATGGCATACATTAGCAGTGGCCATGGTAGATAAACTACAGAAGTCCCATAGATCAAATGCAAGGTGTAAACGGACCTTTCACGAAGCCGTCAACCAAGCATTCTGTAAATCAACCTAAGTAACTCTACGCAAAAATTAATGCTGAGAAATTACTTTTTTGACACAATGACAACTAGGGGAGGATCATGCGCCATCAGTCTTTAGTTTTAAGCTTAAATAATGGTTTTCTTTTTATTTATTTTTTTGATCTAGTAAAAGAGTATAATTAAGTATTTTGGTTGGTTCTTCTACACCTTTTTTATCGAGTGAAGTTGCATATTAGCATAAGAGTTGGGGCTGCAACGTGCGTGCGCGCAGAGCGGCGCATTGGACGCGGGCACGCGCGTGTAGAGGCAATGTGAATGTAAGAGATTTATGGGACATTTCGGATATTATGTTATTGTTTATTTCTGTATTTTGATAGTTACGGTAAATAAGGCTTGCTTGCATAACCAATTTTTCATGAACTGCATTTCTACACAAATAATTTTATTGATGAAAAAAAACGATTACTTATCGAAATTTATTTCAAAGTTAAAAACAGGAGAGAGTTGTGTCCTGTTAGTCGAAAAAACTATCCCTACACGTCTGCCAAAAAAGTCTTGGACTATTTAAGTAGTTTGTATGAATGTTTCTGACTCTAGACAAACCACAGCACCATTTACATACCACATAAATGACATAATCCCCGTATTACCTTCACAAATCCTGGCTCCACTACTAGCGGCGCTAATCTGTGCCTGCGCCGGCGCAGTATGCGCGCCGCGTCGCCCGCGCAACCGGCCGGAATGCAAGATGACCGATTACGTTTTTTGCTACACACTGCCATGCTGCTTTAGCCGTTTATGTCGAGACGGAAGGCTTATTAAGTTATGGTCGTCATTTAAATTGTTTTTGTTTAGTCTGTCTGCAGTAGGTGTCTACATTGCATAGTTATTAAGTATCTATGTCTACACTTCTACAGGGTGTAAAAAGCCTCGTCACGAAGCCGTAAAGCAAGCACTCTGGACATCAAACTAAGTAACTTTACGCAAAAATTATTGCCAGGAAGCGACTTTTTATTTGAGGTGAAAAATTACGATGTTTTGTGGTAGAACTTAATGTAACGCTCTCAAAACATTGTGCTGATGGATGTATTGAATAGTACGGGGGTTGTGGAGGTGTTTAAACTAAAAATATTACATTAAAAACTCGTATTAAAAAAAAAACTTGTCAAAAAATTGAAACTTTGACCCCCAATATCACTAAGGTAACTAGAAGATTTCCAGGTAGGGCGTAGAACAAAAAAAAAATATCGCAATGACGGGGAAAATAAACAAGTGTCTTTCGGCTTCGTTTTACACCCTATTTATTATAAAGAGGTTCAGTTTTTATAAGACTGAAAACATTTTACGTTACGCTATGAGAGGCCCAGTTTAAATTGGTTGAAGTTTTATAGCATTTTATACTTGTCAAACTATGTATTTCTAATGATATAATTATAGTTCAACATGGCATGCTCTACAAATACTTGTATTTTGCGTGTTTTGAATGATGTATGTCCTAAAACAATACAGTAAGAATTAGTTGAAGTTGTGTTTTATAATCCCAAACTTCATTTCTCCGAAACATTTTACTTATAAAGAAAATGCGAAAAGAGACGAAATAAAATGAAATTTTGTTCGCTCGACATAAATATAATATAGGTCTGAAACTTATTGCTTGTGAAGGTCAAGCTGAAACGCTGGTGAAATTATTTTCTTTCAGTAGGTAAGCAAGTTTCATAATCGTATATTATTCTCTTTATGTTCCGTTATTTTTATTATTTTCTGCGAATTGCTGGATTGTGATGAAATGTTTATGGAGAAAATAATGTAGGTGCCTACAGTGGAAAATTTTATTATCTACGAGTTTTTGTCCGGGGTTTCGCCTGCGCTGAGGTCGGAAATTATGCCTGGGGAAAGAGCTGCCGGGATAAAAAATATCATATATCCTAACCCAAACCATTGTTTAGCAGTGCGTTCAAATATCGAAATCGGATTAGGCGATAAGTGGTAAAAAGTTGACATACGAACAGACAGGTATAGTCACTTTCGTATTTATAATATACTAGCGTAAGCCCGCTGCTTCGCCCGCGCCTAGTTCGGGAATTATCCAACAGGATCGTGCTACCGGGACAAAAAGTATCCTATGTGGTAATCCAGGTTAAAAAGTATCTATGTGCTCTGTTCAACCATTTTTGCGTGAAAGAGGAACAAAAACATCCATAAATACACACATCTTTACATACTTTCGCATTAATAATATTAGTAAGATTAATCAGGATGTTTCATTTCGTGGAAACGTTGAGAGAGAAACAGAATCAGGCCTGTTTTATCTTTCCTTTTTGTGGAAATTTTCAAGGGACTTAATCTTCCACAAACCACATGATGGCTTTCTTCAAAACATAATCCTCAAAATCTCCGGTGTAGCGTCCGTTGCCCTTCCTGTGCTATCTCAAGGGAAATCACTCGAAGTAACAAAGCTCTAAAATGATAATACCCAGAAACTAGAAAGGTTAAACCGTTATACTATGGGTATGGTATTATCATCACTAGCGACCTGCCGTAACTCTTAACATAGCTCAAATTTCGAAAACCATCTTTTTTTTCGTTTGTTTAGTGCCTAACCTGGTGTCAGAGTTTTATTCTGCCCATGGGCCTCTGACTTGGCTTTTACATGTCATCGAGAAATACCTCTCAGGCATACTGGTTTGGTTTCCTTACGATGTTTTCGCCCTCATCATCAATATCACACCCACAGCCTGACCCCACCCATCACAACTCGGTACAAGCATCTCTTTGTTGGAGCCATTCTCCGCGATCCTGTGCCAATCTTATTATCTATCTGAAAGTTACACGTGTTTTTACTTTACTCTCTTCAAGGAAGCAAGTATTTCTTATATAAAACGTGTGAATACTGTACAAGAAGTACAACTATCTCCTACTTCCTTATAAAACCCATTCTTCGAATGAACTAGAAAGAATCCTGCCCATCTTTCTCCAGCGCTAGCGTGAGGGTTAACAATAGTGGCCAGGAGCGAACCGCATACGTGACGTGTACCGCACAGCCGATACACCTGTGTAAAGTTGCATTTATTTATGCGCCACGATGCGTCCATTCTTGTGGGGTGGGTGTGTGGCACAAGGAGAGGAGGCAGCGGGATAAATCGGATAAATTGTGGTAGAAAAATAAATGTTGGTGTTTATTTGGTGTAGAATTATGAGCGCATCCAACTTCTGGGATACAGACAGAGAGTGGGTCTGTATCTGAGAGGTAGTGTGGGCCCAGTGCAATTTGATAGATGCCACACATCTCCTAAGTTTTGGTTCTAAGACTGTGTGATGTCGGCTAGTTAAACACAGTGATTGCAAAGCTTGCAATTTTAGGTTCAAGCTGCGCAGTTCACTTATTAACTTTCTGTTAATGGTTCAATAACCTTTGGCTTCAACAACGTATGGAAGGTTTTACTAGACACTTGGCAAGATGCATGACTTCATGGTTTATATTGTCAACAAGTCGCCTTTCCAACTCGACAGTAAAAAACAGCTGCTACGTTACACGCTTATATATTTGCAAAAATAATATACTGGTGCTCCCTGAAAATAAGAAACGACACACGAAAAAAAAAACAACATGTTTCATATCGCTACAGTCCATCCTTTATACAGAAGACCACACTCCATCTACAGCGTAGTATCTCAGCAATGCTTAGCATAACACTGAGTGCACACTAGCGACCTTTCACGCGGTGGGAACCGGCGCAAGCGCACAGCATTTGAATATTTGCGCACGACAGTGCGGACCCGGCTTTATCCCAGTGTTAATATTTCATGAACTGAAAATTTTAATTTAAAATTCAACAGTGTGTGGTCGCCGGAATCTCTTTGTTCGCCATTGTGTATTGTATCTAAGTTTGTTGACGGTGAAACAGGAATCCTGAATTATCATACTTGAGTAATGCTTACGGAAACCTAGCTTAAAATTCCGCTGTTCAAACTATTTAGTCAAGCTCAATTTAACTTAACTCTCTATTAAAAAAACGTTTTAGTTAAAACATTATTTAACAAAGCCAAACAAAGTCTCGCTCAATCAGTTAGCAAAATTAAATTCGAATGCAAGCCATTCATATTGACTAAACATTCGAACAGCCGTGAGATTGGCGTCCATTTTTAATTTATTACTCGACACACGAGCGCATATCGACATTAATAGTTTTCTATAATTGAGATTCAAATTGAGTTTCCCACGACTAGCGGGTGAATCGATCTACAAATATATCGGGAGGTTGATTAAGCGAATCAATATTTAGGCGGCACTATGGAGCGTAGTGATGTACGCAATGCGCATGTACCTCGTGACTATTCGATGTGAGCTGAAAGCTTAGTTCATCAATCTAAATATTTATAAAAAAGCATCCGTATGACACATTCCATCAGTTAAAATAACTAAATTCCTATCAAAACATCACACCTTCTAAAACTCCTCTAAAGAATGAATTTTTAAAAATCATTCCTTAGTTTTCATTAAACACGGTGTAAACAGACCCCTCGCGAAGCGGGCAACCCAGCTTGATGTACAGGAAACTATGAAACATTGCGCAAAATTTCTGCCAAGCGACTGTTTTTTTCCGAAGTATTCAAAGTAAAACATTTAAAAATGTATTTAGAAAAAAAACGTGTGAAGAAGTTAGAACTTTGACCTGTTCAATATCTCCGTAACTTGAAGGTTAAGTATGGTCCAGAACAAAACAATAATCGCAATGACGGGAAGAACAAGTGCCTCTTCGCTTCGTTAAGGGCGTTTTACACCATTATATCCGAGAGATATCAAAATGCGTTACATCAAATTTTAAATTACATCAACATTTAAACTATCGTATAATCTACATATTTCACTAGCACAAATATTTGCGTAAGAATTAATTGCTAGAATACTACAACTACTACAACAGCTCATAACGTCCACTGCTGGACATAAGCCTCTCCCAGGATGGGAGGAATTTGCCGTAATCTCCACGCTTGGCAGGCGGATTGGAGATCGCAGTGATGAAAGACTAACAGAAAACGCTGCTGCCCATTCTCTGGTCTACGGAGGCGCAAGGTGTTCTGCCTCAGACATTAGTCGCCTTATACGACACCCGTGAGTGTAATGGGTTGGTTCTATTCTACTCTGCCGGATACCACACGGCTAATAATAATTGCTAGAATAGAACAATCTGAAACAAACATTAATTCTAACAGTTATTAACGAAATAAATGAAGCTTATAAGAATTGGATTAAGTTTTGTAACAGCAACTTATCTTAATATCAGATTTATTAAGCATTAATCCAAGTTATTAAAGTTTAATTTAAGTTAACTCATCTATAATAGTAATGTTTTCTACTGCATAATTTAAATTTTATCACGAACTAAAACTTGAACTTTTTTGTAAATAATTTTTCTGTGCGATGTTCTAACTACTGTGACCTATTTGAAGTATCTATCATTTTACAGAAACTTTTAATGAACTTTCGTAATTTAAAAAAGGTTTTATTTTTAATAATCTCCTAAAGATGTAAGTTTAATAAGTCCACTTTGAAAGTCACATTAAAATTGGTTTCAACCTTCTTTGTAAACCATATCTTTTGATACTTTTCAATTTAAATATTATAATTTTGCCAGAACTGGTATCATTGTAAGTTGGGTTTTCTTTATTTTTTTTCATTAATTGCTTTTCTTGCTATGTTTTAATTTTATTTCGAATTCTAAAGTTTGTCTTAATAATCCAGGAGTTAATACTAAAATTAAAATAAATCATCATTCTCTTGCCCTAATCCCAATTCATTTCTAAAATTAAAAAAAAAAAAAAATTAAAAAAAAAATACCAAAATAATGTTGTCGTGTTAAAACAAAGCACCTAAAACCTCTAGAACTTAAATTTTTCGTCCTGACATCACACTACACTATCGTTCATTCATGAAGTTTTATCGATATTTTTAACGACATGTAACATCACTACAGCTCAATAATGTGATAACACAAATAGTGCGGCGCCATTAATCTTGTGTGTGGTGTGGTGTATAAGAATTTACTGTGTGTTGGCACTTAGGCAGATGTATGCTAGAATTTATAGCCTAGACACCGAACTAGTCGGGTAATTCAAACGATGCGAAAACTGGTACATTAATTCTGTAATTGTAATTAAGAAGTAATTGGGAATAAATTATATGTATAGAGAACCGTTATAATTTGCATCTTTATTTACATTCAAGTGGAGTTGAACACAACATAACATTACGCTATTTTGTCCTCGAAGAGTTAGGCAGAAGTCTACTTATGGTACACCGACATTTCAACAATTATGTTTTTTTTTAATTAGCCTATTCCGTCCCACTCCTTTGCAACTCTCCCGGTGTTTTGCCTTCTCTGGCCAATCAGTCAAGAACGAGTCCAAATATCGTATCGCCAGCGTTTCTTGTGCCTGCTTCGGTGAGGACAAACGTCTTCAGGCAACACCCAGGTATGATTTATGGGTCATATATTATAAGTGGCAAGCCAGATAGAGAGAGACTACCAACAACCTATCATAAATTCAGGCTCCAAGCTGCAATTAAGAAGTTCCGGATGAAAAAACCCAATATTAATACTTGTCTTTAATGGAATTCAAATCTAATGAAGACGTTTTTTACTAAAAATGTGTATTTAAGCTTTATTGTACGTGTCTCCCTCAGAAAAGGCACTTATAATGGAAAAGCTTATTTGAATTCAAACCAATTCGAATATACTTTTCCAGTTCTCCATACCTGTAAATGCACTTCTCTTCTATCACTTTAATTAACTTGATAAACTCACCGACTTCATAGACTATTTGAATAACTCGGTCAAGTCAACTCGATATAACTTTATCACAACTAAAGATTCCAATTAACGTAATGGATCTGTTAGTTATCATTCCACTCAAGATAGAACTAGACAAGGAATTACTATACATCTCTAACTTACTATGCAAGCTTGGTTTTTGTTTATCTTAAACTTCTTGGGGCTATTTTAAATACTCATCATTATTAACATCTTTTAACCATGCAATCGGAAACAAAAATCATACTTTTGTGTCACATAAACTATCGAAATTGCGATGAAAATGAAACAGCAGTTTTTTATCTATAGTAAAAGTTGTACATAATAATTAGGCCAATGATTCCCTAAGAGGTTCAGAATAAACAATAACTAAACATGCTTTGGTATTATCGCATTCTATGAACATGCAATAATAACCAGCTATCTGGCACTGCACCTAATATCCTGCGATGTCTATACGATTATATGCCAAAATATCACAAACCCGGCCACCCATCTCTTAATAAACCCACTGCAAACCCACGCAAACAATCAGGCATTCTCATTAGGAACTTTAATGTCATACAATGCCAGCGTATGCATCTGCAGCGAAATAGATCTTCATTCTTGCATAAGACTGTAAAGGCTAGGACACACTGTTGGAGGAATTCGCATGTCGATATTGCGCTTTATTTGACAGCACATCACTATTTTCATTAACTTTCTTTATTCTCTAGTGTAGTCACGTTGGTAAATAAATAGTGCTGTAATAGTATTTTTACTGCGCCTAATGGACTTGAAGATTCTCGTTTAATTTACCTTTGTTTTATATTTTCGTAAATAAATCATCACTACCAATGATGTTGGGATTGACTTCCAGTCTAACCGGATGTCGCTGAATGCTAGTACTTAACATGGAATGACTACCTATATGACGTCAACAATCAAGTAATTCGGTCACGATACTTTTTGCTTACACTGGTTGTCAAACTTTCGGGATTCTGATTATGTGTCGAAGCTCTGTAAATTACAGCGGGGACCAAATATGTAACGTGCTTTCTGAGACACTGAGGGTTTAACTAAAATTTCTAATGCTATTCTCATTTAAAACAAATTGCTGAACACCAATACAAACTCGTCCTTACAAATTCGTTGCATAAAACAATGCGTTCACCCGACAAATCGACGCGCGTCGCAATGCATTCTGTCGTACCGACTTACTGACGTGGGCGTTAAGGTCGCAGCGACTCCCACGCACTATCATATTATACAGAGTAGTGAAATTACATTCCAAATGCATTATTTTAGTACCGAACTAGTTCCAAAACGATTGTTTCTGGGTTAAACTTTCGTTGTTTATTTTATTGGCGTTAAAAATAGTTTTAGAGAAAGATTTTATAGATAGATAACCTATACGGATGTTTTAGTGGGAAGTAATTTAAAGCTCTCTCATATAAAAGAGAGATTGTCCCAATGGGGAAGGCAACTGTAAATCTAATGGCGCTAGCATCGTCATTGGTTGAAAATCTGTCAATGTCATTTTATATTGCAAAATAGCTTGACCTCATCGGTCAGATTGGGACTATACTATGAACTCGCCATCTACAATCAGCATTGACCTGCCTACCCCATTAAAACACCATGAGTGACAGGTTCTCCTGAAAAAATAATGACCCCAAAACATGTTTTTTTGTAAATAATTTCATTGTAAATAAATAAATATGTTAAAAGTGACGGATTACTGATTTTTATTATGCTCTTATGAAGCAATGTGCAAAATATAATGCTGAGAAATGGAAAGCTTTTGTCCCTGCTCCAACAACTAAGAGATGACTACGAGATAAGATGATCAAAAGCATCCTGTGATAGTAGGTATCTTATCAAAATAGCGTCACCAATCTGTTTGGAAAGGGTACTATTCGTTGTAGCACTCAAGTTCACTATCAAACAACTACACAATACAACAACTTGAACAAGAACAATTCAACCCTGAACTAAATACCACATTTAAAACCAAACCACATCGAAACCAATACAAGTAAAAGTTTTCAACCCAAGTGCATAATGCGTGCTTTTAAAACCATTCCCACAAACACAGTACACACATACCACTAAATTAAAGACATATACGCAAACAGCTACAATTCACTTCGCAAGTGTACCCGCGACCTACATTCAGGAAATCGATTGAGCTCTCGATTACGCGCCGCTTAATCACAATGTGGAAAATTAACTGAAAAGTACTGAAAACTTTTATAAATGAAGGTATGTATGTAAGGAATGTATGCGACAGGGAATTTTCTTAGCCATTGCACATGTGTTTATTGAATAGAATAATTCTGAATGAGCATTGTCTAGCGATTGAATGAATGAAGGTATTGATATTTATTTATTCATTCATTCTATTAACAGGGTTTAGTAGGTAGAATTAGAAATTGATTGAGACCTTGGCTTAGGTGCAAGCTTTTGACAGTTTTATGTTAAAGTGTATTGCTGGGTATTGGTAAAATAGTATTTTACAATAAACAATTAGGTACAGGTAGAAAGAAAGAAAAAAATCGACCTACGATGAGAGCAGATCGCCATTAAAGCAGAACGCGATCAGCACAATGGGGGCTATCGTTTTTGAGCTCACCAGATGGCGCCACTGCCGAGTAAGGTATTGTCAATAATTCTATTTTATACTCTTAAAGTGCCAATAACGTCATAAAAAGTTATTTTATTACGTATAACAATATAGTGAAAACTTCAGATACATATTTACAATATTCTCCCTAAAATTAGCAAGCATGAAACATTTAAAAATCATTCTACCTCCATATACTAACAAAAAAGATCCTAAGTTGCTACTTATAATCTTCAAGTCAAAATTAATCAGGAATGGCTCAGTCTAGAACACAATCGTGAGTATTATTATAAATACGTGATAACAAAGCACTGTATGACATCTATGACATTCCGAAAGACCTTACTCTACACGAACGCCTCTAGCGGCGAATTAAACGGCGTTCAAGCACTGTCAGTGTCAATATTCAATAGCAATGATGACGATGACAGCTCTTGTTCGCAGTTAAGACATCATCGGTGAAATTCTCCTGAGGTCATTTTTTTAATTTACCACACTTCTATTTGAGTCTTTCATGGCAAAGACATTCAAACTTTTACACAAATCTTTTTGATAAAACTTTCTTATCGAAGAAAAGTATGCCATGTACCCAAACACACACTCTAAACATACATCCATAGACTCCCCCCATACATCGTTTCAACCGATATTTACGATGTAGGAAGCAAACATTATTTTTCTTGTTCGCTATTCATGTTAGAAATACATACATTAAGTATATTAGTTGGCAACATCGAGGAAACGAGTAAAAATCACGTACACACACAGAGAATAATAGTACGTGCCGCCGCGTTCGGTGCTGGCAACACCGGCTTTATTTTATGTCACAGAGTTGATGTAACATCCGTAAAAACGTCGGTTAGGTTAGAAAGGTTTAGGATACACGGAATAATACATGTTCCGAGGTATATTCTACTACAAATATTCTAATATAACCGTAGCAATATCCAGAGAAAAAGTCCGGAATAAAATGTAACCCAGCCGTGCTAAACACGGGCCAATTACACCCCAAAGAAAAATAATGCCACATCTTAAAAAGTTACATTTAAACATTTAAAAACACGAGTTCGAATTTCAAAAAACAAAGCATGGGATTTCCGTACGAGCGTTTACACTGCGAGTGCAATAGACAGCACTATACGAAAATAAGCGCAGCATGTAAAACGGAACGGGCGCGTTTCGTCGCGCGGCAAAACGCGGGTCGGGCCGGAACGCGATTATTGCAGCTCCAATGGCGCGATTAACCCTCCGCTAGCGTGCTTTTGTCGTCTAAAACGAACTTTTTATACCAACTTAATAGCTTCAGCAACGTTCTCGACAACGCTTGCGCCCCACTTTACAAGTCTTTATATCAAACTTTAGAACGGCTCTAGAAAAACGTTGTAATAGATATAGTTAACTACAAAAAGTCACCGAACCACGCCTCGTTGCGGTTTCGTTCAACTGTTCCAAATCCAATTGCACCATTAACCCGTAACTGCCGCGGCAAAACACGGGCACCGCAATAAAATCAATGGGACACTTACACCGCCTATTTTCATTCAAATATATTCGCTCTATAGGCTCAAGTTCGCGGATAAACTAGATATAACCGGTATTAATCGAGTTCGGAGACGGTCGATAGTTAAAGAGATATATGGCCAATTTCTGGGGAGATTTGTTTTAGAATAAAAGCTTATTGTCTGTGACTGCGGAGCTTTGTCGATGGTATTAAATTACTTGGGAGTAGTGCTTGACAAGTACTATAAAAGGCTTCGCATGTAATACAGCGAGACTTGTATCCAGCTAGGTCTAGCATTCAGCTGGCTTGGCGCCAATTTTTTCATGTTTCTAGAGATCCATTGTGTTTGATAGAAAACCCTGTTGCTTTTATTGGCAGTGAATTTGAAATGCTAGTATATTGCCGAATCATGGTATGCATCTTGGAAGATATATTTTACAGCGTTGAAATTGCTTTTAAGATTTTTTCTTGAATGGATTTGACTGATTGCTTTTGAATTTTCTTTTATTAATTTTATGACGCAGCATAGTTGCAAATTGATCTCCAATGGTTTATAGATGTTTGCGTTATAGTTATAAAAGGAGATATCAAATAGCTTGTTCATTCTTCTTTACATAAATCCACCTTGACTGTATTCTGACAATGTAAAAGCACAAAGATGTCTCAATTTTACACTAGATGTATTTTACACTAGAGGTATTTTACACTAGAGGTATTTTACACTAGAGGTATTTTACACTAGAGGTATTTCTTCGCTCCTCCTGTCATTTGAACTTTTATTATGTCAAACCATGAACATTTTTTTTCGTCACGCATTAATTTGAAGATTAAGAATAAGAATAATTTTATTTGCTTAAAATATAGACTGATGTTACCAGTTGTTAAAGTTGGTGGTTTAGGCACAAACCATATTTTGCCTTTTTAGGGAATGCAAATATAATTTTACATTATTTTATAATGCGTATCTATGTGAAATTTAACATCATCATCAACATCAGCCTATAATGTTCCCTCTGCTGGGACACAGGCCTCCTCTCAATGAGAGGGAATGGGCTATAATCCACCACACGGGCCCAGTGCGGATTGGTACTCGTAGATGTCACATGTCTTCAAATTTTTGGTTCTAGGACATGCCGGTTTCCTCACGTTTTTCACCGTTTCACCGTTTTGAGAGCAGTGGTGATGAAATAAATTACACAAAGTAATGCGCCTGCCTGGGTTCGAACCCACGACTTACTGTTCGTAAGTCGGGGCCGCCACCACTGAGCCATCACTGCTCTCTAAATTTAACATGTATTAAGTAAAATAAAACAATTTAAAATAAAAATAGCACATATTGCACACGAAACTAATACCTATATCTTAAAATAAAATTTTGTGTTGCAGAAATTCTTGTAAACTGTAAAAACAGTTTTCTGTCAACCATTTACGCAAATTATTTCTAAAATATTTAAATTACTAGTCCTACGAAAATTCTCCACGGAACCCTTACGAAACACACACAAAAACTTAGTCCTCAACAGTCGAGACACGAAAGCAAGGAAACAACCATCCACTTTATTGGTCCAGGCTGTCTTGCACACAACTTGTTTATACCAAGACTAGGCGCGCCCCGCGGCGCCGTCTCGGATTCCTTTACTGCTCATTGTAAAACTGTGTACTAAGATTTAGTTGGTCCGCTTGTGTTTGTTGCTGGGGAATTAGATATAGCATAGCGGTTAGATTAGATTTAACTTGTAAGGTTTGGAGGGATAAATGGGAGGAATAACAATAAATTAAGTTGAGGAGTTTAGTTAAGAGCGGCCAACCCGCCATACTTTTGACGAGAATTTTGACAAACGCTCGTGCGTGATTATGCCGTTGTTAGACATATATCTTTGAATTTTTTGAACTAATAGGTATCTTGTGGACTATATCTAGGCTTCTATCGAAGCAAAAAATAAAAAAAATTTAGGAACAAATTCAGTACAAGCCTCCAAAAATTGCTGTTTTGCACAACTTTTACCTCAACTTTGGCCGTTCATAATGTATTCATAAATTGTAAAAGTAAAAAAAGCATCCTGATAGAAGCCTTGCAAATGTAGTGGACATTCTAAATAACAAATATTTATTTCACATACTTGTAAGACTAATTCAAAAACACGTATTTTCTGGAACAAGTTTTATAAATTTTCGAACACTATTTTTCGTTCAATCTCCTCGCATTAAGCGGTGTGAGGTTCGCGGGAGGCAAGTAGTGCAGAGTCGGCGCTAGGTAAGACAGGGGAGTTCAAAGAATACCGCCGCTGTGGCTCTGGATGAAACAACAAGCTTTTCGACCATGCTCGCGTTGACGAAATGCGGGCCGGGAAGGGCCCTCTTAATAGGATTTAGCATCGATTGTAACAAAATACTTTTCGTGACAAATGCTATCTTGAAAGTTATTTTGTGTTGAGCAGTTTTGCTTGGATTAGATAGCTAAGGTTTTGTTGGGAATAGTTCTACTTGCCTATAACAGAGGACTTTTTTCAAAGAGACAATTGCTAGTAAAATCAGCTCTTAAGGTACAAAAATAAAGAATGCATTTATAAAGTACTCAAAATCGGTACGGGAAAAATATCCTTATATGAATCTAATGCGCTCGTTCATAAAGATCGGTACTGTCCCGTACCGATTGTCAGTACTATAAAAATGCATTCTTTATGTTGGGACCCTAAGACATGGTAAGTTTAATTGGATTTCTCAGTAGCAGGCCTGAGTTTAGCTTTGTGTCCGATTGATGACAATAAACTCGCCCCTTTATACATGGGACTTTAACATTACTGACGAAATCTTGGTGTACTATAAAGTACACCACTGGCTAACACCTTCGAGGATAACAGGCGTGAAGTTATGTTACATCCTCAAAGATCAAAAGAAATTAACAAAATAACGCAAATCAAAACAATCATCGTCATACAGACAAACAAACATACTCAATAGGTCAGCAGCCAGGAAAAGATCAGAGCTAAGATAATATTTTAATGGTTCATTAAACAGCTCCATCCAGCTTTCTAAAACCTCTAGAAAGTCGGCATTTGCGTGTCCGTATTATTTATTAGGAAAACGTCGAGTGAAGTAATAATGGACGGAAACCTGAAGTGTGTAGTGGAAAATGTTTGTATATCGGATTAGCCGCGTTATACCCGCGACTACGCCTGCATGGAGTTCGATAATTCAAAGTCAAAGTCAAGTCAAAATTATTTATTTGCAGTAAATGTGGTACAAAAGATAGTAAAAATAATATGTAGTGCAATGACACATTTCGCCATAAAATTGGCATGCAAACATTAAAGAATTAGATGCTAATTTCAAAACAATAACTGAATGTGAAACAAACATTAAATTAGGTAACTAAGCGTGTTCGAAGTTACTCAATACAAAACAAAATGTTGCTGTTAAACACTAAAACCAAACAAAGAAATTAACAATTTCTTTGTTGAGACAACAGAAGGAAAATAATAGTAGATTATTAACCAAGGGGATAAAGCAGTGTATTCTGTCGCGGGTGACGATTTAAATCGCGAGCGTAACGAAGGACTCGAGGTTTACTCCCGAGCGTAACGAGGGTGTTAAAAACTTAAATCACTGGATTAACACATAGTATCCTATGTGTTAATCCAGGTTGTAAACTATGTTTGTGCTAAATTTCATCCAATCCGTTCAGTAGTTTTCGCATGAAAGAGTACCAAACATCCATCCTAACAAACTTTCGCATTTATGATTGTATATCGTATATCGAATCATGTTTCTGGTCGCTTATTTGAGTTAGAGGGTTTGGTGGATGGTACTTCAATTATAAGGAAATTCTGTTTAATTCTATTAACAAGTAGTCAACAAGTCATGGGCCTTTGCCCAGCAGTGGGATGATATAAGCTAGAAGAAACAGTAATAAAGTCGATTTAAATTGGCTAGGGAAACAGACGTAGGTAGGTAATGTTAGTCCCAGATAGTTTAGTTAGTTGAGTTTAAAAATACTTAAACTTTGTCTTTGTTTTATAATCGTATTTACCCATTACGTCTACATAATTTTAGATATGACTAGCTATTGCCCGCGACCTTCGACCACGTGAAATTATTCTAAAATATGATTTCCCTATTATGAATCGAATTTTGTTACCAATTTCAAGGGTTTTAATTTTTTGCACGGTACACTAATCTTTTATAGTAAAAGTTGCCTTAGTTACACCTTATAACATCAGCTATCGTCCAGTCACAACCGGTCCAGCTGTTTCGGAGATTGAACGGAACAAAAAGACATACAGACAAAAGTTCATAAAATTATATTTTCGATAATTAAGGAACCAGTAGCGATGGGCAATTTTTATAAAAGGTAAGCCGCGGAGTAGAAATCTCTAATGTGATCATATTATTCGTCTAAAGAATACTGACTGTGACATTTTTCAGAGGGAAACCGGTAGGAATCAAGTTGTATGGAACCTTCGCCACTGTAAGGAACGTAAATACATTCAGTAAATAGCTGTTATTTTGAAATAACAAACAGACACTTTATTTTTATTTATTTGTGTAGATTAATTTTATTTTAAAGCAACCGCATGTACTATAATGACATTTATTCCCTCGTTTCAGGTAAGTCTAATGTTCCACACATCAACAATGTTACACGGGGAACAAGACCGAGTAAGTACGATACAAACACATGAAACTCCTAAAAAGACGTTGTAACCAAAGCATCAGTCGTGAATACAAAAAAAACACAAGTGATAGGTCAACTTACTTGCTTAACATATTTATGACTTTCATGCATTTATTTCCATCTCCCCTTATTTCCTTCAGCAAATACACAACACATTTAATCAAAACAAACATCTTAACAGACGTCATCTGTTTTGTTTTGATGCAGAAGACACAAAACAAAATGACTGAATGAATCAAGGAAAATCAGGGAGTGTTGCTACACATGTTCGAGTCGGTATATTTTACCACAATCGGCCGTCAAAATCGGTTTCGAGAAAAACATAACCGGGTTTTGGCCGAACCGAACCAAACATGATTCAGATATGGACTTTAGCCGAATGCGTGTAGTTAATTGCTTCGGGTCGGTTTTTTTATTCAGTGTGTTGTGTGTCACCCCTAAATCCATCCATTCACAAATTGACACAGCCCTAAAACGCATCTCTAAGCAAACGGGCAATTACGAAAGCAACTCTTGCGCAGATATTTTGTACGAGTGTTGTTCGTACGTGCATTTACATAATCAGATGTTTTCATCGTAGCGGTAGGGTTAACTCAACTATTATGACTACTGCAAATGACATATTGGCTTTTGTTCCGCGTTCGTGAAAAGACTGGGTTCTGTACGGCGCGCGGCGGATTGCTTGTTGTACCTTCTTTAGTATTTAATATTTATAGATAAACACCGTTGCTGTTTGTTTTGCAAAGTTTTAATCAAGATAAAATCATTATTTCATTAATTGCTAGTTTAATAATGGTTCAAGGTTTCCTGAAGGTAGTTTGAGTAGATTTCCTACAATATACGGAAGTACAGCATTTCTTTCTTTACTAAATTACCGAAAGCCAATTTGCGCTTGCTAAGCAAAAAAAATAATTACAACCGACTAATACTCTACTAACCCTACCTAAGCCACTGAATGCTACAACAATTCCGCTAGTTCCCTTTAGTTCTCGTCAGCATATCTCCATTCTCCCGATAAATCCGATTAAATTATTAATCAGGCCTTCGGATGGCACGGAACAAAATCACAGGCCATGTACCTCGATGCAAATGTGGCCATACCACGAATACTCCGTAGAGCCGAATGGAACCATGCCAAGCGTTATAAATATTTGATTTTATGTTACAGACTATTTGATTTCATTTGATTTGAGATTCACAGAAAGACTTGGAATTTCGCTAGTTAACATTGTCTTTTGTGTTTCTGCCAAATTAGTTCGAAAGCGGGGTTTGGATTGAGGAGTTTCCGCGTTATGCTTGATCGCGCGATCTCTTATGCAATTCGGTGCCACGTGCACAAATATCGTTTAAACTAGATTCGAGATCTTTGTAAGATTGAACAAAGCTCCGTTGTCGCCTTTATCGTCCATTTGCAATCTATATAATGTACTATATTATCTAATTGCATTTGAAGTGGCTTTACGTGTCTGTTTGTGCGATTGCGTTGTTCTTCTAAACTTATGATTTTGATGCAGTTTTGACGATCATTTTAAAGAAATAGTCCGGAAGGATTATAACTTAAAATCAGTCCTGTGATCCCTAAAGGATTAGGCAGAGGTTACCTAATAGTACACCCTCATTTCGCCAGTTATGTTTAAGTCCCATGTAATGGGGGGCGAACCTATTGCCATCAACCGGACACAAATTCAGACTCCGTGGCTGCTACTGAGAAATTTCTGATGGAAAATTCCAATAACAGTTAGCCCGACCCGGGATTCGAACCCAGGACCTCATGCTCAGCAGTCGCGATTGTTACCACTAGCTATACCAACTAGGCAGGCAGAACCAACAGTGTTTGTTAAAATCTAATTAGTGCGTCAGTTTGATTATCAATAAATGATTTTCTTTTGTTACGTAAACCAAAATTGACGAAGGTACGCTTTTAAAATTCTCAATACGTCACGCCGTGCTATAATTTTTAGTGCGTTGTGACATCACGAGCCCCCACTCTCAAATTTTGATGCGTTTTAGCATTGTCAATATTCATTGATTTACAAAAACAAAAATTATGTGTCCATTATTTTAACTAACTAAATTGATTTGCAATTTATTGATGGTGGAAACTAGCCTATTGAGAGACACAGTAATAATTTATTTGCATAGTTCTAAATATTTGGTTTCACATTAAATAAACGGGCACTTAAAAAACTTCAGAAGACAAGATCACGACTCGAATTGATCTTTCCTTAGACAGAAGAACCTGCAAAAACCTCCATGGTTCCAAGTCGCAAAAGCCACGCGAAGCAGCATCAGGTCCCTAGTTGCAAGTACAGTAATAAACTCTATGTTAGGAATATTCCAGCAGTTATCGTTAGCTTGTCTGTCGCCTACGGGGACTGGCGGTGATTTGTCTTAGTTTCTACAGCTAAACGTTGTTCAATAAGACTCGATTTACTGTGTAGCGCTGTTATTGCTCCATTATCGATACTTGAGCTCTGTTTTATTGAATGTGGAACTATCACAAACTTTTCTGTTAATCGTATCGAACGAAACAGTCTCATTCTTCTTTCAATTAACATGAACAGCTTAATACTCATTGGTGTCGATTCTGTTGTGCAAAAACTAAACTTAATCTAGGCTATTGCTATTCTTTTCTCTCTAATAAAACGAAAAAGAGACAGACGTAATTTAGAGCTGTCAAATTTAGTTGGAACTAATATTTCTATACAAATGAAAGGTGCTCGTAAAAACATCTCGACTAAACGACGGTGAAGCGCAAGGCATAAACTATTTTGACATCTCTAACTTAGTTCATAGCTATAGCCATCCTTTCCTCGCAATGCCTTTTAGTAAAAGATAGCAATAGCCTAAATTAAGTTTAGTTTGTTTGTGCACAACAGAATCGACACCAATATCAGCCTATAAAGTTCACACTGCTGGGACACTTGTCTGTAAGAAAATGTGGGCTCCACCACCATCGCTGCTTGCTGGTGGATGTCACAGGTTAGGATTTATTTGGTTTTAGGATATCAATTCAATAAAGTCTGACTGATAGAAAATGGAATGCATGAAATCGTGTCTGCCTGAAAAGTTGAAGTATTCAATAAAAAAATATAAAGCGATGTATCGGAAAACCTTAATCACCTACCATTACATTCGATGAACAACTATTTCTGGATAACGATGATGATGATTTCTTTCAGTATATTGGCCAATAAAGTTTGGCCCGTTTCTCGTTCACCAGTCCAACTCGTTGGGCCAACGACTGTCGCACGCCGTTTGGACCCAAATGAGTTTAGAAATCGCCCAAATTCTGCGGGTTGATTATTTCGGAATGGAATAAAATGACCCAAATAAAAATTGATGTTATTGCAAATATGGAAGGAGGTTGGTGAGATGTTTTTGTTCAAACATCGATCGTTTCTTTTTTTGGATAATCGAATTCGGTTTGTTCAAGGTCAAAGAGTTTATTCAATTATTATTTTATATTATTATTATGCCATTCTTTTAGTTTTCTTTCACACCATTATCTGCTTTTTCCCAACTATGTTGGGGTCGGCTTCCAGTCTAACCGGATGCAGCTGAATACCAGTATTTTACAAGCAGCGTCTGCCTATCTAGTTCTACCTCCACAACCCAGTTAGTACTGGGTAATACGGTACCCCTTGGTAAGATTCGTTGTCAGACTTTCGGGGCATTGACTACAAGTAACGACTGTCAAAGACCTACAAATGACAATCAGGACCAACGGCTTAACTTTGTTTTCTTTCAAACCGCCAATGTCAATGAATCAACCCTCTATGGGCTCGCGTAACTGATTATGGGTCCCTCTCACTCACAGAGAAGCTGGCCAATAGTAGCTGATTGTCATCCCATGCCCTTATTGGTTATTGGTGTGTATCCCGAAGACAATTTTGACACTAATTAATTTCATTCACTTTGTTGGAAACAGCTATGGAAATATTCGTCGAACAAGAGAAACAAACAATTACTAAAATAAACATGCACAAAAAAGAAACATGTAGACTTTAATGACCCTCTTGTCTCATTGCTCGTAGCAAAGTTCCGAAAACAGCAAAAGTACTCCGTGTACTCAAAAGTACTCCGATAAAAACATTGAAAGGTAGGGTATCTATTTAGGATGATGCTAATAGGCTAGTTTCCACCATCAATAAATTGCAAATCTATTTAGTCCGTCAGTTAGAGTATTGGAAAATAATGGACACGTATTTTTTGTTTTTGTCAATCAATGAATATTGACAAAGATAAAACGCATCAAAACTCGAGAGTCACAACGCACTAAAAATTATTGCACGGCGTGACGTATTGAGAATTTTAAAAGCGTCGTATCTTCGTCAATTTTGGTTTACGTAACAAAAGAAAAAATACGTGTCAAATATTTTTTGATAATCTAACTGACGGACCAAGTAATTAGATTTTTTCAGGACACAAGCCTATTGTCCAGACTTTTCTGGCGATTTGAATGCTGTTTTTATATTTTTAGCTAAACTGAAAATACTACGAAAACGCTCCAATTACGAAAACATGGAAAAACAAAGACCAATAAAGAAAATACTTTTTCGAAAACGAAATATCGCTATTTGATCACGAAGAGTACGCAGAAATCGGAAACTTTTATCTAGAAACACTTGGACCTGATAGTTTTATATCCAGTGTTGCGATGACATCTCGGCAGTTTGAAAAATTGCGAAATTCCTAACAATGTATCGAAAATAGTGAGGGGATACGATAAACAACAATATCGATACAAGTATCGGAGTTTAAAGTTTGTTATGGCGTTATTTTTAACGACTTTCTCAGCTGAAACGGTTGAGATGTTGCGTTTGGATACATACTCTCAGTTCTAAGGTTTTTAAGATAAAAACAACCCTACGTTATTTTACGACGTCTCGCATTATCTTTCTGACTACGTCTGACGAGAATCCCAATAACTTTCTAAACGTAAAATGTGAGGGAGACGTTGCTTTAAGTCGCAGATTTCGCAAACGAACCGTGCAAGAATTGTGAATTTATCGACTAAATTTATCGACTAGTTAGTACGTGGGCATCACTATCAGTGAAGGTCGCGTTGATTTATAGTGACGTGCAACATGAGTTATCGATACCGGTGTCTCGATTCGATCGGCTGACAGGTTTTGTTTGAATCTTTGAATATTTTATCGTTTTATTTACTGTCGTTTTAAATTCTGAATATAATTTTGCTATGTGGTCCTGCCACACGTGATTTCATTGAATATTTATAAATTGAAATAAATGTATTCCTAAAAGAGAAATATTAATGACATGCGAAAATTTATTTGTAAGCATCTTCATTAATTTTTGAAAAAAGTTGAAGCTGCAGGTAATACTGTATTTGAATTCAATTTCAATTACATTTTATTTAAATGCTAGCGGCCCGCCCCGGCTTCGCACGGGTGCAACATATACTGTTAAATCTTACTTTTGAATCAATCTATCTATTGATTTAAACTGCATTAAAAGCCGTTGCGTAGTGATTTAAGCGTGCCAACAACGATAGCGACTTTGTTTTATACTATGTAAAGATAAAGACTATGTACTCATAGGTTTCAATTTCAACTTACCACTGAAGCAATAGCCAATACAAATCAATTAAACCCGACAGAGCAAAGATCGCCAAATAAAAACCGTCTTAGACACAAACTAAGTGGCTACTATCCTCAAACGTCGGTAACCCAAGTCAAGAAGGGATTTATGGATTAGTCCGGTAACCAACCATTATACCCCACTTAGTCGGGGGCCGGCAGAGAACGGGCTTATTCCACATCTTGCACAATAGCTTTGAGAACCCAGCTTTTGAGATTAGTGGGAAAGCACAGAGTTTATCATCAGTAACTGTGTTTTGAGAAGCTCTTGACTTTCGCTTTGCTATGTGTTCTTAATTAAATTTTACTAAGCCACGGATCTCTGCTTAGGCCGCGAGGGAAGATAAGGATGAAGTGTCGGATGTAATCCCGTGTGATTTATTAATCGACATTTTATTGAGCTTTAAGTATGTGGTCGGCTTTATGGGACATCACTACCGGACAATAGGCTCTCTGTCTATTACATGATATCTAACATGTGCGATAGCTACACCTGTGCCTAACCCTTAAGATATGACAGGCGTGTTGATGTTTTGTTCATTACAGGGAAACTACAAAGCTCAATCTGATTTTATGAGAAATCAGTTATTTAGTTATTTACCTGTGTTTAACACCAAATAACATAATCATCTTTGTGCCCATGTTACTTGTGGTCGGCGCAACACGTTTTTTTCTTCCATTCTCCTCTGTCACGCTTTCATTTACCCCTTTTTTGGGATCCGTACAAAAAATGAAAAAAAAAACGGAACCCTTAAAGGATCACTCGTGCGTCTGTCTGTCTGTCCCAGCCAATTTGCTCCGAATCTACTGGATCAAATCAGGTGAAATTTGGTAGGATGGTGTAATCATGTGACCCAAACACAGATGTGCAAAGTATTTTTTTTTTTTTTTTTAAATAGGTAAGGCTCATTTTCTGGAGAATAAATAGAAAAATAAAAAAAAATGTAAACCTTACTGTGTCATATATTAAATGAATGGGCGTGATGAGGATCTCAAATATATTTTTGTTATTATTGTAAAATCAATAGTTTTGATTTTATTCATAGAAGAAGACGAAAATTGACCACCCCCCCCCCTGATCTCCAAAACTACTGACGCTATAATTAAAAAGGAATGCAAAATATAGTTAATTGCTTGTAGAATACAGTAAAATCTATAAGAATTCTTTCAACTGAAAATAAAGTGGTAAACTCAATATAAGACTTGACTCAATATAAGACCCACGCGAGTTCAACTCACTTGGCCGGTTTTTTCCTCCATATCATTCTTCACACAATCCCTCCATCGTTTCTTTGGTCTTCCTCTCCCTCTCCTTCCATCAACATTTATATTCATCACTCTTATAATCACATTCGATCTAATACCAAAGAACATACTATTTCTAAATCCAAGAAACTCACAAAGAACCATTACAGGCAAAATTATTATCTTAAACGCGAAACTTTAATACATAACCACGAAACATGGCCGTAAACTGCGCCTCTACCTACCCCAAACATGACATATCACATAATACAAAGGTAAACTAAACACAGGTGTGAATTGTGAACATTACTCAGACCTACGTGATCTTTGTAGTTACTCAGAACACTATATGTAAACGCTCGTTTATATGAAGAGAGTTTCATGCCTTGGTAGAGGCGAGAATTCCCGTGCGAGTGGTTTAAGCGAGACTTACCAAACGTTATAATACAGTGCTTAAAGTTTACACACAAGCAACAAGCACATTATCACACAAAACGTGAACCTAATTGCGTCACACACACGTCACAAGCATCATCTACTTAGCCTTTTCCCAACAACGTTGGGGTCGGTTTCCAGTCCAATCGGATGCAGCGGAATACCAGTATTTTACATGAAGCCACTACCTATCTGACCTCCACAACCCATTTAGTACTGGGACGACTGTAAAAGATTTATAATTATGATTGTAGAAGGTAAAGGTTTGATTCTCACCTACCGACATGCAAATACGTCCGACAATTTACAGTTACACGAATCAACGTTACATATTTTATCAAAAATAGACTACTCGAAAAACGTGGATGAGACTAAAGCAGTGTGTAAAGATCTTTGCAAGGGAAAAGACGGGACTATGTTTCGAGTCCTCTAAGCGAGAAACTGACCTCGTGTAAACGAGCTTTAATGTTAGTAATAAGTTGTTCTGTATAAATAACTGTCAGGTACCATGTTATCTGTTGGACGTGCTTAGCTGAATTAAGAATTTGCACTATAAACGTTAGACTTAGATGAACGAGGCCGTTTATTTCAGAGTGACTGTGGGCAAAATGGAACATTTCTAATTATTCTTTGTTTTTATTTTAGCATATTTATTGTTGGAACAGTGAGATGAAAATTATGAGTATTTTACTAAAAATCGAGCAGTTCATCTGAACTTAGTTTTCATGATTCTCGTTAAAGATTATCTTTGAGAGCGTTATTGTTATCATAAACAATCAAAAACGTGTTTGTGTTTAATCTCAAAACAAAAAACTTCAATAAAACAGGCTTTTCATTTCAAGAAATAACTTGAAAAATCACTTACGTTAGCTAGAAAAATAAACTCTTTTAGGAAAAAATAAACTAGAGTGTGATACGCCGAAAACACAATATCTTATCTTGAGTAGGTTTTGTATTAAGTTGACACCAAGTAATTCATCGTAAAATAGATTATATAGCTTCAGATTTTTTATAAAATTCCAACAGTAAGAATACGAATTGCCTCACTATTTCCAACTATCGTTCATTCCTTAGTACCGTTCATTCCTCTGACGTCACGACGTGTGAATGAATGACTAAATGAATGACGTGAAGAAAATTTACCGACAGCTTATCTCTGGGGACTCGTGTACATAATATATCGACGTAATAGTTCAGTAATAGTGGATTTTAAGCTTCTAAAATGGCTTTTTGATACATTTTTTTCTTAATACATTTTTTTCATGTAATCTAACTTTCTCTTTGTATGTTTTTCTTAAAAGGTTTTGGTCTATTTACAGGCTTTTTAGATGCTTGATGTTCTTTTTTATACGGTAAGAAACTAATAGTGTTTGAAAAAGCCTTAGCTTCTGGATAAAATTAAAATCCCACGCGATGTACACCTTTTCAACTTAACATTTATCGTTTCTTAATAGAAGCTAATTTTTTCGACCAAGACATTGCTTAACAACATAATTTCTAAATGGCGCATTAAATCACTATCCGAAGAGTCGTCCATAAAAAAAGTCATCAATTCCACCTTTTTCTAACAAATTAAACTATTAACTCGTATTACTAAGCCAGTGACGGCGACGTCCCGTCCGCCCACCACACTCATAAATGATATTAACTATTCACGTTCATCCTCGGACAACAATTGTAATATATTCTTCAACGAATATTTTATATCTTCATTAGGTTTTATTGTGTTACCGACCGACTCATTAGTATAATTTATTGTACCGACCAGTTCTACCGCCATATACTTTCGCTGTTAACTCGTCAACTTCGAACATTTTGTTATTTTTAACTGCAAGCTTTGTTTCCACTCATTGCCTTATTGTTAGCTACAAATAGAATATGTTACAAACGAGAAATATGGAAATGAACAAACAAATGTCTTGTTCGCTACCAAGCAAAATAAAATGTAGTATCTTTTACACATTTTTCTTACGTCGTGTTTGTTAGAACTTTCTGTTACCGTTTTTACTTTGTAATTAATTCATTCGAACGTGACATGAATTTAGTCTTGTTTGCCATTTGTAAAGCACTTGATCTAAAAAACTATTTAACATCCAATAACACGGTGATACAGCACAAAGCTGGTATTAAGCCTCCAATGAAAGAATCATCCAAAACGGTCGAACGCTTTTCGAGATTTCCACAAACACAAACTCTCGACGCCGAGATAGGGAAATATTTGACTAAAAGGTTCTTGTCGTCGATGAAAATAATCTGTATATTTTCTTATAACAAGCCCAAGTACGGGCGAACCGTAAAAACACATTAAGAACATTCTAGCGATTGAATAGATCAATAAAAGGAGACGAAGAAAGAAAAAATATTATGCAAAGGAAAAACTCGGTGAAATAAAGTGAAGTGAGACGCGCGAGTGAATACACCCCCGTCGGAAATGTTCAGTTATTTTGATTTATATCTGGCGTGCACTTGCGATTAGGAGACTGGGAACATAAATCGTGTTCGTGTTAGAACCGAATTTTCCCGAAACAAAATTTTACGATAAATTTTCCCAGAATAAGAATACAAGAGCTCTATCCGATCGGGATCTCCATATTCCTGGAAGTATTAATACGTGTTTCCTCTCCATTTGATGATTTAATCTCGTACAAATTTCAGTTATTACTTTATGAAAAATGCAAATTTTAAGCCATTAACCTAATAGCTTTGTTTGAGTATGATGGTACATCTGCGTGCTGAATATTTAACGTGTAAAAATTCTTGCGACTTAAAGTCGTGTACATGCGCGAGTGTCGGCTATCAGGTCGTGGAGTCCCGGGCGAGTTTTCACCTGCCCTGACAATTTTAATATAATAATATTTTCCTTGCGCCATCTCACTCGCAATATTAAAGTGGAGCCCCGCCATCTTGGGCCACGGTTTTTATTCAAATTACGATAATGCTTTGTGGCTTTTATAATGAGTTGGCTCTAGTTCGTTATTTTTATGAATTACAGCATCTTTAGGAGGTAAATGGTGAGTTTATATTACAGGTTAAACAATATTAGGAAATTCATGAACCACGTGGAAACTATAATTATGAATATTTTAAAATGTTGCTGGTGGTTTTAATTAAGCGATTGCAATTATACATTAACAATTAAAGTCATGAAAACGAATAGCATTTTAAAATTCGGATGCCAGGAACACTCCAAACAAAAATAGATTTTCATTTATGTTTATTCAGCATAGCAATGTTATTACTACACGTTCCTCTCTTCGCTAAAACTAAGCAAATAGCACAGGATAATATTGTTGCGTCCGTTTCCGGAATTTTTAATTTACGCGCAGAAACGATGCTCCAATATCCGGCTATCGTTCACGGAATCGGGTGATGCTAGACTTTTATAAAAAAAATCGCGCCACTTTTTACGATATCCATAAAACAAAGCGTTGGGTTATTTTTTCCTGCTCTCCCCTTCACAAAGTGGCGAATTCTTGGTACCGGCTAATGGACTTCAATGTATAGTCAGAAAAAATAATTGATTAGCAGATCGTCGCCCTTCCTGATTTTATTTTTGGCCTGAATTTATTTTGGTTTTTAATTATTTACCCTTTAATTATAGCCAACTCATTCAACTGATATAGAATAACAATTATGGTCTGAAAATACGGACAATTTAAGTTTATAGTCAATTTACTACACCCTCTAGGACAAAGCAAGCTTTGTGTCGCCCTATGTGAAAAGTTTTCTTTTATGTAAATTGAAATTGGTATAAAATAAAGAATATTCATTTTATTTACCTAAACAATCTTTTTCCCGACCGTATTGTACAAATTTAACTAAACCATTTATGACTTTAAATACAGCTGCAAATAGTTATTTAAAAGCAAGAACCACTACAAAAGGTCGAATCACAGTATTGTGTCATATAATTATGACTATCCATTTATTGCAATGTTGCAGAAAAGCGTTGAAAACCCATTCAAAGGTCATAAAACGCTTACGAATGTAGTAAAAGTCGAAGAGAAATCATATACAATGGAAGTTCATAATGTACGGGCATGCTTTAGCGGTTTATGGTTCTAATACAAAGTAGCAAGTTTTCTAGAAGGCCATGAATTTTCTTAGAAATTTTAAGACCTTAACGACTACAATAGTTACTGAAGAAAAGTATTTTCTTATAGCCTACGTATGTTTATTGTTTGTAGTGTAAATGTATTTTTGATTTTAGTGAGAATACACGTAGTCATGTCGGGATGTCGACGCACAAACGGTTTTTTAAAACATAATTTAAGACAACTGAGCGTGAGATGTTTCTTACAAAAGGGCCATGCCTATACTATATGGAACAGAGGACTTCTTTATAGAACCAACTAAAACATCGCTGAACTACAATAGAATCTACTACTAAACTCATGAAAATATGTAGTTGCTCGTCAATATCTCTAGCAGCACTTCTTTGCCTGTTTAAAGTTTCATGCTCTACCATACACTCTTTACTTTATTTCTGAAATGGCGACTTGTGTCTGTCTTTATAATAGATTGTTCGATGATAACTACTGTATGATGTTATCAATACAATGGAGTCTTCTGCCCACGTGAAGCCGTGGGGTCAGTGTTTATAAATAGCTCATGATTGTCTTGGCAATATACCTCGCCGTTGGTCCCGGCTGTCATTTGTAGATCTTTGACAGTTGTTACAGGTAGTCAGTGGCCCAAAAGACTGATCAGTCTTACAAGGGGGTATAGCATTACATAGTACTAACTGGGTTGTGGAGGTCAGATAAATAAATAAATTTCGCTCAACATTACACACGGTGCCATCTAGTGCCACACTAAGCAACGAGGCTTGTATCGTGGACACCAGATAGTTGATAATTATACTACATAGATACTTTTTGTTTGTAAATACATACTTATTAATATAAACACCCATGACTCGGAATCAAATGTCTATGCTCATCACACAGGCCCATAGGCAGTCGCTCCATGTAAAATACTGGTATTTAGCTGCATCTGGTTAGGCGGAAGCCGACCCCAACATAACTGGGAAAAGGCTAGGCAGATGATGATGATACTTCGCTGGAAGGATATTGTAAAAAGGAAGATAAATGGTTTAGTAGATGGTGGTCTCTTGGAGTCGATTCTTGGCTGCACGCTATGTCATACTTTATTTCTCTAGATGGATGTTCTCGGACTGCCTCGTTAGTTAATAGTGACGCAGTGATCTGCGGAGCATGGTCTTGGGTACCAGTGCCAGCTCGGAGAAAGGGTTATTGGGGTTTTCGATCAGGAATTCTTTAGTAGCAGCCCGGGGTATGGATTTCTACTATAGCCTCGCTCGCTATTACATGGGACTCATACATCATCAATTATTTGGGGTCGGCGCAGCATGTCTTCTTCTTCCATGTTCTATATTACTCTTCATCTCAGAAGTCACCTCCTTTCTATCCATATCATCCTTCACACAGTCCATCCATCGTTTCTTTGGTCTTCCTCTACTCATATAGCGATCTACATTCATACTCAACATTTACCTCACTACATTTTTCTCATTCCCCCGAATCACACGACCATACCACGATAACAGATTATCACAACACTTTTCAGTCACCGGCGTCACTTTGAGACTCATATCTGGCGTAATTGTCTCATTCCTTAACGGTTCTGAATACCCTCACCGTAGATTTAATGGCCATTATTTAATTTTTAGCCGTGTGGTATCCGGCAGAGTAGAGTCGTATAAGGCGACTAATGTCTGAGGCAGAACACCTTGCGCCTCCGTAGACCAGAGAATGGGCAGCAGCGTTTTCTGTTAGTCTTTCATCACTGCGATCTCCAATCCGCCTGCCAAGCGTGAAGATTACGGCAAATTCCTCCCATCATGGGAGAGGCTTATGTTCAGCAGTGGACGTTATGGGCTGTTGTAGTGTAGTAGATTTAATGGTGGAACAATCTAGAGCTCTCCCATCAACTTACCTCCATAAAATAAAAGTTCTTTCACAAACTCCATTCTCGAAAGCCCAGCCAATAATGTTTTCGTTCGACTAGAAATTTTATGCATAGTACACACATCAGCCAAATTCGATGTCGAAAGCAGACTATCGCATATTCGAGCTATGCTCACACACTTGACGGCTTGTAAGCGAAATAGCATGATGGAGGAATCAGCCGGGACGACATGGTAGAATAAACTCGAACAGGTCGGTCGGAGAATATTCGTGGGTGAATGTTTTGGAAAAGGGGGTGGAGGGGTGGTTAGAATTTGGTTTGCAAGAGATTTGTTACTGGGAATGATGCCTTGCAATTCATTGTCGTTGTGACTGGATCAGTAATTTTATTCCTTTTCCTGGGTTATTAAGTGGAAGTTAACAAGAAATTATTTTTCTTTATTTTGGCTTGTCATGGCATTCTTCATGACCTTACTTACTCCACATTTAAAGGTAATCCCTTGATAATAAATAGTCTGTTTATATAGAACAACAGAATCTTCATCATTCGTCACTAAAATTATCACCATTGCCAATATTCATCGATTTTCACCTCTTTGAATCTTTGCCTTGATCTATGATCTGCATAATTCCAAAGTAACTTATTTCATAAATTCCTTTCGTTTTAGGGTTTTGTTATAAACGATCACAACGCAAACGCATGTGTGTTTTGTTGCAATAATACGTTTCCTAAGCCAATAAAACCAGAGCTGAATACTAGTCTATTTTCAGGGCTAAAAGGAGCAAGGAAGAGGGGAGGGGAGCAGTGCTAAACGAGCAGTAATAAACTTAGACAACCGTAAATCAAATGTACCGGACTGCTCTCGTCACACACCGTTACGATGCACAAAGAAATGACTTTAGGATATGTTTAGTCTTAGGGAAGTGTGGAAGGGAAATATATGTTTGTGATGACGATTGACTACTATTTCTGTTCAGACTATCTTTACAGGTATTGAAGCAACTCTTTCATTTGGATAGCAATAAAATTATTGCCCACCATTTGTCTATTCAGTAACTGTCTTATGAAGAGATAAATATACTATACTACACGCCTGTAATCCTCGAAGGATTAGACAGAGGCGCACACAACCACATTACTCCAGTTTCAGTCCCAGGGGGCGAGCCTAAGGGCACGCCACAATAGTGGCGGTAAGTCCCCTCTTTGAGGAGTGGCTTGAGAGACGCCACGGCGTCCTCACCTTCCGCCTGACGCAGGTCCTCACCGGACACGGTGTTTTCGGGAGGTTCCTGCACCGAATCGGGCGGGAGGAAACGCCCGGGTGTTTCCACTGCGAGGATCGACCGGAGGACACGGTGGAGCACACGGTGGAGGTGTGCCCCGCGTGGGCGGAGCACCGCCGTGTCCTCGAAGCGGCGATTGGCGGCGGCGACCTCTCGCGTCCGGCCCTGGTGCAAGCCATGGTCCGGAGCGAGACGGAATGGGACGCCGTCACCTCCTTCTGCGAAGCAGTAATGCTAGAGAAGGAGGTGGCGGAACGTGAGAGGGAGAGAACCTCACAGCGTCCCGGCCGCCGCGGGAGACGCAGCGGGCGTCGGGGGCCACGCGCGGGCCTGTGGACGGTGGGCTATGGGCTAGCTCGCCGTCCGTCCGTCTCATGACGACAGGCCGTGTCGACGGCGCGTTCGTGTTCCACGCGCGCCTCAAAGAGAGTCAGCAAAAAGGAAGGGGTCCGAAAGGACCGATGCCTGCCGGGGTTGCGGGACTATTCGAAAGAGATACCGTGGCCCCGGAACACAAAGGGCGATGAAGGAACATGGATGGGTTTTAGTCAGTAAAAGTCTGACACTCCCTCCTGCTCCGCCCAGAGCGGGAGAAGTCATTTGATGATTTCCCATCCGAAAAAAAAAAAAAAAAAAAAAAAAAAAGGGAGCGAGCCTATTGCCATCAATCGGACACAAGTTCAGACTCCGTGGCTGCTACTGAAAAATTCCAGATGGAAAACTTAATAACGCTTTGCCCGACTTGGGAATCGTACCCAGGACCTCATGCTCGACAGGCGCGCTTGCGACCACTAAACCAACAAGGCATTTAATAAAAACTTTCGTATTTGAAAATAACTAAAGAAAGTAGAGTCAGCTGTTCAAGCTGGCAGAGGTAGTAAAGCAATTAAACGTCGACTAAAATCTAAAATTTCCTGCAAGACCTAAAAAGTACAGATTGATAACCAAAAAGCTATCGCAATTCACAGCCAACAACATTTATCAAGATTAGTTCCCGTAATTTTGCCTGCATTTCATTCGAATTGCTGCACCCGAAAATCTCAACCAGGATCGGGGTACAGACAGGGTACGATCATACGATGCAATCTTGCACATACAAACGTATGTTAGCTGTGTCACTCGCATTAGTGCTCTGATATTTATGGCTGGGTGTGGGTATCGAACCTGCGCTAATCCGGAACGCGTCGGATTGCATACGCATTGGAGCATTGGGTGACAAACTACCGCGGCACTGCTGACTGTAACATCGATTTTGTGACTATTTGAGAGAAGGTATAAGAAAAGCAAAGAGCAATCATTTGTCAATAAAAAAATAATATTTATTATTATTAATAATAAACTGCCTTCTCTGAAAATGAGTATAAAGGTTGGAGTGAAGCATTTTAAGCAAGTAGTTTTGTCAATCATGATCGTAGAGTTTTAAGAGAAACGTCTGATAAAAAATCTGTGTATATCAGACATTTGCAACATCTTACAAGGGTACGAAAGGACTCTTGTGAACTATGAACTTAGAACAAAACCCTTTTCTTGAGGAACAATTTCATGACTCGTTAGGTCTTGCTTAGGCGCTTCTGACACGACACCGCTCGCACCGTGCGGTTGAAGCGGTCACACGTCGCAACAATTGGCTTATATGGATTCCGTTGATGCCTAAAACACGTATATCGCACAACCGCGCGGACGAGCGGCGCACCGCAAACATTTTTGTTTCGTCGCAAAATGCCGGACCGCGCGGACAAACGGTGTCGTGCGAGAATAGCCTCATGGTAGGTGATAGTTTTTATTCTTAAATTAAAAATGTAAGTTTTACAAGTACTTAAACTCACAACAACCCACAACCCTCTAAGAAACCAGAAATCCGTCAATCGCTACATCCGCATAAAGATGTCGCCGACCATTACAGCGCATTGTGCCCTCTCCTTTTGTTCCGAGCCAATTAGTCGTAAGTTCCCACCACCGCACCTTCAGCCGCTGCACCGCTGACTAGCGCTATTATCGCTTAATATATTATGGCCCAACTCCACTGCTTTGTCTCTGGGTAGCAACACTAACAACATAACCAGAGAGTTTCGTCCGTATAAATAATTTTAGTCTCGCGGCTAATGCGGTGCTTCCAAAGTTTAAGTTTAGGGATTAAAGCTTACCTTAAAAGATCTCGTTGTGAACTAGTTTGAATAGAATTAGGATGAAATCTGTAGTTGATCTTTAGTTAATTAAAACTTGATTTAAGTTACATGGAGTTGGAAGATTTTGTTGCTAACATCTAAGACCTTTAAGTAAACAGTTTAATGTCAATGGAATGGCCCAATGTTTACAACGAATGAAACTTTTTTTTGAAGAATTGGATTTAGGTTAGGTGGTAGTGCAAGTAACTACGTATATCAGAACGGAAACACGTATAAAGCCCCAGGCCACAGCACTTCCCCCAACTATCAAAAAAGAACGTCGCGAACAATCCACAAAAGCAAGGTACAATTAAATTTCACCTCTGGCAACACTAAAATGCTGAAGTACCAAAAACCCACAATAGCACATGGCAACACCGAGATCATTTTTCACCGTCGCGTCGGAAGGAATACGTGTTTGTGTGGACTGACGGCTCCGAAATATAAATCAGACATAATGGTATCTGTACAAAGCGCTTTTGAGTTCACACTTGCCGGTTTTTGGGGTTCCATGGGAAGAAAAACTCATTTATTATTGTCAACGTTATGAATATTGTTTACTGTAAACATTTTATAAGACTTCGTCCTCTTTTAAGGCAAAATCTCATAAGTATGTTAAGTAAGTCATATTACAATCAATAACCAAACCATTTTTAAACTCTTTTAAAAAGTTCTACTGATCCGATGTAGTCACTGATACTTACTACTTCCGAGACAGTCGTTATATGTAGTCAGCGGCCCAAATGTGTGACAACCAACTTACCGAGGGGTATCGTATTACCCAGTACTAACTGGGTTGTGGAGGTCAGGTAGACAAACGCCCTATGAAGGAAAAATACTGGTCTAGCTGCATCCAGTGAGACTCTATGCCGACCCCATCGTAGTTGGGAAAAGGCTAGGCAGATGACTTCTACTTCCGTTAAAAGGTGTATGATTGCGGCCTTTTCACCTCACCATCGGTTACTCGTCTTCTCAACTTGGGAAATTATCATCAGGGTTCGTCCACAATCATGCCGATAAACAGTAACCTGAACAAATCCTTTCAAATACCTTGAACTTCAACGATAAATGTATCTAATCAGGAGATCTAGACTGGTATGTGTATACTGCCTAGACCTACCTAGACGTTAGGTTACTAGTGTTACTACACATTCCAAAACATTGAAACTCGAGTAACGTAGCAATTTCATAGTCATCACACAAATTGTGTTGCACACCGATATTTCTGCCGCGTGTTTGCAATTCGGACGTCAGATTTTTGCGATCTATTTTGCAATAACACCAACGATATATTGGTATGTTGTAAGTTTTTAGGCTTTACACATATGAAGTATGTGCATAGTAACTTTAGCAATCGCAGTTTCGTGTTTGACTCTGAATAGAAAGGTTAGAAATAAAAGCTATTATATCAAAATATATGAAGTTATGAACTCTTTTTACCACCAAGGTTTTAATTAAATATTATATAAAACCGCCTTTTGCTAGCAATTTCATCTGCATGTATTGTGTTTTTTATACTTAGAGATAAGTAACGTTTGACCTTCTCCAAGTTCCAGGCTATCTATGTGTGACAGACAGATGGACCTACAAAGTAATTTTGGCATTTGTAATCATATCATGAGAATATGGCAACCATTTCATAATGCTAAATGCATACTGCAAATTGAGGCCAAAAATAAATGACAATTAAAACCATAACTTTGATTTATGAACTGGAGGATCAGTTCATAAAGAAAGTAGACAAGCCAAGGCACTTCTTATACGCCTTTAAATATTTTAAAGGAACGTTCAAAGACTGGAAAACAATATCTTAGATTTCTACAAGATTGTAAGCCACGGAACCTTCACATCCGAAAGCTCTCATTGTATTGTAACAGCGAGTGCACTAATTACACGGTGGATATTTTTCTCAACCTTGTCTCTCTAATGAACGAATGAACGAGTGAACGGAATGTTTAGCCGTGTTTATTTAGAAACTCTTTGTTCAAATACAGTTAGCCTGAATGAATGGCAATGTCGTTCTTTCTCGTTCGAAATAAAACGTGAAATATGAACTGGATTTTAATGTTTTGTTCAGCTTATAATGGTAGCATTTTAGCGCGGTATAAAAAGAAGTTGATGGTTTTAAATGACGGAGTGGGATAATGTGTCCTTTTGTACATATGTCTAGCGTTTGTGTAGTTTAAGTTGTAGAGAATGAACAGCATCGTCCTTGGCATAGTTTCTGCATATTTTTTTGTATCACCTGATCTTTTCAAGTCATGTCTGCACACTGTTGTAATGTACGATCTTCATAATAAATGTAAAAATGTCACAACTTGAATTAGAGTGTCTCGTTGGTCTAGTGGTTGCAAGCACGACTGCTGAGCATGAGGTCCTGGGTTCGATTCCCGGGTCGGGCAAAGTGTTATTGTATTTTTCGATCAGGAATTTCAGTAGCAGCCACGGAGTATGGAATTGCGCCTGGTTGATGTCAATAGGCTCACCCCCTTTTAAATGGGACTTTAACATAACGGTATACCTGCTATAAGGTACACCTCTGCCTAAGCCTTTGGGGATTACAAGCGTGATATTATTTCATGTTTACGAAATAGAGGGAAATGAAATGGCAATATAGGTACCTACTCACCTACCTGTACAATATTTTTAGGTTAGAAAAGTTTCAACAGTACACCTGAAATTCATTGCCCCAGCGCACAAACATAGAACAAACTTTTACCCTCAATTGACTTTTCCAGCCAGCGAAAAATATCAGATACACCGGTTTGCACCGTCCATAAACCCGCACAGAATAATTGTTAAAAAAGACAAAAAAAATGCCCCCAACCATATCCCACTGACAACGCAACGTAGTATCTATGTCGCTATTATTAAAATTCCCGTGTCCGTCAAAGTACAACGCTATTTATCTATTAAAAATGGTATAAAAGCCACAGACACGTCCGCGCGCTCATGTGTCCACACGTTGCGCAAAAAGTACGAAAAAAGTGCAAAAAGGTGTCGACACGTTCGCGGGACAGGCCCGCCCGTGAAATATGGCCACCCCAGACACTCCCGAATGCGTGGATACCCTGTAATTTATTTATAACCCTGTATACTGTTAATGGATATATTTTTTAATGATTTTAATACAGGGTTAGGGTGACATGATTATACGAGCAATAAAGGGACAATTTTATTTTAATGGGTTTTCGGACAAATTAGATTTCGTTTAAGGGATTAATTTTGACGTTTTCTCGTACCGGGACCGTTATTTCGCTGCCAGTTTGTGTGATATAATGATAAATATTTATTTGTTTGGTATTATATTTATTTTACATGTACTAAAGTCGGTCTCCATTAAATCTAAAACCTTTGTCAGTTTCAGTATTGTGTTTATTGACGTGTTCGTACATAAAACATTACACAAATAATCACAAACACCTATTTTCCTGTTAAAAATCCCTTTACTTCCACTACGTTCAACTTATTTTAACGGTAAAAGGCTCACGTTTTGTTTATACACCTTGTATTTTCGTCGAACGAAAAAATTTGCTCTTTCAAATAAAGGAACACTTCTTTCTATTTTTTTCGCCCGAATTTCTATATTGTACGTTTTCCCGCTGCCAGACGTAAGTTAATAAATTACTTTCACATGTTACAACGTTTCAACAAAGCCCAGGTGTTACAGTTTCAGGCCATTGGCCTGACAAAGCAGTCTTTCCTTTGCGTGCCGTTTCTTTACTCCATTGACAAATTCCACCCCTGATTGGGAAAGGGTTGATGGTAGAAAGACCGTCTATTACGTTATTGTGTTGAATTTTTCCTTTTTAGAACGATGTTACGCTGTCGAAATATATTGGATTATTTTTGTAATTTCCTATAGTTTTTTTTTCATCATGAGGTTTGTGCCTAACCTAGTGTCAGAGTTTTAATGCCGCCCATGGGCCTCTGACTTGGCTTTACATGCCGTCGAGAAATATCTCTCTGGCATGTTGGTTTCCTCACGATGTTTTCCTTATAAGTGATAATTATACAATACGCACATAATTCCGAAAAAACAGAGGTCTTGGGTTCGAACTCAAGACCTTAAAACTTGGCTGTCGGACGGTCACACCAATAAACTATGACAACGATTTCTTCTAATACAAACTATTTACTTATATTGCTTTCATTTTCCTCGAATTATGGTTACTATTCAGAATCATGATCGTTCTCAATACAAACTATGTATGTTTAGAATTGTTCACGTGTATTCGCCTACACAATACACATGTGTCGTGTTTGCTTTTATTTGAATATGTTTTACTAAAAGTATACTTTAGAAGAATATTCTTTTTTCACAGAATCAAGCTTTGGTTGGTTTTACAAGTTTTGGAATTGCTTTGTTATTGTTTACTGTTGAAGTAAGAGTGGGCACAGCGCGCAGCGCCAAGCTATCACCAAATACTTACTACATAGATGATTGTCCTTGAAAACTTACTTAAGTTTTTCTTTTCTTTTGGTTACAGAGTACAGCCTCCAGTCTACACAACTGCAACGACACATGTGATCACATGCCGACGGTAAGTCTTTAATTTTGTATACAATAAAATGATAAAACGAAGAAAATCTTCGAAATTATTCTACCTCCGTAATCTCTTTAGTCTAGCTCTGTCTAAGTACGCATAGTTCGAGACAGATGGCTTTTTGTTTTACGACCTTCGAGAAAGGTTCACATTTTCTACAGACGCTTTCGCATAAAACTAGGATGTCCAATATCTCGCCATCTGCCGTCCGATGATCCCCAAAATATCACTCAAAGAGCAGGAATTACGGGCTCTACTTTGCTTTATTCGCGTCAAGTGCGAAGGGGACAGTTTTCATAAAGGTCCCGCCGATGCGGAATGCGTAAGAATAAAATTCTGACTTTACGACTGATGCGGAATGTATCGGAATCCCCTCTCACCCTCCCCCCCCCCCCGGCACCTTCTACCTCGAAATCCTAGCGAACTAATTACGCGAGACGATTTCGCCTCGAACGGGACGCGAAAAACATTCAGCCTTTTTATTTTTGTATTTGAACAAATTTGTCAATTACTTTTGAAGAGGGTCTGTTCCGCTTTGAAGACTAAAGAGAAATACATAAATTAGAGGAGTTCCCTTTTGTTTCTTTATATCAAAAGGACAAAAGTTTTAAAATCTTGTTTAGATTCATTTTTGTGTGGGTTTTTTTTTCTTTCGGTTACGCTAAAATTGCTATTTGGCTTTTTGTTGTGTTGTAAATCGTAGGGGCTTATTTTTTTAATCCCCCTCCCCGGCCGCGGACCGTGGAGTATGCGCTGATTCACCTCGACGGCCTCACCTCGGACCGCAAATAATATAACGTCTAAAACAAAGGGAATAAAAGAAAGTCCCGAATAATATTTACGCGGGTGCCCCGTCCCCGTCCGACGGAAACAGAATGTTGGACTTACATTTTCGGGGTTTTTCCCAGTTTTTCGGACAAACTTTGGGGACCTCCTTCCTGACTTTATAACGGGAGTTTCGGACCACGATTTTAAGTTCGCGCCGCGGTTTCCTCTTGTCTTTTGTTTGAATTTATGTATTATAATAACCCCGGTAGGATATTATGAACAAGGTAAACTGATTTGGAAACATTCTCTTTTGTTGTTATTTCGGTAATGGCCATCTCAGAGTTCGCGCATTTCCATTTGGCGAAACGATCTAACTCGTCGGAATTAAAAAATATCGTTACCGTTTCGTTTCAATTCGCCCGGGGGATTCTTTGAAAAATCCCTGCTGAGGACTGAATTCGTGCTATTACTAATGTTACCCCACCTTCATCGTACAATACCCACTTAGTGCTATTGAATAATTCATTGTATCGGCAGCTAACAATAGGCGAAACAAACAAACAAGCAGAGAAAGCCTTCGGCTCTGTGGCATGTTTGTTTCGGCACTCCGCTCACCCTTCCCTCCCCCTCTTCCCTCCCTCCTCTCAGTGCATGTTACCTCTTCCGCTTTTAGAGAGCGCATCTGGAATACGCTTTTAACGACAAATTCATGAGACACCCTCAGATATGTTCGCGTGATAATAAATATAAGCTTAGCGTTTCATCCATAATTCCGTTGAGAACATTCATGAATGCAACTGAATGTTATGTTGGTTTTAATTTTTAATTTATTTCAGTTTGTTTAAAGTGAAAAGTGGCAAAATTAAGTGCACGGACTTTGCGCTGGAAGTGTTTGAGAAGTTCTGTGAATTATTAATGAATGAATAACATTATAAGACGGTGTTTCAAAGTGTTAATAAAGAAAGACGGGACGCATTTCGTAACACGTACTTAAATTAAAATTGGGTCGAGCCAGCCATCAGTCTTGGACGTGGCGGGCACTTAGGTGTAAATAGATGTGTTGAAAGTTGAAGTAAACCATAATATCTGTTGCAATGAAGTTGTTTTAAAGCGTATACAAGAGTGAAGGCGGCGGGAACACAAAAGCCTGGAGCACTAACAAACATATCTACTACTAACAGCACCCTCTGATTAGGGTTACCATTTGTCCGTTTTTTTGATTTTTTTAGATAATATTTTGTACCCTATCATAGTCCTATTTAACCCAAAGGTTGACTGTTAGAGAATGCTTTGTGGCATTAAGTCCGCCTATGTACTACTATTGTATAAATGAAGTTTAAATAAATAAATAAAAATGTCCGGATATGTCTTGCTCTGTGATCCTCCGTATAGACTTTGCCCAGCCTAGTTATTTGAACGGACATTTTGACACCAGGTTTTTTTTAACTAAAAAGGGTAAATAATAGCTACTGCAAAAAAGTTATTCTTTTAAAACTTTTTCTTTTTTTTTTTCTCTTTGTCAGGAATTTTCAAATTTCGAAATGGTTACCCTACTTCCGATAGAATTGACTCAGACTGGTAATCCGAGAGATGTGAGTACACAATATAGCCAGGACACAAGTACGGCTACACGACTGAGACTCGGCTAAAAGCTGTTTGCAAATAAATAGCTGCTTTTAAGAGCAATAGTTTTTCTCCTTGTTGCAAGAATAGAGGTTTTAAGTGATCGGTGTGTTCTTGTGTTGTTTTATTTGCTAGAGAATGGGCTACAAACGGTTATCTGTGTGCGCTAAGTGCTTTGACATTATCGAAGTGAGTCATGTCAATTCATATTATTTTGTTGTCCGTAAAAGGTCAATTTATTTTGATCAATAATGTCTAATTTTAGCAGTCTTTCAGAATCTTTTATTCGTGGAATACAATTGACATCTCGTCTCACACTTTATATAGGTACGGAATACAGCACCGGAAACTGTTTTTTGTTTTTTTGTTTTTTGGCTTCCAGCTAAGAATACAAACAATTACAGTACTAGCGGTAGTTTACTCATTAGCAGGAAAATATTTAAACTACGTTAAAAAGGATACCGAATTCCTTTTAAAGACACAATTCACAATAATAATAAACTACCAATAACTTACCAGCCAATGCAGTTTAACCAAAAAAGCCCCATTTTTCCACACAAACAGATAAATCGTAGACACATATCAATTACAATAACATCACCCACATTTTTACAGAACGTTTTCATTCACCGAACAGCCGTCCAGTGAGATAAGTTTAATTACAATCTGCTCATAAATTAACGAAACAAATTGCTGGGCGATACTATCTCGGTTTATCTTAACATTTTTGTTAACCCGTCACAATGGTTCATATATCAACTAGATACCAACCCCTGTTTGGTTAAAGGATTTCGGGTTCTGTACAGTTTAAATTGAAAAACGGGATGTAATTATAAAACCACCGGGTAGATAGATATGTCTTTTAATTTACATTTTTGACTGTGTTACAAATGCACGGTTTTTATTTTAATGGCGGAGTTAAAAATACACATTTTCGTAAGGTTTCCGGAACCTTTTTCGGATCAGTTTTTTGTTTGTCTGCTACAGAAGCTTTTTCCTTGACAATAAGTCATGTAGTTGTATAGTTTAGGAGCTAGTGCAAGTTTGTAAGAAACGCGCAGTTCAATAATTCCGGTTATAGGTCAGCAACCGTTTCACATACTTCTCAGAGTAGTTTGTTTTCTGTATGAGCTAATGAGATATTAATAGACAAGTGTAGTGGGTAAATTTGTCTAAACCCCTTCCTAAAAAATGATCGCGAAATATGGAAGGAATGTGGAAGGAGGGAAAGGAGGCCTTTGCCGTGCAGTGGGACAATATAGACTTATAATAATAATATAATGAGATATTGGTTTGAAACTCTGATCAATATTAATCCAAAGTACGGAACCCAAAGGAACTTAACTCCAAGTCGTGCTTGATTTAACTAGCTTAAGTCACATAATTTTGAAAAATCGTTAGCCATTCATTACGTTTATCACCCCGGCCTAAATTAAGTCGAGAGATAGGAGAGCCCCTAATTCTAAAAGTCACGGATACTTTTCAAACAGGTATCGATCACCTAGCTTGGGAGTCTATTTTTTTGTTAAAGTGTCTTTGAGTCGATTTATTGGCTAAGTTAATGACGAAATTGTAATTGTGAGGCATTTAAACTTGCTTAGTTTAAATGCCTAATTTAATAATTTTAAATTACGTTACGTAAGTCTTAAGAGAATGTGACTCCGTCTTTTTGCATGCATGCAGAATGCACTCCAATATCAAGAAAAATAAATTGGTTATCACACCTCGTTTTTCAAAACTAAAGCAAAATCTCGCCAAAAAACTTCCAAAATATAAAAGAAGAACCGATTCGTCTCAAATTGTCCATAAAAGCGATATCGAGGCACCCTCATGTTGTCCCCTTCGAAGGTCGTAACTAACGAACGAATGGCTTTCAAATGAGGGCCGGGAGCTAAGACACGGTCTACCGTGAGGGGACCGCACATCTGTCAGACCCTCCCTTCAAACGGCTACTTTAATACAACTCTTCGGCCCTTCTAACCGCCTGGTAGCTCGCGCCAAAACTGTAACCTTTGACCCCTCGCTGTTTAAATCTTTACAGGATTCTCAAAGTACGATACGGTACGGTTAGCTGGAATACAATGACTTCATTTTATGTGATCCTGGTAGAAAACTTTTATTTCCGTGTCAAAAGATTATAGATATTTTATTTCGAGTACAAAAAATTAGAAATTTCGATAAGAATTTCTCTGATTGTCAATTCTTAGAAACAGAAATGTTTTATGTCCGTAAAAGAATTTATATTAAAATACACCGTTTTGATATTTATTAATAAGTTGGAGGTGTAAAATAGAATTCCACGTAGCGAAATATTTTTTCGGCAAAATAAGAAATATTTGGAACTAGTCAAGCGTTATGATAACAAACGAGGCGTGAATTATATTTTCATTTGGTTTTATATAGATTTTGAGGAAAAAAGTTACATTGTTCTGAAAACAGCAAAGATTGTAGTATGGTTATTAAAAAAAAAAAAAAACATTTGGATTAAAAGTCTGGATTAAAGTGGCTAGTGGTTAGTGGAAGTTTGGATTAAAGTTCTGTTTAATTAATGCAAAGCAATGTTTACCTAGTAATTTCTTGTTCAGGATCATTAAAACAAAATAGAGATTTTTCTACAGCAAAAACTAATATAAAAAACCAAACAATAATAATATTATTTTCAATAACAGAAACTTTTGCTAAACTTTCGATGACACACGAAATAATAAGAGAAGTTGAAAAACCAACCTAAAAAGTCCGACCTTCGTCGTCTAGTCGCCATCTTGGGCCAGACTTGCTAAGTTGTTTATGATATTATGTAATACATTATTTATTATACGACTAATATCGCTTACATAACTAATACATACTTAGCATTGCTTTGCTTACAAATTATCTTATTTCAGTAACTAGTTTAACATAAGCAATCCCAAGTTTCTTCATAATTACATTGGTAATAAACTGTTACTTTATTTATTAAGCAACATTAGCAACTCGACCGTTTTTTAGTAGTAAAAAACTATGTTCAACGAAAAAACTGTTTTCTACATGATACCTTTTTTTTACGAAACGAGTTTGGTAAACGCCTGATTATCCCTTCGACTCATTTCTATTCCTCAATGCTATACGAGTAGCTATACATTCTTTTATCTGGCAACAAAAACCAACCCTTCTTTAGTGTTGTCCCTTATCTCTAACTCTTACGATCACAGAGTATCGATAAAATCAAGAAAGTATGTCCATTATAATATCCTGGACACCCTTTTTGTGCACTTTTGGAAAAAAATAGCGTTCGTGTGAGCGTAAATTATATGTTCATAACATTCGCATTATCTTGCACAAAGGGCTTGTGATCCCGGGGTGTGCGGCTGCTACCCCTCTCTCCCCTGACGTTAATTCTCGCCCGTATTTGTGCACTCCCGTATTGGTTTAGATTCTTTGCTCTTCGAGGAGGGACAAGTAGTTACTGTAGGCGTCGAATTTATTTCTTTAAAGTCCGGGGTTTTTGTTTGTTTATGTCAAATGTCACGCTTGGAGCTATTGAGTGGACAAAGTGAATAAAAACAACAGCTGTGCGCTCACAACACATTTCTTTGTCCAGCTTATGAAATACGAAGTTTAAAAAGTAAGTTAAAAGTTATGTAGGTACTCGCTGGGGACAATGTGTACTTGACAAAATTGCAAAACACAAGACTGTTTTATTCCAGTACTTACCTTTGATTAGTTTCTTCTCAACAATCAGTTATTTACTATACATTCTTTCATAATTAACCTTCTTGTAATATTCAGCCAAGATCTTCAGATCACGCGAAAGTACAGAATAAAAAGAGAAATAAAGTACGAAACTAGTAGTCCAAAACTTTTGTAATACTTACATTATAGTAATAACCATCTCTTAGTCCCAGATAATGTTCTTCCAAAAGTTTTTAATATAACAATCACAGAATGTTACATAATACGCCTGTGCAGTGGGCAAAACGAATTCTCGACAAAATACTACCACAAACTTAATGGAACTTCCACAAATCTTATAATAATATGGCAACACATAATTTACTTACTCGTCACAAGCTCACGACCAACCGACAACGCGCGACGTGCCAAACGTCACATCCTACAAAAATCCTTTTTTAAATTGTATTCAGCCAGTGTTTAAAAAAAAAGAAACAAAAATTAACCGTCTTTGAAGTAGAGTGTAGACATAATTTAAAAATAACATATTAAAAAACCGTGAAACCACAACTAACAGACCGTTCGGCTAATTATAATTTAATCAGTAGTTTACACAGACAGGGTCTTTGATCGGGGTGTTATTGTAATACCACGTGCAGTTAACACACGTGCCGGGCGCGTATTGTAAACACCAGTTACACGATAAATAACCGAATGGCGTGGTGCGTCGCGCGGATAATCGAATTATGAATCGATAGTTTTTTTTTTGTGCGGAGATAGGGATGTAATTGGCGTGGATGAAAATAAAAGTGTGATGTTAAAATTGATTAATTTTAGAGAGTGGATAGTGTTGTTGTATATTGTGCCTTTTTAGATTTTAACAAACGGTTTCAAGGATTTTGGTGTCTGATAGTTTCCACGGGTAAACTACAGCTAAGAAGGTTATATTATTGCTTATTACAATCTCATTGCGTTTAACTTTAAGATACAATAGTAAGACTTTACATAATTGCAGTTGCAAGATACTATACAAAAGTACATCAACACACGACAGAAGTAGAAATTTGTTGGTTATCCCGTGAACTACTCAATAAAATACCATAAAGATCTCCGTGGCCGCGCGGCTCCGCGTTTTGATGGCGCGGCCACGTTCAAACCCTTATAACTTTTTAACCATATCTTTGACAAATTTATGGTTTTAGGAATCAACTTTTACAAATTTTTACAAAATCTTGGCAGTTTTTTTTAAAAAAAAACGACGTGGCCGCGCCATCGAAACGCACACTACAAATGTTGACGCAAATTGTAAAAAAAAACAATGTCACAACTCCAAAAGCATTAGGGAATCCCCATTCGGCAACACTGACCGATTAATCGAATAAAGCATCCAAACTTTGCAACTGGCTGAATGACTGTCAAAGCATTGTGAAAAAAAAGTTAAAAAAAAAACGAACGCGCACAGAAATGAAGCGAAAAATTCCAAAAATGCCAAGTTCCCGCTCGTTTTACACGAAAGGTTTTTTATCGATGGCATCGGTGATTGCTTTTGAATATTTTACCGACCAAACGTATTATGTATTCACGTCATAACCGAAGTAAATATTTGATGGCTCTCTATCTTACCGAGTTATTAATATTATTGTTTGTGCGATGATACTTCGGTAAATACTGCTTGTTATGTTGTTGTAATATTGCAGTAACTTTAAGAGGTCAAAAAATGCGAGCAAAAGTCACCTTACCCATAAACACGGCCCATAATTCTTTTAATTACTGCTCCATTATTTGCATTTATATAGAATTAATATTCGTTGGTGTATGGTTCTAGTATTTTGAAATAGGAATTCAGATTTACAACGTTTGGATACACCCTAGAGTGAAGCAGAATATGCTCATTAAAATTCCATTCAGTCTAATGTTGCCGTTGTATCCAAACGTACCTACTTAGACGGTAGAGGCAGGAAGTTATCAAAATGTAATTAGAGAATATACAATGCATCTGAAGCCATGTAGGATGATATCGAATGAATCTTGTGGCTCTTCAAAGTATGTCTCGTGGCTCATTGTGTGCTGAAGCTATTAATAATGTAACATTATTGCTTAATAATCTGCTCAGATAGCACTCATTATTTTATTTCCCCTTCTACAGATAGATGCAGCAAAACCTCTTCAGCATATTTAAAAAAACTTTACAGTACTCATATTCATGACCTGTCATAAAATTGTCAATAGCAAATTGGCTTCGAAAGCCTAACAAGTAACAGTTTTATAGATTACAAAAGTCGACACTATCGCTATTGTCAAAAACGCAACATTTTAAACAAAACTTGCAAAAAATAAAACCGACTTCAAAAACACAACAAAGTGAAAAATTACTTCAGCTTCAGAAGTCGGTGACTTCTGTGTGTTTGATTCAGTTTCTTTGCCACCGACTTCTGAAGCTAAAGTTATTTTTCACTTTGTTGTGTTTTTGAAGTTGGTTTTATTTTTTGCAAAAAAGTTTTTTATTTTCCATTTTTAGTTGTAATATCCGAAACAAATATTAGTTATACATTTACTTTAATATAACATAACATCACGCCTGTAATCCCATAAGAGCTGTGCTGAGGCGCCCAATAGTACCTACACCCACATTTCGTTAGTTATGTTTAAATGCCATGTTATAGGGGACGAGTGCCGGCGCAAAGCCAGACTCCGTGGCTGCTCCTGAGAAATTCCTGATGGAAAAACCCAAAAACACTTTGCCCGACCTGGGAATCGAACCACGGACCTCATGCTGAGTAGTCGCCACCACTAGACCAACGAGGCAGTCATTAATTTTATATGGTTAACAATACATGTAATAGGCTTATCCCCAATAAAATGGAACCTAACATACCTACCTGTCGAAATGTGGGTGTACTGTACACATCTGCATACCCCCCCAGAACATACAGGCGTGATGTTATGTTACGATGTTGAGAAAACAATAAACATCCAAGCGATTGCAGCAATCATGTATTAGATATACAAACTTTCTGTATATGTGTCTATGGTGTAAATTTGAATTTAAGAAAAGTATGTTCTGTAGTACTTTGGTCAGCTGTGATTCCTTGTCACTTCTGTGTGTGCTTTTCTTATATAAAATGATCTCCTGAATATATTTACAACAAGTTATTATCTCCTCGTTTCTTTTATCCTACATTGGTTATGGGCCCAGACACCCAGTCATCCAGACACCCAATCGCCGAGATCGAAAGAGGGATAAGAATAACGAAGATCCAGTGAAAAGTCTGGAGAGGTACGTCAGGAGAGAAAATTTTATCCAGTTAAGTAATTATTTGTGAAAAAGGAGCGACGATGAGTAGTTTATTTAGGATCGAGCCCCTGAACAAGGAAAATTATGACAGCTGGAGAATCCAGGTCCAAGCGATCCTAATTAAAAATGATGGATGGAAATTTACTAGTGGTAAACTACCGAAACCGTCAGAAATAGGAGAAGCTAAGAATTGGGAAGCAGAGGATAAAAAAAGCCAAAGCGGATTTAATTTTGTCGATGTGTGGTTCTGAACTTCGACATATTAGGGGCTGTATCACTTCTAGAGAAGTTTGGCCAAAATTGGAGTCTATTTATGCTTCGAAAGGACCTGCTAAGAAGGCCACACTTCTAAAGCGGCTTATGTTACACAAAATGTCGGAAACAGGTGATGTACGAGATCATTTAAATAGTTTTTTCGACGCTGTTGATAAACTGGCAGAAATGAGTATACATATTAACGACGACTTGCTGTCTATAATGTTATTATATAGTTTACCTGAAAAATTTGAAAGCTTTAGATGTGCCATTGAGTCGAGAGACGAGTTGCCGAAGCCAGAGGCATTGAAGATTAAAATATTAGAAGAGCACGAATCCAGAGAGATAAATAGATCTCAAAATGAAGGTGTCATGCATACATATGTGAAAAATGGTTTTAAGAAATTAAATAAAAGCGCAAAAGTTGGAAACAAAACTAACCCAACTACCAGTAGAGAAGGATTTATATATAAATGTTTTAAATGTCACGAACATGGACATAAAGCATCAGAATGTCCGAACAAAAAGAAGGTACAAAAGGATGTGGCAGTAGCACATCATGTGGACGTGGACGAAGCACTAATTACTTTTAATGTTTCAGATTTAGAAGTATGTAATGCTGTAAATGCACAAAAAGATGACTGGATTTTTGACAGTGGGTGCACGTCTCACCTTTGTAATGATGCGAGTATGTTCAGGGACACTTTAACTATTATTACCGGAGAACTTAATTTAGCTACGCATGTAAGTACTGAAGTAAAAGGTAAGGGTACTGTAAGGTTGTCGGCATGTAACAAAAACTCGAAGACCGCAATTGAATTACGCGATACACTTTATGTTCCGAACCTAAGAACAAATTTAATATTTGTAGCCAAGTTAACCAACGATGGTTGTGATGTCATATTTAAACACAGTGTAGCAAATGTGATTGACAAAAACGGCAACATTAAATTGAGTGCCCATCGCAAAGGGAACTTGTATTGTTTAAATAGGTCTGAATATTCATTTAGTTTAAGTAATGCAAATGTCGACATACGTAGTTGACATGAACGCTTAGGACATTTAAATGGTAAGGATGTCGATAAACTTTTAACTAAATTGGGTTTCAAAAATGACACAACCAAAGTACAGAGCTTACTTGATTGCGATATATGTGCTAAAGGAAAAATGACCGCGTTACCTTTTTCTAATTCCGGGAGTCCTTGCGCTGAAAAACTTAAAATAATTCATTCTGACATTGTAGGTCCGATGAGATGTGAGTCTGTAAGAGGTGCGAAATATTTTATTACTTTTATTGATGATTGTACACGTTGGTGTGAGGTATATTTTCTAAGTACGAAAAGTAAAGCTTTAGAAGCTTTCAAGGTGTACAAAAGTCAAGTTGAGAATCTTACCGGATTAAAAATCAAATATCTTCAAAGCAACAATGGAGGTGAATATTGTAACGCTGAGTTCGACGAATATTTGAAACAAGCTGGAATAATGCGAAGACTGACAGTTGCTCGGACACCGCAACAAAATGGAATATCTGAGCGAATGAATCGGACTCTAGTAGAAATGGCTAGGTGTATGTTGCTAAGTTCAGATCTTTCCGCGTGTTTTTGGGCAGATGCAGTGGATACCGCGTGTTATATCAGGAATCGTTGTCCTACAAGCAGTCTACATGGTGATATTCCTTATGAAAGATGGCTAGAGAAACCAGTGAAGATTTATTACCTTCGAAAATTTGGAACCAAGGTACATATTTTAAATAAAGACCCAAATAAGGATAAGTTCACAGCAAGAGGAATTTCTGGTATTTTTGTTGGATATCCAAAGAATGCGAGAGGATATAGAGTATGGATTCCAGAGCGAAGAAAATTCATGGTTGCAAGAGACGTGAGATTTCACGAAAATGATTATTCATGTCACGAGATCTCGACACAAGAGCCAGGATCGTCGAATGTTAAAGAAGATACGGATAAAGAGTTCATTGAAATCGAATTTTCAAAGTGTACTTACTCCACCGGAAGAACATGATAATCAAATAGAACAAGTAGACGATGAGATTTGGAGCGAATGTCAAGAATACTCTGTAGAATCGAGAGGATGCGAACAGAATGCTGAGACAAATCCTTCAAATATTGATCATCATCTAGTAGAATCAAGAACGCTTGGAACGCGTGGACAAATTGATCAACAAAGGATGATGAAAAGAGCTCCTGGTAGACCCAAATTATTACGCACAGGTAGTGCAGGCCGTCCAAGGAAAATCTATCGAATGACCGAAGTTGAACAACCAATAAATTTTACTGATTCAAATGATGCTGCAGATTTTGTTGGTTCAGCTGAAATGAGTTTGAAAAATGCTCTGAAATGTGATGATAAACCAGAGTGGGAGGAAGCTATACTATCTGAAATTAGGAGTCTAGTTCAAAAAGGGACATGGGATATCGTTAGAAGACCGAAAAACAGAAACATCATTGGTTGTCGTTACGTTTTAACGACAAAACAGAATGTCGACAAGACTTTTAAGAAGAAAGCTAGGCTTGTGGCTCAAGGTTTTAGCCAGCGATATGGGGTTGATTACGAGAAAACGTTTGCGCCTGTAGCTAGACTGGACACCGTCAGATTATTAATGGCTCTCGCTGTTGAATTGGACTTGGAAATTCACCAATTAGATATTAATACTGCTTACTTAAATGGTTCATTAGATGAAGAGATTTACATGGAAATTCCAGAACTATTAAGAGAGAGTTTAATTAAGCTTATGAATCGTGAGGGAGAAGATCCTATCGTTAGAAAGCATGCGCAGGACATGCTTAGTAAATTGGATAATGGTTGCGATTCATGCTTATTGCGGAAATCATTGTATGGTTTGAAGCAAGCTGGACGTCAATGGAATCTCAGGCTGAACAAAAAACTCACTGAAATGGGACTGAAGCAGAGTCTGAACGAACCATGCCTTTATTTTAAGCAAAATGGGAATACTTTCTTATTTGTATTAATATATGTCGACGATATTTTAATTGGGAGCCAAGAAAGAGGTTTAATCATCGATTTTAAAAATGAGCTGTCAAAGGAGTTCGACTTGAAAGATTATGGTCAGGCGAAATATATTTTAGGAATAGACATTATAAGAAATGACAATGTCATTATATTGTCACAAGAAAATTACATTAAAAAATTATTAAAACAATTTAATATGGAAAAATGTAATAAATGTGCAACACCTATGGAAATTAATTCGAAAGTAAAAACCGAAGAAAATTGTGATTCAGAAAATGACGAAATATGGCCTTATCGAGAACTAATAGGTTGCTTAAATTATCTGAGCAACGCAACTAGGCCCGATATTGCAAATGCGGTGAGTAAACTAAGCCAAAAATTAACGAAACCGGAAATATGCGACTGGAAATCAGCGAAACGTTTATTACGTTACCTTAAAGGGACAATGCGACACAGTCTTGTATACAAGAGAACTGGTTATTGTGTTCAAGGGTTTTCGGATGCTGATTGGGCTAATTGTGTGTTAGATAGGCGATCATATTCTGGATATGCTTTCATTTTAGGTGGTGCGAGTATATCGTGGCAATCAAGGAAACAACGTAGCGTGGCTACATCGACTTGTGAGGCTGAATACGTAAGTCTATCTGAATGTATGAAAGAAGCAGTTTATTTGAATAGTCTTATGAGGGAGCTAGGAATTGTGAGGTACACTCGAGTAGTTGTTCATGCCGATAATCAAGGAGCAATATGTTTGGCTCAAGACCCAATGTTTCACGCACGCAGTAAACATATTGATATAAAGCATCATTATATTAGGGAAGTGCTACGAGATAACAAAGACATCAAACTGAGACATGTACCCACTGAATCCATGATAGCTGACGTTCTCACTAAACCATTGTGTAGTGTCAAGCACTACAAGTGCATTACTGGTTTAGGTGTTAAAGATTATTGATTTGGATATATTTTAGTGTTTTAAATTAAAATTTATGAGGGTGTATTAGATATACAAACTTTCTGTATATGTGTCTATGGTGTAAATTTGAATTTAAGAAAAGTATGTTCTGTAGTACTTTGGTCAGCTGTGATTCCTTGTCACTTCTGTGTGTGCTTTTCTTATATAAAATGATCTCCTGAATATATTTACAACAAGTTATTATCTCCTCGTTTCTTTTATCCTACATCATGACCGTTTTGCTGTCTGTAATTGAAGAGTTCCATTGTATATCTCCGAAGATCACCATCAGATCTTCACCAAATTTAAACGGGACCACCAAAAAATAATTTTCTTCCAAACAAAAAAGAATCATCGAAATCGGTTCACAATTGGCGAAGATATCGCTGGGAAATACACACAAAAAAAACTCCTCTTTTTGGAAGTCGGTTAAAAATGTGTCACAAATATCTACCATTTACTAATACCGTGAAAAAGTTGAAATATTCACGGAATATCGTGAGGTGACTCCACAATCTTTTTGTAAATCGTATCGGGGTTATGCGGTTAATATGATGTTAATGAATTCCGTTTCCGATGTTCATTTTGGGTCGATCCGCAATAAAGTACCTCAAATTTTATAGCCAAAAGCGGACTGTTTAAATATGTAACAAAGCTTATTTGAAAATAGTTCAGTTAATCATTTTGAAACGATACTGTGAACTATGATTCTATTTGGTTTTGACAAAATTGACAATTTGACGAATTTTAATAACGGCGTGTGTTCATTTGTTCTTGACTTAAATGGAAAATTAATTTTCATATTTCGTCGTACTTCAATTTCACGCAAAAACTTCCCTCTTTCGTTTAATAAGCCGAATAACTTTTTAATGTCACTGTTTACGGGCACAGCACAGGGCACACCCTCATTCAGCCACTCGCTATTCCACAGATTAAACTGTCAATTTTAGTCTTGTATTTCTCTTCTTTTTTCTCATGTAAGGAACCCTTCGGTGCGAAACGGCCCGTAATTTAGGGTTCCACAGCTGCCGCGTGTGTAATGTTGATTGTATTGCGAAAGTACTTGCGTTGTAATCGAACACTTTACCCTTTTTATGTGAATTAGAACGAATACATGAATTTTATTTACAGTAAAAAAGCTGTTTGATTGCTCGTTTATTCAGTGCGATTTTAGGTACGTTCCTATTGGGTGAGAGCATTGAGTTAAAATATCCAATTTCCTGACATTTGTATTAAATTTTTAGCAGTAAAATAAGTTTACTTCGAATACCGCGCGACGTAACCTTAAACGAGCGTTACTCTTTACCATTTAAAACGCTAACGATACCTGCCACGATAAATTCCTTGAGGCGTACCTTTATTTTTGTTTAGACAATCGGGAGTAGCAATTAGCAAGAGACCTGCCGCGGGACTTTCATTAATCCCGGACATAAATTGCGGCCGGAAATAAATTAAGTCACGACTTAAACCGAACACTTAGCACCAGAATTAACCGACGCTTAATTGAAACTAGACGAGTATAAAAAGCCTCACTGTTGCAGCTGATAAGCGAACCGGTAATCCTCTTCTAAACAAAGGATTTAACTTTAACTTTAGTTTCCTACCTTAGGCCGGTGTTAAAATATTCAACTGTGTTGTTTTTAACTCTGATTACAAGTTCTGACGTAATCTCCGGATTGTTTTTTAAGATGAAAATCTTTCGCAGTAAAAGTGGTAAAGATTTGTTTCTTAAATCCGACGGACGCTAAGGGTTGATGAAATTATTTCTAAAGGTTTTCCGTCTATAAATCTTTTAATAGGAAATATTTTTGTTATTATTTGACGTAAACACAAATGCTTTAATCAAAGCTGTGAATGATTGACGTGGTATTTAATTTTACTTTATATTTTTATTAATCCCAATTTGTTTGTCATTACCAAAAGAAAATTTCCTTCTAGTTCCTTTGACGATAAGTGATGTCGAATCTCTAATCTTACATTATTATGATGAGGTTAAATATTTGGCTCACCAACATTTCCTGTTTCTATTTTCATTTAATATAATCAGTGTTGATAACATCAATATTTGCTATTCGGTCGATATGAAGCCAAATATTTGTGAAACAGCTGCCACGGATGGTCACGTGACCCAATGCTAACCGTTTCGCGCCATAATGGCATCAATTTCACACAAGTCGCCTCACGGGACCCCAGGGACCCAAGGGACCCTAAACTAATATTCTATAGGATCAATACCCCCTGACAAAGTCACAACGTGTGGAACCATTGTGACAGAAAATCCGCCATGTTGTTAGTTTTCACACGATGCGTCAACACTATTGTTAATGTACTTTTGTAGCAAATAATAAAAGAAAATTAATGTCAGAAATACGTAATTCACATACATTATTAATGATCGCGCCTTCTATGAAAGGGATCTTGTTAATCCAGACCAAATCTTTATTATGAAAGAGGAATAAAGAAGTTGAATAAATATCTGACATTAATTTTGCTCGTGTAGTAAGTATCTAATATTCATTATAAATACGTTGTTTCTCTGTCATAACAAGGTTGTTATCTCAGATGGACATGGCGGCCTACTTTTCATGTTTGTTAAACAGTGCCCATCCTAATACTGGAGAGATTTCATAACTTCATACGTATTAAAAAATGTTTATTATTTTCCTGGGATTTGTTCGTACGCAGAAAAATTACGCGTCATATTTATTATCAACCTTGAAAGACTGGTTCAGAGATGAAAACCAGTGAAAAAAAAAAAAAGTTTTCTCATATTACATGAGATTTCTACATAACTAGCAAAATATATTGTTGGAACACCTCTGTCGAACCTATTCTAACCTTTCGGGATCCCAGGCGTGGTTTATAATCAGTTTAAGAATATTGGCGCAGAGACCAATACCACTATGACCAATACCAAAAGCCACTGAAAAATAATGTTATCTACCTTGTCTTTTATAAGACGTGAATTTTAAAACCCATTGATCACTCGCCATCATCCCTAACCCTACAGCCAGACATGGGACCAAGCCCTGAGGAATAACAACTCAAGGGCGAGGGGTCTGTTAAACAATAGTAGTATTTTCCTTAAGGTCACTGGTTCCGGCAGATGTAGAGGGGATCGGAATTCCCCCGCGAACGGAGCTCCATGTCCCCTCCAGTCATGTGTGCGAGTTTAGTACGTGTGTTATAGGTAGTATGTAGTTAAAAATGTAGAATCGAAGAAATAAGCATAGCATAAATAAGTGTATAATCTTTCGTCGTTCGATGGAAATCAGGGCTCCTGTCTGTGTGCACCTGAATAAAATATCCTTTGCAAGCCAACTTAGAGCTTGACTGCTGAAATAGTGATTTTTGAGTCTTACTTTCTGAAATGTATTTGTGGTGGATAACATCTTTCATCTGTAAAAAAACATCGTGTATCGCGTCACAACATCAATATGAATTTGTAAGGATGGAGGAATGAAAGAGTAAAAGCAAATAATTTTCTAAAAAGATACTCTCATAATACTTAATGAAACTATAGATCCGTTCCAATTGTCTCAGTATAAGCGTTCCTCATGTTCGTGATTGTTTAAGTTTTCCCGCTAGCGTTGCATTATCTTCCTGTTTCATTATTCTTTCCCGACGTTTCCCGCATGTCGCGAACAGATATCCACACATACTTGCTGCTAAAACAGGACGACAAACAATACACGACTCAGGACTCGGGACAAACTCCTTTAATTCAATTGTAGGTGAAGCGCACTTTGCCCGCCATCGACTGTTTCGCACATTACCCGGGTAAAACGCGTTCCCGATGTCTGCCCGGGACACCGGGACATCGGCCGTTTAACTTAATTGTCGCCTAGCATTATCTTATCGGGCACAACCGGTTTATTTATTTTTATGTCGTCGACGTATCGCGAAAGAGGTCCAGCCTTTATCTCGAAATTGTCGTTTTTATGGTTACTGCCTTTTATTTTGGCTTTATTTTTTTTTATAAAAATTAAAACGATACGATGCTTCGTTGATTATCGCTACATTTTTTGGTTGTTGAAAATAGGTTCGGTTTTTTTTCCATATTAAAAGGCAGTTTAATTAAATTAGCAGGTTTAAACGAATTCGGAGAACGGATGAATTTTTAATAATAAAAGTGCTTGAAAACTAAAATGCAATCATAAAACATTTACTTTTAGACAAGAACAATGAACACCCTTACAATGAAAATTCTTCAGGCCTTTATTATATAGACTAAAAAAAAAAAGAATCTGTCTACATTAGTTCATGGAAATATTAATAGGTAAGCTTGTTAAAACAAAGTCCAAAGTCAAGTCTTTATTTTACTTCAAACAACTCAACCAAAAAACTAATTTAATTACAACAAATTCCTCAACACACATTCCTAGGCTAATTCAAACATTTTCTAAAAGATAAATTGTTTAAAATGTGTAGAAACAATTGTAAATTAAAATTACAACATGTTTTGTAGTAACCAGAGCTGCATAGTCGTCAGTGCGTGAAGCGATGCCGGCCGTTCAGTGCAAGCGAAGCGAATATTAACTACCCAGCTATAAAATATGTCACACAGTACCTATAGTCCGTGCAGATTAAATTTTGTAGGTTAGGATGTCAGATTACTTAGGTTATGTTTTACACGCTAGTTTAATTTATTTGGCTTGTTTTGTAGACTAAAGTCGTAGTCGTAGTAGGAAATTAACAAGTCTTCTTTGTCTTTTTCTGATGTTTATTCTTTTTTTTTCATTTGCAAATTGTGTGATCGCTCTCTACGCATGCTTCTTTTGCACGAGATTCAGGGTTGTAAGAAAGTAAAAATTCAAGTAACCTGCATTTTTACAATGGGCTAGTTTCCACCATCTATAAATTGCAAATCTATTTAGTCCGTCAGTTAGAGTATTGGAAAATAATGGACACGTATTTTTTGTTTTTGTAAATCAATGAATATTGACAAAGATAACACGCATCAAAACTCGGGAGTGAGGGCTCGTGACGTCAGAACGCACTACAAATTATACCACGGAGAACCACCGTATTGAGAATTTTAAAAGCGTCGTATCTTCGTCAATTTTGGTTTACGTAACAAAAGAAAAAATACGGGTCAAATATTTTTTGATAATCTAACTGACCGACTAATTCGATTTTTTCAGTACACAAGCCTATTGTTTTATATTCAATGGTCACACAGATAGATAGTGATGGCGCCAAACCACTTAGCGCCGCTGCGGGGTTTGCTCCAATATCTGACCCATTGCAATATTTAAACCCAAAGCCTGAAGTGATATCGAACACATCTCGTATTGTACACTTACTGTCTACCGAAAAACACATAAACATTCATAAAACTAAAACTCGCACAGGAAAACAAACTTTACAAAATAGGGTGGACGTACCCGTCGTCGGCGCCGCTATATTTATTATCCGATTATTACCACAAAACGCTTTCACATTACAGTGCCCCTCGGACGTGTTATTGCACAGTCCGGCAGCAGGGGCGCTCACCCTACCTCGTCATGTGAGACGTGAATAAATTCAATTAAAACCTAGTTTACAGTTCGTTATTCGAATATTTTCGGTTTAATTAAAAAAGTGATATTCTAAAATTGTAATTTTCTGTCTAGTGATTGAGTCGTGACTAATCGGTTATTGGTTGACTTATCATCATCATCATCATCATCATCAGCCTATAATGTTCCCACTGCTGGGACACGGCCTCCTCTCAATGAGAGGGAATATATATAGGGCTATAAATACGCGGGCCCAGTACGGGTTGGTAGATGTCACATGTCTTCGATTTTTTGTTCTAGAACATGCCGGTTTCCTCACGATGTTTTCCTTCACCGTTGTGAGCAGTGGTGATGAAATAAATTACACAAAGTAATGCGCCTGTCTGGGTTCGAACCCACGACTTACTGTTCGTAAGTCGGGGCCGCCACCACTGGGCCACCGCTGCTCTCACGCTTTGGTTGACAGTTCTTATATTTGACAATATATTTTGCAAACCAATTTTTCATCTATTGAGTAAGTATATTGAAATCGATATGGGAATTGGTCTATACCAACTTATTTAATAAAAAACCAAGTTATCAATTCGATATCGTTTTAATAAAAATAAAACCGTAATACCAGGCTAAACGTCAAAGTATTTCACGATTCCGCCCTCACTTTGTAAGCAAGAATAATAAACGCGATGTTTACCTCAATTTCCAAAGACTCCGAAATAAATTCAATCATAGAAGTAACGTTGATGAAACGTAACGTCGATTCAATTCCATAATGGCCGACAATTTGACTCTTCCCGACCCACGTTTTCTGTCAGAATTTCGCCAAAAATTACGTAACAAAATAAGTACAAACGTCTTGTCATGACGGTTGATTCGAATAACGTATTTTCGTTTCCTCCATTCTTGTACTCAAAAGGGAAGTCTGAATTAATATCAGTTATTTATGAAATGTCGGCGAGAACAGACGTCTTGATGATCAGCGTTTGTCAGGATAATGGTTTTTTTGTGCGACAAAGTGGTTTTGTCATGGCTTGTTAATTAATAATGTAGATCTAGGAAAAAATACGAAAACAATGCTTATATCGTTTTAAATTGTTGTTATTTTCACACATTGCTACGCTACCTAATGTAGTCAATAATATCAAAATACTTCTCTGATATCTAATCACTACATACACACATCAAAAGTATCTAGGGATCAACATATATTTTTGCAATAACTTTTCTCCTGATTGATATTAATTAAAATTTTCTTTAAGGATTCATCAAATAAAGTGTTTTCGTTTGTCACAGTAACGATAAACCAAGTCACCTTTGCATTAATAAAGAAATTTGCCATTTTCCTAATAAAGGGATTTTTGACATTTGAACCACTAACATTAAAGTTCGAAAAAAAGACTGAAATAACAGTTTTCTTTAAAATTTTATTGGGTAACTTAAACAATTAATAATCCGTGTTTCTACCGCGAACACTAACAACACAAGAACATCGGTTTGGCATACTCAAAATGAGTTCATCCAAATCACGCTGTGGAATGGCCGCCCATGTTCGTTGCAACAACAAAAAAAGGTCTTCTTGCGACTGGATACCCTCCATATTCGGCAGAGCTCTTCTCTGTAGCATATCCCATGCATGCTCAATCGGGTTCAAGTCTGGCGACTGAGCAGGCCAGGGCAGGACATTGATGTTAGCTGCGGCGAGAGTCTGTCTTACAACTCTTGCGGTGTGCGGTCGTGCATTATCATGCATTAACTGAAATAAGGGACCGATTTGCACTTGTAGAGGAACGATGACGTCTGATACAATCGTCTCAGCATAAATTTGAGCGTTGAGGTTGCCTCTGATCCAAATCAACTCAGTTCTTCCGCCGATCCAAATACCCGCCCATACCATGATGGTTCCACCACTATAAGGATGGACTTCCTGGCAGGATTTTAATCGCTGTTGGCGTCCAGGGGTTCTCCAGTGTCGTATACGTCTTGTATCCGGTCTCATACCAAAACGAGACTCATCAGAAAAGCACACGAAACGCCATTGTTCTTCTGCCCAATATCTGTGTTCAAGAGCCCATTGATATCGAATCCTACGATTGTGCATTGCTATAGGTGGTACCCGTAGCGGTCTTCGGGAATGAAGGTTCACTTCATGCAAGCGGTTTCTGACTGTTTGGTCGCTAATTAAGTTCCCTGAAGAGTGATGAAGCCTCACGGCTAACATCATGGCGGTTATTGTTGGAGCTCTTCGAGTTAAGATTTGAATGTATCGGTCTTGTCTCCGTGTGGTGCAGCGATACCGTCCTCCATGGCGCTCAGCCACGGTACCAGTGCTTCGGTAACGTGTCCAAAGTCGACTGATAACACTCTGACTTGTATTCAGAGCTAAAGCTACAGTACGTTGCCGGGAACCAGCTTCTATCATTCCCACGGCTCTGAGCATTTCTTCCCTGCTTAAATGACGTCGCCGCTCCATAATAACGTTGGTTTTAATCAGTAGTAGGGAAACAGTAGCACTAATAATGCCTTCAATGCGTTGTATGTTTTTATAGGGAAAATATTGACAGCTTATTTTCATCTTTTACTCGAATTTGATTGAGAGTTCCTGATTCAAATTATGAAATGCACCAAAAAGGATCCATATAAATTTATAAAATCATAAATTTATTACAAAGCCACATCTCAATCTCAAGAAATCCGCATAAAAATGCTTGATCCCTAGACATTTTTGATGTGTGTATTATACAAAAATCTTTTTTGCAAAAAATAAAACAGACTTCAAAAGACAAAAAAGTGAAACATAACTTTAGCTTCAGAAGTCAGTGACTTTTTTGTTTAATTCACTTTTTGTTTTGCCACCGACTTCTGAAGCTAAAGTTTTTTTTCACTTTTTTGTTTTTTGAAGTCGGTTTAATTTTTACAAAAAAGTTTTTTATTTTTCCATTTTCAGTTGTAATATATCCTATACAAATATTCAAACAACAAATTTACAATTCAGTCAAGTCGCTTGCTTGCCACAGCATATATATACGGGGTTAGCCGCCCCCTGCGCGCCCCGCACTGCGCACAGATTTTGTTCGCGCTGTCTTCGTAGTAATAGCTCAATGACTGTCAACCTAATTGATCGTGGTTTAAATGAAAAAGCTCAAAAAAAAAAACACAATTTTCAATTCCAAATTTAAATTTCAGAACGTAATTTCTATCTTTCGTTTCTTTTTAATCTTTTTTAACTCATTAGATTTAGATTCTGTTCTTTTGATTTCTCACCTAGAATAGAACAGTGTCCTTTGTAACAAAACATCACGCCTGTTTTATCCGTAGGGTTAGGCGTTAGGCAGAGGTACACATGGTACACCTACATTTCACCACTTAAATTTAAGTCCCACGTAAAAGGGGTGAGCCTATTGTTCATTTTAGTCCACTAGAAAGCACTTTAGCTTTTAGAAAGCATAATATGTTTAGCTGCAGAGGATTCAAACTCATAAGGGTCACGACTCCAGACTTCACTCTCTTCCGCAAAGCCAATGCCCTGTTTAGACCGAATTTAGATTCTAACCAACAAACCCTTTTCCACCGGTTTCCAGGGTCATAAAGAAGCCATGAGCCATGTCGTACTATCGCAGAGTGGTTTACAATTAGCTAAGAATATACCGTGGCGCCGCTCGGTCAAACATGTGCACGTAGGGTTGCCATACGCCACTACATGTCCGGGTTTTTGACTTTTCGAAATACGGAGCCATTTTGACAACCTACATCAAATTGATTGCATTTTTATAATAATTGAGTATCTATCTAAAGGGAAATACCTTATTGTTTGAAAAGTAAAATGTCTGGCTTTTTGTCAGGACTTTAGAAATGGTAACCCTATGTGCACGGAATGGCGGACTGGAGCATTACTCTGTAATTTATTAGCGTCGGCTATAGCATTATTTGTGTGTAGTTTTGAGTTAAAGATTATTCTTAGTGGAGATGACTTGCTTAGTGATTTAACTATCTCGTTAACACCGAGTTGATGATGGCCACGAATCTACAATATCAAGAAACAGTAAAATATTGGAGTATTGGGTGAGATATACTTTAAATGTGCTTGTTCAGTAAATAAAGCCTAAGTATAGCCAAATTGACACGAAAAGTCAGGCGTTTCCAAAAAACATAATCCGTACCATCAGGGTTAGGTACCAAAATATTCAATAAAATCAGTTTCGCAGATCAATACTTTTTCTTATTTGAAAATTAGCCTGGAATGTATGCACTTAAAAACAATAATTATGAATTTATATACGGTTCACACTGACGTAAAATTACACGATACAAATGCACGCACTTTCAATTTTCTTTTACGACTCTCTTCATGAATAGTGCACCAGTCAAGTTTCTTTCTATAATTACCGCTTGTGCTACACCGAGAACTTACAAGACAGTAATATATGGGCAATTAATGTTTCAACGGTAGCAATCACCATGTTTTATTGCGACAAGAACGATTCAAGATGGTTGCTTCAAACTTGTTTGACATCTCGTCTGACACTCATCAATTTTTATTAACATTATGACAGCTACATTAATTTCTTAATTACAAGTAATATGTTGAATTCTTAGGTTAATGTGGTCATTAGTTGCCTTTTTTAATTAATTGTATTTTTATATGCTATATTGAAGGGGTGACGAAATTTTTAATCTGTGGTTAATTGTTGGTTGTGTCGGCCGTTCTTTTGGTCGCATTCATCATTTTATTCATTTTCATGGCTTTGCGCAACAAACGTTTAAAAAAAACTGTATGCATAAATGATCACATAGTAAATTGAACTAAGAATTCTTCCTTTCACTATGTCAATAGAATTAACATTAGTATTTTTTGTACATTACACTTAAACTTTTACTACGCTTTTCCTTCACTTCTTAGTCCTAGTCTTGAGATAAACGTATCCATCCTTGTTACTATAGATACATAGAACGTATCCCCCTAATTTTATGTTCCATTGCTCTCTATACGCAAAGAGGCGGCTTGCATTCAGCCTAAACCCGGAAAAAAATACAAATAAAAACTTTTTACGAATCACTGCACGTACAAAGCAAAACTTTTACGAATCTTATTCAGCACGGGTCTTTTGGAAAATATTCGGAGTTTCAAAGTTAGGAATATCAGAATAGGGGCATTATCCGGCCGAGTTGGCACCTTCGTTAGCCGGGGCTTCGGAACCGTCTTAAGGGGATACGGCCAGTCGGGTGAAAAATACAGATACCGATGAACTGTGCCGTGTAGTGTCAGATTATTTTTATTCCTTTGCTAAGGATTTTTAGTTTCAGTATTTCGAAATCTTGTGAAGATGTTTGAAGTTCTTTGTATTCTAAGTATTTCTGGATATTTCAAGATGTCTTTGAGACAATATATTTTTAAGAAAACATTAAGGAAAATGCCGAAAATAATTTACATTTTCGGCATTTTCCCCAATGTTTTCGTGTGAATATGAAACTTCACCTGTGTTGAAATGCACGGTTCAGGGCTTTGCAATCGGCGATATTAAATCTTTCCGCATATTAAAATGTTTTAAACTTCTCAGTAGAAACTCCAACTCATTCTGCCATTATACTGAAGTTTTCAAAAATCGAAATGAGCGTTCGAACCGCGAATGCGTTCGGAACTTACATCAAAAGTCCATTTCTGGCGATACGTCTTGGCATCGACCAACTATTTGAGATTCGAACGTCTCCACCTTTTGAAATTCAACGATATTTTAATGGCCACTATCGGCTGGGTCGATTGATTTCTTTTTTCCCTTTTTTTTTCAAGTTCCGCTCTTGAGCTTTGACAGAGCCCGATATTGCTTCGAAGCCCGACTTTTTATTTACGGTTCGAATGGTAAATAGTCTTCAGTGTTTACACCAACGGGTTTTGATTTTTAACTAAGAGTTATTTGACTTATTGATTGGACTTTCAACGTTGTTTGCCGCTTTAGCTTTGATTAAGGTTTGTGGAGGAGAGTTAATTATTAAAGCTTATTTACTGTTTTCACAGCATTTTCTGAAACAGCTTACGGAGCTGAGAATGTTATCTTATTCTTGACCAAAAGAGTTCGTTTAATAATTCATAGACGTAACTCTGTACCCGATCTTATGAGTATTATCCTTTAGAATCGGTTTACTGTTGTCTATAATAACAAAATTGAATAACAAATATCATCACTGATAAACAAGCATATCCTCACATGCGTTCAAGCAATTCTGGTTCTAAAGTGAATGCGTTTTGGATGAGTATCGCGTGAACAAAACGCAGTTGTTAACAATGTCATTTCGAGTACGTTATGTTAGTAAACCACTCTGCGCCGCAATGAATTTCAGCTTCAAAATGATTTGTTATAGCAATACAAATATATTTACTACCGACCAATTTAAATAGACCCGGTAGAACATGAATAGTTAATATAACTGTGTGTCAATATTAATTGCTGATGTTTACATAATATTTGTTTAAGTTGGGACTGATTGGGAAGCGGTGGCTTTTAAATAACGTTGTTGTTGAGTTACAAAGCTTGTTTAATATCGCTTTCCGTGTCTATGAGCACAGTTTTATAGGGAACTGAAACGAGTAAGGTATTGGAAATAGCTTATTTTATACATCAATTTGTATGTAACAATGACGGAAAAGGAAAACAGAATACTTAGCGGTAAAATAAAGTTGAGGAGGAAACAAAGTTGCTTTTTTCAATATTGGCTTCCACTGTACCACACCGGTGTCTGTCTGTTTGTTCCAGCTAATCTCCGAAACAGCTGAACCAATTTTGACGGGACTTTAACGGGCAGCTAGCTGATGTTACAGGGAGTTCTTAGACTACTTTTATTTAGAAAAAAAAATTTTTACGGATGGGAAATCATCAAATGACTTCTCCCGCTCTGGGCGGAGCAGGAGGGAGTGTCAGACTTTTACTGACTAAAACCCATCCATGTTCCTTCATCGCCCTTTGTGTTCCGGGGCCACGGTATCTCTTTCGAATAGTCCCGCAACCCCGGCAGGCATCGGTCCTTTCGGACCCCTTCCTTTTTGCTGACTCTCTTTGAAGCGCGCGTGGAACACGAACGCGCCGTCGACACGGCCTGTCGTCATGAGACGGACGGACGGCGAGCTAGCCCATAGTCCACCGTCCACAGGCCCGCGCCTACGGTGGCCGGGGGCCACGTGGTGGCCCCCGACGCTCGGGGCGTCTCCCGCGGCGGCCGGGACGCTGTGAGGTTCTCCCCTCTCACGTTCCGCCACCTCCTTCTCTAGCATTACTGCTTCGCAGAAGGAGGTGACGGCGTCCCATTCCGTCTCGCTCCGGACCATGGCTTGCACCAGGGCCGGACGCGAGAGGTCGCCGCCGCCAATCGCCGCTTCGAGGACAAGGCGGTGCTCCGCCCACGCGGGGCACACCTCCACCGTGTGCTCCACCGTGTCCTCCGGTCGATCCTCGCAGTGGAAACACCCGGGCGTTTCCTCCCGCCCGAAAAAAAAAAAACCCTTGAAATTGTTAAGTAACAAAATCCAGAATCAAATAGGGAAGTAATATTTTAATTAAAAAATCAACAGCAACAACTAGTCGTTGCGTTGTATGTATATGCTAATGTCGCAGGCTTTATATTAAATCCAAAACCCAAAATGCTCTATTAGATTGGCGCCGTATTAATATGGTTCCGCGGACTATTAGCTGTCATTAGCAGGGCACCTGCCCGTAATTTGTTAATTGAACTGACAATGCAAACAATACACTCGTCCTATCCTAAATTCAATGGAGCTGGGTAGAGTTGTAGTGGGGTTTTTTGAGAACGGGAAATTGTGTTGGTAATATCGTGTGAGTAGAGTAAAAACTTGGTAAATCGCAAAATGTCTTATGACCAAGACTTTGTTTAATAATCCGTTATAAGGATTTTGTGGTAAAAAAGCACAAAAAAATACGTTAAGTAGTATTTTTTTTAATTCAGTTTCTTTAAAATTTTGAGTTAGGGACTTTTAGCTTTACGAGGATTAAAGACTTGACATATTTCAAAACTAGTAACAGTATTCCTAAAATATAAAAACAATGACATTCAGTACCTACTTTAATACCTGATCTACATAAAAATAACCCCGAGAAACCGCTGTTTAAACATCTAAGCGCTCCTCAATCGCACTACATCAATATTTACCGTGGCAACACTAACATCATCCTCTATGCAAATGTTCTGGAGTCCTCCATAAACAAAGGTACTGTCTACAGAGATTAACTTTCCGTTAATGACACCGTTACATGCACCCTCTAGCCGAGTGGTGCCGAGTCTAGCCGATTCTAGCCGAGGATACCCGAGTCTAGCCGCCTCCTTCATGTATTTGCTGACATAAGGAGTATGTATCCAGACTGTTTGGATTAGAGCCTGTTCTCGTATAGTAGGATGTTTATTAGGAAGTTGGTATTGAGGTGGCGAAACTCTTATAATTATCCCACTTACAAAGAAATGAAGCCAGTGATTTTAAAAAGAAACAAAAAAATAGCACACAGAAAATAAAAAACAGAAGCCAAAGTTCCGTATTCAAACAAGCACATAGCCAATTGGTCTCAAAAAACAGCTACCAAAAACACATTTAAACATCGAACAAAACAAAACTCAATAAGCACAGGCGCCATTGATCATTCGGTAACGCACGGAACAGTTTACGAAAGTTTCCAATTTTCGCTAACGACCCGCGAAGAGACTGGCCGGTTAGTTCATTATTTTCCAAAATCGTACGTGAGGGTTTCCTTTTCTCTGTTTCGTAACTTGATGTATGATTAAAGTTTTTGTCCTTGGCTCGTTTTCTTTTTTTTTCTCTAGTGTAATTTGGCGCGAAATTCTCGTTCGAGCACAGATTAAAAATAATCTAATACGCAGGTTAAGTGAGTTCAAAAAGTTTTATTATCTGTGAAATTGTGGGTCGTGGTCTGATTTTTGCAGATTACATCAAATTATTAAGCTTTCGAAGCTTTTCCAATGATTATTTTAATAACCAAAATAATTATTTTTGTTTGCAAATTGGATTACTGCTCATATCGAATATATTCTCGCTAATTTAACGGTTGAATGAGCATAATAGAGACAAATTGTCGCTCATTAATACAGATTTATCGTATTTATGTCAGCAGTTTAAATGAACGTAGGAAAAAAAAACACGGTTATGAAGTAACTTATATAGCAGTCTATACAAAATTAATTTCGTAATAAAATTAGGCTTTAATTTTCTAAACAGAAGCTCCTCGGGAAGTGAAATTCGTCGCGTAATCAACCGAAACCCCCTCCCGACAACATTTACCTGTCCTTTCTCTTAATATCTTAATATTCCAGTACATTAATAACAATTAACGCTCTCTCGCCTTCAATAATTCAATCTTTGCCTTCGGAGTCGAGTTAGAGAGAATTAAAACATTTCCACCATTGCCCTCGGGGAGTTTAAAGGGAAAATTTTGAAGGCGTTATGAAAATTGACGTTATCTATTTTTTGTATTTACTTTGAATTCATTTCGCTGGGAAACTGGATCGGGTATTAGTTCACATTGACTATGAATATTGTGGTAAATGACATTGCGATTTATTCTGTAAATAGAAGTAGTTAGAAGTTTTCGATGTTGCGTGTTATATTTGGAGTTGAAGACTTTTAGCACGTCCATGGAGTTTCTTGCCCATTCTTCTCTTTAGAGATCTACGCTTTGGAAAGGGCAACTACAGCACCTACTTTAGCAGTTATTATGCCTTGTGACTGGGACTGTAGCCTCATTTTATTGGTGTCTTTGTTTTGACATTTCAAAACTGCTTTCAACTGGCCCACTTGAAATAAATACTTTAATTTTGATTAAAACAAACAAAGCGATATCTAACCGAATATTCTAACAAATATAAAACCATAACAAAAACAATCCCTTACACCGAAATCGGAGCCCACACATCACACATCGAAACATATAAATAACAACATAGTTGTATACCGTATTAAATTTGGTAGCACTTTAGTGCTCTTGGGTTGAGCTCTTGACGCCTATGCTCGTAAACTAATGTTATTCGGCGTATAACGCGTCTTGGGAGACCTCGAGCCAGCCTCGAGGCTCCGAGGCATAAATTTTTCATGAACCGAGGACGGCAGAGTGATTGAAAAAAGCCTTCCGCGATATTGGTCCTCATTGACGGGGCGTGGCGATCTAAGTCAACCAAGATGGAATTGGTTTTAGATGTTTGCAAGTGGAGATGCAATGGGCAGTTTGTCTTAGTACCTACCTAACACTGGGTTCTTTAGCGTTTCGGTTTTTGTATTTCTTCTGCAATTTTATTCGAAAATGTCTAACACATTTGTATGCTTGCCTACTTAACGTAGCGGGTCGTGTCCTGTTGGTAATTTCTGCCTACACCCACATAGGGTAAAAGCGTGGTTTGTGCAAGTATGTACTACTACTTCTTAAACATTTTTACTGTTGTGAACTTCTTATTAATCTTTTGAATTTCATTCAAAATGAAAAGCACGACTTTTGTGGGAAATAATTATAGTGTTGACTAATTAATTATTCTGTATGTCAATAACTTTTGACTTATTCGTAATTAATTGCTTTTTTTTTAACAAGCAAAATAAATTAATAATAAAATAACCTTAATTAAAGTTCCCGCCAACTTTAATGAAGGGTTAATTTCACCAATGTAACTGAACGCGATCACTCTATTTTAGCCGCGTTCAAGACCATTCAGTTTCATCGTTGATCTGAAATATTAACCCAAACAGTTCTTGAATGCAAAACAATTAGATGCTGATTAAAGTCTGTAGAACCACCAACCAACAACCAAGTCTTACCAAGTACTAACTGTATTAGCCAGTACTAACTGGGTTGTAGAGGTCAGATAGGCAGTCGCTCTATTTTAAATACTGGTATACAGCTACATCCGGTTAGACTTGAAGCCGACCCCAACATGGTTGTGAAAAGGCTAGGCAGATAATGAAGAAAGTCTGTAGAAGCAACGTTTCACTTTCTCTCTCATTCCAAAAATCGCTGACACCATCCAACAACATTTTCACCGTTACTTCGCCATCAATATCTCTACAATCCTTTTGCGTATTTTCAATTAAAATTCCTTAATCAAAACTGTGACGTTGCGAGGCTCCAGGTATAATTCGTAGCGTATTAAGGCAATCTTGGCGAAGGATGGGCAACCCGCTGTATCGCCTCGAGCCATCAGCATAATTGATAGTGGAGGGAACAGGGGGAGTATCCTATCCTCCCAAGGTTAAGACCTGCGTTATCTCTGATGAGATGGTGACGTGTCTGCGAGGCGTCGAGATTATCCAACCAAAAGTCATAAGTATAAAATTAAAATTTGACTGAATATCACGCCTGTAATCCCCGAAGGGTTAGGTAGAGGTGTAACTTATAGAATACACCCACATTGCGCTAGTTACGGTTGTCCCATGTTATAGGGGGCGAGCCTATTTCCATCAACCGGGTACAAATCCAGACTCCTTGGCTGCTACTGAACTCGAATTGCCAGAATTACATAAGATTGTCCCTCAAAACCTACCCCTCATTTAGGTACGTAAGACTTTTGCAAAGTGGTCTAAATGAAACATTAGCTCTCAAAATAATATCAGAACTGTAGCTACCAACGTAAGATATCTCCTACACAAGCCCGATTAATTAAAACAGGTCTCGGGGGACTTAAAAACTCTTCTCAGGAAAACACAAAAATATTAAATTTTGTTTCTGATTAACAATGCAGATGCTTTTACAAAGTTTGATGTTTGTTTTAATTTTATTCCACTTAGGCACTAGGTACAACGTCTGAAATAATTCAATTTAAATTTTCCACGAAGAGAACAGCGTGGAATTGCTTTAGTCTTTATTTGTTTTTTGTCAATGTCGCGGAATAGTGGCCATTTTAGTTATTTATAAGTTCTCGCAAATTCGGGAATAGACTCTAAGGAGTGATTGTTAATTTTGTAGCCTGACAACACCTACTTAATGGCAAAACCCCCACGCTGATATTTAGTTGTCAGAACTATTATATTTAGGGGCGACGATGTCCGAATAGCCACTACTTACCGAATGAAACCAGAAATGGAACAGAATTTATATGAATTTATTAAATTCAAAGCATTTATTCCAAGAAAACCAATTACAGGCACTTTGAATCGTCGAAACAAAGATGAAAATTAAATGTAGCTACAGTCCCAGTCACAAGACATAAAAACTGTGAAAGTACTGTAGTTGCCCATTCCCTAGCGTAGATCTCTATGGAGAAGAACAGGCAAGAAACTCCATGGACACTCTTTAAAATCAAAATACTTATTATTACAAAATCTTGGTCACATCATCTATCTGCTAGTAAGTAAGTTAACTGGAACTTAATCGTAGGTGGTGAAACAGTCCGCCGTGTCCTCGAAGCGGCGATTGGCGGCGGCGACCTCTCGCGTCCGGCCCTGGTGCAAGCCATGGTCCGGAGCGAGACGGAATGGGACGCCGTCACCTCCTTCTGCGAAGCAGTAATGCTGGAGAAGGAGGTGGCGGAACGTGAGAGGGAGAGAACCTCACAGCGTCCCGGCCGCCGCGGGAGACGCCCCGGGCGTCGGGGGCCACCACGTGGCCCCCGGCCACCGTAGGCGCGGGCCTGTGGACGGTGGGCTATGGGCTAGCTCGCCGTCCGTCCGTCTCATGACGACAGGCCCTGTCGACGGCGCGTTCGTGTTCCACGCGCGCCTCAAAGAGAGTCAGCAAAAAGGAAGGGGTCCGCAAGGACCGATGCCTGCCGGGGTTGCGGGACTGTTCGAAAGAGATACCGCGGCCCCGGAACACAAAGGGCGATGAAGGAACATGGATGGGTTTTAGTCAGTAAAAGTCTGACACTCCCTCCTGCTCCACCCAGAGCGGGAGAAGTCATTTGATGATTTCCCATCCGAAAAAAAAAAAAAAAAAAGGTGGTGAAACAGCTTAGCTTAACTATATTTAGCCTGTACACACGTTATTAGCCATTTGGCCCAAATCCACTGAAATCATCAACACATTAACAGACTTCATAACAAGCCCAACACGATTACCCATTGAGTTAGCAGCCAAAACCAATAAAACATCAAAAACAGCATCACCAACCACAATGTCCGCTACATAATTTCCATTAGCATTTAGTTATGAATCAATTCTACTGTCCGGCCCGGCGGGGGTTGGGGCTGGTGTCCGGGGAAGTCCGAGGGTGTCCGGACTCGCAACTGTCCGATTGAATAATCAATCAGCAAAATGCAAATAAGGCTGGCAACAGGCGTCGGGCTGCGGGTGTGCGGTTCTGTTTTTGGGCCCATCGTCAACCAAGATATTGTTTTGCAGATTCCGTTTGTCTTGCGATTAAGTTTCTGTTTGCTCTGCGTGTTCGAGAAGTTTGCCTTTCCTGGCTATGATAGTTTTGGAGTTCGAGAAGTTCGTAATTCTGAGTTTTGCGGAGGATTTCATGTTATTTCAGGATTATCGTATGTGTATGGAATATTACTGGTATAAATCGGTAGTCTATGTTTAAAGATGATGATCGCTCATTTCGGTGTATTTTAATGCTATTTTGAAATTGGATTTGCGGCGAAGTATATTTTCAATTCTTTTTTGTTTTAAATTGGTTTTTAATTTGTGTTTTGTTTCTAAGGTTCGTTGAGGTTTATTGAAAACACAATTTAGTATATTCAATTGCCCTTTTTGAGTTCGTATTATTTTAAGAATAGCCAGGATTGATAAAATAATAAGAAAAATATGTTTGATTCTATAAAAAAAGAAGATTATGTCACAAAATATAATGTAATTTCGCAAGCCCATCACAAAACGTAGTTACCGTTTAAAGTAGCCAATCCAATATAATTTTCTGGCGAAAAAAAAAATAACACTGAAATAATTTCATCCCATTTAAGTTTCAGTTGGAATAAAATTCAGGGGCTTATTACAATCTGTAATCTCATCAGGAGCAAAGCCATCCTACCATTTAGGATTTCAGTAAAGCCTGTTTTGTAGGAAAGGAAAAATCTGGCGCAATTACCGTTCGCCATAAGACAAGCGGTTTGTGGGAATAAACCTATTAGAGTAGGGGAACAAAGGGGCTGGATATTGGGACTTCGAGATGGGGGAATGATTGAGAGTCTGTGATGGTACAAAGGCCTGGTATTGACGAATGGTGAACTAGATTTTCAATGCTGGAAGCAATTTTAAATAAGTGTAAAGTAACTACACAAATACACACATAAACGTACTGTTCCCCATAGAGATAAGTAAAATGTACAGGACGCCTTACATACGTTTTTTCTCGAATTTTGGAAATGTATTTTTGCCCAATTGTACTAGGCATCCATGAAATTTAAAGCAGTAGTGTGGTATAGATTTTCTTATTTTTTTCTTGTACCTAATTGCAATAGCTGTTCTTATTTAATTTACCGCGTATGCAAAATTTTAAAACTTAACAACATTTTATTTCCTCTTTTCAGGTAAGTCCAATGTCCCAACAGTAATGTTACACGAAGAGCAAGACCGAGTAAGTACGGTATAATCTAATTTATTAAGAACATGACTTGACAAATGAGGCATGTCGGAAGTCGTAAACCTTTTAGGCGTAAGTTTGAAGTCGTAAGTCTAACACGTGCTGTGTTAGACTTACGACTTCAAACTTTCGCATTGTCCATCTACATTTTCTAACTTTACATGGCTTACACAATGTGACAAAAATACGATTCCAAAATAAAACTTAGGTACTACTTTTTCCCGTGAATGTGGCGGCAGAAGACACATACTTCTGTAACTTCATCCACGTTCATACGTCTAGTCATACATGCAAGACAATAGCGAGTAATACGTGCCTCGTCTCTTCTGAAGAACTCCATCAAAAAGGTATATCTCCTCCTAGTGCGAAAAGGGATAAGTATTTCAATGCTTATTTTCTATAAGGGTAGACAAGATCTTCAGACCATAATTTAAAATAAATTGACAAGTCTACCAAAGCAAGTCGTCTTAATAACTTCAGACTGCAAAAATATTCAAGAAATCTTTTTAAATATAACATTAGAAATAATTTTAAACAGAATTTGGTCCTAATGTATACGACGACCGTATCCCTGTAGCGTAAAGCAAGATTACAACGTTAACAAGTGTTAAAGGGTCTATTGTCAAAGTCTTAAAGGCGAGTATTGTTTAAAGTTCACTTAAAATCAGGCCGCTTATAATATCTTGAGCCGACACCTGGGATTTAATCGTACTGCTACCCTTTGTGTTCCGCTCAATTGTTTCCTGGTTAAGAGTCGTTCAGACTGAGGTTTCCCGGAGGTGGGAAGAGAGTTTTCTTGAAGAGGTGATGATACTTTAGTATGAGAACATAGCGAAATAACAATCAGACAATAAAAATCTAAATGATAAAATTCTATTGGTATTCACACAGATGAACAGTTAGATACCTTCATGACGCTCTAGAACTTCGGATATTTGAGTTAGTAATAAATGTCAGTCTTTAGGTACGAAAACATGCCATCTGTCAACCCACACCGGGTCCACGTGTTGAATAATTGTGGCCCACTCCGTGTCATAGAGAGGCCTGTGTCTCAACAGTGGGAATATTAGACGCTGATTATGCTTACGTTTTGGCTACGTATTTGCCTTTTATAGTAGGCCAATACTTAAGAATATCAATCATTTTCAATTTTAAGAACGTCAAAGAATCATTCAATATCCATAGCAGTGATAGCTTTGTGGTGTGGTCTCGAGTTCGAACCGACACATGCACCTCTGATTTTTCGAATTCATGTGCGTATTGTATAATTATTATCACTTGCTTCGTTGAAGGAAAACTTCGTGAGGAATCCAAACTAGCATGCCTGAGAGATATTTAAAGAAAGATTCATTATCTTACTCTATTAATCATTAGCCTTATCAGCCCTTCTCCTAGAATGACAGGGTAGTTGACCCCACGACCATCCACCTAATATGTCCACCAATCAATATTCCATTACGTTATAATAACATTTGCTTCGACAATCGAGAACGAGCATTATCTACCTATGTAAGGCCACTGGAAGCTAACATGTACGTTTACCCGCTGTCGAAATATGATGAATAGCTCTCTATAAGGTAAAGTATTAAGTGTGGTAAGCGCTGTGTGCACTCGTTTCTCGTAAACATTCAGCAGTCATACTCATAACTGTTGCTGTAAAGCCAAGATGCATGTTTTACGGTTTCGGATTTACGATGGTAAATGTTGATGAGTAGGTATTGCTTGAGTAGTTAAGTGCATACGACTTTATTTATTGAGACTTGTGTTTCAATAAAGGAATCAAATAAATCTATTTGGAAAAAATGGAACAAAATCTTTCCGAATAGTTTATTGAAATGTATGTATGTTTCAGCGATTCGATTTGTATTATTTAACATTGGCTCCTCAGTGAACTCGAATCTTATCATTTCAATCTCTTCAAAGAACCACAGATCTGATCGACAATTTTTTAAGCATTTCGGTAATTTTACAAGTTTTTTTTTATTGCTTTGCCGTTTCCGTCCGCGAGTGTACATCAACAGTCTAATAAAAGGGTTTTTTTTATTGCCTATTATTTTCAGTAGTCACTTACATCAACCAACTACAATATAACTCCAAAAGCTACAAACACGTTTCAAAAACCCATTAACAACGTAAATCACGAATCTTCAATCCGACCTTATCGCCAATTGTCCCAAATGTGGGTCAAAGCTATGCTATGCACAACGACATGTGAGTTATCGCGAGAGCCCGTAATGGCGTCGTTTGCGTGTTTTAATGCCCAAGTTCTACCATAACATAAGAATATGATGGAAACTTCTCGAACGTAGGTGGATGACGGGCAATACATTCGCGATATGTAGATGTGTGACGTCAGAGAAGTTTTAAGCGGTTTTTTTTAACTTGACAGTTAAGTTAGTGTCCTCTTGATCGTAATTTTGTTGGAAGAGTGAGACAATGTTGGTGCCAAATGCTTAAAATGTTTTCAATTTAAATGGTAGAAATTTTGGCATCTGATGACTGACAGTTGCCGTTACTCCGGTTGTATAATGGATGTAAAAATACTCTTAACGAAGCCGAATGGCACTTGTTCTCCTCGTCATTGCGATCATTTTGTTGTTCTACCTAATTTTTTTATCCATAATCTAAAGTGCCATAATATTTTTTGACCTGATCATCATTTGTCCAAATGATAATTTACCCGAACTTTATATTACATAATATCATATACATGCCATAAAATTAAAATCCCTAAATAGAATATGCCCTAAACCCGTTTGTCATAAATATTACAATCGATAATATACAAAAGACTAAAACCGTTTTCAATAATAGTTATAAATCCTAAATTCAAATTGTTTAATGTTTTGATCCGAATAATATTTAAAAAAAAATATTCGGATTACTAAGCTTTTGCTATGAACTTCTCTCAACACAACACATTGTTTTACAATATTGCTCTAATGAAATTTGTAAGAATTAAAAAGTAGAACCATCATATCGCTGAAAGTTCACAGTTAGAATATTCTTTTGGCATACATTTCATATCGATAGTCACTAAAAGTCAGAAAAAACCTCAATCAAAGCGTCAATCATTATAAAACAGTTGATTATGAACATTTATGTGGATTTTATTTCCCTGGAAGAAGCATACAAACAAACATAGGTACACCATGCATGCAGCAAGCATGCAGCTAGTGTGCATTAAGCATGCAGCTAGCGTGCAGTAAGCACGCAGCAAGCATGCATCAAGCATGCAAAAAACATGCATCAAGCATGCAGCAAGCCTGGAGCAAGCATGCAGCATGCAAGCACGCATACAGTATGCAAACAACCATGAAGCATGCAAGCGAGCAAGCAACATGCAGCAGGCATGGTTTCTGTCAGGCTCCGGCGGTCCCACGCGAGCTTATCGTCGCAAATGTATTTAACGCTCACGGCGAGTGTTACAACCATCTGCTCGTTAACTCGCGGGCCGCCTTGCCACTCTGCGCCTACGCGATTCTAAATTACACTCTAGGGGTAGGGCAGACAGGGCACGCCACAATAGTGGCGGTAAGTCCCCTCTTTGAGGAGTGGCTTGAGAGACGCCACGGCGTCCTCACCTTCCGCCTGACGCAGGTCCTCACCGGACACGGTTGTTTCGGGAGGTTCCTGCACCGAATCGGGCGGGAGGAAACGCCCGGGTGTTTCCATTGCGAGGATCGACCGGAGGACACGGTGGAGCACACGGTGGAGGCGTGCCCCGCGTGGGCGGAGCACCGCCGTGTCCTCGAAGCGGTGATTGGCGGCGGCGACCTCTCGCGTCCGGCCCTGGTGCAAGCCATGGTCCGGAGCGAGACGGAATGGGACGCCGTCACCTCCTTCTGCGAAGCAGTAATGCTAGAGAAGGAGGTGGCGGACGTGAGAGGGAGAGAACCTCACAGCGTCCCGGCCGCCGCGGGAGACGCGTCGGGCGTCGGGGGCCACCACGTGGCCCCCGGCCACTGTAGGCGCGGGCCTGTGGACGGTGGGCTATAGGCTAGCTCGCCGTCCGTCCGTCTCATGACGACAGGCCGTGTCGACGGCGCGTTCGTGTTCCACGCGCGCCTCAAAGAGAGTCAGCAAAAAGGAAGGGGTCCGCAAGGACCGATGCCTGCCGGGGTTGCGGGACTGTTCGAAAGAGATACCGTGGCCCCGGAACACAAAGGGCGATGAAGGAACATGGATGGGTTTTAGTCAGTAAAAGTCTGACACTCTCTCCTGCTCCGCCCAGAGCGGGAGAACTCATTTGATGATTTCCCATCCGAAAAAAAAAAAAAAAAAAAAAAAAAAAAGGGGTAGGGCAGACAAGACTGCGTGGAGTCGGATTTACAGCGATTCGTTTCTGTCACAAAAACCTAACTTTTAGCAAATGTTTTAAGACTAACAATTTATAAATGAACATTCGGAATCATCATCATCATCAGCCTACTAATGTTCCCACTGCTGGGACACAGGCCTCCTCTCTATGAGAGGGAACATTCGGAATAATACACATTATATAATACAATACTTATGACATAGTTATGACTTTATGTCATGTAAAATTAGGAGATTCAAATAATATAGTATTATGACAGAATAGTTTTATAAGTAAAGCTAATTATGTAAAAAAAAAATCGGGAATTTGAACATTATGGTTAATGAAGTTTATAGCAAACATGTTATGGATAATGATTTTCGGACAAAAAATTTTAGGAGAAGCAAGAGAGTACCTGTTTTTTTTATTCAAATAAAAAATAGAATGTCACAATCTATGGCTATACTAAATATCAATGACGAGTAAAAAGGTATGCTTAATAAATCTTCACATCTAAATGTAATTTTAACTGAACTCAAGTAGCGAGAAATAACAAGAAAACAGAACTGACGTAATCCACTCGGAACCCATAAATAAAATCACAATCTTTTCTCAAGGTCGAACTCAAAATGCGGAAAGAAAAGCAAAAATTAATAAAAGCATAATAATAACAAAACATGTCGGATCAGAAGACCATAATTCAGTGGTGGCACGTCGGCCGGAAACGGTGTAACCGCCGGATCCGGTTGCTTTCAGTTCACTCGTTCGACAACGTCTTAGGGTTCAATTGGGGTTTGCCTGATAACCTTTCAAGGTCTAAAGGTTGTTTTTGGCAAAGTAATGGTTTTGGTACTCATAAATTTGAAAATAAATTAGCCGGGATTACATTTTGGATTTATTTCGCACTAACAGCAGCTTTTAAACGTTCTGTTGAAAGTTTAGAAAAGTCTACTGAAAGTTTTACACTAATGAAAAGGTAACTTCCAGCGTGTATTGCCATTAAATATCAGTTTTCAGTCATATAATATCAGTTCAAAATAACTGTTTAAATAAAAAATACAAAACAGTTTCTACATAAAAGACTTTTAGAAGTTCATGATATTTTTTCATGCTATTTGTATACGTACCAGCATACATGGCGAAAAAATCTGTGTATGAAACACGCGTTTATTTCTTTATTTCATTCACAGTAGAAAAACTCACCACCTTAATAACAATAAAATATCCATCGATCATCCGTAAACATCCACATAATCACCACGCTCCAATTTCTTATCCTCACAAGTGAAAATAAATATACGGAACACTGAATTATTTATGACAGTATACGCTTTCGATACTTTTTTCTAAGATGGCCGCCACGGAACCGGATGTCCCCGGCGAATCGTTCCGGAGGCGTTACGGCGACTATATAAATTACATGTTTCGATACATCAGAGTATTCGCAAAGGTAAGAAAAATGTTTTTTTTTCTTCGGGATGAAAATATCAAGTGAATCTGAAAGAGCTTTATAAGTAGAGGTGAATTTCTGAGTTACTTTATTGGTGTGAATTTGAAAATAAACCCTCGCTTCTGATAAAGTATTTGCGCAAAATTAATCTAGGTTAGGAGAGGTCTTTGTTAAAGATATTTTGGCTTCAAACGGTTCTCGAGTTGAATGAACATAAAATTAAGACGACGCTTTTATTAACACCTTTTTTCTGAAAGTTGAACTTTAATAAGTTGAAGTCAAGGTGATTGGATGGAAATGATTTTGTCGTCAAGCAAAAAGAGGACACTTTACCTAAGTAGAACTATAGCTCAGTCAAACCCATAGATACTACTCGGTAGTATCATCCAGAGGAGAGGTGTACCTATAACAGTACACCCACATTTAACCAGTTATGTTTAAGTCCCATGTAATAGGGGGCGAGTCTATTGCCATCAACCGGGCACAAATCCAGACCCCGTGGCTGCTACTAAGAAATTCCTGATGGAAAACCTAATAACACAATGCCCGGCCTGGTAATCGAACCCAGGACCTTACTCTGAACAGCACTATAAGGTTGAAAAGTGGTCGACCGTCAGTGTGCTCGGTATGTAATACTTACATGAAAATAAAACCTTGACGAATTATAAAGAAGACAGTCAATTACAGACCTACACACACGATTTAATATGACTAAAGCTCTTACCGAGGAAAGTAGCCTATGTTTACTTGCCACACAATAAATATTACATATTTGTTATCATGTCAAAACCAAGCATTAAAATATAAAGCCTACACCACAACAAAAGTTAGCTAAACCTCTCACCACACCCTTACACACAATACTTACCTACCGCATCTAAAACGGCTCACATTAAATATCCACTGGTACATTTTTCGCGACACCGCGGCAAGCCAGGCTCCCATTATTTATGGCCTACACCTGCGCCCTACACTTCTTTCTGACACCTCTCGACACTGGCTAGAGCGCTCTCAGTGTCGGCGACACCGCGTTATTAACGGCCGCAGTGTCTGTTGCCGAATGTCTTTTGTTTATGTCGGATTTTGGTTTGGTATTCGTCAGAGACATGTATGATAGTATAGAGAGATAGGTCATAAAGTATACAGGCCTTAGCCATCTTGGCTCCCCGGGCGAGTCATGCCTCATACTTATTTCATTACAATTAAAATAACTTTTTAGGATTTGTACCATTATTTTTTATTGAAGTAATAGAAAACTACAACATCACATGTATTTATTTTTAGTAACAATAACATTATTTTAACCATTAAATCTCTAAACAATGCACCTTATACCTGCTGTCTGTCAGTCACGTCACGCTATAAAAAGGTTTTTTTGATATACTTGTGAACTTACGAGTATGTAAAAAGCAAAGAAAAAAAGTATGTATAATGCGGGCCTAATACGAGTTGCAATTTAATGCCTGGTACTTATATTTCGTTCTACACTATTTAGTGAGAGATACCACAAAGAACAAAATGATAGGTCGTATTTGTTAGACATAGAATACTGATACTCACTCCTACGAGATAAGTCTATAAAAGTTAATACGTTGAGTCTAGTTTTCCTTTACATCGATAAAAATAGGTATTCAAATTAAAGGTATAGTTAAGCTGGCGCGCGCGGCGCCCTATAGTACCTGGCGCTCCGGGCAGCCACCCCGGTCGCCCCCCCCCTAAAGCCGGTACTGGTTACCACGTATTATTCAGTACATCATTTCGAACACAGAAACTGTTCATCGACAAAATAAAAAAAAAAACTGCAGGTTCCTACTAAAGTACAATACTTAGGCCCCGTTCCCACTATGTCGTGACGATTAATTTATCGTTGGTTTTTAGTTGGTAAAACTCGTGGACGACAGTAATCGTGTCGTCCTTTAAGCGGACACCTCCATTTAAACACACAAGCCACGACACTTAAAACTACATTATCTGTTGTCACGGGGCCTTACACCGTCAAAATGTAAGGAACAGCTGTTTTTTTTTAATTGCAAATAAAAAAATATTAAGCCTCTTTTATCTAGTGATCGCAAGACCGAGCTCGAGCGCGAGCGCGAGGTGTTGGGCTCGATTGCAAGGTCGGGCAAAGTATTACTAGGTTTTTAGTTCTCAGGTAGCAGCCTGGAGTTTCGTGCCCATTCTTCTCCATAGAGATCTACGCTTTAGAATGTGCAACTTCAGTACTTTCTCAAGTTATTATGCCTTGTGACTGTGACTGTAGCTTCACATTTTTTGTTTTTTTTTTTTTGTCATTCTAAAGTGCGGTAATTGCCTAATTGAAATAAATGGTTTGAGTTTGGATTTGGGTCTGTTTAATGGCTAAAGGCTCGCTCTCTATTTCATGGAACTTATACATAACTGGCTAAATATAGGTATAGGTACTAAGAGGGCACCTCTACCTCACTCTTCGGGTATAATAGCCGTTACGTTGTGTGTTAGTCAAAGGAAAATTATGTTTTTTTTTCAAATGAGGTTATTATTTATTTTTAGTAAAAATATACAGGCTTAATTAAATAATCTACAAAGGTTTTAAAAAAACCTGAATGTCACTCCCAAAAAACTCTGGCTTTGCTGTCAAAGGCCTGTTTAATTGCGCATCGAAGTAAAAACCTGTTTTTTTAAACTTATGCCTATTTGATTTAGATAAGAGCGCCTAAGGGTTAACGTGAAGTACTTGCTTCGGTAGTACATATACTAAAATTGGAACGATACAGAGAAGATTAGCACGTGGGGATAAACACGAGGAGCACGTGGTCACCGTAGGCGCGGGCCTGTGGACGGTGGGCTATGGGCTAGCTCGCCGTCCGTCCGTCTTATGACGACAGGCCGTATCGACGGCGCGTTCGTGTTCCACGCGCGCCTCAAAGAGAGTCAGCAAAAGGAAGGGGTCCGTAAGGGCCGATGCCTGCCGGGGTTGCGGGACTGTTCGAAAGAGATACCGTGGCCCCGGAACACAAAGGGCGATGAAGGAATATGGATGAGTTTTAGTCAGTAAAAGTCTGGCACTCCCTCCTGCTCCGCCCAGAGCGGGAGGAGTCATTTGATGATTTCCCATCCGAAAAAAAAAAAAAAGGGTTAACGTGAAAAATTATAGTTATAAAAAAATGTTTGTATGTTTCTGTCAGTGTGCAAAAACCGTTATTATGTACTGCATGCCCTAGGTATTTTATTATAAATGTACTTTGTGAGAAAATAACAAATGAAAAACATTTTTGCATGCTATGTAGCCACAATTCTTTCTTCGTTGTGGTTTTGTGGTAAGCCATTTGCCATTGTTCTTTTATTACGTTTCACTCGATAATAATACATTATTACCTCAATTATTATCGAACATCATACTTATTTATTTTTACTGACATGCACAGCATTATGTTGCTAAAAACTTCGGTGTAACGGTCACTAAGATGTTATAATTATAGAGCTCCATCTTTGTTAGCGACAATATGTAACTAATTAAATAATTAATAACATATCGTCGCTAACAATCTTGAAGTGGTTTTCGTAAATTTTCTTTGTTATGAAGTCCACAAAATACAACTATATTATACTAAGGGCGAATTTCACCAACGAAACTAGATGAGTTCAGTATATCTAAACCACGTTCAAGACCTGTCAGTGTCATATTTTTATGACATATTGACAATGACAGATTCCGTTTAGTTTCATTAGTGGAATCTACTCTGTGGCGTTGACTCCCATTGATTAGCTTACTAAATACTATTTTTGTCCTTTGACAACCAAACAGCAATATTCATCAAAGTACCACAGGCCATTGCGCACCATAATACTCATTAGGTAAAATTATCACGTTTCTCAAACTAATTCAGTAATAAATCACTGGGCAACGTAAACCGTTTCCAATAAGTGCGGTCCACCAGCTATTAGTCGAGCCAACAGGTGCAACACTTCATCATAATTAATATGATTCTGTTTGTGGACCACACCGCATACATATGCATCGGCCTTTGGGCTAGCTCTTATAAGTTATTTAAGCAAATAGTGAATAATTAATTTAGGTATGTTGGCTATCGGTTTGTTAGTCTGTGGCAGGTTCTGACTTAATTTTGTAGTCTGTGGTAAATTTTGTGACGTATGTTTTGTTAATCGTACGAAATTGTTTTTCCAAAATACATAATAATTTGATTAATACATGCTTGCATAAAAAATAGTGTCATGAAAGTAAATGTTCAGTGTAAAACTTTGGAAGTTTTATGAATGTAAAACATATTTTATAATACACTAATTAAATAAGCCGAATTCAAAGTTTTCAACTGTTTCAACAGTTTTACAAATTGTTTGCAACATGTACGCGGTTTGTCGAAAATGCCTTGTTCGACTTTAACTTTGGTTTTTGATATCACTGCCGCTGCTATATTCTATATGAGTATATCGGATTAGACAGGGTTTCAAACAATAAATGACGAGCAAGACTGTTTCTAGATATCAAAAAGAAGACAGTCTGACACAAAGGCATCAAAATACTTAAAAAAAAAGTATTATTTTCAAAACTACTACAAATCCAAAACATTTTCCTCTACCTACCTTACTTTACTTACGTAAAACGATAAAAAATTGGTAAACAAAAATATCCTTTCATACAGCGTCGTATTCAAAAACTTTGTCGATACTCCCGAAAAATATTTACCTCGTAAAGTATGAAAACAAGGACAAGTACATAAACAGTATGTGTTAGAAACATGAGAGCATCGGGGACATGGGAACATGGAGAATAACAGAAAGTTCCACTAACCTAATAAAGAGAAAACACTATTGATTGATGACAACACAACAAACACTTTGCGAGTGTAACTGTGACAAAACATGGCGAGAAAGTCATGCTTTTGTAGAGTAAAGGCGGCCTAAGTTGTTGACTATATTCTTAGTATTATATTACCATGGTTTGAATGAGAATTATAGGGTATTTGGCTTTGTTAACTGTCTCGATGTCACTGAATTTCTCGTCCTTCGTCAATGGTCTACTGATATTTTGTAGAACTTCAGTTACAAGCCTGGGAGAGCCTCCGAAGGACGCCTATAGTTTTCCTCTGAAAGTCATAGTTCTACACTGCTACAAAAAAAAAACTGACAACTGTATTTAAAACGTCCGGTTAAAATAATCTGGGACCAAGTAAAGCTCTCAAAACTCACAGATCAAAATCCCTACCGAAGGACCAGAAAAGTTCTAAGCTTGAAGGCTTTGAAACTTATTTTGGTCCTGTGTTACGAACTTCCAGTCTACCAACATAACTCCCGATCACACACTACTTATTTACGTCCACAAAATAAAAACATAACCGTACATACCCGGGTCTACCCTAAGACCCGGGTGTGTATCCTATGACCCTCGACAAACATCAACCCGCACGCGACGCTCAAATATTTGACCTCCTATTATTGACCCCACACCTTGTGTTCTCCGCCTATAAACATTATTAAAGGGTTAAGTTACAGGTAGAAGCAGAAACGTCTGAATAGCTTATTTTTGAAATATCAATTTCTTGTTTTCAAGAATTCTGCCGATATCAAAAAGTTTGTGAAACTAAAATTAATAGTAGTATACAAAGTTTTCATACAAATGAAGGCTTCATACTTTTTTGACCCAATTAGGAAAAGTTGTCCAGTTTCATGGTCTGAATCACCACATGAGGTATCGCGTTTTAAGGAAGGGGTCCGCAAGGGCATCGGCCCTTGCCGGGCCCTGCCGGGGCTGCGGGACTGTTCGAAAGAGATACCGCGGCCCCGGAACACAAAGGGCAATGAAGGAAGGAACATGGATGGGTTTTAGTCAGTAAAAGTCTGACACTCCCTCCTGCTCCGCCCAGAGCGGGAGGAGTCATTTGATGATTTCCCATCCGAAAAAAAAAATATTTTGCGATTCACCAGGCTTTAATGCAAATAGCACAAAGTACAGGTATGTTACTGGCATACCTTTTATTGTACTGACTGTTTGACTGTGTTGTGTGATGTGGAAAGGATGTAGTAACGTGTCGTAAGAACTCAGTTATTCGACCACTGACGGATGCCAACTCCCGCGATCCCGCGTCCTCGTCTAGCTACCTCCGTCCCCGTCTTAGTTTTACGGTAGACCTGTATCAGACACTTGTTGCTGTATATCATCTTGTGACCGAAGGACCACCCTGTTTGTAAGACTTATGATTAATGTCGATTTTACGATTCTAGGTAGAGAACCCGACCTGTAAAACAAATAATACCAACCAAACTGCCAAAAAAACTGACTAACCTTTTTCCAACCTCCCAAAAAATCTTTAGCTACCCTTAAATACCATTAAGTATGTTACGGGCCATTTAAGAAGAAAATCAAAGCCCCTCCAATCCGCTCTTCCCTCATCCCCTGTCCATTCACAAGAGTTACGTCGTCGGAGGGTAGTTGTCGAAGGAGCAAGGTGCCGATGATTTCGTGTTTGGATGCCGATGTATACCGGGTAGCTACCTGTCGCTTGTCAGCACTGAAGGGTAATCCTTTACGAGGTATTGGGTTGATATTATTTGATGGCTGGAATTTTAAAGCAAGTTGGAAGTCACAAGCAATAAATAGTTTTACAAAAAGTAGGCATCTGAAAAAAACGCATCGAAGATATAGAACTATAACATCACGACTGTAATCTCCAAAAATGTAAAGCAGAGCTGTAGCCATAGTAGAAAATATAGCTACATATTAAATAGAAAAAAAAATACATGTATGAAGAGAAAAACAAAGATGAATAAACAGTTGCGTGAGTAGAAACGTAAACGTAAGTATGGATTGTGTTATATCAGTGAAAATAGTCTAATTATCGAACTCAATTCGATACAAAAACTTTTTACACCAAAAACGAAAAATCGCTGAACAAAAAACAAAACCTTTAACAATTACAATTCATTTTCATTTACCCACTCCTAACTCCCGAAGAATGCTAAGTAAATCTCAATTAAAAACACCTACATTAAGTTAAAAGCTTAACATTAGCAAGTACTACCACTGCTACTTAAGTCGAACTTAGTCACACGTTTCAATTAAGTCTCACTTACAAAAACTTAACCCGTAACCCGAGAGTCTGTACCGTAAAACTCCAAACTTTATACGTTACGTTTTACGGCGGAAGAAAAGGTTTTATGTTGCTACTATTTTATTGGTTTAGTGCTTATAAACCTAGGCTTAACTGGAGTTGCTGGTTTTAAATGGTGTAATTAAAAGATAAAAAGTAATAAAAGACAAGAGGGAATTAAGATAAATTAAATCTGGCAATTATAAATCCAAAATAACGTTATAATGAGGAACATCTTAACATCTCTCAAAGCTCTCTCGGGTGGTTCAAGGGCCTGTTTCAGAAGGCAGTACTCCTCGGCTCGCATAGTGAGTAGGTTCCTGTCTCTGGAGCCCTAACCACCGGTAACTTAGACCCTGCTCCAGACACCGGCGGACCAATACTTTTTCATGTTTTTTAAGAAATATTTACCAAAACAATGTGTAGAAAAGACAAATAAAGGAAATTATAAATGAGAAAGTAACCAACCACGGAAGATATCCCGTAAGTGACAGTAAAAGTTTAATGAGAAAGTAACTGTAATATAAACAGAAAAAACGTTATCAACAGATTTAACCCTTCGTATGAACGTAGATCTACACGAGACAATACCTTTTTAATTGTTTCTTTATTTAAAAAGGTAAGAGTGTTTAAATGAGTGGTTAAGACTCCATTGATGACAAAAGTGTTTGCAAATTGCTGTTTGCCATGTTTTTTTTTTTAGCTAGAAAATCATTATGAGAAGTAAATTCTAAAATAACACAACATTCAGAATCTGTCACTGAAAAGCAATTATCAACCTTATTACCAGCTGAAAAAGTTACATAAATACCGAAGCTAGTTTCACATAGTTCATCGAGTCCTTATCTAAATCACGCTTATTACTACTAAACTAAATTGTTATGATTTATAATTATCACCCCAAACAATGGAAAACTAGAGATAAAACTAAATCCAAACTAGGTTTACCAGCACTCGGTTAGTTTTGATTAAATTATTTCCTAGGAGCTTATATTTCTTCCAGTCTATAGCAGAATTTACGATATTGCCAGAGCACACAATAAAATCGATTATCGGGAAAATTATGGTCAAGTATTTATTGGCTGTAATGGTATCGGTTTCGGCATTATTATGGTCAGTTTAATAAAGGCTGGAAACTTATGTACAAATGAAATACAGGGTGTAACATGGAGTTTTAAACAGATTCAGGGCAGTGATGGACATATACGTGTTTGTATTATAATTAATCTCACTGAAAACAAATGAATGTGCTTCTATTTAACACATAAAGAAAACTTCCTATAATTCTCCTAAAGCATGGTCATCGGGTGCTCGTAGCACAGTGCGTGCTACGCCGTAGCACTTCGACACGCGTAGCGTACAGTGATGCTACGCGCTAATGCCGACCAAATTGTTTTTCCTTTCAATGAGCATCTTTTAGTTTTGAAGGTTCTATTTTATATTCAGGTCAACAAGTGACATGATATTTGTGAAATAAAACAGGGAAGCAGCACATATACAAATCACAGTTAGTTAGATCAGTATCAAAGTCCTACGAAACCTGTATCGGCTATACAAAACCATCAATTACAATACCGTTTGCAGCGTGAATACACCTAACTCGATGAAAAAAACTGAATAAAACAGTGGCTTATAAAAAACTATTTTACCATCCTAACGCAAAAGGATAAAAAAACACCCAAAGATGTTGTTTTAAAAGCCGCGCCATCCGCCGTCCCAAGGTCGTCTTTCTCCCATTTCCCTCAGAATATTCTTAATTTACGAGCTCAGTTACCATAAGAACTCACTCGAAAGCCGTAAAAAGCGTCAGTATCAACAAAATACGTTTCTGTCCATTAAACTGGGCCATTTGCGAGCGATCGTCAATGCGTATGTGACGCTATAAAAAAAAGTTGAGATATTTTTTTTCGTGATGGCTACTATGATTACGGCACTGTTTTTTTTTGTTGGTAGATTAGCAGAAAAACTATGTTGATTACGTTTTGGAAAGTAGGTAAGATAGTCTGCTGTTTGACCTAATATGTAATCGACATTAGCTGTCGGCTTCGCTCTCGTGAGTGCATATTGTTTTGGCATTATCAGGGAACATTACATGGGAACGTAAAGACGCAGTATATTCCTAACATCCTCTTCAAAATAATATACTAATAAACTGACTTACTGTATTCGACATAACATAACAGTACGCTTGTAATATTCGATGGCTTAGCAGCGTTAAAACTATATTCATATATACATAATAACCGCATTTCTGTATAAATACTACCGCAAAAAAGTGGGGCTCGAAAGTGGTCCTCCAAATCTTCACAATACAGTAATTGTCCATACTGCTATTAAGTGATTTGATCCACATTCAAACTGATGTGACCATTATTCAATTAATGTCAATAACAAACCAATTGTGTACTTATAAAATTGACAACAACAAAACCTTTCGCAAACTCATACAAATATCATATATATTCCTCCAAAAGTTCCTCTAGTAAGAACCGAGATAGGGTTTACTACCCTAAGATGACGAGCTCCGATTGTCACCCGATACCGTCAGGGGAGGTGTCTTTAATGAGGTTGATGCCAGCCATAAGCTCAGCTTTTAGGATACCAACCCTTTATATCTGAAACTACCGGATAGTTTTAGTCATATAGAACAAAAAACGTCGGTAGTGGAACTATTATGTCCGCGAAAATATACAAACGTTTTTTTTTTGGCTGAGCAATTGAGGCCAATGTTAGTGGCCGGAAAAAAACTGGATAGCCACGACACAAGACCGAAAAAAATGGAGGGATTTCCAAGAGACCTACACTCAGCATTGGGTGGGCAAAGGTCGGAGAAGAAGAAGTTAACGGCGACGATTAACGAGTTGTAAGTTTTAAGTTAACCCCGGAAGGAACTTTAAGTTAAGGCGGTTCCCCGAGCAAAATTAGCAACTCTATTTGTGGTGGTTCAAACTTCGTTTGAAATACTGTTAGAATAAAGTTCTAATCAGCTTGCACTACAAAGTGATTGTTACGTCAGTCACTGCAGGCCGAATAGTGCGAAATGAGTGGTTTTTGTTCATTATTAAATTGTCTATCCATTAGTATAAGTAGCAAATCAAAATAATGGTTACTTTACGGGGAGTAGAATTTTATAAATCATTATTTCTCATTTCTGTGGTTTCGTTGTAAGGGGATTTATTAAACATTAAGCTATACTTAAAAAAAAAATTAAACGATAATTTTGGGGTCAAGAATATGTAGTAATTTAATGTATTTTTTATTAGTTGGTGGTATAGTGGTGGTTAGTGGTATTTCTTTTGGATAAAGAGGAGTAGGCTCCAAAAAACTGCTCGTACAAGATTTTTTGCTCGGGGAGGCGCCTTAATAACTCCTTCATCTCTCGCTTTCAAATCGTTGAAGAAAAACATCGGCTTGTCCTAGAATCAAAAATCCGAACCACGTAACATTCACCAACAAACCTTAAACTAAACAAAATGCATAAAACAGGAAAGTTTTTACTGTAAATAAAAGTGACATCAAACAACAATTTTCAACAATGTTCACATCGCTTTTGCTAGAATACTTTTCTCTTAGTCGTACATCACAGTACGTAATCATTCTGACAATAGCTCAGAGCAATAGCAAAGAGCTCATAAAACACATAAATTGCTAGAATCAGAAACACAGTAAATAATCTCGTTTCAGACTAAAACAAGAACATGATCAAAATCACGTAGTATTCAAGCTATATACGTGTGTTCCGAAGAAATTCCTGGCAGTTGGCGGACTGTATTCATGTACTTATGTACTCTGATTCCTATTTACTCGTGGCACGCTTAGACACAGGATTATAGGTCACATAAATCGTGCTGATGTTTCGGCGATGGTCCCAGAGATAGCGTAGAAATATAGCGTATCATCTACATAGGGAGCGATGGTTGTACTGGCATAAATTATTGTCTCGCATAATTTGTTTGGTAGGCTGTGGTAGTTGATAAGCGAATTGTAGTAATTTAATATTTTCATTGCTCTTGTTTATTTTGTAAAGAATTTGTGTTGGATAATAATAAATTCAACAGTTTTGTCAAAGAATAAAAATACAACAGGGATTTTTTGTTGTGATTTGTATTCAATGAAATTTTCTCCGTCTCAGCATTCTCTTTCATGATATTACTTCTTCCGACACCCAATCTTCTAAAGTTTTAACCAATTATATTCATAACAATAATAGATCCATAAAAAACCACGTAACCAATATCTAGTAAAACTTAACCTCTCCTTTATTTTATTAGAAAAGTAAATCCTAGAAGAAACGGTCCAGCTCCGAGCCTACGTCCAAAAGGAAATCAAGAGTGTCCAAACTTTCAACGGAATCCTATCAAGATTTATACGGCGACTAGATCCCATATCTATCCCAACGGATATCACTTCGATCGCTTAATGAAACTTAAGAGAATACTTTGCCAGTAATCCAATATGGCGAATGGCTACGACGACGCCCCGGGATTTATTTCCCACTCGATACCAATCGCGATACGGACCCGCCTATACGTAATTTAAGTTCCCGAATACGGACTTATTCCGGTATCAGAAAGAAATTATAAGGGAATCCCGGTGTGCGGACAGAGCCGTTGTCACCCTACTTCGTGTAATGGTCTTTTAACGAAATGGCTGCTTTAGTGCTCGCGAGGTTTAGGACGAAATATAGCTTAGGTTTTCAGCTGGTCTTTCCCCGTATTTGAGCTTTTATCTCATAGACGTAGTTCTAAATGTACGAAAGCGAGCAATTTGTAACAAAAGTTTTCACACATTTTTCTTTGAACAGCACACGAACGCCTTCCAGTTTTTGTATTTTTTTTTTCTCTTATCAGCTACACATTCATTTATTTTCTCGTTCAAACATGTGGATAAGAAGTCTCGTAATTAAACTGTCACGTACACTAAGCTCGCTTTTATTGCACAAAAATATCTCACTATCTTCAGCGCAATTCAAATAAATGTATCGTGCATTTTGATCTACAAATATACATTTATTTCTCGTTATATACGATCTTTTGTGGTGCACCCGACAGTTGTCCCGAGATGCAGCGGCGACGAAGAAAAGATGACGGATTTCCCCGAACTCGCCCGAACTCTTCCGAAGTAGGACGAACTCCAACGTTTCAATACAAAGAGCTCTTATCTTCACGATTCGTTTCGTTACATTTTAATGTGTATATTTTGTGTTGAAACGATGTTTATTGCACAATTTCGGGTTTGAATAAAAAGTAACGTTTTAGTTGATTCTGTTCTTATAATGGAAATGGGACATACATTTTAGAAGAACACACATACCAACCTATTATTGTTTGTAAGTCTCAGCAAGATATAAACAATGGGCTTAAATCCAAGACTTCAATCATAAAAAAATCACAGCATACACACTTACAGTAACCTAATATTGAGAACTTCCAAGAACCAGAAGGATTCAGAAATGCTTCATTATTTAACTGTTGGCAATTTTAGTACCAACCTAAGACCTAAAGAGCCCCAGGCTTTAGGCACCAAGAAGGTTTGAAGATGATTTTACAAAGCATTTACAGAACTCAACGTTATCAAAGATATAATAAAACCTTAATAATTACGATGAAAGGTTCTCTTGAACCCTTACGTGTATCTTTGACTCTGTTTAATTCACGATCTTATATACGAAAAGTCTACTTAATATTTATTAAACTTTATGTGTAACATTCGGCAGCCATTAGCCAAGCGAAAATACTTTTTGGAAGGAAACTTTTTGCGTTAGGTAATGTTTAATCGCGTACATAAGGGCCTAGGCAAGAAGCAATCTCTTTTAAAGATGTATTTCTACAACGAGTTTCAAGAATGGCATAAGCTTTTAGGTAGCTTGCATGAATGACTTTGCCAACACCGTTAACACTTTTGATTTTCTGATGTCAGCTTTGAGGAGCTCGACAGCCGCTCGGTTCAATAAGGAATAAGCAAAAAATTGTTTATTTTTTTATTTTCTATACGGAATGTTAAAGTACTATAAAAATAATGACAAAAAGCGAAAACAAGACATAAATCGGCCAAACAACACAAAAGCTATAACCATTTAAACTTTTATTTCTATCTCTTTCTAGATAAACGGTATTTAGTATGGATTTTGTACGTCGATGCAGCGAATGACGTCATTCGCTGTATCGGATCTCTGTCTATCAGCAGTTTCAAATGCTTCTAACTTAGTGTTTTTTATAGATATTAAAAAAATAATTTCACTTTGCTATTTCTGATGTTAATACGCTTTGTTTAGAGTGCTTAAAAAAAAGCAGGAGGAGCCTCGGAAAGCAGGTTAAGCCATTGGTCCTGGCTGATTAGTAATATGAATGTCAAACATTCGTTACAGGTAGTCGTGGCCCGAAGTCTGACAACCAGTCTTACCAAGAAGTATCGTATTACCCAGTACTAACTGGGTTGTGGAGGTCAAATAGGCAGTCGCTCCATTTAAAATACTGATTTCAGCCGCATCCGGTTAGACTGGAAGCCGACCCCAACACAGTTGGGAAATGGTAGGCTGATGATGATATTATCTAAGCCTTGAAGTCATAAGATATATCCAGAGATATTTCCAGTTCGATTTTCAAACTTACTCCAATAAACCTTCATGAAGTGGAAATTAGGTGATAATGCAACGAGTTCCTCGATCGGTGTGAACTCATTGTTTTCAAGAAAGCCGAGCAAAACTTAGCCATTCCTCCAACAATCTTGTAACCAACCAGCATACTACAGTATACCCAACTCCTATCCAATAATATTATTTAAACAAATGAAGCCGCCATACCGCGGGGTGGTTTCCGCCAGCTCGCAGCATCCATTAATCTAAGTCGGAACATTGCACAGATGCCGCATCTTGCACTGGAGAGCAAAGACCCCGGGATCATTTGATATCTTTTATACCACGTTATATTACGCTGTCCGATGTTATGAATGAGATAGAATCGTAAAAGTTCTGTTTGTGTCGATATATGTGATTTTATGGAGACATGTGAAAATATGTGTAACTGTAAACGTAAGAATAGTTTCAAATCAAATATATCTGACATACATTTGTTTAGTCTATGCATGTTTTGAGAGTAAGGTTCGAAAAATACCGCAGCAATACGCAAAACGTTGGGGCTAGAAGTTTCTCCTGTGTCATGGGTGTGTTTACAAACATTTAAACACACAGACTCACAAACACAAACAGCCAGACCCGGAACAACTACCTGTAGGATATGCTAATAATTGTTCCGTGCGGGGTTCGAACCCGCGACACACAGCGCAGCAGCTAATCTCTCAGCCACTGTGCCAACCGTGACGCATGCCGTCAAACAACGTGTTATACGTAGACAGAAAGTCACCTTTTCATGCGTTGTCTATGTGGTACAGATGAGCATTGAATTAATGCTACTAATATAATCAGAAGAAAAGACGAATTCCTGAAAATGTTCTAAAAGAAAAGTGACCAACTTGGGAAGCAACTTTGTACTCGCGACACTTAAGACCACTAAACTAAAAAAAGACGATAACATTCCTGAAACCTTCAGACTGTATATAACAAATCAAATCATAGAATAATATAAACCGCACAATTCCTCTTATTACGTCTAAGCTATTCAACCGATTAGGAAGGCAATTTTCTTTCACGAATCGGGAATTATCTGCAATCAATCGGACAAAAGGAATGGACGAAGTTATTCCGCAAACGTCTCGCGATTTATCACGGCGATAAATTTGTTTTGTTCACTATTGTTTAGATAGTGGACAAGTGCTGGGCATACTGGCATAGTGACTTTCGAGTAGGCCTCGAGTTTTAATCAACGCACCTATGTTTTGGTTTTGTTAGTGAAAAGGTTTTATTGGTGTATTGTCAGATGGATATATTTGTGTTTTGTTTTTCGGATTTTGATTTTAGCATCTTGCTAGGCCGAATGGCATGACCTTAATGCCATAGGTAGGCCTTCGGTGCGGGCTGCAACTTGCGTCGTATTATTTTAGCGATGACAATTGCATCATTAAAAATTAACAGCACAACATTTGACTGCATATTTGCCAAATTATACATATTTACATAATGATTGAGACTAAACAAACAATTTGAAACATTTTCATACAAACAGTTTTAATATATTCTCATATAATATGCAGGTTTGTTGAAATGAAATGACACGTTTTAAAGTCAATATGTTGCAAATGAAAGTGTAATTTTATCACGGTACAATTGACAAGCGTTCAGCGGCTGCTCTCAACACGGTAAAGGAAAACATCGTGAGGAAACCGGCATGTCCTAGAACCGAACATTCAAAGACATGTGACATCTACCAACCCGCACTGGACCAGCGTGGTGGCTCACATAGAGAAGAGGCAAGTGTCCTTGCAGTAGGAAATTATAGGCTGAATTTAAAAACTGAATAGATTTTGTTGTCTTCAGATCTATTGCTATAACTTCGGTTTTTTTTTTTTTCATTTTTTTTTTGTTATATAAATGTACGGGATCCCTGCACTTAGTGATGATACCGGGGCGATTCTATGGGGACGATCATGAAATAAAACCGACCACCGCGAATGTCCGTTGAACACTGATTTATTGATTTAATGTACTTACACAAATTAGCTTAGTGATAGGTACGAAATGCTGAGTGCACAGAATGCACGGCGCGTGTTATGAAAATTAATGTGCGGTTCCGTACAGTTAACATTTTCAAATGTATTCCAAAAGCTTCACAAGGATTCGTGGATTTCCATCCAGAAATCTCAAAGATCTTCTAACAGACAGGCGCCTGGTCCTTTTGGCTACCGCTTTAAGCCCATGGGCTTAGTGGTATGACACAACAAGGGGTTCACCCTGGTGGCATTATGAATGCAGATAACCAACAATAGGTGTATAAATATTGTTAGGGGTGAAAGCCAGGTCTAATGAATATTTGTAGCCTTTGTGCGTAAGAGAAACCAGGTCTTTTGGAAGGCTTAAGAAGGGACGTGGGCTTAACACGCATTCGGCTTTTAAAGCATTATAATCTAAGAATATAATGGGACAAAACAACTAATTTAAACGATTGGGTATTAATTAACATGGCACTTTTTTATCTAGAGCCTTTCCATTTTATATCAGAGACTGTTTAAAAATTAATGGGGTTGCCACCAACGTCATCAACATTATCATCTTCCTTCGCTTGTCCCATTCTACTTGGGGTCGGCGCAACACGTTTTCTGTCTCCATTCTCCCCTGTCATATATCATGGCATCATTTACTTCTTTCCCTTTCATATTGTTTGCCACCGTCATCAAAACCTACATAAAACAATCAATAGTTTTATATATTATTTAGATTTAATTGTTGCTCGTGCATGATTAAAATTTTTACTTGAAAACATTCAAAAAACAACAATCCGCTTTTATTCAGGCACACATTTAGATGTCGCCAAGTACTTGGGAAAACGAGCATTAGAATCTGTCATCACTTCTTTAGTTCTTAACTTAACCGCTATTGAAATTTCAACCTATGTTTGTAACTAAAATTCATTCAGTACCAATAATATAGCTAATTGTGAGTGTATCATTTTACAGTCATTCGCACTGGAACATAATTTATTATATTGAAACGAGTTTCATTAGTCCACACAGGGTTTATGAAATATTAACAACTGTATAATTAAGCTTTTAGCTTTCCCCAACTGGTTTGGTGTAATGTCAAAATAATATTTGGTTTTGATATGATTGATTCCGGTACGTTTATTTTTTTGGTTGGCAGAATTGAAACTGGTGGGAAAATGTTGATATTTTTTGTTTAATCTATACAAATGAATAAAATTGAAGTGTCTGTCTGCTATTTCAAAATAACGGAGTTTTACTGAATGTATATCAAAGTATATACGGCACGTATAACAAAAAAAAATGTCTGTCTCTTTGATCCGCATATATTAATAAATAGCTGTAATAGAGAATTTACTTTTATTTTGACATGACCTATGAAATTGACAGCAAAATCCGATTCAAATACGGAAGTTATATTTTACAATAATTTCACGTGGACTAAAGTAAAGTACCCCGCGGGCCGCGGGCCGCGGGGTCGCTTGTGATTAAATAAAACCCGTTAACTTCTGATCAATGATCAATTACGATTGACGTGACGTGACGTTTTGTAACTTTGACAGCCAATATGATATGTAATTAAAGATTAAATCCTCTAACGGCCGTTTTCAACAACTTACTCACAGTATCGGTAGGTTGCTAATGTTGCTATCTCTGTCTGTTTGATATTTAGATTACGAACCGATAGAAACAAAACGTCACAGAAAAGCTTTCTTTGATTTTTCTATGAATTAAATGACAGGTAGGTGACTCGGATAGGATATTTCATGCTAACTTTGTTTATAGAAACACCGATAGCTACCAGACGTGGCATATTAACTGACAGTTATTCGTAAGTAAATTATAGAAAACGAGCCTTAGACAAAAATTTCCCAAGACAAATCTCCAAATATTTCGTTACAATCCCACCGAAATTGTACCATTCTCTTCAGCTATTCTCATCCAAATATATAATAAGGATTAATTAACTCAATGCCATCTCCTGAAACAGTCTCGCAGTAATTAGTTTCAGTAAAGTTAAGTAATAGTAATTCACCGTTACTTCACGTGAGCACCCGAAACAAATGAGATTTGAGCCAGAGCTTTAGTGTAATCTGGGTTTAGTTTCAATGTCGATCCTGTGATGGGACGGTGTATTCCCATTTGGTTCTAAGGTAGGTAAGGATGGGGGTTTTAGTTCAAAAATTAAATGGGTATGCTGTGTTGGGATATTCTGAGGCTTATAATGTTTATAAGGAAACTTCACTATCATCTGCCGAGCCTTTTCCTAACTATGTTGGGGACGACTTTCAGTCTAACCGGATGCAGCTGAATATCTGTATTTACATGGAGCGATTGCATATACCTGACCTCCACAACCCAGTTAGTACTGGGTAATACGATACCCCTTAGTAAAAAGTAGCAACTGTCATAGATCGACACGGAAACTTGGTATGTAATGGGTGGTCACCCATCCACGGGCTAACCTAGGCAGACGCGGCTTAACCTTAAGATCGATCCGAGCGGCGGTCACTACTTAGCGACGAGCTTATGTTTAGTTTACTTTTTCTAGTGTTTGGCAAGGATCAGTACCAAAAACTCCGGGTATTTTATCACAATCAAATGTGAAAGAAGACACTGGACTTATCATGATGGCAGTAACCCACTAAGCGGGCCCAGTGTGCAGTTCTCGGTCAAGCACCTGGTTAGCTCTGTAGGAAGGCACCAGTGTAGTTCTTTAGGCCAGACGTCAGGGTAGCTCTGCGAGACAAGCGGTAGCCAGGCAAGAAGATAGCTTCCGAAGATCGGGAGTAGAAGTCCCAGGTGAATCTTTAGCTGGATCCCCTGGGTAGTTTAAGTATGTGACAGCAAAAACCAAGCTGTTTTCTGATGCTTCTCATATCAGATCCTATAGTAGACTGCCTCCAGCGGAGGTTTCCTCAAACTCGATCCTTGAAGTTGTCCTGCTAACTGACCTGCAGTGCTACCCTGTTCCTGTCTCTCCTATAGTGCTGAATTGATTTGTCGCCAACTAAGTGCGTGAACTATAAAAAATATAGTTTATGCAAAAATTTGGCACAGAGTAGATTCTAGGTACCTTCAAGTACATCATCATTTTATTGTGTCAGAACTTTGCTCTTTAAAATTTGGATTCTACTAGAGTACTAAACAAAACTTTGTCAAAATAATAGCAATTAACATGAGAACGAATGGTTCTTCCATTCATCTTGTATCGTCAATGGCGGGCCGCCATTATTAAAGAAAGCTAGAAATGAAATGAAGTGAATAACAATTTAATTTAGTTTCAAGGAATAGTAATGCACCTTCCTTTGAATCTCTTTGAAGATATGTACATTACGTTTATAAAGTAAAGTAATATCGCCAGTCACCCTACAAATTAAACAGAGTTCCACGAAATATACACCATTTCATGGAACTCTGTTTAATTTGTAGGGTTCCGTACCTTAGTTGGCAATAACGGAACTCTAATAGGATCACTTTGTTGTCCGTCTGTCAAGACCCTTTTTCTCAGGAACACGTAGAGATATCAAACAGACCAGAGGGTCTGCTGTCTTAGAACAGTGAAAAAATCGAACTTGTAAGTCAACGTGATCAAAAGATATGACCGTTTATGTCGCATATTTTGCTTTCACACGGGAATCAAAATCTATAGGGTACTTCCGTTTACCTAGAATACAGGAAAAAATCTGAAGACCGTAAATAATAAATGTACTTTAATAACAACATACTTACAAGTTTATACGGAACCCTCACTGTGCGAGTTCAACTCGCACTTAGCCGGTTTTTAATTATTACTCCTAAGCTAGATTGAAGCCTTGTATTTGACTATTTTTAGTTACTACCTACCTATTCGTGTAATGAAATACAGAGAGGCAGAATATTTAATATTCTTAATAAAGGAAAAGCCTAATACATGTTTACGTGTACTTTGGTTTAAAACCCTGAAGACTTAGGATATATAACACGTAATTAATTTCCGTACATTTAGCTCATACAATGTAAGCAAACTAACTAATAAAACAACACAACTTTAATGTTACGGTATACCTATTAATATTTACAAGCTAAACTGTAAACAATACAATGTTACAAAATAATTGCATAAAGCGTGTACAACAAACGTAAACGTTTACAAGAATAGTCCCGCTTCCGGAAAAATGAATATTATTACAATTTCATTTCGCGTAAACCGCTCCGTGAACACGATTCCTTATTCATAGAAAAATGATCTTATTACCCCCGTGCTAAAGCTTAAACTACAACGCGTACACAAGGAGCATGTAAACTACAACGTGTGCATTTACAAAGGCCGATAGAGCAGTTCATACTTTTTGCTCGCGATCACGACACCGGTAACGACTTCCCTTGCAAACGCGACGCGAAAATGCAACGATTCCGAAATACGCGCGAATACCGACGCCGACGCGTCGCTTAGCAAACCTTTGTACAGACACGAGCAAAAGGCACTTCGATTGTTCCAATAAAAACGGAAATATTGCCGAGCGTGTGAAAAATGAATATTTTTCCAACTGAACGTCCCCGGCGTTAGTTGTGAGAATTGTGACGCTCGAAATTTACCTCGCAATTTATAGTCGTAAAACAATAGCGTTCCGAACAAAAACGTCCGAGCAGATTGTCGAAACGTTAGTAAACTCGTTTAAATCGGTGGTATGTCCGCCGGACGCTCGGACAGTTTTCCGTGAAAAATTACCGCCGAATGGGGGCTAAGCGGTGCTTTTAGCCTAGTTTCGCAACGAGCGAAGTCACGGCACGACCTGGCGATTTCCTCGGACCACGCCGCCGTTCAATTTACCGAAACGCATCTGCCAACGAAATAGCACGGCCCGTGCGCTCCGGAACGTCTTAGCTCCTAATGAACGCTGCCGTAAACGGGTTCGCTATTCAAAAGTTGAGCGCCGATTAAAACAGAATTAAGGAACAGGACGTGTCGGACGAAATTCAATATCGTCGAATGTAGTTGATCATAGAGTACTAACTGTACAGAGAGGGCACTACAATTCAAGTGGTTTTATTGCCGGTGGGGCGAGTGGAAGGCGAGCAATTTGGCGGTCTGACCGCAAGAGCCGCGCATGTTTATTAGAGACAAAGAGCCCGCCGCGTCGGCCCCCGATTTGCATAACGGTCTGTGTCGTAATTAGAAACCATCTCGGACGTCCCTCCTTTGTCCCGTCAAGTCTGGAGGGGACAACGTCAAACGCCTTCTATTTAGCCGCTCACAGGATAAGCCGTATAATCCTACAGAATTAAAATAAAATGTGCATCGTGTTTCTCGGGTACGATGATAGTAAACTCTTGAGAGGGGTGTAATTATCCTAATAAAACATTATGCCTGAAGCTTGAGACATTGTTGAACAGGATAATTTTCCTTTTACCTAATGAATGACATCTGGTAACAGTTTTAGTAAATTGAAAAACTGTCGGGAAAAAATGTAATAAAGCTTCTCGTATGAGAATTTTAATAAAAACAAAATTTAAGTGAGTGTCAGTAACACACATACAAGCAACCTTCCGTCTACTAAAATCTAATTTAAAACAGACAGGTAATGAAAATTTTAATAAACGCGCCACAAATGTTGCCTACAATTTTCGCGTCAGAGCTAACATGAAAAATAAGCCCCACAAAACATGCGTAGCTTAAGAACAGGGTAATTTATTACTTACATCGTTCATTACTCAAACATATAGGTACTTACCTATACGATGAAAAATCGTTTAAAGAAATTGCTTACGTACCGAGTAGGTACAATAAATCGTGGTGTAAGAAGCACACAACAGAGGCGGGTAAGGCATAACTCATTAACTGGAGGCGCGTTTACGAGGTCCGCTATATCGCGGGCCGCGCCGGGATAATGACGCTAAACCGATATCCTTATTTACTGCAAATTGCGTCGGCTCTTACATCTAGGCCGATATGGTATTGGGGCTCTGCTACAAATATCTTGTTACGTTACTTGATTAGTTTTGTTTCATGGTTAAATTGAAAGTTGTAGGGCATAATGTTCAGTGTTTTATGGGAAGCGAGTGTCTTAAGGAGCGGGAACACCGTCCAATAAAAGTCATAGCTGAAATGCTAGCGCGTTAAACAGTCTCTATGGTTCTCTATTGAGTTTGACTACCAATTACCATTATACACGAATGAATATAATTAAATTGGCTTCATGGCCATAATATTATGTACCTATAATATACTCAAAGATCCATTAAATTCTATTCTAAATCGTAATCAACCGTGCAATTAGTAATTAAACAGACATACAACAACAACAAACAACAACAGCCCATAACGTCCACTGCTGGACATAAGCCTCTCCCATGATGGGAGGATTTGCCGTAAACTCCACGCTTGGCAGGCGGATTGGAGATCGCAGTGATGAAAGACTAACAGAAAACGCTGCTGCCCATTCTCTGGTCTACGGAGGCGCAAGGTGTTCTGCCTCAGACATTAGTCGCCTTATACGACACCCGTCAGTTTAATGGGTTAATTAAACAGACATATTATTATTCAATAATAAATTAATTCTAAACTGTTAAACACACACGTCTTGCCAATAATATTCCGCGCAATACAACCGTGAAATTTCCAAAACTCCCAAGTTGAATACGGACAAGCAAATCATCCGTGAAGTGAGTTTGCAAAGGGCACGCGTCCGAACGCAGCGAGCTTCGTAAACGCGTTTACACACGTCAAATGCACAATGCGGCCATTGTTGTAGATTGATTTAAAACGAAAATAGAAGTTTTGTTTATGGAACGCTTTATTTTAAGTGGCAATTATTCGCAACTGAATATACAAGTGTTGCAAGGAATAATAAAACGCAAGGCCCCCATCCCTTGTACTTGAATGGAATTCTTAATTAAGTTTAATTTTAATATCCGGTTGTTAATTGGTTCGTTTTAGAAGTAATGAAATACAGACCTGCAATTGCTTCTTTATTTCTATAGCTCGGTTTATATTATATTGTTTAAAGGCCGACAAAAGAATGAATGCAGTAGGTTGTTTAACGACTGTGAATAGGGTATTATTTTTGCGTTATTAGGTGGCAAATGGGTAGGGGGGCCACTTGTAGATAATTGGTTATCGCATTGGTATACCTAGTTCGGTATAAAATTAATGGCGGCTCGGAAGTTAGCTGCAAGTGACGGTCTGCGCATTATACAGACAAAACGATACGTCATCTGCCCCCCGTTTATACCTAAAATTGTTGTCTTCGCAGCTTTACATTAGATGTTCCGAATCGCCATAAAGTTTAAAGCGTTATTCCTGCGCAGACCATCACTCGCAGCTAACTTCCGAGCCGCCATTAAGTTTGAACCGAACTATACTAGACATCACACTGCGTTTCCATTCCAGGGACAAAATATGTCTCATGTTACCTATGTATAATATTATAATTACACCAATGCCTACCAACCCTTCAAATCGGAACATAACAACCCATAGCATAGCACAGTGACCGGAATAGGAATAACGGTAGCTCATCCCCGGATGAGCCCTTTCACAAAGAGCTGAAATACAACCAAAATGATATGACGTCATATCAGGTATATCATAAATTATGTACGTAACGTGTTTATTCAGCCATGCAGATAATCGGAAATTACATGAAATAATTAACAGCGATTAGGTGAACTTTAATATAAATTGAATCAAGCTATTATGATTAATTTCGCTGCACTGGACGTTTAGTAAGCCTAGCATGGACATAAAATAAATTATTAGTTTTAGTAACCAAACTGATATACTGACCATCCTTCCGTGCCTCGGAAAGCACGTTAAGCCGTTGGTCCCGCCTCTCATTTGTAGATCTTTGACAGTTACTAGTAGTCAGTGGCCCGAAATTCTGACAACCAGTCTTACGAAGGGCTATCGTATTATCCAGTACTAACTGGGTTGTGGAGGTCAGATATGCGGTCGCTCCATGTAAAATACTGGTATTCTGCATCCGGTTAGACTAGAAGCCGACCCCAATATAGTTAAGTAAAAGCTAGGAAGATCATGATAGTAACCAAACTAATAAAATTTTCGGAGACAGTCCAACGATTGAGGCTTGCGTGGGAGAGAGGTCATGACTTTGATTCCTCCAGTAATCACCCTTTGAAATACAATTCGGTCCCTATGTTATCGATTTTAGACTAGGATATATCAGCTCGCTAGCTTTAATCTTGCTGTGATTCAAATGCCTCCCCGATGACTTGACATTGGCGAGTGTCTTAAAGAAAACGAGTTATCATTGTTGAAAAGGTAACTTATTATAGTACTTACTTTTATTTTTTAAACTTTTTAGGGTATACCTGTTCAGACCCACAATATTCTGTCTACCTTGATTACTAACAATACTTTTTTAATTGTTACAGGACACAACGGAAGAGCGTTCACCTAACGCCCACAAACCAACGGTAAGTTCAACCAAAACATAATGCTCCAATCAATAAAGTGCTCATTAAAATTATCAGTTCGCTAATTATTCACGGTAATGAGTTTCCTGATACACAAGATAATCGAATTACCATGGATTCGTGCTACTGGGTTCGAAATGTTCATATTTTGAGATGGGCTATTTATCATATCATCACGCCTTGTTATCCCGGAAGGGTTTGGCAGAGGTGTACCTAACAAGTACCTAGTACGAATTAACGCCAGTAATGTTTAAGTTCCATATAATTGGGGGCGAGCCTATTTCCATCAACAGGTCACAAATCCAGGCTCCGTGGCTGGTACTGAGAAATCCCTGATGGAAAAACTTAACCCGACTAGATTTTGCAGCGCATATTTTCAAGGGGTGTAAGTAATTGGAATCAGCATGGATCAAAAAAAAAATATCTTAATACATAATTTACGAAACCTGGTTATAAGTGCCATAAGAAACTGCACCACATTTATGTAACTTATTTTCTTTCTTAATAATTTACTTTTATCAACAAATTGCGCTTGCACTGAAACAAACTTTTATTGATAAACTAGCTGATGCCCGCGGCTTCGCCCGCCCGCAAATTATATACTAAAACCTTCCTCTTTAATCACTCTATCTATTAAAAAACCCGCATCAAAATCCGTTGAGTAGTTTTAAAGATCTAAGCATACATAGGGAGAGGGACAGACTTTGTTTTATAATATGTAGTGATAGTGATAGTGATTCTCGTGCGCTCCAATTTAAAGTACAAACTAAGTTGGTTAAAGTTACTTCATAGGATACAGCTTACCACGTCTATAAACTTAACAAAGATGTCCGTAATAATGAATTTATTACTCTTCATTACTACAATAAACTTACAAAAGCTATCAGACGAAAACTTCTGTAGTGAGATGAAATTGTTAGTTGCTTTGCTTCGCCATCGCACGTTCGGAGTAGGGTTGCCAACAGCACTAGAATTCTAGAATTAATTCCTTTACTTAGAGAAATGAGTTTTATGCTTAACCGCGTAATGTTTCCAAAAATACACGATTGGAGTACCTATGTCTTATACTCCAATTGTGTATTTATTCAAAGTACTCTAAAGTAAACTCAAATGTGAAAAACTGGCCCATTAAGTGAGACACTGGCTAATTAACTGCGTCTACGATCATTTTATGAGTTTTAACGTCTCTCAGATGCAAGTAAAATCTTATTGATTAAAACCTTTGTAGGACTAAAGGCTGTTTTATAAATACCAAATTTTATCTTGCGTTCCGCGTTAGTAATTAACAGCAGCACACTGCAGATTTCAGTTTCCCCTAAATCCCACAAAAATACAATATTCATTGAACTAGTTTCAAGATGGCCGCCCTACCAGTGCGTCTCAGTAGATTCTGTCGCTTAATTACCATGTCTTATCGTATATTAAACCGCTTACTGCGGAGGCACACTAATAATTACATTTAGATAATATATTATAATTCACTGAAACAGATACTGTTCAATTAATGTAATTATAATCGTTATTAATATCGAGTTATCTTGTATTAGTTATCCAGATTTTGTCTATGCTTTGATGTTGCTTCTCATAATGAATAGTTTATTAGCTATAGATAGTCTATGGATTTATTAATGAATTGCTAATGTGTGATATCAATCAATCTAAACACAATAGAAGTTATATTAACTTTATCTACAGAAGCCTGTTTTATTTAGTACTTATTTGTCGAAAAGTTGAGTCAAAATTAAGTCAGAGTTAATTCTTCCGTAATTATGATAGTAAAACGATTTTGACGTTATATTAAAGCGCAACATTTGAACCACATCACAAAAAAACAGTGTAAATGTCAAAGAAATCAATTAATTCAAAACCCGCCCGTTGCTCTCTCTGTCCTCCCATTAAAAGAAGAAAAAGAATGTGTAAGTAGCAATATTCCTGAATCACACGTTCTTCTAATTCAGTTGCGGCTGTTTCAGAATCGATTGCGCTTTGAAGAGCCACTCTTTACCTCTTTTGTTCTAATTGTGGAGCGAGGACACCGCTCGAACCAACTTTGATGCTTTTTTGTTTCGTGTCCTCATTTTGAATAAGAATGAAGTGTTTTAAAAGTGATCGGGAATCGGAATGTTCGCTCCGTTGTCTAAAGCAATGGTCAGGTTCTAATTTTGAATGAATTTAAAAAAGCGTTTGAATGCATAGCGGGGTTCAAATTTTTAACGAATTTTAAAAAGATCTTGTTATCATATATATATATATATACTTATATTTATTTTAAGATTCCTACTTACTTATTTCTTTGGTTTTTAGCGAAGTATTCCGAGCAGAATTTGCTCTAAAACATATTTTACTGCAAACCTTAAAACGCCCATGGGAACACACGAAGTACTAGTGTTATAACTCATGCACTCACACAACCTAATTAAAATAAATTACTCATCGTGCACTTTGTAATTTCCAAACTTTTTGAGTGCAAAGTTACGGTTTGTTCCTCACGACAAAAACTTTGCTTAGCCGTATAAAAAGACCCTCATGCATATTTTTCAAAGTAACATAAGCAATGCAAATGTGGAAAACTTCTTACCGATAACAAACACCGAATTTCCATCGGTAGGTACTTATGATTTATAACATTTGTTTTTAAGAAACTCAAGTTTGTTACTTAATTTTTTTTTACATGTTGCCTCATCATGCCATATTGAAGTTTTGTCGAGAGTTGCCATCTCTCATAATTAGCCCGCGTAAACTTCATTTTCTCAGGACCGTTGGACGCCATATTTCTTTTTTTGCTTGCAATTAAATTTAATTAGGTACAACTGAATTAATAATTTTAACTCTTGAAGTGCATTGCGATATTTTGTGAAGGTGAAAGCGTCAGGGTAGAAATAATACAACCCTCCAAGTTCATAAAGGTCGAGAAACGATTTTTTCAAGGTCAAAGCCATTGCTAGACCTTTATGAACTTGGAGGGTTGTATTGATGATTTTGATGATTATAATTCTGTAACTACATAAGTCTTACAATCGCGAACAACAATTTTAATCAACATACAACCTAGCACTGGCCTGCAAAAAGCAAAAAACGTAAGAAAAATTGAATTTCGCGGGCTGGTTGGAGCATTCACCTTAAACAAACTAGCTTGTACTACTGTCAGTGTGGTCAGATTAAATATTTGTTTACACTTTTTAAAGCTAAGCAATGTGTAATAATTTGTTAAGCTGTCAGACCAAACTGCCTGTTTGTAGTTTAAAATAGGATTAAGTTAGTGACAAATTGATAGAATGAGTATTAAATAACTACAAGAACAAAAAAGAATGTATCTTTTGTTGGGTTCGTTAATTTCCGAGGTAAATTATCACATGGCATTGATTGAGGTGCGTTCGGAAGCAAACATTCATCAACGGCGCGATAATTACACTGTTAAAAATTTTCAGGGAATTTTACATAATTTTAAGGGCAACTTTCGTTGCCCTAACGTTTCTGTTTTTTTACATAATTATGTAATTTTACAAGGCGTATGTAATTTTACATGTCCACCTGGTTTCATTATTATGTAATTTTACATATATGTAATTTTACATAATCAAACAAATTGACGATTATGTAAAATTACATTTATGTAATTTTACATTAGATTAGATTATGTAAAATTACATTTATGTGTTTTTACATAATTATACAACCAGAATAGATATGTAAAATCACACTTATGTAATTTTACATAATCTGTAAAATTACGTGTATGTAATTTTACATATCCGTAAAATTTCACTTGTGTATTTTTACATTTTTTCGGTAATGTTACAGAGTAATTATGTGTTTTGTTACAAATTTCGTATGTAAAAATACATAAAGTTTGTGTATTATTAATTATATTTTATGTATATTTACATTTTATTCAATAATATTACCGAATTATTATGTATTTTGTTACAGATTTCGTCTGTAAAATTACACAAACTTTATGTATTATTCACGTTTTTTTAAGTATTTTTACTTTTTATTCGGTATTATTAGACAATTATTATGTATTTTGTTACAGATTTCGTCTGTAAAATTACACAAACTTTATGTATTATTCACGTTTTTTTAAGTATTTTTACTTTTTATTCGGTATTATTACACAAATATTATGTATTTTGTTACAGATTTCGTATGTAAAAATACATAAAGTTTTTGTATTGTTAATGATATTTTATGTATACTTACATTGTATTCGGTAATATTACAGAATTAATATGTGTATTGTTACAGATTTCGTCTGTAAAATTACACAAACTATATGTATTAATAATGTTTTTTTAAGTATTTTTAATTTTTATTCGGTAATATTAAACAATTATTGTGTGTTTTGTTACAGATTTCTTATGTAAAAATACATTAAGTTTGTGTATTATTAATTATATTTTATGTATATTTACATTGTATTCTGTAATATTACAGAATTATTGTGTTTTATTACAGATTTCGTATGTGAATTTATTACAAAATGTATGTATTTTTAATGTTTTTTTAAGTATTTTTCCTTTTTATTCGGTAATATTACTGATAAAATTTACGTATATTTACATAAGAAAACTGTGATTTTAAATATGGGCACGGTAAAATTACTTGTTGTTTGTGTATTATTTACCTGTAAAATTAGGTAATATTACATGTTATTAGGGGATATTTTTCTGTATGATTCAATACAAATTCTGTACATTTACATGCTTTCGGTAATTCTCCGGATTTAGTTATTAGGCATAGCCAGCCGTTAGTTTTTCTTATGTATTTTAATTAATGCAGCCGTATATATCAAGACAAAAAAATCATTTGGGAATAAGTCAATCAGGATAATAAGTTAATAACCGATCTAACGTATATACACTGGCTGCATCTATATTAGTAACAGTCCACCCAATATTACATTTATTAGGGGTCATTTCTTTATTAAAAGGTGTGATCTTAAAGCAAATTAAAAACCAAAAACTTCATTGTTATTGAATAATTTGCTTAAGCACACACATTTTACAAATACTATATCACTCCTGTAATATTAGGCGCACAGTTATATTATTCAGACGTGACGAGAGATTATACCCAGATTGGTTAGACTGATGATTCCCTATGATTTTCACACAAGTATTTTGATGACGACGACTGCATTTATTAAAATACATAAGAAAAAGAAAAACAACTTGCCAATAGCAAAATCGATTATCGATAGCATGTAAATGTACAAAATTTGTATTGAATTCTATAGAAAATATCGCCTAATAACATGTAAAATGAACTAATTTTATTAGTCATAATACACAAACAACAAGCAATTTACAGTTTGGAGGTTATCTAATAAAAAAACAAAACTACAAAAATAATACCATTTATTGATTTTCGTACAGGTAAAGGATATCCATAGATAAATAAGTAAATGCTTAGCTTATACCTTCTTTTGAAGTGACTTCTTATACTTATAATCACAAGGATTTACTTTATTTTTATTCATACGGCCCCGTGTCTATAAACTGTCGCGTTCTATTAAAAGAATGAGCCTGGTGTAGCTAGTTTCACTATACCATTAATTTCGTACGGCAATTAGACCTCTGCTTAACACAATATAATATAATTAAAATATCGCTGGACATAACACACAGCGCTATCTAGTGCCACACTAAGCAATTATATATACACGCAATGAAAAAAACTCCTACAGACGGTGCCAATGGGTTAAGCAGAGGTCTAGATAAGTTTTACAAACCTGATGTGTGAGCTGTGTCACCTGCGGGCAACACGAGCCCTGCAGCATAATGTGACCGTCTTGGTTATTACAGTAACATATAAAACGATATAATTAAAAGCTAACAGCAATCCAATACATATACAATTATATACATAACGAGACATATGCACAGTAAATAATAGTACATTACGATACAAGTGTACTGTAATAGTTATTAATAACATTTTCGCAAATACATCCATCCATATAATAAATGAGGACATCATTATTCTAAGGGTTTCTTTTAGGAATTTGCAGGACAAAACTGTTGTTTTGGCTTCATCAAGTACATACATGTGTGCCAAAGGGCGATTCTGCACATCATTTCCGTTTTTTTGACGTAGATATGCCTTACAGTATATTTGTATATTTATAATTAAGATTCATATATTTATAATTATGAGTCTTTTAAGTAGCACGTAAATTATATAGTGCCTAATAAAGTATTATTGATGGGTATTCCGAAACCGCTCAGCCTGCACTACTCGACAAGAAAATAAATTAGGAAAAAAATGGTCTTTGAGTGTACAGTTGTGTACTATATCAACTATGAAGTAATTTTTCAAAAAATATATATAGGTATCCCTATAACGGAAACCTATTTCCTATATGTGTGTTATCTTTATTACGCGTGTTTTTTTAACAATAGAAATGGCGATGAGCTAGCTGCTCACATGATGAAAGACGCAAAAGGGAAGTGAATCATGAAAGCAACAGATGGGTTATTCCCATCTGTTACCAGTTATCTCCAAGTAACTGGGAATTTTTATTTCCCAGTAGTTACCACTGGTAAAAGATGCGAACTTTTTTTCGCAGCAGTTACCACCAAAATTTTGTTAAGAGTTCAATAGTGATAAAACAGCTTAATTAGTATAGTATAAATATAGTGTGCATTAATAATGTAATTTAAAAAGTTAATAACTATAGTGTTTCAGTAAAACTGCTTTAAAACTAATCAAAAACATATAACGTTTATACTACTCAGAGTCATGCATTTTCTTAGTCGTTTTACATTAAATGTATTTTAATAATTGTATTTTTAATTATTTAAGTATACGAGCAAACAAACAAATCATATGTTTTTGATCAGTATTAAAGCAGTTTACTGGAACACTAATTGCCATATGTGTAGTTTCCAAGCAATAACTCCCACTTTGTCGCTTGCCATAAGGACGCTTTGACAGGTTATTCGTATTGCGATACCAGCAAATCTCGTCCTTATGGTAAGCGACAAAGTGGGACCTTTAACTAGACTTCCGATTCCGACACATATATATGGGTCATTCCAAGTTAAGAGGTACTAAAGATGTCCATGAACATATCGATACTTTTCTTTTTTTATTTGGAATAAATAAAAAAAGAAAAGTATCGATATGTTCTGAGGAAAAAAATCCCAGTACGGTAAGTACTGGGATTTTTTTCCCAACCAAACCAAGTTGGTGCTAACGACTGGGTTTTTTTTTATACCAGTTGTTATTGTTACCACTGGTAACAACTTGGTGGTAATAGTTGGGAATAACCCGAACAGCTTAGTACCCAGCAAAAGATAAATAGAGGAAGCAGGGAATGCAGACCATGAACTGGGAAGTTTATCTGAAATTAGCCGCGAAGGTGTGATACTACACAACACGACCACGGCGATATTTTGCATTTAGTTTTGTTTAAAGGCCCCTGTTTTCTGTCACTTAGATATATTCCTGTACTTAACAATTTAAACATTCCACTCACTTGCACGCGTACTCATTTCGAACCTAGAACATATGAATATCTCAGTTCTGCAATAGAATCCAACTTGGTGCCTTTAGAAACGAAGTAGATTTAAAGACCTATTTAACGACCTATCAGCTGTGTGGGTTTTTGGGCCAAGCTAATATTAATAATTGGTCCAATTCGTGAATTTTGTCCTGGATATTATGTCTAGCGACCGAAACTCGATAAACCTAACTATAACTTTCTAAAGCAAATCTAAAAAAGCATGATGCAGACATATAAAATGGCAATTGTCAATATTATGTGTTCTATAAGTGTTAAAATGTAGCAAGCTTTGGTAATCACTGCATATTTTATTTTCATTAAGATCTGATTGAAATGTAAAAAGCTTTTGGCATAAGCCTATTTCTGAATTATATTGAAATTTATTATTACATCCAATGAAATATGGATTTTCATACGTGTCACTAAATAAAATCATCTCTACTTCAAGGAAATTCAGTACGTTTTCTTCTTGTTTATACAGAAGATAATCGCCTATTGCATAATTTATCCCCCTGTAACTTATTTGTGAAGCCGAGAGGATTGTTCCAGAGGTGGTGTTAGAAATTAAGCACCTAACGCTTGACGGTAATTCGTCGATTCTGTTCATACGAGAATGTTTAGAAAATAATTTGGTATCATACCGAATACCCTGGGAAAGATAACCCTCGTGTAGTTGATGACGATTTGCTAGTGAACGTGTGATATTGACGAAATTTGGAAGGTGTCGGACAACGTTTTTGAAAAACCTATGTTTACTTTCAAATCTAAGCGTCCAAGAATAGATCAACGGTCCATGAATTCTCGCCAATTCACCATAGTGTAACAGGTAGTGATGTTTAGGTCTTAGCGGAATATTAGGGAACAACTGTTTCCTAAGTGTTAAATATTCTTTTGTGCCAGATGATAATAAAGCTGTTTGGCCAATAGATATCTCATATGCGCAAATAAGTTGTGCTATTTCCCGCAACTTTATTATCATTTGCCAGACAGGGTCGTCAATATTTACAGAGTTTAATAAAACTAGCGGCAAATAATTTAGAAAGTGCCAGTTTTCAAGAGCTTGACCCCCTATTTTAACAGAGCCAGCTTTAAAGGGTGGTGGCACACTTTTTTTTTCTATTTTTGACAAACGTTCCATTTTCATGTTTAAAAAATTTGGTGTAAAGCTTTTGTTATTAATGAAATAGTTGATAGCTAAAGCGATGTCAAATTGCACAACACCCTCAAATAAATCATGTCCTAAACACGGAGGCAAACCGTCAATGACATGATAGTTTTCGGTTTGATTAAAAACGGAGTCCTGTTTAACCCCTCGGTTATGAACCGATGAACAACCACCGTCATGTAATTGGTTAGAGATTTTTACGTCTTCGTTATAGTCTTCAATAGTTCTTTTTTTTCCTAAAAGAATTGGATTTTGTGCAAAATGTTCTTTCTCAATTAAACAAAACCTGCAAAAATGTTTTGCATTAAAGTTTTCAACAAAACCACCAATGGTATGACTTCCCAAATTGTCAGCAATTATTGTCAGAAGAGTGCCATAAATAATCTGATTACACTCTTTAATATACACTCCACGTGATTCTAAGCTTCTAAGGTCTTCCGTTAATTTACCGAAAATTTTATCATGACCAAACTCTTTTAAATGTTTTTCCTTGCACAATAATACTAGTTTCATGTTATCTATTTTAGACCTATTATAAGGAAAAACATTTACCAGCGTCATGTAAACTCCTAGTATTTTATGTTTGATCTTAGATGATCCCAAGGGATTACAAACTTCAAAGGCGTCTTGATACATTATTATTTTTAATGTGTTTGGATTATTTATAAATTCGTTATTACACATTTTTGAGCCACATGTTATATCTTTTAAAACATTATTTACTTTATTTTTTGGATTTTGAAATTGTTCAAGAAATGTCTTATCTGAAAACCACGTTCTAATGGTGTCTATAATTGGTACATATTGTAACGAACACATTTTGTTAAAATTGTTTCTACCTAACATTATAGAAATTGGTAACACAATGTTACAAAGTTCCGAGTAAAGTTTAAATCTTAAGTACTTGCTGGTCAACTTTTTAGACCAACTGCCATTCATACTATCTTCATAGGTCGAATTGAAAACATGTTTCTCAATAGCTTCTTTAGAATCTGGATAAGTTTCAAGTGCATATAGACATTTAATTTTAATATTTTTCAAAGAATTTTCATGGACATCTGAATAACCTTCCACCACACTGCGAATAGCATCTTGAGATAGAAGATTTCGTGTCTCTAACTTGAGTAAAAGTAACAGCAATGGTTTTAAAAATAACAACTCAGTATCGTTATTAAGATCCGTCTTGACTTCTAACTCGTCAGACATATTACAATCTTGAATATAGCTAGTAGTAGGCTGAATGTGATCTAGGCTGTTCGGGTTTAAAAATTCTTGCTCTGTCAAATTCGAAACAGAATTAGAATGATTGCGATACACATGACTTTTTAATGATGGTATACTAGTAAAAGTAGACGAACCACATGAAGTTGTTTCAGATGCAAGATTATATGGACAAGTTACCGCTTTTCCAGATTGAATATCATGAGTTCTTGAATGGTATTCAACATTTTTTAACAATATTCTCTGATTACATTCTGTACACTTAGAATAGGTTGAATTAATGTCAACTTGTGGACTATCAGTACTAGTACCAGGCTGATGCAATCTAAAATTGTGATTTCTAAAAGACTCATAATTATTGAAAATACTCTTACACAAAGGATCAACACACGGAAATTTAACATTTTTACAGAACCTGTGACTTTTTTGATGGTTATTGTACGAAATCACTGAGGAGAAATTCTCGCCACAATAACCGCATGTAAATGACATAATATCTTTTATATAATGTTAAGTTTACTCATTAATGACAATACTTTATTCAGCGTGCGTCCTTTACGGACTTTACTTCCTTCTTTAGGATTTATCTTAAAAACATACCTTTGTATAAATTCTAATGTGTTTTGACACTCCACTGGATATTCCATATTCAAGTTGAAGTAAGCCGCCATCAATAGTTGTAACGACGTAGACAGACTCGCAGTTTCGCTGACAATCGTTTTTTCTACCAGCAAGTAATATATATTTTCATTATCTGTGGGCAAAAAACAAAATGGTTAAAAATTAATTTGGTTAAAGGCAATTTAGGCTCCCAAATTGTATAATAACGTACTTACTTTAAAAACCGGGACCTCAAAAACTGATCATTAGACTAGATAAATAAAATAATAAAATATTACCGGTAATGGTTATACATGCATATCAGTCTTAATTTAAATGTATCGTATTATGTTAAGTGGATTATTAGTGAATAAGGGTACAAGTCTCAGGCAGCGCAGTTTAAAAAGGGTGTAATTCCAGTAACACTTATGCCCTTTTACAACTAAGCTGCGCGAGACTTGTACCCTGTTTCACTAGGGCCACAAGTTTATTCAATACATTTACGTTTCAACACTGTACGTTACATAAAAATTATATTATGATTAATTATAAATCATACGAAATTTACAGTGTTATGCTTCGCAGGTAAGGCATTTTATCATTGTAATAAACATTAAGTCTCACCTAAAAATACAATGTTAGGCGCAGCTACTTTGGACAGCTCTGTTGCAACCTGAACCCTAGTTAATGGTTCCTGAAAAAGTTAATAAGATTAGTAAATTGTATTAGTATTTAGCATGGAACCACATCTGGAAGAAAATTATGAATGAAAAAAATAAAATATATATATAATTATGTATTTATAGATACCTCATGTGTTTGGAATATGTGTTTTATATCTTCATTGAAATAAGTTGCAACCATCTGTAGGTTGTGATTTAAGTTATTGTCATTAACAGTGTACTTCATTTTTTTCTTCGCGATAATAGCTTTCAATCGCTCGTTCAATGCCGTCGTTTTGTTTTGAAAGGCGTCCATGCACTGGCCAGAATTCAAGGCACAAAGACGATCAAAATGCGAAATCATATATTTCTCCTCTAACAATACTGGCCACTCGTCAAGAATATGTGTTATGGTAGGTGCCGAGTTCAGAAATATCCTTTGCTGTGCATAGGTCTCGTTCATGTATAATTCAACTTGTGATTCATCTCTTTCCTTTATGGAAGAAACCGATTTAAGCCAGCCCTTCTTAGAATCTAAAGTTTCAAGATCCACATTACCGGGATCACTGGGTTGCCATTCCTTACAGCCTGCACTCAAATTTCTGATGACTCTAGATTTCTTTCTTGATCCTAAGGTATCGTCACGTATCCCTCTTTTTTTATTCGGCCTTTGGAGATAATGAACTCTTTCTTCAATTTTTTTAAAAATTGTGTGGTAGCCTGTTCCAATAAGTTCTTTTGTATCAGCATCTCTATCATATAGTTGTGGATATTTGTCACACAAATCCCGTGCAACCACTCTGTAAGCTGATCTTGATGCTACTTTTGATTCTTGGAAGAGTTCATCTGTTACAGTTCTCACGATAGTGTTTACATCGGTATTAGAAATCGGTTCACAATCATGTAATTTTGTCAAAAGCGTCGATGGAAGTTTGTCATAGGGAATGTCAAACGCAAAGCTATTTATGCTTGTGTCGCTGTTATTGCTAACTGTACTTGTCGTTGGTGAATTAGGAGCCGTGATTGTAGAAGCTGTTGCTGTGTGACTTTGATTATCGTTTTGATCAGGTTCCCAACTATCCCCTATAAGTATAACCTCATTTTGGAGTTCTTTGAGAGATTCATTGTCTTCTATTTCTGTGCCATCCATCAAAAAAATCTTAGATCCGTATATATTCCTTTCATTTGCTGTAACATGAACAAAAAATATACAGCAATAACTTTAATGAGAACCTAAGGATGGTTCCAACATATTTCAAAGATTATTACAATTAATTATAATATTTTAGCATAACTGCGTTGTCTAAAAATTAAAGAAACTTTTTATAAAAAAAAAACGCCCTACGCTAAAAAAGATTACTTGATCAAATCATTTATGTATTCCCCCCCCCACAACCATCAACTACTCATTGAGAGCCACTTTATCAGATTTTGAACAAACTAGAGAGCCTTTACCAGCTGGTGTAGTAAAAAGTAATTACCCGGATGGTTATTAATTTAAAAATCATCATATTCAATATAGAAATCGGAATATTCTAAACTACTTATTGTCTGACTTATTGTCGGTTTTCAATAAGGTGCTACTGTCATAAAGATTCGATTAGAAATCAACCTTATCATTAACCAACAATGCCAAACCTTTGTCTGAAAACATCAAAAGTAACTTTAAATATAATATGTTACGAAAGCATTAATTAGTGTAATTTTAGGTTTATTGTTTATTTTATGTTTATTGTTTTACTTTTTAATTTTTGACTGTAAAACATATTTAAGTTAATTTTGTATAAGGTTAGGTTGTATTATTTAATTAACAGTAATTTTGTATTAATGTACCTATTGTGTAATTGTTAGTAATGTAAGGTTATTTTAAATAGTTAATAATTATTACAAGTAGTCTTAGCTATCGCATTAGGTTTGTAACCTGTAATGATAGTATAAGAGTTTTAAATAAATAAATAAATCACAAATTAACAATGTGGTATTTTCTATAAAAAGGGACCTTATTTTCGATGGCGCTTACTCTATTATTAACGATGCTCCGATTTAAATACAATGATGTGCGACGCTGTGCGGCGAAAGCGCCATCGACAATAAGGTCCCTTTTCATAGAAAATGCCCCATATAACAAACTTACTACATTTTGTGGCAGTTCACTAACTACAACTACAATCCAGTTGCGGCATCGTTGTCTCCTGAGGCAGCTCATCCAATTTTGCACGGTCTACTACTCCAGTTCCAAAGCAAGCTTACTACAGAAACTAAAAGCACATTATATTTCATGTCACCTCTATTGCTAAATACATACAATTAAAGATGGCAATGCAGACATTTTTATCTGCACAACAGTAATAAGTTTCTGACAATTTTTTTCAAGAAATAAACTATTATTACCAGTGAGATAACTCAGTAGTCAAATTGCTAGTCACCGGCATTAATATGTAGTGATCGGTAACAAAGTTTTAATTTCATTGCTGGATGGTATAGTTAAAGTAAAGGAAAGTAACAATTTTGAAGGAGACAGTCGGGTTCATATAAAGGTTATTTACCATTATCAATCATTTTAGCTGAATTTTACTTCACAGATTCGTTTAACTCTGTTAAGTCCCCGGCAAGCTCGGCCGAATTTCACCTTCACATACAAACGTAGTTTCATTCTCATTTTGAAACTATGGGTTGGATTGTAATGAAACTTTGCACATACAACGACTTGAGATATATATAGGTCTGTAATTAGTTTATATACCTCCAGGTAATTGAACAAACGAAATAGAGCAAAAACATATTTTGTATTAAAAACTTAAATTTGCTGTATTTTTTTTAACTATGGAATTTGAAGTTACATAAACTAATTACAGACATAGATATACCTTATCCTATTGTAAGTACAAAGTTTCAGAGCAAACTAGCAACTCGTTTTAAAATGAGAGTGTAACTAAGTACTTATGTATGGAGAACTAAGCTTACCGGGGACCCTTAAAGCAATCTGTGTGGTAAAATTCAGCTAAACCTATTGATAATGGTTAATAACCTTTATAAAAACGTTGCCATGAAATTTAAACATTGTTACCGATCACTAATATTATATTTAACAAATTTCTGTACTTAGTAATTGTGACTTTTCAAGTTAGCGCTATGTGGTACAATGTAATCAAATGTCTGCTTAATACTTTCATTCACAATATGTATACCTATCAAGTTTGTATGTATTTAAATAGATGTATATCTGCACGAATACATCTGTATCCAATTATAGTCTACTCTACAATCTATATACACTAAAAAGATTTCATTACGAAAAGTCAAACTAATTTAGATTTACCTGTCTGTATTACATTTTCCACAGTTAATTCCAATATTGGCACAGCTTTCTTTACTGTTTGGTCTGCCGACCAAATTTTCACGACGGGCATGTTTTACTGTGAAAGAATAATATAGTTTATTAGCGTTAATGACTAATTATTTGCGTAGCAGTTTTAATAAGAAAATGTATCATCGCTTTTTGCTATGCGTAAGGCACGCCTGTCGTGTCTTGAAACAATTGTTCGCCCGCCACAGCCAAGTTTTTGAAAATGGAACGTTACACACAACGAATCGGTTAAGCTATTAACCTTCAAAATCAATTTACGGCTTGGACTGTTTTAAATTTAGATGTAAGTACCTATCTAGTACGCAGGAAAGTACTTACGTTTATTGAATGGCAAACAACTTCAACAAGATAATTCGTCCACCCTGGACGTGAATCAACTGCAAGCTGCTTCCACCATCCACAAATTCTTTCTAAAACAATCATATTACGTAACACGTAACGCTAGGTATAAGGTCTAATGCAGATTTCACTAGATTTTTGATGCAAGAAACTAAAGTATTTCTAATACTTACCATAAATTAGTACTACGGTGTGGTGTGAGCACATCAGCACAAACAATGCAGGTTAAAACTTGTTCAAGGTTGCTGTTTATGCATTGCTTTGTGTCCTATTCTATAAATGTATGTACCTCCCAAAGGTGGTGTGGTGGGTAACTCCCAAAGGTGCGGTTCTGAACGCGGATACGTAAACCTTAATTATTCTTCTTCGCTAAATTCAAAATCCTTACCGACCGGCACCGCGGTACCAAAAGAATGATTCCGGCAGTGTTGCCAGATGCCTTGAACCATTTATCTGTAGTAGAAACTGCTAAAATCTGTGTTAAATCTGTATGTTAGAGTTAACTTAAAAATCTATAAAAAATCTGTTTATTCAAATAAACCAAAATAGAATATTAATCATCATCATCATCGCTTCTTTTGAAAAACAAGCGATAATAGTTGAGGTTTGATTATCTTATCTTAATAAAAATATTCACATAATAATGAAATTGCGTTTTAGTTAAAAACGTATGTACTGTACACATAGTAAAATTAAAAACATAATTAAAACAAACACACTTACACACACACACTTGACACTTAAGTATCAAAATTCAAAAATTTTGCAACAAACGGAATAATAATTACTTTATTATTTTCAGTCATACATATTTTTGTTAAATTTCAAAAGTAATTATTTATTATGAACCTCTAGGTTATAGCAAGGTTTTCCCCCAATCGCGGGGGTGCGCGCGGGGGTGTGACATGTCAACTCGTGAGGCCAAAGAGTATAATAATAATAAGGGAGAAGAGAGCCCTCTTGTGCCATTTTTATGCATCCAATTTGAAGCGCCATCTGGATTTCTTAACGAGAACTAAGGTTCTATAGGTAGCTATAGGTAGATAGGAATGTATGTATACCTTCATATAGGTCAATATTTGTTTACATAAAGGTGATCATTCAAATTTTCTTGTTTTTTTGCAAATAGCAGCTGTTTTGTTTATGTCGTATGTTGATCATAATGAAATTTGCGAATACATAACATAATGATGATACATTATAATATGAGCCATCTTTTTATTCGCGAATTGCATTTTGATCAACTATACGATGTAAACAAGCTTCTATTTGCAAAAAACAAGAAAGAATTTCGCTGGCTACATTCATATTTGAATAGAATTGACAGTTACACAGAGAATTTGTAAATAAATAAACATAAGATGGACTAACGAAACACATTCAAGCGTAAGCGCAAGTTGCGGTGGCCATTATATGATGTTGCCAGTTTATGTTAGACAAAAAGGATTTTCGAGACAAGGTTGTGATATAATTGATAATACGAAACAGCCATGAAATATAAAAACGTGATAATTTTGATGAAAAATGTAACAATTATTTTCATTAAATTATAGAACTTAATTACCTATTTGATTTTCATAATTGAACAGAGACATCTATCGTTAATTATGAAATACATAGTTTATTGGTTAAGTAAAGTAGATGGCGACTCTTTCTTCACTGAAGTTGTACATGTTCTAACTGTCTCCCCCCTGCGTGAGGCCCTGCGCAGTCGCGCACGCCGTGCGGTGTGCGTTCGATCAACCGAGTTGACTCGAGTTGGTAAAAACTGATCCCGAGTTGACTCGTTTAAGACTCGAGTTACTCGAGTCAAATAACTCGACTTGCCCATCACTACGCTCACTCGCTCACTCGGTGCGTCGTGCGTGTCACTCATCATGTCGTCATAATAATTTACCTACGTACCGTTTTTATCGTTTGGTTTGCTTGGTAGAAAGGCACGCGAAGCAAAAGGCCTTATTACTATCTTCTAAGAGTTCAAAATTGTTTCTTCCAAGAGAGGGATGCGTTGATGATTTGACGATCTTAGTACGGTGCGCTCTTATTTCTATCGAATTAGAGTTTATATGCATTGACTGGCACGCATAAAATATGATTTTTGTGTTATTTTAGTCGTCTAAAGATTGACCACGCTTTTAAATTATCCTTTCTAATACCTATATTAGATATTCTTCTCCCAACTTCAACATTGTTTTAGTTGTATTTATTTTTATTCTGGGGCAGGAAGTAAAAAGGGAAATAATAAAACATTCAGTAAAAACAAAAGTAAGTAGGTAATAAGTAATATTTTATACTGAAAACAAGATAGGTAGGTACCTAGTTTATTAAACTTTATAGCTATGATTGCGTTGTTGCACAAGATTCATTAAAAGTAATATCGGTCAGTATGGTGAGTGTTGGGTTGGGCAATGGTTGGACACTCAAGAATCAGGGGTGCCAACTTAAGAGTTTTTCTACTAAATTTAGTGGAAAAAAAGCAGCGTAGGGTTTTTTAGTAGCAAAATATTTTTAGGGATTTTCATATTATTATAAGTAAGTACCTACCATGTTTGTGTTACATGGAAAAAGTGTTCACGATGTGAGAAGTCACATTATTACTGGAAATGAAACGTTCTCTATACCTTAATGTTCATAGGTATATATCCTAGCGATGCGCGATGGCGAGAGGTTTTATTCGATTGTTTCGATTGTTCGAACATCTCGATGGTTCTCGATTGTTTCGACTTGGGCTCGAGTCAGACTCGGTCTGTTATTGCGACTGGCGCATGGCGCGTTCATTCGAGTTGTTCCTCGATGGTTTAGAGTTTCGCGAGTTCTTCTTGACTTGCGTTGTGATTGCGAATTCATACTACAAATTCTTTCAACAAGAGCAATCGAAAATTATCAATACCGCGACGGGAATAAAATGTACTTAAGTAGGTTAACTTACGTACGAATACTTTAGATAGCTCGAGTCTGGCACGCTCTCGCCTGTAACTAACATGCACCTCGGCCCGATGCATGCAATCGACTGACCCCGGTAATCGAAAAGTGACTGATTCGAAAACTAGCGGTCGATTCCGTTGACTCGAAACAATCGAAAAACATCTCGATTGTTTTGTAGAACGGCGAGTCGATAGTTGACTCGATGGTTTACTTTAACGACTCGCGATTCTTTCGATTGTTAAAACATCTTGGAATCGCCCATCGCTAATATATCCCACTCGTGTTGCTTCAAATATCAAATGATCTTTATTTTGCATAAAATATCTTGAACTTGCAAGTGCGACTGAGAAGGAAATACACGGCTGAACGATTCGTTCCGATTTACGCTACACTGTGTTTTGTAACGTGGTTGTATGATCTTTCGTCGCTTTAAAGGCGGTTTAGACCTTACTTTTGGTGGGCTCAACCAAAAGTAACCTTGTCGGGTAGGGCGGTGTTAGGCCGGTCAGATACTTAAGTACCTACGGATTTTTTACCCGGTTTCGTTACGGAATGATCTTTGTGAACGGGACGTCGCTATACACCTTATAGAGCTGTCTCGTATGCACATGTCATTTCGTACGGAAAACAGATAAAAAGTCTAATACTAATAAAAAGCCTAATAAGAAAAAGGAAGAACGGCGGAGCAGGGAGAGGCAGGAGGCACGGTACTTCTATATGTGTCGCGGTCGTGGCGAATGATGATCCGTATGACAGTTCCTTCAAAAGGGTCCTCCACACCCGTGCGCGAATCACGGCGCGAATTTTACGGTTTTACAACAAAACAAAATGCAAAAATAGCTAAATCACGTATGATGCCGTAGATAACCAGCAGTTAAACTCGATCAGCTGATGCTTTCCCGCCATCTTGCCGCAAACCAAACTGTGAAATCGCCGTGAAGTTCTACGAGAATGGTTTAAGGAGTATCTCGGAGTCAATAGTCATACGTCAACGTCGCGATATGTGCTCTCCTCGAAGTTGCGCCGCGATTCACGCACATAGTCTGGAGGGGGCTAAATAGTTTTTGCATAGACCTATTATGCAAAATAATGTAAGAAATAGGTTTTACGGTATTTTTATTATTGTCGGTCAAGCAGATCTTGTCAGTAGAAAAAGGCGGCAAATTTAAAAAATGTAGGTGCGAAGGGTTATGATATTTTTATGTAAAATACCCGTTTTAGTAGATAAAAACACATAAAAAAATGTATTTGTCCCAAACATTCCATGTAATTTTACATATTTTATGTAAACTTCTATCTCTTAGTGATTATTACATATTTATTATGTAAAAAGACACATTTTAAAAGAAAAAGTACAGAAAATTTGTAAAATTTAAGAAAAGTTTGAAAATTTCATATTATTGTTTGTATTTTTACTGACATTTTTCGGAATAATGCATTAGACGTAAGTAAATTTACATAAAAATGTATTTTTAAAAAACGTTGGTAAAATTACGAGATTTTAATGTAAAATTCCCGTTTTAATTATTAAAAACACATAAAATAAAGTATTTGTCCCAAACATTCGATGTAATTTTACAGATTTTATGTAAACTTCCATCACTTAGTGATTATTAGATATTTATAATGTAAAAAGACCATTTAAAGAGTAAATTCTACAGAATACATGTAAAATTAAAGAATTGTTGGGAAATTTCATAATGTTTTTTTGTAATTTTACTGACATTCTTTGGAATATTACATAAGACGTGAATAACTTTACATAAAAATGTAATTTTCACAAAATTAGGTAAAATTTTGAGATTTTTATTTAAAATACAAGTTTTAATTGATAAAAACAAATAAAAAAATGTATTTGTCCCAAACATTCCATGTAATTTTACATATTTTATGTAAACTTCGATCTCTTAGTGATTATTACATATTTATTATGTAAAAAGACACATTTAAACAGAAAAATTACAGAAAATATGTAAAATTTAAGAAATGTTTGGAAATTTCATATTATTGTTTGTATTTTTACTGACTTTTTCGGAATATTACATTAGACGTAAGTTATTTTACATAAAAATGTATTTTTCAAAAACATTGGTAAATTTACAAGATTTTAATGTAAAATTCCCGTTTTAATAGTTAAAAACACATAAAAAAAGTATTTGTCCCAAACATTCCATGTAATTTTACAGATTTTATGTAAACTTCCATCTCTTAGTGATAACTAAATATTTATTATGTAAAAAGACCATTTAAACAGTAAATTCAACAGAATATACGTAAAATTAAAGAAATATTTGGAAATTTCATATTTTTGTTTGTATTTTTACCGACTTTTTCGGAATATTACATTAGACGTAAGTAAATTTACATAAAAATGTATTTTTCAAAAATATTGGTAAAATTACGAGATTTTAATGTAAAATTCCCGTTTTAATAGTTAAAAACACATTAAAAAAGTATTTGTCCCAAACATTCCATGTAATTTTACAGGTTTTATGTAAACTTACATCTCTTAGTGATTGTTACATATTTATTATGTAAAAAGACCATTTAAACAGTAAATTCAACAGAATATATGTAAAATTAAAGATATGTTGGGAAATTTTACTATGTTTTTTGTAATTTTACTGTTTTTTTTCGGAATATTACATAAGACGTAAGTAAATTTACATAAAAATGTATTTTTCACGAAAATAGGTAAAATTACGAGATTTCTATGTAAAATTCCCTTTTCCATCGTAAAACATACATACGAAAATGTATTTATCCCAAACAATCCAAGTAATTTTACAGATTTTATGTAAATATCCATGGCTTAGTGATTATTACATACATTTTATGGAAAACTACATAAAAATTGTTGATTTTAACGAAAAAATGTAAAATTGACGAAAATTATGTAAAATTTCATATTTTTCCGTAAATTTCCTAGATTTTTCGAGAATTTTACAGGATTATGTAATTTTTTTGCATGTAAAATTACATAATTTTTAACAGTGTAGCAATGGCTGCGTTCCGAACACGTACGACCCCTAAAATTCGATTCGGCAGCGGTTAATCAGCACCCGAACGTCAGTAATAGGTACCTAATGCGACAACTAATTTCCTGAAAGAAGTGCTCTACCTTCGCAGGTTTTTATTGTGGCCACTCGCGATTCTTGTCACGATCTCGTCTCTACTCAACCCCCTCTGCCCCTCCCCCTCCCTAGCGCACTTCACCCCCGCTCCCCGCATCCACAGTGTGCAGTCATCAAGCCCGAAAACTTGCGAATTAATACGTGCTTAGATTCCGTGCAAGGGAGACGTGGATAAGAAAGAGATTGTTATACAACTTGTCCGCGTGTTCCAAATGAAATCTATTAATTTCCGAACGGCTTTCCCGCCCTTTTTGCGTTTCCACGAAGGATGCCGAAATTTCCCGAATTGTAAGTTTAAACCGTTGATGATGATGACAAAGACTTGTAAGTTAATCGGTTAATTTCTTGGGTAACTTTGTTAAAGACACCTCAACCTCTGTAGAATGTAAAGAAAAAGTTTTCTCGTTCATTTAATATGTATGTTAGTTACCTAACTTAGTCTTCTGCGTAGTGTGAACATTTTCTCTACATTAGTCAGGTTTTCACACTTTCATAATTAAATTTGAAAAATTACCACTTTGTTACATAGAAGAAGCTCCACATGCATTGAGTCAGCTTATTTCTCAAAATGAATATGAAAATGAATGTCAGGATTTTCTCATAACTACCGTCGACCGACCCATAAGTAATACAGACAAATGGTACATTGTTCTAGCCTAATTCGGTCCATGCACGCTATTCTGGTGCGAATTTCAGTTGTTTATGAGTATTAGTAAACGCTCTTATAGCGTGTGTACATCATCGTAGCTGGTACTAATCTCAGGGCACTCGAAACGCGAGCAATTTCGAGATCCCAGCGACTGGGGCTCCGGGCGACCTCGCCTCTTGGTAACTTAGTGCCACTTGTCTACGCCTCTCTGGGTGCCCCAGGGCTGCACACCGATCCGATTCCATGCCTTGGTTTTGTGATTAAATGAGAATGGCTGTTGAGGAGCAATAACAACCCAAAAATCCAGAAATGACTTGAAATGATAAAATCGCCAGAAAATATACTGCTTAAGATACTTTTTACAAGCCCCAATTTAATAGTAAAAGCCCTATGTTAAAGCTTTTAAAACTCTAAATTCTGGTTGATAGCAGACCCAATTATGAAAGACCCAAAGAGAAAGGGCCAATTTCATATTTGGCCCAGTTATCGGACATGATATCTAATGACGGACACTCTGAGGATGTCATTATGCTATATTATACGCAGGACCCTCATTCTGACCCAAAAAGGTCATTCACTTGGGAGACAAAACACTAAACAGTCATTAAAATCTAGGGCTCCACTTACTGAAGCCTAAATCACGACCAACCCTAACCTTAAGTCAAGCGGCACTGTTCGGTCGGACCCTCTCGTTGATGCTCGGGCCCACTCGGCATTATTCGGGAACTAAACAGAACCTATCAGAACTAATTGGCGGCGGAACGTAGCGAGCCCGCCGATTGGGACTTCATAAGATTAGCAATGCTCTTGAGAGAACTTCCAGTACAAAATTGAAGACCCTTCTGATGTATTATAAGGCTTCAATAGACAAATGTATAGGAAAATAAAGGGTGTAAAACACCTCTTAACGAAGCCAAAAGGCACTTGTTCTCCCCGTCATTGCGATCATTATTTTGTTCTACACCATACCTGGGAACCTTCTAGTTACGGAGATATTGGGGGTCAAAGTTCCAACTTTTTGTCAAGTTTTTTTTTTTAATACAAGTTTTTAATGTAAGATTTTTACTTTAAACATCTCCACGACCCTCATACTATTCAATCCATCCACCAGCATAATGTTTTGAGTGCGTTACATTGAGTTCTACCACAAACAAACATGATTTTTCACCCCAAAAAAAAAAGTTGTTTCCCAGCAAAATTTGTTGCGTAAAGTTACTTAGTTTGATGTACAGAATGCTTGGTTGACGGCTTCGTGATGAGGTCTTTTACACCCAGTATTTATGAACGTCGCAAAAGGAACTTACCTGGTAAACAGTTCAAGTTCTACGAAGAAATAACTGCCAAACAAATAATAAGCATGACTTTGAAAGTAGCATCTATTTATCAAAGTCAAACATTCATATTTCTTGAACACGCTTTCAAAGTGTTATCTTATCTAAGCCAAGTGAAAGTTACGTAAGTGTACACGTACTTACAAAAGAAATAGCAATACATCGACATTTAACAAATGATACGCGGCCCTCGAGCCGCCCTCCACAAATCGCTTCACAATTGTCGATTCCGCCTCACATTGGCTAATCCGATATCAGTAAAAGTAAATTCAACTCGCACATCAATAACCATTTTGACAGCTAAGCCGCCATTTTTCATTTGGCGCGCAACGTTCAAAAGTGGAATCCAAGCGAAAATCGCGCAGTCAGAGGTCGCGTTCGAAACAAAAAAGGTTCCTTGTACCGAGGGCGCGCAAACATCGAAACTGCATCGAGAATCCCCTTTTAAATCCCTTATATTACAACTTTAATCTCGCTGTGGAAACTTTTCGCCGTAACTAACGCAGCGATGGAATGAGAGCTGGAATTTCGCTCTTCTAACGTTGGAACTGGGGCGGTACTGTAGATCAACTTCCAAGCCATTTATTCACAAATCGAGTTATTGCACCTCTCGCAGATCGCTTTACATAGGTCATTTGTGGAAATTACACGTCGCCGCAACTTTGCGTATTCAGTTCAAAATAGCTAGTAGCGGTAGCTACCTTTTTTCTTTTATTAAAGATTAATGCAATGTTTCCGTGAAAGAAGCTCACGTTTTCTTAATTTCCTCCTTCAAAGCGGTGCATAAGCCTTAATTTATGACATACCGTGGCCAAGATAAATTCGTTGCTGTTTATCACGGTGGAACTTTAATAAACAGAGCTTTACGGTAATGCAGTTTCACGTTTATTCACATCAAAATGTCGTAATATATTTTGAATTTAAACCCTTGTCCCATTAGGGCGTCTGTTTGCAGAATTCCACAAAGGCAAATCTAGTTATAAGTGTAACGCCGCGCGTCCAAACACTGTTATCCGTTTATTTCTCTACGTACTGTTGCCGCATATCGCAAATTAAATAACGTGTTTCGACTATGAATAATAGCCCGGCCCGGCCTCAGAACGCGCCCCTTACCATGTTACAATTTGAAATTTAAAATAACAACAATTTTATTGTTTATGGTTGAGAACGCACGAGTACTTTCAAATTTGGAACTTTGTTATACATTTTATGGCATCAGTGATCTGGCCAAACTTAACAAAATGTATGTAATGTTCCAGTCGCTGAATTATTTTTTGGTCTGACATTTATTATTTCCTACTTATTCTTTAGGCATTTTCCTATATAGCAATTGCTACCAAAGCCAAGTAATATAATCTAATACGTTGCGAGTTGATTCTGTCTGTCCATGTCGTAATGTTATGTCTATAATGAACTTTTGCTAAAAAAGAGGGTTTGCCATTTTTTTCTGTTGATAGCTACAGGTGATAGCAAAAGGGTACATTCAACAGTTCTGAGATAGAGAGGAGATAAAACCACGACACAAGGTACAATTAAAAACAAAGGCTCATAACCCCCCACTGAAGTAGAACCTCAATTAATAAACTTTGCTCAAAGTGGGCCACTATAAACACGAGCAAAACCTTTAAACAAAACTGAGCGACAACGTAATTAACGAACAGCTTATTATCATAAGAGAAAATAAGCTTTAACAAAAATACATCAGCTTATTCACCCAAATAAGGCCAGTTTCAACAGAATTTTCGCATATTATACCTGAGCCGTAGTTTCATAAGCTTTATTAAAATTCTCGTCGCTGGGCGGGGTTCGATTCTCGAATATCGTGACGCAGCCTTATTATATTCGATCTCGCAACGCACGCGAACATTTTGACGTACTAATTGCAGGCGGGGTTGTTAGATACGGCGTCACGACACGAGTGTAAAAGGCGGCTTATTACGACAACACGGCAACCATTATTAAACAGAATAAGGATTTAAGGGCCAAATATTTCGAGACATTGTTGTCTGAGGAATGTAAGTAACAATGTTGTGAGTTTTAGGCTTGATGTCGCGTTAATTTGTATGTGTTGATGCTGTGTACCTTCGTAATACGCATGTATAAGTAATTTTATATGTACGCGTGTGTTTTGTTTGAGTAACGTGTTGAGGTATGATATATTATCGAGTAATGTTTGTCTTTACACTGTTTTACACTTTTGTGAGCAATTCGAGGCGAGGATAGCATTGTTTTAGCTTGAAGTCACGCGTGGCTGTGACAAAATGCCTGTTTCTCTAGATTTTAAACATGCGACATGTTATATCGAGCACCAGAATAATAGACAGCCTCCTTTGTAAACTCCTAATATCTAACGCTACGCTAACAGCAACCAAAACAACACACCCACATACCATGCGATACATAAAACTGTGCTTTGAAAATGTTTACAATTATATATAAAAACAATCATCGAATACAATTATGAATATAAATTGTTATTGCATCGTACCTCTGCACTAATAGGTAAATCTGTGAATAAATACGACAACTAGCACACGTAAGCAGCAATATCCTCATTGACATTATTTATTCGTATCCGTACTTCTCGCCGCCATGCTTATTCACTTCATTTGCAACCGGTGCACGCGATTGGCGCGAATTTTTACGATTATTTTAAATTTTGAACGTAAAATTCGAACGTCCGACACTTGGAACGACTTTGCTTTAATAGGCTGTAAGAAATTGCGCTGGAGTTTACTAAATAGGTTTTATTAACTGTTTTTTTGTGTTTTAAAGTAAAAAATATAAAGCTGAACTTTTATGCGATTCTGTGGAAGTTGGTACCATTAAGGACTGCTTCAAGGCTGTATTTTCTACCACTTTTATTTTACATTAAAATCCGGATAAAACAAACTAACTTTCTTAATTTAAATATTAATTTATAGTGGAGGCTTTTAGCCCTCAAGTCACTGTTAACCTGTCTTTCACGACGAGACCTTAAATAAATAAACTTTTGTTGACCTTTACAACTTGGCAGGCACGGCGAGAACAGATAAAATAACTACAAAACTTATATTTTACTTTTTGTGCAGAACTAGAGCAGCGTGAAGAACCTACCACATTCATGTTTCATTCTATAATTTAACTTATCTGACGTCACGCTTGTCGTTATCATGAAAAAACGGATCTGGCAACCCTTTCCTTATTATTTGTATTTACATAGGCACCCTGTGCGACATATAATTCATTTTCACTAAAACCTACTTGCTTGCGTGACGTCTCAACTGCTTTTTAATGTTCGTAAATAAAAAAGGTCAGACCACCACTTCGTCCCACTTGAACACGCAAGGGACGTAATGTTTCAATTTTTTTTCTACCCTGATGTTATCTCTGTAAACAAAAACTATTCTATTTTTATATCATTGTTGTAAGATTGTAATTTCGTTATTAATTTTAAGGGCAATTTAACCTTTGATAATTTTAAGGGCAGATGGTATCGTTTTTAATTTAATTTGGATAATGAAATGCGGTTAATGTCTTCAAATTGGAAAAATAAGAGGGCTTTCGAAAAATGTTGTGGTTTACGTTTAATCATGATAAATTTTCATTTATTAACTTCTGAAAGTAAAAAATCAGAAATGCAGAAAACACAACATTTACACAACAGTAAACCGTATAATTTACTTCCCATTCAACTAAAAATAACCATTTATACTCATCAAATTATTACGGAATAATTTATTCGCGCCATTACCCGAACACAAAATGGCGGCTCATATTCATATGAGGCGTGATTTGCAACATTGGCTCTGATTATACCATCAACATCGTGACAGCTGTTCTATCAATCATTTTCTATCAGGTCTCATGGAATCAATTACGAGCGCAACTGTTGCACAACCACTGTCCCACAAAATATAATTGGTTTAATTTGACGAACAAATCATGTGTCATTTCAATATGTCACATTCCGTTTTGTTGTTATGGATAGGAAAGTTATTAGTTTTCTGTTAAATTAAAAGCAATTGTAGGCATGTGGAAAGAGCATAGAGAAATCAAATCAAAATAAGTTATGTAATTCTATTCGTGGATTCACTTGGATGGTGTTAACATATAAAAGTTAAATTGTTGTTATAAGTAGACAAAGTAATTAAATATATTTGTGCGCCTCTGGGCAAAACATAGAGGACCTACCTATCTGATACCTGATTCTGATTCTGATTCTGATCTTCTTCTTCTTTAGTTCTGATAAAGCCAATAATTCTTATAATTTTCTTAATTAAGCTATTCCAGATACGTACTCAAAAATTTACGCTATTTTTAACTACGATAGAGCAATCAGCTGGCGAGGTAATCACCATAAAGGTATCACTACCTACACTGAATATTTTAATTAACTTTTCAAATGCATCTCAACTTTGGCATTAAAACTTTACAACCTGCACCATAAACACTATCATCATCATTATGACGCAAGGTTACGTCATTAGTGGCCAGTTTTATTTGACATCTCACAATGGCGCCAGTAGTAAAGCCGAACGTCAAACTTATGTCAAATTCAGTAGATTCAAATATAGTTCCATGTTCCTCCACTTTGCCAAGAAATACTGGCCCCGCTGTATATGACGGGAATCTAACAAGGAATACGTGTTTTATCGCGCACATACATCAAACTAATGACCTCAGCCTGCGGATGACCGCGTTCCTTATATTGCGACATTTCGACGCTCGTAACCGATGGCCGATGGCGTACTGATAATAAATGCAAGTTTTATAAGGCTTTTTATCGCAACGGAACGGAATTTATGCGTTCACAGCGGTTTAACTGTTCCCACGGCGATGCTTTATCGCGCTGAATGCTTTTTTAATTTGCCCATAAAGTATTTGCTTTGATGATAAGTACTTTCAATTAATATTTTTATGCGTTTTAAATATTTTGATGGCGATTTTCGTAAATTTCCTCTAATGCACGAATATTCTTTCGAATGTTAAAGTTTGGTGCACATTAACCGTTATGATAATTTCAGTTTCCATGCATAACCTCATTTGACTGTTTAGTAGGTACATTTGCATTGTCACAAAACGCAACTGATGTTTCATAGGTATTCAAACGCAAACTAGAGTAGCACCGTAATCAATCATGCCATCGATACTCGTCTAAACTTATCCGATTACACACATAGTGCATAAACCACGAGTCCAAATTCTGTTCGCAGTAAAACAGAGCTATGTCTGTGTTGCGTTTCAGTACGAACTACGGAAGCGGGCAGTGCATTTGGCCGCGAATTCGGGAAAGTTATTCGGCGAACGCGGCGTAGCCGGTCACTCGCGTATTGTTCCCGACGCGCCGTCCGCATCGCCTACTGAGCTCGGTTCCGTTCACTGCCACATAAAGAACCCCCTTTATTGCTCGCTGCTTGTGTGTGTGTAATCTATGCGTACTAAACCCTGAGCAAGAAAACTAATTCGAACATAAAGATCGTGCCGTTTTTGCTTGGAGTGCGCTGCAAAATTTTCATTTGGTTTCTGTAGGTAATAGGTGGAGTAATAAGTGGTGCTTGTTTATGGTCAATGAACTATCAAATAAAGTGTTCACTGTTTGAACAACGATTCATGTTTAGAAACGTTAGCAAAATACAAGTACCAATATTATAGTGCTTACCACGCTACATTACTGTTAGGTAGTTTCTCCAACAACACAGAGAACAATTGCATTTAAGCGAGACCCCTGTTTTCAGGTGCGTTAACGGCAGTTGAAATAAGCATAAAGTTGTTTCCTCGACAGCCGGATGCGGCGGCCATTCCGCGCGAATCTTGTTGAATTATTTGTACAAAATGGCGGCCAGCGACCGCCACTTACGCTTTGTCCTGCAAACCGTCCAGAAGCACGGTGTGTGAACATTATGGCGATATAAAACCGCTAATTGTTCTCGTTAAATGCACGCTTTTTCGCAATAAAAATTCTCATATAACAGAGAAAATAAACCAGAACTATAGCTGAACGTTAAACTGCGGACGTAATTTAATTCGCAATAATTTCACTTGTTATAATTTTCCTCTATAATCGTATTTAGCACTTACACCGGTATTCAGTAATAACAGCATTATTTGTGAGTACAGCGCTAAATGGATAATTAGATGATTACAAGTACGACGTCGAATTAAAGCTTTAGTGAAGCGAATAATCCAAAATATCAACACTGGATGCTGGGAGCGTACCAGTGAAATATTTCATGTAACGCTTTGCTCTACATCTCTTTATTCCATGTTCTGACATGTAAAGATAAAGCCTAATTAAAAACAACAAGCAGAGCGCCGAACAGATTAATCGTTAGGGTGCGGAGGCGCGGCCGTAACAAATATAATAAATTAACTCCACGTATCGTAATCGATCGTGTGTAGCATCGAGATGTTGACTTTTCAATTAAGTCGACTGCCGATCTTGTGCCGACAACCGTACGATTAATCAATCGTGGTCGGACGAATGGGGTCCGTACGGCCGTACCATGGGACGCGCCAAAATTATCACGAATTAATGGACCCTCAGTCTGGACAGGGAACTGCGCTCACTCATGTTTTATTTACTCGTCTCGCACTGGAATAGAAATAGCCAGGGGACGGACCACATTTACCTATTAGAGCAGTATTGATTTGTAGCCAGCACAATGTTTACTGGACGGTCTGTTGATTTTCTTTATTAAGTCCAAATGTATCTACATGTAACCGTCGTAAAAAAAACATGTTTTAAAAAAAAACTTTTTTTTACATTAATGTAAAAAAAGGTTTTTTTAAAACATGTTTTTTTTTTATGAATTTCCTAAATAGAATAGACACGTCTTTCAAGATCTTATAACCTCATTTATAATACAGCAGCAAAAAATACAATTTAACTTGTAAGTTCCTTAAAACAATAAAAACATTGCTGATAATCTACATCCGTTGTTATTAAAATTAGTCGATTCGAACATCACTATTCTTCCGAGTAATTCGTTATCTTAATCGAGTTGGCTCGATATTCAAATAGTGAGTTCGGTACTCGTAGTTGGTCGCTATCTATCGGGCCGAATATTTCGATTCGATACCCAATAGTCTATGCACGAAGTAATTACTTTTAACATCAATCTTGACCTCGTTTCGTTTAGTGTTACGATTAAAAGAACAATATTGTATTGAACGCTTTGAAATTCTACTTCAATGAAATTCGTTAATTTGTTCAAACATTTGAGTTGATTGTTTTGTTAAACAGAATTAATAAGTTGATTATGAAAACAAAGAGAACCGTTGGCTAGAGAGATTAGGTTTTTTCTTCGATTAATTGTCGATCAGTTTCAGGCCCATTGGTTTACTAGGCAGGTTCATTGTTATACAAAATGAATTCTTTTAGATTACGATTTTATAGTTTATGAATCGTTGTTCAAACAAAACACAATTCAGCCCAGAAGCTTTTTTATACTAAAAATAGACTTGCGTTTGGCCGCCACTCGCCTGATATGAAGCGATGACGCAGCCTAGGGTAGAGCACGCTTGCCTAGAAGAAACTGATTCACCCGATCTTCGAAGAGATCTTAATTATAATGATCGGGAAACAGAGAAGCTGGCAGTGAATTCCATAGACCGTCGCTCCGCACAATAAATGTGGAAGCATAGCGCTTTGTTCGGGTTCGTGGAACTTCAACCATATAACGGTAACGATTCACCGTATGATGATAGAATGGGGATGGGGGAATTAGATTGTGTAAATCGAAATCACACTGCACTGCTGCTTCACTTGCTTCGGTGAAGGAAAACATCGTAAGGAAATCAGCATACCTTACAGATATTTCTTAACGGTATGCAAAGCCAAGTCAGAGGCCCATGGGCGGCATAAAAACTCGGACACCAGGTTAGGCACTTACCACACGATTAAGAAAAAAGATTTGAAAGCACCGGTGGAAAGCACACTCTCCGAAATGTAACCGATAGGCTGAGAATAGCCCTCTCTTTGCTTGTGCCAATATCAAAGTTCAGAGTCAAAGTCAAAATTATTTATTTGCAGTAAAAGTGGTACAAAAGATGGTAAAATAATATGTAGTGCAGAGTAGGAGTTTGCATGCCAATTTTAATGGAGAAATGTGACAACATTTCTCCATTAAAATTGGCATGCAAACTCCTACTCTCTTCCTCCTCCAAGTTCCTACTCCAGCTTCATCCTAGTTTGACCCAACACATCGTCAACATTATCAAACACACAGACTAAACCAAAGTCATGTCCCTCATTCCCTTCACCCCTCACCCCAAAACTCGTACCCATCGACTATAACCCACATTATACATATGATTTGGGAGTACCAGTTTAATAGTTGCGGTCGCCGTCGGATTGTCGGTCGCATCGCACGACAGTTTGCGGCGCCCGGGCTCCAATTAGATTAAATCTAGATGCATACAAACCTAGCCATTACAGTAACGGATCGGAACAATGACGGAGTTTCGACAAACTAATTGTTTCGATAGTTATTTGGAATGAGGAAGTAATAAACTTACGATGTTCGGCGGAAGGCGGTGTCGGTATTTTAGTTGAAGATTGGGTATAAATGACATACCTATATGAAATTGACGTTGATAACAATGGGTTCAGCCTAAAGAACTTTAAAATTCTTCTAGAGAATTTCTTTTTCATCGTATAAAAGCTCCTAATACGGTAACCATAGATAAAAAATATAATAAAATCTTGTTGTGTGCTTATTGTTGTTGACAACCATTTAAATTATGTAAAGAGTGTTTTAATAGAGGTTAGAGAACTTTAAATTGCAATAAAACACAGACAAATATTTTTAATATCCATGGAATTGGCTTTATTTGACTTATAATTTTATGCCATTTACGTATATTTGAATATGATTTCGCGCATGTGACGATACGATTCATTTACTCAAACAAACCAGTCGCGATGGCTGTTCTGTTTGAGTAAATTAATCGTATTGCGCACTATTTGGCACGAGGCTCCGTCTTGTTTAAACCACATGTCTGCACAATTAATGCCTTCCAATTGAGGAAAAACGCCAGTTATGTTTGTTGTATTCGGTTTGAAAATAAGCAGGCTATTGGCAACAAGATAATGGGTTAGATTGTAGGTAGTGTAACTACAAACTTTCGCGTACTGTCATGTGCTACGAGCGCGTAGCAAACGTAGTCAATCATCACGTCGCGTCGTCGCTACGGCCGTAGCAACAATACAATTATTTTATTGTCTTCATACTTTTATTGTTTCTTTGTGTGGCTCAAATATAGTCTGCGTCTAAAGGGGATGAGCAGATTATGTGGAACGAGGGTAGCCACCTGCGATCTTGTGTAACATGTTACTTAGATGCCATCATCAATCAGACAGGCAAGTGTGGCGTATATCCCCCTTGGCGGCCATTGATAGAAAGCTATAAGGGAGAGCATGTCAAAATAAGTGTTAATAAAGTAAAACCCACAAAGGCGCAGTAGAAAAGAAATAGGAAACCAAAAATAATGATTTTTATTTTAGTTACTACTGCGGCCATAAATACCACAAGAGGGAAAATTTAGGTGACACAAAAGACCAAAAATGTAAACTTCAGACCACATCATAACTGGCAAGGCCTCTACCATGGCAAATATTATGATAAACGCGATGTTATGTTAAAAATACCGGCCAAGTGCGAGTCGGACACGAAGGGTTCCGTACCATTATCACAACATTAGACAAAACGTCACAAAATCACGTTTGTTGTATGGGAGCCCCACTTAAATATTTATTTATTCTGTTTTTAGTATCTAGAAGTAGAAGAGACCAATCAAACGAAGGTCAAAACACCAATGCTCATCCCTATGAATTGTACCTGTCTTTACCACTATTCCTATATTGGCTCTAGGCTGCATAGTCGGCTGATTGTGCCCGACTGGCTGCGGTTGGTCGGGTTTCCTCACCCATCCCGGAGCATGTATTTCCTTACATAATAGTGCCCTCTGGTGTATCCGGCTTGTCCGGGTCAGGCTTGCTCCTGGCTGGGTGTGGTGCTCAATCATCATCACCATCATCATTCTGTTTTTAGTATCGTTGTTATAGCGGCAACAGAAATACATCATCTGTGAAAATCTCAACTCTCTAGCTATCACGTTTCATGAGATACAGCCTGGTGACAGACAGACAGCAAGACAGGCGGACAGTGGAGTCTTAGTAATAGGGTCCCGTTATTACCCTTCGGGTTACGGAACCCTAAAAAAGTAAGTTTGGCGACCCGAATGGCGCAGCGGTAGTGAGGCTGCCTTCATTCTTAGGGTCCTGGGTTCGAATCCCGGTCGGAGCAAATGTTTGTGTGATGAGCATGGGCATTTGTTTCCGAGTCATGGATGTTTATATGTATATTAAAACAAAAAAAAAAAAAGTATCTATGTAGTATATCAACTATCTGGTGTCCACGACACAAGCCTCGTTGCTTAGTGTGGCACTGGATGGCGCTGTGTGTAATGTCCAGCGATATTTATTATTTATTATTATTAAGTATTTTTAAAACGACTTACCAACTAACCAGCGGCAAAGCAAATCTTTCCCCACAAAACTGACAAAATGGAGAAATTAATGATTGTCCGTACCATTCGTGTAGTAATCATTAAGTGAGCTAGAGGTCAGAGAAGGTGCAACGGGTATTGAAGCAATCACGCGCGTGCGCTCGAACCCGCTGTGCAGTGTTCCCGATCTGACATAACTTGTGTTTTAAAATATAGATATTTACTTTATGGTTGATTTCTTTAACAAAACATGACCTAATTTGACCTTTTATGGAAATAACTAAACATCACGCCTGTAATCCCATTCAGAGGTACAGGTCTGATCAGTATGTTTATTTTTATGTGTATAAAGATTGTGAAGTGTATGTTTGTAATTTCAAAATAATAGCTTTTTACTGAATGCTTAAGAAAGTATATACTTACAGTACCTATAACATTTGTTGTGTCCTAAAATACAGGCCTCGGCTTAGTTTAGGCGCCAGTCTCCCACAAATAAAATACTTTTTCCTGTATATATATATATGTTACAACATAAGTACTGTATGTTTTTTTATTTGTGGAAGAGAAATAAACATTTTTTTTTTTATTTATTTTTTTTTAATTTCGTCTGTCTGTTTGTCTGTTCCGGTAAATCTCCGAAACAGCTGTACCGATTTTAACGGGACTTTTACTGGCATATAGCTAATGCTATGAGGAGTAACTTAATAAAGACAAAAATAATTAGGGCTCCGTGCAAATAAAAAACCCTTTAAATTGTTAACAAAAACCGATTCAGACGGAAGTAATATTCTTTCTTGATAATTTCACTCGGACGAAGGTCGCTGGAAACAGCTAATCTTCATTAATTTACAACTCCTCAATTTACTTTCTTCTTTTCTAGTTATCACATTCCTTTGCCAGGTTGTACACAGCCTTAATACTTAAGACTTCTCACGTTTATTCTGCATCACATCCAGGCAATCTAGGTCATCTTAATTGCTAAAATAAAATATGTAATGTATGGAGTTAAAAAGTACGCAAGCTGTACTAAAATATCCATGCATACGACCAAACTCGTTCCCTATCGCGTTGAGACTCGAAAGAATATACTAATAAATATTTTTATCACTTCAATCGTAAAAAGAATGCATAAATGATACTCATCTACATGTAGAAAAACATCGGTGAACCGTTGATAGTATGTACACATATAGGTTGTCACATATAGGTTTTATCAGCAACACATTTGATTTTTATGAAACTATAAAGTCTTCTTATAACTTTCTCAGATTGTGGACACTAAAATTAACATACAAGAATATAAACGATATCTCATTATGTTTAAAATCTCGGAAAATCACAATCAAATCGCTAAATCTCAAATGTTATCACGAGAACGCTCCACAGATTCCACGTTGCTAATATGTTCTGAGCGCGCCGACGTAATTTAAAAGTATTAGAACCTTGGGAACTTCTACACGTTAAGATTTTTTAATATTCTTAACCCACATTTATCGTGGTACCGTAAAATGGACCTTATCTTGTTGAGAATAGAATTGTTGAAATGTTTATATGCAAAGTGCATTCCGTTAGAGTCTGAACATAATCGGATCGGGGCAATAAATTGGCTTGACGGTCCTACTTGTATTTCGGTTGTTCAGAATTTGTTCACACGACATAAGTCATTATCAAACGTGAATCTAAACAATGATTGCGCTTCCAACGTGTTTGTTATGTGATTACTATCTGTGTTTTATTAATACTTTGGGAAATAGAAAATGCGAGAACGTTTTGTGGATTTAGAAAATGTTTTAAGTTTTAAAAACATTGCTGCACGTGGAAAACGGAATTTAAATGTTTCGCTGCATTCTCTTTTGCTACAACATTTTTACCTAGTAAACGGTAGATATTATTTAATTAAAACCTGCAATTTTTGTTAGATATTATGAGGAAATACTCAATATCTAGGTAACTAGATAAACACATATATTTGAATCATCCAGTCACAAAATGGCGATCATAACAAAGTATAAGTAAGTAAACAATCGCCCCATGAAAATCTGGCAATATAATAGCAATGCTCGATAACTTCGAACCCAAATAAGTAAAACTATGCCGTCGATTAATTTCAATTTCAATACAATCCCAATAAACAGTAGTGAATAAATATCCCTTGTCCCCAACGGGGAGACAAATGGCCGTTTCGGACCATAGACTATACTAGCAATTGGCCTTAGCGAGGGTCAACAAATGCCAAATCTCGGGACCCATGAATCACGGGAACTGGGTGCATGGATCACGGTTTTTGTGTTGTGGGGTAAGTAGAGAGCTAGGGATATCGGCAAAGATCAATTTAAAGACAACTACCGAATGTGTACAAGTATGTGTACTAAACTCACACCTCTGCCTCACCCTTCGAGAATTCCAGACGAGATTTTAGGTTATGTTAACTAAGGTTTAAATAAAAAGAGGAAAAGAGTCCAAAGCCATTTACAAAAGTTGAAACAGGATAAAGAAAAGAAAATTAGAAACAAAAGGAAAAAGAAACAAAGAAAAATAATTTTGTCATTTAGAAGTTAAAAGGAAAACATCCTTTCAAAATGACTATTCTGTAATAAGTAAAGTACACAATAAAATGGATAGAGCATTTGAAATTACCTTATTAATTAGCAAAAAGCCAGCAACCACTCCAATCCATCTACGAAACTACAATATATACCTCCACAACAACGCAAATTGTTAAACAGGGTGTTTATCACCCACGCCCAGCAAAAATACAGGGCGGCCTTATCGAGGGACGACAAATGGTCCTAGGAGGCGCCATGAATTACACCAACTACTGACATTTGTCACACCACCACGTCATAACCGCGGCTCTGACCTTACAGCCTTCAAAACGTGAATTATTAGGCCATTGAAAACGGGCGCCGCCCGCCGCCATCTTTTAATTCGGGTAGAGGTGTGAATTTTGTTAAGTGATTTTGGCGCGATGAAAGAGGTTTTATAAAGAATTGATTTGGAACTATTCAGGTGTTACTTGCTTTTGAATAGTGTACTTAATATTGGTTAAGATATTTTAGAGTGGCACTTTATTATAAAATCAATGTTGCCAGTAAGAAAATGTCTGGTTCTTCAAGACAACATCATAACTGTATCATCTAAAGACCAAAATTTACACAGTTTAATTGCCTCATGTCCACCATTGTATACATGTGAAGTCCCCCAGTAAATCTCCGGCTATCCTATTAAGATAATAATCAGCAATTCGCCAACATCGACCACGGAACCCAAGGCCCCCATAACTAACCCCAAAGGATTTAAATCGTACATTTTTGGTAGGATTAATTAGAATTCCTCAGGCACAGTTTGTGATACGGGATTATCCTGTACCGCTAAACGTTGTCATAACCGTTAGCCAGGGTCTCTGTTCTCCTTTATGTGTAATTTCCAGACCCCATATCTTTGTTGGCCTAGGAAATTATGCTCCACTCACTGTAATATGGGATTAAATAGTTTAGAATACGAAATTCGTATGAAATAAAATAATATGTTGTAGCCTTGTAGGTTATGTTGGAAACTTGCGTTTAGAGAACAAGTATTATGTGGGTAATATTTCTGAATAGTGTCTGCTTTACCTACTAACATTTTCTTCGTTATAGGGTAGTCGTTATTCCTGAGAGGTTAAGCACAGGCATTAGTGCAGGAGCACTAAGTGCTATGTTTTAATAACCTTTTATAGGATGGAATACGATTATGGCTTCCCCGTTTACTACGAATAACATCCGTTGACTAGGTAAACAACGCAAAAACACTTACCTCCGCTGTATTATTACTCTCGCCATTACAACCCCAAATTGGTGCAAAATTAATTTTTTCTCCATACAAATACATGAACGTATAAAAATAATAAAGACGGCCATTATCCTCAATATTGTTTGGTAGTCATACAGTTTCCATGTAAATGTATGTTCTACTTCTAGGACCATTTCGGATTCCAGGACCAAGTTTTAAAAAGAAAGTTAATAGGACACAGTTGGTAAACAAATGAAATATGACGTAAAATTAACAGAAAGGGCACAAATTCTACAATAACACCCCTGAGTGTCACCCCCGGCTAATATATTCATGAGACAATAATCGTTATCGGCCACACTGCGCACTTGACTGAACTTAGAGTTACAATCAAAACTTGTCTACCTATAGAGATGGGTAGATAGGGTAACATTTGGATATTAGTCGATTAATGGCGCCGATAACAATTAACACCCAATTTATGGAAGGTGAACGACGAATTACTCATAAGCAATGAATCTGCGGAAGATTGATTAAGTTTGTTCCGGTATTTTTACTGTCAATACCCGATATCAATGAATATTCAAGCTTACACACGCAGCGCTCATAAAATAAACAACAATAAATCCGACCGAGACGATTTTACTACTTAATAGCATCGCTATACGTTGAGCTGACTCGGCTAAGTAATCAGCTTGTATATGGTCGAGTTCTCGGTAATCGAATACGCCGATAGAGTGAGTACATCACTACTAAGTCCTAGGGCGTCCTAAGTGCCTCGGGACAGCACTTGGAGCGTGATGAGAATCGCAGCCACTGAAGGATTTAGGGGGATAATGTGTATGAAATACAATGCTCTGATAAACTTCGGCGCGGTATGTACGACATGATACATTTTGCCCCGCGGCGCTAGTTGGGCCCGGCGCGGCGGACCCGATATGTGTACCGGATTGATTTTCGAATTCTAAGAAAAGTAGAGCAATTTATATCCAGTTACGTGATATCAATCTAAATTTGAATGTAACCGTATTTGATTTACATTCATCGGAACCGCCTAATAGAAAACTTAATTAATAAAATTGGAGAACAAACATTCCTTCAAGGCTTTATACGGCTGTTTGCGTTTCACTTTTAGTGGCACAAATACAAACACAACTAAACCACATTACCGCTCGCTTCCAAGCTTCGCAACACGAACAAAGTTGGTAACAAGCAGGAAGACATCAGAGTATCAACGAAGTTACACTCGTTAAAATACTTGCTGACAACTGAGTCGGCTGTATGCTATCGGCTAACTAACTTCAATGAGAATTACAGTTCCAATCGCCTTCGGGAGTGCATCGAGGGATGCGCGTGTTATCGGCGTCGCCACGCGGCACACTCCCCCTGAACGAGGAGTTCCTAACTCCTCTTATTTATTCTTCATATTCCCGCGAAGTGCGCTGGAGGATTATTGGCCTGTTATCGGAAGTGGATAAATTACTTTATTACTCGCTCGCGGGGAACCCTTTCGGCGCTGTAAAATGCGAGCATCAAAGCTATTTTCACGGCGGAATAACGCTCGTTCCGCTTATAAAAGGATTCATTTTTAAATCGATAGGTATTATTTTGCGTGTGAATAATCGTCCGGCGTTATGGAAAAATGAATGTGTCGCACCAGCACCTTTCCCGCTCGGCCGGCTTCGATATTTTCGGTCAAGTGTTTTTCTATATCGCGCCGAGGTCAATATTGTGATATAGTACTATACCTGAGTACAATAATATTAATATTAGGTGACCGTATTTCTTCTACAGAGCATAAAGATCTGTCTTGAATATTAATCCATCTCTACTTAGCTCATAAATTCGTACAGAATACTAATTACTCATTTAATATTTACATTAATTTTAATATATCATCCCCCAATCTTATCTTCGGTCAGTCCCATTGCCTTTGGCTAAAAACGGAATCATGCTAATTTCGAAAATGGACTACCCTTCAATTAATTATTAAGGAACTGAAAACCCTTTTAACCCCGTTTGGTACGAAACGTAACGGCGGAATGGGTGCGGTCATTTATCTTTATAAGTGTTCGGGGTATTAGCGGGGTGGGGCAGCATTCGTTACGTGACTTTATACTAATGTCATTAATCGGATGGAGTGGACATCACTAGGTTTGTGAAATTAATGCTATGGCAACACTGAAGCGTCAACATCAAACCGACAGTTGACAGCAAAATTGGCGGGAACTGAAAATAAATCCTTGTTTAATCTGAAATTATGTATTTAACGCTGTAGCATCTCAGAATGGTTTTATTTGCATTGCCATCAAAACGTAACCGCGACAATACAAGTGGGTGCTTCAATATTCAACAAACAGGCTTGCCTGTTGTTGTGTTAATCCCTCCGGATTATCCCACTTACTTGGAGTTTGATCAATTTAAACACCGGCACTGAAGCCTTTTAATAATCTCTTTGTTTACGTTTAATTCCGAGCTTCGGGTCTTAATTCTAATGTGAGTAATGTTGCTTGATTGAAATTACTATAAGTACTTACAGTTCAGCGAGTTTGTTGAGTACATTTAATATTAATTAGCAGAACACGTGTTCAAGATACCTAATGCTTAACTAAATAACTTTAGTAACTGTTACCAAATTTTATATTCCCTTTGGACATCATTTACTTACATTACATAACAGAAATTCTAAAGCTAAACGCAAAATTAATGTTTTCTAAAAATTAAATTCTCGTGTGACCCAAATTGTTACAATGTGTACTTAACTACATTCTGTTTATTAGCGAAACTATCCCAACAATTTAACAATTCAGGTAACAAGAAAAACTAGTTGCCTCAGCATAATAATGTTCACAGTTTACACCCGAAACATTTTTAACGGCCGCCATTTACTGGGGTCGGCTACATGTAGTGTGTACTGTGTGTAGCCAAAATATATAGTCGTTAGCATAATACTGTTTCTGACTCTTTAATTACGCAACTATGTGTTATGTAGAAATAGCAAATGCTTTTTATTACTTAGAGAGAAAGCTTGCGAACTTTCCAGTCGCAAACCGTTGGTTATTATGTTAAACCTCTTATCTGTCAGCAATAGTAACAAGTAACAAACAATGCTAGAGGAAATGTAGCTTTTTCAATGACGGATTGTTTATGGTTTACTCTCGTTCAAAAATGGAACACAAACAGGATTTTTAAATATTAACTCGACACACTCGACATGTTTTTCGCTTATTGTTCGAAGCCAGTTTGTATGTAAATTGAACGATAAGAGAAAATGGAAGGATATCAAGGGTTTTAGCCATAAAACTAACTTTTGCATTACAGCTCACTGTGTTCGTTAGCTATAAAACTAGCAACCAATTTACCAATTAAGCGTTCGATTCGAATCAAAAGTGGCCCCTGCTCATTTTTACCTGTCGAACGTCTAAAATTTACGGTTACATTATTAACTTGAACCCTGCGATAGTAAATAAATTTCAGTAGTTTTAACTTAAATTTCATTGTGCATAAATAACCTCGTTCAATGGGCCGATGTCACAACTTGTCGGACAATAAATTACTGACAGATGAAATGCGCCGCCAGCCCTCTCCGTTAATAATAAACAGGGTTTTCAACAAAAATAAAACTTTTAGATGTATAATTGAAACGGATTAAAGGTGATACTTGTCCAATTACTCCGGTTTTATTGCTATTCTTCTATTTTCGGCTGTCTGTAGGTGTATTCTAATAAACGGCCTGTCAAAACATGATGTATATCTTTAACAATGGGACAGTAATGTCTTGATTAAGATATTTATCAAAGCCAGCGTCTGTTACTCACAAATCAACGATATTTAGCAACAGAACGATTGTAATTAAAAATATCATTAGCGAAGTTTAGTAGTCCTAAGTTATTAATGTTACTTCCATTTTAATTTATCTAGCTGTAATACGAACGTTAAGAAATTATTTAGATTAAGCAATCAAATAGGTACAGAAAGCCGCTATTTATTTAAAATAATTAATGACTTTTGAATTTCTGACCTAGACTTTTTAAATAGGATCTAAGAGAAAATCCAGACTACGAACTACAGATATTCAATATTTGATTCGCCCTTATCTAGCTGAAAACATTTAATAAGCTTTTGCAGACCAAGCCACAGAATACATAATAGTCCAAGTACCAAGCTCAAACCTCCAGGCAAGGTAGCCGTAGTTTCGAGTCCCATAGCAACTTTAAACGTGAACGGATAAGATCTCATTTCGTTAACATAAACAGCGCTTTGTTTAATCCTTGCTCGACTGGATGTGAGACACCGATTTGTCTTTGTTTCTTTCTATTAAATTCAACACAAAACCACCACGCGCCATTTTGTTTTTACCATTTTCAAGATGGCAACATTGTAGCGCTCCACCACCGCCATTACTAAATGAAATATTGTGAAATAGCAATGAATGTTTACGTCATCTCATGTTTTTTAAAAGTATAATTTTTACTGTATTTTATTCATTTGCGTATTGTGGGTTTTATTTCTGAACATGAGGATTTTTAAGAGGTATTGTGAAGCGAATTATTTTGCAGGTTCTCTTTTCTGAATTCTTATTAACTTTTTGTACCCTATTATGACCTTTAACGACGTCAAGACCATACATATCGCCTAAAACATAAGCGTTTATTGGTATCTGGGCACATATTGCGATCGCGTAAGTACAAGACGGAGCTACCCTTAATGGGCGCTAATCCATCTCAGTCATGTGCACTTCCATTTCCTCGGGACGTGAAGGAACGTTCGGTCATTCTGAATGGCGGATATTTCATACTGTATGGGAAAAAATCTATCCCACAAATAAATGTGTTTGAGACCTAAGTGAAACCATTTGCGCACAAGTGTCAGAGGAATTTATTCCGCAAATAGAATGATATTTACTCAACGGATTCGGGGATATTTATTTGGAGAAAAAATGTGATACCTCTATCATATAAATACTTGTATTTAGGTTTGAATCAAGTCTCAATTAGTGTTATCTTAAAAAATGCAAAACAAAAAGTGCACAAGGAGTCCGGATTTCAATTTAAAAAGAAAGTTAGCAAAGAAAACAAAACATAATAGAATTCGAAATTCGAATGTGCCACGTGATTACGTTTCGTTTAACACGGAGGCGCGTTAAGCCCGACTCATTCAAGATCACTCGACATAATTAACGCCTACATTGAGTTATTTACACGCCCGCATGTGGCGGCGGAAACGACAAGAACGATTGACGTGCCTAATTCTTAAATTATTTACAGAATCTATCCGACAAATCCGATAAAAGTCGATCGATGCGGAAAACAAATGAAATTGCTGCTAGAACAATTGACGTTTCGAATTATTTATCAGACATGCAGTCTTTTCACAGCACGTCAAAGTTGCCATAAAAAAGAAACCGGCAATTTTACGCTTATATGCATCAACAGCGTAAAATTTATTACTCAGCCAGCTAGCCCAGCACGCCCCGATCTGCCATATTTATTTTCTTGTTTATGGCTTTTAATCAAGTGACATTTCCGTGACTGCAACACTAACACCGCGGATGCACGGAACCTGCTTTAGTTTGTCCATTTCATTGTAATTTTAACTTATTGTTCACTTTATAAAATTTTATTTACATTTCCATGCATAAGCAAAACTGTAGAGAGCAGACAATATTTGTTTTCGTTTTAACAACATGATTTCAGTTCTGTTAAAAGATATTACAGTGATTTTCTGATTTGGATGGTTCGTTATTTTGCTGTTATTTCATTTCATTTATTTTCGCAAATAGAAACAAACATTCAAGTTAAAGCTTGCCGACAGAAGTCAACCGAACAGTTAACATACGATATTAAGCAAGTGATCGATGCAAAAGCTACACTTTCTCATGAAAAACTAGGATGGGCGTCACCCCATCCATCAGGGCTTGCCGGTCGACATCCAACAACTACTTAATGTACTTATTGCACGTCATCGATCACCCCCAGACGACACCCGAATCCATTAAACCATGTCTAATTGATCGCCGTAGGAATTGAAAACGGCAAAAAGTAGCCGGGTAGTCGTAGTCGGGTAGCAGGATACCCGGGGTACCGGGTCCCCGGACGACGGAGTCTAAAGTATTTGGTGTGCAACTATGCAGGAAGTCGTCGGCGAGGGTGGACGAAATAGCTTCGGTGAAATTTAGGAAATTCCAGCTGGAATTTGTTTAAATACATGGGAATAATACTTAGTAGCGCTTTTGTAGTGCGACGAAAAATATCTAGAGATACATTATAGAAATTCGCATCCAAATGTTTTCTTAATCGGTTCGAAGGTGAATAAATTCCGTAAGTCCACGATATAATAAATCTTTGTATAGGTATACTGGCCAGCAGTATTTTATCATCAACAATTTTATTTTTTATTTATTAACAGAACAATACCTACTGATTGGCAGCACAGAGCAAGTCCCTGCCAACTTTTAATAGCCCTTTCATTCTCTCTTATCGAGCGTTTGCCGATAATTTACGACATATTATGTTAGTGCTATGGATAAAGGACGGTTTTATACGGTTTACCTTATAACAAGATTTATAAAAACGTAAGTGTATAATGTATACGATACATTATTAGTATGAAAAAACTCTAATCTTGCTACTTGTTTCGCCTACCTTACTACAGAGCTGACTTGGTGGACTCTGAGATCTGCGCAACGCCCAATAAAACTTTGTTCTACCTACGAACCTTGAAAAATAAGATTGAGATAGGCTGTACTACAATAGTGTATTATATAAAATAGTGGTGCTATCGGTACCGGAGAGCACGCACGTGGCTCGGAGCACGGCATACCTCAGATAGTCGCCATTGCTGGCTCGCCACCCGACCCGCCGTATGTGCACATGAGGCTATGTACCTGTATGTTTAGGTACTGTCCAAACTATAGGTACCTTATACCACATAAGGTATATTAATATTAACATCATTTCAACTAGGACGCTCACACCGAAGGCTGTAAGTTGCACGGAGAGTTACAGAGCGTTCCATGGTCTATAAAACTGGTAGATCGAGTCCCAAACGTCTTCTTCTTTGCATGTCGATGGTCTCAAATTATACCCGACCAGTATATAGCCACCTGCACAGCTCTTTCGTTGGCTTCGTTTAAATCCACACGTTTCAAACGTCGAAATCCGTAGACGTACAAAACAGCAGGACAACTTTCAAGGCGCGGTGATGGCAGCTGGAGTAAAGCTGTGACCGAGTGTGGGCCAAGAAATGGAAAGACATTGTTGCCATCGCGGGTAAGAAGGTCGATGCTGGCAAAGTAACGAAGAGTAGCCTATACTACCTACACTTGCGTTTCATCATCTGCCTAGCCTTTTCCCAACTACGTTGTAGTCGACTTTCTTTCTAACCGAATCCAGCTGAATATCAGTATTTTACATGGAACGACTGCCTGTATGGGAAATACGGATACCCTTTGGTAAGACTGTTCGTCAGACTTTCGGGCCACTGCCTACACAATGGGACCAACGGCTTAACGTGCTTTCCGAGGCACGGAGGATACTTGGTTTGTAATGGCTGGTCACCCGTCCACGTACCGTCCTAGGCAAGCGTGGCTTAACCTGACGATCGACCCAAGCGGCTGTTCCTATTTCGCCACGAGGTCCACGAGCTACACTTGAGCTTCATTTCACAAAAAAAGATGTATTTGGTTTACTGGTTATCTTTTACTGTGTCTATACTTAGTTGTACTGTTCAGATTAGCTACAATGGTACTTACACTATCGGCAATTGCTTAGGTATATTTCGAAGAAAGGATTGTTGAGTAATGCTTGGCGGACCTCAAATTGCGGGCGTTGAAACTTGGGCACTGAATTTGTAACTTCTTAGGTAACGTTATTATTGGCCTACCTTTTGTTTATGTATAGACCTATGTCTCGGCTACTTGTAAGACAGTAAAATGCGGCTGAATTGATTAAAACTTGTAAGAAAACTTTTTTTGCAAACTATTTGTTCTAATGGTAGCAAGCACGTCGGGCACCCGGAACCTTGCTTATTAGCCTCTAGTGATGCTATCTCCTATAAGGGAACTGAAGAAACCTGTCCCTCAATAAATCTAACAGCCCCTATAACCACAATAGAACAACGGCACTATTTCTTGAAGCACCCTGTATCCTTCAACTATTGGTAGCTCACAATAGCGGGTGATTGCTCCGTGCGCCTGCAGAAATCACCCTGTATATTGTGTGGGTCAAACCATGAGATCTTTCTTTCTTAGAGGAAATTAAAATTAACGAGAACTACCTGCTGGATGTAAATAGCTGAACGAACTAGCGAACTACCCATTTTATAAGAAAGTAAGTAAATTAACTATATAACACATTTGCTCGTAAAGGGTCTCTTATTTCACCAATTTTAATATCGTATTGTATCTCATTACGTACTTGTGCGTTATTGTAATGTAAAACGCACGGTTTATCAAGATGCTCCGTTTATAACGAACGGTACTTTTTTAAATCTTAGCAAAGAGTTTTTATGTCAGAAAAGTGGTCAACATTTTATGAATAAAATTAACTTTGGGAGATAAAATATAACATTAATAACTTGACAACATTAAAAATGCCAACTGCAACGTAATCTGCTTTAACAAGTGATTAAAGATTTATTCGTTTAAGGGCTATATATCCCACAAATGGCTCAGCATGATCCTCCGTTACTCCTAAAATACTGCAGCATTAATTTTAAAATAAATGTATGGTAAAGTTGAGGATTAATACTAAGTCCTATGTGTGACGAAAACACGATTCCATTCATTTTTCTCGATATAAAAAAATTTCAAAGTTACCTCCAAATCGAACAATAAAACGCTGGTATTCAAAAAGTACTTGAAATTAGATTATAAAACTTTGCATACTAACTGAACTAACTATAAAGCAAGTCTTATGTGTTTTATTTTTTTAATCCAATCAATAGATTTTTGTAAATCGCAAAAAACCACTCATTTCGCACTATTCGGCCGCAGTGACTGACGTAACAACCGCTTTGTAGTGCAAGCTGATTAGAACTTTATTCTAACAGAATTTCAAACGAAGTTTGAACCACCACAAATAGAGTTGCTAGTTTTAGGGTTAGAAGGGCCTTAAGAAAGTTCGAGTTTTATTTATTTCCTCGCAAATATGTTATAAAACGTCGTATGATATACGTGCGCTTTGATAATTACAGCCTCTGCTTTCCTATAGCCCTCGCCTACGGCTCGGGCTAGCAATATCGCCTCGGCTGTAATTTTCAACTTACCACACTTATATCATAATGTACTATAAAATATTCATAATTTTAATTAAGCAGCGCGCGTACCTTTTTTACAGTGATAGTAAAAGAGTTGCCTATGGCTGCTGTAAAAACATCGTATTCAAATATACATACTATCACGCATTTTTCCTCCCACTCATCTCCATGAGTGTAGGCAGAAACGACAGAACTCCTTCCACTATAATCCTTTCGCTTCGTCCGCGTTCATTGTACTACGATAGGCTTGTGTCCTGAAGAAATCTAATTAGTCCGTCAGTTAGATTATCAAAAAATATTTGACACGTATTTTTTCTTTTGTTACGTAAACCAAAATTGACGAAGATACGACGCTTTTAAATTCTCAATACGTCACGCCGTGGTATAATTTTTAGTGCGTTCCGACGTCACGAGCCCCCACTCCCGAGTTTTGATGCGTTTTATCTTTGTCAATATTCATTGATTTACAAAAACAAAAAATACGTGTCTATTATTTTCCAATACTATAACTGACGGACTAAATAGGTTTGCAATTTATTGATGGTGAAAACTAGCCTATTTATAGTAGAGTAATACGCTGCCGACCTTCATAAAGATCAGCTCAAATTAGTTCAGTGTATGTCCTTCTAGGGCATCTCCAACATTCCATTCACCACTTATGAAATAGTTTTAAAATGGTTTATATGTTTGTTACTGTGTGCATTCATCAGAAAAAAGAAACAAAAAGTACCGCGGTATTTAGTTTCTTTCTTCTAATGAAACAAACATTTAAACTATACACGAACCCTGAAAACATAACACTCCTTATTTTCGGCAGTCGTGTAAAAAATACCGGTATTTATTTGTCTCGCACAGGACAAAACAAAATGAAATTAACGATAAAACAAAATTATAAAAGTAAACAAAAGAAAAAAAAAAGAAGACATACAATAAACTAAATTGGTCATTTAAGAAGCCAAAAGGCATATCTCAGCTGCTGCTGCCAGTTTTGGTATTCTGATAATAAGTCCCTTAAGGTGAATGTGCCTGACTGACATGGGTTTAGGAATGTGTTTATTAGTTACGTGAAATATATATATATTTTTAATAAGCTTTAAGTTATCTTAAACTTCTAAATAAAGTACTTAACTCTATATTATGGTGGTAACATGATATTATATAAGTAGAACTTACGCATGTCACATGTCACATACTTTTTAAGCTCCATATCAAAAGACTGATTTCATAAAAATACGTAGCATTAGGTTGAAAAAAAAGCCTGTGATTGTAATCCCTCTGAATCTGTTGTTTACATTTACAAAAAAAAGTCATAGGAAAGTAAAGCAAGCAAAATAATATGCGTGTTATTTACATCAAAGTATACCCCGAAGCATAGATATAAAAAAAATCCAACCTGCCATAAATAATTGGAAGCAGGGGTGATCAAACACATAACATTACGCTTGTTGTTTCCGCGAAGGGTAAGGCAGAGGTGACCTGTAACAGTAGACCCAAATTACGCCTGTAATGTTTTTGGCGCATTTTTTTTTTCTTCTTTCTTTTTGTAGTAGAGGGCGAACCATTCTTATCGACCTCTTTCAAGTTCAACTATTTTCCCTCCATCGCTTATATTCTACGTCAAAACATAATTCACCTCAGATGGCCTCTAAGAAATCTTAGATAATGCGTTCCGAAGTTCGAAGCCCATTTCAGTCATTTATTTCTCTCGCTCCTTGCTCGAGAATCGTAATTGTACCTCTATTATACCTTTGTTCAATTCAGAAGGTACTTTTAAAGGTATTCTCAGAAATTATTAACTTAATATTAATTATTCTTGAAGGTAATTGAATTTGACCTCTGTTAAAATCTCAGTTTCGTTAATTCAGTTCAGGACTTCAGGTAGGCAGGGAAAGAAAATTTTCTTAGACAATGTTCTTCGTTATGATTTTCACTTAATAAAGCATTATTTAATATTTTATTTGTGAAACTTGGCTCATAATAAATTAAGCACCTCGTATTAGACGTCTGCATTTTACGTTTTACGTCTGCATTTTACGTGTTTTTTGCAATTTGCCGGCCAGTGAAAACATGCGTATTACGACCGCGAAACATATTTTGTTCAACATACAGCCTCCGGCAAATTTTTAAAAAACATAAGAAAATTTGAATTTCGCGGGCTATACCCTTTTTTTCGGATGGCAAATCATCATGACCCCTCCCGGTCTGGAGGGAGCAGAAGGAAGTGTCAGACATTTACTTACTAAAACCCATCCATGTTCCTTCATTGCCCTCTGTGTTCCAAGCCCGCGGTATCTCTTTCGAACAGTCCCGCAGCCCCGGCAGGATTCGGCCCTTCCTTTTGCTGACATCTCTTGGAGTGTACATAATGAAGGTCACGGCTCTATAATTATAGATTTAATCCACCATACATCGGTTGAGCTGGTCTAGCACCGCTCTAATACTGCCGAATAAGAGGTCACCTTATACTGCTTTTGTTATCACTGACTTGCCGCCTATTGTACAATCGTCTTGCTGGACCACTGTCATTTCCCTGGATAAGGACAGATTTAGGTGAGAGGCTAGGTCTTAGAACTGTGTCTAGACTAACGTGATATGACAATGAAAATACACCTACCTAGTTATCAAGTTCCCCAATAATATCAAAGCAAGAGTGAACATGACAGGCATCTTCTGGGCACGCTCGTTCCATCATAGACCTCATCCATCGCTTTCCATCAGGCGTGATCGAGGTCAAGAGCAGATCTATTTTACAATAAAGAAAATATCTATCACAAATTAATTCACCAGCAATTTTATCATTCACCAACTTATCTGCTTATCTCAATAAAAGCTCAGTCAAACTTATCTATCAACTCAAAATCTAATAAAATACTGCCGTAGACCCGAACAATAAAAACAAACCTACGATCAACCGTTACCAGAAAACACGTCATTATCACACGATATCAACCGCGACAAGGCACACGGTATTGTCTCAGAAATATCTTACATGCTAATGTCCACTTAATTTAGTTCACCCGAGAACCACAGAAAAATAAATATAACGAAGATTCACATTCTAAGGGCAGATTTCTCAAGTGAAACTGATCGTGAAGGGCACGTTTATATAAACGTTTTTCTATAATTTATAACAATGAGACACTGACAGCTTATAGACGTGGTTTAGGTGTGTTGATCGCGTTCGGTTCCATTGGTCAAATTGGTCCCAAGAAAATATAATTGAAAATACAGTTTTTGAATTCAAAGTTGCCTGTTGTATTATGAAAGTGTTCTTGTTATTTACGCATCTGGCTTCAAATAACTTTTCAACTGTTGTCGATTCCATGTGTAGACAAGTGAACCTATTGTAACTTACTACTTCGTGCCCGATAGACTCTTGCGCAAGTGCGCGGGTGGTCCGGCCACCCAGCCACATCACAGTTATCGATAACGCACCACACTAGCCCACTAAAGTACGTTACATGTCGATTTTATCGAGCGCTTTAATTATAATAGGTGGCCGCCGCCTCTATTTATCGATGACCAAGAAATATGAGATAGTGCGACAAGGAAGCTTAATGTACCACAGATAACCTCTGCAGCGATTTATTTTGACGTTTTGCTTTTATTATCTGTGGCACGACGATTTTTGATAGCCGATAGCGAGCGAGTTAAGCCGCACAGGCTTTAATGCACCATTCAATTTTATTTGTCGTTCATTCAATTTTATGAAAGTGCATAGTGAGGCTCTTTTTTCAAGCTACATTTTTAATATTGCTTCAAAAGACTTCACGCACTGCAGTAGCCAAGACTGTCCACTTTTCCATTTTACCATTCAAGTTTAGTACCACAATGGTAAAGCCACTTCTCTACGGTAGCGGTAATTCAATAACCAAATAGCGATCGATGTCAAGTGAATCTGCAAAAATATGGCACACTTCCCGTAATTAATGGAAAACATCAACACACTCATAAATAGGGCAGGGTGTTGCGTCAGACCATTTTCCAATTTACCCCTTGTGTAATGTTGATTGGTGTGAGGACCTCCAATATAAACGTAATCGGCTTTTAATTACCGGTCCCAAACAAATCCGCATCGCGGCCCGGCCGCCGCGCCGACCTAACCGTGTAACCGTGGTGCCCCAGCAATGTTCGCATCCGACGTAGGTACCTATCGACGATTTAGAAACAGTTCCCGTGATTCGATGCGCGCGAATCCCTCGCGGTATTTCCTTACGAAGTATCTTAATTGCGGCTAATTGCAAGAAAAGCCCTCCCATTAAAGCCCCCCTCTTCGCAAAGAGTAAACGAATTAACAGACACGTAGCTCACTAACAAAGAGGCGGTAAATTCGTTTTAAAACACGCCCGGTTCAGGTGTGAAAAAGCCAGCTCTAAGTAGAATAGATTAAAGTATGCTAAAGCAAACAAGGCGAGATTTTCCCGCGATAAAATCGTAAAGTTCCATTTTGTGCTGCTCCGTAATAACAAAAAAGTAGGTTTCATTTGAAAAAAAAAAGAAGTAAAATCATAGTTTATATTCCAATAAATTGGAACGTTCCTACATTCAAATTCGGAATTGAGCTGCGTTTTGTTTCTTCGTCGCACGTATCACAAAGTGGGCTGTTAATGTTACGGTTAATTGACCGACTCATTAGTGGCAGACGGTGGCGGAAGGCGGCATCTCTTCAGAACTATACTTAGTGCAACATTAGGCCAGCGTGACCTTTAACTCCACGGTACACGGTTGAATTTTGTGTGAAAACATTTTCCTAATACTGAGAAGTGTTTAGAATCGTGCGAACTGCGTTCGGTTTCCGCTCTCGCAAGTTCAATACCACGACGACTGCATTTAAGGCTACCGTGCTTTTGAAGTTACATTGAATGAAAGTATTTCTTAACATACAACGCTGTATGGAATTGATTTTTTTTCTTTACTGATAAAAATAAAGGAGTAGTGTAGTATTGTTTTCTATTGTAATATTATACACGAGAATAGGAGAATGAATTACGAACTAAGGAACTAGAGATCGCATTCATATTTTTACTCGTAAATCATTAAATATTTTCCTAATTAAAAATTATATAATTACGTTGACATACAACCTTAATGGGGTTAGCAGGTGAGGATATTAAACGCAGTGTGTATAATCTGTGCCGACACAAACTCCATCTGTAGTTATGATGACACAAGTGCACATAGCGTGCACTAGACATTTGAACATTAACCGAACGCACCCGACAATTATTATCGGCTAATATAGTACCTACACGCCTACACGTTATAGGCGGGATTGCTAATGCAATTTCTCTAATTAATCTATGGATAAACCGCGGTTTTCTGTGGGAGATAATGGTGGTTCAATGCGAGGATGCCAACATTTTATGTACTGATAAACTATCGTGCAAAAGGTTTTACATTAGGCTTTTTATTTGCATACCTTTGCCTACTTTTTCTAGGCATCGAAAAATTTGGCTCCCACACTCAGGTGACTCAGGTGCGTTTTTGCGTTTTCGCGTAAATCTGCTTTCCAATACAAAATGCGATATTGTGATATTAGACCAGTGTAGATATCTCTGAAAATGGTCAAAAAACGAAAAAATTCATAGTAGGATGAAACCCATTGTAAAAGAAAGAAAATACAATAAAAAGAAAGGAAAAATAATTTACGGGCGATCTGAGGTCGGGAAGTGAGAGGGGGGGGGGGTTAAGGGTATATAAAACGGTTTATCTCGATTTCCGGCTAAACTACAAATCCTATGGAAAAAAGGTTGTAGGTAATAAAAAGATCTACAACTTCTGCATGTACACTCTTTTACATAACATCAAAATTTATGTGAAAAATTCAAATAACCAAGTTTTTTATTTTTATTTTTTGAAAAACTTTTTTTTTTACGAAATTTAATGGAAACTTTAATTTCCTTTTATGTCCCAAAGACGCTGTAATTTTTTTGATTTAAAATATTTATTTTTTTCACCTTATTTTGACTTAATAAAGAAAAAGCACCCTAATTTTCAATCGAAAATTCTCACGTCAAAATTGAGTCTATATGAGTTCTTAGAACATTTGGTATTGGGAGTGGCACGCAGAAACGCAAAAACGCGCCTGTGTGTGGGAGCCATGGGAGGCTCAGGAGGCTTTATGTCATAGATGCGTTTACATAAATTTGTTGTAATTTTGTCACATTTATTTCCTCGCGTGGGTTTTTAAGTAGGTGCGTTTTTATTTGTAATTTCAATAGCTGTTCTTATTTGATTTACCCCTTGTGAAAATTGTAAATTTAACTAAACATATTTTATTTCCTCTTTTCAGGTAAGTCCAATGTCTAACACAACAATAATGTTACATGGAGAGCAAGACCGAGTAAGTACGATATAATCAAATTTATTAAGAACATGACTTGACAAATGAGGGATGTTGGAAGTCGTAAACCTTTTAGGCGTAGGTAAGTTTGAAGTTGTAAGTCTTGGAAGTAAAGAGCTAACAAAACAAATTAAATTTGCTTTTTCTGGCTCGCAGCGGTGAAAAAATTGGTTTCTAAAAAAGAGGCTTTAGTTCAATTTTTCCAGTCCTTTAACAATTTTATTTATTTTGTTTTCTATTAGTCTAAACATAAACATTAGAGCCTCACAATAGTCGTAAATTGTCGTTACAAATATGTAACGACAATTTATTATGTACTTACCATAAATAGTCTTCTCCGCCATTTTCATAGACAAAACTAGCAAACACAACATAACAAAAGCTTCTCAACAATAATCCAGACATAACAAAACCACTATAATATCCTCAACATAAAATAAGAAAACAACCCGAAACTTTTTGTAAGATTTTCAACCTTTTCAACAAAAGGTACTAAACCTTTTTCATTACCTTCAAGTTGAGACGCGGCCATCTTTCATTCGCTGTCTTGAAGACGCGACGCGACGCAACTGTCGTCCCGTTCATATCACGGTATTAAAACTTTTGGAAGCGGCTCGAGGACTCGTGGTAGGTACTAAGAAGTTTTTCTTTATATTTACATAATTTTCGTGGCAAGAGTTGTGGGGATAAATGTTTATTTAGCTAGTTCTTTTTGAGTGTTGCTGACTGAGTTTTAGGATGATTACGCTAGAAGTTTCTTACAAAATATGTTTATTCTTAAATAATTTCCAAGCCCAAGATTTTATACTGCTGTATTAATTACCAAGTAATCCCTCGTAAAGTACAAATCCCTCGTAAAATTGGACTCTTCCATTAGTCCCAACTATTTAGCTCACGAATAAACATTAGCAGTAATAGCTCCATTCTAAAACACAGTCATTAGTTAGAAACCCAGCAATGGTCCATAAAGCGTAGAGGTGGCTTTACAGTACACATACACATATTATATTATATGTACGTTTAATACCTGTGTGCCCTTAGCGTAGTCAATTAACACGTACTTATGATCTCATTCACTTCCAGTATGTCTGTCTAGTAAAATCCGCGACACAGCACAACGAGGCAACTCGTAAAACCGAATTAAAAGCGCGAAAATGCCAAAGTTAGCGATGGTTTGATGAATTGCTGGTAATGCGAGTTCACGAATGCCTTGTGTGACTTTTGACTCGTTAAAACTTATACAATGTGTGTTGTGTTATTAGAATATCATATATTGTTTGGGAATAATAAAACATTTTCGGGGAGGGGTCGTGTTTGTTTGTTTTCTGTACACACGTAAACTTGTGTGACGAATTTTGATCAATTTCAAAACCGTCTAGTTAGAAAGAGTGGGAGGCGTACACAAGAGTACAATACCTACCGTTCACTGCAAAACATGTTACACTAACCATAGACAAGAAAGGATTTTCTTGTGGTCTATATATAGGTCCTGGTTAGTGTATGTTTCCCCTCCAATATTGAAGCAATGACAGCAAGATTATTTTGGCATTTGTTTCCATAGATTACAATACTCATCAACCAAATGGAATAATATTCGCATAGTTGCTGTTAATGACTCTCAAGGGATACGACGACCTATTCTTAGTAACCAAACAGCTACGAGTATATGGCACACGACATTACGTGTAAAGGCCCTTTATTACCGACTGACAGGTCCGCGTTAATGTTCGAATGAATTTAAATTGGCAATTATTAATAACGAACTTTGTGTCTGTCGTTATAATTATCTGAAATCCATTTAGCTCGTTCTGATTTCAAATAGAACTGCGCACTTTTGTGAAAAGAATAAATTCTCTTTGGGTGATAATGTTTACATGTAAATGTTGCCATAAACTATTACCTATTTATTACGTATGGTACTTTGCTCATTATTATTATTTGTAAGGATTTGCAAAGGGTATCGATAAATAACTATAATTTGGCGTTATACCCAAACATATGACAAGGTCAAGGTCATCATCATTTTTCTACGTTTATCCCAAGTTATTTTGCGGTCGTCGCAGCCGCAGCAGCGTCGTGTCTTCTTCCATACTTTTCTATCGTCATCTCAGCAGTAACCTCCGTTCTAGCAAAACAAAAAAAAAAAAAAAAAAACAAAATAAACACAGGCCTTAATAGGCCTGTGTTTATTTTGGTTTAATACTGGGTTTTATGAATTTGGCTGTATACGTTAATACATATACAGCCAAATTCATAATCATGCAAACTGGCCCAAGCCTAACCCAAAACATAACCCTATTAAACATCAAAAGTGTCCCAAAGACTAGGGTGACATCACACAGGTGAGTTAATGAATTCCCGCTATGCGCTTGCGTCCGCATGCATGAATATTAAATGTAGTAAGAGATAAAATGCTAATACCAGCAATATGCATAGATATTCATCCTGCGGTGAGTTAGTGAGATAACGCCTCGATAGCGAATAGGATTAGCACAGCTTAATGTTGTGTTTGGATCTGTTGTATGGATTATTGTGATTTTTATTACGTACACGGAGAATAATTTATATTGAAATAAGATGTTGTTTTTTTAATTGTTGTTTTAAGTGCGTTTGGATTTTATTTCTGTTATAGAAATATGAAACTTAAATACTGTGTTAGTTTAATCATACTTAGGTACACTTATCTTTGTGAAAATTGGTTGATTTTCATGAATCAACAGAAAACCATACAATTTAAAACCAAAATCACAGGTAAAATGTACATAGGTGCACTTACTTAGTATAGATACTCTCCTGCCTTACCTTCGGGATAGCAAGCGTGATGGTTTGTTCATGTGCGTGTATGTACTACATTAAAAAGTTTGGCATAGAGAATGCTTATTCAACTTCATAAAAAAATCCAAACGCATTCTTCAACAATATAAGATACGAAAATATATACACGAGTAAAATATCTCCACAAGTTCAAGATCCTCTGATATTTATACACAAGAGAAGACAATAACAGATAGGCAAACAATAAACTAACCCGAAAACTGTTGTTTGTATTCAATTACCGTGTAAATATTCAAATAGGATTCCAAGATACGATATCACTACAATTTACGGGTCTTGGACCTGTTTTCACTAACATTAAGTGACATCTAAATGTAAGCTAAAAATGTTATTGGGTTATTGGAATTTCTGCTCTCAAAACGGTGAAGGAAAACGTGAGGAAACCGGCATTTCCTAGAACCAAAACATCGAAGACATTGTGACATCTACCGACCTGTACTGGGCCCGCGTGGTGGACTATAGCACATTCTGTCTCATAGCGATAGGCCTCCGAACGTTATTGACTAGTTATGCTCTTCATCATCATCTGCCTAGGCTTATCCCAACTATGTTGGTTCTGTTTCCAGTCTAACCGCATGCAGCTGAATACCAGTATTTTACGTGGAGCGACTGATCTGACCTCCAAAACCCAATGAGTACTGGGTAATACGATTCCCCTATGGTAAGACTGGTTATGCTCATTCATGCTTATGGAATTTCTTAGCCGATCTTTAAAAATCCATCAGAGCACTATCACTTAGTGAAAACCGGCCTAAGACAATATAGTCGAGAATTACTTCCAAAACTCTTAGTACTTGCAAATCTGTTAGTAATAACTTGTAATCACTGTAATTTTACTAATGAAGTGTATCTGATCTTATAAGTCTTGAGTTAATTACCTTTCGCACCTTCGTAATTAAGTGACTTTAGTTGAAATTAGAGAATGCTTGTTAGTTTCATTCATGATTTTGATTTACTTAAGTAATTGTTTTAAATATGATTTTTAGAAAGCATAGATATCTCTTAGTACGATATTCGAAGTATTCTCAGCTCGTTTTAAAACAATAGACTCATTATTCATCACCACAATTATCATCTGCCTAGCCTTTTCCAGTCTAAACTAATGCAGCTGAATGCCAGCTATTATGGTTACACGGGACTAAAAATATAGGTCTGTACTGAATCTGGATAGACCTATGACGATCTAGATGCGAAAGACGAAGGGCGAGGTGTTTTGGCGTAGCTTGGAGCAGTCCATGTCCAGCATTTGCGTGGGCTAAGGGGAAAACTGATAGAATGTAGGTTATACCTGTTGACGGATTACATGCGTGTTATGTTATAATCGGCAAACCTACCAGGGTTTAAGAAGTTGATAGAGATACTACGTACAATCTTTCAGCTGATAATAATGTTTATCGTAACGTAATGCAAAATATACGCAAACATGAAAATGGCGCAGATTATCGAATTAATCCGTATTTACTCGTGGCCTGTTTGTATCTATAAGCGGCGTAAGGGTTTCCAACAATTTGGGAATATTTTAAAACAAAAAGGTTAATTATTTACTTGAGTTCTCGCTCTTTTAGAATTATGGTGTGAGCAGTATTTTGTTTACGTTAAATGAATTGGGCAACGTGATGGATTCTGATATTAATCAAAACCTTCTGAGAATTACGGATGGGTCAAACTGGTGCGGTCAAAGTGACAGATACTTCTGTAAGGATTTGTGTATTTAGAGGTCCAATATGTCCATATGATTTGTATAATCCTTTATGGAATTAGAACATAGAGGATTACTGGCATAACAGACCGTATTGGAAATTTGTAGGAAGTGTAGGAACCAATACGGAAAGCCATTTTCAACGACGAAATCAAAACAGACAATTATGTCGTATTACGACACTCGGGGATAATAAAGCTTCCCATATGTGAAATAATTTTTGGAATGATAGATATTCCCCAGAAAGTGGTTCATGGATTAGTTTGGTAGACCTCTTTGTAATTTTAGGATAGTATAGATTCATCTCAAACACCCAGAATCAAGTATCATCCCCATAACTCCAGACACTGTACTGGGTAATACGAGTCCCGACATTCCTCCAACAAAACAGTTAAACAGCCGATCACAACTACATCAATATTAATTTTAAAACCGCACCTCCGAGAGATACCGCAAAATATCCTTCTGAATTTAAGCAGCAAATACCGCGTACAATGGCGGGGCTTTGTCTTTGCGGTATTAACCCATTAATAACATTAACAATGCGGTACACCGGCGGCTTGGTAATTGAACGTCGGTCCATCTGTTATCTTACCGTAGCCTAATGAAATTGTCTGTGAACGATCATTAATTATGCTAATACTGGATTTGGATATCTAGACACGGGTATTGGTGAAAAAACGCGATTTTTAAAAAATCATCTTGTTTTTTTTCCTCTGAAAGGCCAACGTACCTGCTGCCTAACGGCCAGGGCAGGACAATGACGGTTGATTCTACCCAAGTACTCATTTTATTTGGGGGTCGGCGCAACATGTCTTCTTCGTCCATTCTTCTCTATTACTCGTCATCTCAGCAATCACCTTTCTAGCCATATCATCTTTCACACAGTCCATCCATTGTTTCTGTGGTCTTCCTCTTCTCTTATAGCCACCTATATTTTTCCTAATTCTCTCGTTGTTTCTACCCATAATTTTAATACTATGACTGAAAAGATTATTCGACCTTAAGCTGACCTTAGATCTCCTTCATCGCTTTAAAACCAGGATGAAACAAGGTCAAGAACAGTTGGAACTGTTCTTGACCTTGTTTCGTCCTGGTTTTAACTGATAAATAACAAAAAAAAAGCCTAAATCTAATTCACGTTTCGAGTTTCTCTAAATTACTTTCAGGTGTTTGTTTAAGAAAGATTAATTTCCATATTAATTAATTAATCTCTGCACAAATATTTATTGTATGCAAATGTGAAAATATTGGTTCAATCGATAAAGTGATTAAACTTTGCTGTGAGACTGTAAACCTAGTGTCAATATTAGACTCAATTGGAGAGATCATCAATGGTTCTGCATCCCGCACTTTCGTAAAATAAACATCATTGGCTCTCAGTCAAGTGCAAACGACATCGATGTGATACACTTAACAACAAATTATTTACTGATGGTAAGTTTTTTGGCCTGGCACCAGGATTCTTGTAATAACAAGCCACAGAACGAAAAATATTTTGATTACATTCGCGATGCTAACAAGTCTCATACGAAGATATTATGTAAGGGATCGTCTCACGAATGCTCAAACGTTGACCTAATTGCGAAAGGCGACAGGGGCCCATCTCGGCCCATTTAATAAAGCCTTCCAAATAAAAAGTAGAGGAAGCCCACACATGGCGACGTACGAAAATGTTATTTTGCACATTTCCCTCAAACGCACAACGCTCAGCGTAATCCCGAGGATTGGGGTACACATTCGCAACAATACATTTTCCAAATTGTCTCCTTGAAGACGCAATAATTTAAAAAGGCGTAGCCTTGGGACTCCAACTTGTGATTTCATTGTCGCGTAACGCGGGTAACGCGGCCCGAGGTGCCTATTCGCGTTTTTATTTACGTGCCAACACAGTTTGCTAATGACGATGATGTATTGCTACAATTACTTCTACAATCTCTGCGTAAAATTAAAAAGTTTCTCCAGGGAGCTATTCTCGGTCCGGTAGTGAATAAGTTTCGTGAGAGGAATGGTGTGATTCGTATTATGTGTAGTTACTACGAGTGTAAATTACACAGGTACATGCAGGAACAGGTCCCGAGAGGCATCGCCTGCATAAAGCTGACAGCCACACTATGGAGGATGTATTAAATCAGCCAACGTAGAAAAGATTTCATCGGAATGCTTTCTCACTACGAAGACTGCTAAGGAAACGATGGTTTAGCAACGTTGTAGTTATTCGTTTATGCTGCAGCTTGCAATGTTGGTGGAAGTGATTACATTACCGAGGAACGCTTATATTTACGTCGCTAAAAGACAGAGCTGCTGTGTTCAGCTGTAATGTTTGAATTTGTACTGAAAGTTAAAGTAAGTTAAAGTTATTTCTTGTGTTGCGATTACACATGAAAACATACAATAGTCAGTCTTCTTTTAGCTTGTATGGACACTGAGTGTAATATCTGCTTTACTGTTATAATTATTGGTGCCTTACGTAAAGCCTTTTTATTTTAATGATAAAATGCATAACGTTGATTTCAGAGTTATTCAAGTAAATTGCATATGAAAAGCAACACAAACTAATTGTTTGCGCAGACGTCTAAACGAAGTCGCAACGAGATAGCATTTGCGAAAACAAAGTTACATCGAGTCCCCGAAACAACTACATCTCGCGCTTCCTTAATGCAATAACAATAAAGAAGATATTCGCTTGTCTTCTTATTTCCACCTTCACCAGTTGTTCCGACCACCTCTGATTTCCCAAAGGGCTTTATTTTAAAAATCCACCTCAACGTTAAAAAGGTAAAAATATTGTACTTGTGAATTTTTGAATCAAGTTTCCGTGTTTCCGTGTGGAGTTTTCTTGATTTTTCGTCGCCAAGGGATCATTAATGTGCGCCCTCGGGGTTTAGGGCACTAGAAACTTGGAGACGTGTGGGATGAGCCTAATCAGCAAGGGTTCTGTCGGAGGGTCGAGCAAACAAGGGAAACTTAGGACGACTAGTTTTGTTACTACAAAAGCTTTCGAGGGCTGGAGTTTTTCTTTGAGGGATATAATGACTTTGGAGGCGGCTGTATGCGTTGGAGACGTGATCACAACAGGGTAACTGCCTTAGTACTTGTTATATAGGTACTAAAAACATATTCAGATCAGTATCTAGCAAAATCTAAATTAGTTCCATGGCTAAATAAAACACGGTAATCTACTTCACGTTTTAATTAAAGCCCCCCACACGTACAACAAATCTTCCTTTATAGCTGGTTTTCATTTCTAAAACTGTGTTGTTGTATAAAACACTAGCACAACACAACACGTATCTGCACAGGCAATATGTATATGAAATTGAGCGTAAAACACACAAACATGCGAAACAGTATTGGCCCACTTTGCTGTTTTCCTACACTGTGTAAATCACTGTGTAATATCAGTGTGTATAAAGCGCTGTGCAGCGATTTATTCCCGAATATACTTTGATAGTTAATACAATATCATTGTGTTCCATATTGTTGACGCAAGCTTCGTAAAATGGCTACCGATTGGCAGCTACACTGTCCCGTTATCTGAAGTAATTGTTTTTTTTGGGATCTCTTCTTTTTGCATAATGTTCTTTTTCCTAATATACTTTGGCATAACTTTTTTGGCATAATTTGTTTTACCATAATAATACATTGTCATATTGGTTTTTGGCATACAGTTTATGTTGGCATATTTATCTTAAAGGCTATTTTTTTTGGCATAAATTTAATTTGCATAATGTAACTAGGCATAATGACTATTAGCATAATAGTATTTAGGCATACAATTAATAGAAATAACGGAATCAAATTTTAATTATTTTATCGTATTTATTTTGAATTAAAAATTCATTAAGTTGTGCTATAAAACTTAGTGACAGAAACGAATCGCTGAAAAACCGACTCCACGTAGTCTTGTCTGCCCTGCATGCTTGCTATATGCTTGCTGCATGCTAGCTTGCATGCATGGAGTATGCATGTTTGCATGCTGCATGCATGGTGTACGCCTGTTTACATGCTTCTTACAGGAACAAAACTCACATATGTTTACAATCAACTATGTTCAAAACAAATATGTTATACATAAGCTGCTTCAGGAGATGTGGTTTTTTCCAATCGTCGAAATAAATTGGTTTATCCAATTATGGCATGTCTAACATTTTAGGAGTTTATTATTTTGCTTCTTTGTTAGACCTAACAAAAATATGTTTTAATATCATTATGCGTAAATAATTTGATGCTTAAGAATGTTATTCTTAATCATTATTATGATTAGAGAAATTATGCTTAAAAAAAGTATGCGTAAGCTGTTATGCGTAAATAATGTTATGTTATATGTAAGTTATATTAGGTCTTAAAAGGTTATGCCAATGGATAGGGAACCTTTTTTTTATTTTAAATTAACCCAGTGATACACGGTTAACCTGATGCTTAGAAACCCATTTAAATTACTTTCCTATAACGAAGTTTAAAAAAAATCCTCCCATGAAGTTAAGTATCACAAACTACTTTGCTTCGACAACACTTAATTTTCATCTCTAACCCTTAACCAGTGACGTACGTATGTCGCCTTAACAAGTTTTCGTTCATTTTTTTTGTGCAGTGTTTGGTAGACGGCCAAAATTATAGAACAATTTGTTACCAAAATTTAATATTATTTTATTAATGATGAAGATTATTTGAAGACTACAATCATGTTTTTGTTGATTAATAAATAAATAAGTTCTCGTTCTCGTGCTCGATCTAGAGCACCCACTGTAGATAGCGTAACAAAATTCACGTCAGCGGTTAGGGGCTAATCAAATACCTAACCTACGTGCGGCTACTATAACCAGTTCCCTGTAAAATTAATTGATTCTTCAGCGTTAAAGGTATTTATTACATTTAATCCCTTTGTGCTTTGAATTCTTGGAATCAGCACCGTTACAAAATCCTCTCCTACCTGATTTTAAATATTTAATTATTTCTCCGTATTGTCTTTTACCGCCGTGTATACCGAGGTTTACATTTAAACGAGTTTAACAAGGTGCGATCAAAACAATTACCCGGTTTCGCTTGTATTGAAATGAATACACAAGGATTTAATTTACAAAAGTAATATTTGAGAAACTTGATACCCACTAAACACGGGCTATAAAAGTGAGTTGCCGTGTCGTAAAGAGTTACTGAGCAGTGAAGGTGCAACGTCCAAGTCTGTGCACAATAAACACTGTGTCGTAGTTGGAACACGACTCACACAGCACCCGTATTGTCGATATCACCAACAATAACAGCCCTCGTAAAATTTGATTAACCCGTTGCACGCCGCACTAAAATATTGATGTATAATATTGACGCTAATTCTGTTTCACAACACGTCTTTTCCCTTTCATGTAATATATTTTAATACAGTAAAATGTAATGTGATGTAAAACGTAGTTCACAATTATGTAAAACTAATTTCGAATAACGTAAACACGCTTTTACCAGTTCGTGATGTTGTTATATCTGACATTTAAATTGGGTTAACTAATTGTTGCCTAAATAGGTAGTGTTAAACGTAGGTACTATTTATAAATTTGCTTCAAATGTTGTAATTTACTAATTTCTAACCATGTTAATTTATTGTAATAACGGTTATATCCTAATTTAGGTTTAATCTATTAGGTAATTAATCAAAATTAATAGTCAGTCTGTAAATATAAATCTCCAACCCATGCAAATACCGGGTCTAATTACAAATTATTAAAACGTGCCGAAAAAGATATTTTCCTTATTCCTACCAAAGCTTCCACGTGTACAAAAGTTTCCATACAGATCTGATAATAAAAGAAAAACAAATTCAGTAGCAGCTGCGGGTTTTCCCACTAACGTAAGAGCGTGGTTAATGTAGCTTTCTTTTAAATGTTGTCGATTTTTAAATCACCTTAGAAGGTATCGTCTAGATTTCTAAAATAACTGTTTAATTTATTATTTACAGTTTTTGCCGTTTAGTATCGTTTAGCTTTTCATTTTATTTATGTATACTTCGACTTTCATGTCAAAAATATAGTAAGAGTAATATTATTTTTTCCAAATGCAACAACAAATGATGTGTATGGTACTTTTAACATAATGGACGCTTTCCATTACCACCACTTATTCAATATATTTTAATTTTAATAAAATGACAACAAAAACCCGTATGTTTGTCAAAAATAAATTAAAAAATATAGCTGTTACAACATTACCCTGCATTTAACGGTTGGTTGTTAGCTCCACAATATGCTTGATATTAAAAGCTTTTAGCTTCCGCATGTAACTAACGAGTTATAGTCTGTGATTTAGATGCCACCTACATGTTTTATGGGTTATGTAGTTTATAGGAAGCCTGGTTTTATGCACATGAGTAGGCTATGGCCGCGTTGGGGGACACAACGGTTATTATATGGAGAACGGTTCGCAGCGTTTACTTCAAAGACTTTGGAATTATAAAGTATTTGAAACGCCTTTATATCTACTTACTCTTAGCCATTTCTTCTCCTACACTGTTTTAGGCTTTCACGATTTAAAACTAAACTTATATTGTCACTTACGGGATATCTTCCGCCGTGATTGTTAACAATTAACAATCACGGAAGATATCCCGTAAGTGACAATGTAAGTTTATTTCTTCTCCTTCTCTCGTTTCGACGTAAACTAAATAGGACGAATGCAGTGATGAAACGTAAGCCAGTGTGCAAGTAGTAAAGAAGTGTTAATCGCCCATGGTATTACGCTTCTAGAATGACTGCCAAGGTTACTATAATGTCATACATTACATATTTTATTGTATGTTTTTGTACTAAGGAACACTTTTTTATAAACAATTTTCACCTGAAAAAATAAGGGAAAATGTAGCAGATTTTCATAAGACACGAATAAAATCCTCCTAAAAAGGCCAACTAACAAAAAATAGGTCTGTACGACCAACTTTCTCAACGCGCAACACAAAAGCCCTTTCTAGAACTTATTTCCGCGATTTTTCGACCCCGAACCGTTCTTTATTAATGCCCTGCGTCCGAATATCGGCCATTAGGCCAGTCTGACGCTGGTCTCGAGCGGGATATGCGGTGATTTATCACAATTATGGGGATTTCGGATCCGCGGGACCGAATCCGAATATGACCGTGCGTAGCTCATTGTAGCAGAACAGTGTGTAGTGAACTAGTGACATATTTGAGGCAATCGATTTTTTTGTATAGTTTCAATAAGATTTGGCTAATTTAGAACTTCTTTAAAGCTAACACTGTTTTTAGTTTTCACGGTTTATTTCGGGATGACATGTAACTGTAAATCATAGAAGATATCCCAAAAATGACCGTTTAAGTTTCTTTAAAGTGGTTTGGTAAAATCCACAATCTAACGTTTCCGTAAAGGAATTAATTTATGGTTATACTTATAAACGCTCATCATCTTTGTGGCTCATATGGGTAAATCGAATAAAACAATCACGATAATTAGGTAGCTTAAAGGATGTTCAATAACATTACTAATCTAGTAATCCATCTTATTAATAATTAGTCAATATTAAAACTTCAAAGCAAAATAAAATAGAAAGAGGTACTCTTGGGACACGCAGTCATTTATGGACAATATTAAATAAGTAAATAGGTTGTTTTGCCACTTAATCAAAAGCTAAGTTTGCGGCCAACATGAGTAAAGTAAGGTTTAGTTTTAGAGTGTCATAATATCAGAAGGCAGAATTTGTCGTAAATAGATGTACACATAAACCCACTCAATCTAAAATTAAACCTAAAATCTCAATCTAAAACCGACTGTCAGCCATTTTTATTTTAATCATCATAACACATACTTATTTCGTATATTTAAAAAAAAATGCAGAAGCAGTACTCATTTAGTTACTTAGTACGTATTTCATGTATATATTATGTTGTAATGATTAGGACGTAACGTCACCATCCGCGCTAGTATGAACACCTCCCTACAGATTAGTTGACACGCCAATTTCGCCCTGAACCCCACGCAGGATACGCCTCAGTCTGACCAGCAGGCCTAGCCAAGTTACAAACGTTTCGTATCGATTCTCTTTCTACAATCGTAAACGCCTCGGCGTAAGCGATTGTAAAAAGCGCTAAATTGGTAGCCAAGTTGACACGACTGAGTCGATCGCTCGTTCTCTAATGTCTGTAGAAAAAACCTACACTTTAGTCTATGGTGAGCGTTCCTACCAAAGAGTTTAGCGATCAACATTGTAGAAACGATAACATTCTATTCTATCATTTTGAACGATGTAAACTTGTCTACGAATTTTCTATTCGTTTGTGTTAATCACGTGATTTAACGTTGAGATGATGTCATTCCCATTTATTTGAATAGTTTTCTACTAGCGTTAACGATTGTAGATTGTCAACTTGGCTAGGGGTGCTGATCTTTACACGTTACTACTTACAAAGACATGTAAATCATCACCCTCAAAAAGTTCTTAACAACACAAAAATACCTTTCCATAGACTATTTTCAGTTTTTTATCAAGCGGGGTCAAAGGGTGCGACCTACGCCCCTACTTCGCAATCACTTAAGGACCCGTCCAGGGTCAAAAGGGATTGTTATAGATAAAGTTCTTACGTGTGTGTTGTAAGGAATAACTTCAATATTATTATTTTTTTATTTGAGCTCTATGCGACTAGTGTGAAGTGATATTGGCCTTTTTAGCCGACTGTTTGGTTATTATTTCTAGATTTAAAATTATGTTTTTTTTTACTGTCGAGTGGTCGCAAGCGACTGCTGAGCATGAGGCCCTTGGTTCGATTCCCGGGTCGAGCAAAGTGCTATTGGGTTTTTCCATCAGGATTTTTTCAGTACCAGTCACGGAGTCTGGTTTCGTGCCCGGTTGATTGCAATTGGTTCGCCGTATTACGTCGGGACTTAAACATAACTGGCGTAATGTGAGTGAACACCTCAGCCTAAACCTGCAAGGATTATTTGTTCAAATTCCAATGTCATGCATGATATCTAATAGTACCTACTTCTTTCATAAAACGAATAACGATTACGCTTATCTTTAAAATAATTGGTTTAAAGTCTAAGTACTAAGTAGATAATTACCTCTTACAGCGCACATTGAATACCAAGAGCCATTCATTACAAATAAAAATATGCCTGAAACGTCACGTTCTATAGACCAATTAGTACCCTTAAAAAGTTTCTTCAAATTCATATTCTAGTCATCTCGTATTTCTAACAAGAGCCTTCAAAATGTAGCTGAAAGAAGCCTATCAAATCAAACTTGGAAACTTTCAGAATCATATTGTTATGACAATCAACGCACTAGGTAGGTATTGGAGATAACCCAATCTTAGGTATATAAGAGCTATCACGAACTACGCGTACCTCAAACGTATATTTTACCTTTAACATAGGGTTCTTTAAAAAATATTTTAAAAGCGTAAGTTATGAAAATGTACGGTGTCAGAAACATCGTGTTACAATTTTTTACCAAAGATTCCGTACCACATAAGTCTTGATCCCCAGAGTTTAAATCTTTTTAAACAAAAATCTGCTGAGGCATACAAAAGTACAATATCTATAAATGTATGTAAAAGATGATTTTTAGCAGCCGTGTATGTCATACAGGTACTTCTCAACTCAACTCAACTAATAAGTATCTGCTTATTATATCCTGTGGCATAACTCCTGTAAACAATAGCTTACTCGGCGGATGAGCTCAACTAATACATCATATTAAAACTTTGTTTATTAAAACCAACTTGACGAACTAATTATTTCTTCTTAACTAAATTAAACACGACCGAATTGATTTCAACAAAAACTTTGTACAGTCAAGAGTAAATACTGATTTAATCAACAAAAACATTATAAAAATATTTAACTTTAGTCCAATTTCTGCTTGTTGATATAGTTAATTAACTCCTTTCTTAGTTATTTGGCCGGATTCTGCGCTCCCCTCTAGGCCGTCCTTTATTACAAATTGGTAAAAAAACAACCTCATTAGAGGGAAAAGTAAAATCTTTATTTATTCACTGAAATCTCTTGAAATATGATAATGAAACCTTCCCAGTTTTATCGCAGGATAGTACATTTATAACCTTCTTGTTACGAACCTATTTATACATATATATGAGGCATCGCGAATTTCCCGCGCGTTTCGCTGTCAAGTTTCAAACAAGGAACAAGGCGGCCATATCGCGATATCGCGACGCGTTGCGTGTAAACTTCCAAAACAATAGTGTATCTGAGTTCACGCACCAACTTTCTACTATTCAGCCGCTAAAAGCCTTTTGTTCTTAACAAAAAGCCTCTGTAACTCATGCAGTAACACTTGAGACCGACTTATGGTACAAGTGGAAATATATTAGGGTTCTCTATAATTTAAAAATTAAGTCTGATGGCTTACGACTCTGTGAGAACGCTTGAAGGTTTTAAATAATTGTCCAGTGGAGTCTAACATCTCTCTTTAAATAAAAGTTTCTAAATACTCTGAGAATGCAGTGAAATATTTATTAAAATCTAGCAATATTTACTATTCAGCCACCAAAGGTTCAGACTTACTTATCCAAAATTATATTTGTGAGACCTCCATTCATATTTACAGCCGGCGCAAATATACCAAGAGCGTCTGAATACAGCAATTTACACACATCGCGCCCATTCACTTAAATGGAACATCAAGACGCGTTCAAATTTCGCAGAAATAGTGGGTAATGTGGGCATAACTGGATCGCTCATCGCTTGGGCCCAGCGTTTCTGCTGGGGGCAATTTCACCCCTTATCTTCTGGAACCTTAGCGCGTGACGCGAGGTTATTTACGCGCCCGGCGCCGCCCCTAATCCCCTATTTATTCCCGGAGATGTATCTGAAAATTAGGGATCACGTCTAGGGAGGGATCCCGGGGCTGGTTAATTTGCGGGATTCAGCGGTATTGCGTCGCGGAGACAACGCTCCGTTATGATTATGATACTGATATGTTGTCAGACACTGATTGTAACTGCAAGCTTTTGTATTATGCTTTCTTTTAAAGAAAACATTTTGAACTTTTCTACCTCAAATATTTTATACCTTACGTTATTAATTCGGCTAGCTGTAATTTACTTTACCACCAAATATATCGCTTGATTATTTTCACTCTGATTGAAAGAAGACATATCAATTTATTTCCAATCAAGAACCAATTACTGATTATTGTGAACGTGTCTGGAATATGAATTGCTCTCAGTCCTTGATAAAAGTAGGTTCGAAACCTTATCTTAGAAATAGTAGATACCCCGATACAATTACGGTAAAATTTTCGAATATAGAATTAAAATTAATTTTTCGTACCACTTGCTCAAAAAAGTGACATTCTATGCCACAAAAAGCGAACATAACAATAGTCATTTTTAATCTATTAAAAACAGGGAAAGAAAATTGTACTGAATTTCATTCATCCTCTAGGGGGAGAATGTGATTTAAATTTGGAATACTTACCGAAATTTATACTGAACTACATCTGTGTTTACACCATTGAGTTTGTATATAAAGCATTATATACATCTTTTTGAAAAAGGAATACGCATTTATTATGCAGTTATGATTATTAAATAAAATTACGAAAACCGACGAGGCCGTATGAGCTTGATGCCTTTGCTTTTCCGACAAAAAAATATTAGTCTAGGAATTTGCCGCGTTTTTGTTTTCTTCAAATACATAAACGTTAAGTTTATTTTAATTTATTTTTATAAATAAGTTAATGTTCTAAATGCTTATCTCATATTATTATTGTGTTAATTTTTTCGCAAATGGTAGGAAAAGTAGAGTATTTTCCTCGGTGATAAAGCTGTCTTAGTCTTGGGTGAACTTAAATCGTCACCCGCGACAGAAGACACTGCTTTATCCCCTTGGTTAATAATCTACTATTTATGGTGCATCCACACCGCATGTTGAGGTAACATTCTCGCTCAAGAGCCCCAGTCGTGGTGTATGTCGCTGCGTCCCCATAAGGGTACGTGGCTGGCGGGTTGTGTACAGATATGTGTGGGTATCAATTGTTACCACAATGTTGACTGAAAGTCAGGCAACATTACTTAACATAATATACTAACACGGCAACATAAAAAGTAACTGCTGTGTCACCTTTGAAGTCTGCCCTGACTGCTTCAAACCTCATCTATTCGAAATATGAATTATTGTTTGTCTCTGTATGCCAGTAACGTCATTGAAGACTGCGGAGGTTACATCTCTACAGGCCAACTTCTACTACATCAATACAAGCTTATATAAAATTCGCAATTCGTCTGGCAGTGCGCAGTTAAACCCGCGTTAACCTCTTCAAATAGCGCAATTCAGGCCGACCCCCTTCGAATACACTATAACACACACATTGGCTCGAATGGGCGTTTTAAAACACTTTTCCGTGTGTTTAGGTCTCCGCCGATCTCTCTTTAATGTCTACGGCCCTGGAATGAGACAAGGAAATGGAGTAGTGATGGGCGTTGTTTTTTTCGATTTTATTGATAGCCGAATAAATATGGGAGAGGCTTATATCCAGCAGTGGACGTTATGGGCTGTTGTAGTAGTAGTAGTAGAATAAATATGTAGCTATTTTTGAAAATTAAGCAGTAACCGAGCCTATGACGACTTTTTTATCGGAGAGAAGAACATAACCACTTTTCGGTAAAAAAAAACCTAACTTAGCAGAGAATTAACAGTCCCCAGTATCCATAAGCAGAGAATTAACAGTCCCCAGTATCCATAAAATTAAAAGCTGCAGTTTTTAATAAAAAAAAATGCAAACGTATTGAACTTCTTAGCGGTGTTTTATATCAGTCTGTTCATAGTTAAACAAGGTTTTACTCACGTGTTATAATAAGGATTGCACGTCGCATATTTCTGTATTATTTAATTTAAAACAGCTTCCAGCTATATCGTTGACAGGTAAATCATAACTATCATTCATCACATATGCACAAAGCCTGTTTCATTACGTAATATTTGTAATTAGACTTGTTTTGCTACATTACAAAATCGAACAAACGTCATTTGGCAAATGATTCTCGGATTAAAATTATTTAATTAAAATTGTGAATCGTAAATATGCTATCATTAAAATCATTGAGTTTTGAATCAGTACTAATTATCGTAAATAATTTTATCATAGCTAAATCCAACAACTTTGACAATCAAACAATAATTCCTAATTTTCGAATAATCATTAGGTATCAAAAACCGCATAATAATGAATTATATACACCTGAAAAACACATCAATACCACTCTGATAATTAAATTTCGTGCTTGCAATCGAATAACTCGAATAACTCCGATATCGTGTGGCACACCTCTATCCCATCTGTAAGACGTGACGAGAAACCCACTATACGCCTTTAACGAAACCTTTGAGGGCCAATGGAGGGATTTTCAATTTTGTATGCGAATCTCAAATGTCCTTGAGACGCGTCCAGATTATCTTAGTTTAGTTTGAAATACTTTATAGAAGGTAAAGGCAAGATGGGAATCTTGGCTCACATTAGACTTGGACTAATTTGTGCCAATATTCTATTTAATTATAGGAGTTTTAGTGATTTTTACTGAATTGGTTTTCTTTGAAATCTGCTTGAGTAGGTACTTAATTTTAGGAGTGGTTTTGACTCAAACTTTTTCTTTTTTCATAATTAATGAAAACCACCAGAATTGCCTTGCAGACTTTTTCGAATGAATAAATTTTGAATCGAATATCCGGTATGTATTGTATTGGTTTTAGCGAATGAACACTACGTGCACTACATAATTATTAATCCAAAATAAGTAATTCATTAATAAACTATTAAATAATAACATCACAACTGTTGAACTGTTCTCGAGCTATCAAGCCATGCTATCAAACTATCGCATAAGTTCAGTACTCAAGTTATTTACTCAACTTTATTATTTTAATACTCATCACATCGGCATTACCGCTTCCGGAATATAACTTCCGTTTTTAGTTCAGAAAATTTTATGTTTCACCCGATTGAAAGGAGTCGTCATTTAATCACGTGAAGTTTTTAGACTACCCCTTCTTCCTCCTCCGAATATCACGTGTTTTTTATCATTTAAAAACTCTGATAAGTAGTTTTAAAAGCTGTTTTAAAACAAACAAACAAAGTTGGATTTTTGATACAATTTCGCTTGCTAGGGTTTTTAATTAATTATTGGTAAAAATATTTGACACATCCCACATTTAATTAATTTCGTCCCACGCAAAAATACATGTGATTTCACCTGATGTTATATCATGTACCTTTATAAAACCTCTGCTTTCCACTAAACTTCAACTTACGTAGGTAAGTATATCAATGTGTTTCCAACTGCCGGTACAAAGTCCTAGTCAATATTTAAGGCCCTACTAACCCTAAAATTAGCAACTCTATTTGTGGTACTTCAAACTTCGTTTGAAACTCTGTTAGAATAAAGTTCTAATCAGCTTGCACTACAAAGCGGTTGTTACGTCAGTCACTGCGGCCGAATAAGTGAGTAAGGAGTGGTTTTTTGCGATTTACAAAAAATCCATTGATTGGACTAAAAAAATAAAAACATAAGACCTGCAATAAAGTTAGTTCAGTTAGTATGCAAAGGTTCATTATTTAATTTGGAGGTAACTGGATTTTTTTTCTATCGAGAAAAGTTTATGGAATCGTGTTTTCGTCACACATAGGACTTAGCATTAATCCTCAACTTTACCACATATTTATTTCAAAATTAATGCTGCAGTATTTTAGGAGAACGGAGGATCATGCTAAGCCATTTGAGGGATATATAGCCCTTAAGTTACACTACCCCAAACAAAACGAACTAAAGTTTCTACTAAAGCGCTTTTATAGTACTTTATTTATTTTAGGATGAAAAACTCCATTAAATATTTTTGAGTAAAAAAATACAGCTTGGCATTTGCGATAATTTTCTTATTCAAATTGGCATGATTTTTACATATTGATCGAAAAATTTAGGTACGTAAAGGATGCTTTAGTAGTCTGTCTGCGTACTAATGTATATAATTTTGACATATTCAACTGTGATTTCAGAAATGACGCAGCGGTTATACTAAATAATAATATCATTAATTGAATTCTATCACTAATCTATTAATGACCCCATAAATGATCCTACAGTAATAAATATAAAATCGAATATATACGAAACAAATCGGATTATTAAAATGTGGAAGTAAATGATAATAATCATATTAATCCGTTATAAACAGTCGGGAACACTGCAGAACCTGGCCTCATGCCAAATGGAGAACCGTGATTATCAAATGAGATGTCATATTTTATCCAAGTAAAAACGTCCGGATTTTCATTAGTGCTACCCATGTTTTTAGGAAACAAAACTCCACTTCACTTAATTTTGAATTGGTCGTGACAAATTCAGTGCAATTCAAATTAGTCTCATTTCCAATTCAATTCTAAACTGGTTCATTTCTTTAATAAATAGAAGACACTAAACCCTTTCAGTGAGGAACTCTCCTAAAGTATCTAGGAGGGTCGCAGGGCAATGGACACCCTCGACAAAGACCCTCGGAGGTCACATACCTCCTCTAAAAGAGCTTTTTGTAAACACTGTCTCCTTTCCGATAGAAAACGAGTTTACTTTATCTAACAATATCTTCTGAGAAAGGGGTAAACCACCCTTCTTTTTGCAGAAATCACTACTTTAAATGTATACAATCGTGTCGTACGGTTTTATTTGTGAATCGAATCGAGACGGAATGTGGAGTTAGTTTTTTTACGAAATAACTTTATCTGTGTTGTAAATTGTATGCTATTTACATTTATGAGCTGATATGGGAATGAGAGAATGGACTTGGAACAGATGTTGCCGATTCTTCGCAATTTTAGAAATTCTAGACTAAATGAGGAAGCCTGATAAAGAAAAATACATGCTATTTTTAGCGTCCTGTCACGGCACGCAAGGAGAATTTTTAATCAGAAGATTCTGACCGTAGACAGTTGATGTATAAAGAAATAAATAAAATTGAAGTGTCTATTACCGTTATACCTACCAACAATAAACTTGTGTTGATATTAATGTACTTTTGTAATTTTATTTGTTTGTATTTCAAAATAACAGCCAAAAAAAAATTAACACCTATGAAATTGTTAACAAATCCGATTCAAATAGGTTAGTAATATTTGAATAACAATTTAACGTGAACAAATGTCGCGGGCAACAGATATTAAATTAATAATAAATCTGTACCTACCTACGAACACTTTTGTCAATCTATCACGAAATAAACAGTAATGAAGCAGCCTCTCTCTTGCAAACCCTCCGAACCACCAAGGAAATGTAATCATTTTCGACGTTATTCACAAACACTCTGTAAACAGTTTGTGACACTTAGGGCTTAGGTAGACAGCTCACTGGCTACGCCACAGCCAGACAAGGCCAGGCTGTGGCATGTAATTCTTCGTCCTGACTTTCCTTGACATACTAGAGATAGGGCTGATTGGCCAGCGAAGCGTAAATGTAGATGGTACAGTGTATTGAACTTGAAAGTCTGACAACCAGTCTTAGTGGTACAGTTCCCGTTACTCAGTAATAACTGTATTGTGGAGGTCAGATAGGCAATAGCTCCATGTGAAATACTGTTATTCAGCTGCATCCGGTAAGACTGGAAGCCGACCACAATAGATTTGGGAAAAGGATAGGCAGATGATGATAGTGACAGGATTGCAATCATTTTTGAGACAGAAATTATGAAAATTTAGCGTGAAATCTTACTAAGTCACTGAAAAACACTGTAATCCATGAAGGTGACAAAATTATTGGCGCAGCAAAACCATAATAGCTAGGCTATAATCTAGAAAGATACCGCAACCAATTTAAAAAATGCAACTCCTAATTTTCCGCTTTCGTTGAACCCATAACGGCTTTATCGCAAACGGCCATAACTCAGCCCAAACAGCTTTAATAAAGCTCTCGCTGAAAACACTAGCTAAGCTATTTCCTAAGTACCAACCACGGACCAACAAAAGTCTTTCGACAAACATTTTTAAACCAGCACAGTCATTACCGACCATTCCGTTTTGCATTTCACAAATACGTAGTTAAATTGAAGCCGCTTGTGACACAGCAAATTACTTTTTGGAGGAAATTTCGCGTACTCACTGTTGTAACGAGCGTTTGGTGGTCAAACAAACAACCAAACCTACAAACCAACTAAAAGTTTAACTTAACTTGCGTAATAGTTGGTCCGAAAGTCGAGCCGACCGACCTCCGCCGCGTCATCCGGGGCCGTGTCTGTAGGTACAGGCGACGCGACGGGCCGTAATGAGCGCAATAACTGCATACCAGTGACGGCTACGTAATTATATGGTATTATCTGCCCGGGACAGATGTAGGTGGTGTAGGTAGGTGCGTGGTGTGGATTTCCTGATTATACGGCGATGAGCAATGGATTGGAAGAGCGGGTTCGAAATACTTAGTATTGATAGCCCTTGGCTTAGCACGATTATGTACCTACTCTCCGGGAGTAAGTAACTCTTATAGCTAATAAAGTATTAAAGATAAAGCAGCATAGGTGCTATTAGGTCACCTTGCCGTAGGAATAATTAACCCGTTAAACATTCATAGAAAACTTTACTATTAAACAATTTCCCTATAACCCCTCATACGAACACGCAACTGTACAAACGACAAACAAATTGAAAAACAAAACATAATCAACTAGAAAACAAATGCACATCGCTTACTTGCTGGCCACTTCAAAGCTAGCCTATTAATAAATATATTATGCCATTACGGGTTCTTTCACAATGGAGGAAATAAGTATAACGTACAATTCGCAGAATTGCTTTGCAAACTAGCTAACTATGAAATTGCCCTGAGAAACGTCAGGTTAAAAAGTGAATAGGCGAATAAAGCCTTGCGATTAGCCGGTTATGGGAACTGGTGACTGCGTTTAATGAAATTGTTATAAACATAGAGGGTGTGTCGTAATCGCAGGCCTAGTGGGAACGGCCATGTGGGGCCGGCCACTGGTTAATGCGAGCTTGTGAAGAATTGGGGCCCGGAGACGGGCGGGTTAATTTTCGCAATTTGCACAGATTATGGAATATACTAATTATTGTAAAAGCATCGCTTGGAATTTTCTAAAAGATTTTAGCGGTTGCTCTTGTGGTCTTCAGAATTTCTTTTGGCTTTCAATGCAAAGTTTATTTTAATTGTCATCAATTAGTAATTGTCTTTTGATCAGTCACAACATTTAAAAAATACAATTTATTTGTAATCTTATCAGATAAGTATAAGAACAAACCTTAAGCAAAATTAACGTTAAAGTATTAAATATGTAGATAGATAAACCCATTTACTTAGTGCACACAAAAGACAGCAGAACACACAAAAGTACAATTAAATGAAACAATTTACATGATTATAAAAATAAGGTGCCAAAATACAAAAGGAAAAACATAATTACGAAATAAGTATAGTAACACCATGACATACTTCAAAAAAAATAGCAAGTATACAAGGCGCGGTGTGCGTCTCAAGGTTGCACCAAACGACGACTCTATTACGACTCCCCTGAAATCGCGCCCGCTACTGCTCAGTTCGACCCAACTCGCCAACTTCAAAGCCACTCAACCTCTCTATAATAAGCCCATTCCATTTTAACGTATCCAACATGGAAATTATAGAGAGTGCGACGAATCCCAGTCTATTTGCTTCCCAAATATGACATCTACGTACTTGGGGGCAATTTGTACAGGCGAAATTAGCGTGTGCTACCCTTCGTATAGGAGAAGAAAACCACCCCAGTGGTAGGCTATAGGCATTTGTGATAGGCGATGGGCAGTGTGGCCTGTTATTGAAAATCTAGAATAATTTGTGCGAAAATTGTCGCAGATTTCTTTGTTAAAGAGACACTTTTATTGTAACTCATTATGGATTTGGTATTTGTTATGGTGTTAACGTCTAAAGTTTTCCTTTTGTTTCTAATTTAGAGGCATTTAAAGGACATTGGCAGGAGAAGAGAACACATAGGGAAGCGGGAAAAGCAATACGAGAGGCCTTTGCCCAGCTGAGGGATAAATAGGTTATTTAAAAAATGTAAAAAGAATAATAATGAGAAACTGCTGGAAACTTAATTTTTCTGAATAGGTATTACCTTCTTAACTAATGAGAATTTCTCTAAAACCTAGTTTCTATGCCAATATCGTCAATTCGTCACCTTTATGCCGTCAAGTTCCTGTCATAAATTATAACTTGTAATAGTGTATTAACGAATTTTTTTTCATTGTACACAGATGTCTCCTCTCCGCGCAGGAAGACGGCTCGCTGGCTTCATCACGTCCAATGCTTTTCTAGTAAGTATTTATCTATATTTTCTTAGGTATCAACCCCGTAACTATCAGCGATTAATCAGACGAAGGCATGATACTAAAAGCAACTGACTTAATTAGATAGATAAACCATTTATTTAGTGCACACAAAAGACATTTTGAGTACATTTTATACAGGTGTAGGTACATTTTATAATTGATGGTCGACTGCCTCGTTGGTCAAGAAGTAGTCGCCGGCGCGACGACTCAGCATGAGGTCCTGGGTTCGATTCCCAGGTCGGGCAAAATGTTGTTGGGTTTTTCCATCAGCAATTTTCTGAGTAGCAGCCACGGAGTCTGGATTTGTGCTTGATGGCAGTAGGCTCTCCCCCTATTACTGGTGAAATGTGGATGTACTGTAATTGGGTACCTCGGCCTAACCATTCGGGGATTAACAGGCGAGATATTATGTTATGTTAATTGATGGTAAAGATGAAGAGATTTTGAAAAAATGAAAGTATTCTGGCGTCATGATCTTGGCCAGAATATTCTCACTCTGCACTCTCCATTGGTATTGGATTCTGGCCTAGTTGATCATAGGATTGCTTCGTTGGTCAGATCCTACAGCTGCTTATAGGCTCAGCAACGTACGAGATGTACTATGTTACTGGATTTTCCATTACAAATTTTCTCAGTAACGGGTAACAGCCTGCAGTCTGGACTGCCGGTTGATGGTAATATAGGCTCGCCCTAATTACATGGGACTTGAACATAATTATCGAAATATTTGTTACCTGTACCCAACTCTTTGGGAAATACAGCCATGATGTTATCTAGATCATAGGATCTGCTCTCCCAAGTCTTTTCTAATGATAAAATTCCTATCAATTCATTGTCAATCAAGAGACAAAAGCAATAACTATAGATTAATAGGAGCATTTTCTTCCCTTATGAATTTATTGCCTTGAAGCCTATTCCACTTGTGTCCCCTTTGTGTAATTATAATTAATGGTCCCAACTAACTGAACTGATTTATGTAGATATACCGTCTAGACACTGGATCTAGATTAACACGCGTGACAATGACTAGATTAATTAACCGACCCAAGTTTAAATCAGAACAGAGAATTTGAGACTATTCAATAAAGGACAATTATTCAGGGAGGTTCGATAAATCGCAAAAATACATTCGGCATTCAGCGCACTACGCCGGAACTATACAGGTTGTAAAAGGGACTCGCAAACTGATACATGATTCTAAATCCCTAGAAACAACCCAAACCAAGAAAAATCACGAGTCAACTTCTACGGACTCGACACAGGGGGAATGATTCCATTTATCGTCGATAAAAATTATTTTCGTCTGCTGTAGCATATATCACGATGACATAAAACACAGCACACGACAGTTTTCTTTAACAGTTGTTTCATAAAATTTTCTAGAATCCTAGTATGCTGATTTTTTGTTAAAATTTTGCGCGTCAATGCCCTGTACGTCCTGTATACAGTAGTTGGTAGTGTCGGTACACGGTACACAGTATCGTCGATTTACCAATTACGGCTCCGCGCAATAAATCTCGATGAAAATATTGATAACGCCGTGACGCATCGTGCAATGAATTACGCGCGTAAACAACGTGTATAGTAATTTATACCGTTTATGTAATTAATTCGGTTATGGTGTGTTTGAGCGGATTGGGGCGTGCGGACGAGGAAGACCCCAGGCTCTGTGGCAATCGAATCAGGACGCAGACGGCCGATATTATCTAGCTTACTGCTGTATCTATAAGGGTACGGCCGGCGGTTTGCACCACTGGCAGTAAGGCCAATTGAACATGAATCCGCTTCAATAGTTCGCAAATGAAACTCACTGACGCAGGGACATTTTGAAACAGAGTACACAAATTTTCCTCCCCTCAAAATAGAGACACAAACAGTTCTAACCGCGGCCATCTCTAGCAAATTATTATTTGCCTATTAGTGCGCGGACAATTAACATTCCGGTTGAAACGAAGCGCGTCGGACGGCGACCGGGCGGTAACCGGGCGGCAACCGGCCGGCCGTCGCTCCAGTGCGTCGTTCCTGCAATCTGCATAATGCGCGACACTCATTTACCGACCGTTTGTGAGCGACAAATGAAGCGAGCGCAACTGAAAATGTTTAAAACGTCCAACACGACTAGACCCACGTCTTTGTAATCCGCCGCAGGTACCCAGATGTCAACAGTCGCTGGTTATTTCTGCGCGGCCGAAACGCAAATATTCGCAAAACTGTGGCATGTCTAATAGCGCGTGAACCCAGTGATTGTTCGCTTGGGATGCCGTCCGTTTATTTATTTTACGTATCGATGCGTTCTTTGTGGAACGGTTGTTCGAATTTCATATAATGGAACTTTTGGAAATGAAGTGAACTTTTGAAATTAAATTATTGTTGAATGTGACATCGGGTTACTACACTGAGGTTTTGTGATTTACGTAACAAAGCGGATAAGTAAGCAGGTATCGCTAACAGGATTTGGTTTTAACCAACAGACGATAATAACTCTAAGTGCCTGTACACCGGTTGAGCCACGTCCAGCCATCACACGTATTGGTTTTATGGTATGTAAACATTACTAAACTCAATCACATGTGACAGAACGCCAGTCTACCCAATACCGTTAAAAACTATGAGCCTATATATGCAGTAAAAATACAATTACGGGAATTGGTGTAGATAAAAAATCAATTGGCCCTGAATAGTTTCGAATCAAAATAACAAAGTACTAAGTTCCGTTTAAAAAAAAAAACAATCTGACGTAAAACCGTTTTAAAATAACAAATACCTAGTCAAAAATAACTACCTACGATATAAGAGGACATAGAGGGATAGGTACGATAAAAAGTTTCGATGAAAACGGACTCTGTGCTTAGGCTAATGAAATGAAAGAAAAAAACATGTGGCGCCAAAATCAACCTTATATTGCCTTAACACCAGACCTTTACGCTTCTTCTTAGGGTGTCTCTGGCAATCTAAATTCGCTACAAGTTGGCACCTTCCAGCGTCCAGCAGTTCAAGACTCAATCAGCTACGAATTTCCATCCTAGCAGGTTTTCCTTGCTTCCAAAGAGTCACTATAAAGACTCGCAGGTTTGATATGGCAACTCAGACCTTACCATTATCAATTACTGTAGGACTTTATCGAATAATAGTGGCATTAATATTAATTTATATATTTGATACGTTGCACAAAAGAAGAACAATTCGGTTGCCGGTTTACCTACACAAGAAGAAAAATTTGGACATTGACAGTTAACCGTGGTTAAGCCGAGAAACGGCGGGAATCTATGACATAATGTTGCGTTTCATTTCTAACCACAATTACGAATAGATAATATTCCAATAATTAATATTAAAGACAACACCTTAGGTAACGGTATACCCAACGAAATACTACTCACAAGCAATATTACAATCAAATTAAATCCTATTACTGGTTTTCATTGTGATTAAAACCATTTGTAATAAAGCCTTTAACACCCAAATAGATTCTGTTTAGTTACTACCCAATGGGTTTATGTACAGGGTGTTAGTTTCAACACATCATGGAACAATGTTTTTGAACTGCAAACCAGGCGTCTTACTTATGTGGAGCCAGCTTCCTCTTCACTGTTATCAGTGAATCATTGTTGTTGCCTCAGAAACAAACTTTGCTTACTGTACTTTCATTGTTATTTTAGTCTAATTTTGCAGTACTTCACAGTACTGCAAAATTCGACTATGATTTCCAAACAGTTTCCAAACGATTGCTATAGGAGCAACTTCCCTATCGAGGACTGCCATTAGATGTAACTGTTTCATGATTTACCTAAGCCTAATCAATGATTTTCGTCTTCTTCATTTATTCCATTTTGCACACTTACACGAGCTATCTACGCGTGGGTGTCTATGACAAAACATATAGGTACATATAAACTAGAATATTACCGTGTTCCACCTTATTACCACCTGTGTTAGCAATAGAGTACACGCCATATTAATTAATAGATGATTGGTTTAGTTATCTCAGTTCGGTGTATGTATGTGAGACATAGTTTATGTATGTATGAGTATGCAAGCTTTGTGGGCCCAGTAATTGAGTTTAGTTAAAGTTTTTGATGAAGGAGTATTTATAATTTAATTGTAAGTAATCAAGGAGGTGGGTGAGGGCTGCTAATTAATTCTTTTGGCGTGCCTCTGCCTCTCTCTGTCACCAGGGAGATAGGTTTCAAGTTTTCAAATTTTGAAATCTTTGCACGTTGATCTACTTGAGTGAAATTTTAAATTCGCTGACAGACAACGCACATCTCTGGTGGCTATAATAGAATTAGAACTAGAATCATCCCTCTAATTGGTTTTCGAATGAAAGTTAGTTATTGTGTTTTTGCTGCAGGAAAATCGTGAGATTTTCCCGAAAATCGGTGTTAAAATAAAAGAAGACCAGTTTAAAAGAATAATCAACAAAGATACTTTAAAAGAAAAAACAATCTTTATTTTAGAGAGTTAGGTACATTTTTTTTTAAATAAATGCATTTCAAAAAACACCAACGATTCTCTCTATCTCAAATCAAATCTCTGGATGAAAACTTTCAGCCATTTATTTTGATAGACTTACTTTCTATCACAGCTTGGCCTGATATAAACGAAGCCAGTGTAAGATAAAGCACGTTTTTCTTAAAGGTGACAATTCACTTTCACTTTGAACTTTGAAGAACTTTTCAGTCAAGACTGCAATTTACATTTGCATTTAGGGATGATATCTCCTTTCATACTCCTTTTGAAATAAACCTTTATTTAACAAACAGAATGCAATCAATAGTTAAGCTTCAGAAAGGAATATCGTCAAAAAAAAACCAGCAGCAAACCTAATGCCATCAACCAGGCACAAATCCAGGCTGCTACTGAGAAATTCCTGATGGAAAAACCAATAACACTTTGCCCGACCTGGGAATCGAACCCAGGACCTCATGCTCAGCAATCGCGCTTGCGACCACTAAACCAACAAGGTAGTCGTGGCGGCTCTTCTCCATAGGAAATGACGAATTCGAATCATGCACCAGATTGTGACATTTCAAAAGTGAGGGTTTATGTGAAAAAAAATAGAATTACAAACATGACCGTAGTAGCCAAATCTTCATATTACAATTTTCATGTTTTTAAAACACCACCTCTTTCCAAGATACAATTTTCCGGCGCGACCTAAATTCACGATTTAATATTCAAGCGTAGGCCGTTACGTCTTCATAAGTCGCATTTTTAATCAACAAACCCTCAGAACTCGCTAATTTGAATAACGGACAGCGCAAAAGGGTTGTTTTAGGGATCCTCACTAATAAATGTGAGAATGGTGGCGGTAATAGCTCGGTGTAAAGGTTGGGTCAAGAATCGGGTCTCAGTCTCGGTATCGGTATCGGTGGAGGTCAGTCTAATTTGAACTGAGGTGCCGCCGATGTGTCAGAGATTATTTAGTTGGTAAATTAGTTTTAAGTTAATTGCTATATTTGATATAGTGTGGTAAGATTTAAGTTTGTTATAAAGCTGTGCAACAACCGACTTAGACTATCGCAGTTTATTTACAAAGTAGTGCTTCTCCAAAACTTTTGATCAATGTCGAACAAGACATTTTTTTCGTGATTGTCTTGTAAACATAAAGCAGTATTAACTCTCATAAAAGATAGCTATAAGTATCGTGTGTTAATTTGTTAATAACTTATTACTAAACCAACTCAATTCCGTTCCGTTTGACTCGATACCCAAACTAAACATTCGAAACCAGAATCCCGATAATAAACCCGATACCGGTACCGATACCGAATCCCACCTCTACGACGACACTCTAAAACTGGGACATTAGCATTTTAAACGGCATATGTTATTGCTCTCAAATTGTTGCGGATCTATTAGTGAGTCGGCCACGGATGCGCAGGATTAAGCTGTTTAGCTAATAGTCCGAGGGCCGCTGAATGTGCGCTGTAAAGCCTATTTCTCGCTACTTTTATTATGTAATAGAATGTTATGGGGTATTGTTTACTAAACTGGCCTGCGATGCCAGATCGGGCAGTGTGCCAGTTGTTGAGACTTTTGAAATAGCTAAAAAGTTGAAGACGGGAAGACGTTGTTGCTTGAGATTTTGGATGGGGAATAGAAGCTATTATGCGGATTTTCGTCCATAATATTGTATTTCATAACTCTAACGCAACTGCGGTGGGAACCACTGATGAGGAAGCGATTGTTTGTCGCTGAATGTTCATACCGATTACCGCTTCAGCTAGAACTCTAGTTTATTTGTTACCTCTACTCGTTCTAGTTGTTAAACGACGGCTGTGAAAAAGTTGCCTCACACCACCCAAAGGATATTCAGAATAGGCGAAACGACAAAAAAAAACTAATTAGTCCGTCAGTTAGATTACCAAAAAATATTTGACCCGTGTTTTTTCTTTTGTTACGTAAACGAAAATTGACGACGATATGACGCTTTTAAAATTCTCAATACGTCACGCTTAGGTATAATTTTTACGTAGTTCTGACGTCACGAGCCCCCACTCCCGAGTTTTGATGCGTTTTATCTTTGTCAATATTCATTGAATCACAAAAAAAAAAAATACGTGTCCATTAATTTGACGGACTAAATAGATTTGCAATTTTTTGATACTGTCGTCATGCTTATTATCTAAAATACATTTTTCCAGAATAAAATAATAAAATAAAATAAAAATTCTCTCACAAAAAAAAACGCTTCATAAACACACACCTACCAATTTACACCACTCTATAATTAAACCCGTTAGCACACAACTGCAGGTCTACCTACGGGCCCGCCGTTCCGCGCGGGCGCACACTTGGCCGCAATTTTTCCATCAACGGGTGGCCGCCACAATTATGCGATTTGCATACCTATCGCGACCGCCACTCGACGCGACGCGTTTTTGTGCGCCTACCCGCTACGCCCTTTCAGTGTACCCCGGCTGAAATAATTTGTAAATACATGAAGGGAAATGGTGGCTATACAAAGAGAGGGTTTTTCACATATGTTTTGGTGGGGAGAAAATTTACAGGCAGACTTTACTTGTGAAATAGACTAAGAATTCATTTGTACTAATTTCTGTAGAATGTACAGGATGTCCAGGGTGCTTTTCCATTAATACGTTGCTAAAAATAGGGGCTAAAATAAAAACATGAAGCCAATTAGATGCCTATATGCCGCGCGCAACTTGTAGCTGAACAAGTCTTGAAAGCAGGTCAAAGCGTCCCCGAGATCTTACGAAGAAAGACATTTTATACAGCTTAAGTAACTGTTTAACTTTAATCCCCGAGCTAACATTGTTCTAAAAATAACTATTGTGAACCAAACTGGAACGGCAAAACATAGGTAAGACAAAGCCGAAAATAGGTATCATTATTCGTCGCTATCAGCAAAAAATCCAAATTTCCGGCGAGCATAGTGCAAAACGGTTCAAAACAACACGTTGGAGCACGGGTTTATTGGATTTTAGCGGAAATTTCACTCGCACACGGGCCCAAACGAGCAAAACAGCCGACACTGTTTGCGAATCACCTCCGCATATCGAATTTTGATTCCTGATTTGTATTAGCACAACCGCCGACCCTATAAATAGGACGGCATGCAGGATGCGCAAATGGAATGCAAAACGCTGCGGATGCTCCCGGACACACCGATATCTGTTGTACGGAAAAAACTTCCATACATATGCCGCCGGAAATTTTCGGAACAAAAATACTACACAATAGGCACAGTTTTTCGGACTCACAGCACACTGCATCCGCCAAATTGTTTTTGCGTATCATATCTACGCGTTAACAAACAATATTTAATGTAAGCCGAACTCGGCCGGACCCTATAAAGTTGCGCTAAAAGTTAATCTTGAAGTCCGCGCGGCCCTCTTTGCAATAACCGATCCTCGGAGGAGCAACGCAAACACTCGAAACTTGCTCGATGCTATCTTGGATGTCCAATTGAGTTTTCATCTTGTGCCGCTCCTCCATAGAATGCTAATAAACCCACTTAGCCGACAAACTACTGGTAGCTTTGTCTTTTAAAGGAAGGACTGTAAGGAGATTGTCGGCGTTGCATCTATCAGCAATCTTGTTGTAACAAAATTACAGTCGACTTTGTAATTCTAAAGTCGAATCTCGACTACACTCGGATCTCCTTGCTAATTGTTGGAAAGAGGAAACGTAATAAAAGTGCTAGTCTTTGAAGCAAAGAAGCTGGCCCGAGCGCCTCGGAGGAGCGCATTTTAATAAATTAAAACTGCGCAAAATTCCCATTCCAATATCATCTTATTTTCTTTTTTGCGCCAGGTCCGGAGCTCGCTCGCCTTACATTGATTCCATTTTACTGAAAGACCATCAATCTACCTAGCTACTTGAGCGTATTAAAAACATGCCGTATATTTTCAAAGAGCGTTTCTTACCTACCTCGGTGGTAAAGTAATTGAAATCATTTACAATAATCACTTACACGTTGGTGGACAAACGGCCGCCCTAACGTTTGCGGTCCATTTCACGCTTAACGAAATGTTGCTGCTGCTGCCGGAATTGAGATAGCATTCGGGCGTACGTTTAGAGACTGTATACAGCTGTGATACAATTATGCTTTTAACGAAATACAGGGTGTAAACAACCTCATCACGAAGCCAATTATGTAACTTTACGCAAAAATATTGCTGGGAAACGACTTTTTTTATTTTGGTGAAAAATCATGTTTTGTGGTAGAACTCAATATAACGCACTCAAAACATTGTGCTGATGGATGGATTGAATGTGTGGGGGTCGTGGAGGTGTTTAAACTAAAAAGTTATATTAAAAAAAAAACTTGGCAAAAAGTTGGATCTTTGACCCTCAATATCTCCGTAACTAGAAGGTTCCAGGTATGGTCTAGAACAAAAAAAAACGCAATAAGGGGGAGAACAAGTGCCTGCCCTTTATATTCATTACAAGCCAAGATGCGGCGAAAGACCGTGTGCATATTCAGTTTCCGTTTAGTGTCAGTCGAGAATTCGGGCCTGCCTTTGAGATAATTCTGGACTTGGAGTTAATTGACTTAGACTCGTAAACTGTAACAGTGCAATAATGGCAATTCTTCTCTAAATTCCAGGTGCTGTTGATATCACTGGAGCTTCTTGCATCGCGGAGCGGCGCAGCGGCGCTTGCGAACTGCCCCGGTGGCTGCAACTGCAACGACGAGACTCTCGTGGTGGTGTGTGAGGAGAGCCGCCTCGACGTCCTGCCCATCGCGCTGAACCCCTCCATACAGCGGCTCATTATCCGCAACAACAAGATCAAGACCATCGACAGCTCGATGCAGTTCTACGCCGAGCTGCAACACCTAGACCTTTCCCAGAACCACCTCGTCAACATACCGACGAAAAGTTTCGCATATCAACGCAAACTACAAGAACTACATCTTAATCATAATAAGTTATCCTCAGTGACAAACACAACTTTCCAAGGACTTAATCAACTAACAGTTTTGAATTTAAAACGAAACTTCTTGGAGGAATTGACGAACGGAGTTTTCACTACTTTGCCAAGATTAGAAGAACTGAACTTGGGTCAGAATAGAATATCGAGGATCGAGCCCAGAGCTTTTGCGGGCTTATCAGCTCTGAGAATCTTGTATTTGGATGATAACCAACTAAGTTCAGTGCCGACTACTTCTTTCAGTCTCTTGGGAAGCCTGGCAGAGCTACACGTAGGTTTGAACGCGTTTTCCTTCCTGCCAGACGATGCTTTTGCTGGTCTCAATAGACTGACGGTATTAGATCTCAACGGAGCAGGACTCTCCAATATTAGTGAATATGCATTCAGAGGTCTTCCAGGATTAAGAAGTCTCAATCTCTTTGGAAATAGACTACTCACAGTGCCCACACTCCAGCTGTCTGGTCTTACCAGACTAGAGGATTTGTACATCGGACAAAACGAGTTCCTGACACTGGAGAGCCATTCATTCAAGGGCTTGAAAAACCTCAAATTTTTAGACATCACTGGCGCTACCCAGCTCGAGAGAATTGAGAAAGGAGCGTTCGAAGATAACATCAACTTAGAAACTATTGTTTTGGCAAACAACAAAAAATTGGCAATCATAGAAGACTGCACACTGTTGGGCTTACCGAAATTGAAGCATGTTTCTCTGAGAGATAACGCCATTGTTACATTAAGCGAAACAGTGTTCATTGGGAAGGAGTTAAAGCAGCTAGACCTTACCGATAACCCTATCTTCTGTGACTGCCAGCTGTTATGGCTCCAGCAGCTGATGTATGATAAGAGTAACTTCACACAACTACACTGCGCCAGCCCCGAGCACTTGAAAGACAAACCTCTAAGAAACCTGAACGCCGAAGACTTGGGTTGTGTCCTCCACGATACACGACAGCAGACCATAATCTGTATCGTAGTAGTTGCATGCGTGGCTGCCATTGCAACATTAGTGTTAATACTGTATAGGTACCGCAAGAGCATGCAAGAGAAGCTGAAAGACTACAAGTGGAACAAGGGGCGCAAAAACCTCGAGTACCACAAGCCTATCTCCACGGAGGAGGACTGCATAGTGCGCGGCATCCACCCGTCGCAGTACCCCGCCCCCCCGCACACTCCCGGCCTCAGACCAATTCCCGTGACGGAACTGTAGCTAGAGCTTTACGCCTCCCCGAGCGTGTTCTTCATGTCAGGCGGCCAGCACAACTCCGCGCGGCGGCCGCAGCGCTCGGGGGGCGGCGGCACTCTGCCCGCCAACGGCTTCACGTACATTGGCGGCGACACGCGTCCGCCCCAGCCGCTCACGCTCAATAATGGCGCACCGGCTCATCACCTCAACAATGGCTCTTTACGCTCACTACCAGATAAAAAGAAAAACCGCAACGGTGTGTTGTGCCACCCGGAGAACTTCCAGCGCAACCTCGACACGCGCTACTCGAGGAAGCAGGAGAACGGCTACATGCGCAACTCGGAGACCATAATCGGTTTCCCGCGCAACGAGCGCGAGTACGAGCGCGAGCGCGCGGAGTACAGCGAGCCCGAGTACTCCATCATCCCGGAGGGCTACGGCCGGCCGCTGGACGAGTACCCGCGCGCCTGCGCACACTCCAACACCTTCAACTGTTGAGTCGCGCGTGTGAACTCTCTCAATCGTTTGTGATCTTGTAATTCTAGCAATAAATCTTCATTCCATTAAGTTTTCTATGGACGGAGTCAGTCGTGACGGACGTAGTGCTCTAGAGCGGTTAGTGACATTAGTATTTCGGGTCCGGTGTACGTTCGACCAGTGAGGACTATCCTGTATTGTATTCGTTTTAAAAGAGTACCTTATTTGTAAATTATAAATTTAAGTAGTGATGGATCTATTTTTCAAAGGGACGATGGGGGCTCGGAGCGTGTGCAAGTGAGACTTCGCACGAGACAACGGTACAATGTACAGACTAGTCGCAGCGAGCAGGGGGGCAGAGCCCGACTCGGGCCCGCCGGGGAGCCCCTCTATGATGTACATCATAAAACATTGTGATTTGTAATTTTTCTACCAGTGCGGTGGATTTTGTATTTGATTTTGTACAAAAAACCATTCCATATGATATCTTTTTAATGTCTAATATTTTATTTATAAATGAATAAAGTAAGTGTGCGTTAAATAAGACACCAATATGAAAAATATTAGAATTAATGAATGTAAATATATTTATACTATAATGAGATATTTATAAAATTTAATACAATCTTGTTCTTCTAAAAATTATCATAAAATTATTTCGGGATATTGTATTGTTTGCTATAATGACTGATATCCTAATTACGAGATTTCTTATGTCTGTCACTACCTACCTATAATTAAATACCTACTTACACTACATTCTTATTGTGTAAGAACGAACGCACCCATTATTTCTAATAAGAACACATCTTCGAACACTTTTATGCTCAATCCTAATATTGTATGTAATCATTTATTAAGATTGAAGTAAACGAAGAAACACGATGTCTTATTATTGTCATTAAAATATACCTCTATGTTAGTTATTATCTTTTTGTTATCTATTTGTTTAAATGTCCCATAATATTAATGCTGTGTGATCTATTCAGAAACATATAGATAAATAATTCAAGTCAATAATCAACTGATATAGGTTCTCAATTACCGACACGATGCATACAAATTAACTTAGCTCGTTTTAATTAGTTTAATTACAATCAGATATAAGTATCGCTCCAATAACATGCCCAATTCATACGAATAACTAGGCTTTAAACCAATTTAAAAAGCAATCTGATAAAATAATTAGTATTACACCTCACTTTTTAAATGACAACACCCAGAATTAAGAATTTTCTGAACAGATCACACCAGTTACAATAATGCACCTCTGACAGTAGGCACCTCGTCGAGAACTGAATATTTTCTGTAAACATTTTCTTTTTATGATTTTAACTCGAAATGTTCTTGCCATATTCCAATAAGGCATGATGGTAATATAAAATAGATATTTGATAATCACTTTTATTTTGTAGAAAACATTTAATATTTAAAGTTATGATAAAATATTATAAAAGCATCAGATATATTGCAGTTATAATGCTACAAGTTACGGAACTGTAACATTTTAGAATTGTGATAAGAGCAAGCTTTTATAATAAACGAGGTTAATTAAGTCGCTAGATACCTTCTCAGTGCCATTTTTGTGTCTTCTTGGATTATGGTCGTTTTTTACTCCAGTTTTATATACCCACACGACATACTTACCTGAATTTTGGTGTTACTGAGTTATTGTAAATATGGAGAAATTAAAGACTAAGCAATTAAGGCATGTGTTAGTGCCTAGTGAATGCCTAAAAAAGTATACAAGAAAAATGATGAATACATATGAAAACATTGTGATTAGAGTACTCACGACATTGTAATAGAAATCATCGGTCATTTCTGTACTTTATTGTAGTTATTACCTACATACAAACTCGATAAATATAACATACCTCAAATTTAATCGTGTTTTATTTGTTGGCAACCTTTAAAATAGACCAAGACTAAATACCTAAACCTTGCCTAATACCCAGATCCTAGTGAGAGCAAGACAACGAAATTCCTGGGTTCGATTCCCAAGCGGTGTTGAAAGCCCCCGGTTCATGAGTCATGAGCACACTCATACTGATATCACCTCTCAGACCACCTGTCATGGCTATGTTGTTACTCTGTACAGATTTTAGAATGGTTCGCTATATAGAAACCTCTTTGGTCATCAGATCGATGCTAGGATAACGGGCAAACTACAGACTGGCAGCATTACGGTCAAAAATTATTGCTCTATTTGTTAACAGCGCCATCTGAATACGAGCTTAAACACTGCATGCACACTACATACTCATCATACTTTTAAAAGTAGATGGCGCTTTTACAGCAAATGAGTAATGAAATTGCGTCAGTAACAGTGCATGGTTGTCCTGACGCATGACAAAAGGGCAAAGTTCGCCTCCTGGCACAGATAACTGGCTCTTGGCTCAATGTTGGTGTACTATAGGCTACACATCTTGGCCTCTGCTTCTGGTTACAAAAAAGTAGCTACATATATATTGCAACTTTGAGAGCATATAAATAGATGCTGTTTGGGGCGTTGTAGGTAGGCGGCAGTTGCAAGGTACTGTGGTACCAACCAATGTTAAAAGTAATCTTTGGGGCGCCTCTTGAAGGGCCTTTGATCTTGTAGAAATTTATTTTTGGACATCTTTTGAACATGTAATTTTTGTGTAATGAGGCGATTCAAGACAGATACAAGTGAATCTGAACATTTACACGCGAATGTACCCGGTGAGGGGGTCTCGTAACAAAAAAAAATTGCCAGCAAGTTCGCAGTCATATCGATTTCGACGACATCTAAGAAGTTCAATATGTTCAGGGTCAGTGAACTTGAACAACCTCGTAATTCAGCAATGTGACTCAGAGGACATTGACCTCAACCATGTGGCAAAGCCTAACATATTAGAACATACCTTGCAGAAATACAAAAGCAAAAACAAATAAATTGTTCATTAATTTATTTATTTATAGTATGCAACATTTATTTATTAACATTACAAAATTGTTCAGCCTTGTGATGGGAGAAGCCGGTTTCAGCCGATGCGCAGATTGACATGATTTTGTAAATAAATAAAAAAGATATGAGTTTTAGGCGCCTGTGTCATAAGTGGAATATTATGAGTACTTTTCACGTATGCTTTTTGCTGATGATTACACTTAAAACTTCTCCTCTTCAAGACCGTGTTTGAAGAACATCATGATGGGGATTTGTGTGCCATCAATATCTCTGTACTCCATCATGGCGACCATGCCATCGCAGTCCATGGACTCTCCAGTAAAGAACTGGAGCTCCTTAAATCTACCAAGGATGTCCTTCATGACTTTGTTCATGTTCGTCTTGAATATGTTGACCTGGTCAGGTGCCTTCTCTTCCAATTGTGCAACTAATCTGGAATTAAAGAAGATTACATGTTAGAAAACTTGTTTACTAAACATTGTTTCTCTGAAATACAAAGTACCATTAACAGTACTGGAGTAAATTAATACAATAATTACATTGTAATAACTTTGATAAGTCAGAATAATAATAAATTGGTGTCAGCCCCCTTTCATGAACAATCATTACAGAATGAATGTTATTTCATAAAGGTTATTTGCTTTGGCATCAATCGCTCCATAGGAAGTCATTAAGGATCAACCAGTGGTATTAGATGATGCACCATGAAGTAAAAACATACAGTAAGAAAAATATATGTGTGGTTTGAGGCAAGTCTGCATAGTATCTGTGCTGAATTAATAAATGTGGCAATGCAAACGTGGTATGCAATATCAATTTATGCTGTATCATTATTATGACGTCTATAGACGAAGCAAAAACAAGTTTGACTGCACTGTATGGGTTGAAACAAGATAAACAGTTTGTACTTACTAGGAAAATGTAAAACAAAATGAAGTTGACAAGATAAATTCATCATTGATGTCCGACAGTTAGTAATTCATGGCTTACTAGATCATGAACTACTAATTGCTGATCACGTTTTGTTGGTGAATTTGCCCAAATTTCTGTATTCAAATCTCTGATTTGGACATCTATTTATACAGGCAGATTTACACTGATTCCCAAGCTAGGTTGAGATTTAGACACAATATGTCTCAAAACATACACTGAATAGAAGCAAGCACAAATAAAATGTGAGAATTTTTGTGAAACACAAATATGGTTGTAGCAGTATTTTGTTATGCATGACCATTGTATGTTGTGAACAGTGACAAATAACAAACAGTTTTGATTCAACCTATATTATCAAACAATGATTTTATACAGAATTATAATCAGAACTTGATGTCTTAGCAGATACAATCTGATAATGAGGATTAAATCTTATTATATCCAAGTCAATATACACTAAACAAAAATAAGTTTTTATATAATATTCCTTGATATAAATTATATTCCTTTGTGCTATTAAAACCAATGCAATCACTAACAGCTGAAATTATTTTGAACTTAACCTACACTGATATGCTGTCAACATAGACTGTTTGCCACAATACAGATAAGAAACTTGATTACATAAATATTGAACATGCCAAACTTTTAACATGTCCGCATGTACAGAATATTTATCTATCTATCAATGTACTTGTGAGATAGAATTATTGTTTAGAATAACAATCATTTATGAAAAAAACAGGCCAATACTTTCTAAAACAATCTGACTTTGAAGTGAAACAAATAAACAAGAACTGGATGACTTGTTTAAGCTGAAATCGATGTGCATATTTATAAATATTTATAGTTTCAGACGTTACAATGTGTACCATTTTTATCATTGAATGACTCGCAATGCACTTCATCAACTTTCATTAGTGCAAAAATAACACATGGCATGACTAAATTCTAGATGAGAGAAAATGTGACCAATGAGAGGGCAGTGCAGTGTTACAGCAAATACATGATTGGCTGACTGCACAAAGCTGTCCTCCAGCAATAAGAAATAGGTATAAAATCTAGTGACACACCTTGAACCTAGTTTCAATGACCCAGCATGTTTGCAGTAACCACCTTCATTAACCCAATAAGACTTGCCTTCATACCAGTAGCACATATCAATGAATGCACCATTGACTGAACTTGATCACAATTTGAAGCAATAATCACTGAGACACTCACTTTTTCATGTAGTCTTTGAGGTATAATGTGTAGGATTTCTTGTCACCGAAAGCATATGTTTCGACAAGCCTGTGGTTCAGGACTATGTCAACACCGCTTTCGACTGCAGAATCTGTGCCTTCGTCGGCTTCCTCCGCCGAGGGGTTGAAGCCTTCGATTTTAATATCACCCTGTGCTCTCGATACTAGTCTGCCGGTCACTTCGTAAATTACTTCATCGACCAGTTTCATTTTGTAAGTGTCTGAGAACATCTCATCACCTGAAATAAATAAATCATTACATGAAATCCGTGGTCACGCATTCCCTTTTGTCTAAAATGTAGATGTGGCAGTAAATTTTGCAAATATTGATGATGAGACATCATCACATCACTGCCCGACGAAATGTCAAAATCAGTTTTCAAAGATACACATTATAAATGAAATATACACGTATACTCCACAGGAGAAACACAATAAACTTAATTACCAGTAATAATATCTTTATAGATTCTCATTTTGATGGATTAGAGGCGATTAAAAATAATAAAAACCGAAACAACGGCTTCTTGCCCCAAGAACTTAACCGGAAAGAACTTCAAAAAGAAATGACGGACGGAAGTGCCTAGTGTTGCCAATATTAGACAAAAGTATAAATAAAAATTTCGTTTGGGAGAGAAAAAAAAACAAACAAATCTTTAGTAAAAACATAACATAACAAATAGACAAGTTTGCTTAGATGAATACAAATATTTTTTACAATGTCCCAAAGGTTTACTTTAATTTCCACAAACACTTATGGAAAAACTAAACGTATGGTAATTGTAGGTAAACGTCATTAGCTTTGGTTTAAGCAGTGCAGGATATAGGTGGCGCTTTTAGTCCACGAAAAAATGGAAGTAGTTCTTTACAATTCTAATGTTTGTCGATTATGTGGAGAAGAAAATGATAATGGAAACTTATTATATTCGTGTGAAGAAAATAGTCAAAACTTAAGTGAAATAATTAACACATATTTGCCAATCAAGGTAGACTATTTTTATTTATTGTGATTTGTATTGACTTCAATCAATGAAATTAAAATGGCTGACTTTAAGTACGAATTAACATTTTTATATCTTATTTCTTTAATAATTAAATACGACAACAAACAAAAATATCTAAGAAAGACACAATAAAAAAAACAAAAACTTAATTCAGATCATGGAGTTTAAAACCCGTACCTACTTACAGAAGAACATTTTCAATTTGTTATGTCAGATTTATTAACATTTCAATCCGAAAATTCTGAAATAGAGCTCGCGCTCGCGCCAAGTTTGTTTTCTTCGTAGTTTCTGACTTACGAATAAAAATATTGTCCTATTAATCACGCTAAATGTATCGTAAAATGCGTAATTTTAGGTTGCTGATGATGGGCAGCTGCCTCGTACCATTTGTCCAGGATGCACCATACAGCTGGAAGCCACCGTAGAATTCCTGACACTGATTATTAACGGACAAGTAAGTAAAATGTCTATATTTCATTCACTTTTCAAAGATTTAAACCTGACCCCTGTAGCCATAAATGCTGAAGGCATGGGATGCTATTTATCAAACAAGCACTGTTTTTATGAGATGCCTTTATGAACATATACTCAAAAAAATAGCATCTGTATTTCAGAAAGTAATACGTGAACTTCATCTCAGAGAGAAAGAATACAAGAGAACTTTACAAAATCCCCCTACGGAACAGGAAATTGTAACGGATAAGATCATTTATGAAGGTAAGTTCTATTTCAGTAGTAATTACTTACTCTAGAATCTAGTTGCACATAAGAATCTATAAATATTGAAAAATTAAATTCTTAACTTCATTCTTTCAACTCAAAGCTGCTGAGCATAGCTAGCACCATAAACTAAGCTTGAACAATGGAGAGAAAACCATTTTTATCATGCAGTCTGTTCTGAACCCATTTTTTTTACAAATTCCAGTTAATACAGGCGATGGAGTATACCAAGTAGAACACCCAGTTTCCTTACAAGTGGCCGGACTTGAAAAGCCAAAACGCAAGCGAGGCAGGCCTCCCAAAAAGCCTAAGTCTCCAGAGGAGTTGGTGAAGGAAGCTGCTGCAAAGGCGCAGGTAGTAAAACATGTTAAAAACCAAGACCGGGAAGATGAACCAACAGGAAAGCGGAGGAGGAAAACCCCGACAAGATTCAGAGAAGCAGTTCAGGTAATTTTATTATTATTTAAAACAAATAGGTTTGTATTTAGAAACAAAAGATGTTGAAATCTTGAATACTATTGTATTAACTAATAGTAGTAATGAATTGAAGACAATTGGCAAATTAAATAATTTTACCTGCCTGATATTGTAATTATAAATAAACATACAATACAGATGTATACTTGGAATTGTAATGCAATATAAGATTGGAAGTTTTCAATATTTCAACATTACAAGCCTCGTTGCCTCGCCAACGAGGCTTGTAATGTGTATGCTGTGTGTAATGTCCAGCGATATTTATTTATTTATTTCACTCTACAATCTCCATTACAATTGCAATTAAAGTTAACTACAAACTTAATGGTGCCTTCTAGGGTAAAGAGCTTGAGCGAATATTCAAAGAAGAAGGAGTAACAGATGGCGATGACAGTGAAATAGACGTGAAGATAGAACAGCACATAGATACAAAGCCACCTGTCCCTAAAGAACCAGAAGTTATTGGCCACCTGGAGGAGTCCGGTGAACTGGTTGTTGTCGTCAAGGGCAAAGGTCGTGGACGGCCTAAAGGTAAGATAGACCTTCCTACTTCAAAATATAGAGACAGTTTGTGTTATTTCGTGTTATGTAGAAAAAACTCACATTTGCTTAGAACAATGAAATCAATTAAATGTTCTCTACAAAATTCCAGGCCCTATGACACCAACCCGCAAAGAATGTGCGATATGCGGTATGGAGTTCACCTGCACTGGCCGATACATGTCGCACGTGGCCCAGCATGGCCCAGTGCTGTACCAGTGTGGCCAATGCTCCGAGACATTCACCACACGGCTGCACTTCAACAACCACCAGAACGAACTCGGACATACCGGACAGAATATTATACCGTGCAAGAAGAACGTCGAGAGAGTTAAGGCTAAGGTTAGTTTATTCCTTTACCTGATGTTTTGGATAAACTGAACATGGGGCCATGGGACCGACAACTTATTCGCGAAAAGCAGCTGCCCTATAAAGGATATACCCTTTAATTTCAATCATTTGATACAAAAATAAGCTATAATTTCTCGAAATCCTTCGGACAGATTGTGATGCCCTTCTGCATGTTTCATCCTTCGCGACGCTTGGACCAACTCCCATACATTTTTTTTTTTTCCAAGTTCTTCAATTTGATAGTCTAACCACATCCTTAAGTATGGCCACACTTTGCTGATACTTGATATATTATGTATAACTCACACTCACCTGTTATTTCTTTACACCTGGCTGACAGTAAGGAGTTTTGTTTACGTCATTGTGTTACTATGGTTTCACATTTCGTATGTCATCAAACACTCGCGCGGGGTCGATAACACACGCACATTATGTAATGGCCTTGAGCTACACACTCAAGCAACACGTATGGAGACTGCTGATTTATTTTTCATGCAACAAAAAAAAGCACTTCTCATCTTGTAAACTTCATCTGGTAAACTAAAGCTGTCATAGTAAACTGAATTTCCAATATTGACAAACATGCACCTCGTGCGTCATGAGTGTTGTTGTATCGCGAACTCCGAGTTAATTTACCAAACATTTATCATTTCAGAAAAGTGACAAAGCAAGAACTGAAACAATAGTAATACCAGATGACCAGCAACCACAAACAATGAAGTCGGATACTGTACGAATACTAGAAAACGTGATATTACCTATGCCTTTAACAACCTGTTTGCCGGATTTAAATCCTCAGCCAATAGAGAATGATGCTAATGGGTCTGAATTTCTGAAGAGTGGTCCAGCTGTAGAGATCACCTCTAGTCCTAGTGTTGATAGTGATGTTAAAATTGTTGGTGAGTATCATCTAGAATATGATTTATAGCATAAATGTATTCTATAACGAGCTGGTGTCCGCAAGATCGCAACTCCACGTCAAAGCGCGTATTTCGCGTACTAACTTAAATAAACAAATTATAGAGATGCATTGTTGGAAGGCCTCCCATGTGGTGTATTGATAAACTGGTGAAGGCTGTGGGAGTCGCTGGATGCTAGAAGCGGAGAATTGATTATCTTGTGAGAGGCCTTTGTGCCCAGACACCCTTTAGCTGATATAATAATAGGCTAGTTTCCACCATCAATCAATTGCAAATCTATTTAGTCCGTCAGAGTATTGGAAAATAATGGACATGTATTTTTTGTTTTTGTAAATCAATGAATATTGACAAAGATAAAACGCATCAAAACTCGAGAGTGGGGGCTCGTGACGTCACAACGCACTAAAAATTATAGCACGGCGTGACGTATTGAGAATTTTAAAAGCGTCGTATCTTCGTCAATTTTGGTTTACGTATCAAAAGAAAAAATACGTGTTAAATATTTTTTGATAATCTAATTGACGGACTAATTAGATTTTTTCAGGACACAAGCCTATTATTGATGCCTTGAACATAACTGAGAAAAAAAATGAGTTTTTTTTTATTCCAGTTTCGTCCACAGATGCCAATGTGACAGAGAAGTCTGATGATGTAGAACTAGTAGAAACAACTCCGTCTGGAAAACCGAGATTGAAGTGCAATCACTGTGACAAAACTTTTAGTAGTAAACAAAGCAAATCAATGCATATCAAGGTAATGTAGAACTAATGGTACTCGGAAAACTGTTATTTCATAGACTACAAAAGCCGCCAGCAATAAACTACAAACCTGAAAAAAAAAGAAAGTCCAAAGTTTAAAATTCCATTTTGTTTTTTTATACCCAATAGCATTCTTCAAGAAAAACACTAAAGTTGATTGTATAACTAGCATAATTAACTCTACTTTCAATGGTACAATGGTGGTGGTTTCGTGGTTTCATGGTGGTTTCTTTTCATTGGTACAAATTAACTACCAATGGTTACATTATATTTGGTTGACGTTACAGGCGACTCATCTAGGCGAGCGGCCCTACGTATGCGGTGAGTGCGGCCAGCGGTTCGCGTACCCGCGCTCGCTCGCCTTACACGCTGTGTCGCATCGACGACGCGCTGGCAATTCTAAGGGCTACGCCTGTGATCTGTGTGGAAAGGTAGTGGCATAGCTGCTTTTATTCACCAATATTCGCAGAGCTGAGGATTTTAATAACATTGCCGTTTACTATGCTGTGTATAAAATAATTTATTTATTTTTATTTTTTGCTTATTTTCAGTCTTAAAGTAGTAAAAAAAACACGTAATCGCACTAGATGATAACCGAAAATCCGATTGTTGTCTGATTCAAGGACTGTACGGTGCAACCGCACATTCTGCAATTCAGCAGTTTACGCCACATTCATTTCAACTTGTAATAATTTGTTCAGTTCGCGTTGAGCTATCAATGATGATCAATGTTAAGTCAACTTTGCATGTTATGCAACGCCAAAAGAAAGTGTTGTATTCAATGGTATCGGCAAATTTTCTGCTTTGCGCTTATTTGTCAATTCCCAAAAAATCACGACAGACAGAATTATGTTTACGTAATTGTTGTCTTCCATTACAGGTCCTGAACCACCCGTCATCAGTGGTATACCACAAGGAGGCGGAACATGCGGGTCAGAGATATGTGTGCAACAAATGCGGCAAGTCGTTCAAACACAAACAGTTGCTGCAGCGACATCAACTGGTGCACTCACAGGACAGGCCTTATAATTGTAAGGTAAGCTAATAACTCTGATAAAATCACTATCTATTTAATTATAAATAAATAAATATCGCAGTACATTACACACAGCGCCATCTAGTGCCACACTAAGCAACGAGCCTTGTGTCGTGGACACCAGATAGTTGATAAACTAAATAGATACAATGCAGTTTTTCCGAGCGGAACCGGACACATACATCTTTGCCTTCACAGAGTGCCTCTATACCTAACCTAACCCTTTAATTCATAGTTATGCAGTGCCTCGTTTAAGACTAAGGCGAACCTGCTGAACCACTCGCTGCTACACTCCGGCGTCAAGAAGTTCTCGTGTGAGATATGCAAGCACAAGTTCGCGCACAAGACTAGTCTCACATTGCATATGAGGTGGCATACTGGTAAGAGAAATCACACAACGCAAAATAATAACAGTATACTGGGTTTGAAAAATAAGAGAGAACTATGATAATGTTTTGTACCAAACTACTTTTTTAGTCACATAGTATTATGGATTTACTATTCACATAATATATATTTTATTTGGATTATTCTAACCCAAACATGTGGGATTTTTAATCAAAAACGATCGTGTTAAAGTTGACCATGTCTTGATTCTATTTCTTTTTACAGGTCAAAAGCCGTATTCGTGCAACGTTTGCGGCAAGAGCTTCAGTCAGAAAGGCAACCTGTCGGAGCACGAGCGCATCCACACCGGAGAGAAGCCCTTCCAGTGCAGCATGTGTCCGCGCAAGTTCACCACGTCCAGCCAGCATCGGCTGCACGCGAGGCGGCACAACTCTGATAGACCGTTCACTTGCGCGCATTGTGGGAAGAGGTGTGTTTCATCACCATTATACTCCTGCACTAATGTAATTTATTTGGGCTTTCGTTTTCAGCCACGATATTCAACAAAATGACATCTAGTGAGAAAAGAGCTGCGAGATAATCTGCGGAATCGCCTTAATTCGGTATTTATGTAGTATGTCTTCGCGTCGCTTCGCGGAGCGCTGGCCGCTGTTTATGTAGTATGGTCACGTTGTACAGCAGGCTCATGCCACAGGTTCGTGTCGCGCGGCTCGTGGGCGGCGGGCGCCTGCACCGCTGCGGGGAGTGCGGCCGCAGCTTCGCGGAGCGCTGGCCGCTGTTTATGTAGTATGGTCACGTTGTACAGTGGGCTCATGCCACAGGTTCGTGTCGCGCGGCGCGCGGGCGGCGGGCGCCTGCACCGCTGCGGGGAGTGCGGCCGCAGCTGCGCGGAGCGCTGGCCGCTGTTTATGTAGTATGGTCACGTTGTACAGTGGGCTCATGCCACAGGTTCGTGTCGCGCGGCTCGTGGGCGGCGCACATGCGGCGCGCGGGCGGCGGGCGCCTGCACCGCTGCGGGGAGTGCGGCCGCAGCTGCGCGGAGCGCTGGCCGCTGTTTATGTAGTATGGTCACGTTGTACAGTGGGCTCATGCCACAGGTTCGTGTCGCGCGGCTCGTGGGCGGCGCACATGCGGCGCGCGGGCGGCGGGCGCCTGCACCGCTGCGGGGAGTGCGGCCGCAGCTTCGCGGAGCGCTGGCCGCTGCTGAAGCACATGCGCAAGCACTCCGGCGAGCGCCCCTTCCGTTGCCCGCACTGCCCGCGCGCCTTTGCCGACTGCTCCAACCTCAACAAGCATAAGAAGGTATGTGCACCACTAATAATGTTTTACAACACGAGTACTAAACGTCATCGGTTAATCGTCGTCAATCCTTACACGGTTATTTCACCTGACACTAACAACAATCTTCTGAATGTTTATTGTTTTGAAAATTATGCAAAACCAGTAAGTAACTAAGAAAGGACTATCTTTACTACCATTGTATGCCTATACCTGTACTATATGGTCTTTAAGCTGTAAGCGCTATTACGTTATTACATTGCATTTTCTAAATAAAATATGTGGAATAGCTGTTTACTTTTTTATAATAATCAACGAAAAATGTTATTCTGCGGGATCTGTGGGTCTTATAAACTTATAAAAATTGAAAATTACGGTCGAATTTCGACCACTGGGCGGCCACTAGTAACGATTTTTTTCTCATTTACAGCAAGTCCACAAACAGATCAGCTTACTGGCAAACGCGAACCAACAGCAAATACCTGCACCCATACCTCTGAAGATGGAACAGCCAGAATCCGAGCTCATACAGCTGGAGGAACAGACAGTCGCCCTCCCTGAGACTTCGCCCGTCAAGCTGTTACAAGAAGCGACGGAGAACGAGTTGGAAGAGAGAGTGATTTACGTGACCTATGATGTGGATGGTGCTGAGTCGCCGGCATTCCATATACTGGACGCTGATCAGGTGAGTTGTACTTGATAAAGAGATGCTGTAAGATATGAGAATTGTGTTTTGCTGATATCTGAATTTCATGTGTTATTTTTAACAATGCTCGCGCGTAGGATTTCGTGGCTAAATAATAACAGCCGTCCGGGTCGATCTTTAGGTTAAGCTGTGCTTGCCTAGGTTGGTCTGTGGATGGGTAACCACTCATAACGTACCGAGTTTCCTCCGTGCCTCGAAAAGCACGTTAAGCTGTTTGTCCCGACTCCCGGCTGTCATTTGTAGATCTTTTACAGCGTTACAGGTAGTCAGTGGCCCAAAAAGTCTCACAACCAGTCTTACCAAGGGGTAACGTATTACCCACGGTTGTGGAGGTCAGATAGGCAGTCACTCCTTGTAAAATACTGGTATTCAACTGCAACCGGTTAGACTGAAAGCCGAACAAAGAAAAGGCTAGGCTCAATCCTCATTTGCTAAAATTTAAAATAAGTACTCGTGATCACCTTATTTGATGCAGAGGCAGGCAGAAACTTGTGTATTAATGGATGTACAGTCACAAGCACAGCATCAATATGTATTTGTCCTACATTAAAACAACTATTTTCTCGTTGAATACCTTTAAGTTAAATCCCTATTTCGTAATAATAATTGTGGGCTCCAAAATACTTCTTGTGAACACATGAAATTGCAATCTAAAAAAATCACTAGAATTTTCCAAGACTGTACTCATATTTGGTACTTGTGACTGTGCAAGGTGGTGGTTTATCTTTTCATACAGAACCTGTACAGTTATCTAAGCCCTTTATTTTCACATCATAGCCTATTTAGATAGATTTTGGCTAATCTTAGTTCTGTGACTTCCAATTCCAGGCAGCAACTCTAGAAGAAGATAAGGTGCTAACAACATGTGACCTGTACTCCGGCCCCTCGCTGCTAGTCCCGCAGCCCGAATACGAGCAGTTAGAACTCGAACACGAGCAACTAGAGCTGCAACATGAGCAACTCGAGCAGGAGGAGTTAGAGCAGCTGCCTGGAGAGCTTGTGTTGGAAGGACATGACCAAAATATGCCTGTAAGAACATAATACTCTAGAACTTCCTATAATATTGTTCTCTTTTGAATCATCAATTGGCTCTTATCCATACTAATATGTTAAAGGTGAAAGTAACTCCCCTGTTGACAGGGTTCGATTAGGCACACAAGTAAATTATGACCTGAATTAGAACAGGTGATATCAAACGATCAACCAGAGCTGTGCACCTTTTTTGACGTTTTATAAGTGCCCATCTAGGCCTATGTGAAATTGATTCCAGTATGTACGTTATTTCTAACCAATGTGCGAGCGGGGCAGCTTTCTGGTAATGCATTGACACCATTTGATAACAATTAGCGTGTTGTGGGTATGTTTGTAGGTAACGGACGAGCAGGGCAATCCGCTACACTTCACCATGCAGGATGGCACGCGGCTCGCTATCACGTCATCCGACGGGAAGTCTTTACAAGTAAGTTGTTCACCAAACAGCAATCATGTTTAGAATGCAATAACATGAGTTTTTATACCGAAATACTTTTTTTTATGTTCTTTATTTTATATTTACACTTATAAAAATATGTAATTAAAAAAAGTAAAAAACCAGACTTCCGTTTATTTACTGCAGTCGGATTATTTTTCGTCATTTTTTTTGTACAGATTTTAAGTTTAGTAAGTTGAAAAATATTGCAGACAACTTCACTTTTTAGTATACGATATTAAATTTCGAATTACGTTTAAGCATATTTTGTTACTTTGGTAACCCATTTCGAAGGATTTAGAACAAGAATAAAATTCGAATCACATAAATTTGGCGCCCAAAATCTGCCATTTTTTTTATTATATATTATTCATCCAAATCGGTTCATCCGTCATGAGTAACGAGATAAAAAGGAAACGAACATTCATAAATACAGGTCAAACATATAACCCTCCTTTTATGCTTCGTCACAATCGCAAAAAAAATGTTTTAAAATATAAATGTAGTGTGTGGGGATCTCCAGGAAAACTTCAAATAACTTTACAATGTTTTATTTAAGTAATAATTCAACACCATAGAAAGACACGTCTTTTTCATTTCTTAGTATATTCGCCAAATATTAAATAAAAGGATGAAACTTACACAACTTTTTAATGTTGTTTCAGGTGATAACTCAAGATGGTCAAACCATACCAGTCGAGATAAACGGATATGCAGATGAGGAGGTAATTAATATGCCATTTAGATTCATTGAAGCAGTCTTATTAAAAAAAACAAATATTTAGTGAAGATCTAACACATGTCATCTACATTACTTATTTTTATTATGCGTCGATTTGATTATGACAAAAAAGGCAGAGACAACCTTTTGATATCCTATTACGATAAAAGTGATGCGTAAACTTACCAATGCATAACCGCCACCGCTAACTTCCATTATACACAATTCTAATTTAATGGTTCTTCTTAAAGCTACCCTATCTTTATTTTCAGGAGGTTGACAATCCCGACACAATAGTTCATCAGCTGAACCTTCAGAAGAGCATCGACTCCAACGTGACGTCGCCTGTTACGCATTACTTTACTATTGTTTAAATTTAAATGGTTCTGCTGTTCCTCTCTCAGAGGGAGTGAACGAAATCCGAAATCCACTACGCAGACCCAGAGCAATATGGTGGATTTTTTAAATTATAATAATTTAATGATTACGACGACTGCGTTTATAAGCGGTTGCGGCGTGATAATATAGTTGTATTTATTCTAAACGCTACTCCACGCTGTATTCTGTGTATGTAGGACAAAAGGTTACCATATCTAAGCGAAGTGTTTTGCCATGAATATATGGTATTATTTTTAATGATGATTATTATGGACGCGTAGCTGAATACTCACGTCGTCGGTCCGGATAGTTTACACGAGCCAATTTATAATGTATGAGTAAAAGTAAATATAATCTGCTCAGCTATTAACTTGGCGACCAGTGTCAAGGTATTAATGGTCAGTGCTAAACTCATGTAAACTAGACATTAGTAATGCGACCATGGCTACTCTGGTATGAGCTAGATACAGTGGTTGCGAGGGTCTTGATTATGATAAGTATTTATTTAATAGGTATGTGTATTTCAATGAATAGAAGAGAATGATTGTTGTGAGATTCTTCGTCTCTCTCACGTGCAGAGATATTTTATATTTAATCTGTCGCACAATGCTTGTAATTTGGCAGAGAGTAGCTATTCTACATGTATCCGTATGACTGCCAAATTTACAAGCAGTGTCCAAATTTATTTTAAACTAACCTCTCTACTTAATTAAATATTTATAATTAATATAAGTTACTAACTTCTTCATTTCTCGCAATGTTAATTGATGGATCTCTTATTAGATATTATTAATTTTAGTTAATCTTACGTAAATTATGATTTTAATAATTAATGGAAATAAACCGTTTTTAAGTTTTCGGAAATGTCGTCGCCAATGTAACACTAGTACAATAAATAATTTAGTCACAATTTTTTGGCCAATAGTTTTAGACAGTATTATTGTAATTCAATTTAATATATATAATGATAATTGTTATGTAAATATGGAATAAATAAAAGTTAATTTTATATGATTAAATATTGTTTTATTATTCCTTTAAATATGTGTGGCGTGTGTCGGGAAACTTTCTTTATATATTTATATATATATATATATATATATTTAATGTATGTACACCGATCACGCTGAGATTTATGATCTAATTTACGTGATTCTTCTTTACTCTGATGCAATATAGTTGCCATTTGTTCCCATAAAAATTTAACATAGCTTGGCCCAGTAGTTTTCATTTTATTAACATGTTTACTTCAGTCGTGTGGTCTAATTTCATGTATGTTCACCGATTTCTCCCTCATTTGTGGAGCGATTCTCAAAATTCTTTTTAGTTAGAGAGTGAGATACTTCCGAGGTCATGCCATTTAAATTTGGTGAAGATCTGATGCTGATCTTCGGAGATATACAATGGAACTCTTCAAAAATAGACGGTAAATCTGAAGTGATTCCTGCAATCATGATGATGAAGTCGGTTAATAAACTGTCGAAATCTGGCTGCATTGTACACATCTGCGTACACTCATAGCATACGGTGTGATGTTACGTCATAATGTTGTATAAACAATAAACATCCAAGCGATCGCAGCAATCACGACAGATTTTTTATTTATATCTCCGAAGATGTTTAAGTTGGGCTGTCACCGTTCACAAGCTCCAAGGTACGACACTGGAGAGGGCGGTGATAGACCTCGGAAAAAAAAACTACGCAAAAGGTCAGATATAATTATGTGGCTTTAAGTCGAGTAAAGAATTTAGATGGCGTGGCATTAAGTGATTTGGGAGCCATCTACATTATTACACAGACCACATGATGACAAAGCACTACAGGAAATGCAACGACAAATCTATCTATATATATTTTTTTACTTATATTTGAAATTTCTTTTTTTCTTCGTTCCGAGATTTTATGCAATCGTATTGGTACCAGAAATATTATAACCAATTAATTGGTTATAATATTTCTCAATTTCTCTACTCTGCACGCTAAAGAAAGAAGAATCACGTAAATCGGATCATAAATCTCAGCGTAATCGGTGAATATACATAAAAAATATTATATTATATTGTTTATACAACATTATGACGTAACATCACACCGTATGCTATGAGTGTACGCAGATGTGTACAGTGCAGCCAGATTTCGACAGTTTATTAACCGACTTCATCATCATGATTGCAGGAATCACGTCAGATTAGCCGTCTATTTTTTAAGAGTTCCATTGTATATCTCCGAAGATCAGCATCAGATCTTCACCAAATTTAAATGGCATCACCTCAGGAGCATACTCTTTAAAAAAAAAAAAAATATCTGTTATTTACCTAAATTTCAGGTCTCTGCAACGCTTAGTTTTAAAGACCTCCGTGGCCGCGCAGTTCTCCACGTTTCGATGGCGCGGCCACGTTCAAACCCTTATAACTTTTTAACCATAATTTTGACAAATTTATGGTTTTGGTAATCAACTTTTACACATTTTTACAAAATAATCGCAATTTTAAAAAAAAAAAAAAACGCCGTGGCCGCGCTGTCGAAACGCACACGTTAAATTTTTATGGGACCAAATGGCAACTATTTTGCATCAGAGTAAAGAAGAATCACGTAAATCAGATCATAAATCTCAGCGTAATCGGTGTACATACATCATAAATAAAAAATACCAATCCAATTGAGAACCTCCTCCTTTTTGAAGTCGGTTAAAAACATGAAGGGGTCCTACCGTCGCCGTCTCCTCAGAAGAAAAATCCCCCGAAGCAGAGAAGAATGAAAGTAACTCCGAAAGGAACGCTGTACGAGCACCAACACTTGGTGTCACCTAACTGAATTCCTAATGCCTGTTTTCACCAAAGAGATAGAAAAAATGTTCACCAACACGTCACCTAACTGATGCCCAATACCCGTTAATAAGACTCAATGCCTAATAAGCGTTTTCGCCAACACTAAGTGTCACCTAACTCGTACCTATCCGAGGCTAAAAGCAGATTTTTTTTAACTAACTTGGTTTGTCGATAGTTTCTGGAGATTTCCGAGCGTTTGAAAGGCACAGACCGGATGTTGCGCTAGAACGAACACATGGAGTCATCACCCGGCCACGTATCGGTCACACCTTGGTCCGGTCGCTCCCAAGCCCTGTTAACCCAACTTTCGTCTCTTTGGAATGTGCGATTCAGAGTGTATCTATCGTTCCACGTCCACCCGCCGCTTATACCTACTACCACAGATAATATAATACTTCGTTTACTACTAAGGTTTGTTCATGCATTTTGCACACTTTCAAGTCACGGGAAATGTAGTTTCAAGGACTGGTATCAGTCCCCGGAGATTACTTTGCCGATGAGTGCTCGGGCCCCAACAATACGTCGCTCGATCCTGTACTGCCAGGTGCCAGCCATGCCGCTACGGCTGGTTTTGTTTTACCTTTACGACGTCAAACACTGGAGAGGGAGTTACAAGTCATCTATGTTACTTGTGCCACACATAATTAATATTTGGGAAATAAAACAACAAATTAATATGAAATTCAATATTATTTCGTTATGGTTTTAAGTAATACAATATATCTGCATACCATATACTATCGGTAGTATATTATTGATGACCAATCATTAAACAATGAAAAATGATATTCATCAATTCTCCTTTAACATTCGTTTAATAAATAGCTGTATACAAAAAAACAATTATTTACAGGATAAGGCAGTACAATTACCACGTAAAATGTGCCTCGTCTTACTTTTAGCTATACAAGCAGTAAAAAAATGGGAATTGAATTAACATTGAATGGGGTCAGTTAAACAAATCATTGCTCCAGTCAACTTGAACGTAATCACTAACGAGTTAAATATTATAAACGAATAAGCGATATTATTAGTTTGTGAACTTGTTACTTTATGTGTGAGGAGACAGTTCTACTAAAACGAAATTAATGTATCTAAATTATCGACCGTAATCTGACATTTGGCTGTTCTATTTTTGAGACAATTTAATCAATTTGGAACGTATCGACCATCTCACTAATACATATGGCAAACATTGCGATTATACACTGAGTAACACATTTGGAACTAACGCAGCATTATCAGCGCGGAAGCGATCCGCCGACACTCTGACACAACTGGACACTGGACAGTCGGACGCTACAAGCTCGACACGGAAACTAATTACAACACAAACACGCGTCAGCGACACATCACTTACGAATACAGAACCGATTGAAGCAAACATAACAAACTCGATTCGAGCCGACAACCTCCCTAACTGTACAATATGACACAGGCACCGCAGGCCGCTCGTCCGACCTCGCGATTACCTACAATTGATTACTATGACTCGAGACGGCGAGGCCGGACGAGACGGCCGGTACAGAACACATCGGTCGACAACACACCTTTACACAAGCAAAATTAACATAATTTTTATGTTCAATAAAACAGCTTCCGCCGTGGAAAACGCACTAACCGACTTTAAAATACAATGTAATGGACACTGGCACTATTGCCCTACCATAGCGTTTAACTGAAGAGTAAAAAGGCTTGACTCGACTGCCGCCGGCGACTAGATAATGGATTCTTTAAAATTTAGTGTAATGTCTATATGACAAGCGCCATGTCCTTCTTGCTGGGCAGCTGCACCTTCTTGCCCTGCCACAGCGAGTTGTGTATCGTGAACGCGTCGATCGTCACCGTCAGGTGCTTCGTGTGCACTTGCGAGAAGCATTTGCTGCCCGAGTTGTATCTGGAATTGTTACAAACACACCATAAATAAGTTTCAATATTTTAGCCAGAAGGCGTCGCGGACAATACGAACAACAATTAATGGTCCATATTAGTTCTGGATCGAAAGAACTAGAAGTCATAGGGGAGTCCTTTCCCCAAGTGGGATGACTTATAAGTTATGAGTAGCGATACTTCATCAAGCCTAAATAGCTTGCCCTTATAACTTTCTATTCTTCATGGTGTTTGGGTTTGTGAACAGTCTCATTGCCTTATGGGCTTGCTACATAATACATCATTATACCTAGGCTTATTCGAATCATCATCATCATCATCATCAGCCTATAATGTTCCCACTGCTGGGACACAGCCTCCTCTCAATCAGAGGGAATGGGCTATAATCCACCACGCGGGCCCAGTGCGAATTGGTAGATGTCACATGTCTTCGAATTTTTGGTTCTAGGACGTGCCGGTTTCCTCACGATTAGAGAGCAGTGGTAAAGAAATAAATTACACAAAGTAAAGCGCCTGTCTGGGTTCGAACCCACGACTTACTGTTCGTAAATCGGGGCCGCCACCACTGGACCATCGCTGCTCTCTCGAATCAGTTATTAATAAAATACCATGGTTTCTCAATGCATTGCTGCCATTATTGCCTCATTTACCTCCACTTTTCGCGATCTAATGCTATTTTAGTCACTCATTCAGCGTCATTGATAAAAAATGTAAATGGCAACTCACTTGAAGAACTTATCGAACATCCTATCATTAACGTGTTTGGGTCCGGTCCCGTACAGCTTGGTGACCTGCTCAGAGTCGGGACAGTAGCTGTACAGCGCTCTGAACTGGCAGCCCGCGTCGCGGAACAGTACGAGGAAGTGCTTGCTCTCCGAGCGCGCGATCTCTTCCAGTACGCGGCGCTTCGCTTCTGCGTTCACGGCGCCCGGGAACACACAGTACTCCACCGCGTTGAGCATTATGCCGCGATTTGACTTCGATGATGGTTGCTTGTAGAGTCGCGGACCTGTAGATGCAAGGAGGTTAATATTTTCTAGTAGAATTTATATCATAATTTCAGTGTCTAACAGGTGAAGAAGTAAATTCTATTTTATAAGCCTATTTAATGTAGGTATGTGTAATTCGCAAAGTAATAAAAATATCAACGCTGTTTTTTTATATAAAACTAAAAATTTGGTCTAGTATTCTAGATTCTGATTCTACTGTGGATTGATGGTGCAAAATAAATTCCAAATTTGTGTAAATCTAATCATTATTTTATTCATTGGTTTGCGATAATAGTTGTTCTCAAAAAGGTATTTTTTACTGAAGCTTATTATAGTACAAATAGATCTGAAAGTAACTCCTCTCAGCTATGTTTAATATATGTTTATTTACAGCTAAATTAGTAGTACAAAACGATGTAAAAATGCACAGTGAATGCACAAAGTTAAGTGCCGTGAGTAGTATGTGTTAATCTCAGTGAGAAAGCGAATTCGAAGCGAGACACAATGCAGGTTCGTTAGATCAAATGCTTCGCAAAACCATGCCTTACAGTTAGATGGCTGACAGTTGGCATGACATCGGTGTTTTCTTCAAATTCTTTAGTGATTACTGTGTCGTTCGTTCTACGTGTTACAGAAATGTTTGGTCATATTTAAGTGTGTTACAGGCTATCAAACTGGAACACTTTTCTCCATTGTATCAACAAGGTAATCGTGAAAATATAAAATCAACTTTAACCCTCAACATAATAAATCCACTTTAATACAAAACTTCAATCTTCGATTCAAGTGTATGGTGAGTCCTCGACTTAAATGTATGGTCAATCTTCGACTCAAATGTAAGGTCAATTCTCGACTCAAATGTATGGTCTCATGCATTTGAGTCAAATGTATGGTCCCAACGTCCCATATATTTGAGTCGAAGATTGAAGTTTTGTATAGGACAGCTGTTTACGATGTTGGTCCCTTATAGAAAATTGTTCAGTTTGACAGTCAGCACCACACCTCACAATTTGGCCATAGACTTCTGTTACACCTTTTTTACGTGTTGGTGGCAGACTAGCTACCTAGTAATAGTATAAGGACCGTTGTGACCTTTGCGACTTCTATCGGAGCTTCCTAGATAAACAAATAATTCGCTGTAGTCAAGTGCTGTTGGGTTAATTTGTGCTTCGGTTTTGTTTCAACTGTAGAGCTTGTGCATTTGTAAGTTTAATTTTTACAGAGTTAGTGCTCCATTTTATGTGTGCATTTATTTGGGTCATTTTGTTATTGTCAACTTAGAGTAATAATTAATATAATTGAATATTATTTTGCTGTCTCTTATTCGCTCTCTGTCGTTCAACACAACTATGAACATTGGTGGTGTCTAAACGGAGTCATTTTTTATGCTAGTGTAAACTGAGTTCAAAATTTATGTGGTTCTGGAAAAATAAATGTAGTGTCTTCACATTAAAATAATTTTTAAGTATTCATTTTTGAAGTTGTGGTGAAAACGAAACTTCACAATAACTTTAATTTTTTGAGATATTTTTCAATTGTAAATACTACATTCTGAAATCAACTTAATATCTACACGTTCAAAGTCGAAATTTGGTTAAGACTAAGAATAAGGTCAGCGTGAATAGAGCAGTTCTCACCTGAGTAGTCCATGATGGAGGAGTGCGTGGAGGAGACGTCGGAGGTGTCGTCAGGAGTGGCGTGGCGGCGCTTGCCGATGGCACCGGGCAGCGAGCCGGGCCCCGAGGCGGGCCCCGAGGCGGGCCCCGAGGCGGGCGAGCCCAGCGTGCGCACGCCGGGCGACGCCGCGCGCCGGGGCGGTGTCGCGCGGCCCAGCCCCGAGTCTGCGCGCCGCACCGGGACGTTACTCTCTCCGACCATACCATACCGCCACCCACATCTTTGTTATACCATGTCCTAAGCTATCGCTTTATGGCGTTTTCTCTCACAGAGAGGCTCGAGTACCAAAAGGGTGAACATTTCTGATATCCCATCCTTTTAAATTCAAGTTGTACTGAGCTAGTTATCTGCTCAAATAGCTAGATCTATGATCATCATTATTTGCCTAGTCTATTCGGTTCTATTAGGTTCGGCAATACCGGTATTCGTGGATGACCAAATCCGAAACTATGAAAAATAGCGAAAAATACTCAAAGGAGCCTCGAGCCCTGTAACTGCAACACATTCACTCATACGACCCGACCCGATTTTGATGAATACTAAAACTGCATAATTATATTTTTTTTTTAAATCATGTCTTCTAGCCAGGAGTCGAACCCGTTGATTTTGAAATATCGTCGGGTTTATTCCTAACTAATAATATTGATTTTCTATCTGATGTAATTTTGATTTTATTGTTTTATTGCTAAATGGGCCTACTGTTGACCTCGATCACGCCTAATGGAAAGCGATGGACGAGTTCTCTGATGGAACCGAATTGCCGCTATTCCTCATAGTTTCGAAATTGGCCATCCACGCCCACTTAAAAAATTCACCGTGTATATCTGACCTCTACAACCCAACTGTTGTCTAATAACATTTCTATTTCGTACATGACCTGTGTCCCAGCTATGAGAACATTAAAGACTGTCCCTTTAAATCCAATTTACCATGAGCTACATAGCTGCTGATTAAACTAGATTTGTGATGTTTACTTTTATATAAATTTCTTTATTTTGGATCGAGTTAATTTGATAATATACCAAAAGACCCATCACTGACTAGAATATGTAAAGCTTTTAATTATTTCACAGATAGATCTATTTTACCAATATATTAGGTAATCCTCCAGTTAGGTAAAAGTTAATATTTTATTGGCTAGCATAGGACTAAAATTAGTATTGAAAATTATTCTGCCAATACCTAGTACCTACATTCCTTTCTCTAACTAAACTGATTAATTTCGATAAACGAAGCGTAAAATACTAAATGTGTGTCAAAACTACGTATACAGGGTGTTGTCTACTGCCGCTAAGCAAAACTAAAAAGGCAAAACTGAACATAAGAAGCGACATTTTGTATTTTACGCATAAATACAACATGATAAACATATACATACGAATTTGGTAATATGTATACTAATTGGTCTAAAGATGTAAACACTTACAACCATAAATAATTATTATGGTGATGTATTTTATGGTATATTATATAGTAATTATATAATAATACAATATAGTATATAATACATGGTGTATTCCAAAAAAGCTTTTGAACTAATCAATTTACAATCTGATATTGACATACTATTTTATAAGAATATCTACCCCAACCTCAGGCTGGGAACCTGCGATATTTTTCATTTACCATGAAAATAAATATAACTCCTCAACCCCATGTTTTAAAATATTATTATTATTATTTCTTTTTTTTTTTTCTCCATAATTATAAATGAGATGATTTGTCATGCAAAGTATCATAAGTTCAGAATCAAATTGTAAAAATCACCACATTCAAGCTTATTTAGGTTTAAACATACACCATGTATTATCACCACGATTTTATTTCATGAGGTAAGCAGAAATCCAAGTGGACTAATCTAACCTATCTATACGACTATATTAAAATCACTTGGACAGAAGAAACTGATCGCTAAACTTGGATAATTATATAGCTCTTGGGGCGAAAACTCATGCATTATATCTTTTCCTTACCTTATCAGTTTACCCAACTTACAGATTAATACTGAAACTAATATCATTAGTTTGGTATTAAGTAATTACTTAGTCACTGAAGAAATAAGATTGTTGATAGTAAACAAGTTTTAAGTAGAAAGGGAGTTTTCGTAGAATATCTTAGGACAGAATTAACTGTTAATTATATAGAATTAACCACGTATATCCCTCGATAGATTATTGACGTATTATATTAAAACAAGGTTGTAAAGTGTTTAACCAACGAATAAAGACGATGTCACACCAACACCAAGATTTAAACATATAAATATAAAAACATGCGCTAACTCGTACAGAGTTACCCGACCATAGAATATGATACCATAACCGAATAAGCCTCTGTACACAATGGGCCATGATGGATAAATTGCAATAATTGTTAAACGGGCAAAAACACTTTTATTTATAAAATTTCATTGCCCTTATCTTTGGTATAGCTTTATTAAAGACCTGGGGTGCTTCACAAATGTCCCATACTGCCAGATCCGGCATGAACCGGGTCAGATAGGGCGGCAAATTAGAATATATATTTTGCCGCCCGGCATTGTGAGTAGCATGCCTTAAAAAAGGAAATATAAAATGTAATGTGTCCAAAGTAAGGCCATTGTGTATAGTGGTCGTAAATATAATAATAATAAATTATGTATTACTTATATATCGCCGATGACCCAAATGAAATAAATGTGCACAAGACGAAAGAACGCAGATGACGCGGCGCAATGTGGCGTGGTATTGTGAGCTCTGTATCTGTAGGGGACCACTGATGTATGGCAACTTTCGAAACAATTTAGTTGCATCAGGCGTTACCTACTTTGCGGAAATTCATGACAGTAATATTTATTTTTACATTAAACCATAGTTGAAGTGGGCTTGGATTTAAAACCAATTTATTTATTTAATTAAGTTGACCAACTATTGATTACAAACAGAAAAAAAAACTAAGAGAGTTTTTACTAAATTCGTATTGATAATGTTGAAAGTCGCCCCATTCTACACAGAACAGACAGAACAGAGGGAACGTTCTGTACGTTCCCTCAGCGCACATTGGCCGCGCCGGCCGCGACAGCAACAGAAAGTAAACCCAACGCACCACAAGCGACGGCACAATATAGACCCGTCCGTACAACGTGAGTCAAGCCTTTATCTCGTGTTTACAAACTGCTCTTACCGCACAAATTCATAAGAGAGCTTGACTTCCGTCCCGCCTTAAAGTTACTCTGGTAACTCGTATATTTAGACCTTCCACGGGAAGACTGAGGTTCCTCATTCACGCGCTCTGAAATGTTTCCTAGACATGTCATCTCGCAACTCTCATGCAATGCGAACTCCATTCTGTTATGTCAAATGCAGCATTCGATGTATTGCGACGCAGACGCGTCAAGCATGCATCGTCACACAAGCGAGCTTCGATACTCTTTACACAATATGGCAAACAAAATTAATGCTATACCGCGATAATAAAAAATTGTATCACATCACTTTATGTATTTACAGTTCGGGAACCAATTTAGTAAATACGCGGAAGGTCTAGAGGGCGTATCGAAAAAATTTGGAAAAAAAGCTTTTATGAAAATATTGTACCACTCAAATTCAAATTGCAACTACATATTATAATGGCCAAAAAAAGGTATGAAGCATAAATTTTGCAGTTTGGAGTGGTGTCTATAGATCTATGCGATGCTGAAATCATACTCATATAAAATAAATCGATTATAAATATAAATAACTGAAATCGAAGCATTCTACTAAAACCAAAATGGAAAGAAGCGCCTTCATACACACTATGGAATATCTGGCCGTGTTGACCTCACAGTCGGGAGTTCAATTGTATTTCAAGCAGAATTATCGGGATATAGCTGTTTGTGATACAATTCGGAATATTACAGAAACAGCTTTCATTTCGAAGACATGAAAATTCTTATCACCCTTTTTTTTTTTTTTTTTTTTTTTTTTATTTCCAAGTTCGATCCAGGGCAGTTCGTTCCAGGGCAAATTTTCATATCTACAATCACAAACAACAAACATTGACAAAAAACGGATGATTTGTTTTGATACCAAGTATTATTAAATACTTGCCGTCCGTTTACAATCCATTAAGTGACTAATCGCACAATCATTCTGACTTACTCGATATCAAAACAAATCACGTAAAATACAAAATGCACCAATACATTTACAAATAACAGCATCTATCACTGACCAGCCAATAACTCTATTGGTCGGTTTACATGACTCGCATCGTTATTCGTGAATGTTCGGCTAGCGAAGCGAACGCCGGGTGTTAGTGTGGCGACTGCGAGCGAGCGAGAGGGAGCTAGTTCCCCGCGAGTGTGACAGAGACAAACTCACCTCGGGAGGTCTTACACGAGCCGCGCCGACCGAGCGGACCGCTCGACGCGCTGCCCGGAGACATACCGCCGCGCTCTTCTACAGGGGATTCTGAAGATAACATCCCAATATATTTAGTACAAATAAAGTCATTTTATGTGTATAATGTGTGTCCGTTTGATAGTGAAAAATTAAGGAAATAATCAAAGCTAACGATTATTAACATGCTTCAAAAACGTTTGTAAAAGCAGTACGATAAAGTAAAAGCGTTAAGCGCTCCAAATTGTTTGTTGGAACAACCGACTTCAGTAGGTATTTTATTTCACATCACTCGTCCTAAACGTTGCTATTACTAACTAATGGTTAGGAAAATTATGATGACTTTACAAGTATCAGGCGGCATTCTACACGCTTACTTTTAGGTCGTTCTGGAACCGAAAGCCATTAACTTGATCATCGGACTCGGAACGATTCGGACTGTTTTTTTTTAAATAACTAAAAAATAATTCGCGTTTTTTTTTTTCAAAATATAACAATAAAAAAGTCCCAAAAAATAAAATTTATAATAAATTTAATTTTTCTTTTTAACGTTCTCAAAGTATATTTACAATTTACAAATTTATTAAAATAAACTAAACTAACTAACTTAAACTAAAAACTTAAAAAATGGCGTCAAAAAAACTCCTCAACACTGTCAACTGGTAATGTCCCCAAGATGTTCCTTCTCTTTTTGTTATCAAAATAAAAAAAACAGTCCCAATCGTTCCGAGTTCGATGATCGAGTTTATGGCTTTCGGTTCCAGAACGACCTAAAATTAACGGTTTCTGCGTACCGCTATGGGGAAAAGTTTAATATACAATTTTAGGCAATCGTCTTGAAGTAACGTACAATCTCGTCACGTAACTTCTCAAATTGTGATGGAGATCGTTACAGAAAAGTAAGTAAAGCCTCATCGCTTGTTCCGACAAGCAGTGTAAGTCCCCTTACCTCGGTAGAGGCCGGCCCTCTCGGCGAGACTGTCCTGCGAGCCGCGGTAGTAGTCGCGCCGCATGGTGCCGCCCGCTAGTCCCGCTAGTCCCGCTACACACAACACAACGTCAAGCGAGCCCATAGAGCTGCGCTATGCTGGACCCTACTTAGCTGACATTGCTTGCGCGATTAACTTTGATGTAGTCTCAGTATGTTATTTAATTGATTGGTATTATGATAATGAAATTAGTTCTTTGTCCAAGGCGTTAAAAGCTGTTATGTGTGTTATGTTTACCACCTGGAGTACCCCAATTTTTTTTAAACACTCGTTTTTACAACGATCGCGTGTTTATGACTCTTATTTCATTGATTTAAGGATTAAATAGTAGGTATTGACGTTTTAAATGTGTCTGGAGTGATAGTTGTAGGAGTCGGATTGATACATGATTTGTGCATTGATCAGTTGTTACAAGTACTAGATCATATTGAGTCCTTCCTGATGAAACTGGGCATTCCTTTCTCCCTCGGGCAAACAGTATTTATGTATTCATCGAAAAAGGAAGATAAAACTCTTTCTTTAAAGGCTCCCTTATTTTGCTTTAATAATCTAAAAATATTCAGCAGGAATAATGAACCAGCAAAAAAATGTCCCGGGAAAGTCCTAATTGAATTCATATCTTTTATGAGACTACATCATAAAATAACTGTCACAGAATATTTACATATGGCAACACTCTCAGCATAACACAACTCATTTGTGAACATAAAAAGTGGCAGCATGTCAGATGGCAAATTAATATTGTAAAAAAAGGGAAAGCTAACATTTAGTGCGGCTTCAAAAAGTTAAGGGAAATTAGCAAAAAAGTATTGTGTTCAGTTCAGTATTATTTAAGATTAAAAATTGAAATAATTAAAAAAAAAAATTTAAATTGATTAATAACTTTTAAATACTTAAAGTCCACATAATATTGGGTGTTTCGTTAAATTACTTGTCGTTAAATCTGTTTTAATGAAAAAAATGTCAAGTGTAACATGTAACAATAAAATAAAAACGAACAGGTGTCAGCACAGTTAGGCGTGCTCAACGTTGTACTAGAGGGCAGTGCTCAACAAACATCGTGCGGTACACAACGTACAGTAGTACAGTACCCCGGAGTAGATGACACATTGAACTTAAGTTTAAAGAGACAATTAAAAATTTCTACCTAATTGCCTAAATTATAAAGATCAAAATAGGAAAAACAAGGCCCACAATAGTATAGCACAAGGTTTCACAATAGCATGGGTTCCAAAATACTGCATAAGTAACAATATAAAATTGCAATCAATGCTGTTGGAGAAAATATTTTAAGTTTTTTATTAGTGCTTGTAATGTACCCATGATATAAAGACACTTGAATATTACTTCTGAATTTAGCCAAGACTCAATGTGCCATTACCAACCGCATACCGTATCCGAGTCACAAATACCTGTAAGGTTGGTGGAGGAGGGCTGTTTAGTGGCCAGCATCCCCTCCGCGGCGTGCAGCGCAGAACTGTCGACGTGTATGGTCTTGGGCCGCGCCCGCGCCGCAGCCGCCTTGCCGCGCATGCGCGCCGCGCCCGGCCCGCTGGGCGGCGGCGCCGGCGTCGCTCCGCCGCGGTTGAGACTACACAGGTACTCGGACTTGTCTAGGTGCTTGCCCTGGAATGTTGGGTGGCGACATTTTTACTTCGGGTTCTGAATTTTGTGGAAAATATACTGAAATAGTCTCATAATCATTACGAACAATAAATAGACAAATAACAGATGCTGATTAAACTCCGCTGTCTGAGGCCCGTATTACAGAACGCCACTCGAGACTCCAGCATTACTTAAAACTAATTTCAAACAATCAAATGGCTAATTAATAGTAGATTTTAGAACAAGTGCACCAAACGAACCATTTTTATCCGAGACTTTTAGCAGCCCGAGCCGAAGGCGAGGGCTGATTTCGTGGATAAAATGGTTTTGTGGACGAGTTATAAACTCTGTTCTTCACTTCGATTGCGAGGAAATAAAACAGTAGTATAACATAACATTTATTTAATTAAAATTCAAAGTAAAATTAGTACAGTTTGGAATACTGAAGGAAATTGTTTTTCCCGGCCGCTGTTTTTTTTTTTCAAATCTTACGACATTGATATTAGGCTTGGGATGCAGACCTATACAGCCTACTATTAAGTTAATTTTGTAATAATAATTTTCTTAAACTAATTAAATAACCTACCGTACTTAATTTAAATTTTAATATCTTTTATGTCTTTAAAAACACATAAGGCAAATAAATTAAAGTAAATATTATAAAATAACAAATTCTATCCATGAACTTCTTATTGTATTTGGCTGTATGGCTCATTTTCTTTGCCTTAATATAGATACATTTATGAGTAGATACGTTAATGCACTTGTGCTTGTGCTTGTACTTGGCTGCACAAAATGGAATTTTGTGCAGCCTATACCCTGCACAAATAAGCACTTTCAGAGCATGAGAAGTGAAATAGTAGATTGTATCATAAGGGAGCAAAATAATATTTTTACGGCGAGGGCGCTTTTTTGAATCCAGAGCAAAGTGGGGGATTCTAAAGTAGAATCCAGAGCGCAGCGAGAGATTCTTTAGTAGAATCCTGAACGTAGCGAGGGATTCAAAGTACGTCTCCCGAGCCAAAAATATATTTTGCGCCCGAGTGATACACTCTACTTTTCATCACCCACTATGAGAAAATAAAAGGCGCCTCATATTGAGACACACTTGAAGAACTCATTTTTTAAATCAAAACCATGAATTTCTAGCAATCCGTGAAAATTTAATTGACGAAAACGCAGGCTTGCGTTCGCGCGTTTTTAATTTGATTTCCTTTTTTTTTTATTCAGCCGGCGGCGCGACTATGGGCCAACGAACCAGCCAGTCTTTATTCAAACAATATTTGCGTTCGATTTCTTTGGTGCTGAACACTAAGATGTTCCAAATTCAAAAAGTGAGCGGCAAAGATAATTGCGGCGCACTTATAAAGAGGATTAAAAACTCATTACTGCCCGCTAAAAGTTTCTTATAGAAAACACCACCTTTGGGTGCACTTAAAGGCGGACCAAGTCGTCCTTCTCGAATAGATGGGATGAAAAAGATTACCTCTCTCTCCGCCTCCTCAATAGCCTTCTTCAACTTGTACTGGTGCAGTATGGCCTCCCTGCGCCGCGCTTGTTCTTCTTTCCGCGCGAGCTTCATCTCGTGCACGGCGTCCTCGCGCGCTCGGCGTGCGGACACGGCGGCTTCGGCTCGCGCTCGGGCTTCGTCGGCGCGCTGCCGTCGTTGGAGCGAGAGGAGCATTATGCGCTCTTTCTTGCGCTCCATTTCTTCCGCTGAGTTCTGGAATTTTCAATTGGGTGTGTCAGTTTGTGTTGACTCAGTGGGTTTGAAATTGGTGTTATGTGGACAACGCGGCAACAGATTTTAGATATAATATCAAGAATGTATGTTTGAGTTACTCAAAAAACGATGAACAGGATCCGAGCTGAATAGAAAACACAATTGGGAATTTCTATGAGAAATTCATGCATTGGAAATAATAGCTTACTATTTAAAAATATGTCGATCTAGTCTCAATTAATTACAAAAGTAAATCAGAAAAACAGTTACAAAGAACCATAACAGTGCAAAGTACTTTAAGTTAAATAGAAATAGTCTCACCGGGTCAGGATTCAACTCGCCGATGAGTAAGGCGGCGGGCTCCGCATTGTTGGCGCGTTGGGGTCGCTCTCTAGGTGGCGTTTCTCTGCGCTCCGAAGAAACGTCATTAGATCTCATCGCTTGCTCCAACCCTGTACTCCTGTGGACCACGAACTCGTCTTCCCGAGCCGGCTGCAATCTTTCATTCCACGTATTCTCAGGACTTCTTTCAGGACTGATATCTGTAGATCTTTCCTTTTTAGGGGAGCCTCGTTTCGCCCGCAAAGGAGGCTTCGGCCTTTTCGGCGCTTCGTTATCAAAGGAGATGTAGAAACCTTTCTCGTTCTGTTCGCTGACGTCGTCTTGTTCTAGCTGCTGGAAGGAGTTCCTGGTGAGGGAGGGGCGCGTGGGAGAGGGGATGCGGTAGGTGCGCGTGCCGGACGAGATGTTCAGTCTGTTGATGCCTTGCCGGAGGGCGTCGTCTTCCGCGCTGCCGATGAAGGAGATGTTCTGCGGCTCCATGTCGTCGGGCGGCTGCGCCTGCAGCGGGGTGTGTGAGGGGGTGTGTGAGGGGGTGTGCGCAGGCGCCTGCAGCTGCTGCAGGCTCACAGGCTCGGGCCTGCGCTGCACGTCGGGCAGGCTCCCCTGCCGCTGCGGGGTCTTCGCCCGTCGCTGCGGACTAGCCGCCAAGGGTGGCGACTGCGACACGTACTGGTTAGGGTTTATCACAGTGTAGCTTAAATGGTTTTGTGGTTCTCGAATGTTCTCGGTGCCGTTCTGGTACCGGTCGTTATTGTAATGTACTTGGAAGGGTTGCGACTGCTGGTTGGTGCGGTCGTGTAGCACGAAGCCCTGAGGGCCCTGAGGTTGCCAGTTCCGCTCGGGAGGAGGTTGGGGAGAGGGGGACTTCCACGTCCGCTGAGGAGGTTCCGGCGTGGTGGGAGGGAACTGTTGGTGTTGGTGTTGCTGATGCTGTTGTTGGTGATTCTGTTGGTGTTGCTGATGCAGCTGGAAACATATAATGGTATATTGAGCAAGATTTGACTAAATGTTTGTTAATTTTGTACATTATGCAACCAACACCTCGGTGCATAGTGACGATTTGCTGTAAGCTTGTGACCTGACGCTTCATTTACACTTAAAATATATCTGTAATCTGCTTGTTAATTATTTAAACTATACCTTATCATACTAAAGATACTTGTTAGCTGTAAAGTCACAATGGAAACATAATACTCTACATTAATTAGCTTACACATTTTTTTAAATTCAATTTCACTATTAATTTGAATACTAAGAGTAACATCAATAAAACGATGAGAACGTGCAACCGACCTGCCACCCTCGCAGTTCAGTCTCTTGGTGCTGTTGCTGTTGCTGTGCATGTTGCGCCCACGTGCGGCGCGGCGGAGGCGTCGCATCGTGAAGGTAAAACTGTTGCCGGCCATAGTCCTCTATATCCCTATACTGATTGTTGTACTGCGGATACTGTTGCTGTTGTTGTTCGTAGTTGTAAAACTGTTGTTGTTGGAGTTGCTGCAAGTGTTGTTGCGGTATGTGCGGCGTGGAACCGAAGCTGGCGAGACCGGGGCGGGACACATTGTGCTGTGAGCTGAATTGGCTGTGCTGCAATGTTAGGCGCGAGTCAGCGATGTGTTGGCGGGAAGTGCGTTTCACAATTTCTCAAGGAGCTACCTTATTGTTGGTTTGTACAGTCTTCAAGATTTAGACAGTAATATTAATTGTGATAGAACTTTTTGTGATCTTTGTCAATCGTAAACTGAATCAGTATGAAACGAAACATACATTTTCGTCTTTTTGAAACAGGCATATTAAAGATTGTGCCTATAATATCAAGAGATAAATGGAAAATGAGAGTCGCAAAAACGTGTAAGCAACAGTCATTTTATGGATTCATTACTACGGATTCATTACTACGATAGATCTGTGACATTAGATTTCTTAGAGAATTGTGAAACGTAACCTCAATAATATGTATAATGCATGTGAGTATGTGATTACATTTTGTGGGATGAAGCGCTGAAACTTGATCAATTAATTACAAATCAAAACTCAGTTTAAATCCACGCAGTTATTTAGGTTAGCATGTGCTGTTCTTAATTTCATTTTTATTTGAATGTTTAATTTGACCATTAGAACTGGTCTCAAATATTAGGGTGTATTTGGCTACAATTATTTTACTATCAAGGGATCACACGAAGCTATGCGAGTGAAAATTCAAGTTCAAAACAACTCTATAGACGGTCAAGTTTAGTTTTCAACATAGGAAGCAATGTCCGTTCTTTTTAAAACCAACCCTGGCTCCATACGTTGGACCAAACGTTTGCGCCAATGATTCAAGCCAACGATTTGATTAGTTTGCGTTTACATTTGTGATTACAAATGTAAACGCAAACTAATCAAATTAAAATAATGTACGATTATCTTCAGTGGAACTTGTCATTTCAAACACAAAACACTTTAAAAAGGCGGCAATACCATAACTTTAATACATTGAACTTACCAATTGTGGAATGTTGGGTTGATACTGTTGTTGATAAGGCGACTGCGGCAGTTGTTGCATCGCCTGCTGCGGCTGCATTTGTTGTTGCAGCTGCTGCATCTGTTGCTGAAGCTGCTGGATTTGCGGCTGCTGAATTTGAGCCTGCTGAATTTGCGGCTGGGGTTGTGGAATCTGCGGTTGTGGAACCTGCGGTTGCTGCAGCTGTGGTTGTTGGAACAACTGCTTGGCTTGTTGTTGTTGTTGCAGCTGTGTCTGCTGGCTGGCGAGCCGCGCGATGTCACTCTGTATGTCCTGCAGGCTGGAGTTCATTCTGTAAGTGACATGCAGTCACGTGGTATTGGATTTTAAGCCAATATTATGTTGATTTGACGTTGTGATTAGTGATGGTTGTAATGAGTGTTTAGACTGTATGCAGTTTGTGCTGTTTCGCTTTAGAGAGATTTCTTTCTATTTTATTGATGCATGCGAAACTATAGTAGTACATATGAATTGATTTTGGTACTGTACCGAAGGTTTTCGTGGGTCAGAATAAAAACAAATCTACAAAAATAAATGAAGAGCAAATTATTCCAGCAAGTGTTATTTGTTTCATGATGAGTTTGTGTACTTACTTGGCAATAGATTGCTGGTACTGTTCTAGTACTGCGTTGTCCACTGCGTCGCGCTGACTTGGTGGGTCCACCACCAGCTCCTATACACGACAGACTGTTTATGAGCATATAATTTAAAGCTAACGTGTAAAAGAATCTCGTGTTCATTAACTTTATAACCGCGCCATAAGCAATATTCTAAATAATTCAGCCAGGCTAACTTGTAAAACGCGGTTAAATTCTTTCGTCCCATCATCTGAGCAGAAGCCAAGACATGGATATGATTTTGTTTTGCTATGTTGCTGCGCAAGATAATGTAATAATAACATTTTGTCGAATGTATGATAGCCAGCCCCCCCCCCCCGAAGAGCAGCGGTGGCCCAGTGGTGCGGCCCCGACTTACGAACACTAAGTCGTGGGTTCGAACCCAGACAGGCGCATTACTTTGTGTAATTTATTTCATCACCACTGGTCTTAAAACGGTGAAGGAAAACATCGTGAGGAAACCGGCATGTCCTAGAACCAAAAATTCGAAGACATGTGACATCTACCAATCCGCACTGGGCCTGCGTGGTGGACTATAGCCCATTCCCTCTTATTGAGAGGAGGCCGTGTGTCCCAGCAGTGGGAACATTATAGGCTGATGATGATGATGATAGCCCGCAATTAGTATCCTATGACCTGGTGGTTTACCATGACATCTTAAAGCATTATTGTTTTAATCTTACTCCAGAGTGGGAAAGAGATGGCGCTAGACGTGTTCTATAGCTCCGTCTCTTTCCCACACTGGAGTGACATTAAAACAATGCTGCTTCAAGATGTCATGGTAGGGCCCCTAATAAGTATAAATTAACTCACAGTGGTTTTAAAGTTAATCAATACGTGATTATGCTTTACGTGGCTTCGGGCATGCACAATAATTTTGGTTACAGTCTTCAGTTTATATTTGCTTAAATCTTCCATATTCTAACACCGCTTATCACATTTTGTGATCTCTTAACTACTTCTGCATGCATTTAATTACAAACTCATGCCAATTAATCATTTTCATTCGTGTTTAATTAATTTTGATATAACCCTTTACCAGTTATAGTACAATATTATGTTTCTGTCGTGAATGATGGCCAATGCAACGAAATCAGGAAATTAACTAACTAATATACAGTTAGTTGGGACTATTTAATATTGAAGTATGTATATACTGAGTGCATTAATTTATCATTGAAAGTTAGCTATTACATGGGACTTAAACAACATAACGTAAAATGCGGGTGTACAATAGGGTACACTTCTGCCCCTCAGGAATGACAGGCGTGTTGTTATGAAAGCAATTCACAAGTTGAAAGATAATTCCATTAAAAAAAAACAAATATAGAAAACAAACAAATATATCTAATACAATGAACATAATCCCAAAAAAATAAAGGTGATCAGTGAAACTTTTACACTATTTTCACCCCAAGCACGAAATACATCCCCAAAAATAACAAACAAAAGCTGTAACAAAACCCGTATCGTTGCATCACCCATACCATACCAACGTAACGTTACATTACCTGTTGCGGCGGCAGGTCCTGCTTGGGCTCGTCATCAGCCGGCGTGCGCGCACCCTTGCCCTGCAACACGCGCGTGCAACCGACACCGTAACACAAACGTTGCGCAACACTGGTGCAGTGTTGCGTGTTATGACATGCTACTGCATGCTGAGTGTTGGTTGAGATATATCGGGGAATGATGAAGCGAATTTATGAGCACATTATTTTTTTGTGAGAGTTTTGCTGTTTATCATTTACAGAAGGGGTCACACAGGACAACGTCAGTCATCATTGTTCCAGTGCGAAAGAGATGGCGTATATGCACCATCTCTTTTTTTTCGTACTGAAACGATAATCACTGACTTTACCATACATGTACAGTCAAGTTCTATAAATGATGAGCCACTTGCCACCATTCGTATTTTACCCGTGTAAAGAAAATCGGGTTTAGTCTGTTATATTCGCTAGAGTGACCACTCAAAGTCGACCAATTGCAGGTTTGCAGGTGTAGAAACCGTAACCAAGCGACAATTGTTTTAGCGTAGCCATAGTAACGTTGGCGTACGGAGACATTATGATTGGTATAATTTCGACATCGGAAAAACTCGTACCCACGATTTGATGACATTCATGATAATTATGATTACTTTTGTTAGTAAACATAAATGCCGCCATCTTGCAAGAATTACGAATTTAATTTACTATTTCTGTAAAGAGTTTGTTTTAGCTATTATAAATGTCTTGCTAAGTTAAAAAAATAGTCAACCTTTGAAAAATAGTTTTATTTCGTTTATCAATCAATATTATTGGACAGACTATCGAGTATATTGTGCTCCTTGGCTGTTTATTTCATCTTGCAGTCGTAATTGCATGGAGGTAACCAATCTAGTGCCAATATCAGTCCCTCGCATGTTTTCCCATACTTCTTGGCAATGTTGAGCCAGATTTTTTCTTCGTTTATTGCGGTGATCCCATCTCTGCACCATTAAACCCCACAGTTCATGGGATTCAGGTTCGGGAATTTAGCTGGGCATGGAATCATTGTTATGTCTGGATGTGGATCAAACCAGGTGCTAACAATCCTTGCACTATGTCCAGCACAATTATCGTGAAAAAAATAAATTTGCCATTTCGTGCTGTGGATACGCAATTCTTTCAGAGGGAGGCAAATTATCTACCAAAATGCTGATTGAAATGAGAGTTCACGGCATTGTAAGAGGGGGTATTGTATTGTATTGTATAACGGGCTGGTGTCCGCAACTCCACGTCAAAGCGCGTATTTTGCGTATGCGCTATAATCCACCACGCGGGCCCAGTGCGGATTGGTAGATGTCACATGTCTTCGAATTTTTGGTTCTAGGACATGCCGGTTTCCTCACGATGTTTTCCTTCACCGTTTTGAGAGTAGTGGTGATGAAATAAATTACACAAAGTAATGCGCCTGTCTGGGTTCGCACCCACGACTTACTGTTCGTAAGTCGGGGCCACCACCACTGGGCTACCGCTGCTCTGTAAGAGCCGGTAGTTAAACCAGTTCTCCTACACCTTCCGACCTCATCCCCACGCCGCGCACGAATGCTCAGACCCTGCTGATGCAATGTTAAAATTATTCTGTGGCGAATTTCCTCAGAAACTGCAGCTGGCATTATCGCGTAAATAACCACGGCTACGATTAACAAAAATTCGATATTATCGTCTGTGACATCGACATTTCAACTGTCAGTCTTGTGATAGATTTTCAGAAATAACGAGTATTTCTAATGAGCTCTAATTCAAAAGAGGTCAGTATCAAATAGATTGGATTAACTTATGCGACATTGTATGATTTATGCTGATTGTAGATGGCGTGTCCATAGCTTAGACCCAATCTGACCAATGAGGTAAACCTATTTTAAAATATAAAATGACATTGACAGATTTTCAACCAATGACGATGTTTGGTTCATGCGCTGCTAGCGCCATTAGTTCCACCAGTTGCCCACCCCATTGACAACTTATAAGTCATTCTTGAACCTCTATGGATCCTCTATTTCAGATTATTAGTAATTTGTCATCTTGTTTCCGAGCATTCGGTTTGAGTTCGTGTTTAATCGTGTAATCTCGTGAATCTATTAAACTGCAAAATTGGAAATCTTGAAAGTGGCTTAGCAATTATAGTCCGTGACTGTACAAGAATTTCTTTAGATAAGGTAGTAAAACAAGATATACCCCAACCAACGGAGTCATGCTTACAAATAAGTGTAACGTATGGGTCTCCTACAAATTAATGTGCTTCTTCAAAACGTGAGTCAAATGTACCGTGAACTGGATTGGGATGTCTGACATTATAAATAGGAATCGGTTTACCTTCAAACGATTTCTGTAGTACTAAGATTGAATATTAGAAAAATATGATTGCGCTGCAAAATATTCATGAGTTTGATATAACAATGATCTTAGAAAAAGCAGCCTCTATTATCTGACTAGGCTTCAAAGTAGCTACCATATTTTAAGCATATATTATCAAAATTACAAATTGATAAGGCGAATTTTAATGAAATTGATACTTGAGAGTACTTTTATAAAGTCAATATTTAAATGGTTCAATATTTATGTATCGAGAAGCCGTGTAAGCGTGTACCGAACTAAAATCTGTACAAAATAACAATAAAGGAACATGGTAACGAAGTGATAGTAAAAAAAGTAATAATCAAAAAGGTCTAAACTAAACGGAAAGGGCTCAACTCTTGAACCGGCCACTCACCAAGTTGGCCAACTGGTATTGCAATAATGTATCCTAATGAAATAGAAAGAAAAGTATAATTTATATATCCGTCGGTAATATTAGAAAACAAATTGAGAGAAGAACATAATGTTAGTAACATTGTGCTGTATTTGAACGCATTTTATAAAACTTTTCTTCAAAACATTGGTTTTATGAAATACATTCTAAAAGTGTGTGTAGTCTGTTAAACAGAAACATTTAAAGAACAGATATCAGAAGTTATTATTTCACTACTTTAATTAATAGTTTATTAAGTCTGTTAAACAGAAACATTTAAAGAACAGATATCAGAAGTTATTATTTCACTACTTTAATTAATAGTTTATTAAGTCTAGTTTATTGCCAGAATTAGTTATAATTATGTGAAACTACTGAATTACTAACACACTAATTTATTCTCAGATCAAACTCTCCCCAATTTTGTTTTATCATTTCTTTTAAGTCTATTTACCAAATTTTCTCACTCACAAACTAATAAAATCTTACTCAACTCAGATGCTAGTGCAAATGGCGTAAAGACGGAAACACAAAAGACGCCAATTCCACTTTTCAAGACAATACAAAACATATGTACTCCCATCTACCTCACACACAGGCCCTATGTTTTCAGGACACGAATTCTCATCAGAGCATTTTTGCATTTAGTCATCGAAACCGCCATGCGAGGCTACGATAGTAAGCTTTCGCACAATTTCAATAAACTCTGAGAGTTATGACTCTCAGAGTTTATTGAAATTGTTGTTTTGAAAGGCAATAGTTTTCATACATTTACATCATTTGCAAATAGCACTATTATCCAATACCGATGATATAACTGCCACAGACGTGCGAGTTTTTTCTGTAAACCTTTTTGAGTCTTCATGCAAACAAATGTTATGTCTTTTTAAAATTTTGCTTCAGTGGCTTCCGTATTTGCTGAACTATCACCGAAATAAGGCCCTGATGAGAATTCGCCACCCACAAACCGCACGTTTCACACAACATCCGGGACTCACCCTCGTGACGGCCTGCAGGAAGGCCTGCTGGCCGAACTGCTGCCTCTGCCTGTTGACGGCCATCTCCATCCGTCTCTTCTCCTGCTCGATGCGTCGCCGTTTCTCTTCTAGCTTGAGCCTTATGTTGTTCAGTTGTGCGGCCATCTGTCCCCCACTTGAGGTGTTCGATTCGTCTGTCAGGTCTTCGCCATCTGTCATTAGGAGGGGGTGAGTGGGGTGTGTTTGGGAGTAATGTTCGAGAGATTTTGCTTGTGTAAATCGGGTGTATGGTGTGTTTATAAGGTTTAGAGATGATTGGAAATAAGTGAAATTTTTGCTGTATTTGTCTGACGACACGATTGGATTGGATAAGTTGCGAGAAATGACTGTTTTTTTTCGCATTTATTCTACATTTTGCGTTTTCGACGTTCAGGATAGTCGAACGAGTGTCATCACATTGGTGATGACTACCTAAATAAATCTGTGGAGTTAAAGTCGCATCTAGTCGGGATTGTATTGGCAACGACGCGTCGATGTGGCTATAACGTTCGAGTAAACGCCTACGCTGGACCCAAGTTAAATGCGAAGGCACCATAACAGATAGAATAGTAAGACGCTTTTTCTGACATACTTCAGTCAAGATTCTACTATTGGTTGATATTTATAAAGCTAATCACTACTAACTGGGCTGATTCTCTTGCTGCATGAACTGTTGTTGCCACGTGGTGGTGTTAGCGGGCGGCGTCGCGAACGTCGTGCTCTTCCGGCGCTCGCTCGGCTCGCTCGGCTCGCTGCCCAACTGCGACTGAACACCTGGACACCAACCGACAACCATACACCTACTGCCTCAGGCCAACGGTGACTTCACTGGAATCCTTACAGGGAGTGCAAAGTACTAATAACAAAGTTTTACAAACATACAGGTTAAAACATTAACCTCGTTTTTCGCTGTAGTAGGATAAAATGAACCAATGCTGAAATATTAAAATCTAATCAATTGGTGTCTCACTCAATAAAAAATTTATGAAATAAATACTATTTTGTATTTGGTTCTACAGTAACATTAGTACACATTAACCAGTACTTTCACGCCCTGGAAGGATGACTAATGAGATCAAAGTCAACCTGTACACTACGACGCAAGTTGTAGGACATAATTACTCTACAACTAACTAAACTGGTCACAAATTTAGAATTTGGAATATGGGAATATGTGGTCCTTTAACGACAGACTGTAGTTACTAAATAAGTGCTATTAATAATGTTTTACCGAATACAGTGTGCCGTTAAACTCAAGCGCAATCAAGGCGAACATTCAAAGCGGTTATAATGGCCGGTTTACAAAGTGCCGCGGAAGCGAAGTCACAGGCTAAGGAATGGGAGAACGAGGTTGTTACCACCACACTGGTAAAGCGGCAAGCGAGTCTAGCTCACAGTTTGTATGCTGTAACAAGAATGTTGTCCCATCTGTCTGGAACAAACCTGGCTGGTCACCATTACTCCTGATTTTATTGAGATCGGCGAAGCTAGTTTTGGTCACGTCGCCGTCAGTCGAATCTCTATCGTTTAAAAAGAACCCATCGCCTCCGCCTTTACTGGAAAACCCGAAGTTCTCCTGCCTCTCTCTTAAAGTAATAGTATCACTGCTCAACTGCCGTCGAATTGGGAAATACGGTTCTGGTTCTGTGGTTTGGGGTTGTGAGTTCTGTCGCTCGACTTTCTGTCGATCTTCCGTTTCGGAGCCGTTTTGGAAGTCGCCGTGGAAGAACTGTATAGAGCCTCGGATGTCTTGGCGGGAGGAGCGGAGAGGCGGGTTGTGGTCGAGGGGACCTGCGGAGTAGAAGTCAAACAAATTAATTTAACTTTAACTACAAATAATTCAAATTATCTTGCTGGTTTGTTAAGTTCAATTAAAAAGCTATATTTTAGAAAAGTATTTGGCTGTTCTTTTTTTTTGGAATAGCAAAATGTTTAGCTAAAACCTCCGGTCGAATGTTTTGATATTCATTGTATCACTGCAAGGCATATGCCTCCTCTAAAGCATGACATTTATTATCTGCCTAGCCAAATGTAGCCTCATCCAGGTGCTCGCCTTTCTATAGGCCTGAACTGTTTGCCATCAGCAAGGTGTTCCATTAGAGCTGAATGACCACGGCGCGCCTCTCGTTCATCCAAAAATCGCCAGTCGGCTATATTAATATAATACTTAACAGTCCCTCCCCAAACTCACCAGAAGGCGCCGAGATTTTTCTAACATTCGCTACAGTCGCCAGTTCCTTCTCCGGGTTCCGTCCGGCGAAGTGCAGTCGATCCTGAGAGCCTCCAAAGTTCTCCACAGTGAGCTGTGAGTCATCACTGATGGAGGAGCGCCGGGAGCGACGCCCGGAGAATGAGTTGTCGCGTGTGTCCATCCAGTTGGATGGTCGGCCGGCCGCTGTCATGTTTGTTTCTAACACTGATGAGAAGAATATTATCATTTAAAATATATTCCCCACAGACAGATTGGTAAAAATTAATTCATATTGGACATTCTCTTTTTGTTTTAATTGGGGGAGATTACAAAATAATCCGTTTTAGGAATAATTTCAGGCATCACAACAATATCTATCATATTTATAATCAAAATCAAAGCATTTATTTCAAGTAGGCCAGTTGCAGGCACTTTTGAATTGTCGAAACAAAGATGAAAATTAAATGTAGCTACAGTCCCAGTCACAAGACATAAAAACTGTGAAAGTACTGTAGTTGCCCATTCCCTAGCGTAGATCTCTATGGAGAAGAACGGGCAAGAAACTCCATGGACACTCTTTTAATGTCATATTTATACATTTTGGCAATAGGCTCGCTCCTATTACTTAGGGACTTAAACATAACTGGCGAAATGTGGGTGTACTATCAGGTACACCTCTTGCACCATGGGGGATTACAGGCGTGATGTTATGTAGGTATGTAAGTTATTAACAACTTGTTTAAAAATAAATAGATTTTTAATGTGATGGTGACGTTAATTTTCATATTTGTGTATACAGTTAAGAAGCACCAATATTAAAGCTCATATCGGCCACATACCGCCTTTTGGAACTATCTCTGTCTTTCAAAGTGTTAGCGCTTCGTAATCGAAAAATAATAAAAATTTCATTTTACTTACAAATTAATAGCTGAAAAAGAATCAAAAGCAAAAGAGAACCAAACCATTATCATCATCCCGGCGTGCCATAGCGGCGAGCGTGGCGACATGCCTGGGGCGGTGCACGACGAAGTCGTCTCGCGCCGGGCTGCTGCGGCCCGGCGAGCGACTCGACACGCGCGCCGACGGGGAGCCCCGCACTGTGTAAGTGTATACGGCGCTAGTTACTTTTTAATAAAGAATACTGGTGATATACGATCAGGCTTCAAAATACCTGGAATAAATACTAGTTCCTGTTTTGAAAATTGATTAAAAATAACACTATTACACTTTTTTGTCTTACTTTGCCGAATAGGGTAGTTGACACACCAATCAATTGACATACTTTTTAAGAGCTGTCAAATGCGGTTCTCTCATAAATTTTGTATGGCAATAGCACGTTGTTGTGACGTCACTGTTTGGTCAACTCATCTCATCTGATCGAATTTAGCAATTAATTGAAAATAAATCGGGTTTTCAGGTTTTTAGAGATTGGTGTCTTGGAATTATTGTTTTATGGTGTCAACTACTCTATCTGGTATGTCAACATAAAAGATCATCAATGTTATGTAGAAAATCATTTTATTTGATATTTTTAAGCCTGATTTTAAGATGGAAGCTTCGGCTACGCTCGGGCTACCGTGCCCAACTACTCATGAAAAGGTCATTCAATACAGTTACATGAACTTAGAGGGTTGTATTGATGATTTTAATAATTATAATTCTGTTACTACATACGTATAACAGCCGCGAATCATATTTTAATCAACGTACAACCTGGCATTGTCCTGCAAATTGCAAAAAACGTAAGAAAATTTGAATCTCACGAGCTACCGTGGAGCTTCCACCTTAAACGAAACAAAAACATTCAGCATTCAAGAAAATAAAAAGAAACACCAAACATCTACTTGAAAAATCACAGAACACCTAGAAGTCATAAAAAAACAACTTACTTGACCAAAAATCTATTTGCAAAAAAAAGTTCAACATGTCAAGTTTTAACTTACCTATTCCCTGTTCAGCAGTTTTATATTAGTATCGCTAATCGGCCAATAGCATCAAGCTCATCAAGTCTTACTAATAAACAAACGAAAAAAACTGGCCACTTAAGACAGCAACTCAATTTTATCTATGATAATCGCGCTTACTTGGCGTAGCCACTACGATATTTTAAATCAAGTCTTAACCTTCTAGTAATAAATACTAAAATAGACTAGCAAGCCGAAAATATGACACGTGCCGTCTTTCTTTTTCTAAAACTCGATGAGTCATAATTATCTTCCAAGTTAAAGTTCGGTCAAACTATCGTGGAAATATTGCGGACTGGCTGCGGACACTGACAGATAAGTATCTGTCTGTCAGTGTACAGATAGTTCAGTACTTTATCTATACCTGCAGCCCGCGTAGCATTACCACCCCTTAGAAACTGGTTTCGTCGATCAAAGAATCGACAAAATGACGATTTTTCGACGATTTTGTCGATTCTTCGTCGACAAAACCCGTTTCCGCGGCGGTCACGCTAAGCGGGCAGTTCGTCCGTATCGGATCAACCGAGCATATATTATTACTACAAGTAAATTGTATGTAAAACTTGACAGCCTAGGTCTACTGTGCTAGCATCTCTACGACATAGCTGGGAGCCGTGCGGACATAACGTCATTGACTCCAAAGTGCCTCAAGAAAGCGTTAAAGAATCCCATGCAAAAGCGCTAGTTCCGAAGCCCACCAATCCATGTAAAAAGGTGTTTTATTCATATTAATATAAAGCTCAATATTAAGTGAAACGTGAAATAAATAAAACTCACATTTAGAGGTACACCCTATAACACAAATAGACATTCCATTTATTACGACATTTTGTTTGACACACACACACACACGCAAACGAAAGAAAAACAACAACTAAACGCATTTGACACTATGTTTTTTTTTTGTGGGGAAGGCAAGTGCACACTAAGTTTTCTAGATAACTGTGACTAATTGTGAGAGGAACTGTTTGTAAGTGTGAGAAGTTCACAGATGTATTTACATAAGAGTAAATACTAATATGTTTTTAATAACGCTCTTACGTGTTTTGATAACAATGAGTTGTACGTGATTTTGGTTCTGTAGTCGTAACCGAATAGGTTATGCATCACAAGTGCTCACATGATGCTGACTCGATAGTTTAACCCGCAAACAAAACAAAGTCTTGAAATTAAGTACTCGAAAATGATGTTTTTTTTTTATTACAAAATACCATGTTTGAAACATGAACAATGAAAAAAAAAAAAAAAAAATTCAATGAATCTTCTTTGTCAATGAATTGTGACACCTAAAAGCACCAATTGGTGCCAGTTAAGATTGCAATAGCGGTCATTGCCCTTTCCCTAATATCTCATCTTACGAAACAAAACAAATGCACCATGTGTCGTTTTTCATTAGAAAAAAATGTTGAAGATCACGATAGATGACGATTCAATACTTGAACAGGCTTATTTTTGTATTTCAAAGTTAAGAACTTTAATAAATGTAGGTGGGTCAATGACCGCTTTTGCGATCTTAACTGGCAGCAAGTATAGAAAGTGTTGCGCAGCCTTCCCCCAGGCTGTAGTGTAGTAAGCGCGCAGTTGGACGTCGCGATGACGTCACGGTACCTGCGAAGGGCGGCAGCGTGAGGTCGTCGGCCCCGGCGCGCAGCTGCGGGATGGGCTGCGGCGCGGGCGGCGCCAGGCTGCGCTTGTGCCGCACGCCGTGCGCGTTCCCTCCGCCCCGCCCCGCTGCGGACACCACACCTATCACCCACACCGGGTACACGCGACGAGTACTGACAACACACCTCGTGATCATCTGCGTCCGTGTACTGATACGTCCCATTATATTGCATTTATGCGAAGCGTATTGGCTCCGATTGCAAAGCAAGACAGGGTGACAAATATTAGGAACGGAATTTCATTCAGCGAAGCGTTCATTCGTTTTTATATTTAACTCAAACTTACCTCACACACGCATGTAACGATATAATAAAATAAAGTGTATTTTACACGTAATTTAATAATAAATACATCAATATTCAAAAAAACATATTGACAAATTTGGTCTTTGTAATAGTAACCCCAAATGTGCCTAAAACTTAGTATTGCCAGTAAATAAAATTAAGCATTATTAAACTGTTTCCGTGAAGGTTTAATTTTTTAATTTCTAGTATTAGTAGGCAGAGAATCTTTGATATTATGACCACATACTCCCATTACTATTTAGCATGCAATACGGAGGGTATAACTTGGATCAACTTGGGTTGGGTTGGGTTTAGTATCATAACTTACCACTTCCGGGGTATTTAACAGATTTGACCGGATGAACTTCTAGCATATTGAAGAGATCGGCGAGCATTGCTACTAAATTTTGACGCATTGACCTGGAAACAAGAAACCACAACAATCAATAAATGTTACCGGCCCCAACTTTTCGAAACACCGACGTCCCTAGAGTCGAAAACCAAGAAGTTTACAGGACACGACTAGCACCAACAAGTCACACACAATAACATGACCAAACAAACTTAGGATATCAGAGTGACGCTGTATGCTAAGAAAAACGTCATCCACCAGCCAAATGACATATCAATCATAGTTCCAAATACCACCGCGTCTCAAGTTACATTGTTCAAGTACAAGTAGTCATCATACCAACCCTCTCATATAAGTGACGTCCTCAGGCATCATATGGAACACATCATGTGGCAGGGCTGTCCGACAAAAATCATGAACCAGCATAAGATTATGAAGACAGTCTTGTATGGACGCCATGCGGCCGATGCGCACAGCCGTCCGAGGTAACGCGTCGGGACAGTAGAAGGAGATCAACGCCGCGAGCGCAGTGCCGTCGCAGATTTCTTGGAGACTTTTCAGCATCGGAACGTGCGATGATGTGTCCTCCTGGAATGTAGAAAGGTTTTTGTTCAAGTTAGTTTATCAATGTAAGTTTTTTTTACGAAAACTAGAAATTCTGGGGCAGTCAGGTAAAAATAGACTAAGCTAAGGACTGATTGACCAGATTGACAATTTCTTCGAATGGATAGATTCGAAGATCATTGGGATCTTTTGGAAGTGCGCTAAAGATAATCCATAGTCATTGTAACGTAACATCAAAATAATATCTAGAGATACCCACTACTAAATTCAAAGAGTAATATCCAGTTGCGATTGCGACTTAATTATTTACAATGCAAGCAGGATTTGAACTTGCCGTCACTGTCAATGCAAAATGGGCCAAATAAGAATGCCAATGATAGATTTTCATGGCAAACCAATACGACAAAAAAGACGACAAAAAAAAAACTGATTAGTCCGTCAGTTAGATTATCAGAAAATATTTGACCCGTGTTTTTTCTTTTGTTACGTAAATCAAAATTGACGAAGATATGACGCTTTTAAAATTCTCAATACGTCACGCCTAGGTATAATTGTTAGCTAGTTCTAACGTCACGAGCCCCCACTCCAAAGTTTTGATGCGTTTTATCTTTGTCAATATTCATTGATTTACAAAAACGAAAAATACGTGTCCATTAAGTTCCAATACTAGAACTGACGGACTAAATAGATTTGCAATTTTTTGATACTGTCGTCATGCCTATTTTGGGATTCGATGAAGAGGCATCCTCCCTTATTCGTAACAACTTAGAAGTCTGAATGATCTTCTCTCATTCTCACTCCCGAGTAGAGTTTCTCCAGTCCCAAGTAATTCTGTTGAAGCTCCTACCTCGGCCTTGTTGAGCGCAGCACACGCGGCGTTGATCCAGCACAGCAGCCCGTCCTCGTGCGGCGCGCCGGGCGTGTTGCTGAGCGGCGGGACGCCCGCGCCGAACCGCTGCGCCGCCGCAGCCACGCGGTCCGGCGTCACCACCTCACGCGCGTATAGCACCATCAGTGCTTCTATCACAGCCATGTGACCACTCTAGAAAAGGTGGGAAGATTTTGTTAGAAATGATTCAGACATGCTTCTTTTCTTATCAAATTGCCAGAAATTGTATCAGACTTAGAATAGCTCCTGTCGTTGTAAATAATCATGTTTACCAGTCAGTAAGACGCATACCGGGTTAAATACGCAGAAAGTACCAAATGTGTACAAGTAGCGTATCGTCAGTAGTATTTAATGCAGCTCATTCATGATTAACGAACAACGATGGCAGGGCACTATATCCGGATAATTTAGAAAATATAAAACCACCATTATGGTCAAAAATCCTCCTAAATTATTCCTCGGAAGCTTGAAAACGATTCCATTAGTTATCAATCAAGCAAGCAGAAATATTTACCTGTTTTATTAAATTCCATAAATACAAACATATGCAAACAATATTAAAATGCACTACCGATTCTAATTAGCAGCAAAGATTGTTCTATAAATCGTAGTTATTCATTCACAATCATATTATATCCTACATAATGAACAAGCATTACTTTGTACCCTATGACTTAGCTGATCGGTTTAGAATATGTTTACATTTCATTTGCTAATAGCACTCTTGACCAAGTTTCTACATGTTTATCAACACTTGCATTCACGGACTAGAACATAATAGATTACTGTGTCATTTGTGTTTTCACCCTAAAGGAAAACGTGCATACTTAGGCCCGCCATACACGGGCTGCTCGAGCAGTTAACCAGTAATAAACATACACAGACCGCTCTTGCAGTCAGCTTGAAGCTGCCATTGATACTTTACCTTAACTGCTCGAGCAGTTAGCATTAGCAGTCATCAAGTTTATAATTCCAAAAATGTTCTTGTGATTTTATTGCACTTATAAGCGCGTCACTATCGATGTTGTCGTACATTGTTCTCAATAAACAAACGAAGCATGCGAGCGGGAAGGGTGCCCGACGTGAAATGAAGAGCGCGGGCAGAGGTAACTGCGCGAGAGCAGTCGACAGCTCGAGAAGTTAGTGTATGCCTGGCGACAGTGGCGACTAATTGACCGCACGATGAAATTTTTAATTTCACCGTGGCGACAACCGCCCGAAGCAGTTGCAACTGCTCGAGCTGTTCGTGTATGTACGTACGTAGAAGGGTGTAGTTTACTATGCAGTCGCAGCTTGAAGCAGTCGATCCTGACTGCTTCCAAGTTTCCGTGTATGGCCGGCCTTAGAGAAACTGTCACTTGTGTAAGTGCTATGACAATAACTGACGTAATGCGAGTAATTCCAGATAGAAACTGTTTATCATTCTCCACGATATCTGTCGGATTAACATTCCCTAGAACTGTGTTTATTTTTGTGATCAATGCCTCGTGAGACTTGATAGCATCGGTGACTTGGTTTCTCGGTCACACGTTATGCAAAGGACTTCGGATATCTAATCTAGGGGGGCCTTAGGAGTTTAAATTGGCTGTTACATTAGTTTCGTTTCGTTCACACTCAAGGAAAGCTAACGAATTGAATGTATGTTACATTTTGTAGGACTTTTATATGTTGCTGTATTATCAGGTACTTATGCAGAAAACAAACAAACATCCTAGCATATCCTGATATCTGCAAATATATTCATACTATTTGCATTGATAAGATAAAAATGAAGTCTTATAGCTCATTTTTTCCCAGCTAACTACGAATACTAATGAGATAGTAATTAATACTGCTTTGCATTGGCATTTGCCATTTAGTTCTTGCCCGCGAAATAATAGGTCCTATTGACGATGCTAAGCACTATGCACTAGGTGTCGAAGCAAAGTCCGCAATAATGCATAAGTAATGACTGGTAGCCATGTCCGTTATAGACAACGCTTAGTAATCTGTTTACTTGACTAGACCAGCTCAGACTGTTACTACATATACGTGAGTGGAATTCCAATCGAGATAACTGATATATTCTGTGTTTTCCTTTCATTTACACTGTTCGAGGTAGTAAGTAGTTTTCTGTAACGGTGGTAGCCACTGATGACTGCATGGCCTCCTCCATGCAGTCATCAGTGGCTACCACCACTATGAATACAGGTAGGTAAAGGTATTACTGCTAGAGGAGGAACTTATCCGTCGGATGATGTATTCAAAGCGTTATTGGTAGGACCACCGACAATTATAATAGGATTTAATTGATTCTGCGTTCTTGCCAGTGACACAAAGAGCAAGAAGAAGAAGAATGGTATAGTAAATAAACCATGTATCGTTTTTCATTACAAAAAATTTTGAAGATCACGATAGATGACGATTCCAGACTTTAACAGGCTTATTTTTGGTTTTCAAAGTTAAGAAGTTTAATAAATGTAGATGGGTCAATGACCGCTATTCTCATCTTAACTGGCACCAACTATAGTAAGTATTGTTTTGGAATCAACAATCATCCTTTCAGGGGTGTTGGCTGTTGTAATAATAGTCAGCACTCCTGAAAGAATCTAGGTGCCTAGAGACTAGAGGTCATTAGATATACATTTATGTTTATTTTATTAGCTGTTGCCAGCGGTTTACCCGCCGTGTGTTAGAAATTATCTTACAGAAAAGTATACGATACCGGAAAATTATCCTATGTCTATACATAGGATAATTTTCCGGTATCGTATACTTTTTGAAATTATTCGACAGGAACGTGCTACCGAGATAAAGTAACCTAATGGTAAAGGCAAAAGAAAAACTATACGCGACAAGCTTTTATGAAATTTTCGTTTTCATTTACTAAAAGGTTTATTTTCTTCTTTTCAGTGCATTTTTATAAAAGCTTATTTTTAAAAAGGTTTTTTGATTAAAATTTTATTTTTAAATTTTTAGTTTTGTCGTAATCATTGAACTCGTATAAAAAATTTCATGTCCACCATTAACCGTTGAGGAGTTCCTTCGTGAGAAGACAATCCTGGCTGTAGGAACAGGTCATGATAGAAATCATGTTTATCTATCAAATATGAATGCGTCTACAAATTTTCGTATTCGTGCTATTTACCGTTGAGGAGTTCAATCCAGGCTGTAGCATCAGTTTATAATAGAATTCATGTTTATCTTGATAGATAAACATGAATTCTATTATAAACTACTAAATAAACGCGTCTACAAATTTTCGTATCCGTGCTATTTACCGTTAAGGAGTTACCTCGTGAGAAGACAATCCTGGCTGCAGGATTAAGTATTGTCTGTCATAAAAATGTACTGTCATCAGAACCAAAGGTGTGTGCAAAATTTCAGCTCAATCGGTTGGAGGGAACTGGTCTGAAATTCAGTTTCAAGATTTGTCTAACACACTAACGTACACGGAAGTTAAATAAAAGCTTTTAAAAATACATACCATTTTGAGAGGATTAGTTTGAATGAGCACAGTTTCCGTGAGCGCGCAGTCGGGCGGGTCGGGCACATGCACGCCCTTCCTCGCGAAGGTCTGGAGTATGTTCCAGTGGTTCAGACTGTGGTAGTTGGGGTCGGAGTACATGTTGGCGAGCGCTAGGCAGTACAGCTCAGCGTTCGCCAAACCTCCAATTATAGGCGGCTTGAGGTGCTCTTGGTCCTGGAATTAAAAAATTTTTTGGTTAGGTGAGGTTTTAAGGTTGCAAAGGCTGTAGCGGTGGCTCAGAGGAAATGGTGATCATGTACAGACCAAAACCTGTTTATCATAAAAAGGTATTATGTGTGGTTAAGATATTTGCGCTGTAAGTCAAAATATAAAAATAATAAAAGAACGGTAAAATGCGTATATTTAGAGAAGGTTATTCAAATATTAGGATACACCACTGATCATAAATCGAGGGATAAACTAAGCTTAACGAACCAGTTTGCACGCATCTTGCGCAAATCACTGAGATTTACTATAAAGATGGTAGAGAATTAGATAATCTTGCTCTTACACCATTGATTTATTAGCTACATGAAGTAACTAAAACACCAGCAGACATCTCAATACCCTTTCAACAGACGAAATGCAACAGAAGCCATTGATGCAACTGAATTACAAAACGACCGAATAAAACCATGACCAAACGCATTTATTTGCACTAAAAACACAACAGTTCCCAGAATGGGCTCTAAACCCCATTTACTATAGGTAGTCTAAACTTAGTCGGTGCACTAGAAATAATACTGTCGTATAAGTTCCAGCACTAAACGAGAACTAGGGCTTGGCACACAGATAACTACGTAACTTTGGAACTATATGTAACTTTCCCTAGCAGAAGATATGCCGCTTCGGGAAGCAGGCCTTATAACTTGCCAAGATTCTTTGCAATCTTAGTCCATACTTGGCTAGTTAGAAACTAATTAAGACAACTATGAAGCTGACACATTAAACTCTTTGGAAAGGAATTTTCTCTCCCAAAAACTTTGTTGATTTTGGTATTACCTTGTGAAATGAAAAGTTAGGTCTACGACACCACAAGACAAGTGTACCCAAAATGTTTGCTGTTAATTGTTCGACTTCATAAGATGGAAAGAGGAGGTCCTACTTGTACAAAGACCCAATTTAGAGGACCAGCGCGAAATATTTCCGAGGAATTCTAGTAACTTCGGACGGTCTAAAACAAAATTCCTCACTACGACAGGGGTCGTCATAATAACCGACATGAATTCGAATAGAAACGTTCGCAATGCACACAATGTTGGGAGCGCTGACTGCGCTGATGAGCCCTGAATCTAGATCAATGTTAGGTCACGTCCTATTTTTAACGGAGCGAGCTACTTAGCACTTAGCGGTGCTTTTAAGTATCGTCTCGATAAAGATAGCCTTCTGATAGTGGGTTCTGTGGGTGGGACGTCCGATTAACGAAGACTTTTTGGGAAGGACAAGATTATGAAAAGTTTATATAATCGTATGACGTTTCTCATTTTGAAAAGTGTTCTTGTGTATTGACACTGTCATGTTTTTATCTGCGCAATAAAATGTGAATGTCAAGGACGAAATAACATTCAGAGATTTCATTTGTAAACAATAATATCACAAGTAAATCGTCAACTTCGCATTATTTTAATGAAGATACTCAATGTCAAGATCGCTTGTATAAAAACATGGTTTTAAATAATTATGTTTATTCATAATACTGTTATGGATTTGCAAATTACAATAAATCTTCATAATCGACTTCCAGGACAGTCATTGAAGAATCTATTAATAAGTTAGTAATTTAAGGTGTGTAAACATGCGTCACATAATGGGGTGAACACATTAACCTTGGTAGGACAGGTGCGGCTAGACCAGACGGTGCTATTATGCCAACATTAGTAAATAACACCCTTAACACACAGGCACTTTCATAAACTACAAGCCCGACATTTGCTACCAAACCGGTATCGAAAGCAAAGCTTTTAGAGGAACATGAGCTTTTCACCTGTGCAAATTATAGTCTTCTATTTAATTAACTAAACCAGCGAATTTTTTATCATCAATATAAAAAATAATTCCATCCAGAAGTCAGTGACTTTCAGCATTTAAATATTGATTACCAAACGAAATAATTACATCAGAAACCGAATATTAAATAGCGACACTGTCAACAATCCTAGATTCGGCAACACGGCTTAGACCAGTAAATTAGGCAAACGAGTAACGAACAAAAACTGGTTTTATTGCGAAATCGAAGTATTACAACATAAAATTACCATCTCATTGACCATGAAGCGCTGACAAACGAAATGTGTGAAATATGGCAGGCCAATACTGGCCTCAATAGCTCTCACTTTTAATCTCGATTCTTATTAACCCCGTATTGGTATACACGCAGACACAATTACATGCAGTGAATTGGTTTTCTTAATGACCACCACGGTCTTGGTTTTTATGACAGACATTTGACAGAATGTTTAGGTAGCAATATTGTGCAAAATGGCCATTTTAGACCGTTTCACTCATCAATGACTAGTAAATGACTGAGTATTTCTAAAAGCTTGTCTAAAAGAGAAATGTTTTTCTATTCAGAATATTGTGTAGTGTAAAGCCAACACAAAATTATCTTATTTGAGCAAGTCACTTCGAATAAATATTGTATCAGACTACAGTCGATTCACAACAAAATTCTCTCCCACTAAGACTAAATTCGGAGCCTATAAATTATTCAGATAAGACTAGGGGATCCTTGACCTCAAGGGCAACGTGAGGAATGTGCGAAGTTAGGAATAGAGTTGCACATTTGACTCAAAACCAATTTATTGACGCTGTAGAAACCACATCGATATAAGGCGACAAGTCGACAACTGATCACCAAAACCAAGACTGTTTATACGAATATGTATATGCATACTGAAACTAGGCAGTTTAACGTAGTAATAGAATTTGAAGGTGTATAGCGGAGTCGATACTTGGACATTGTAAGTTGAGCTGAACTTCAAATTAGTGACGCTAACAAGGAAAGTTCCACATAAAGATCTGTCTAATACAGTTTCTTAACAATCCCCAGGCGACACCCGAAGCTATTTCGCAAATATTGAACTATTCGGGCAGCAAAATCCCATTAGGTACAGAATTCATTCACCCTTTGCACGTACCGCCACGTTGAAAGAAAACAGTTCTTTTCAGTGGCTTCTATTGCTTTCGTCGCAAAATAGTCTGAAAACTTTGTATCAAGAATTTCGTCAAAGAATGTTATTATATTAATGTTATTGTTGGGATGGTCATTGCTCGAATTACTGTAAATACAATACACTAATAACATTGGTGCAGACGAAAATTGAAGCCGATGTAGCAGCCAGACTGATAAAATGTCGAGAAGTTTTTGAGAGTTTGTTTGAGATAAAATCTGCAGTAAAAGTAAATTGTCCGAACAAATATAATCTAGAGAAATTTGACAATACATGAGTCACAGACGAACACGCTGCTTTCAGTAGCAATATACCATGTCTACGGACATAATCGATGTTTTCAGCCCCTTAAAGAGCCAGACTTAAAACAAAGAGCTCTGAAACCACTGGAACGCTACTTGTATTGATTGTATCGTATAGCTAGTACGTAATAATAAATTGAAATAGATTGATTAAAGGTCTGTGGTATAGGCGACATTCGGCGAACAACGTTTAGTTGGTTGAGTTTACTGATCTATTAGATACAGGATTTGTTGATTAAAATAGCCTGTTTAACAGGACAAACGTTACATTAATCAATATCTCATTCGCTCGACTGTGTATTGCAGTAAGCATTTTTTTTTCTTAGACTCTCAAGTGCCCCACTGCTGGGCAAAGGCCTCCGCTTTCTCCTTCCAAACCTCTCTATCTTGTGCGATATCTGGCCATGTTCGCCCCGCAAACAAGAACAGGTCGTCACACCACCTTCGCCGCGGTCTACCTCGACGGCGATTTCTTCCGTCAGGCGTCCAGTGAGTGACGATCTTTGCCCACCTCTCCGGGTGCATTCGCGCTACGTGGGCAGCCCACTCCCACTTTAGACATCTGCAACCTTAGTTATGGAACGCAGGGTGGTGTTTCTTGCGCGATCTGTACACCACACCCCTCTAATGCTGCGTTCCATTGCCCGCTGGCAAATCTTGAGTTTGGACTTCTATTGTTCAGTAAGTGACCAACTTTGCGCACCGTAGGTTAGAACGGGCAGGATGCACATGTCGATGAGTTTTCTTTTTAGAGTCGTTGGAAGACTTCCCTTCATGTGTTCTTTTAGGGCCCAGAAGGTCTTCCAAGCATTTTGGACTCGGCTTGGACTCGGCTCGATTTGGCTCGTCTTTTAACATCCTTATCTTGCCAATTTTTTAAAGGGACTATCTGGCCCAAGTGTCTCCCCTGTGTAAAATTATGTAGAACAACTGTACCTATCGGTATTTATTCGCTATTTGAATCAAGTGCTCTCAACTAATTAACTTATCTTCGGATCGGATCATTCACACGCTCGTGAGAACGACGCCGGGCATAGTGCCATCTACCGAAAGAAACTTCACAGACTTTTTGCCTTTGTTAGCTGTCGAGCTACAGTTTCGCCCGATGATAGTAAAATAGTAATCTTGTTTGTCTCCAATGATGTATTACTCTGACATCAAGTTATTTCGTAACTACAGGGAAAATATATTCGCAAAAGTTTTGCGTAAAAAGAGCGTGAACATAATGGAAGCTGTAATTCATTTCCACGGATGGCATATCAGATTGTACGATCAATTCGCGAGACAGTCCAAAGGTTGAGGCACAATCTCACGATTTGAACATCGAACATCGTCTCTTCGAGGAAAGCCATTTAGAGTTGAATCTTCTTTCTCAAAAACTTTCTATAAGGTTAAGTGGATACGCAAGCGTGTTCTCAATTAGCTCATATGATGACACGTCTTTTAAATAAGAAACTCTATTAACAGCCGATCATAAACTCGATGAAAAGCAATCATGGTGAATTCACAAGCCCTCTCAATAATAGTGCAGCAAGGAAACTAGTGGGAACAGTTATTGGCACTCACTTTCAAAGTGCTGCGCCATTCACAGCGTCTCAATTAACACGAAACATGTGAGCACCTCTGATTAACAATTCCGATGAGATTCTTCTTACCTGACGTGCACATAATTAAGTGGCGTGAGCCGCACGACAAAAAGACGCATCGAGACAGCGACAAGTCCACAGTGTCTGGCTGCAGGCGCGGGTCAAGGAGAAAGCTGTCGAAGCAGGCGACAAAATACCACTATTTAATCTGTAATTCGCACATTTCCTTCAATTCTCTCCTGGTTTCGACGACTAGAATATTGGTACAGCTAAGCGGACACTGTTAGCGTCTTGTTGGTGTGATAACTACGACAGGAAATGGCTTTTCTACCTATTAGCGTCAAGATATTGCATCTTATTTATTTTCAGTTAAAACTTTGCCGCAATTTTACGTAATAATGGTTCAAGGCAAGAACCAATAAACGTTACCAAATAAAGGCAGTACTCGTAACATTACTTAACATAATCCGCTTTACAGCCTTAAATTATTTAAACATCTTATTTTGGTCTCGTAAAAGCATTATGGTATCATTATATTTATACTTGAGAAAAGAATGAATCATAAAATCTCAATATACTGCAATAAGACAGTAAGTACTAACTGAATCAAACTGATACAGCTCAGTAATGGCATTGACTCATTCATTCATCGAAAACTAACAGCCTTTAGGATAAAAACGTGTGATTTTTTGTATGGACCTGTTGGCCAGCAAACTTGCCTCTTTACCTTTAGGCTCAGTATTGGTAAAGATTACATAATATTTATTTATTTTTTATCATTATTTTGGCATTTAGATAGACATCAGAGACGAATGTTTTCTGATAAAATGGGACGATGTGCTTAATGTTACACAATCTATCAAATGGCACTAAATCTCTAGCAGCGAGTCAAATTTAGGTAGAAATATGGTTTACCTTACATAACCATTAATTAGTTATTAGAAACTAATTTCCAACTTCTGAACTAACTTTGAAATTGTGCTAGCAGAAAATAATTATTCAGAACCGATGCTAAAGGTTTGTTTTAAACTAAGCAAGTTTCAACACAAAAGCTATCCGTTCTACTTTGACGAGCATCCTAAGAAAACGCTCAAGCGTGGCAACCTGAAATCAAAACCTAGTCCACCGTTTAATAAACACATACAGTTACCTACTATGAGGTCGACGGCACGAAAACAATTAGTATTGACGAAGGTAGAAGACAATATTTGTACTGATAATAAGGAAAATATTCAGCATGGAACTAAAGTCCTACTGGGCAAAATAATATTACTAAATTAGATCCGGAAAACCATCATCCATGTTTAATAAAACCAGCTGAGTCACCAACTACCGGCGAAAAGAACAAAAGATCACCAGTTTCCCAAAGGCGGAAACGACGTAGACTATTTTTAAAGCGACGCGACAATTTTAACTTTTGCCTCTTTCGGAACCGATGCACATTCCAATTTCGACTCTATGTCCTTGACTATCGGGAATTTTCCTCAGAAGATAACTACTCAAAAAGTAAAAATATCCTGGTACAACAGTCAGACGAACGTGCGTTCATTAGGGAATATTTTCGACGTGGAAATCGGTTAGAGACAATTTAGATGAGCCAGAACACCGCGACTTATAACATTTCAAAGGGACATTCCTGTTATTTATATGGATTGAAATCGGTTTGTCGGAGTACTAAATCCAAAACAAGGAAATGAACCCAGCGATTGTTTAATCCATGTAAAACTGGATAGTGATTTCATTGCGTTGGCCGTTTTATGTCTTTAGGAAATAGAGTTTATTGTTATAGTCCTCTTTATTGGTCGATACTAAACGTAGGCCTCAGGAGATAATTGGTCAACGCTTTTTGCCAATGTCGGGTTGTCGACCCCTGAAACAAAGCAATATCATCCAAGTAACCTTTGTCAGGGATTCAACCAACACAACAATGTCTACGAAAATTTCAAAAGGAACATCGGACGAAGCTGAATTCGCATCAATCCTCGATTAACCCACGCATTCAATGTACAGTTATCTAACACAGATATTAGCAAACAATAGTTAATTCAGATGATAGAATTAAATTATTGTTATTACACATTACTCAAATGAAGCATGACTCCATTGGATCAGATTGTTATCTGATTTTATTTTTCCTTTGACCTATGCGAAGTTTTTCAGACTTTTTCAAGGGATTGAACAACTTTGAAAATGGATAAAGTTTCTCCCGATCCAATATCATCCTTTATCTTTTTTAAACTTCTAAGTTCTAGAATCTACTTTAAAAATAAATCTGCGAGGAATTATGGAAGGGTTAGTTAGGTTAGCTATACAATGTAAATTTTAAATCTGTGAACCAATCCCAAGAGAACTTTAGATTGCAGTGTTCTCATGCCCTAAGTACAGATATATCTGATCCAAACATAGTGGTCCTTGAACTCGTTCGCAACAACAATCGTTAATGGACATCCGCTGTACACCAATGATAAATGAACAGGCTTCTTAGAAATCATCGGAGAAAGGCTAACCAAACAAATCATAATCTCGGACGGCTATTTGTTTCTCTCGTTTTAGAACACGTGGACAGCTAAAATAATTGCTTGCACAAATCTCTTTGACAAATGTTATGAAAAGACGAGAGCTGGATATCAATTACCACAACACTGTTAGTAATCAAGCCTAGTGATTGAATTAAATGTCAAAGGATTACCTTAGCAAGAAAACGACAAAGGCACTTAAATTCTAGATATCATCTTAATATACGGTCTCTATGGAAGGTTATGAAGACCTAGAAAACTGTGTCTTTCTGTCTGAGAATAAAAACTATTTCCAACCCTTCAAAGAGAAATATTTCCAAGAAACGTTATATCATAGACTGCAAAATCACAATTTCATTTCATAGCCTCAAGATTATGTTTACGAATCACTGAGAACTCAAAGAACAGCGTATCGCCTTACATTTCTATTATGATTGCGCTTCTTTCTCATCACAGCCATTGTGTTAGACGAAAACAAACCGCCACTATGTCAAATAAACTCTTAGGGACGTAATAACTAGGGACACTCCTATAAGCACATTGTGTTCAGTGCTGAAAGCTCGCGTGACACTAGTTACCAACCCCAAGCAACTGTGGCGGGATGGCTGCGATCAATATTGTACCATGTTCATGCTGAACTTTTAATTCAAGGGCAGACTTTTCGAGCTGGCAGCTGATAAAAATGAATTACGTATGAAGGGTAAAATCGAAATTCCCGATCGATTAGGCATTAGACATTTGGCTGGTTTACCATTGGGTGTCCTCGTGGGGGAACAGCTTTCTTTACGGTCGTTTCCGATTCTTACGAGGTTATGAGGGTTTCGGGGTCACCAAAGAACAGCGATATTGACTTTATGTGCCGAAGTGATCCTAAAATCCGAGTTTACTCCCATTATTGTCCATTGAAATTCAAGTTGAATTTTAATTAAAGTTTCGTGTAATAACTAATATTGAATGTGGAAACACCATTACATAACCACCACATGGTGCATAAATCTGATATAAAACCGGTCGTGAACCTACACGTTAAAAAACATTAATTTGCACAATTTCGCTTTAACCGATTCTGTATAAGGAAATTGAACTTATTATTATGGACTCAGATCGTGGTATCAGCAAAGAGCAGATTTGGCAATTTTGCTTTATCAAACCAGATCTGAACGATTTAACAGAAGTAAAGCAATATTCAGAAATAACAAACAATGAAATGAGAATGTAATACAGAAAATCCCGTAGCAGCCGGCTGAAAAATACAAGCGGGTCGAAATGAAAGGTCAATCCTGTAGGCGGTCTGTGGAGATCTACCGCAGTAGGCAATTTCCCTTATATTAGTCGATAGAGCAATCCGAGCGAGGGAAACTAATCTCCTTTATGTAACAGATTCTATTTTCTGTCCAAAGGCGAATGCACTTTTATTAAAAGCAATTCGGTGTTCAGCTGGAATGAAGTATTCCAAAATAAATAATCTCATACTCCGTAACGGTAAAGTGGCCGAAACAAAACGATTGTGTAATGAGACACTGCATAAGCTATAACAGTTCTGAAATATGAACCCTGTCTCCATTTGGGACAATATCCGTGATCTAATCAAATACAACGCATACGTGAGCACGATCCAGTAGAAATTATTCGAACCATAAAACTGTATAAACATACAGACTTCGAATGTGTTTATATCTTTAGTCAATGATGAGCGAGGAAAGATATAAGCAAAAGGAATATTAACTGTTTACAACAGTGGAAGCATCTTTTAGAAGAACCGAGTGTAATTGTATCAAACGGATACGCGTACAAATGTAGTGGAAATTCAAGTTGAGAAATGTCTGAACATTGACCGTTTTTAAGGGCAACGTTCTTTTATCTGTTTCAAAGGATCTAATGTTTTGGTTGCAGTTAAAATATTTCAAGAGATAACAGCAACGATTCACGTTAACGTCGAACGGCATGTTTTTTCATACTTTCGTATATTCGTCACGCTTTCTTAGGGTAAATACTGGCTCACTCATGGTACTTAAAGGACCCAAGGTAGTTGATAATGCTGGTGTTAATATCCAAGTGCCTGTAAGTATAGGTTAGAATGACCTGGTTACGGCAAGGATGTGGGGGTTAAAGGGCAATGCTCTACGTAAACTACGTGTAGGAAATGGGCAGTAACTAGCTAGCGTATTGCTGACCCAAAACTAAGTTCCGCATGTTAGCTTCTTTACGAGTTTTAGGATAATACGTCATATTAAATGACAGCTGCGCAGCTAGTTCGGAAACCACTAATAGTTTCCTCGAAAACACAAAACCTTGCGCGAGGCTAAAAGTACTGACCCTGTGACATTTAGCCGACCGACATATATGACTCAAACGTTAATCCGACGCATATCATATGAAACGGAATAAACGATCCGTAAATAAACTCGAGATTTAATTGTGACCGCAACGGAACAAACGGAAAAGTTGGCAAACAAAAAGTTACGCCTAGACTGTTACAAAAGGCAGAATCCGGCACTAATCAAAATCAGTATGATTGACGATTGTAGACTACTGACTCCTTTCACATTTCCTTTTCGGGTACTTTTTTTTTGCTGTAGAAAAAAACCCTAATGTAGTTACGTCATGTCTAAAGTCTATACGATACACGAAACGCTATCGTAATTTGTTGGCCTAACTATCATAACTGCTCAAATTCAGGGTAATCATTGTTGGCAAAAACGCAAAGGGAACCTTTTGTACAGACTATATTAGATTTTTTTCTGAATTCGCATTTTAACTTGGTTGGTTCAAAACATCAATAATTTATTGAAATAGACATGAAACTGGCAACTTTAGAAATGACAAGAAACTCTAAAATACTCAAACTCTAAAGATCAAAACATAACACTTAACAACACTAGTATTAAACCGAATTGGATCGACAGGTGTTTGGTTTGACATTTTGGACATCTGAGCGTGCGAAATCAAGGAGAAAATGTAATTGTCTCGAAATTCGGAAACAATAGGCTATTGTATCAAGTCAAGGACAATAATAATAAGGCTTTAATGAAGCCTACAATGATATTATTTAGCATTCTTTTCAGACTTGTTTGTCAATTTGTGTGTAAAAACGGCAATGAAGAAAATATATGAAAGTTAGATGTTAAACTCACCTCATGATCCCTGTAAAAGGGCTCCTGAAGGTTATCCGGGACCCTGTTGTTGAACGCCTTCGTTAACAGCCATTTGATTGACGCCCGTTGCTTCGACTGAAACAATACAAAACAACATTATTATTACATCAAGATACCAATAAATATTGTTAGGTACACGAAGTCCAGTTTCAAAGTCAAACAGTGGTATTTTTTTCGATAGAAAGTTTTGAACAGCGGTCATTAAAACTTGGGTCCCATAAATTTTATTAGCTCCTTCACCAAGCCAAGGCTCACAGCGGCTTGACCCAAATCCAGCTCCTATTGATCATTTCAACCTCGACACGGCGTAGAAAATCATAAACCAGTACAACGATGACAAAGTACTCATATCTTAGGTCGTCATCTAACGTTAACGAGGTAATAATTGCAAATAGCAGTTCTATTGAGCCAGTTGTCTGCTGTCGATTGCTACAATTATTGTCCACCGTCAACCACAGCCGCGATATGGCAACGTCCGCTTATTGTGATCGCATTGATCAATAAGTGGAACCGAATGGTCCTTGTCCTAATTTGAGGAGTGCACTATCATCACTCAGTACTCGTTAATGTGATAGTAGATGGATTGATTGTAGAGAAGTTCAATTGAATTGACTTGGGCGTAAACGACAAAACGAATACGTCAACGCATATTACCGTAAATTAGTCAATTCATTAGGGAAATTTACAGTGACATTCGGTTGGCTGTTTGTGTTGTTACAACTGGCACGCGGTACTTACAATATTCCTAACGACAAAACTCTATAAAGTACAAAGTTCATTCATGTTTTACGTCGCATGAGCTTGCCAAACGCGCCTTAAGCACTTAAATGGCATTACTTCATATTCCTGATAATAAAACTTACATCATGAGACAACATAAAAATGATGTCATAAAATGTGACCGCGAGGAGCATAATCCATTTGTGAATATTAAAGTACATTGTCAAGGTGAGATGGATAGATCTGAATAATCTAATAAAGCTGTTAGTAAGAGCAGAGATGTCGAGAGCCCCATCGCAACTCTGTATCTTCAAATTCGTCATGCAAGTGGGAAAGCAAGCACGCGAACCATTACTCTCTGTTATTAATTTACTGTAAACTAATAGTTAAAACATGCAAACGCATCACGATGCTGAGAAACCCGTTGTGATGCAGAATTTTAATAACACGTACGGTTAAACCACACGGCACGGTGAAACGATACGAGGATTTCAGATTTGTATCTTAATGGAGATATTAGAAACTGTACCCATGCACTGCTGGGCATACTTGGCAACAGAAAGGCAATAATTTTGTAAGATCTGTCACAGGAATATCAGTCCGCAACTTAAAACTTTACTATGGATACCAAAGAGTTGCATCCAAACTGCTTCCGAACCAGCTCGGAATCTCAAACAAAAATAAAGCTACGTTCAAAGCGGAAACATTATATGAAAATGTGTCTAAAACATTGGAAAGAGACGAAGCAAAAAATGAACAAGATGGGCTTAGCTATCAATAACAGTATCAGAACGTCGACAAATCATAAAGCTGAAAGGTCGGGCGCGTGCCGGCGCATGCGGCCACGGTTAAAAATAGTCCACTGCACGGAGACACTCCCAAATAGGAAGCTACTTGGACGAGCTCGATCAAGAATGTCACAGTAAACAACTGTTGTATCAAAGATTAAAAAAGGAAAGTAACGTTTGTATTATATTTTCAAAAACCTCACAGATGACGTTGAAAGCCTTAGTTTAAGTGAAATCAGCAGCTGTCTACGAAAGCAATAAGGGTGGTACAGTTATTCATTTATTCTAGAATAAATTACTAATCTGAATTAAATTAATTTTAAATGAGATTTGTAACAAACTAATTAACATGAACAGACTTATCTCTTAAAAGCAGAAAGAAACAGTTAGTGGGATTTTGTTCATAAATTCTTGATTGGCATTAAATCCAGTCTTTGCGTTGGTGTTAATATTTCTTTTTCGAATAAACGAGAACTTAGCAAACTTGAAAAGCTTGTCGTGAGAGTTGAACTATCCTTTGGTTAAACAAAGTATTCTTTAATAACGCAGTAATTAGCACCACTGCAAATATTTGAGACACAAATATTGGAGAACTGATTTTCCGAGATGATTATTAAAACATTCCAGTTGGAAAGTCAACCTTAAACGAATTACAGAAGTCCAACGAAAGGGCTTGTAAAAATACTGAGCCAGTTCTTTTATTTGGACTTGAAACTAAAGTAAATATGCCAACAAGACTAAAGTAAACCGTTATAGCCACCTACACCTGTAGCTGATAATATCCCAGGAGAACGACGTCGGGTCGTTAATCTTGCTCCAATGCAATATTAAATCAATCTTGTGAATATTTTAGCCGAGCAGAACAAAGGCTTGGTTCAGCAAGCTCGCCGTCCGTCCGTCTTATGACGACAGGCGCGTTCGTGTTCCTCGCTTCCTCATAGAGATGTCAGCAAAAGGAAGGGGTCCGCAAGGGCCGTTCCTGCCGGGGCTGCGGGACTGTTCGAAAGAGATACCGTGGCCCCGGAACACAAAGGGCGATGAAGAAACATGGATTGGTTTTTGTCAGTAAAAGTCTGACACTCCTTCCTGCTCCGCCCAGAGCGGGAGGAGTCATTTGATGATTTCCCAACCGAAAAAAAATAACAATAAGCTTGGTGCAGCAACTACATCAGTCTAACTACAGGAGACTTTGCTTAAAATTAATTACATTAATTCCATTTAGGAGCTACAATAGGTTTTATTGTATGGTTTAACATCTATGCTCTACGTAATCTAGATACAGGATACAATTTCATATTCGTTTTTGCAGGTGGTAAGCTAACAATCCATCGAGTTGATTACTCCTGCAAATATTTCACATCAGCATTTTTTGCTTATTTGTTGCAGCCGTTAAATCCGAGCCGTTATTCCTATACACCGCTCCGACGGCATTAACTCCACTACTAATGTTCATAATACCATAAACTAAATATTTAATAGCTTCTGTATGTGTCTTCGAAATAACTTACTCAGTTTCTTTAATAATATTTTTCCAGTTTATTATTAAAACAGGCGCCAATATGGCGTACGTACACAGCTGGTGACTGGTGCACCAAACCTAAAACTGGTCTGAATGTAAATATTTTGATGTCAAGTAAATATCGGCTGACCATTACGAATAAATTAACATTGTGCAATATTGCGAATTAATTAACATTGTTTATCTGCCAAGAATCCCGTCACCAAAGAAAATATTTATTTAAAGTCTTGCCCGTAAGGGTTCTTACAGACGGGCGGCACGTTGCCGACGCTTGCAGTTGTGGCGTCGCGTCGGCGGCGGCTGCCGCCGCGCGCTGGCGCGCCGACGGCAGCAGTCGACACACATTTAGGGTTCCTATAGACGAGCGGCACGTTGCCAACTGCAGATAAAGTGCAGCCGACGCCGCCTGCCGTCGACGCTTGCAGTTGCGGCGTCGGCGGGTGCCGCCGGCGCATCGACGGCAGCCGTCGACACACAATTACGCGGCATGCCACAACTGCAAGCGTCGACGGCAGTCGTCGACGCTTCGGCGGCTGCCGCCCGGCGCGTCAACGGAGCCGTAGACAGGTGGCGACGGCTGCAGTTTAGCTGTCGTTGGCAACGTGCCGCTTGTCTGTAAGAACCCAAGAGAAGGAGACGCACGTGCAAATGTGAATGTCTATAATACGGTACTTTAAAATTTATAGTTATCCCTTGTGCAATGTACTCAAAATTAATAATTTCATATCCATCATCCGTTCACGATACATTACACTCAAATTGCTTTTATCTTGCATTAATAAAACAAACGTATATTTACTGGAGATGGAAGAACTGTATTCAACAAGTGTATGGTCTTTGCCCAGACACTCACAGCCAAGAAGAGAATTGAATTCAATTTTAAGCGGAGTTCACACATTTAAAAATCATAAACACAGTCCGAGCAAACTCATTCAATTTGCAAGCATAAGGAGCGTTTCGCTCGTAAAGAGTCGACTATTAAGTACTTTCATACACCACGCTATAACATATAGCAAGTGGAGCGGGCAGGCCACTCTCTACACTCAATTCTTGGTGGTTAATTGGTGTGCAATTAGCGAAGTCGTCGCTGAACACACATTTCACTCTCTCCAGTTTTAGGTGGTTCGCCGTAGGAGCGGTGCCACCGGCGGCCGGCGGCGAGGTGGTCAGCGTCGGCTCATTAGTGCCATCGACGTCTCTAACGGAAGAATGCACTTCCTGCGTGGTTGTCAACTGCAACCATCACAGATTAGCATCGAGCAGCTCAGCTTAAGCGGAACTCTAAGACTAGACAGGTCGACGCCACATCATCGATGCTTTCACGAGCAGATGGCTTGCTTGCTTCATGAATTATTACGCGATCGTTTAAAGTACAGACACGCAGTTGCAAATAGTGATTTCAAAGGAAACCTGTTTTGAATGCATGCCCTCAATGCCTTTATCCTTCACACGGATTAAATTATTTCGTTGGAGTAGGACCAACTACACTCGTGGTGTACTCGCTTGACCGGCGGAACAAAGGGCAATGGAACTTACTTGTAATAGTATCTTTTCCTTTTATGTATAAATGCAGTACGCGGAGTTATATGGATAATGATGCATTCGAACAAAATAAGATCTAAACACACAATTTTCCACTGACTGCTTCTTTGGAAATATCGGCTGTTACCAACCAACATGCAACGCATTAAAAAGCGAGTAAATTCAAGGAACTTGCCAAAGCTTCAGGATTGATAAGAAAATGGATAAATAACAAGATAGAATCTACGAAACGGGGTGAAGGTTCGTTGCAAAACAATCGTGAACAGTTAACCGAGTCGATTATCGTCGATTCGGATCGGAGGCTCGCAGGCCGCAGCAGTCGATGCGTGGAAACTGGAAAGGTGCGTTGGCACCTGCAGCCCACGCGATCCGCTGAGGTCGTGCGCCCACGCAGCCCCCACACAAGCTGGCCGGCACTTAACTTATGGCTCTGAAGCCATGAGCTCTCTTCTCCACCATAAGAGCGAGAGAGATGACAAAACGATTAAAATTTTTCGGGCTGTTAGCTAATATTTGTTGCAAACATAACATAGTGGTTGGATGAGCAAGAAATTGTTTTTAAAAGAGCAAATAAACGATTACTTACTCCAGCCATTACACACACACACGTAATTATAAGTGAAACACGAGTTAGAAAGCATAAAATATGGACAAAATATAATGCTATAGAGCGAACGTTATGAAAAGGAAATTAATTAATAGCGACAAACAAGGCAAAAAAAAAAAACATTCTTATTGACTAATAAACGAATAAATTTCACATCGCGTGCCTAGTAATTACATCAGCCAGTGTACTTCATAAGCCATTGCATTCTGTAATCCGCATGTTTTGGCATTTTAATAGGTCAGCCTGTCTCGACAAAAGATATTGTATACTATGCCCTGCATCTGCTGGCAACGGCTGCTACCCAAGCTCGAGATATTTGTTTTTTAAACATTGTACATACAACTTTTTACATTCATTTTAAATAGTCACATGCTAAAGCCAGCTTCCTCGGTACAGCTGTTAACCGAAACAAAAGATAAGTCAAATAAGGTCAGACCTCAGATACAAGGTGAAAATTCAAGGAAGGAACATCGAAACGCCAGGCTCACGATACACACCAGAAATACATTATATACAAAGTCTATATACTCGACAAGTTTGACGAGACGTGATTCATGGGTGACCAAATATGGGAGAAGAGCGGCGCTGAGAAAAAGAATTCTTGCCCCTAAGAACTTTTGCATCAATACATATTCATTGGAAGCAAGCTACTAACATGGTCAAACAGCCGAGTTAATTCTATCCATCTGAATGGAATTTTGCAAGCCTCCTATTAAGCACGATTGGATTACCGTAATTGGTATGTAGGAAACAAATAACTGGAATCACGAAGTCTATGTCGAGATGAGTCGAACCTCGAGGTTCCAAGTACTTATGAAAGTATAATAAAAGAACTTTAACATCGACTGAATACAATAGACAATTGAAACGTGACCTGCATATTTTGTACAGAAACATTAAAACGCCAACGATTTTAAAATTCACGATGTCTCACTCAGCCCTCAAGTAGCAGGAAGCAGGAAGCTTTAAGAATTTGTACATAATTAATTTCATTTGTGTGTGTGAAATTGTGAACGGTCTATGGCACAGATACGGGAACTGTCATAGTGGAGGCAATCATAGCATTACTGAGGTTTAGCTGCTAGCGGAACTAATGGAACATACAATTAGTTTTGCGGTGCAGGAAATAAGAAATAATTTGCCCTGCTCTGAGTCACTACGATCCACCTGACCGAAGCGATAGTTACTCAGACTATTTCTGCTTAAAATTGACGTTTTGGCAAAAAAAAAAAACAATAATAGGTGATGATGATAGCCTTGATACTGTTGTTGATGCATAAACAGTATTTTTTTTACAAAGTTTTATTAGGTAGCTGAAAAAATAAGACTACTACAATTAAATCTGCATGATGTTGAATAAGGACATTGAAGAGTAAGATACTTAACCCCGAGGATGCCAAAACAGACAGAAATGAGAAAACTGTAGTCGCGAAAGCGGACCCTAGACACAAGCCTTAATTTATACATTTTACACCAAGCAGAGGAAGACACTTGATTGAATTTACAAATCATAAAATCAAAACAGCGGAACACTACCATTAGGACACAGAGCAGAAATGTCAACAGATCAGTGATGCGATGAAGTCATAACTAGTAAGAACTAAAAATATATCAAGCCCACGCAGCCTCGATTACACATTAAGTTTATTGTAGAGCAAATTGCTGTAGGCTGTCGTTGACGAGACGTTTTGGGACAAAACGCGTACCAAAACTGGAGACTACTGGAAAAAATTAAAATCGATGTTAAGAGACAAGGATATTTTTTACAGCCACCCAAACAATTATATCATATTCGGCAATTACACAGATGACTGTCTCTGATGGTACGGATGAAAATTTGTGTGTTCAACCACACGCGAACGATGGTAATGAAAATTACAGTGGCCTCAGAGCCTACGCTGATATTAACGTAGCACTGCCAAGGCCTATTGCAATTGCTTCTATGGAAGTGGGAGGCAGTTACCGTTCATACTGATTCAAAATTAAATAATCTACACACAAGTTATTTTAAAGATGACATGAAACTAACAACAAAGAAGCGCTTATCGTGACTTAAAATATTTGCGTGTCTAACGTCATTGTTGTCAACGATAACAAATGCTGTATTTAAGGCGAAATCGTCATGTCCGATAAGTTATCGCACGGTTTTATCCTGTATCTCCTGATGTTCTTTCTCTTGATAAGTACGAGAAACTCTTACCTATTATTTTACCCTGAAACGAAACGAAAGATTCTCTAAAGTTTTTATTTAAGTAACTATATTCAATTCCCAACGTATGACCCAGTTGGAAGGTGCAGAAGCGAGATATCTCGGTGAAAGTCGGAAATGTGGCGCCTATATGCAAAGGGAGCAAGCAACGACGACTAATATAAACATTTCGTAACCATCACTATTATGAGTACAAAACGTCAGACGATCGATATGACCGTCGGCTCATTCGGCTATTTATTAGACATTACATAGCCCATTACGACACAGCTCGACCAAAATATTGATAAAATTATTACTCGTGTCGAAAGTAGCTTTATGTGAGCAGAAAACGTTGCGAAAGCGGTAGTCGTTGACGTCTCCAATATGCGAGGGACCATTTTTCGCGTTAGATACAATTCTGTTAAGGTAAATAAGACTGTAGGTGGCATCAGCATTCCACGCACGAAGTCTTTGATCACATTGTTGGTAGAGTACACGAATATTAAATAAATAGTAGACACTGATGAACAATGGTAAGCGTCGTCTGTGCCGACTTGCCGAGCTGCAGACATCTGGCCAAACGGCCCAAAGAGCTTTTTACCGCATAACTTCGCCACACGCGACGGCACAAATGTGTGGCCTAAAATCGTTTTTTTTACATGCGATTTTCGGGTGTGTACTCAATAGTATTGCGTTTTAATTATAACGTTGTAAAACACAATATAGACTTACATAATACATAAAACTTCAATTCAATATTCCTAGAAACACCATATTACTTGAATAACACAAAATAAAAACTAGTAGTCGAAACAAATGCTTTGGAACCAATTAGCCATTCCAATACAGGAGAAGATTTGTTTCATGTTGATACCAAGACCTCTGCAAAAAATCTAGTAGGCGTGGAGACTTTGCAAGTCGACACAACAAATAAAACGTTTAAATGTTCAAGGTTTCAAGACCAAATAGAAATTCGACGTCTTCATTACAATACGGAGCGTGGAGGAGGTATAAAGAGATCATCGAGACTTGGGTGCAAATATTATGGGCGATAAATCAAGTTTGTTTTCAAGATCTCCAGGATGCACATTTTCCGAAAATACGTCTAATGTCGATCGATTTCACTTAGAACAGGTATTATTGGAACATATGGTACATAGCACAAGTATGACTATTTTGTATTTGAAGATAGGAGAAAACGATCTTATTCATACAAAACAACAAAAGAAATTTGGTATATTGTGGGAAAGAAAACTTTAACCAAGTAAACAAGACTAAGAGTAAGTTTATTAAACAATAAGTAAAGCAATATGCGGTGTTTTAACAACAATTAAAATATTTGTCTAATAAATCCATTACTTAGTGGAAAGTTAAATGTCGATTCCGTGATTCTCGATAGCATCACAAAAGATTTCAAGCAAGAACAATTCGATTCGGTACTCAACGTAACACCATAAAAACGTGTATATGGCGAGTTTTTCCCAAGTTTAAGAGTTCTTATGGACAAGAAAAAATCATTGTGACGAAATATTCAGTCAGTTGAAGTTATATTTCAAAGTCTTCTAGATTTTTTTCTGGTCTGAAGCTGGGCGTAGTTTAAAACAACAGGTCAATACTCAACAAATAGGTAGTAATAGGTAGAAGGGTAGACCGTATTAGCATAAATTTTGAATGTATAACTGTAAAGACGACTTAGTTAATATCCTGAGAATCCTGTCTGTAACTTTCATAACAGCAACATAGTAAATGACGAAACTGCATCCGAACTCCCAGACGCCAGTTACTTATGCATGCAAGGCTCGTTTTCGAGATTTCCCACGGATGTTGCGGCGTACAATACTTGCAGTTTGCACGACATTACCACTTGCCATGGAATCCGGCCCACTGAGGGAATTGCACAATAATTCCTCGCATCTTCAACCAACATGCGTGAAATGCGCTTTCTCGGAATACTATGGGGACCACGCCGTATGATGTTTTGCTAACTCTGGAAGCACTAAACGATTTCCCGCCGACTTCACTACCGCTTTATTGTTTCCTGAGTGTTTTATGTGTGTTGTGTTTGATTCTGCATCGATTTGATATCCATTCGTACAATTAATTGTACTGTCTTTTAAATTACGGTTGCAAGTAAGAAGTTTCAAGATAATGTAACTGGAGGAAAAATTTACTTCCTATAATAAAACAAGTGAGACTTAATCCAAAGCGGGTAAATATGTTACACTCGACTAGAGATGATTGCTACAAATCACTCACCGCTATTAAAAGCACATTAGAAACAGAAACGAAGATCAGTCATGATGTAGCATTTAAAAGCCTTGATCTTGAAAACTGAGAAAAAAGAGCGCTATTGTAAACGTTTTTGAGACCGCAAGTTTTCCTACTCAGCAAGCACAAGATATAAATGGTAAAACGGTTACTCAATCTGTATAATACGATATCTTTGTTTTTTACCAGAGCAGCCGTGAAAACATTCCTAAGAATTGAAAAAATGTGCGCTGGCGCAGACAGGAAAAAATATCGTGCATTGGCATAATAATTTGAAAAGAAACGACAAAGCTGTATCCACAATACTTTCGCAAATTGTCCAAAAATAGAAATAAGACCGTTACACTCGTCACGAATCTCTAAAGAAATGTGAGTGTTGAAAAGAGTTAATCTTTTGTTCAGGGACTATCAATCAATGCAAGTTTTCACCAGCTGAACATTAGGTTAGAAACAAATATTTAGAATTTTACTATTGAAGCGAAGTCCAAGCAAATCGTCAGCTTGACTAAAAGAGTAGAGTTTGAAGTGGCAACCTGGCAACGCAAGATGCTTTGTTGTTCGTTTCCACAATCTGCGTCGCAACTTTCGAACAAATAAAATTAACCACAATAAATATGTACATAGCAAGTGCATAAGTATAACAAGCGAATTCGTATGCAAAATGTCAGATGTTAGAGATAACAAGATAAAAAAGACAGTGAAACACGATAACACATCTCGTCATGAGAGCTGCTTAGTTTTGGAGAAAGTGATGCTGTAACCTTGAAGCATCCATTACATGCGTGTTTTATTTCTCCTTTTCTAGATTTTCTACTAACGATGTTACTTACATCTAGAAAAGAGGTGTCTGACGAGATATAGAGAAGTATGGAAAAAGACTTGCTGCGCCGACCCCAAATATTGAGGGCATGAGAATGATGTTACTTTACATCTTCAGATTTGTTTCGAGTGAGACTTTACAACCTATAAATCTTTGATTAATGAAATCACGGCAAGTTCGAGTAAGTTTACAGTAAGACAGCTGCTAAGTTCCTCAGTAGCTTTTTTTTTCGGATGGGAAATCATCAAATGACTCCTCCCGCTCTGGGAGACGCTCTGACAGACTTTTACTGACTAAAACCCATCCATGTTCCTTCATCGCCCTTTGTGTTCCGGGGCGACGGTATCTCTTTTGAACAGTCCCGCAGCCCCGGAAGTACCTCAGTACTTTCAGTCAACAATAATAAGTAACACTACAGGACGGAGTATGTTGCATGTTCTGTCTTTTGATAGTCTTCCACCACAAAAAGGCCTATGATAATTTATGTCAATGCCCCACTTGTATGTTCAAGACTTCTGTCGAAGCAGTTAGAAATCTATAAAGTACGTGAAAATGCCCAAACGCTACATTTTGAACAGGAGTCATTGTACCCAGAACAGCTTTGACACACAGTTTTTGTACAACTCGTATGTATTAAATTTGTATAACCGATTGAGTATTTAAGGAGCTTTATTCGTGAATGGTGTCGGTTCCATTCAGTATACATCGCTCTCAAACAGTCGATTGTTAGCATATGATTTGTACAAACACGTTGCCTTCCGGGCGTCAATTTCACTTTTTGCAATGACATCATGTTTGTTACCATTACCAATATCGTTGACCAATACCGACACGGCCGACCAAGCATTTCTACAAAAATTATATATAGTTTTAAATTAGTGTCGGCTGCGGTTGAGAATGCAAGTATCAGTAAGGAATAATAAGCTGTAAACAAGACAACGATATGTGTGTGAGTCTTACTCACACGGGCAGTTACTTCAAGGAGCACAAGATATTTATCTGTTTCATCATAGGCCAGTCCCTGAAGCCATATCTTTAAAATAATCGGAGCTTCGAGTATATTTCCAGGGATCTTTAGCATAGTCAAAAAATTCACTCTAAGAATTTATTGACTATGTTAAAGACTCGAATAGGGAGAAAGATTGAAAATCCGGAAGCAAATACTGTTCTAACCTTTGGGATTAGCAGTATGTAAGCTCCTATTCTATCTCTTTGGGTGTATGTGAACTGTCTTCCTGACGCAGAAGAAGGGACTTCAGGATATAAAGCTGTCGAACACGCAAGACTGCGCGTCGCAGTTTTCCAGGGAAGACTTTAAGAACAGCCCATTGGGCACTGATTATTATCGTTGATTAAAAGCAATAAATAATGTAGAGACTTTACGATTAAAATAATGCACAGGTAGGTAATGACCGGGTGCTAACTCATAGTCTATCGTTGAGCAGTAATTCACTTCCTTCCTCGGAGAGATACCTAATTACATTTTGTTTTATTACAAATGAGAATTACATGAAAACGGCTCTATGGGTAAGTAAGTACTAAGATTTTCTTTATGTTGAAAAATATGGAGAATTTCAACAGTATTTAACGACTGCATGTTCTGCTCCCTCTCAAATTCCAAATTACAATTAATGACTCTTCCGAAAAGAGAGATCAGAGAAAAGATATTATCTAATCAAAGGATAAATGCATTACTCCCATAATTACTTAGTTCCGGAGTTAGGAATTAAGAAAAGAGATAGTTTTCCTCTTTCCGCATATCTTAAACAACACAATAAAACAGACACGCACGTTAAACTAAGCGAGCCGCAAAGGATAAGACGATTTAAACAGTTACCGTGCAATCAATCTCACAATAACGAAGCATTGAGAAAATTAGCCGCATCGCAAAACAAATGTAGGCGGCAATACTGAGTTCAAAACAGATATGTTTTGAACAGGCAATTTCTTCTAGCATGTAATATAAAGCTCGACCACATGAAAGTAACCGCGCGAAACATTCCTCTTATAGCTTTCTCTGACCATCATAGCGAATGTGCCTCAATACCTGTACTGATGTTGACACGTAACCGCATTCCGGGTTAAGTAATAACTAATAACATTTTTTTATTAAGTGCGCAATGAAAATAGAATTTGGGAGTTGATTAATTTTATATTGTGCATATCGGCACAGGTTTAGATTACAAGCATGAGTCTGTAGTTGAGTAAGAATTACGAGCATTGCGATTTATTTTTGGAGTGGCTTTTCATAATCTGGGTCCGAAAGTCCAATGACCAAGGGAATGAGATGATTCTTTACGGCCACTTTCAAATCCAAGCATATAATAGGATTATAGCGGACATAAGAGATAAATTATAAACAATATAGAAACAGGACAAACGACGCAACAGATGGCGTAGCTCAAGGATACCCGGCCGTCACAGGCAAAAATAATGTTTCCCTGACGGTTTGTTTGGCACCGATGATTAATGTTTGTATTGCCTATATAAACTCTGTACTACTAACATTTAACGCCTTTACAGTCATGTCATTACCTAAAAGGTCGCATTCAATTTGTCAGTACATTTAAACATAGGTGGCGTAACAAATGCGCTACGGTGTTGCAGATTGCCACAGTTAAACGCGGCCGGAAATTCAGTAAAGCATACCTGATAAAAGAAATCAAGAGATTTCACAACTAAATTAAAATTTCCCCTCAGATATAACACTTAAGTAGCGAGTGTGACGAGTTTAATTAATATTTTCTTTGACACCGCGATTGTTAGACGTTGCTGCATACGTGCTATAATTATGAAGAAATTCTTAAGCAGACTAATCTGGGAATGTATCTTCACTGCGAACCGTACACTTGCTTTAAGAGCGTTTCTAATCTTTGATCGACGTCCGCCTTCGATTGTGACTGCTTAAGATTTATTTCGTCCATTCATTTCACTTTGATCATTTTTGAAAGTATTAGTTTCATTGAAGGCGTGGGTAATAAGTTTTGTTTGTAGAGCTTCCATGTTGCGTAATGTTTATAGCTATAGTTGCCAGAGTTACTTCACCGGGCTACCTACTTAAATCGAAAGCCGAACACACTATAAAGACTTTTTGATGTATAATTACATGAGCAAACAACTGGGTGTCCCCATTCACAACGGCGTACTTGGAGACAAATACAGCGGACATAATAGCAACAAAAGGTTACCAAGGACTGTTCAATCAAGAATGCATCAAGCAATTAAGATGGGAAATCTAGTTGGAGATAAAGGAATTTAGCAAATTACAACCTTCCGGACAAGGCGACACAAACATAACATTGCAAAATCCAGTCGTGTGGATGTGTCTACGTAAGGCAACCGTAACAAGGTCCTCACCATATAAGAGGGCCGTGGGCGGAAGTATGCACCAAGAGGTGGCACCACAATGTTATGCCGTGTCGCAACATGTCCGGCCTCTGCTGGAACTGGATCTAACTGTGCCAAATACTAGCGACTGCTAGATTGAACACATAGACATGTGGAATTCAAGCGTATAGTGTATCAAAAATTAAATGTTTTTTGATTTGTTCTAACAAACTGGTTTTCCCAAGATTTTCGTTCGGACTGTGAGAATTTGTTTCGTCATCTCTCGATAACTTTAATTAGATTCTTAGGGCAAAGTCGACCTCGTTTACGACAAAATGAGCATTCCAACAGACAGTACCATGATGTGGTCCAACTAGTTTATGTGCAACAGATAAACCGATTCATTCTCGTTACTTTAGCGTGAAATAAATGTTTTTCATAATTTCTCGATGCGGATCATTTGTGGATCAGTTTCATTGCAATTTTACATTACGTTTCACTTCAAATGTAACGCGAAAGTCTGACATCAACATTAATAGCTTATTCAAATTTGTTTTATCGGAGTTTAAAAAACTAGCGGGTGGGAAAGGAAACCACGGCGAACAATCGCGGTGAATTACTAGGTACTCTCCATTTCCATTAACAGTGTATTATTATCATGGCGATCGTATTGGATTTGCGGCGTTTTCTCTACGCACCGATGCGGGCTAATACAAGAAAGTGGCAAAAGAGGTAGGAAGGATTGAGCGTCTGTAATCAAGATTCCGTCCAGTTACGGAAAGCCTACAAACTCGTCAAAGAATGCGGTATTTTTCCAGTATTGTGAGTTTAGTGTCGTTTAGTGAAACGTTTAATGCCAATTTGAGTGGACACAATTCATATTAATTCGGGTAAGGTAAAAAGCGGGTAAGCGCTGTCTGATCTGGGTCGGTAACCACAGAGTGAGTGATGCGCTCCTTTCGCGGATGGTGATCAACGAGCCGTGATCTGCTAGAGATACAGCCACGGTCTGTTGGCCCAACCTTGGCCGTATCCATCCCGTACATACCCCAACAGATCAGGGTGACATCATCATCATCGAAAAGTGTTGTTCTTTTGGTCCGTGTGAGGCCAAGGACGGATTTTCGATCTATGACAATATTACAGTCGAATAATAAAAAGGAAAGTAAGGTTGATGACCCCACCGTGGACGGTTACAGTCAGTAGACTGATGGATTTGTCCGGATTCTTTTTTTAGCTGCCTTAATGCGGTGTGCCGAACTCAGCCGAACCAGTTTCAAGATTTTGGTAACATTGCGCGCAGCGTCGAACTCAAGCAATACTGGTCAATGAGAAACGGTGTAGTATTAATACAGATTTCGTTATCCACTTACGAACACAAGAGTAGGTATTTTTTGCACAAGTCTGGTAATTTTAATACGCACGTACATATACATTCTAATGGAACTTGTAGAGCGAAACTTTCTAGTGTTTTAATTCTTTTGTCCAAAATTGCAGACAGTTTGATAATTTTCTGCACATCGTAACACATTCCTAACAAGTGAGTTGAAGAGATCTGCAGGTGCTAATAAACTTTTGAATGAACTAATGAAGTGCAGTGGAAACTTTTGGCATTGATGTCAATCATACTATCAAAGAAGACGCATTATCGGCTACTGATTAACTTACCTAGTAATACTTAGATGCATACCTAAGCCATATCGATTATCGTATCGCAAACAAACTTATCAATGGCATCGATTCATCGCGCGGATTGTTGTACATTACAGTCACCACCTCAATAAAGTAAGTATACGCATCAACAAGTCATTACCATCGGCATTCCAGACGCATAACGTTATCATTCATCGTTATGCTTAACTGTTTCTAACAACTGAGATCTTAGTCTTACCGAGACGGCAACGGAGTTGCTGGGTCCGACCCCTGCTTCAGCAACTGAATGTTGTCCACCAGGCACGCTGAGAAAGCGGCGGAGGGTGCCATATCCTGACGCTGATGCCACCATGGCTACCATAGTTAATTCACAATCACAGCACAGTAACCACTGGTTCTCCTTGTGACATCACTCGCGGGCGTGTTCGATAAGTTCGCGGGTAACGCGCGCACGGCGACCTGCGCGCGCGACGCGTTTTCAACTGCGCACCCAACTCTGCGAAGCGCGCGCGCCCCCTACCACGACACCAACAGTCAACAAGTTCGGGCGAACTTAGATAAGCGCGTTAGTTTTGTCTGTACTTCCGTTGTAACTTTTTGGGTTTTTAAAAGACTTCCTTATTTAGACTTTTTTCTATTCTTATTTATCTAATATGCAAGGAACTGACTACAGATGGATGTACTTTTACAAGTTTCTACAATTTCCATATCTTATCAATGCAAAAGATTTAGTCGCAGTGGTATGACTGAGTTTTACCTCAACTGAATAATTCAGCAATTACGCTCAAAAGATCACATCATTACTCAAACAACAATTTTAACCAATGTGACATACTTTTTAAAGATTGACTAATGTGTGCACAGACTGTTTACATATTCTCAATAAGTAACATACAATATTTTTACGTCTTCCAATGTTTATTTGTAGTATAAACTTACCTAACATTTTACAAAAAGATTTGTGTATTATGTGACTATTGTACTAATCTCTCTTCTCTCTGTCCCTCAGTGTAGGTCTCTTTCAAATCTTTCTATTTTTGGCGGTTTTATGTCATTAAACTAATGTTGGTTAGATAATTATCATGAAAGAGAATGATTTCTCCTTGTTTCGAGTTATGGATTCCTGGTCCAGTCAAGATGAACAGAATCATTGGGAGTTTTATCTAAGCGGGGTTTCCATAGGAACCTACAGTTCCCTGGACCATTATTTACAATCAGATCTTAAGATATGGATGGATAAGGTATACTTTATTGTACATCAAAGCTTATTTATTGTCGTTGTTGTCTTTTCCCTAATACATTGCAGATAGATCATCATCATCATCATTCTATTAATGTTCCCACTACTGGGACAAGGCCTCCTCTCTATGAGAGGGAATGGGCTATATAAACCACGTGGACCCAGTGCGGATTGGTAGATGTCACATGTCTTTGAATTTTTGGTTCTAGGACATGCCGGTTTCCTCACGATGTTTTCCTTCACCGTGCAGATAGATACTATAATTAAAAAAAAAAAACTATAACAAGACAGTTACAGATAATTTTATTTTCTTTGCTAAAACCAAACTTTATTTACTTACGTCTTATTACATAACAAAGTTGTTTCAGCCTACTGCTTACCCAAAAAGTCAAATAATGTTTACAAGTACATGATTTCAAAAAGCATTGACCTCTCACATATATGCTTGTTGGTAAATATTGCATGAATGTGGACTTAGCACACAATATATGCAAAGTGACACATTTACTTTTTGCATATAGATTGGCAATGCATTACACTGAACCAACCACTGTCTTCTGTATTATTGAAGATGTCGGGTCTGTCATTAGGTTAATCCGCGCTTGCCTAGGTTGGTCCGTGGACCACCCATTACATAATGAGTTTCCTCCGTGCCTCAGAAAGCAAATTAAACTTTTGGTCCCGGTAGACAATTTGATCTATGACAGGTAGTCAGTGGCCCGAAAGTCTGACAACCAGTTTTACCAATGGGTATCATATTACCCAGTACTAACTCGGTTGTGGAGGTCAGATAGGCAGTTGCTCCATGAAAATTTATTCAGCCGGTCTAGTTAAAACTGGAAGTCCACCCCAACATAGTTGAGAAAAGGCTAGACAGATGACTAAGCATTAGTAGAAACAAACATTTGATAGCTATAAGTTAACTGCATTTATTCAGACATGGTGAAATGGACCAATATAATACAATACCCCAATTATAAAAAAAAAATTGAACTTATTTTCTTAAAATAAAGACCTGTCTTAGAGTTGCTTTAATATATTAATATTTCCAGAAAACCACGGTAGATGTGCTCAGTTAGACTTGCAGCCGACCCCATCATATTATAGAAAAGACAAATTTAGTGATGATTGTCAGACAACCAAAGACCACTGTAACCCAAGATCTCTCAATGTATAACTAGTACTTGGAATGGAATAATATCAATCTTGAATCAGTGACTTTTATGAGTCACAAGCTTTAAGTTCAGTCACAATTGCAGGTTGATTAACTTACACATAAAACAGGTCTCATACTTTTTTTTGGTAAACAAATAATGTGAGTTATAAAACTAATTTATGGTGATTTGTAAACATTGCCACAATATTATGTGATTCTTGCAATAATAAATTAACTAAATAATTATTATGAAAGTTGCATCCAGTTTGTATTGTTGAACATAAAAACACTAAATGAAGTTTTGTATCATAATACAAGTTTAATCATCTATTATCTTTTTTATAATTGGCATGGATGACTTTATGAGGCGACTCATTCTAAGAAATGACTTTCAGTTCAGGAATAAAGCAAACTTTCTACAACATGGCAGATTATTTTGAACTTAGTATATTAATATTCAAGAACATTCTAAAGATAGTAATACTATAAGGAGCAATACAAAGACACACACACACATAATTGTGTGATATGACAAATATGGCTCATTACAATGTTCTAATGCCAATAATTTATTCAGTCAGTGTGGGCAGCCACCTCCAGCGCCCACCACTTGCCTTGATATGTTTTTACATCAATGAAACCATGAAGTTTAATTAAAATTAACCATTTGAATCATTGTGTACAGTAATTGACTTAAAAATATTTTCAGAAAATCTTATGTACATCAAAACATGCATGTTCAAAGTACATGTTTTACTATACAACTCACTGCAGTTGGCACATTCCAATGCAAATTTCACAGGCACCAAGGCGATATGAGTAAGCCAGAGGTGAAATTATTAAAAACCGGCAATTATCCGAGTAGGACTCACCTGTTTTGTGTCCACACAATCAGTGGCCTCCATGTTGGCATGTGTTCTCTCCTGCCGCTCCATGACTTAGGAAACATCAGAATCTCTTATACCATTTACAAGGCGTTATAAAAGCACACAATAGAATACTAAACATAACAATCGCGATGGGCTCAACAATTTTTAACGAAACAATGTCAGCGTTGCACTTAACACGTACTGCACTCTATGTCCGTTTCACCGATACGATCGCAATTTATCAAAAGCAATCACTGTTTTAAACACATTTTAACCTTTTCAACATAATCACAAAGCTTCAGACTTGTTTTTTTTTACTAATATACGAAAAATACAGTTGATCACCATCTTAAAATTTTCACACATTCCGTCATCGAGGCCGACTGACGGTCGCTGCCCTACGGAAAGTTTCAATAAACGCATACTAACTTAAAATGTCAGAGAAAGATAGCCTGAATTTACAATCGTAATTCTGAGAGTCTTAAAACTATGTTTGATATTGTACTTCGTACAGTTTATTCCAAGCATTATATTGGTTTTAATTGTTTGTTTCTTTAATTTAAAATCAAATAAGTATGCAGTTAATAATATTCAATCAATGAAAAGCCCGTGAAAAGGAACTTCTGAAAAGAAGTATAGTCTGCCATCTATTGAGTTTCTTCTGTATTCAGTGGATGATTTGAATTTTGAAATTACCGGTACCTATTGCGTTTTGAAAAGACTTTTTTTGTTAGGTAAGAATTTTTGATTTTATGTTTCTTTGTCGTTTCGCAAAAGAAATGCAAAATTGTATTAATATTACTGATAACAAAAATTGATGAACAAATTGAAGTTGATTGATAAGATAATTTAGAGACCACACAACACGTCATTTCGTTTTATAGTAAAAGAATACTTTTTTTGGATTAGTAAATTAAAATGTGGAATAACTAAACGTTGAGTTAATTGACAACAAGGATGATTGATTTGAGTGACAGACAACATAATTTGAGGTTATGATGAAAAATAAATAAGTTATTTTCTTTATTTTAACTATGCCGCGTGATAAAAGTCGGTATCGGGATAGGCGAAGTTCTTCATACAGTTCCGAATCATCCTACGATAGGAAGAGATCCAAAAGCAAACACAAACGTAGATCAAGATCCCGAGATCGATCGGAGTCAAGTAGTCTCAAAAGAAAACGGTCTACTTCGCGATCTAAGCACAAAAGGAGGAGTTATACAAGAAGTCTGTCTAGGGATAGATACGAGTCGAAGTCTAGGAAGCGGTCTTCTTCGAGGTCTCGGTCGAAGCGAGACCGATCGCGGTCATTGTCGAGTTCGCGGAGTAAGTATAAATACAGCAAGAAGAAATCCAAGAGGTCGCGCTCTTCTAGCAGTCGGAGTGGCTCCTTTGATATAGGCAAGTTAACTTAGTAATTCCTTCTCTCTTGAATCCATCCAAAGGTTACTATGTACACCATAGGTACAAAATTACATTTTATATCTGTAATTTGTATGGTGTTCAAAAAAATATATATAATTTTTTCATCCTTATAAATATCTGAGTAATATTTCTTTAGTTATGTATGTAATTTGTATGTGAATAAATTAATGTATTGTAATTTGCTAACACATAATATAAATCTGTTTTCCACATTACAGAACGCCTACCCCAAACAAAGAAGGTAAACCTAGATGACACTGAAACTAAATTGGAGAGAGCAATCAAAGCGGCCGCTGCTGCAGGATTGACCATGACCAAAATACCTACTTATGAGTACAAGGAGGTTGAAATCAAGGAGGATATGCCCACAATACATGACAGGAACCTTTTAGCAGAATTGAACAATGACTCATTTGTTCCGAAAACCTTCACATCTTCAAGGAATAAGAAACAGTCACAAAATATTGTGATAGATTTGAACTCACAAACTGTAACTGTACCAGATTCTGATATAAAGATTCCGAGTGATGATTCTATTATTAATTTTGATGTAAGTTATTTCGTTTGCTTGCTGAACCCATCTCTCAGGAAACCCAAACTATTTTATGTTGGTTCTGTGTTTCTATAACTCATTATTCTCTTGCCCTTATCCCTTCGTCTGCGAAGCCCGACCGAATCGGTCTGAAGCCATTGTTTAACTATTGTTTTCTACTTCGCTAACAGATGAAGGTATATCTCTATTTATTTAGGGTTGGTGCAGCATGTCTTCTTCCATACTTCTCTATCAGTCAGTTCCTTTCTAGCCATATTATCCTTCACACAGTCCATCCATTGTTATTTTTCCTTTTATGTTCTTAATATTTTGGCTGGATACTGTTGATTTAATTATAGTGAAATCAATGTTTTTTGTCATCACACGCTGTAGTTGTGTTTTACTTACTTACTACCACATCAGTGATACATAGGCAGATTATCATTCAACCAGTTGTTTTGAAGTCTTTATTTATTGCAGGAAATACCAGATGAAGTAGAACTGAGGGAGATGTGGATACAAAAGCTCTATCATTATAGAAAAAAGATGATTAGAGGAGAATTATAAGCAAAGAAAGAAAGTAAAAGAATCAAGAAAAGAGTTAGATTGTAAATGTGAATGAATACAAAAGTACTGTTAAATCTAACTTATAATATTTTAAATACATTATTATCCCCACATTTACTGTTTTTTATTTTTAACATTTTTATACAATAACTTCGATCTTATGTTTTGCAGTGTGCTTAATTTCAAGACATTGCATCAGATTGACTGGACTAACACTGATGGATGGTTCTATGAACCATTTCTTTATTTTGTTGTAAGACATAAGCATTTTCTGACAGTTCTGTGATCAGGATTAAAAGTAACCCTTGTGCAGCAAGGATTACAACAGATTATTATACAAACCAAGTTATATTCTAACACTTTATTAGCAATAATATATTGATAAAACTTCACATTTCAATAACATGTAATAGGAGTGTTGCAGACCTGTCTGTTACAGTTACACCAACTACCAAGTAAAACCAATAAAAACAAGTAACAACCTAAAGTACTTTTATTGAACACATTAACATAACCGGCAGCCGCAACTCACAATTTCAAATGCTTTGTATCTACTAAGTCGTCTATATTTATAGTGACTCGATGGCCCACAGCCCTCAGTCCCCGGTGGTGCTCTCACATGTTCCTCTCTCGCTGAATACGAGTGCTGTATGTCCGTGATACCAGGTTCCATGCATCCATATACCTGTCCATACACATCGCAATACATTTCTGTTCTGAATTGTCTAGGGCTGTTCCAGGTTTATTGATGCACTTCTTGAAACATTTCTCCGACATTTTCGTAAGTAATTCCTGAGCGTTGGCGATGGCAATTTGCTGTTTCACCTGATCCATCAATTCCTCTTTTTGTGCGCCAGAGAGCGAACTCGTGGACAAGGTATCCATTGTTGAAATGTCTTAGATTTTAACTAGATGATACAATTTCCTGAATTTTGTAATAGTATGACAGTATAACCTCAAATTTCTAAGTGACAGCGAGTGAAGAGGAGAGACAAGACCGAGTTACTTACACACAAATACACACAGAGCATTTATATATATAAATATATATTACTTACACCAAAGACAAAACAACCGAAAAGAATAATGTTGCTACACTTTGAAAATGTTATTCCACAAAGAAATCAAAAGAAATGAACTTATTTTTTATTTTTACTTTCAGTTTTGGTCGTCGTCATGGTCACTTTCGACTGCCCATTTTAAGGTGGAAGTGTCAGAGTAGCCCTCGAAGTTCCAAATTTCTTACGTTTTTTGCAATTTGCAGGCCAGTGCCAGGTTGTATGTTGATTAAAATTTTGTTCGCGACTGTAAGACGTATGTACTCGTAGTTACAGAATTAAAATCATCAAAATCATCAATACAACTCTCCAAGTTCATAGAGGTTGAGGAATGACTTTGACTTTGTAAAAGTCGTTACTCGACCTTTATGAACTTGGAGGGTACTGGCCGGCAAATTGCAAAAAAACGTAAGAAAATTTGAATTTCGCGGGCTGCCCTGGAGCATCCACCTAGAGGGACAACATGGATATGGGATTCTAATTGGGATTTAACGAGCACTTTTCACGTAAAAAATTCTTCTGTTTAACTTTCTGGAAAATGTAGGCGTAAATAATTTCCTTGTTTCAATACTTATTTAAATATTATACATCTGATCTAGGTATTTATATAATACTGAAGATGTTTTTGGAATGTTCCATGAGAAAGTTTTGATTATGCTGGGGTTGATTTTAATGATTTTGAAGGTATTTTTTGTTAATTACGGTACTAATACTAACTCAGTTTAGGTTTGTATTACCATATAATCATGGTGATTCATCAGATTATGTATGATATATATGCAGTCATTCTGATGTCAGGATGACTGCCCACATTTAGAATCTCCACGTAAGGGTTCCAAAATTTTATTTCCCTTTTACAAAAATTTAGTACCTTTTTGATACCTAAAAATATATTTTGTCTAGATTTTTAGGGCAAAGAATAAAGATTTTATTAGATTTTTTTTACTAGGTTAAATAATACAGAAAGTGAAGTGTTTTTTTTTTTCAATTCTTTGCAATTAAGTTCAATTTACACGACTATTAATAATATTATACCACTAATTAATAACAATTTCCGACTGCAAGATACTGATAAAAGCTAACATGTGGGTAGAACTATTTTTTTTTTAAATATCGTTGTCATCAATAGAACGTTGCTCTATAAAAAATCTTCGCACGGGACCGGTCAAAATGGCGACACTTGGGCGAGGCCTATTTCCAGCAGTGGACGTGTTTTGGCTGAAATGATGATGATGAAAAAATCTTTATTCTTTGCCCTAAAAATCTAGAAAAAAATATATGTTTAGGTATCAAATAGGTACAAAATTTTTGTAAAGGCTAATTGATATTTTGGAGCCCTTACGTGGAGATTCTAAATGTGGGCAGTCATTCTGATGTCAGGATGACTGCCCACATTTTTAAATTCATTTTCTTAGTTATTAATTAGGTACCAATTATTTACACAAAGGTATCAAATAGTGGCAAATAGGTATTAGATTTTAGTAATATTTTAAAGCTGATCGGTTATTTTGGCCAGTCATTCTGATGTTCCCCTCAATTATCCCAGCCTGTGGAGATTGCTTTTGCTCCTGTCAACTTTGGCTTAAAACCGAAATATAGATTTTATATATTTAAATTGGCCACGGACACGTGTGCTTAATCAGGTGCCAGTCAGATAGATCGTTGAAGTTGTCATGGGGTCTTGGATAGCACCAGAGTAGTTTATTCTTATAGTACACACGGCGACACATCAAGCTATACATTTTCAGATTCAGTATAAACGTAGTCTCGCTTTGTATAGATTTCCTGTAGATTTTGGTTGGTCGTCGTGCGTCTCAGTTATGGATATAGATGTATCTACTGCACTACTGCTATGTTCAAGCAAGACTTAAGGCTGTATACAGAAAGAAAGCTGGAAACTTATAAGCGCTCACCGGCGCTTGACAGCGCTGGTAACCCGAGCAGGAAAATATATGAACGCGCGCCGATAAGCACTGAACGGTGCCGACAAGTTCCGACAAGCTTCAACACGCGCTGGCCAGCGCTGGGCGCTGCCATTTAAAATTAATAAACAACTGCGACAACATGTGCAATTACGACAGGCATTACGACAGGCATATTTATTTTGATAAATATTTAGAATCTAAATAATGGGATGTGATGATAGGTAGCTTCTTTTCGCATTTTTAAATACACATTTAAAAAAAAAAACAAATCATCGTCCGATGAGTCCGACATTTTGCTTGGTCTGCTTCAACCTGCTTCCTTTGTGTAGAACGGACCAGCGCTGTCAAGCGCCGTTAAGCGTTCATAAGTTTCCAGCTTTCTTTCTGTATACAGCCTTAATCATGAAATTAGGTACAACTCTACAACAAAAAAAAAGTCATCATCATCGTCTGCCTAGCCTTTTCCCAACTATGTTAGGGTCGGCTTCCAGTCTAACCGGATTTTTACCACTATTACCAAAAAAAAGGGGGGGCTGGCGAAGGCAAAGTAAATCTCAGATGGCGCTACCATAGTTGGTCTCAATCTGACCCACAGACGTATAAAGAGTACTACTCTTTATACGTCTGTGATCTGACCAATGAGGCTATTTTGAAACATAAAATGACATTATCGCATTTTCAACCAATGTAATGATGTTTATTTTTGCAAGTAGGTTCTTACAAACACTTTTACACGTCATTTTATTTAAACCTGGTGGGGCCGATGTTTCGTACCTGACTATTCTGAGAAGAAACAGCCGAAACAAACTCAAAGGTCAATGACGATTTTTGGTTACCAGGTAACCAACTATGCTGGCGCCATAACTAATCATAATTAAAGAACGAAATCGAAATGCATAAAATATGTCAACCAACTCTGCGTAGTCATTTGCCAATGATAAATGGAAGCGGTCCTTTTCTCCTCAGATGGGCTAGCTTACTTATAAGTGGCAACTCCAAATAAAAAGCAAAACGTCTAGTCTATGAAACTAGAGCTGCCCCCCGAGGCACATTCTAGCTATTTTTACGGTTTTTGTAAACATTAACAATAACGAGAATGCAGGTCTTTGATTTTGACTTTTGACAGAACACTGGTGATGCGAGTTCACTGATCTCCGCTCCGATTTATTTGACAAGTTTGACAACTCACTTTGTAAACAAAACTTCTGCTTGATTTTTACGATTGTTCGAGGTAATGAATCGACAGCAATGGAATATGAAGAAGAATTAGCCAGCTCATTATCACACGATGAGCTTCTGGAAGTCACTCAGTCATCACTTGCGACTTTAATGAGTAACGATTCCTTACTAAAGGACCTTCCTAGCGATGTTATTACTGAAGAGGTGTTATCTCTGGTAAATAGCATTTTACAGCTTTTTTAATACATCTTATTATGTATATTATAAATGCAAAAGTTCGTGAGCCTACCCCCTTGTAAAAAGGCGTGAGTTTATGTATGTTTAACTAGTGCTCTATTAATAGAGAGCCAGATTTGTGTTACATATCTAATGAGAATGGTATTATGTTAACCATGATGTAATTTAAAAACACTTCATTAAGAAAGAATATTTATTTCAGGTAGCCGTGGAACATGGCCAGTCAATAACCATTTATATATCAAGGGAGAGTGAACCAACATTAAAAGTTATTGTAAGCCAATTGAATTTAGTTTGTACTTTATGTACTTACTACACATAAATTATTTTGTTTGATGTTCTTATTTGAATAATTATTGTTAGTAAATTATTAATTGTTCAGGTATTGTAATATCCTCATTATGTTTTAGGTGTTTACATGAATTTTTCACGATTTACCTGCTAACCCTATATCCACATTAATTGTATCTGACTTTTGAAAGTGTCAAAACAAATCAATTCTTTACAGGTTACTCAAAACGCAACAGTAAAAAGTCTCAAGAAAGCAATAGCGCGGCACTTTGAAATATTTCAAAGGCGGGCTGGCATCAAGACAACAATATCATGGAAGTATATCTGGAGAACATATAGCTTGAACTTTGACAGTATAGCTTTAGATGACGACAATGCCCCTATCCAGGAATATGGAGTCACAAATAAAGTTACATTAACATTCAAGAAAAAGAAAGGAAAGCGGAAATAGTTTATCCTCAGCTTTAAAAAAAATATTAAATGGGCATCCTTGGTGGATGAAGTCCTTGGACAGAGATGAGGTTGACGATGGAACGAGAACCCAAAAGAAACCTATTTAACTTGTGACTTAAATACATTGGGGTCATATGAATTTGGAAACACCGATGCAGGCAAGGAATTCCACTTCTTGGCTGACCGCATAATAAAAGATGTAGCAAAGTGTAAAGTAAAAAGCTTTTGTGTAAATGGAACATCTTATCAACTTACAACCCTGGTCGACATTTTTTCCATAGAAATTTCGGGAGGGTATTACTCCACTGTTTGACACTGTACATCCAAAGTTAAACATGATATTATTTTGTCTCATTATTATTTTTGTCTGTGCGGAAACAGAATGGTAAAATAAAAAACCATTAAAAAAAAGTGAGCTGTCACGGGACACCTGGAAGATGTGAAACATCGAAATTATGTTGTACAAGTAATCATCATCATCACCCTATTAATGTTCCCACTGCTGGGACACAGGCCTCCTCTCTATGAGGAAATGGGCTATAATCTACCACACGGTCCCAGTGCGGATCGGTAGATGTCACATGTCTTCGAATTTTTGGTTCTAGGACATGCCGGTTTCCTCACGATGTTTTCCTTCACCGTTTCACCTTGTTCGTAAGTCGGGGCCGCCACCACTGGGCCACCACTGCTCTCAACAGAGAGAGCAGCGGTGGCCCAGTACAAGTAATACGCTTAAAAAAAGTCGATATAAAAAACAAACACTTAAAATAAAAGAAAATATAAACAAAACGACCTGGATTCACAAAAAGAAAATCCATGCCGGGATCGAACTCTAAGTCACTAGATTGTAACCCAGCGCTGTGCCCCGAGACCAGCGGGCTTATATATCAAAAGTTACGAGCTACCAAAGATTCGTTTTTATTGCCAATTTTAACACAACTTTGAAGATAATAAAAGAAGTGTTAAATTTCCAAAACAAAGTCGGTACCGACAAAGCAAAATAACAACAACAACATCAGCCCATTACGTCCACTGCTGGACATAAGCCTCTCCCATGATGGGAGGAATTTGCCGTAATCTCCACGCTTGGCAGGCGGATTGGAGATCGCAGTGATGAAAGACTAACAGATAACGCTGCTGCCCATTCTCTGGTCTACGGAGGCGCAAGGTGTTCTGCCTCAGACATTAGTCGCCTTATACGACACCCGTGAGTGTAATGGGTTGGTTCTATTCTACTCTGCCGGATACCACACGGCCGGCTGACAAAGCACAACTATCGAAGAATTCAATAAATTTTATTTTTAATTGATTTATGCAGTGGTTTTTCATAACTCGATTTTCCAAGGGCCTTTTCGTATATTTTTATGCGCGCCTTTTACTATGAATTATAGTGCATCTCACTGAACCCACTATTTGGCCACGCCTACCAATGAGTTCGAGCCCCCGACTAGTGTCACCTTAATGGTGGTGTCAGTAGCGTTTTAAGTCCAATGTGCAGGTGTAGGAATAAATTAAAGAAGGAGTGATTTATAAAAGCTTTTATTTATATCTTGGAATTATAAACTAAGAAACCAAAGTTGCTGTTATAGACATTATTAATGATCTTTAGTCTATTGTATGTCTCAAAATAAAATTTGTTATACTTTTAACCTATTAGAGCCGGAAGACTTAAGAACAAAAATAGTATGTACTCTTTATAGAATGTGGTAATAATATCCTACTACATGTTATATCTCAATACAAAATCAAACTACCCTAATCTGGATTAATAAAAACCGGAAGTCCTTAATGTAATCTTTACAAATATTGCTCAACAAAAAGTAACTTCAGTGTGGATGCATCTTAACTTTTGGTATCTGGGAACGTACGACATTTTTGTTTAAGATAACATTAGTTTAGTTCGCGGATCTACGTTCTATACTAATGGTTAATTAATTCAAGATCACATAATTTTGATAATTATTAATCCTTACAAAATGTAATTAACAGATTCACTGTTTGAGCACCCAATATCATAAACTATGTTGCAAATCATGTGCATGCATCAGAAGATCAGTTGTTGGGGTAGGCAATAAATATTCATAATTTAGCAAATATTAGAAGAGTTGTTTTATATGTCGCGCTCCCTGTACCTAATGTACACACCACCACCACATGAGTACCTACATGCTATACTGTTACTGTTGCTACAGCCATATATAGAATACTGGCTTTAGCATGCAACTTCGCTTGCTTGGAAGTAAAAAAAACCCTCTCCATGAAAAAATACATATAATGTATAAGAGTCGACTTACAAGTGATCGGTCAAGTGATGTCAGACTTCCGGGGCATTAGACTTCCATTAGGCTGAAATCACATTTAAATGCACGGCCCAGCGTTGTAGTGTGTTTAATAAGTAAAAGTAAAGTAAGATGCATTATTTTTTTTGAAAACTCATCCCCTAAGAGAAGTTGCCGATGGGCAATCCCAATTGAACTGAATGAAATAATAAATATGTTTATTTCTAAAGCTGTTCGAAGTCGGGCTGCGGCGGGGGCTCCTGCGGCAGCGGCTCGAAGTCCCCGAGGCTGTAGTGGGGCTCCTCGTGCCGCGGGGTGGCCAACGGACGGTCGTACGTGTCCTTCAGTAGCTCTTGCTCATGCTGGGGGAAAAATAAGGGGTTTTAGTGTGTTTGTTAGATTTATCAGTCGTCACTGACAAGACTATTGTTGCCAATAAGTCTGACATGTGGTGATATACCGATTGGAGCGTCGCCCAATGATTGTTGATATAGCAGTCCCGCATGACAAGAAACTCGTGAAAGCAGAGAAAGATAAGCAATTCAAGTAAATAGATCTGGCTCACGAGGTTGTCGACATGTGGGTCGTGTTTACAGCAGTCATTCTGTCGATAGTCGTGTCGGCCAATGGCATTAGCCAATAGCCTCGACATCTGACGAGACTCTCGCTTGCTAGCTGGATCAAGGGCTTGAGTCAGAAAGCAGTGCTTCTGGAGTCGGCCGTGACGTTGTCAGACTTGTCACCTGGTCGGACTGCAGCACGGAGGGCGGCGCGAGGTCGTCGAGCGACAGCTGCGTGTTGAGGACCGACGGCGGCGCGTAGTCCGACATCGTGCGCTCTACTGGCGGCTGTAGGACAAACATTACTTATCAAAATCAAATCATTCATTTGCGTCAATATGGGTAGGTACATGAGGTGAAACATACAATAGAAGCTCTTAAGCCATATCCTACCTTATCAGGTGTGCAAATATCTATTACAATAAAAAATAATAAATCTTACAGTAATACACGTTACATATTTAACCATAGCAAATAATATTATTAGGGTATTTATGACATTCATTAATTATATTATTTTATTACTATTGCATACCTAATTAACTTAAAAATTTAATTACATTTATCATTTAAATAATCATTAACATTATACTTTATTGATCAAGTAAGTCTTTAATCTATTCGTAAATGATGTAAAATTATTTTCTTCCTTTATTTTACTAGGTAATTTATTATAGATTTTAGGGCCCATACAAAATGCACTCTTGTTAAACATAACCGTTCTATGGCGATTGCATGAAGTGTACTGGCAAGCCTGGTACTTTTTAACGTGTCATATTTGTTTATTTTTTCTAATGTCTAATGCTAGTTCATACAGTGAAGGGAATGTACAGTGTATGTGTAAGGGGATTACTAATTATAATATGATGTCGATTTTTATTAAAAGGTTCATTGTTGGGTTTGGCGTGAGGATAGGGTTAACCAGGCTGTGCTCATGAGATCAGAACGAAGGCACAGTAGCGTGTTATTATTAGTAAGATATTTATTAATGATCGAAATACACTCCACAAAATGTACGCCAAACAATCTATTTAGTTTTTTCTTGAAGCGAAACTAGGCGTATCGAACGCCCAATTATTTTAGTTTTTTTTTTTTTTTAAAGACAGCTTACAGACTAATAACAATATCGTGCTTAAGTAGGTAGGTAGGTATTAAACGGTAGTTGCCTGATTATGGACGCAAAAAGAGTTTCTGTCTATGTATTCTAAGTATTTTTTTTCCTTAAAGTAAAACTTACCGTATCAACAACCGGCGCTGGAGTTTCGTCCGCCGGTTTGCTTAGTGTAAGAGCGGCCAGATCCTCTCCGCAGCCGACCGTGTTGACGCGCGCGTCTTCCTCGGACGCGTACGCCGACTTGTGCTCGCACATCAATAAGTGAGTCAGCATGTCAGTTCCTGTGGGTTTTTGAAATAAGATTATTATAGGAAAAGTCGATTCTTTCCCTAGAGTCTTTGATTTCAATCACTTAATTTTGTATCCACTTCAAAATCTATATATAGACCTCTGACTACGGTAAGTACATTTATTATTTTTTAAATACGCTTCCAGTGTTTCCCCATCTTGTCGCACCTACTCAGCTATCTACCTTTCGCCCTCAATATAGTTAGAGCTGTCCTACCGTACTATCATGGACAACGTTTGAGTGATGTAACTGCGGTCGTAAATGATAAATGATGTTTATTTTGCAAGTAGGTTTTTACAAACACTTTTACACGCAATTTTTTTTTAAACTAGATGGGGCCGGTGTTTCGTACCTGACTACTCTGAGAAGAAACAGCCGAAACAAACTCAGAGGTCATAGTCTCTTTTGAAGTCCAGACATAATTTTGCTCAATTCACATGAGGACTATGCAGAATAGTGTCTGAGATGGTCTTTTGAAGAAAGAACCACACACATTTGAGTGGACCTGTCCAGTCAGTGCAAGCATTTGTCAGTTATCGTGTAGCTCGACTTATAACTCAAGGAGCTCAACGGAACGACGAACAATACCAAAGAAAGGACATTTGGGTAGGTCGCTTATAGTACTCAAACTGCCAGACAGTTGTGGGAAAAAAAAAAAAGAAACCAAACAAAAATATATAAAAATGAAACCCACATGGTCCCCACATTCACAATAATCAAATAAAATTAATAATAATTTACAAAATCAATGTCAATAAAAATCACAAAAATCATATGTCAATAATAATAAAAAGTAAGATACGTAAATATTCCTGTCAAGTCAGTAGGTAAATGTAACATAAAATAAAAATAAAAAAATAAATAAAAATACTGAAATAAGTATTCATGTCAAATCATTCAATGTCAGAGTGTATAAAAGAAAGGAATTAATAATAAACAAGCGAAGTCCGAAATTTCGACATTCACAGAGCAAATTTCATTGGAGCAGCTTAATCCCAAGCCTTTTTATCTTCGAGATAGTTGTTAACATGATAGTAGGCTTTCAAGCACAGCTTCCGTTTTATAAACGATTTGAATTTATTTAGGCTTAGTGCTTGAATTTGGCTCGGAAGTTTATTGTAAAAACGTATACATTGGCATCTGAACGTACCCCTATTTTTTTGAGCCTCGTTACAGGAACAACAAACTTGTGTTTGTTCCTCGTATTTATGTTGTGGATATCACTGTATTTTTTAAACAAATTAATATTTTTGTGTGCGTACAAAAGGTTTTCATAAATAAACTGAGAAGGCACAGTAAGAAAATTAATCTCTTTAAATTTTTCTCTGAGGGAGTTTCTGGGTCTTAATTTATAAATTGAAGGAATTGCCCTTTTTTGCAAAACAAATATTGTCTGAATATCGGCGGCATTGCCCCACAAGAGAATACCGTACGACATCACGCTATGGAAATAACTAAAGTAAACTAAACGGGCTGTCTCTAAATCAGTTAACTCACGAATTCTTCTAACGGCGTATGCTGCAGAGCTAAGTTTTTTCGACAATTTGTCTATATGCTGGCCCCACTGAAGCTTGGCATCCAAAGTTATGCCTAGGAACACTGTGCTATCTTCCGGTTTCAACTCTTCATTCTTAATTAGTACAGTGGTTTCCACTTGTCTTACATGGGGTATCGTAAACTTAATACATTTAGTTTTTTTCTCATTTAGGAGTAAATTATTAACATTAAACCAATTAACGACTTTTGCCAGGGCGCTATTAACATCATCCGTAACTAACTGCTGACGTTTGAGTTTAAATAAAAGAGAAGTGTCTTCTGCAAACAATACTATGTCATGATTATCCTTTATGAGGTAAGGCAAGTCATTTATGTAAATAAGAAACAAAAATGGACCAAGAATTGAGCCCTGGGGTACCCCTATTCTTACTACGGATCCGGGAGATCTTTTCCCGTCAGAGAGTTGATCTCTCTGAATCCTATCACTCAAATATGAAATAAGAAGATCCAGAGAAGCGTTACGGATTCCGTAGTGGTGTAGTTTCCTGATTAATGTTTCATGAAGAACGCAATCGAAAGCTTTAGATAAATCGCAAAAAATACCCAAAGCATCGCATTTGTCCTCCCAGGCATTATAAATGTGTCCTAAAAGTTCAACACTGGCATCAGTAGTTGAACGACCCTTTGTGAAACCGAACTGTTTTTTATGTAATAAATTATGTTTATTGAAAAAACTTTGCATTTGTGCCAAAATTAATTTTTCAAAAATTTTACTAAAGGTGGGTAGTACTGAAATGGGTCTATAATTAGTGGGGTCTGATGTGCTACCCGATTTAAACAATGGTATTATTTTACTATATTTCATTAGATCAGGAAACTCACCATGGTCAATACAATCGTTAAATATTACAGCTAATGAAGGAGCTACAATGTTTATAATGGATTTAGCAACGTCTACAGAATGACCCCATAGATCGGCAGTCTTTTTAACATTGAAGGTGTGAAAAGTTTTAATTATATCTTTACAGGTGACATATTGAAAATTAAATTCGGAATCACAGACTGAAACGTTTTCCCTTAGTAAAGACTCGGCAGCAGCAGGTGACGAGTTTAGTGATTTAGTAGTCGATACGGGAATACCCGCAAAGAAATTTTCAAAGGCTGTGTGGCAACTTGAGTGTCTGAATTTAAAATATTATCGCCAATAGCAAGGCTGTAGTCACTATTTCGATTGCAAGACCTTCCCGTTTCGCTATTTATAATGTTCCATGTCATTTTAATCACATTACTACTATTTTTAATTTTTGAACTCAAGTAACGTGACTTTGCTATGAAACAAACTTTTTTAAATAATTTAGAATAATTCTTACCATACAAATTAAATTCAACAGTGTTTATATAAGTCCGCTCTTCATACAGCTCATAAAGTCGTTTTCGACTCTTATGAATACCAATGGTGGCCCAGTCGTTGAAAGAAGCGTTACTATTTACAGATATTGTTTTAGGGACAAATGTGTTTTCAAATTGTGTGCAATACATACTGAAAAAATCGTTATATTGTTGATTTGGATCATCATTAACTGAGAAAAGTGGTAGTTTAGATAAAAGTTTAGTTTTAAAAGTTTCCAGGCGATTTTTACTTTTTGGATTAATAATGATATCCTTTTTAGTGACTGTCTTGTTTACATTTGGAATTGTGATCAATTGCCCACAATGATCTGAATCTATTAAGTTAATAATTGCTTTTTGGGTGGGTATAATATCAGTGTAAATATTGTCTAGGCAAGTGGCACTAGTTGGGGTTATTCTGGTAGGCTCGAGAAATTTGTTTTCAAGATTGTATGACTGAAAGAGGCTTATAATTTTAATACTTAACCCAGAATTTTCTAACAAATTTATATTAAAATCACCACAAATGATTATTGACTTCTTAGAACTACAGATTTTATGCAACACTTCATCCATTACCTTTTCAAAACAATCATACAACCCTGAAGGAGGTCTATACACACTTAATATAATAAACTGCTCCAATTCTATACAGGCTATTTCAACTGTTCGCTCAACAGAGAGGCTGACAATATCCTTGCGGTCTTTAAATTTAAGATGATTATTTACTAAGATTAATGCGCCGCCATGTATAGCATTTACCCTGCTGAATGAACTACCAACCTGGTGATTACTAAAATTGAAAATTAATTGATGACATTTGAGCCAATGCTCCGTTACACAAAGAATATCTATATTGTTACAATTCAGGAAAAGTTCTACTTCTAATTCTTTGTTCAAAAATCCTTGAATATTTTGATGAACCAGGTTGATACTATTAAAACTCTCAAAACATTCGCCTGATTTATTATCTGGCTTCCTTATAATATTGCAAGAGGTCGCCTCTGTTGTCGCAATTTCTAATTTAAATGATTGACTGATTCATTAATTATGATCAAACTATTGGCAGAGTGATTTGAGTATTGCATTGTTCAACAGAGGCAACTTGATCAGCCAAATTCTTGGCTGTAATAGAAAAAAAGTATGATAGCGACACAGCTACCTGTCTTTTCCAATAGTTTGAAAGATAGCACCTGTCTACAAGATATCTATCTTTTGTCAAATAAAAATTGTCACCAATATAATTGTTAATGTCAATCAAATTAAATACATTACTATTAAATGTCAGATTATGCAATGTTTTGTTAATATGATATCTAAGGTAATTTTCTTCCTGTGGCAAACTTTTACTATATGGAAATGTGAACATTACAATTTTTCTTAAACTCAGGTCACAAAATGATCTATAATATTGGAGTAATTCTCCTTTATTCACAGTACCCCTATTACCAACAAATATTATAAGTATAGAATCCTGGTTGAAGTTGTAATTAATAATTTTCCTCATGATGTCATATAAGGAACAACCAGGCATACAAAAGTTTATAATAGAATGTCCCGAATACTTATTTGTCAACAAGTGGCCTAAATCCTTTCCAATTTCATCAGAGAAAATTACAATTTCTTTGTTGACAATCTGTTTAGCTAAACAAGTAGTAATTTCTAAAGGTAAACTAACACAGGACTGCGGTATAGTTGTATCACCTATAGACAATGAGTGGGCCGGTGTGGGTTCAACAGATGGTGGTGGACAATGCTCACAGTAGTTAGTTCCTGTACTTACCAGCTCATTCATAGCCAATACATATTCCCTCATTTGGTTTTCAGAGGCTGTATATTTAGTATTGAGTAAAGTTAATTTCTGTTGTAGGTGGTCAATTTCACACCGCAAGTTCTCTGTGTCAATTTGGTACTTCCTATTACTTTTATCTAAATTTAAAGAATACATATCTAATTGTTTTAGAAGGTTCAACCTTTCCCTATTTAATTTAACATTTTTAATAAAAAACTTTTGCTTTTTTACCATTTTCTTAGTTTTAACAATGTATTTGTTTATTTTAATATTTTTTTTTAGTTTATTCTTACTAGTCATTACTTGCACTGATTTAATTGACTTTAGTTCGTCATCACCTGTCAGATCTATAGTGTAAGGTTGGCATGTATTAGAGAGCATTGACGGAGCAATAGGCACCAATTCACTGAACAGACTTTGGTTCAATGAGGCTGTGATGTTGTGATTGGTTGTCTCAAGTTCTGATATTTGACTTCTGGCCTCATGTAGCTGTTGTTGTAACTGATGTTTGTGGCTGAGAGTTTGTTCATACTCTGTGCTACACTGGCTGAACCCGTCCACAATGACTTGGAGCCTATCCCGGTCTTCTATAGCATCAGTGAATTGAATATATAACTGAGCCATTTCCATTTTTAACTTATTATTCCTTTCATGAGCTTCAGAGAGCACCCTTTCATTGTCATCTATTTCCCTGTTTAGCTGGTTACAGGACTTCTTACACGCCTTTAGTTCGCTCAAAGCCTGACTAAGTTTGGACTCTTCGAGGCGAGCGCAGGCACTGCGTGTCATAATCATGATTCAGGAGATTATAGACAAGATAGGAGAAGAATAGGTGCGGTAGAATTGTATAAAAAAAACGATTAATTGAAAGGAAAAATTAAATTTAGTTCGTCAAAAAGAAGATCTGTCACCGAACCAAGCAGGGTTATGTTTACGTTTCAAAGGTCATCGGCATCAGCGTATAGTGGCAGAATCGCTATCCTCACAAACTGTATAATTATTTTCTACAATGTTAATTTTTTATTTCAATACATTGCGTACTAAATTGAATTACTATTGAATGTCGTGATGGCCCAGAGGTTAAGGCCTCGCCTCCTATGCATGAGGTCGTGGGTTCAAATCCGGGCAAGTACCAATGTGACTTTTTCAATTCATGTGTACTTTCTATGTTTATCTTGACATCGCAGACATTGGTGAAGAAAAACATCGTGAGGAAACCTGGACTTATTTATTACTATAAGTTTGAAATCACCAACCCGTCTTGAGCAAGCGTGGTGATCAATGCTCGTAAGTTTTCTGTATGAGAAGAGGCCTTTGCCCAGCAGTGGGACAGTAATAGACTGGTATTATTATAGGTACATAACGTACCAACAGTAGTGTTGTACCCGCACACGCAGTGCGAGCGGTACGGCGAGTCTCTCGGCGCGTCCTCCAGCGAGTGCGGGCCGGCGCAGTACCCGTTGTGGCGCAGCATGGCGCGGTAGCACGACGTGGCGTACGAACACTTCGTGCAGCGGGTCGTGCCTCTGGAACGTACACAATACTAGTATCAACAATATGACATGGCATCCACATACGTTTAAGTCCCATGTAATAGGGGGCGACCCTATTGCCATCAACCGGAATAAATTCGGAGTCCGGTCTGCTAAATTCAATAACACGAACACCAGTATCAAAGACATTACAAATAATAAGTACTAGCTATTCGCATGCTGTCTTCAAGTGAGTTACTGTTTCGCAAATAAAAGCGCACTCCCGGATGCCGCGCGATTGCTTCGCGCCGTCGTCAGAAACGCGCGTGTTTTGAACGAATCTCTCTCTTAAGGTGATAAAAGTTGCACCACACATGCTTGGTGGCCTGATCTTCTCTGTATATTTGCGGCGAAAACTGAAATCCACACTATATTGTCAGTTACACTAATATCCTACAAAGGGTGTAAAAGACTCAACGAAGCCGAACGGCGTTCTTCTCCCCATCATTGCGATATTTTTTTTTATTCTAGACCATACCTGGGAACCTCCTAGTTACGGAGATATTGAGGGTCAAAGTTCCAACTGTCTCACAAGTTTTTAATGCAAGAACTTTACTTTAAACATCTCCACGAACCCCACACTATTCAATCCATCCAACAGCACAATGTTACGAGTTTTACCGTAAACTCAATGTAACGTCTCAAAACGTGATTTTTCACCCCAAAAAAAATCACCAGCAAATATTTTCGCGTAGGGTTACTTAGTTTGATGTACAGAATGCTTGGTTGACGGCTTCGTGAAGAGTCTGTTTACACCCTGTATATCTTATTGCGGTCGATTTTTGAACAAGTAGTCGAGTATGGGTACTAGTAGAGTAGTGTTATAACGGCGATTATACTCACAAGAAATGTTTATCCCTGTCCAGCGGTGTGTCACATTCCCTACAGAGCATACCGTCCGGCAGCACGAGGGTCAAATTTTCAAAGGTTTCCGCGATCGTGTGGTTAGCTGAGTCCTTTACCGGTGGTCGGGCTTTGTTCTGCAAAGAAAGACTTATTAAGTTTTTTGATATCAGAGGATATTTTATATCAGATAGTAAATGGCTATAGGAGTAGAGGAAGACCAAAGAAACGATGGATGGACTGTGTGAAAGATGATACGGCTAGAAAGGAAGTGACTGCTGAGATGACGAGTAATAGAGAAGTATGGAAGAAGAAGACATGCAGTGCTGACCACAAATACATTGGGATACGGTACGATGACGATGATATTAGAGGATCTTCAGGGGTGAGAGGCATGTAACTAAAAAAATACACGCCCCCCCCCCCCACGTCGAGAATTTCTATTTGAGGACGATGCAAGTCTAAAGTTAGGTATATGTAGACGAACATCATCCTCTATATTATGTTCCGTTATGCAAATTATGTTGGTTTACCTTCATGAGAAAGTTCTTGTAAGTGATAAGCTAGAGTGTTGAATATAAACGTGATGGATGGGAAGAGAGAAGAGGCCAAAGAAATGGTTGTGTGAAGAATGATATGAGTAGAAAAGCCAGTGAATAATTATGTGATATTTGATAGGGGAGCATAATATATTATTGTCTACAACCATTGTTCCATAATTTTGTATACAATATGTAAAGCTAGAAATCATAGTAAACAATAGGGTCTATGCATGATATTTTTTATCACTCTAAACAAAGCGTATTAACATCAGAAATAGCAAAGTGAAATTATTTTTTAATATCTATAAAAATACTAAGTTTTATGCATTTGAAACTGCTGATTAGACAGAGAGATCCGATACAGCGAATGACGTCATTCGCTGCATCGACAAAATCCATACTAAATTCCGTTTATCTAGAAAGAGATAGAAACAAAAGTTTAAATGGTTATAATTTTTGTGTTGTTTGGCCGATTTAAGTCTTGTTTTCGCTTTTGTCATTATTTATAGTACTTTAACATTCTGTATCGAAATAAAAAAATATGAATATTCCCTATTTATTTCACAAAAACCTCTCTCAGATTGATACATAATAATATAAACACCCTATGTCAACAAAAGGGTAAGCAACATAAGTCTCACAAATGTGTAAACAACAATCGTTCAAATCTAAAAAATCTTATTGTAGAGTTGAGTACATATGACAAGAAATATGATTGATCCGCATATAGCCTTGAATCGGAAGCATTTAATGTGTTAATTTCGGACTTACTTTAGGTTTGGTAATCAAATGCTCTTCGGAGCAGAGTGGTGTGGCACCTTCCACCGTGATGTGATCACGGACTTGATGTTCCTTCAGTTGGCCTGAAATTAACGGATAATCATTTGCCTAGTTTCATTTCGTTACTGTTAGCCTGTGTTATTGCACTGCTGGGCAAAGACCTCTCCCCATGACTTCCAAATCCTTCGATCCAGGGCCAATGTGGACCACTGGTCGTTGGTTCTGTTTCAAGCTCGTCCCGCCATGTCCTGCGAGGTGTACCGCGTAGGCTTCAGGGTATGTCAGGGCTCCACATCGCGGTTATTTTGACGCACAGCACGTTACGTGACAATTTAGCTTCAATGACACTTGAACTTAATAATAATAATATAATATATCATTTAATTCGGGTAACAAAAGACCCATATCATATATACAATACCTTACAGACTAACATACATATTTATATAAACTACAAAAACCTAATTAAACTATTGTACACGAAGAGACGGCTTCATGTTGCGCTGCGTGGTGTCGCGTAGCCTTCCGCGGAATCGCCGACACATGACTGAACATGATGAACTTAAAGTGGATGCTCCAATTTTCTTACGTTTTTTGAAATTTGCAGGCCAGTGCTAGGTTGTATGTTGATTTAAATATTTACAGAATTATAATCATCAAAATCATCAATAAAACCCTCGCAAGTTCATAAAGGTCGCGGAACAACTTTTCAAAGTCATTCCTCGACCTGACCCCTTTACTTTAAAAATAGTTTCCTCTGGGTGACTTACCAAGATGCACAAACTTGAGCACGCATCTGTTGCATCGTACTTCCATCTCCTTATCCTGGTGCTGTTTCAAGTGGTCCAGGTACAGCACTACGTTAGCTGTCAGCTCATGGTCGTTAGCGTATACCTTTATGACCTGCAAAAGTAAGATGACGCTATAATCATTTTCTTTTCCTGTACTCCTGTGAATAGACCGAAATAACCAAAAAAATCTGATTAGTCCGTCAAATTGAATTTCAAAAAATATTAGACAAGTTTACTTTTTTTTCACATAAACTTAAAATGAAAACGATACAGTGCGTCGAAAACTCTTGTGATGTCACATTTCGGTACACTTTTTACCGGAAAGTGGCGTCACGGACGTCAGTCATGATCTTTGACACGTTTTATCTTCGTCAAGTTTAAGTGATTTGATAAAACAAAAAATACGTATCCAATATTTTTTGATAATCTAACTGACAGACTAAATAGAATCATAATTTTAAAGACAGTCATCATCCCTATAATACATAATGGGTGTAAAAGTACCCTTAACCTTAACGAAGCCAAAAGGCACTCTTGTACTCCCCGTCATTCCCTCCCCCCCCGTACTATTCAATACATCCATCACCAAAATGTTTTCAGTGCGTCACATTGAGTCTTGCCATAAAACGTGACTTATCAAATTATCAGGTCGTATCAAGTCATTTCCCAGCCATAATTTTTGCGTAGAGTTACATAGTTTGATGTACAGAATGCTTGGTTGACGTCCTCGTGAAGGGTCCGTTTGCAACTTGTTTAGAGCACGTAATCCATTTCGGAAATGAGAAATGCTGTTTTTGCTATGATTCCAAAATAAGTCTTTTGATGTAATTGAACTTTATCTTCTATCCCAGCTTTTTGAGAAGGCTTGGTTCTATGTTACGCGGTAATTACTATAGTAAACTATACCTTAAGACAGTATGGACAGAATACAGTTTCGCTTGTGCAGTGAGTTGTCCTGTAGTGGTCTGCAATGGCTCGGTGTGATGACACGCGGTAGTCGCACACGTCACAAGCGTACGGTAACTCGAGAGGCGCGTGTGTCTTCTGCATGTGGGACGCCAGGGTCAGCACGGCTGCGAAGCGGACCTGTGGAACAAAATGGCAGTTTAGTAAGATTTCATAGACAAAATGAAATTGGTCCAAATTAATCTGCCTTTTTTGGAAGTCTAAATGTTCGCCATTTATGACTTTCTCGTGTTTTCGCTGGCAAGAAGGGGCGGAATATTCTGGTGGCACTATGTAAGGCCTGTAACGAGGAAGAGCCAACAGCTTATGTGCTCATATTAATCTGTCGTAGTATCACATAGGCAATCTCTCAAGGCTCTTTAGAAAATACTGGTATTTCAGCTGCATCCGCTTAGACCGGAAGCCGATCGCAAAACATAGCTGGGAAACGGCTAGGAAGATGAAGGGGGCAGGGAACCTCTTTTGGCCCCACCACTAAAACACTCCTTACGGCAACATTTTTCTAGTAAAATTTAGAAATGCAAAAACCTGTATTAACTACACTTACCTCACAAATGAGACAGGCGTACGTGAAGAGTTCCGGCGACTTGGTATCCGCGGGGTGGTTGTGCTTGAGATGCACGTCTCGCTCGGCCGGGGTCGGGAAGCGCGCGAGGCAGTAGACGCACTGCGCCGGGCCCGAGCCCGAGCTGGGCGGCACCGCGTGCCCGAACAGGTGCGACATCAGAGATATGTTGTCGTTGAACTCGTCGTGGCAGACTGGGCACTGTGGGGTGAGACAAAGGGTTTGACGCAGAATGTGCAGTTGACTCAAAATGTGCGTTTCAAAAATGTGCACTTCTCAAAATGAGCACTACAAAAATAAATACCGTTTGCCTACAATTTTTTATTTTGACCGATTTTTAGCATGATCATGCCAATTCTACATCAAAAGGGAATATGCACCTATTTTTGTCTTCTCTTAAATCAATAAAATACAGTACTATCAACCCAAGAAAAGTATTAAAAGTTAAGTTTAACTACTGCTTGTCGCACAACAATATTATTAAACTCCTTCAATTTTTTACGACAGTTCAAACGTCCGTGCCTGTCGCGGCCACGATGTGACGTCATTACCCACTTTTTGCCTTGTTTACATCTAATTTATTTTTGCCTTAATAAAATAATTTTACTAATTGTATGTGCTTTATTTAAGTAAAAATTGCAATAACAATATTATAATACAATTTTAGTGAAACTTTAAGCTCTTTTCAAATAAAAGTATTTTTTGCCACAATGAACTTTGACGTCAATACCGGCGTTATCGAGGACGATGCGTTTTGAGAGTGTGTTCCGTTTCACCAAAAACATATTACATAAAACAGTAAATTGTTAAATAAGTGATGTATTGGAAACTTAAACAAGTGTACCACAATGTTTTTATGCGCCAATACAAGGCATTTTTCATAAATAAAAAGAGTTTTGTATTTCATGCATATTCCATGGGATCAAGCTAAAAATCGCAAAAAAAAAACATGGCGCTAGCATAGCTGGTGCCAAAAGTATCGCCATTGGTTGAAAATCTGGTAATGTCATTTTATATTTCAAATATGTAGATTGACATAATTGGTCACATTGGTCAGATTGAGACCTACCGATCGTAGCGCCATCTACAATTAGCTTTTAACTGTTCTCATGCTTTTACAATCGAATATGGTAAGCAGTTCTCGTAGTTTCAGCAGTAGAATTATAATAAACTCTTATAAAAGGACTTACCTCAACAGCTATAGCAGTCTTCTTAAAATCTCCATTCCCACCAATCTGTCCGAAGTAATACCTCTCCATAGACACAGTTTCCTCTGGTTTTACTTCTTTCTTGATATTTTTCAGAGGAATGTCGTCCAAGTCGTCATCCACATAAGACTTAGTTTTGTTTGTGCGGCGACTTCGAGCTGTGGGTTCGGAGCTCTTGTCTTTGGAAGGTTTTTCTTTCTCTTCTTTGATTTTAGTTTTCCGGCTTAACGCTAGAGGGATCTGTTGGCGATAGAATTGTGAATGGTTGTAATCTTGTTGGACAAAATTTGTTGATCTTTTGTCGATGATCAATTTTCAACGACTAAATTATGTCGAAATCATTTAAAAATTGGCCACCTTTAATAAAAAAATATGATTTGCCGTTACCTGGCCTTAACTATGACGATAATTTGTCGTAACATCCCAGCCAGATTATGACAAAACCATAGTTTTATATTGGATTTAATTTTGTTACACTGATAAAACTTCAAAATGATGTATCTAAAATTTCGTGATTTTAGCACATAAAAGAACACAGTCTGTTGAGCGAGTTAGAATCACACTTTACAGGGCTCATTTATTCAGGTCCTCGAAAAGTTCCCAAATGTCAGCTTTCCAGACCAACCAGTTCCCGTCCAGTGTTACTGACCTCCTCATCATCGTCTTCAATATAAGTGGTCTTTTCCTTCTTCCTCTTCTTGGGCGGCGGCGACGGCGACGGCTCCTTCTTCTTGCGGCCGCGCTTGCCGCGACCCGTCTCCACCGGTTCTGGCTCCTCGGCCTTATCGCGTTTCTACAGAAAAAGTTTTTTTTTATAACTAAATATCGCTGGACATTACAAACAACGCCATCTAGTGCCACACTAAGCAACGAGGCTTGTGTCGTGGACACCAAATAGTTGATATAGTACATAGATACTTTTTTGTTTGTAAATACATACAGTTACATCTGATAAATAATTTAACACAACACTGCGAGAAGTGGAAGGAATTCGGGTGGTTTTGCTCGGGAGTTGGGACAATAGGCATGACGACAGTATCAAAAAATTGCAAATCTATTTAGTGCGTCAGTTAGAGTATTGGAAATTAATGGACAGGTATTTTTTGTTTTTGTGAATCAATGAAAATTGACAAAGATAAAACGCATCAAAACTCGGGAGTGGGGGCTCGTGACGTCAGAACTAGCTAATAATTATACCTAGGCGTGACGTATTGAGAATTTTAAAAGCGTCATATCTTCGTCAATGTTGGTTTACGTAACAAAAGAAAAAACGGGTCAAATATTTTTTGATAATCTAACTGACGGACTAATTCGTTTTTGTTGTCGTCTCGCCTATTGAGGCAAAAAAAAAACATACTGTAAAAATTATAATTATGTTGTTGTCTTATGGTGAATGCTGCGTATACCTATAATAGGCATACATACCAGCACTTTTATGTTATTTTCATTGTTTCACATTAATTCTTAGTATGTATTGTTGTTGGTGTACCAAATAAATAAATGAAAATATTAAGGACTAGCTGTTGCATGAGGTTTCATACTTGTGTAGTTTGAAGATAATTTAGTATGGTTCCTAACCTAACCCATGATCTAGCAAGATTTGTTTACGAGTACGTGGCGCCACCCATCGGACACCACGAGCAACAGCGTCGCGGGCCACAGCGACGCGGAACCACTAGCGGCGGGGGGCACCGGGCCCTCCCCTCTCACCGCGGGTACGCGGTTTATATAGTCAAAAAAGTTGACTATATAAACCGCGTACCCGCGGCCGGCCTGCTGCTACTACTAAAAACTACGAAAACCATTGTAATTATTATAAACAATAAATCTCAGTTCATCGTCATCAAGTCTTTCCATCGAAGCTAACATCCTCATCACAACGACTGACCACCTTCCTGCACAAGATTATATAAGCTTCTAGAAATATTAAAAATGCAAAAGTAACTCAGTCGGTCAGTCTGAGATACTTTCACAATTTAACTACTGCACAGATTTGGATGAAAATTAGCAAAATTGACAACACTTTTATACTGGTAGTGTGTTCCTTTGGGAATATTTTCAACTTCCAAAACTCCAAATAGGCTAAGCCGTGGGTAATGGCTAATATTTATTTCTAGTACTATTCAAATGGACATCCATTTACACTCAAACAAAGTCTTAGATTTTCAAAAACAGAAATGGAAACTTAAAGAAGAGACCCGATAAGTACGAGTACGTATAGGTCGCTTACCTTGCCAGCAGTAGGATACTTCCAGTTCTTGAACGGGTTAGCTGCGATCTTGTTGAGCCGCACCGTGATGGGGTCCTTGGACTCCATCTTGCTTTGTTCCGAGATGTGGATCACTATATTGTCAAATGCTTGGCCCGGGGTTATCCCATACCTGGAGGGGTGAATTACAAATATTGCTATGAAAAACAAAAGCTGATTCAAAATCAAAAGTTGTTCTTCAATAACACATCGGGGATGGATGATTGTGGGGATGTTATTTTACTAGATTTTGAATTCTGATATGTACTGAAAACACTTGTCCGGTTTTTTATAGTTTTGATTTGAACTTTATTAAGTCACTGTAGAATGCATTGGAAGAAAGAAAAAATATTTATCCGTCGCAAGGACATGACGTGCATACAATATTAGGAAAACACACACTAACACTGTCTACGGAGCATGTGTATTGAATATTTATATTTGGCTTGAAAGCTGCAACTTAAAAATGTAATTCTACGAAAACAAATAATAATACCAGCCTATTATTGTCCCACTGCTGGGCAAAGACCTCTTCTCAACAGAGAAGGCACGAGCATTGATCACCACGCTTGCTCAAGACGGATTGGCGATTTCAGACTTATATTAATTACTAGCTGATGCCCGCGGCTTCGCCCGCTTAACAAATTATATACTAAAACCTTCCTCTTGAATCACTCTATCTATTAAAAAAACCCCCATCAAAATCCGTTGCGTAGTTTTAAAGATCTAAGCATACATAGGGACAGACAGACGCGGCTGGGGACTTTGTTTTATAATATGTAGTGATAAGCCCAGGTTTTCTCACGATGTTTTCCTTCACAGATGTCTGTGATGTCCAAGATAAACTTAGAAAGTACACATGAATTGAAAAAGGCACATTGGTAAAATCCTACCTCTCTCTCCAAACCAGTTCATCCAAGAACTGCTGTATAATCTGCCTGGACAGCAACGACAAGGTGTTCTGGAACATTCTAGGCACGATCCTTCTCAAATACTCCATGATATTGGCATTGCTATTCCTCGCGTTCGCCGCGTCCGTATGGGCAGATGCTTGGTGAACGTTCTTAAAGCCCATAGCCAGCAGGGTGCCCTTGTCTACTGTCAAGTCGGTCAGGATTACTGAACAGGGGTGCACCCAGGTGGTTAGAGGTTCCAAGATCTTCTGGAAACGTTTCTTGTAGTTCTTTTCGTGTTCTGCTAGAGGTTCTACTGCACGGAGACGGATCTGATAAGAAAAGATAGATCAGATGTTTGCGCTAAGGGGGTGTGCGTAAGGGGTAATCATCAGTTCATAATCAACCTGTATCAGCACAAACCGGTCGGCAAAATAGAATGTGTATTTTGCCGCTTGGCTGTGCGGAACCAGGCTTGCCCGAACTTTTGTGTGTAACACGCCTAACAAAAACGCGAAAGGTTAGGAATTCAGGATAAAATCAAAGGTGCTTACATCGTGAGTGTGAACAATAATGAGCGTCTGTCAGTTTCATAGTCAAAACAAATAATTAAATAAAACTAACAGCAATAATGTTTTGTTTTAGCGCAAAAAGGTCATAGATAAAACTAACAAATAACAACAAAACGAAAATTCTTAAAAAAAAAATATGCAACTCACCAATTTCTCCACAGGATCTAGCACTCCCAAAACTTCGACCTTCACCTGCCTCTGCGTTCCATCATGACTCGTCGTACCCAAGGATATGACTCCAACCTCCACTTTCTTACCCGGCCCGCCAAGCAACCCCATATGCTGATGAATAGCTGACGTGCAAATAGCTCTAAGCCAGGTAAACAGCCCTTTTACATATAAATTGTCCACTTTGACCCATTGGACAACGTTCTGAACGTTAGTCTGACAAGCCCAGTGGTATATTAACTTGAGGAGAACGCTTGGAGGGAACGTGGCCCCTTCGAAGATTGAGCTGGAGTATACGGAGACGAATCTAGTGGGACAGCACTCGGAAATCCAGACGTAGCCCCCTGAATAGGGGAACTTTGAAACGTCGGAGTACATGCCTGGAACAAAAGAATGCGTCTTGGTTTAGGTCGCGTAAGCAAATACCCATAATTTCCCAGCTTTTGTGTGGACAGTCGACTTCGGTGAAAATTATTTTGATAGCACACAATTTGTAGTCATCTCCAGAGCTCTAACATTTGCTTTGATAGCATTAAACAGTACTTTTGAAAACTTTTAAGTCTGATAATTGAGGGGTTGTCGACGTAAATTGTTCAATGTCTAAGCTAGTGATAGAATAGGCCTAGCTCAGAGATTGACTGACGTGCATGTTTATCTGGTTGTTCAGTTTATTATGCATTCAGGTTCATGAAAACATGATCATCTTCATAAGTGTACTTAATAGTACCCCCAAATTTTGCCAGCTATGTTTTAAATCCCATGTAATAAGGGGCGAGCCTATTGCCATCAACTGGGCACAAAGCAAGACTCCGTGGCTGCTACTGAGAAATTCTTAATAGAAAAACTCAAAAACACTTTGCTCGACCCGGGAATCGAACCCAGGACCTCATGCTCAGCAGTCGCACCTTGCGAACACTAGACCAACGAGGCACTCGACCATCACATAGGTATTTAATTTAGTGTTAATGGTTTTAAATACTGACTAAATAAATAAATAATCACATCCATGAACATACGTTTTGTTAATGCTGAAACATGACTCACCAAGTTTAAGCTTATTCCCGGCATGTATAACGCACCACTGCTCCGAGCGGACCAGCCCCTGCTGTATGAGCCACTCCGTGAACTTCATGGGCGTGTGCATCAGCACGGACTTCACCTTGCTGTCCAACGTGGAGCGGTCCGAAGGCGCCGCGGAGTCCTTCGAGCGAAGGTACGGCCGAGCTACTACCACCAGTGACGGGAATGTTTTGCCTGTTGGAGATATTATTAATATTATTATATCTAGCCTGTATTGTCCCACTGCTGGGCTAAAGCCTCCCTCCATTTCTTCCAACGGTCACGATTCTGTGTTATTTCTTTCCAATTCTCAAGGAAGACATCCAGTTCGTTGGAGATAAGGATAATTTTAGTATTGTCTTCTTTCAAATTGATGGTACGTCTTTTTAAATTATTTGGGCCCTTGGCATGTGTGTATGGTTCAAATATGGACGTAATAAAGAATATTGGTTAGGTGAACAGTCAAAAGAGTTGTTATCTTTGTAATACTACATGATTAGTACTATGTTGTGTATCTGTCGGCGTCATATTATTAAACCCGTCATTTTGTAATCTGCCTAGTCAGATTGTAAACTGTCGAAGTGAAACCGTCAAATTGTCAAATGCATGCGAACATCGAAAAAACCGATTTACATTAATTCGTTTTTTCGATGATCGCAACCTAACCTAACCTAACCTCAAAACATTTTATAATCGCCTAAAAAGCGTAGTCGACGGAGCCCCGCTAGTCCCGCTACGTGGGGCTCCTATTTCTGACTGCAGGGTCCCGATTATGGGGGCAGAGATACTTTGATCGCATGCATTTAATAATTTGACGGTTTCACTTCGACAGTTTACAATCTGACTAGGCAGACTATAAAATGTCGGGTTTTACAATATGACGCCGACACATCCAAATTAAAAACTCATGAGTTTAACTTTATATTTGAGGAGTATTTTTAAAAAGAAAGGAAAAGAAAATGAAGACAGGCTTTTAAAATGAGTAAATACCCTGAAAAGTGGATACTCACTAATTTATAATCCTGAAATGCTATCAAATATTACTAATAAGTAATAAATTTACTATTACTTTATAATTAAAACTAATTTACAGCTGTCTGTTTATTTCGAAAGTTGTCTGCAACTATAACTATAGAAACTAAGAACTAAGAAAGACAAACTCACCTTGCAACTTATTGAAAGAGACCTCCCTAGAATCAGCAACATTCTTATTGCCGTCATCTTTAGTGAGGTCGACGATAGCTGTGGTCTTGGTCGCGCTGCCCGTGAGCAGGCCGCCGATAGCCGTGGCTTCTGACGGACGCACGTTTGTGACCACGCTGTGCACATCTGTGGGATTTGCTGAATGTTTATACGGAGTAATAATAACAAGAGTTTCGGAATCATTTACAATGTGGCACTGACTAGGATTTGAAATCCTTGTTAACATGTCAATGAGATCAACTGTAGGTTGGCTTTGTTAATCTTTCTATGCTAATACGTTGATGTTTATCTTACAATGATGAATCCCTATACAGGGTGTAAACAACCTCATCACGAAGCCGTCAACCAAGCATTCTGTACATGAAAGTAACTTTACGCAAAAAATATTGCTGGGAACGACTTTTTTTTTGGGGTAAATAATAATGTTTTGGGGTAAAACTCAATGTAACGCACTCAAAACGCGTTACTCGCTGATGGATGGATTGACAAATACGGAGCTCGTCTAAGTGTTTAAACTAAAAATCTTACATTAAAAACTAGTACCTATTTAAAAAAACTTGTCAAAAAGTTGGAACTTTGACCCCCAATATCTCCGTAACTAGAAGGTTCCCAGGTATGGTCCAGAACAAAAAAAAATGATCGCAATGACGGGGAGAACAAGTGCCTTTCGGCTTCGTTAAGAGTTTTTCTACACCCTTTAGTAGTAAAGGCTGTGGGCAACTACTAGTGTACTTGCCTACAGCCTTGACGTCGTGTAAACTTGAATGTCGGAAATTATGCAACGTGACTGTTCCGCTCTGTAGCTTATATTAAACTAGCGACCCGCCCCGGCTTCGCATGGGTGCTATGTAGATACTAATGTGGGTAATTTATACACATACACCGTCCTCTTGAATCACTCTATCTATTGCTGAAAACCGCATTAAAATCCGTTGCGTAGTTTAAAAGATCTAAGCGTACAAACAGCGGGAGCGAATTTGTTTTATATACTACTAGCTGAGGCCCGCGGCTTCGCCCGCTTGAAAAATTATATACTAAAACCGCATCAAAATCCGTTGCGTAGTTTTAAAGATCTGAGCATACATAGGGACAGACAGACGGGGGCGGGCGACTTTGTTTTATAATATATAGTGATGTAAAGATGAACTACAACGAGAATTTGTGTGTGGCATACTACCACAAAAAAACCCGACTACGGAAAAATCACGCTCTAATTAAATTCGGGGTCTACAAGGTAAAATCGACTCCTCCTTTTGTTGAAGTCGGTTAAAATGTAGCCTGTTACCCGGGCTAAAATTACGAATCGAATGACACATTATTCATAAGAACATATGTAAGTACATCAATACATCGACTGCTAAAATCATAACCCTCCCTTATGGCTTCGCCGTAGTCGGGTAAAAAGTAGTATTTGAAGACTTTCTAAACTAACAAAATTTTTAGGACTTGAATTACTTACTCGAAGGTGCAAGAGTCTTGTCCTTAGTCTTGGTGTTCTCTTTCTCTTTTTCTTTATTCTCCTTATCTTTCTCTTTAGCCTTCTCCTTGTCCTTCTTCTTCTTTTTAGGCTTAACTTCAGGAGACCTGTTCCTGTCTGGAGATGGGGAGTAGTCTCGGTCATCTTCAGTGTTGCGCGTTACTTTCTTTGGACGACCTGGAGAGAATGGAAAACAGGTTTAGATATTTGGTTGTTACCCACAACGGTACGAAGACGGTTTATGCGTTTGGGGTGAGAGGATGTTTGTTGTATTTAGTAGTTGTGTTGTATTCAGTAGTGTTGCTTTCCATCACTGATAAAAGTTTTAAATTGGGATGAGTAGTTTAGATGATCTCTTAAACAGGGTGGAACGGACATTGACAAACGGTTTCTACAAATTAAGCAAATCATTCTGAAACCCACCACTTAGAATTTTTTCATCTGCAATTATTACAAATATTAGCTATTTCATACATTTTGACCATGTAGGTGTTGCGCTTTTGTAGAGAACAGCAGATTTTTTTTAATAGTATATAGATAGGATACTAATAAACATCGTGAGGAAACCGGCATGTCCAAGAACCAAAAATTCGAAGACATGTGACATCTACCAATCCGCACTGGGCACGCGTGGTGGATTATAGAACATTCCCTCTCATTGAGAGGAGGCCGTGTCCCAGCAGTGGGAACATTATAGGCTGATGATAGCAATGTTCGGTCACCCAGGTACTAAGTTTAAATTGCTTAACACACAAAACGCTAATCATTATGATCAATCATGCAATACTCATAATAACCTCCTAATTATATGACTAACAAATGAAGCATTACATTGCTTGATGACAACATTCTAAAAACAAGGTCATTTTTAATTGAATATTATTTATAACAATATTATGAAATGAGCTGCTTAACAACATAGCTTACCTCTCTTTCCAGGTTTCTCTTTGGAAATAGATAGTGAGCGAGATCTAGATCTAATTATCTCAGCACTTTGCCGCTCCAAATCTTTCAGCACTGGTTGTCTGTAAATTGAAAGGTTACATGTTAAAATTACAGTTCAAATTACTCTGATAACAAAAGTTTTTTAACAAACAAACACTTTATCAATCAATCATTAATTTCTTATGCAAAATAGGGGGATCCCCCTAATTGGCGATTGAAACAACAACAAATCATAATTTATTGAAACTACTGGTGAATGCTTATGTGGAAATAGTTTCTACTTAGTAGCCGATAGCTTGACGGGTTATTATTATGTTAAGTAAATGGTATTATTACAAATGTATCATGTCCTTATTATGACAATAGCAAATTCTGTGGTAAATAATTTAATTTTGTTTACGTCTGCTGCTCATGTACTAGGAAAACAAAAATTAACCATAGTACGGTGCCCAACTTACTTCCCAAGCAGCTGATAAGCTGTAAACTGGTCTCCATTGTACACAATCTCTCCACCAGTATCCTTGACCATATCATCCAGCTTGTTCTGAATACTCTTGTACTCATTATCAGCATTCTTATAGGCTTGGAGCTGGATTTCCGACAGCTCTTCCTCCCAACACTCCAGCTCCAGGGTAGGCACGTCAGGACCGAAGTACGCGCGCTTGTACAAGTCGGCTTCAATTATCTCCGGTTGAGGGGGAAGCACAGGCGCCACCTCCTGAAAATGATGGAAAGGAAATATATGGGTAAGATTGTAAGCTAGAGTTAAGGTTTTTTGTTATTGTTGGTAAGTTTTGAAGGGACGCAGTTATGAAGAAGCCGAAGTGACCCTGGTCAGGACGCATGTAAACAATAGACATTACTATATAGGATAATTTACCTCAGTATCGGTTTTAGGCTTTTTTGGCTTCATATTGTAGGTATTTTAGCCGTGTGCATGCAAAATCTTCTTGATTTGTAATAAAATTATTGAAAAATAATAAATTATTGACGCACTGAAGCAAATAGCCAAGCAAGAAATCTGACAGACAGAAATGCCAAATTGCCAATAGATAGTCCATAGATTATAGACGTTTTCATTCAAACGTTATTTATTTGTGACGATCACAGACAAAATATTGTTTTTTTTGTTGTTGGTGATTTACAGCGCATTTCAGCCCTTGATAAAAGAATATTAAGAAACCAACACTCAGAAGAAAAATACTGGCGATGCAAAGATTCTAGCTAGCGCCTCAAGTGTCAAAATTGTGAAGCTGTCTAAGAATGACACTGACAGTTTTACGTCACGGCAAAATTTATATAATCATCAATCATAAAATCATGTGGTTTCAACTGGTTTCTTGCTGGACGAGACAATCATTAGTTGATGTAATTAAAGCGTCTTCAGGATACACAAACCAATGCGTTCTGCAGACCTAATACGTATCTTTCTGAAATCCAGTGACTATCAAGCTTCGGTTGTACACCGAACTTTGATGACAACCGAGAATGTCATAATATTGGTATTACGTATCGCACTGAGTGGATGTTACTTTACGGTGACTAACAGCCCGGGCACGGTGTACGGCGTCTTTCACAAAAGCCACTTCAAACTCAGTTGTCATCAATTTGATGTCCACTGTGCTTACATAATCGCAATATTAGAAGAATTGATACGAAAGCGTATGTCAAAATAAGTTACGGTGACTATTAGCCACGATGGGCACCGATGACGTCATATTTGATCGCGACTGGTCATACATAATACGAAATTAACCTTTTGACAGTTATTTGATGGACACTGAGCCCAGTTACTATCATTTCGAGCTGTCAACAGAGATACATAATAGGCCTGCTGGAGATGTTACGGAGTGGAATGGTGATTTCTGTAGGAAAAAAGAAAAAAATAATAACGTAACACACTTGTGTCGATGAAGTCATGACATGTTGATGACTGTTGTTATCAGTACTATTGTCCTCAAATCCATTCTCAACGTCAATTTTTTCATTCTCCATAGCCAGTCCAAGATCTTTCTTTGATATAACAATTTTCCTGTGTCTGTTATCAGCCCTATTTTTTCGAGCAATTGGTTTTATTTTTTGGGCTAATGGTACTTGTATATCAGAGCTTCTTTTAGGAATATTCTGAGACGGTACGACATTAGGAAACAACTTCTGTCTTTTAGAATCTAGAACAATAAACATAATCTCAATAACTGACGAGAAACTGACGGCGCCGTCCATCCTCAGGCACCCATCGTGTTGACACCTTTACCCAGCGGTTGTCGTTAAGTACAATTATAATAATCAAACATAATTCTATTTACTGTTGGGAAAATAGTTTGAAGCTTGAAAATGGTGAGAACAAACTCTCATTGCTGATGAAATCGGCTTGCCTATTCTTAGAGCAGTCTTCCATTTTTCCTTCATAATTTTCTCTTTTGGAAACAAATGAAAACTTATTCCCGAATCTCCATAGGTACCACATTGAGGAACGCAACAATATTTCGTATTTCTGCTTTTATTAGCAACAGGTTTCTGTATGTAATCGTGATCCATCTGAATAAGTCTAAACTTAACCTCACTTTTCCTACACTGCAAAGCAAAGTGTCGTTCTTAAACAACTTCAAAATTTCGCCGCTAGAGGCGCGCGGATTATGTAATAAAAGCAAAAAGGAAAACTCACAGTTGCGTAACGTAACGAGAATGTCAATCTAGTGATAACCGATACTCAAATAACCGTAATAAAAAAAAGAAGAACGGTAGCGCCCTCTAAATTAAAACACAAAAAAATGACAGTGGAACAAATAAGCTAATTTGTGATGAAATTGTTTTACCGAGTGAAAAATAGTTAAAACGGGTAAAAACAGCTTTGAAAACATGGAAGCCGTTCCAAAATTACCCATGATAAGTTTTGAGCTGAAGGTGACCCACGAGAACACGCATTTTGGACCAAAATTAAAACAGGTAAGTAGGTCTCCTAATCTCTGATAGAGTTACTTTCAGAATTTCTTTGTCACGTCTTTACGTTGTATATTTTTTTCTAGTACATTGCGGAGGCTTATAGAGAAGATCCGGAGAGCTACAGTAATGAGATACATCAGTTGGAAGGTTTGCGGTCGGCGGCCGTACGACCCACGATCGATTCTGCGGGGTTGAGTGCCCTAATCAGATATTTTTGTCAGTTGCGGTCGCTACAAAGCCGATTCCCGATGGCCAAAGGTCAACCTGCTGCGTGTTCCTTCAGCTGGTAAATTGAATTAACAGCCACACCACTTTAATCCCTATTGATTTTTCAGTGTTGAATGAATCATGTTATGGTATCAACTTGTTTACATTGTCTACATGACAGTATCATTGTCTGATAAGGAGTCTATAAATCTTGTTTTCGGAATGACTATAATTATTTACAAGCTTCTTTGAATATATTTAGTTAATTATCAAAAACATGATAAAAAATAACTACTACAATAAAATTATAAAAGCCATAGAATAATGAGTCATCTGGGAAATAAAATAAATAACATTAACAGTTGTATTGTATAGCAGGCTGGTGTCTGCAACTCCATATCAAAGCGCTTATTTTGCGTACGGGTGGGAAATTTATTTATCATCATCATCATCACCATCATCATCAGCCTATTAATGTTACCTCCCGTGGGACACAGGCCTCCTCTCTATGAGGGGGAATGGGCTATAATCCCCCATGTGGGCCCAGTGCAGATTGGTAGATGTCACATCTTCGAATTTTTGGTTCTAGGACATGCCGGTTTCCTCACGATGTTTTCCTTCACCGTTTTGAGAGCAGTGGTGATGAAATAAATTACACAAAGTAATGCATCTGTCTGGGTTTGAACCCACGACTTACTGTTCGTAAGCCAGGGCCGCCACCACTGGGCCACCGCTGCTCTCACTGGGCCACCGCTGCTCTCTGGAAATTTATTCAATCCACCCTAACCCTAACATTCAGTTCATTCTCACAACTTAAACCACACTTTTTACACTAGTTTTTTACTGTTTTCTAGGAAAGACTTGTACGCAAACATGAACAGAACGCTAGCAGACTTAAGGTTTGAAATGGCAAACATCTTGTACAATATAGGGGCACTGCTCACTCAGCTCGCTTACTCAGAACCTAGGAACACAGCAGACAGCTTGAAGTCAGCTTGTACGCAGTTCCAACAGGCTGCGTGGGTGTTCCAGTACTTGCGAGAACAGTTACCGCAACCATCTGGGGTTGATGTATGCCCAGAGATTATGAGGATGATGCAGGAGATATGTTTTGCACAGGCTCAGGAGTGTATCCTTGATAAAAGTATTCAGGATACAAGGAAGCCTAGTGTTGTTGGTAAGTTTGTGACCAAATTAAAAAACTGTGTTGGTCCATAGGAGGTCTAGACACCGAAAGTCTATTGATGCTTCAAAAATTAAGATAAAAGAAAACTTCTAAAACAGAGGAGATTCTTTTCTATTCTTTTACAATTTATTTACATTGCATTATAAAGTATTTAGACAATGAGTGCTGAGAATTAATAGTGGGAAACCCCATAAATTCTGTTTTTATTGTTTTGCACAAAATATGTGTACATCAAAGTAAATTGCAACTGTTTTAGAGTAGTGTAAATATAGAGTGATTATTTGCATTTAAATCACATAGCTCAGAGACATAAGCTATCAGTAAACAGAGAAGTATGGAAGAAGTAGACATGCTGCTCTGCAATGCCAAATAAATTAGGGAAAGGGCAGTAGAATAATGAGTTCAGAGTAATTAGCCAGAGAAGCTCCGGCATTTGCTGAACTGCAAATGCAAAGGCAACACAGTGTTAAAGTATGTACAGTTTAAAATCACATTAAATATCTCTTCTTCATTTACAGGTGCCGTAGCAACTCAAGTAATGTACTTCTACAAGAACTCACTGGCTCTACTGGGCCCGTCCAATGGCATTGATGTTGTACATGAGATTATTGGCACAAAGTTGTACAACTACTGGCACAGATACCTCTCCTTCAAGTATTCTTATGTTGGATGCGTTGTTTGCTTGTATCAAGGTATGTTTTTTTCATACATAAAGGGTGTAAAATACCTTTTAACGAAGCTGAAAGACACTTGTTCTCCCCTTCATTGCGATAATTTTTTTGTTCTACACCATACCTGGAAACCTAGCTACGGAGAGATTTTGGGTCAAAGTTCAAGTTCTTTTTAACTCGTTTTTTTTAAATACAAGTTTTTAATGTAAGATTTTTACTTTAAACACCTGCACAAACCCCTTATTATTCAATCTATCCATCAGCACAATGTTTTGAGTGCATTATATTGAGTTTCACCCCCCAAAAAAAGTTGTTTCCCAGCAATAATTTTAACATAAAGTTACTTAGTTTGATGTACAAAATGCTTCGTGATGAGGTTGTTTACACCCTGTATACTCATTGGTCTGGTGGTTGCAAGCATTACTGCTGACATTGAGCTCTGGGGTTCATCATCATCATCCACAACCCCAACTCACCCACTGCTGGGTATAGGCCTCTCTTTTCTTGTGCCAATCTCCACAGTCTGGGGTTCAGGTCGAGCAAATTGATTTTGGGTTTTAGCCATCAGGAATTTCAGTATGAGCTACAGAGTTTGGATTTGTGCCCAGTTGATGGCAATAGGCTCACCCCCTATGACATGGGTTTAAACATAACTAGCAAAATGTGGGTGTAAGTCCTCTGCCTAACCCTGCAAGGATTAGGCTTGATGTTATGTTTTAAGAGATAAGTTTGATTTGAGGAAAACTAGAATATGAGAATGGAGGAAAATAGCACGGTTCAAAGTATTCTAATATACCTTTGATGCCTTTTATACAACAGTCCAACTAAGACATCCTCCTGATATACTGAAATTATGTTTATGGTATGTCATTTATGTTTCAATGACGTTGCTAACATAATTGTGGGCATCTGTTGTAGTATATCACTTGGGCGCTATGTCTGTTATTTGTGATGAATTGAGCCTAATTGACGCAGCTGTGACACACACAGCTACTTTCTATGGTTACATTAAAACTAAGTATGTGTACCTTAATCGTTTTCATTTTTAAGTTTGATCATTTTCAATATAATATTAAGGTTTGTATTATATTTTGGTAAACTAAGTATTTTCCGAGTTACATTTTTTCTTTCCTTTCTTAATACGAGGCTAAATTACTTCCCCGTTTTTGTGTAGAATTGGGTGACAAAAAGAAACATCTTACTAGGACCTTGAATTCTACAACACTGTCATTGTAAAAAGTGTGAAAGTCAAATCAATTAACCGCGTCGGTACTATACCCGCACACAATGAATGACGCGACGCATTTAGATCATTGATCTTGTGACAAATCTAGATATTACCCACAAATGAGTTCTGTTGATATTTGTTTATGACATGGTAAACAATGATTACTATTGTAGATAGATTCAGCGTGTTCTACCTGATTTAACCTAGCTATTTTCAACTCTCGGTGTTGCACCGAGGATTGAGAAATCAGCATCTTCCATTTTTTTCGAGTTTTCATTTTCCATTTTCCCCTGTCAGACCTCACGTCATCATTTACTCCTTTCTTTTTCGCACAAGTCTCTCGGCGTAAATATTTAGGTAGGTATGCGTGGTTAAAAAACAATTACATAGGGGGGTGGTATCTGCTAACGAGAAGTTTTCTCCATGTAACTCCTCTTTGATGACTGAATGTGCAAAAAAATACATAGACTCTAAACTTTAATTGGTACAGTTGAAATAATTCTAACTTTATTATTACTACCTACTCGTAAATGAAAAAAAAGTTAAGTTTTAGTTGTTTTTTTTCACACAAATATTTGTCACTTTTTTCTTCACAAAGTGTACAATTGGCATTTTGATCTAATGATTTATGAGGCAACTATTAAATAAAAACCACTCATTTTGCACTATTCGGCCCGCAGTGGCTGACGTAACAACCACTTTGTAGTGCAAGCCGATTAGAACTTTATTCTAACAGTGTTTCAAACGAAGTTTGAACCACCACAAATAGAGTTGCTAATTTAGCAGATACCACAGCCATAAGTCTTTGGCCACTAGCAGCATGAAAGACCATAATAGTTGACCCATAGATATTCAGTATGTCACTTTTGTTGGTTATTCCGTGGACTACCTTTTTCTTAACGGTGACATCTGTCTAGAATCTGTACTACCAGTGTTTATATTGGGGCATAATACGAACTCCATGATCATTGTTGTAATTATTTCCAACACTGGCCCTTGAACCAATATAAACTCATTTATATCACATTATACACATTGAACACAATAAATAAGTTAAGCATAGACACATCCGCTGTCTAAAAATAATAAAACATTACAACAGCAAAATCATAGCAAAAATATAAATCTATCAAAGTATCCGTCACATAATATAAACAGTAAATATTCAAAACCATGTGATACGGATCTAAAACAAATTTATACTTCTGCAAGTATACCTTACCTACTGCTTAGAACCATTATGTCATTTATGTAACGATAGAAATAAACGACATACAAACTTATCACGCAGTTCCTTTGCCAGCTGTCGGCAATGCTTCACCATTGGCAATTAAGACCTTCTTTGGCTTTTCAGTTGTAAAATCTGATAAAACACTGCGATCATTGCAAAAATGCTGCGCCGCACCGCTGTCGACGTACCAAACGTCTCGCTTGACTCCTGCGGCCAACGCTGTGAGATGCGCCTGGCTTTTCCAGCCACTCTTCTTGCCGTCAGAGTTGTCAGGACAATCCTTCTTGATATGCCCACTCTTTTTGCATCTAAAGCACTTAATTGATTTCGGTGCTTTCCGAGCTGCTAAAGCCGTAGCATCTTCGCTTTTCTCATTGCGTCTTGCATTTTCTAGAAGTAATTTCGCTTTGACATTTTCGCTTGACAGTGACGTGTTCGAATTTTCTAGAGCCATAATCAACGGGTCGTAATCGCTTGTCAAACCGCTGAGTAAAATCACAGCCACGAAGTCATCTTCCAAAGCCGCTCCGATGTCGCTCAGTTGTTGCGATGTATCCATGACCTTATTCACGTATGCCTCCATACTCGCACATTCGCTTAATTTGGTGGCGAACAATGTGCGAAGCAATCCGAGCCGTCGTGACAAGCCTCGGTCCTCATATGCCTTCTGCAGGTTGTTCCACGCTTCGCGAGCCGTCTTTGCATTTCTAATTTGTGGAAATACACAAGACTTCACGTTCAAAGCGATTTTCGCGAGCGCCTTTTCCTGTTTCTTCGCGTCTTCGTTTTTATTTTCAGTTTTGCCCACACAATCCCAAAGATCGTCGTGGATGAGCACCATCCGCATCATAAATTTCCAGGATGGATAATCTTGGATCCCGGATAATTTTTCAATACAAACATTCTGAATGGCAGTTGCCATCTTTTGTTTTCATGCGAATAAATTTTGAAAATAGTTTTACGAAATCACACGCGCACACTTGGAAAATAGTAATTTTACAGTAGCGAATTTTAAACGCTCGAATTTAATAATTTAATGTAATTTTTTTTTTCACGTTCTGCTACCATGTTGGTTATTCCGTGGACTACCTTTTTCTTAACGGTGACATCTGTCTAGAATCTGTACTACCAGTGTTTATATTGGGGCATAATACGAACTCCATGATCATTGTTGTAATTATTTCCAACAACTTTTTCATACAGGCATGCACGCAGAAGAACAACAAAAGATGGGTGAGCGCGTAGCTTTCTACCAGCAAGCGGTCGAAAAGCTATTGGACGCAAGAAAACTGGCCAAATACATAGAACCCACACAAATAACGCAAGAAGCGCTGACATTCACCAACGACGTGGTGGAGGGGAAGCGGAAAGCTGCGAAGAACGAAAATGAGTTTATTTATCATGAGGAAGTGCCGGAGAAGGACCTGCTTTCCGATATGAAGCCTGTCTGCTTGGTGAAGGCGCTGCCGATCAACTTTAATGATCCTGAGGTGAGTGGAGGCCACCAAAAAAAAAAAAAAAATTGCACCCCCTAGGATAAAATCATTTTTTTATGTTATTTTTGCTGACAAATATGTGATGAGGAAATTAATTGTTTATATTGCATTTTCCTATTATTTACAATAGATTGATACAGTATTGTGTAGTTCCCTCACTAGTTTTACACCTCTAGATGAATCAATCTAGAGGTGTAAAACTAGTGAGGGCACTACCTGTAACTAGTATTCTGATAAATAGTGTTGAATGTGGCATTCGTTTTGATGTGGTGTGACAAAATTTGGTCTGCAAGGTAATCTAAAATCCCTAATCACTGATCTTTTTCTACCTGCGAGCTTCAGGACAGTTAATTAACCTGGAAAAAATTAAGCCATATTTTTTCAGCTTATAAATAGCTGGGGAGTCGCTCACGGCGTGCCAGAGGTACTCTCAATTTAGTTTAAAAATTTGATCTTATAAAATTTTTATTATCATCATCTTCCAAGCTCTTGCCCAGCTATGTTGGGGTCAGCTTCCAGTCTAACCAAATGCAGCTCCATACTCCATGGAGCGACTGCCTATCTGACCTTCACAACGCAATCATCTTAACTAATCAACTTTTGTTATTTCCCAGGTGTCAGGTACCGACGTGTTCTCCCGCCTGGTCCCGATGATGGCGCACGAGGCGTCTTCGGTCTACTCGGAGGAGAAGGCGCAGATGTTGCGCAACATCGTCACTATGGTGGAGGCCAAGAATACGGAGCTCACTGAGTTCATGTCCTCCTTGCAATTGGACCAGTTGGATGTCATCGAGTCTGTTCAGAAGTGAGTCTTATAGTATAATGTTGACATTTTTAATGCGAAATTACTGTTGTCAACATTTCTGGATGTTTAAAGTATTGCCACAGAAGTCATCATAAATAGTTTGTTAGATTTTATGGACTATTTTTAAGTCAGTGTACATAGTTCTTAATTCTTATGAAGGCTCTCAAGATGTAAAGAGTGAATAGGCCTGATAGAAAGCGCATGCCACAATCATTTGTTTGGGTTCTTTCTCTTAGATAAGGTCATTTACTTGTTCAAAACAGGAGTATACGAGTACAAATGCATGTAAGATCATACATAAAAAAAAAATCATACGAAGTCATGTTTCAGGAGACCCAGCTATACTTTCTGGACTGAAAAGTAGCAAATTATGCAATCTGTTTGTTACAAGCATTTTATTTTTAGAAACTTATAGCTCTTTACTATTAGCCTTTCAACTGTGCCTTTCAGATTACCGCAAGAAATCGTGGACCGATGCGCGGCGATGAACGCCAAAGCCGAGATCATACAGACGCTGGTCGACTCAATGAACAATCTCGCCGAAATTATCAGCGACGTAGAGGAATCATTGGGCGAGATCAAAGAAATTATACAGGTAAGGGCATTGTGGCCACATCGAAATGTACTGCATAAGTATCTCATTTAACCTCCTGGATGCCAGCGTCATACCTATATTACATAAAGACCTAAAACGTCATTTTAATACCATTTCTGCAACCCAAGCATCAATCTTTGTCGCGTGATTATAGTCAGGAATGACGCTGGCATCCAGGAGGTAAGCTAGAGATACATCAGTAGGCGCAGTATAAAGTTACTGGCGGATTTGCAGCAAAACGGCTAAAGTACAATATTGGTGGCTTAGCATATTTAAAAGGCAGCTCGGCTTTTTCTGTGGTGTGTTTCTTTATCTAATCAAACGATAAGCCTACATATTCCATAGGCTAGTGTCCTGAAAAAAATCTAATTAGTCCGTCAGATAGATTATTAAAAAATATTTGACACGTATTTTTTCTTTTGTTACGTAAACCAAAATTGACGAAGATACGACGCTTTTAAAATTCTCAATACGTCACGCCGTGCTATAATTTTAGTGCGTTGTGACGTCACGAGCCCCCACTCCCGAGTTTTGATGCGTTTTATCTTTGTCAATATTCATTGATTTACAAAAACAAAAAATACGTGTCCATTATTTTCCAATACTCTTAACTGACGGACTAAATAGATTTGCAATTTATTGATGGTGGAAACTAGCCTATTATCTTGATCAAATTGCAGCAAATAATAAACAATTTACTAAGACCATATTTTTTATACTTCTAGGAAGAGACAGCAAAAGAAAAAGAATACCAGAAGGTAATGGGACCTCGCCCCCCATCCATAGTCCAAACCGAACTGTCCCGCGAGTACCACAAGTACCAAGAAGCTCACACGCGAACCAATGAGAGCAACCAAGTGCTGCACAAGGCTATGACGCTACACATCGCCAACTTACGGTTGTTAGCGCAACCACTAGATGTACTGGAACACAAGATACCCAGCATCGATAACATTGGTAAGTGAATGTAATGTAAATTGTTAGTTGGTTTTCCATCAGGAATTTCTCAGTAGCAGCCTCGGAGTCTGAATTTGTGCTGGTTGATAGCAATAGGATCGCCTATATTACATAGGCCTTAATTGTTAAATAGGGTTATGACAAAACAATCTAATTAGTCTGTCAGATAGATATCCAAAAAATATTGGACACATTTTTTCTTTTATCACGTAAACAAAAAATGAAGACAGTGCGTCATAAACTCTTGTGAAAAATATACTCGTGTGACATCACATGAGTATATTTTTTACTCAAATGTGACGTCACAATTAAGCCCCCACTCATGATCTTTGACACGTTTTATCTTCGTCAATTTTTATTCATTTGATAAAACAAAAAACACGTACTTATCCAATATTTTTCGATAATCTAACTGATGGACTAAACAGAATCATATTTTTTTTAGTCTGTCATCATCCCTATTACAAAATGTGGTTGCACTATTGGGGCTAATCTGCTTAACACTTCGGGGTTTACAGGCGTGATGTTTTGTTATATGAATGTAAAGTAAGGGCATAGTATAAAAATAACTCTAGCGCCATCTATACCACAACGGCAGAACTAACATCAAAACTGAATCGTGGTATTAAAGTTATCCGCGACTTAAAACTATATAAGAAAACCCGACAGCAAAAACTATATAAGAAAACCGACAATAAATGTTGGACACTAGCCCACCAGACACAACACCCGTCTGGTCGGAGGATCTAGATGGCGCTGTGTGTAATGTCCAGCGATATTTATTTATTTATTTACATAACACCCATCCCTATGACTATCGATCTCCTGCCCTTATTGCCAATTAGACCAAATTTTGTTCGTAACCTGTCGTACTTGACTCACTAAAAACTGCCGAGAGTAAGTAATGAATACGGTAAAAGGGTCTGGACATCATTATGCCCGTCCAAACATACTGAAATATTAGCCTAAGGAAATAGCCAAAAACTAGAAAACAAAACCTCGACAGTAAAAAAATATCTTGAAATTATACTTGACCGCTGAAAGATATAAAACGGGGGAGGGGCATATGTGTGGGCCCACTACCAGACAAATACCTGTGAGCGAGTAACTAAAATAATCAATAGCGCACATAATCTTGCATTAGCAAGATTGAGCGTTATTGTTGCTGTATTAAGAGGGCCCTTCCCGGCCCGCATTTCGTCAACGCGAGCATGGTCGAAAAGCTTGTTGTTTCATCCAGAGCCACAGCGGTGGTATTCTTTCAACTCCCCTGTCTTACCTAGCCCCGACTCCGCACTACTTGCCTCCCGCGCACCTCATACCGCCTAATGCGAGCACATTGAACGAAAAATAGTGTTCGAAAATTTATAAAACCTGTTCCAGGAAATACGTGTTTTTTAATTAGTCTTACAAGTATGTGAAATAAATATTTGTTATTTAGAATGTCCATTACATTTGCAAGGCTTCTATCGGGATGCTTTTTTTACTTATACAATTTATGAGTACATTATGAACGGCCAAAGTTGAGGTAAAACTTGTGCAAAACAGCAATTTTTGGAGGCTTGTACTGAATTTGTTTCTACAAAATTTTATTTTTTGCTTCGATAGAAGCCTAGATATAGTCCACAAGATACCTATTAGTTCAAAAAAATCAAAGATACGGTCTCACAACGGCATAGCGAGCGTTTGTCAAAATTCTCGCGAAAAGTATAGTTGGCCGCTCTTAAACTTAAGATTGCATGAGGAAATAAATAGTTTTAAATTAAATTAATTATTATTTCGGATCGGCGCAGTACCTGCTCATCTTACCAATCACCTCCTTTCTAGCCATAGCATAATGTTTATGTTTATTAACAGTTCCACTTTTTTTTCTACAGTCGGTCTTGATCGTGACACTATGTCGGAAATGCGTCGTGTAGTCGGCAAAGTACGTGAGATGCAAACACAACGGGACTCCTTGATACAGCAGCTAAGGGAAGCTGTGACGAGTGACGATATCACTGCACAGCTGTTGGCAAGGAATAATGAACCTAAAGAGGAGATCTTTAAACAGGAGCTGAAGAAACATAATCCTCAGGTTAGTGTATTATTAGTTAGTTATGTGCACGGAGTAAAGGGACGTTGATGTTGTTATTGAATAATGAATCTTAAAATCAGTGTTATAAGGAAAAACAAGACATAAATCGGCCAAACAACACAAAAGCTATAACCATTTAATTTTTTTTTTTCTATCTCTTTCTAGATAAACGGAATTTAGTATGGATTTTGTACGTCGATGCAGTGAATGACGTCATTCGCTGTATCGGATCTCTCTGTCTAATTAGCAGTTTCAAATGCTTATAACTTAGTATTTTTTAGAGATGTTAAAAAAATAATTTCACTTTGCTATTTCTGATTTTAATACGCTTTGTTTAGAGTGATAAAAAAAAACCATTCATATACCCTATTGTGTGACCATCTATGCATACAGTCGGCTCCTATGCTGTCTTAGGGACTACTCATATTTATTCAGCTTATGCCCATAGAAAACAACGATTTTGTATGAGACGCGTTTTCTGAACGGCCGCGTAAGCGTCTCATGGACGGTAGTAGTCTCGGTGTAGTCCCTTAAAGCGCGATACCATGGGCAAGTTTGTACTTTATCATCCTGAAAACAAAGATTATTGTTGAAAGTCTTTGTGCGACGAAGGGGGTGTCTAGCTCCTGATCAATTGATGTTAATTATTTATTTAGCAATAGGGTAGATGACACCATAAAACAATAATTCCAAGACACCAATCACTAAAAAAAAAAAACTTTATTTTGGGCTTGTAAACCCGATTTATTTTCAAGTAATTGTCAAATTCGATTTTTAGTTGCTTTAAAATCACTAAATAGTTGATTCATTGAGTTTAATAAACAGTGACGTCACAGTTGGCTATTGCCATACAAAATCTATGAGAGAACCGCATTTTGACGGCTCTTTAAAGTATGTCAATTGATTGGTGTGTCATCTACCCCATTTTACACACTCCTTTTAATATTTTTTTTTTTGAAAGACAAAACACACCTGCTACGGTCCTTGTCCTTACTTCGTCCAGCTCATACATCTGGTCAAACATACTCGGTTGCAAATACAAAAAAATCGGACCTTTCTAAAGAACATCATTGTCCCGTAAATATAACGAACTTTGTAAATACTTGTTAGCATACTAGTTCTATAAAACAAATACAATTATTTTACAGATACAAATAATAGAAGCGAACCTCGCTGCCCAAGAGAACATCATCAACAAGCTAACTTCAGTGTACGCGTCTTACGGCGACTCGAGACGTTTGCTGTCCGATGTGCTGAGGAAACGAGAGGGGCTTATTAATGGTAATGTAAATGAAATATGAATGGTAATTAAGATGTCAAGTTTTGTGAGGGATTGTGCAGACTAATTTGAGCCGTATGTTAAAGTAGCTACAGTCTTTTATTGTCCGTATTTAACTTTTGACAACAGCACCTCAACAGCAACCTTATTGCAATGAAAATAGAGATTGTTCTGATATTGCTCGATTCGTCGGTGGCAATAACTCGATAGCAACCTTATTTGAATCACCACCTTATGGTTCTATGTTCCATGCTACTCGAACGTTCCATACTTCTCGAACGTTCCATGTTCAAAAAAACGATGGAAAAATGGGGAAGGCTGGTCAAAGCTGATTGTAGATGGCGCGTCCATAGCTTAGACCAAATCTGACCAATGAGGTCAAACTATTTTGAAATATAAAATGACATTGACAGATTTTCAACCAATGACGATGTTTGGTACAAGTGATGCTAGCGCCATTAGTTCCACAGTTGCCATCCCAATTATGTAAAAGATCATATTGCTAAAAAGAAAGGCAATATGTCATGCGCAATATGTCATCTTCTTACTTATTAAAATGTTAATATGTTATCTTCATACTTATTTAAGTAATAAAAAAGTATGGAAGAAGATGACATATTGCGCCTATCCCAAAGAAATTAGGATAAGAGCAGAAGAATGATATTGGTTTCGGACGTGTTTGATATCTTTATTTCACCATCATCTGCCTAGCCTTTCCCCAACTATGTTGGTGTCGGCTTCCAGTCTAACCGCATACAGCTGAATATCAATATTTTACATAGAGCGACTGCCTATAATCCAGTTAGTACTGGGTAATACGATACCCCTTGGCAAGACTGGTTGTCAGTCTTTTAGGGCCACTGATTACCTGTAACGACTGTCAAAGATCTACAAATGACAGCCGGGAACAACTGCTTAACGTGCTTTCCGAGGCACGAAGGAAACTCGGTATGTAATGGGTCATCTATCCACAGACCAAACTAAGCTAGCTCGGCTAAACCTTAAGATCGCCCGAGCGGCTGTTATTATTTAGCCAAGATATCTTTATTTCAATGAACAGTTTATTTCTCTGTATTAACTTAAGCTTTTCTTCCTAGCTCTCATCACATCTTACGATACTTACGAGGAACTGCTGGGGAAATCACAAAAAGGACAAGAGTTCTACAAGAAGCTGGCCCATAACGTGTCACAACTACTAGCTCGCCTGAGATCTACCTGTCAAGTGCAGGAAGAAGAGCGGGCTCAGCTGTTGAACAAGCACACGGGAAAAGGTAATATACTGTCTTTATCATAGAGATCGTTTTACAATAAGTTGTCGTGCAATGTATCACAATTTATTGCTAGCTCGCTTGAGATCAACTTGTCAAGTGCAGGAAGAAGAGCGGGCTCAGCTGTTGAACAAGCACACGGGAAAAGGTAATATACTGTCTTTATCAGAGAGATCGTTTTACAATAAGTTGTCGTGCAATGTATCACAATTTATTGCTAGCTCGCTTGAGATCAACTTGTCAAGTGCAGGAAAAAGAGCGGGCTCGGCTGTTGAACAAGCACACGGGAAAAGGTAACATACTGTCTTTATCATAGAGATCGTTTTACAATAAGTTGTCGTACAATGTATCACAATTTAATGCTAGCTCGTCTGAGTTTTACCTGTAAAGTGCAGGAAGAAGAGTGGGCTCAGCTGTTGAACAAGCACACGGGAAAAGGTAACATACTGTCTTTATCATAGAGATCGTTTTATAATAAGTTGTCGAACAATGTATCACAATTTATTGCTAGCTCGTCTGAGTTTTACCTGTAAAGTGCAGGAAGAAGAGTGGGCTCAGCTGTTGAACAAGCACATGGGAAAAGGTAACATACTGTCTTTATCATAGAGATCGTTTTATAATAAGTTGTCGAACAATGTATCACAATTTATTGCTAGCTCGCCTGAGATCTACCTGTAAAGTGCAGGAAGAAGAGTGGGCTCAGCTGTTAAACAAGCACACGGGAAAAGGTAACATACTGTCTTTATCATAGAGATCGTTTTACAAAAAGTTGTCGTACAATGTATCACAATTTATTGCTAGCTTGTCTGAGTTTTACCTGTTAAGTGCAGGAAGAAGAGTGGGCTCAGCTGTTAAACAATCACACGGGCAAAAGTATAATAGATAGTAGTCTTAGTCTACATCTACACTAATATTATAAAGAGGAAAGATTTGTACTTCTACAAAAAACTACTGGACCGAATTAAAAAGTTCTTTCACCATTAGAAAGCTACATATTTACCAAGTAACATAGGCTATAAATTATATTGATATCATGAAAATTAGCTGAGCTACCACAATTTTGCGAAGTGGTAGTCCTTTATAGTTAGCACACATTATAGCCACAGTGCCGCGCATTTTTTCTCTCTCTGAAGTGATTGATACAAATTTTTGTCAAATGAGTGAATTTTTTCATTGTGTTGGCGGTAGACTAGATATTAATAGCGCGAACTAAAGCGACTAACAAAAGCCTGCTATAGGTTGATTCTTTTGTAGAGAAATTGGAACGTTAATCTTTGACTACGCAATACTTTGTGCGGTCTGGTGTGCGTTTTTTGTGTTTCATCCACATTCGTTTTCACCTGCTGGGACCGACTTAGAATAAGTGGGCATATTATAGTAGTTTCGATAAGTTATGGAATCAGGCTTCATTTTATGGAAATCCATGCCACATGTTCCGCCCTTCCACATTTTGATACATGTGGAGAAAGTTTGTTATTGCATTCGAGGTGGAATTAACACACGAGCCGTAGGCGAGGGTGTTATTGAGCTGAAATTAAATAGCCCAATATAAAAAATGTTTTTGTTTTGTATTTCTAAATTTAGCACACACATGAATGTTAATTTGTTTATAAAAGCAAATATTATTTTTTAATAATCATGTTTATCTATGATATTCTATATAAAAACACAAAAAAAATAAAAATATATATTAGTATTAGCCGTAAAGACGCACATTGCTTGGCCGAAATAAAAAAAAATCATTCACCTCCAGTCAGAGGTTCAAATCGGTTCAATTTGAACGAAACCGATACTTGTGTACGTTACCATGAAGAAAACGCACGAATGTGAAATACATTGCATGTTGAACCTAATCGTAGTGCGATAAGAACATGTTTTCGATGAAGTGTATTGAAAAATATTGATGTTAGTGTTTTTCCAAATGTTAGGCAACGTATGCTATATTCATATTTAATCCCCAGCATCGACCCCGACGCCCACCCCCCACGCCAGCCCCGCGCTGCCCAAGCTGTCGGAGGCGGCCGTGCCGTCCAGCCAGGCCGGGGGGGGGGCGCGGAAGCTGAAGGACTACCTGCCCTACATGAAGAACAGGAACAGTCGGAGTGTTACGCCGCAAGGTAACATTACATTTACTTCTATATTATATTACTAGCTTCTGCCAGGGGCTTCGCCTGCGTGAAGTTTGATAATTGTCCCATGGACACACTACCGGGATAAAAAGTATCCCATGTGTTAATCCAGGTTAAGCCGTGCTTGCCTAGGTAGGTCTGTGGATGGGTGACCACCCTTACATACCGAGTTTCCTCCGTGCCTCGGAAAGCACGTTAAGCTGTTAGTCCCGGCTGTCATTTGTAGATCTTTGACAGTCGTTACAGGTAGTCAGCAGCCCAAAAAGTCTGACAACCTGTCTTGCTAAGGGATATCGTATTACCCAGTAATATCTGGGTTGTAGAGGTCCGATAGGCAGTCGCTCCATGTAAAATACTGGTATTCAGCTGCATCCGGTAAAACTGGAAGCCGGCCCCAACATAGTTGGAAAAAGGCTAGGCAGATGATGATGTGTTAATCCAGGTTATAAACTATATGTGTGCAAAATTACATCCAAATTAGTTCAGTAGTTTTTGCGTGAAAGAGTAACAAACATCCATCCATACATCCATACATCCATACTTTCGCATTTGTAATATTAGTAAGATAAACTCCAGCAGGAATCCAACCTGTCCTGGGTTCGCGAGGTGGATTACACCCCAATGCCCTTTCTTAGGGAGGAGACCTGTGTTATATGTGTCCTAGCCACGGGGGCAACATTATAAGCTTATGCTTATGTTAGAACCGGCAGCAAAAAAGGCGTCGAGAGGAAATTCGCTTTTTATTCTGGCAATAAATCTAAAAAAACGACGTCATTCGTCCTGTTTCGGTTCTTACAACTCGACACCAAAAATCGTGAAGAGTGATTGGGTGAAACCAATCCTCATCGATAAGTATTGTCACTTCCAGGACGCATGGCGGCTGGTAGTGGATAAATAAAGGGTGTAAAAAAACCTGTTAACGAAGCCGAAATGCACTTGTTTTCCTCGTCATTGCGAACATTTTTTTGTTCTACGCCATACCTGGGAACCTTCTAGTTACGGAGATATTGGGGGTTAAATTTCCAACTTTTTGACAAGTTTTTTTTTTTAATACAAGTTTTTAATGTAAGATTTTTACTTTAAACACCTCCACGATCCCCGTAATATTCAATCCATCCATCAGCACAATGTTTTGAGTGCGTTACATTGAGTTTTACCACAAAACATGATATTTCACCCCCAAAAAAAAAACACCCTGTATATGAATAACTAACAATGTATTGAAATGAAAAAAAAAAATTTTGTGGCGTGTGTCAATGTTTCTATAGACTTACCATGATGAAAATGTTTGTTCCAGTGGATCCCATACCCCTGGACTCCTACTACCCGGAGAGTATTTATCCTACTTCGGTACGGCCGGCACCCGTTGGCTCTGAAGGTATGTCAACATAACTAATCTGTTCATAATTTACTGACTTGAAAACAAGTATAGTTTAGGTGTCATTCCTCATAATTTTCTATCCATTAAATATTTTCTGCATACTAATGTATAAAAAATTATGACTTAAATACCGCCAAACATAAATAATAGCATTATCCCCCGTAACTGCAACACAGCAACTAACGGCCATTTTCAATAACTTACTGTTCGGTTGCGCTATCTCTGTCTGTTCGACATTCTGCTTACAGACTGTTAGAAACAAAACGTCACAGAAAATTTTTCTTTGATTTTTCTATGAATCTTCAATTCTCTTCAATCTTCAAACTCTAACTTTTATAGAAACACCGATAGCTGCGAGACGTGGCATATTAACTGACAATTATATGTAAGTAAGTTATAGAAAACGGGCCTTAAAGAACAATAATTTGTTGCAGCAACCGACGTAAATCAAATGCAGTTGCCGGACGGCGTAGTGATGCCTCCCCTACAGACCGTGCCCAGTCCGTACGACCGCTACATATACGGGCCCGAGTCCGACCCTTACGGCATCCCATCCAACTACTTGTTCCCTGCGACGAGTAAGCCGTACGAGAAAACGCCACACGAAGACATGAACTACGGATATTCTACGTACACACCGCCACAGTTTTCAGCCCACTCTTCTGAACAGCAGATCTATACGAATCCGTGCTATTCTAACTCTTATGGCGCTCAGAATAACAGCACTATCGTTACAGACTCGCAGAGTTTTTCTACAAATGTCAATGTGAACCCTAATCAGACTTACGAACCGTATATCAACCCGATGGGGCCTATACCCGAGTCTTCGATGTCGGTTGCGTCTGCCTACAATACGTCCAACCAGACGGACATGGTCGCGAACTTCGCTCACATGCACGTGTCGGCGACCAAGGCCGAAGAGTTTGGCGCTGATTATACGCAGACGTTCTACAGCGTGCAGTACCCGAATGTGCCGAGCCCCGGGTCGGCCGCTTATACAAGTGCACCACAGAATTCTAACACTAGTTTGGCGCAGTCGCAAGTACATTCTGACTACGCTTCATTAAACTATCCACACGCTAACGACCCAGCCTATAGTTACTCTAATACATATGCGTCAACATCTCAAGGGTATACCTACAGTAACGCCGTCACATCGACGACTTCAACCATCGATAAGTCAGGCAATTATCCTTACTCATACCCATCAGAAGTCGATTCGAACTACAATTCGGGTTTCGCACAGTATGAAGACTTTGATAAACCTATAAAATCACATACTACAGGTCAAGCGCTATCCTTCCAACCGTCGTACCAGAACTACAGTTCAAATGTACCCAGCTTCTCAAATCAGCCGGAGACTTATAACCCGACAAGTACTTATGGTAACACTGACCAAACAAACACAAGCTACGCGCAGTCCTACCAAAATCATCCGGGTTATAACTTCAACACTTCCACGGGGCAGTATGAATACAGCTTCGGTTCGCAGAATTCGTATACTGGGTATGATAGTGCTGTGCCTGAGAACATCAACTATCAGCCGGCGGATAAAGAAACGAACCCGAACTGGCAGCAGCAAGGGATCTACACGAATGCGAGGAAGATGGGAGGGACGTGTGAGACCGTGCAGTCGCCTACTGACAACTCGCAGATTGTGCCGCAAATGCCAGCGGAACAGCCGATCAACACCCAAATATACTATAACAATAGTTACGGCTACCAGCATGTGACGTCACCAACCAACGAGGTACCAGCCCCTCAGCCTACCAACGCTTACCAACAACCGGTTGCTACGAACCAGGCAGGCTACATACAAAACGTGCAGTCCCCACAAGAACAACCCTCGTATAATATCACCCAAGGTAAGCTCTTATAAATAACTTGTACCAAAAATAAATATTGTAATTATTTGTCAATAAACGTATTTAAACTAAAAATGGCATTTCATTCGACAGCAGTGACTACACCGAAAGATGTTACTGAGCCAAAAGTAGAAAGTACGTCAGAGGTAGATCATCAAACTCCTGCAGTAGCTCCTGCAGTTGTAGAGCAAATTGTACCGGAGCCACCAACGGTTCCAATTGAAGATAAACCTAAGCCTCAAGAGGTCAAATCTGAGGTGACTGCGTTCGACTTGTTGGCCGACATCGACTTTTCAGTAGAAATGCCGCCATTAATGCCCGATATTAAAGTGCCACAAATATCTGAAAGTGCCATTCGGAAGCCGGCGGTACCTAAAGTGGAACCTGTGAAGAAACCACCAGTAAAAGAAGAGGTCATTGAGAGGCCTGCGAAGAGGGATTTGTTTTCCGACCCGAGTTTATTGAACCAGTTTACTCAAGAAGTGAAGAATTTACAGAAACTTACTGATTCTTTGACTAACAAAACGGCTAGTGGATTGACTGTTTTAGATGCTAAATGGAAGACCTTACAAGACTTCCAGGTAAGTATTTCTTATTAATTTCCCTTTCCTGATAGTTTGCTGTTTCAATTTTAATTCATTGGGACCAGCTTTTGTGACCGTAATTTGCTTCACATTTAAACTAAAATTTGTAATAATTTCCAGTTTAACCCAAAATACTAAGCAGCTTGTGATGAAAATATATTTCATTGTAATTTCGTGATGACTGGCATCTTCATAAAAAACAAAATAAGTTGCACTAATATCAAAATCTTCATATTACTGGGCGCTTTAATTCTTGGGGTGCTTCACATTATACGAGTATGTTCCCTGATTCAGCACAGGCCTGGTGGCAAAATCAAATATATTTTTCTTGGCTGTATTGAATCGGACCAAAGCCGTCTGAAACATGTGCTCAATAAAATATATGAAAGTAATTGTAATTCCGTCTTAGCTAATTCATATTTGTAACTGTAGTCCCACACTATTAAACTCTCATAAACAAACAGCCAGATCTGGATCAACTACATGTAGGCCATACAAATATTTGTTCCGTGCAGGATTCACAACAGGCAGCGAAGCAGCCAATCGCTCAGCCACTAAAACCAATTCATGTGCTTATGCATGGGTGTCTATGTTAAACAGAATTTTAATTTACACCCTTCACTTGTAGACCAAGGAGAACATGACAAGGTCCAAGACCATTGCGATGCAGCACACGCACGGCAACATAGTGACTGAAGTAGTGCCTTTCGACGACTCGAGACTCACCCTAAAGTCTGATCCCGACGCGTTCATCAACGCCTCGTATTATAAGGTAAGAGAAGAGCCATAGTTATTTTTACTCAATACTCAATTCTTTATTGCGTTACACAATGTAGGCGTAGGTGGTAAACATTTTTCCAAAAGAAACAATCGTAGACAATGTCACAGCAAAAGAAAGTTAATGTGGAGAGGACTTATCATTTAAGTATCTAATAATCTAACTTATTCTAAAAACAGAAATTGACATCACTAAAAACATTATGTTTCGAGTTTCAAGGATTTATCATTTAAATATTCGTTTTAGTTTTTTATATCAGCCTATTCTGTCCCATTGCTGGGCAAAAAGGCCTCCACCTTAAAATAAACTCCACCGTAAAAGCACAGACTATATAAAAAACTAGTAAAAAAGTAAAAGACTAGTAAAAGTCCCGTCAAAATCGGTCGGTCTAGCCATTTCGGAGATTAGCCGGAACAGACAGACGGACAAAAATTGAAAGTAATGTTTTTTTTTTTGTTATTACTGTATATTCTTTCATAATTATCATTATTTCATATTCAGTAAAAAGCTGTTATTTTGGAAATTACAAACAGACATTTCAATTTGATTTATTTGACATGAACTTTATCGTGTATGAAACCAAGAAACTGCTACTTTAATTTAACAAAATGTCGAAGTTGATATTTTGTCCGTCAATAATAATTTGATTAATTTGATTTTTCCATTAAAGTAATTTAGTGATGGAGTAGGTAAATAATTTAATTAATGTTTTTGTCAAACTCATAAGTTGCCGAAAACATTCGCTTCACTAATTAATTTGTGATAATGTGTTGTTGACGTTCTAATAATAGTTACAATAACAAATGACATAACACGCATAAACAAGTGGAAAATAATGTGAACTATTTTGGTCATGACTCGTGGTCGTTTTTAAGTTACTCGTTTTAGTTGTTAAGCTGTTAGTCCTGGCAGTGGCCCGAGTCTGACAACCAGTGTTACCAAGGGGTATCGTATTTTCCAGTACTGACTGGGTTGTGGAGGTCGGAAAAGCATTCGCTCTATGTAAAATACTAGGATTCAGATTAGACTGGAACCCAATATAGTTGCTAAACGGCTAGTATGGATGATAACTCAAACTAAAACGCCCGCCAAAATATTAATCCTGTTATAGTTTACATCTCTTGATGTAAATTATAACAGGATCGCCAGGACGTTTCAAATGTGCAATTTACGCAGTCGTTTAGGTATCCCCTGTGTTAGTTAAAATAGGCGTTGAACATACGAAGCTGATATTCTAAGCTATGTTCGTTTGCAACATACATTGTTTTCTAAACATGTTATCTTTGTTACAGCAACTAGCGCCATGGTGCATCCCTCTTGTGATATCTAAGAACCCTAGCGAGTCTCAATACAGCGTGTTCTGGAAAGCAGTATTGGAGAATAAAATTAGCTGTATCGTTTGTTTGTTAAGTGAGATTGAGGTAAGCACCAGTTGATGTTACTGATTTGTCTAAACATCATTTATTAATTGTCACTTGTTGTAGCCTGAAACCATGTTTATATATTAAACACTAAATCAACTTTCAATAATTATTTAATAATTGTCACTTGTTGTAGTCTGAAACCATGTTTATATATTTGACACTAAATCAACTTTCAATAATTATTTATTAATTGTCACTTGTTGTAGTCTGAAACCATGTTTATATATTTAACACTAAATCAACTTTCAATAATTCCACCAAAATACAGCACATTTGTTTTTATTCATACCGGTATTTATTATGAATACTGGTAAAATGAATCGTCGTCGTCATTACAATAAATGACATCTACGCTTTGCGCCGCAGTATGTTTATCACAATAGATGCTGGCCATACATTCGCTCTAAAAGGGCGAGAAATGCACGAACATTTTTTTGTTGTTGTTGGCGTATTGGTGCAAAAATTCGCGTTATTGCAACACAAATTGAACTTTATTATAATAGTGTTAGAGTATAATTTCTTTGTCCAAGTAAGGAAAATGTTTTGGCAAATACGCCAAATAAAGTGCCTCCATTACTACCCAATAGGGTAGATGACAAAAAAAAACTAATTTGTCCGTTAGATAGATTTCCAAAAAATATTGAACACACATACATTTTTTATTTTTTCACGTAAACAAAAAATTAAGACGAAACAGTGCGTCGAACAGTTCTGTGACGTCACATTTGAGGTCATTTTTTACTCAAATGAGACGTCATAAGCCCCCACTCATGATCTTTGACGCGTTTTATCTTCGTCAATTTTTATTAATTTGAAAAAACAAACACGTATCCAATATTTTTCGATAATCTAACTGACGGACTAAACAGAATCATATTTTTTTAGTCTGTCATCATCCCTATTATTCTTGTCTAACAAAACCTCTTTTCAACAGATGCAAGGCAAGACCTACTGGCCCACAGCTAAAGGCCAGTCCCTAGACCTGTCAGACGGACTGAAAGTTCTCCTGGACGATGTGATATGCACCGTGCATTGGACTGAGAGGAGACTGACGGTGGCTAGCGCGAAGACCGTGCTGAGTGTCACGCATTACCAGATCAACGTGTTTCCGGCCAAGTAAGTCGTGGTTATATTAGAATTTGAACCTTATGTCTTGTGCGTTAAAGTCACATCTTGCGCACTCGTGTTTATCGAGAGGGGACTGACGTTGGCCAGCGCGAAGACCGTGCTGAGTGTCACGCATTACCAGATCAACGTGTTTCCGGCCAAGTAAGTCGTGGTTATATTAGAATTTGAACCTTATGTCTCGTGACGTTAAAGTCACATCTTGCGCACTCGTGTTTATCGAGAGGGGACTGACGTTGGCCAGCGCGAAGACCGTGCTGAGTGTCACGCATTACCAGATCAACGTGTTTCCGGGCAAGTAAGTCGTAATGGTATGGGAATTTGAACCGTGTGTGTGTGACATAAACGTCACGTAGCGTGCCTGTGACTGTCATGTCCATTTCTGCGATACAAACACTTGAACGTAACATTTTATCAGAGAAAAGCTCCCATTTTACTCTAATTAGCTTTTATTCTGATTTTAATAAACCGGATAACATTATTTTTCTAACATTATCAATTTGATTCGGCAGCCTTATTTCTGGTTAAATTAAATTATCTATATCAGCAATCAAATCAGCGACTGAATCTTTCGCTAAAGCAGTTCACAGCCAAAAACAAAATCAGTCATACAACATTGAACCTTATTACCGTAACACAAAGACCTAATCCTCATATCACAAAACCTTTAGAATCAAAATATTACAAATTAATTTAGAATCACGAGCCACAACCTCAATCATAAAACATTGCGTGTATTTGGGACCTTACCGTTAAAAAGGCAATTCTCCACTTAAGTACTATACTTACTCAACTAATGCGTTTATTGTACCATATAATTTAGGGACCAAAGAAATCGAGTAGCTTTTAAGACAGTTATTTTATTTAAGTAATGGTTATTGCAAATTGTATCTGACATTTTGTTAGGAAATTAAGACTTTTATTTTTTTATTTGAGTGTTACCATCAAATTAACAGTTACATTTAGGAGGAGTCTTATGTCTCGGTGCCACGAAGTAGTAAGAAACTATGGAATGAGAGAGCAGCGGTGGCCCAGTGGTGGCGGCCCCGATTTACGAACAGTCGTGGGTTCAAACACAGGCAGGCGGCATTACTTTGTGTAATATATTTCATCACCACTGCTTTCAAAACGGTGAAGGAAAACATCGTGAGGAAACCGGCATGTCCTAGAACCAAAAATTCGAAGACATGTGACATCTACCAACCCGCACTGGGCCCGCGTGGTGGATTATAGCCCATACGCAAAATACGCGCTTTGACGTGAAGTTGCGGACACCAGCCCGTTATACAATATACAACTATGGAATGAAAACTTGACGTGTAATCTGCATTTGCATACCCATGTTTGCAATGATTTGATTTGCATCGGTATTCATAATGTTATGTGTACATTCACAAGTACCAAAGTGTTTTTCTCCTACTGTTCCGATTAAAATTTTATGTTGTTACAAACATAGTATTCTGGACTCATGTTTTTATGAAAAAGATCCTATCTCCAAGTTTAAAATCGTAATTTCTCGTATATCATATTAGTGCTGGTGACTCTGCCTATTATTTAGATAAACAAAGTAACGTTATGACAATCACGTCACGTTTACTGCTTTCAATCATCAGTCACGCCTCATCAGGCATGCCTTATTGAATTGATCTGATACCACAAACTAACACTCCACGCCGATAGTGCCCAAGCTTGGCAAAGCCATGATCCTGATGTCTCGGCTGCACTGATCATGATGATGCCATTATTAGCATCATTTCAGCCCAAAAACGCCTTTTGCTGACCTTCTCAAAGTCCTTGGCACATCAACAAGTCCAACTGTGTAATGTTTTCTGTTTCTATGTGTGTTTTGTTTGGATTAGCTACCGACTGCTTTTCAATCACAAAAGACCAGTAGTCACGAACGGGTCTCAATGTCTCATCCAACTTTCGGGGGATCTAAGCTTAAAATGATGTTTTTCTCAAATTTTTTCTCATTTTTTTTTCTCAATGTCTCATCTAACTTTCGGGGATCTAAGCTTAAAATGTTTTTTTTTTAAGTGAAAACTTCTTTAGGCGCGTTGAGCACTTTTTGGGTGAACAAAAATCATGGAACTCGCGTCATCGTCATCAAACGCTTTCATAGAACGGTTAGTCAAAATCAACCTTAAACAATAAAGGTAAAGTTTATTTTGGATTGATCGACGACTTCTATCGGCAGTCCCCAAAGACTGCCCGCATGTTTTTTTTTTCTATTTCTGCAATCATGGTCCTCAACAGGATCGTCTGCTCCCCACTGGTGCTTCTCGCAGACAAGATCCTCAGCCAGACGTACGAGAGCAAGCTGAGCAACCAGCTGTGCGGCGCGTGGGTGCAGTGCGCGGCCGGGGCGGGGCGGAGCTCCGTGCTCGCCTTGTTGCTGATGCTCATGTGCCAAGTGCGGGCGGGGCAGCTGGCGCTCTGTGGTAAGTTACTCTTGCAGATGGGTTTACAACTAAGAAGGCAGTCCAACATGCACACAAAATTAAATATCAAAAATACCAACAAACTCATCCAGCAGTTCCAAATGTGGAAGTATCCTGCGGTCGCAGTTTGTACCTTCTAAATACCTTGCTCATGCAGAGATCATTCAAACTCTATTTCAATGAAGCAGAGAGGTATAGAGGTCAGGAAATGCAGAGCACTGAATGGACAGGGTCCTGTGCCAATATGACCAAAACGTACCATTTATAAAATTACTTCGGTATCTTTCCGTCTGGTCATCTGCTGTGTACCAGAAACATCGGAGCAAAGAAATCGATTTATAAGCTCTTTATTTCCAATTGCACTTACCGGAAACGGGTATTACCCAGGATGCTGTCAGAAAATAGGACTTTCCAACTAGTCATACGACAATCTCGTCATTATATTCTAACAAAGCGGAATTGTTCGCAGATATGTTAGACGCTGGGTGCCTAAACTTGTACACTCATAGAAGCAACGTTTTAGAGGACACCAAATATCTAGCAGACGCGTATAGAACTGCTCTGTTTTACGTCCAAGGAGTTCTGTGTTCCGGTAAGTATTGCTGATTTTCAATTTTATTTTTGTAATTGCTTGTTGTCTGAGGACCAGGCAGTTTTTTTTTTCTTTTTAAAGGTCAGTAATCTTTTTAAATGGCTTCCAAACTTCTGGAGTATCAAATCAAAAAGTGGATAAGGCCATATCTTCAGATTCATCAGTTTCAGCAGAGAAAGCATTAAATTGTGTGATGCAAAATTTATGCTCACTGTTAAAATTCCCTTGAGTTACAGTTTCGAAATATCCGATGCAACAACTCATTGGCTCTCTGTATTTGTACAAATATACACAATTAATCAATTTGACATAATCCTAGCATTAATTCCGGTTTAAAACCGAATGTTGTCTGAAACACAATTAATTACTTTTTTTAATTATTGTAAACAAACAAATCTCTGGTTTGGCCTATTTAAGTGCCCAACCCTAATTTTATCTCATCTAATCAGATCTCTATACCTTTGGTTAAGCTCATTGACGCACATGATAACAACTGAACAGATTACCCATGTATACACTTTGTTTTACACCTAAATACAAGCTACTGGTAAAAACGAAGTATTAATAAAAAGTAATTAATTTGTATGATTCATTTTTATCAACGTTTTATGTGATAACGACTCACGATGAACCGAATAAATGTTTTGGTAGTTTCCCTGATTGGATCAGTTGGTTTTACATATTTATTTAACTCGTAACATAGAGTACGGAGACGCCTCGACGCTGTTAGAGGCGGCATAGTCACTGTTTACTCGCACTATAACACAAATGATGTACAAGATGTAAACGGAACCTTCACGAAGCCGTCAACCAAGCATTCTGTACATCAAACTAGCAACTCTACGCAAAAAGTATTGCTGGGAAACGACTTTTGTTTGGGCTGATAAATCACGTTTTACAGTAGGACTCAATGTAGCGCACTCAAAATGTTGTGCTGATGGATGCATTGGCCTGCCGGGGCTGCGGGACTGTTTGAAAGAGATACCGTGGCCCCGGAACACAAAGGGCGATGAAGGAACACATTCTGCTCCGCCCAGAGCGGGAGGAGTCATTTGATGATTTCCCACCCGAAAAAAAGAAAAAATGGATACATTGAATAGTACGGGGGTCGTGGAGGTATTTAAAAAGTAATCGAAATGACGGGGTCGACGGGGAGAATAAGTGTCTTTCGGAATAGGACGGAGGTCTGTGACGAATTTAATTAGTACTGCCGTTTCTAGACACAGACAGTGCGGTGATTTCGTACTCTGGGACTTGTTTATCGAGTGTAGTGTATGTGTCTGGGCCTTGTAGTCTCAAAAAAAACTATTTCAGCAGATTGTATTCTGTTGTTTTATTGTTTGTTTGAAATCTATGCTGATGGAAAATTGTCGCTTATTTATTGTCGCTTATTAGTGAGATCATCTTTCATAGCCTCGAATACAAGACTTGATCTAGCCTTGTTGGGAAAATTCTTGGCCAAGTACGTTCTAGAAAGTTTGATATCCCTACAGTTGACATTCCAAGTTAAACATTCCAATAACTCTTCATCTCTCCCAAAAGGTACAACAAGTTTCAACGGCGAGGCAGTCTCCGTACCGTCAGGCGCAGCGGTGCTTCCTCCGGTTACTCCAACCCCGACTAACCCCACAACCGCAGGCCAGAAACCCACCAAATTCTCCCGGGAATCTTTCGAGGAAATGAAACAGTCTCCAGGGTTGAAAAGCGGAGACATGAAGGATCCCCTCAACTTCCTCGATCCACTGTGGAGTTTGAAGAAGAAGTGAGGTCTATCATTCGTTCAATGAATGAATGAAATTTGTTGTTTGATGACGTCAGTTGACAGCGATACAGTGCTGCATGGTTCTTTTGGCGCTTGAATGACATTGACAGGCGCTGTCAAACATTTGTGGAATTGTCATTAAATTGTATAGAAAAAAAATGTGCGTGTCAGCTCCGACGCGTAACAAGAGTTTACACCTAAATAAAAAATAAATAATTAAAACATCACAAATTGACGTTTGATATTTTACATCTATACCGAATACTAAGACAGCGGCCATGCTGTTATGCTAGTGTCCTGCTACTGTGCCATAGCCCCCCACCACGCCACATGTTTTGAACGGGAGGGGAAATGTGTACTTGAGGAGTGGGGGGTGCTATGAGATGCGCGAGTATGTTGCGCAGAGAAGCCGCATAACGGCTTCACTTTTTGTTAACGCTTGATGCTACTACCCATCTATTTTATATCGATGAAGGAGTAAACTCCCTAGCAAAGTAGTTCCTGTCAGGGCCACGCGCCAAAATACCCATGCAACACTATACTCAACCCGCGGCCCGTTTTTGTGTCTTTCGGATCTCACGTATAAAGAGTATTACTTAGTGTAAAGTAGACCATGGTTGAAGTTCGCCTGTATTGTTGCGGGCCCAGAAAATTCTAGGTTGAGTACCGCTGATGTAGATAGGGCATGCTAAAATTGGACAAAATTATGTTCGTGATTTTCTTCGCCTTTTACACACTTTGTGCCGAATTTGTATTGAATGATGTTTTAGGTGTTAGTTACTTAATCTAATTTATATGCTTTCCAATTATCATTTTTTAAATTGTAAAAGTATTTTGTAGAACGATATTTAAGTTTTAGATACGTATTCAGTTTGCATAGATATTAAATCACATTTTATTGGAATAATTTTAGCATTGATAATATAAATTTAAATATTTCATAAATTACGTGTATTCTTAATTTATTTATATTTTAAAATTTAGATAGATTTATAATTCGCTCTTTGACATAGCATATTTCAACTATCACAAAACGATCACAAAGTATGAGTGAAAATATTGAAAGTCGATAACCAGTCAAAATCACGAGTATTTTTGATTCGGCTGGCTTTGGCATTATGTTATCAAAATATTGCTAATCAACGATAAAATTGTAAGAATGTGATTTTGCTAAAATACCAATTGCGTAAAGAACTAAAGTAGAAAGTTCCTTAATATATCCAACCGGTAGAGATAATTGGTAAAAAACTCCAAGTATCCCTACCAGCGGGGATATGTCAGTAGGGATATATTATGAAATGGGGGAAAATAAACAAGGTGTTGGGTATTTCAAAAATGTAATGCCGCGATTTTACGGGATATCCAAAAAATATTAAACGATTTAACTAGATTTTGTACGTGTATTAAAATTTTTACTAGTTAGTGTTTTTCTAAAATTCAAATAAAATTGTTAGGTTAGGCACAATTAATGATAAAAAGACAAAAAAAGATACAGTAAATAAGCACATAGGTTGAACTTGAGCTTTGTATTGGGTTGCCAGGTGCTAACTTTTCCAATAAATTGCCACTTTTAATGCACGTTTTTTGTCATGGCAACTTGATGTTTTGGTTCAATTTCGTGGCTTCAAAATTTTGTAACCTTCATAACTCAGCTTTTATTTTTCAATTTGTTTTTATTTTATTGAGACATCACTTACATAATATTAGAATACAACAAACTGAAATTAGGTAGTTGGTTATTCGAAGAACTGAGGGTTTATTTTACATTCAGATTTCACCACAAATTACATTTAATATTAAACATATTTAAATAGTTATTGTGTTTCTGTCATCTCTATAGGATTAACAGAAACAGTAGGCTAAAGGCATCACAAATCATCGATTTAAATTTATCGATTTGCATCGCATGTAAGGGGCAAGGGGGAGGTGCCATTTAATCTCATTCAATGATGATTTCATGAAAAAGTCACACAATGGGATTCAACTTTGAGGATTCGGAACTTAGAGGATTGAGAGAAGTTAATTTGTTTTTCGCGGGCACCCTCCTTTACGCTTGTACTGATTTGTGGTGCAAACAAGCCTTAATCGTAAACAGCCTGAAGTGATCAATTATAGTATTAAAGTTTTTGCACTACAACAAAATGACAGTAATATTAAACCAGAGTATTGATAGATTTTGTGTGGGTTTTATTTGAGGAAGTGGGTGCTTAGCAATTTTTGAGTTAATTGCTAAGTCCTAAAGTTTGGGAAATATATGGGCAATAGACCGTTTTAATGTAAGTACGACTTGCGCGTTCTTAAAGATTAGCATTATACGTAAGATATGGAGTCCTTTTCAACATTTTAAGGATGTTTTTAAAATAAACTTTTGTAACTATTTTGAATCCAAAAGCGTGCATCCACACCTGATAATAAGGCTCAGTTTAGATGGCAAGCGCTTGGTTCAACGTCAAGTCACAAAACAAAACTCCTTCAATGTTTCAATGAAATAAAACGTAAAGAAGCAAAGAGTGCGCAAGCGACGGTTTTCTAAACTCAGCCTTATTATTTTATAATACATTTGATTTATTTTTCAGTTAGGCAATGTAGGGTGGATATGATTAATTTAATTACATTCCTTGCTTAATTTAATTTAATTATAAAATTTTATCAATATTATTTAGAATGCCTAATGGATGCATTTTGTGCTCCAGATGCATTAAATAGTTTTACACAATGTTGTTACAGGCAGTGTGTGCATTGACTGCTTAATATCAACATTGCTTATTTTTACTAGGAGCGATAGTTCTTGCAAAGCAGCTAAATTGTTTATTATTAGATCATTAAACACTAATTCTAGTTATTTGAATTTTCATACATTTTAATAAAAAGTTGATTTGTATTATTAATATTAAAAATATAACGAATAATGATGAATTTAATATTTGTGTAGTTACTGATATTCATAGCATACTCAAATAAAATAAATTGGACTGAGACATTCTTGTTTTATTACTGACAACTTCATTTACCTATCTTTGAATTATGATATAATCGCTGAGCCAGTAATCTTATCTAGGATTCCGATTTGCGAAAACGGATATTAGCTACTCAGTGCTGATCCCAGAGCCGGCTACTCGTGTTAGGAAAATCCTGAAGAAAAACTTGAGGAAACTATAGGAAGTGGTTCCGGGGTGAGGCGCATGTGATCGCGGAGGCTGCCGCGCGCCACCAGTCCGCGCCGCGCTGTGGCCGCCGCAGCACGCGTCACGTGTCACTGAGCGCCGCGCGCACGCGCCAACGCGATCGCGCACCACCAAAACATTACAACAAAAAAAAAATTCACGCCACCCACTTGCCAACGAAAAGTGACAGTGACGTTTCGGGGGAGCACGGTGACAATAACACGCATTCGTAATATGTAGTTTACAAAAATTATTTACGTGTTTGAGTGAAAAATTTTCAGTGGTACGATCAACTGGTGAATTTTGTGCGATCGATAGTTGTCGCAGTGGTTGTGTTGTTGGTTCCGAGGATGGGTGGTAGCCCGGCGGGGTAGGCGCGATGATGCGCAAGGAGAACGCCGGGGCGACCGGCGGGACCGAGTTCTCGCTGGATGCGTCTGACTGCATCAACTTGGAGCAGATCCTGCGTGCCTTCAACTCGACTATCAGTGAGGAGCACGCCTGGGCGCTGTTCTACCAGGCAGCCCGCACCTTCCAGAAGTGCATGACTGATGGTCCCAACTGTTACTTGGTGGCAGCACCAAGGCATGTGCTGCTCCACAAGGACGGCACCGTACATCCCAGCACGCTGACACATCCAGGAGGTCAGTACCTACCATATTTTTGATTTCAAGTTGACCTTAGTGTTGAACTCAGATACTAATATTTTATGACCAAAATTTATAGATGCCTAAAACTATGTTTATCGGACACGTCAATAAGGGTTTATCACCAAACTAAATAGTGATAAGAACAGTAAAGTACCTACCTACTTTATTATTTATTTATTTATTCATTTATTAAAACACCGGCTATCAATGTGTAGCAGTCAGCAATTCCACCTAATCAAGTTTTATCAGGGAGGTGCAAAATCTTTGTCAAATTAGCGACCTTGTGTTATCAGTGAAGTGGCATCAGCAGCAAGTGCCTACCCATTGTTTCTAATTATTACCTACTTGAAATTATTTAAATCAGTCCGTTTCGTGATTACATATTGTGACTTATCAAGTTCACTACCACAGCTCATTACTGATAAAAAGCTGAACAACACTCATTAATTTTAGCTACATCATATTTTTTTGCCAACTGCTTTAAAAAATCCGATGACCAGTCCTTATCACCACTGATACTGTATGTTAAAGTCCACAGCATGTGTAAGCATTGATAGTTATCCAACCAACTATCTCAATATTGAAAATAATTTTCTCCACCTTCCATCATGACGTACAGTCAAATCATCATAGACAACAACTAGATCTTGAAAGCGTCTTTAATTTCCCAGCCAGGGTCTGTTTTCGTGGTTTTCCTACCAACGTGCGCTTGACCATACCTACCCGGAAAGATCGGCGTCCGATACTCAATTCTGTAGCATGCTAATAATCATGCGCAGCATAGTTAAGATAGCAAAACCGCGCATAAAACTTCCCTGGACGCTATCTAAACATTCTTAGGCCGTATCAAGGCATTCATCTATATTTTACGAAGAACTTTAATAAGATAATAGTATCTATCTATTGGTCTTGGAATTTCTATACGTGAAGAAACTCATTGATTGGATTAGCTTCGGACAGGGAGTACTTTGAGCGGAATAGTCGTGTTATCTTCATTACTAGTTATGAATGGGACGAATACAGCGTCAATCGTGTAACCTTCTCTTGTAAGCAGTTTCATTAGACGAACTGGCAATCTGTTATTGCTATCCAAGATAATATTGTTATCTAGACTTCTTGGTTTTGGACCTACCGCATCGCATAGGTGATAGGTATCTTGACTCTGTTCTTGGCCACATCAATCATCAAACCAATCACAGTCAACGGTTGTTCATGTGGGTTTCTCCATGTTGCCCCATTGGTCTTCTGCCTATCATCATCTGCCTAGCCTTTTCCCAACTATGTTGGGGTCGGCTACCAGTCTAACCGGATGCAGCTGAATACCAGTATTTTAAATGGAGCGACTGCCTGTCTGACCTCCACAATCCAGTTAGTACTGGCTAATGCGATAGCCTTTGGTCTTGGTCTTCCGCTTATATGATTCGTTTTTATTATTCTGTCAAGTGTCGACCACTCCCAAAACAATAAGGAAGGTCTACAGTCATGATGCTGAAATATCCAGTTCTATTGGGGCAGCTTCAGAATTTATGTGGGTGAACGTCTTTCATACTTACATAAATGTTACATCAAGTTAAAGGTTTTTTTACAAGTATTTGACTGCCAAACTCGTAAATGTGTCAGTCATTCCTCCACTTCTTATTGGCATGACATTTACATGGGAATTCGAACAAAGTTCAAATGAATATCCTACTAGAACCATTCATCGATCATGCTTACTCATACAAGTTCCTTTTACGGACGTTCCCCACGATTCAGGTTTACGTTCACGTTATTATTCCAGTAACGTAAGTTCTTCCCTATTACGCCTGTTTTTATGTCCGTATAGGTACGTATTTTTGTTTACTCCCGAAGTTTGACCTGATTACCTTGAAGAAACATATCTTACGGTCTTGATACTTGTCCAAAAGTTTCTGTGAAAATGCTGATTAGTTTTGTAACAAACTTTTGTGATCTTAATCATACTTAAACTAATGTTATAAATCCAAGAGTTAGTGAAGTTTTGTATAGAGCTTAAAAGATGCTTTTTATCCGGATATTATGAAGTAGTTCCCCTTAAGACTGTCTCGTTGGTGTAGTGGTGACAAGTGCGAATGTTGAGCATGAGGTCCTGGGTTCGGTTCCCAGGTCGGGCAAAGTGTTATTGGATTTTTCAATCAGGAATTTCTCAGTAGGTAGCAGCCATGGAGTCTAAATTCGTGCCCGGTTGATGGCAATAGGCTCGCACCCAATTACATGGGGACCTGGCGAAATGTGAGCGTACTTTTAGGTACGCCTATGCCTAGGCATAGGCAAAGGGGTAACATCACGCCTGTAATCCCCGAAGGGCTAGCCCTTCGGGGATTACAGGCGTGATGTTACCCCTTTAGTTTCATAAAAAACACTAGACCGGAAGGTCACAGGTTCATACGAAGAACCGTTCAGGCATAAAATCGACTGACTAAGAGCTAACAGGATTAGCAATGCGTCGCCTTTCCAAGCGTTACTAACAGGTTTCATTCAAAACGTTAGTGTGTGCAAGTTTAACTTCGCGTTTGAATGTAATTGGTAAACTGTACATATGCATTTAAGAAATTATGTAGGTAGGGACTGCCTCGTTGGTCTAGTGGACTGCTGAGCAAGAGGTCCTGGGTTCGATTCCCGGGTCGGCCAATGTGTTATTGGATTTTTCCATTAGGACTTTCTCAGTAGCAGCCACAGAGTCTGGAGCTGTGCCCAGTTGATGGCATGGGACTTTAACATAACTGGTGAAATGTAGGTATTGTATTAGGTACCTAACGTTCTGCTTTGCCCTTCGGGGAGTACAGGCGTGATGTTCTGTGATGTACATATAGGTTACAAATCTGCATACTGACTTCGGACTTTCTTTCCTGAAAGTGTAAGTCTATCTTTGTATTGAATATGCCAGAACAGCTGTATCAAATAACAAATGCTTAATCAAAATCTATTGGAAACGAGTCCACTGTCCACTTCTCATATGTCCCGGGTAACATTTCATGTAACGCCTTCACACAAATAGTCGGTTCCAGTGATTGCTAGGTGTCGAGTGACAATTTCCATGTATCTAGAATTCTAGACCGAATAGCGCATGGCTGTGCACCTTGTCGGACCATATAGGTTTGAACTGGGAGGTCTTACTGCCTGCCCAAGATATTGTAAGATTCTATACTTAAAATGTCACTTACGGGATGTCTTCCGTGATTCTCCGTGATTCTTCCGTGGTTTTCTTTCGTGTTCTGCTTTGTAATTATTTCGTTTATTTCTTTTATTCCGTGACATTTTAAGTATAGTTATGATCCGTGAAAGCTTAAAACAGTGTTGGTAAGATTCTGTTGGAATGTTTTTGGATGATCAAGACACTGCCTCGTTGATGGAGTGGTTGCAACTGCATGCGCTACAGCTGAATGTGACGTCTTGACTTCGGCCCCTAGGTTGGGTAAAGTGTTATTGGGTTTTTTATCTAGAATTTTCCTAGCAGTAGCCTGGAGCCAGCTTTAATAGACTGGGTCCCTGTTTCACTACATGGGATTTAAACTTAACTTGCGAGATGTGGGTGTACCATGTTCACCTCTAAATAAACCTTCGGGGATATAGGCGTATGCCCACATTTTGCCAGTTTAATAGGGGGCGAGCCTATTGCCATCAACCGGGCACATACTCCGCGGCTGAGAAATTCCTGATGGAAAAATCCAATAATGATTTGCCCGACCTGGGAATCGAACCCAGGACCTCATGCACAGCACTTGCGATTGTGGCCACTAGACCAACGAGGCAGCAGGCCAAACTAATCGATGAACATTGGTTGACCACCTCACATAACCTCGTAAGAATCGTGAGTGACCTTTTACGACATTTATAAAACAAAAGAGGGTTGTCTATTAATGACCACGAACGTGTCTCGCTGAAAAAAGAAACTTGTGCAAAGTAGACCTTGAAAACGAGATGGGAAAACGCTAACAAAGCCGCACAATATTTTCCGGACGACCTTTTCAGAACAAAACAGCTTCGTGGTGTATTATATAGTAGTATTAATCACTCGCAGACTCGCAGCTGGTCATAACCCTCGGCTGCCACACATAAAACATAGAGCCGCAGGTTGAGTGCCCCTGGAAACCGACAAAACCCGACACTCCCCGAATGCCCGACACAAATCATTGCTGACAGTGACAGGCGATCATACATTGTATTGCCTTGCAATTTAACCGATTTTGCATGCATGTTTCTATTAGGCTATTTACCGCTGACCCATATTCCTCAATGCTTGCTAACAAGCCTGTCTCTGTACTCTAGTGACAAGTTTTTCGCAGTCAAGATGTCAATTGATTTATTCATGTTTGAATCGAGTATTGCGCAATCTTGATAATCGATTTTCCGATGTTAATTTAGATTGTTTGTAGGTTAAGGAGTCAATTAAAACATTATCGTGAGTTTTCTCGAGAATGTTGCGACCTGATTGTTGTGGAGGTGTAAAACTGTCGCCAAGCCAATATTAATGTTGGTCATTACAGGAACCTATTGTCGTTTGGTTTTGTAAAGTGTTAGCCTTGAGGCTGTAACCTTTTACATCTGTTATATTATGTAATACTGTTTCGTCCACCACCATAGACAAAGATACATATTATGTAAAGTATCTATGTAAATTCAATAAAGAATGCACTTCTGCATTTAAAAATAGTTAAAAGAAATGTATCGCTACAACCAACAGCCGTTACCTAGTACTACACACCTATTTATAATGTTTTCATGGGAGCTTGCAATGATATTCTTTCAATTCAATGTTTCAGTTTCAGCGGTACTACCCTTTTATGACAGTTTCTATACCTACATTATTTCACCATATTTGTACTACTTATTGGTTTAGGTAATTCCTTAGTAATTGTAGACAGAAATAGACCTACACCCTGTAATGCTGCGCTGATTGAACAATATACCGGTCTAGACTTTTTGTCTTCGATCTAATTTTGCGTGAAACCTAAAAAATCTCCGGAATTACTAACTCGATTAGTCTGTGCTGTATACAAAAACTGTAAATACCGTAGGTACATTCTAAGTTAGGCAATGATTATTTGGTGTCTAAAGTGCTAAGTGCTGGGTATCACAGAATCGTTTTAAAGCTTACCGTTGCCCGTCGGGCCAGTTACTGAAACAATACGTTTGTTTGTAAGTATTGATCGCTACTTCGCTTCGTCACGCGAACGTTAGGTAATTATTTAAAGGATCATTTATGAAATTGATTACATTTTAGCGCTTTTGGGTGTCACGCTTTGGAGAAGGGTCTTTTGATAGCTTAGCTTAAAAACAGGTAAAATAATTATAATGAGTAACAGGTCAAATAATTATAATGAGTAACAGGTAAAATAATTATAATGAGTAACAGGTAAAATAGATCATCTTATCTTTTAGATTTTGAATTCGACTACGAAATGGGATTTACTATTTGTGTCGCTTTTAAGGGAGACCGCCCACTACACTGTATCATACTCTTTAGTAAACTGATCCCACTCAGGCAGATCCCGCGGGATCAGTCGACCACCAAATGAATTTTTGAATTTGTCAACTGATCCCGTTGACCAATTTTATGATTTGTATAGTCAAGTAGAAAAGTTTTCATATCACGCAAAAAAAAATCTTTGTATTGAAAAGTATGATACTATGCCCACTGTATCGTTCCGTCACCAAACAACACCGTGGGGTACCATGCGCAGAGCGTATCGGGACCGGCAAAATATTCTCGCCGACAATTCAAAATTACAGTGTCGTTCTTACGAATCGCAAGTGCAGAAAAGAAGTTTAAAGTGTTCCGTTGCCACAAGTGTCTACTGTATGTTAAACAAAGTTATAACAGTTTTTAATGCGAGTGTTATACTCCGTTTTCTTGGATCCTACTTTTATAACTAGTGCGAGAAGAAACTCGGCTGTCTACTTTTATGCTTCCGGAATATACCTAATCTTCATAATAAATCAATTAATTATTACAATAACACTATTGAGTAGCACATCACATCTGATGCTCACGCGATCTTATGTTAAACAGCGTGGCATTTAATTGACACAATAGGTACTGTGTAACAGCGGTGCTCAAACTTTTTCCGCAACCCGCAACGCCCTATTGCGGGTTTTGTCGCAGACTCGTAGCAAAGTTTTGACATAAACGCCACTTTTCTTTGAAATTGTTTCGTTTTAGGAATTTAGGGACCCGCGCGTTACGGCTTATCGTGATATTTAGGGCAATTGAATATTATCCATTTTATATGAGCTTATGAAATGTTTGTTTGCAAAACATGGTAATTTGTATTGGTTCTCATTGAAACACAGTACTTAGGTAGAATTAATTTCAAACGACGAGGCACAATCTTATGAATTTTGATTGCTTGTTATTGCTCTCACACATGTACGGACTACGGAAACTAGAACCAAAAATTCCAAGACATGTGACACCCACCAGCACGCACTGAGCCCGCGAGTTTATGAGACAATCCCTCTTACAGAAATGTGATTTGTGTTATCCTTGTAATCTTCAGGTCACTTAAACAGGATGTGTCAAATCTTGCGAAGCTCGCTCTCCCTCATGTTTTCCGGAAAGTTGCTTCAAGTTCATCCCGAACATAATTTTAAAATAACCTATAATTGATCTCTAACAGTTGATCACCACTGCACACACCGTACAGTCAAGTGCACTGTATCGTTGGTTTTTGCGGGCGGTATTGTTCTGTCAGAAGAACATTTCACCCCACACGCGTGGGAAACAGGTCTCGGTCCCGGAAGGTCTCGGGCTGCGATCAATCGACACTTTTTACACTGCGTGTCAGAGAAATGATTGTACACTTGTACAGTCGAACAAGATATTTGGTAAAGTGCTAATTTGGAACTGATTTGAAGCCATAGATCACAGAGATGCCTTGTTGGTGGTGATTTTGGGTTTACAACAATTTTTTACTTTTAAATTGCTTTATCATCAAAAAACAAAACTAAATTGAAACTTTTCTAAGGTCCTAAAATTCACAAGACATCCTTAATATCTTTTGTCGTATTACCACATGGAAATGCCTTCAACCTTAACTCAGTTTCAAGATCGATTGCATGTACGGTCGAACAAGCTATTTGGTTTACATTTTACAATGTAATTTGTGGGTTAAAATGTAAACCAAATAGCTTGTTCGACCGTACAATAGCTTGTTCGACTGTACATCTCTCAGTTGAGTGCTGTTAGGTTTGTTGAACTGCTGCAATTAAAAGGGGTGTGTAATTCTGCAAGTGTTTGCCAATTCATCGGATGTGGTTAGAATGGCCTGGTTTAATGGGCATGAGAATTTTGATAGGTGATTGAGGTCGTTATTGACCACATGTAAAAACGTTCAAATTAATTATCTTGCTATTAGGAGCGATAACAGTTACCTCGTGTACATGTTTTTTTGTTTTTGATATGTATTTTAAAAGTATTATTCTGATCGCATTTGTACCTATTAATATGCCGTTCATTTCTAAAAAAACTGAAAAGAATAAAACAAGTTCAGGAGACAGGACATATTGACTGCAACAATCGGGACCCATTTTGGATGTAATGATTTTAGTCTAGATTATTTAATGGGTCCCGACTGTTTCAGTCAGTTATTTTTTACGCAGTCGGTTTTTTTTTATTATTATTTTTGTTTTACACTTTTTAGTTACATAAACCATTTTAAAATCCTCATGATGAGCCCTTTAATTTGATACCCATTTTTTTCTTCTTTTTTTTTCATTGTTCACTAGCCTATGTTACCCGGGGTAACACCAGGATCCTAATACGTACATCGAAATCGGTTGAAGCGTTCAGAAGTTATGGTGGAATAAAAAAACTCACAAATATACCTACATACATAATACCTACATACATACCTACATACATAACCCTGAAAACATAACACTCCTGTTTTTGGGCAGTCCTGTAATAAAAATGTCTTGAATAGTTATTATGAAGGCTTTAATAATCAAGTCATTTACATGACAAAGGGCTTACTAAGGCAATCCCTTTGTTTTCTTTTTTCATGTTTGTTCAAACTTTGACATTTTACACAAAAGAAATTAACCCTCAATCGGCAACAGTGGGTCACTAAGACCCTTTCAATGACGCTTATGACACCAAAAATAAACCGGATAATTGTTTAATACTGGGATAATGTATTTTACGGCCGCATAACTGTATTGTAACGATTTCTATTTTATTAGTAGCACTTTGTACTGGACTACATTTTTCTGCTTAAAACCGGCTGTTTCTGTTATTTATTAGTATACGGTAACAGCTAATCAAAATAACCTCAAAATGGACATGGAATGTGTTAAAAATTGTATGTAAGAAAAATTGTCTTGATTTATTAAAAGTTGATAGAACGAGCCGCTTGATTAGTAATATTTTTTTTTCGATAAGTAGCTATATATGCTAATTTATTCGGATTGATCTGTGATAAGTGGTCATTGTAGCCTACAGCGACATTTTTGGGTTACAAATTCCGATACAGTAATTGCAAATATTTCTATTTGGAACGCGACTGGTTGGAAACCAGTGCTTGTTCCAAATATCTATAGGCACTAGCTTAGTACCTAGGTATCGTTTAATGAAACGTAGTGTAAGATAGTAGGTATATGGTTTTCTTCGAGATCAAGAACGATTCTCTTCCGAATATATTTTTGTAATCGTATTTCTAGCAATAACTCAACAACAAATTCCGGTGTCGGCACTAAATCAATTAAAACCGAGGCCTATGAGCCAATGATAGCCACAATTAAATACCATTCGCAATTTATTTCCCAATCATAAAATTAATTTCTTGTCGCCAATAAATTACAGGATTCCATCTTAGCAAAAAAAACATGGCGGTTTCTTTGATTGTTGTGTTCGCTAAAAAAAGCGATCAACATTAAAGTCCTTTTGTGAGTTCAATAAACAGAACTGCCTTCCTCGGAACGGCTTCCGAACTTAAAAAAACGTACAAAAGGAACAAACGTAGCTATTCTAAACCTTAACACCTTATCATACAGCCTATGTTTTTTCTATTTACCTGCCTATTTTCGAGGAAGAGAAGAGTTTACAGGTAGGTTGGCTCTCAAGGGAGTGAATGACATTAGAGGCGACACGTAAAGTGATGTAATTGGACATCGGCCAAGAAGGAATGGCCTAATGAAGCAATGAACTGGCTTGCAAAAAAGTAATAAAGAAAATTGGTTCAATAGAGGCGCAAAAAAGTCAAGAAGAAAATAAAGAACACAGAATATAGGGGGCGAGGCACTAAACTGACGGGAGATATGTTGAAATACGCATAAGATACGCAATAAAATCGAAAGAAAATGTTGTAATTACAAACGTGTAATAAACTTTGTGCAACTTTGTATTTGTATTAATAACCCTTGGGGTATGCAATTTGCTTAGTCTTTTATTACTATTTTATTTGTGCATACAACGTTGCGGGTAAAATTGCGCGCACAAAATAAATAGTCAACATAGCGTTGAAGTGTTGATATTCGCTGAACGATCGTTTGGTTTTGATGGCTCTGTCAATATTCTGGAAGGAGTATTAGTAATTGAAGGGAATTTTATATGCTTTGTTTGGACACTTGTGTGTTTAAAGTTTTTATTTATTGACAATCTTTTCTATCGGAATTTAACTAAAATAGTAATTGATACATAAGTAGCAGGGTATCTTTCGGGCCACAAAAATGTTGAGTCAAACCTTCACAAGCTAAGCCTCTAGAGCGGTACCTGAAGGGACAGTCAAAGATAATGGAGTTACGCTAATATTATATTTTAAATTGTTTCAATGTGGGCAATATTGTAGTGATCGACAGTAAAGATCTATCATAAAGATACAAACTAATTTTACTAGGCCAATAACAACTGCACTGCGATGAATTCACAGAACTGCAGATATCCATCGAAACAGCGCAAATTACCCTACATTTGCTTTTCCATCAAGTACCTACCTATTGTGTCAAGGCTACAATGTATTTATGGTGCTCCACTTTAAGTATCATTTCTCCAATAAAGGCTGATTAAAAAGCTCTCAATCAATACTAGAAAGTCAACAGGGTCCGTCCATTGTAATAAAATTCATGTTTGCTAGTGTCCACTGACTCCACAATGTGATCGTGTTCGCACGACTTCGTGACCCGACCACACCCGACCTCAGCCGAACTGAGAGGATGACACCGCCATCTATTGTGAAAAGAAAGACAGTTTCTTGCCATTGAAAAAACTTTTTGTACTTCATAAAACTTGACTTTTTAATAGTCGAGGCTCCGAGAGTAAGTTTAATGTTTTTTTATACGATTTACGACCTTTTGTAATTTTGTTTTATAATACATAGTAGTTTATGAGATCAGATAGTACCTAAAGCATTTCGTAAATGAGCAGACAAACCTGCTTTTGTCCTCAAAAAGTTTTCGCAGTACACTTAGTTTCAGCAGTCGTGACATGACTGAATTCGTGATGAAGATGAAAAACTTCCTTTAAGTCTCGGGTCTTAAGCACATATTTAGTAGTGAAAACTGCTCATTTATCAAGGCTGTTTCAAGAATGACCTATTAATTAATTACCGGAGTTGCTGTATTTCTGCTTTCTTTACAGAGCTCAGCAAAATTAACAGCAATAAATATCAACAGTAAAAACATTGTTTATGAAAAGCTAAATTATTTCGCTAACTGACGTTTAAATTTAGTTTGTACGTTAATGAAACAATGGAATACGCCTGGAGGATCAATTGTTTGAACAGCTTTTGTTTCCACTCAAATAATAGCAGCTTACTTACAGGTACTTTTTGTACCTAAGTAAGGTCTATTGAAATCCTTGTTTCCAATTGATGTTACTTCTATTAAAAAGTATAAATAAATATCAACTTTATGGATGTGTAAATTAAATAGATTTAAGAATGGGCAGCAGATACTATTGAAAAAGTCATGAAAAAATGTCGTAGCGTAAATGACATATTAAGAGTGTTGGAGTTGATAACCCAAAAATTTATATTCACTTGCATGTTAGGTCGCAAAATTGTAAACGCGATTTACACACTTATGTGATGATACCTACATTTGTATTACGATATTTGCGAGCACTTATAAACGTATTTAAATTGATGTTTTATGTGAGACTAAAATGGTAATGTTACATGAATCATTGAAGAATTCGATGTTTATGTAGCGATTATAAAAATGTTTAAAGCATACATTCAGAGAAACAACTTTTTCTACATTGAAAACTCTTTTAACAATTCAAATGAATAGCATTGTTATTACCCCAAATTTTCCTACTGAAAACATCTAACTATCTACCTTATTCTTGACTATAACTTTTGCCATCTCAACGTGCCCTTTATTCATTAGTAACGATTTGTTCGAAATTATTAATAGCCCAAAGAGAGTTAACAAACTAATTAATAATTTGTCTTTATTCCGTCAAAACCACAATTGGACTTTTACTTATATTTTTCGATTTTTAGATTTATCGAAGGTAATCTAGTTTATTGCTTTCTTATACACTTAATTAGCTTTTATTCAGAGAAAATAATTAATTATTAATAATTTCCTCTCATAGAGAGGAGGCCTGTGTCCCAGCGGGGGACTTTAATAGACTGACGATGATGATGATGAGAGAAAATACTATATCTTGTTGACAAACATTTGGGCTATCGCCACTGTTCTTTCTGTTTGCCTGGTAGTCCGTTTTAATAAATAACAATTAGGACAGTTGATTTAAAACTGTCTATCGATATAATTAATGAATCTATCATACCCCTCTCTATTTTTTTTATCATGTATGGTTGTGCTTTGAGGAATAAACATAATATTTATACCACTACACAGTATGACCGACCGTACCATATCATAACCGTGCTATGAACGTATCAGGCACGGAAAAATACATGACACGGACAACTATGCCCGCTGGCACACGATCGTTGGCATTACGATGTAATGGGTAGGCTCCTTTCGGGACGATGATGATGGGCACTGACAGTTCTTGAACAGTTGAACGCGTTCAGATTCATTTGTGTTATTCTCTTCTATTCGTTTATGAGCTAACTGAGTTAAAACCTCTGCCTTACTGCTTAAGCTTTCCATTGTTGTACCAAACTGCAAGCTGTACCTATAGTTGGATCTAAGATAGGGTAGGGTGTCGACGTCCTTGCATAGTCAAGGTCGATCGATACACCGCTAGCACGTGACGTCACGTGCCGCCATTTTGGAAGATGACGTCACTCGTCTGTAAATAAACGCCTTTCAGAAAAGTTATGGGTATGGTATTGTAGTAGGAGAGCTTTTCGTTTACTTTGTCGTCAAACATTGAAATAAATTGTGTTTTTGTTAGGTAGTAGGTATTCTACGTACGAGTATGTTTTGTTAGTTGAAGGTGGCTACTTGGCATGTTGCCAGTAAGGTAGTATTGGCGTGAAACTTTGTGTTGTGTGTGCTGAAGAAAATTCATGAAGGAAATACCTATTGCAGCTTCATTTTGTGTTGTTTTCCACGCATTTAGTGGGAAAGCACATCATATGAAACGGGTATGCTCTGTAAGTGCCTTTTGAATGGAAAAAGGGAAGTCATTAACTAAATTATTAGGCTTGTAAGACCCAAATGTTCAAGAGCTGACACTACAGCAAGCCTATTAATTAGAATAGGATACAAGATTTTGAAGCGTTGTAAATGTTGCGTAGAAAATTGTACTCGTCAGTAAGATCCTTGAATATTTGACTTACCTACTTATAAACATAGACGAACTATACTTAGTGCGGTGCGGCGTGGGCGTCGCCTGATCTCACACATTCCCTGTCAATTGGATTACTGGTTGCACATTCACTTTAAGGGCAAAGACACACCTTATTATTTCCCTCCTTCAGTAGTTCCTTGTTGCTATTGCTTCCTATAACTTATATACATTTCTATGGGGTAAGCAGAAACTACAGAACGCCACCTCACCTGCAACGACCCTTGGCCTGTATCCCTGATACCCTGATCCCTGACACTTGTAATCTTAACTATTGATCAGATTACGAAAATTCTTTCACTAATGGTTATCAACATTATCCCGGAGTGTCATATCATAGGCATACATTTAAAAGGTTCCCGTAGGGTAATCCGACGATAAACCGACCGATGTCGCGGGCAAAAGCCAGTTCATCATACAACCGCACATTGTCGCTCAATGCCTTACGTCTTTCCAAATACAACCTGAGCTTGGATATTTTATCAATACCACTATGCGATCTTTGCTTAACATATAAAACTTCTGTAACCACCAATCAAAAGACAAGTTTTTCTTCGTTCTCCATAAATTATAACTCCTCAGTGATGTGCATAGCTCCTAAGTCGTAGGCACGCGTCCGACACTCGCGACCGGTTGCCATCGCGTTGCACGCAATTACGCGATCGATATTACCCTTCCTTATTTGCGGGGATATCCCTACAGGCACCTTATATGCGGTGAAAGCTATTTGTACTTGATAAATAATTATCGTCCTACTTGATGGGCTTTTTGTTAGAAGAAAAACTTGATCAGAAGTGCCGTCACATACCGGGGAAGATAAGATATTTCTTCGTAGTCCCTCTTCAGTTAATTTAATAATTCTTAGGCAGTTTTGTTGGCAAAAGTGTTAGCTTCTGGTCAATGAAGAAGAATTCCGATTTGTTAATGACGTCAATAAGTAATTAGCGGGGCCTTTTTGAGCCTAAAACTTGGGGATATGCCATGCCATTTATACAAATAGCTTTGTTTTTCTTCAGTATTAGTTGAATTATTTATATTCGATTTTGTCGCCTGTCGCCGTTTTCACCAGTGGCGTCGCTGTGGTCTGTGCGTTTGCAGTCGCTTTCAAAAGAGCACCTCAACTGACAACTGCTGTGATCTCAATGAAGTTGCTAGTTACACGAGGATACAACTCTTTTCAAAGCCTGTTCCTAAATAATACCTCGTTCTTTCCGCATGCCACAGGCAGGGCGCTTCTGTTCTTTTGTCGTAACACCACCAATTACGCCGTAACATTTTTGGTACAGCACCCGTCAAATTATCAATTGTGGAGGATGATCTATCAACTTTCTAAACTAATAGCTGTATGTTTGTGTAAGTGCTATTATCTGGCGGATAACGAGCGACCTTTGATTCGGCTAAACGTCTTAGATTATCTGGTATGCGTCACTATCATGTAATGCTTGGCTGCCCGGTGTGTTGTGATTGGAGTTGTCATGTTCTTTACCTGTGTGAATCTTGTGATCGATGGGAAACTACATAATTATCTTAATCCAGCGTTAACTATCACTGTATTACGAAGTAAAGTCCTTGGTGATAAGTTTTTTGCAATGATTTAAATCATGAGACGCCCTTTATCCGCGTTCGTTGAAAATAAAACTGTCTGTAGCCTATTCATACTGAATATTGTATCTATCGTTCTGTTATGCGAACCCCTTTTGGGGGATCTAAGTATGTAGAGGGCACAACAATAACGATTAACATCTTTAGTATTATGTGCTTCGATCTATTCAGCACATAACAGTCCGCTGCTGGTCATAAACATCGCTAAACTTCCAAGACAATATCTGATTTACCCGCGCGCTGTGTCTTAAAATCTTCAACCTATTTTGGGGTACCTATTTCATGTTCTGGTGCCAAAATTGTCCCGAGATAGGAATGCTCTTATTTGGAACAGCGATTTTTCAGCGTCGTTCATCAACCGCAAACTGGCAACAAATAGACGCAATTCTGCTCCTTAAAGTGCCATAAAAAGTAGTCCGGGGCGGACATAACGATACTTTTATAAGGCATCAAATATTTCGGTTTAGGAGATTATGAGAAAAAATGGTAAGAATATTCTTGTTACGAATTCCTAAAACAGAACCTGATGCAGACAGTTCATACCTACATGCATATTTTGAAACAAAAAAAAAAAACAGAAAAAAAAAGAATTGTCAGATTAGATGTTTTTTTGCGTGCTGCCGAGTGCATCATCTTCGATGTTGCCGCGTGCGATAGCACTTCCGTTCTGTTTCTCGCTCAACCAAATGACGGTTTTGAGCGTCAGAAAAGAATAGGAGCACGAAACAACTCGATTCCGTGCTGATAGATGAGGCTCAACCCTAAAACTGTCTGTACTTTTGGCACGTTTTGCACATCATGTGCGTTTCATAATATATCAGTCATGTCATCACCCCTGCAATGCCCTGCACAAGGTCGTGACATGCAATACCTACACGTTAATGACTGCCACGTCACACCTGACATGTATAATATTAAAATCATTGTGAAATGTGCATATCTATTAAAAAGATGCTACATACGTCTTATCTTCAGCTCGTTAGGTAAATATTTTTGTTATCTTTAATATGTGTAGGTATTTATAGACTGGATTCCATAGGTCCTAAGTACAACATGCACTGGTGACTCGATCCCCTTGAACCCTCTTGAACTCGGGTCCACAACCATATGATTCAAATGCTTGGATTAAGAATTTGTAAGACTGCTGCATGCTGGCCTGAGCATTTCTATCGTTCATTCAATCATATTTGCTGTGTTATTTACTGGTGATCTTGATCTGTTATTGTGTCTTTACCTAATCCTTGTCATTTGTTTCAAACGTCTCCATTTTTTCCTTCTTTCAAATTTTGTTGGCCCAAAACTTCAGCACTTCCACGGCAACGTTTGTGGCAGCGAAAAGTTCACTTTTTGGGGGCACAGAGGAAGGCTCTCTATTGCCCATTACTCATCATGTCCTATTTCGATGTCTAAATAAATTCCTCATGAGTTTTCACTTTTCCGCATTGACTTTAGCAATTCATACAATTTGGTGACCTCAAAATTTAAAATGTTTTTTGTTTTTATTTCTCAGTACTGACATCACGAAATTAATTCTTTTCATTTTTTTTTCGATTTCATAGACATGTTCAATATCTCCATGTCCATCAGACAATACACTCAAAGCTTTCATCTCCATACAGCTATACTGTTCTGTTATTTTAATTGACTTGCGATCTTCCGGTCCGGACCGAATCGTTTGGTAGTGGGAAACAATACACTTAACGGTTGTATGTAATTGAAGTTCAAGGCCCGTAAACTGTACGCCGCCGGCTGTAACGTTTACATAATACGTTACGTTCTCTGTTTTAAGTCACTTTCATCCGTTTAGTTACGAGTGATAAAATTGTAACGGTGTTGCAGTTTCTGCGTATTTTCCGTCACTTGTGACGAAAAACCGACGTATTAGATAGGTTTCGTTTAACCTGAAAAAGTTCGTCTCAAACCTGGATATTCGCTTAGTGGACCTAGCTAGACGGATTAATTAGAGTTTGGGTCAGCTCTTCGGTAAGTACCCAATTAGTTGTTCGCAGACAGGGTTCAAAATTAAGTCCCTAATTTAATTAACCGACTACGGCTGATCCTAAATAAGGGTTCTCCATTGTTTTATATCGCCTGTTCAGACGAGTAATTAATTTTGAAAATCATACCATCATCAGTACCACTTCTATCCGTTGCATTTGATGATTAGAACCCTTCTTCAAACTCCAAAATTTGTTTGTTTCTATAGAACCTATTACTTCGAATGCCTTTTCATTAGTAATCAATTCAACACAATACATATAAAAGGTACTTACATACATTACATTATGCGTATTTACATCATCTCTCTACATTTTCTACGATTCATTGCGGCTGGTGCAATGGTGGCGTTTGCTTCACTTTCAATTTTGACAGCTTACAAATTGCGTACACCTGTGATGCAGCTTCAAAGATTAAGTAGTAATATGAAGATAGGCATAAACTCCTGAACTCTAATGTTCAGTAAAATAAAATTGTGATTCTTATCTGGGTAGGATTTTATGAGAAAAGACACGTATCCGTTTTGGAAAAATGCCAAGTTCCATTAACTTTAATATCTGGTAAACCACTAAAAGTAAACTTACAGATAGTTAGATACATTTGATGTCTGTTTCTTATTCCCATATTAACATGAAACATGAGAATCTACATGAATAAGCATATTTTCTGAATTGTTTCTAAGTTTTACAGATTGTTGGTAAAAGGCCTATACATTCTAAGATTATTGTGTTTATTATTCTAATTAGTCGCACAGTTCCTAGGGATTCCACGGCGAGCCACAAAGCAGGCCTCCGATTTGATGCAAAGATAACATTCTCAGTTAAATAATGAATGAACAATAGATTCTCACATTTTAACAAGCCAATCCTTTTCTGGCGTACTCTAGGGAAATCCAAGTTGATAACGAATGCAATCATATTTTTTAATGTGCTTAGTAAGTGGTTTACTTTGATTAATAGAACGTGGCTAAATTGTGATAAATGAAGGCTTTACTAACCTGCTGAGTTTTAATGAAAAACGAAAAGCGTTCTATTTTCAATTTCTTTTGAATAGGCACATTCCATTGGTGTGAAAGAGGGTACCATTCATTTATCACTTCTGGTCGTATTCTGTGGCCGATGCTCACACACGTTAGACGTACTAAACATTTACCATCTTAACTCTTAAGCAACACCCATTATTTTACCATGCTCATCGATATATTAAGTAATCCAAAGATGCACTTCCAACATGCCATCGAATTAAAAATTATGCCCTGCACATTGAGAAATTCAGTGCGTAGAACCGGAACTTTATATTACGAAACTATGTTTATACCGTGTAATGATGCATTTATAAATTGATGAGCCGGCCTTTCTCGATCGTCGAATTAAAATGAGTGATGTTTCGAATGATAACAATGACATATTTATGGACGATGTTCTGTGGAAATCCGACTAGAGATTTCCCATTGCGTGAATGCCAAACGCTGATGGCACTTTGTTTTAAATTGTTTTTGGTTGCACCATGTTGGGTCTGTGTAAAACAAAAATCTTTAGCCAAATATAAAATACCTTTACCAAATTAAGTGATATACAGTAGGTAAAGTATAAATTTCTCCATCAACAAACTTTAATCTTGACAAGACCCTTGCCAATATAGATACTTTTCAAGTGCCCTCTACTCCCAAACATTGTTCGTACCAGATACTTTATTAAACGTTACTGAACCAATATTTATTACCATAGCACTTATTTGTTCAACTTTTTTTGATTGGGAAAGTCCATTGTAGCCCCGGGTGTCGTCGGTTACCAGGGAACCTGTTTTAAAATCTCTGTTGTAGATAATTTAATGAAATTGTGAGTTTCGTAAGAGTTTGCCGTCTAGAGACGGCCCCATCCTTTGCTGGGAACCAATGGAGTTTAGTGAGGGACTTATGAAATCTGTTTTTTCTGAGGAAACATTTCTGTGGTAGTGGTTGTCTAGTAGATTGAGTACCATTTATTTGAGATTTCCTCCCTAGTAATTAGTCTTGTCTTAGTCTAGAAGTTAGTCCTTTGCAGTTCTTAGTTGCTTTTGACGGAGAGGGCTTGTGGGAAAAGTTCGATAATGTAACAAATTGATTTCCTTAGTTTCTTGTCCTTCTTTATTGTTTTAATCATATGTGGATATGGTATCTACACACACCAGTACAAGGTTTCCATGTTCATTATCGCAAGCTTTCATCTCTCAACAAAATTATCTTAACATCGTTATCTTGATTCTATAATCATCTTTAACTGTCCTGTCTTCTTTAAAAAACACATTCATTAAAATTACTATCCAAAACGGTTGTTTAATGAATAAATGTTCAATCGTTAATTACCTTTCTGTTTACTTAATAGTCGATGATATGACTGTGTTAATTATTTAATTACGTCAATTATTTTCATTTGATTCTTCATTAGCTTTAACATTAGTCGGCAAGTAAGAGAACATCACTAGTAGTTAATAGTCAAGCGGCCTGTGGTCTTCACTGTGAAACTCTTTTATTTTTGAGTAACTTGATGTAACGAGCTTCTATCGTGGGAAACTCGATGATAGGTGCAAATTTCTACCAGCGCAAATCGTACTGATGGTAGATAAGAAAAAAAGTGCAGTTTAACCATCCTAAACGTTGCTCGCTCTTTGTTTCTTTAAGATCCAAATCACCGTACAGAATACGTTTCATTTCCTTTTGCGTAACAATATTTTTTATTTATTCTCTTTTATATAATGCATGCAAATTCGGAGCTATCGATTTTGTGAATCAAATGTAATGAGACTCATTGTGGTTGCTTAAGCTGTGCTGAGTCTGTGAGAAAAGTGTGAGTAACAGTATTTGTATTGTGTTGCATAGACACATAAGTATTATCATTGCTTTCGCGAAGTTTGAACATTGCGGGAACTTTGATGTTTAGCTTTTGGACTGCCTTTTTTGGAGTCCAATTTCTCTAGTTTGCTGATGGTGCTAAATGATTCATTAGTACCTATGACTGCTTTTGTCGTTGTATCTTTTTTATCATAAAATAATAGAAGGAATTCTGAGATATAATTTCGGCCTCATGGGAAGATCAGACAACTGTAAGTTAAATAGTATCTAGATTCAATTTAGTCTCAGCCAGTTTAAAGTTTTACATGTATGCCAGCAGCTGTCAGTCATGGCGTCATTCGCTTTGCATATCCAAAATTTGACACAAGCCAGTGGGCGTCGGTTTTTGACCGTTTTATGGTTTTACTTCCTTTATCGTCCTGTTCTATTGTCCAAAGATAAAATCTAAGCGACAAAAGATTTTTAATTTACCAAATTCGTGGCGCTTGTAAACGTCCATCTGCTAAATTTATTGTAGAGGCCTTTAATTGTTCCGGTAAATGGTTTAAACTAAATGGTAGTGGATATAATAGAATCTGTAAAATAGTTTTTGTTGATTGTGATCTTTTGTATCGTGATGGGATCTACCTTCGTCGATGTGTTTGTCTGCACCATATACATGTAGTGGTTGAACTTCCGTTTGTTATGGTGATCCATAAAGACTTTAATACAACTTAATAGTAGCAGTAAATTCTTCATAGCTTTTCTATACTCCATTTATTATACCAATAAAGTTATTTGATCTCTTCTATAGCTGTTCTAAAAGCTTGTATTGGTCGCGACAGTTTTGTGATATTTTTATTTCTTCAACTAAAAGAGTGATTGACAGTTCTCATAAAAACTTGAAACTAGTAAAGTGTTGGGTCTTTAACTTGATCTGACTTCAGCCACGGTACATCGGCTTCAAGCAAACAATTAGACACGACAACTATATTAAAAAAAATTGCGGACAAATATAAAGCAGTACCAGGTTTTCCTTTTATTTCTGGAATTTTTAGTCGTCTGCTTTGTTTAATGTTTGGATGACCGACTGTCGTACCGACCGCGACGCCGCCGGCGACGTTGTCATTCTTTATTCATATTAATTCCTGTACGAGTATATTATCCGCTGGTGCAAAGGATATCCTGTCTTGTTTTATGAATGTTTTGAGATTATATCAAGCGAATTTAACCAGGGTTAAAAAATAACAAATAAGTTCATCCGTATCCACATTCTGTACATAACTGCTTGACAATATAAAAATAGAAACGAAACAATTTACCACTGAAAATAATCTTATCGAGTTTATCCGTTGAGATTGTCCGTTGGTAAAACTACAAAGTACAAAAGCCAGTTTAGGGTAGCCTGTACGTTTCTAAAGCGTTTAGGAGACAACACATCGATATGAATTTAATGCGACTACTTACGTGCAGCAACGCAGAAAGTCAATGTAATAACAACATTTATATAATTTATCTAGTTTAATGCCGTCGCATGTGATACTTATATCATTATCACGATTGATTTTCACGTGGCCATTATCTTCGAACGTCATCACTCTCAGATTTATTCAATCCTTTTCGAAAGACTGATAGTTTGTCAGAGGAGTTTTATTGATGAGAATTTAAGCTATACGATAAGGAGGTATTTTTTAATTAACGAAAAAAGCTGATTATTTAAAGAAATTACATCCGGTGGTGAAATTACCAGAGAATTACCCAACTTTTAAAAAAAAGATAAAGACAAGTGGACAGGAAATTCGTATCAAACAATTTAGCCTCTGTTATAAATAAAGAAGCACCCGATATTTACTCGGATATTTTTATCTTTAACTTGTGTTAAAGATAAAAATATCCGAGTAAATATCGGGTGCTTCTTTATTTAAGCCAACTTTTATGTACTTACGTCCTTGTGGACGTAAGTACATAAAAGTTGGCTTCAGATATAACAAACAAAGTGTAACCCTTACACTTGAGACTGATAAACTTGGATAAGAAACTATTTTCAAGGATAATCGAGGTCCTCACCGGACACGGTGTTTTCGGGAGGTTCCTGCACCGAATCGGGGGGGAGGAAACGCCCGGGTGTTTCCACTGCGAGGATCGACCGGAGGACACGGTGGAGCACACGGTGGAGGTGTGCCCCGCGTGGGCGGAGTACTGCCGTGTCCTCGAAGCGGCGATTGGCGGCGGCGACCCTTCGCGTCCGGCCCTGTGCAAGCCATGGTCCGGAGCGAGACGGAATGGGACGCCGTCACCTCCTTCTGCGAAGCAGTAATGCTAGAAAAGGAGGTGGCGAAACGTGAGAGGGAGAGAACCTCACAGCGTCCCGGCCGCCGCGGGGGACGCCCTGGGCGTCGGGGGCCACCAAGTGGACCCCGGCCACCGTAGGCGCGAGCCTGTGGACGGTGGGCTATGGGCTAGCTCGCCGTCCGTCCGTCTCATGACGACAGGCCGTGTCGACGGCGCGTTCGTGTTCCACGCGCGCCTCAAAGAGAGTCAGCAATAGGAAGGGGTCCGCAAGGACCGATGCCTGCCGGGGTTGCGGGACTGTTCGAAAGAGATACCGTGGCCCCGGAACACAAAGGGCGATGAAGAAACATGGATGGGTTTTAGTCAGTAAAAGTCTGACACTCCCTCCTGCTCCGCCCAGAGCGGGAGAAGTCATTTGATGATTTCCCATTCGAAAAAAAAAAAAAAAAAAAAGGATATTCGAGAACACAGTAAAAGTACTTAAACGGAAAAAGCAGAGAACAGGGTAACAAGTTATGACCTAATTTAAATTAATTAGAAGCAGATAGCCGATACCTTAAAACAAATAGATGTTAAAGATTGTTAAAATTGGACATCAATTCTTAATTTACGATTAGAGGCCGCCACAAGGTTAATCAGAGTATTCAATTTGACAAGATTTTAATCGATGATACTTGACTTTACTAATCAAGGACTTGATCTGCTTTTTATCTCCGTGATAATCTGATTATCACAGAGATAATGTTAGTGGTCACTGATTCATTAATCAGTTAGGCAAATGCCGATGCCGTCGCGCTGTCTCCTAACGAAAACAGCAAAGGAAATATAAGAACTCTTGCTAAATCTTTCAACAATACTCGACTATCTACATAGTCGAGTATTGTTGAAAGATTTAGATTGTCTACACAATACATGCAAATATAATAGAAATACCTAAACTAGATGTGTCGCAACATCGGCGTACGCGCACCGCTTCAAATCCAAGGCTGCAGCAGAGCTGTCAAACGTCATTGAATTATGATGTATGTATTCATGTCAAGGACAAATTATTGTATACTATGCACCACCTACGACAATGTGCATGCATAAGAGGCTTCGAAGGACAGTAAGAGAGCATGAGTCATTCTAAAGTTTGGAAAATAGGAATCAGAAAATCAGGACAAGGGTATAGGATCCAGCTGTCAAAACTGGATTACTAGAACTGGTATTTCTAGAGTATATCACATATTTGGCGTACTTATTAAAGTTGGTTTCACTATCGCCACCCAAGACCACAATAAAGTGACTCCGCGCTCCAAATTCTTCCCAAACAATAAACACAGACGCAACATTTTTATCCTGTCACATGTTACTCAACCAAGCAAGCCATATTACGAGTTCAACAACATACCGAATCACGATAATAAGGCTGACAATGCAAATTGTGTCTAATAATAGCGCTTAATCGCAGACACATGATTCAAACAGTCACAATAGGTCCTTTCTCCTAACTAGAGCGTAGGTGTACCAACGGCCTTGGGGACTACACTCAGTGGGCGGGTGGTTGACATTTTGATGTGTTGCATACTCGCGAACACATTGTGATGGCCCATCGTGGCACTTTAGATCCGCTGTCAGCATTTCCCGGGTTGTAAGTTCTACAGCCCACCTCCAAGGCTAATGGGATGTGATTTTTCTTCTTGCTTAATCTTTTGTTACAGATTCTTTATGTGCGTCTTCGCAATAGGCCTAACGGTTACGTGTTTTCTGTAATGGGGTTGTTTAACTTATGCAACTAGTTCGTGGCAAAGTTCTATGTGACGATGTTTGACCTAATTATACACGCGATGGGTTCCTTCATCGGTGATATGGCACGTTTTGTTCATGTCTTCTGTTCTTCACTTTAGAAATGCGGCATTTTAAAATACAGAATCAGTTACACCACGTTGATGTTTAATTTCTAGGGAACAAAGCTTAGTACCATAATCTTCATTAAAAATGTAGCTGCAGCCTTGCAGAACTGCAGTCATGCAAATTGGTGGCACGTGAAGGCAATTAAATAACCATTTCTTCTACTTTACTTACGAACCACTTTTTCCCTCGTTTTCCTTCGCGTGGAAACATTTGTAGTGAAGCCAGTATAATTCCACAGTTAATCTTACTGCTCGACTCTTGTCCTTGACTTAATTCCACGGTAGTAAACTTATTCGGTTTTCGTATCCCAAATTACCTAATTGAGAAATGCGAGGCTACTGTTCATATTTCGTGAAAAATTGAAGTTTTGTTTATGTTTTTATTCATTTCGCCTGGTTTCCAAGCTTATTATAACCGAAATCTTGGTAACATTCTTAAATATTTACCGAAGCCAACCCCAAAATACCGGCACGATTCGCATTACCTTTTGGACACAATCATTCTTTTAACACTTAACCTGGAAAATCTCATTCGCTCGTGTTACACGAGGCAATTTCCTTGTATTTTCCCGGTTTACACATAAGTCCCCTTACAAAATCGTTTATCATAAACACCGTGTATGTAATATTTACGTATAAATGCCTATTTCTAAATCCGAAAAGACAGTTAACACGTGATCGGGATAGTCATAAATAAATTGTACACGAGTATTCGTAGTATCATGCTGTGTGATAATGATTTCCGTCCTCCTCAGACTAATACCATCATTAGTTACATTTTACTTAATTTTCGTTTCCCGTGCCTCTTCATTAAGAAAATTGTTATGGTCGTCATTTCAATGTGGGATTAAAATATACCGGCTGTCATTTTTATTTTCCCATTCTCATAATTTTCTGTCAGCAACAGCATTATCTAAATCTCATTTAATTTTGCTTTTCTAAGTGTTTCTTTTCAAGTAGTAACAACGGTTTATGATAGGCCAATTGCCCGGAGGATATTGGAGCAATTTTTCAAGTTTCTCATTACCAGAAATTGATGGTCTCTCAAAGCGTTTACAAAGATCAATAACATTGGTGTACGTGACCGCGGCGCTTTGGTAACCGAACACAACAAGGCGTAAGACCGAGTGGCGAGCGGCAACCGACGACGGGTGGTAAGGTAACACAATACTCACTATAACCGCAAGGACGGTGGAAAATGCGAATCTCTGAAGAATTTGACTCATTCATGAATAGATGAAATCGTGATCTTTGATCTCAAGAATAACATTTTTTTTTAAAGTAGCAAAGCAAACGTGTAATAAGTCTTTTTCTGAGTTCAAAATAAGAATCGGAATATACAACCCAAGGGCTTAGCATTATAAAGACTGTAAAACACATCTTAACGAAGCCGAAAGGCACTTGTTCTCCCGTCATTGCGATCATTTTTTGTTCTACACCATACCTGGGAACCTTCTAGTTACGGAGATATTGGGGGTAAATTTTCCAACTTTTTGACAAGTTTTTTTTAAAATACAAGTTTCTAATGTAAGATTTATACTTAAAAGGCCTCCACGTCCCGTACTATTTAATCAGCGCAATGTTTTGAGTGCGTTACATTTAGTTCTACCACACAAAACATGTTTTTGCACCCCAAAAAAAAAAGTCGTTTCCTAGCAATAATTTTTGCGTAAAGTTACTTAGTTTGATGTACAGAATGCTTGGTTGACGGCTTCGTGATGAGGACCCTGCTATTACACCCTGTACATGTGCTGTATGTGCGCACCAACTTACCTGCCCTGCCTGTGATTATGGTAGGTAGGCCTCCAATGGCACCGGCAACGGTTTAGTAACACAATCCTATAAGACAACCAGAAAGGTTACAACATTACAACACATTCCAAAGATTGTACAGATGAAGTCGGTTAAAAAGATAAAGAAAACAGTATACAAGAAGCAGTCACATAGATCTTTGATGTACGCGATTGACAGTGGCGGCGTCACAAGAAATCGGACACAACGAAGCGTACAACCGCTGCAGTCGACGGGTTAGTAATGCGATACGAGAAACCGCAAGGACGGCGGAAAACGCGCATCTCTCAAGTATTATAATTTAATAAAAATAGACGATACTGAGGCGGTGTCTTTGCTATTCGCAGGCTGGTTAAACATGTTTATGGGATCGCAGATAGATCATCCAGCTAAGAATACATCATTTCATCAACTTTTGGTATCTAGTGCTAACAATGTAGCTGCTGATTTAATTATAAATAATAGATAGTCGATGTATAAATTTCTACTTCTCGAGTCCCAATTTTTAAATCACCACATTCTGTACTTTCACCTTCTAAAAAATTTCATAAACGTCTTCATCTTCAAAGAAGTATTCATTACGCTATTAAATTGTTTGGGTTGCTGTCACCCTGAGCTCGGTCCAAAGAATGAAAGTAACAATACCACACCGTACATTAATATTTCGGAGACCATTAATCATTAGAAATATACATATGTCCGAACTGACACTGTTTAATTAATCAACACTTAGTTAATTACCACAACTTGCAAGGAGCTTCACTTTTTCTACTAAAATCTTTGACGCCACAAAAAACTTAATTACAATAGGCTCATCTAAAGTTTCCAATCAAATGAGTCTGCGAAAATTTTTCGCTTTGTCATTCATTAAAACGTCAATGTCAAAAGCCAAATTCTCGTCAACTGGAGATAAAAGTAGACCATAACAAACGATATCTCCGTAGCATAAGCAAAATGACTGGTGATCGGAGTGATATTTGTCTTGTAATTGCAGCGGGTAATTCTAGCAATTTGCCATTTGTTCTTCGAATAGATCATCGGCCAAAGTCATGGTCAGACTAATGCGTATAGTCTGCTTGTACGATTTTGGGCATCCTCCGGTAAATGTGTCCTCAAATCCAAAGTTATTTAGTGCGCTATTTCCTTCACTTTTGAGTAGTAAATTATACTCACCTTTTGAAAGCAAATTGTCGTTGATTTGCTACAAACCTAAGGCCTTGAAGGGTTAACAGTTTAGTACTGAACATTCCAGTCAGCCTTGCGTTGTGTAACGTTTTCGTAACTCAGTTATCTAATTTGCACCTTGCAGTTACTGCTTCAGACGATCTATATCTTTTAGCGATAAAAATTTAATAATAATGATAAAGCGACATTACTGTTTACAATTCAATGACGTTCTTGTATCATTAGACGTTTTGTATACTTTTCCCTCATCCAATGTTTGTTTAGCTTCAACGTCTTCTTTTGTATCTTTGTTTTCTTTTCCCGTATGTTCAGTGATTATTAAGGCTATTTTAGTCGTGGCAACTATCCTTTCTCTTTTAGCATCCTTATCTCGGTTTACGTTATTTTGTTCTTTTTCGCGACCAAAGTCCGCTTTAGCTCTTCTGTTAACGAACTTAAGTGATTTCGATTTGTTAAACGGATAATTGTCAATTCCACGATCACTCAGTTATCCAGTAGTTTAACGACCGTCTGGGAATTTACCATGTGACACATCTCCAATATAATTTCTCTCTAAGGTCGTATCAATCTCTCTGAGTTTTCTACTGTTTAATCGACTGTTGAGTCATCGACAAACAGCTGACCATTCTTCCGTAAAAATTCAAGTTCAATATTCAAAATCAATGTCACTTGGATCGTTTGTTTTTTTCGTCCGGCGTCCGGCGACCGTTACGTCATTGACGCCGCGAAGGTAATCCGGCGGACAGCCACCCGTGTCGCCCGCCCGACTTGTTCCCTCTTGCGTAACGTTTACTTACTCCCTTATACACTGCAACTAAATAAGGTCATTAAAACGAAAAAGGGTTCCAAATATTACGACGGCTCCCAACTGCAACGGCAATTTCTAAAAATTCTCAGTTCATTACGGTACTATTGACAAGTCTTTAATTTATCTGTTTCTTTTATCTGAGAAATTCTCTCTTTATAAAGAACCATCGGAGTGTTAATCAATGTTCTGTTATCTACTTTATCTGTGGCCAGGTAGCGTCCATATCAGGTGCCGAGCGGCTTTTTGTCTTGTCCGAAATCGACCATGAAAATTGATGGTGTCATGTTTTAAGACATAGAATAGTAAAAAGGTCTTTGTCATTCGAGACATTTGATGCTATAAAATATCAATAGATAAAAGTGTTCGCCACCTTGATTGATCGATGTTCTGATAAGGCGGGTTTTTCCGTGGGATTGACGCAAAACGGTGTTGTTACATTTGTCGCAATAGCTCGTTTACATAATGCGAAGAATAAATAAAATGGCTTATTTAAAATATTTAATTGGACGTGATATTCGTTTACACCGTGCGAATATCGTCTTCATTTGTACTCAAATATGCAAATTAATCTATCAGGTTGACATTAGGACGAACCATGATTTATAGCTCGTAAAAGTCCTGTTGTGATCAGCAGAGGAAGTATCGAACCGTATCCTCACCAAATAAGTGAATTATAAGTGAATTGCCAAGACGGATTTTAATTCTTTACTCATCCGAAACAGCTTAAGGTGAAAATTAATGTACCTGTCATTAACTTCAAAATCGCAACACCAGAATGTGACCAAAACAACATTAAAATGTTTGTTAAAATTTCTCTTTTGGACCAACTTACAGGTATATAATAATAACTAATTTACGTCCAGCGCAAACAATTATCAGCAGAAATAATTCTCGTTCCACTTGTGTTACTTTCTTCGAGGCATCGAGTAACGGTACTTGAGCTTTGTTTCAAGATTCAAGGCTGAAGTGGCCCTTACGACGACATGACAGAAAGTTCAGAAGATCTATGAAAAAAACCTGTATAAGAAAATTAGTCTGAGTCCACTTATCTATTAAAATAAACTCTTTAACAGCAATGGACTTATCCATTGCTGTTAAAGAAGAAAGGGTGATTTCTGCTTCAGCTGCAGGTTTCTATGTCATTATGGCATCGCTATTTGCCGTCTTAAGTTGCTCATTATCAGATATATCATTCAACCATTGTGGTATTTGCAAGAGCTTTAGAGATTTCTCTTTTTCTGTTCATATACGAACTGCATTTTACGACGTTGTGAAGAGTAGACTTTCTGTATCTTCTGATATTGGTGACTCGTTGGTAGCAAACCGTAACGGTTTGATAATTCGTTTGTAGATGACTTTTTAATTCCTCATTCACTGCTCAAGCTGTTGCACGTGTTATGGTCGATGATTCGGTGCGGTTTTATGTAAGGTGCCAACGTCAAGGTTAGTAAGAAAGCAATAGAATTCGTAATACATGAAAAATAAGTTGTCAATGTGTTGTTTTTATGCAGTAATAATGTAAATAATCTAGAGGATACAAAATTTAATAAGTATAAAGATATCAAAATAATAAAAATATCATAACATTTATTAAGACTGCATCCAAATAAACTGCATTAGTCATCATTATCAACGCTACGATACTCATCGGGCATTCTCTTTCACCTTTACCTCGTCTCTATAAAGCTGTCAAAGAATTGAGTCCATCTGATGACAGGTGATAATTATAAAACACCCGTTGCTGTATATTATCCGACTTTTTTCAATGTCAATGTTGGCTTTACCGCTTCGAGACAGCTGTTCGCGTGCTAAGACATTCTTGTTTCAATCTGTTTAGTTTCTTACGTTCAAGATAGAGGAACTAGACCCAGCCTGTTTTAGAAATAGTATCTTGGTCCGAGATCAAGATGTATACAATGTTTTCATCGATATTCTCGTTTCAAATAATGCATTCACTACGTTTATTTTGTCGTACCCATAACATTGAAATTGATTTTGCTAACATTTAACGTCATCACCTACTTTGCAAAACTTTCGTGCGAATGACCGAAAAGAGATCGTAATTTCACTTATTACTTATCACCTTACATTTTCACTTGGATTTAAATAAGTAACCTAACATTATCTCTCTAATAACGATATTTTGTTAGTACACATCGACGTTTTGCCAATAAGTCTCTCACGTTCTCATCGTTAAACTTGCACTTGACACTGTTTGTCGTCGGACATTAATCTACTAATTTCAAAAGTACTTCTTTGGCTTCGACTGTTTCGTTGGTAATAGTGTTTTCAAATTAGCCGTTTCATACTGCAGTTTTATCGAACGGCTCGCGTGAGGTCCGACAGAAATGTTGTTGAGTTCTGTCTCCGCCGGTGTCCCAAATACCAATTATGAGGTAAAATTTATAGCGTCGACTGCAGCTCGATTGTCATACATCACGAAGGTGCTGCGCTCGGATTTTACTTTTGTAATTAACCGTCGCGTGTTTTGTTTTTTTTTGGAATTCACATTCCTAGTGAACCTACACGATAGTCTGTTTTTCATACGCATAATTATTTTTCTTTATGTATGCTACAAAATTGTGTCAAATGGGTCTTCGTGGAATAAATTAATTTTGTGTTTCGTAATTAAGAGCTTTGACATTTACTAATGTTTCCATTAGTATATGCCAAGCTTACTGTATACCGCAATTCCCCATAGGTCTGGAGACAATCAAATTACTACTAATAGCTTTAGTACTTTATGTCGCTATTCTGGGATGGGCTACTGTCAAGGTCTAGCGGTTAACGACCTTATTTATTAGCTCGTATGTTTATTTATTACTCTCTTGTTTACTTGATTGGGAAGGAGAGAGGCGTCATTTATTGTCGCTTCCTTGCTTAGCTGACAATTACGACCACCGGCCATAAGAACTTTATTGAATCCTATAAGTATTATTTTTTTACACTTTACACTCTTCTTCCTGACTTGACTATTATCATCATCAAGAATTGTTTCCGAGTCAAATGTGAACCATAGTAAGACGTCTATATTCATATTTTTCACTATCATTGTCTTGTTTATCCCTTGCAAATTATATGTACACATTACCACCAGTACTCTTTGTTTTAACTTTATAATAACCACATTCATAATTTTCCCTTTCTGACTGATTCCGCGAATCCCACCATGACCATTAAACGGTTTAATGTAAGTAGAGTAAACCCCATGGTACCACGGTGTCCCGCGGTGCATGACGGCCATGTCCTGCGAATGTTCCCATGGGACTCAGGTGCCATTGTAATAAACTTCTTTTGAATTATTTATGGGATCATTGTTCGCCTTTTACGGTCAGATGATGTTGTAAATTACTTTTAGGAGGTTTCTCGAACAGGAACTTAAAGGCTTTTTATGTATTTTATTTTATTTTAAAGTAGTTTGATAGGGATCAATGTAAGTTGGATCAAACTAAAAGGTTTTGCTTTGTTTTATGAAAAAAATAACAAGACTGGAAGGATATTGGTTCCCACGGAAATTGGGTTTGTTGTGTACTTTCTGGTTGGTATGCCAACGTATTAGACGAAGGAAAGAGTAAAACAATTTCCAAACGATCAATATCAGGTTAACGTATCTAACCTCGGTTTATTCATGGAATTTCCTGATGTTCATTCACTTCTACAATCTTCAGATTATCTTTTCCACGGTTCTGTATAATCTAACCGTTACTAATAGTTTCTCGTTTTCTATAATTGGTACTTAGTCGGAAACTAACGCTACTAAACATTGGAAATCGGCAAGACGTTTAATTACATTCATTACTTTCAGCATCTTTACGATTCTCGTGTATACGCCAAGTTCGTGTTACTGTATCTACAGTTCTGTTTAGCACAACAAATTAGCGAAATTACTCTCTTCGCAGATAAACTTTACGCTTTAAACCTACCAAGTTGGTTACAGCATCTATATTTACAATAACAAATTCATTGTGAACTCTACTGTCTTCGATCTAAGGTAGGATCTTCAGTGGTGTTAGGTTTGTTCTTGGCAGTTGTAGCTTTGTTTTGTTGGGTACACGTTTCACGGATTACCATCTGTTTACTTTCATGCTCTTGCAATTGTTAGTGCAGGTCATGTCATAGCATTCCGCGGAGATCTAGCGAGTGCTCGGGGCTCTTGGGGGTCATCATCTAGCGTTCTTACTAATGAATACCTTGTATAATTAATTACTTATGAATGGCTGTCTTTCAGAAAAAGTGTGACTTTGACTCTGCAAGTTTGTTATTACTTTCTAACTAAATGCTGTTTTGTCTTGAGAAATTGTTTGCAAAGTTAGTCAAAAATATTTTGTTTTTGTTTTCAGCTGAGGCAAAGGTTAATTGTTATTCTTTGTAAGTTGTTGAGCTATGTTAGACTCAAGATTACGAAATAATTAAGATGTCGAGTTTCTTTTTAGTAAAGTTATTAATAATGCATGGGAGTTCTTGCTTCTGTACTTTAATACATGGAGTAGAGATACTTAAGTAGTAAAGTACATTAAGATTGCCTACGAAAATTTCTTCAGTTATAATCAACAAAACATTACGCCTGTAATCCTCGAAGGGTAAGGCAGAAGTCTTCCTTTTTTATTACCGGTACGCTGAGTTGTGCCCACCTTTAATCACACATATACATTTCACCAGCTAACTTTTAAAATACCCAATGACACTTCGCTTGACATGGGAATCGAACCCAAGGTCTCACGTTCAGCAGTAAGCAGCAGCAACAATCCTTGTTATAAAAACGTAAACATCGTTTGCTATGTATGCAGCGCGGTTTAACAACACAAAGTTATTCAAAGTTTTCTCAAGTAAATTAGATTTTCTAATTTCTTCACACTTAAGTGTTGGTGTAATTCTCCATATTTAAGTCTTTTCCCTTACCTATTTCTTGTTTCCGTCTTATGTGGTTTTAGTTAAATGTTTCGTTATGGATCTGATCTGCAGACACAAACTTAAAGAAAATGACGAAGCTACGCCCAGCTTCGTCATTCTCTTTAAGTTTGTGTCTGCAAATCATCTCATCTGTGTTACAATATCTGATATAGTTTTTCCCCATAATGCATATTTGTATGTAAAAACTATATCAGAAATTGTTGCTAAAATGTTTACCTGTGTCTTTTTATAGATTAAGTTTTACGTTAACAGAATTGTCTCTTTTATTTACGGACTTTACGAGTTCTATTCCAATTGATTGTACAAATAATATATTTGTGTCTTGATGAGCTAAAGTTTACGAAGATTTGTGATCTACTTTAAAAATGTAGCTCAGTTTAACCTAGAACCCTTTGGAAAAATACCTCTCTACAATGAAAAGGCTAATTAAGTTCGGCTCACATTCTTATTTTCACTGACACCCTTTCTATTTCAAGACATTCTTCGTATCAACCATTGTCTGCTATTTATTTCCATCACCGATTTCATCTTCTCGATAAACCAGTCATTTACACCGCAGTATGAAAGCAATGTTCAATGAGAGTGCCGCAAATGGCTCTTTGCCTCCGTGGCTCCGTCTAGCGAATTACCTGCCATCTTTAACCATTCACGACTATTGTTACTAAGTACCCTGTTTGGTCTCTTTGGACTCATCTCATCTTAAATTATGACCTTCGTTGGACCGATCCGATTTAATGGGTGAAATTTTTGCCTTCGTATGATTGACTATGTTACTGTTACTTTCTTCTGTATTCAGTTTACGTTCGGTCTTGTTTGAAGTACTGCGATGACGATCAGTTTTATCAAATTCGTATACGTTATTTATTCTTTGAAGTGAAACGGAGAATAATTAGTGTTTTTTGGATTTGTTTGTTTCCTTTCACCCTATCCACTTTTGATAAAACATACAAAAAAACGTGAAGATACACGGAGACGACAGCCTTAATTTAGCTAGGTCAAACATAACCACAGAACGGTTTTACGTTTTTTTTGTCGTTTAAATGTATGCTTTTCCTACTTTCGGCTTGATTTGTGTCTGCTATTTTGTTTTGCTCTAAAACAGCGAACGTTGGGATCTAATCTAGCGTACAGTAAACCCGATATAACAGTGCTCTCGTTGAGTTGCGTGTACGAAACAGTTTGTAGTTCGGCTAATGGTTGTCAAGCACGGAAGCGGCTGATCCTGGACCTTTAACCTCTCAGCAAATCATTGGTATAAATAATAAAATTACGACTTTCTAAACGGTTATTAAGAGTCACTTAGCACAGTTTTGGACAATGTGATGTAAAGGTAGGTTAGTGGCGTCTCGTTGTTTGGTGTCGTGACGCGAATGCGCGCGTTTTTGCGCGTTCAATCTCACTTTCACGTCATGTCCTTATTAGTCGGATATTGTTCAAAATTTCGATTTCGTTCGGATGCCGCGGGCACCGGGTCCGATTATGTTCTAAAATCGGAACAGTTATAGTTTCTTTGTGCCTCGTTGCGGTTGAATGCTTGTAACGCATTAAGGCTCGAAGCCTAGTCTTCTGACACGCGATTGTCGCGTTTTTTTTGTTTTACATGGCTAGTGGAAGCTTGAGATTCTTTCCAGTGCATTAACCCTTGCTTTTATGGGTGCAGATTAGTTTTCATTGCTAGAATTTGTATTAGGTAAGAACTATTTTTATGAAAAATGATTTCAAGGTAAATTTATATCAAATCAACAATTATGCACAAACCATATATACAAAAATACAAATAAGAAGACCATGCATTTTCAAGAATTGTGAGGTGTGAAAATCAAAATGTCATCGTCACTAGACACAAAGATAAGAATGAATTATATATATTATCTTGATAATATAATACGGAAACCCTATCTTCTACGTAGCACTATCGCTTGACCTTGACAATGTTCGATAATTAGCAAAGATTTGTATCTTTTAGCTTTTCAGCATTGGATGATTATTTCGCAACATTATAACAGTTAATTTGATTGTACTTACTGAGGATTCACATGATTAAAGGAAGCCAAAATGCCAATTGAAGCGATTAGATATTTAGGTCTACAAAATATTTTTTGATTATTAGAAGGTTGGATGCGAGGAACAACCATGACTTCTTCAATCTGAGTAAGGGCGTAGGTCTTTGGTGCTCAAGAAAAAAAAATTGCTAATAGTCAGGTATAACAAAATTTACCGGCTCTATAGGCACATGGAACTGAGGTTCCTCATGCTTACTTTACAGTCTTTTCCTTTTCTGCTGATTGACTACTCCTTGCCCACGAAAAGATCTAAGGCTTAGTTCAGCTTATATCCACTTTAACGCGTTCACCACTGTCCATTGATCACTGCAGCGGTTTACAGATGTAAAGCGCACTAAGGTGTAAATTCTCATATTAACTTTGCCGAGCTCCTCGCTCCATTTATGCCGCCATAAAACTTAAGCAGACGGTCAAGTTGAAAGGCAAGTCGGCTTGTCCTCTGTGTAGTGAAATCTCGTGAACCATTAAGTTTTAAGAGGCGATTTGCATCCTACGCATTTGTAGGAACGCTATATATTTTGCAAGTTATTTTTACTTTTCCCACTGAGAGAGAAGAATACCGTTCTTATGTAGTTGAACTTTTTTGCTTATAACTGTTTAGCTAGCAAAGTATAGCATGCCTATCCATTGCTAGCTTATTTCACACTTTCTAATAATAACTAATTTGTGTTGCTAATTAAATTTTCATTAACACCGAAAACATGATATTTACCTAGTTTACTATTTGTTTTGAGTTCCGGATATTTGGGCGCTATTGCAAGCACCATTGATCATGGATAAACTGTGCTTGCAAGTTATTGCGGGTGGATGTTTATGAGCAGACAAATCGGTCTACCCTGTTTCTAGTTCGTTTTTCGTGTTCATGGTAAATATCCTGTTTTCAGTGTTAATGATAATGTCAGTGATCATGTCAGTTTAAAAATACAATTTTCTACCATTGAGCTGAAGCGCGCCACTGCTCGATGGACGAAGGTCTTTCCTTCCATCATTCGCCTTTAAAGACAATACTTGACTATTTTCATCCTACTGCCACCCTACAAAGATTGTCACTCTACCTACACCTCTTATTATATCTACATTTTCTTTCGTACACGTTCTTCCTAAAATATAAGGTGTATTTAGGCCCTAACTAGCCAGCCCCGCCGCCTCGTCGTCGGTCAGCCAGGAAGCGCCGGCGCACGATCACCCAGGGCGTTGGTTTTTCGTGACCCACTGTAGATCTTATTATTGCCTCACTAAATGAAATTACGTGCCGCTTAGCCGTTAGTGTATCGAATGAACTTTTCTAATCAGCTCGACCAGTGTTGCTAAAGTTTTAGTTATGCAGGGGGTGAGGAGGTGTAAGATTGTGCTTTTAATTTTGTGATATTGGGAAATTACTTGGGATTTTTTTGTGCAGATGATTTTAGTAATAAGGTCAAGGCCGTGATTTTACCATAGCACGTGATTTTGCTGAGCACTGTTACTGTTGTTATTCATGAAACTCAAGACCAAGATGGAAATCGCTTAAGTTTCTTGCAGATCAACAACTTGCTGAGGAATTCAGAACAAAGGATATGTTTCCTCTCCATTGTCACTTTGTTCTGCATCTTTGCAAGATGCAAAGATACAAGGACCAACTCCCAAATAAAAGTTCATGTAGCCAATGCTAGATTTTTAAAGTGACTGTCTATAAACTCTAACAGTCAGAATCGAATATGGTAAAATGATCTCAGATCTTGCTTGATCGTTATGGCAAACACGGAGCCCTGATCAAATTGCGCTCTCGCACTTGACTACCACTATCTATATCGCTGAATTTAAAATGTGATTTACTCGTTTCACTAGCGGAACTCAGCGATATCGTGGAAATCGCAAGCGCATTTTCTTCAAGCGTCGTTTTTGCGGCTTTACTAGAGATCAGGAGAAAGCATTTGCCTTGCGGCCTATTTCTATCCATATCTCTGTCACATTACAAATTAACTTTCGAAGCTTCTGCTTCGACATGTGATCAGTCAGACGTTGATAACCGCTCATTGAGTGACGCTGAGAAAATGTAGAAAAAGTTGTTGCACAGCCTAGCAGCTTCGTCGAGTCATTTGTAAAAATAGTTTAGCCTGAGAGGGAAATCTATGAAGTTTCATAAAGTTTAATCGTGAAAGTCGAGGCGAGAGTTTGAGCTGTAAGCTTTCGTTCTATATTTTGCCTTGATAAATTATAACACACGATATCTAGATCCGGTACAAGATGAAATGTGGGGCATACAAATATTTCCTTCGACGAGGAGAATGAAATCGCTACTACCTTCAATGTTCGCTGTACGTGTCCATATTTCCTTTCCAACATTGACAACTGTGTTCATGTTCTTCTCAAATATTTGCGTGTGACAGGCAGATAAGCGGACACTGAGATGTGTTGATAATATCTGCATGTCTTGAGCTGCACTGATGAAATCATGTGTATTGTATTTTGTTTATCTTTGCCATCTGTTGTGTTGTTTGGCCTCAGGAACTCGAGAAGACAGATGGTACTTGAGTATCAGTTGGATGACCTGTAGTCAGCAAAAGCCGCAAGGACGCAGAATACTGCATCCTAAAGGCTTTTGCTGAACGTTTCGACTGTCAGTACGTGAACCACTGCTGCATGATTCACGTACTGACTAATGTTAACATATGGTCTTGATTTTAAATTTAATTTAATTTAAAATAATTTTAATAGTGATGTTGATTTTAATTGTGATGTTGATTTTAATTAGATTTTATTTTAATTTGATTTTTAATTTTAATTGTTATTTTAATTGTGATGTTGATTTTATTTGTGTTGCTAATTTTATAATTTTTAATTCTGTTTAATTTGTACCTGTATGTGTATTGTATATGTATTGTGTATGTATTGTACCTATAATCTAAAGCTGATTGAAGTAAATAAATAATAATAAAGACCCTCTTTATTATTATTTATTTATTTTAATCAACTTTCCTTTATTGGTAGTTCAATTTTGAAGAACGGATGTCTGAACAATTTAAATGCAAGAGTAATCGTGAATTAAGAGTATTTTAACAATTTATGTAACAAAGTAAAGATAAAACTAATCAAATGATATAAGATATACCTTGTGAAGATATTTCTAAAATAAACATGATGCAAGTATATCGATAAAGAAAGTTACAAGAATAGAGATAAAGTATTTTGCAAAGCTAAGAAAGCAAATAAATACTTCAAAGTATTGCCGACACTGAAATAGGTTCAACAAGATTCTGAAGTGAAATAATTACTTACACAAGTATACTCAAGTACAAGTGCAGACACAGTAGTAAACAGTTATTAAATGATAAGAATCAGACGATATCTCGATAACTCGATGAGTTTTACAGTTTTCAAGTAAACACTATCAAGAATGATGGAAATATAGTTTACGATCGATTGTTCTAAGATAATCTACCTTTATCTGATCGTTTCCACAATTTTGATGAATCTAATTTGAAATTAGTAGTTGCGTTGGTAGTAGTTTTGAAAGATATAATTTTATTATTGCTCCTAGCTTTATAGTGTTTTGCTACTTTATTATCATTATTGCTGTCATCAACCTGTCATTCTGCTCCTAGTGTTGCGAGCCTATTGTCTAGACCACTTGGATGGATAAACTCATTGTGCATTTGCAAATGAGCGCGCGATTCGTCATCCGTGATAGAAATATGACTAGTTTTGGGTTCCATATCGAGTGAATCGACTGTGGGATGATTATGTGTCATCAGGGAACTGGGGTTTCTTTTATCTCCTTTTTTGTTATACCTGAAACGTCTTTATTTAGACTGAGGCTAGGCAAAACGAAAATAACCTATTCGACTTATGCTACCTTGCTTTATTTTATTATCTTCAAGGTTAAACTCGCTAATAGCACTAACAAAAAGAACCCTATAAAGGTTGACGACGAAAAATGCCGTAATGATTACATTAGCGTTAGCAGTGTTACCCCACGTAACAAAGGTTAGTTCATATTTCACACAATAACAGTTTCCGGCACGCATAGTAGCCACACGATACGTTTATTATCTGAATCACCTTTTATTAAAACAAGAACCCTTGTTTTAAACTTGCATTCAAATTTAACAGTTCCAATGAATTTATTTTAGTCTGATTTCGTTGAAAAGACTTTGGAATTTTAAAATTGAAAATGTCGATTGTCCGAAAACTTTTTCATGATTGCTTCTAAAGGGAGACATTCAAAGCTTTGATGCAGCTGTTATTTTAAACGAAAGAATTGACTAGATTTGCGTCACTGGAGGCCTTGCTACCTCCATTAACATGTTGACAGTTGGTGTCACCAAAGTGCTACAGATAGTGCTAAATGGTGGCAAAAATCAATAAATCCCATTTAATGCAGGGTCGAACGTACGGCCTTGAGCAGCACCACTATCAGCCAAACAAACTGCTCCACTATACTTATCTTATCACCATCAAACGCGCATTCAGGTCAAGTGATGAAACGCCCTGCTTCGTTTGTGTGTCTCCTATGCCGATTAATTTCAGATTTACACACTTTTAATACGCTTTTAGGGATTATATGTCTGTGTCATTGTTGGCCCAAATAGTTTCGAAGAGAAATCTCTTGAGGAATGCTTGGAGCAGGTTAATTAAACTCGTGAATATTCATTTACTTACTTTTAAGGGGTGAACGTAAAAGCTTTAGTATCTAGACAGAATCTTAATCATTAAGTCTTGTAAACAATTTCGATTTCCGCACTTTCATATTAATGGAGCGGGGTTTCGTTCAGGAGCTTGTGTACCGAATAAAATTATTGGAGCGAAATAGACCTTAGCTTAGACTAAATTGAATAAATAGAGAAGCGAAAAGCATTATACGTACTAGAATATTACCTAAGAAACTTCATCGTCACAGAGTTTTCCAGACGGTACGGTGCCTAAATCTTAGCCTGTTATCGTAACGATTATATAATGTCATAACTGTAAAGTAATCAACAGTACTTTTGGCGTGTATTAGTAGATTTCACGTGACGATAATATTTCCTCAAAACAATGAAGTGTTTGAATTCGTGAGTTTGTTTTGGTAAACTCACACGCCACACGCCTACGTTTTCGCTGCGTCGTCGTCGTCGCCTTGGTTCGCCGAAACGGGACAAATGGTCTCGTTCAATTAATGTTTGGACTGTTACAGTGTTGTACAAAACATTTTCAATGTGGGTTTGTTTATTGAAATGTTCGTAATTTTGCGGTGTTTCGCGATTTACTTGACATTTTGCGATTATGATTTGAAGGTTTCTAATGCCTCTGTGATGGTCGTTGTCATTGAATTCTGGTGTAGTCTAATTAATTTTAGTCTTGAATTTAATATTGGATTGTTTGTTCCAACTACGTAACAGCGAACATGGCAAATATTCTGTGTATATTTATTTCATTACCTAAACCATGTTAATTTGACTTTTATGCGTGACATTTACTTTATTGAACGTGATAACTTTCAATTTCTCTCTTACGACTTCTGATGAAACTTAATTACTTAGGCATTAGATCTTCTTTATCTTTACCCAGATCAATATAGCTAATAACAAGACTAATTTGATAAAATCTTGATTGCCGTTCGCCATTAAGACGTGAAAGAAATTGCTTGAATTAATTTACGGAAGCAATTTCAAAATGAAATAACATTCACCTATGAAAAAGTTATGTAACTTTTTACTTTAGTTTGTAAATAAAAAGTAATTATTAATTAGCTTCCTTATTAGGTCTTCAGTGTCGAGTAACTTTCTCGTTTCAGATTAATTTATGATTTCTAACGACTCTAAGTATTCACAGAAAATATTTTTATGTCTATTTAATTACTCGTTTTTATTTTGTTCTCTGTAGCGGTCTTCGTAACTGTCTTCAACAATTTATACATATTATGAAATCCATTCATTAATATCCCCAGAACAATCATAATAATAACAGACAGTCAATGTCTGTTATTATTTTATTTGTAGCTAAAGTAACACCAAGATACTGCAGCACTACAGCCAAATGCAAACACGGGTGCGACTCTGAGAAATGATAACGTATCTCATAAACAAATGAAATGCATAAGACAACTGTTTGATTTAGAGCAACACAAGATAACGAAGAACACGCCGACCGTGTCTGAACATTTTGCATCTAAATATGCAAAAAAATATGGCAATGATGTCACCCAAACATGAAGTGTTTGGATAACACAGTTTGAGTGTTGTACTCACGGCAACTCATTGTTTGCCGTTCTCGATTTTAAGTGTGAACTTTAGGAAGTGACATAGAAACAGGTGTGAATAAAATTTTATAGATTCACAAGAGTTCATCCGGAGGTAAAGCTAGTAAGAATAGACTAGTAACAAAACGAGAGAAAGGACTCCAAGTTGCTTAGAAATAAGTTTCTATAGGAAAATTAATTCATTTTACTAATGATAATCTGCATACATAATTATCACATTCACGCTTTCTAGCTCCAGGGTAGTAAGGCTTTAAACCGAAGAAATTATATCGATGATATGTTACGGGCCACATTGTATTGGTGTCAATGCTATAACGGGGCAAAACTGGCAACAGATTGCTAATCCTTAAACCTCGAACAGTGCGGTAACTTGATCCCTCCATATAGGAAGAAGGATATATTATTAAAGCTAAATGTATTTCAGCAGTACTTATATCAACACTAAAGAACGCAGACGTAAAAAAACGAAGGTAGCTTCAAATCCTACTTATTACTTGTCAATCAATAAATGCTTACTTCGTTAATCAATTCACAAAAAAGACATGACAAATTACCAGGAACTATATGATCAAAAATACACAAAGTTTTTTATCCAGTAATTACAATTTAGTGAAGGATTAATATAAGGCAAGGACTTCTAGAATTTGGACGTATTGTGGGCGAATATCGAAGCTTGATAAATAAAAATCAGATTGTGAAACCAAACACCTACTTTGTTAGACAAAGCAGTGCCGTAAGCATTCGATAATATGTGGGCTGAAAGCCAACGATAACACTCATTCTCTGAATTGACTGGTTCATGATAAAAGTAAAATGATATATGGGCGTTGCAGATTTGGCAAATGATGTCATTAGCATGTCAGCAATGACCAAATCCGAAGTTGGAAAGATCAGGGACAATTTTAACCAAATTGCGAATTGCCGGCCAAAGCATATATAAACATATTGTAGTTAAATCAACTTAACTACAATATGTTTTGTTGACACACTGCAATATTCAGAAGCACTCAATGCAAGATCAAGCGGAACTATTCTATTAACAAAATATACCTAATGATTTGCTCAAGGAAGTCAATGAGTTGCATTGTCATCATTTGATGAGCGTGGGCGAGTGTCATTACACTTCCTAATAACATTTACATAATATTGTCAACGAAGGTCAATGTCTTGCTTGTTATCTACCTACACTGTATCAATTACAACCCTCTTCAAGGATATGCGTGTTTACTTATAAAGAATTCGTTAAGCTTACTCTTCTTCCTTTATTGTACTATTCTCTTGATTTATTTTTACTCGTACGTCTGCTAGATCAAGAATATTGTTAATTTTTCATGTCTAGTATTATTCAATCCTGCGCCATTAACATTCATTCCTGCATCATCGGACTCCACTATAGATTTTTACAGTATTGATCAAATATAATCTTCTTTAGTTTTTATAACCAATGATTTTATGAATTTCAAGGGTTTGATTTAGAACTGGAGGAAAGACTCACTGTTTGCGAGAAGGGGAAGAGCAGCAGGCAAAAAAAAAAGGAATTTTAATTTACTACTTACGTACTTCATTAGTTATTGTTTCTTCGATTTACTCTTTAAGTCACGTATAAATATCAACAGCATTTCGATATTGTACTTCTCTCAATAACCACCGCCGATCAAAAAAACGTTAATTCAAAGTTAAACGTCCGTAAACTCATTACATCTTACGTGTAGCTATTCCTTCTGTCGGTCCGTCGGTCCTCGTTGGAGCATAAATTGATTATATTCATCATTACGAGGGATCCGTACGTGATACTTAGGCTTCTTACGTGACACCATCTCGCTTTTTGCCTGCCGCCATGTCTTTGACACTTTTCAGATAAAATGAGAATTTAATACATGTTTTTTTTTTGGTTGGTTTTTGTTAAACGTTGTCGTTACGGTTGGTTAGTGTTGATGTAAATGATGATGATAGTCTGGTAGTGATGTAACTTTAGCTTTACATTCATCGTCAGAATGGGCTGTATTATAATTTTGAGTATTTTCATTTCTTTCTTAGCACTTTCGATGCGTATTGCCAGGCGCTGCGTTTCAAATTAATTTATTGTTCTTGAATTAGAAGTAACCTGATCAACTTGAACAACCTGAATCTATTCAACCCGTTTGAATTCAACACCTGTGCGTATCGAACACCTTGTTTCAATTCTTAAGACGTATGTAAATTAAGCTTCAACTTGTTACAAAATTAGACACAATACAACGAGGCGTTGAACTACTCCTACAATTCGATGAAACGGTAATCTAAACGCGAATATTTTTTGCGTAATCAAGGGAATCAGATCGTGGAACGAGGCCCATTCGGTGGAACCTCTTTAATCTCCAAGACTCCGCCACATATTTGTCGTCGCCATCTCAAGTGTACAGTTCGCAAATTGTCGATTCAGAGAAACGCGCCTGTATTTAGTTCAAGTTTAAAGTTGTCCAACTGCATCGGCAAGTTGGTTATATAAAAGTGTAATGTGTTATAATGTTATGCCAGGATGGGTTTGTCACGAGCTCGCGGGGGTGAACGCACTGCGCAAATATGTTCGCTCTGTTAAAATAAATCTTTGTATGTTTCATTATTTTTCATTACTATATGCCCCGTTGAAGATACTGTTATTGTATACGTTGTATTTATTTCGCAAACAATTATATTTCTATTAGTGAACCACCCAAGCGATACAAGCTGTATTAAAACTACAATTAAAAGCTGCGATTTGCATGAAAATCAGATCAGTAGTTTTCAAGATGGTAAGCTATGAAGTGTGTAAGAAAAATCGAATAGAATAATAATTAACGCACAAGTAATCTGTTGTATAGCGGCGTCTTTATATTCATCAAAGTTAATCCAAAGATAACGGTGAACTTAATGATCTCTGAAGTCATTATTATATTTAGATGATGTGATGATAGCTGAATTATAAATAAGTCGTGTGCGTATCCGCATGTGAGAACACGTGAAACAGTTTATGATTGGTATTGCGAATCGTTCGGCGATTCTTATGCATAAATCAGATAAAGAGATTGGCAAGGAACCACCAAATATTGAACTGGATGGTCTCTTATATCAGGGACAGTCATAATGTTGGCGGAGAAAGAAAATAAGTTTGTGTAACGAAAGTTGCCACTGCAAAATACAAATCTAACGTTCGGAAAGCCTAGTGGCCTTCCAGAGGTAGTTCTAATCTATCGCTTAAAAACTAATAATGAAAGCTGTGGTGTTCACTAGAAACACTAGTTAGGGCTTAGAAAAAAACCACCAAATTATCAGTAAGTAGATGAACCACTTCAAGGGTGCACCCGTGCACGTGCACCCGCTGTCCGGGATAAGTGTGGACTGGTTGACACACGGAACCATCAAGCTCACGCTACGTTTATTAGTATATCACAGGAGCTATCAGGCAATTCATCCAGATTGGTCCTCAAATAAGGGTCTGTGTTGACATAGCAAATAGTACTTCTGTAACTAACGGTCCAAAGATTGCCATCTTACCTTCAAGTTGTATTAAAGTAATTCAAGTCGCTACCGTTCAGAATTTCGCCCGTCATTGTAAGGGAAACGGCTTCATATAGACTTCGGCGCTTTCTGCGAACCAGTTCTCATAACCCAGATGTATTAGCGGTATAGTATCGATGGATTTTAAAGTTTATGAAGTATTGAGGTGCCGTCGTGTTCTCAGGGAATGTACCATCCCGGTTCTTTGGTATTGTTAGATGAGGTGTTTTATTAAAGGGAAGTTAAGTTCGTCCCTTGCGACACTGCGATGTGATTGCAAAATCGTAGTAATGGCGAAATAAATGATAGTATTTCATATAAATGTTCTTCATTCATTGGATGGTTGTTCCGCAGGATGTTTACTCGTTTACATGATGAATGTTACAGCAATGAGTACACAATGATGTCTTGAATAATTTTCGCCCGTTACGAATTTAACTAAACGTTCGATGCGTGACCGCTCCCCATAAAACGAAAGGTCAATAGCATCAGTGCTTGGTTTAGTGGAGGAGTTGCGAAAGTAATGTTTGCGTAGGGTACATTTTTATTTGGTGTAGTATAGTTTTATGGGTAGTAATAGTATTTTCATTACTTTATCTTGTCTTGGAGTGTCCCAATTAGATTGGTTTTTGTGTCTCTTTCATGATTGGTTACGTCATTTTAAGGCTTCAGGAAATAAATTGGGGACACTGCCTCCTAATTGATTTCAGGCTTTAGGTACAGGCTCTGTGTCTATTAATAAGTACCCTTCTGATTGGTTTGGTAAACATGTTTTTGGCCTGCGTAACATTTACGGAGCATGACTGGAAATAGGCTAGTTTCCACCATCAATAAATTGCAAATCTATTTAGTCCGTCAGTTAGAGCATTGGAAAATATTGGACACGTATTTTTTGTTTTTGTAAATCAATGAATATTGACAAAAATAAAACGCATCAAAACTCGGGAGTGGGGGCTCGTGACGTCAGAACGCACATAAAATTATATCACGGCGTGACGTATTGAGAATTTTAAAAGCGTCGTATCTTCGTCAATTTTGGTTTATGTAACAAAAGAATAAATACGGGTCAAATACACACATCAAAAATGTCTAGGGATCAAGCATTTTTATGCGGATTTCTTGAGATTGAGATGTGGCTTTGTAATAAATTTATGATTTTATAAATTTATATGGATCCTTTTTGGTGCATTTCATAATTTGAATCAGGAACTCTCAATCAAATTCGAGTAAAAGATGAAAATAAGCTGTCAATATTTTCCCTATAAAAACATACAACGCATTGAAGACATTATTAGTGCTACTGTTTCCCTACTACTGATTAAAACCAACGTTATTACGGAGCGGCGACGTCATTTAAGCAGGGAAGAAATGCTCAGAGCCGTGGGAATGATAGAAGCTGGTTCCCGGCAACGTACTGTAGCTTTAGCTCTGAATACAAGTCAGAGTGTTATCAGTCGACTTTGGACACGTTACCGAAGCACTGGTACCGTGGCTGAGCGCCATGGAGGACGGTATCGCTGCACCACACGGAGACAAGACCGATACATTCAAATCTTAACTCGAAGAGCTCCAACAATAACCGCCATGATGTTAGCCGTGAGGCTTCATCACTCTTCAGGGAACTTAATTAGCGACCAAACAGTCAGAAACCGCTTGCATGAAGTGAACCTTCATTCCCGAAGACCGCTACGGGTACCACCTATAGCAATGCACAATCGTAGGATTCGATATCAATGGGCTCTTGAACACAGAAATTGGGCAGAAGAACAATGGCGTTTCGTGTGCTTTTCTGATGAGTCTCGTTTTGGTATGAGACCGGATACAAGACGTATACGACACTGGAGAACCCCTGGACGCCAACAGCGATTAAAATCCTGCCAGGAAGTCCATCCTTATAGTGGTGGAACCATCATGGTATGGGCGGGTATTTGGATCGGCGGAAGAACTGAGTTGATTTGGATCAGAGGCAACCTCAACGCTCAAATTTATGCTGAGACGATTGTATCAGACGTCATCGTTCCTCTACAAGTGCAAATCGGTCCCTTATTTCAGTTAATGCATGATAATGCACGACCGCACACCGCAAGAGTTGTAAGACAGACTCTCGCCGCAGCTAACATCAATGTCCTGCCCTGGCCTGCTCAGTCGCCAGACTTGAACCCGATTGAGCATGCATGGGATATGCTACAGAGAAGAGCTCTGCCGAATATGGAGGGTATCCAGTCGCAAGAAGACCTTTTTTTGTTGTTGCAACGAACATGGGCGGCCATTCCACAGCGTGATTTGGATGAACTCATTTTGAGTATGCCAAACCGATGTTCTTGTGTTGTTAGTGTTCGCGGTAGAAACACGGATTATTAATTGTTTAAGTTACCCAATAAAATTTTAAAGAAAACTGTTATTTCAGTCTTTTTTTCGAACTTTAATGTTAGTGGTTCAAATGTCAAAAATCCCTTTATTAGGAAAATGGCAAATTTCTTTATTAATGCAAAGGTGACTTGGTTTATCGTTACTGTGACAAACGAAAACACTTTATTTGATGAATCCTTAAAGAAAATTTTAATTAATATCAATCAGGAGAAAAGTTATTGCAAAAATATATGTTGATCCCTAGATACTTTTGATGTGTGTAGTTTTTGATAATCTGACTGACGGACTTATTAGATTTTTTCAGTACACAAGCCTACTAGCTCAATGTGACTTTATTATGTCGCTGCGGCAGAAACCAAAACTAGCGTAAGGGTGCAACCTTATCTATCGGGAATCTGCTGCCGACCTCTGTTTCTCGCTGTAGCAAATTGACGGTTCTCAGCGACAGAAAAGTAAAGGAGGATGCAAAAGTGCAACTCCGTGTTATCAGATGAGGCACGCACCCTAATTATTCCTTTTGGTAAAGTCGAATCAAATATTTTGAGTCACCATGATTCTACTCCACCATTTTTTGTACCATTTTGTATTGCATTACAAATAATCTGCGCATTCACCTGTTCACAAAGCCAGCCTGACGTGCTTCTCGTTAGCGATGGCTCGTAAAATGGAACGTACCGCAACTGCTCTTAGATACGCCAATAGAAGCGAAGTGCGGTGATAAAGAGACTGTGTTTGTCTGTCTCAGCCGCTCATCTTCAGAATTACTGAGCCGTTTTTGAAGTACCTATACCTGAACGCTGAGTTTTTCTTTTCTTTGGAGAGGTAGGGCCTGTACAGTATCTATTGGTGATCATAGCTCATTACATCTATAGATTAGAGATGAATTCTGCCAAAAACGTCATCAAGTGTCTGGCTTTCAATCTTCTAAGGTTCATCCTGCCTGCTCTCTAAAAGTGGTGACTTTTGACCTATGTATGTTTTTCTTCCGTAAAATATCATTAATTTACAATTAAAATAACCTCTGAAACTTTTAGCTTCGTTGAATAACAAACTAAGGTCGAAGCCCACAGTTTTTACAGTACGAGCGTAAAAAATCAGTTAGATGGGCGGACAGGAAGTGACGTTAAAATTGTCTGAAACCGGGTCGGGCCGGGTCGTTTCGCTAGTGCTGCATGCATTGATTGTGTTATGTGTGCACCGTGAAATTGTCGCTAGGTCGCCGGGGTCGATGACCGGCTGACAGGTGGTGATTCAACGAGTAGACTTTTGATTTTTAGAGGACAGGTTTTGTGGGGATTTTCTCGCGAAGTCAAGGTAGAGGAACATTTGCAATATGTAACTATTAGAAGTATGAATGGCGAGTGGTTTCTACCCCTTTTCCGTGTGACTACATGGTAGATAATTGCCGCAGTTACACAATTTTAAGAAAACGTTTTGTACCGTAAGCTGCTACCACAAAAATATTTTCAAGCAGTTTCTTGAAGTTACTTACGGAATATATTTTGGTACGAATGTCACCCTGTACTTTGAAGCAGTTTATGTATTCGTTAGAGTTTTGAATTAAATTATTTATTTGTTGGATAAAAATAATACACGTTTACTGTTCTCTAACTTCAAAATATCAGCAAAATGATGTTATAGGGGACTGCCTCGTTGGTGTAGTGGTCACAAGCACGACTGCTGAACATGAGGTCCTCGGTTCGATTCCGGGTCGGGAAAAGTGTCATTGGGTTTTTCATCAGGAATTTCTTAAGCAGCCGAGGAGTATGGATTTGCCCCTGGTTTATGGCAAAATGCTCCCTATTACATGGGACTTAGACATAACTGGCGAAATGTGGGTGTACTATTAGGTACACCTCTACCTAACTCTTTGGGGATTACTGGCGTGATGTTATAAATAAATAAATAAAATAAACAAATATCGCTCGACATTGCACACAGCGCCATCTAGTGCCACACTAAGCAACGAGGCTTGTGTCGTGGACACCAGATAGTTGATATACTACATAGATACTTTTTTGTTATGTTATGTTATGATGTTAGGATGCCATTCAACGTATACAAAAAAAAACCTCACCATGTTAGATCACCATTCACCATAGATTTATGTACAGGTTGATTACGTACGTAACTATGACAGTTAATAGAGTGTGACCATTTTGTCATGGTATTCGCTATGTGGGGATGTAATGCGACTCATCTTGTTATCGTTTTTAGGGCATAACGTTGAGCGAACTAAGTAATTCTGAGTTGAAATTTGACGAGTCATCTTGGCGATTGGTTTATGCTTCAGTGCAGAAAAAATGCGCTGTGTTGGCGGAATAATTAGGTTCTTTAATCGTTTGTAATTTCGTACTGTTTTGGAAATGATAAGTTAAGAGCCTATACTACCTCAAATTAGCAATTTAATATTTGGTAGTTCAAACTTCGTTTGAAATACTGTTAGAATAAAGTTCTAATCAGCTTGCACTACAAAGTGGTTGTTACGTCAGCCACTGCGGGCCGAATAGTGCGAAATTAGTGATTTTTTGCGATTTACAAAAAATCTAATGATTGGACTAAAAAATAAATAATTTATGACCTGCTTTATAGTTCGTTCAGTTCGTATAAAAAGTTTCATGATCTAATTTGAAGTATTTTATGATTGCAAGCGGTTTATTGTTCAGTTTAGAGGTAACTTTGGGTTTTTTTTTTCTATCGAGAAAACTTATGGAATCGTCTTTTTTATTAATTCTCAACTTTACCATATAATTCTTTCAAAATTAATGCTGCAGTATTTTAGGCGTAACGGAGGATCATGCTAAGCCATTTGAGGTAGTATATGCCCTTAAATAATGAACTGATATACAAGTCTGTTATTTGCACAAAAGTGGATGGCAACATTTTATGAATGAGATTTGCTATTTTGTTCGAAGATACTAATAATGTAAAGTCAATAGTAGGAAATAGCTACGGCTCTAGAATTATGAAACTCATGATTAAAGACCCATTCGGAAATGATGCAGAAAAGAAGATTTTGGCCTCCTTTTTTTTCTAAATTCCAAGTAATCTTAACAAAATTGCATGCAATTGCTTCAACATAATACTGAATTTTTTGCTTAATATTTAGTAACACAACTTAAAGCTATTATTTCATTGTTACAGATGACAGCAGCAGAGAAGAAGTTTCTTCAGAGCAACAGGTATGATTACGAGTTATAATAGTTTTAATTGGAGCTTGCTTGCTTGGTTTTTGTTATCTTACCGGTCTGTTCACACAGCGTCGGGAGATGAGTAATTGATCTGAGCTAGATGTGGCAAACTGAGGTGAAGTTGAATGTCAGTTTGGATGATAACTTTGGAGACCTAATACAGGGTGGAATGTTCACCGACGCCGCTAAAACGGTTACCAAGTATTCAGTACATCATTCTGAACCCCCCATATAAACTTTTAGTTTGTTTAAAAAAAAAAGCAGCTGCTTCCTACAAAACTGCAACACCTACTCACTCACACAGATTACAGCTGATTGAGAGAACAGCTGATTTTGTTTAAATTATTTATATATTTATGTAAATTTTCTACGGCGGGGTGTGTCCCTTCCATCTTCTATATTAGCGGAGTAAATAAAATATTAAACGCCATTATTTTTAGGTCGCCCTGGACCCAAAAGCCATAAACTCGATCATCGAACTCAAAACGATAAAAAATAACAATAAAAAAATATAAAAAAAATCTTAAATTAATATAATATAATTTTTTTATTGTTATTTTGTTTTTAAATAGTCCCAATCGTTTTGAGTTCGATGATCGAGTTTATGGCTTTCGTTTCCAGAACGACCTAAAACTAACCGAGTATAGTTTCAATCCAGCACCTGCAGTACCTGCCTACAAATGTATGTGCATCACCCAACTATGTTGGTGTCGGCTTCCAGTCTAATCAGATGAAGCTGAATACCAATATTTTACATCGAGCGACTGAAAATGTTTTCATCAAAATTGATAAATTTAGTAGCCTATCATAAATACCTAGCGAGAAAACATTGAGATAACTCAGTCAGTACGTACGGTCGGTAAAACAGAGAATCTAGGACCTTCGACATTCTTGTTGGTTTATATTTAGAACAGTTTCTCCTGCAAAAAAGGGGTTATGCATTTATAAGGTCTTTCAGTGACGCCGACGACGTTATGTAACTTTAAACCAAAAATAACGATTGTCTTTTTAAGTGTAAACATGGCCCACTCTAATTAATCGAGTGTTTATAACTACTTGATTAGATACCGTTAAGTTAAATTTACAACTCGGTAATCTTTAACCCAATTCTTGCACTATCTCCTGATATCAAACGACTGCATTTTTTTAATAACACTCTTTCATAAATCCTGTAATATGTGAACTAATAAAATTACGCACAATGATGTCGAAATATTGTGTATTTTATCTCAATTTCCGTAATTTTATGAGTCAAAGGAAATTGTAATCTGAGCTGAATTCAAGCGTTTAGATTAGGTTAATAGTGGAATGATACATGTCACATTAAATTGTTTTGATTTGCGCACATTATAAATAGAAAATCCTACAGTAGCTGTACAAAAGTTTTTTAACGCGGGACTTAAGGGCCTAACATGCCTCAAATGGCTTAGCATGATCCTCCGCTACGCCTAAAACACTGCAGCATTAATTTTGAAATAATTATATGGTAAAGTTGAGGATTAAGGCTAGGTAGGTACTATGTGTGACGAAAACACTATTCCATAAACTTTTTTCGATAGAAAAAAATTCCAAAGTTACCTCCAAATCGAACAATAAACCGCTGTTATTAAAAAAGTACTTCAAATTAGATCATGAAACTTTGCATACTAACTGAACTAACTATAAAGCAGGTCTTATGTGTTTTACTTTTTTAGTCCAATCAATAGATTTTTTGTAAATCGCAAAAAACCACTCATTTCGCACTTTTCGGCCGCAGTGACTGACGTAACAACCGCTTTGTAGTGTAAGCTGATTAGAACTTTATTCTAACAGTATTTCAAACAAAGTACCACCACAAATAGAGTTGCTAATTTTAGGGTTAGAAGGGCCTTAAATCGGAACTAACACCATTATCTTGTTTGTACATTTGTTAATCAACAACGGCTCCTTGTCACTAGTCTTTGGGCATCAAAGGATCCTTGTAGCACTGTATCTACGACCATTTAAAAGGACCAACATGTGATTCAAACCTGTGATTTCCAATAGATCATCAATCAATTATCTTTTCTATACAGATGCAAGGTCACTCAAGAATAAACAGACATTCTTCACAAATAAGTTCCAATCGAAAAACAAACTTTGAATTGTACCTCCATCAGTTCACTACTCTCATTTCTATGTTCAAAATCCTCCATAATATAACTTCACCTTAATACACGTTTACCTATCAAAATAATTCACCTTATTCCTTATAATAAATTCACGAGTACGTTACCATACGTCGCTCCCATTCCCCCATTCATCCTGAACAGTGAACCGTCAGTAGGGGACCACCGGCACCGTGCAGAGGGTTACCCCACACGATGTTGTCCTAGTCGCCATTTGTAAACTTGTCTGAAAAACTGTTAACCTGTATTGTGTTTGGACGTGTATCGATTTAGGGTTATCTGGGTGAATATCGATTTTATTACAGATCTTTTGATAGTAGGTATGTTGTTTGTAATTGTATCACTGGGTGTCTGGTTACTTTAAACTTACATTTGTAAAGAAAACGGGGTTAAGTTATGTTAGCTTGTTCGACCGTACATAACGGCGTGATCACGCCTGTAACCCCGAAGGGTTTGGCAGAAGAGTACCTTCACCCACATTTTGCCAGTTATGTTTTAAGTCCCATGTAATAGGGGGCGAGTCTATTGCCATCAACCGGGCACAAATCCAGACGCCGTGGCTGCTACTGAGAAATTTTTGATGGAAAAACTCAATAACCCTTTGCCCGACCGGGGAATCGAACCCAGGACCTCATGCTCGACAGTGTGACTGCGATCACTAGACCAACGAGGCAGTCAAAAGAAACATACATACATACAAACATACATGGAAGAAATGAAAGAAAGAAAATAACTTACAGTCGTATAAGGACAAGTCATTTTGCTCGGTTACTACCTGAAGGTAAATGGGAACATTTCTTTTTTCTAACTAGGTCAATCCACTACGAGGGTGACATATGCGACGTAAAAACCCAGAGAAAACCCTTTTCATGGTAAAAGCGGTGATCACTTATGAGGCTGGATTGATGTTCTATGCAGAAATAGTGAAAGAATCTAACAGTTTTGAGAAGAAAGTTGGTTGTGAGTTAGTTCTTAGTAACAAAAAAATTATAAAAAGAATGAAATATGTACATATTCATAAAATTTTACACGCATTTATTGTAACGTTACTCAAGGACGCGTATCGTACATAATTTTGCACGGAATTGTAAAGCGTGAACGCAACGATAAATGTATGAATGAAATCGTTCCACGTTTGAATATTGTGCAAACTTGCGTACAGTTCCGAATTTATTATTATACTATTAACATAATTATTTCTGGGCTGTTAATTTTCACGCAAGTGTAAATTGTAACTGTCTTGGTTATTAAAGGGTGTTTTAATTATTGTTATAATTATAGTAAGCAAAGTAAATACCGTTTTAATTTTAAAGAACAATAGACTTTTATAGTTCAGATTCCTAGTGTACGTACAATTATACGGTTGTAAGAATTTTTGTTGTGGCCGTGTTGATGATGAAAGATGTTTTCTTGTTTGTTAAATAACGTATAGGTACCTGAAATACCTTAAACTTTGGTACCAATTTACAAACATAGAAGGAACTAAACCAAACACTCGCATACAATTTACACTGACGTGCAAACTTAACACGCCACAAAACTAACAGTAACCTCCCGTCTTCCACTCACAGCTGTTGCACTATTAACAAGTTGCAAGAAAAGCTGCGCGAGCACGTTGCAAGACAGCTACCGCCATCTGTTGGCAGCAACAAACATCAATCAACATGATAGATGCACTGAAACTAGGCCTGAGAAATCCGCTCCGCTGTATGAGATGTTTATTTCGATACTAACTTGTATGCGAAGGTTCGTCTACTTTTTCTGGTGTAGCGTATGGGATACATTATGTATGAACACAGCAGTTATCCTGTACGTTATTGCTGGCCGCATATGGGTCGGTTATTCGTGCATTATGTATACTGAGGGAAGTGTACAGTTCGTAGCTTATTATAGTATATTTTTGTGTTGAAATTCAAACTCAAACTCAAAGCATTTATTTCAATTAGACCATTACGGCACTTTTGAATGTCAAAATTACAAATAAAAAACAAAGCTACAGTCCCAGTCACAAGGCATAATAACTTGAGAAAGTACTGTAGTTGCCCATTCCCTAGCGTAGATCTCTATGGAGAAGAACGGGCAAGAAACTCCATGGACACTCTTTTGAATCAAAATATTGTTACAAAATGTTGGTTACATCATTAATTTTGAAATTATACATTTATGTGAGAACGATGTAGAAAGACGTGCACATTAAGGGCGTCCAGAGTAGAAAAAGACAACAATTTAACAACAAACGAATTAAAATGAACCCTGGCAGCCAAGAGATGACCAGTCCCAACTGACAGAGCCCGCTCACGAACATGACGCGCGCATCGGCGCCATTCAACTCAACCATATTGAAGGGAATTAAATGACCCGACATACCCGCCACCATCAGCGAGACATTTGAGTGAGCATGACATTCTCTCAGCCACCAAGGCATATTCAAGTCAATGAAAGATAACTAAATGTAAATGGTGGCTGAACAATACAAAGTACTCACACATGTGCTATGCAATTATATAATACTAAGAACTGGAATCTACACAATGCAAGTAGGTATATTTTTACAATCTTCTGCCGCTTCCACAATACATCAACATGGGAATCAATTCTTCTTCTTCTTCTTTGCGTGTCGATAGACTGACCAGTACAATCAATTAGTTTGCCCCTATGGTTGTGGCGCAGGACCAGCATTTAGCCAAGCATTTTTATCATCAATGTAATCCCCCAACTTATAATATGCTTGCCTACATAGTGTGCGTTTTATACAAGATTTAAATTTCGTCTCGTTCAGTTGAAGAATGTGGGGAGGTATTTTATTGTAACATTTCAAACAGATATATATAGAAATATGTTAGAAATATTTTGGGCAGATGTGAGTGGCGGCTGGACGCCCTAGAAGGACATACTCAGATCATGTGCGTAGTAATCACTACGTGTGTGACAAGGTGTATGAACTTGGACGAGGCGAGCAAGGAACATGTCAGGATCACTTCCATCTTATGTACTGTAATTACATAAACTCACACCTCAACAGCGGCGGGCCAGTGGTGACGGCCCCGACTTACGAATAGTAAGTCGTGGGTTCGAACCCAGACAGGCTTTGTGTAATTTATTTCATCACCACTGCTCTCAAAACGGTAAAGGAAAACATCGTGAGGAAACCGGCATGTCCTAGAACCAAAAAATTCGAAGTCATGTGACATCCACCAATCCGCACTGGACCCGCGTGCATGATTATAGCCCTTTCTCTCTCATAGAGAGGAGGCCTGTTTCCCAGCAGTGGGAACATTAATAGGCTGATGATGATGATGACACCTCAGTGTGAAAATATCATTATAACTCACTCACGGGAGATAGGCAGACGTCATCTGCAACGACCCTTCCTGTGGCAATGTACCTTGCACACTATATATTATGAAAGAAAGATTGGTGTTACCTAAAAGGGGCTTGTAATCTGTAAATAATTATGTTTCTAAGGACTAGTACAAATTAGAATTTACAAAGCAACATTGACATTGAATGACGAATTGTAGACAGCAGGAATTTTAACAAGACCAACGCAAGCTGATATATTGACATTGCGTCTATAACTTATAGCATGTAAACTTTCTGCAACACTAAAATTAAAAAGAAAAATGTTTCAGTTCAAATTAAGTTTGAAACATAACCATACAAATAACGTCTCAGCGATTCTAAATCATATCAAACAAGACCTCGCGCCACAATGAGAATTCTCATCCGTGGGAATGCACCATTTATTCAGCTGAATCTCAGAAGACATAACCACTAATATACGAAGAATTTCACGTTGCTTTATATAACACTATTCAATCGCAACCAGTTCTCAAGGATACCAGCGATCTGGGTTCAATCACTTCGCTCGCGGTGAATGAAATACAATCCGAACGAAAGTAGTAGCACAATAGTCCATAACACTAATAGCGTACCTAAAACGCGTTTGAAATTAGTAAGGTTATACAGGAACCGTGGAGGCACCGGGGCTAGTGCTGTGCTGCCGAACTACTTTTTGCGATAAGCATCGATAGCAGCGCAAGTGATTCGATCGTCGTTATCGATCCCGTGGTAAGGCTGCAATCTTTCGCTGTCCAACGCTTGGGAAAAGTATCGAGAAATATTTAACTCATTCGATTTTGTGAAGCGATTTAAATCTTGTAGACCGGTAATGATTATGAAGTGGAAAGTTTACCGTAAAAGTTAAGAGATTGGAAATATTTTCTTGATACGGTACCAGATCGTAAGATATTGCTGTCAAAGATAGATGGTTAATACAAGAACAAACAAGTGGAAAGCGAAAAAACATGGCTATATTAGACTTCAACATAACTAGCGAATTTTTGTTGAACTGTAGTACATCTCTGTTTAACTCTTCGGGGAATTCAGGCGTGATGTTATGTATGCACTTACACAAAAAGCCATAAGTTGTTTACTAATAAAGTTAAATCATATCCAATGATGTATGACGTTCAATTACCAACATTTTACTAACAACACAAAATTGACCGCGTTCATGAACTCTCCATATTTCCGCTAATTACATTAATTAATTAATTCCGCGATGCTTGTCATATAAATCTTTATTTTCATGTCCATTCCCATTAACTTAATTAAGTTATGAAGCTGTAAGTAATGTGATACTTCCTCGGAAGTCTCGGACCGATTTAATTTGAAATGTCGCATGTAATAACTTTGATGGGCATGCTGTACCTGTAAGCAATCTTTTTCAGTATTTAATCGACTACGGCAAAGCGAAGAACGGTTTAGAGTTTTAACGAGATGTTTTAATTCTAGCCATTACTACTCAGAATGTTACAATTACAAGCCTTTTTATTTGCAAGAAAAGTATTTTAAGAACATTTTAAAAAAGCACTTACATTTTTCTATTATCAGCTTTCTATATTATTATCAGTAGTATATTTAGCTGCATTCCTTACCATAAAATAATTCTTTAATCATCTTGTGCAATGCAATTTTCAAATCAGTCACAAAAAAGTTGCAGCTGTAGCAAAAACTCATAAGAAATGTGTAGATTGTGCATTTTCAAGCGGTTTGGAAATGACTTCACAACAATTATCTGCCTAGCCTTTTCCCAACTATGTTGGGGTCGGCTTCCAGTCTAACCGGATGCAGCTGAATACCTACTGGTATTCAGCTGCATCCGGCTTTTACATGGAGCGACTGCCTATCTGACCTCCACAACCCAGTTAATACTGAGTAATGCGATACCCATTGGTAAGACTGGTTGTCAGACTTTCGGGTCACTGACTACCTGTAACGACTGTCAAAGATCTACAAATGACAGCCGGGACAACGGCTTACCGTGCTTTCCGAGGCACGGAGGAAACTCAATATGTAACGGTGGTCACCCATCCACAGAACAACCTAGGCAAGCACGGCTTAACCTAACGATTGACCCGAGCGGCTGTTATTATTTAGCCACGAGCTCCTCTTAAATGACTTCACAACAATGCCTTTTAAAAATGTACTAGACAGGAATGAACGTCTAGGAATAAAGGATCAAATTGCTCGTATAGTTTGGCGACTGCTTCAAGTTGAGACGAAAACGTCTGCAATAAAATACACTGCAGCAAAAAGTTTTGCTCCGTCCAACACACTTAGCACATTGCTACTCTTCAGATACCTAGGAATCTCTAAAAGGGCCACAAAAGATTTAAGCAGAATTTTCCCTTTTACGTGGACTATTGACAGCTTTCGTTTAACACCAGGTCGTCGGCCGGTCTTGTTATTTTTATTTTATAATAGGGTCCCGTACCCCCTTTTTTTTTTTTTTGGATGGGAATTCATCAAATGACTTCTCCCGCTCTGGGCGGAGCAGGAGGGAGTGTCAGACTTTTACTGACTAAAACCCATCCATGTTCCTTCATCGCTCTTTTTGTTCCGGGGCCACGGTTTCTCTTTCGAATAGTCCCGCAACCCCGGCAGGCATCGGTCCTTGCGGACCCCTTCCTATTGCTGACTCTCTTTGAGGCGCGCGTGGAACACGAACGCGCCGTCGACACGGCCTGTCGTCATGAGACGGACGGACGGCGAGCTAGCCCATAGCCCACCGTCCACAGGGTCCTGTACCCCCGGACACGGACAATATTTAACACTACATGTTCAAAAATCGCGTTTTTGGTATGGGGAGCTACTTTAATTCATAATTTCTATTTTACTTGTTATAGCAGCCAAAGTAATGAAACCTCTATGAAAATTTCAAATGTTCAGCCGTGAGGCAGACACACGGCGGAACCTTAGTAATAGGGTCCCGTTGGCACTCTTTAAGTCTTTAGGTACGGAACCCTAAAAAGCGACTTTTGTTTATAATACAGTTTAGCACGTTGAACAGTGTTAAAAGTCATTTACAGAGTGTTGCAGTGCAAAGTTGAATGGTTATTTAAATTGTGTTAACATGTAAGCCTGTATTTGCATGTTCAGTGGATTTTGTAGCGTCTTGTAATTCTCTTTTTTTTTTCGTCTTCCTTTACTTTGAAGTATGAAGAAAGAACAGATAAAAATAATGGGCAATTATAAATTAGATGCAGAGCTTTTGTAAGCTTAAGGGCAAACGTGTAGCAAAAGAATAAGGACCTCTAGATACTCGTAGTCTAACAACCTTAGGCGAAATCTTTTGTACACTCTTCTAATTCTTCTTCTTTTAGTCATAATCATAACATACATAACATCACGCCTGTTCCTCGAAGGATCAGACAGAGGTTTACCTTCATTTCGTCACTTATGTTAAAGGCCCAATGCATGTCATCAACTGAACGAAAAAATCAAAATGGCATAACCCAATTAAATTATACCCGAACAAGTCGAGTCGAGGTCTTGAGTTCGAACCCAAGGCACGCACGTCTGATTTTTAGGATTCATGTGCGTAGTGTATAATTAATGAACACTTGCTTCGTTGAAGGAAAACATGGTGAGGGAACCAGCGTGCCTGAGAGATATTTATTGACGGCATGTAAAGCTAAGTCAGAGACCCATGGGAGGCATAAAAACTCTGACACCAGGTTAGGCACGCGATAAACAAACAACTATGCCCTACCTGAGAATCACAACCCGCGACCTCAAGCCTCAAGCTCGGTAGTTGCGACCAATAAACCAAACCCAGTTTAGTGCTATCATAGCCATATCATTACCTTTCTAAGAAGGGTTTAACATCACATATCTACCGTTATTATTCATCAGTTGAGCTCTTAGTGTGGAAATTATCGGAGCCGCAGCAAATGGGTAAGTTCATAGATTAGTGTTCGAACCTGTCCGCGACTGGTTTACGCATTAGCTTTGACATAGAAAGAAGCCTTATTAACTGAATAAACACTTTGCCTCTGTTACGAGTTATTACCGTCACTTAAAACGTTATTATGCATATCTTATTAACGTACTATCACAGCGTTCTTGATTGATTACTGTACATTGATGATTAGCAAAGAGGTGATTAATTTTAGCTGTGACACCTCTTTCCTAGTTTCCTGTTTCTACTTTAACAGTAATTGTGGGTCCCACAATTTCTAATTCTTTATTGAGGAAATCATTATGTTTAGTGCAGCGTTTAGTCTGTACGTTTATTTTATATGTTTGAGTATCATTTGCTAAATAATTTTGCTTAAACGGCCTCATGGGATATCCAGTTGCTCGTAAGTATTAAATATATAGTCAGCGTAATGTTTCCGTTTCTGTTTAGTGTTTGCTTGATTCCCTCTCCGGGCATAGTTCATACAGATGATACGTCTTGTCAAATTACTTGGGAAGTTGGATCCAATAAATTCTTATTTCTTCTAATTCAATAATCATCATTATCACCTTCCTGCCCTTATCCCATTCTACTTGGGGTCGGCGCAACACGTTTTTGTCTTCCATTCTCCCCTGTCAGAGGTCACGGCATCGTTTACTTCTTTCTCTTTCATATCATTCCTCACACAATCCATCCATCTTATATTTGGCCTTTCTCTCCCTCTCCATCCATCAACATTCCTGACCATCACTCTTTTAGTCACATGCGTCTCATCCCTCCTCATAACATGTCCATACCAAGACAGACGACTTTTCTAATTCAATCTTTCTTTATCGTGTGCTTAGTGCCTAACCTGGTGTCAGAGTTTTTATGCCACCCGAGGGCCTCTGACTTGGCTTTACATGCCGTCGAGAAATATCTCTCAGGCATGCTGGTTTCCTCACGATGTTTTCCTTCACCTAAGCAAGTTATAATAATATAATACGCAAATGAATCCGAAAATTCAGAGCTGCGTATCTTGGGTTTGAACTCGAGACCTATGACTTGGCAGTCCAACGTTCAGTCATTCAATAATATTATTTTAAAAATATTCGTAACCATAACAAATCAACTGAATCCAACTTGCCTAACACACCTTTTAAAGAGCTCTGCCTGAATTATAAACTGTACTTTAGAGTGGTTTTTATGTAATAAGTATGTCCACGTTATGGTAATTTTTGTTTTTTATTTGACATTGCGATTAATGGGTCGTGCAGATGAGGTAACATTATCATAGTGTTTCCGCTGATGTTTGTGTTTCCTGGTAACAATTGTTTCCGGTTCGACAATATGTTTGGTAGGTTTGAAAATTCCACCGGTCTTATATTTTTTTAATAAGTACCACAAATAGTGAACTTTTCAATTTTATTATGCGTAACTATTATCTTATTATCTTTCAATACTTCGAAATTGCGTTGTAACAATTGATAGAACCTACACACTGAGCTACATTTTATACTATAAAATGAAATTTGTGACACAAATGGCAAAAACTGTATTTAGAAGTTCATTATTTTCTCATTAAATCTTCATTCGTTTGTAACTTTGTAGTATTCACAGTCATCTTTACTTGTAACAATTTTTGTAGTCGACTCAAAACAAACGTTATTCGTGTTTTGGGAGTCAGTTAATTACTCGACATACTTCGCATTGTAATGTTTAATCATAATTTGTAACATCAAATTCCTCATTATTAAAATCTTTGGATATTACAGAGGTTCTTGTTCCCCACGGCTTACTTTGCTGACCCCAATGAGGTATAAACGGCTTGATGTTATTTGTGCGAGTCAATTCGACACTTGCATGATATGTTGCATTATGGTCGTCTTTACCTAGATCTTAATCTTGTTTGTTAGTTATATCATTGTCTAACAACCTGCCAGTGGGTCAAATGTCAACATTTTGACATTATTCAAATCCTGTCAAATGTGATGTGACTGGTTTGTTGGTCTAGTAGTTGGAAGCGCTACTGATGATCGTGATGTATTTGTATGATTGGGTTTTATTCCCAGGTCGGGCAAAATGTTATTGGGTTTTTCAATCAGGAATTTCTCCATAGCAACCACGAAGTCTGGATTTGTGCCCAGTTGATAGCAGTAGGCTCGCCCCCTATTACTTGGAACTTAGAACAACTGGCGAAATGAGGGTGTACTATTAACTAAACCTGCTCCATCTAACCGTAGGGATTACAGGCGTTATGTTATTTAGGGATTACAGGCGTTATGTTATTTAGGGATTACAGGCGTTATGTTATTTAGGGATTACAGGCGTTATGTTATTTAGGCATTACAGGCGTTATGTTATTTAGGGATTACAGGCGTTATGTTATTTAGGTTCTGTCAAATCCACGGGCGATGAACTACTGTAAGTAAGTTGCATTGTGGTTATATCATCAGTATTTATATACGTCTAGTTTCAGAACTGCCGGCTATCCATTAGTGGGGCGGAAACTAAGTGTGTCGTGCCTTTCTTCCTGCGCCGCGTTAGAACCCACCGAGGAAAACATTTCAGCTTTTACCGACACTTCTCTATGTTATGGTTCTTGTTTACTCACATAACTGTTGTAAAACGTTTTATTATTATAGCATTGGTGTTCTTATAACGTTACTGTTGTTATTGACATGCATTGTGCTATAGCTGGGAATGGTTTATGTTTACATACATAATGTCATTTGTAATAAAATGTATTCGAGTTTTTAGTTTCTGTTTGATAAACGATAAATTCAGCTTGAACGATCCAGGGCTTATTGTGAACAACAGGTCGATTCAGTACCACGATATTTTTATAGTCATTTCAATCAGTACAGTAGGTTGTTCTACTGATTTGGTTTGCCATTTGCATAATATGATTGGTAGACTAAACAAACATTCCTACCAAGACAGATATTCAGAATTCTACAACTGCTCTAATCTATGGCCAAGTTATAATGACATACTTCCTCTAAATACCGTTTGATATCTTGCTTAATTATTATGTTTTAAATCAGCGATCCACATAATAACGCCTTAGCATATAATTAGTACACATAAATATTAATCAAAATTATATAAAAATGTCTTAGCTAAGATTAAATAAAAATTCTAACGCCGAAAGGTGATTTAATTAATATAACCAAATTCTTGTGTATAATTAACAATAAAACACAAGATTTGAGCTTTGGACAGTTAAGGTAATAAACGGTTGATCAGATAAACCTGTTGAACTGTTCACTGTACAGGTTTTGGATTTTAGGTCAAATCGCGTTTATCAAGCGATAACAAAAACACTGAGGAATCTGTGTCTAAATTTTGAATGTCACTGAAGTAGTAGACTACCTACAAATTTTCTGGCGGTTTATTTGAAATCGAACCAGATTTAGACTAACCATTAATTTCGGCCATTGAAAGTTGCTTTTAAATGTCAAACTGTACATGGAAATGAATTGATCCTAGTTGCCCAAAAGTGTATCTTATCCAGAAATATAGCCATTGGAATGATTACTAGTATAAACAGATTCAATGTGCTTCAGTAACTTATTCGAATCAGTTTGCAGAATACCAGAAAGAAGATTACCACCTGCGAAAAGTAAAAAAGCTTCTTAATTCCATTTTTTGCTCCACTCAAAAACAAAACAAAATACGGCATTTATCTAATGCGCAAGATTACGACTAATATACACTGATAAACCTAGACTAGTAATTTATATTTAACTAATAGGTAGTTACAGATAGCCTCGAGCTTTGCCAGTATAAACTTGACACAGTTTCGGAGCTTTTAACGCAAACGCTATCGTACACGTAATGATATCATGCCTGACGAGTTTTTTTTAATGAAAGCACCGTAATGGAGATGCGGAAACTTGAAATGTATTTTATTTTTATTGCTTTTTACTTTTTTAAAGTTAAACCTTTTGAAAGGTTTATCGAATTAAAAAGTAATGATCGCACTACTTTTATTACTTTTGCTGTAAAAATAAACGTGCATAACATTATTTTTAAGAGTCAGTGTTAGGCCTCAGGCCCTAGCCGAGCAGCAAGCGGCTAGGGCCTGAGTACAACCATCATCATTAGCCTACAACAATCCACTGATGGTCAATGTTCATAGGCTTCTCCAATTGCAAGCCACTCAGCGATTCGACTCTCATCCCGCTGCTACCAGCACCACTTCGGGGACATCATCGCTGCACCTAGCTTGAGTGCACCATGATTGGTTCCATTTTAATTTATTTTGTGAAAACTCATATTTTCATAAGAAGCATAACTTTTCTAATAACAACTTACTGGAATCATAAAACTATGTAATTATACGTTGAAAACTTATGATGGTGTTAAGACAAGAAGCATCACTTTTCACAACTATTATAGTCATACTAATATACATAGTTTTCTATGTAGCTATTACATGAGTGATAAAGCACAGAATATGTTACGTGTTTAATTGTTAATACATGATATTAAACACAAAATCGATGTCCATAACACCTACAAAATATTCCCAATGGCATTTTAATATCAACATGCAATTACCTCAATAAAAACTCATTAATACATTTATTTATTTTCCAAGAACCTTTAATCGGTGGCCATCTATGCAAGCAACAGATTATCAAGTCCCGATATCGTTTGATAAGCTTGCAGTAAACTTAGTGGTGTTTGAACCACCGTTAGCCGTTGATAGGAACTTCTAATGATTTGCAGGCTTCGCAAGCACAGTTAGATTGTTCCCATCGCCTTCCACGGCGGGCTGCGATCACCTGCGGGCAATCAGCGGCTCTTCGTAATAACCTGATAAGTTATTGCTTCTGTTCACGTAATTATAGGCTTTATACTCTAAAGTAATGGGAGGTTTAGCGAAAAAATTGGGTCGAGTCATCAGGTTTGGATGTCCGTGAAATTGTGTAAAGAATTTGCGCGAAATTAACGTGAAATGCTGGTATGCAGTTACGAACTCGATGCATGAAATTAACGGGGCATGGTTATAATATTTAGCTTTATTGATTGTTCAGTTATTTTATTCGACGAGGAGATTTAGTCAAACACCGTGCTTATGCAAATGCTTGCACTGGACAGGTCCACTCAAATCTGTGTGGTTCTTTCTTCAAAAGACCATCGCAGATACTAAACTGCATATTCCTCACGTGAGATGACTAAGATTATGTCAGGACTTTAAAAGAGACTATCCTCTGACCTCCGAGTTTGTTTCGGCTGTTTCTTCTCAGAGTGGTCAGGTAAAAAACATCCCCGTCTAGTTTAAAAAAAGTCGTTTTACACGTAATTTTTAAAAACCTATTTGCATTATAAACATGCATCGTTTATCATTCGAGACACTGATAACAATCCTGTAACATGATTCTATGCCACTATAATCATGGGAAAATGAACAGTTGTTAAATTCCGTGTTTTCCTTACACTCGTAAATGCATAAAAGATAATACTTCTCCGCAAACGATTAAATTAGATGTAAGTACATTTGAATCTAACCATTAGAATTGCTAACTCAAAGTGCGTATTGAGACCCAGCAATGTGTTAATAGAACATTTCCCAGCATGACCACTTGTAATGAATATAATACATAAAGTGTCCGCTCAAGAGTTACTATTATCAGTCCTGTCACGCCCAGTTATTCTGATGTTAACTTTATTAACGTGAGCAGCGATTTCAGCATCGTTAAATTTTGCATCAACTACTTTGATTTTGCCTCTATCAAGATCTATTGCTGTAGGAATTTGTGCCCTATTAATGTTACTTTAAAGTTTGCTGATACTGTCACTTCTCTATATATATCACTAAAGTTATCGTGATTCGTACTATGTATTAGTATTGTTAGAATTTGGTGTTCTCAAATGTTCTCAAAAGATCACTCCCACGGTAGGCGCTGTTATTATTGTCCGTTGGGTCCCCTGAGACAATTCTTGACCTTGTTCTAAATTTTCATGTGATACGATTTTGGATTGAGATCATTCGTTGTGAGTAGTTGGTTTATTAATAATCTTAGTTCTTAATGCCATTAATTTTGTTCGAGTGGTCTTTAAATCTTTGTACGACTGCTCCTAAACGTGCTGCATCAGGATCAGTGATTTACTTCATTGCATCATCATCATTACCATCACTGGCTGCTTTGTTCTACTCACTGCTGTGTATAGGTCTCCTTCACATTGTACCATTCTACCTTGGTCTGCGCAATTCTCAACCAGGGCTTACCCAGGGTCTTCTGAAAAATTACTGCATATTAGCATACATAGGATTTACTTGAAAAATTATTACCAGTCTCTATATCGTGCCACAGAGTTGTATGACCCTCAATTTCCCATCAAGCACTTCCCTCAATTTTACGACAATTTCTTCAATTATCTAAACCTCATTAATAATATATCAGAGTTTAATAGTTTTACCGCCGGCTTCCGTTTACCTCATTATTGGCATATCTGATGCTCTATAAACATTTTACGAAGCTGCATAACTTACCACTTGATTGCTTAGATTTAAGACGCAGATTAAAGCTAATGCTTCCACGCCGCGTTGCTCGTGGCTTTCATTATGCTAATTAAAATGTCTGTTTTGTAACAGTGTTTAAAGAAGTATTTTTAAATGCTTGAGTATTTGAAGCATTGTCGTGAATTATTTAGACAGAGAATACCTATGGTAAAAGCGTCATCTAGTATGATTCTAAATGCATACTGTAAAGTTTTAGCATTAATATGATCTACAGCCTGAACATATTCACCCCAAGGCTCCTTTTTTGTGCCAATCCAAAAGTTCCTGTGCCCAATCATCATACAGGCTTTTCGCTGATGGCAACAATGTCATCTGCCCATCTCGCCGCCCGATGACCAAAATTTATTTTTCCAGTCCTTAGACACCACTCCGTCACACATATATACTCCACCTGCCATCATAATTTAAAAGCTACAACCTTATATATTTTACAACCTTATCTCAAAAACAATAGATATTACTAGCTCTTGCATCTTCAGTTTCACCAGCATCATCTCCTAACCTTTCATTTTAACCGCCGATTTAAAAAGCGCAAGCATCCACCCGTAGTAAAGCACCCACTGCTACTTAATTCGCGTCGTTGATCGAGAGCGCTGAACTTTCGCGGGTGATAAAAAGCGAACGGCTAGCCTTGACCGTGCTTGCGCTTGCGCAGCCGTAGCTCATTCGTCCGCGTCGCCGTAGCAACGAACTTATTATGCTAATTAATTGATACGTATAAAGAAGTTTTGAATTTGTCGGATTTTTTAACTGTTTAGAATTGATTATTTTTGGGTTTAGTCAAGATTTGGGAGTGGGAATAATGTGCATGTTTTCTTCCCACGCGAATATAGGGTTTAAGTTTGATGAATATTGGATTAATGATGCGTTAAGTGTTGTTTATGTTGATAGAGCACATTGTATAGTTTAATATTAGCTACCTCACACTTGATCATCGATCTTCTGCCCTCATCCCAATTTATTTGGGGTCGGCGCAGCATGTCCCTTCTTCTTCTATACTTCTCTTTCTAGCCATACAATCATTAGATAAATGAATTGTGCTGTTTTGATGAAAATGTGGCCAAAATTCACAGTAAAAGAGATTCCTTGCTTCTGATTTTGATATCAAATATTTGATTGGATCAATAAATGCATAGCGGTAAGCTTGACCCGAGTTCATTAGGTTACCCAGCAAAAATTGAGAAATGTGGAAATATTAAAAGTCTAGACTAGACTTCTAGCTAGTATCGCGACGTAATAAACTTTGAGTCTATTTTAAACTCCTTTACAAAGAAGATACTTACCTCTACTAATGAAGTAACTAGTAATTAAATAAAATTATCAGAAAAGAGTGAAAGGACAGAGTGTGGGTAGACGATAATTTTCTCTTTCGGTTACCTACGTTCAGTTCATTCATGAAATAGTTATTTTTAACAACAGAGGCAGGAAAATCTGAAAAGCTTTTCATAACCTTGATGAAAAATGTTCGAGAATATTGAAGCTAATTTGGTATTTACGTGAAAACGTGAGGTAGGAGATAGTGGGAGTTAATCGAAAATTTATAGGAAGACTGGTTAATTAGTGTACGATACTTAAACTCGTGAAAAATCAGCTGTTCAGTACATTTTGACCTCGCCTCATCATCATCATCGTCATTTCAGCCGAAAGACGTCCACTGCTGGACATAGGCCTCCTTCAAGTGTCGCCACATTGAACGGTCCCGTGCGCCAGCGGATTCCCGCAACCTTCACCAGGTCATCGGTCTACCTAGTGGGAGGCCTTCCAACGCAACGTCTTCCGGTTCGCGGTCGCCACTCCAGAACTTTTCGGCCCCATCGGCCATCTGTTCTGCGAGCAATGTGCCCTGCCCACTGCCACCTTCGGGCTACGTCGGTAACCTTAGTTCTTCTTCACCTAACTTGTGAAAATGTACTGAACAGCTGTTTTTTTTCGCGATTTCGGGTTTGGTCCCATAGTAAAAGTTGTTTGTTATCATGAGTACAATTACGTGTTTAAGTATCGAACACTAATTACCAGTTACTCTATATAAAGAGGATACGCTAGAGTAGCCCTCGAAATTATTTTTTTCTTACGTTGTTTTGCAACATGCAGGTCAGTGTCAGGTTGTATAACACGTCGCAATTAATATTATAATCAACGTACAACAACAAATTTTGCGGCATACCCTGGTGCTTACTTTATTAGATATTGCACAAAGTTATAGAAAATCTAAGGTATCATAAAGTATGAATATCTCTGGGTGTGAAGTAACAGCATAATCACCCTGTAATGTTCCCACTTTTGGGACGCAGCTTACTTCCCTGAGTATTAGAGGGGCTGTAACAAAAAACCCGGGAACAATGTGAGTTGGTGGCTGTTACATGTTATCGATTTTTAGTTTTAGGACATGCTAGTTTCATCTTGAAATTTTCCATCACCGTTTTCAGTTGTCTCTCAAAAAAGTTGCGAAAATGGCGGAGTGAATTTTGGTTCGATGGTCGTATTTTCCAGTTTAAAAAAAAAAAAAAACTTCACCATTATATTAGTGTTTTATCTCTGTAAACATTTCCTGTATCTAATCGAACTTTACAACTATGGGAGGCCAATGTCAAGGTTTGGTTTTGCCCTCGATGATAAAGGGAATTTACTGTGAATCAGAAATAAATTGTAACACTTGATAAGTAATAAATTGTTTAAGCATGTTGAAATTAATTTGATAAAATGTTATATTTAATTAATTTGCGACATTTAGTTCTGTTATGATAGATATCTTAGTAAAAGAGTATTGCTTTACTTGTAAGGTCAGACTGCAATGATCTGAGATAGAACATAGATTACTAGTAAGGGATGTAGTCCAATTGATACAGGCGACGATGGGAGTCATTAAAGCTATTCGTCTCGATATCACGAATAGGTACTCGTATCATATCAACTTCTGTTGTCAGTATGGTACTTACTTATTTAGGTTTAAAGATATTTATTCTCAAAAAATACGCAAAGTCACTTACATGAGAACAGAGTAGCTAAGGCTAACCTGTGAAGCCCGAGCGAATCGGTCTGACGCCATGGTTAAACTATTGTAGGTATCTATTTCGCTAACAGATGAAGGTATTTTTTAATAAGTTCGTCACTGCATTTAACTTTCTTTATGATACACCCATCCAGTTCATTCAGATTTCAGGAAGGGTATTTGTTTTTGGTTCTTTGATACGAATGCGTCTCATTTCATAATTTATGCTCCTGGTAATAACACTCAATTTCAAAATACCTGTTTAAAACCGTTACACTGATTGCTACTAAAACAATGAATCCAATTTCAATGAATGATGTTGTGATTATAAATTCAATTTTACATTATAATACTGTGACGCACAATTGTTTTCACTTTCGGTTTAGATTTAACTAACAAGTGAACGTCCAATAAGTGGGTTTCAGTAAAAGTATTGCACATTATAGTATTTAAATTTCACCTGTCCTTTCAAACAATGAAGCTTCTAACATTATTGCTGTACTAGAAATTTTACGCAGCGTCCACGGTTCTGAGACATTTTGTAGAAAGATTTTTGCCGATACGTTATCGAAAGTGGAACTGAAAATCTTTTGACATGGAAATAAGACTTTCTTTTTTATGTTATTCTCGATAGTTATTTGTAATAAGTTTATCTATTGTTGGAAATAATTCGCACATATATAACTTTGTTTATGGCAGATTGGCAGTATCCTCTGTAGTTTTTTTTTGGAGAAAATCTGAATTACAACTTGAGGGAATAGTCAAAAATGGATAAAATTAAATAAATAAACAATTTATGTTTATTTCTCATCACAAATGTTATGGTGAACAGCAAGTACTTAATCTAATGTAAACCTTTGTTGTGAGAGACTGATGCCCGAAATAGGCTTAAAAAACCTGTACCTATCAGTTTTTGGTATCTAGATTGAGATGTTTAAGCTACCGAAAATCAGATGGCAATTATGAAAGCCATTTAAAAAATTTAAAATGCCTTGAAAACGATTGTCCCTTCTCTAGGCCATGTCTGTCCTTTTTTTCAAGCTGTAGTTTAAAAAAGACAAACAATCATCCATATTCTATAGCCAACAATACATAATATGCTGACCACTTATTACCGATTACACGGGAGTGGCGCGTGCGACCCCGCGGCTCGACGCGCGTCGTCGCAGGCGCAACGATTTGCACGCCACCAGAGTAAGCACCATACGCTATGCGCGACCGTTGACTTTGAATGCTGATTACGGTTGGCGCGATCTGTGAACAGGTTTTAGTTTTATTTATTGACTCGTGAGACGTTTTGGGATTTGGCAGTTTTAACATTTGAAAATCCATCACTTATATCATCATCATCATCATTTTTAATGACTTCACCCACTGCTGGTTATAGGAGCCTTCTTGGCTTACTTTTGATACTTGTTCTACGAGTATACCTACAGACTGCGACAGACCCCGTACAAAAAGTATAATTTCGTTCAAGTGCTTTCAAAATCTGATAACATGAAATTATCAATTTATTCCCTTCGTGCAAGATAATGCATGATAATAATATTAACGTTTTCAAACAACTGTTTTCAAAAGCGTGATAGTTACAGCCCACAATCGCAAACTAAACTTTACTTTGTAAAAGGACCACAGAACAGTAATCAAATGGAGTGACATGAGACAAAACTACGAAAGGCACGATTTCACTTAAATTAGTCTCAATAATTATGATGTTCTACAATCGAGCCAATAAGCCTTTAATCGAGCAACTATAAGCTTTTGATCGAGCCTATATTGCCTTGAATCGAGCAAAATATGCCTTTGTTTAATGGTCATGTGCCTGCGCATGTAATTCCCTCGCGCCACTGACACGGTGAACCTAAGTGACCGCCGGCCACACTGCGGTATGGTCGGAGGTTATAATGGAATAAGAAAAGAAGATTTACTTGGAATAGAAGTCTATGAAGATGCTTACGCAGACGCAGACGCGTACGCTAAACAAAATAAAGTTAAGCCAATCCCAACATAGTTGAGAAAAGTCTAGGCAGATGAAACCGTAAGACCATTAGACTGTACCACATTTCCTCGCAGACTGTTCTACGCGGGAGCAGCTCAAGGCCAGAACTAATGGTTATATCTGTTACATCATTGCACATCAAAGTCTTTAACATGGAGACAAATAGGTAACTAAGACAAATAGGTAACTAGAGCCTGCGTCTGTAATCTAGTGTTTCCCTAACGTGATTTCTAACGTCATTTTGATGGGAGAGACCGTAAGGATGCTAGTGGACGAAAATCTTATTTTCTTTTAACTTTTCCACTTGGTTATAGTGGACGGGGACTTCGTAAAGAGGACCTACAAATACCTAAAGACATCAATAATTTTGGATTGAGATTTATTTCTCATTCAGTCCATTCAGTTCTCTTTCTCTTCGTGTTATTATTCTTCTCAATGGTGATAGTCCTAAGATTTATCGTAGCTTACCTAAGTTCTTGGCTTGTAGGTATTCTATGCTGATTATAGGAATAAGCCTTCTGCGCATTATTATCTTGTGTAGCTCGACACCGGTTCCTTCCGGATGCGGTGCAATTGTTCCTAATAGACTTCTCTATATTTGGCGTTTGATTAAACGGTTTAACTTGTACTAGAAATATTTACAATACCATTTTGTTATTTACTGCCGTCTGAGTGCCTTCTCCTTCATCAATCGTAGCTTATTTCAAATTGTCTCCAGTTATCTATATTTTAAGTATTCTATTCCATAATTACTCATTTTCATCTCAGCCTGTCGTATTTCGCTCCTACATTGACATAATTATGTATAAGGTCACTATGTATTACGTTCTTACTGTATAATTTTCTACTACTAGAATGTTTACTTTATAGCATCGTTCAAATTGGTAAGATTCATGTGTCACATTGATTAGCTTTCATGAGGATTTGGCGACTTACAATATGGATTACATTATGTGTAATCTTGAATAGTTAAATGTTTAATATTGTTAATATTGTTTCAGGTAATTTCACTGCCATTAACATCCACTCCAACAACACAACTATTGGTCAGATAAGTATCATTATGAGATCACTATTGCTCATAATACGCGTGCCTTTAATACCGACACTAATTTTCTAATTTCAACCGACTGAAATTTTATTCTTTTACGAATTTTTAATTGTAAAAGTAGGTAAAGTAATATAATCTGCCGCCTATTACACAATAAAAGAGAAATTCTTCTAAGTAGCAGGATTTCCTTATAGTGCAATAAATAAGGAAAACAAAGAATTGGACTTATAAAATGCAAGTCCGTGACGACCGTTTTCCATTCCTGCAATCATTCCTCTTATCTCACGTTCTAGCCCAACCGTTAGGGTTCCCTTGCACATTGCCAACGCGATTGACTGGTTTTGTCAATTAATATAAATTGGTCACCATAAAAGTTGACCGCTGGGCGTCAATTAAGGTTTTATTCATGTTTTACTGTTGATAATGCGTATTACACATCAAACGTAATTAAAGTAATATTAAAAAAAGATGCAGTTCGATCAGAGATTATTTTATTTATTTTTATTAGTGTGTTTTTGCGTTGTGGATACATTTGTAGTGTTGTACGTTTTAGTACCTGGTGCCGTTAAGTCTGGATTTCATGTTTGTAGTAATTGCTTTGTATTATTATGTCGCATGTCGTTCACGTTATTCACTAGTATTTTATCTTAGTCGAAGACAATTTGAAACTATAAGAAGTAAGATATAGGTTAATATTTGGCGAACTATTGTAGGTGCATACAAGTATATTTGCTATCCATTTTTAAATTTTTGTTTTGTTTGTGTTCGTCGTTATTTCTAATACACATTTAGGAGCATTGGCGCTGATACCACAAACAGGTGGCATTTCCCAAGAAGCTTAAAATTTATCGCAACCTAATTAAAACTTAACCTAATTGAAAGCTATAAATTCTTCTGCCTCTTGAGCCATTTCCCACGAACACTAGCTAGCTAGCTAGTCCTCCCTTCATATTACCATTTACCATTATTTTATGTTATCGTTCAAATATTGCTAATTAAATACTAAATGTGTCCTCATTTCACACCGTAACTGGAGACGTTCGTGTCTTGCGTTATTGCTCGGATTGGGGCCGGCAAGATTACTTCGTTAACGGTGTACGCCGCGCCCTGCCACTGTATGTGTGTCGATTTACTACCTGCCGACTAACTAATTAACAAGTTACATGAAAATTTTGATAATGGCTTTAAAAGCTTTATTGTGTTTGGCAAAGTTAACAATAAAGGGCCAAGTATGTTGAAGCTTGGTCGAACAAGCTGTCCGACTAAACTTTAGAACATTGTTAATTGGCTACATAACAAATTATTTTGAAAAAAAATACGACGTTTAAATTATTCCGGATCAACATAGTTACGTCAAAACTCTTAATAAAGCAAAACGATCCACAACCCTTTAATTAACACTTAAAATTCAAATAAGTAGTAAATCAGGATTCCATTTATCTAATTTTAATTTGAAAAAGAAAAAAACACATGAACTGCTGTATGTAACTATTTTTAAAATCCTTCCACTACATCCACTTGTCAAAATATGAATTTATGGACGAAAACACCTAGTTGATCTCGTTTGTAGATTTCCGAGACTTTCAATCAGAAATTATAATTCATTTGAATTCAAATGAGCCGTTTTATAACGATCAAGTGACTTAAATCAAGTTTAGCGTGTTTAATGATGTCACAGCATTTGAATTTATTAATTAGTATATATGTAGATGATCTAATGATTTATATTCGCGAAAAGCTAATAAGTTAAGATCTGGAAGATCATGAAGTATATTCTTTATCGAATCTTCTCAAGAGTTCTATAAGCTTTGGGATAAAAACCTCGTATCATGTTGGATGATTTTCAGTTAAAGCAATACTTTCAAAATTTTCACTGTGAAGTAGGTTTTTCACTCTTAAATGTTTCAAGTCAATGATCTTAGTGACAGTGAACTTAGGAGTAGCACTTTGCTTATATGGAAATCGTAGAAATTTCCTTATTAGCGATAAGCTCAATCATACTTGTGCGCACTCAAGACACTTATATTATGGAAGTTCTCGCTTTTCAATCCGTATCCCTTCAAATAATTTTCAACGATTCACTACATATAAAAGTTTAGTATCATTGAGCTCCATCAAAAGTACCAGAATCTTCATTCAAGATTACTCTTTTTAAGTAAAAATGTTATGTAAGTGTGAGGAGTACCCCAAGGTACCATCATAGGTCCACGCCTCAAACTCGTGATCAAAGATGGTTACTACTAGCCAGGTATATATAGTCGCGTGGCGGCGACGATGGTAACCACAAGATTAACACCACTGATACAGATCGGGTGATATCTCGACCGCAACGCTTCCTTATTACTTCACTTTATTGATATGTTTGTGTTCCGGGGTCAAATGATTCATAGATGTTTGTAATAAGTTTATTGTAGATCCCTTAACCAAAACCACAAGGTTAATTTAACACAAGGGTTTATGCGAAAACCATAGGATTACAGTTGGATTAATCTTTCTTGAAATTCGTAAGAATATGATTGAGTCATTAGTATTGAAAACGATTCTAAAAATACCATAGGATTACTATTTCAATAACTAGAGCAAAATCCTCGGCGAGTTTGCAGACGCAAAAATATAACAATTTCTCATGAAGCGTATTCAAATTATGAGCAAGTAAAACTGGTTGTATTTGCGCAAAGTAATAAGGATTGAGAACACTTTTGCTTTCATTACAGGCTGTAAAGGTGTAAATAAAATACTCGCTGTTCAATTTTATTCTTTTGTAATTTTGTTGGCAGCAAGTGTAATTTCTTTGATGATGTGGTGTGAGAATTAGACGAAATAATAGACTGGCAATTTTATATTCTTGCCGAGTTGTTACGTTCAAAATTTTATTGCCCTAGTCTTGAATTAGTTCGGAGTCTGCTACCAAAGAGCATGAATTACGTTTAATAGTCTATGTGTGGGTTCGTTGCCATCGATTATTGATGGAGATCGTGAGTGGAAAATTGGCTGCGAGTCCAAACCTAGGATTAGCAAGCTTGGTTTCAATCATGCTTCGGAGAGTTGGCTTCAAAATATTTGTTTCAAGGAATTTTAATTTACCGTCGGATTCTATTGAAGTTTCCTCAACCTACTTGACAGATGCTAAAGTACCAAATGCAACAGTAAACCTTTCCCAACATGGCACCTACACTCCACCATTTTCATCTTCGTCGTCACACTTATCTTGGCCACCGTCACCCAAATCGTTGGTTTAACACTATAACCGACTTTTTCTGTATCATCTTCATTTATAATTCCAAGTTGTTCCACATACGAATGGAACAGGTTTTCATTCGACGGTTTACGCCGACTGCGTTTCAACTATGATTAGTGTGCGCGGTTTTTTACTTGAAAAACGAATCAACGCGACCGGTTGCGGCCATTGATATATCGGTGATCTTGGATTATGTAAACGCAGAATAGTCCATGCTATAGTATTGAAATTGTAATAAAAATCCAAAATTCGCTCCTTCTCGTGTTTAGTAGGGATAATATTTCGGGGGTGAGGGGATAATAATTTTCAGTTATAAATAATATTAATTGATGTAAATAGTAATTATATTCATTTCAATGTTCCACAAGACCCATGCGAAACTCATTTTTTTGAATAATCTTATGAAGCAGATCCAATTCAATTAACTTGCGTGTCAACAGCTAATCCTCATCAGTCTAATCTAAGATAACATTCAGATTATCGACGATTGGACGAAAAACCAGTTTGGACGACCGTTAAACTTATCTGATCGGCTTTTAACGTATGCCCGATAAGTCTAACCGTTTGATACGATACCAGTTTTTGCGTGTGTACGATAATAGATCAATATTTGCATTGTTACAACTTCACTTCATTCAACGAGTAGTATGTAATTATTTGTTTTAATCTTTTGTCAACGGTAAAAGTAACTGTTGCTATTTTTGAGTAATAAACGTCGTTTAACATGATTTGTTTGATTTTCTTGTTATGATCATTTTGAGAACAATAGGTTATTAGGTAAGCGTGTCTTTCATTATATGATTCTGATTAGCTGTCGTCAGGGGCAGTAGATTTATTTTACGATTTTGCTTGCTTATTTGGTGGAGCTAGTAACGGGTTTTTATCAAATTGTGGCAATGTTCGAGAGTATGTAAAGAGTGCTTACAAACCGATAGGATGACGGTTCATCTTTAACAGCTGCGGCTTGCACTTATAGAGAACTTGATGTTAAGGAGAAACAATGACATAGAGTACCTTTACAAATCGAAACTGCTTATTAAAGAGCAACAAGTCATCAATACAAACAATAAATCACCTTACAGAAATTTCCCTAAAGGCCGCACAAATGTCACTCGATGCCCACAAGGGGATGTCCCGGAGGTTAACTAAAGTTTAACCATCCATCGATCGTTAGCTTTCCATTACTTTGCATTCTAAAGGTTGTTACTTTCCAATGCGTTTGTTGTGTGCGATCGTATCGCTTCGCTATCGCTCCGGACGACTATCTTCGCCCCTTTGTGCGTTTATCAGCACATCAACGTGTGGGAAGTTCGTGTTACGTTAGATTTGTCTTGGCGGCAGTGATTGTCGTGTGTTTGCTATCTGTTTGTTGTTTTCTTGTTATGTCTAGTATGTGTGACTGTTACTTTTGTTTATTAATTTAGTGGAATTGGATTTCAATTCTTTATTACGTTTATAAATGAAGATAATTCTGTGGTAAGCAATTTGTCTTCAGCTGTGCACATTTTATTTCCATTCGGACATCGTGTAGTTTGCAATAGCATAGTTTGTGTTTTAATGCTTAATTACATACATACTAGAGAAGCTTATGAAACATGGCAGACTATTAAACCAGGAGTTTGCATGAACATTACAGCGCCCAAGCTTGTTACACATCATTATCATAGGAAGCTTTACGATCAGCATGGGAATATTTATGGGGTAATATCTCGCTTCCTCTGTTATTACTGCTCACGGACCCCGTACATTGATATTTGCTGATATAACTCATGTGTTCACCGTTAAACCAACAGCAGGACATGGAAAAATTATCACGTTTGTAAAATACAATTATGACTGGTCGCAGTACTTTATTTGCTTGATCACCTTTACGATGTGTAGTTGTAAAATGGTAATGCTTTGATTCAACGTTGAAAAATGTGCAGCAGAATTGAACTGTGTCCAGTGACATTTATGAGAGTTCCAGTGAAAATTCGGCCAGGTCATGGAATTCCCCAGGTGTCGTAAACGTGACTGAAGGATAAACATAACTGTCGCAACATTCACCTGTCAATTAGTGATTTTATATTGCCATCACTGGTTCGCTCGTTTAGATGTTGAAAATATTTTCTCTGGATCAAAAATCTTGGTGTAGCGTTAATCGAAATTGGATTGCAGCATTAAACTGTCATGTTCCCTAAACAAAAAAACTGCTTCTATAATATTACAGAAATTATGCCCGTCTGACAATTCTGTCCATGATAAATAGAAACCGTAAGCTACATTAACTTTTGACACGGTATCAAGAGCAACAAATCGATGATTTTAATAATACAAAAGTTTCCAGAGATTCAATAACATTAATATGCCGTTTTACCTATCGAATCGGAAAGTTACAGATAAAATTAATATGGCTTTTACGTACAAAACGTTTTTAAAAACAAGAATAGCTTTGTCAAACGTTTAGACGACGATTAATCTACATAAAAGAGACACATTTTATAACTGTCGTCTCAATTAAGCTTTTGTGTTGAGATATTTATGGGCTATATAAATTAATTTGACAAAGATGAAGATTTTAGTCCTAAATATAGCAAATTAAAGGAGTCCCGTTAATGTGGCATTAGAACACTGAACACCGCTCATTTAAATAAATTGGTCATAAAACCAAAATCAGATAAACTAAAATATACAAATTGGTATTACAAGGGTGTGTCTACCATTTTCTTTATTTGGCGTCAATTAGACACTACTTAATAATTTTATATTTAAAATACTGATCCCAGAAGAAGCTGCCAGCATCTCCAACTTACAGCCTTTAATGACATTCACAATAATAAAACCTCTTTGGAGTCATTTATCTATCAAGATCTTGTTATAATACCAGCAGCTGATACAGGCCATCAAGAAATTCTTCGTACACAGTTAAATAATACACACTACGTAATTCCTACAGGTTTGTTCTGTAACATACCATAAAATTAAAGATCGCATTCCGTCGGCAGTAATGACGATGACTGTTTTTGCGACAAACGCTGCAGGTGACACGGAGAATGGCGAGCAACATGCGTGGTCTGAGCACCTGCCTTGGTAAAAATAATTTTATCATGATCTATATTTAGTAGGCGGCTGTCGTCTGTCGCCGTTTGTAAAGGGTTGTTTTGTTTTATTGTTTGGGAAATGGAGAGAATGTTTTACTGTAAAAGAATCCGCCAAAGTTACAAAAGTTTGGTAGATTCTTTCTCATTCATAGTTTTATCCATTTCTCTACCCAAGTTGAGCTTAGCTTTGAAATTCTACCTCTAGTTTAGTTTCTTGAATGATGAAGAATTTTGCAGTATTTATCTCAATTTTGCACTCTATATTTCTTTATTTGTTCCTGACATAATCATGTAGCTATAGCACGCGTGTGCACATCTTTTATTGCAGCCTGAATATTATCAACCACTCACAGTTAATCTAGTTTCACGAATAATTAGTCTACAAGTCTCATTAAATTTTGCATCAGTCATTCATAATGCCGTCTCTGAAATACCACTGCATCAATATTGTGTTGTGTTAGGAATCCAATTAGGTAACGGATGGCCCGTGTTCCGTTGATTTGTTTTCTACAGGGTTGGGTGTTCTAAAATAATTAATGAGATAGATGTAAACATACGAGTGGAATTTAGAATCTACTCCTTGTTTTAAAGGCAGTTAAAAAGTGAATTTTATTTTTAAAGGTGCCAGGATAGGAACGGAATTTTTGACCGCATTGTCGAATCGTAAGAATGTAGGATGTAGTATCGGCATACGCATCATAAACATTATCACTTTATTAAAGTTGTTTGTTGAGTTCATGTATAATATCAACCCTCTTCTTATTAAATATTTCGTTCCATTGAACAAAACATCCCGTCTACCATCCTAGGCTATGCCTCGAACGAAAGTAAATTCCTGCCGTTCCGTCTGAGCTAATCATCTATATTTAGCGTCTTCAGCAGAATTCCGATGCCTCAACCCTATCCCGGTACTTTCCTTCCGTGCGGTTCAAGAATGTCAATTAACAATTACAAACAGTCGCAGTGATCGGCGCAGGCGCACGCTCTTAACTATCATTACGGAGAATACCGTACGTCTGTCTCTTTGTTGCTGCCATTACGTTTTTGTTGCGGTTTTTATGTGCCTCATGTGGATTCGCTGGCTTTCTTGATTTAGATGAATAAAAATAAATATCGCTGGACATTACACACAGCGCCATCTAGTGCCACACTAAGCAACGAGGCTTGTGTCGTGGACACCAGATAGTTGATATCCTACATAGATACTTTTGTTTGTAAATGCATACTTATTATACATTTATAAACATCCATGACTCGGAAACAAATGTCTATGCTTTATCACACAAACATTTGTTCCTACCGGGATTCGAACCCGAGGCTCTAAGATAAGTGTGTATGGAGTGGTCGGTTTTAGAACGGGGTACCGGGAACAATCGTGAAGTCTTATTAGAATTCTCACTTGAAGAAAACAAAAATTAAGTCACAAATCACCCTTCCTTTTGGCTTCGCCGTAGTCGGGTAAAAAGGACTTAAGTATGTCGAAAGACAAAAAGCCCAAGTGGTGACTAATTATACTTACGAGTATTCTTGAGTATTGTTCTAAAAATGGAGCAAACAGCAACCTCACTCGATTTTACATAATTCAGAAACCACACCACCCGTAACTAAAAGGAGTCGTCTAATGACAATACATTTTTACACACACATACACACATTTTTTCAAGATAGACAAACTCGGGCCCCACAACTTGTATCAGAGGTAATGAGGTTTCATGAATACCCATACGGAGTTTAGCATCGAGCATTTTGCTTAGAATGCGACGTTCTCGTATATAAATAGGAGCTGATTAGTTCGTTTAATTGGAAAATGTTGATGCTAAACGGAGACAAGGCAGATAATTATAAAACCTTGGCTTTTTGTTTACTCTGTTTTTAGTTTGTGAGTAGGGTTGCCTAGGCAAGTGGGAAATTTTAAGTGAAATTATTAATATGTATTAGGCCTTTACCATCTGCTGCAGTTGCTAGATTTTATAACATTCTCGTAATTTGATTAAACCAACCATATCCTCATTTGGTCTTGAAACACAAGTGTATCTTGGTTAGGCTATTGATGTCATGCAATAATAATTTTCACAGCTCCATCAAACTTCAAATATTCATCTATTTAAACATACACCTTATCAAGTTGGGTCGTTTCATTCTTTGGTAATCTTTTCTCCATATATATCATTATCCATAAGGTTAGTTCTTATTACGTCACCATACGTATTAGTTTCAACTTGTGCTACAAAAGTCGCGGATACAGTACTAAATGTTTTCAATAACGGTGTTTAGTTCACTCGAGTACCGAGGAAAGTGCTTGAGTACTTCCTATCCTCATCTTGTACTTGCTGGTTTAGTAACGGCTCTGTATTGCATTCCTGATTATGTCCATTAGAGTTATATGCTTTAATGAATGTGATTGCAGTTGAGCAATTTCTTTAGTTGGAACTTCTGAGCCTTTATCAATAATTCTTTGATATTCTTTATCTTTATGTTGAGACTTGTCACAGATAGTATCTTCGCTATCTTCAACATCCTTATTTATGTTGGTGTCAATAATTTTGTTTAAAACACCTGATTTGTTTATACCATCATCTAAATTTTTACTTCTTTCTCTAGTCTTGATTTTCTAAGATTACAGAATTCTGTGTATGAATTCCACACCTCAATATCAACACGACATTCAATACTATCGCTAGAAATGAACTGATATTTTCATTCCATATTTGCGTCTCCTCATATTTATTCAAATACTTATTCCATATTTGATCTTACTACGAATTCTCGTCTTGTATCTCATTTAGATCTAGACAAAACACGAACATATTAATAATTACGTTTGCGTCTACTACCAGGAGTGCAGAACAGATAGATATTGACTCCGTAGCACTAGTCTTAATTCCAGCAATTGTGCTAATCGTTTAGAAACCTAGAGAGGGCGTTAACTGATCGTAAATAACCATTAACCATTGGTTTTAACATTGACGCTTGTAAACGTTGGTTATTATTGATATTAGGAGTTTCATTTTGACTAATACACAGGTTAGTCACCCACTTTCCTAGATTTTGTAAAATAATAGATTATTAGTTGGAGAATAAGTTGTAGCTTGTATCGTGGGGTAGGTTGAGCTGTGTTATTTTGTGTCTAGTTGTTGGTCAGTTGGTCTTGTCGTTTCTGGTACGATATTTTATAGTGAGTCATGTCTACCTCTTTCGCTGATAAACTTTTTTTTTTGGATCGTTCTTCTATACAATTATTTGTCCACTGCTTGCCTGGTATAAACACGATCACTCATCAATATTCTGATGCAGTTCACGATTTCCTTTAATTTCATGATTTTGGTGGTTCCTACTTTATTTTCCTTCATGCGTGGATTATCCCTAAAAAATATTAACTCTCATAGTATGTTTAAATCTTTCATATCTGGCCTAAATTCATTTCTACCAAAACGTTTTACTTCTTCAAATGAAGATCTATACGAAGCTTACGTTCATATTTTACCTCTGTGTTTTATTACACGTAAAATATTCACGTTCGTACCAATATTCGGCGGCAGGTCAGCGACCGTTATTCGTCAGTAGCTTTTAGGAATCCACTACCACTGGTTTTCTTACAAATCTCACATAGACATCATCACTTAATGAAATCGAGACAAAATTAAAAGTCTCTCACAATCACGTATGAAAATACTTCTTGACATTGCGAGAATCCAAAAAAAAACGGAAACATTATTTTTATAGGCGATGAAATAAATTCCATTTAATATATCCGATTCATAAGAAACCGTTACGTGTTTTATTTTTATTGAATTGAAACCGTAAAACTGAAACAGTCGGCTGAACGTCGAAATCGAAATGGTTTCAATTAGAATGTACTGAGGAATATTGGAATTTTAGATATTAAAAGAATACAGTTAGGGCAAGACTTATTGTTTTTTGGTTAAAATAGTAATACTTTATTTGAATTCTGGGAAAACTGGATACCCATTCCACTTTAGCAATAAAAAAAATACAGCTTGCGGAAATACTTTGAGGAAATATAACATGTATGGATTATTATTATGTACACCATACAAATTACAGGTATGAAAGAAAGAAATGTAACATCACGGCAGTTTTTCTATGTAGATATCAATCTTACCCCATTGATTATCTGTTAACCTAAATAAGAAACACGTGTTGGAATACTATTTATATAGTTTCAATTCGTTCCGGAATGCTGATTTCCCACGAGATCAATTCCGTTTTTATATTCGCCGAACTTTGGGACTATTAAATTATTTAAGCTTAAACTGGATTAAATAAAAAATCGACGGTACATAATAAAAATCGGCGGATTTTAATTTTTATAAAGAGCCGTCTTGCATCAGCTAATAACTGGCAGTCGGCTTACTCTAATTTATGCAAGATTAAAAATAAAAAGGTTCTTTTTATGGCACTTGTGCGATAATTATCGTGTAAGTTACCACAACACATTCTTGTGGCCATAGACAGTGGAAGTGTATGCTTGCGTGGTAGAGGCCGCGTTAATGCGTTTGCGCATGATATGAGATGAGAATTTATGGCATAATTTAGTCAATAATGTGTGTCACCCAGTGAACGGTGCCGCGATGTTTTGTAGGTACGTAAAAAATAGAAAGAAAGTAATATTTTTGTTGTTGAATCTTAACTTCGATGAATCATTCTGCAAAATGTTTCGCAACTTGCAAAATGAATTCTTTTTAATACTGTTTGCCTTTGCCCAGCAGTGGGACACAATGTAGGCTACCAAAAAAAAACTATAATTAACTATTTCATTCAAAAATAATACAGACGGTTCCATATATCTCTTCGGGCTTCAAAAACGTCTCAACACCTCTCTCAACTCATTTCAATTTATAGATGTGGGTACAAGGATGTTATGGTGCATGCCTTAATCAGAACGAACCCTGCCATCTTCTTCTTTTAAAAAATTCTTCCACAGACAATTTCACAAATACTCACTGACAGCGGTCTCCTGTCGACATTATTGAAGTGCCAATAAAATCATTGAGCATTGTATTAGGAATTTCATTCAACTACAGAATCAAGTGAATCTGAACTGTTACATTACAAGCAAGTGCACCCGGTGAAGGAGCGCCGTAAAGTTTCTTAAACGCCAGAGTCAGAATAAATTACAAAGATCTAGTTAAGAAATAAAATAAAAACAATGGAATGGATCAGCTGTTCATATACTTGGAACTTGTAAAAGTCAAGTGAGGTAATTGTGTTATAATCATTGTATACAGCATACCTATTAATTACTGCAACGTTCTTGCGATATCTTCGCGGCTTGCGCGCGCGCCGGCTGCAAGCTGTTTTATTAGGCCCGGTTTCTGCCAAAGCGGAGTTGACTGGAGCTGAGCGAAGTGATGCGCGGATGTGCACGATTCGACCAGTCACAGGAGAAAATAGAGACGTGACAGAACAAGGAACACTCTTAGAGAGAATAAGTTTAATAACATAACATAACATCACGCCTGTAATCCCCGAAGTATTAGGCAGAGGTGTACCTATTAGTACGCCCACATTTCGCAAGTTATGATTTAAGTCCCATGTTATAGGGGGCGAGCCTATCGCCATCAACCGGGCACAAATACAGGCTCTGTGACTGCTACTGAGAAATGCCTGAAGGAAAAACCCAATAACTCTTGCGCGATCCGGGAATCGAACCCAGGACCTCGTGCTCAGCAGTGGCGCTTGCGACAACTCGACCAACGAGGCAGTCCAATAAGTTTTATTGGGCTTGAATATCCCGTGTAATTCTTCCACCAGTGGAACAAAGGGCGGTCGCGCATACACGTATACGCTGGATTTCGACCAACATCTCCCGCACATCTCTCCGTTCCGCTCGGCTCCGAGCAGAATACTTTGTAGTAAGCGACCATCTACTTTGTTAGATATTACCCCTTTTTGTAACTGCCGCTGAATAAATTAATATGAGTAATACCGACAGGTTAAAATTGCTAAACATGAAATTACCATTTTTATGGTGTTGTAAGAGTTTAGGAGCGTTTAATTAGTTAAAGGGTTTCTGTTGTTTTTGGTCGCCAATTGACTATCAATTTTGAAAATGAGGAAATAAAATCGTCTCTTGTCAAATATTTTTATCCAGCGCTGAAAACTGGTAACATGAGCTCATCAATGAGCTATAAAACGACCTGCTACTTATCCTACAAAAAAATAAAAAATAATAAATGAAGCAGTCCCATTACGAAAGCTTTATAACAAAAGGCAGTTTATGATTACCCTTAATAGCTAAGAGTCCCAAAAGGTCCCACAAATCCTTACAGCGGAACAACTAGCTTTAAATAACTCAACAAAAAATGTTTCAACTAAAATTCCTTCTAAACTACCCATATCAAATTAAATTATACGTATTCCGTACAAATTAAGGCGTGGGAATGTATTCTTTTTGCGAGCAGCCGTGACCGCGATTAAAAGGCTTTATTATACAAAAAAAAAATGAACTAATTATGTAGCTTCACACTTCCATTTTATGATAAATTTTGTTAAAAGGAAATCAGTTATTAGTTTTATGACCTGAAGTTGTTATACGATTGATTGGTTACTAATTTTGAAATTGGTTATTAAATTGTATATCAAACTATGTTTATGCGGTTCAGAGATGCGCCCAACCATAGGTACATACCGACAGACGAAGGTTTTGGGATGACTAACACTCTTTCTAAAATACTGGTCCTTATCCGTCACATAGGACCAGACCTTTTTTCTATAAAAAATAGAGAGAACGAAAATGTTAGAGGGTAATATATCCCTTTCTAAAATACTTGGTTTCTAAATTCAAAGTTTCAGTGAAAATATAAACTCAGTAGTAGAAGGTAATATAGCAGTACTAAGCATTCCTTTAATTTAGTTGAAGGAGCTGTCTCAGGCGACCTAGTAAGCGTTAACATTTTAATAAAACGAGAAGTTTCGCTTTGTTAAACAACTATTTTAAACAGTTTTTTTACTGTAAGTTTTCTACTATTAAAGAAGCTTCTATGCCTAACAAAACTGCAATAATCCAACAATACTCCAATATGCATGAAACACAAAACTCTTTTTATTTATGAAAAATGCCTTAAAAACATTGTGGTACACTTGTTTAAGTTTCTAATACATCACTTATTTTACAATTTACTGTTTTATGTAGCATGTTTTTGGTGAAACGGAACGCACTCTCAAAACACACCGTCCTCGGTAACACCGATATTGACGTCAAAGTTCATTGTGTCAAAAAAACATTTTTATTTAAAAAGTGATTAAAGTTTCACTAACATTAAGCGAAGAAAAAAAAACGTGAATATTCCCTATTCACGATAAAATTAACTAGGGCTGGGTACCTATACTACTACTAACCAATAACCACTTGTTTTCAAAATTAATATTTAAAAAACATATAATAAGCAACTACCCACTCTATTCGGTAAATAAGTGCCCACTACCCTTTATTATGCAGATGTTTTTTTACATTATATTATGGGTCAAGATTCCTTCTGATAAATATTGCAATTATGTGCTATAAAATCATCTAGATCGATTTCGTTGATAACTTTAGTACCTACTTATTTAACTATCTAGTAATGTTCTACTTTACCCTTGAGTAAACCCCTAGTATATTTTGAACCAGTTTTGGTAGATAGTAGATTTTAAGTGCATTCACAAATAACAAAAAATTGGGTTTTGGTATTCTAGGATTTTTTTTTTTTTTCGGATGGGAAATCATTAAATGACTCCTCCCACTCAGGGCGGATCAGGAGGGAGTGTCAGACTTTTACTGACTAAAACCCATCCATGTTCCTTCATCGCCCTTTGGTATAGGTATCTCTTTCGAACAGTCCCGCAACCCCGGCGCCTGCCGGGGTTGCGGGTTGTGGCATCCGTCCTCGAGGTCTCTCTTTGAGGCGCGCGTGGAACACGAACGCGCCGTCGACACGGCCTGTCGTCATCAGACGGACGGACGGCGAGCTAGCCCATAGCCCACCGTCCACAGGCCCAGGTTAATATTTACCCTTCTAAGTACATATTTTACCCTTTAACTTATTATTTCCTTTGATCGTCTTATCTAAAGTTTTTTTATTTTTATTTTTAAATATTTTGAATAAACAAGTAAACTCTAAGTTTATTTAGAAATATTCTTCAATCATTTTACCTTAAAAGCCTTAAGCTTTATTATTAACAAGGTAAAATGATTGAAGACCTGAAAACCTAATTACATATAAGCGGGATCTTACAAGCCTGCTCGATGACAGCGGGCTTTCGCGCCAAAATTAATGGCAGGCGTAGAAATTAGTGCGCCTGCGCAGCTTTGCCCGTTCGTTACGCTCCACGAGATTCTTGATTGGCGTTTTTAGCATAATGCTATACAATTTTAAATATAGTTGTCATACAAACTGGAACATGAGATTAACGTCTGTGGTCTACAATTATTGCTTCAAGATCTAGGCGCCGATATTTTATGAGCTTCATTAGTAAGTACTATGTTTATTGGAGTTGCGCGGTATTTATCGAAGTCAGTTTTTGTTGAGATTTTAAGTGGTCCTTTGAATCGCGGCCATATTTATTTGGTCTTTTTGGGTAATTGCGCCGAGAATTTAAAAAATAGAAAGGAGAAATTTTCAAAAAAATAAATCGATGTAGTGATCAGTAATTTATTTTATTGACCGTTCGGTAAGTGTCAATTTCATAAAGTAAAGGTAAAAGTAAAATTTCCGTACATACAAGAAGATTAAGAAAATATAACCCATAAAGTAGGCTTATGTGTTTGCCCCCAATTCTTGCAATCGTCACCGACACTATCGGTTGTCATCGATGACCCGACAACCTGACAAGTAGCCGGTGCCCAATACTGAACAGGTTCCCGGCAACCTGCTCAACCACTCACTGCGGTTGATTTACAAAGCGTTTTGTATTGTGAGCTGTGGATCTAAGAAATGAGGAAGATATGACATCATTGCGAATAGTTTTAAAATAGTAGTGTGTAGTGTTTAAAACCATATAAATTTATTTAGGACGTTAGTTACCTATACCCAGTGATTGATGTCTTCGAGTTTTAGGTAAAACGTACTAAACAGTGGAACTTCCTGTAAAAGGGGAAGAACTACGCTACCACCACATCTACAGGGTGTAAACAACCTCATCACAAAGCCGTCAACCAAGCATTCTGTACATCAAACTAAATAACTTTACGCAAAAATTATTGCTAGGAAATAACTTTTTTTTGGGGTGAAAAATCATGTTTTGTGGTAGAACTCAATGTAACGCACTCAAAACATTGTGCTGATGGATGGATTGAATAGTACGGGTGTCGTGGAGGTGTTTAAAGTAAAAATCTTACATTAAAAACTTGTATTTAAAAAAGAAACTTGTTAAAAAGTTGGAACTTTGACCCCCAATATTTCCGTAACTAGAAGGTCTCCAGGTATGGTCTAGGACAAAAAATGATCGCGATGACGGGGAGAACAAGTGCCTTTCGGCTTCGTTAAGAGGTTTTTTACACCCTTTATATATCTGCCTGGAAACAACACCGACGACGGGACGTAGTTTGTATGGGTACCGAGAAATTAGTCACATGAAATATTGAGTACTACCGAATTCAATTGCGGTCGACCACTTTTCAACCTTATTACTTAGGGCATAAGGGTGAAAAGTGGCATGATCATCCCTTAATCACGTGAGGTTTTTTAGGCCACTTTTATACACCCGCTTATAACAGACTTCAAAATAAAGAAGGAGGTTATCAAGTCGACACAAATTCGCTTGCTCGGATTTTTAATTCATTATTGGTAAAAAAAATCTACAAGAGCAAGCGAGTTAGTGTCTAAAAATCTGAAAAAGGTTTCTAGACACATTCGCTTTCTCGGGTTTTTAATTTATAATTGATTTAAAAATAATTCTACACGATACATTACTTTTTTTTTGTTTGTCCAACGAAAAAATACAAGTGATTGTCACTTTATACCAACACTCCCCCCTATTCGGACCTCACGTGATTAAAAGACGACTCCTAAGGGACCCCCTAATTGAGTAGAAGTAACATTCTACTATTTAATAAAAAAAGTAGACGCTGACAAAAGTACCGTTTACGAATAATCCGATCCTGACCGCGTCATGTCACCCTTTCTAACATCTCAGTAAAACATGAATGAATGAACTTTACTAACGCATCTAACGGTTCATTCATATTCGTTGCTGGTGACAATTTGGAACGTGTTAAAGTAATTTATCATATCAATTGTTTTTTGACTGTAATGATGTTTTAGTAAGTCACAATCATACATCATGCTTGCTTATGGTCTCTAATGGCAGAGTCACAATACAATGAATACTAAATATATAATTGAAATCACGTTTGGCATGGATGGGCTTATAGGAGTACAACTTATTTAGGTTATTAGTACATAGTATACATTTATTAACTTTCAGAATGACAAAGAAGTGAAATATTGACATAAACTTACAGTGGTTTCTACAGTAGAAAGGATCACACTAGAATTGGCAATGTCATGAAATGTAGGTCGCATTCAAAATTACAAAGAGTAAAATGTTATTCTTGAAGTAAATGATCGTTGGATTTCAAAATATAATATTTCAGTCTCCGCCAGTGATCGTTTTATTATTATTCATGAACTCTTTATGTGACATTGTGATATCATTTTTATCGGACAACATACATCAAGGCCTTTTCCGTTAATTATAAACATGTGCCGATAATTTTATAACTTTTTCAGTTCTAATATATAACTTAAGTATATATAAATATACTTCTATAACTTAAGTACAGTACATTTTCCCATCCGTTTATAATGTCCTTATCCATGTTCCATTTACATTATAATGTAATTATAATTCGATAATGTCTAAAAGATATTTCAAAACCCTAAAAGGCACAGTACCATGGATGAATAAAAACTATTAAGAATGAATGGGAATCTAGGTACTATCGAGGGCACTCCCGCCTGACCACCACTAAGCTAATTTTTGCTTGCACTCGCAACATAGAAACGCTCTCTAGCCCCGCCCCGTTGACTTTGTATAGAAATAATGAATGAAAAGATACCGAATCGGCCGACGCATCTGACGACGCACGCCAAACGAGAGTTATTGTTATTTTGGGCGCCAAAGTTGACGCTTTCCTAATAGGCCCAAACTTTAAGGGGGCATGGCTCGGCGCCTCCGCATGATTTAAGCGAAAAAATGTTAAACTGGTCAGGCGGAAAAGACCCCGATAGTACATATTACTTCAATTAATGATTAAATACCATTTGTATGTTACCGGTCACCGGTTCACTTTACATAACGGAAACTATAAGGAAGACAAAAAAGCGGCAAAAAATCCGAAATTTCCCAATAAAAATATCGTTGAAACAAATAGGGACGCGGCAATGGCTGGTGAAGCGCTTCTCAAGAGATTACTTTCCAAACTTATATATAGTGAGTTTGGTACTCTCACCGGCAGCATCCGAAATGTGGGTCATTATGTCGCGTTTCTGCGTACAATTTTGTCTAAAGACCTTGATATATTGGCGAGGACATTAGAGTTTTTTTAATGTCAATTAGGGGTAATGGTGGTATAAAGGGTGTAAAAAGACCCTTAACAAAGCCGAAAGGCACTTGTTCTTCCCGTCATTGCGATATTTTTTTGTTCTGGACCATACCTTCACGGAGATCATCAACATTATCATCATCAGCCTATAATGTTCCCGCTGCTGGGACACGGCCTCCTCTCAATGAGAGGGAATGGGCTATAATCCACTACGCGGACCCAGTGCGGATTGGTAGATGTCACATGTCTTCGAATTTTTGGGTCTGGGCCATGCCGGTTTCCTCACGATGGTTTCCTTCACCGTTTTGAGAGCAGTGGTGATGAAATAAATTACACAAAGTAATGCGCCTGTCTGGGTTCGAACCCACGACCTACTGTTCGTAAGTCGGGGCCGCCACCACTGGGCCACCGCTGCTCAACGGAGATATTGGAGGTCAAAGTTCCAAATTTTTCACATTTTTATTATCAAAATGCTAGTTTATAAGATTATACCTTTACTTTTAATACCTTCAAGACTTGTTTACTATTCAACGCATCCATCAGCGCAATGTTTTTTGTCCGTTACATTGAATTTTAGGGTAAAACGTGATATTTCACCCCAAAAAAAAAAAGTCGTTTCCCAGCAATAATTTTTGCTTAGGGTTACTAAGTTTGATGTACAGAATGCTTGGTTGATGGCTTCGTGAAGGGTTTGTTTACAGCCTGTATGATAATATTAATAAACACTACATTGATGGGAATATAACTAAAATCTACAAGTAGTAAGGTCATGGAAAGACGAGACAAAAATACAACACAGGAATACTTCTTTATTATTAACTAGCGGACGTCACGCGGTTTCACCCGCGTAGTTCCCTTTCCCGTGGGAGTACGGGGATAAAATATAGCCTATGTTACTCAGGCTGAATGTAGCTTTCTAATGGTGAAAGAATTTTTGAAATCGGCGCAGTAGTTTTTGAGTTTATTCATTACAAACATACAAATCTTTCCTCTTTATTATATTAGTGTAGATTTAGACCAACTAGTATGAGTTGGTCTGTCTTAGTACTTGCTTTGCTAACTGATCAAAGACTGTTAACAAAATATACTTTACTGGTCTAACAACCCAAGATTTCGACAACATTGTTCTGAGCCTGTTGTTGTTTGTTAGTCGTGTGGGATCCGGCAGAGTAGAATAGAACCAACCCATTACACTCACGGGTGTCGTATAAGGCGACTAATGTCTGAGGCAGAACACCTTGCGCCTCCGTAGACCAGAGAATGGGCAGCAGCGTTTTCTGTTAGTCTTTCATCACTGCGATCTCCAATCCGCCTGCCAAGCGTGGAGATTACGGCAATTTCCTCCCATCACGGGAGAGGCTTATGTCCAGCAGTGGGCTACATGGGCTGTTGTTGTTGTTGTTGTTTGTTCTGAGCCGAAGTTCTCTGTCTCTCGACTTATTCGTTCACTTCCTGCTCACGGAGAAGAGGCTTGAGTCTCGGGAAAAGGTACACAAGTATTCCTAAGTATTACGTGCGTAACTAGTACTGCCTCGCTGGTCTTAGTGGTCGCAATGGCGACTGCTGAGCATGAAGTCCTAGGTTCGGACACAGGCCTCTTCTATATGAGAGGGAATGGGCTATAATCCACCACGCGGGCCCAGTGCGGATTGGTAGATGTCACATGTCTTCGAATTTTTGGTTCTTGAACATGCCGGTTTCCTCACGATGTTTTCCTTCACCAGAGCAGCGGTGATGAAATAAACTACACAAAGTAATGCGCCTGTCTGGGTTCGGACCCACGACTTACTCTTCGTAAGTCGGGGCCGCCACCACTGGGCCACCGCTACTCGCGCGCGGTTCCCGGCTCGGGCAAATTTTATTGCAGGGTTTTTCCATCAGGAATTTCTCAGTAGCAGCCACGAGGTCTGGATTGGTGCTCGGTTAGTGGCAATACGGTCGGCCCTATTATTAGGTACACCTCTGCCTAACCCTTTAGCGATTACAGGCGATGTTATGTTTATGTTATGTAGGTAGGTACCCGAAGAAAATCCCGTGCTACAAAATTAACAAGTGTTACAACTGAAGTTAATGCGAGAAAACGATGGCCAAGTAACTGCACTATTAAAATTATTTAATGGGTCTTAGCATTAATGGCGATAGTATACTAATTGTAGCGTGTTGGGAGGTGTCTTGAAATGTCGTTAAAGTTTGATTGATGATGATTTGCAAGTCGATAATGTAGTTGATGGTTGTTAACCCGCGGGAGCTGCTAGCTACTGGTGTAAGAGAAACCGCGGAGTTAATTGATGTAGGTGCTTGTTTAGAAGATCGGCTATGTTGTGAGTGAAAAGTGAGTACAGACGCTACATCAAGCTACTACATTGTGTCAAATTTCTGTAATAGATTTTCAACTTTATCGATAAAGCATTAGGTACAAGGTTGTTTGGGAAAATTTGTCCGTTTCGGGTAGCTTGACGTGCTGGCGTCTGTACATTTGATGTAAACACCGAAGGGGGTAAGTTTGGAACAAAGTCCTTCGATACAGTAACTTTATGATGACCTGGTACTTGTAGGCGTAAGGTAAAATACTTTTCATACAGGGTTAGTTTTCATTAACCGGCCAAATTTTCAGAGATGGTTTAGAATCGATAATATTTACTATATAACGAAAAAAAAACAACATTTTTTAATTTAAAATTTCATTCCTGTCCACCACCAAAAAGCGGACGTGTGGACAACAGCGTTGCAACAGCACATTCAGTTCAACAACCTAATAGGTAGCAGTTAGCACACACATAAATGTGGAGGTGCATGCACGCATACAAGTGTATTCCCACTAGGTTTATGATTTAGGAATTTTTTAGGACATGTTAAAATTAATGTTATTATTTTATTTTATATTTTTCGACAATAATATTTAAAATGCACTTTTGATATCTAGATTTTAACTTTAAATTTTGGATGGTCATTGAAAACTAACCCTGTATACTTCAAATATTATTCGATTTATTATATTCATCCTGTGATTTATAAAAGTTAAGTTAATAGGGATGATGACTGACTAAAAAAATATGATTCTGTTTAATCCGTTAGTTAAATTATCGAAAAATATTGGATACGAGTTTTTTGTTTTATTAAATTAATAAAAATTGACGTAGTTAAAACGTCAAAGATCAGAAAAGGGGGCTTGTGACGACACATTTGAGTAAAAAATGTACTCAAATCGTCACACGAGTTTTCGACGCACTGCATCGTCTTCATTTTTTGTTTACGTGAAAAAATAAAAAATATGTGTCCAATATTTTTTGGAAATGTATCTGACAGACTAATTAGTATTTTTTTTTGTCATTACCCTATTGCTCAAGTCCAATAAAAAATATTTAAGATAAGCTTGATATCGTACCAATTGATTTTACGAAGGTATAAAAAGATTCCATGTATTGAAGTCGTCGCCTGTAAAAGATAACTTTGGAAAAGAAAGCGAACTGTACTAAGATTGAAATGGTGATAAGTTTTGACTGTTAATTAGCTTTCGCCTTTTCTTTAGGAGTGTTATTTAACGATGTAATTAACTTCGATAATTGTTTAATCATCGATTAAGTAACGATAGTTGGAACTGTATCGATCAATCAATCGGTTTATCGGGATCGATAAAAATAGCTCGTGTATCGAGTTCTACCAGGTGTTCACGTTTCCTATTTTTGGTTTCAACATTAATACTTTTGTAATATCCTGTGTGCTTACTAAGTAATGATTTAGGAACGAGATAGATGCCTGAACAAACGAAGGATATTCAGTTTCATTCTTGAATTTTTGAATTTTATCAATACTTTTTAGTTTTTTTGGTCTTTAGGTACGTTGATTATATATAAACGATTTTACTCCGCGATGTATAAAACTATAAGATTTTGGCGCCGAAAATTGTATTAAAAAAAAAGATTTCCTTTCAGAATACTCTGAGTAAAAACACTGAAACGAACTCTTTTGAAGCGAAATTAGTCGTTAGAATCGCACTATAATTAATAGTAGGTATTTGTACAAACAAGAAAGTACTTCAGATACAATAGAACTTATCAGTCCACATTACAAACATAAACACGGAAAACAGATGCCCTTTACATCATTATTACTACGAACGAAGTATGATTAGTTTCCGTAACTAATAAATAGTGATCATTTCGCGCACATGTTCTATGATAGCACAGAATGATAGTCTGATTGACATACTTATGAGTCATTCTAAAAACTTTGTCACACAATCGGTGTCAATATACTCCGGTGCGCCTGCGCACGCATTGGTGTATACTACGGTCATGTTTCGCACAAAACATGCTGTTATTGACATGAAAAAGTTAACTGCAAAATATTTTAATTATAAAATAACCTTATATAACATCGTTTTCGTTTGTTTTGTCATTTTATTTATTAAAATAAAACTGCTCTCAAAACGGTGAAGGAAAACATCGTGAGGAAACCGGTATGTCCTAGAACCAAAAAATTCAAAGACATGTGACATCTACCAACCCTCTCTGGGCCCGCGTGGTGGATTATAGCCCATTCCCTCCCATAGAGAGGAGGCCTGTGTCCCAGCAGTGGGAACATTAATAGGCTGATGATGATGATGATTTATTAAACGCTTTCTCTCCGGAACAACAGTTCAAGCTTATTTTCGAATTGTTTAAAATATAAATTTATCTATTAACTCAGCATATCGCAGTCTACTGCTGGACACAAGGCTGGACACCCTGTTCTCCACGTTCCGTATACAGTCAGTCAAAATATAAATAGCTTATGCATTATGTAAAATGAGTCTCATTATCATACAACACTTCATAAGCACTTGTGTAAAGTAGAGACATACATGAAGTTATTCCTAGAACAATGTTTATCATCAACGCATTCACGTGAAAATCGCATGACTTTTATCAATACACTTTCGTGAAAAGCGTGTGAATTATCCTTTGGTAGTAGTCAGTACACAGTCACAATTCGGTGCGTCCCCAGGCCTTGCGCATTTCCTCTGTATTGTCATGCGATGCGTACTACCAATTGCAGTGTTTTGCATACACTGCAGTCCGAGGTATGCTATCACTCCCCATGCATTCAGGTTCATATTTACACGTCTGTCGTACTTTGATCAAACAAAAGTTTTAAATTAATTATATTGTAGCAGTATGGTAGCCTTCCAATACTGAAGTTGACATAATTATGGGTGAGGTAGATAGGAAAACATCAGTTGGGTTCGTTAATAATAATTATTATTGAAATTTTAACTAATGAGGTCATCCACCTCTATGTTTGCGGATGTAACCTGTGCTTGTCGTCATATAAATGCGCAGTCTTATAAGGAAAGTCCTAACAAACATACCTACCACATTCACCGATTGTTTCTAATCATAGAATGACTGAGCACAATAAAACAACTCGATGCTCTGACATTGAAACAAGTGAAAATCGAAACCTCCTCACGATGTGTCAATAACTATTCGTATACTGATACACAACAACGGACCACAGAATAAGAAAGTTCAGAAGTTTTACGCAGAACAAATGTCCACATTTCAAAGGATAAAGAATCGTGCGCTGCTCCGGTAATTTTTGAGTCCAGTAACTAATAAATTGGTTCGAACAATGCATGTGTTGGTTTAGGACTTTCCTTCCTATTTATTTATTTATTTTAACAAATCAGAATAAAGTGTAACAATCACTTACAGGTAAACTCTGCATGCACACAAAACGTTGTCGTTACTTACAGAAAAGATAGAAATAACCATACTTTAATATCAAAGTTGCACAGAATTGAACTTAATAAATAAATTAAACAAAAAACAAATAAAACAAATTAAACAAAATTAAAACAAATTAAAACAAATTAAACTAAGTAAAACTAGGTAATATTCTTCCTATGACAAATATACTTTAAAAATTTTGGAGTTTAAAACATTACACTCCTCGATCTAGTACACTTGTGAGATCTTGTCGCGCAAGTGTCTTTCACGCAAGTGTTTTGCTACCTGCTTGTTTGTTGACCGACCTTCAATTTGGTTCGTGATCCTTCTGAACTATTTTACTCCATGACAAGTCTGTCCATCGCACGAAAGCGAACTCAATCACTTTCATCTCAGCTTTTTGTGAACCACGTAATGAACGACACAAAAAGATATTCTGCATCTATGTGGTACATCATTTTTTTTTGCTGTCAGATTTTGGGCACCTTGAAAAAGTTTTGGTAAGGTGTGTGGTGTATAAAAAGCTATAACCGATTGACATTGTCGATATTTGGTGCGTGGTAGCTCTGAGCTATACAACACTATTTTTTTTGTCGTTTTAATTACTAGTAATCGTCTAGTACTCATGAAAATGGAAAACTTTTACTATGGGACCGACTATGAAGTCTCGAAAAAAAATCAGCTTCTTCATACATTAGTGGTCGCGTAACTCGAAAAAATGTTGGCAGCAGATGATATTTTTTTTTTTTACTAAAAACTAGTGTTGTATTCTTCTGCTGTGTTTAAATAAAACTTTTTTCATCACATAAATTTCGAACTTTAGAAAGGATGGTAAAAATAAAACGTTTTTCCACCAAAACTGAGAATCTTATTAAATGTAATGTGTAAGAAATAACCTATGTTTAGTCCAGTTTTCGTATTGAGTAGTAAAGCCAAGAGGCTAGTTTCCACCATCAATAAATTGCAAATCTATTCCGTCAGTTAGAGTATTGGGAAATAATGGACACGTATTTTTTGTTTTTGTAAATCAATGAATATTGACAAAGATAAAACGCATCAAAACTCGGGAGTGGGGGCTCGTGACGACAGAACTCACTAAAAATTATACCACGGCGTGAAGTATTAAGAATTTTAAAAGCGTCGTATCTTCGCAATTTTGATGTACGTAACACAAGAAAAAATACGGGTCAAATATTTTTTGATAATCTAACTGACGGACTATTTCGATTTTTTCAGTTGACAAGACTATTAAAGTCCACTTGCGTATTACTTGCTGTTGCACCTATATGCTGCCATTAGCTACAATATAGTAAAAATCATCTATCTTTCACTGGACACCCAACCTAACATACAACCAGTTTTCTCTTCGACCTGTTGTCCGTACACCATTAATCAACGCGATGAACAAAAACATTCATTTTATTAAACATCAATTTATTAACAAAGTTACTCTTACTTTGTTTTAAATCGTATTAAAGCTCAATTTGGCGTGATTACCCATTGTTAGGATGTGAGCACATATTCTTCTGGTCTGATTAATACTCTGTGTTTTGTTCTTGCGGACCATATTTTCCACTTTGTAACTATTATGCCAGTGTTATAAATTGTCCTTTTTGTAACGTGTTTGCGTGATGTAATTCTGATGTGAATAATAGTAACGAAAGTGAAGGCTTTGATGTCTGATATGTTGATCTCATTAGCGATTATAATGTGAGGTTTTTGAACCGATGTATTTTGATAGTCGGTTCATAGAGCTTTTTCTCTACCTTATTGCCAAAATGGTACGCTTGCCGAAGATTATAAGTAGATTCTGATACTTTCGGATCATGCAAAAGTACTCCAGGAAAGCTAGTTAGGTACGGTCGACCAAGGTATTTGGTTTACATTTTAACATGCAAATTACATTATATAACACCCCTCTTTTTTGGTCGGGGGTTAAAAATGTCTCGGTCGACCGTACTACCTAGGACACTGATTTTGGAGTATACTAGGATCTTGAGTATAAGGCACTAGGAGTCTAGGACATTGTCAGTACAGTAGTAGATTGCATATTATAGTTTTTTGGAATAGTCTCATTCCCCGCCTGGGAATGAGACTCCATCATTTTATTCCCGGCGGCTCCAAATTAAAAAAGCAATATAATAATAATAATAAATAAAATCTTTCCCATGAGCTCCAAAAATGTTCAAATACCACGAAATTATAACATTGATGGTAGCAATTTGTGTTTTGTTGACCTTACGCAATTTGGTTTGGAGCCGCTTGGAAAAATTTTAGTACTTATTTTATTATTCAACTAATAAAATTATGGAGCTGTTGGTAATCAATGTATGGAGAGAAATTGTTTGGAGAACAATAGATTTGGAGCTCCTTAGAATAAGCTTTTTGGTAGACCAAAATAAATCGAAAGCCACAAACATTGACAATGACACTTTTTTCACAATAAAGTCGTGTCATACGAAAGTTTGGAACAAGCATGTTATTTTCAAATATTTATACTTAAAAAGAAAAAAAAAAACTCAAATCGTTTTTGAAAGTCCCGAACATTTATTTAGTAAAATGCTACAATTTCACCGGTACTTTACTTTCGATTGTTTGTGTGTTATTGGTCAATTTGGGCTTCATGCACGCGATGATTTTGTCCATACCACCGACTTAAGTGATTAAATTATTTACTGCCTCTCTCCAAAGGAAATTGCTGTTTACTTTGAGTTTCTTGTCTGCTAACTCTTTAATGTCTTTATTGGAGATCGAGTTAATCTTCTAGTTTTACCAAAGATGGTTGTAGTAAGATTTTTATACTAGAAAAGAAAATTGAGACATTACAGTTAGATTGTTGAGTATGGGATATTTTCATAATGCTTTAGGTTGAATGGGATACATGGCAAGAAAAGATGGGATATATTGTCTACACTGACCTTAATGGTGATGTTGTTCAGAAGGCTCAGGTGAGAAGTTCTTGCAACGGATGAAGCGAAAGGAGTATGTAAGGATGGATGGATGGATGGAGGTGGCCTTATGCAGTTTCCTCCAAACCCCATCGGAAAAGCCGCGAGTACTTTAAATTATCAAATTACTTTCTCCTCCTGACATTAAAAACATTAGTTATTTTTCTTCTCTACACTGACATAAAAACACAAGAAAAATCGTCTTTGATGAACGAAATTGATTAACCATTGCAATCGCTCTTTAAAAATAAACTATCAAAGAAAGTGACATTCAGCGTATCTTTGTCATTCCACCAAAGTTCTACTAGCCTTCGATAGTGCGATAATACGTCATTGTACACTCAAACCGAATCTTATTACAGCACTTGAAAGTTTTTAATTATCACTGCCTATCCCATATAATAAACTAACACAAACTTATAATTGCTGTCCGTCAGATATCTTATCTCCAACTTCCTTAACAATATTCAGTTTTGTAAACGCAAATACAACTTTGTAATCAAATGCTTTATTAACGTCAATGAAAGCATAATACGTAACGTTACGAATTCGCATCGAGAGTACAACTTTCTTCGTACTATTGTAGTTACGAGATAATTAATACAGTCCAGCCTCCGGCTAGTCGGGATACATGTCGATAGAATCTCACTTGCTTTCGTCTTCCATTGTGCTAACTTTGGGCGCCTTTGTGTCTAGTTTTCACTATCATTTGGATACACCCTGAGGTGTGCACCATAAATGTCATCTGACAGCATTATGACAATAGTATTTTGAATAGGTGTTTAGCTAAATCGATGTAATCCTTCGATTTCACTTCCTGTGTCGTTTAAGGCTGTAATGTTCTAAAGCTAATGCTGGCTACAAGTCGAAGATATTTATTGGACCTAAACAGAGGATGTTTGAATAGCTGATTGTACCAGATCTACCAGTATTGTAACAATTGAATTTCATTATTAGTAATTTTTCTGCGTGGAAATACATGTTTACTGGGAAATGAATAAAGGAATACAAGTACAAACATTGCTAATAAAATGCACGATATTGATATTTTAAGCAAAGTTAGCCTTAGTAACTAACCTGAAAATAGTTCGGAATACGACGAAGACGTTAATTACGACGAACAAAAGTCGTTTAGCCAAATAAAGGCAGCTATTACATGAATAAAAATAGCGACTAGATTAATACCTTGTTCGATGTCTGCAGTCGTAAAAATGTCATTCAAATATGGCAAGACATCCATTAGGCAGTTGAACAGACAACGCTAATAGTGTCGATTATAATCGGACACAAAGCGAGTATTAGAATGAAGACAATCCAATCTGTTCGTGTCCACCCACGTACACTCTTACGCATTATGTAGCGGAAATTCCGAGATCAGTAGTTTCTGTAGCTCATAACTTTTCCCTGATATGGAAAAAGCAAAAGTGCAACTGACAGCAGTTTAGGGTATCCACTTTTGGATTTGATTGATGGTCTTAGAATTCAGCTTAGTGGGACTTGACTTCCGGATATATGTATGATGCAGTTGTCAATTCTCATTGACTTGTAAACTGTCTGTGTCTTTTGATACTTTATTTTTATAGCAGAGATAGTCTAGTGGTGTGACCGGCGGACTGCCAAGACATAGGTCTCGTGTCCCAACCCAAGACACCTTTGATTTTTCGGATTCATGTGCGTATTGTATGATATTACTTGCTTCGGTGAAGGAAAATATCGTGAGGAAACCAGCGTGAGAGATATTTGTCAACGGCATGTAAAGCCAAGGCAGAGGTCCATGGGTGGCTTTAAAACTCTGACACCAGGTCAGGTACTACACACCACACGATAAAGAAAAGAAAAGAAAAGATACTTTATGAATTGGTTCAGAAGCTTCGTAATTTGATTGGAGACCAAGTACTTGACCGTAAAATCCTAAAATTTCAAACATTATCTAATACTAAATCTCTTAAACTTAATGTATGACCCACCAGTAAAGCTATTACATCTAATTCAATATCCATATTACCCAACGTTGTGTGAAAACGGTACAATTTTCGCGTAACTCATATTAAACACAAGTAGAAAGCCGTTGGCACGCGATCGAGCCATCTTTTACCTAATTCATCAATTTGCCTTGTAACAGCATCATTTTCTGTCATTGCGGTTTCGTAAATAACTGACGTAGATGAAGATGAATTAGCGGAACATATGGATTGAACTTTTGAAATAGGAAGTGCTCTATTATAGTCAGCTGCTTACGTTTTTGCTGTTACACGCTTCTTTGCTGTCACGAAAGAATACACTTTCATGCTTCAATTATTAATTTTTCAAAGCAAATCAAAATCACAATTGGTGTTGCCGGAAGTAGTGTCTTTAGTAGTTTGCGTTGGATGTATTGCTCATCCAACTGAAACAGTCTCTTCGTATCCTAAACGAACGGCATAGTAACTACGGTCATGCTGCCTTTTTAGGTTAAGACCATATCCAGCATTTGCTTTTTTGGCTGATGATAACATAAAAGTAATAGTTATAAAACAAACAAATTATTTTAACTTTATTGCCGCCAATTATATTAACATCTGACAAATTCACATATAAGTGGGCGCCAAGCGAGACCATATTGGTCGAGTTGTGACTCCCACAATGTTTTTTTGATTATTTTCACCAGTTAATAGAAAGGTTAGAAATCAAAAGTCCACTTTCGCTATCGTTTGGGTACTAATTAATACAAAATAAAGCAGTCTCCAGCCAATTGGACAATAGCAATGAATATGTTGAATTTTAATTTGGCTTGATCAATCGTTTCACAGGTTCGAAAGCAAGATCGTTTGCTTTTAAACGTATTTTAATCAGTCTATGCCTATTTTGCGATTAATTAGCCAAGCAGGAATCATCACCAGCTGCCTAGACTACACCTAACTCGATCATCTATGCTAATATTAAAAAGAGGTATGTTTGTAAGTATTTATGTAGGTAATCTTAGGAACTACTGATCCGATTCTGAAAATTCTTTCACTAACGGGAAGCATGTAGCTTCCCGTTAGTGAATGCCTGAGTGTTATAGGCTACATTTAAAACGTTCCCGTGTCAATGTCAATGAAGTGTCATTCTGAGATCAATGCTAGAAATTCTTTCAATTCTATTGATCTAGCTAGTCAAACCTCGTAGTGGATCTAACTTGGATTCCTCTCATCATTCTGAAACAAAAGGTAAGGTGGTGGTAAGGTAAGGTGGTGTTTTCCCTTTTCACAAACGTGTCATTATTGTATCACATGTGAAATCAGTTCTTGAAACAAAGCCATGACCTAGCATAATATTGGAAATGAAAGAAATTCTGTGGCGCATAATGCAGACTCTCAAGTTCATTATTATTAGTTGCTTTATAGCTTCGTGGAGGATTTATGTGCAAAGAAAGTGTTGAAGGAAGCTATAACAACACGAGCATTTAATTTAATTTAATCGAGAACTTATGTGTCTCTTTTCTGACACATCTGTGCTTTATTAATCTCCATATCGTATAAGTTAGACTTTTAGATTTATTTATAGACTTTCTTATGTTTGTAGGAACTAATTAATAAGGTGGTTGAGCGTGAAACTTATTTATCGCGTCAAGTCAGGTTATTAGGAGTCGAAGCTTTTACTTTTTGAAACGAGGAAATCGTTAATTGGATAGGTTCCGTAGGAAGTGGTATCAGTTTTTGTTAGGATTATAATTTCTAATTGATAAGGCCAAATGCAGATAGTATTAAATTGAAAGTTGGTTAAATGTGCATGCTAAATGCAGACATATTTTGACTTCGACTGTGCGTGTCTAAAATGAAACATGAATGTCCTAATATTGTCTTCGCCAGATTGTACAAATAACCGGAACAGCATCCGTCTCAGTGCATTTAAGAGGAAAGACAAACAATGTCTCCCATTGTTGTCATATCTGTTGGTATGTCTTACAACAGCGTCTCGGACACATCGGCGGGTGGCTTCGATTGACCCCTTATGTCACGAAACCGAAATGTTTGCACAACAAATGTGCTACCCACTGTTTCGTATTGCAAAAACTTTGCAACGATATTGTTCTTCTTTGCGAACATTGTCCATTTTTATTACGACATCGGAATTCCTTTTTAAAGATGTCATCTTAAAGTAGGTTTTTGGTAATTGCTGTTTTGGTCCAGATGAGTTTGTAAGTCAGTAGGACGATTGGCTTATTTCGTAATACTTCCTTATGTCTTGATGTTATCATTATGCCGGTCTGATTTTATTCAATTCGTTAAGGTATTCTTTAATAGGTCTACTCTACTTTCTTACAGTCTTATTCATAAAAATCCCCTAAAATAGGTTTTAAACACTCATTAGTTAAAATGCTTAGTAGAACTAATAAACCTATTATAAAATTCTCTATTCATAAACGTTCAATAAACCCGTCATAGCTATGTTGTCGTTATAAGACGTTTTAACGTGATTATGTTGCCGTTATGATAAATCCATAGATTAAATGCCAAAACAACCGGTGCCCACGGCCAAAAAACGCAAAAAAAAAAGTTTGACAACGTTTTTTTTTTTTTTTTTTTTTGGATGGGAAATCATCAAATGACTTCTCCCGCTCTGGGCGGAGCAGGAGGGAGTGTCAGACTTTTACTGACTAAAACCCATCCATGTTCCTTCATCGCCCTTTGTGTTCCGGGGCCGCGGTATCTCTTTCGAACAGTCCCGCAACCCCGGCAGGCATCGGCCCTTGCGGACCCCTTCCTTTTGCTGACTCTCTTTGAGGCGCGCCTGGAACATGTACGCGCCGTCGACACGGCCTGTCGTCATGAGACGGACGGACGGCGAGCCGGCCCATAGCCCACCGTCCACAGGCCCGCGCCTTCGGCAGCCGGGCCTGTGGACGGTGGGCTATGGGCCGGCTCTTCTCCCGCTCTGGGCGGAGCAGGAGGGAGTGTCAGACTTTTACTGACTAAAACCCATCCATGTTCCTTCATCGCCCTTTGTGTTCCGGGGCCGCGGTATCTCTTTCGAACAGTCCCGCAACCCCGGCAGGCATCGGTCCTTGCGGACCCCCTCCCATCGCCGACTCCCTCTGAGGCACGTGACATTTGGAGAGCTTGTTGGCTTCTTGGGTTTCGTTCACATGTATATTTTTTGAAGGAAATTGGATTGCATTGGACTCACAGTTGGTTTTCAATATAGTATAATGTACTCTGTGCAGTTGGTTGAGACACCCATGGATAAAATGTTACAGAGATTTTAAAACCTTAACAAATTAGGTATATTAGAATGCGGGATACAAATAGTAATAATAATATAAGTAGTATCTATATAATCTTTCGACGACGTGGAACATGTTCTGTCGTTCAATAGCATGTTACTCTTGCAGCGCTTGCATAACTAACGCAAAAAAGATTACACAAAAAAAAAATTGTATCTACTTCCCAGCTCCTTGCAAATAACACTTAGCTTCAACCAACTCACCATAAAACGGTTCGGACGCGAAAAAAAATCAGGTACTAGTCAGTTGTTGCACATTTGTCGGCCATATTTCTTTATTAAAGGTTTATAGTAGGGTCGACCGTGTTTTAAGTTACGAAACCGCTATTGAATACTTACAAAGCTTTTTAGCGTTATTGAATGTTTATGAATAATGCTTTTCGGGATTCTCATTATAACAAGCTAATAAACTTATTTTAACTTTTTATGAATAAGACCGTTATACTATTAAAACAGTTACTGTAACTGTGACAGTATTCAGTTGGTCTATCATCGTCTCTGTAGATATGTATGTACTTCTAGTCACATTTAGAGGTACGTCATGTTATGAATTCACTTTCCAAAATATTTTCAATACTTAAATTATCATATTTTTCACAATGATCAAAATAATATATATCTAATGTCAACACAAAAGGTTCGTCACACATTTAGATCCACTTTGTTTTGACATACCTTAATTTAATAACATGTGTAAGCCATTACGAGACCATTGTTTGGTCCCTGTCACTCAGCCGTGACTGGTGCTTCCTACTTCCGTCCTGAAGGGTGTAGCTGTAATTTAATTATGTGTGTTTGATATGTTGTGTTTGCTCTTCGTAAATTGTACCTTTACTGGAACTGCTTGTTCAGGATCTGTTATTATTAATAGCTCTTTAATATTTGTAGTTATTAATTGAGCAATCTTCATTCATATTAATACTTCATTCAGAATCGTCACTATTATTACGTTTGCTTTCTTTTCGATTTTTTTTTTGTATGTTACTTCCTCAAGGCAAATATTGAAGTAGCACTCATTAGAATACAGCTCCAGTTATATCAATTGCAGTTTTAGGACCTGCAAGTTCTACTTTATGAGGTTCGCACTTGTATGTTAGCTCATTTTAACAGCTGTTGTTTCATCTCCTTATAATAAAGCCTCAGCATCATTTGCATAATAATGTACCGTCATGCTGTGCTTCTTAGTAACTTCCACTTCAAGTTAGTGCGCATAGATAACACTGTTCACCATAATTACTTTTATCTCACTTTTTGTAATGATTACAAACAGAATCACTGAGAAAGTAATTCGCGAAAGCGTTGTATTTGCATCGCAATTATGACGTTGGTATTTCAAAAACTTGCCAGGGAAAGAAGTAAGATTTACGTTTCGATAAGAGAGTACTTAGTGCGAATTAATATTATGATCTCACTCACCTTTCCCTTATACATTGTTGCACAACAGTGACCGTGAGAACACAAATAATGAGACATTGTGGATTTGCGGTAGTCACTGGTCTAAGCGTAGATTGTTTTGGTGTTGGTTTGGATGATGATTATTTAGAGCTCGTCTTTAATTCGATGAAATCAGAGAGGTATTCCGGTTAGATCACCTATTTGGAGAGCACCTATTTGAATGATGGTGTCCAACAGTAAATACTCCTGTAACAAGAGAAATATGAAATGCTATGGGTAATAATCACACGGGTGCTCTTCAAATTGGTGCTCTAAACGAAATGCCACCAAATGAAGTTTAAAACCTTTGCGTTTTACAAGTATCTAAGGGTTTTTAATCAGAAATTGATTGGGAGCATCCTCTAATACATAGGTTCAGATAATATCTGATTGTTATTAGTAATCATCTCTCAAGCGTGACCATTAGGCAATCATCGCGTAGCTATTGTTGCTCTTTGAGGTCCAATTAGTTTCATCAGCTCTTATTTATGACATTAATGTCACTGCTACCATTCTTTAAGTTACGAAACCCTTACGACACCGTTATGGTATCCCTTTCATAAAAATAAAAGAGATCATCAATTTCTAATATCACTATCAACTCTGAATGAAAACGCACTGTTTTCGACGCGCGCACATTGTTTACTAACAAAAGATTTATTATGATATTAAATAACAGCGACAGTTGCACATAGTTACGTCATTGGCGCCGTCTCACTCAGTTCAACAATTGAGCTTAGTAGACAAATTATAATCGGTACTGATACTGAATACCTGCATAAGTTTTCCATTACGCTTAATTTGCTGTTATTTGTAGGTGAAGTAGGAGTCGACGTCTCTGTTATTGTACATCTCATATTATGGTTGTGTAAAAACTGTATATGCGAATACCTGATTGTAGATTACTTGCCAGATTACTGCTTTCTGCAAAGAATAGCCTAAGATTATAGTCCTGGTAAAAAATTGGATGTCACGATCAACATCAATGGCATATTTCTTCGACGCACTGTTTCGTATAGGCCAGCTCCTTCCTATTGAATTATGCTTCCCTGGTCTGTGCGTGTCTCGCCTAGGTCTTCCCTGCGATCTTCTGTAGGGCATCCATCCATTTAGCTGTTGGTTTGCGAAAGCTCTGCCATCACTCGGCAACCATTCCGTTAGGGCTTTGCTCCAGCAAAGTGTCCTACGACGATACTACGTCTATTTCTACATTTGTATACGGCGTAGGTATCTAATTTAAGTCTAATATTTACCTAACTTGAGAAAAAGCATTATTTATTTTATATACTAAGCTTAGAGTGGGCCATACCTTTAAAAAAACTCGCACATTAATTTCTGCACTATTTTCTAACCTCAAAAAATCCACTAAAATTCCATTCAGTGACTTTCACATGCCACAAACTGAATTTGTTATAGTATCACACGTCAGGGGCACAGACAATACTGCCATATTCCCATAGGCACGCATCGTGAAAGCTATTAAATTACCGAGGTGTCGTGGTGTCGGAGATGTGAAGCGTGTACTAGCTGAAATGGAGTTCTTTGATATTGCAAAATGTTATGCGTCCCTGGACGGGGATTTGAGCTTACGTAAAATTGAAGGGAGAGTGCAGGTATTTTTAGTTTGTGATTTATAAAATGGAGATATTAACGTAAGATTTATCCTCTTTGAAAGCGTAAGCTTGAGTAGCGCCTTAAAATTAAAGACATCTTGAGCAGAAGCCAAGACTAAAAGAGGAGAATTGAGAAAGATTGCCATAATATTGATATAACTTGTTTGTGTCTTTACATAAAACAAAGTCAGCATATAATGTTATGGTCTCGCTCTATAAGAGTGGATCATGATCCGCCAGGAAGACTGAGTAAGGGGACTACACGGGGAAGGTTTATACCTCATCATCATCATTTCAGCCGAAAGACGTCCACTGCTGGACATAGGCCTCCCCCAAGTGTCGACACATTGACCGGTCCCGTGCGACGCGCATCCAACGGATTCCCGCATCCTTCACCAGGTCATCGGTCCACCTAGAGGGAGGTCTTCCAACGCATCGTCTTCCGGTTCGCGGTCGCCGCTCCAGAACTTTTCGGCCCCATCGGCCATCCGTTCTGCGAACAATGTGCCCTGCCCACTGCCACTTAAGTTTGGCAATTCTTCAAGCTACGTCGGTGACCCTGGATTTCTGATTCGATCACGCAAAGAAACTCCGAGCATAGCCCTCTCCAATGCCCTTTGGGTGACTTTAAGCCTTCTGATAAGGCCCATTGCGAGCGACCACATTTATACCTGTCATGTTTATATCGACAGGTTTATACCTGTCATGAACATTTTTAGCCATCAGTGTAGGGGTAGAACACCGATCCTTTTGGGCCATGGACAGGCAAAAGTAGGTCAAGTAATCGATACGGAGCTATCTTGATATGGGGCTATTCATGATTGGATCTCGAACTTGAACTTGGCACGGTCGTTAACCTAGTTCCATTAAAATAACTTACGATGGAATAAAATAAACGTTTAATGTCGTAAAATATCTTGTTAATATAAATAATACTAGCATTCTTTCTGGTTGTTTGGTCCAAATCTAAGCATCCATTGTTTAGTTCATAAACCTTGATTTTCTATACGAAAATGTTGATAAAATTAATAGTACCTATCAACAGTGTGAAATAGAAAAACAAACTACATTAACTTTGGCTATTGTATTTCTATATTTGTATAAACAATTGCGTTTGCGTGATAATTTTAGACCGTTACGTCTGTTGTGGTCACGTGTGGCGATGAGACTGTTTGAGATGTCTATTATACAACCTGAGGAAGCTTGTAGTAATATTTCAGTTGCATTGTCTGTTTGTGCTGTGTTAGTTTCAGAAAAGGTTACAAGCGCCGCAGTGCGGGGCGCGCGGGGTTCGGCTAACCCCGTATATACAGGATGTAAACAACGTCATCACGAAGCCGTCAACCAAGCATTCTGTACATCAAACTAAGTAACTTTACGCAAAAATTATTGCTGGGAAACGACTTTATTTTTTGGGGTGAAATATCATGTTTTGTGGTAGAACTCAATGTAACGCACTCAAAACATTGTGCTGATGGATGGATTGAATAGTACAGGGGTCGTAGAGGTGTTTAAAATAAAAATCTTAGATTCAAAACTTGTATTTAAAAAAAAGCTTGTCAAAAAGTTGGAACTTTGAACCCCAATATCTCCGTAACTAGAAGGTTCCCAGGTATGGTGTAGAACAAAAAAATGATCGCAATGGGGAGGACAAGTGCCTTTCGGCTTCGTTAAGAGGTTTTTTACACCCTTTATAGATGCTGTGGCCAGCATGCGACTGAGTGAACCTGCAGCCAGCCGACAGCAGTTGAACGGAGCACAGATTTTGTTTGCGCTGTCTTCTCTATTCGTAGTAGCAATAGCTCAATAGCTATCCATGAAGTATCCACCCTTCATTCAATCAAATAAGGTCACTGTATGTTGGTAACTGCTATCCAAAATGATGTCGCTAGTGTGACACTCACCTCTACAGTTTTTCCTTCTTTCGCCTTTCATCAATACCAAGACATCCTTTGACTGTGTACGTTTCCTATCTTCATCCTTCTCTCTTTTGTTAAAATGGTTCAAAATATTCCCTCCGCTGCCGTTTACCTAATTATTTCGGCAGTTAATCAAATCTGAAAATTAAAAAAATCCTTCCATATTTTTGTTTGCAAAGTCATCAGCCAGTAACTTCTTGCCTCCGAAAAAAAATACTATAAGAACAATTTTTTAAATAAATACAAACTTTTTCGTCGTAACGTAACTTCTAACAAAAACATCAAACTTAAAAAAAATGTAATACGGCCATTGAACTGAGGTGTCAATATTTTATTGTAAAATACCCGTTGATAACAAAAAGTGACAAAAGAAAAACAAAACAAACATTAATAAACAAACGGACGGAGTGGTGATGGCGTTAAATTGTTTTAACAGTAGTGTTAGTACAAGTAGAGGAAGATTATGTCATTGTGTTCTTAATAACCATATCTCTATAACCCGTAAGCGTATGTAAATCGCGAACGGATACAGCAACGCTGTTACGTAACGCGCTACGAATAGTTTGCGAGTTGACAGACGGTGACATTCCTGAGCCGGCGCACGCATAACGTGCTGTAGTTACCAGTGTCAGGCGCTAGCCTAGTCAATTGAGGCATTAGCATTGTAAGGGGATGTAAGGTAGGGGAGGTAGCGGGTTTAGGAAACTGAAATATGTTGATTCTAGTGTAGGTCATCACTGACCTTATTGATGTTCTTCAGAAAGATCATGTGTGTAGTACTCGCAATTGGCGTGCGTGTATGACCAGATGTATGTAGTGGACGAAGCAAAGGAGTCTGTAAAGATCGTGGCAGGTGGCGTTCTGAAGTTCCTGCTTACCCCTATGAGAAAAAGGTGTGAGTTTATGCACCTATGTATGCACATATATATACGTACACGTGTCTTTGTTACGGACAGATTGACTATACATACCTACTCGTATGTGTTCAGAAGGCGATGAAACGTCATTTGTGATTTCGCATTGAGATTCATTTCATTTTTGTAGTTCACTTTGAGAAGTTTTGTGCAAAATGATGCTATCAGTTTTTTGAAAAGAGCATTATACATTAATTAACTATAATCAATACCTACATGATTACGTTTTAATGATATGACTTGACGAAGTATCGCGCTCGGGTTTTATCTTTGAAACTTGTATTTCGACGAGTTGTGCAAGGGCGCCGTGGCTTAGTTGGTTAAAGCGCCTGTCTAGTAAACAGGAGATCACGAGTTCGAATCTCGTCGGGGCCTACCAGTTGTCGGTACTTTTTGGATCTTAAAGAAAATTGTTTCGAGTAATATTTTTATTTCTTGACATATTTTATGAAAATTTCTTGTAAAAACATAAACTAAAACTTAAAAGTAACTTTAAAATGACACTAACAATTACTTATAACAAAGTTTGTAACTTCCACCATTTCTAAACGTAAGTTTTACTTCAGGAAGACTAGTTAGCCACACAAGACGCAGACCTGCATCCATTCCTGCCGTCATTTATTTGCATAAAGTCACTTTCTATTTCCGCTAGATGGCGTTGTTCAGACTACCTGTTGCGTAAGGAGGCCGTATAGTAAAGTTTACACGACTTATCCATTGTTTTTTTGTAAACAATGGTACCTACAATATTTACTTATTGTTTTTAATTTGCATGCTGAATTTATGTGTGAAATGAAAGGAAAAGTGGGTCTTCTTTTAGTGGGTGGAATTGAGTTTGTTGTTAACAAGAGATTTGTGCAATACAATTTTGCACTATGAAATAGTCTGGAGACAATACGAAAATTAAACGATAATAATTTTATGGGGTAATTGATAAATTGAATGAATGCAGTTTTGTTTCCATAAAACTTGTAATGCAATAAATCATCTACGCATTAAGGAGATTTTCAGTACCTATATTGATAGTTACGAAAGCTAACCTAACTGGTCAAAGTTATTGATAAGCTATTGAGCTTAAAATCTCTGGAGACTGGCTCGATGGTCGCAACCGCGGCTGCTGAGCATGCGGTCAAGTGTTATTGGATTTTTACGTCAGGAATTTTTCAATAGCAGCCACGGAGTCTGGATTTGTGCCCGGTTGATGGCAATAGGCTCACCCCCTATAACATGGGTGCGTGCGAAATGTGGGTGTACTATTAGCTACGCGACTCTGACTAACCCTTCGGGGATTACAGGCGTGATGTTATGTAAAATTAACAAGAGTATCCTCAGACCCTTCACTAAAAGTCACGTTACTTCCATTGCGTGTCAAAACAACCTATACCAAATTTTTAACTGTACATTTGTATCAATATATTTCAGTTCTGGTTTACAATATTCCTCGTTCAATCATCGATCTGTTGTATAAAACATAAGCTTCCTCAGGGTTGTCACCACTCAACAAGAGGTACTGACAGCTGTGATTTATGTGCTGTTGAATATTTAGCAGCTGGGACTCAGAGATATTAAGGTTTTGTGGCAACCCTACAAGGGTATGTAAATAAAAGTCGTAAGCTAGACACGAATTGGAATGCTGGCACACTATAATATTGTGATTTTTGCGATAGACAAAGAAATGCAGATTGAATTTCGAATCGTTTCTATTCTCTTTTTGATTCGACACCTCAGACAGACAAAAGAAAGAGGGATCAACTTACATTGCGACGATCTCGAATTATAGAACTTTTGAATCGTCTGTAGTAATCGTTGCATTTTTGCGCAATAATTATATCCTATGTCATTCCTATGTCGTATGGCCTCTAAAATCTCAGTGAGAATTTTACACACATTCTCAATTTGATCCTGGAGATAAATAATGGTAGACTTTGTTTCCCCTTTCAATCAAGAGTTATTTGTCGATGAAAGTGACTAATTCCAACGAACAATAGGCGAAAGTCTTTGCCTACAGAATGCTAGAGATCTTAATTAAAATTCTCATTACAAACGTGCATAGTTATAGTTAAATATTTATTACTATTCGCCATTGCAATGTTGTATTGTTCTAATAATTAATTGTTAATCAGTATGTTGGTAGCTGCACGATTTTGTCGGGAGCCACGACTGGTCATTCAATGTCGGCAGATTTTTATAACAAACAAGAGAATTCCCTGTCTTTCAAGTCTCCTTTAAAATATGAACGTGTTTTTTGAAAGTAAAACAAACATAACATTATGGCCTTCTTTAGAATGTTCTCCGTTCTTGTCTGTCTTTTGTTATGCAAATGTTTCATCCGATGTATTCATGAGGATGAGTGTCGGCAAAACAGAAGCGTCGATGTAAGTTACGGGCTTGTAAATTATGGTGATGAGTGCTTTGTATGGGTAGTCTTGTAATTCTCACAGAAGCTGTTGTATGAGGCATTTTGTTTGTGAAGGTTTTACTAGTTGGTAATTATCTTTTACATCTAATGTATAGTCATGAATTCAATTTCGGTACTTGGTGCATTTGCATTCCGCAGTATTTTAGGCTTCCTCTTCCACGGTGAATTTAGTTTCGTCGTTCCTTTTATTCACATCAGCATGCGCTCTTGTATTATATCTGGTATCTCGTAGTGTACAGGTTAGTACTACAGAAAGTATTAGGGTAGAGCCTGCCTGGTGCACTTGCACTGTGATCTTAGTGTCTCTTTTAAAACCGTCTTAAAATTAAGCCGTCTAGTACTTTCTTCATAATCTCTATCAACATGCGTTACCTTTTCCATTTTGTCGTTCTCTTTGATAATGTTCTGTTTCTAAGACTATTGTTGTGCATTTGATCAACAATTACTGTTGATCGAAGAATTGTGCGAAACGTTTCATCATCTGCCTAGACTTTTCCCAACTATGTCGGGGTCGGCTTCCAGTCTAACCGGATGCAGCTGAATACCAGTATTTTACATGGAGCAACTGCCTATCTGACTCAACTCAGTACCGGGTAATACAATACCCCTAGGTAAGACTGATTGTCAGACATTTTGGGCCACTGACTGCCTAACGACAGTCAAAGATCTACAAATAATAGCCGGGACCAACGGCTTAACGTGCTTTCGAGGCACGGAGGAAACTCGGTATGTTATGGGTGGTCACCCATCCACAGACCAACCTAGGCAAGCACGGCTTACCCTAAAGATCGACCCGAGCGGCTGTTATTATTTAGGCTCGAGCCACGAACCTCGTGGCTCGAGCCTAGCCCGATTAAATGAATGTTTAAACATACTTTTATGTCAATGTTTCTCCAAACAGCGGCCCACGTTTCACGTCAAACCTGCATAGAATTACCCAGTCAGTCTGCTCCTAATTCGGCTAATGCAATATAAAGTGCGGCCGCGGTCTGTCGTCCATGTGCGTTAATTAATTTGATTTGTCGCCTGTCTCCGCTCAGATTGCGCACCCAAAACAATGTGTACAGGGTGTTTGGTAACTGTTGCGGTTAGACGGCTGTTGTGGTTTGTTTTAGGACTACACAGCCATCTGAAAGTATGAACAGTTTGCCTTTATCTTTTTTTTTATTTTATTTTCGGATAGGAAATCATCAATCTACCCCTCCCGCTCTGGGCGGAGCAGGAGGGAGTGTCAGACTTTTACTGACTAAAACCCATCCATGTTCCTTCATTGCCCTCTGTGTTCCGGGGCCACGGTATCTCTTTCGAACAGTCCCGCAGCCCCGGATGAACAGTATGCCTTGTTTTAATATATTTTTTTAGCTTCAATACATTTTTTGTTTATGGAATAGACTGTGTTGCATACGTACCCCATAAGTTTATAAATATAGTTTTACTGCCAGCGAAAAGTCTTCAGCACAACCCGATACATGATTGTATTGGAAAGAATGACAACAGGTATCATAAACGTGGAGAAATTAGTAAATAATTTTGTGGGCAGTGCTAAAACAAACGGCTGGATTTAAGACAGAAATAACACAATCTAAGGACCAAGTACCAGATTTTCAAAGGAATATGAACCTTGTAGACAACCTTAGTTGTATCAAACCGCCTGTATCTTGCAACGAGCGTATATGCAACAATTGAATGTCATTCACGACTAATTTAATCAAATTGCCCTACACCTAAGTACCAAATAACAACGTAAGTGACATACTTACAAATATGTTTATCTTTTTTTTCTTACGTGTATGGGATTTTACACCATAGGAGTACATACATACAATTGTTACGAGTTGTACAAAAGCTATTCAGGTTTTCTGAAACCTAGAATAAGTTTATTGGTGTTCTCCACTTCACCAGGTCATGGAACCAACCTTTGAGAAGTCATTTAGATTAAAAAAAACTCTACCTATCAGCACGCCTGTAATCCCCGAACGTTTAGGCAAAGGTGTACCTAATAAATAATAGTTATGTATTTGTCTCATGTAATAAGGGCGAGCCTATTGCCATCAACCGGACACAAATCCAGACTCCGTGGTTACCCCTGAAAAATTCCTGATGGAAAATATCACTTTACCCAACCTGGGAATCGAACCCAGGACCTCATGCTCAGCAACCGCGCTTGTGACCACTACACCAACGAAGCACTCAAAACAGATCATAAAAAACTACACACAAAAATGATGTTGGATTCAAAATACCGTCATAATCAAGACACTAATACAGGGTGTAAACAACCTCATCCGTCAAGCAAGCATTCTGTACTTCAAACTAAGTATCTTTACGCATAATATTGCTGGGAAATGTTTTTTTTTGGGATGAAAAATCATGTTTTGTGGTAGTTCTCAATGTAACGCACTCAAAACATTGTGCTGATGGATGGATTGAATGTGTGGGGGTCGTGGAGGTGTTTAAAGTTAAGTAAAATCTTACATTAAAAAGTTGTATTTAAAAAAAAACTTATCAAAAAGTTGGAACTTTGATCCCCAATATCTCCGCAACTAGAAGGTTCCCAGGTATGGTGTAGAACAAAAAAATGATCGCAATGACGGGGAAAACAAGTGCCTTTCGGCTTCGTTAAGAGGTTTTTTTAACATCCATGTTCCTTCATCGCCCTTTGTGTTCCGGGGCCACGGTATCTCTTTCGAACAGTCCCGCAACCCCGGCAGGCATCGGTCCTTGCGGACCCCTTCCTTTTTGCTGACTCTCTTTGAGGCGCGCGTGGAACACGAACGCGCCGTCGACACGGCCTGTCGTCATAAGACGGACGGATGGCGAGCTAGCCCATAGCCCACTGTCCACAGGCCCGCGCCTACGGTGGCCGGGGGCCACGTGGTGGCCCCCGACGCCCGGGGCGTCTCCCGCGGCGGCCGGGACGCTGTGAGGTTCTCTCCCTCTCACGTTCCGCCACCTCCTTCTCTAGCATTACTGCTTCGCAGAAGGAGGTGACGGTATAATTTAGAAGACGACATTAGATATACAACCAAAAGTTCGCACGATACAGTTTTAAAGATATTCAGTTCCAATTTTGATAATTTCAATTAGTCACTTCATCAAACCAGTTGAAAACTTATCGCTTAGGTACTCGTATTTGCCAACCTAACAATTTCTCTCCATTTACCAAACTACCCACCCAACTTCCGACATAAAATCAATACAGGCTTGTCTCATCCATCAGCGTCCTTGCAAACGCGCCAACTCGCGTTATCGGTTTGCGTTTACCTTGCACGTGAAGACTCATGGGGCTTCCTTCCGGAACTATAGGAAACAGGTGATAACCTTCTGAAAGGACTTATTGTCGTTCATGATATGTGGGTAGATAAATGCTGATAATGGTGCATCTCAATATGGGACGGAAGTAATTATGGACGTATTAAAGGCACTGTTGTAGCTATAACATAATATGACCCTTGTGATCCTTAAAGGGTTAGGCCCGGAGTAACCTATGGAACACCCCAAATACCAGTTTAAGTCCCTGTTACCACCAACCGTGCACAATTCTAGAACGTGGACGATAAGGAATTTCTGTAAAAATCCAGTTGAACGACCTAGGAATCGAACCCAGGACCTCATGCTCAGTAGAAGCGCTTGTACCGCAAGACAATCGAGGCAGTCGATTTCCTTCATCCGTAATATTACTTTAGATTATGGCTCATCTATCATGGGGTGGAAGTAATTAAGGGGACTACAGGAGCTAAACGCGAGTTTTATAATGCAAAAAAGCATATGATTCACTGCAATAAACAAAACCAAAAAAATATATGATGTTCTTCAGGATATATGCTAGTACAATAGTGTTTTGAAAACATAATGCAACTAATTTATACGATAAAAAAAATCACGAACTTATCTCTAAGCAATTCTTTTATCGAGTAAAAACCACACTAAAATATATTTGATGATTTTGTTTTTTTGGCAAATAATTCTACAAGCAACAGCAAGTGTGGTATTTTTTTAGTCCAATCAATAGATTTTTTGTAAATCGCAAAAAACCACTCATTTCGCACAATTCAGACCGCCACCCGAGACTAAAGTAACAACCACTTTGTAGTGCAAGCTGATTAGAACTTTATTCTAACAGGATTTCAAACGAAGTCTGAACTACCACAAATATAGTTGCTAATTTAGCTCCGAATTTACACTTATTACACTATTCATTATAACTTAAAATGAATATGTCACTATAGATATTTCCAACTCCTTTTTTGTGTCCCAGTTACAGTACGAAATCGGATTCGGTCCTTTGATCTGTGTTTCCGTAGTTTTAAATTGGGTACAATCTGATTTGATTGATCCAACTAACGTCAATCTAGATACGCCTTTGCCTTTCGTAATCCCGTTGTAGTAAAAGGGCAATATGTACATACCTACGCAAATCTTGTTAGGTATAAAACTCTTTTCCTACATACCTGCATGCTATCTCTACCATTCTGCCTTGATTTAACATTATCATCTGAATAGCCTTTTCCCAACTACATAAATTGAAGTCGGCTTCCAGTATAACCGGATTCAGCTGAATACCTGCCACAATGTTATATGGAGCGACCGCCTGTCTCACTTCCAAAACCCAGATAGTACTGAGTAATACGATCACCCATCGGTCACCCATCCACGGACCAACCTAGGCACTGGCTTAACCTTAAGATCGATCGACCCGAGTGGTTGTTTTTATTTAGCCATAGTCCCCTACGTAATACAAAACTAAAACAGCTGGGAATGGACACCCACAATAAACCAATTTTCACACATCAAGCCTATAAATATCTAATAACTTAACCCTTAACTGCGCAGACTTTCTCTCCGCACCGTATAAGGGTCACAAAGACCGCGTGTTTCCTTGTAAGACAGTGACCGAGTGAACTTCGGTTAACTAGACAGTGGAGGGTTATCGCGGGCCGGTCATCGCGCGATTGGGTACTTTCGGTATTAGAATACGAGATTGCCAGTGTTGGGACAAGTAATTCGGTTTTTGAGGGTTAAGAGTTGCCGTTGTTGTGGATTTAATGGCTTCGCAACGTTCTGATATCGAGTCAGACTTTGTAGAATTAGGATATCGGGATTCTGAAGTAAAGTTGCAGAGGTCAGATGGTTCCGTGTTAAATACTGGAATTTTGCCGCATTTGGTTAGACTTTAAGTAGGCTCTAAGATAAATAGGACAGGCTAAGTGATAGATGGTTCTTCCTGTGCAGGTTGATTTAGTTGCAGCTTAGAAACAGAATAGGAATTTATTCACATTTAAATAAAGCTTTGGAGGAAATAACTGTTTCTTCATAGTTTTCAATATTATATCCATATATATTTAAGGTAGCTTCTATGTATTAACAGTAGGTGGTATAATCTGGCTAAAATATAGGAATTTTGTAAAGATCTGTTACGCTTAAAACTGGCAGAGCCCTCCATAGTTTATTGATCCATATCTCACACTATACCAAAATTTTCAGCCGCACTTGACATGCGGCTTAATCATCCAACACTTGCTTCACAAAAAATTAAACATTGTAAAAAAACTAACCATCTTTTCCTTCATCTCATACAATAACATGAAGCACTGACATCATAAACGACAGAAACTATTACCAACATTCACATAACACTCGGTTTCCCACAATTTGCGCGTATGATTGATGCGCTGTCAAATCAACGCGTATATTATGTCTAATAAATAAGTGTGGATTATACAACATGCGCTGGAGGTCTGCTGGTAGATATTGTTTTTGCTGACGATATTATGGTTGTGGGAAGTGAAGCTAAGGAAACTGCGATTGAAGAGCAACGTAGGATAGTCCATCGTGTTAAAATACTAGAAGTATATCTCAACAAATACAGAATATAACTTTGTAATTAGGATAACAAAATTGAAACTGATGCTAACATGAATAATTGCAAAGACGAGAAAACTAATAAAGGCGCCAAAGTTAAAACTCTTCAGCAGTCAAATATTTTTTTTAGAAATAAAAGTAATCATCAAAAAAATATAAAACACTCCCTAAAATATCGCACATCAAAGTACAAATAATGATCTTTATTCAAGCGTCTAATATATCAAAAGCGGCAATAAAGTAGCTGCCCTAAAAGCTATAGCTTCTTTACTCTTAGGTGCTGCAACAAAAAGCTTCACTGCACCACAATATTACGGATCACCAGCTAAATATCCAGCATCCGGTCTGCTAATTGATTCCGCAGTTATTATCACCGCTTCATTGGACACCACGATTCTCTTTGTTCATAATACTAAGTGCTTGTTAATCTAGTTCTTGTCCATTTACATTTTGTTTTGCTTCAGAATTAACATTGCAAATGAGTCTAATTTTAGTTGTTTTCTCTTTAAGATCATATTTTACATGTTTTCCTGTTTCGTTATTGTTCGAAGTGTTATTATAATTTGCACAGATTTACAACCGGAAAGATCTTTAGTAACAATGACAACCGTTTGTTTTTGTACTCTTTTACAACAAGCATCCTTCTTAGTTCCTTTACAAAGTCTTAACCTCAATAGATTTTAATCTCTCCTTGCATAGAATTTTACTAATCGCCGTTCTAAGGACTTTCATTGTTTACCGGTCATACATCGATCGTTACAGTTGCGTGCGTCTGCGTCTGCGCAACTCCGATCATATTGCACGCGATTTGCATACAATGGGCGCGATAAGCGATGCTCCGGCGTTCGGCTGGTCCGAAATAGTTACGTACTAGAGTAGGGTGTTATTTGAAATTATGAGATAATCTGTAATTGGCTGTTTTGCGATTACCCATACATATGATTAGGAAGATATGATCGGTTTCGGAGCTACATTCCGCAAACGCAATTGGTTATTTCCTATGCATGGTTTTAATAGTGTATTTTACCGTTAGCGCCGATAATAATCCTATTTCCAGCGCTGTACAGATTTTTTATATCTTAGATGTTAAAGTTGAGCACTCATCGAAATATCTTCAAAGCTTAAAATATGACTGACTACAGTCTACGTCTCCACGCATTCATAGTTAGTTACCTTAATACTTATGAATAGCCTCACAACAGAATTAATCTATCTATTCTGTTGTTACACCAGTTTACTTAATTAGTACTTCGAAAGGCAACCTCATGAGGGAGCCCTACTTTGAATCATCTACGATTTAACATATCATGAGAAATTACAAAAGGTAAACTTGTATGTGTGAAAGGACTTGGGTAAATGGCATGGCATGCCATACACACTGGGAATTACTTGAGATTAACTGCTTAGTCTGTTCATAGTTACAAACTATCTCCTGTATTCATTCCTATCTTTATTATTTCTTCTTGGCTTTGCCTTAGTCCGACTAAAGTGAAGAAACCTTCGTTTCGATCCAAGTCTTCTACGACATCAAACTTTCTTCTAAGGAGTGGTCCTTCTGTTCAAACTATAAAACTTCCCTCCACCATTAATCTTGTTTCCAAACATCGGTTTAATGGAGTGTGTAGTTGCATGTACGGGAGCGGTTGCATTCAGATGAGTTGAGCAACACACGCCGCCTACAATGGACCGGGTGCTGGCGATACGGTCGGTGCGTACGATAGTTACGGTGGTTGCCAGCTTTGTGGATCGCTTCTAGTGATGAAACGGATGATAGATCAAGGATTTGGTTTATGTGTTGGGAGGAAACAAAAGCTTGAAATGTTTAAAGATGTTAACAAAGAAGGACACGATTGAAAGAGTTCTTATTATTATATCTAAACTTATTCCTTGTATTTTATTTTAATTATCTTGTGATCAGAAAATTATATGTAGGAGTCGATCCAAAAAAATAAATTTGTAGTATTCATATCAATTATAATCCTGTGCTGGTGATATGTATACCTCTGAATCTGATAAGTAATTAATTAAATATACGGTTATTTTATTCGACTGGCACGGTAGCTATATCAAAATTGATGACTGTTAGGTGCGTCATAATGCGCTACGTTCATAATTTGTCTAAACTAAATCTGTGCTACGAGTCACGCTATTACGTAAGAGATAAGAGTAGTGACAGTTACAGTAGTGTAGGTAATGACATCAAATTACTTGTTTCGCAGAAATTACAATTTTGAATGTTAGTTGGGCGTCCGAACTCTTGGTTTTATTTTTGTCGTCATTATCTGCGTTCATGTTTACATTATTATTTTATTTTTTTGACTCCGGGAAAATAAACATTTCCGTGGTCTTACATTCAACTTTGGTACAGCGACGATGTCCATGCCTTAATTTTGATTGCTGTGAATCATTCTTCCTTAATGTGGGTTATCTGAGCATTGTTTCCAATATTAATACTAACAGTATTATTATCTTTGTTACAGTTGGTAGTGAACTTGGCACTGGTGATCTACCATGCGTTGGACTACACGCATTCAGAGGACGAAGAGAGGCTCATATCGCCCGACCTCGAGGGCCTCATCACCGAGATGACAGCGTGTGATACTACAGGTAAGAGATCTTGCAGTAAAGAGTTGAATAACAACCCGAGAGATAACTGGACCTGTCACATGTTTTGCCCCTTAGATAGCAGAGGTGTTACCTTTGATAACAGCAACAACATATCAAAGGTAAATTATAATATTACAGAACTGAATGACATTTAAACAATTCGATCTAATTGGTTTAGGCCATTTAATATGATTGTGATTGTAGATGAGTGTAGATTTGGATATCTGGGGGGGTCTAAAATGGCCGCTTTAGCAGAATCTGAATCAGCTATGAATCACGTTCAAAATTTTAAATTCTTAAAATGGACTTTATTGTCGTTCTCTTACAGTCCATTTTAAGAGTTTTCAATTTTTAACGGGATTCACATTACGATTCTGCTAAAGCGGCCATTTCAGACCCCCCCAGATATCCAAATCTTTCTATCGCTTGTTATTGAAGCTCAGCTTCACTTTACTACAAAATTTCGTAAGTATCTCGTTTGGGTTGCACCCGGAACACTAGTTAGTCCCTCTTACAAACTCTTGGCAATCCTCTGTGTCTCAACAGCTCCATTACTACCAATTACCTATCAGTCATTTTCTGACCACACTCAAATTACATGACCGCAACATTATCCATTTACTACCAATAAATAGTTTTCTTGTTAGGTTCGTGTCCCTACAAATAATAAACTCATACCACCTTTCATCTCGGAGGTCTTAAAAGACGACATGGAATTACGATGAGAAATATCGATCTTAGTATATATTTGGGCAATAGTACAGACATTACATTTCATTTCTCTCAAAACGGTGAAGGAAAACTACGTCAGGGAACAAACAACTGGACATGTCCCAATACCAAAAACTCAAAGGCATTTGTGACAATCACCAACCCACGCTATGCTCACGGGGTGGATTAAGGTCTATTACCTTTCACTCAGAGGAGACTAGTGTCCCAGCTGCAGTGGGAATGGTATAGGCTCATCAAGATGCTTATACTATACTATTATACTACTACTACTATTATACTGGAGACATAAGCAGTAATAAGCCTAGTGGTGTAACAGTCGGACAGCCATAGTTCTGGAGTTCGAACGCAAGATACGCACCTTTGATTTTTCGGATTCATATGCGTATTGTATAATTATCACTTGCTTCGGTGAAGGGAAACATCGGCATGTAAAGCCAAGTCAGAGGCCCATGGGCGGCATAAAAACTCTGACACCAGATTAGGCACTAACCACACAAAAAAGAAAGAAAGACTAGGGTGGTTCTATCACCAACTCCATAATTGCATCTTGAAAGTTATTCCTGTTCATCGTAGAGAGAGATTTACATGTTTTAAATGTGTATTTAAACATACATCCACTCTTACTACCTCTACCTATCTATACTTATACTCTTTTACAGCAATTCATCTCACGTGTTACTAAGTATTGGTACAATACTCAGAACTTTCACCCTGTTGACCTTTCAATAGCGTCGCGTGTAGTACCTGATGATCGCTAACGAAACTTGAACGACTGTTTGTTTGATCATATTTGCATTATTTATGTTCTATTTGCTGATCTTGTTAGTGTTAACTAAGCTTTGTTGGTCTAAGCACTGAGGGCTCGTTAGGTGAGATTATTATGTTATTGTAAGACTTTGAGTCAACTCATCATCTGCCTAGCCTTTTCCCAGCTCTGTTGACGTCGCTTTCCTGTCTGACCGGATGCAATGAATACCAGTATTTATATGGAGCCACTACCTATCTGACCTTTTCAACCCAGTTACTGGGTAATACGATACCCCTTGGTAAGACTAGTTGTCAGACCCACGGGCCACTGATTTCCTGTAACGACTGTCAGAGAACTACAAATGACATGACTTAGGTTAGTAACCTTTCAGCTTTCTTTTCGGCCCTATTATAGATAGTTCCTTTGATTTTTCCCTTTAAGATCATATTTAACAAGTTACATGCGGAACGTTAAAAGGGTTTCTAGTAAGGGTCAATAATCCCTAAATAGGGACTTTGATCCCTAGTTCCCTTTACCATACCATCAATATTCATCGATGCGAATAATTTGTAACTAAACTCTGAAATATCCATATTTACCATGGAAATATAATATTAAACGCATGATTCTTCATCATTTACAATTTGATTTTAATAAACGTTACAGTTTTCTTCTAAACGATTGAAAAGTCCCCGCTGAGCTATTATTACAGACGTGCGTGCAAATGTTGGCCAAAGATCTGCTATTCCGTTATGTTTATCTTGGACAACCAATAATATTTGACACGGACTACCCACGACTTGTCCTGTTTGTAAAACACATTTTAATTTTACCGGGATCTCTATGTCGACCCTAAAAGTCCAATCTAAATATTGGTAACAGAATTTTCGAAAACTGATAATCTGATGAATAGTTTCGGAGATTCTATATCCAAACTTGCAAACAGTACCTGTATACAATTTATGTATAGACCTACGTTACTTACGAGATATAATATCTTCTGTGATAATCCTTTATTCTGAGTTCCCGATATTTCGACGCTGTTGCAAGCGTCATGATCACGGCATGACACCAAGATATCCCGAAAGTGACAGTATAAGTTTAGTTATAGTAAAGCGTGAAAGCATAAAACAGTAATACATTGCTTTTCTCACACAAAGTTTTTCCTCAAAGTAATTGGTAATAGGAAATGGATATTAATGTTCGCTTTGGCTGACCATGTGACCAATGTACGAAAACATGGTTATAATATCTAATGATCATGTGAATTCGGACAGTAATGATTGATGTTTGCGTGTTCGCCCTTTCATTTCTCCCTTGAATGTTTTTGCTTGGAATGTGACCTTGATTAGTGAGAGTGTTGTGACTATTACGTTTATACTTTTTCCTTTTGTGTGAATTTTTTGTTTGTTTGTACGAGATTGAGATGGACTTTCTTTTGCACATCGCATCACATCACTGCATCATGCAACTTTATCAGTCTATAATGTTCCCACTGCTGGGACACAGACTACTAGGCCTGTAGAGGCACAACAAAAAGTACTAGAGCAACATAGTACAAAAAGTACTACAGCGCCATCTATGCCACAAATAAAGAACTAGCAACTAAATTCTGAATCTCGCTATTAAAGTTATCTGAGACGACTTAACACTTTTTATAGAAAAACCCGACAACAACTGCAGGCACAACACCCCTCTGGTCGGAGGATCCTCCCTTTTCTTTGGGGGATGAAAAACTTTACACCCAGTTCTTCATACCTCTATATATCTGTAAGAAGGTGTAGGCAATAATCCATCACGCGGGCACAGTGCCAGTTGTTGGATATCACATACCTTCGATTTTTGGTACTCGTACACGAAGCTAAATCATTGGCTTTATACGTATCTACAAGAATAAACTTATCTATTACTATACTACCATTCGCTTGTCTTGTATGTAGCTTCGTCGAAGTCAAAGGTTGTCATGGATGTTCGCTAGGAAATTGTCACTATTTTATTTGCTACTACTCATTTTCAACCTTCATGTCTATTCGAATTAACAAACAGCAAAGCTAACAAAGCTAATAAAGGAATAACGAGCTTTGTCATGCAGTTAGTTGAATCAACATTGATTCTATCTATCAGTAATGTTTTTTTTTTCTATTTTAACTTCTGTTGTATTGCAATCACGTTTCGTTATCATCAGTTACATTTCAAAGAAGAAGCAGAAAAGCCCGTACAAATACTAACCGTATTTGTACGGGCTTTTCTGCTTCTTCTTTAGCGTGTGGTTGGTACCTAACCTGGTGTCAGAGTTTTTTTTAGGCCCATGGGCCTCTGATTTGGCTTTACATGCCGTCGAGAAATATCTCTCAACCTTGCTGGTTTTCTAACGATGTTTTCCTTCACCGTAGCAAGTGATAAATGTATACAATAATATGCACATTAATTCGAAAAATCAGAGGTGCGTGTCTTGGGTGCGAACTCGAGACCTATGACTTGGCAGACCGACGGTCATCATTTAAATTTACACATTACAATATATTTACATTAGAAAATATTACTAAATGTTACTTAACCATCTAAGCATGCTTCCAGTAGGACTGAACCACGTTTAGACGACGTCTATAAGCCTTTTTTTTTCGGATGGGAAATCATCAAATGACTCCTCCCGCTCTGGGCGGAGCAGGAGAGAGTGTCAGACTTTTACTGACTAAAACTCATCCATGTTCCTTCATCGCCCTTTGTGTTCCGAGGCCACGGTATCTCTTTCGAACAGTCCCGCAGCCCCGGACGTCTTTAAGCTTTATATTGTCTTCCATAGAAAGTTTTCCAGCTTCATCATCCCACTTCAGATCTTCGTCACACCATAAACACCACCCCATCCATCAAATACCATCGTTTACTTACAGACACCTGCAATTAGAACTAAACAAAGCGCTATTAACTGCTACACGACATAGAACATGTTGCCATGGGAATATCTTCTACCATAACACCATCATAGTATGGGAACTTCTTCAGTACCAGATATTAATATTGCCATGTTATTGTTCACATCGAGGTCAGGTTTAATTAAGTTTTTGTTTGTCATTTACAATGTGCGTGTGTCGTTGGAATGTTGCATTATTGAAGGTCCGTTAGCTTGTGTTCGTTTGACGTACATATGTCGTTGGTTGCAAATAAGTCAATTATAATTGACTTAGCTTCAGTTTAAGAACAATTTGGTCTGTAAGGTACAAAATTTGATAGAAGGTTTCAAGTGAAACCTCTCACCTTCCACCTGGTCTTCGAACTGGTGGAAGGAAGCTGGAGTTCGAACCCAAGACACGAAGGTACCTCTGATTTTTCGGATTCAGGTGCGTATTGTATCAATAACGCTTGCTAGGGTGAAGAAAAATATTGTGAGGAAACCAGACCAGCATGCTTGAGAGATATTTCTCGACGGCATGTAGGTAAAGCCAAGTCAGAGGCCGGCATAAAAACTCTGACACCAGGTTAGGCACAAACCACACGTAAAAGAAAGATCTGTAAGTATGTTTCTTTATTAAGTGTTTTTAAACACAAAACACCTCGAAGATATGTATGTACGATTGTCAAAGATACTAGATTTGGGGATGAGGGACAGTAAACAGGGGCAGTCCACACATCTTATTAAGAATCTTCACTCATTCTAAGGTAGTGTAATCATGGCAGTAGGCTTGACCAAATTCAATAAAGCAGCTCGGAATATACGCATTAAACAAACAGTAGCAAAAAACCTTTACGTGATCAATATGAGAACTTCAGTCCAATGATACAATAGTAATGAATTTCTTTTAATGCTATGTTCTCATTGCATTCCAGTTCACCAACGGTGTCACTTCCGGCCATTCTCAGTGTTGGTTTATCCGAACTGTATCCACCGAAATACTGACACTGTTCACAAGTAATTAGATAAAAGTTTATTTGAAAAATACCCTTTTACTTGTTCTTAGTAAGTGGTTTAAAGTTTTTGAGAGCAGTTCTTTTTGGGGCGAGATAAAACTGTTTGCAGGATTAAGATTGCTATCGTTTTAGTTTAAGTTGTTAAGTTTAGATTAGAGATCTCGGCCAAGTTTGAGGATAACGCTGAAATTTTTGTACCCCTTTCTGCAATCAACCTCTAATTTCTGTAACAAGTATCTGACTTAATACAATCTTGTACTGTATCATGATATGCAAACAACTCGTCGTAGTTCGCACGCCCCATTTCATTACATACGCAGATATCGACGTGTTCAACAAGATTGGGTATTAATTCTCACTTTCTATTACATGATCGTGTCCACCTTATGCATGCTTCTATCTCAGCCAGACATGCAGACAGGCTGTCTGCACGATGACATTTGGGCCGCACCGCGACTGTGTTATCAGGGACCTTTGCTCTCGCACCGACTGCGTCACCTCCCATCGCGTTTAGTTCACAATGCTGCGATACAATTCGTTCCGGTTGTCTTTCACCTCCCTTTCCAACTCTCACGGACCCACTCAATCTAAATTAACTTGTCATATTTTCTGATTTTCCCTCGCGAAGGCAGTTTTTGCACCAACATCGAGCCGACACAGTCTCGATTCATAATCGAGTTGTTATTTCTCCGACTACATATTTACAGCTTCCTGCTATGTTTCCTATATGTATAGCAAAGATGAATTTATCGCCTTTTAATAGCTCACGCAGGAAAGTGTACCGTTTGTATCGCCCATAATTTTATGCCAATCAAATTGTAAACACCTGGCTGCAGTTGCAATGTCAACAGTTTGTTATATAGGAATAAGTAAATCGTGCTGTAAAACAACGCGGTGCGGATAATTTGTGAGCGGCTCGGAGGGAATGTACACACTTGTTTCGATCATAATCGAGAATCGATCGTGTTGTATCGAGCGCTGGCTTGTCTGGTTCAACAGGGCCATCATAAATCTTACAAATGATTTTGATCATGAAGTTCACGGCCGTCTATTTTTGACGTATAACTGTTTATTTTGTTACAAGTGGGCGATCGAATGGATCGCATCGAAAGTATCGATCGGATCGAGACATGCGAGATGTATATACCGGTCAGTGGGTCGGATCGGACAGGTGAATAAGTTGAGAACACAATGGATGATGTGACTGCTGGGTGCTGGGCCATTGTTTCCAAACATCCGAGTATGTGTAGCGGCGGAATGTTTGGACGATGACATTATCTTTATTGATCTGACGTGTTCGATGCTGCCTGCGCCGATACGAGGTCGTCGGGTTTAGATCGGATTTTCTTCTTATCATTTTTTTGAATACTTTCCTTTTAAGTATTCCGGGCAGATACAATGCTCTGCTTTAATGTCTATTGATTCGAGTTATAAAACTAGGACATTTAATTTTGTTTTGAAGAATCGTGCCCGACCAGAATACTTAAAGAGAACACCAGAAAAATTAAGAAAGCCAAGTTTATAACAAGAACAACAAAAAAACCGAATAACAATAATTCATTACAAAGAGTGGGTTGACCAAAAGCGCAGCCCTAGTTGCGGGACAATACGTCACCAAAACCACAAGGCCGCCACAAGAAACTCCACGAGAAAGAAAAGAAAGAAAGTTTCATTTTATCTTTAACTTTTATATGCAGATCTAGGGAACAATGTTCACGTTTTTCTCACGGCTTCGGCGGTTTTGTATTGTATGATTCTTTTATGGACGTAAAAGGTTAACGCTATCTTTAGTAATGATTTGATGATTCTACGGATTTGGAGATGCGCTCGGTGATTTTTGAATCATAACTGTATTGTTTTTTGTGGAAATTATAGTATATTTGTACTTTGGCTTCCTTATGTATCTTAAGTATTCTATAAAGTGATATTTCTACTTACTTTTGAATTAATCACAATCATATAGTTAGCCTTTTCCCAAATACATTTGTGAAGGTTGGGTAGTACTCTCACTGGATGCAGCTAAATGCCAGTATTTTACATGGAGCGACAGTGGACCTCCAAAACCAAATTATTACGATAACCCTTCTTTTTAAATGAACAGAGAAAAAGAAACATTTCATTTCACTGATTACTTTGATTTGATTCTACGCTGTAATTCAGTGGTAGCATTCTTCGACGTAATTTATTACATCACTAGTATTTCATTCCTAGAAAATTCCGCAGTCACCGCTGACCTCTGAGTCCTACTCGTATCTAGTATTAACATCTCTAGTATGCTATCTCATCTAACTTTCTAGGAACAAGCGCATTTTCATAACTAAGAAAATGAACCAATTTGTTCAAGCACATCTGTCTCATAAAACAATATGAATGGGGAAAGAATGAATGAAATTACCGTATTCTAAGATGATTGTAACCATTCTTCAAATCTGGAACTATTGGACAGACATACATAATACCGTTTCGTATGTAATAGACGGTTTTGCATCAGCAACGCTTACATTACTCATTCGAGAATGTTTCTCGCTCCAAGTTTGTTTGAACGAGATAAAATTTTGACGATTTTGCGGTACATTCTGCACGGTCCGTTATTTCGTTTACTTGATCTTGCAACAGTTAATTTTGAACTTTAAGTTTTGAGAAAGATAGTTCTAAATCATTCGGTAGGCCAGTCGGTTATTTGTTAGATAAAATGTGAAGAAGTTGTTGATAATTTAATTGCTTTCCGTATAGATGGGTAATCTCAAGTTTTATGTGATCACCTTTTGATTCAGAAACGGGAAATTGATTGAATATCTGTGTGCTTGTGTTTTCTATTTATACGATGCCCTCTTTGAGATTGAAACTTCCTAGATACAGTTATGTTAGATATTAAGAAAATGTATAAATGGCTTTATCGACAAAAGTCCCGTATTTCTATGTCAACGGGATAGTATTTCAAAACTTTATGTTTTATTATCATCAACCATGAAAATCTGTGCTGGACTTGTGTAATGAAACTTCCATGAAATCTAATTATAAAGAGTACGACGGGCTTTGAAAGTTGACGAAGGCTGGTTATAAACATTGTTGTTATTTTATATAAGTATCGTCATTTCTCGCTAGAGCTAGCGATTTTCGTGTGATGGCTGCTTTCAGCCACAAAAATCGCCAATCTACCTCAGCATCTGCCTAGCCCGTTCAACGGTGTTAGGGTCGCCCTCCACTCTACTAACCGCTTGGATACTAATGACAGCCAAAATCAACGGCATAGCATGCTTTCCGATGCACGTAGGAAACTTGGTATGTAATGGATGGTCATCCATCCACGGGGCAACCTTGGAAGTTTCGGCCCAAGCGGCTGTTAGTATTTAGCCATGAGACTTCTAATCTACTTTAATATAAAAAAAAACCCTCTTGAAAGACGATAACCCAATCCGATTTGCAGTTTCCACTCAAGAACACAACATTTCTCGTAGCTTATGCTAATAAAGTAAAAGCATTTCCCCTATATGCGTACAGGGTAATATAAAATTATACTGTTTTTCCTCACAAATTGATTGTGCAATAAACTGGTAAATTGAACCATTATGTGAGTACGCCTTGCACGGCCATTGGCAACGCTTTATTGGAAAATAATGTGCCGTAGTTAACATTGAGGACATTTTTGTTACGAGACTCGTGGTTGTGTGCGGCTTTGCTAGGGAATTTTCGTTAAATTTTTGTTGTAGTAGAAAAAAAAGCTAAACTATCTTTAATTTGAAATTCATTGTGATCTGTCTGTTGTCAAATATATTCTCAACTCCAACGATTGTTTGTTGTTGTTTTGGTCGCTTATCCAAATATTTAGAAAATACTTGTGCTTTGAAAAACCGAATTTTTGTTCAGAGTTTTGTAATTATTACCAACACCTCGTCCTTCGCTGTTATGATACTGTAAAAAACGTCATGAAGAAACCGCCCTGGACAAGAATAAAAAATCAAAGATATGTTATGATATCCACTAACTCATACTGGGCCCACTTTGTGGAATACAGATGTATCCCTCTCAGTGAGGAAGCCTGGTGAATATGCTTATGCAACCTCATCCAATTTGTTTGATTAATAATTGATTGTGAATGTAAAGTTCGAGTGAATCGGTTTCTTCTAGGCAAGCGTGCTCCACCCTAGACCGTATCATCGCTTCACATCAGGCGGGTTGCGACCAAACGTAATAAAAAAAAAAAACAAAGTTGGCCAAATTCAATAACTCAAAAGGTTCTCAATATACTTAAACCTGTTCCTTTCCTCGAAGAGTCCATAACCAACCACTTTATAACCAGAACGTCAATAGCAAATGAATTACCTAGCCATCTCGACAATATAGAAACCCCATTCCCACATTACCATGGAGATAGCGTAACATTTAATCTATTTTCTCATAAATCACTAGTATATTAGCACAATGGATAGTTCCGCGATGCAACACCATCGATCATTATGTGGTACGCTCGATAGCTGGCCAAATTAGCCGTGTAATGGATGTTACTATCTCTGTCTTGGTCTCCTGAATTTTGTGTTGTCCTTTCTTTGGCCTTAATTGTCAAAACAATAGCATTATTCCTAAAGATTGCATGTCATGATTTGGATGTCTTAAACAACTGAACGTGATTTATGTCGGGATAATTATTTGCTCTGCTGTATTGTTCTTGGAAAATATACTTAGTTGCCTTCAATTTCCTCTAGAGTTACTTCATATTTTTTTCTTATTCCTAGAGCTAATTTTCTACAGCCTTATTTGTCGTCACTGCAATTTCCACTCTTGTATTTTCCTTTCATATTTCTCACAAATGTTGAAGTTACAAAAGTTGACAGTTAGAAAGTTGACAGTAGTTCGTGCGTATTTCAATAAAAGTTGGGAGTTTATTTCTTTCTTCTATTGCTTCATGATCGGTTGTTTTTTATTTATTTCCTTCATCGGTATCTTCATCTTAAGCTCAGTACATATACGAAGTTTTACTTCTGGTGTAAAAATATCTTCCTTTCTTGTCTTAGTTCTAATGCGTTTCACCTGGACAAACTCACAGATTTACTCATACATTCTCCCTTTCAAAGCTTAGCCCTGTCCTTTGTGTCCAAGTGTCTATATTTTCTCCGTGGGCTATCAGATTCTCACTCGCAAATATAATGGTTCTATTTGTCCATTTTGAGCCGAGCTTTGTGCCTATGTTCAATGTTATCGCGCTGTATGTATTATTTATAAGTAGGATTAGGTAGCGTTTAGGCTTTCCGAGCTCCTGTGAAAGTTTCGTTTTGTATGGCTTCAGTTTGTTTTGTGTGTTGTGGAGATTAGTCCTTAATAGTGCAAACATTAGGTGCTTAAATTGATTTATTGTTATTCGGTCGGTTGGAGTGCTAGTAATTACACATTCGTGAGAGGGTTAATCTCCGGTTTGAAATATCAACTTAAATAATGACATTGGACGTGTGCTAAAACAACTATCATGCTAGAAGAAAAATAACAAATCGTAAAGGGATATCGTGGTATGCAGAATAGTAATACATTCACTTCTTTAGTACCCTTTAACGATATCGAATGCAAAAGGAGAATAGACGTAAGGCTATTTATAACTTAGAAAAGTAGTTTTCCCGCACTTCAACTATCGAAACCAAACAATTTTGAAGCGCTTTCTCCGTAGCTCTTTGAACCTATAACATTAACATACACGTAACTACTTTAAGAAATAGTCGTTTTACACGCTTATACTAACAGTTACTAACTAAATTGTGCTATTAAACAATAACATAAAACAACGCACGTCTGCGCTGGGTCTATCGTAAACTTGAAGCGCATCCCGTTCCGAATGTGCGAATTTATGCTCACCCTATGTCTTGGGTACCGTTATTGCGTTTAGAAGTTACTTACACTGTACTTTTCTCTCAGCTGACTTGGAAAGCCTTTGCTAGAATGCTAGAATAAAATAACAAATAGGCCGTGGAGACAGAAGACTCAGCAGTACATACATAGTTAATAAGTTACAATAAAACTTTTTGTCGATAGTGATTGTTGACGTTTTATAAGTGCCCAGCAAGCGTATATATATTTTGATTTTGTGCAAGAGTATTCATTATCTGAAACGGACCTAATGCCGATTGGGAATTGGGAAAAATCCAATGATGGCGAAATCAAGTAAAAATACAAGGAAGGTCATAAATCTTATTATGTAGGAATGTCAGGCATTAAGAGGACCGAAATCGAATCCCATAAGTTTTGATAAAACCTTACTAAACGAAGAAGTGAAGACCCGGGCATAAACGTTGCACGTTTTATTGCACCGCCTCTTTTCATTGGTATCCTAGTATATAATTATGCTAGGTTTCGATAGTAAAACTCACCACATGAGCCCGTTAGAGGATCCTGGGTTTAAAGGTTACACATACAAATCATTAGTAAATAAATATTTGACAACCTTCATTGGGTCTGTAAACTGTAATAATATTCGCTTTAGCACAGAAATAAGAATTCTATTGATGACTACCTTTAACATAACGCATAACATAGCAGTCGTAACTCACTTCTAACTTTAAAAGTAGGAAATTCACAGTTTACACCCCGGGAAATGTTACAATACGAAATTCCAGAAAAGTTTGCCGACCTCTGAAAAAACTAGTTTACTAACATGTTCGCAGAATAGTTGAAAATGGTTCGTTTATGATTTTCCCTTCTTTTATTTCTGCAAAAGACGTAAAAAAGAATTTTGAACTCAGCGAAGCAGTCAAGCCAATTACAGACAACAAAGAAATTCGGGATTACTTCGGCGCAGAATTGTTCTGGGACTTGCAAACAATTTGATCAGGACAAACAACAATATAGAGGAGTACAAATTCGAATAGAGAGAATTTCTTTTATTTGATTCCTTTGTCGTTATTGGAAAGGACATACCTATCTAGTATAAACATAAAAGGTTAGTCGATTAACTTTGATAAAGATTGCTTACTTTCCCAGAGAAATATTTTTACAAAGATTTTGTTCAAACGGGGTCTTAAATGATTTGAGATTTTTATTCATTATGACAACCAGAATTTTGTCACTAAACGATTACATTTCGCCGAAACTTTCAAAGCTGATTTCCCACATATTCCTCCGATGATTACACTTAAAATCGATATTCCCGAGAAGTAACAGTACAAGACAAGTAAAATCCAGGTTTCGACCAATTACAGTCCTTATATTGCTTCGAATTCTGCCGGTGACCCAAACTGTTCGCTTGAACCCATGTTCGGAGGAGAAAGTTTGTTCACAATATTATAAATTATTATTTCTAGTCCCCATGGCATGGCTGACTTTGTTTGGACATTTGATAGATTATTACAGCGAGATTTTTGTTCTGTGGGAATATTGAAAAGAGGGAATTGCAAATTATGATGATTGCAATGGGTTTCAACCAGAAACGCCAACGAGGGCAGGATATAAATTCTTACCCAAAACAGAATTGAGGATCTACAAATCCCGGGGCTGCGGGACTGTTCGAAAGAGATACCGTGGCCCCGGAACACAAAGGGCGATGAAGGAACATGGATAGGTTTTAGTCAGTAAAAGTCTGACACTCCCTCCTGCTCCGCCCAGAGCGGGAGGAGTCATTTGATGGGTACCCATCAAAAAAAAAAAAAAAAAACAAATTGCAACCGTAAATTTTCCCGATACAATTCTTTGAGAAGACACAATAGTAAATCATCCATTTTCTATCTTTCTTGATATGTTTACTGTTCAAGCACTTGAAGAGTGATTCTAAACTTTTGGAACGTTACCGTGGAAGTAAATATCATTAATTTCGATCAACATGTAGTTTGTCACTTGAAAGTTTGCAAATCTGTGAAGTTTCTACCCACCACGTGGTTATCTAACCAATGAGAGCGTAAAAGGAAAATTGAATCGGTGCGGTTTCCTCTGAGACTGGTTGCTATTCATCATGGTTGCAAGCTGCTGTGATATTTCCGTCTTCTAACTTTGCATAATGTACGTTTTCAAAAGTTCAAGGATGTTATGTGAAAGGGTTTCTAAATGTAAAGAAGTTGGTGCTCATCTTAAGTATGTATATTACTCTGGGTGTGATGGAGCTGCTGTTTTAAAAGCACCGATTGAATTTTATTGCATTGAAGCTGATGCAATGTTGCTGGCATTAGCTCTTAAACAAATTGAACTTGCAGTAATCAAATCAGAATGTTTATAGGTTCAGTTAATACGGCTGTTTACTAGCACTTAAATATCTAGCACTAACTTTCTCAACTATAACTCCACTTGTCCACGATACTCGCACTTCCTTTCGATTATTCTAGGATAGGTGCTCACATCTTAAATCAAAAAGATACAAACATTTACCATACGCGAGGAAGACAATAAATAAACGCTGCGTACAGAACATAGTGCCTGCAAGATAAGCCGCCACACGCAGCCCTGAGAAACAAGGCTTATCTGCAACAAAACGCACAAACCGTTAACAGGCTGTATCTCCCACGATACACGCAAGTTCGTCGATTACAACTAACTATTACATGGAAACTATTACATGCTGATGTTTCCGACTGCTAACTGCTTTTTGTTTGCCGTTCGTTTAATTTATTTCTGTTTCCAGAAAGAAAACGCTCGTTGTTCCGACTCTGGTAATGTCAAATGGGAAAACAAAATTGAATTTACTAAGGCTGTTACTTAACCAGAAGTTGTCGTGCTCAATAATGAATGCACACTTGATTAGAGAAAAGCGGATCCTTTCAATATAGCAGGAAATGAGGGAGATCGAATGAAATCCAATCATCTAATTCAGTAGCTTGTGAAATTGCGAATAAATTCACACATGGTCATAATATCGCCGTACTAGGAATTCATAACACGAGAGTTCACGAGACAGTAATAAGCTCATGCTCACTATGTCGTCATAATTGGCGCCGAGCGCTCTCGAGCGAATAAATCTACGCTTAGTTATCCATGCTACTAGACGTCTGATACTTGCGTAACGAATTCGCGTCTATTTATTACTATTAGCTCACTCTGACTCATGACACCCTGGTATTAGCATGTCGTCTTTGTGAATTTGACTTAATAGCGTCATAATTTGTGCATTGTTGACGAGTTGGTAAATAGGGACGTATTAGACAGGTTGGGATGTAGGCAGATCATGCCATTTATCCTTGATGCTATGGAAATTGCATTTCTACAATTCAATGCAAGCTTTACTCTCGAAGCTACTAAAGTCACTCGCAATTAATCTTACTACATAGCCTTGGGGAAATTCTAGCTTTCTTTGGTCCCCCGTCGTCTGTTCACGTTTATGAGGTATCGTCACATAAAATATAAGCTATAAACAAAGGAATATGTTGTAACAGATTCTAGGAGAGCCATAACGTTTGTCATTGACAACGTTAATTTGACTGTAAGTTGCAGAAAGTGTTACTTATGGCAACATTACTCCATTGATCACTTTATTATGCCATACATTAGTTACAGTTACTTTGAATTTGTTACGTAAACTCTCTCTGCCCTCATTAGCATAGGCTCAGCTTTTGGCGCTAGTGTTTGGCAGAAATTATTGAGGTGATAAAGTAGTTTGGCAGTGTTTATTAATGGTTAGTAAGGAAGTCGCAGCCGTCTCTGTAAGGAATTCGCATTCGCTGTTCGCGGCAATGTTAGGGAGCGAGTGCTTGACTGTGTTTCTACTAGATCAGATAATACAGACGTGGGTAATGATAATATTTGGAATGGGAGATGCAAACATGATGGAATTCCTCGTGTTATTTTTCCGATAGTTGTTTTAGTCGTTAAGGGAAGAATGCAATAAGAAAATTCAAAACGAATGTTCAGAGAGGACTTATAATTTCGACGGTATCTTCCTCAAACTTGCAATTTGTCCAAGCCCACAGTCAGAATTTCAAAATTGTCTTATTAATTACTACTGGTTTGTTCACATTTTTAATGCTATCTTGAACTATTTGTATGCAATTTACATCGTCAGTCTTTTTTCCAACAATCTTTGATGACGTATTGAGAGCTAACAAATCAATCAGTAGGTAACTATGTCGACTTCAAAAATTACGTTTGACTTTTTTCAAGTTTAAAACATCTGAAGAGAAAATAAAGGAAGGTCGGTCCTGAGCTGACGAATGGTACCTGTTATGTTTCACATCACTCAAGTCATTTGGGAGTCGAGTATCGTGATTGCCACTTATGGTTTTCCATTTTTTTGTTTGTTGTCCACAGCTAAAAATAAAAAAGTTTATAACAGCTCTATAGATTTCTTGGACTATGGGTCTTTCACATACATCTTTAGGTGGCATTGCGTATAAGTATTACAATCCAAATGTTAATCCAAATTTATCCTGTTTAAGAAACTGTTCTGTTTCTTTCAATAATCTGAAGATGAACGAGACAGATGAATTTTTAAAATAATAATAAATGTTTAGCGCTAAAAGCATGATTAGTGGTGCAAGCAGGCTTAATGTCAAGAATACTACATTAAATTGTCGCAGACAATTGTTAAAGTTATGTTCGATAATTAACACAAAAGGAAGTGAATCTATAATGAGTTTCCCTATAGCTTACAGGTTTCTATCTTACGTAGGTATTTCTAATTCCAAGTAAGACAACAATGTAATGTTCAACAATCTATTCATCCAGGAAGTCAAAATAACATTACTAAAAACCAGAATAAAGTACATACATTCTTCTAGCAATATGTTGAGAGATCTATCTCATTTTGTTAAAAGTTTAAAAACCTTCAAATGCTACCAAAAGATACGGAACAGCCACAAGTGGTGAAAATTGACATAAATGATGAAAAGGGTGGAGAAGTAAGATAACACCAGAGTTTTAAAGTAACAACAACCTAAACGATACTTTAATGCACATAAACGTGGGGATTGGCACAAATTAAAAAAAGGTACTGGAAGAACCACATAGCCTTGACACAAAATCGCCAAAAGTGGAGAGATTTGAAAGAGACCTACCCAGCATTGGGTGGCCAATGGTTAAAGAAGAGAAAGAGAGAAGAGAAGAAGAAGTATAAAGAAAGGTTTAGTGTCAAGCTGGTGGTAAAGTAGTGATGTGTGATAATGGTGATGAATGGTGATAAAAAAACATTTAACAATTCCAATACTAATTCTCACTAGATGCAACAGAAAATAGCAAGCCATCTTCTTACATTGTATAGACCCCTTTACAAACCATTTGTTATCCAAAGATATGTTTACGAAAAACGTTGTAAACTGTCGGCGGCCATTGTTTGTTTGATGGATGGTTTCACATCAATTTTGTTACTTTTAGTTCTTTGGTTCTATTCGTCGAGAGGCAACATTAATTACAGAGTTTATTTTTTGTTGTGTCATGTGATAATTAGTGGATGTCTGCTGACGATGAAGGCTGATCGATTTTAGTTGGTAGCGCTTTTAATTGTGTTTATTTGTGTCTTCAGCAGACTCGTCAGGTTTTTGTTGTTTCGCCGGGGGTTGGTAAATGTAGAACGGAGATGAGTTTGTTATTAGATTTTTAATTGGTGTTAATAACAACAGACTGTTGCTTAACTCTTTTCATACAGCAATAAAGGTAGCATAAAACAGTTAGATATTTAGTTTTCTCTTCACAGACTACAAAATGTGAAAACTTATCAGTCAACCGTCCGGAAACCAAGCACTTATTTTCATTTTCATAATTCGAAATTGTAATTATTTCCCGAGTAGACTGATCTATCAGTAAATTCCATCACGCATTATTAAAGTTCTCATAAAATGGAGTTCTCATGTCACGGATGAATCATTATCACTATCAAGTATATCATTATCAGAATCTTTTAACGAACACTTTCGTTAGCCGCCCACGAGTAACTCAATTAAAATTATATTATCTATAATTATATTATATATCTACACTTTAATAGCACTCACTGTAAGGGCTGTCACTTAGAACACAAGTATATTGATGATGTTTTTATTAATTCTCAAGGCACTATAGTCAATTTGCGTGTATTTTACATTTCAACGAGTCAATACGCTTTTCATTAAGAACAAAAGCATTTTAATGCATATTGAGAATTCGGAATCCGATAAAATTAACCTACTATTAAAACAAATAAGTATATTGCGGGAATATTTATACCACCCCTAGATAAAGTTTCTGTGTGTATCAAAACATGTGCAAGCATGTTTAAATAGAGTTATAAACAGTAATAAAAATACCCTTTGCTAGCTGAACAAAATCAAGAACAAAAACATAACATTTAAAACACTTTTTTCTACTTGTGACAGCCCTACTAATAAACTGACCATTGACACATAATCCGCGTCCAATGTCAAGAGTCAAGCGCCACCGTCGATTGGTCAACGGCGAGTCAAAGCTCGCAAATGTTGCGCTTACGCAGGCGCTTAACACAGGCGCTACGCGTTGACGCTGTCGATGCAATGTCGACTATCAGTTCGATATTGACAAGTCGTGATTACCTATAGTGTATAATGCGACCACACGTGGTGTCTAGAATAAGTAGTTAGTTTTATTTGAATAGAATTGGAGCAAGATGGGTGTGTTTTAAATGAATGCTTTTTGAATTCTGACGAAGGTAATAAAGGCAGTTTATTAGGGCTGATGCTCCTGGGTAGCCCGCCAAATTCAAATTTTCTTGCGTTTTTTGTAATTTGCAGGGCAATGCTAGTTTGTATAAAATATTGTTCGCGGCTGTAAGATGTATGTGGTTACAGAATTATAATCATCAAAATCATCAATACAACCCTCCAAGTTCATAAAGGTGCAGGAATGACTTTGACCTTGAAAAAGTCATTTTTCCACCTTTATGAACTTGGAGGATTGTATTGACGATTTTGATGAACATAATATTATGTGAAATAATAATTATGTTGTTAATTTATAATTGTGTTACTTGTATAATGAATGTGTTTCTTTTTAATTTTTTATTATTATTTTATTTTGTTATTTCAAACGTATATATATATTTCAATGTAAATTGAATTGAATATAATTCTATGTACAAAACATGATTTTTCACCCCAAAAAAAAAAGTCGTTTTCCAGCAATCATTTTACGTATAAGTTACTTATAATAAGTTACTTAGTTTTATGTACAGAATGCTGGGTTGATGGCTTCGTGATGAGGTCTTTTACACCCTGTATAGTAGTCGGTCTATTTTTATTTGGCGCCTTTGGCGGCTTCCACAACCCAGTCCAAAACTGTCCAGGTGATCTTGGTCAACGTTTTGCTGTGTCTCTTCAACACTTGGGTAAACATTTATTACATTCCAAAATGTGTACTTTCTAATCTACTCTGTCCCACTGCTGGGCAAAGGCCTCCCTCCCCCATGGCTCTCTAATTTTGTTTACAATTTTCCTTCTCCGACCAAGCTGTTAAGAATGAGTCCAGATAGTCACGCCAGCGTTTCTTGGGCCTGCCTCGTTTATGACGGCCGTCTTCAGACACCCATTGTGTGACTATGTATGTATGTGTACATAGGTGGTGTTTATTGACATATTCTTCTATCTTTCCAGATGACGACGAGGAATGTGGCGCTCTCTCCGAAGGTTCAGAGACTTCGGAGTGCGGCCGCGCCGACACGGACGACGAGGGCATCGAGCGGGACTCCGAGCCTGCTCCCCGGAGGAGGCTCCGGCGGAGACGGTTCATGCTCAAGGATGTCGTTGAGGTAAGGAGATTAAGAGTAGACAGGGTAATTTGGTCCTTAGTAACTGGAATTGGTATTATATCAACCATCTGGTGTCACACAAGCCTCGTTGCTTAGTGTGGCACTAGAAAGCGCTGTGTGTATTGTCCAGCGATATTTATTTATTTATTTATTATTATCTCTAACGACAATGTGATCTATTCCAACTATCCCATCTTTATCTTATTTTATTCTCTAGTTTACACTGTCGACTTTCTCTCAGATATCAAACCTTATCGGAATAATGAGGCTTGGTGTTCATTTACTGTCGAGCGGTGACAAAGCCCCGAATAACATGTTACTGGTATATTTAGATCGGATAGAGATATACAAGTTTGATGGAGAGGGTTTATGAGATAAATCATGCGTAATAGAGATTTATTTGAGATAATTCCATTGAGGAACGATGAAAATGTTTAGAGAGGGTCTTATATTTTTGTTATTAAATTCAATTGTTGATTCTATATTTGAAACCTCAATGTAGTTACAAAAAATACATACATAAATATACCTTTAAACGTTCTATTTACAGCTGTCGCTGAGGTTCAGTTCAAAAAATATTGGGAAAATGTTATACCACTATAATAGGCAACTTATTGATTTTCTGGTTCTTAGAACCAGGTATGTTTTTGCCATGATTTAGTAAGCAGTATGTAGTAGCGACAAATATTGTCAACACCAAAATATTTGTATACAGATCAGGAAAACTTACCACAATACAGACAAAATCCCAAAACTAAAAACTGGAAGTCTCATCCTAAAACACAAAAAGCGTCCTCAATATTCCTTCCCACAAGGTAATAATAATACAATAATATTTTTTTTTACTGAGTAATCTTACTTATTTTTAACCGACTTCCAAAAAGAGGAGGTTATCAATTCGTCTGAATTTTCTTATTTTTGTCTGTATGTTTAGCCTTTTTTTCGCCAATTGTGAACCGATTTCGATGATTCTTTTTTTGTTTGGAAGACAATTACTTCGCGGTGCTCCCGTTTAAATTCGGTGAAGATCTGATGGTGATTTTCGGAGATATGCAATGGAACTCTTCAATTTTAGACAGTAAATCGGTCGTGATTGCTGCAATCGCTTGGATGTTTGTTGTTTTCACAAAATCATAACATAACCTCACGCCTGTATGCTCTGAGAGGAAATGCAGATGTGATGTACAGTACACCCACATTTCGACAGTTCGGTCTGTTAGGTTCCATTTTGTTGGGGATAAGCCTATTACCATGACATGTATTGTTAACAATATGAAATGAATGACTACCTCGTTGGTCTAGTGGTGGCGACTACTCAGCATGAGGTCCTGGGTTCGATTCGTACAACTAAAAATGATAAAACCAAAACTTTTTTGCAAAAAATAAAACCGACTTCAAAAACACAACAAAGTGAAAAATAACTGTAGCTTCAGAACTCGGTGGCAAAGAAACTGAATCAAACACACAGAAGTCATTTTTCACTTTGTTGTGTTTTTGAAGTCTGTTTTATTTTTTGCAAAAACGTTTTTTTGTATTTTGTGTTTCTCTATTTTATGTGTTTTTATTGTATGTATTATAGCATCGTATTGGACGAGTCTGTAATGATGCTATAATTTTTGGTAAATAAATAAATAAAAATAAATAAAATTACGAGGGACCAAAAAGTTCCCTTTCTTTCTATTGTCCCCGTGCCATGGACCCCTACACTTATGATATTGCATCACTTCTAATAGTGCTCGATGTCATCCACTTTCTCCGTCACGTATTAGGAAGTTATTAGTGGATAACCTGACGTTATGGGGCTCCGATGGACTTGTTAAGTGAATCCGATAAGTAGTTAAGGTGTCAGCTCATTCGTGCGGTCCTGGGAATGAGATCTGTTGTAGTGATCTTTGATATATTTGTGGTGTAATAAGCTATTGAATGTATTTTTTTTTTTTTTGCTTTTTTTTACTAGTTATTATCTTTGTAAATGAGAGCTTTCTTTGACGTGCACTAAAAACGCGTTATGTCGCCTTTTTTTAAAACTATGGTCCTTAAAGGTATACCGTCTCTCGTTTTCACAAATCCCTATTAAGTCACTAATAAATATAAGTCAAGTGAGGGTTCCCTTTTTAGATTTTTTCGAGCAACTGTAGTCCGTATAATTTAAACATACAAACTTACAACAACAAATGCTCGTTCCTATAATCACACCTTTCATAAAATGTTACGCTGCAGTCCGCTAAGACCCTAAACACTCATAATTTTAATGTAATAAGATAAGTGTTTGATCTCAAATTTCTGTGTTTTTGTTTTACGACGTTAGTTAATATCCACAGTATAGATGTCATTAAGCCCGTAATTAGCCGGTGTAATGGCTTTCCCAAAGATATCAACGGCTTATTATGAAATCGTAGGTATTATGATATCATTGGGTGTGTAACGAACATAAATTCTAATGGGAGTTGCATCATAATGTTACTTACTATGTTTGTTTTGTCTCAGAGTTTTCAAGTTTTGGTTACTTTGTCTGATTATAATAAGTATTAGTTATAGCAGCTCACTGGCACTAATTTGTCAAGACATAATAATTATGGTCGATACAAAAGAAGAAGGTACAGAGTAGTTTTTTATGTTTCTTCTCATTTTTGGTAATAGTTTCTTTTGAGTTAGTCAGTATAGAATATACAATTTTGCCATGCCGAAAAATATGCTATTCTGAATGTCACTGAAAGTTTAACAGTACCTTATTGAAAGTTGCGAACGGAAACTGTGACGAGTACACAAGAATATGTTTGAAACACTTTTACTGATAAAACAAATTGAATTTCGTATTCACTTAAAGAGAAAACCTTAACAACATGGAATGCGCAACAAATTTATCGGAATAGTCACGGAAACCAGTAACTGATGATTTTTATGACATTTGTGTAAAATGGAAAGTTAAAATGCAACGTTACGGGATGTAAATTACAATAAGTTACTAACGAATGATGTGCATTACGGTACTGGAAACTTGCGAAAAAGTTGTAAAAGATCTGTTGGGGGTATAATGTAAATATGATTCTTAATACTGACGGACTGTAGATGATGATAATTAATGATCTTTGAAATCATAGAGGTCCTTGTGAGGTTCCTTGTTCTAGGTACACTTTTCGTCTCATAGAACCAGTTACTTTTTGTAAAATAACTGGTACCTACAAACTTTGAATCGACAGTCGAATTTCCCTCGGGTCTGCTAAACATTGACACAACTAAACAGTACTGGTTGCTACTCTAGTTGCTGAAGGTAACCATTATTCAGCAGGTGTTTATTAACCTATTAAATAAGGGAGAACAGCCTTTTATTGAACAATTCCTGCTACTAATAGTAGGTATTTTAGGACGTTCGAAAATTTTTGGACCTAAAGCTTCTATATAAGCGCTTTGCCATCAAATAATAACATTGGGAAATGTTTGACAGATAAATAGCAGCTCTTCTTTATGCAATTAGTCATTGTTGTGATCTAAAGATGTGTTGCTAAAGTTTGGGAGCTGATTGTTCAGCTGAAATCGTGCAATCAAAAACTCAATTTCTCGCATCCTCGGCTGGACATAGGCCTGTCTCAAGCAGCGCAATAACACCCTGTCCTCTGCCTTCCATTTCCAGTCTGACCCAGTTACCTTTCTAAGTTTCGTCGAGCGCACCTAGCACGCCATACTTCCCGGTACGCGGTCTCCACTCCAACTAAAGTCGTTGATCTGATACAATACAATACAATATCTTTTTTTTTTTTTCACAAATGTTCACATAGTTATCATAAATATAATTACAAATAGTACGTGAATATTTGCAACAACTAAATTATGAAGAAACGGAGTTATTACTAAGAGTTGAACAGTAATTAGATTGTTAGGTTCGAATTAGTTAAAATAATCTTAGATAATAATCATGCTCATGCACTTCAATCACACACACTCACACACTTTCACCCTCATATAATCACATCCACCAACACACGCATGCACCCACATCACTCAAACTCCACATAAATCACCAACTAGTTCACACACACTCATAAACACTTCTCAGTCACGTACAGACCATTTGCTTATTTTATTATGGGTAATTTAAAATCTTAAACAATGTAAGTTAGTTTTAAGTCATTCAAAATTTAATTAATAGTACAACCAACCATATTTCTCTGTTGGCATTTTATTGTTGAAATATCGAGGGAAAAGGCGCTGAAAACCGAAGTACAGGCATTGCCTAGTTCGGTTGCAGTGGCTACATCCACTTATTAGAAATTAATACTGCCAAACTATTTTTCTGTAAAATACTAAGGTTTTTGAGAAATAAAAATTTATTATATATTATTTCATCATCATCATCAGCCTATAATGTTCCCACTGCTGGGACACGGCCTCCTCTCAATGAGAGGGAATGGGCTATAATCCACCATGTAGATGTCACATGTCTTCGAATTTTTGGTTCTAGAACATGCCGATTTCCTCACGATGTTATCCTTCACCGTTTTGAGAGCAGTGGTGATGAAATAAATTACACAAAGTAATGCGCCTGTCTGGGTTCGAACCCACGACTTACTGTTCGTTAGTCAGGGCTGCCACCACTGGGCCACCGCTGCTCTCACATATTATTTATTATATTATTATTATATAACTGTAACAATAACGTCTTATCAAAGTTCATAATATGTGTTCCTTTGTGAGAGACTGGCGTACATACTAGGGTACCCTGTGTGACGGATCCCCAGGCTCTCACCTCGAATTAAATGTAATTTATATAAAATCATGTTTCGATGAAGTAACCACTGAAATTCTAATGAGATTGCTTTCAATTAGTGTTGAAAGGTGTTTATTATTCTGCATTTCACATGTAAATTAAAGCTGTTACGCGATAATTGATCCATTTATAATTAGCGCTGTGTGTCGTGTACACTAATTACTGGATTTGTTGTTAAATCAGGCGTTAAATAGACTTGCACCAGTTATAACGAAGTGTGGATGTAACACGAGAAAATTGCATAGTTTGGCGGAATTAATCGTCTAATTACTTAAAGAATGTTAGCTTGCACAAAAAAGTAAAACAAGGAGGTTGCTTCGGTCCTTGGAGCCGGATACTTAACATTTAATTGTGAAACAAAATATATTTACAGTATGACAAACGATACTTTGTATACGTAAAGTGAGTAACACTCATATAAACCTTTGAATAGATGGCTCATAAATAATCAAATTATAAAAAAATAAAAAATAAATTCTTAATTTTCTTCACAATAGGGGAATTCTCTCTCTCAGATATTCTGAATGGCTCGGTGTTTCGTATTAAAGTCGTCTCCGAGCATGTACTTGATACTGATTTATTTATAATGGCATGGACGTGTGGCGTTCTGCCAAACCAAGCCGGTATTTCCCTTGTGCCTTGCGTATTATACGGTCCATCCTTTTTGAAAAAGGAAGACGGAAATTGTATAGTATTTGGTGTGTGCTTATTTTACATTGTTTTGAAGTTATGATAATTTGATGATGAAGGAGAAAATATTCATTGGCTTCACTATCATTGACAGTATTAACGTGGACGCAACATTAGTACAACCTATTACATGTTAGTAGCATTTGCTCCCATACCCCAGGGGAAATTGGCGTGAGTTTTTGTATACATCATTCATACTCGCTGAAAAATCAAACAGTGCTGGACAAAAGACCTGTCTAAAACAGAGTAACGCACACACATTACTCAAATATAAGTAAGTACATAGAAATGTCACAATGCATGAATAAATAATGATTTGCGAAGCTTTTTAAACATTGTCAAGTTTATCACAGAAAATTTGCAACCAGCGTAATTTTCTTCGTATACAAATATCAAGTATGTAATTGAAGTCCTCGAGGAATCAAATGAACGTTCCCACGATTGTTAATTTTATTAATTAAATATAATTTATCGTGTGAATGGAACTCCGGAGGCAGAGTTGTATTTCCGGAATCAGCTGATATTGAACCCTTGCTCATTGAAATACAGACAATACAAAGTGCGTCCAGGGCTTTTTCATATGAAACGAAATTCTTGAACAAGAACGAATGCAGCAATATTTTTTTCCATGAATTGTAAACATCGCGTTGGGGCAAACTAACAAAACACCCTCAAAAACGTACCCAGGATCGATTAATTACTTGTCTTTTCCCTGTATTTTTTCACCAAATACCGTCACGACCCTAATTTCCGGCTTTACCCGAATCAAATGTTCGTACGGGTACTTCGTAACGAACATTTGATTCGGGTTGCTAGATTTCTTTGGCCATTCATCACGAGAGTATCTAAATAGTTTTCTTCTTACATCAACCGGAGGGACAAGAAATGTGAGAATTACTTTCAAAGCGTTATATATATTTTCTACGACGATATTCAGCAGGATTGACATAAGCTATTCGGTAGCTGATGCAGTGTAGGTTTCAAGACGAAATTCTTGACTCTCGTGGGACAGCTTACTTAACCGCCCAGAACAACCAATTGTCACACTGCTTTTTCCAGGTTCCCCCTAACAAGATATAATAGAATATTCTTCATTATGTAACGGTCGAACAAGCTATTTGGTTTACATTTTATAATGTAATTTGTTGGTTAAACTGTAAACCAAATAGCTTGTTCAACCGTACACCATACGAGAAACATTCATAAGAAAAAACATTACATATAGGGTGTCACAATGTCTTGTCGCTGTGGTATATATACATTTTATTTTACATTGCACACAAAATAAAATTATATACATACACACAAAATTAACGCCTTATTGACACAAAAAAGTCATTCCATAGCCGTACTGCTTCGATAAAGATAATTAGCATAATAAATAAGGTCATTTCTCTAAAGACATGTGACTATGTGAGCACTTAAATAGGAAGTAGACCCGCGCAATTTTCTCTTTTCTTAGCGAGCTGTGTAAACGGGCGGGATCGGGTAAAATGGGTCAGTAGGCCGCCGTGCAGGACGACTCATCAATAATAAATGTCTACTCCACACTAAACTTGAGTACATTCATTTTATGTTTAAGTCAGTCCCGATGGTAGTTAATGAGTTGATTTATGTAATAGTGGATTTTCTTTCTTTATAAGAACAAATCTATTTATTAGTTTTCGAACAAATTAGTTTTTTCACTAGTTAAACACACCGAAAATGATGTTATTATTTATGCATTTTGTTTTTAATTATCTTACACACTTTTAGGATAACAGGTTATTGGCAGAGATTATAAATGTAAACATAATTTAAACGTCTGGATTGCTATCGTCTAATCTAATCCACAGGTATTTAAAATTTTGGCTATTAATGTTTGATTTGATAGGAATTTTTCTTTTCTTATCCTGTTTTGTCTGCGTCTTTCTTTAATCCCTGTTAATGTCATCTACCAAGTACCAACTTTATCTACAACAGCTTCACTGGCCCATTGCTCATCTCACGTTTTCTCAAGAACCATCTAAATGAACGGCTCTGACTCTGCTATAAGCGACTACTTTTAAGACCAGCCGCGAAAAGAATAAGAAGAACATCCATCCAATACCAAGAAGCTCAAATCCATCAATCTAAAATTCGTAATTTAACCCCGACATTAGATCAGCCAATTCATATTCAGAGGCACAAAGCCATAACTCACTGTTTATTCAAGATTTATAGATTAGAGGTGGCATTAAGATAATGATAGTAATGTGGGTGTCTGTCAAGTTATCCGCCGCTCGTTATAATGTTGTCTTTGATTCGGTGTGCGAACAAAGACATCTTGCGAAAGTGGTCCTGTTGGCTAGTTTGCCCCCGTTGCCCCTGCGCCCTTGACATGTTGAATCATATTGGCAGACAAAGGACGGTGGCTTTTGGTTTAAAGCCTCAGGAGTGGGACCTTCTAGAAGTTTGAACAACGTAATGAACCGAGCGCCAATCATCCTTTGATTTGATGTTTCAAGTGTTTATTGTTGTTTCAAGTTTTAGGGGCAACTTGGGGCGCTTTTCTGTGCTTATTATATTGTTGACGTTAAAGGGAGAGGGTTAAGAACGATTTTACAAAATTAGCTGTTTCTATCTTAGGATAGCATTTTGCTGGAGTCGATAAAAACAACTGCCATTTATGAATCTAACGCTTGATCCTCGTAGTAACTAGTCTCTGATGTACTGCCCCTGGAATCACTGTTGAATAATATTGACAGACAAAGGTCGGTTTTGGTTTACAGCCTCAAGATATCATCCTCTTCTTGAAATATAAAGTACTTATGTGAACAATGTTTTAATGACATGAAGAGTGATTGAGGTTTGGTTCGATATCTCAAATATTTATTGTTTTCTTTTTTTAAGTTTAGGAAGAAAGATAGATGCTTACAAACATCACACCTGTAATCCCCCAAGGGTTAGGCAGAGGTGTACCATCCGTGTATTGCAACCAACAAGACAGTCAAAGATAGATGGTATTGTGTCATCAAGGGCTAATCCTGAAAGAATCAGATTAAGGAGGTATTAAAAACTTTAAAAATTAGCAATTATTGGCTACTTTGTTTCCACAAAATAGTCCCCTAAGGGAACCAACCTTCCATTAAACCATCTTGTCTTGACGTATCTCATAAGTGTTTGTGTTTTTTGGAATTTGCTGGTCTAGCTACAGCATTTTCATCATAATACAGAACAACAAAAGATCCTACATCGTTCTTTCTTTTCGCAACTTTATCAGCTTTTATCCAATACCGTACAGTACTGACAAGTCCAAGGTTATTTTGTAACCCACTTCACTACGCGTATACTTTACAGTGCGTATAATGTTGCCATGTGTGCAATGCCAAATTGCGTACGAAAGCCATTATGTGGCCGTTTTAATGGACAAATTGGCAACTATAAAACATGTGATAATTAACGGTGATTTGCAAACTTAATGGACTTTCGAATGTTCGATTTAATTACTGTTTCGGTTCTTGAATGCATAGTTGAGGTTCTGTAAGTAAACATATTGAAGATAGAGGTCGAAGAAAAGAGGAGAGAAAACGGTCCATGATGATTTTTTCCACAATGTGGATGGCTATAAGAGTAGAGGAAGACCAAAGAAACGATGGGTGAACTGTGTGAAGGATGATATGGCTAGAAAGGAGGTGTCTGATGAGATGTCGAGTAATAGAGAAGTAATACAAATAAATTGGGATAAGGGAAGGAAAATGATAATGAGTTGGTTGATGTTGTGCCAAAAATCAATAAACCAAAACAATGTAGACTCTTGACTTCAAGAATATAATTTGCGTACCTTCATTCGGACTACAATAATATTGTGGACGACTAATAATCAAGTATAAAAGAAGAAGCCCACCCAGCATATTATGTTTTAGAATCTCATCATTAACCCCTCGTATGCCAAATTTACAGACACAATTAAAAATTTGTGTCTCGCGTAGATCTACGTTTACTATTGGTTAATTTTCTTGCCCTTTTCCCAATTTATTTGGGTTCGGCATAGCTGGGTGGGCTTCTTCTTCCATACTTCTACATTAGTCGTTATCTTAGTAGACAGAGCTTGAAAAGAGGTTGACTAATTTTATTTATAGCGCTGCCTTTATTGACCTATATTGTCAAACAATAAGATAAGATAGATATCTATCTACTAATCATGGTACATAAAGCAAAAGACATAGCACAGCACACAGAAGTACAATTAAATGATGCAATTTACATGATAAAAAACAAGGTGCCAATATACAAAAAGAAGAAATTTTACAAAATAAGTATAGTAACACCATGACATACTTCAAATAAAATAACGATAATATACAAGGTGCGGTGTGCGTCTCAAGGTTGCACCAGATGGGAGTCCAGCTCAGTATGTGTCAGGCATGCACCTGACCGGGGTTGCGGGACTGTTCGAAAGAGATACCGTGACCCCGGAACACAAAGGGCGATGAAGGAACATGGATGGGTTTTAGTCAGTGAAAGTCAGACACTCCCTCCTGCTCCGCCCAGAGCGGGAGAAGTCATTTGATGATTTCCCATCCGAAAAAAAAAAAGGCATGCACCAGACGCTGATATTCTGCTGGATCCCTGTAGTGACATAACGTAATTCGATAACGTCAAAACAATAACGTTCTAAATTGGGGTGTAACAGTAAAAAAATTGTGTGGTTTCATTAATTCTCTTAAAATATCTGCTATCTTCTAAAATAGCTCTTCGACAAGTTTTTCCAACGGAAGAAGGAGCATACGCAAAAACCATCGGTATTTAACACTGTCGCAACAGTGTTCACACGATTCAATTTGCAAATACAAAATGGCTGAATGGACGTCGACTTCCATTCAGAACAGGCACTATGCGAATGTGCGTTCATTATCTATGAGCACCGACTTGCAACAGTTATGCTAACTAATATTCACTACTATTCATGTAGGCTGCATTCCTAGTACTTAGTTTAGGGAAATAATATTTTGTATGAGGATTGAGTAGATGTTTGGAATAGAAAATAGCTAGAGAATACGTTGAGAATGGGAAACTTGGGATTATTTTATTATTTTATTTAGGACATGAAAAAACCTAACCTAAAAAAATTGCAATCAAAAAAACGTTTGTTTCCGCCCGGGATCGAACCGGGGGCCTTCTGCGTGTTAGGCAGATGTGATAACCGCTACACCACGGAAACTTGTTTTGAAAAGATATAATTTTAGATTGCTTGGCATTTTCAGTCGGTATAAAGTTTGTCTGTGTATAGTGATTTAAAATATATGGATCGATGAAAGGAACTAAAGGGCATTTCACCACTGAAACGCGATCACCCACCACATCCAAACCACGTTCAAGAGCGGCCACTGGTAATATTCTAAAGGGTGTAAAACACCTCTTAACGAAGCCGAAAGGCACCTGTTTTCCCCGTTATTGCGATCATTTATTTGTTCTACACCATACCTGGGAACCTTCTAGTTACGGAGATATTGGGGGTCAAAGTTCTAACTTTTTGACAAGTTTTTTTTTTAAATACAAGTTTTTAATGTAAAATTTTTACGACCCCCGTACTATTCAATCCATCCATCAGCACAATGTTTTGAGTGCGTTACATTGAGTTCTACAACAAACCATGATTTACCACCCCAAAAAAAAAGTCGTTTCCTAGCAATAATGTTTGCGTAAAGTTACTTAGTTTGATGTACAGAATGCTTGGTTGACGGCTTCGTGATGAGGTTGTTTACACCCTGTGTAACAGTAATGACTGTGAGAGCTCTTGAACGTGGTCTAAATTTGCTGATCGTTTTCAGTTGTAGTTGTGGAATTCGCCCTAATACGAATCTGCTGACTTACATCGAAACAGCTCTACATCTTCTGCCTAGCTCTCGAAACAGCTCTACCGTTGCTTCAAAATTGTTCCCAATTGCTCCAAAATTTGATCTTCATTTCATCGGCCCCAGATTGGGAAAGCCTAATTGCTTTTCTAGCTTAATCTAATGGTCCCAATTTAGGTTTGTTAGACCCTCAGGATATTACCGAAATCTTCTCTCAAAAAAAAACTAATACTGTAGCGTCGATGTGGGTAGATACTAGGTAATCCATCATTACATTATATATGTCAATTACTGAAAGGCTGAGCCACAATTATTTATCATTACATTTAGATGCTTTTGTAGGTAGCATAAACTAAAAGAAATTTACTGCCGCTTACATTTACTACTACTACTACAACAGCCCATAACGTCCACTGCTGGACATAGGCCTCTACCATGATGGGAGGAATTTGCCGTAATCTCCACGCTTGGCAGGCGGATTGGAGATCGCAGTGATGAAAGACTAACAGAAAACGCTGCTGCCCATTCTCTGGTCTACGGAGGCGCAAGGTGTTCTGCCTCAGACATTAGTCGCCTTATACGACACCCGTGAGTGTAATGGGTTGGTTCTATTCTACTCTGCCGGATACCACACGGCTTACATTTCCTAAAGGTATAATAGGTAAGCCAGAGATCTTACTTGTAAGTCTGCTACTACATATGTTACTGGTACTGCAAAGCATACATAAAACATTAAATGTCCCATCTCAGTCATAATATGGCGTCGTTCAGCCTAGATCTAGTATGTAATTACGTCATAGATATAGGAGATAGATAAATTTAACTTCAATAAAATTAATTAATTGGCCATAACCCTGTCGCGGTAGCCTAATGAAATTATATTGATAACCTTATCATTTATTGACGTAAGACCATCCCACGTTTATAGAAATAAGTTGATTCCGAATAGGTATCAGCCACATAAAATAACCAACATAATAGTACAAGTTTATGAATATATTGTTTAGCCTATGTTACTCGGTAAAGATGTAGCTTACTAATGGTGAAAGAATTTTTAAAATCGTTTGAGAAGTTCTTGAGTTAAATCGTAACAAACACACAAACAAAAAATCAAATCTTACTCAATCTCTTTATAATTATAGTTGTAGTTATTTGCAGTATTGGGTGAAAATAAATCAGTTTTTGATCTCGTAACGACTGCAAAAAATATTGGGCCGTTAATGAAACTTGTGATTTTATCCTTCGCAATATCATAGGTCTGCTTAGCCTTTTTTCCAATTATGGGTTCTTACAGACGAGCGGCACGTTGCCAACTGCAGATAAACTGCAGCCGACGACGCTTGCAGTTGTGGCGTCGGCGGCTGCCGTCGGCGCGTCGACCGCAGCCGTCGACACCGCATTACTCGGCTTGCCACAAATGCAAGCGTCGACGGCAGTCGTCGACGCTTCGGCGGCTGCCGCCCGGCGAGTCGACGGCAGCCGTCGACAGGTGGCGACGGCTGCAGTTTATCTGCCGTTGGCAACGTGCCGCTCGTCTGTAAGAACCCATAGTTGAGATCGGCTTCCAGTCTTACCCGATGCTAAATACAGCCTAAACGCTACAACTCAGTTACTGGACAACAAAATACCCCTTCATCACATCAATTGTCAGGGGATAAATTACTTCAATTGATGTTATCCTCTTTGATCAGCGATTCAGCTTACAATAAGCACTTTCTCTTTCCCCAGCGCTGCGTCTGGCACTGTGGCGGTGGAGGTCGTTGCGCCCGCGAAGCTGCTGCAGCGCACTACCGCGCTGTCTGCCGAGCCCTCGTCGCTGAAGCGCTGGAACTGGCCTCCTTCCTCGCGAGGGTCAGGGTCGGAGGAGCCCGGGACATGGGCGCCGCTGAGGACACCGCGAAGCATCTTGACACGCTACGGTTTTCAGACTGGGTGGGTATCTTAAAGGTAGGACGATGAAGACGAAGTGACTGCAATGTAGCTGTTTGAATGAATGGAGGCTGCTAGAATGTAGGTAGGCGTTGTCAATGCTCTGAAAACTCAGGTCTAAGGATTCCACATGGTGGAGGTTGTAGATAATAATTAACAGTACTAACTTTGAGCTTACGAGACCCAGGGTGAAAAGGTGCCAGGGAAAATACACGAGCAATGTGTCATGGTTGTGAATTTCAGGATTACGACAAAGAGGAACTTTGCTAAAGTCTTAAATTCCGTGAAATGCTTAAAAAACTAAGTACTAACTTTAAGTTTCAAGAAGTCTGGAAGCATGAATTATTTGTTGTGCATGTTACGGCCATCTTGGGAATAGAATCGGTTACAAGTTTACAAGAATCAAAACATGATGGATATTGAAATAACTTAAAAATATATTCATTTTATCATCAACTAGCAGATGCCCGCGGCTTCGCCCGCCCGCTTGACAAATTATATACTAAAACTTTCCTCGAGAACCACTCTGTCCATTGGTGAAAACAGCATGAAAATCGGTGCAGCAGTTTTTGAGTTTATCGCAAACAGACAGATAGACGCGGCAACTTGTTTAACAATATCTAGTGAAGACAGAGTAAAATAGAATTTACTGTAGGTATTGTACACCAAAATTGAAACACAACTATTTTACAATATTGCTAATTATATGGTTACACTGGCGGTCTTATCGATGATTGCGATATCTTCCAGACAACCACAATCCTAAATGGCCACACACGATGGTTAAAATAACAAAAAAAAAAAAAACATTTTCTGGGGCAGTCTCCCAAAAAACAGAGACCAGCAGCAAAGGGCAAACACATACTAAGCTCACTAAACCTCATTAGGTGCCAACGCGTCCAGGTTCCCAAAGAAACGCATGCAGATTGTTACGCGTTGCCTAATGTACCCCGCGATGCATTATTAATGTCCCGAGCTATTATTATTACAAGTAATTCGCATAAGACCCAGTGTTGGGTGGAGAGCGGTGGCGTTAGCGGTTAGGGTGACAAAGTAGCTATTATTATTTGTATCTAGTAAAAAAATAAAATCCATTTATTTGTGGTTTTCCCATATGAAAAATACACGTTACAAAACACGAGATAAATACATATCACAAAATGAAAATTTCACGTTACGAAACACGAGATAAATACATATCACAATGAAAATTACACGTTACGAAACACGAGATAAATACATATCACAATTTAACATAAGAATAAAAAAAAAAACATGTAGTGCTCTTCTTTACGAATCCACCATGGATCTTATCCTAGTTTCGAAAACAGTTAAGACAATGAAGATGTAAACGTTGTTACTGCCACTGAAGACGGAAACATGGAATGAGTAAAACGCTATAAAAATAAGATTATAATAAATTATCTCGGACTATCGCAGTCCGTCTGGACATAGGTTTCTCCCAAGTTGCGCTATAACACCCTGTTCTCCGTCTAAGCAATCCACCAGATTAAATATATATAATCACGTCTTTTGTATGTTTAATTAGTAGAAGTGCACTAAGAAAGTATGTTTTGTAAGTTCTCCACTGAGAGATATACACAAGCTGTAAGAATTTGTATGCGAAAAAGTGGTGGATTAAAGCTTTAGTTTTCTTTACACTGGCCCTGAGAACGCTAAACGCGCCGCTCATACTCGAACACAGCCTTAGACTACGCGTAAATATTTATGGCACTCAGGTCTAGTAATGAAAATTCCTGAACATAACGTATGCAAGGTATTTGTGCCTACTTTTTAGCGGCCCTTCTCTGTATGATGAAAATTGAAGTTGTTGAAAGGTGAAAAACTTGTCTTGTGAATTTGTGATGAAGTATAGTAGTGTATAGTCATGGTGTCGGTGTAAGAATTGATTAACTTGTAATTTGTAGAGTTGCTATTTCAAATAAGGTCGACATCTGTCCTGCCGGGGTTGCGGGACTGTTCGAAAGAGATACCGCGGCCCCGGAACACAAAGGGCGATGAAGGAACATGGATGGGTTTTAGTCAGTAAAAGTCTGACACTCCCTCCTGCTCCGCCCAGAGCGGGAGAAGTCATTTGATGATTTCCCATCCGAAAAAAAAAAAAAAAAAAAAAAAAAAAGGTCGACATCTGTACAACGAACTTTACTTGACTCAAGCTACGAAGTATAGTTTCATACAACCCGAACCTTGTTGGTAAAGTGTTAATGTTTATAATTGTATGAAACGCATGATCACGTCAGCATATCGGAGTTTTAGTCTCGTCTAAGTTCTCCCTATAGATTTCATTCTAACAACTGTATCTATAAACAAGTCAAAGTATAACTTAAGATATGATTTTTATTCTGTTGTTACTGCTTGAAGGACTGTCAGAACTTAAAATTTTTAGCTTTGCTTTTTTTTGACAGTTCTTCCTTCGTTCAAATTCTTGTCTATTGCATTAAAATGGTTGCTTATGTTCCTAATTACTTAAACTCAATATATTACCTACTTTAACTTGACTTTAGATATCAGGGTGAGGGAAAATTGCGACATACTTCAATATTTCAGGCAGGGTCACTAAGGTCTTCATCCGTCTCAATCTCATACAGAAACTTCTTGAAATGCAAGCCTAGTTTTGGTCTTATTACGATTTCTACAAGGAAATTGATGTGCCTGTAATATTTTAGGACATAGGAAACCAAAAGATCACAAGGCTTATTCAAATAATCTGTTAAAACTTTCTTCAAAATCTTTGGAGTCCCCCTATTTGTAATAAAATACCTACCTTATCATAATTGTAACACAGTGTTATTTTCAATTGTAGTCGAACCGAAGGATATGGAGAGCATTACAAGTACGTAGACTGAAAAATTGATGGTGTAGTGTCGCTTTTAGATTGTAAATATTACCTATTTTATTATACCTATTACCCAAAGGCAGATAATTTGGAATGCATGCTTATTAGATGTCACAGAGTTCAACATCCTCCTGGAATGTCATTGTATTGTCATTAATTAATCATTAGTCACACTCAGACTTTACGTATTTACCTGCCGTAGGTTATGAGTTAACATTTTACATGTCAAGGCTTCCCCACAAGCGAATATTAATCGTAATCACGACTATTTTGAGTCAAATATTCGATGAAATTGAAATCTTTGTGCCTACATACAGTAAAATCCTTGCTAATGTTGGCTTGCCTAAGTCCTACTATTTTATTCTATTTTCAAAATAGCAGCTACATATTAAACCTGCTGATAACTTTATATCTCGGAAACATGACGCTTTGGAAGATTTTGTCTCAAATATACTTGTTTGGTGCAGGTTTTATGCGTGGCCGCTATTTTGAAAACAAAATGGTGGAAGTTAGGTAGGCCAGCCTTCATACAAAAAACTTCCCACACCTTTGTTTCCTATATTAAATTATACCTAATTATAAATCCAGTAAAGGTAAATCCTCCAACGCTTCAAAATTAATAAAAGCTTTTCGCTGCTACCCGAGAAGTCTTGACGTTAAACGCCTGCAGTAAATCTTATAGCAAGAGTACTGCGCAAAACTAATTGCTGTTACAAATATTTCAGGCGCGGTTTTGGATGCAAGTCATCGGTGAATTACGGATGGGTGTCAAATTAAAGAAAGTAAACTATTCAAGGACACCAATAGAGTACGAGTTGACGCCGTACGAAATATTAATGGATGACATTAGGTCGAGGAGGTACACGCTACGGAAAGTTGATGGCGCGATACCTCCAAGGTAAGAAAAGTTTCTATGTTACAAGTATAATCTATATTTAGACTAATATTATGTAGAGGAAAGATTTGTATTTTTGTATGTAACGAATAAACTTAAATACTACTGGACCGATTTGAAAAATTCTTTCAGCAATTGATAGCTATACATTATCAGTGAGTAACATTGGCTATATTTTATCCCCGTACTCCCACGGGAACGTTAAATATGCGGGTGAAACCGCGTGACGTCCGCTAGTACATTTATAATAATATACCAACATTATTATTATTATTAAAGAACTGATTGAAGCTCAAAATAATCGTGGTTCCTTATTAAAATCCCCATTGCTAAGAAATATCTCAAAACAAATGCTTTTTGCTATGTGTAAAACGTTTATCAAAATAATTAAAACTTTTTTTTGTTCACAGTGTGAAGAAAGACGCTCATGAAATGATTCTCGAATTTATTAGAAGTAGGCCCCCACTTAAAAAGGTAAGTTACCAAATTATATTTATGTTGGCTGAAATGTCTCAAATAAAAAAATAAAAACCCGAATATCGGGCAAAGGCCACTTCTCATGTAACAGAGAGAAGGACCAAGTTACTCAATTATATGTAGATAAAGAATTTAACTCTTTACTTTGGCTTCATGTTTCATTCCCTTTGAACAATCAAATTCCCAACACTATAATTAATGAAAAAACCTTAATCAATACAAAAGTAAAATATGTTATGGTTTCTGAGTCTAATTATTATTTTATTTATGAACTTAGGCATCAGACCGCAAATTGCCGCCGCCCCGTCGAGAGGTAACACCCCGAGAAAGGCTTCTCGCCTCTATTCAAGTTGGCAGACAACTGCGACCCACCCCGTACTCAAGGAGATTATGTAAGTAACTTTGATTTTTACATTATTGTCTATAAAGATGTTTAAAGATAAACGGGGCAAGTCGGTTGTGACTGTTCTTTTTTGTACTCGTTTAGGGTTGTCCACGTTTGCTACTCAATCCTTTTCTAATGAGTGTGACCGCAGGACTGAATACATCAGAAAAACTACTACATATATGAGCGGACTCCTTTGTATTTTATATCATCAACGCGACAATAATATTTGTCTGTCCGCTGAAACTAAAAAAACACTTCGCGGTGGTGTTTTACGTAAAGGTATAATCTTTAAAAGACCAACAGCTACTTCCTCTAATTCCTTACCTAATACAGTAACTTGTTACAGATTATCCTTCCCACCACTCATATACCAAAGGAAAATGTCAAAGTCAAATAAGAAATTTGAACCGCTATTATAGAGTTGTTGCCGTAATAATAATGTCTATACTTATCTATCGTTTAATGCGAGTATGTCACAATAAAACTTTTAATATCCTTAATTTTTCACTAATTAAACACTTTATTATGACGTACTTCTTAAAATAATTATTGGCTATGTTTTTAAGAGCCTTGTGAAATGTAGTGAGCAACGTGTCACCTGCTACTTATTGCTATTGCAATCCCTAAGGCGTAAGAAGTCCATACAAGACTTGATACTCCGGTTTTTTTTATAAATTTATTATTTCACAATATTGTTTACTCATAATTTATTTAAGTTTTTTTTATAGTTGTGTATTTTTTTTTCAATTAAAGAACCTATTTTGTATAAAGCGACTACGTAATTTGTTCTAGTTTTTGGATCACCCGGATTCAAAAATAAACACCTATACTTCAAAGATAATAATTTTGGGTGGTAGCTTTCCTTTATTTTATTTTATTTATCAGGTCTACCAACAATTGTTAACACTAACACAACTTGTTTTAGTAGCACTACAAGAGTTAGGTTATTTTCCATCCACGCTCATCTCATTGCACCACGCAAGTAAAGTATATATGTACATTTAAGATGTACGGCGTTCTAGTTTCGTAACAGATCGGTACACAATGGTGTGATTCATTGTTTATAGCGTTAGTGATAGAATATGTTGTTTGTTATACGAGGTATGATTTAACAGATCATAAAGTATAGACTATTGGTTGGTTTAGCAATTTTAATAGGGCCCATTTTAAGGATCTTTTGAAGCAACTTATAAGTCAGAACCTGCAATTGTACTGCAAAAACATGTTTTAAATCTGATGTGATAAATCAATAATTAATAGGTATTATCTAAGGATTCGGGTCTGATTTCTGAATAATTAGTAGGTGTTTTATTTATTTTTCATTAGATAATTCTCAAAAATCTCTCAACTCTCTCTTGTTCTTGATTTATTCAGTTATAGTGTAGTTAATAGTGGTGGGTAACATATTATCATTATCTGCTTAACCAGCTGCTGGCTTCAAGTCTATCCGATGCAGCTGAATACCAGTATTTTACATGGAGCGACTGCCTATCAGACCTCCATAACCCAGTTAGTACTGGGTAATACGTACCCCTTGGTAAGACTAGTTGTTAGACTTTCGGGCCACTGACTACCTGTAACGACTGTCAAAGATTCACAAATGACAGCTGGGACCAACGTATCGTGCATTCCGAGGTATGGAGGAGAAACTCGGTATGTAATGGGTGGTCACCCATCCACGGACCAACCTATAGGCAAGATACATAGGCTAATGGATGCCAATTAAATTTATTTCTTTACTCTTCCTCTAACACAATATTGTCAAAATCTAGTCCACATAACCCCGTACTAGTCATTTTAAAGAATACTAGTTGCTACAATACAACAGAGAGACATAAATCCACACTACACATTAATCTATGATTTAAAAACACGCTGTAATACGATAGATATTATATTAGCGTCTCGGGTTCCTATTTGTACTGAATACTTGTATAAATATAATATGATTGATGGATTATTGATGATCACGCGGTGACTGGATAGAACGTGTTCACAAACTGGAAGTTGGGGAGATGGCGACTTTTTGCAAAAGCCGGATTTTCGGCGGGCTTCAAGTAAATAGGCAGCACATCAAGCTACTCATCATCTGCCTAGCCTTTTTCCAACTGCGTTGGGGTCGGCTTCCAGTCTTACCGGATGCAGCTGAATACCAGTATTTTACATGGAGCGACTGCCTATCTGACCTCCACAACCCAGTTAGTACCGGGTAATACGATACCCCTTGGTAAGACTGGTTTCACATCAAGCTACTACTACAACTACTACTACAACAGCCCATAACGTCCACTGCTGGACATAAGCCTCTCCCATGATGGGAGGAATTTGCCGTAAACTCCACGCTTGGCAGGCGGATTGGAGATCGCAGTGATGAAAGACTAACAGAAAACGCTGCTGCCCATTCTCTGGTCTACGGAGGCGCAAGGTGTTCTGCCTCAGACGTTAGTCGCCTTATACGACACCCGTGAGTGTAATGGGTTGGTTCTATTCTACTCTGCCGGATACAAGCTACTACAATGTGCTAAATTTCTTTAATAGTTTTTCAACTTTATCGATAAAGAATTAGGTTCAAGGTTGATTGGGAACATTTGACAGTTTCCGGTAGCTTGATGCTGCCGTCTTTATTTTCAAGTACATTGTTATGTCGGATCCTCAGGATTTATTGTTAGACTCGGACATTATGTGGCAGAAGACGGGTTTCGTGCAGTGGAAACACACTGAGTGCGAAACACCTTGCTACCTTACCTTGCACCTTGCTTTGCACCTTGCTTTGCACCTTGCTTTGTACCTTGCTTTGCACCTTGCTTTGCACCTTGCTTTTCAATCAGAATCGCAAAAATCTACAAAAATCTATACAGGATGCAGTTAGTTTCCACATTTACGTTAACAAAACAACATTAAATTGTTATGTTTATGACATAATTCTACGAGTATGTTGTAGTTTTATTTAATGCACATACAATAAAAATATTTACTCCCTGTAGTTTATTAGATGGTACTCGTAATATTGTATACAATCTTGCACTAAAAATTTACAACAAAAAGTTGCGTACATAACATGGTTTGCAATATGAATAACCTTGTCATTTATCAAGTTTTTCCTTCTCCTTTGAGCGACTCCACATTCAAAATTCAGTAAAACTCTCTGTCGCGCTTGTCACAAAAAAGTTAACTTTGTCAAAAACCGTAATTGGCGATGTAAATGACCCTGAACGTATTTAATATTTTGGACAGAAACCCATTCCATGTTATGTAACCCTGGTATCTGAACGACATCAGCAGTAGCGGTGTGCTCAGAATTCTCATTAAAACTGCAATATGTACATACTTGGAATATTTATGACAACATTTTGAATTATATAAGAGTGCCTCGTTGACTGGTAGTCGAAAGCGTAATTGCTGAGTTTGATTCCCAGGTTGGGCAAAGTGTAGTGTGTGAGAGTATTTTATTAGGTTTTTTTCAGTAGTTGACTGCCTCGTTGGTCTTGGGTTCGATTCCCGGGTCGGGCAAAGAAATATTGCGTTTTTTCATCAGGAATTTCTTAGTAGCAGCCATGGAGTCTAAATTTGCGCCCGGTTGATGGCAATAAGCTCGTATTACATGGGCCCTGTATAACTGGCGAATTGTGGCTGTTTTATTAGATACACATCTCCATCTGCCTAATTCTTCGAGGATTACAGGCGTGATGTTATGTTATGTTTTTCAGTAGTAGCCCGGAGTATACAATTCCCTCAGGATCCGCTCTTTATTACATAGGTACTCGTATACTCTGACATTACTAGAGAAACGAGGGTGTACCAACACGTCTTGTGCCTTAGTCTTCAGGGAATATACACAAGACATTATAATAACTTACTTACATAAGAAAATCTCTCATTGCCCATAGCTCGTGGCTAAATAATAATAGCCGCTTGGGTCGATCTTTAGGTTAAGCCGTGCTTACCTAGGTTGGTCTGTGGATGGGTGACCACCCTTACATACCGAGTTTCCTCCGTGCCTCGGAAAGCACGTTAAGCTGTTGGTCCCGGCTGTCATTTGTAGATCTTTGACAGTCGTTATAGGTAGTCAGTGGCCCAAAAAGTCTGACAACCAGTCTTTGACAAACCATCCACAGACCAACCTACGCAAGCACGGCTTAACCTAACGATCGACCCGAGCGGCAGTTATTATTTAACCACGAGCTCCTCCGGTAGCTGTTTCGCGTATTAATTTGGTATAATGAGGGATTTTCTTTTTAGCTCTTCCCTAGTCGCTGGATTGATGGCGCTGAACTTGGTACGTTACTGCAAGTAACACTGATTTTAACAAAGCGCAAGAAAACTGGTTTATATTCGGAAGCTTAAGCAAACGAAAGTGTCAGTCAACAAGCATAATTATGTGAAGTAGTGTTTGTTTTTTTTTTTCAAGCGTTTTGGCTTTGGGACCTAGTAACGTAGTCAGTTCAACGCCATCTAGAGAGGTCTTGGATTTTTTTTTTTTTAATTCCTCAAAAAGAAAACCTCTCATTATTCTAAAACGAGAAATATCAGTCAGTGCATGTAGCCTAGGTTGGCTTCAGGCCATAATTTGTGAAAGGCAATCAAAAGAAATTAATTGGAAAATATGGGGTTTCTCATCTCGGTACACTTTCAATAGAATTGGTGAGATCGTCGATCATGATCATTTTGTTAGAAAATCTATAATACCATGGTCAATGCTTAGATGGAGCTTGAAACTTTCATCTACGGCCAGAGTTGTTGTTGTTGGTTTGGTTGTTGTTGTGTGTTTGTTGTTGTTCAGTTGTACACACGGCAACATATCGAGCTTTACAATCCCAGTATGAGATGACCTCGATTTGTATTGATTTCCTGTACAATGAGAGACCCGCTTATATATATGTATTGGTTTTGCATAGATTGATAGGTCATCGTACGGTCGAACAAGCTATTCGGTTTACATTTTACAATGTAATTTGTTGGTTAAACTGTAAACCAAATAGCTTGTTCGACCGTACATACATAAGTCCGTAGGAGTCCATAAAGGGGCTCCATTTTCCTGTAAACGAAAAACATCCGTAATAAAATTCCTCACGAAATAAATACCCGTAACTTTTATGGAGATACTTAAGTCACTAGTGACTGTTTCGCACACCTGGTCAAATATTTCAGAAAGAATTAACGTACGTTTTAGTATATAGGTGCAGTCTAATTGTGATAAAGTACGACAGCAGAAAAGTAAGATATAAAACCTTTAAGTCATAAAACTATTTCTTCAAGGGTAAAAACAGCAACAAAACCCTTACCTTAAGAAAAACTTACATAATTCTATCTATACGTCATACCAACTTTCTATTCCCTGGTTCCTGCCCCGAATCACAGACCGAAAAAATCCTAAAACATCTTCTGGAACAACCTTCGAATATTTTTTCTAGCTCGCTTAACACTTCCCGTTAAGGTTGGCCTATAAAAATAAACTACTGCATCTCTATTCGATTTTGGATCGTACTTTGAAGAAACAAGGTTCTTTTCGCTGCTGCAAGGGTTGGCACCTGCCCGTCTCTGGCGTAAGATAATCTAGACGTCTAGGTCACTGAGAACTCGAATATCGACCTGGATACTGATAGTTACGTAATGGATACCCGGCTTTATGTAACTGGGTTTCCATTTCATGTGAGTATATAGGTTTTATTAGATATTAAGTTTGTATTAACTGAAGATATCGGAAATTACGGATATACAAAGATTGTTCCTTACAATATAGCAGCTTGTTACTGTCCCACTGTTGGTCAAAATTCTGTTCTCACACACAGAAGATATTTTAGACATTTGCGTGTTACTTCAAGAGAGTTTTTTAGGGTCCCGTACCTAAAGGGTAAAAACGAGACCTATTCCTAAGACTCCACCGTCCGTCCGTCTGTCTGTCACCAGGCTGTATCTCATAAACCGTGATAGCAAGAGAGTTGAAATTTTCACAGATGATGTATTTCTGTTGCCGCTATAAAAATAAAAATAAATGAAAAATGAAAGGGGGCTCCCCTACTACGATGGTACGTAACCCTTTATGTGCGAGTCCGACTCACACTTTGTTCTTTTATTTTCTGTTTAATTTCAATTGATTGATGTAAAGTGTGTAGAAAAGCGCAGTGAAAATTAAAATATCATTTGTTATTCGTCGAACATCTACGTAATTTCATAAAAACAAAAGACAGACAGTGTTTCTCAATGCCATAACTTTTTCTTTGGTTTTTGCTTGTTAAAATTTGCTCACTCAATTTCGTCTAGGCTAATAGAATGCTGAATTTGCGCTCACTAACTACTTTGCTGCAAAATGAATAAGTCTAGAGTTGCATAAAACTGGTCTCACTATTGGTCTCTGGTTCGATAACTTTAGCTCGTACTGTAAAATTGTCTTTAGTAACAGAACAAAATACAATGTACCTAAATTTCTGCAAATAATCTTGTAATGAAACTCATAAACTTATTTATTTTAGTTTTATTGCCGCTAACTATGTATACAAGTTTGTTTTCCATCGTAATCTGTGTAAAAGATAACACAACTAAAACAAAATATTTTCTAACTCACTCAACCTAATCAAAATTTCCCAGAAACAATAGAAAACGGCATTAACAAATCAAACACTTAGTCACAAACAAGAGATTTAGTTACGATCGACAAATGGAAATCCCGAAAGATTGAGAGCCGCTTGCTCAAAGCAAAACATCCAGTCTATACTTTGTAGGTACCGCAGTCTTCGCCGGCTTTCGTAGACGCGCGGTCGTGTGTCCTCGGGCTTATTATTAAAAAAAAAACATGGCCGTCTAATGTCAAAATCAACCGGTACATTTAAAAATCGAATGTATAAATTCGAACTAGGAAGGAAGGGGTAATTAGATTAAAGTTTCTATGAGGCTTCAGTCAACCCTAGTGAGGTTACTATGCTAACAGGATTTTGTGTTATATCAGTGTGTTCGTATCAGTTTTAACTAGGATTCAGTGCAAGTTGTGTGTTTTGTTTGTAGTTTCACGTTAGGGTCGAAAAATATATTAAAAATCAAGTGAAGATGGGAGTGTGTATTACGACTACTCTAGCTATGGATATCACCCGTAAGTACTTTTACTTTGTCTATGAATAGAATTTGTGTCAACATAAAAAAAGAAATTAATAGTGTAAACATGTGTATAGTGTCAACATAAAAATAGAAAACTGAAATTAGACTTGCATCACAAATGCATTGTACCAATTAAGCATTTTTGTAATCACTGTAAATTCAACTCTTCCGCTAGAAGTTACAACTCAATTTCGCGTGTATATGCAAGTTGATATTATTTTCGCCAAAGTGCTAATATTATCACATGTTTGCAAGAATTCGTCATCAAAGAATCACGTAGACCCCGTTTTGTAAACTTGATAATAAACTTGGACAACATACCGCCTTCAATTTAAGGTTGTTTCACACAAGACAATTTCGACATCCATGTATCAACTTTTAGACGCATCTTGGTAATAAATGGAGCATTACTCTTTAAAGCGTTGTTAAGTGTATTCCACTGTATTGCACTGATTGATTTGATTTGTTTGATTGATTGATTGAGTATGGCATTAATGGGACTCGTTATGGTCAGACAATTTTTTCTAAGACATTTCTCGCTTTGAACTTGACTTTACTTCATGTGTTCTTGGTAGTTTAACATTCTGTTTAGTTCTTTAAGTGCAACCTAGTAAAGGCCAATGGTAGTGTGGAGACGGATGACACCCTTCTGAAGACTGGATACGGATTTTACGAGAATTGTAAACATTTACTTCCAACTTAGCATTTAAATCTATTTATTGGACTAGTAAATTTGGTATATTATAGTGATTAATCTTAATAGTTACAAACTTCACTGACCTGCGAAAGAAGGGCTGAGAGGAAAAATTAAGGGTTGCCGCAGGGAACAGTATCAGGGCCACTACTATTACGTAACCAGACGTCTCAAAATATCTTCGTAAGTGGCTATATTGCTAACATTCAAGTTAATAGTAGCACAGTAGTATACAACAGTACAGTAATAAATCGTTCTTTCTAAATAGGGCAACTGTACATGAATCGTGATTCGCTACTGATTGATGTCTTCACGACTTGAGATTACTTAGCAGTTCAAGCACCTATTTTCTTCTGTTGACTTTGGCACCTTCGCAAGACATTTGACAGTCATCAGAAATGTAACGCAGTTGTTAATTACGACATCATTACGTCAAGATTGCTGTTTAGATAATTAGGTAATTTGTTACTATCAAATTCCTTAGTAGTATCAATGAAATCGATGAGCAAAAGAAGAGAATCTTCATTCATATGTAAAACACGTTCCTTCTCTTGAATAAATACTTGTTATCTTATCTGTCATCTTAGCATGAACTCTAAAATCTTTCTTATCAATTCTTGATAATAATGATCTTGTAGTACCTATTGTTACGTAAGAGGCTCTCTTTTTAACCGACTTCTGCGTTTATGTTGTTACTATCAGCAGTATTTGTTGTGAGTTTGCGTTTCTGTTGTTGTTTATAGTCTTGGTATTACTGATGATATTGCCGTCATCATCATTATGGGGGGACTTTAGCTTGAGCTTTGTTTCACCCATAGGTCGCTGGAACTAGTTTCTAGTTAGCTAGTTCAGGGCTCCCTGGCACCTAATAACTTTTATAATGTTGTTCTACATTTATATTTATTTTTTACATTCCTTTTGTAGCATTTGTACTCTTTTTACATACACTTTTATCACCAGCCCAGTCCAATTAGTAACGGTGTGTTTTTCATTATAAATTGTAACTTATTCGAGATTATTTTCGAACGCTTGAAAATCAACTGGTCTCGGGTCATTTATTTCGCATCTAATGCTCAGTTTCAACAGAAAAGTGAGATCAAATTGTTTCGTCAAACTTTCCTTAGTCAGCTGGACTGTTTCACTTAGTTTCGCCTGCGGTCACCACCGACCACATTTTTCATTTATTTTGATTGGAAAATCGATGCTTATCGAGAATTAATAAAAGTCGTTGATGAAGGGAAATCGAAATTCAATTAGGGAATCGTTTTTTTAACATTAGTTTTTTTTTAACTGTATCGCTTGGTAATTGGGTTTTGGAGATCGATAGGTCGTTACTCTGAGTATTACACTGCTTTGGTTTGGTCTGCTGTTTGTATATTTATAAGGTGTAATGTAATTTTGTGTATTTTATCTATGGGCGTTAAGATGCCTGATAATAAAAGAAAATGATTGATTGATTGATTTATGACTCTGCTTTCTATTGGATTTTCGTGGCTCTATCTACTCTTCTCATCAAAGTATAGTTTGCCGACTTACTTAACCAACTAGCCTGTATTTTCCCACTGGTTGACAAAGGCCATCCCCCTTTTCCATCCAATTTTAATTGTCTGGCCAGTCTTCGGTACGAGTGAATCTCATTCCGCCATTTTCGCCTTTCACCATATGTGTATCGATTTAAAAGCGCCTGCTTTCTTGTTACGCTTCATCGACCGACTGCTTTGTGCCTGTTTTTTCCGTGACCGATCCATAGTCACACTAAATTGCCACAAAAAAATAAAAAAATAAATATTAAAAGAAATAATACCGGTACGGGGAAATAAAAAAATGCAACCCAAATAAAGACACAAATTGGGTCACAATAAATTGGGTTATATTATTCTATTAATGGTGTGATGGTGTGACTATGGATCAGGCTAAATTGTCCGATTGGTTAAATTATCCGATAAAATTAACCATAGTCACACTGGTGTGGCAATTTGGTGTGACTATGGATCGCCACCAAGTCAGCCTACTCTTCCGTAGTTAAAAGTCGTAAAAGGACTGCTGCCTCGGAAAATTAATATTAAAGGCGCAGTTCTTCATAAATAAACTTTAACAAATCAAGTTAATAGTTTTGTTAATTTAAATGTCACGTAAAGTTATTTATAACTTAAAACAGTAACTGCATATTTGGAATGCTTTATTATTCACTGTAGTATTTGACTGGATTAGTTGACTGAAATTCATGAATGTTATTAATGCATCTTGTTACGTACGTAGATTGCCAAAAACATTCAAAATCAAAATCAAAGCATTTATTTCAAGTAGGCCAGTTACAGGCACTTTTGAATTGTCGAAACAAAGATGAAAATTAAGTGTAGCTACAGTCCCAGTCACAAGACATAAAAACTGTGAAAGTACTGTAGTTGCCCATTCCCTAGCGTAGATCTCTATGGGGAAGAACGGGCAAGAAACTCCATGGACACTCTTTTAAATCAAAATATTGTTACAAAATCTTGGTTACATCATTCATGTTGAGATGGTATATTATGTGAGAACAATGTAGCAAGATGTGCACGTTAAAAGTGTCCATAGTAAAAACAAAACTATTAAAACATTAGTCTGCGACTACAATAATTCGTCAGACTTTAACGATTATTAATTTTCAATAACAATTGGGCCTTTTTTCTCGCAAGACAATAACGCTTAACGCATAAAGAATTACTTAGGAAAACTGTCTTTTGTCAGTCTCAAACATGATGTCTTTTACAAAAGAACTAACGACATCATTGCTTCCAATGATCTCTCGCAATTTTCCAAACTTCAGCTATTGAGAAAAATATTCACTCCTCAATTACCTACAGTGTAGTCAAGAACTCTGTTACAGCAAGCAGAGGGTCATAAAAGTAATGGCTTCTTTCTTAATGGTATACCACAGCTATTGATTTATTCATTGTTCTGATGTAACCTCTACCGATGTACCAAGAACAATACAGGGTTGCCACGCACTTGCTTTTCATTTTCCGAGAAGTTGAACGAACAAAATAAAATTAGGTCTATGATCCCAGAAGGCATCAGCCACACTATGCTAGTTATTTTTAAGTCTTGGATAGAGGGATAGCCTAATTTCCCCTCAACCGGGCACAAATACAGACCCTGGGCTGAATTCCTGATGTAAAGACTGAATAGCAGTTAAGCACCCGTTTTAGTTGATGACTGTTGAAAAAACATCATCCGTTTGACATTGTGTAATGATTTCTTTGACTTATTTAAATGTACCTATTTGTGTATGCAAAGTTGTTTAAATATTTGCCATCATTGGTGCATTGACCGTCTCGTTGGTTTAGTAGTTTAGTATGTACGTACGTAAGTATGTATGTATGTGTATGTTTGTAAGTAGTTCTATTACTTATATCTATTTTGTGGTGTAGTGGTGAATCCTAGATTTATTTTCAATATTTTATGGATTGGTAGCTCATATACTCGTTACCTATTTTAACCGTTTACCTATTATGGATTGGACAATTTTTTTTTTAAATTTTTCTTTAGATAATCTCAGTCGCAATTCGGATCCTGAATTAGTGTCCCGTAAGTTGTTTACTCCGTCATAGTTATGACAAAATATGAGCGATCCTGCCATTCCTGTAACGTTAAATTACTGTTTCATGGATCCTGTTAATTCGGCATTTCTCTACAAATGATAACCGGTTGTTGGGCCCATAAATTCGTTTAGAACGGGTTTAGAATTCACTTTCAACCACTGCCAACCCTAAAACAATAGCACAGACAGACACTATAACACATAATGCCTTGTGACCAATTTTGTGCATCGTGCAATAATCGTAATTATCTATAATTCTTACCGAAACCGATTGATCAATCGATTTTTATATAATTGATACTATGTTGGATGTAGGACTACATTCACCGGCTGACCGATTTTTGTTAGAGGAGAAAAAAAACCTGTATGTATGCAAACCTTTCGCTCAGACTCAAGTGATGTAACAAAAGGCTGGGTACTTGTACCTAATATACCGAGATATAATGTCTGTGATACTCTATCGTTGTTAGTGATCGCAAACGCTACATACAGGTTACAGGTTACATTGCGCTATATTTCATGGGATCCTGGTCCCCAGGTCAGGCCCTTCTTTTTTCCAAAAGAAATTTTTGAGTAACAACAACACGGAGTTTGGATTTGTGTTGCAAAACTGTCATGATGTGGAGTTACTTTCTATCTCTGTCTACCCTTTAGGGAGCAGGTTAGACGTGATGCGTATTCTATGTTATGATAGTGTTTGTCGACTATTCATTGATCGGTGTTATGTACTGTGTTTGGTAAATATTTGTATGAAGAATGAGTACAATATTTACATTGTAAATATTGAATGTACTCGAAGATAGTCTTCTTCTTAGCGTGTCGATGGCAAATATTTATTAAATATGTTTGGTCCAAAATTCAGCTATGCGAACTCCACTCGCTGATGCAGTCATAAGGTCGTCAAGTGTGCAGGTGTTAGGGCATGCGGCGCAAGATGGAAGATGAGCCATTGTCTGTGGAGACACGCCGCATAGACATTCGAGATCTGAGCCGTCCATAAACCCCCATCTGAGGAGATTGTCTTTGCTACGGCTGACCTGGGTTCGAAGTCTATTCAGAGATTTCCAAGTCGGCCACGGTAAAGCATTCCCAGGTGGAAGGCTTTGAGACGGCTCGATGTAACCGTCTGGGGGCTTAAGCAGCTAGAGACCACAGAGATCACATCTCGCTGTGGAGGCATTACTATTAGCTGGGCCAACGCACCCAAAAAAGCTTGTACGTCTTTTCAGCCTCTGGGGCACTGGAAAGTAAAGTCGAAGATAGTTAAGCGAATAGATTTTTGCAATGTTATGCGCAGTGTCATCAGACTCGTGTAAATAGATTCTTACATAGGTTGTGCAGTAGTTTGTCTAGGCCAAACTAGAGCTCATCACAAAAGGACAGTCATAGAGCACTCCGTATAAATGGGTCGTTTAAAATGGGTAAACCGGTTTGGCCTGAAATCGGGTTTGCCCGGTAACACAATGTATCTAGGTAAGTCCAGAAGTACGTATCGACAATTTTGGTTGATCTGGGAAGAAAGACTGCTTGATGATCCGGCCTGATGGGTTAATGAACGGATTAATAAAGATACCATCTTAAACTTGTTAAAACATCCACTACTTAGGTGTTATAACATGTGAAACCAATGTATTGAGCTGTCATTTATAGAATATTAGAGAAACTACTAAGAAAAATACAATGCTAACCAATGCTAAGGACGTATATGTCGAATCTGATTTCATTCCGTCATCACGTGACCCGATCGGAATTTAACTTTAATGAAGAAATATCAAGGAAATGAATTCTTAGAATTAAAAGATGCGTGCGCGCATGCGACTGCCATCAATGCAATTATAATGATAACTGGTTGCTCTTCAAAATACGTGTTTTTATCTCGTGTTAATATCTACCTGCATCATCATTTTGTTCGAGGAAATCGGTAAGACTATACTTCGCCTTTATGCCGTCAATAACAACGACGGGGTTTTCCGAAATTCCTGTATGATTAATATTCAATATGATCGTGCAAGGTAAACGCGAAAGTAGAACGTGTTGGCAAATTAACTTTTGTAACTTTTAAATTCATAAACAAAAGACGGGCCAGACATTCAGTTGTTTTATTTTCTTTAGAGACCAACATCTCAAAGCCAATCTTTCAACAGCAATCAAAATATCCACTTATCTAAATTCGCATTTGACCTTGAAAACATACACGAAGATAGACACGGAAACTAACGAGGCCACCCGATTTACTTTTTGCAACTTCGCCCAGCTTCGGATCTACTACATGACAGCTTAACCGACTTTTTTTAGTTGTTGCGTTGTAATGGGTCGTGACCGCAGATTGCCTTTCTCAAGTCTTCTTACGAAACTAGATAGATGCATTTTAGTGGCCCAATGATAGATTGTGAACGTGTGATTGTATGAAACCAAGTCACGGGGCCTAAGATGTAACTTTTGCAATAGGACGCGCAAGGAATGTCGAAGAAATGTCACAAAGGATTCCTTGTTGATGATTTTAGCCTCTATTGTCATCCTTTTCTTGCTATTGTTTCCTGATTTATTGAGATCGATTTGGTGGTGCAGATAGTTTAATTCTGATAGAAGTTCTATCAGCAATAAATTTTGATATAAAAATGCAAATTATCAAGTAATTGTACCTTCAGTTGCGAAAAATTTGGAAAAAACATACAAAAAATTTATTGCTAAAATTATTATGTTTTACTAAAAACAAAAGCTTGTAAACTCGGCAACATTGTCAAGCCAATTGTGTAAATATGGTTTAAACATAATATTTCTCGCCTTCAAGTTTTATTTTAAAGACTCCGACGACATTATTCTTAAATAAATGTATGTAAATACAGTATGAACATAAATATCTATGGAGCATCAAAAACCCCGGCTATATACTTGTTATTCGACGGAGATGAAGCCAGGACATTTTGAAGTAACGGCAGAAATAATACATGTTACAAACGGTATTTGGACGGCGGTATTTCGGCTACAATGTATGCATTTGAAATCTTAAAAGTACAGTGACCCTAAATATACATAAAGAAGAAAAGTCTCCATAATGACTGACAATACAAACAAATGAACAACGACATTAAAAATAAACACTAAAAATATTACCCTCTACCACAGTAGGGTACATAGTGGCACAACAATTATATTTTTCATGGAATTCCAAAATAAATCTAGTATTAAAACGATAGTAGAATTGGCGCTTTATCAGGTACAGCAAAACTTCCGAAGGTCGGAAAACAATACCCTGCATTGCTATTGAACTATCACAGACAAGATTGATGATTACCTAGCGTGATTTTCAACTTTATACAAACTGCTGTATACGAGTAAAAGCGAATATTATGAAACTAGTGTATTATATGATCAGGGTCGTTGCTGAGGTCTTAAAGAACAGAAAGCTACGGGTCAAGGAGACAAGGCTTGGAATTCTGCCAACCGCAGTGATTGGGAAGCAACTGTCTTAAGTTGGAAGATAAAATAAGTTGTCACTCGTGATAGTTTAGTTTTATTTCTTGTCTTCATAGATCGTTACTTATGCAGAGTTATAACTTCAGCTTTAATTCTCCGCATTCATAAACAATTAGGTTATGAAGAACGTTCATATTTTCTTGATGTCCTTATTAATCTTTAAACTGCCTCGGTTAACATTCAACATGTTCCTTTCAACGGATATTACGTTGACGTAAAGTTTTTCTCGAGATTACATTGTTTTAGAAGCCAAAAGGTATGGACTCTTTGTTTGCTTAATTGAGTTATTACCCAACACTACAGAACACAATTCGCTCGAGATCCAAATTGAGTTTCCAGTTTTGCCGTGATTACGTTCTTAAGTTCGTGCTAATTGTTGTTATTTTCTTTTATTTTGTTGCTGCTAAATTTTTCTGTTTCTTTTCTCTTGATAGACTCGGTTTTGTTTCTAACAGTTGCATCAGCGGACGTAACTTTTATGGATGGATTGGGAAAAATAACTATAAACTCTTGTAGCAAAAACAGTTCTCAATAACACAAAAATATGTGATATTGAATATGTGCTAGCTAACTCTTACCAAAATCCATGAAACTTAGAAAAGCGGAAGCTACTAAGAATATGGATAGGATATATTATTATTATTTACTGCTAAAAGTCATCATCATCATCAATCTCCTGCCCTCGTCCCAATTTATTTGTGGTCATCTCTTGTCATCTTCTTACCATACTTCTCTATTTTTCGTCATCTCAGCTGTCACCTCTTTTCTAGCCATATCCTCGTTCACATTACTGCTAACAGTAAAACTATTAATGATCATTAAAGTTTAGCCACAAAAACCATTAAAAATTTTCAATAACCGGTCTACTTGGCACACTTTTAATGACCCTATCAAGTGCACTCCGTGATTAAATAGCTCCATTGTGATATTGATTGCATTTGTTTACGTCATGACCTTTATCTGTTGGAGCTGTCTAACCTATTTAGATAGCAAAAGCTTTATCAATATCAATTGAATTGCTAATTGGCTTGACTTTATTTGGTATTGTTTGGGAATGTTTTAATTATGGACTGTCACTTTCAACAAAAGATTAAAAAACTCGTTCCAACTTCAGTATTGCAGCTGTCCTAGAGTTTCTGTTCTCAATCCTGTTATCTGTTTGATCAAAAGCATTTAGCTAAAAGACGTTCACTGATATCATAGGTCTGCCGTCTGTCACATCAACTCTTCTTAGACTAGCATTTCTTTGATTCTTCGATTGCCAGCTTTGCGAAACAGCCCACAAAAGGCAATGTGACAATGTTTTGTCAGCTGCGTTTACGATGTTATTCAGTTGTTGATGTTTTGTTTTTAGTCTAGTTTACCATTATATTGATACGGCAAGTCATTGTGATGGATAGAAAACAATAAATGCAATTGTTCAGATTCACTATGTTTTGAAGTTTACATGCAATATTATAAAACAATGTTTGGGACTGAACTACGTAAGAACCGAGCTACTGTTGAAAATTGCAACTGGTAGAGCAAGGTTGTGTATTTACATAGTTTCGGGTAAATGGTGGATGCATACGGACTTTTAGGAATGACTCCCAAGAAATTAAATCCATAGCTTAAAGTCTTGGCTACTGTTAGTTATAGGCCTCTTCGATTTTTTGGAGTTTCACTAACCGTTTAATTTTTTCCCTTCTTCTCTTACAATCTTGGTTTTTCGGATAGTGATAAGGAAAAGTCTACTATGAATAAAGACATTCCCGAGATCCGCATTTAACGGAAAAAAGTGTAACAGTAACCGTTTAGCACATTTTCGTGCGCCGGCGCATCTGACCGTTATACCTCTCACAATCGGGTGGCATTGCGTCATCCTAACGTTACCTCTTTGTTGGCATTGATTGGTTTTCGGTATTTCAAAGTATATATTGAATTTTGGCTGATGTAAGGTATTTTGCAAGCGAGTCATCCAATCGGTTTGCAACCGTATCAATACTTAATTGAACGTTCAATTCAAAGTGAATGAAAATCACACTTTATTCCAGGAGTATACTGCAATATTCTGTTTACGCAAAATGGTGTTTTCCTGAACCAATTAAATCAGAGTGCTCTCACAATATTGATATATTGGACTTGGTAAAAGCTTTTTCATACTTTCGCAAAAAATAAATAAAACCAACGTGAAGATGGCCTTTTGTAATTATAATAAAGTACAAAGAAGTAAGGAATCTTTTATGTGCGAAATATTTGGAAATACACACATCAAAAGTATCTAGGGATCAACATATATTTTTGCAATAACTTTTCTCCTGATTGATATTAATTAAAATTTTCTTTAAGGATTCATCAAATAAAGTGTTTTCGTTTGTCACAGTAACGATAAACCAAGTCACCTTTGCATTAATAAAGAAATTTGCCATTTTCCTAATAAAGGGATTTTTGACATTTGAACCACTAACATTAAAGTTCGAAAAAAAGACTGAAATAACAGTTTTCTTTAAAATTTTATTGGGTAACTTAAACAATTAATAATCCGTGTTTCTACCGCGAACACTAACAACACAAGAACATCGGTTTGGCATACTCAAAATGAGTTCATCCAAATCACGCTGTGGAATGGCCGCCCATGTTCGTTGCAACAACAAAAAAAGGTCTTCTTGCGACTGGATACCCTCCATATTCGGCAGAGCTCTTCTCTGTAGCATATCCCATGCATGCTCAATCGGGTTCAAGTCTGGCGACTGAGCAGGCCAGGGCAGGACATTGATGTTAGCTGCGGCGAGAGTCTGTCTTACAACTCTTGCGGTGTGCGGTCGTGCATTATCATGCATTAACTGAAATAAGGGACCGATTTGCACTTGTAGAGGAACGATGACGTCTGATACAATAGTCTCAGCATAAATTTGAGCGTTGAGGTTGCCTCTGATCCAAATCAACTCAGTTCTTCCGCCGATCCAAATACGCGCCCATACCATGATGGTTCCACCACTATAAGGATGGACTTCCTGGCAGGATTTTAATCGCTGTTGGCGTCCAGGGGTTCTCCAGTGTCGTATACGTCTTGTATCCGGTCTCATACCAAAACGAGACTCATCAGAAAAGCACACGAAACGCCATTGTTCTTCTGCCCAATTTCTGTGTTCAAGAGCCCATTGATATCGAATCCTACGATTGTGCATTGCTATAGGTGGTACCCGTAGCGGTCTTCGGGAATGAAGGTTCACTTCATGCAAGCGGTTTCTGACTGTTTGGTCGCTAATTAAGTTCCCTGAAGAGTGATGAAGCCTCACGGCTAACATCATGGCGGTTATTGTTGGAGCTCTTCGAGTTAAGATTTGAATGTATCGGTCTTGTCTCCGTGTGGTGCAGCGATACCGTCCTCCATGGCGCTCAGCCACGGTACCAGTGCTTCGGTAACGTGTCCAAAGTCGACTGATAACACTCTGACTTGTATTCAGAGCTAAAGCTACAGTACGTTGCCGGGAACCAGCTTCTATCATTCCCACGGCTCTGAGCATTTCTTCCCTGCTTAAATGACGTCGCCGCTCCATAATAACGTTGGTTTTAATCAGTAGTAGGGAAACAGTAGCACTAATAATGTCTTCAATGCGTTGTATGTTTTTATAGGGAAAATATTGACAGCTTATTTTCATCTTTTACTCGAATTTGATTGAGAGTTCCTGATTCAAATTATGAAATGCACCAAAAAGGATCCATATAAATTTATAAAATCATAAATTTATTACAAAGCCACATCTCAATCTCAAGAAATCCGCATAAAAATGCTTGATCCCTAGACATTTTTGATGTGTGTATTTCAAATCGATGTCACTCTTTGATTAACAATGGGGAGACACACTGGGGAACTAATGGCGCTAGCATAGCTGGTTCCCAACATCGTCATTGGTTGAAAATGTGGTAATGTTATTTTATATTTCAAAATATCTTAACCTCATTGGTCAGATTGAGACCAACTATGGTGGCGCCATCTGAGATTTACTTTGCCTTAGCCACCCCATTGATTACAGATGCCACTTTGTTTGTAATTACAGAGTGTATTCTTTTTCCGTGTGGTTAGTGCCTAACTTGGTGTCAGTTTTTATGCCGCCCTTGAGTCTCTGACTTGGCTTTACATGCCATCGAGAGAATTTTCTCAGGCATGCTGGTTTGGTTTTCTCCCGATGTTTTCCTTTTTCGAAGCAAGTTATACAATACGCTCATGAATCCGAAAAATCAGTGGTGCGTGTCTTGGGTTCGAACTCGAGACCTATGAATTGGCAGACCGACGGTCACCCGACTATGCTATCAATGCTAACATATAGAGTGGTAAAATTTGGTTTTCTTTTAAAAAAATTGACTTTTTTCTACTTTTGTGAGATTCAATATTCACAGCATTCACTCAAGTTAATTAAGTACTACATAAGTTAATAATCTTGATGAAACATTGAGATTAATCAGATTCCAGAGTTAGTAAATTTAATAATATTACTCAAGTTTCAAATAAATGTAATCTCCATCTGGAATCCCAGTAGATACATTGTTAGCTTAGATTCGCGATTGCGAATGAAATTAACTTATTTATCACGGCATATCGCGTGTTTGTGAAGATAATAGTTTAATAACCAGCCGGTTTTCTATTATATGATTATGAGGTTTCTAGTGAATTGTATTCTGAATCGTTATCTACGCATTCGTGCTTGTTGTTTTTTGCGAGGTCAGCAGCAGTTAGGCTGGTGTAATTTTTTTTGTTTATAGTTACATTTATAGTGTTTGTGTCTTTAAATGCTTCATCATCAGCCTATTAATGTTCCCACTGCTGGTACACAGGCCTCCTCTCTATGAGAGGGAATGGACTATAATCCACCACGCGGGCCCAGTGCGGATTGGTAGATGTCACAAGTCTTCGAATTTTTTGGTTCTAGGACAGGCCGGTTTACTTAAAATGTTTTCCTTCACCGTTTTGTGAGCAGTGGTGATGAAATAAATTACACAAAGTAATGCGCCTGGCTGGGTTTGCACCCACAACTTACTGTTCGTAAGTCGGGGCCGCCACCACTGGGCCACCGCTGCTCTTAAATCCTTATGTAGGATGAATTAATGAGACATCATCATCACCATCATTGGCACCCTTCTTTAATCTTCTGCTGAATATAGGCCTCCGTTTTTATGACATACTTCCCCGAATTGCGCGAGCCTCAAAGAGGTTTGAGAGATAAATGTCATATCACATATTATTATCCTGTCCTTAGCCTAATTTATTTGTGGTCGGCAGCTTCTTCCATACTTCTCTATTATTGGTTGTCTTGGGGCGGGACAAATACAAGAAGTGTCGAAGCGCGGGCGAGGCGCGGGTGCGGCGTCGGTGCAGCGCAGAAGGCGCGCTAAGGGATGCATTGGGGCATTCTAGTGTTTAAAATTCTATATCACGCATTTTCGCCGTCTAGTTCACTCCTGTGTACACTGCCACATGTGTGCATGCCACTGCTAACTGCAGGTGCGACAAGGGTGAGTAAGTGGCGTCCACGCCCCGCCCGCGCCGTCTCAGTATGTCTCGCGCCTCACCTCTTCTATACATTTGGTATGAAATTTCAGAGAAGTGGCGCCGCGCCCGCGCCTCACCCACCCGACGCCTCTTGTATTTGTCCCGTGCCTTAGCAGTCATCTTCTATCTAGCCATATCATCCGTCACACATTTCATCTATCGTTTCTTTGGTCTCCTTCTCATAATTAATAAGAGCTATTAAATGAAAATTGACAATTTCATCCTGAAAATTATTTTGTTCTGAATGTGCCGTATTGCTTAATAAATCGTGATATAACGGCACCGTTGATGTGAGCTAGTATAATCTGATGATTTTAACACTGTCACGATTTTGTTCCGTCACTTCTAAGCTGTAATGTTTATTTCGTGACTACAGATTGGCAGATGTTTTGTTTGTCGCCTTCATAGTAGCCTTGCTAGAATCTCCTTTCATATTTTGTGGGGCATTCCTCATGTAAGAAAACTGCCCTATTTACTCTTGGTCGTGGGAGGAATATGGTTATTTCTGGTTACCACTAACTAAATCCTCACGAAGATCCTTTTCGCGTCTTATGAGACAGTTTGGGTAGTTTAGTTCGTCAATTTTCTTTAGTGCTTCTATGAACTCCTAGCAGGGGTTGTTTAAAATCATGATGCTTGGCAATTAAGGGAACTGAGAATGTTAATTGAATGATGTCAGACTCGCTAAGACTAAAACTTATTGCTTTGGGCCTGAAAAGAGCGTCCATGGAGTTTCTTGCCCATTCTTCTCCATGAGATCTAATATTTTAGAATGAGCAACTACAGTCCATTCATAGTTATTATGCCTGTGACTGGACTGTACCTAGGTAGCTTATTTTTGACTATGCAAAAGTGCCTATCACGGGTCTATTTGAAATAAATGCCTTGTGTTGAGTTTGCCTGTAATTCACAGTTGATGAACATTTTGACACCTAAATCAGCCTTCCAGAATGCATCATTTATAATCTTGCGGGATCACCAGTATCACAAATTGGTGATCGTGGAATGTTGATTGCATTGTTCAAACAGAGAAAATTCCTTACTTAAACTACAGTAACCACTTTCTTCTAAAATCGTTGATTTAGCTTGAACAATCTGAAATGGTAGAAAGTGTGGTAATTGCCGCCAACTAGAACACTCAAATAAAATGTTTAAATGTTTGTGTGTCATCAGAATCATGATCATGACATGCTCAGGAAACGGTTTTTGATATGAAATATCCGTTTGTTAATGCGCCCTTGGGATTATTATCATTGCTTAGTAACAATAATAAAGTTGCAGTTTACATTATCAATCTCCTCATTATCCGAATTTAGAGGTCGGCGAAACATAACATAACGTAACGCATCTAACCCACGAAGGGTCAGGTAGAATTGTAACTAGGTACCTGTAGAGCAAATGCCTGTCTGATTTATTATTTGCATCTACTAAATACCAAAATTACATAATTATCTGAATGTTGAGAAATATTATTTGCAAATACCCTTTTAAATAACTGCAGTGGATATACACAAAGAATTTGTTTTCAAAAGCTCCATTTACGCGCAGTCAAAACTCTGTACGGCGCGGCGCGGCAGCGTGAATGCCATTCCTAGGCTAACCTGTTCAAAAAACATTAAACTTCCAACTTTATAACCATATACGTTAAGTGTAAATTGTAATGACAAATTAATGGTCACGATTGGTATGATTGGTCAGTAAATGCCAGCTTCGACAAGGCTAGCCACCGCTCTCACGGAAATGATCTTAATTATAAATGTTACAGGCAAGTTATTAAGTCAGACATATTGTGACAGGGCTAACTTGCAGTATGTTGACACAACCTTAGGAAATTCTATTGTTATAATATGTAGTTTGTACTTTAATAATGTAGGAATAAACTGCATTTTAATGAGAGTTTAATGCGTTCTCTAATAGTTTTTTTGTAATTAAGTAATTCACTGTAGAGGGCAATGTTTTTTATGTAGGTTAATAAGAATGTTACTAAGGGTTGATCCCAATAGGCCACATAAATAAGCAAAGATTTAAATTCTGTTGCTGTCCAGAATTGCTAATCTAATATTGATCTCAATCGTATTTCATTTGAATAAAAATTACGACAAAATCTTATCTAAATTGCTAAACAAATTAATATAAATGAATAAAATTAGCCATTTCAAAATAAGGCTCGCGACGCACTTGACCTGTAAACAAGCAAAATAATAATAATTATTGGAGATTGAAAAGGTCTGTAAGTGTCTTTTAAATAATTTTAATAGTACTGTCATGTAATTAATAAAAAATAAATTGCGTTTGGCATTCTAAGCGTTAGTTTATTGTAGCATATATTTCAATCTTAAATGCTAAGGACGAAATGTGTACGAGAATATAAATCTACATTCTGCAAGTCTTGCGAAGGCGCTTTATAATTTGAGTAACAACTGGAAAGTTTCGTGCATGCTTCTAAAGGTCAAGTGCATATTACATTCTTGTAGCCAGCTACTTGTAGGGAAATACGAACAACCGTAGACATATTATGTGTTGTGGTTCATAATGGCATGTACTCATTAGATGTGGTTATGGTTCTCTTCTACTACCATGTAACAGGTCTTAGTAAAATATTGGGTAAAAACGTTGTCGAATTAAAGTTATGTTAACACTGTTTCGACTACTTTACGCCACTCAAGACTCAAGCTGCTTAAAACTAGTTTCAAAATCCATACTAATTTTGTAAAGAGGTAAAATTTGTTTGTAAGTCTGTAAGTAGGGGGTAATCTTCGGAACAACTGATTCAATTCCGAAAATTCCTTCACTTCAGCTTCCCGTAGGAAGCTACATTATGCCCGAGTGTCATGGGCCCCATTTAAAACGTTACCGTTGTAATAACGGGAGCGAAGCCGCGAGCATAACTAGTCGGCAATAAAGCAACCGAAAAATCATGTCAGTCCTGTGAACGCCTTTGTAGAAATACAAAACACTTTGAAAGCCTTCGCACACCTTTTGCCTAGGCCCTTTCCTTTTTTTTTTTTTTTCGGTTGGGAAATCATCAAATGACTTGTCCCGCTCTGGGCGGAGCAGGAGGGAGTGTCAGACTTTTACTGACTAAATAAAACCCATCCTTGTCCACCCATGTTTCTTCATCGCCCTTTGTGTTCCGGGGCCACGGTATCTCTTCCGAACAGTCCCGCAACCCCGGCAGGCATCGGTCCTTGCTCCCTTCCTTTTTGCTGACTCTCTTTGTTCTCTCTCGTGGAACACGAACGCGCCGTCGACACGGCCTGTCGTCATGAGACGGACGGACGGCGAGCTAGCCCATAGCCCACCGTCCACAGGCCCGCGCCTACGGTGGCCGGGGGCCACGTGGTGGCCGCCGACGCCCGGGGCGTCTCCCGCGTTTGCCTAGGCCCATAGCTGTTGTTTCGTCAATATGTCGGAATTCATGCATAAGCTCATCTTTCCTTGATTCCTTCCTTCCCAGATTATTAAATCAGATTACTCATACTAGGTACTAGGAATGCAGATGTCAATGCAGATGCTTTCTTCATACTCTGAACAAAGGAGAGGTTGCATACTATTTTGCAATTACACAGTACATTACCTTTTTCTTGTGTAATCTTTACCTGTCTGTAGCTCTAGTCTTCCGCATAGATAATGCAGAGATTTTCCCATAAAACTAAGATATAATTGAGAATGAAACAATACACAAGCTTATTTACATAACCTGGTTTTAATTAGATTACGTTGTTCTAACGTGTCTTCGTGATTGCGATAGATCGTTGATTTAAATTGGAGAAAAAAGTGAAATTAGATTACTAAGTAGCCGTTTACATGGTGCTGTCCTGTATAATATGATTTATACTTCTATACTAATATTATAGGGAGGTAAACTTCTGTACTAATATTATAGGTAGGTAAGATTTGTGTGTATGTTTGTATGTCAGGGGTAATTTTGAGAACTACTTATCCGATTCCGAAAATTCTTTCACTGACTAAAGCTAGTTGCTAATAAAGTCGGAATCACCCGTGAAAATTCCGCTGTTCACAGGTTAAAAAACAAATGCAGTATGAAACTGCCGTGTGATCCCAAAATACTCGTTCTGATCACCAAAGTGTGAATGAGGCCTAACTTTTATCTTTTTGCACGAAATTCCGAGACTAAAAGTGTTTGTTTCTCATAAAGTGTAAACGAACATAATTTTAGTTTTCACGCTAAGCGATTCTCGGTGCTGAAATGTTTTAATGAAAATTATTTGCTTTACTGAAATTCTCTCGCGTTTGCTTTTAATAAAGAGGAATTTTAAAACAGTATTTTATATACTTATAATTAAACACTCTGACACGGAACTGAATCATAGTCCACATGTCCACATAGACAGACGTGTGTCGAAATTCTCTATGCGTCAACCGACCCGACCCTGATCTCAGAAAGGCAGACATGTCAAACTTGTATCTAGGTCACCAAAATCAATTTATTAATTAACTATTCAAAAACAAGTTTTTTTGCCTGATACAATCAACGATATGATCGATACTTGTCTGACCGTCTGGTCACTTCCTTAACTTTAAAAAGAATAACTGCAAACTCGAAACAACATCATACTTAATTATATAAACAGGTTTCATAGAACTCGAATATGATAAGTCTGAATACAATTTGCATTAAAATCACTTAACTGTCATATTTTGTGTACTAGATACATTTAATTATGATAATGTGTGTTTGAAATCTTCATTGTTAATATTTGCATAAACTGTGTATTATTATGTTACCCTAGCCATTTAGGAAGGGCCTATTCATCTGTATTAAATAATGCAGAGGAAAGCTTTTGGCACCTATATTATCATGGCACCAGAGTTATTCTAAAAATCTTCTATAGATATACTAATTACCTACTAGCCCGTTTTCTATAACTTACTTACGTATAACTGTCAGTTAATATGCCACGTCTCACAGCTATCCATGTGTCTGTAAACAAAGTTAGCTTGAAGTATCCTATCCGTGTTGTGCCACATAACTTTCACTTGATTCATAGAAAAATCAAAGAAAGATTTTCTGTGACGTTTGTTTTCTAACCGTCGGTGATAGCAAGCTACCGCAACCGAACAGTAAGCTATTGAAAATGGCCGTTAGATAGCTCGTAGCCAGTTAGGTTAGCTTTAAACAATTGACATCTATCTCTAAAAAAACACTTTATTTTGGGCCTGAAAACCCGATTTATTTTCAATTAATTGCCAAATTCGATTTTTAGTTGCTTTGAAATCAATAAATAGTTGAGTCATTAAGTTGAATAAACTGTGACGTCACAGTTGGATATTGTCATACAAAATCTATGAGAGAACCGCCTTTTGACAGCTCTTTAAAAGTTTCTCAATTGAATGGTGTGTCATCTACCGCAATGGCAATCGCTTTTAAAGCGTTTTGTATTTCTATAATAATTGTAAACAATCAAATTGACATAAAATCTTTTCGATAGCTTATGTCAGTTCATTTCATTCATTTTCGTTCATTTTTGATGTTTCCGTCATCGCTATAGCTGATAGAATTTACAATAATCTAGAATCTCCAGGTTAAGTTCCTCATCCTAGAGTTCGCCTCCTTTCATGGTGAGGATGGCCGCAAAAAGGTTTTAGTACATTGCCTATGAGGCCATCCCATCGGCAATAGACTAGAATACACTTTCCTTCCTTCCCGAGAATCGTCAAATTCAAATAAAATACTGTGTAACCTTCCTTCCTGGAAAACCAATGAACAAGACGAATAACCCTATTAGAAACTAAAGTAAGCGTGGGCAAAACGCAGAAGCGGTTGGAGACAACTTGTAAATTGAAAAATTTGTTCTAGATTTGAACTATAAAAGTTGTTGTTACAAAGAACAACATCGGCCACTGTGGGTGTTAATAAGTAGTACAAAACAACAAAGTTAGCAAGTGTTTATAGTGTATATTTAAAAATAACTGTACAATAAATTGTACTTGGCTGGGCTCCATAATGTTGCTTGCGTAACTTGGTAAAGTTTTAAGAAATTATCATTAACACTGAAAACGGGGTTATTTACCATGTTTACTGTTTATTTATTTTTTTGAGTTCCCAATAAAAATTAATAATTAAAAAAAAAAAAAAAAAAATTTTTTAAATTCATTTTTTATAATTAATTTTAATTATAATTGAAAAATGTCGCTCCATTTAAAATACTGGTATTCAGCTGCAGCCGGTTAGACTGGAAGCCGACCCCAACATAGTTGGGAAAGGCTAAGCAGATGATGATGAATTTTAGTTATAATTGTTTGAAAGTGATAATGTTAGTCAAAATCAGTTTAAAAACTTTTCGAAGAAATTCTGTAAATAACGTCGAAGGTTTCCGAGTTCCATTTAAGTATTCCTTTAGCAAAGTAAACGCGAAAATTAAGTTCAATGCAACGCAAGTGAACGCGATAATTAATATCCGGTAACCGGTTATTCGATTAAAGTTAGGAAATCCAATCAGTTTTAGGTCTTTGCTTAAATGCCTAAATGAAGTTGATTAATGATGTTATTGCAATATGTAATGTTGGATAGAGCCTAATGGTTAGTAAGTATTTTAGTAGTAAGTAATGTTAACTTATTAAAAAACACTTGATTTTAGAAGAGTTAATAGGACAAACTCAGTGTCTCCAAAGCCTATCTACCATTACCTTAATACTATTGAGTACTAAAAATAACAATAAAATACACGAAAAAGCCCAAAAAGATAAGCAAATCAAGTATCTTGACTTAGCTGGCGAGGTTGTCGACTTGTGGGATGTGTGGACTCAGCGATCATTGTGCCGATAGTCGTATCAGCCAATGGTTTTAATAGACATGACGACAATATCAAAAAAATGCAAATCTACGAGTATTTAGTCCGTCAGTTAGAGTACTGGAAATTAATGGACACGTATTTTTGTTTTTGTAAATCAAATGATAAATGGCGCTGTGTGTTAATGTCCGGCGATATTTATTTAAATTTATTTATTTAATGAATATTGACAAAGATAAAACGCATCAAAACACAGGAGTGGGGGCTCGTGACGTCAGAACTTGCTAAAAATTATACCTAGGCGTGACGTAGGTATTGAGAATTTTAAAAGCGTCTTATCTTCGTATTTTGATTTACTTACGTCACAAAAGAAAAAACATGGGTCAAATATTTTCTGATAATCTAACTGACGGACAAATTAGTTTTTTTTGTCGTCTCGCCTATTGTCAAGAGCCTCGACCAATACCTGAGAAAGCTCTCGTTAGGCAGGTGGATCAATGGCTTGATTCAAAAAGCGGTACTTCTGGACATAGCTCTTATTGTTAGGAGGTTCCTCTCTCTCTCTAGCTTGGACCCTGTTCCCGATACCGGTGGGCTACAATTTTTTATATTTTTTAAATGTTTTTTATATTGTTTTTTAAAGAATTTAAAAAAATGAGTTAAATTTGTAATGAAATAAATAAAGGGATTGTAAATACACGAAAACCTGTCTAAAAAAACCCGTCAATGGTAAAGCAGAAAATTAAGATCGCTACAATAGAATGAGGCCCTTACAAGGTTAACAACGTGTTTTTTGTAAGTTCAACCCTTTTCCTATTATGATAAGGGTTACAAATGTATCCCTCCCGGAGCAATACGACCTTCTTAATGTTATCCTTAACCTTTAGTAGTGTTTACTGTAACCCACGCAAACATCTTGATTTAAACTTGAACTTCTAAGAAATGAGATTGGACGTGGGTTGAATCGCCTGAAGCGAGGAAAGTTCCCTTGAGGTTCATTAAGTTATACAATAACTATGTATAATTTTTCAAAGTATACACTAAATATGTGTAATAAAATTTATAAATTACAGGAGTGATCAAGTTATGGTATGTCTTACATTAAAATCAAAATCAAAGCATTTATTTCAAGTAGGCCAGTTACAGGCACTTTTGAATTGTCGAAACAAAGATGAAAATTAAATGTAGCTACAGTCCCAGTCACAAGACATAAAAATTGATACATACATTACATAATATAACATCGCGCCTGTAATCCCGGACAAGTTAGGCAAAGGTGTTATTTTACAACCTAAATTGTCTTGGCTTAATAATCTATTCTAATATTATATACCTAAAGAGTTTGTTTTGTTGAACGCGCTAATCTCAGGAACTACAGGTTCGAATTAAGAAAATATTTTAGTGTTAGATAGCCCATTTATCGAGGAAGGCTATAGGCTATATAACATCACGCTACGGCGCCTACAGGAGCGGAGCATCAATTAAAGATGTTGCAAAAACTGGGAAAATTCATTACTTAAACCGCTCTCTTATGTGACGCAGACGAAGTTGCGCAGGTCAGCTAGTAGCTTATTTTGGGTAATGTTCAGTTTAGTAAATGGAAAGGCTGATAACGGGAAATTTATTTTCAAGAAGATACCCGCCAGCACCTACAGCGCCCTATTCAAAAGAAGAATGACTCGTGACAGAAAAAAATTGATTGATAAACTCATCAGACTCTTAATTCACGGCTTCGCTACCGAAATTCCAAACGTATTTTTACCCAACTGTGAAAAGAAAGGTATTGTTTTTTTAATTGAAGAAAAACTATTTTCTGAGAGGTTTACTTCTTGTCAGTTTAGTTCATTTAAAAGTGGAGATTGACTAATTGCACTTCATAGTTAAAATGATTGGCAATTATAAAGAAGACAACTTTCCACTAATTGGCAATCATACTAACGAACTATGAAAGTATAAAAAACTCACAGTATTGGTAAAATATTTTCCAATATCCAAATGACAAAGATAAATTCCCCGAAAGAGAATAAACTAAAAATGGAATTTCAGTTGCAAAGGAATGATATTTATAGCCTGCAGTGTTCGATAGGTCAAATTCTCAGTATTAAAACGGCTTTGAAAAGGTCATGCCTTTGAATGCAAACAAATCTCCGGTTTCCATACTTTTTCCTTTCACGCAAGCTCTAGGAAATAATTTTAAAGCTTCTAGGAGCACGTGCTTTACTTTTTTTTTTTTTAGTTCGCACACTCTAAGCTTACTATGACCCCGCTTCGTTGCAGCTGCCACTTTGAAAATAAATCACATTTATGTTGGAACACTAACTACTTATGAAGCAATATTTTTGCAATCTGTAGTTCAAGGATGGATGGATGGATTGTGTGAGGAATGATAATGAAAGAGAAAGGAGTAAATGATGCCATGATGTCTGACATGGGAGAATGGTAGAAGCAAACGTGTTGCGCCAACGTTAAGTAAAATGGGACAGTGGACAGATCATGGATGATGGGATGATGATGATCGTGTTCAAGGACAGAGCTTCATCCAGTGTCAAGAATTTTCGTGTATCATGTTTTATTAGATCAGTTTTTTTTTCAAAAAAAAAGGCAGAGGTCCTTTTTATCCTACTCCCATTTGATTTCACAATTTCCTTATATGCCTGTGGCATTGCCGTTTACTAGTGTTTGGGACCTACTGTGTATTTATTATGGCATGCCTCATATAATGGGTGTAAAAGTACCCTTAACGAAACCGAAAAGCTCTTGTTTTTCCCATCAATGTGTTCTACACCATACCTGTGAACCTTCTATAGTTACGGAGATATTGGGGGTCAAAGTTCCAAATTTAATTGAAGGTTTTTTGTTTAATACAAGTTTTAAATGTAATAAGTTTACTCCTAAATATCTCCACAACCACCGTATTAGTCAATGCATCCATCAGCACGTTTTGAGTGCGTCACATTGAGTCCTACCGTAAAACGTGATTTACACTAAAAAAAAAAACATTTCCCAGCAATATTTTTTACGTACTTAATGCTTAGTTGACGGCTTTGTGAAACCATTCACAAAGCATACATACATACAAGGTGTAAACGGACCACCGTTTACACCTTGTATGTGACTTTCCCAATGACTGTTAAATTACTAAACAAACGAATCAAAACTGTCTCAAAAAGTCTCCACCTTCACTTACCCGTTTTCATCACCAGTTTCATTCCTGCTGCCTTTTCCACCTACATCTCCGCCTCCAGTAACACTACCAAGAGAACCAGCCTTATTTACCTTTCAACTACCTTTCAACTACCAATCAGTTAACATTCCTGCAAACGTACACCGCCCCTCAAGGCTCCCTTCACACGCCTATCAAGGCCGACTATTGTCCTAATGATCACTTATCTTCGGTATCTGCTCGACATTGCACGACTCTGTTGCAAGTCTTTAACAGATCACTTAGTATTACAACATCGATTTATCTGCACGATTTTTGGTTTAGAGCGGTTGAAAATGCAGCGGTAGATAATAGATTTATAATGGCTGGTTTAAATACGATTGATCTAGAAATAAATAGCTGGTTCTTGCGACTTAGATCTTTTAAACTTCAACCTTCAGTTAGGTCAACTTAAGGAAGGAGATTCTAGAAAATTATCAGTAACAACACATCTATCACCTTTAATGTTCATCTTTCCGTTTCATTTTCAGTCGATAAGCTATGCAGTTGTGAATTGCATGTCAGTCATGAAACTGTTTTATACCTTCTACAGTCTACGTAGGTACATCTTACGACGGATACAAATGCCCAAGTCCCGCCAGAAACGTCGACAAAACATTAGACGACCAGACGACCTATAAAACTTTACAGTAGGAACTCGGATACGGCAAAAGGCAACAGATAAATACTTATAAGAACATTGAAATGTTTTAACAGCCCTAATTCGTCTAATGTTTTTTAGCAGCACAGGATAACTTCTTCAAAGCCATTATAATAGATATGACGACAGTATCAAAAAATTGAAAATCTATTTAGTCCGTCAGTATTGAAAATTAATGGACACGTATTTTTTGTTTTTGTAAATCAATGAATATTAACAAAGATAAAACGCATCAAAACTCGGGAGTGGGGGCTCGTGACGTCAGAACTAGGTAAAAATTATACCTAGGCGTGACGTAATGAGAATTTTAAAAGCGTCATTTCTTCGTCAATTTTGATTTACGTAACAAAAGAAAAAACACGGGTCAAATATTATCTGATAATCTAACTGACGGACTAATTAGTTTTTTTTTGTCGTCTCGCCTATTATGTGATAGAGCAACAATATACAACATGATTACCTGCGCGATTATTGGATTATACTCATAATGCCTCGTTGGTCGAGTGGTAGCAGTTGCGACTGCTGAGCAAGAGGCCCTGGGTTTGATTCCCGGGTCGGGCAAATTGATGTTTTTTCCATCAGGACTTTCTCAGTTTCGGCTACGGAGTCAGGCTTTTTGCCCGGTTGATGACAATGACAATAGGCTCGTCCCATATTACATGGGACTTAAACATAACTGGCGAAATGCGGGTGTACTATTTAGGTGCACCTCTGCCTAACCCTCCGGGGATTTACAGCTGTAAGATTTATTTTATTTTTGTTGTATGTGATTGAGAACAGTTCAATGTCTACACAAGAGTAATCTATATTATAATCTATATTAAAAGCTTTTAGCGCTCTTGATAAAGAACTTTTCGGTCATGCGCAACGTTGACCAAGGCTACGAATTTAAATAAATAACAAATCATAATTGGCTTTACCTTCATCTAATTTAACTTTGACGTTAAGCATGTTAATAAATAATAGTCTGTTCCCAACAAATCCTCTTAACAAGCCACGTTGTTAAGGATACAATTAATGTTGTAAAGCTCAAGTTCTAATACAATGGCATAACTTTGACCTTTGCCATTAGAGTCTTGACGTCAGTAATTATAATTTATTCCCTAAAAACGGCACGTTTTTTTATTTACTTACGAAGCTGCGAAGGTCTTCTCTTGAAAATAAACAAATCGCTACTCACGGACTGTGATCATTACTCAAAAACTTACGACCAACATTTCTCTTTAGTATTCATCTCTGCTTTTGTATGGCACCGCTATTGTTTTCACTCAACACTCCGTGCAATAGTAGCGGTGTGAATTATAAGCGTCGCAGTAGCCAGAACGAGGTGGCATTTAAAATAAAGAACCCCGTAAGGGTTTGTACTGCGCATGCGTTAAGTCGAGCAACCCTCACGTTTCCAATATGGCGCCGACCGCCACAAGTTAAGCACGCGTTCGCTATTTACAATACATTCTAATTAGATATTGCATCTATGACTTAAAAAAATAAAAAGTAAATATTTAAATTCACAGTGCGTTTAGTTTTCAAAAAAAGAATGTTTTGGTGAAATTCTGTTGTGGTGTTTTTGATGACGCAGTGCGATCAGATGTGTTTGATCACGTTAAAAGTGTAGTAGGACGTTTACCGTAGTTCAAAGCTGTTGTGTCGGGCCAATGCGTCAATTAATGGAGCCAATTTCCTTGCATCTTAATTAGCTTAGTTAAAGGAAGACCAATGATTATTTATAGCAAGTTATTTGTGTAAAAGCTAAATCATTAAAGTGAAATTGTTTTAAAAGTATTAAAAACTCGACCAAGAAAGAAACCTTTAACATAATTCCCGCGCTCAAAACTCGCGTGTTCTAGAAAACAAAAAGCTTCCAATTTCAAAATTTTCGCGGGTTTTCCACGAAGTGACGAACATCAGTCAAGCTGCGTCGCTCGAAGGTATCGCCCGCGGCTTTGCTGCTGGGTACAAGGCCAGTCTCTGGACTGGTCGAACCAGTGAGGAGTCCTGAGGAACCAGCGTTGGACGTCGCTCAAGACAAAGCTTACTGGGGCAGCGTCGCTACGGCTATGACGAGTAAATTAACTTTTTAAACAGAATTTTAATGTTTATTTATATTTAGATTCATTTTCCAATGTTATTATTTATGCGTAAGGTAAAAGTGTGAACAGGGTAAAAGGGGTAGGTACTTAATGTATACCGGCCATGACTGTACCTAGCCAGTTGCAGTTGCGCCTTATCATCTGGATCATCAGTTATGATCCAGATGATAAGGCGCTCTTCAACACTCACCATTTATTAGCCTCTCAATTTGTTATCATCCGGAATTTTCCATTTCCCGATGTAAGACTCGTCGTCGTCTGTGAACCAGAACCAGTATTTTTTGGCTCGGTAAAATGTCAACGTCCATTAGGAAGTGCTATCCATCAATTACCTTGAGATGGAAGTTTGCGCTAACTTGACCATTGTCGTCAATAACCATATCAACATTTAGATATCTTTGTTTTTAAAATACATAAGTACATCAAATATTTTTATAATTATTATTCTTTAATAAAACGTCTAGCATTATGCTCTAAGCCTTCCATTTTTAAAGGAATATTGCCTTTCTACTCACTTAACATGTGCATTTATTAGTTTTTATGTGAAATGCGCACTGATTCATACAGTAATACGTTTCCTGGCAACTGCGATGAAAATTCTTTGCGGGGACGTTGCACTGGGGAAGGCTGGTCAAAGCTGATTATAGATGGCGCGTCCATAGCTTAGACCCAATCTGACCAATGAGGTCAAACTATATAAGACATTGACAGATTTTCAACCAATGACGATGTTTGGTACAAGCGGTGCTAGCGCCATTAGTTCCCAGTTGCCATCCCCGTTGAACGCTTTCGAATGCAGTTTACGCCATTATTAAATAAAAAAAGAAAAATGTTGCATTGCTTCCTGAGTACTTATTTATTTATGTTTGTTTGATATATTAAAATTTCTCTGCGTCTCTGTCGTTTAGTGCACAAAAAGTTTGCAAAGAAAATGTCAGAAGAAATTCAAGTTTTCTTTGTAGAGTTTTTCATCTGAAAAACTCTTGGATCGCTACTGTACTATGAAAACAATTATAATACATAATTTTACTTCATAGCAGTTATGAAATATATCCTAGGGCAAACTTGTTAATTTGTTTTAAAAACTTCGGTTCGACGGTTTTGAGGCACCAAACGTTTACGATATTTCCCAAGAAAATCGGAAACGATTTACTTTGAAACGAATCAAAAAGCATGAACTGTTTATAACTTAATTAACTGGTCAACCTACAAATTAAGGTATAAGACAATGACGTAAGACGTCGAGCGAGAAATGGGACTATGACCATATTTTTTAGCTTCGTTAACCTTTGGGCACAAATATTTTCATAGACGTTTATTTTGAAAAGATGATGCCCTATGCTGATAATCTTAATCAGTTACCTACAGAGAAATATAACATTTAAAACACTTACCTTTTTGTGTCTGGAATGTTACAAACTAATTCCCTGATAATAAAAGAGGAATAACTTAAACCAAACTTAAAATCAGAAGAAATTTTGGGTAAATTTGAAGATCAGACTGGTTGTAACTTTTGCATAAGCATTGTCAGCCTATATTGTTCTTGCTGATCAACGGCTCGTGAGCCTCCTCTCTGCTAGATGAACTCCTCTGTGGTCGTAACTGAAAGGAGGTATCTAAAGTTTTATCATGTAGCTACCTATTTGCATTAAAAACTATACAGGTACGATAGCGTACCAACATAATTTATACACTTAACCAAATTGTACCCAAGTACTGTTAGCATAAATCAGAAATTCAAGTTTACTTAGGTTCTGGCACTTTTAAATTAAAAATGCAACAGTTTGTTCTTAGAGAACAAGTACAACGAAGTTAGCTAAGAGAAACTCGGACACTTTTGTGATGTTTAATTTAGCTGTGGAAAATATTATCGTCTTGGCAACCCTAACTTACGAACCACTTTATTATTAATGCACAATTAAAGCCTCAACCCTACCTTACCAGACTTTTAGAGGCTTATTCGAAAAAAAAAATATTAAATTCAGTTCCTATGGCCTATTATACGGAAACATAGATACTCGGATTAGGAACGGTAAACGGTAATCAATTTGGCGTGAATTTTAACTAGGACGGACGTAACACTTTCATTGGGCAATTTAGTTAAGAGCGTTCAGCGGGTTCGATAAATAATAATTTGAGTTAAAACGCATCATTAAACTGTCTTCATAAATTTGTTTATCCTGAGAGCCTGGGAAAATTGAAATAACTTTCAACAACATTTTGTATCTCTACGTTTTCAACAAAATTGACATCAGCGTTTCAGTAAGTTTAAAAACAGTCAATCCGATACAGTTTAGACGTTTTCTGGTCGAATTTCAGTTTATTTAAAGCTTGCATACATGATCTTTGTTTAACGTGTGTTTAGTGCCTAACCTGGTATTAGAGTTTTTCAAAACTCATGCATACATGATGAAAAATGTTAAGAACAATTTACATTTAACAATTTTTACATGTTTTGTTAAAAAGTCTGTTCATAAATTCATTAAAGTAACAAATTGTTTTATTAAAACTTATTTCAGAGAATTCGATAACTTTATCCGTCACGTAAGGAAACTTCCCAGCTTTATTACACTGTACACATATTTTAAATCCGGATATTGGCTATCAAAACCGCCAGCAGTACTCAACTTGTTCCCATTACGTCAAATGTCAAGGTTCGCGCGCATTTGCGTCACTCATCCCGGCATTTTCTATTAGCAGCTGAAGCCTGTTAATGAAATGCGTATTTCAATTAAATATAGCTTTCATTGACGTGGCTTTAGGTACAGATGACTAGTAAAAAGGAACTAAGATAAATACCAATATGCATGTTAATAATTATGATTTTAAGTAACCTGGGTAATAATTAAACGGATAAAATTATTCTTATTATGTATGTTAGTTTTCCGTTTGTCGTATTTCATATAGACCGTAACATAACTAACTACCAGTATATATATTTGTGGTTTTATTTGGTAAGAAATAAAGTGTAAGTAAGAAAATACTGATACAATCACACATTTCTTTGAAAAGAGGTCCTATAAAATATATCTGACCCTGATATAGCTTAACAAATATTTTTAATTTAACCAAAAATATTCTGTCCGTACTTTTCTACCTGTACCCTTTCCCCGACGAGGTTTGTTACAATATGATGTTGATTTATGACATGGGTTACATTTAATATTAACAACATTGTACCTACTAACCGGATGACTTTTTTATTACTTTCCAAAAAAAATGGGTATATTAGGTGAACAGTGTATACTGGCATACATAGTTTTTTTTCTTTTTTCCACAGCTTAGAAAAAAATTGATCTATCATCAAAAAACGCTATAAATGTCAAGTAAACTTATCAGATTAGAACAAAGAACGAGAAATTTTGCAAAAATAAAATAAAAATATCGAATTTCAAATCATACGCACTATGCGTATGATTTGCATTTCGAAATTTTTTAATTTTTTTTTTTCTAAAAAATAAAATTAAAAAAACTGAGAATGCCATTTGCTTCTACTCCCGACTACTCCGTTCACCTATTATACCCATTTTTTTTGGAAAGTGATAAACAAGTCGTCCTTTAGGTATATAAAATCTCGGAGATTTTTTAACGTCTATCCTTCCTGGTAATTTGAACAGCCTACGCTTCATCTTGTTTCAACTTAGATAATTATCCTTTATTACTCAAAGTCTTTACAATAGTATAAAGAGGTATTTGTTTATAAGTTTGTAAGTTCCGGAGATTAGATACCCCTAGTATCTAATCTCCGGAACTAATGATCTAATTACAAAAAAATCTGACAGAAAGCTACATTATTCGTGGATGCTGTAGGCTATAAATCATATCTATTCTATATCAAGCAAATTACCCGACCCATCATAATTTTTGCGGACGAAGTGTCAGTTTTATATGTATATAGTATCTTGAACACGTTTAGGTGTAATATGAGTAAGACTATGAGAACATCTTCTACAGAAGATGTTCTCATAGATGTACACATCGTAGAAGCTTGACATAAAACTTTAAAGCGTTTTGAAGTCTATGTAAAATATGGTTACCTCGTATTAAATTCTTACTGAAAACTACGTCTGAGACACATTGCGTCGTCTTCGTGAGCGACTAAAGGATTTCACGAAATATGATCTTCCAACCGAGCGTCAAAATGTCGGGAAACTGTAGTCCTAGGACAAACTTTACACAGGATAGTCACCGTAAGTTAAGTTCGGAATATTTTAGATACTAATGCTTTTTATGTTTTATAGGCCCACATGGTTTATCGTCAATGAAGATAGAACACCACGTTAGTCAGCAAATAGCAACTTTACAGGAGATTAATAAAACTCCATAATTATTATACCATGTAATGGTACAATACTATTTTATAATTTGTGTTCACTTCAAATTAGATAAAGAGGATGAAACAACGCGTCTTCGGAATCTCTAGCAAACGGCATCAAAAATTAAAATGTTAAAACCGCCTTAAATTACTTATAAGGTGTCAGAACTTCAACGACGTAATGTGAAATAAAATATTTTCATTTTGATAGGCTAATACACTGTTGCTTTTCAACTCTCGCCATTGAACTTAGCAATGATAAAAACTATCTTACAGCAGTTCTGTTAGATCTTTTGAGTTTCATTTAGACGTTTTTAGATTTCGCCTTGTGGTAATGAAGACGGGCACCAAACTACAAAAGTCACTATTACTTAGCTATCGAGACACACGTTATGTGACGTGACGAATTGCTCTTAGCAAGAGTTTTTTTAACATAGCCCGTCAATTGTAATAGATCCTTGTCTGTCGTTACTGGTAGTCAGTGGCCCGAGAGACTGACAAACAGTCTTACCAATGGGTTTCGTATAACCTAGTACTAACTGGGTTGTGCAGGTCAGATAGGCAGTCGCTCCATGTAAAATACTTGTATTCAGCTGCATCCAGTTAGACTGGAAGCCGACCCCAAGTTGGGAAAAGGCTAGGCAGATGATGAGCGAAGTTAACAGTTCTTTACGCTGTCTTGTTTGAAGTTTTAACTTTGATAATGCCTCCCTCAAGACACAACAGAAACAAAATCACCGCTTTACCCACACTTGCGGTCACTAACAAAACGCAGTTAAACTTTTAATACCCTTAACGGCTAGTTAAGTAACAAATAACCGGTTAATTGCCACCGCAGTTTCCAGTTGGAGATTGGAGTTAACGCTTTACGCTATGCGGCGCAATTACTTTTAGTTAACATCAATCAATGTTGCCGCGGCTAACTTTATCAGTTTGGTATCGTGTACAGAGTTTAGTAATAACGTTTGAGATCAATTTATGCTAATTGATAGCCGTTTGTTTCCGTTTTAGTGAATATATAACTGAACCGCTGAACCGTGCAATTAACTGTTTATGTGATGTACACACATCAAAAATGTCTAGGGATCAAGCATTTTTATGCGGATTTCTTGAGATTGAGATGTGGCTTTGTAATAAATTTATGATTTTATAAATTTATATGGATCCTTTTTGGTGCATTTCATAATTTGAATCAGGAACTCTCAATCAAATTCGAGTAAAAGATGAAAATAAGCTGTCAATATTTTCCCTATAAAAACATACAACGCATTGAAGACATTATTAGTGCTACTCTTTCCCTACTACTGATTAAAACCAACGTTATTATGGAGCGGCGACGTCATTTAAGCAGGGAAGAAATGCTCAGAGCCGTGGGAATGATAGAAGCTGGTTCCCGGCAACGTACTGTAGCTTTAGCTCTGAATACAAGTCAGAGTGTTATCAGTCGACTTTGGACACGTTACCGAAGCACTGGTACCGTGGCTGAGCGCCATGGAGGACGGTATCGCTGCACCACACGGAGACAAGACCGATACATTCAAATCTTAACTCGAAGAGCTCCAACAATAACCGCCATGATGTTAGCCGTGAGGCTTCATCACTCTTCAGGGAACTTAATTAGCGACCAAACAGTCAGAAACCGCTTGCATGAAGTGAACCTTCATTCCCGAAGACCGCTACGGGTACCACCTATAGCAATGCACAATCGTAGGATTCGATATCAATGAGCTCTTGAACACAGAAATTGGGCAGAAGAACAATGGCGTTTCGTGTGCTTTTCTGATGAGTCTCGTTTTGGTATGAGACCGGATACAAGACGTATACGACACTGGAGAACCCCTGGACGCCAACAGCGATTAAAATCCTGCCAGGAAGTCCATCCTTATAGTGGTGGAACCATCATGGTATGGGCGGGTATTTGGATCGGCGGAAGAACTGAGTTGATTTGGATCAGAGGCAACCTCAACGCTCAAATTTATGCTGAGACGATTGTATCAGACGTCATCGTTCCTCTACAAGTGCAAATCGGTCCCTTATTTCAGTTAATGCATGATAATGCACGACCGCACACCGCAAGAGTTGTAAGACAGACTCTCGCCGCAGCTAACATCAATGTCCTGCCCTGGCCTGCTCAGTCGCCAGACTTGAACCCGATTGAGCATGCATGGGATATGCTACAGAGAAGAGCTCTGCCGAATATGGAGGGTATCCAGTCGCAAGAAGACCTTTTTTTGTTGTTGCAACGAACATGGGCGGCCATTCCACAGCGTGATTTGGATGAACTCATTTTGAGTATGCCAAACCGATGTTCTTGTGTTGTTAGTGTTCGCGGTAGAAACACGGATTATTAATTGTTTAAGTTACCCAATAAAATTTTAAAGAAAACTGTTATTTCAGTCTTTTTTTCGAACTTTAATGTTAGTGGTTCAAATGTCAAAAATCCCTTTATTAGGAAAATGGCAAATTTCTTTATTAATGCAAAGGTGACTTGGTTTATCGTTACTGTGACAAACGAAAACACTTTATTTGATGAATCCTTAAAGAAAATTTTAATTAATATCAATCAGGAGAAAAGTTATTGCAAAAATATATGTTGATCCCTAGATACTTTTGATGTGTGTAGTTCTAATCTAAAACTAATATTTACGCAGTTCGATCATCAGGTTAAATATTAGATATTATATTATTTAATATTATATCAGATGCAGTAAAAATGTTTGTTATTTCCTTGAAAATCATATCGCTTAGCTGTTTATCACAAACAGGGGGCCTAGTCTGCTATTACAATAGTGTCACAATGATCTATCATTGATTTCATAATTGTTGATTTTGACAAGATTTTTTAGAAGCCGAAATTTGCTCATTTAGCACCATTTTGTATTGAAATAAATATAAGCTTTTTTATTAAAGATAATTTAAAACACATAAATGAAAATAAATCAAAACACCGGCCGCTAGAAATAAAAACAGATAAAACGTCAGTAAGCAGTAATGTCACATTTGACTTTGACAGCTAAACAGATAAAATATGATTGAATTGTATAGTTTCACATTAATCCGCGTTACACATAACTAATGTTTTTTTGCTATTTACGAACTTCTTACTACTTCAGATTGCATAGAACACTAATAAATAATATGTAAAAATATATATAAATGAAATCTGACATGATTAGATGTTCAAATTTAATTCTAGTTTTTCGAGAATCATTTCCATTACCAGGTTTTATAATAATGGCAATACAACAATGTCATTGTAACACAATTCTATTACGAGACCATTGACCGACCAATGATCGACCATTATGAAGTTAGCAGATTACGAACTTTTAACAAAATGACAATGGCATCGTTCAACAATTATGAAATCAATGATAGATCATTGTGACACTATTGTAATAGCAGACTAGTAGAGGTGGGCAAAGTGTATCATTTTTGAGATTGGAACATTTGCATCTCGATCACTGAAATTATCCGAATCACTGATATGTTTCATTTGACTCATTTGGAACATCGGTTCAAAGGATATAAAATCAACGTAAAACGATAACTTGTTAGTGCAAACATTTTATGCAAAAAACGACCGTATAGTATTTGATACGTTAAACGGCTTAGTGGTCATTTTTACGTGCATATGGATAACGATAACGAAAATCTGTGAGAGTATGAGTGATACACATCTTATTTGGTATCTCTTTCTGACTTGTATAGATTGTAATTATGTCGCCCGCTCACTCGTATCTCGCAAGTCTATAAAATAATAGTTAAGTAAATCAGTGTGTCTGAGTTTCCCTCCCTCGCGCGCTCACTGCTCAGTCGCCTCGCGAGCGACACGTCGCGCGGAATGAGAAAAAGCAAAGTAATGTTGCAGATCCAAATGATGCGTTTGAAACGTTGTTACTGAACCAATCTTTTGAATCACTTCAATGATCCGGATCAGTGAGTCGGTTCCGTAAAGAGTTACACACGCCTACAGACTAGGCCCCCTGGTTGGTCGAGTGGTCGCAACGCAATTGCTGCGAGCTTGAGGTCCTAGGTTCAATTCCAAGTCAGGCAAAGTGTTATTGGGTTTTTCCATCAGGAATTTCTCAGTAGCAGCCACAGAGCCTGGATTTGTGCCCAGTTGATGGCAATAAGCTCGCCCTCTATTATATGGGATTTAAAAATGGAAATAGTGCAACACGACTATTTGGGTATAGGCGAACTTCTATTTGTTGTAAAAAAGTTGCAAGTCTAGGCTACTTAGGCGTTAATTTAAGATTCACCTAGTGTTGGTTAGTGAAAACGGGCTACTATAAGATGCTGGCTGCAGCACTTATGAATAAACCGATTTCCGATCACATGCTCAAAAAATTAATAATTTATTACTTCCGAATTTCCGATACAACGCATCTTACCAGACACCATAATAACATCACAATAATAAGTAATTTGTGATATACCTTTCCCATTAAATAAAGTGTTGCAAGAAATAAATAAATTTTTTGATACAGTTTCGCAAAAGCTCCTTGAGCCTCTGTCTAAAGTGTCGCAGCTACAGTCATGAACAAAAAAAAAAACTGTGAAAATGACACGAAATTGATAGTGACTGATCTGATTTTGTTTTTTACACTTCTTATTATCTTTCGTCAATGTTTGAAGGCCAATCATATTAAAAATTGTAACATTTTTAAAAAGATTATGCTAAAAGTTGACTGGAATATTATGCTGAATTTCAGTCACAACCGTTCCGAATATGTTAGCTAAATTCTCCGGAAAAAGGATGACGTTTTATTCTCATAAAAACCATGCTTGGTAGGGTTTGATGGGCCATTATGAGCCACGCGGTTTGTTGTTTATACATCTGATATTATTTGGTACGGTACTCGCGACAGTACTCTTTTTTTGTGACTTTTGTTAATGCAAAACGTGCTTAGACAAGCTACAGACAAAGTACTTTGTTGATTAACCACTGTTTGGATTAGAGATAGTTTGACCCAGTGATGGGACAATATAGTCTAGTTAGTTAATCTTTGAGAGACCGCTTTCTGGCCTGACAAGTTCTTTTATCATTCTATAATTAAACGTAGTTATATTTAACAGGCGCGCATCGGCGTCGTAAATAACAAGAATATCAACAAACCTGTCGTCAGAAATTAATTATCACGGAAGCTTCCGAAAGCCTTCTAAAAGTATCTTCATAGAGGAACAACAACTATCTTTATTTATTTGTTTCTTTATACGATATACGACGGAAGGTGAAAGTAAACCGAATTCGTACGTCTAACACACAAATAGAGCAACGTCGTATACGTCGTTAGTGGTGCAGTGGGGCGGAACTAACAATTTTGAAGGCGTCTTTTGTTTTTCTTTTATGCTCAGTTACTTTTCTGGGCTAGATAGGTTTTTAAGTGATATCAAAAGTTGCTTCAAAGAAATGTTTTTTTAAGAATAGGACTGTGAAAACGGTTTTTTTTCCTTCGCCACGTTTGAAAAGTTTTGTAGTAGTATAATTTTCAGTTCAATGACTTACAACTTTCATTGCTTTTAAACGCAGCCCTTTACGCTTTTATAGTGTTTCATGCAATAAGAAAATATGTATAACCATTTACTCCAGAGTGTAAACCCCTTTCCACTGAACTAAATTACACACTGCAACTTACAAGCAAATAGAACTCGCGTATACCAAATTGCAGTATCGACCTCCCATTCCCTGCAAAGCCAGCAATTTACATAATAATACATATTTTATTTCCACACACACTCAAAATAATTTACGACGAAACATAAAATGCAAGTGCTGGCCGAAAAGAATCGGCCATTTTGTTTTCGTCATTGGTAATTTACTGTTAAGCCGTGTTGCAGTACGATCGTGGCTTGTGATATCGAGTTCGTAGCGTATGTAGGTAGGTGGGTAGGTAGGCAGGTAGGTACTCGTACCCGTGAGAAGCAATTACGACAGTTCATCAGGTGTGAGGTGTGCTAATGGCTTGTACTTGATTGAAACGAAAGGTCTGAGGTAGTTCAGAAGTCAATACCGTATGTTTACGATTACCTACGACTAAGACTTCGGGTAAATTGTGTTACTGTAAAACATAGTTCTGGCATATCATGCTGGGGAGTTTATTTCGCCACAGAATTGACTGTTTCATGTAATTTTTGACGTGCATAAAGTGCCGATTCTCATCCTAATTTGTATACCTGATTATAATTAGCATTAACCGATTAATTTGTTTCGGTAACATTCGAATCCAACCATCGTCACGTTGCGTTCCGTTCCGTGCAACGTTGAAAACCTTTTTTAAACTAGTTTGCTCTTCGTTTTGTAATCCATCGCTTTCAGATTAACCTATATCCACGATATCAAACCTACGACTAACATTTAAAATCCACACAATATTGCTGTAGAGAAACAACATTGAAACCTTTCAACTGCAATCAGTAACGTAAACTTCAGTACTTTCACAATGAAAATACCTCGAATCCGCTCTTGCATCGCTGTCAAAGTCACAGTGAACTTTATGTTTGTAGCAATAAGGTCGATTTCGGTTGACACCGAAAATTTGCCAATGCTGTCACTGACAAATCTGTACAAATTATGTGATATTTTATTTCGTGAAAATAAGGATGCGTTTGAACTGCAGTTGTCAAAGGTTAAATAACTGTAAAAGGAGTGTACTTCGACGTTATTGTTTACAAGTCCTTACAACAGTTTACTTTACTGAATAAAACTACGCCTTGCGAACATTCTCACGGTTGCTTTTTATTGTGTGTAACACGCAGAAATATATCACAGCTACGGTGGTTTTATAGGTAACCAACCCTCAAACGCGAGCGGGTCGTAAAGACCATGCGAAAATTATACCAAGAATAATATTATGAGGAAAGTCTCATTTGAAATTGGAACAGGTATAAGCTTCTTTTGTTTTATTAATTTCGTGGTCTTATTAGAACTGAAAAGAAATGTGTGAGATTTGATATTATTAAGGCGTGTTGCCAAATCGATCAAGTATGAAGTGTGAGCCAATTTTTCAATCAAATGAACTTCTGATGTCTACTTATTTTATCAAAACACTCAAAAATGACTTAAACTTAACATAATAATACTTATTCATGGATATTCATTCACTTAAAACCAACCTTGACGCATTATACACATTACAATATAAAATCACGTTTATCCGTTTACATCGCGATATTTCACAGCCGGTGTGCGGTTATGAACCGTTTTTTCGTGTCGCCGATAAAGGGTCATTACTAAACTGGGTTACGTTACGTAAACCGCGCGTTTACGGGTTGATTAAACAAATTATTATGGTAAGATTTGTTGTGGAGGTGTAACGAAGCGTGTTTATTGGGCGTTTGCGTATTTTGTATATGGAGTTAATTTAATACGGTGGAATGTAAATAAATATAGCCTAATTGAATGTTATAGGTGTGTTTACATTTTATTCCAGCGGGAACTGTTTTAGTTTTGTAGTATTTTATGCCCATACAACCAATCATTGTTTTGGCGATAAAACTATGAAAAAGTTTCCAATCAAATTTTCAATAAAGCCACTTTCTTGAGCCCTGACACAGCCAAAAGGCGTCGCAGAAGATGGCGGGTCGAGCTGGACAAAACCAACGACCAGTAGTCCACATTAGCCCTGGATAGAAACAACTGGAAGTAAAGGGGAGATGCCTTTGCCCAGCACTGGGATGACGCAGGCTAACAGTCTCGGTATCAAGAATATTTTTTTTAGTTTCTTTCCATGAAAGCAAGTATTATTTTGGCTCTGTGGTAACGTAATAAAATCCTGGAAAATCTTTCAACAAAGCACAAAAATTAAACAGTTCACTATAAAACACGTTCTCTTAAAAATCTGTTGAGCCTAAGAGATATCAAGACTGATCTTTGTATTTCCTTAAGGTGAATGCTCCAGGATAGCCCGCGAAATTCAAATTTTAGACGTTTTTTGCAATTTGCAGGCCAGTGCTAGGTTGTATGTTGATTAGAATTTTAGTCGCGGCTGTAAGACATGTAGTTATAGAATTATATTCATCAAAATCACAAATACAACCCTGCAAATTCATAAAGATAGAAAAATGACTTTTTCAAGGTCAAAGGCATTCCTGCACTTTTACGAACTTGGAAGGTTGTATTGATTATTTTGATGATTATAATTCTGTAACTACATACGTCTTACAGCCGCGAGTAATATTCTAATCACTATAATATATAACCTAGCACTGTCCTGCAAATTGCAAAAAACGTTAGAAAATTTGAATTTCGCGGGCTCGTTGGAGCATTCACCTTAAGCCGTAGTTGCTTTCATACTAACACCTATATTTTTCGTTCATATTTTTTTTTAAATTGCTAAAGTTCATAAAAACACCTATTTGAATCTGTTGCTCCAGTAAGTCCTCGAAATTACGTTTAGATCCCTCGGGATTAAACGGAATATGAAAATAATCCTGGCAGATTGTTTGCTTAGCATATAATGTAGCTACATATTTTATCCACAGGCAATGATAATATTTTATTTGTAAGACGAACATTATCCTTGTAATACGGAGGTTACTCCATCAATTTGGCTCCATTTTTATTAGAAGAGACTTTGGTCAGACTCACGGTAAGCTGATCGATTGTGTATTGCGTCGATTGTTGAATGGATGATTCGTATTGATGGGATTTCTAAATTGATGATCCTTCGTATTTTGTCTGTTTCAATTGGATTACTACTGTAGTTATATTTTTTTTTTTTTTTTTTAATTTTAGGAAAGCTATAATAGTAACACAATTATATAACTAAATTGCTAATTACAAGCGTCCACAGACAGATACAAAAAAAAAGTATTAGTTCCTTACTACAAAATAATCTAACACTACAGTACTGTCAAATTATTGATTAATTTCAAAGGTTAGGCAATTTTATTTAACTGTTTATAATTTAAGCTAACTTGTAAAATAAATGGTTCAAGAGCAAGAAGGTGCTTTCTGTACAAAAAATGGCTTTGCCAATAGTTTTTTTACTGTGCTTGCTTTGGTGCAGAATAGATCAATACCGCGCTCACAAGAAACTTCGTTAAAACTGCGACTGGCTCTTGGAAAGTATGCATTACGCCGTGATTACGCCTATAATTAGTGTTCGCAAAAGGTACATGTAAGAGTGGTCGTTGTCGCAGTCCCATCTGATTAGTGCCTAACGTTAATTTTGAAACAAGTTCTGGTGGCCTACCATGACGTCTAAAAGCAGGATCGTTTTAATCTTGTTCCAGTGTGGGAAAGAGATGGCGCTAGACGTCATCTATAGCTCCGTCTCTTACCCACACTGGAACAAGATTAAAACGATCCTGCTTTAAGACGTCATGGTAGGCCACCAGGACAGTCGATTGAACCATTTGCGATATTAAGCAAGTAGCATACATCACCAATATGACGTCTTCGGTCAAGTGGTAGAAAATGGTACCTCCTGCATCGGTGAGTCTAGACACTTGCTTTGCCCTGTAATCAAGGTACTTAAGAAATTTTCTCTGGATGCCCTCAATACGAGACTTGTAGATCCCGTATTGAGGGTTCCAGACTAATTATGCAAACTCAAAGTGGCTGCGTACGAACGACAATACAATATAATGTAGGAATTTTATTTATCATAGTCGTTGTTCCACCTTCTGGATGCCTCTCTTCTGTGCCATTGTTGCCCTAGGGCCTAGACAAATGAAAATCGGTTTCAAAACGCTTCGTAATTCTACAACTTTCAAAAGGATTAACAGTAGCTTTTCGTTAGCTTATGTCAATCAAATACAGTTTTGACTTGTCCATTATCGTTGTCGCCGATATTTTCTCACTTTGTTCTAGGCTCAGTTGAGAATATTAGTTGAAGTATTTTCCCAACATAGATTATGGGGTCGATTCGGTTGTGCACAAACTAAACTTAATTTAGGATATTGCTATCTTTTTCTCTCTAATAAAACGGGAAAGACACGGACGTAATTTAGAGCTGTCAAATTTATTTGGGACTAATATTTCCATACAAATGAAGGGTGCACGTAAAAACATGTCGAAACCACGGTGAAGCACAAAGCATAAACTAGTTTGACATCTCTAACTTAGTTCATAGATATAGCCGTCCTTTTCTCGCAATGGCTTTTAGTAAAAGATAGCAATAGCTTAATTAAGTTTAGTTTGTGCACAACAGAATCGACACCTATAACTTACTTACGCGTCCAACTATATGATACGAGTATACGCTACATATGTCGCTAGCTGACATGTCCTCGTTTCCCATCATTAATCTTGTGTCTAACACGGTTTTTGCCACGAGGTAAAATATCACCCTTCACCGATCCATACATCTTCGCAATCTGTCTTCTCAGGGTTATCTGAACATTTCCATTTAGACTAGTTTTTCAGTTCCATCAATTCAGTTACATACAACTCGCGTTTTAGTGCAAAGAGGAAACTTCAGAACGCCACGCGACTCTTGCATACATCTTTAGCCTCGTTCATACACGCACGCCGGTTGACATTTCTACGCACTTGAAATTTAATTTATCTCGGTGTTTCCACACACATCTGTCTCGTAAATATTTTTCCAGTTATATTTTTATTTTCTGTAACGGTTTGTTCATTGAAAACAAGTGAGCGTGAACTGTAGAGTTTTGGCGGGCGAGTTCAATATGGCGGTCAGGGATCCAACATGGCGGAATAGCCGCGCGTTTGATTTCATTCTGATGGCCGCAAACGTTTCAGTGCTCCAGTTTGTTTGAACTTAACGCGTTATTGTATTACTGTATTTACTGAGCTCACTGAATAGAACAGAATAGAATGTAAAAAAGTTTATTTGCATAATTTCAGAATATTTTACAAACACTGAATGTAAAAGGTACTTATGCCATGTAATGTCTCTACGTTTTCTGTCATTATTTATGACATAACGTATTTTAAATACTGAATATTCAAGTATAACTCTACAATAGTAATTAAAATAACATGTAAATGTTATGTACCTACAAGTATCAAAAAGGGCGTCAAAAAATTCGTCCACATCACTGTCAACAGGAAAAGTGCAATGCCCAGAAGGCTGGCAGGATAGTATTGTTATATTTAATGTATACAATGAAATTTTGAAAAGCTCTGATTAGGTACCAAATTAATCATTAATTCACTAATTTAATTCAGGACCCATGAATGAAATTTCAAACTCAAACACAGTCAGGTACTTAGAGGCGCCATTTTTGATCGATTAATCAGAAACACCAGATTGCCCTTGTTTTTTTCTGTTTGTTTCTAACATCATTTTCCCTTGTTACAGCTACAAGTGGTACCGGCAGCGGTCCAGGTGGAGGTGACTCAAGGCGCGGTGGTGATGTCACGCCGCACGCGCAACCCCAGAGGCGGCTCATCAAAGTAGACTTTGATAATCTTGAGGTAAGGTACACTTTTCTTGCGAGGCGGCGAGCGAGCGATCTTCTAGTCTAATAAAACACTAAAAATTTTCACAATTTGCCAACTTAGAAATAGTTTCTAAACAACCAAAACTTTATTGCCATCCAACAAGAACACTGACCATTAATTTATTTAACAACTAAAGTTTAGCTCTTACTCATAAACGGGAGCAAGAGCCTCCTCACATGAACGAGTACATATACTTATGTAGTATATAGCACGCGGGAGAATGCCCCTGTTCTTGGCACCATGCCACACGGCCGAATAATTTCTGATACCTAGATAACGTTATAACTATACCCAAGTGGTCTGGGTCAGTGGCTAGATAAAGAAATGCCGAGAGTTTTTTTCTGGTATTTTCTGTAGTTTATTGCGGTAGGTAATGGTATAAGAAACTGCAGTTTTTTTAAGTTAGTGCAGTTTTTGAAGTGATAACTTCTTATGGGAGGGTGACTCGATTCGGTACGGTAACGAAGGAGTTCGGTAACGAAGTAGTTCCTGAATGACTAACTGACGGATCAACGCACAGCCTAAATCGCTGATCGTAGAGACCTGAAACTTGGAGGGTGTGTTCTTTGTATGACGTAGGTATCCGATAAGAAAGGATTTTCCCTAAGGGGGTGAAAGAGATACCGTGGGCCCGGAACGAAAAAAAAAAAAAAAAAGGTTTTGAAAAAGGGGGCAGAGTTTGTATGGGACAACGTGACTCCTAGGTCCGATCTACTTCAAATTTTGCAGAAACCTTTTTTATTTTTAAGAATTTGGTTTCTGTTTGCTTTTTCCCCTTAGCCTGGTCTGCATGTTCTACTCCTGAGAAAAGGTCTCCCTCCTCTCCTTCCATTGTTAGCGAACCACATCACCATCTCCATTCTTCCAGTTTTGGTTCTACTTTTATTCTTGAATAAACGTTTTAAAGCATTGATTTTTTAGCTCTATTTCCGTTGCTTTATTCAATTGTATGCATAATTTATTTCTTCTCTGGCTACTGCTCACAGATAACTTTGTTCTTGAACTATTTACGCCAAAGTTAGCTCGTATTCACAACTAGAACTTCAATTTCTACTGTTAACAATAACATTTTATCGAATCCAACGTTCATACAGTAACAACCTCGCATGCTAATAAGCGTGAAATTGAAATTCAATTCTGGACTATTTTCTGGCAAAAAACCTATGAAGGCTCTTACTAGCTGGTCAGTGACACGTTTGTTCGCAAAAAATAAATGAGAAACGTAACTTCTATTCTATACTGTGGGTAGGTAGAGGCCTCTAGTTATTATTTCTATAATACATAACATCCCCCCTAAAATTCCCGAAGGGTTAGGCAGACATATACCTAATAGTATGTACACCCACATTTCGCCAGTTATATATAACTCCAATGTAATAGGGGGCGAGCCTATTGGCATCAACTGGGCGCAAATCCAGATTCCGTGCCTGCTACTGAGAAACTCCTGATGGAAAACACTTTGCCCGACCCGGGAATCGCAGCAGTCGTGCCTGCGATCACAATACCAACAAGGCAGTCTACAATACTGCTACTATAAGAAAGTATGAACACCATGTTCTACAATAAACCGCATATCGGTGGTAACAATTTCACATTACACACATCACAGCAACTTTATGTCGTACCATTAAAAGCGATTCTCGTACTGTAAGTTTTAGTTTGATGTGCACCTATAGGTATTTATATGTATGAGCCAGTTAAAATTCGTTGGCGCGTGAAATGAGTTCTGTTACGTCTTTGTAATTTAGCTGTCACTGTAACTACAAACTTGAGTCGAAACAAGATGGAAGACATACATATTAATTTCGTGTACACTTATTAGGAGAACCAGCAATAAGTGTTTGTACAGGAAAATTTACAGTGAGTTGAATGTTTTCCTTCTGTGAACACGTTTGTTCGTGAGTGTATTTTTTTAGGATAATTATGAGATACGATATGTTATTACTCCGAAATACTTAATCAACAAATTAATTAACCTAATAAACGTATTATTATCTCGGTTAATTTAATCATACCGAAAAAAAGTTTACTTCCGGTCTCTGAAAATATGCTATCTGAAAATGTTACTATAGAAAAATTGTTCTTTGAATTTATATTGTTCCTTCCCACAGCTTTTACCTGTATTAAAGGAACAAAGAAATTAAATCAATAAAACGCCCCGTGGGGCCACTTAGGCAGAAGTCGTATATTTGGGTCACAGGCGAAACCAAATATTGGTTTTATAAACCCCATAGCACACCTATGAAAGTGTGGCGTAGTACCTTAAACATAATAAATAGGTTTAATCCATGGAGCTAAACCTCCATGGATTAAACCTATTCACCCCAATAAAACTCTATGCACCCCAATAAAAAAAAAAACAAAAAAGCCTTGCTCCTCTGAAGCAGACGCCTTTGACCGGTAGTTGGACAAAATAGGGTAAGTATTCGATAAAATATCATGTAAACTAATACGTACACGATTATTTTTATTTAACAGTCAAGTGTAAAAGCGTAGCATTATAGTCTATTTTTATTAGAACCCTACTCACACTAGGTTAATCTTCTTGAATGTCTCTATACTTGCGTCATAAGCTAAAGGAAAAAAAACACGTTGCACACAAGAAAAAGGTTCCTTTCATAGTGCACTGCCGTTCCCGATAACATGTTCTTCGAACAATGCGTACTTAAGGCTTATGCAAGCTGTTGCAACTTCGGATCTTACGGCCGCAGTCACTTTTACGTGTCAACGGTCGCAACAAAGGCATGCCTTTCCTTTTTTTTGCTTTGCTTTATTGGCAACATCTATAGCTCAAACGTAGTCAATGTGCCATCATAATCATGGCTACGGTGGACTTGAATGCTATAGCCCCATTCATCATCATCATCATCATTTCAGCCGAAAGACGTCCACTGCTGCACTGGACATAGGCCTCCCCCAAGTGTCGCCCCATTAACTCGACGAAATAACAACTGGAAGAAAGGAAATCTTTGCTGGGAAAAGGGATGCTTTACCTAATATTTTCAATACCCAATACTAACTGGGTTGTGGAGCTCAGATGCCTATCTGAGCTCCACAACCCAGTTAGTATTGGGTAATACGATACCTCTTGGTAGTTCCAGTACAGATACAAAAAGTAAAATATTGAAAACACATTACCATTGCAACATTTGTAGATACAGTGGATGTGTGCTGGGTTTGCAAGTACAACGTGACGTAAAACAAATGACGATCCAAATTGCAATAGTATCTGACTGCAATCGAGTACAATGTAAAGAGAACTATCGTGAGCATGCAATTTATCTTGTTCTTCAAATCTCGTCACGAATTATCTTCGACAATAACAGAGACATCGTCAATGCAGTTAAAGATATATTGGGCGTTTTTGACTGCTAATTGTATGGACTTAACTAATTGGCCTCTTAATTGACTTTTTGAATGGCTCGATTGGCTAACTAAGCTTAGTAAGGGTAGATTCTCTCACAGAACAAATTGAATGGTATTTTTCAAGAGAGGGAATGTAAGAGAAAAATAAAACTATAGAACTGAGAGCCTCATAAGTAACACTTATTTATTTCCTTAGGCCATCTTGGCGAGTGAACCATGTTTTATTTTATCCCATCTTGCATGGAAAGTAAGTACGCTCATGCAAATCATAATTATACTATACGAGTATAATCTAGGTTGCTTTCCTTTTCTATGAAACCTGCCGTCTTAGTCATATTACTTTTGAAATATTACTCATTTAAGTGTTCAACATAGATGTAGAAAGAGACAGACGACAGTAAGTAATTTAAGTCCTGAATCATGCAAAACTGAATGTGAAATACATGGTGAAGCCACTGGACACCATTTTTTTCATATTAGTAATTTGAAGATCACTAAATAAGATAATATATCTAAAGACCAAGGAATGCCCTATTAACAAGCAAAGTACAGATACAGACACGAAGGTGAAAATCAACCTTGGAAGTAACCATAACGCGAAAAAAGAAAAACCAAATTCCTAATAAAGAATTCATAAACCGGGGTTCAGGTAAAGATAGTAAAAAATGATACGTTAATCGTGTTTGCATTTGGTTCAAGCTTTGGGCACACAGAGTTTCATAACTTATCTAGGTATGTTTCTCTATATCCGCTGTCTTCGCGCTAATTACCACCTAACTGTACCAGAAATTCTATCCTTAAAGCGTGTAGACTTGTGCAAACTAGTCGCACAAGGCTTCTGTGCCCTACTTCGAAGGGTAACAGAACTTTCGACCATAACTTGTAAAGCTCTAGGTTGCTTTTTGTATATCCAAGGTAACTGCTTTGAATAGTCTTAAAGTTCGCTTTGAATTTTAGATAAGTTAATCATAAGTTTTTAATGACATTTTATGCTTATCTTACGCCCTCTAGACTTTATCAACGATTAATTTGGATTAAGCTCTTAAAGCTTGTTATTGTTAGGGAGCTATAAGTACTTCATCTTTTGTATCATCAGTGTAGCTTTATGGAACAGCAAAAGCTAAGTTCGAATAAGTAATCTTGCTACAAATATCGCTCGTCCAGAAGTCTGTATGCAGAACAACAAATCCCAAACACTAATGTTAGCTATATTCTTCTTGGCCTTGGTTGCTGAGTTGTTCGCCAAACAAAGAATTTTCGAAAATCGAGTTCTAAAGAAGTGAAATGGGGCATGATCCATTTCTGTGAACTTACGATACGAGTAAAAACTAGTAGCAGTAACCGAAGCCCACCTAAATGGATCAAAACGAATATTTAATTTTCGAACCAAGTAGAGACAAAGCTACACTTTTCCGAAACAAAAAAAAACAATTTTCACAAAAATAATAAAATCCATACTTGAATTTTTTGCACATCGATCATTTAATAAAAAGTCCTATTTAAATCAAATCACCGCCCGATAGTACTGCGAAGTTTGGCAACGTTCCATTTCATTGTGTTCTCGTTCAAATTGAATTTATGTGTGTACACGAGGCGTCGGATACACGTTATGTATGCGTATGTACATAATAATTTGCTTAATGAACGCTGCTGCTACATTAGTCCATTTGAATGTCAAAGGTGATTCTGGAATTACCTTTTTTTAACCTACCTTAATTTACCTTATTTTTACACTGTGTCAGAGGTAAAAGCGGCATGTTTATTTTAATACTCTGTGAGCTTATGTAGGGAATGGAGGGTTTTTTGTTCTGCAATATGGCATTGAAGGCTTAGATTAGATGTTGTATTTATAGCTGTAGTAGAGGTTCCCTTTGAGTGATCACTGCAAGGTAAGTCTTTGTTTTTGACGTGGTGTCTTCTTCATTTACTTTTGACGCCTAATAAAACAAGGGTTGTTTTACCGTCTACAGTGCCGCGTTTAACTAAATGCTCTGTTTTGGGGTAGATAGGTGCTAGTTCTTGGTGCTAGACAGAGTAATATAACGCTTAGACAGTCTTTAATTGTTCCTAAATCTCTAATTCTCAAAATACATAATATAACATCACACCTGTAATCCCCAAAGGGTTAGGCAAAGGTGTACTCATTAGTACGCCAACATTTCGCCAGTTATGTTTAAACATAGCAATAGCTATTGCCATCAAACGGGTACAAATCCAGACTCCGTGGCTGCTACTGAGAAACCTGATGGAAAAACCCAATGACACTTTGCCCGAGCCGGGGATCGAACCCAGGTCCTCATGTTGCGACCACTAGACCAACGAAGCAGTCAGAATAATAAAGATAAATATCCACTAAACACTTTCAAACTAGAGTCTGAAGTACATACCTTCAAGTAAGTAGTTTTCTATTGAACGGACTACCATCTTTGCTACGGTTGAAAACTACACAATATGTTCCTTCCTTCGAACTTCACCTTTAGCGACATAGACTATACAATCTATAACAACTCATCGTAGTTCCAAGTTACCGTCCATAAGTAACTTTCCCTTCAAGTAATATCTCAATGGGTAATACCTGCCGCCTGTGTCTCTGTTGTAACTTGCATTCATATTATATGCATCGGATGCATCGGTGCATGGCTGCATGCCCTCTGACATTACTCGCTTTCTTTCACGATGAAAAGGTCTGTGATGTCAGTTTCTGTATTGTTATTTTGCTTACCTTTATTCACAATGAAAGCATGGGTCAACTTGTGAGTTTCGTTGAGAAAATCTTTGAAATATGTCTACAATTTTCTATTACGCTTAGCTTGTCTACTTCAATCTCTTCTATGAAGAATAGACATAGTAATATTTCTTTGATTTCCTTTCATACATAGCGAACGTTCTTTTGTTTTATTTTTGAAAATGCGCTGTAGATTTTTCTGCAATCTGTCATTTGTTTTACTTTTATTCCGTTTTTAAAATGTTCATGCTACGCGTTTTATTTGAATGGAAAAATACTCAGAATACTCGAAATTGTAGCAGCAAAAATTCGGACTTCGTTTCGCTTATGAATATTAGGGCCTACCTTTTAAATAAAAAGGTGCGATGAGACCTCTAAACATTTAGTATGCATTAGGTTTTCTTCAAAAGTTTTTTCTCAAGAAAACTTCAATCCCATGGGTTCTTGGCCTCTGCCTGTGAGCGTAGAAAATGTCATTTAGCTGTCGTTCGCACTGTTATCAAGTTGACGATAAATGGCGTCATTTCCACCCTTATCCCGTTGACGTAACGACGTCTTCCGCGACGATTAGAGTAAGCATGCCCCAGGGAGGCATGCTGGGTTTATGAGTCAATGCTTCCGCCTGTTGAAGAAAATCTATTTACTTTGTTACTGACTTACAAATCGCCACAAAATTGTACGTTGGTACGGTAGTCATTCGGAAATCGTCTCCATTCGATCTTGCTGATTTCCGTTTTTAGATGGTATGGCAAAATAACAGGTAGGTACGTTGCGGGACTGTTCGAATGAGATACCGTGGCCCTGGAACACAAAGGGCGATGAAGGAACATGGATGGGTTTTAGTCAGTAACAGTCTAATACTCCCTCCTGCTCCGCCCAGAGCGGGAGAAGTCATTTGATGATTTCCCATCGGAAAAAAAAGGTACTGGTGATCAGTTTTGACATCCTTAAGCTTCTTTTTCAGAACGTCCTTTCATAAGCCGATGATGATTTGGGTTCAAGGATTGTAAAATTACCTTTTCTTCAAAAGATTTTCATTATTCCAAGTCAAAGTATTTTACATCTAAAATCCGACTTTCGATTGACATGATACCAGCGAAACCACTGATACATTATTAATCATTCAATCCAAGTGCATGAATAACAAAGCTAGCGAGAGAATTGCCACTAAAGCTTGTAAAATATTCTCTAAGGTCGACGGTGGGTTAATACTATTTATAGATTTCTTACAGTATACTGTATTCTGTGTTCTTGTGTATACTGATCAGTCTTCTGTGTATAATAAATTGTACCGAGCTATGGCAATTTATAAAAATAAAACAAAATGATGGATCATATTGAAGATATTAGGGCTATGAAGGAACATGGATGGATTTTAGTCAGTGAAAGTCTGACACTCCTTCCTGCTCCGCCCAGAGCGGGAGGAAGCATTTCATGATCTACCATACGAAAAAAAAAAAGGTGAAAAAATACCGTTAGCTTACCTACAGGGTGTAAACAGACCCTTCACGAAGCCATCAACCAAGCATTATGTACCTACATCAAACTAAATAACCCTACGCAAAAATTATCGCTGGGAAACGACTTTTTTTTTTGAGGTGGAAAATCACATTGTACAGAAAAAATGCATGTGCACTCAAAACATTGTGAAAAAAAAACTTGTGGTAAAATTGGAAGTTTGCCCTCCAATATTTCCGTAACTACCTATAAGGTTCACAGGTATAGCCCAGAACAAAAAATGATCGCAGTGACGCGACGGGGAGAACAAGGGCCTTTCGGCTTCGCTAAGGGTCTTTTTACACCCTTTATAATCTGCCGAACTCGGTTATTATTTAAATAAATAATGTCGGCTTTGTCAATCAATCATTAGTTTTACGCGAAAATATTGGCCCTTTGATTTCTGCAATCTAAAACATGGCAAACTGGTTTTTCAACTAGATACCTACTCACTTTACATAATATAAACATTTAGTTACTAATTACTTAAAGTTTTAACAGCCAGTGGATTCGTAACTAATCTTGTTATTCACGGTGTTAATTGAAAATAATCTTGAGAACACGCCAGTGGAATCTCGCTGTTTTGTTCACATCTGAATAAATTCATCACGGAATTCATCGTTTAAGAGCGGCCAACCCGCCACACTTTTCGCGAGAATTTTGACAAACGCTCGTGCGTGATTATGAAGTTGTTACAAATATACCTTTAAATTTTTTGAACTGATAGGTATCTTGTGCACTATATCTAGGCTTCTATCGAAGCAAAAGATAAAAATTTGTAGGAACAAATTCAGTATAAGCCTCCAAAAATTACTGTTTTTCTCAAATTTTACCTCAACTTTGGCCGTTCATAATGTACTCATAAATTGTAAAACTAAAGAAAATAGCCTGATAGAAGCCTTGCAAATATAGTGGAGATTTTAAATAACAAATATTTATTTCACAAACTTGTAAGACTTATTCAAAAACACGTATTTCCTGGAACAAGTTTTATAAATCGTCGAACACTATTTTTCGTTCAATGTCCTCGCGTTAGTCGGTATGAGGTGCGCGGGTGACGAGTAGTGCGGGGTCGGGGCTAGGTAAGATAGGGCAGTTGAAAAAATATCGGCTCTGGATGAAACAACAAGCTTTTCGACCATGCTTGCGTTGACGATAGACGCGCCGGGAACGGCCCTCGTAATGAGCTGAATTACAATATTAAATAACAAGGAAGCAATTGTAAACTGGAATATTTATAACAGCTGAAAATAACAAAATCCCTTCTTCCATTGACGACCCCAATGGCCCCTAGCCTTACGTTCTTAGGGTCCCGGGTTCGAATCCCGGTTGGAGAAAATGTTTGTGTGATTGGCATGGACATTTGTTTCCGAGTCAAGGATGTTTATATGTATAATAAGTATGTATTTACAAACAAAAAGTATCTATCAACTATCTGGTGTCCACGACACAAGCCTCGTTGCTTAGTGTGGCGCTAGATGGCGCTGTGTGTTAATGTCCAGCGATATATTTTTATTTTTATACCTTTGTTTATTTTTTTATGGGAAGAACATTAGGGGTTGTTCAAAAGCGGGCGCTTTGTGAGACTGATGGTTTGATGTTCAAAAAGTGCTGATAACTGTTGACCAAAAGAGAATAATGTTCTTTAATCTGTACATTATTAACCCTTCCATTTGTTCCCAGGACGATGAAGACGAGGATGACACAGAAACTTGTGCAAGTCCAGAAGTATGCGCGCCCCAACCCTTTCCAAGGCATACGGCGCCACAGCAGCAAACTCCCAAACCTTGGAAGAGAACCGGTAAGCAACATTCAACTTTAACATTTTCGAAATAAGTTAAATTTTTGAAGTGTGCGTGCCAATTCAGTCAGCCCCAAAAAAAAATACCGTTCCAAAACATTGAGCTATTACTAGAACGTATAGAGAAGACAGCGCGAACAAAATCTGTGCGCAGTGCGGGGGGGCGGCCAACCCCGTATATATGTATGGATGCTGTGGCGACCAAGCGACTGAATAGTAGCCCGGTTAAGCAGTAGCCAGTCTTCGTAGACGGAACTGCGAGATGCCATACACAAGCGACTAAGTGAACTGTAGCCAGCCGACAGCAGTTCAATGGAGCACAGATTTTGTTCGCGGTGTCTTCTCTATACGTTCTAGTAATAGCTCAATGTTCGAAAATTAAAAATTCGCTCAAGCACTTGTTTTTTTTCAAATACACTCCTTGGCAATGACTTTGTGATTGACATTCATGACGTCACACAGAGGAGATGCCTCCCCGAGCTCCGCCGCGCACGCGCATCTCCCACGACGAGTATCACCAGTTCTGCGACGAAACCCTCGAATGTATGCAGCATGTCTTAAAAGCATGTCAACGTTACCACGCTTTTTCCTTTGCAAATGTCTGTTCGCTTCGCAAAATCACCTGTCATTGTTTTTTCAGTTCAGTGGTGTTGCGGACAGTAGTAACGAATCGAATACTGCGATTTTCTGACGTAGTTTTTCGTCTTTTTAAACTTTAAGTGCTCTTTTGTTTATCAGACTTATTAGCTCATCAATACATTTTTTATCTTTGTCATTAACTTTATTGTAATCAGTGTTAGTATTCTGTTTCATTAGAATTTCGATATTGACTGTAAAAAAATAGCTTCATCTAGGATTTATGATAGATTTAGTTCACGTATCTCTGTATCTTATAACTCTACTAAATTCACTGTTCAAAGATTTATTTTTTATTTTTTTTATTCACGTTTGCTACTAATTTTGTAACCACTATTATCATTGTAATACTTATTGGTGTTAGATGTTTTTAAATAAATGTTTATTCTTTCCTTTCCCTTATGTTGAACTTATTTTTTCATCGCCTTATTAGTTAATTTTAATAGTTCAATGTCTTTAAACATCTTCAATTTATTAGCCTCTCAACTCCCTCTATCTATCTCTATAAGTATATGTCTATCTATACTATGTACCGTAATAATACAAATTGAATAGCAAGGGATAAGAAACTGTGCCCCTATATAATCACAGCTCTATTTTCCTTCATCTTCTTACTTACAATCTATAATGGCCCTTCTGCCCGCAGCATACGATCTGGCGACGCAGTGTCCGTCGCGGCGGGCGTCCATGCGACGTCACACCGTCACGCACGCTGTCTGCCCACCCACCGATGGAGCTCATTCATTGCCACATTCAAGGTAAGTCATGGTCATGGTCCTTGGAGGCTTGACAGTTACAGAGACAGACGATTGTCTCTGAATTGACCTCAATATTGTCGCCATTGTCACATACGATTTAATTTAAGAAATGCATCAGAATCACTGTATTCTGTTTTGTTTCGAACTTCTTCAAAATTTGTTTACATGCCAAGACACGAGCTAAAATACAGTTGCTTAGTCTGGCATGAAAAATAAATCGCTGTGCTAGAAAGTTGGCACTTGAGGTCTAATGTCAGGAGGTCAAGATTCAATATTTCTAGGTTTTAAAAATATGGCCGGTGTTTTTAATCTTTATCTTTTTGATGCACAATATCGATATAATCATAGACGTGAATTTATTTTCTGAGAGCTTTCTAGTTTAGCATTCTTGCTTCAAATGCAAAAATCTGATCCTGATTTTTTTCTATCAGTTATGGTGCGATCAAGCCTGCTAACACCGACATTACTTTGACAGAAGTTTCGGTAGATTATCTGTCAAAGACCGGTGTATGGTTCGGTCGGTTTGTCTGCGCTAAAGTGTCTATCAGGGCTAAGTGTCGCCTCTTCCGTAACATGTCCGACCCTGTTTGGCCGAAACTATATTTCGCCATTTTCCCCACAGGCCTGGATCTCGAGCGTCATGCGCCGGCGCCGCCTCTCTAGCGAGTAGCGACGCGGACGCACAGATCGGAGAACTGTCCTGGTCACGATCTAGTCTGCAGGACGAGCTCATCAAGTCGGTTAGTGGCAGCCCCAACAATGGCTCGCATGTGAGTAGAACGTAGTTTAGATGGTGGAGGAATACGGATCTTTGGGGTTGAAGGACCAGCAAAGTTACTTTGGAGGCTAGTCCTTTTGGGGAACGAAAACTAGACTAAGAAGTATTGCGTCACTCATTTCGGTGGTTCTCGTTTAAATAAAGAATCAGTACGTTTGAAACTGATGCCCGTTTTGCACAAACACTAGGCCTGTTTTACTGTTTGATTTTCTATGCTCGGCTTACCGTCTAAAGTTCAAATTCCAACTGTGTAATCATATTTAGGCATTCATTTGGATTTTTTGGCTAGGCTTTTTTATGGCGGTAAGGTCAACAGTTATGCAATACTTTTTAGCTAAACGAATAGGTAATACCAATGGCCTTTCCAGAACTGTGCTTGATCAAAATTATACAATATAATTTATTCTATTGATTCCGGAACCGATTTCGGTTACGAATATTGGCAAAATCATGCAGAAAATTGCTTGGTATGTCCATAGAGAATTGCCAGATGTAGACTCTAGAGTTTAGTAAATGCTATTTTGTTGCACACAATGCATGTAAAACACTGTGACTAAATGTTAGCGGTTTTTGAAAATAGCACAAAATTAGCAATCGTTACTGTGCATGGATCTTTAGTTGTGAATAAACCTTTGTGAATTTGGTATACAAAGGTTTTTATGACGTAAATTGCTCCACATCGTATAAAAACGGTATCTAATAAAGTAAATACATTTAGACTACTTAATTGAAGTGTAGGTATGGCTGTACTTATAAATCCAAACTACAAATCTTGCAAACAGCTCAAAATAAAATTATCAAAGATCTTTTTAAATACAACTACCGATCACCTACACTAAAACTGTACAATAACACAAAGCTCATGAATATTTCTCAGATATATACGAGTAGTTATAATACTTGTATACTTACATACAATTTTAAACAAAAACATACACGCACAAATAACTCTTACAAAACAATCACAAATAAAAAACAAGATAAGTACAGAACTAGGCAAGCAAATGACATAGCGTTGCGGGCCCCTAGAACAAACTATACGGCAGGAGTACTATTCTGTATGAAGGAGCACACCTTTACAACAAATTGCCTCGGCATGTGAAATATCAAAATATACTTTAAAAAATATCTGAAGAAACACATTTTAGCGGATTTAAAATTTTAAGCTATCTTCGGGTAGTGAAATAATCTAAACTATTTTTGTTGTGCAACCGTCGCGTCGCTAATGTATCTTATGTAGAAATAAGTTTTTCTCAAATAAGTTAATGTAATTCTTTTTGAGAAATAAGGTTCATAAACCATAAAATAAAGGGTGTAAAACACCTCTTAACGAAGCTGAAAGGCACTAGTTCTCTCCGTCATTGCGATCATTTTTTTGTTCTATACCATACCTGGGAACCTTCTAGTTACGGAGATATTGGGGGTCAAAGTTCCAACTTTTTGACAAGTTTTTTTTTTTTAAATACAAGTTTTTAATGTAAGATTTTTACTTTAAACACCTCCACGACCCCTGTACTATTCAATCCATCCATCAGCAGCACAATGTTTTGAGTGCGTTACATTGAGTTCTAAGACAAAACATAATTTTTTACCCCAAAAAAAAAGTTGTTTCCCAGCAATATTTTTTGCGTAAAGTTACTTAGTTTGATGTACAGAATGCTTGGTTGACGGCTTCGTGATGAGGTTTTTTTACACCCTGTATATACTTTAAAAAAATATCTGAAGAAACAAATTTTAGCGGATTTAAAATTAAGTTTTTAATTTTTTTTCTTTACATTTTTTTTTTCTTCGTGTAGTATATTAATCTAAACTATTTTGGTTGTGCAATCGTCGCGTCGCTAATGTATCCTAAGTAGAAATAAGTTTTTCTCAAATAAGTGAATGTAATTCTTTTTGAGAAATAAAGTTATTAAACTATAAAATATTATCTTAATTTAAAAATTAGGTATATACGCTCTATCTACACTGAAAATAAATTGTAACATTTTCTGAGACGTAAAATGCATTTATCTAAATACATATAATAGAAATCAGATTTATAGATAGATAGTTCATTTAAAAACGTATTTGCAACACAAATTAATCAAGTACTTAACTAAGGTTACATCGTATTACTTAGAGTGCTTACTATAAGAATTTCATACGAAACACCGCTTCATTACCCACATTACATACTACCGAGTCGACCCTCTATGAACTCGCTAGTATTTGGCAATTGTGTTTCGGGTTTCTAAAGTAATTGACACTTTCCGACAAAGACATTAATTCTTAAGGGTCATCGTTCAACATAATACGACATTTAAATTGCTTCCACAAAAAAATATAACCTATAATTCTTTCGTCATGTGACTTTGTATACTAAATTCACCAAGAACAATCAAAAACTTCATAAAATTTGAAAGATTTCTTTTTAATTTTCAGAAACAATGGCAAGAAGCCATAATGTCTGACGACCGGTTATCTCTGACCCTGGAAGAGATTGTCCACATCAGGTCTGTGCTGACGAAGGCTGAGCTAGAAGTACTGCCCGTTGAGGGCAGGGTCAAGGAAGACGTTGAGAAGAGAAGAGTAAGTCATTTTGAAGTTTACTGTTTCGTTGGTGTAGTGGTTGCAACTGCTGACTATGAGGTCCTGGGTTCGATTTCCAGGTCGGGCAAAGTGTAATTGGGTTTTTCCATCAGGAATTTCTCAGTAACATCCATGCACGGAGCCTAGATTTGTGCCCGTTTGAAGGCAATAGGTTCGCCCCTTATTACATTTTGACTTAAGGATAACTGGTGAAATGTTTGTTTACTATTAGGTACACCACTACCTATCCCTTAAAGGATTACAGGTGTCATGTTATGTTATGAAGTGTTGTTAGGTTGGTAACTAAGGCCCATTTTCTATAACTTACTTACGTATAACTGTCAGTTAATATGCCACGTCTCGCAGCTTTCGGTGTTGCTACAAACAAAGGGGATTGTCTCCACCGATCATAGTATCAGATCACGTTAGCCACGGCGAGTTTTATCCACTGATAGCATGATCCGATTAGTTAGCTCGAAATATCCTATCCGCGTCACCTGCCTGTCACTTGATTCATAGAAAAATCAAACAAAGTTTTTCTGTGACGCTTTGTTTCTGACCGTCTGTAAGCAAAATGTCAAATAGACAGAGATAGCAACCTACCGCAACCAAACACTAAGTTATTAAAAATGGCCGTAAGTGGGTACTTACCTTTAAAGTAGCCACTTCTGCTTGTTTTAGTGCTTATACTAAGATTTACAGTTAATAGGCGAACTCATTATTAATATTTTCCTTTTTATTTTCCAGGTATGCTTCCTGTGTTTGAAAACCAGATTCGGCATTTTTGGTCCTTGGGGCCAGAAGTGCAAACTTTGTAAAAAGACTGTCTGTCAAAAGTGTTGTTCAAAGGTAAGTTCCATGATTACTGGATATGTTTTATGTGCAGTTAAAAATATTTTTAATATAACAGCACTAATGCCTTCGCATACTACCTATTGTATGAAACCAGGTTCTTTTAATAACCCAACGGACAGATTTGTTGTCGGCGAGTTCGTTCCGCCACTTCGTTTCTTCAGTTAAACACTAGAATGTGAATGGGTGGTCGTTTTGGGAGACTGTCTTTAGTAATTTTGACGTTCAGAAATTGCTGAATCTCAATTTGAATAACGTAAAATAAACTTTTTTATTATTATCTTATTATTACCAGAAGTATATTGACATCGGAAAACTGAGATTACCTAATTGGACTGGCCTGCAATTCATGGGCGTGCGCTACGAAGAGGCAATTAGACAAAGCCTACCAAAAAAAAATACCGAAAATTTTCGGTTTTTTCTTCATGGGTGTCATTTTTGAGGTTTCTGGGGTCGCTGATAATGAAAATGAGGTCAAAATGAAAATCCAAAATGGCGCTGACGAAAATTTTCAGTTTTTTCTTCATGGGTGTCATTATCGTGGTTTTTGGGGTCGCTGATAATGAAAATGAGGTCAAAATGAAAATCCAAAATGGCGCCGACGAAAATTTTCGGTTTTTTCTTCATGGGTGTCGTTTTCGAAAATCCATGATGGCGCAGACGAATTTTTTTTTTTGCTATCATTATTTCGTGGCCTACCCTTCGTGGAATACCACTGCACGCCACTGCTGCAATTCTTCTAATGAATTAGACTAAATTAGACATTTATTTGTTGCAGATGCGTATCCCAACGGAACACTTCGCGCACGTGCCCGTGGTGCTGCTGAGCCCGTCGCTGCTGCCCTCCCCGGAGGACGAGGCGCACTCCTCCTTCCCCAGGAGCCTCATGTCCAGGCTCGTGTCTCCTGAGTACTCGGTGAGTTACTCGTACATCACGGCCAAGAAAACGGTTTCACCCGCGGGACACAGGTCTGGGAAGACCCTTTATGAATCCGCGGACTAATACGTAAAACACTCGCTTTCCGAATGCTACTCATTTTGCCAATTCAACAATAGTCAAGGCTTAGGTACGGTCGAACAAGCTATTTGGTTTATAGTTTTACCCACAAATTACATTTTAAAATGTAAGCCAAATAGCTTGTTCGACAAATGATTATGTCGCATTGCGAGAGGAAGGTTTACATTTAACGATTATTTCTCGACACCTATTTTTCTATTGGCTAGGAACATTCAATCCTATATCTAACCAAACTCCGGACGAACAAAACCTATCAATAATACACGATTGCATTTCCCGTAACACGATCAGTGGTGAGCGATGAAGCCGCGCGGTACACCGCAAATTGTACCGACACGGCCGTCAATAGGCTATCGTTGTCGATCATCTAGTTTGATGACGTCATTTGACTGTCTTCCGTTATATTACCGCAAGTTTTATGTGTAAATTAGTTCCGTTGTCGTTACAATAATGTATATCATAATTTGTCTCTATATTCTTGCAAAAAGAGGGTCTAGACTTGATATGCTTAGGGAGGAAGTGGGACACCATGAGCGAATATAAATTAAACAAAGCGTTTCTGGTTGTTAGATTGTCGGTTGCTTTTCATATTTTTTTGAACTAACTGCAACTTATTGGTGAGGTTCTTCAGAAAGGTCAGGTGCGTAGTACCTACTCGCAACCGGCGTGCGTGTATGACCAGTTGTATAACCGTGGACTAGGCAAAAGGAGGTGGCGTTCTGTGGTTTCTACCACACAAACTCACGCCTTTTTTGTGTATGTAATGTATGTAACTGCATCATAACCGGCCTTCATTCTATCGTCGTCGTTTACCTACCCTTCACAGTATTAATATAAAGGGCTGGGCCCATACACTTGTTCGGGGGTGCGGCAGTATTTGTTGAACAAACAAATGTCGATTGAGTTTTTTGGAGCTAATATGCGGCTTTTCCCGAATGTATATTTAGTTTTTGTATCCGGCCGTCTCGGGTCAGGCCGACCTGAACTTGCGTACCATTACCACCCCATATAGCAAGACTTCTTAACCCCAGGCCCTTTTTTTTTTTTTTTCGGATGGGAAATCATCAAATGACTTCTCCCGCTCTGGGCGGAGCAGGAGGGAGTGTCAGACTTTTACTGAGTAAAACCCATCCATGGTCCTTCATCGCCCTTTGTGTTCCGGGGCCATGGTATCTCTTTCGAACAGTCCCGCAACCCCGGCAGGCATCGGTCCTTGCGGACCCCTTCCTTTTTTCTGACTCTCTTTGAGGCGCGCGTGGAACACGAACGCCTCGTCGACACGGCCTGTCGTCATGAGACGGACGGACGGCGAGCTAGCCCATAGCCCACCGTCCACAGGCCCGCGCCTACGGTGCACGCCCGGGGCGTCTCCCGCGGCAGCCGGGACGCTGTGAGGTTCTCTCCCTCTCACGTTCCGCCACCTCCTTCTCTAGCATTACTGCTTTGCAGAAGGAGGTGACGGCGTCCCATTCAGTCTCGCTCCGGACCATGGCTTGCACCAGGGCCGGACGCAAGAGGTCGCCGCCGCCAATCGCCGCTTCGAGGACACGGCGGTGCTCCGCCCACGCGGGGCACACCTCCACCGTGTGCTCCACCGTGTCCTCCGGTCGATCCTCACAATGGAAACACCCGGGCGTTTCCTCCCGCCCGATTCTTTGCAGGAACCTCCCGAAACAACCGTGTCCGGTGAGAACCTGCGTCAGGCGGAAGGTGAGGATGCCGTGGCGTCTCTCAAGCCACTCCTCAAAGAGGGGATTTACCGCCACTATTGTGGCGTGCCCTGCACGGGGTTGCGACAGTCGCTCTCTTCATGTCGCCATGAGATCATGCCGGAAGTCTGTCCGCTGCGCGACAATTTGCCGCGGCAGCGGAGTTTCCCCCCGGCGTAGCACCTCCGCGCGCCATTCATGCAGGCGCGCGAGGACAATTGCCTCCACATCCCATGGCGGCAATCCGGCAAGGAGGCACGCCGCCTCACGGGAGATCGTGCGGTACCCACGGGCCAGCCTTACGGCTACCACCTTTTGGGGCGCGTTCAGGTAGTGGGCGGCTCGCCGCCTCAATGAACGCGCTCACACCGGGGCCCCGTAAAGGGCCATGGACCGCACGACTCCCGCGTAGAGCTTCCGGCAGGAAGCGTTTGGCCCCCCCCAGGTTGGGCAGAAGCCGCCTGAAGGCAGCCCCGGTCCGTTCCAGTTTGGGGGCCAAACGTCGGAAATGCTCCACGAAGTTCCATCGGCTGTCGAGGACGAGTCCCAGGTACTTCAGCGTCGACTCGACGCCGACGGATACCCCTCCTACCGTCAGTGAGGATCCCGGAGGTGGCGCATTCCGAGGCCTATGAAAGCACATGGCCTCGGACTTGTGCAATGCCACCTCGAGACCCAGTTGCCGGATTGCTGCGGTAGCTGGAAGCGGACCACCAGGATGACTACGACGACACTCCGGAAGTGACTGGGGTAGACCTGAGAGTGGTGGTACGCAGGCTCAGTGCTAAAAATACCGCCCCGGGACCCGACCCGACCGGGGCGCCCTGCGGACTCTCCGTCCGCATACCGGCCCATAGTGTTGCTCGACGAGGTGGGCAAGCTCTTTGAAAGAGTAATTGCAAACCGCCTCGCCGAGCACCTTGCGGGGACGGGGCCGGATCTTGCGGAACACCAATTTGGTTTCCGCAAGGGGCGCTCTACGGTGGACGCCATCATGCGCGTGAGAGCCCTCACGACGGGGGATGCAGTGTCCCGGGGGGGGGTTGTCTTGGCGGTGTCTCTTGACATCGCCAACGCCTTCAACTCCATGCCCTGGAGCTGCATTAGGGAGTCACTTCGGTATCACCGGGTGCCAACCTACCTCCGTCGTGTGGTCGGGGATTACTTGACGGACAGAGCCGTCATCTACCCCGGTCGCAGCGGAGAATGGAAACGGCGAGAGATGTCGTGCGGTGTTCCACAGGGATCGGTTCTAGGGCCTTCCTTGTGGAACATCGGGTACGACTGGGTGCTGCGCGCCGACCTTCCTAGCGGCGTCAGCGTGGTCTGCTATGCAGACGACACGCTGGTGCTGGCACAAGGGGGGTCGCACGAGGCGGCGGCCGAAATAATGACACGCGGGGTTGCGATAGTCGTCGAGAGGAACCCCAGGCCCGCGGGCCATAATATGGCCCGCCAACACCATTTGAATTGGCCCGCCAAAAGTAGTCAGCTGACGTATTTTAAAAGCAGATTTCAGTATCGAAAGAAAAATCAAAACATAGGTATCGGTATCGTATAGGTATCGAAACAAATGACTATTCTCAGCAGGTAAGCCAATATCCAACAAACAATAAGCAACTAACTGAAGTCTGAAGTTAAATGTTAAAATCTGAGTAGGTAGCTATCTACCGTTACCGTTACCTACTATAGTAAGTCTTATTTACTAGATGGCCCGCCGCCGCCGGTGGACACGAAATCTAAATTATGGCCCACCTTTAAAATAAGTTAGCAGCCTTGCCATGCTACCAACTAACAAAGGAATCCTCTCCACAGAGCATGGTCGAGAACAGCGTGGGCAGCGCGCCGAGCAGTCCCGCGAGCGCTCGGCGAGCAGGCGCGAGCGGGCCGGCACACAGCGCGCCCGGCTCGCGCGGCGGCTCGGCTCACAGCGCGCCCGGCTCGCGCGGCGGCTCGGCGCTCGGCTTCTCGGACCAGCTGTCCGTGCCGCCGCACTCCATGTCGCGCAGTGTGGAGGGCCCGCAGGCCATGTCGCTTGTTAATACGCCGCCTTCAACCTTAGATCGCAGGTTTGTTGTTCATTTTGTATCAGTACCCCAGCTTTGCTCCTTTTCGACTTCTAAGATATTCTTCTTCACTCCTTCCCTAGTCCACTGTTCCTACATCCCACAACAATCTATACTCTTCCCTCAGCCTTCACCATTCCATTCCTTTGCCCTCTTCACTTACCTTACTCAATCCCAAAGTATCCTCCTGTATTTCCTACGCTCTTCTCCACTTAACCTTTAGGATAAAATCACCTCATTTCCTTTTATTTTAACCGTTGAACCGTGAACTAGCCGTTATTTAATATGATATGGAAAACATCGTAAGAAAACCAGTCTTTCTGAGAGATATTAATTGACATGTAAAGCCAAGTCAGAGGCCCATGGGCGGCATAATAACTCTAACCACTGCACTGCGGCACGGTGTTCGTGTGTGGCAAAATATATACTTTCATTTCACAATAACTATATTTGACAATTTACCAAACCATTCTTCTCCTTCCAGAGCGAGGTACGGTCGCAGCACGACGGGCGTGACGGCAGCGGAGCGTCTCCGCGGCGTGCAAATGGCGGTCTGCCACGACTGTAAGGCGATGGTCCTACAGATCATCAAGTCGTCGCGCGCCTCCCGCTCCGCGTCCCGCGACCGCGCGCTGCGGCACCTCACCCTCGACCTGGCGCCGGTGTACACGGCCGACTGTTAGTGCACACGACATGCAGGCAGGCGGAGACTGTGAGGACTACCATGTTGCAGTGGCCGGCCACGAGTGTACCCTGGACGTGGACCTAGCTATGAGTGTTCCTACACGGTGCATTAGATTCATCTGATCAATTGGTGTTTTTGTCGTGCACTCGCAAAATTGGTGTGTTACAAGAAAATAATCGGTTTACAGAACTTTTACATAAATAGTGATCGATTAATTTAAGTGAATACAAAAAACTGAAGTGCACTCACGAGACAATTCCGGCCGTATGGTAGCCACATCACAGTGTGCCGTTTTACTGGTGTGTTCGCCAGAAATGGCTGTTTATCGCGTTCACCACACAGTGCGGCTGGTTTCCCAGTGGAGATACATAAGTTGAGCTGAACGTATTTCTACTGCGACGCAACATAGAACAAATTGGAAGGACTGTCAAACCTTCGCCTTATATGAAGCTAACAAAACTAATTGTATAGTGTGTTATTTTTCTCCTATTTACTGTTATTTTATTTTTCGTTACCTCACTAACATTGCAATCAATTATTATGATATGTTATATTTTTTAATGGAAGTATTAATATGAATCTTTCAATACCGGTTGGTCAAATTTTTGTTAGCCCTACTAATCCAATAATCTCTATATTTTATTTTCATTTTGTTATTATTTAATAGAGCAGGTTTTCTATGAATTCCCAGTTCATTTACGCAATATGTATTTTGAAAATTAATTATTCTTTAGTCTGTACTATAACTAGATCCTATGAAATATGTAAAATTATTTTCCATCATGTAAATACTCAATTACATAAAAAAAATAAAAAAAAAAAATATCGTTAATAATATTTATCAGGGAATTAGTCTTTATTGACATTCCGAATAAATTGATCGAAGTTGACACATATTTATTGAAGTCGTCACTTATGGTTCAAAAATCGAGCTTCCAAGGTTGTGTAGTGTCTATGTTGTGTTTCGGTGGACCATACATTTTGTTTACACAAAATGAACTTTGACAATACTCTATGACCTTTGACAGACGTTACTACCACTAATTTTCTTTATCGCACAAAATCATAATTATTAAAAGTCATTAAATTATTAAAAATATTTATCCTACATTATCAGAGATACTCATAGTATATTGAATAATAAAAATAATGTTATATTCCAGAAATTTTTACTAAATAAATATTTTGTCACTTAATAATAGATATATTTTTCTCCAAATGATAGAATGTTTTACCTAATATGTCTACAATTTCGATGTGAAATTAAAAGTAATTGTGTGTTCAAAAATATTATAATGTACTATGAATGTTGTCTAAAACGAAATTATATTGTAGGTAATATACTTACATGTTATAAAAATCTCGTAGAATCTGTGTTAAAAATCAAACATTTTTGAAGCATGAAATCTTTTGTAACGTCAAATTGTAGAAAAAGTTTTTTTGCAGTTTTACCAACTTTGTAAACTAAAATAACATAATTATGTAAACTTCCCGTATAAATGTAAAAAATCTGGTCATTGTGCAAAATTTTCTACAAATTGACGTCAAAAAATCGTACTCCTGTTAACCCTGACCACTCAATTTCAAAGACTAAAGTCGGATTCACACGAATAATTGATTATGAAGTATTTGACATTTATGTCTACAGTAAACTGTTTACAAATTATTTGGATATTTTTGTAAACTATGTGAATTAAATAATTTTATAGACATTGATATAAAATCTATATGAAGATCCGACATGAAATTGATTGCTTTTAAATATTTATTATGTGTGACATTCAGAGCAATTGTGTTTTCAATAATTTAAGTTTTCTGTGCCATACCCATTGAGATGAATAATTTTATCAGTGACGAATTATTGCATGTGCGTTTAGTCGCAAGCATGTCACGACTATTTGTGTAAATCCTACGTGCCTACCTTTGAGTACAGATCAAGACCATATTTTGTTATAAGTTACTATTTTTTCACTTAAGTTTTTGGTTCAACAAAAAACACAAAACAACAAAAAAAACAATGAAATATTTAAATTTCCTTTGAAACCGGTTGCGTACTTTTGATAAAACTGTTGTTTTTTTATGAAGGATGTTGATTTAAATTTTATTTTATACATAATTTATTTTGTCATTTCTTCAGTACCTACTTAATTCGTGATATAAAATTACGTTTGACAGTTCAGTCGACAGTATGCAACCAGCTGATTAAGTCTGATTGTTTGTATGAGATGTATGATTGTGTAAGCTTTGGTTACTTCATTCATGTTCATACAAGCCAAGATCTATAATGGGGTAGTAGTAAAGCCAAACCCCAAATGACTTAAACCATTGTCATAATCTGTCATGATTGAGTACAATAGAAAAAAATCATCATACCATTGATTGGCCTGAAATAAATTCGTGTGTAGTAAGCCTTAACATAACATGAGTGATGGAGTACCTTTACTACTACGACAGTAAATGACTTGGCCTTAAGTTTATTTAGAATTTAACTAAATTATTTCACGAATTATACCCACTACCTAGTACTCCTTTGTAAATATAGATGTTTAAAGTAAAACTATTGTAGCGGTTCAAAATAAAACGTTAGACTATTTTCAATGTAATTTAATCATCGTAATTATTAAAAACTGGGTTTTCCCTTAACTCTTAAATTCCCTCCGTTAATTTAGTTATTTTTAAGTTAAATATTAACAACTGATAAAATGTTTTTATTACTGGTAGGTAATTTACTAAAAACAAATGGCCTAATATTATTGTTTGACATTTTTGGCACTATATTGATTTTCCGTTGCGTCAGTAGATTTTTGTTCAGAAATGGTACGTTTTTTTTATGTATTAAAAAAAAATCGAACGAAATCTTATACCTACATTAAAAGCCCAGTTAATATAACTTGTAAATGTGTAATTTAGTAGTCTGTTAGATGTTACTTAGATTGTAACTGTTTAAAGAAATTAAGTACTTTATGTAAGTGGAAATAATCGATGATGAAAACAAAACCATACTTAAATAAACATGAATACAAATCGTTGAAAACTTGATTTTATTTGAACACTTCTACTTAATCTGGATTTCGAAGTCCATAATGACATAGAACTACTCAAAGACGCACAGACCTTAACGCGGTCTCTGAGGATCTGACCGTCTCTGAACCGGTTTAAAAAGAGCGGTTAATTTCGATTAAATATCGGTAAATATATCGTTCCTTCATTTACCGGTTAAACAAGTGAACTGTTTTTATGTAACCCAAATGTTAAAGGTTACCGGTTACATAAGCACAAACGGTTTTGACACCCAAATTAACCGGTTAATTCCGTAATTCGTAAATTTTTAACACTTCCAACAAGTTATAGTGACATACCCCAGAAAATTAAAAAAACAGACATCGCAACGTCCAGACCGAGTAAGCGAGAGTGGCGGGGGCCGGGTATCAAACTTGGTATAACCGGTTAATTTTGACTATCAAAACCAAAATTGATGAAAAACCGGTTTTCCGCATAAACCAGTAAGCACCGGTAAAGTGCAACCTTTAAACCTTAACCGATTTCGGTTTGGGGTCAAGAATTTGAACCCGTTTCCGAGCCCTGGCTGACGCCCAGTGCGATAGCTACGCAAAGATGATTATGTGATAAAAAAACAAAAGAGTATTATACTTGCTTATTACTTAGAATCCGATAGTCGATTTGGCACCGTTGGAGAGACTGCAGTACAGCCCAGGTCTCGATCGAATCGAAGGCTTTCTCGTAGTCCACAAACGCTAAACAGAAGGGTAGGTTATACTCTTCGGTCTTCTGTATAACCTGCCGCAGCGTATGTATGTGGTCCACGGTGCTAAAGCCTTTCCGGAAACCGGCTTGTTCGAGAGGCTGGAAATCGTCAAACCTGCGCGCGAGACGATTCGTGATGACTCTTGAAAACAACTTGTAGCGTGGCTTAGAAGTGAGATGGGCCTATAATTCTTCAACCGGGCATTGTCGCCCTTCTTGAAGAAGAGTACCACCACACCCCTGCGCCATGCCTGTGGCGTTTTTCCCTCAAGTATGACGGAATCAAACAGCTTCTGAAGGGCCTTAAGTACCGGTTTTCCACCCGCCTTCAGGAGTTCGGCCGTAATTCCGTCATCACCCGGTGCCTTGTTGTTTTTGAGCTGCTTCAGAGCCATCCTAATCTCGTACAGGCTGACGTCCGGGATGTCTTCGGTATAGTGTCGGGTCAGTCTAGCTCTTGAGTCGTTTGCTAGATCAACGACGGGTTGACTGGTTGACGTGTACAACTATCCATAGAAGCTCTCGATCTCCCTTAGAAGCTCCGGTTTGGCGGATAAGATCCTACCATCGTCGGGCTTCAGTTTCGTGAGCTGGCTTTGCCCAATAGCCAGATCTCTTTCAAATACCTTGGAGCCTTTATTCCGCTCAATCGCGTCTTTAATACGCTCGGTATTAAAGCGGCGGAGGTCGCTCTTCAAGGATTTAGAGATCCGTCTATTGAGCTGCCGGTATTTACACGCCTCGTCTGAAGACTGCAGGATCATCTCACGCCGCTCCTTCATGAGCTTTAGAGTGTGATCGGAGAGTCTCTTGTTCTGATCTGAACGACGTGCCTTGAAGAACTTAAACCCGGTCGTATGGACAGTTTCCACGAACCCATCGTTATATTCGTCCACTGAGCTTCCTAGGCATTCGAAACGGTTCTGGAGTTCAAGCGTTTCGTCGTCATCGTGACACAGAGCGTAGACTTCATCAGTCGATACCTGCCTGCCTGCCTGCCTGTCGCTGCCTGTGGTATGCTTGATATTGATGTTCAATGTGCCTCTTACCATGCGGTGATCGCTCCCGGTTTTCACCGAATTGATCACGGAGACATCATTGAAAATTTGCTTCTTGGTTGACATGATGAAGTCAATCTCATTTCTAGTTGCATCATTGGGGCTCTGCCAGGTCCAATTCCTGTGCACACGCTTTCTGAAGAAGGAGTTCATCATATAAAGGCCCTCCTTCTCTATAAAACTAGCCAGTTGGTGGCCCCGGCGATTCCAACGTCCAACTCCAAATTGCCCCACCTGCAGCTCATCCCCGTCTCTTTTGCCCAGTTTCGCGTTGAAGTCCCCCATGACAACGGTGAATTGAGTTTTGGAACCATACATGGCTTTAGAAATATCCTCATACATGGTCTCCACTTCGTCGTCGGGGTGTGCCGAGGTCGGGGCGTAGACCTGTATGACCTTCAGCGAATATCTTGAGGATATTCTGAGTATAAGGTACGCCACCCTGGTCGACATACTCTCAATCTTCACCACGTTGTTCACACGGGACTTGTGGACGATAAACCCAACACCACCCTGGGATTGCCGTTCACCCTCATAGAAATAGAGCAGGTTGCCGGATTTCAGGATTATCGTGTCCTCCCCCTCTCTTCGGACTTCAGATAATCCCACAATACTCCATCGCAGCCTGCTCAATTCCTCTTCGAGTTCCGTTATCTTCTCGTCGGTCCGGAGTGTGCGCGTGTTGTATGGTGCCAGGTCCAGTCGTTGGTATTGGCAGCCGGATCCCTTCCGGAGATTCTTCGCACCCCTTGCCACGCCGTAGCCTCGACCGCTGCCGTAGTCGAGGGTACACGGGCTGCCGGGCACTAGGGGCCATTTCTTTGATGCGCTATTCATTGGGGGGTTTTGCCATAATCGCCACGCTTGGCAGGCGGGTTGGCGATCGCAGTACGGTTGTTACAAAAGCACAGAGAACGCTGCTGCCCATTCTCTGGTAAGTAAATACATCGAGGTGTTGAAGTGTTTGTACAAAAACGCCACCATGTCAGTCCGACTTCAGGACCAAGCCTCGGAACCTATCCTCCTGCAGCGAGGTGTGAGACAGGGAGACGTCATATCTCCGAAACTGTTCACCGCTGCACTGGAGGATGTCTTCAAGGTTCTGGACTGGAGAGGGCTAGGCATTAAAGTCACCCAAAGGGCAATGGAGAGGGCTATGCTCGGAGTTTCCTTGCGTGATCGAATCAGAAATGAAGACATCCGCAAGAGAACCAGGGTCACCGACGTAGCCCGAAGAATTGCCAAACTTAAGTGGTAGTGGGCAGGGCACATTGCGCGCAGAACGGATGGCCGATGGGGCCGAAAAGTTCTGGAGTGGCGACCGCGAACCGGACGACGTTGCGTTGGAAGGCCTCCCACTAGGTGGACCGATGATCTGGTGAAGGTTGTGGGAATCCGCTGGATGCGAGTCGCACGGGACCGGTCAATGTGGCGACACTTGGGGGAGGCCTATGTCCAGCAGTGGACGTCTTTCGGCTGAAATGATGAATGGTGATGATTACTTAGAATCATAATAAAGCAGCTAAGTCTTAGATAGTTTGGTCATGTTAAGATGATCAGTGAAAAAAAGCAAAATTAAAAATTTTGAAATACTTAAGACGGTAAAATGCAAAATTTTCGTATCCGTGCAATTTTCCGTTAAGGAGTTCCCTCGTGAGAAGATAATCCTGGCTGTAGGATCAGGTCATGATAGAAATTATGTTTATCTATCAAATATGAACGCGTCATCAAATTTTCTTATCCGTGCTATTTACCGTTAAGGAGTTCCCTTGTGAGAAGACAACTGGTGAGTTGTCATCGTAACACCTATCTAAAAACATGCACCAATCAAACCCAAACCCATTACTGAAAACTGCATCAAAATCGAACAAATAGTTTTGGAGAAAAATGGCAACATAGATTTGCACAAACAACCTCTCACCCCAAACGCATTAAACCGTCTCCGTCGTGGGTAAAAAGCGACTAACATAAAGTACTACCACTTCGCCCGCAACTTCGTCCACGAAAATTATGATAGCTCAGCTAATTTGCATGTTATGTATCAATATAATTTATATCTCAGTGTTAATGTGAATGACGACCCGAATGGCGCAGTGGTACTGAGGCTGCCTTACGTTCTTAGGGTCCTGGGTTCGAATCCCGGTAGAAGCAAATGTTTGTGTGATGAGCATGGACATTTGTTTCCGAGTCATGGATTTTTATATGTATAATAAGTATGTATTTACAAACAAAAAGTATCTATGTAGTATATCAACTATCTGGCGTCCACGACACAAGCTTCGTTGCTTAGTGTGGCACTAGATGGCGCTGTGTGTAATGTCCAGCGATATTATTATTATTATTATATTAATGTAGCATTCTAAGGGTGAAAGAATTTATGAAATCGGTCCTACTGGACCGATTTCAAAAATTCTTTCGTTCTTTTTTTAAGTTTATTCGTTACACACAAAAATACAAATCTTTCCACTTTATAATATTAGTGTAGATTAACAAGGAACAAACACAAATTTGTTGTTCCTGTAACGAGGCTCAAAAAAATAGGGGGTACGTTCAGATGCCAATGTATACGTTTTTACAATAAACTTCCGAGCCAAATTCAAGCACTAAGCCTAAATAAATTCAAATCGTTTATAAAACGGAAGCTGTGCTTGAAAGCCTACTATCATGTTAACAACTATCTCGAAGATAAAAAGGCTTGGGATTAAGCTGCTCCAATGAAATTTGCTCTGTGAATGTCGAAATTTCGGACTTCGCTTGTTTATTATTAATTCCTTTCTTTTATACACTCTGACATTGAATGATTTGACATGAATACTTATTTCAGTATTTTTATTATTTTTTTACTTTTTTATTTTATTTTATGTTACATTTACCTACTGACTTGACAGGAATATTTACGTATCTTACTTTTTTATTATTATTGACATTTATGATTTTTGTGATTTTTATTGACATTGATTTTGTAAATTATTATTAATTTTATTTGATTATTGTGAATGTGGGGACCATGTGGGTTTCATTTTTATATATTTTTGTTTGTTTTATTTTTTTTTTTTCTTCCACAACTGTCTGGCAGTTTGAGTACTATAAGCGACCTACCCAAATGTCCTTTCTTTGGTATTGTTCGTCGTTTCGTTGAGCTCCTTGAGTTATAAGTCGAGCTACACGATAACTGACAAATGCTTGCACTGACTGGACAGGTCCACTCAAATCTGTGTGGTTCTTTCTTCAAAAGACCATCTCAGACACTATTCTGCATAGTCCTCATGTGAATTAAGCAAAATTATGTCTGGACTTCAAAAGAGACTATGACCTCTGAGTTTGTTTCGGCTGTTTCTTCTCAGAGTAGTCAGGTACGAAACACCGGCCCCATCTAGTTTAAAAAAAAAACATGACGTGTAAAAGTGTTTGTAAAAACCTACTTGCAAAATAAACATCATTTATCATTTATCATTTAAGGCAGATGTTGGTGGAAATCGAGCTCAACTCATAGAAACACAAAGTCAGGAAGTCAAAAATAAAAATTGCAATGTCTGTGGTATACCTCCCTTTACGTCATACGTATGGATGAGGTATGGATGGTATTAGTACCTCCACGGGTGAGAAAGAAAAGTTTCATGTTTTTTTTTGTATACAACAACAACAACAGCCCATAACGTCCACTGCTGGATATAAGCCTCTCTCATGATGGGAGGAATTTGCCGTAATCTCCACGCTTTGCAGGCGGATTGGAGATCGCAGTGATGAAAGACTAACGGAAAACGCTGCTGCCCATTCTCTGGTCTACCGAAGCACAAGGTGTTCTGCCTCAGACATTAGTCGCCTTATACGACACCCGTGAGTGTAATGGGTTGGTTCTATTCTACTCTGCCGGATACCACACGGCTAAAATAAGCATTCCATTCTTTTGTATGGGATAAAACATTTGAGGTACATTTTTTTGGAACTGAATGGAACTGGAGGGCTGCGTGCTCATACGAGCTATTGTACCAAACACGGCAATCAAGATGACATCTTGACAATTTAGGTATGCGCCTTTGGTTGCCGATTTGCACGTAGCAATTTTTTTTTCATTTTAAATATTTGATATGAGATTTTTCAAATCTTTGACGTGGTTAAATGAAGTTGCCAATCGATTTACTTATACTGGTGTCGATTCTGTTGTGCACAAACTAAACTTAATTTAGGCTATTGCTATCTTTTACTAAAAGGCAGTGCGAGAAAAGGACAGCTATAGCTATGAACTAAGTTAGAGATGTCAAACTAGTTTATGCCTTGCGCTTCACCGTGTTTTTAGTCGACATGTTTTTACGTGCACCCTTCATTTGTATGGAAATATTAGTTCCAACTAAATTTGACGGCTCTAAATTACGTCCGTCTCTTTCTCGTTTTAATAGAGAGAAAAAGATAGCAATAGCCTAAATTAAGTTTAGTTTGTGCACAACAGAATCGGCACCATTATCGTTAGTTTATAGCTTGCTAATGACTTTTATGATGATGCTTAAACTTTTCTCCAACTTATTCATTTCCGAAGGAATAGCTTTACATACATCACAAGTCTGCGACGAGGTATTTGATAGCTGTTAAGTGATTTTGCCATCTATCATGGTCATTAGCATCGAGTGCTTAGCAGCATAGCTTCTCATAATAGAAGGCTGCAGTTCTGCAATCTCAGCTTCAATCAGAACCTGTTCTCCCACGATGTTTAACTTGTTTTTGTTTTAAAACTTTAAATAAATTGGTCTGCAGAACATTGTGGAAGATGGTTTTGGATTCTCCCATACGTTTTTTCCGCCACAAACTAAGCGCAGAGGCAATAAAGAACAAATAAAAATATCTCTATATCAGTGTCAACTCTTTGCCATCTAGCGAAGGTTCCACACGTAGGAATTTTCCAAGCCTAGCCACAAATATTTAAAGTCACAGTTTTATTTTTTTAATTCCTTACCTTGAGTTTCTATGAGTATGGAGCTCGATTTCCAGACCACTGTGCGCCGGGCGCGTATGCCTTAGCTGGATGAACATACACAACACCGACGGCTGTGACAAGGTCTCAACGCTGCACTGCCCTGGCAATGGAGTCCTCCAGAGACGTCGAGGCAATTACAACGACGGTGGAAATAGAGCGTCGGCTCCCAGCCCATGTCCTTAGGTACCCTCAGATACTGCCAGCCCCACTTTACTGGGTTGGGATTACATCTTCCCACTTGGGTCCGCAGATAGTTCAGGGACTTCCAGGTCGACCACTGATGGTTGCTGGACCCCGTTTAATCGGGCGTGGCAAACGAATTTTCGAAAATCTGTAAATGCAGATTTGTTTCTTTTTAAAAATAAAGGAATGTTTCCTTTGAGTCAAATTTGCTATCTCCAGTATTTCGAGTACTTTCCGTGGCATTGAAAAATTCTATCCTGTACCTATACAGAACGGGGCAGTAAGGAGAACTATACCCGCGATGCAGCTACATGAAAATGGTCTCAGGGGACTTTCCATAAGTTTGTAATACTGATCAATAGGTTCTACTGGACCAACCCAAGTTGGAGTACTAAAATATCAGAAATTGCAATAAACTTGCTCCATACAGTTTATTTGAAAATTTCAACGAAAAATTTTATTTCAATTCCAGAAAACAGGTTCTTAACACACTACGATTAGGTTCAACATGCAATGTATTTCACACGTGTGCGTTTTTTTAAATTTTTAATGAAATTCACAGATAAATATACATTAACAAAGTTCAAGTCGGTTCAATGCATAGAGTCGGAGGTGAATGTTTTTTTTTTTTTTAATTTTGGCAAAGCAATACTTATGCGTCTCTAAGGCGTAAATATTTTTTGAATATTCCTATTGTGTTTATAAATGGAATATCATAAATAAACATGATTATTTAAAACTAATATTTACTTTTATAAACGAGTTAACATTTGTTTTGCTTCTCCTTCAACCTGGCGAAAACAAAGCGCGGTAAAAAAAAGAAAATTATTATTTATGGTGGGTGCTCCAGGGTAGCCCGCGAAATTCAAATTTTCTTACGTTTTTTGCAATTTGCAAGCCAGTGCTAGGTTGTATGTTGATTAAAATATTGTTCGCAACTTTAAGACGTACTTAGTTACAGAATTATAATCATCAATACAACCCTCCAAGTTCGTAAAGGTCCAGGCATGACTTTGACTTATTTCATAACAAAAAATTTTTTTCGTTATTTTATTCCTTCAAAAGTGTATTACACGTGGACATTTGTTATTGCAGTTCTCGGCTCAATAACACGAAAATACCGCAATAACAAACTTTCTCCACTTGTATCAAAATGTAATATTTTGATGTTATTCGATCCTGTTTCTGATCAAAAACTTACTCGAAATCATTGCAGGTCCTAAGAAAGAATTAATTTGTGAATCTGAAATCCAACAAAAATTGCGATTTCTGACTTTTCAATTTTGCGATTTCTGACTTTTTAGTACTCCAAAGATGGTTGGTCCGATAGAAGTTTTTGACCAGTACCTTTTAGAAATTAGGACGTAGGTTGGGCAGGTCATTTTTTTTGTAGTCTTCCTCTGCCCAGATAAATCCCTGTCGATCATGCCAATAGGGAATATGCATAAATTTTCTTTTTTTATTTCGATACGGATTGTTAAAGTACTATAAAATAATGACAAAAAGCGAAAACAAGACATAAATCGGCCAAACAACACAAAAGTTATAACCATTTAAACTTTTGTTTCTATCTCTTTCTAGATAAACGGAATTTAGCATGGATTTTGTACGTCGATGCAGCGAATGACGTCATTCGCTGTATCGGATCTCTCTGTCTAATCAGCAGTTTCAAATGCTTATAACTTAGTATTTTTTATAGATAATAAAAAAATAATTTCACATTGTTATTTCTGATGTTAATACGCTTTGTTTAGAATGATAAAAAAAATGCATATACCCTTCTGTTGTTCTGCTGTGTATTCTGTTTCGACATTGACAGTATCATAGGCCGCTGACAATTCGTGGATTCCCACGCCTGTGATCTTTCGTGCCTCGTATCCATCCCGAAATATTGCGACAGTCAGAGGATATTCCCAAAGCATGATTTACCGAAACCAACCTGCTCGGGTTTAAGATTAGGTGCGATTTTATTCTGGAGGCGATCGAGTAGAAGTCGTTCGAATAATTTACCGACAAATTCCTAATGGAAAAACCCAATCACACTTTGCCCGACTCGGGAATCGAACTCAGGAAATTTTAATCTCCTTTATTTTTAAGTCGGATGTTGATTACTAAAATAAGTCTCGCTAATGGTGTCGATTCTGTTGTTCACAAACTAATCTTAATTTAGGCTATTGCTATCTTTTTATCTCTAATAAAACGAGAAAGAGACGGACGTAATTTAGAACTGTCAAATTTATTTGGAACTAATATTTCACTATTTATTATTATTATTATTTATTTATTATTATTATTATATATTTATTATTATTATTATATATTTATTTATTATTATATATATTATTTTATACAAATGAAGGGTGCACGTAAAAACATGTCGACTAAAAACACGGTGAAGCGCAAGGCATAAATTATAGTGCGCGCGAAACTAGTTGGCCGCGCCTTAGGTATGTGAGCGGTGAGGCGGGGCGCGTGCTATCATGCGGCGCCGTACTTCGCGACGGCAACACGCGTTGAAAGTACCGGCTAATTTAGACAAAACGCACATGATTTTGCAATAGTAAGATCCGCCGATAAAAAGACAATCTAAGGAAATAATATTTAAAGTGCATACGGTTTTAAAAAAACGAGAACAAGAATACTGGAATCATCATATGAGATTTGATACTATGATGTATATATTAATTCAATTCACCGTTGTCACGGGGGACTTTAACGCGAAACTGGGCAAACGAGACGGGGATGAGCTGCAGGTGGGGCAATTTGGAGTTGGACGTCGGAATCGCCGGGGACACCAACTGGCTAGTTTTATGGAGAAGGAGGGCCTCTATATGATGAACTCCTTCTTCAGAAAGCGTGAGCACAGGAACTGGACCTGGCAGAGCCCCGATGGTGCAACTAGAAATGAGATTGACTTCATCATGTCAACCAAGAAGCAAATGTTCAATGATGTCTCGGTGATCAATTCGGTGAAAACCGGGACCGATCACCGCATGGTAAGAGGCACATTGAACATCAATATCAAGCTTGAAAGGTATCGACTGATGAAGTCTACGCTCCGTCCAGCACAGATCCAAATCCAAAACCCAGAAAGCTTTCAGCTTGAACTCCAGAACCGTTTCGAATGCCTAGGAAGCTTAGTGGACGAATATAACGATGGGTTCGTGTAAACTGTCCATACGACCGGGTCTAAGTTCTTCAAGGCACGTCGTACAGATCAGAACAAGAGACTCTCCGATCACACTCTAAAGCTCATGAAAGAGCGGCGTGAGATGATCCTACAGTCTTCAGACGAGGCGTGTAAATACCAGCAGCTCAATAGACGGATCTCTAAATCCTTGAAGAGCGACCTCCGCCGCTTTAATACCGAGCGTATTAAAGACGCGATTGAGCGGAATAAAGGCTCCAAGGTTGCAAGAGATCTGGCTATTGGGCAAAGCCAGCTCACGAGACTGAAGACCGACGATGGTAGGATCTTATCCGCCAAACCGGAGCTTCTGAGGGAGATCGAGAGCTTCTATGGACAGTTGTACACGTCAACCAGTCAACCCGTCGTAGATCTAGCAAACGACCCAAGAGCTAGACTGACCCGACACTATACCGAAGACATCCCGGACGTCAGCCTGTACGAGATTAGGATGGCTCTGAAGAAGCTCAAAAACAACAAGGCACCGGGTGATGACGGAATTACGGCCGAACTCCTGAAGGCGGGTGGAAAACCGGTACTTAAGGCCCTTCAGAAGCTGTTTAATTCCGTCATACTTGAGGGAAAAACGCCACAGGCATGGTGCAGGGGTGTGGTGGTACTCTTCTTCAAGAAGGGCGACAATGCCCGGTTGAAGAATTATAGGCCCATCTCACTTCTAAGCCTACAAGTTGTTTTCAAGAGTCATCACGAATCGTCTCGCGCGCAGGTTTGACGATTTCCAGCCTCTCGAACAAGCCGGTTTCCGGAAAGGCTTTAGCACCGTGGACCACATACATACGCTGCGGCAGGTTATACAGAAGACCGAAGAGTATAACCTACCCTTCTGTTTAGCGTTTGTGGACTACGAGAAAGCCTTCGATTCGATCGAGACCTGGGCTGTACTGTAGTCTCTCCAACGGTGCCAAATCGACTATCGGTACATCGAGGTGTTGAAGTGTTTGTACAAAAACGCCACCATGTCAGTCCGACTTCAGGACCAAGCCTCGGAACCTATCCTCCTGCAGCGAGGTGTGAGACAGGGAGACGTCATATCTCCGAAACTGTTCACCGCTGCACTGGACGATGTCTTCAAGGTTCTGGACTGGAGAGGGCTAGGCATTAACGTCAATGGCGAGTACATCACCCACCTTCGGTTTGCCGACGATATAGTGGTCATGGCTGAAACCATGGAGGACCTCAGTACAATGCTCGATGACCTCAGTAGAGTTTCCGGAAGAGTGGGTCTTTAAATGAACATGGAGAAAACCAAAGTCATGTTGAATGCCCATGTCACACCCATTCCTATCAAGATCGGAGACTCTACACTCGAAGTTGTAGACGATTATGTGTACCTGGGACAAACGGTCCAGTTAGGTAGGTCTAACTTCGAGAAAGAGGTCAATCGTCGAATCCGACTCGGCTGGGCAGCGTTCGGGAAGTTGCGCGGTATCTTCTCGTCCAACTTACCACAGTGTCTCAAGACGAAAGTCTATGACCAGTGTGTGTTGCCAGTGATTACATACGGGACCGAAACGTGGTCGCTCACAATGGGCCTCATCAGAAGGCTTAAAGTCACCCAAAGGGCAATGGAGAGGGCTATGCTCGGAGTTTCCTTGCGTGATCGAATCAGAAATGAAGACATCCGCAAGAGAACCAGGGTCACCGACGTAGCCCGAAGAATTGCCAAACTTAAGTGGCAGTGGGCAGGGCACATTGCTCGCAGAACGGATGGCCGATGGGGCCGAAAAGTTCTGGAGTGGCGACCGCGAACCGGAAGACGTTGCGTTGGAAGGCCTCCCACTAGGTGGACCGATGACCTGGTGAAGGTTGCGGGAATCCGCTGGATGCGAGTCGCACGGAAGCGGTCAATGTGGCGACACTTGGGGGAGGCCTATGTCCAGCAGTGGACGTCTTTCGGTTGAAATGATGATGATGATGATGATATGTTAATTAAATAATTTTAAATATCATTACAATATGTCAGAATAATTTCTTAAACTTTTGTTTTTGGTTTATTTTACTATTAATTACAATATAATTAGATAGGTACAATATAAACTTCTAAAAGTTCAATTGTTTTTTATTTATCCTTTTCAATAATTGAACAATTATTGTTCACGATATCTCGAGATTGGTCATCACTGTCTAATCTCATGTGCGTTGCGAGCAGTAGGCAACCCGCCCCCTCACCCCTGTCGCACCTAAGGCGCGGCCAACTAGTTCCGCGCGCACTATAGTTTGACATCTCTAACTTAGTTCATAGCTATAGCCGTCCTTTTCTCGCAATGCCTTTTAGTAAAAGATAGCAATAGCTTAAATTAAGTTTAGTTTGTGCACAACAGAATCGACACCAATAACAAGTTCATTTCTCTCGCTTGGCAGCTGGATCAAGGGCTTGATTCAGTGCGCAGTACTTCTGGACACGGCACGTATTGTTAGGAGGTTTCTCTCTCAAGAGCCTAACCACCGGCAGCTCGGACCCTGTTCCCAGCGCTGGTGAGCTACTGTTTTTTTTTTAATATATTTTTAGTTTTCTGTACTATGTTGCAAAATGAATAAAGGAAATAAAGTTTTATTTCTTTTATTTATTCCTAAAACATAAATTAGGTATTTCATGTAGACCATTTTTTTAAGGCAATTTCAGATTAAAAATGTATTGTATTATACTTAGGACTGGGGGTCAAAAACGGCCGCTTTGGAAGAATCGTAATATGAATGCGTTATGAATCCCGTTGAAAATTTGAAATTCTTAAAATGGACTTAATGCTCATAAAAATAAAGTCCATTTTAAGAATTTATAATTTTTAACGAGGTTCATATTACGATTCTTCTAAAGCGACCATTTTAGGCCCGATGAACTGTGAAAAATTCAACATAGTTCAAGGTTTCAAAAGAAAAACAAGAAAAAACACCGCTAAAACAGCAATCACATTTATTGATTGTTAGCTTAGATGACGCCTATTGATTCTGAATCGTTACACTTATATAAATAAATTGTCTAATAAATAACGTCGTTTAGCCTACAATTAGAAGACCGTCGTCGAGAAAGCTGTGGGGGGGAACTTCGAGGTTAAGTGGGGCGGGGCCCTTGCGGATACGGCCGGAGGCGTCGTAATGGGAGCCGTGACAGGGGCAGTAGTAACCCCCGAAGTCTCCAGCGTTGGCGACGGGGACACAGCCCAGATGGGTGCAGACCCCGATGACTACGAGCCACTTGGGGTTCTGTGTGCGCTGGTTGTCGTGCTGCGGGTCGCGGAGCGTGTCTACTGGGACCGCCTGCTCGATTGAAATCTCTCCTTCGGTTCTGTGGATTAAGAAAAAATATTAAGAGATTTGAAAGGAATACTTTTACACCACCAACACCTACACTGTTAACCAAAGCAGCCAACCCGTACTAGGGAAAACACTAAATAAAAATATTTGTCTGCATAAATACATCATATCTGCCTAGCTTTTTCCCAACTATGTTGGGGCCGGCTTCCAGTCTAACCGGATGCAGCTGAATACCAGTATTTTACATGGAGCAACTGCCTATCTGACCTCTACAACACAGTTAATACAGGGTTATACGATACCCCTTGGTAAGACTGGATGTCAACTTTCGGGCCACTGATTACCTGTAGGTAGTGACTGTCTGCATAAATTATCTTCGTAAGTCTTGTATTACAAAAGATTGTAATGTATTAGAATAGTCAGTGCTATGCTATTATTATTCTATGGCGAGCAGATTCTGTGACGCGTCAAACATACATGACACAGATCACTCAACTTATTAAATGCGCAGTTAGCTGTTAATGGCTTAAAGAAACTACTTTGTTGGGAATTGGCAAGGAAGTGGATTCATTTGAAGTATTTAGTGTATTTAGTGTTATATTTATTATTTTTAATAATATTATTATTTACAAACAGCAAAATACCATCAATTTAAATGGTACGGATTTTTGCTACTACTTACCTTTATTTTTATTAATATAATCTGGCTTCATGAGACAAGCAATAAGTATTCATGGATTAATATAATGAACAAATATTCGTCTTTATTAGAATATCTATGTAGTTTATTGTGATTATTTTGGTTTTAGGGATATTCTTCTACAATAGCTTCACCATTCAGTATCTAACTATCCTTGTGTTGTATACAGGTACTAATCTTTGGATGTATGTCATTGAATAGATCCTTTTATCAACATTAACTTTAATTTCCAACTCTTCTACCAACTTATTTTAGGTTGGCACAGCATATCTCTGCTTTACACACATTTTTCCCAACCAATTCACTCGATTACTAGCCATTAGAACTTTCACATAATCTATAAACCGCTTCCTAGTCTATTAAATGACAATTACTAAAATAATTATACTACTAAAAAAGCTCGTGAAACCCACCTGTGACGGATGAACAGTGGCTTACCGCGCCACTTGAAAGTAACAGACTTGCCCTCCGGGATGTCTCCCAGCTTAATTTCGATCTTGGCCAGGGCCAATACGTCAGCGGCGGCAGCCATGGACGACACGAAGTGCGTCACCAGGGACTTGGCAGCGTAGGCACCCGCGACACCACCCGCTGGAAATTATAAGGGTGAAAATGTGTATGACCAGATGTATGAACTTAGACAAAGTAAAAAGAGTATGATGCATGTAAGAATTGACGTTATTATAACAATAGGAATTTCTCCTGTATCGTGAGTGCGTTTACAAACAAGCCAGACCCGGAATATTTGTTGCACACAGGAATCGTACCCACGACACACAGCGCCGCAGCCAATCGCTCAGCCACTGCTTCAACTGAGCCAGGCCATTAGATACATTTATTTAGAAGATACAGGGCATTCTTCTTCTTAGCGTGTCGATGGCAATCTAAATTGTGTCGGCACAGAAAAGCTACTAGTTTGGCGCTTTCGGTAGCGTCCATCAGTAAGATTATCAAAAAATATTTGACCCGTATTTTTTCTTTTAATACGTAAACCAAAATTGACGAAGATACGACGCTTTTAAATTCTCAATACGTCACTCCGTGGTATAATTTTTAGTGCGTTCTGACGTCACGAGCCCCCACTTCCGAGTTTTGATGCGTTTTGTCATTGGTTTACAAAAACATGAAATATGTGTCCATTATTTTCCAATACTCTAACTGCCGGACTAAATAGATTTGCAATTTATTGATGGTGGAAGCTAGCCTATTGTATGGGCAAGTCTTTCTCTGCTTTGCACATCTCTGCATAGCTTCAGTGGATACACCCTAGCTTTTATGCATCTCCCGCCCTGTCCGCTTTGCAAATCTCTGCTTTAATAGGGTAACCAGACAGTTCCTAGTTAGCTTCTACTATACATATATTATTTTTCATCCACCTGACTTATGAATATGAGGTTTGGGAAACCGCCTTTACTAAGAACAGTAACTCACAAGTCAGCGGTCCTTAGCTAGTTCATAATTATTTTGTTTAATGAATATTAATAGGTGCAGTATGAGATGGCTAATGTTTTCTTAGTCTGTTTTCCTCATATTCATATATTAATGGCTAGTAAGCCATTTCACAAACATTCCAGGCTTTTGATTATGAAAGACAACATCACTCTTGAAAGTAGATTATTATAACCACATTTTCCATGAAACAACATTGATGCTTGTTTTTCACTAACACTTGGATTCAACTTTACGCTATTACCCAAGCATTTAAAATCCAATGGGAGTGCTTTTTGTGCATTATACTTAGGTTGTTGTCAAGTTTTAGTTAACAATAGGAATTTTCACATTGAAATCTATATTTAATCATAATCTATATTTACTGAGAAAAATATACCTATTTAGAACAAGGATAAAAAAGATTAATCCATTGCATGCATAAAATTAAACAAAAATCAAGTAAAGTTGACTGAAAGATAAGTTAGACCTTTAGATTTCAATGTAGTGATTAAAAATAAGATTATTTTATTCAAGCTCGGACAGTTCCTTTCCAGATATTTTACCTAATGAAAATAAACAACTGTACAATAAATTTTATGTAACTGAAAGTGTAGCTTTGTTTACGACATTCTAAGGTTTAATGTCAAGACCTATTAATAAATAGGTCCTTTTAAACATAGCTATGCGTATGTAACAAAACGGTAAAACTCCGTTTTTGGTGTTTTGTTTACATAAGAGTCAGTTTATAATGTTTTTTACACTCACTGCAGCATTATCACTCTTGTCTTAAAACGAAACAGATAAATAAACAGTTACTACATCATTGTCGGGTAAAATTAGTTGAAAAATTTCAAGGACTAACCTCCAGCGATAAGATAAGTGAAGGACTGACGGCCATCGACGCTGTCGGCGTTCTTCGCGGTAGGGTCCTGGGTCTCCTTGCGACGGTATGCCGAGAAGTCAGGGATCCCGATGTCAGTATGCGCGAAACGAACATTACTTGGCCCTAGAAATGACAAGGTGTTATGTAACACTATTTTTCATCGCAATTTACGAAAATTATTAATCCAAATCATAAAATAACACCGAATATTACTCACCGCGACCGCTTATTTTAACCTTCAAACCCTGGACAGGCAAGGCTCCATGCAAGGACTGCACAGTCGAGGTTTTTGGCAAAGGGTGCACCAACACCTTTTCGTTTGCTGGGGGCACTACAACCAGAGGTTTAAGCCCATTGGCAACCACCGATGAACTTGCCTTAAAGTAAGGAGCTAAATGCCCAGCCCTTGCGACCGAAGTCATTTTGTATCACAGCAGAAATACGCAATAAAATTGCTATAATATTTTCACTGAGCGAAGTGCTCGAATAAAGAAATGTCAAATTTTGTGTTGCCAATTGTAAATTTTGACACAGATGATGTCACGGTTGTTCCAGTGACAGAACTTAATTATATTTTTAGCATCTTAAAAACACTTCTTGGCCATCCGAGAAGTGTTTTTTAAGATGCTTCCATACGAAGATACCCTCAACAAACAGGTTTTAATACAAATTAGTACAGCGTATTCATGAAATCGAATTGAAAATGGATAATTTTAAATTTTTAACAATTAATAAATGATGCTCACATACAGTGTTTTTGATCAGTACAAATACGCAAGCAAAGATAAACGTTTTAGATTATTCCTATTTCCATAGAAACTGTTAAGGTAAAACATTTATTGTTAGAATACAATTTTTTTGATCATGCTTAAACCTTGGTTTTCGTTGGTATGGAACTTCAATGTACGTATTGATTGGTCGATCTGGGTTTTTCAATGACAGCGCTTTTTTTTGTCTATTGGTAACATCGAGTTATGGCTGCGTTCACAGATTATTAAAATATTGTACGTTCGGAAGTTATTATTTTCGGTATTTTCGCAGTGTAAAAATAAAGGACGTGTCTCCGCAGCCGGTGCCGGCTGCCAATTCGGTAGCCGGTGCTGGCTGCCGAATTGGCGCCCGGCGCAGGTCATAACGCATATTGGTCGACTCAACTACCGTACTTTACTTAATATTTAGAACGATTAATCCGTTTTTTCAAGATATTGACTGTGATCGCATTGACCTCAGCACTTGTTATTTAATTACTTCATGATAACTTATTAAAAGTTAGGAAACACAATAGAGAACTCTATTGTTTGTAAGCCTTATTTTAAAGTTCCATTTTTTTTTCAAGAAGAGATCAAGAAGAAATATTGTCGCCGCTCCGGCTTTCGGCTTACGCTCCTCACGCCAGCTGGCAAGTAAACTCTTTTTATGTCGACACATTTTGACATTGACGGATATTTGATGCAGTGCTACCAACATAGCCATGTGCACCGCCGGATTTTTGCCCCCCTCCCTATTACTTCACCATACACGTGTTCTACTCAGCAGTATATACTAAGTCTATGGTTCTACTAGACTGCACTGAAGTTCACACCAAATATCCCTCAACAGTTAATCAAACAGTCCACACGTAATCAGATTATAAACATGGCTCCTTGTGGTTTCATAAGTTTTGTATCTACCTAAATCCTACGGCTACGGTATTTACCGTAGGGCTAGGTTTGGCGTCAATGGGGCTTTAGGTACTGATCCAGGTTCAATTGTCTCAAACGCAGTCATAACGTACGCACTTGGAATAACGGCCGTACTAAGCTGTAAGTCCCGGTATGTACAGATTCCCTTCCATTAAAACGTGTTGAAAATAAGAAAGCGGTTTTAGTTATGCCACCAGTTCTTCATGCACCACAATTTTCATCAGAGGAAGTAATCGAAACATATTAAATTCATATTATTAAACATTAATATTACGCTGACGATCATTATTGATAGACCGGAACCCATATCGGGGCGCGCAGCCCTGGCGGAGCGGTGTTGCGCGGCAGGGCGCACAGTTGGCGCTGGTGTCGGCGCTGTGGTGGCCACTAAGGTGCGTGGCATAGGTGTGGGCGACAAGGGTGTGGGCGCGCGCCACGGAGTCATATTTTATACCTTTTAGCATATTAAAAAAAAAAAAAATTAAAGAGATAATTTTGTTTACATTTGAAAGCACGATGACAGGTGATAAGTTTCCTTTACTGTCCGCTTAGTGTCTCTTTTGTCGATTTAGTGCTGCCACCAATAGTTCCTGCACGTTCCCTATAAGTAAATACATATAATATCATTGCATAGCCCTGGTTATTATTATAATAACCCTTTGTTTTAGATACTTAGATTATAATATTTGAGATTAAATAAAGTTAGTCTTGCACTGCTCTTCAAGCGGAACACACCTCTCGTTCCTTTTTAAAAAGCCTTTCGTCTCAGCCCACAACCTAACAATTTTTCGAATTGTATTGTTTTTTATAATAAATACCTACCTATGTAGGTACATACGTTGGAACTCCGTTGTAAGTACTACACGACACACGTCTACACCTCATCCGCGAAAGTCGGCAGTCGCGGTTAAATTCTAAATTTACAAACTTAGGTACGGTGGTACCTAAGTTTGTAAATTAGCCTTATACTGCAAATAAATATTCATTGATCACCGAATTTTGCATTATCATTGGCATTCAGCTCAACCCGCAACCAGTTCGGCTCTTGAATAAAATATGATTAGTAATAATAAGAAACTTATCAGTTAAAAGCCTTCTTGGCCTAACGCTACATTTCAAGATTTCTAGTACCGTAGGTAGGTCGGAAATGTTTTTGCAATGAGAAATTTTTGCCAGTGACCGACCTCTGCATGACCTTTGAAATCCGGTATTTAGTATTAATTATTCAGAGAATCATGAATGCGTGCGGTTAACTGTACAGGTTCGGATTTCGTATAGCTGCGGTGGAAACGAAGTTTAGTTATATTACCTAATCGAGTTGGCCAAAAATGGGGCAGAAGCTTTTTCCTGTACATAAAAGACAAGAGTGACCACCTATTACCTAAGTCCATTATCCTTCATTGGAAGTTAAGGATAGCAGATGAATATCGACGCCATATTGCCTTCCAGTCTGTCCAGTCAGTCAGTCGTGCGTCATGATTCTTTATTTGGTAGGTAGGTGGATAGTTGATATCATACACACAACACTTGACTCAAACTCCAAACGTGTAGTAGGTCTAGATCAGTGGTTCCCAACCTTTCTTGGTCCAGGGACCACTTTGGTGTCGTCATTGTTAGCAGGGACCATAATATAACTGATCTAATGCAAAACATGGAAAAAGAGACGTATGAAAAAAAAATTGAGAGAAGGATACAAGAGCGATCGAAGTAGGTACCTAAGTTCGAAAAGTTTAGCAATCATTCATTCAGAAATAGGAAAAGTAGAATTTGGCAAACATACCTTCGTTATGAATAATCTTGCAAGCACGAGCGCAGCAAGCTCAAAAAATTTTAACACCAAGACTCTGATAGGTTTTCAATTAGGTTGGGTTGAGCTTGCATCTTCTGTGCAAGTTAAAAAGTCCGAATGCCTAACATTTTAACCTTTCGCGGATCATATTATTTTACCTATGCTCCTGCGAACCACCGGTGGTCCGCGGGCCATAGGTCGGGAACCACTGGTCTAGATGCACGATGTAGATGGACCTACACACCTGTTAGAAGATTAATTTTACTAAGCAGTGACTGACTTTTGACTGAATGGCAATGTAGGTGGGATAATTCCATCAAGGGCCGACACCACCAGTTCTTTCTATCCGTTCGTGAACGGCTTGCCAGGACATTGTTGGAGGTTGATCACTGTGTTGCCCAATTTCTCACCGGTCATGGTAACTTTATGAGTAAATTATTTTCCTTTAAGCTTGTTGACTCACCTTTTTGTCAATGTTTCACATCTGACTGCGAATATGAACAATCAGCACATCACATTTTATAGGAGTGCAGTCTTTGGCAGAATTAACGCAATATTATGTTGGATAGTGTGCAGGTTACATCCGGAGTTATTTACTATAGCGTGATTTGCGTGCGCTCAAGCGTTTTTGCCATACCTATTATTGGAATCAAATATAACAGCTCACAACTTAGGACCCATTATTGTTAATATTTATCCGTGGTGCTAGGCAACTCGGCCTATCCCAGTTGTAAACGTCCCTTTGTGCCTATTGGCCTTGTTTCGTTCTATCTCCTACTGGAGGGAGGTGGAAATTATGGCTTTTTCCTACTCTTCCTCTATACTTTTCTGATTAATTTCGTTGCGGGATCCAAGACAGTTAAATTTATTCTCTGGGACTTCGTCGAGCTTCATTGTCTCGGCGCTTTTCTGGAGGTCGCCACTGTTGATTCTGGCTTTCAGGAGTTACAGTGGTTTGGGAATAGTGTGACGGGCTTGTCCCAAAAAAAAACAAAAAAAAAAGCAGTGACTGTCAGACAATTCGAACTTTTCTGGCTTACCTACCTACATCAACAGTGATCACCAGTTTTTGTTTTGGTTTGAATGTCTCTATATCGTCTCTTTAGCAAATACTTATGTAAGAGGATCTATTAGAGGATATAATGCTTGTGGAAGAGGAGAGTGAATTAGTGATGTCATCTGACTTTTATTTAAGGTAGGTGCATTCTGGTGCATCATGCAAATAACTAGGGAGTGTCGGAAAATTCGTTTCAGATAATTCCGTTTTAAATTATGATCAACAGAATGAGACGATGCGAATCAGACTACCGATGTCGTCAGTTTATTACCAATTTGTTTTTCGTACCCGGTAAACGGTATAGTTGTTACGTTTACCCAAATAATGCTTCCGGTAAAAAGGGGGTTTTTTGGGGGCACAAAGCGTTTATATAACCTATACCATCCCTTAAAATCAAAATCCGGAGCGCGCCACGGCCCGGATGCGTCTGCACGTGATCGTATCGCGTCGCCTCATTTGATACGATTTCTATTCAGTCAGCGATCGCCGCGTGATTTGTTATCTGTACTAATACGGTGTTTATTATTTCCTTTTTGCTATACTTGCGAAGGCGCCATTGCCGAAATACGGAATGTGTGCGGTGAAAATAGTAGGATAAGCTAGAGCAAAATTACTCTTAGTTCATGAATGCGTTTTCTTAGATTTTTGTAAAACTACTTTCTAATTGAAGTCTAATTTGTTTAACTAAATAATAATATTGCTTACATAGTGACTACCTACCTACATGCAAAATTTCTTCCAAAGCCATATTCTAACGATCATTCAAAGGTCAATTTACACTCGACAGAAATAAAAACAAAGTAACTACTGCAGTTTCCGTTGCCTCTTGGCAACGAAACCCAAAAAAATGGTCCTTTTACCCCAATGCTTAATTAATGACACCAATCAATAACAGATGGCGTTGCATGCAAAGAAACCTGTACAGGCAGTAACAAAAATATTTTCAATAAAACCTTTATTAGAATTAATTAATTTTCAGATGGCCATCGGCACGTACTCTGGCAGTATTGTGTAGCAAAACTACTTTTTAAGTGAATTCTTTCTTTTTTTACTAATTAATAATAATATTGCTTACATAGTGACTACCTACTTAAATGCAAAATTTCTTCCAAAGCAATATTTTAACGTTCATTCAAAGGTCAATTTACACTCAACAGAATTAAAAACAAAGTTACTACTGCAGTTTCCGTTGTTTTGCCACTTGGCAACGGAACCCTAAAAAATGGTCCTTTTACCCCCATGCATAGTTAATTACGCCAAGCAATAACAGATGGCGTTGCATGTAGAGAAACCTGTACAGGCAGTAACTAAAATATTTTCAATAAAACCTATTAGACTTAATTAATTTTCAGATGGCCATCGGCAGGTACTCTAGCGGTGACCTCGAGATCCCAAGGCGCTGTATTTGATAGGTATTTGTCGAAGGGCTGACGTAGTCTTTGTTTAATCATTTATGTCGTAGGAACACAACTGTTAGGTGTTATTATGCAATTAGTTTGATGTATGTTAACAGGCTTAGTGAAGAGTGGTTAGTGTACACATTATGCTACTTTATTATAGACTGACAATAGGAAGGTAACTATTTTATTCTTTTGGAACAAAACGCAGAGTTATTTTTAAATAATAGAAAGAGGTTTGTACTATACAACTAATGTTTTGTATACGTATTTAAGACCGATTTTGGAATTGGCCATTGCTGCAATAGGTAGCTTATTCAGCACTACATTACTGCCAGTTGCTGTTAGCTCGACACTGCTAGGAAAATTAATAACAATTTCGTTGAATAAATTGGACCATAGAACCTACACCCAGAAATAAGATCTTTTTAATCATATTATGCTGGCATTGGCGCATTAGGCATGTTTTTCATGAGAATATTCGAGGCAGCCCTGCTACCCAGCGGCCGGTACAAATATTTTCATGGCCACTATGCGCTTTGTTCGGCTGTCCGTGGGTACCGCAGCCACACACACACGCACAAATTGTATATGTGTGCATGTAACTGTTACAGCAGGGTTGATGCATTGAGATTTGAATTGCTGAAATGGAACTCTGTCCTATGGGATTAGTGCGAGTTTTTATCACAGACAAAACGTACTCGATCGTGGTATCTAATGGACATTTGTGTTTTCTATTTTTCCCACCAGACGGCGTTAGTTCCGTTTCAGTGCAAGTTTACTTTAACATACTTAAAACAAAGCTGATTGAAAGAATTTCGGTAAGAAAATTAGCGTAGGTAGTAATTGTTTTCGAAAATGAGCAACTGAAGGTAAGTAAAATGTAAGATTTTAGTTTTTCATAAAATAATTTTAATGTTGTTAGTGTTTGTTTTCATAAAATTAGTTATCTTGGACTAGCGACCCCCCCCCCGGCTTCGCACGGGTGCAATGTTGATCTTCCTCTTGAATCCCTATCTATTAAAAAAAACCCTCATCAAAATCCGTGGCGTAGTTTTAAAGATTTAAGCATACATAGTGACAGACAGACAGCAGGAAGCGACTTTCTTTTATACTATGTAGTGATGAGGCACACACTTTAGCTTCAAAACACCATTATGAGATAAGCATGCTTACGTTCGTAGGTACCTACAGCAATCCAACAAAAGCGAAACACATAATAACATTAAATTCAATACAATGTCTTGGAACGTAACACCATTTCTCTGAAACGCGACACATTTTGCTGAAATGTGCTTATGTGCACTAAAACGTACAATGAGCCATTAAACCGCAGGTGGCAAGTGGCAGGCAACCCTTACTCACACACACACAGCGATCCTTGAAGACGTCACTCTCACTCACTCACATTGTGTAAGTGTGTGTGAGTTGCGTGCGCCACGTAGATTGCTCTACGTCCACTTGTTTTGCATAGATTTGTTACACTGTAACCTTTTCTTTCAGGCAATAGAACTATAGTAGCATTTTTATTGCTTCACATTTTCAAATAACTTTTTTAATTAAGTCATATGGTTGTTAATTTGACCTACCTATACTTACCATTTTTTTTTTGCAATTTTCTCATGACCTATATTTGTTTTGTGATAAGCTGTTCTCGTTTCCTAATAAATTCAGTATTTTACAACTCGCTCATATTTTTTTAATCTAATCGTCAAAACAAACTCTAACCACAACGATTTCCTTTATCAATTCAATACCGTTGAGAACCCATTTGATGAAAATGTGCGTACGGACTAACTCAATAAAATACTACGTTGGCTATTAACAATTATGCATGCTTTTAAATGTTACGATAGTACCTAGTTTGAACATTTTTTCTAACTATATTTACTAGAATGAGCCTACAGGATAACGAACATAGAAATGGTTTTACGATTCAAATCAATACTAATAACCTTGAACTCTAATCTGTAGGCAGAAAATAACGATATCCAACACAAAACGCATAATTTAAATAAATTACGTAGATTTTAAAATAACCACATGATTAGCCGACCTCATAGAAATTTACGATTATTGTACAGGAATAAAAAGTATCGTTTTAATGGCTTTGATGACCTTACATGCATTTGACTGTTTCCGGAATGCCGACATTACTTTGTCACGCACATTTTTCAACACAGCGACTTGGCGGCTGAAGGAGTTTGGACTGTAAATCAGAGATGGCGCTGTGCGTTTAAATTAGAAGTTCGGCTAGTTTCGTAGATGCGTTTGGTGAATAGTGTAGTTGTATGACAGATAAAAAGCGGCGATGCGCGGGGCACTCTTGGGAGGGACGGCCCAATTCGATGCGCGCTCTACCCATTACACAATGAATTTATTGCCGCATACGGCTGACACATATAGCGTGCATGTCATGTGCGCCATACCGCTGGCCGCTGGAATATTTGAGCAATTAGCGATCACAATCGTGTAACGCAAGCGCGCTGAGATGTTATTGTATTAATGCTATGATTTTGTAATGGAAAATCTGTGTGCACGCCATCAGAACCTATTCCGTTTTAGCTGATGATGGCATTTCCCTCAAAGAGAGGAAGCTTGTATTCCAGCCGTGGCACTGTAATTAAGCTATTATGGCGCTACTTCTCCTCTACCTACAAATAGAATGAAATCAGCTTTTAAAGTACCTGTCTGGGAAACTGCACATAAGTGCTAATAAATTTAATGGTCCTTTGGTACAATAGGCTAGTTTTCACCATCAATAAATTGCAAATCTATTTAGTCCATCAGTTAGAGTATTGGAAAATAATGGACACGTATTTTTTGTTTTTGTAAATCAATGAATATTGACAAAGATAAATCGCATCAAACGCGAGAGTGGGGGCTCGTGACGTCACAATGCACAAAAAATTATAGCACGGCGCGGCGTGACGTATTGAGAATTTTAAAAGCGTCGTGTCTTCGTCAATTTTGGTTTACGTAACAAAATAAAAAATACATGTCAAATATTTTTTGATAATCTAACTGACGGACTAATTAGATTTTTTCAGGACACAAGCCTTTTGCAGCTAATAGGAAAGGACCATAATTTGGGCCATTGTCTACTTCTCACGTTACAATCATCTGTAGCTACTTACCTAAATAAACAACAATAAAAACAAGATAGTGGATATCTGCCTGCCTATAATAACTCTTAGAATAAAAACTGCTCGAAAACAACAAAATTATTTCTGATGGAGTCTCTACTAACATTTCTAACTGGAGATGATTTGTAAGGAATTCACACTCAATCTGCATTGGTTTATAAGGATCAAGTAGATTTTCTTGGAAAAAAAAGGTTAATCAGATTTTTCAGCTCATTCAAGAGTGAACTATTAGAGGCCAGTTTTACCCGACTACCCCAGACTTTTAACACTTGTACCTAAGGCTATTTTATTTGACGAAATTAACCAACAAAAGTTATCACTGAAGATTTTTCGTTGTTGTCCTCCTTCCTACATTATTATCGTTAATGGGAATCGCATTTAATTATGGTCCTAATGAGCGCATAATCTGATCCGTTAAACAACGTGATCTCTCGTTATGGTTCGTTCATATCACGTTTTTTGTTTTAAATTTCTCATAATTAATAAAAAAGTCACATTTAGGTAGCTACGAAATATTGCGCCGACTATAAGTAACATGGTACAAGATAAGGGCAGAAGATGATGCTGATAAAATAATGTATTTACAATCTTCAGAAAATTGAACTTTTATGACCATAGATAGTTTTTAAAGTAGGGTCTCTCTCTGTCAAACGGAGTTAGCCATAAGCCACAACGCTGGTCCAGAGCGGGTGGTTGGACTTCACATGGCTACGAATTTTCGGTTTAAGGACATGTCGATACCCACTGGCACTGGTGAAGGAAAACATTGGAACTGCTTAAAGTAAAATGCTACTATCTTGCTCAACGGCTTACAACTAGACGACGACGCGACCATTACCACTAGGTTACTACTGCTCTGCAACACCATTCATTATCATCATTTCAGCTCAAAGACGTCCACTGCTGGACATAGACTTCCCCCAAGTGTCGCTACATTGACCGATCTCGTGCGTCTCGCATCCAGCGGATCCCCGCAACTTTCACCATGTCACCATCACCATTAAGCAGACGTAAATATTTGATTGAAAAATCAATTTCTATTTCTACATTTAATAAGAAACTGCAGAACCCTTAAAACCGTCAAACCCAGTTATGATACCGTTTGGCTTCCATCCAAAATGACCGGCCTTTTTTGTAATTTGGCAAGTTTTCTTTTTAACACGACACCTGTCGTCACAGCGTAGTTCTGTCTCGGAAGTTCAGACCTTCGGTACAGAGTACATAAGGGTTTTATTGTAATGCCCTCGTATGTTATGTTTATTGTATTGTTGTGATGACAACTTAAAAATGGACTTTTCAAGATTTTTGCTGTTAAAATCAGGGGAAGAATGACATTGGAAACTAATGTTTGCAATATTGAGGAAATTAGTCCCTCTCTTTTCTTGGGAAGCATGCGTTTACATATTTTCGAAACGATGTTTTATTTTATTATTGGGCCCAGTACATGACCACGTTTATGCATGTTGATATAGACGGATATTTCAACTCAAAAATATGACAGAAATTAAATAATATCGATTGCATAATGTGGTGCAGTCCAACAACACAGGCCTTACAATGATAATCTGAAAAACTGACCAAAGAACATGAAGCGTACATAGACTGAAAATAATAAATATTTTTTTTAAGAAACTAAACCAGTCCTAGGGCATCTATAAATAAAAGGGCAAGTCGCGACGTGTTATTCATATCGATAATAGGTAGGCATTTGGGCCTCTGTTTATGAATAACAATCTCTTAGATATTCACGTGTCCGATTCACGTGACTAACGTGGCGTTAACGTATTTCTTGTTGACATAGGATTATGAGACGGTTTAGAAGAAGTGCGAGATTTTTTCAATGGAGTACTTATACTTTTACTTTTCTTGACGATGGAATCTAAATTTGTTGTTAAATGAAAATACCAGATTTTTAGTTAGGTACCACGTCAAGCTACTACAATCTGTCAAATTTCTTTAATGGATTTTCAACTTTATGGCTAAACGATTAATTAGGATTGATTAGAAAAAATTGACAGTTCAGTGCTGGCGTCTGTACGTCGTACTGCTAAGTCAGGCTTCATGTTCGAACTCAAGATAACATCGTTAGGAAACCAGCATGTTTGAGAGATATTTCTCGACAGCCGCGGCATGTCAAGCCAAGTCAGAGGCCCATGGGCGGCATAAAACTGCTGACACCTCGTTAGACACTAAACACACGAAAAAGAAGAATAGGAAACCGTTGAAAAAGATAATAGCTCCTTTACCAACTCTTGCTATAGAATTAGAATGGAATAGGTCCTAAGAGAAACGCGAAACAAGACACCAATAATGATAGAGACACATTTTTTAAAATTGAATGCTCATTTATGTCCTTGGCCCTTAAATACACAGTCGACATATAAATATAATTATATTTACATAACATGTACCGTTAGTCTTCGAGCAGTGATTACCAATTCACAACGGAGGGCAAGGGCGCGTTCAATGTTGTTTCAATTCAATACTGCTATTGTATGACAGCTCATTTCCGTGTACACATTTGTTTTAATGTTATCATAATGTGCTTAATGTTTATAAGATGTTGTGGGCATCAAAACTATGAGTAATCTTGTTATTAATCAGGCTATGATGTTCCCATTGCTGGGACACAGACCTCCTCTAAATGTGACGGAGCAGGTCGTTATCCGTCTCTGGACCCAGTACGGTCTTTGAATTTTTAGGTTAGAACCTAAAAATTCAAACCACAGGCCGGTGTCCTCAAGATGTTTTCCCAAGTCATTTTTTTAGCTAGTCAGAGGAAAGTCTTGCCCTACTGTCCATTTCTATTTATCTAATTCACCTATAATCTCACTACAACTATTTCAGCCAGAACTTTCCTGACCAACAAAATCCCGGTACAGAAGCTCCCCCAAAAATCGATCACATTTGCACATCAAATAATAATGCCGAACGAAACCGGTTTCTGTTCTAAAGGAGGGTAGGACAAATACGTCCAAAGCTTGGACCTCTTTGTGTGATGTCTTGGGTAACAATTGACGGGAGCCGTATGGAGTTCCAAGTGGGGATCAGAATGTTTTGAACTACGTTTTGTGAATAAAGACCAACATATACGCAGCCGTATATATTATTCACTGTCTCGTAAGTGTCATGGTCGCAAAGCATGATGATGTACATACTTGGGCAAAGTGTTATTGGATTTTGTCATGGGTAATAGGGTAGATGAAAAAAAAATCAAATTAGTCCGTCAGATAGATTTCCAAAAAATATTGAACACATATTTTTCCTTTTTTCACGGAAACAAAAAATGAAGACGATACAGTGCGTCGAAAACTCGTGTGACGTCACACTTGAGTACATTTTTTACTCAAATGTGACGTCACAAGCCCCCCCCACTCATGATCTTTGACACGTTTTATCTTCGTCAAATTTTATTAATTTCATAAAACAAAAAACATGTATCCAATATTTTTCGATAATCTAATTGACGGACTGAACAGAATCATAATTTTTTTAGTCAGTCATCATCCCTATTACTCACCCAGCCCAGGGTCTGGATTTATGCCCCGTTGATGTCTATTACGCCCTCAGGCTCGGTGGAGCGACGGTGGCTGGTGGCAACTGGATGAGAGTTGCCGTGAATCGATTTAGGTAAGTGGCGTGCGATTAGAGAGGAGTGCTATGTCCAGCAGTAGGCTGTTGTAGGTCATGATGATGTCTATTAGTTACATTGGACATGTAAAGGAAGCTGGAAGCTCGAAGGGACCTTCTGGATTTTCATTAGTACACCTACATTTCGGTACCATGTAATAGGGGGCGTGCCTATTGCCATCAACCGGGTATAAATCAGACACCGTGGCTGCTGCCGTGAACCCAGGACCTCACGCTTTATCATTTAATTTTAAAACACGACAATTTTATAGAAATATAAATAAAAATATCCTTTATCATTCATCATGCTCACAATTAGCACATAATTATGTACCTATTGTAGGTATTGCATAAAAGTTAATATTAGTTAAAACTTACAAAATTTTCCTCGCAAAACAGCAGCAAATTACCTTTATATGTATTGTTTGCTAAAATGCAATTGCGTTCAATGTTATTTCAGTGCAAAAACGGCACGTGTAGTGAATCATTGTTTTGTTCACAGTTTAGTTTAGCTGCACTGAGGTCAATGGCACTTAGTTGAACACTTCCTCTGCTCGTATAGGTAGGTATATAATAATATTATGTACAACGTTCAGTTGTTTGCATGTGCCTTCTTTCCTGCAACGATTTAGTGGCTTGCTTTAAAATGAATAACAGAATTATGAAATGTATTACTTCACCAGATGGAAAGGCCCATTAACAGTTTGCCGGACCTGGGAATCGATCCTAGGACCTCAAGTTCAGCAGTCACGCTTGCGGCTACTACACTAAGGCAGTCTTCTTCTTTATCGTGTGGTTAGTGCCTAACCAGGTGTAAAAGTTTTAATACCGCCCATGGGCCTCTGACTTGGCTTTACATGCCGTCAAAAAATATCTCTCAGGCATGCTGGTTTCTTCACGATGTTTTCCTTCACCGAAGCAAATGATAATACAACATTGTAAAACCATTATTACATAATAAACTCATGTTTATTATGCTTATAAATGATTTGGCATTATTGGAATGAAGTGTCTTATGTCACGATGTTTTCCTGCAATGCATTACTCAATCCACTGTAATAAACAAACTAACTTCATCTAAAAGTTTAAAAAGATTACGAAACCTACATTTTCCCCCTAAAACCTAATTGAAAGGACCTTTATTAACATTAAAAAGTAAAAGGACAAGTAAAATAAAAAGGATGACGTTTTTATTTCAATGTCAAAAGTAAATTATGAAAAATAAATTGCATTGTATACCGCCAACCCTTTGCAAGAAAACTTAGAAGTGTAGATTTTTTAAAATAACTCTTTCAAAGTCAGGGGAAAAATCTGTTGCAAAACGTTAGGGTTGTTCCCTTTCTGTTTCACAACTTTATTTTTGTTTTGCAATACTTTTGGCACGTGCATTTTTTCGTGTTTTATGATTGTATTTTATGTTGATAAGTTTATATTCGAAACATTTTATACGTTTTCTTACCTCTTTGTTCCAACCCCCTAGCTGGGGGCCTTACACTCGGGGCGGGTACAGGATAGTCCGGTTAAGCAGAAGCCAGCTTCATAGGTTGACCTGCGAGAATCTAATAAAAAAAACATGTTTCAATATTTTCAAGTTGATGTTACGAAACACGGTTTTATTTTAGTGTTACAGCAGGCTGAAAACTCGTTTTTATTAACGTTTTACAGATGATTACGATGTGATTGGGTGCTACGTTTTTCTCATTATACACTGGCCTGCAAAACTAAGTATCACACTTTTAAAATTGCAATAACTTTTTAAGAACACAAGATATAATTTCGAAACAAAAAGGACTCGAAAAAGAGATTAATTTTGTACATAAAAACTAATAAAGCTGCTAAAAATTGGCTATAAAACGTTTTTTATTTTAAATCTCTAACTTCTATAGGTTAGAAAAAAATTAAAAGTGTAGTACTGAATTTTGCAGGCCAGTGTATTTATTGACATGTGTATCAAGAGATGGTTTTGTTGCCAGTATCGGCTCCGTAGAATAGCTCCGTAGACTAGCTCCGTAGACTAGCTTCGTAGACTAGGTCCGTAGACGTAGATTATGCAAGGTGATCAACGGTCGACCAAGCTATTTGGTTTACATTTTACAATGTAATTTGCATGTTAAAATGTAAACCAAATAGCTTGCTCGACCGTACTATACGTGATAACTGTTTTAACGTCGGTGCCCCTTGTATAAGTTCAGCACTTAATTTTTTAGTACCTAGATATCTGTGTACTTGGTATCAAAGATACACGCGGAAACCAGGACCAGTTTGAGTCACAGGTAGGTAAAGTCATCCGCTAAAATAAACATATAAGTTGAACGAGAACCTTTTAAAATAGGAATCAGAACACCGAGGAGCTTTTAAATAAACTTGAGCGCTTGCAAAATATCTGTATTCTTCGTTTCGTTTTTAATCTTAAAAAATATGATCATGTTTCTAATTTTCGCAAAATGCTCAAGTGGCCCCCAATTCGACTTCGCAGGAACTCTCGGATATTGTGTCTGCTATTTAACATCCTTCACAACCCTAAAACGCCATCCTATCTGCGGGAACGGTTTTCCTACTCTCGTCCCTCTGATGCACCTTGCAGGACGCATCTTAGGAACCTCCTCAAATCCCCTCCACACTCTACCGACTTCTACTCCTACTCCTTCACTGTCCACGCCGTGCGGTTGTGGAATTCACTTCCGCCTGACATTAGGGACTGCCAAACTGTTGCAGTTTTCAAGAAAAGAGTAAAAGAACATTACCTATCCATTTCTTCATAATTGCATAAGTATTTATTATTAGTTATTGTATTGTATTTATAGTATTGTAATATGTTTTTCTTTGTATTTATGAGTAGGTATGTATGTATTGTATATTATATATAAAATTGATATCTGTTTTATGTATTCCATTTTCTTTTCTTTTTATTAACACACTATGTCTACATCTCTTTTTTAGTATCTCCTTTCGCAGGTATGCTGGAAGAGATTTCTTTAGAAATAAGCATCACCTTTGTACTATTTTCTGTTCCTTTCTACTTTTCTTTATATTTAGTGTGTACATAAATTGTTAAATAAAAATAAATAAATGAAACATTATTTTTAGTGATTTCTATCTTTTCAATCAGTAAGAAAAATTGTCGGAACAGTTGTTTGTGATCTCACTCGCTCGGGCATTTCAGTCATGGCAGATGGCAACTATCGGGTACAAGCAGCCAAAAACAAGAAATCTCCATTTTAAAACATAGACCTGACTAAATACATGTCTCATGCATGACATGTCAGAGAAAGCTAGTCATTTAATGATCGTATAATTAGAAAAAGTCTCACAAACTGTAAAACCAGAATACTAAGATGAGCCATTAATCTTCTATTATGGTCAATAAAATCATAGATTCGTTTTTTTTTTGTAGAAATCCTTGTAGGCATATGAATCCCTAAGTTGTTAGCGTCCGAATGTAATTAGTTAGCATGTTTAAATCATTGAAACTGATTTACTTTTCTAAAGTAATCCCAAAATATATATATCACGACAATGTGAAAAGAAAATGCACAAATGATTTAGATTATTTTGTCCTTTTTTGTCTGAATGAAGTTAGGTAGCTGTTGAGGAGATCTTACCACAAGCAAGCGAGATAACCAAAGAAGAAGAGTTAAAAAAAAAGTGCGAGTCGGACTCACGCACTTAGGGTTCCGTATCTTTACAACTTTAAACAAAACTGCAAAAAAAAACACGTTTGTTGTATAGGAGCCCCCCCCCCCCTTTAATTATTTATTTTATTTTAATTTAATTATTTACTTTGCGGCAGCGGACAACCTTAAGCGGCGAAAATATAGTAACCTTATTGGTAACTATATTTTCGAACCGTCGACCGAACCGTGGGGTCCGAGCGCTCACAGCCTTTTCAAGGAAATTTCAAAACGCTTAGTTGACACTTCCCGTGACCCTAGGACTGGCTTTAACCTTGGCCAAAGGCTTAGCGTTGCCGTACAGCGTGGTAACGCCGCCAGCCTTTTGGGGACATTACCAGTTGACAGTGTTGAGGAGGAGTTTTTTGACGCCATTTTCTAAGTTTTTAATTTAAGTTAGTTTAGTTTATTTTAATAGATTTGTAAATAATGTACATACTGAATTCAAATAAATTTTGTTACATTAAATTCTCTATGCTAAAAATAAACTTACATTTTGCATTATTTACTTTTAAAGTGAATTTACAACTAAATATTCTGTGAATATTTCAATCGTCTACTTGTTAATGTTATAAAAATGGGGCGAAAAATCACGTTTGTTGTATGGGGAGCCCTATACAACAAACGTGATTTTTTGCCCCTTAAATATTTATTATATTCTGTTTTTATTATTTGTTGTTATAGCGGCAACAAAAATACATCATCTGTGAAAATTCCAACTGTCTCATGTTCTGTGTTCATGAGATACAGCCTAGTGACAGACAGGTGAACAGACGGACAGATGGAGAATGGAGTCTTAGTAATAGGGTCCCGTTTTTACCCTTTGGGTACGGAACTCTGAAACCTAGCTGATATTATTAAAAAAATTAAGTGATATGGTTTTTAACCATCACAATTTCTTGATGATCTAGAGGCCCATCACGAAGGCTGGTGCGAGGTGGTGCAGGTGAAGATTACCTGGAAGGATATGGGAGAGGCCTTTGCCTAGCAGTGAGACAGACAGGGCTAAAAAAAAAAAAACTTACTTTATATATTTTATGTTATTCTTTGAAGAATGCACAAATAATATTGAACGTCTAACGGTAACGTACATTGACTGTACACTAAGGTACATTACTCATCTCTTTTGCGACCACCTCCTTTGTCTTTCACACATAATCCTGCAAAAGAAAATTCACGCACACAGTCCGAACGCAGTCCCAAGATTTGGGGCCCTCATACCGGTCTCAGAACTGGTTGTATGGCCTTCAAACCGCGGAAGGTTTTCTACTGCGGCCCCGCAACTGATGCGACTGTGAATGGGTTCAAACTACATTTTTTATAACTGGTATGTATATTGGCAAAATGGCCGTCCTGATATAAATATTGATATTTAGCTTTTCGTTGTTTTATTCAATTAATAGCTTATCCCCGCGGCTTTGCTTGCGTTGAGGTCTCTCTGTAGCGTAATATCAAGATATAAAATATCTTATGTACTTATTCAATTTATAAACCAACTGTGTGCCAAATTTAATCCTAATTCAATCAGCAGTTTTTGCGTAAATGGTAACAAACATCCAACATTCGTAGTAAAAAATTAGTTTATTTTAAATGTATTTTACAAGGATGTTGATATGTGGTTTGGTTTTACATTTTGAATGTACAAATGCTGTTTAATTGAACAAGACAGGTAAGTATGCAAAATTGAACTTTAAAAAATGTACATAATTAATGTTCAGGTATTCCATCTTTGTGGTTTAAAACAGTTCGATGTCGTTTAGAAATAATTGATTACTTTCTGCACTACTAACACGGGACCTGACATAAGTATTAAAGTGAAGTCAGAGTGCGTATTCTTAGGAGTAGAATTGTAAAGGCACTATCTATTTAAACTTTTACATTGAGATACAGAATAAAAGGTCCATGTCTTATTAAAAAGATGAGTAATTGGATCTTAGTTTGGAGTACAATAAAGTAGGTATAATTTTGTCTATTAAGACAATCCATGGTTTTACGTGCTTTCCATGGCACGGAGGAAACTCGGTATGTAATAGGTGGTCACCCATCCACAAACCGACCGTGGAAAGTGCGGTTTAAAGATCTGTCTGTGCGGCTGTTAGTATTTAGCCACGAGCTCCTCAGACTGTTCAAATGCACTCTATATCAACAATGATGATAATTCATAAAGTGTTTACACATTGAGTTTAGACTTATTAATTTTAAAATGAACTCATTAGCATCAGTAAACATCTGCTTTACACATTTGTAATAATGTTTCCTGTTTTAATAATATACCATGATTGATTACCAAAAAATTTAGTCATTAATAATTTAAATATAATTCATTGCATGCAAGGCTGACTGTTATGTAATTGTCGAAATTAATTTATTGTGATTTGTACAATAATTATGGTATTAATTTTTGGAACCTAGTTGGCAGGAAACCGAGCCTTCATAATAACTCAATAAGCACCTAAACTCGTAATAAGTTTGAGTTTTGTGCAAGGAAAATAAAAACAGTTTTTTATTAACCGATGAAAAAAAAGGAACAGGTTCTCAATTCGACTCGTATATTTTTATTTTGCAAGTTCCTATAAATGACTGTGAACAACGAAAATGTTGGCGGTAAGTATTTTACTACCATTGGGTAATTATCTGTTTGAGATATAACTCTGTTGTTACCAAAGACGCATATAAAGTTTAGCTACGCCAACGTTTATGAAGCGATTATTTTAATAAAATCTATGATGAGGATAGTACCCGTCTTCGTATGCACCTAAATGTATTGCAGATATATTCTTTTATTCTTGTTTTCCTTATTCATAACACATTACCAATCTGCATTTAATAAGAAGATTGCAATTATTTTTTGCACGTATGCAATTTCGTAGCACCGCTACGTCGTAGAAATGTCGTAGCTGCATTGCTACGCGGTGCATCGCTGCACGTAGCGCATCTCGTAGACGTCTACAGAATGCGTTCGTAGCAAACGATTGCTACAAATTCTTGTATATTTTATGCTTTGCACATTTTATTTCAGACACAGTTATTAAATATTTTACCCGTAATTTTATACTATAAAGACGTACAACGACGTCTTTACATTGCGTGACGAAAATCAAATAATGAAGGACAGGACATCTAGCTAGGCGTGGCGATAATTTGGTTCCAGATGAGGCTGGGACATGAACATGGAGATTGATGGAGACCAGAGAGAGTGGGTGAAGTCTGGATGATGATGATGATGATGAATATGATATTTAATTTCTAAATTTAAACCCACATTTGCATGTCATAAAATTTTACGCCTAAGAATTATAAATGTTATTAAAAGTTAATTGCTAGTAATGAAGCTGTGTGTTATACGCATGCGCGAACGTCGTGACATAAGATGCGCGTGAGAACGCTCCCGGCTAACGAACTCGCGCCGCTGGTTTATTTTCATTCCTATGTTTTGGCCACTGCGATAGCGCAGTTGGCTAAGATGAGTGAAATTGTGGATAAGAATGATTGCTGATTGCTAGCGAACTTCTGTAAACGTTATGTTACTACTCATATCATGATACCATGATACTAGTTAACTGATTTTGATCTTGTATATCTTCATTACATAATTTGACAAAACTTCACTTGTTTATTTAAGAAATCTTCCCGGAAAAGTGCATGAAAGGTCCCTCCCCCTGCCAAATTATTGGCATGCTTAGCCTGGTGCTATAAGGAAATCTAACAGCCAGTAATAAACAATTAATGTTGTTTAGGGAGTTTGTGGCTTAACCATAAATGGGCAGTTTACGCATTATTACTTACATACATATATTTAATGCAAAATTATTTCCGAAAGCATGCAAATTATTTGGTATTTATGTTTCATTGTCATTACCATGTTACTGAAGCTCGTGGCAAAATAATAATAGCCGCTCGGGTCGATCTTTAGGTTTAGCCGTGCTTGCCTAGGTTGGTCTGTGGATGGGTGACCAGCCTTTTATACCGAGTTTTCTCTGTGCTTCGGAAAGCACGTTAAGCTGTTGGTCCCGGCTGTCATTTGCAGATCTTTGACAGTCGTTATAGGTAGTCAGTGGCCTAAAAAGTCTGACAACCAGTCTTACCAAGAGGTATCGTATTACCCCGTACTAACTGGGTTGTGAAGGTCAGATAGGCATGCAAAATACTGGTATTCAGCTGCATCCGGTTGGACTGGAAGCCGACCCCAACATAGTTGGGAAAAGGCTAGGCAGATGATAAAGTCGTTACCATGTTGGTTAAAATTTTCCTTGTGCAATTTTTATTTGTTAGTTTAGCTTTCATAACAGTTACTTACTAACTGAAAATATTGTATTAACCGGGAAAATTATAGTTTGTATTTAATTTACAAATTTGAATCATTATTGAACAAATCAATTGTATAAGGAAAATTAGGTAATTTTCTTACATAGATACAATATTCACACGTCACTGAAAACTGCAATATGAGAAAATTATCAATTACCTTCACTTTTATTCGCATTTGAATCACAAAACACCTAAAACCGTTATTGTTACCACAACAAGAAATCGAGTTAAATAATGAAGTCGCAATCTAAATACCTAAAGCACTAGGTATTACACAAGACATTCACAAAGCCTGACAGAATGCCGCCATTACCCACAAATCTCCCCTGACCGATCTCTGAACATCTAAGACAATAGCAAGACCTCGATCCCTATTAAAGTAAATAGGTACAGACCGTAAACACATCTAACAACATCTATAAGGGCACCTTAGAAACTTGATATCGAGATAACGAGTTAGCTACAACACATCAACCTTGATAGGCACAAAACCATTGTTTCAATAATAATTCTTATCCAACCTTTACCTAATCTAAGACGCTTCTAAAATAGTACACACTCAGACGTATACTAAACACATGTTTTATACAACCACAGTCTAAAATATTTTTTGCGCCAATCCTTTTCAAATGGAAGAGCAAAAGAAGTTTTCTTTGTAATTTTTTTAGCCTGTGACACTGTAATTTTTAAACGATGACTAGATCGGAGCGGACAAAGAAATAGACATGCAATTTGACAGTTGAGTGAACTTTGTTACGATGTTTTATAAACTATCCATTTTCTACGATTGCTGTTTTCCTAGATTTTGCTTTTGCTTGTCCTGACTCTTTTGACCTAGTTCTAGGGGGTCTAGGAATTTGATGTTGGTTTCTAAGAATTAAATACAGAAGAATGAAAGTCAATGTTATTGACTGCCATAGAAATGGAAAATATGGCATTTGAGAAAGAAACAAAATGTTACCGAATGAAATAACCTGAGCATATACACACATCAAAAATGTCTAGGGATCAAGCATTTTTATGCGGATTTCTTGAGATTGAGATGTGGCTTTGTAATAAATTTATGATTTTATAAATTTATATGGATCCTTTTTGGTGCATTTCATAATTTGAATCAGGAACTCTCAATCAAATTCGAGTAAAAGATGAAAATAAGCTGTCAATATTTTCCCTATAAAAACATACAACGCATTGAAGACATTATTAGTGCTACTGTTTCCCTACTACTGATTAAAACCAACGTTATTATGGAGCGGCGACGTCATTTAAGCAGGGAAGAAATGCTCAGAGCCGTGGGAATGATAGAAGCTGGTTCCCGGCAACGTACTGTAGCTTTAGCTCTGAATACAAGTCAGAGTGTTATCAGTCGACTTTGGACACGTTACCGAAGCACTGGTACCGTGGCTGAGCGCCATGGAGGACGGTATCGCTGCACCACACGGAGACAAGACCGATACATTCAAATCTTAACTCGAAGAGCTCCAACAATAACCGCCATGATGTTAGCCGTGAGGCTTCATCACTCTTCAGGGAACTTAATTAGCGACCAAACAGTCAGAAACCGCTTGCATGAAGTGAACCTTCATTCCCGAAGACCGCTACGGGTACCACCTATAGCAATGCACAATCGTAGGATTCGATATCAATGGGCTCTTGAACACAGAAATTGGGCAGAAGAACAATGGCGTTTCGTGTGCTTTTCTGATGAGTCTCGTTTTGGTATGAGACCGGATACAAGACGTATACGACACTGGAGAACCCCTGGACGCCAACAGCGATTAAAATCCTGCCAGGAAGTCCATCCTTATAGTGGTGGAACCATCATGGTATGGGCGGGTATTTGGATCGGCGGAAGAACTGAGTTGATTTGGATCAGAGGCAACCTCAACGCTCAAATTTATGCTGAGACGATTGTATCAGACGTCATCGTTCCTCTACAAGTGCAAATCGGTCCCTTATTTCAGTTAATGCATGATAATGCACGACCGCACACCGCAAGAGTTGTAAGACAGACTCTCGCCGCAGCTAACATCAATGTCCTGCCCTGGCCTGCTCAGTCGCCAGACTTGAACCCGATTGAGCATGCATGGGATATGCTACAGAGAAGAGCTCTGCCGAATATGGAGGGTATCCAGTCGCAAGAAGACCTTTTTTTGTTGTTGCAACGAACATGGGCGGCCATTCCACAGCGTGATTTGGATGAACTCATTTTGAGTATGCCAAACCGATGTTCTTGTGTTGTTAGTGTTCGCGGTAGAAACACGGATTATTAATTGTTTAAGTTACCCAATAAAATTTTAAAGAAAACTGTTATTTCAGTCTTTTTTTCGAACTTTAATGTTAGTGGTTCAAATGTCAAAAATCCCTTTATTAGGAAAATGGCAAATTTCTTTATTAATGCAAAGGTGACTTGGTTTATCGTTACTGTGACAAACGAAAACACTTTATTTGATGAATCCTTAAAGAAAATTTTAATTAATATCAATCAGGAGAAAAGTTATTGCAAAAATATATGTTGATCCCTAGATACTTTTGATGTGTGTATTTGTTTTCTTAGTTATAAGTTTTTTACTTTTTTCTCATAGCAGGAAGGTTTATTTTTGTGTACATACATTGCTTTAGTATTTACGATAAGTTAGAAAGAAAGAAATAATACCGAATAGTAATTGTGATTTTTCTTAGTAGCTCTCCTGAGTGATAACTGTACTTGCCGAACAAAAAGTTTACCAAATGGGATTCAATGTATGAATATCAAAATAGTTACGAAATGGGATTCAATGTATGACGATCAAAAAAAATAGTTACGAAATGGGACTTTTGTGATGCCATTTTGTTTTGTTGTCGAAATGGGAAAGTTACGAGATGGGCCGGAGCCATCGTATTATGGGCAGGGTCCCGGTAACCACATAGTGTGACATCTGGAGCGTAACTAAAAAATTCAAGGGTTAGGCAAAGGCGTACATGATATGGTAACACCAACGTTCTGTCAGTTATGTTCAAGACCCATGTAATAGAAGGCAAGACTCAATATGTTAAATCTGAATCGGAGTCTGAACTGACTCTGTGGCTGCTACTGAGAAATTTCTGAGTCATCATTCCAGTCTTACCGGGTGCAGCTGAATACCAGTATTTAACATGGAGCGACTGCCTATCTAACCTCCACAACCCAGTTAGTACTGGGTAATACTGTACCCCTTGGTAACACTGGTTGTCAGACTTTAGGGCCACTGACTACCTGTAACGACTATCAAAGATCTACAAATGACAGCCGGGACCAACGGCTTAACGTGCTTTCCGAGGCACCGAGGAAACTCGGTATAAAGGGTGTAAAAATCCTCCGAAGCTGAAAGGCACTTGTCCTCCCCGTCAATGCGATCATTTTTTTGTTCTACACAATACCTGGAAACCTTCTGGTTACGGAGATATTGGGGGGTCAAATTTCCAACTATTTGACAAGTTTTTTTAAAAGCAAGTTTTAATGTATGATTTTTATTTTAACCTGACCTCCGTTCTAGTCAATCCATCCATCAGCACAATGTTTTGAGTGCGTTACATTGAGTTCTTCCACAAAACATGATTTTTCACCCCCAAAAAAAAAGTAGTTTCCCTGTATCCCTGTCTGTGGTCACCTATCCACAGACCAACCTAGAAATTTCTGAAGTAAAATTTAATAACACTAAGCCTGAAGGAGAGAAAAGGAGAAGAACGGACAAGAAACTCCATCTTAACTGATACACTTACTTGTCATGATTTTTAAATATTATGAAGATTTGTTGTGATTTATTAAAAAACTAACATATAATATTGATAGTATTTGATGTGACCAAAGAGTTCATAGAAACTCTTTGGTCAAATTTTTGAATAAGTTCCCGCCAAAAAATAAAAAAAGGTATTCTATTTTTGAGGATGAAACAAAAGTTCTATTAAATGGAATTAATCTTTGAATTATAATTATGAATTAGATGTTATTTTAAGCTTGCTACGGATTTTAATACCAAGTTTGTATTCTTTAAGTAATTGCACAAGTTTATAAATACAATTGTTGATACTGGAAAAGGCGTATTATTACATACTAGGGATAGATACTGCTTCCAAAAAAAAAACTTCCATAGAAGTACTCGTAGTAAACTTTGTTAACTACAGAACAACACTGAGAAACACTTTTATAAAGTAAATTGCATAGTGATTTAAAACAGACAACGTTTGTGAAGCACTCGAGTTCGTATCGCTGATTCATGGCCGTCATATTTCAAGGCTTCCTTTGCGGTTTTCCTAAAATCTGGAACGTTTTGTTGGCTTTATTAACTTTGTCTAATTTAATGCCTGGGTTTAGATTTTGATTAAAATGGTGAATTTGAAAGAGGATAAGTGAAACTTGATTAGGTTTGTCAACAGGATAATCTAAGACTTTTTGTTTTGATTGGTCGTTGATGATTTAATTGACAGACATACCTACTAGTTTAAACAATATAAAAATGTTCCTTTTATATCATCGTCATCATCATTTCAGCCGATAGATGTCCACTGCTGGAAATAGGCCTCCCCCAAGTGTCGCCACATTGACTGATGACCTGAGGAAGGAATCCGCTGGATGCAAAACGCACGGGTCCTTTTATGTTTGGAATAAACGTCTGTTAACTCTGTTTCACTTCTGGGCAACGGTCGCCCTTCACTCTTTCCATTTTTTTGCGGTTTGGGTGTCTGTGCATGTAGAATTAATATTAGTAGAGTGAGTACAGATGAAACCGTAGAGTGTTACGTCAGTGCTAAGAAACAAAAACGAATTTGTTACTTAGTTTTTAGGGTTCCATACGCAAAGGGTAAAAACGGGACCCTATTACTATGATCGTATTATACATATATATTGCGTCTTTTCGTCTGTCTGTCACCAGGCTGTTTCTCATGAAACGTGATAGCTAGACAGTTACAATTTTCATTGATGATGTATTTCTGTTGCCGCTTTAACAACAAATACTAAAAACAGAATAAAATATTTAAGTGTAAGGGGCTCCCATACAACAAACGTGATTTTTTTGCGGTCCCTTCCTGCGCGCGAGTCCGACTCGCACTTGGCCGGTTTTTTGTTGAAACGTCAAACGTGACTGATACAGTTTTTATTATCCGCGACTTCAAAACTTTATTGTTATGTATATTTCTACCTACGCATTCTGTGCCTCAGACAACACACACCGTCTTGTGACTTCCCTTTATCCATCAAAATAAACGGCCTCAATCATTGATGGTAACTATTTTTTATCGACTATGCAATCATACTTATCTCTCTACACAAAGAAAAACTCTTCAAGTAAATCGAAGTAAAAATACTAACGAAAACGTACTTCCTGATAAAAGTCAGAACATGAGCCACGAACCTTATAATTTCCTTTATCGATTTATCGAAAATATACGTAAGAACTTGTTATAACGTGACGTTCTAACCAAATTATAGTACGGCTTTAACCAACGTTCTTGTGCACCGCCCCCTAGCGGAGAACCAACACGTGAGCCGAACATATGCAGAGGTCAATCAACCCCACATTATTATTGACAGCACTAGAAGTTGCAGGGGACATACCAGCACACATTTAATTAATAATGAGGATTTTTCGATGCTAGAATTCTACATCAAAATCCAATTTACCTTGAGCCACCTCGTCCCTTCGATTTGTTTAACTCTCGGGTGTTTTAAGAGGATTTTGTATGGTATGTAAATGTCGTGTTAAGCTGGTCGTGTTTTGAAGCAACGCACTCTGTTGCTAAGGGCTTCGTTCACGCATAATTGGCCCCCAGCCGGTCGCAGGCTTACGTCATCGCAATGTGCGATCAGAATGTATAGAACGCCTCGCAACGATGCTATGAGAAGGAAGTTTTAAAACAAACGTTTATAGAAAATAATTATAAACTTAAATGATTTTGTGTAAGCTATGGAGTAGAGCAGTTGGAGAGTTGCAGGGCTTTTAGCAGTTGCATGATGTTACGTTGTCAGGAGATTCCCAATTCGTTTTTTTTTTTGTGAAAATTCACTGAAATGTATTGATAAAAATAGCGGCGTTGGTAAATTTTGCCCATGCTTTAAATAGTTTATTGTTTTTCTATGTTGGTGAAAAGATAAAAACTAAAACTGCTAAACTTATTAACTTTAGATAAGTTGGTTTTTAAAAAAATACTTGGAAACGAGTTGTTTAAAATTGAGTCGTCGACAACCTTACTTTAGTTTTCGAGGTTAACTCAAATTCGTATAATTCATTTCGAGACAGGATGCGTATTTGATGAGGCGTTTTTTGGGAGAAAACATTGAATGTTAATTAATGCAATTCACGCAATTCTGAAATAACCAGAGAGGCGCGTTTCTTTGTGCAATTAAATTTATCAGTACCGCAAACCGGTGAAATTATTACGAGCCTGATGTGTTTCACTGCAGGGCAGGCCTCCCTTCCTTCTTTCCATTTATTTCTGTCTTTGGCTATTTGGGTGTACCAGCTATGGGAACTTTAAATTCTCAATATGTTTATACTGAAGTATCTATATAAATATCAAAATAAAGTTGTTTTTCAAACCATACTCGCTCATTGAGATTGGCGTTTATGCAGCAGTGTTCAGCATCACCTAGTTACTAGTTTAGTAACACACATAGTATTTCATTTTCGACGAGAATGAGGGTGTACTGCATCACTGAGCACGGAATTGCCTGCTCTGTCTTAATGGGAGTCCTAATTAAATTCGCAGTGCCGAATTGCGTCATGCGCATTACTTCTGTCATGATTGCCATTCAAAGCCATCAGCTGCAGCACGCTTCCTGATATTACCTATAAGACGATAAAACTACGATATCCTCGTCTAACTTTACGTTTTTAAAAGCTCATAATGTAGGTATAGGTTTAAACTGTTCACTAATATTTAACGATACGCACGATATAGCAGACTACCCATAACTTATTCTTATCGCTACCTATCTCTCACTTGATGCAAGAAAAATAAATAAAGCCTCCACTCCCGCGGGTTTATAGACTAGTTACGCTCACGTCGTTTGTAGGACACAAACAAGCGCCGTTCATAAATACGTAACTATCAATCTAGAACGAACGCAGGCCTTTGTTCCACAATTCATTACCTACACACCTACAAAGTCTAGGCCATCAACGGCTGCCTCATCTGCAGCCGGCCCTGACACCGACAAGGCCGACGCTAAGCCCTTTATCTAACGAGACACTGCATAAAGACGAGCCCCAATTTGTCCCCCAAACTTCACCGACCATTACGACTTTGAATTCCGCGCTAATGATTTGAAGACCAACTTTAATCACCCCACCTACCATCAGAACAAAGGGCACTTCAAAACTAACCCGACCTAAGAATATTTTTAGATAAAGCTACATTCGTCAGCTCGAACCGGGCATAATTTAAAACCTTAATAAAGCTCAGTACCCACACTCAAAATTGTTGGAGAGGCTTTCAATTTGCTTCATAATTGGCACCGTTCGGATAGGCAGATGATGTTTAAGTGCTTTTAATGTTTGGCGCTCGCAATATTATGTCGGGGATATCTGGCCGGTCCCGGCGGAGCACGAGCCGGATTAGGCCGCCGGTGGGGTTGCAGCTCCCGGCTCACCTTGGAGAGTAATTATAATGATCGGCGCCGGAACCCTAGTCTGGGACGGGAGTCTTCCTGGAGAGGCGTGCCGGGCGCGGGTGGCGCACTGAGGTACGCCCACGCGGCGCGCCCCGAGCCCCGCGCCCTCACGCTCCCCTCCCGCGCCCCCGCTCGCACGAGCGAGCGGCCCGTCCGCACCCCCACCCCACGCACCGTAATAACCCAATTTGTAAGAACCCCCCATTTTCAAGGACGGCCGTCGGTCTTTATGGCGGCGGCGACGGCGGCGTTGATTCCCGACCTTGTTTATTTCAGTTTCTTTTTGTTTAGGAACTGGCTGAACTTATTTTCGTACGTCTGTACCCGGCCGGGTCTCGCTTGTTTTTGTAGTGTCCGATGGTGATTTGATATGTCGATCACAAAGGACGCCACGGCTACCTTTGTGTACCTGTCCGTGGTGCTCTATATCAATTATGTAGTTCTCTTCAAAGGCGAAATACAGAATTTCTATTCCTTTAGCCGTGACACGATAAGTAATTGGTTGTATTTTGTTTGAATGTCGATCAGCAGCCCGTGAATTTGTTCGTTACGCTGGGTAAATACGAAGTTTGGGGATGCTTTTAATGTGAGCATTTGTGTAAAACTGACCCAGTTTAATGATATCTGGAAGTTGGTCCAGCCGTATCTCTGAGCGCTCGATACTGCTCCTCGGAGCCAGGGTTACGTAAGATGTAAAAACCGGCGTTACATGCAGACATGTAAGGCGGGGGTAGCCTCATTTGTTTAAGCCGTTCTAAAGTTCAAGGTCGTCCAAGGCACCCTTATCAAAACCCGTCCTTCTGGTCCGTCTAGACGGCTTCACACCTCCAACCCTTTGGGGGACCAGTTCAATTACGGATTGTATTTTTTTCTCGGACACTTAACCGCGATTATTGTTCCTACAATTTCAGTGTCTCCAGAAAGTCATTGACCGATCTTTAGAAAATTTTCTCAGTCGAATATTGTTTGTTACAAAGTTCACAAACAGTTTATTTGAAAATATAATAATATTAACCGTCCGTAATTTGTTCCTCTCTGAAATTTATTTTAACTAAACATCGTCGTTAATTAAAATGCCCTGTGCGTTTTGATTGGATTTTATGAGGTCTCATTAGTTACGAAGTCTTGTGATATTAAACATTATTATTTTCCTTATTTTTTCGGTGATGGATTCTGTTTGGTGACACGAACCGTGGTGTATTGATTACACGTGATTCGTCGTGCAACATCGACAACGCTGTAAAGGAAAATTAATTTTAAGGGTCTGCATTGTAGACGAAGGCCGTCCGTACCTACGTACGTATACATATTATATTCCTATGCGCATGCGAGTTGGGCTCCTTCAATCGATAAGTTCAATTAAATAGTTTATTTTGATACAGACCTTCCATTGGAGCAAGCTATCGATCAAAACAATTATGCTGTCTACCTCTAGGCAGTTATTTAGAAGACAAATAGACTAACGGCTGAACGTGCATTATTTCCGATGTTTGGCCGAAGGGTGGCGCTCTAAGGGTATATTAGGGATGTTAGAAACACACATCATTCACTTTTTATGTTGAGTTTTTTGATGACGTTTCTATCCAACTCTTGCATAATATGTTTATGTACAGTCGAGGACTTTTATTGATGAGCACCTTGCCACTATTCGTATTTTAGCTGTTTAACGCAAATCGGGTTTATTCGGTAATATTCGTACTTGTGAATAAAAGTGCAAAATTGGTAAGTAGTGAAAGTGGCTTATCAATTAAAGTCCTCGACTCTACGTCCACTGCAGCTGTTCCTCGGATACACTCTGTACGATAAACAATTAATTCTTGATTGTTGTCACAACATACAACTAATAACGTAGTAAACTTATGGTTATTGCCCATCCTCAAACGGCTTATAATCATGACTGAAACGCAAGGTAACATTGAAATCGTTCCTCGTTGACTGCCTCGTTGGTCGAGTGGTGGCAAGAGCGACTGCTGAACATGAGGTCCTGGGTTCCATCCCGGGTCGGGCAAAGTATAATTGGGTTTTTCCATTAGGAATTTCTCAGTACCCGCCACGGAGTCGGGATTTGTGTCCGGTAGTTGGAAATAGGCTCGCCCCTGACATGATACTTAAAACATAACTGGAGAAATGTTTGTGTACTATTATGTACACCTCTACCTAACCCTTTGGGGATTACAGGCGTGATGTTATGTTATGCTATGTTAAATAGTTCCTAAAAACACGCTATATTTGGAAGCTAGGAAATTAAACTTTCTATGATTTAACACATTTAATTAAACTCCAAATAACGCTCACATGCCAATTTCGTTTTGATACAAATTTAATTAGGTATGCGCAAAGTTTGCACAGTTTTAATTTGAATTGGTACGTATAGGGAACGTTAGGTTACCTACACAAATATTTGTTCACCATTAATATTCGAGAATCATGTCTAGTGATATAGGTCTTGTTGGAATGTTATGGTATCTTAATCAAAATGTGTATATGTTCCTGTGAATGGCCGGGTGGGAATCAGTAATTTGTACAAAAGTTTTTCTGGAATTGTACCTAGTAGTCCAAAGAGTATATTGCAGTGATAGTCTGGTGGTGTGATCATCAGACTGCCAATTCATAGGTCTCCAGTTCGAACCCAAGAACACACCTCTGATTATTCGGATTCATGTGCGTATTGTATAACAATCACTTGCTTCGGTGAAGGAAAACATCGTGAGGAATCCAGCATGCTTGAGAGATATTCCCCGACGGCATGTAAAGCCAAGTAAGTCAGAGGCACATGGGCGGCATAAGAACTCTGATACCAGGTTAGGCACACTAACCACACAATAAACAAAGAAAAAACCTAGTAAAAAATACCTCCTGACATTTTCAGGCCAAACGGAGACTAGCCAAAAGAAATAATATAGTGCAAGAGCTCGTGCAGTCTCTCTTTTCTCAGTCTCATTGTCCGATGTCATGCCAACCGGAGGAAGATCAGCCACAGATCCTTTTGCCTTTCGAGACACGAGGGTATCATACCGTCAACTTCATAACTCTCGGTCAAAAACTAACCCTGGAAAAGAAATTACTACCTTTTTACTTTGGCCCAAAGGCAAAATTATCAGAACACATACATGTGCACAAAAACCCTTCCAAAATCGTCTAAAAAGTCTTACCAAGGGGTATCGTGTTACCCAGTACTAACTGGGTTGTGGAGGTCAGATAGGCAGTCGCTCCATGTAAAATATTGGTATTCCGTTGCCTAGACTGAAGCCGACCCCAACATAGTTGGGACAAGAAACATCGTCTAAAAGTTCAGGCATTGAAATGCCTCAACTTACAGATCGTCTATCTAGTTATTTCAATATGAACGTACTTTTAAATAAAGTACCCTCATTACTAGTTTTCTCTTGGTCGGCATGTTGTCTAACAAACAATCTACTCCAGCTAGCAAGATTTATCTTATACTACTATTTGTGTAACAATAAAGTGTAAAGGGAACGAAGGAGCCTGGAACTCACGACACATGGAATCCTAGTGTGAGTTTCAGGAATCAATGCATTGAATGTACTTTTTTATACAATAAATTATTCTTATTCTTATCTTTAGATTTTTTTTTATTGATGCTAGAAGTACCAAGTGCGATACATCGTCCTATCATCTTACATAAGGGGAAAGCACCAGGATAGCCCACGAAATTCCAATAAAAAATATAAACGCGCAAATTTTACCCCTTAAATCCCATTGAATGTCTATTTCACGAAAAAGTCATTCAATGGGATTAAATGAACTTAGAGGGTTGTATTGACGATTTAAATAACTACAACTCTGTAAAGCCATATTTTTTACGATAGCGAATCATATTTTAATTAAGATACAACCTGTCACTTACCGGAAAAATGAATAAAAACGTGAGAAAATTTTATTTTCACGGGCTATTCTTGCGCTTTCACTTTAAACCTAAAAGCAAAGGAATGTTACAATAAAGTCACTAGAGACTAAAGTAAGTTACAACTGGAGTCCGCCTGACATATACGATTATTAAATTACTGCCTGTGTTTGATTTGGGTGTAGCCCCGGTCTGTGGTTTGGACCTTTTTAAGAATTGTATGTTACTTCATTCCTGGTGGGATAAACTGAGAATAATGTGCTCTAAGAGAATTTATGTTTGTTCACTCGAAAATATATATTTCTGTTGCTAGGCTGGGTATTTAAGTTTATAAAAGGTGTGGTAAATTGAAACAAGGAAAGTGTCTTAGTCGGAGGAAAATGGCAAACTGATTGAACCAAGAGGTTAAGTGTATTCATTACCTTTAAACAACACAATGGACACGTGTAAAGGTTCATCACATAGACCTAGGTCTATCAAAAGTTGGAACTTGAAACACTTGAACACTTGGAACTTGAAACACTTGAACACTTGGAACTTGATCATCACCATTTCAGCCGAAAGACGTCCACTGCTGGACATAGGCCTCCCCCAAGTGTCGCCACATTGACCGGTCCCGTGCCACTTTCATCTATTCTGTAAATAAAGGGTGTAAATAGACCCTTAACGAAGACGAAGAACACTTGTTATCCCCATCGTTGCGATCTTTTTTTAGTTAAGGACCATACTTACCTGGGAACCTACTAGTTACGGAGATATTGGAGGACAATGTTCCAACTTTTTCAAATACTAGTTTTTAAAGTCATAACTTTAAATACCTCCATAACTCGTTTACTATTAAATGCGCCCATCAGAACAATGTTTTGAGTACGTTACATTGAGTTTTACCGTAAAAAGTGATTTTTCACTGCAAAAAAAAAGTCACTTCCCAGCAATATTTTTTACGTATAATTACTACGTACAGTATTTGTACCCAGTCTTACAAAACAAGTTCCTGGCTAAATAAGTCGATCGTCGATCAGGTCGATCTTTAGGTTAAGCCGTGCTTGTCTAAGTTGGTCCGTGGATAGGTGACCAGTGACCACCCATAATTTACCGTCTTTTCTCCGTGACTCGGGAAACACGTTAAGCCGTTGATCCCAGCTGTCATTTGTAGATTTTTGACAGTCGTTTGACCTGAAAGTCTGAAACAACCAGTCTTACCAAGTGGTAGTAGGAGTCGTATTGCCCAGTACTAACTGGGTCGTGGAGGTCAGATAGACAATCGCTCCATGTAAAATACTGCTGCATCCGATAAGACCCCAACATAGTTGGGAAAAAAGCTAGCCAGATGAAATCTAACAAAACAATACTATGGATAGGAAAGCTGTGGGTGCACTCGCACTTGCAATATTAGGCGGCAGAAGCGTAGGAAGACATATCGGTTGAAAGTTGATAAATGATGGGTAGACAATGGAATTAACCTTTTCGGTAAAACATTGACAAGGTGCCCACCTCCCTGTATTGTGGGCACAAGAATGACGACAAGGCCAATTTAGACGATAGTCACTTACAAAACACAATTCACCCTCCATGACATAATGCGTCATCAACAGTGCTGTAATTAAAATAATATATTTCATTAACAACGTAGTTATTAAAGGGGTGAATACAAAAGTCATATACAACCGTAGTTTTGTACGATAACATCTGAAAGAGTAAAATGACTCACGAAAATACTAAAATAACGAAACTGCCTTAGACTTTTATGCAAGCATAAATATTGTTGTCTTGCATGCACGTTGCAAAACACGCGTGTTTGTAATAGCTTATGCTAATGTGTGAGGCATCGACTAAAATAAAAATGTGAGTATCACACGCCAGATGCCTAAAGATACCATCTGTGATGTACTGGTCCTTCGAAAGGATTTTTAAATGTTTAAAGAGGTAAGGTCTAGTTTAGCAGGTTATGGTCTATCTGCTGATAGGTGACCACCCGTAACATACCGAGTTAACTCCGTGCCTCGGAAAGCGCGTTAAACCGTCGCGTCCGTGAATTGTAGATCTTTGACAGTTGTTACCGGTAGTTAGTAGCTCGAAGGTCTGACAACTAGTCTTACCAAGGGGTTATCGTATTATTCAGTTCTAACTGGGTTGTGAACGTCAGATAGGCAGTCGTTCCATGAAAAATACTGATATTCAGCTGCATCAGGTTTGACTAGAAGACCCCAACATAGTTGGGAAAAGGCTAGGCAGATAATGACGGTCTATCTGCTGGCTTTATCATTCATTGTTTGGCAAAAAGAATATAATTAAAATATGGGCTTTATGTATTGTTCTTTAAATATACTTTACATTGGCAACATAAATTAGCAGACAGATCGCTGTCAGCGGGCTTACCGCCGCCAATGCCAATGTAAAGTTTAACTAAATAAAAATACTTAAAGCCTATATTTGAATTATATTATTTTTGCCGGGTGGGAGCGGAGTCGTTTATGTGGGCTAAGACCTTAAGACGTTCGTGTTTTTAATACGGTCCGACCATCAGATGTCCATGATGTTTCGGAGGCATATAAGGATGTTCAGAATATACACTTCATTAGATGCGAAATGGACCCCTTAATGTGAGAAAAGCAGGTGCAACATCGGTCCAAGTGGAGACGTCATGTGCACCGGTAGGTTAACACCTTTGAAAAGAAAAGAAGGTCGCATCAGTGTGATTTAAAACGTTATAGTGAGTTTTTCGGCCAAAGTTGGATATGCTAGCCATTTGAGAGCACATGAAAAAGCAGCATACCAAAGCTCTCGACAACTACCCTAGAACACCATCAAATGTTATCGCTGTGGCCAAAATCGCGTAGATGGCATGATCATCATTAAGAACCATAAGAAAACTAAGCATGGCAAACAATTCATGAAAGTAGGTTTCAAAAAAAATCTTCTCAAACCCACTTTTATTTAACACAATGTTGTTAACCTACAATATTATACGTAACGATCAGAATATCAACCACCATACAAATGCAACAAAGTTACGTCGAAAAGGTCTTTCAGTCCGCGAATCAACAATTCAGAATTACAGTCGAAACTTCCGAATTCTTTTATGATACGTTTCTCCTCCTTTGTTTACGCTTGACTGCAATATCTGGCTGTGTCAATGCCAAGATCACGCACTCGGTCCGCCATCTTTTATTCACGTTCTAGACAAAATTATGCACGAAATTCTTAAAAAATATAACTGTGTCTTAAAGTACGGATGATACTGTACTGTGACCCTAAATTCTTTTTATAAACTTTTAATAAAGATTCCTACATCTTTATTAACAGTTTATAAAAAAAATTTAGGGTCACAGTACCAAAAGCACGGGTCAAATTTATCGATCGGTTTTCTAAGGAAAGTTGCACCAGTTGTATGTAGGTGGATAAGTATCCTTATTCTACGTTGAAAGGGTGTCGTGGACGGTACCTAAAACTTATTTAATGTTCTCAATTGTTAAAAGATTACCTTTTCAAGAAATCCTGCCAATCGTCGAATGGAGCTCAGGTAGCAATTAATTCAGATATCATGATGTACTGGAACAGCGACTTGAATATCAATTCTGAGAAAGGCTTAATATGGACGCTTGCATTTGGGTGCCCTCATTGCTTTTCATCATCTGCCTAGCGTTTTCCCAACTATGTTGGGGTCGGCTTCCAGTCTTACCAGGTGTAGCTGAATACCAGTATTTTACATGAAGCAACTGCCTATCTGACCACAACCCAGTTACTACTGGGTAATAACCCCTTGGTAAGACTGGTTGTCAGACTTTTTGGGTCACTGACTACCTACCTGTAACGACTGTCAAAGATCTACAAATGACAGCCGGGACCAACAGCTTAATGTGCTTTCCGAGGCACGGAGAAAACTCGGTATGAAAGGGTGGTCATCCCTAGACCATCCATCCATAGACTAACCTAGGCAAGCACGGCCTAACCTAAAGATCGACCCGAGCGGCTGTTATTATAAAGGAGTCTAATTTATGGTGTCGTCTGTACCTAAGCATGATTGTTGTATAGAAAGCATTAAAGCACTAGACGGTTGGGTGATGAAGACGAATTTACTAACTAATTCCGTCATTTAATGTCTAAACTTGTGGAAAACAGCTTTCCCAACCTATTTTTCTTAGATCTGGGAAATTAAATTAAACGCAGACATAAATTTAGGACGTCAAGGAAAATATCTTCGAAATGACTTTGTTCCTAGCTCGTCAGTTTGATAAATCATGCCATCTTTAGTCATTGCTTTGAAGCGAGAAAAAAATTAGTGAAGGCATTCAGATTTTGAAAGGTCAAAAGTACTTGCGTTCGGTTAGGTTTCGGGAATGTAACTAGAGCATTTTGTCAAATACAGCACCATCAGGCTTTAGGCTACTGGGATTGGGGTGGGGCCTAAGTCTGGGGTGGGGTGGGGTCGGCCTGTCGCGCCAGTTTCACCCCCAGAGCGGCGCATAGACTGAAATGTGCCGCCGATAAAGCAGCCGCCAAAAACATGAACTTTTTTTTGGTTTTTAGGGTTGGGGGTTGCGTCGCATTTTATGTCGATGTTTGTCGTTCTAGATATTTGAACGGTTCCGCAGTTCTTTAGGGTAGTGCTGTGATGTTATCTTTGTTCTCGATTTTTCAGTACGTATTCATTTTATAGTTAAGTAAAGCATAGATAGATAGTAAGTTTTTGTAAAAGTTATATTGATTATGCAATTAAGAACTAGCTGTGAGATAATTTAAGTCCGTTTATTATTGAGAAAAAATTATAAGCGAGAATAATGCTACTACCGTAGGTACCACTTGATGTCATACACAATTCAATAATATTAGACACAAGACACACACGCGTCATAAACACGATAAAAAGAAAAATCATCCTTTTTCGCAAACCCTTCAATGTTCACCTCCCCGACATGATAAAGCAAAAACGTCAAAAGATTTATTGCTCCAAAAAACTAGGTTTTAATAAAAAGAAAATTCAAAGGCCTACACATCGTATGCAGGGCGGAATAACTTATAGAGGCATAAGCGTTGAAAATTGAGGCCGCCTAGTCTGATATTGAGGGAAACTGACTCGAGACACGCACTCAAACTCACGCCAGTCCAGTTTTGTTCCTATTATGACACCCAAAACGACCCTGAAATAATATAACAACATGTATAAGAGTATCTTCCAATGCGCGTTTAGTACGTAAGAACGAAAATTGAACTCGTACCCAGCCGTCAATGTACGTGTAACTTTCAATATTGTCGGCCAAAGTCAGCTTTATTGCGTACATTTACAATAATCTGATATTCCCCGCTTTTCCATTACGAGCGATAATATATTCTACGATGAAGCAATAAGGGTGAGAATCGCGTGAATGTAATATTCAAAGATTGTTATAGGGCTTCCTAGGAGTCGTTGTGGAGGTTTCATCGTCGCCTAGATATAGGCTCTGAGGTTTTGTAACACGCGAAAAATAACTTCTGTTATAAATAATTAGACGTTATTATAATAACTATAGGATGTGTTTTCCTTGATTACCATGTTAAAGGGACAAAATATTTAGATGGATATAATTATGAGATGTCTTTTGTCAGTATAGTTATTTTATCGTTTAGAATTATTATTTTTAATTTATTAAAAACAATTAATTGTCCAAAAATTCAGCATTGCCAGGCGATTATTTTTTTGCCCTTTAATTCTGTTCTGGTTTTGACACATGTACAAATTTTTATTTTAGGTCTGTACCTATATTAATTGTCTAATCATGCAAAAACTAATAAAATTTTGAAACAAAGACTGCAATGACATCTGCATGAGCATGAATATCAAAAATTATTATCTATATCGTAAATTCTACATAAAACAGACCGATTCCCACGCTCAAATTGAAATCAAACACTCAATAAAATAAACGCTGCTAAAAGAACGCATAAAACCACGAAAAGTCAGAGCTAAAATGCAACGCAAGAAAAATAGCCGACGACCTTGAAAAAAGAAACAAAAAAAACATCTAGTATACATTAGCGGAAAACGCGTTGTTTAGAACGTCGACAGAAATGCTGGCGAGCGCAAATTGATAGCGACAAGTGTCACTGCGTAGTTTCGGTCAGAAGGACCAGCTGACACAACTTTCGACATTCATCAAATAACAAATCAACCTTTATTGTTACCACTGCTGGGATACAGGCCCCCTATCTATGAGAAGGAGTCATCATCTGCCTAGCCTTATCTCAACTACGTTGGGTTTAGCTTCCAGCCTAACCAGACGCAGCTGAATAAAAGGATTTTACATGAAGCAAATCGACAACACAGTTACTGGTTTAGGGTTACTGGGACATCCTTTGGTAAGACTGGTTGTCACTTCTTGGGGCTTTTGACCACTTTCAAAATTCAAGTGTTCGTGGAAAATGGCGAGAGGTGGAAATTTACATGAGGAAAAGTCGATTTAATTTTTTTTTCATGATTCTTCTAACAATAAAAACGAAAGCATTATATTTAACAAAGGTACAAAAAACTTGAGGTATTTAAAGTTCACTGTGATAGCGGGAAAAACGAAAGAAAAAACGGCAAAACAAAAATAAGAGTTTCATCTTCTTCAACCTTTGATCACTTAATGCTGTGTGTGTAGGTCTCTTATAAATCTCTCCACATTTGGCGGTTTTATGTCATGGCTATCAAGTTTCTTTCTTCTCAGGTGTGGTTTGACAACAAACATAAATTGTATGCTATTGTTTGTTGTCAAACCAGCCTCTAAGCATATGAGGTCTACATAACAAGCAAAGGGAAAAATACTGTCTTAAACACTATGGGGTGCTCTTGGCCGATCGCAAACATTGTGTCAATAGTTCACATGAGAGGAAGAAATAAAAAAACTATTCTTTTGCCTAACATTTCTATTTACAGAATCCATAGTTGAAAAACAAAACTGGAGTATCTACATGGTGGTACTTCATTATCCGTTGTGACGCATGAACCTTCTGAGCCATCTTATTTAGCGTTTGCATGTAGACGGGGCTATTGCCCTCCCCATACCATTGCAAGGCTACCCAGGGCCGCACTCGACGCGCGCCGGGCTCGGTAGCCATGGCGATCGCTCGCGAGGGCTCGTTGCGATAGTGACACCCCTGCCACCCTCCCCCGCGTCGCTTATTATGGGCTCTTTTCAATTCGCCTTCAATGGCGGCTAAATCTTTACCTGAAGGCCACCGAATGATGTCAGGTACAGCCCTGGATCTGAGCTCTGATTCCGTTATATTTTTAGGGTATACTGTGTGGGGTGTGTTTTGGTTAATATCATATGATATGAATAAATATTGATGCTGAAAATGTGTGCGTGGTTGTTTTTCTATAATATTGCAAAACTAGGGCCCAAGTCAGAATATTCTGAACTAAGTTAAGAGCACTAATCTCCAGAAAATAAATGCTAAACTAAACTTTTTTTAAATATGCATACATGCATGGCTATTTAATAAACAAAATGATATAATCATATAACACGTATCTAAAAATAAACTAAAGTTGGCAAATTTATAAGAACCAATTAAATTGCCGTTGTAAAAATATTATCTTTAGGATTAAAAAGAAATAATCAAACAGCGGAAACACAATAAACACCAAATCATTTTGATTTGTATTGCTGCACTAAGTATTATTTTGGTAGCAGTCGAAGATGGATCGATATAAATATAGATAGATATTGATATAGCAGTATAGATGTAGATGTAGATAGTAGCAGCCGGAAGAGTTCTGGCAAACAACTGTTATCAAGGTCTGTAGACACGGCCACTAGGCAGTAGGGCTGTTACAATAAAATTACATTTTAGAAACACTTGCTGCATGACATTTTCTTTTTCTGTGACAGTTCAATTGGGGGTTTTAATCAGATTTCAAATGATTTTAGTAATGTGTTTTATTTACTATGCGTATACAGTACAAAAGTAAAATACTTTGTAAAATCAGAACAGTAAATAAACACTTTTAAAAGTTGTTGAGTGTTTACATATTGGTGTTTATGACTGTACAAGACGAACTGCTTTCAACGGGAAAAGTGCCCAGAAGGCCTGCTAATTATATGACGACCTGTAATTGTATAAAAATGTCTGTTATAGAGTAGAGAGAGGGAAGATAAGAATTAAAATATATTTTGATGTTAGGTTTCATTTTCACTGTAGGTAACTAGATGTCATGAAGATTAAAGAAATGGAAATACATATAATAAATCTAAAAATAACATTAATGAAATAAAACATAACATTAATATTAATTTAATACTCACACACACAAAATATTTATTTACTTGTTACGTGATACCAAGAGTTAATTAGATATTTATCTTTGAATTAATTTCATGAATATTTTTTTACATGCAAAACCTTGGTTACAGTCAGGTGCCTTAATTTATATTATACTAAATTTATTAGCATTATATAAGTGCAATAATACGAAATAAATACTTACGATAAAAATATTTGTTAACCAAGCGAAATTGAATAAAATAATAATATCCAAATTTGTAAATAATAATAACCAAAATTATTTTTCTGAACCATGTTTGCCAAATAAACAAACCTTTGTCTTGTCAAGCAAAACATATTTTCATGGTTCCTGTCGTGTTGGTTCTCAGCCTCACTGTCAAAATGTTGAGTAATCTGGGCCGTTTTCTTAGAACCACCTTTTGAAAACCTTGAGGCGATTCTGTGAATTTTACTTTTGAACAGAATTTCCGTTAGACAATCCTTTGAGTCTGTGACACACATAACCGAATGGCATTTCGTGTATTTAAAATGTTTTTTTGAGACTAACATAACTAAACTAAAATCAAAATATAAAAGCCACAAAAAACAACAATAAATAGATCTTAAAAAAGTCAAGTGCCTCCCTGTACTAGAAGTACAGTGTATGCCAAGTCGCAGCTTGCTATTTGTGAGCGCCGGGCCTCTGAACTGAGAACCGCCGCCTCCGCAAGAGGGGAGCTCCTCTGCCTAGCCCATTACTCTAATAGTGCAATATAATAGTATAACGTACCTAGTGATCTAGTCTATAGAACTATTTATTGAGATTTGTGTCATGATGATATGTTTAGGAATCTTCTTCTCTTGTATTGGTTGTAATTGTGTGACATTGCTCATGCTGTGATGAAAATATTTGCCAGGCAGAAGGGTATTAGTAAAAATGTTGACAGCTCGGAGTACCTTAGCCTTTTTTTTTTTTTTGGGAGCTGGGAAGTCATCAAATAACTCCTCCCGCTCTGGGCGGAGCGGGAAGGAGTGTCAGACTTTTAGTCACTAACACCCATCCATGTTCCTTCTTCGCCCTTTGTGTTCCGGGGCCACGGTATCTCTTTCGAACAGTCCCGCAGCCCCGGCAAGCATCGGCCCTTGCGCGCGTGGAACACGAACGCACCGTCGACACGGCCTGTCGTCATAAGACGGAGGGACGGCGAGCTAGCCCATAGCTCACCGTCCACAGGCCCGAAGGGTACCTCATCTTTACATTCACTCGTCGTAAGACTGTGTTTTCCCACCTCTGGGCAAAAGTCCCCCCATATTCAAACTCCTATATTCCGGCCAATCTGGCAGTAACGAGTCCAGCCTAGGCTATGAACCTCCAGGACATAGACCCCCCAGGCATCGAAGCATCCCTACATCAACCGGTCGTAAGGACCAAGGCAATGGGCCACCGTATTCAACACGATGGTAACTGACGTAGCCCGAGGAATTGCCAAACTGAAGTGCCAGTGGGCAGAGCACATTGCTCGTAGAACGGATGGCCGATGTGGCCGAAAAGTTCTAGAGTGGCGACCGCGAACCGGAAGACGATGCGTTGGAAGACCTCCCACTAGGTGGACCGATGACCTGGTGAAGGTTGCGGGAATCCGTCGTTGGATGCGAGTCGCACGGGACCGGTCAATGTGGTGACATTTGGGGGAGGCCTATGTCCAGCAGTGGACGTCTTTCGGCTGAAATGATGATGATTAAACACGATTCGTAAATCCACAACGTTTTTAAAGCTAGTCTCATACGTTTTTGACTTTCCTATCATTTTGCCCCCCCAAAATTTTATTAATTTTATTATTCATTACCCCTGCGCTTGTAGCAACGTGCAGTTTACTGCGGCCTTTAACTAGGCTAAACTGACGTCATCATCGGTCTAGCCTTTTTCTAGCTAGGTCAACTATTATGTTATAGCTGACCCGCGCAACTTCGTCACAGAAGAGATAGAGACGATGGGAGGATATTAGTATATGCGCGCGAGGTACTTTATCATTATTTTGCTGCGGAGTTGTTTTAAAACTGTGATATCTCCTAAGAGATTCATTGAAATCATTATGTATTCTGTGACTAGGTTGGTGTGGCAGTCTGACCGGTTGCTGCTATACGTTCAGTTAAAAACGAGCGTCGGGCAATAGCTGTCTTGCTGAACTTGGACACTATTTGGCGCAGCCATGAGGCACACAGTGTTACATTTTTTGTTTAGATTTAAAATTGTTTTTTGGTTTTCTTTTTCTTTATACTGTGTGCACTTGGTATTTGCAAAATAAATATTTTTTCTTTCTTTCTTTCTAAATATCAGTATTTTACATGGAGCCTCTGCCTGTCTGACCTATAGAACCGAGTCACTGGAGAATACCCTTGGGAAGACTATCAGACCTTCGGGCTTCTGACTATCAGTAACGACTGCCAAACCATCAGCTCTACTTGGTACAGGCACGGGGGGATATAAGGTATGAGAGATATGTAATGGGCCATCATTACATAGAAAGAATAGAAAGTTTTTATTTCAGACCGTAGTCCATAGGGTTAGTAACAATTTTACTTAAGTTCTAGTGTTAGTAGGTTACAGATACAGATTAAAATGTACAATCACAATTCGGCATGGAGCCGCATCCACCTCCGCATCATCGGGGAATCCCACCGATCTGCGAATACACTGAGAATACTGTTGGTGCCGCCGCGAACACGAGTCATCAGGGATGCACATCTATTTCTAATAATGGCGGCAAAACCATCAATATTATTATCTGCAAACATCCCTGACGCACTACTACGCCACGGCAGCCGCAGCAGCATTCTCAGTGCATTATTGTATTGAACGCGTAGGTCGCTGTATGTCCGCTGAGTAAAGTTGACCCACAGGCTGCACGTGTAGAAGGACTAACAGTAAGCTTTGAAAAGCGTTACTTTTACATATCTCTCATACCACCTTTTTCACATTGGCCACCCATCCGTGGTCCGACGGCGTTAGGATTTTTCGATTGACCCGTGTGGCTAAGCCACGAGGTCCTCTAGGGGAAAATGACGTACCTACCTAAATAAAGTTACATATTGTCCTTTTAGGTTTAAATAGAGATTGGTAATTAACTGTATGTTAGGTAATAAGTGCATTAATGCAAATAAACAACTATATTTACCCTAGTTTGGGGAATACCATCATTATAATTATTTGTATTGGGGAAAATACAGTTGTACATGTATCCGCAAGGTCTGTAGGTGTATTTTTAAAAGAAAAATAATTTGAATGTTCCTCAAGCGGCGCAAATACTGTAATCTTATTGGTAGCTACAGTTTTGAGCCTTTTGAAACAGGCTGGCTCTTTCTTTGGCCAAGGAACATTGGCATTGGCATTGGCATTTAACGTGGCAATGCTTCCAGTCTTTTGAGCAAGACAGCGATGCGAACAAGTACTTTGACGCCTAAGTGTCCGTATAATATGTGTAGCTACTTAGTTTTAGTCTTTTAAGGGGCTCCCCCATGCACACTAGCGCCACTTTAGTAAAAAAATCAGAACTCGTTAAATACACAATTAATATAAAATCAGATTGACAAAATCAATCATTTGGTCTTCTAAATTATTTACGTCTGCTTAACTCATTGAAACATAGCTCGCTGTCGTTACAGATACAAAACGGAAAAAAACGGCCGTTTTTAGCAATTTTTCTAACTGTAACTACAGTGAAGTATATTTTAATGAATTAAATAGACGTCAATAATCTAGAACTCTAAAGCATTGATTTTGTCAATCAGATTTTATATTAATTGTGTATTTAACGAGTTCTGATTTTTTTACTAAAGTGGCGCTAGTGTGCCATGGGGGAGCCCCTTAAGCCAAGACTCGGCTTGTCTTAGTTTAAGTTTATACACTAGCACCTTTGTATTATTATGATATATATGTTAGTCTGTAAGGTATTTATCTATGGGCCAAAGTAGCCTGAAAATAAAGGATTTATTATTATTATTTGTTTTTTTTTTTATGTTTCTTCTCATTTAAGAGAGCCTAAGAAACCTTACACGCGGGTCGGAACCAAGGATGTAAGGTGAAATTTAAATAAAGAAAGTGGATGATAATGTAGACGAAGTCTGAAACTTTCGGGTGATTCGACAGGTGTTGAGAATAGTGGCTTTTTGCAGCAAGTAAAGTGTGTGATTAGGCATCTGTAGAGTGGTGAGGCTTTGTGTGAGAGATTTTGGTATAATACCAGTAGATGAGAGAACAATGGGGACTATATGAACAGTTTGTACTTTCCATTGGGTTTTAATTTCAATGGCAAGATCTTGGTATTTACTGAGCTTTTCGGATTTTGTGGTTTGAATATTATGTGAGTTAGGTATAGCTATGTCTATTAGATTACTGTTTTATTGGTTTTGTCGTGAACGGTAATGTCGGGTCTATTGTAATGAATGGTTTTATCGGTTATTATAGTTCGGTCCCAGTAAATTTTTTGATCGTTATTCTCTAAGGCTTTCTGGTTTATATTTATTATACGGTATCATTTCAGAAACTAATTTAAATTTAAATGCTAACTGTTGGTGTATGATTGCAGCGACTTGGTCATGGTGGTGTTTGTAATTGGTTTGTGCAAGTGATTTGCATGCTCCTGTTATATGTTGTATAGTTTCGGAGGCATTGTTGCAAAGTCGGCACAAGTCAGTCGGCTGGCTTGTGTCTTTTATTATGTATTTTCTGTAATTACGGGTAGCTTTGATCTTGTATGGCCAGCATAAAACCCTCGGTCTCGGGAAACAATTCACCCCGTTTGAGCCATTCGTTCGACTTAATTTTATCGACGAGTGGCTGGCTCAGGCAGGCTCGATGTCTTCCGTGTAGCTTGGGCTTTTTCAGACCATGCTGCAATTTTTTGTTGTAAACTTACGATGTGTTCGTTTATTTGTATGTTTCGGTTTTGTAGGTTTAGTGGTGTTAGTTTGTTATCGGTCGCCGTTACTTGTTTGTGTAGTGATGAGGTTTTTTATTTGTTATGAAGGTATGCTCTAACTGAAAGTATCTGTTTGTTGTGTAAATTGTGTATGTCTATTAATCCTCTCCCTCCTTCTTAGCGTGGTAGTGTAAGTCGTTGTATGATTTTAGATGGTGTTTTCTATGTTTGGTTAGGAGTGTATGGATAGTGCGCTGTAGTTTTTTAATATCAGTCTTTTTGACCATCGTATAATTCCGAAAGAGTATGTGAGAATGGGTATTGCAAAGGTGTTAATGGCTTTAATTGTATTTCTTGAATTAAGGGTGCTTTTTAAGATAAGGTTGAGGCGGTGTGTGAATTTATTGAGCAGTTCTTGTTTTGACATCTTTTGTTGTATTTGTCTGGACTGTTGGAAACCTAGGTATGTGTATGTACTCTGTTCATCCATTGGCTCGATCGATGCTCCTGACAGAAGTGTTATTATTATAAACCGACGAGTGAGGAAAACTGACCAGTGTTACGCGGACTCCTTAATGTAGTCCTTTTTTGTTGTAAATATTTAGTTTGTGTATATTTAAGGTTGTTTAAAGTATTTAGCGGATTCTTTAACAAAATAAAGTTCATTTGATTGATTAGAAACTATTTGCCTGTAACATTTCCCTCTATATTATACCTGAAAATCAGTGGAAAAATGTTACCAAGTGTGGCTGGTAGCGAATGTATTAAATTTAATATCGTGCGATACGTATGTAAAGTCTATGTCCAGCAGTGGATTCTAACGGTCTATGCTTATTGCCAAATATATACAGGGTTAGTTTTTGACGGAACAAATTTTCAGAGATGGTTTAATATCGATAATATTTTCGATGTACTTAACGAAAAAAAACATAGGATATTTTTTTAATAATTCAAAATTTCATTCCCGTCCACCACTAAAAAGCGAATGTGTGGATATTGCAACAGCACAATTCAGTTCAACAACCTAGATAGGTAGCAGTTAGCACACACATAAATTTGGCGGTGCATGCACGCACACAAGTGCATTGATTCCCACTAGGTTTATGGTTTAGGAAATTTTTAGGACATTTTCAAATAAATGCTATTATTTTATTTTATATTTTTCGACAATAATATTTAAAATGCACTTTTGGTGTGATATCTAGATCTTGATTTTAAATTTTGGCTGGTCATTGTAAACTAACCCTGTATAAGATACATACTAATAAACGTAGATTGTGATTTTACCTATTCGCTGATTAGGTTCTCCAAAATAGACAAAATTCAAAGTTCTATTTATCAGACCGTAAGAAACATCCCCAACACTAGCCGTGTGATTAATTCGTTCAACTTTGATGTTGTCAATTAAAGGAACTATTGATCGTCAGATAATTAAGGCAGACTCGAATGTTGAATTGATAGGTTTAACATGTAAATGTAGAATATTTACATTTTACTGTGTGAACTCCTATTTCCTAATTCTCCTTGAAAACGCGATTATTGGTATTTAACAGATTCAGAATCGAATCTGCGATTAAATTTTTAACACTTTATCTGTTTGGTTTGAAGCCTCCAATATTTTAATATTGGTAAGAGCCTTTAAAAAAAAAGTGTAGTTTCAGAATCCCCTGTAAAATGTTGGTTGCAGCTTTTTTGTTTTTTTTTTTAATTATTTTTTAAACTATTTTGTTACGTGACATTGTCAGCAAATGCTACCATATGCTACCAATGCTACCATACCGTACCTATAGAGTACCTTAAAAAATTGCACATAAAACTACAGTAACAATTCTGTTGGGGTTGGCTTTTAGTTTCAACGTGATGGAGCTGATTTTTTACATGGGGCGACTGCCTATTGGACATCAAAAATCCAGTTCAGACAGTTGGGTAACACGATACCCCTTGGCAAGACTGCATAAGCAGACTTTCCAGATTCAAAGTAACGATTGTGATAGGTCTACTTATGACAGCCGGTTTAACGTACCTACCTGTGTGGCTGGGCTTTTCTAAAAACTTCAGTAAATACAATTTGAATAGACACAATCAATTATTATCACAACTGTCATAATCTTCGTCATGTTCCTTCATTATATTTATACTCTTGTCAGATTCTACATTACCCAATTAGTCCTGTAATCCACTAATCTCCTACGTGAATCTATTTATTAGGCACAGCTACCTTTTGTCTACTATGTTTCTACAAACAAAGAGCATGACATATAGAAAATCCATTCATGAATGCTTATCATCAAGAAGAACAGACTGAGGATACGCTCCACCACACACGCATTCATTTCAGCAACAAGAACACACTAGCGCGTTAATAGTGTGAAGTGTTATCGTCTCATTACAAACCAATTAATCAGTGCGTAAACCTTTGAGCCATTTTTCGATTGAATTTCGATCTTCGACTTCGGTAACGTTCTTCATATAAGTTACTAGTTATACTCGCTAGGTGGTTAAAACCATGTGAAAGGAATCTAGTTTTGTAATAGGACTAGAATCTTCAAGAGTGTGTTTCCAGTTAAAAATACCCATAAATGATCTTGAAGTGCTGATAATCTTGGACATACCTATAAATATTTTAAAAGTGGGTAAAAAGTAAATCATCTGTATCTTTTATTAATTTAATACAAGACGATTTACCAAAATAAAAAAAAAAACGAAAGCGTAGGAAACTATTTGTTAAACAGCCATCACTGCTGGATATAACGTATGTTAAGTATGTTTTAATTTAGTGATGACGTGCCTAATTAAGTTTTTAAGTATGCGAAAGCTTATTTATCGCGGATTCTTAGAATTTTATTTAAAAACACATATATTGTGCAGTATTAAAACTGTACAAATTATGACTGGTTTTTTAATAAATTTCGCTGTATTTGATAATTTTTGGTAACTATGAAACACTACGAAACCCAGCTGTGGAGAATAAAATACCTCAGTTTTTCATGGGGCTTGTTGCATGCCACACTAGAGCTCATAAGGAGGTCCTTTCCTGTTTTTTTTCGTAGAAGTGGATAATGTAATTGCACCTACGCACATACTTAACGTTACGTAGTATCTAGTTTTTTATGTTAAAAACAAACAAAAGGTCGAATTTTCGATAAATTGCTTATAAGCAGGTTTATGTACCTGCGAGTTATCTATGCAGTTTTGTTTTTATTTTGTAACATTTTGGGGTGGATAACCATCAAAGATTGCGAATGAAATATTCCAAACCTGAAGCAGTTTTTCACAGCTACGCAGTTATGAATCAAAACTAGAATATTACGTGTTAATTAGAAGATAAATCTCATCTTCGCTCTCAATATTTAGGTTATTATACCTAAAACGTGTGTATATTACCTGATTCCCGATTCCCTTTAAATTTGCGCGGCGGTGGGATGGCCCTGTGATTTCGGGGCAAAGGGATGGTTACTATAGAAACGACGAGACTTACCAGGTCTCGAATTTAACACGGAATTATTGATTACACGAATCAAAATGTTCAAACTGAGAGTGTAGCATCCATCTTGTTAGTTATCATTACACTATTTGAAAATGGAATTTGTATTTAAATAGGTCGAACCTTGAATTGATAGTGCGTTCTTTTTGGAGCGAGGTTTTTTTAAAGCTGATATTCTTTAGTTTACATCATGTTCTGTTTTTAAAATTCGAAATCATTGTTCTGGTCGATGTTCTTTTGTACCATTTATTTTCTTAAAAAAAAGGAAACTCCTAGGATTATATTAAAGAATAGAGAAAGAGATAGCTTGCATCTTACTGCATAATTTTACGTACGTGTGATTAAGATAGAAATATTATTGTGTGGTTGAACCAACAGTACTTTTTTGATCAATCTGATTACTCACAGCCTCTGAATGATTTTGATTGCGTTCTCATTGTTAGGAACTTCTGCTATTCAAGCTACACTCGCTTTCAATAGAATTCTGTGTGCTTAATAATAACTGCCTCGAATGACTTATACTTCTTTGTTGAACGGTCTAAAGTCCATATTTCTAAATATAATGAGGTTGTGGAACTCTAGTTGCATTGCAAAAAAGTCATTTTTAGTACTTACTTACTTTTTGTTGCGTTGCAAATAAAAAAAAGAAGAAGTTTGTGTTTAGATTTTTAGAATACGTAGATTTTTTGAAAGAAATTGTTAGGTTAGATTGGTTATCAGATTTTCAGGCCTGTAGTCTGTAGTCTATTAAGCATAGGGACTAGTATTTTTTTTTTCTGTAAAATGGTTCTACAAAATTATTTTAATTAAAGCTGTATTTTGTAAAATACACAAATTAAACCTGCTTTTACTGCTGACCTTGCCGGTTTAATTTCGATTTATTTTTAGACCTCTTTGTTTCAAACATTATGAATAAATAAATAACATTCTTCCGGACTTTTAACAGCTAATTAATAGGACCGGTGTTTAGATTAGCATATGTGATTCAGTACGTTGATTAAGTGACATGATTATGTTTTGAAACTAAAATTGTTACCAGCGTCTTCCTGCCCTTGACTCATGTTATTTAGGGTCCATTCTCCCCTGTCAATCGTCACGCTATCATCTACTCATTTTTTCTCATTTCTCATACAATCCATCTATCTTTTCCTTGGTCTTCTTCTCCTTCTCCATCCATCAAAATTTATATTCATCACTCTTTTAGTCACGTGTGTTCTCTTGTCGTTCAAATATATGCTTTTTGTGTCTTAATTTAAAAGTCGCATAAGGTTACCCTATGGGACTTTGAATTTTAATTTATCAAACACATCATCTTTCAAATACTCGACCTGAATTGGTTGAAATGACTGATTGCACAGAACATCTATATCCTAGTGCAGTAGGTAGTAAATGACTTTTTCATGGAATAGTCATTCAATCAGTTTACATGAACTTAGAGGGTTGTATTGATGGTTTTAATGATTATAATTCTGTAACTACATACGTGTTACAGCCGCGAATCATATTTTAATCAACATACAACCTAGCACTGACCTGAAAATTTGTATTTCGCAGGCTACCGTGGAGCTTCCACCTTAATGTTGTGTGCACTTGTGGCATGTGTCAAATAACCCTATTTTCTGTCTTCTTTGCTGTACCTAAGCGTAGAATTTGCATCGCACCACCTTACTTTTTAACTGCTCTATACATGGTAAATACATTCATCATCATCTGCCTAGCCTTGTCCCAACTATTTTGGGGCCGGCTTCCAGTCTAACCGGATGCAGCTGAATACCAGTATTTTACATGGAGCGACTGCCTATCTGACCTCCACAACCCAGTTAGTACTGGGTAATAACGATACCCCTTGGTATGACTGCTTGTCAGACTTTTTGGGCCACTGACTACCTGTAACGACTGTCAACAACAAATGACAGCCGGGACCAACTGCTTAACTTGCTTTTCGAGGCACGGAGTAAACTCGGTATGTAATGGGTATTCACTCATTCACAGACCAACCTAGGCAAGCACGGCTTAACCTAAGGAATACATATAAAAAAGAAAATCTTTTGATGATCAGCACAAAGATATGTGATAGGCGACGTTTCCGATACGGATGACAAAGATAGAACGATATAGAAAAACAAGGAAAGCTGTCGGAAAGAGGGAGACAGAGATATGTCGAAACAAATAACAAAATGTAAAGATTATTCGCGGTATATCCAGGCGTGTAGGAAAAATATGGTATGTTGTTGTTAGATTGTTACCGTTTCGCGAAAGTTGTAACGGATGATCTAGGTTAATCTAGATTCAGGAACAGTATTGTAATGATACGCCTTTTCCAGTAAGTACCAACAATTATTGTATTTATAAACTTGTGCACATACATATAGAATACAAACTTGGTATTAACATCAGTAGCAAGCTTAAAATAAATATAATTTACGTAATTAACGAAGATTACTTCCGTATGAAGAACTTTTGTTTCATCATCAAATTTTTTTTGGCTGGAACTGATTCAAAAATTTGACCAAAGAGTTTTTATGAAATCTTTGGTCACATCTATATTTTATTTATGTTTATTTTTAATAAATCACAACAGATCTTTAATAATATTTGAAAATCATTACAGAATAGTGTAGAAATACAAGGTAAATCAGTGGTTGCCTAGGTCTGTCATGGGTCAGTAATGGTCACTCACCATCATTACATACCGAGTTTTCTCGGTGCCTCGGAAAGCAAGAAAAACCGTTGGTCCCGGCTGTCATTTGTAGATCTTTGACAGTTGTTACGAGTAGTCAGAAACCCGAAAGTAGTAGTACTAGTCTTATTAAGTAACTTCCTGTACGTAATTATAGGCCCTGTTTGTGTTATATGAGGTTTCTTACCGGGAAAAAATTAACCTAACAATGTTTCTTCGCCTAATTAACCCTTTTATGAATGGACGAATGCTCAAAAATGCCGCTTTAGTGCTCACTTTTGTTACCTACATATGTATGTAGCGTATGTCTAATGTTTTATGCTTCTAGTGGTTTAGAATGTGTGTGGCTGTAAGTTGATGTATGTAGATCTTTTAGGAAAAACTATCAGGTTCTCAGCCTACCATGCAGCTGGTGTTTTAGTCAACACTAAAATTCAGCGTTGTTCCTTAGTTTGATCTACTATTTATCCTATCAATTCGTTTATTTATATATGATGTTATTGAGTGTTTGAACCTTGACATTGAAAACATGTTTGATCGTAACGACACAATAATGGTTGTTGTTTTTATTAATTTAATTTATTAGATGCCTATAAAGTTCCATTCATGTAGGTTCTAAATTCATAAAAATAAAAATAAAAGAATAAAAAAAAATTACAATCTCGAAATAAACATCACAGCCTATTGTTTTGAACGCGAATTCTTAAAAAAAAAGAATTCAAACGTTGAGCGGTAAAATCCAAGATGGCTGCAAACGTAAATGATACAATCTTTGCTTTAGAAGTTAGATGTTGACCTTTTAAGCATACATAGCCGTGACCATGAATGTTGAATCGACTCCATTACGTAATCTATGCGCTCATCTTTCCTCAAACTACCAATTAAACTAAAACAAACTTTAGTTTCTTTTCCGCAAGGTGCGATTTGCCTCGTTATGTTTGTGTACAAATTTGACGTACCAGTAACTTGTTGCATTGCTGTTTAGGGTTAACACTAGTTCCTTATTGATATTTTTAGTGTTATCATAACAATTTACTTTGCCATTAGGAGTTATTTTTGCTTGTGCATAGCGTTGTTAGGTGGATTTATTTTGGCAAATTAACTTAGTGTGTTATTTTGTAGCTATTTTTGGGGATTAGGAAAAATGTGTAATGAATAAACTCACTAGCCAGTTCACACAATTTGTCATGTAATGAGAAGTGCTATTTTATGAAAATATTTTTTTAACGACGAAGAACATAATTTAATTCATGCTGTTTACAGTCAAAAGTTTTCTTTTCTCATATTCCTTCGTGACAGCTTCTATACTAGCTGCATTATTTTCCATTTCTTCATTATTGTCTTTATTTAAAAGGGCTAAAGACCAGTGCTTATCGAAGGACTCTAGCTCATACCATTACCTCCGTTTGGGTCTACCGTGATGTCGCTTTCCAATAAAATATTATTGACCCTTTAAGTATACGGGTATCCCAAAAAGTTTAGCAGTTGTCTTCCGGAAAATCGAAGGGAAAAGACAAGGTTCTTATGGCTCAGGCGCAAATTGTCTCTTTCGAAAAATGTCTACTGGTAGTTAAATGTCTCTTTCTCATAATGTCGCTTTCTCATAATGCCGCTTTCGCAGAATGACTCCTTCTCAAAATGTCGCTTTCTCACAATGCCTCTTTCGCAGAATATCTCAATAAAAACTAGATTTATCTCTTTGATTGAAGTAAGGGCGGAGAATTCAAGTGGTCGGGCAAAGATTAATTAACGGAGCCTTCACTATACATATGTCCCTCTTTAGAAGATTTTTCTTGAATTACCTGAACCTGAAACCAATGAATAATAATTATTAAGGGGCTCCCCCATGCACACTAGCGCCACTTTAATGAAAAAATCAGAACTCGTTAAATACACAATTAATATAAAATCTGATTGACAAATATCTATATTAATTGTGTATTTAACGAGTTCTAATTTTTTTACTAAAGTGGCGCTAGTGTGCATTGGGGAGCCCCTTAATGAACTGCTAATGATTTCCACGTAAGTAATGTGTTAACTTTCAGCAGCTTCAGTATGCCATTTGTGAAGGAAAGTCTGAAGAATGTTTCTGGATTCTTAATCATAAATATCTGGATGACCGAGCTTTGCTCGGTTTTTTTGGTGACGTTTTCTAAAAATGAAACCTAGCTCCCCCAAAACCCCATACAAAATTTCATGAAAATAGTTGGAGCCGTTTCCGAGATTCAGATTATATACAAGAATTGTTCGTTTAAAGGTATTAGATTAGATTTATGTTATTGTCATTACCTGATTTTCTTGCTACATATAACAGTGCTGTTTTTACCAAAGGTCGCCCTGGTAGGTAAGTATAACCGTAACCAACTATTTTTTATTTATTTAATGGCAAGCATAGCCGATGTCGACTACTCTGCCAATGTCCAGTGAATTGGACAAATAACTCAAAACCAACTAATACTATTACCACATTATTGTCGTTAACGTCAATGTCGTATCTCGAACTCTTATTTAACTCTAGTTGTGTGAAAGTGTTGATATTGAATTGACCAGTTAGATATCATTTCTGATCACGGTCGGATACGGTTTTCTTGGAAAGTCGCGTGTGCCTGAAGCTTCCGTGCGTGCAAGAAGGGGACCCCAAAATTGAAGTCGAGTGTAACAAGACAACTGAATTTAATGACCTTAGGTTTTTCTACCGTTTAATAGGAAATATGCATAAATTTTCTTCTTTTTTTTTTGATACGGAATGTTAAAGTACTTATAAATAATGACAAAAAGCGAAAACAAGACATAAATCGGCCAAACAACACAAAAGTTATAACCATTTAAACTTTTGTTTCTATCTCTTTATAGGTAAACGGAATTTAGTATGGATTTTGTACGTCGATGCAGCGAATGACGTCATTCGCTGTATCGGATCTCTCTGTCTAATCAGCAGTTTCAAATGCTTGTAACTTAGTATTTTTTAAAGATATTAAAAAAATAATTTCACTTTGCTATTTATAATGTTAATGCGCTTTGTTTAGAGTGATAAAAAATATCATGCATACACCCAATTGTGTTGAGACTTGAGCAGACATCAAGACGCTTGTAGCTAGCTAGCTTTTTTGCCTTCAACTTTTTTCAAGTTTTAATTTGATAGGCTTTTTCCTTCGACTTTTGCATGTTGTTTCACCTGGTGGTGAGCGATGTAAGCATGATTGTGCAAGATTGCCAAAAATATATGATTCATTCGTAACTTGTATAGCTTTCGGGGACAATAGATTCATCGAAGAATTTTACTACTAGGTAAATGTGCAATGAACGTGTTTCTGAAACGTCTTTAGCTTCAATTGACAGAACTAACTTTTAATTGTTCCAAATCGTGAACCGTCTGTCTCATACCTGTTTTCCTTGTGATAGAACGGGATGTTTCCAAACGCACATATATGCACGGTATACGGTACGGTACAATTTTTTTTAGAATCATTCTTTTGTTTGTAAGATCTGGAAAAGCAACATGCAAGGGTTGTGTTAAAAGCAAAGTCGTTCAGCTATAGTTTACATCGGTTTGTGAATGGAGTGGTCATTCGCTCGTAAGATCTGTCGACCCCCTGGAGACTGCTAATGAACATGTGGAACGTGGCGCCTTATAATATTAGGTTTGTTTAGTAATTGTTGATTGTACGAAAACTGGCTTGTGAAGGGGTTAAATAGCTGGTTTTCTTTTGTTTTCGTTTAATTTAAGTTTAATACAGAATATGCTCGTTCCAATCACAAAACACCCCATTTCTTTGACAACACAGGGTAGATAACTACTTACTAGAGCTTACTTACAAGTCGCGGGTTCAAACCAACCCAGGTGCGTTACTGTGTATTAATTTTTCACGAGCACAGCTTTTAAATTGGAAACATCGTGAGGAAATCAGCATGTCCTAAAACCGATTCGAAGAAAGGTGACTTCCATAAACCCGCACGCACTGGGCAAGCGTGATGGATTAAGGCCCACACCACACCATCTCACAAGGATAAGGCATGTGTCGCAGTGGGATCGGTATAGGTTAATTATGCTGATGCTAAAGCACTGAGACATCATTGTGTTAATTTAAGTACCTATTAGTCACAGTCGGAAAGGAATAAAAAAAACGGGCAGTAATGGCTCACAAAAAGCAAATAAAATAATCTGCAAACATATAAAATCTTTTAAGCACTTCTGTCTATGATTATGGGGTACACTAAACCAATACGATATTCTACTACAAAATTACAGGTGTAATTTAAAAACATCACGAGTATTACCAACTATTTACTATTACCGACTATGCAAAAAAGATTTGTTTGTGATATTTCTAAGTCCGATTCTAATGGGTCAATTTTGACGGTACGCTGACCGCTGAAATTATTTGTAACAAGCGCTTTTCTTTGATACTGTCTAGGCGGTGAGTTTCAAAGGAATGGAGAAACTAAATGTATTCTAGATTTTATTAGCACTTAGATTGTTTGTGCTAATTTCTAGATTGAACAATCTTTTTTTTGAGTTTTGTTCAGGTGTTGAGCTGTAAGAAAACAACCAAACAACAACGTAAAGGTAAGTATGTTCACTTTAAATTAATGCATTGTTTTGTGGCGTTTTTTCTATTATTTGTTGTATATTTGTGAGTTACTAACATAGCTTTAAGTCATCTTGAAGTACCTACTACTAACGATATGGACCGAAAAGTCTGAAGTTTTTACTGATAATAAACAACACTAATAGACAATAGAGTGCATTTAAAATCAGCAGTGAGCTTTTACTTAGATATCATCTACATTAGATGTCAAAATATTTGCATGTAATTGCTCTGTAAAAGCTAAACAAATAATTATATTTCGGCGTATTAACTGAATTATATTGTCAATGAATTTCAACAAAACAACAACCTTCAAAACGTATTTTAAAAATTAAATAGGAATCAAGAAAAACTATAAATAAAATAAATAATTTAACGTTAAAAAAAAACTTTAACAAAAACGTTACAACGTGAGTTTGAGTCCGATTTTGTTTTTTTTTCACTGACACCTGTAGAATTTGCATGTTTTAGAACTTGTTTCTATGCCAAGATGATTCTCATCGCCCTTTAACAATACGATAGCGGATAGACAATGAACATAACTTGACATTGTAATATTTTGTTTATTTTATTTTTGGCCAAAGAAGCCTTTTGGGCACTTTTTCTATTGACAGCGATGTGAACGAATTTTTTGACGCCCTGTATTGTTTTTTTTCGTTTTGGTACTTGTACATAATATTTTATAACAGATCTGTGAAACATGTTTGTAAAAAATATATTTTTTTTTTAATTAAAAATGTAATCTCTATGATTAACACTTTCTTAAAAGATTGACAGAAGATTATTACTGTCACTCTAACTTATTTACAATCTAAATAAACGACAATTAAACACTTGTTCCGATTTTGTCATTAAAATGTTATAAATAACTAGCGGACGTCACGTGGTTTCACCCGCGTAAATCCCGTTCCCGAGGAAGTCTATGTTACTCAGTAACAACAACTCATACGTGGCTTTATTTAGAAAGAATTTTTAAAATCGGTCGAGTACTTTTAGAGTTAAATCGTAACAAACAAACAAACAAAAAATCAAATCTTTCCTCTTTAAAATGTTAGTTTAGATGAAGTGTTTACCGACTCCTGTTGCTGGTCATACTAGAACAACATACTTTTAAGTTTAAGTAAATGTAATGTTTAGGCAGTGTTTTATTTCGAAGGATCTGAATAACATGCGTCGTAATTACGTACGTAGCATATTATGAAGATACGCATTTAGAACAGGCATTTTATAAATTCAGTCCAAAATAACAATGACTTGAAAAGTTCAAGTCTTGACCCAGTATTACGCGCTATTTTCTAAATAAACACTTGCATGTTACAGGTATTGTTTACAAACAGGTACGATGGTTAATTAAACTGGGCACAGTTGATACTGTACGATCAAATTATCTTAATGGGTATGCGACTAGGAAGTTTTTGCGCTGACGGTGTTGATTCAAAGGTGGGGAAGTGACAATTCAAAAATATGCTTATGATATGCTTTGATGACTTTTTGTTTTTTACTTAAATAATATAATGAAAAATACCAGGCTTTCATCGTCTTTCTGCAAGGATTCTGCCATTTCTTGCACAAAAAAGGCACGAGCGTTGATCACCATTCATCCGATTTCAGAAGAAAGAAAAAAGAGGAAGAAGATTTTCAAGACCAACTTAGAAAGTACATAAAATGAATTAAAACAAGTTAAATTTTACTTTGTTGTTAGTCATTTATTTTGTTGTCATAGTTGAGTGTAATAGTTTTTATAATAACTTTAATTTAACTATTGCCTGTTACTTTTCCTAGAAAGAACATTAGTTTTAAGTATTTCTTGTAAGCGTGTTAATGCGTACAAGTATGTTACAGATTTTTCCTACCACAGACGCCATTATCATTTATTTGCTTTTTGTACGCTTAAATTAAGTTTTACCCTGTTAACTGTGTACTTTTTTTTGTGTCAAATAAATATTATTATTATTATTATTTATTATAGATAACAATGTAATGCATGAGTAGGTAGGTTCATTAATTGTTGTTTTGTTCATTATTTTTGAACTAAGATAACGATGGCTTGGCATACAAAATTGAAAAAAAAAAGAAAATAATTAAATAATACTCGCTTATCAGTGCAAGGTAAAAGGCTTTTTCTCATACAGGAAAGGTTTATTAGCACGTTAGCTGGATTGGCGATTTCAGACTTCTAACTAAATATGGGTAAGTCCAAGTTTCGTCACGATGTTTTTTTTCCACCGATGTCAGTAATTTAAAATATAAACATAGATAAAAAATAAAATGAAAAATTCAAAAGAAAATCTGCTTTCCAAGGTGCATACAAAAAAACAAAAATAAACCAACCCACACTTACACCACTCTGCTTCACACTCGATACACTTAATGTTATGCAATTTGTTCGTTGTTTTGTTTGCCGGTGACGTCACTCAACGTGCGAGCTAGTTCACGGCCACGATCAAGTTCATATAATTTTTCATACACACGACTTAGTAGTCTTAGTACCAATTCTTCGTGTGTGGGTTGGTTTATTTTTGCGTTTTTATCGCTTGCAACACTGAGGGAGTCATGCGTTGGGTGCATGAGTCAGTTGATGATTAAAGTTCAAAAGACTGATGGGTTTGTTGCAATAGCGTATAACTTGAGTTGACTTTTTTTTAAGAATCCATATTACTACTTATATCATCATCTGCCTAGCCTTTTCCCAAGTATTTTGGGGTGGACTTCCAGCTAACCGGATGCAACTGAATACCAGTATTTTACCTCCACAACCCAGTTAGTAATGGGTATTACGTTACCCCTTGGTAAGACTGGTTGTCAAACTTTTTGGGCCACTGACTACCTGTAGACTGTCAAAGATCTACAAATGGCAGCCGGGACGTTGGTTCGGTCCGGCTTAACGTGCTTTCCGAGGCACGGAGGAAACTCGGTATGTAAGGGTGGTCATCCATCCACAGACCAACCTAGGAAGGCACGGCATAACCTAAAGCTCGACCCGAGTGGCTGTTATTATTTCACCGCGAGCTCCTTAATACTTTAGAAAACCTTAAATAAATATACAAATTAAATATTTATAACAAAAAAAAACTAAAACCAAGTATCAACAGTCCTCCACATAAGGAACGACGACAATATGACAATGAGGCGTCAAAGTACTTGTCCGCATCGCTGTCATCTGGAAACGTGCCCAAAAGGCTCCACTGTCCGTCTCCTCCGTCACCAGGCTGTATCTCATGAGATACAGCCTGGTGACAGACAGACGAGAGAGAGATTTCAACTTCTAGCTATCACGGTTCATGAACCGTGATAGCTAGAAGTTAAAATTTTCACAGATGATATGATATTTCTGTTGCCGCTGTAATAAAAAATACTAAAAACAGAATAAAATAAATATTTAAGGGGGGCTCCTATCAACAAAGGTGATTTCTTTTTGCCGTTTTTTTGCCTTATTTTAAAAACGGCAATAGAAAGACGCTTGAAATATTCACTTTAAAAATTAAATAAATATTTAGGTGGGCTTCCATACAAAAACGGGTTTTTTTGCCGTTTTGTCTAATATTGTATAGATAATGGTACGGGACCCTTCCTGCGCGAGTCCGACTAGCACTTGGCCGGTTTTTATCATAACTGATTTCCTTCCAAATTCAAAAGTGCATGTAACCTGGTAATTTAAAAAAATTGTCACTGACGAGAAAAGCACTGTTAAAAGCAAAAATATACAACTAGAATCTATATCACAGTCAATTTCCCTTCCCAACAATCCTCTATAGAAAAATTGCTGTGCATCACATGACAAAGTGGCTGGATGCTACTTGAAGATGCTTCGTCTTCCTGTCATTTTCCAATCAGAGCTAGTCTCACGTTTCCAAGTACCTACGACGTAGTTCTATGTACTAGATGGATGCATTGTCGAGTTTATATCATCGGTCTTTATTGGTACCAGTGCAGTTCGAAATAAAGAGTGACGTGTGATCATCATTCTTCCTTTTGACCTTGGTTGGTGACTTTAGTCCAGTGAGACTTGATTTATATTATTATTCATTATAAAATATTAAATTTAATGATAGATAGCTCCAAGCCTAAACCACCCCCTAAAGTGGTTAACATAAGGGATTAATATTTGCAACGAAGTTCGTTATTTTTTCCGGCGGGTAAACGGCTTGTTCACAAAGGAACATTTATGAAATTATCACAAATTAATGACTTTGTCATTAAATATAGCGTTTTCCTAAACAAATCTTTATTGTAACTAATGGATAGGTATCTATAAAACAAGAAACTAGGAGACGGCTTGTTCACAAAGGAACATTTATGATATTACCACAAAATAATGACATTGTCATTAAATATAAAATAATAATAATAATAATAATGTTTATTTTTTCTTCCACAAATAATACTTATAAACTAACACATGTATATAGAGTTGTCCTGAACAAAACTTTATTTTAACTAATGGATAGGTGAGAGAGACCTATAAAACAAGAAACTAAGAGAGAATCTAAGGGAAACTAACTATTGATGAGACATTTAATTAAATACACAATTTCATTAAGTGCGCAATTTCATTTCAGTGCTTTAATAATTCATCACAATTATAAAACTTCAATAAATAATTAATAAAAAAAAAAATCATCAATTGGGAAACGCAAGATAAGAACCTCAAAAGAAAACCAAAATGCTTAACTGAACTGAAAACCCAGTTCTAGCCGATGATAAATAGGATACACGCAAGTTTAACCACCGGTGTGCGGCTGCACCTAGTTCTAGCCGCTATGATAAAGGCTAAACCTAGTTCTAACCGAACATACAGGATACATCTAAGTTTAGCCGCATGTGGCCGGCTGCATCTAGTTGTAGCCGGCTAAAACTAGGTGTAGCCGCACTTCAGCTATTAGCCGCAACATATATATCTAATAGATATATATATAACTAGGATCACATCTAAGTTAGTCAACAATTTCATTCAAGATGTCCTTTCAAATCTAAAATGGCCGCCATCTGAAATTGAACTACTGAAGTCTTATTGGAATATTTCAGGGACCTTGTAATTATGCAAGAATATAAAAACGATTTAAGAGATTTCAAGAAGTACCTATATAGGAATGAGGAGAACGGTGTAGACTAAAGAAAAAAATATTATAAATAAAAATTAAAAAAAATATATACTATTGGCAGTGGATGAACTTTTCTGTTCAACTCATTCAGCCACATGGTTAAAATGTAACGCAGAGGTTTCAGACTTCCGTATGATGAAGGGCATCAGTTTTAGTAGGGGTATTGGTATTTAAGACTCAAGGAATGTGGAGTTTAAATTCTACAATCGATTTGAGCTGACTGGATCCTTGTTGCTTTAAAATGTAAGAACCTATCATGATAAGTAAGTAAGTATATTGTTATACCTTCAAGGTACAAATGAAGCTAAATTTTCGATAATCCGTGACAGGTATTCTCGTTTAAATCATATATTAAAATATTAATAATTTCCGTATAAAATCGTACGGTTATTAAGATTAGTTACATTACAAAACTTCCTGAAGTCATTTAAATGTTTAATATTAAACCTTATGTTTTTAAGGCCTTGAAACATTTTGACCTTAGTTTCTTAAAAAGGCCTTGGTTGGTAATATTATGGTTATAAAATTCAGGGTCAAGTGTATAAATATAATGATGAGACCAACTGTATATATCTACAATGTATTAAATTATTATATACAATTTTATACATTCAGCATATTGTGATCGTGTGACGTATAATGTAATTATTTACAAAAGACTGCATAAGGCTGAATTTTTGGGTAAATGTTTGAGCAGTTTTGTAAACCATGATGAGTCATTTTGGGTGCATTTTGTTTTCATGAAATGTAAATTTTTCATGTACAGCGTCTGATCAAACAATAGTTTTATTTAAAAACGTGCCTGAAAAAATAGTTAATGTTATTAAAACCTGAAACTTTCCATGCACAGTTATAGTTTATCCAAAGTGCATGGTTTTGTGTCAATTTAAAACAGCTAAAAATGTCACTCGTTCCATAAACAAACATACCACCACAAACAACAGAAAAAAAAAAATCTTTCAAAGTCATGGCCAGTTTCAACAATTTTACGAATCATTTCAAACGTAGGATTCCTTTTTCAAAATCCACAAGCTTCGACCTTTTAATGCTCGACGTGGCCTTAAACTCGACAGTAGTCAAGGCCAAGATGACGTCACTGATTCCATTACATTATCAACGCTGCGTTGACGTTGCGTTTACGTCAGGCTTCTGTCTCTGTCACTGCGTTAAAAACCTTGGCCTTACACTGTTCTACGCGTTACGCAGTATCTCCACCGCGGATATGAGAAGTACTTAAATTTTTACGAGTTCATGTATTGACTGTTAAAATTTATAACATAATACACAGCAGGTAAAATAGGTGATTTATTTTTGTTTTATTACATCTCCCGGTTACTCGTAAAGGCAATTAAACTACCGACCGAAAAGTTAGTAAGTGTTTAGATATTAGTTTGGTATTTTTTTTTTATTTGTCGCAATAACATGTAACATTGAATTGTTTCGATTTTTGAATACAATGCTCTTTGGTTTACGTAAATACCACCTGACATTGCAGTATAATTACTTAAATATTTGTTATTGCCGAAAATAATTTAAGTATCTATTATTCATTAGGATTCATGTAACTAGAAACCCTTTTGCATATTCATGAATGAATTAGTTACCTACCTATGCATATTTTTACAATACAATCAAAATGCATAGCACTTTCCTGGGAGTGTTACCGTGATCAATTTCACACACGGAAATCGAGAATTTTCCCCAATTTGTATGTGTGCTAACTGTTGCGTGCATGTGTGTGTAAGAGAACCGCGTGCAACTACGGGCGAGGTCGCCCACATTCGATCTGTGCAAATTTTCGTTCGGCGGGATCACTGTCCGCTCTCAGGGTCGCACCGCCGTATCTCTCAATTTTTGTTTGTTAATTATAAAAATAATGCGTTATATAACTAGCTAGTGACCTCTCGTTTACACTCAAGCCACTTCGCATCGCCCCCTCTCATCGCCACCGGCGTTGCGCCGCACACATACAAAGTGCCTAGAAAAATACATCCACAAAATTCGGCGATGCCTTCCTCTGTGTGCGTGAATGACGTTAGCGTACAATGCGATTACAGGCCCGCACTGGAGGAATATATTTTATACCTATTACGCATTGGGAATCATATTTATTCCGTTTGTGTGCATGATTTTTCGATATCGACATTGTTTGTTTACTTCACTACCTCGCTCGTTATGGTGTGTGATTATGTATGGCGGCGTGTCAAACCAGCCCATTGATTTCTCGCCAAAAAAATTAAGAATAGACGAAAAGTGAACGTGCCAAGTTTAAAAAAGTTTACCATAGAACCGGAGTTTTGGATCATTTCTAGAAACGGATACAAATTAAATTTGAATACGCATTTGTTTTTGAATTTTTAGTGATTTATTTGTTGATTAATTTTCGACCTAAAATTTAACTTTAAAACTGTTTTAAGACAGGTCTTTCGTAGAGTAACCTGTAGATTTCTAGTATACATGTGCGCTCTTCAAATGTTAAGTAAAGATTATTTAGATTTATTCAAACTACAAATACTTTGATAACGATGACAGTGAGTAAGATTATAAAGTAGTTAGGGTAACATCAGAAGGGTATGGAATTTGCAGCAAATAGAATATGTAGCAAATAGATATCCTGGCATCTGTGCCTGGCAATAAGAATTTGCAGCAAAATATGGATACTGTAGCAATAAAAAAATGTAACAAATGGAGTATTGTACCATTAAGAATAGTTGTAGCAGAATAATATATAATAGTTTGTAGCAATTGGTTTTCGTAGCAATTAGGATTTCGATTCGTAATGTTATTTAAAGCTAAAATTAATCACTCTAAATTTTTACATTTATAAAAATGAATTTTGTAGCAATAACAATTTGAAGCACTTGGAAAACGTTGCAATAAAAATATGTAGCAAATGGCATTCGTAACTATTGAAACTGTAGCAAATGGATAAGTACAGTAGCAGTAAGAAAATGTAGCAAGTAAATATCGTAGCAATAAGAATTTGTAGCAAATGTGTGTATGAGTAGTAATAGGGCCCTGGTGACTACTACTTCAGGCACCAGTCTCTTCCAATGGTGGAATATAATTTTGTCAAAAACATTGTTAATTTTTATGTACCAATATTGTGAAGAGAGAATAAATGAATTGAACTGAATTGAATAGTATGAGTAAGATTTTTGACCGCTACCTTTGATGCAAATGTCAAAATTACTGTAATTAGAATTTAGCCTTAGCATTTGGATATCCTAATAAACGGCATGTAATAATAAAAAAAAACTTTTTGCAAAAAATAAAACCGACTTCAAAAAACACAAAAATGTGAAAAATAACTTTAGTTTCAGAAGTCGGTGACAAGAAACCTAAATATATCAAACAAAGGTCACCGACTTCTGAAACTAAAGTTATTTAACACTTTTTTGTGTTTTTTGAAGTCGGTTTTATTTTTTGCAAAAAGTTTTTTATTTTTCCATTTTTAGTTGTTCCCAAACAAATATTTGCCATGAACTTATTTGACATTGTTAACAATACATGTCGTGGTAATAGGCGTATCTTCAATCTAGGGAACTTAACATACCTTTTTTTTTATTCGGATGGGAAATCATCAAATTACCCCTCCTGCTCTTTGCGGAGCGGAAGGGAGTGTGTGTGTATGTTTTACTGACTAAAACCTATCAATGTTCCTTCTTAGCCCTTTGTGTTCCAGGGCCGCAGTATCTCTTTCGAACAGTCCCGCAGCCCCGGCAGGCATCGGACCTTGCGGACCCCTTCCTTTTGCTGACATCTCTTTAGGCGCACGCGGAACACGAACGCGTCAACTTAACATACCTAACTGTCGAAATCTGGGTGTATTTTACACATCTGCGTACCCCCTCAGAGCGTGGCGTTACGTCATGATGTTGTATAAACAATAAACATCAAGCGATTGCAGCAATCACGGCAGATTTGCGGAATATTTTTGAAGAGTTCCATTGTATATCTCCGAAGATCAGCAGTAGATGTTCACAAAATTTAAATAGGACCACACGGGAAGCACCAGCTTTCAAATAAAAAAAGAAAGGCGTGATCGAGGTCCATGGGGCAGCAGGCCCATGTAGTAATAATAAAAAATAATAAAAGAATCAACAAAATCGATTCACCCAGTCGAAAGTTCTGAGGTAACAAACACAAAAAAAAAGAAGAAAAATATAGTCAAATTGAGAACCACCTCTTTTTGGAAGTCGGATGAAAATATTTTTAACTTGCGTGAAGCAAGTTAAAAATATTTTACTATTATATATTACTATTTTTTTTTATTTTGACTAGCAGTATAAACTAAAACAAGCAGTATTATAAATAACTGCGTATAAAGTTGTCTTTCAAGACTGTTGTCTTTCATTACAATTAAAAAGTTACTTAGTTGAACTTTTAATGAAATAAACCTACTTACTAAGTAATTTAAGTATGCTTGGGCCAATAGGTCAGCACAACAGTTTGACCCATTTTTCTTTGTCGGCTCTTGGTTCTTGGGTGTGTCGATAAGTATATAAATAAACAAACAAATGCAACATTATGTCATTCTCTAGCACAATATGAACAGTTGTTAGTACATTATGCAATAATTTACAATAAAATATATTTTAAGGTTTGCTTTGCTTTAGTTAAGTTAGTGAGGAGCTCGTGGCTAAATAATAACAGTCGCTCGGGTCGATCTTTATGTTAAGCCGTGCTTGCCTGGGTTGGTCTGTTCATCTCGGCTGTCATTTGTAGATCTTTGACAGTCGTTACAGTTAAACCGTACGTTAAACCAGTCTTACCAAGGGGTATCGTATTACCAAGTACTAACTGGGTTGTGGAGGTCAGATAGGCAGTCACTTCATATAAAATACTGGTATTCAGCTGCATCGGTTAGACTGGAAGCCGACCCCAAAATAGTTGATGTTTTGCCTTAGTAATAGATCTTGTCAATTTTATGGAATATACGTTATAAGAAGCTATTGCAGACTACTAAAGGGCGTAAAAAAATATGTCCGCATTGCTGTCAACAGGGAAACTACCCAGGAGGCTGGTCACACATTGCAACAATACTGATTAACTTAACATAACGTCATTTATCCTAAAAGCGTTAAGCAGAGTTGTATCTAATAGTACACTCACATTTCGCTAGTTATGTTTAAACTCAGTCCTATAGTCAGAGGGTCACCTTATACAATTCAAATTAAGATATTATCTATGAACAAATATAAAAGTTAAACATACTAAACTACCAGTTTTCCTATGTAATAATTAACACCTATGAATGTATGAATAGTAATGTTTAAATATTATTAGAGTTTATTTTTAGTGTATCAAAATCAAGGTAAAGAGAAATATAATGTCAGCAGTTCAGCATCGTGTTGACCCAACGATATCTGGTTGTATGTACTTACCAAACAAGATCATTCAAGTTTAAAAATAGACGCATCTAAGCAAAATTCATGTTATTTTTATTGCACTATTTTTAGTGCGCACTTACTTAAGTACTACTTGAATCAACCTCGTTTCAAGTTTTAAACAATAATTTCCTCTTATTTATTTAATATCATTCTGCTTTGCCTTTTCCCTACAACACCAGCTTAGCGTACAATTCAATCAGATGCAGCATTTTACATGGAAATAAATTTAAATTGATTGTATCAAACAAAACATAATATCAAGAAAGAAAACAATCCGACTGGTCTTCGAGTAAACTGAAGTGAAGCCGCGCAGTCGCTTTTCAAAACAAAACTGCAGTACACTCTCAAATTCGTCCCTGTACTTACACGTGCCGCAGTTTTTGTCCGGGATGCGATGTTTGGCAGTCATTGTATGCAGCGAGTATTTGCGCACTGAAGCCTTGGGCCCCGCACCCCGCGGCCGTCCCCCATCACGCCTGATACTTGCACGCAACGCATAGATAACGTTAGCTTTGTTCGGGCCATTTGAAACGTGAATATTATTTTGAATGAAGAGGACTGAATTGAACCTGTTCTTCTGGGTTTATTTTGTAATAGGCTTTCTTAGATTTCATTTGACTCTTCAGACACTATTGAGATGTTTTTCTTGAGTTTTGTAAAACGTGAAATACCTACGTAGGGCGGATTTTTTCTGAAAGTTCAAAGTCCCCGATTTGAAACATCAACGTTTTAGTTAAGTACCAAACTTAATAAGAAAAAAATAAAACCGTTTATGTATTGCTTATCTTTGTTTAGTTTTGTAAATGGAGATTTCTATTTGATAATATGTATTAACAAAAGGAACGACAGTATTTAGCAAGCATTACGGAGGTACGTCAGTCGCTCCATGTAAAATACTGGTATTCAGCTGCATCCGGTTAGACTGGAAGCCGACCCCAACACAGTTGGGAAAAGGCTAGGCAGACGCTGATGAAGCTTACAGGCATGCAGTAGTATTTACATTATTAATTCTTCTAGAACGCCTAGAAAGCGCCTTGCACTCAATGTGCGTACATTAACATGCAAGGAACGCTATTCAAACATGGCTTCGAATTTTAAACTGCCTAGTTATTGTTCTATTTCAGTGTTGCGAGTCATTGGGCATAAAGTTTTAGTGCTCACCTCTTTGGTAGTTAATGCAGCGACCATTTGGGCACGCACTGTGCCGAAATGGGGCAGCGCAAAACTTGCGTTGGGGGTCACCCCTCGCACCCTAATTGACTTAGGCAGGCTCTAATCATGTATGCAGAACATGGATTTAAATATGCGTTTTGTGCTTTGGTTATCTAGTATTTATTCTATTATTATAATTGTTCAGTTGAAAGGTTGTAGTAAGTATTTGTGGTAGGTAGGAATGACGTCCGATTTTTTCCAGGCTTCATTAGCCAACATAGGTTTAGAAATGTTGGACAGCACAACCACCCTGTAACGGTCCCACTTTTTGGTTACTGGATTCTGTTAAAGGTAGTGGGCCACCACGCGGGCCCAGTAAGGATTGAATAGAGTTGCGAAGGAGTGGATAGCGTTCGTATTTTGATTCTTAAACAAGGTGGCTTTAATAAAATTTGTGCACTGTTAATGGGAATAGGCTCACTAATTAATTAAAACATAAATAGCGGAATATGGGTATAATGTTTGGTATAAATATTTTCACAATGTCTTAATACAAAGAACTCTTACATTTGACACACTGTGGCACATAGTATGTTTAAACTGTTACTTGAATAACAAACAAACTGTGACGTAGGTGGGCACTTAAAGTTAAAATAGTTGCAGTGTCAGGTAACTTTTTATACTTCGCAGTGTGGTCCTGCAGTTAAGTTTAAGAAAGTCAGGTGATAAGAAGCGTAGTGTGGTTTCCCTACCAAAGAATACAAATAAAATAATAGCAATTGTTAATTGTGATCACTCACGAATTCACGCTACGGTTGGTCCATAAATTCAAGGTTAGGAACGGGCATCCAGAACGAGGTGATTATACAGAGAATCAGAGTTGTCGACATAGGTCAAAGAATAAGTAAGCTGAAGTGGCAATGGGCCAGCCATATTAGCCGTAGAACTGATGATCGTTGGGGTAGACGTGTTCTTGAGTGGAGACCGCGTATCGGCAAACGTAATGTGTAACACCCTCAGGCTTGATGAAGCGACGATGTTCGCAGGGTGGCTGGTAGGAACTGGATGAGAGTTGCCGAGAATCGAGTTAAGAGACGACTATGTCCAGCATTGGACGGTTGTACGCTGATGATGAATTGATGATTCAAGTATCTTGATCTGGCTAGCGAGGTCGTCAACATGTGGGACGTGAGTACAGCAGTCATTGTGCCGATAGTCGTGTCGGCCAATGGCTCAATAGCCAAGAGCCTCGACCAATATCTATGGAAGCTCTCGCTAGGCAGCTGGATGAGAAAGCAGAACACGGCGCGTATTGCTAGGAGGTTCCTCTCTCAAGAGCTCTGACCACCGGTGAATCGGATCCTGTTCCCGATGCTGGTATTATTATTTTGGGAAAACATATATTGTTTCTAAGCCTTTAGCTAGTTTCAGCTACGTTAATGGGCCCATACCAAATCAACGCAGCGTGTGTGTGATGAAATGTGAGTGTTGTAAGAAGCATTATCCTCAATCTGCATAAACTTTCTCATCATTCTGCAAGTGTTTAAAATTGCGGCTTTTTGAAGTGTTATATAATTTGAGTCTTTCAGGTCTATTAGTTTGAGGCTATGGTGGAGGTGATTGGGTATCACACCCGTAGTGGAGACAACAATAGGTACAACGTATGCTTTACCTCCAGATTCAGGTCACTTCTTCTTTCAGTTCAGCATATTTACTGATTTTTTTCCCTATTGTTTTATGTAGATTGTGTGTATTGGAGACTGCAATATCTATGAGGTATGTAACTTTATTTGCTTTATCTTGAAGGATTATATCTGGTCTATTGTAGTGAATGGTCCTGTCAGTTAGTATGGCGCGGTCGTAAAAGAGTTTGTGTTGTATTTTCAGGAATCTTTCTGGTACATATTTATAATAAGGAGTGTTAGTGTCTTGTATGAGCTTATATTTAAGTGCTAGGTTTTGATGTATTTATGTTACTTGGTTATGCCTGTGAGTGTAATCTGTTTGGGTGAGTGTTGTGCTACAGCCAACCAGAGACCATACAACACATCACAGAGGCATCCCTGTGATGTGTTGTACGTTCTCTGGTTGGCTGTAGCATTTGCGGCATTTGTCGTTCGTTATTGTGGGGTCTTTGATATGAATGAATGAATTTCCTATAGTTTATAGTTTTTATGATCTGATCCTCCATATAGACCTCGGTTTCCCATATTGACCAATTTTAAGCCATTTATTTAATGCTGTATCTACGTGAGGTTGTTCCAGATCATGAGGGTGCCGACCGTGCAGCACTTTTTTTTCCAGTCTTCTAACTTTTGCTTCCGTGAGTCTTCATTGTTAATGTGTTGTGTAAAAGGCAACAAAAGTTACAACACTCATTTCTTTCTGCAGATCAGTCAAATCATGGGGCACCGATTTTTCATATTTTTTTTTTTATTGATTTGATGCAAATGAGTCAATATTGTAGGTAGGGTAACGTAAAACCGTGCCGCTAATTCCTGGGTAGTTTGACTCGCATTGGCTTCTACCATCTCCTTCAATTCAGCGTTATTCACCTGTGTGGGCGGTCTACCACGTGGTTCGTTCTTCAAGTCGAAGTTTCCATTACGAAAGCGTTTAAACTAAAAACGCACGGTGCGTTCATTAGCAGTCTCCTCTCCAAATGCAACGTTGATATTGCGAGCCGTTTCTGCCGCGTTAGTTCCGCGTCTGAACTCGCATTTTCATCTTTACGTCTAAGCTAAATAAAAAAAACAATTGAAAGTTGAAAATCGCATGTTGCACATTTTTTAAAAGAAGAACCTTATAGGTATCACATGAAAAAAGTTTCACACAAAAATCTCACACCATGAAGATTTTATATCAATTCGAAGTGTCGATTACTATACAACGGCAATTTCATACTTTAACCCCTATTATTTATCTAATCAGAAAGGAAAATGATACGACAAATAATTGACGCATGAATGCTCCCAAAACCTATGTGTTAGCAGGAAAACTATGACATTCTATACGCGTGTAAGGTATTAGTTGCCAGGTAACCGCTGTTCCATATACTATATTTGGCATGGTTATCCATAACTATAACTAGTCGTTAAAATTAGATGATGAAAAAACTAACCAGTCGTTAAAATAAGATGACTTCTGAGAAAACATGTCCCAGAACCAACAATTTGACATCTTGGATTGGGCCAGTGTGGTGGATGAATAATAAAAACGATTTAATTTCTCACAGAAAGTGCAATTCCAAAATACAGATGTGACAAATATTGGAGGTATAAAGGTTTGTGGGAGTCAGGAATCCAAACTAGAATACCCTGTGCCTATAGATTACGTCCAGTCCTTCTGACTGAGAAGGGAGAGAAGAAGGCCTAGGTATTCAAGCAATGGAAACGTTGTAGGCTGACTGGTGGTTTTCGATACAACAAAGTAAGCTGCGTTTCTTCTGTGCAGAATTAGGGCGAGAAGCCTCAACTTGAGGTGAAAAGGAAAAACTGAAGCTACTTTGGCTGTCCCAATTAGTCCTGTGAATGCTTCCTAAACATAAAGCCATCTAAAGACACAGACAGCGTCATGAATATTTTACGTCATGATGCTGTATATCTCAGGTGGAGGATAGCGTCTCTATTCGACGTGTAGATCGATCGGAGGGTTGACCTAAGTGGATATTAAAATATCTTTGTACGGCAAGTAAAACCATTCATGCTCTAACACTGTTTTAAGCTTTCACGGTTAATAACTAAACTTAGAGTGTTACCACACCAATCGATCGATGGTAGAAGGGATTAGTCGACGTCGATCGATAGTTTCACTCTTTCGACTAATCCATTCTACTATCGATCGATCGATTGGTGTGGTAAAACCCTTACACTGCCACTCACAGGATATCTTCCGCGAATGACATCGTGATCGGATGACATCTCGGGATGCAGTTATCCCGCGATCGCGGCGCTTGCAACAGCGTTAAAATATCGGGAGCACACAATAGTTGAAAATCACTGAAGATATCCGTATTCATGTAAGTGACAGTGAAGTTTATTCATGTTCTTGTATGACATTTAAATTAATAAGCTCTTTTAAAAGCAAAGCGTTTTAAAAACCTTGACCTAACAGGAAAAGGATGTATTGTGTCCATACATTTGTTGCTTAATGCACAATAGTTGAAAATCATTAAGCAGGTGTTGTCAACACTGTCAATATTTCAGTATTTTTTCCTTACAATTTAGTTAGCTGTACTTCTGACCTTATTTAAACCTTAAAAATAAAGTTAGAAAAAGACTTTAAGCTACTGTTGCAATTTTTGAAATCACAAAAATTCGGAGACTGGCTGTGTTTGCCACGACTTTTGTTGCAAACCTGCAAGGACAATGTGAGAACAGAATGTGATACATAACTAGAAAGTGAAGTATTCCTGTGTCTGACTCTTAGTATCGTGTGAGGAGTGGGTCAGTATCCATTGCACGGGTCCTGGGCGGTATGTTGTCCTTCACTTATTGAGAGCAATGGTGATGAAATAACATAACATGACATCACGCCTGTAATCTTCGAAGGGTTATGCAGAGCTGTACCCAATAGTACACCCACATTTCGCCAGTTACGTTTAGGACCCTTGTGAAAGGTGGCGAGCCCTATTGCCATCAATCAGGCACAAATCCAGACTCCGCGGCTGCTACTGAGAAATTCCTGATGGAAAAACCCAATGACAATTTTTCACCACTAGACTAACGATGTAGTTACACAAAGTTGTTTTCAAAAACGCACCTTGTTGGTCTATTACGAATGATTTTCCATTAAAAGTCAAGAGAGGCTTGGGAAAGGAATTTTCCAACAAGAAGTGACTCTCGTAGATGACACATCACACAAAAACAAACAAAGAAGTGGTTTTTTGTTTAGGGAATACATCGATATGAAGACGAAACATCAAAAAGGCTTCATTGGGCTTCTCCCTTAACGCGGTGAGCCCAGCCTAAAAGCCAACAACCTCCACACTATTCCTAACAGATTTCTATTCTGAACCTAGGCCCCTCCACCATTTACCAAACAAAACAAAAGAACCTAGTATCAATCTAATACTAGGAAACTAAACAAAGCTATAAACTGGTTAGGTGACGTCACCCATACTTCCCTAACCTTCGCTCGTGTCATAGGGTTCAAGGCACTGGAGAATAGTGCATCAGAATCAGAATAAATGCTTCGCTGACCGCCTAGGAAGTTTTTTTGTTAGATTTTTTTGCGAGCTGCCTATTAGTCTTATCTTCCGAATTAAATGGCTGCGTTGTGCGCACGCGGCGTTGTAGCTGTGGGTGGTTTAGGCTTTAGATTAATTGGAGGAAGTTTGTGAACTATTATTGCGTTTTAGGCTGAGATTTATAAACGTACTTTGACAAAGTGTTGTTCTTGTCGCTGTCACACAACTGCCAACATTAAAAGCCATGTCACATAAGTTTTTAAAGAGATATGATCACTAACATTATCATTAGCAATTAAAAACGGGATATTTACCATGTTTACCACTGTACATGTTTTGAGTTCCCGATATTTCGGCATTGTTGCAAGCGCCATGATCACGTTTTAAGTGTTAATTATACTATGTCACAGTCAATGAACAGGCTTGAGTACCGTTTATGGATCTAGCCTTTTCATAGTAGGGAATTTATGATTTATTTTCAGGAATACCTTTAGAATAGAATAGAATATAAAGTTTTTATTTCAGACCGCAGTCCATAGGGTTAGTAACAATTTTACTTAAGTTCTAGTGTTAGTAGGTTACAGACACAGATGAAAATGTACAATCACCACCAAAAACCCAATCCCAACCCAACCGTCCCAGACCCAACCCAATCGACCAAACGACCCAACCAATCGACTCAATCGTCACCTAAAGGTTGACTGGTAGAAAATGCCTATGGCATTAAGTCCGCCTCTGTACTTTGTGCTTGAAGTGTTAAATAAATAAATAATAAATAAATCACAATTTTATATTCTGTCCAAAAACTCCTAAGTTTAGGCAGGTTATTTGCTGAAGAAGTTTTAATTAAAAATACGGTACCTAAGTATGTTGAAGATGACCTAAGTATGACACTATCCAATTTGAATAACGCTAAAAAAAGTGATATCACAAAGTCGCGTTTAGGTTAGTATGTTGCATTTACACAAGAGTTCCCTGCATCGCACAGTGTGTCAAACGTTCACACTTGTGACCCCATTCAAATTTCTTTACATTAATACGTATTGAGGAAACATCTTCGGTTTGTTTTTGTGATTTTTTGAGACTATTGTTGGATATAAATAACATTATGCATGCATTTTGTGTATACTTTTGTCTTGACACGGTTTTATAGTCGATTGAGGACAATATTTGTGAATGAAAATATTTACTTATATACTCAGCCCCTGACCGCAATACCTATTTAGGAGCAAAACTATCGCTAGTAGTGGAGTACCTATTCAGTTTCTGCCATCACGGAGCTACTCCTATACTTACAGTGGCTGACCTAATGCATAGCTATACGAAGTACTACCTTCTCTTTAAAGCTTTAGCGTTTCTTTTCACAACTTTTTGACATTTTTACTATGATACCTGAGGGCATAGACGAAGTGAAATTCTGCCAGCGATAACTAACTATAATGGAAAACTCAAAACTGACATAAACTACCTAAAATTTTCCTCAATTCTGTAAAAAATATTTGGAAATAAGAAATGTTTTGAAAAAGATTGACATCCAGATAATTTTGCCTTCTCAAAAATAACATAACATAACATTACGCCTGTAATCCCCTAAGGGTTAGGCAGAGGTGTACCTAATAGTGTAATGCCTCCTCAAAAATGTAAACGAATAAAACCACAAGTTACATTTAGAATCAGAATAATTTCCTCTGCACACTAAAATCATTGGGATTTGACCCACATACTACAAATACAACAGCTGTGCACTATTCACACGACGGATGTCTTTAGAATGCATTTTTCGTTGAGAAAATTGTGTATTTTTAACTAGTGTGGAGTAGGCCATCTCGTTTTTGCGTTGGTGTCAACGGAGTTCGTAACCGAGTTATGCGAACATTGGCTCCTGCACTATGCAATTAAAAGAGCTTCATGAAGTTTCATCGCATCCTTTCCGCGAGCAGCGGTGGCCCAGTTGTAGCAGTCTATTACGAGTTGTTAGGTCGTGGGTCAAACTCGGGCAGGTTAGTTACTTAGTGTAATTATTCTACTACTTATAATTATTCACTACAGCTCTCAAAACGGCCAACGACGTAGTGACAAGACCGGAATGCCCGAGACGAAGAAATCTCTAAGATATGTAATATTTCCAACCTACACAAGGCCCACGTGGTGACGATCCACTCCCGCCACCAGTAAAGAGCCTGAATCATAGGCTACACCTCTTTTCATACTTCGGATCACACCGCGAACTGCCGAAAATGCCGAACTGAAGTATGAAATGAGGAGAACCGAAGCTCACCCGACTCGCTCGCTAGCTAGCGGTGTGGCCTGCACTTTATAGTTGGGAATATGCATGAAATACAAAACTCTTTTTACTTACTAAAAATGTCTTGTATTAAGCCATAAAAACATTGTGGTACACTTGTTTATGTTGTTAATACATCACTTATTTTACAATTTACTGTTTTATGTAGCATGTTTTTGGTGAAACGGAACGCACTCTCAAAACGCGTCGTCCTCGTTGACGCCGGTAGTAACGTCAAAGTCTATGTGTCAAAAAAACACTTTTATTTGAAAAGTGCTTAAAGTTTCACTAAGATTTTATTATAATATTGTTAAAATTATTCTATTAAGGGCAAAAAAAATGATGTAAACAACGCAGACTGTGGTAAATGACGTCACATCATGGCCGCGACAGCTACGTAGGACGTTTCAACTGTCATTTAAAATTGCAGGAGTTTAATATTATTTTTAAGCAACAAGCAGTAGTTGAACTTAACTTTTAATACTTTTCTTGGGTACTATCATACTGTATTTTATAGATTTAAGTGAAGAAAAAAGTACGTGCACACTCCCTATAATGTATCTCATCCTATGCCTAGATCGATCCTCGACCAGTCTGATGCAGATGCTACTAGGCACTCAGCAAAGAAGGTCGCACATAAATAACAGAAAGGGTGACCACGAATCCAAAAAAACAGTCTATTACTCATGCTTACTAACTGAAAACCAATATAACGCTTAAAAAAAGGCAAAATTTATTCCACGAAAGTCTCATGAAATCTAACAATAAAAGTCCAGTACAAAAATCACATAGAATTGCAAATGGAAGTACATCTACTTATTTTTACCACCACCCATTCAACGCCCCTCGGGGGAAACGTAGTAACTGTGAGTCATACCCGATGCAATGACTGCATACGTAATATTTATAGCTCAAAGCGTAAGGGGGGTTGTAGTAACTGCACCCTTGAATAGCGTGGGGTGGGGGACTGTGCCCGGCTAGGAGAACGCGGATGACGTCGAGGTTGTAACAGTTTTAGATCTAGGTGAAGTTCACGTTAGTATTTGCTTTGAAAAATAATCAATGGATTATTTTTGATTTGAATGAAAGTTGCATGAATTGTTTTCCAGAATTTTTTTAAGACTTTGGTACCTACATAATCAGCCTGCGTACGTATGTTCCCACTGCTGAGACACAGATTTTGTTTTTGTATGAGAATGTGCCACCACTTGAGACCAGTGCGGTTTCGTACATGTCTTCGAATTTTGTGTTCTAGGACATTTCTTTTCTTTTATTTTTATTTCTCGCTTTGTTTTCCTTCACCGTTTTGATTAATTATGATAAGATAATGCTGGTATTAGCTCCTTCTAGCTAGGAAGGCTGACGATATTAAAAAGGTCGCTGGGACGGAGTGGATGGAGGAAGAGGTCTATGTCCAGATGGGGATTGCGATAAGCTAAGTTCGTTATTTATACATTTGCAATAAAAATCAAAATCAAAAATCAAATCAAAAATGTTTTTGTTAGAATATGACACAAATAAACATCAGCCCTCATCCCTCTCATAGAGAGGAGGCCTGTGTCCCAGCAGTGGGAACGTTAATAGGATGATGATGATCATGAAACATCAGCATAATTATAGAAGTATTTATGTGCCTTTATTTATTTGTTTATACAGAATAGAGATAGTTCACACAGTACAGTTTGTTTCTTTGTTGTTGTTTTCAGCTTTTTATATATTTTTTTTAATGAACGATTTAAAAACTGCTGGTCATACGTACGTGTGATGTCACAAATAAGAAGACTACATGTACGATTGTAACTTTTGAACAATAGTTCACAGGTTTGGAACTCGTTTTATACAGAATCTAGTTTCTAGTCAGAAATCATGGACTTATTCCACAATCGCTAATCCCGTAATTATGCGTGAAAACAATTAAGTTATTTTTACATAAAGATGTTGCAACAGTACTAATGAACCAACAACTTAGTTTAAAAAAATAAGCTCTCGAAATTGCGCCCAAAAGGTGTTAGCAAAAGCTATAAAAATCCGTTATTAAATTTTATAGGCGCACTGTGGTCAATTTGCAAAATAAAGTGCGTATGGTGAAATAATAATGAGTGCGAGAACGTTGTGTTGCCAATTTTAAATAGACTTTAAATTGTGACTTTGTCGGTAGTCTGGAGACTAAAAATACTGCAAGTATATAATATAAAACCTGAACATTAAAGATTCTTTTGGTCTTTGAATTTCTATGACATGATGAATGAGGTACCTGTTTTCTACCTACATCGTACATACAAACTTGCAAAAAATAAAAATAAAAACCAGGAGGTAGACAGATACAACACTACGCCACCTCCGTCCCTTTACATCTTACTCTTTTTATAACATTAGTCTAAAAACCCAACACAAAATTAAACTTCTGAAATAAAAGAATAATTTCACAAAATATAAAAAAAAATACAAGTCCCAGGATTTCGCACTGTGGTAGCTAGCTGTCAAAACAAATATAGAAAAAAATACGTAACGTATCGAAACGTAGACGCATCGTTCGACCCAGTTATCGGAGCGGATTCTATTTCGGAAAAGAGCACAGTTGCTGCATTATTTTTTGGCCAGCCATGGTGACCTCGATTCACACTGGGCGGTTCGGGTGTAGGTCCTTTGTCTTCGCGGAATTAATATTAAGGTGTGGATTGTGGTAATGTGGTGCGTTTATTAATGCATGGATGACATTATGGTGTCTAGTGCGTTTATTGAAATTTCAGCACTCAAAGTTCTAAAGCTTTTGAGCTTGGATTTATTTGTTGAAGTTTTGTTTTGACGACCCGAATGGCAACTGTGCCATTCGGGTCGTCAAAACAAAACCCCTAACGCCAAAACAAGACCCTAAGAATGTAAAGCAGCCTCATCACCCAGTGGTGATGAGGCTGCTTTACATTCTTAGGGTCCCGGGTTCGAATCCCGGCTGGAGCAAATGTTTGTGTGATGAGTCATGGATGTTTATATATATAATAACTGTATCTATGTAGTATATCAACTATCTGGTGTCCACGACACAAGCCTCGTTGCTTAGTGTGGCACTAGATGGCGCTGTGTGTTAATGTCCAGCGATATTTATTATTGTTTTGTTCGTGTTCGATACGTATTTGTAATAATTAGATGTATTATAATGGTTTTCAATTCATGAAGAAGACATGCTGCGTCGACCCCAAATAAATAGGGATAAGCGCAAGAGAATAATGATGACAATGGTTTTAAATGGTCATACAAATTTTTATTAGACGGCAGCTAATGTGACTGATAGCCTAGGTACTACATTATGTTATGAACGGCACTTGGAAATTGTTAAATAGTTTAACAATATAAAACATATACTTCTAAACTTGTGACGCAAAACCTCCCCAAGAAAGCACACACCAGCACCCCATCAAGCATTTATATAAGTAAGTACTTCAAGAAATTCACGGTCTGTGTATAATTAATAGGTACATCTATTTCCAACTACTGCTACAATCGGAATCAATATCACCGTATATTGGTGTCGATTCTGTTGTGCACAAAGTAAACTTAATTTAGGCCATTGCTATCTTTTTCTCTCTAATAAAACGAGAAAGTGACGGACGTAATTTAGAGCTGTCAAATTTAGTTGGAACTAATATTTCCATACAAATGAAGGGTGCATGTAAAAAGATGTCGACTAAAAACACGGTGAAGCACAAGGTATACACTAGTTAGTAGCTGGTAGCTATAACCGTCCTTTTCTCGTACTGCCTTTTAGTAAAAGATAGCAATAGCCTGAATTAACTTTAGTTTGTGCACAACAGAATTGACACCTATTGACATTGGTGTCGATTCTGTTGTGCACAAACTTCACAGTACAAACAATTCGTGTTAGTGTAGAATACAATAGCACGTAAACTTAATAATTTATTTTGTGACCTAACCGACAAAGTCCAAGGTTTAGTTTTTGTTATTTTGTCACTGTAATTTTAGCTCCTGTATGGTGTCGGACGTAAAGAATAGCACCATCCCATATCTTCCCGTGGGTGTCGTAAGAGGCGACTAAGGGACTTACCAGAGAATGGGCAGCAGCGTTCTCTGTGCTTTTGTAACAACCGCACTGTGATTGCCAACCCGCCTGCCAAGCGTGGCGATTATGGCAAAAACCCTCCTTTGGGGGAGGCCCGTGTCCAGCAGTGGACGTCTTTCGGCTGAAATGATGATGATGATGATGAATTTTAGCTTAGTTCAAGTCGAAAAGTCAAGGGCATGTGCATGTTGGTTGTCAGAAAATGATGCTGGTCGGTCGTCGGTGAACTCGGGAGTGACTTCATCGACGGTCTACAACTCTTCACCTTTCTTCTTCTATTTTAGTGTCGATGGTATGACTCGTGTATGGCTTGGAAGATTTTTGTATGAAGCGTGGCCGGATTGACTTCCGCCATTTTGTTTTTTTTTTTTAAAGTAGCGGCCACGCATAAAACTTACATTAATCGATAACTGGTATCAATACAAACAAATTTTGTATGAGGCAAAATGTTCTAAAGTGTCACGTTTCCGGGGTATGAGGTATTTAAGTTTAAGTCCATTCACTGATGGTACACGTTTTATGCGTATCTGATCAAATCAAAGTTGTGCTCAAGATGTGAATGGACTTTAACTCTGATAGCTTATATCTTGGAAACATTACAGTTTAGAACATTTGGTCTCACACAAGACTTGTTTGTATTGATACCAGCTATCGATTAATACAGGTTTTATGCGTGGCCGGTACTTTGAAAAAAAAAACAAAATGGCGGAAGGTAATCCGGCCAAAAACTTCAAACCCCTTTCTGGGTCTAGTATGTGGCCTTGTTAATCGCGGCGTCTGTGGCGTATTTTCACCCCTATGTTCTAAGTAATATGGTTGAAAAGTGGTCGTCGGTACGGTAGTACCTAATATTTGTTCGTTTTACTACTAGGTAATTGTTCCCTAGACTTTGTGTGGATTTTGATAGCGTAAAAAGTTCACAGAGAAACCACTATTGGCTTCTATTGGCATTTTGCCTATGGCATTAAGTTCGCCTCTGCACCTTGTGCTTGAAGTGTTAAATAAATAAATTTGAAGTAACATTACTGAACATCACACCATAATCATCATCATGATCTCATAGGGTAAGCAGAGTTATAGTTTACCCGCATTTGTCTCAGTCCCATGTTATTACAGGGGCGAGCCTCATGCTCAGCACCTCAGACCAAGTAAAAACCAAGACAGCACTGCGAACAATAAAGTGAAGTCACTATTACAATTAAACTAAGCTCAAAAAATGCACACATGTTTACGAAACCAGCATCACTTTATTGTTCGCAGCGCTGTGTCTTGGTTTTTTATTTGGTACCTAGCCTACCTTTGATTACATAATGTTTCATAGTCAAATTATTTATTTGCATCTGATGTGATGGAAAACCCAATAACACTTTTCTTTATCAAAAAGTGTTCTATTCGGTCACTGGTATAGTAAAAAAATTATTTATTTACATGTATAATTTTAGTAAGATATTAATAAGATACATATGGCTAAAGATTTAAATCACCTAAATGTCGGTGTTTTAAATCTTCACATGTGAAAATGTTGAAGTACGTCCAGATTACCCTCGATGGCCGCCCTACAAACAAAATAAAACAAAAGAACACCGACCGCACCGACCACCACACCCGCTGTATCAGGCCCCGATAGGGTGTGAATCAAATTGAACTTTTGTCTTTTTTCTAATCCTGACAACGTACAGTCGATATACTTACTAACTACACTCAAATCGGTTTGGTTCTTTATTTAAAAGACCATCTCAGACACTAATCTGTATAGTCCTCATGCGAGTTGACCAAGATTATGGCTGGATTTGAAAGAAAATATGACCTCTGAGTTTGTTTCGGCTGTTTCATCTCAGAGTAGTCAGGTACGCCGGCCCCATCTAGTAAAAAATACCGTATAAAAGTGTTATTGGTAAAAACCTATTTGCATAACATAATTTATTATTTAACTTAGTACTTAATGACAATCACCCTTAAAGAGTTTCATTTTTCTACAGCAACTGTCAACGGATTGACATCAAACTTTTCGATAGTTTATTTCATTTTTTTTTTAATATATCCATCATGGATACTGCTATAAATCGTTTAGGCGCAGAATGTGAAATTCGCAAAATGTCCGGCGGTCGAAAAATGTCCAATTCGCAAAATGTGTCCTCTTGTCATTACATCCATGAAAATAACGATGTCATTACAAGTAACGAGCTACGAATGTTTTTTTATAAACTAAATAATCATCATTTTCTGTAGGTGATTGTTCTAATCACATTTAAGCTTAGTGCTTCTGATGCTTCATCAAGTATTCAAAATCATTCCGGTGGTTTTAAAGCCAGAAGACCACCTCAAAGGTTTGTACGTCAATTGCCATCACCCCTATAACTCAATTACTGAGCAACTAATTTTATATGAATGGGATAATCTCTTTGTTACCTATAAAGCACCCATGGGAATCAAAGCAATTTTTAGCACACAATTGAAAATGTATGAGAGTTATTTGTGTGCCTGGATTCAAACGGGACGGGCATTCAAGTCTGGTGTGCTGGTGTGGGTTACCTAGTCTAACTGAGAGGCTAATATTTCTAACACAGCAACGGCTATACATACTAATAAATGCAGAAGTACTATGCTACACATACATTCTATGAATGTGCTATTTGTCTATTGTTTTGTTACGCCTCAACGGTTCTAGATATTCAGGTTTAATTTAGCACACGAATAGACCATTTAACTTGTACTACGATGTGTTTCTTTATGCCCATGTTTTTAATGCTGTAGAACGTTCTCGAGAGATAGAAAAGCCACAGGAAAACGCTAGTCTTCATTAGCTCGTAGCGATACGAGTTGAAGAAGATATACGTAAACCAGAAACTCGACTCATACTCATTACTAACAATAAATAGTGATAGGGCAACGTTCTAGATAGGAGGATACGAGTAGGTATATTCTTGTGTATACCGTATGTGCTTGTATGTAATTTGCTTCAGATTCCGAGCAATCTCAGCCAGATGAGTCAGTGGTTCACTGTTTCAAGAGTTTTGGCTTCGATTAGAATAGTTAGACGAAGAGGAGGCTAAATGAATATCAAAGGGGATAAAGTGACGTATTAACAGTGACGACAATGGTGGAGAAGCCAATGTATTGAATTGGTAATAAATTAATATCATTGGGAACACTCTATGTGTACCAGTACCTGCATGGCCCTGTTCTTTTCGATGCATCCATCAGCACAGTGTTTTGAGTGCGTGACATTGAGTCCTCCGTAAATTGTGATTTTTCACCCAAAAAATAGGCTTTTACCAGCAATAAATTTTGCGTTAACTTAGGTATGTTAGAAGCCAGGGAAATTAAGACAATTTTTCAGGACATCACTCACAATATTTATTAAGTTGAACGGTTCGGGTTGGTCGCTTCCATGGAGAAGAACCGGCAAGAAACTCTATGGTTAGTCTTTTCAAATTATTTAGTATTTCACAATTCTATATTACTTCACGTTTTATACAAAATGCAATAATTACAACACTTATCAGTTATCGGACATAGATTCGACTATTAGTCTTAACACCACAATTTCTTCCAAGAATCGCGCTCTCTCGGCCGAGAGTCATGCTTTTTTATAAACTTAAAAAAAAATCCTTTCTCAAAAATAAAACGAATTATTAAAATCTTAAAAACCTTACTTAATATTAGTTCAGATAGATCACAGCAGGTCTTATTAATTAATACATATTTGAAAATCATGACTGAAGAGTTTCTAACATTATTAAATTTAAATACAGATAATAATTAAAACTTAGTGAATGTCTATGATTGTTCTAATTAAATATCTAAAAATGAATAATTGATTCCGGAAATCTGACTATCGAAGAAAGAGTTTCTAACAGGTAATTAGTTTGATGTATAGAATGTTTGGTTTGACGTCTTCGTGAAGGGTCCGTTTACACCCTGTAGAACAACATTGTCCTTTGTAAAATGCAAATTTGAACCTTGTTTGTTCATCCAGGTAGAAACCATCACAGATCTTGATCTCGACTTATAGTACACAGTTCTATCATTTGTTTTTCCCAAGTAACCATAGCAACAAGAAGACGAACGAATCTCTCATTCCGGAACCAACATGAAAACTGGGAAAAATGAGGCAAAATAAAATAAAGATAAATCTCTTCATATTGACTATTGAGGATATAGCAAACTGTACCTAGTAATGTAAGGTAAGCAAAGAGTAAAGGTAAGGTAAATATACGTAGAAACTATGTATAGGGTATTACTCACCTAGGTTGCTTCAATCCCTAAACAAATGCTGAGACTACGCTAAACAACTGTTACCATAGTGATTCGCGGGTTCTTAGAAACGTTTGTAATATTTCTTGTGAGTAAATGGTTTTCTCTTGATGAAAATGGCCCTCCTAATGAAAACTCAACTAAATGGGATATTAACACGAACATAAGAAACTAATTAAGGAACATATTACGATGCAGTCTTGAGGACGAAACTGCCCATCCTCCAAAGATACTAGCTTTGACGATATGAAAGTGAAGGCTGAGTGCCCGGGTACCCTCTGTGCAAATTAAACAACTTAATGATATTGGTAACAGAAACCCTCATCAATATTTGGTGATTTAAAATGCCTTATACAAAGAGAACCCGAAACGTGGACCAAACCAAATTACGCATGCAGAGTTTGGTATGTACATAATCGATACCAAATTGCTTTGAAGTTGTATCATTAATTTTTGTATTAATTCTCCAGGAAATTAGAGAAAAACGATGGCAAATCCGGATAGTTATCATTGAAATAAAACACACACCTATGAAAAGGTCTGGGCTAGTTTTATTTAAAAATGTTTCAGTTTAAATATATATGATCGAAGAGACCATTAGTGGGGGCATTGTGTCCTCGCCCGAAGCAGGTGGATAATTGATTGGGCAAACATTCACGGGAATTTATAAAACCGTTACGCAATGCATTTTTTAGGGTCGGCGCGGGTAGTCAGCGCTTTTCAGAAATTACACGGGGGGTGGGTGGTGCGAACGGTGTGCGGGATATGACGTTCGATTTAAAGGGTAGGCTGGGGGGTGGGGGTGTACGGTGGCCCCGTTGGCTGCAGGGGCGGCTGTTGACGGGCGCGCGGCGCATGCGTGCTGGGCGCTCGGTGCCCGCCGCCGCCCGATTTCCGTGCCGTTGACAGTTCGCCGGGACTTACTTCCTCGATACCGCGCGTCCGCGGCGTCGCTGCATCCAGGCCGTCCGAGGCCAAACGGACCAGCTATCTAGCTACTTCTACGTCGATGGCACTCTGAACGAGAACACGTTGAGCACACGTGAGTACAATCGCCGACTGCATTTGTGACGTCCTAGTGTTCTACGGTTTTGAAAATAGGTTAATTGGCACGTTGTGCAGTTTGTACCAGAAGAAGTCAATTTTTTTATTGTTTCTTTTTTGTTCCTTTTTCAAAAACGTAGAGCAGGAGTTAGTCGTGTTGTTTAATTTTTACGGCTCAGCTGTTTCGGTGTTTGGATTTTTTCGTGTTTGCTTGGATGTCGTCATTGTTTTCTGTATTGTTTTTAAAATAATTAATGTTTTCGTAAATGTACTTATTTCGATAGTCATTAATAAGTGTTAAATGTGGAAATAGCCTTTGAAAAAATAGTCTGGTTACCAGGTAAGTCAATTTACGTCATTATATTTTGCATTGAATCAGCTTTTAATCTAATTTTGTTTTGTGTTTTTCGTAAAAAACAAACATATCGAAAAAAAGATGACTTGGAGGCGCATTTTGAATAAATTATGTTTATAAATGCTCCTACATGATTGTATAGATAGGAACCTTCCTTTGTTTTGTATTTTTTTTTACTTCCTTATGCAAATTCATTCAATTGTGTGTTAGTAGCTTAGTAGTATGTAACTAAAATCACGTTTGTCCAGTATTATAACTTAACATTTCTATAAAATAGTTAAGTACATGGTAACGACATTTTAATTAATTCTCCTGGAAAAAAAATCATTTTGCTACATATTATTGAAACTCATAAACATGCCACAAACCCATGCGTTGCTTTTTAAATCTTGTAAAAACTCAAAATAATATAACAAAAGGCATCCTGAGAAAACCCCTTCCACTTTTTTTCTTAGATTATATACGCATAATTAACTACAATATATTTTTGAAAAATATATACTAAAATGAATTATCTTAACAACGCCCTCTATCGTTACTACTGGTGCAGTTTGCAGTCCTACTTTTTAGGTGAAGCCGTTTTTCTATTGATTGAAAACGGATATAAAAACACGCTGTATATATTCTACTAATAAAATGTAGGCTAGATAGCAATTCTCCAATAAAATTTCTCCAATAAAACTGCAGTTTTTTAAATATTAACCTTAATTGCTATCTAAACATAAAATCTTGATAGAAAGATATAAAAATACGGAAAATTTTGAAATATAATATTATAACCATGCAATTTATAATCAAACACGCTTGATTTTATCAAAATTTACTGATAAAAGGGGATTTCCGAGAAAATTCAGCACGTGAATCACACGTTTGCAGTTTAAAAAATATGCCTATTTTATTCATTTTAATAAAAAATAAGAATAAACGCAAATACTTTAGTTACTCAAGAAAGGCTGAATTATTGGCATGTCAAAAAAGTTAATGGGTTCCGTATGTGACCAGCGTTTATCAAGTTCCAAATACATTGACTGATTAAAAACTTTCAAGAGGTGTTTAGAAAACAAATTAAATAAAAAGAAAGGAAGATGAAGAATTAGGCCAGCGCGGACCAGAAACTGCGTATTTTATTTATCAAGCAAGATGCAAGAGTTTGACATTGAACGTCGTCTGTCCATTTACGCATGCGCAAATATTTACCCAGATGTATAGGCACCGGTACAACAACGACCGAAGTTAATTCCGAACGCACCCGCGTTTGAAAATTATTTTCAATTCGAAAATTAAAATCCTGTTTGTCCATTTTCAAATTAATTGCTTTTCGAACGCGGTATTTAAAATGCATGCGTATTGGTTAATTTTTAAATTAAATGTTAAGGTGTTTTTTTTATTTGTGTAGTATTCTTTTTTCAAATCGTAATAACATTTTAAACAGCAAAATCCGGATCTCTTTAATAAAAAAGATGCATATATCTAATCGGTATTTTAGTATGTTTAATGTAATGACATTTTTAATAATGCGTTTTTTCATGCGTTTGAGAATGCGTTAATGTCACTGGATGACATTGAAGTCTAATTTTAGTTACGAGGCTAAAGCCTTATTAGGTTTTTTCTCAAATACTGCTTTGAATAAATTCTATTAGAAACAATCTATTTAAATATTGGTTTAATATTATCATTGATGCATATTATTGCATATTATGAAAGTATTCATACGAATTCTATACCATAGCTTGTTTTTTGATGAAACTTGAATCGTAAAGCAGGACTTTGATACATGTTATAAGACTTATGGGAATTTAATATTTTTATCAAGGTTGACATAGTTGCAGTAGTGGTATAGCATGAAATAAAATAATTACAGTAGGCCCCTATATCGGGAACAAAAGGACCTAAATGTTCGTATCACCTGTCAATTAACCGCGTCAGCCAATCAGCAGCGCCGAGATGTGGATGTAGTAAGGAGGAGGGAGGAAGGGGAGCAGGGGGGGGTGAAATTCATGGATTATTTACGCTAGCTGGGACCAGAAAATGACAAGATGGCTCAAGATGCATCAATTTTAACGTCATCGGTGATTTTTTTTTTTTTTTTTATTGTAATCAATTATTCTTTCTAAATAACAACGATATTTTTGAGAAAATGAATCCAGGAAAAATTCAGTCAGTGTTTGACTGTTAATTTTGAATAACCTTTCTTTATTTTATTCTTGAGCAGAAAATAACGACATTATTTTTATTTCTCTTTACTGTCAATAAATCACTAATTACGAGTAATCATCTAAGGAAAAGTGAAGTCTGGTGGGGAGGGGATGTGAAGGAGGGGGGAGGGGGGGTCAGACTGACACGTGTACGGTTCATACCTGCCTATTGCGGAGGTTAATAAATACAAGAAATAAGAAAACATTATCAGAAAACACGACCTAGATTTTAACATTGTGTATCTTTGTCTTGTTAATCAGTAATTATAATATTCATGGTATTTTTTTTGCGAGATGAAAGTAATTTGTGTGTTAGCTAGAAAAATTATACTAAATGTCAGCGAACATACCTACAGTGGAACAAAAGACTAGACAATTTGATTCCTTGTTATCGTATACTATATACATGTCATATTTTCTAATAGTCATTTAAAATCTTATTGTGATTGCCGTAAGTCGTATTTGGTAAAATAGAAAAGAAAAACAAAACCTTATTGGACCCGCACAGGACAAACTAAAAAAAATAGTAAGTCGCATGCGCTGCGCACGCAAGAATAGTTTTTTAGTTCGGTACTTAACCTATAAAGTAATTTATGAACTGTACGTGTACATGCGGGTGTTCCGGATGTGACATGGGGTTTCCTAATTTTTTTTTCTCCTCAATGCTGCAATGTTCGCGCAATTCGACCATGTTAAAACCAGAAAGGAAAATATTCAATGAATAACAATAGGCAGTCCTGGATAAAGCTGGTATACTCTTGATTTACACTATATAAAACGGCCAGAAGGCCATTATATGACTTGAAAGTAGTTATGCACTTCTAAGGGCCAATTTCACCAATGAGATCTTCAGGTTAAGCCGGGCTTGTCTATGTTGATCCGGGAAAGGGTGACCATCCTTTACATTCCGAGTTTCCTCCGTGCTTTGGAAAGCACGTTAAACCGTTAGTCCCGGCTGTGATTTGTAGATCTTTGACAGTCGTTACAGGTAGTCAGTGGCCCGAAAGTCTGACAGTCAGTAATACCTAGGTGTATCCGTACTACTCAGTACTAACTGGGTTGTGGAGGTCATATAGGCAGTCGCTCCATGTAAAATACTGGTATTTAGCTGCATCCGGTTAGACTGGAAGTCGTCCCCAGAATAGTTGGGAAAAAGGCTAGTCAGATGAATTATGACATTAACAGCTCTTGAACACGCTTTACATGTACTGATCGCGATCAGTCTTATTTGAGAAATAGGTTTCTTCGAAAAGCCTGCATAGCTCCTTAACGAGAGTCTCTACAGAGAGAACAACACACTACTATCTATATTAGAAGAGTAGTTGCATATCTAATGTTCTGTAAAAAAGTACAATAATAACATGTAATCTTATTTTTTGTAACATTATCCAAATGATAAAGCGTATATACACGGTGCAGCCATTTAATCAATGTGCGTACTAACGCTCTGATTAGATAACCATGCAAGAATGTTGTAAGCTCCATGGGTATACAGGGTGTGGGAAAAGTTGTGAAGGGTTTTTTCTTTAAACCAAACAATTTTAGAAGGATGTTTTTTTTATTGATGAAGGCGGAAATGACAAGCTAAGCACACCATTGAAAACAATAAATGAAGGGTAACTGTAAGTAAAATATGATTATTATAAATTTTATTTACTAAAATGAAGGAATGAATTTTATTTACCACTGAATCAGATGTAAATTATTTATATTATTTTAAATGAAAGCACATTAATTAAAATTAAAATTATTAATTTCGGTTTGTTTTTAACTTTTGAAAAAATCCGTAAAATATTCGAAGAAATTCCGTAGCAGCTTAGTTGCATAGACGTTAAATAAATAAGAATAAGAACAATTTATTTAAAAAGTAAATATTACAAAAGTGTACATTTAGGTGCAGCAGTGTAAACAAAAACCAAAAAAAAAAACAAATAATAATAAAATAAATAATAAAGTAAATATCTAACCTAAAAAAATAAAAAACAACAAAAAACCTTAAAATAAAAAGAATTAAATAAGAAAACAAATATATTTGTAATGATCAAGAACTATAACTAATTAAGTCGGTAGGTTCCACAAAGACTTGATACAGGTCAAGCAAAACTATATCACATCGACTGCAAAGTTTTTTACTATCAATTCCGAATAAAACCTAAAGAACAGGAAATGTCGAACAGTCATAGACACTGAGATTCACTTACTTTTTTCTGGAGTTGACGTGTACTAGGAAATGTATTTTTTTCGGGTCAATCGCGTTAGTTTTTTGTTTGACTCATTCATTTAAGCATTGAGTTGAAATGTGAACTGGGTAGTATTAAAATTAGGAATTCAGTGACGGAGAAATAATTTGCCTATTTTTCATGATTTACTTTTCATGAGGAAAATCTTTACTTTACCTATGTCAGGGGAGAAAGGAACCTTCTGAAAGAAGCCATATGGTGTTCCTTTTGATATTTAAATATTACAATTACAAAAAGGTAAGCATAGAAAAAACATTTTTTTTCTATCTATAACAGGATTTCTAGTTGAACGACTCGTGATAATGCAAAAAAAAAAGTGTAGCTAGGCAGTTTTATCTGAACTGGAATTGGCAAAACATGTTTGTAATCATTGTTCTAGTTAATGATCCGTTAATAACCAAAATAGAACTGCAGATTAAGCACTACAAGTAGTGTACGACCGACGCCGAATCCTATTAAACGGCTATCGCCAGAACCTTCGACCGAAGCCGAAGGTTCTAGCCAATCTACAATTTTTGCATGATATAAATATGTATAATTTATAGCCGGCACATGGGTGCATCATTCATGGGAATGATGTAGCTTTCTGCTATTGAAAGAATTTTTGGAATTGAATCATAAGTTCCGGAGATTACCCCCTACATATAAACTTACAAAATAACAAACTTTTACCTCTTTATTATAATATTAGTACAAATCAGTCTTTTTTTCCTGTCCTAAGATTATTAAAAGGACCGTATTATTAAAAAAAAGAATTAAAGTGTGTGTCCCCTGCCCCCCGCGCATCTCTTCAATCAGTTCGTTCAATTTCGGCCAAAAAGTCGGCCCAAGGTAGCCAAAGTCGGAGGCGCGGTCGGACACTAACTACAAGTTTTTACTATGAACAAATAAATAAATAAGTACTTACGTACTACGTTGTTTAATTCATTGCTATGCAAGAATAGAAACAACAAAAAAAGTAAATCATTGATAAAATATATTCGAATTCGAAAAAATTTAATGTTTTCATTTAATTAAAGCATCAAGTTAATGCTACAAAAAGTTTTTAATCTCGAAGTTATTTCCTCCGAACAAAAAAAAATAAGGGAGAAATAAAAGTAACAGAAATCAATATCTTAATTAAAGAACCTTATTACGTTTCACAATAATTATATTTTCTACTAAAATCACGGCGACGTCAGCTTACCCTACATGTCTACAGCGTGATACGGTCCTACACAATGCGTGTACGCACGTAACGTACATCCCGTATCCTAATACTATACAGCGATATCGCAGCTCACGTGGCCTTGTCAAACGACACTGATAACGATACAACTAGGCGCCGAATTTGTTTGCCTTCTTTTTGGCCATTGCACATCGTTAGATATGATCTTACCTACATCATCAAGGCGTGAGGTGATACTGTCGGACTGCCAAGTCATAAGCCTTTTTTTTTTTTTTTTTTTTTCAGATGTGTAATCGTCAAATAACTTCTCCCGCTCTGGGCGGAGCAGGAGGGAGTGTCAGACTTTTACTGACTAAAGCCTATCCATGTTCCTTCATCGCCCTTTGTGTTCCGGGGTCACGGTATCTCTTTCGAACAGTCCCGCAACCCCGGCAGGCATCGGTCCTTGCGGACTCTCTTTGAGGCGCGCGCGGGACACGAACGCGTCGTCGACACGGCCTGTCGTCATAAGCCTCAAGTTCGAACCCAAGACACGCACCTCTGATTTTTCGGATTCATGTGCGTATTGTATAATTATCACTTGCTTCGAAGAAGGAAAAACATCGTGAGGAAACCAACATGCCTGAGTTATTTCTCGACGGCAAGTAAAGCCAAGTCAGGCACTAATCGCATCTGCCTAGCCTTTTCCCAACTACTTATGTTGGGATGACTTCCAGGCTAACTGGATGCTGCCAAATACCAGTATTTTACATGGAGTGACTGCTATCCGATCTCCATGACCCAGTTAGTACAGGGTAATTAACGATACCTGTTGGTAAGACTGGTTGTGACTTTCGGGCTACTGACTACTTGTAACGACTGTTAAAGATCTACAATTATCAGCCGGGACCAACGGCTTAACGTGCTTTCCGAGGCACGGAGGAAACTCGGTATGTAATGGGTGGTCAGCCATCCACAGACCAACCTAGGCAAGCGCGTCTTAACCTAAAGATCGACCCGAGCGGCTGTTATTATTTAGCCACGAGCTCCTGCGATTCGTTATTATATACGATTTTAGTAAAATAATTGTAATGATTGTGTAGCTTATGCATGTCTCTGTGTGTGTGTCTTGTAGAAATAGATCTAATGTAAAATGAAGTTGAATGTGAAACGCATGTGTTACAAACATACAATTAGTACTCTAATATTGTTAACTCATAAAAATATTTTGTTCCACATGTCCGAATCGCAGGCTGTTTGATATGAAAAGGTAAGAAATCCGTTTAGTAATAGATTGTCGTAAAAATGAGGATATACATGTTGCGACAGTCCGGACATGTAGCTTTATATTATGCTGCGTATAGAGTGACAATGGTATGAGGAAAATGTTTTGAGTACCCGTACCATAGGGGACCCTCTCTATAAGACAGACAATTATATAACTGAAGTAGATAGTAGGGATTGCTATAATACGATACTTACTGGGACGAGAATAATAAAAACAAATAGCAGTGATAATCTAGTGGTGTGACAGTCGGACGATCCAAGACACGCACCTCTGATTTTTCGGATTCATGTGCGTATTACATAATTATTACTTTCTTCCGTAAAGGAAACCATCGTGAGGAAACCTGCATTACACGATATAGAAAAAGAATCGAAAAACGCATTATAAAACATTTGGAAACGGGTATTTAACGCGAATTTTACCTTTAATATTAGCTCGACGTTTCGACCGGATTGCACCAGCCATGGTCGCGGGAAGCCTGAGTATTGGAGGTACCGCCACAGCAAAGCGAAGGTGTTTATTCAACTACCCTCACTTGATCTTCATAAATGTTAATTAGGGCCGGTTCACACTAGGACAGCACACTACACTAACAGTGTCCGCATACTGAGATGATCTCACTTGACGAGTACACTTAGTGATCACTGGATTCCAAGCGGAAGAGTCTAAAGCCGTCATCGCGATTGAAATTATAATACTTCTTGATCTCAATCGCTTCCCGAACCATTCTCTTATGATAGTGCTTCTCATTGGCAAGGAAAAACTGTCATCAGACTGTCAAAGTTGGACTGTTTCCATGGACGCATGGTTAACGGTACGAATCTTATTTTTTTTATTGTATAATCATCTGTAGAGACATTACCTGATAATGCTACTAAGTTTAGATACAACTAATTTGTGGGCCAATGTGGCCAATGTGTGTGTGTTCCTGAGACCGAACAATTGATTTATTTCCCATTTCCAGTTCGAATGGACAGTGGATTTAACTTGAATCAGCCGGAGTTCATGTTTCCCAAAAGTTAACCTGGGAATTTTCAAATCATAAGTTTTATTATCACCTATTCACTAGTTTTATACGAGCATCCACCATCCTATCCTCCATTTTTTTATCAGGTTACTGAAATAGGGCACAAAAATAAGAAAACCCCAGTCAACAAAATGTATACGAATTCTAAACCATTGCATGGAATATTCATACAGTAGGAAATTATAATCACTATTGTGAAATAATTGGGTTTAGGATGCGAGTAACCATAAATAGATGAATGACGTATTTCAACGTACAATCAACTGAACTGTCGCAATTTGGAAAGGATAATGCCTTTTACAGAAATATCTATGAATGGCGTGATGTGGTCCAGAGATTTACCTATTTACTACACACATAACACACATACACAACACTGAAATATTTGGAAAAATTAAGTTGATAAGGAAATAAGACGATCAATCTATGGTGAACTTAGGATTATTTATGTATTTTTATCAGTATTATAAAACTTTTTTATTTTTTTATAAACTACGCAACCTCCCTGAATTGGTACGGAATGATTTATTATCAAGAAAAACTACTTAAGGCCCTTCTAACCCTAAAATTAGCAACTCTATTTGTGGTGGTTCAAACTTCGTTTGAAAAACTGTTAGAATAAAGTTCTAATCAGCTTGCACTACAAAGCGGTTGTTACGTCAGTCACTGCGGCCGAATAGTGCGAAATGAGTGGTTTTTAGCGATTTACAAAAAATCTATTGATTGGACTAAAAAAATAAAACACACAAGACCTGCTTTATAGTTAGTTCAGTTGGTATGCAAAGTTTTATGATCTAATTTGAAGAACTTTTTGAATACCAGAGGTTTATTGTTCGATTTGGAGGTAACTTTGGATTTTTTTTCTATTGAGAAAAGTTTATGGAATCGTGTTTTCGTCACACATAAAACTTAGCATTAATCCTCAAATTTACCATATTTTTATTTCTAAATTAATGCTACAGTATTTTAGGAGTAACGGAGGATCATGCCAAGCCATTTGAGGGATATATAGCCCTTAACGAAATTGAATTACTTTCGATTGCAATTTTCATGAAAATATTACTAATTTGGAAGCTGGTATTGGTTTAGACGTGTCCATCATTCATCATTATCTTGCCCGTATACCAATTTATTTGTGGTCGGCGCAGCATGTCTTCTTATTCCATACTTCCATACTTCTCTGTTACTCGTCATCTCAGCAGTCACCTCCTTTTTAGCCATTTCGTCCTTTACACAGTTAGACGTCTCCAACAATTCAACTTTATTCAGCCACTGTTTGGAGATCTTTGTAGACTGAAATTGTAAGCTCATTATGATGAGAACCAGTCCAGTCAAGCAAAGCAAACCTCAGAAAAGAGGAAGTGAATGTCGCGTTTATTATTAATGGTTTAAATAATATTAATATGATATACAATAATATGGTTTAAAAAGTTCATGAGGGTTTTTTTGTAATAAAGAAAACACCAGGGTTGCGGTCAACAAACGTCATTCAGCCATAGTTTTATGATATTCCCGAAAGCACACATTCAACAGTAACCGCGATAAATACGCCATAATAATATTTAGTTATTATTATAGATTAAATACGATGACAGTTACGTAACCATTTTATTTTTACCTCCCCAATGCTAAATGTGAATATGTAACGTTTAATAAAATTATGCACTGCATAATGTTGCGATATATTTTGATTTGCTGCGCTGGCTACGAGGCTATGAGTTTTCAGGAGACAGATTTTTTTTCTGTTACGTATTTTTATTGTTTTTTTTTTTTTTAAGTAAGGTCGTTCTGTGATATATACTATGTTTTCAATACTTTCATACTATTTATTTAATTCTAATTTGTTTATACAACATGTTATCTTTATTTTCAATTCGGATTATGCAACTCATATTCAAAATTTTTGATATCATTGATTGGTGGTATCTATGTCTAAAAATCTGTGACAATATTTAAATATTTTTCTGACACTTGTCGTTTACGCGTCGCGGTCTTTAATATATTACTTAAATTCTTTTTAAAGGTACCTTAATTTCAATAGTAATTTAAGTTAGGTATTCAGAATAACTAGAATTAGCATAATCAAATAAATAGTTTTTTTTTTTTTGTAGGCATACAAGCACAGCATACTTAGTAATTACAAATTCTTTGAACAAGTACCTATTTAGCACCCAAAAATAATATTAAACAATACACGTTCACTTCTGTGTATGTAATGTCAATAACTTGCAAACATACATACTACAGCGGCTGGATGTACTCAAACTAGACAATCTACGCGTCGGCGTCGCCTATTCTGATGTACTCGGGCCACGCAGTGTGTGTGTGCGGTATGTGATCAAGAAAAATGTACGAATGCGGCAGTGAGGCGCTCAGGCGGCGAGGCGGTGAGGCGTCGCGTTTGCAGAATCGACTGCATCACGAGGGCCCCGAGGGGCGCCGCTCTAGCCGTCTTTTTTCATTTTGCGTGCGTCTTTTTTTGGCAGCGCGCGGTTAACCTTGGATTTTTTCATAGCGAAGCGCTGCACGTACACGCGCGCAAGTTTCGGATAGTCGTAGAGCGTCCCCTCCACCCGGCGCGTCCGAATTTTCTGCATTCGGCCGGCGTGAAGAGTTTTCGACGGTCGCATTCGCGAGCGAGGCTCCCCACGGCTAGGAGCGAAGCGCGCACCGACACACACCGGCTGCTACGGAGCGGCGCGAGCGCAAACGCGCCATGCAATATGCGGAAGTGATCGCGACCACAACCGAGCGGTGCTAAACTAAACGAGTGCAACTCAAGTGTAGTGAACGCACATTCAGTGATACAAACTATGGTATTTGTGCATAGCTCGATAGAGATCTAATGGTTTTCTAATAACAATACAAGGACTTGGAATTTGCGACATGGAATCAAGGAAAGTATTGTCTTTATTAGTATGTATGAACTAGGATAAGCACCACCCGGTGACCCGGCTAGATTAGTCGGGAATTTTGGGCGTGACCCGACCAGGAAGTGGCAATGGGGTTACAGAAAATATGCTACTCCGGTAGCTACATTTGGGAGTCAATCTGGCAGATTTTAAAATAGGTATCAAGATACAGTCATTGATAAATACGAGTTGACACCCCGCAGCATATGATAAATACTAAGCGCGCGATGGTGTACAGTAGTTTGCACCTTAGTTGTTCATGCATGAGAACGTTTTTGCGCAGTTTCGAGTCGTCTCCGAATTTTGCATACACGTGCTGCCGACTTGGGGCTATTGAACTTGATAATGAGACAACCGTATCTTCAACTTTTTGTTCAACTATATATTGCATCACTAATTCTTCTGCGATCTCCGCCGACCGGTTCCCTAACATTTCTCCGTACCTGGAGGTGTGTTATCTAAGATGATTCACGTATTGCGTTGGGCCGCTCATCATCCCACCTAACCATCCGACACTCGTAGTTCGCAACACAAACGTGATTTCTAACGAGCCCGTCAAAAATCCAGTTCTACCACATAAGTTTGGGATTAATAAATAATTAATGGGTGCGTATAAATCGCGCTCAAAACTCGGCCCGGAACCGCTGTGAAGCGAAAACTGGTCGCGCAACGCATTAACATTTGCATAGAAACTGTCAAAGTGGCCTCGTGCGGCCGACGTCCATGTACGAGCTATTAGCACCTAGACACCGGCCGCGGTCAGCGTCAACCGATCGCCTTGTTTCGTTTGCGCTTCTGCACATGTCTGTCTTCGCGTCTATGCCCCACGTCATAGATCTCACCGCCTCAATAATACGCCTTATGCCCTTCGATATACAGTAGCGTTTCTCTTTTCTCCGCACCAGCATTTGAATTTTCGGTTAGGGCCTCCCAATTCTCGTCATATAATTTCGTTGCATTGATGAATACAAAACAAGAATTTCGGTTATCTAATTGTCTACTTTCATCATAATTAGTATTATGCTGACGTGTACTAGTGACGTTTGCAATTCCCGTGTAAACATTAAACTTTAATTCATCTGTCATCGTGTATCCGAGTGATATCGTTTGTTGTTTTTTCTTGAAGGTTGACCTTCAGCACCTAATCTTTATTATCAGACATTGATTTTAATAAACTCTTCTAATTGGGACATTTATTTGGAATTAATCAAGTCTACTATCATACGAACTGTAATGAATGGGTACCTAACCTAAACAAAGATATTACAGATGCGAAAACATTTGAGTGTTTGTTCCTTAAATAACGCCATAACAGCTGAATCGAATTGGATGAGATTTGTCATGGCTTTTATCTAGTAAACCTGAAGTTCCCTAAATCAATACGAATGGTTGCTAGCAAACTTACTTGATTTACAAATTGTTGGCATCACAATCAATTTTGCTGCACAGTGATTAACACTTCTATTTTTGGATGTGTTTCTATAAGTTTTTTCTTTCCCCTCTTCATCTTGGTCGTAGTTTTGTCTAGTGCCATTCATCCAGTGACTGCCTAAACTAGTATTTCCTGCTCTATTCTCTAAGTTTTTTTTGGACCGCAGATCTTGTTTATCATCAGTCTTTTATCTTAATTTATTGTAATGGCTGTAGCACAAAGTCCACATTTAGAATTTTCTGAACTACCTATGCGTTTCTTGTTAAACCACATTTATTAGAGTTATTTTTATTTCGTCTGTTTTCGAGTTAGATAGTGTCTTTATAGTAACTAAAGATCTTGTTGGTAGTAGATTGGTAATCCTATGTTATGAATTCCAAAACAACATTTAAAATGACTATGACCGCGGTTGTTGAAAGCTGACCTCGTGGCTAAATAATAACAGCCGCTCGGGTCGATCTTTGGGTTAAGCTGTGCTTGCCTAGGTTGGTTTGTGGATGGGTGACCACTCATAACATACCGAGTTTCCTCCATGCCCCAGAAAGCACGTTAAGCAATTGGTCCCGGCTGTCATTTGTAGATCTTTGACAGTCGTTACGGTAGTCAGTGGGCCAAAAAGTCTACAGTCTATACTGGTATTCAGCTGCATCCGATTAGACTGGAAGCCGACCCCAACATAGTTGGGAAAAGGCTAGGCAGATAATGGTTGTTGATAAGCTGAGAAGAAAATAATAGTAAAAAAAGTCTGTTGCTCATTTAGACCACCATGTTATGATAATATACTAGAGATATACTCGTATTAAGTAAACATTGTACATACAACTCTTCTAAGTTGTTATGTGGCAAAAATAAAAAGCTATCTAATAGTTGCCAAAACTTTTCTTCTACTGACTTCATTTGTGTTCCTACTGTGGTTCAATGACCTGTAGTTACACAAATCTACCTAGATTTGTCTGTCTACACTATACATCTGCCGCATTTTGCACAAAAACAAAAATAGTACTCATATCAATATTTTCCGAAAGTTTCTTTACAACCAATGCTAGTTTAGCATAATCGTGATTTTTTGCATTAATTTCAGCTAATCAATATGTAGATTGAAATATATACTTCCAAAGTTAGACACAAACTTGCAACGTGAATAAATAATTTGAATAATTAGGCACCTATTATGTAATATAAATCGAATTAGGTATATAAAACATTACCTCAAAGTAAACTACACAGGATTGAAGTTAGCAACATTAAAATATGCCTAAATATGTGTCCGTGAAGGTCGCTCTTTACATTTGTCGCGTCACGAATAAAATTGGCCAATAGGAAACGTTTATTTGTACGAACGCACTATTCCAAATTCAATTCAGAGTTCGATCGTCTATGCAGATTTTCGAGCCCAAATCGAGTTCTGTTAGGATTTAATAAGAGTAGGTAGGTATTGTAAACGATTTTCAGTCTGTAAAAAAGTTTAGGCTCAAAAGCTTGTCTATTATATAGTGTATGTTTTGCCTATTTTTTGTTGAGATGATGGCCGTTTATGGCATAATACGATAGTGCTGTCACATCTTTTCAATTCACTTTGTATTCTAAATTAGCGTTTAATTTGCATTGGCAGCATACTGCGAGCAAAAGGACCTTTGATCCTACAAAAATATATTTTAAAATGAGAATTACTGAGTTCAGTCAAAATGCGTCACATTTCAAAGAAACATTCATTAAATTCTTGGATTTGTCGCTGGTCACAACAATACTTTAAAGGCATTTCAAAATAGTTTTGATACTTGCATTTTTTTAAAATTACTTTCATTCACTCAGGCGAAAAGAACTAGGTAAATACAAAAAACTTCATAAACTTGATGTGGAAAGAGAAAACTCAGTGAATGATCAACGTGGTCTGCATCTAAATAAAATAACAAAAAAAAAATTGAGACAAAAAAATCTTGATATGAGGCGGTAGGCTAATTCTGATTAGCCTTGTTAGAACATAATTAATTAAAATTATAATAAGATAGTTAATTAAAAACAAATTGCCTTTAGGCTATCTTAAATTATAATAATTATCTAATACCTAGACTAATTACGTCTTTTGGAACAGCAGATAAATAAAAAAAAACTTTTTACGGCTTATGCGGTTCATTAATATTTACCCGACCGACCGGAAATAAAAAAGGAAGACTGGATTACACTAGATTTTTAATTCAAAGGATATTATAATCAAAACTAACCCCACTAATACCTCTGAGTAAGTTCCGGTTAAAATAGGAATTTTCCAATTAATTTTATCTAAGTAAATGAATACTATTCCAATTTTCATGTGACCTAGTATTTAGTTCGAACACACAATATCTGTAACTGGTGTGGTGTGTACTAGGCCCTAAAACGTTTTAATACTCAGGTTTAGAAGAAAAAAAAGTATTACGAAATCAAGTTATTGGCTGGATCCACGAGCTGCTTAGAAACAATTTCTGTACACACGTGGTATCTTTGCAACGAAAGATAACCTCAAGCCCAACGCACAATGATAAGAGTGATTAGTTTCAACGCGTTACATTTAACAGTGCGTCGAAATTCAATATCAGTAATTGTCAAATGGGCATGTTTTTTTGAGAAATAATAATACCATGATCAATCTTTAAACGTAGGCACTGAGGCAGTTGCTTTTTTTTAATACTGTTATTCAGCTGCATTCGGTTGGTTGAGAAGCCAACTCCAACATGATTGGCAAAAGCCTAGTCAGACAACTTCTTACATAAATTAGACCTTTAGAAAAATCAGGAAGACTGTGAAGTGTCATTAAATAGTTGTTAATGGACCATTTTAATGACCATTAACATTCTTCCTGTAAATGACGTTTTGAATATTTCCGACTGGCCCATGACATGTTTACTAGGATTTATATACGGGAAGTCCCGAAACATTTTTATGAATTTGTATTCAAATCTGTTTACAATCATGAATGCCCAGAGGACCTACTAGGACCTACCTTTCTACAATGACTTTCTGTAGCTTTTGTCAATCCATACATTTTTTTTTACTTTTCCAATATTGTTACCGCTGCTGATCGAATGTGTTGTTTAAAGTCATGTTTCATTCACTGAATGCGCCAATCGTATATAGAAGAAAAAAAAAACAATAATATACTGGTAGTACTATATATTACTACTTTTTTTTCTTCTCTAAATGGTATTTAATTTATGTACTTCCACGATTCTTCTCTTCTATACATCTGTTTTGCTGTTTCCTCTTCATCGAGATAATTGTCTATATTTTTTTTTCAACTTGTTGTTTTGTTCGTAGCGTAGTTCATTTCTTGTTTAACAAAAACACTCACGTTGTCCGTACATCTAGACTTGATTCAGCTGGGTCGCTTTAGATAGCGTTTTCGCATATTTGAGTCATTCATCTATTCTCATATTGTTTTTCTGCATTTTGTGTAGCTTTGTTTTCATGTTCTTGGTTATTGTTTTAATCGTCATTATGTTCATGTTACTCAACACTTTGATTATGTAGAACGTTACCATTACGTCAATCCGTGAAGGTTTATCTGTTAATACCGCACCCTTTTGACAGTTGATTATTTATACCTGCAGTTATATTTAAAAAGCCTCCTACAATAATGATATACTGTTAAACCTACAACGTATTAGTTTATTACCAATCTCGGCTCATTTACATCGTTCATATTAAAACCTGTAGTCGTTACAACCAAACCTGATCGATCGAAAAAAATATCTGTCGGCAGTTAGCACCGATATGAATAGGTGTTGGTTCGATCGAAATATAAATTCTTACGGCGAGAATCGTAGTGTGTTCTTTCATAAAATTTAGTGTCTTGTTAAATCAATCAAATTACAAAGAAAACAGCTGAACAAACATTTGAAGCGTAATGGTAATTTTTTAAATGTCTCTTTATGTTGTTTTTGTCAATTACTTGGACAAAGTCCTTGATTACACGAATCTAGTTTAGTTACACTTTTCTTGCCCAACCAACCATCTTGGCTTTCCTAGACTTAATTCAGTGTGTTCTTCTCGACACCTTTTAGACTTCATTTATCAACGTCTAGAACCGAACTAGGTCTAAAACAAGCGTCACTTTCACACAAGCTATCCTGTACTATAAACGTGTACGTATATAGCCACCAAAATCAGGATAGAAAGGAAACGCACGACGTGAAAAGAGAAAATATGAGACATACACAAACCTATTCAAAATTACATTTCCTTTTTGAGTATTGGCAATTTCTCCAATATCGGAAGTCAAAAGATGTTTCAGTAGTGCCTTAATATTTCTCTAAAAGTTCACTTTATTTCTATCACTACTCAAAAGTTTCCTTGTAAATCCAAATTAAATCCCCCAAAATTTATTAAATCACCTAATAACTTGAAAACTAAAAAATATTAGCCAAAATTTTCTTAGGAACATGAAACACATATTTGATGTGATAGAATATTTAAACGCCTATTAAGGACCACCCACTGATTTTCAAATAATGTACCAAATATTATTTTCATTTCCGAACGGCCTTGTCTAGGTTAGGTCCCGGGATGGGGGGAGGGGGTACAGGGAGGACCAAGGACACCCTTCGAGGTCCTTTGGGGCGCGACGCTTACGTAACGTAGCAACCAAGGCCGTTGCGTTGGTGCGCGTGCAGTACTAGAGCCTAGCAAGGTACTTCATGTCTATTATGTAAGTGTGTGTGTGTGGATAATTCCCAATATTTGGGGACGGGACGATGAATATGACGACCGTGTTTATTATGTCCTAATGGTCGGTATTGATTTTAAGATATCTTTTATCTTAATTTGGCTTGGAAAATGGGTTAGGCGGTCCAGTGGCGTGTACCTAGCACAAAGTAGATTGCTGGTTTGGGTTTTACATTTTAAGGAACTAACATGCCTCAAATGGCTTAGCATGATCCTCCGTTACGCCTAAAATACTGCAGCATTAATTTTGAAATAAATATATGGTAAAGTTGAGGATTAATGCTAGGTACTGTGTGTGACGAAAACACGAAAAAATTTCAAAGTTACCTCCAAATCGAACAATAAACCGCTGGTGTTCAAAAAGTATTTCAAATTAGATTATGAAACTTTGCATAATAACTGAACTAACTATAAAGCAGGTCTTATGTATTTTATTGTTTTAGTCCAATCAATAGATTTTTTTGTAAATCGCAATTAACTACTCATTTCGCACTATTCGGCCGCAGTGACTGACGTAACAACCGCTTTGTAGTGCAAGCTGATTAGAAGTTTATTCTAACAGTATTTCAAATGAAGTTTGAACCACCACATATATTATAGGGTTAGAAGGGCCTTAACAACATGCAGGGATATCGAATTTTTCTAGCACGCAATAGGTACGTTTTGTAAAACTGTAGGTATTTGTTTGTCGTTACTTTTATTAGCCAAAGTTCAAGTTTGAAAACTGTAAACAGAACAATAAAATATTTGAATCTTAAATATAAATATTATGTATAAAAACATCTGAATTGAAATTACTTCAAGAAAAATCCGGATTTAAAAAAAAAAATCTTAGTAAATTGAAGTACCAAAACTACTAGGGCGTGGTATTTCATGTTTTTTTGTTTATAAATTGGTGACTCATTTAGTGTGATCAGCCGCCTGCTGCACTTGTAAAAAGATTATTACTGAAATTGAGTGTATCAAGGTCCATTTAAGGAATTACAACATACTAAAAGATTAAAATAATAATCAACGGACTGATTTTTACGCACTTATGAATCATTCGTTCCACAAGCAATTTAATTTCAAGTATTTTTATTTAGTGATGTTTATTTTTTAGTTCACATATTGTCGTTATACGCCCTGGGGAAGTTAGTCTAAAATCAAAATTTTGCATAATTTTTTAGACCATTATGAATAGGTTATCTTTTCAAAATCATTTTTTTTATTATGTTCAAAGAGGTAATGGAACTCATATGGGATGTTTTCCATTACATGAAAAATCTCGTAAACGCAATACGTGTTAGGCAAGAAATAATGCAGTTTTTGCAGAATTACCTACTTATTGTGACAATGGCTAATGACAGAGTTTGCGGTTTAAAAATCCTAAAGGAATAATAAACATTGTAGTGTTTGTTCGTTGTATGTTTGTAATGTCAAGGCCAATTCTTCATCATAATAAAATAATGAGTCAAAACGGGAAGAATGGTTAAAAATATTCACTATAGGGCTGATGTTGAATAATATGAATATTTTTAAAAATATTCATTATAGGGCTGATGTTGAATAATATGAATATTTTTAAAAATATTCATTATAGGGCTGATGTTGAATAATATGAATATTTTTCTACTTTCAAGTATCAAGACTACCGACTTGATAAATAAATAGTCTAACTCTCAGGTAATTGAGTAGTTTTTCACACGATTTTATAAGCCTAAGCGATGTAATGTTTTACGCACGATACAGCGTAAAACTAAGTGTTAAAGTGATCATGACTTTTATATAAAAGCTCACGCTTGTTGTGCCATCAATGACTGCCCAAAACTAGTGACAATCGACCCTAATTTTTAAATAGCTAAGGACGAAAATCTGTTGCGGGTTTTTCGTAACAATGGAAAAAATCTTTTTCTAAAGCGAAGGCTGATTGAGTCATCTGCGTAGTTAGAATAATGTGTTTTTAAGCAAAAAAAGACCTGTCTCCCAGCAGTGGGAAGTGTGGGAACATTATAGGCTGATTATAATGATTATGGTGAGCACTGAAGTTATTAGAGAGAGCTAGACCTTGCGTTAAGAAGTAAGATTACAACAAGATGAGTGGTGAACATATTTTCTCAGAATGAATTACCTAAGTAATTAGTTTGTAGCTCCAAGATGAAGCAACACAACTAAAATAAGTTGGTTGTCTATTGTTTGCCCGAAGATTATATGCCATAATCATCATTTTCCCGAATTTCATTTACCCGAATTTCATTTGCCCGAATGTTTCATTTGCCCTAAAAGACATATGACATACTTTTAATTGCCCGAATTTTAGATACCATAAGATACGAATGCCATAAGTATTGTTTGCCTTATTTTTATGTGTCATAATAATTATTAGACATAATATTTAAATGGCATAATATTTAAATGGCATAACAAGTATTAGACAAATATTTAAGCCCCGTAATAATCATTACATTGTTGATGGTGGGTTAGGTCGACGGAGCCCCGCTTCGCGGGGCTCCTACTTCTGTGTGGTTTATAAAAAAATAACCACGAAGGGGATGGCGGGGTCTATTCGCTCGCTTCGCTCGCTCACACGACCCCGCCATCCCCTTCTAACCTAACCTGTCCGAGTCGGGGTGCCCTAAAGTCCCAATTGCATCCAATTTCTCTTGATATAAACAACCGTTACACACCCGATGTCGATGGCAAATTATGTTATGGCATTTCATAATTATGGCATGTGATAATTAGGGCATGAGATAATTAGGGCTTACAATGATTATGACAAATGATGTTATGGTAAGTGACTTTATGGGAAACAATGATTCTGGCACGTGACTAATATGGCAAATGAGAGTAGGGCAAATGAGTATTATGTCGTATGATATTATGGCTGTTGACTATTATGGCAAATGATATTAGGGCAAATAAAATTCGGGTAAACGGCGGTATACCATTTTAGTTAGCTACTGCTCTAAAGCCAGTCCACCAAATTTTTATAGACAATATTCTAGTCTCGATTTCAAATAAACATCGGCTCATTGAGTATTTGAGTCAATAAAACGCATAAGTATGAAATATTGTTGCTGTACGTTTTGCATACGTATAGACAGGCGAATTATTATTTGATTGAATGGTTTTATGTTGCTCTTCGACTCGGCTATTGTTTGTATTCGAGTTTTCGATTATGTAACGGCTTTGGTGCACTATTGTATCTTAAGCCCTTTAACCGGTAATTTATAGCATCGATCTGTTCTCATGATAAGTGGGTAGGAAATACTGTTTGCGGCACTTTCGAAAAGAAAGAAAGAAAAACGTATATATTTTTCTGTCGGAGGAGACATGACGTGCATACAAAATGACAAAAAAAAATACAATAAACATACCTACGACGCATAACAATTATTTAAAAATAGAACAGGACGGAACAAAACAAAAGTTGGCAGCTTGCACATCGTGACTGCGATAAGCAGGTTACCAGTCAGCATGATGCTGTGCTGGGAGCCCTCAGCAAAACGCTGGTTTTCATTGGTCACCTTAAAAAAAAAACTTATGGAAGCCAGGAAAAAAATTAAGGTCGTAGTAAGTTACCGTGTCATTTCAGAGCGTTTGCAATTAAAACAACAGATTTTTCCTGCACTTAATGTTGGGCTAATATTTTTCAAATGATAAATAGCCAAGTGTGTACATTTGTTGAGCTTATGAAACTTCACTACAACGAGCATATTTTGCTTAAAATCTTGTGTATTCAAAATTTCAAATTGCTGCAGTCACTCTATGTTAAATAATGGTACATAGCTGCATTTAGTTAGATTAGAAGCCGACCCCAAGATAGTTGGAAAAGCAGGCAGGTGCTGATAATAAGATACCGGTCACAATTCAAGCTATACAAAACTGGTTTATGCGGATCTCTCATTGTACAGGAAATCTATACAAAGCTAAGCCATGTTATACTGGAAATGTGTAGCTTGATTTGTGTCGCCGTGTCAACACAATTTTTTATTAAAAAAAAAAACTTTATTTTCATAAAAAAAAACGTTATAATAATTGTTGTTTCTTTACATTTTATGACCACGTTTCAGATATTACACAAGTGTTTTCTAAATATTCAGAAAATGCTTCAAACAGATTGTTTGCATGGCTTTGCATTATTTTGTTGACGTCATTAATTTACGTCGGAATTTACAAAATATTGAGTTATATGTACTTGTTTAACTAGTTACTACGCTTCTTTGCATTTAAGATGTATTTAAAAAAAAAACGTTCATAACAAGAAACCATGTTGAATCATGAATTAAATAAAAACTTCATGGAAATTAGTTCAGCAATTTTCGAGAACTCATGCCTATCTTAACAAAAGCACAACGCTATAATGCAGATGCAGACATTGGTAAAGTCAGTTGCATATGATCACATTCATCATCATCATTTAAGCCGAAAGACGTCCACTGCTGGACATAGGCCTCCCCCAAGTGTCGCCACATTGACCAGTCCCGTGCGAGTCGCATCCAGGGGATACCCGCAACCTTCACCAGGTCATCGGACCACCTAGTTGGAGGGCCCACATTATTGAACTTAATTTAGCAAGGAAATTAAATATTAAAAGTACACGGATAATGAACAGTTAATTTTGGTGATTTAAACCACTGCCAGACAAACAGAGATTCTCTGTGGTTTATAATAACTATATCAATGAATGAAAAAAAAACATGATAATTAAGAAGTCCAAGGCCGGAAAAAGATAACCAAAGAAACGGCAGAATGAATTGCAGTATACAAAAAAATTACAATGTTGCATTTTTGTAAATAAACAATGCACTATCTGCAAATGTCAATATTGAAACGCGTGATAGTAATAATTTCCTAGTTAGTTATTATTAAGATATTTTTGTTTTAATCTTTCACACGCGTATAAAACGAATATTATTTATTAATTCATGATAATTATGTTAAATAGTAGGTAGCTCTAATACTTTAATAAAATCAATTATTATTCGACGTTCTAGGTTCAATTCCCGGGTCGGACAAAGTCCTATTGGGTTTTTTCCATCAAGAATTTCTCAGTAGCAGCCACGGAGTCTGCAGTTGATGGAAATAATCTCGCCCCCCATTACATGGGACTTAAACATAACTGGTGTAATGTTGGTGTACTATTAGGTACACCTCTGCCTAACCTTGCGGGTATAACAGGCGTGATATTATGGTAATTGTTAATCGAGGAAGAAAAATTCAAAGCATAAACTGAGTATGACCATGGGTTTTGTCGGACATAAAATATCTCTAGAAGCCGAGACCGCAAGGACCGCAAATATTTTATTTGTTGCATTATAAACGCATTTGCTTTTATTGCTATTCTTTAAATTGAATTGGTCGTAGTTATACATGTAAAAACCGTTAAAATTACACATTTACCTATTCTGTTTGTTTGACTCTAAACAATTATGAGGAAAATCATAGGTTTAGGCTCGAACATTATTCGTTGGCGTAATTAAAATTAGTTTAATAAACTATAATTGTGTAGTTGAATACCAGTGTTTTTATTTAAAATGTTTTTTTTTTATTGTGTATTTTTTACTTAAAAATTATGAAGAAAGTGGCAGTTCCTCGAATTTGAAACGGTAAAAGTAATAATTTCCGAAACCAGCCAAACTCAATAAGGAATAAAATATCCGTAACATAATAATTAGGTCATATAGTAATTAGCACTCATATAAACATAAACAGTCAATCAATTACGGCTTTACGACACGAGTAATTAATACGTTAATAAAAATGTTATTACAGCCTTAACAGTACATAAGTTACATAAATATACGCTTATGTTTTACCCTTCCTTGTAAAATCATTGACAATATTACTTTTACACATACGATTCTATAGGGGTCTTTGACACAAAAAATGCACGTGCAATACTTGACCAATACAAGACCACAGTGAACCGAAGAAGCCCTAATGTACCTAAAACTAACCCTGATGTATGAACACAAAACCAGGAAGCTCCATGCCCTAACACCTGTATGAATAAAGTCTAAAATCGCTTGACAAAACGAAACAATTGCGTTGTCAACAAACTTTTGTCGGAACAAGAAATTACGTTGCACATTCTAATTATTATTTTGAGATTACAATAAGTAATTTAACCTGTGTGAGATAGTACCAGAACTGGTTGTCCATCTGGTTTCTGACATGAAATCAGGTCAAGGATTAGATCCTTTACAATAGGCCCGAGGTCCAGTTGTTGCATTATTTTGGACACCCTACACGGAAATATATGGGACTAGTATTATTATTTCCGACATAATTTATGCGGAATTATTGTGGGGTATATAAAGAGTGATCTTCTGAATTAGAAATATGTAAGAAAGAGATAATGTTCAGTGAAGTCGTAATGAATACTGTGAATAAATTGGCACATGAGGGGCCGCAATTTGAAGCTTACCCCTTTACTCTTTTATTGCGAATCTGATTCTAATAACGTTACTTGACTTTGAATTTATTGGTTACTAGCACTTCGCCCGCGACTTCATCCGCAAAAATTGTTTTAGCTCGGCTAATTTTCATGATATCAATATAATTCATAGCCTATGTTACCCAGTAAAAATGTAGCTTTCTAATGGTGAAAGAATTATTGAAATCGGTTGAGGAGTTATGAGTTAAATCGTAACAAACAAACAAAAAATCAATTTTTTCTTCTTTATAATATTAGTTTAGATAGACTAGCTAATACCGTCGGCTTTGCCCGCGTGGAGTTCGGTAATTGTCCCACGGGATCGCACTACCGGGATAAAAAGTATCCAATGTGTGCCAAATTTCATCCAAATCCGGTCAGTTCTCTTTGCGTAAAAGGGTAACAAACTTCCATAAATTTTCACAAACTTTCGCATTTGTAATAATTTAGTAAGAAGCAAGATATTTTTTTAGCAGTTCTAAGCAGAACCTATTTTTGGCTTGAGTAAGATAATATGTTGTATCTTTTAGCGAATTTCTATTTTAAAACAATCGGTTGACGCTTTGTGTACATAGGTAAGCTTTCTCGTCCTCAGTCAGTACTGACAGCTAAAAGGTACAGATGCATGTTATTGTTACATAATAAAAGCAATAACACAACAAACATCATTAAGATAAAAATCTACAACAAATTCAAACGATCTAATTCACAAAAATTATGCAATTGAAACGAAAGTTGTCATCCATGAAAAGAGCAATAACGGTTCAAGTTGGCTACGTAATTTTTATAGCTTTAGGAACTTTTAATGACTTATATTTGATTAATGACAAGACAATTTCCTTTAGTTTACCAGCGTTGAGTAACACGAAGGTACTCATTGCCGTTTAATACTAAGACATGAATTTTGAGAAGTACTCCATTGCGTGATGATTAATGGATGTTTTACACCGTTTCGACATTTTGTTAGATTTGATTCACACCTGGGTTTTGTGAAACCATTTGTCTTGTTTGTTGCATCAAATTCTGGGTTCGGTATTGCACTTTTTATACGAATTTTCTTTTCGATGTCAAGGGGTTTTTTTTAGTGTACCTACTCGCGTATTTTTCTAAAACCGTTCAGTTCAAATCAAATCAAATCAAATCACTGTTGGTGTAGGTTATACATGATGTCTGTTCCCCAAAATGGGTTTCCTAATTGAAGATCACGTAAGACTGTCAAGGTCTTTGGATCATCAACAACAATATTACATACAACACACACACAATAAAACTCACACATAATTATCATCTTAAATGGATTGAAACAAATTATGTCATAAGGAGTGTTAGCACAGATTAGTATTTGTTCCGTTTAAATGAGCATGGCTAAATTAAAATTTCCCAAATCTGACCTATTTAAGCCTACTTCGGCAAACAAACCTCTTCCTAAGAATTATCAATCAAAATCATAGTAGGTGGTCCTATTAGATCTTTCTTGGTATTTTTCTGCTGTAACCGTCCAAAACTAGGGCCATGCCGATGTATTAATTATTTATTTGTTCGGTTACCTTTATGGTCACCAATTAGGCGGCCACTGATTGATTTTAAAAAGCCATTTAAGCAGCGGTAGTCAATTATACTAACAGTCCACCAATTATGTCGTGATTTTATTTAACAGATCCGCGGAAAACGATAGCATTATCGCGTGTTTTCCGTACTGCGTCGTAATTTAGACAAAACAACATGTTTTCGACAAAGTTGCAAGAAAGCGCAGATAGTGACATAATTTTTATTAACTAATGTATAGGTAAACAAACTGCGTCGTTGATCTGAGGATCACGTGAGCATGAAATTCTGGGTTCGATTCTTAGGTCGGTCTAAAACTAAATGTTACTAAGTTTTTTACCAAAAAATTCTCAATACTCGTAGTAACTTAGCTCGGAATCTGAATTTGTGCACAGTTGATGCCAATAAATTCGGCCCGTATTTGCCCGTATTATAAGTGGGTGTACTATTAGTGCACACCTCTCCCTAACCCTGAGTGGATTACAGGCGTCATGTATCAAAGACTAAGTCACCCAGTCTTTCCAAGGAGTATCGTATTACCCAGCTAACTGGGTTGTGGAGGTCAGATAGGCAGTCGCTCCATGTAAAATACTGGTATTCAGCTGCATCCGGTTAGACTGGAAACCGACCCCAACATGGTTGGGAAAAGGCTAGACAGATGATGGTGTATCAAAGATTAGGCTGAAAGACTGCAACATTATGTGGCTTATTAACAAACATTGATTATGCATAGGTAGTTAAGAGCCGTCCAAACTTCGTTAAACGTTAATCATTACTTATGTTCAAGTAAAGTATATGAATGAACACCTGAAACAACTGTGTCTACATTTCTTATCCAACTTTCCTCTCGCAGGTCTGCTGGAAGAAATTTCTTTTGAAATTAGCAGTACCTTTCTGCTCTTCTATGTTAATATAATTATCCTGTAAAGTATTTTGTGTGTACATAAAAAAAATATATATATATATATAAATATGTGTAATGTAAATCTTAAAAATATACTCGTACATATGCAACGTTGTATTTTTAGTTCTAAATACGGAACAGAAACATCCGCGGCACCTTTAGTGGATAAATCAAATTGGAAGATTGGATTCTCGCAGATCTGCAGGGGAGCCCCGCGACGCAGTAGGACCAAACCCGTTTTGTAAACCAGGTTATGTTTTGTACAATCTGTTTATACAAACATTGTAAACATCATAATATCACGCCTGTAATCCCCAAAGGGTTAGGCAGAGATGTACCAACACTACACCCACATTTCGCCAGTTATGTTTAAGTGCCTTAAAATAGGGAGCGAGCTTATCGGGCACAAATCCAGACTCCGTGGCTGCCACTGAGAAATTCCTGATGGAAAAACCCAATAGCGCTTTGCCTAAACCGGGAATCGAACCCAAGACCTCATACTCAGCAGTCACACTTGTGACCATTAGACCAACAAGGCAGTTGTAACAAGAATTCCCCAGAAACCTTTACCATAATTATAAAACCGTGACGTGAATGACGTAAACCTAAAGATTAATTGCAAACATGATAAAAAGCGAAGATTATTCAAATAGTCACACTATCTTTTGCATAATAACGATTTTTTTTCCATAAGGCTCAATTTACTTTGCCGCGGAATATAGTAGAATAGAAGAGAGTTTCCGTAACGAAATCTTACAAAGCAAAATGAACTTTACGTAGACTGTGTAACGTATAGACTAGACAGGAACTAACGAGTAGTTCTAAAACTAAAACCCGACTACTGAATGAAGTCGGTTAAAATGTAGCATATGTTACCCCGCCATAATAACGAGTCGATTGACACCTTATTCATCAAAATTAGGTGTATAGTTTAGGCGCTACGGAGGAACTTACGTAAATACAAACAGACATACATAGACTGCTAAAATCATAACCCTTCCATTTGGCTATATTGAGTCGGGTAAAAAAAAACGGTCGCACCTTCCGATGGGTCGTATCGACTTTTCGCAACGCATCGTATCCTTGGATATTCCCGAAGTTGGAGGTGTTGTCTATTTTAAACTTATATTGTCACTTACGGGATATAAGCGCCATGATCGCGGGTCGACTAGTCAACCCGCGATCATGGCGCTTGCAACAGCGTCGAAATATCGGGAGCTCAAAACAATTACCAATCCCGTAAGTGACAATATAAGTTTAGTTGTAAACCGTGAAAGCTTAAAACCGTGTAGTCTATTTTGTACATTACACTATTGATATAAAGTTTATTATGCTTTGTATTTTGTTCAAAAAATCGTCGAGCCTACGGTAATTACTCATGTCATATAAACTAATTACAATTAGCGTTTTGCTATGATCCCCTGGTACCGTTATATAAGAGAAAGGCTCTGCTTTCGAGCTGCAGTGAGTGAAAGGCTTATTTCATAATGCACGCACTGGTTCGCGTCTGCGCGCACGCATAGATGCAAGAAGCGCACGAGTTGATTCTTATCTTCTTTTGTTCGTTTTTTTTGGTAACGGCTGAGAGTAAACTTGATGTTAAGTATTCAAGGCACGATTTTGCTTGTGGACGACAAGTAAAATGTTCCAAAAATATTCACATAAACATTGATTTAAAGTAGGCGTTGAAAGTCTTCGATAGCGTAGGTATTAAAATGCTTGGGGATGTACTAGATTCTAATTCATTATATAAAATCTTACCCGGTTGCTTAAACTACATTAAAAGATTAACAATGATGTCCTGATTGTGAGAAAAATTTATTAATTGGAAACTTTTTCTGAAAGAAACGAATCTTTATTCCCAAAAATCATCATACGTGAGCCTTTATCTACTTTTTAGTGGCATTGCGTTGCCCGTACGCATTGCAACGCGTGTCATGCAACTTTCTATTTTGACGGGCCCCGCGACTCGCGCAACGCGTTTTGCGCCGGAAAACGATGCAATAGAAAGTTTTTTTTTGTTTGCAATGCAAAGTGACTTAGGCTTTGTGTTGACTATTTACTAATCGTGTCCGTTTCCGTTGAATTTTTATATTTGCAAGTGTTAGAAATAAAAATGGCGCGCGGGTTTGGCCAGTGTATGAACACACAAAGCAAAAGGAACACGTAAGGATTATCTCAGGTGGCATTTTATATGGTTTCTGCCCACTCCATATTAAAAAGCCGTAAATACATTACGTACCTATGCATAGGAAAATGTTGTGCAACGCGTGAGAAAAATTCACACCTCTTTTTTTTCGCAAAATTACAGACAAAAGTAATCACAAGTAGCCTGCCATGAAACGAAGATGACCTACTCTCAATTTCACTGTTGGCTGTCAAAAGCTCGGATCGAAATCCATCATTGATTCGTTGTGGTAGCCTGGTAACTATGTACCATCGAAATATTTATAGCCAATAACTTTTAATAACCAACAAGTCAACAAGGTGTATCCAACACCTGTTCAAATTAAAACTAATCCGATAGTTTCGATATCCACACAAACACAGCCATGCACTTCATCATTGCACCTATAGTTGTCGTGTGGGAATTTAGAAAACCCGTTCCGTAATGCGTCCGATTTCGACACTGGCTTGCGTAATAGAACGTACGTTAGGAATCTGAGGGCCTGGTACACACGCGCGAAAGCCGCACCTCGATGCAAGCCCGCACCTTGCTTTGGTGCAAGTAGAGGACAAAAGCCGTCACACTTATGAAGAAGGTTCTATTGTATGCGCACTTTTTGTTGAATTTTTGTTGTGTTTAAAATATTTAGTTGCGGAAAAATCTGCCAAGTCTAAGTGCGATTGACAGAGCGACCGCAAAATGGCAATGCTCATTGATAATGTAGGCAAAAAATATCGATAGAATGATAAATTACGCTATCATTACATCCGTACAATCGAACCTTACATTTCACAATAGTATTATAAAATACATTACTGTGTGAAGGCGCCGCCTCCGTCTTGCAATGCAAGCACGTGTCGAGTATAATTTTATTTAAATGGTGTTTTGGATATCCGGGGACCCGTTTTGGGGAGCTATTACTCATTATTTATACATTAGTCATGGATCGATTTATGTCGGAAGAAACTCATTGTTTTAAGCTTTGATTTGTAGCTTATTGATTTTCTGATTTGTTGTGACCTGCAAATTTTGTAAGGTGAATAAAACTCACGTTTAGTTACGCTGCAGGAAAAAGTTATCGAATTTATGTCATACGACATTTTCCTTATTTACAGTTTTAAAATTATTTGAAAATAAAAACTAAACCATAAACCGCCACAAACAAACTTCAGGAATTCTATGAACACACAAAATTAGTCGGTAACCAATGACCATAGAAATCAAATCGGTTCTACGAAATTTTCACAGCAAAACCGATTCCCATTTTGGTCGCACTAAACGCATACGGAGGATGCGGCCACGCTGCGGTCCGCGAGTGTACCACTGGCTTTACAACTAAATGCATTTTCTACTGTCGTCCAACCGAGTTGACCTAGAAAGCTGGGCGTTGTATGAGGAAGTTTTAAGTGCCGCAATTGTGTATCTGCCTAGATTCATGTGATCATGGAACGTAGGGTTCGGTATGGCGTGATATGATTTTGGTAGTATCATGATGTGATATATAAATATATCGATTGTGCGTAGTTTCACAGTGACTAAACAATTCTCTGCATACATATCACAAATATGAATAGGTCTTCCATGCATAATTAATTACTACATGTTCGTAGTGGGCTATCCTTTTTTTATTTGACTAATAAAACAACTACTAACTCGATCAATCACTCTTAACTTCAATAATTTAACCGTAACAATTACACTCTAAAACATTAAAAACACCAGTTTCTAAGGTCCAAAATGAATCCAAACGATGAATCTCCCCCTACACGAGTTTCCAATAAAAGCAAGTTCGTACCTTCGTAGCGCGGCGTAGCAATTTTCAGTACATTCTATATTATACTTGTACTTGTATAGGTGAGGGGGGGAAAGGGCAAAGGGGCGAAGGGCGGTGGGAACCCAATGCAATAGTTACGAACCGTTCGATGCAGGCCTTTGTTTAAGCACCGTTAGGGAGGCCGACAGTGCACAGAGTAATAAGTCATACTTATAATACAGTTCTGTTGTACCAATTTTGAATTTAGAAGAGAGAAAATGAAGAACCAAAAACCAGCCAGTCAAAGGTATAAAAACTTTTTTACAAACATTAAAACTTTTTATGACCTAGAACATAATAAAAACTAAAAGCTTCGATATTTAAAATGTCATAATAGTATAGTGCTCGTATCAAAAGGTCGTGTCATAATGTGCCGTGTGATCTCGATCATAAATCGTATCTAATTGAGGCGTAAAAACAAACTACTAAATTAATGTAGATCAATGGAATTTTAAATAAGCTCTTGTAAAGTTTTCAATACGTTTCCTTTGAAAACGCGATGTTCCACCAGTTGCACAACATGCAACCAAAGAAACGAGTTAATGTTTTGTTTACGTTGAATGCTGTAGGAATTGTTTGTTGTGGTTAAAATTTGCATATTTTTGTAAATTATATTTTCTGTGTTTGAATCGTATAGTAAGTTAGTCAGGTCTGTCTGAAATCGAAAATCGCTGTAACTAGAAAGCATTATACTTCAAATAAAGCATTAACACATTTTATTGTGTCATCAAAATACATTAAAAAAGCCATACTGGTGTCACTCCATTTCAATTACTCTGTGGCGGGCCTGCAGAGTGACCGCTGCGTCAGTTTGCGCAACTCGGTGCAGCCGCTCCCCGCGCGCCTCTACCGCCCCGCGGCTAGTACGCTTGCGCGTGTGCTGCATGCCGGAACCGGGTCGCAACCGAAATTCCACTTTGCCCAGCCTATCTAGGCCTACCCCACGCCTCGCGTTCGGTTTCAATCGTTCCAAAAAAGGGGTCGCTAATAGAGTCATTGAGGTTCAAAGTTAACTGGCTCAGTGTAGTGCACGCATGCAAATATACAGTTAGTTTGTAACCGAGCTGATGAGAATCGAATCGATAACGTATTGACGGGCGGTGCAGTGCGTACCTTCGGTAGACGCTCGTTATAACCTGCTTCAGCCTGTCCTCCGGTACAGCGCGGCAGTGAGTTATTCGCGAAGGTGACTACTGGATCGTAGGTCGTTTAGCAAACGTATCACGGTTCGGTGACTACCTAATTATGCAAATGTAAAACACTGTATTGTTCATTCCGCTGAAGTAGGAAACGAAACTTTTGAAGTCTTTCAACGACTATTTTGTGTGACGTTAATATCAAACTAGACACTTTGAGCAACTAGGAAATTGATTTACTTCAAAATGGCTTCAAACGGAGTTCCACTTCGTGAATTCTTAGAATCTAAGAAGACGTTGAAGAAACAGATAGAAAGGATCAGTAAAAGACGCAAGAAACCAAGGTACCTACAGAATCACAAATTCGTGTCAAATCAATTTGACGTAACGTGTCGTGTAGCTTATTTGTCAAAAGGTTAAGTAATAAAAACTTTGGCACAGAATTTGGAGATTCACTTTGAAACATCACCCATGTTTTTTTACATCTAAAATGTGGGTAGTTTTTATGTGAGCTTCGTTTCTTTATTTGTCTTAGCACTTTGCTCTCAACATTGTATTGTTTGTGAATTCCGTTTAACCTCGTATTTCCTATTGCCCTTCCTGCTTTCATTATTTACATTATTACTTACACTAGTTTCCTTAACCTTGAAATGATTCGTTTTATTCCGCGTGAAACACATGCCGTTTCTTCTACTACCAAGTAATGCGCAACAAGCGAAATATGGCGTTCGTCTATAGGAATAGTGATATTGTCTACAGTTTATATTTCCCTTAAATGTATGCCTTAAACTTCATAACTTATCCAGTTTCCTACATTTTAAGCTTATCTTTCAACAATTAACTAATCCCCATTAAAAATTGAACTAAATCCTTCTCGTCTAAAAGGGTAGTTTTGCCACGTTTTGAATCCATTTGAATATTAAATTGTACAACTTTTGCGCTCGTATTAATAACAGTTTGTTGGAACAGCTCTTTAGAATGTAGGCTTCGGTACTTAGCTCAGTCACAATATGATTCTAATTCTTGGTTAGCAGAAGGGTTTCAGCTTTTAAATGCGAAGTTAAGTGTTATAATGTTTTGGCATTTATTTCTATTATGGTTACTTTCAACTTGTTTATATTCGTAATGGATAACTATTGTTTTAGTTTGGCATGTATTTAACGCGGTGACAAACTAATCTGATTTAGGGTTTTAAAAATAATGTTATGTTTAGCCACGAGCTCCTCGCATTATTGGATAATCAACACGTTGATTGGTAATGTGTCATTATGTGCGGCTGAAAGAAGACATAAATATAAATGTTGATGTATGGAGAGGGAGAGGAAGACCAAGGAAACGATGGATGCATTGTGTGAGGAAAGATATGAAAGAGAAAGGAGTAAATGATGCCGTGACGTCAGACATTATACAGGGTGTAAAAGACCTCATCACGAAGCCCTACAGAATGCTTGGTTGACGGCTTCGTGTTGAGGTGGTTTACACCCTTGTGCTGAAAATACTTAATCGCTACCAAATTATTATTTTTTTAACCAAGTAGTTAGTCGCCTATAATAAGTTGTTATTCGCTTCAAAAGTAATTAGCCTTTTATTTTTAGTTAAACCACCTTTGTTTAAGTCTAATTAATGTAGTATTTGAAGAATACAAATTATTTAGACAACCTTAATTTACAAAGAATGACGTACTTGTTTCTAACCTTAAATATGATGATAAAAATTATGTTAAATTCGGGGAAAGAAAACTTTAAATACAAAAACATACATACAACATAAACGTGAAACTGAAAGCCGAAAAACACAGTAATTACAGACACGTTACAAGGAAACAAAAGTCTTTGAATTATAAAGCACCATTATTAATTAATTGTAAGTTTCCAAGTACAGTGCCAGCAGAAGCAGGTTAATAGGTCGATCAATAGTTGAGCGCTTACCTAGCTGCACCTGTTAATATAGATGCATATGGATGTATAGCCCTTACAAGTATACCTGCTATACCACGAAGTGATCGATCGATTTGTCTTGCAAGGTCTAGTAACTGGAACTAGAGCGAATGAAGGACAGACTAATTTATAATTTAAACCTAATGGACTGAATTTTATCGAATTCTAGGTTCCATAATACGATAGATTTATGATAATAGAACAGGAAATCTTGTTTCTATTGATTTTGAACGTAATGACTCTATACATTAGAATATACTTGTAGTCCGAATGTGAATCTTTGTAAGATAAATATTTTGTACGTAAACATCCCGAGAAAGGGCAGTAGCACGTAGTAGTATAATTGTACCTTACGCTTTTCTTCACTTATTCATAAACTTCTAATAACAACATGTTATTCCAACACAACACAAACAAATCATTATGAGGTGCCAGATAAAGACAAAAACGCTATGGGGTAGCTAAGTACACTCCCATCGTCCACAATAGCCCTCAATAAATTCTCTCCTTCGGCATTATCCGGGGCCCAGTCGTGGGAATCCAGGGTATTACGTATTCAGCGAGCGGGCGGCATCGATCATGCATCGGTTGTTCACCCCACGACCTTCGACCAGCCGAACCGAACCTCGAACAATGAAATTATAGAAATAACCCTTTATTTTATTATACTATTTTGCGTTAACTTTTGCTCGCACAATCCGCACTCTGTTGTTTTTAAAAATACGTCGTGTTTTCACAAAAATATATCTCCGTTATCAAGTTCTATTGTTTTGAGACGATTCCGGATGAGCTGATGGATAAAGCGTTAGATATGGTCCGGATTTTTATCATTTACTCTTATTTTTTCAGAATATACATGTTAAAATCAGCTTTTGATTACACTACTGGTGTGGCGGAAAAAAGGGATCTTTTGGATCGGTTTTTTGCGTATTGGCTGCAAAAAAAATAGATTTGCAATGTGTGAATTTCTCTTTTATTCGTTGTAAAATTGCCTTTCCCGTTTCGTTTTCCCTTCTCCAGAATCAAGTACTGACGTAAGTTTTCTTTTACAGGGCAGGTATACGTGGCGGCCCGGGCATGGACTCCCAGCAGCAACAGTACTGCCTAAAATGGAACAGCTTCGGTTCAAACCTGGCCACTTCGTTTGCGAACCTGTGGAATTCGGAGAGTCTCGCCGATGTCACTCTGTACTGCGAAGGTAAGTCGATTCTTTGGATATTGTTTTAATTCCGGGAGTAATTTTGAAGACACAATATGGACTCCAATTTCTGAGAGATCTTTTTGAATTATAAAGCAAGCCATAACATAAGCAAGCAATAATTTTGCTAACATTTAAAACATGCCGTGCATGAATATACAAGGTGTAAAAGACTTCATCACGAAGCCGACAACCAAGCATTCTGTACATCAAACTAAATAACTTTACGCAAAAATTATTGCTGGGAAACGACTTTTTTTTATTGGGGTGAAAAATCATGGTTTGTGGTAGAACTCAATGTAACGCACACAAAACATTGTGCTGATGGATGGATGGAATAGTACAGGGGTCGTAGAGGTGTTTAAAGTAAAAATCTTACATTAAAAACTTGTATTTAAAAAAAACTTGTCAAAAAGTTGGAACTTTGAACCCCAATATCTCTGTAACTCGAAGGTTCCCAGGTATGGTGTAGAACAAAAAAATGATCGCAATGACGAGGAGAACAAGTGCCTTTCGGCTTCGTTAAGAGGTGTTTTACACCTTTTAGATGATAAAAATACGAAAGAAAATAGTAAGACCCGTCATCACACAGAGCATTGCAAAGATAAGAAATAGCAATAAAAAGAAACACTAAACAGCATCTAACAAAAAAAAACCTTTGCAGAAGTCGAGGCCAATAGAGGCGCATAGATAACATTAGCCGATGCTAACACAAAAATGTCACTAGTTTGCTAATTGCCTCAGTCCACTCAACCAACCGTGGCCTTTACGTTAATGTCCTTAATTTGAATACCTTTGTAGGAAAAAAAACGCGGATATGTAAGCACTTTGCAACAAACACCGTGTTGATGAATGACAATTTACTGTTACTGTTAGCCTGTGTCATCCCACTGCTGGGAAAAGGCCTCTCCCCATGACTTCAAAATTTTTCGATCTAGCCCCAATGTGGACCACTGGTCGTTGATTTTGTCCAGCTCGTCCCGCCATCTTCTGCGAGGTCTACCGCGTCGCCTTTTGGCTGTATCAGGGCTCCACATCGTGGTTATTTTGGCCCACAGCTCGTCGGGCATACGGCAGATATGGCCAGCCCAGTCCCACTTTAGCTTAGCGGCTTTTTGAGCAACGTCAGTGGTTTGTGTTTTGGAGCACAGTGTGGTGTTGCGTACATGGTCGGTAAGTTTGACGCCTAGAATTCTGCGCTCCATTGCACGTTGGCAAACCTTGAGCTTGGACTTTTGAATGTTTGTCAAAGACCAACTTTGGGATCCATATGTCAAAATGGAAAGAATGCACATGCCCATAATTTTACGCTTGAGTGACAAAGGAAGATTTCCTTTCATTAGCTCTTTCATGGACCAGTAGCTCTTCCGGGCATTATCGGTTCGTCTTGCGACTTCCTTATCTTGTCTGGACTGGAAAGAGACTAACTGGCCCAAGTAGATGTATTCATGGACATATTGCAATTCTTCACAATTCACTCTGATCTTGTATTTGGTGGTGTTTGACACCAGTCTTCGACATGTTCATCGCAAGTCCAACCTCAAGGCTCGCCTCACTGAGCTGGTTCAACATAAGCTCCAGTTCTTTCGCCGTGGAAGAGAATACGACAATGTCGTCAGCGAAGCGAAGGTTTGTTAACCGAGCCCCACCAATTCCAATGCCGCTGGTCCCCCAACTAGCCGTAAGCTTTTTGAACACTTCTTCAAGCGCGCTATTGAAAAGCTTGGGTTAAAGCAGATCTCCTTGCTTGACAATTTGAATGACGGAAAAGATAATGTACAGTTTCGAGAAGGTAAATATGGGTAAGGTCGTTTTGCAGGCACGGGGAAAGTTAAATTACAAAACTGTTTGAAATATTTGCATGAAGGTAAAACGAATTAATGTGTGTATCACCAACCACATTGGTTTATTGTTTTCCTGTAAACAGTTTTGTTATGTGTGTCCTAGAGGTGCAATACTTATTCCTGCAGATTTCTAAAACATTGTAAGAGTTCCTTCCTTTCGAAGTAAAACCACATGACTCAAAAAGTACAGCTAGAAATTCTCAGCCTATGACTCAATTTAGCCAATATTTGGTGTTCCAAAAAAAACATCCATATATTTTCTCTATTAAATTTTGTTGCTAAGCTAGCGACTTAATAATTTATGAAGAGAGGCTCGTAAACTTTCCGACCGAAGCCTGCCGGATGTCAAACGATCAAATTATAACTAATTTACGTTTAAAATTGAAGTCTGCTTGATTATTTAATGAGACTTTCGAACGATGATCTTTGTAATTAAGTAGCCATTGATCACGAACAGTTGTTAAAAGTTGAACAAATCTTTTGGCCTTGACTTTCGGAGTTATTTTTGGAACGAAATTATTCATATTTATTTTCGTGGCATTTTTATGTTATGTATCATGAATGCAGCATTCATGTCTATTTTTTGTTGCTCTTCAATTGAGTTAATCTCTTCATTTGTGGAATCACCTGTTCAAATACCATGACGTTTTATGTCAACCCGAATGTTTTTTGATCTTAAATATAATTTCAACCAAGAACTTAGTTTTTGTGTGACTAATTTAATTCTCTATCATCTGAAGCTAGACATTCAGATCAAGGTCTTTTGATTCATCGTGAATGGTTAAGTACATTTTTGCATAGTAGTTTTAATCAGTATCTTATTTTCTATTTATCTAGTTAGTCAACTGAGGAAAATGGGTACAAGTAAGAGTAACAGTACTTTGTCACTCGATCAATTAATTTGTCATGTTTTTAGGGTGGTCCCTAGTGAGGCCTAGTTAGAGACTTCGTCGATTGTATGGAATTATTGTTCTTCCCATCATTGTCACCCGACGGTGCTTCTTCATCTGTAGTACATAGTACAATATTACCTATAGTTAATGATAACGCGATAGAAGGCTCTTTATTCCTATTGCTTCTGCAGTATTAATAGCCATCAATATGTCAATAGGTTCTTCGCAATCAATTCCAATAATCATGATACATTCAAAAAAATGCCGTAAAATTACTCACGCACACAGCACAACTGTTCTGTATACGTAATGCCATCTGATAAGGTCGCACGGCGGTTGTCAGCTGAGTTTGGCGTGACAGTTAAAACTGAAAGTAAATTATTTTCTCCAGTTTCAAGTTCAACAACATTGATAGTCTTATTAAAATGTATGATATCTTCGTCATAGATAGTATATATTTATGATTTTATCAGCCCATACTGTCCTACTGCTGGACAAAAGTCTTCTTCGACTCCTTCTATTTATTTCTCAGAGATGGTGGTTATTGTGAAGTAATCTCCCACAGACCACATATTATAAATCCACATCTCTGAAAACTTTAATGTACATAATATATTTCGTAACATAGCAAATTTTATAACCTATCACTATTTATCACTTAGTGCCTACCTACATAATGTCGTACAGGCATGCATGTCCGCAAAATCTTGCTAAAAGCGATAAACAGGTCGTTGACACCGCCGTGCGATAAATTCCCTCTATATTACATTTTTTTGGCAATGTTTGCGATATACATTATCAATTTTGTCGCCAGTCTGTTGCATATCGGCATTTTTTTCGGGTTTGGCCATACATTTTTTGAGGGTTGTTTAGTTAAAGAATATTGTTATTATGTAATCAGCAAATAGATTATTGAAATGTGAAATGCGTTTGAGTTGTAGTATAACTGAAAATCTAATCGAAATCACGTTTTATTTGTAAAATCACTCAAAGAAAAATCGATACAGTGATTGTTTGTGAATTAAATCATACAAAATATATCACTAACGTATGACTCTTTCAAATACTATTCTCCGAACTATCCGACTAGTACTATTATCTGATACTATACTAAATTCAAAAATATTTGTAGTAACAGGATTGTTTGTTAATACTTACTCAAAATAAACCCATTGCTAAAAATACACAGTAATATACAGAATACTAGGAAATATACGCGTGTCGATTCAATCTAATCTGATATGAGGAAATTGGTTAACAATTAACATTTTTGCTTTGTCATTTCCCAAAAGTAAAGGAAAATCGTTACAAAAACATCCTTAAATCATTACAACATATGCCCTCAACCCTACGACTACGCAGTTTTGTGACGACCGACCATAAGTGTTCACGTAAATCCCCAAAAAATATTCGCACACATTATACAACAAGTGCATTTATTTCAGTGTGTACATAATTTGGCCTTCAAGTCTTACACGTGTCGGTTCTTGATAATGAACCAGGGTTATCTAAATGTAGCCGGAATTCAAAAACAAAATGACGAATGCATTTCGTTTTTTATCTACGCAGACTCTAAAAAAACATGTTGGCACTAAAAATGAATTGATTATTTCTGTTTTCACGTACTCGTAATGCGTTAGATAAGATACGTAACACGTTTAAGCGTCAGTCTGAAAATGCGAGGCATTTATTTATAAGAAGATTATTTTCATTGAATTTCCGCGGGTATCAATGACTTATTGAGGTGTGTTTTGATAATAATTGTTTTACTTATATATATGATAATCAGCCGTTCATATTTCTTGTGTTAGAACTTATAATTCGAACAATATTTATTACTCAATCATAACCACAAAAATAAATAACGATAAAATGAGAAAATAAAAAAGCTTTTAACAACCTGTCACTGTATAAAAAGTACCAGTAAATAAATTCCCAATTTAATTAATATCACGATCTCCAAATGAAACCGTTGTTAGCTGCGACAAAAAAAAAAGTCTTTTGTAAAAGTATTTGATCACATAGAGATCTGCGCATGACGCCAAAGGCTAGACCATAATAAATCGCTTACACAAGAGGCCCTAGACTCAAGAGGGTTAAGGTCAAAGGACTAACAGACACCAGATGTCGCATAAAAAAATATCAGGAAAAGTGGATTTGATTAAAAACTGTAACATTTTTGGTATCAATATTGAAAAACTGCTCCCTCGCTTCGAAGTCACGCGAATACCTGTTCGTAATATTTTATACCCTGGAGAGGACATTGACATTACGCTTGCAGGTATATAATCCAATACGTCATTATATTGCGAAAAGTGAGTGTAACCCGCTCTCTCCCCTAATTATAATCCTGCAACCCCTCAGTGGGGAGCGGTTGGGGGTGACGTCTCCTAATTAGAGGCCAGCAAACTAAATCCCCCTCACAATACACCTTTGTAGTTTCACTTTTATATCCTTTATCTATCAATGTTTTAAACAAAATGATACACACGTCTTATATAATCTTCATTAATTGAAATGGATATCTTTAACTTCGCTTTAATATGTAGTTTCAAAGATTACAGCTTCTGTTTTAACCATTTTAGATGTTAGTCGTGCATGCATGGCGTAGTAAAGGTGTAGCTATATTTATTCAAATTTGACTGCTCAACTAATGCGACACGCCCCTCGGATGGAACTCTGAAACTGTGAAGTTATTCAAATTCGAACAGCGTATTAAAATATGAAAAATAATGGACTGTATTTTTATGGTCTAATGAAATAATGAGTCGCTGATACAACTGTTGTACTTTTTAAAAATTGTAAAAGAATAAAAAACCACCTAAGAAAATATTAAATAGGTCGCAGAATATTTTTTTCAAAAAACGAAAAGTTAAACGTTGCAAAGGCCCGATGGCAGTACCTTGCAGTATACTATTAGAAATATCGACATAAATGGCTTCGAAAACGAATAACTTGTAGTTTTGGATACATTATTCAGACAAACGTTGCAACATGTGATGTGCCTGCAATGTAAAAGACAAATAATTTTATTCAATGACTTCTTTTCTTCTTTTTTATATCTAGTAAACTGAAACAAAAGCGTGACCAAGGAAATAAATTACTCTTATATGTAGTGGCAGTAATGAAACTAAACATTTACTAGATGTAAATGTGTTTAATGAGTGTATATGAGAAGTTAGTAACTATAATTGATTGCCTGTATCGGGATATGGTATCCGCTCTAAGGGAAGCCGCCATTGTTAGCAGGGAGACACGGGTCATTGGTAAAAGGCCGAAGCGCGTGGTGGGTTGGAATAAGCACGTCAGCGTGGCTCACTCGTACGCTAGGCTTAGGCTTAATTGTGGCAAACCTACGTCAGGCGTTATTTATGAGGAAATGTGTGACAATCGAAAGACCTTTAAATCAAAATTAAGGTGATGCCAAAATCACCCAAGACCAAATCCAGATGGACATCATAGTCGAGTTGCACACTAAAAAAGACTTTCGGGACTTCTGGAAGTCTACAAAAAAGCACAACCTTAGGCCTGGTTAGGTTGGAATGCGTGTTGAGGCAGGGGGGGTTGAGCTCACCAACGGTCTTCAATCTGTATATCGATGGACTTGTTGCCGAGCTCAGTAGCCACCATGTTGGATGCCATGTAGATGGTGTTTGTTTTAACAACATAAGCTACGCTGATGATATTGTACTGCTGAGCGCGTCAAAAGGGGGACTCAGAGAGCTAAAAAGCATTTGCGAAGCGTACGCTCACACACATGGCCTAAGATACAACGTCAAAAAGAGCGAGCTTATGGTTTTCAATGCGGGTTCTAAGTGTCCGGCGGAGGTGCCACCAGAAAGGCTATGTGGGGTGTCCTTGGAGCGGGTAAATACATTTAAGTATCTGGGCCATATTGTGACGTCCGACCTGAAGGACGACGCTGATATTGAGCGAGAAAGGAGGGCGCTGTCGGTGAGGGCGAATACGATATGCCCGCAGGTGTGCTCGTAGCTCCAAGGATGTGAAGATCACCTTTTTTCGAGCCTACTGCACATCTTTTTATACGAGTAGTCTGTGGGTGTCATAATTGCAGAAATCCTACAGCGCTCTCCGCGTTCAATATAATAACCCGCTGAGAGCGCTGCTGCGGCTGCCTCGTTTCTGCAGCGCATCGGGAATGTTCGCAAGCGTCCGAATTGACTGTTTTTATGCCAGCATGCGCAAGAGGGCGACCTCGATAGCGAGTAGAGTACGGGGCAGCGGCAACAGTCTTCTTACCGCTGTTGCCAACAGGTTGGACGGACCTTTCATGCAGCACTGGCAGGCCTTACATGCACCCGTATATCGGGCCTGGGGCAGGTAAAAATGTAAATAATCACAGAATTTAAAATAGTTTATAATTTATTAATTTAGATTTTTTTAATAGTAGAAGTTAGAATTGATTTTGTATTGAATTTTAGCGAAATTTTATTTTATAATATTGGTTTGATTGTGTATTGAAATTAACTTATTTTATTTTCAATTTTGACATTTATATTTTATTTGACAAAAAAATATTGAGTAGTTTAAATTATATTTTATCTAGTTAAAATAGTATTGTGTGGTGTGTATTTGTTTCGGATTATTTGATTTCCAAGTAACATTATTTTGAGTGTGTTTATTAACTAAGTAATGGATCGTTGTGTCTGATTCAAATAGTTTATTATTATTTTATGATTATAAGCACAATAGTTGATCAGATCGCAACATCCACTTACATTTTTGGGCCATGATAACTCTGAATATTTGTCATAATAGACAATCTCAAAAACGGCATTGTTATCATCTCATAAAAGTTTAATATTTCTACAGAAATGTTAATAATTCACCATGTATTTACCTAAAATAACTCAAATCATAACACGACAGAAATTCTCAAGCATTCTAATGAACCATTGTCGGAAGACGTAAAAAAAATTCAACTGAAAAGATCGAATGAAAATTCATCAAGTTTTAACAAAGACTTGCTGGCCTTATATTTAACAATGATGGTGTAATTGCAGCACGTTTTTGTGGAACTCACGTGACTTTCCTCGGGTTAATACTTTGTAGCCCTACAAAGTATTAACTAATTATTATTAATTTTTCTTCAGTAATTTCTATGAAGAAACAAGGTTCGCGAAAGTATTTCAAGTTCGCACTCAGTTTTGTCGTTATGACATTATAAAAAAATTATGCTATTGTACGATTTCAAGGTGGATAGTGTTTTGATGGTGTAATTTTTGGAGTAGGTCTCATAATTAATGGTACTGTTATGTTGGAACAAGTTCTTTCTAACGATAAATCATTAAACATCTTTAGCTTTTTCCTTTTTTTTTTCATTTGGTTAGTGCCTGGTGTTAGAGTTTTTTTGCCGTTTTGGGCTTCTGACTTGGCTTTAGCTACACGTGTATCAGTCAATACTTTATACTGTTATAGATCATCTTTACTTCATAATTGCAATCTTAGCCTTTCTTAGCCATAGTTTCAAAGGCTACAAAACCCGCATCAGTACCCTTTGAAATTCCTTATGCCCTAAGGGATACAGCTACCCACACATGAAAAATATACGCTTCCATTTCTTCGTCACTAATATTACATACTCGTACACCAACTTTACGCCTAAGTTTTCGAGGTCGTACCGAACAAGTGCTAGACGCAAGACGGGGTGGGGGAGGGGTGGGGTTCGGGTTTCTCCCCGGTGCGTGAGCACTGGGAGGGGGTAGGAAGTTTGCACTCGTAGCCCTGCCAAAATGGCAGAAGGCTTATAGTTTAAGCGACTCCTCTTGAAGACATTTTAGTTTTAACGTGGCAATTTGCAATAATTATGAAGAGCTCGTTGGATTTCATTGGGAATGAATTCAGTTAATGATGTTAACTTTCAATGATAGCCTTTTTTCTATTAACTGTTTTACTGTTATGTTCATTCGATGATGTAACGTTTTCTAAAGGACAAAATAATAGTCATGCTTCGCACGCTTATTGAGTTGCTTAATACGACAAAGCTTCTTTTTCCATAAAACCTGAACGACAAAGTAATCTCACCACCCAAATAATATATAAAAGACGATCCGCAAACAAAATCAGCTGCTCACCACCCCTGCAACTAGTGGGAGTAAACTTAAGGACAAGACTACACGAGTTATTACAGAGCTTCGCAATTTGTCACTGAACAAGCAATTTCGGGGCCCTTAACCCTGACAAATTACTGTACATACTCGTATTTAGGACAAAGTTACGCAGACAACTAGTATGCTTGAAGGCTGTTTCAAAGCATTCAAAATTACTTACCAGACACAGATGCGTGAAATTCTGCCTACAATATTTTGATGTCGCATAGAAAAACGGAAAATTCAGCACGTGTATTACTATCTTTTTATTAGAAACTCGTCGACTGTGTTAGTACTTGTTTTTAAATTTTTGTGAGTATTTTTCTTATATTTGAGAAGTATAAAAATAGAAACGTATGTATTGAGATATTTTTTTGAGAATTATCGTGTTAAATTACCTTAGTTGACACACCAATTTTATTCTAGTTATCTAATAATTTAAACCTCTTTCTCAATTAACGAAGTAATATTGTCGCAATTCCTGAAAACGTGAAGATATAAGAAAATCTCTGGAGACACGGATAAAGCCAGGATCTCTTCTGCCACTTACCTTTCGAGTTAAGGGGGATGATTCTTGTTTTCTACTTCGCTGGTTCGTATCCTCGTTATTCTCGAGATACTCTTCCTAGTTTCCTAAAAGCGATAAAACGTCTTATTTCGTACCAGTTTTCTCTATAGATTCGATATATCCGTGTAGTGTAATTAATTTTTAATAAAAACGATGAAAATAGCGTGTGTATTACGCGTAGTTTGCAAAAATATCTTAAAATAAAATGGCATTACGTTTGCAAAAAATTTCTAGAAAATTGTTGAAAACTATTCGAAATATAACAGTGCTTGGTTTTTTGCAACTTTGAAAAGTAAAACAGAGCACGCAAGCACCTTAGACAGACTTCTGTCACAAGGTTAAAGGTAAATTAAGGTTAAGTTCATGGCAAATCAAGTTTTCATTATATAATGTTTGTAAACTATTTGATTGGGTAACCGAAATCAGAAAGAAAGATTCAAAGTACCTACATGTTAAAAGATTTCGGTACTTTGAATCTTTCCTCTTTTCTTTCATTAAAATAATTCAAAATAAAAAAAATGAAGATGATAAAACAAAATAATAATGTTTTCACAATGTATTACGCAGATTTGATGAGTAATTGAGTAGACAAAGCTCGTCGCGTAATGAAAACATCCTAAATTACGATCTCTTTATTTCCCAATCACCTTTTAACTTTAATAAACGCAACTGACAAATCCTGTAAACGTGCACAGTTTCGCTTTCAACAGAAACCGAGAGTAATATTCCCGAAAGCTTTCACTTTCCACGAGCAAAATCCCATTCAATTTTAACAGTCGAATTCACTGCGTTTCCGAAGTCTATGCGGAACGCATCGGCTCCGTTCGCTTTCCTTATCGACCGAGCCGCTATGTGTGTCGCGGAGCAACCAAGCCCCCCAGACACCCCCCGGAACACCCACCCTCCCGCTGTCTCTGTTTTCCAGCTACGAACATAGAAACTATACATTGCTCAGTGTTCCAACTGTCCAGTTGGAATAGTTCCCAATACTTAATAATTTAGATGTTTGAAGTTGAATTTCTAGATTATAGTTGCGGTCGAATCAATTTTAGGGTACTCGGCTAGCTTAGTTCTTTAGGTCATTTTTAGTGCAGACGTACTGTACTGCGTGGGTGTTACATAGTTAAGCATTATTGATTTTGAATTCTCGTTCATAAGTACGCCTACATCAAACAGATTTTTTGCCCTGAAAGGAATTATAACCACGGAGATATACAATGTGTCACCCGAGGGTTTAGGGAGGGCTCGCCGATTTTTTTTGCATCATTTTTATGATTTCACCCTCTGGTGTGAATTGGGCTTGCATTTATTCAAATTTACGCTCGAACTGTTTTATGTTGACTGTTGGCGGAAAATACCCTGGGTTTACGAGCCTACCATCTGGTAGGTTCATTTGTAGGGAAACGTTTCTACATTACTGAAACGAATATTTCAGGCTACATTGTTTGAGCTGAGTATAATAAAAATATCCTAAATCTGCTTTATTACAACCAATATTCATCAACAGATATATAGTTTAGTCATTTTCAAGTACAACTTAGGCATTATCGAAATAATGTATATCATAGGCCGGAATGTCTAGTTACTAGTTTATCATAGAAACCGCGATAAATTGCGATAAAGGTTTTCGACAACAGCTGAACAAAAATGGTCAAATGCAAGATATTGAAAATGATAACGTTTGAAATAAAACGTTATTCAATGACAACGATACTGTGTTAGAAATTTTTGATTGGAGATTTTAGTATCTGAATAAAAATAAGGACTCTAATGAATAACAGAAAGACCGTTTCATGTGGCACTATCATGAACGAAGTAATATCTATTTTACTGTCTAGATCTTTGTTTTTCTCTATTTCAAATCCGAAAAACAGTCCCATTCAAGTTTTATCTCGAAACCAAGACAGCAAGGCCATTACTTAGTGATTTTATTGACATCCCTATATCACCAACAACAGTTACAGTTAAGGTTACAGTTTCGGTTCTTGAATACTTGATAAGACCCGCCACTGTTCCGTTTTACGTGTTGCCTTTTACTTGATATTTATAGCTTTATTTCCACCATCGATTTTGTGTCCTCACACAGATTTTGTAATGAAATTGTATTAAAGCTCGCTCTAAGGGAAATGTTTCGTTTAATATACTTTAAATGAAATGTTGTTTGTAAAGGGTTATGGATGCTCAAAGGGGTAATAAGGATTGAATTACTCGTTAAAGTCAAACAGAAAATGTGTTTTTTGCGTACAATGTATTGTTTTTAAAATTTAACACAAAATGTTTCTTTGCTTAGAGGGCATCCAGCTGTGGCAATAAATCTATCTTATGACGAGTTTTGGTTGTCACTACAATTCGAATTTATCGTTTCGATATCGGAATCTACGCACACGTCGAAAACGTTATTTCTATGAAATGGATCGTCATTTTTTCTGCGATTTCATCGATTGGAAGTTAAATAGAGGGCTTAAGGGAAAAGCCTTGGTAGCGACAGCTGTGCATATGAAATGATACGGTGAGCCACAGATTGTTGGTGTGCTATAATAACCAATTTCCCCATTGGTCACTTATAACCACCGTGGGACAACACCAGCTGAAGGCTTTCATAATTACACCTATCTTTACTTTGCATCAGGCTTTCTTCTTTGCATATTATACTGTATACTATCAGACGGGAAAAAAATTATGTAAACTGTTTGTATTAATTCTACAGTTTTTTTTTTTTAATTTTGACTTGTAACTCAAATTCTGTAATGATATATTATATGATTTTTATTTAAACTCTTATAAGATTGCCGAGTCTCTGTTGTTTAATTTTTTTTACAACCGGTTCGTTCTTTTAGATTTGCCTGACTAAAATGAATGGTATTGTGAATATTAATGAATTATTTTTTTCTATTGAATATTTAATAATCTCGTTTATTTGCGTGATCAACGTTGCAGGTATAAAACAAAATGGTGTTATAGAAATGCTTATTTTAATTCTTATAACAAAGGAATTTCTAAAAGAAGTATTATTATTGGCGGCCAAACAAATTAGGGCATAAAAATGAATACTTGTGCTTAGTTCAACTTACGAAAAACAAAAACATAAAAATAGAAGAAATTGTATTTTTATTGGTTTGCTGAACTATTTCAGTTTCCAAGCTGTACAACGAATATGAACGATGATCCGTTTAGATAAGTTACGATCGGCGTACGCGCCCACAGCTGTATATTTTACGCACAAAAAACTCATAGGTACGTAAACTCGTTCGTGCCAATACGACCTCTATTGTTATAAACATAAATTAAAATGCGCTACAGTGTGCGTAATAAAAAAGGACCTATAAAAACTAACAAGGCATAACTCGCACTCGGGTGAAAAAATATTGAAAAAAAAAACTTTTCATCACGCAGGTTTGGTCGAAAAATCAAGGTGTTACTGCGGTCGGCCAAACATCAGTAGAGGGGTGGAGGGGTGACCCCCCTCTAATACCGCAGCGGGGCACCCCCTCCCCGCAGTCTATACTCGAGTGCATTATACACGTAACCCTCCCTAGCGGGCCCTGGAATCTCTTGTATAGTTGTGCATATTTAGTGTAGGCCTAATTTCAACCCCCGCCGCATGTACCCCTATTGATTTGCGAGGGATGCGGCGGAAGGGTTAAATTTACCTTTGGCAAAATTGTTCAGTCACGATGATTGAGCGGTTTCGGTAATCAAAGAGATCGATTGTGTGCAGTAGGGGCCGCTTTTTCGGTAATTTTCTGTTCGGCGACACATTTTCCATTGGCTTAGGTTTACGCACAGGGCTTTTAGGTTAAATTTAGGCACTAGGGAACAAACACTCTGTGTTTATTTAATTAACTTTCATGACGCAAACGAAACAAAGCTAAGTATAGGTAGTTATTATAACCGTTACGTTTTAGTTCGGTTTATTAAGTAGATTTGAGTAACAATACTTGAATTTTTAAATGTATTTCGGGAACATTGTTTATGGTCTATTTCCAAAAATGTTCGAACGTTTTCATAAGATATGTCAAACACAAAGCGTCCTGCGTATACCTGTATCAAAGACTGTTTCATCACAGATGTTTTTGTGACGTATTTCTTTAACATTTCCCTTGATTTCCTTGTCTAAACTTCCGTTTTACTATTGACTATCAAAATATTTCTTAACTGAACTATCGACCAAAGAATGTAGAATTAAAATGTAGGCCTTTGTGCCGCGTTACTAGATCAAATCTAGGCCTCGAACCGTCACCTACTTTTTACCGCCTTCGAAATAACGGTCTAGTGTTCTACTGCGATTATCGACCGAAATATTAAGTAAGCTAGCCTAAAAATGTAATTGCAATACCATTAACAGTCAGCTCACGTATAAAAACCGAACGTCCGAAATGGTTCACCTAGTTTTCCAGGCACCCCACTCCGTGCAAGATTGATTTTCTCTCACGCATTTCGCTTGCACTTTCAGCGAGGGTGTGTGTTTCTATCTCGCTCTCGAGCCCGTGTGCCTCCCGCGCCGACCTTGAATTCGGGAGGCACACCCAGCGGGTGGGATGCGTTGTCATATACAGGCTGTGCGTGTGAGCGTCGGGCGGTGGATGGGGGTTATTCGTCCTCCCCCCGTGATGTCGTTTTCACTTGCATCCGGGCTTTGAAGCTTATATCTACGGGTGGGGAACTCAATTTTCAATTTGATTTCGCATTCGCTCCGAATTTTCGGCTTTCGCTTTCGGCTCCCGGATGTTGGGGAAATAGCAGATGTTTGTGCTATTTTCGTGTTTTTTTTTTCCTCTCATCACTTTTTTTTAATATCGGCCCGTTTATTAATTTTATTGCGGTTTACTCAATTTTCATTGACTTTTCAATTTTGAGAGGAATTGGATTTTTTAAAGTCGTTATAAGCCTAATTTGGTAGGCTTGGTATTTTGAAAGAACATAATATATAAAACATTTTAAATAAAATTATTTTGTTTTAGGGAATTCATTTGACGCATAATATTCGTATTTAACTGTGTTACGCTGATCACCTTGCATTGTAAAACTGTATACATAATCTCAAATTGAAATACACACAAACCGCATCTGTTTCTATTTGCCAAGGGCTGTGTCAATCAGAACGCACGACACTACATCATGACAACTAAACCCTCAAATTCAACAAATGTATGAAAATGTTAAACACTTTGGGTGCGCAAAATAACACGCGACTACAAAATTAGCTTTAACACGTGATTTGAAGATTTATTCGCAATAATTATTCTACAGAACATGAAGTTTTACGTGCAATACAATCAAACTGACCATTTGATTGACAAACTGAACTGAAGTTCTGACTATGAATAATACATTTTTATGAATAAGTTATTGTCATTCTTCCTTGTTCATTGTTGTGCAAAAGTCAGTTATAAAATTTCCACGACTTCAAAACACGTTGCAAATACCAATCTACCTACACGACAAGAAAATAATTGTGGCATTGATTCTTCAGGGACGTCTTCTATGGTAGAAATCCATCCATCCATAGAATCCATGTGGGATAGTGGATATTTACGGGCTATAAAAAGGACAGAAGTTTATTGTTTCGTAAATGTCCAAATTCTATTTTATTGGTTGAATAAAGTCATTGTTAAAACTAAAATCAATTGTAATCCCGTTTTGCCACTGAAACTTACTCCACAAAAGAGAAAACGTTTATATCACGTAGTATTCATTCAAGAACACCATAGATAACGAATAAACAAATTGTAACAAGCCTCATTGTGAAAACGCCACTGTATACGTTACAATTCAATCAATAACGTTTTGTCATTGAAAATTTTATGATATCATTGAATTTTAAAGGTGTTCTACATAAAAGAACGACTCGTAACCATCCTTATAATCTATTCAGTTGCTGCTGACCTATTTACGCGTCGCTCCGCGTTGCAATGTCGTATGGTCGCAGGGGCCCTCAAATGATGAGAACAGCATGTTTGGGTTAACACTCGACGGAATTGGGACGCACCGTGCCACTAAACAAACTGGTGTGATAAAACTGAATTAGATATTATTATTAGTTGTAAGTGGCACGTTTTTTACGGTCCGCACTGTAATTTGTGAGACAGAAAAATGGAGAAACGCTTAGGTATATTTTTTGAAAAAATAAATGTTTCTTTTTTTCATTGTATTCTGCGATTCGTTAACGTATAATATAATATAATATTTTAAATATATCATTTAATTCAGGTAACAAAAGACCCATATCAAATATACCTTACAGACTAACATACATATTTATATAAACTACAAAAACCTAATTAAACTAAACCTAAGACGAACCTAAGACAACTAAAGGTTACGGCAAGTTTACGTTCTCGACCTAGAATTGGATCGCAATGTGACCTTCCAAGATTTAAAATCGGTTTCATTCAAAATTTCCATTCGAATCTGAAACAATTTTTTCAAATATTCTTTCAGTTTTTCTTAAAAACAGGCCTATTTGACACACAAATACACATTAGAATTATCATAACGTAGAAATATAGCGTTCGTAGCTTGCACACATGCACGATAACGTTTGTAGGTCCCGAAATGGGGCCAATGTCAGTGCTGTGTTGCAAGCTGCGCGAGCGACCAATGTCGTTCGCTCATTTCCTCGTTAAACCGCGGCGGAGGCGCAGGCGCAGGGCTGTGGGCGCATGCGTTGTGAAACTGCAATGATATTGCTACGATGCTACGACATACGTATGCTACGATGGTTTAGCTTTTGATGGGTTGTGATATGAGCGTGAAATTAATTCGACATACTAAAAATAGATCAATCTTAAATTAATAGACTAATGGACAAGTTTTAAAAAATACAAAAAGGGCGTACAGCTCATTGGAAAATAAGCAATGCCCAAAAGGCAGGCAGCATTCCCACGTATAAAATGTATTTCATAGATAGAGTCATAATTATTAAGGTGTGATTTATGGCAAGAAAGGAGGTGTCTGATGAGATGACGAGCAATAGAGATATATGGAAGACGAAGACATGCAGCGTTGACCCCAAATGAATTGGGATAAGGGCAAGCTAATAATGATGATGATTCATAATTATTTAGGGCTACGACTGCAGAAACAAACTGGGACACATTACGAACACAGAAAGCCACATTACTACAATCTTGTTCCTCACATAAATGTGTGTGAATGCATCAGTTTACACTAACTTAATAGGCAAGACGACAAAAAAAAAACGAATTAGTCTGTCAGTTAGAATATTAAAAAAATATTTGACACGTATTTTTTCTTTTGTTACGTAATCCAAAATTAAAGAAGATACGACGCTTTTAAAATTCTCAATACGTCACGCCTAGGTATAATTTTTAGCTAGTTCTGACGTCACGAGCCCCCACTCCCGAGTTTTGATGCGTTTTATCTTTGTCAATATTCATTGATTTACAAAATCAAAAAATACGTGGCCATTAATTTCCAATACTCTAACTGGCGGACTAAATAGATTTGCAATTTTTTGATACTGTCGTCATGCCTATTGTCGATTTTCTAGAAGATGACAAGCAACAAATCAATAATCGATAGAAAAAACTTTGGTAAATGTCTGATTGGATTTTTGTGCGGTACAATTTCTGAAATCAATGTAAACGTTTAGTTTGTAGGAATGGTATACCTTAATAATTAAATGAGATAATTGACTGCGTCATGCGTATTATCAATTACCGTTGTTTTTTGTGGACTTCAATTTCAAGGTTTTATATTTCCCACGGGCAGTTACAGTTTATTTTTACTATATATATTATGGTTATGATTATATTTAGTTTGAATTATTCTGTAAGTAGCTATTTTATTAGTTATTTTTCCACTAAGAGTTTGTTAGTTGTAGCTCGGATCCTGAAATTGTTCCCAGTTGATAGCAATATGCTCGCCCTCGCCCTTCTACATGGGACTTGAACGGTAAAATAAGGGTAAACTATAGGTACACCTTCGTACATTCCGGCGTGATGTTTTGTAATAGTTAATTCAAACAATTAAATTCAAAGCTGATCAACTGTAAGACGTACCTACATATTTAAACTTTCACAGGTTAAAACAAAATATACGGTCACATACGGGATATATTCCATGATTCTTCATTATTTTGAGCTCCCGATATTTTGACGCTGTTGCAAGTGCCATGATAGCGGGTTGAAATCCCGCGTGGTTGCAACAGCGTAAGCGTTATGGAAGATATCCCGTAAGTGACAGAATAAGTTTTGATTACCATACGTTTTGTTCTTTGCAAAACATTTATTGAATATAAATACTGCAAGTGCGTCATACATTTCATTCAATAAACAAGTTCATTCACGATTTTCAAAGAAGTTACTGTAATTTTACACTTATTATGCAAATCTTCATTCACTTGAAGACCCATACAAATTCCTTCAAGGCTAGGCCTGTAAGTCCGTGCCTATTAGGTTAACGACATGATCCATCAATTTACATACATTATCTATATACACAAATATTATATAAAAAGAATTACAAATTATTTTTTTCCGTATTTTTGTAATGTAGCTAAAACGCAACACAACTGAAACATGCTTTTGCGAGCAAGAATAGAAAGTAAATACGTTGATTTACCCAATACATAAGGAACACAATCCATCTGCCTAGCTTTTTCCCAACTATGTTGGGGTCGGCTTTCAATCTAACCGGACGCAGCGGAATACCAGTAATTTACATGGAACGACTGCCTATTTGACCTCCACAACCCAGTTAACCACTTCGACTTGTCTTTTTACAAAAGAAATAAAAAAACCAAAAATAAATAATAACCGATTAGGTATAGATTTTTAACATATCCAGGAGCAAATCAAGAGGCCAATCAAATGCGCCAGCATAGGTTATTACGAAAAAAGGCACTTGGACCAGTCAATAAGGTTGAAATTGTCTACGAACGAAGCCACATAGTATCATTTATGTATATTTCCGTATCCAATTATATAATGTGATATCGTGTGATATCGTGCAAAGGGCTTGAAGGCACCTGTCTGATACTACATTACAGTAGATAGATCGGATTAATAATTGATTGGTGCTACTTTTACAAGTGGCGTATCTATTTTATACAATTACTTATATTAGTTTAGGTACTGTTAAATGTTTTGTAAGATATTTTAATATGCCTTTGTTTTTCTGAACAAAAAATAAGAATTCGAAGTGTTGAACTTCATCCTTTATGAAGAACATGAGTCAACTCCATTAATAAAATCTAGTCAAATGAAAATAGTCTTATTTGTCTATACAATGAGCAAATATAATAATTATTCAAACCACAGCAAAATCCCCAATTATAATAAACGTGAAGGCGTTATGCAACAGATAACAACAACAAAAAAAGTTTTATACCTAACAGGTAAAGGCTTCTTCAACCAGTACATATATGTACAAAGATGCTTTCATTAGCAACAAACCAATGATATTCTAATAAACAGATATGTCATGAGCGCGCAATCGTGAAGACTCGAAAACGGGCCAATTGGCTCGTTTTGCCTTTATTCTGAGTCACTGCGTGTATGTGAGCTGGCTCTGCCCCGCGGAACACTTTTTTCGGTGGTTTTGTAGGTGTATTACATATCTGTTTACTAGAATATCATTGCAACAACCTATTAGTATTCTACAACTGGGTGAAATAGAATATAAATAGACCAACGTTCGTTAGTATCTTAGCTCAGCGCCGCCTGCACACAAAACAGTATTAATAGAAAAAATAAACTGGTCGAAGCATATCGATTCTACTCGAAAATCCGATTATAATAGGATTTTCCTTCATTCAAACTTTAGTGCTCAAAATCCGTAGCAAAGTGCTACGAAAACTCGTAGCGTTTTGAAATCTCGTAGCACTCGTAGAACCTAGGTATTCTAGATTTGTTACTGTTTTTAAAATTGCTACGATCAACAAAACATTGATTGTAACTAAAAAAAAACGCCTGTTAGTAATATCTTCAGCATTATTTACTTAAAAAAAAAATAGATTTCATTATTCTACGAGTATTTTGTTAATAAACGAATACTATAGGTACAAAACCAAACAAAATAGATCGAAGAACGAGGAAATGTTTCAAATAAAGCCGTGGGCGGGGTTTGTAGAAGCGATACGGTCGTACAACGCTGTGCCTCTAGAATAGGCTGGCTGCATACTCTCGATTGTTTAAGAAATACCTTGGATACTCTAAGTATGATAAATTTTCTTTTAATTTGGTCGAACAATAAAATTACGTAAGTGGTGCTATTTTTGCTGTACCATTTACTGATAAATTGTATGATTTTAAGCATGATTTACGGTGCTAATAAAAAGTAATAGTAATGTTCTAATCAACTACAAATACTCCCCTAATTATTCAAAACTTTCGAATTTTATTTATAGAAGGTATAAATTATTTGTGTTTGGAAAGAGTGATTCATACCCAAACCATTATTGTAATTTCCACCAAGTATTTCTATGATTTTAACTGCATACTATATATGTTGTCGTAGGCTCTATACATAGGGATAAATTACCAAGTAGGTTGGTAGGTACCTACTGGATAAAACGCACATGCGTTGGACACGTTATCAGAAGTACCGTTAATAAGGTAAATATTGAATTATTCTAGTAAATTATTCCTCCTCCACGTTTTAGAGGAAAACGTGACTGTACCATGTGTTCTATGTTTAATCTTGTAGTTAAGGGTCTTCCTGTGAAGTCACGTGTTTGAGAAAAATAGACCGTAGTAGAAGGTATAAAATTACAAATTTTAAATAATACTTTATAATAGACAATAGGATTGAATAGGAAAAAGTGGCTATATATTTTACTAAGAATAGGGTGCTCTATTGCACATTTAATTGTACCTACTACAATCTATTACTATATTAGCTCTGACATTGCAACTGATTTAAAAAGTTTTTTTTTTTTTTTAAATAAACACCCAAATAAAAATGGTGAAAATCAATGTCATGCTAATAATTATTTATCTATAATTAGAACTCAAAGTTCAAATCTAGTTTTCAAATATATTTTTTTCTAACGAGCTTGTTCAAATATAAAATTCTAAAAATAGGAAAAAATAAACAAAGGATTGTTTAAACGGCATTCATAGCATTGATTGAAGGTCGTTGTGTGCTAAAAAAAGCCGTGCGAATATCATTAAGCCTAAAATTGTTAAATAATATGTAAGCATTCGTAATGTATTTGCTATAGAAGTATGAGAACTTTTGTTAAGCAGTTTGTATGGTACTGGCAACTATTTAGACAGATAATATTTATTTTATTTATGCTATCAAACTATTAGCAAAAAATCGTTAATTATATCGTTTTTTTTTTTTATAATAACTATCGGGGTATTTACTGCGCACACATAAACCTAATCATTCTCATAAAAAATGCAAACTTCTAACTACAATTCGCTGACTGCTATCGATCGTCGTGTAATCGGAGTGCGTGCGGGCGGCCTTCTATAGCGCATACGACCGCGGGTCCAAGGCTAACCGTATTTTGTTCCGCGCTCCGTGAGTAATGACGTAATAGCATAAGTACTCCGGCTATCTATAGTGCGACCGGCAGATACGCGTGGCCTATATCGATACAATAGAAAATTATTGATAAAAAAATCAAGAACAGGCGAGGCCCTAGTATTGAGCCCTGCGACATTTCAAACACTTGGATAAATATAGTAGGTAACTATCTTTCGCTATTACCTTGAGCAGCAATCGTTTATCCAAAAATACATAAATTACTAGACTTCCAACGAAATCGTAAACTAAAAGAAACTTACGAGAAAAGTGAGGAAAATAAACAACGTGTTTAATCAAACGCCTTAGTGAAATCCAGATTAAAGTAACGCCATCTATGATTTTGAAAGTGAATTATTTACTATGTTTACAATTCAATCAAATGAAGTGTTCAATGGATGTTCTAACACTAAGTCTGCGTTAACGTTTTAATATTTTGATTTATCTTCTTGTAAACTATTAAACGAGTAAATCACGTGGACGCAAGATTGACGCTGTAATAATTTTGAAACAATATAAATGACGCTGCGATAGGGATTCATTAATTTCAGGTTAGAACGATGTAATTATCGCATTTGACCTATTTTTGCTTCAGTGGGCCAAGGTTAAACGTTAGAAATACTTGAGAGAACTCTTTTCAAACAATTTACACTAACTTTGTGACATTAATGTTTCTGACTGAAGAAATGATTACGTTTTTTTTTTCGGATGGGAAGTTATCAAATGACTCCTCCCGCTCTGGGCGGAGCAGGAGGGAGTGTCAGACTACTACTGACTAAAACCAATCCATGTTCCCTCATTGCCCTTTGTGTTCCGGGGCCACAGTATCTCTTTTGAAGAGTCCCGCAGCCCTGGCAGGCGTCGGCCCTTTCGGCCCCCTTCCTTTTGATGACTCTCTTTGAGGCACGCGTGGAACACGACCGCGCCGTCGACACGGCCTGTCGTCATGAGACGGACGGACGGCGAGCTAGCCCATAGCTCACCGTCCTTAGGCCCGCGCCTACCGTGGACCCCCGGGGCGTCTCCCGAGGCGGCTGGGACGTGAGGTTCTCTCCCTCTCACGTTCAGCCACCTCCTTCTTTCATCATCACCTTCATCATCAGCCTATAATGTTCCCACTGCTGGGACACGGCCTCCTCCCAATGAGAGAGAATGGGCTATAATCCACCATGCAGGCCCAGTGCGGATCGGTAGATGTCACATGCCTACGATTTTTTGGTTCTAGGACATGCCGGTTTCCTCACGATGTTTTCCTTCACCGTTTTGAGAGCAGTGGCGATGAAATAAATTACACAAAGGAATGCGCCTGTCTGGGTTCGAACCATCACTGGCGCTGTCTCCTTCTTTAGCATAATTGATTTGCAGAAGGAGGTGACGCCGTCCCATTCCGTCTCGCTCCGGACCAGGGATTGAACCAGGGTCGGACGCGAGAGGTCGCCGCCGCCGATTGCCGCCTAGAGTACACGGCGGTGCTCCGCCCAAGCGGGGCACACCTCCACAGTGTGCTCCACCGTGTCCTCCGGTCGATCCTCGCAATGTTAGCACCCGGGCGTTTCCTCCCGCCCGATTCGGTGCAGGAACCTCCCAAAACAACCGTGGCCAGTGAGAACCTGCATCAGCCGGAAGGTGAGGACGCCCTGGCGCCTCTCAAGCCCCTCCTCAAAGCGGGGACTTATCGCCACTATTGTGGCGTGCCCTAAGAAATGATTACCTTGAAGAATCATTATCGAATTAAGAGTAGAGGTGATAATTCTAGTTTCATAGTTTCAGCTAAATTAATGGTTTCAACTTATATTTATGTGGGAATGGAAGTATATGCACAGTACTTGCAATTTACTTTTAAGAAAAATATATAACGAAAATAAACTCTCTACTCGAACCATTTAATACACATAGTGAAGACGTTCCCCTCGTCCGCTTCTGAGAATTGCTCTGGGACCAGTTACCTTGACTTTTGTTTATTGTTTATTGCATTGCGTGGGTTGGGACTTACGATGTTTAATATATTCTTCTAATATATAAAAATAGACAATAGGGTCATCAGGATTAGGCAAGATTCATCAAATGCCGGGCTCGATTTCTTATAAGTTTATAACTTCTTTGATTTTTAAATATTACTGTTTTCGTTTTATTTTGGATATTTAGAGCTTATTGTGCTCTAGCTGTCCAGTTTGACTATAGGAATAGCAATACTGTTTAGATTTTTGACAGATTTATCATCGTCCATTACTTCGTGTAATTTCTAATTGGTCCAGTTAGCAAAAATATAATTATGTTACTGTATCAAATTCCTCAAAGGGAAACGTAAGATTAACCTCAAAATTGTCTTATTTCAGGACGCCAATTCAAAGCTCACAAGGTGATCCTGGCAGCATGCAGTAAGCACTTCCAGGAGTTGTTTGACTCAGCGCCCCCAAGTCATGTCGGCGCGTGCTATGTCATCCTGGAGGCTACTACAGCTGACAACATGCAGGCACTTCTCGAATTCATGTACAAAGGGGAGGTGCACGTCAGCCAGGATGCGCTGTCTAGCTTCCTCAAGAGTGGGGAGAATTTGCAGGTGGGTTTCATCCAAAGCCTTTTTGTTTATACGACGATGATTTACTCTTAAGGTGTTGCATTTTATTTTGGGTATTAGTTATTGCAGTATGTCTTCGGGTGCAAGGGCTCACCATTGCAATTAGTTAACTGATTTCATACTTTGAAAGGCCAAACCTTTACCAGCCAAAGATAAACTAAATAGATATATTCAAATGTATCCGCAGTATAAGTAGAAGCTTACTTCTACAGTTAACAACAAGAGCGTAATGTAAATATTTTTGGAACTGAAAATACAGTTTTCACAAATTCCAATTTGTTGAAGAAATCCATGCGTTAAGGCCAAAGTTACACATGTTTATTGTATTTGCACATACGTCAATGGTATTATCATATCAATACCCGAATTTATTCAAGTGCGTCGATCAAAATCAAAGCTGTCCTAATTTAGAATACTGCTTTTTCAGGTCAAAGGCCTGTCCATGGAGATGTCACAGGATGCTTGGATGAAGCAACAGCCACAACCCCAGCAGAATTCTGGAGAACGCCACCCGACACGTATAAAGACAAGCCCAGTGTCAGGATCTGGAGGGAACTGTGACGTGCAGGAGTCAGCTACTCAGTCGTCGCACACGGCCACGTTCGCTCCGATCATGCCGCAGTATGGGATGCCGATTCATGGCAGTGGCAACATGGGGCGGTATGCCCCGCCAGCACACTTGCCGATGCACGCTGGCGGCCACCGCAGACCAGCGCCGCCCAAGCCGTCTCCGTCTCAGAGCCCACACGCTAGGAATTACCGGTAAATCAATAAACTTTTAACATAAACTTGACTACACATAATTCTATAAGTCATGAAATATTTATTTTTGTTTGGAAGCAAAATTCTAGTTTCAGTGGTTTATGCCCAACACAAGGTTTGCTTATCGCCACTCATAAGAAGTTCACGAAATATTCAACAGAAACTTCTTCAAAAGTTCATACTACATTGACTTGACACTAATAGAGTGCAGATTTCAATATTATGTCAATATTATTTTAGCCTAGGAGATAATATGTAATATTACTTTAGCAATAACGCATTGCATTATCTGGCAGCAGAAGTATCGTTTTAGAGGTTACAGCTGATCATATAAATCCCAAACTGATTCATCTAATTCACTACTTTTCGAAATTGTTGATTTCAAATGTCGAGAAGATTTGTTTTAGAAAATTAGCAGTAAGATTCCCGAAATAAATATTGGAATAGGTCAAATAATTCCTGTTTCACTTTTCGATAAACAAAATCGAACTTGACCTACACAGTTGTGTAAAAACAAATTAATGTTTTCAATGTTCGTCTAATGCTTAACTTTTTATTTGCCGTTTCCAAATTATGTTACACAATCATTGTAATATTTCAATATTCTGTTTGACCCTTTTCTATCTTTAGGATCTCTTTCAACTTCTGCAGCTATTTTAACAGTATAAGCGAAACAATTGCTAGTTGTACAACAACGGTCCTTTCTCTGTATGTACCTTGTAGGACTGTAGCTTCATAATTTTGTTCTTGACTAAAACATTCTATGACAATTCAAAAGTAACTGGTATATTTGAAATAAATGCTTTTAGTTTGAGTTTAAATCTGATTGCTGTCAATTCCAGGCAAAGCTCATCGTCATCACACTGTGGCAGCGTGGCCGACGAACCAGACACTCGCTCTTCTCCGGGCGCTGGCGCCCGCTACGAAGAGAACCCACCTGACTGCACCTCGACCCTCGGCAACCCAATCAAGAACAACGGATATGAACGCAGCGCCTCGGCCAACGACGACATACCTGAACGCTTAAACAATGACCAAGGTGCTGAAGGTAGGTTTTAGAGAATTATGTATTTGCGTGATGATTTGGAAGAGGGAAAAATTTAACCAAATTTTTGTACTAACAGAGCTATTTCAAATTGGAGCTTCAATCAAAAGCACCCTTGGCCGGATATTCTTTACAGTTTTCAATAGGCTTTCATACCTCTCATTCAGCTCATTAACATCTACTGCTGAATATAAGCCTGTTATTGCTGGAATGAACGGTGATCAGGGAATCTTCATATCATTAACTTCATCACCATTCATCATCATCTTCTTCCATAATCACCACGCATGGCGAACGAATGATTGGGGGTCGCAGTATAATGTTACCACAGGATGTGCTCCTGAACCTTTTGGTCACTTTTTCAGACACTACAAGACCTTTGGTAAGTGTCTTTTGCCCCTCTTGGGCATGACCATAATTCTTCGCCAGAAAATACGCAGCTTTACCGATCCGCATGCCTAGCTGTAGATAGTTTTGGAGTGTGTAGTGCAAGTAATGTAGTTGAAATAAATGAAGCTTTAAGTTACCAAAGGTATAACAATATATCTGCATCCTGTTTAGATTTACGGATAAAGAGTGAGAACGACTACCAGCCACCGGGATACAACAACTCTCCTCCGCCGGCGACGTCACTTCCCAATGCTAACTACCATGATAAGCCCATGGAGACATCGCCTGTGCCGCCGAAGCCGAGCCCCGACATCTGGCCTGCCAAACTGATCACCAGCAAGTCTGGTGGAATCGCTACTGCTGACGGTGAGAATACTTTTATTTTAGGAAGAACCCTTGAAACTGCGTCTGTATTTAAATTTTACCTTCATCATTATAGCCTAATATGCAAGCCTGTGACTACAAAAAGTATCAAACGAGCAATGCTTGAATTAATTGATTTATTAGTCGGCAATTACCATCATATTAACACGTGCGTACAAAAATTCCAGGTAAAAAGCTGAAATGCCCATATTGCGAGAGACTTTACGGATACGAGACGAATCTGCGCGCCCACATCAGGCAGCGGCACCAGGGCATCCGCGTGCCGTGCCCGCACTGCTCGCGCACGTTCACGCGCAACAACACCGTGCGCCGCCACATTGCGCGCGAGCATCGCCATCAGGTCACCCCCCACCTCCCAAACCAAGGACCTCTCCATAACCACACGCAGTAAGAACCCACGAAGTTTTATTCTCAATCTAATTTCAACCGAACTACCTCTGCTATTTAAGACCGACCCGGGCGACTGTCTCATCTACCTCTGAACGCGTTACCATAAACTGACGGCTGACGATTGGATTACGAAGATGGTATCTTTTGTTATCAACTCATGGTCGCCCGAGCCGCGTCTCAAACTGTGTATAACACGCGTACAATAATATACCTCGTTGATGCATATTGTGTAATCAGTATCTACCTCAGAATTTGATCTTAAGATTTTTTAAGGTTTTAAAATTGTGCGATAATTGTTACTTAATTTAATAATCATGATTGTGTGACTTTGAATGGTTGCTCAGTACTCGTCTCTTGTCTGGTACCATGTTTGAAAAATATTGTACCTTTTATTGCACCATCATTTCGTTTTAGTACCTTAATATTTTTTTGCAAACTTTAGTAATATGTCCAGTTGACTGTGAGAAGAGGTTACCTTTATAGACGATTTATTTTGTGCTCTCGGTCAAGTTATGACATAGCTTATATAAAATACCTGAGCTAGGGAATCTTAGAAATGTTGTTGAGACTGATGGTCATAGGCTGATTGTATGTAAATAATAGGAGAATGTTGTAAACCGCCTTGGCCTAGGTTGAAACACGCGTATACCGACACTTTGTGGCAAAACTACCTCTGTTTTATTTATTTTTTACTTTTACGATTACCCTTACATAATGACAATAGACAATATTAAATACGATTTAGTTACGCACCCAACATATCTGTGATACAATAGTGAACAGGCTGTATATTTATTTTTTCACATTTGCCACACTGTCGATAAAAAAATAATGGGATAAAAGTGCGAAAATATACGGAAAAGTAGAGTTTCAGCAGTTTTTTACTGTACAGTAAATAAGTAACGGTTTTAGTTTTGTACAAAGTACAATTTGCCCTAGATACATAAGTAGTTAGGAAAAAAACGTGTTATAAAAAATTGCATGTACGGTTCGATGCATGAATGTGTAGCAAATCCATCACTGTCGTTGGTAACAGGCACGCCTGGGCGGATGTTACTATTGAGACCAAATAATTATATGTTTCAATGGGATGGTGTCGATTTTAACATTCCGTTATATAAAGTTTTTTTTTTTTCGTCTTTGTGCATTTATATGAAGGCCACTTACTACTTTTATATTCCTAGTCATTTCAAGTGCAACCAGTTGAGATTTTTTAAAGAAAATAATTATTTAAATGATAAATGTAGGGGTGTCGTCGGTGTCATTGTATTATATTTGTTGTGTTGACATCGGCGCCGCCCAAGAGAAATACATCATATGTATACATTCAGCTGCAATAAATGGTTTTAGTTTTACATAAAGCAGATGGTACAGTGCCAAATATCCTCAAGTTTAAGTTCACATCGTATTATTTATTTTATTTTTTTGTTAAGTGTGAATGTAGCGACTGTGTGTTATATTCCTGATATTTAGGAATAAGTTGCATTCATATTTATTATTAAATTTATATTTTAGGGTACACGTCTTATTGAATATATTTATGACGAGAAAGATTTATAAAGGCTCAGTGACTTTTAAATATTTAGTTTCTGTTGTTTAGTACCATTTGTAAGACAGCGTTTTAGTTCTCTTTGAATGGTTAAATCGTTTTTGTTATGAAATACAAAAAAAAAAACTATAAAGTTCTATTCATATACAAAATACAATTGTGCCGTTAATTGAGAATATTTAAAACAGATAGATAGTACAAATTGTGCAAGTGAAATAGTTTTAGTAAATACACCTGATTGTTAGCAAAATTTAAAATAGCAAATACATTTTTTTTTATTTTTTTTTCATTTTATCGATTACTCCCCCGAATAATAAATGTGTATTTCTGATATATGAATAGAATTATAATATCTATTAATAGTATCAATAGACCGAATAGAAGCTACTATACAGTTGATATCTGAATATTTTTAGATTCGAATAGACAGGCTATTTTAAAATCTATTTGTACACTATACTGAAAATGATATTTTTATTGAAAATCTCTTTTTATAAAATACTAAAAAAAGATCGCCAAAAACATTAAGAGTAAATCTGTATTGATTTCTGTATCATTCAAAGTTGGGTCGTGGAAAGGTAGTAGAAAGTGGCAAGAGTTCACAGGCTTTGCTTTCTAAATAACATTAATAATTAAGAACAATAAAATTATGTTTTGATTTAATTGATGACAAACGGATTGACGTAATATTTTCTCAGAAGGGCATTATGAATGAGCGAGTGAATAGCTGTTATGGTTTCAAAATAAATAATAATATTTTTTATTAAAATCCAAAAAAATTAAAATATGCACATTGCTGGGGAAAAGCCCGGGGGATAAAATGACGATTTTTGAGAATTATCGCACAGAAAATTTCTTTTATCTAGATGCACGGCAGTGTGCCAAGCCAAGTTCTGTCGGAGAAGGACAGGCGAAGCACGCCCGTGTGTTATCTTATTTTATAATGTCTGTGACCTCTCTTGGAGTTGGTAGGGTGGTATTTAACCGATTAGTTTAGGTTGCTTTTCTTGGCAACAATGCACGATGTGACACTGTGTGCTGCAGTCTTATAAGACAATGATCGATAACGTACTTTGCTCTGTCGCGTTGAACATCTATAAACGCAGTGCCTTCAGTAACATCTAGGTGGAAACGGTCTGTAGAAGCTTTGGAGGGAACCACATTGTTATACTTTACGTTGACCGAATCCTTTGTTACTATTGTATAAAATTATTATCTTTCATTTTACTATCGGCATTCTTTATTAGGCGTATTATTGTTAAGAAAATGTTTTTGCTACTCCAAATGCAAATTGTTAACATTTGTGTTTATTATTATTGGCGAGAAAAATATTGTTCTATTTTTTGTCTTTTCGTTTTTTTTTCTCTTATGAATTCAAAATTCATAGTTGTGATTTCTTTTGACATTTAATGTTTTTTGTGATACGTAAAAGAGAATTGCATTAATGCATCACGTTTTTTTAGCTTTTTTCGTTTAAGTAAAAGGAGGGGGGATTATGAGTATGTCTATGGACAGATGCTAATGTTAGCGGTGGGCACTAAGGGCTCGTTATTTTGAAATCAATAATTGGATTTGCTTCTTTCTAAATTTTATAAGGTACAAAACTTAGATTACAATAACATCACATGTCAATTTTGATTCTGCAACATGTTTGTGTCGTTCCACAATATTGTTTGTGACTGTAATAATAACTTCAAGTGATTATTGTACAAAATTCAGTATACATATGGGATATTGGATAACACGTCTAAATTAAGTTGTCGCATTGTTAAAGCTAATTAGTGGACAAGTTACTAGTGGTCCCTAATATAGTCGTAATGTTATATTTGATGTGATAGGAAAATTCACATTTAGTCGGTGTATTGCAATCCCTTTTTCATTGAACTTGGCCGATCTCCCTTTATACGTGGCTGTAGCTCTGGTTAGAAGGTAATGGTCTAGCGAAGGGACGTCATGTGGATCTTATGGTGTTCGACATGTTTGTCCAACATTTGTGAGATCTCCATGGCGTCAGTAATAAGATTGGATCCAACAATTCGCCATATAATAGCTTCAAGCGAGCGATGTACAAGGTATAGTTTTGAGTCAAAATTGAGTATAATATTATTAGATAACTTTACTTTAGTTGCTTGCTGTGAGGCACTATTGCTGGATCAAAACTGCATTTAAGTTTAAGCACATCAATTGGTTCCGTTTTGAGTTTCGTTTGTAAGATTTATGTTTAAGTTTACTTTTAGTTTTTTTTTTCTCTTTTGTGTACATAAAATCGCGAGATGTCGTGATGGTAAAGCCAAAGATTGTTACGGGTATGGTGACCCTCTGCCGTCACATGGCTATGTAGGGAGCTTACATTCGAGCTCTATCGCCTCTTGAGGCACATGCTAAACAAGTTATACACAACAAAACAACGTATAACTTTGAATGTAATTTTCTACATAGCCTCTTAGTTATAATTATGTACGTTTATCTACCTCGAGGATGTAATTTAGTTCGTAAGTAAGCTTCTAAGTAGATTTTTTATATGATGGAAAAATATAAAATGTTAGCTTTTAAGATTAATGTGGAAAATTAAAAAAAAAATATTAATAAATTTTAAAGTACAAATATGCTACCTCAGGATTCAATTATAGTCATTTTACATATTCTATAACTGTCCCGCAGATGTAATTTATGATATCTATTTAATGAATATTAAATAACTTGTCAGATTTTTACTAATACTTGTTCGAAATAAATGCTGGTCATTACATTTTTGGAATTTTACGAAAATAGTTTTAAAAATGTAAGTAATTATGTATGTAATTCAATCGGAAAGCTGTCGATAATAGTATGAAGCACGTTTATTTGAATCTCTGCAAGGTAGTCAGTGCTCTCAACTCAGGTTCATGCTCAAAAGAGGATAATATACATCGACGTCAGTGTTAGCGACTCTGTGGGCTCGGAACGGGCTGGGTTGACGGTCTAAGTTAGTCGTAAGTGTTAATTAGGTTAGTTGTAATAATCTCATTGATGTACCTCATGTAAGCACAACACTCCTGCGGGGGATCGGCCACAAGTCAATATCAACGTAATCTAATTGTACCTTCCTTCACTCTCCGGAGTATAAATTTTATTCGTAATTTTTATTATTATTAATTTTTCCCCAGTTACTTTTTTTGTGTTTCATAGATGTTACTATGTTTTAAGGAGACGAAAGAAAAAATGGAGAAATTATTGTTTGTTAGGTTTCTGCGAATTAAAAAAATGTAACAAAATTATTATTTTTTTGGTTTTTTATTTTTTTTCCGAATTTCCTTTTCTTTACTTTTAAGTTTCCCAATTATTTCACTTCGACAAGTTACACCCGTCCATCGTGTTTAATGTTTATTATACTTAAGTACATTATTTAAGGAATTGACATTTAAGTACCTATATTCATAAAATAGTTGCACTTAACTATGGACAGGAAATATTTAAGTATCTACTCATTGGATGTTTTTATATTTTAAGGGTGCACTATTATTGAATTGATCGTGAGAGTACCTCGGGATCTTTACGAATTTGATAATGAAAAAAAAAATTGTTCTTTCGCATTAAATATTGTGTAAGTTGTAAAATTATGCTCACTTCACTAGAATAAAAATCACAACTTCTCGGACTGAACGAAAGGTGGGTGAAACTGACGCGAGGTCATGTACGAGTAAATGGGTTTGATCATTGACTAATTATATTCCATTTACTTCACTTTTCATGATAAATACTGGCTATAAATATATTATCATCGTAAATTCAAAATAATTTCGATGTTTCAAAATAAAATGATTATTATAGTCGTTCGTGACTGTATATAAAACATTATATTTCATAAAATATACTTAAGTGTTTTACCTTTTCATCTTGTTAAGTTCAAATGAGGTAAGTCTCGGTGTCACTTAAAACAATGTTCTTGGTGTCATCTTTGTGTATAAGTGTACGAGAATATAACTCTTATTGATATGCAAAAAAAAAGAAAAAAAATATTTAAAAAAGCAACGAGCACTCTTGTCTGCAATGAACTAAAGTACAAATTTCTGAAGTCTTAAAGAGTTACCGCCAGTACAAATTAATTAATGGAAAATAATAAATGGTATCCGTTTTTTATGTAAACGTTGCCAAAATTGTATTTTTGGGGCATCAGTAAACATAATTTAGCTTAGGTAATTCCGTGAAAAGTACAAAAATAAAACAAATGATGTATGATGTACAGCAGCCCGCATGTGGTGATTGGACGAAGGGCGACGTGGATATCATTTGATATATTTTTCATTCATTCAGTTGCATTTTTATCATTCGAATGCGAGGGTATACAATACGGCCAACATCTAGTAAGTGGTCAAAATAGAACGTTAAAAAACGGTGACTTTTCGATTGTAAACCAGGATGGTTGTAAAACTAAGTAGGATTTTGTACGTAGCGATGTAATGCTTAAAGAAAAAAAAACGGTCGTCGGTTCGGTGGTCTATGTCTGTAAAGGAAAAGTGATTGTCTGTGATTTTTTTAAGCGACTTTTTTATATATATGGAAGAATATATAATTCTTTAACAGTAAGAATAGCACTACTTGTGATTTTTACATTAGAAATTATTAGTTGACTTCATTTTTTTGTACTATATTATAGGGTAATGTAGCGATTGGTGTAGTGGAGAACGGTGCGGGTTGAGTGTACATAGACTAATCATAATATGTATTATATAATATATGTATTGTATACGACAAGCGTTCTTGTAGTAGGGGATTGTAGGTTAATTTGGTCATTTTTGGTTTCACCTGTATGGGAGTGAGTGACAAGGACGGCGCTACGTAAATGTTGGCGATCCCCTACTACTTGTGCTGTCTCTAACATCGGGTAACGTTTGGCAAATGGTTAGACCACATGCGATGCTTGTTTGTTTTAGAGTCTCGTGTTCTTCAAAAGGGCTATCTCAAAGGCCATATACGAATTAATGACTACAATTTGAGGGACGCGTGGCTCTTTCCAGTATAATTAGTAAATTAATTTGTGCGTAAATATAAAACGGTAATAACTTACCGGGTTCTAGCGAATTTTTTAGTGTGGTAAACATTTTGGCGTATTCTGTTATTTATGTGGTAATCGTAGTGATAACTGTTACGTTTGCTTCGGGTAAATTGCTCTTGTATTTGCTGAAGAATTACCCTTATCCCAAATGATAACGTTTCATCAAGAAAAAAATCAAAACGATTATTGAAATAGGAACGCTAGTTTACCACCGTAACCGATAATTTACTGTCCCATTTAACTTCCATACATTTTGCTGTATTCAAAATAATAAAGTACACACAAGGTCACCTCGTTACTTCAGAATTGCTTTATCATTAAACATTGCACCGTAGAAGACATGTGAAATGATAGCACGAATCATAAATTAATTCGTCCTTCTATATCTTGTCATATGCCCTCTTAAAACCAATGTATTTAAAAAGGAACAGTTTCTACGAAAGCCACCGCGGTAAATAAAAAAAAAGTCGCATAAAAATTCTTTACATACGAAACGAAAGCAGTATTCAGGAAGTTAAATACGGTAAATACCTTACTTTTATGTTCCTTTTGATATAAGATAATATAAATATGACAGGGTTATTCTTCAGCTTTTCAAGTTTCTTTATGATAATATTTATTAAGATCGGATACATTGCTCTTAGATTTTAAATAGGTAGGTTTTAAAGATTGATTCTAAAAGACGGTCTTTCTCACGCAGGTACTTTGCGCATTATATTCGAGGACAGTGGCACATCTTCATCAATAAAGAATCGAACGTGGTCACTAGTTTACCAAAACCATTGAAAATTAAAACGGAACAAGATATATAAGCTGTTACCTAAATCGTACGATCGTTCATTGCTAAAGAAAAACTCGTAGGCGGTGTATTTTTAAAGTCAAGATCACTAAAAAAATATTTTTGATGTCAAGTATCTATGAAAATCTAATAAACGCATACACAGGTATGTGTTTGCGTTTATTGTTAAAGAAAAACTCGTAGGCGGTGTATTTACAAAAGTCAAGATCACTAAAAATGTTTATATATTAATGATGACAAGTATATTACAATAAGCTAACAAACAAAAAGTATCTATAAAATTTAGTGTAACTGTGTGTCCGTTCAAAGCTAAAAAAAAAACTCGTACGCGGCGCATTTACAAAAGTCGAGTTCACAAAAAAATTATTTAATGATAACAAGTGTCTAAACAATAGGTTAACAGAAAAAAATATTTATCTATAAAATCTAGTATAAATGTGTATCCGATAAAAATCTAAAATACCTATGTATCCGATTATTAATAAATATTATCATTAATTGTAAGTTGTGTACTCTGGGAAATAGTTTCTTTAATATAAGCGATCTTTCAAAATGTGCAACAATTTGCATCATCGTAAGTAAAATAAATAAATATTCTCCTCTATTTCCCACAGTAAACTGAGTGTACGAAGCGGACTATAGAATTCTAATACAGGTATTATAATTGTCCATTTGTGCACTAATTATAAATTTGCGTAAAATAGATTGTAATCTAATTAAAACGATCATACAGTACCCACAACACAATATTCTACCATCTAGCTAGGTCTAGATATTGTATTGATGAAAAATTTGTTCCATTGTGGAATTCTTAAATTAATAAAAAAATGTTGCTAAAATTATTTTGATGTGTTGTTTATTTTAGCGTTAAGATCCAAGCTACCCTTAAATATCTTAATATGTCCTAATTCTTGGTGGTTTGCCTTGAAACTAAATACTTTACAACGGAAGAATTTAAGAAAAACTACTAAAGCATTTGTTCCAGTTGCACCCTATATCGATAAATACAGGGTGTAAACAACCTCATCACGAAGCCGTCAACCAAGCATTCTGTACATCAAACTAAGTATCTTTACGCAAAAATTATTGCTGGGAAACGACATTTTTTTATTGGGGTGAAAAATCATGTTTTATGGTAGAACTCAATGTAACGCACTCAAAACATTGTGCTGATGGATGGATTGAATAGTACGGTCGTGGAGGTACTTAAATTAAACAAATTGTATTAAAAAAAAACCTTGCCAAAAAGTTGGAACTTTGACCCAATATCTCCGTAACTAGAAGGTTCCCAGGTATGGTACAGAACAAAAAAAATATCGCAATGACGGGGAGAACGAGTGCCTTTCAGCTGCTTCGTTAAGAGGTTTTTTACACCCTTTATTTACTAAATGATTGTAAGCTTAAGTATCATGCAATTTGTTCCAGTATTAAAGTAGCAAAGGCAAGCTTACAGAGTGAAAACCAATACGAAACTTTAGTAGCTGAAATACAAGGTGTAAACGGACCTGTCACGAAGCCAGCAACAAACTTGCGAAACATTGTGCTTATGGATGTATTGAATATAAAGTATACATTTAAAGTAAAGCAAAAATAAAAAACTTGTTTTTTTTAAACTGTCAAAAATGTTGGAACCTTCACCTCCAAATCTCCGTCACTAGAAGGTTCCAAGGTATGGTACAAAAAAAAAAAATACCGCAATGACGGGAAAAATATGCCTCTCGGCATCGTTGAGGGTATTTTAACAGTTACACCCATTTTAACAAAGATTACTAAAACACTAGCACTTCGCCCGCGACTTCGTCCGCGAAAATTGTGATAGCTCGGCTTATTTGCACGATATCAATATAATTTATAGCCTATGTTACTTGTTATAGATGTAGTGGTCTAATAATGATAGAATTTTTGAAATCGGTTGAGTATTTCTTGAGTTAAATCGTAACAAACAAAAAAAGAAATCTTTCCTGTTAATATATTAGTTTAGATAATACAACATCCTAACTGTAATGATTTGCCTAAGGTGCCTAAAACTAACTTTTAGTGTTAAGTCCTATGAAATAAGGCCATGAACCATGCCATTGCCATGAACCCGAGTAACTACTGAGAAATTCCAATGTGTTACCTACATGAAAACATGCACATATGCTACCAACAGCTTACCTATTACACATATATCTTATTTCACGGCTTGTATGACTTGATACCTGAACTCAAGAGGAACAGATGATCGACCCAGCAACATCAACGTCCATACAGCAAAATACTGTGCGAACAGTATCACCGTTACGGTAGAAAAAGACTAAGGTATCTTAATAATGAATAAATGCAATATTATTATGTTTAGTTCCTTTATGATAGATTAGTTAGTAAGAGAATTAACATAACATCATGCAAACATCAAGCCTGCAATCCTCGAAGGCAGAGGTCTACCTAATAGTACACCACATTTTGCTATCGTTGGTGCCAGTTAAGATCGCAATAGCGGTCATTGCCCTTTCTCTAATATCTCTTCATACGAAACAAAACAAATGAACCATGTATCGTTTTTCATTAGAAAAAATGTTGAAGATCACGATAGATAACGATTCAAGTAAAGTCTTGAATCGTTATCTATCGTGATCAGTGACAGGCTTATTTTTGGATTTCAAAGTTAAAAACTTTAATAAATGTAGGTGGGTCAATGACCGCTTTTGCGATCTTAACGGGCACCAACTATAGTTAGGTATGTTAAAGTCCCACCTAATAGGGGCGAGCCTATTGCCATCAGTCGGGCACAAATCCAGACTCCGTGGCTGCTACTACGAAATTCCTTATGGAAAAACCCAATAACAACCCGGGAATCGAACTCAGGACCGCTTAGCAGTCACTGTCACACTTGCAACCAATCGACCAACGAGGCAGTCAAAGAAAGAAATGGAGACATGGCAAAATAGTCGACAATCCCATGCAAAATAAAAAAGCACCATGTAAAGAAAGAAAAAGCATTTATTAGCCCGCACGGGACAAAACACAAATAAAAATGGTTAAACTAACACTACAACTAATAAAATTAGACAAAGAGAAAAAAAAAAAAAAAGATGAAATGAAATTTGTCCTGTACTAGGCCAAAAGGCCCTATCTCAGCATGTACGAGGTTAAGATTACTTTCGGATAACCCGTAACGGCTAACAGGCTGTCCGTTTACATGTTTTATTCAGATAACACTTCATTGTATGCAAATGAGTCCATAAGTACATACATACCTGCTCAAATATTTATATTACTGCTAAATGTCAGTAACTAGTGACATTTCCTATTTTTTGCAATTATTTAGATCAATTAAGATAAGCACCGTTTAGATTTGAACCAGTTTCTGAGATATTTAGTACATATAAGGGCAAGAGTTGCATTATGTTTTTATTTGTGTAAATTGTTTATAAAATAAATTCATTTATTTCAGGTAAATAACACCCACCAAATAAAAATTAATAAAAGATAAAAACATCATTACAATAAAATAAAAATAAAATCAGACAACTAGAATTAAATTAAATAGAATAAAAACAAAACAAATTAAATCCAATATCTAAGTCAACAAATTACATTACAATCAGAATAAATTAAACAAATCAAATTAAATGAAATGAAACGAAGTCAAATAAATATATAGTTGAAAAATAATAAAATGAATACCTTCTATCCGACACTGGTACAGCAACATGTATGGCAACAACGAAGCAGTGATCTACTATACAAAGCTATTAAGATTTCTTCATGGTGACTAAAATTGGATGATCTTTGGGGTTGACCGCGAATCAGCAAGCGTAAGGTGGGACGCCCTCAGGCTCGGTGGAGCGACGATCTTCGTAAGGTGGCTGGCGAGAATCGAATTAAGTGGCGTGCCATTGAAGAGGCTTATGTCCAGCAGTGGGCTGTTGTAGGCTGATGACGATGATGACTAAAATTAATGAATGTAGGTTCATATTACTATTTTGACATGACATTAAGCATTCTTGGTAGTGTTGACGGATGGCCGATGGGGGTAATGATGAGTCTTGGAGTGGAGACCCATATCAGCAGACGTATTCCAGCTACTACCGACGCCGGAGTCAAAATGAGTGGCATTTTAGGTGAGGCCGCAGTGGACAATAAGCTGGTTAGATTAGTGGTGGGACTTTTTGGAAATCCAATAAAATTGTCTTTGGTATCCTCATCCTCACCTGCCTTTCCTTTTCCCAACTATGTTAGGGTCGGCTTCCAGTCTAACCTGGTGAAGCTGAATAATATTATTTTACCGATACTGATGCTATATAAGACTAGTTGTCAGAATAAAAATGTCCTTGTATCCAGCAAAAAGGCAAAAGACAATTTATAGGCTTCAGCCGAGAGCTTACACCTACCTATAATCAAATGATGTATCGCTCTCCCATCTATCTTGAGCAGATATTAAGTACTTACATCTGTATCCCAGTTCTCACCTGGCATGGCGCCAAGTACTCCACGAAACTACCAGGGAGTAATGAGTTACAGTGGGAGGAAAACCGCTTTACTTCACAAACATGCTCACATTCTATAGCACACACGATTCGTCAGTAATGGTTAAAGGAATATGATTTGTAACCCTTTTTTATGGCAATTGCTATTGTCTGACAGTAAGCTGGAACAAGAAGGTGCAAACAGTAATATTTTAGAGTTTTTATAACGTCCCACTGTGAGGCAAATACCTCCCCTTCCTCCTTAGAAGCCTCTGTATCTTGTGCGTTATTTGGCCGCCAAACAAGATCAGACCGTTACACCAACTTCTCCACGGTCTACATCGTTTTAAGACTTTATTATTCATAAATAATGAAATCTGAGGGACTGTGTAAAGTTATATCTACGTCCATGAGAGTAGGTAACAAAAAATATTGGATTCGCTGTGAATCCAGTTGTAACACGTTGTAGAAATATACAATACACTATGAAACCGATTGGCATTGGTCTAGGCCCTTTGTACTAAGAAGATGCGAAGATGATCCTATCTTAGTGTAGGAAAAGCAGGAACAAATTCGGCAGCCAGTGCCTTTGAATAGAGAAGAAGGTCCAACATCACCTACGGCTAGGTCCCCTACAAAGTCGTCAATGGTGTTCTGACATGTCCGCTTTGTGCTCGGAGTTTGTCGGCCAAAGTTGGATATGGTAGCCACTTGAGAGCACATGAAACAGCCGCACAGTAAAGATCTCGACAACCACCCTAAAAGCCGAAATCGGCTAGAAGGCATTATCATTATCATCACTAAGAAGATCTAGATTCTAGATAGAAGCTACGCAGCAGATTTTACAAGATAAGAAACAGCTCATGTTTAATTCAATAATTATAATTACTAGTGTCGGAAGTATTACTCCTAAATATGTAAGCCCGGGGCGTTAGACTAAGCGCCTTCTATGCTGATCCAAATGGCGCAGTTGAGGATTGCGGACTTATTTCAAGGTTCAGTTCCTACTCGTCTAACTGCCTCGTTGGTTGCAAACGCGACTGCTGAGCATGAGGTCCTGGGCTCGATTCTCGGGTTGGTCAAAACGTTTTTGGTTTTTTCCATTAGGAATTTCTAAGTAGCAGCCATGGAGTGGACTGGACTTTGGTTAATAGCAATAGGCTTGCCCCCTATTACATAGGACTTAAACACAAATGGCGAAATGTGGTTGTACTATTATTAGATTTCTGCTTAACCCTTCAGGGATTTTAGACGCAATGTTATATTCAATTCCTAGAAGTAAGACTACATAAATAAAGATAATTGTATTTCAATCTCGGACACTCTCATTCATTTAACCGTCATCGTAAATTCATACCACAGTCAACGTTTAAAGAAGAGTAAACTCGATCACGTTCGACAAAAAAGATAAATAATTATGTAAAACATTTTGTAAACACGAAAGGTCAAAAGAAATGAACTGGTCGCATTCTTGTAGGCTCGCACTTACATCGATAAACATTTACATCTTCTCAAGGATACAGCGGTGAAAATAAAACCATGGTGCGATGCGGAAATGGAGAAATGATGGCTTAGTGATACCGGCCCCGACTTACGATCCTAGAACCAACACTTTGAAGATAGTCAGACACGCACTGGGTCCATATGGTAGATGATGGCCCACTCCCTCTAAAAGAGAGGAGGACTGTTGTCCCAGCCGTGGGCACAAGACTGATTATGTTACGATGCGGAAACTAGGGAAATGAATACTGAGGAAGTTTCGAAAGACGGAAGATTGAGTAGCGATACAAATGTGTCGAATAACAAATCTTAATGTGTTTTGGTCTAGATATCAATGGTTAACTTTGAAATCTGAACTTCAAAGGAAACCTGAAAGGGTTTGGACCAAAACAGATTTAGATGAAACGTCTTTGTTTGAAGTCTCTAATGTTTGAACAATAATACAAAATAATGGTGTTTCCTTTAGAGGAGCTCGTGGCTATATAATCAGAGCCGCTCGGGTCGATCGTTAGGTTAAGCCGTGCTTGCCTAGGTTGGTCTGTGGATGGGTGACCGCCCATTACATACCGAGTTTCCTCCGTGCCTCGGAAAGCACGTTAAGCCGTTGGTCCCGGCTGTCATTTGTAGATCTTTGACAGTCGTTAGGTAGTCAGAGGACCGAAAAGTCTGACAACCAGTCTTACCAAGGGGTATCGTATTACCCGGTACTAACTGGGTTGTGGAGGTCAGATAGGCAGTCGCTCCATGTAAATTACTAGTATTCAGCTGCATCCGGTAAAACTGGAAGCCGACCCTAACATGCTTAGTTGGGAAAAGGCTGGGCAGATGATGAATGGTGTTTCCTTTAACAATTCAATGGTGTTTCCATAATCAGTAACTTTCCATTATCAGATTACTGTTACTTTCAGTCAGTCTGTGTCATTCCACTGCCGGGCAAAGGCCTCCCGACATGACCTCTAAATGATTAAGTTAGCGTCCCAATTTCATATTTTTAGTTCAGAAACGTTTTAGAATTGCCTATTTATTATACTACTCTGTCAAGAAAATACCGGGAAAAGATCAATAATACACAAAATGTCTGTTATTCATCCAAATTTATTTTATCACCTTCAAAGTATGCTCCTTTAGAAACGATACACTTGCGCCAACGAATAATCCATTCATCAAAACATTTTTTAAACGCTGCTTCCGGAATTGAGTTCAGTTCTCGCCGCGAATTCTCCTTTATGTCTTCTATCGATTGAAAACGGGTGCCACGAAGTGGTAATTTGAGTTTAGGAAAAAGAAAAAAGTCAGCAGGAGCCATATCTGGTGAATATGGTGGTTGCTGGATGGTATTTGTTGAGTGTTTGGTCAAAAATTCGTTCACAATGATAGCCTTGTGCGAAGGAGCATTGTCGTGGTGCAAAATCCAAGAATTTTCTTTCCACAAATCTGGCCTTTTTCGTCGAATTTGCTCTCTTAAACGCCGCATAACGCTCAAATAATATTCTTTATTTACCGTTAGACCTTCCGGTAAGAATTCAGAGTGCACAACACCGCGATAGTCAAAGAAAACAGTCAACAAAAAATTTGAATTTGGAACCATAAACAAATCATCCATTCCCGATACTTTTTTGACTGAATGTATGATGAAAAGTCCTCATCACATAAACGTACCACATGGACTTAGTCGCGGGTGTAAGAATACATGCAACATGAAGATTATGATCGTCCAGCAACCGATACAATGATAACTAGCGCTGTCTTCATCTTAAAATAACATAACATCGCGCCTATAATCCGCGAGGGTTTAGGCAGAGGTGAATTTAATAGTACACCCACATTTCGACAGGAGTCCCATGTAATAGGGGCGTGCCCACTGTCATTAACCGGGCACAAATCCAAATTCCGTGGCTGTCTACTGCAAAATTTCTCATGGATTGATGATGATGATGATTGGGTTTTCCCTAATAACACTTTGCTCGACACGAATCGAATCCAGGACCACTAGCAACGAAGCAGTCCTACCTAAATGCTGATATGATAGATGTCTATTTAATTAAATGACGTCAGAAATGAACAAGCGGCGATCGGCGGCGGCGACCTCTCGCGTCCGGCCCTGGTTCAAGCCATGGTCCGGAGCGAGACGGAATGGGACGCCGTCACCTCCTTCTGCGAAGCAGTCATGCTAGAGAAGGAGGTGGCGGAACGTGAGAGGGAGAGAACCTCACGTCCCGGCCTCCGCGGGAGACGCCCCGGGCGACGGGGGCCACCGTAGGCGCGGGCTTGTGGTCGGTGGGCTCTGGGCTAGCTCGCCGTCCGTCTGTCTCATGACGACAGGCCGTGTTGTCGGCGCGTTCGTGTTCCACGAAGTGTTCTCAAAGAGAGTCAGCAAAAAGGAAGGGGTCCGCAAGGGCCGATGCCTGCCGGAATTGCGGGACTGTTCGAAAGAGATACCGTGTTTCCGGAACATAAAGGGCGATGAAGGAACATGGATGGGTTTTAGTCAGTAAAAGTCAGACACTCCCTCCTGCTCCGCCCAGAGCGGGAAAAGTCATTTGATGATTTCCCATCCGAAAAACAGTACACAGTTTCGTATGGACTTGGAATGGGAGGAACGTCAGAAGTATTTTAATAAATCGAATGCCAAAAAACAACTACAAAATTGATCAAGTTTTTTTTAAACCATTCATTAGAATCTTTAAAGATTGACCTTAAAAAATACATGTCTTATTAGTTATATGTATGTAGTACGTAAAGTGCGGGTAATTTAATATTTTTTTTCCAAACCATAAGGAAAACATGTAGTTCATTATTTTGTATTATTGGTGGTTGTAAATTGTTGTTTTTTCGGCAATGGCCGGCCCCTCCCTCATTTTTGCACGTTATAAACTAGTACCATTAAGTAGGTCATCAATATTCAGTAGAACTATATTTTAGCATGTATTAATTGATATGTACTAGTGGCAAAATTAGGGTTGGCAAAAACTCTGAGAGGTATGCCTTTGCGATGGCAATCGTATCTTCACCACTATACCTATAATTTAGTAAGTGCTTTTATCTTAATAGAGCAAGAAACTGCTATAATTATCGGCCAAAAAAATAATATGTTTGTAGAGGAAGTCTTTCTTAAATGCTACATAATTATAATATGGGTGTAAATTAACTTAACGAAGCCGAAAGGCACATAATCTCGTCATCATTGCGATATTTTTTTTGCTCTGGACCATACCTGGGAACCCACCAGTTACGGAGATATTGGAAGTCAAAGTTCCAACTTTTTCACAAGTTTTTTTAAATTAAATACTAGATTTTAAGGTCATAACTTAACTTTAAATACCCCCATAACCCGTTTACTATTAAATGCGTCCATCAGCACAATGCAATGGTTTGAATGCGTTTCATTGAGTTTTACCATAAAACGTGATTTTTCACCCCAAAAATAAAAAGTCGTTTCTCTGAAATAATTTTTACGTAGAGTTACTTAATTTGATGTACAGAATGCTTGGTTGACGGCTTTGTGAAGGGTCCGTTTACACCCCGTATATGTTATAGTCGTGAAGGATTTTATTACTCGTTGATTTCAATCTACACAGCCTAACCCAACTTTTTTATATCAAATTATTTTCGTGAGTAACTCAAAAGGTTATTACCTCCTTTTAAACACACGTCTACTTGACCAACCCACAAAACTCATTATCTTTCCTTCTATTGTTTTTTTTTGCTCGGCTTTCGCCCACTTTGCTACTTTTCCCAAATATGGCGACCCTATCTTGGTCATCAGAATCCGGCCTATATCTCAAGTTCGTCAAGTGACCGCGCGTCGCCGTCGGCGGCGGCAGGACGAGCGGTATATAAGCTCGCTCTGGTATGTCGTCTGCACTCATTCGATCAGTGATAACCTCAGGATCAGCAATGGCAGCCAAGGTAGGTTGTCGTGTAAAATTGTCTTTTTGGGGTTCGAAATTTTGGGTGTAATCGAAATAGAAAAAGTCTTTTAGTTTGGAAAATTATTTAAAAACATGTGTTTACTTCAATATTTTTACATTTTTGGGATGTTACAGTAATTTAGGCTAGAGTAGACTTAGATCAGTTAGATCCAGACAACTTTCCCACTTTTTTAAATGACCCATCAAACTTTAACAGATTAATCAAAAGACTTGCGAACGAGTTTGTGTCTATTTACACTCATAATAAGTTTTTGACAAAATTTATTGTTGTTCCAGTTCGTAGTTCTCACCGCCCTGGTAGCCATGGCCCACTGCTCAGTGGTGCCAGTGGCGCGAGTAGACGGCGACTCCAGCAGCTTCTCATACGAGGTGGCCGACCCCAACACCGGCGACTACAAGAGTCAGGTGGAGACCCGTGTCGGCGGCGCCGTGACCGGCCAGTATTCGCTGCTCGATGCCGACGGCACCAAGCGCACCGTCGACTACACCGCCGATGACGTCAACGGGTTCAACGCTGTTGTGAGGAAAGATGCCGCTGTTGTGTCCGCCCCTGTTGTTACCGCCACTCCCGCGGTTGTAGCCGCCGCTCCTGAGGTGGTTGCCGCCCGCACTGTTGTTGCTCCTTCTGTATACGCTGCTCATGGCGCTCCTGCCTTCTATGCTGCTCAAGCTGCTCCTGCTTTCTACAGCGCTCAGGCCGCTCCCACTTTCTACGCCGCTCAGTCCGCTCCCACTTTCTACGCCGCTCAGTCCACTCCCGCTGTATACGGAGCTCCTTCAGTCTATTCCTACGGAGCTCCCTCAGTCTACTCCTACGGAGCTCCTTCCGTCTACGCCTACGGTCCCTCCGTGTACTCGGCTCCCCTCACTTACGCCACTAAGTGGTAAAAATAATGATGTGTGCTTATCGTAATGGTGCTCTTTGTATATAATGTATATTTTTTAGTAAAAAGTGAAACTACCTAATCTTGTTGTTTTGTTTTTACAAACCCTTTTATTTTCCGTATTCTTGTGATTATAACTAAACAATTGTCATCAGTGCTGGTCAACATAATTACCATGACAATGCAAGAAAAGTTAATATTTTGGGGAACATTTTGAATTTTAGAGAGACAAATAAAAAGACATTGGTGTCGATTCTGTTGTGCACAAACTAAACTTAATTAAGGCTATTGCTATCTTTTACTAAAAGGCAGTGCGAGAAAAGGACGGCTATAGCTATGAACAAAGTTAGAGATGTCAAACTAGTTTATGCCTTGCGCTTCACCGTGTTTTTGGTCGACATGTTTTTACGTGCACCCTATAGTTGTATAGAAATACATATTAGTTCCAACTAAATTTGACAGCTCTAAATTACGTCCGTCTCTTTCTCGTTTTATCAGAGTGAAAAAGATAGCAATAGCCTAAATTAAGTTTAATTTGTGCACAACAGAATCGACACCATTGTAATTTGAGACACTTAAAATTAATATAATTATGCTAATACGCTTAACTTAAGATCAAAGATTACAGATGTAACAGTAATTACTATGCAATTAGTAGTAAAGTACAACAAGGAAATCAAGAGCAACTGGTTCTGCTGTGAGTAACCGTCTTCTAGGACCAACGTACTACATTGGAATCTGGTTTGCGTACTTACTGTATAACCAAATTAATATATATTACTGTTGTTGTGTTACTGTGTAGCCAAATATGGCCAAAAAATACCATCAATTAGGTGTATTTTGATCAAGTCATTCTTGACCAATTTAATTTAAGTAACTACATGGCAAATTAAGCTAGCAATGTATAAAGGATGATTTTTTCCAAGGGAGCGTGGATGGCCAACTCTCAACTATGAGGAATAGCAAAAATTAACACTCAAAAGAAAAAGTTTCGAGCCCGATTTCGACGAAAATTAAGACACCAATGGATTTTTGAAAATTCAGTTTTCCAGCCAAGTATCATACCCGTTGATTTTGGAAAAAAAAACTTTTAAAATGTTTTGATTTTCTGCGACGACTTTTAATGGGATTGAGTCGAATCATAATAGGCTAATTATGATACGGTTCCCGAACCATATCTCGTCATGATGATGAATGATGCTCGATGATGATGATGATAAGAGAGATTAGATTCTACGCGTGGATATTGGTGAAGAAGTACCTAGTCAATTTAAACGGCTATATTTACGAAGTTCCCCTTGGGTATTTTCCAACCAAAATGCGAGCGAAGCCGCGCGCAAAATCCAGTTAGTTACTGATATAAGCTTATATGTATTTCAAAAAAGTTTGACAAGAATATAGCCCGGTAACAACTATAAACCAGGGACTATTACAAATGTATCTTTTAATTTTGCGTTTTTTATCACGGAAACGAATTAAATGTTATGAACACATCAACAGAAAATATTATAACAATACCGTAGTAAGTCTGGTCTAAAGGTCGGTCAATCACTGCGGTTCAAAGAGATCGCTCGACGAACTCGAACCTGTTTTACCACATGCACTGAATAAGTACATAATAATTGCAGTTGTCGTCATAACAACTCGATATCCGGTAGCTGATCTTTGTTTTACTTTTAAAGGGTAATGCATCAATAGCAAGGCCCAAGTTATTTACTTGACAGTACATCATGATTCTCTTGCCCTTATCCCAATTCATTTGGGGTCGGCGCAGCATGTCTTCTTCCTCCACACTTCTCTATTTTTCATCATCTCCTCGGACTCTTCTTTTCTTGCCATATCATTCTTAACACAGTCTATCCATCGTTTCTTTGGTCTTCCTCTACTCATATACCCATCTTCCTCTTATATACTCATTTCTTACTTTATCCATTCGAGTAACACCACACATCCCCCTTAGCATCCTCATCTCCGCGACATGCAAATGCTTTTCATTCATCCCTTTTGTGGCCCAACATTCTGATCCATACAAGACAGCAGGTCTAACCATTGTTTTATAAATCTTCCCCTTAAGTTTAAGGGGAATGCGGGACTCGCAGATTGTTCCCGTGACCTGCCGCTATTTCATCCATCCCGTGTTAATTCTGTGCTTTACACTACGATTTATTTCGCCATCGTTTTGCACGAGTGAACCGAGATACCGAAAGTCGGAGCAGGCAGGAAGAGGCGCGCCATCTAACGCTATGGCTCCAGAACTGGAGAGACCGCCAAAATCGCAAAACATGTATTCAGTTTACTTGACAGTACAGCTAAGTAATAATATACTTACTACTACAAGTATTTATCTGGTTGTCATTCATCTTTAACAGTCGTTACAGGTAGTCTGTGGCCCGAAAGTCTGACAGCCAGTCTTACCAAGGGGTACCGTATTTCTTAGTACTAGCTGGGTTGTGGAGGCAGTCGCTCTATGTAAAATACTGGTATTCAGCTGCATCCGGTTAGACTGGAAGCCGACCCTAACATAGTTGGAAAAAGGCTAGGCAGAGAGAACTTTTGTTTGTTCTCGATTCTAATTTTATGATCAAGACCTTTCATTACTCTTAGTCAATGTAGTGTACTACTAGGTCGTTACTTACGATGGTTAATCTTGTGTCGGACGAGTCACTAAGATTTAGTTTTCCATTTATCTCCATCCGATTATAGCTCACCAAATAGGAGGTTTAATTTACGTTATAATTAGAATTCCTGTTCAATATTCTGTATTTATGAAAGTATAGTGCCCTAAATTCGAATAGGGACTGAATCGAGTAAATATAATATAAATTAAATTAATAGTTCATCACATTGTTATTTTCAGGCAAGTCGTGAGAAATCAAAACATAAATAGGTAGTTTCACTTTTTACTAAAAATAAACATTATATACAAAGAGCACCATTACGATAAGCACACATCATTATTTTTACCATTTAGTGGCGTAAGTGAGGGGAGCCGAGTACACCGAGGGACCGTAGGCGTAGACGGATGGAGCTCCGTAGGAGTAGACAGAGGGAGCTCCGTAGGAGTAGACTGAGGGAGCTCCGTATACAGCTGGAGTGGAGTGAGCAGCGTAGAAAGTGGGCACGGCTTGAGTGGCGTAGAAGCTGGGAGCGCCTTGAGCAGCATAGAAGGCAGGAGCGCCATGAGTAGCGTATACGGAAGGAGCGACAACAGTGCGGGCGGCAACCACTTCAGGAGCGGTGGCTACATTCGCGGGAGCGGCGGCAACAACAGGGGCGGAGACAATAGCGGCATCTTTCCTCACAACAGCGTTGAATCCGTTGACGTCATCGGCGGTGTAGTCGACGGTGCGCTTGGTGCCGTCGGCGTCGAGCAGCGAGTACTGGCCGGTCACGGCGCCGCCGACGCGGGTCTCCACTTGGCTCTTGTAGTCGCCGGTGTTGGGGTCGGCCACCTCGTATGAGAAGCTGCTGGAGTCGCCGTCTACTCGCGCCACTGGCACCACTGAGCTGTGGGCCACGGCTACCAGGGCGGCGAGAACTACGAACTGGAACAACATTAAATCTTTAAAATCATGATCAAGAAACTGGAAACAGCTTCAATTTAGAACTACTTCAGTTTGTGTGTATTAACTACAGCAGTTGTCTATGAAATGCAACATTAAAATTACAATTATAAATGGTTTATTAATTGATTCTTCACCATAATGCTTAGCATGATCAATCCCTTAAAGGGATACACTATGAACAGGTTTTATAAATTAGACGAAGAATTTAGAAGCCGTCTTGAATACAATGCACTGTTTATTGATCGGCAAATATAATTTCTGAACACCAAATAATACAAGACAACCTACCTTGGCTGCCATTGCTGATCCTGAGGTTATCACTGATCGAATGAGTGCAGACGACATACCAGAGCGAGCTTATATACCGCTCGTCCTGCCGCCACCGACGGCGATGCGCGGTCACTTGACGAACTTGAGATATAGGCTGGATTTTGACGACGCGCCGAACTCGTGGTAATTAGAACAAGTTTTGACTGAGGTAGATGAAATGATAAGTGCAAAGATCAATGACGTATTTGGCGGCTGTCATTACGACGAATTCAACACTAAGCTAGCTAATCTATCATTACTGCTATTGAGAATTGGTTTGATAAATACGTTATTATAATTTAGAGCCATTATAGCTTTTGAAAACTGCCACTTGAAGTTTAATTTGATGATTACGATTTGGTTTGTTTTAACACTGTTAGGTCTATAGCAGGTACAGGTTGCCAACTAATATTGTTATCAATCGTCTTTATGTTCCCTAATTCCTGGAGTGGAGCCAAGTCGATGCCCGCATTGTGTTTATCAGTATGTTTTGTTGCATGTATTGATATTCCAAATCGTTGTTTTTTTCTATCTTATTTGGTTTTCAACATCATGAACACCATATTAAATTTCCCTATCTACATGGTGTTTTTTTACTCTCTTTTTGTAGTAAACGTCTTTTGCTTATTTCTTTGGCTGTTCCCATTAATCATTGCTGCGATTTGTGCTGTGGTTTCGTATGAACGACTTTCGAATTAAAAGTTGTGGATTAAATCACTTATCGTGGTTCTATTTGGTATATTACCACTGTCTCAAAACGTTGAAAAAATAACAGCTTGTCTGCGAACCAAAGCTTTGAAGATATATGACCTACAGTAATAAAGATTGGGCCCGCGGTGGGTTACGGTCAACTTTTTTCTCTTTTTTTAAACTTTCTTCTTATCTCTTTAATAAAAGGCTTGTGTCCAACAGTAAAAACATTGGCTGTATGTTAACATAGCAACACAAGACGTTTGTATAATTACATGCAATTCGTGTAACAACCTTCACGCGTGGGGTGTTGGACGGAAGTACGTTGGTGACATTATGTTGTGGCGTCGTTCATTGATACCGGACATCAAGGACTTGTTACGCGCATGTATGAATAAAATATTGTAATAGATAATGATAATTATTGTAATGGTATCTAATTTTTTGAAGCAGTAAACGAGTGTTTATTTCCATGTAGTAAGGATCAAACTGATTTATATAACTTTTATTTTTTTGGATGTTTAATCATCAAATGGCTCCTTCCGCTCTGGGTGGAGCAGGAGGGAGTGTCAGACTTTTACTGACTAAAACCCATCCATGTTCCTTCATCGCCCTTTGTGTTCCGGGGCTTCTTTCGAACAGTCCCGCTGCCCTGGCAGGATTTATATCATACTGTGTTGTGGACTGAACGTTAAAAGAAAAATTTATCTAAAGCACGTCTCGGGTTTCAAAGGATCCGTTGCTTAAGACTTTCAACAAAACGGTTATAGCAGTTTCAGTTTCGGTTGTAGCTTACACATGGACTTTTTCAAAAATGAGGAGGTAAAAACCTACAACTTTGCTTTTGGAGTTGGGTTTTCATAAGAATCAGTTGTATCGATTGCATCAGCTGTATACTAAGGAAAAACCCAATTTCTGTGGTTAATCTGACTTGCCTTGTCAGAGACAATAGAAAAATATGCTTACAATATTTAAATAATTATCAAAGTTCAGCTTTTTTGATCGAACTGTGGTACTTATGAACTAAAACTATTAATACAGTTGGTAAAGTTAAACAAGTAACATTTCCGAACCTACCATGGTTAATGGTTTCTGCTTAACATATCAATAAAATATAAGCAAAGAGAAACACAGATTTTATACAACAGAGAAAACGGGTATACCGCCGTTTACCCGAATTTTATTTGCCCTAATATCATTTGCCATAATAGTCAACAGCCATAATATCATACGACATAATACTCATTTGCCCTACTCTCATTTGCCATATTAGTCACGTGCCAGAATCATTGTTTCCCATAAAGTCACTTACCATAACATCATTTGTCATAATCATTGTAAGCCCTAATTATCTCATGCCCTAATTATCACATGCCATAATTATGAAATGCCATAACATAATTTGCCATCGACATCGGGTGTGTAACGGTTGTTTATATCAAGAGAAATTGGATGCAATTGGGACTTTAGGGCACCCCGACTCGGACAGGTTAGGTTAGAAGGGGATGGCGGGGTCGTGTGAGCGAGCGAAGCGAGCGAATAGACCCCGCCATCCCCTTCGTGGTTATTTTTTTATAAACCACACAGAAGTAGGAGCCCCGCGAAGCGGGGCTCCGTCGACCTAACCCACCATCAACCATGCACAGAAAAAAAAACCATGCACAGAATGAATAAGTTTATTCTTAATAAACTTAATAATATTATGTCTAATAATTATTATGACACATAAAAATAAGGCAAACAATACTTATGGCATTCGTATCTTATGGTATCTAAAATTCGGGCAATTAAAAGTATGTCATATGTCTTTTAGGGCAAATGAAACATTCGGGCAAATGAAATTCGGGTAAATGAAATTCGGGAAAATGATGATTATGGCATATAATCTTCGGGCAAACAATAGACAACCGAGAAAACGATCAGGTTTCGAGTTGCGCGTCATCTATTCATACTTTTTGCAAACAATGCATTTGAATGGAGAATCCGATATTATACTTAACCTAACTACCTACCTACTTAATCTTGTATAACTTATCTTTATTTGATAAATGTGAAAAAAAAACACACGATTCCCGGAAACGAAAAAACAAAATATATCCGTGACAAAAAAAGCTATAAGACGGTCCCCATGTGAGGTGACAAGGGACTAACGATGTGTCAGTAAGGGTGTTTGCAAATTGATAAATGTTTGTAATACTTACGGATAAAACTTGACACTCTCTAAGAGTTGTTGTTTTGTTTCTAGTTATTTTCTAGTTAGTTTTCTTACTCAAAAATAATCTGATTTCTTTCATTGACTTACAACGCACGAATGTTATTTTTCACAAGAGTTCATAAAAGTATAACGAAGGTTAGAGCTCACCTCAGATAGTTTTGTTTTATAAAGGAAGGATTTAAAAGGAACTCATAATGAAGTTCAAATAGTGGTATAGAACTGCGTTATATTTGCATTGGGAAATCCCATCTTCAGCTTATAATGATCTAAACTTTCTTTACATTCTAAATATACCGTGAAAAAAATATCTGAACACCTTGTCCTAGCTTCATTGAAGAATATACAGACCATAATAATAATTCATGCTTGCATCTAAGATAAAGGAAGTCCTATAACAGATCAGAATACTAGACAGACCGCTAGTGAGTCATTCAATTACAGTAGGTATTGCAATGATTGAACATCATGGTTGCTCTGTTTTTAATGTTCTCTTTTCTTCCTTGTTCAATGTGCTTTCTTACAGCTTTTAGCTTTTAATGTGGTCCTATTTCGTTCTGATGATGAAGTCAAGGCTAAGTCTGGTAATACAAGAAGTTTGTTTTAATTAGAAGTCTACAGGGTATGCTATAGGTAGGTTCTTGCCTGACTTGTATTCTTCTGTTCTCACATCACCTATTCAGATTCGGTACCTCTCCAGAACAATGAGGTAGGTATTTTTTATTTCAATCAAGGACATGCTATTGTGATGAATCCTCGAAATTTACTTCACGTCCGTCCCAATGTATGTAGGTACGACGTGACATTATTCGGAATGAATTAAAACAGACGGAGTACTTTAAAATATTCGTTTTATTATAATACATACAGGTATGTACAAACTAGTAACAATATTTACATGTCGTTCAATAATGAAACACGTCGTGGTCTATCGCTAGGGAGCCTTATAAGGCTATCGAGTTTACCAGTACGAGACGGGAGCGGAGTAGGCGGAGTAAGTCAGAGGAGATCCATAGTAGGCGGGTCCGTAGGAGCGAGAATATACCGCGGGGGCAGCTGCGACGGTGCGAGCAGCGTACACGGAGGGACCAACGACGGCGCGGGCACCTGTCGTGTAAGCACCGCTGGTGTAGGCGACAGGGGAGCCAGAGGTGTACGCTACGGGGTAACCAGCGTTGTAGGCGACGGGCGTTCTAGCGGTATAGGCCACGGGCGCGCCAGCGGTATAGGCAACGGGAGTACCAGTAGAGTAAGCCAAACGGGCACCAGTGGTGTACGCAACAGGGGCAGATACAGCACGCGCGGCTACAATGGGAGCTGACGCGGCGTAGACCGCAGGAGCGGCAACAGTACGGGCAGCGTAGTACGCAGGTGCAGCGGCATAAGTGCGCGCAGCTACAACGGCGGGAGCGGCGGCAACAACAGGAGCGGACACAACAGCGGCATCTTTCCGCACAACAGCATTGAACCCGTTGACGTCATCGGCGGTGTAGTCGACGGTGCGCTTGGTGCCGTCGGCATCGAGCAGCGAGTACTGCCCGGACACGGCGCCGCCGACGCGGGTCTCCACCTGGCTCTTGTAGTCACCGGTGTTGGGATCGGCAACGTCGTAAGCGAAGTGGGTGTAGTCCGTGTCTACTGGCGCCACTGGCAACACTGAGCATTGAGCTGCGGCCACGAGGGCGAGTACTACGACGAACTGAAACAAAAAAAAATGTTAGCAACGGTACAAAAGAAAAAAAAAAACTGCGTAGCTCGTTTGTAAATAAGGAATGTAAAAAAACAAGCTTGGTATGTTTTTTACAGCACAGCATGTATTTTTATTCAGTTTTGAATTAACACAGGTATAAGGGTCTAAATATATTGAAGAGAGGGAGAGCGGTTTGATTAATGCAATTTCTTTGTTTATTAAATCTAATACCTTTAAACGAGCAATGTTTGTATATTCTATGTATATAATGTGAATCTCGAAAACGGCTCCAACGATTTTCATGAAATTTAGTATGCAGCGGGTTTTAGGGGCAATATCTAATCTAGCTAGGTTTAATTTTTAGAAAACCACGTATAACAACAAAAAAAAAACCAGCAAGCAAAAAACAAGCGAGCAAAGCTCGGTCATCCAGATATTGATAGGTTATTAGATAAAGAAATAAAACTCAAATGGAAATACGACAACGAATCGGAGTAGCTTTGCCTAGACGCAGGGCTGATTAGACAGGTCATTAGATTTATACATTATTTAAAGAAACGCTTCACAATAAATTTTGTTAGTAAACTTTTTTCAGAATTTTTATAAATAAAATAAATATTTGCTAAAAATCCCTTCTAATCACTATCACTGGATCAATACTATTTTAATTATCTTTACACTTGATTCCACTTCACTAGATACAAAAAAATAATCACCTTAGCTGTCATTGCGATAGTTAGAGGATTTACACTCGGCGACTGGTACTCGCTCAGGTTGCTAGGAGCTTTTATATGAGCTTCGGACGCGAGGGCGTGGCGACCACTATGATTACTTGTTGATCTTTAAAATTATGTGAAGTTATTTTTTTTAGGCCTACGCGGGTTCCGTATGGTCGTTTGGTTGGTAACTAGATTTGGCTTTGTTCATCATTTCTCTATTTTAGTCATGTATGTTTCACTGCAGGGCGAACACCCCTACAGTTATCTTATTCCAACATTTCTTATTGCAATAATAATTTAGTACCATTTTTTGTTTTTCAAAATTTCAATTATAATGGATCTTGATTATAATGGATCATCTTTATTTTTCTTTTTTTTTTAGATAAGTAACGCCAAGAGATTTATGCCAAGGAGGTATCTTAAATACTGACAAAACCTGTACAGACTGTAGGTAAACCTACCTAGTTTATCATTTCGTATCTCGTTTGCTAGACGCTGGTCATCCCCCGTTCATCACCGCAATACAACCACTATTCTTATTTAATTTACGATATTTGAAATGGTTTCACCATACCCTTTTTTTCCAACCGAACCCTAAATACATACGACAAGCGTTGCCTGCCTGCAAGCCTTTGTGATACCGACGGATCCGGAAGGGCAAGGTCACTGATGAGAATCTATACTGACGTCGAAGAAATGGTCCGCACTTCAGAGGTTGCATCTCAGTTCACGCATCATTGCGTATGTTAATTTGTTTTTGGTTCTTTTTTTTTTGTTCGTTGTAGAGTTTGTTTCTTTTGCGTTCTGATTTTGAGTTCCTGAATAGGTTTTGATTTTATTTTGAAGATGAGGTAGATTGTTTTTGTAGTGAAAAAGGCTGAATAGTTATCTTTTTATGGTTCTAGTTGCTGAGGCAGAAAGAAAGTAGTTGATAATGTTAATTTGTCATACATAGATCATGCATGTGTCACAGATCTTTGTAAGTGCAATAATTTTCTCATATAACGGCAAGCAAATGCATTAAACTGTGTTGCTCTTAAAAAGCAACACAGTATGATGAAATATTGACCTCTTATATAATAACATCATAAAAATTCAATTACAGATCAGCTATCTCTTTAAAACGTAAAGAGGGATCGCATGGTCTGGATGGATCTTTATCATAATGCGTTTGCTCTACATTCGCACTTCAAGGCGGCCTCCGACAGCCTACAATAATTTGTTGCAACTTTAACTTTCTTGTTTGAAGCCCAGTAGGTAGATACAAACATTGATGACTTTTTAGGGTTCCGTAGGAAAATGGCAAAAAACGGAACCCTTATGGATTCGTCATGTCTGTCTGTCTGTCTGTCCGTCCGTATGTCACAGGCACTTTTTTCCGAAACTATAAGAACTATTCTGTTGAAATTTGGTAAGTAGATGTATTCTGTGAACTGCATTAAGATTTTCACATAAAAATAGAAAAAAAAAACAATACATTTTGAGGGTTACATACTCCATACTGATAACTGAAACTCAATTTTTTTTTTTCATCAAACCCATGCCGGTGGAGTATCTATGGATAGGTCTTCAAAAATGATATTAAGTTTTCAACTATAAATTTTTTTTAAACTGAATAGTTTGCGCGAGAGACTCTTCCAAAGTGGTAAAATGTATGTATCTAAAAAAAATATATAATGTACATTGCCATGTAAACTTCCACCGAAAATTGGTTTGAACGAGATCTAGTAAGTAGTTTTTTTTAATACGTCATAAATCGTAAACCCCAATTTACCTTTTTTTTGCCGTTGTCTAATATTGTATATAATATAATGTAATGTAAGTTAAGTTTGTTTGTTTGTTTGTTTGTTTGTTGAGTTTGTATGTAATGTAAGTTATAGGAAATGTAGTTTTGTAATATCAGATTATTTAGCGATACATAACTACACGGACACAGAAAAACTTCTAGAAGTCCTAGTTTGATTATTGTTACGTTAGTTTTAATGTTTAAATTATGTTTTTTTACCAATTTGATTTTTGTTATAGTTGTTAATAGATTTATTTTATTTTAAAACTTTAACTGACCTAATTAAATTATCCAATGTAAAGTGATGGCCTGAAACTCAGGATTAAAAAAAAACCTAGATCAGGCAGGTCGCTACCTAACATTTGAATTCGACATTTTCATTACTTGCAACTGTAATATTATATATTGTAGTTATATGTAGTTTACTTTTATGCACTAATTATACAATACTTTAAGAAATAACACTGCTGCACCTAAATGTACACTTTTGTAATATTTACTTTTTAAATAAATTATTCTTATTCTTATTCTTAATGGTACGGAACCCTTCGTGCGCAAGTCCGACTCGCATTTGGCCGGTTTTTGTGTTCATTTGTTCTATATCATCAACCCTTTTTGTCGGTTTGAATGTTTGTAACTTTAGTGTTCCGGTTTTTGTATGTAATTTCTGGTGTTGTCACATTTTCCAATTATTTTTCACGGACTCATATTTGATGAACTAACTAACTAAATAGGACCAGCCTATGACTAACTGTTCCCGCTGTTGGGACACAAGCGTCTCTGTGAGAGAGTTAGTGGCCGTTATCCACCACGTGGGTCCAGTGAGGGCTGGTGGATGTCACATATTTGTTTAGCCCAGCTTCCGCAGCAGCGCACAGCGGAGACGAGAGGAGTCGTGAGCGGTGTTCGGCGAGCGGTGTGCGGCGTTCGCTAAACTAAGCGTGAGAAGCCTGTCACAAAATAAAAGCATTTAGGTATTTCAAGTAGGCCAATTTTCGGCACTTTTGAATTGTCAAAACAAACATGAATTTGAACGTAGCTACAGTCCCAGTCACAAGACATAAAAACTGTGAAAGTACTGTAGTTGCCCATTCACTATGGAGAAGAACGGGATACTGTTTTAAAACAAAATATTGTTACAAAATCTTGGTGACATCATTCATGTTGAGATGGTATATTATAAGAGAACAATGTAGCAAGATGTGCATGTTAAAAGTGTCCATAGTAAAAACAAAAAAATACAACTCAAAAATAAAATAATTCATTCAAATAAGCTATGGCAACTAAGAGATGACCAGTCACAACTGACAGCGCCCATTCACAACATGACACATGGATCAGCACCAATCAACTCAACCATTTTGAAGAGAACTAAATGTAATATATATAATCCGACACACGCTCCACTATCAGCGAGACATTTGAGTGAGCATGATAAGTCATGCTCACTCAAATGTCAAAGAGTAAGCTCTTAACCGCCAGGGCACATTCAAGTCAACCTCGATGCTCCGGTCTAGCCGGTACGCATCACCGGACAGCTTCAGTGGACCCCCTAGCTCTTAAGCATCTCCTCTCCTCTTCACACATCTCCGCACGTCTCAGCTTTTATGGAGTCCGGGTCTTAGTGTTTTTTCCAAAATTGTACACCTTTTCGCTTATGTTGTTTTAATAAAATTTATTATTTATGGTACTTTTTGTTTTCATAGATCGAAAGGGGGACCGATGCTGGTATATCCAATTTAAAAATAACTGTGATTACATTCTCCATTGAAATATTACCAATCCATATCCTGTATGTGTGAGTGTGACTAAAATTTAAACAAGTGCATGAATTTAATGAAGTTGAAATGTATTGTTTTATGTGACAGAAATTTTAAGTTTACTTCTATTGTAGCAACTTTGAACTATTTGTGAAAGATACAAGGTTTATTGTTGAATGTTGATGATAATTTTGGCAAAAATAGCTTAAATGTTAGTGAGATAAATGTTGGCGTAATGGCAATTTGTTACTTATTTTTTTGCAAATTCAATACAGAACTGGTCAACCAGGAAATACTTATGGACGAAAATGTAACATTTGAAATGAGTAATATCTCACTAATGTAATTAAAATTTACTAACCCACTTATATTCAGACTGATATAGTTTATTACATAATGGGTTTTCAATACCATTGATTTGAAAATTAATTGTGTATGTATTTACCTACTCGAATTGACTAATGTCAGGTTAGATATTACTGTACTTTTTGTTTCATTTTTTTTTTGTGGGATTAACATTAATACATATTAACACACAAGTGTTTTTTTTTATTACATGGTAACGTAGACATAAATACTTGTCAAGATTTTTGTTATTTATCATATTTAACCAGTTTGTTTTACAGGGGTTGATGTTTATAAGGAAACAAGGGCAGTTTAGTAGGACAACCGTAAAAAAATGCAGCAGTAATATTTTCGAATTTATTCAATTCACAACCTTTTTTTTAATTTTCTATGATAATACTTAACATATTCAATTTAGAATTTAAGATCAATCTTTGCTGTAGGAGATCAATGGTTCATCGTTAAACACACTTAAAAAAAAAAAAACTTAAAATAAACACATTAAAGTAGTTCCAGGAAAACAAAGCCAGATCATGTAGGTACCTTTCAATTTTAGAAAAAGAATTTATCTCATTTACCATCCTGAATTCCTGTTACTGTAACTAAAAGCATTGCCACCGTGAGCACCATAACCACTTGCTAAAGGATTTGCGCCATTACCAGCATAGCCTGGCGCCAAGGCAGAAGGCCAAATATTAGCTCCATAAACTCCATTGGCACCAGTCTGGGGCCATACATTAGCGCCAGCATTGGTGGGCCACGCATTGGCTCCAACATTGGTGGGCCAAGCACTTGCACCATTAGCGCCAGCATTGCTGGGCCAAGCATTAACACCAGTGCTGCTAGGCCATCCATTGGCACCATAGATTCCGTTGGCACCCGTACTGCTGGGCCATCTATTAGCTCCATAGATGCCGCTAGCGCCACTGGCGGGCCATCCGTTAGCACCGATTGCACCATTGACAGCGTTGGGCTGTGCCCAGCCATTGGCAGCTCCATAGACGCCGCCTGCACCACTGGCGGGCCATCCGTTAGCACCGATCGCTCCGTTGACAGCGTTGGGCTGAGCCCAGCCATTGGCAGCTCCATTGTAGGCTCCGTATCCACCATACGAACCACCAGCATACGCAGAGCTAGCTGGGTTCCATGCATTCTGACCTCCATAAGCCAGAGGATTGGCACCAGCATATCCTAGACCTCCATTATATCCGACAGCAGATGGTGGGTGAACTCCAACAGCAGGATCCTTACGTACTACAGCATTAAAACCAGTTTGAGGATGAGAAGAATATTCAACGGTACGTTTGGTTCCATCAGCTTCAACCAAAGAATATTTGCCGACAACGCTGTCTCCAACTCGTTTTTCATGCTGGTCTTTGATATCACCTGTGTTAGGGTCTGATACTCCGTAGGAGAAGCTGGATGATCCGCCTGAAGCGCTGCAGCGTGCAACAGATACTAGCAGCGCCACGAAAGCCAACTGGGAAACATAAAAAGGATTAATTAGACACCGCATTCAAAGTAAATATTGATAAAGTTGATAAATCAAAACCTCCTTTTTTAGAAGTCGGTTAAAAATCAAACAAAGGTCAATTTAACGGTAAACTTAAAAGATGTAAAAATGGTTTCCAGTAGTAGTACTATATATACATATAAATGTCAACTTGCTTGAATAAAATTGAACTGTCAACTATTATTAATATCTCAGTTCCAAATTGGAAACAGAAAATTATTACAAAGTCATTTCGAATTTTCAAACCACTAGTTTGAAAATTCTATAGCTGTGATTAAGATTGGTGAAATAAATATTATTATTCTTAAATTTTAATCTAGAAAATAAACTGAATTATGCTTATTCTATTTTAAAACCCATGAGAAACTTAAATTTAATTCAATACAAAGAACAAAGCTTAAGCACGCGTAACTACACCATGCCTTCATTGACATTACTACTGACCAAATTCACACGAGGTCTATAAATATACCAAAACTTTATCAAAATCAGTGAACCAAATCAAAATCTACCAAATGAATGAGAACAGTACCAACTAGCAGTTGAGAACATGATAATTTTGTACTAATTAGACAATATTGGGCAACGACACAAGAATCAAATCACAAAATTTTCCCAAGTTTTTGAGATTATATAAATTCACAACCAAATTGTTCTTTGTAGTTCTAGTTTACTCAATTACCTTTGTGAACATTTTTTTGTATTGTTTATACACATACTGATAACTTTAGATGTGCCATGCCTATTTATAGGTGCTTTTCATAATCTTTAGTATTATGTGCAATCAGTTTAGCCGGAAACATTTGGGAATTAGTGCTGACCTACGATATCATGTATATCTCCTCATTTTGATGTAATTTTAGCTAATGTATGTAGATGAACGGTATAATAATGGGTTTTATGTTTATCTTATGCTGATAAGACTAAGTTATGGAATGTTTTATAAATTATGAGGATAGGATGACCTTTTAAGCAGCCTTTTAACAGAGTAAGCTGAAAATCAAGGTTGTTAGAACAACTATCAGCATTGATCTGGGAATAGACCTCCACAGATATTCTCCAGAGATCTACGCTAGGGAAAGGGCAACTACAGTACTTTCACTATTTTTATGTCTTGTGACTGGGACTGTAGCTACATTTAATTTTCATCTTTGTTTCGACACTTCAAAAGTGCCTATAACTGGCCTACTTGAAATAAATGCTTTGATTTTGATTTTGCCTGACGATTGATTAAAGATTTGCAGTATATCTATATAATCATCATTCCTCTCAATTTATTTAGGATTGACGCAGCATGTTTTCTTTTTCCATACTTCTCTATGAACATTATCATCTCTTATCACGAAGGGAGCTGAACTAGATTGAAAACTGCGTGACAGTGAACTGGTGGCTCTTTAGTAAAGGTTTTGGACACCAGATTCTGACAGATAATCCAGTACATTGTATGTGAAGCCTGAAGTCCGCAGTCCGTAGTCCGGTCCGGCGTCCAGTCCAGACCAAATCTTAAAAGTTTTCGTTTTTGTGATGAAGCTAGTTGTGGATAATTCATTAACCACATGCGTGAACATCATATAACATCACGCTTGCCCGAAGAGTTACGCAGAGGTGTACCTATTAATGCACCCACAATTCTCCAGTTATGTTTTTGAGTCCCGTATACTAAAAGGTGATCCTATTGCTATCAACCGATATCTCATCACTCCGTGGCTGCCACTGAGAAATTACCAGCTCAGCAGTTACGTAGTTAGTAACGATAAACATAGACTTTTAAAAAATACTGCTTATAGTTATTAGCAGTGAGATGGCCACTTTTTGTTATTGACATCTAAAGAAAAAGTAAAATGGTTTTTTTTTTTCAGGAAACTACAGTGAAACACCACAAACAAACACACATAATACTCATTATTCTTGATATGTCTGTCTATCGTCGTTTAAGACCCTATAATTAAACTGCTCGTAGTTTTTAAACTTACATGTAGAAAATTTAAAGATATCATCTTAGTTTACAAGCAAATCGACATCTTAACTATGTATTTAACTCATCAACGAGGCCAATGTTACCATTCTAAGTGCAAAATTAATTTACATAATAGGTATTTCAGTTCCTAATTAACCTCTGAAAGAGAATCTTTCGAAATTTAAGAGCAGATGTGAGCGCAATGATTTCAAACTATGACCCCCAAAACTACAATGCGGAGCCTCCGTGTGAATATAAATATTTGGGACCGACGGGGTTAAATCATTCACAAGCCTAAGTCGAAGAAGAACACACAGCGTCATGGCAGCTAAGGTAAACAATTATCTTAAAACAAAAACATTATTTAAATACCATTGTCATACAGTGATCTTTAACGGGCCCAGTGTTGGTCCTTGTGGCACCCCTGGTTGTATTAACAAGACATACATATTTTTGTTCTAAAAATATTCAAATATTTGTACTTCTTTTTATTTCATGCTGCCAGGATTAATCATTTTATTTTTTCTGTGCGTTCCAGTTCATCGTCTTGTCCCTGCTGGTGGCATCAGCCTACGGCAGTGGTGGTTATTCAAGCTTTTCCTACGGCGTGTCGGACCCCAACACCGGTGACGTCAAGGACCAGCACGAGAAACGCGTCGGTGACAGCGTCGTCGGCAAATACTCACTCCTGGAATCCGATGGAACCAAAAGGATTGTAGAGTACGCCGCTAACGCTGCCACTGGATTCAATGCTGTTGTACGCAAGGAGCCTGCTGTTGGTGTTCATCCGTCAGGTCCTCATGCTGCTGGAGCTGCCCTTGCACATGGACCCGTTGCCCACCCAGGACCGTTGGCTCATGGACCCATTGCTCCTGGTCTAGGTCATTCCGCTCCTCTTGCTCCTTTGGCTGGAGCTGGTCCTCTTGCCCACCCTGGTGCCCTAGCTCACCCTGGTGCGTTTGCCCACCCCGGCGCTCTTGGCCACCCCAGCGCTCTTGGCCACCCTGGCGCTCTTGCCCACCCTGGTGCTCTCGGTCACCCAGGTGCTCTCGGTCCTCATGGTGCCCTTGCTCCTCATGGTGGTCTTGCTCCTCACGGTGGTCTTGCTCATCCCGGTGCTTACGGCCATGCTGGTGCTCTTGGTCATCCTGGAGCCCTTGCTCACCCCGGAGCTCTTGCTCATCCCGGTGCTCTCGGTCATGCTGGTGCTCTAGGCTACCCTGGTGCTCTCAACCACGCTGGTGCCCTCGCCCACCCTGGTGCCCTTGCCCATCCCGGAGCAGCTGGTCATCCCGGTGCCATCCGTTACCCCGGTAACCAAGCATACCCCGGCTACCCAGGTGCCAACGGCTACGGCAACCCCTTGGCTGGTCATCTTGGAAACCGTGGAGCTCCTGCAGTCTCTCACTACTCTCACTCCATTGTTCATAATGCTGCTCGTCCCTATGGTGGACCTTATGCTGGAGCCGCCAACGGTGCCTACGGTGGGGCTTACGGTGGTGCCTACGGTGGATACGGTGCTCATGGACTCAACGGTGCCGGTGGATACGGTGCTCATGGAATCAACGGTGCCGGTGGATACGGTGCTCATGGACTCAACGGTGCCGGCGCATACGGTGCTCATGGACTCAACGGTGCCGGCGCATACGGTGCTCATGGTCTCAACGGTGGCTACGGATCTCCCCTGGCCCATGGAGCTATCAACCATGGCGGTCTTGCACACAGCTACTCGAACTCTGTTGCTCACCCAGCCTCTCATGGTAATGGCGCGTATGGTGCCCAGGGAGCTGCCCTTGGGGCTGGTTTGGCTTGGTGACAAAATTTTTATGACTGCTATTGATCTGTGATTTAAACGACTAATAAATTATGAATCCTTAATTTTGTTTTTTAATTTATTTTTCTTCTCATGTTAAATAGACTGTCTTACCATACAAATACGTTTGATTGATGTATTTGAATTTGAAGTTTATTGACGGCCCCAAATTATACTTGTAACAGTTTCTGACAGCACATATTCCACACCGGTGAAATCGATTCTTTTATTCATCGAGTATATGAAATTGAACTTGAAACAAAACTGACAGAACATTCAAAGTTTCTCAGGTACTGTGAACACTGTGACTTATTACAAAATGCTAGACAAACTCTCTCAGGAGACAAGGTGTAACAATGATATAATTAAATTAACGATCCGTACGTGTTTCACAAAAAGCGTGGAATTCAATGATGTGTTTGCTACTAGGGAACTGACCTACTGTTCTTGTTAGATTGTGTCTGTTTTGTAAACAATGAATTATGAGCATTTATACTGTTCCTAGTACACGTGAGACATCTAAAATTATTGTTTCATTTGTAAAAGATGACATTTATGATCATAATTTCATTGATAAATTATTATAGCCTTCTTCTTTCTAACATGTTTCAACGTTAATGAAAACATTCTATTCTAGAAAAAAAAACACATTATGTTTACATAAAAGAAAACGAGTATAAGAATAATGTTTTGAATCTATCGAAAACTAAACAAAGACTATAACCAGAAGCCTAGATACTTAAGCTAATTTAATCAACTTCATTATTTGCCGATTTCTGTTAAGTGATCATAAACTCAAAGTCAATAAACATTTTAATTCAAAAATGAATTCAACCACTCATATCTCGTTAGGAAATTGTATACATTCAGTGCTGTATAAATTGTAAATTAAATTAAGTCATCTACTTAGGTGAGCGTAACTTTACTAGTTTTATCTTCATTAGGACCAACATTTGCGTAATAGGCCTGTTTCCGTACACCGGCTACTTAATTTCGGTATATTTAATAGAATTTGTTTACTAATAGTAAAATTATTTATCTAGCACAATGCACGGTCATTCAAGGTGAACTAGATTTTTGCACTTAGTTTCGGTATTTTACTTGCTCTGTTATTAGACCTACGGATACGGTTAGACCTTCTAGTTGCTCATTTGAGTTATTAACGAACAAAGGTTAAATCGCTTTTGGTGCTGAATTACTATTACTGGCAGTGTATGGAATTATTATAGCTATTGTTTTGTGTGCAGGTAAATTATAAATGTATCGTTATGCTCCTTTGTTCCAAAGAGTTAATATTTAAGCTATAAGTATTACATTTTTTATAATAATGTTAAAGAGTCTGGGGTTCTTAGAATTCAATCTCTACTTAAACTTTAACACACTAGGTCAGAATAACGGAGCCCAGAAGGATGCAATTTTGTTCAAGAGTTACAGGAAAATTTTTTGAAAATCCATCCCTTCAACATAATATAAATAACTTAGCAGTAAATGAAACAAAAAATTAAGGTACTTCGTACTATTTTATTTGATCACAGCATCTTTCATTGGGGTTTCAGTATAAATAATTACTACCTTATCATTATTTAGTATCCGTAGTGACCGTGAGCGCCATGAGCACCATGAGCGCCGTAGGCGCCGTAAGCGATGGCACCATGAGCCAGGGGAGCAGCATGAGCACCGTAGACTCCGGCGCTGTAGGCCAGGGGAGAAGCACCGTAAACGCCGGCGCTGTAGGCGAGGGGAGCGGAGTGAGCACCGTAAGCGACGGCGCCGTGAGCGAGGGGAGCGCCGTAAGAGGCAACACTGTGAGAGTAGCCATGCGCCAAGGGAGCGGCGGCGTATCCATGGGCGAGGGGAGCGGCGTATCCGTGGGCGAGGGGAGCAGCATAGGCGACAGGCGCGGCGTGAGCGACGACAGGAGCGGCATGAGCGTACAGTGCGGGATCCTTGCGGACGATGGCGTTGAATCCAGAGTGGGCGTCAGCGGCGTAGTCGACGGTGCGCTTTGTGCCGTCAGAGTCAAGCAGCGAGTACTGGCCGCGCACGCTGTCTCCGACGCGGGTCTCGTGCTGGCTCTTGACGTCACCGGTGTGGGGGTCGGACACGCCGTACGAGAAGCTGCTGTAGTCACCGCCGTGGATAGCGCTGCCCTGAGCAGCCGCCACCAGAAGAGCAACAACGACGAACTGAAAATAGATAAGAAATGTTATAAATTAAGGTTTCTGAAGAGTCTTCTAATTTGTCAGACCTATATTTTTCTTTGTACAAGTGATAGTACGAGTATCGTACAGCTACCTATAAAAGTAGTCGATATACTTATTGTAAAAGAAAATCATCGCATCGATTCTTATAAGTTGCTCGAAACAAATAAACCCGAAATAAGATCTGTCAACTGCAGAACGATAAAAGGCCCAGTTTAACAGGCTTTATGTAAGGGATAAGGAAAATTATTTTCTTTTGTCTATTGTTAAAAGAGGTAACATTAATACATATATTGGAGTTTTTTTTTGCAACTTATTTGCCAACTACTTGAATATTCAACTTTGCATTTTAGTTTCAATCACAATTATAAACTAAACACGTGGCCCTACTAAACTGGTCTAGTCATAATAAATAATGAACTACAGTCCAAGCTATCACAACTTTTTTCGCAACGGACTATTTTACACAACAAGAAAAAAACTAAACAAATAAATAAATATTTAAAACAAACCTTAGCTGCCATTTTTAGTTATTGTTTGTTACGCAAGTAAACTGTGAATGATTAATCAGGGTTACCAATTCTCTTTTTATACTATTCCTGCATGACTGTGGCTGTACTATTAATAGGAAGTAAGAGACATGCAACTACTAAGGTCACGCATTTGAACGTTTTTTGAGTATACATTTCGTCGGCAGTGAGTTATGCGGAACTTGGTATGTTCTGACCAGTGGGTATTAGAGTTTCTTTTGCGTTATTTAGAACAGGATCTTGGTTTGGGTCATAGATGATTTTTTATATTAATTGAATATTTTGCATTGAATTGTAATTAAGGATTATAGAGGGAACATCGAAGATTAGGGGCAGTATGATCTATGAAGTGTAACTGATTACTGTACTAATTAAAATACAAGATGCAAAAAATACTTTTATTGTTTTAAATTTTCACGGTTTATTTATCTTAACTTATACTTTCACTTACGGGGTATATTCCGTGATTTTAACAACATCATCTGCCTAACCTTTTCCCAAGTTTTATTGGGGTCGGCTTCCAGTCTAGCCGGATGCAGCTGGATACCAGTATTTTACATAGAGCGACTGCCTATCTGACCTCCACAACCCAGCCAGTACTGGGTAATAGGATACCCCTTGGTAAGACTGGTTGTCAGACTTTTTGGGCCACTGACTACCTGTAACGACTGTCAAAGATCACAAATGACAGCCGGGACCAACTGCTTAACGTGCTTTCCGAGGCACGGAGGAAACTCGGTATGTAATGAGTGGTCACCCATCCACAGACCAACCTAGGCAAGCATGGCTTAACCTGAAGATCAACCCGAGTGCCTGTTATTATTTAGCCACGAGCTCCACGTGATTTTAACAACAAATTTTGATAATTATTGAAGTGAATCGCGTAACAGTGACAGTGTCAGTTTGTAGGTATATAAAATGTTAACATATGAAGGAGCACAATTATTGTACAACAAAATACCCTTTTGTATTAAAAAAGTGCACTCATTCAATTCATTCAAAACTCTATTAACTGAATATTTGATCACAAATAACACCCTTCCTAACATCTGAATGCATTGGATTGGTGTATCTAATGTATTATAATAATTGCTACCGTGACGTCTGTGATGAACTTTAATTATAGGTAATTTATTTTAAGCATTGTTCTCATGTGAGTGAATTTGTGTCTTTTTTATTGAGAATCTTTAAACCTAAGTTTAAAAACTTTTATGCTTATCAGAATTCAAGACGATGAGTGGGATGCTCCTATATGCTTCGCGGCCCACGCAGTATGTTTCTGTGTTTCTTGCATGTCCATGAGTTTCCATCAGATTTTTTCCCATCCTTCAATCCATCTGCCTTGTCCGTCATCTCCCACAAAATATTCTTTAACACTGTATGGGTACTAATCGATAAAATTAAAATCTTATCGCATGGTTTCTTGCGAGGCAAGCCGAGTGCTTTTTGTGGAATCCCATAGGCAAATATTACGAACTTCCATATTATAAAGTTTATTCTCCCAGAATCAGTAATTTAGGTTATGCATTTTTTGTCAATGAACTTATATTTTTTTGTAGATTGTGTAAAATTCCGTGAAAATTGGCAGAAATTCTGTAACTTTATTCCTAGTGCTCGCGGTCGTGACTGTTGAGCTTGAGGTTCTGGGTTCGATTCCCGGGTCGGTTAAATTAATATTGGGTTTTTTCATCGTCAACTTTTGCAGCCACGGAGTCTGGATTGGTGCCTGGTAGATGGTACTAAGCTCGCCCTCTATTACATACACAATACTGGGGTTTTCCATCAAGACTTACTCAGTAGGAGTCACTGAGTCTGGATTTGTGCCCGATTGATGTCAATAGGCCCGCCCCAATTACATGGGACTTAAATAATTATAACTGGTAAAATGTGGGTGTCCTTTTAGGTACACCTATATTAACCCTAACTTTTCGGGCATTTCAGAGATGAATGATATGTCTACTCTACAAATTCCTAAAAAATAACAGGAATACTTTTTTTTAGGCCCCCTATTCACTTTCGGTGGCGCACGTTTTCCAAAAATCCACATGGTGACACATCATGTTCAGTTCTCTTACCCTTATGGGTAAGTCCGAACATTTGGATAATATGCGCATATTCTCCAAAATACCAGATATACAGTAATTTGAACTTTCACTAGTCATTAAGGAAAGGCTGCGTATTTTAATACAAAGACCTTCAAATTCGCTGCATTCTTTGTATTGTTTATCATTTTTATTATTTTATTTAATTTTACAACGGATATAGTTAGGCCTTCTTCGCACGTTTGAGTAATTAAAGTAATTATAGAGGTCACAATGTAATTGGGGTTTCATGACTATTACTTACGGAGTGCGTACAATACACACATCATTGATAAAAATGTATAATTATTTTTTAAGTGGTCCTATGTAAGCAAAATTGTAAACATTTAAGCAAATGAAATAGACGGCTTCCAAAAAAACCTGTGTGTTTGATTCAGTTTCTTTGCAACCGACTTCTGAAGCTAAAGTTATTTTTCACTTTGTTGTGTTTTTGAAGCCGGTTTTATTTTTTGCAAAAAAGTTTTTTATTTTTTCATTTTTCGTTGTATTTTTGTTTTTACAAATATTAGCTATACCATTATTTTAACATAACATAACATCACGCCTGTAATCCCCGAAGAGTTGGGCTGTGGTGTACCCAATAGTACCTACACCCACATTTAAGCTAGTGCCAGTTATGTTTAAGTCCCATGTAATAGGGGGCGAGTGGTGGCGCTAATCTCTGGATTAGCGCCACCACTCGCCCCTATCCATGCCCTCCATGGCTGCTGCTGATAAATTAATGATGGAAAAACACAATAACACCGTGCTCGACCTGGGAATCGAACCCAGGACCTCATGCTGAGTAGTCGCCACCACTAGACCAACGAGGCAGTCATTTATTTCATGTTCCTCTTTTTGGAAGTCGGTTAAAAAATGGACTATACCGAGTTTCTGTTAAATATTCATATGCGACCTGCGACAATTCTCTGCACTGATCGCACCACGCTATTGCTGTCCCGGCTAAGTACTTTCCCGGGGTAGATTGCCTGGTCTCTCCTGTTTTTTCGGATTGCCATGCTCTGTACGATGAGAGTGAGGGAGGAGAGAGTGTATCTGGGGTTGTAGTTGGTGTGCCGACGGGCGTGATCGCTGAAAGTGTGCATACGTGCATACGTGTAACTAGCTGACTGTCTGCCTATACTCTTTCTACACCGAGCGCTCGTATACACACTATACCTCGGTCCCAGATGGCGCTGACGTCTATACACACTATACCTCGCTCCCAGACGGCGCTGACGTCCTACACCTGTTAGCTATACAATCTCAGGCATAGTACCTAGCAAGGGGAAAGGGTTACTGGGAATAATAACACTGATAGACTTTCATAACTATTTCAGGAAGCGATTCGGAACTTCAGGACTTTTACCGCACTACTTTTCACTGTTTATTTCACTTGTTTATTAATACATAATATTTCCGTACTGATGACTACGATTCTATAAATTTCTGAGGCTACTATCGTACCCCGGAACTATACTGTAACGAAAGCCCTGATTCGCTTCCTGATTTTGGAAAAAATTAATGAAAATTTTGATTATTGGTAGTAACAAATTTTTGGAAAATTACAATTATGTGCTTATATCTAAGTACATTATATACATCACATGGCTCTTACATAAAGTTATTTAGTAATCTTTATTGATATTTAAAAAATATTAATTCCAATAAACCAGACAACTTTTCAAACATTGGCTGGTTGAAGGATCTTTCAGGCTCAATTACACGAAAACTGTCACTGTCTGTAAGTATATAATTGCCATATACAAGGAGAAAGATGACCTATCGAAATCTACTAATTATTTTTATAACACATTTGCTCGTAAAGGGTCTCTTATTTCACACATTTCAATATCGTAATGTATCTCATTATGTACTTGTGCAGTAATGTAATGTAAAACTCACGGTTTATCAAGATGTTCCATCTAAAACGAACGGTACTTTTTTAAATCTTAGCAAAGAGTTTTTATGTCAGAGAAGTGGTCAACATTTTATGAATAAAATTAACTTTGGGAGATGAAATATAATAAATAAACATTTAATTCTTTAATTTAATTAATTTTGACAATAAATTGCAACCATTTATCTGTAACAAAAACACAAAAATATTAATTTACTTTAATAGTAATACTGGCTGTTTTTTGTGTCTTTGCCTTAAAAAAAAGCGCTGATGCTCGTGCATTTCTAATTTGTGAACAAGTAAAAAATTTATTCGTTTAGAAAGTCCGAGTTTTATTTATTTCCTCGCAAATATGTTATAAAACGTCGTATGACATACGTGCGCTTTGATAATTACAGACTCTGCTTTTTTCTAGCCCTCGCCTACGGCTCGGGCAAGCAATATCGCCTCGGCTTTAATTTTCAACTTACCGCACTTATATCATAATGTACTATGTGTCTATGTTTGTTTGTGCCTGCAATGCTCCTTCAACTGTCAATCTGTTATACCAAATTTACAAGTTATGAACAAAGATAGCAGCGCTAGACTGTCATACTCTCGACAACTGGTTTTCTTGAAGGGCTAAGTTATTAAAAAGACTATATCCAGGCCTAGGTCGCAACCTAGCCTACCTGAATTTGACAAAAAATACTAAATTAAACTATAAACTCCACTTGCGAGTTTATATGTGTCTAGCGCTTATGCAAATGCAAATGTTTTTACTATTCTAATCACTAATGCACTTATTTATTCGTCACTAAATTGCCCATATCACTGAATCTACACTGTTTTACGTTAAAAACACAATTTACACTGTTTGGTGACGTTCGTCGCGAACAGTTGGTATATTGGGTTTTTCCATCAGGAACTCCTCAGTAGCAGCAATGGAGTCTGGATTCGTGTCCGGCTGATGGCAAGGGGCTTGCCCCGTATTATATGGGACTTAAACATAACTGGCGAAATGTGGGTGTACTATTAGGTACACCTCTGCCTAACCCTACGGGGATTACAAAGCGTGATGTTATGTCTATGTTATGAACGGGATCTGCACAACGAGAGATTTTCTGTTTAGCTCTTCCCTAGTCGCTGTATAGGTGGCGCTGAACTTAGTACGTTAATGCAAGGAATGGAACCTAAAAAAACTGATTTTAACAAAGCGCGAGAAAACTTTTATTCGGAAGGTAATATACGAAAGTGTCAGTCAACGAGCGCATGTAACGTGACGCAATGTTTTTTTTTCCAAGCGTTTTGGCTTTGGCACCAACTATCGTAGTCAGTTCAACGCCATCTATAGAGTTCTTGGAAACTAAGTTTTTTTTTAATACCTCAAAAGGAAAACCTCTCAATGAACAGCATTCAAAAGATGTCAGTGTCATGTCATCATTGGTATAGAATATAGGGAATCATTCCCTCTATGTTGATTCCCGCGCTCTGTCGACTCGTGAAACAAATGACTTCAGCTTTAAAAAGTTTACGCTAGACCTCGACAAAAAGTCGAACGCTTTTATTTACAACTAAAATCATATTTAACTTAACACAAATATACGCTGAGAGCTCTTTAAACGCTGTTTAGATACTGATCGCGTCCAGTTTCCTTTGTGAAATAAGCGTTTCGATCTGTTACTGTTTCAACTTACTAACTACTAGTGTAATTTTGTGAATCACATTTGCAAGCATTTTCCTTATTTTAAATACTGGAATTTACCTCAATTGCTTTGCATTGCTCATAACCTGGGTAAGGAAAGTTGTTTTTATGAGCGGAATATTTTGTTACAGGTCATGCTTGGATTTGTGGCCGATTAATGGCATCAATGCAACGAGGTCGAATCGCACGTACCTATGTTCCTGTAGAAATATCTAATATTGCTTACATTAATTCAAACACATTCACGTTTGACTGCCAGAAATTATGTCTTCACGCAAGTGTTCTTTTAGACTATGTAGTCATTTTTTCCTTGAGAATATTCGATTGAAGAGAGGAGGGAGGGCAATCATTGGTTTCAAAGACAGCTTTCTTGTTACAGCTTTTACAAGAAAGCTATAAAGTTTCGATTGGCTTTAAAATATTTAGTTGTAAACTAATTTATAAGACTAATAAGTTCAACTCCTGCGAGAGTTGTTCCGTCAGGCTTTATTTATCATATTTGTACTAAGGTTCATCGTAAAAATACTTTCAGTAGCTAACGCATGAAAATAAACAAGTAAATGTGTTCTTCAAACTATTTTATTTCATCACAGCATCGTTCATTGGCGTATCATAATAAATAATATTATTATCTAAACATTATTTAGTACAGGTGGTTGTTGTAGAGTCCGTGAGCGCCATGAGCGCCATAAGCGATGGCACCATGACCCAGGGGAGCGGAGTGTGCACCGTAGACTCCGGCGCTGTAGGCCAGGGGAGCACCGTGAGCACCGTAGACTCCAGCGTTGTAGGCCAGGGGAGAAGCACCGTACACGCCGGCGCTGTAGGCGAGGGGAGCAGCGTGAGCACCGTACGCAACGGCACCGTGAGCAAGGGGAGCGGCGACCGCGCCGTAAGCGGCAACACCGTGAGAGTAGCCGTGCGCCAAGGGAGCGGCGGCGTATCCGTGGGCGAGGGGAGCAGCGTAGGCGACGGGCGCGGCGTGAGCGACGACGGGAGCGGCGTGAGCGTACAGAGCGGGGTCTTTGCGGACAACGGCGTTGAATCCATTGTGGGCGTCAGCGGCGTAGTCGACGGTGCGCTTTGTGCCGTCGGAGTCGAGCAGGGAGTATTGGCCACGTACGGTGTCTCCAACGCGAGTCTCGTGCTGGCTCTTGACGTCACCGGTGTGGGGGTCAGACACACCGTACGAGAAGCTGCTGTAGTCACCGCCGTGAATAGCGCTGCCCTGAGCAGCCGCCACCAGAAGAGCAACAATTACGAACTGGAAACAGAAGGATGGTTTTTAGAAACTATTCATGGCATTACTTTCATAAATGTAGATTAGCAGAACTTTGTGTAATTTTCTTATAATAGTCCCAATTAGTTTAATTGATTTTTTTATGTAATTAATACAATTTTGGAAAATCATCAGGAAAACGAAGATAATCAGGAGAAGTTTTCATTCACAAGAAAAGTATACATCCAATGCTAGATGAAACTGTTTTTCATGTTATTACTATGTTACTTTTTTTCACATCACAAAACTTTTTTCCACTTCATCCGTTTTCACAAACAAACAATTCAAAATTAAAACAAACCTTAGATGCCATTTTGTTTAGTTATTGTATGTTTCACAAGCTAACTGCGAATGATAAATCAGGGTTACCAATTCTCTTTATATACTATTCTTACTTGACCGTTTCTTCGGTAATGATAGGAAGTAACGGACGGCCATGGAAGGTCACCGGTCGATTCGAATCCTGGTATGCAGTGTGGGTAATTTTTAATTAAATGTTTTGTCTAACAATACACTTCAATTAATGGCTATTGACTATATCTTATACAAATTGTCTTTATGCCAATCTCTCTCTACGTTTGCGATGCACAAGCGGTAGTCGTTTGCATGCATAAAATTAAAATTTGTACTACCTGAAAAGGATTACATTGACATTCCTAATTTATTATTGTATTACATTCACTATTATTGACATTAAATTCTGACATAACTACTATATAGAATTGTATTATCACTATCATTGACATTTAATTTTTTGACATAACTAGGTATTATTTTCGCTATTGTATTGTACTAATTTAAAATATAAAGATTACGTAATAACAATGTTTAATGCATGCTAATTTAAAGTGAGAAGAGCAGACGAATATGAAATTGCAATGCTTGTAAAAGGCTGCTAAGTCATAAGTACTAACATAACTTAACACCATATTGTACACTTGGTTCGCAATAAATGTTTTGACTTTGACTTTGACTTTGTCATTGTTATTTTGTCAATTTTACGTTTTAGTCATGTCTGCCTAGGAATTTACTTTCATGAAAACTCTTCAAATTTCATGGGAGTGTTCTATTAAAATTAAGTGTTTTCCTGTTTCATAGGCTACATAAACAGATGGAAATATCACCCATAAACTCAAAAAAGGGTCTCGTGAAACGTTAGTCTTTTTATCTATACTTCATATTATAAAGAGGAAAAATTTGTATTTTTGTATGTAACAAATAAACTTAAAAACTACTGGACCGATTTGAAAAATTCTTCCAGCAATGGCTAGCTACATTATCAGCGAGTAACATAGGCTATACTTTATCCCCGTACTCCCACGGGAACGAGAACTACGTGGGTGAAACCGCGTGACGTCCACTAGTAAATGATATTCCTAGGAAGCGTGTTAGCAAATAATTCTAATATACCTACAAACCTATTATTATACTTTGTATTACCGCCGAGCTTATCAAAATTTTGTAAATGATATAAAAATACGTTCTAATTAACCATTGCGTTTGTTTCATGAAGTAATTATAACTGCGTATATTTTCAAGATATCATCTGACTAATATTAATTACCTTTGTGTCAGAAACTGTCAAAAATGCGTATCAGAATATTAAGGTCAGTGGAATCAACTTGGTGATTTTTTCATAACTATTATTGCAACATGATTTCAGTGTTGGGTATTGGGTATCGCTGCAATACTGATGATGTTATAGAAGTGCGTAGCTTTCTTGTCACTCGCTTTTACAAGAACAATATAAACGTTTGAATTAGCCTGAAAAATCTATCGAAATAATACAGGTATTACAGGTATTTGTATAATAAGTATGTATTTACAAACAAAAAAGTATCTATGTAGTATATCAACTATCTGGTGTCCACGACACAAGCCTCGTTGCTTAGTGTGGCACTAGATGGCGCTGTGTGCAATGTCCAGCGATAATTATTTATTTATTTATATATTGAAGTAAATTTTCAACTACGACAGGGAAACCTTATTTGTCTTGTTTTGTTTATTTATGTTAATTACGCATTAAAAAAAGAACAAGTAAATTGATTCCTCGACAATGACATGCAGTTAAAGATCTCCAAACCAATCATAATCATTGGCATGTTCTAGAACGAAAATTTCAAAGACGTGTGGCATAAGGATAGCATCATCAGCCTATAATGTTCCCACTGCTGGGCCTGAGGACTCTCTATGAGAGGGACTGGGCTATAATCCGCCACGTGGACCCAGTGCGGGTTGGTAGATGTCACATGTCTTTGAGTTATTGGTTCTAAGACATTCCTCACGATGTTTTCCATCACCGTTTTGTGAGCAGTGGTGATGAAATAAATTACACAAAGTAAAACGCCTGGCTGGGTTCGAACCAACGACGGGCCGCCACCACTGAGTTACCGCTGCTCTCAAGTCAACGAAAGCGATACAGCGAAGACGAGTGATCGTCACATGTTTTTTTTAATTCAAAATCTTTGTAAAAATAACATATAAAAAGTCTGCCAAACTGCAAAACAGTTTGTCGGCAGTTGTTCTCGTTTCACAATATAATTTATATCAAATTTCGATAAACTAACATTAAAAAGGGAAGTGAGTGTACAGAAATAAACACCGATAGCTCTAGCTCTTATATATAGCTCTTGAACTGATAAAAACCGAAACTCGGTTTTTATCAGTTGGACTAGGATGGAATTCGGACTCATTCATCCTCTCACTTCGTTATCCTTTACCTTAAGAATATTACTGCTTACAGTTCGTGACATAAGAACAATGAACTCTTGAGTGTACTTTCAATTTCATTCATTAAAAGTTCAGCTAAGTGGTTTGGTGATGGTACTTTTTTGGTGGCGTATTTTTTCATCTCTACTTTTAACTTACTTTCTTTGTTAAATATGTCATTACGAATTTGATTATTGATGCCCTTCTAATTTGTTCCTTACAAAATAAGAAAGGCACTACATTGACATTTAATTACCATCGAAATAATTATAAGTTTCTGGGTACTTGGTTGACGTATTCGTGGAAAATTATCTACTGTTACAACCAGGATACAATTCAGTTTAGTGACCTCATTTGCATGTCTCTTATTTCCTATTAATACTACGTACAGTAACACTCATGTAGGAATTGTATAAAAAGAGAATTGGTAACCCTGATTAAACATTCGCAGCTCGCTCGTGAAACAATAATAACATATCAAAATGGCATCTAAGGTTTGTTTATATTGATTTTGAAAAAAGTTTGCTAAAGCTTTTAGAATGGTTTAATTACTTTTTCTTACAACTTTTTAAAATATTGGGAAAATATGGAGAGATGCCTTTGCCCAGCAGTGGCACAAATTAACAGTACTGGGAAAAGCCAAAGTTACATGATCATAGTTTATTATTTTACGGTTGTATTTAAATCAATGAGGTACTGTAACTAAAACTAGAACTAAAAGAGTAAGAGATAACATATAATTAAAATATACAAAATAACAAAGTAAAGGTTCACACTTTATAATATTACCCCGCCTTTATTCATCAGTATTTTACAACATTATTGTTTCTAAGTACAATTATCTTATTTCCAGTTCGTAATTGTTGCTCTTCTGGTGGCGGCTGCTCAAGGCAGCGCTATCCATGGTGGTGACTACAGCAGCTTTTCGTACGGCGTGTCCGACCCCCACACCGGTGACGTCAAGAGCCAGCACGAGACCCGCGTTGGAGACAGCGTGCGCGGCCAGTACTCGCTTCTCGACTCCGACGGCACAAAGCGCACTGTCGACTATGCCGCTGATGCCCATTCTGGATTCAACGCCGTCGTCCGCAAAGACCCCGCTCTGTACGCTCACGCCGCTCCCGTTGTCGCACACGCCGCGCCCGTCGCCTACGCCACTCTCGCTCACGGATACGCCGCCGCTCCCCTGGCGCACGGCTACTCTCACGGTGTTGCCGCTTACGGCGCGGTCGCCGCTCCCCTGGCTCACGGCGCCGTCGCGTACGGTGCTCACGCTGCTCCCCTCGCCTACAACACCGGTGTGTACGGTGCTTCTCCTCTGGCCTACAGCGCCGGAGTCTACGGTGCTCACGCTTCTCCTCTGGCTCATGGTGCCATCGCTTACGGTGCTCATGGCACTCACGGTCTCTACAACGCCCACCTGTACTAAATAATATTTAGACATAATGTTATTTATTGTAATACGCCAATGAACGATGCTGTGATTAAATAAAATAGTTCGAAGAACTCAAAATTTTGTTGTCATTGTTTTGATTTTCCGTTTTTCTAAAATGTAATTCAGGAACATTTTTAGCCAGCATGGGTCCAAAAGGCCTCTTTAAAGAAATGCAGAAATTGTGCCATTTAAGACTGAGTCAAGAAGTATCTCTGCTACCATTTCCCTACTAATGGTAGTTACCAAATTCATAAGAATAGACTACCTATATTCCACATCATTTACATCCAATTAACATCACTTATAGCAATATTTTTGCGTAGTGCACAGGTCTAAATTTTAACGCAAGAACTAACACTTAAGAATAAACGGCCAGTCCGCCACGCTCTCTAATAACTATGCTTACCAACAAAAAAATCCAAGCAAGGTTTCTATATCAGGAAGAAAATATAAAATTAATAACAGAACACCAAAACAAAGAAATAAGTAGCAACTTAATAATGCAGTGACGTTCATAACTCAGCCTTGTAGTGCAAGCCGCCATTACGACACCACGTCATGAACAGTCTACAAGCATTCGTGTTAATTGTACGATTTATAAACTCACTCTTGTTACTAAACATTTTGTGAATAGATCTCATAATTATGGAAGATGTTATCATTGTTTAAGAAATGTTTTAAACATCTTGTTGGTTCAAGATGATGGTGGTTAATTAATTTGGTAAGAGAATTAATTAGGAACGAGATATGATGAGTTGGAAGATGTTATTAAAACAAGAATAGGCGTGACTGCTCACTGGGATGATACATGTAACAAGATGGTGGAAGAGTTATTATAGGCCAAAGGAGCCCGGAAAATTATGACGATATTGTTTCAAAGATTCGTTTTGGAAACTTACGTACTTAGCTACTTCCTATCGATCATGTTTTATACTGTGCTCAGTATAAGTAACTTGTACTCTTCCTTGTACGTCTTTTTTTATAGAATCTCTGAATTGGTTCTGTGGCCCGTTTTTTATTTTTCAGAGAGAGACGCACAATCCATCCATTTTTTCTTTGACGGGAGGTCAAAGAAAAAATGGATGGATTGTGCGAGGAATGATATGAAAGAGAAAGGAGTAAAAAGGATGCCGTGACGTCAGACAGGGGAGAATGGAAGACGAAAATGTGTTGCGCTGACCCCAAGTAGAATGGGACTCATTTTTGGTTTATCTATTGCTTTAGACAAAAACTTCGACGATTCCACATGGAGCTTCAGCTACTCTTGTAGTGAATGAGAGCGTGAAGATAAACAATAGTTTATTAGTTGTAAATACTAAACATAATTCGGGGTTATGTAATGTGTATGTCTTTTAAATGTCTTTTTACTTACATTTTTGGATATTATTAACCTGAAAATTTAAGCATTCGTCCTCCCTAGGTAGCTTCATGGTCATTTCTTGGAGGCTTAGCAACGGCTTTGGCCTTTTTACCTTCTAATTTATGTTATTTAAGTTTTTGTCTATAATAAATCTTTGTTTACTTTTGTGATGTCAGTTAGTGGCAACCCTAGTTTTATTTTTAATTTATTGCTGGAGCTAGTTGTAGGTTGTATAGGTAAATCACATCGACCTCATCCGATTTTCTTTTTAATAATTTTCTAATTTTAAAATGTAAATTATCTGGAGTTGACAGGAGCCTGGTGGTAGAATGGGCAGTCTACGTTTAGAGCTGAGAGCAGAAACACCTCTGGGAAGCTTCATAAAAGTTTATTTAAAGGGCAGTTCCCCTTATTCTTGAGTTTTAAGTCGGCCTCTCTCCGTGCCGCACCCTCACCTAGAACACCTGGAAACCTTGATGCTTGAGCTGCACAAGCCTGAGGAAGATTTGACGCTCCTCGGCCCTCCTCCACGGTCGGAAGACAGAAGTCCTCGGCCCTCCTCCTACGGCCTGAGGATTGACGGTCCTCGGCCGTCCACCACCGTCTGAAGACGGATGCCCTCGGCCCTTCTCTACGGCCTGAGAGTTGATGGTTCCTCCGTCCTCCTCCACAGTCTGAAGACGGACGTTCTTCAGTTATTTATTCCATTCTGCGTTCATCTTCAGTATTTTCCGCCAGCTTCACTGGCATTAGTGATTTGAGTAGCTCCAGCTTTTTAGGTTAGGATCTTTGTTAATAAATTCTTATAACTCGTTCCCTTGTCAATTTCTTTTAATAGTGCTCCCCTCCAGACTGAAAGTTAGGTAGGTGAGTGCTCAGAGTGACTTTACAGTTTTGTGGATCCTACCCAGGAAATTGTAACGTTACAGTTATTAGGTAGAACATAATTAGTTGCTGTCTTTTAGAGTAATTAACAAAAATCCAAAGAAGTTCCACCTACTTCCTGTCTGTTACGGACTATTGTTTTAAGTATTTTCAAAGTTTTCGCAAGAATGTAGAGATCAGTGCTAAAACAATTTTTTTTTATTTCAGTGTGTCCCTTTATGTGAATACGCAGTCTACGTTTTAAACGTAGACTTCGCCATTTAGGGTGATTCTGAGGATTTGTATACGTATATGTAGTGTTGCAACAATAAAAATTAAGTGGATAAATCTAGATAGATACGAGTACCCTATTCTCAATATAAGTTTTAAGTTATCTTGCTGCTCCCTAACAGGGTCATGTACTCACTAGTTTAAGCTTAACGTGTTAAAATTGGTTGTGTACATTGTGCATTAAATTAAATAAATAAATAAATAAGTGTCACAATAAATTCAGAAAATATATAATTTTATTTACAGATCCAATATTTACAATTTAAAAGTCGGCAGTCTTGTTTTAGTAGTAACGGGCGTAGGGCAAGGGAGCACCGTAGTTGATGGCTCCGAACTTGGCGTAGGCGAAGGGAGCTGCAGCGTATGAGATGGGAGCTGCGATGGCAGGAGCAGCATAGGAGATAGTAGGAGCGGCGTAAGAGATGGCGGGTGCGGCAGCGATGAGGGCAGGGTCCTTGCGGACGACAGCGTTGAAACCTTCGGCTCCGGCAGCGTAGTCCACAGTGCGGCGGGTGCCGTCAGACTCCAGCAGAGAGTACTGACCCTGCACGTTGTCGCCCACGCGGTTCTCGATCTGGTGCTTGAAGTCTCCGGTGAAGGGATCAGCCACGCCATAGGAGAAGCTGGAGAGATCGCTGGCGGCGGCGACGGCCATCACGGCGAAGAGTGCGACGAACTGGAAGCGAAATGAATAGGCTTAAGAAAACATGTAGGTTTTGCCAATGACAAAGAATCCCGTTTGAGAAATAAGTAGGATTATGTTTCTTTCATGAGTTGACTCAAATATAAATTGTTTCTAGATTTTTCAAAATACTACTATTGGGGTTTTCTATCATTATAACTTAATTATTGCACATGCAAGATGAACAAAAGATAAAGAAAAGTAGTGTTTACCTTCACAAACATTTTGAAGAAGTGTTTTTTGTTGTTGTGACTACGTCGATGGATCTTGTGGATCTGATGTTCTTCACAGCACCTGCCCAGCTTTTTATATCAACCGTCAAGTGTTCCAGTTTTATTTTAAGTGTATTTATTATGAAGAAATTCAGGAAGTGTCTTAAAGTCAAGTTCGAATCAGGGCGATGCACCGAATGGAAAGGTCTCAGTTGTTCGAGCTTGTATTTAAATAAACTAGTTTAAAATTATCTTTATGTCTACACCTTTTAAGTTACTCGGATTACGAGTACATACGACTATATTACAGTATTTGTCAAAGTATCAAATTATCGTTGACACGAGCGGATCTAAATTGTATTGTATCCAAATCAGATCACGAGAATCAAGGACCAACAAAAACTCGGAAAGTGATATTGCAGTTTTTTAATTCACAAAAAAATACATACACTATTAAACATTTAGTATAAGATATATTTGAATCTACTGATACAGAGTATTAATTGTTATATTTATCATTAGGATTCCTCGTAGACTTCGCTATTAAAGCTAATTTCCTTTTAAAAACTGACAACAACGTAGCAAGGCTACCAGGATCCGGTCAACTATTACATAGTATATTATTACTTAGTCATACCATAGATATTCATAGAAATATATAACATACAACTTAAAATATAAATGCAAAATCTCGGAGTCCGTTTTACTTGCCGTATCCTTCAACACGTCTTGACTTAAGCCCAAGAGTTATGGGCACTGTGGGGGGCAGGTCCATGAGAAAAGGTTTGGGTGAAAGAAGATCTGGATGTGGCTACTGGAGTGGAAGCCGGGGAAGGTTGGGCACTTGGTGTGGGCCAAGCTTGGGCAGAAGGAGTTGGCCAAGCTTGGGCAGAAGAAATTGGCCACGCTTGGGCACTGGGAGTAGGCCAAGCTTGGTAAGATGGGGCACTAGGAGTCGGCCACGATTGGTAGTTCTGGACTGCCAAGTTCGAGTGCCTTGTGACGTCACCATTGCTTGCAGCCTGTGCATGAGGGGTGGGCACTGGTCTTCCAGCATTATTCACAGTAGCTAAGAAGCCTGTATGATCATCCGCTCTGTAGTCTACCGTTCTTCTGACACCATCAGGTTGTAGCAAAGAGTACTGTCCTAATACAGTGTCCCCTCTCCTACTCTCATGCTGGCTCTTGATATCTCCTGTGTGGGGATCATTGACGTCGTAAGCGAAATTGTAGTTAGGGTTTGAATCGTATTGAAGTCCAAGAAGGATTGGAGCATGGGGCTGATGTAGGACCATGCAAGTGGCTGATAACACCAGGCCGGAGAGGACTGTGAACTGTAAAATAAAGAGATTATTATAATAGGGGTAGAAAATAATCATTGGCAAAAAAGAAACGAGGAGGTTCGGAGGTTCTTGACTCCTATAGCATTACGCCTGTCATCTCCAAATGGTTAGGCAGAGGTGTACCTAGAAGTACACCCACATTTCGCCAGTTATGTTTACGTCCCATGTAATAGGGGGTGAGCCTATTGCCATCAGCCTATGCCTATGGCACAAATCCAGACTCCGTGGCTGCTACTGAAGAATTCTGGTGAAAACCGCAATATTTGCCCGACCCGGGAATCTAACCCAGGGCTTCATGCACAGCAGTCGCAATTGCGACCACTAGACCAAAGAGGCAGTCTGACTACTATAGACAAATTTTGCAAAATAGAAGCTGCTAGGTTTCAACTGATAAAATTGCTAATTAATGCCAAAAAAAAACCTTTTTATATTTAAAAAGTACAGTAGTAAAAAAAGTGGTAAAGTGCAGTAGTGTAAAGTTAGTTTAAGTTTTTGTATTTAATACCTAAGTTTTATTAGGCACAAAATTCGATTCATATTTATAATTCCATGAAGTCTTGGTCTGTAACTCACTGATAAATCATTAGCAAAATTAATTATAGAAAATAAATTACCTTATGGAACATATTTGGTTGTCTCTTCCACTGTTGGGTGAAGTGTGATTCTTCATCAGTTGTCGAACAATTTATATGCAAAGTAAAATGAAAATCAATACTATTTGTGCAATTCATATCGAATTTCTAAGAGTATTAGACCGAGAATAGAACAAGTCTTATGTGTCAAAACTACGACTTACTTTGTAAGAAAAAATGGAGCATAATCTTAGTTCAAGGTACAGTAATTCTAAAGATCGAATATCTTGTATCTCTTACATTCTACGAAGTCAGCTTGCTCTCCTAAACTCATTATGATTCTTAGTCTGTTGAACAATGGAGAATAACCATTAAATTGGTTCAGTGAGTGGACTTTTTAACTTGTAAATGTTGAGGAAAATTGTAAAGAAATTACATTTATTTCTGTTTACATGGTTCCTTGACGGGATGTGATCCGACAACCGCATTACAAATAAATATCCTAAGAGTGGAGTTTAACATCACTAAACACTGCACCAAGCTTTCCTCAATATGCCTGGAGTGTGCACTCAGCTTTTTTGCACATATTATGCGTTCGCCTAGGCATTGTCTGGCAAGGCAGAAAACTGGCTAAAAGGTCAGACGCGATCAAGAAGGCTGTTGGAAGCAGCCTGTATCGAACGATTCCCACTGCAGGAGACCGCATGGCTTGGAGACGTGTCATATGTGGTCGCGATCCTGAACAGTGAGGGAACGACGACAAAGAAGAAGATATCCTGACGTGTAGCTTGTAGACGTATTTCTGTGTCACCAAATTAAGTTTAAATTAAATAGTGCCCGAAACTTTGCAAAATACAGCTCATAGGTTCTATAAGCACCATCTCAAAATATTGCTTTACAATAATTAAATAACAACAACATAGTAGCATAAAGTAGCAGCCTATTAGAGGTCGAACAAATAAGCAGTTCGAACAAACTGTCGCAAAATATATCAAAGCTAAAGTACAGGAGTTAGTCATCCGATATAAAAGTCAACAGATAATTGAAGAGAACGGATCTTACAATTATGTAGGTACCGACAGACAAGTTGCCAGTCCACTACCTACTAATACTACCATAGTAAGATGTTGGCGTCATTGGATAATATAATAATAATAACCCACTTATTATCATGGTCAGTTTTCCTTAGAAAGAGAGCTGAATTCAATGTGGCTTTTTCTAATGAAAATATTTCTTGCCTTGCCTTATTTGGCAAACTTCCATGTTAGTTTTTTATCATAATGTTAACAAAGAGAACCATGCTATTTGATATCTTAACTTTCAAACAAAACACCAGTACTTGATATTTCCGAAACAGAAAGAATATGGTTTTTGTCTTCATAATAGAATGGACCACGATCTCGCCTGATGGAAAGCGATTGATGAGGTCTGTGGTGCCTAGGGCCAGAAGGCTTGGTCTTTTTCTTAATGGAGAAGGCAGTTCTGAAACCAATACGCTAGGTATTAGCTCGTTCCAAGCATCTTTATTGGTTGAAATCTGTTAATATAATTTTTTATTTCAAAATATGTAGTTGGACCGTAACTCATCTACAATCAGCTATGACAGGCCTCCTTTTTTATTCTTTTCGCAGTCTGACATGAATAAGGAACTAATAAAATATCGAAACTATTACTTCATCTATATGACATTTATCATCAAACATGCTTTGTGTGACAGAAGTACCAACCAAACACGCTGTCAAACATTTTAATAAGGGAAACGCCCACGATCCCAATATCGTATCGTTTTTATAACATGTCAGAAATTCACTTATTCAATGCGGAATTACGAGCAATAATGGCCGACCTTGATGCACGCCCGCGTTCTGGTTGTGGTCCATTACTACCTTTCGGTATTGGCTATACTGAGAGCGGAAAGCGATTTCGCTTATGGATACTTATAGATATTTTTCGGCATAATTGTCATTTTATTCCGTGCATTCCTGGTCTGAGCGAGTCTCTCAACCAAGTGATCTCTTCAATGGCATCTACCCATCTGGCTGTTGACCTGTCACCACTTCGTTTTCGTCATTTGGCCGGGTTTTGTATTTACTGCCGCCATTCCTGCTCAGGTATATATGCCCAGATTTCTCCATGCTAAATTTCCTTTAACTTTTTTTTAGATAAGTGTGAAACCGGCCTAAAATTGTATATATCGCCTTTTACCGTAAGAATTATTTGAAATAGGTACCTAATCTGACAACAATTTAACCCAATGTACCAAGTATTTACCTTGCGGTATCCCTTAAAAGAATAGCCCGAATGATTTCGTCTAATCGCTCGCAACGGAGCAGAGGGTCAACAGTTTTCCATAAAAATAACATAAATTCCGTCATATATTGGATTTTATTTTAATGTTTCATTAATTTTCTAGTTCTTTGTTTTGATACAGTATACATATATAAGAGAACGTTTATTTTGGATCAGGCCACAATATTTAATTTTGTAGAACTATGATGACATCATTGAAGGACAAAAAAATATTGTAACATTATATTTCATACTTATTATAAACCCTATAAAGTAGTTAAATAAAAAATAACATTCATATAGTCAAAGTGAAGCCGTGAGCTAAATGATTATATATATACGTTATACCTAAGTGTAATGAAAATAACATAGAGCAGCGGTGGCCCAGTGGTGGCGGCCCTGACTTACAAACAGTAAGTCGTGGGTTTGAACCCAGACCGGCGCATTACTTTGTGTAATTTATTTCATCACCACTGCTCAACGGTGAAGGAAAACATCGCGAGGAAACCGGCATGTCTTAGAACCAAAACACAAGTGACATCTACCAATCCGCATTGGGCCCGCGTGGTGGATTATAGCCTCTTCCCTCTCATTGAGAAGAGGCCGTGTCCCAGCTGTGGCAACATTATAGGCTGATGATAAATGAAAATAAAACCTTTGTTCTATAACCTTCAACGACAATGACATCGAAAACACTGCACAGTGTTTTGTATTTGAACAGTTTCTTGGGCTTCTTCTTTCGTCTCGATGGTACGTCATACCAAATCACTTAGGCACAAGGAGTAGTTCAAATTATGTAGCCAGTCAATCTAAACGTAGTCTTAACAAGCTAAACGTAGGTACACTTTGGCTACTCCAGCAAATGGGGCCAAGATCTGGTCTTGAGGTACATGAAATAAGCCTTCTGGAGCGGCATTAATCTAAAGCGGACTGCTTTCCATATATCTGGTACACCCTGGACAGCTGCTTGTAATCGGCACCATAAAGTATACCTGATAAATCTTTTCACTACGATGGAACAACCAAACAGTTGCTTGTCACTTAAGTTCCTACAAAAAAAAATCCTAAGAGTAGAATTACGCACATACAAAAACCTTCGGTACCACCAAACCAGTTTAATTAACTGAAAAAAAAACACGCAATCTTAACGGTTCATTATTTAAGCTCATCATATTGTAAAAAAACGTGCTCATCTCAGCCAATTAAAGTTTACGTAAGTGCGACCTCTTAGTGACCGGCCGTGGCATTGAACTCGGCACTGCACGCTGCGCTTGCCCCGAGCGCCGAAATCTGACAACCATCGTTGCATAATGGATGGTGCGAGTGAGGAGATTGTGGCGTTTTTGTTTTCTTGTTGAAACAACACAACTATTGTGAAAATTGACAGGAATCAATGTTTAAGGTAAACAGACATTAAAAAGCATAATGCCGAAACGGTCAAATTTTCTCAATAAACCTTGAGCCTTTAGCGATAAAATTGAAAATTTATTTAAGAGATTGTAAAAGCTTGATGTTCTGGCGTATATACCTAATTTGTAAAAAACTAGCCCGTGTTTTAGATGTGTCAATTATAGCCAGCTTGAAGTCATTATTGTTCAGAGATTTGTTTTGAGTGTAAAAATGTGAACCCCTAAATGCCAATATGATAAAGCATCTAACCAACCATGTTGGGGTATCAACTATGTTGGGGTCGGCTTCCAGTCTAACCGAATGCAGCTGAATACCAGTATTTTACATGGAGCGACTGCCTATCTGACCTCTACAACCCAGTTAGTACTGGGTAATACGATACCCCTTGGTGAGACTGGTTGTCAGACTTTTTGGGCCACTGACTACCTGTAACGACTGTCAAAGCTCTACAAATGACAGCCGGGACCAACAGCTTAACGTGCTTTCCGAGGCACAGGAAAACTCGGTATGTAGTCAACCATCCACAGACCAACCTAGGCAAGCATGGCTTAACCACCCCCACGACCTGACCCGATCGACCCGAGCGGCTGTTATTATTTAGCCACGAGCTCCTCCCAATATGATAAAGCGTTTCATTAAAATAAATTTGGCTTGCCAGCTGCAAAATGTTGCCCCAAGTTATCACATAAACAAATCGTCTAGTTTCTTTGTTTAGCATATTGACTTTGTTTCCAATCATAACTCACATGATGAGTTAATTATTAGTTGTTCTCAACCACACCATTATTTTTAGGGTTCCAAAAAAGCAGTGATAGATAGTGGTGTGACCGTTGGACTGCCAAGTCTGCCAAGGTCTCGAGTTCGAACCCAAGGCACGCCCCTCTGATTTTTCGGGATTCATGTATGTGTTCATTGTATAATTATCACTTGCTTCGGTGAAGGAAAACATCGTGAGGAAACAAGCATGCCTGAGAGATATTTCCCGACGGCATGTTAAAGCCTAGTCAGAGGCTCATGGGCGGCTTAAAACCTCTGACAGCAGGTTAGGCGCTAACCACACGATAAAGAAAGAAGGGTTCCGTACCCAATGGGTAAAAACGGGACCCTATGACTAAGACTTCACTGTCCGTCTGTCTGTCTGTCTGTGACCAGGCTGTATCTTATATGAACCGTGATAGCCAGACAGTTGAAATTTTCACAGAATGTGTATTTCTGTTGCCGCTGTAACAACAAACAAATATAATAAAAAACGGGAACCTTTGCGCGAGTTTGATTTGCACTTGTTGTGTTTTAGAAAACGCTAGTCTTAAGACTTGAGCTACAACATAACGGTGAGCGATTCTTCGGGTAATTATTTTCTGTCTCACATGATGTAACTTGCTCTCACGTCCTGCTTATAATTATATTGTTAATCTAATACGATTTAAGGCTAGTTAATTTTGTACTCTCATGTTGTTGGTACTTGTGTAAACAAAAATGCACCGTTTAATCCTTATAACTTATGCGAGACGACAAAAAAAAACTAATTAGTCCGTCAGTTAGATTATCAAAAAAAAATTGACACGTGTTTTTTCTTTTGTTACGTAAACCAAAATTGACGAAGATATGACGCTTTTAAAATTCTCAATACGTCACGCCTAGGTATAATTTTTACCTAGTTCTGACGTCACGAGCCCCCACTCCCGAGTTTTGTTGCGTTTTATCTTTGTCAATATTCATTGATTTACAAAAACAAAAAATACGTGTCCATTAATTTCCAATATTCTAGCTGACAGACTAAATAGATTTGCAATTTTTTGATACTGTCGTCATGCCTATTCGGTAGTACCTATACAAGATATTTCTAATTTGGTTATTGTAAGTATGTAGTTTAGGTTATCAGTTTAAGTTCTTAGCTGTCTCATTAGCTGTTATAAATAAATAAAGGCTCACATTTCGTCAATTAAGTCCCATGTAATAGGGAGACGAGTCAATTGTGATTATTATACATCCAGACTCCTTGACTGCTACTGAGAAATCTGAGGTGGAAACCCAATAACTCTTTGCCGAATCTAGGAATAATGCTCAGGTGTACTAATAGGATCTAGGAATAATGTCACTACTTGCGACCACTAAACTAACAAGAATATATTGTGTTTAAATATTTTGAATAAGTAAATAGGCTAGTTTCCACCATCAATAAATTGCAAATCTATTTACTCCGTCAGTTAGAGTATTGGAAAATAATCGACACGTATGTTTTGTTTTGTAAATCAATGAATATTGACAAAGATAAAACGCATAAAAACTCGGGAGTTGGGGGGGTCTCGTGACGTCAGAACGCACTAAAAATTATACCACGGCGTGACGTATTGAGAATTTTAAAAGCGTTGGATGGTTTTTTTTTAGTCATCTACCCTATTAGATATTATGTTATTGCATTTACCTATAGCAAACTGTCAATTTATTGCATTTACTGCAAAAAGTCAATTAATTTTAATTGAAAATCTTAGGACGATAAAATATCAATAAAAATTGTAAAAACTAGTAGCAACTAGGTAGTCAATCTTTAATCAAGATTCTAGTAATTACATTAATGTTATTGAAACCATTAAATTCTTGACAATAAAATCAGTTTTCAAATGCTAATACAATTTGAATGTCTCTAAAACCGAAATAGAACATAAATTTTGCGTGACTATTATTTTTGCATATTAATGAGCTCCCGGTTGATTGATCTGATGTAATTGAGGGACATTAAACTACGATAACTATTAATTAGGAAACATTTCAGATATGTATCATACATAGTCATATTGTTTATTGAGAGCAGCGGTGGCCTAGTGGTGGCGGCCCCGACTTACGAACAGTAAGTCGTGGGCTCGAACGCAGACAGGCGCATTACTTTGTGTAATTTATTTCATCACCTCTGCTCTCAAAACGGTGAAGGAAAACATCGTGAGGAAACCGGCATGTCCTAGAACCAAAAAATTCGAAGACATGTGACATCTACCAATCCGCACTGGGCCCGCGTGGTGGCTTATAGCCCATTCCCTGTCATAGAGAGGAGGCCTGTGTCCCAGCAGTGGGAACATTAATAGGCTGATGATGATGATGATGATAGTTATTATTAATCGATTTGAATGACGCCACCCCAAATAAATTGGTATAGTGTAAAGAGCATGACGAATCAGTGCATCCCTACTCAAGCCATTCCAGCTGTTAAAAATCTCCCACAGCATTATAACGCTGCTTTGGTTAATCTGGGAGTCATTAAACAGACTCTGAACTCAAAAATTTGCTTAGGTGGAAATTCCTAGATGACTATGCCCGTTTTTTTTTCGGATGGGGAATCATCAAATGACTCCTCCCGCTCTGGGCGGAGCTGGAGGAAGTGTCAGACTTTTACTGACTAAAACCTATCCATGTTCCTTCATCGCCCATGTGTTCCAGGGCCACGGTATCTCTTTCGAACAGTCCCGCAGCCCCGGCAGGCATCGGCCATTGCGGACCTCTTCCTTTTGCTGACTTTCTTTAAGGCGCGCGTGGAACACGAACGCGCCGTCGACAGCAGACCGGACGGCGAGCTAGCCCATAGCTCTCCGTCCACAGGGTTGCGCCTGCGCGGCCGTCTCAGTCTCGGGGCGTCTCACGCGGCGGCCGGGACGTGACGTTCTCTCCCTCTCACGTTCCGCCACCTCCTTTGCTAGCATGACTACTTCGCATAAGGAGGCGACGGCGTCCCATTTTGTTTCGCTCCGGACCGTGGATTGAACCAAGGCCGGACGCAAGAGGTCGCCGCCGCCGAAGATGACTACGAGTATGCCTTTGGGCAGCTACCAGGTGGCTTATAAACGGATTTGATAGTGCAGCTGCAAACATCCAAGTTGATAATATATGGTGCTGATCCACAAACTATGAGGCACTTAACACCGTGTCCTAAGTGTCCTGTTGTTTGGTCATTACATGAACTGAAGGACGCTACTGAAGGCGCAAAACTAGTGCCGCGACACGCTAAGAAGAAAAAGAATGTAAATGTGGTGCTGTTTCACAAACGGTGGGGTGTTTATTATCGTGTGCTGCGTGTCTCGTTGTTGACCCACTTAAGGAACTGATAGACGCTAATGGAGGCCGAAATAATAAGTTTATCATCATCAGGCAGGACTCTTGCTCTAATCCCAATTCATTCGGGGTCGGCGTAGCATGTCTTCTTCTTCCATACTTCTCTATTACTCGTCATCTCAGCAGTCACCTCCTTTCTTACCATATCATCCTTTACACAGTCAACATACCTAACTGTCATCCCCCCATCTAGCCTTTTCCCAACTATGTTGGGGTCGGCTTCCAGTTTTACCGGATGCAGCTGAATACCAGTATTTTACATGGAGCGACTGCCTATCTGACCTCCACAACCCAGTTACTACCGGGTAATACGATACCCCTTGGCTTAACCAAGGGACCCAAAAAGTCTGACAACCAGTCTTAACTGGTGGTCAGACTTTTTGGGCCTCTGACTACCTAACGACTGCCAAAGATCTACAAATGACAGCCGGGACCTAACGTGCAGCTTAACGTGCTTTCCGAGGCACAGAGGAAACTCGGTATGTAATGGGCGGTCACCCATCCACAGACCAACCTAAGGAAGCACGGCTTAACATAACGATCGACCCGAACGGCTGTTATTATATAGCCACGAGCTCCTCCAACATACCTAACTATCTTGTCAAGTATTTGCATTTATCGTATTCGTTCGCAGGTAGGTGTCATGGTGGTACCACTGGCTTCAAGTCCAAAAGGCTATTTATAATCCGCGACCAGGATATAGCTGCTTATATACTCACTTATGTAGCCTGCAGCGTACTTGATTAAAAAACCAAAGTACGTTTAGACGACCTTCCATTTTTTGCAAATCATTAAGCCAGCCGGCGGCGTCTACAAGTATATAGGTAGCTATTTGTACTACATATAAATTAGTAAGTGTTTACGGAACTACGAATAAATTTGAACACCTACATTGAAACTGTGTGCTGTTAAATATCACCGATACATTTGGAGCTTCAGTGGAAGTGCGTAGCAACATGCTGGTTAATATATGAATATAGTAACTGTGAGATTATTATAAAATTGGTTCCCTACTTGAATCGGATTGCTAACAAATTCAGGGGTTCTAATTAATACGGAAGCCTCATCCTTTTTCTAACATAGCCTAAGTTACTCCTTATAATATCAGCTATCTGCCAGTTATACCGGTCTAGCCGTTTTGGAGATTAGCCGGAACAAACAGACAGACGATCAATTTTTCTTTGTTTATTACTTTTATATGAATTCAGTGATAAAGCTTTTATTTTGAAATTGATCCTTCAGGTGTACATATCTATATTTCGCGTTTCTAGTAATGTACGGTCGAACAAGCTATTTGGTTAGCAGTTTAACCAACAAATTATATTGTAAAATGTAAACCAAATAGCTTGTTCGACCGTACATATTTTCATAATAAGTGCAAGCCTACTGCCGGATCCCATTTCAAGATTGTTGTTTTTGGAACAAAAATCTTTTTGAAAAAAATATTTTGTGTGGTCAATAATTAAAAATTATGCATTGTTTGATTCAATGGATAGCTTATTTCGACAAAATAGTAGAAATACATTTAATAAGGAGTTCACGACATTTACCTACTAATAAAAAATAAACCCAAAACAAAAATCATCTTTTTAAAAGTTCTTGAGCATTATCGTGTTCTGACAACAATATCTATAGAGTGTACATTTAATTTTCATTCTAAAGCATTTATGTAAAATTGCAATTATCTTTTATGCTTGCTCAAACGTCCGCATGTTGGAAGCTGATACTACAGACTTTTGAAACATAAGGAAATAATGTCGTAGGTGAAACACGAGATTTTTGTTCGACATTTTATTTTAAATGCATATTTTACAACGGATCATTTTTAAAAATAGCAAAATGCACTCCATTGCTTTGAAAAAAATACTTTTCGTAATAGCAAAAGAAATTGTGCGATGCTTTATGTAATAAAATGTTTATGTGTTTATGTGCTATGTTTATGTACTTAGTATAAAAATAATGTGTTTTTTTTGGATGTTGGTTTTCTGATGGTATTTTTGTAACCCTACCAACATAGTGTATAAGTTCCAATTGTTACTAACCATCATGGATCGTTGTAATCTGACATGAATAAATTAAATTAAATTTGTGTCATTTATTTCGTCATCATTGCTCTCAAAGCGGTGAAGGAAGGCACGTTGTTAAAAACAATGTCCAAGAAACAAAAAATCGAAGATTATGGGACATCTGCCAACGTTGGGCCTTACAGCCCAATTCCCTCATATGAAGAGGAGGCTTTTGTGTTACTGGGAACATCACAGGCTGATGAAGCCTCGTTGGTCCTGGGTTCGATTCCAAGGTCGGGCAAAGAGTTATAAGGCTTTCCATTAGGAATTTCGAAATAGCAGCCATGGACGGCCCGCATGGCTGGCATGGCTTCGTGCCCGGTTGATGGCAATAGGCTCACCTCCTATTACATGGGAACTTAACTAACATAGTCGAAATGTGGGTGTACCTTTACGTCCACTTCTGTCTAATCCTTCGGGGATTACAAGCGTGATGTTATGAATTGTTATGCTATATACATCAAAAGTGTAAAACAGAATCACAGTCACAACATCTCGCTAAAATTCAAAATACGAACCTCCGCATTATCAAACTCAGTCAATAAAATCATGGAATTGAATAAAAAAAAAACACGATCAAACAAATGACATAACACATCATAACAGAAAACATCTTCAACGGAATTAACATAAGGAATTCTCACGATGTAATGTATTCAGACGGATTAGCATAGAGATGAGTAATACTGCTCATCGCGGTCAATGACACCGATCGGATGAGCTTATGAATGGAAGCACGTGGTATACGAGAGGTGACTTCGTTGGCGCCACGGTAGGGTTGTCACAAGATCTTGAACTAGTTTTTAATAAGATCGGCTGAGAAAATTATCTTGGAGAATTTTTGATAGCGTATTCGATTCATGGTGAAATGGTGGTAGATTGGTGGCGGTAGGAACAGGTGGTGTAAATACAAAAGTTCTTAGCTACGTAGACCTGCTGATGAGGATTGGTGTGATATATGTAAACAGTATATTCGTTGTCCTTGTAGATTCCTATATGCGTGTTAACTTTTATCTTCGATTACGTTTTTTGTTTAAACTGCCATGGTCACTAATATTATGTCATTTGTAGATCTTTGATAGTCTTTACAGGCAGTCAGTGGCCCGAATATCTGACAAGCAGTCTTACCAAGGGGTATCGTATTATCCACGGGATTTTTATCTTGATTACTATTTGTTTTTTGTTCCTGATATTTCGGCTCTGTTGCAAGCACCATGATCACGGATAAACTGAAGTCATTGCGGGTAGGTGTTTATAAGCAGACAAATCGGTCTATCCTCTTTCTTGGTCGTTTTTTTTTCTATTGAAAACTTGGTAAATATCCCGTGTTCAGTGTTAATGATAATTTAAAATGAAATGTAACACACATTAAAACAAACTCACCTATTTGTGATACGTTTCAACAATCCACATATATGGAAACAAAAGAACTTTTAGAACCTTTCGGGGAATGCAACAGTGCAGTGCCCGTTTGGGACACTGCCCAGCATAGATCTTTTTTGGTTTCCTAGTTGTATTCGAGTACCTATAGTGCTAACAATTGTGCATTTATTTTTTTCATATATATGTCGTATATATGACATAATAATATAATAGTATGGCCTTGCATTTAAATAATAACAGTAATTTGTCCGCGTTTAAATAGAATGCATAAATTGCTTTTCCGGGTTTTTATTAGACTACTAACATTAATGGTAATATGCAAAATGTAACCTATTCCATGACTTTAAACAACTTTTTTTCATGTCGTGACTCACATAAGGCACTGTCAGTTTCGATTCTTTGATTTGATAGCCCTAACTATGCGTATTTATTACTTGGGTGTGAGAACACTGCTCATGATATTTTGATCATTAAACTATTGTACAGACATTAGGTACAACATACAGTTCGGAATGATTGCTAATCGCAATAAAATTGTTGTCGTGACCCGCGAAGTTGTCAATTGTCTCCTTAGATGCCAAATCTTGCAAAACCCTCGGGTGCGAACCTCTGGAGATCTCCGATTCCTATGTACTGAGGAAAATCTTTGTATTACTGTACGGCAATATACTTCTTCAATAAGATGATTTGCTAAATGTTTATTATATAACAATGAAATGAGAAAGATCTGACTTGAACTTTACAAGAAAGTCGATGATACTCTACCTACTCACTTGAAGACACATCTGCCTATACAAGGCTGAAGCCAAGGAATCACAGATTTTCGGTAAGGACTCAGGTCTGCGTGCTCGCGCCCGGCCTATGTAACCATATTTTTTTTGCATCGGCTCACCTCTCTCAAAATATCACCCTCAGCCACTGCGACTCAATGATTGTGAGGATCGTCACGTGATTCGTGAAGTCCATCGCACGGTGATATTGTCGTCTGTGCATGAGTTCGCAGTTTAGGCTTAATGCTGCTAATGGGCGTATGATTTGGCATGGTACAGCCATCAGATTAAGAAGAGCGTTTTTCTTATTTACGAAGAAGATTTACAGAAACTTTTTCATAGTGTATCATATAGCTTTCCACTTCTATTATTTTTTTCTTTATTAATAATTTTATTTTTCCACTCAATGATATGTGCGTAGTTATAACCTCATCAAATTAAATATGCGTATCGTGATCATTTATAACCAGCCTATTATTATCTTCGGTTCACTGATTAATCTTTTTTGCCAACTACACTTTAAACACCTAATCAAAATGATCAGTAATAAACCACTCACCTAAACTAATAGCTAACAAGTTGTTTTATTTTAACTCGCTTCAAAAATAACTGCCCGCTATTTTCAACCTCAATCATGAAAGTAGTCTTCTTAAAATAACCATTTTTTACTTTCTGATGTCTGTTTTCGTCGAATAAGATTGAAATCGGTGCGCGTACGCAGCTGCCGACAGCAACAAAGGTCGTTACATCGTGTACGAAGTCTTTGTTTGTACAGACACGAAAAAGTAAGGAGAAGGTTTATAATACGTGATAAAGTACACTTTGTGGTTAATTTTTTTATTTCCTACTAGTTCTATGAGCTACTGGTCCATGAAAGAGCTATTCAAGGGCGATTTACCCATCCCCTTAAAACGTATGCTAATGGACATGTTTATTCTCCCGATCCTGACATATGGTGCACAGACTTGGTTTTTGACTAACGTCCAGAAGTCCAAACTCAAGGTCTGCAAACGAGCAATGGAGCGCAGTATACTGAATGTAAAAATAACTGACCGCATAAGGAACACCACACTGCGCTCCAGAACGGAAATTGCCGACGTAGCTTATAAAGCTGTGAGACTAAAATGGGATTGGGCAGGCCATGTCTGTCGGATGCCCGCACAGCTGTGGGCCTGAATATCGCAGGAGCCCTGAGACAGCTAGACGAGGTCGCGGCAGACCGAGAAGATAGCGGGACGTCTTGGATGGCTTCCTGGTGAATTGGCGAGAAGAAGCACACCATCGCGAGAAGTGGAAGGAATGAGGGGCAGGCCTTTGCTCAGGAGTGGGACAATACGGGCTAACAAAAAAAAAAAACTAGTTCTATCTATGGGTATGAAAGAATAGGGTGTAAAGTTCTATCCCCAATAGAAATGGGAGGATCCTCCGTCCAGACAAGTATGGTGCCTACTGCCCGACAATAGGCTAGTGTCCACCATCAATAAATTGCAATTCTATTTAGTCCGTTAGTTAGATAATTGGAAAATAATGGACACGTATTTTTTGTTTTTGTAAATCAATGAATATTGACAAAGATAAAACGCATAAAAACCCCGGAGTGGGGGGCTCGTGACGTCAGAACGCACTAAAAATATCGTATTTTAGAATGTCGGTGTTAGTTCTTCATTTGTGTCATAGATCACGCTGTTGTACATTTTGTATTATGTTGCTGTGGTACTTTTGGTTTCCGAAAGTCTCCAGTTCCCAGTCCGAAACAGTTGGCCAGGTTTTATCAGATTTCACTTCAACTTATTTATCATCATCATCATTATGTGCCAAGCTTATTCCCCAACATATTTTTGGGGTGGGCATCACTTTGAACTGATCATGTTCCTTTATTTCAAAAACATTAATGACTTGTGCTTCTGTATTTTTTTTCTATTTTGTAATTCAAATTCTCTGCTCAAACTAATAGAGGCTAGTAAATCGAGGTTATTTTTACTTAGTTTTTGTGCCAAATGATATAATTTGCGTGAGGAGAATGGTCACGGTGATTCAGAAGTCAGCAATGGTCGAGGGTCAAAGTCTTGGTATATCCTTGTAATTTTTAGTTTTATTATTTAAACATTTTTATTTTAGGATTAAATTGCTCTGTGGGTGGAAAACTTATCTGATATGGTTTAGTAAACTAGCTACCTAAATCGGGTAGCTAAGTATAGGTACGTACAAAATGCCTAATTTGGTTTGTAGACTGAAACTGTTCCGCTGTATTATTTATTTTCTGGAGTGGCATGGTGTACAGTTAGCTAGCCATATGATTATCGTAATGACTTTCTCACTTATTAACTTACTAAGTTTCATAGAATATTGTATTTGCTTATCTATCTTTAGATAGATATCTAGATAGGTAAGCAATTTTCCGTTATCTATGCTAATCAATATTGAATTGAACGTCATTGAAAGAAGCTCTAACTGCGTATCAAATTAGTTATCGATGTAATAATGATATTAACTACCTACATCTTTTTGAAAGAAGAAAAAAAAATATTGACTTCAATAATTGCACAAGAAACATTTATCTAAGCAATATGCAACGTTACAACTAAGGAAAAGAGTGTTTACGATGAGCTTTGGCACCCAATGTAAGATGTAACTTGTGTTTAGGGTGCCAGAAAGAAGTTAGATAGGTAAGTACATTATATTCCAAAAAACATTACAATATACGAAGCATTATCTTGTATGCTTCTTATGACTTCTTTTTCTGACACGTGCAAGGCAATTTGCAAAAAAGCCACACAAATATGGCCAAGTCAAGATGACAATCGACTGTCATACATTCGTCAACGCAAGCACGATTCAAATCTCTTTTTCAAGTAGCTCGTTGCTATTTAAGCATTTAATAAAATATTCCTACAATAGACGCTCAGTAAAAAAGGCACGTCAGATGATTGTCATCTCAACTCGCCTTAACGACTGTGTGCACACGAATTTACCATTTAATTTAAATAAAAAGCATTGTTCTTTGTCTAAAGTCCGATGGCCGATCTGGATCAATTATATCTGGCAATGGTACCCACATTTATCAATTTACAATGCATTAGTGCTGGCATTTATTTAAAATTGTTGGTATGTGTCATGGTCTTCGGCCACGGACTAACTTATAATACTAGATTGTTTAGAAAGTCAATAATTTTAATCTTTATCAATTGTAAGGGTAAAAAAAAATCCGATTGATTTCCTAAGGCAACTGTTGTAAGGTAGGCATAAAATATACGTAATGAACTTTTTTATTTATTTTTTATGATGTAAAGAATAAAATAATAATTAAAAAATCAAGTGACATTTAACAAATTAATTGGTATTTTATTAGATTAGATCATGGCGATATTATAATGATTTACTTTTAGTAGTAGTTATTACATTAAGCTGTTTAAGGTACGGTTCTGCCGACCACGGCGGCACAGTCACTCCAACCAGTTGAGCATGTGTAGCGTCGACATCTACCGGAGCGTTTTCATAGGTTTACATAGCAAACAGTTGTGTAGTACTCATAAGTGTCGCTGCGGTTAGTAACGGAGACGTTTCATGATGTTGTTAACATTTTATTTAGGTAACTGAATGGAATTAAAATATAGAACAAAACTAGAAAATCGGGGAAAAATTGAAATTGGAAGAAATTCCTAATGATAAATGATAAATGATGTTTATTTTGCAAGTAGGGTTTTACAAACACTTTTACACGTAATTTTTTTTTTAAACTAGTTGGGGCCGGTGTTTCGTACCTGACTACTCTGAGAAGAAACAGCCGAAACAAACTCAGAGGTCATAGTCTCTTTTGAAGTCCAGACAATCTTGATCAATTCACATGAGGACTATGCAGATTAGTGTCTGATATGGTCTTTTGAAGAAAGAACCACACAGTTCGAGTTCAAGGTCAGGCAAAATAACACTTTGCCTAAACTGGAACTCGAACCCAAGACCTCGTGCTCCGCAGTCGCGCTTACGATCACAAGGCCAACGACCAACAAATATTAAACTTCAATAAAAAATACTGGAATCTTCTCCATTCTTTTTTATTTTATTTCATTTACTCTAATAGATTTAGTAGTAGAGATGTTTTGTAGCTATTCCTTAAAAAAAAAAACCTTTTAGAAAAAGACTGTATCCTGAGATTCAGCCGAAGTAATCAAAAATTAGAGCTACTTAATTATATATTTATATTTTATTCGCTTCAATTTAACAGCGCTTGAAGTAAAAATCTTATGACGACACAATTAATTAAGTAATTAACTTGACGTCAAGTAATTCAATGACAAATTAATTAGAGTAAGTATCAATAGCTTATACATACCTATCTGTTTGTAGTTATATTAATTATTTAATTAGATACATTACGCACTGTGCGTAGTTTACGTTTTTTTTTCCTTAATTGGAGCGGTTTTTTTCCTTGGTTACTACGTAATAGTTATCAGTATGCCTTGGAATGTTCACCGAAATGCTTTTCTAACATGTTTATTCAAAAAATCTATTTACGTAACTAACTCATAAAAACAACCTCTTCATCATCTGCCTAGCCTTTTCCCAACTATGTTGGGGTCAGCTTCCAGTTTAACTGGATGCGGCTGAATATCAGAATTTTACATTGACCGACTACCTATCTGACCTCCGCAACCAAGTTAGTACTGGGTAATACGATACCCCTTGGTAAGACTACTTGGTAGACTTTCGAGCCACTGACAAAGATCTATAAATAACAGCTGGGACCAACGATTTAACGTGCATTCCGAGGTACAGAGAAAACGCGGTATGTAATCAGTAGGTCAGCCATCCACGGACCAACCTAGGCAAGCGTCACTTAACCTAGGCTACCTGTAACGACCATCATTAAAACAACCTACGCTACACTTTTCAACTTCAATATCAACAATTAAAATTTATGATTAATCGATGGCCGATTACATGTCAAATTAACATTTACGAACAATTGTTTTAAAAAAAGAACGATTAAATCACCGCACATTGAAACGGGAAGGTCATCCAAGGCTATTTGTTTACGCTTTAGATTTTAATGAGTGGTCGTAAAATTTTAGATTTTTTGTGATATCTTTCGATCTAAAGCACAAGTAATGGTTCGACCACATTTTTATTAGACTAAGACTGTATTAAAATGTCAAAGTTGTTAATGGCATGCCTATGGAATTGATAAATAAGAATTAATAATTTTCTTACATGTAGAGTAGGTACCTATGTAAAGTGATCATCATCATCATTTCAGCCGAAAGACGTCCACTGCTGGACATAGGCCTCCCCCAAGTTTCGCCACATTGACCGGTCATGTGCGACTCGCATCTAGCGGATTCCCGCAACCTTCCCCAGGTCATCAGTCCACCTATTGGGAGGTCTTCCAACGTAACGTCTTCCGGTTCGCGGTCGCCACTCCAGAACTTTTCGGCCCCGTCAGCCATCCGTTTTGCGAGCAATGTGCCCTGCCCACTGTCACTTAATTTTGGCAATTCTTCGGGCTACGTCGGTAACCTTGGTTGTCTTGCGGATGTCTTCATTTCTGATTCGATCGCGCAAAGGAAACTCCGAGCATAGCCCTCTCCGTTTCTCTTTGGGTGACCTGGGCCCGTGGGCCTTCTGATGACATGTAAAGTAAATAATAATATTAATCACGCTAAGATTTAATTATCCACAGAAGATACTTCTTTGTTCTAGAAAGAAAGAGTCACGTTTTCAAGTTTATTTTCACATGTAGGTACATGACGGGTACTGAGAAATTCCTGATGGAAAAACCCAATAACACTTTTCCCGAACTGGGAATCGAACCCAGGACCTTATGCTCAGTAGGCGCGCGTGCGACAACTCGAACAGCGAGGCAGTAATGTCATGTGGTAATGTCTAGGTATTTATTGATAAAATGCCTAGTCATTGAATCCTTATTATTTTTTTTATTCGACCTATTTAATGTCATTACCTTTAATGTTGACTTCCGCTTTAGGTATTTGAAATAGTTGTGTAATGAACCATGACTACAAGACAGTCAACGATTTATTGGATCCACGTTGTAAAGTTGATTGGTGCCGACAATCTCAGTACGTGTCATTAATTAGAACGTTATGGCTTTATTGGCGACGTTAATCTTTATGACATTTTTTTAGTTAGTGAGACAATTATAATTATGTTACTTTGCGATTATAGACCTTAAGAGGACGCATTGGAAATTTTGGAGTCAATGATCTCAGATATATTGAGAGACAGACTGACAGAGATATTGGGGGTCATGTTCCAACTTTTTGAAAAGTTTTTTTTTTAATACTAGTTTTTATTGTAAGATTTTTATTTTTATATTTTTAAACACTTCCACAACCCCTGTACTATACAATCCATCCATCAGCACAATGTTTTGAGTGCGTTACATTGAGTTCTACCACAAAACATTTAACCCCAAAAAAAAAAAAGTAATTTCCCATCAATAATCTTTGCGTAAAGTTACATAATTTGATCTCGAGAATGCTTAGTTGATGGCTTCGTGATGATGTTGTTTACACCCTGTATAACCTCATGAGGGTAGACAGAAACTATAAAACACCACCTGCTTCCTTACACTCATTCTGAGAATAAACATATTTTCAGTGATTTATGTATGTCATCCACCATCCACTGCCTCGTTGGTCGACTGCTGAGCATGAGGTATTGGGTTCGATTCCCGGGTCGGGCCAAGTGTTATTGGGTTTTTCAATCAGGAATTTTTCACTAGCATTTATGGAGTCTAGATATGTGCCCGTTTGATAGCAATAGGCTCGCCCTCTATTACATAGAACTTAGACATAACTGGCGAAATGTGTGTGTACTATTAGTTATTCATTTATTACTGCCGAACCCTTTGGAGATTATAGGCGTGACGACGACGATGTATGTCGTCTACTATCCACTAATACATTTTGTTTCCCTCTTCCATGTATGGCAAAGAGTGACTACCATCATTACAGTAGCCCACAAGAAAAACCCGAAGCCATGTTCTGACGTCATATACTAGGAGGTATGGTACACACAACAGGTGCCTGAGGGCGTGACATTTTGTGTACACTCGGCCTTGCAACACTTCCGTGAAGGAAAGGGCAGCCGCGAATGAGATATTCCGACTATGGGTTTGTGTGATTTTAATTAATTTATGTATAGCTACCGTATTCATCCAGATTACTAAACTAACTGCCTCGTTGGTCGAGTATTATTTGGTTTTTCCATCAGGAATTTCTCAAATGTCTCTAATACACCGTTAGGTTAACTTCAATAGCTGAAGGTAAAAATCATTGTTTTTTTCAATGATTTTTAAAATCTGTGTAACGCAAAACACATTTTTTAACTAGACTTAGATTGAAAACTGCGGTATTAGATATTTTAAAAAAGTATATATATACAATTATATAAAATAAATAAATAACATAAAATAAATAATTAAAAATATAGTCTATGTAATGTATGTAATGTGTGTGGTGTAGTGTGTGTGTGTGGTGTAGTGTATGTGTGTGTGTAAGTAAATGTGAAGTAAATATGTATTATTATATTTGGTAGAGAATTCCATATTAGATTTTTTCAATCAGATCAGAACTAATTTTTTTTTACAGAATCGTGGAAAAGGTCTTTAGAAAGGACATGAAATTCTAACAACGCTGATGAAAAGTCAACAAGTATTGAATTGAAACAAGCTACTTATAGGCTTATCTTAATCTTACATTTCGTATATCTGCGACGACTTTCAACGTCATAAAAATACGAATAGCAATGAAACGGTGTCTTTTGTCTCGATCCTCTTTTCTACAAAAGTAAATTTACAGTCAATCTCAATAAAATATAAGTTTACACATGGCAATCAGTTCAAACAAACTGGTCAACTTTTGTAACGCCATCGCTGATAACTGCAAAGTTATTCTGATAAAACGGTGCCCTATTTATCATGGACACAACTATGATAGTTCCGTCTAATGAGAATAGATGGCGTTGTATCAAATAATAGAACAAGTCAATCACTATTTTGCCAAAACTCACGAGCTATGACTGTTTCTTGTATTGTCTCTTGAACCTACCTTGTATTCTGTTTAAATTATTACAATTCGTTTCAACTTATAATAAAGATAATTGAAATGGCGGCATAAATAAAAGATAACTGACTAACTGTAATTAAATCTCTTGTTGAAAATGATATCATAATAACAACGAGAAACTTGCGAAACCAAACTCGTCTTTCCTTTTTTAATAAATTGATGTCTGCATTTGTATTTTATTGGTAATTTATAACCTAAATCTTCCCATAATTATGGACAAATATTATCCTTTTGACCCTATGATGAACGGTAACCAACAAAAACATTTCATGCACCCGAGCGCCATGACCTTGCCAGTGGCAAACGACAGAACTACTAAATCAGACGTCTGTCTCTAAAATTTTCACCAAAAAAAAAACGGCTGGGAAATTGTACTATTCTTTTAAACCTAGTTTTTTCATAGTGTGGGTATTAAAATAAAGATAGTTGTCTATAAAGCTATTTTTACCGAACATAGATGGCATTACTAAAACCTAAGTGTAGGTATACAAAAACGCATAGGACCTGTGTATAGTAAAACAAAAAAAAAATTAATGACATTACATATTAGGAATCCACCCTACATCCCAATAAACAAACGAGTTTAATCAAGTAGCGATGTTTCTAAATTTAAATGGGACGCTGAAGCACCGACTATTTTCGTCCAACGTGGGAGCTTGTTCTATTTTGGCACCTGATATTTCGAACTCTTCGTGTATTCTGCCCGCCTGGTACTTTCGGGAGTAAAACTGACTTTTGTGACGTAATGGACGAGCGCCCGTCACTGTCACACGGCTTGTCATGTTGAAGTGAACGTAACTGAAAATGCTGAAATGCTTGAACGCGTTTGATAGATTACGTTCGAGCGGTTTTTTAATGCAAACTGTGTGAAACTGTGAAAAAGGAGTGGAATAATGTTTGTGTCGATTTTTGTAGGTTTATGTTCACATACAGTTTTTAAAGTATGATAAAACGATACTTTATTTTGACTTAATTTGAAAAATTTTAAACAAACCAATTACAAAATAATTATATTTTAATTGAATAAATAAATTAAACAAAGAAATCCAGAAATGTATATTGAATTCAAAGATGAACTCTATAAATTTGCAATAAATCAGAATAAATTGCTACTTAAAGCTAAATTATTTCAGTAGCGATTTCAGTATCACCGAGGCAACGGATTTCCTTGAAATTTCAGGAATAAGGTTAACGATACCAGGATCATATAAATCACAAGGTTGTTCGACAATGCGTCGCTGCGTGTTTACAGTATTTGGTAGCTGTGTGCGTGCGAGTATTGGGCACCTGTTGGTTCAATCTGAATGTACTTGAAAAAGTTGGTACATAAATAATTCTTGCGACGCTTTTCAGGTGTTGAAATTTTAAATATGGCAGTTAAATACTCGTAAGTAACAAGAAAACTCGTTGTTCAATTCGAAGAATTAAGAAACAAACTTTTGTGTAGAATCGATGTAATTTATTTCCATAATACTAATACATTTTAATATATTTTTTGCCAATCATAATCTTTTAAAATTAAAATAACAAGAGTTATCTGTTAGTTATCTATGATACCAAAAAGTACGGGAAAATAATGTGAGGGGTACTAAAAGAATGATCGACATCGGCTAGATAACTCAAAAGAAGGAAAAAACAGGTAACTTCATATTGGTGTTTACCCCCTTGCCCAAAGGTACGGCGCCAAAATTATTATGACATATTTATCAATTAACTAATAATATTAAAATAATTGCACTTAATTATTTTGAATTTTCTTTTGGGTTATCTTAGTTATGATTTTCTTTAAATCACGTCATGTTATTCAAAAAGATGAATAAAATAGTGTATTATACTCGTAATGTGTCTGACAACGAAAAGTATTATGATTTTCTGAGATGGTTTACTGTTTCTACCTATTAATACATTCATAATTTCAGCCAAAGCGAATGTTCATAATTAGTCACGTCGTCATAACGACTTCGCGTCGGCTAACGTTTTATGCCAATCCAATAAGTCAATTGATACTTAAACCAATTGCACTTTATTTGCTTTATTCTGAGTACCACTCAAAGACTTACTCGTAACTTTCACCTGAAACTTACTAAACTGAATTACATTAGTATGCGTTTACACACACAGAAATCACAGCTAACTTTACAGACTGCTTGGCGCTTCCAAAATTAGTCCTATAACCGTCTCTTTTCAACCCCTATTATTAGAGTATTGCTGTCTCGCTTGCTCTCGTAGCTTTTCTTGAGCTTTCCCTGACATTAGCCGGGCATGCGCAGAGCGCCTCGACGCACGTGGTAAAACATCTCTTTGTGTATTCTGCTCCCCTGGTATCGGGCGCGCCTAGGGCGGCCGCGTCGCGCCGCCGCCGCCCATTGTCGGGTTCGCCCTAGCCTTCCCGCCCGCCCAGAAGCTCAGACGATCGCCTACGATACGGTCCGCTGCCGAGTTGTGGGAGAAAGTCGCGCGCACGTGCACAACTTACGCGCGTTTGGAAAAAAATATTTATGCTAGAGAAAATATGTTCAACCAGTGTTTCTGAATCCTTTTTAAAGATTTCCTAAGGACCCTATTTTCCACCCTGTCCCTGATTTTTAAATAGTTTTTTGTTGTTTCCTTCTGTAAAAGTTTGTCGTTATTTTTTGTAATTGATTGGTGTTGTTATAGACGCAGGTGTGTAGTGGTGTGTGTGTGTCTTCGAGGCTGCTGTCTGCAGCTGATGCTCTTCAGGTCCTGAGCCGTCTTCGGTTGCAGTTTCAAGTATGAGGAGATATTCAGCTATGCCAGGTTAGTGTATTAGAGATAAGCATTTCTACATTGATACCTAATAGCAAGTATTGGGAAGAAGTTTTTGTATTCAATTGAATTTTCAGGAATAAAAATATACTATACTTCGAACTTTGAAACATAACAATGATGCAAGATCATAATATTTTATGAAATAACGTTTATCCAAAAAACTACAATGTTCATGTATTTGTATTATGTATGATAAGATTATCAATGTATTTAACGACTCATATTATTTCATCAGAAAAAAAAACCATAAGTAACAAAAAATCAGTTCGCACCAGCCCATATTGTTTGAAATTCTATAACAAGGTGAATCAATATAAATTTATGACTTTATATGAAAGTGGTTAATAAAGATGTCACTCAACCACAACAACCCATTATGTGGTTGTCAAAAGGTTAACAAATAAAAATAAAGGGGTTCTCAACCGAGGCTGGAGGGGCTTCAAAAGATGAATTTGGGGCGCTCCATTGACTACATGTTAACTCCTTGCTTTTTATCGTAAAGTGTGATAAAAGGCTGGCTATATTTATGCTTCTATGTCGGCCTACTTTTATTATGTGGAGATTTTAAAGGGTATCGATAAGGTAAAAGTAAAAATGTTTATCTACACCCATGCTATAAATCCTCTATAAAAGTATCTGAAACAGTTAGCTTATGGCCAACATTAAAACAGCCAGTGTCATAATAATCATTATAACACCCAAACGGGTGTTATAATGTTGTACTAAATTTCATTATGCAACTCGTTTTAAAAAAAGAACATTGTCTAGCACGTGCGATTCACTACCACAGCGCCGTAATAAAAAAATAACTTATAGGTTAATTCGATTCAAGTCGAATCCCGCCATTTTTGTTCGATATTAGTATTGCATTACTTTGTTGTTTACAAAAATGAGTGATATAAGCTTTGAGTATTTTAATAATTGTACAATCCAAAATGTAAATAATTATATTATTACCTATACATGGTTTGTTTGTATTAAATACTCAGCAATTCAAGTTTCCATGAATTTACATAGACTTCTTACAACACTACAACAACCTATGGTTTCAGAACCTTTTATGGAGGATTCATTTCATGGATGTAGATAAAGTCTTGTATGCAACTGTACACAATTAGGTATTAAACCACTCATGTGATACTAAACTCACATTCGTGTTTTAATACCCCTCATTATAGAACAGTTGCATAAATAACTATTATGCTGCCTTCTGTACTTCAAAGGGGAACTTGACACCACCAATCAATTGACATACATTTTATGAGCTGAAACAGTTTTAAGCTTTCAAGATTTAAATCTAAAGTTATACTGTCACTTACGGCATATCATCGGTGATTATTCATTATTTTATTTTATGAGCTGTCGAACCGCGATTCTCCCATAGATTTTCTTTGGCAATACCAATCTGTGACGCTACTGCATTTGCAAAATCAAGGACTCACCTATTACTGATTTCAAAGCAAATAGGTTATTCTGAGTTTACTTTTAATTGAATGTTAATCGGGTTTTGAGGCCAAAAACAAAATATCTTGGAGTTATTGGTGTCAAATACCCAATTGGAAACTGTGCTGTTTCTACTAACATCTAAATAGTATGAAAATAAAAAAGATATCAGGCGTACGTTAAAGAAATAATGGCTCAGTTGACTGTAAAACAAAAGACATGACATGTGGTGCGTACTGATGCCGTAAATATTGTGAGGAATGTTTTAATGATGGATGTAGATGGCTTTAAGAGTAGGAAAATACACTATTCAAATTTCAAATTTCAAAAAGGACTGTGTTTTTCGGACGGACAGACAGACGAATAAGACAAATCTATAAGGGTTCCGTTTTTGCCATTTGGCAACTGAACCCTAAAAAGTAAGTCTAGTTTGTCAAAGAAGGACTATTGGATTTAAAGCAATTTTTACTTGCACCTTGGAGTATACTCATTACTTTCCCGTCTACTTATAACATTAAAAAGTGTTTTATCTGTTAAGTTGAAAGGCATACTTTTAAGGAATCACTATTTAAACATTTTCGTTCTGCCTCGTTGGTCAAGTGGTTGCAACTGTGACTGCAGACCACGAGGTCCTGTGATTACCTGGTCGTGCAAAGTGTTATTGAATTTTTTAATCAGGAATTTCTCAGTAACAGCCACGGAGTCTGGATTTGTGCCGTGTTCGTGACACATTTAACATCGAACTTAAAATATAGACAGGCGTGTTGTTATGTTAAACTTTTTCGTTCCCCTAATGTAAAACATACCCTGACTAAGATAGTACCTGCAGGGTTAAAAGTAGTGTCAATCAACAATCACAAAACAGTAATAAACCGATTAAAAGTAGACAGATTATCTGTCCATCCCCTGTCTATTAGGACGAGTTTTACGATTCACGTGGGAGTCACATGGACGTTAAACATTTAATCCCGACCGACGCTATTACATCACTGGTTCACAACATAAAATAGTACTTATTTGGCTTTATTGATTTAAGGTACTGTTTTAGAGCGTTCTTTTTCTTAGCTCGTATTCGTACAAGTAACATACTAAGACTAGTTTCTAGAGTCAAGTTAAAGTAATTAGTTTAAGTAATTACTTATACGTATCCATTTTATGCAATAAACAAGAATTTGAACGAACCGTCAAAGCAAGAAAAGCGAAGTTTTGGCAGTTCTAACTTGAAGTAATCACTAAAATATAGAATAGAAATCTTATCTTATGTTATTGTTTTTACTCAAGTAATCATATTGAGTTGCCTACGGATACGGGTGTATGTGCAATAGCTGAAAACTTAAAATGGAGTATTTTTTTACTTCATTATAAGAAACCATTTTCTCTTTGGAACGAATCCTAAAATAAAAAATGTAAAAAAGGGAGCACCATCCCAATACAAATATCTAGTAGCTACTTTTTTTGGAACGTTTTGTATGTAAGTGATTGACAACTGTCTAAGTCCTAATGTAAAATCCAGTCTGATGTCTGAATGAAGACACCATCATCATCAACATTTTAGCCGAAAGACGTCCACTGCTGGACATAGGTCTCCCTATAGTTATCTATTATCTGTAGGTATCAAAACTTCCAATAATTATTTTTCATTTAAATGTTTATATTTTAGTTTTTATGCTTAATATTCAGTTTATTTAATTGAATGAACCTGAAAACCTCTTCATCACTGAAATTCGAAGTGAAATGATTTAAATCGTGTATTAAAACCCACGCGTGGTATTTAATCTATCAAGTACTTTTAATTACAAGTACGATGATTATGAAATCTGTTGAAAACCGTTTTTTCAATATTGAGTTTATATATCACTGAGTACTCACTTACTGAGTGCTTCATAATGAGTGGGATGATATTTAACTGATATTAAAGATTTATTGCGTATTCTATTTTTAACAAAAAGTTAAATTTATTTTTTAGGTAGTAATATTGTAATCCAAAATGCTGGGAAGACCTTCTGGGCCCTAAAAGAACACATGAAGGGAAGTCTTCCAATGACTCTAAAAAGAAAACTCATCGACATGTGCATCCTGCCCGTCCTAACCTACGGTGCGCAAAGTTGGTCACTTACTGAACAACAGAAGTCCAAACTCAAGATTTGCCAGCGGGCAACGCAGCATAAATAGGTGTGAGGTGTACAGATCGCATAAGAAAAACCCCCTTCGTTCCATAACTAAGGTTGCAGATGTCGGAGAAAAAACAGCCAAGCTAAAGTGGGAGTGGGCTGGCCACGTAGCGCGAATGCACCCGGAGAGGTGGGCAAAGATCGTCACTCACTGGACGCCTGACGGAGGAAATCGCCGACGTGGTAGACCGCGGCGAAGGTGGTGTGACGACCTGATCTTGTTTGCGGGGCGAACATGGCCAGATATCGCACAGGATAGAGAGGTTTGGAAGGAGAAAGCGGAGGCTTTTGCCCAGCAGTGGGACACATGAGAGACTAAGAAAAAAAAAAAAAATGTAATGCTAGCTAATGCCCGCGGCTTCGCCGACATGGATTTTGATAATGGTCACACGGGATCATACTACCGGGATAAAAAGTATCCTGTGTATAAATCAAGGTTTTAAGCTATCTGTATGCTAAATTTCAATTCAAATTCGTTTAGCTGTCTTCGCGTGAAAGAGTAACATACATTCATCCATTCATCCTCACAAACTTTCGCATTAATAATATTAGTTAGGAAGTAGGATATCCTCCGGATGCCACGGCGGCTAATATTGACGGAGACTCATCATGTACGGAGGAGATTTTTGAGGTGCAGCACAAACTGAGGCTTTACGCGCTTTTGGACGTGCAGGTATATCACACCACCAGCTTCCTGCCTCCGGGTTCAAACACAATCATCATCTGCCTAGCCTTTTCCCAACTAAGTTGGGAGTGACTGCCTATCTGACCTCCACAAACCAGAATACAATCAAAAATATACATGGCGTTTCAAAAAATATGCAGTTGGATGCTACAAACTATGCAACTCACAAACTGATCTGAAATATTTATAGCTTCCGAAGCATGTATGTATATTTACAGGTTGAATTTTGCTTTTTGCATTCTCTAGCGCATAACAATAGGATATTCATATCGTTTTTTTCATATTTCCCGTTTTTCAGGGTTCCACAACTACAAATGAAAAAATGGAATCCTGATAGAATCACTCGTATGTCTGTCTGTTCATCTGTCAGCCAATTTGCTCCGAATCTACTTGACTGATAAAGTTGAAATTTGTAACACATTATGAACTTCTATGACTTGGTCATACGGACGTGTACAACGTAAATATAATTATGAATATTGAATATGGGGTTTACGTTAATACGGGGAAAACGCTTGTGGTCCAAATCAGAAAATTAAAAAAAAGGGTGGTTAACTTTACCATTTGACATATCAAAATATAGGCTTGTTGTGAGGGTTTCAAACAAATACACAGTTTTACACTAATAAAATAATTCGTTTAAAAGTTACATAAGAAAATAGATTTTTCGTTTTCTCCGAAACTACTGAGCCTAGAAGTATAAAAAAACAAAAGAGTTTCAATACAATAAGTCAGACCTTTATGAAGTATTTGGTCTTAATCCAACATGGTAAATCACTCAATAATGTTCGTACAAACTGCAATAAAAAATGCCGACTGCAAATATATGCAGTTGGCATTTATGGGAGATCATGTTTGTTTTTAACCGACTTCCAAAAGAAGGAGGTTCTCAATTCGATTGGTTTTTTTATTTTTTTATTTATGTACACCGATTACGCTGAGATTTATGATCCGATTTACGCGATTATTCTTTAGTTTGATGCGAAATAGTTGCCATTTTTCTCCTACAACATTGTTTATTTGTGGGATAAATTATTTAATTCCTTAACTATAAGAAGAAAAGTTTTACCCGCGTTCAGGTTTTGACAAATCAATCGTTAATCATAAAGTCCTTTAAACTTGTACTTCAAGTATTTTATTAAGCAGATCTTCAATATCCAGAATAACTTAAACCCTCCGAATTTAGTTCCAACTCATAAACAATGCAGCTGTGGAGTACTTTGCAAATACAAATAAAGTGTAGAGCAGGGGCAATTTTGGGGTCGACGGTGCTCCAAAGATTTAGGAATTTAGGCCGTTTATTGCAGTAACATTGGCTATGTTTTTTCAAGGGTTTTGACATGAATATTTTGTTTTTTTTTTTTGCGAAAGGATTAGTAGGTGATTGCCTCACAAACGCGACTGCTGAGCATGGGGACCTGGGTTCGATTCCCTGGTTGGGCTTTGTTGGGTTAGGAATTTCTCAGTAGCAGCCTCGGAATCTGGATTTGTGCCCGGCTGATGGCAGTAGGTTTGCCCTTCTTTTACGTGGAACTTAAACATAACTGGCGAGATGTGGGTGTATCTAAACTAAAGGTGCACTCTGCCTAATCCTACGGAGATTATAGGAGTGAAGTTTTGTTATGATTTGTAGGTAATCGTTTTGTTTATTATGGCTCGACTAGAAACTGATTGGACGAAAAAAATGTTATACAAGATCAAAGTAAATTAGCCTGCAAAACTGGAATATTTATATCTATGCCAATATTATAAAGACGAAAGATTTGATTTTTGTTTGTTTGTGTGTTTGTTAAGATTTAACTCTTAAACTACTCGACCGATTTTAAAAATTCTTTTAGCAGTGGATAGCTACATTATCAGCGAGTAACTTAGGCTATATTTTATCCCCGTACTCCCACGGAAACGGGAACTACGCGGGTGAAACCGCGTGACGTCCGCTTGTAGTATCTAAAACACATTGTAAATCTATGTAGATAAATTTCGCGAAGTAGACAATATTGAAGTACTTAATTAAGGAAGCAACATTGTTGAGTTTAATCACGTTGAATATAATATTAGAAATTCGTGTTCGACTATGTTTCGCACAAAATTGAGTTGATTGCAAACATCATCAATACATATAAATATAAATAATAAATAAATAAATATCGCTGGACATGAACACACAGCGCTATCTAGTGCCACAGTAAGCAACGAGGCTTGTGTCGTGGACACCAGATAGTTGATATACTAAAAAAATAAAAAACACTGGACATGAACACACAGCGCCATCTAGTGTCACATTAAGCAACGAGGCTTGTGTCGTGGACACCAGATAGTTGATATACTACATAGATACTTTTTTGTTAATAAATACATACTTATTATACCTATCAACATCCATGACTCGGAAACAAATGTCCATGCTCATCACACAAACATGTGCTCCAACCGGGACTCGAACCCAGGACCCTAAGAACGTAAGGCAGCCTCACCACCGCTACGCCATTCGGGTCGTCGATATAATTGAAGTGTCTAATTTGTAATTTCAAAATAACAGCTTTTTAATGAATGCATTTAAAAAAAAAAAATATAACATATAATAGCAAAAAAATAACATAAATTTTTATATCTGTCTGTGTTTGTTCCGGCTGATCTCCGAAGCGGCTGAACCGATTCTAATGGGGCTTTACGGGCAGATAGCTACTTTTATTTTAGAAAAAGGATTAGGGTTCCGTGAAAAAAAATTAAAACGTTTAGAATTGTTAAAAAAATCCGATTCAAAGAGGGAAGTTATATTTTCTCATAATTTCACGCGGACGATGGTCGAGGGCAACAGTCCACTATAAATTCATATCCGAATGTTATTTCGAAATTCTGTTTACAGAAATGCAGACCCGGCTTTACGCTCCACATCTCAAAACCCAATAACGAAAGATTAATAACTATTCATAAATAACAGATCCTCCACGAGACCCTATCAAGGAAGGGTTTCCAAACTAACCAAGACAAAGGGGATTCAGTTCAGTTAATCTCATCATAACCCTATTAATTGGGTATCATTTCGTTGGGAATCCCGTTATAAATTGGACTGGGTTGAGCCTTTCCCTTGCAATGTCTGGATAAGGCTGCGTTTTCATTAAAAGTGTGCGAGGATACGCTGCGAGGGATGAGTTTGTTAAGAACTAATAGAATCGCTTCGTTTACCTAGCCTCGCTCAGCGCAGCTCCAGGGGAAAGATATGTACGAGGCACGTGTTGCGAGGGATATTTTATAGGGACGGTCGCAAAATAACAATAAACAAATTTAGCTTGTTTCTAAATAATAACAGCCGCTCGGGTCGATCGTTAGGTTAAGCCGTGTTTGCCTAGGTTCGTCTGTGGATGGGTGACCACCCATTACATACCGAGTTTCCTCCGTGCCTCGTAAAACACGTTAAGCCGTTGGTCCCGGCTGTCATATGTAGATCTTTGATAGTCGTTAGGGCTTCCGAGGCCCAAAAATCTGAAAACCGCAGTCGCTCCATGTAAAATACTGGTATTCAGCTGCATTCGGTTAGACTGGAAGCCGACCCCAACATAGTTAGGAAAAGGCTAGGCAGATGATGGTGGACGCTAGTGAAAAAATAGCAGTAACTATGACGGTGTGGTTACCGCTCGCATCTGAAACGAGCCCGCTACACCGTTTTGCAGCGTCGCTACGCATCCTCGCACCGCTCAGTGGCCTAGCACATCTTTAAAACAGGAGACGCAGCTTTACTGTCAATGATTGGGAGTTAAAGACAAACATTGGGTATGTGAATATAATTATCATGTTAATACTTTGAAGGGTTGAGGCGGAGATGAATAATTTGATGATAGTAATTCTGGGTCGCGTCGTGTCTGTTGATTTAACGTCGAATCTATGTGTTTTCTATTCTGAGCTACAGGTTATATGCAACAAATTTTTATTTTTAACCGACTTCAAAACAGGAGAAGATTCTCAATTCGACTGTATTTTTTGTTTGTTACCTTAGAACTTTCGACCAAGTGAACCGATTTTGATGATTATTTTTTGTTTGAAAGCTGGTGCTTCTCGTGTGGTCCCATTTGGTCCAGTTCTGAAAATGGCATCCATGAGAAAACCATATAAGTCTTAAATTTGCATTATGTATGTGCGGGACAAATGGACGAATAACTCAATATTTCAACCGATTTCTATGATTCTTTTTTAATTGAAAGAGTATACTTCTTAGGTCCCGTTTAAAATTGGTGAAGATCCGATGCTGATCTTCGGAGATATACAATGGAACTATAATAATAATAATAAATTGTTTATTACCACAAAGTTCAAGTTCAGGGTTGCACTGTTTACAGAAGTTCTTAATTTCGCATTCGAAAATAAGTACAATAGGTTCAACCCTGTCCCCTAAACTAGGCTAGGTCTGTATCTTAGGGGGCTGAACTCCTCAATAATAGACGGCAAATCTGTCGTGATTACTGCAATCGCTTGGGTGTTTATTGTTTACACAACATACTGTGAACCTTACAAGTTTTTAACCGACTTCAAAAAGGATTAGGTTCTATATTTGGCTGTAAATTCTTTTTTTGCTTGTTCATCGATATTTCGTCAATTATAGACCGATTTACGTCATCCTTCTTTACATATTAAATTGTATTAACTTTGCTTGTAAAGTACGTGTATTTCGGTAAAGTGACTTATGTTCCTTTGCCAATATGTACATCTGGATTATGGTCTGAGTCAATAATTTATTTATGTTTATACTCGGATGCAGAAGTGTGTTTATGGTTAGTAATTTCGCAGTTCAAAGCTTTAGGCATCCTAACCGGATATAACGTATGCAACATGTTATCCATCACTAAAACAGTTTAAAGTATACCAATAAATCTGTAATATCCAAACTGCAAGCTATTTTGAACTCTATAAACTTCTCTATAGAGATGGAAGTACCTGAAGCTGTAACAAAACAGACGTCGTAAATTCGTTTCGATGGAAACACAGTTTGTATTAAATAGTCAATGTATCTAATATTTTATGACTGTTGTTCTAATAAACTTTAGTACGAAATGAGTATTGTAAGATTATATTGCAACAGCTGCTGTCAATCGTGGGTTCAGGTACTGTCAAAGAAAGTACTTTTTCATTTTTCGTAGAAATTTTTCATATAAGGCTAAAAAATACTTCCACCATCATGTAAGAATGAAAGGAACCGTAGGAATTTTTCATTGGAGCCTGAAGCCAGGACTTGTGCCCGGTTGATGGTAATAGGCTCGCTTTCTACTTCCTACATGGGACTTGAACACAACGGGCGAAATCTGGGCGTACATTTCTGCCTTTTGCCCAACTTTTTGAAGATTTCTTTTATTACTGTGAGCAACAAGTTAAAACCGTTTTTGGCCCTCCTTTTTTTAACCGACTTCCAAAAAGAGGAGGTAAAATAAATGTATGGCTAATATTTGTTTAGGATTTTACAACTAAAAATGGAATGGAAAAATAACTTTAGCTTCAGAAGTCAGTGGCAAAGAAACTGAATCAAACACACAGAAGTCACCGACTTCCTAAGCTAAAGTTATTTTTCACTTTGTTGTGTTTTTGAAGTCGGTTTTATTTTTTGCAAAAAAGTTTTTTTTATTTAACAATGTCATATAACAGTTAGTATGGTTGGATTATGTTTAAACAGAAAGGCAAAGTTGTGTCAAAGCTGTAGTAGTATACAGGTATTCCCTAACAAAATATAAATACATATTAGAGAAGTTTACGCTCTACAGCTTGTCCAATTTTTGGTGTTTCCTCGTAAAGCTGGCAAATGGAACAGTAATTGAATCACCCCGATGTCTGTCTGGGAAACTGACGGGCTTGCATTTTCGTATAGAGCAGCGGTGGCCTGAAATTCTAGGAACCAGGAAACGTTAACAATAGTGACGTGAGTAGTTGACTAAAGATACATGCACAGTGTACGAAACAAAGGAAGTTGTGATGGTTAGAATGTTAAGAAGATTTTTTGAATGACAACTAAGGACGAAAAGACATTGGAATTGGCTACAGTTTTATTTTCAACTTTTCCCTATTGATTATTTAAAAGAAAACTATCCATAACGCATTGTGGGTAGTAACCTGGCTGGGTGTGGTGCTCAATCATCATATTGTCTACTTTTAAAAGTGATCGTGTCTGCACTCTATGGGCGGTGCATATAACTAATAGGGTGACCAGCTTTTTGGTAATCTATTCTATCGAGAGATCTTCATTGGGTTACCAATTAGATAAGTTATTCAGCACTACTTGGGAACTGATATAATATTCCCCTAAATACATATAATAATGTATTATATTCTTTATTTAATGTTGATGGATGGAGAGGGAGAGGAAGACCTATGAAACGATGGATGGATTGTGTGAGGAATGATATTAAAGTTAAAGGAGTAACTGATAGCGTGACGGTTGACAGAGGAGAATGGAAGAAAAAACAGGTTACGCCGACTCCAAGTAACATAGGCAGGAAATAAATGCAATATAAAATAAACACAACAAGAGATCCAAAGATCCAACATCAAAATGGCTCCTTATAATCCTTATTCAAATGTGTACATTAAACCCAATAGATTAGTAATAGCTTTTGATATAAACTGGACTAATTTGATGTAGATTAAGACATATTGTACTGGCCTTACGTCAACTTGAGGTAAACTATTGTGTCGGAGTTAATTTACTCGTACCTGATGTCTCACGCGATGGTTGGACTCGAGTTTGAGCTTAATTAATCAATTGTTAATTGTTACCACAACAGTATTATTATATTTTTTATCGTGGACTCTCCCTGGAGAAGTTCGTGGCTAAATAATAACAGCCTGTTGGTCCCCACGCATACCAAGTATAATCCGTGCCTCGGAAACCGCATTAAACCGTTGGTCCCTGTGGAAACTTTTTAGTTGAGACAACATTTTCAAATTGATATTCGAACATGTGTTTTTGATAATGACTTGTGTCATATACTTGCAATAAAAATCTTCTCTGTGCAAACAACGTTTTTGCTTCCATATCGTAATTATCTACCATATTTCATCAAAAGGTTATGGGCCCAGTCACTAAATTTGCCATCAAGAACCTCTGCGGCTTAGATGACTACTCTACGTGGAAATTCGCGATAAAAATGATTCTCACAAGAGAAAAGTTGTTCATGTATACGTCAACGTACCCGGATTCCAAAGACTCCACCGCCATCGAGAAGGACCAAGACGCACTAGCTTTGATTTGCCTACACGTGGAACCTACACTTTATGCGTATGTACAAGATTCAAATAATGCTAAAGATGCTTGGGATAGCTTAGCGAAAGCGTTTGAGGACAAAGGCGTAAATCGCAGGATCACCCTCATGAACGCGTTGTTGGATGAGAAGCTAGAGAGACACTCGTCGATGCATGAATATGTTGCTGCAGTTATGTCTCTTTCTCAAAAGTTGAAGGATATTGCCACCGGATTTGACGATGATCTTGTAGCTGTCGTGTTACTGAGAGGACTACCTGAAGAGTACAGGCCTATGCGAATGGCGCTGGAACACTCTGGGATGAAGTTGACTTCAGAGAACGTACGGCAGAAGTTACTACAGGAGGATTCACGTCAAGGTTGTAGTACATTGTCTTCAGCGGACTCGGCATTGGCTGTGAGTAAGAGTAAGAAGCGGAATGGGAACAAAGATATTAATATGACCAAAATTAAATGTTTTAAATGTGGAAAGAGTGGACATAAGAAGCCGGACTGTCCTGAAGGAAGGAAAGTGGGTTCGATCTCCAAACTGAGTGACGTCGCGATCGTGAGCCTGTCTTCATTCAGTGCCGGGGACTCCTTCAATCTGACGGAGTGGTACATCGACAGCGGGGCATCTTCACATATGTCTTTCCAGAAACATTGGTTTAAAGATTTGGTTATGAATGTTGGTATGAGTAACGTGACATGTGCGAATAATGATAAGATTGAATGCAAGGGTAAGGGTGATATCATGGTGAGTTTGAAAGGACGAATGCTTGCTGTGAGGGATGTCATGTATGTACCCGGTTTGCGTGTTAATCTGTTATCAGTGTCTAAATTAGTAGAGAAAGGATGGAAGGTTAGTTTTGACAGAGATGGATGCAAGCTAATTCACCATTTGGTTCCAGGCCATTTCAAGGGAAAGCTTCTGGCTACTGCAAGTGAAGTCTCAGGGATCTACAAGCTTGAAGGTTGTCAGGCGGTTGTAGATGGGACTGCGTTGGCGTCAGTGAAAGCAGGTAATCCTTTGATGTTGTGACACCGGCGGCTTGGACACGTAAATGAGCGAGATTTACGTAAGCTTCCGGGTATGGATTTTGGAAAGAGCGTAATGGAGCCTTGTGTCGCCTGTATTAAGGGGAAGGCACATCGTTTACCTTTTCCAGTTGGTGAGGCTGAGAGGGCAGTCGAGAGACTGCAACTGGTTCACGCAGATATCTGTGGTCCAATGTCTGAACCCACGTATGGTGGATCTCGGTATGTGCTAGTTATTTTAGATGATTTTACACGTAAATCTTTTGTATTTTTCCTTAAAACAAAAGATCAGGTTTTTGATCATTTTAAAGTTTTTGTAGCTAGTGTAGAGGTTGAAACCGGGTTGAAGGTAAAGTGCATACGCACGGACAATGGAACAGAATTTGTGAACAGGAAGTTTGATGGGTTTCTACAGCAAAAGGGTATAAACCATCAGTTAACTGTTCCCTACACTCCGGAGCAGAACGGCGTAGTGGAGCGAGCAAACCGCACTATCGTGGAGATGGCTCGTGCTATGTTGGCGGAAAAGGGTCTGTGTGCGAGACTGTGGGGAGAGGCATGTAATACAGCTGTTTATACCAAGAACAGGCTGCCTCACAGTGGCAATAGTGGTAAGATTCCTGAGGAGTTGTGGACAGGGAAGGCTCAGTCGTTCGGTCATTTCAGAGTTTTTGGAACGAAAGCGTTTGTGCACGTACCCAAGGAAACTCGGAAGAAATGGAGCCCTAAAGCGGTAGAACTTATCTTTGTTGGTTACTGTGAAGAAACCAAGGGATATCGTTTCATAAATCCCAGTAATCCTCGCGTCATTGTTAGAGCAAGGGATGTAGTTTTCTTGGAGGACTCTACAGCAATAGTTTCAGAGGATCCTAGTCAGCTCGTAGTCAGCGGTGACAAAGGTGCTGAAGTAATCTGGGAATTTGCAAAGGTAGAAGGCCAGTCAGGCTCGTCACCTGGTAGTGCAGAAGCTTCTCAAGAGCCTAGTTCCACAGATGGGGCTGAAGTATATGAAGACGCGGAGATGGAGGTAGGAAAAACGGGCGATAGCGGAGCAGAAAATGTCGTGGTGGAAAACGTTGAAGTTGAAGAGACCATTAACAGAGGAGAGTCAAACGAAGGTGAATGTCGTTATCCTCTACGTAGTAGAATCCGAAAAGGAAATCTTCATGGACTTGCATGCTATACAGAAGACCAGGAGCCTTTGCCAGTTAAGGAAGCCTTAAATCGGGAAGATAAGGATAACTGGAAGGAAGCCATGAAAAAAGAGTTGGATTCGATGTACGAGAACAAGGTCTGGAAGCTCGTTAAAAGGCCATCTGAAGCTAAAGTCGTGGGAAACAAGTGGATCTTCAAGTACAAGTTTGATGCAGATGGTAATAAGACCTATAAAGCTCGACTTGTGGCGAAGGGTTTCACTAAGTCCTACGGGGTCGACTACTTCGAAACTTATTCACCGGTCGTGAGAAGATCGACAGTTAGATTGCTGCTATCGTTGGCTATTGAAAAGGATTTCTTCATCAGTCACTTCGATGTGAACACCGCCTTTCTGAACGGTGATTTGCATGAAAGAGTTTATATGCAACAGCCGGAGGGTTGCATAGACGAAAACTCGAAGGAAAAAGTTTGCTTATTAGAAAAAGCGATATACGGCCTTAAACAAGCTTCACGGTCTTGGAATGAAAAAGTAAATGAAGTGTTATTGTCTTTGAATTTCAAACGCTGTGACTTTGATAGCTGTCTTTACAAAAATAATAATTTTTATATCGCTTTGTACGTTGACGATTTTTTATTATTTTACAAAGACAAACAGCAAAAGGAAGTTTTATTAGACAATCTTTCTAAACAGTTCAAGATAAAGGATTTAGGGGAAGCGAGACAAGTTTTGGGTATGCTTTTGTTTAAGACGGATACTGGAATATATTTGAATCAAAAGAGGCTTATTTCGAAGATCTTGGATGAATATGGTATGTCTGACTGCAAACCAGTGAAAACTCCGACGGAAATGGATTTCCATAAAGCCTTGGCGGAAGGGGAAGGAGGTAAGTTCTTATCCTGCCAAGACTCTCGTAGTTATCAGGCGCTTATAGGTTCGCTGAACTATTTGGCCTGTAACACACGCCCGGATATTGCGGCTGCGGTAAATTTTTTAGCACAGTATAACTCATGTTGTGAGGAACGTCATTGGAAAGCTGCTAAACATATCTTGAGATACCTTAAGGGTACAAGGGATCTATGTTTGACATTTCCCAAGTCGCCGGTGCAGGACATCACGGGATTCGTAGATGCTGACTGGGGAGGGAACATCAAAGATAGGAAATCATATTCTGGGTTTATTTTTAGATGCGGAAACTCGTTGATTAACTGGGAATGCCGGAAACAAGCTTGTGTGGCACTGTCGTCAACGGAAGCCGAGTATATTGCTCTTTCGGAGGCAACCAAGGAGGCAGTTCACTTGCGGCAGTTGAATGCATTTATAAGAGGTGAATATCTTGGGGCTATTTGCATTTTCGTAGATAATCAGAGTGCTATTAAACTTGCCTACAATCCTGTAGCGCATAGAAGGACGAAACATATAGACATAAGGGCGCACTATGTCAGAGATTGCATTGCTAAGAATGTTGTACGTCTGGACTATGTGTGTACGGAAGATAACCCAGCAGATGTGCTGACAAAACCATTGGGTCGTATGGCATTTAATAAATGTGTTCGCGATCTGAGTTTGAGGGTGTCTGGTGTGGTGTGATAGTATATCTGATGATGGATGTTGTTTGAGGGGAAATGTGGAAACTTTTTAGTTGAGACAACATTTTCAAATTGATATTCGAACATGTGTTTTTGATAATGACTTGTGTCATATACTTGCAATAAAAATCTTCTCTGTGCAAACAACGTTTTTGCTTCCATATCGTAATTATCTACCATATTTCATCAAAAGTCCCGGCTGCCATTTGTAGAGCTTTGACAGTCGTTACAGGTAGGCAGTGGCCCGAAAGTCTAGCTGACAACCAGTCTTACCAAGGGGTATCATATTACCCAGTACTAACTAGGTTGTGTAGGTCAGATAGGCGGTCGCTACATGTAAGATAGGTGAGAGTCAAAATGGCGGGTGTACCATAGCGAATCAAATTATACCAATTATCAAAAAATGCACCTAAAATATACCATTTAGTACCTAGCTTTAAAAAATCTGTACCTCCTTCAGAAAGAAATTATTTTGAAATTAAGGTACACCCGCTATATTGACATCAAGATGGCGGGTGTTCTATTATATTTTATTATTTAACTTTCACTCATAAAATAGAATTACACCAAAAATTTTACCTAAAAAGTACCTCAATTAAAAAACACACTTGATCAGTTAGATAGTTCTTGAGAAATAAAACAACCGTGTCTTGTATATGTTACAGTCAAAACTGTTAATCGGTCAAAACCACTTTTGACTGGTGTCAGTCAAAATCCTTTGAAGTTAAAATGCGTCCAACCAGCCCTCGCAGTACGCGTCCAGATTGTCTTGCCGCCTCTTTCTGGGCCGGCCACAGCGTCCCATCCGTCTCTTGGCACCCATCATGTGAAGACTTGCTCAGCGGTCATCGTGCAAACTTACACGTGTAAATACGTGCAAATTAAAAAAATATTAAATCATATTACGTGCAAATGGTGAAACGAGCTCAGCTGATAGAGGACACATACACGTGCAAAACAATAGTGCTAAGTGAACTGTCTGTTTTCCATATTATTCACAATGATTTATACAAACGCTTTTCCCAAATGAATCTTCAACCATCACTCAAGAATCTATCCCTTAAAATAAGGCTAGGTTCAGCGCCCCACAACGGAAATTAAGGCATATCCAGTGGGTGGACACTCACGGGATATGAACTAAGATAAATTGAATCGATCAGTCACACATCAGTGCCGGCGGGTCGCGGGTCATTACCGCTATTGTGTCTTGGCTTTAGTATCTACCTGGAGTGTGTATATAGGTAGTCAGGTAGTGTGGGATGGGACGGGAAAATATGGGTCATTTGGGCGAATTGGGCTGAAGCAAAAATGTTGCCTGTCGTATTTTGCTTGGGTAGTTGTTTCTAGGGATAATTGTTATTGGATATCAGATTACGCTAAGTAATTTATTGGATAGAGGTCGTGTTTGACGAATATGTTTATTCCGATATGTCACCTCGTTCGTGATCTACCATGCCCCTTAAAGGTTAGGTTAGGTTATATGATAGTAGCATTATTGAAGACTAGTTTATGTTCGCGGTTTCTCCCGCGCCGAGATCGGTAATTATCCTACGGGTTCATACTACCGGGATAAAAGTATCACGTTAATCCAGGTTTTTTTTTTTTTACTTTATGGGTCTGCTATTGACCTCGATCACACCTGATGGATGAGATCTATGATATATGTGATCCTCACAAACTTTCGCTAATACTTTCAACTGAGTATAAACTAATGTGAATCAGACAGAATGAAACTATTTTACAGTGCTGGGCCCGGCAGTCTTGACAGAGATAACGACAAAATCGCTAACTTTCGATCGCTGATTACTAATGAATAAATACGGTTGCAATGATTATGCTTGCGAGAATCGCATCTTGGATGTAGAGACTTGCATTTCTCGCAAGCATCATCACTGCAACCGAATTTATTCGATCGAAAGTTATCTCTGTCGAGACTGCCGGCCCTGAAAGGAGAAAATTGACAAAGGAGCGTTGATTGTACAAAATGAGAAATCGTTTCGTAAAATTGTACTGAAAAAATATGATGATTCAGTTAGTTCCGATTTTGACCACGTGCCAACAGATCCTTAACCAACTATACTTTTTAGGCGAAAATCATAATAATATATCGCGAAACTTAATCCGTATAAATATTATCTAGTAGTCATATTACAAAAAATAATCTTGCTCACTCATTCTCATAATTAACTTAAGCCCCTGAAAAAGAAATCCTCAAATAAATAGCCACAGTGCTCTCACAGCACATAAACTTCACAATTCTTAGTAAATGAGAACCGCCGCAGTGGCTCTATCTTAGGAAACATAGTCCGTTACACTTTGTGGAACAATTCCGAAGACAATAGCGGGAGCTCATGAATTGTTTCTTGTCATAAATAATACCGCTAAGTTGTATAGGACGGCCATTTTCTTTCACAAATCTTGATTGCTACTCTTTTAGGAGGTTTATTATAAGTTTTGCGCAATACAAGCTAGTTCTTCAAGTAATCAAAGAGTTATTTGTATCGGACTGTTTAATATATTTACAAGTATTATTTTTGTGACCATAACATGAAAATAACTTTACTTTCGTAAGTCGATGATTTGTTAGTTTGTAACCGACTTCCAAAAAGAGGAGGTTAACTGAACAATTCTTCTGTTTTTTTTAATTTTTATATTTATAATTTTTTTCCACTGACTTCCGAAATTATATCATGTGTAATGAACACAATTACATTATAACTAGAAGATATTACATTAGACGAAGAAGAAAATAAATATGAGTTAGCCTATAAATTACCCAAGCAAAGTTGGTGAAAGACCACCACGCGAGCTTACTCTACCAAATGAAATCACGTAAATCGGAAATATCGACGAGGACACACCAAAAAAAAATCAGCTGAACATAGAACCTATTCCTTTTTTGAAGTCGGTTGAAATATGGGACAGTGGTTTTGTCTGTTGTTACTTGTTACGCTAGGTACACCATGGCCTGAGTTAGAGCATTGAGTACTGACGTTCCCGTGGAATAAGGTAACGTCTTCTAAAGGGCAAAGATGCGGGAAAAATAGAAAAAAAAAAATATTTGTCAAATAAGTTCATTTGTGTCTAAATCACAGATAACGATTCGATAAAATCAGAATATAGAACGATATTGTGCATTTTACAAAGCAGTTTCGACAAGCTATTGCAATATGTCGCGATAAGTGCTCTAGAGTGCTTTAAGCGCCTGAAGATACTGCCTGAAACTATTCACTGCAGTGTATGCCTTAGTGTTCTCTAGCAAGATTTATTGAGATATTTTGAGTATGTCCTTATCTTCGGGGTTGTAAGCTTGATATGGGTTGCATAAAAATCGAATCCCGGTAAGAGCAAATGTTTGTGTGATGAGCATGGACATTTGTTTCCGAGTCATGGATGTTTATATGTATAATAAGTATGTATTTACAAACAAAAAGTATATATGTAGTATATCAACTATCTGGTGTCCATGACACAAGCCTCGTTGCTTAGTGTGGCACTGGATGGCGCTGTGTGTAATGTCCAGCGCTATTTATTTATTTAACTATTACAATGATAATGCTCATTATTTACTGAGTGATTGTATTAATAGCTGTTGATAATACATACAATAATATTATAAAAACCTTCATAACGTTTTTTAACTTTTTTTAACGTTTCCTTTAACGTTATTTTAGTGACCCCAAATCCACTGGACATTAAATTCTTTGATGTACTAAATATGCTCACTTAAATAATTATTATACCTTGTAGTATAAAAATAATTACCTACCTATCCAGGGAATTGTATTTAATTTACAAATGATCCGTAGTAAATAGGTCGTTAAGCGAATTTATATTAAAATTACATGTTTCCAATTAATTTCAGTTTCATGGCAACGCGATGTGGAAAGAGGAAGGTCTGAAGCGAAATTGGAAATCAATCCATGTTGGATTAAGAGCCACTAACTATTTGTAATCGTTCACCGCGATTGAAAAGTGGGGTTGCTACCTTTTCACATTGATTTTATGTTTATACCTCGATAAACAGCCCTAAGCAGTGATAACTAGTGTTGTGACTAAGTGGTGTGACCGCCGGACTGCCAAATCGGGTTAGTCACATACATATAACATAAAAGTGATTTATTTAATTTAAGTTTCACTATGTGGACACTAGCCGTGTGGTATCCGGCAGAGTAGAATAGAACCAACCCATTACACTCACGGGTGTCGTATAAGGCGACTAATGTCTGAGGCAGAACACCTTGCGCCTCCGTAGACCTGAGAATGGGCAGCAGCGTTTTCTGTTAGTCTTTCATCACTGCGATCTCCAATCCGCCTGCCAAGCGTGGAGATTACGGCAAATTCCTCCCATCATGGGAGAGGCTTATGTCCAGCAGTGGACGTTATGGGCTGTTGTTGTTGTTGTTGTTGTATGTGGACACGCGTAAAAATCTTGGCGTGTCCAGATGACAAAATAATAAGTGATACTAATTGTGAGTCTCACCAACTGGACACACGTGTGTCCAGGCTTTTGTGTCCAGTTGGTGACTAACCCGCCAAATCATAGGTCTCAAGATCGAACACAAGACACGCGTCTCTGATTTTATTGATTCCATGTGCGTTTTGTAAAATTATCGGACGGAATTCTATACGAATTCATGTGCGTATTGTTAAACGGACCCTTCACAAAGCCGTCAACCAAGCATTTTATACATGGAAGTAACTCTACGCAAAAATTATTGCAGGAATACAACTTTTTTTTGTGGTGAAAATTCACATTTTACGGTAGGACTCAAAACATAGTTCTGATAGATTCATTGAATAGTAAAGGAGGTAAAGTTAACACATTAGAATTTAAAAAAAAAGTTGGTATTCAAGGAATGGTCTTAAACAAAAAAATCTGTCACCAAAACAATTCAACTGCTAAAGGGCGGTCTAGAATTAATTGGTTTCTTCATTGAATTCGAAATAGGTGAGTTATCGAAATCAATTTAATTCGGAGTTAAATAATTATGGATAAAGTTTTTTGGATTATCTGGTCAATTTGACCTGAGGAGCTGCCTTTTGGACATAGGGATAATTGATAGACTTTAGTTCTTCAGTAAGATTAATCAAAGGTATTAATTTTAAGATTGGGGTAGATAAATAGTTAAGGAGCTCATGCCTAAATAATAACAGCCACTTAGATCGATCTTTGTATTGAGCCGTTCATGCCTAGGTTGGCCTGTGGATGGGTGACCACTTTCATTGTCTGTCATTTTTGTAGATCTTGGCAGTCGTTACAGGTAGTCAGTGGCCCGAAAGTCTGACAACCCGTCTTGCCAAAGGGTATCTTTTTACCCAGGAGTTGTAGAAGTCAGACAGGCAGTCGCTTCATGTAAAATTCTAATTTGCAGCCGCATCTGGTTAGATTGGAAGCCGCAAAGTTGGGAAAAGGCTAGACAAACGATGATGGGGTGGATAAAATGGTTTATTGGTTAAATTTAGGTTCAAACTTGACTAAATATATTGTGTTTATTCTTAAAAAAATATGTTTGTCGCGTCCGGGGTGGCCGAGATGCAAAGTATCGGGTCTGTCTCGCGATCCGACATGGTTCTACGTAAATGTGGGCACTGTCGCGGGCACTCGAACAAAAGATAATTTAAATTAAAATAACTTTATTCAAACTAACGGTTTTACATTACAAAAAACTAACACGTGCGTTGGTACTGAGCGTCTGCCAATCCTATCGTCCTATCGTCAATGACTAGCTTCAATTATGGTTTCAAGATTCGTAGCAAGCCGATACGTTTCTAAAGCTTTTACCATTGAAACGCATAGTTGTATGGAGGTTAATTAAAACCAAAATACAGTTTGACAGGCTTGTCTATCATTAAACATAATTATCTAATCCAAAATACGTAGGAAGGTACTTCCCACATAATAGTTAACAAGCTCACCGCATTTGCTTGAAACGGTAATGGAATATCGGAAGCTCAAAACGAATAAACTATAGTTTTTGTGTACGGTTTCGCCCGCGTGGGTTTTGAAAGTTATTAGACTACTGTCGGTATTAAAACTATTCTAGTTACAAACCCATATATACATAAAAAAGGTAAACAGACTTAGTTTAATATTTCAAAAAAATATTACACTCCATAATGTTACGGCTGTTTCGGGGATTCCCGAAGGGCTAGACTGAGGTGTACCCATTGGCACCCATATTTCGCCAGTTATGTTTAAGTCAGATGTGATACGGCGAGCCTATTGCCATGAACCGAGCACAAATCCAGACTCCGCGGCTGCTACTGAGAAATACCTGACAGAAAAACCCAATAACACTTTGCCCGACCTGGGAATCAAACCCAGAAACCTCATGCTCAACAGTGGCGTTTCTGACCACTCGAATAACGAGGCAGTAAAAAAAAAAGGGTTTTTGAAAATGAAACTTCGATCTTCAATGTTTAGTAAGATAGTAAGATCCCGATTCATAACATATGATCAACAACGAAAGAGAACCAACTGAATCAAAAGGGAATCTAAGCTTCAACAACAATTCTCTCTTCAGACAAGACACAACCGTGTTCGTTTTCCTAGCGCAATCCGTGACAGATAATCTAGTGATCTCGAACAATCTCGTCGACGTCACCAACATCGATAGATCTTGTGATACACAAGAATAGATTTCTCTTGAAGTTACATTAGTGAAGCTAAACAACATTATGTCTGTGTTACCAAACAATGGCTTGTATTCTGTCTGTTTTGTGATTATTTGTATGTCTGTCTTCGTTTTCTTATCTTGAATAGACACAAACTATAATGAGAATTATTCGTACTGGCTGTGAAAAAATATCAACCAATCAGCAAAATGATGGCCTACGTCATCTGCCTAGCCTTTTTATAACTATGCTGGGAACGGCTTCTAGTCTAACTGAATGCAACTAAATACCAGTATCTTACGTAAAGCGAAAGCCTATCTGACCCCCATAACTCAGTTATTAGTACTGGGAAATACGATACCTTTTTGGTAAGACTGGTTGTCAAACTTTCAGGCAACTGCCTGTAACGATTGTCAAAGATTTACAAATGACAGCCGGGACCAACGGCTTAAGGGCCTTTCCGTGGCTCGGAGGAGTCTCAATATGTAGTGAGTATATGGGGTGTAGGTGCCATAAAAGTGGTTAACAATGGACAACAGTTCATTAGCCAATAGGAGGACCTGTGTACTCCTTTGAGAGTCACTACATGTCTCTCGTTTGTTTAGGGTACGCGTTGATCGACCGTTTTAAGTGGTGTAGACGCTATGCAAACGCGTTTACGTAGCGCCTAAGCGGTGTCAATGTGGTCTCAGTGCCTACGCTAGCCATGAGCCTGTCTGTTTTTCTACAGTCTCATTATATCATTGAGAGACCTAGATTTTTTTTTTAAGATTTGTAAAAAATAAAGAAAACCTTTTTCTTCTCGAATTGATGATACAGTTTTTACCCGACTAGTACGTAGCGACCTGAACAGCACTAATGGTTGCCTTATTCGAGTCCTGGAGGGTACAGTTAGCAGTGCACGACGGGCAGGAGACAAGGGGTGGCATATCCTGCGTTTGGGCTCATGTGCAATAAATCGCACATTATAAATAAAATAAAAATAAGTAGCCAAAGAGCATTAACACAAACTGCAAAAGTAAATTGCTGTCAATTTAACACAACTATATACAATCTAATCATTTTATTTTATTTTATATTTTTTTTTATTTTTTTATTTTATTAAATTTTGACATTTCACATTAGATAATCACAGAGCAAATCTACAGTGCAACAGTAAAATTACTACTCGTAGCTTTGAAATTGTTCTAAATTGATGAAAGTGGCAAACGCTCGATTTACGATTGGTTATCTCTCAATAATTATGCAAAACATCGCGATGCGACCTTTAAACATATATACAGCATGTAACCTCAAATACATGAAATATTAATTGGATTATGAGTATTTGTGGTTTATGCGTCCGTATTTTGGTTTATGTCAGGCCAATTGTTAATTAAAATGCTTATTAATTATGGGCAGGGCAAATTTTGACTTTTTAAATCTGGTGTTAATTCTAGTAAATCAGCTGAATCCGGTAAGTCTGAAAGCCGACCCCAACATATTGGTTAAAAGGATAGGCAGATAACATGATCATGTGAATAATTATAGTAAACCAAGACCTCAGAACTGGAGTCTCTCAGTATGTGTATGATACACGAGACGAAATTACTTTACTATTAACTTTCATTTGATTTTAAATCTAGAGCGGGTAATAATTTGGGTTTAGGTAATTCTCTAAGCAACCGTTTATATGCAACAGAAATGAATTTGAACGAAGTAAGATTCGGCAAAGGAAGCAAAGCTAAGAATTCAAACTTTTGACAGGTCTAACTTCAAGCAATTACTAATCTACAGAATAAAAATCGTATCATAAAATATTACTTTTACTCAAGTAATGACTTTGACTTGTTTATAGATACGAGTGTTAAAACTTTAAAAGCATTTAGGAAGTTAAGAGGTTTTAATTGCCAATCCAATACAAATTTTAACTTTTCGATTATCGTTTTAACATATATGACAACCTCACTATAGAACGGCTCTAAGATATGCTTTGGGCACCGAATCAGTCCATTGTTCTTGCATCATTAATGTCCCTGAAACTTAGTTACTTCTTCTTTCCTATTCTCTTAAGTTTATAACTCAACTGATTATATCTACAAGTTACAAATATGAGCCGCCTGGCAAGCACGTACGAATCAAATATTTATGTCACGGGTTGCGGATCTCACATATCTGGGAACTACTGTTCGGAAAGATATCTATTTCTGCTTCATTTATCTTAAGTAGGCTTTGAGTTCAGTCGGGTATATAAAATGTAGAAACATTTCTTTTCCTAAACTGCTTTTTGACGATACTGATTTTTTCGCGAAATGAGTTTGTTAACATTATTTTATTCTGTTCGTTTTTCTCAAGCGTTTTGGCCTTTTGTTTAGTAATCATCATTAAGCCGAACGACGCTACTGTTGGACATAATTGCACGCTAAGCGGGGCCATAACGACGAGTCCTGTGTTCTACTTCTAGTTTCCGACGGATTCCTGTGTCCTTCACCAGGACACTAGTCCGCCTTGTGAGAGTCTATTTTCAAGTCTATCAACTTCACCATACACTTTCCAATCTTATCATGCTTGTAACTTCATACCAGTTATTTCTGGTCGGCCCAGCATGTTATCATCTACCATACTTCTCTATTAATTGCCATCTCAAAGTCACCTTCTTTTAGCCATGGTCATCTTTCACACATTCCATCCATCGTTTCCCATACTCTATCAGCGCACCCTACAATTTATTCATAACATTTTTATTTTGTTAGCCTATTTGAGTGTCCCACTGCTGATCAAAGACCTCCGTTTTCTCCTTCCAAACGTTTTTATCCTGTGCAATATCTGGCCATGTTCGCCCCGCAAACGAGATCAGATCATCACACCATCTTTGCCGCAGTCCACCTCGACGGCGATTTTAAAAACGCCGTCGTCGTGAGTCGGAGTGAGCGCAATCGTTGCCCATCTCTCCGGGCGCGTTCGTGCTACGTGGCCAGCCCACGTATTGACAACATAATTATTATTGTAACCATTTCTTAAATAAATAGTACTAAATACGTTATGCATTAAATTAAAACGTTTAGCTCAATAATCCATTATCATTTCATATGCAATTGGACTCGTTAGATTTATTCGTGCAATCCATCTCCCGGGACAGATCGAATGGGCTTTACATATCGCCTCGGGGTGTGACATTTATTCATCAATCAATCAAATAAATGTAAGAGGCATTGAAAAATGAATTTTCTTAATTGTTTTCATTGTATGGAGTTTTTATTGAAAACTTGTTTCAATATTGCACGTGATAGCATCTATACTTTTATCAAATAACGATCCGTTATACGTAATTAGTAGTACCTATGAACCTTTTCCCAAGCCTCTGCCTCGTAGGTCTAGTGGTCAAAGGCGCTACTGTTAAGTATTAGGTCTTGGACTCGCTTCCCAGGTCGGGCAATTTGTTATTCGATTTTTTTTTATTACATGGGACAGAATCATAATCGACTTAATGTGGGTGTGCTCTAAGGTACACCCCTGCTTAACACTTCAGGAATTATAATTATAATATTATACTTACGGCATGATATTTAATACGTTTCAACAATTGATTAATTAGAAATCTCAACTACACTGGCCTGCAAAACTAAGTATCACACTTTTAAAATTGCAATAACTTTTTAAGTACACAAGATATACTTTCGAAACAAAAAGGACTCGCAAAAGAGATTCATTTTGTACATACAAACTAATAAAGCTGATAAAAATCTCTAACTTCTATAGTTTAGAATAAATTGCAATTTTAAAAGTGTAGGCCAGTGTATATGAGTCGTGGTCTTACCCAATATCTGGTGTCCACGACACAAATCTCGTTGCTTAGTGTGGCACTAGATGGCGCTGTATGTAATGGTGTTACTATACTTATTTCGTAAATATGTTTTTCTTTTTGTATATTGGTACCTTGTTTTAACAATCATGTAAATTGTACTTCTGTGTGTTGTCTTCTATGTCTTTTGTGTGCACTAAATAAATGGTTTATCTATCTAATGATCAGCAACTTTTTATTTTTATTCTATACTTTTTATTACTAAAAGTAATAATTTCTCGCTAACAGCCCAAAACGATACCTAGTTTTCGTTAGGTCTTAGGTAAGTAAGTCAAAAAAATATTGGTTTATATCACCTAACGACCGAATTTCTTGAGCCCATCCTTCAGTAATAGCAAGCAATTCGGAACTTTCCACTTTCCAGGATCGCGTTACTGAACTACGAGTATTATTGAAAATTGACTTCCCCCAACTTTTCTGTTTGAACTTAATGAAACTTCAGGGTTTAATAAAGATGAATATTGTTTGCAATGAACGTGAACTAATGGACGGTTTTGTTCTGTTAGTTTCTGTTATTATTTGTCTTTTAATATTAATTATTGTTGGTCTATGTTATTTGTAGTTTGAACTGTTTGTTTAGTCTGTCTGTTTTATTGTGTGGTTATTGTTTTGACAGATGGATATGCCTTTGTTGTTTGGGTATCGCTCAAGTCACTCTATCTTAGAAACGAGATGACCTGGTTATAGTTATTTACTTTTCATTGTCATTTCTGTTTTTTCAAGTTCTGTTGGAGTTCACCGGTGCCTGTTGTATCGACTTTTCTATTCACAGAACATAATTTTGGAAAACATGTTCGACGTAAGATGTCTACGTAAGACACATGACATTTGTAGAATTACAGTGATGGAATTTATCCTTGTTTATCTCGGTGGTCTTTTTTACGTTGTTACCGCTTTTAACCCAATAATTGTTCATCAAAATACTCTCTATTAATTAAGTACTACATCTCAAATATCTTCAACCAAATTTCTACCGCTTTACCGGGTACTTACACAGTAATTAATTAATTATAACAAGCCTTACCACGAGGCGTCACTCACCTTGAGCTAGAAATTAACGACCAAACTTGTTTCATTAAACTAATATAATATGTGTAAGTTGAAGTGTAAAACGGAGGTATTGTCCTTCCACATCGTCTTGAATATTCTTACATTTATGACAGCTTTTAGTTTGAAAAGTTGAGGTTTCTTGGGCATTGAAATTGAATACGTGATGACGTGATGTCGTTTAGACTCCCATACATTTTGTTGCCTGTGCAAAAGTTATTTTATCATCATCATCTGCCTAGCCTTGTCCCTACATGTTAGGGTCGGCTTCCAGTCTAACCGGATGCAGCTGAATACCAGTATTTTACATGGAGCGCCTGCCTATCTGACCTCCACAACCCAGTTAGTTCTGGGTAATACGATACCCCTTGGTAAGACTGGTTGTCAGACTTTTTAGGTCACTGACCTGTAACGACTGTCAAAAATCTACAAATGACAGCCGGGACCAACTGCTTAACGTGCTTTCCAAGGCACGGAGGAAACTCGGTATGTACTGAGTGGTCACCCATCCACAGACCAACCTAGGCAAGCACGGCTTAACCTAAAGATCGACCCGAACGGCAGTTATTATTTAGCCAATAGCTCCACGCAAAGGTTTAGTTCTATCATAATAATATCTAACTGCCTAAAAGTGACTGCCTCGTTAGACTAGTGGTCACAAGCGCAACTACTGAGCATGAGGCCCTGGGTTCGATTTCCGGGTCGAGCAAAGTGTTATAGGGTTTTTCCATCAGGATTTTCTCAGCCACGGAATCTGGATTCATGCTCGCTTGCTGGTAACAGGCTCGCCCCCAATTACATGGGACGTATAGAAAACATAACTGGCGAAATGTGGGTCTACCATTAGGTACATCTCTACATAACCCTTCGGGAAATACAGGCGCGATGTTATGTTATGCCTAAAAACGTGCTAACCATTTTCAAAGTGTTTCTTATTTATTTAGTTTATGAGTTAACTCCTCTAATGAACTGAGTGACAAAACTGTCAAAAAATACCTTGGCTTCTAAATAAATGTGGTGTTCGGGGATTGTGATAGCTCTTCTTAAGGTGAAAGCTCCACGGTAGCCCGCGAAATTCAAATTTTCTTACGTTTTTTGCAGGTCAGTGTCAGGTTGTATGTGATTAAAATATGACTTGCGGCTGTAACACGTATGTAGTAACAGAATTGTGATCATCAAATCATCAATACAACCTTCTAAATTCATGTAAGCTTAGTGAATGATTTTATGAAAAACTGTGTGCAAATTGCAAAAAACGTAAGAAAATTCGAGTATCGCGGGCTACCGTGGAACTTTCACCTTAAACAAACAAATTATTTATCTTGAATTGTGTTGAGTGGGAGCAGAAGGGCACGGCAGATGAAAGATTAATGATTCCATTAACTCTGGATCAAGTAACTTTAAAGTTTTAAGCACATGAGCGGTACCCAAATTGAACAATTAGGCACTTTGCTTAACTTTGGATAGTTTATACAGTACAGTCAGGATACGTAGTGAAATAGTGAAAACTTAAATTTATTTTTGTGCTTCTTTAAATCTTCGTCAACTGTTTTTGATTACTCAGCTATTCTTGCGCAAGCTGTGTGCCTGATGGGTTTTCCCATCGACAGAAATTACCCCTTTAGGGAAGGCAGTTTTCAAAAATGCTACTCTTGAGAATGTAAGTATCGATAAGAAGATTTGTTTGTTAAATGATCCCATTGTGAATCTCTAAACATCACTTTAAACTATAAGGCCGTGTTCGAACCAAACGTATAGTCGGCCGCCGACTTCGCAAATGTTTGAAAAACAAAAGCGAATCAGTCGGCGGCTGAAGTAAATCTTTCGTACATTTTGTACTGGAAACTCACAGTCGGGGGCGGACAATACGTTTGGTGTGAACGATGCCTAAGGAACTTGGCCACGCAATGGGTGCCTGAGGTTAGACGTCGTCGCCGAAGATGGCCTATAAAGCAATAGCTAGTTTGAGGTGGCAACGAACCTGGTTGCGGTCTGCCGGGGTTGCGGGACTGTTCGAAAGCGATACCGTGGCCCCGGAACACAAAGGGCGATGAAGGAACATGGATGGGTTTTAGTCTGACACTCGGGAGGAGCCATTTGATGATTTCCCATCCGAAAAAAAAAAAAAAAAAAGATGGCACACGAAAGAAAAAGTACTTAGGAAGATATGGGGAGACCTTTACCCAGCAGTGGGACATAAGGCACTTTAGCAACAAAAAAATCTAAGATAAAACAAAGAAGCGAAATTTAATAGGTGGTTTAGCAGATCGGTCGGCATTGTCCGGACAAGCAAAATCCAGCTGACTCAGAAACAGAATCCATGAGCTCTTTTTCCACTTCGGTTTTTACTTAAAAACTGCTTTGCTAGGTGCAAAAGCAGTATTCGAAGTTGTAATTAAAATGCTATTTTATTTTATTTTCTGTGATACATTACAGTACACTACAGGGATACAAACATTATAAATTCAAATCGAGAAGGCGAAAAGCGATTAAAACTTTTTTAAATCGATATTCGAAAGCGCATTAAGGTTTTTAAATATCGAACTACTTATAAAAAAACCGGCCAAGAGAGAGTCGGACTCGCGCATGAAGGGTTCCATATCATCGTAGTAGCAAAGCCCCTTTTAATTTATTTTTTTGTTGTCATAGCGGCAACAGTTACCGGTTGCGGTCCCGTTGGTTACCCTTCGGGTACGGAACCCTAAAAATGATTAAAGTTTCGTAATAGTACTATTCGATTACACATAGATACCTATTTTAAGTGTATTAACGCTTCTATACCTAACATAATGTCCCTAGTTTTAATGTCTAGACCTAATGATTCATTTCTAATGGCCCAGATAAATACTAGACCTATCCCCACAGGCTATCAAAGCTCATTACTATCTCGTTTCACTAGGCCCTTATTCTAACGCCATTAATTTTTATAACGTCTAATGAACGTAAAGGATTCCGATAAAATTTGGCATAAAATACCACGTTATTTATTACTGAACTATAAAATTACTATTACAGTTCTGATTTACGGTTAATATAATCTGTTCTTTTGTTGATCGTTTCTGAAAATGGTCTTCGTTTGAGCTTGTAGCTATTTTGTTTTTTTTTTTTGGGACAAGCTCGCCACACCTTTCCCAAACCACTGTAACTCCTGAAAGCCAGAATCGACAGTGACCAGAAAAGCGCCGAGACAATGAAGCTCGACGAAGTCCCAGAGAATGAATTTAATTGTCTTGGATCCCGCAACGAAATTAATCAGAAAAGTATAGTGGAGGAGTAGGAAAAAACCGTAATTTCCACTTCTAGCTTGTAGCTAGTCGATCAATTACAACAAAACTTACATTTAGGTAAAGTTATACTATTCATTATTAATGCGATAGTCTGTGTCGTACCTCGTTGCTCTGGTGGTCACAAGCACGACTGCTGAACACGAGTTCCGAATGGCGCAGCGTTAGTGAGGCTGCCTTACGTTCTTAGGGTCCCGGGTTCGAATCCCGGTAGGAGCAAATGTTCGTGTGATGAGCATGAGCAAATGTCCATGGACATTTGTTAGCTAGTCATGGATGTTTATAATAAGTATTTACAAACAAAAAAGTATCTATGTAGTATATCAACTGTCTGGTGTCCACGACACAAGCCTCGTTGCTTAGTGTGGCACTAGATGGCACTGCGTGTCCAGCGATATTTATTTATTTTATTTTATTTATTCGGTTTTTCTATCAGGAATTTCTCAGTTTCAGTCATTTGTACCCGGTTGATAGCATTAGGCTCGCCCCTATTACGTCGGACTTAAACATAACTGTCGATATGTGGGTTTAACATTAGGCACACCTCTGCTTAATTCTTCGGGGAACACAGGCGTGATTTATATGTCTGAATTACAAGCAAACAATATAATTCGACCTTTTTGCCAAACTTGGCAAAGCTTTAGAAATCCCCTTTGTATTTGTTACGGGTCGTGGATATCTGTTAGCGGTAGTACCCACTACCAACTTTTAAACAAGATGGCTACTTTCCAATAGTCTCCGTTTTCCTGTCGACAAAAACGTATGTTTAAGGTCTTTATCGACAACAAATCAAAAACTATCAATTGTTCCTTTCATCGACAACAGCCAAAGTTCTGTGTCAAAAAAAAACACAATCAAAGAAATGTTTACAACAGTAAATATGCAGGCGGGAAAAAAGAGAACTAAAATAAATGTACCAAGTTTGACATAACGACGCATTTTTTTCTAGGCAAGCAGCTCCACCTTTAAAACTGCAAGCTTAAAGTGGTCATCTGTCAATGTCATTCGAACGTCAAAAAATCCTTTTACTGCCGTTTGACAAGTCTTAGGTTTTATAATAATCTTTCTACATAACATTCTTAATGCTTATAAAACCCAGCTTTACAGCCGCGATTATAGCTGACATCTATGATACAACCCCGCTAAACTATTGGCAAATATTCGTATATTTAATGCAGAACAGCGCCAAAGCACTATAATAAAAATATCTAAGGCAGTCTGGGGCAATCAATTTCAGTGGTACTTACAATTTTAGTGGGGCAGTTACGGAGTTTGATGGTCGGGACAGATTGACGCACGTCGTATCCGCAGGACGACGTTACAATGAAAGAAAATATGCTCGGGATGCTATATCGTAATTGAAAATGCTTTATTATTAGATTTGTGTATTATTGTTTATGGGGGGAAAATTGAAGCAGGGAAATAACTTTATTTTTTTTATTTTTCACAACCACCCATTATATGCCGAAGTTCTTCCGTGTCTCGGAAAGCACGTTAAGCCGTTAGTCCCGGCTGTCATTTGTCGATCTTTGACAGCCGTTACTGGTAGTCAGTCAGAGTGGGCCGAAAGTTTAACAACCAGTCTTACCTGGGGTATCGTATTACCTAGTACAACTGAGTTGTGGAGGTCTGAATATAAGCAGTTGCTCCATGTAAAATACTGATAGGCAGCTGCATCCGGATAGACTCGATGCCGATCCCAACATAGTTCGGGAAAAGGCTAGGTAGATGATGATAATTTTACTTTAAACTTCCTAAAATCTTAGAATGGAATATCAGAAAAATGGCGAATTTCTCAGTAGCAACCTAGAGTCAGATATTTGACTCCCTTTAAACGTAACTTATAACATTAGAATTAAAAACGAAACTGGCGATATGTGGGTGTATATTCATTTATTAAAACTTAATGAATGAGTAAAAAGTCTTAGAGTATCTTACATTTGCTTTGCAAAACTTGATGATAGATAAGTAATTAGGTAACCATAAAATAATTCTCCACCTTGTTAAATGTTAAGTCACTTTTCACAAAAATGGTGGTTACACAAAAGGTATAAAATAATTTCTACATAATTTGGTTTTATCTTCCTTTATGCGAGATCAACGTTAGTGTGCATAGCTTAATTTTATGATCATGTGATATCAAATTAATGGGCAGTGATTTAACAGCATTTAGAATTAATGACTCGCATTAGGTTTGGTAAATAGGTGACCGCTGTAGCTTATGTACATATTTGAAATGAAATAGGGATGGTTATGTACTAAAAAAATATGATTCTGTTAAGACCGTCAGTTAGATTATCGAAAAATATTGGATACTTGTTTTTTGTTTTATCAAATTCATAAAAATTGACGAAGATAAAACGTGTCAACAATTGTGTATAGTGAGGGCTTGTTACGTCACATTCCGGTAAAAAATGTACTCAAATGTGACGACGTAGAAATCTATCTGAAGAACTAATTAGATTTTTTTGTCATCTACCCTATTATTGCATTGGGTTACACGGTGGTTAAACTGCATGTTTTTGTAATAATATAGAATTCTAGACAATGTTCTAAGTACCGAAAACAATGTTAGTTTTGGTGTATAGCTAAACAATCTTGAAGTTGCCAGCGCAGCAAGTTACCTTAACTGTCAAACTTTCCCATTCGATTATGAAAATAACAGACATTTTATGGTTTAAAATCATTTGGCGAAAATTTACAGTTTGTGGAAACTTGATATATGCTGGCGACTGTTCCTATTTGCAGGCTTTGGACGATATATATATTTTTAATGACGGCTTTTGTATGTTTCATAAACTCACCACTAAAGTGTTTCAAAATTAACAACAGTTGTACTTTGGAGATGCTAGGATTTGAAACCAGGACTTTCAGCATGCGAAGCAGACACTCTACCACTAAGATACACCCCCAGATGCTGTGAGCGTGGAATTTATTTACCGTTTTGTCGCACGCGTACCACATACGAAGAGAAAGGCATAAAATATAAGTATTGTTCATTGTAAAACCAATGCTGATCGATTATTGATTAGATTAGGTACTAGGTATTCATGTTATTTTATTAGTTGGACAAAGACAGTATAATAAATTTAGTGGGAATGATGACAGAAAAGAAGAACATGTGCTGGATTGACATAAGTCACCGAAAACTTAGATCGATCCAGTTGACAATCTAAGCAGTTAGTAAGATTAATATAAGACCACCGCGCGAGCTTCCCGTCCGAAATTAAAAAGAATCACGGTCAAGAATCCCGTAAATCAAATCAGTAATCACGGAGGAATCGTTGTCCATACATGAAAACGATTTTGTTGGAATACTTATCCTCCTCCTTATTTAGACCTGCCTTGACTAAACTGTTTAGAGAAGATGCAAGAGTGTTGCTTGAACCAATACCCTTTTGCCATTTTTGGTTAATAGTGACATAGATTGTCACAAAATTAACCAAAAACTCAACACGTCTGTCAAAAGCCAAATACTAAAGGAAAATATTTTACGGTTCACAGGTATTAATTCTAACTAGCAGCCGTAAGTTCCTCTTTGTACCCTAGGACCAAATTCCGTCATTGAAGATGTGATAGGAGCGTCTGAAAATTACTGGGATTAAAGGTTAACACCTAATCTGGAGGGTCGAACCCTAATAGTGGCAGGATTCATCTAAATAAAGGTATCGCGTAGATTAAATGGCCTTTCTATATTATAACTATAGATTGAAGAAATTGACGATTTTCTTTGACGTCAAATCATTTATCTCAGTAAAAGTCTAAAGGCAAAAAAATCCTTCACCGTGAGCCATTTGAGTCATTAATTATAAAAAGCTCGTCTTTTTTTATCGTGCCAGGTCTACATCTACAGCTTAGTATCAGGTGTGATGCCTATCTACGGGTAAATTGCTCAAGTAATTACTTTTGAACAAAGATGTAGATGCTTTTAGGCATTGACACGGAGTAGGTGTACTTAGTCGTGGGTATAGATGAATTTCAACTAAGAGACTATGGACCTACATAGTGTTAAGGTATATTCTTGTAGTATTGGTTTAAGTGTCTTTTTTGGATGCATCGAAATACAGACAGAACATTCTAGTCTTTCTTCTAATTATGTATTTAAAAATCTCGTGTCACAGTTTTTGCTATCGAGCTCCTCCGAAATGGCTTGACCGATTTTTATGTTTTTTTTTGTTATTTGGTAGGTCTGAGAATAGGTCGTAGGCTATTTTGTATACCCCTAGAGCAAACCACGTTCGCGGGGCCAGCTAGTTAATCTATAAAATCTGTGAATTATGTCCTTGTCATTTTATATAGTAAAAAAATGTTGCGAATAAAGTGGGAAGGTAGTCCAATCTATTTTCAGTAAGTTTATTTTCATTTATAAAACGTTTAAGAGTAAAAGATTTGTAATAAATATGAGTTATGAGAAGTTTTCTGAAGGAAATAAATGAGAAAAAGTCTGGAAAGGCTGAAATAGTTTAAGCTATGTACATACAAGTGAGTAAATAACCATGTAAATATTTAACATCGAACTAAATAATATTCTAAAACATTGACATGGGCATTTTATGGTTTTGGTATGTAATTGTATTTTAATATACATATTTTGTTTTGGAATATTATCTTATTTATTTAAATGGTTTTCTTATTAATCTGCTAGTAAGTAGAAACTTAAAAATTGATTTTTCAATACTTACTTGTAATCTAAAACGCGAACCGCAACGGTAACTCCGTAACTGGACTTACCTTTGTCAAAGCCAGTGCTAATGATGGTCACGATTTAAAGACGAAAAAGATACCACTGTCTTAGTTCAATGGTTCAATGTCAAAGTGGTTAGGCACTTGGATAGTGAATCGTTGAAGCAAAGAACATCTGTTATTAATGATCGTATGTCCAGCAACTGATAAATTAATGGTTAAAGCTATTTTTCAAGTTACTTTCTATTCCATCTTCGTTAGAAGAACGCGTGACTTGATAAAAGGATAATTATACTAGTCAGCAAGGAGCAAGTGGCATTGAGGTCCTAGGGAGCACCTTGTGCACATTTGATGTGCCAACACCAAACACCGCGGTATTTTCTCCGACCGCAAAACTACCCTTCAAAAAGGTCATATTCCATCGTCGGTGTTCAAATCTTCATACCTACAATATTAAATGCCTTAAGTGTCAATTAGAATCTATCACTGAAAAACCCGAATACTTTTTCGTTTACTTTCGATGCCAAAAAGCCATGAGTTGCTTTAAAATCAAATGAGTCCACTTTTAAATTGCATGTGGTCCTTCGAGTGAGATTCGTACGAGCGAACTTTTCAGAAAAGTTATACTGCAGCTGTTCCGAAAACTTTTCTTTTATAACCTTTACCGAATCATCTGACCTTAAGAACAACCCAATTCTTTATCACAATATCTAAATTATACCCCAGCACATGTACCACTCGGTATTTTCCAAGTATTATTATGTTATTTCTGTATTCGACATGTTTATAGCTTCGCCATTGGCCACGTGTTGGTAACAGTCAAAGGTGCGAGTTGTCGTGACAATACTATATTAAGAATGTTGCGTTAGGGCAAGTTGGTCTAAGTTATAAGGAATCCAGGATATTTGGTTTAAATGAATTTGGTCAGAATTTCAACGCGCTTGGATCGAATTGGAAGTTGTGATAAATCCAGCGTTAAAACGCTTTCTAGACAATGATTGAAAAATACTTATTAATTGTGTTAAATGTCGTGTGAAGATATCGAAGATTTAGGAACGGTGGATGAATTGTGTAAGGCATGATAAGAAATAAACAAGGAGTAAATGATAGTGGTCGCTCACAATGGGCCTTATCAGAAAGCTTAAAGTCACCCAAAGGGCAATGGAGATGGCTATGCTCGGATTTTCCTTGTGTGATCGAATCAAAAATGAAGACATCCGCAAGAGAACCAAGGTTACCGACATATCCCAAAGAATTGCCAAACTGAAGTGGCAGTGGGCAGGTTACATTGCTCGCAGAACGGATGGCCGATGGGGCCGAAAAGTTCTGGAGTGGCGACCGCGAACCGGAAGACGATGCGTTGGAAGGCCTCCCACTAGGTGGACCGATGACCTGGCGAAGGTTGCGGGAATCCGTTAGATGCGAGTCGCGCGGGACCAAACAATGTGGCGACACTTGGGGTAGGCCTATGTCTAGCAGGGGACGTCTTTCGTCTGAAATGATGATGAAATGATAGTTGGACGGCTGACAGACAAAAAAAATAAGATTAAAACGTGTTGCACCGACCCCAAGTAACATGGTACAAGAGCAGGAACATCTTCCTGCTCTTGAAATTCAGAACCTGGGTCACAAGATATCTCCATAAGGCACTTCATCATCATGAAGTGCCTTATGGAGATATCTTGTGACCCAGGTTCTGAGTTGTGCACATTAGACAGGCTTGTAGCTCGCAGCCGCAAGTCGAGTGTAAAATACTGGTATACAGCTGCATCCAGGTAAGACTGGTAATCGTCTCCAACATAAAAATGCTAGCCAGATGATGATGGAAGTATTTGGATTTAGTTTCATACTCGAATAGGAAATTGGTGTCAATCTAGGCGATGTACAACGTAAGACATGTTTTACTCTCGAATATTTATTCGAGAATTTGAAAAGTCTTACTTAAAGTTTCAATTCACTCTCAGCATTTATATAACTGAATCCTTTACTGCAGCATGTTTCGGAGCACTAAAAATAATAAAACACTACCGGATAAAGTAAATAAATAATTTATGATTACAGTACAATTTGACAATGTCACGCGAGCCATGTTTGTGCCGAAACAAATTTATTTATCACACACAATCTCGATAAATGCGGAACGAATTTGAATATCCTGACGTTGAAATGAAATGCCATTTCCGATTACTTACCTACTTTTTATTCATGTACATAGAGCATGTACTGCAGTACATGTACCTGCTTGTTTATAGGATCCGTGTATTTTGGTGTAACTAGGTTATTTCTCTCCTGGGTTCGAATCCCCGGTCAGGTAAAGTGTTGTTGGGTTTATCCATAAGGAATTTCTCAGTATCAGCCACGGAGTCTAGATTTGTGCCCGATTGATGACAATATGCTTGCCCCCTATTACATGGGACTTAAACATAACTGGTGTATTAGGTACACCTCTGCCTAACCTTTCGGGGATTACAGGCGTGATGATGTTATGTTTTATGTTAGATTCTACCGGATTCATGTTAAGGCTTCATGAAGCACAATTATCTATTTGGTGTTTTATGATTTTTCCTGCTCTTTGTGCAACTCCACTTTGAGGGACCTTGCTAAAGCTGTCCATGTGGCAGAGTTTTGGTTGAAGCTCATTTAACTTGAAGGAAGGTTTAAACAACTTGACGATGAAGAAGAAGGCCGTATACTGATCACAAAATCCTTGCAGGCCACCCTTTATGGTACAAGGCCACATTTTCAATTACAGCTGAATAAATAAGAACGAATAATTTTTAAAGCAGAAAGAGCAATACTCAGTGAACCTATTGCATTAAACGATAAAATACTGCCGAGAGGTGTACTGCTTCTATTTGGTGCATTAACTTTAATGGTACAACGCCATTTTCCTTCCAGCAAGGAGGTAAATAAATCAGCTCGCTTCCTTAGTTTTGAAAACGCAATAGTGGGCATTAGTATTGGCAGGTAAGATTGATTGCAGGTTATGTTTTGTACTGTGTTTTAAGGAACAACATTGTTTTCTGAAATGATCAAAAATAAATGTTAAATTAATTTATGTTACAAAGTTCGACTTCTCGATTGGTGCTGTGAGATCTTTGTGATTCAACATTATTTCAACATTATTATTTTGCCTAGCCTTCCCATAACTGTAATGAGGCTGGTTTCCAGTCTAACAGGACGCAGCTGTATACTAGTGTTTTACATGGAGCGTTTACCTGTATGACCTTCAGAATTGTTCAGGTACCTACTGGGTAACACAATTCATCTTAGTAAGACTCTCTGTCAGATTTTCGGGCCTCTGACTATGATGATTCAATTTCGTATCTTATTAGAAACTGATTATCTTTTTTTTAAATCAACTAGGAATGTTCTTCTTTGTTTCAGTCCTACCTTAAAGATACATCCTAAGCTGACTGCAGATAACAGCCAGTCTATTTTTGTAAAATATTATAATAGCATTTTATATTATCCATAAACCTTTTTACGTAAACTCGACACAAAAACGTCTCCTTACGCTACTTTGTTCAAAGACTTCTAACTACTCGTACTCACCGCCTGTCACTTACAACGCCTGTCTTAGAACTCAGTTTATTGCTTGTGCTGATGAACTATCGGCTAATTGCCACTAAACCCTACTTTATGTACAAGTAGATACCTTCAGTACCGTCGTGAAACTTTTACTGCTCCGATATGGGTCACCGGTTGTGTTATTGTGGTCAGACGAAATTAAAATGATGAATGGAATTATTCTTTGGGTTCATTAGTAATGAATGTGGGCATTCTCCTTTTTTTATTAAAGTGTATAATTTGGTCGTTTATCCGGTGTTTTTGTAATTGGTCCTTTTGTGTAAAATGACGAGCAGATTATTAACTTTTTTGGAATTCCGAGACAAATGTCATTGTATCTTACACTGTGCTTTGTTATTTTTTAATTTTATAAAAAATTAAAAACAATGTCGTGGCAATGCAATCGTGAAAAAACTTTTCACGGAAATAAAGTTATAATTGGCATGAAGAAATGAATAATGTAAAAAATGCGTGGTATTCTTACATTAAGTTTTATAATCGATAGAAAATAGAGTACCTCAGATACCTTGCTCTTGCAAGGTCAATCAAATCAGACACTACAGAAATCAATTTAGTTGGCAACAAACTTGATTTATCAAGACAGAACTAACTTTGACTTGCTGAGGACTTGTTAAGAGAGAAATAACGAGGTGATAGGTCATAAAGTACTCAGAATATAAGTTATGGTAGAATAAAAGAAAAGTTTTTTTCCATAAATATTCACGTACCGGTAAGCATAGTGTAACTATTAGGTATTGTTTTATTTTAACGCTATGGATTATCTATACGATGATGATGAATATCATAAAGGACGCTTGACCGTGTCGGCCGAAGCACGGTCAACTAAATATTACATATATTTTGTATGGACAGACTCCAGATTTATCGAGCGGCAAACGAGTGTCGGCCGAGCAATGACAATACGATACAATACGGTTGACACTCGGCTTGGACCCGACACGGTCTAGTGTGAGTCAAGCTTTAATCTGTAAATCTACCCAGATTTTTCCCAAAATTGCAACACAATGACAATTGTGTTAAGGTCGGCTTCCAGTCTAACCTGGTGTAGGTCAATAGCAGTATTCTCACATAGACTACTCGTTCACCCGTTATCCATCCTCCACAACCCAGTTTTTGGATAACCTCTCTAACAACCTAAGTCTGACTTAATCTGACCTAAAATAACCTTCGGTAGTTCTTCGGTAATTATCTCAAAACTTTTTTGAATATAGCAATCAAAACTTGCGCTCTTTTGGACTCTTTAAAAGCGTTTCCTTTGTTCCCAACTTAGCAAACTATTTCTACAATGTTGGCTGGTTGAAAAGCCAGAAAATAGTTAGCTTTTCAAATAATCTAGAGTTTGGTCGCTTGCATTTGACGCTTGGATAAGTCGCTTTTTTAAGTCCGTTTGAAATTTAAATTTTCATTGATTTTTAATTCGTGTGTGCAGTGTGTCATGCATACTCAATAAACAGACAATAACGTTCCCACTGCTGGGATTCAGGAGCAAGAAAGCCATAATCCATCACTTAAGCCCAATGAGATTTTGTGAATTAGTACCATTAATAAATTGATACTATAGTAACTTAATAATCATCATCTTCCTACCCCTTTCCAATTCTACTTGTGCTCGGCGCAGCACGTTTTCGTTCTTCCATTCTCCCCTGTCAGAGGTCACGGCATCATTTACTTCTTTCTCTTTCATATCATTCCTCACACAATCCATCCATCTTTACTTTGGTCTTCTTCTCCCTCTCCATCAACATTCATAATTATCCATCACTCTTTTAGTCACATGCATTTCATTCCTCCTCAATACATGTCCATACCAAGACAAACAACTTCCTTTAAATTTTCTGTAACAGGTGCCACTTTTAAATGTCTTCTAATATATCCATTCCTGATACTTCCTTCCTATAGTAACTTCAACATTATCCGTAGAACAAACAACAATGTTGTGGACGTTAAAAGTAAATACCAATATCGCTAACTTCACGTCTAAACTCCACATATTGTCAATCAAATTATAACTTGTACGAGAACAATAATTTGGAAACTAGACAGTTAGTCTATACATGGGGAGATCCCTTGTGGCATCCCTCGGAGAAATCTGCCTTGATGTCAATATAACTTATAAATAATTTTTTATTATTATGGGTGAATGCATCTCTTTTGTATTGAGTTGTGACGGCTATAGTGTGACGCTTTTGTTTTGATATTGTTTTAGGGATGTATTAGGATTCGGTGGAACAAAATCGCATAAGGTTACCCTCCGCTCGACTCAGACGAAGGGGAGATCCATAAGGATTATTCGACTCAAAAAAAGGTACCTACATTGGTGAATAAAAAGGTGATGATTAGGTAGTAGAGATGGCATGGTAGGAAAAGATATGCTGCACTGGCACCAAATTAATGGGGTTAATGGGAGGTGAATAATGACGACATACATGACTGGCTATGCTGGTTTTACTATACACTTCTGCTTAACCCTACAACAATACATGTATCAATACACGTAAAAAATAGTGTTGGAATTTGTGCTAAAACAACTTACAGAAAGACCACATTTTACTTCTTTATAAAAAAGTCGTACGTATGATTTTCACAAGGGTAAGCTTGTCCGGTATCTCCACTTATTTAATTAAGGACATCCACATGTTAAACCCATGTTTCACAAAACATTTTCATTAATTTCAACACTCCATTAAGGTCCGTGAAATAATAAACAACCTTAGCCCGCATTGGGCGTCACCAAAGTGGACGTAATTTGGACCCCAGAGTCCGATTGTTTAAAGAGGACCCACGTTTTTGTGTAAGCTGTACCTTCAAAGAATCCTTCCGAGTCCTCAAACGTTATCCGTCCGGTTTCCTTTCTTATCTTTGGATATCTTTTGGATCCGGAATTCCGTTTGAGCTGTTTTTTTGCTTAAAAGCCTGGAGCGTTTGAAGTCTCCTTCTGTTTTTTGTACATTCCATGAAATTATTTCATAGTGGTTATGTTTATGTATTGTATTTTTAGGGTGGGTAATTAAAATGAATGCTTCTTTTTGTCATTTCTTCCTTCGCGAAAGACGTCAACCGTTACACTGAAAGGCTTTTCTTAAAAAGATATTTCTGATGAGTCAATTAAAATTAGAATTGGCTTTAGACTGATTAACTTAACTGGCTAGTTACGAAATTAGATTAAAATAACTGTCAAGGTTATATAGACACTCTACAGTTCTACTCTTTTAAAAGCTTGAACAAATCTCATGTTTTCTTCAAGTTTCTATTATTACTGAGCCTCTTTAATTCGGTACCAGGAGCTACAGATTTTTGAGGTGTGCATTTTTCGGAGTTAGATACAAAATTTGCACTGCACTATGAATACAATCTTGATCAACCTAAGTTTCTTATAGTATTTCAATTGGATGATGTAGAAGTAGTTTAAAAGGAGGATAATATTGATTTAAGGCAGTAGTATGTTTTAATGTTAAATGTTTGGTATTTAAAACGAATGTTTTAGTTATAGTATTTTATGATGGTTATTGTTTTTATTTCTGTTGATTTGATATTTACCAGTTCGACAAAAATATAAATTAGCCAAACTTCACTCATAATTATATGATAATATTTTCCAGCAATGGCTGCTATGTCTACACATTATCTCAAAATATAAAAATATCGGGTGCTTCGACTTTTATGGCTGAAATAATCGTGATTTGTGTTAACGATGCTCAAAGTAAATATTATAACAAAGCATTAATGCCCGAACACAAATTAGTCCTACACCCAAAAGGACAAAATATTCAGAAAGCCGATAAATAGATAAGGCAAACTCGTTATCTCCGATCGTTGCGAAGAAACAACTCGACAAAGATATTCTTACATTTCCGTCAGTTTCTTACTCGAACTTGCCATCCTTAAAACTTTAATAAAGTCTCTGGAGTTGCGTTCGCGAGGTTCCTGTACCACCTAAAGTGTTATCAAAGTCCTTTTAAAGGGGATTTGTGATCCCTGTACAGTTCCTGCACAGTTTACGGTCTCTGCATCCTCTGGTTCAACTATTTAATTAGGCAGTTAACCTACAGTTTGCAGGTTACGGTTCAGGATATGGTTCTCATATGGGTAGTTCTTGGGAGATTGTGGAATATTACCTTCTTGGATTAAACCTTAATGTTTTAAAGGATTAATTTTGGTGCCGAAAATTTAATCCTTATGGGAATTTCTCGAGAGAAATAGAAGAACATTATTTTCTTGATTAAAAGATACAGACCATCTCCCGGCACCCATTGTGTGGCGTCTTTTGGGCGTCTTTTGCCCACCGTTATTGTGCATGCGGCTGTCGAGACCCGCCCAATCACATTTTAGCCATTTTTAAGCGAGTCGATCTAGATGCGTACCGCTATGGCTGGTTCGAGGAGGCACAGGAAAAGAGCGCCTTTAAACGAACTAGCGAACAACACCACAAGCTGTGGCTGTACCACGGCGAGTGTAGGCAGGCCAAGGAAGCGCTTCCTGCTATCGATGGCCGCTTCACCAAACGCGCGCTGCGGTTGACTAAACCACAGATGCGCACAGTTACAGCCGCCATTACCGGACACGGCTCTTTTAATAAACACCTCTTTGTCTTAGGAGTCACAGACAGCCCCCTGTGCCGTGCCTGCATGGAGGAAGACGAGACAGCAGCCCACGTGCTTCTGCACTGCCCAGTGGTTGCAACATACAGGGCAAAGTACTTTGGTAACCCAGGTACTCTCCGCGAGATAGTCAGCAACATTGGGGCGTTACTGGCCTTTCTCGGGGAATTGGGATGGATAGAATAGTTTCTCACCCGCACGCAAAATACGCGCTTTGACGTGGAGTTGCGGACACCAGCCCGTTATACAATACAATACAATACAAGAGCGCCTTGAAGAAATTTTATACAAGAGACTAGTGGACCAACTAAATACCATTTATTATGTGCAAATTGAAGACGCTACTACTACTACTACAACAGCCCATAATGTCCACTGCTGGACATAAGCCTCTCCCAAGATGGGAGGAATTTGCCGTAATCTCCACGCTTGGCAGGCGGATTGGAGATCGCAGTGATGAAAGACTAACAGAAAACGCTGCTGCCCATTCTCTGGTCTACGGAGGCGCAAGGTGTTCTGCCTCAGACATTAGTCGCCTTATACGACACCCGTGAGTGTAATGGGTTGGTTCTATTCTATTCTGCCGGATACCACACGGAAGACGCAGATCGCCTAAAATATTGCGATGAAGGGAGAACAAGTGCCTTTCGGCATCGATAAGGGTAGGTACTTGTACACCCATTATTAACATAGAAAATGTACATCCCTTGGTCGTAGCTTGCTCGTTAAATCTTCCAGCTGATTGAGAATACGATAGTATTCAGTGTATTAAGTATCGGCAAAGCGAGACAATAGTTCCTCTACCAAACTGACATTAATTACATCTTCTAAGATTACACCTCCACCATATTCGACTAGAAAGTTTAGTAACTTAGTAACTATTCCGCAGATAATAGAGACATCTTATGTTACTTTGTATTATCACGTCCAAGGCATTATCAAATTTATGTCAAAGGAACAAGTTCTATTTTGGGTTATTGATATTTTTGATGAGACCCTTGAGTTATTGTTGCTGTGGGTTGCTTTAATGTTTTCATCGAATTTTCGGAGTATTTGAGACAACAACAAATTTTCAGATAATAATTATCCTTTGGTTTAGATTTATATTTATAACGGAATCAAAAACTTTGGCATTATTTTAGATTAAGTTTTTAATAAATGGTGTAAAAAGATTCTTAACGAAGCCGAAAGACACTTGTTCTCCCCGTCATTGCGATCATTTTTTTGTTCTACACTATACCTGGGAACCTTCTAGTTGCGGAGATATTGGTGGTCAAAGTTCCAACTTTTTAAACAGTTTTTTAATGTTAGATTTTTAATCCATCCATCAACAAAATGTTTTGAGTAAGTCACATTGAGTTCTACGACAAAACATGGTTTGACCCAAAAAAAGTCGTTTCCCAGCAATAATTTTTGCGTTAGTTACTTAGTTTAATGTACAGAATGCTTGGTTGATGGCTTTGTAATGAGTCTGTTTACCCCCTGTGTAATCAGCCTTTAATGTTCCTACTGCTGGGACACAGGCCTCCTTTCTGTGAAAGGCAGTGAGATCAACCACGTATATAGGCCCAGTGTAAGTTAGCAGATGTTACAAGTCTTCGATTATTGATTCCGAATGTTGGTTTCCATTCATAATTTTTTTTCTTCACCGTTTTAGAGAGCAATGGTAATGAAATAACAACATAACATCACGCCTTTAATCCCCGAATAGTTAGGTAGAAGTGTACCTAATAGTACACCCACATTTCTCCGGTTATGTTTTAGGTTCCACGTAATTGGGGTCGAGCCTATTAATCGTGCAAATCCAGACTCCGTGGCTGCTACTGAGAAATTCCTAATGGAAAAACCCAATAACAGTTTTCCGGGAATCGAACCCAGGACTTCATGAAAACCTAACCTGATGAAATGAATTGCTCAAAAAACGCCATCGACGCAACTGTGCGAACGGGTTCGAACCCACGAATTACAATTCAAAAGTCAAGTTTTTAACATACAGGACAAGCCACCATAGTGGCGATAAGTCCCATCCTTGAGGAGTGGCTTGAGAGACGCCATGGCGTCCTCACCTTCTGCCTGACGCAGGTCCCCACCGGACACGGTTGTTTCGGGAGGTTCCTGCACCGAATCGGGCGGAAGGAAACGCCCGGGTGCTACCATTGCGAGGATCAACCGGAGGACACGGTGGAGCACACTGTGAAGGTGTGCCCCGCTTGGGCGAAGCACCGCCGTGTCCTCGAAGCGGCGATCGGCGGCGGCGACCTCTCGCGTCCGGCCCTGGTTTAATCCATGGTCCGGAGCGAAACGGAATGGGACGCCTTCAATTCCTTCTACGAAGCAGTCATGCTAGAGAAGAAGGAAAGGAATAATTAAGCTTTTCATTGGTTAAAAAATTGTTAAAATCGGTCCAGGAGTTTTGGAGCGTATTCGGTACAAACAAACAAATAAATAAAACTTTTTTTTTTGTGACAAGACCGCCACATTATTTCCAAACCAGTGTAACTCCTGAAAGCCAGAATCAACAGTGGCGACCACCAGAAAAGCGCCAAGACAATGAAGCTCGACGAAATATCATTATTTTTTATATGAGTACATCTTCCTGTTCGTTAAAGACCAAGATTTTTATAACCCTGCATGTCAACATACATAAAATCGTACCACCGTACATTTAAAACCCCTTTTTGCATTTTAAATTAAGCGGAATATTTGTTGAGAGCGAAAAAGAGTACTTTTACGATGGAATTTTAAAATGTTAATGAAATTCAGACAAAGTCGTTCTGCGGGTAGTTTCTAAATGAAGCAGTTGGATATAATGTATGCGTTTGGTAGTAAAAGGAATTGGAATGTTCTTTGGTATATAGACTTCAGAGAGAAATAGATTATTCTCAATTCCCAGATACGTGTGGGGACTGCTCCGTGGAAATATCCTTTGCTATGAATCCTCAGACGTGGTTTCCAGTTGGCAACATGCTGGTGGCAGGCCTGGGCCGTGGCTCCACTTTGCGGCCTAGCAGTGTTTCCGTGTGTTGTCCGGAGAAGCCGTCCGAGTAAGGTCGGAACAGTAGCTTCAATCGCTGTCAGGCCGTATTTGACACTTATTAGTGTGGCTGTATCGGGTAACCTAGTCGCGCAGGGCAATATTCTGGTAATCCTTAGAACACTGTAAAGGTTACCAGTTTTTGTATTCAAACATCTAATGGAAATTTGACTAAGCAGAAATCAGAATCCAGTATGGCACTAAGGACGTGGTATATACTTGTACTACCCTCATATCTTAAAAGATTCCCTTCCGAAAATATTAGTATAGGAAACGTAGTAAAAACTACTGGATACAAATCTTTTTCAGTGCTAATGCTTACATATTAATACATTATAATGCAGATGCAGCTGAGCATACTTTCTTTAAAACGAGGAACTAAGAAAACAACTATTGGGTAGAAATAGCACTCTCTGCAACTGATGGTACCTAGATACTTTATTGATCCTTTTAAAAAACTTGTTTTGGGCAGCTCGCCAACATCTTTAGGCTCCAATTCCGAATATTTTGAGGGAGAGTTCCGGTATATATTTCTAAAGGTTACATGGGTCAGCTTCTTTGTAGTAAAGTAAATGCTGAAAAACTTTGTTCACTAGTTTTCTTCATATATTACATTACTCGTATTATAGGTACATATGAATTTTGTAGGTAGAACTTACCTTTTTTGACATGATATCGTCTTATAAATCGTTGAACACCGGCTGCAGGCACGAAGAGTGTCACGAATCCTGCAATCAACGCCCTGCCCAAACGCTTGGACCTAGAAAACTGAAAATTTGCACAGTTGCTTCCTTTATAATGTAGACAAGGAATAAGAAATGATTTTTCGAAATTCAACCCTGGAGTTAAAGAGAAATTGTAAAGTAGAAATCTAATAAGAGCCACTTTTTTCATAATTAGTCAGGTTTTCTGTAAGCCCGTTCTCTCATTCAAGGACGTGAGTGAATATTTGAGAGGACTATTCCAAAACTTTACTCACACCACGCTTGTAATATTGAAACCCAAACTTACCTCCATAAGCTAGTATACATTTTTTAATAACTTGTATCAAAACCGTACCTCGCAACAAGTATAATACTGCACAACGGCAGTCTGTCTTAAACTTGATTAAGTCCAAACTTAAAATGCCGAGATTAAAATGCTTACAGAGTTTTATCTTATTATGACGCAAACAATTTATGTTACCCGTTTTTTTTTTTTTTTCGGATGGGAAATCATCAAATGACTTCTTCCGCTCTGGGCGGAGCAGGAGGGAATGTCAGAATTTTACTGCCTAAAACCCATCCATGTTCCTTCATCGCCCTTTGTGTTCCGGAACACAAAGGGCGATTCAAAGAGAGGGCGAGTCAAAAGAGAACTCGAGTCTAGAGTCTCTTTTGAACAGCCCCGCAACCCCGGCAGGCATCGGTACTTGCGGACCCCTTACTTTTTGCTGACTCTCTTTGAGACGCGCGTGGAACACGAACGCGCCGTCGACACGGCGTCCCATTCCGTCTCGCTCCAGACCATGGCTTGCACCAGGGCCGGACGCGAGAGGTCGCCGCCGCCAATCGCCGCTTCGAGGACACGGCAGTGCCCACGCGGGGCACACCTCCACCGTATGCTCCACCGTGTCCTCCGATCGATCCTCGCATCCATGTTACCCTACGTTTCATAATTTACCAGTATGTTGCTTTGAAAACTATACTTAGACACAACATTATGACATCAATTTCAATTAAACATCAAAGCCACTATATTGTTCTACAATTAGGCTCCCGTTCTTATAAGAAGTTATAATTAGCACAAATAATGTTAGACTGGTCGCGAGTAGCCTGTAGACCCGCCCACGGGTTTAGACAAATTAGGACAGTTTGGAATTGTTGTCTGGAACGATGACTATCGTTTTTGGTTACGTTTTGATAGTAAAAACAACGTTGTGTCTTATGCTTAGATTCTTTTCTCCCCCAAAGTAATTTCTGCCAGCAATGCCACTTAAGCATTTTTAGAGTTAGCTTGATCTACACTTTAATTGTATATTATACTCGGTGTAACAATTGGCTTCACTTCGACTGTTCTTGCTAAAAAGTGGATAGTAAAATCTACTTATATTGATCTCGACTTGGCACACGAGATTGTCGGCATGTGGAATGTGAACTTGGCTATCATTTTGCCGAGATATCGCAACGGCGAATGGCCTGATAGCCAAGAGCTTCGACGAACAACGGTCGAGGCTCTCGCTAGGCGTTTGGACTTTGGATACGGCCCGCATTGTAAGGATGTTCCGGTCTCTGGAATCCTTACCACCGGCAACTGGGATCCTGCTCCCGACACCGGAGGAAACCTATTTTATAAATTTTTGTTTATGGTTTTTTAGGAAATTAAAAAAAAGCGTATAAAAATGAATAAACAAAATAATGTCTACTTATTATTGTACTGAAATGATAAAATATGAATATCAGCCTATTTATATTCCACTATAAAGCAAAGGCCTTCTCTTGTAAAGCGATGGAATGGTTGATCTGAAAGTAAAGCATACGAACATCAATCACAATGTTTCATAATTCAATAACTTCCGCCCTTTCTGTAAACCCTCTCACGTATTACAACTACGTCCATCACATCTGCTAAAATAGAACACAAAACTTTAAAACCAATACCCACCGTTGTTTAGCTTCAAAAGTCCGTATCCAATTTTATCAAGTCCCATCTCGCTTCACGGTTTTTATTCCTTTCAAATAAATCTCATGTGTCTCAACCTCGAGCCACGCATACTAAAACCTTATTAAGGTTTCAATAAAGCCTCGTGTAATATGACTACAATACGTTTTGTGGAGTACCGGCCCATAATGTATGGATCTTGTTTAAACCTAACAGGTTCAAATTCGGAATAAGATGTGGGAGTAAAATGGTAAGCAAGAGTTTATTAAATGAGGTAATATTTTTGTGTTGTAAATTTTATATCTCTTGAATATGTTAGCCTATTTGAGTGTCCCACTGCTGGGCGAAGGGCTCTATCTCCTTCCAAACCTCTCTATTCTGTGCAATATCTGGCCATGTTCGCCCCGCAAACAAGATTATATCAATACTACTGTAGGTACTAATATTACGTATTAGTGAGGGATCTACTGAACAGATTTTTAAAATTCTTTTACCAATAGAAAGCCATGTTATTTTTGAGTGTCATAAGCTTTATTTATTACTATGTAGAAAAAAAAATATCGCAAAACATAGCATCACGCCTGTCATCATCATCGTCTTATCAGCCCGGAATCACCCACTGCTGGGATTAGGTGTCCTCTTTGTTCTGCCACACTTCCCCTTTCCTGTCCTTCCCCCCGTTCTGTGCGTCCCTTACTCAGGTGTTTTCAGCGACTTCGACGATATTGTCGACCAAACGAGCTTTGGGAAGGCCTTCGTTTCTTTGGCCTAACCTTGGCGGTCAAAGCCTTACTCCATCGGCCATAGCCTGTAATGCATATAAATGTTAGGTAGGTAAAAAAAAAACTTCAGCTACATAAAAATTGGCCTCCAGAGCATTTTGAAATTAAAATTGACTTCAACGCACTTCCCCAAGGGATAATCAGGTAATGTTTCATAGCGAATTTTATTCAAAATGAACTTTACAGATTCCGAGATATATTCGTGAAATTCTTCAAACTCATTCGTGAACGCAATATTGTTGAAGACAATGCCTGTCCGTGAGCAGAGCGATTTTATAAGCGGAATGTAAAAAGCTCCAGTTTGACTTAGAATTTGGTGATAGACGTACCAAGTAGCTTAAGGATAATCAGCCTATTATTTTCCCACTGCTGGGACACACGGCCTGCTCTCTATGAGAGGGAATGGGCTATAACCCACCACGCGGGTCCAGTGCGGGTTGGTTAATGTCACATGTCTTAGAATTTTTGGCTCTAGGACATGCCGGTTTCCTCAAGATGTTTTCCTTCACCGTTTTTTCCGTCACTTACCAAGTAAACCCTGGAATGATTTCAGTGTAGTGTCCACACAGCACTGTGTTCATTTGTGGATGTCGTATTCAAATTATTTTAGGTTTCATTGAAAAACAGGATGGGAAGAATTGAATCATGTATACGCGGATGACACTCAGCTATATGTTTCATTTAGGTAACGCCAGTAACATAGCAGCCGCCGTACGTACCCTCAGTGAGGAGCTTGATAGAATTGCTATGTGGTCTAAAGAGAACTCTTTAGTACTGAACCCACAAAAATCTAAGTTCATGGTCATATGGAGCAAAAATCAAATTAAATCAATCCTTTCTGCTAAACCGGATGTCAAAATTATGGGAGAAAGTATTCAAAAGTTAGAAATCGTTTGTAACCTTGGGCTAATTACTGATCCGGAACTACGTTTGAGGAATATATAAATGGCGTAGTAAAAAACTGTTTTTATAGACAGACAGGTTCTGTACAGAGTAAGAGTACTGAATTTTGACTAGGATACAAAACTATCTGTTTGCTAAATTTCATCCTGATCTGTTCAGCCATTCTGGCGTGATTGATTAACAAACATCCATACATCTAAACTTTCGTTCGCATTTACCACAAGCAGTACTAAGACATAAATCGCTTATCAGAAACTTAACTCGCTTACCCTATAGTTTCTCTCTACCTACAAACTTGGTCCCCGAGCGCGAAGGGTACAATCTCGCGTTTTCTCCGCGCTTTACGGCCAGTCAGGACAATATTGCCTCCTCTCAAAGATCTGATAAATAAAAAAACTTTCGGCGACGATGTTTTATGGGACACATTTTAAGTTGGATGCTGAATATAGGACAAGAATAGATGACCTTGGCTGGGGGAAAAAGTCTGGGTTCCAAGGTGAAGAATATTTCTTGGACTGTTTATTTTTTGTGGAGTGAACACCTGTCTCTCGTATCTAAGTAGGTTCATAGTCGTTTGTGAAGTGTACTAGTAAAATTTAAGGCCAATGGGAGTTGACAAAAAAAAAACAGTTTATAAAAACCGGCCAAGTGCGACTCGGACTAGCGCACGAAGGGTTCCGTACCATTATCTATACAACATTAGACAAAACGGCAAAAAAATCACGTTTGTTGCATGGGAGCCCCCTTAAATATTTATTTTATTTTAATTGAACTATTTATTTTTAAAGAAAACATACAACTAAATATTCTGTGAATATTTCAAGCGTCTACCTGTTGCAGTTATTATCGAGCAAAAAATAAAAATAAAACATGTTTGTTGTATGGGAGCCCCCCTTAAATATTTATTTTATTCGGTTTTGTAATATTTTTTGATAGAGCAGTAACCGAAATACATCATCAGTGAAATTGATGATGAATTTCAACTGTCTAGCTATCACGGTTTATGAGATACTCAAACTCAAACTCAAAGCATTTATTTCAATTAGGCCATTACGGCACTTTTGAATGTCAAAATTACAAATAAAAAACAAAGCTACAGTTCCCAGTCACAAGGCATAATAACTTGGAGAAAGTACTGTAGTTGCCCATTCCCTAGCGTAGATCTCTATGGAAAAGAACGGGCAAGAAACTCCATGGACACTCTTTTGAATCAAAATATTGTTACAAAATCTTGGTTACATCATTAATTTTGAAATCTAAATATATAAAAGAAGAAACTGACTGACTGACTGACTGACTCATCTATCAACGCACAGCCCAAACCGCTGGGTCTACAGATTCCAAATTTGGCAAGTAGGTTCCTTATGTGGTTTAGGGGTGCACTAAGAAAGGATTTTTCAAAATTCACCCGGGGGTTAAACGGGGCTCCAAAGTTTGTATGGGGAAACAAGATTAGTTAGACTGTTTTATTCGAAACTTCACAGAAGTACTCCTATTGATAAATGAGTAGAAATGAGTTTCAGGTTTTTTCAGAATTCAAACCCTAAGAGGGGGAAATGGGGTGACAAAGTCTAAAAATCAATGCACAGCCTAAACCGCTGAGTCTAGAGATTCCAAATTTGGCACATATGTTCCTTAAGTAGTCTAGGGGAACACTAAAAAAGGGTTTTCCAAAAGTCACCCCCTAAAGGGGTGAAACAGGGCTCTAAAGTTTGTATGGGGAAACAAGATTAGGTAAGACTGTTTTATTCGAAACTTCACAGGAGTACTCCTATCGATAAATGAGTTAACATTTGTGTTTCAAGTTTTTTCAGAATTCAACCCCTAAAGGGGGAAATGGGGTAACAAAGTCTGAAAATCAACATCTGTATTGTTTGTATGGTGTATCGGGTCAGGTGTGTTACAAAAACAACGAATTTAATGTGGGCGGACCTGAAATACAATTATCATCCCCCGTTGAGGGTGCGATGGGGTTGAAGTCTAAAAATCAATATGGGTGTCGATACCGAGATTATCAGGGGTGCAGATTACGAAAATGGCATTTATTTTGAGATCCAGAAGATAGCGGATTCGACTTCTATACAGGGTTATTGTTGATTTATTGTGATGATTGTGATTGTGATGGTGATTGATCACAATCACCATCACAATCACAATCACCATCAGGTGATGGTGATGGTGATGGTGATAGTGATGGTGATTGTGATGGTGATTGTGATGGTGATAGTGACTGTGATAAGTGATGGAGATTGTGATTGTGATAATGATGGTGATTGTGATAATGTAGATGATGATGATTGTGATAATGATGATTGTGATAATGATGATTGTGATAATGATGATGATGATTGCGATGATGATGATTGTGATTACGATGATATAGATCGTGATTACGATGATGATGATTGTGATTGTGATAGTGATTGTGATGGTGATTGTGATAGCGATAGTGATGGTTATTGTGATAGTGACGGTCATTGTGATGGTAATTGTGATAGTGATGGTGATAGTGATTGTGACTGTGATAATAACGGTGATTGTGATAGTAATTGTGATTGTGACAGTGATGGTTTTTGTAATAATAATGATGATGCGCGTGATAACGATAATGATGATTTAGATAACGAGGATGGATATTGTGATGATAATGATTGTGATTACGATGATAATGGCTGTGATTACGATGATAATGATTGTGATAATGATGATAGTGATTGCGCTAACGATGATGGTGATTGTGATTGTGATGGTGATGGTGATAGTGACGGTTATTGTGATGGTGATTGTGATGGTGATTGTGATTGTGATTGTGATTGTGATGGTGATAGTGATTGTGACTGTGATGGTAATTGTGATAGTGATGGTAACTGTGATAGTGATGGTGATAGTGACTGTGATGGTAATTGTGATAGTGTTGGTGATTGTGATGATGATGATCATGATTGTGATTACGATGATAATGATTGTGATAACGATGATGGCGATTGTGATTGTGATAGTGATTGTGATTGTGATGGTGATAGCGATAGTGATGGTTATTGTGATGCTGATAGTGATTGTGATGGTAATTGTGATAGTGATGGTGATTGTGATTGTGATTGTGACTGTGATGGTTATTGTCTTGATGATGATAATGATTGTGATTACAATGATAATGAGTGTGATAACTATGATGGTGATTGTGATGATGCTGATTGTGATTACGATGATAATCATTGTGATTACGATGATAATCATTGTGATTACGATGATAAAGATTATGATAACGATGATGGTGATTGTGACAGTGATTGTTATGGTGATAGCGATGGTGATGGTTATTGTGATGTTATGGTATGTGCACTCGTATAATTTTCAAATCTCTACAAATTTTCACGAAAACCTTAACACAAGTAGGGTAACCTTCCAACATAATACAAGCAAAGATTTTCCGTTCAGCCGAGCGCTCTTTCCTGAAATAGCCTCAAACTGAAATAGAAGTCCAATACCAGCCTTTGAGTGCCCCTCGATCAGGTAACGACAGTTGAACTGACCTGCATCGACATATAGTTCAATTTCTTTGTGTTTCTATTGTTATTTCAACGGGGATACGATTGGGTCGTGTCTCGATACAATATCGAAGCAAAGTGTGAAACGTTTTGATCAAATAGAGCTTTGCAATATAAATAAACGTTTGTTTGAGCTGAAAATGAAGGTGTTATATTGATTTTGTTGTTTTTGTAAAGAGCAGTCTGAGCTTTTTGAATGCATGATAACACATAGACAGCACATGTAGGTAAGAGTGAGAATTTTATTTGAATTCAGTATGTACATTATTTACAGTTTACAAATCTATTAAAATAAATTAAATTAACTAACTTAAACTAAAAACTAACTAACTTATCTAACTAAGGTAAGAGGTATGGTGTAGAGGGGGTATTTTGCTAAAGGAAGGGGTCCGCAAGGACCGATGCCTGCCGGGGTTGCGGGACTATTCGAAAGAGATACCGTGGCCCCGGAACACAAAGGGCGATGAAGGAACATGGATGGGTTTTAGTCAGTAAAAGTCTGACACTCCCTCCTGCTCCGCCCAGAGCGGGAGAAGTCATTTCATGATTTCCCATCCGAAAAAAAAAAAAAAAGGGGGTATTTTGCTGCTATCAACTTCAAAATACTATTTTCTTTCGTTTAATTTTTTTTTCATAATTTGAAAATGAAGGTTAAAAAACCTTCATGTTCAATTTATGAAAAACAAAAACAATACCGAATAGTAACGATACACTAAAAACAGTGTACGTATTCGGAAGTAAAATTCACAATAAAAATAATTTTGAAAGTGAAACTAACCCTGTCCCTGTCCCGTTACCTTTTCACACCTTAAAGGCTTAACAAAGATTTGGATGAAGAGCACAGGGATTTAAAATGGCTTGGGATCTCGGTGAGGACATAGGATACCTTTTTATCCCGTTAGTATGCACGACGACCTAAAGCTATGCAAACAAAATTAAGCTTTTCTCTTTAACTCAATTAACTGATCTCTCATTGTACGGTTAACTCATGTAAACCGAGGTTAGGTTATACTGGATATATATATAGTTTGATGTGTCGCCTGTGTGCATCATTCGTGCGAAGTCACAGGTGATAAAAGCCAGTTTGAGATGTTATTTGTCTGTCACCATAACCCATAATTAATTAAACCACCGTTTATTAATTAATGTTTGTCACATGACCAATTGCGATTGCCTGAGGCATCTACCACGCCCATGTACGATTTATTATTGTGCTTAAAGAATAACTAAATTAACACTGAATAATTTTAATCAATATGACTTATAAATAGTTGTTGGTATTGAATATTGCGATTAACTTAAAGAAGGTTGGTAAAAGTCGTCTTACTCGAGGAACAATTTTATGTTAAAAAGTTTTTTATTATTTTTTGCACGTGGTACGGAATGATTCTGCAGAACTGGATTATATTTTGGTGATATAAAAAGGTGGAATAACCGAGGATCAGCATCAGTCTTGTGTCAGACGTAGTCACTACAACAATACCCAGCAAAATGTTTGTGAAGGTAAATTATATTTTGTACTATTTTTGGAAATAATTCAAAGATTTTTGTACCAGAAAATGCTTCTACTATCTTATAAAACCCTTCAAAGTGGAATAAAACTAAGAAAATAAGAGTATTTCAAAAAAAAAATTATTTAATCAATGGTGTTCCAAGAGCAATCGTTTAAGTTTTAATCAATTTATACTGGTTTGGTTTAAGTAATTGTGTCATTGTTAAAATTTAAATGTCAGTACTCGTGCTTTTAAAACAATATTTGAAATTTCACATTTCGCTTCCAGTTCGTCGCACTCTTCGCCGTGATGGCCGTCGCCGCCGCCAGCGACCTCTCCAGCTTCTCCTACGGCGTGGCTGATCCCTTCACCGGAGACTTTAAGCATCAGATCGAGAACCGCGTGGGCGACAACGTGCAGGGTCAGTACTCTCTGCTAGAGTCTGACGGCACCCGCCGCACTGTGGACTACGCTGCCGGAGCCGAAGGTTTCAACGCTGTCGTCCGCAAGGACCCTGCCCTCATCGCTGCCGCTCCCGCCATCTCTTACGCCGCTCCCGCTATCTCCTACGCTGCCCCGGCCATCTCTTACGCCGCCCCCGCCTTCCCATACGCTTCCCCCTACGGTTACGCCAAGTTCGGAGCCCTCGGTTACGGAGCTCTCCCTTATGCCCGCTACTACTAGATACCTGAAATTGAACCGTTTGTAAATAAAAAGTCTATAGAGTTTTAACCTAAAATTGTTTTTATTTTATCTGGGTGTACTCGTACACTATTTTTTCTGGGCGAATAGGTAATAGAAAAGATGAAGCTTTTAACTTCGATCTTTTTCTACATTGTTGCTAAGGTATTATGGTTTCTTAAGTTTTCTTTTCTTTACTAGCCTTCATAACTTTTGCAATTTTGTGAAAAGCACAGCAGTTCTGCTAAAACGTTTACAAAAAAAGTCTTACAAGCCAAATAAAACAGACTACATTGTACTACATGCAGGTTGAAAGCAAGCATCATGTGAAGAGAAAGATGTTTTATTAACAAGACTACGTGCGCCTGCATCGTCGACATTTTCCTACATTTTGCATTGCTATTCCATTTTCCTGACGAGTGTGCGACTGAAATTGTGAAATATATAACAGTTGTTCTCGTTTTACTAAGAGTGATGTAAGATTCGTAAATATTTCTGGGACTTTGTGCTTGTCTGCATACTAAACTAACAGATAATCTTAAAGGAGACTTAAAGGTTTCAGTAAGAAAACCCCAACTTAATATTTTATGAAAAGAAAACCACTCCTAGTTATAGTACAACATTCAATTTACCGTTAAATATTGTATCTCAGCAAACAACATCGTCATAACCAAACATTTCGTGCAAGCAAAAATATTAAATACAGAAAATATGAAAACAACTAAGATAAATGCAGCAAAAATCCTCTAAGACGAAACATTACGGCCCCAACCAACCGTCAGAAAATAACACGATATCCCCTTATCTTCCACCCCAGGAGTACAGCTGCACAAACAATCCGAAGTTCCAAGTGATCGTACCGCTGATAATACTGTTAATTTACCCGATGACATACTACACTGTGTACATATTTAGATGCGTTATGGAGGCAGTCAAGTTACTGTACTAAAAATAAAGAAGATTGAAGATATTTTCGGGGAGATTTTGATGAATGAGTCCTAACCACTTAATGATATTACACTTACAAGATAAGTGCATCAGTGTCGTTTACCGCCATTCTTTTGCTTGATATATAAAGTTAAAAGATCTACTTATAGCTACAAAATTCTGAAAAAAGATCTTAGGCTAGTCTGCGACATCAATATAACATCTTGCTCGTAAGAAATCCTCGACTTGACTGAGCACACTGTGGAGGTGTGCCCCGCTTGGGCGGAGCACCGCCGTGTCCTCGAAGCGGCGATCGGCGGCGGCGACCTCTCGCATCCGGCCCTGGTTCAATCCATGGTCCGGAGCGAGACGGAATGGGACGCCGTCACCTCCTTCTGCGAAGCAGTAGTGCTAGAGAGGTGGCGGAACGTGAGAGGGAGAGAACCTCACGTCCTGGATGCCGCGGGAGACGCCCCGAGCGTCGGGGCCCGCCCACAGGCCCGGCTGCCGAAGGCGCGGGCCTGTGGACGGTGGGCTATGGGCCGGCTCGCCGTCCGTCCGTCTCATGACGACAGGCCGTGTCGACGGCGCGTACATGTTCCAGGCGCGCCTCAAAGAGAGTCAGCAAAAGGAAGGGGTCCGCAAGGGCCGATGCCTGCCGGGGCTGCGGGACTGTTCGAAAGAGATACCGTGGCCCCGGAACACAAAAGGCGATAAAGGAACATGGATGAGTTTTAGTCAGTAAAAGTCTGACACTCCCTACTGCTCCGCCCAGAGCGGGATTTGATGATGTCCCATATGAAAAAAAAAAAGGTGTAACTAAATACGAGTAGCTAACACTCACACACGCATACTCTAAGGCATCGTAACGACTTCATCTCAAATCGGGTTCAGCTAGTAAAAATGAGGGGACGTGATGCCAATCTGATGCAGTGTTTATTCTAGTTCTCTGCGAAGCGAGTTCAAAGTTCTACTTCTATTTTACCTAACTTATCAGATTGAAAATCACGAGAAAACCCGAGGCTGGTCCGCGACGTCAAAAACCAAATAAAATATTTCGTTCAGTAGTATATTTTTGGGATTTTTATAATTTTCTGGAAGATTTAATAAGAAAAGGAATGATCTACAAAAATTCTCATACGATGTGTGAATAAAGGCAATATTATATTTTTATTAGCACTTATCTTTATGACGAGATTCCGAGCGGTGGCGGCCATTTGCATAATTCCTCTAGCATTTTTATTAATATTGCTGGGACTCGAAAGTATTTCGTTCAATTTATTTTCATAACCGTTTTAATTATGGCGCAACCAGCGTTCCCTGCTAATGCTTTCTGATAAATTCTAATGTAGGGTCTAAGATTTCGTGGTTTTAGCTCTTAAGGTTTGGTTCGAACCGGTCCGGACAAGTTGCGGATGTGGCGCCGGACACCAGACTATGACAGATAATGTAATGAAGTATCAATCAGAGTCCAGGGTCTTCCTGCAGCCTACAGCCTGTCCGCAATCTTCCTGTACTAGTTTCACTGAACCCATAACGTGGTCGTTGATAAATGTACAAATGGGATTCTTTTAAGTAATCAAACAAGCAATGATTTATTTCTTATTAGATGTATATATCCCGTATTTGGAAGTCACTGCCATGTTAATAGACTACATGTAAAAATCATATCAATAGAAAAATGGAAAACTGCAGAACTGATATGATTGTTAACAGCAATTTTTTAAATAAAAGCTACTCGTTGTAACTTTATCGGAAAAGTTAGAATTTTCAAGACAGTTTATTGAGTTAGCTATTACGGTATGCAAATATTATTATAATTTATGTAAATTACTATAAAACCTAGTTTGTATAAAAAGTAATAGATGGCGCGTCCCGCCGTCCTCAGCTATCAAATTCATTAATATCTTATCTCACTTTGCTAGAATTTCTTCAATTTTCATCTCATTGTGTCGCCGGAGTAATAACAGATTAAATTTAAATTCTCCTTTCGCAATCAAAATATAATTGCTTTTTAATTCCCCAGTATCAACTGTTTTATGAGTAGGGTTATACTGTATGAGGTCCAATTTTAATGTGAAATTATGCTTCTGGAATCTGCCTAGAATTAATTAAATAGGCGACGTGTAATTAACATGTAGGTATTTTGAAAGTTTAATGTTGTTTCAAAATTGTAATTGCGCTATTTAAACAATGTTTTAAACATTAAATGATAAAAGGGTAGATGACAAAAAAAATCTAATTAGTCCGTCATATAGATTTCCAAAAAATATTATACACACCTTTTTTTTTTTCGCTTAAACAAAAAATTAAGACGATTTAGTGCGTTAAAAATTCTTCATCGCCATTCATGACCTTTGATACGTTTAATCTTCGTCAATTTTTTATTAATTTGATAAAACCAAAAACACGTATCCAATATTTTTCGATAATCTAACTGACGGACTAAACAGAATCATATTTTTTGTAGTGAGTAAAAACACACCTAGATTGTTTTTCCAATAAACATATTTTTGCAGCAAAAGCTGCTAAAAGCGACAACATAAAAAAAAAAAAACTAATTGATTTATTACGCCACCCCGCACCAACCGTGCACGTCCGATCTTTATGGGTTCACCGATATAAATGACATCGTAAGGTGGTCCGTACAGGATACGTTTAATTACCCCCACTCCTCGCCGCTCCGTCTATCGCACGCAACTACCCTCCAAAAAACCGTCCCAAATCGTTAACCCATAAAAGAAGTTGATCAATAATTTAACAAGCGATGATTGATGAGTGTCGATCGTAACCCTAATCATGAAAATGCACGCCAGTTAGGCGGCAAAATTGTTAGTTTAGGATACAAGGATCAATCAATGTTTAATAAGTTTCTTCTTGTTATCATAACTATTAGCATATTGAAATTTTCAGGAGATTCGGTTGAGATTATGATTGAGTTTAGCTGCTTAGTTAGTAATTGAATGGAGGGATTATCTAAATCAAGGTCTTAAAGTTGGACAGGTAGGCAGAGGCACACCCACGTTTTGCCAAATTGCACTGAATAAAACAAAAGATTATTTTTTATTCACGCGTTTACTAAACACTCTGATTGCTCAAAGGTTTTCGCAGGTTTAACTATTAAACGTTGCAGTGGTAAATGGCTTTTATTTACTGGATAACTATTAATTATACGCCCAGTATCTGGATTCGCGGATTGAAGGACCACAGAACTTTCTCTGTGTAATATTTAGAAAGCGTCCCAACAGATGGATTCGTTAGTTGAAAAACACTAAAAGTAAAAGGTAACAATATCCAGCACCATGAAATAGTTTATAGAAATAATCATCCGCCTATAGCCGTTTTCCCAAACTATGTATGTTGGGGTCGGCTTACAGTCTAACTAGATGCAGTTGAATATCAGTATTTTACACAGAGTGATCGGCTATTTAGCCGTGTGGTATCCGGCAGAGTAGAATAGAACCAACCCATTACACTCAAAGGTGTCGTATAAGGCGACTAATGTCTGAGGCAGAACACCTTCCGCCCCCGTAGACCAGAGAATGGGCAGCAGCGTTTTCTGTTAGTCTTTCATCACTGCGATCTCCAATCCTCCTGCCAAGCGTGGAGATTACGGCAAATTCCTCCCATCATGGGAGAGGCTTATGTCCAGCAGTGGACGTTATGGGCTGTTGTAGTGTAGTAGTAGACCGGCTATCTGACCTCCACATCCTAGCACACAGACGTACCTGTACAATAAACTGAGTTGGATCGCGAGAATGCGCGAGTAGGCAGTGTTCGCAGCAACTCTCCACTCAATCGCACAAGACAGCTGCTTTCAGGGGAAGTTTTAGATACGCCGCATCCAAATGCTGGAACAATATTCCTCCGCCGATAAGAAATCTTAAATGTCTTGGTACCTTCAGAGTTCGACTGCGGCAGTTTCTTATCGAATCGCAAAAAAAGCTGGGTATCACTGTTTCGAACACGTCCATTATATAACTGGCTATTGTTTTCTTCCCTAGTCAACCTGTCTATCTGTTGCGCAACTCGTGTTCACATACCTGTGAACAAGGGGGTACTTAGTAATCGCATTGTTTGTGGATCTTTTTGTTGGTTAATTATAAGTATAATACCTTCACATGAACCTTTAGTTATCCATTGTAAACATAATTTAGTCTAGTCAAATCGCTTATTCTTATTCACACCTACGCTACTACAATATTAGTATTATAAGATTATTCATATAAGTAAGCAATATACATATTATAATAATATAACTTTATATATATATATATAAACACACATCAACGAGCAAGAACGTTTCCAACACAGTTAAGTAAGTAAACTTACTGTAAAATACTTAATTTAAGTTGAGGGTATACTTACTAATTTCACTACGCGCATGAATAACACTTTATTACAACACCAATTTATCACGTCTGCTCGACGTCCGTATGTCACTACAGGGATCCAGCAGAATATCAGCGTCAGGTGCATGCCTGACACATGCTGAGCTGGACTCCCATTTGGTGCAACCTTAAGACGCACACCGCACCTTGTATATTATCGTTTTTTTATTTGAAGTATGTCATGGTGTTACTATACTTATTTCCTAAATATGTCCTTCTCTTTGTATATTCGCACCTTGTTTTTATCATGTAAATTGTATCATTTAATTATTGTACCTCTGTGTGTTGTGTTATGTCTTTTGTGTGCACTAAATAAATGTTTTATCTATCTATCTATCTATCTATCTATCTATCAGTAACTGGGTAATACGATATATATTATCTTGTTCGATGACTTTCGGCTTCTGACTACTCGTAAGGACTGTCAAATATCTTCAATGAAAACTTGAACCAACGGCGTAACGTGCTTTTAGAAGCAAGAAGAAAACTCCGACGCGTGCGACTGTTATTACTGAGCCACAAGCCCTTCAAAATAGTTTGTAGATAATCAATATTACGACAAAGCAAGCAGCTGTCATTTCACTGAATTTCAGACGCATGCAATCTACATTAAAATATTTTCTGCCCAATTCTAAACATCCATTAGTGCTACCAATGATTACGTGTCGTTAAATACCCCGAATTTCAATTGTTTCATGGATATTGTCTGTCGAAAATTCCATTTTGTATCTGATCATCAATTACCAGGTGTTCCAGTGTTTTGATTAATGATGCCACTTTGTGTACAGCAACGGAATAGGTAATTTTATTCAGACAACGGAATTTCAGTATTGTAAGTATTGTTTTCAATTAACCTTGTTAAATTGTATAAGATCGTTTATTTATTGGAATAGATTAGTGTCAATTCTCCTGTAATTTTTGTTTAATTAAATTTTGAGTTTGCTTTTCTTAGAGATCTTTTGTAGGATAAAAGAAACGTGGAGATAATAACTTGTTGTAAATATATTCAGGAGATCATTTTATATAAGAAAATCACACAAGAAGTGACAAGGAATCACAGCTGACCAAAGTACTACAGAACATACTTTTCTTAAATTCAAATTTACACCATAGACACATATACAGAAAGTTTGTATATCTAATACACCCTCATAAATTTTAATTTAAAAACACTAAAATATATCCAAATCAATAATCTTTAACACCTAAACCAGTAATGCACTTGTAGTGCTTGTCACTACACAATGGTTTAGTGAGAACGTCAGCTATCATGGATTCAGTGGGTACATGTCTCAGTTTGATGTCTTTGTTATCTCGTAGCACTTCCCTAATATAATGATGCTTTATATCAATATGTTTACTGCGTGCGTGAAACATTGGGTCTTGAGCCAAACATATTGCTCCTTGATTATCGGCATGAACAACTACTCGAGTGTACCTCACAATTCCTAGCTCCCTCATAAGACTATTCAAATAAACTGCTTCTTTCATACATTCAGATAGACTTACGTATTCAGCCTCACCAGTCGATGTAGCCACGCTACGTTGTTTCCTTGATTGCCACGATATACTCGCACCACCTAAAATGAAAGCATATCCAGAATATGATCGCCTATCTAACACACAATTAGCCCAATCAGCATCCGAAAACCCTTGAACACAATAACCAGTTCTCTTTGTATACAAGACTGTGTCGCATTGTCCCTTTAAGGTAACGTAATAAACGTTTCGCTGATTTCCAGTCGCATATTTCCGGTTTCGTTAATTTTTGGCTTAGTTTACTCACCGCATTTGCAATATCGGGCCTAGTTGCGTTGCTCAGATAATTTAAGCAACCTATTAGTTCTCGATAAGGCCATATTTCGTCATTTTCTGAATCACAATATTCTTCGGTTTTTACTTTCGAATTAATTTCCATAGGTGTAGCACATTTATTACATTTTTCCATATTAAATTGTTTTAATAATTTTTTAATGTAATTTTCTTGTGACAATATAATGACATTGTCATTTCTTATAATGTCTATTCCTAAAATATATTTCGCCTGACCATAATCTTTCAAGTCGAACTCCTTTGACAGCTCATTTTTAAAATCGATGATTAAACCTCTTTCTTGGCTCCCAATTAAAATATCGTCGACATATATTAATACAATTAAGAAAGTATTCCCATTTTGCTTAAAATAAAGGCATGGTTCGTTCAGACTCTGCTTCAATCACATTTCAGTGAGTTTCTTGTTCAGCCTGAGATTCCATTGACGTCCAGCTTGCTTCAAACCATACAATGATTTCCGCAATAAGCATGAATCGCAACCATTATCCAGTTTACTAAGCATGTCCTGCGCGTGCTTTCTAACGATAGGATCTTCTCCCTCACGATTCATAAGCTTAATTAAACTCTCTCTTAATAGTTCTGGAATTTCCATGTAAATCTCTTCATCTAATGAACCATTTAAGTAAGCAGTATTAATATCTAATTGGTGAATTTCCAAGTCCAATTCAACAGCGAGAGCCATTAATAATCTGACGGTGTCCAGTCTAGCTACAGGCGCAAACGTTTTCTCGTAATCAATCCCATATCGCTGGCTAAAACCTTGAGCCACAAGCCTAGCTTTCTTCTTAAAAGTCTTGTCGACATTCTGTTTTGTCGTTAAAACGTAACGACAACCAATGATGTTTCTGTTTTTCGGTCTTCTAACGATATCCCATGTCCCTTTTTGAACTAGACTCCTAATTTCAGATAGTATAGCTTCCTCCCACTCTGGTTTATCATCACATTTCGGAGCATTTTTCAAACTCATTTCAGCTGAACCAACAAAATCTGCAGCATCATTTGAATCAGTAAAATTTATTGGTTGTTCAACTTCGGTCATTCGATAGATTTTCCTTGGACGGCTGTGCGTAATAATTTGGGTCTACCAGGAGCTCTTTTCATCATCCTTTGTTGATCAATTTGTCCACGCGTTCCAAGCGTTCTTGATTCTACTAGATGATGATCAATATTTGAAGGATTTGTCTCAGCATTCTGTTCGCATCCTCTCGATTCTACAGAGTATTCTTGACATTCGCTCCAAATCTCATCGTCTACTTGTTCTATTTGATTATCATGTTCTTCCGGTGGAGTACACTTTGAAAATTCGATTTCAATGAACTCTTTATCCGTATCTTCTTTAACATTCGACGATCCTGGCTCTTGTGTCGAGATCTCGTGACATGAATAATAATTTTCGTGAAATCTCACGTCTCTTGCAACCATGAATTTTCTTCGCTCTGGAATCCATACTCTATATCCTCTCGCATTCTTTGGATATCCAACAAAGATACCAGAATCCTCTTGCTGTGAATTTATCCTTATTTGGGTCTTTATTTAAAATATGTACCTTGGTTCCAAATTTTCGAAGGTAATAAATCTTCACTGGTTTCTCTAGCCATCTTTCATAAGGAATATCACCATGTAGACTGCTTGTAGGACAACGATTCCTGATATAACACGCGGTATCCACTGCATCTGCCCAAAAACCTGCGGAAAGATCTGAACTTAGCAACATACACCTAGCCATTTCTACTAGAGTCCGATTCATTCGCTCAGATATTCCATTTTGTTGCGGTGTCCGAGCAACTGTCAGTCTTCGCATTATTCCAGCTTGTTTCAAATATTCGTCGAACTCAGCGTTACAATATTCACCTCCATTGTCGCTTTGAAGATATTTGATTTTTAATCCGGTAAGATTCTCAACTTGACTTTTGTACACCTTGAAAGCTTCTAAAGCTTTACTTTTCGTACTTAGAAAATATACCTCACACCAACGTGTACAATCATCAATAAAAGTAATAAAATATTTCGCACCTCTTACAGACTCACATCTCATCGGACCTACAATGTCAGAATGAATTATTTTAAGTTTTTCAGCGCAAGGACTCCCGGAATTAGAAAAAGGTAACGCGGTCATTTTTCCTTTAGCACATATATCGCAATCATGTAAGCTATGTACTTTGGTTGTGTCATTTTTGAAACCCAATTTAGTTAAAAGTTTATCGACATCCTTACCATTTAAATGTCCTAAGCGTTCATGCCAACTACGTATCGACATACGTAATGAATATTCAGACCTATTTAAACAATACAAGTTCCCTTTGCGCTCAATTTAATGTTGCCGTTTTTGTCAATCACATTTGCTACACTGTGTTTAAATGTGACATCACAACCATCGTTGGTTAACTTGGCTACAGATATTAAATTTGTTCTTAGGTTCGGAACATAAAGTGTATCGCGTAATTCAATTGCGGTCTTCGAGTTTTTGTTACATGCCGACAACCTTACAGTACCCTTACCTTTTACTTCAGTACTTACATGCGTAGCTAAATTAAGTTCTCCGGTAATAATAGTTAAAGTGTCCCTGAACATACTCGCATCATTACAAAGGTGAGACGTGCACCCACTGTCAAAAATCCAGTCATCTTTTTGTGCATTTACAGCATTACATACTTCTAAATCTGAAACATTAAAAGTAATTAGTGCTTCGTCCACGTCCACATGATGTGCTACTGCCACATCCTTTTGTACCTTCTTTTTTTCGGACATTCTGATGCTTTTATGTCCATGTTCGTGACATTTAAAACATTTATATTTAAATCCTTCTCTACTGGTAAATGGGTTAGTTTTGTTTCCAACTTTTGCGCTTTTATTTAATTTCTTAAAACCATTTTTCACATATGTATGCATGACGCCTTCATTTTGAGATCTATTTATCTCTCTGGATTCGTGCTCTTCTAATATTTTAATCTTCAATGCCTCTGGCTTCGGCAACTCGTCTCTCGACTCAATGGCACATCTAAAGCTTTCAAATTTTTCAGGTAAACTGTTTCCGACATTTTGTGTAACATAAGCCGCTTTAGAAGTGTGGCCTTCTTAGCAGGTCCTTTCGAAGCATAAATAGACTCCAATTTTAGCCAAACTTCTCTAGAAGTGATACAGCCCCTAACAGTCGAAGTTCAGAACCACACATCGACAAAATTAAATCCGCTTTGGCTTTTTCATCCTCTGCTTCCCAATTCTTAGCTTCTCCTAGTTCTGACGGTTTCGGTAGTTTACCACTAGTAAATTTCCATACATCATTTTTAATTAGGATCGCTTGGACCTGGATTCTCCAGCTGTCATAATTTTCCTTGTTCAGGGGCTCGATCCTAAATAAACTACTCATCGTCACTCCTTTTTCACAAATAATTACTTTACTGGATAAAATTTTCTCTCCTGACGTACCTCTCCAGACTTTTCACTGGATCTTCGTTATTCTTATCCCTCTGTCGATCTCGGCGATTGGGTGTCTGGATGACTGGGTGTCTGGGCGACTGGGTGTCTGGGCCCATAACCAATGTAGGATAAAAGAAACGAGGAGATAATAACTTGTTGTAAATATATTCAGGAGATCATTTTATATAAGAAAAGCACACAAAGAAGTGACAAGGAATCACAGCTGACCAAAGTACTACAGAACATACTTTTCTTAAATTCAAATTTACACCATAGACACATATACAGAAAGTTTGTATATCTAATATCTTTGACCTATTTAAACAGTTCATGCTACAACAGCTAGTGACTAAACGACGTTTTTTTATTATTTAATAATTATGTAGATTTTAAACAAGCAGGCGCATCGAACTTCTTGATAATTATTATTAATATCATTCCTAAAATTTAGGGAAAATTGAGTATGACAGGTGTAATCTACGTACATACTTTTTGACCGACTTCCAAAAGGAGGTTATCAATTAGTCTGATTTAGAAGTCAGAAGTCGTTGGCAAAAAAACTGAATCAAACAAACAAAAATCACGATTCCTGAAGTTTTGGTGTTTTTTTACGTCGGTTTTATTTTTTGCAAAATAGTTTTTTTAGATTACCTTTTACAAGGCTGGTTACAATTCAAATGTTTGTATAAAACTTTGAGATTGTTATGATGTTCGACAAAACAATTCCACGAAACACGACTCAAATGATATCGTAACATCCGGAAATTGATTTCCGGTCATATTAGTCGAGAGTTTCCGCGTAACGACATGTCAAACGTCGAATACTAGGAAGACATGATTGACACACGGAAAATATATTTTCCCGACGTAGAAATGATTTCTCACGTTTTCGGTTGATTTATTGTCGATTTTGTAGTCTTTACATAGTGTTTCTGATTCTTTGGCCAGATTTTTATTCAATTTAGTAGGACCAGGTCCACGAATCACGGATGTTAGGTATTAGTCGGTAGGAATCAGTATTATTATATAATCCTACGTTCTCCCTTCCATGGGGCATTCCCCACACCTAAAAAGGACATAAATACATGGAATTTAATTATTCTATTTATATGCACTACTGAGCATATCAGCATCACCCTCCTAATATACCGCCAAAAGGAGTGATCATCGAAAAAAAAATTTTGTAAGACTTTCCTGTTAGCAAAAGAGATTTTTACAGTAAAGAAAATGTCTTCCACTTCGCTCTAGTGAGCTGCAAATATTTGCCCTAGTACTACACTAGATGGAAAATGCTAATTTCCAAGTGTTAGCTTTGCTCTCGGCACTCTTGGTAATAGCTTGAATACTGTTCTATACATTTTTCAACTTTCATTTACATATAATAAACATGGGGATTATGGTTATTGGAGACTGTGTCATAATCACTAGTGCTGGAAAATGTTTTTTTTTTGTATTAGGTGATAAGACAAGTTAATACCAGTTGATTTTTTCATAGAAGAGATAGAAAATGTGGATAGCAGGCAAGTGGAACGTCTGGTAAATTTATATTTGGAAGAATATTGTGCCTACTTCAAGTTATCTATGTTATGTGCTGAAACATAATTTAATAAAAACCGCTAGGTTTAAAAAAGACTAATAAGTCACAGTACCCAAGTCGTAATATTTTGTTATCTAATTGTTCATTTCCGTTGTTATTATAGTTCATATTTTATGTAATTTACCTTGTTTCTTTTGTATATTTTTTGTGTAATTTAATTTGATTTGTTTAGGTTTTTGACCTAATCAATATAACTGTATGTACCTACCTACCTAGATTATAAGTGAATGATGTGGTCTCATATAATTGGAAACGCACATTTGTATTTGTCACTGATCATGTATACTTGTACATGTAATTGTGTAGTTTCTGTTGGAGATCCAATAAATAAATAATAAATAAAGAAGCCACTGTTTTCCATAACAGTGATATTTTTTACCTAGCAAAGCAATTAGTAAGCTATATTATGGCAAAAAGCCAAAAAATGCAAAATCGTAAAAGATTTTTGCAAATCCCTTTTTCCAAACACTGATGATCGATGAGTCAGCAATCACTCACTGTTCTCTTAGCGTAATTTTATTAAGTGCCATTAGTTAAGCTTCGTTCTAAGTTGAGTCATCTCATTTGTAAAAAAGATAGTAAATGAGGCAGCGATAAAAGCCAAGTTATTTTTTTTTTGTGGCCTTTGAATTGGCCAATGAAACGAAGTGAATTTTGACAGTTAAGTCTGTTCGCGTGTTTACAAACCTAGTCAAAATAGTCTTTCATTAGCATCTTTAGAACAATATTTTGATTTAAAAGAATTTCCATGGAGTTTCTTGCCCATTCAACATGGAGATCTACGCTTTGATATGAGTAAAGACCCCGGTCCTTTGAGAGTTATTATGCCTTTCTGGTAGGTTCATCGTTACGTTTTTGATAGTTCAAAGTGGTAAACGTGACATGAATGCTTTGAGTTTAAATTTTGAATGTAGAAGAACATGAATGGTTTTTTGTAACTCGATGAGAAAGCCCTTTTTGTTGAGTTACATAGAAACTACTCGCGCAGACGCTGCGATCTGTCGCAGCTTTGTGGGGTTTTGCGGTGACAATCACTTTTGAAATTAAAAACCGTCGTTGAAGTTCTATCACCACGTAAATAAATTTTTGGTGAATTGACATAATATTGATTTTTGATGTCGATTGCTAGAGAATCGGAAGACGCGTTGTTTCAGACAATCACAGAAGTAAGGAACGTTTCTATCTAATTTTAATTGCCAAAGAATTAGCATTGCCATTCAACGTGGCAATGCTGCCAGTCTTCTGGGTACGTTTCCGAGTGACAGCGATGCGGAGGAGTACTTTGACGCTTATTGACGTCGTTGTATATATGGAGGTTCTTACTTTTAGTTTTTATTTTTGTAATTATATATAGCCACAAATGTGTAATTTAAACAATAAAGATTTTAATTGAACACAAATTATAAAATGGTATTGTACCTAGGAATAATTATGCAGTTTTTTAATTCTCCTGTGAAGTTTCTATTTTTGACTAACGTAGTGTTAGAACCTCAACGACAAAATAGATACAAATGCTGCTGGCATAGTTTTTCCATCGCTATTTTGATATTTCTGCAGTGGTGTCGCGCGATGGTAACGGAATACATCCATGGCTAGACACTGCAGCACTGTAAGTCTGGAAAACAAAAAAAAATGTTTTATCATTCATTTAGATTATTGAAAGGGAATCGACTGCCTTGGTATGGACATGTGACGAGGAGAGAAGAAATGCATGTGACTATAAAAGTGTAGAGGGAGACGAAGACCAAAGAAAGGATAGACAAATTGTGTGAGTAATGATGTGAGAGAAAAACCGGCCAAGTGCGAGTTGAACTTTAAAAACATTAAACTATTTTATTTATTTTAAAGGGTTCCGTACAATGCCAAAGTCAAATTTTCCGTAAGTGAACGTAATTTTTTGAGTTTACCACTTTATTTTCAATTGATAGAATTCTTATAGGTTTTCCTGTTATCTACAAGCAATATATTTGTATTATTTATATATTTAATATTATTTTAAAAATTTTAGGCTCAGTAGTTTCGGAGATCAGGGGGGAAATGTAACATTTTCGTCTTCTTTCATGAATTAAATCAAAACTATTTATTTTCCAGTAATAACAAAACTATATTTGAGATCCTCATAACGAGCCCTTTCATTTGATATTATGACACAGTAAGGATTGAAAAACTTTTTTTTTTTTCATATTTTTGTTTGGACCCCTAAAAATGAGTAAATGATTGTGTGACGGTTAACAAGGGAGACCCCAAATAACATGTCATAGGGGCAGGAAGATGATGATAAACAATATAAAAAATAGTTTTGTCTTGCTTCCCGTATACTTATTACACCTTAGAGAAATAATTTAAAAAAGTTCTCCTAATACTCGACCCTCAATGAATCACAAAAGCTAGACTTATCTTTAAAATGTCAAGGCTAAGTTTACACTTGCCTAAGTTTTGATAATTTAACAACTCAACACCGGTTCGTGTTCATATACTTTGCTTCAATAAACATCGATGTTTCATCTATTGGAACATCGTTGCCTGATTGCTTATTCAACCGCCCTTGTAGATAGGTTCTTGCGTAATTTTATTAGAATTAGGGTAAGTACCGTCTTAGTTGAGGAGTTTATTATGCCTTTAAGGCGACCCTCTGACTTAATGATGTATCTACCCAAAAGCTAGTTATTTTTAACCGACTACTAGCGACTAGTGGTATCAAGCACGACTGCTGAACATGAGATTCTGGGTTCAATGGGGTGGGCAACTGGTGGAACTAATGGCGCTAGCAGCGCATGAACCAAACATCGTCATTGGTTGAAAATCTGTCAAAGTCATTTTATATTTAAAAATAGATTGACCTCATTGGCCAGATTGGGTCTAAGCTATGGACGCGCCATCTACAATCAGCTTTGACCAACCAGGTCGGGCAAAGTGTTAATGGTTTTGTTTTTGTTTTTTCATTAAGAATTTATCAGATACAACGACAGAGTCACGATTTTACGGACGTCACGACGACGTCGACGTCTTATATGCTTTGTACCTGTGTTTTGCACGTCATGTGCCTGCGGCAAATAAATATTTTTTCTTTCTTTCTTTCTATTTGTACCCGCCTGATAGAAATAGGCTCGCTCCCTATTACAGGGGGCTTAAACATAAATGGCGAAATGTAGGTGTACCTACTACTAATTAAACCTACATCTCTGTCTAAACCTTTGTGGATTCCCAGGCATGATGTTATGTTCAAAAATCTAATGCGGTGTTATCTAGGATCCCGCGTAAGGGCGATCTTCACTCATCTGCTTACTGAAAAAAAAACATTACAATCTTAATACTTAAACAAACATAATTACGAATAGTTTGCCTGATGACTAAGACAGGCAAGCTTTCTTTGTGTGTAATTAAAAATGTTTGCTAAAGATATTATGATTACAGTAACATTTTGCCCGAACTTTGAATCAAACCTAAGCAGCGGCGGGCTTACCAAGTAAACATTTTATACCAAATATGGTGGATGGCAAAAAAAAATCTAATTAGTCCGTCAGATAGATTTTCAAAACATATTAGACACGTATTTTTTGTTTTTTCACGTAAACAAAAAATGAAGACGATACAGTGCGTCGAAAACTCGTGTGACGTCACATTGACATGATGACATTTTTAACTCAAATCTCACGTCACAAGCCCCCACTCATGATCTTTGACACGTTTTATCTTCGTCAATTTTTATTCATTTGATAAAACAACAAACACGTATCCAATATTTATCGATAATCATATATGTATAATAAGTATATGTACACTCTTTTGCAAAAAAAACGGGCACCTAAGGAAATGTACGTTCTAAGGTCGATTTCAGTTAATTAAATGAAATTTAATTGTTAGACGACTAATAATCGTGTAAATTAATACGCGTGAAGTGAATTCTGGCATTTTTTTTTTAAATCGATGAATTCTTTAAAACCTATGTACTCGGCCAAACAATAAGAAGTGGTTGGCAAAAGAGATAAGAAGATTTTTTTAATTAAATAAAGTTACAAATGTAAAAACTTAATAACGAGTGTGACCTCCTTTTGCCAAAATTACAGCTTGAATCCTTCTGGGCATGCTTTCCACGATGTTTTTAATAACGTTTTAAGAAATACGTTCCCACTCTTCTGCAATTGCTCTTTTTAGCTCCCTGATGTTTTGTAGAGCAGGTTGCACTGATCTTACCCGTCTCTTTAGAACATTCCAGACATGTTCGATTGGATTGAGGTCAGGACTTCGAGCTGGCCAATCTAAACGACGAATCCCAACTTCTTGCATGTACGCTACAGTATTATGCTATAATTACACTTTATATTCATCATTTATAATACTATTTATCATCCTTTTTATTTGTTTATATTTTACACTCAACAAATCGATGTAATTACGACTCATTAACTTAAAATTGCTGAAATAAAATATTATCATAATTTTCATGTTGTGACAAGCCAAATTGTCAAACTGTCAATTACTTTTTAATTCTCTTCCTACATTAGTCTATGATGATTTTTGCTTTATAAAATTTAAATTATTTTTATCAATATGTGTTTAGCTATTATAGAGATTATTACGATTGTTTAATAGATAGCTTAATTTTAAATTATATTTATAAAATTCTTACGCACTCATGGATATGTCCTGGCCGACTACACTTGTCAGATGAGATGATAGCCACAAGCAAACTAATATTTGAAAAATTAAAAAAAAAGGAAGACTACTTAAAAAACGAGCTGACGAACCGCTAGAGAAAGTCTACGATTTAATCTGAGATAAGAAGCATAAGAAAGCAGTTTGGTTTCTCGTACATATCTATATTACCCAGGGGATTCCACTAAAGATTCCGCCTGGTGTCTCTTCTCCCGATCTTCTGAAGCTGTCTTGCTACTTGTCTCGCCTGCCTTACTACAGAGCTGACCTGGTGGACTCTGAGATCTGCACGACGCCCTTCTTGCAGAGGTTTCCTGAAGCTGAACCTCGAAAATGCCCAGGTATTGACCTGCTACCCTGACGCCTGTTCCCGACTCTCCTACAGTGCTGAACTTCCTAACCAACTAAGTGCGTCAACTAAAAAAAACAATCCTAGAGTGCGTGCTAGGTAGGTTTTTAATATTTATTTGTATTGTTTTATCCCTGATTCTAATCTTTCTCTAATTAAATTTTAATTGAACAAGTCTGCTTATCCTTTTATTTAATAGGAGCAAGTAGATTTGTTACAATGCTTCCACGTAGCGAGAACGGTGCGGGCGAGTATTGTCATCCATGAAAATGGAATCTTCCCCAAGTTCTGTCAATGCGGGTTGTGCATATGGAATTAGGACTTCCATTATGTACCGATGGGCTTATAATGTTCCATTTTCTATGAAAATTAACTCCTTACGCTCCATCGAATTAATTCCTGGACCAACACATAACGGAGCCTCCGCCATAAGGAGTGATTTCTTCAAAACACACTTCCGCATAGCGTTCCCGTGGTTTTCGTAGCACTCGCCGGCGTCGGTTCTCTCCACACAAAGAGATTCTAGCTTCATTAGAAAAGAATATTCCAGTCTTCCAGAGTCCATGAATCACAGTTTCGAGCAAACTGAAGTCGAGCAACACGGTGCTCACGGAGTAATTTAGGCCCCCGAGCCGGGTGGTAACTCCTGATATTGGCAGCCAAAAGCCGACCTTCCACAAGCTAACTTCTACTCCTCTTACTTCTTCAAGGTCCACACTTGACGTCTTACGATTCCGCAACGCCTGACTGACCAAAAAGCGGTCATCTCTTGGTTGTGTGCAACGTTTTCTTCCCGAACCGGGTCTTCTTTTGACCGAACCGGTCTCTTGATACCTTTGCCAAGTCCTCTGGACAGTTGAACGACTCACATTTAACCGCTGAGACACGTAAGTTTGCGAACAACCTTCTTCAAGTACGGCTATTATTTTACCGGCCCTTATCGCTTTATCACTCATATCAAAAAGTGGTATTTAATGTAAAAAGAAAGATTTAATTGCAGAAAATATTCAAAAAGTTTTAAAATTTTAGTAATCAGTAAAAAAATCCTTTCAGCAATTCGTGCCAATAGTAAAGCAATTTTACAATAATCCACAACAATCATTATTATACTTTTGTTAATTTCAAAATTTAAATTTGGAACGTAAAAAATCATGCCAGGATGCTTCAAATAACATGCCAATACATCGTCAAATTAATAAAACCTCTTTCTTGTTCTTGTTCATCGAAGTAGAGAAAAAAATCTGAAGTGCCCGTTTTTTTGCAAAATAGTTTATTTACAAACAAAAAGTATCTATGTAGTATGTTACATATTGGTGTAACAGGGTGATCGATTACGCATTGATGTAATAGAAGGAAATAGCAGAAACGCTGACTGCAACTGACCTCCATTCCGCGCACCGCAACCTTCGCCGGCATGAGACGCGACGACTCAGCAAATACGTCACTGAATCATGCCACCCTAATTTCGCAATAGTTTTCATGCATCCGCGTAGTTAATCATCTCATAGAAATATTCATTCTTGGTACATACATCGGCCAATTATCACCTCTTTAGAATGTAGTCCATAATGTAATTATTTTATAATTAAAATTATTTTAAGCAAATTGGCTTTCTCTGCATCCTCCGGCTCCAGCTTACATAATTAGTATATAAACTATCTGGTGTCCACGACACAAGCCTCGTTGCTTAGTTTGGTACTAGATGGCGCTGTGTGTATTGTCCAGCGATATTTATATTTATTTTTATTTTTTATTTAATCTAGTATCTTATTCTATAACTTATTAAGTTTACCCAAATCATTGAAAATAAATTATTCTGATACCATCTGCTGAAAAAAAGGTGATAAGAAAAAATAGCAAAACATTGAATTTTATTAACTTTCAATTTTAGAGGAAACGATAATACTTTTGTCAGTGGAAGTATTTTTATCTCCCTTGGGACTTCGAAGTAAATGACGTCTGCGTGACTCGTTTTGTGTTATGATATTATGTGAGGAGAATTCTTGAGAGTTTTTATGTTCTGTAACTTTGTATGTTAGTTTTTGGGGACAACTGGCTTAGAAAAGGTGTAGGTGAAAAAGTTACCTATGTAGGTGAGCATTTACTTACAAAGTTTTAACATTTAGGTGATTCATACGATTGATTTGGCATAAGCATTTAAATGAGTAGTATCACATTTGGAACGCAAAGATGGCCCATTGGTAACGGTCGCACTTGTTGTGGGTTAAAATCAGGCTTTTTGTGTAATTGATTTCACTACTGTAATAGTAGTGAAATTTCTCTTTGTAGGGAAGTTCTCTCAAAAGAGTTTAAAAATATTGTGCTGAAACCAGCATGTTCTAGAACCAAAAACCCGCAAGATATTTGACATCCCTATATATTTATGTAGTGCAATGGGAACATGTAAAAAGTAGTTATTACATTGCAAACTGCTAATTTAAAAAATAATGTTTCGTACGATAAGCAAAGTCTTTGATAGAAGTATTATGGTAGATGACAAAAAAAACTAATTAGTCCGTCAGATAGATTTCCAAAAAATATTGGACATATTTTTTCGTTTTTTAAGTAAACAAAAAATGAAGACGATGTATCGTCTTCACGAGTTTGAAACTCGTGTGACGTCACATTTGAGTACATTTTTTACTCAAATGTGACGTCACAAGCCCCCACTTAAGATCTTTGACACGTTTTATCTTCGTCAATTTTTATTAATTTGATAAAACAAAAAACACATATCCAATATTTTCGATAATCTTACTGACGGACTAAACAGAATCATATTTTTTTTTGATAGCCATCATCCCTATTACACTTTTTAGAAAAACGATTAGATTCTGTTAACATAACATCACGCCTGTAATCTCCAAAGGTTTAGGCAGAGCTGTACCTAACAGCACAAGCACATTTCACCAGTTATATTAAGTCCCAAGTAATAGGGGGCGAGACTAATGCCACCAACCGGGCGCAAATCCAGACTCCGTGGCTGCTACTGAGAAATTCCTGATTAAATAATCCAATATCTCTTTCCCCGACCTGGGAATCGAACCCAGGCGCTCATGCTCAGCAGTCGTGCTTGCGAACACTTGACCAACGAAGCAGGTGGATTCTGTTAAGTATTTCTAAAATGATAAAATTTCAACGGAAACCAGACGCTTGAAAGAAGTGAAAACACACATTTAAAATTTATAGCGCAGTAAATCATGCAAGAAATAAATGGAGCTCAAGCTAAACACTACGTAATACATGCAAAATTGTGTAGATGCTTGAGAACGGTGACAAAAGCAGACATTTATCACGTTGACTATAAAGCTGCGTGCTTTGTGTACATTTAATGCCAAGGTAAATAGGTATTCTATGTTTATTTCAAGCATATTTTTATTAGTCTAAGTTTCACTCACCTCAACGAACTCAAGCGATATTATTAACACTGAATACAGCATATTTACCACGTTTACTTTGTTGTTTTGTTTTGAGTTCCCGATATTACACCCGATCGTTCCCGATTTATTTTATTAAAACGAACAAGAAAGAGGGTAGACCGATTTGTCTGCTCATTAACAATTAAACACCCACCTGCTATAACTTAAGTTTATCCGTGATCATGGTGCTTCCAACAGTACCGAAATATCGGGAACTCACTAAAACTCTTTTTCTTAGTGAGTTCTCTCGTGACAGAGCAGTCGCAGTTGTTCGGGAGCCACGGGCTGGCGAAAGGGCTCGGCGCCATCAGCTCGGTGAGCACGGCGCCGCACGCCACGCGCCACGCTCCGTGTAGTAGTGTGCGCCTGCTTGGGAGAAAGTATCTCAATGTGTAACTCGCTTAGTTATGACGTGCCATTATTTTTGTGGGTTCGGGTATGGGATGGTGGAAATGACAAAGGCATGGTTTTTGCCAAGCGCCTGTTAAAAAACGTCTGCAACTTAACATCGTTGAGAGGAAGTTCTGTGATAGCACCCACACCAGTTTTAGTTTCTCGCACTTTTATAATAAGAAAAACGATTTATTTCACACTTTTCAACTTTCTATGGGGGTCATACGATTTGAAACAGCGCGTTTTTAGAATAAAACACTTTCATGGAGCTTAATTTATTGAATTCGCTTCTGAAATTCCTGCCCGTAAGCAAAATGATACTCGTACAAATAAAATAGGTAAATCCACTTCATGCAAAATCACAAATAATCCCCTTTGATGTGCCTAAAGGTTGGAAGAGTAAATAATGAGGTTTTTCCATGTTAAAATATCGAAGGGTAGTCTGAATGGATAAAGTGGATGATCTCTCTGTTTGCTTAATAGATCAATTTTGATAACTCGTTTTGTGAAGTTTGGTTTGGGTACATAACTTTAGTTGAAGGCTGTGGTTATGCATAGATAAGTGACCCTTTTTTGAGGTTCTGGAACCTTTTTTCTCTGTAATCTTAGGGTAACCCCCTAAGCCTCATCAAGCTGAGAAAAGTAGTCTTTCTAAAAAAAAAACAAAAAGTAGAAAAAAAGAAAGTATTAAAAGTAGTTTTTTTTCTATTTATGACAACATATCGAGCCACCTATTACATACTGAGCTTTCTCCGTGCCTCAGAAAACACGTTAAGCCGTTGTTAGTCGTAGTCAATGGTCTGAAAGTCTGACAACCAGTCTTACTAACGAGTATCGTATTACCCAGGAGGTCAGATAGGCAGTCGCTACTTGTAAATACTGGGTTCACTAGTTGGGAAAAGGCTAGGCAGATGATGTTTCTATTCGTTACCAGTTACGTTTCCCACATTATACATTGTTACAACAAACCATGAAAATCCTTGCCTTGAGGTGAAACCTCATTAGCTGGTCGGGCCAAGTTTTATTGATTTCTCCATCAGGAATTCCTTAGGTTACGTTCGCCCTCTATAACATAGGAATGGGACTTATATATGAATGGCGAAATGTGGGTGTACTTTAATACAGCTTTGTGCCTAAACCCATGGGGGAACTGCCGTGACTGTATGTTTTGTTTGTGAAAATTAAAATAAAAACGTATAATTATCTTAAGATAAGATTAAAGAAAGAAAGAAAGAAAACGTGTTTATTTGGCTTAGCCGTAAGTGCACACAACAAAATAATAATACAATAAAAAATGAGAAACTTAAAACTACATAATAAAAACTTAAAACTAAACAGAAAAAAATAAGAGAAATAATATTGTGTGTCTCACGGCTGCGCCAAATAGGTCCAGTTCAGCAAATTGCCGAGCAGCTAGTGCCCGACGCTGGTTTTCAACTGGACCTCAGATGGTGATGTCACGGCCATAAAACAGTTTTGTGGTGTATTAAAGACTGATGACCAGTTCAAAAGTGTGAAAACGAAGACAAAATAACTTGATTTTCAGCGAAAAAATAAAATCATTATTAGGCGCTTTAATATAAGAGAAAAAACTTGATAATAAGTAGCACGCCTTGTCAGAATTTATGGCCATCCCTGGCAGTTCGCGCCCAGCTGTCGTGAGATAACACTTTTATGAATATCTGAACAGTAAGCCGAATAGTTTTAAGGTTACTGACTCCTTTGTGTGGTTCTGTAGAATAATAAACTAGTACCACAGCTACCCAGACCTGGAGGTAATTTTTAACATCACGCCTGTCATGGGGATGAGGCAGAAGATAAGGCAGATTTGAGCTAAACGTTAAACATCCACATTTCTCCAGTTATGAACGGTGATGACAATATTCTGAGGTGGGGTGAATTCTCATCGGTCCCTTAGTCACCAAATATGCCTTCTATTTTAGATCGCTCTCGTTTAATCACCCAATCCTCTACCAGAAAACAATTTAAAACTTCATAATTTTACTTCATAACTAGTTCTAAGTACAATTTCTCCGGCTGACGTTTATGGTAGGGCCCACTTTGGTCGCAAAAAGCCAAGTGCGCTTACGTGACTCGAAAACTTAAATTATAGTGGTATCCTAGTATAGGACGACACATAGATACACATAGAGTAACCAGTTTAGCCTGACCCCGTATAGTATAGGCTTTCGTGCAATGTGAGGTTTTGTTCTACTGTAAATAAGGTCTTGATATTAAGTCGTTGAGCGTACCTATGTTCGTGACACATCTAGACTATTATTGATGAACCCAATTTAGTTTTATGATTACATTACTTTGATGGGTTTAAATTAAAATTATAATGATGACTTTGATTTATCTTGATTTGAGGCGTCTAATGTGGACTGTAGAAGGAAATTAATGAGAGGATTGAGGTTGGCTTTTATGTCTAACTACATAACATAACATCACGCCTGTAATCCCCGAAGGGTTGGCAGAGGTGTACCTAATAGGACAACTACATTTCACCAGTTAGGTTTAAGTCCCATGTAATAAGAGGCAAGCCATAAACTAGGCGCAAGTTCGGTCAGTGGGTCGTTTTAGGGGCGGAGTTCAGACTCCATAGCTGCTATTGAGAAATTCTTGATGGAAAAACCCAACAACACTTTGCCCGACCCGGGAATCGAACCCCGGACCTCATGCTCAGCACTCGCGATTGCGACCACTACACCAACGAGGCAGAGATGTTTTTAGTACCAATTTTTTTTCATAAATGAAATAGTATGTTTTAAAAGTCATTTGCAATCAATATTTCATTAAATGTATAATTTTGGCTTCTACGTTTGTGCCCGTTTCGTCAAACTATAAGAAAAGAAAGAAAGAAATCATAGCTACTTGGCCATTTATTCATTTTTGCCACTTGCTGAGCACTTAGTTAATTCTATCTTTAAATTAATTCAACAAGGGTTTAGCGTTCATTTAATTATTAATCCATCTGGCTTACTAAACAATTTACAGCAATGTTTGGTCTCATTAATACCCAAATCGTCTAGTAAGGCAGTAAATGGTAGGAGTTTTTAAGTATCATAAAAAACACAAGACGTGTGTTTTCACTGATAATAATTTATTTATTACGTGTTGGGAGCAAGGTCTAAGATAGTGGTTAAGGGTTCCAGAGACAAGAATTCTCACAATGCCGTATCGAGGAGTACTGCGTTCTGAATCAGGCCCTTGATCCACCGCCTAGCGAGAGCCTCGACCGATGTTCGTCTAATTTATTTATAACTAGCGGACGTCACGCGGTTTCACCCGCGTAGTTCCCATTCCCGTGAGAGTACCGGGATAAAATATAGCCTATGTTACTCAAGGTGAATGTAGCTTTCTAATGGTGAAAGAATTTTTGAAATCGGCGCAGTAGTTTTTGAGTTTATTCATTACAAACATACACACAAAAATACAAATCTTTCCTCTTTATAAAATTATTTAAAATTATATATTATTATTACTTATATTATTTATTATTTGATGCCTGATGTGTAAAACCCTCTTCCTTAAAGTTTTCTCCATACTTACCTATAATGACTGCCTAAATTATTGCAGTGTTGGAATTTCAACTCTTGGCACTAAGTACAGCCGCGATAAAAAACCAACAGTTAGCGTTTATTTAGGCATCAATTTAAGTATCGCGTAGTGATAGTAAAAATGGAATTCAACTTGATCCTCTTTAGCGCACCTTTTCTTTAATTAACAACTCCCGGTAGAAATGTCTTCACAATAAAATAAGACAATGAAATAAAAAAACCCGAATGAAATCTCACTCAGCAAGACAATAGAATCGTCTACCTACCTACTATATCGAAAGCTTTAGAGAATCCGAAATGAGGGGAATAGGGCAAAATGAAAATTTTTCTCCAGGTGGTAGGGGCCGATATTAAAATTCATTCATTGCCGCTTTGAGCGGACCCGGCTGAATTTCAAAATGAGATCCACCCAACAGCTTACCCACGTGAAATCCGGCTACTTACACAAATTTAAAATTGTAAAACAGAGGCGAAGGTTTAAAATATGTAAATTTTTTCCAGGTTATACACGGTTTTTATTGAATAACTCTGTAGGTACTTTGTTATTAACCGACTTCTTAAAAGGAGGAGGCTCTCAATTCGGCTGTTTATCTTATAATTCCGTGATTACTGGTCCAATTTACGTGATTCTATTCATTTAGTTAGCCGTGTGGTATCCGGCAGAGTTAGCCGTGTGGTATCCGGCAGAGTAGAATAGAACCAACCCATTACACTCACGGGTGTCGTATAAGGCGACTAATGTCTGAGGCAGAACACCTTGCGCCTCCGTAGACCAAAGAATGGGCAGCAGCGTTTTCTGTTAGTCTTTCATCACTGCGATCTCCAATCCGCCTGCCAAGCGTGGAGATTACGGCAAATTCCTCCCATCATGGGAGAGGCTTATGTCCAGCAGTGGACGTTATGGGCTGTTGTTGTTGTTGTTGTTGTATTCATTTAGTAGAAGACACAGCTTGAGGAGCTCTTGGCTAAATAATAACAGCCGCTCAAGTTGATCTTTAGGTTAAGCCGTGCTTGCCTAGGTTGATCTGTGGATGGGTGACCACCCATAACATTCGGAGTTTCCTCCATGCCTCAGAAAGCACGTTAAGCAGTTGGCCCCGGCTGTCATTTGTAGATCTTTGATAGTCGTTACAGGTAGTCTGGGGCCCGAAAGTCTGACAACCAGTCTTACTAAGGGGTATCGTATTACTCAGTACTAACTGGGTTGTGGAGGTCGGATAGAAAGTGGCTTCATGTAAAACACTGTTATTCAGCTGCATCCAGTAAGACTGGAAGCCGACCCTAACATAGTTGGGAAAAGGCTAGGCAGATGATGGAGAAGACACAGCTTGTGTGGTGATCCGAGAAGATGCGAGATTTTCAAAGCAATTCTTTTAATATTGCAAAATCTTTAAGAGACATCAAGTAAGTCAAGCAGTGGTAACTTTTAGGACTGGACCACCCCTCAATCATCTAAAAGATAATAAGCTACTAAAATATTACCCACTTGAGGATTAAAAGGAAAAAGAATTATCTTTTGGGACAGCTTTATATCTTTTGTCAGTCCCTTTTGAGTAATGGTCGAGTTCATAATTTATTTTGAAAGAATTTTATACGTTTTTGTAGCTTCTTTTAGGGTCCTCTCGCCAAAAACCAGCAGATTCTTAAGACTTTGACTTTTGACTTTTGTTTATTCGAATCTTACCAATACATATTTTCGTAATTCATTCAATCAATAGTATATCATATAATATCATAGTAAGATACACTCTGACCTCTGCCTTTTGAAAACTTGTGAACTCATGGAAAACCATGAGTATTGTCAAATTTAATAACTTAGAGAAAATGAGTGTTTTACGCCAATATCCCGCTTTATTACGCGGCTTTGTGTTTATGTGTATTAACGGGCCCACTTGATTCCGTTTCAAGACTGTAATTCTATATGTCCATTTACCAATTTAGAGCAATTGATAGTGAGTATCCATTTCAGATGATCGCTCTTATGATCCACGTTGGTCTTTAGATAGATCTATTAATAGGTTCAGTTTTCCGCACGATGAAGTAAATTTATAATTTTCATGAGTGCCTACTGAATTCCCAAACCTTTTTCGTGCTACGACGGCTGTAGCCTAGGCAACAAAAAACAGTTACGTAAAATTGTATTCAATATCTCACTTCGAACCATAACTCACTATTTTTATTTATTTTGATCTCAATACAGGAACAACCGTCGGTAACAATACCGCCCTACACACATATAACAAAACGTATCAGACTCACTGGTGCAGACACTCAGACAGGCTGCAGTAAAGTAAACATTTGCCTTCGTAGGCTTCGCACATCGACATTCTAAGATTAGATGTCACTCACATCGGTAGGTGGACGAATTGGCGGAGGTAAGACAGCGCGCTGTTAGCGAATTCAAACTCACTTCTCACTCACTCTTTATTGCATTCATGTACATGTACATTTAGTTGTTACATACTATATTAGAACAATAGATTATGTAACACAACTGAGTCGGTCTCAATAGATTAGTTTCTTATTACGTTCATCATCATCTTTGTGAATTGATACTAACTGGGTTGTGGAGGTCGGATTGGCAGTCGTTCCATGTAAAATACTTGTATTAGACTGGAAGCTGGAAGCCGACTCCAACACTCGACTTTGACTAGTTGCGAAGAAGGCTAGGCAGATGATGATTATGAATTGACGTTTATGTAATAAAAACACTTCTATAAAAAAATATACCTACATATTACTTCTATAAAAAAGTAATATGTAGGTATGTACCGTATATCAGTTTAAGCGCTGTTAATTTACTACAAGAGCCAGTCAACTCCGTTAATTTATTTATATTTAACACTCTTTTATTGTGACCAAAATTATAGTTACTACGAGGCATTTTCGAAAGAACTGGCCAGCACTAGCAAAAGTCAGAATTGTGTGAAAAAAAGAAAATGGAGACTTTTGCCCGGCAATGACACAACGCAGACTACTTCTGTTATGCTAGGTAACTAACTAATTAGCTAGTATTTTGCCAGTCCTATTGACAGGAGTTAAGCACGACCCATCAACTTCATCTTGGCCTGTCGCGACGAAGTCAGCACAACACTTTTGTTCTCTTTTTGAATACCTCACAAATCGCTATCAACGGGACCTAGCTTTACACACGTTGCATGTAAGTAAATACGACTGAACATTCCGCTGAACATTGCTTTGCATTCTGAAAGTGATACCTCACCTGACTTCTCACAATTCCTACAGTTCTAGATATATTTCGAGTTGCCTTTCATCAGTCACTGGTCATGTTTCAGGACTGAAAGGTTAATTGCTTGCAATGGTTCATATCCAATTATAACCTGCCAAGAGCTAAATGAACAAACAGCGCGACAGGGTTTTAAATTAGAAATGAAATAACCACCAGTGCTTTTCAAATAATTGCTTAGCAAAACGAAATTTTCTATCAAGCCTTTCTCTTAGAGAATAAAAGCGTTGCCCCACCTCGGAATCTCTTGTATATCATTAGTGAGCGCCTGTAATCCACGAAAGGATCAGTCAGAGGTGTACGTTATAGTAAGTACACCCACAATTCGCCAATTACATTTAAGTCTCATGTGATAAGGGGCGAGGTTATTGCCATCAACCGGGCACAAATCCAGACTCTGTGGTTGCCACTAAGAAATTCCCGATGGATAACCCAATAACAATTTCCCCGACCCGGGAATCTTATTTAGGACCCCATGCTCAGTAGTCGCAATTGCGATTACTAGACAAACGAGGCAGTCAAATTCGCTATCACGTCACCAATTTTTTGCCTGTCATTCTTTTTACCACAGCTTGAGCCTTCAGATAATTACCAAAACATTAACAATAACTTTCCCTACAAAACAGCACAAAGATCGCTCCTCGTCGCATCATTACGCTTATGCATTCAGGTCATAAAACCTATTAACTATCCCGTAACGAGCAGTCATTACGCTACACCTATTAAAAGTTCAACAGTTCATTAGTCTACAAGACTGCAGAGTGTCACAGTGACGTGGATGGTACACCTGCAGTGTACTGAAACGGTTAGGTACCTAATTCATTTATGTACTTTTTATTTTATTTTATTTATTTGGGACAAAAAACAGTTACACGTTGCAATATTAATAGTTAGCTTAGGTCTAATAGTAAACAAACGCATAACCCACACTATTGTCCACGGAATCATATCGACTTAAAAGAAGTAAGGAAACGGACGTATACATACAGAAAGGGACAGTAAGAAAATAAAAATAAAAAAGCTTATAAACCTGAATGGTCCCACAGACCAACTCTAGACAGCGCTACCCGTCCAGATCACGTGATCAAGAATCAGTCATCGTACTTAATGGGTTGTGAAGGTTATAAAAGGTAGGAAATGCTCGGATGATACCGTTATTGCCGAACTTAACTACTGATTACTTGTTTTCCAACTTCTTAATGGGTTGTGAAGGTTATAAAAGGTAGGAAATGCTCGGATGATACCGTTATTGCCGAACTTAAATACTGATTACTTGTTTTCTAACTTCTTAATGGGTTGTGAAGGTTATAAAAGGTAGGAAATGCTCGGATGATACCGTTATTGCCGAACTTAACTACTGATTACTTGTTTTCCAACTTCTTAATGGGTTGTGAAGGTTATAAAAGGTAGGAAATGCTCGGATGATACCGTTATTGCCGAACTTAACTACTGATTACTTGTTTTCCAACTTCTTAATGGGTTGTGAAGGTTATAAAAGGTAGGAAATGCTCGGATGATACCGTTATTGCCGAACTTAACTACCGATTACTTGTTTTCCAACTTCTTAATGGGTTGTGAAGGTTATTAAAGGTAGGAAATGCTCGGATGATACCGTTATTGCCGAACTTAACTACTGATTACTTGTTTTCCAACTTTTATACTTTGATAGTTATGTTGAGAAGCTCGAGGCTAAATAATAGCAGCCGCACGGGTCGATCTTCAAGGATAAACCGCTCTTGCTAAAGTCCATCGGTGGATGGGTGACTATCCATTACATACAGAGATTTTTCCGTGCCTCGGAAAGAATATTAAGACGTTGGTCCCGGCTGTAATTTAATTTTGTATATCTTTGTCAGTTGTTACAGGTAGTCAGTGACCCGAAAGTCTGACAACTAGACTTACCTCGTATTACCCAGTACTAACTGAGTTGAGGAGGTCAGATAGGCAGTCGCTCCATGTAAAATACTGTTAATAAGCTGCATCCGGGAAAGATTGGAAGCCGACCTCCAATAAAGTTAGGAAAAGCTAGGCAGATAATGATGTGGTATGTATAAGAGCAGAGGAGAATAATACTTGATTGTATTAGGAATTCCAGATCACACAATGGTCGTTGAAGGTCAAAAGAAAAAAAAACAACGATTGCAATCTGTGAATGGATTGATAAAAGCCTTTTGATGTTCCTAATTATTTATTTGCCTTTTATTTAAGATACTAATCTCTCAAGTGCCATAGGCGTCATCCAAAATTGATTCAAAAGGAATCTATTTAACTCACCTATGTATAATATTGGACAGGAAAAGCCTTAGTTCAATATACTGGAGCTCTGTTATAGTAATATTATATTGATTACATGCTCCCAGCTCCCAGCACATAATGCTTTCAAGACGTTGTCATCAGGGCTTCCTATTTCTGGCCTTTGTTAAGAATCGGGAAGAAGCTTGTTATTAGTAAAAAGGTATTTTTAATTGTATTTGCAATACAATTATATAGATATTGTTACGTAACATAACATCACGCCTGTAATCTCCGAAGGGTTTGACAGAGGTGTAACTAGGGGCGAGTCTATAGCCAACATCATCTGGGCATATAGGCAGGCCCCGTGGCTGTTATGGATGCAAAAACACACTTTGCCCGGCCCGGAATCGAACCCAGGACATGTTCAGCAGTAGAGCTTGCGACCACTCGACCAATGAGGCAGTCAATAGTTATTGATACTTGTATATGTTGTGTAACACACAAGTATCAATAATTATGCCATGCTTTGCTATAAAACTATAAGTTCCACAAAATAGGCCAGCACGAAGAGTTGACCAACCGCTAGGCGATGTCCCGTAAGAGGCACTCAGACCCCATGGTTTTAATAACAGGATGAAGTAGTTTGTACGCCATAGCCAGTTAAAATCTGAAAAACGGTGTCAAAAATAATTACAAAAACAATTTTAACTCATACAATAAACGCATCCCTTTAGAAGACATGCATGAAACTTATAAATCTCTAGCTGATGCCCGCGGCTTCGCCCGCCCGCAAATCATAAACTAAAACCTTCCTCTTGAATCATTCTATCTATTAAAAAAAACCCGCAACAAAATCCGTTGCGTAGTTTTAAAGATCTAAGCATACATAGGGACAGACAGACGCGGCGGTGGACTTTGTTTTGTAATATGTAATGATTTACATCACAAACATTGATGAAACAAAACTGTATGAAAGTACATCTTTTGTTCACTCATATAGGGAACACGTAACAGTCGTCACGTTTTACATACACATATGACAAAAGCCGTCCTCCATCACTTATTCAGAATATTTTCAAAACCATTGTCTCACTAGGGACTTGCTGTATAAACATGATTTCAGGCGAACCATATGGTGGTAAAAGGACCTCTATAACGCTGTAAAAATAAGGGTATCTACCAAAGGTTTGAAACGCTTTTAAAATATTAAATAATGAAGCTCATTTTGTCCGCCATGTTGGTAACAGGTGTTATTTTTGGTGGCTATTTTTAGTTTAGTGTGTCATTAGGGTAAAACCCTTGCTAAGTGTATTCTACTACGCATACTTATTTGCCAAATTCGTAAAATTATGTATAGTCGTGAATTTTCAAGGCGGGACTAGTTTTTAGAATGTTGCTGAAAAAAAAGAAAATGTTTACCATAGCTTTATCATCTTACCTCTTTATCACACGGTAATTTTAAACACCAATTGTTGCTTACAGAACAAAATAGCTTGTTCTCTTTGCAGAGAGGAATCCTATCAAAAGTAAAGTTACAGCATAATAATTGGTTCCGAATCTTTTTTTCACGAGCAATTCGTAGTCCCAAATAATCGTACAAATGGAATTTCGTACTATAAATAAATAAATAAAATAAATATTACTGGACCTTACACACACCGCCGCGGGAGACGCCCCGGGCGTCGGGGGCCACCACGTGGCCCCCGGCCACCGTATGGGCGGGCCTGTGGACGGTGGGCTATGGGCTAGCTCGCCGTCCGTCCGTCTCATGACGACAGCCCGTGTCGACGGCGCGTTCGTGTTCCACGCGCGCCTCAAAGAGAGTCAGCAATAGGAAGGGGTCCGACCGATGCCTGCCGGGGCTGCGGGACTGTTCGAAAGAGTTACCGTGGCCCCGGAACACAAAGGGCGATGAAGGAACATGGGATGGGTTTTAGTCAGTAAAAGCCCAGAGCGAGAGAGTCATATGATGATTTCCCATCCGAAAAAAAACACAAAGGTAATGGCACCTTAGGTATTCCACATAAGGCACCTATCAATATTTTTCGCAGGTGCCATTAGTGGAATAGTTTATAATTTAAAATTTTATTTTACAAACACCTACGGATCAATAGGTACTAGTGTTGCGATATTTATTTTTTACAGGACGTCAAAATTAAAAAAAACGCTTTAAATGAGTAGAGTTTAATACGTGGGCCATTACCTCAGGTGCCGTTAAAGCGGATGCCCAATGTGGTATACGTCCATTCTACTTAGGGTCGGCGCAACCCGTTTACTTCTTCCATTCTCCCCTGTCTGACGTCACGGCATCATTTACTCCTGTCTCTTTCATATCATTCCTCACAAAATCCATTCATAGTTTCTTTGGTCTGTCTCTTCCTCTGCATCCATCAATATTTATATTCATCACTCTTGTGTTTCATTCTTTCTCATCACATGTCCATACCAAGACAAACGATATATTTCACTTATGTGTAGGAAAAAGAAAATTAGTGCCAGCTGCGTACATTTCCATATAGTGATGACGTCAAACATTGGAGTTCTTCGTAGCCTCATAAGCGATGCAATCTTTAAGGCCGTTAGTTTAGTGCATGGATCTATATAATATTGCCATGATGTGCGTATAACTTGGAATTGTAGTCGTTAGTTGTAATACATAAATTGATGTTAGCCTACGTCATCCCATAACTGGGAAAAGGCCCATGACTTCCAATACTTTCGGTAGACGAAATTAGAAATTATAACTCAAGAAAATATTTTCTCATAATTATTCAAAATTTATAAAACGCCATCTGATTAACATTCTTTCCCATTCTTTTTTACTTTGTACTTGAACTGTGAATACTCCTTGTTAACCCTAGTTTACTTAACTACATATCGTAACAATTACGACGGCAAAATCACGATTCCCACAAAACATTCTAGTGTCATCCGCTACGCAATGTTATTGTGGTCGGGGGTGGTTTGTGTATTGAGTTAAATATAGCTAGTGTCTTATTTTTTTGTGTGTCTCACTCTCAATCGACTAATCGTACTCATCGTCATAATTAAAAATATAAGAGACATACAACACTGCACTAACTTATTTTAAGCACCACAGCTTCTTTCATTTCGAATTCCGAGTTTATGGTCCGAAGATAATTGATTAACGAAATCACTGCTGCGTACATAACTTGTTTATTCAATTAGCGAATATTTGGTTAATTTATTTATAAAACTTCCGCTTGCCAATTAGTTGGTACTTACTGTTAGTAAGTACTAGCGAACACTCAACAGTTTAATACTTCCGGTCGCCTGTCAAAGCCTCCTGTAATGTACTTGAACATTTCAGTAATTGGAAATGTTTTGTTAAATTATTTAATGAAATTCAAGGTTTATTTTGTGTTGTGTACCTAATTAAAGTTAGTTTTAGAGTACAAGTGTGGGCGAATATTTGTAGTTGTAGTCATATTGTTCGTATGGTCGAATAAAAAATAACTAGCATTTTTTTTTGTCTTGTGTTGGTATGGATATCTTATTTGACTCTGCTATAGCATAAGCTGAAACCTCCATGCTATGGATAATTGCCTCTCATTATTGCACTTTAGGTACTAGATCTCTTCAAAGTTCAAGTGAATCGGTATCTTCTAAGCAAGCGTGCTCCGGCGATGATGCGGCCTAGGGAGGCTGCATCATTGCTTCACATCAGGCAAGTTGCGGCCAAATGCAAGATTATTTAGTACAAAAAAAAACCTTTTTGCAGCAATCAAATCAAATTATTTTTTTTAGAATAGAAAGGAATAATCATTTATTCGTTAATGGACAGCACCAACACAATAGAGCAACACATACATATAACAACAAACAGAACAATGAATTAAACAGCTCAACTGCGCTGAGCATGCCCATAACGAAAGGGTAACCAACTCAGCATATGCTGGGTGTAAAACACTCAGCGCTGGTTTTCAGTAGGCCCCCCGCAGTGACACACGGATGAGGGTAGTAGGTAGTAAATAAATAATGTAATCCTATTAAATGGGCGTTTCTAAGTGTGTAATAAATAAATAATATACAATGAATATTTTTTGTCACAGAGGATAACATAATTATATTAGTAATAATAGACACGAAGAAACCTGCTAAATAAATAAGTACTTATCCGAAAACGAAACACAGTTTATTGACATGACGCACTTCGATGCAGCATCGGCCCATGCATTTTTAAAATTGCAATACCGCAATCCTCCATCCTCCTTCGTATCGTTGGCACGACATTATATTTTAATAGAACAAAACTTATCAAATATTTATGAAAATAGGTAAACCTAAAACAAAAGTACACTTATTTGCAGCATCATGTCTGATAAATATAGTCATCAAAAACTACGAGTAATATGGAACAATCTCCATGCCCAGTTTTGTTTGCTTTTGCGCCAATTGCTTGTTGGCTTAGCCACAACAAAAAAAAAACACAAACCATTAACAATTTTAATAGAAATTCAAAACAATTTTTCAATTCAATTCATAGCCGCCGAAACTGGAGCTACTCCCACAAAACAAATCTACACAATTGAATTTTCATGACAAAAACAATTTGGTTAAAACCAGAGAAAACAAACAGCCGTACTTCGATTGGTGCCTGAAGATTGCGTCTTCCGTATTCTAAGGCTGTGTAATTAATGTTTACCGAGATTTTTGTTTATTTATAAAGGTTCTTGTTGTATCTAAACATTATCTTGGACAATTACAATTGGTGATGGAAAATTAATACGCGTGGTTTTAATGGGCTTTCTGTTTTCTAAGAGTGTCTAATGTCCATGGAGTTTCTTGCCCGTTCTTCTACATAGAGATCTTTGGGTTTAAGCACCTTTTTTTTCGGATGGGAAATCTTCAAATTACTCCTTCCGCTCTGGGCGAAGCGGAAGGGGGCAGAGGTGCATTTAAGAGTACACGAACATTTCGACAGTTATATTTTTTAAGTCTCATGTTATGTTATGTAGTCCATATAAAAGGGTCCATATTTATTTTTATTTCATCACAGAAAATTATACTTACTAATACTTTCTTTAAGAAAAGTAAAATTAACAGTAGTTGGTTAACTTAATGTACTTCGAGCAGTTTTTAAACCATCTATCGTATTAGGTAAGCAAGCGAGCAGCGCCTACTGCCATTAGATCCGAGTAATTGCAATCCTGAGCTTTAAATGCTCTCATTTATAGCTTTCATCTCGTTCTGGCATGCTCGTGCTCTCTCTTGCTAACATAACTTAATACTAGGCGATTTAAATAGAATAGGATGGATTCGTCTCTTAAGAGCAGAATACTTTTACAAATCTATAAAAAAACAATTCAAATATTTATTGCACTGATGTAATATTTCCTGTAGGCATTAATCATGTTACGGTACATACATTTTAAGGTATAAAAATAATGTAAATTATTATGCATCATTAATAAAAATGATTACATATCATCACTTCTATCCATAAAGATCCATAAAGGTGATAGCGGTGATTGCTTTGGACACTAAACGATTTTCCGAACCTTTTACCTCAAGCATCATCATAACAACAAACAACAACATCAGCCCATAACATCCACTGCTGGACATAAGCCTCTCCCATGATGGGAGGAATTTGCCGTAATCTCCACGCTTGGCAGGCGGATTGGAGATCGCAGTAATGAAAGACTAACAGAAAACGCTGCTGCCCGTTCTCAGGTCTACGGAGGCGCAAGGTGTTCTGCCTCAGACATTAGTCGCCTTATAGGACACCCGTGAGTGTAATGGGTTGGTTCTATTCTACTCTGCTGGATACCACACGGTACACGGCGGTTTCTTGCATTATCATACAAAAACCTTAATATCTGCTCGTAGGAGGCTCTAATTAGTGCTGGTCTCATTAAACTCGCATGGACCGTGTGGTAATTAACCGCAAGCTACTAAGCGGGGCAAAAATGTCTTTTGTGACTCGTCCGCAATGTGGCTTGGAATTCTGGAGCAGTTTAGGGTTGGTCCTCTTGAAAACACTTTTTGGTTTTTTGATTTTCGGAATTTAATATTTTGATTATTTTTCTGTGTTTTATATACATGTACACACAAATGAATAGATAAGAAAAAGGGAACATTAAAATACGTTGCTTATTATTTTTAGCTTCAGAAATTTCCTAAATAATGTTTACTGGTTTTTGTTATGGGATTGGAGGTTACAGTTTTCACCGTTGAGGAATTGAATAATAATTATGAGAAATATGTATAAGTTGGGTAAGAGTTTCCATATATAATCGCAATCTTCAAACAAATAAGGACCTAGGTGCTTTGACACGTAAGATAAATCTTTGTTTGTGACAGTGCTACTTTGCAATCGATACATAAATAAATTGGAGTTTAAGATGGCGTTATCTGTAGAGTTTGTTTATCAATTTGTGAAATATTTTCGACAAAAACCTTAGAGAAATAATTTTTAGGCATACGGAAAGTTAATTTTGATTGACTGATATCTGCATAACGACTAATAATACTTTTTCGATAAGTTGAAAACTATGTGATTCATTCATTAGTAAGAAACGAATCTCTACATACTCACATGATTATTTGCTCTAATACTTAACGTTATTCTATTGATTAATTACAACAAATAGATACTGTGACTAAAGTAAAAGGAACAAAATACCAGTTACCACAAAATACCAGTTTTGCTCGTAAAATACTCGGCTACAAATAAAAGCAGTCGACAATACCGAACGTCCTTTTTCAAGCCATCGATGACACGAGAACTGAACGAAATTTCGTAATGAAATTCCGAGTAGATTCATAAACCCGTTCTAGGGGACCCTCAGCTTTCATCTTGAGGGTTGAGAGACGCAAGAAATTTCATTCTCTTGTGAGAAAATAAAATGTCTTATTTCATTGTTTTTCTTTTTCGTTTTTTGAGTCGTCATTTTATTTTTGTTTTTCCTGTTAGGCTGGGTTTGAATGAAAAGTAGTTTCTTGCTCTGAGTTGAGATGCTTTTATATTTTGTTTGAAAAAATCTTTTAATAAAAGGAAATTGTAAATCTCAACGGATCCATTTTTTGAACTTTGGTTGATGAAGTGGTATTTTTATGATCAAATTGTTTTTAGGATTCCGTACCCCAAAAGGAAAAAAGGTATCCTTATAAGATCACTTTCTTGTTCGTCTGTCCGTCTGTCACCATCGATTTTCTCAGGAACGGGTGGACCTGCAAGTTAAAATTTATACCAGAGACCGAGGTCTATAATCCTTATTAGATGTATAAAAATCAAAGTCCTGAGTCAACACGATAAAAAGATATAGGCAAATTTAGATTTTCGTGAAAACTTGTAAGTACCAAAATTTATCTTAATATTTAACTTTTTTGTTTTTCGGAATTTTCCCTTTACTTGTGCTGTAAGACCTTGCTTTTAACCAAAATTGACAATTCTAGGTCAACCGGAAGTACCCTATAGGTTTTGGGTCGAAAACCTATATGGTAGTTCCCATTGACCTAGAATCACGAAATATGGCAAAAGCAAGGTCTTACAGCACAAGTAAAGGGAAAAATCTGAAAACCGTAAATATGTAGTTTAATAACAAAAAAAAGCGATTTTACTATTACAAATTTATTATTTGCGGTTGGTGCAATAGCCGTTTCATGGGATCGAACAGCAAAGTTAAGTTTGTCCTTTAAAAAGTTTGTACGAAACCCTCGGTGCGCGAGTCCGACTCGCCCCTAGCCGTTTTTTTATTTCTTAAGTTTTCCTGGACTAAATATTGTAGTCCAAATAAATTAATTTATGCTTTTTTTGTAACCAGGGAAAGTCACTTGTGACCGACGGATAGACACCTTAGTTTGGTGTTTCCTTAAGTGGTTAATTTTACACTAAGTTGAAAATTGTTTGCTACAGAATACGCTCATGAACGCACTTCAGCTAAATGGTTAACTTGATTGAACTAAATGGCCCACTATGCTAATGAACCGTAGGCAAAAGTATAGAAATTGTTGCTACTAAAAGCATCATTACAATATTAAGACAGTCGTCTGTAGAACTGTTTGAATATTGTAATATGGTACATTGTTTTTAGTCTTCAGTCATAAGGAAGTGAAGTTGACTTTATATTATTTTTTATCATAGAAGAAAAATACAATTATTATTTAGATTTTTTGTTGATGACTAGGGTCAAATTTACGACAGGATATCATATGACCAGTATAGGACATCTAATAATGGACCAGAACAAGGGAAAGAGTATTATTTTCCTGAGATTCTTGTAATGTTAAAATGGTTAGACCAATTAAAAAATGATCTTGCATTAACACGTTTTTCTTTGTATGTGAGCTAAGTAAACTCTTAAATGTAAGGTTTACTATTGTATTTCATGTCTAGAGCTACTCGTTTAATTTTTTATACTACACTTGCTCAGTAAGTGTACCAATACTACCCCACTAAAAGGCTTGAAAGCTGTTCATTAAACCTTCTCAAAAATCTAGGCAGTTATACTGTATGCAATTTCATTACTGCCCTGAAAATCAGGGTAGTAATCCATTACTAACGCGTTTTGTTTTTTTTTTAAAGCCTTGATGACGTTGGCAATCAAACGATTTAATTTTACCATAAAAGTACTGGCCACTAGCACTTTTAAAGCAGGTAGCATACATTCCGATATAGCCGGCAAACTTCAAGAGCGAGAGATTTATAATACTCTCTCACTTTAACACGCGCGTAAGTTGGAACTGCGAAACGTGGCGTTTTTACCTTCTCTAACGTCTTTTGGTGCGAAAACTAAAATAAATAAAAAAAGACTTATTGTTGGTTGACGTATTTTGTAGAGACAATTTTCTTGGTAAAGTTTGTAACAATTGTAACAATGTCAATATAACTTTTTAATAAAATGCTTTTTTTACTATTTTGTCTTTTACTTCTTTGTGCTTAAGTGTAGTATAAAACAGTATATATCACTCGAGGGTAAGTACAGATTACTAAACTCGTGTGGTTCACGGCCCTCCGTTGCGCGTCGGGCCTCAAATGCACACTCGATTAGTAATCTGTGCCTTACTCCCCTTGGTGAATAAATAGCTATTTTTCTCTTTACTTATCACTGATTTTTGTGAATGCTGGTTAAGTAATTGGCGACTGTGTAAGTCCAAGACTGTAAAACCTATGTATACCTAAATACTGTACACAGAAGCTGTGGGTGAACCTATATTAATAAATAAATAAATAACACAAAAATTATCAAAAAGAGTGTAAATAAAATGGGAAGAACCACGGTCAGCTGCTATCTGTTATACACTAACAGCCTTATTTATAAAAATCCTTAATTGAGGTTTGATTGGTCTAACATAAGGTTGACGATACAACCCCAAGATCAACTTTTTTAAAAAGCCAGATGTTTGTTTTCCCGCCATTTCCGATCCGCATGCTTATGTTGTACCTACCTAAGTGCAAAAAGCCGTAACTAAGTTAATCATCCTAATTTTATTTTTTTCATATTTATTGTTAGTACACGTATCGTCTTAAATACCTAACTAAGAGAATTTTTAAATACAAATTCCTGAAAATATTTTTTCCTGGATTTTTTTAAATCTTTGCTTAACCCTCCCTTCACTAAAATTATCTTCGGTGTGGTTTTTTGCTCTTGTCAAAGTCAGCTGTTCAAATTTAGGGCACGCCACGATAGTGGCGATAAGTCCCCTCTTTGAGGAGTGGCTGGAGAGACGCCACGGCATCCTCACCTTCCGCCTGACGCAGGTCCTCACCGGACACGGTGTTTTCGGGAGGTTCCTGCACCGAATCGGGCGGGAGGAAACGCCCGGGTGTTTCCATTGCGAGGATCGACCGGAGGACACGGTGGAGCACACGGTGGAGGTGTGCCCCGCGTGGGCGGAGCACCACCGTGTCCTCGAAGCGGCGATTGGCGGCGGCGACCTCTCGCGTCCGGCCCTGGTGCAAGCCATGGTCCGGAGCGAGACGGAATGGGACGCCGTCACCTCCTTCTGCGAAGCAGTAATGCTAGAGAAGGAGGTGGCGGAACGTGAGAGGGAGAGAACCTCACAGCGTCCCGGCCGCCGCGGGAGACGCCCCGGGCGTCACCGTACGCGCGGGCCTGTGGACGGTGGGCTATGGGCTAGCTCGCCGTCCGTCCGTCTCATGACGACAGCGGTAATATTGTTAAAAAAATATATGAATGAAATGTATAAGGACAGTGTTCGGGATATTTTCATTTGAAAGTGTTACAGCCTTATTCATAAAAAGTTAGAGCCTCCTTGAAGGCTCCTTGAAGACCCGATGCTAAAAAACATGATTCATAAACGTCTGTTAACGCTATCAGTCCATCAAGGCTCTGCTAACGTTAGTGGACCGTTGACCCTCCTTTATCTTCCTGCTAAGACACAAAATGGCCGCCGGAAATTTGAACAGCTGACTTTGACAAGAGCAAAAAACCATACCGAAGATAATTTTAGTGAAGGGAGGGTTACGCAGATTAAAAAAAAATCCAGGAAAATTTATTTTCAGAAATTTGTATTTAAAAATCCTCTACATTAGGTTTTTAAGATGATACACGTGTACTAACAATAAATATTATGAAAAAAATAAAATTACGATGATTAACATAGTTACAGCTTTTTGCACTTAGGTACAACATAAACATGCGGATCGGAAATGGCGGGAAAACAAACATCTCGCTTTTTATAAAAGTTGATTTTGGGGTTGTATCGTCAAATTTTATCTTCTGTCTGTCTGTCTGTCCGTCCGTATGTCACAGCCACTTTTTTCGAAATTATTTGGTAAGTAGATGTATTCTGTGAACCGCATTAAGATTTTCACACAAAAATAGAAAAAAAAAACAATAAATTTTGGTGGTTCCCCATACTTAAAACTGAAACTAAACTATTTTTTTCATCAAACCCATACGTGTGTATCTAGGTTTCTATGGATAGGTCTTCAAAAATGATATTGAGGTTTATGATATCATTTTTTTCTAAACTGAATAGTTTGCGCGAGAGACACCTCCAAAGTGGTAAAATGTGCCCCCCACCCCCCATGTAACTTCTAAAATAATAAAATGATAAAACTAAAAAAAATATATGGTGTACATTACCATGTAAACTTCCACCGCAAACTGGTTTTAACTTTATTAAAAAAAAACACAATACTATTATTAAAACATCGATCAAAGTTACAATGAACTACAAGAACTTTTATATTATGTTACTTGCTGCTACGGAACTTTTTTGTCATTTGATTTGTCAAGATGGCCAACATAACGCGTCAGTCTGCTAGCTAACAGACCCATCAACAGTCTGCTAGCTGACTGCTAGCAGACCCATCAAACCTTAATTAAGGATTTTTTATGAATAAGGCTGTAAGTTTAAAGTCTCTATGCCGATTTTCCTCTCGCAATATTAATTTTAGCTTCTCATTTACGAGTTTAAAAGTGTCAACCGCAGGCGTGTCGAATTGCTCTGAAATATCATTTCACTTTAAATTAAAATATCGCCGAGGTGGAATTATTCGCTATTCATTTACTTATGTTTAGGACTATTGAATTTTTAATAGCTTGCTTAATTAATTTTGGGACACACAACTTTTGAAGTTGTTTGGAGTTATTTTGTTCGAGTGTCTGAGTGTATATTGGATTTATTTCCTTTAAAGTTACGTGGGCATTGAGATTCAAACTTTTCAAACTTTTGTTATCTTTTTTAACTTGTACGGTCGAACAAGCTATTTGGTTTACAGTTTAACCCACAAATTACATTGTAAAATGTAAACCAAATAGCTTGTTCGACCGTATGTGGAGGTACTTTGAAATCATGTTTCTTTTTCTCATCCACAGATTTATGTAAAGCTTAAGGTTTGCCAACGTGCGATTGAGCGCAGTATCTTAGGCGTTAAACTAACCGACCATATACGCAGCACCACACTGCACTCCGAACACAAATTACTGACGTTGCTCAAAAAGTCGCTAAACTGAAGTGGGACTGGGCTGGCCTGAGGTGGGCCAAAATAATCACGTTGTGGAGCCCTGACAGCCCGAAGGCGACGCGGCGAGATGGTGTGACGAGCTGGATAGAACCAACGTCCAGTGGTCCATATTGGCCCTGGATCGATTTGGAGGTCATTGGCCAGCAGTGAGATGACTCGGGCTAACAGTAACAAACATGTAAAAAGATAAGTTAGACGTTATGTTATGTACAGAAACATGCATCCTAGAGAGAGAGTCAGATAGGTAACCAGCGATACCCCCGCTCTAGAGCCTGGTGATGGGCAAATTCCTTGCAGTCTATTCTATGTAATAGGATCTGGTAATGAAAAAACTAACATAAACAACGATATTGACAGCACGGTTGGCATAATGGTGTCGATTCTGTTGTGCACAAACTAAACTTAATTTAGGCTATTGCTATTATTTTCTCTCTAATAAAACGAGAAAGAGACGGACGTAATTTAGAGCTGTCAAACATGTTGACTAAAAACACGGTGAAGCGCAAGGCATAAACTAGTTTGACATCTCTAACTTAGTTCATAGCTATAGCCGTCCTTTTCTCGAACTGCCTTTTAGTAAAAGACAGCAATAGCCTAAATTAAGTTTAGTTTGTGCACAACAGAATCGACACCAATGTCTGAGCTGTAGGCTGCTACGCTGCGTGTCTTGGGTTCTGTTCTCGCACGGAGGAAATATTTGTATGACCCACAGGTTGTTGCTCCGGGTTTGGTTGTTTATGTATTGATTTACCCACGATACAGGAGAAAAAATCCTAGAGTGGGGCAACGATTTAAAACAGAAAATACAGATTTCTTACTCTCTTAAAATACCTCAGAAACCTTGGGTGAATAGCTTATTCGGTATGTATTTATATTTTACAATCACTGTAACTTTTGAATACGCTATAATTCACTGACATAAAGTAGGTAGCAATTGAATAAAATAATAACAACGACAAAACACCCTCATCAGAATGACTGAGAATCGTGTTAATTAAAAACTCAATCCTTTAATGCCAATTAAATCCAGGCATATTAAGGTTGAACTGCGCAACATATTTTCCATACAAATTTCGGGGGGCTATTACTCCACTGTTTGACATGGTACATCTAAAGTTAAACATGATATCGTTTTGTCTCATTATTAATTGTGTCTGTGCGGAATCAGAATAGTAAAATAAAAAGCCATTCAAAAGTTACGAGCTACCAAAGATTCATTTTTATTGCCAATTTTAACATAACTTTGGGCGTAAATTAGTAATAAAAGAAGTGTCAAATTTCCAAAACAAAGTCCGTACCGACACAGCACAATTATCGAAGAATTCAATAAATTTTATTTGATAATGATTTATGCAGTGGTTTTTTCATAAAATTCGATTTCCCAAAAGCCTTTTCATATTTTTTTACGCGCGCCTTTTACTATGAATTTTCGTGCATCTCACTGAATGTTTCCCCCGGTGCGGTGCGGGAGGGGGACACGCGATATTGACATGTACTTCGTTTGATAGAAGAACAAGACCTATATTTCTGTCCTTGTCATTTCATGCATGACGTCAGTGACGTGTCATTTGTTTTTCGCTGAAGTTGAAGGGCCTGCGCATTTTTATTGCACTCCTATAATGTGTGTTTCGATGGCGCGACCACGGCATTTTTTTTTTTAAACAATGGCAAGATTTTGAAAAAAAAATAATTTAAAATTAAATTAATTCATTTCAATTTTAAATTTCACATTCAGAACATTTTGAAGGTTATAAGCGATACCGTACGTATGCTCCTGAAATATAAACCTAGGATTTTTTATATTTTTTTTACAAATTCAATCTGTTATTTACCTAAATTTCAGGTCTCTGCAACGCTTAGTTTTTAAGATTTCCGTGGCCGCGCGGTTCTCCGCGTTTCGATGGGGTGGCCACGTTCAAACCCTTATAACTTTTTAACCATAACTTTGACAAATTTAAGGTTTTGGGAAATTTGAACCACATACATACATATTTTTACAAAATCATGGCATAGTTATTTAAAAAAAAAACGACGTGGTCGCGCCATCGAAACGCACACCCTATAATATGGTGTAGCGACCTACTTATTTAGAAACTTTATATACATAAAACCTTCACGATATAATTTTTACTTTTCTTCTGATCTGTCACTTCTCTGTCTTGTGTTGATTAAATTTATATAGAATTATGAAAAAATTTAATTAAATTTAGATAGTGTACAACAACCACTAAATTGGTGACCCCGACTTGATACGCCCTGAAAAGGAAATCCAGGCCAAGGAAATCCCGGGGTTGCGGGACTGTTCGAAAGAGATACCGTGACCCCGGAACACAAAGGACGATGAAGGAACATGGATGGGTTTTAGTCAGTAAAAGTCTGACACTCCCTCCTGCTCCGCCCAGAGCGGGAGAAGTCATTTGATGATTTCCCATCCGAAAAAAAAAAAAAAGGCCAAGGAAATCCACAGTACCACGATGACAATATAAAGCAGTCGTCTGCCGACCAACGTCCAGACTCTGCTGGCTTCACAGCCATTTATTTCTCTCGAGGGATATTATAACAAACAATATAGTTAGGTATACAATTTTATTGTTACCCTAATCTCGCGAATTGTGTAGTGACGATGACGTTATAAGTTGATAGTAAAAGTTTTAAAGAAAAAGTTTATTTTATTCTTTTTAGCGCATTTAAATAAAAGGTCAGACGAAAGTATTATATAACTTCGTTTTTGTTCGGAACGGTTCGGAACGCTGAGTGTGTGCGTACGAACTAGACGCGCGTGAAGACTAGCGCCTAACTGCTCATCACTGATACTATCTCTGTCGGGCACGATGCCAGGTGAGACAGCGTGCTTTTTGGCCACGCCCACCAATGAGTTCGAGCCCGTGTGATGTGTCACCTTAACCCAACATATTACACCTGAGTTATTGTTTCATGACGTCACATAGAACACATGCATTAAAGGTTCTGCTGCATTATGAACTTGTGCCAAAGGTGAGTTTGGTTCACATTGATGGACTTTACGACTTTTAAATTTTTGGTAAATGTAACCACGACCATCGACCATACCACCACCACCAACCATACCACCAACCATCGACCAGGGGTACGTTCGTTTTTAGATTTTATCTCCTTCTACAAAATAGTACATTTTGTTGACAGTCCCAACATTCACAACCTACAAAGGAAGATTAGAAAAGGTCTCCCCTGTATCGACAACTCTTCTTGTATGAATAGTGCCTTATACTGGATTACGTCATCTTTCCGGTTTGAAAACGTTTAAGTAATTGCATTAGGGAAGACATTAGGTGAATGAGTGCGCGCCCGATGCAATCGCTTAATTGCCTATTATCTAGTGTGTTTAATTGCTAGCACATCAAGCCGTGATCGGGTAAGATTACTACTACTACTATATAGCTACATTATATACTATGTATATAGCTACTGTATAGTACAATGGAGTTGTGCTGCTTGAAGTCAGTAGTGTAGCACTACGAAACTAAATGGTGTTACGTATATACGTTTCATAGATTTAGAAATTGGTCGTATTGCAGTATGTATACTCAACAAAATTGGGATGGATTGGGTCATCTACAACATTAGTTTTAGTATACTATGCGAAACCCCAAACACGTGTCTAGTATTTTTATGTAAAGAATCTGTGTACAAAATTTCAAAACTGTATCAGGAAAAATCACAAAGTTATAAGCTTGTTCTGTTACCTGGTTGTCCGTTAAAAAACGTGGACACCACGCGGCGAGCCGGTACTTAGTACGGACTTTAAACGTTTTTGGAAAGCCACTAGGAGGTTGAACCCTAAGAATGGTGTTCTTGTGAACGTCGACGGTATTCCTGCCCAAGGGATATAGCTGAGTTATTTAAAAAACAATTCGCTATTAAGTCGACACTAAGGCCGCCATGCAGGGTGTTCGATGCTGGACCTGAGCATGCAGAGGTGACAACTGTCATTCTTGCAAAGGAAATCAGGCACATTATACAGAAGATGACAAGAGGCAAATCGCCTGGTCTTGATAGGCTCTGCATCAAGCACCTGCAGCATGCTGGTCCCCACCTACCTCGAGTGCTGGCACTTCTATTTAATCTGTGTCTTAGTCAATCACATCTTCCGCCTGATCTAGTGCGAACTCTGGAGGTGCCAGTGATCAAAAGTAAGACTGGAGACGTTTCGGACAAGTCTAACTACAGGCCTATTTCACTCTCGGAAACCATTCCCTCCCCGTGCTTGTCCTCGGGGACTTCAATGCCAAGAACTTGGCTTGGGGTTCTCGTTGTACAGACGTGCGGGGAAGGATGGTGGAGGACTGGGCTCTGAAGAAGGGCCTGGTCGTCCTAAATCGGGGTTCTGTTCCCACGTGTGTGCGGATGCGGGGCGAGTCGGTGGTGGACATTTCGTTCGCTAGCCTCGCTCTGTCGCCGCGTGTCGTTGACTGGCGTGTCATGGAGGGGGTGGAGACCTATTCCGACCACCGGTACATCCGGTTTGACGTCTCCACCCAGACCTCAAGCGCGCTGGTCCAACAGGCCCCGAGTGGTCCGCGTTGGGCGCTGAAACAGCTGGACCGGGAGCTCCTCCTGGAAGCCTCGATCGTGCAGGCCTGGGTGACATCACCAGACAGGCCTGCCGACATTAACAATGAGGCAGGGTGGTTCCAGGAGGCCATGTCCGATATATGCGACGTGGCAATGCCCCGAGTCCGGCCAGGAAGCGCCCGACGTCAGGTGTACTGGTGGTCGCGAGAGCTGACGTGGCTGCGCGAGTCGTGCGTGGCTGCGCGACACCTGTACGCCAGGCATCGCAGGCTCCGCATTCGTCCACCAAATGCGGCAGCCATCGAGGCGGAGCTTTATGAGGGGTACAGAGCGGCGAAGACCGCCCTCCGCTAGGCTGTCCTGCGGGCCAGGGATCTGGCCCGCGAGGAGATGCTGGGGACTCTCGACAGAGATCCGTGAGGGCGCCCTTATAAGATGGTGCGGGATAAACTCCGCACCTGGCCCCCCCCACTGACGCAGAGTCTCCGGCCTGAGCTCGTGGAGGACGTGGTGAGCACTCTGTTCCCCACGCGGGGAGGTCATCCCCCCCCGCCTATGGCTCCGCCACCTGCGGTGCTGGAAGCGGACCACCAGGATGACGACGACGACACTCCGGAAGTGACTGGGGTAGACCTGAGAGTGGCGGTACGCAGGCTCAGTGCCAAAAATACCGCCCCGGGACCTGACGGCTTGCCTGGCAAAGCCTGGGTCCTGGCCTCGGAGGCTCTCGGGCCCCGACTGGAGGGGCTCCTAAGCGCATGCTTGGAGAGGGGCCAATTCCCGCTTCGTTGGAAGACGGGGAAGCTATCCTCATACGGAAGCCGGGGCGCCCTGCGTACTCTCCGTCCGCATACCGGCCCATAGTGTTGCTCGACGAGGTGGGCAAGCTCTTTGAAAGAGTAATTGCAAACCGCCTCGCCGAGCACCTTGCGGGGACGGGGCCGGATCTTGCGGAACACCAATTTGGTTTCCGCAAGGGGCGCTCTACGGTGGACGCCATCATGCGCGTGAGAGCCCTCACGACGGGGGATGCGGTGTCCCGGGGTGGGGTTGTCTTGGCGGTGTCTCTTGACATCGCCAACGCCTTCAACTCCATGCCCTGGAGCTGCATTAGGGAGGCACTCCGGTTTCACCGGGTGCCGACCTACCTCCGTCGTGTGGTCGGGGATTACTTGACAGACAGAACCGTCATCTACCCCGGTCGCAGCGGAGAATGGAAACGGCGAGAGATGTCGTGCGGTGTTCCACAGGGATCGGTTCTAGGGCCTTCCTTGTGGAACATCGGGTACGACTGGGTGCTGCGCGCCGACCTCCCTAGCGGCGTCAGCGTGGTCTGCTATGCAGACGACACGCTGGTGCTGGCACAAGGGGGGTCGCACGAGGCGGCGGCTGAAATAATGACACGCGGGGTTGCGATAGTCGTCGAGAGGATCCGGCAACTTTGTCTCGAGGTGGCATTGCACAAGTCTGAGGCCATGTGCTTTCATGGGCCTCGGAATGCGCCACCTCCGGGATCCTCACTGACGGTAGGAGGGGTATCCGTCGACGTCGAGTCGACACTGAAGTACCTGGGACTCGTCCTCGACAGCCGATGGAACTTCGTGGAGCATTTCCGACGTTTGGCCCCCAAACTGGAACGGACCGGGGCTGCCTTCAGGCGGCTTCTGCCCAACCTGGGGGGGCCAAACGCCTCCTGCCGGAAGCTCTACGCGGGAGTCGTGCGGTCCATGGCCCTTTACGGGGCCCCGGTGTGGGCGCGTTCATTGAGGCGGCGAGCCGCCCACTACCTGAACGCGCTGCAAAAGGTGGTAGCCGTAAGGCTGGCCCGTGGGTACCGCACGATCTCCCGTGAGGCAGCGTGCCTCCTTGCCGGATTGCACATGGGATCGTGGTGGCCGGGGGCCACCACGTGGCCCCCCCCCGGCCACCGTAGGCGGGCCTGTGGACGATGGGCTATGGGCTAGCTCGCCGTCCGTCCGTCTCATGACGACAGGCCGTGTCGACGGCGCGTTCGTGTTCCACGCGCGCCTCAAAGAGAGTCAGCAAAAAGGAAGGGGTCAGCAAAGACCGATGCCTGCCGAGGTTGCGGGACTGTTCGAAAGAGATACCGTGGCCCCGGAACACAAAGGGCGATGAAGGAACATGGATGGGTTTTAGTCAGTAAAAGTCTGACACTCCCTCCTGCTCCGCCCATAGCGGGAGAAGTAATTTGATGATATTTTCAGATGATCTCATCCGAAAAAAAAAAAAAAAAAAAAAAAGGCCTACTTCACTCGCCACCGTCATAGCCAATGTACTTGACAGCGTGCTTAACTCACATTTAAATAAACATGTGCAGCTCTGTGACGCTCAGATTGGATTCCGGCCTGGGTTGTCAACGGAAACAGTATTGTTAGCTTGAAGCATGCTGTCAGGTATTATACGGCTAGAAATACACCTGTATATGCGGTTTTCCTTGACCTGTCTAGGGCCTTTGATCTTGTACCATACGATCTCCTTTGGAAAAAGCTAGACGAGATGACGCTGCCCCCAGAGTTTACATTACTCCTTAAGTACTGGTATCTGAACCAGGAGACTCAGGTGCGATGGGCGGGTGAGCTGTCGGAGCCATGCCGGCCGGAGTGCAGGGTGAGGCAGGGGGGCCTATCCTCGCCTTTGCTCTTCGGTCTGTCAACGCACTGATTGAGCGACTCAGCAGCACGCGTGTCGGATGCCACGTTGATGGAGTTTGTTTTAATAATAGCTATGCGGATGACATGGTGCTGCTGGCTCCCCCAATCGGTGCTCTCCGGAAGCTACTCAATGTGTGCGAATCGTACACTGTAGCACATGGATTGATTTACAACAGCAGTAAGACAGAATTCATGGTCTTCAAGTCTGGTGCCAGGTGTCTCACTACAGTGCCTGATCTTCTCATGAAAAGTCACCCGATAAACAGGGTTTACAAATTCAAATACCTGGGCCACCTGGTGACGGTACTAAAAGATGATCTGGATTTAGAGAGGGAACGCAGAGCATTATCAGTTAGAGCAAATATGCTGGCACGCCGGTTCTCTCGATGTACTGAAAGTTTTGATGCTTTGTGGCGTAAAAAATCTGCCTCGCTACTCCACAGGCTGCGTGGCAGTCCCAAAACTATCCTGCAATCGATAACCGACCGGGCAGACAGCCCGCTAGTGTGGGCGCTAACTAGTCGCACCCGATCTATATCTATCTATCTTTTAGTTATTAAGTACTAAAAGAGGCTAAGTTATATTGTTACTAACACATGACAGTAGACCTCTCTGTAGTCTGGCAAATAATATCCTTTTTTAAATATTTTTGGTACAACATATAACAGGGTGTAAAAATTATTGGAATCGATTCAGTTGCTTGTTCTGAACAAACTATAGTCAGGTTTCGCATAATTAAAAGTAATGTTGTATAATTACCAATAAATTTTGAAAATTTTACTAGATTTTTTTATAGAATAACTGCATTTTTTATTTAAGTGAAGTAATAATTGTATTAACGTAATTAATTAAATAATTCGTCAGAGCGTACCTTCTGACTCACATAAGTCGTACTTTCAAAATGTATGTAAACATCGAAGTTCAGTAATGCAGTCGTGGTAATCATCATATAACCAATGGTTTACATTCATTTGAGGAGTTATCCACCAGTTAGTTTTCCTTTGTCCAGCTTACTCAAAAAAATCAAAAAGCAAAAAAAGCAAAAAGCTTAATCAAATAAAGCTGTTGCAAGTGAAGCTCTGTTTTTGCTTCATAATCATAATATAAATAATTTCATTCATGAACGCTTCTGAATTTAAGCGACACTACCACAGCCATTCTTCTTTTAAATTCGTGTTCAACTCGTTCGTTTTGTTCGTTTTGTACTCTACTACAAACAGCAAAGGTTTCCAACATTGTCGTTTTATCATAACAACCTAGAACCTTCATTCACAGCTCCATTCAACTAAACCCCACAAAGCCAACTAAACTTCTTTCTAATTTTATCTCTCTCCGAAATCGAACTAGAAGCCCAAAGCCTCCAGCAGTGTTCAGTCGAGGGTCTGCCCAATTAGTCGAGTTGTTCCAGTCTTTGCTAATGATGCAGGCAGGCTGGAGTGTGCTTTTGTCATTCACTGACGGCACGTATGTTTGTGGAAACTTACCCGACGGGCGCTGGCGGTTACTTTTTGACTCATTGTGAAGGAAAAATGTTGAACTAATTTTAGGCTGTGGAGGCGGTTTCGTTTTTGTGAGGTTTTCTGGTTAAGTGTTTTTTTATAATATTATTTTTTTGAGTACCCACGCAGTTTTATGGCCTTAGCAAAATAAAACTGAAAAACGTACCGACCTACGACCTACGACCACCACGTACAACCTACGTCTAGTTGGTTCTGTTTAAGTGTCTTTTGTATTAGGTCAGATAAATATTTAAAATAGTATTTCTTTGGTAAAAAATATCATTGAAATTGGAATGAAAACATGAAAATTATAGTTAAATATTAAAAATTAGTAGAGACCTTAAGGATCTCGTATTTTTTAAAGTAGTACAATAAAATTGTGATGTTTCCGATCATGGTCAAAAATATAATCGTCACTGGGTACTCCTCTTTCATTTCACTAGCTTTTCTTGTGTCTATTTTCAGCCGACTCTTTTGGTCATTGTTTATTTTTTTAGGACACTCCCCTCTCGTATGTTTGCGAAAGAAAATGGCGTCGAAACGGTTCACAAATAAATCAAGAGTTTCCGTTGTGTTAAGTAATTTTCAAAGCTTAAAATGAGATGAAATGTTGTGATTTTCAGATTTGTGGTGGCTTTGTTGAAGGAGTTGATTTTTGGCCTGTTTGGGGATTGAATTATTTTGAGATTGATGAGCTGTAAACAAGTCAAAGTGATTACTTGAGCAAAAGTCATTATTTTTATTTTGTAGTTAAGTAATCAGTGCTTGAAGTTAAAACTGTCAAAACATAGATTCTTAGCGTTGCTTTCTTTGACGGTTCTTACTTCGTTTAAATTTTTGTCTATTACATTTTTTTTAATAAGTCATTCCTTATTTCTGTAACTTGACTAGAACTGGTGAATAGAATATTCTAGTTTTGGTAAATGCTGAATTGGTTATTTACCTTTCCGGTAGTCATTGTACAATCGCATTCTCTAAAGAAGAATCTAACCTCTTTGTGTAACCCCTAACTACTGACAAAGACAAACTCACAAGCATACACAACACATTGAGGCATATTCTAATCCCAACAAAAAATCTGGGCGGTAACGTGTGGTCACCCAAAAAAGGTGAACCGTTCAGAGGCCCGTGACGAACCTAATTCGTGCAAAAAATAAGAGGGAAACAAAGCCTGTCCTCTCCTTAAGGAAACGTCCAATAACGGGAAAGATAAACGTTTTTTCAGACAAGTTCGCTTGAACGATGTTCACACGTAGGCCGATATTACAGATGTTCGAATCACTTGGTGAGAAAGATTTGTTCACCGTTATTGACATGTTTGTCTAGTTGATTGTTTAGGAACTCGTGGCTAAATAATAACAGCAAAGGTCGATAGATAGGTTAAGCTGCTCTTGCCTAGGTTAGTCCGTGGATAGATGACCACCCATTACATACCGAGTTTCCTCCGTGTCTCGGAAAGCACGTTAAGCTGTTGGTCCCGGCTGTCATTTGTAGATCTTTGACAGTCGTTACAGGTTCGAAAGTAGGCTCGAAAGTCTGAGAACCGGTCTTACCAAGGGATATCGTATTACCCAGTACTAATTGGGCTGTGGAGGTCAGATAGACTGGCGCTCTATGTAAAATACTGATATTCAGCTGCATCCTGTGAGACTGAAAGCCGACACCAACATAATTGCAAAAAGGCATTCAGATAATTATGAGGTTTAGGTGGTGTTTAGGATTAGGTCAGGAAATAAAATAAGTATGTACAAGGACGTAGTAGGTGGCGATGGCGGTCTGTAGTTTCTGTAGAGAGTCGTGAGTTTATATTTGTATGTTGAAAATACGAAAAAAACTATTAACTTATATGTGTATTTATATATCTTAATAGGTTAAGTTAGGTAAGGCACATAATCTCTATTCTCTTCCTTTTCTCGCACACTATTGTCTACATTTCTTTTTGTTTTCTCCTTTTGCAGGTCTGCTGGCTGAAATTTCTTAAGAAATAAGCAGTAACTATGTACTCATATTTTATAATGTATTTTCCTGTGTTGTATACTGTGTGTACATAAATAGGAAAATAAATACAAAGCGTAATTATATGCCAACTGCACTGTTCACCTTTATCTACCGCTTTTCCTGTTTATACCTACGTAACAGCACTTACGATCCTCGAGAAACTCAACGTATTTCAAAAGAAAATAAAAATCATTTACCCCAATAACATTTCTCATTTGGAGCCATTTTCTTTACTTCTCCTAAATTGGTCCTTACGGTAAGGACCAAAATGTTTCCTTACACTTTCAACATACAAAAAAAAACATTAGTAAAAGACCAATTTATTATTAAGTTTCATTTTCCTTTTCCCCAATTTATATATTTAGTATCTATATATATTTAGTATCTACTTTAGTTTTGCTTCATAATAATAATAATAAGGCTCTCGCTTGGCAGCTGGATCAAGGGCTTGATTCAGTGCGCAGTACTTCTGGACACGGCACGTATTGTTAGGAGGTTCCTCTCTCAAGAGCCCTGACCACCGGCAGCTCGGACCCTGTTCCCAGCGCTGGTGGGCTACTGTTTTTTTTAATTTTTTAATGTTTTTTATATAGTTTCAATTAAAAATGTTAAAAATATGTGTATAAATGAATAAACGAAATAATAAGTTTTATTTATTTTCTCTCACAAATATAATAATAACAAGATGCAGGACCTAGATTTTGTAAGTCTTGACAGTGATTGCTCTTCTTCTTCTTTGAATCACGACGAAGAAGAATATCAACTACTGTCAACGCAAGAAGAAAAACAATGGTGTTAAGGTGTGTTCCTTATTTTTAGGGTTTTGCAAATCAGGTATGATGACCAAAGTGACTGGTTTATTCTTCTAGTGAAAGGAATTTATTGTGATTTACAAATAAGCACAATGATAGACTTCAGTTCGTGTTTTGTGGTCGCGGCAGCGTGAAGAGTCGGAAAGAGAGCGCATGGAGGTCGTCGTCAGCCTTTTATATCCACGGTTCAGCGCCATCTCGTCGTTGTTGGATGAGCTACGTAGTTTGCTGCTTGGCTAGTGTCGCGTGCGCAGTGTGTTCAAGATGTTGAATGTTTCGACGCGAGGCCCTCGTAGTTCTTCCCGATGTGCACAGATGGCGCTGTCCTCAACATCCTCCGGGGCTTTGAGAGTCTTTGGATAGCTCTCAATGATTGCCTTGATGCGGTGGTGTGACCGTCGCTGGTATGTCTGAAGCCTCGAAGTTGACCCTGGGCGATGGAAGAGGGCAGATCTTGGAGAAGGCCCTCTCAATGAAGCCTGTAGCAGTGCGGATGGAGGCCACTCGGGAAACGCCGTCTTTGCCTGGGAACACAGTCATTATTCGACCCAGTCGCCACTTGAGGGGCGACAAATTGTCCTCCTTCACCAGGACTAGTGTGTTCGGTGTAAGTGCCTCCTTGGTGGTCTTCCACTTGGAACGTTTCTGTAGCTCAGAAACATATTCGCTCGACCATCGAGCCCAGAAGTGTTGTCTCAGCTGCTCGATGCGGCGGTAGCGTGACAGTGAGTGTGTGGCCACCGTCATGACGTCTTTCTCTGCAGGCGCCGTCAGTGGTCGACCGATCAGGAAGTGCCCAGGCGTGAGGGGAGTGAAGTCATCGGGATCTGAAGACATAGGATATAAGGGACGGGAGTTCAGGACAGCTTCTATTTGTGCTAAAACCGTGCTGAACTCCTCGTAATTAAGATGTGCATTGCCTATTACGCGGGCAATGTGGTGCTTGCAGGATTTTACCCCCGCTTCCCACAAGCCGCCAAAATGAGGTGAGTATGGAGGAATAAATTTAAATTCAATGTGATTTTCTGAACTAAAATTTTGTAGATCATCAGAACATTTATTCAAGGAATGTGTGAATTCCCTAGCTGCACCCACGAAATTCCTACCATTATCCGAAAAGATTTGTAAAGGTTTACCTCTTCGTGAGATAAATCTTTTTAGTGCCAGAATAAAACCTTCGGATGATAATGTAGTAACAAGTTCTAAGTGCAAAGCCTTAGTTGAGAAACAGATAAACAGACATAGATAGCATTTTTCCAATTTCGCGCCCCTACCTTTACGGTTCAGTATGTACATGGGACCGGCGTAGTCTACTCCACACCTCAGAAAAGGAAAACCTGGCTGCAGTCGCTCGTTAGGTAAATTACCCATAATTGGTTGTGGTGTGATAGCTTTCAGGCGATAACACTTATTGCATCGATGAACAACTTGTTTGGCTAAATTCCTGCCACCTAGCGGCCACCAAGCCTCCCTAATCTGTGAGAGGAGCATCTGTGGTCCGACGTGTAATAGCTGTTTATGTTGAAAGTTAAATAGTAATAAAGTAAAGTGATGTTTACTACACAATAATATTGGGTGCTTTTTATCATACATAAAGTCTGAATTTACTAACCTACCACCCACACGTATTAGTTTATTTTTATCTAAAAATATGTTTAAACTTGACAAATTACGTGATGGTTTACAAGGTAAGTTATTTGTTAACGCCTTTAGTTCATTAGGGAACGATTCTCTTTGTACTAGCTTTACGAGTAAGATTGTTGAATTTTCTAGCTCGTCAATTGTTAGTGAACCGGTAGAACGTTTGGTGTGATCCTTTGTCCTTGTGTTGTTTATGAATCGACACACGAATGCACAAGCGCGTTTGAGTCGATTGTATGAAGAGAATCTTTCAAATTTAATTACTCTGTCCGAATTTTTGACACAGGTCGGTACACTGACAATGTTCGATTTTAGTTCGGGTAATATTTCGGTCTGAATATGATCTAGGTTATGTTGTTTGCTTGACCAATCATTTACCTTTTCGTGCAAGAATAAGGGCCCGTTCCACCACAGGGGCAGAGCACTCAATTCATCTAATTCCTTGCCACGTGATAACAGGTCTGCCGGGTTATTTATTCCACTCACATGAAACCAACACACATTGTTTGTCAACTCGTTTATCTCCACAACGCGGTTTTGTACAAAAGTTTTGAGTTGGTTGGGAGATATTCTAAGCCAGCCTAAAACGATTGTGGAGTCCGTCCACAGCACAATAGTATTGAATGTAACGCGAAGTGATTTTTTGATTTTATCTAATAATTTTGCTCCTACAAGCGCGCCACACAACTCGAGTCGCGGAATGCTAACTGGTTTGACAGGAGTGACGCGGCTTTTGGCACATAACAACTTCACTGTGACGTCGCCATTTGCGTTCCAGGTTCGAACGTATGCGCAAGCACCGTAAGCAATTTGACTCGCATCAGTAAATATGTGTAACTCAATTATATTAGGTGAATCACACATAACAAATCTAGGAATTCGCAATTTATATAAATTCGATATTGACTCAACGAATTTTTTCCAATACAATACTATGTCTTGAGGCAGAGCATCGTCCCAACCTACTTTGGTGAGCCATAGTTTTTGAAGAAGAGCTTTGACCACTATAACCACCGGACTTAATAACCCCAATGGATCGTAAATTTGAGAAATAGCGGATAAAATCGAACGTTTAGTCACGTTTGAGAAATCGTTATTTATTTTGGATGTGAAATGAAACTCATCCTTGCTGTTATACCAGCCAAGGCCTAATGTTTTGCTAGATACATTTTCACCTAATGACAAATACTTCGAACTACTTGCAGTTTGTGCTGTGTGTAAGACAATGTTCGACGAATTCGTTATCCATTTTCGCAAAGGAAAACAACCTGACTGACATACTTCTGTGACCTTTTTACATAAATATGATAACTGTGTTTCTGAATCAGCCCCAGTAATTAAATCGTCGACATAGAAATCTTCCAGTATGGTCTGAGAAACTAATTCGTCTGTACACTCTAATCCTAATTGTCTAACACAGCGAATACACAGGTACGGTGCCGATGCCGTACCGTACGTCACCGTATTAAGACGGTACACACTAAGAGGGTCTGACGGTTTTTCTCGCCACAGTATTAATTGCAAATTTCTTTGTTCGTCGTGAACTAAGATTTGTCTAAACATTTTCTCAATATCTGCACACGCAACGTACTTATACTGACGAAAACGTAAGAGGATGGAAAATAAATCGTTTTGCAATGCTGGTCCGATAAACTGTATGTCATTAAGCGATTTTTGTGTGGATGTTTTTTGACTAGCGTCAAACACTACGCGTAATTTAGTTGTTACGCTATCTTCACGGAGGACGCCGTGATGTGGTAAAAAATAAAATGGCATCTTGTAATCGTGATCGATGCGGGTCATGTGTCCTAAGCTCAAGTACTCCTGCATGAAGTCGCTATACATGTGTTTGTATTGTGGATTACGAACAAGTTTACGTTCTAATAATAAAAATCTGGTTTTTGCAACTTCATAGCTATCACCTAGTGACTCCGCTGATTCCTTTAGTGGAATCTGAACCGAAAAACGACCATTGTCTGCCCTCCTGGTAGTTTGTGTGAATAGGTCTTCGCACGAACTTTCTTCTTTAGAAAGCTGCTGACCTGAACAAGAAATTTCTTCAATTTCCCAGAACTTTCTTAATTGCTCATTTAATTGTGTGGATTGAGCAACGTGACACTGAATTTTATTTGTGTGTGAGTTTTCAGTGTATAACGGACCCGTAATTATCCATCCTAATTTGGTATTTACTAAATAAGGACCGGAGGGTAAACGGATTTTACCACTAACAACTAAGTCCCAGAAACAATCTGCACCGATTAATAAATCAATGTGTGAGGGTATGCAGAAAGTTGGATCTGCTAACTTTATGTCTTTGGGTATTGAAATATTGTGAATGTCTATACTTGTGGCCGGTATAGTCGACGTAATGCTAGGTAGAACCAAACATTTAATGTGAAAATCATGATCGCTGTGTATCGATCTAAGATTAATTTCGCAGGAATGGATTGCCTGTGTGACTGAATGTCCTATTCCGCTAATTTGACAAGTGGACTGTAGACGTTGTGTGTTTAATTTCTTACATAAAGAATCTGTGATAAAACAGTGTTGACTGCCGTTATCTAACAATGCACGAGCTTTATAATATTTATTATCTTTGCCAGCGACTTCAACTGTAGCTGTCGACAGTAAAACGGATTGTAAATCGTGTTTACTTAGTAAACTTTTACAATTATTATTGTGTGAATTTACGACTGTATGAAGAGTCTGAACTACTGACGACGACCTATGCTGCGAATCTGAAGGCCTATCCTGGTGTGTTTGAGCTGCAGAGGGCACAGTGCCATCCTTGTTGAGCTCATTGTGTAAAAGAGAATTATGTTTGCCGTAGCATTGTTTGCAAGGCCCGGCCTGACAATCATTGACCGCATGCCCTGTCCATAAACAATTAATACAGAGATTCTTATCTCTTACGAACTGAAGTCTATCATGTGAGCCTAAATCCAAAAATTGTTGACACCCATACAACGGATGTTTTCCGTTACATTTAACACATGTGCGGGTGGATTTATAAAACTTTTTCTTGTTTTGAGTAGCAACAAAACTGTGAGATTGTTTTTTAATATGATCTTGACCTGCATGAGATGACTGAGAAGTGTGAACCTTAACCATTTCCAACGTGTCAGCCTTATATTTTAAAAACTGTATGAGTGAATCTAAATTGAACTTCTTATCTGAATTGCTAGCACTGGTATTTTTAAACTGTTCCCATTCTTTCTCAATGGATACGTCTAATTTTGCGGTTATGATGTGAATCAGCAAGGTGTCCCACGATTCTGTAGGTTCACCAAGTGTTTTCAAAGCACGTAAATTCTTGAGTACCGTATCTATTAGTTTCCTAATTTGTGCAGGCGATTCTTTATACACAGCTGACATTGAGAATAACGCTTTGACATGATTACGTATCAACAATTTGTTATTATTAAATCTATTCTCGATCAATTCCCATGCAATACTGTAGTTATTTGAAGAGAATTCCAGAGACTTAATAACTTGCAACGCGTTTCCAGAGAGAGATGATCTTAAGTAATGATATTTCTGGATATCGTCGAGTTGCTTTGAATTGTGGATCATTGATAAAAAAATATCTCGAAATTCCAACCAACTATCGTAGCTACCGTCGAAGTTGGGAAGCGAAATAGTTGGCAATTTTACTAAAGTGTTGGAATTACACTCGTGTTCAGAACTATTGGACTTGCACTCATGTTTGTGACTACTACTGTTATTCATTAAACAATTGGCTTCAGCGACAGAACTATAGTAAGAATTATCAAAAGACTCTCTATACTCTAATTGTTCCGACATGTCTTTTTCTAACACTAATTCCTCGATTAGCGATTGAACTCTACTGAATTCCTGATGCAATCCTTGAGCAGATTTTATTCGTAATTCTAATTCTGCTCTTTGCTTAGGATTAATTTCACTGCCTACTAACAAATTCACACATTTCTCGAATTGGGTGAGCATACCTTTGATGGTACCTCGTTTCTTTTTTAAATCTGCTAGTTTTTTGATATCCTCAGGCAAACTCATTGTGGCACTTTATGGAAAGAGTGGGTACTCACGATTTCCTGCAGCACGGGTGCGGTGAACAATGCGCACGAAGCTGGTCTTCGCGTTCCTGTATAGAAAAGCACGATTTTAGCACACACAGAATGAAATAGGTGAGGATAGGATTGCCTGGGACACCTGAAGTCTTTCACTGGTAGCGCTGTGATCTTGATAGATTATTCGGCTTAGAAGGACCAATGTTAAGGTGTGTTCCTTATTTTTAGGGTTTTGCAAATCAGGTATGATGACCAAAGTGACTGGTTTATTCTTCTAGTGAAAGGAATTTATTGTGATTTACAAATAAGCACAATGATAGACTTCAGTTCGTGTTTTGTGGTCGCGGCAGCGTGAAGAGTCGGAAAGAGAGCGCATGGAGGTCGTCGTCAGCCTTTTATATCCACGGTTCAGCGCCATCTCGTCGTTGTTGGATGAGCTACGTAGTTTGCTGCTTGGCTAGTGTCGCGTGCGCAGTGTGTTCAAGATGTTGAATGTTTCGACGCGAGGCCCTCGTAGTTCTTCCCGATGTGCACAGATGGCGCTGTCCTCAACAAATGGTTTCTTTGACTTATAGTGTCTATGACTGTGGGGCCCGGGTTGGGCAAAAATAAAAGTGATGTTAGGATCTTAGGTTAGGAATTTCTCAGCAGCCCGGATTTCGGAAGTTGGCGGTGTGATACCCCCTTGTCTCGGAAAGCACGTTAAGACGTTGGTCCTGCGCATGTCGTATCCTCTCTTTCTCCGATAGTGTCGGATTGCCGTCCCATCGAACTAAAGAAACAGAAGGCGCACCTGTGTCTCTCTCTGTGAAGTGCACAAGTGTGTGCGCACACAGTTGCGCACTATAATAATTATATCCCGTGCCGATAGCTTATCTCCGCTGAGATTGGCCACGGTGCCCGAAAACTGTTAGGTGGTCTATTTTATGATTACATTAATGTGTGTATATCATTAAAAGACCACCTGTATTAGGTAACGTTATGTTTACAGGTGGCGTTCTGTAGTTTCTCCCTACTCCAGGCAGCCAAAAAAAGGCGTGTGTATGTATAAATGTATGTAGACTAATTGTTCAGGATTTTCAGAAATGTAAAAGGTTTACGTGTCTTTCAATCATCAACATCGGCTTCCACCAGTCTAACCGAATGCAGCTGAATACCAGCGACTTGCTTATCTGACCACCAAAACCCAGTTCATAATGGGTAATACGATACCATTTAGTAAGACTGGTTGTTAGACTTTTTGGACCACTGACTGTCTTTCAATAGGACAATAAAATATAATTTTAAATAGATAGAATATTCTTTATCACGTAAACCATTCAAATTACAATTTACGTATCATAAAAAAATATATTTACATAAAAGAAAATATTTCACAATTGAGCGGGTTTATTGTTAAAAGCATTTTACCTCATTAATTTTATAAAACTCTCTTTAGTGACAAATATTAAACAAAAAGTGTGTACCTACCGTGACCAAATGGTACGCTTCTCAAACATGATACCTTTTAAGTACTTCTTAATTGACTTGTCCCTGTTTTAGGCCTCACGTTACCTCAAAAACATTCAAAATAAATAGGTTACTCAAGGAACTTTAATAAGCGGAATTAATGTTTACATTTACAGACAAAAAGTTAAAAAGTTGTGGTTAAGTTAAAGCCATTAACTCCTATAAATCGCACTTTAAATACGGGCAAAGCCGCAAGTCAATACCATCTAAAGTTAAACACAAACAAAAAGTAGGTAGCTAACCCTCAAATCGCCTCCAGCAAATAACTTAACCCGCTTGTTACCTTCCAGGGATGATCACATTAAAAAGAAAGAATATATAACTGCGGGGAACATAAATAGCCTGAAGGGAAACATGTATCTATTTCGGGCTTGTCTTTTTGTTTTATTTTTTGGTCCTAACAGTTGGCGGCTCGTAGGTATAAAGACCTCCAGGACCAGATTTTGGGTTTATAACTTTAAATAATTATGTTACATTTTCATGATTCTTTTAATTATTTCTATTGCAGAATCACAGTATCTTCATTCTGTTACCTTTTTCTCTGTTTATCCAACGTCGGTGCAGCATGTCTTCTTCTTCCATATTTCTCTACTAGTCATATTTTAGTAGTCATACTCTTTCTATCTATAGCATCTTTCACAATGCATAACCATCTTCCCTTTGGTCTTCTCTTTCTCATAACGATAGCCGTCCAAACTCATGCTTTCCTCATGAAAATTTTATTATTCCTCACTGTAATATCGTCATGCATCTTGGGTGATATTTATGCAGTAGTCTGAAAACTGAAGTCAAGGAATATTCATTTTATATTTTTACGTATTATTTGCACCATTACTAATAGATACAGCGTAACTTCTTGGTATACAAATTATTTGGCAACTGTTAGGTGTAATATTGTGTCGTTGATTTATTTGCCAAAGCAACCGAAATATTTTGTTTCCACATTAAGTAAGAAGAAATATTACTTAGCTAGTAGCCTTGCTTGGAATATTGCGTATGGCTTGGCATGGTTTAAGAGCCTATACACAAGGTACGTTGCAATGCGGCGCGGCGGCGTACGTATTTGTATAGAGCGGTTCATAAAAGGCACCTAGTATCCAAATTGCAACTTTATGGTGGCAATAGTCTCGGAGTTAAATGGCTGTAAGATAAGAATGGACGAACAGTCAGACAAAGAGATGGACAGGACGAATCTATAAAGTAAAAAAAAAGTTTTTTGACATTTGGTAACGGAACCCTAAAAAGGCAGTATTTTGCCCACTGGTCAGCCTACATGAAACCCTCTAAACTTTTATAACTAGCACTACAAACAAAGGCCCTCTAAAACTGAATAGAGCATACATGAAAATGTAAATACCTCCACAAAGGTACCTGTATAATGAACTGTAAATGTATATTTTAATACCCTTTGTAATTTTACTACAAAAGGTGTAAATCTGGAGTAACAAGGATTTTGCGATCTTGTTAAAATTGTTGTAAGAGACAAAAGTGGGTAGTTGTAAGAGGTCTTTCGAATAATTTGGGGTTTTATTCTTTTAATATTATTTTCTGCTATTGATTGCGTCGTTTATCGAAAACATCGTGAAGAAACCTGCATGCTTGAGAGATTTTTCTAAACGGCCGGCATGTAAAGCCAAGTCGGAGGCCCTTGATTGGCATAAAAACTCTGACACTAGGTTAGGCACTAAACACACGATAAGAAGAAGAAGAAAAATACTTTAACAAGCATGACTGCTGTGCATTGGGGTTTGATCCGAAGATCGGGCAAAGTAAGAAAATTCTCAGTAGCAACTCGGAGTCAGAAAGTTGACGGTGCGATACTCCCGTGCCTCGACAAGCACTTAACGCCCTTGATCCTGCGCTTGATCTCTTCCTATTCGTGTTGTACTAGTTCCTATCCCCACTTCCAATCGTATTATGAGAGTAAAGGAACAAAGCACCTGTGCACTATACTAAGGCTGCGGTTCCACTGAGGCGGAGCGAGGCTGCGGAGCAGAGAAACGGAGAAATATTAACCAATAGGATTACATACTGGAGCAAAGCTGAGATTTTATGCGATCCTATTGGTTAATATTTCTCCGTTTCTCCGCTCCGCAGCCTCGCTCCGCCTCAGTGGAACCGCAGCCTAACTCCTGCGTACATTTTCAAGTCTCCGTTGAGATTATCAGCCGTGACCGAAATTCAGTCAGGAGGACATTATTTATTATAGTGCTCGCAAGCGTGACGGCTGAGCAATGAGCATAGAGACTGGATCGGTTAGAGAAAGTGTTATAGGATTTCAGGACGTATTGGGAGATTAGTAGACGAGTAGTAACCGGAAATCTGAATTGGTGCCACGTTACTTTTAATTGGTTCGCCCACTTTTGCACGGGACTATACATTTGTGCCTAATTGCGTTCTTCTGATGTGAGCTCTGCGTAACGATTTTTATCAAACCTTTTTATCATACGTGATCAGAAGTAGGAAGTGTTTGTCCTTCATTAGGTACCAAATTAATTTATAATATTTTTTGTAGAACAGCCACAATGTGTTGTGTTTTGGATACTTCGGAGACGTTTGAATTCATTTACTCAACATTATTGTGTATTAGCTTAACTCTAGCTAGAAATTACCCCAAAGATCTGCTGTTTTACTACTAAAGTGCAATACCTACACACCCAAAGCAATTTTTTTTTTAATTACTACTGGTGAAAAATGTTTATGTGGTTCAGAACTTATCCCAATAGGCTTGTGTCCTGAAAAAAATCTAAGAAGTCCGTCAGTTAGATTATCAGCAAATATTTGACACGTATTTTTTCTTTTGTTACGTAAACCAAAATTGACGAAGACAAAATTGACGACGCTTTTAAAATTATTACCAAGTCACGCCGGGTTTACTAATGTTTGCCATAATTTAAATTGCAATAATTTTTTATACTATACTTGTATTTGCCATAATTTCATTAGAAATAACGCTTGAGTTGAGGTGCGTTGTGACGTCACGAGCCCACATCTCATCATCACCCCACTCTGGAGTTTTGATGCCTTTTATCTTTGTCAATATTCATTGATTTACAAAAACAAAAAATACGTGTCCATTATTTTCCAATACTCTAACTGACGGACAATTTATTGATGGTTGAAACTAGCCTATTGGGTTAGCTTATGTACACATAAACATTAGACATATTATTGTAATTTGTATGTATGTGTTTATTTTGTGTGCAATAAAGAATAAGAATACGTGGTAGCCGGTTAGTGCGTCGATGTCTCTTGTAATATTAATGTGGAAAAAGTAATGTTTGTTGAACTATATTATGAAGTAAAAATTAAATTTTATCCTTCAACAGGAAACGAAAGCTGTGTGCATAGCTCTTTAAAAACAGAGATTTAAAAATAAACAAAAACTGAAGAGGAGTGAAAATATTCTGCAGTTTTAAAGTGATGGTTAGCGACACAAATTGCTTGCGCTAGTGTCGGCGACTAGTTTCTATGTAACTCGTAAATAGAGTTTCAGTTGAATTAAATCAGAACACGGTACTTCGGTACGTAGTCAGATTTAGTACCTCGGTACCATTGGCTAAGTGATCACTCCCTGCCCTTATCCCAATTTATTTGGGGTCGGCGCAGCATGTCTTCTTCAACCATACTTATCTATTACTTGTCATCTCAGTAGTCACCTTGCTTACCTTCACACAGTCCATCCATTATTTCTTTGGTCTTCATACTCAACATTTTCCTCACTAAATTTTCCTCATTTCTCCGCTTCCTTTGGCTAAGTATAGAAACTCAATATTAACAAAAAACTTGTCCAACAATCTCACAATATGAATGGTCGTCCGTAAAACGAAGAAGACTTGTGTTATAATAATGGTAACGACATTCATAATTATAGTCTAAGGATGCGTCTAGAATCAAAGAGAGTCAGCAAAAAGGAAGGGGTCCGCAAGGACCGATGCCAGCCGGGGTTGCGGGACTGTTCGAAAGAGATACCGTGGCCCCGGAACACAAAAGGCGATGAAGGAACATGGATGGGTTTTAGTCAGTAAAAGTCTGACACTCCCTCCTGCTCCGCCCAGAGTGGGAGGAGTCATTTGATGATTTCAAAAAAAGAAGTAAAGGAATAGCAATGGCCTTTATTTGAGAATTTTCGTTGTAAATGATGGTACGAGTAATATATGTAGCTTGTTACCTAAGTAAGTAGCAAACATAATCTTAAGTATGAATCAAGCATGAGTTTTAACTCCATAAATTTAGGAGGGTCTTATTTATCAATCGCGAACGACCGAGACTCTGATCTATGTCTTATTATTACTAAAGATACTTTCGCAAATTGCGTGGGAAAAAAAAGGATGCGTCTAGAATAACAAAAAATATTATAGAGCTGCCTTAAAATTCTCTCAAAGGTATGGCTTAACGGCGATGCAACAAAAAAACGTCTCTTGTAGCTCAATCGCGTCACTTCATATTTTAAAGCCTTTTATGCTTTAAGTTACCAAATGTCCAATAATAAACATAACATCATGCCTGTGGTGCCTAAGATGTACCTAATAGTGCACCCACATCTCACCAGTTATGTTTAAGTCACATGTAATAGGAGGCGAGTCAATTGCCATCAAAATACGGGCGCAAATCGACTCCGCGGCTGCTACTGAGAAATGCCCCTGATGGAAAACCCCACTTTGACCGACCCGGGAATCGATCCCAGGACCTCATGCCCAGCAGTCGTGCTTACGACCACTAGACTACTATATTATTTTTACACTAAACCAAATCCTTTCTTTTGTTACAGGTACGTTTTAAATCTTCTACTCCATTTTGGTGCGAACATAAAGACTAAATCCCGGTTGACTCCCAAGAGAGACTTGCCAACGTACCCTTGTACCGTTGTTTGTGATTGTACAAGGTTTGTATCTACAAGTGAAATGTGTGCTCAGGTGGATGAAATATCCTCACATGTATACTCTAGCTAATATACTGTGTTTAGTCGAACAAGGAGATTAATAAACAGGCAGCAACTTGCAACTACTTGTAAATATTTATTGTATTTGTAATAAGTAGACATGTTTTTTACATCACTGTGTCAATGTTGTCCCCAGTTGGGCAAAAGTCTACCCCACATTGTTTTAGTCCTTTCTGTTTCTCCTTCTCCGGCTTATCGAATAATAATAAGTAACGAATAAATTGAGAAAAAACAGTCTTCTTCTTCCATATTTCTCTATTACTCCTCATCTCAGCAGCCTCCTTTCTAGCCATATCATCCTTCACACAGTCCATCAATCGTTTCTTTAGTCTTCATCTACTCTTAAAGCCATGTAAAAAATCCAGATATTTTCTTAACAATAACTCACACAAATTATTATCCCTCAATTTTTTTTTTCGCATGTTTCCAAACTATTTGTTTAACTGTACAATGTAACATCTGTCAAGTTTTAGTGCAGTGACGTCACAAAGTAAAGAGACTAGGCCAACTAAAGTGCTTCAGAGGAAACAAGGTATGCATAAGTAATTTTTAATCTGCCTACCTGCGAAAGTGCTGGTAGGTGTTTACAAAGTGGGGTTAAAGGGTAGTGCAGATGTAGATAGGTTCTTAAAATCTAGGTCTTTGATAAAGCATCATGAGCAATTTTGTAAGAAATCTGGGAGTAAGACTAACAGAAATGAAATATATCTTGAAGTAGCTTATAATTGGGACTTCACTTCATGCTGCACCACCAAGTACCTAAGGGTTCTTACAGACGAGCGGCACGTTGCCAACGGCAGATAAACTCGACGCGCCGGGCAGCAGCAGCCGAAGCGTCGACGACTGCCGTCGACGCTTGCAGTTGTGGCATGCCGCGTAAATGTGTGTCGACGGCTGCCGTCGACGTGCCGGCGGCAGCCGCCGACACGCCACAACTGCAAGCGTCGACGGCAGCCGTCGACCGGTGGCGACGGCTGTAGTTTATCTGCAGTTGGCAACGTGCCGCTCGTCTGTAAGAACCCTAAGTCGCCAGAGAACAGAAATAGACTCACAAGAATGATGTTGTTTTTATTTTTTACCAAAGATTTCATCTAATATTAAAATTAATAAAACAATAGGTTAACAAGAGGGTTCGGTTACACACTCTGAACAGTTCTTAGTCGATTTTAGGACTTCGCCGGCCTAGTTTGGGTTAATTATTATGTGCTTGGCTTTAGCAAATTGTTTTCGACAAGATCTGCTTTGAATATGACTGTTGTAGTCAAATCATCGACAAAATACAGGAAATTCCAAGATTTTCAATTGGCTAGCGCGTAAATGCGCCCAACTGCGTTCGGTTCACTAACTGACCCAAGCGCATTTTAAAAATATCGCCTTCTTGGAGACCTTAATATGAGCTATGGTTTGGGATATACACACATCAAAAGTATCTAGGGATCAACATATATTTTTGCAATAACTTTTCTCCTGATTGATATTAATTAAAATTTTCTTTAAGGATTCATCAAATAAAGTGTTTTCGTTTGTCACAGTAACGATAAACCAAGTCACCTTTGCATTAATAAAGAAATTTGCCATTTTCCTAATAAAGGGATTTTTGACATTTGAACCACTAACATTAAAGTTCGAAAAAAAGACTGAAATAACAGTTTTCTTTAAAATTTTATTGGGTAACTTAAACAATTAATAATCCGTGTTTCTACCGCGAACACTAACAACACAAGAACATCGGTTTGGCATACTCAAAATGAGTTCATCCAAATCACGCTGTGGAATGGCCGCCCATGTTCGTTGCAACAACAAAAAAAGGTCTTCTTGCGACTGGATACCCTCCATATTCGGCAGAGCTCTTCTCTGTAGCATATCCCATGCATGCTCAATCGGGTTCAAGTCTGGCGACTGAGCAGGCCAGGGCAGGACATTGATGTTAGCTGCGGCGAGAGTCTGTCTTACAACTCTTGCGGTGTGCGGTCGTGCATTATCATGCATTAACTGAAATAAGGGACCGATTTGCACTTGTAGAGGAACGATGACGTCTGATACAATCGTCTCAGCATAAATTTGAGCGTTGAGGTTGCCTCTGATCCAAATCAACTCAGTTCTTCCGCCGATCCAAATACCCGCCCATACCATGATGGTTCCACCACTATAAGGATGGACTTCCTGGCAGGATTTTAATCGCTGTTGGCGTCCAGGGGTTCTCCAGTGTCGTATACGTCTTGTATCCGGTCTCATACCAAAACGAGACTCATCAGAAAAGCACACGAAACGCCATTGTTCTTCTGCCCAATTTCTGTGTTCAAGAGCCCATTGATATCGAATCCTACGATTGTGCATTGCTATAGGTGGTACCCGTAGCGGTCTTCGGGAATGAAGGTTCACTTCATGCAAGCGGTTTCTGACTGTTTGGTCGCTAATTAAGTTCCCTGAAGAGTGATGAAGCCTCACGGCTAACATCATGGCGGTTATTGTTGGAGCTCTTCGAGTTAAGATTTGAATGTATCGGTCTTGTCTCCGTGTGGTGCAGCGATACCGTCCTCCATGGCGCTCAGCCACGGTACCAGTGCTTCGGTAACGTGTCCAAAGTCGACTGATAACACTCTGACTTGTATTCAGAGCTAAAGCTACAGTACGTTGCCGGGAACCAGCTTCTATCATTCCCACGGCTCTGAGCATTTCTTCCCTGCTTAAATGACGTCGCCGCTCCATAATAACGTTGGTTTTAATCAGTAGTAGGGAAACAGTAGCACTAATAATGTCTTCAATGCGTTGTATGTTTTTATAGGGAAAATATTGACAGCTTATTTTCATCTTTTACTCGAATTTGATTGAGAGTTCCTGATTCAAATTATGAAATGCACCAAAAAGGATCCATATAAATTTATAAAATCATAAATTTATTACAAAGCCACATCTCAATCTCAAGAAATCCGCATAAAAATGCTTGATCCCTAGACATTTTTGATGTGTGTATTTCAATTCTGTTGGACTTACGCTCATTTCGGCCATCACTCTTTGTAGGCTGTTGCGCTGCCTAAAATAATTTAAATTCAACATTTAGTTAACCCGGCAATTTTTCGCGGGAAATTATAGTTCAACCAATGTTTTGGTAGTACTCTCTTTCAATTGTTTTTTGATTCGTTGCCAAATTACTAAGCTTTTACTTTGCTGAATTAGTAAATTGTGTGGTCAATACATTTTTGAAGTTTTTGCTCACCTAATTGGATAATATTTAGGTATTAGAGTAACTGTTCAACTCACACTTCAGATTTGCAGATCTTAAAAATAATTTAATCAAAACCTGTATAATTATGACAACCAAATTAGAATACTCCGTTCCGTGAATCAGAGGAAGTTCAATTTCCGTAGATTGAACTATAACTTTAAGAAAGTTCCAAAGAGCAATTTAGTTATAAAAGTTTCGTATTCAAACATTGTATAAAGTAAGCTTAAAAGTTGTTTAATTTAATATCCATTTTGCTTATAATAAGATAAACTTTTTCAATGTCAGTCTTAAGAATTGAGGCCGGTATTATGGATTAGTCTATAAATAGCCGAATTTCTTGGGTCTGTAGAATTAATTTATAATAGTTGAAGAAAGTTGTATACTCGTACTAGTTGTTACTTGCGGATTCACCCACTAAAAGTATTTTTTTTTAACATTATCTTTTCTCTTTGACTCCCAGCGTGTTATGATGGGCACGCACACCACACTACTAACCTCTACAACTGTCATGCGAGTATTATTTCCAGGACAAGAGCTAGTCAAGTGAGTGAGGTGGAGGAACTGCACATAAACTGCAGCCGTCGCCACCTGTCGACGGCTCCGTAGACGCTTGCAGTTGTGGCGTCGGCGGCTGCCGTCGGCGCGTTGACGGTAGCCGTCGACACACATTTACGCGGCATGCCACAACTGCAATCGTCGACGGCAGTCGTCGGCGCTTCGGCGGCTGCCGCCGATGCCACAACTTTATATGCAGTTGGCAACGTGCCGCTCGTCTGTAAGAACCCTTAACTCGGCGTTATTACCGCACGTCTGCGCGAACTATGTACCTACGGCCACCTAACATGCCGCCGGACATGAGACACGGAGCTAAGTGAGGAAATCATTCTAGAAGTGATATCCATATTAAAAGAATATATCTACAGTTCTTTTACAGCTTTTCCTCTAATATCAATCTTATGGGTATCAAAACAAAGATTTTTGTGCTTTTAACACAGAGTCAAAATAAAAAAAAACTGAAAACGTATTATACTGATACTGTAACTACTACTGATAACTGAATACTGTAATATAATCCGGCTGCTACGAAAAATTTTCTAGCTATTTAATTACCAAGAAGAAAATAACAATAAAAATTGTGTTGGTCCTATTAAATCTAGATACGCGGTAGCGTGTCAACCCAAGTTCAAGCTAACAGAACTGGCGAGCAACACCGTGTTTACACGAACCATTTGGAGCCACTTCTGACCCCCTCTTAACTCAAAAACTATTTCACATAAACATGTCAAATTTGGCTCATACATATATTGAGACTTTATGAGAACTAGCCAAGTCAGACCTTAGGCTTCAAAAATTATTCCTAAGTTCTAAGAAGACATGATATTTTAAGTTGTTTTAAAATATTTTATGTTGTTTAATCAATTTTAGGGCTGACCTTTGAACTTGGCGCCCATTTAGATCTCACTTCTTTTGTCGTTGAAGTCAACAACCAAGGCATATATCATAATATTGAACTTGGCCCTCATTTCACAATATTATGTTATTGATTGGATTCATTTTACAGATCTTCTGACAGTGACAACCTTTTTATTTCTGGCATATTTAATTCTTTGAAACCCTTGGTGGTTTGTCAACGTGATTTGTCAAAAACCTCACCGCTAAATTGACAAAGCTTTATAAGAGTTTAAAACATGACAAAAAAACTCTTGTGTTAAACGACGCTATGAGAATATAATTTAATAAATTGATTTTTTTTGTTGAATTTAAATACCTACTTAAGTAAGTTACCTATTTATGTTAGGTTCGTATGATTGTTGTCAACGTTAATTAATAAAGAAAATATGTTAACAGCAACGATGATTTTACACCAGTATCTATAAACAAGTCAAAGTGTTTACTAAAGTAAATATCATTATTTATGATACGTTTTTTTTTATTTTGGGCAGGCGCGCCGCTCATATAAGTGAACGCTCATATGTCAATCAATTGCTCCTTGTAGTCACCGTAACATGTATGTGTGAGTGCACGTCGAGCACAGTTTTTGAGTTAGTGTGACAACTCACGATCTGAGTGTGAGTAGGTTATTTGTGTGCGTAATGCACGTACGTATGGGTCTCTTGTTTGTAGTGGAGTTGAAGAGTGGGAGACAAGCGGCGACACGCGTTCTAATACAAATCAGAAACTATTTCCTTTCTAATCTCTTCTACCTATCTGTTCTGTGGTCAAAAGCTAGAATTCTTAGCTTTACCTAACTTGACGGTTCTTACGTCTTTTAAATTCTTGTATAATGCATAAAAATGTTTTCATAAGTAATTACTGAAACTGAACTAATTACTTTAACTTGACTATAGATACGAGTCTTAAAATCAATGACATGTAACCATTTGCACTATACTCCGGAGAAATCGCTGCATTGCCGTAGGGGGGTGCGGCTGGTGGGTTTTGGGCATCGCCCTTTGTCCCGCGGAATCAGATTGTGCCCGTAAACATACGGGCACCGTCAGTGGAGTGGCCATGTAGGCCCTTGCACTATACGTACGAGTATGTAAGCATTTATACTGGGACAAAATACTAGTTAAAATTACTCTGGGCACTGGGTATGATCAAAATCAAAAGTCATTTATTCAAATTAGGCTGATGATCAGCTTTTGAAACTTCATTTTAAGAGACAGTTCTCCAAAACGCCCACATCCTGGTGTTTTAGCTGGGAAAAGGTGGCACTACAGACTCCCCAGCAAGATCTAGCAGCCATATTTGCGTGTATGTCAGCGACATAACGGCCTTATGACTGAGCGCTAAACTGTCGTGTGATCTAAGTTATGGCGGACCTGTTAGCCGTAATACGTCCACTTCAATAGTTAAGCTGTGCTGTTTATTTAGTACTAGACCAGCTTTGTGGATTTACTGACTTTCTAAGAGAACTAGTAAATGTAGCTATAGATAAAAATAATCAGAAAGTCGTTACGGGTTGTCAGATCCCGAAAGTCTGTCTACCTCGCTTACAAAAGTGAATGCGGTTGTCCATTAGCAATGTTGTGATGTTTTTGCATATAAAAATACTGGGTTGGCTTCCAGTCTGTCTGAATGCAACTGGCATTAAGTTTAGTTTGTGCACAACAGAATCGGCACCAATGTCAGGTTGTATGTTGATTAAAATATAATTCGCAGACGTAACAAATATGACTTTACAAGTTATACTCATGAATATCATCCATACGACCCCTTCACATTAACTTAGAACTTAAAGGTGTAACTTAGAGGGTTGTATTGATGATTTTAATGATGGTAAGTCCGTAAATACATGCGTATTACGGCTGCAAATCATACTTTGATCAAAATGCCACCTGACACTGATCCTGATGATGATGAAATTTTAATTTCGTGGGGGTACCCTAGCCCGCTCCCCCACCTTAATAGTGGAATTTATTATCCAAGTGTTGACTACGTAATCATGAACCATTTAACCGACATTGTTACCGATTTTTCTACAAAATACCTCGAAAAACGAGCTTGGGTATCGCATTTCACTTGACCCATTTTTTCCTGTCTTCGTCAGGTCATCTATCTTTTGGCGCTTTTAAGAATGCGAGCTCTCTTCACATTAACAATTGAAGTCCAATCAGCTTCATCCCTCAGGGGAACTTGTCCTTTTCTGATGTTCAATTATTATTTATTTCCAATGTTGTTACGTATGGTGTTGTTTATAAATGTAATTGTTATTTTTTTCAGCTAGAGCATGAGTTTAGAGCACTTTTGTTTCTTAATTTGTTGGATACTTTTATTCTGTAATAGCAAAAAGGACATTTTTTTTCATATTCCAGACAGAAAATATTTGCAGTTGTACTAATGATAAAAGTATTTTATTTGTTGAGACAAATTAAACTATAGCCGTTTTGTGCGTCTCGTTATTAGTGCAAAAAAAAATCTGTCAATAAATAAACTATGTTGATATTAAAGACTAGTCTTTTCATTCGCATTACGTAAAAAAAAATATTTAAACTTACTTTCAATACAAAATGAAATGATGGAAAACCATTTGAACATGACGTCAGTTGGAGTGAATGCCCCCACAATTTTCTACGTTGACATGAAAATTAAAGAAAGCAAACGGCAAATTGGTATCCTTCCCTAAGGGCATAAAATATTCAAATGTTCGTGTTCTTTCAATCGTGAGTTAAACAAGCTATTACCGTTTATCTATGTAGGGATATTGTATACCGGCCTAACATAATCAATTAATTGGCCTTAAGGGCTATATATCCCTTAAATGGCTTAGCATGATCCTCCGTTACTCCTAAAATACTGCAGCATTAATTTTGAAATAAATATATGGTAAAGTTAAGGATTAATGTTAAGTCCCATGTGTGACGAAAACACGATTCCATAAACTTTTCTCGATAGAAAAAAATACCAAAGTTACCTCCAAATCGAACAATAAACCACTGGTATTCAAAAAGTACTTGAAATTAGATCATTAAACTTTGCATACTAACTGAACTAACTTTATAGCAGGTCTTATGTGTTTTATTTTTTTAGTCCAATCAATAGATTTTTTGTAAATCGCAAAATACCACTCATTTCGCACTATTCGGCCGCAGTGACTGACGTAACAAGCGCTTTGTAGTGCAAGCTGATTAGAACTGTATTCTAACAGTATTTCAAACGATTAAACCACCACAAAAGAGTTGCTAATTTTAGGCTTAGAAGGGCCTTAACGTTCACATTCCACCCATCTCAACCCGCAGTTGGGACACAGGGCTCTTCTCTGTGAGACGGAATATAGCATAACTATCCATGCGGACCCAGCGCGAATTGGTATAAAGGGTGTTAATAGCCCTTTGACGAAGCCGAAAGACACTTATTCTCCTCGTCATTGCGATCATTTGTTTGCTGTGGAACATACCTGGGAACCTTCTAGTTACGGAGATATTGGGGGTCAAAGTTAGAACTTTTTCTCAAGTTTATTTTTAAATACTAGTTTTTAAGGTTCTAACTCTACGCTAAATGCCTCCATGTATCGTTTACTATTCAATGCATATATCATCACAATGTTTTGAGAGCGTTTAACCGTAAAAAGTGATTTTGCACCGTAAAAAATAATGATTTTGCGTAAGGTTCCTTAGTTTGATGTCCAGAATGCTTGGGTGATGACTTCGTGATGGGTCCGTATACACCTTGTATATCACATGTCTACTGATTGTTGTCGTCGAGGTTTTTCCTTAATGTTTTGAAAGCGATGAAATAGATTACCCAAAGCAGCTTACTGAAAGTTATTTGTAAATGGAATAATCTCTCTAACTTTTTTCTATTGTATCATCTCCGAAATATCAAAGGCCTGTATCGAACTCTTGGTTTCGTAAAAGGTAACTGAAGGATTTGGAATGTCAAAGGAGATTGGTATCAATATAGTATTATTTCGCCGTGTATAGACACGACGACAAACCCGATTTATTTAGCTGAATATTTGTAACGGATATAAATGATTGTAAATATATAGACTTACTTACGATTAAATAAAATAAAATATTTAAACTAACCACACTAAAATAGGGCATCAAAAACCACCTCAACGCTGTGAGCTAGTAATGTGCCCAAGAGACTGGCGGCGTTGGCACGTTGTATGGGTCGCCATACAAATTAGCCTCTAGCCAAGGTAAGGCCAGCTCTTGAATCACGGTAAGCGTCAACTAGGCATTTAGAAATACCCCCAAAAGGCTGTGAACACTCGGACCCCACGACCCCAAAGTTTGAACCCCAAACGGCTCGAAAATATAGTAGACCTACTAGGTTTTCACAAAATTTAATTACTGCAACAATTTTAAATGAATATTATTGCTTCGTCGCATTTCTATGCCCATTGTCCAACAGATACATAATTCATTAGTTCTAGTACTCACTAAACCGTTAATGATGCTCTGGGGAACCTCTGCTCTTGAAATGACCACAGCAGACAGAATTCCTAATAGCTTCAGATAGCTTCACTGATTGTATTTCTGTTTGATGAAAGCTTTAAACATTGCGAATCTGGTAGAGTGCAAATTTTAGACTCCCAGTAGCAGTGAGTAAAAAATACCGTATACTTGTGATTGTACGTACAATCACTACGAACTTTGTTGTGACAAGACTAACAACTATTTACTTGTATCTCCAAACAAAACCAATATTTTGATCTACACCAAAGAGATTTAAAACAATTAGTTATAGAGCGGAAATTAGGAATAATGTCGTACAACAATTTTGATCTCGAACATTTTCGATTTTGACACACGAATGCTTCCTGACAAGCGGGCGTAAGACACTAGTCAGAACGATTTGTTACTAAGTAGTAACACGTATTGGATTACGATTTTCTTCGTCTTGTCCCGTCTATCTCTCGTAAATATTTGAATGTCTTTGATCTACTCATACTATCATTGATGCATACAGAATTTGTCCTCTATGTTATATCTCCCCCGACAAGGGCATAGGTGTTTCAATTAAAGTGTGAACGTTACCGCGCATTGTTGACGCTGACAGTTTGAATAATGACTCACCGGGGCCCTCTTAATGAACCTCGTCGGATTTTAAAAGCCCCGTTCAATAACTGAAACCTGTACTAAAAGCCCCCGGGCAATATAGCCCCAGTTTCCAGTAATCACAAAGTTTCCAGTTTTTCTAACATTTATAGTTTCCAATGTATTTTTGAATTTTTTTGCTCATATTCAAGCGGTTATATCATGAGAAATCCAATTTATTTTCGATTTACATGCAATGAGATGGATTTTTCAGGCCTATTTTATTTCAGAGTGGAATACATGGTCTCTTCTACTGCCGACGATTAGCGAGAAGCGAGTAGAGGTAGCAAATAGTACGGAGTGGTTTGTTAGTGTGTAGCTAGGAGTGAGAGAGTTCACGCCAGCATGCAGTGTGAACGGTCAGCGATCAACTATTACTAACACGAATACAATAAAAGTGTCTGTTTATAATTTCAAAATTACAGCTTTTAACTGAATACACGAAATTTAAAAAAAAAAACTTTTTCTTCCTTTTGTCTGTCTATTTATTCCCGTTTATCTTCGAAGCGGCTGAGCCTGAGCCGATCTTGAGCTGATGTATAAAGAGTAAGTTTCCCCGGAAAACCTAATATTGAACTTTTTTGGATCCCACAATGAAATCAATTAGAACAGAACAGCGGAAGAGTAACAGAAAACATTAATTCTACTTTCCTCGATACAAAGAGACAGAAGAGAGTCGCTTCCTCTCCAGCTGTGGGATAGACCTATTCTATGAACTACGGCAACACGGCAACGGCTGTGCGACTTGTGGGGTTATCTGGCCTGTCGCTGCGGGCTCTAGCTGTCAAGATGTCATGTCTGTAAGCTTCCGGACCAGCCCATGAGCCTTTAGTTTCTGCTCGGAATATTATCGGATGCTCAGAGCCACGAGTCGAGAACACGTTGAACCGGCTTTAGTCCGGCGATGTCGTGTCAGTGTATAAGCCCCTTTAGAACTCGGCTTGTAGCAATGTTTGGCATTGTTATCATATAGTGTTAAGTGAACACACTGACAAATCTTGTTTTGGTTTATATCACTGAGTGAGGAACTATTTAATTATACTGAAAGAAAGAAAGAAAGAAAGAAAGGAAAAGCATTTATTAGCCTGCACAGGACAAAACACAAATTAAAAAGGTTAAATTCACAGTACAACTAATAAAAAAAAATTAAACAAAGAGAAAAATGAAAAAAAAAATATGAAATGAAATTGGTCCTGTACTAAGCCAAAATGCCCCTATCTCAGCATGGTGCTACTGAACGTTTTCTTTTGATTTGGCTACAATCGTATAGAAGCTGTAAACGAACCCTCCACGAAGGCTTCAAACCAGCATTCTGTACATCAAACTAAGTAACCCTACGCGAAAATTATTGCTGGGAAACGACTTTTTTTGTGGTGAACAATCATCACGTTGACTCCCAAAATAGAAGTCACGGTAAAACTCAATGTAACGCACTCAAAATTATGTGCTGATTTATTATAGTTTATAAAAAAATATATTTGTCCTTTGATTATGGTATTATAATTAATATAAGTCTGAAATCGTCAACCCGTCTTAAGCAAGTGTGGTGGATGATCAATGCTCGTGTCTTCTCTGTATGAGAAGAGGCCTTTGCCCAGCAGTGGGACAGTAATAGGCTGGTTTTAATTAATCAAAGCACAGTTCCAATAAATTCAGAAGAAGAGCCAAAATAAAACTAACACCCAACACACATCTTTTCAAAGCTCACTAACGAGCTCGCGTTTCCTTTAGCACCAATCGGAGAGCAATATCCGACAAAATGCACACGAGCACCTCCGGAACCACCCGATGTGCCCCGAAGGCTATAAGAAGCTTGTCGGGTTGTAATAATCGGGAATATTGACATTTATGAGGTTACATGCCTACCTGTTCGAATGTGTGTCTGTTTAAGGTTGCACGTCACACAAATGTGACAAGGGTGTAACCTTATAATAGGTTGTAAAGACATCTGAACTTAAAACTGGATGTAAAATAAAAAAGAAAAATCAGCTGTTCCATACTACATTTTGACTGTGATGAATTGAATAAATGAATGAATTTGAACTGGTGTCTGTACCCAATCATCATCATCATCAGCCTATAATGTTCCCACTGCTGGGACACAGGCCTCCTCTCAATGAGAGGGAATGGGATATATATAATCCACCGCGCGGGCCTACTGCGGATTGGTAGATGTCACATGTCTTCGAATTTTTTTTTTGGTTCTAGGACATGCCGGTTTCCTCACGATGTTATTCTTCACCGTTTTGAGAGCAGCGGTAATGAAATAAATTACAATTTGTTGTAATTTATTTCATTACCGCTGTAATGCGCCTGTCTGGGTTCGAACCCACGACTTACTGTTCGTAAGTCGAGGCCGCCACCATTGGGCCACCGCTGCACCTCCACCTCTGTACCCAATTTACAACCCTATTTTTTAGTAGTTTTAATTACTTTAAGGGCGTATAGTCATGTCTCTACGAAATCTCGAAAAAAATATCAGCTGCTGCTTAAATTTTTTTGGAGTTACACGACAAATAATGTATGAAGCAGCAGATTTTTTTTCGTGATTTCATAGTCTGTCCCATAGTAAAAGTTGATCATTTTCATGAATAAAACGACTAAGAAATAGTATTGTATCTCCAGAGGCTTTTAATTTCATTCAGAAATACATAAACGCTTATGTTAGGATTTCAACCAACTTACATGAACTACTATAAACCTCAAAGTACTAGTTAAGAGAAACACTCTACGACCCACTTATTTGTAGCAATTTATTAGTAAGTACAGTGCGCAAAACAGATAAGCACTAGCCGGCTCCTACTTAAATCCGATTTCAAAAGAGTAATAAAAAACAAAAATAACAACATCAGGCCTGTACCTAAAGATAACTGGCGAAATGTGGGTGTGTGGTATACCTCTGCTAAACCTTTCGCGGGGATTACAGCCGTAATATTATGTTATGACAATGTAACTGCATATAACATTCCACATTGTAACTTATTACTTGTTTTTTTGTGATATAAAAGTAGACAGCCTAATCTGTCTGCATACTTATTTCTTTTGCCATCAGTACTATGAGCCTGCTAAGAGTTATTAAGACGAAGTTTATTGATATTGCTGGGACCTACAAGTATCGGGTAACATCTTAATCAATAGGCTACGGACGGATTTAACCGTCGACACAACTGTTTGTTCATGTCAGTGCACTAGAAATTATTATTGGGTAATATGTTAGTATCAGCAGACTTGGTCTTTGACGGAGGCTCAGAAGTCCAAAGGAGCGAAGGATCGTAGCATTTTAAATATCAAAATCACCGATCGAATACGCAACACCATAATACGCTCCAAGACAGGCATCGCCGATGTTGGCGATAAGTCTGCGAGGTTAAAATGGGACTGGGCGGGTCATATTTCCAGAATGGGTCAGGACAGATGGGCCAGAATCGTCACACAGTCGGTGCCTGAAGACGGTCGTCGTCACCGAAGCAGGCCCAAGAAACGCTGGCGTGACGATTTGGACTCGTTCTGACCGATTGGCCGGGGAAGGCAAAACACCGAGAGAGATGGAAAGGATTAGGGGAGGCCTTTGCTCAGCAGTGGGACAGAATAGATTAAAAAAAAAAGTTAGGATTTTGTGGGTAGATAGCTCTTACTATAACTAACATAATCACCTATAATTATCACTTGCTTCGGTGAAGGAAACCATCGTGAGGAAACCAGCATGCCTGAGATATATTTCTTGACGGCATGTAAAGCCAAGTCAGAGGCCCATCAATTAAACTCTGACACCACGTTAGGCACTAACCACACGATAAAGAAGAAGACTTCAGAAGCAGTTTTTGGCGCGCACACACGCCCCTCGCCGCGCACCAGTACGACCGCAACAGCCATTAAGAGCGGGCATCGGCAGAAACATTAAGCGCGAACACGTTATATTGTCGCGTCGCGGTGTCCGACATTGTACTCAATTTCATATTCATTCTATTCTTAAATATAAACCCAAGTATTCGGAGCCTGCATTACGTATCATTTATCTCCGCACACATTACCCTAAAGCGATATCCCCTTGAAATGGCGCGAAGTAAAAATAATCTTTATTCCAAAACCAGGTAGGAGCGATTATACTCAACCCAAGTCCTTCAGACCTATCAGCCTCACCTCGTTCTTCTTGAAGACACTAGAGAGGCTAGGAGACAGAAAGATTAGGAATCAAATCTCGCTACTTAAACCTTTACACCCTAACCAACACGCCTACTGCGAAGGCAAGTCAACTGAATCCGCTCTCCACTGCGTGGTCACACGCATAGGAAACGCTCTAAAAACCAAAAACCCAACACTGGGCGCCTTCATAGACATAGAGGGTGCATTTGACAAAACGAACTTTACCAGCATCAGCCAGGCATTAGTTGTGCACGGTGTGGCGCCAACGCTTATACAATGGATTCACAACATGTTAAAATACCGCGCTATTCAATTCACTGTGAACACCACCACACGAGGCATCGTTAGTAGGCCCACAGGGTGGGGTGCTGTCACCACTACTGTGGAACCTAGTAGTAAATGAGCTCATTACCGAGCTCAACGCTAGCAGTCTGTACTCGGTGGGTTATGCGGATGACATAGCAATTCTAATCACGGGGAAATTTGAAGGCGTCTTATGTGACCTCATGAGGAAAGCCTTCAAAATAATCGAGAACTGGTGTACAAAACACGAACTATCAGTTAACCCCACCAAAACAGAACTAATAATGTTTACAAACAAAAGAGTCCTTGGACCACACAAACTTCCCAAACTATTCAACACCGAACTAACACTTAAAGAAGAAGTCAAGTACTTAGGAGTGATCCTTGATAGCAAATTGCTCTGGAATAGGCATCTTGACTACAAAATTAACAAAAGCACAATCGCATTGTACCAATGCAAAAAAATGTTAGGAAAAACGTGGGGGCTCTCTCCAAAGATCACAATGTGGCTTTACACAGCGGTGATCAGACCAATGCTGACTTATGGCGCTTTGGTTTGGTGGACCAGAACTGAATTCTCGACCACCGTCTCTAGGCTTCAGCGGTTCCAAAGGCTGGCCTGTTCCGCTATCACGGGCTGTATGAGGACAACCCCAACCGCGGCAATGGAGATAGCCCTACAATTAACTCCCCTTGAATTGTACATACAGCAGGAGGCAGCACTAGCAGCTATCAGGCTTATGCACTTGGGCATATGGGGAAAGAACCACACCAGTCCCCACGCAGGCATCCTGGACCGGGCGATCGAGTATCAACCTCTCATCGCTGCCCCGTGTGATAGGACACATAATAAACCCATGTTCAACAAAAGCTATAGCATACAAACAACAGAGGAATTAAGGGATCAGTCAGGAGTTAATGAAGTACGCATATACACAGATGGCTCTAAAACTCAAAACGGCTCAGGGGCTGGCGTACACTCCCTAGACCTCAACATTAACTTTCACCTACCACTAGGCGAACACAGCTCGATATTCCAATGCGAGTGTGTCGCCCTAACACAAGCTGCAACAGCCGTAAAGCGTCTGGGGATTCACAATTACGCAATCAGATTCGTATCTGATAGCCTAGCTGTGCTTAAAGCCCTAGAAAACAAACAAACCAAAAGTAAATTAACATTTGAATGTCACCTCGCCATGGAGAGTATATCGCTGTCTAACAGAATCACTCTCCAGTGGATTAAGGGGCACAGTGGATCCTTAGGCAATGACGCCGCGGACGAACTTGCTAAGAGAGGTTCCGAAATGGCAGTGCTAGGCCCGTACCCACTCCTTCCCTTACCTTTCTCACATTTCCGTACGTGGATTCGCCAGAGATCAACTGAACTTCATAACAACAAATGGTCACGGTCTACAGACTGTAGACAGTCAAAAATGGCGATGCCAAGTCTACACCCACGACTAACAAAACGACTGCTCAGCTTAAGCAGAAATAACCTCAGAATAATAATAGGGACAATAACGGGCCATTGCCCCCTTAACAAACACCTCTTCAACATAGGCGCCACGGACAGCCCACTCTGCAGGGGCTGCTTTGACGCCGAAGAATCAGCTGCCCATGTCATCCTGGAATGCGAGGCTGTGGCTACCCAACGCAAACAAATCCTCGGAACGGTGAGGTCGCTCCGCGAAGCCTGTGAAGATCCCAGGAAACTTCTGTGCTTCTGGACGGAGCTAGGCTGGCTAACCTAGCCAGGACACCTACGCACAACGGACCGAATGAGAGTCTAAGTGCGGAAAATGGAGTCCCTACTCTACTCTCTACCCTCTACCCTAAAGCGAAAGGGACGGGAACACAGCCCCAACAGCAGTGTAACTAGTTAAAGAGTGGTTAAATGGGAGCGTTTTTGCTAACCAAGAAAGTGCGGCGTACAGCAATTCGGGACATCATAATTATCTGCCTAACTTTTTCCCAACATCATGCCTACAATCCTCAATGTGTTAGGCAGAAGTGTACTTAGTAGTACGCCCACATTTCACCAGTTATGTTCAAGCCCAATGTAATAGGGGCGATTTAATTGCCAAATCTATAAAGACTCCGTGGCTGCTACTAAGAAATTCCTAATGGAAAACCCAATATCGCTTTGCGTCCTGGGAATCGAACCCGAAACATCGCTGCTCGCTGCTTCTTCATCTGCCTAGCTTTTTCCCAACTATGTTGGTCGGCTTCCAGTCTGACCGGATGCAGCTGAATACCTGTATCTTACATGAAGCGACAGCCTCCACAACCCAGTTAGTACTGGGTAATACGATACCCCTTGGTAAGACCGGTTGTCAGAAGCGCGGCTTAATCTGAAGATCGACCCGAATGTCTGTTATTATTTAACTCCAATTTGGAACTTAAATAGGTATAATGTACTGAGGCATTGAGAACCAGAGAACTGTCAAATAAATTTTGACAGGGAATGATAACCTTCAAATATTTTGCCATTTTTACTGAACTGAACAAATTACTGCTAATTCTTGTACCCAACCACGTAAACGTTTTCACGATTACGTGGTATGGTTATTCCTGGAACAGAACAGTAAACCAAAGTTTGGTTTCGTAAAGAGAAATTTATATGTTGATCCTGAAGTCAGATAAAGAAATAGCAAGGAGGTGGCGGAACGTGAGAGGGAAAGAACCTCGCGTCCTGGCCGCCGCGGGAGACGCCCCGGACCACCGTAGGCGCGGGCCTGTGGACGGTGGGCTATGGGCTAGCTCGCCGTCCGTCCGCCTCATGACGACAGGCCGTGTCGACGGCGCGTTCGTGTTCCACGCGCGCCTCAAACAGAGTCAGCAAAAGGAAGGGGTCCGCAAGGGCCGATGCCTGCCGGGGTTGCGGGACTGTTCGAAAGAGTTACCGAGGCCCCGGAACACAAAGGGCGATGAAGGAACATGGATGGGTTTTAGTCAGTAAAAGTCTGACACACTCTCCTGCTCCGCCCAGAGCGGGAGGAGTCATTTGATGACTTCCAAACCGAAAAAAAAAGTAAAGGAATAGCAATGGTCTTTATTTGAGCATTTTCGTTGTAAATATGGTAATGTACTTAGCTTGGTACCTAAGTAAGTAGCAAACATAATCTTAAGCATGAATCAAACTTGAGTTTTAGCTCCATAAATTCAGAAGGGTCTTATTTATCAATCGCGTACGACCGAGACTCTGATCTATGTCTTATTATTACTAAAGATACTTTCGCAAATTGCGTGGGAAAAATAGCAGCTGACTTTTTCTTTTTTCGCGTAACCGAATCTAGCATCCTTCGTTTAGTCTATAAATAATCTTGGTAAACTTACTTAAAGTTAGCTTTCTGTAATATGAGAGTGAAAGTAGTTCGGAGGTTTGATAAGTACTTACAATTCGCTGAAACGGTCTTATGTTTTTCCGACTCAAGTTATGTTTATATTGACATACAACCTATTTGTAATTCGAACTACCAAAACAGAAAAAGTAATCAATCAAGTTCGCCTCAGATGGACAGGCGTTACTCAAGTTTCGATATTGCGCAAAATCAATAACGAGAGTTTATTAGCAACTTGTAAACAAACCGTTATTAGTTTTGCAATAAAGGTGAAATTCGAAAACCGGCGCGGCAAAGCCTTCCAATCGAAAATGCAGACCGCAGCGACAGTGGTTTTTTGAAACCAGCCAGTAACTCGGAAACACTTGCGAATAGGTATGTCGTCATTATTGTTTATGGAATACCATTATTGCGGTTGATGGCTGTCACTAAAAGAGCGTCAAGATGTATTTTTTTAGGGTTCCGTACAAAAAATGGAACCCTTATAGGATCACTCGTGCGACTGTCTGTGTGTCACAGCCAATTTGCTCCGAATCTACTCGACCAAATCAGGTGAAATTTGGTACGATAGTGTAATCCTATGACCCAAACAATAAAGGTCATTTTCGGGGGACAAATTAGGAAATAAAACGAAGTTTTGCAAACCTTACTGTGTTATACATATATCAAATGAAAGGGGTCGTTATGAGGATCTCAAATATATTTTGTTATTATTGTAAAATAAATAGTTTTGATTTTATTCATGAAAGAAGACGAAAATTGACCATTACCCCCCTGATCTCTTAAACTACAGAGCCTACAATTTTGAAAAAACATCAAAATAAACTATATTTTGTTTTTTTTTTTCAAAATTTTAGGCTCATTGCTTGCAAAATACGGAAAAACCTATAAGAATTCTATCAATTGAAAATAAAGTGGTAAACTCATTATAAGACTTTGGCATTGTACGGAACCCTCTCCACGCGAGTTCAACTCTCACTTGGCCGGTTTTTTTTAAACATTGTACATACATTTTGTACATGCTTTTATTTAACTTGCAATGTTTGTATACAGTATGTTGCGTTAGGTAAAAATTCGTCACGCTAGAACTCCTCAACGGTTAATAGCACGGACACGAAACTTTGTATACAAGTTTAAAGTTGAAAAGTAAATTTTCATTTTTTCATTTTAATAGATTTTTTTTTGTTTTTAACTAAAAGAAGGTTTTAGAAATGACTATCGCGAAAATGAAGAAGAGAAATGCCACTGCTGACGAAGTTGTGATGTTGCATTCCGATTTAAAACCACAGTAGCAGTATCGATTGCTGTTGTTGTCAACTGCAACGTCGCTGCTGTTTGTGGTCTGTTGTTGCCTGCATCTGAATTGAACCTTAAAGCTACATTTTCATTGGCTCCTGCCTGAAGCTACGCAAGCCAATCGCTTCTTAGAAAAGCAGGACTCTATGCAAACAATTTGTTGTAGTGGAAGACTTGTGTTATCTATTGTTAGAACAAACTACAAAGCTATTGTTTTTTATCTGTAACACTGCAAAGTTCATTAAGTGAGGGTGAAGTAGGGCGTAAAATCGATGAAAGCCTCAGGGCCCTTGCGGCCGGTAAATCAATTTGTGAATATATCTGATACAGCCGGGTACTGGCTCCTGCACTATAAACTCGGTTGCAGAATAGCCCCAAGTGTATGTTTCTATGCGTTGACAGTTTGACACGTGTTCTATTTGTGTGGGGAATTGCCCGGAGGGTTTTATGCGGAAAGTTTAAATCATACAACTGTGTCGTTGTAACTGTATTGGATTGCATAGGAACTCCTATCTATAAAATTGGCAAATAAAACAAACTAAAATATCAATTTCTGAGTTGATCTTGGACATCACTGATAGAGGTGAAGAAAAACATCGTGTGAACTTGGACTTATAATAAACATAAGTTAGAAATCAACAACCCGTCTTGAGCAATTATGGTTATCAATGCTTCGTTCCTTCTTTGGTTTTTCTTACAATTCTCTAAGAAAATGAGACTCGTCGTTCCATTAGATAGTATTTCGGAAAAAAAATTCTATTATCCTTAAAAAGATAACTTTAATGAGGTAAGAGAGAGGCACAATCTTGAGTTTATTGGCTCATTACACCTTACTAAGTCTTCCCTGTATATTATTTTGAAACAAAAACGCTTTGTTTATTGGAGGTATTTGGTTCGTTCCTTCGTGTTTTTGTTTGTCTTGCCGGTGATGATGTGATGGGGAGCTGGATTGGAGAACGTACTACTGAATTCACTGACTATCGACCAGTTTTCAACCTCATTACTTGGGGCATAAGGGTGAAAAGTGGATACCGTCAGCGAACTTGGTAGTACAAAACTGCTTTTGAGCTTTCCGTCAGCTGTCTGAATTGTTACTAACTTTTTTTTCATTAATTTGGTATTACTGTCACAGAAATTTAAATCTTTTGCGCGAACTGCTAAAGCATTGTCTACGTTGCATATAAAACTGTTCTTTCACAAACCAGCTTACGGCAGCAGTTTTACGGTTTCCTAAATTGGAAATTTTCATCCAGTAAAATCTAGAGAGTACTTGTATGCCCTTTTAAATGATATCTGCTTGATACGCCATTTCATATTAAAATATCTATACTCAAATTTTTATTCAAAACCTACTAACATTACCGTTTGCTTAGAGTTCAATCTGCCTGGGGTCGTCTTCTAGTCTATCCGGAAGTAGCTAAATACCAGGATCGTACATCCTCAAACTAGGAAGACACTGTGCCAGGAATGCCTACCTTAACGTCTAACTTTACGTTATGCCTATTAACCTAAACCCCATTTTTCAGTTCACCATCGAACCAGAACACCCAAGCACCTCAACCTATTACCCAATTGCACGATTGCGATTTTTTCGTACATTTTGCTATAAATCGATGCCTCTGTTCGACTATATCGCGCCGTAGTTTTATTATTCAGCTCAATGGATTGTGAAACTGATCGCAGATTCTTTTTCCCTCTATATTTTTTCAGTTGAATAATTGGCATGGTAGATGTTCACTAATTTCTGTCGGGCGCAGGTGCGTTCCAATTTTCGCAATCAAAGTTTTTTTTAGCTTGGTGCTATACGGTCTATTTTTTGTATTAGTAAAGTGAGTAACCGTGGGTCGGGTTTTTAATTATTTTTTTGTCAGTTGCAAAAAACTTGGGTAATTATTTTGCAATGGTTTTTTTGTGTGGTAAATTCAATTTACGAGCATGCTGTATTACATAAAACCATGCCTGTATTCCTTAACGTATTACGTATGTACACGTCTGCCTAACCGGCAGAGGTGTACATACGTAATAGTACACCCCATTTTGCCAGTTATGTTTAAGTCCCATGTAAAAGGGGGCGAGCCAATGCCAACAACTGGGCACAAATCCAGACTCCGTTTTTGCTGCTGAAAAAATCCTAATGGAAGAACCCAATAACACTTTGCTCGACCTGGGAATTAAACCCAAGACCCCATGCTCAGCTCAGTGTACCAACGAAGCAGGCTTGCTGTATTAGTATTTAAAAATGTATGAGATGAGGTAGTATTCTCCATTTATCTAACAGCCTGTATCCTCATCTCTCCAGTGTAACACATTTCACAATTCCGGCAACTCGTTCGGCGTAACTCGTAATATTTCGTACAATTCACGAATGTGCTTAGATAAATTAGCTTGTACATTGCGATGTGGAATGGTTCCATGTATGAAGACAAACTGTCGTTTTGTTTTGTGGTTCGAATTATTTTGGCTCCTACACCTACCATTTAAACATGATTTTATGATAACACTTCTTGAGATTTTAACGAATCTGTATAAAATTTTCGAAGTTTTACAACAATCAATCTATACAAATATGTAAATAAGATTGAATTGTAATTTCAAAATAACAGCTTTATATGCACAAATGAAAATAACCGTTACTTTTATTTACGCTTAGAGCACTTAAAACAAAAAAAAACTTATTTTTTTTGTCAGCCTGTCTTTTTGTATGTCTGTCTGTTTGCTCCGGCTAATCTCCAAAATGGCTAGATTTTACGGAACTTCTACTGGCAAGTAGCTAATGTTCTAAGGAGTAACTTGGGCTTTTATTATAAAAAAAGGATAAGATCGTCGTCAAAAATCAAAACCCGTGAAATTGTTAGCAACATCCGATTTAATTATGGAAGTAATATTATAAAATAGTTTCGCGCGAATGAGGCGAGCAACAGCTAGTAATCTATGTGGTTGCTCCTTTCAAATTAAAAGTCTGAAATTATCTGTGTGGTACGGTCTATAGTAAATATTATGTTTTGTTTTATTCTTTTTGACAAATCGTACCTTAGCAGAAACTCATTCTTGGCATATTTTTAGTTAAAGGTCACACGCGATGATAATTTGTTACAATGAAACATTTACTGCTAGACTTAAAATTGTTCATTATCATTTCATTTCACACTGAAACTCACAGTAACTTTACTAAGCATATGGTACAAACTAGAACATAATAACACATAATTATAACAGAACACGCTTAACTGTCTAATTTGATTAAAATTAACTCCGAATGTAACAGACTCTCGTCTCGACTGTTATGTTAAAACTTTGTTTGAATTTACAAAGTTCTGATAAATATTTTGTCATATCAAAAGTTGGGTACTTTAGCAGGTGTGCGAAATAATTTTGAAATGGAAGGTTGAATGTTTGTAATATTTCGAATTTATGTGCAAGCTATAATTAAAACATTTCATCATATTTTGTAGAACTACCAAGAAAACCAAATGACGGTGCAAAATAAAGACTTACGAGTATAATGGTTTAAGGCTGGCTGGTTTAAGTAAATATTAATTTCACAAAAAAACTACCAAGTTTAAACAATGGATGGACGTAAAGGATGAGATGGCAAGAAAGGAGGTGTCTGATGAGATGACGAACGAGTAATAGAGAGGTATGGAAGAAGACATGCTGAAGGTATTCAGCTGTATTCAATTAGACTGGAAGCCGACCCCAATATAGTTGGGAAAAGGCTGGGAGATAATGAACCAACAGATGATAACAGGGGGGTCAACGGTCGCTGGAAGAATAAATACTATTGAAGTTATGACATTAGATAATTTTGAAGAATCCTGTGAAGTTTAACTCTATCCAGTTTAATATCATCACCATACGTGAAGACAAGAAATGTGATGAGAAGGGATAAATCGCATGTCACTAAAAGAGTGATGAATATAAATGTTGATGGATGGAGGGAGGAAGACCAAAGAAACGATGGACGGATTTTGTGAGGAATGATATGAGAGATAAAGGAGTAAATGATAGAGTGACTGTTGATAGAGGAAAATGGAAGAAAAAAACGTGTTGCGCCGACACCAAGTAACATGAGACCAGGGCAGAAAAGTGATGACCAAACGTGAAGACAAGAATCACAATACTAAGTACAAACATAAAAACAGCAGGCAAAAGAAATATTTCAAAATATAACTGTCACTATTAAAATGCGTGAGCAAATCTTACTGGAAGGTGTCCGTTGGGTCAAGTTTCACTCCAGTAATTCTTGACAATTACTCCTCTTCCTGTTGTGCTGATAACTTGAATGAGCGTCTACCTGCTGAGTTATTAATAGAATCCCGTTTAGTTAATTTTCTTGAGGAAATTGGGCCCGGAAGACATCGCATCGCTGTGCATTGAAGCGAAGGAAGTTCATTCTTGTTGGAAATTGTTTAGCGTAATGAGATCGTAAATTGAAATGTATACTACTGTACAGGTAAATTTAACAATATTTAAAAAGTAATCTGTTAAGTGGTGATCCTATAGCATGTGTGTTCATTTAAGTGAACTGTAAGTTGTTCTTTGAGAAATAAATGTCTTTAAACGGAAACGTTATTGTTTACGTTTAACCCGTTAAATAATTATTTGAACAAAACACAGTTTGAAAAAGGAACATAATAATTATGTTGATATTCTTTTTTTGAATTGCCTTTTCGTGTCTCTTCTCAATTTGACTACAATCTTGCTTGATTTATTTGAATTGTCCAACTACCAAGGACAACTGAGGGTCCGTGTCCGAATCATTACTTTTACAGCCAATTCAGAAGTTAGCAGTACTAAAGTTATTACCATAGTACGTGACCCCCTTACATTTCAAGCAGTAAGTTGAAACACTCGTACTTTAGCTTTCCTGATTTGTTGGGGTCGTTATAGTACTCAGCTTGCCCTTGACCTGTGGCCACAACCTACAGACTAGCGACCCGCGTCTTGTGACAGCGGCACTGACTGTGTTGGCGCTCAAGTAAATCAAATATTCTAGCTAACAACATGGTGACCGCAATTTCACAGCGGGTGCAAGGGGTGAGCGCAGTCTGACAAAAGTCAGCGTCACAACTGAAGAGTCGTGGCATAGCATTAAGTCGTGTTCACACGTGTTCCTTGACGGAAATCGGGTCGCAAGAAACCCGAGGTTGTGAGCTTAGAAGAACACGTTATGTTCTTATATCAGGAAATTCTCACAAAGTTTTTTTACTTATTTTATTTTTAGCGGGCTGAGGAGAGAGCCTTGGGGTAAACTTCGTTTTAATTATTTCTTCGGAACGACCGTCCGTGTTTTTAAATCATTATTTTTCGATGCCTACAGGGGAATGAAGCATACGTATCATAAAATGAGAAATCTTTTTGCAATGTAAGATGAAATCCCACGAAGCATTGATTAACTTGCCCGTCACACTTTGAAAGTTTCTCACAAGTTGATCTAGAAATGTAAAAGTTGACAAAGAAGCTAGGGATGGTCACCACAGGATTTTTTTTTTCTTTTACCACACATTCTCCGAAGATAACGGCAAAGGCTTAGTCCACCTTCATTTTGCCTTATATTGTGAATGAGGAATTTTCTACTGACGTTTGTCACAATGCTTCAGTATATATCAACAGATGGCGCTGATCAGCTTTGGGAATATTTTTTTAAACGGCGTTCTAGTAAAATTTAATAAAAAAAGAATTTACTACGTATTCTATTATAGGTCAGTGGTAAAATATTTTAGCAGAGCAAAAAAAAATTCTCCTAGACACATGTCAAACTCATAGTATAAAAAAAAAAAAAAAAAAAATATTTCTTTATTATTCATTGTTGTATATTAAGTGAGAATTCTATATAACCTTTTTTCTGACAAACATTTTTAACCAAAAAAGTCTACTGTTCTTTTGCATCACTGAACTGAACTACATGTTTTTGCATGATTTTTGCTATTGTACTTCTGACTGTTTTTGCGTTACCTACGTCTAAACTCCTGGTAAGTCGAGTCAAGCTTAGGTTCCTCCGTACTTCAGTTAAGGCTTTGTGGACATAAAAACGAGCCATTTTATTATTCCCAAGGTCGATCAGCGCCATCTAGTTCGTTCATAAAAAGCACTGGAAAATTCCCTATTGCAATGTAATAGCAACTGTATGGCTGCTAACCAGACGTAAATTAAGACACCAGTCTTTATAAACAAAAAACCTCTATAAAAAGCAGAATTTCATGCTCAGCTTGAAAATCGAATCCGGGAACCCGCATTCTGCAGTTGTTCGTGCTACGAAAACGGCATTTTTTATTACAAAATGGGCCTGCTCTTGAACTTGATCACGCCTGATGAAAAACGATGGTTGAGGTCTATGATGGAACGAGCGTGCCCAGAAAAATAGAAATACCAAGAAGACAGTCATACTGCTATTATTGCATCACTACAAAGAAATAGATCAATTTCTAATATTCCTTCGTCCTTTACTATTTAAGATGAAACCCAAAGGATACCCGATAACGAAACAGAAGAACACCACAAAACGGGGGATTTATTTAACACTTCAAGCACAAAGTACAGAGGCGGACTTAATGCCATAAGCATTTTCTTCCAGTCAACCTTTAGGTGATGCAGAGTCAAGCAGTGGTAGGTGTCACTACTAAAAATGAGAGAATAATTTTATTTAATACTACGATATACTACAAGGATATATAAATACTATACATTGAATTGGGATTCGATAACTATTTGCAGCCTGACAAAGGAATTTATGTAATCTATGGACCTAGCTGTATCAGTGGGCTCTTTAGTTGTGACAAAAGCAATAAACTCAAGCAACGGAGTGTAAACTATCATTATGGAAGTTGTATTGGAAATTCTACTGCGATATATAATATACTATATAAGTTGAGAAAATCCTTCTGTAAATATAAATAGAACTACGGTCAGTGTAATCGGCTTAGTAAGGACGTTGTGTAAAGTATATTAATAAACTTTCGACTATTTATGTGTTGGGTTGATTTATTAAAGTTTTTGTTAAAATAATTTAGTCATTACTTTGTCTATTAAATATTCAGTGTCACGATTAATATTGCACACACACTACACACACTAATACACTAAATACTAATAATATTTTAAAGAGGAAAGATTTTTTCTTTTTTTTGTTAGTCCCGAGTAAGCTCCGATTTTCACAATTTTTTCACCAATAGAAAGTTAAATTGTCAGGAAGTAATATAGGCTATAAACTAAATTGATATCTTTTAAATTAGCCGAACTACTCGTATCACAATTTTTGCAGTCGAAGTCTCGGTGCTAGTTATCATTTTTTTTAGTGCAACACAGTGTAGTTTTAGGAGTTCGTGGCTAAATAATAACAGCCGCTCTGGTCGATCTTTAGTTTAAGCCGTGCTTGCCTAGGTTGGTCTGTGGATGGGTGACCACCCATTTCATACCGAGTTTCCTCTGTGCCTCGGAAAGCACGTTAAGCCGTTGGTCCCCGCTGTCATTTGGAGATCTTTGACAGTCGTTACAGGTAGTCAGTGGCCAAAAAAGTCTGACAACCAGTCTTACCAAGGGGTATCGTATTACCCAGTACTACAACTGGGTTGTGGAGGTCAGATAGGCCGTCGCTCCATATAAAATACTGGTATTCAGCTGCATTCGGTTAGACTGGAAGCCGACCCCAACATAGTTGGGGAAAGGCTAGGCAGATGATGAAAAAAAAGAAAATAAACTGAATAAAACAATTTCAATATAAGCTGAATAAAACAATTTCAATAAACATGAGATTTAAATAACAAATTGCTTTCGTCCATCCACCAAAACAAATGAGATGGGGAGATTCATAGACTGCTTGTTTCGAGTTCCACCCAATATCCGGGATTTGTGATAAGTTGAGGCTGGCCCACATTTTGGAACATTCTTGTTATTAAAAACGTTTTAAACGTAGTCGCAATCTCACGCCTAAAAGAAATGGAGGTACGCTAGAAATTTTTGTGCGATTAGCATGAAATGAATGACCAAATATATTATGTCTAAATAGCGCTACCTCGCGGATTCGTAATAAAACAAATGAATCTGAACTATATAATATTACAAGCGAATGGTGCATTCGTCTGCAATGTAATAGTTTAGATTCCACAGTTAGCCGTGTGGTATCCGGCAGAGTAGAATAGAATCAACCCATTACACTCACGGGTGTCGTATAAGGCGACTAATGTCTGAGGCAGAACACCTTGCGCCTCCGTAGACCAGAGAATGGGCAGCAGCGTTTTCTGTTAGTCTTTCATCACTGCGATCTCCAATCCGCCTGCCAAGCGTGGAGATTACGGTAAATTCCTCCCAACATGGGAGAGGCTTATGTCCAGCAGTGGACGTTATGGGCTATTGTAGTGTATTAGTAGTAGTTAGCACAAACTACTTGTATCTATCTCCAATAACCCATAAAATGTTCATGGTCAAGTTCAAAATCGAGTGAGAAAATTTGACAGGTTGTGGTAATTTGATGCGCTGGCAACTGTACAAAATCGAATCTTAGATTGTTTTAATTATTACAGGTGAATCCCGGTGACCACCTGTAAGCGAGTGATTTACAGCCTTTTCACAGAGAGGAGGACTGTTGTCCCAACACTGGGAGCATAATAGAGTTATTATGTGTTTGGTGTTTCGTTGTGGGGCTAAAACTTCCATATTTTACTTCTTTTTTTTTGTTTCTTGCCCGTTAAAACTAACACGGGCGACAGTTGGATATATACCTGAATACAGGGGCACTGTTGTAATTTCTACGTTCAGCTCAGTAACTAGAGTTTAAATTCATTTTGGTGTCGTTTCGTTTTAGCGGGCATCTGTCTCTGCCATCTGAGGCCAGTCCTGTTTCATATCGTCCTTTTTGTACATATCAGTCTAGCAACAAAGTAAAAATTTGGTTTAAAATACAAAACACACGCATGATTTTGACACCAGTCCGTACTCTTTCTTTGTAACAGTTTTTATAAACCCGCTTTGAAAGTGAAAAATACTAGCAGTTGTGGGCGACCTAGTCAGGAATTAGACGAATAAATATTTTACATATGTAACAAATTGAGTAACAAGCATTTTGAAAAAATATCCTGCGTTGGTAATTTTATTACAATTCATCATCATCATCAGCAGCCTATTAATGTTCCCACTGCTGGGACACGGCCTCCTTCAATGAGAGGGAATGGGTTATCATCCACTACGCGGGCCCAGTGCGGGTTGGTAGATGTCACATGTCTTCGAATTTTTTGGTGCTAGGACATGCCGGTTTCCTCAAGATGTTTTCCATCACCGTTTTGAGAGCAGCGGTGATGAAATAAATTACACAAAGTAATGCGCCTGTCTGGGTTCGAACCCACAACTTACTATTAGTAAGTCGGGGCTGCCACCTCTGGGCCACTGCTGCTCTTATTACAATTTTTTTATTTTTTTATTTTATTATTGCACCGTTGTATTATCATTTTAATTCTAGGGTGTTCTCTCTTTCGTTATTGTTTTAAGATTCAAGTAGAGCTCAATAACGACTTTAGCTATGGCTAAAACCGTTGACACTTTGAAAATTTACCTTATAACCAGCCTATTTGTAACGTAATACGCCATTTTAACGATGCAAAAACGTATTTCGGGTAATAGCAGTTTCGGGTAATTTCAGTACTTTGACTTGTCGCTTAGTGTAAACACGATTAGTTATGGATATAGAACGTAATCGGTTTGGCCACGGGATACACGATCCAATGTCACGAGTGTGTGACTGCGAATGCAGAGAATACAAATGAAAGAAGCGCATACCACGAACACTGCGACACAGTTTATTTACCGTTACCTATTGAATAAGGTTTGTTTAAAACAAGCTTGTAGTTAAAAAACAAAATTTTCAAAAAAAAAGCTTTTAAAAAAAGGGGTGTCTCTACTGTTTTAGTATTTTTCTCAGCAAACCCTTTAATAGAAACCCATATCAAGGAGCTGGATAAAAACAACTAGTCCGCCATCTTTGATTTAGAATGACATCATTTAGCCTAGCCATGCATTGTCATCCGAACTAAACGTACTATCGAGGACACTCCCGCCTGACCACCACTAAGCTAATTTTTGCTTGCACTCGCAACATAGAAACGCTCTCTAGCCCCGCCCCGTTGACTTTGTATTGAAATAATGAATGAAAAGATACCGAATCGGCCCAGCGCACTGACGACGCACGCCAAACGAGAGTTATTGTTATTTTGCGCGCCAAAGTTAACGCTTTCCTAATAGGCCCAAACTTTAAGGGGGCGTGCCTCGGCGCCTCCGCATGATTTAAGCGAAAAAACTTTAAACTGGTCAGGCGGAAAAGACCACGATAGTACATGCAAAATTTCGGCTCAATTGGAAACGAGAAGGGAAAGGGATATACAAGTAAGTATAAGCATGTGTCGCTTGACATACACACATCAAAAAAAGTTTGCGATCACTTTGAAAAATGGAAATCTTTTTTGTTACGGTAGATTATTACGATTTTTTCTTCTTTTTAGATTCTTTATTTAAAATTAATTTATTTATTTCTATTTAAAGAAAACACACAACAAAGATTTTTTCTTTATAAAGTTCAATTTAAAAATTATTACAGCGATCTAGTGATCACAAACTGTTTTTGACGTGTGTAAGTAACAGTCGCAATTCGTATCGCTTCAGTTCGTGTACGGGAGCGTAACACTTAACTCACAAAATGTTTAGTAGTCTCGTTTAGTGAGAATTTCCACTATCTTGCCAAGTTGGTCGCGACAAATCTGTGTTTTCGAATAATTTTCGCATTTTTCATTTCGAGGTGAAATGAAAGATTTCTATCTGGAAAATGCTGGCTTAAACGAATGTGTTTGTAAGCACTAAGAAAAACTTATCTCATTTAAAGATCCAATTAGGACGTTTCATGTTTTTTAGCAAAATCGCAAACCTTTCGGATTAAAAAGTGCCATACCTTCTGAACTATTAGATACCTAAAACACAAGTGACAATCGCTACAAAAACATTTCGTATTTCTTCACGGATTTTCGACAGCCTTTTCGGTAGTCTTATATTAAATTACGTGTGTGTCAGTCTCACAAATCGTTGACTGTTTCATCATTATTTTCTCTGATAGAATGTCACTTTCTTTAAGCCTTCTGTACTACTTGTCAAAAAAACAGAATGAATGCATCATTGAGGCGTTGAAATACCCACAGACCAAACAAAACACATTAATCTTCACACTGTACACCTTCCTCCTAATGATCTCATTCTGTCCTTCCTGATGCCAATCCTGGTCAAGAAACAAGCAACTGCACTTCTCGGAGACAAAACATACAGTGATTTATCTCCCACAGTTTACCACACAACTAAACCGTATCTAACGATGAGTTACGATCATCCTGCAGCGAACTTAGGCATGCGAATGGAAACGTGGAAACCGAAAAATATTTATATTTTCTAAACTTTTAAGAACTTGGCTTGTCGCACAACATTTTTATGAGTCTTCTTTTCTTGAAGAAAATCGTTGTCGTATAAAGTTTAGTATTTATTAGTTCGGTTGTTGGTTTAAGCTTTCCTAGTTTAAGTTTTTTTGTTTGATTTCCTAGATATAAAAAAATGGGTCTGGCTGTTTGTATATGTGAGTTTAAATGTTTTTAAATGCGGGTGCATTTACAAATGTTTGTGGATGCACCCACGATACAGGAGAAATTCCGAGAAACAAAGACGAAAAAAAAAACAAAATTGTCGCATCCATCGCATCTTTAGCTTCCAGGATCCATATCCCGAACACGTCAATAACGTTCACACGTGTGTTATGTCCCTTGAGCGACGATAAGGTAAGTAATCCGACGTACTAACTCGAACTGACAGTGTAAAGCAGGAATAGAAGTTGTAACTCCGAACAGTAATGGTCACAAGTTGAGAGTTGGAAATTAATGTTTCGTGAGGATTGTCATTGACACTACCTTAGGTACTACGTACTTTTAAAATTATTGTAAGTTGATTTTGTCTGCGGCTTTGCCCGTGGGTAGGTCAGAAATTAAACTACGGGAGCGTAATACCAGAATCGAAATAATCCTATGTGGGAACGCTGTTTCTTTTTTGTTTTTTTTTTCGGATGGGAAATCATTAAATGACTTCTCCCGCTCTGGGCGGAGCAGGAGGGAGTGTCAGACTTTTACTGACGAAAACCCATCCATGTTCCTTCATCGCCGTTTGTGTTCCGGGGCCACGATATCTCTTTCGAACAGTTCCGCAACCCCGGCAGGCATCGGTCCTTGCGGACCCCTTCCTTTTGCTGACTCTCTTTGAGGCGCGCGTGGAACACGAACGCGCCGTCGACACGGCCTGTCGTCATGAGACGGACGGACGGCGAGCTAGCCCATAGCCCACCGTCCACAGGCCCGGGAACGCTGTACCTAAGCTATGGTTAACCTATATGCCAAATAACAATAACAACAATTACATCCATTTTTTATAAATCCTAGCACTTCGTCCGCAACCTCGACCGCACAAAATGTGCGTCGAATCTGTGTCGGCTTATATGCGTGATATTAATATAATTTAGCCTAATAGCATTCGCGAATAATGAGGCTTTCGGCTAGTGAAAGAATTTTAGAATTGGATCATTAGTTCCGGAGATTACCCCTACATACAAACTTACAGACTTAACTCTCTATAATATTAGTAAAAATATAGTTTGAATGACGGTTCCTTACTTTAGTTTACATACTGATTTATGACAAAGGTACTCTGGGACTACCAGAAGTTACCGCGCAGTATTAATATTGGTACCGTTGTAGATCTATCGCAAATCTAAAGCCGTGTGGTATCCGGCAGAGTAGAATAGAACCAACCCATTACACTCACGGGTGTCGTATAAGGCGACTAATGTCTGAGGCAGAACACCTTGCGCCTCCGTAGACCAGAGAATGGGCAGCAGCGTTTTCTGTTAGTCTTTCATCACTGCGATCTCCAATCCGCCTGCCAAGCGTGGAGATTACGGCAAATTCCTCCCATCATGGGAGAGGCTTATGTCCAGCAGTGGACGTTATGGGCTGTTGTTGTTGTTGTTGTAAATCCATCGAACACATAGGATACGAGTTTAAGTATTAATAGGTACGGAGAGCACTTAGCAAACAAAGTTACTGGAAGAGAAGTTATTGATCCAACCTAAAACGAATTTATGTGAGCATAGCTTTACAAATATAGCCAGTATCCATAAAATCCACCCACTAATTTTCACGGATTATGAATTTTCGGGCTCTGCACCTAAATACCTCTAAAATTGATTTAAATTGTTCACCCATTTGGTACCAAGGGTGCAAATCTCTACAAATCCCGCCCCGATGACGGCGTAACGGTGGTTCTATCGATTACCACAAATTTTATGATCGCTCGTTTATGCCTTGCCGTTGAAAAATATCAAATTTAAGCCGATGGACACAAAAAAAAACCGGCCAAATACGAGCCGGACTCCTACATGAAGGGTTCTGTACCGTCGTAGTAGGGTAGCCTCCTTTAATTTTAATTTATTTTTATTATTTGTTGTTATAGCGGCAACAGAAATACACATACCTACTGTGAAAATTTCAACTGTCTACCTATTAAGGATCATGAGATAAAACCCGCTAATAGACAGACGGACGGACGGACGGACAGTGGAGGCTTAGAAATAGGGTCCCGTTGGTTACCTTTCGGGTACACTGTGTGTCTATGTAAATGTAATGTTTCTATTTTCATTTTTATTTGGTCCTTTTTTCCGAAGATCCTGTTCGCAAATGAGGGTTATGATATTTAGAAGACAGACGTATTTACGGTTAATTAGGCGGGTAAAAGTTACGGTATTCTGTGGGGATTCCTTGAATTTTATTTGTGGAATTCAAATTAAGTCTTAATTACAGGGTTGGAGGTTGAATTCAGGTGCTGGGGAATGTTGGTAGACTTCGGTAATATGTTTTTGGTTTCTGTATAATAGTTTCATTTGTTTTCGTTATGATTTTACAGAAAAATAGTCATTTCCAATATTTTGATAATATAGACTAGACCTCAGTATCTGGTATAAAGTTCAACTTGCTAGGTCCACCCGTTCCTGAGAAAATCGGTGGTGACAGACAGACGGACAGACGGACACACGGACAGACGGACAAAAAGTGATCTTATAAGGGTTCCTTTTTTACCTTTTGAGGTACGGAACCCTAAAAACTGACTATTCAAGCGTCTCATCTTTCTGCCTTTGTCTATTTGGTGTCGGCGCAACACGTTTTCTTGTTCTTCCATTTTCCCCTGTCAGACGTCACGGCATCATTTACTCCTTTCTTGTAATGTATTGTATAACGGGCTGGTGTCCGCAACTCCACGTCAAGGCCCGTATTTTGCGTACGGGTGGGAACTATTCGATCCATCCCAAATCCTCGAGAAAGGCCAGCAGCGCCCCAATGTTGCTGACTATCTCGCGGAGAGTACCTGGGTTACCAAAGTACTTTGCCCTGTATGTTGCAACCACTGGGCAGTGCAGAAGCACGTGGGGTGCTGTCTCGTCTTCCTCCATGCAGGCACGGCACAGGGGGCTGTCTGTGACTCCTAAGACAAAGAGGTATTTATTTAATCCTTTCTTTTACATATCATTCCTCACACAACCCATCCATATTTTCTTTGGCCTTCCTCTTTCTCGCAATTCATCCATCTATTTAATATGCATACGAAAATCAAAATGTTCCTGAAATGTTTAACCTTCATGAAAACTTAATGTAATATTTCCATAACACATAGTTTTTCTTCGAAAATAAATATGTAGATCGTTCATCATATTCACATGTTTATAAATCTATATTATTTTCTCGTTCAACAGTTTCAGAACGTTTTAGCAGGAACGCAAACAATCGACTCAACTAACTCATGTGTCACTATCGTTACTGTCGTTTGTATGTTGAACGACAAAATCTACCGTCGATGAACAAAAATCTTTCTTCGAAAAAACTTTCGTGAGTATTTATCTAAAGACGCGTTCACACCAAATGATTGGTCGGCCATTGACTATGAGCGTCAGGACATGTCATTGTGTGGTTGAGATCCTGAGCAGTGAGGGAACGACAAATAACAAGATTATTATTATTTATTTCAATATCTAAAAAAACTTAATCTATTAGGTACAGTTTGGTTTTAGCCACACGTCGAAAACCTCTCAGGGCTTATCTGTGTACTGGCGAGCCGTTCGTTTAAATTTTACAAAATGTTACAACTACAACGATACAATAAAACTTACTTTAAATTTTAATGATGGTGATAATAATTCATAGGTACATACATACTCATCGTTGACCTGGTGAAGGTTGCGAGAATCCGTTGGATGCGAGTCGCACGGGACCGGTCAATGTGACAACACTTGGGGGAGGCCTATGTCCAGCAGTGGACGTCTTTCGGCTGAAATGATGATGATGACGACATACATACTCGTACTAAGCTTTGTGTAAAGAAACGTTTTGATTTATATTTAAAACTTTTCGAACTCGTTTTTGTCTTTTTAGATGAGCGTCAGAAATGCTACACAAATAGGGTCCCATTTAAATCGATGGAGAAATTTTATCACAGCGTTCAGTACGTCTAACCAAAGATATCCAAGCAAAAAAAACACTGATTAAAGTGATTTTATTTTCTGCATAATTACCTTCTATTTTCTACTTAGCTTAACAACACTATCCTAAAAAGGTGATGTGTAGTCACCTGAAAGTTACTAAGGTTAAAAATACAGAATGATATTAGCAGAGCTGACTGGGTAGGTACCTACTAGTACTAGTACAAGTACTTACCCATAATGGATGTGTTTATTCTAGAGTGCCGGGAATTTATTATTTTAGGTAAAAATAAAATCACTTTAATCAGTTGTCAAATGGAAACGGGTATTTATCGCAAATTTTACCTTTAATATAAGCCCAACGTTTTGACCGGATTGCACCAGCCGTGGTCGCGGGAAGATTGAAGTATTGAAGGTACCGCCACAGCAAAGCGAAGGTGTTTATTACTATAATCAATGTTTTTTTTGCTTGCATGTCTTTGGTTAGACGTACTGAACGCTGTGATAAAATTTCTCCATCTATTTATTGGGACCTTATAATTCGACTCGACATGATTGGGCACAGCCGGGCGGCAAAATCTATAATATAGATATACGTTCGGGAAAAAACCGCTTGGCTTAGCTTGAATTGTGACGAGCCGTCCTTAAAATGATTCAGCGATGTTACAAGCCGAAAATAGTTTACCGATCGGTGCGAGACGAATGAAAGTTGAATACATAATATCACGCATGTAATCCCCGTAGGGTTAAGCAGAGGTGTACCTAATAGTACCTACCTACACCCATATTTCGCCAGTTACGTTTAAGTCCCATGTAAGTTCCAAATTCAGACTCCGTGGTTGCTACTGAGAAACTCAATAACACTTTGCCCGACCTAGCAATCGAACCCAGGACCTCTTGCTCAGCAGTCTCATAAGTGTGCTTGTAATAATTGCTTCGGTAATAATACTGCCGAATCGAATGTGCTGACTCGAGTTCAAAATATCTGGAAAACGTCAGCCGCTGACTGACCGTTATTGATTGAAGTCGGTGGCAAAAAAAACTGAATCAAACAAACATCACCGACTTCTGAAGCTAAAGTTACTTTTCTCTTTTTTGTGTTTTTTGAAGTCGGTTTTATTAGTTCTCACAGTCGAGTCGTTTGGTGTGAACTCAGCCCTAGGATTACTTTTGTAATGATTGTGTCAAATACACGTAAGTCCCTTGTGTCTTTTGTTCCTCTTGTGTCACTAAAAGAGAGTAGGTATTATGATTGTCCCTTTGGACCCCCGGGACCTTTTCTCATTACCGTTACAGTTAATTTCAGTATTTTGATGTTGTATTGTTATCTTAAGTGATTAAAAAGGATTTATGTGATTTCGCGTCCTTTTTATTTAATTTAGGAGCTGTTTTCCCCCAAAATGTTAGTGAAATCTTTGTTTTGGGACTCGTAGGGATCACTAAATCTAAAGAGGTTTAACATAAAGTAGACTAGGAAAGTATAGAACAAAAGAGATGATTCCTAGTTGGTGGAACAAGGCTATACAAATGGTGACGATGAGGTTTACGATTTTACTTAAAACCCAGCAAAGTATTGTGTGAGTTGCGGGTAGACGTATTAAAACATAAAATTAATCATGAGCTAGATTTCTCTATTCAATTTAATGATTAAACATCAGCCAAACTTTTACAATGTAATAAATCGTCTCGTTCATTTATCACAGCATGATATTATACAAAATAAAATTTCTCTCACAAGAATCACGACAAGTTTGATCTTCAGTTGTATCACTGAGAGACTTGCGACGTTGTGTTTTCAACAGATTTCACGCTCACTACCTCCAGCAGCCAACGCTACGTTGCATTTCTAACGTTTTCAGCTTCGTTGTAAAATCGGTACACAGATTTTTTTCATCATACAAATCACAACTTCAACTCCTACAACTAAAGCACATTTTCCATTGGCAAATCATTCTCTGGTATCTTTTATAGCTGCACGCTCGAGTTAAGTTTCTAGTAGTTCGTGGTTTTTATAAAATGAAGTGAAGAAAGTAACGTCCTTGATATATATGGAAGCGCTTAAAAATAAATGTGATGGAAAATGTAAGGGGCTTTGAAAATTCTTCTATTCATGCATCGTCCGCTGCGGTTCACAACAAAATTAGATAGCTATAAGGGTAGAAGCATAATTATAGAAGTTTAAGGCGATTATAGTTATAGGCTAAGAATAACATGGTATTTATTTATTTAACAGTTCATGTACACACTAAATACAAAACAGAAGAAAGGATTAGAAAAATAGGTACAAAGGTGATGTTTATTTCTAAAGAAATCTCTTCTAGCATACCTGCGAAACGAGAGTAGATAAAACACGTCGCACACGCTTAGGCGGAAGACCAACCCGAGCGGCTGATATTACTTAATAAGTACAAACAAACATACTTAGATTAACATTAAACCTTCTTCGGCAGTCGGAAAAATAGAACGTGTTTATATTGTTTTTAGGTTAGCAATCAAACGAATATTTTCTCCTCTAGCAAAGCACGTTTCAGATTTATTCCAAGGTAAAGTGCTGTTTGATCTCCTACATATTTATGATTTATATCCGATTAAAGACTGCAGCTGCAATTCTAGGAATGAGATGCAAGCTTATTGCTTATGAGCACAGTAATAATCCGATTTCTTGAGTTCGCTTTCCAACTTGACTATCCGGTTGGTTTTCTTTGCTAGAATATTTTTGTGTCTTCCATATTTTGTTGTGGAAGTAGTATGTTTTTGTTGATAACTTTACGATTGGTTGCATCAATCACAGACAGGAAAAATCGACGAATAATGACACTGTTATGTTCCCTTTCTAACAACATTATCCCCTATTATATCCATTACCCTTTCGGAAGGACTATTGGAAAAGTATGTTCCACTCCTTTGTCCAACAGAACGGTAATTAAAATTACCCATGGTTCCATGGCATTAGGGATTGTTTCCTGGACTTTTGAATATATCGATAGAAAAATACAAATCCATAATAACAGCATATTAAGTATGTCACAAGAGATCACATATTTCAAAGAGAGTAACCTTTTTCCTGTATTAATTGTTGTTGTTTGTTTTCTTTTGTCATTTTGACATAATAGGGATGTTGACTGACTAAAAAAAAAATGATTCTGTTTAGTCCGTCAGTTAGATTATTGAAAAATATTAAATGAATAGTTTTTTGTTTTATCCAATTAATAAAAAATCATGGTTTTGTTGGTAAAAAATTGGTACACGACAAAAACGACAAATAACATTAATTTTCTAATTTTATCTACACCAGCATCATCATACCTTGCCGTCGTCCATTGTTACTTGAGGTTGCCGCACACCCTCAAATATTTTTTAACCAAAAATATTAAAAACTTTCCTGTATACCTGCTCCGCGTTACCTGGTTGGTGCTAATGCCTGCAGAAGTCCCAATAAACTAATTGCTAATTTCCTCGGTGAGATAAAACTGGAGCCTCGTTTTCAGTTGCAGCTGCTCCAAATCCGGGAGTTTTCCTCTATTTTTGGTGCCCGCTCAATGAAAGCGCTGACTGAAGCAGAAAACTTCGTGATTTTTACCATTTTGGTGAAGTCAGAACTTTGATATTAGCGAAAGTTGTAAGATGTCTTTTGTGACTTTGGCCACAAGATTGTAAATAAAAGTGGCTTGTAATACCGTCACTAGCCGAGGTTTTATTTTTCTCAATGCAATCAAAAACCCATCGACAATCTTCTTTCTTTATCGTGTAGTTAGTGCCTAACCTGGTAACCTAGTGTCAGATCTTTTATGCCACCCATGGGCTTCTGACTTGGCTTTTATATGTCATCGAGAAATATCCCTCAGGCATGCTGGTTTCCTCACGATGTTTTTCTTCACCAAAGCAAGTGATAATTATACAATACTTTTATAATAAATAAAATTAATTTACATAATTGTTATAATAAATCAGATTCGTGTCTTGGATTCGAACTCGAGACTTATGACTTGGCAGTCAAACAGTCACACCACTAGGCTTTTACTGCTAACACCTCAACCATGGACAAAAGACCAGGACATTGTCACAAACTATCCGTATGCCAAATTCTATAACGATTGGTCTTCATAATTGTTATAATAAATTAGATTCGTGTCTTGGATTCGAACTCGAGACTTATGACTTGGCAGTCCAACAGTCACACCACTAGGCTTTTACTGCTAACACCTCACCCATGGACAAAAGACCAGGACATTGTCACAAACTATCCGTATGCCAAATTCTATAACGATTGGTCAATAATTGCACTAACTAGAATCCAAAGCAAAACTGAATAAGTGTTTTATCATATTAAAGCCCATTGTATTTTACTTGTGTACTAAGTAAGTAGGTCTGTAGCTAAGTAATCGACGTCCCAAAGACGCCGTGACCACGATGACATTGGACGTCTGCCATAATCCCAACACTTGGCTATCGTACTGGTAACAGAACCGTTATTGATGAGTTTTGTTGAATAAACATGTGCAGTGGGAACAGATGAATTTTGCTAACTATCCAAGGTTGGCGTATTCACGTGTTATTCGTTGGATTGGTGAAAAAGGTGTATCTTTTTTTAAATAATATTGAATCTTGATCCATCCTTAAACTTTGTTTCATCTTAAACCAAATATAACTACGTACATTTGGGTCGATTTTCAGTCTATAAATTTTATGCTCTTTGAGACAATATGTGTCTTGCGACCTAATATGAGCATTCGAGCAATCTGTCGCATGAATAGGCGATTGTCGCGTTTATTTCATATGTCAGTCATTTGTTTGAAAACTGAATGGCACCGTCTGTCTTGTTCAGGTTCACAGACAAAAAAATATCGATGAGTTACCCCGGCGACTGTGTTGGTTAGGATTTGGCCATAGAGGTTTTTACGTTTGACGGTTGGCACCTGTCCCATAAACCTACAAGGTGGTGTGACAATCTGATATTGTTAGCGGAGCGAACATGGCCCGAGATCGCACAAGAAAAGTGTAGGTTTGGAAGGAGAAAGGGGAAGCCTTTGCCCAGCAATGGGACTCTTGACAGGCTAGCAGTAAAAACAAACCTACATGGGCACGAAACGTCCAAAGAAAGTTGCACAGTTAGGGTTTGACGTTTCCTATGGAGTAAAACCGGCAAAAAACACCATAGTTACACTGACCACAGCAAGCACTATCCGATTTTTCTTGAGCCTCTCACCCCTGAGAAAATTAGATAGGCTTAAATATGTTAATAGATACAACACAGATTCTCTAGAAGTCCGCATAGAAGAAAGAAAATATATTTTCTTTGGAGGGTATTCAAATGAGATGAGGGTATCTTTAATGTGGATAATACGGATCCTATTGGCTATTGAAAAGACAACAGCTGGAACAAACGGCTCTTCTTGTTCGATACTTGTAAACAGATAGGCATTAGAATAACTTTATTCTGAGTATAATGTATCGGGCAGCCGTGTGGTATCCGGCAGAGTAGAATAGAACCAACCCATTACACTCACGGGTGTCGTATAAGGCGACTAATGTCTGAGGCAGAACACCTTGCGCCTCCGTAGGACCAGAGAAGGGGCAGCAGCGTTTTCTGTTAGTCTCATCACTGCGATCTCCAATCCGCGTGCCAAGCGTGGAGATTACGGCAAATTCCTCCCATCATGGGAGAGGCTTATGTCCAGCAGTGGACGTTATGGGCTGTTGTTGTTGTTGTATTGGGAAAGTAATTGTATTGTCCCAAATGTATGATTTTTTATTAATGGGGAAGGCTGGTCAAAGCTGATTATAGATGGCGCGTCCATAGTTTAGAACCCAATTGTCCAATGAGGACAAGCTATTTTGAAAGTTAAAATGACATTGACAGATTTTCAACCAATGACGATGCTTGGTATAAGCTATGCTAGCGCTATTAGTTTCACAGTTACCTTCCTCATTGCTAGAGAAATGCTCCAGATTTAACACCAAGTGAGATTATATTTACGTTATAGGCTCTGCCTACTACACCGGACCATGCAATGACTGTGCCATGAATTTATCAGGCACAAAAACCATGACAAGGAGTACAATGCCCACTAGAACGTGTAAACAGCGTATCATTTCCGTTTATAACAGTCATACTCGGTTAGACCCTATATTCATTTTATTGTACACCGACCGTCAAAATTGATGTACAAAAGGCTATTTAAGTTCCCTCGTAATCAGGTTTGCCCCTAATCAATTTTGTCTCTGCTGTCTATAGATACATACTCAGACCTAGATTGATATACTTTGCCTACCACAAACATTGGCTAAGCATAACTCCCACTCCTGTCACACACTTAAGTTGTAAACTACACTAATGCATAAATGTTTACAAGTATAGGAGACCAAGTCAGAGACGAGAACATATTTAAGCCTATTGATAAAATCTTGACCTCAGATTCTGCCGAGTAAAATAACTTTCATAAAAAGGTACTGAGATTTTACACGAGTATAATATAATAATAATTTATGAAAGTACCTAACAAATTAAGGCTATACAAAAAAAAAAAAACTAATTCGATCAAAGATATTCTCGTATTTCAGACCTCATAAAGTAAAGAAAATACAACGTACAAGCATTAGCTATTCTTCAATTTCCTTCCCATCTCAACGAATCCCATTCATTTTCGACTGAGTCGAAGGATCACATGGCCGGACCTTTTAGCCAATTGGAACCGAGCTCCTTGGTGTTGGCAAAGGGCACTCCACATCCCTCATTATCTTAAATAATTAAGTGCTTTCCGAATTAATGAAAATGCTTTATTTATGTACCTACATGTTGCGTTTGCTCCGTTCAGGCTTAAAGATGTGTGTTACGTACTTGGTTTTTATTTTTAGAAGGTACTCGAAATAGGATTTGTTACACGAGTGTATATTTAGGTGAATTTCTTTCAGTATTACGTTACTGTAAATCTTTTCTGACTTTTAATGGTTTTGTACAGTAATTCAGATAGTCGTAAGTGTAAGTTGAAGGTTTGGTCTTCAATTAAGAGTACTTTAGTTTTACAGACTGCTTCGTTGGTGTAGTGGTCGCAACCGCGCCTGCTGAGCATTAGGTCCCGGGTTCGATTCCCGGGTCGGACAAATTGTTATTGGGTTTTTTCATCGGGAATTTCTCAGCAGCAGCCACGGACTCTGGATTTGTGCCCAGTTTATGACAAAATGCTCGCCCCTTATTACATGGGACTTATACATAATTGGCGAAATGTGGGTATACTATTCGGTACACCTCTGCTTAACCCTTCGGGCGGTACAGGCGTGATGTTATGTTGTCTTTCCCTAAGACAGGACACATTTATTTGCTCAAACATGTGTCACATTCAATAATAAAAAAAATAAGTTCCAAGGATTTCAAATTACAGTTTATGGTACGGCTTTTACGCTCGAGACTCCTGCAATAGTCATCTAATTAATACTCTCTCTTCTGAGATAACCTAAATGCATATATCATAACCCATTATACCCAGCTCACTGACCATTCCATCATCCTACGTTACAGCAATCGGAGCAGCTGTCAGCTGTTCGATATCAAGTTACTAACTCTCCCTGACTAAGTCTCGGTGTTCGCTGACACAAATGGACGAAGTTTGTCGAAGTTCAATTTTGACAAATTGAGATGTGCTGCAGGCTGCCTCTGACGTCAGTGTTATCTCTGATAATGGGTGATTGTTATTTTAGTGGTCATGAGGTCCTTTTTTTTCGGATTGGAAATCATTAAATGACTCCTCCCGCTCTGGGCGGAGCAGGAGGGAGTGTCAGACTTTTACTGACTAAAACCCATCCATCATCCATCGTTGGTTATGATCGTGATTTCTGCTCTGTGTAGGAGTTAGTGTGTGTGAATTTGAAAAACATACCAGCGAACTCCCGTCCACTGCCTCGCGCACCTGATGGTCTAGGCGGCGTGTACAGTCGTCCTAAATCCAGCTACAACTCACTTCACATTTATTTCCACAGGTGTTGGTTAATGTTATTGTTCGTGTTTTGGAGGGGTTGTAGCAGAAAATCATTGAAGAACCACTTCTTATTAGAAGAAAAGTTTTTCTTGCGCGGAGCACGTTATTTTACGAGTTGACACGATTGGTACAAGTGCAGTACCACGCGGAAGTGCGGCACCACTGTCGCCTTTCGTAGACCTATCGGATTGCTTAGCGAATAGGCGATGAGCAAGCCGACAAAAATAATCAAATCACATCCTTTTTACTACACACATAGGCTTGAGTACTAGTTGTGGGGGAAACAAAAGCTATTCAAAATTCCTGAGCCTAAATAGGTACAGTAGGTAATACCTAACATTAAAGAGAACGGTACGTAACATGCTCTACGAAGTTTAATAACAATAATCATTTATTTAACAGATCATACAATCCAATTTGTTAGTAGTACATACACATCTTAAACACTAGTGTTAGTACATAATTATATTTCGTACAATAATTAATTTACACAAAAAGAATTGAGTTACAATATTTGGGTTTCTAATAATGAAGTCTACCTTTTTAAGTTTTCAAGAAAACATTAAAAATATTTTTGTGAAATTATTTTAAAAAGGATACTTTCTATCGTATATTACGTTCTCGTAGCATAATATTCGACATCTCATCATAAAACTAGTGCTGCAGGAAGCCTAGCCCTAGCCCATGAGACATTACCATTGCTATACATTGCATATCTAACCATCCATACATTTTTGCAATTTCCTTCGAGACTCTGTGCCCCAGATATAGAGCTCATGAGAGTACTTACTCCTACTGTTTGCAGATTATATTTACATGTAAATGCTGGATCTGTTTCTATGCATCTGAGCCTGTCTTAAGTCTTGGGATCTTCTCAAATGGGAGTAGTTAGTTATCTTTTGTGTCCGCTGGTTACATGATCTAAAATAATCGTATCGTTTTCCCGTGGCTTCGTCCGCTTTGAGAATCATTATCCCGCAAGAACTTAAAAAAGTATCGTCAGACATAGTTGAACATACATAGTTGGACATAGTTGAGAAAAGGTTATGCTTATGAGAGCATAACTTTTTCTCAACTATGTTGGGGTCGACTTCCAGTCTAATCGGATACAGCTGAATACCAGTATTTTATATGGAGCGACTGCCTATCTAACCTCCACAACCCAGTTAGTACTGGGTAATACAATACCCCTTGGTAAGACTGCATGGTTGTCACTTTCGGGCCACTGACAACTTAACGACTGTCTGATGAAAGATCTACAATTGACTGCCGGGACCGATGGTTGCCGATAGAAGCACGTTGCTTTCCGAGGCACGGAGAATACTCGATGTAATAGGTGGTCACCCATTCCCGTACCAACCTTGGCGCGACCCGAGCGGCTGTTATTATTTAGCCACGAGCACATCATGCCTATCTTTCAGCTTTAGACAGTACGGCGTACAAAAGCAACACAAACTGACAAAATAACTTAGGCATTCAATAAATTAGGTATTAAAGATTTTGTTTGCGAAATATAATCATGACTAATGAATGAATCATGATTTTGAGAATAGTACGAATTTCACAGAATAAATTCACGATAACAGTTTTTGTCAGAAGTCTGTGACAGTTCATTATGGAATTTAATTAAAGGTTTTAACTAAGTTTCTCTTTTTTGTAATCAACCGTTCAGGAATAAAAAACATTCATTCATTTCATTTAAACACCGTCTCTAACGTGTGGTATTTTACGATAAAGTTTAGAGTTTCCTTTGAAGATTCGATTTCTGCATCCAAACTTTACGATCGATAGTAAAAATTCAAGATGAGTGTGGAATTATGACAACTGTAAACATTTATACGCTCCCATAGATTTTTCGTAGAATTCCATTCCGCTACTTGGAGATCTTTTTATTCAAGAATAAAAACAAGTACCCTATTAAAAAGCAGAGTAAACAGCGCTTTGAACCGGTTCCCATCGCAATAAAACTTAACCTAACTATAAAGTAGGACTAAAATCGACGCATTAATGTAAGCAGCTACGAAAGCGCTTTAAAGCGTAACCCATATAAGAGCTTGCCTATCTAAGTGACGGATTTCCGGCAAAAAATACTAAAAGCTGAGACGCGTTACATGGCCGCTTAGGATAAAGATGCTGGCTTTTATTGGTACTCTTTAGTAGATTTAGAAGTGGAAGAAGTTGGTACGATTATTTACTATATTGGGCATTTTTTTAAGAATTGGGTTTTACAAAAGTAGTCTTGCAAGGGATGGCTCTACGCCTCTACGCACTTTCCTGGATTTTAATGTTTTCGGAACTTCAACAACTTGTTACAAACATTGTCAAATATCTGACATGTAATTTAAAATGGCCATACTAAGAAAGCATGTTGGTTTTGTTAAACCTCATCCTTCAAAAATATTTGGAACTCCTTCTTTGCGTGGAAGAAATGGCACAAAATCTGATAGTTTTGAACAAAATATTACCAATGGAAGAAACCTGTGTAAATGGTGACAAATTCACACAATTCACGAGATCACTTTTTAAAACGGCCTTTCCGTTACAGTTTGGTAGACGAGCCATGACATATTTGAGTAGAGTTGTTGTATGCGCTGCTGAATGGGACTTATCATTCAAGCTATCACTCAAGGTGTGTGCCTTGAGTGATAGCTTGAATGATAAGTCACGGATAGCCAAAGATGATGATTTATTGAATATATTTAACTACCACGTAACTAATGCTATATGAGTAATGCGTGAATGAGTACAGCTGGCTATGAACGCTAATTGTGTACTGTCGCTTTACACTATAATTTGTGCAAGGTGACGGAAAAGTGCTGATCTATGCAATGCGCGCGTGCCATGTACGATACATGACTCGTACAGTTGTCTCGCTCAGACAAACAGAAAATCGTATCCATCGTTAATGTGAGTTCGAAATGAACACTTTTTCACACGACCTAAGTACCAAGATACAGTACATCTAGTGATATAAATTTTTGGGCGACGAGCGATTTTGAAATCTACACCTTATTGACGTAATGCTGCATACCGTTAGAATCAAAAGTGGAAACAACTACTACCTCGACTATAACTCTACTCCAAGTAACCCTCGGTCAATTAAAACCGCAATCCCAATCCACTTTATCTTAGATCATTTTACGTTTTAATTAAGGGCATCATTAGCCGTAACGGAGTTGAACAATTACCGCCGTCGCTCGCAGCTATACTGTGATGCAGCCAGTGTGATGCAAACCATTTATTTTATCTAACTGAGAACTGGAATAAAGACTTCTTTTTAAATTTAATGATGCTTGTAGTCAAGTGGCCTTCATTTTTTTAAATAGTTACAATGAAGAAGCTGCCCTTTTTTTTTTTTTTTTTTCGGATGGGAAATCATCAAATGACTTCTCCCGCTCTGGGCGGAGCAGGAGGGAGTGTCAGACTTTTACTGACTAAAACCCATCCATCATCCATCGTTGGTTATGATCGTGATTTCTGCTCTGTGTAGGAGTTAGTGTGTGTGAATTTGAAAAACATACCAGCGAACTCCCGTCCACTGCCTCGCGCTGCCTGAGATGTCAGTTTCATAAAGGAAAATAAATGTCAGCTTGTCGCACAAAAATAATATCAAACTCCTGCAATTTTCTACGACAGTTCAAACGTCCGTAGCTGTCGCGGCCATGATGTGACGTCATTATCCACAATCTGCCTTGCTTACATCAAATTTTGTTGGCCTTATTAAAAAAAAATACTAGTTTTATGTGCTATTCAAGTAAAAATTGCAATAACAATATAATAATAAAATTTTAGTGAAACTATATGCACTTTTCAAATAAAAGTGTTTTTTTGACACAATGAACTTTGACATCAATCAATACAGGCGTTATCGAGCACGATGCGTTTTGAGAGTGCGTTCCGTTTTACCAAAAACATGCTACATAAAACAGTAAATTGTAAAATAAGTGATGTATTAGAAACTTAAACAAGTGTACCACAATGTTTGTAGGCGCCAATACAAGGCATTTTTCATAAATAAAAAGAGTTTTGTATTTCATGCATATTTCCTATTACCCCAATTTACGAGTTCCTTGTAGTCGAGCCTACAATTACCCAGAGCATATTGCCATCAACCGGTACAAATTCAGATTCCGTGGCTGCTATTAAGAAATGACTAATGCATTACCCAATAACACTTTGCCCGACCTGGGATCGAACCCAAAAGCTTTTGCTCAGCAGTCGCACTGGCAACTCCTCACTCGAATTGAAAATCGAAATTTCTACCAAAATACCAGAAGCTATTTGCATTTCAAATTCAAAAATCTTTGGAATGAGTATATTTCATTTACTTCGCTCATTCACGCTAGTTCTTTTGGTCATTAAGAAGATGGTTATGTCGGGTCTATTGAGGATACTCGGACCAACCACTACGGACATGTGTTAACTGCTTGTTTTGGCGCAGAAGTAATTTGTTTGAATGCTATCGTAAAACTAAACTTTTCCTTTACGATGGTCTACGGAAACTGTGTTTAAACCACAATTTTACCAGTAAAGTGCAAAACTAAAGTTTACTACAAGACTACCTTTAGATAGACTTTGGGCTCATTTACGGAGAAGCGGCGCGGCGCGGTCCGCTTAAAATTCAAACATATGGCAATGTATGAGAGCGGTTACGGAGAAGCGTTCTTACGCGCGTTTGCTCGAGATGCAGCGTCGCAGCGTGCAACGCGGCGGGCATAAACACTAGATAACAATGTTATTCGTAAGTTGCACTAACAGAAGTATTTATTCAATAAACTTATGCGAATTAGACTGGTATTTTTATTTATTTGCGAGAAGAAAAACACAAAGAGCTGATGGCTGTTTGACATCCGTCTTGACGTGACATGGTGACATAACGCACCGCAGCACGCGCCGCGTCTCCGTAAACAACATCGTACTTTACCATATGTTTGTGTTTGGGCGTGTGACAACGCGAGCCGCTGCACGCGCCGCCTCTTCGTAAACGGAAAAGACGCACGCGTCGCGCGACGCATCGCGCAACGCGCCGCATCTCCAAACATGAGCACTTTGACTGCCTTATGTTGGTCTATTGGTCGCAAGCAAGACTGCTGAGCATAAGGTGGTGGGTTCCATTCCCAGGTTGGGGAAAGTGTTATTGGGTATTTCCATAAGGAATTTCTCAGTAGCAGCCATGGCGTCTGGATTTGTGCCTGGTTGATGACTCGGCTCGCCCTAAATTACATGGACCTTAAAAATATCTGGCGAAATATGATGTACAATTATTTACGCCTCTAATACTTCGGTGATTATGTGATGGTTTATGTTGGGGATTATGTTAGGGTTATGTTATGTTGCTCTTACAATAATAATACATTTTGAATCTTATTTAACACTTCCAACATTAATAAACATTCTAAAAATAACATGACAGAAATTCTTGGAAATATTTCATTTCGTCACACAAACCGTGTTTGTTGTATAAACAAAACTCAATATGCTGTCGAGTGGTTTACGTTTACTAAAATTGTTCAAAACTTTTGATGAATTTTCTGACGTAGCTTACAATGTAGCAAAGTCAGTAAGTCAATTTGCTGAAGCCTTCAGAACATCATGTGGTAATGAAAGTTAAAACTATACTTTGTTTGAGCTGAGAGTTGGTACACTTATCTTGTTGGTAGTGCTCGCAATTTGTTAATTTTCATCACATTATGCAGCTTAATATTCTTAAATGAATTTCGTTCTACTAGAGGAAGAACAAAGAAACGATGGTTGGGCTGTGTAAGGATGATATGGCCAGAAAGGAGGTGTTTTTGGTGTTGTTTGTGTGATGAGATGACAAGTAATAGAGAAGGAAAGAAGAAGACATGCTGCGTTGACTCTAAATGAATTGGGATAAGGGAAAAAGAATGAGAATGAATTTCATTCTGCACTCTTTTAATTGAAATTCAAAGTTCACTAATGCCTTTGAACTTTGAACTCAAGCCTTTTTTGCAAAGGGAGTTGGCAAAACTACAAAACGCCCCAACTCGCTATTATCCGTACATACCCGTAACTTGTTAATACATAGGTGTGTAAGAACAAGTTTTTTTTAAATAGGTGATACGACAAAAAAAAAAACTAATTAGTCCCTCAGTTAGATTATCAAAAAATATTTGACCCGTGTTTTTTTCTTTTGTTACGTAAACCAAAATTGACGAAGATATGACGCTTTTAAAATTCTCAATACGTCACGCCTAGGTATATTTTTTACCTAGTTCTAACGTCACGAGCGGGACTCCCGAGTTTTGATGCGTTTTATATTTGTCAATATTCATTGATTTACAAAAACAAAAATACGTGTCCATTAATTTACAATACTCTAAGTGACGGACTAAATAGATTTGAATTTTTTTGAAACTGTCGTCATGCCTATTGTACGGCCTGCACGGTTGACTTTCGAAAAAGTACCTCTTGTACACGAAGGTGTACAATAACAACATTACAAGAAAATAATTTCCTCCACAAATTGCGTTTAATAAACGGATATCCCTGCTGTAATTTTCTGCTGTCAATACGTAGCTGCTGCAGTCGACGCTTACAATCTGTAAATGGGCCGCCTTTCACATTGTATCTCCATTGGACGCAGCACAATGAATTTCCGTCATTTTGTTATTTTTTGAAAATTGAAGAAGTGAAGTGAAGTCTTTAATTAAAAGTATGTGTGGCCCTCTCTTTTTATTAAAAGTTGTTGAATAAAAAAAGCATTAAAAAACCCGTGAGATAAATTACGTCAGCCTTTCTAAGAGGGTTACGGCTCACTCTTCCTCTCGTTTCACCACACCTGGCCTGAAGGCCTGTGTCTACCAGCAATGGAAACATTAGTCCGATAATGCGCACGCAAGCAAAAGTTACTTCACTAAAAGTTTTTCTCTGAGAAATCTCTACAGCTGATCAAATTATGCAATCACGTAACCATTTTATTTTGCCTGTAATAGATGCAACATTTAAAAAATGGGCCAAAAAACTCTTTGACTATTTATATAACGAAATTAAATCCATCACAATTTCACCCCCAAACTTTACAACTACTATAGGAATAAAAACGAAAACAGGGCTCATTTATAAAATAAATGCAATTTCAATCAGCCAGAATGAGCTTTCCTGAAATTGAATTTTTATTTGAGCACCTGAATCAACTTTGCAGAACTTTCAAACTTATCTGTATGGAATTCAATAAGTCATGTTGTGATTTCATTAATTTAATTACAAAAGTGTTTGATTTTACTATAGAATCATCATATTCACTGTGGCAACACTGTCAGAATGTGAATTATTATTGTAACAGATTTTATTTTAAACTAATTCTTAAATGTAATTTCATATTTTTACTTGACAACACTTTGAAATAACGGTTATGACATCGTTATTTCTAGGTGGGGTAAATGTCACTTGAATTTAGTTGGTAAGCTTTTTGGAGAGCGGAGTCAGTCGTTATTCGATCGTCGAACAGTGCAGTTGTGCGAATAAAAAGTATTTATAAGCAAGTAAAAGGTGTTTTCTTTATATATCAGAAGTGACAAGAACTACGAGCCATGTCTCGGCGAAATCGTAAGTAATTTCTTTTCTTTATCTTATACAAATATGATGTACACTTTCTGTAGTAAGATTAAAATGCAGAAAATACAGTGTTTGAAAGCCATGTAGGTGTGCTGTAGTGAAAGCCATGTAGGTGTGCTGTAGTGAAAGCCATGTAGGTGTGCTGTAGTGAAAGCCATGTAGGTGTGCTGTAGTGAAAGCCATGTAGGTGGTCTGTAGTGAACGCCATGTAGGTGTGCTGTAGTGAAAGCCATGTAGGTGTGCTGTAGTGAAAGCCATGTAGGTGTGCTGTAGTGAAAGCCATGTAGGTGTGCTGTAGTGAAAGCCATGTAGGTGTGCTGTAGTGAAAGCCATGTAGGTGTGCTGTAGTGAAAGCCATGTAGGTGTGCTGTAGTGAAAGCCATGTAGGTGTGCTGTAGTGAAAGCCATGTAGGTGTGCTGTAGTGAAAGCCATGTAGGTGTGCTGTAGTGAAAGCCATGTAGGTGTGCTGTAGTAATAGCCATGTAGGTGTGATAATATGTCTTGTATGTGTAAAGATAGTATGTCATGTAGGTTTACACCTACATGGCATACATGGATAGTATGTCATGTAGGTGTATAGATAGTGTATCATGTAGGTGTATAGATAGTATGTCATGTAAGTGTACAGATAGTATGTCATGTAGGTGCGCAGCTAGTTTTACACGTAGGAGTACTGTTAGTAAGTCTGGTAGCAGTCCATATCTTTCAATCTTTCATGTACCATTAGTTAGGACGATGTAATTCAGGAGTGATAGTGAACCACTTCGGAACCTAGCTATTTGTTGAAGTTGCCTTTAACTTTAGTAAAATAGTTAATGATTATGAAATGAAGTAATTGAGCTAGTAAGAAGACTATGGATAGGAAACAAGATAAATAAAAAATATGAAGTGCTTGTAAAACATTTCAGGCCAACGAAACGACAGCTCCACCCCAGATCGTGATGAAAGCTTCACTCCAGAGCGTGTAGAAAGTTTCACTCCAGAGCGTCCTAGAAGGCGTCGCCGGCGGTCCTCCTCGAGTGGTTCTGAAGAGATACCTGTCAAATCGAAGCGCGTTTCAGAAGGACTGACTGCAGATGATCTTCTAAAAATCATAGCAGCGATACAAAAAGGCTCAAGTAAGAATGTTCCGACCACTAATGTAGTCCCAGATTTTGACCCTGATAATAGATCCCAAGATATTGAGCAATGGTTAAGAAAAGTGAATGAATGTGCGAAAATTTATGATTGGAGTGAGAAACAAACAATACATTATGCACTTCAAAAACTTAGTGGCCTAGCAAAAAAATGGTATGAATCTTTGCCAACGCTCAATTACTCTTGGAACAAGTGGCAGTCTAAAATGAGAAAGGCTTTCCCAAGTGACGAAAATTTCGGAAAACTGCTAGAAGAGATGCTTAACCGGAAATCCCGTACGGATGAAACTTTAAGAGACTATTTCTACGATAAGTTAGCGTTGCTTAGTAGGTGTGAAATTGATGGCCGAAAGGCAGTAGATTGTATTATTTATGGAATCAAAGATAGTTCCATAAGAAACGGAGCACAAGCACTCCAGTGTAAAAAACCGGAGAACTTATTGAACTATTTAGCTTCCCAACAACCTGGCACATCGAAAGAAACCCCTAAAACGCAGTCTACATTTAATTCATTTAAAAAAAGAGAATTACGTGTTACAAATGATCAAAATGGAGCTTCAACTAGTAATTCTAGTAGAAATTATGATCCGTCTTGTTTTAACTGTCGCGAGAGAGGACACAATTACAATAATTGCCCTAAACCGTTAATTAAATGCGTTAAAGTCCAACAATAATACATCAATCTCAGTCTACCCTTTCTGCTACTGTTACGCATGACAAATTTTTAAAGAACATTTGTATTAACGGGACCATGATCGACGCATATGTGGATTTTGGTAGTGACTGTACGTTGATTAAATATTCGAAAGCAAAAGCACTTCGTTTAAAGGAAATTTATATAGATCTTCCTATAATAAAAGGTTTTGGTAATTCTATAACCAAACCGAAATTCCAATCCACTGTACAAGTCCGAATTGATGAAATCGAAACCGAATTAGTGGTCTTAGCGGTTGGTGATGAGTATTTGTCAGCATCAGTCTTAATAGGGCAAAATTTTACCGAACTACCTTCTGTGACTGTAATGAAAGATAATAAGAAATTGATTTTTTATCATACACCTTCGCATAAAGTAACCGATCCGTAATCAGTTGGAACTCTAGGTATATTTGTCGAGAAGGATATGACCATAGTCAGAGGTGGGTTGGTGGAAGTTTACACCAAAGAACCCTACTCGGGCGACATCTATCTTGATGGGAGTACACGAATGAATCCAAATCAAGAATATCACTTACATCAAGGCTGTTATAAAATGATTAACAGTAAAGCAGTTGTATTTGTTACTTCGTTAACAACAGTCCCTTTAAAACTACAAGCAAATACGTTAATAGCTAGGGTAAATCGCGTTACAGAAACTAAAACCTTATCAATCAGTTCAGATTCTAATACTCAAGCGCTAATGCCTCTCAATAGATCTGACATTAGAACTGGACAAGATGTTGATCAATCCACTTTTGAAAAACTCTATGAACTTTTGCAAAAGTTTAGAAAATGTTTTGCTCTTACTCTTGGTGAGATAGGCTGTACTAATGAAACTGCAATGAATATAGAGCTGCATGATAAGACCCCAGTTGTTTACAGGCCCTACAGACTATCTCATCACGAACGTAGTAAGGTTAGAGAAATGGTGAACGATTTAGTAAAAAACGACATTGTGCAAGAATCGGAGTCTAGCTATGCAAGTCCCATATTGATAGTAAAAAAGAAAAACGGAGAATCTAGACTTTGCGTTGATTACAGAGCGCTTAACAATAAAACCGTAAAAGATAAATATCCCTTACCCTTAATTGATGACCAAATCTCTAATTTGAGTGGTTATAAATTCTTTATTACGCTTGACCTTGCGTCTGGGTATTATCAGATCCCAATGGGGAAGGACAGCCGTCACCTCACTGCGTTTGTTACTCCGGACGGTCTATATGAATTTAAACGCATGCCGTTCGGACTTGCAAATGCCCCGGCTGTCTTTCAAAAGATGATTAACAGATTGTTGGGGTCAAGAAGGTTCGATTTTGTATTTGCTTATATGGATGACCTTCTTATCCCGTCTGTTACTATTGAAGAGGGTTTAAAAAAGCTGGAAGTAATCTTAGGATTACTTCGTGACGCTGGTCTTACCTTAAAGCTATCCAAATGTAGTTTCTTCGACAGGACTATAGAATATTTAGGCTACGAAGTTTCTGCGGAAGGCATAAAACCTAGTGAAAGAAAAATAATTGCTGTCAGGGACTTTCCTGTTCCAAGTAACATTCATGCAGTACGCCAATTCTTAGGATTAGCGAGTTACTTCCGTAGGTTTGTAAAAGGGTTCGGTGAGATTGCTAGGCCCCTTACCAATTTGCTAAAAAAGAATACTCCCTGGAAATGGGAGCGTGACCAAAATTACTCCTTTTTAACATTGAAGAATACTTTAATAGAACGCCCCTTACTTGCTCTATATGACCAAACATTAGAAACTGAGCTGCATACCGATGCCAGTTCTTTAGGGTTGGGAGGGATCTTACTGCAATGGCAAGCAGATCCTAGAATGTTAAAACCTGTGGCCTACTTCAGTCGACAGACCACTTCCGATGAACGCTATTTCCATTCATACGAATTAGAAACGTTAGCAGTAGTTTGTTCCCTAAAAAAATTCGACCGTACCTCTTAGGCCTAACATTTACTGTATACACCGATTGCAATGCACTGAAGACAACATTGACTAAAAGAGATTTAATTCCTCGCATTGCACGCTGGTGGCTACAGATCAGCGAATTTGATTTCCATATTCAATACCGACCCGGATGCAAAATGAACCACGCTGATGCTCTAAGTAGAAATCCCCAAAATAATATGAGTATAACTGACACGGTAAAGGTCCTCGCTATATCCACAGAAAGCTGGATACTAACGTTGCAAATGGCTGATCCAGAACTACAAAGAATTGTCAAAATTTTGAAACCCAATCTTGACGAAGATAATATAGACATAAAAAAAAACTTTGTGATTAAAAACCATGCGTTATACAGAAAAGTACAAGATCAAACTCGTTTAGTTATTCCAAAAAATGCCAGATGGCAAATTTGTAAGGCCAATCATGACGATCTAGGCCATTTCGGTTATACAAAAACACTTGAACGAATTCAAAGTCAATATTGGTTTCCTAAACTAAGACGATATGTAAAAAAATATGTAGCTTCTTGTATTGATTGTGCTTTTAACAAGGATAATTCGGCAAGATCACGTAGTGGACTTTTGCACCCTATTGGGAAAATTGCGAAACCATTCCACACGTTACACTTAGACCATTTGGGACCATTTGTGCGCAGTAAAAATCGTAATAACTATATTTTAACCATAGTAGACTCATTTACAAAATATCTCTTTGCTAGACCAGTGAAAGATACTAAAACCAAAAATGTTGTCAAAATACTCGAAAACTTATTTAATGATTTTGGAGTCCCAACCAGGATAATTTCAGATCGTGGGACAGCTTTTACTTCGAAACAGTTTAAAGATTTTTGTGCTAGTAAAGGTATTAAACACGTGCTAAACGCAGTTGCTTGCCCTCGAGCAAATGGTCAAGCAGAGAGGTTCAATCAGACAATTCTTACGGCCTTGTCAACTCAAACTTCTGGCAAAGACGAACGCATCTGGGACCAGCAACTGGGTAAAGTACAATGGGGCATCAACAACACCATTCATGCAACAACAAAAAAAAGTGCGTCAGAATTGTTATTCGGCACTAAACTTAACGGTGCAACTGAAAACAAGTTAGAAAATAATGAGTCCAATTTCGAGGTAGAAGATTTATCCCCCCCTATTTCAAACATTGATGAAATTAGAAATGAAGCCTCCAAAAATATCGACAAAAATCAAAAACGTATGAAAGAAACCTATGATTCCAAAAGATCCCCTGCTGTTTCCTATTCAGTAGGAGATTTAGTAAAAATTACAAAAACTAATTTTAATAACGATGGAAAAAGCAGGAAATTACTCCCTAAATTTATCGGTCCATATAAAGTCGCAAAATGTTTAGGTAATGATAGATACGAAATTGTCAATGTGCCAGGGTTCAATACAAAAAAATATGTAAGTGTAGTAGCTGCCGATAGAATGCGACCGTGGATTCATATCCAATCGTTGGGAATTGACGAATCGTCAGGGTCAGAATCTGATTCCTCTGTCTCGGATAATGGTAATTCAGAGTCGGACAAATAGGTATAAACTAAAATTGTTATTTATGTAGTAGGAAAGTGCTTAAGTATAATAAATAGTTTTTATGTGATATGTTATGTAATCTCATTTTTTTTCTTTAATCATGACGAACTGAATACGATGTGTATCAATGTGATGAATGTGAATGTGTGATTATGCATTGAGATTTTATGTAATTTCAATTTATTCAATTTTCCCTTTTGATGTAATTGCCTCAGTGTTGTGATTATTGCGTGCTTCGGAGTTAGCACGCCGTCGGATGGCCGAGTGTTGTGATTTCATTAATTTAATTACAAAAGTGTTTGATTTTACTATAGAATCATCATATTCACTGTGGCAACACTGTCAGAATGTGAATTATTATTGTAACAGATTTTATTTTAAACTAATTCTTAAATGTAATTTCATATTTTTACTTGACAACACTTTGAAATAACGGTTATGACATCGTTATTTCTAGGTGGGGTAAATGTCACTTGAATTTAGTTGGTAAGCTTTTTGGAGAGCGGAGTCAGTCGTTATTCGATCGTCGAACAGTGCAGTTGTGCGAATAAAAAGTATTTATAAGCAAGTAAAAGGTGTTTTCTTTATAGTCAATTCAAAGTTTTAACATAATTTTATTGAATTACTAGGTTTTTCCTAAGGCTTCGCTCGCGTTAATTTAGAATTTGACAATCAATTTGGGGTGTACTCTGCTTGTAATCATATAATTCAATCACGATTCGAAAGGCACGTGGCGCCATCTATTATCATAAGAACGTTATTGTGGTTTTCCTCGGGAACAGTACTTGTTTTCGAGATGAAAGGTGTTATGTCTGTTTCTATACACAGACAACGAATGTGCAAAATTTCAGGATGATCGGTTCAGTGGTTTAGGCCTGAAAAGGTAACAAACAAACAAACTTACTTTCGCAGCTATAATATTAGTTAGGATGCTGAACGTTTTTTAAGTAAAAATCTTCAACTTTTATAAACAATAAAAGCAGAAATAGACCAATTCGAGAATGTGCAAAATACTTCTCAAGTAGTAAGTTTCTATGATAGCGTATAACGTGGTAATAAACACTGATTCATTTTAATTATGAAACTATTTCAAGAACTTACTTACTCTTTATATTAAGTATATACATAAATTAATAAATAAATAAGAACTTTTCAAAGGAACGGAAAGGAACCTTTTCAAAAAAGGCTCAAGCACAACTACGCAGGTGAAAATTAAACACAACTTTGCACGAACTAATTTAGAGATTATAAAACACTTTCAGGCGCAGTTTGAACACAGTAAAACTATTTTTAGCCCTTAAATGCTCACAAAGAACAAACCTTTTTCATAAAAATACTGAAACAACAGAAGCCTTTGTAAATATTTAAGGTTACCTATGTGCCCACACCATGAATGTTATAGCGTTTTCCACCAAGTTACACGGTTGCTTATTAGAGCGTGAAGAATTTAAAGCTTCAACAAAATGAGATAAAATACTATGGCCACGCGTGACAAAGGTGCACAAAGATGGTGACAAAGATGCTGAAAACATTACACCAAACGATTTTCAACCTTAACAGAATTATCCAACAGTCGATTTTTCACTTAAATTGTAACCTCCACTTTATTATTTTTTGTCGGACCACCTAATCGCTTCTGACCGCCACGTTGTTAAAATCAACGTTAAAACGCGGAAAGGGAAAACGTTTTTTCATATTTATATTTTTTGCTGTAAATATTGTTTTTTTTTCTTTTCTTTTTGGTTTGATTGGTTTTGTGAAAATACTGTTGGCTTACGCTGGGAAATAATTATGTTCAAACCAAACAGATTTTAAAATGGAAGAAACATTTGCGATGACATATGGATTCACAAGGCAGTTAGTTGTTGCTGTATGTATATTTATGTTACGGTAAATGTGATTAATTGAAAATTATTAATAATTATCCATCATTAATAATATAAAGTAGGTATAGCATAAATAAAAGTAAGAAATTAATCACATTTATCGGTGATTATTAATAATGTCCCTAACTTTACTACCGATAAACGAATTAAATAAACGCTGTAAATGCAGAAAAATGCACGTTTGTGGCGATTCTAAGTGCTAAATGCACGTACTACTTTGTTTATTTTGCGATTCATAATAGTCGGAGTACCCTAATTTTATTACTGCGACCAATTTCGACGTAGCACCGCTCGCTTCGCTCGCTCGGCTCGCGCGTAGTTGGTCACAGTTCTAACCTAACCTAACCTATTTGAAGTAAACGGAACGTTGAAGGTAATTTTCAATTAATCATACTTACCGTGACATATATATAGCAATGCCGGCGCTTTTTTTATTTAGTTCGTCATTTTCCTGCCCTGTTCCCGTTTGGGTGCAAGCAGCTCGTTTTTCTTCCTTTTAAATTCATCACTCTTCTAATCACATGCATTTTATCCTTTTTTCTTTTTTTTTTTCGGATGGGAAATCATCAAATGACTTCTCCCGCTCTGGGCGGAGCAGGAGGGAGTGTCAGACTTTTACTGACTAAAACCCATCCATGTTCCTTCATCGCCCTTTGTGTTCCGGGGCCACGGTATCTCTTTCGAACAGTCCCGCAACCCCGGCAGGCATCGGTCCTGGCGGACCCCTTCCTTTTGCTGACTCTCTTTGAGGCGCGCGTGGAACACGAACGCGCCGTCGACACGGCCTGTCGTCATAAGACGGACGGACGGCGAGCTAGCCTATAGACCACCGTCCACAGGCCCGCGCCTACGGTGGCCGGGGGCCACGTGGTGGCCCCGACGCCCGGGGCGTCTCCCGCGGCGGCCGGGACGCTGTGAGGTTCTCTCCCTCTCACGTTCCGCCACCTCCTTCTCTAGCATTACTGCTTCGCAGAAGGAGGTGACGGCGGCCCATTCCGTCACGCTCCGGACCATGGCTTGCACCAGGGCCGGACGCGAGAGGTCGCCGCCGCCAATCGCCGCTTCGAGGACACGGCGGTGCTCCGCCCACGCGGGGCACACCTCCACCGTGTGCTCCACCGTGTCCTCCGGTCGATCCTCGCAATGGAAATACCCGGGCGTTTCCTCCCGCCTGATTCGGTGCAGGAACCTCCCGAAAACACCGTGTCCGGTGAGGACCTGCGTCAGGCGGAAGGTGAGGACGCCGTGGCGTCTCTCCAGCCACTCCTCAAAGAGGGGACTTATCGCCACTATCGTGGCGTGCCCTGCACGGGGTTGCGACAGTCGCTCTCTCCATGTCGCCATGAGATCCCGCCGGAAGTCTGTTCGCTGAGCGACAATTTGTCGCGGCAGCGGAGTTTCCCCCCGGCGAAGCGCCTCCGCGCGCCATTCATGCAGTCGCGCGAGGACCATCGCCTCCAGATCCCATGGCGGCAATCCGGCAAGGAGGCATGCCGCCTCGCGGGCGATCGTGCGATACCCACGGGCCAGCCTTACTGCTACCACCTTTTGAGGCGCGTTCAGGTAGTGGGCTGCACGCAGCCTCATGGAACGCGCCCACACCGGGGCCCCGTAAAGGGCCATGGACCGCACGACTCCCGCGTAGAGCCTCCGGCAGGAGGCGTTCGGCCCCCCCAGGTTGGGCAGGAGCCGCCTGAAGGCAGCCCCAGTCCGTTCCAGTTTGGGGGCCAAACGTCGGAAGTGCTCCACGAAGTTCCACCGGTTGTCGAGGACGAGTCATAGGTACTTCAAAGTCGACTCGACACCGATGGATACCCCTCCTATGCGTTTTATCCTCAATTCCTCATAATAAATCCTTATCACAATCAAAGCCAAATAATCTCTTTATTATCTGTAGCTAGTGTCACTTTCTCTCAATACATTACGACCGCACCGCACAGTTAGCGCAGTGGCTGAGCGATTGGTCGCCGCGCTGCGTGTCGCGAGTTCAATCCCCACACGAAACAAATAGAGGATGTAAACAGATCCGGGGTTGTGGGACTGTTCGAAAGAGATACCGTGACCCCGGAAAACAAAGGGCGATGAAGGAACATGGATGGGTTTTAGTCAGTAAAAGTCTGACACTCCCTCCTGCTCCGCCCAGAGCGGGAGAAGTCATTTGATGATTTCCCATCCGAAAAAAAAAAGGATGTAAACAGACTCTTCACGAAGCCGTTAACCAAGCATTTTGTACATTAAACTAAGTAAGCCTACGTAAAAATTATTGCTGGGAAATAACTTTTTTTTGGGGGTGAAAAATCACGTTTTACGGTAAAACTCAATGTAACGCATTCTAAACATTGTGCTGATGGATAGAATAGTGTGGGTGTCGTCGAGGTGTTTAAAGTAAAGTTCTTACTTTAAAAACATGTAATAAAAAAAAATTATGTAAAAAGGTTGTAACTTTGACCCCTTAACTTTATCTCCCTAACTAGAAGGTTCCCAGGTATGGTCTAGAACAAAAATGAAATATCACAATAATGGGAAGAACAAGTGCCTGTCGGCTTCGTTAAAAGCCTTTTTACACTCTTTCTAAGAAAAATAAAAAACTCAGTAAAACTATATGGCCGACCTGGAAAACGATCCCCGCACTCCATGTTGAGCTCTAGACTAACGTTACGTTCCTATAGAATTTCTCTAAAATATAAACATTATTTAGTTAGTAAGTAAGTAATCGATGTTTCTTTTAAAAACGTTAGCGATCATGTCCAAGTAGTTAGCTAAGTCAAGTGAAAACTTGTGAAAAGATTATCTCCACTTACATGGCTTCCGTCTTCAGTATTAAATGGAAAAATTAGGGATTAGTGCATTAGCTTACTAGGTAATTGAGCAATTACAGAACAGGAACAAAACGACATGTATTACAAACATGTGTAGGTTTAGTACTATTATAGTAAGTTTATCTTGGACATTACTGACATCGGTGGAGGAAAACATCGTGAGAAAATCAGGACTTTTAATGAATAACATAAATCACGCCTGTAATCTCCAATAGGTTAGCCAGAGGGGTCCCTAATAGTACACACACATTTCGCCAGTTATATTTAAGCCAACCAGGTACAAATCCAGACTCCGTGGCTGGTACTGAGAAATTCTTAATAAAAAACCCGATAACAATTTTCCCGACCCGGGCATCGAACCCAGGACCTCGTGCTCGGCAGTCGCGGTTGACTAACAAGGCAATGGTGATGAAATATCATCATCATCATCATCATCTCAGCCGAAAGACGTCCACTGCTGGACATGGGCCTCCCCCAAAGGGGGGTTTTGCCATAATCGCCACGCACAAAGTGATGCACTTGTGTAAACCGGGGCCGTTACCTTTTGAATAAAGTAATTTTCTTTCTTTTTGTCTTTCAAATAAAAGTAGTTTTTCAATAAAATAGGCGAGACGACACAAAAAACAATTAGTCCGTCAGTTAGATTATCAAAAAATATTTAACCCATGTTTTTTCTTTTGTTACGTAAACCAAAATTGACGAAGATATGACGCTTTTAATATTCTCAATACGTCACGCCTAGGTATATTTTTTAGCTAGTTCCGACGTCACGAGCCCTCACTCCCGAATTTTGATGCGTTTTATCTTAGCCAATATTCATTGATTTACAAAAACAAAAAATACGTGTCCATTAATTTCCAATACTCTAACTGACTGACTAAATAGATTTGCAATTTTTTGAGACTGTCGTCATGCCTAATGAAGAGAAAACAAAACAGTTCTGTCTTTAAAATGTGAAATACCTCATAAAGATTTTTACATTACGTTTTCTCATAAACATGATGCGATCAAATTTTAATTAGTAGGTAATTTAATAATTTAGATTACGTCTTAATTAGCAAAGTTGTGTTATTAATTTTGAGATCTTATTAAAGATGGTGTCGGGAAAAACGGCCAAGTTTTTTTTTTTAGGCATGGAAATTTTGAAAAGATACACAATGAATTTTTAAAGTTACGTCTGCCTCTCATAATTTCACTGTCAGGCAATGCCAGCCTGAGAGTTCCATAACGGTGAAGAAAAACATAGTGACGAAACCACCATGACCTACAACCAAAAATTCAAAGACATGTGACATTTACAAGCTCTGGGTTCGTGTTGTGGTTTATAGTCTATTCCCTCTTATAGAGAGGAGGCCTGTATCCCAGCGGTGGGAACATTATAGGCTGATTATACTATGTTTATGCAATTTTACCTAACATTACTCATTGACGACAAATGTAATGTTAAAACGACACTAAAAAACCTCTTTAAATAAATATTTTCATATATACTTAAACAAAACAACGAAACTTTACAAGGTACCATTTCGTGTTTCCACAGTTATTATATTATAAAAGCAACGAATACATTTAAAAATGTGTATTTATGTAAAAACGTACGTGTCCAGTTTTATTTCAACTGAAAAACGTTGGAAACTATAATTTGTTTGCGGTGTGTTGACCACCCGTTGTTCCAATTGTCGAAATAAATTACTCTGGTTACAGAAACCATGTGTGAATTTATTTGGTTTTATTTTCGTATACAAAACTCTTTGATCCATTTATAGAGAGAATCGTTAACTGTTTTATCGATACTAAACTAGACATTTAACGAGAACTCGGTTGTGAGTCGCAACTGTGGGTGCAGATTTCATTCTTATTTTGTAAATAAAATGGTGCGTTTGTTGAACTTTTGAGGTTCCGTACCCAAAGGGTAAAAACGGGACCCTATTACAAAGACTCCACTGTCCGTCTGTCCGTCTGTCTGTCACCAGGCTGTATCTCATGAACCGTGATAGCTAGACAGATGAAATTTTTGATGAAAGTCCGACTCGCACTTGGCCGGTTTTTCTTAGAATGGGGTGAATGAGTTCATTTGAGGCTCGATACAGAAGTACTCAGATACGTCATCAATCATCAATTTTAATTGATCAGAATATCTTCACTATATTTGGTTGGCTTACAGCTAACAATACAAACAATTAAAGTGATACAAACATCGAAAAGCCATTTACAAGCCTCCACAGTTAGCAATAAACCATTGTTGCACTAACTAATAACTAAGCCTAATATAAGTAAGCATAACATAACATAATAACAAAGAATAGGACTAAATGTAATATTATTAAATTTAACTAATAAATTATAAATACACAAACAACGCTTTTAGACAAGGCAGTACTAATAGGCGAGACAACAAAAAAAAACTAATTAGTCCGTCAGATGGATTTCTAAAAAATATTGAACACGTATTTTTTCTTTTGTTACGTAAAGCAAAATTGACGAAGATATGACGCTTTTAAAATTCTCCATACGTCACGCCAAGGTATAATTTTTAGCTAGTTCTGACGGCACGAGCCCCCACTCCCGAGTTTTGATGCGTTTTATCTTTGTCAATATTCATTGATTTACAAAAACAAAAATATGTGTCAATTATTTTCCAATACTCTAACTGACGGACTAAATAGATTTGCAATTTTTTGATACTGTCGTCATGCCCATTATCGCTAAGCTGCTTGCAAACAAATCAATTGTAGAAGATTGTGGGAGTACTATTTAGGTACACCTCTGCCTAACCCTTGGGGGATTACAGGTGTGATGTTATGCATCTTCAAAACAATTTAAATGTTCTCAATCCGTCATATTTTCTTGGAGTTACCAAGTACTACTTAGCTTAATATTTTGGACTTCTTCGAAGCGTGTCGATGCAACTAAATTGTGTCGGCCCAGGAACTGCACCCCTAGCCAAGTTGACAATCTACAATCGTTAGCGCTAGTAAAAAACTATTCAAATGAATGGGAATGACATCATCTCAACGTTAAATCACGTGATCAACACAAACGAATAGAAAATTCGTAGACAAGTTTACATCGTTCAAAATGATAGAATAGAATGTTATCGTTTCTACAAATTTGATCGCTAAACTCTTTGGTAAACGCTCACCATAGACTAAAGTGTAGGTTTTTTCTAAAGACATTAGAGAACGAGCGATCGACTCAGTCGTGTCAACTTGGCTACCAATTTAGCGCTTTCTACAATCGCTTACGCCGAGGCGTTTACGATTGTAGAAAAAGAATCGATACGAAACGTTTGTAACTTGGTTAGGCCTGCTGAGCTACTAGTTTGGCACTTTCGGTATCGTCAATCAGTTCCTGTAGTCAACAAACAACAGGACACGATATTAAGTGCACCATCGTTTGTGTATTAACATAATATTTTGCACTGACAGCTTTCCAATTTAGACTTGTTAATTAATGTTAATATTTGATTAATTTATTTTAACTACCAGCCATACCAGTCTAAGACGAAACCACACAGCCAACTATCATTCTAAGACGTGACGTCACACGGAATTATTAAAAACATATTACTACGACCTTCCTTAATTGTATGTTTCTTGTTTCCTTCAGTATGTCATTAATGTAGGAAAGATATAGAGAATATTCGGATGTATCACTAATGCTCCGCATAATTTGATATTCCTGCCCGAATCTTGTGTGTGCCCGATGTTAGGCGGTAACCTAGACGGAGTAGAGGTAAATATTTGATATGGAGCGTTCCTTTTGGTGGGAAGGGAGGGTTTTAGTGTGAGCGGAGCGGAAATACTTTACGTCTTCTTCTATCTTTTGATTTCATAACCAGCGTTTCTTAGGTTAAATTCGTAAAAAATCTTGAACTTTGAATATAATATTTTTTTTAATGTTTTTATATGTTTTTTTTTAAGAAATATTTAAAAATGTAAATAATAAGATGATAAAATAAATAAAGAAGATAATAATATTAGGTAATTTATTAAGGTTCATAAAGTTTTGTAGTACATGAAGGATTTACCAAGTATGCATTAATAATTACATGTTGTAGGTACAACCATTTGCTGGGTGAATCTGGTCTCCTAGCTAGATTGCTGAGCAATCTGTATTTACAAGAGTAAAACAGTTTCTTAAATAAAACAAATTAGAACGATGGTAGGTCGAGTGAGTGTGTATGTGTGTGTGTGTGTGGATTTGAATAATAAGGAATAGGATTACTTTCAAGTGTCACTAAATACTTTTCAGTCTCGTCGTAGGTTTTATTCAGGAGGAATGTACGGAGGGCAAGTTTGCATTTGCTGTATGGTAAATTAAAGATGTATATGGACGCGTTAATTTTATTGTACAAGCAAGGGCCAAGATAGTAGAAAAATATCTTTGTGTATTTAAACTGATTTTGTGGAACAGTATAAATCATATCTATCCGTCGTTTGGTAATATTGTTAAGAGGGGTTTTTAATTATTGCAGAAGAAAAGTTTGCAGAATGAAATGATGACCTTATTTTGAGGACCCCACAATTTAATTCATCATCGTCACCTTTCTGCTCTTGTCCAATTCTATTTGGGGTCGGCGTAACATGTTATCTTCATCCATAGTCCCCTGTGAGACGTCACGGCATCATTTACTCCTTTCATACACAATGAACTCTGTAAGGAATAGAAAGAAACATTGCTTAATTAAATTTATATAAAGAAAGAAAACCTTTAGAAAATACCGGGGTGTATCACTTATCCAGGAATGATCCAAAGTTTTGACCGACTGTTACAAACTAAAAGAGCAAGAGCTTCATGCTTTTTTGTATTATGTAGGTCTAGTAAGGAGACCAGCCTGCATAGCTATTCACAACGTCGTATGTCTATCTCGCTCATTTTCGGTTGGTTTTTGGTTGACGACTTCGTGAAGGGTCCGTTTACATCTTGTACGTCATTTGTGTCATAGTGCATCATAAGTGAGAAAAGTGTAAATAAATAAATCCGCTGATATGTCATCGTATAGCATATAATTGTCAACAAGACTTTTATTCTTTATCTTTTTCTGTTATCATTAGGTATATCAAATTCCCGACCTATCAATCAATCCCACCATCTTTGACATAACGAACACCCAGTTGAAAATCAATATTTGAATACGTTTTTTAAACTTTTATTTTCATATAAAAGTTGCCATAGCCAAAAAGATTTCTACTTTTCACAAAAGCGAGAACGAAAATTCCATTTTAAATCACTGTAGTTTTCATTTCAAAATCTGAAGCTCTGTCGTTATAGTGGTCACCAAATCAAATTTCAGGCTCCGAAAACTACACTGAATTTACTGTAGAAATACAGGATGGACACCAAATAGGTCAGTCCGTTTTATCGTGTTAGCAAAAATGATTAAACTTTAAAGTTAGTAGAAATAGTTTATTACCTGAATTCAAACATAAAGGCAGAGTTTGTTCAGAACTGCTGAAGGCGCTTTTCAAATCAAACATAAAGCGTAGGAAATGTTTCGAAGTTATCTCGTTGAGTCAAGAAAAAATGTTTTATCTTAGAGTAATGTGCACTGCAATAGGAATGAATAAGTTTTCAGAGTGGAGCGGAACTTTTTCAGTTCAACTATTCATATTTTCTGAAAAGGTTATTTTCATTTACTTGGTATTTTTTCCTAAACTGCAAAACAACTTCTATTCAATGTCGATAAATATTACGAGAACGAGAAACGATAAATATTAAAGTGCAGGTTACCAAGAGTTCAACTCAGGGTATGCCCAGACCCGTGATCAGCTCCACAGATTTTTATCGCGACTTCTCCCGAGCATGTTCCATAGAATTTATTTTCAGACACAAAGCTATGTGATCATCGATTCACATAGTATGAGCATGTAATGTGGGTGGAGGAACTAAGACAATGTCGTGAAGAGAGTTGTATGAATAATACGATGACGGAAGACTTATCAGATGATGACTAATAGAGAAGTATTGAAGAAGAAGAAAAAAAGTCCCCAAATAAATTAGAATAGTGCAAGAGAATGGTGAATCATCATTATGGACAGAAATACGAATAGGTAGAACACTTACACTTATTTCATATCTTCGTAGAGCAGTTGCAGGTAATCATATACTTTGGACTTTTACTTTTTACTTTTTTTTTACTTTGATACGCCTCCCAAAAGTAATCAAAATCAAAATTGAATTTCCATTTTAAAACACCCCGAAATACTTTCACAAAGCGTCGTCTTATCAGCAAGCTCGCCACCCAAGTAAAGTCCTCCCAATCGAGACAATTCACCCGGAATGTCAAGAATTACGCAATATAACCTTCGCAATAAATTTTCCATTAGCAAAGCCATCCCCGACCGACGATGGTACGCATGCTAATATACAACCAGATGTAAGAAATTGTTCCTACAGTTAATATTAATAATAATGGCGTATTACAAATATTATTGCGTGTAGGGGGTAATAAAGGGATGATGAAATGTTTGTATTAAGGAGAACATTAAATATGGAATGGGAATTTTCCTTGAATTTTTTCAGAGGAGTTTTATTATGCAGGGTTGTGTTGAGTGATGTCAGTCTTTAAAGGGTAGTGTAAGAACTAGGGTAATAATATTTATAGGTGGTACAAAGGTGTACCTAATACTCAATAGGTTTACGTTTGGCCTGCCAAGCGTGGAGATTACGGCAAATTCCTCCCATCATGGGAGAGGCTTATGTCCAGCAGTGGACGTTATGGGCTGTTGTTGTTGTTGTTGTTACGTTTGGCCACAAGCCATGATGCGGTCTAGGGTGAAGTACGCTTGCCTAAATAAAATAATGATAAATGAAAGAACAAAATAGCCACCAACAACATAGGTTACTATTACTTTGGGACACTTCGGTTCAACATAATAAACCCGAAAAATGACTGACCGTTGAATATTCAATTTGCAGTCTACATTTTATGACTTCGGGCTCATGGCCGGTTGGGTTATAAGAATATAGTGCGGACATATACCGAGGGAATTCGAAAAACTGTTAATCAAAGTTTCAAAGGACTTTTCACATTTCATTGTGTTTTTTATGTGGTCATAAAAGTATTTGATCAAACTGAAGGCAGTAAATATACAATGGTATGTAAAACGGTACCTACTCTGGTTTTGGTTTAAATATTAATAGTCAGATAGTCAGATCAATAAATGATGTTTACATTAATGACAATGTAAATACGTCAAACTTACTGTCATAGTTTGGTTACATTTAAATCAAACACATTCAAATATTTACGAGCGATAGACGGGACAAGTCGAAGAAAATCGTAATCCAATACTTGTTCTACTTGGTAACAAGTCGCTCTGTCGGGTGTCATACTGGATTTATCACGACGTATTCGTGTGTCAAAATAGAAAATCTTCGAAATCAAAATGTTTGTTTAAAAAATCCTATGTCCGCTCTGTTAGTCTTTTAAATCTCTTTGATTTAAATTAACTGATGATTATAAGACAAAATGAGAAAACATGTAAAGCTTTGAAATTACAGACAAGCAAGTTTGGTGATTAAAAATCGTTCCTGCTCTATATCGGATAGTTTGTATTCGATAGTTCCCAAATTCATCGACGAAATAATTTATTCATACTGCCCCAATCGGATTATTGGAACACGGCTCAATAAACGAACATTTATTGACCTCCAAAGCTTCCCTAAATCATCCAATAAACAGTGGTCTGTCTGCATCATTTGAGAAATCATATTTTCTGCTCACGTTTCGACTTCGAAAAATATGTAAGCAATAACGAAGGTTGGAGTCATAGACCAGAGAATAGTCGCGTAGTCGAAGAGACGACAGTAGAAATATCATTCGTGCAGACGTCGACAGTGTGTTACGAAGACGATTTCTATCACGAGCCGCTTTCATAGCCGTCTTTACTATAAGTAACTTATGCCGCAATTGATGTCGTAGTACGAATAAACGGTGACATGTTTGGTATGCTTGGACTGCCTCGTTGGTCGAGTGGTAGCAAGCACGACTGCTGAGCATAAGGTCCTGGGCTCGATTCCGAGGTCGGGTAAAGTGTTATTAGGTTTGTTAGTAGCAGCCACAGAATCTAGATTTGTGCCCGGTTGATGGCGATAGGCTCGCCCCTATTAATAAAATAATAATAAATAGTTTATTGGACTCATTAAAATATAGCCTAATACAATGTCATCCATTATGGGTCGTACAAAAAGGCTGCAACGACGCCTGACTTCCAAACTAGGTAAAGAACCTGTATCTTGGAAATCCGTACACTTCCATGGACAAAATTTCGTTATTATAATTATAGAATTAATTGATGACAATTCCAACACTGGTAGACTACAAAATTTAGATATTTAACATTATACAATCATTACATTAAAACTGACTAAGAAATAGAGAAAATTAAAAATCGTGCAATAATTAAACAAGGAATTTAAGTGTAGTAGTATTTTGTGTTTGGTGTGGGGTGTGATAGTGTGTATGGGTGCTTTGGTGAGTGTGTTACTGGTGTAAAATGAGTGTGAGTGTTTTGGTGTGTACGTAATTCTTCTGTATGTTAGTTCAGAGAACGAATATGATGATGTTAGTTCTGGCCTGATGTTACATCGGGACATTTATAATTTTTTTACATTACATGGAACTTAAAACATAACTGGCGAAATGTGGGTGTGCTATTAAGTACACCTCTGCCTTACCCTTCAGGGATTACAAGCGTTATGTTTTATGCTTGTTATGCATGGAAAGTATTGGTAAAGGAGCCTGGAACAGTAACCATCAAGGCATTTTCATGCTCTATGTTTGTAGTAGTATTAGGAAAAACATTAGGACTAAGTCGTAATAGAGAAAATGAGACAGAAATGGGTTCTATTAATTTTATTATGATGCTGTTATTCGCAGCGTCTTTGTAGTAACGATGTTACCTCGTCGTCTCGCCTAGTCTAGTTTTCTTGCAAAAAGTATGAGGAAATTCGAGCAGGTGTCTGCCTTTGAAAGTGATACTAATTGTTTGTTTAGAGGAGACTACGTTTTAATTAAGACATTGGTGTAAAGATAGAATAATTATCCTTATCAAAGAATATCATTGAGGAAGTTCAATTGACTGTTATAGCTCAGGCAAAGTGTCTAAAGTGTATTGTAAAAAAGCCAACGTAAAAAGACTTGATTGTCTTGCCCGCTGTCCAAATAATATTCCTTTTTTTGATTGACTTTTAGTACAGTATCTGCTTCTGTTATCCGTTGATAACACGCGTTTAGATACAGCCATCTCCGCTAAAAAAATATAAGAGTATAAATTCAAATATTAAAACACTGTGCTTTTCATATGGCGTAGAAATATTTTGATTAAAAGAAATATTTAGTCACGTTGTCCATCATTCTGAATACAGAGAGTATTAAACATCAAATAGCATTTGTTTTTCTAAAACTTGCCAGAATAACGACGTTTAACATAGGTAGGTATACGAAAAGTTCAGAAGAAAAAACACAAATGAATGTTTACGACCCAGTAAAAGTTAACTATTAGAAAAACTTACGGTTAAGGGTGATGGAAACTGTTTCCAATAGTTCACACTGAATTTATTACGGAACGGTTCACGATGTGGAGCGTAGAAAAGTTTATGGCTTTGCTTTTAGTACTAATTTTAACATCTTCAGGAACTGGTTTTCACGTATTTCCGGTCAAACGTGGTAGTGACTGTATCTGTGCGTATATATCCATTGTTTAGGTAAGCACTACAACTACAGCAGTTCATAATTCGCAGCAGTGCATGGTGCGGATTCATGTGCGTATTGTATAATTATCACTTGCTTCGGTGAAGGACAACATCGTCAGGAAACCAGCATGCCTGAAAGATATTTTAAAAATATCTTTCAGGCCGCCCATACAAACGCGGCATACAAACTCTGATACATCACAACACTGATCACTCTTTTAGTCACATGCAATTCGTCCGTCCTCATCACATGCCCATACCAAGACAGTCGATTCCCTTTCAACTTTTCTGTAACTGAGGCTACTTTCAAACTTCCTCTAATATTCCTCGGATTTCATTCTTGTCACACCACACATCCACCTCAACAGTCTCATCTCCACTACATGCAATCGTTTTTCATCCATCTTCTTCACAGCCCAACATTCCGATTGATACAGTGCGACAGGTCTAATCACGGACTTGTATATTTTCGATGCAATGTTGTAAGTACTTATTTTTAACAAGAATTTGTGTGTTAAACTACAACTAAAACCCCGGCCACCTACTGAAAAATCACGCTCTAATTAAATTCGGGATTTAGAAGTTATAAGCGACGAAGTCGGGGTTCATAATCACGAATCGATTTACGCCGTATTCATCAAAATAAACGGATAAATAGTTGAGGCGCTACGGAGGAACATACGTAAATACAAACATATATAGACTGCTAAAATATGATAACCTTTCCTTTTGACTTCGCCGTAGTCGGGTAAAAAGTCGCTAACAATCGCTAAGCTGAAGTTCCTTTTATAATTATTTAGTTACGTCTCTTTTATAAAACAATTTCAACCCACGCTCCCAAAATAACACTCGAGTAACAACTTTTTCAGCAAAAATAGCTACTAACAATCCTTTTACAGAAGATAAGAGATTCCAATTACCTCCCAAATTGCTTTCATTGCATCTCTAAGTACGTTTTAAAGGCACCCTTCTACGTTTTAGAGGCCCCTTCTACGTAGGCCTCCTCCAAGAATGTATGAATATTTTTGTGACCGGAAATTGCTCCCAGACGAACCCTTTTCAGGCTTTCACTCTATATTTCAAAGGCTTCAGAAATTCGTGAGACGAATTAAACTCTGTGGTAACGAAGAATTGATTATTGTATATTCATTTGACGTGTCATTTTAATATTAAATTGGTTTGATGAATATTCACTGTTTGAAGATAGTGGTGTTTGTTTACATGACTTGACGGTTGAAGGCTTTGTTCAAAAGAGATGATTATTCCTTTTTGCTCCATCAAGCATCATTGTTTTGTCTCGTTGGAATATTATTATTAACCGAATTTGAACTGGTAGACTTTTCATCTGATCAGAACGACACAAAATAAGTTAAAAGAAGAAAGAACATAACCTTCTATATAAGTACACAACAAAACGAGTCAATTTTTAGGTTAATTTGTGCTTGCTTAGCTTGGTCTGTGGATGGGTGACCACCCATTTCGTACCAAGTTTCTTCCGTGCCTCGGAAAGCACGTTAAGCTGTTGGTCCCGGCTGTCATTTGTAGATCTTTGACAGGTTACTGCCCCAAAAGTTTGACCAGTCTTACCCAGGGGTATCGTATTACCCAGTAGCAGTAGCTCGTGGTAAAGCTGTTGATGTGAAACAGCTATAGGCGCGGGTAAAACCAAAAAACAGCGTGGTGACGCATGCCGTGGCGACACGTCGCCAACTGTCAAGTTGTCAACCCGGCCCGAATAATCCCGAACATTACAGACCTGTTGAAGTAGCATAAGATTTACATATTTTTACAACAAACCAGCTGGTCTCGGGGCACAGCGTTGGGTTACATTCTCGTGACTTGGAGTTCAATCCCAGCCTAATGATTTTCTTTTTGTGAATCGAGTCATTTTGTTTTTATTTTCTTTTATTTAATTTTTCATTATCCATATTTAGTTCCTGTCATGATCTGTTCCTATAAGCATATTACTTGTACAAAATAATATCGATGTTTCACATTTGTCAGGCGTCCCGTGACGGCTCACATATATTTTACATTATATATGTACATATAATGTACAGGAATCGTTTATCCCTAAGCCCTCTACTTCATAAAATAAAAAGAAAGATATATCAGTACCTACTTTAGGGATTTGTTTAAAATAAAAGAAACGTCAATCCTAAGTTATTCCAAATTCTTGCGCAGCTGAGCCGTCAATGGGTTTTGGCGTTCAATCATATCTGTGCCAGGCTTACTCAGCTTACGGAGCTTTGGATCCGTTTTTTTTTACATTTCAGGGACGAAATAAAATTCTCCATGTGTTCCATTCCGTGTTTTGGTAATCCATGGTATGCAAGCTTATGATAGGATGGAGTAGAGTTATGATTGTTCATAACTGTTTCTTGATTTCGTATTACTATGTTTCTCCAAATCAATCTGACTGAGCCTAATCCGTTTATCGGTTGGTCCTCATGTTCTTCAACGGGCGCTGTCAGTTGTGACTGGTCATCTCTTAGTTGCCATGGCTTATTTGAATGTTTATTTTTGAATTGTATTTTTTGTTTTTACTATGGACACTTTTAACGTGCACATCTTGCTACATTGTTCTCACATAATATACCATCTCAACATGAATGATGTAACCAAAATTTTGTAACAATATTTTGATTTAAAAGAGTGTCCATGGAGTTTCTTGTCCGTTCTTCTCCATAGAGATCTTCGCTAGGGAATGGGCAACCACAGTACTTTTACAGTTTTATGTCTTGTGACTGGGACTGTAGCTACATTTAATTTTCATCTTTGTTTCAACAATTCAAAAGTGCCTGTTACTGGCCTACTTGAAATAAATGCTTTGATTTTTATTTTTTGATTTTGTTTAGATTTCTAGACTGTTTTTTTTTAACATAACTGGCGAAATGTGAGTGTTAGCATATTAAGTACACATCAGCCTAACCTTTCGGGGACTACAGGCGTAATGTTATGTTATGTGACTCCACAATGGAAATGATTTCATTTATCATCGTCTTCTACAATAGAAAATCTGTGAAATTCACTTTCAACTTCTTTGTCGTGTAGTTAGTGCCTAGCCTGCTGTCAGAGATTTTATGCCGCTCATGGGCCCTGACTTGGCTTAAATTCACTTTAAAATCGTTCTTCGGATAGGAATACCTTCTTTTTTTTCTGATGGGAAATCATCAAATGACTTCTCCCGCTCTGGGCGGAGCAGGAGGGAGTGTCAGACTTTTACTGACTAAAACCCATCCATGTTCCTTCATCGCCCTTTGTGTTCCGGGGCCACGGTATCTCTTTCGAACAGTCCCGCAACCCCGGCAGGCATCGGTCCTTGCACCTCCTGCCTTGTGTATTTAATGTTGGCTTCCCTTTTACACATGTATCTTAATGTTCACATATAAAAGAAAGAAAGAAAGAAAAACCATTTATTAGCCCGCACAGGACAATACACATACTTTAAAAAAATGGCGAGATTCAGTACACAGTAAAGTTACACATTTATGTGAAGTATAATAATTATAATAAATATGAAAAAAAAAATTACACCCCGCGTAACCATACTGTTAAAACAGGTATTTCAAAGAATAAGTCGGCCTTGGTCTGATTTTTAAAGGTTACACAAACTTACATAAAAACCTCATTAACCCTGTAATGAAACACCAGAATTAGTACACACTTTACGTACCTACAGAAAAAACCCATTAGCCTTCAAAAATAAAACACAGGCCGTTTCATAGATCCGTAAAAACTTCAGTTACGGCTTAAATTATAAATATTTTTATAAGGCAATTCAAGCAAAAAAGATAATAACTCCACGTGCCAGATGTTTGAGATGGTTCTAGGAATAAAACGGAAAACAAAAATTTTGTATTGACAACATTTGGAAAAATACTCAGTGACCGTTTTTAACAATTTGCCTTTTTTTTCGGATGGGAAATCAAAATCCTTTCGCTCTGGGCGGAGCGGAAGGGAGTGTCAGACTTACTGACTAAACCCATAAATGTTCCTTCTTCGCCCTTTGTGTTCCGGGGCCACGGTATCTCTTTCGAACAGTCCCGCAGCCCTGGCAGGCATCGGCTCTTCCGATCCCTTTCTTAATGCTGACATCTCTACGAGGCGCGCGTGAAATACGAACGCGCCGTCGACTCGTCCTGTCGTCATAAGACGGAAGCTAGCCCATTGCTCACCGTCCACAGGTCTATGGCTACGGTGGCCGGGGGCCACGTGCACGTGGACACTCGGTGCGTCTCCCGCGGCGGCTGGGACGTGAGGTTCTCTCCCTCTCACGTTCCACCACCTCCTTCGCTAGCATGACATTATTACCGGGAAAATGTAAAATGGATGTAATTGTTGTTCGATCTTTGGAAAATTTCTAATTCCTTTTTAATTGAACACCAAGCGACAGCTAAATATAAATGCTTAATTTAAAACGTGCTTTTAGATTTACAATGCTTACTTGAAAATCTAACAGCGTGCTTCTAAACATTCATTTATTCTTGTGTTAGAGTAAACCAGGGATTCCAAAAGTGGTCGATATAAACGAAAACTGATTTTGGGGGTCGACGAAGCTTATAAATAGAGCCCAATTTACTTTACACAAGTTTTTATTTAAAACTTTCGAGAAACTGTAGTTGCGTTGTTGTAGTTGTGTGCTATAAGTTGTGTTACGTTATATTATATTGATAAATTTTGATGAGAAAATGATGTCAAGTTTACTCACTTAACCAACCGCAAAGATTTTAAATTGGTAAATCTCTCTCTGCCTAGCCTTTTCCCAACTATGTTGGGGTCGGCTTCCAGTCCAATCGGATGCAGCTGAATACCAGTATTTTACATGAAGCGACTGCTTATCGGACCTCCACAACCCGGTTAGTAATACGATACCACTGATACTGGGTAATACGATACCACTTGGTAAGACTGGTTTTACGAACCAGTAACGACTTTTTTTTTTTTTTTTTTTGGGACAAGCCCGCCACACTGTTCCCAAACCACTGTAACTCCTGAAAGCCAGAATCAACAGTGGCGACCACCAGAAAAGCGCCGAGACAATGAAGCTCGACGAAGTCCCAGAGAATGAATTTAACTGTCTTGGATCCCGCAACGAAATTAATCAGAAAAGTATAGTGGAGGAGTAGGAAAAAACCGTAATTTCCACTTCCCTCCATTTCAGCAGGAGACAGAACGAAACAAGGCCAATAGGCACAAAGGGACGTTTACAACTGGGATAGGCCCAGTTGCCTAGCACCACGGATAAATATTAACATTAATGGGTCCTAAGTTGTGAGCTGTTATATTTGATTCCAATAATAGGTATGGCAAAAACGCTTGAACGCACGGAAATTTGTTCTAGTTTCCACAAGGTCTGTATAGTAAATAACTCCGGATGTAACCTGTACACTATCCAACATAATGTTGCGTTCATTCTGCCAAAGACTGCACTCCCATAAAATGTGATGTGCTGATTGTTCATATTCGCAGTCAGATGTGGAACATTGACAAAAAGGCGAGTCAACAAGCTTGAAGGAAAATAATTTACTCTTAAAGTTACCATGACCGGTGAGAAATTGGGCAACACAGTGATCAACATCCAACCATGTCCTGGCCAGCCGCTCACGAACGGATGGAAAGAACTGGTGGAGGTGTCGGCCCTTGATGGAATTATCCCACCTACCTTGCCATTCAGACAAAAGTTCCTCCCAGACGTCGGTCTGTGGTTTGAATAATCTAGCAATCTTAACACGGTCACGTAGGGTTAAAAAGTCTGCGTCCGCGGTCTCACGTGCGTTATAGTACATTGCAGCCCGTCGCTGCACTTCAAGATCAACTGGAAGTACACCTGCAAGTACCGGTAAGGCTTCAGTACTAACCGTCCTATACGCTTTGCATAAGAATATCAAAGCCAAACGCTGGCTTTGAAGCAATTTACGTCGTGCCGCTCCTATGGTGGCCCTATCGGCCCAGACAGGTGCCCCGTAGCACATACACCCCAAGTAAGTAGCCCCATAAATGGTCTTTAAAGTTATAAATGACAGACCCCACGTAGATTTTGATATTCTCGTTAAGGCATAAAAGTTCTTTTTAGCTTTTTCACCGACAGTTTTTATATGATCTATGAATGAAAAATTTCTCTCTAAGACCAAACCAAGGTAGCACACGGATTGCTTTCTTTTCACGGGAACGTTATTAAATTTAATACTAGGCCACGATTTAAGATTACCTTTTAAAATTAGTTGATAAGTTTTTTGCGGTGCAAAGGTCAGACGGTTTCGATCGCCCCACTGAGATATTAATCGTAGGCAAGTATCAGCTAAATTCTCGAGACCAGCCCGAGTACTCGACTGAATGAGCAGCAGGCCGTCGTCCGCGTAACCGGTTAATGAACAGCCGGGAGGAAGGGGAATCGCGAGAAAATCATCAAAACCTAAATTCCATACATACGGAGCGATTACCGACCCCTGAGGACATCCCATGGTAAGGGACTTTGACATAGAATAATGACCGAGTTTGAGTTTCGCGGAACCATTTAAAAAGTAAGAATAAACAAGATTATATATGTTTTTATAGCAGCCACGATTCTTCAGTTTAAGTAGTAGCATCGGCCACCATGCGTTATCAAAGGCCCCGGAAATATCTAAAAAGATTCCAACCACGTACTTGTGTTCCGAGTTATTAACAATTTTTCTAACAGAAAGTGCCGCGTCTACGGTAGATTTTCCCACGGTGAAACCGAATTGGTTGTTATGAAACTTTGGCCCGTCTGGCAGCAAACGTGGAACGATAAGGCGCTCCAGGAGTTTTCCTAAAGATGGCAGTAGGGTTATGGGCCTGTACGACTTAGGGTCGTCCGGTGGCTTATCACCACTTTTTGGAATTATTCGTATAAAGCCACGTCGCCATACGCGAGGGAAAACGCCGTCCGCAATACATCGGTTGAAAACAGATAGAATGGCGTCGCCCGCTGTTTTACACGCTTCTATTATCATCCGATTAGATATTTTATCTTCACCTGATGATTTGTTAAGAGGCAGTTTCCTGACAACATTAATGAATTCGTCAATGGATGGAAGGTCTGACGCTGGTGATTCAGGTGGCACAGCAGCCCACGCTCTGATCTGTTGATGGTAGTCATTGTCATTTACCGGCGAATCATCAGGAATCAGACTATTTAATAGAACTTCGGTTGTTTCCTCAATACCGGTGGTGTGTTTATTATTGACTTTAATGTTCTGGACAAACGCCAGGTCGACTGATCGATTAGCTTTGAATTCGTGATACAAAGGAGACCACGGACCTTCTTTATCTAATTTTTCTACTATTTTTCGCAGTAAATTACCCTTGGATTTTTCCACCGATGCTCTGTAGCGGGACTTGGCAACTCTAAACGCATTTAAAGCAAAGTTGAGTGGGTCTCCGGTGACCTTTTGTTTTTTAAGCTTGTTTAAATGCCTACGCGCTCGGCGATAGCTTTTACGTTGTTCAATTAAGTAGTCACACCACCAATCACATCTATGGATGTTGGTCATAGATGCGCGACCAATGGCGATGTCAGCACAGTAAGTGAAGGTGTCTGACATAATTTCAGCACTTTCTTCAGCTGACAGCCCATCACGAGTGAAGTCTTTGGCGTGACACGCAAAAAGCGAGCTAAAGAATTCCCAATTCGCGCCTTTACTTTTATATCTAAAATTACCAGTGATATGAGATGGACCTTGAGAAGACACCGGAACAAATTCGTACACGATCAGGCGATGATCACTACAAGACGCATCTGGTAGGACACGCCACCTATCCAAGCGTACGTCTGCACTAGAAAGTGTGACGTCAATACAAGATTCGCCCATTGGGCTGCAAAAAGTAGGTGGTGCATCTGGGGTATTATGAATTGATAAGTTCATTTCAGCTATAAAATCTTCAACAGCACAACGTCGGTCGAAATCCGTAGACCTAACCTTGCCATACCACAGAGACGATGACGCGTTAACATCAGCGCCAACGATAACTTTACAGCCCGCGAGTGACTGTAAGACATGACGGAGGTTATGTATATGAGGAGCAACAGGGTCTGAGTATTGAAAGTAACAGCTCACAACGTAAACTTTAAAAGAAGCTGATGAGACTTCCGCAACGGCACAGTGGGGCGTCATGAGGTTACGCAAAGACGTTACTGTAAAGTTAGAAGAACGCGCCACGTAAATTCCGGCTCGTGCTTTGCTGTCCAGCTGAACTACTTTGTGACGTAAGCGAGCGTTCTGGTATTGTTCTTGAACAAGTACTATGTCTAAGTTATAATCGATAATTAATTTGTCTAATTCAGAGGTCGCCACCCTATCGTTGTGGAGATTTAATTGTCCTATAGTTAAACTATCCATTATTTTAGTAGTTGGTGTTGAGGATTAACTGTTCGAGCTTAAGTTTGTACGTGGTACACTCGGGAGACCCGCAACGATGGTCAAACGGTTTTTTAAAACGTTTACACGCCACGCAAGTCGGTATAAAATTTAAATTATCCTTGTGCGGGCAGTTATTTGTTTCATGTGCTTCGGAGCAGTTGGCACAGGTAGGTGATTTATTAACGCAGTGTTTCTTAACGTGACCAAACTGTTGGCAATGTAAACAACGAACTACTTCGACATCATCGATGAAACGGCAAGTCGCCCAATCAATAAATAATTTATCTTTGGTGGACACTAAATGTTTACGAACTGTGGACTCGATTTCAATGCCTATCCACTTGCGACCATTATCTAAGGAACGCCTACGAATAATTTTAGTAGACTTAATAAAATCATCCTCATTTATTGGCACCTCGTCTTTAATGTTTTGACGGTATAGCGCGTGCAGAAAAGCATTGTCTTCCATTGAGGATGGGACGTCCTTAACTAATATACGAGGCCTTCGGCCTTTCGGTTTTTCAAGTCTTAAGCCGGCGGACCTAATAGCATCGACCGATTGCAACTTTTTTATTTGGTTGTCATTAGCGACACGTAATACAACGCCAGATTTCGCGGTTTTCTTAACGCCTACTATTTGAAATCCGTCATCACTAGGCTTAATCGCTTTCATTAGCGCTTGTTTAGTCGCGGACGATGACGAGTAATCGGCTAACCGCTCAGCGGTAGGGTAGGCGACGACGCACGGAAGGGGGGCGCGCGACTCAACAGCTGGCCCAACTTTAGGTAGACGAAGTTTCAAAGAATCCGCATACGAAGATTTGTTATAATCACTAGTATTGACGTTAGTAGGATTTAATTTAATTTTATCCAATTCGCGTTTCGCATTGGCTAATTTGGTTTCGTTGGAGGATGATTTTATGGCTAACAAAGAAACAATGGCCGTTACGCGCTGAGTCATGTCCATGATGGCTGATTTATTTGCGACATTAATGCGGGACCCTTGATCATTAACAAGGTCGTTAATTTTTGAGAGATATGCAGACGCCGATGAAACTAAATCGCAATAGTTGTCATTGCTCGCAGTACTGGCGTTTAATATTGGCGAAGGCTTCTCAATTGAGTTGGATGTGTGTAGCCGTTTTGACCTATCCTCGGGCGAGATGTACGAAGGAGACATTTCGCGAAACAAACGTTTTGTTGAGCTAGCGGAGGTCGTCGGCGACCCGGGTGTATGGAATGCATCTCTGCCACGATCAGGCGGGTCATCATTAATGGACAACATATTATAAATTATGAAATTCAAATAAACTATTAGAACGTAAGCAAAGTAACAGAATTAACGGACGATAAAATTATTTAGAGGTACCCACACACCAAAGAAAGTAAATGTACTCACCGAAAGTAAACGAAATTAACTAAAATACCAGTAAAACCGACGTAAAAACACTAAAAAACTTACGATACCAGCACTTAGCACAATAGCACACAACTAGTAACAACTCACGAGCCGGGAATCGATCACGGAACACGAAAATCGTAATTAAAATCAACAGCGAAATAGATTGCATCCAACCCGAGCGAGTGCGCGGAGGGAAGTCAATGGCTTCCAGTCCAATCGGATGCAGCTGAATACCAGTATTTTACATGAAGCGACTGCTTATCGGACCTCCACAACCCGGTTAGTAATACGATACCACTGATACTGGGTAATACGATACCACTTGGTAAGACTGGTTTTCAGACTTTTTTTTGGGCCACTGACTACCTGTAACGACTGTCAAAGATCTACAAATGACAGCCGGAACCAACAGCTTAACGTGCTTTCCGAGGCATGGAGGAAACTCGGTATGGTAAGAAAATTGCCAAGTATTTTGTATTAATAGGAAAAAAACTAGAGATAGATTTTTTTAAGTAATTTAGTTATGGAGGTCTTTCAGTTCATCAGTGGAAATGGGGGTCTCTTGCCCAAAATAGTTTGGGAATCTCTGGTGTGTACGAACATTCGTTTGCGGAACACTGTGGCGGGCCCTTTTTAACCGATTTATTATCAAGGAGGAGGTTATGTATTCCACCAGAATCATTTTTTCTTCTGAATTCTGTACACCGATTACTGCGTGATTACTGCACCGATTCGTGGAAGCCCGCGCGGTGATTTCATATAAGTTTTACTATCTTATTAACAACCGTTTTCCAAAAAAAAAAAAACACTAAAATTGTCTAATGTTTTTTACCGATGCATTGAAAGTATAATAATTGATTTAGCATCAACCACAGACAAAATCACGATTTAAACCTTACATACATAATGTATTAGATAGTTAATGAACCCCCAAGCTGCCAACAGGGAATGTTATTAACATAACAAGGCATTGTAATACAACGTCATAATTATGTAAACATTGTGAGGGTTATTTTCACTGGAGAGAAACCTGTAGGGGGTTAATTTTATAGTGTTATTGTACTGGCAAGAACGTTTCTGTTTAAATTAACAACGATTTTATTATAATAACGTTTGAATTTGCTAAAAATATTATTTCAAGTTATTGTTCAAGGTTTTTTTTCTCTATACAAAGAGTAAGGTACATCGAAAATCAGACAATTACCAAATACACATGATTTTAGATCCCACAAGCTGAAAATTTGGTTATACAAAAACAATACCTGCACGTCCAAAATACACGAAACAGAAGATTTTTCAACAATGAACAAAAAATCTGCTGGTCTAAACTCATGTGCTGAAATCATGGTAACAATTCGCTCGTAGAAGTCCTGTACAACGTCTATTTGAGACCAAATTATCTTACTGTCCCTAACATGAGAATATTCTTCACATAGTATGATTTATATAAAATTCAACGGAGCGGCCATTTTATTTAAGCCTGCTACGTTCCTGTTACGGTCAGTGGCATAGCACGGCGTAACGGACCGAAGCTCGATAAATATTCGAACATACTGTCCTGTGACGTCACAATAGTACAGTAGTTCAATAGAGTATCTACATTTGTCGACATAGAATCGGGTTATGCCGATCAGGAAGAGCTTCATGTCCAAGCACAATGAAAAAGACGTTATTCGTCTCGTTTTGATTCGGACTACGCGAATTGAAATCATAAACTATTTCATTTATTTAATTGTTCCTATCTGACCGATTCTAACCAATCCAGTATCGGTAAGGTAGCAGGTTGGTACAAAAGAAGTGATACCCATAGCCAGCAGTGGGTTAATTCTGACTGAATGATCATGGAGTGTGGACCCTTATATTCCCGAAAAACCGGAAGCGGGAAGAAACAATTTGACCTATTGTAAGCCGCAAACCACAGCTCACAATAAATAATAAAGAAGCTTTTAATTTCAATGAAATTACATCCTTTAAACATGCAAGGTGATATATTTCATGTATTGTAATTTTCACCGCAAATGAGTGGTTAAAATATGAATTTTTAAAACGTTAAAATGTTTGTTTTAATTAAAACTTGAATGTGGCAAGGCTTAAATATAATACATGTGTAATTTTAATTTCTGTAATCATAATTATTTTCTTATTCATGAATCACATATGATATTTTAGTAGCAACTGTTTTTATTTTTTTAAACTATGTTTACTTGCTCACTCTGACCACTTTTCTATAAGCAATCTACAGGCTGAACAAGAATTAATCTTATTCGTATATAATGGACCTGCTCTATATCTGAGCAACCTATGAATCTTAGCCGTGTGGTATCCGGCAGAGTAGAATAGAACCAACCCATTACACTTACGGGTGTCGTATAAGGCGACTAATGTCTGAGGCAGAACACCTTTCGCCTCCGTAGACCAGAGAATGGGCAGCAGCGTTTTCTGTTAGTCTTTCATCACTGCGATCTCCAATCCGCCTGCCAAGCGTGGAGATTACGGCAAATTCCTCCCATCATGGGAGAGGCTTATGTCCAGCAGTGGACGTTATGGGCTGTTGTTGTTGTTGTTGTTTTTGTTATGAATCTAGTCGAATTCGACGAATAGTTGAATCTTATAATTGTAATTTTGTTAATATTGATATTTTTGTATGCTCAAAATCCATATTTAAATCCAATGTCATGAAAATTATTATAAACCAATAATGTTATTAAGAATGTAAGTTAGTCTAGATTTTATTTATTTATTTGTTTTTAGTTTTATTATTACTCTGTTGCCAGCGATTAAATCAAATTGAATTTCTAATTTGCATGATCTAATTAATATTTTGTTTATTTAATTTTTAGTTTAATTTGTAATAATAACTGTAATGGATATATCTATAATTATTTATTATTTCTATAATTATTTTTCAATAATGTGATGTAATTATTATCCTTTTTTTTTCTTACCTATCTAGTGGCACTCATTATCATATTCTCTGATGTTAATATGCGGATAATGTAGTGGGCTGCAATATTGTTAATGTTTTGTATTATCTTTACTCTTTCCAACACACATTGTAGCTGATTATTGTCCCTTAAAAAAAATCTATGATTGCATACGAGCTCCTGTTGTGAAGGTTGGCGGGTAAAAGGTAGTCGAGATAGCTACCCACAAATTAATGGTATACTTCATATCTATTTTAGTTTTGCAATGGTAGTTTGCATTTACATACGTCTTGAAGTCATTGAAGTCAGTTTACACATCTTCATCATCATCATCATTTCAGCTGAAAGACGTCCACTGCTGGACATAGGCCTTCCCCCAAGTGTCGTCACATTGACTGGTCCCTTGCGACTCGCATTCAGCGGATTCGCTTCTAAAAATCATCGGTCCACCTAGTGGGCGGCCTTCCAACACACAATGTTATAGCGACACCATTTCAATTAGGCCATTAAAAGGCACTTTGAATGTCAAAATTTACAAGGAATCAGGACTTCCATGTCGAGCTAAATTCAATATATGTCTTAATCCCAGTCCCAAAAAGCCAATTGAGCATTCAACATGAAGATGTATACATAAGTAATTGGTTTGAGCTTGTACGAATTATGCAGACATTCACGACGTGGCTAAGGTGAGCTAACCTACCTTGGTAGGTAGTTACTAGTCTGACGACGGAGATAGATAGCAAGTGCTAGTATAATATTGTAATCGGATGTGGCTAACAGGAGCCTGGTTGAATTGAAATCAGTTGAGTGTACTTGCTAGCTTACATAATGGTCCTTTTTTTTTTTTTTACTGATGGGAAATCATCAGATTACCCCTCCCGCTCTGGGCGGAGCGGAAGGGAGTATCAGACTTTTACTGACTAAAACCCATCCATGTTCCTTCTTAGCCCTTTGTGTTCCAGGGTCGCAGTATCTCTTTCGAACAGTCCCGTAGCCCCGGCAGGCATCGGACCTTACGGACCCCTTCCTTTTGCTGACATCTCTTTGAGGCGCGCGCGGAACAAGAACGCGTCAACTTAACATACCTAACTGACGAGATCTGGGTGTATTTTACACATCTGTGTACCCCCTCAGAGCATACAGGTGTGATGTTACGTCATGATGTTGTATAAACAGTAAACACCCAAGCGATTGCAGCAATTTAATTTATTTTTGAAGAGTTCCATTGTATATCTTCGAAGATTAGCATCAGATGTCCACAAAATTTAAATAGGACCACACGGCAAGCACTAGCTTGAAATTAAAATCATCAAAATCGGTTCACCCAGTCGAAAGTACTGAGGTAACAAAAAAAAAAAAAATGCCGTCGAATTGAGAACCTCCTCTTTTTGGAAGTCGCTTGAAAACACGGTGACGCGCAAGGCATAAACTAGTTTGACATCTCTAACTTAGTTAATAGCCGTACTTTTCTCGCACTGCCTTTTAGTAAAAGATAGCAATAGCCTAAATTTAGTTTAGTTTGTGCACAACAGAATCGACAGCATTCTATATAATAATTATGTTGTTACCTGTTGATGGCTATTCTGTTTAGTGATTCAAATACACTTTTGAAAAAAATATGGCGGTTGTGAATAGTTGGTGATTGTTTGACAAACCCTGCCTTACTATAACGAGATTCGAATTTCAATTTGTTTTCAGCGGTTCAAGCAATGTATTGTCTTTACATCAATCATTCAGTCACTTTGTATGAATTTTGGGTTTCCAAATCTACGTATTGATATAAGATATCGATACAAAGCTGGCTTTACAATTGTAAGTAAATATTACACCAGAGCTTACTCATGTAAGATCCCGATTCCGTCAACTTAAACTTACCTTATTCATAGACGTTGAAACCCTACCAGCACCGGCCATTGTAGGCCATTGTGGGCCTAAAATAATTCAGGCATGCCCATTGTGGCTATACAGCAGCCATTGAGAATCGGATGTGGTGTACCGCACTAGTCTCCCGTTCCTCTTATAATATAAGGAACGTCACAATACGTCGACTTCGTATTGCATAATGGTCTAGCTTTATTGGAGAACTTTTCAATAAAGTTGTGAGCAAGTAAGTAGGTCAAATACTCGAAAGTCTCGTCTATTCGTCCTTTAGTCACATTTCTAGACAAACCAAATGTGCTACTATTTACTGGCTGTCCCCCTCCCAGATACTTATAGCTATTTAATATTATAAAAGTATTAGTTGGTTACAATAGGAACACGTATTTGTTTAAAAAATAATTTGTATTACATAAATGAATGAGAACAATAAACAATATTGTACCACCCATTTTTTATATTTTTCTGTCAACCTAAATGAAGCCGTCTCAACAGCCGAGTTTTATTTGTACTGATTTGAGCCTTCATTATTTAATGAATAAACGCCGATCGTCTTTGAATAAGTCGGCCATCAACAATAGGCTGAGTACAAAGATAAAAAGAAGACTTTGTAACAAGTAGACAACATGAATAGAGTTTTATTCCCAGTCGAGTTGCGAAAGAAAAATTGAAACAGTCTCTAGGATGCTTTATCTTACAAGTATACTAATTTAACTAGTTTTCACAATTATAATTAACTAGCTTATGCCCGTAGCTTCCCCCGCGTGGAGTTTTAAGGTCATGGCACATTACACCGGCACCGCACCAGCACAGCTGCAGCCCGGCGTTGCCTCGACTGAGGCTACGGCTAGCCGCCAGCACGCTAACTACGCGTCGTCAGTGAGCTCGCAGGCGTGACGACGGCGCAACGACATAGTTTCGCGGGCAACTCGGAGTCGCATGCGGTCGGCGCGCTGTAAGCACGCTCTCCGCTCGCAGCAAGCATGCGGTCAGCGCGCTGTGAGCACGCTGTTCGCGCGCTGCAAGCGACTCCGAGTCGAGTTGTATGGTAACGGTAAGCGCGCTGGCTGCTCGCCGTAAGCTTTTTTTAATGCTGTAGTTTGAATGCCAAGTTAATTGGTGGGTTAGAGCGGTGCCGGTACAGTGTGCCATGACCATAATGGTCCCACGGGCGGGGTTATAAACTATCTGTGTGCTAAATGTCATCCAAATCCATTCTGAAGTGTTTGCGTGAAAGAGAAACAAACATCCACCCATCTTCACAAACTTTCGCATTTTATAAATTAGTAATAAAGATTGTCTTTTAATTTTATTCAGCATCGGTACTCCATTACCTTCTCCCATAAAATATATCAATAAGCTGTCATTATATTAGTCCTAGACAGCCTACTATAGCAGTCTTTTTACATAACAACACTTTACCCTCGATCCCTTAACTTAACTGGCTTAAAATTAAACTTCATATGAAGATCTCTTGTATTTCACGGATGATAGCCGTTGATTTGAAGTACTAAACTTCAATTCAACTAGTGGTCGCAATGCAAATGGGCTGATGGCCATAGGTTCACCCCCTATTACATGGGACTTAAACAAAACTGGCAAAATGTGCCTTACCCTTTGGGGCTTACAGGCGTGATGTTATGTTATGTTCAAATCAAGCTTCAAAAGCTGTTCGAATATTATAGTTTACAAGCACTAACTTTAACATAATCGATATCCCGACAAGCCGACAGCTTTCAACTTGTCGAGATACAGTTCAAGTCTCCTCCGAGATACTGCTAAGTGCTTTTAGATATTATGTAATTATCGAGTGGGCTGTCTTTCGGCTGAAGTTAAGCCGAAAGACAGCCCACACATGCCACTCACATGTTGTGTATTGTGGTTCTAATTGACATAGACGGGTGGAAAATATACTTACTTTTGGTTTTGACCACAAGGCCTGTGCTGCATCAGCCAAGGTAGGGTTGCCATAAATGGGAATTTTTGCTCAGTGTCCGGAATACGGGGGGAATTCAATAACGTCTGGAGTTTTGCAATGATGAGATTATAACATGTTGGTACTACATTTTTTTTTAGTATAACCAAATTAATAAATTCAGTTGAACTTCACAGTTTTAAAGAAAAAAGTCCGGAATTTTCTTCAAAAGTCCGTAATTTTCTCCGGAAAAAACAAAACATAAATCTAGGAACCCTAGGCTGACTCAAACATGATTGTGTGTAACAATACTTACTGCTGGTTTGGGCATTATGTTTTTCAAGGAAAACGAACCCTGTACTACTACCTACATGTGTAGTACCTGAAATAATTAAATAAATACATTGAACAATTTCCAAACTACATTCCCAGATATTGCCTCAATACATTACAAAATTCTACTGAAAAAAATATGACTACCATCCTTTAATATCCGCAAAAATGCTCCCAAGACCAACATCAAAGGGTAACCGGATATTATTTCATACATACGTAATTTTAAGTTCAAAATATTTTCGTATCTTCTCCCCGAGTGGTCCCCGAGTAATCTTTCTGTACAAAGGGTGCGCTGTAAAAAGCTTGTACCGCACAGTCACGAAAGTTTTTTTAATAAGGAATTAATTCTACTATAAAGGGTGTAAAAAGACCCATAATGAAGCCGAAAGGCACTTGTTCTCCCCGCCATATATCACACCTGGGAACCTTCTAGTTACAGAGATATTGGGGGTCAAAGTTCCAACTTTTTCACATGTTTTTTTTGATACATGTTTTTAATGTAAGATATTTACCTCCACGACCCCTGTACTATTCAATCCATCCATTAGCACAATGTTTTGAGTGCATTAAATTGAGTTCTTCCGTAACACGTGATTTTTAACCAAAAAAAAAGTCGTTTCTCAGCAATCATTTTTGCGTAAAGTTACTTAGTTTGATGTACAGAATGCTTGGTTGACGGCTTCGTGAAGGGTCTGTTTACACCCTGTATAATTGGTTATAATTTTATGTTGTGGCGCGAAAATAGTATTTTAAAACCTCATACTGCTTGCTCAAACTCAAAGCATTTATTTTAATTAGACCATTACGGCACTTTTGAATGTCAAAAATACAAAAAAAAACAAAGCTACAGTCTCAGACGTAAGACATAATAACTTGAGAAAGTACTGTAGTTGCCCATTCCCTAGCGTAGATCTCTATGGAGAAGAACGGGCAAGAAACCCCATGGACACTCTTTTAAATCAAAATATTTTTACAAAATCTTGGTTACATCATTCATGTTGAGATTATAGATATAATATGTGAAAACGATGTAGAAAGACGTGAACATTAAGAGCGTCCAGAGTAAAAGATTAAATCAACAATTTAAAAATAAAGTAATTCAAATGAACCGTGGCAGCTAAGAGATGACCAGTCCCAAATGACACCGCCCGATCACGAACATACACATGATGTGTATCGGCGCCATTCAACTCAACCATATTGAAGGGAACTAAATGACCCGACACACTCGCCACCATCAGCAAGACATTTGAGTAAGCATGACATTCTCTCTAGATTTTTCATTCTCTGCTAGAGGGAGGAGCTCGTGGCTCGCTCGGGTCGATCTTCAGGTGAAGCTACACTTGCCTAGGTTGGTCGGTGCATGGGGTAGCCGCCCATTACATACCGAGTTTCCTACCTTCCTCGGAAAGCACGTTAAGCCGTTGGTCCCAGCTGTCATTTGTAGATCTTTGACAGTCATTACAGGTAGTCAGTGACCCGAAAGTCTGACAGCCGGTCTTACTCTGATCGGTTTATAATATTACCCAGACTAACTGGGTTGTGGAGGTCAGACAGGCAGACGCTCCATGTAAAATACTGGTATTCAGATAAATGCGGTTAGACTGGAACATACATTGTTTTAGACTTTCATGGTTTTTCACTACACTTAAAGCTCATAGAAAAAGAAAATCACGGATATTATCCCGTAAGTACTTTAAGTGTAGACTGGAACATAGTTGGAAAAAGGCTACACCAGGTGATGGTGACACTACTATTCATCATCTACCTGCCCTTATCCCATTCTATTTGGGGTCTCTGCTGTTGGACGTCATGGCATCATTTACTCCTTTCTCTTTTATATCACTCCTCACACAATCAAAGATGGTGATACAACCATTATGAAATCAAAGAGTGAAATGGAAAAATCTAAAATAATTTCACGACAAAATCGCTTTCAAATACTGAAAGTATACTCGTACATAATGTGCTTGTGATTGTACATATGGCCTTATGATATCGTACATACGACCTTTTTTTTATTTTTATACAACCTTTTTGTGCTTGGTCTCTGTCAGATGCAGACTCTTTTGATCTTGCTATAAAGATGCACTTGTTTTGCGTCAGAGGGTCAAACGTGGAGAATTTATTGTGAAAAGAGTTTTTGTTGTAAATGCTTTTTTATTGGTACACTTTATTTTGTCCGCGCCTTAGTTTGGGGTCGGATATTAACCAACGGGAACGTTTTAAATATAAAGGGGTTAAAGTATGAAAATGCCGATTTTTTTTTTCAAAGATATAACTTATTTATTTAATCAAAATATTTACCCTCATTATCTATATGTTATGGACCAAGTGATAAATTGGGCATTATACATAATTATTAGATATACAAACTTTCTGTCTATGTGTCTATGGTGTAAATTTGAATTTAAGAAAAGTATGTTCTGTAGTACTTTGGTCAGCTGTGATTCCTTGTCACTTCTGTGTGTGCTTTTCTTATATAAAATGATCTCCTGAATATATTTACAACAAGTTATTATCTCCTCGTTTCTTTTATCCTACATTGGTTATGGGCCCAGACACCCAGTCATCCAGACACCCAATCGCCGAGACCGAAAGAGGGATAAGAATAACGAAGATCCAGTGAAAAGTCTGGAGAGGTACGTCAGGAGAGAAAATTTTATCCAGTAAAGTAATTATTTGTGAAAAAGGAGCGACGATGAGCAGTTTATTTAGGATCGAGCCCCTGAACAAGGAAAATTATGACAGCTGGAGAATCCAGGTCCAAGCGATCCTAATTAAAAATGATGGATGGAAATTTACTAGTGGTAAACTACCGAAACCGTCAGAAATAGGAGAAGCTAAGAATTGGGAAGCAGAGGATGAAAAAGCCAAAGCGGATTTAATTTTGTCGATGTGTGGTTCTGAACTTCGACATATTAGGGGCTGTATCACTTCTAGAGAAGTTTGGCTAAAATTGGAGTCTATTTATGCTTCGAAAGGACCTGCTAAGAAGGCCACACTTCTAAAGCGGCTTATGTTACACAAAATGTCGGAAACAGGTGATGTACGAGATCATTTAAATAGTTTTTTCGACGCTGTTGATAAACTGGCAGAAATGAGTATACATATTAACGACGACTTGCTGTCTATAATGTTATTATATAGTTTACCTGAAAAATTTGAAAGCTTTAGATGTGCCATTGAGTCGAGAGACGAGTTGCCGAAGCCAGAGGCATTGAAGATTAAAATATTAGAAGAGCACGAATCCAGAGAGATAAATAGATCTCAAAATGAAGGTGTCATGCATACATATGTGAAAAATGGTTTTAAGAAATTAAATAAAAGCGCAAAAGTTGGAAACAAAACTAACCCAACTACCAGTAGAGAAGGATTTAAATATAAATGTTTTAAATGTCACGAACATGGACATAAAGCATCAGAATGTCCGAACAAAAAGAAGGTACAAAAGGATGTGGCAGTAGCACATCATGTGGACGTGGACGAAGCACTAATTACTTTTAATGTTTCAGATTTAGAAGTATGTAATGCTGTAAATGCACAAAAAGATGACTGGATTTTTGACAGTGGGTGCACGTCTCACCTTTGTAATGATGCGAGTATGTTCAGGGACACTTTAACTATTATTACCGGAGAACTTAATTTAGCTACGCATGCAAGTACTGAAGTAAAAGGTAAGGGTACTGTAAGGTTGTCGGCATGTAACAAAAACTCGAAGACCGCAATTGAATTACGCGATACACTTTATGTTCCGAACCTAAGAACAAATTTAATATCTGTAGCCAAGTTAACCAACGATGGTTGTGATGTCACATTTAAACACAGTGTAGCAAATGTGATTGACAAAAACGGCAACATTAAATTGAGTGCCCATCGCAAAGGGAACTTGTATTGTTTAAATAGGTCTGAATATTCATTTAGTTTAAGTAATGCAAATGTCGACGTACGTAGTTGGCATGAACGCTTAGGACATTTAAATGGTAAGGATGTCGATAAACTTTTAACTAAATTGGGTTTCAAAAATGACACAACCAAAGTACAGAGCTTACTTGATTGCGATATATGTGCTAAAGGAAAAATGACCGCGTTACCTTTTTCTAATTCCGGGAGTCCTTGCGCTGAAAAACTTAAAATAATTCATTCTGACATTGTAGGTCCGATGAGATGTGAGTCTGTAAGAGGTGCGAAATATTTTATTACTTTTATTGATGATTGTACACGTTGGTGTGAGGTATATTTTCTAAGTACGAAAAGTAAAGCTTTAGAAGCTTTCAAGGTGTACAAAAGTCAAGTTGAGAATCTTACCGGATTAAAAATCAAATATCTTCAAAGCGACAATGGAGGTGAATATTGTAACGCTGAGTTCGACGAATATTTGAAACAAGCTGGAATAATGCGAAGACTGACAGTTGCTCGGACACCGCAACAAAATGGAATATCTGAGCGAATGAATCGGACTCTAGTAGAAATGGCTAGGTGTATGTTGCTAAGTTCAGATCTTTCCGCAGGTTTTTGGGCAGATGCAGTGGATACCGCGTGTTATATCAGGAATCGTTGTCCTACAAGCAGTCTACATGGTGATATTCCTTATGAAAGATGGCTAGAGAAACCAGTGAAGATTTATTACCTTCGAAAATTTGGAACCAAGGTACATATTTTAAATAAAGACCCAAATAAGGATAAGTTCACAGAAAGAGGAATTTCTGGTATCTTTGTTGGATATCCAAAGAATGCGAGAGGATATAGAGTATGGATTCCAGAGCGAAGAAAATTCATGGTTGCAAGAGACGTGAGATTTCACGAAAATTATTATTCATGTCACGAGATCTCGACACAAGAGCCAGGATCGTCGAATGTTAAAGAAGATACGGATAAAGAGTTCATTGAAATCGAATTTTCAAAGTGTAATCCACCGGAAGAACATGATAATCAAATAGAACAAGTAGACGATGAGATTTGGAGCGAATGTCAAGAATACTCTGTAGAATCGAGAGGATGCGAACAGAATGCTGAGACAAATCCTTCAAATATTGATCATCATCTAGTAGAATCAAGAACGCTTGGAACGCGTGGACAAACTGATCAACAAAGGATGATGAAAAGAGCTCCTGGTAGACCCAAATTATTACGCACAGGTAGTGCAGGCCGTTCAAGGAAAATCTATCGAATGACCGAAGTTGAACAACCAATAAATTTTACTGATTCAAATGATGCTGCAGATTTTGTTGGTTCAGCTGAAATGAGTTTGAAAAATGCTCTGAAATGTGATGATAAACCAGAGTGGGACGAAGCTATACTATCTGAAATTAGGAGTCTAGTTCAAAAAGGGACATGGGATATCGTCAGAAGACCGAAAAACAGAAACATCATTGGTTGTCGTTACGTTTTAACGACAAAACAGAATATCGACAAGACTTTTAAGAAGAAAGCTAGGCTTGTGGCTCAAGGTTTTAGCCAGCGATATGGGGTTGATTACGAGAAAACGTTTGCGCCTGTAGCTAGACTGGACACCGTCAGATTATTAATGGCTCTCGCTGTTGAATTGGACTTGGAAATTCACCAATTAGATATTAATACTGCTTACTTAAATGGTTCATTAGATGAAGAGATTTACATGGAAATTCCAGAACTATTAAGAGAGAGTTTAATTAAGCTTATGAATCGTGAGGGAGAAGATCCTATCGTTAGAAAGCATGCGCAGGACATGCTTAGTAAATTGGATAATGGTTGCGATTCATGCTTATTGCGGAAATCATTGTATGGTTTGAAGCAAGCTGGACGTCAATGGAATCTCAGGCTGAACAAGAAACTCACTGAAATGGGATTGAAGCAGAGTCTGAGCGAACCATGCCTTTATTTTAAGCAAAATGGGAATACTTTCTTATTTGTATTAATATATGTCGACGATATTTTAATTGGGAGCCAAGAAAGAGGTTTAATCATCGATTTTAAAAATGAGCTGTCAAAGGAGTTCGACTTGAAAGATTATGGTCAGGCGAAATATATTTTAGGAATAGACATTATAAGAAATGACAATGTCATTATATTGTCACAAGAAAATTACATTAAAAAATTATTAAAACAATTTAATATGGAAAAATGTAATAAATGTGCAACACCTATGGAAATTAATTCGAAAGTAAAAACCGAAGAAAATTGTGATTCAGAAAATGACGAAATATGGCCTTATCGAGAACTAATAGGTTGCCTAAATTATCTGAGCAACGCAACTAGGCCCGATATTGCAAATGCGGTGAGTAAACTAAGCCAAAAATTAACGAAACCGGAAATATGCGACTGGAAATCAGCGAAACGTTTATTACGTTACCTTAAAGGGACAATGCGACACAGTCTTGTATACAAGAGAACTGGTTATTGTGTTCAAGGGTTTTCGGATGCTGATTGGGCTAATTGTGTGTTAGATAGGCGATCATATTCTGGATATGCTTTCATTTTAGGTGGTGCGAGTATATCGTGGCAATCAAGGAAACAACGTAGCGTGGCTACATCGACTTGTGAGGCTGAATACGTAAGTCTATCTGAATGTATGAAAGAAGCAGTTTATTTGAATAGTCTTATGAGGGAGCTAGGAATTGTGAGGTACACTCGAGTAGTTGTTCATGCCGATAATCAAGGAGCAATATGTTTGGCTCAAGACCCAATGTTTCACGCACGCAGTAAACATATTGATATAAAGCATCATTATATTAGGGAAGTGCTACGAGATAACAAAGACATCAAACTGAGACATGTACCCACTGAATCCATGATAGCTGACGTTCTCACTAAACCATTGTGTAGTGTCAAGCACTACAAGTGCATTACTGGTTTAGGTGTTAAAGATTATTGATTTGGATATATTTTAGTGTTTTTAAATTAAAATTTATGAGGGTGTATTAGATATACAAACTTTCTGTGTATGTGTCTATGGTGTAAATTTGAATTTAAGAAAAGTATGTTCTGTAGTACTTTGGTCAGCTGTGATTCCTTGTCACTTCTGTGTGTGCTTTTCTTATATAAAATGATCTCCTGAATATATTTACAACAAGTTATTATCTCCTCGTTTCTTTTATCCTACAATAATGACCGGTCATTATGAAAAATGCCCAATATGAGAGTGCAACTTGACAAGAATTATTCAATTAATCAAATTGACCGGGCATTATACATATTCACTTTTTCACCATCACTTTTTGGGCAGAGTAATACAAACATATTTAATTACAATTTTTTATTGTTATTGTTATTTAACTTAAAATAAACTAAATATTAAACCATTTCAATAATCAGACTCATTATTTTGATCAATTATCAAGGACTTTTACATTAAGAATCCACTAGTTTTTACATTTAAAACTTAGGAAAGTCATATTAAAAATATAACATAAAACATATTAAAAAAAAACATAAATTTCACAACATATAATGTCTAATATTGTTTTATAGAAATTACTTATTATTATAAAACATAAAATAAACTAAAGTTCAAAGTTCAGCAATCAGACTCATTATTTGGCATAATTAGCATCTTCTCATAATAAAAGTCCAATGAAAATCTAGGTAAACTAGAACATAAAATTGAAAACAATAATTATACAATATATAGCAAGTAACATATTTATTTATTAGAACAACTGTCACTGTGATAGCATTTTGAAGTACACAACTTTTTGGCTTTGCGACAACTACATTTATCAGACTTGCAACCACTTATACAACCCCATCTACTATAACCTTGCCCTCCGCATTTATAGGACATTCTACAACACTCTCTCAGCGAAATCTCTGTCTCTGGAACATCTTCAGGCGAAATAAATCTTTCCTTGCAGACAGTAAATTGGTTTCTTCAATATAGCTGATTTAAAACACCTTGTTTTTAAGTTTATAAAGATTAGAGGCTGTTACTTCAATAACGGTAGCAAGCATATTTCTTCCATCACTACGAGCGCGATCAATATCGGGAACTTGGACTCTTACAGTGTCACCAATAGCAGCCATAGCATATTTAGCGATTGGTACATCCAACATCGTATTTGCTTGTTTTTGCAAATTACTTAAAGCTAGTTTCCTAACTGCCATAACATTTTCTTTTTTGAGCTCCAGGTTTTCGTTTTCGTTTGTGGGTATTGGGTTCGAATCTGTATCTGAAGTTTTTTCAGACTCCTCGTCTACGGTAAAAGTTAACGAAAATTGACTTGAGCTAGCTGAAAATAAATTCATATCATTTTGAGTAGACTCCACGCGGTCAGTTTCGATGGGCTAGTTGATAATTTTTGGCGGACTCAACTTGATCATTTTTGGCGGACTCTACTTGATCATTTTCGGTGAAAACCACTAGATTCCTTTCGGTAATAGTGCTCTCAGTAGATAAAAGTTTCTCCAAGTCTTCTTCTGAATTAATATCAAGCAGAGCCTCATGTGGTATAGAAAAACTTTTAAGCCCTACTTTCAACTTCGTTCCAAACATGGCTTCATATGGAGTACAGTTAATACCTGTGTGATGGGCCCTATTTTGCATTAACTGTACAAAACGTAATCCTTCTGACCATTTCTTAGTGTTGTTATCCTCCAACCACGTAATCAGCACGCCATGACGTCAAATCTTCGCAAACGCTGATAATCATCGGGTTTTTTATGCGACTTCTTTGATTTTGCAGATTTAACTTTTTTAATCATCTCAGTATAGCTTTCGCTGGTGAAAACCCGAGTATTTTATCCTTTAAGTGACATTAATTCACTCAATCTTTCGTCAAATTGACGATTAATTTCGTTTAATTTCGAAATATCCATGATTAATCATTAAAATACACACTAACAGCTGTTTTACTATAGTTCGCTAACACACTTGCATTAACACTGAGTTACGAAAGTAAAACCCGCGTCCGTCCGTATTCGCTTATAAAGCAAAACTAAACAAAAACAATAGCGCTTGAAGTCCGCCGCACGAGCCGCACTTTGAATGGCGGTCTCTGATTGGTCAAAGCGTGCCATGCCATGCGTGCATCCCTCCCCGCCCTCACACCACATCAAATTTAGCTTTATTATCAAATTGCCCAATTATCATGTAGCAATATAATAATGACCGTGCAATGTGATAAATAATGAAGTTAAGATAGTATTAATCACTTAGCCCGATAGAGCTAGACATTATTCATAATGCTCGTACATTATGTATAATGCCCGCATTAATCACCTGGTCCATAACATATACATTGCTGCCATCTAAACCGAAGTTCAGTATCGTAAAGGCATACTTTACGATACTACAACTCTGAGGATCTAGATTCGACAAATTGTGTGAAAGCATTTTGTACTGCCTCCTGGGAAGAAAATTTATTATCACGTAGAAAATTGTCCAAATCACGAAAAAAATAGTAGTACGTTGGAGCAAGGTCTGGCGAGTACGGGGGATGACGTATAGTTTCTAACTGCAGCTCCTGTAGAGTTACAACATTTTCTCATGCAGTGTGAGGTCTTGCGTTATCATGGAGAAATAATGGTGAAGATCGATTTAATCGATCGAAATCTTTGCTTTAGGGCACTGTTGCTGCGTTTGACCTGGGGTCAGCCATTGCATTTTTCGCATATGATTGTCGTAAACAATCCACTCTTCGTCACATGTCACAATTCGATCCAATCCTTCACTTCTGAGCCCGATTCAATAAGGCAACACAAGTTTCAACACGCATTTCTTTCTGCAGTTCAGTCAATCAAAACCATTTTTCATATTTTTTTATCGTATTGATTTGATGCAAATGAGTCAATATTGTAGGTATGGTAACGTTAAACCATGCCGCTAAATCCTGGGTAGTTTGACTCGGAACGGCTTGTACCATCTCCTTCAATTCAGCGTAATTCACCTGTGTGGTCTACCACAAGTCTTCAAGTCGAAGTTTCCATTACGAAAGCCTTTAAACGAAAAACGCAAGGTGCGTTCATTAGCTGTCTCCTCTCCAAACGCAACGTTGATATTGCGAGCCGTTTCAGCCGCGTTAGTGCCGCGTCTGAACTCGTATTAAAAAATAACTCGGATTTCCGAAGTATCCATCTTTACGTCTAAGCTGAATAAAAAAAACAATTGAAAGTCGAAAATCGATTGTTGCACATTTTTTAAAAGAAGAATCTCATAGGTGTCACGTGAAAAAGTTTTACCCAAAAATCTCACTCCATGAAGATTTTATGTCAATTCGAAGTGTATATTACTATACAACGGCATTTTCACACTTTAACCCCTATTATTTACGTCTAAGATACTCGGGGATAATGTAGCCTCCCTCTCATAGAGAGGAGGCCTGTGTCCCAGCAGTGGGAACATTAATAGGCTGATGATGATGATGATGATGATGATGATAAATGTAGCCTCCTGAGCGATTTTTAAATTTCTCAAAATCAGATAAGGAGTTTTGTAGATTATCCCTACATCCAAACTTACCAACATACATAATTATTCATAACATATTCTATGCTAACTCAATATGAATTCTCATCGACACACTAAGAAGAAGATAAGTGTTATCTTAAAATACTCCTTTAATTTTCATTTCTTTGCTATTTTAATAGTTCACAGAAATCTTCAATTCCATTCAAGCTACAAGTCTAATTTAAGACGCAGTTGGCATTCAAATTCATTCAAACTTTGGTTTATTGAAATGGACGTCTGTCTGTCTGTCTATAGAATTCAGGTCGATTGACTTCTCGTGCCCAAGAATACGACTAAAGTTGCTAATTATATTATAAACTTACGGATTACCACAAGATCTTGCTCTACATGGATCTCTGGATCTCTTCAAAGTTAGAGTGAATCGGATTCTTCTAGGCACGCGTGCTCCACCCTAGGCTAGGCCGCGTCATCGCTTCACATCAGACGAGCACCTGTCATCATCTGCCTAGCCTTTTCCCAAGTTTTTATTGGGGTCGGCTTCCAGTCTAACCGGATGCAGCTGAATACCAGTATTTTACATGGAGCGACTGACCCCCATAACCCAGTTAGTACTGGGTAATACGATACCCCTTGGTAAGGCTGGTTGTCAGACTTTTTGGGCCACTGACTACCTGTAACGACTGTCAAAGATCACAAATGACAGCCGGGACCAACTGCTTAACGTGCTTTCCGAGGCACGGAGGGAAACTCGGTATGTAATGGGTGGTCACCCATCCACAGACCAACCTAGGCAAGCATGGCTTAACCTAAAGATCGACCCGAGCGGCTGTTATTATTTAGCCACGAGCTGTAAAAAAATAAAATAAATGTTGACTAAATCATTTTAATAAAACTTTAATCAAAGTCAAAATATTGTTTGATTGACTTATTTAATCCTTCAATTTGAATTTTACTAGTTTCTGCCCCCGACTTTTTCTGCGTCAAAGAAACATTTTATGTCGCTCAACAATAGTGTAATAAAACCAGTTTCATTTTAGAAACCAGATGATTGTTTTGGAGTTTATCTCATATATCCAAATTTACTCTTAAAATATTAGTAGACATCATGTCGATGTAGATTTAAACAATTTATTATTTCAATAAAACATTATTTAAAAAAATACTTTGGATAATATTGTTTTACCAGTCTAACTTAAAAAAAAACTAAAAAAAAAAAACTAGGATGGTTAAGTGGCCATAATTTTAAATGAAATGAAAAAGGTCTATGTTGTATCTGTTAATAGACCCGGTACCTAGTTATTTTTGTTCCGGTATCCTTTTCGGCAGCGTAAGGCGGGACACCTTTTTTTTTCTAACCTTAAACTTGCAAGAACATTTGTTAATCTACCTCAAAATTTTTGTCTTGCAATCAATCGCTTTCAAAGCGTTTCCGAAAATTCTACAACAATACTGTAAAAAAAAACAAAAAACATTTTTGACTTTTTCATTTTTTTCGTTCACTTCATTGATTGCTGAAAGAATGTGATTTATGTTAAAACCCTGCTGTCTAGTTTCGTTAAATATACTCTTTTGAACTGACTTCTAAAAAAGAAGAAGGTTATGTATTCCACCAGGATATTTTTTCCATGTATGTACACCGATCTCTCTGTGATTACTGTTCCAATTTTCGTGTTTTTTTTTTATTTGATAAATGAAGCTTGCTCGGTGGTCCCATATTTAATTAACTTTACTTAGATAGGGTAGTTTATGAGTTATCTTCTATAATAAATATTTTTTCTTTGCCTATGTTGATGACATGATGATAATTATTATCTTCTCGTTACACAGTAAATTTTTATATGGCAAGAATTTATGTAGAAAATATCAACTAAAAAGGGTTAAATAAAAAAGCATTTTTGCAAAAGACATTAACAGGTGACTTTGTTTATTTCATTGACTTTATTGCCATCAACTTCCGAAAGTATTTTTTAACTTTCTTGTGTTTTTTTTAAAGTTAGTTATTTAGACGGCAAGAATCTAAAAAAAATCTTGTGAAAAATATCTTGGCTTAAGAATGGATAGTTCTCTATCGTAGACTGTTCACTTGGATCATATAAAAACAAAGCTTACGTCATTACTTGGATCCCTCCGAAACATAGTTCGATGTATTCCACATAGATTTCGCCACACCATCTATAACGCCTTAGTAAAACCTTACCTACTTATATATTGTTGAAATATGGGGCAGTGTGGCCAAGACGAAGCTAGCAAGTCTTCAAGTTGCACAAAACAAATTAATAAAAATAATTTTAAACTACCCATTCTTAACATCGACAAGCAAAATTTATGAAGAAACTAAAATAACGAACATTAGACACAATCAATGGTTACGTATCATAATAAGGAGTTTATTCTTACTATTTTTGATATAACTACTGTTGATTCACATATGTTCTTATCACATATTGGTTGACTCAAGTAGGTACTGTTTAACTTACCTAATTTTGATTCAACTAAAATCAATCGCACTAACGAACTAATAATCGAATGGTCTTTTAAGATATTTACTATAACATTGATTGGATGTGACGCGCGCTCGCTACTTTGGCATTTTACATTACACAACCACTTTCTGTCACAAACGTCGTCGCTCAGCCGGCCTTCGGCCTATGCTCCTCACGCCAGCTAGCAAGACCCAATGCAGAAAAGCACTAAGCAATACTGAGTTTAGGTGAGTCAACCGTAGGTGAGTCAACCGTAGATGAATTGGTCCATAATGGATTTCGTTCATTAGTTATTCCAAAAATTTGTGAAACGATCTTTATGTATTTTAAATAGAGGTCTTTGGACTGTAGTTATATCGAAAATAGTTATAATAAACTTAGCCATTATGGGTAACCCTTTACATTGTTGTTTACCCCATATCGACCTTCTTTCCTTCATGTTCAAAAAGTTGTATCCAAAATTAAATGTGTTTTTCTCTCAGATAAGGACGCTTATTTCTATAGTGTAGATTCGATTTAGTTTTAAATATAATTGAATCTTGATTGGAATGGAATTCTCAATTTCAGAATTTAAAATAGGGACCAAGAATTCGATTGGAAGCAGAATAGAATCGGAGACTAGATTATACTGAAGCTTTAGGTGTATAAGAATTACAACAAAGGTAAATGACCTTTCTACTTTGGTTAAGAATTTTTTCGTCTCATTTTGCTGAAGCATTTATTTGATGATTGTTTATATAGTTTTACTGTTTGTAAGATATACACATTCGTAGGTACCCTGAAATACCTACTTTCCAAAAAACTATATATTTGGATTCAGGTTTAAAGATATTTATTGTCAAAAAAGACACAAAGTCAGACGTCGCGGTAGCAATTACGATACATATTAGATACACCCATCCAATGCATTCAGATGTTAGGAAGGGTGTTAATTGTCATCAAATATTCAGTTAATAGAGTTTTGAATGCATTGAATGAGTGCACTTTTTTAATACATGAGGGGTATTTTGTTGTACAATTGTGCGTGCCCCTTCAAATGTTAACATTTTTTGCCAAACTTAGTTGTCATCTTCGGTAAAATCAGAAAACTAGCTCAGCGAGAGCTACGTTGGGTTACTGTTTCACTTTAGTAAACGATAAATTAGTCTGTATAATTTTGTTGAGTGCCTTACGAATAAAAATACATGTAAATATTACACAAAAGCTAATGCAATCGCTAATGCTATTCGTTTTAAATCTTTGCCCACTTACTTACAAAGAAGACGATGCAATGACAAGAATCCTAGGATTATCACATCTAACACAGAAGCTTGAAGTTTAATTGATTCAGAGCCAATAGATTTTCAATTCAAATTTGTAGAGCATTAGGATCAAATTCGTTTATAATCAAAAGGGAAAATGGCTTTCTCTGGAACACAATTGCTTTGCCCGATATGGGAGCCTAGAGAATTTTATGATCCAAGGATTTTTCTAAATCTGAGGATTTGAAAGTTCGCGAAGGCTTAGCTGAAGTCTTTCAAGTTTTATTCCTAAATTGTTTCCACAGATAATATATATATATCTTGTGTAAAAGGTTTATTTATTACGTCGTAATCGTGACTCGAAATTGGAAACATATTTAAGAGGTTTTGGGAACATTATAATGTTTAAATTAATGTTTTCTTGATACTAGACTGGAATAAAAATGTGTCAAACTTTCCAAAAGCCAGCCATATTGCGTTTCATCATTATCATCATCATCATCATTTCAGCCGAAAGACGTCCACTGCTGGACATAGGCCTCCCCCAAGTGTCACCACATCGACCGGTCCCGCGCGACTCGCATCCAGCGGATTCCCGCAACCTTCACCAGGTCATCGGTCCACCTAGTGGGAGGCCTTCCAACGCAACGTCTTCCAGTTCGCGGTCGCCACTCCAGAACTTTTCGGCCCCATCGGCCATCCGTTCTGCGAGCAATGTGCCCTGCCCACTGCCACTTAAGTTTGGCAATTCTCCGGGCCACGTCGGCTGGGCAGCGTTCGGGAAGTTGCGCGGTATCTTCTCGTCCAACTTACCACAGTGTCTCAAGACGAAAGTCTATGACCAGTGTGTGTTGCCAGTGATTACATACGGGACCGATATTGCGTTTATGTCGCCGAAATTCTGGTTTATTCCCATCTCGGCACCTTCCCATCTCGGCATCCATGAATTTATTTATCTTGTCAACGAAAAATTCCCATTTCGGCACCCTCTCATGAATCATTTTAAGGTACACAAAAAGAAACGGAAACACAGTATCGTATAGTAAGTAAATCAACTTTATTATTTATTAAATCATTTTTGTTTCTTTTTAAATTACCATTTTTACAGACAAGCCCTTTCCATCTTTGGAAAGACACTACGAATCAACTCAAACATTATTTCATAGGTTTTCATGTTTTTGCTGATTAATAGGCAATATAAAAGAGGCACTATATTCGTATGTCGCTCTGAACTGCCCAGATCACCCGATGTGACATATAATTGTTTAAAAGGACTTGGACAACATTTGAAAGTGCCATCAAGAAAGAAATGTTTTACCCGGTAAATGCATTTCCGGGTTTGTCGACTTGAGAATATTAAAATTCTGTCTTCATTATCACTATAGTCAGCGGTCAAACATTCTTTATAGTCCGGTGGAATGACTTACCTGACTCGCAATATCATATAGAGTTTTTGAAACTTTTAAATGTTTATTACGATGCCTGTACAGTCTTGATTTAATATTTTCAAGATCTGGTAACACTTTTGCAACACGAACGCTGCGGTTTTTTTTACAGGCGACTTTTTCGTATATTTGAGACACGGACGACATATCGTCGCACACTTGTTGTTCACACTGATATATGATATCTTTAACTTCTTTTTTTTTTTCAAAGTTTGGCACACACTCGGGTGAATGTCTGTTTTCATTTAGCACTATGTCACCTTGTACAGTCATACGCCCATAACTCCCGTTTTTTATTTTTGAGTTTACGCATCGCCACCTTGTAGAGTCCTTATTTTGCTTTTGTACATAGTATTGATGACCTGCGTGTAGAAGTACCTTTTGGCCACGTTGGGACTTCGCATAATTTAGCACTGATCTCCCATTACTTGGTCCTGCACTCATTATTATTTCGTAACTCACTTGAACTTAAAACGTGACGATCCGTTTATCTCTAAAAAACTAGAAATACTGATAAAATGACTGAAGAGTAAACACATGCATAACGAATGTAATGGTACATTAAACTGGCTTGGCACCGGCCGCATTGCTAATTGTCTCTATCTCGCTCTTTCTTTTCTTAGTTTGCGCTATTGTCTTATTATACTATCTGGACTGAGCACTTCTAATTTAGTATTACACAAAAATGAACCATAATGAGCAGTCGTTAGGTTTACTTTGGTTTGACTGTCTTAACCGAGGCGAAAGAGATAGCCAGAAAATATGACACTTACTTGCTTACTTATTACTTGCGTATTTTTTTTAAGTCCCATGAAAATATATTTTACTTTGTCCACTAAAAAACTAGAAATACTGATAAAATGACTGAAGAGTAAACACATGCATAACGAATGTAATGGTACATTAAACTGGCTTGGCACCGGCCGCATTGCTAATTGTCTCTATCTCGCTCTTTCTTTTCTTAGTTTGCGCTATTGTCTTATTATACTATCTGGACTGAGCACTTCTAATTTAGTATTACACAAAAATGAACCATAATGAGCAGTCGTTAGGTTTACTTTGGTTTGACTGTCTTAACCGAGGCGAAAGAGATAGCCAGAAAATATGACACTTACTTGCTTACTTATTACTTGCGTATTTTTTTTAAGTCCCATGAAAATATATTTTACTTTGTCCACTAAACACTAAAAATTTAAAATTAAACTTATTTAATAGGTACTTTTTTTTAAATTTTTTAGTTTTTAGTCAATTTGGTTTATTCACTATACTGATACAGTGTATCCATTTTTTGATGACTGTACTTAGCAACGACTAATGACGGAGTGCCGAGATGGGAATTTTTCGTAAAGATGATAAATTAATTCATGGGTGCCGAGATGGGAAGGTGCCGAGATGGGACTAAACCGAGATGGGTTGGTTGGTTAGATCGAGATCATTGAAAAGCTGAAATAAAATAACTAATTAATTAATAACTCATCTACATGAAAAATTTACCAATCTGTTAAAACGCGCGCACCACAATCATCAGCCGATGGCACCGATAATCGCAATCAACCACTTAATTCCGGCTTTAATAAACGGAGATTAAACGTGGAACTGAACACTATTTGCTAATGAACCGGCAACACGCGGCGACAGCCCATGTCGCTGTAATCAAACATAATGAACGACGTTAATTGATTTAATTGAGCCATGGTGTGGTTGTGCCGTCAGGCCTGTATGTATTATTCACATGCAACTGTCAAAGTCATTTTGACAGCAATTTGGTAACGGGATGATTAGTATGGAGAGTGTATGTGAGGATCGTAGCAAGTGGCGTTCTATAGTTTTTGCCTAAAAAGCGAGAGTTTGAATATGTATGTAGCAAACAGAGATTAAAAAAATGTTGGATATAATGAATAGATTTCTCTGGTTGACAAAGAAGATTGTATCTTGTATTCGAATGAGCTGTACCTATTGTCTTTCACCAAATCTGTTCAGTCGTTAAAATGTAATGGACAGACTCAGTTCTTTTTTGTTTCTTTTATTTTTGTTGCTTTTGCATTTATAATATTACTATGGAAGTGTAAAAGTATGGATAGGATAGTATAATTATATACCTATGAATCTCGTCATCTCTCATCTGCTGAACGATTTTCACTGCATACGAGTATTATCAAATAACTGGTTATTCCATTCAGGCATTAAGATTAGAGGAAACTTAAAAACTTTAAGACGGATCAGAAGGTTTAAGTCTTAAATAGTGGAGCAGCGTGCCAGAACTTTTGAAAGATGGCGGCAAAAAGGTAAGATAAATTCGACTTCAAGAAACTATTGTTGCTAATCCTTTTCAGTTTGTCGGAATGCTATTCATACTTAGTACTTATATATTATTGAATATGAATGGCTGTGTGGAGGATGATAATATGGCTGAAATGGAGGTTACTGCTAAAATGACGAGTATTCGGGAAGTATGTAAGAAAAATATACAAATGCGCTGACCCTAAATAAATTTGAAAAGTGTTAAAATGAATAAAATACAATTCACCTTTTTTGGCATGCCAATTTGTCTGAATCGAATGAAATTGTAACAACAAAATACAAAATTCTAAAACAGTTCAAACAAATAGACAGTAAATTTTAGATAACGTTTTAAAAACTGCAAACGTGGAATTCAAACAGAGTTTTGAGGGAATTTGCATTTAAATCACAATGTGGGCTCGATTTTACGGAACTAGTCATCGATTTTAAGAGAAAATTTTATCGCAACGGTGATTAAAAGGTAACCAGACAAAAATCGGTAATGGTTTTAAGTTTTTTTTTGTTTTAATTACGGCGACTTGTGGTGCCTACCTCGTTAGTCGTTAACTCATTGGTGTTTTGGTAGCATGAGTCTCTAGGTTAGATCTCTTTACGTTGAGCATAGTGTTTTTGAGTTCTTCCATTAGGAATTCTCACGCAAAAGGGTGGTTTTATTATTATGTGGCACTTAAACACGACTGATAAAGTGCGCCCATGCATGTAGGTCGATCTAAATCTTCGTCGCGTACTTTCTTCTTTACCGTGTAGTTATTGCATAACCTGGTATCAGAGTTTTTATGCCGCTATAGGCCTCTGACTTGGCTTTACATGCCGTCGAGAAATATCACTCAGGCATGCTGGTTTCCTCACGGTGTTTTCCTTCACCGAAGCAAGTGATAATTTCTGACCTTAGGAATGAAGGAAGAGAGTTTAAATGAAAAAGCATCCAAATTATTACTGTAACAAACCCCCGAGAAAAATCTCGACAAAGACTTTAAAATACAAAGTAAAAATAAAAAGCCACTTCATTTTTATTTTACTTCATGTTGTCGTATTTCATTTGTTTTTGGTATTCGTTAACCTTCCCCTGCATTTCGTATGCTGGTTTTGTAAATGGAAAAATAGCAATCACCGTTATATTTTTGCGGGTTCAAGTAAAAAATAATAGGATTAAAGCAGTATTTTATTAGTGATACTCTGATTTCGTACAGTTGTTGAAATGTAACTGTTAAGTAGGTAAGTTTTTTTTTGTATTCTGAAAGTACGCTTTTTTATCGTTTATTATTTCATTTCCGAACTTTATATAATATAATAATAATATAATATTTTTATTCAAAAATAGAATTAGCACAAAAAATACAATTTAAATCTTAGAGATAATGTTGGTATAACAAACTACGATGCCTGTACTAGGTTAAACCTGTATCACAGGCGGCATTTTCCTAATAAATACTATTTGGACAATAGATTTCTTAACAATATTTAACATAAAAGTATGAGATAGTAAGTATGAGATAATAAGTATGAGTTAATATATTATGATATACCTAATATACTTAAGCGCTATTAGAGGATAAGGACAAAAATATATAATAATTTAAGGTCACACATGTAGATAAAATGCAAGAAAACAATTTGTAGTACTTATTTGCTAATGCTTATTAAGACTGTCAGCATTAAACAAGGAAAACATTGCAAAATAAAAAACATCGTCAAGGCATTTTTGTTGCGGGCGACAATTTGCTTAGACAGCGAATTTAAAATCATAATGTTAAGAACCTATGTGAAAAACATAAACATACAAAGATACCAACACCAACGCTTTACGCCTGTGAATGTCGCCGACTTGGTTTTGGGATCATGTCTTAAAGAGGATGGGTAGCAGAATTTTTCTGTCGACTTTTGACAATTTTACAGAAATTCCTAATCAGTCACCTATTAACACAATAGCTAGGGAAGGCTTTGCAAGCGTGGAGTTTGGAAATTGCCCACATGATCGTACTTCCGGGATAAAAAGCCTATGTACTATCCAGACTATAATCTATCTCTGTGCAAAATTTCATAAAGATCGGTTCAGCGGTTCTGGTTTGATTGAGTAACAAAATTTCATCCATCCAAACTTTTGCATTTATGATAGTAAGTAAGATTGTCTTTCAGCGTTTTATAAGAACATGTAATACAACGGTTATTAGGTGTGTACGAGACGCAAACAACAAGATCGAAAGCATTAATACTTTATTGTGCACCAAAATGGTAACGCACAGCTTACACTAAATTGCTAATCCTACAAGCGAAACAGCGATTTTATCACCACAAAGCGTGATTAACATATATTCGCATTGAGATTTGCGCAAAATGTGTAAATGCAGTATTTCTGTCAATACATAGTAAGCTGCTAATCTCTGCGTGCAACACGCTGATTCCCCCCTCCCCCCTCCTAAAACCCTATGGCCTTGACCCATGTGTTTTATTGGGTAAAAGCTTCAGTTGACACAACTACTTTCGATGGGCAATCCACCTCTCACCCTCTTTCTATTAGTATTGACAGATTTGTCAACTTTAATCAGGTACGCTTTTCATCTGGCGAGCTGCTCTTTTCACAAGTGATAGCGGAACGAACCAGATAGATTCTGGCAGAAATAAAAGAGAGACGTGCTGGTTCAAACAGCCGAAACAAACTCAGAGGTCATAGTCTCTCTCTCTCTTAAAGTCCAGACATAATCTTGGTCAATTCACATGAGGACTATGCAGTTTAGTGTCTGAGAAAGTCTTTTGAGGAAAGAACCACACAGATTTAAGTGGACCTGTCCAGTCAGTGCAAGCATTTGTCAATGATCGTGTAGCTCGACTTATAACAAAAGGTAGCTTTAGGTTTTATATATACTATTTGAACATAAATATGACGTCATTGCCAAATAACATCAATTAGTGAAGCAAATAACTGTGCACCCCAATCAAAATTCCTCAACGTGGCATGTTGAACGCGTCTTTCATTCCTACACACAACAGCCCCATAATAAGTGGCATTTAATTAATTTTGGTGTTAAGGGTGCTTTTTCATGGGGAAGGAAACTGTGGAACTAATGGCGCTAGCATAGCTGGTTTCCAACATCATCATTGGTTGAAAATGTGGTAATGTCATTTTATATTTCAAAATAGCTTAACCTCATTGGTCAGATTGAGACCAAGTTAGGTGGCGCCATCTTAGATTATGTTTGCCTGTGTCTCCCCATTAGTGCTATACAGGGTGTAAACTACCTCATCACGAAGCCGGCAACCAAGCATTCTGTACATCAAACTAAGTAACTTTACGCAAAAATTATTGCTGGGAAACATCTTCCTTTGGGGTGAAAAATCTAGTTTTATTTATTTGTTTAAACTTCATGTACAATAGTGGTACATAGGCGGACTTAATACCACAAGGCATTCTCTACCAGTCAACCTTTGGGTTAAATAGGAAAACATGATAGTGTACATGTTTTGTGGTAGAACTCAATGTAAAGCACTCAAAACATTGTGCTGTTGCATGGATTGAATAGTACGGGGGTCGTGGATGTGTTTAAAAGTAAAAAACTTACATAAAACCTTGCATTAAAAAAAAAAATTGGAACTTTGACCCCCAAAATCTCCATAACTAGAAAGTTCCCAGGTATGGTGTAGAACAGACAAAATGATCGCAATGACGGAGAGAACAAGTGCCTTTCGGCTTCGTTAAGAGGTGTTTTACACCCTTTATAAATGTTAATAGTCACATGTCATTAAGGCAGTTAAGGAGCGTAACAGTTAGTTAGGTAATTAAAACATATTTAACTTACGGTTAAGATCAAGTTACTTGTATTTAAGTACAGACAGGGTTTATTGTAAACTAGGTTTTACTCGCGGCTTCACTTCCGTTCTGTACGGAAATGAACCAACGGGAATGTTTTAAATGTAGCATAATTATTATAAGTACTCGGGGATAATGTAGTTCCGTTCGTGAAAGAATTTTCGGAATCGGATCAGTAGTTCTGAAGATTACCCTCGTACATGGAAACTTACAATTATTTACCTCTTTTTAATATTTAGTAGGTTTGATTTTTTTTTGTGTCCCACTGCTGGGAAAAGGTCTATAGCTTTCTACTTCTCTCTGTACATGCCAATTTTTTAATTTGATTTTTTTTACGCACTGGTCACTACGTTAATTTGCGGTGCTACGAGTATAGCTATTTTTATTTCGTACAACTGTCAAAGAATTGTGAAGATTTGAATCACAAACGATTCTAAAACGCAGATTTGAATGTTAGATAATCAATTTGCAATTAATAAGAATTTCCCTGACAGGCCATACAAATTCTTTCCGTTTTATTGTTAGCCGGTTGATCCTTGTGATTAGCGATTTCAAACTAGAACAAAAAAAAACTTACCATCACAAATTTTACTGTTTTAAGCTAAAAAGTGCCTTATGCTCTACTGCAGTTTCAAGTATAGGTAGTCCTTTGACTTGTCACAGCAAAAATACAAATACCTACAAAATGGAACAGAACGTTTCGAAATTCAAAGCAAAAATGATTTCCACTTCAGAACTCGCAATCCAGTTTACATTTTTCCCTGTAGTATTTGTTGATTATAATAAGTTTGTAATTAAAAACTACTGTCCTACATACAGCATATTGTTAGAGCTCCTGCAGTATGTGATACAGGTTTATCCTAGTACAGGCTTCGAACATTGTTATTGCTACATGTTAATTTAAATGTGTCTACTATTGTGATTCTAAATAAAGATGAGAATGTTTAGGTAGATGTGTGGTTGAAAGGGAATCAACTGTCTCGGTATGAGCATGTGACGAAGAGAGACAAATTGCATGTGACCAAGAGAGTGATTAATACAAATGTTCGACGGATGGAGAGGGAGAGGAAGACCAAAGAAACGATGCTTCCATCGATTGTGTGAGCAATAGGTAATAAGTATTATGAAAGAAAAAGGAGTAAATGATAGCGTGACGGTAGACAGAGGAAAATGATGGGATCGGCCATTAAATACCTTTTGTCACGGCAGTATATTCCCGTGAACTAACTTTCTACCTATACACAAGCGTACCCACAAAATTTAGTTGCCCCATAAAACTGCACAACTAAACCACATTTTCCATTAGCCCTACTTGCGAGTCCCGAAACGCATCCTGTAATACTAACACCAATAAATGTACTTCTAAAATACTCTAGTTCTATTAAATTGAGTGCGGCGGGAACCCCGCGGAATACAGATGAGACGAGAATTATAAAACTCAGCATTCCAAGGTAGATATCACGTAGGGCTAAATAGAACTTCGTCGACTCAATGGTGGCTGACAAATGAACGAGTTTTACGGTTTCAATGGAATTATTTAACGCTTGAGATGGGAGTTATTATAGTTATTTATGCAACTGTTGTATAATGAGGGGTATTAAAACACGAATGTGGGTTGATATTACTATCACATGAGTGTTTAATACCTAATTATGTACAGTTGCATACAAGACTTTATCTACATCCATGATATGAATCCTCCATAAAAGGTTCTGAAACCATAGGTTGTTGTAGTGTTGTAAGAAGTCTATGTAAATTCATGGAAAGTTGAATTGCTGAGTATTTAATACAAACAAACCATGTATAGGTAATAATATAATTATTTATTATAGCCCTTACGCAAAATACGCGCTTTGACGTGGAGTTGCGGACACCAGCCCGTTATACAATACAATACAATATAATTATTTACATTTTGGATTGTACAATTATTAAAATACACAAAGCTTATATCACTCATTTTTGTAAACAACAAAGTAATGCAATACTAATATCAAACAAAAATGGCGGGATTCGACTTGAATTCGAATTAACCTATAAGTTTTTTTTTAATTACGGCGCTGTGGTAGTGAATCGCACGTGCTAGACAATGTTCTTTTTTTAAAACGAGTTGCATAATGAAATTTAGTACAACATTATAACACCCGTTTGGGTGTTATTATGATTATTATGACACTGGCTGTTTTAATGTTGGCCATAAGCTAACTGTTTCAGATACTTTTATAGAGGATTTATAGCATGGGTGTAGATAAAATTATATATAAAAGTCTGTTAGTGTTTGGTGAATTGATAGGTACATAGGTAATGTAATAAAAATTCAGTAGGTTTGTCGAGAACTTGTCATCTTTTAATTCTGTGACGGTAAGGAAAATGGAAATAAAGCGTGTTTTAGTACATTCCCATTTCGTCAATAATGTACTGGCATAACATAACATCATGCCTGTAATCCCCGAAAGGTTTGGCAGAAGTGTACCTAATAGTACCTACACCCATATTTCACCAGTTATGTTTAACTCCCAGGTACGACAAGGGGGCAAGCCCATCACACGATTCCCAAACCACTGTAACTCCTAAAAGCCAGAATCAACAGTGGCGACCACCAGAAAAGCGCCGAGACAATGAAGCTCGACGAAGTCTCAGTGAAACAATAGGCGGCAAGCCTATTGTCATGCACGGGGTTCAAATCCAAACTCCTTGGGAGCTGCTGAAAAATTCCAGTTGGAAATGCCCAATAAAAAATTGCCCGACCCGGGAATCTAACCCGGGACCTCATGTTCAGTAGTCGCGATTGCGACCACTAAACCAACGAGGCAATCAAGTATGATCAAAGTCCAATTTAATAATCCAATCCAATAAAATAAATATAATAATACAATTTAATAATGCAACAGATGGGTGGGTTTAATTGCCATTTTGCGGGCATTATTTCAGACAGGTTATTCCCAAAGTACTCAAAAAAGAGTTGCCAAACTGCTCCATGAAAAATATAATATTTTTAATTAGGTTTCATTCTACTCCATGCCATTTTTATAGAAAAGCTAATTTAAATATGTACTGGATTTTTATGTTGCATTTTACTATGAAAGGGTAGCTGACGTACAGTCAGCCTTAAAAGCTTTGCATTTTTTATATATTTTCGAAATCGTGGGGCATGAGATTAAAATTATAGTTTCTTAGTTAGCTATTTCCTTCATTTCAAATTCTAAATGCAACGAAAAACAAGCGTTTTAGGACTGTCTAACAATTTTGACGTTCATAAAGTGCTGATTATCAGCGTAATTTGAATGACTTTTGATTTGGACGTATATTCAATAAAAATCATAGTATCTCAAATAGGTTACCACTAGGGGTTGCGCAAAGGGAATGAGCATAACCTATTACGCCTCAATGAAGTAATTGTCAAACGTTTACCGATGCAGTTCTTAGCGTGATTAATGTAGCCATTTTCCCCTCTAATGTGGGTTTTTACCTCTTTCAACATTTATGTGGTGTGGAAAAGTATGTGCCACAACCCTGTTTACGTGGAATAAATAATAAATAAGTACATGATAAACATCAGACAGGGAAAATATCACTACATTATTATAAAACAAAGTCCTCCACCGCATCTGTCTGTCTGTCTATCTGTTCGCGATAAACTCCAAAACTACTGCAAATGGATAGAATTGTTTTCGAGGAAGGTTTTAGTATATAATTTGTCAAGTTTTTGTATACATTGGCTAAAATATAATGATATTTGTTGGAGGTGTCTGAAAAAAATAATCCGTATGGGAGCTTTCAACGAAAACGCTGCCTAAACCCTTTAAACATAACAAAATGGGGTTAATGGTGGAATTGTGTATCTTATATAGGTCTGCAGAAAAGTCCGCGATGGCAGGATAACCGACATCCACGCGGGCGAAGCCGCGGGCATCAGCTAGTTTACAATAAATACGAATTTAAAAAACATAACCATTTGATAATTTGGTCTCAAGTTATAAGATAAACTTAACATTAGTTTACAATTCACTGAAACAATAACATAATCAGGGAAGAGAATCAACAAAAACAATACTGGCGGTTTGCTCTCCAAGAAACTATGTATTTAACATGGTATAAAGTTCTGTGAATAGAAATAATTTACTGATAAAGCACTTTGCAGGTCGTACGGCCTAAGCATTGGTTTAAGGACTAACTATACACATATGCTATCTGAAAACCTGCCTTTGACCTTAAAGCATAAAGCTCCAACTTGGTTGTAGGTAGAGGACTGATTTAGCAAATCCGGTATTCGCGGCGACTGCTATTTAGGTATCTAATTATAAATTTCCTCTGAAACTTTGGTATATTTAGAAGGTTTTAAGGGCCTACAAATAGTTTATCACACAGTTTTCTTATAGGAGCTTAAAAAACCTGCCAAGTGCAAGTCGGACTCGCGGTCCGTACCATTATCTAAACAACATTAAACAAAACGTCGAAAAAATCACGTTTGCGGTATGGGAAACAATAATTATTCTAATCTGTTTTTATTTATTTGTTGTTATAGTGGCAACAGAAATACATCATCTGTGAAAATTTCAACTATCTAGCCATCACGGTTCATGAGATACAGCCTGGTGAAAGACAGACGGACAGACGGACAGTGGAGTCTTAGTAATAGGGTCCCGTTTTTACCCTTTGAGTACGGAACCCTAAAAATTAACACAGTTTTTTACAAGAAATTTTGTTTAGGGAATTTTTGTTAATCAATTTAAAATTAATATCAAAACAATTCTGTGAAACTATAAATTATCAACTGATCTTGGCAACCTCTCCCGGGATTTCTGAAAATTGAAAAACGGAAAATACATGAACTGGATTAAGAACAGTCCATTTCATTCTACAACGATTTATCATCCAAAATAAATTCGTTATTCTTGTTATTTTGGCCTATGTAATTGCTGAAGAAAATCCCTAAGCTCTGTGTTTAAAAACCTCTTACGTCACTAAAACCACCGGCATAGCTTTTTGTGTCCCTAGTAACAAATTCGAGCCTTAGGATGGCTGTCGGCACTATAAATTATCACGATCCAAATTAATGTCTGAGAGTCCGACACGTTGAATCTTTCAGTAAATGTCTCATGTTTGAAACTAAGTTCTGCTTTTGGGTTCACATGCTGAGATATAATTGATGTATCCAAAAATGTAATCATCATTTGCCTAGCTTTTTACTAACTATGTTGGAGTTGGCTTCTAGTCGAACCGTATGCAGCTGAATACCAGTATTTTACATGGAGCGACTACCTAGCTGATCTTCACAACATGGTATCGACAGATATCCCTTGATAAGAATTAGTTGTCAGACTTTCGGGCCACTGACTACCTGTAACGACTGTCAAAGATATGACAGCCGGGATCAACGGCTTAACGTGCTTTCCGAGGCACGAAATAAACTCGGTATGTAATGGGTGGTCACCCATCCACGGACCAACCCAGGCAAGTATAGCTAAACCTGAAGATCTAACCCGAGCGGCTGTTATTATTTAGCCTTGAGCTAAAATACGAGCGAATAAATGCACGAGTATATACATTGTCAGTAAAATTCGTGCGAGTCTTTACAAGGTAAGATAGGAGGATAGTACTTCGTATTCTGAGGTCTGGACATTTTGGTATTATTCAAATGCTTCTCACATATACTTCGACTGTTTATTTATTTTCATACAGTATACAAACAACACATTGGGCACAATCAGGCCGGTAATATATAAACTTATACACGTTGTAACCATGTTTTGTACCATGGCCCACACCATATTATTATTTATACGAGAACAACTAAAGCTAACATGACTTGATGACTAATTGTTAAAGGTTTTGATAATAAACAGACAAAATCAACAGAATTCCCATAATTATGAGTAACATCCTAAAATTGAACAAGAGAGAATTTTCTCCAATTGACTTTGTAACAAAGTTAGGAACTTGAGCCCCGTAATAAACGTTGTTTGATACTCTTAGTGTCAAATTATAATGGCCAATTTTAAAGGAATTTGGGAGAATTCCAAGTTTGTTTTGATATTAATTCCATTTTGTTACCTACAGTGTTATTATAATAAATTAAAGGCAATTTTAGAGTCAAACGATTATTTTTTGAATAGGTGAAGAATTGCTTACTTAATGCATGCATGCATTCGTAATGTTTCTGAAACTGGCCAAGTGCGTGTCGGACTCGAGGGTTCCGTACCGTCATAGTTCCCTACTATGATGGTACGGAACCCTTTATGTGCGAGTTTATTTTTTTATATTTGTTGTTTAGCGGCGACAGAAATACACATTCTGTGAGAATTTCAACTGTCTACCTATTACGAATCATGACAGACAGACGGACAGACGGATGGACAGCAAAGGCTTTGTAATACCCCCTCCTCCCTTTCTTTCCTATCCTTTTGGTTACCCTTCGTTTACGGAACCCTAAAAACATGACAAACCGTCAAAAATGAGACAGAAAATCACGAACATATAAAGTGCTCTTATTAAGGCTCTTTGCTCTTAAGGCTTTTTTTATTTATTTTTTTTAGTGCTCTTAAGGCTAAAAATCGTAAGCACTATGTACTAGATTAATGGCCACAAAGTAAGTAAAGGATTATGCAAGGAAACAGTCGGCAAAAAGCCCGCCATTTCTCCCCACGTTTAGGGAATGGCCCGATAAAGAGAAACATTACGTATGACAACCGACTCGTCTCAAGGTTTTTCATGTTTATCTTATTTTGTGGTTTTTATGTTCTGTGTTATATATTTGTGGAGATATTTTACTCATTTTGCTACGAAATCATTTCTTGTAACTGTTTTTTAACCGACTTTAAAAAAGGAGGAGGATCTCAAATCGGTCGTATTTTTTTTTATTTTAAGGCTTGAAACGAAAATCGGTTATATGAGCTTCTACAAGAGTTAATTTACACTTGTGCCAACCCTTTCAGACAATAAAGGCGTTATGAATCAGTATCAGTACAGTGTTACTTTTGAGAATAACAAACTTTCTAGACATTTTATTCGATTAATCGACTTAATTAGTAGTAAAAAAAAAAACTTTTTTTTTTCAGCCTGCTCTGCCCCACTGCTGGGCAAAGCTGGCCTCCCTCATGACTATCCAATTTTGTTTCCAATTTGCATTCTCTGACCAATCCGTTAAGAATGAGTCCGGATCGACACGCCAGTGCTTCTTGGACCAGCCTCGGTTACCATGGTCGTCTTCAGGCAACCACTGCGTGACTATCTTCGCCCATCTATCCAGCTTCATCCTAGAAATGTGACCCGCCCAGTCCCATTTTAACCTGGCAGTCTCATCGCCAAAATACATTATAGCAAAATATATTAGTTCCTCATTTTTGTGAAAGATTTCTTAATAAAATCTGCCAGTTTTCTGTTTATTTACAAGATAATACAAATAGTTTGTTTGAAATCCGTAGCGAGCTCAAGATAAATTCCTTCAATGTAGTTGATAGCTGTGTTATTGTTTCTATATTGCATTTCACTACATCGACAAGGCGGGTGCCTCGTTTAGCGTTAATGCACCACTTGCCTTGAAATATCTGTAGGTAGTCTATTTTTCTATCTAAATACAGGGCGTCCCCCGGATATGCCACATGGAGAGAAAGTACCTTGAATATTGTAGATGGAACATTTTATTTTTTGCTAAATAACATAGTGTCAGAAATAAAAGGAAGACCATGAATTTTAAATTTTTTAATACAAAATTAATCAATTTATCAAATGCTCAAAATGAGTCCCTTCTTGTTGAGTAAAAAGTCGCACTCTTTTGATTATTTCGCTCCCTGTCGATTTTTTGATCTTGTTGTGGTGGATATTTAGAATAATACAAGTAGAATCATATCTTCCGTTTTCATATGATTTTCTTTGTTTAAACCAAAGAAGCACTTAACATAACCTTAAAATAAAAACCCAACACTTAAGGCTCGCAATTTATTAAACTCATAAAACCCTGAAGTCCTCTCAAGTCCTCCGTAGCCAATAAATCGATTTTATTTGCCTTTTGTGCTAACCTAACCAATGTTATATAAGCGTAAGTGAATTGTTCCACTTACACGGCTCAGTGGTTCAATCAATCACCATGAAATTCACATGCCTACCTACTTCCCTAATGTCTTAAATTCAACAAAAGATTTGAAACAGATTGAAAGGTTCCTGAAGAAAAGCAATAGTTTCTCGTCACTGTACATTGTGTTGTTACTTGGCAGAAATAAATGTTAACTCTATAGTTTTCTCACGAATTAACCGTGGGCTTAGGGCTGAAGGCTCATCTCTCATCCAAGAATTTGAAGTCATTACCGAGTACCGCAGCAAGCAAGTCATGGTCTTCACCAAAGCCAGAAGCCATAAATAATGCAGTCAAGTAGTTAGTCGAGTAGAACAGTCGGACCAAACACTCCTCGATTTAGTTTCATCTATCACACTGCAGGCCTCAACATTATTCAGTTTATCACAAATTTATTCACGTTTTTTCCGAGTTGTTTCATATTCATGAATTGTTGTTATTGTCAAACAAAGATGGCAGAGTTCGTTTGTGAGATAACGACGCGAACATCAACGATCACCCTGAAAGGAATGTTAATAAATGAATATTTTGATTTGATTAAAAGTCGAGCTGTCTTTAATTAAACCGCCCTTATTGTCGGATTACAGCGTTCAACATTTTGGAGAAAAGGGCTGCTGGGAGTGGGTAATTGTTAGAAAAAACGATATCGAAATTTTGAGCTTGTTTGTGTAAATCTTCTATTTTTAATCATTTATATTTATAATTGTTTTTTTTTATTTATATTTAGGTCATCATCTGCCTATCCTTTTCCCAATGTTGAGGTCATCTTCCAGTCTAACTGGATGCAGCTCCAGTAGCTCCCATCCAGTATTTTACATGGAAACCTATCTGAGCTACACAACCTAGTTAGTGCTGAGTAATACGATACCCCTTGGTAAGACTGGTTGTTCGACTTTTTGGGCCACTGACTACCTGTAACGACTTTCAAAGATCTACAAATGACAGCCGGGACCAATGTTTTTTTGTGATTACTGAGCTATTTTAAGCCGGAATAAAAAAAAACCCTTAGCAGTTGGAAAACCTGCGAAGAATATTTTTAGAAAAGTTTATTAAAATCACTCAATACTTACTTGCCCAGTTTTTCAACACTATTAATAGATGAGAATATTCTCATCAAGTTAAACATGATAAACTTGATGAGAATATTCTCATCAAGTTTATCAGTATATATATTTAGTATACCTAATCTAAAATATATTTACCGTAGCGAACTTTTAAGATAGGCGATTAAGTATTTAGAAGGGTCATGCCCTCTGAGATCTAAATAGGCTAAAATGTTCCGCTAACCACAGTTACTTTAGATGAACCTCCTCCTTAGGGAGTACTAGCTTCCTCTAATCCTGAGATCTATCTTAGTGGGTAAATTAAGTCAGCATTATTATTGTAGTGCGTCGCTAATGTTTGCTAAATGTCGAACGGATGGCTATCCTATATAATTATATCTAAAAAAAAAAAAAAACCTACATAATTATATATTATATAAATATCCGCTTATATAATTGCGGAACTTTTAATTGGCCATCAAATCCGTACTATTTGGGAACATTGGTTTAAACTAGCTGTAAGTTTCCCGAATAGAATAAAATAAAATAAAAATAAAATCCAGCACTAATTCGGAACAAGGTTGCTTCTTTATTAAGACGAGTGAGAGACAGTAGCAATAGCATCCTCAAGATGATTGCTTCCCGCACAGACTGTCAGATCCAACATAAGTGGATGTGTATATCTACTGGACAAATACTGATCTGACATTTTATTTTATTTAATTGTAATGTGTTGCGTGTGACTGTACAATTTCTAACTCTAATTGATTGATTGCCATTGTAGTATCTAGTATTAACATTGAATTTTAAATCTTTTTGATATGTATCTTCGTTTCCATTGTACTTATATGCCATTATTTGATATATTTTATTAATTGAATCATTATTTTTTTTTAAATATTTTTGCGCTGACTATTTTATTACTACTATGCTTATGGATTTTATCTGAAATAAAAGTTTTATTATTATTATCTTTATTCATTATTTTACATATTTTTAATATTTTTTAATATTTTGTTATAAAACACTATAAAAAACATTTAAAAATATAAAAAAACAGTAGCACACCAGCGGTGGGAACAGGGTCAGAGCTGTCGGTGGTCAGGGCTCTTGAGAGAGGAACCTCCTAACAATACGTGCCGTGTCCAGAATTACTGCTTTCTGAATCAAGCCCTTGATCCAGCTGTCAAGCGAGAGCCTCCTAAGATGTTGGTCGAGGCTCTTGGGTAATATTAAGCCATTGGCCGATACGACTATCGGCACAATGACTGCTGTATTCACGTCCCACATGTCGATAACCTCGCGAGCCAGATCTAGATATTTAAATTGTTTATCTTTCTCTGCTTTCACGAGGTTCTCGTCATGCGGTACCGTTATAACAACAATCATTGTGCGATGCTCCAATCGATCTATCACCACAATGTCAGGCCTATTGGCAACAACAGTCCTGTCAGTGGTGATAGGTCGATCCCAATACAACGTGATATTACCATTATCGAGAACTGGGTCGGGCGCATACTTATAGTATGGCACTTCTGATTTCACAAGGTTATACTTCAAAGCAAGTTACTGGTGGATAATCCTGGCAACGAGGTTGTGTCTATGCAAGTATTCTCCTTTAGCCAGACTAGAACACCCAGAAATAATGTGTCGGATCGATTCTCCCGGACGGTGGCATGCCCGACATATGTCAACCGTGCCATCCTTCACAATGTATTTCTATTATTTCTATTTTATTTTTATTATTATTATTATTATCACGCTTTGTATTACGTAATACATTGTATTGTTAATCTATTCATTTGGTTATGACGACTATTAGTCTTCTACCCTTTGATTGAAAGATGGGCTGATTTTACAAAATATTGTTTTTGTACCAAAAAACTTAAACTTGAAAATGAACAAGAAAAGACTTTAAGTATGCAAGTTTGATCGAATTTCCCCTGAATTAGAAGACAATTGCAAAAATGGTTTTATTTTTAATAACATATGAATTTCCGTTCGCGCACTAACGATACGACTGAAAAAATATGAATAGAGATGTTACATCCGGTATTCAAAAAATCCTTCACGTTTAAAAATAAAAAGATAAATGATTAAGTATACTGCTACATTGTTACTGAAATAATACGTACGTTCATACTCTCAAACAAATAGCAGCAAAAATTTCACAATATTGATTCTCTGTAAAATTACGTATCATTTGATCCAATCTGAACATCAGGCTGCTCATCAAATAATATTGTATGCTGAACAAAACTCAACCGAAACTTTTTTCAGCTAAAGATTAAAATCGAGTGGCATTGGCCCTTTCTCCCTGGAGCTATAATTTCATACGTACCTGAAGAACAAGCCTGTCATTGTTATAAACAGGTAAGTAGGTAGGTTACAAGGTAAATATTAGATTAGGGAGTTGTTCCGGATATGACGAGACTTTTTATAGTACTTGTCGAAAAGAAGAAAATACGATTTTTGAGGAAAAACCAACCTAATTGAGACTTGAGCTCGCATTGTTTTCTTACATGCTTTTAACGAGCAATTAACTTAAAATACTGAAACCCAAACCTTTAAGGGTTCTTTGAGACGAGCGGCACGTTGCCAACGGCAGATAAACTGCAGCCGTCGCCACCTGTCGACAGCTGCCGTCAACGCGCCGGGCGGCAGCCGCCGATGCGTCGACGACTGCCGTCGACGGGTGGCGACGCTTGCAGTTGTGGCATGCCGCGTAAAATGTGCGTCGACGGCAGCCGTCGGCAGGTGGGGACGGCTGCAGTTTATCTGCAGTTGGCAACGTGCCGCTCGTCTGTAAGAACCCTAAGAATGTTTTTTAAAAGTTTACAAGGAGTGAGGTCATGGACCATGGTGGTAGTCTGCCTGTCTATCTACCACAGAAACTGCTGGATAAAATCACCAGTGACCGTTACCATGCATTATCACAGGGCAGAGCCACTCAACCAATCTAGTTTAATCATTGATACTACAAAATAGAATATATATAAAACAAAATATAACAAGAAAACTTGAATCTAAACACAAGATTAGTTTTTAATTATATTATTGATGAATAAGTGATGAATTATATTATTGATGAATAAGTCCTAATGCTTTCCAGCCTTGCGAGGACCAGTGATTACAAGATCTCTGTGTGATCAATTGAACAACTTACATGTCATCGTGAAGAAAAGTTGCCCTAATGACCCTCCCCTCCCCTAATTCCCCATTTACCCCATATATCACGATCATCGCCATCAAACGTTCAATAATGATTTATAATTTGAGTTTAACGTAGGCTCACGGTAAAATCAATTTCCCCTGAAATTCATACATCATTCCATAAGTTATTAGGTTATTACGCTACTGATGCCGCAAAAATTCCGGAAATTCATAATCTTGTAATTATATTGGGGAATTCGAAGCAATAGGTACCCACTTGGATGTGAAATTGGCTGTGAGTAGGCATAGCGGTTCCGAAAATGTTAAGTGTGAAACACACCGAGCTATATAATACAATTAGCGGGTTTAGCAGCAGGTTTTTAAAGTTGTAACGAGTCATTGAGTTTCAACTTATTCCAAGAACTTTCCGACAGGAATTTCAGTTGTAGCCTCTGAACTTGTTGCCGCTCGGAAAGACCCGTCCCATGCCACTACTCCTAACAATATTTATAAAACCATCATCTCGTGATGTGTTTCTAATTTTCGTGTCATTTAACACGGAAAATGGGGACCCACTAACGGCATTCGAGAGTACTACACTACATTTGGGGTCGACGCAGCATGTCTTCTTCCACACTACTCTATTTCTCGACATCTTATTTGTAACCTCCTTTCTAGCCAGAGGTTAGGTACCTATTACTCAACTCGATGATTCCAAAGTCCCATGAGGCACGGTAGGCTAAAAAAAACAAAATCTTTTTGATTAAATTAGTCAACCTATTGTGTAAATACCTTTACATACGAGTAGGCGTACGGTGCTCATCTAAAATAATTTGTCTGCAAGAAAATAATTACTGTCTACATTGTTCTGTCGGTTCGTTGAATTCCAAGTACCCAGCAATATGTGTGGCGATAAATTTGTTACAGGGTTTAGACGTCACTGAAATGTGTATGATTTAAGGGCGTTTAATTTTATTAATTAACTTCGATTTGGCTTCTGTTTTGGGGTTGTGGTGATAAAGCTAAGGGCAAATTTTGCGTGATGCTTAAACGTCTTTTAAATTGTGTTTTAAATATAAAATCTAAAGTTCGTCTAAAAATGTCATGTCACTTAAGAATTCGTTCGTACAATTATCTCAATAATATGAAATATAGCTCGTATGTAGCTAGCTCTCACTAAGGTTTGAATCTGAATTATTGTATTGTACTACTATTGTAGGTATATTCTGAACAATTTTTTTTTTATTTTTTTTTTAATATTGCCCCACACTATGAATTTCTCCTGTAGCGTGGGTGCGTTTACAAACATTTAACATATAAATATTATAAAACAGCCAGACCCGGAACAACTACCTGCAGGCCAAACAAATAATTGTTCCGTGCGGGAATCGAACCTGCGACACGTAGTGCAGCAGTCAATCGGTCAGCCACTGCGCCAACCATGCCTTCAGAACTATGAAAATTATCTGCACAAATAATATTTCAAACGATTCCCAGTCAAGAAAAAAATGTGAGGAAAAAAAAAATTCACATTTCATTAATCCAGAGAGCTTCCACAACACAGTTGGTAATCTCACTTTTTGAAATAAATAAAAATAAATCGAAGGACCAAGTAGTCCTTTTAAGCATCTTTTTATTTTTGTTTTTAAAAGTCAAGTCTGAGCAATAAAACACAAAACATCGGACAACAACGACAATTTATTGTCACAAGCACTTTTCTCAGAAATCTTTGACTACCCACTTAAATAGGTCTTTTAAAATCTAAGTTAGAGAAGTGGAAGTACTTGGCAAAATTAAATCAGAGTGAACAGCTAGATAGTTGGGATTATAAGTAAAAAGCTTAAGTCTTGCCAGTTGCAGTACAATTCTATAATTTCAACTTACATGGTCGTTAGGTCAAAGTGTTGTTTGGTTTTTCCTTCAGGGTTCCTCAGTGGCAGGCACAGAGTCTGAATTTGCGCTCGGTTGGTGGCAATAGGCTTGTCCCCTATTACATGCAACTGACTATCTAACCTCCACAACCCAGTAAGTACTGGGTAATACTGTACTCCTTGGAAGAACGATATTCGTAAGACTGATTATCAGTTTCGGGCCACGACCGGCCGTTACTACCGGTAACGACTGTCACAGATCTATAAATGACAGTCGGGACCAACGGCTTAACGTATTATATATATAACCTAGACAAATGCGGCTCCACCTGAAGATCCACCCAAGCGGCCGTTAGTATTTAGTCACGAGCTCAGTCTGTTATGACTGATTGATTTGATGATTCGAGACGAAAGTTACCTCCAATGAATCTTAAATGTAGACACATAATGACCAGTATAGCGCATGCACATTCTCGCTATATAACACACAAGAAACTTCCTCTAAGTAAGTAGTAGTAGCCCATAACTCTCAATTTCCACATAAACGCAGACTAAAGAACATGAACAAATTGAACGAGAACACACATGACGTGTAGCGTATCCTGTGTCAGCTTAATGATATCCTGACAAATGATACACGGCGCTTTTATATCATAACGTCGTTACTCACGCCTGTTTACAAAACGGGGTAGGTTGACTTTGTCGACCTGCATCGACTTTTGATCCCGTTATTAATTAGCCTGGCCATATGGCTGCGTTGAAAGAAGATACTTTAATAACGACTGGAAAAATACAAAGCCTCGATAATTATAGGATGCGGAGTTTCACGTAACTAATGATTAATGAAATTGTTTACCAAAAAAACTTTATATTGTGAAAGAAGGAATGCAATTAATTTAATTAGAATGATTCTGCCTATGGCATTAAGTTCGCCTCTGTACTTTGTGATATAAGCGATAAATAAATGAACAATAACAGAAATCGGATGAACACTTCAATTTCCTCCTAGCACCAGCAAAAAAATATTGAAACGAATAATATAGAATTGAAGGTTTCACATTAATACGTTTATTCTTTGGCTAAAATTCTTTACCAAGAACTGTAGTAGTTACTAAATTGGTTTAACGCTACCATTATTTATGGCATGTTACACATATTTTGTTCGAGTCGCCTTGATTTGGGCCATAAGATAGCCAACAAATTCCTATCCTATCATAAAGGCCTGTGCCGAATAATCCAAACCCTAAATTGCCATTTCTGCCAAGAAAAAAAACTACAATAAACAACAGTCTCTAGTTGCATCGAAATCACACACACAAAGACCACCAAAAAACCCACATCAAATCAATAACCCGTATCCCAACCTCAGACTTTGGGTTCGACTGAGTCATGTAACCACAACCACGAAACCTGCAATCTATCCCCTGAACGACCCATAAATTCAGTGTCCGAAACTTTTTATACCTTATCTACTGAAATATAGATACTATTAGGTACGCCTGTATTCCCTAGGAGCAGAGAGGTGTGTGGGTAACAATTTAATCAATTATTTTTTTAGACTGCCTCGTTGGTAAAGTGATCGCAATCGCGAATGCTGAGCATGAGGTCTTGGGTTTGATTCCCGGGTCGGACAAATTGTTTTTGAGTTTTTTATTAGTAGTTTATTTAAATTGGTAGTTTCCATCAGGATCAGGAGGAGTTGGTTTTTAGTTGCTGTTTGTGCCCGGCTGATGGCAATAGGTAAGCCCTCTATTGTGGGCGACAATATTATTGTCTATGAAGTTTAAAAAAATAAATAAACACAAATCACTCTTTTAACATCATCATCATCACAAACACGTTGTTGAGAGCACACTTGTTTTTTACTAATTTGTGAGTAAAGTAATACAGGGAGGCCTTTGGCCAGCAGTGGGACACAAAGGGCTGATAATCAGTGTACCAATTGGGCTCAAATTAAGAGACTTGGCTGCTTGCTATTCCAAAAATGCGAAAGTTTGTTAGTATGGATGTACTGATGTTTGTTACTCTTTCACGCAAAAACGACTAAACGGTTTTAGATGAAATGAATGTTTTACCTGGATTAACACATATGATACTTTTTATCGCGGTAGCAAGATCCCATGAGACAATTATTAATCTTCACGCGGGCGAAGCTGAAAGCATAAAAAGCTCTCACAGATCACCCGAGGATCTCTCTCTGTGGTCGCTCTGGCGTATACCAGACCAAAGAAAAGCTGCTGAATCTTTTTTTCTCTTTCAAATACATATTTACCGATGTAGTATTTCAGGTACAATGCAATAAATTTTAAAGTAGAAAGACTAATTTCTGTTCTAGATGCCAAAGTTTATCTGAGCGAAGATATTTTTCAGCTCCATTCTGTCGGTAGTAATTTAGTGTTGAACGAAGAATTTAATATAAGACAGGTTTCGAGAGCAAAAATCTAAATTTATTGGTTATGGCAATTTAGATATGGGTAACGCAGACTTTTTTGTTCGTCGCAAGATATTTTTGAGAGATTTTCGTAAATAACATTTAAAAGTGATACCTAAAAAAGAATTTGCAATTTTGTTGATATTATATACGTTTTTAGAATAGTAATATTTGTTCACACGCATCGCAAGAAGACATGTTCATCAATAAATATTCCAATTATACTCGCAGATATTTTTGAAACTCCAAAGCTAAAATGGCTTTTCACATTTACAAACTCCAATCACTAAAGTGCCTCTCGTTGTAACATATTGAGAAGAAGTATATCTTATACTTTCTTTTAAAAGTTATAAATATCTAACAAGCACGTGTAGAACAAAAAATCTAACTATCTTATTTTACTACAAATAAAAATACTCTTGAATGCCATGTATGTATTAAAATTCTAATTTTTTGTCTGTAAATGTAAATGTCTTTATTAAACTTACATCTTCATTTTTACAGGTAAGCGTCGTCCTGATTAAATTCTGTCGGCAATTTGTCGCAGTGGGTGAGTACAATTTTGAATACTACAGGTCAATAATGACTGGGGATGAATAAATACATTATGACATTTAATTAAAATGTAAAAAAACATTTAATAGATTGTTAACGGTTGCCTCTTGCAACCGTTAACAATCTATTCAATGTTTTTTACTATATTAGCATACAGCTGAAACCGGTTAGACTGGACATCGATCCCAACATATTTGGGAAAAGGCTAGGCCAATGATAACGATATTAAAGCCAGAAGCATTTTTTTCTGTACTTACGGAACATTTCCCATCATTACTTACCTATACACGTATACTGGGTGGCCCGAAGCCAACAAAGTCCCAATCATCGAAAAGTATTTAGAAAAAATTAATGACCCATCGAAACATTGTTACTAAGTCAAGGAGAAATTTAAAACGCTTGTAGCCATTACTTGTCATTTTTTAAGTCTTTTGTACTGAAATAACTTGGACTTTTACCTCATAAAACAAACTATTCGAAAGTTCCCTGAGGCTGTCCGCAAAATTGAGTTTAATCCCCTTTTGGTTCCTTTGAGATTTAATTTCGAACATCTTTCTTTTTTTTTGGTGTGAAGGGTTATTGGTCTGTCACATACCTTCACAATGTTTGTTCGAATCCCGGTTGGAGCAAATGTTTGTGTGATGAGCATGGACATTTGTTTCCGAGTCATGGATGTTTATATGTATAATATATGTATGTATTTACAAACAAAAAGTATCTATGTAGTATATCATCTATCTGGTGTCCACGACACAAGCCTCGTTGCTTAGTGTGGCACTAGATGGCGCTGTGTGTTAATGTCCAGTGATATATTTATTTATTTTATTTTTATTTATTTATTTTTAGTCGTAAAAGAAACTACATTGGATACACTTTAAAGCGATTTTAAGTCGTCATTATTTTGCCCCTATTCCAATTAATTTGAGGTCAGCTCAGCTTCTTTTTCATGACTGCCCAAAACAGGGAGTGTTATGTTTTCAGGGTTCATGTATGTATGTATTGTTTGTATGTATGTAATATTTGTGAGTTTCTTTATTCCACCATAACTTCTAAACGCCTAAACCTATTTCGATGTACGTGGTATCGTTAGAATCCTTGTGTTACCCCGGGTAACATAGGCTAGTGAAAAAGACATGTGTACTGCAATTATATGGGTATCAAATTAAAGGGCTAAAAAGGTGGATTTTAAAATAGCATAATTATTATCATGAACATATTTTTATTTAAAAAAATGTGTTATTTATTTATCTATACAAGATACACGCGGATGACTTTGGTTTGTGAACTTTAAAGTAATAAATGCACACCAAAATAAATAAAATGCGAAACCCTCCATCTTATTATGATCGTAACAAAAAAGTGTAAATAAAAAAAAAAACCCGACTGCATGCATAACTAATAACTTTAAATAAAAACTGAAAAAAAAAGGAAAACTGGTTCAATAATAAATTCTAATACGGAACATATTGACTGCAACAGTCGGGAGTCATATTGGATGTAATGATTTTGGTCTAGATAATTATTTAATGGGTCTTACGCAGCCGGGTTTTTTAAATTATTTTTTCTTACTTCTCTATTACATGTCATCTCGTCAGACACGCATCATAAGTCTTTACTAAGACAACCGACTACCACACAACTTTTCAGTCACCGGCGGCACTTTCAGACTTCCTCATCGCTTTTAAGTAAAATTACTTGGCAATTACCAAAATTTTATCATTTTGCAACTCATCTCCATTCCTCCAAAATATCTAAATGCGTAACTGAATAAATTTTTCCTTATTTTTTTTGTCAAAAAATATACAACACAGTTTGACTAAGTCCCATTTTCTTCACTTTTGAAAGACGAACATAAGAAATGACTGCCTCACTGTTACTCACACCGTATATTATTTTGGTTCCTTAATTAATAGCCTTCCTAATCTGACCGCTTTAAAAGCCCGTGAGCATATAAAAACATCAAGCTTGATCTCATTTACGAGTATAAGGTTGCTTCAGATCCATATATTATAAATCCAACATTCCTGACGACATAAATAAACATTCCACTGAGAACAGGAACTCTGGAATGCAATTTATGTCCTGGAGGCCTACCATGATCTTATTAAAAACGATTCAAAAGCAAGACATTTCAGTTTAGGTTCCTAAACTGCATCGCTCAAACTCGTACCATGACGTCCACTACGCTCAGCGGCATTTGGATCGTTCAAAATGAAGCTGAGAATAAACAAAATAACGAATAAAGAATGTGTGAGATCTATTTCCATTTAATTGTTTTGATTATTTGGAGGTTAAGTATTGTGTATTGTTTAAAGAAGATACAGCTTAACCCTGAAACTATTTGATTGTCGCAGTGTAATCAAGCAACTGAGACAATCAAATAGTTTCTGGGTTAAAATTAGATGAGAGTATTTTATAATTTACAATAAACTGACATTCAACTTTTTCAAAATAGAGCTAAGCGTTACAAGTATTCGAGGAAATAAATACTGTATGCAATGTATCTACAATTTTCATTTCGTATCCGGGTGTTGAAAGAAACCAATCCATTTGAGTACATAAGCTAATTTGTTATGTATGTAGAGGAAAATGTTTTATTCATACGTTTATTTATTCTCCAGTGGAAGCTCCATATAATGTAGGGCGTTTTAAACTGCGGCTAGCAAAGGAAATTTAATTTTAATACAGTTAGACAAACAAAACCAGAATTTTATAGTATTAAAATGCTGTACTTGAAACTCGTGTATGAATGAAATAGTTTTACGACGGTGAAATCCTGAAAATGTACGAAAGATCTGCTGTATTTTATGCTTTCCTAGTACTTTTCGTCGTAGCGCTGAAGCCTGGCTTTACGTAGACGGCACTACGGGTCTTTTCGGCGCTACGGGCTTTTCGTAGAACCACGGTTTTCGTAGCACCACCTAAATTGGCGGAATAGTATTCATCAGTAATTAATTATTCTTGAAATCATTTCTGAGCGGTTGTCTTCCTTGAAATCGATGTAAAATTTTGATTTTATTAATATACATTAATAAAGTTAATCAAACAATTTATAGTTATTTGAGCAAATTAGAAGCTTTATAAAATCACAGCGTCACAAGCATGAGAAAGCTATAGCTAATGCAGTGCCTTATCTGATTTTCAAAATACCAAAATTGATTTGAATAAGAGCCCAACTTCAAACATAAAACAGGCATTAAAAGAGTTTTACTATTTCAAAAAACCCGCCCAATGTTTCCAGGCTACATTGCTCTTAGCTGTTAGTAGCGCCATCTATCCACAGAAACTTAAACAAGGTGGTCCCAAACACGCGATTTAGTCCGTTAACGGACCGTATAACCGTGTATTATGTAAAGTACAACAGAGATGGCGTTGTACCATACAACGAACGACATCTCTGTGGTTTTAAAACTTGTTTTTCTCCTCTATGAAAAATGTTTTTTCCGAAACTGCTTTTTCGATAATATCTAAACGTAGTACGTTCATTGTTAGTTTGGTTTAGTTATTATAATCGTTTTATACCGGATGGGATGACTTTTTTTATCACTTTCCAAAAAAATGGGTATATTAGGTAAACAGAGTAGAAGCTTATGACATACTTAGTTTTTTTTTCTTTTTTCCACAGCTTAGAAAAAAAATAATCCATCATCAAAAAAACGCTACAAATTTCAAGTAAACTTTTCATAGTCGTTTCTTACCAAAGAAAGAGAAATTATGAAAAAAAAATTATCAAAGAAGAAATTTCTTATTTATTTGAAATTTTGAAAAAAAAACAAAAAACTAAGTATGCCATTTGCTTCTACTCCATTCACCTATTATACCCATTATTTTTTGGAAATTGATAAAAAAGTCACCTGTATATTAGTTTTGAATACAAAATATTAAGTGTTGAATAAATAAATTAGGTTAGGTAGGTTTCTTTACAAAGTTTATGTTCCATTTTACAGTGACATCTAACGTAGGGTGGCAGCAACACCAAACTTTGCGCTGTTCTACCCTCAAGCTTGCAAGTCAGTCACTATCCCACGGGTAGCTACGACACTCATTGTAGATGAGAGATTTACTATGCTACCGCTAGAGAGGAGACACTGTCGCTAAATACAATAAAATTGTGCAGTCGTGGAAATATTTGTGAAAACTTACCAAACAAAATTAATAAAAACCAATGGAATAACTGAAAGATTTACCAAAGAATTTACGGAGCTACGCGGTCTCGTAGCACATGCTACGAGGCCGCGTAGCTCCGTAGGCCGTAGCCGGCAAAGTTTCAGTAGTCTTGCAAAATACTTTCCGCACTAACGTGGTCCAACTGAAAACTTGCGCAGTGGGGACTACGGGTTTTTTTACCCGAAAGTACTAAGGAAGCATGCATTTTTAGGATGCAGGGTAACAAACCATGATCTTCTAGCAATTTTCATTAAATTTGTTGTTGGTTGATCGTTAAGAAAAATTGTGTTAATTTAATATATTAAATTTCACATCTTGGTTTCTTTTACGTTTATTTATTTATTTATTAACAATTTATGTACACACTAAATATCATTGCATTACAATGAAATCCAGAAAATTACTGATCAAAAGCTCTGTTCGTCAATTAAAGCTTTGCTCAAGTGACACAATTCCTTTTTACTACTACGTCACGTATGACGTAGCAAGACGTCACGTTGCCCGTAGAAACCAGTCAACGATTTCAGCGCTCAGGCAAAAAGTACTAGGACAGTATGAAATCCAAGGGTTGAGAAAGCGTTTCAAACGTGACCGCAAAGTAATAATTTACCTTTTCTCGATTTACATTGATTACAGTAAAGAAAGAAAGAAAGAAAAAGCATTTATTGGCCCCCGCAGGACAAAACACACAAATGAATATGGTGAAATTAACAGTACTTACAACTAATAAAAATTAAACAAAGAGAACAAAATAAAAAGAAACGAAATTGGTCCTATACGAGGCCAAAAGCATTCACTGCGAAATATTACTTTTCATCCCACAATTTTTATTAAATTACTCGAATTCCCAACTGACAGATGACGTAGTGATGTCACACATCACTACGTCATCTCGTAGCATCAACCTCGTGACCTCGTAGCCACGCACGAATAAAAGGACGCTATACAAAATCGACAATACCCATCTCTTTCTTTCTTCATTCACTGAAATCGTAGAGCCGTGACGTAGAGGGATTTTGTGAGACGAGACAGCAATATTGTCAATCCTCGTATTTCTGCTACCCTAGTACTTTTGACCGGAGCGCTTAGTCATTTTCGTGCGGTCGAGGACATTTTCATTGCCAATCGATCCAATGCGTTTTAAAATAAGAGGGTGGTGCGCGTAGCCGAGTTTTGGTGCTATAATATTTGTATTTTTGTTTAACTTCGTTTGGTGATAAACACTGTCGGACCTAGTAAAATTTAAAACGAGGTGCATTGCTGCAAACATAGGTTTAGGGATATCCATACTTAACAGTAAACCTACCAAGACAAGCTAATGAATAGAATTGCAATGGAAATACCTATTACTCTTTTGTATCGAATTTCCGCTGGTCCGCGACTAAGTTAGAGCCTTTTGCGTAGTATTATGAAGTCTTTTGCGTAGGTAAATTTTAAATGTTGACTTAAGTAACTTGTCCCGTAAATACAGTGTGGCAATCTAGTCACCTGCATACTTCAAGGAAGTAAGTCTGATTAGGTTTGTTTGGGACTTGGTAATAAAAGTAGTGGACTGTATTAAAATAGGTGTAATACCATTATTAATATATGACTGAATTTAAATAAGTAAAACGTGTGAAGACTGTACAAAGAAATACATGGAGTGGCCCGCGTCTGTGAGCTGAGTGCGACCACGCGTTGTCTGCGCGTTTGTTAGACGACGACAGAGTCCCAAAGGAACTCACATCCAATTCCTGAAAACTGTAACGTTACATTTTCCCGGTAGGATCCAGAAAATGTAAGGTCACACTGAGAACTCACCTACCTAACTTTCAGTCTGGAGGGGAGCACTGTTAAAAGAAATAGTCAAGGGGACAAGTTATAAGAAATTTATTATTAAAGAACCTAGGGCCTACCTATTCGGAGCTAGAAGATAACTAAACTAGGTTATAGAAGCAGGTGGATGAAAATGAAAATAGACATGAGATGAACTGGCGAAAGGCGGGCCTCTGGGCTGTAGCAGTGGCCGAGGGACGTCAGGCTTCAGTCTTCCTTCAAGGATTCAGGACGAGGTTCGTGGCCGAGGGACGTCAGGTTTCAGTCTTCCTTCAAGGATTCTGCTCGAGGTTCGTCATTCTTCGTCATTGCAGCCGAGGAAGAAAAGGCCGACAATCTTCCTCCTGGAGAGGCCGGAGGACGTCAGTTTTTTCCTTTCTGCTGAGATGGAAGACGTCAGTTTAAACAGATCGTAAGAGAGGATGGAAGGACGCCACTCCTGTAGCCTGGGCCACAGATGCTAAGTCATGGCACAGGTACACATTAACTTATAAATCACAGTAGAGGACAACTTCCTCTGGTCACTCTTCCAGACTTGTGTTGCCTTTCAGCTCCAGACGTAGACTGCAAATTCTACCACCTGGCTTCTGTCATCTCCAGATGATTGACATTTTATAATTTGGAAAGAATTTCTAGAACTTATTAAAAAGAAAAGATAATGAGGTCGATGTGATTTACCTATACGACCTACAACTAGCTCCAGCAATAAATTAAAAATAAAACTAGGCCTGTCACTAACTGACATTACAAAGGTAAACAAAGATTCAAGAGAGATAAAAATCTTCAGAAAACCTTAAATAACATGAATTACATGGTGCATCATGAAGCTACCTAGGGAGGACGAATGTTTAAATTTTCAGGTTAAAAATGTTCAAAAATGTAAGTAAAAGAACCATGTAAAAACACACATTACATTACCCCGAAAGTAAAGCAACTGTTTTTCATGAAATGCTATGACTTTTAAAGTAAAAGTTCTTTAGAATGACGGTAAGAATGACCCCCATAACTACTGCAGGTAACTAAATATGACCCCATAACTTCTGCAGGTGACTAAAATGCCACTGTGTATACTCACTCGGATGCCAAATCAACGCAACTGAAAAGTTGTGGATAACTTCGGGAGCGTATATTGTCATTGTAATGAGGCGAACTTTTCACACTTTTACGCTATTATATTATAAATATAAATATATTTACATCACATTATTATAAAAATGAATCCCTATTTCCCTTGGTCTCACCGGGCTGGACCGATTTAGCTAATTCTTTTTTTGTTGTGTTTGTTATTGTCAGGAGAAGGTTCCTATGAAAGAAAATAAAAGTATCAATGGTCACAATAAAAGTGATTCATACACCAACCTAAGTAGTACAGTTAGTTACACACCTAGCTTACAGTTACCTAGTTTACAGTTTGCCATTGCTAAAAAAGTTGGCACCTGACTATATCTCTAAAGGTTATGAAGCCCTAGTACCTTTTCAGTAGAAATCCTCGAAGAGTTTTTCATCGGGCGAAGTTTCAGTTTCAAAGTTATCTTACAAGTTATCTCGCCCCAGTACTTTTGAGCCGAACTGTTCAGTTCAAAGCCGGCCCATGCTCCATCGCACTAAGTTTAGCAAATACAGCCCATTTGATACCCACATGGTTTATGATGCTCTAATTAACTTCGCAACAAAATGTTGCGGCTCGACAACGCTTAATGCGTTGCGTTGTTGCGTCGTTAGTTGCAGACACCAACCCGAAATACAATACAATAGAAGGTACTTCGTAACTACCTTTTATTTCACGACACAATAAATTGTAAAGTATTTTCTAAAATGCTTTGAAATAATGAACTAAGGAAATTCTATAACGGGATAAAACGTCTAAAAGTAAATATAACAATTATATTTCAGAAAACTTTATTATAAAATGCTCGCATTACGCCAATTTGTATTCCGTTAAGGCTTCGACAACTTGTGTTACCCTTGTACTTTTTCAGGCGAGAGTATGCGAAACCTTCACCTTATAGCTGTTATAACAAGTGATAAATAAAGCTTTTACGAAGCTTTTGCAACTTTTTCAGTATTGCTCGCAGTTTTATTACCGTAAAGTTCGTAATCGCATGATTTTTGTGTATCCGCAACCGAAGATGGAAAGAAAAACATTGTCATCTTCCTAGTCTTCCTTCACAGTGGGCTGCGCTGGGGCTGCTGCTGCAGGTGCTGAAAACCTCAAACGGCGCAAATACAACAATTTAATTGGTAATTATGTGTTTTAGCCGTTTGGGGTTGAAACACTAGGGCCATGGGGTCCGAGTGCCCACCTAGTATAACTATTTCGGGAAGTCGCCAAGCGGTTGGTCGACTCTTAACGTGACCAGAGGGCGGGCCTATATTTGGCCAAAGAATCAGCATTTCCATCCAACGTGGCAATGCTGCCAGCCTTCTGGGCACTTTTCCTGTTGACAATGATGTGGACGAATTTTTTGACGCCCTGCGACCCTTTTAAATAGTTGTATATATTTTTTTATTATTATAAGAGTTATAGTGTGTAAATAATATTTTAGTTTAAACATGTCTTTAAAATAATTATATATGCAGTAAATTACTGAAACTAGTAACTTTGCAACAAACAACGCCAGATTGACAACGCTTTCTGAAAGTTTCAGTAGTACGGGTGCTATATAGTACCAGTTACGCGGGAAGGCTATTTTCGGTAACTTCATAGCTTATGATGCTCTGGTAACTTTTGCATCTGTATGTTCAGGATCGGCAACAAGTCCTGAACAACAAGTGCTTTCTCACCGTTCGGCTTGTGATGTGCCCAACCAAAGAGATTTAATAGTACATTGTTCACCGAGAGGAGAAAGTGACCGATTACCGTCGAGGGTGTCGTTTGAAATTTAAATTAAAAATTTTAATTTAAAAATTTAAATTATTTTTATCATTATGTGTTTAGCTATTGTATTATAGAGATTATTACGATTGTTTACTAAATAACTTAAAATTAAATTATATATAAAAAATTCTTTACGCACTCATGGATAAGTTCTGGCCGACTACACTTGTCAGATGAGATGATGGCCACAAGAAAACTCATATTTGAAAAATTAAAAAAAAAAGAATACTACTGAAAAAACGAGGTGACGAACGGCTAGAGAAGGTCTACCATTGAATCTGATCTGAATCTGAATCTGCATAAGAAAACAGTTTGGTTTCTCGTACATATCTATATTACCCAGGGGATTCCACTAAAGATTCCGCCTGGTGTCTCTTTTCCCGATCTTCGGAAGTTATCTACAGATCTGGAACCTCTACTCCCGATCTTCTGAAGCTGCTACTTGTCTCGCCTGCCTTACTACAGGGCTGACCTGGAGATCTGCACGACGCCCTTCCTGCAGAGGTTTCCTGAAACGGAACCTCGAAGTTGCCCAGGTATTGACCAGCTACCCTGACGACTGTTCCCGTCTCTCCTACAATGCTGAACTTCATAACCAACTAAGTGCGACACCTAAAAAAACAATCCTAGAGTGCGTGCTAGGTAGGTTTTTAATATTTTGCTGTATTTTTTATCCCTAATACTAATCTTTCGCTAATTAAATTTTAATTGAACAAGTCTGATTATCCTTATAATTAATAGGAGCAAGTAGATTTGTTACAAATTAAAAAAGAAAAACCACGTAAGAAATGGATTTTCATACACTTCTCTCTCCCGCTCAGATGCGTTTTCTACCCGCATATTTGTTTGATATGCAATGACGTACTTTCTACCGTAAATTTGATAAAGTATCAAGGTACTTTCCAAGCAGGTGTAGTATAAAAAATATATTTGAATGTCTTTGTGCCCAACACACCATCATTTGTAACTTGAGACGCGTTGATGAGAAATAATAATTAAATATAAAAATATGAATAATAATTTCTCCCAAACACAAATCTTTCAAGAGAGCGCTAAATCGTTTGTCTCGAAATCGACTGCTCTAGCCTCACACTCATTACTTAATAGCAAGTTGCTATTTTTTTTGTTTATGAGGTTACTTTTCCATGTCTTTCCATGAGTACTTGTCCCGCCACTTCGAACCAACCCTCGTGGTGTGCATCCACGTAGTCTCACGCCCTGGGCTGACCTCGGCAGCACCGTCCATCAGTAGGCAACCATTGAGTGGAGACTTCTGCGAGTTCATGGAATGACTCTTTCCTTTGTCCAAGAGCACCAATTACTTTTTTTTTCTTTAAAGCATACCACAATTTCTTCCATAACAGTCAGTTATAAAGTATTTGAATCTCATTATCTTCAAGTGATAAATATATTTGTGCATAATATACTTACTTTGCTACAACATGTTTACAATCAAACAACTGCGTTTCCATGGTGATAGACCTCGGTCTCTTACCTATCATTCTCTCCTAGTACTAATGGCCGAAACAGCACCACTTTCCGCCACGCGGTACGGTACGCGGGAGAGGCTATGAATGAAACTAAAATGTTCAGAAGATTGTAAAAATATACTTGCATTATATAGATTCCAGTTCTTAGTATTATATAATTGCATAGCACATGTGTGAGTACTTTATACTGTTCAGCCACCATTTACATTTATTTATCTTTCATTGACTTGAATATGCCTTGGTGGCTGAGAGAATGTCATGCTCACTTAAATGTCTCGCTGATGGTGGCGGGTGTGTCGGGTCATTTAGTTCCCTTCAATATGGTTGAGTTGAATGGCGCCGGTACATGCGTCATGTTTGTGAACGGGCGCTGTCAGTTGAGACTGGTCATCTTTTAGCTGCCAAGGTTCATTTTAATTACTTTATTCATAAATTGTTGATCTATTCTTTTACTCTGGACGCTCTTAGTGTACACGTCTTTCTACATCGTTCTCACATATATGTATAATCTCAAAATTAATGATGTAACCAAGATTTTGTAACAATATTTTGATTTTAAAAGAGTGTCCATGGAGTTTCTTGCCCGTTCTTCTCCATAGAGATCTACGCTAGAGAATGGGCAACTACAGTACTTTCTCAAGTTATTATGCCTTGTGACTGGGACTGTAGCTTTGATTTTCTTTTTTGTATTTTTGACATTCAACAGTGCCGTAATGGTCTAATTGTAATAAATGCTTTGAGTTTGAGTTTGAGTTTGAGTTCAGTGCAGCGCCATCTGTGTCAAAATTTAAGGTGCGACCACGGCTGTTCCTTGACCATTTTTGTACCTATGAGATTTCTATTTGAATTATTTTTTTGTTTCATCCTTTTTAGACCACTTTTTTACATACTTATTTACAAAAAAAAATGTTTAATAAAACTTTAATCGAGTTCTAGTTTTTTTAACTTATTTTTTTTGTAACTAAGGTGGTTATTGTTTGGTATAATTAATAAAAAATAATGTCATTACTCTAAATAATTATGTCTTGTATTACAGATATGTGTGAGTCTGATTAATATTTACACTGCTAAAATCTTTGATCAAGTTGCTAATTGTTGATCGAAGGCTAAAATCATAACCTTCAATTTTACCGTGACTGAAAAGACGTTATGAAACTGAATCCGTTGCTACGAGTCCACGCAACTTTCGTAGCGACCGACAAACGAGCGGAAGGAAGGCTTCAGCGCTCCAGTCATGTTTACTAGGAGAGCACGTTAGGAAGAGTTTAACATTTCCATTCATAGTTGTCATCAAAACACACCGACAGCACACAGTTACGATTCGTGGCAACACATGAAAAACTTCAAGTATTTGGGAGACAGTATTACGCTAAAACTGCAGAGAGAGTGATAGCATTTGGTTTCTTGTGAGTCACCCCAACCCTTCAACAAATGGAAAGGAAGACAACTTCACGCCACTATTTCCCGAGCGAGGGGTAGACAGAGTTGTGCACTATGTCCGTTGCATGTTTTAGTTTACCATGGTAACGTAGCAGGCACATCTATTAACTGCGTACAAGCCACGATAACACGCACACTGATGGACGAAATTGCGACGTTGTATTGGACCCGGTACCTACTCCATTGAATTATGACGATGGGGGGTGGCAAAGAGTAGAACGGCGCCGAAAACAATTGAAATATAGATACTCGGGCAAGTCGGGTGTGGCAAGAGATTTGGAGTTTAACTTTAGGGCCGCCGAAAAGAAAGTTCCTGTGTTTATTACAAATGTCCATAGTGAAACTACGAAAGAGGATATTATTAAATATATTCGCTCGAAAACAAGTGAGTCTGTATCGCTGCAGAAAATCAACATTAAAAAGCAGACAAATCACTGTGCGTTTAAATTTTTCGTATCCGAGGCAAAATTAACTATGTATCTGGATGAAACGCTTTGGCCTAAAGGTATAATTTTCAGGAGATTTGTGAATTTTGATCACAAAAATGTGAACAGAGCTACTTCTGTATCCGGCTCGACTAACAACAACAATGGATAAACGCCCTTATAGGTTAGCGAGTTTTAACTGTAAAAACATTAAACGCTCTGTGGACGGCATCAGGGACCTGTGTCGCTCTTGTGATGTGATTGCCCTGCAGGAAACATGGCTTCTACCAGATGAGGTGCCGTACTTGAGCACGGTAGACAGTGAGTTCGGGTACACAGGTACGTCGGCGGTGGACACTTCAGCGGGAATATTACGCGGGCGGTTGTTCGGTGGCGTCGCCCTGCTTTGGAGGAGTAGTGTTTTCCTGAATGTGTCAGTGCTACGGTGCGATAATGCTCGTGTGTGTGCAATTAAAATCATTACAAGTGATCGGCCTATGATTGAAATGAGTGTGTGACGGAAAATCTGCCAGAATTTACGGACTGTCTAGGGACGGTGAGTGCGTTAATAGATGAATACGGTGTAGAATCAGTTTTCGTGTTGGGCGATTTTAATGCCGATCCACGTGAACTATTCTACAACGAACTTATACATTTCTGTAGTGAACAGGTATGGACTTGTGTAGATGTTGAGTTGTTAGGACCTCACTCTGATACCTATACTTTTATCAGTGAGGCACATGGAACATGCAGTTGGTTGGATCACTGTATTGTTACGCAATCGGCAAAACAGTCTGTCCTTAACGCATATGTAGACTATAACACATTTGTCTGATCATTTTCCGCTCATTATCGAGTGTAATTTAAACTTATTAACACCAAAGCTACCTGATAACCGCGTTCTAAGCAACGATGTGTTATGGGGGGACAGAACTGATGAGCAGATTGCGATATATGTGAAAGAATGTCATAATAGGCTAAGATGTATTGATTTTCCTGCGGAGTTCATATGCTGTGGACAAAAACACTGTAATAACTCGGACCATGGGCATATTCTTGACAGGCTTTATTCTAACATTGTGATTGCCTTAAGAGGGGCGGCGTCAGTGGCAGCGACGGCTCGGGAGGGCACTCGTGTGGGGAGGGGTAGGAATGGCCCACGCATTGCTGGGTGGCATAATATAAGCATATTAGCGAGGCCCACCGGGTGGCTAGGTCAAAGTTTCTAGAGTGGGCGATGTGTGGTAAACCAAGGTCTGGCTGTGTATACGACGAAATGTCCCAAAGTCGCAAAATATTCAAGTCTAGACTTAAATGGTGCCAAAACCATCAGGACCAAATCAATATGGATGCCCTTGCTGAAAAACATAAGAAGGGACATTTTCGTAGTTTTTGGAAGGGCACCAACAAAGTAAACGTTCGACCTGGACTACCGGTGAGTATCGAGGGTGTGAGTGACCCTAAGGATGTTGCTGATATTTTCAGGGACCATTTCCGTGTACTATCCCCACGGGGTCCAGCGGAGACGGTGCTCGATGTTGAGATGCCTGACTGGGACAGGGGGTCTTGCTTCGTTGCCAAAGATTTGGCTCAGGCTATAAAAGCTATGTCTAAGGGCAAGTCCCCTGGCCAAGATGGCCTCAGCATCGAGCACCTAGTTCACGCTGGCCCACATGTAAATAGGGTACTAGCAATGTTTTACACACTATGCGTGAGCCATTCATACCTACCACCTGATTTCATGAAAACCGTAGTAGTCCCGGTAGTAAAAAATAAAACGGGAGATGTTGCCGATAAAAGCAACTACAGGCCGATTTCTCTTGCAACGATCATTGCAAAAGTTTTTGACGGTTTGCTTAATACACAGTTAGACAAGTACCTGGATCTGCACGATAATCAGTTTGGGTTTCGACCTCGACTGTCAACTGAGAGTGCGATACTGTGTCTTAAGCATACCGTCAGATATTACACAGATCGAAAGACACCTGTGCATGCCTGCTTCCTCGAGCTGTCCAAGGCTTTTGAACTGGTGTCATACGACATCCTGTGGGCTAAACTCGAGGGAATAAACCTACCGCGTAAACTTATCAACGTTTTTAAATACTGGTACAGACATCAGGTCAACAGCGTTAAGTGGGCTGGTGCAATGTCGGAGCCATATCAGCTGCAGTGTGGGGTGAGGCAGGGGGGGTTGACTTCCCCATCCCTCTTTAACCTGTACATGAATGCCTTGATCGTCGCGCTGAGTAACCAGCATGTTGGCTGCCATGTCGGTGGAATCTGTGTCAACAATCTCAGTTATGCAGACGACATGGTGCTGCTGAGCGCGTCGGTCTGTGGCCTCAGAAAGCTGGTGCGGACATGTGAGGAGTATGCCCTTGGTCATGGGTTGAATTACAATGTGGCCAAAAGTCAATGCATGGTCTTTGAGGCCGGTACGAAACCTTTGCAAAATTGTCCACCCGTTTTTCTAAACGGTGTTCCACTAAAAAGGGTGGAAAAATTTAAGTACCTAGGGTATTTAGTTACGACCGACCTCAAGGACAATGCTGACATGGAGCGGGAACGGAGGGCCTTGTCGGTGCGGGCGAACATGCTCGCACGTAGGTTTGCGCGCTGATCGCGGACCGGATGGACTGCCCATACATAAGGCACTGCTGTGATAGGCATGTTGCCGTCAGCAGGGCCGGTTAGATGTTGCCTCTTTATTTAATTTTTGTTTTATTATTCTTTGTGTGTAGTCTGTATTTGTGTGTACTCCACATATGAGTTAATGTTGCTTGAAATAAATGTATTTTATTTTATTTTATTTATAAATAAAAAATATTTCTGATTTACGATGGACCGATGACCTGGTGAAGGCTGGATGCGAGTCTTATGGGACCGGTCAATGTGGCGACACTTGGGGTAGGCCTATGTCCAGCAGTGGATGTTAAAAAAATCTGATTAAAAGGAAAAGAAAAAATTAAATTAAGAATAGTTAGAGACATCCATATATTTGTGCCGTTTATGAGCTACCTACCAAGGAAACCACATGCGCAGAAGGAACTAAATCCAAACTTCTTTATCTTCAACGTTATCCTTGATTTTGTAACATACTTTTTAATAAAAAAGAAATGACAAAATTATGTAGTCGATGATTTTGATGCACACGACATGAGACGAGCACACGCATCACGAGAGAACTCCTCAACGGTTACAGATAAACCTAATATTAAAAAAATAAATACATAATTGAATAAAAGCTAAATTTTTTGCCGAGTAGAACTTTTCATTTATAATTAACCAACGAAAATAAAGGAGGAGGTTCTCAATTCCACCAGCACGCATGCATAACTTTTTACAGACAAGTCCGATTTGAATGATTCTTTTTTTATTGGAGAGCGTATATTTTTAAAAACGTAAAGTATTCCTAACTAAAATCATAGCGTGAAATCGTTAAACCGAACACTGTTCGCAAGTAATCGTTAGTACGATTCGCTGCCCGCATTCACGCATCACTTTTGTAGACTTCAGTATTCAGTCGAAAGTACTAGGAGACCAGAAAAATTAAAGGATCTCGCTACGAAGCTTTCTATGTCGTAGGCGGCCGTAGCTATGAAACACGTCACGACGTATTTCGTAGCAAGGACCGTCAAAGAAAGTTTCGTAATTTTTATTAGTATGAACTAGAACTTAAATGAAAACGGTATAAAATAAAGTGTTACTTCGTTACACAAATATAATTATCAGTAATCAAAGGATCTGGAATTAGGTTTGTGATTTTGTTAAAACGGTGTTTTTGCATATTTTTTTGATCTTTTAAATATTGATTATTTTCTCAAATGTGTGGTATACTACCACTAAGAAACTCGACTACTGAAAAATCACGCTCTTATTAAATTCGCGGTTAAATCAACACTTCCCTTTTATTTTATAGTAAATGGTTTAGGCGCTACGGAGGAACATGCGTATAAATACAAACATGCAAACATACAAATTTACTTAGATGCATAGACTGCTAAAATCATAACCCTCCCGTAACGGCTTTGCCGTAGTCGGGTAAAAAGACATGATGTAGTTTTTTTCTTATAGCCCGAATCACACGTCATTGCAAAATATATTTTTTTATAAAAAAAAAAAAACATGTCTTGGTTATTCAGTATAAGTTACCGTTTTCGTCGTAGTTGAGTTTTAATTTTTAATTTAATTATACCAACTTCTGCCAATAAGGATAAAATGTTTTCTATGTGTTAATCCAAACACTATCTTTTACATTTATAATTTTAGTAGGTTTCAACTGTTGTATTTTTTTCCAATTCGGTTTCCATTGCACTTTGATAGTGCTTACTAGATCATGGTTTCCTAACACATTTTAGCCGAACGCTGAAGGCAACGTAACGTTGTCGGACAACGGCCAGCCTTTAAACCTTTCAGTATCACATCGGTTCTCGTCGCAAAAGGCAGCTACGAAAGTTGTAGCTTCGTAGCCACGTAGCAAACTGTAGCGACTACGCCGGTAGTCGCTACAGTTTGCTACGACCCTCGTAGCATCATAATGATATGTAATTTCTCAAACTTTTCTTATTTGCTTGGGAGATGTGTTGTATTTTTATGTTTAGGCAGATGCCAGTGATAGGATAAGTTAATTGATAAATTATTAGTTAAAAACATAAATGTATCGAAATCTTTACTAACCTTCTATAATCTAAACTGGAGATGAGCTTAATGAAGTAAAAAGTTTCACTTTGCTTTAAATAATATTTTAATGCATTAAGAAAGACTTACAAAAACGTACAAAAACTTGACAATACATAACTACACACATCAAAAATGTCTAGGGATCAAGCATTTTTATGCGGATTTCTTGAGATTGAGATGTGGCTTTGTAATAAATTTATGATTTTATAAATTTATATGGATCCTTTTTGGTGCATTTCATAATTTGAATCAGGAACTCTCAATCAAATTCGAGTAAAAGATGAAAATAAGCTGTCAATATTTTCCCTATAAAAACATACAACGCATTGAAGACATTATTAGTGCTACTGTTTCCCTACTACTGATTAAAACCAACGTTATTATGGAGCGGCGACGTCATTTAAGCAGGGAAGAAATGCTCAGAGCCGTGGGAATGATAGAAGCTGGTTCCCGGCAACGTACTGTAGCTTTAGCTCTGAATACAAGTCAGAGTGTTATCAGTCGACTTTGGACACGTTACCGAAGCACTGGTACCGTGGCTGAGCGCCATGGAGGACGGTATCGCTGCACCACACGGAGACAAGACCGATACATTCAAATCTTAACTCGAAGAGCTCCAACAATAACCGCCATGATGTTAGCCGTGAGGCTTCATCACTCTTCAGGGAACTTAATTAGCGACCAAACAGTCAGAAACCGCTTGCATGAAGTGAACCTTCATTCCCGAAGACCGCTACGGGTACCACCTATAGCAATGCACAATCGTAGGATTCGATATCAATGGGCTCTTGAACACAGAAATTGGGCAGAAGAACAATGGCGTTTCGTGTGCTTTTCTGATGAGTCTCGTTTTGGTATGAGACCGGATACAAGACGTATACGACACTGGAGAACCCCTGGACGCCAACAGCGATTAAAATCCTGCCAGGAAGTCCATCCTTATAGTGGTGGAACCATCATGGTATGGGCGGGTATTTGGATCGGCGGAAGAACTGAGTTGATTTGGATCAGAGGCAACCTCAACGCTCAAATTTATGCTGAGACGATTGTATCAGACGTCATCGTTCCTCTACAAGTGCAAATCGGTCCCTTATTTCAGTTAATGCATGATAATGCACGACCGCACACCGCAAGAGTTGTAAGACAGACTCTCGCCGCAGCTAACATCAATGTCCTGCCCTGGCCTGCTCAGTCGCCAGACTTGAACCCGATTGAGCATGCATGGGATATGCTACAGAGAAGAGCTCTGCCGAATATGGAGGGTATCCAGTCGCAAGAAGACCTTTTTTTGTTGTTGCAACGAACATGGGCGGCCATTCCACAGCGTGATTTGGATGAACTCATTTTGAGTATGCCAAACCGATGTTCTTGTGTTGTTAGTGTTCGCGGTAGAAACACGGATTATTAATTGTTTAAGTTACCCAATAAAATTTTAAAGAAAACTGTTATTTCAGTCTTTTTTTCGAACTTTAATGTTAGTGGTTCAAATGTCAAAAATCCCTTTATTAGGAAAATGGCAAATTTCTTTATTAATGCAAAGGTGACTTGGTTTATCGTTACTGTGACAAACGAAAACACTTTATTTGATGAATCCTTAAAGAAAATTTTAATTAATATCAATCAGGAGAAAAGTTATTGCAAAAATATATGTTGATCCCTAGATACTTTTGATGTGTGTAGTTAACAAAAATGAAAACGAAATAAATTATTGCACAAGAACCTTGTCCGAAAAATATTTTGACAACTTTCTTGTAGTGAGTGAGAAAAGTTTGTTGTTGTTAGACCACGTGTTTTCTAAAAGGGGGATGAATGTAAACACCACGCCCCTGGAGGCACCCCTTATGTTCTGTCTCAGCCTTTCAAATGTTCTCCCTCTCGACGGTCCGCCCACTAAGGAATTTCCCTCTTGCACTTAACCTAGCTTATCTCTTCAATGTCCGCTTAAACTTATGGGTCCCTAGTACAAAGTAGACATTTTCCGCTCTAATCGGGATTTTCAGAAATCTATTAGCCAGGCGCGAATTAGTTTTTCGCATTTTCCGTTTATCCTTTCTCTAATCCCGTCGCCCCGCTAGCTTTTCAGTTAAATTCCAATGCAAAGGATTTTTCTACCATCTCTATAGCGCTATGCTGCCCCAGTACTTTCGACCGGAGCGCTGAAGGTTCCCCTTTGTGTCATTGCTACGGCATGGTTGCCAGCGCCCCATACCCCGACCTGCTTTTCATACGACTTTCCACGGATTTTCCTTAGTTTCCTTTTAGTTATGCTGTCCTGGTATTTGTGATCGGATTGCGCTTTCCCTTTGCATGGTAGCGCTTAAGGTTGCCGGCGCCGTTAACTACCTAAATAAAAGAAACTTACATATTAGTGGCTGAGCAGATATTTTTATTATTATAATCTTTTATCTACACCCATGCTATAAATCCTCTATAAAAGTATCTGAAACAGTTAGCTTATGGCCAACATTAAAACAGCCAGTGTCATAATAATCATTATAACACCCAAACGGGTGTTATAATGTTGTACTAAATTTCATTATGCAACTCGTTTTAAAAAAAGAACATTGTCTAGCACGTGCGATTTACTACCACAGCGCCGTAATTAAAAAAAAACTTATAGGTTAATTCGAATTCAAGTCGAATCCCGCCATTTTTGTTCGATATTAGTATTGCATTACTTTTTTTATTTACGTTGTTTACAAAAATGAGTGATATAAGCTTTGTGTATTTTAATAATTGTACAATCCAAAATGTAAATAATTATATTATTACCTATACATGGTTTGTTTGTATTAAATACTCAGCAATTCAACTTTCCATGAATTTACATAGACTTCTTACAACACTACAACAACCTATGGTTTCAGAACCTTTTATGGAGGATTCATATCATGGATGTAGATAAAGTCTTGTATGCAACTGTACATAATTAGGTATTAAAACACTCATGTGATACTATTATCACACTCGGCTTCGCCTCGTGTGATAAACCCACATTCGTGTTTTAGTACCCCTCATTATACAACAGTTGCATAAATAACTATTATTTAACTTATCTCGTTAGTTAGTTTGTTAGTATGTATTGGTCAAATCCTGCAACTGAATTTCAAACTAGCTCTCCCCAACCGACCACCATTATTTATTGTCACCAGAACCTTACCGATTGAGCTGAAATGAAATGCACACACCCCTGTGTGCATTTCATTTCAGCTCAATCGGTAAGGTTCTGGTGACAATACATTTTCATAGCAGACATGACTTGATTCTAATGCAAGGATTGCCACCTCACGAAAAAACTCCTCAACGGTTAAGAGTTTAGAGCGCGGACACGAAACTTTGTATGAGTTCAATGATAAATAAACCTGTTTTCTTCTTTTCAATAAAATAACAGCTTCTTGATTTTTTAAACGTTCAATTATTTCATGAGGTCACTCTTACCGATTCAAGCATATTCTTTTGTTAATAGAATTACAAGAATCAGGTTAATTAAATCATTTGTGTTGTATTTTATTTCTCCCCGTCCAAGTGTGTATTTTTGTATACTTATGCTATTAGTTGCCTATTAATATTATTTGAGATACGATACGATAACTTGGCAAGTTTCTGCAAGAAACGCAAAACTTTCAACAAAATTGTAGTTTAGTAATATCACATTAACAAAAATTAGAAGCTAAGGAAAACAAACTGATCAAAGAATTTTAATAAACTTTAAGAGGGATGTGTACATATTCTTTCACCGGTTCTTCAGTGCGTAAGAATTTCGTCCGTCTCCTTTATACTTGTGCCCTAGTGCCAAAGTATTGCGATCGCCCCCAACGCGACAAACAAGCACATGGTGAAGTTTTCTTGGGGTATAACATTTATCGTCCGCCAGGTGGCGTTCTCCTTCAAGCAGCGCTGTTCGTCAAGAAGATTCCAAATGAAAATCGGGCGAATGTTGAACCAAAAGTTTTCTCAAACACTCTAAAGACCTAAGCTACCCTGGTATTTGAATATTGGAGTCTACCCCAAAGCACCGCGCCTTTGCTTAAGAGAGGCGGTGCCCAAGCGGTGATATTTCCATTAGCACGTTGCAGCTTCTGCTATCCTAGTATTTAGTGCCGGAATACTGAAGACTTTGGCAACGATGACGTAATCATCGACGTCACTGCTCGTGAACGCTTGGCTACGAACTGGCCGAGGCTACGGGCGCCATTTGCCGCTGCGATACTACCCCCGCACTTCGCCGTTTTCGCGCATGGCAAATGGTCGTTTGTTGTTTCATTTACACGATTGACAAACCCATCACTTTGTCCTTTTCATTCCGTACCTTTACTTGTGTAAACTTTAAGCTCGAGTGCAGTTTTTCTTTCAGTAATATTTTTCCATGTCGCAAATGTAGTTGTCTTAAAACTTTTGTTTTGACTTTTCAGAAGTCAGAATATTTTTTGACTTTTTCAATCAATAAACTAGTTTGAATAAAAAACTTGTATTTAAAAATATATTAAAAAAAACCGACCAAGAGCGAGTCGGACTCACGCACTGAGGGTTCCGTACAAACTTTTTAATGGCCAAACTTCACTTTGTTGTTCGATCCCTAGAAACGGCTATTGCACCAACCGCAAATAATAAGTTTGCAATAGTAAAATCGCTTTTTTTGTTATTAAACTACATATTTACGGTTTTCAGATTTTTCCCTTTACATGTGCTGTAAGACCTTGCTTTTTACCAAATTTCGTGATACTAGGTCAATGGGAACTACCATACAGGTTTTCGACCCAAAACCTATAGGGTATTTGCGGTTGACCTTTAAAGTTGTCAATTTTGGTTAAAAGCAAGGTCTTACAGTACAAGTAAAGGGAAAATTCCGAAAAATAAATAAAAGTTGAAAATTAAGGTTTTTAAAGTTTTCACGAAAACCTTGTTTTCTACCTAATAAAGACTAATATACCTCAGTATCTGGTATAAATTTATTTATTTAAGGACAACCAACAAAGCATACAACAAAAATACATGTATAAGAACTGGTGTTGAATTTAACATTTTGTAGTGTAGTGTGACGGAAAGGGTGTCCGTGGGGGTAAATAAAGGAAACCACGGACCCAGGTCAACATAAAAATATATTAATAAAATAAACGGGTGCGGGTAGGTTTATGGTCACAAGTTTCTCCAAGCCCGCCCGGGGGTTTGCTCGGTACTCTCCTGGCTCAGCCCGGCGTGACGATGACCGTAGCGGTGTGCCACGCTGCAGATGCCAGGTAGGGTGACGGACGGCAGATGATCGCGTCGACCCGTAGAATCTCGTCGCGGTCACGCAGGTAAAAAGGTACCCGCTGCGGAGCCCGCGGTTAACCGGATTCCGGTAATATGGTTGCCAGCCGGTATCTTGGATGACAGCCGGTAACTTGGATGTCAGCCGGTAACTTGGACCCTGGAAAATAACGTAAGATGGCCATAGAGCAACGACTGTGGAGCCATCAAAAGCACTTGCCGAAAATGTCAGAAAATAGGCCACCTAGCACTAGTCTGTTTACAAAGATATACCAACTCATCAAGTGAGCGATTCTTCAAGCAACATTAGTCAAGACAGTATTGCAGATATCAACTTAAATAAAAGTGAAATATCGGAGAAATATACGATTACTCTGAAAATAGAAGGCAAAACTGTATGTATGGAATTTGATACCGGTGCTACATTATCTTCAATGTCATTAAAGGATTTCAAAAACATGAACATACAAAAGAAACTGTCTAAAACAGAAATTAAGATGAGAACATACACTGGAGAAATCATTAGACAGATTGGAGTAGCATATGTCAAATGTTTGTACAATACTTAATTGTTTTATGGAAAACTATACATTATTTATCAAAATGTCAACCCAATTTTTGGTAGAAGCTGGATGAAAGAACTACATGATATTGATATAGCAGATATAAGAACAGTACAAACTACAATTCATAGTAACAATCTAGAACAATTGTTAGAAGAATTCTCTTCATCCATATTTACATCAGACCTAGGAAAAATTCCAAATCACAAAGCTCATTTAAGTTTAATGGAAAATACTCAGCCGATCTTTATTAAACCACGAAGAATTCCATACGCATTGAAACCGAAAGTTGACGAAGAAATAGAAAGACTATGTACACAAGGTGTGCTTACGAAAGTTGACCATGCCGAGTGGGGAACACCTATCGTTCCAATAGTAAAACGAAATGGGAGTATTCGATTATGTGCTGACTACAAGATTACTCTAAATAAAGTAATAAAATATGAACAATACCCCATACCCATAATTGAAGACATATTTTCTGAAATGAACGGAGGTAAGCTTTTCTGCACTTTAGACATTACCCAAACATATTTGAATTTGGAAATGGACGAAGAAAGCGCTCACATGCAAACCTTGAGCACGCACAAAGGAACGTACAAAGTAAATAGACTAATGTTCGGCGTTAAAGTAGCACCAAGCCTGTGGCAGAAATTCATGGACAAATTACTACAGGATCTGACAAGAGTTAAATGCTTTTTCGATGACATTATTATACAGGGTTCCTGTAAAGATGAGCTACTACCACGATTACGACAGGCCCTACAAAAACTTAAAGAGAGTAACCTTCGAGTGAATAAAGAAAAATGTCACTTCTTTAAGCAATGCATTAACTACCTTGGACACACGATCGACAAGAACGGACTACTTAAGAATAAAGACAAAATAAAAGCCATCACCAGCACTTTATGCCCTACAAACATCAACGAATTGAGAACTTTTTTTGGGATGGCCAATTATTACAATAAATTTATAAACAATCTGGCCTCTATTACAAGTCCTCTAAACGAGCTACTAAAGAGAAGAGCTATCTTGACCTGGTCCCTTAAGTGTGAAAAAAGTTTTTAAAAAAAAAAGGAATAAAGGTTGTGAACGACCTATTGCTTTTGCTTCTAGATCTTTATCAAGCAGTGAGAAGAAGTACAGTCAAATTGATAAAAAAGCTACAGCTATCTACTGGGGCTTTAAAAAATTCTTTCACTACTGTTACGGTCGAAAATTTACTTTAGTTACCGATCACAAACCACCAGCGATGAGCACGATGAGACTTTTTCATTACGCTCATTTTCTATCCGGATTCAATTATGATTTAGACTACAGAAGTTCTGCAATCAATTTTAATGCTGATTACTTTTCCAGATTTCCAGTGGAAACAGTTAATGATAATAAAAAAGATCAACACTCACTATTCCAGCTACAACAAATATACAAAATCGAAGTTAACCCAGATATCATAGCCCGGGAAATAAAAGACGACAACGAATTACTTCCCCTACTACAAGCATTAAAAACAGGACGTACTTTGAAAGAACTCGGGTATAATTACAATGAATTTACGCTACAGGATAATTGTATTTTGAAATGTACAAGGGTAAGGGGGGGGGGGGGGGAGGTAAAGGGGCTTCTACTTTACATTCGCAAAATTCTTAACGAATTGCATACTGGACACACTGGGATTTTAAAAATGAAATTATTAGCACGCAGCTACGTTTACTGGAAAAACATAGACAGAGACATTAAAAACAAAGTAAAATCATGTAGAGCATGCCGGTTAGAGCACAACCAACCAGCAAAAGCTCCTTTACACCATTGGGAAGACAAAACTGGCCCTTGGCAACGAATCCATATTGATTTTACTGGCCCAGTGTCTGGTTATCAATTATTCATTATAATCGACGCCTTCACAAAGTGGGTTGAAATAATTCCTGCCAAAATAACGACCAGCTCTTGGTCTATTCGAAAACTTAAAGAAATATTTTCCACTTTCGGCGCACCCTATATTCTCGTTTCAGATAACGGCCGGCAATTCATATCACGAGAATTCAAAAAAAATCTCTCAGATTATAACATAACTCATAAAACCATTGCACCATACCACCCAGCCACAAACGGTCAAGCAGAATGCACAGTACAGACTATTAAGAGAGCTTTACGATCTATGGAGGGGGAGAGCGGTGATTTAGTCGACAAACTGACGACTATTAAAACACGTTTGAGACGTACGCCAGTCCCCAGTACCCAGAGCCCTTATCAGTTGGGTAAGTAAGGACCAGGCTGCACGCCATGCTGCTCAAAACAGAGAATTCCACTCATCACCGAACATCGCCGGATAATTTACGACAATTCAAACTGGGAGACAGGGTCCAAGCTAGGAGTAATTCGTCTTCGCATCAGAGGTGGACATTCGGTAGGATCCTGTCTCGCCTGGGACATTTACACTATGAGGTGCTTACAGATGACGGGAATGTCAGGCGCCGCCATCTTGACCCTCTGTTGCAACTGAAATAAGTTCCAGCAACTGGAATCACGGCCGAGGGCCATAATGTCTTTGGTTTGACGTTTGTCTATACAGGTTTCCTGGACAACGAATATATCTGCATTGTCAAATATAATTAAAATATACGAATAGCAAAATGTACCAGCAATGTATTTGAATGTACCTTTAATGAAATTCAATGTACCTCCATGAAACAAGAACACTTTCAAAAAATAAAGTGAGCCGCAGTCCTGACAGTCAGAATGACGGGTGAATCTGAAAATGAATGTAATACGAGTAGATCTCTTGTGGTTGCCTAATATTTAGCAGAGGAATGTACCTTCAGAGACCTCGTAAAAATATAACCTGAAAATATGTTGCGACGAATAATTAACGAGAATATCAAGAAAACAAATTTTGACGCCTACCATTTTTTCATACTAATATCGCACCTCCTCCACTCAAATCGTTGCGTAAGTCAAAAAATCAAACTTTCGAGAAAAAGGTGTTTGAAATTTGATTTGGAAGTTTTCTGAAACGAAAATCTTCATCGATACTTCATTGGGAGAATTTTTCCCGTAAATCCAAGTCTTTAACCATATTGATATTATATTCATATCATCTGCTGCTGACGAATCTGAGATATCGGCACGCTTCTTCCATTGTATTTGTCATATTTGACACCAGAATATTTGATTTTGATTTTCTATCTATTTGATTGATTTTCTCTGTGGTGGACCCACAGAGAAAATGACTTCTTTTACCAAACTTCCAGTTGCATCTAAGCTTAGAACGACTCTGCTATCTTTAATATACTACTACTACTGTCTATAATGTGCATCTTGAGCTGAAGACCAGTAATAAATGTAAAATGGATGCAAAGATAAATGTTTTATTAAATCATCGTATGGTTCTATGGTGGTCATAATCCATAGCGACAAAACAGGGTTTGTATGGTAATGCTCATTAGATCTCTCATATTTTATTTGCTTTAAACATCTTGTAGTAGGCAAATGCGGCGGTTCAAAATCTGTAACATTCATTATAAATTCAACCAACTTGTTACGAACCGTTATAGGTGATTCATGTTTCAATTCATGACTTAATTATTTCCTTTGCAGTTTAGACAACTTAACTTTTTTATTGCGATTATGTCGAAAAGTTTTATTGTAATCTAAAATAAATCCCTCACAAACAGTAATCTTGTCGGTAGGCCAATTGATTACTATTTTAATTTGACCATTACATTCGGTGCAAGATCCGTAACACGTAATTTGCACTCCATTTATTTCACCGAATGCGTTTGGAATGTCCAACTACAGGGAATTATTGATTTATCAAACCAAACCTTTTCGCGTAATAAATGAGCCCATTCATGTTTAGGCAGAACAAATTTCTTTTGATATTTGCCAGTGGATAAAAATATGTTTCCAACTGTAAATTTCATAATTGGCTGTATTCGTTGCCATTTGTAAATATCTAATTAAAATGTAAATCCCTAGGACTTGCTTGAAAATTCCTGTTTCTTCTTCGAAACATTCACTACATTTACTTGTGGCTCCGGACCTGGTATTTTCTGCATCATCATCTTCATTGTTTCCTTCTGTATTTTCACGGCCAAAACAAAATAATAGTTCCTCTTTAACGAAATGTAAATAGCCTTTTCTGACATTTTTGATTGTAATTCTATTCTGATAGTGAAAAAAATTGGGTCACACGGAGAAGGCAAATCATGTTAGTGTTGGAAATAGTTTTTATATTTAACGAACACTACTTTTTGTTCTTCTAATTTAACAACACTACACTTTCCTCCTTGCCTCTTAATTTTTCATTAAACTCGCATGAAATATATCAATAACTCAACAAACAGAAATAAATATGTAACCAAATTATGTAACGTAATTGCAACTACAACACTTAATTTCACTCAAAACTAATTTACCATTTTAAATAGTGCGCGTCATAACAGGATGCGTCAGATGTCATATCTTCGTCTAGGAGAAAAAGTATTTATTTTAAATTTTTGTATGTTGCCAACGAGCCTACAAAAACGAAAAAGTATTTATTCATAAGTAGGATAATAATAAGAGACCGAGAGACATGCAAATGATCTTATTTCAAGAGTAAATCACCAAAATATTAAACGATTTTTCTTGAAAAATTTGCAAAAAGAGCCTACCCATCTTCCAAGGAAACAAAGACATGCCGACTAATACTTTGTACTCGTTAATACTTTACGTTAGTAAAATAATAATTTGTACTTATTATTTTACTAACGTTACTCAGCACGCAAGTTACAGAATGATTATTTAAATAATAGGAATATTGTGGTTTTAACACCAAAATTATGGTATTTAATTTGAATAATTCCAAAATAAACAAAAATTTAAAAGTACATACGTTTTTACACAAATTTATGAAACATCATATTAATATACCAATACGGGTAGTTTTGTTTGTTTTCATGAATAAATCATAAAATCCGGATAATCCGGATTGGACCAAAAATCCGTTCTTGAAAATCCGGATTTTGCAACAGAACGGATTTGCATTCCCTAATCATGTCTCCCGGCTATAGCGCGTAAAATGCTGCTGGGGCTGTCACGGAGATTGTTTAGCACAGACCAGTACCACTCGTTTCGGAAAACTTCCAAATCAAATTTCAAACACCTTTTTCTCGAAAGTTTGATTTTTGACTTACGACACTATTTGAGCGGAGGAGGTAGGACGAGCAACATCGCATTGCTATGAAAAAATGGTAGGCGTCATAATTTGTTTTCTTGATATTCTCGTAAATTACTCGTCGCAACATATTTTCAGATTATATTTTTATGAGGTACGTTGAAGGTACATTCCTCTGGTAAATATTAGGTAACCATAAGATATCTATTACATTCATTATCAGATTCCGTCATTCTGACTGTCAGGACTGAGGCTCACTTTATTATTTGTAATTGTTCTTGTTTCATGGAGGTATATTGAATTTCATTAAAGGTATTTTCAAGTACATTGCTGGTCCACACCTTTTATATATATATAGCATATTCATCTCTGCAACAACACACACATCGTTCTGACCCATAGATGTCTTGGGTTTTTCATTTGGTAGTAAATAAACCCAAAGTAAAAAATCCCTTCGGCAATCCGCAGGAGGTAGATTTCGAAGAAAGTTCCACCCATATTTACTTCCGGAAGTTCGGAGGCTGTATACAGAGCGTCCCACGAATATGCCACATGGAGGGAAAGTACCTTGAATATTGTAGATGGAACATTTTACTGAAAGAAGACATTATTTTAATTTAAAAAACAATTTAAACTGCATTCATAGATATTTAAATAATTACATGGTTGAACCGGGAATCGAACCCGTTACACGAGAAAAATAATCACCCTGTAGCTTTATCATACCGATCGAAAGGCTTCATCAAAAGGATTATTTTTTGCTAAATAACATAGTGTCAGAAATAAAAGGAAGACCATGAATTTTAACATTTTTAATACAAAATTAATCAATTTATTCACGAACTTAACCTAAGTTTTGACCCTTTCGATTTTTGGGCCAAGTTTGAAAGCAATCGGTGCATAATTGCGACCTGTACAGTGTGGCAAAATTTTGCTTGGCGCCCCACATACATACGTATACATTTATATATACATATAAAGTTTTTAACCAGCGGTTGATTTGGGCTCCAGGGGTCATAACTAGAAAATTTCACCATGGGGTATGGTGAAATTTTCGGAAAACTTGACTTTAGGTGCAAGACCAATAGGTAGATTTTTTCTGACGTAATCTACCTAAAAAACGCTTAAACTATTAGCGACACAGTGAAATTGACGAATTCACTAGAAAGTTACACAACATTAATCAGTACAACAGAAATACACAATAAAAACCGCGGGCCGCGCTGGCCGGCCGTTCGCAATACGCTCGTTAATTTATTCCATTGTTTTACTGTTTTATTTCTGTTTGTTTTATCATGTTCTGTATTTTCACGTAATTATTTAAAAACGCTTTTACTGATAAACGTACATATACTCAAACTCATCACAATAGCTCAAATACGAAACCCCTGCATTAAATCCTGTACAAAACTGCTCTCTGGTCCAAAATGCAAAGACAACGAAAGCTTTTTTAGTACAGTATGAAGAAATATTTTTTTCAACACAATGGTTCATTTTACAACCAACATAACACTATATTTCGCCTCATGAGGAGCCCAAATGAATGCGCTATGTTCGAGGTGACTTCTGACTAATGCGTCATATAGTACCCTTAGTGTCGTGATGTTGGTGAATCCTTGGGACTGCCTGAGTACGAAACCCAGGTTTCTGTATGCCTTCTTAGATATCTTATTGATATGCTCACGGAATGTTAGTTCCTGAGAGAAGACTACCCCTAAGTCTCGTACCTGAGACACTCGTTGCATCGGCACATCCTCAACCTTGTACTGATAACTCAAGGGAGTTCGCGCGCGAGTGAACGACATCACCGAACATTTAGCAACATTAAAATGCAGTTTGTTGTCATAGCTCCATTCGACCACTCAATATCCTCCTGTAGGCGTTCACAATCCGAGTGATCCCGAACCTCGAGCAGCAATTTCAGGTCATCCGCAAACAATAAACAAGTCCCATGTCTGACGACTTCCGGCAAGTCATTTATCATTACAATAAACTCGAGAGGCCCTACATTGCTGCCCTGGCTCACGCCCGATCTCGTGTAATACGGTTGAGATACACAGCCATTGTAGTCGACATATTGCTGGCGATCCTTCATATAGCTAGCGAAGAACTGTATCAGAGGTAGTGTACATCCAATTTTCGCGAGCTTCCTTAACAAGATGTCATTATCCACCGTATCGAACGCCTTTTTAAAATCGAAGTACGCAGCATCTACCTGTACCCCCGAGTCTACTGCCGGCACCACCTGTACCATAAAGTTAATAAGGTTTGTAGCAGTGCTGCGTCCAGGTTGGAACCCATGTTGCGCATCTGACAGCCGCGCACGCACTTGTTCCTGAACGGAGCGCTGAATAGCCGACTCGAGTACTTTAGCAGGCGTGGAGAGTACAGCCACCGGTCTATAATTACAGGTATCTGAACTTGGTTTTCCTTTAGTAACCGGAACAACGCGCGTGATCTTCCACCTTTGAGGGAACGTGGCTTGTTGTAAACATGCATTAAAAATGTGAAGTAATGGCTCCGCCAGTACCCTCCCGCAGTCTCGGAACAGAAACGCTGGTATCCCGTCTGGGCCAGACGAACGTTTTGGCTTGAGACTCCCAAGCGCCTGCCGAACTTTCGCGAGACTCAGCGTCTCAATGTGTACCCGTGCACTGGTCGCGCCGACCTCCGACGCCGCCGCGCACGCGTCCAGTTTGGGTGGCTCCTTGCTGTACACAGACTCAAAAAAGTCAGCGAACTGCACAGCACACTCATCATCTGTTAGATGTTGACCTTCTTTTATGATACTCTGCTTATATAGTGTTTTTCTTTTCGATCTTATATACTGCCAAAACGATTTCGGATCCTTTACAAATTGATACTGAATTTTATTTTTATGTTGTATATGCGCAGTTTCTATTAACTTTTTTATACGAGTTCTACATTCCGCAAAGTTGTGATAATCATTATCCAGCTTGGTTTTTTTGAATTTTTTGTGAAGTGTGGCTTTAATTTGTATATTTGTTATTATGTCTCTCGTGTACCATACTGGGTATACATACCGCGAATTACCACTACTAAGCTTTTTCCGGGGTACGCACCCATTAATAGTACAATTATTATCATAAAAGAAGTTCAACATTTCTTCTAAATCATGCATTCCGTACATCATACTCCAGTCAATGGAAAGAATCCTAGAATATAACAGTTGAAAATCAGCCCTATTCCAATTCCACTGTGGTCTAATATGGTGTGCACTAGAATCGCGGGCGACGGCGGGGGACGTCTTCGGGGCGGAAGCGGGGCGCACGCTAACCGCTAGCGGCGGGTGGTGCGCGTCGACCGGCACCAGCGCCTCATCCGCCGCCACCACCGTCACTCCCCCGCTAATGCCTGCACTCAGAACCAAATCCAACTGACGACCTAAATGGTTGGGTACTGTGTTACTTTGAGTGAACTCGCAATATGATAGAAAACATTCGAAATAATTACTAATATTAACAGGACAAGAATACAAATTAAAATCACCAATTACAATAACTTCTCCATACCTAACACACAATTTTTCTATTATTCTAAATAACAACATGTAATCATTTTCCGAACTACCTGGCAGAATGTAGACAACACAACACACAAACAAAAAACGTTTATTTAAATGTACCGTTGCACAAACCATTTCGAACACACAAGTGTCTATCGACGCGTCCAAGATAGGTAGTTGTCGCAGCTCGAACCGGTGTGTGGCCACGAGAAGCGCGCCGCCTTGCTTTCGACCATCCGCTCGATCACATCTTAATATATTATATCCGGGTGGAACAATTTCCGCGTCTTGTATGGATTCACTGCAGCCAGACTCAGTAATAGCGAATAAGTCCGAGGCGGATGCCAATAAATTGTTTCTGAAGTAGTCTAGCTTAGTTCGAAGACCCCTAACATTTTGGTAATATATTTCAATTATACTATCACTTAAATAAATTAATTCACAAAAACTACAAGTTCGTTGGAACTCTTTTTCACGCACGACGGGTGGAGTTGACCGCCACGTTTATGTTACTAGGGCATCATAGCTGTAAAGGTAACGTATAAAGCTCTCCAAATTGAGACTACCGGCAAGGTTGAAAGTTTACTCGTCAGTAACGGTATGCATGGCTTAAACTAACTAAAAAGAGTTTATATTGTTGTTATTTTGATTTTTTTAAATGAATACTTACAAAATAGATAAATATGAGAACAACTCAAACGTATACCAAAATTAAAGTCTTCATTCAGATTGAACAAATAAATATTTCTTTATATTTTGAAGAACTTTAGACAGAACAAGTGAAAGCCCAAAACATTTTCATCAAGGTTTGCCTGTTTCAGTCATTTTGGTTCAGGTGCGCACGATGAGATGAACATAACCGTTGCTTCTTTTTTGGCTTCGCCGTAGTCGGGTAAAGAATAAGTTTGGATTCGAATCCCATTTGATATAAAATTTTCGCTATACCAACCATCGCAAACCAACCTAAAAAATCTGACGTAGGCAAGCTTTATAGAACCCCCCGGAAGGCTGCATTACCTTCATAGTTTATGATGCTCTAGTAACTATTTCAGCAAAATGTTCAGGATCGGCAACAAGTCCCGAACAACAAGTGCTTCTTCAGTCGTACGTTTTCTACCGTCACGCCATACTATTTATTTCATGACACGATGATGAGAAATAAATAACGTGTTGCACTGACCCCAAGTAGAATGGGATAAGGGCAGGAAGATAATGATAAGAAATAATGAGATTTGATAAGAATTTCCTAGAATATTTTATATTATTTTCGTGTTAGAAATAGTACACTGCCAGATGCTTCAGGTCAGCAGAAATTTCTGCCAAGTACTTCGAAGCACGGAAAAAAATATGTGATTTTACCGAAAGTCCGAGACTTTATTAAATATGTCGTGGATAACGATATCGTTTGAATAAAAGTTGCTCAATTGATTAATGTAGTAAAGCGGCAAACCGCCGTGACGTTATATTGTAATGGCGGCACGTGAACAGAAGTGGGGATCAAAGTTCCAACTTTTTGACAAGTTATTTTTTAAATACAAGTTTTTTTTCATTGTAAGATTTTTTACTTTTAACACCTCCACGACCCCCTTACAATTCAATTCATCCATCAGCACAATGTTTTGTGTGTGTTACATTGAGTTCTACCACAAAACATGATTTTTCACCCCAAAAAAAAAGTCGTTTCCATGTACAGAATGCTTGGCTTCGTGATGAGGTTGCTTACACCCTGTATAGTATTTTTTTATTACGACTTCTTTGTGGACGGGTACGGGGACGGGAAACAACCAACATAAAAAGGTATGGTGTAGAACAAAAAAATGATGGCAATGACTGACGGGGAGAACGGGAGAAGTGCCTTTCGGCTTCGTTAAGAAAGTTTTACAAACTACATACATATTATTGTGTCGTGTCGTGGAAGATATCGGTTTTTTCCCGAGAAGGTGGGGGAGGGGTCAAAGGTGTACCAAAAAGAGTTTAATAATTTTAAACTAATCTAAAAACTAAAAAATGACTGAAAAAAAACAAGACGGCGAGTCCATTTTCCACCCCAGACCGGCATGGCTTTCCGCCGCAACGAGAATCGAAGCATGTTCTAACTTATGCTGCCCTAGTACGTTTTACCGGAATCTTAGAGAATCCCGCGAGAATGACGTCATTCTACTGACGTTACTTGCGAACCGGATAATATTTACTGGCTGGATCTAATTTCTAAAGTAATAAATTAAAAAAAAAAACAGTCATGAAAGTTTCATTTCTATGCATTAAAAAGGTTATATAATAAAAATATTGCTGGCCAGCAAACCTCAGGATTTTTTTATACTTTGCACATTTCCCGGATTTTCACAGCAAAGCTTTTTCCAGCCCTTCCATTCTATGCTACCCTAGTGTTTTATACCGAAATGTTTCGGTTTCGAGCTCGTTGCCACATTGCAATACGAGGCGCTTTTCTCGAAACACTACGATGTGGGCTCGTAGAATCTCTTTAGCGTCTGGCAACCTGGTACATTTGACGGGAGTATTGAGTTGTTCGGCCGCCACCGATGAAGCTGCATGCCACGCTGAATACTCGTTTGATGAAAGTTATTCTACCGTAACGTTAGTTAGGTCTGTTCTGTTACTTAGTTGTAAAAACATAACTTATGCAAGTTTAAAAAAAATGTTATAAAAATATTCAGTAACACTACATCGAAAGATCTGAATTCTTTGAACGCTCTTATAGCAGTTTCCTTTTTGCAATCAATAAAAATATTTTTCATTTCTCATACTCGGAGAGTAGTGTTTGTTTGATCAGAGCAGCGGGTCGAAAACGATGCTTCCCTCCCTTGAGCGGGAAAGACTCATAGTAATTGCTTCCCTCCCTAGGGCGGGAATGAATTTTAAAAATAGAACTAAAATTGGTTATTTAGTCGGCTATTTTTTTTTTTACATAATTAAGAAAAATATCGATTAAAAAAAAAATGCTGCGGTCTTGTGAGTGTATACGGCCAATGTGAATTAAAAAAAATACCTATTAAAGTGGGATGGCCCGCGGCGGTGACGCGGGCGGTGTGTTCCATATTTGAAATTTAAATTAAAAAAGACTAATTATGTATAATTTGGCGGGATACTAACTCTGTACCGAAATTATTTGATTAAAAATGAGTTCAAGCGATTCTGAAATGTCGACCCCCAATTCCGTTAAAGACGAGGCCAATACAGTTATTGAAAATCTTTTGCCAGAAATTTCAAAGGAAAGATACTTAAATATTTACAATGATTTTATGAAGTGGCGAACAGACAAGAAAATAAAATCGTTTTCCGAAAGTGTATTTCTTACATACTTCAATGGACTATCTAGCAAAATACAGCCTTCTACGCTATGGAGCAGGTATTCAATGCTCAAGAGTACACTTAGTGTAAAACATAATGTGGATTTGAAAAAATTCCATAATCTCACAGCGTTTTTGAAAAGACAGTCTCAGGGGTTCAAGAGCAAAAAATCTAAGGTTTTCACCTCTTACGAAGTGGAAACATTTTTAAATGAAGCCCCTGACGAGATATATTTGGCAATGAAGGTAAGCTAAACGTTTATCTAAGTAAGGAGAATTCTTTTACTCTAAAAATGAACATTCATTTCCCAACGTCTTTACTCTGATAAGTATTATAGATAAGTTTGTACAAAAAGAGACAATGACACTGACCAGATTGCGTATATTGAGAGTAAAGACGTTGGAACGGCATGCATTTTTAGAGTAAACCTGTTTATTTTACCTACATACCTAAAAGATAAATACTAACAAAATTCTTTGTTTTCACAGGTGGTATTGATACTCGGTATAAGCGGCGCCTGCAGAAGCAGTGAGCTCACAAATCTAACAATTAAAGACGTTGAAAATCATGGTCAGTTATTAGTTGTAAAATTGACTAAAACAAAAACAAATATTGAGCGCACATTTGTAGTACGAGAAGAGTTTACCCAAACAGTAAAAAAGTATCAAAAGCTTAGACCTACTGACATAAAAACGGATCGTTTTTTTCTTTACTACCAAAAGGGAAAATGCTATAAACAAGTGATCGGTAAAAATAAAATCTCAGTTATGCCAAAGCAGATAGCAACATATTTGAATTTACCAAACTGTGAGCAGTATACCGGGCATTGTTATAGAAGAACGTCAGCGACACTGTTAGCCGATTCTGGGGCGAACTTAACAATGTTAAAAAGACATGGAGGATGGAAATCCAGCACAGTCGCGGAAGGCTACATTGAGGATTCTATCCAAAATAAATCTAAAATTTCAAAGAAATTAACTGAGACTATAAATATACGCCCCAATTCGCCTCAACCAACCACTTCAAGAGAGTCTCCGCCATGGATTCCACCGTCTAATGAAATACCAGAGTCTTCTACTTTTACAGAGATCCAACACAGCCAAATTTGTCATAATATATCAAACAGTGTAAATATTCCAAACAAAAATTTAACTTTGAATTTCACAAATTGTTCTAACTTCTCAATTAATTTTAAATAGGTACTACTCATGTTATTACTATCAATAAATATTTTAGAAAAAACTACTATTTTTTACTTTCCTTATATTTGAAATGAAAAGTAGAGTGTTTAACACGGGTGAAAGTCATCAATTCCCACTCGGACTATAGCCGCCCTCGCTTCGCTCGTGCGTCTAAATACCTCGTATGGGAATTGATTTCTTTCCACCCTTGTATAACAATCTACTATTCTTACTCTCCACTAACGGCTATAAATCGTCTTGTAAAAACAGATTATGTCCGTTCTTTACCTTTGAAGTGTTGCATAAAATCTGTAGTTCTAAGAAGTCAATAATCATTTGTGGTGATTTTAATATAAATTTGTTAGAAAATTCTGGGTTAAGTATTAAAATTAAAAGCCTCTTTCAGTCATACAATCTTGAAAACAAATTTCTCGAGCCTACCAGAATAACCCCAACTAGTGCCACTTGCCTAGACAATATTTACACTGATATTATACCCACCCAAAAAGCAATTATTAACTTAATAGATTCAGATCATTGTGGGCAATTGATCACAATTCCAAATGTAAACAAGACAGTCACTAAAAAGGATATCATTATTAATCCAAAAAGTAAAAATCGCCTGGAAACTTTTAAAACTAAACTTTTATCTAAACTACCACTTTTGTCAGTTAATGATGATCCAAATCAATTTTTTCAGTATGTATTGCACACAATTTGAAAACACATTTGTCCCTAAAACAATATCTGTAAATAGTAACGCTTCTTTTAACGACTGGGCCACCATTGGTATTCACCATTTTATTATATGCCACCATAAGAGTCGAAAACGACTTTATGAGCTGTATGAAGAGCGGACTTATATAAACACTGTAGAATTTAATTTGTATGTTAAGAATTATTCTAAATTATTTAAAAAAGTTTGTTTCATAGCAAAGTCACGTTACTTGAGTTCAAAAATTAAAAATAGTAGTAATGTGATTAAAATGACATGGAACATTATAAATAGCGAAACGGGAAGGTCTTGCAATCGAAATAGTGACTACAGCCTTGCTATTGGCGATAATATTTTAAATTCAGACACTCAAGTTGCCACAGCCTTTGAAAATTTCTTTGCGGATATTCCCGTATCGACTACTAAATCGCTAAACTCGTCACCTGCTGCTGCCGAGTCTTTACTAAGGGAAAACGTTTCAGTCTGTGATTCCGAATTTAATTTTCAATATGTCACCTGTAAAGATATAATTAAAACTTTTCACACCTTAAATGTTAAAAAGACTGCCGATCTATGGGGTAATTCTGTAGACGTTGCTAAATCCATTATAAACATTGTAGCTCCTTCATTAGCTGTAATATTTAACGATTGTATTGACCATGGTGAGTTTCCTGATCTAATGAAATATAGTAAAATAATACCATTGTTTAAATCGGGTAGCACATCAGACCCCACTAATTATAGACCCATTTCAGTACTACCCACCTTTAGTAAATTTTTAGAAAAATTAATTTTGGCACAAATGCAAAGTTTTTTCAATAAACATAAGTTATTACATAAAAAACAGTTCGGTTTCACAAAGGGTCGTTCAACTACTGATGTTGAACTTTTAGGACACATTTATAATGCCTGGGAGGACAAATGCGATGCTTTGGGTATTTTTTGCGATTTATCTAAAGCTTTCGATTGCGTTCTTCATGAAACATTAATCAGGAAACTACACCACTACGGAATCCGTAACGCCTCTCTGGATCTTCTTATTTCATATTTGAGTGATAGGATTCAGAGAGTTGATGTCAACGGGAAAAGATCTCCCGGATCCGTAGTAAGAATAGGGGTACCCCAGGGCTCAATTCTTGGTCTATTTTTGTTTCTTATTTACATAAATGACTTGCCTTACCTCATAAAGGATAATCATGACATAGTATTGTTTGCAGACGACACTTCTCTTTTATTTAAACTCAAACGTCAGCAGTTAGTTACGGATGATGTTAATAGCGCTTTGGCAAAAGTCGTTAATTGGTTTAATGTTAATAATTTACTCCTAAATGAGAAAAAAACTAAATGTATTAAGTTTACGATACCCCATGTAAGACAAGTGGAAACCACTGTACTAATTAAGAATGAAGAGTTGAAACCGGAAGATAGCACAGTGTTCCTAGGCATAACTTTGGATGCCAAGCTTCAGTGGGGCCAGCATATAGACAAATTGTCGAAAAAACTTAGCTCTGCAGCATACGCCGTTAGAAGAATTCGTGAGTTAACTGATTTAGAGACAGCCCGTTTAGTTTACTTTAGTTATTTCCATAGCGTGATGTCGTACGGTATTCTCTTGTGGGGCAATGCCGCCGATATTCAGACAATATTTGTTTTGCAAAAAAGGGCAATTCGTTCAATTTATAAATTAAGACCCAGATACTCCCTCAGAGAAAAATTTAAAGAGATTAATATTCTTACTGTGCCTTCTCAGTTTATTTATGAAAACCTTTTGTACGCACACAAAAATATTATTTTGTTTAAAAAATACAGTGATATCCACAACATAAATACGAGGAACAAACACAAATTTGTTGTTCCTGTAACGAGGCTCAAAAAAATAGGGGGTACGTTCAGATGCCAATGTATACGTTTTTACAATAAACTTCCGAGCCAAATTCAAGCACTAAGCCTAAATAAATTCAAATCGTTTATAAAACGGAAGCTGTGCTTGAAAGCCTACTATCATGTTAACAACTATCTCGAAGATAAAAAGGCTTGGGATTAAGCTGCTCCAATGAAATTTGCTCTGTGAATGTCGAAATTTCGGACTTCGCTTGTTTATTATTAATTCCTTTCTTTTATACACTCTGACATTGAATGATTTGACATGAATACTTATTTCAGTATTTTTATTATTTTTTTACTTTTTTATTTTATTTTATGTTACATTTACCTACTGACTTGACAGGAATATTTACGTATCTTACTTTTTTATTATTATTGACATATGATTTTTGTGATTTTTATTGACATTGATTTTGTAAATTATTATTAATTTTATTTGATTATTGTGAATGTGGGGACCATGTGGGTTTCATTTTTATATATTTTTGTTTGTTTTCTTTTTTTTTTCTCTCCCACAACTGTCTGGCAGTTTGAGTACTATAAGCGACCTACCCAAATGTCCTTTCTTTGGTATTGTTCGTCGTTTCGTTGAGCTCCTTGAGTTATAAGTCGAGCTACACGATAACTGACAAATGCTTGCACTGACTGGACAGGTCCACTCAAATCTGTGTGGTTCTTTCTTCAAAAGACCATCTCAGACGCTATTCTGCATAGTCCTCATGTGAATTAAGCAAAATTATGTCTGGACTTCAAAAGAGACTATGACCTCTGAGTTTGTTTCGGCTGTTTCTTCTCAGAGTAGTCAGGTAGGAAACACCGGCCCCATATAGTTAAAAAAAAAAAATGACGTAAAAGTGTTTGTAAAAACCTACTTGCAAAATAAACATCATTTATCATTTATCATTTGTAGTTTGTCTCAATTACTTCATTTCAACATAAAATCTACGCCTTTATTTTTTTTTAAAGACGTCAATTTGTTCAACACATTGGCGTAGGTTATGGTTCTTAAAAAGAGACAGGACTAATCGTACCAACGGCATCCTGCTTACACGCTCACAGGCCCAGCTAGTTAATTGGATCACCCCATCCCTCTCAATTGAGAGTGCCTCTGCGTGCGTTCAATTTGGTGGTGTGGGTTGGAGTTTGTACTACTGAGTGAGTTTTCATGTTGAAGAAACTATTTACTGCTTTTATGGAAACCTGGTATATTTGATCGTACTAAGGAACGCGTAGCAACGACGACAATTCGAGTCACATGATATTGTGTTTGTGTTTGTTGCATGTTATTTATTAGTTGTAATGTTGATTACTGGTAATTTAATAGTTTTTTAAGCAAATGTTATATAATGAGAGGTATTAAAACACGAATGTGGGTTGGTAGTGGTGGTGGTTGGTGATAATAGTATCACATGAGTGTTATGTACAGTTGCATACAAGACTTTATCTACATCCATGATATGAATCTTCCATAAAAGGTTCTGAAACCATAGGGTGTTGTAGTGTTGTAAGAAGTCTATGTAAATTCATGGAAAGTTTAAATGCTGAGTATTTAATACAAATAAACCATGAATAGGCAATAATATAATAATTTACATTTTTGATTGTACAATTATTAAAATGCACAAAACTTGTATCACACATTTTTTAAACAACAAAGTACATAATGCAATACTAATATCGAACAAAAATGGCGGGATACGACGTAAATTCGCATTAACCTATAAGTGTTTTATTTAACTACGGCGCTGGTAGTAGTGTATCGCACGTGCATGACAATGTCCTTTTTTTGAAATGAGTTGCTTACTAAAAATAATTGCAAGCTAGTTGAATATTGAAATATAAGTTCTAGCTAAGTTAAAATAGAATTCCGAGTCCCTATTTTACCGATACCGCGTTGCCTAGCCGCCACATTTTGCTGAAAAATTACTAGAGCAACATAAACTGCGAAGATAGGAAAAATACAGCCTTCCGTCGAAATTGATATTGTACTGAATTGGGAATCTTCATAGTTTATGATGCTCTAGTAACATCGCAACAAAATGAGACGAAATAAGCATTTACTACCGTACTTAAGTCGTACGGGGACTGCGATGATGAGATTTTATTATTATTGCACGATGATGTATAGTTACTTGGTAATTTTATTATTTCATAAAATAGTTTAAAACAAAGTCGGGTTAGATACACCATTTATAACTTAAAATGGCTGGACCGATTTTAATGATCTCTGATTTGTTGAATTCGTCTACGTATACGCCCGAATAGCAGAATAACTATTAGAATATGTATCTGAAAAATTCACTACACGCTACTACTACTAAATATTGGTGGGTAGTAGTATCTACGTTCATATCATCATCAGCCTATAATGTTCCCACTGCTGGAACACGGCCTCCTCTCAATGAGAGGGAATGGGTTATAATCCACCACGCGGGCCCAGTGCGGATTGGTAGATGTCACATGTCTTATAATTTTTGGTTCTAGGTCATGCCGGTTTCTTCACGATGTTATTAGTCAGCGTTTTGAGAGCAGTGGTGATGATACAAATTACACAAAGTAATGCGCCTGTCTGGGTTCGAACCCACCACTTACTGTTTATAAGTCGGGGCCGCCACCACTGTGCTACCACTGCTCAAATAAGTGCCTAAACACGTCGTTCAAATAAGTGCCTAATAATCCATACGGACACAAACACCTAAACTTCATCACATTAGAAGATAGCATTACTTGTAAAAGTTCTTGCAACGCGGGACTTAACACCACGCGCAATTTGGCACATCCTCATAACTTTTGCTACCCTAGTACTTTTCTACCGGAACGCTGAGGCCATCTCAACTTTTCCGTCATTGTATGCGTCATAACATGACGTCACATAATATTAACCTTCGTAGGCGCCCGCCGCGTCCCGGTCATTGCTACGGGGATGCGTAGCTATTGCTACGAGTTTTCAACGCTACGCGTCTTCGTTGCATTACTGCGTGTAGTAAATATTTTGAAATGAATTCTTAATGCTCTAAAACGCATAAATTAAACGCATTATTATCTATTCAAAAAATTATAGTATATAATGAATGCGCATGTCTTTTTTTAACTTCGTTACACATGTCACCATTTTGTTAAGTTTGTCAGATCGTCGGTCATTGACTAAATACATGTAATTTGAGGCCTTTAGGCGCGAATGGTCCAATTCGCAATTGGTCCGAAATTGACAATGTTTCCGAAATAATACAATATATACAGGGTGTAGCGTAATTAATGGATAAACCTGTTTCGCGGGTGGGGGAACCCCAAGCCCTATAATATAAAAAATGTCAAACCCCGGAGTTGATGAGCAATTTTTCATCACAGTAGGTAGTGCCCATTTCGAGCATTTCGTGTAATTGTTTAGAAAATATGCTATTAAAATATTTTGTTGATTTCATCCACATTGTACGAGTATGTGTCATTGAGATAATATTACAAGTTGTGCATTGATGCAAATCAACGACAATTTAGTTGAATTGTAAAAAAATAGCTACTTTGTTAGTTTAAAATCAACATTTTGAAAACTAAAAAAGATATAGCATATTATATATATATTTTTTTCTATTTTAAACATTTTAGTTAAGATTATAATAAGATGGAGATTTTTTTTGCTACGTTTTAATCAAATCCTGTTTAACATTCTATTTTAAAACTGTTTGACATTTTAATTCTATTGTTTTAAAACTGTTTTGTTATTTTAAAATTGTTTGACAATATAATTATATATTTTTTAGAACTGTTTAGTAGTATTAGAATCTGGATCGATTGGATTCAAAAAATTTTTTGTGTAAAATGGCCATTTTCTCTGAAAATCTGAATGGGGATTAAAATTTCACCTAAAATTATGGATAGCCTCCTAAGACCATTTTCGTGTGGCTGGAACGGTTAAAGTACTTACCCTTACTGCCCCTTTTACCGTATCAGGGTGGATACGGTAAAAGGGGCAGTAACGTATAGTAACGTATAGTATATGTCACCGCGAGGACACCTATGACCTAAGCTTATTACATAATGTTATTAATTGTAACTAGGTATTATAATTTCTTATTCCATAAACGATAATACTGCCATCTGTGAGATACTGTGGCAACTATTATTACAACTTTTTTTTCAAAATAAAAAAAAAATGAAAAAATCATCAAATGTCTCCTCCCGCTCAGGATGGAGCAGGATCCTGTCAGACTTTTACTGACTAAAACCCATCCATGTTCTTTCATCGCCCTTTGTATTCCGGAGCCATGGCGTCTCTTTCGAACAGTCCCGCAACCCCGGCAGGCATTGGCCCTTGCAGACCCCTTCCTTTTGCTGACTCTCTTTGAGGCACGCGTGGAACACGAACGCTGTCGTCATGAGTCGGACGGACGGCGAGCTAGCCCATTGCTCTCCGTCCACTGGCTCGCGCCTACGGTGGCCGGGGGCCACCACGTGGCGCCCGACGCCCGGAGCGTCTCCCACGGCGGCCAGGACGTCAGGTTTTCTCCCTCTTACATTCTGCCACCTCCTTCGCTAGCATGACTGCTTCGCAGAAGGAAGTGACGGCGTCCCATTCCGTCTCGCTCCAGACCATGGATTGGACCAAGGCCGGACCCGAGAGGTCACCGCCGACTATAACACACCTATGAGTGCCATTGGCTAATGTCGTTTGAGTATCAAGATCAACAGCGCTATCTGTGGCTCATCTTAATCAGTATCACTTGAAAATCAATTATCAAACTAAACTCGATGTTCTAGCTAAAACTATCGTTTTAAATAACATAAGAATATTTGTTTAACAACTTTAGGGTTTTATTCATATTAACAATTAATAGTTAATCGTTAAGTTAATGGTAAAAAGTAAAGAGACAACTAGTTTATTATTAATGTTTAAAAACGTGTTCAAATTGGTGAATTCTGTCATTATTTAATAGTAACACAATTATTGTAAAGTGTTCTAATATTGTTTGTCAGGCTGATTGATTTTACTATTTTTATATGTTACTGAACGGATATTGTGGTACTTCCGCACTCTCAGGATAGACGCGTGAGCAACGAAAGAGGAGTCTCGTTAGCTTATGATGATTAAAACAAATGAAGTATCTTATTATTAGTAGTTTTATAAGTGAACAATATTAAGTTGTGTAAATGAAAAATATAACACGATTTAAAAGAGTGTATGGAGTTTCTTCGTTCGTTCTTCTCCATAACAACCACATGCGAACGGACGGCTCCACAGTAGATAGTATATATGTGCCTGTACCAAATGGTTTAATAGAAATAGACGTTTGTAGTTTGAGTCAAGTGTTGTGTGTGATTTCAACTAGCCACCTACCTATCTACCAACAATAAAGAATCGTATCGCAAGGCGATGTGCTAATAAGACTGAAAGACAATATGGCGGCGGATAGCGCCAATATTCGGGGACAGTGTTCCTCTAAGCTTTCCCTGTCTTGATATATATATTTATATATTTCATATGTATTTAATGAAAGAACTGATAAAATAGTAATAATCATAAAGTCAAGTAGGTACGATTATGGTACAGATTTTTTTGTGTGTCCTAAACTGAAAAATATTTGAATTTTCAATTTTTCATCTTATGCTGTTTAGCGGCTTTATACCTTTGCTTCTCCTTCAACCTGGCGAAAGCAAAGCGCGGAAAAAAGTTTGTTTGGTTAGTTTTAAGAAAGTAGGTACACTATTTTAGTTTTTGTTTAGTTTTAAGTTTTTTTTATTATTTATTGGTTTTCTTTTTTGGTCTATTTGGTTTATTTTTTTATACTGTTGCACTTGTGGTGTGTGCCAAATAAATGTATTTTCTTTCTTTATTTTTATTAATTATTAGTAGGAGTTTCGCTACTAATATTATTATAAATAAAATACATATAGTACAATAAAATGGATTATTTAATTTAATTTTGGAAATACTTTATATTGGACCAACTGCAAATTGGACCAACTGCGAATTGGACCAATCGCGAAATGGACCAATCACGCCTAAAGGATTTGAGGTGAGAACCTGGCGATCCGTCGCATGAACGGGTATGGACGAAGTCAGCAGACGTCGCGTCTGCAGGCGACAGCCGTTGATATTGTAAATTATAAATGCTGCAGAAATGTCATCCGACAAATTTGATGTAGAAGTAGTTTCATAACCAGTAGTTAGTAGTAGTAACAAAACCATGGGCCGAGTTTATCGAAGTTGGATCAGAATTGCGTAAATACAAGAAAAGAAAAATGCCAACATGATTTTTTATTTTATTTTATACACAACATTCCCGTTCAGTGCAATGGAATTATTGAAACAAGCCATGGTGGCCGCTGTCTAAAATACAGCAAACCTTAGTGGGCTTTCTACGTGGCAGTGAAGCTTTCACTTGAGTTTCAACGACGGAAAATTATCTTTTAGTTCATGCTTCCCTAGTAGAGTAAAAGTAGAGTGCTGAAGTCTACGGCAGTTTCACGTCCCTGCGAGTGCTTAGCACGAATTCAAGGCATATTCCTTTTTTTTGCACGACTGCCAAGAAAGTATTACGTTTTTCGCGGCTCAGTCGCAAAATGACTACAGGTAACAAAATGTCCCTTTCTCAGAATGTCTCTTTCGCAAAATGTCTCTTTCGTCGCACGTATCTTGAATGTTTCTTTGTAAACTTTATAACCTCGTATCTTCTAAATGGCTGGTTGGATTTCGACGATTAAGGCATCTTAGACTTGTCAAAAATAAAAAAAACAAAGAAAAACCGTTTAGGAAAACGAACAGTTATGACTGAATATTTTTTGATCTCATCAAAGTTATCGATAGTGCAAACGAGATACGAGAAAAGCATATGGTGGACGAGGTAACTGAACTGTTATCTCAACGTAGTCGATATTGTGCTCTCTACAGTATCAGGTTCTATCACTGTCTCTTTCTTTCATGAAGGCTTATCTGTATTCATGTAATTCGTACCTGTGAGAGTGTGAGCTATTGGTGTGCTTTCACGGAAGCTTTCACTGAAAACAATCTTTCTAAACATGCTTTCCTAATACACATGACCGGAGCGCTGAAACCTGTTTGACGGTCGCTACGAAGGTCACGCGTAGCCAGGAAGCTACGGATTCAGTGTCATTTCCTTGTCGCTAAAAGGATGACCCACGCTAGACCGTGTCGGGTCCGAGCCGAGTGTCGGGTCGGACCTGACACGATAGGAAGTAAGGAATGTACCCCCGAATACTGAAACGTCACTCAAAATTTAAGGGCTGCTTAAGGGCTTAACATTTGAGCAGCTCCTAAACTTTAAATTTCGTATGGCCAAACGTCACTTTTGAGTATCTGTTCAATATAAGTGCTACTTAATAAAATTTTGAGTGACGATTCAGTATTCCGAGGCTAGATTCCTTGCTTCCTATAATATTAAATGCGAAAGTAAGTTTGTTCGTTTGTTTGTTACCTTTTCACGCATAAACAAACCACTGAACCGCTCATACTGAAATTTTGCATATACGTTGTCAGGTGTACAGAAACGGACATAGAGTAACTTTCATCCCAAAAAAGTACTGCTCCCGGGGTAAAAAAAAATCCGTTCTTATGATAAAAGATAGCGCCACGTTTCTTTCGAATCATGATTGAATTATGAATTATTACAAGCAGAGTACACCCCGAATTTATTGTCAAATTCAAAATTAATGCGACTGAAGCCGCGGGCAATAACTAGTAATAAAAGAAAATATACATGTATAAAAAAAAAAAAATATAGAGAGCGTCTGAAAATTCGCCCGCATCGCTGTCAACAGGGAAAATATTTAAATAAATTATGTACACCAATTATTGTCTTAACAAACTAGGTGTTTAAAACTGTCGCGTATTTGCTGCTGCTGAAAATCGTCTGCTCTAGCCGCGATACGCTCAATATTTGATAGAAAGTTGTTGCGAAAAATAAAACATGCAGCGCAGTCTTTGGGGACTGCCGATAGAAGTGAAAACTAATATAAGTAACTTAGAAATTGTATCGTTGATCAATTCAAAATAAAATTTATCTTAAAATTGTATATGGTTAATTTTGACTAACCGTTTTATCGAAGCGTTCGGTGACGATGACGCGAGTTGCATGATTTTTGTTCACCCAAAAAGTGCTCAACACGCCTAAATAATTTTTCTTAAAAAAAACTCAAAACAACTAGAATTTTCAAAGTCAAAGTACAATTTATATGATAGCGCTTTACTTTTTTTTACAACCACTTGTTAATCAAACAAACAACCGCGATTCCATGGAGATAAACTGCGGCCTCTTTGCTTACATGGGATCCTAGTGTAGTAGTGCACCATCTGCTGCGGAACCACGGGTGAGGGTACGAAGCTTTAGTGTTAAGTACAGCGCCATCTGGGCCAAACTGAATGAATTATGTGACGTAACGAATACCTCTGCGGAGTATTAATAGGAGGTTTGGACGAGCTAGCATAGGTTGACCTGCGAAGTGCCATTCAAAATAAATAAAAGAGCGTTGTTGTTCCAAAAAATATTATATAATAGTTTGTGATAAATCTAAATATATAAAAGAAGAAACTGACTGACTGACTGACTGACTGACTGACTCATCTATCAACGCACAGCCCAAACCGCTGGGTCTACAGATTCCAAATTTGGCAAGTAGGTTCCTTATGTGGTCTAAGGGTGCACTAAAAAAGTATTTTTTAAAATTCAGCCCCTAAGGGGGTTAAACGGGGCTCCAAAGTTTGTATGGGGAAACAAGATTAGTCAGACTATTTTATTCGAAACTTCACAATAGTGCTCCTTTTGATAAATGAGTAGAAACGGGTTTCAGGGTTTTTCAGAATTCAACCCCTAAGAGGGGGAAATGGGGTGACAAAGTCTAAAAATCAATGCACAGCCTAAACCGCTGAGTCTAGAGATCCCAAATTTGGCACATATGTTCCTAAAGTGGTCTAGGGGTACACTGTGGTGATAATTGTGATTACGATGATAATGATTGTGATTACGATGATGATGATTGTGATTACGATGAAAATGATTGTGATTACGATGATGATGATTGTGATTACGATGAAAATGATCGTGATTACGATGATGATGATTGTGATAATGATGATTGTGATAATGATGATAATGAGTGTGATAACGATGATGATGATTGTGATAATGATAATGATGATTGTGACAACGATGATGATGATTGTGATTACGATTGTGATAACTATGATGATGATTGTGATACTGATGATGATGATTGTGATAACAGTGATGGTGATAGTGATTGTGATAGTAATGGTGATGGTGATTGTGATAATATGGTGATCGTGATAGTGATTGTGATAGTGATGGTGATGGTGATAGTGATAGTGATGGTGATGGTGATTGTAATGGTGATGGTGATTGTGATAGTGATAGTGAGATTGTGATAACGATGATGGTGATTGTGATTGTGATGGTGATGGTGATTGTGATAGTGATAGTGACGTTGATTGTGATGGTGATACCGATGGTGATGGTGATTGTGATGGTTATAGTGATTGTGACTGTGATAGTGATGGTGATTGTGATTGTGATTGTGATTGTGATTGTGTTTGTGACAGTGATGGTGTTTGTGATAATGATGATAATGATTGTGATTACGATGATAATGATTGTGATTACGATGATGATGATTGTGATAACGATGATGGTGATTGTGATAGTGATTGTGATTGTGATAGTGACGGTGATTGTGATGGTTATAGCGATGGTGATGGTTATTGTGATGGTGATAGTGATTGTGACTGTGATATTGATGGTGATTATGATTGTGATGGTGATTGTGACAGTGATGGTGTTTGTGGTAATGATGATTTTGATAACGCGGATGGATATTGTGATATTGTGTGTTAATGATTGTGATTACGATGATAATGGTTGTGATTATGATGATAATGATTGTGATAATGATGATAGTGATTGTGATAACGATGATGGTGATTGTGATTGTGATGGTGATTGTGATAGTGATTGTGATGGTTACGGTGATTTTGATAGTGATTGTGATGTTGATTGTAATGATAATGGTTGTGATTACGATGATAATGATTGTGATAATAATGATAGTGATTGTGCTAACGATGATGGTGATTGTGATTGTGATGGTGATAGTGATGGTGATAGCGATGGTGATTGTGATGGTGATGGTGATGGTGATGGTGATGGTGATAGTGATTTTGACTGTGATAGTGCTGGTGATTGTGATGATGATTGTGATAGTGATGGTGAATGTGATGGTGATTGTGATTGTGATGGTGATTGTGATAATTATGATCATGATTGTGATTACGATGAAAATGATTGTGATTACCATGATAATGAGTGTGATAACGATGATGGTGAATGTGATGATGATGATTGTGATTACGATGATAATCATGATGATTACGATGATTAAGATTATGATAACGATAATGGTGATTGTGATAGTGGCGGTGATTTTGATGGTGTTAGCGATGGTGGTGGTTATTGTGATGGTGATTGTGATAGTGATTGTGATTGTGATACCGAGGATGATGATTGTGATTACGATGATAATGGTTGTGATTACGGTGATAATGATGATGGGGATTGTGATGGTGATTGTGATGGTGATGGTGATAGTGATGGTGATTGTGATAGTGATGGTGATTGTGATAATGATCGTGATGATGATGATGGTGGTTGTGATAGTGATGGTGAATTTGATGATTATGAAATTTGGCACATAGATAGTTCATAACCTGGATTAACACGTAGGACACTATTTATCTCTTTAATATGATCCAGTGGGACGGTTACCGAACTTTACGCGGGCGAAGCCGCGGGCAACAGCTAGTTCTTTTATAATTATCAAGCTAAATAGAAAGGGTGGGCGAATCCACGGGGCATCCGCGGATTCACCTACCCTTTCTATTTAGCTTGGCTCTTAAGGGTTGAAGCGTGATGGGCTAGCTCGACGTCCGTCCGTCTCATGACGACAGGTCGTGTCGACGCCGCGTTCGTGTTCCACGCGCGCCTCAAAGAGAGTCAGCAAAAAGGAAGGGGTCCGTAAGGACCGATGCCTGTCGGGGTTGCGGGACTGTTCGAAAGAGATACTGTGGCCCCGGAACACATGGATGGGTTTTAGTCAGTAAAAGTGACACTCCCTCCTGCTCCGCCCAGAGCGGGAGGAGTCATTTTTTGATGATTGCCCATCCGAAAAAGAAAAAAAAAAAATAGGTTTGAAGCGTGATGTTAATTAATATCCCATAATTCTTAAGTATTGGACTATCAAATGCGAAATATATTATTTCAAATTCGCCTTGCAGTTCCTGTCATTAGCGTATTCAAACAAAGAATCACATTGGGTTTATAGTATTAATAAAATTTACTTTATGCATAGATAAATAAGAAAATAACACTGAAAACTGAAACTCAACTACGACAAAAACGGTAACTAAAACCGGTAAAAAGATTTCATGTATTGTATTGTTTAAACACTTTCAGTTACCATTTTCGTCGCATTTGGGTTTTAGTTTTCAACCTAGTTTATATTGTAATTAGTTCTAAATACGAGTGATGAATTGTTCCAAATATATCCGTGTTTTACTTGCAGGCTATTTTTAACAAAAAAAATCTCTTTGTTTCTCAGGTAAGCCATTCATCATCTCCTCCCCACAAGTCAGGGTAAGACCAATTACACTTCCTCATCGAGGAGAAATCGTAGTGCGAAAGTAGCCATCGTGCTACGAAATCGTGAGGAGCGCCGCTTTTTATCCGCGAAAAGAAGCAAACAAGTTTTGATGATTACTTCCTTTTTGAAATTGGTTAAAAACAAAGCTAACGAAAGAATATTATTGTTACTAGCTTTTAAAACAGAACTAGTTACTACTATGTTTTACATTCATATCCTTAAACGCAGCTAGTTATATAAGAGCATTGTGATTGAAGTTAATGATTCATCTGTAATAAAACAGGTGCAAAAAACACTGATTTGACTGACATATTTTAGAGCTCTGTGGCTCTTCTAACTCTGAATCGAGAGAAGTCACCATAGCAAGTATAGTAAAGTTCTTCTTGAAGAGATATTTAACTAAACGCATTGAACGGAGCAATTTTGTTCATTCTCAAACAGATATATAATACAATTTAACAGGTGCAGTCTTATCACATAAATACACAATTTGCGAATTACAAGCAAAGGAAAAGCACGTGGTGTCGACCAATGACCTGTTTCTTCAACATTGTTGAACTATGTTCCGTTTACAGTTTTAGTCTAGCACTGGATCTCTCTCTTACTTGAATGTGTACATGTTAATTACGTTAATTAATTACCTTATTTAATACGTGTGTGCCACCAGTGTACTTTCACAAAAGCTTTCACTAAGAACGAACTCCTCATGACGTGCACTCCTAGTACACATGACCGAAGCGCTGAAGCGTTTCGCCCGTTTGACGGTCGCTACGAAGGACGTGTAGCCACGTAGCCACGTTGAATTGCTATCTCACTTCCATAATCCTTTCAGCATTTAACTGTCTCTTTCCCACGATTATGTTTCAGCTGTGTTAAATACAATCATATCAGTGTGCTGTCGGTGTGTTTACAGGCTTTCATGAAATTATTATTAGATATTTGAACTTCTTTGGAATGTGCTCTCCTAGTACACTTGACCGGAGCGATGAATCCTGTCCCTCGTTTGGCGGTCGCTACGATTGTCACGTAGACCAACACCAACAACGGATTCGGTTTCAATACTTTGTAGCTTGAATCGATGCTGAAAATGCAAAAGTTAAAAAATGAAAGAAAAAAATTAACACCTGAATCAAGTCAAGTTGAAGTAATTATTTGAGTTTAAGTTATTTCTTATGAAAACATTTTAAACAAGAATTTAATCAAAGTAAGAACTAGGCACATTTCGCCAGTTATGTTTGAGTCCCATGTAATAGGGGGGTGAGTCAATTTCTATCAACCGGGCTCCGTGGCTGCTACTGAAAAAGTACTAATGTAAAAGTCCATTAACGCTTTCCCCGACCTGAGAATCAAATCCAGGACTAAATTAATATTGTATTTTAAGAATCTTGTCGTGGAGGTCATTGCACTGTTATTCCACTCCTTCAACTATGTATTGCAGACTATCGCTCCCTCTCCCTCTTACTTGACATTACCTGTTTGAAGCTAATTAAGCTTTCACTGAAAACGACCTCTTGCTAACATGCTCTCCTAGTACATATGACCGGAGCGCTGAAGCCTTTTTCACCTGTTTGACGGTCGCTACGAAAGACGCGTAGCCTAACAACAGACCCAGTTTCATTACTTTGAAACTTATTTGATACTGAACAAGAGCTCATAAAATAAAATACTGTTTGTATAATAGTTATTTATGCAACTGTTGTTTATTAAGGGGTGGGGTCTGCAAGGGCCTATGCCTGCCGGGGCTGCTTGAAAGAGATACCGTGGCCCCGGAACACAAAGAGCAATGAAGGAACATGGATAGGTTTTAGTCAGTAAAAGTCTGACACTCTCTGGGCGGAGCAGGAGGAGTCATTCGATGATTTGCCATCGAAAAAAAAAAACAAAAAAAGGGGTATTAAAACACGAATGTATCACATGAGTGTCTTAATACGTAATTATGTACAGTTGCCTCAAAATACTTTATAACACATTTGCTCGTAAAGGGTCTCTTATTTCACCCATTTCAATATCATAATGTATCTCATTACGTACTTGTGCAGTAATGTAAGGTAAAACTCACGGTTTATCAAGATGTTCCATCTAAAACGAACGGTACTTTTTTAAATCTTAGCAAAGAGTTTTTATGTCAGAGAAGTGGTCAACATTTTATGAATAAAATTAACTTTGGGAGATGAAATATAATAAATAAACATTTAATTCTTTAATTTAATTAATTTTGACAATAAATTACAACCTGTAACAAAAACACAAAAATATAAATTTTCAACACACTTGCTCATAAAATGGCTCTAATTTCACCGCAATTAGGTACATAATGACACCTATAATCAAACTGTGACTTTTTCATTACTATTATTCACAAGTAAGTTATAGGGTTTTTTTTTTTTTGGTTGAGGTGCTTGTTGCTTTGTTCCTACAAAATTCTATATAAAAAAAATCGTGTTCAATAGTACAAATAAAAATAATGTAGGTACCTATTGCTTGCTAATTTCACTGAAATGTAACGTTCTTTTGTTTTCTCTGTATTATAGAAAACTTTGAATTCCCCATTTTGTACGTGGATTCGTTATCCGCGAAAAGCCAAAAAAACAAACCTCATTATTTTAGTCTATGGCCGACCGCCATTGTCAGATGCGAGCGCATAGGAAAACTGATTAAATGTTCCCGCCATTGCGAAAAACTTTTCATTACTCGTTTTCACTGTTGAAATTATAGTTATTTATGAATAAAAAATGTCTACAAGTACCTACTAGTTATGAAGAAAATGATTTATGTTGTACACCGCCTGATATGAGATGTGAAACGTTATGGAAAGTTTATTACCTAAAAACTCCAAAGACAAAAATATATATTTTCTACTAAATAAAATGATTTTTTAGTATTATTTTCTTCACAAGTGTGTTGAAAAACGTCGTATGACACACGTTTGTATTGATGATTACCGTCCTCGGCTCTCTTAAGACCCTCGCCTGACGGCTCTGGTCTCAATCGCGCCTCAGCGGTAATCACTATAATTACACACTTGTACCATAATGTACTATTACTTTATTACCATACTATTTTTTACAATATTTTTTTAATACTGGCTGTTTTTTGTGTCTTTGCCTTAAAAAAAAGCGCTGATGGGCGCGCTTTTCTAATTTGTGAACAAGTAAAAGATTTATTCGTTTAAGAAAGTCCAAGTTTTATTTATTTCCTCGCAAATATGTTATAAAACGTCGTATGACATACGTGTGCTTTGATAATTACAGACTCTGCTTTTTTGTAGCCCTCGCCTACGGCTCGGGCAAGCAATATCGCCTCGGCTGTAATTTTCAACTTACCGCACTTATATCATAATGTACTATTATCTACATCCGTGATAAGAATCATCCAATAAAAGGTTCTGAAGGTTCTGAAGGTTTAATTGCTGAGTATTTAATACAAACAAACTATGTTTAGGTAATAATAGAATTCTTTATTGTAATAATTATTCAAATTTTAGATCGTACAATTATTATAATGCAATACTAATGTCGAATAAAAATGGTGGGATATGACGTCAATTTGAATTAACCTATAAGTTTTTTTTAATATTGGCGTTGTGGTAGTGAAACGCGCGTGCATGACAATGTTATTTTTTTTTAATGTTGCATAGTGAAATTTAGTATAACATTATAACACTCGTTTGGATAATATTATGGTTACTATGATAGTAGTTGTTTTAATGTTGGCAATAAGCTAACTGTTTCAGATACTTTTATAGAGGATTTATAGCATGGGTGCAGATAAAATATTTGTTTTTTTTTTTTTTGTAAGCATTATTACCGAAAAAACTAAAACATTTTTATCACGTTCATGTTCATAACACATAAGCACTTTGATCGTGTACAATACAATACAAACAAGAACAATGAGATGGAAAATAGGTTTTTTTTTTTATTATATTTTTGTGAGCGAGATACATGAAACACAGGTGGTGCTATAGGTCGTAAAAGTGTTGTCTTTTTCCTTTAACATTTTAAGTCTATCACTGTCTCTCCCTCTCATTTGAAAGTGTAGCTGTGTTAATACAATGTGTCTACGTGTGCAATCGGTGTGCGTTCACTAAACTTTCACTGAAAATTACCTCTTGCACGCTGGCGTTTGAGTGGCTTTCGTGCTCTCCTAGACTTAGTAGAAATAACCGTAGCGCTGAAGCCTTTCTTTCACCTGTTTGAGATAAGCGTCCACCTGTCCGCATCGTACGCATCGGACGCATCGCAAACGGATCGCAGTCCGCACCACCGATCAGTGGACGCACTTGTGTGACTTTCTAAACAAAGAATACTACGACCAATTTGATGCGATGCGTACGATGCGGACAGGTGGACGCTTACCTTTGGTCGCCACCGAATGATCGTAGCAATCAACCTATACTAATAGTAATATTATAGAGGTATTTGTTTGTAAATTTGTATGTAGGGGATAATCTCCGGAACTAATGAACCAATTCAAAAAATACCAACAATAAATGTAGCGCACAATAAAGCTACATTTATTGTTGGTGCTAATATAGGCTATAAATTATATTAATATCATGCAGATTATAATTATTATGTAGTATAACGTAGTATTCATAAATAAAATTATTCTCTCATTTTCAGAAGTGACACCTACCACTGCTTGTCTCTGCATCACCTAAAGGTTGACTGGTAGAAAATGCCTATGGCATTAAGTCCGCCTCTGTCAGTAAATAAATAAATAAATAAATTACCCGAGCTATCACAATTTTTCCGGGCGGTTGAAGTGCGAGTTGAGTTATAGTAATAAATTACTTCATAACTGGATTGTTTAGAAAAATTAAAACTTTCTGCCACAAACTATAACTTCTGCTGAAAATAATATTTACTAGCTATGAAGAAAAAAGCATGTTTTATTTAAATCTGAAAACAACGAAACTCAAAAACTACTCATGCAAAGTTGTGATTACAAACTTTCATCCCAATACATTTACATATATTATTGGGATGACAGTTAGTAAACCTAGAAGTTCTTTTCATTTTTACCGACATGGGATATCTGGAGGCTTTCTGTTCGCATACAAAACTAAAACCGTTATACCTATGAAAAACTACCTTTGTGTGTTATTAGATTCATTGAAATCAAAATTGTGTTTAAAAAAAATTATGGCAAAGAATGTTGAACATGGCCTACCTCAACCACTTGATGCTTACGTTCAATAGCTATGGAAACGATAATCTTTTAAACCGTGCTCTCCTGGTACACATGACCGGAGCGCTGAAGCCTTCCGACCCCTTGACGGCCGCTACGAAGGGCGCGTAGCCACGTAGCAACGATTTATTCCGAACCTGACCCGAAATCCTAACCTGCATAGCTATTCACAACGCTTCGATTCGATTTTCGATTAGGAAAGTTGTATGTCTATCTCGCTCGATTTCGTAATGTCAAAAAAAGATAGACATACGACTTTCCGAATCGAAAATTGATTCGAAGCGTTGTGAATAATGGACCTGGCCCCTTATTCACAACGCTTCGAAATGATTTTCGATTAGAAAAGTCTTATGTCTATCTCGCTCGATTTCGTAATGTCAAAAAAAATATAGACATACGACTTTCAGCTATGCTGGTCGCGGGTTAAGTTAATGTTATTTAAAACAAAATGCTATCATTATCATCATCATTTTAGCCGAAAGACGTCCACTGCTGGACATAGGGCTCCCCCAAGTGTCGCGACATTGACGAAATGTGGGTGTACTATTAGGTACAGCTCTGCCTTACCCTTCGGTTTCAGTTTTCTTACTTTAGTAAATTGATCTTCTCATTTATTTTGGTTGTACTTGAACAAATCTTATTTTTCCACAGATTAAATTATGCACTTCAAATATAAGGTTAAGGTTTGAAGAGAGAAATGTTAATACTAGGTGCAATTAGGTACAAAACAGAAGAGACGCTGCAGCAATTTTATTGGGAGTTGGTTAGAAATGACGAAGATAAAGTACAGAAGACGAATCTAATGACAGAACAATAATATTAATATGAATAAAAATTAATCTATTAAAATCATAAGTGACAATTTAGCCATGTTTTGTTTTCTAGAGATGAGATTTATTAGTAAAGGGTTTTTCAGTTTCACGGAAAGGCTGTGTTCACTATCTTCATAGCGTATGATGCTCTAGTAACTTTCGAAGCAACATGTTCCGGATTGGCAACAAGTACTGAACAACAAGTGCCCCCACCGTGACGTAACGATTATAAATTAATGATAAAATATTTGACTTTAAAAGTAAAATAATAATTTATTATTGTTTTGTTTTGGCACAACTTTCTTACAAAAAACTCCGATTTTTTACTTCTTTGACATCGAAAAACCTTTGAAAGGTGAATTTTTTGTATTCAAAAGTATTCTGAAGTTTGTTTAAAAAGTATAATATTGTCGTTGTGTAGGTACCGGTTACACAGTAGATAAAAGATTGGATATAATCTTGGTGAAAAACACGTGGTGACTGGGTTCAATGAACTGCTATCTCTCCCCGGTTCACCCTATCGAGTCCCTCTATTCACTTAATGTGCATGTGTGTATCTGTGTATACATGATTTTTATTTTCGTGCTTCCATGAAGGCCTTCAATAGAATTGAAATCTTCATCAAACCTGCTCCCCTGGTACAAATGACCGGAGCACGGAGACCTTTTGACGTTTGACGGTCGCTACGAGTGTCACACATATGAAATAGTTTAATTTTCTTTAATTTACGTTATTTGTCTATAGCTTTTGTTTTTGTTGCTATATTTTATAGTTAGGTAGGATACTATTTTTTAATGTTTTTGGATTGATTTACAATAAAAAAGCATTTTTAAAGTGCAAAATGCGTCTCCGCAATACTAAACTCCTTATAACCAAAATAAATAGAAGACTTGTATTTTGTCGGCATCGAAAACTTATTAATGTTATCTTTAATATATAAAACTGATCTGTTCGGTACAACTTTCCAAGCACGGCGCGTTTTGTTGCCATTTTTCTAAAGCGTCGTATAATAACCCTCCTTTTGGGCCTCGCCGCTGTCGGGTAAAAAAATATGAAGGTATTAAAATATAACCTGCGAAGCTGTGTACGCAGACGTAAGCATATCTATCACTCGTTATATAACACAGCAAAAATAATCAGATTCGATTCTGGACAAAGCACAAAACTTCATAGAAATATAAATGTAGTTTTGTTTTCGAGGTCATGATTTCTTTGACCACTTTAGATTAACCAATAGGAGATATTTGTAACAGTATCTTCCCATTCATACATATTCCAAAAAAAATCTTTAGCATCTCTTCTATTCCGTACCTTTTAATAAACTTAGGGAATGTGGGACATCTCGCCCACGCAAAAACTGGCCTGCGGGCCAGAGTACTAATAATAATATCTTCTCGTCCCTCTGGACAAAAAACTTAAATCTGACGGACTATACGAAGGTGTTGCCCCTTCGAAGCACGTGAAGATTTTTATTTGTTTTCACCTGTTGAAGGATGGGGTAAAACACATGTCATACAATCTGCTATCTCACTCTCTCAACAGTTTTTGCCTATTCCTACTTTTTCCCGGTTATGGTTTGTCTGTGTTGCCATAAATCATGTACTTGTGTGCAGTCTGTGTTATAAACGCTATTAATGGAAATGTTAACCTCTTCCTAACGTACTCTTCTAGTACATATGACCGGAGCGCTGAAGCTTTCCGCTCTTTTGAGGGTCGCTACGAAGGTCAAGTAGCCACGTAGACAATGAATTTGTAGTCTTTTAATCTTGTGTTAATTGAAACTGGTTTGAGATTAAATTGATCATTGAGAAAATAATTTCATAATCTGCAATGCGATTGTTTTTTAAAAGTTAAATGCTTGTAACCATACTATTATATGAGTTTGGTACTTAAATAACAACTTTTTAAACATAATTATGTCATAAAAAAGATTACTCAAGAAAATGGAGAAGTTTGAGGACGCATTTTGCAACTAGGCAACGTTCAGTCCGTACGGTGCCTACAGTACCAATTTCGCGGGAAGGCTGTATTCGTTGGCTTCTTAGTTTATGATGCTCTAGTAACTTTTGCAGCAATTTGTTCCGTATCGGCAACAAGTCCTGAACAACAAGTACTTTTCTTTCAGTCGTCCGGTGACGGTAACTGACCATTTATTTCACGACATGCTGATGATAAATATTGAGAATTGATAAGATTTTGTCTATATGCTTGTAAAAATTTCTTCATTTACAACCAAACAAAAATCTAAATGGTCAGTCGCCACACACAAATTCAGAGTTGCAGAAAGTCAACGTTGTCCGGGAAGCAATTTGATGCCATGCTACTGCAGCTGCTTATACATTTAAATAGAAATATTTAAATACACAATAATACCTATAACTATTACCACCTATATTATTACTATATAAATAAAAAAAGCATCCCGTATATTTTATTGAGTTATAGTGATGATAATTATTAAAGTTTAAACGTCGCTAATATCTAAACCCCAACAATGTTGTTACTGTGTTAGAACATGACCTACCTCAACCACTTGATACTTACCGTGACTTCGGAAACGAATCCCTTCCAAAACATCATGCTCTCCTGATACGTATGACCGGAGCTCTGTATCCTGCCCCTTGTTTGGCGCTCGCTACGAATATCGCGTAGCCATGTGGCGTAGCCTCGTAGCAACGGATTCAGGATTTCATTACTTTGAAACTTAATTGGCGTTGATAAATTTATAATAGGCATGACGACAGTATCAAAAAATTGCAAATCTATTTAGTCCGTCAGTTAGAGTATTGGAAATAAATGGACACGTATTTTTTGTTTTTGTGAATCAATGAAAATTGACAAAGTTACAACGCATCAAAACTCGGGAGTGGGGGCTCGTGACGTCAGAACTAGCTAAAAATTATACCTAGGCGTGACTTTTTGAAAATTTTAAAAGCGTCATATCTTCGTCAATTTTTGTTTACGTAACAAAGAAAAAACACGGGTCAAATATTTTTTGATAATCTAACTGACGGACTAATTAGTTTTTTTTGTCGTCTCGCCTATTGAACGCAGTACTTTACTTACTAAATAAGATCTTAGCTTTCATTTGTTTGATTTTAACAGATAAGGGACCCTTGGAAGAAATATTTGTAAGTATACAGGGTATAAACAGATCCTGTAAGCCGTCAATCAAGCATAAAAATTAAACAAATGAAAGATAAGCTTTTACAACATTGTTTACCCGACTACGGCGAAGCGAAAGGGAAGGGTTATGATTTTCGCAGTCTATACATGTATGTATGTTCCACCGTAGCGAATAAACTAATCATTCGGTTTTGATGAGTAAGGTGTCAATTGATTCGTTATTATGGCCCGGGTAACAAAGGCTACATTTTATTCAGTAGTCGGGTTTTTTATTTACTACAAAAAATCTCTTGTTTATTTACATGCTTGTTATTTTGTGTCTGGCCCCAATCTTTTCGCAGTTATTATTCCTCCGACGGCAACAAAGAGAAACAAAATTACTGCAATGGTATAATAGCTTTGAAAATACTGTAGATTGAAAAAAAACAAACTGTTTCTTAATTCTTTTGTTGGTAAATTCGTTTATCTCAGTAGGCTTACGTCAATTTCCAGTTTAAGCCTATTTCTGTTTCCTATACGCTTGTTTATTTGTATGTATTAAAATTACTTAAGTGTGTTGTCCAAGTGCTTTCAATACGGCTTTCAGTGACACCTCTTCGTAACGTTTTCTCCTAGTACACATGACCGGAGCGCTGAAGCCTTCCTGGCTCGTTTGACGGTCGTTGGGAAGGGCGCGTAAATATAACGGTTTAAGCGCCCTTCATACTGCAGAAGTTAAAATTATCGGTACCGATTAACGCTAGTTTTACTATCGGTTGTTACAACCGACGCTACTTGCATTTTAACAGGTCACCTAATCTAGCCCTAACGCCCGTTTTCATCACCACTAAGTGTCATTTAACTGAATGCCTAATGCTCGTTTTCAGCAACACTAAGAGACACCTAACTGGATGTCTAATGCCTGTTTTCACCAACACTGAGAAACACCTAACTGGATGTCTAATGCCTGTTTTCACCAACACTGAGAGACATCTAACTGGACGTCTAATGCCCGTTTTCACCAACACTAAGACTCACAAAAACACACTAACTCTAAAACTAAACCAAAAATATGCTGCCGCCCATTTTATTGCACCCCATTTATTCACAGCGGCGTTTATTGATATTGCAGTGGTAAACGTCTACGTAACTTCTGAAGTGCTAGTATTCCATGCCTAAGAACTTGTGGCATGGGCATCGCTCTGGGATACCTTGTAACTTAGGCAAAGCACATAGTCAACGCTTGTAATGTAAGTTTGTAAAGCTAAAAGTAAAGCAGGATTTATCTGTATTGAGAACAAGCATACAAATATTAACTCCAAGTTAAATTATTAATTAATAATTTGATTTTATATATTCTGTACTGTAACGTTACATTTTCCCGGTAGGATCCAGAAAATGTAAGGTCACACTGAGTACTCACCTACCTAACTTTCAGTCTGGAGGGGAGCACTGTTAAAAGAAATAGTCAAGGGGACAAGTTATAAGAATTTATTATTAAATAACCTAGGGCCTACCTATTTGGAGCTAGAAGATAACTAAACTAGGTTAGAGAAGCGGGTGGATGAAAATGAAACGAAACATGAGATGAACTGGAGAAAGGCTGGCCACTGGGCTGTAGCAGTGGCCGAGGGACGTCAGGCTTCAGTCTTTCTTCAAGGATTCTGGTCGAGGTTCATCATTCTTCGTCATTGCAGCCGAGGAAGAGAAGGCCGACAATCTTCCTCCTGGACGTCAGTTTTTTTCTTTCTGCTGAGATGGAAGACGTCAGTTTAAACAGATCGTAAGAGAGGATGGAGGGACGCCACTCCTGTAGCCTGGGCCACAGATGCTAAGTCATGGCACAGGTACACATAAACTTATAAATCACAGTAGAGGAAAACTTCCTCTGGCCACTCTTCCAGACTTGTGTTGCCTTTCAGCTCCAGACGTAGACTTGTGTTGCCTTTCAGCTCTAGTACTCGTAGTAGACTGAAAATTCCACCACCAGGCTCCTGTCATCTCCAGATGATTGACATTTTATAATTTGGAAAGAATTTCTAGAACACAATAAAAAGAAAAGATAATGAGGTCGATGTGATTTATCTATACGACCTACAACTAGCTCCAGCAATAAATTAAAAATAAAACTAGGCCTGTCACTAACTGACATTACAAAGGTAAACAAAGATTCAAGAAAGATAAAAATCTTAAGAAAAACTTAAATAATATGAATTACATGGTGCAGCATGAAGCTACCAAGGGGATCCACTGGATGCGAGACGCACCGGTCAATGTGGCGACGCTTGGCCTATGTCCAGCAGTGGCTGAAATGATGATGATTTTTTTTAGCTGAAGTCTTTCGTCATGCGAATATTGAAAGCTTCAGTTGCAGTCATCTATCAAATTATGGTTCCTTGGTACTTTTGAGCCGAACTGTTTTAGTCTAAAGCCGGACCATGCTTCAGAGGGTTTTCATGAAAACGTTTTCCAGTAGGAAAAACATGGCAGGGCTGTTTTTACTACCCTCATCGTTTATGATGTCTTAGTAACTTTTGCAGCAAAATGTTCAGGATCCGCAACAAGTACTTAACAACAAGTGCTTTGAACCAAGTGAAGTTTTCATAGGTACGGTTACTATAGTGCCAATAAATATCACGTATTTTTTTACCGGTAAAATTAAAAGTTAAAGCAACTGTGTTTTTGCAACTGAAGAAATCGTATTTCCAAGAAATTTCTATCAAGCATGTAAACATTCCATAGAGATGAGGCCTGCGTCCCAGCAGTGGGAATATTAATAGGCTGACGATGATGATGATGATGTAAACATCAAATTCTTCAAACAACTCTCAAACTAAAACAAACAATTGTGCGATATAAATTTAAACCGGTTTTTCTTTTTTTTTTAGTTTTGTACCAGATTTTTTTTTCATGGTACTTGTATAAGCATTTTTACATAACACTTAAATTTATAAAATTTTGACAACGTGTACTGTAAATAATTAAGAATAATAATTAAAGTAAACTAAATACAGTACTTGTTGGTAACCTATATTAATTCAACGTCAAAATCGTTTTATTGTAAGTTGTGTTTACCCCGTTTTACCCGATATAAAACTTTCAGTCATAAATGGGTGCTTACGCTGCAAAAGTGGGAAGGTTGTATTCGCTACCTTCATAGTTTATGATGCTCTAGTAACTTGGCAACAAAACGCGCCGGTCTCGGCAAATTGTACCTTAATTAGTCGTACAAAAATCTGGTCAATCTGCGAATTCGAAATTTTTCGACCCCGGACATTTGGGTAATTGGACATTCTGCACCTAAACGTTTATTAACACAACACGATGATGAGAAAGAGAAACACATCACATGTAAACCTCTCATGGTGCTTTCTTCACTAACAAAATAAAACTCGTGTTCTAAGATATTTTTTTCGGTTTACTCATTTAAAGTTTTAGTTGGCGTGTGTCATGTATAAAAAACTACTCGGTCAAAAACTTTATTACCCTCTAAGATAATTAAAAAAACATTCAACGAGTGGTTGTATAGCACACCTATGATTGCACCTTAGAGAAAGGTGTGAAGCTATGTTCGTTCCTAAGGCCGCCGAGGCGACTCATAACTGTTGAAGGAGTGGGGTAGGTCATGCACGTGAAATTAAATGCTATCTCACCCTCTTAATAGTTCTAACCTATTTCTGTCTGCCTCACACTTTCAGGTTAATTGTGTTGGCCATAAAAAAAAGCTAGCTATTGAAATAAATAAATAATAATAATAAATCGTATCTGTGTGCTGTTCTTTCGTGTGATGTGCTTTCATGAAACCTAAATTGCTGGAAATTTTAACCTCCATCAAACGTTCTCTCCTAGTACACATGGCCGGAGCGCTGAAGCCTTTCGTTCGTTTGACAGTCGCTACGTAGCAAAGAGTTCATTTTCAACGTCTTTTTATCCGACTACAGTAATAAAAGGAAGAAATTGTACATTATTGCAGCGGCCAGCAACAGAGGCATTGATGGACGAACGTGTAAATGTGAGCCGAGGCGAAGCCAAGGCACACATACGTAAGTCCATCAATGCCTAGTTGTGGCCAAGGCTTGTATATACTTTTCTCAAATAATGCGAGGAAATTAAAACTAAGTATGCACACAAACAACGATATTTTTATACTACACCTGCTTGGAAAGTACCTTGATACTTTATCAAATTTACGGTAGAAAGTACGTCATTGCATATCGAACAAATATGCGGGGAGAAAACGCATCTGAGCGGGAGAGAAAAGTGTATGAAAATCCATTTCTTACGTGGTTTTTCTTTTTTAATTTTGGGTAAGACTATGCGCCGGTAACCTAAATACCAAAAGCCAAAAAGTTTTTACAGTGAGTTTTTATCTCCAAGTTCGCAAAATGACACTGGCCACTAGCTGTGTGTTGGATGGTGTCGGGCTGGCAGTGCGACCCTGCGGCGGCAGGATAAAAAAATGGAAAAAAGAACATGTGAAATTCCTCCTACATTGTCGCAAACATCTCAAACAAACATTAATGGAAAAAGTGTTACATTAAGCTTCACTAACTGCAACAATTTCAATATAAATTTCAATTAGTAAAGATTTCGTTTTTTATTTTCCTCGTAGGTGTAGTATAAAGCACTATGTATCACTCGAGAGAAAGTGCGATTGTAATCGGTCACTTTCTCCTCTTGGTGAACAATGTACTATTCTCGCGTTGAAGAATTCATTTGGTTTTTTTTCAATAAACTACTTTCTATTTGCAAGCCAATTCGAAATTTAAATAAAACGTTTGATAAGTTACCTCCTTCTTTGCCATGTTTCAGAGTAAAAGATCGTTCCATTTTTAAATAACACGACAGATATGAGTTTGCTATGTAATTTATTTGGCCGCTAAACACGACAGAAATGGATTTTCATACAATTTTTGCCAGCCGCTGGTCGCATGTATCTGGCCAGTACAGCAATTTCAACTTATTTCGAAGAAGGTTGTTAAAATAATGCTCAAATTTCCAAGCATGTTTGAGAAAAATGATTTTAACAGTCGATGTTTGCTCCTAAACTACTCAGTAGATTTTGTTAATTGATTCGTTAACTTGGTCCGGGTGAATGAATGGCTGGATGAACACACTTTATCTTATAACCTGGATAAACACTTAGGACACTCTATATCCTGGTAAAAATATAGCATAACAATAACAATAACAAGTGTTAGGCTACACTAAAATGAGGTTTTGTTCAGCACCAGGGTTCTTTTTAACTAAACTCTCTTTGGTACACCTCTGCATCCCTTCCACCTGCTCAGGAAATAGCTAAGTAAAATTATGTTTGACGACACGTGATGAGAAATAATTTGAATAGTGCGATTCATACTTTCTTCACTTAACAAAATAATATTGTAAAGTATTGATTTCTTTCAAACTTCTTCACAATACTTTAGTTGTTAAAGTTTTACGTACATGCATAAACTCACGCCTTTTCCCATAAGGGTAGGTAGAAAAGTTGGTTTAGTTAGCCACGCGTATTGTAACTGAAACTTTCAGTCATACGTTGCCTAAAAGTCTCAGCGATAAAGTTTTAGTCGAGACCTTCACAGCTATGATGCTCTAGTAACTTTTCAACGTGGCGTACTCGCATTGTGCGTGGAAAAGAGCTCCAACGTTTCCAACGGATACGTTGGAATGTTCTTAAATTAAATACATCTATGGTTCTTCATCATCATCATCATCACCATTTCAGCCGAAAGACGTCCACTGCTGGACATAGGCCTCCCCCAAGTGTCGCCACATTGACCGGTCCCGGATGACTTGTTTTATTCTGGTTCACCTCTGACCCCTCTCCCCGAGAAATGACCAAAAACAACGAGAATAGTGTGTATGATAGTTTTTCACTTAATAAAATAAACTGACCAGTCATCATCTATTTTATTGTTTTTAGTGCACGTTTAAAATAAATGCTTTGATTTTGACTTCTTTCGGTACTTTCACACAATACTTCAGTTGTTAAAGTTTCAGTTAGCGTGTAATCATATAAGCTTTTGCTAGGTAAATAATGGTATGCTCATGATAATTTTATAACGCAAAAATATTCAAATTGCGGATTGTGATTGCACACCTCTGTCTACTCCGCTCGGGAAATAACGGCCTGAAGTTATCTTCATTTCCACTTGTTGCAGGATTGGGCGAACAATAAAGTGAATGCTATCTCAGTCCCTCTTCAGATTTAGCCTATCACTGTCTCTCTCACACTTGAAGGTTCCCATAAATACTAGTGTGTTTGTGTGCTCTCGGTGAGCTTTCATAAAAGGTATGAGTGGAAATGTAAATAAACATCTTTCTAACGTGCTCTCCTAGTACACAAGACCGGAGCGCTGAAGCCTTCCGCCCGGTCGCTGCGACAACGGATTTAGTTAATTAATTTTGGCACAGATGGCGGTGCACTGAACTTTATAGTTCGTAGCCTTGTCCGGGGCGCGTGGCGAAAAGTGGTGCCACTAATACTAGGGTCGCATGAAAGTAAAGAGGCCGAAGTCTGTCGCTATGGAAACAGGGTTGTTTGGTAGTAAACAAGGTGTTGTTAGCATTTGTATGGGCGGGTACAACATCATCACAAAAGTCATAGATTACTTGATGAAATTGAGAGAACACAATTGTACGACTAAATTCTTATGGAAGCCTCGTTTTGCAAATACTCGACGGGAGTAAAAAGGTTTGAAAAAGGTGTGTAGTAGGTTAGAGTACTTCATTTATTCATTTTGCGCAAGATATTGGTTCCAAAATAACTTGTAACGTTACATTTTCCTGGTAGGAGCCAGAAAACTGTAAGGTCACACTAAGCACTCACCTACTGACCTACCTAACTTTCAGTCTCGAGGAGAGTACGGTTAAAAGAAATAGTCAAGGGGACGAGATAAAGAAATTTATTATTAATGTACAACCTAACCTATAGAGCCTACCTATATGGGCTGGAGCTATCGAACCCTAACTAGGCCAGAGAAGCGAAGCGAAGAGTATGAAGCTGAAGATGAAATGGTGAGAGAGAGAGCCAAGGGTTGTCAGACATCAGCCTTGGCAGCGGAGGGCCGAGGGACAACAGTTTTGAGTCTTCACCGCGGAGGGCCAAGGGACATCCGTCTTCTGTCATCGTAGCGGAGTGTCCAGGTTCTGAAGTCGCTGACCTCGGAGGGGTAGGTCGTAGGGAGAAGGGCTAAGAACCACCAGCCGTCGGAGTGTTATTGCTTGCTGCCGATAATGATGTTTCTGTAACACGGTGATAATATTTATCGACGGGCTTGTGTCCACATGGCGTCAGGAATTATGACAGACGCCAGGGCTAGGCGTCGCTGGGTTGGCGACCCTCTGGATGCGTCAAGCGTGAAAACGACGCGTAGTTTTGTTTGCTGTACCGACATAGCTTTTAAATATGCGAAGAGGAGGGAACTGCCCACCATCAACCGATACTTAAAATCACTAGACTTCTTACCGAAAAGTAGACTGAAAATTCTACCACCTGGCTCCCGTCATCTCCAGATGATTGACATTTTATAATTTGGAATGAATTTCTAGAAAGGAAAAGATAATCAGCATAGCTATTCACAACGCTTCGATTCGATTTTCGATTCATAAAGTCGTATGTCTATCTTGCTCGATTTCGTAATGTATGAAAAAGATAGACATACGACTTACCGAATCGAAAATCGAATCGAAGCATTGTGAATAAGGGGCCAGGTCGATGTGATTTACCTATACGACCTACAACTAGCTCCAGCAATAAATTAAAAATAAAAACCAGGCCTGTCACTCACTGACATTACTAACGTAAACAAAGATTCAAGAGAGAGAAAAATATACAGAAAAACTTAAATAATATGAATTACAAGGTAAAAGGTATGCTAAGCCTCCAGAAAATGAGCATGAAGCTACCAAGAGAGGACGAATGCTTAAATTTTCAGGTAAAATAATATCCAAAAATCTAAGTATAAAACCATGTTATAACCCATGTAAAAACAATCATTACAAACTCACTCAAACTTTTTCAGTTTGTAAGTAAAGAAATTATTATATTGCTTTGATTAGAATGTTTTTGGAAAATATATACCTATGAATTCTCATTATTTGTCAACCAAGTGTGAAATAAATGCGTGTTAAGCACCAGGTTTGTTTTTTATTGAAGTCTTTTCGGTACACCTCTGACCTCCTCTGAAGTCGGAAAATAATAAATTCACGACACGACGCATATAACAACAACAACATCAGCCCATAACATCCACTGCTGGACAAGCCTCTCCCATGATGGGAGGAATTTGCCGTAATCTCCACGCTTGACAGGCGGATTGGAGATCGCAGTAATGAAAGACTAACAGAAAACGCTGCTGCCCATTCTCTGGTCTACGGAGGCGCAAGGTGTTCTGCCTCAGACATTAGTCACCTTATACAACACCCGTGAGTGTAATGGGTTGGTTCTATTCTACTCTGCCGGATACCACACGGCTAAAGAGAGACGCATGATGAGAGATAATGAGAATAGTGTGTGTGATACCTACTTTCTTCACTTATCTAAGTAAAAATAACATTGTTTTCATTACAACTTCTATCGGTACTTTCACACGATACTTTAGTTGTTAAAGTTTCAGTTGGCGTGTAATCATATAAGCTTGTGCTCGGTTAATATAGGTTTGCCTCTCATGATGACAATTTAATGGCACAAAACATGCAACTTGTTTCCCGAAGTTGCATATTTTTTCATTATACTGCACAATTCTGTCTATTCCACTCGGGGAAAATAGTGGCTTGAAGATAGATTCATTTCCACTTGTTGAATGAAGGGTTGGAGAACGCACGTGAAACTAAATTAAGCTATCTCACCCTCTCAGCTGCTTTACGCTTTAGCCTATCACTGTCTCCCTTACTCTTTAAGGTGTACTTATGTAGTGATAAATCATATCTGTGTGCTGTCGGTGTGCTTTCACCAAAGCTATTAATGGAAATGTTAACCTCTTCCTAACGTGCTCTCCTAGTACACGTGACCGGAGCGCTGAAGCCTTTCACCCGTTTGACGGTCGTTACATTCGTTTAAGCGCCGAATGTCCAATTCGCAAAATGTCCAGCAGTCGAAAAATGACGTAGTAACGGGTTCAGTACCAAACAATCACCTTTATGACAAACTTGCTGTTGCCCGCCGCATCGTTCGCGTGGAAATTCTGAATGCATGTGTGAGAAAAAAAAGGAAAAGTAGCAAGCATATAATATCATGTGCTATTCTAGGCTTTAATCTATCTCCGAGCCTTCCATCCAGGTTCGCTCATACGTTCTGGCGTGTTTGAGTAATAAACATCCATCCATCCAAACTTTCGCATTTAAAATAGTAGTAAGATTATTTTGCCCTATATTAACCTTAAATGGCTATGCAAACCTACTGCAATGCGCTCTTATGTTTATGACGTCACATAATCTGTTACTTCATTAATTTTCGCGCAGATGGCGCTGCACTGAACATTTGAGTTTTGTAGCCTCGCCGTTGGCGTGTGGGGAAAAATGGTGCTGTTTCTGCCACGAATACTAGGATCGCATGAGCACAAAGGCCGAAGTTAATCGCTAGGAAACAGGGTTGTTTGGTAATAAACATATTGTGTTAAGCATTTGGGCGGGCACGACATCATCGTCAAAAGTATATATTATTTGATGAAATTGAGAGTAAATTAATTTACAACTAACTGTAATGAACTGCAAATACTACACGACGGGTACAAACTACACACATCAACACGGTCTAGGGATATTTTTAAAAAAGCGAGTTACTATCAATGTGTTAATTATTTATATGACATGTATATATTTAAAAGATACGTTATTTAATATTCTACCATTTTTTAATAATGGTTAAGGTAAAGATTAAAATTTCAGGATTTTATGGAAAAAAAATGAAGCATAGACGGAAACCGTATATGAATGAACTTTTAATTTGTGAGTAAAAACTGAAAAAAATAGAAAAATCATTTAATTTGTGTTTATAAACTTGAAGTTAGTAGTCTGAGAAAGCGCCCATGATGTTCATAACACATCGGCAACTATTCGGCATGCTCAGAACAAGGTTGTCAATGTCTTGCTGCGGAATATTGTCCCATGTCCTTCTGAGGTGCGCAAAAAGTTGATCTTCTGTAGCCAGATTTTCAGGAACTTCCTTCAGAGCTCTTCTTTGCAGCATATCCCACGCATGCTCAATGGGATTTTGATCTGGCGATTGAGCAGGCCAGTCTAAGGCCCTAACATTATGTGTATGTATAACCAAGCTGCTACCGTTCTCGCCGTGTGTGCCCGGGCATTGTCGTGCATGAGCAGGAAATCTTGCCCCATTTGTGTTCTGTGGGGCAAGATTACGGGTCCCAGCACCTGTTGGACGTATCGTTCTGCCGTCATATTGCCCCGCACCCAAACGAGATCCGTCCGTCCTCCAAGACGAATTCCTGCCCAAACCATAATTGTTCCTCCTTGGTATGGGTGAACTTCCTGAGGGTTCTGGAGACGGCTCCATCGTCCAGGAACTCGCCAAACACGCGTCTTTCGTGAATCTGGATGGAAGCCGAACCTGGATTCATCCGTGAACAGCACATTGGACCATTGGTCACGGCCCCAGTCCACGTGGTTCCGAACCCATTCTAATCGTCGTCCACGATTGCCTCTCCGTAAAGGTGGGACCCGGAGTGGTCTACGAGAGCGTAGATTGCTTTCATGCAGTCGCCTTCTTACAGTTTGGTCACTCACAAGCACTTGGTGTTCCACTCGCAGCCTTTGGACCAATTGAGTCGCCGTTGCATTTGGTTGTGCTCGCGCAGTAATTTGCAAAAATCGGTCTTGTCTGGGGCTAGTGATGCGACTTGGCCCCCGGTGCCTCTCCGCTACTTTACCTGTGGCACGATAGCTTGTCCACAATCTTTAAATTACATTTTGATGGGTCCCTATGGCCTCAGCAACATTACGCTGAACAGATCCAGCTTCCAGCATTCCCACAGCTCGTAACATCTCCGCCCTCGTCAAATGTCGGCGTTGCATGGCTACAATACCTCAATTTTAACTTTATCTTTCGTTTAAAAATGAAAAAAACTGTAACTAAACGTAATTCGTATTGTTTTCTAAATTTCGCACAAATGAAAATTTCTCTCCTATACATCAAGACATTTTTATGCCACCGAAACAAAAGAATTTTCAAAAATTTGAATTTGGAATTAGTCTGAGATAAATTACAAACAAATCGGTGTATAAAAGATTCCAATGCGGCCAGTACTTTTCGAGTTATTTAATTGAGTATGAAATATCCCTAGACCGTGTTGATGTGTGTATTTGTTGAAAAAAGATTCTGGGTACTTAATTTATTTATTTTATACAAGCGGATTTATTTATTTTCAGCGGATCCAAAATGCCCGAAATGCAGCCTCAATCTTATGTAGTTTTTAAGTAGAAATTATTGTGTATCATTCGCTTGATTAGAATTTCCTAGAATGTTCAAGGAAATAATTATAGATTCTCATTATATCCCATCCGCGTGTTATGAAATAGAATGGTGTTAGTCCGACGGTCACCGTCACCGAGGCTAAGCACAGTTAAGTACTTGTTGCCGATTTTGAACTGTATGCTGCAAAAGTTATTAAAGCATCATAAACTATGACGGTAGCGAATACAACCTTTCCACAAAACTGGTTCTAAAGGCATCGCACCACTGAAACTTTCAGTACGCGCTGCCGAGTCGTATCCTAATTCCAGCTTTAATTTTGTACCACGAGTTAGGTTCGTATTTAATAATCTAACTTAGTGGTATTCATTTTATTTTACCTGTTAATATCAAAGAAATGAATAAGTAGATTTTGTTCAGTTAGAAAGGGATGATTAACCAAACCAAAACTTATATTATTTATTATATAAATTATTGTTTAAATTATTGTTTATTTTGTATAAGTGTAAGTATAAGAAAAGAAAAAAAGAAAAAGTATAAGTATAAGTGTTTTTTTTTTTAAATTAGCCCAAATATTTTTTCTTTTTATTTGTTACTTTTTCAACACCAAATAAGTTTTAAAAGTAATGAAATCCTGAACTAGTGTAGTTCAGGATTTCATTACTTTTAAAACTCATTAGTATAATACAGGATGCTTTTCTGCAAAAGCAGTATGAAAGCAGCAGTAGTGTGATATGAGTAGGTATTATAAAAGGCAACGTTAACATGCTGTTAGATTAAGGCCTGCTGCTGAGATGACGAGGAAAAGAGAAGTATTGAAGAAGTCATGCTGCGCCGACTTCAAACAAATTGGGATAAGGAACAGGAAAATTATGAACGTTGACACGTTTATTTTTTTATATTCTGATTTCCTCTGGGGTGCGGTGGGTCACGGATTCTCATTTTTACACGAGAACTAGTTATTTACACTCCTTAAAACATTAATTTGAGAAATACTTTCCAGTATTTCTTCTTATTTGCTGAAATAAACGGTGTTGGCACGACCGCGACGGGAGTCACCGTAGCACTTGTTGTTCAGGACTTGTTGCCAATCCGAAACATTTTACTGCAAAATTACTAGAGCATCATAAGCTATGCAGATAGCCTTCCCGCGAAACTGAAAAAGCGTTGCAGACTAAAACGTTTCATTTAATCTCTCTCATTTCATCTCTTGATAACAAAACAACTAACGCAAATTGTTTGCTACGACTCCTAAAGATTATTTTCTTGATATTATTATCACTGTTCTGTCATTAGATTAGCCTTCCGTACTTTGTCATCGCCATTCCCCCTGACCACACTCAAATACAAAGTGTAGTTTTGCATCCTAGTCAAAATTCAGGAGCTTGTCACAAAAGACATATAAATAATCAATTTGAGTTACGATACCTGGTCAATAATTAATAAAGCTGCTATTTTCAATTATTTTGACAGTATTTCAGAATAACACGAAAAAATAAACAGAATCACCCATCGCGCTACATGTCACTGTGTGTGTGAAGGCGCGGTTATAGGGCCCTGCACGAAAGGCGCGCGGAGGCTCTACGCCAGGGGAAACTCCGCTGCCGCGGCAAATCGCCGCTCAGCAGACAGACCTCTGGCGTGATCTCATGGAGACATGGAGAGAGCGACTGTCGCAACGTGGTGCAGGGCACGCCACAATAGTGGCGATAAGTCCCCTCCTTGAGGAGTGGCTTGAGAGACGCCACGGCGCGCGGCGTCCTCACCTTCCGCCTGATGCAGGTGTTTCGGGAGATTCCTGCACCGAATTGGGCTGGAGGAAACGCCCGGGTGTCACCACTGCGAGGATCGACTGGACGACACGGTGGAGCACACAGTGGAGGTTTGCCCCGCTTGGGTGTATCACCGCCGTGTCCTCGTAGCGGCGATCGGCGATGACGACCTCTCTCGTCCAGCCCTGGTCACCTCCTTCTGCGAAGCAGTCTTGCTAGCGAAGGAGGTGGCGGAACGTGAGAGGGAGAGAACCTCACGTCCCAACCGCCGCGGGAGACGCACCGGGCGTCGGGGGTCACTAATCTGAAGGTTTATCCGTAGTGAAGTCATTCTGCGTATTTTATATTGGCATCAGTTTATAATTTTGTTATTAACCGGAAATAAATCCATATTTTTTCAGCAATAAAGGTTACTAAGCTAAGTTTCCACCTGTTGTTATTGTGGAGAAACACGTGGTAGTTTACGTTTTCAATGTTATTGTGCTATCTCACTTCCTCGTTTGTTTCAGCATATCACTGTCTCTCTCTCCTGAAAGTTTACCTGTGTGTTTATCGGTGTATGGACCGCGTGCTTTCATGAAAGTTTTAAGAGACCTCTTCAAAACCTGCTCTCCTGGTACACATGACCGGAGTGCTAAAGCTTTCCGCCCGTTTGACGGTCACCACGAAGGGCGCGTAGCAATGAATTGAAATTGTTGTGATGATATTACAATGTTGTGTTAAAAGAGGATAGAGCTAGGGAAAATACTCGTACTAATAATGTTCTTTTAAAACATTAATTAAAAAAATAAAATTTGTTTTCAGACTTTTATATTTTTGTGTTACAAAATAAAAGTTGTATGAACGTATTTATCCATTTTGGTACTATTAATTTTCGTTAGAAAATATAAACGTTGTTTAGTAAGTTTTAGCAAATCAAAACGAAACTTTCAGTAGTAGTACGGTGGCTATTATATCAGGTTCCGCGGGAAGGCTGTATTCGCCACCTTCACGACCTTATGCGTCCCTAGTAACTTTTCACAAAACGTGGCGGACTCCGGCCTTCTTGTGTGTCTGTCTCCACACAAGAAGCCGGTAAGAGCAAAGGGCAAAAACTCGTTTACTCTACATTTGACAGATTCTACTTTTGACATCATATTCTACATTTGACAGATTCTATATTTGACAGATTCTACAATCAACAGATTCTATATTTGACAGATTCTACAATCGACAGATTCTATGTTTGACGGATTCTAAAATCGACAGATTCTGTTGTTCGTTGTTGTTTTAGCTGAGACTAAAAGACAGTAAGACAAGAGATATACCAAAAATTTGCCAATATTTTGTGTTAGGTGCTCCCACACCTGCCTGCCTGCTGGTGCTGTTAAAAATGTAAACAAACATTTTCTAACACTAATACGAGTACATTTACTTACAAATGTTAGGAATTGTTACATTATGTTAGGAATTATTAGATGTTTTGAGTGCTCTGTCCTACACCGATGAAAAATGTTTACAAAGATTTATAACATTTGAAAACATGACATCGGTTCGCAGTTTGGATTTACGTTTCGAGGCGTTTACACGAAAATGGAAGAAAATTAAACAAAGTGACTGAAAATTCCGGTACAAAGCAAGGCGCGGCGTACGTTAGAACGGGCTCGGCAATCTCCGCACCCTGCTGTCGCCTTTATAAATGTTTATAAACAAATGATAACAAATAAATGGTTTATTTGTTAACTAACAATTTTGTTTAGAAATTTTTACTAAAATTACTTAACATGAAAACATTTTCTTAACATTATGATCAAATGTTTGTTTAGAAAATGTTTACAATTTTTAACAGCAGTGTGGAAGCACCATTATTTTACGATGACTACCATCGTATCTATCTCGCAACTATATCGTATCCGTTTCTGCGCCTATTAGTCAAATAGTTTCATTCCTACCGTTTTGGTTATGACGTCAGGCAAACGGAGCCGATCGTGCGTCGTAGCATACTTTAGGCTACGATCAAGTTGCTGTGTGCGGCTAGGTAATATAGACTTTAAATTCTGTGTTTAATATCGTTTAAACAGAAAAATCCGTTCCGATCCGATGCGATGCGAGCCGTTTGGTGGAAATCATCCTTAATTATGCCACGAGATGAGAAATATTGAGAATATTGAGTGATTGAATAGTGAAAATGATACCTTCGACACTAATGAAATAAAAATAAAACAATAGGTTCAGTAACATCACGCCTATAATCCCCATAGTGTGTAATGTGTGTGTTTTTACATGGTTTTTTTACTTACATTTTTGAACATTAATAACCTGAAAATTTAAGTATTCGTCCTCTCTAGGTAGCTTCATGCTGCACCATGTAATTCATGTCATTTAAATTTTTCTTAAGATTTTTATCGCTCTTGAATTTTTGTTTACCTTTGTAATGTCAGTTAGTGACAGGCCTAGTTTTATTTTTAATTTATTGCTGGAGCTAGTTGTAGGTCGTATAGGTAAATCACATCGACCTCATTATCTTTTCTTAATTATGTTCTAGAAATTCTTTATAGAAATGTCAATCGTCTGGAGATGACAGGAGCCTGGTGGTGGAATCAGTCTACACCTCGAGCTGAAAGGCTACACAAGTCTACATCTTGAGCTGAAAGGCAACACAAGTCTACCACTAGAGCTGAAAGGCAACACAAGTCTACGTCTGGAGCTGAAAAAAACAAAAAAAACTGAAGTCCTCCGGCCTCTCCAGGAGGAAGATTGTCGGTCTTCTCTTCCTCGGCTGCAATGACGAAGAATGATGAACCTCGACCAGAATCCTTGAAGGAAGACTGAAGCCTGACGTCCCTCGGCCACTAATACAGCCCAGAGTCCCGCCTTTCTCCAGTCTATCTAACGTTTATTTTCATTTTCATCCACCCGCTTCTCTAACCTAGTTTAGTTATCTTCTAGCTCCAAATAGGTAGGCCCTAGGTTATTTAATAATAAATTCTTATAACTTGTCCCCTTGACTATTTCTTTTAACAGTGCTCCCCTCCAGACTGAAAGTTAGGTAGGTGAGTACTCAGTGTGACCTTACAGTTTTCTGGATCCTACCGGGAAAATGTAACGTTACAAGTGTTAGGTAAAGGTGTCCCTAAATACACCCAAATTTCGCCAGTTATGTTTAAGTCTCATGTAATCAAGCGATGACAAATCTAGACTGTAACTGCTACTGAGAAATTCCTGATGGAAAAACTCAAAATCCTTTGCCAGACCTATTTCATACTCAACAATCGCGCTTACTACCGCTAGACCCAACTATATTTAGAATGTTTTCGTTAAACCTCTCTCGTTAATTCCACACACAGCTATTTTATTGTTAAAGTTATAGTTGGCGTATAATCGGCTATGCTTTTGCTGGGTTAATAGTTGCGCCTCCTGTGATACTTATGGGATTAAAACATGCAACTCTTGAAGAAATCGTCCTGCACACCTCTGCGTTTAACACCGCTCGGGAAACAGCGGCGTGAAGTTATCTTCATTTCCACTTGTTGAAGGTTTGAGGTATCGCACGTGACATTAAACGCTATCTCGCCCTCTCAGCAGCTTTAGCCTATATCTGTCTCCCTCACTCACCCTTGGTCTACATAAGTAGTGATAATTCATATCGGTGTGCTGTGCGTGTTCTTTCATGAATGCCATGAATGGAAATGTAAACCCCCTTCATAACGTACTCTCCTAGTACACATGACCGGAGCGCTGAAGCCATCCCGACCCGTCTGACGGTCGCTACGAAGGGCGCGTAGTCACGTAGCAAACGGATTCAGTTTCATACGCAACGTCTTTTTACGGCAGCCAAAAGAGTTTTGATTTTAGCAGCCGTACATGTAGTTTAATTTCTGAGCGATTCTGAGAGAGAAAAATGTCATGCAATTCCTTATTGTGTTAGTGGTGACAGGCTATTATCTAAGCGTACAATAAAAAAAACTAAAAAAAGTGCGGTCTTCGAAACTTTTTTTACAGTCCTTATCGACTGGGATGTCAAATGATAGAGGAGAATATTCTAGGATCATAAAATTAGTACAATTCTATAATAAATTCAAAGCATTTGGAATAAGAAAGAGTAGCAGCCATGGAGGCTGGACCTGTGCACGGTTGATAGTAGGCTCGCCCCCCTATTACATGAGACTTCAACATAACTGGTGAAATGTGGGTGTAATCTTTAGGCACACCTCTGCCAAGCCCTTTGGGGGTTACAGGCGTGAAGTAAAAAAATAATCCTTTATTTAAAAACTTTAAATGACTTACAAGCTTTCATGTAATAATTTTATGGATATTACAACCGATAACAACCCTCCATGCAACCTCCCTACACTCCGCAAAGTTATTTTTGACGTCTCATTACTTCATTAATTTTACGATAGATGGTGGCACTGAATGTATGAGCGTCGAATCCGCGCCGTGGCGCGTGGCGGTGTCGGTGTCGGTTCTACGCTACAAATACTAGGGTCGCATGATAACAAAGAGGCCGAAGTCTATTACCATGGAAACACAGTTGTTTACGTACATTTCAACACACTTGCTCGTAAAGTGAGCCTTATTACATAGTTCTTAGGGCCATAAACCGAACTATTATAACACACACGTGCATAATAATATTACACACTAGTGCATATTAGAATTATCCCTACGATTTATGCAATACGTGTTTGTTTTTCCTCGCAAGTGTGTTGAAAAAGTGCGTATGAAACTCGTGAGCAACTTGCTCACTAGACACTCGACTGATTTACGCCCTCGCCTGCGGCTCGGGCTGCAACCTACAGCCTCGTGTATAGTGAGCAACTTAGCTCACTTGTATCATAATATACTAATACACAATCATGGTTTCACTTTGTAAGATTCGAGAGCGATATTCTCGTGGAATAACGATTGCAAATGTGATGAAAAACCTATTTCATAATTGAATGGGTTTCAAAATTGTATTTCGTAACTTCATAAAATTACAATCAAAACCTTAGGAGAAAATCACTTTCAGAAGTTGCTACGTGTAAACATACATGTTAGTGCTCGCTACTGTACATATGTATATTAGGGCACAGCATAATCGCAAATTGACATTATTTTATTACTTGATCAAATTAAGATTCAATTACTTTACCTTATTTGGTAAAAAATGTGTTAACTCGTTTGAATTTTAATGGTTTTTAGATAAAATGTAATGAGTGCCTTATAAAACAACATTTTGCCATTAAATAACGAGTGTGTAATGTGTCGAGCAGCAGCAAATACTTGACGGTGGATAAGCACCGTTTGTTGATAATAATAGGGGTTAAAGTATGAAATTGCCGTTGTATAGTAATAGACACTTCGAATTGACATAAAATATTCACGGTGTGAGATTTTTGTGTGAAACTTTTTTCACGTGTCACCTATGAAGTTCTTCTTTTAAAAAATGTGTAACATTCGATGTTCGACTTTCAATTGTTTTTTTTATTTAGCTTAGACGTAAAGATGGATACTTCGAAAATCTGAGTTATTTTTTAATACGAGTTCAGACGCGGAACTAACGCGGCAGAAACAGCTCGCAATATCAACGTTGCGTTTGGAGAGGAGACTGCTAATGAACGCACCGTGCGTTTTTGGTTTAAACGCTTTCGTTTTGGAAACTTCGACTTGAAGACTTGTGGTAGACCACACAGGTGAATTACGCTGAATTAAGGAGATGGTAGAAGCCGATCCGAGTAAAACTACCCAGGAATTAGCGGCATGGTTTAACGTTACCCTACCTACAATATTGACTCATTTGCATCAAATCAAGATAAAAAAATATGAAAAATGGGTGCCCCATAATTTGACTGATCTGCAGAAATAAATGCGTGTTGAAACTTAACACAAGTTTCAACACGCATTTATTTCTGCAGATCAGTCAAATTATGCCTTGTTGAATCGGTACAGAAATGAAAGAATATTGGATCGAATTGTGACATGTGACAAAAAGAGGATTGTTTACGATAATCGTAAGCGAAAAATGCAATGGCTGACCCCAGGTCAAACGCCGCAACAGTGCCCTAAAGCAAAGCTTACCAATAAAAAAGTAATGGTAACTGTTTGGTGGTCTCTTCATGGTATTATTCACTATAGCTTTCTCAGGTCTGGTCAGGCAATAACAGCAGATGTTTACTGTGCCGAACTTCGAACAATGATGGTGAAACTGGCAGTGAAACAGCCCCGACTCGTGAAACGATCTTCACCATTATTGCTCCATGATAACGCAAGACCTCACACTGCACGAGAAACCGTTGTAACTCTACAGGAGCTGCAGTTAGAAACTATACGTCATCCTCCGTACTTGGCAGACCTTGCTCTAACGGACTACTATTTTTTTCGTGATTTGGACAATTTTCAACGTGATAAAAAAATTTCTTCCCAGGAGGCAGTACAAAATGCTTTCACACAGTTTGTCGAATCTAGATCCTCAGATTTCTATTCTATCGTAAAGGCATAAATAAACTTCCGTTTAGATGGCAGCAATGTATAGATAATGAGGGTAAATACTGATACTGTTAGCCTGCTTCATCCCACAGCTGGGCAAAGCCCTCTCCCCATGACTTCCAGTTTTTTCTATCCAGGGCCAATGTGGACCACTGGTCGTTGGTTTTATCCAGCTCGTCCCTCCATCATCTACGAGGTCTGCCGCGACGCCTTCTGGTTGTGTCAGGGCTCCAGAAAGTGTTTATTTTGGCCCACAGCTCATTCGGCATGCGGCAGACGTGGCCAGCCCAGTCCCACTTCAGCTTAACGGCTTTTTGAGCAACGTCAGTAATTTGTGTTTTGGAGCGCAGCCTGGTGATGCGTACACAGTCGGTTAGTTTTACGCCTAGAATATAATAGAGGGTAAATATTTTCATTAAATAAATGTTATATCTTTAAAAAAAATAAGTTTCGTTTTTTGAGTACCAATCGGCAATTTCATACTTTAACCACTATATAATAGATATGATTATGACGTGTTTATTTTATTTTTCTCATACACGACACTTGTTTAGGTGGATGGTAATTCATGAAACAAATATCCCGCAATAATGCCTCACACAGTCTTTAGTAAAGAAATTATTATTCATACGCTTGATAAGATTTTTTAAGAATGTACCAGAAAATTATTTATCATGAATTCTCAGTATTTCTCAGCACTGTTTCGTGAAATTGGTGATGTCACGACGGTAGTGCCCGTCATGGACTGAAAGCACTTGTTGTTCAGGACTTGTTGCCAATCCTGAATATACAGCTGCAAAACTTACTAGAGCATCATAAACTATAAGAAGTGAGCAAATACAGCCTTTCCGTGAAACTAAACTACAGGAAACGTACCACTGAAGCTTTCATTACTCGTTGCCTCACTGGCATTTGTTGATGCAAAGTCTTTGAGATGTTTATCTATTATACAAGCTTTTATTTTAATTTACACTGTTTGTGTGTGTTTTTTACTTATGTATGTAAGTTGTCTGCTTCAAAATTTGCAAACCATTTTTCGACCACTTGTAAGTTGTTATCCGATTGAGCTAAAATTTCACACACTTAGTTCTGGTGACATTGCATTTTTATAACAGACATGACTTGATCCTGTAGCCAGAGAGAACTCCTCAACGGCTAATATCACGGACACATTTGTATACACGTTCAATGTTGATAAATAAACCTAATTCAAAAATAGAAATATTTCTTTTACTATTTGAAAAAAAAAGCCAGGAAACTGAAAAAGGAGCAGGCTCTCAATTCTACCACCACGCATAACTTTTTACAGAGAAGTCCAATTTAAATGATTCTTTTTTTATTAGAGAGCGTGTATATCTTTAGAAAGTAAAGTTTTTTCCAACTAAAATTCCAACTTCGCCACCCGCATTCGCGCATCACTTTTGTAGACTTCAGTATTCAGTCGAAAGTACTAGGAGCCCATAAAATAAAAGGACCTCTCGCTACGAAACTTTCGATGTCGTAGGCGGCCGTAGGAAAGTGCGTTAATAGCACAGACACGAAGCTATTCGCGTTCAGTGTCTTCTTTTCATTTGAATATAAGCTTTTCTTTTATTCTAATTTAGTGGTACTATTTTGATAAAATAAAAAGAAAAAGAAATTCCAAACGTTGTTTCAATAATTTTTAATTTAATCACTGATTGTTGTTGATTGGGGAGATAAGACGCGCTTGGACGTGGGGTTGCGTTATGCTGTACTTGTGGAGATGCACGTTGATATTGGTTGGCTATCTCACTCTTCCATTCATTTTAGGCTATCATTGTCTCCCTATAACTTCGAGGCTTATCCGTGTTGTCAAATTTTCATCATTAGAAATTATTTCGGTTATTAACAATGCCCATATTCTATCAACGAATAGTCGTTGTCGCCCTTAGAAAAATAAAGGTGACTGAGTAAAGTTTCCATTTGTCGTTTGTTAAGGAGACGCACGTGGTCGTCCACGTTATCACATTATCTATATTATTGTACTATCTTATTCCCTCATAATTAAGTTTCAGCCTATCACCGTCTCTCTCTCCTAAAAGTTTACCTGTGTGAATTAAAGTTACATCGGTGTGTCGTCCGTGTGCTTTCAGAAAGTTTTAATAGACCTCTTCTAAACGTGCTCCCCTAGTATACATGACCGGAGCGCTGAAACTTTCCCCGCTTGTGTGACGGTTGCTACGAAGGCCGCATAGCAACGGATCAAATTTTATTACTCACCAACGCTTGGCTGAAACCAGTCGAAATACTTTTAAGCCTGATTGGCATAAGAAAAGAGAGGTTATACCCTTCCAGCAATGGGTACCTAAATTTATGCTCTGGAATGAGGATGATGATGATGAGCTTAAATAAAAGAAAATGGTAAATGAAGTTCAGAAGACTTAACGTCAAAATAAGCTTTTTCTATCGGATAGAAACCAAAGTTTAGAAGATGTCTATAGACTACACATCAAAAAATCCAATAAAAAAAAAAAAAATTGAAAATATCCTTTTGTCATATTTTTTTTTTCACACACATGACTTGGATAACAACAAATTCATGACGTTGGAAATTCATGAAACAAATCCCTGGCGGTTGTTTTAAGAAATACAGCACAGTTTTTTATTTACTTTGCAAGTGAAGAAATTATTATTCACACAAAAGTTAGGTAGCGCATACAGCTAAGGTACCCCTCACGAGTTTATCTGTGTACGGTATCAGGTTATCTATGTTATTATGCTATCTTACTCCCTCATTTGTTTCAGCCTATCACTGTGGTGTGTAGTCGGTGTGCATTCAGAAAACCTTTAACAGACCTCTTCAATGCTTGCTCTCCTAGTACACAGGACTGGAGCACTGCAGCCTTTCGCTAGTTTGACGGTCGCTACGAAGGGCGCGTAGCCACGTTTTAACGGTTCGTTATAGTTGGTGCCAGTTAAGATGAGAATAGCGGTCATTGACCCACCTACATTTATTAAATTTCTTAACTTTGAAAACCAACATTTTTTGTAATGATAAACGATACATGGTTCATTTGTTTTGGTTCGTAGGAAGAGATATTAGGGAAAGGGCAATGACCGCTATTCTCATCTTAACTGGCACCAACTATAGTTCTACTACAGTTCTACTATAAAACTAATAGAAATATTTTTTCCCACTAGTCGCTTGAATCTCGGAACTCATCAGTATTTAGTTAAAACAATATTTTTGTTAGCCTAAATTTTAACTTCGTCGTTACATTGGTTAATTTTTAGCATAATAACTTTAATCTAGCATAATATGTAATTAAACTCAAGACACTATATTACTGCATTACATTCTAAAGAACTTTATCCTATAATTGAATAAATAAAAATCGTTAGTACTATTATAAACACTTTTTAAGCTTTCACGGTTTAAAACTCACACAAGAGCAATGTAAGTTTAAACATTTTCAAAAGAGCAAAAAAAATTCAATATCACTGTTTGTATAAATAAAATCACTACGTCATCCTGAAGACGCCGGTACCGAGCTTCACGTGGATAATCAAGTGGGGTGGAAAAATGAGGCGAACTTAGTTCCAATAAATTGGTTTAATATAAGAAAAAATTATAAATCAATAAGTACGTGTGGCGGATACAACGATCTATCAGCGAGTGACAGTATTTTAAATTAATACTATGCGAGTGACACTACATCGTCGCTTCCGGCCAGTATTGTAGGTCGATAGAAAAGGTCTTATATAATCGGTGTACGCGTGTGTGCGTGAGCCATTGATGAACGCACACATGCAAGGCGTCAACATGTTGCCGCCCCAGGAACGCAGTTCTGGTCCATGACTGGCAGTGGGGACAGTCGGTTGAATGCTCGTCGAAGAGTGCCCGAATTGGTGAGCACGTCAGCCACACGGGTCACGCCGTCGGAGCCGGGGTACAAGCGCACCACGCGCCCTAACATCCATCGGGTGGGTGGCAGCCGATCATCTTTCACCAGCACCATTTCTCCGAGCTGGAGTTGTTTTCCTTGTTTGCGCCATTTCTGTCGTGTTTGAAGCTCTGTAATATATTCTATGTAATAACGTTTCCAGAAATGGGCTTTTAATTGCTGGATTCTCATATACCGTGAGAGAGTAGGTATTGACGAAGGTTCAATGTCCTGAGGAGAAGGTAAAGCTGTTAGCGTACGTCCAATTAAAAAATGTGATGGGGTGAGCGCTATGAGATCAGAAGGATCCGAAGACAACGGAGTAAGAGGCCGAGAATTCAAAATCCCCTCGATCTGTACAAGAACTGTATTCATCTCTTCGTATGTTAAGTTAGCTAAACCTAAAACCCTCTTTAAATGATATTTTACAGATTTTACGGAACCCTCGACTAATCCATTAAAATGTGGACTGTATGCAGGTGAAAATTTGAAGTTAATATGTGAAGTAGATGCTTGAGAGCTAATTTCGTCGGAATATGACTTTAAAAATCTAGCCAACTCATTGCATGCACCGACAAAACAGGTACCATTATCAGAGTAAATGGTTTGCGGTCGTCCTCTGCGGGCAATGAATCGGTCTAATGCAGCTAAAAATGTTGTGCTGCTCAGATCGGTGACAAGTTCTATATGAACTGCTTTAATCGCCAAACAAACAAATATACAGAGATACGACTTTATTAGTCTGCTTCCTCTGCCTTTTCGGTTCAGTATCATGACAGGACCGGCGTAGTCGACCGCCGTGTTGGCAAACACATAGTCCGTATGCGAACGACTGGAAGGAAGGTTCCCCATGATGGGTTGAATGCCTTTTCCTGCAAAACGACAGCATTTAATGCAATTTTTAACAATCTGTCTGGCAAGGTTTCGACCATTGATAAACCAGAATTTGTGACGAAGTGTAAAAAGTAATAATTGCGGTGGTGCATGCAATAAAATTATATGATAATGCCTAAATATTAATGTGGCAAAATGATGCCGTGAATCAAGCAGAATAGGGTGTTTCGTGTTAAAGTCGTAAAGTGAATTTTTAAGTCGACCACCTACTCGTAATAATGCATCATTTACGTTATAAAATGAGTTAAGTTGAAGTAATTTATTTTTAACTGACAATTGTTTGTTATTTTTCAATAAGTTATATTCTAAACTGAAAACTTCAAGTTGTACAAATCTGCATATTGAGTTTAAAGATGAATTTAATTCATGGATTTTTATGAAGCCATTGCGTTTGTTTTGTGGGTGTAAACAATTGTGAATGAACCGATGCACGTGTACAATCACACGTTGTAATTTACCAAAATTGGAGAATCTCTTTATGAAGTCAGAGTAATAAGTGACATAATCGGTACAGTCAGCAGTTAGGTGACATTCGACCTTGAATTCTGGTAATTCAGGCTCTTGTAGGTGTGACGGTTGTTTAGGCCATGACTGTTCGTCATGTAGAAGAAATTGTGGGCCTGACCACCATAAGTTATTAATTTGTAACTGTTTGGCATCTGTCCCACGTGACCCAATATCAGCTGGGTTACTTTTAGTGGGCACATAGCGCCATCTGCATGATTCAGTTTTCTCAGATATTTCACTAACTCTGTTAAACACGAACGGTTTAAGCAGGTGTACTTTAGATGAATGTATCCAACCAAGGACAATTGTGGAGTCACACCAGTAAGTACATTTTTTTATATTTAATCTAAGTGATGATTTCACTTTATCTGCCAGGCGGACGGCAAGGAGAGCTGCACACAGCTCCAGCCGAGGCACGGTCATGGGCTTCAAAGGAGCCACTCTGCCCTTTGCCGTCACTAAATGAACAGACACACAATTATCGTTATTGACACTTTTTATGTATACACATGCGGCGTAATCTTGTGTGCTAGCATCACTAAATACATGAAGTTCGATTGATGAAGGACAATCGCAAAGAATATATCTTGGAATTCGAATATTATTTATATGTCTGAGTGACGTTATAAATTTAGACCACATGTTTTCAATATCCGATGACACGGATTCATGCCACGTTATCTTTGAAGACCATAGCTTTTGTAAGATAACTTTTGCTAGATGTAGACATGGGCTTATTAGACCTAATGGGTCAAATATTTGTGACATAAGCGATAAAATAGTACGTTTAGTAAGGATTTTATGTTCATCAAGATTGACTGAAAATAATAAATTATCTTCTTTAGATGACCAAAGTAGTCCCAAAGTTTTAGAATATTCATTATTACATCTATGCTGGCGCATTCTAATTAAGATACTGATAAGGTCATCTTGAACTGTTGCACCTACCATTTGAATTTGATTGAATAAAACACCAGAGGTCGTCACTGCAGAAGCGTCGAATACGACACGTAATTTTGTCGATAAGCTTGAGTCACGTAAGACACCGTGGTGTGGTAAAATATAAGTGTGAGTATCATTTTTAGGATTTTCATTTAATGACATATGATTTAACGAAATGTATTCTTTAATGAAATTGCAATACTGCTCTTTGAAATGTGGTTCACGTTTGAATCTACGTTCCAAAGACAAGAATCTGGACAAAGCTTGTTCGTAAGAATCTCCCAGCTTATCAAGCGAATCCTTTAATGGAATCGTCACTTCAAATCGCCCATCAGGCAACCGAGTGGTATTATGTATAAAGCTTTTTTCACATTCGAGCTCTTCCTTAGATATTTGTTTACGTGTAGAGACAGTTTCTAATTCAAAAATTTTTGATAATTTATCATGTAATTGATCGTCATTATTTTGTAGAATAAGATGATTGCAGTGGACTGTATTAATAATTTTAGAACGTTGTATAGGCACTGGGCCTGATATTAAGAAACCCAGTTTAGATTTATTTAATGTTGGTTTGTTTTTACCCAACGGTATATTTTGAGAACCAATTAATGTCCAAAATATATCAGCTCCAAGAAGCATATCGACTGGAGCAGGTATGTGGAAATTAGGGTCCGCCAACGTAAGGTGCGGCGGTATATTTAATGTTGTATGGTCAACTTTTGTAGTTGGTAATAATTGAGTGATACGAGGAACGACATAACAGGAGACGCTTTCGCTATAATTGTTGTATAATGACAATATAAGTACGTCACAACGCTTTATTAAGCATGATATTTGAGAATTTAATCCTTCAACGACAGTCGAAGTGACAGAAGTGGGCAAGTTAAGTTTAGCAAATAGGCTTTCAGTTATAAAACTTGAGGTACTTCCACTGTCAAGTATAACACGTATTTTATGGCATTTACCATTATTGTCTGTCACATGGACTAAGGCCGTGGACAGTAGAACACAATTGTTTTGAATGGTTGACAAAGCAATATCTTGAGGAGGACTGGGAAGTTGTCCTTGAACGACAGGCTGTGGCAAAGCGTGTAACATGACGTTACTTGTTGAAGGTACAGGTTCAGACGGCGCAGGAATTTTATGCTCGTGTAATAAGCTGTTGCGCCGTGTGCCGCAGAAGCGACATGGCCCTAACTTGCATACATCGTCAGCATGACCCTGACGTAAACAATTTAAGCATAATTTAAGTATCTTAACTTTGTCAAGTCTGGTTTCTAAGGGTAATGATTTGAACTTTTGACAAACATAAAGTGCATGATTACCTTTGCAATATGGACAAACGTATTTGCGAGCTGGGGGAGAAGATGAGTTGGCCACAAATGTCTTTTGACGAACATGTGTAGTGTCACTTGACCTACGCCTTTTATGAGCACTCTCCATTGTTTCCAAGAAATCAGCACGATCTTTTAGAAAACTATTAAACATTTTGAGTGTAGGCAACTCTTTCAACTTATTACGATAGGATTCCCACTTTTTGCTCGTGTCTGTATCAAGCTTGTTTGAAATTATCTGTATTAGTAATACATCCCAGTGCTCAGTAGGGAGCTTAAGTTTTTTGAGAGCTCCGAGGTTCCTATTGACTGTATCGATTAAGTTACGTAAAGACTTAGATGATTCCTTCGCTAATTGTTCCAAGTTAAGAATGGATTGAATGTGATTGTTTACTAATGACCTTTCATTGTTAAAGCGATCGTAAAGAAGTTCCCAAGCTACTTCATAATTATCACTCGAGAAATCTAATGCCTGAATTATTACAGCGGCGCTGTCTTTTAACGCGGCACGTAAATAATGAAATTTGTTAATGTTGGGTATCGACTTGTCGAAGTGTATGAGACTACTAAATGTGTCACGGAATTCCAGCCAGTCATGATACTGACCCGAAAAACTAGGCAAATGGATAGTAGGAAGTGCAAGTTTTGGCCCACCTTCAAGCGCAGTGCAACAAGAACCTGTCCCCGAGCGGTCGATGCCCGCTTGGTCAGCTGCTGGAGCCAGCAGATCACGAGCGCGCGCCATCATCCTGAAGTACTTGGTCTCGAAGGCCTCACGTTCTTTGTACTGCTCATCTGGAATTTCCATGGAATTTTCTATTTCACATTGAATCGAGTCAAAATCGGTATAAATTTCTTCGATTTTAGATAAACGGATGTTCAATTCATTTATTTGTAATCTACTCAAACTGTCACAACTCTCGACGGTTTGCAAATAATTTTCAAATAGCGTAAGCTTAGTTTTGTATGATGCACGCTTTTTAATTAAAGTTTTATCTGCCATGCTGAAGCAGGTAGAAGGATATTTATACAATGGAACGATTACTTAAATCAGCATAAATGGAGCGAAGTAAGGGTACGCGTAAAATATGCAATAAGCCAAGCAGCGGGTGGAGCGCAAAAGCAGCAATCACGCAGCTTGCCGATGCAGCCCGGTCCCGTTACACTAGAACATACGAGATAATAATAGTTAAATACGCGATATGATACAGTCCATATACACACCAAAGGGAATATGGAATATCTGGAACCTCTGAAATGGAATAAGTTTTAAGTATTGGTTGGGATGTTGCGCAATGCAATAAGAATAAGCCTTGTTATGGAAATAACGGATCTTTAACGTACGAAATGAATGACAAATTAAAGGATTTGTGAATTTAATAATCAATTTAACAGCACTAAATGAAGGATTAGTGACTGTTATAATGGGAATAAATGCAAGAATCACAAAATAAAGGATTTGTGACTATGATTAAAGGCTCACAAAATGAAGGATTTGTGGCGGAATTTTAGAAGATTTACGGGGCAATAAATGGACAAATTGGAACGAACTTACAGTAACGCTACCCTCAGGACTCACGAGTGACCTTCGTTGTAGGTGTAATTCTCTTTGCCTTCAGCTCCCAACTCCAAATAAGTCGATGTTTAAGAAATTCTTCTATAATGACGAGATTCTTCGTAGAAATGTTGTATGATGACTCGTTGAATGTTGAACCCGTAGTATGCTCGTAGTATAAATTTTCCACCTGACGGCCGCCATCCACGTCAGCGCAGTATTTCTTTTGTTCTTCTTCTTTTGTTAGTGGTTCAATAATCTGGGGTCGCTGGGCCAATCCGGCTCGAAGGACCAAAATGAAGACGCCGGTACCGAGCTTCACGTGGATAATCAAGTGGGGTGGAAAAATGAGGCGAACTTAGTTCCAATAAATTGGTTTAATATAAGAAAAAATTATAAATCAATAAGTACGTGTGGCGGATACAACGATCTATCAGCGAGTGACAGTATTTTAAATTAATACTATGCGAGTGACACTACATCGTCGCTTCCGGCCAGTATTGTAGGTCGATAGAAAAGGTCTTATATAATCGGTGTACGCGTGTGTGCGTGAGCCATTGATGAACGCACACATGCAAGGCGTCAACACATCCAATCCTTATTTTAGCTCCGCTGATTATTGAAATATTTGTATAACTCACAAGCACATTATGTTATACCTTTTTAATTTCAAGTTCTAGTTCATAATAAAAACTTTACGAAATTTTCTCTGACGGTCCTTGCTATGAAACACGTGACGTCATGGCTCCATAGCTACGGCATCGAAAGTTTCGTATCGACAGGTCCCTTTATTTTATGGTCTCCTAGTACTTCCGACTAAATACTGAAGTCTACAAAAGTGATGCTTGAATGCAGGCAGCGAATCGTACTAATATAACTAACTCTATTTAATCAGTCATACTGATTAAATAGAGTTTATTTAGGTTAACGATTTCACGCTTTGATTTTTAGTTGGAAAAAACTTCACAAATTTTTAAAGATGTACCTACTTTTTTTTTATTAAATGGGCCTACTTTAGACCTCAATCTAGTTCGGAGGACAGAGATGAGGTCGACGATGGAACGAGATGACCCATCAACTCGCGACTTAAATAGATTGGGGTCATATGAACTTAGGAACACCGACGCAGGCAGGGAATTCCACTCCTTGGTTGTGCTCATAATATACGCTCTCCTATAAAAAAAATCATTCCAATCGGACTTCTCTGTAAAAAGTTATGCATGGTGATGGAATTCAGTACCTCCACTTTTATTTTCGTCGGTTAAAAATGAAAAGTTAAAAAATAAACTAGTTTTTATTCAAATGAGTAAAATCAATTTCATTTTAAATTAAGATTTATCAACATTGAACGCGTATATGTCACAGTCAAATCTGTTAATCAGTCAAAACTACTTTTGACCGGTGAAAACTTTTTCAAATTACAATAATTAATATAATAATAATAATTACACTAACTAACATTTACTTAGAAACTTATTAGATTTCTTTTTGTGACCCTTTGAAAAACATCATGACATGTAATTCTAAGACTAGGTAATTTCAACTGAGGCTTTCTAAAACAACACATTTTTAATGCAGAAAACGCATTTTAAATTCATAAGGATTTTGACTGACACCAATCAAAAGTTGTAACTATAACATTATAAGGTGTATCTATTCATATACGAAATCTCTTAAGGGGTCATTGCACTCATCATTATAAACAACTTCTACTATGGGACCAAACCCTGAATCGCGAAAAAATATCAGCTGTTCATTTTGACGAGAAGAAAAAATCAGCTGTTCCCAATATGTACGCTAATGCGTGCATATTGGGAACAGCTGATTTCTTTTTTAGATACACCTTATACACAAAGCTTTGTTTCCGAGCTATTAAGCCGTTGAGGATTTGTCTCGTCGTGAGGAGGCGATCCTGGCGGCAGGATCAAGTCATGTCTGTCATAAAAATGTTTTGTCACCAGAACTACACAGGTGTTTGCAAAAGGATTATGAGCAAAATGTCCCAAGTGTTGTACCACATTGAGTAATATACCTTTAGGTAGAGGAGTAATTAGGTACTAGAACTTCAAGTCACCGTCGCTTGAAAACCTTGTTTGGTATGGAATAGTTCAGAAAAATGTTATGTACTGCTGAAGTAACATTTCCTTTAGGTTTATGGTTGCCTTGTACATTTTCACCCGAATGCGCAGGTCTCCGTCGCTACCCACGGTCGAGGTCAGTCTTGCCACGAAGGTCTACGACCTACGAAGTAGAACATGGCGTAGAATCTGTGCAGTATAGTATTCTGCTATACTTACACTTAATATTCATCGTTTATAATACTATTTATCATCCTTTTTATTTGCTTATATTTTTACACTCAACAAATCGATGTAATTACGACTCAAACTTAAAAATAGCTGAAATAAAATATCATAATTTTCATGTTGTGACACGCCAAATCATCGCCAAATTTTCAAACTGTCAATTACTTTTTAATTCTCTTCCTACAGTCTATGATGATTTTTGGTTTATAAAATTTAAATTATTTTTATCAATATGTGTTTAGCTATTGTATGATAGAGATTATTACGATTGTTTATTATATAACTTAAAATTAAATTATATCTAAAAAATTCTTTACGCACTCATGGATAAGTCCTGGCCGACTACACTTGTCATATGAGATGATGGCCACAAGAAAACCTGATATTCGAAAAATCAAAAAGAAAAGGAAGACGACTTTGAAAACGAGCTGACGAACCGCTAGAAAGGTCTACCTTTGAATCTGAGATAAGAAGCATAAAAAAACAGTTTGGTTTCTCGTACATATCTATATTACCCAGGGGATTCCACTAAAAGATTCCGCCTGGTGCTTCTCTCCCGATCTTCGGAAGCTATCTACGGATCTGGGACCTCTACTCCCGATCGTCTGAAGCTGTCCTGCTACTTGTCTCGCCTGCCTTACTACAGAGCTGACCTGGAGATCTGCACGACGCCCTTCCTGCAGAGGTTTCCTGAAGCTGAACCTCGAAGTTGCCTAGGTATTGACCTGCTACCCTGACGTCTGTTCCCGTTTCCCCTACGGTGCTGAACTTCCTAACCAACTAAGTGCGTGACCTAAAAAATAATCCTAGAGTGCGTGCTAGGTAGGTTTTTATTATTTAGCTGTATTGTTTTATCCCTAATTCTAATCTTTCTCTAATTAAATTTTAATTGAACAAGTCTGCTTATCCTTTTATTTAATAGGAGCAAGTAGATTTGTTACAGCAGTCTATGACGTACGATGCTACGCGGCTACGTGTATGGTGTAGCCGGACGCTACAATTGTAGCGATGCAGCTACTACTACTACTACAACAGCCCATAACGTCCACTGCTGGACATAAGCCTCTCCCATGATGGGAGGAATTTGCCATAATCTCCACGCTTGGCAGGCGGATTGGAGATCGCAGTGATGAAAGACTAACAGAAAACGCTGCTGCCCATTCTCTGGTCTACGGAGGCGCAAGGTGTTCTGCCTCAGACATTAGTCGCCTTATACGACAGCCGTGAGTGTAATGGGTTGGTTCTATTCTACTCTGCCGGATACCACACGGCTAAGCCAGCGATGCAGAATGTGTATGAATTAAGGGTTATTTTAATTAAAAAATAGGTAGCAAAATAGATGAAGTAAGATAAAAAAGCCAAACAAAGATTAACCAAATAAATAAAACATTCTCAATATTTAATTGCTTAAGATGACAAATGGCAATTTTAGATACAAAACTATTTTTATTGAATAAAAAATAAAATATCTAGCTACGCTTCTCACTACATTAAAAACCTCGTTATAGACCTCTCTTATCTATGTTGCCCTAGTACTTTTCGCCCGAGAATTCGATTCTTAGGCTGCAAGCGCCAAACTGCGCAATATCTTACAAACTTGTTACTTACAGGACCACATTTTGTAAACAAGAAGTTACTCACACCATTTCGATATGGTGTAGCGCTTGGAAATTCGATTATTTTCAATTATTCTATTCATATTTAATTTATGTATTTATTTATTAACTTGTAATGTTATATTTTCCCGGTAGGATCCAGAAAATGTAAGGCCACACTGAGCGCTCACCCACCTAACTTTCAGTCTGGAGGGGAGCACTGTTAAAAGAAATAGTCAAGGGGACGAGTTATAAGAATTTATTATTAAATAACCTAGGGCCTACCTATTTGGAGCTAGAAGATAACTAAACTAGGTTAGAGAAGCGGGTGGATGAAAATGAAAATAAACGTGAGATGAACTGGAGAAAGGCGGGCCTCTGGGCTGTAGTAGTGGCCGAGGGACGTCAGGCTTCAGTCTTCTTTCAAGGATACTGGTCGAGGTTCATCATTCTTCGTCTCCCATCGGTAAAACTGGTCGAGGTATATCAGGCTTCGTCATTGCAGCCGAGGAAGCGAAGACCGTCAATCTTCCTCCCGGAAGGCCGGAGGACGTCAGTTTTTTTCTTTCTGCTGAGATGGAAGACGTCAGTTTAATCAGATCGTAAGAGAGGATGGAGGGTCGCCACTCCTGTAGCCTGGGCCACAGATGCTAAGTCATGGCACAGGTACACATTAACTTTTGAATCACAGTAGAGGACAACTTCCTCTGGTCACTCTTCCAGACTTGTGATGCCTTTCAGCTCCAGACGTAGACTGGAGATGACTGGAGCCTGGTGGTGGATTTGGCAATCCACCACCAGGCTTCTGTCATCTCCAGATGATTGACATTTTATAATTTGGAATTTCTAGAACACAATCAAAATAAAAGATAATGAGGTCGATGTGATTTACTTAAACGACCTACAACTAGCTCCAGCAATAAATTAAAAATAAAACTAGGCCTGTCACTAACTCACATTACAAAGGTAAACAAATATTTAAGAGAGATAAAAGTCTACAGAAAAAACTTGAATAATAACATGAATTACAAGGTAAAAGGCCAAAGCCGTTGCTAAGCATCCAAGAAATGAGCATGAAACTACCTAGGGAGGACGAATGCTTAAATTTTTAGGTTAATAATATCCAAAAATGTAAGTGAAACAACCATGTAAAAACACACACATTACAAACTACAATTAAAATAACGGTGACAATCTCATTTTAGCTTTCATTAGAAATGACGCTGACGATGTTAAAAACAAAAAAATACGACGATTGAGGGCTCATTATGTTTGTGTCAAATTCCTGTCTTTTGTTTAATCATTCACATGTCAATTTAGTGTCCTAATGCGTTTTATCCAACGAATAAGTCAAAGGAAAATAGGTTATAACAGAAAGCTTACAAACAAGTCTTACTTTTGCAACCGCACGCAAGTTCAACGTTGTATTTATTCAAGACCAAACTTAGGTTGATTACTACTTTCCCACTTGTTTTACACGGTGTTCCTCCTCGTCCTGCTTTCCTGCTCCATCTCGTAGCGTAGATTCCAAAATGCTACGAAATTCTCGCGACGCTACGAAAGTCGTAGCCGGGTAAAATCTTTCGTAGCAGGGGATCGCCACAAGTGCTACGTGACGTCCACGATGACGTTACCGTGGTGACAGGATTCAGTTTACCTCCGACGCAAATTACTAGGATAACATGAGGTTCTAAGCGGTGAATGTTTAGAAGACACGTGCGTTTAGTACCTCTCTCGCTCTCTCCACCACATTAACTGCGACGCTACCCTTATCGTTCATATTATCCGATAGAGCGACAAACCTTTGCTTGTGTGTTTTCCTACTGAAGTGTGTTTGATAGACACAGGTGGTTGCAAAAATCAAAATCAAAGCATTTATTTCAAGTAGGCCAGTTACAGGCACTTTTGAATTGTCGAAACAGAGATGAAAATTAAATGTAGCTTCAGTCCCAGTCTCAAGACATAAAAACTGTGAAAGTACTATAGTTGCCCATTCCCTAGCGTAGATCTATATGAAGAAGAACGGGCAAGAAACTCCACTCTTTTAAATCAAAATATTGTTACAAAATCTTGGTTACATCATTCATGTTGAGATGGTATATTATGTGAGAAGAATGTAGCAAGATGTGCACGTTAAAAGTGTCCATAGTAAAAACAAAAAATAAAATTCAAAAATAAACAAGCCATGGCAACTAAGAGATGACCAGTCACAACTGACAGCGCCCGTTCACGAACATGACGCATAGATCAGCACCATTCAACTCAATCATTTTGAAGGGAACTAAATGATCCGACACACGCGCCCCATCTCACCCTACCGATTTTGCGAATGATCACGGGCAGACACAGAATGACTATTTTACTGTAAAATATAAAGTAAAGATTTGAGAAACCTTCCTACTTTAATGAGATAAGTTTTCTTTTCGCCACAATAACTTTCAAAAACATCTATCTGACGAATACAATAAGCGTTTGTATAGAAAATATGCCAAAAATTTCAAAACGCCTAGTTGACGCTTCCCGTGATCCACGGGCTGGCTTTTAACTTGGCCAGAGGCTAATATCAAATCATCATATTTTTCTTAAATAAAGTTTTTAAAGCGGTCCTTAATAGTTCAAACTATCTCTTTCAACTGCTACGGAACGCATAGCAACAATTCCGTAGCCGCGTTGAAGATCCGCTTCGTAGCTATTGTGGAGCTTTTTATAACTTTTATCGTTTATGAGACCTTAGTATTTTATTCTGCATGGTCTGAAGCTTTCCCTGTGGTAACGTCATGTCCGACGTCACGTACTAATATAATTTCGGTCTAAACTATTGTTGTTAACAAACCAATATTTATAAAACATGATTAATTAATTCTGATTCACTAAATTATCTATCTAATAATAAAAAACACAGTTATCTAAGTAGACATCTACTTAAATAACTGTTTTGTTAACTGCATAAAATTATAAGACAACTACTGTAAAAGGTTCAGCTTTTTACCTGTGCATTGTTTTTAGTAACTTCAGTAATACCAAACTCACACTGAAAGTTTCATGACAACACATCCACTGTTTGTGCAAGCCTAGTAGTTTCTATCCGAACACTGAAACCTCCACGTCAACGTAAACGTCACGTACCGCTACCAAGCGCCTGACTCTTGAGCCTTTTCATGGACTATTAGCACGTTACAACCTATGACAGCCTAGTACTCATTGCTGCTATTCTGAAACGATCAGCAACTATTACGTCACTGTTGACGTCATGATGCGTCAGATTCTAGGAATCATGATTATTTTCTTGTCACAACGATTATTTTTGTGTTAGTTTAGAATTAAGTTATAAATATGTCGTAGTAGAAAAAACTTAAAATCCTAAGTACTCAGTATTTTTTTTAAATATCATGATTTTGTTATTCAATATTAAGTTGCAATAAATTTAAAAAATGTCGGAATTTCATCCGTTGTTATCAGTGAAAATTCGTTCTGGAACTTTCGGACAAGACTTTCGGACACATCTTCTACGGTTTGTGCTATACTAGTACGTTTCCACGTTTCTTCTACAGCGAAAACGTCATTGTCAACGTCACGCAGCGCCCGCATGCTCGTCAAAAAACTTTCACTCGATTTCCTCGTCACATCGTCGTCATCGCAAACATGAAAAACTTTTTGTGGTCCGGTCAAACAAATTGGACATGAAAAATTTAAGTAAGTTTGCAATAGTACGCAAAATACGCTCTTTAGACGTGGATTTGCGGATACCAGCCCGTTACAATACATACAAGTTTGCAATTATTCGCACATAACTGTAAATTGGTACAGATGTTTAGGTACACTATATAAATGAAATGCCAAAAAAATCTACCGATCTTCTGCCTAAAAACTTATTTAAGGTCAAAAGTAAAAAAAGTACAAAAAGTATTTAACACTTAGTTAATATCATCTTTCATCTTCCTAGTTCATCCTGCTGTGTAGGGGCTGCCGCTGCGGCAGCGGAGAACCTCAAGCGGCGAAAATATAGGAACCTTATTGGTAACTATATTTTCGAGCCGTTTGGGGTCGAAACTCTACGACTACGACCGTGGGGTCCGATCGCTCACAGCCTTTTTAAGGAAATTTCAAAAAGCTTACTTGAAACTTCCCGTGACCCTAGGGCTGGCTTTTACCTTGGCCAAAGGCTTAACTTTGCCATACAGCGTGGTAACGCCGTCTCTTAGGGACATTACCAGTTGACACGTGGAGGAGGAGTTTTTTAAGTTTATAGTTGAAGATGATATTATCGTATATTTTAATTTATAATTATTGTCCTGTTTAAATAATTAAATTAACCAATATTTGTTGGAAGTATAACGCTGGCCATCTATAGAATTTACTTCAGATTCAAATGTGAAAGCTGGTGTTCGTTCTGTTTGTCACTCGGCAACTATTTTTCCTATGAAAACATGTCATGTGTAATTTTATAATAATATATATTAAATATTTCACTTCTTTCCAACTGTGTTTATTACTCCACTCTGCATTACAAGCAATAGGTTATGTGCTACATGTGTGAAGTGTAAATATTTTGTGAAAATATTATTATTTTACTCGAAATATGGATGAGTATACTAATTCGAAAGTTACGATGGAAAAGCTAAAAGGTACCATCAACTATCGCGATTGGGCATTTCAAATGCAAAATATACTAGTATTCGAGGATTTGTGGCAATGTATTACTGGAAAATACGAAACCTCAGGTGAGAACGCTAACAAATTAGCTCGTAGAGAGGAGAAAGCTCGAGCGAGGCTATGTTTGAGTGTTGAAAAATCGTGCTATTCTCACATTGTGCAGGCGAAAACTGCGAAGGATGTATGGGATGCCTTGCAGAAGGCTTACGATGACACCGGGTTGCAAAGGAGATTGTCGTGTCTGCGAGCTTTGTGCTCGATTAAGCTAGAACAGTTCGATAGCATGGAAATTTATGTCAATGAGATCTTGTCACTTGCTGAACAACTCAGTAGCATGAAGAAACCACTTGATGATGAATTTCTGGCTACTATTATGCTCCAAGGGTTGCCTCAAGATTATGACCCAATGATAATGGCTCTGGAGCATTCTAGGATAGACATAACTACAGATATGGTTAAAACAAAACTACTTCAAGATAAGAGATGGAAAGGGAGTGCCGCTGATAATGGCGATGGCTGCTTATTTACACGGAATCGTAGTAATGAAAAGGCTAGCTCTCGAGGCGAGAAGAAAAATGCCTCAAGTACATCAAAACACACTAGTACCTCGTCAAGTACGAACAAGTTGTGGTGTTGGAAGTGTCGTTCTAAAGGACATGGCAAGAAGGATTGTCCTCAATTGGACCGCAATGGAGCGACGTCGACTTCCATGGTGTTGTCTGCACTTAACACTGACAGTTCGTGGATTATTGATTCTGGAGCGACAGATCATATGTCAGGACGCCAAGAATGGTTTCAAGCTCTTGATGAGTCGTCGACTAAGGAGGTTTGTGTTGCTAACGGAAAGAAGTTAGATGTGAAAGGGAAAGGTGAAGTACATTTTACGGTTAACTCTTGTGGACATACAATAGATACTACTTTGAAAGATGTAATGCTTGTACCTGATCTTACTGTTAATTTAATATCTGTGTCTACCCTTGCTGAAAAGGGATTTAAATTTATTTTTGATAAAAATGGATGTAAAATACTTAAAACTGGTAAAGTAGTTTTATATGCTAGGAAAGTTGGGAGAGTTTACAGGCTTCATTCTGTGGGTAAAGTCAATCTGACAACGTCATCTACGTCTAAGGATATGATGTTATGGCATCAACGTTTAGGTCATATAAATTTTGACAGCTTGGCATCACTTAGGAAGGTGGCTAACGACATTGACTTTCAGGTCAATAATCAGAAGAAAGTTTGTGATGTGTGTCTTAAGGGTAAGCAATCCCGCGCTCCCTTTGTGACCAATCATAACAAACAGGTGGCCGAGGCGCGGCTGGCACTCATTCATAGTGACGTCATGGGGCCGATGCCGACTACTTCTCTCGGAGGCAAGCGCTACGTCCTCACATTTCTAGACGACTACTCCAGGAAGGTGTTCGTCTATCCCATTGCAAAGAAGAGTGAAGTGTGTAAGTACACTAAAGATTTTATTAGACTGGTAGAGAATCAGTGTAGTGCTAAAGTCAAGGTAATGAGAACAGGTAATGGCTCTGAGTACGTTAATGCTGAGTTGACGGATTTTCTTAAAAAGAAAGGCATTGTACATCAGCTGACGGTACCCTATTCTAGTCAGCAGAATGGATCCGCGGAGCGCCTAAATCGTTCTTTACTTGACAAGGTCAGATGTCTACTGTATAACGCAAACCTTGATGACAAGATGTGGGCAGAGGCTGTAAACACTGCGGCGTTTCTGATCAATAGATCGCCAAGCTCGAGACTTTCTGGTAGATTACCAGAGGAAGTGTGGAGTGATAAGAAAGTAAGTCTTAAAAATCTGCGTGTTTTTGGTTGCGAGGCTTTTGCTCATGTAGATGACTGTAAACGTAAAAAGTTAGACCCCAAAAGTAGAAGGCTAATCTTTTTAGGTTACTGTGATAACGTCAAAGGATATCGTTTGTTCAACCCTGATGACAATAAGATCGTTATATCACGTGATGTGGTGTTCAACGAATCTGTGTTTCCAGGGAGAAATTCTAAAATAGGGCCAAAACGTGTGTTTGAACCTATTTATCTTACAGGAGGTGATGATGAGAGGGAGATGCTGGAGACTACGTCGGTTGAGGCGGAGTCAGAGTACCTGTTGCCTGAGTCGTCAGATCATCCACTTGAGGCGGAGCCAGATACAGTTCCTGCAGAATCACCAAATCATCCTGTTGAGTTGGAGTGTAAACGCGAGGCTAGTAAAGATTCGGTAACGTCGCCTGAATTGGCACCAGACTCTACTAGTACACGATATAACCTACGTTCACGTATGCCTAAGACAACCTGTAACATAACTAACGTGTGTAATGTGACAGAGCCCATAGAGCCACGTACTGTCAAAGAAGCTTTGAAATGTGAAGATAAAGAGTTATGGCAGAAGGCCATGAAAGAGGAAATCGATTCTTTTGTCTTACACGGAGCTTGGGAGCTTACTGATAAACCGGTTGACAAGAACGTCGTTAAAAATAAGTGGATTTTTACCCTTAAACGAGACTCGGATGGGAACATTATACGTTATAAGGCAAGGTTGGTAGCTAAAGGCTATACTCAAAGATATGGTGAAGATTTCCAAGAAACTTTTTCACCGGTCGTTCGGTCGTCATTGTTCTATACGATTGTTGCTATCTCTGGCAGTAGAAATGAACCTTAAGATTGATCATTTAGACGTGCAGACAGCATTCCTGAATGGAAATTTGCAAGAGGAGATCTTTATGCAACAACCGGAAGGTTTCATATGCCCTGGGAGTGAGAACAAAGTCTATAGATTACGAAAGGCTGTTTATGGGTTGAAGCAAGCATCGCGATCCTGGTACCGAAAGGTAAAAGATGTCTTATTTTCTTTGGGATACAGACAGTGTAAACAAGAAGACTGTATCTTTACTAAGAGATCAGGTGAGTCGATTGTTTTTATCGCTCTGTATGTTGACGATTTTTTCGTGTTCTACAATGACAAACGTCTGGCTGAAACGTTAAAAAGTTCTTTGTTAAATGTTTTTAAACTCAAAGACTTAGGCCCGGTACGAAACATGTTAGGTATAAAGGTAGAACGTGATGCAACTTCCATAAAACTTAGTCAGGAAAAGCGGATTGACAATATGTTAGATCGTTTTGGCATGACAGACTGTAAACCCGTAAAGTCTCCCATGATAACTAATGTTAGTTCGGTAATTGAGAGTTCTAATAATGCTACAAATAACGTTGTAACGAAGTTTCCGTATCAAAAGTTGATTGGTAGTCTTATGTATTTATGTGTAACTACGCGACCTGACATTTCGTTTGCCGTGTCATATTTAAGTAAATTTAACAGTTGTTATACGGAATTCCATTGGAATCAAGCTAAGCGTGTACTGCGATATCTTAAAGGTACTAAGCAAAAGGCTTTGGTATTAAAGAAGTCGAATGTAGATCCCGTTCTTGAGGGTTATTCTGACGCAGATTGGGCGGCAGATCCTGATCGTAAGTCGTACACGGGGTATGTGTTTAAATACGGCGGTAATACGGTATCTTGGGGTAGCTACAAACAGTCCTGCATATCGCTTTCGTCCACCGAGGCGGAGTATTGTAGCTTGAGCGAAGCGAGTAGAGAAGCGGTGTTCCTACAAGCTTTAATTAAGGAATTGCTAATGAAGACTAGTTGTAAAATAGTAATGTATTGTGACAATCAATCTGCTATACAGCTTGCTATCAATCACACTCATCACAGACGGAGCAAGCATATAGAAATAAGATTTCATTACGTTAGAGATATGATAGATAGGTTTAACGTAGAAATTGTATACATCCCTACGGATGAGATGTTAGCAGATGTGTTCACTAAGCCCCTGGGCTGTGTCAAGCACGAGGTGTTCACTCGTCAGCAGATTCAAATGTGAAAGCTGTAGCAAACTGTGCCTGTGCAGCATTCAACTGTTTGCTTGAATTATCCACGCTACTAAGAATGTATAATAAATAGAAATTAAAGTTCATTCATTGAAAGTGTTATATATTATATGTGTTAGTATATTAAAAAAATAAACGATAGTTCATTAGTTAGTATTTTTCCTGTAATTAATGTACTGTGCAAATAAAGAATGTTCTATCTTTCTACTCTTTATGAATTGTGAATGTTATAACTGTCGACACCAAAGTGCGATAGGCTGTACCTGTACCTAGCCGAACGCGCGATGTCAGATTAAGTATTTGTATTGAACAAAATATTAATTATTACAAAATACTCACAAATTTATAAGAAACATACATATTTGCATTGTATTTGACAGATACGATAAAATATTTGCAGAAAATTATTCAAGCAGAAAACTTTCAAGCAACTTTTCTTGGACTACCATTTCCAGTTTATGCCTCCCCAGTACCTTTTCCAGACAAACTGAACCACCCGCATCGAACACGTCATTGTGAACGTCACACAGAGCACTGTCAAAGTGACATTCAACTTTCACCCGAATATCGCCATGGAAGACCACTTATATTTTATGTTATTTTAGTACGTTCAAATGAATTGTTGCAGCCTTCCCGCAAGTTTACGTCACCGATGACGTCATATTACAAGAATATGAAAACAGCGCCATCTATTTTCTTTAGACATAAGAAAGAGGAGGCAAACCTTAAACAGTTAGGTCTTATGTGAACAGATGGCAGTACTTAAATATTAAATTAAAATGAGCTACTTATTTTTTAAATTAGTTTTCTTTCAGACATCCTGTTTTTATTTGATAAACTATGTATATAGGTTAAAAGAGCAAAAAATATGCTAAAACAAGTTTAAATAAAATCACCCACCCAATCCTAATCTGATTACTGATAATAATAATATAAGTTCTAGTTCATACTAAAAACTTTACGAAACTTTCTCTAACGGCCCTTGCTACGAAACATGTGACGTCATGGCTGCATAGCTACGGCCGCCTACGGCATCGAAAGCTTCGTAGCGAGAGGTCCTTTTATTTTATGGTCTCCTAGTACTTTCGACTGAATACTGGAGTCTACAAAAGTGATGCGTGAATGCGGGTGGCGAATCGTGCTAACACTTGCGAATAGAGTTTAGGTATTGACTGATTTGAAACGATTTCACGCTTTGATTTTTAGTTGAAAAATCTTCGTTTTTAAAGATAAACGTTCTCCAATAATAAAAATAATCTTTCATATCGAACTTCTATGTAAAAAGTTATGCGTGGTGACTGGTGGTGGAATTCAGAGATGCTCATTTTTTTTCGTCTGTTAAAAATTAAAAAGTTCTAACACATTTCACTAGTTATGTTTAAGTACCATGTAATAGGGGGCGATTCTGTTGCCACCAACCGGGCATATATGTATACAGACTCCGTGGCTGCTACTGAGAAATCCCTGAGGGAAAAACCCAATTTTATTCCGGTAGTAAGATCCTTTGGGACAATTATCAAACTTCACGCGGGCGAAGCCACTGGCAGAAGCTAGTAACAAATATAGTCACCCCTTCAAAAGGTATAATTTCTTAAAGTCATAATAAACACAATGCTTTTCTACATTTTCCATTTTTAGTCTCCGTTCTACGATAAACGCAACAATTCACGATATTTACAAGTACGCACACATGGCACTTTTACTGAGATTTTTTCAAAGTTTAATTTTATTACATGGCAACTGTTGTGGACCGACCATACCATACCATTTTAGTATTGGCACTATGTATTTCTTATTCTTTTTTGTCAATATATAAAAGATGGAAAAACTATGTAAAACGTCAAGAAGTAAAAGTTATAATATTATCATAAAAGTATTTATTTTATTTGATAATCTAGGATCTAGTGGCTTCCATCCTCCACAGCAACGTTAAACGTTTTGCTATTACTTCTGATTAGTTATGAGACCTTAGTGCCTTTGAAGCGCTGAACTCTTCGTTCGCAATCGTCGCTATGAAATACGACGAGGCAAGGCGCGCTACGAGCTACGGGTTTCGTAGCGCCATCAGTCAGTTAATAAAGTTCATACTTAACTTGCTACGGGGCCTCAAACTGCTACGCTCTATTCATATTCTTGCTACGAAGTGTGTTATGAGAAAATTACGTAACACATGCTTATTTACAGAGTCAAGTAGAAAGAGACCTTTTTTTTTTGTTTTTTCGGAGTGGAATTTTCGCAGTCATCATATGAATCCTCCCGCTCTGGGCGGAGCAGGAGGGAGTGTCAGACTTTTACTGCTTAAAATCCATCCATGTTCCTTCATCTCCCTTTGTGTTTCGGGGCCACGGTATCTCTTTCGAACAGTCCCGCAACCCAGTAGAAAGAGACCTTGCTTTTGTTTCTTGGAAGCAGTTTAGTATTTTTTTTTGTGTGCACGATATTATTTCGTTCGTTTAATCATATATTTAGTAACATATTCTAATTAACCTCTCAGTTACACCCATGAGAACAGTTAATCCCACTCAGATTTAATTTTTTCATTAATATTAAGCTAAAACACCTATTTGGAAACAAACTAATATTCAAGGTTACCATTCCTGTTCCCATAGCGATCACCTTGCGACTGTTGATGCTTCCCTAATACGTTTGACCGGAGCTTTGAAGGCTTCCTTCCGCTACTTGAAGTTACGAAAAATGAACTTTGCAGCGCCATCTGTGATGAACTTAAAATATGATGGTACTATTCTTGGTGCACGGTAAAACTCAAATGAGTTTATGTTGGCACCAACTTAAATGTTTAAAATGCATGTTACATATTGGTGTAACAGGGTGATCGATTACGCATTGATGTAATAGAAGGAAATAGCAGAAACGCTGACTGCAACTGACCTCCATTCCGCGCACCGCAACCTTCGCCGGCATGAGACGCGACGACTCAGCAAATACGTCACTGAATCATGCCACCCTAATTTCGCAATAGTTTTCATGCATCCGCGTAGTTAATCATCTCATAGAAATATTCATTCTTGGTACATACATCGGCCAATTATCACCTCTTTAGAATGTAGTCCATAATGTAATTATTTTATAATTAAAATTATTTTAAGCAAATTGGCTTTCTCTGCATCCTCCGGCTCCAGCTTACATAATTTGCATGTATACTACTGAATAAATAAATAAATAATAATAAATAATATTATTTTCAACTGAAAAACAGTTTTCCAGGTGTTGCTCAAAAAGCGTCTTTTTCTCCTGTCTTTACAATCAAAAGTGATTTTTTTTGTTCTTACAGCAATAAATACGTTTTAGATCTGCTTAATAGAGCAGTTTTTGAAACAGTGAGTATGATCTCTAGCAATAACAAATAAGGGGACGTTATAAAGTAATTGGGTAATAATTAATTATAGAAACGATAGCTACAAAATAATAATACTCTTACAAATAGAAACACAAAATGATTATTCAAAAAGATTTTAATGGCCTTCGGCCAAACAAATTACAATTTAAATAAAAATAGCAAACAGAATGAACAATTTGAAATAATGACAATCGCTAGTAGTTCGGGCAGAGCTTCTGCACTCTGACGACCGATGAGCAAAAAGGGGCGAGTGCCGCCAGCCGCCCTCCTTATATAGCCAGCCGCGGTGTTGCTATTCCTGATTGAATTTTTCTTCTAATACGGCTTCTCCTGACGGGGCTGCGTGCTCGAAGCCCTCAGCAGGAACTCGAGGATGGTCCAGCAACATCCTCCGCGTCCAACGGCTGCCCGGCGTCATCATCATCAGTCTCTGTGAAGATACACACATTCTAAGAATCATACTTATTACATCGTGTATCAACAGTTGGTCTAAGTTCATATAGTGCATGAAAGCGTCAGATTATGTACCAATTAGCCAAACAAGTCAACATGAGCAGTAATAAACGCTACACACTAGCGTTACAAATCACATAGGTTTTACACAGGTCTGTTCCCACGCAACCGAATACCCCGCACATACTCTCGTGCGCAAACAGGATTTACATCAGTCTCTAGTAGGTCACCCCAGATACCTAATAAGGGCTGGATTTACACAGGTCTGTTGTCGGTTGCGCCACCGACTCACCCCAGAAACCACCAGTGTCAGGGTCAACCCAATACCAGGCGCACAGGATTTACACGGGTCTCTTCCACTGAACACAACACACTGTACATAATCTAGCTCGGAATAGGGAAAAGACTAGTAGACATAAAAGCTAGCAAAGTAAGCATAACAGCAATCGTACAACAAGTACCTTCAAAAAATGCAGCACATGTTTCGGGTGTCCATTCACCCTTCCATAACACCATGTATGCAGCAGCTGCCTGACTAGTCTTTCCATAAGCTCCGGCTAACAATTGGACCTCATACCTATCGTTAGGGAGGAGCTTAGTAACTTTATAAGGGCCTCTCATACCGCTATCCAGCTTTCCGGTGCTTTGAGAGCTCTTAATCACATGTACTAAATCATTAACTTGAAACTTTTTAGGCGGTTTCCTATTTTTATTTACATAAGAGTCTTGTTTGTCTTTGTTTTCGCGGATAAGTCCTTCTGCACGTTGCCGTCTGATCTCGCGAATTGCATTACGGTTTGGATTCGACCCTTCGTAAGTTATATCTTTAATCAAAGAGTTTATTAAAGGTGTAGTGGAATCAGTGCCAATAAGGAGATTTAATGGTGAATATTGAGTAGTCCTATGCTTAGTGACATTTAAAACCAATTGCAGTTTCCATAATATTTTAGACCAATCATTTTCGTTATAATTTACTTCAACTCTTATCATGTTTAAAACTGTGCGACAATAACGTTCCACTTGTCCGTTTTCCTGATGCATTTCAGGAGTAATAAAATGCACTTCGATTCCGTAATTAGAACTCCAATTAATAAAATCATGGTTATCGAACATACGGCTTCTATCGCACACTAGTCTTTTAAAAGTGCCAAACAGTGAAATTATTTGGGTCATGACGCGTTTCAACTCGCTACAATCTTGTCTCGGTAAGGCATAAAGTAAGCAATATTTAGTATACGCTTCAACTACGATAAGTACATGTTTATGACCATCACTTTGTCTCAGTGGTCCAAGTACATCCGCGTGAATTGTATCAAATGGTACCGGAGTCTTTTCCCAAGAGGATATTGGTTGCAAAGGTGCGCGAGGAACTTGCTTATGTGAAATGCACACTACGCAGTGCGTGACGTATTTCCTGGCAAATTGTCTAAGACCGGGGAACCAAAAGTGTCGCAGGATCAGATCAACGGTTTTGTCTACACCAATGTGTTCATGCTCGTCATGGAAAACGCGTAATAAACTTAAGCGAAATGCCTTTGGTACAAAACATAAGAATCGCGCTTGCTCACCCGTGACGTCATACTTATAGTACAAGAGGTCATCACGTTTTACGTAACGCGTATTATCTAATTTTCCGTTATCTAATTTTTCAAGTAACGTTAATGTCTCCTCGTCACCTGCCTGTGCCACTTGAGCCCAATTTTTTGGTTTTTGAACAACATTAATAATATTGACTGGATTCCTACTCAAATAGTCTACGTGCGGCATTAGTGCGCCTTTACGGTATTCTAGCGAGAAATCAAAATCCTGCATATATATCCACCATCTTGCAACTCTGGGTTGGAGATCCTTCTTACGTTGTGTCATTTTTAATGCATTACAATCTGTGATTATTTTAAAAGATTTACCAATTAAATATTGCCTAAAATGTTGTAATGATTTTACTACCGCGAGGGTCTCCAGCTCATAGCTGTGATATTTTGATTCCGCACCAGCGGTCAACTTACTAAAGTAAGCAACTACCCGCCTACGGCCGTCTTTGTGTACTTGCAAAAGGATTCCGCCGTAACCGATAGAACTGGCATCTGTATGCAGCTCAATTGTCAATTCAGGATCGAATATAGCTAAGATTGGTTCATTGGTTAAATAAGAAATTATATCTTGACGTGCATTTTCGTGTTCATTACTCCAATTAAAGATTACGGCTTTTCTAGTGAGGGCGGCGATTTGTGCAGTCTTAATCGCGTAATTAGGAATGTATCTTCGGAAATATCCTGCGAGGCCAAGAAATTGGCGGACCTGTTTAACATTGCTCGGTCGCGGTGATTTAACCAATGCATCAATTTTATAATTGCTCGGTCTAACCTGACCATCTTTTATAACCCTACCTAGGTATTCTACTTCATTGGTAAGAAAAGTACATTTCTTAAGATGAATTGAAAAACCTGCTTCAGTTAACGTTTTTATAACCGAATCTAATAAAAAGAGGTTTTCGTCAATCCCGTCCGTCAGTATTAACACGTCATCAATGTAGACCATGACCTTTCCAGCATCAATGAAGGATTTAAGCGTTTTAGAGATAGTTTTCTGATAGAAAATCGGCGCGTTTGCTAAACCGTAAGGTACTTTGCAATATTCATACTGAGCTTCTGGTGTAACGAATGCCGTCTTATGAATGGACTCTTCAGCAACTCTAAGTTGATGAAAGCCGGAAACCATATCTAGAGAGCTAAACCAGCGAGCATTACCTAACCTATCTATATAGTCGTTGATCAAGGGGAGTGGATATCTAGTTTTGACAGTTAATCGATTCAGTGCACGGTAGTCCACGACCATTCTATCAGAACCATCCTTCTTTTTTACTAAGAGGATCGGACTAGCGTACTCTGAGTCGGACTCGCGAATTATTCCTTTATCGAGCAAATCCTTGACTATAGTGCGTACTTTTAATTTTTCGTCATGCGATAATTTGTAGGGTCTGTAATACACGGGCACATCAGTTGTTAACTTGATATGCATCTCACTATCTTTCACAGTTGTGGTCGCGGTACCACTTAAAAAGAATTCAGAATACTTGGTGAGGATTTTTAGTAACCGTTCCTTATTATTTCCAGATATTGACGTATTAACTTGATCGGACAAAGAAATCGTGTTTACTTGCATAACATTGTTTACAGTCACTTCACTACGAACTATACGTTGGCAATCACCGGTCCTAACATAGGTAATACCTTTCCTATTCAGTACATCTGTACCGATAATGACGGGTACATTCAAATTATCGCCATCTACAACACAAAAATCTATTTCTATTGTGATGTCGCAAAACTCAACGGGTAATGTCACAAATGATTCCGATCTAATTTCCGTACCGCCCAAGCCACATAATAACTGATTAGTAGGCTTTAATTGACACGGGAAATATTTAACAACATTTTTCGAAACTAAGGAAATACATGAACCACTATCAATTAATACGTCTAACGGTATTCCCATTATGACAGCAGTAATCACATCACGATTTTTATAACTACCCGTAATTTCGCGACAAAAATTGACACCATTATTATTTCGAGATTTTGCGCGTTCCTTAGCAAAACAAGTGTCCTCGGAATGACCTACTTTTTTGCAGAATGTACACTTCAACGGATCGCCGCGAGACGTCGTCGGTAACGCGATTGCTTTTTCGTCGCTATTACTCGAGGTTTTATTTGACCGTTTGTTACAATTAACACTCTTATGACCAAATTGTTGGCACTGGAAACATTTTATTGATTTTAAATCTTTAGAATCATATTGACGTTTGCGATTTGAGTTACTACTGTTGAGAGACCTATCAGATCGATTACTATTAGAATACACCTTCTTAATATTGCTGTTGGAAGCTCGATAAAAACTCCACTATAGAATCAGGTGATAATTTGGCGTTGGTAGCCATAGCGCGAATTTGTGGATCTGAAATTCCACGAATAATAATAGCAGTGAGCAGCTCGCTACTTAAACCTTTAACTATGCGTAACTTTAAAAGCGATTTACGAGCGTACTCAGCGTATGTGGAGTATTTATCGGACTCTGTCCGCATAACATCATAAAGAATGTTCGCGACATCGACGGAACGTGGGCACAGCGCTTTTAGTTCCAATTTGAAATTGGACCACGTGCGAATATTGCTTGTCCATTGGCTAAGCCAGGTGCGAGATTCGCCTTTGAGACAATGTCCGACGCGAGCAAGGCATTCTCTGTCGTCCCAAGAGTTTGAAATACGGGCTCTCTCTACTTCACCGCACCACGTGTCGAAGTCATGAACACTCGGATCAAAATCAGAGACAAAATATCGGTTGGATCTGACCTGAGCACAGCTGATGGCGGTCAAAAGACGTTCTGCAGCGTTCGTCACCACGTCTTCAGACTGCGTTGATCCCATGTTGCTAGTGTGTGGAGTCGGCGGCGGCATCCCCATTTGCGCGGACACGAGCTCGCACGGCGGTGTAGACGCCGCAAGCTCTGATGCCGATGGTGTCGTGTTAGGCAGCTCAACGGCGCGGCTAGGGCCAGCGCTGGTCGTTGCAATGGCTTGCGTCTCCACAGACGCACGGGGCTGGTCCTCCAACACGCGCAGCCTCCTCAGGATCTCTTCCATCGGGTTGGGTGAAGGAGTTCGCCCACGGCGCTTTTGTTTGCTGCGTTGATTGTTGGCAGGCATCGTGCGTACAAAAGCTCCACCCGAATATTAAAATAATCAAACCACGTGGAGGTGGAAGAATACTAAGATTTCCTTTATAAAACCAGAAATGTAGGCCGTTCAGCGGCTTTTCAGCCTTCGAATCCCACTTCTGATCTTACAAATAGAAACACAAAATGATTATTCAAAAAGATTTTAATGGCCTTCGGCCAAACAAATTACAATTTAAATAAAAATAGCAAACAGAATGAACAATTTGAAATAATGACAATCGCTAGTAGTTCGGGCAGAGCTTCTGCACTCTGACGACCGAAGAGCAAAAAGGGGCGAGTGCCGCCAGCCGCCCTCCTTATATAGCCAGCCGCGGTGTTGCTATTCCTGATTGAATTTTTCTTCTAATAATATATATATTTATTTCTTAGTCTATCATGTGTCCCACCGCTGGGCAAAGGCCTCCCCATTATCCTTCCAAACCTCTCTATTTTGTGTGTTTTTTTTTCTATCACCTGATCTTGTTTGCAAAAAAAAAAAAATACTCAATAAATATTTCCAACGATATTTCAAATATCGAACAACTTTAATACCTTTTTAGGATGAACCTTCCGACATCGAAAACGTCTCCAGCTATGTCACGCAGTAGCAAACTGTGCCTGTGCAGCATTCAACTTTTTGCTTGAATTATCCATGCTACTAAGAATGTATAATAAATAGAAATTAAAGTTCATTCATTGAAAGTGTTATATATTATATGTGTTAGTATATTAAAGTTTAGTTTTGTTAGTTAGTATTTTTCCTGTAATTAATGTACTGTGCAAATAAAGATTGTTCTATCTTTCTACTCTTTAGGAATTGTGAATGTTATAACTGTCGACACCAAAGTGCGATAGGCTGTACCTGTACCTAGCCGAACGCGCGATGTCAGATTAAGTATTTGTATTGAACAAAATATTAATTATTACAAAATACTCACAAATTTATAAGAAACATACATATTTGCATTGTATTTGACAGATACGATAAAATATTTGCAGAAAATTATTCAAGCAGAAAACTTTCAAGCAACTTTTCTTGGACTACCATTTCCAGTTTATGCCTCCCCAGTACCTTTTCCAGACAAACTGAACCACCCGCATCGAACACGTCATTGTGAACGTCACACAGAGCACTGTCAAAGTGACATTCAACTTTCACCCGAATATCGCCATGGAAGACCACTTATATTTTATGTTATTTTAGTACGTTCAAATGAATTGTTGCAGCCTTCCCGCAAGTTTACGTCACCGATGACGTCATATTACAAGAATATGAAAACAGCGCCATCTATTTCCTTTAGACATAAGAAAGAGGAGGCAAACCTTAAACAGTTAGGTCTTATGTGAACAGATGGCAGTACTTAAATATTAAATTAAAATGAGCTACTTATTTTTTAAATTAGTTTTCTTTCAGACATCCTGTTTTTATTTGATAAACTATGTATATAGGTTAAAAGAGCAAAAAATATGCTAAAACAAGTTTAAATAAAATCACCCACCCAATCCTAATGTGATTACTGATAATAATAATATAAGTTCTAGTTCATACTAAAAACTTTACGAAACTTTCTCTAACGGCCCTTGCTACGAAACATGTGACGTCATGGCTGCATAGCTACGGCCGCCTACGGCATCGAAAGCTTCGTAGCGAGAGGTCCTTTTATTTTATGGTCTCCTAGTACTTTCGACTGAATACTGGAGTCTACAAAAGTGATGCGTGAATGCGGGTGGCGAATCGTGCTAACATTTGCGAATAGAGTTTAGGTATTGACTGATTTGAAACGATTTCACGCTTTGATTTTTAGTTGAAAAATCTTCGTTTTTAAAGATAAACGTTCTCCAATAATAAAAATAATCTTTCATATCGAACTTCTATGTAAAAAGTTATGCGTGGCGACTGGTGGTGGAATTCAGAGATGCTCATTTTTTTTCGTCTGTTAAAAATTAAAAAGTTCTAACACATTTCACTAGTTATGTTTAAGTACCATGTAATAGGGGGCGATTCTGTTGCCACCAACCGGGCATATATGTATACAGACTCCGTGGCTGCTACTGAGAAATCCCTGAGGGAAAAACCCAATTTTATTCCGGTAGTAAGATCCTTTGGGACAATTATCAAACTTCACGCGGGCGAAGCCACTGGCAGAAGCTAGTAACAAATATAGTCACCCCTTCAAAAGGTATAATTTCTTAAAGTCATAATAAACACAATGCTTTTCTACATTTTCCATTTTTAGTCTCCGTTCTACGATAAACGCAACAATTCACGATATTTACGAGTACGCACACATGGCACTTTTACTGAGATTTTTTCAAAGTTTAATTTTATTACATGGCAACTGTTGTGGACCGACCATACCATACCATTTTAGTATTGGCACTATGTATTTCTTATTCTTTTTTGTCAATATAAAAGATGGAAAAACTATGTAAAACGTCAAGAAGTAAAAGTTATAATATTATCATAAAAGTATTTATTTTATTTGATAATCTAGGATCTAGTGGCTTCCATCCTCCACAGCAACGTTAAACGTTTTGCTATTACTTCTGATTAGTTATGAGACCTTAGTGCCTTTGAAGCGCTGAACTCTTCGTTCGCAATCGTCGCTATGAAATACGACGAGGCAAGGCGCGCTACGAGCTACGGGTTTCGTAGCGCCATCAGTCAGTTAATAAAGTTCATACTTAACTTGCTACGGGGCCTCAAACTGCTACGCTCTATTCATATTCTTGCTACGAAGTGTGCTAAGAGAAAATTACGTAACACATGCTTATTTACAGAGTCAAGTAGAAAGAGACCTTTTTTTTTTGTTTTTTCGGAGTGGAATTTTCGCAGTCATCATATGAATCCTCCCGCTCTGGGCGGAGCAGGAGGGAGTGTCAGACTTTTACTGCTTAAAATCCATCCATGTTCCTTCATCTCCCTTTGTGTTTCGGGGCCACGGTATCTCTTTCGAACAGTCCCGCAACCCAGTAGAAAGAGACCTTGCTTTTGTTTCTTGGAAGCAGTTTAGTATTAATTTTTGGGTGCACGATATTATTTCGTTCGTTTAATCACATATTTAGTAACACATTCTAATTAACCTCTCAGTTACACCCATGAGAACAGTTAATCCCACACAGTTTTTTTTTTATCATTAATATTTAAGCTAAAATACCTATTTGGAAACAAACTAATATTCAAGGTTACTTTGATCACCTTGCGACTGTTGATGCTTCCCTAATACGTTTGATCGGAGCTTTGAAGGCTTCCTTCCGCTACTTGAAGTTACGAGAAATGAACTTTGCAGCGCCATCTGTGATGAACTTAAAATGGTACTATTATTTTCAACGGAAAAACAGTTTTCCAGGTGTTGCTCAAAAAGCGTTACCTTTCTCCAGTCTTTGCGATCAAAAGTGCTTTTTTTTTGGTTCTTACAGCAATAAATACGTTTTAGATCTGCTTAATAGAGCAGTTTTTGAAACAGTGAGTATGATCTATAACAATAACAAATAAGGGGACGTTATAAAGTAGTTGGGTAATAATTAATTATAGAAACGATTGCAACAAAATAATAATACATTATTTACTCGCAAGTTTTCGGAGGGTGACTTAACGGTGTTTTAAGAGGGTTGTTCACGGATTGTTGTTGTTTTGAAAATTGCCGCATACCATAGCGATGAACTTGAATGTTTCATGCCACCCTAGTACCTTTGACCGTAGCAGTGTCGTGGCGCCCATACTAAAACTTGTAAGTGCCATCTAGGCAAAGTACGTTGGAAAGTTAGATGAAATGTGAATATTTGTCAGCGGTTTTATTAAATTAGTGTATATAAATATGGTACCACTACGTGTTGTATGTAGTAGCAGTCAAGTTTTGTCAAGTACTAAAACAAAATTAAATAATTAAGAATAATCATTCCACATAAAACCAGTTGTAAAGTAATTGAATCTCAACTTCAAGTAACGTTTGCAATATAATACTTTGCCCAAATAAACTTATTTTGCTACCACATGTAGGTACTTAATTGTTAACTCCCAAAAGCGCGTGTTTCCATGGCGATAAATTTCGGCCTCTTTGCTGTCATGGGATCTATGGGTATTACCAATGGTCGAAACGGTACCACTTTTCGTCACAGAACACGGGCGAGGCAACGAAGCTCAAAAGCTTAGAACAGCTCCATCTGTGCCAAAAGGAATGAACTATGTGTCGTCTCAACGAATAACTTCGGGGAGTGCCGGTGTAGGAAGGTTAAACGGAGGGTTGGTAGTACCTAAACTGGCCGCACAGGTGTCAGCGCCATATCAGCTTACGAGGGAAATAATTATTAAATAAATTGAACAATTATTACAAATAATATTTAAGGTTGATTCCGACATCATATGAATTAAGTTCAATAATAATATACTGACTTTGTAGGATTAAACTCAGAGGGCCGTTACCCAACTATGCCAACTACCATCGCCATGGCGATGAACTAGCCGCTTACACTTCATGCCACCATGGTACTTTTGACCGGAGTTTTTTTTATTTTTTTATTACAATATGGGCCTGCTCTTGACTTCGATCACGCCTGATGGAAAGCGATGGATGAGATCTATGATGGAACGAGCGTGTCCAGAAGATGCCTGTTCACTCCTGCTTTGAAGGCAGGTGGGTTAAATGTGGGTGGGAACACAGACGCAGGCAGAGAATTCCACACTTTGACTGTGCGCATAAGGAGTAGTGACGAGTTTTGCACGGTCCATGGTTTATACTTGTGGCATATATAATAAATAGCCTGAAAATTAATTAATATATAAAATTAATTAAAACGGTATAACACCAATGATTCGAATCGCATGCTGTAATGTGTATGTCTTTTATATGTTTTTTTACTTACATTTTTGGATATTATTAACCTGAAAATTTAAGCATTCGTCCTCCTTAGGTAGCTTCATGGTCATTTCTTGGAGGCTTAGCAACGGCTTTGGCCTTTTTACCTTTTAATGCATGTTATATTAAATCTTTGTTTACTTTTGTGATGTCAGTTAGTGGCAACCCTAGTTTTATTTTTAATTTATTGCTGGAGCTAGTTGTAGGTTGTATAGGTAAATCACATCGACCTCATTCGATTTTCTTTTTAATAATTTTCTAATTTTAAAATGTAAATTATCTGGAGTTGACAGGAGCCTGGTGGTTGAATGGGCAGTCTACGTTCAGAGCTGAGAGCAGAAACATCTCTGGGAAGTTTCATAAAAGTTTATTTAAAGGGCAGTTCCCCTTATTCTTGAGTTTTAAGTCGGCCTCTCTCCGTGCCGCACCCTCACCTAGAACACCTGGAAACCTTGATGCTTGAGCTGCACAAGCCTGATGAAGATTTGACGCTCCTCGGCCCTCCTCCACGGTCGGAAGACAGAAGTCCTCGGCCCTCCTCCTACGGCCTGAGGATTGACGGTCCTCGGCCGTCCACCACCGTCTGAAGACGGATGCCCTCGGCCCTTCTCTACGGCCTGAGAGTTGATGGTTCCTCGGTCCTCCTCCACAGTCTGAAGACGGACGTTCTTCAGTTATTTATTCCATTCTGCGTTCATCTTCAGTATTTTCCGCCAGCTTCACTGGCATTAGTGTTTTGAGTAGCTCCAGCCTTTAGGTTTGTTTATCTTTGTTAATAAATTCTTATAACTCGTCCCCTTGTCAATTTCTTTTAATAGTGCTCCCCTCCAGACTGAAAGTTAGGTAGGTGAGTGCTCAGAGTGACTTTACAGTTTTGTGGATCCTACCCAGGAAAATGTAACGTTACAGACTGGCGCCCAAATATTTACTAACACTTCCCCAAGTGAGTATATTTGGTAAGCATTTTATTATTTTCATCTTTTCATCCATCTCAACTATTACTCAACTCTTTTACAACTAAACATCATCTAGGTATTCTTCATCTCACACACATTCCATTATCGAAAGATAATTGGCACCCTTTCGGCCTCTTGGTTGTGTTAACCCACTTGTGGGCATTGCCAAGGTTGGAGATTGGTTACTCTACGACGATTATTGGACAATATCTCGTAATCGTTCATCTCATATTATACTTACTCTCTACCAAAACATCGCTATACTGCATCCCACAGACTTGCACACCACTACGTTTACCCTCTGGTATTCGTACCCAATGGTCGCTTGATGTGTTAATCCATTCGTGGACACTCCCAAGTGGGTCGTTGGGACACTTCACGACAGAAACAGGAGAAAATCCTGTGGACGTTTATACAACCCTAAAAATCTACGTTACACCCACTACAAATACTTTACTAATATATTCTGAACTATTACTTCATTTAGTTTTGATCTGATAACACGGCTAGTACAATCTATACATTTTTACACTGAAAAATTACTTGGTAAGGACCGGGCGCCGGCTAAGAAGGCGTCCAGGAGGAGGAAGGGCAAGGCAGCCCCACAGGCGGTGACTGTGCCGGTGACAGTGCCAGCGGCAAGTGGGCCAGCACCTGCGGCACAGCAGCTGCCGCCGCCGCCACCGCCCCCCCAGCCCCCTACCCCTCCCGCGGCTGAAGCCGGATGGCAGGTGGTCGGGGAGAAGCGGAAGGGGCGAAAGGCGGCCAAAAAGGCCCGAAATGAGGAGCGGCAGCGCCAGCACAGGGCGCGAAAGATCGCGGATAGGCTCCGCGCCCCGAAGACCGCAGCTGTAGTGATTACACTACAGCCGGACGCGGAAAAGAGGGGCGTGTCCTACCGCGACCTGCTGGCGAAGGCAAAGGAGACGGTGGATCTCGGGGAGCTCGGGATCACCGGGGGCCTCCGGCTTAAAGTAACCGCGACGGGAGCTCGGTTGCTGGAGATCCCCGGTGAAACCAGTGGCTCGTCCGCTGACGCTCTGGCTGAAAAGCTCAGAGCGTCCCTAAACGCGGACGACGCCCGAGTTTCCAGGCCCGTTAGATGCGCAGACCTGCGTGTCCTGGGTCTGGACGACTCAGTGACCGAGGAGGAGGTGGTGGCCGCCGTTGCCAGGTCCGGAGGGTGCCCTGCCGATCAGGTCAGGGCAGGCGCCCTTCGTCCGGACTCCACAGGCATGCGAACCGTTACGGTAAGCTGCCCTGTGACGGCGGCCAAGGCAATTGTGGAGGGCCGTAGGCTACTGGTGGGCTGGGTGTCAGCGCAGGTGAAGCTGCTGGAGCCCAGACCTCTGAGGTGCTACCGCTGCCATGTGGGACACCATGTGTCGGTGCAATGCGCCTCGGAGGTCGACCGCAGCGGCCTCTGCTTCCGTTGCAGTCAGCCCGGTCACACATCCTCGACTTGCTGCGCCACGCCGCACTGCGCTGCATGCGCGGCGTCTGGCAAGCCGGCTGATCACCGGGCTGGCAGCAAGGCCTGCGCTGCACCCGCCAAGGCCAAGGCCAGAGGCAGGGGAGGGCCCTCCACCGCCACCACCACCGTCACCGTCGCCACCGCCGCTGCCGCAACCGCCGCCGCTACCGCTGTCGCCGCCACCGCCGTCGCGACAGTTGCACATGCAGCGGGGCCCTCACAGGGGGCCCGAGTGGAGGAAGCGGTAATGGAATGCCAATAACGGCTCCATTACGCTTCCTCCAAGCGAATATCAACCACTGCGCCTGCGCTCAGGATCTGTTGCTCCAGAGCATGGCGCAGTGGTCGATAAACATCGCTGTGGTCGCTGAGCCGTATTTTGTCCTGCCCAGGGAAGACTGGGTGGCGGACATTAGCGGCTCAGTGACCATAGTGTCGTCGGCCGCCGCCGGTACCCCGACCCTTGAAGGTGTCAGGAGGGGTCGGGGGTGCGTAGCAGCACGGTTCGGGGAGATCGTAGTGGTGGGAGTCTACTTCTCCCCGAGCCGAACTCTCGCCGAGTTCCACAACTCTCTCGCAGAGTTGAGTGTTGTCGTCGGAAACCATTCCCTCCCCGTGCTTGTCCTCGGGGACTTCAATGCCAAGAACTTGGCTTGGGGTTCTCGTTGCACAGACGTGCGGGGACGGATGGTGGAGGACTGGGCTCTGGAGAAGGGCCTGGTCGTCCTAAATCGGGGTTCTGTCGCCACGTGTGTGCGGATGCGGGGCGAGTCGGTGGTGGACATTTCGTTGGCTAGCCCCGCTCTGTCGCCGCGTGTCGTTGACTGGCGTGTCATGGAGGGGGTGGAGACCTATTCCGACCACCGGTACATCCGGTTTGACGTCTCCACCCAGACCTCGAGCACGCCGGTCCAACAGGCCCCGAGTGGTCCGCGTTGGGCGCTGAAGCAGCTGGACCGGGAGCTCCTCCTGGAAGCCTCGATCGTGCAGGACTGGGTGACATCACCAGACAGGCCTGCCGACATTAACAATGAGGCAGGGTGGTTCCAGGAGGCCATGTCCGATATATGCGACGTGGCAATGCCCCGAGTCCGGCCAGGAAGCGCCCGACGTCAGGTGTACTGGTGGTCGCGAGAGCTGACGTCTCTGCGAGAGGCGTGCGTGGCTGCGCGACACCTGTACGCCAGGCATCGCAGGCTCCGCATTCGCCCACCGAATGCGGCAGCCATCGAGGCGGAGCTTTATGAGGGGTACAGAGCGGCGAAGACCGCCCTCCGCGAGGCTGTCCTGCGGGCCAGGGACCTGGCCCGCGAGGAGTTGCTGGGGACTCTCGACAGAGATCCTTGGGGGCGGCCTTACAAGATGGTGCGGGATAAACTCCGCACCTGGGCCCCCCCACTGACGCAGAGTCTCCGGCCTGAGCTCGTGGAGGACGTAGTGAGCACTCTGTTCCCTACGCGGGGGGAACATCCCCCCCCGCCTATGGCTCCGCCACCTGCGGTGCTGGAAGCGGACCACCAGGACGACGACGACGACACTCCGGTAGTGACTGGGGTAGACCTGAGAGTGGCGGTACGCAGGCTCAGTGCCAAAAATACCGCCCCGGGACCCGACGGCTTGCCTGGCAAAGCCTGGGTCCTGGCCTCGGAGGCTCTCGGGCCCCGACTGGAGGGGTTCTTAAGCGCATGTTTGGAGAGAGGCCAGTTTCCGCTTCGTTGGAAGACGGGGAAGCTGGTCCTCATTCGGAAGCCGGGGCGCCCTGCGGACTCTCCGTCCGCATACCGGCCCATAGTGTTGCTCGACGAGGTGGGCAAGCTCTTTGAAAGAGTAATTGCAAACCGCCTCGCCGAGCACCTTGCGGGGACGGGGCCGGATCTTGCGGAACACCAGTTTGGTTTCCGCAAGGGGCGCTCTACGGTGGACGCCATCATGCGCGTGAGAGCCCTCACGACGGGGGATGCAGTGTCCCGGGGTGGGGTTGTCTTGGCGGTGTCTCTAGACATCGCCAATGCCTTCAACTCCATGCCCTGGAGCTGCATTAGGGAGGCACTCCGGTATCACCGGGTGCCGACCTACCTTCGTCGTGTGGTCGGGGACTACCTGACGGATAGAGCCGTCATCTACCCCGGTCGCAGCGGAGAATGGAACCGGCGAGAGATGTCGTGCGGTGTTCCGCAGGGATCGGTCCTAGGGCCGTCCTTGTGGAACATCGGGTACGACTGGGTGCTGCGCGCCGACCTCCCTAGCGGCGTCAGCGTGGTCTGCTATGCAGACGACACGCTGGTGCTGGCACAGGGGGGGTCGCACGAGGCGGCGGCCGAAATCATGACACGCGGGGTTGCGATTGTCGTTGAGAGGATCCGGCAACTGGGTCTCGAGGTGGCATTGCACAAGTCTGAGGCCATGTGCTTTCATGGGCCTCGGAATGCGCCACCTCCGGGATCCTTACTCACGGTAGGAGGGGTATCCATCGGTGTCGAGTCGACTTTGAAGTACCTAGGACTCGTCCTCGACAGCCGGTGGAACTTCGTGGAGCACTTCCGACGTTTGGCCCCCAAACTGGAACGGACTGGGGCTGCCTTCAGGCGGCTCCTGCCCAACTTGGGAGGGCCAAACGCCTCCTGCCGGAGGCTCTACGCGGGAGTCGTGCGGTCCATGGCCCTTTACGGGGCCCCGGTGTGGGCGCGTTCCTTGAGGCTGCGTGCAGCCCACTACCTGAACGCGCCCCAAAAGGTGGTAGCCGTAAGGCTGGCCCGTGGGTACCGCACGATCGCCCGCGAGGCGGCGTGCCTCCTTGCCGGATTGCCGCCATGGGATCTGGAGGCGATAGTCCTCGCGCGCCTGCATGAATGGCGCGCGGAGGCGCTTCGCCGGGGGGAAACTCCGCTGCCGCGACAAATTGTCGCTCAGCGGACAGACTTCCGGCGGGATCTCATGGCGACATGGAGAGAGCGACTGTCGCAACCCCGTGCAGGGCACGCCACGATAGTGGCGATAAGTCCCCTCTTTGAGGAGTGGCTGGAGAGACGCCACGGCGTCCTCACCTTCCGCCTGACGCAGGTCCTCACCGGACACGGTGTTTTCGGGAGGTTCCTGCACCGAATCGGGCGGGAGGAAACGCCCGGGTGTTTCCACTGCGAGGATCGACCGGAGGACACGGTGGAGCACACGGTGGAGGTGTGCCCCGCGTGGGCAGAGCACCGCCGTGTCCTCGAAGCGGCGATTGGCGGCGGCGACCTTTCGCGTCCGGCCCTGGTGCAAGCCATGGTCCGGAGCGAGACGGAATGGGACGCCGTCACCTCCTTCTGCGAAGCAGTAATGCTAGAGAAGGAGGTGGCGGAACGTGAGAGGGAGAGAACCTCACAGCGTCCCGGCCGCCGCGGGAGACGCCCCGGGCGTCGGGGGCCACCACGTGGCCCCCGGCCACCGTAGGCGCGGGCCTGTGGACGGTGGGCTATGGGCTAGCTCGCCGTCCGTCCGTCTCATGACGACAGGCCGTGTCGACGGCGCGTTCGTGTTCCACGCGCGCCTCAAAGAGAGTCAGCAAAAAGGAAGGGGTCCGCAAGGACCGATGCCTGCCGGGGTTGCGGGACTGTTCGAAAGAGATACCGCGGCCCCGGAACACAAAGGGCGATGAAGGAACATGGATGGGTTTTAGTCAGTAAAAGTCTGACACTCCCTCCTGCTCCGCCCAGAGCGGGAGAAGTCATTTGATGATTTCCCATCCGAAAAAAAAAAAAAAAAAAAAAAAAAAAAAAAGGCTATAATAAAATAACTAAATCTAGATTTTTCTAAGAAATTCTAACGAATTAAATCTAGACTGAGTTATGATAATTTTGGGTGACATACTTATTCAATAACACCAAAATCTTATAAACATACTCGTTAAAAAATCCTTCATTTTTTGATAAAAAACGGACTAACATACATACAGATAATATACATAACCTCCTTTTTGAGTTTCACCCTAGTCGGGTAAAATTGCATAAAATTATTTTGGGTTGACTTGTTATTTGTCACGCGTTGCTAGGTAACAAGCCCATAGAGAACTAATCCTTTTGCAGTAGCAAAAAGTTTTTTATCAAACTTTGCGGTGGCCAAAATAGGTACTAAAAATAATATTAAACTGTTTATGCATTAGTTCCAAATTTTACCACCATACAGTTTTTATTGGTTTACGATATTTTTTAATCAAACCTCTTTGTACCCTCTGTGTCGTACTCTTAATATTATTTTTAATCGAACCTCTTTGGACCCTCTTCTTATAAATTTTTAAACATTCTTGGGCCCTCTCAAATGCTCTTTTGGACTTGAGTTCCCTCTCAAATGCTCTTTTGGACTTGAGTTCCCTCTCAAATGCTCTCTTGGACTTGAGTTCCCTCTCAAATGCTCTCTTGGACTTGAGTTCCCTCTCAAATGCTCTCTTGGACTTGAGTTCCCTCTCAAACGCTCTCTTGGACTTGAGTTCCCTCTTAAACGCTCTCTCTCGACTTGAGTCCTAACTCAAACCCTCTCTCGACTTGAGTTCTAACTCAAACACTCTCGGCCTCGGTAGATTTTTTTTTTTTTACTTTCTTTTATCACTCTTATAAAATTGTATTTTTTGCTATCTTTTACTTTTAACTTTGATAAAGTCTTATATTAATAATACACCTCATGTTTTCTGGAGTAATTTACGGTTAAATTATACGCAGATTATTTTATTTTCATTATATTTATCTTCAATGACTTAGCCTAGCCTCTCAACTCATTCCTTGTAAAAACCATTTAGATTTAAGTTCTGTAAATACTCCACAAGGTTTACCTTCCCAAAAACTTTTGGCTTTGTTATCCCTTTATTTAATTTCGTAGAGCGGTGCACCACTCTTTAAATAAGCCATTGTGTTGAGCGGTGCACAACTCATTAAATAAGCCATTGTGTCGAGCGGTCGCATTAACTCGTAAAATAAGCCTTAGTGTACTTTTTAACTTAGATAATATTTTTTTATCCTTGACCCTCCTTGACCCTTGACTTAAAGCTTGACGGCTTCTCTTAAACACTTTATGCTCTTAAACCTTGGCTGCTTTTCTTAAGCAGAAAAACTTTGTAAATAATTTATTTTAATTTTAACGGGTTTTAGAACAGGTGCGGATTACGACACCTAAATTAAATAAATAAGCCTTCGTAAACCTTAAAAATAATTCCTTGTGGAGTATGCGTCATTGAATGTGAACCATATCCCCTAAGTATGCTGGTGATGTATGATTGAGGAAGTGTGTAGGGTAGGTTGATGAAAGGTGTATGAAAGATCAAGGTCTTATTTACAACCTCGAAATTTTTCTAGTTAATTTTTTTTCTGGGGTTATGGGGAATCTTAGTTTTAATTGTTTTTAAACTTACTGTATCACTGTAAATACTCATTTAGCTTAATTTTTTGTTGATTAATGCCCTCTTAATGCTAAATAAGAAAATTTTTTCATTGTATTCAAAAATTTTCCGGGGTTTTCGGGGTAATGTAATGTGTATGTCTTTTATATGTTTTTTTACTTACATTTTTGGATATTATTAACCTGAAAATTTAAGCATTCGTCCTCCTTAGGTAGCTTCATGGTCATTTCTTGGAGGCTTAGCAACGGCTTTGGCCTTTTTACCTTTTAATTCATGTTATATTAAATCTTTGTTTACTTTTGTGATGTCAGTTAGTGGCAACCCTAGTTTTATTTTTAATTTATTGCTGGAGCTAGTTGTAGGTTGTATAGGTAAATCACATCGACCTCATTCGATTTTCTTTTTAATAATTTTCTAATTTTAAAATGTAAATTATCTGGAGTTGACAGGAGCCTGGTGGTTGAATGGGCAGTCTACGTTCAGAGCTGAGAGCAGAAACATCTCTGGGAAGCTTCATAAAAGTTTATTTAAAGGGCAGTTCCCCTTATTCTTGAGTTTTAAGTCGGCCTCTCTCCGTGCCGCACCCTCACCTAGAACACCTGGAAACCTTGATGCTTGAGCTGCACAAGCCTGATGAAGATTTGACGCTCCTCGGCCCTCCTCCACGGTCGGAAGACAGAAGTCCTCGGCCCTCCTCCTACGGCCTGAGGATTGACGGTCCTCGGCCGTCCACCACCGTCTGATGACGGATGCCCTCGGCCCTTCTCTACGGCCTGAGAGTTGATGGTTCCTCGGTCCTCCTCCACAGTCTGAAGACGGACGTTCTTCAGTTATTTATTCCATTCTGCGTTCATCTTCAGTATTTTCCGCCAGCTTCACTGGCATTAGTGTTTTGAGTAGCTCCAGCCTTTAGGTTTGTTTATCTTTGTTAATAAATTCTTATAACTCGTCCCCTTGTCAATTTCTTTTAATAGTGCTCCCCTCCAGACTGAAAGTTAGGTAGGTGAGGGCTCAGAGTGACTTTACAGTTTTGTGGATCCTACCCAGGAAAATGTAACGTTACAATGCAAAGTTATCACAAATAAAATTAAAATAAAATAAAACTTTTTAAAAAACAAGCTTTTATTTAAATGCGCTAAAAAGAATAAATACATTTTTCCTTTAAAACTTTTACTATCAACTTATAACGTCATTACACAATTTATATGATTTAAAAGCTTGTCGCAAGATTTACGTACCTCTTCATATTGAATTAGTTTTTTTTTTTTTAAATTAAAATCAATTAGATCAGTTTCTTTTATTTACTTGTTTATTTAGACAGGTGAATCTCGCGATAAGCTTTTAAATCATTTAAATTGTGTAATGACGTTATATGTTGATAGTAAAAGCTTTAAAGGAAAAGTTTATTTATTCTTTTTAGCGCATTTAAATAAACGCTTGTTTTTATTAAAGTTTTTTTTAATTTTAATTTTATTTTTATCTTTTTAGTATTTATGATTCGGGATTTACTACGGCATAGGTCGTAGCGCGTAACGGCGTTTGTCCGTAGCCCGTAGTAACTCATAGTACGCACAATGCAATGTTTTGATGCCATATAGAGACAAAGTACTCGTCAAGACGAGTCATACGAGCCCCAACTCGATGGAGTTATGTCGTTTTATATCGGAGTTCCTATGGCTACCTTCCAGCTCCATCATCAGACCCTGGATACCATCTAAAGACAAAGTACTCATCAAGACGAATCAAACGATTCCAAATTCGATGGGGTTATGTAGTTTTATAACGGAGTTTCTATGGTCACCTTCCAGCTCCATCATCAGACCCTGGATACGATCGAAAGACAAAGTACTCATCAAGACAAATCTAACGAGTCCAAATTCGATATGGTTATATCGTTTTATAACGAAGTTCCTATGGCCACCTTCCAGCTCCATCATCAGGCCCTGAATACTATCTAAAGACAAAGTACTCATCAAGACGAATCAAACTAGTCCAAATTCGATGGGGTTATATCGATTTATAACGGAGTTCCTATGGCCACCTTCCAGCTCCATCATCAGACCCTGAATACGATCGAAAGACAAAGTACTCATCAAGACGAATCAAACGAGTCCAAATTCGATGGGGTTATACCTATCGTTTTATAACGGAGTTCCTATGGCCACCTTCCAGCTCCATCATCAGACCCTGGATACCATCTAAAGACAAAATACTCATCAAGACGAATCAAAGAAGTCCAAATTCGATGGGGTTGCGTCATTTCATTACAGAGTTTCTATGGCCACCTTCCAACTCCATCATCAAATCAGCTCTTTGTTATCATAATATTGCATTGCCCCGCGATATACATATGCGTGCAAAATTTCAGCTCAATCGGTAACCGGGAAGTGGATCAAATTTAACTTGCAAGATTTGATTACAGACAAACACCGGGACAGGTGAAACTAAATAAAAGCTTGTAATATTATATTACACACTCGTTACCCATGGTCCCGGTGGGTCGCCCCATTACCGGGTCCATCACATGGTTTTTCTAAAGAAATCACCAGCATATTATGCATCAGTCGGTGCCGGAATCATATTCAGTACTCCATACAATACTCAAATATAACAAAAACACTTTATTGTGCCAGTACAACGCGGCAGTATATACAAATTCCCTTACATTTCCGAGCAAATCCTCACATATTTGTAAAACTGTCTATCTTGCTCAATACCTGACAGAACCTCTTTTACACAAATCCCAAGAATAAGGAAAAGGCTTTTCAGTTATTATTTCTCATATTTACCTACGCAGTACATTTTTATTATTTTGGTATTTGTGTTGATGCTACCTTCACTATATCTTTATATCGTACCGTATGTTATAAAGGTATTGCAAGTGATTCTGTTAAGCTGGGTTCGATTCGCTGTTCAATTCAAGCAACATTTTTTCAGAGTTAATATTTGCGGTTTTTTTTGAGGCACAGGAGTCGTTTCCCTTTATACAGCAGTTAGGAAAAAATATGTTGACAATAAGTAAGCTGAAGTGGGAATGGTCCGGTCATATTAGCCGTAGAATCGATGACCGTTAGGGTAGACGTGTTCTTGAGTGGAGACCACGAATCGACAAACTTATGGGACGCCCTCAGGCTCGGTGGAGCGACGATCTTCGCAGGGTGGCTGGTAGCAACTGGATGACAGTTGCTGAGAATCGAGTTGAGTGGCATGCGTTGAGGAGGCCTATGTCCAGCAGTGGACTGTAGGCTGATGATGATGCTGACAATAATTGAGAAATCGCATTGGGTCAAAACTTAACAGAAAGTTAAATAGACACTGAAAACATTATTATCAACTATGACGACCTAAGCAGCTATCCATCGAACCGCAGTGTATTTCAAATTTGAATAACAAGAAACAAAATGAATACTTTAATATTCTCAAGGCAGAAATTTTCTCCGAGGAAACTGATCTTGTCTTCAACGAATATTGGAGAAGTTTTCGGAACTATGCATACTTTGTTATGTTTGTTCCAAAACCAATGGAGCTCATGTTCATATGAAATATTCGTTTTTAAATTAACTGATAGTAAAACAAGCAGTCAAACATATTATAATTAATAACTCACGACCATTTTCAATAACTTACCAACAGGTATCGGTAGGATTGCTATCTCTGTCTGTTGGACATTTAATTTACCGGCCGACAGAAACAAAACGTCACAGAAAAGCTTTCTTTGATTTTTCTATGAATAAAGTGACAGGTAGGTGACGTGGATATGACTATCTTTGTTTAAAGAAACACCGAGACATAATAACTGACACTTATACGTAAGTAAGTTATAGAAAACGGCCTTTAAAAAAATATTGTGTTTGCCTTTTTAGAAATGGCAAATAACTTTTTGTTTTGGATTTTACTAAAAGTGTTCTTTAATTCCAATTAATGCAGCATTTACTACGTTCATATAATTTCTAAATAAACCAATAAACTTATACCTGCTACGTACGCAAAATACGCGCTTTGGACGTGGAGTTGTGGACACCAGCCCGTTGTACAATACAATCATCATCATCTGCCTAGCCTATTCCCAACTATGTTGGGGTCGGCTTCCAGTCTAGCCGGATGCAGCTGAATACCAGTATTTTACATGGAGCGACTGCCTATCTGACCTCCACAACCCAGTTAGTACTGTGTAATACGATACCCCTTGGTAAGACTGGTTGTCAGACTTTCGGGCTTCTGACTACCTGTAACGACTGGTTAACAATACAATACTAATAGTAAATACAGCCAAATAATTTACTGTACCAACCTGTCTTAAAAATCCATAGAACTGAAGCGTAGAAAAAACTTCGTCAAGCGTCTATCTATAGCAACAAGCGTAATAAAACGGGATAGTTAAAAAAAATAATTTGAGGACATGCGACCAATCTACAGTGATTCCCAGGGGTCTAGGTCTAGTAGAGTGCGGTTGTTGGCTTTATGTTTTGATGAATTGTGTTACATTTCAAGGTTTAATTGTATTTTTAAGTTTTGTACATCTAATCTACTTAACCCCGATTGATATTTTTCAATGAATTTGATACTGTATGCTCTGTAGAAATTATGTTGTCCTATATATATTTTTTAAATAATATAAAAGTCAGTTTACCAAAAACAGACCACCGGTATCATGGACAGGGTCCAGGCCCTACTCTCTTACGTTTCGTCCGAATATTCGGATCTATCCGTCTCTCTCACTCGCACTCATCTGCAGACGTGCGCGAGAGGGAGGGATAGATCCGAATATTCGGACGAAACGTTACAGAGTAGGGCCTCAGGGCTCAATATATTCCGTTTATTCATTTTGTAACATTTTTTTAAATATTCTTATATAAAAACAATTTACATTGTCGTGATATTTGCGTATTCACGAATAAATCTTCAATTGCATTTCAATTCAACTAACTAAAGATAACATTTTATTAGTCAAAGGATCAATAAAATTATTATGTACATTTTATATTATACTACAACTAGAACTGTATATAATTACAAAAATAAAAACTAAAAGTAAGTACCTACATATATACAACGACGTCAATAGGCGTCAAAGTACTCCTCCGAATCGCTGCACTCGGAAACGTACTCAGAAGACTGGCAGCATTGCCACGTTGAATGGCAATGCTAATTCTTTGGCCAAAGAAAAAGCCAGCCCTCTGGTCACGCAAAGTGTCGACCAGTCGGTAAGAGATTTCCGCACTCGGACCCCATTTCAATTTATATTTTCAGTGGCGATAATTATCTACATACAGATAATTCATTTTGTTTTTTCGTAACAAAATAACCTTGACATGATAAATGTCAGATGCCTGGATATGAATGATAGAAGGCTCATTGTAAAAAAAAAAAAATAAGGTCGATTTCACTGTTCATCCAAGGACGCGAGACCAAACTTACCAGATGGAAAGTTTTCAAGTCCGTGACTAGAGAACACAAAATCAAGGCCTTCTTAGGCACTTTAAAAAGGTTTTAATGTTTTGGACGAGCTTACGTTGAGCTTTGTAAACTCTAGTTTACAAAGAGGTTTAACGGTTTGAATAATCAATGAGGCAGGCATGTTAGTTAGTTTAAGAACTAGGTGAAAATTAATATAGAATAACAACATTAATACAAGTTGGGCTGTATAGTGCTCCATCAGCTCCTGTGATGTGCAAGCAACATGACAAGCAGGACACGATATCAAGTGGCTCATCGTTTAATAATAATAATAATAAAATTCTTTATTTCAATACATTGACAACATTGTTACAGACATCTTAAGATATAACATACAGATTATGTCCCCTAGATAGGTCCCCTGGCTCCCAAACTAGGTTTTCACCTGGGAATTGGGGAGACAGTGTTTCTCCATTAAAAAGTCATTATGTATGTCATAGCTTCCTACGTAACTAAAAATGTAGTGAAAAATAAAAAATAATAAGTTAACAAAAGCAATTTCCGGAATCGAAAAACATAAACCAAAAATCTATTAATAACAAAATCACAATCATTGTAAAACATGAAGTGCATGATAGTGTGTTGTCAGATGGTGTGTGTGGCTGTGTGGGTGCGTGTGTCTGTGTGTGTATATGTGTTGATGGGGTGTAAAGTACTTATGAAATGTTTGTGTTGGGCTTAGGGCCATCGCGAAAGGGCACGCCACAATAGTGGCGGTAAGTCCCCTCTTTGAGGAGTGGCTTGAGAGACGCCACGGCGTCCTCACCTTCCGCCTGACGCAGGTCATCACATCATCGGAGGACCGTCTCATGACGACAGGCCGTGCCGACGGCGCGTTCGTATTCCACGCGCGCCTCAAAGAGAGTCAGCAAAAGGAAGGGGTCAAGGACCGATGCCTGCCGGGGTTGCGGGACTGTTCGAAAGAGATACCGTGGCCCCGGAACAAAAAGGGCGATGAAGGAACATGGATGGGTTTTAGTCAGTAAAAGTCTGACACTCCCTACTGCTCCGCCCAGAGCGCGATAAGTCATTTAATGATTTCACATCCGCAAAAAAAAAAAAAAAAAAAGGGCCATCGCGAAGGGGAGAATAGTAAATCTTCTATTTCGTCGTAGCTTTTTTTCATCAACCACGTTTTCACCACGCTTTTGCAATGGTGCAAATTAAGGTTATGTATCGCGAGCAATTTGTTGATGGTGTTGTACTTCTTTTGGCTGAGATAAGAGAACTGGTGTTTAGCAAAAGTGGTATGGTGTGTACGTGGTAGTGATCTGGTACAGGTGGAAAAACAATATCAGCTCGATGTTTTTTGGTAGTTTTAATTGGCACACGATGTTTTTTTCAGAATACACTGCAGCACAAGCAGTTTCCTCACTGATAGCACTTAGCAGTCCTTAGTTCCTCTGTAGGGTATCTGTAGGGCTTGCAATGCATTACTTTAAGAACTGCTCTTTGTGCTCTTTCTAATTTTAGAAAGTAGGTCTTTCAGGGCCCACCCCATACTGGCAGGCAGTTTGCAAGAAGTGGTTGACAGAGCGATGAGTAGACAACTCGGAGAGTACTTGTGTCAGCTGAGTAGCGTAGTTTAAAAAAAATGAAAATAAGTTTCCGTATCCTTGCTACCAAGTTGTCTACGTGAGTATGCCAGTTGAGATGTCTGTCTATCAACACGCCCAGGTACTTTATATTTGTTGTTATTGACAGTACAGGGCACGTACACGAAAGAAGTCTTGAGTGCTCTGGACATGAGTGACCTTTTATTAAAAGCGACCTATCAGGCTGGGATTTTTTACTTATAGAAAATGGTACTACTTTAGTGTTTCCTGAATTTAATGTTAAAAGATGATTCGCGAGCCAATTCATTACCGCGTCCAATGCCGACTGAGCATGCATTTCCACTTCTCTCCAGTCCGCGCCATGCACAAGCAGTGCTGTGTCATCTGCGTATGTAAAAACTGAGCAATTTGTGAGGGGTAGAGAACACAAGTCATTAATGTAGATGAGGAAGAGCGTTGGGCCTAGAATGCTTCCTTGTGGGACGCCGTACTCAATGTTTGCCTTATCACTGACTACTTCACCTATCTTAACAAGTTGGTACCTGTTTTTGAGGTAACTCGTGATTATATCTAGGGCAATACCACGTATACCTATGCGTTCCAATTTTGATAAGAGTTTCGGGACAGGGACAGAGTCAAATGCTTTGGATATATCTAGAAACATACCTAGGCTTCTCATTCTTATCCATATGTCTAGTTGCTTTTTCAGAGAAAGCCACAACCGCATCTTCAGTAGATATCCCAGTTCTAAAGCCATATTGATTGCCTGAGAAAAAACTATTTGCACGAAGGTAGCCTCGCAAACCACTTTTGTCAGTTAATGATGATCCAAATCAACAATATAACGATTTTTTCAGTATGTATTGCACACAATTTGAAAACACATTTGTCCCTAAAACAATATCTGTAAATAGTAACGCTTCTTTTAACGACTGGGCCACCATTGGTATTCATAAGAGTCGAAAACGACTTTATGAGCTGTATGAAGAGCGGACTTATATAAACACTGTAGAATTTAATTTGTATGTTAAGAATTATTCTAAATTATTTAAAAAAGTTTGTTTCATAGCAAAGTCACGTTACTTGAGTTCAAAAATTAAAAATAGTAGTAATGTGATTAAAATGACATGGAACATTATAAATAGCGAAACGGGAAGGTCTTGCAATCGAAATAGTGACTACAGCCTTGCTATTGGCGATAATATTTTAAATTCAGACACTCAAGTTGCCACAGCCTTTGAAAATTTATTTGCGGATATTCCCGTATCGACTACTAAATCGCTAAACTCGTCACCTGCTGCTGCCGAGTCTTTACTAAGGGAAAACGTTTCAGTCTGTGATTCCGAATTTAATTTTCAATATGTCACCTGTAAAGATATAATTAAAACTTTTCACACCTTAAATGTTAAAAAGACTGCCGATCTATGGGGTCATTCTGTAGACGTTGCTAAATCCATTATAAACATTGTAGCTCCTTCATTAGCTGTAATATTTAACGATTGTATTGACCATGGTGAGTTTCCTGATCTAATGAAATATAGTAAAATAATACCATTGATTAAATCGGGTAGCACATCAGACCCCACTAATTATAGACCCATTTCAGTACTACCCACCTTTAGTAAAATTTTTGAAATATTAATTTTGGCACAAATGCAAAGTTTTTTCAATAAACATAAGTTATTACATAAAAAACAGTTCGGTTTCACAAAGGGTCGTTCAACTACTGATGCCGGTGTTGAACTTTTAGGACACATTTATAATGCCTGGGAGGACAAATGCGATGCTTTGGGTATTTTTTGCGATTTATCTAAAGCTTTCGATTGCGTTCTTCATGAAACATTAATCAGGAAACTACACCACTACGGAATCCGTAACGCCTCTCTGGATCTTCTTATTTCATATTTGAGTGATAGGATTCAGAGAGTTGATGTCAACGGGAAAAGATCTCCCGGATCCGTAGTAAGAATAGGGGTACCCCAGGGCTCAATTCTTGGTCCATTTTTGTTTCTTATTTACATAAATGACTTGCCTTACCTCATAAAGGATAATCATGACATAGTATTGTTTGCAGACGACACTTCTCTTTTATTTAAACTCAAACGTCAGCAGTTAGTTACGGATGATGTTAATAGCGCCCTGGCAAAAGTCGTTAATTGGTTTAATGTTAATAATTTACTCCTAAATGAGAAAAAAACTAAATGTATTAAGTTTACGATACCCCATGTAAGACAAGTGGAAACCATTGTACTAATTAAGAATGAAGAGTTGAAACCGGAAGATAGCACAGTGTTCCTAGGCATAACTTTGGATGCCAAGCTTCAGTGGGGCCAGCATATAGACAAATTGTCGAAAAAACTTAGCTCTGCAGCATACGCCGTTAGAAGAATTCGTGAGTTAACTGATTTAGAGACAGCCCGTTTAGTTTACTTTAGTTATTTCCATAGCGTGATGTCGTACGGTATTCTCTTGTGGGGCAATGCCGCCGATATTCAGACAATATTTGTTTTGCAAAAAAGGGCAATTCGTTCAATTTATAAATTAAGACCCAGATACTCCCTCAGAGAAAAATTTAAAGAGATTAATATTCTTACTGTGCCTTCTCAGTTTATTTATGAAAACCTTTTGTACGCACACAAAAATATTAATTTGTTTAAAAAATACAGTGATATCCACAACATAAATACGAGGAACAAACACAAATTTGTTGTTCCTGTAACGAGGCTCAAAAAAATAGGGGGTACGTTCAGATGCCAATGTATACGTTTTTACAATAAACTTCCGAGCCAAATTCAAGCACTAAGCCTAAATAAATTCAAATCGTTTATAAAACGGAAGCTGTGCTTGAAAGCCTACTATCATGTTAACAACTATCTCGAAGATAAAAAGGCTTGGGATTAAGCTGCTCCAATGAAATTTGCTCTGTGAATGTCGAAATTTCGGACTTCGCTTGTTTATTATTAATTCCTTTCTTTTATACACTCTGACATTGAATGATTTGACATGAATACTTATTTCAGTATTTTTATTATTTTTTTACTTTTTTATTTTATTTTATGTTACATTTACCTACTGACTTGACAGGAATATTTACGTATCTTACTTTTTTATTATTATTGACATATGATTTTTGTGATTTTTATTGACATTGATTTTGTAAATTATTATTAATTTTATTTGATTATTGTGAATGTGGGGACCATGTGGGTTTCATTTTTATATATTTTTGTTTGTTTTCTTTTTTTTTTTCTCTCCCACAACTGTCTGGCAGTTTGAGTACTATAAGCGACCTACCCAAATGTCCTTTCTTTGGTATTGTTCGTCGTTTCGTTGAGCTCCTTGAGTTATAAGTCGAGCTACACGATAACTGACGAATGCTTGCACTGACTGGACAGGTCCACTCAAATCTGTGTGGTTCTTTCTTCAAAAGACCATCTCAGACACTATTCTGCATAGTCCTCATGTGAATTAAGCAAAATTATGTCTGGACTTCAAAAGAGACTATGACCTCTGAGTTTGTTTCGGCTGTTTCTTCTCAGAGTAGTCAGGTACGAAACACCGGCCCCATCTAGTTTAAAAAAAAAAAATGACGTGTAAAAGTGTTTGTAAAAACCTACTTGCAAAATAAACATCATTTATCAAACGTTTGTTATGGATCTTCTCTAGTATCTTAGACAAAGATGGTAGAATGGAGATTGGTCTATAATTGTTTACTCTATCCCCCCCCTTATGGATTGGATAAGAGAGGGCTTTTTTAAAGGTGTCAGGGAAGATACCAGTTGAAATCGCTAGATTGCATATGTGGGTAATGCCCCATGCATTAGGCTCTTACGTGTCAGTTTCAGAATGCTGGTGGAGATACCGTCAATTCCTACTGCTGAATCCGATTTCAGGTTGTTTAGAATCCCTTCAACCTCTTCGTCATCGGTTTCCAGAATATACATCGAATTGGACGCTGGCAGTGAACTGGGAGGGAGTGACAATTTTGAACTACCTTGTTTAGTTTTAGTGGCGGTTTCCCTATGCTGATAAAATAGCTGTTGACTGCGTTTGCTGCTCTTTGCTCGTGTTTTTCAGTTTTCAGGAGATTGTAGGTGGGTTGGTGGAGGGTTTGGTGTGTGTTATTGTTTTTATTAGGTCCCAGGTAGCCTTAGGGTCATTCTTCCTTTTTCTAAACCCCTTTTTTTTCCTAGTTAATTTTGAGTTTTCACAACAAAGAGTTGCAGAAATTACGGTACCGTCAGTAAGTTACTTTTAGAATAGCATTTTCTGGGTCAGATTTTTGTTTTGATGCATTTTATCCCTATTACGGATACATCGAAGCAGATCGGGAGTGATCCATGGCTTTATTTTCGTTTTTTATTTAGGACCTTAATGAATCGAGTAAAGTTATCAATAATTAGTCTTAAAATGGACACCAGAATGTTAGCAGCTTCGTTGGCTTCATTTGCCATGAGGACGGGGAAAACTTGAAATGAAGCGTCTAGGCTGTTAATAAACTACGCAAAGACTACGAAAAGTAGAGAATTTGCTTCAATAAATTCAGGTTCAGAAACTGAACACTGAAGTGAAGTTTTTGTAAACATGACAACACCGTCACTCTGATTTTTTGTATTTTATGTAAAGTGGGCGTTGTAACCATTTAAGGTATATAGTAGTTTTCCGTAACCAGCATTCAGTCAAGACTGTGGTATCGAAAGATTTTAATTGGTGCAAGAAAGCTACCAGGCCATCGAAGTTTTTGTTTGTATTGTATTGTTTAACGGGCTGGTGTCCGCAACTCCACGTCAAAGCGCGTATTTTGCGTTTTTGTTTATGCTGCGAATATTAAGGTGTAGTACTGTTATTTGTTTAGTTGCGTTGTTCATAAATCTTGAGCAGTCATCTACCGAGATTTTATATGATTTACATATTTGATATGCATCCAAGTCTGTCACAAGTTGATCTATATGATAAGCCATTAGTTATGTAGTGAATTATGCCATAATGCGATTGACCTCTGAGCTTAAACCTGGTTTGCTGAAACAACAGCTTTATACTATGTCTCCGTGCCGAAAATTTAGTTTGAGTTCTGTTTGTGTGTATGGTGATTGGAAGATACAGCGTATTTGCAGCATTCCGGGTGAGCGTGTGTTTTTTTTTAATGATTAATCAGTTAAAGAAAGTAAAAGGTTTACCTAAAAGTAAGCAAAGTGGTTGCTATAAAGCAAAATAATAGATAAATAAAAACAGTCATTGCGGTTTTTTCAGGTCTTCTTTCAGTCATTGCGGTTTTTTCAGGTCTTCTTTCTCAGATTTTATGAAAATCTCCCTCAAGCTTACGTAAAAATATCTTATTGTTCTTACACCAGCAGAATTTATAATTGTTTTGACTAGCAAATTCTCTTGCAAGGAAGTACAATTTTTTGACAGATTGAGACAAGTATTCGCTTACATATATGGGACGGTTTTCAAAGTTGTGACCAAGTTGTGTAGAGTTAAGCTTTTCTCCTTTCTCCCGGTTATTATTATAGGACCGAATTAAGGTAGTGAGCTCCGTTTTTATCGGGATTGTAGAAAATTCAAAATTATTGGTCTAACTGCACCCGGTTTACCAGGCATCGGTCCTTGCAAAAAGGAAGGGGTCCCCCTTCCTTTTGCTGACTCTCTTTGAGGCGCGCGTGGAAAACGAACGCGCCGTCGACACGGCCTGTCGTCACGGCCCGGCGCCCGGGGCGTCTCCCACGGCGGCCGGGACGTTGTGAGGTTCTCTCCCTCTCACGTTCCGCCACCTCCTTCTCTAGCATTACTGCTTCGCAGAAGGAGGTGACGGCGTCCCATTCCGTCTCGCTCCGGACCATGGCTTGCACCAGGATGCAGAACGGGACCTAAGTTCTATATCTTGCAATTTGGTCTCTAAGCTTTCAAATGCTTGTTTGTAGTATGTTCGCTCTTTCTCTAGAGAATAAATACGCAGTTGCACTTCTTCAAAACTTTGGTTGAACCACTCAACAGCTTTCTCAATCTCTGAGTTGGTTTCCTGGATTTGAAGCGATTGAGTTTTCAATACTGCTATTTCAGAAACTATTGTTTTTAAGGTGGTCAAATGTTCATTTAATACTTTGGCCTACTCACTCTTCCATGAAATAAGCATTTCTTTCAGTTCTTAAATTTCAGTTGGTTTTAGAAAAGTTTCATCGTATCTTATGCCTTTATTGGCTCTAGAGGTTGTATCAACGCATTCTAGGTTCTCTCTAACTAAGACGGACGCCACATCTGGTTCCGAATGAGCCTCAGATATGCCCGCAGACTTTGCGGGAGACCGCTAAAGTTTCGGCAATTTGTCGATGACTCGAATAAAAAGTGAGCAGCGGAAGAATAATTTTTTATAACTGTGTTGGTAATTCAAACGTTCTGCTTGAATTGGGGTAATTTTTCTTGGCTGGCAACTTTGATTAATGCCAAATGTCAAATTAGTTTAAAAGGGTAGGTATCAGGGCAGGATAAAGTAGATGACTTTTGTTATGTCGGTGACAGTTGACACTGATGACAGCCGGCGGTGAATGAAAACGAAGAGTGAAGTGTGGTTTATCCAGCAACTATTCATACATGGGGGTACTTGAAAATATGTTTGCAATGTACTTACAAAAAGCACGATTAGTTTTTTTTGCGTTTTCTCCCACAAACATTAATGGTTATCGCCACAAACAATATCACTTATGTGTTATTCGCACAATCAGTATACATTAGTCAAGAATGCACTTTGTTTACACTACTTTTCACATTAAAAATATGGAGACTCTATGAGTTACGTGTTGACGATTTGATAGTTTTCAACAGAAAAAAGATTTTGAGACCGTTTGTAACACCAAGAAGGTTAATATTTGTGAAATAGTTTTAGGGAAAGTATATAAAATAACATGGTGACGTTAGTTATGACCACACGCTAAAATATATTTGCTTGCATATTTTATAATATTTAAAACTGTTACCATGATATTTAAAAATCAAGTGGACTGATTCGACGTTTGATCAAGTTTCCAGAAACAAAGAGTTAAAATTTAACAAAAAAGTGCATAATTGTATCTGGTCAGTTTTTTTTTGTTAGTCTATTAAGTGTCCCACTGCTGGGCAAAGGCCTCCCCTTTCTCCTTCCAAACCTCTCTATCCTGTGAAATATCTGGCCATGTTTGCCTCGCGAATATTTCAGTTAGTGGAAAATAATTGTAATTGAAGTTACTGCGTTGACTCTTCAAAATCCGTAAATCTCCCGTCTGAATAACTAATCACATTTCCTTTAAACTCCAGCAGAAGGAATTATTATTAACTGAAGTCAATTGTTGTTGCCTCAAATTATAAATTCCTAAACAAAGCCATTAAAACTTTGGTTCGAACCCAACTCTTTGTCTTAAATGTTGTTAGGTACCCATTTATAAATATCGGAGAGGTGAAAAGCCTCCTTCGGGATTATGAATCAAAATATTTTTGATCAGGTTTATTAGTATATATATATAAATAATATATAAAATATTAGTTTTTTCCCCGTAATAAGAAGTAACAAATTGAAGATTTTGTTTAATATTACTTACATTAAAACAAAATTAATTCTTAACACATTGTAAGGCAGGTCGTGCCTGGGCTGTGGCACCCCCCCCCTCCGAAAAGCCGGCTCCGGCGAAACCGGCGACGAGTAAACAGGCGGCCAAAAAAGGGAAGGGCAAGGCAGCTGCACAAGTGGACACTGTGCCAACGCCAGTGCCCACGGCGAATGGGCCAGTGCCTGCGGCACGGCAGCTGCCGCCGCCACCACCGCCCCCCCAGCCCCCTACACCTCCCTCGGCTGAAGCCGGATGGCAGGTGGTCGGGGAGAAAAAGAAGGGGCGAAAGGCGGCCAAAAAGGCCCGGATTGAGGAGCGGCAGCGCCAGCATAGGGCGCGAAAGATCGCGGCTAGGCTCCGCGCCCCGAAGACCGCGGCTGTAGTGATTACACTACAGCCGGAAGCGGAAAAGAGGGGCGTGTCTTACCGCGATTTGCTGGCGAAGGCGAAGGAGACGGTGGATCTCGGGGAGCTCGGGATCACCGGGGGCCTCCGGCTTAAGGTCACCGCGACGGGGGCACGCATGCTGGAGATCCCCGGTGAAACCAGCGGCTCGTCCGCTGACGCTCTGGCGGAAAAGCTCAGAGCGTCCCTAAACGCGGACGAGGCCCGAGTGTCCAGGCCCGTGAGATGCGCAGACCTGCGCATTCTGGGTCTGGACGACTCGGTGACCAAGGAGGAGGTGGTGGCCGCCGTCGCCAGGTCCGGTGGGTGTCCTGCTGAGCAGGTCAGGGCAGGCGCCCTACGCCCGGACCTCACGGGTATGCATACCGTTACGGTATGCTGCCCTGTGACGGCGGCCAAAGCTATAGTGGAGGGCCGTAGGCTACTGGTGGGCTGGGTTTCAGCGCAGGTGAAGCTGCTGGAGCCCAGACCTCTGAGGTGCTATCGCTGCCACGTGGGACACCACGTGTCAGTACAGTGCGCCTCGGAGGTTGACCGCAGCGGCCTCTGCTTCCGCTGCAGCCAGCCGGGTCACATGTCCGCAGCTTGCTGCACCACGCCGCACTGCGGTGCATGTGCGGCAGCTGGCAAGCCGGCCGATCACCGGGCTGGGAGTAAGGCCTGCGTTACACCCACCAAAGCCACCAGAGGCAAGGGTAGGCCCTCCGCCGCCACCGCCACCGTCGCCACCGCCGCAGCCGCAACTGCCGCCGCTGCCGCTGTCGCCGCCACAGTGGGGCCCTCACAAGGGCCCAGGGAGGAGGAAGCGGCAATGGAGTGCCAATAACGGCCCCATTACGCTTCCTCCAAGCGAATATCAACCACTGCGCCTGCGCTCAGGATCTGTTGCTCCAGAGCATGGCGCAGTGGTCGATAAACATCGCTGTGGTCGCTGAGCCGTATTTTGTCCTGCCCAGGGAAGACTGGGTGGCGGACCTTAGCGGCTCAGTGACCATTGTGTCGTCGGCCGCCGCCGGCACCCCGACCCTTGAAAGTGTCAGAAGGGGTCGGGGATGCGTAGCAGCACGGTTCGGGGAGATTGTCGTGGTGGGAGTCTACTTCTCCCCGAGCCGAACTCTCGCCGAGTTCCACAACTCCCTTGCGGAGTTGAGTGTCGTCGTCGGAAACCAATCCCTCCCCGTACTTGTCCTCGGGGACTTCAACGCCAAGAACTTGGCTTGGGGTTCCCGTTGCACAGACGTGCGGGGAAGAATGGTGGAGGACTGGGCCCTGGAGAAGGGCCTGGACGTCCTAAATCGGGGTTCTGTCCCCACGTGTGTGCGGATGCGGGGCGAGTCGGTGGTGGACATTTCGTTCGCTAGCCCCGCTCTGTCGCCGCGTGTCATTGACTGGCGTGTCATGGAGGGGGTGGAGACCTATTCCGACCACCGGTACATCCGGTTCGACGTCTCCACCCAGACCTCAAGCGCGCCGGTCCAACAGGCCCCGAGTGGTCCGCGTTGGGCGCTAAAGCAGCTGGACCGGGAGCTCCTCCTGGAAGCCTCGATCGTGCAGGCCTGGGTGACATCACCGGACAGGCCTGCCGACATTAATAATGAGGCAGGGTGGTTCCAGGAGGCCATGTCCGATATATGCGACGTGGCAATGCCCCGAGTCCGGCCAGGAAGCGCCCGACGTCAGGTGTACTGGTGGTCGCGAGAGCTGACGTCTCTGCGCGAGGCGTGCGTGGCTGCGCGACACCTGTACGCCAGGCATCGCAGGCTCCGCATTCGCCCACCGAATGCGGCAGCCATCGAGGCGGAGCTTTATGAGGGGTACAGAGCGGCGAAGACCGCCCTCCGCGAGGCTGTCCTGCGGGCCAGGGATCTGGCCCGCGAGGAGTTGCTGGGGACTCTCGACAGAGATCCGTGGGGGCGCCCTTACAAGATGGTGCGGGATAAACTCCGCACCTGGGCCCCCCCACTGACGCAGAGTCTCCGGCCTGAGCTCGTGGAGGACGTGGTGAGCACTCTGTTCCCTACGCGGGGAGAACATCCCCCCCCGCCTATGGCTCCGCCACCTGCGGTGCTGGAAGCGGACCACCAGGATGACGACGACGACACTCCGGAAGTGACTGGGGTAGACCTGAGAGTGGCGGTACGCAGGCTCAGTGCCAAAAATACCGCCCCGGGACCCGATGGCTTGCCTGGCAAAGCCTGGGTCCTGGCCTTGGAGGCTCTCGGGCCCCGACTGGAGGGGCTCTTAAGCGCATGCTTGGAGAGAGGCCAGTTCCCGCTTCGTTGGAAGACGGGGAAGCTGGTCCTCATTCGGAAGCCGGGGCGCCCTGCGGACTCTCCGTCCGCATACCGGCCCGTGGTGCTGCTCGACGAGGTGGGCAAGCTCTTTGAAAGAGTCATTGCAAACCGCCTCGCCGAGCACCTTACGGGGACGGGGCCGGATCTTGCGGAACACCAATTTGGTTTCCGCAAGGGGCGCTCTACGGTGGACGCCATCATGCGCGTGAGAACCCTCACGACGGGGGATGCGGTGTGCAGGGGTGGGGTTGTCTTGGCGGTGTCTCTCGACATCGCCAACGCCTTCAACTCCATGCCCTGGAGCTGCACTGGAGGCACTCCGGTATCACCGGGTGCCGACCTACCTCCGTCGAGTGGTCGGGGACTACCTGACGGACAGGGCAGTCATTTACCCCAGTCGCAGTGGAGAATGGAACCGGCGAGAGATGTCGTGCGGTGTTCCACAGGGATCGGTTCTAGGGCCTTCCTTGTGGAACATCGGGTACGACTGGGTGCTGCGCGCCGACCTCCCTAGTGGTGTCAGCGTAGTTTGCTACGCTGACGACACGCTGGTGCTGGCACAGGGGGGGTCGCACGAGGCGGCGGCCGAAGCTATGACACGCGGGGTTGCGATAGTCGTTGAGAGGATCCGGCAACTGGGTCTCGAGGTGGCATTGCACAAGTCCGAGGCCATGTGCTTTCATGGGCCTCGGAATGCGCCACCTCCGGGATCCTTACTCACGGTAGGAGGGGTATCCATCGGTGTCGAGTCGACTTTGAAGTACCTAGGACTCGTCCTCGACAGCCGGTGGAACTTCGTGGAGCACTTCCGACGTTTGGCCCCCAAACTGGAACGGACTGGGGCTGCCTTCAGGCGGCTCCTGCCCAACCTGGGGGGGCCGAACGCCTCCTGCCGGAGGCTCTACGCGGGAGTCGTGCGGTCCATGGCCCTTTACGGGGCCCCTGTGTGGGCGCGTTCCTTGAGGCTGCGTGCAGCCCACTACCTGAACGCGCCCCAAAAGGTGGTAGCCGTAAGGCTGGCCCGTGGGTACCGCACGATCGCCCGCGAGGCGGCGTGCCTCCTTGCCGGATTGCCGCCATGGGATCTGGAGGCGATAGTCCTCGCGCGCCTGCATGAATGGCGCGCGGAGGCGCTTCGCCGGGGGGAAACTCCGCTGCCGCGACAAATTGTCGCTCAGCGGACAGACTTCCGGCGGGATCTCATGGCGACATGGAGAGAGCGACTGTCGCAACCCCGTGCAGGGCACGCCACGATAGTGGCGATAAGTCCCCTCTTTGAGGAGTGGCTAGAGAGACGCCACGGCGTTCTCACCTTCCGCCTGACGCAGGTCCTCACCGGACACGGTGTTTTCGGGAGGTTCCTGCACCGAATCGGGCGGGAGGAAACGCCCGGGTGTTTCCATTGCGAGGATCGACCGGAGGACACGGTGGAGCACACGGTGGAGGTGTGCCCCGCGTGGGCGGAGCACCGCCGTGCCCTCGAAGCGGCGATTGGCGGCGGCGACCTCTCGCGTCCGGCCCTGGTGCAAGCCATGGTCCGGAGCGAGACGGAATGGGACGCCGTCACCTCCTTCTGCGAAGCAGTAATGCTAGAGAAGGAGGTGGCGGAACGTGAGAGGGAGAGAGCCTCACAGCGTCCCGGCCGCCGCGGGAGACGCCCCGGGCGTCGGGGGCCACGTGGTGGCCCCCGGCCACCGTAGGCGCGGGCCTGTGGACGGTGGGCTATGGGCTAGCTCGCCGTCCGTCCGTCTCATGACGACAGGCCGTGTCGACGGCGCGTTCGTGTTCCACGCGCGCCTCAAAGAGAGTCAGCAAGGGGAAGGGGTCCGCAAGGACCGATGCCTGCCGGGGTTGCGGGACTGTTCGAAAGAGATACCGTGACCCCGGAACACAAAGGGCGATGAAGGAACATGGATGGGTTTTAGTCAGTAAAAGTCTGACACTCCCTCCTGCTCCGCCCAGAGCGGGAGAAGTCATTTGATGATTTCCCATCCGAAAAAAAAAAAAAAAAAAAAGGCAGGTCGTGCCTTTGTGTTTAGAGACTTTCCTTGAATAAACTTTTCTTAAATTGAATACCTATGTGTCATAGTTTATAAATAATTTTTTTCATTACTGTACTCTCTCTAGTTGCTGAGCTATCCAGCTGCGAAACTGTCCAGCTGAGAATCTGTCCAGTTGCTACAGAGGCGATTTTTCGAGTACTAGTTGTTTTCCAATTGAACTGATATTTTGCACACACCTTCGGTTCTGGTGACATTACATTTTTATAACAGACATGACTTGATCCTGCAGCCAGGATCACCTCCTCACGAGGGAACTCCTCAACAGTGAATAAATAGCACAGATAAGGATTTATCTATCAACATTGATCGCGTATACAATGTTCGTTACATTGTATACGCGATCAATGTTGATAGATAAATCCAATTTTCTTCGTTTCATTTGGTTTTTTTTTTCAAGTTGAATTTATGTAGGTACATTTTCCCAAAAATATCCAAAAATATCAAGACTTTTCGTAAGGTTAAATTGGATCGACGCGTGGCAAAGTGCAAATAGTTTGTAGTGAATGAAAGAGTCGACGAAGTTCGTACAAACGTTGTAGCGACTACAGTGGTGTGACGAGGTCGTACTGTGAGCGAGTATTGCAAATACTATAAAGGTTTGGAAGAGTAAACCTAAATTAAAAATCAATCAAAGTTACTTAGGGTTATCATCATCATCATTTCAGCCGAAACACGTCCATTGCTGGACATAGGCCTACCCCAAGTGTCGCCACATTGACCGGTCCCGTGTGACTGGCATCCAGCGGATTCGTGCAACCTTCACCAGGTCATCGCTCCACCTAGTGGGAGGCCTTCCAACGCAACGTCTTCCGGTTCGCGGTCGCCACTCCAGAACTTTTCGGCTCCATCGGCCATCCGTTCTGCGAGCAATGTGCCCTGCCCACTGCCACTTAAGTTTGGCAATTCTTCGGGCTATGTCGGCATCGAGCATATCCCTCTCCATTGCCCTGTGGGTGACTTTAAGCCTTCTGATGAGGCCCATTGTGAGCGACCACGTTTCGGTCCCGTAGGGACTTAGGGTTATATTAATTTATAAATGTATTTAATATTGTTATGTTTTGGCTTTATAAAGTTATAATCATAACAACATCACGCCTGTAATCCGCGAAGGCTTAGGCTGAGGCGTGTGTACAAGTTGTAATCAAGGGATCAAATACAAAAATACACTACTAAAGCTTATGTCATTAAATACTTAATTGAGGCAGGCTTATACTTAGACATTTATTAAGATGGTGGTCTAAATAGAAAGTAAAAGTAAGATTTATTTTTGGTTTTAAGTTCTAATTAAAATCCTGTCTTGTCTATTCTACGCGCTGTGTCTACATTAATTATAATCCAACTTTCCTCTCGCAGTTCTGCTGTATCTTTGTGCTCTTCTATCTTTTGTGTGTACAAAAATTAATTAAATTATTTGAAGTTGCGTAACATTTGAAATAAGCACTACATTGATGGATCAACATCGCCTCACCATTGTTTCTATGAAACTCAATGCAAGTGTTTCATAGTTGTTGTTGTTGTAGTTACACACATGCACACGCATGCATATACGGCAATTAAATGATCGGGATTATTCGGGATCAGCTAGTATAGATGATGTTAACAGCGACCTGATCATGATTTACAACACTAGCACTAGCACAAGTGTGCTATGAGCATTAGATTCGCTGTCAGTTAAACCTGAGCCACTCCCAACAAAATTGAATAACGTCTGCTTCTGGCCAAACATGTGAAACTGACAAGATAAATATAAACTAGTTCAGACACTTTATCCCGGGATCGAATCCCGCGGGGTTTTCTTATTACCGCACACTGTTTTCCTTCACTGTAAGCCGGGGTTATCAGGGTAGTGATGGACTAATGGGATTTACAGAGCTCATTGATCAAATATTTTTTTATTTACTGGGTATAAATAGCAGCTTTATCCATGATATCAGGCCATTAAAAAGTTTATGACGAATTCATATGACGTATAAAAATTCTTATTGCGTTTTCATTAACCATTTAGATAGCTAACGATTTTACTTTTCTTTAAATGTGAATGTGTGTGAAACGTGTGGAAATCAGCTTGACCGTGGCCTGTCTACCGGGGTGGCTCAGCTGGTGCAGCTTTTGGAACACCTGCCTCCTGAAGGGTTCTGTAACATAAGGACGGGTGTTACCAGTGGAGACATCACAATATAGTTCCGTGCCTGTGCCTGCCAATTGCACTTTACACAACTTGAGTGACGTGGTGTTGTTGTTTAAGAGACCCTGCAGCTCGTGGTCGTTATGCTGGGATTGTGCAAGAGCTGCGTAATTACACGCTGGTACTGCCACTGACTCCACACGTGAGAGCGCGTCTGCCACAATGTTGTCCCTGCCTGCGACAAACCGGATATCTGTAGTGAACTGAGCAATGTAGTCCAGGTACCGGTATTGCCTCGGTGAACAATTGTCGCGGTTTTGTGCATACACATATGAGAGGGGTTTGTGATCCGTGTAAATGGTGAAGTGCCTTCCCTCGACCATGTGCCGGAAGTACCTGACTGCGTCGTAGATGGCTAAGAGCTCCCTGTCGTATGGGCTATACTTCTTCTGTGACGCTGACAGGCACCTGGAGAAAAATGCTAGTGGCTTCCATGTGACACCTGCTTTCTGCTGCAATACTGCGCCCATAGAGGTGTCTGAAGCGTCTGTAAATATCGCCAGCTCGGCGTTGGGCTCTGGGTGAGCAAGCAAAGCTGCCCTAGATAAGCTACCCTTACAAGCGTTAAAAGCGTCGAGCATTTCTTGCGACAGAGTAATAGCTTGCGTTCCCTTTGTTTTAGGCCCTGTAAGAACGACGTTGAGTGGCGATTATAAGCGAGCGGCATCCGGGACAAAACGGCGGTAAAAGTTGAACATACCCAGGAAGCGACGCATCTCCTTGACGGTCCTGGGAGCTGGGAAGTCCTGGATTGCCTGCACCTTCTCGGGTAGCGGGCGAACACCTTCCTCTGATACTTCGTGTCCTAGGAAAGTGATGATGGCACTGCCAAACTCACACTTGGCCGAGTTAATGACAATTCCATACTGGGATAACCGCTTCAGGAGCTGATGCAGGTGTTCGGTGTGCTGGGCTGCTGTCTCTGAGAACAGAAGAATGTCATCCAAATAGCAGTAGCAGAACGGCAGCCCGCGTAGCACCTCATCCATAAAGCGTTGAAACGTTTGCGCGGCATTCCTGAGGCCAAAGGTCATGAAAGGAAATTCGAATAGTCCGAATGGTGTAGTGATTGCTGTCTTGTGAATGTCAGCTGCCTGGACAGGTATTTGATTGTATGCCTTTATGAGGTCAATTTTGCTGTATATTCTACTGCCAGACAGCTGATGTGAGAAGTCCTGTATGTGTGGGATGGGGTATCTATCTGGAACGGTGCGGGCATTGAGTGCCCTGTAGTCACCGCATGGCCGCCAACTGTTGTCCTTCTTAGGAGCGAGGTGAAGAGGGGATGACCACGAACTCTCTGACGGCCGGGCCGTGCCGTTGGCTAGCATGGCCTCGAACTCCTTCTGTGCCACCTTCAGTTTGTCTGGGGCAAGACGGCGAGGTCGTCCAGTGATAGGCGGACCTGGTGTGGTGCGGATGTGATGCTCGGTACCGTGACTGACCTGTTTCTGTGTTCCCGCAGGCCGCGTGACTTCCGGGTACTGGCGAAGTATCTCGTGGTACTCCGTGTTGCCTCCTACGGACTTCACTGAGGCGATCACTGCTGCAGAACCGGCCGCAGACGACGCTGGCGAAGACAGCTGGGTCAACCCATCGATCAGCCGGTAACTCTTGAGGTCTACCAGGATGTTGTAATGCGCCAAGAAGTCGGCGCCTATGATTGCCTTGGTGACATCTGCAACCACGAACTTCCACGTGTACACGCGGCGAAGCCCTAAATTCAAGTGGAGCTCCACCCAACCGTACGTGTCGATGGCAGTTCCGTTTGCCGCGTATAACTGGTACGCCGTCCTGCTGCGCCGCTGTGGTAGGGCTGCACGTGGGTACACGCACAGATCGGACCCAGTGTCCACTAGGAACGTGGTTTTAGAGTCCCGATCTGTCACGAATAGGCGGCGTGGTTTGTTAGGGCAGCCATTTGCCGCTATTTCCGGCTGCCGGCGACGTTTCCCGCGTACGTACATGGCGACCTGCACCGCGTGGCCCTGTCACCAAACCTGTTGTGGTACCAGCAGTGAGCATCGTTCCACGTGCTGCCGGAGCGTGAGCGACTGCGGCGTCGGCCTGGGGTCGGCTCTCTGCCACCACGCCGGTACCTTTCTGTGGAACGCGAGCGATGGTGTACCTGACCTTGCCTCTGTAGAGCCGCTACCTGTAGACATAACTCTGCCATGCACTGTTTCAGCTCCGCGATGTCACTGCTGGTGCTCGTGCTCGCCACGGCGGGAGGTGTCGTGAGCGCTGGCCGCGCTGGCGCGATCTCGTGCACGCGGTCGGCCAAATCTGCGACAGACTGAAGTGGGAGATTAGGTTGGGAAGCAATTACCGTCTGTATGTTCGTCGGCAACCTGCTCGCCCAAAACGTGGCCAGGAATGTGTCTGGTACATGTGGTCCGGCCAAAGTCTGAAGGTGCCGCAAGAACTGCGATGGCTTCCGGTCGCCGAGCTCCTCTTGAGTGAGGATTTGCTGAACCCTTTTCTCACGTGAGTCGGATAGCCGACGTATGAGCTCAGCCTTCAGCTTGGCGTATTTTTCCTGTGCAGGTGGGTTCTCGATTATGTCTCGAGCCTCTACCATGTAGCGATGGTCTAGCTGGCCCACGACCGTGTAAAATTTTGTGGTGTCGGCGGTAATGCCGGCTATGGCAAACTGACCTTCTACTTGGGCAAACCAAAGTGTCGGATCCTCAGGCCAGAAAGGCGGCAACTTCACGCCGACTCTGCACACGTCCTGCTTGACCTCTGCTGCGCCCGCCTGTGCTCCCTGCTCTGTTTCGGTAGGCATCTTAGCTCCACGTGGCTTCTGTGCTCCTTGTCGGGGTCACCAATGAAGTGTATGGAGGGAACGACGAATGAAACGGCGGTCCGGAATATAATTTCTATATTATAAACTTCTCGACACTTACAGTAGGCTTAACGCTACAAATAGTCGGAGACGACAGAGAACAATTTACTCAATACAGACACTAGGCTGCGGAGATGATATTGAGGCGTTTAGCGATATCTAGGTCTACGAAACAAGTCTAGATTTTGGTTGAAGATGTAGCGTGTACAAGTCGGGAGGCCAAAACGAGTACTGAACTCAATGACCATGCCTAATTGATTTTTGGACAGTCTTATGTTCCGACGGAGGCCGAGCTTAGCCGAACGCGCCCGAAGTTGCGTTCGGAAAGGTATACACCAGTACATTACAATGTATGCTTATATTTTGTACAGTGTAAATATTTATTGGTACTGCTAAATTTGTAAATAGACATTATGTGTGATATAAATATAGCAACTAAATAAATGTGTATATTTCTATTAATAAATGTTAGTTTAATTAAACCCAAAGACAATACTCGTGTTTTCTGTTTGATGTCTATGATTTGACATTTGTTCGAATTTGACAACTCTGTGTAACGGGAAAATAACATGTACTTGTATTGTGAAGTGTTTACATTTTTGATTTTAAAGTTAATTATAAGATAAATAAAAGTTAAATGCCGGTGTAGCGACGACCGCCACATAAGTATAACAATTTCTATAACACAAACAAACAAAAAACCCCGTCAACTGAAACACCAACTTCACTGTGATTTAACTAAATAATTTGAACTTCCCAACGGGTGGAAAATGTAAACTGACTTCTGTAAAGTGATTTAAACTTGTGTCACAGAGTTTAATTGTAGATACTAAGTTTTACATGTTTTACGGTGACATCTGCACTTTGAGATTTTGATCTACATAATAATGTGGTTCGTTTTAGACGAACAACGGGAGGACTTACATGTGACATTTAAGTAAGGAAAGATTTCATCCCATGTGGTGAAGTGAATAAGCTCGTGGCTAAATAGTACCAGCCGCTCGGGTCGATCTTTAGGTTAAGCCGCGCTTGCCTACGTTGGGCCGTGGATTGGTGACCGGTTTTTATTCTGTTGATCGGAGATCACGTTAAGCCGTTAGTCCGGGTTGTCATTCTGTAGATATTTGACAGTTGTTACAGATAGTCAGTAGCTTGAAAGTTTGAAAACCAGTCTTACCAAAGGATAACGTATAACTCAGTACCAACTGGGTTGTGGAGGTCAGTCTCTCCATGTAAAATACTGGTATTCAGATGCGTCCGGTAAGACTGACAACATAGTTAGGAAAGGCTAGGCAGATGGATGGATGGATGGATGGATTCCACCCATCATGTGAGAGGCTTATGTCCAGCAGTGGACGTTATGGGCGTATAGTAGTAGTAGTAGGCAGATGGATGGTGAAGTGATTAAACAAGAGATTATGGGCGCGACTGCTGCTTTTCAGACAGTCAGACATACATACTTTGTTTCTTTTATCTAAACATCCTCGTTACACATTACGCCAAGATTATTGTATAATGTCATACAAAAACAAATTTAAAGCTGCTCACAAACAGATACGGTAATTAAATTAAAAATGAAGAGCTTCCATATTGTATGAGGCAACTTTGCGAGTTCCCAGTGAAACTTTATGGTAATGAGTACCGACATAGAGGGATGATATTACGTGACTCCAAACTTGAGCTGCTTCAATGCTTCGCTGATAAAATATGAAAATAAACCCTCTTTGGCACACGTTACTGGAAACTTGGACTAGCCTGTTTTGTGATTATAATTTTAATACTTTACTTGTGTTTTTGCAACGTTTTGAAGATTTTTAAGGACTGTATAATTATATTATTAATAACAAATTGAAAATAAAATATAGCTGGACATTACGCACAGCGCCATCTAGTACCACACTAAGCAACGAGGCTTGTGTCGTGGACACCAGATAGTTGATTTACTACATAGATACTTTTTGTTTGTAAATACATACTTATTATAACTACACATTAACATCCATGACTCGGAAACAAATATCCATGCTCATCAAACAAACATTATTTTGCTCTTCCGGGATTCTAAACCGGGACCCGGGAAGAACGTAAGGCAGCCTAACTACCGTTCGCTGGAAAGTCAGTGTTTACACCGCTTAACTTTGTAATCACTGCGATTCACGTCGATAATAGATATTTTTATAATTTGGGATTGAGAAAAAAACTCCGGATTTTCTGCAACATTTATATTTGCATATCATAAAGAGGTAAGTTTGCATGTAGGGTTAGTCTTCGGAACGACTGATCCGATTTCGAAAGTGTGTGTATTATCCCCAAGTGTATGTTTTTCAACCATAACGGGAGTGAACCCGCAGGCAAACGCTGTTTATTAATAATAATATATCATTTAATTCAGGTAACAAAAGACCCATTTCATATATACCTTACAGACTAACATACATATTTATAAAAACCACAAAAACCTAATTCAACTATTGAACATGAAGAGACTGCGCCATGTCGCGTTGCGTGGTGTTGCGTAGCCTTCCGCGGAATCGCCGATACATGACACCCTTCGGCCAAATGTCTTCCTTGAGGAAGGTCTCAATATGGTGAGTGATATGATGAGGAACTCGCAGCACGAACGACTTAAAATTCGTGTTGTGCCGCGACTCCAACTTCTCGACCCTGAAGATCCAGCTGGTCTTCGCTCGGACATACTCCACGATCTCCTCTGCCCCCCTCTCCCCCCTCACCTCTTTTAGATATTAATATCTTTCTTCTACTAAGTCTCTTTCCTGCCTGTATAATCTTTCAAAATTCGCTAAATAATTTCCTCATCGTGAATTCTAAATTCTTATATCACGCTATTACATGCGTGTCTGGATACCATCAAAAAGGATGGCATGAAATCACGGAAGGAGTTTGTGAAAGAGCTTATTTACTCCAAGTTTCAAGTTAAATATGCAATACTGGTACATACCAGTATCGTATCATATTCACATCGTGTGAATATTATGACAGGTTTCAGGGTGCTTTTGATGTAATATTATTTTAATTAATAAGAGGAATTTATTTAACGTTAGCCGTGTGGTATCCGGCAGAGTAGAATAGAACCAACCCATTACACTCACGGGTGTCGTATAAGGCGACTAATGTCTGAGGCAGAACATACGAAGAGATTACGGCAACATTACTGATTAATTTGACAGAACGTAACTAAAATTTATCTTCTGTCCTTTTCTTAATGAAATAGAAAGAAAAAGATGCACTGAACTTAAATTTGGTTTAGTTTGTAAACAAGGGAATCGGCACCATTGTCTGCCTCGTTGGTCGAGTGAAAAAATTGCCGTCCCATACATTTGAGCCGAGTAAATATTTTTCACGATTTCGGCTTTCATGTGTATTTGTATAGGTACAACTTGACAAAATCGTAGATAAGAGACCCGTCCATCAATGTGTGTGTGGTGTTCTCCAGAACATGACAGTCGTGCTGGAAAACCCTGAGTGTCCATACCCACGCACCTCGGGGTACCTAATAAACGCTACTGTCGCTACTATTAAAATCTATTGTTTTTAATTATTGTTTGTGTTATCTTTGTTGGAATGAAAGATAGCGTTGCGTAAACTTGGTTTATTAACACGAGGAACAAATTATAATACAGAGACAGTTTATATAGTAGTATCACACATGGGATCAGACATAGCAGTGCCTCTAGCTGGAGTGACAGGTAGAAACCGGAACCATAGATAATATCTAGTGTTGTGCACACTAATTACATACTAAATAGTGATGTTACAACAGTTTGTAACAGTCAGCTGAATATTTTTAGAGCCATTTATTTTTAAATTAAAATACTTATAACACTTTTCTAAAACCGTAAAGCTGTTGAAGAAGCTCCAGTGCCTAACTTGTTAACACCGTGAACAGCGGTCCTATTTTTTTTCATCCTCGAGACTGACATAATTGAGTGCCACTCTAAAATGTAAATAAGTAGCACTTGATGCATCATACAGGCGATCCTTTATATACTTTAAGACAACGCCATCTATCGGCGGGCTAAAGGGGTTATGTTAATGCAATCTAGCTTGCTTTGCGGCTTGGCGAACGAGATTTTATACTTATTTGAATATTCGACTTTATGCGGTAGGTAACAATATATTATTTTATAAGAAAAAATACCGTGTTCTGATATTAGGAAAGTCAATATTGTGTTGTTTTGTGATTCAAGTTTTTGTTAACTTTGATTTAACATAACATAGCATCAAGCCTGTAAACCCCGACAGGTTAGGCGTACATAATAGCACACGCAAATATCGCCCAGTTATGTTTAAGTCGCATGTAATAGGGGGCGAGCCTATTGCCATCAACCGGGCACAAATCTCTGGATTTCATGTTTCACATGTTTTGTGTTTAGGAATTTCCCAGTAGCTGTCACGGAGTCTGCGCCGTGACTGCTGCTGAGAAATTCCTAATGGAAAAACCTAATAACACTTTGCCCGACCTGGGAATCGAACCATACTCAGCAGTCGCGCAAACCACCAACGACCCTTTAGACCAACAAGAGGCAAAACCATCACCAGCAGCAAAAACTACAGATAAACTTCAAAATAAACAGATATGTTGTGAGCGCGCAATCGTGAAGACTCGAAAACGGGCCAATTGGCTCGTTTTGCCTTTATTCTGCGTCACTGCGTGTATGTGAGCTGGCTCTGCCCCGCGGAACACTTTTTTCGATGGTTTTGTAGGTGTATAACATATCTGTTTATTAGAATATCATTGACCAGATCGATGACTTATGAAGGCTAAATAAATAAAACCAGTCGGGTAAAGAAAACATTCAGCCTTGCAAACATCTCAATTTATTTTGTGGCAACTTTACTCTCAAACATTTCTTGAAATGTTTATAGCACTTTTTTAAAGTGTTTTTCACTTTCAGTATTGTAAATAATACTCTGTCCTTTAGAAGCAGCCAAAACCACTTGGCAAAGATACAAATGTGCAGTCAACGGAAAATATAGCTATAAGGAATAAATTATAATATTTGTGTCGGTTATGGGTATGGATAATAGGGTAGATGACAAAAAAAAATAATAAGTCCGTCAGATAGATTTCCAAAAAATATCGGACACATATTTTTTCTTTTTTTCGTAAACAAAAAATGAAGACGATACAGTGCGTCGAAAACTCGTGTGACGTCACATTTGAGTACAATAATCTAGACTAAAATCATTAAATTTAATTTAAAGGGTCCCGACTGTTGCAGTCAAATTATGTCCTCTCTCCTGAACTTGTTTTTTTCTTTTCAGTTTTTATTTAAAGTTATTATTTGTTACTTTTTACGCAATCGGGTTTTTAATACGTTATCGCATGGCCTCGGCACATTTTCTTAGAGCACTTTCCAATTTCTTTCCCCGTAAATAAAAACTAATTCTGAAAGTTATTCGTAATTAGAAACGGCCACAACATAGAGATTTCCGTGGCTAAATAATAACAGCCGCAAGGGTTGATCTTCAAAGTTAAGCCACGCTTGCCTAGGTCGTTCTGTGGATGGGTGACCATCTTTACATACTGAGTTTCCTCCGTGCCTTGGAAAGCACCTTAAACCGTTCAGTCCCGGCTGTCATTTGTAACTCTTTGAGTTTGATTGATAGTCGTTACCGGTAGCGGTAGTCAGTGGCCCGAAAGTCTGACAACTAGTCTTACCAAGGGGTACCGTATTACCTAGTTCTAACTGGGTTGTAGAGGTCAGATAGGCAGTCGCTCCATGAAAAATACTTATGGTATGCAGCTACATCCGGTAAGACTGAAAGCCGACCCCAATAAAGTTAAGAGAAGGCTAGGCAGATGATGAAACGAACACAATATAATTCTAGAATTTTTTCTCGCCATTTCATTTCGGACATTTTTGATCTGACACTCTAGCAGAAATAAAAACTTTAGGGGAACGTTAAACAGAGAATGAGTTCCCTTTTAACGACGCAATAAAGGTTACATTACTATAGCAGAATAAATAAAATGCGCACACGGCAAACGTTCTGCCAAAAATATTTTCAGTGACTTTTGTCCCTCCACAGAGTCAAAGCATTTTATAGTATGTGGTTCATTTAGGATTTATGAATGAAATATGAGAGGTCAAATGTTTTATGTTGGAGTTTTATGTGTGTTAAAATATTAAAAGACCTTAAGTCACATTGGTGATCACAGTTATTTTATTATGGGCAGGCTGAAGTACAGCACAATGTAATATTTCATTATTTCTAGTAAATACATGTAGACGACCCTGCAATAAAAATATTCATTCACTTTTTTGTCAATAATTGTTCAAATGGAAACATTTAGGTACTGGATTAAACAAGTAAGTAATTTGTAAGATTGCTTCTTTTGTAAAATTTGGCTGCCTGTTGGTCTAAGGGTGATCGACTGCCGAACACGTCCTGGGTTCGGTTTCCGGGTCGGGTAAAGTGTTATTGGGTTTTTCCATCACGAATTTCTCAGTAGTAGCCGTGGAGTCTGGAGCTCTGCCCGGTTGTTGACAACAATAACTGGCGAAATGTGGGTATATACTCTTAGGTACACCTCTGTCTAACCCTCTGATGATTACAGGCGTGATATTATGTTATGTAAATATTGCCATCTTAGAAAGAATTTATTCAAAACAAATTTAACGTAAAACTCCATGAAGTAATAAAAAACATTGCAACCAAAACTCACAAATGCACAATCTTCCCTCATTTCAGTTGTGTAGTCGTTAGTTCAAAAATCACGTCTGTCTACACTGATAATTCCTTAAGAAGGAAAACGATCCAGCTTTTACGTTGCCCCTAAGCATTACCCCGCAATCCTGTTAACTCTGTGGTGTTGATGAAGTTTTTATTCGATTTAAACTTCCTGTTGCTTGAAGCATTGTTTTGTTTACTTTACTAAGGGCCAAGTTCACCAACAGTAAAATAACCGACTGTTTCGTAATCGGCCCGCTAACCGTAAACAGTTGTTTAAACATGACGTGTAAATTTTGGTGTTCACCACAACTTATTCTAGCTCGGTTATGTAAACGAGCGTTTTAGGAATGAAAGACCGAATGATTATAATACAGTCAAATAAGGTGGGTAACTTAACACGTAAAAACCGTACAAATGCGAAACATCTTAAAATGGTTGCGTTATACCCATAGATAATACATTATACCTGAGATGACAGTTCTCTAACCATCAAATTATCTGTTGTTTGAAGTTTTGTTTATTTTCGCTTGTAATAGTTTTTAAATTAAATACAATGGATAAGAAGCGCAATGCTAATTTTACGCATGACGAAAAGGAAATTGTCACTAGTTTAGTGTGAAGTAGTGTCGTCTGGTGGAATACTAACGAGGAGTTCGCAAAAGTCTTTCAACGGTTTCAAACTCGGCCAAAACGTCATTCTCTTCCAAAATATAATTCAAAGCAGACTGTATGTTAAATTCTCACAATAATATCTGGATGTAACCTTAAAATGTATTATATTTGCAGTTTACAAACGTCAAAATACACCAATTAACTACTAACCGGCACTTTAAACAACCTCTCCGAGGTGGGTTAGAGAAAACAGTTGATTAGCGTGTTTAATCGGTTGATTTGCTTTGGTGAACATGAAAATGTGCTGTAAACAGCTGTTTTTAAATAATCAGACTGTTATCTTTTCGGTGAACTTCACCCTAAATATCAATTTTGTAAGTGTAAGATTAAAGTAGACAAGTAAAACTTCCTTGATGTTAAGCATATTTTTTACGTTTAGCGCTAGTAGTTAAGTAATTAACTGCGTTACAGGCGGGTTTAAGCGTAAGAAATAAAAGCTGTAAATTATGAACTTTAGTATTTTTAATAAAGATTTATTCTTTATTTACCAAAGTAATGACATTATTTATGCGTGACGAAATAATAACAGCCCTCGTCGAAATAATTACTGCTCGTGGCTAAATAATAACAGCCCCTCGGGTCGATCTTTAGGTTAAGCTGTGCTTGCCTAGGTTGGTCTGTGGATGGGTGACCACCCTTACATACCGAGTTTCCATAGTGTCTCAGAAAGCCCGTAAAGCAGTTGGTCCCGGCTGTCATTTGAAGATATTTGACAGTCGTTATAGGTAGTCTGGCCCAAAAAGTCTGGCAACCGGTCTTACCAAGGGGTATCATATTACCCAGTACTAACTGGGTTGTGGAGGTCAGATAGGCAGTCGCTCCATGTAAAATACTAGTATTCAGCTGCACCCGGTTAGACTGGAAGCCGACCCCAACATAGTTGGGACAAGGCTAGGCAGATGATGATGACATTATTTATTCGTTTTTGAAAATCCTCTTGATGTCATAGGCATAGGTACTTATCTAATTTCTTACAGGTAGTCAGTACCCTTAATTCTGACAACCAGTCTTACCATGAAAAAAAAATCGAAAATCTAGAAGTTACTGACCGCTGTAATACCTAACTCATGTTAAAGTAAGTAACTAAAGAGGCATTAGATAAACGGGGAATGTCTGACATTACCTACCGAAGAAATTAGAATGAATCATGAAAATATTTTTCTGTTTCAATATTTAAAATTAATTTGAAAATATTCAGACCCGAAGAGACTAGTTCAGACGTTTCCTTAAGATTTATGACTGAACTTGTCATAAATTATAATGATAAAACACTGCTAATATTCAGCTGGCTATTAGGTTTTAATGAGCTTTTTTTTGGTGTAAAGGACTACAATAATACATTTTTGATCAATCATTTACTTCGACGTGTAGTTTTTTTTAGATACAGAAGAACTAGGTTCATTTTTAATCCAACTTTCCTCTCGCAGAAGAAGTTTCTAATAATAAAAAAATAAAATAAGCAGTACCTTTGTGCTCTCCTGTCATAATGTAATATCCTGTTTAGTATTTCATGTGTACATAAATAAATAAATAAACTTTGTTACTTAATAATAAATTACGCTTATCAAACCTTCAAAAACTGTTAGTAGATAAGTAGACTCAAAGAATTCTCAGTTCATTGCTTTGTATGAATTTGCATTAAAAACCAAGAAAACTATTTTGATCAAGTTAATGAAACATAAAATGCCACTCTTAAAAACGTTTACCGATTCGTATTTTTTTCGTAATTAAAACAAAGACAAAGGACTTTTCCAAGTGAATTGTTCATGAAAACTCATTAACACAATGGTGGACGCCAGAAATTGAGTGAATGGCTGAAAAATTATGAATGAAAATCGTTTTTATAATTTGAAAAGAATAGCTAAAGGCTATTAAGTCTAGGCTTAGCGTTTGAAAATTAAAAAAAAAAACTTGTTTGGCATTACTAATTAATATCTACTCAGGCGAGTATTATTTTAAGGCAAGTTTATTACAATATTATATTCAACAGAGATGTATTTAAATCTCTGTGATTTAGACCCAGTGATCATAGTAAGCATAATATGGAGATAAAGTCGGATTTTCAGCAAAAATCTAATTTTTAGCCCATTAAGTTAATAAAGCCTAAGATCCTAGGGTATGCCGCCATTTTGGCTTCTGCTCAATGGCTTAACATTAATTGGATAGGGCACCAAAATTATGATTTAAGGTTTGTACTTACTTCGTAACTTAGTATGTGGTCGGTACAATATTTTAACATGAAGAAAATAAATAAAGATCAACACCAAAACTAAATAAACCCCCCCATAAATTTAACTAAAACTTGGTTCAACAACCCGTCTATCCGCTAGCATTTCATTCAGACAATCCTCAAATAGCTCAATCTTGCTTGCAGTAAAAAGACGAACGAAATATTTACTTACAATATTTCGAAGTCAAGTTTATATAGCATGTGTACTGCGTCTACGTTTTTGCATAAACTTCTTGCAGTGAAAATGACGTGTATTGGATTTCCATGCATAATGTACAAGATTGTATTGAAGGTTGGTAGATAAGCTCGTTTAATAACTTAGAGCTTCTGCTGTTTCTTAGGGTTAAAAGGGGGTGTTTTGAACTTTTAATAAAATTGACGTAGTTCTCTTTATGCATAGCTGTGTGTTTCGTAATTTACTTTTGATATACTTTTATTGAAAATGTAGTATCTGAGACTTCACCTACGGAACGCCTATTCCTTTCCAATTAGATATTCCGACATGAACATCTTTCAACTCTATGAAACTCCAAACCATTAACTTCATCTTCCACAGCGTGACTTCAAACACGGCTGGGCCTCTTTTTGCTTCATGTCAATGTTACTGAGCCAGCCTCATTCAAGTTTTAGCGGCAATGACAGCATTGTCGTCTTGCCGTGGACCACCTACATTTCTTTTTCCAGTTTACGTACACCGATTGGTCACAACATAACTCCACTTATCATCACGCTACCTTGCTAGGTGTTCCGCTTACCTACCTCTATTGGAGTTCTTTAACGCAATTTCCAATAAGAAATATCTCAAAAAATTACACATGACGCGCTATAAAGGGTGTAAAACAACTCTTAACGAAGCCGAAAGGCACTTGTTCTCTCCTTCATTGCGATCATTTTTTTGTTCTACACCATACCTGGGAACCTTCTACTTACGGAGATATTGGGGGTCAAATTTCCAACTTGTTGACAAGTTTTTTTTTTAAATACAAGTTTTTAATGTAAGATTTTTACTTTAAACACCTCCACGACCCCCGTACTATTAAATCCATCCATCAGCACAATGTTTTGAGTGCGTTACATTGAGTTCTACCACAAAACATGATTTTTCACCCCAAAAAAAAAGTTGTTTCCCAGCAATAATTTTTGCGTAAAGTTACTTAGTTTGATGTACATAATGCTTGGTTGACGGCTTCGTGATGAGGTCTTTTACACCCTGTATAAAACATTTTCCTTTATATTTTCTTAAACCCTATGCGTGCAGATCTCCGAAGGCCTTGACATAGCATAGCGTATGTCCTCACATAAAACAGGCTTACATTCTTATTTCCAAACTGGTGTTACTGCCAAGAACACGGAAAAATAAAGCTGGATGGGCTACGTCTTTTTTGATTTGATAGTCCTTTTAGTTCATATTTTTACGATTTTATGTTTGTGTTTTTTTACTGCATGAGTAGGTAGAGTTTTATTTATTGTTGCAAATTATGTAATGTAGGGACTTTGCTTCTTCTATGCAGCTTTTAAAAAAAATCGAACAAACAGGCAAGTTTATAAAAGGCTGAATATACGAGTATACTTGTACTTTTGAAACTGAATAACTTTAGTTCAAAAAGATGTTCGTGAAAAACAAACTCATCTTCTACCTAGCCTTGTTCCAACTATGTTAGCATCGGCTTCCAGTCTAACCGGATGCAGTTGCAATACAGCAAGACCTTTTACCTGACCTCCACAACCTGATCAGTATTGGGTAATATGATAACCCTTGGTAAGACTGGTTGTCAAACCGGTCACTGACAACCAAAAGCGACTGTCAAAGATCTCAAATGAAAGCCGGAACCAACGGCTTAACGTGCTTTCCAAGGCACGGAGGAAACTTGATATGTAATGGCTGGTTATCCAACTTTGGACAAATCTAGAAAAGCGCGGCGGAAGATCGACCCGACCGGCTGTCGTTGTTCAGCTACGAGGTCCTCTGGTCTCTAAAAAAAAACTATCGAACAAAATATCATACTCCTTCGTCTTTTTATAGATCTACGTAAAAGGAAGTGCAATAAAAGATCTAAGTCTTGTTAGAAAAGGATGTCATGCATAACGTTAAAACTAGCACATATTTCAAACTATTTACCTACATTTATATAAAGGGTGTAAAAAATCTCTTAACGACGCCGAAAGGCACTTGTTTTCCCCATCATTCCGATCATTTTTTTGTTCTACACCATACCTGGGAACCTTCTAGTTACGGAGATATTGGGGGTCAAAGTTTGACTAGTTTTTTTTTTTAATACAAGTTTTTAATGTAAGGTTTTTACCCCCGTACTATAAACAATAATACAATCCATCTATCAGCACAATGTTTTGAGTGCATCACATTGAGCTCTACGACAAAACATGATTTTTCATCCCAAAAAAAAAAGTTATTTCCCAGCAAAAATTTTTTCGTAAAGTTACTTAGTTTGATGTACAGAATGCTTGGTTGACGGCTTCGTGATGAGATGGTTTACGCCCTGTATAAATTATATATATTTCTCTTGGCTACGTAGCCAAATATTTTCATAGAACCGGCTGACCATAGAAATATTTTATGGGAAATACGCTTTTCTTTTTATTTCCATGCAAATTTTGTGGGATTCATGGACTTCAATAGGTTACGTATGCAGTTTGCTTTCAAATTACTTTGCCTGATTAAAATAAGGAATTGGATTATCAACTTGTTAAGCGGTTCACGTTTTTACCATCAAATGGAGTAATGATAAAGTCGGTCTGTATAATATGTGGAACGTACTTTTCTGTATATTTCATGGTGTAATTTGTGTATGATTCTGGAAATACATACAATACACACACAAATACAAAAACAAGTATTGGAGTGTGCTAAATAATCTTAACTTTTTATTGAAATAAGTGCAGCTTTGAAAATTAAATAACGTCTTTCAAATAGCCACAGCTAAATCTTAATAATAAGATAAAACATATAATGAACAATGCAAAATCTCTTCTTAGCTTATTATTTTTTGCTCCTTGTCTGTAAGCCATACGGTGCATCTTTGTTTGTTTTATTTTCCTTTCCTCTCATACTTTTAATGATCCTCTACGTTCAATGCTTTTATAAAAGTATAAAGGAAAATAACCTCTATTGTCTCATTGTGTTGCAAGATCACATAGACACGATAAAGTTCGATGAATAAAGTGCATTTTTTTTTAGAACAATATGCATTTCGCATTGAATTGGCACTGAATACTTTTTTTACAAAGTACAGTAGGAGTGTGAGCGTGAATATTCGTAGCTTAGAGACACTTTTACGGATTTTGTGTTCATTTTACTATGCTTTATTTATTTTAATTTTCTGAAGTGACTTACAAATGTTACAGTCACATATCCCTGGATTTACGCTTATTAGGAATTGTTGCTCCCTGTGTAAGCATACTATCCGTTTAGATATTTAAGCTCAATCTTTTAAGCTTAATCTTAAACTTGAGTATGAGGATCGTAGTTGGACATTACAGTTTGGCCGCTGAGAGAATGCGTTCCTGACGTCTGTCTGTTGGTACATAAATTTAGGGCGAAATTATAACATTTATTGTTACTTGATGATATCGTTTTTAATACTATTATTAATTGTTAATAGGGCAAAAAGGGTAGGTAGGTTATATAATTATGCTAGAAGTTATATAACATCAACAATAATACTAATACTCACGACCTGTCAGGAACGCATTCTCTCAGCGGCCAAACTGTAACAGTGTAATTAACATAACTTCACGCCTGTTATTCCTGAAGGTTTAGGCAGAGGTGTACCTAATAGTACACCCACATTTCGCTAGTTATGTTTAAGTCCCATGTAATAGGGAGCGAGCCTATAGCCATCAACCGGGTGAAAATACAGACTCCGTGGCTGCTACTGAGAAATTCGTCTTGGAAAAACACAATAACACTTTGCCCGACCTGGGAATCGAAGCACGGATCACATGCTCAGAAGTCGCGCTTGCGATCACTAGACCAGCTTGGCAGGCATTTGGTACAATACTGTAAAATTTGGAAAGACAGACCAATTAAAAATGGTTTGAAAGGAGTTCGTCCCTCATACATGGTAGAGAATGCCTTGTGGCATTAAGTCCGCCTATGTACCACCCTTGTACATGAAGTTTAAATAAATAAATACACAAAATTAACGAATGAAAAATTATATCGAACTCATTGTTATGTCCGACTTACCCGAGATTCACAAAATTAAAAACTTGAAAGAATTTACAGTATTATTGTTATTATACAGTATATACCAAGTGCATAGACCACGTAGATTATGTCTTTATTTTCCGAAGCGCGAACGTACCACTTAATCAAGTGCATTTATGAAAGCTGGCGGTCTCAAAGCCCGGCTTTAGCTCAAAAATAGAGTTGCTTGCAGGAAAAGCGGAAGATGCTTGTGAATAAAACTGTTTCTTGATAATTAAAAACTCTTGAACAGTTTTGACCTGCTTTGTTATATAAAGGTGGAGTATAAGTTAGACTTTGTTTGAGCTACATGAATTCAAAATTATTACAAACTAATTGTAGCTAGGTACTAATGAGTTTAAACGGGTTACGAAAATAGGGTGTTTTTAGGGACATGCCCGCCACACTATTCTCAACCTCTGCAACTCCTGAAAGCCAGAATCAACAGTGACGTTCACCAAACAAGCGCCGACACAATGAACCTCGACGACCTCCCAGAGAAACAATTTTACTGTCTTGGATCTCGCAACAAAAGGAATCAGAAAAGAATAGCGGAGAAGTTAGAGAAACAAAAGTTGCACTTCCCTCCATTTCAGCAGGAGGCAGAACAAAACAGGGATATGTCAGACTCCTATAGAATTAAAAAACCCGACTGCGTAAAAAATAACCAGGAAATACTCCAAGATTATTAATTCTTTCTTTTTTTGGACAGTCGTGTAAAAAACCCCGTTTCTAACTACCACCACAAGACTCCAAGATTACCGAGCACCAATGCCTAAAACTATAATAACACTTTGATATCCAACTTTTCCAACACCTTTCTGAACAATCCTTTCAACATTACCATAACAATATTCCAACATACGAAGACAAGCCTCTTAAAAAGACTAACGAACGTCCACCATTTGTTCCATATATGACACAATCGCAGTAATCCTATGTCCATCCAAAGCCCAAGCAGCTCGGAGTAAGCCCCTTTATCTTAGGGTTACCATACGTACGGAATTATCCGGGCTTCTCCGGAATACGGAGGAGGGGGCGGATTCTAAACGGTATTTACGGAAATTATAATTTTAAAACCGTATTTTAAGATAATGTAAAAAATAATTAAAAAACCAACATATGAATCAAAAGTATCACTTGCCTAGATGCATATCATATAATGTAAGAAGCTGTTATGATTATTATTTTAATAACACCGAAATGTTCTGCAGCAAATCTTTCCCGATAAATATCTGAATAAACATATACTACGAAAAAAAGAAGTCCGAGTTTTCTTCAAATCTCCGAAGTTTTCTCCGGAAATCTTATTTATAGATTTGGGAACCCTATACCTTATCTGAACAATGCACAGGGTACGGTCGCGAAAAATCTCCGACGTTCAAAAAATGTCGAGCAAGCTTCATGTTCACAGAAATTCTGATAACGTTGCGGTTCGGTACAGTGACATTTTTGCATGGTTATCTTGAAAATGGGTCGTTGTTCTCTTTATTAGGTAAGTTGAGGTTTTCAGGGAAGGTTGTGGTTTGCAGTAAATAATACTCGTGTCTTCCGGCAATTCATTGCATCTGCATGCGGCGGATGTGATCCATCGGGTCGGCCCAGAAAGAGGTGGCGAGACGATCTGGTCGCGTACCGCGAAGGCTGGTTCAAGGAGTCACGAGAAAAGAGCACATAGAAGGAATTGGGGAGGCCTTTGACTAGCAGTGTGACAGTACGGGCTCTTGAAAAATTACATTAATACTCGTGTGAATCGATTTTGAAATAGGTTTATTAAATGAAAAAGTATAACAATAAACTTGTGGATACTGCAGTAAATTCATATAATATATTATGTTTGGCCGACAAGAAATAAAAAAAAAGTATCCATGACAAATTTTACGGTTAGTCGAAAACCTGAAAGTCTGCGAAACTCACAACATTGCGAATTTGGTAAGAAGGTAAAAGGTGTGACTGGCGATAATTTATGTCCTGAGCTCGCACTATTGATATATTGCCTTCGTAGCGCCATGCTCGCTATGTTGTAGAAGGATAAAAATATATATCAGTTAAGTGCCATTTGTTTTGGCTGTGTTGCTTTGAGCGAGATACTTGACTGTGACATCTGGATGCGTCATAAAAGTACAGTAAAATCTAACTAGAGTTATCATTTTAGTAGGGTCTTTAATCAACAAGATCCACAGCATTACTTACGCAATGTCATTGAAAAGTAATACGTAATAAGATTTTCCTTTGTGGATTTACTGAGCTGCAAAAGTAAGTAGGAACATAATGCCTATTAAAATTGTCTAGACTAGCGTAAAATGAAAGGAGCTAGACCAATTTCAACCGCCAAAAAGGACGACTCAGTTCAAAGGCCAAAAAAATATCAAAGTAAACTTTACCTAACCCAAGAAAACCTAATATAAACGCTAAACAATTTACCCAACAAACAATATTGTTAAACCAGTATTTTGTAACAAAAGTGGAAGCCGTATGTATTCCTTGAATACATCCATCTCAAACATAATAGTACAAAGAGTTTATTTATAAATCTTACAAAACCGTCATTTACAGACTTGGGGCCTCAGGTAGTGTAAGGAACATTTTATAGCCATCGATCGCACGTCAAATCCAAACACAATAGAGACTAAACTTGCTCACTCAGTTTTGCTTAGACCGTGTATACAATATAGACGACCAAATATTTTGCACAGGTTTGTACATGGTAAATATATTGTTGTAGTTGTACGGGTGTTTTTAAGGGGCAGAAAACTTTAAATTGAAATTCGAATGTAAAAAAACTCCCGATATTAATTATAATATCGGGAGTTTTATTACATTCGATTTTAAATGGGTTTATAAGTACCCATTTAATGAAGCCGAAAGGCACTTATCCTCGTCATTGTGAACATTTTTGACGGGGAGAAGTGCTTTTCGGCTCCCAGGTTCCCAGGTATAGTCTAGAATCTAGACTATACCTAAACCTTCTATTTACGGAGATATTGGGGGTCAACTTCCAAATTTGTTGGAGTTTTTTTTTTAAATGACATGTTTTTAGTGTTGTAACTTTACTTAAAATAACTCCACAACCCCGTACTATTCAAAGCATTCACCAGCACAATTTCTTGAGAGCATTACATTAAGTCCTACCGTAAAACGACTCGAGACTCGAGCGTTACACATGCACGAGGGTTAACACCTCGCATATAACTTCAACTTACGTATTTATATTAGATTCACTGGTATCACGCTCTATCAGGGTTCCTAATAGCGGTCGAGGTTTGGTTGATACCATTAGTAGTTTCGTATGGTCCTAAATAGCCAACCCTTCCCCACCTAGTGTCATAAATAGTTTCTTATTGCATAGATCAGACGTTATTTTATGACTCATAGATCTGTTGGTCACAAGCGCGATTACTGAGCATGATGTCTCGTTTTCGATTCCCCCCGGTCTGGTCGGGCAAAGAGTTATAGGTTTTTCCATCAGGAATTTCTCAGTTATAGCCACGGGTTCTGGATTAGTGCCCGGTCGATGGCAATAGACTCGCCCCCTATTACAAGGGACTTAAACATAATTGGCGAACTGTGGGTGTAATGAATTCTTCTGTCTCTCCTCTGGGATTTACTGGCGTGATGTTATGTTAATTACACTACGAAGTTTGACAGTAATAGTATAATAGGCGAGACGACAAAAAAAAACTAATTAGTCCGTCAGTTAGATTATCAAAAAATTTTTGACCCGTGTTTTTTCTTTTGTTACGTAAACCAAAATTGACGAAGATATGACGCTTTTCTCAATACGTCACGCCTTTTTACCTAGTTCTGACGTCACGAGCCCCCACTCCCGAGTTTTGATGCGTTTTATCTTTGTCAATATTCATTGATTTACAAAAACAAAAAATACGTGTCCATTAATTTCCAATACTCTAACTGACGGACTAAATAGATTTGCAATTTTTTGATACTGTTGTCATGCCTATTAACAAAAACAATAATAGTGAAACTTGGTCATTCTTTCTTTAGCTTAAACTTGGGTATAAGGATCGTTCTTTATACCCAAGTTTAAGTTAGAGAAAGAAAGACCAAGTTCTAGTCTACAAGTCGATCGCTTCCTCTTTCTAACTACCAGCTATATAGGTAGAAGTGATTGAAATTTTTCAGCAAATGAACTAGTCAGCTGTCTATTTTCATTATACCCATATTGAAGGCCGTACGAGAAAGGTTTTACGCTACAGCGGCCGTTGTTCGAATAGCTTTGTTTTGCTAAACGGGCTTCGGGTTAGAATTAAACGATTTAATCGGTATCATGTAGTTCCACAATAGAGTTAGAGCTGGCTATTTTAGGTTACTTTATATTTGGAACAAAATTATTATCCCTTGTGATTTCTGTGGGCCTAGTATGTACAGACGCGCGGAGATAATGTACATTCAGATGATTTTAAAATAGAAAATACTAGTTACTCGTTTTGAACATTACCTTGACATGAAATGTGTTTGTAAGTTTTTGTGCTTGTCTTCATCAATTTTGCAGGATAATTATATTTTTGCTTCAAAAATGCCTCGAATTTACGTGTCGTTTAATTCGAGCAGTTTTGCGTTACTAGGTACGCAGGTATGTTCTTAAATCCCCAAAAACCGGTCGCCTTTAGAAGGTTTCCCCCCGTGAACAAAAAAAAAGGTCCTGGACAAATATCCCATCTCGTAACTTTCCCATTTCGACAACTAAACAAAAGACGTGCGAAACAAGTGAAAAAGTGTGCCAACTCGTAACTATTCTAATATTCATACATTGAATCCCATTTCGTCAACCATAAATTTCAACTGTTTTTTGTACAGTACAGTCAGCTCCCAAAGTTACAAGAAAACCATTTTTTGATTTTGCTATTTTTTGTCTCTCTCTGGCACACGAGGACCGCCAGCGGCTTTTGTTTATAAAAAAAAAAAAATGGAAATGGTTTATGGCAATATAAAATCTCATAAAGATGACTACCGTTATTATGTTGATTATGTAGTAAGATCCTATAAATATTTTGTAACAATTACTTCAGTTCAACCGTAATAGAAGAAAAAGAAAAACACGTTTTTTAGTATTTGGGTTGTTTGCTCACTATTCTCAAATACCCAGGTTTCCAAGTAACGTAGTCCTCTTCGGTATTACATAAGCCTTATTTGTTACCCTCGGAATAAATGCAGGCGCTACCCGAATGGAAAACCTACTACATTATTGGTCCTTTGTTCGGAAAAAATTAAATTACCTTTCTTAAATACGGAGAAGGTAACGACTTTTTTATTAAAATAATAAACCATTAATGGTCAGTCAATGTTAGGATTGTTTTCAAGTAGTAACTGTGGAACTAATGGCGCTAGCATAGTTGGTACCCAAACATCGTCGTTGGTTGAAAATGTGGTAATGTCATTTTATATTTCAAAATAGCTTAACCTCATTGGTCAGATTGAGACCAACTATGGTGGCGCCATCTGAGATTTACTTTGCCTTAGCCACCCCATTGGGAAACCACATTTGTATTTAAGTACAGATTAGGTTTTCAAGATTTCTAGATAACTTATTTGTGTTATCATTAGAGTGTCCCAATACCAAGGTTTTTAAACATAGGAAGTGAGCACACACATTTCAGACAAGAGAATTTTAAGTTTTCACTTGAATTCTTAACTTTAAAATATTTAAAGTAAAGTACTTGTAAGAACATAAAGAGTAAGTTGAGCTTTAATATTTAACATCACGCTTGTATTGCCCGAAGAGTAAGGCAGAGGTACACATTTCGCCAGTTATGTTGTGTTGTAATAAATAAATAAATAAATGTTTAAGTCCCATGTCCCGTAGGTAACGAGCCTATTACCATCAACCGGGCACAAATCCAATCCAGACTCCATGGCTACTAATTCGAAATTCCTGACACAAAAACCCTATAACACTTTGGCTCACCTAGGAAACGAACCCAGGACCACTAAACCAGCAATAAAATAAACTAAACTTAATTTAAGCTATTGCCATCTTTTTCTCTCTATTAAAACAAGAAAGTGACGGACGTAATTTAGAGCTGTCAAATTTAGTTGGAACTAATATTTCTATACAAATGAAGGGTGCACGTAAAAACATGTCGACTAAAAACACGGTGAAGCGCAACGCATAAAACATAACTTAGTTCCTAGCTATAGCCGTCCTTTTCTCGCACTGCCTTTTAGTAAAAGAAAGCAATAGCCTAAAATAAGTTAAGTTTGTGCACAACAGAATCGACACCACTGCTTGTGATTAGTTGTGATTCTCCTCAAACTTGACACGCGACCTAAGCTTGAAGGCTAAGTGCATTGGCACTCAGATTGAATTAGATTAAACCCCACCAGCGTAACATAACAAGTTATGAAGTCTTAACAGATGAGTAGTTCGAGATAGTCTTTCATTTTACGTAAAGTGTGGTTGTCTAACAATATAAGTATTCTGAAAATAAACATGAGTAGGATTTTCGGAGCCAATCTCGAGGTCTACAGTTTTTTGAATCGTGACGATATATATGTTGGTGATTGTGCCTCGGAAAGCACGTTTAAGCCGTTGGTCCCGGATGTCATTTGTAGATCTTCGACAGTTGTTACAGGTAGTCATTGGCCCGAAAGTCTGACAACCAGTATTATCAAGGGGTATCGTATTATCCAATACTAACTGGGTTGTGGAGGTCAGATAGGCAGTCGCTCCGTGAAAATATTGGTATGGTATTTAGCTGCATCTGGTTAAACTGGAAGCCGACCCCAACATAGTTGGGAAAAGGCTAGTATTGTGTTGGTCATTGAAAAAGTTTTAAAATAGAGAGTTTGTCGTAAATATTTATGTGGTTAGACATTAACTGCTAAATTCTTTACTTAAATTAATGATGATCAATTAGAACTAAGTTTGGGACATTGACATTACGTTTTTCTGAATACAAAGGTTTTCAGCCTACCGAATAAAAAGTAAAAAGAACCGCCAAAAATACTGGCACCTCATAATAATCTAACCTGCACGTTGCAAATCTTCACGCACATTTAACCCCTCGACACTCTCCAGCGCGTCATTATGCAATCTCGGAGCTCACCAGAAGATTATGTGTTACCTTTTTATAGGGTTATAAAGGTAAATTATTTTAGGAAGGGTACAAGGAGTCACTTGGTATAATCGGTTAGGGATAGTCGTTTGAAGCAGACATGTTGTTTCATATCTGCTACTAATGGTGATGTTCTAATTGCATGGTTTGTTTTCTAGTTTTTAGTAGATATTTGTAAACTGCCTCATAGGTCACGTTCGAACGTGACTGCTTAACTTGAGGTACTGGGTTCGATTTCCGGGTCGGGCAATTTTCCATTAGAAATTTCTCTTTTGCATTAAATGGAACTTAAACATAACTGGCAAAACATGGGTGAACTTTTTAGGAATACCTCTGCCTAACCCGGGGGATTACAGGCATAATGATTACAGCTATTTTGTAAACTGCGCAGTAGCTGTAAAAGAGCACTCTTTTAACTGCTCTATAACATTCATTTACTTAGTAAACGCCTCATTAATCTATCAATCCAGCAGGCCTAGCCAAGTTACAAACGTTTCGTATCGAATCTCTTTCTACAATCGTAAACGCCTCGGCGTAAGCGATTGTAGAAAGCGCTAAATTGGTAGCCAAGTTGACACGACTGAGTCGATCGCTGGTTCTCTAAAGTCTCGCTAGCGATCAACATTGTAGAAACGATAACATTCTATTCTATCATTGTGAACGATGTAAACTTGTCTACGAATTTTCTATTCGTGTGTGTTGATCACGTGATTTAACGTTGAGATTATGTCATTCCCATACATTTGATTCGTTTTCTACTAGCGTTAACGATTGTAGATTGTCAACTTGGCTAAACCTGCAGGTATTAACTATGGATCTGGCTTCTTCTCAGCCCTATAAATAACCTCAAACTAATTTACCAATTCGTAGGTAAAGTTTTATTTAGAAATAAATACATCAATGAATTAAAACTACTTATAAAATAATTTAAAAAAATATATTCACAATAAAATGGCTAATTTATATAAAATTCATGGTTATTCATTCTTTTTCTAGCTTGTTCTGTCCCCACTCTTCGGCAAAGACCTGTCTACATTGGTCCTATTTCACGCGAGCCTGCGTCATCCTGCAAGTTTTGAAGGAACCTACCAATTTATCTGCTAGATTAGGTTTTCATATTAAAACTAATACGTAACAAACTTCAAAGATCCCATTAGTTCATTACATTAACTTGATCGAGTTAGGATTTTAATGAATTTCGCAAACTTAGTTAGCTTGATTCACAGCTGGCTAGGTTTAAAAGACAAACTAACTACTAAAAGTCGGTGACTGAAAAGTTTTCTTAAAATATTCTTTTCGCATAAGAAATTTCTTGCGCAGAGTTTTAAAGGCTTTGAGTTTGTAAAACGCTAATTATAAAAAATTACAAAAACATGTCTCAATTTCTCTACCCAAGAAAATCAGAAGATTAAATACACTAAAACTATTTTCTAACCTGGTTCTAAAGCATTTTTAAATGTGGATCTTGGAAAAGCTTGTTCAAAACCTTCACAGGTTTGGAGCGACACAACAAAAAGTACACAGCAACATAGTATAAAGAGTAATTCTCATACAATTTTTAAGAACTATATATAATTTATTTTCTATAACTAGAAAATAAATTTTCTGATGCCCCTGAGCGTGAGGAATCTAATATTTTTTATGACGTCACTATTTGGACCAGCCTGTGTTTAGAGAAAACCCGACAAAAACTGTCCAGGATCCTCTACTTTCTATGGAAAACATACTACATATCTAAAAGCTTCTCCAAAAATGCGCCAAAACACCCTGCCTTCTTCTCCGCATCTAACCTGTCCCAGACACCTTTCCATCAGCCATCCAGGTTTCCTCACGTCCTCCATATCATAAATACAGCGCATGACATACTCGTACGTACGAGTACGTACCTCAACGTCCCCTGCAATAACATTCGAAAGCTATGAAATTTTATGCGCCCATCAAACTGAGGCTTTCAATGGAAAGTGCGCGGTAGACAACTGGTGGTCGCGTTTGATTGCATGAATACGATTATGTGTATTTATTATGGCCATTTTTATTAGACAGTATAAAATTATTCGTGATACCTCTTCTATTAGGTTTTTAACCCTAATAACGTCACGTTGATAAAATGAAATCCAATGACGTTTTTAATGGAAGGTGGGAAAATACAGTTAATTTTCCTCACAAACTGTTATGAGGAAAATTAACTGTATTTTTCCACACTTTCAACTGTTTAGTAAATTAGTAAAAATATGATATTAAAACCAAACTATTCTTGCACGACAAACAAATTCTTGTAATGTTTGTGTGTAAATTATTTAATTACCACTGCTTTCAGAATGTTATAGGAAAGTTGCATATTCCTAGAATAGGAAATGGAATGAATAGCAATGTGTCCCAGCAGTGGGACGTTATAGAACTCATCATCTTCTGCCTAGTCTTTTCCCAACTATGTTGGGGTCGGCTTCCAGTTTAACCGGATGCAACTAAACACCAGTATTTTACATGGAGTAACGGCCTATCTTTAAAAAAAAATGTTTATTGTGTCTTAATTGCTTACATACTATACATGTGTTGAGACAGCCCCAGTAAGTAATCAGAAACACTTGTGTTGGGGTTGACTCGCTACTTCCCTTAGTTAATACAATATTGAGACTAAACTATTAGAAAATAATACAAAATAAAACAAAACAAAAACAATACCCAGTTAAGAAGCAAAGCCAGTAGAAATATGTGATTCTTATAGTTTCTATGAACTTATTCTATGCATGCATGTTTGTGTGTGTATATGCGTATGTGTGTGTGTGTGTATGTGTGTGTGTGTGAGTGAGTATGTGCGTGTTGTTTAGTGATAGTGATGTCTTACGTATTATGTCAAGTTAGCAAATTCGCACTAGAATGTGCTCAGTTTCCTCATAAGTTAAAGTTTTTAGCCATTCAGTTATAACTTTCTTACATTCATACAAGACTTTAGGATGAAATTGTAGTTTGGCGTTTATTTTGTTGTAAATATATGCAGATTGGGTTACATACTGACGTCTTGCAAAAATCGGACGAACCATTGCGAAGTGGGCCACAAAATCATTCCGTCTTCTATCCCGGCTGGCAGGATTAAATGGAATAGATTTATGTAGATATAAGGTCACATTTAACAAGTATAATTGTCTCACCGATAACAATCCACTTGTTCTGTATAAGTTAACTGTGGGTTATCTATCTATCTTGAAAATCCATATCAATTTCCCTACACGTGACATAATAGTAGCAATGTGTGAGTGCCATGATAGACATTCATTAATAATTATGCCCAAGTATCTTGTAGAATGAACTTTTTTTATAATTTGACAGTTACACTTTTGTGTATAGTGATCCGCACACTTATGTATCCTAGTCTCAAAATCAGCACCCGGTTTAGATCTCTGACTTGGAGAAAAACAAATATAGTTTGTTTTTGATATATTAAGGGTCAGCAAATTAGCCTTTAGCCAGTCAACTACGAGTATAACGGCGAGACCACGTTCAGCATTCTGGCGTACAGATTCCCAAGTTTCTCCATGGTAGACAATAGCTGTATCGTCCGCATAGGGGAAGATTTTCCCTCCACTGCTCAGCAGGTTACACAGTTCGTTAATGTATACCAGGAACAGCGTTGGGCCAAGCACACACCCCTGCGGCACACCAAAAATAACATTTTCTTCTTCACTATGAAGGTTTTCTATCTTAACTTGTTGAGTCCGACCGCGGAGGCAGCTGTCAAAAAGACACAGAGCTGTACCTCTTATACCTATCGCCTCAAGCCTCTGCACAAGGATGGGGACCGAAACGGTGTCAAAAGCTTTCTTTAAATCCAGGAATACTGTCATGCATTTATATCCTACCTAGAATTTCAGACGTCAGTGCTGTAATAGCGTCCTGTGTTGAGCGTCCTTGTCTAAATCCATATTGCGAATCAGAAAGTATGTTGTATGTTAAGCACCGTGTTGTTGTCCGTGCACCATGCGGCGTGTGATTATTGCAGTCGCCTCTTTCTGTATTTGTGAGTAGTTTTTCTCAGCTGAGTTCAACGTGCGAGAAGCGAATGCTACCGGGCGCTCTAACCCGTCATTATCTATTTGGGACAAAATAGCACCTAAGCCCCACGGGGAAGCATCCACAGTTAAAACTATTTTGGCGTTTGAATTAAAGTGTGTTAAGACCTGATCTGACGTCAAACATTTCCTAATTTTATCAAACGCTTGTTGATGTGACGTAGACTAGTTCCACTTAACCCTCTATTTTAATAGGTCATACAAAGGATTCAGGATACAGGATGCTCCCGCTACAAAATTCCTGTAGTAGTTTACAAGTCCTAAAAATGATTGCAATGTATTAACGTCTGATGGAACGGGCGCATCGGCTATAGCCTTCACCTTTGTCGGATCTTTCTGTAATCCATCTTTGGTTATTATATAACCTAAATATTTAATTTCATTTTTAAAGAAATCGCATATTTCTTTCTGCACAGTTAACCCTGCATCCTGAAGTCTTTGCAAAACTATATTCAACTTCTTCAAATGTCCCTCTGGGGTCTGGTCAGTGACTAAAATGTCGTCAAGCAGACATAGGACCCCATCTAAACCTGAAAGCATCGTTTCCATGGCGCGTTGGAATATAGACGGCGCACTAGACAACCCGAAAACTAATCGAGTATAATTAAATAGACCCCGATGTGTATTGATACATGTGACCGGTTGAGACTCTTCGTCTAACATAAATTGATTATAGGCCATAGATAAGTCAATCTTTGAAAACTGATGGCCCCCGTACAGTTTTGAAAATAGTTCGTGTACCGTAGGTAGAGGATATTGTTCTATCAACAGCTGTTTGTTAATAGTAACCGAATAGTCTGCGCACAATCTAACCGAACCGTTGTGTTTTAGTACGGGAACAATAGGTGACGCGTACTCAAAGTGCGAAACCGGTTTAAGTACTCCTAGATCCACCAAACGGGTTATTTCTTTGTCCACCTTATCACGTAACGCGAATGCAATTGGACGCGCTTTACAAAATATCGGTTTCACATTATCCTTTAATTTTAATTTAACACGATATTTATTAAATTTACCCAACTTATCCGAAAATACTTCCGGGAAACGCGCTTGGAATTGCTCCACCGTATTCTGCTCACCCTTCAGAAAATTACACGGCATTAACATAAGTTTAAATTTTGTTATAAAATCCCTGCCTAATAATGGTGGGCCGCCATTGCGAATGACGTACATGTCCAATGTGTGAGTGTGTCGCAGGTACGTCACTGGCAAGTTTACGTACCCTACACATTTCATTATATTGCCGGTGTAGCTTAAAAAATGTTTTTATAAGTACCCTCGGATATAACAGTCACTGCTGATCCACTATCTATTTGAAATTGTACATTCTTCCCGTAAATCGATACTGTTTCTGTCATAGGTTCCCCACGGTTTGAGCGTATGATAAACAATGACTTACCGTCGTCGTTCTCGCTAACATCACCTGTCAACACATAATTAACCTTATTACACATTTTGCGTAAATGACCCTTGGTGTTGCACTTTTTGCATTTATAGCTTGCAAACCGACATTGGGATGACTCATGATTATTACGCCCGCACACTGTACACTTTATTTTACCGGCACTAATGGTTTTAGCACTATTTTCTTGTTTGGCGATCTTTAAAAACCGGCGTCTGCTGTCCAAGGACGGCCGTAGTTGCGGCGGCGCCTGCGCGCGCGCACCGCACGCTCTCTGCCAGCTCCACCGCCTTGGCTAGGATCAGCTTGTCGATGTCCTGCGCGAACAGCTTCTCTCTTTCATGGCCTGCTACCATGCCCATCACAAACCGATCTCGTAACGCTTCCTCGACGTTACTAAATCTACAATGTGCTGTAAGTCCACGTAGTCTTGACGCCCATTGCGTAAACGTCTCGCCCGGCTGCTGCACAGCCGCGTAAAAATTGTAACGCTCGCTGAAGCCGCATATCTTTGGGAGAAAGTGCTCATCCAATAACTGCACTATATTGTCATACGGTACTTCCTGGATATCCTTTGGCAGTGCCAGATCCGCTGCCAACTTATAAGTACCGTCGGTTAGTGCGCTGAGCAGGATCGCCCGTCTCTTGGCTCCAGCTGCATCATTCTTCGGGACGATGTCGTTTGCAATAAACCATTGCGTAATTCGGCCTTTATACGACTTCCATTCTTGCACGTTGTGATCGAATGTAGACAAAATGCCAAAACTATTCATTTTCCGTTTATAAAATAAAGATGTGGGTAAAACTCGTCGCCACTGTTAAGTTCTTGGTACGGGAGACAAGTGAAACACACGACAGCTATTGACACACTCATTTATTAACTCTTTAACACATGGCGTTGGCGCAGCCACGCACACATACACATCATTAGCACACATACACAACATTGTGTTTATTCAAGTAGATAATAAGTCTCCTATTTAATAGTTTTTCTATAATTTTTGAAATTGCAGGTAAGACAGATATAGGTCGGTAAGTATTGACATCACTCGTGTCCCCCTCCTTGTGCACGGGCGTAATGATGGAACGCTTCAGTGCTTCCGGAAATATTCCAGATTCGAAACGTAGGTTTGCCAGTTGACTTATAAGGGGAACTACGAAATCCCTAGATAATTTAAGGAAACCTATAGGTATATCGTCCCATCTGGATGAACTTCCCGAATCAAGAGCCATGAGTATGCAGTCCACTTCTGCTGGATCAGTCTCCAACAACACAAAAGAGGTTGTCTGTGATTGAGAATTAGAACTCATGACAAAACTAGAACGAAGCCCAGCCGGGGTCATTATTTCTTCTGCTAGTGTTTTTCCAATTGTGACGAAAAATTGATTGACACGGTTTAAACAATCTAGAGGATGTGGTGTGATTTGAAGAAGACGTGCATTAGATGATTTGGGTTTTTTTAAATGAGTTATACTATTAATATTCTGCCAAAGCTTTTTCGGATTTTTTATAGAACATGTAATTTGTGTTTTATGATATTCTCTTTTCAATTTCTAACTAATAATCAGGTTGGAGCGAAACGTACGAAAGCGCTTATAGGTTACTCTTATTATAATATTACATGGATCCTTTCTTGCCTGCAATTGCATTCTATTTCTAAGCCTGATACATCTCAGGGCCCCTGCAGATATCCAGGGCTTTAAAGTACGCTTGGAGCTGGTGACTATTTTAATTTTAGTGTTAAGAAGGAGAGCTGTTCTTATCACATCTATCATCCTGTCAGCAAAGATATTTGGGTCGTTGTATGTATTGAAAAGAGATATATCTGCACCCACTAAGTATTGATATGCCTTTACAAAATTGGTAATAGTTGTAGTTTTATTATTGGGTGTAGCTTGATATGTGTGGGAAATGGTTAATAGTACCATTAAATGATCCGTTATAGATGCGTTCAGAATTGCCACAAATGCAGAGTTTTTAGTTTTATCTAGCTTTATGAGCATGTGATCAAGGCAGTGTCCCGGGAGAAAACCGTGAACAGACGACATATTTAAATAAGACAACCTATTTGCCCGCAACTGTGCCGACTCCGACGGTTTTTCAATTAGGTTTATATTTATGTCTCCTGTGATGATAGTGTTTTTGTGCGATTGAATAGTTTGAAGATACCTAGACCGGAGACCTAGAGAATTAATAAAGTTATCCGCGGAAACATTAGATGGAGACCGGTAAATTCCAATTATAGTGAAGTTAGAGATGGTTATTTGTAAAGTGGATGCATGCATAATATTTATTTCATTTACCTGGGGTGAATGACAATTTTTAATATAAGCCACAATGCCGTCATTTTGATTAATGTGTCTAGTTATAAGAAATGAAGTATAACTATTTAACTCTGGTATCGGTTGGTTAGAATTAAGTCTGCACTCGGTCAGGATAAAAATATCGACATCAATTTCGATTTGAGATAACGTTGCTACAAAGTCGTCAAAATTGCTGTAAATGCTTCTTATGTTTTGAGTTAATACGGTCAAGTTGTTGTTATATTGTTGTAGATAAGTAGATAAGTGTTCAACGTCTAAAGTTACAGAATTTGCAATTTCAGCATTGTCCAATTCCTGAAAAGTAGATATGGTACTATCCATTATTGAAAAGCGTAAATGAATGGTGGTTCTCCGAATTTGCCTGGTTGTAAAGATTTACTGAGGTGTATACCCGCGAATAGCTATGCTTGATTATTATATGTATGTTAGTATGTATAAAGACTAATATTATTTTAAATATTGAGACTATTATTATTTTAATGAGGAGATGAGTATGAATGTGATATTCTGTGAGAATTTTATGTTGTATGGGTATTGTGCAGAAACTATAAATTAGACTTATAATATACAATGTAATAAACGGTACCAAAAACAATACAATAGAATTAATTACAAGACGTATTAGTCATGCGCTCTGTAGCAAATGGTGTATCTGTGACTCACTCTTGATGACAATAGCACGAGAATTTTCGTCTTTTTTTATTAGGATGCGACCATGTGATGTCCAGCAAACCTTATCTGACCTCCACAACCCAGTTAGTACTGGGTAATACGGTACCCCTTGGTAAGACTGGTTGTCAGACTTTCGGGCCACTGACTACCAGGACGTTATCAAGACTATCCTTGAAATATATATTTTGTTGAATACTTATTCCTGGTTTTTTGAATATTGCTCTGCTTTGTTCGAATATTGCTTTCTGTTCCACAGATGAAAGGCTACCGCAAATCGATTCCAATATGGCGTCATATTTCACGATGACCACAAAATTGGAGATGTGACCAGTGACATTTAGATCAACGGACAATCCATTGGCGCTGTAATAACGTTTTTATGAGATTTTTATAGTCCACCAGTAATAAAACGTAACGTATCACGTTTTATATATAAAAATCTCGCGTTCTATTATTTTGACTTCCTTTTGGTTCCTATTTTATTATACAAGGTGTAAGCTGACCCTTCACAAAGTCGACAATCATGCATTTTGTACTGAACTAAGTATCAATAAAAAACATATGGAAACGGGTGTTTATCGCGAATTTTACCTTTAAGGCGGTTCCCCGAGCAAAATGAGCAACTCTATTTGTGGTGGTTGAAACTTCGTTTGAAATACTGTTAGAATAAAGTTCTAATCAGTTTGCACTACAAAGTGATTGTTACGTCAGTCACTGCAGGCCGAATAGTGCGAAATGAGTGGTTTTTATTCTTTATAAAATCAAATTTACGTCTTTTGGAAAAAATAAAACGACAATTATGTTCATTATTAAATTGTCTATCCATTAGTATAAGTAGCAAATCAAAATAATGGTTACTTTACGAGGAGTAGCATTTTATAAATCATTATTTCTCATTTCTGTGGTTTCGTTGTGAGGGGATTTATTAAAAATTAAGCTACTTAAAAAAAAAATGAAACGACAATTTTGGAGTCAAGAATATAATATGTAGTAATTTAATGTATTTAATGTAATTTATTGTAAAACGTTTAGTTGACACTTCCCGTGACCCTAGGGCTGGCTTTTACCTTGGCCAAAGGCTTAGCATTGCCATACAGCGTGGTAACGCCGCCAGTCTCTTGGGGACATTACCAGTTGACAGTGTTGAGGAGGAGTTTTTTGACGCCATTTTTTAAGTTTTTAGTTAAGTTAGTTAGTTTAGTTTATTTTAATAAATTTGTAAATTGTTACTTTATTAAATAAAATCTAGTATGTTAATTAAAAAAAAAAAAAAAAAAATTTATTAGTTGGTATTTCTTTTGGATAAAGAGGAGTAGGCTCCAAAAAACTGCTCGTTCAAGGTCATTTGCTTGGGGAGGCGCCTTAATATAAGCCCGACGTTTCGATCGGATTGCACCAGCCGTGGTCGCGGGAAGACTGAAGTATAGAAGGTACCGCCACAGCAAAGCGAAGGTGTTTATTCAACTACCCTCAATTGATCTTCATAAATGTTAATTAGGGCCGGTTCACACTAGGACAGCACACTACAGTTTTCGACGCACTGTAACGTCTTCATTTTTTGTTTACGTGAAAAAAGAAAAAATAAAGGTCCAATATTTTTTTGGAAATCTATCTGCCGGACTAATTAGATTTTTTGCCCTCTACCCTATTAAAATAATTTTCAGCTTATTTAGCTTTGTTCCACCCTTACCTGAGAATAGGCATCCTCTCTTTTGATTACTTGGTCTTTAAAAGTCTCATCAAGACCTTTGTTAGCCTCGCCCTCCTCCATCTGGCTGTTGTTCTACCAACGCTCGTAAATGATTAAAATAAAATTATTTAAACATTATTATACGCTCAATTAACCAATTTCTACAAAAGAGCATTGGTGCATGGTCGAACGAAGATTTTTGCTTGATTACACCCGTCTCATCTTGGCCCTTGGGCAATCACCCCAGCTTCCAAGTTTTCTGGCTGGCTTTATTCTGAAGAATTCTCTAGATATTCATAGATAGGAAAATTGCAAATAATTGGGTCTTTGAGATCAACATGAAGCTGATCAAGGTCAAGCTTGTTGATCGATTAAAGATTTCTTTAAAAATTAATTAAGTTTTTAGTGCAGGTTACTAAGCCTCGAGATTTAAGTTCAGGTGTATGGTATTTTCACGTAAAATAAACTAGGAATCCTGGAATACAGGACTGCATTTTCTAAAACGACTTGTAAGATTGGAACATTTTTGAACACACTAATTCTCAATATAATTCCCAATGTAAGATGTCTTTTAATAAGTACATATTTACAAAAAAAAATTATCTATGTAGTATTTCAACTATCTGGTGTCCACGACACAAGCCTCGTTACTTAGTGTGGCACTAGATAGCGGCGTGTGTAATGTAATGTCCAACGATTTTTTTTTCAATTTTTATTGTAAATAAATCATTCAAGCTCACTCATTATTTCATTGATAATGAACCTGATTCGTTTTCAGTTTGTAAAGAGTGATAAAGTAGAAAGATCTATTTAATAAAGCCTGTTTTCTACCTAGGCTTAGATCTAGACAGCGAATCTAGATTTATGAGCTCTACGTTATTTCGTTTTGGCCACAATAGAGCATAATTTATCGATGATGAAATTTTTTTAGAATTTTACTCTTACAATGCCTAAGTGAATAATGTCTATGAAAAATTATGCTGCAAGTTCATTTTATAAAATGTGTAAAACCACGTCGCATTTTAAAAACTTTTAATTTAGTCTCCGCAGCAAAAACGAAAAGAAAACTAGTTACTTGATAGGTACACCTAGCACCAATATTAATTAAGTTTAAGCAAGGCTTAACTGCCTTCCCCTAGGTGCCTTACCCCGAACGCTAAAGTACTATTTATTAAAACTACAATCATCAATGTCCATCCATTGCCAAGTATAGACCTCGTCCTTTAGTGCTACGCTTCCCTGGTGCTGTGCGTGTCTTATCCAGGTCTTCCCCGCGATATCTTGCAGTAATAAATACTTTTAATACCTAAGTTTATTAATACGACTTCAGCACCACTGTACTGAAGCACGAAAAGTTTTATGTATGTGTCTCCTATGGCAAACTAGAATTAATTGCACGCTAGAAATCTATCACAATCGAAATGTTTGAATTTCAGCTATACATAGTAAAATAGAAAACATGTAGGTATAAGTCTGTACAGTCATTAACCGTTCGATCTGTGGTCGGTGAACGGAGGCGAGATATTGTGCGGTTTCGTTCCGGGCCGAAATTCAGAGGGACGGAGATTAGATTTATATTATTCTCTTGCAGAATAATATTGTAAATCTAACTCAAGAGATTCGAATTCTACGTATGGTTACTTGAAAAGACAGTTATAAGTAAAATCGATGATGTGCTCTGCTCAATATCCCGAGACGACATTATTTGAAAGGAGAAAAGAAAGATGCAATAGAAAACCAGGTAACTTTTTAGAAGCTACCCGTATTTATTATTTCTAAGCTTTTTTATCCATGAATCAGTAAAGTAGGTATCTGTAATCCGTGACACACATAAAATAAAAAAGAATGTAACAAAGTCCAACAAAATACCCAAATCATAAATGTCACTTCCCATTTCAAATAAGCAATTAAGGATGAGCTCACATCTTTCGTGTTCACAATCCAAGAGTCCATAAATTCGGCGTTCGGCTCATCGTTCATTCGGCTGTGAAGTAAGCTGTTCCGGTTCACGAGGTACGGATTGCGCTGTTTTCGTTTAGGTGGACTTTCTTTTTATTTATGAAATATGATAAATTGTTGGCCGCCTCGTTGGTTTAGTGGTCGGAATAGCCCCTTCTGAGCATTAGGTCCTGCGTTGTTATTGGGATTTTCAATCAGGATTTGTGCCCGGTTGATGGCTATAGGCTCGCCCCCTGATACTCGGGGCTTAAACATAACTGGCGAGATATGGGTGTACTATTCTGTACACCTTTAACCGGGATCAGTCAGCGCGCTTGCCGCTACCATACAACTTGACTCGCGGGCGAAATTGTGTTCGCGGTGACAGCATGTTCGCGAACGGCGCGCGGTCTGCGAGCTTGCACCTCGCGGGCGGCACGTGGCCGGCGCGCGGCTGTGAGCTTACACCTCGCCGACGACGCGTAGTAAGCGCACTGGCGGCTAACCGTATCCTAAATTCGAGGCAACGCCGGGCAACAGCTGTGCTGGTGCGGTGCCGGTGTTATTTATTTATTTATTTAGTACATGGAGGACTTACAACTAATAAAAACAGAAAAAAAGGAAACCATAGTCACCAGAAAGCCAATTACAAGTCCTCACGTATAGACTTATAATAGAAATCTATGGTGTAAGTACAAGACAAAAAACACACAGCTTTAAAATAAGTGAGAAGCTATATAAAAACTAGTTTGCAATTTATATAGCTAAAATAGTATAGAAAATAATACCAAAACTAAAACTAATGGTTAATGGTTAATGGTTATGTGCCATGACCTTTATTCTTCATTTGTCCTGAAGATTCATGTTATATATTAAAATTTTGGTTGTCATTTGTTTCTGTTCGGCGTTTGAATCACGCTTGCTAATTTCGGTTGTCATTCGTTTTTTGTTTTTTATTACTGGCACAGACATGATTTTTTAAGTATGTAACAGTCATTTCCGCAGTGTTTACTACCAGACAAACAGAATACAAATCTTCTATAAGTATAATATCTTAGTTCAGCATTCATACCTAGCACTACTTTTCACGTCAATATCTATAAAGTATAGTAATATATATATTAAATATATATATAAAGTTGACTTAGCTTTCACGCAGTTTTATGTGTACACCTGCTTATCTAAATCGCTAATGTTAGATCATATCCATGGTTAAATAGAATAAATTTTTAGCAGACAAAAGTATTCCTTAACAGATATACGGTACAAAATTTAGTTATTCCATTCCTATCCCAATAAATTGACTTTAAACCAATTCAGGTCACCGCACTACGTTTCAGAAAACAAGTAAGAACTTGACTAAAATAATTATTTGCTCAGCTAGTTCATGAAAACATTCCGAAGCTGGTTTAAATCGAATCAATCGTGCCCCATTCAATTGGGCGAGGATAGAACTAGACTTGTCTGAAATAGTTCATTCGTTGAAAGTTATTTGACCGATGTACCGGTATCCTATTTTATAGTAGGGGCTTAGGATAGTTTGTGGGTTTTCAAAATGGAGGAATAAAAGTAAACTGGAGTTTTAATCAAAGGTTAAGTACTAAGGGTACCCAAATTTTCGCTTTTCAGTGAAATTAACTGTTGAACAAATTTTTTAGCAAACTTTAGTTAGAGGATAATTTTCGTAATAACTCGTAACTTTTGATAGTTTTCGACTTAAATATCAAAGCAAAACCAACTATGTTTTGGCAACATAATTGACTATTAGAATACCTAGGATTATCATAAAACTAAATATGTCGGACTGTCTTTTGCTCGCGGCTTCGCTCCCGTTGTGTACGAAAATTAACCCACGGGACCATTTTAAATGTGAGCTTATGACACCCGGGGATAATGTAGCTTCCCGTTAGTGAAAGAATTTTTGGAATTGGATCAATAGTTCCGAAGATTTCCCCCTACGTACAAAGCTACAATTTTGTTTGTAGCCTTGATTGTCCCACTGCTGGGAAAAGGCCTCCCCCATACCCTTCCAGGTACTTTTCTCCTGCGCCACCTCCAACCAGCCTTCGTGATGCACGTCTAGATCATCTCGCCACGTCTTTGTAGGCCGGCCTTGGCGCGCCGTCCATCTTCAGGCATCTATCGTGTTGAGACCTTTGTCCAGCGGTCGTTATGCATATGTTACCGGAAATGTATGAAATCTAGGAATTGTACACAATTCCTAGGAAATGTATACAATAGGCGAGACGACAAAAAAAAACTAATTAGTCCGTCAGTTAGATTATCAAAAAATATTTGACCCGTGTTTTTTCTTTTGTAACGTAAACCAAAATTGACGAAGATTATGACGCTTTTAAAATTCTCAACACGTCACGCCTAGGTAAATTTTTTACCTAGTTCTGACGTCACGAGCCCCCACTCCCGAGTTTTGATGCGTTTTATCTTTGTCAATATTCATTGATTTACAAAAACAAAAAATACGTGTCCATTAATTTTCAATACTCTAACTGACGGACTAAATAGATTTGCAATTTTTTGATAATGTCGTCATGCCTATTCCGAGGACTACTTAGGAAATGTTTAAAATAATGTTTCAAAGATTCTTTATAATACACACATTTCCTTGGAAATGTATGCATTTCCTAGGAATTGTATGTTATTCCGAAATGATGCTAGGAAATGTATAAAAACGAATGCTCTTTGTGAATAAAATAAATAAAACACGTTTGAGAACTGAAATCAGAATTTTTATCAAGATGTTTTGCACCACAATTGTGTTGAAATTTGAATTTGGGTTGGTTTTTTGTTTGTTTGAGGTTGATTGATAGGTTGCCTGAATGGTTTGAAAAAAAAATAACCACGAAGGGGTATAGCGGGGTCTAGTCACTCGTGTCGCTCGCTCATTCGACCCCGCTATATCCTTCTAACCTATAAGCTGTCGGGGTGCCCAAACTCGGTATAAAAAAAAAATTAAAGCTAAACATTTTAAAGTGTGAATCAAGAATGTAATACATTTTCGATCGCTCTTTAGGAAATATATAAATATCCTAGAAAAAATAAGGATTCTAAAATAATATATCATACATTTCCTATCTATTATATATATATAATTTTAATTATAACAATTATTAATTAATTATAATAATAATTATATTATAATTATAATTTTAATTTTATATATTATATATAATTTTACCTCTATAAAAATATATTATTACTATAGATTACACAGCCCCGTAATGTGTTTAATGCGCAGACTCAACCTGAAAGAAATTGGCAATATTCATTGTCCATCAAACAATTTTCAAAATGTTATAGAAGCTTTGGGATAGTACACAAATCCGGATCTCCAGTTTACAAAGCAAACTCGTTTCTCAATGTTTTCTTTGTCTGGACGATTTCCAACTACTTTTCCGCGCAGAATAAAGATGGAACGATTTGATTCAGTACTTTCGGTTGTTATAAGTTTCGCGAACATCTTTCTATTTAGTTCCTTATCCGTTGAAGGCGAGAGGAAGTTCTTCTAAAGATACGTCGAAGCAGTTTTGTAAGAAGCAGGAAATCTTTAAAGCGATTTTGACGAAGAAGTTATTTTAGTGCAATAGCAACTAATAGGCTAGTTTCCACCATCAATAAATTGCAAATCTATGTAGTCCTTCAGTTAGAGTATTGGAAAATAATGGATACGTATTTTTTGTTTTTGTAAATCATTGAATATTGACAAAGATAAAACGCGTCAAAACTCGAGAGTGGGGGCTTATGACGTCACAACGCACTAAAAATTATAACACAGCGTGACGTATTAAGAAATTTTAAAAGCGTCGTATCTTCGTCAATTTTGGTTTACGTAACAAAAGAAAAAATACGTGTCAAATATTTTTTGATAATCTAACTAACGGACTTATTAGATTTTTTCAGGACACAAGCCTATTCGGTATAATAATTATTATTTCACGCTTGTATAGCAATGATATGAAAGAGAAAGGAGTAAATGATGCCATGACGTCAGACAGGGGAGAATGGAAGAACAAAACGTGTTGCGCCGACCTCTAGTAGAATGAGACGAGGGCAGAAAGATAATAAAATAGGAAGGCATAGGTTCGTCCATCTTTCACCAGTTATTGTATCTCCTGTTTAAACTGTATCATGGCAGGCCGTGAAGGAGACGGTAGGATAAACTAGATACTTTTCTAAAAGATTGGCCAATAACAGCAATTGATAAGGATATGTGGAAGGACACAAATCTCTGATCTATACCTATTACAATAGGAACGGTTTTTTGATTTTTTTGAACGCGCCGTACGCGAACTTATCCGCCGACCAATCGGATATGAAAATTCTTTTTCCTTTTTCTAGTCCAATTCTTGAAGAATCTTCAATTACACTACGACTCTGAGGAGCCGAGCAAAAAGAGAAAAGACGGGTGAAACCACAGAGCACAGCTAGTAAAAGTAATATGTTGTGTTTGTACACAGTACTCATTAAATAGCCATATTATATTATGTACCGTTTAATAGAAATACCAAATATTTACCGGACTATGGGCTGCAAGGCAATTCTGAGCTTATTATCTAGCGGAGACATAACAAAGGACTACCCGAGCAGCTCGAACAGAAGATCAAACCTTGGACCACTTGGCCAGCAGTCGCGTTTGCGACCTCTAAACAAAACCTGGGGTCGCAAAGCTGGTAAAAAAATTAAACACACGTAATCTATTCTATTTTAGAAAGATATAGTATCATACCAAATGCATAGTGTCATCTGCCTAGTCCTTTCCCAACTATGTTGGGGTCGGCTTCCAAACTAACCAGATGCAGCTGAACTCCACAACCCGGTTAGTACTGGGTAATATGATACCCCTTGGTAAAACTGGTTGACAGACTTTCGGGCCACTGACTACTTGAAATAACTGTCAAAGACAAATGACAACCGGGATCAACGACTTAACATGCTTTCCCAGTCTCGGGGGAAACTTGGTACGTAATGGGTGGTCACCCATCCACAGACCAACCTAGGCAAGCGCAACATAACCTAAAGATCGACCTGAGCGGCTGTGATTATTTAGCCACAAGCTCAACCCAAATGCATAGTGTATCTCGCTCTAAATTCAGCAGCATTTTTTTTTTTCTGCTGGGACATCATCAAATGACTTCTCCCGCTCTGAGCGGTGCAGGAGGGAGTGTCAGCCTTTTACTGACTAAAACCCATCCATGTTCCTTCATCGCCCTTTGTGTAACCTGTAATAAGCCTTTGATTACGTACTGTAATGAGCATGATTGAATTCAATAGACACGTTCGAATATAGCTATCGGTAATCGGAAATCTATTTTGATTACAGAACAAATATCATAATGTATAAACAGATTGTAGATACAGAATACGTTGCATCAAAATAGTTATAATCATAAATCAGAATAAAGATATAATTTTATCGCTTTTGATTCGAACCACTTGAAATGCGTTTCGTCGATGCACAGTTTCTTCGTAGTCCTTAACACATATACGACTGACACGTGTGGTTTCTGGTACAAAAATATCTTACGTCGGACACAAAACCGGGTTGTCTAGCTAACATTACTGGATGAAGTCACCATTGGTGTTTTGTTCTACATACTTAGACCATTTATGGTTAAGAGTCAAAGGTAAAAGACTTACAACCAGTCGTACCAAGGGGGACCTTACTACCCAGCACTAATTGGGTTGTGGAGGTCAGATTAGCCAGTCGCTTTATTAAAAATACTGGTATTCTACGCTGGCTGGCTTAGATGATGACTAAAAAATAATGTTCTTGAATTCTAGATAGAGGAGCTTTTAGCAACTACAAGAAGAAGAAGGTCTAAGAAAGTTCTTGAATTTCGACCATTCAATTCTTCAAACTACCAAGTTAAGCGAAGTACCCACTAGAAGTAAAATTAATTTCCTCCAAGATCCCACTAATCATATCCAATTAAAATTAATTCATAAATCTGTGGAACTATAATTGCGATGGTTATAATTCATTAGCAGCAATTATAGATGACAATACCGGCGGAGACAAAGGCTTCAGATTACAACTGGGGTGATGAGATCTGGGAATGTAAATGAATTATATGCTTGGGACAAAAAGATAGAATCAATGAATTTTTCTATGCCTGAGTGATTGTAAAAAAATAAAAACATAAAAAAGTACATCATCGGCATTAGAAGCATGGTGTATCTGACATACCTACGCATAGCGAATTAATTTTATCTTTTATTAATTTTATTTTTAATTTTATTTTTTGTATTATTTATTTCAAGACTTTTTTTATTAAATACTCAGTATTTAGATAAACAAAACCCGTTATTATGGAGTTTAAAGTTATGTGGCTTCCAAAATTATATTTAAACGAACTTATGTTAAGCGTGAAACGCTCAATATAGCTTCTACTAATGTTCCTACGAAGATACTAACTATGTTCATAAAATATGTGAAGCAATCAGTAACCAAGACAAATGCACGACACACAATCCAGCAACTTTGAACAGCTAAATGTAACCCGACAAGGGACAAAAGACCTCTGATTACAATTTTTAAATTAGCAAGACAAAATAATAAGGTTACTCGCCGTCTCCTATCCAATTGCTTTCAACATTAAAATAACACAACATTTATTAAAAGACTGAAATTCTCGTGGGACTTACTGCCTCGAATTCAACGACCAATTTTTTTAAAGTTAAGTGTTTGAGGTTTTTTACCCAGCTAATTATATTGTAGTGTTTTATGTTGTATTGCTGTGCAACATCACTCTTTATTCGTTTAACTATTTCGTTTTATTTTATTTCTTAAGAAAACTACCAACTAGGATAAAGACAGTTGAAAAAACCGGCCAAATACTCGTACGAATCGGACTCGCGCATGAAGGGTTCCCCAGAGCTCTCGATAATTTTTAATGATTTTAAATTATTATTGTTGTTAAAGCGGCAACAGAAATACACATTCTGTGAAAGTTCAACTGTCCACCTATTTGGGATCATGAGATATTGTCCGCCGACAGACAGACGGACGGATGGATGGACAGCGGAGGCTCAGTCATAGGGTCTCTTTAAGTACGGAAGTCCTTAAAGGGTAACCGACCGGGACCCTAATACTGTAGTTGGCCATTTTAGGGGGAACCCTAAAATGGCCAACTACAACTTGCCACTGACACTTGGAGACAACTATGAAAAGACTGGACGACAAGTTTCAGTGATCTTCGAAGAAGTATTTTTTGTATGAGACAAATAATGGTGGAATACATTATTAAGAAAGCTCCACCTCCATCCATGACAAGATCGACGACTTTTTCTGGAATCGCGCGATCAAGCGATGATTAATTTATAGGTTTAACTATGCTTAATTTATTTAGTAACTTTTTCTGTCTATTTGCTACCTTTCCGTGCAAATTACCCTTAGCTAATATCAGATGTTTTATTCGAATGAAAATTCACTTTTGTTTCATTTCACGTTCAAAAGACAAGGACAAAACGTGATAAGAATCTTCATATGCTCCGTTTATTTCATTTTTCGATCATTTGGTAGTCGAGTGTATAAATTCACATATGAATTCATTTTTCGCTTTTGATTCATTTCGTGTTGAAAAGTTTTATTTTGAGTATTATTATGCCAAATTATAAATATAGAACGAAACAAGAATTTTAACGTTAGATTTCTAGTACATTAAACTCTGGCACAAATATTCGATTCCAGGTCGAACAAAGTCGCTCTGTACAAGTTAACAGCATAGTCGCCAAAGTGGCGAAGTGTCAATGAACTCAAACTATCTGTTGAGCGGAGATAAGGAGATGCATTTAATGCATCTAACGGGATGCATCGTCAGGCTCTCGGCGTCGTCGCAGTTATGAGACTTGATTGATCGTTCTCAAATTGGTAGGTATCGAACTAAGTAATTGACACAAAATGACTGAGTGGCTGTCTACAAGGAATAGTTCACCTTGACAGCTCCTATTACTAAGACTCCACCGTCCGACTGTCCGTCTGTCTGTCACCAGGCTGTATGGTACGGTGTAATGTTACTGTTACTTCTGGGACACATGAATAATATCTATGAAAGGGAGTGGCCTATGTCAAGTGAAATGTAAAACCGCACTTATGCAAAAAAGTTTTTTTGGTATTGCCCCACGCATATATAATAAAGTACCTAATGTTATAAAAAACTTGACTGTCTTAAAATTCAAAAGGGCGCTAAACGACATTTTAAGAAAAGTTATTATTTAATTGACGACTTTTTAAATGATGATTTACTGACTGATTGATATACTTACTGTTACGGTATACACCTAAACTGTTATTGACTGATTTATAATTACCTACCTACTGTTACTCATAATTACATTAATTATTGTTAGTCTAGTTGGCATGATGTTATTAATATTCCGTTTGACATTATTGATATTTTTAATTTATTACTTTGACCATGTTGACATTTTTTAAACTTTTATTACTTTGACCATGTTGACATTTTTTAAACTTTTATTACTTTGACCATGTTGACATTTATATTTTTTTATTGTATGTTATTCCAATGACATGCAACTTAATTTTAAATATATAATTTTATTGTAAACCAATTATTTGCATGCCCATATGACGGCAAAATGCGAAGAACTTTATCATAAATGAACATCTATGTACCTATGTACCCATGTTTGCAAAGAATAAATGATTTGATTTGATTTTGATTTGATTGTTATCCACCACGCAGGGCCAGTGCTGTCTAGAAACCAGTGAGAAATGGTGATAAGGGCAATATTACCCAACGCAATTATATTTTGTTGCCATGATCTATGAAAAAGCTCACGATGTTTACAAACTCATATTGGGTATCTTCTTGTAAGAGGTTTCTGAAGTTATCAAAAAGTTTCAAGTTTAATTTGTTGTTTAGTAACTTTATGTCGTGAAAGTTACAGCTTTGAACTTGAGAAACAAGTTGGAGTGTATCAAAATCAAGCAATTAATACTTTGGATTGACTTTTGACACCCATAAAGTATTTAGAGGTAGAGAAGTTGTTGGGTATGTATATCTAACGAAATGTTACTTCAAATTATAATAAATCTTCTTGATAGCATGTCGATGACAATTTAAATTGAGTCAGCCCAAAATTCGACGAGTTTGGCACTTTCAGTAGCGTCCAAATGATTATAATACTGTTAGATATTATACATTTTTGTGGTATAAAAGTAAGCATTCTTTCCCAATATCTTTTGGGTTTGCGCAGCATGTCTTCTTCATCCCCATCCACCGTCGACGTCATCTTTCTCACAAATCGGGTCGCACTCCCATATTCATACGACGTTATTATAAAACACACGCAATGGCTGAAAAACAAAATTAAATTCAAAAAGAAGTACCTACCTATTGCTTACATTAAAAAAATACTATACCCAATCCACAAGAACTTTTTAGTGAAATTCGTTTGCATAACAAATTAACCCTTCCAAAACAAACCTTTTATTTATTGAAGAAACGAAAACTTTAATAGTTTCTGAATGAAATAAAGGGTAACTCGAGTTGTTGGTCGGAACTCGGCAGTTATATTGCTTTTATTCCATTTTGTACTGATTCCTTTGTATCAAGAAAATACTAAAGGAGCAGACCACTTTATCTGAGGAAAATCTAGAAGTTTTTGACGGAGAAAGATATCCTAAATAAATATTCGAGTAGAAAGAGCCCAAGAACTAACAAATTGCGCAAGAAAAATAAAATCGGAGTAATGTTTTAAATGGCTCATTTAATGGTATAGCCCATAGTAAAGAGATACTTTGTGTTTTAGATATCTTTAAGCATCATTAGTGTGGTTGTAAAAGGAGTGATAAAGTACCCAATTTTGGTAACAATTTAACTAAAATAAATATTAACGTACTCCCTGGTCCCCTGAGGGTCCTCCCATCGCCGTCGAAGTCGACCGCGGCTAAGGTGGTGTAAAGATTTGATCATGTTTTGCGGATAGATCACACAGAATAGACAGGTTAAGACGGAGAAAAGAGAGACGTTTGACCAGCAGTGGGACACGAAGTAGGCAAGCTAAAACAACTACTGCTGATGGTTTCAAATAATGCCAACAACGACAGTTACAACGTCAGTAATGTGTCACTGCATCAAAAGTAAAAAAAAGTATTAAATTAATATAACACAGTAATTTTGTAATGCCGTCTGAAACCCAATTAGAACCTGGCCAATTTATTTGACAAGCTAATCAACTAAATGTAACTAAAATTATTAGTTACGACACTCCTATTTATTTGGTTCTGTTTAAATTTATTTTGACCCTGAAAATACAGACAGAAACGTTTACTATATCTGATAAATAAGTACCTATATAAAATGCCTCTCTCTACAACACCTATTTTTACAAGTTTAACAAAATTATAAATAAAGATTTGACTTTGGTAGTCTCATCAATCAATTTATTATTTATTAAAAAAAAAATTGCTGTAGCTTCGATTTTTATCAATCTAAATTAGATATACCTTCACTTGATTTTCACCATAAAATATATAACACAAGATTACGTCTATATTCCCCGAAGGGTGAGACATAGGTGTTTTAGCTACATGAGAACGGATTGCGGGTGCGCCAGTTATGTTTAAGTCCCATGTAATAGGGGACGAGTCTGTTGCCCTTACAATATTAAGAAGCACCTTTTAGAACATATCACCGTACTTCCATACCGAGATCTGATAGTCTAGCACGTACATTTGTACAGCAAATCACTTTACACAAAGCCTGCAGCACTATTTCCAATCTCATTCATGTCATTTTGTTCCTTTCACGCCGTTTCGAATAGGTAAGCTTTTAGCGCTATTCATTTGTCTGCCCCACTTTATTTTCACTGACCAGCCCGCTTAGCATGACCACCGAAGAAACGAAAGAGAATCGACAAATTTAATCTTTTGTTCATCTGTCATTTTGCTGTCATTGAATCGACAAAATGACAGATGAACAAAAGATTTGTCGATTCTCTTTCGTTTCTTCGGTGGTCATGCTAAGCGGGCAGGTGGCGTTTGTGTTTTGTTTTAAGAGTTTTGTACCTTAAAAATATTCTTGCTGTCATAGTTTGAAGAATTTTAATGATATATATGAATGCAAGATTGTTATTCACATCAGATTGCTACGTACCTACTCTTAGTATAATTTTCTATATAAATTAAAATGTTTAATGAACTATTTATACTATGTAACTATGTAATATGTTAAGTACCTATATCCTCTTTTACACACAAAGTTTGCTGCAATAAAAACTCGATTCTGGGTTTAGCTTGCCGTTGTACATAAGCTGTTTTATTGTAATAAGAATAGCTTTCAATATTGTGTGAAATAAAGAATAAGAATGTAGGTATGTTGATTATATGTTCCAAGTTAGTTCTGAAGCACCTGAGCTCTCCTGAACTGAACCACAAGCTGGTGCCGAAAGTTTTAATGTCTCGCGGCTTGAATCATAATACACTTACCTAACTACTTCATAATAATATGTGATTATAAGGTAAAACAACTTTATTGTTTAGTAAAGAATTCATTGTGCGAACCCAGTGAGGGTTGGTAAATGTGTTTGATTTTTTGAGGTCTAAGACATGGGTGTCCTTGTGATATTTTCATTCACCTCTGTGAGGAGTGGTGCAGAAATAATTTATATATTTTTAATCCATAAATTACAACTCCTAAGCTACAACATTCATCAGTGGATTACTACACTACTGCTCTCACCACTTTAAACTAATTAAGTTGAATGTTAATTAGAATAAAAGCTAACATTTAATTACTTACAACTAACATAAAGTCTTTGCTATCTTTACAGGTAATTGCAGTGTCCATTACCTCAAGTAGAAGTCTTTATTACAAGACATTAAAGGTAAATTAAACGTAATCTTTTAAGGTTTTCCATTGGCGCAGCAGTCCTAGAAGCAAAGTCAAGAAAAATTGTCGAAAAACAGAATCGAATTTTAACAACAGGACTCATCTTTGACTGAAAACTTTGAATGAATACTTACTGGGATTAGTTATAAACAGACAACAATTTAATTGAATCATTAGACGTAGCCTCATATTCCTCGAAGGTCTAATAAAAGGAATAAGGAAGGAAGGAAGGAATAAGGTCGATCGAAAAAAAATTAAACTAATAAGCACGCACATTTTTACGGAACGATATGCCAAAATTTCAATATTCAGGCTGAACAGTAGGGGCAGATACCTTAAAAGATACAGCATTTTTTTAAAAAAATTTTGAAAACCTATTAACCGAGTATGCAGGCGAGTCAACGATACAGAAACGTCATCATTTTATGATGCGGTGTAGCAAATCTGAATATTTAAATATCTGAACCCGCCACATTGATTGTGCTATGCGAAAAGCAAGTAATCTGCAACATTTCTGTAGAGAATTTTCACTAGAGCCTCGACTCATCCAAAAGGTTTTGTTTTAATTCTGAATGACGGTTACCCACGATTTTGTTTAGGCACATAGACGCGGTGTAGTCTGTGTGCTTGCCCACTACCCCATGTGTGTATGACTCCTTACAGAGACGTGTTTTTGTTTCGTATGAAAAGAGCTCTGAATTGCCTGCAGGGAGTCGAGAGTAAACTCTGCATCGTATACACCTTACGTACAAAACGATGAATGAAAAATTATATTAGCGTTCTTCACTTTATTTCCATAAAGCCGTAAATTAGTTGATAAACAACTTGGCCACCACAGTAATTTTATAGTCGGTATACTGAGTGGTGCAAATAGGTATAAAAAAATATTCCACTTGCTCAGTGGTACCCGAAAATACCCTATGTATGTTCCGCGATTCTTGATACCTTTCCCTGGGCATGACGAATCAATTTTATTTTATGACGTCACTATTTCGACCATTCTGTATATACAAATCACAGCTAGCTGTCACTCTTTGACAGTTGTATGAAACGGCTATAACACGGCAAATTGACGTAGAGTTCCATTTTTTTTTACCATTCAATTTCCTAACGGTACACACTTACAATTTTTCTACTCGATAAAGTTTTAGAAGTACAACACTTGTACTTCTAAAACTTTGTTCTAAATTAATTCATAATTACCCTACGCAGGTTAGCAGGTCTGTGAGCCCCTTCAATTTAATTTGTTCCTTATCTACCCTCCAAAGATTTGCGGTTTCAGATAAGTGGGTGAAAGGCAGCTATACTTTCCTTTTACGATAGCAAAAAGGATAGGGGATGGGGATGAAGTGTTAATAACGGTATCATAGTGTAGCTACTAAATATTATGTGGCCAGTGCCACGTTCGTGAAATAGATGACACAAATCTTTGGTTTCGAATATTATTTGGAGTTATATTTTAAAGCCACCCATGATCTTTGCTTGATTGAAATAAATTTGTCTATTTTATAACATTTTCTTTTTTTAAACCTGGTGAAGGTTGCGGGAATCCGCTGGATGCGTGTCGCACGGGACCGATCAACACTTGGGAGATAAAAAAAAATATTATTATTAAATAATCGATTGAAATAATATATATTTAAAATGTAAAATAAAAAACATATAATTCTAATTAAAATGAATATTATGTCCAGCAGTGGACGTCTTTCGGCTGAAACGGCTATTCGAAATGACTATAACATTTATTTAATGACCATGAGAGACATTGTTTTTTTTTGTCTATAGACAAATATATATATATATATATATTATATGTATGTAGGATGTTAATTCGGAACGCAGCTTAATTGTAAACCAAGTATAGAGTATGAATGCAGCGATGAAGGAATGAGAGAGCATGTGTGTGAGCGAGAAGGGGAGTATGACGAGCTAGTTTTATGAAGAAAAAGACGACTCCAATGTTTTAAGTTTTTTTTAATCATTAAAAGAAGATTTAAGAAGCAAGTATATTATTTCGGTCATCCACCACCCTACATGTATGTATTTATTCTTATATGTTTTAGTTATAAATTTATAAATATTTTCTAGTCTTTTTTCTGTTATTGCACCTACTGTGTATTATCTCTGCATCACCCTAAGGTAGACTGGTAGAAAATGCCCAAGGCATTAAGTCCGCCTTTGTACAGTTTTTTTTACCTGTGCAAAAAGTTTTAATAAATAAATAAATAATTACTAATAAATAATTATAAATTAATCAATTTATAGAATAAATGAGATTCAAAAAAGGTTTTAAAATGAGTACACCAACTCTAAATTAGAATAATGTATTTCGTTCGTTATGAACCTATCTGCCGTCATTAGAGTGTTTTCTTTTTGTGGTTGTGATTAAAGACTGAAATAAGTTTATATGATAATCCCCAGATTACGGGTAAAGACTAAGAAATAAATTGAAGTTTCTTATATTTGTGTAAAAGGTAATTATTTGTTTTGATAATTATTAACGCTATTTACATTATATACATACTACAACTAGAATTTAAAGGTATAATTACAAAAATTAATCCCCCGAATTATCATATAAATTTATTTCTTAGTCTTTACCCACTATTTACCCGTTATAACCCATTATTTTTTAGGTTTGGGAGTTCACTTTATGCACATATGTGATAATAATGTACAACCAGCAAACAAAAAATATCTAATATGAGGGTTCATATTATCATTAGATAATTTTTGTTCTTGCATTTTTCTAAGTCTGATATTTTCCTACTATTGGTACTTTGTTATTCTTGCTGAGCATAAATATTTACCAGGGTAGCTTTATTAGTGTCAATACTTTATTGATTGATATTATTTTCTACCCTGAGAGAATGGAAGCGAGGAGATATTCTGGAGAAGTATTAGAGAATACCCATTAAGGCGGAGAAGATTTCTACTCTTCGTAGTTTATAAATCTTCAAACAGTTTAGTCACCTCGTGACTCTTGACCTGAATAAAGGATTCTACCCTTTGAAAATATCTAGCAGCGATACACTGTTTGCCAAAACAAACACTTGCTGTTTCAACGACTATTGCTGAATGTATCAGACTATCCAGATTCGTTTTATAAGGCCAATACACAAAACATTTATTCTAAATATCCTATGAATAAAATCTTATCTCTTATTGAGACCAAACCTGTTTTTAAAAACATCAAAGTTGTTTGGTAGAAAATGCCTATGGCATTAAGTCCACCTGAGTGTACTCTGTGCTTAAAGTGTTAAATAAATAGATATTTAAGGCTTCGTACGCACTGGCAGGTGTCTAAAGCCTATTTAATCGTCTTGCGAGCAGTCGCAGTGCGGCTAGATGCGAAAATCATAGAACGTTCGTTTCTCTGTTCAATTACCTAATGAAAGCGAGGAGATATTCTGAAGAAGTATTAGAGAATACCTATTTAAGCGGAGAAGATTTCTACTCTTCGTAGTTTATAAATCCTCAAACAGTTTAGTCACATCGTGACTCTTGACCTGAATAAAGGATTCTACCCTTTGAAAATATCTAGCAGCGATACACTGTTTGCCAAAACAAACACTTGCTGTTTCAACGACTATTGCTGAATGTATCAGACTATCCAGATTCGTTTTATAAGGCCAATACAATACTTATTGAGACCAAACCTGTTTTTAAAAACATAAAAGTTGACTGGTAGAAAATGCCTATGGCATTAAGTCCACCTGAGTGTACTCTGTGCTTAAAGTGCAAAATAAATAGATATATAAGGCTTCGTACGCACTGGCAGGTGTCTAAAGCCTATTTAATCGTCTTGCGAGCAGTCGCAGTGCGGCTGGATGCGAAAATCATAGAACGTTCGTTTCTCTTTTAAATTACTTCCTTTCAATTACTTAAACTTAAGTAATTACTTTAGTTTGACTATAGATATAGAATAAAAAGAAAAACAAAAGTAAAATATGTTTAACATGTTCCAAAATTTGTCTGCTTTTAAAATACATAGTTCCAAAAAAAGTCTCAAAGTTATAACTTATTATTCGATAGTCTCGATAAATCAATTAAGTGACAGCCTAAACTAGCAGCTAAAGCAGCTTAGCAATGGCCCAAATTCTGTTTGTACACTGTGTCCTTATCGTGTTACAGATGAAAGACAAACTGGGGTATTGCGTCGATTAATGCAGACTATCTGTTTGGTGACACACAATCAATAATGTACTTTGACTGGTTCACGATAGAGTTGATTTAAGATTGGTATGATAGCACGTCTTGGCTGAATAGTTGATGGATCTTTGCTGGAGATTGCGGGCAATACGAAGGCCCATTAAACAATAATTTTCGAGTAATCATTTTCGCAATACTATAATATTCAGTGCTGTGAATCAAGTTTGGCGATTGTCATTCAAAAATGAGATTATGTTCTTGTGAATCAAGTTTGGCGATTGTCATTCAAAAATGAGATTATGTTCTTGTGAATCAAGTTTGGCGATTGTCATTCAAAAATGAGATGATGTTCTTGTGAATCAAGTTTGGCGATTGTCATTCAAAAATCAGATGATGTTCTTGTGAATCAAGTTTGGCGATTGTCATTCAAAAATGAGATGATGTTCTCCTAGTTCTAACAGAGGAAATTCGACCTAGCTATTATTTCTTGTTTCTAAAGTTTGTTGCATCAAAAAACTGACTAAAAATCAAAAATTAACACCTACTAAGTGTTTGTTTGCTTAGGTTTAACATTGATTTGATTTAGTAATGGTCAGGTGGATATTACCCACCCTAGCTGTAAAAGTTAATTGAGGAAAACGGTAGTGTTCGCAAGGATAGGCTTGTATAGTATAGTACCTACTTGTACACTGTGTGTGTATAAGCGTAATTCACGCGGACGCGGGACGTGCGAAAAGTGGTAAGACTAACATTACTTTTTAATCTGACGTCAGATACGCTGCGTGTTACGTTCATTCCACATCCACGTACGGTGGATCTCCTTTACCTCCTTTACAAAAAAAAACTATTTACCCCAAAGGTTTACTGTTCAAGAATTTCTTGTGGAATTAAGTCTACCTATAAACCACAGGTATGAAGTTTGAATAAATACAGTAAACAGATGTTTCAAAAAAAATATTGAAACTATGATAAAATACATTTTTTTTTCTAATACAGTTGAAACACTATGACTTATTAAATAAAATAAAAATAAAAAAGCCTTTTATTTCTAGCAAAACACAAAAGAAAAAAACCTTAGATTCTATTTAACTGTAGAATTCGTTTCTATTAAACTGTGGAAGTATTTTTGTTAGTAGGTGCTTAAGTAAAGTTTCTTAGTTTAAGGTAATAGTTTAAAAAAATAATTTTACCAGAATTTTTGATTTTAATTTCAATATGACAGTTTCTGTTAGTAAAATTAGGTTTAGTTCTTAAATTGTTAAATTTAGTTGTTAGTTTTATTTTAATTAAACTTAAATGTTTCGTTGTCTGCTAGAACTCCTCTGCAGGTGAAGGCCTCCCCCAAAGATAGCCAGTCCTCTCTGGATTGAGCTACTTGAATCCAGTTGGGGCCTGCTCTTTTTTTGAGCTCATTTTCCCATCTATCTACAGGTCTACCTCTTTTTCTTTTGCCTTGAGGGCCTGCCCATGCGGTCACCCTTTTGGTCCATCTCTGGTCTCTTAGGCGTGCCACATGTCCGGCCCACTTCCATTTTAGTGATTGAGCATGTATCAATACATCTCTTGCCTTGGTCCTGTGTCTTATTTTTTGTATTTTTTTAATATTCATCATACTGCGCTCTATTCCCTTTGGCATGTAGTTATTATTTCTTTTGTTTTTTTGTTAAACTTCCATGTTTGGCACGCATACGTTAGGCACGGTATAAGGCATGAGTTGAGTACCTTAGTTTTGATTTTTATCGGCATGCTACTTTTGAAAATGTCCTTCAGTGCCCAGTATTTGTTCCACGTTAACTGTTTCCTGCGCTCCACTTCTTTGTCGTTGTTTTTTTGGTCAAAGCTAATTTGTTTACCTAGGTATATATAGTTGTCTGTATACTTGAGAGCCTCCTTTTCAACATATATTGTTCTCTTAGTGCTGTTAGTCATCACCATTGTTTTGGATAGGTTCATTTCCAACCCTACTAGTTGACTGGCGACATTGAGTGTCTCTATCATGTGCTGTATTTCTGATACTGTTTCTGATATGAGGACCAAGTCGTCTGCAAATCTTAGATGACTTAAATAGGCTCTATTGATTTTAATACCCCGATCTTTCCAATCGAGTTGGCTGATAATTGACTCTAGTGTTGCTATAAACAGCAGTGGAGAGAGAGGGTCGCCTTGTCTTACTCCCCTTTTGACCGAAAACCATGGCCCAGCTGTCTCTAGTTTTACTCTACTCTTGCTACTATTGTATTATACTTTTGATTACACAGATGTATTCTTTTTATACTCCTTGTGTTTTTAGAGTTTCCCATATGCTGTTATGTGATACGCAGTCGAATGCTTTTTTGTAATCGATATATGCAATGTAGAGTGGTCTATTTTTCTCTTGATATTTTTCGATCAATGACTTATTATTGAAAGTTAATTTTCATTAGAAATAACTACCATTTAATTTAATTTCCTAGAAAAATGTTAAATGCAAAGTTAAGAAATGAATTACTATAACAAGGGTTTAAAAACTTCAATTACTGCAAATTATGTAAGACCATGCGCTTTTAAAATGATTAAAAAACAGTAAAGTTATTTTTCACTTCTCATGCTCTTAAAGTACGCCAATATAGCCCTACGAAGCGGGCCTAAAGTGGCCCTTTTAGGCCCTAGGGCGTAAAGTAAATCTCGTACTCGTGACTTGTTGAGCCACGAGTACCTCGACGTGCTCTCCCCCGGCTGCCGCGACCTGCTGCTGCGTGCTGCGCACTTTTAGCTTCAAGTAAAAAAATCTGACGTGATTTTTATTTTATTAAGTAATATTTAATAAATGTTTTTGTACTATATTGATTATATTTCTCATACTCAAAGTGAAAAGTACAGTGTAAGACACGGTGCTAAAATCCCATTATAACTCGGTTCCTATTTACTACCTCGCTAAAGCTCGGTAGTAAAACTACATCGTATATAATGGGTCATTTTAGCCCCTTGTACTACAACGTACTATTTACTCTTCCTAATTATACAATCTTATTTGATTTAAAAAAGAGATAGATTTATTGACGTGATAAAACTGTGATCTTCATTGCGGGTATGTAATATTACCCTCTAGCTTACCCTTTATTATCAAGATATAAGAATTTCAAACACGACAATAAGTCTCTATCATATTCCGTTAGGGGTTGACATAAAAATATGAGGGTCAAACGTTGGGATTCTGATACGATTCACAAACTCCTTTATCTTGTAAGAAAATATTGGTGTCTGGGTAAAGGTTACATGGTATACATGAGGACACAGCAAGCTATACATAGCCAGTATAACCTGAGCTCGCTTTGTACGAGCTTTCCGTACAATGATAGATCAGCTTTATTTGGTCTTTGCTTGATTCGTCGTCGTGCGTACCTTTACCCAGACATCAAATATCAGACACCTTATTTGTTAGTATCTAATACATGTCTCAATTTCATTTTGAACGTTATGTTTGCTTATTTGAGCTACAGGTCAGTGCAGAAAAACCACTAAAGCAAACGCTGTTTTCTAAAATCGTTAGGTTTTCACCTATCTAAACCTAAAGTTGGTATCCACTCTATAAAAACAAAACTCGTTGAAAACACCGTTGACATTTCAAAACGACTGTTTATAAAACTCGCCTGCGTCAGAAACACAGACGGAAACAAAATAACTCCCCTAATTTTCATTAGCGGAAAAACCTCAGGGATGAAAAAAATCGTCATTAATACGCCGGGGGATCCGGGAAACGATTAAATTACCACAAAAGGCGAGGAGAGCCGAATGACTGCAATAAAGCCATATTATGTTATGACTCCGCCACTTAAATCTTAGCCATTAGGCCAACGAGTACTTTATTAGGCATCTAATGCACTTTACAGTGATTAAAGAGCAAAAAACACAGCGAAAGGGTAAAAATGTTAGGCATACTTATCAACTGGGATCATTCTGTCCTAGTTAGTTAGTGGAAAAGGATTATTCCAGCACTCGTTACGGCGATAACAATCCGCTTAAAACCCAACTCCGTCGAGTTTAATATTCGCAATAGTGAAAGCCACACGCAGCGGTAAAGCTGTTTCTACCGCTTAATGCACTAACGGTTTCCATTCAAAGTTTCACCCTTCAATCTACTAGAATAGATAAAGAATTAAGTAGCAATAATGAGCGTTTTGGGTTTGTACGGGCGCAATGCAGTTATAGAAGTAGTTGTAAGGGGGTCGGCGTGAGGCGAAATCGCCAGACGCGCCGATAACGCTTTACCGAAAGCACGGGCCGCGGAAACGTGAGCGTCGAGTTACGTAAACGCGTCGCGATTTCGTGTGAGCGGTGTTTTTAAATGCAAGCAAGTGTACTATAGTGAACTAGTTCAAAGATTATTTGTGTGCATTTCTGTGGATTATGTGAAGGTTTGTGATATTTTTTTCTTCGTATAAAAAGTTTTTGGAATTTGTAAGTTTTTTTTTCCTTTTTAAATTTTGATGGAATTCTACAAGATGCTACATGGTACCTTTACTTCCATCGATGATGGGAAATAAGGAAATAAACTACGTTTATTACCTATGATAAGAGGCAAAAACTTATTCGACTTTCTGTATTGAAATGTTACAGGTTCAAGTTTTTCAGTAACTAGATTACGGTACGCAAAATGCGATTAGTTGTTTGCGGTGTACATTATGGCACTCTATTTTTTTAATTGTTTTTTACGTGTTTTACGAATTACCCATTTATCGTACGGCCTACACCGAAGCTTTAGATATGTTACAGGCACTTTAACATGAGTAATTTTCCATACACTTTCTGATTTATTAACAACCAGCAGAATAGTTTACAGATATACTCTATTTCAGGCAAAATTCAAAAAATAACGAAGTTATTATTTAAACCGAGCTTTACAAAAACAATTCATGGATTACCATGTACCATAAATTCGTTACTTTACGGTGCGTAAACGTAAATAGAATCAATATTTTATAAAAAGCGACCACATAAAAAACGTTTGTTTAAGTATTATCATTCAATGTCATACATAAACAGAATTATTTATAAGTTACTGTCCCTACATAACCTACTTTCAGGGAGTCCCTTCATATCAATCATAAATATGTTTTCAGCACTGAAAATTTACATAGGGGTGTATTTATGCCTAAAGCCTTGTTATAGAGTGTGAATAAAGTGATCAAGCACGTTTTTACTCAACTTTCCAAGAAAATACTATAATGTTTTGATTAAGGTATTGTAATTTAGTAGGCCTTTATTACCTTGTGATGACCATGATTGTTTTCATCACAATTTCCGATAGTCATATATTCTTCATTCTCTTGCAGCATGTCTTGCTTGCTTCTATTGCTTGTCCTATCATCAAACAGCTCCTTTCTTGCCATTTCTGATTTCAGAAACACTTAAATAATATTGTAAAGGCAACAAAATATGAAAGGAATTATACCCTCTATAACGATGAAGTAATCATGAAAGCGCCATTATTCCTCATACAAAACACTACATTTACATAAAAACCTACATAAACAAAACTAAGCGTAATAACTTCTCTAAGTATGGAAATAATCGTATTTGTCAGGCTGTGAGCATCTGCGGGATTGGTTCAAGGGAATTCTATTACGAGATCAAATTCCTCTGTTCAAATTTCTCTCGGCACTCGGGCAAATTCCGTAAGTGTCATATTACTTTCAATGCCCTAAATATTTTGGAGATGAATGCGTGTGGTTTGCAATGAGGTTGATTTGGAATGAGAGCAAAAACTTCAATGTATCTTGATTTGAGGGCTTATTAATTTTGGATGACGTGTAATCGTTTTTGATTATAAACGAAGCTGCCTCGTTGGTTTAATAATGGACGCGAGCGTGACTAGTGAGCATGAGCTCCAGTTTCCGGTCCGGACAAATTGTAATTGAGTTTATAATTAAGATCTTCACTTTGGGATTTATTGGAATTATTAGTGAATTTGTGAACATTGTAGGCTTGGTAGATTCCCAGATGCTTGTTTACTTTTTATCTTGTTTTACGTTTTTTGAGTAGTAAGCAACGACCTATTTTCGGGCCTACGCTGCCTCTCCCCCCCCCCCCCCCTACTTAAGTACTAATGCTGTAACATGATAATATTGTAATACCAAATGATTTAAAAAGAGGAACCATGGAATGTCTTGCCGGTTCTTCTCCATAGGAGACCACCAACACGAACCGTGCACCTTTTTCGACGTTTTATAAATGCCCATTTAAGCCTATGTGAAATATAATATTTTGATTTAGATTTTGGAAATAGTGTGTAGTCAGTAAAAAATGGCAAACAGTCACAATTTTTTTGAATGCTACTCAATCTTATTTCTTATAACGAAAAAAAAACTGTGGTATCAACTGCATATTCACAAAAATACTTATTACTTGAATTTTTTATATCCGAACTCGTAAATACATAATTTACTCGTTATCTATTTATTTGTAACTATTTTTTTATATATTATGTTTGAAACTGTTTTTCCGTCACTTCCCCCTCAGGGTTCATTGGAAGACAAGCGTCAGACAGCATCACCATCACCTGTCTGGCATGAATGCTGAAATGGACCTTTTTGGCGCAGCCGTGGGGCACACAGCGCATACTATGTTTTCCTCCTTATTTTGTATCTTTTTTTATACATATTATTGTGTGTGTGCTTTATTAACTGACGTCAAATAAATATGTTTTCTTTCTTTCTTCTAATAGAGGTTTTGAGTACATATTTGGATTCACAGTTACACACAATATTGTATTAAGGTGTTAATATTACATTCCTTGAGGCGGCGAGCCACCCATTACCTGAACGCGCACCAAAAGGTGGTAGCCGTAAGGCTAGTCCGTGGGTACCACACAATCTCCGGCGAGGCAGCGAGCCTCCTTGCCGGATTGCCACCATGGGATCTGGAGGCGATAGTCCTCGCGCGCCTACACGAATGGCGCGCGGAGGCTCCACGCCGGGGGGAAACTCCGCTGCCGCGGCAAAACGGCACTCAGCGGACAGATCTCCGGCGCGATCTCATGGCGACATGCAGAGAGTGGAGATAAGTCCCCTCATTGAGAAGTGCGAAGCGCCACGGCGCCCTCACCTTCTGCCTGACGCAGGTCCTCACCGGATACGGTTGTTTCGTGAGGTTCCTGCACTACCACTGTGAGGGTCGACCGGAGGACACGGTGGAGCACATGGTGGTTCAATCCATGGTCCGGAGCGAGACGGAATGGGATGCCGTCACCTCCTTCTGCAAAGCAGTCATGCTAGCGAAGGAGGTGGCGGAACGTGAGCGGGAGAGAACCTCACGTCCCAGCCGCCGCGGGAGACGCACCGTGCGTCGGGGGCCATGAGGTGGCCCCCGGCCACCGCAGGTGCGACCTGTGGACGGTGAGCTATAGGCTAGCTCGCCGTCCGTCGGTTTTATGACGACAGGCCGTGTCGACGGTGCGTTCGTGTTCCACGCGCGCCTCAAAGAGATGTCAGCAAAACGAAGGGGTACTCAAGGGCCGATGCCTGCCGGGGCTGCGGGATTGTTCGCAAGAGATACCACGACCCTGGAACACAAAGGGCAATGAAGGAACATGGATGGGTTTTAGTCAGTAAAAGTCTGTCATTCACAAAAAAAAAATATGTCAACATTACTCAACGGCCATTTTGCCAAGGGTAGTGCGGTCGTGTCCATTCGATAGTTAAGTGAAGATTGGCCCTTGTAACTTAATTGAGTGTGAAATTAATACTGTGGTGGATATTCGGCAGCCGAGGTAATCTGATCGAACATCACGCTCATAATTAACGAGGCTACAGTGAGCTATTTTATGCTTTAAACGATGAATTAAATAGGTGTGACATGTTTTGCTTTGGTGTTCAAGTTAAATATATTTTCGAATCTAGGTATGGAAAATTTGACTTTTCGGTACCTACATTATGGCTTTTCGGAAAAAAGTTTACCTACCTAGGACCTGCCTACTTGGGACTTTTTCCACATTTTTTTAAAACGTTTACAAATATTTTAAAAACATAATTTGACGGAAAAGTTTGCCTCAGCTTTTCCAGATGAACCTTCCTGTGTACCTCATTATTTCAGCAACAAATAACACACTGGTGCACCCCTTTGTTCTGCCATACTTCTCGGTTTCAAATCCTGAATCATTTACGAAGCAAGCGAGCGAGCAAGCAAATTAGCAAAGCGAGCGAGCGAGTTAGCGAGTTTATGCAAATAAATCTCATGTCATCTAGCAGCAGATTCTTAATTATGCTGGAGTCGACTTCCAGTCTAACCGGATGCAGCAGAATACCAGTATTTTACATGGAGAGACTATTTTTCTGACCTCCACAAACCTTTTACAGAGTCAAAAAACAACTACTGAATAAAACTAACCTCATAATCATGCTGAAAATTACCTGTAAAAGGATTTTAAATATCTTCTTAATTTCTGCCAATATTCGCCTTCTCCGAACGATCTCTTTGACTCAAGAGAGGAGTTTGCTTACCATGCCTCGAGAACATCGATCACTATTTGTTGACAGGTACAACGAACCAGTGATGGATTGATCAGCATCCTCTCATCCCGTTTCTTTAATCTCAAATTATTTTTGCTTATATTTGTAGTTTTATCGATGAGTGATATATATTTAATAAAGACAGTTTCTGTTAATTTTTAAAAGCTACATTAATAACTTCTGGTTTAATTGATTTTAAATTAAAACTTTTTCTCTATAGATTAATTAACGAGCAATGGAGATCACTGTAACCAATTAGAGATTAATTTAGACCCAGCACAACTAAGAACACAACAGATTACTTTTACATTTGTTTATCTCAAACTAAACATCTTCCTCTTTAGCACTTAAGAGATTACCCTATGAACACACTAACGTTCGCATATAGAACGCAATCTGTCTACACCAGGCTTTAAGCGCGTCAATTCAATATATTCGTAGTTAGCCAGCCCGCCATATCATACCACAGCTTTTGGGTTATAAATCTCGAAGATACTACAAATGCAACTTTCAGCCTTTCAAACTGATATTTCAATATATTCGCAAAACTATCTAAAAAACTTTTTTCTTTATATTCGATCGTAAATTTCACTTGATGAATAGCTCCTGTACTGTTTTTTATGTTTTCACAGATTGGAGCGAAAAGTTATATTTTGTGTTATTAATTGGTGTTTGATTTTTCATGACGTGTTGCAGCTGAATTGGCTTTCTTTTACGGTGAAACCACGGATTTTCTAAGTTATCATTAACTAAAGTATGACCCACAAAAGAGAGGGTCGTTTAGGCTCTGGTTGAGATAAAATATTCCGAAGGAATTTTATTTCATCAATTATTCAGTATTATTCTCTTCCCAGACCAAAATAGAATTACATTTTTTGAAGACACCTCTCAAACAGAGATTTAACCAAAGCTTTTGAAATCCTTTTCTAGGAAAAGCGTTTGAATTTTGTAGCACAAATTAACATAATATAATGTATCTTATCGTTGCGCCTATATTCTCTGAAGGGGTAGACTTATTGGTTTATAGAGCATACACCAATACTCATGTACCTAAATAGAAGGTGAGTATTCTACGTCCATGTAAAAAAATATTTCGATGATTGCCCGCCTCGGTTTTATATTGGATAAATCAGATGGTGTTCCCAGGGGTACCAAATTCGATTCACCCCTAAAAAGGCCTACATGTTTCTTCCTCTGAACAAGTTTCCTTTCATCTTGGTAGCGTTGGTGAGAACCTAATTTATTTTCGTGTCAATCTATTGAAATGTCTGTACATTTTGTTGGATAGTCTGTAAAACAGACTGATCTGAAGCTGAAAATAAATTCGAAAATGACCAAACAATTATTAAATACATGATTCCAAATTTAATTATTTCCGTGCATAACGTATACGCGCATACGTATTGTGGAATATAACCAAACTGTATTATGGAAGTAACACCGATACGACAAGAAGAAAAGTATGAATTTTATGACGTAGAAAAATACTGAACAGAAACTACAATTTCAATCAGCTTCATAAATAGCCCATAAAAGATCGTGTATTCGGTTCAATGTTGGATAACTATTCAAACAAAATCACATTAATGAAATCTTCAGTTTCCATCACCATAAAGTTATGTTAGTTAGGTACATAACTGTTTATTATTAATTTAATTTTGTTTGTCCCATAATATTTAATAAACCACTTCAATCTTAATAGTCACGTTAACGGCTTGGTTGCTTATTAAAAATGTAATGATCATTTTGGTTTTTTGGTACAGTTATTTTATTTTAGAGGTCATTTGCTACAATGTTGTGAAATTAGAGTCTTATTTTGGGTTTTTCAGAGACTAAAAAGACTTGCTAAAGTTCAGACACAACTGCTATGCACACATCATTCAGTTAGCTAACACGGCCGGCGCCTGCGCCTACCAACGTTAGTACGATAATACCCCAAACATAAACACTACGCTTTCTTTCATGCTACTAAATCTCCACAACGATCCCAAACGAAACTACATAAATTACCTTATAGACACCCATTAACCATTAACTATATCGCAACAAACTAATTTATTCCCAAACTGATTCCGAAAACTGCACCATTCGGACAGAAACAGACACCTGAAAAAGATTTTCTAGTATTTGTAGAAAACAGACGTGAAAATAGTGATATAAATAACTATAAATCTCTTCTAATTAAAGATCATAAACTTTACAAATCGAAATTCTCGAGTCAAATCCGTTCCGCCGAACCGGGATTTACGGCACTTCGGTTATTTTTAGATGCCGCAAACGGATCTAACACAACTGATGAATATATTTTTATTGATGTTGAACACATCTGTGTTTTCTGAATGGTGGACCCGACTGTCATATGTCATAGAGCGTATTGTAATATAACCTTCTTACATGAGCGTCACACGACTGATAAGAATCTATTCGTTAACAACTAAAATTACGAGGATGGGTAAATTATAAAGCTTTTATTTATAACTGCCTCGTTGGTGTGGTCGCAAGTGTGGCCGCCGATCATGAGGTCCAAGGTTTGATTCCCGGGTCAAGCAAAATGTTATGGGGTTTTTCCATCAGGAATTTCTCAGTAGCAGCCACGGAATCTAGATTTGTGCTCGGTTGATGGCAATAGGCTCGCCCCCTATTACATGGGACTTAAACATAACTGGCAAAATGTGAGTGTACTACTTATTAGGTACATCTCTCTCTAACCCTTCGTGTGACAGGCGTGATTTTATGTTATGATTTATTTACAAAAAGTTCGTAAAAATTACACACTAACTACCCAAATGTAATGTGTAATTTAAAAAAAAAGGCTGAAAAAAATTCAAAGGTCATTTCACTAACGTAAGACTTCCAAGGTGGACCGATGACCTGGTGAAGGTTGCGGGAATCCGCTGGATGCGAGTCGCACGGGACCGGTCAATGTGGCGACACTTGGGGGAGGCCTATGTCCAGCAGTGGACGTCTTTCGGCTGAAATGATAATGATGATGATGAAGACTTCCAATAACGAGCCTGCATGTCCAGTTGTATGAATGTGACGAGGTGAAAGAGCGAAGCAGATCGCGTTCTGAAGTTTCTACCTACAATGGGAAAAAAGAGCTGCTTGTAGTTAGCCGTCAAGAAAATAACCGGATGCAGCTGAAAACTGGTTTTCAGCTGCATCCGGTTATTTACTGGGTTGGGGAAGTCAGGTAGGCAGTCGCTCCATGTAACATACTGGTATGTTACATGGAGCGACTGCCTACCTGACCTCCCCAAACCAGTTAGTACTGGCTAGTACGATTCTCACTGGTAAGACTAGTTGTCAAAATTTTGGGCCACTGACTACCTCTACGACGAATTTCAAAGATCTACAAAGACAGCCTGGACCAATGACTTAGCTAGCTTTTTGAGGATCATTCTCAGAAGATCTATTGCCCAGATCCATGATGGATCTAGTGAGAATTGATTTTCTCATTAGGTCTATTTATATAAAAAAATAAGTAAAATGGATCTAATGAGAATTTTTAATGTAAAAAAAAATTAAAGTTACAAAAACAAATAAATATCAATAAAACAAGTGAATATCACTAATTTCAACAAATTACTATCCTGACTCCTGTAATGGTGGAAAAGAGTCTTTGAGAACCAAAAGGGAAGATGAGGCAATGAATGAGGAGATAAAAGACATTTATTAATCCGTCTACATATACCTACCTTTTACATCTCTTGCGAGAATTACAGCTACGTCTACCGTTGACAGGGCCGCTGGAAGTAATCCCGGATTATGTAGGACAGACCGACAAGAAACTGGACAGAAAACTACTGGCACAAAGGTCAAGTCAGACGGCGACATTAAGGATGCATGACTTGCTAGTAAAAAAACTGGGTGATTTTTAACTCCAGAGAAGTAGTGATTAATTTTGTATGAGTACAAGTGATAATTAGATATGACTACGCACTTTTATCAGTTAACAAGTGGTTATAAAACAAAGTTACTTTTCTTGTCTCTCTGTTTGTTAGCTTAGTTCTTGAAATAGCACAATGGTTTGATTGCTGTTACTGCCATCATTTAGATTACATTATTAGTTCTAAATACGCTATTAGTAAGTTGACATGCTGCGTATGTGTCAACACCATATTGGTGTATACAAATTGTAGTTCACTTGGTGCAAATATCAATTAAACAAGCTGCGCCTTTTTTTTTCGGATGGGAAATCATCAAATGACTTCTCCCGCTCTGGGCGGAGCAGGATGGAGGGAGTGTCAGACTTTTACTGACTAAAACCCATCCATGTGCCTTCATAGCCCTTTGTGTTCCGGGGTATACGGTATCTCTTTCGAACAGTCCCGCAACCCCGGAAACAAGCTACCCCTTCAAATTTGATCACTACTAATATATTACCTCATTGGTCGAGTGCTCGCAAACGCAACTGCTGAACATGAGGTTCTGGATTCCCGGGTCGGACAAATGTTATTGGTTTTTTTTATTAGGCATTTCTCAGTAGTAGCCACGAAGTATAGATTTGTGCCCGCTTTGATGGCAATAGGCTCGCCCCCTATTACATGGGACTTAAAACATAACTGGCGAAATGTTGGTGCACTATTTGGGTACACCTCTGCCTAACCCTTCGGGGATTACAGGCGTGATGTTATGTTATGTAAATGAATAGTAAATACATAATGTCCTTCATCTGACAGTGCAGTAATAATCTGAAATTAATATTTCAAGAGAATTCACCAGATTTTCTCAACCAACCGAAGTAAGTATTAACCGTCTTGTAACTGACAACAAACTTGATCAGAGCCACAATAAATGCCAATTTGGAGTGAATTAATTGAAGCCTGATATTAATTATATTGCTAGCTGCTAGGTGAAGCAATAACTCATCTAAGTGCTAGTCTACCAAAGTTATAAATATAGGTTTCAAAAGGGTTGTAACATTCGGTATCAACGTTCATTTAACAAACAATAGTAAGTAAAAGAAAATACTTCTCTCTTTTCTCAGTTAAGTCAATCAATCAAATACAGAAACAAATCTTGATAAATTTCTCCTGATCGATTACAAAAGTTAGTGATTTCAAGAAGCGCTAAATGGAATTATTCGTCTAGATTAAGATTCGGAATTGATTACTCAAAGCCGCAAATATAGCTTGCCCGACTTATACGAAGGCGTGCAAGTAACTTGCATGCCATTTTGCCGAAACAATTTCTGCAATACATACATGTTGGGATCAGCAAGATACGACACAGCCGTGTGGCAGAATTGTATTCTGCCGATCCGTATTGTGCAGCGATGGATGAATGAATACGAAGTTTTCCGATGTAAAATGTGCCGAACGTAACCCTCTTCGTAACCTGACCCGACGTATCGTTCCTAACATAACCCGAATTACGATATAGATAGGTTTCCCCTCTCCTTTTTTGTAGAATAAAAAGTACCAAAGTGTTAATCAGAGTTAATTAAATACTATGCGTAATCAAAATATCACCACCAACAATTCCACTTTTTTTTTCTAAGAAAGAGGAGAAGAGAAAACCTATCTATATCGCAATTCGGGTTATGATAGTAACGATACATCGGGTCAGGTTATGAAGAGGGTTACGTTCGGAACAATTTTCTTTGTTTTTTCAAGTTCCTAACCTAACCCTGAACCGGGTTAGGATTTCGGGTCAGGTTCGGAATAAACCCTACCTTTGTGCAAGTATAGTGTTGTTTAATACGTGTTTAATATTCGGTTTATGCAATCTTGAACACTAAAATAATCCACATTCTGAATATACGACATATTTCGTTCTCAACCACGATGCACGATGGTGCCAATTTTAGGAAACCTATGGATTTTGGCACACGTATTGCTAAACTTCGAGTTTCGCATGAATAGGTTTCCAACGACCCAAATCACTTGATGCTTGAATAAACTTGGATGACAGAGGAAGCCATTTTTATGTAAAGACTGGAAGAACGGAATATTAAATAATGTTAAGGCGCTTACAAGCTTAAATGTTCATAATATCACGCCTGAACCGGGTTTACCCGGTTACTGCCCCGTTCCCCGTCTATAAATATTACAGTAAAACTACATTTGGCCAGTTTTGTTTAAGTCCCATGTAATAGGAGCCAACTTATAGCCAATTACCTGGACACAAAGTCAGATTTCAAGGTGCTAGTGTTACTGAAAAATCCTGGCCCGACCTGGAAACAGAACATAGGACCTCGTCCAGTATTGTAACTAGCACTAAAAGCCGGCATCGACTACTTTATTGCCTGATTGAAATAGACTACATTCTCAAAGTATCTAGCAATGATTGAGTAGGTTAATTAACTTTTTTATTTCAACGCGTCAACCACTAAGATCTCTGATTACGACCCGCTTTAATTTTGCCATTAAAACTAGTTTACCATCATTGAATTTATTTTTAACCAACAGTAAATTCCTCGAATTCAGATAAAGCATAAACATTTCAAAAGTAGGAATTACAGATAGACAATCTAATATAGACCTGTCAGTCTTGGCACTACGTACACTCAAACAAAATTTTTGTATATCTGTCTAGCCTTTTCCCAAGCCAGTCTAACCGGATGCAGCTGAATACCAGTATTTTACATGGAGCGACTGCCTATCTGACCTCTTGGTATACAGACAAAAATATTGTTTCCACAACACTGTCAATATTCTTCTTTTTTTAAACTTACACTGTCGGTTACGACCATGGCGCTTGCAACAGCGTCGAAATATCAGGAGCTCAAAATAAATTAAAATCACGGAAGATATCCCGTAAGTGTAAGTTAAGTTATAAACCGTGAAACTTAAAACAGTGTGTGTTTTTTTTCCTCTATGGTGAAATAGTTGACTTTTCAGTATACTCAACTCATTCTTTTAAGTAGTTGCAAGTCTGCTGCCTGTATAGCAACCCATTTGTCCGACTGTACCCACCTACCGAGGCCTGCGGTTTGCCAGCACACTTCATGTATGATGCAAACGCTGTGTAATTCTGTAGTCCCTCTATTTGCACAACTACTTGGGTAGCTACCAAGTCTCTGTAGGAGTCCTGACTTAAATTAACTTTTCAGCAAAAACCGGGTTGTGTTTGTGAAGCGACAGTTTTTGAGTTGAGGTTTAAGATGACGTTAGAATGTGGTTTTTCATGAGTATGTCTTGTTTAGAGCAGACTGCTAAATTCGGAATAACAGAACGCCAATTTGTTGTTCCGAATTTAGCAGCTCTTTATTATTAGTATGTTCGCCCATGGTGTTCCACAGCTGGGCAAAGGTCTCCATTTTTGCAACCATGAACCATCAAAAAAAAAACAGATTTCGTGCCTCACATGTCTATCGAGCACATTAGAAATGAATCTACGGAATTTGAAAAATTATTATCGCTGAGCGAAGAGAAAGTCAAAATAAGGAAAAGTTACAAAATAAAACTTACAGTTCTCGTGAATACGCGTCTTTTGAGCCTTTTTTGTATATCATATGATATAATATTATATCTTCACAACTCTATCGCACTTTTTCGTGAAATCGTAGCCACACACACTGGGGCGAACGAAAAGACATTTCCAGTGCCAAAAAAACTGGTCGCAATTTAAGCTAGGCGATAATCAAAGAGCAGCGGTGGCCCAGTGGTGGTGGCCCCGACTTACGAACAGTAAGTCGTGGGTTCGAACCCAGACAGACGCATTAATTTGTGTAATTTATTTCATCACCACTGCTCTCAAAACGGTGAAGGAAAACATCGTGAGGAAACCGGCATGTCCTAGAACCAAAAATACGAAGACATGTGACATCTACCAATTCGCACTGGGCCCGCGTGGTGGATTATAGCCCATTCCCTCTCATTGAGAGGAGCCAGTGTCCCAGCAGTGGGAACATTATAGGCTGATGATGATTATCAAATGTCAAAAAAAAACTTTCAGTTGATGATAACCTCGACACTTTTAAAGTTGGCTTAAATATGGAATTTGCTCTTCAGATCAAATTAGTACACTCTATATGTAGACATACTATAATAATCTGATAGATTGGTGACAATTCAAATTGCTTGAAACGGATTAATTGAAATTGAACCTAACAATAAATCTAACATGTAATTTGTCATTTCAGTAATTCGCATTATAGCGATGGCGTAGACTCACTGATCATCTACCATTACATTAACGACTATGATTTGCAAAACTTTAACCAAATAACCGAGTAATATGTATTTATGAAGGAAAAATTATTCTGTTAAACTTGTTATGTATTTTCAGTACATTATTTTAATTAAAACAGGCAAAATATTTATTCAACGAGACTTTATACGTTTCTATTTATGTTCCTCTATTGTTTGGTTTGTCGAACGAAGTCAATTCTTCAAACTTAAACAAAAGTACCCAAAACTCGGCTTGGAACATATTTTCTTCAACAACAACGTAATTCTGGGGCATCAAATTTCTATAATTACGCAAAATCTGAACTTTTCAATAAAATTTCGCATTTTCACGATCAACTGCGTTACGGCACGGTATTTTGAAACGATTTTAATTCCTGTCCTTCTTTCAATTCAATAGAGCCGAGCGCCTGGACATGTAACAAAAAATCGTTTCTGAACTTTACACCTCATTCATAAATATCAGGATTTATTTTAAATACCCCGTTTGTTTGGTGGCTTATAACTTAAAAATAAAAAAGTTTTACTACCACTGAGAACAGAGTTGACAAAAGTTTTTTGACAGCTTATGTGTCATTGTTGACTTTTCTATCACCTACGTCGTTAATAGATTGTCACGTTCAAATGTTTACAGTATGAACCCTCAAAGTGGCGCTGCTTATATGTCAAACTTCATTCATTTCAGCCGAAGGACATAGGCCTCCCCCAAGTGTCGCTACATTGACCGGTCCCGTGCGACTCGCATCCAGCGGATTCCCGCAACCTTCACCAGGTCATCGGTCCACCTAGTGGGAGGCGTTACAACGCAACGTCTTCCAGTTCGCGGTCGCCACTCCAGAACTTTTAGGCCCCATCGGCCATCCGTTCTGCGAGCAATGTGCCCTGCCCACTGCCACTTAAGTTTGGCAATTCTTCGGGCTACGTCGGTAACCTTGGTTCTCTTGCGGATGTCTTGATTTCTGATTCGATCGTGCAAGGAAACTCCGAGCATAGCCCTCTCCATTGCCCTTTGTGTGACTTTAAGCCTTCTGATGAGGCCCATTGTGAGCGACCACGTTTCGGTCCCGTATGTATTCACTGGCAACACACACTGGTCATAGACTTTCGTCTTGAGGCACTGCGGTAAGTTGGACAAGAAGATACCGCGCAACTTCCCGAAAGCTGCCCAGCCGAGTCGGATTCGACGATTGACCTCTTCCTAGAAGTTAGACCTAACTAACTGGACCGTTTGTCCCAGATACACATAATCGTCTACAACTTCGAGCGTAGAGTATCCGATCTTGATAGGAGTGGGTGTGACATGGGCATTCAACATGACCTTGGTTTTGTCCATGTTCATATGTCAAACTTGGTACATTTATTTTAGTTCAGTGATAATTCCCGACTGCAAAGATAAGTTGGCTGAAGTGTACTGTCTAGGCCCACAGTCAAGTCTTCACTAGCTTTTTACGATTTATTCATTTCATCCATTCATTCATTTTTCTCGTGCCACTTCACACTACTGACTACTAACGAACATGGTGTAATCTGCCTGAATCAAAAGGCTGGCTCATCGTATCGTTTCAGATTTTAGTGTTTATATTCGATGTCATTTTATTCACCGGTGACCTTTTTATCAATTTCATTGTATCCAAAGTGCTTAAATGGGATGTCTATCGGCGTTTAAAACCTTCGCTGAACTATTTGTATGCCCCAAAGTTTATGTTATACCTATTACCTGATAGAATCTCAAAAGCTTTACGTAATGGGGATGAGAAATTTATTGATAACCATTTTACATAACACTTTGAGAGCAGCGGTAGCCTAGTGGTGGCGGTCCCGACTTACAAACAGTAAGTCGTGGGTTCGAACTCTCACAGGCGCATTACTTTGTGTAATTTATTTCATCACCACTGCTCTCAAAACGGTGAAGGAAAACATCGTGAGGAAACCGGCATGTCCTAGAACCAAAAATTCGAAGACATGTGACATCTACCAATCCGCACTGTTCTTGAGTTAAATCGTAACAAACAAACAAACAAAAAATCAAATCTTTCCTCTTTAAAATATTAGTTTAGGTAGCATCACTCCTGCAATCCCTGAAAGGTTAGGCAGAAGTGTACCTAATAGTACCTACACCCACATTTCTCCAGTTATGTTTATTACGGGGCGAGTCTATTCCATCAACCGGGCGCAAATCCAGACTCATGGGCGTGCGCTACGAAGAGGCAATTAGACAAAGCCTACCCTACCAACTGGGGCAATTATTATAACTAATGAACTATGTAATAAAATAACACTTTGTACAAAATATTAAAAAAAGTTCAAACTCCTGTTCGAATACTTAGAGCAATTTTTCGCGCCCGTGTTACGTAACCAACACTGTACTGGAAGTTGCTACGAAGCTCGACGCTCACCCGCCGGACGCATCTTATAGGCAAATAGTCTGCTGGCCTTCAACCCATTGATAAATTTACGCACACAGCGGCAAATTGGTGCATATTTTCGTGTGTATGAACTGCACACATGTATAGATTGCAGCCATTTTTGGGCGGTAACTCCTGCGAGTGTAGCTGGGCTATGATTGGCTGCTACAACACAAGGCCAGGATTCAAGGTGAATGTTCTTTAGCCCGCGTAATTTAAATTTCCTTAGGTTTTTTGCAATTTGCAGGCCAGTGCTGGGTGTATGTTGATTAAAATAATGATTCCTGGGGGTTATTGGCACGTATTATTATTATAATAATTAATAATATTATTGATATTATATTTTTCTTCATGGGTGTCGTTTTTGTGGTTTTTGAGTTGGTTATAATGAAAATGAGGTCAAAATGAAAATCCAAGATGGCGCCGATAAAAATTTTCAGTTTTTTTTCATGGGTGTAATTTTCGTAGTTTTTGTGGCCGCTGATGATGAAAATGAGGTCAAAATGAAAATCCAAGATGGCGCCGATGAAAATTTTCAGTTTTTTCTTCATGGGTGTCGTTTTCGAGGTTTTTGGGGTAGCTGATAATGAAAATGAGGTCAAAATGAAAATCCAAGATGGCGCCAACGAAAATTTTCAGTTTTTTCATCATGGGTGTCATTTTCGTGGTTTTTGTGGTCGCTGATGATGAAAATGAGGTCAAAAAGAAAATCCAAGATGGCGCCGACGAAAATTTTCAGTTTTTTCTTCATGTGTGTCATTTTCGTGGTTTTTGTGGTCGCTGATGATGAAAATGAGGTCAAAATGAAAATCCAAGATGGCGCCGATGAAAATTTTCAGTTTTTTCTTCATGGGTGTCGTTTTCGAGGTTTTTGGGGTCGCTGATAATGAAAATGAAGTCAAAATGAAAATCCAAGATGGCGCCAACGAAAATTTTCAGCTTTTTCTTCATGGGTGTCATTTTCGTGGTTTTTGTGGTCGCTGATGATGAAAATGAGGTCAAAATGAAAATCCAAGATGGCGCCGACGAAAATTTTCAGTTTTTTCTTCATGGGTGTCATTTTCGTGGTTTTTGTGGTCGCTGATGATGAAAATGAGGTCAAAATGAAAATCCAAGACGGCGCCGATGAAAATTTTCAGTTTTTTCTTCATGGGTGTCGTTTTCGAGGTTTTTGGGGTCGCTGATAATGAAAATGAGGTCAAAATGAAAATCCAAAATGGCGCCGACGAAAATTTTCAGTTTTTTCTTCATGGGTGTTATTATCGTGGTTTTTGGGGTCGCTGATAATGAAAATGAGGTCAAAATAAAAATCCAAAATGGCGCCGACGAAAATTTTCGGTTTTTTCTTCATGGGTGTCGTTTTCGAAATTCAAGATGGCGCAGACGAAATTTTTTTTGCTATCATATGTTCGTAGCCTACCCTTCGTGAATAACCGCTGCACGCCACTGTCCAGACTCCATGGCTGCTACTGCATGGGAAAATCCTGATAAAACCCGATAATACTTTGGCCGACCCAGAAATCGAACCCAGGACCTCATGCTCAACAGTCGTCCTTGCAACCACTAGACCAACGAGGCAGTCCATTATCCATTTTAGTGACTATAAAATCCGTGGATAGTGTTATAGCTAACTGTGATTGAGAGTAAAATATCAAGGTCCATCGTAAAGGATTCTTTATACTTCAAGAAAAGGTTTAAACGTACGAATGGTGACATGACTTACATTTCTTTTATGTCCGTTTTGAAAGCGGTCTCGGTCAGTTTTCGGCTGACGAGAAAATTTTTTAGACATTTTTCGTTCCTCCATAGGTATAAATTGTTTGCGTAAAGTGCAGTTGGTAGTAAAATATTATGATTTTATTCATATCAGTTGTGCATGTATTAACAGCCACTTTAGAATTGCTTTCAAGATGCTTTTACGACTTGTGAAAGACGTCAAGTATTTCGTCCTTTTCTGTTTGTAGGTCATCCTACAAAGCACCAAATACGTTCTTAATCGTTTATTTCATTGTGGTTAGCTTGATGTAAAACTATTACTTAATTAAATTTAAAGATTAATTTTAGTCCCATTTATCCCAATTCATTTGGGTTCGGCGTAGCATGTCTTCTTTTTCAATGCTTCTCTATTACTCGTTATCTCATTAGGCACCTCCTTTCTTGCCTCATCATTCTTTACACAGTCCATCCATCTTTTCTTTGGTCTTTCACTACTCTTATATCAATAACCATTTATTCATTTAAAAAAAAAACTATCCATCTGCAATCAATTCAGTACGTATCTGCTTAATTTACTTGTTTTAATCAAAAACCTCAACTAAAAATCAACGCAATGAACGATACGTTCGAAATTCAATTAGCAGTTTGACGTAATTTAAAAAAAAAACGGTTGAAAACTGTACTAATGGAAGTGCGTGATTGGAATGAAGTACTTCAGTACAAATGATTTTAAAACATACGAGTGCTATTTTTAAATCCACTCTGAAGTAAGCTCTGATGCACGTGCCATTTTGAAACGTATTGTACTAAATCATTTTGAGCTCTCTTTGTGTTTATTAGGTTTTGTCTGGGTTTATTGTTGTCATATTTAGGATTTTCCCTTCCACACTTAAGGCGACTACAGCAGCTAAATTAGCAACTCTATTTGTGGTGGTTCAAACTTCGTTTAAAATACTGCTATAATAAAGTTCTAATCAGCTTGCACTACAAAGTGGTTGTTACGTCAGTCACTGCGGCCGAATAGTGCGAAATGAGTGGTTTTTTGCGATTTACAAAAAATCTGTTGATTGGACTAAAAAATAAAACACATAAGACCTGCTTTATAGTTAGTTCAGTTAGTATGCAAAGTTTCATGATCGAATTTGAAGACTTTTTGAATACCAGCGGTTTATTGTTCGATTTGGAGGTTATTTTGGATTTTTTTTCTATCGAGAACAGTTTATGGAATCGTGTTTTCGTCACACATAGTACTTAGCATTAATCCTCAACTTATGTATTTTTTTCAAAATTAATGCTGCAGTATTTTAGGCGTAACGGAGGACCATGCTAATTTGAGGTAGTATAGGCCCTTAATGTAGGTTTTCTAAGATATATTGGCTGTTCGTAGATTATAATCTACGAACACCCAGCAGCAGGTATATATACCTAACTAGCTGTTGCCTGCCACTTCACCCGCGTGGAATTATAAAAAAAGTATTACTTCCTTATTTGAATCGGATTTTGTTAATCATTTCATGGGTGTATTTTTTTTGCACGGAAGCCAAATCTTTTTTTTTTTTTTAAAGTAGGCTAAATTACTCCTTATAACAGCAGCTATCTGTCCGTCAAAATCGGTCCAGTGGTTTCGGAGATTAGCCGGAACAAACAGAAATAAATTATTAAAAAAAATGTTATAGGTACCGTATATTTTATGCTTTCACATGCATTCAATAAAAAGCTGTTTTTTGGAAATTACGAACAGACTACTTCAATTTTATTGTATACCTAGATGATTTTTCAAATTTTTTATTTTTTATTTATTTAAACACGCTATTTTAAATAGTATGAAAGTCCAGAAATGTTGTCTGAGAACGTTGTAAAACGACAGCTAAGTGTCTCTTATTATTTGGGTGAAAGGGAAATCGGCGACTCATGTTGAGTCGTTCATCAACTGGTCCCACATGCCTACGGCCCATTTGGGACGAGTGTTAATCTGAAATTTACAGGTAGTTCGCAAAAATGACCAAAAATATAAGATACATCAGCTGTTTCTTAATTTCTGTGCTGAATACCAGAAAGTCAGATACCTCTTCACACTATTCGGCTAACCAAACCACGGAATCTTAATAAATATTTAATTTTTCGTTCATTGTAGACACAGTACCCACTGAATTATTCATACGGTCTCAAATGATACAATTCTAGGACCTTTCGTTTCTCCGAAGGTTTGTTAATTCAGTTCCAAATGAAGACACCGCTAATTGAAAACTGGGGGGATTATGAACGTCTTCAGAAGTGCCATTCTTTAAAGGCCCAGCGTTAAAAGGGACTTGGTTTTCATTTGTTTTTATTATTTTCTCGAATCTTTGGCGCTTCGAAATTCAATTTGTGTGGAACCAATAATTGGGTATCTTTTAACGGCTTTCCAAACTAAGATTATTTTTAAGTGTTTCCATTCTTGGCGTTGCGTTTGTTTTCTGTTTAATTGATATCTGAAACTGTTTATTTACATTTTTCTTTATGTTTACTGCTCTCCTACATCATCATCATTCTCTTGCCGTTATCCAAATTCATTTGGGCGATCCCAAATGAATTGGGATAACGCAGCATATCTTCCTCTATTACTCGTCATCTCATCAGACACCTTTTTTCTTGCCATATCATCTATAACACAGTCCATCCATCGTTTCTTTGTCTTCCTCTACTTTTATACCAATCCACATTCATACTCAGAACTTTCCTCATTACATTTTCCTCATGAATTAAATATATTAAAATCAACGAGTGCGATGACAATATAAATTAATATATAAATAATAATCACTGCCAAAGTTATCGACCCACCGTACTCCATCACAACTTCATTATTAAGCTTTGTTAAGTACATAATATAAGCCGTCTCCAAGGGAATGTTTAAGTCGTAACTAAGCCGGGAGTGTGTCACAAACCACGAACTAACTAACCCAACCAATTGTAAGGTCTTCGACACATTTGCGAACGACGCGCGACGTCTGTATCGCTTACAAAGACCGGTTGACTACAAACCCACAGTGCGTTTGAAGGAAAAAGTTTGACAAAAATCCGCTCATTTGCAATTGTCGGGATATTTTACTCATGAATGTATCTATTTTCGGGAAAGAGGTCTAAATCGCCAGATAGGAGGTTCAAAATGTCCGGAAAATCCATTCGGATACACCTTGTACGTGTCTAGTTGTGTAGACACCCTCAGGCTGTGTACATTATTATACGGAAACGTGTGACTAAACACGAGTATAAACAACTTAAAGTTATTATAAGACTACTTAGAATTTCATGCACTGCAAGCAAATAAATATTAATACCGTGAAAATGTTAGTAAGATTTATGAGTAAGTAGGTACACCTATGCGGCGGTAAGTGTTCTTCTATTTGCTTCATATTTTCGTCAGCAATGTTATGCTGAAAACTTTTACAACTGTGACAAAATTTACAATTTTAAATAAAAGCTCCAATTCATCAGCACTTTTTTTTTAATAGCTTAAAAATAATCTCTAGACTTCCAATAATGTTTTTTCTAAGTGGAAAGTCGTGTAAAATTATGAATGAAAACTCTCAGACAGTTTGCATCTAATAAATATAAATCATAGGTACCATGAGCTTAAATTGATCTGAAATATAAATACAACTTATGCGTTTACAAACAACTCAATCGAGTGACGTCAGAGATTTCGAGATTTTCTACGCTGTATCAATATTTTATGTATTTTATTGGACTGCATAGCATCATACTGATAGTTGAGTATTTGTTGTGTGTATTAGATATACATATACCAAAGTTCATAAATCACGTAGTTTATGGTCAGTTTGCTATTCAGATTTTACAGCATTTTTGATGTCGTTGAGCTTTATTGTGAAAGATACAAAAAATATTAACTAAAAGCACACATTTCAAGTAATAGTTGATGCTCTTGTTTATATTTTGTGTCGTAAATATCGCTACAACACTGCATGAAACATAAAAGCGATCTTAAATAAACTTATTACCTACAAAATAAAGTCTCTTTCCTGGTGACCGCGTTGTAATGTCAAACAGCGTAACGTTTTTTGATGCGGTTTTCGGTTTCGTTTAGCGTAATTTTTAAAATACAGAACAAGAATAAAGAAATCTCTATATTTTGTCGAATCGTAAAAAATCGTGTGTAAAAGGGACGCGTCGCTACTAAATAAAAAAGCTACACTAAGAAGTGAATACTTATCTCATTTACCTATTTAGTGGTCGACACCCAAACCAATTTTAAGTTATTACAAAGTAGCCCATTACATCTTTGAAGCACTAAGTAGTAAAGTAATAAACATAAAACAAGTTATGGCTGTCCAAGCAATTACTTCAGCAGAACCAGTATTTGAAATGTGAAAGAAATTACTACCTTCACCGTCCAGTCATCATTCGTCTTTGTAGTAAATGTCACGATAAACTGCTGGTTCTATTAAAACATTTTATTTACACAGTTAATAGGGGTAGATTTGCGAAACTATGAAGAGAATTTAATAGGGGTAAATATTTGCCTTAGGTGTTGGTATAGTTTTAGCAAATACGTGGTCTTACCCAGGAGAATCGTATTACCCAATACTAACTGTGTCAGTTCGGTAGTCGCTTCATGTAAAATAATTATTTAAAATATATACGAGTACTATGGTATTCAGCTGCATCTGGTTAGACAGCCGAACTCAACATAGTTGGGACAAGGCTAGACCGATGATGAAATACGTTGATGTTTTTAGGAGTCGTTACCATACATCCCTAATTATAATTAACTACTTACTTCTTACTGCGAGATAATGGCATACATTTTAATAATTGAAATATTATTTGGCCATTATGTCGACTTTCTGTAGGAATCCTACACTATTAAATGACAATACTGCCAAATTATACTTAAGTGTTCATTCGTTCTTCCTTGACTTCCATATACCATTGATTGCTGTATGTGTGCAAGCATTGTATTCCGTGTAGTTCTCGTGACAATAACTTGAAATTTTCAATTTATATACAGGACCTACAAAATAGTACAAACTCTTAAACTACAGTCCACGCTCAAACACTTTCATCGGCCAAAAGAGAGAATTTGCGAACTAGCACCTTCTGAATTAAAATGCAGTAACTCTAGTTTCTGCCCTTCGTTCTCTCAGTCCGTAAACTTTTACAATCAAATTAGTACACCTGGATTTTGGTTCAAACAATTACTTTTGTTAGTCCCATGTTTTCTCAATTACAAGCTGGATGATAGGATACTTCCCAAGATCCTATATTCCTAAAACTAATCTCGTTTTTATCTTTAGCTTGCCCCCAAATATCTTGTGGCCGGGTATCGGTCTCACCAAATAGGGTTGCTATCAAGTAGATAGGTTAGGAAGACACAAGGAGCAACTACCAACCGCTTTACATAGCCTGAAATTGTAAAAATAATTGTATTTCAAACATGGTTTAACCCTGATGCCCTGAACCAGTGACACGGGGTCGCAACAGACCACTGACGGGATGTCTTCTTTGAGGATTGGAAAGAAGTAGCGCAGAATCATGACCTTTGTAAGGAATAGAGGGAGGCTTGCTAACAGTGCGACAATATGGGCTAGCAATAATAAAAATAATAAATATATAATTTAATTTAATATATTTTTTTTTTTTTTCGGATGGGAAATCATCAAATGACTTCTCCCGCTCTGGGCAGCAGGAAGAAGTGTCAGACTTTTACTGACTAAAACCCATCCATGTTCCTTCATCGCCCTTTGTGTTTCGGGGCCACGGTATCTCTTTCGAAAATGGTCTAACCCTGCGTAGAGGATTGCTGACGCACACATTGTGTATTTGTTAGGCATAGCAGTATATTAACCAAAGCGATAGGACACGCGAATACGTCATCACGGTCATATGTCTCTTATTGGTTCGTAAAATCTTCCTGGGAAGACTGGAAAATGCAGTTTCACCGAAAAAAAACGACTATCGCTTGTTCGCGCGACTTCACTTTGGTTAGGATACGACCATTAAAAGCAGGTAGGTATTGTTTTGTATAAAATGAATGGTAGGTCAAAACGTTATTGTTTTTTTTTTTTCAGGTCTCTGTACACAGTGATTAATAATTCTGTACAAAACAGAACGTTTAACGGTAATTAATAGGCGTTGGAAGGTAATTAGTCAGCTCTACGGTCAACATGCGAAAGCATTATAAAATAAATACTTTTACTTAGAAAATAGTAACAGTATGTGTTCAATAGATTACCTCCACATGCTATGTTATTATTTAATTAATTCAGAAAAAGTTTGAGGAGCTCGTTGCTAAATACACAGCCGCTCGGATTTACCTTCAGGTATAGCCGCGCTTGCCTAGGTTGGTCCGTGGATGGGCGACCACCATTACATACCGAGTTTTCTCTGAGAGCACGTTATGTCGTTGGTCCCGGCTGTCATTTGTAAGTCTTTGACAGTCTTTACAGGTAGTCAGTGGCCCAAAATTCTGACAGCTAATCTTACCAAGGGATATCGTATTTGGAGCTCTCCTGGGTTGTGGAGGTCGGATAGACAGTCGTTCCATGTAAAATACTAGTATTCAGCTGCATACGGTTAGACTGAAAGCCGACCCCAACATCGTTGGGAAAAGGCTAGGCAGATGATTTAATAAATTAAGAATAAGTTTAAATAAACTAATAATAGTTCACTAGCGATCCACCCCTGCTTCACACGGTTTTTACAACCTTCCAAAACATCGAGATTTCTTGTACATAAGCTATCTTCAAGGTAATCTTGATCCAATAAATACTCTTTGGCTATGTTTACATACAAATGGTTCAGATTTACCGGGGTATCCAATAGATCCCAAGTGTCTCATACACTGGGATCTTTGAGACTGTCACAAGGGTCAAGGGTAACATTGATCACTTACCAAATGACCTGCTTAGTATGCTGCCCCTACTCGGGTCTACCTGCCACTGCTAATCCACCCCTTGATGAACAATGTACCTACATGGTTGTTTGGTTTTGCATTTAGGTTAACCGGTTCGTTAAAAGACGACGTGATTGGAGTCACGTTTCTTGGACACATGTAGTAGGTACTTAATCAAAAACATTTGTGTTTGATTTTTTTATTAAAGGTTCTACTGAATCACGGTAATACTGAACTCACATGTTTCAACATACCTTTTTGGTATAGGCAAAAAACTGTTTCAAATGTTAATATTTAGGTTTAAAATTATTACTAAAATCCCTCGTGTCAAACTTAATTTACTATAACTTGATGGCGCTATAGATAAAACCAAAATTTTTCGATAAGGCCGAAAAACACCCAAACCCCCTGATTTCCTCAGCAGCCAATTACGCCCTCTCCAAGATATCTAGAATTCGCCGTCCTAGGCTCACTCTTGCCACACCCGATGATCCCATCACCCTTGAAAGAAAGTTGTAGGGAAACCAGCACATTACACAAAAACAGACACAAGAACCGTTACAAACCGCGAATCCGGCCCCGCCGCCGAGGCCCTCCGCGACCCCCCAGTAACATCACTGCCCGACCCTTGCTCGACGAGCCAGCCCGCGACGCTGAGCATGTAACGACCGATTCCCCAATTAATGATCCGACCCAGCCTGTTGTCCCTTGCTGCCCTCTCATCAATGACGCACTAAGCCGAGGCCCGAACCCCACAGGGGGTGCCCTTAGTGACCGTTCATTTAATTTAAATCCTTAGTTTGTAAGCCCTGGCTGGGGGCCTTAAAGTAATTTTTGGCCACCACAGGATTGTCCGGTTAAGCAGTTAAGCAACCTTAGCGCGTTGCAACTGCGAGTGGTCCCACCTAAAAAAAAAAAAAAAAAAAAAAAAACAAATTTTCCATTTAAAAAAAATACACATACTGAACAGATTTATAGCATAACACAAGTTGAATGTCACTAGCCTTCATACTAGGATTCCCTGTATCGTGGAGACTAGGAACTTCTTTCCCTTAAATTATTAGCTTCAATCAAAAATAAGTGAGATTTTCTTGAATCCTATTGTAATTCGCTTATCTTCATCCCAACACAAAAACAAGGCACACAGACGTTCACCAAAGAAACCTTAAAAAACATTCAATGTATTATTCATACGAATTTCAGAGCACTGATGAGAATAACATAATGTGTGATGCTACAAACGGTTTCGTATATTTTTAGGGTTCCGTACCCAAAGCGTGCCAACGGGACCCTGTAACTAAAGCTCCACTGTTATGTCTGTCCATCACAGAGCTGTATCTTTAAAATTGTAATAGGTAGATACTCGAAATTTACACAGTGTGTTTGTAATTTTTTTTAAATAAATGAATATTTAATTAAAGGGGAAACACCAGTTTGATTTTTGTGATACAGGAAATGTGTTTTTTGGCGTTACGGAACCCTTTATGTGCTAATCCAACTCGCACTAGGCCAGTTTTTTATTATTAATAAAAAGCTCGAGATTTCAGCATTTCTCTTTGTTTTGTGGTTTCAGAGTGTTTTTATATTATGTTGTGTTGTTTAAGTAAACATATTTCATAATTGTAGACGTGGATAGGAATCAGAGCGTGTCGACTGCTGGTTATGCTAAATTTGAAAGAAGAAAGAGAAAAAGCGCTATGAATAACAAAGCAACTCACACAGGAAAAAACGTTTTAAAATATACGTAGCTTGAAAGTTAAGTAACTTCGAACTCTATATTATCTGTATTTTATTAATCATTGTAATGCTTTAATTCCATGAATAAAAAGAACCATCAGTTTCAATGATCTGTTTATCTTGATGTTGACGATCTTGATTTTCCTGAAAAATTGTCAATCAATACATCATCTGCCTAGCCTTTTCCCAACTATGTTGGGGTCGGGTCGGATGCAGCTGAATACCAGTATTTTACTTGGAGCGTTACTTGGAGCGACTGCCTATCTGAACTCCACAATCCTGAAAAATTGATAATTTAAACATCTATACAAATAAATAAAAATTAAAGTTTCTGTTTGTAATTTCAAAATAACAGCTTTTTACTCTTTAGATTCGAATATACTGTACTTTTACCAAAAAATCATTTATTTTTTAATTTTTATCTGTCTCTCTGGAAACGGCTGCGCCGATTTTAGCGGGACTTTTACTAGCAGATAGCTAACGTTATAAGGTGTAGGCTATATAATTTTAGAAAAAGGAATAGGGTTCCGTGCAAAAAAATAAAATCTGGTTCAAATAAGGAAGTTATATTTAGTAATATGTTATTTCACGTGGACGAAGATCACGAGGATCACCTAGTTTTAAATATTTTAGTAAACTAAAAGCCAGTAAGTACATTATCAAACTTTAGACAGATTTAACTAAATACCTACCGAGTCTCAATATTTAACCCAAGTAGTTAAACATAAACCCGTGTAGTTTACTACCCGTATCGTGCAAACGGTAGATTTAACTAACAGATTTCGCGGTACAAATACAGTGTTTGTAGACAGTTAGTGGTTCTCTGTAATGGCTACGGACTTGGGGTAATTTAGGGTGCATTCATAATGTGGTAGTGGATGAAGTTTTCAATATCGATGGGAAAATATACCTGCCTTTTAAAAGTACTTTTAAAGGTAATACGTATTTTTAAAGGTTATGTATGACTTTACTACAATACTGACAAAATATGAGATTTATAAACTAGACTGATCTTTTTCAGTCTAATTTTTAAATCTCTTTGTTTTACTATATATATACTTTCTTCATATCGCATACATATTTATTTAGGCTTGTGATTAACCTTCTACTTAGTCGAAATATGAAGCTACGAGGGGAGGTCCAAAAGTTCGGTGAATAGAGGGATTAGAGAGGGGAGAAGGTAATTTTTTAAACTATCACTACTCGGTGACTCAATATAGCCCGGTTCATTAACCTTCGCGATATCCCTGGATAATCAAGTCAATCGGGAAGAAAACATACAGCATAAACACAGCAGCGTTTTTGGAGCTGTGTAGTGAGAGCAGAGATGAATTTGTGAACCAAATTCTGACTGAGTATGAAACTTGAGTCCCTCAATATGCACCTGAGTCGAAACAAGAGTACATGCAATAGCACAAAAAAGCTCAGAATCGCCTAAGGACTTCAAGGTGCCAAAATCGGCTGAAAAGATTATAATTACGGTTTTTTGGGATTTAGAGGGGATTTTATTGATCAATGACAATGATAAATATATTAATATCATGGGTCAATACTACGTCCACATTACTACAACAATTAAAAGAAGCAATTCATGAAAAAGAAGGGGGAAAATGATCTCGTGATGAGCTCTTCCTGCACGACAATGCTACCCTTTTACAAGAGCCATGTTGCAATGGCCACCTTACACAAATGCGGATTTGAAAGTTTGAACTACCCTCTAGTCCAGATTGGGCCCTTCCTTATTATTATTTGCTTCCGAAAATGAAAAAAGGAGCTTCATGGAAAAAAAATACTGACGAAGAAGCGAAGTCTGAAATTTCTGCCTTTTTTGAGGGCCTTTACATATTTTTTTTTTGTGAAGGGATAAATAAAATATTTGCAAGGTCTGAGTACTGTATTAGGCTTAATAGAGACTATATTTAAAAGGAAAAATAATTGAATTTTTAGTTTTAACCCCCGTCCCTTTCATTTCACGAACTTTTGGACCTCCCCTCATATAAGCAGGTGCTATAGTATTCTGCTATACTTACACTTTATATTCATCATTTATAATACTATTTATCATCCTTTTTATTTGTTTATATTTTTACACTCAACAAATCGATGTAATTACGACTCAAACTTAAAAATTGCTGAAATAAAATATTATCATAATTTTCATGTTGTGACAAGCCAAATTGTCAAACTGTCAATTACTTTTTAATTCTCTTCCTACCTTAGTCTATGATGATTTTGGTTTATAACATATAAATTATTTTTATCAATTTGTGTTTAGCTATTGTATTATAGAGATTATTACGATTGTTTACTAAATAACTTAAAATTAAATTATATCTAAAAAATTCTTTACGCACTCATGGATAAGTCCTGGCCGACTACACTTGTCAGATGAGATGATGGCCACAAGAAAACTGATATTTGAAAAATTAAAAAAAAGGAAGACGACTAAAAAAAACGAGCTGACGAACCGCTAGAAAAGGTCTACCATGGAATCTGAATCTGAATCTGCTTAAGAAAACAGTTTGGTTTTTGCTGTTACATATTTATATTACCCAGGGGATTCCACTAAAGATTCCGCCTGGTGTCTCTTCTCCCGATCTTCGGAAGCTATCTACGGATATGGGACCTCTACTCTCGATCTTCTGAAGCTGTCTTGCTACTGTTCTCGCCTGCCTTACTACAGAGCTGACCTGGAGATCTACACGACGCCCTTCCTGCAGAGGTTTCCTGAAGCTGAACCTCGTAGTTGCCCAGGTATTGACCAGCTACCCTGACGCCTGTTCCCGTCTCTCCTACAGTGCTGAACTTCCTAACCAACTAAGTGCGTGAACTAAAAAAAACAATTCAAGAGTGCGTGCTAGGTAGGTTTTTAATATTTAGCTGTATTGTTTTATCCCTAATTCTAATCTTTCGCTAATTAAATTTTAATTGAACAAGTCTGCTTATCCTTTTATTTAATAGGAGCAAGTAGATTTGTTACAGTGCACGGGAGAAATGTGGTCGTATGATATACAGGTTAATTTTGTTTTTTTTTAACCTGCACACATTAACACATACTCGTATATACATATTTTCTTTGTGGTGGATTTTATGTTAAAACTAAAAAACTATATACCTACTTTATTTTCTTTTAAAAATATTTATGCTGTCTTGGCTTATCTCTGTATTTATTTATTGTTACCAGTGTTACGTTCGAACAAAAAAAATACTTACTTATTACTTACATTTTTCTTTATCCGAACTCGTAAATACACATTTTATGAATTTACTCGTTATCTATGTATTTGTAATAATTTATTGATAAATTTGTTTGGAACTTTTTCCGTCTCAAGGTTCATTGGAAGACCAGCGTCAGACAGCATCACCTGTCTGGCATGAATGCTGAAATTGACCTTTTTGGCGCAGCCGTAAGGCACAAAGTACATACTATGTTTTCCTCCTTATTTTGTATCTTTTTTTCATATTATTGTGTGTGTACGCTTTAGTAACTGACGTCAAATAAATATTTTTTCTTTCTTTCTGTAAAACTATAAATACGATGTGACGCTGGAAAAAAATTGTTATAGGAACCCCAAATACCACAATCACATTTTCTTACAGTTCAATTACCTTTTTACGAAAAGTTTTATTCTCAAATGAATACGGAAATTGCAAAAGCCTTTAGTGCTCGTAAAAACGTGCCCAAAAAGAAGAAAAGGTTTGAATTGTAGACGGCAGAATATCATTAAAGTAACTCTGTGCCTTGTGCGCCGCGGCTCAAAAGAACGGATTCGGGTACACAAACGTACTTTCTATAAGGTAGGTAAGCCTTCTTCAGAAGGAAAATAAAAGAAAATAAATGCACAAAATAAAACTTCACAATTATTAAAAAAAAAAACTGCTGTTCCTCCGTACATGTGTTGACTGCGTAGGACCATAAGTATAGCACTTTTACATGAAACCGATGATTTTTCTCAAAAAACCCAATGAAAAATTTTCCTTGATAAGGTGTTTATAATCTTGTGCTGAATTCATGATAACCGTTTACGTGTAGACGTTTCTTATTAGATGATACCTACCTACTTATACAGAGTGTATTAGGTAAGTGGACAAAATTCTAGCCTTCCTCACATTCGATAAATCAGAGATTCAAAGCCCAAAACACATCACAAATTGTCATTAAATTGCTGAATTTTCGCTAGCTTCCCACAGTCAAAAAGTGTGTTGGATATTGGAATATTTTATTTTTAGTATTTGAGCAGGAATAAAGTTTGAACTTCTTTAGGATTATTAATTCGGTTCGAGTTTTGTGTTTTCTTTTTTTTTTTTAATGTTCTAACTCTTTTAACATGTGCATAAATAAATGTACATATAAACTTATATTGTCACTTACAGGATTAATAATTCCGTGATTGTAAAATGTACATATTTTCTTTCTATTGGAATAAAAACAGCAGGACTAGCCAAGTTACAAACGTTTCGTATTGATTCCCTTTCTACAATCGTAAACGCCTCGGCGTAAGCGATTGTAGAAAGCGCGAAATTGGTAGCAAAGTTGACACGACTGACTCGATCGCTCGTTCTCTAATGTCTGTAGAAAAATCCTACACTTTAGTCTATGGTGAGCGTTCCTACCAAAGAGTTTAGCGATCATCATTGTAGAAACGATAACATTCTATTCTATCATTTTGAACGATGTAAACTTGTCTACGAATTTTCTATTAGTTTGTGTTGATCACGTGATTTAACGTTGAGATGACGTCATTCCCATTCATTTGAATAGTTTTCTACTAGCGTTAACGATTGTAGATTGTCAACTTGGCTAGGGGTGCAGTTTACGTAAAAAAGGGAAAGGTACTTGATTTTTACTTTACCTAACAAGAGTTTCAACAGAAAGACGCCAGCACATTAAGGTACCCGAAACTGTCAAATTCTCCCAATCAATCTTAAACCTAATGCTTTACCGATGAAGTTGAAAATCTATTAAAGAAAATTGATAGATTGATAGTAGCTTGATGTGCTGGCGTCTGCACAATGACCATCATAGTATTAGCGAGCGCGATATGCCATTGATGTCGAACTTTATTACTTAGTGAAGCCTGAGCTAATTAACGTAATTAACCAATAACTTTTAGCCTGAAAGCAAAACCCGAACAATAGCTGTCAAAATGAACACAACAACAACGTCATCTGAAGTTCATGAACGTTTTTGTTTAAAAATCAGCTTTATTAAAGACTTCAAGTGGAAAAAGGAGATTTAAATTAAAAACTGTCTATAAGTACGGAATTTGAAAAGAATTGGGAGAGGCCTTTACCCAGGAGTGGAATAGTACAGCCTAACAAAAAAAAAGTACGGGATCAAGTTCCAACAAAAAAAAAAGAAAACTTCAGAACCGCACACAGACACAGAATTAGGACGTGCGGTAGATCAGAATCGCAACATTCATATTCATTGGATCCCTTACCTACATAACCAGCAGAAACTTCTTAGAAGCCTTTATCTACTCGGTTCCTAGGGTAATAGGAAAAAGGCGGGTGACGCATACGAAATTAGAATATACGAAAAGCAAACCTAACCCTTGACTATAAGGGCTAGCTTTGAAACACGATTAGTGTGCAGAAAATGGCGGCGATGACGTCACTTGACATGCGTAGTTCCGTATTACAATGCGATATAGACTATCAATTTGATGATTAAACTTTAAGACCCCATTTGGGTGTAGATTTTGCTCATTCATGTTTCGTTTTAATTATTAAACTTACGCCTACATAAACTTTATTTTGTGTTTTGTATCAATTTTAATTGGGGATCGTAACGTTCCTACACCTACTCTCTATTTGTAAAATACTCCATGTTCATAAGTTAACGTTAATTTCGTATAAATTTGAAGTCACAATGCAGTTGTGTATGTTGTATTCTATCAGGGTAGATTTTACTAAAAAATTATGTTTATTTTGTTTGCTTATATGGTTGTAAGAAACCAGTCTTACCAAGGGTATCGTGTTACCCAGTACTGACTGGGTTGTGGAGATCAGACAGGCAGTCGCTCCATGCAAAATACTGGTACGCACCTGCATCCGGGTAGACTGGAAGCTGACCCTAACATAGTTGGAAAGAGGCAATGCAAGGCAGATAATGTTATGTTTTAAGAAAATAAGTACGGATGATGTCACAAGGTAGATTTTCTAGATCACTATTCCATTACCCTAATTAATGTTTTAAAAGAGCAATTTTCGTTGAATCAGCGCTAAAACATTCGTTTGAAAAGATTTTCAGTAATACAAAAAAATATATGGCAAGTTTTTTCGCCTTTAAACCTACTTTTAGGGTGCCATTATGGCCCTCCAGAAAAGCGGCTGGCGTTGGAAAGTTAGCCCCTCCACAAACTTTTACTAAATGGCTAATGTTCTCAAAAAGTAAGCTTGAAGTTACACTTTAAAAATGAAAAAGGACTTATACCATCAAACACATTCGTGTCAAAAACAGGCCTAGAATAATTTATTTTTACCTCATTGATATTTGTTATTTTCCTTTGACTTAATTTAGCAGCATTATGAACAAAAATTGCGTATATCTACATCATCGGTAGATCATTGCTTACATGCAGTAATGGCTTGGTTTATGCAATGCCACATCAAATCTGAAAAAAATAATAGGCGAGTTAGTTTCAAGTTCAAGTTTGTCAGATATCTAAAGAAGTTCAACCACGGGCTGGCTTTTACCTTGGCCAGAGGTTAACGCCGCCAGTCTCTCATTACCAGCTGTGGCGTTGAGGAGGAGTTTTTTAATGCCCGTTTATAGTTTGTTGTTAGTTAATGTTTGGATTTTGTTTTATATTTCAGGGGTTACTTTGCTAACTTATGTATGGCTGACTGAATTGGATACGATAGCTGAATCTTGAACGCCAAAATGGGAATCGATGTCGTAGAACAGAGCATGCAACTTAAAAACAAAGAAAAAAGAGAACGGCCATAGTGTAAATTGACCCTTGCGTTTTAATGTGATACTTAACATTATTATCATCTTCTTTTCTCTTTGATTTGATATTTAGCATTCACGAAGAAACAATAAAATACCGAATATCCCACTCTATATACTACTTCCCCCATACATCTGTCCATGGACACAAAACCACGACATTACTCAACCTTAAACGACCCAAATTTTACGCTCGTAATTCAGCCACCAGTCCGCATAACACAAAATAATGCTTGGCCCCGGTCCACGGTTTCAAAAATTTTCCTTTGTGGACACTGCCAAATTAGGCTACGCTTCATAATCCCACTTCGTTGAGAGGTGTCGATCAATATGCAGCACTCAAATCTGTATGACAAAGCGTGTGTCCCAGGGTTGATTTGAGTGGGGTGTGGGTGAGTGGTTTGTCAAATTCTAATTTGGAAAAAAAATACTACGCAGTTTGTAGGTGTCGTGAATTAAACCATGGCATCAGCAATATATGCGTATTTTTTTTGTAGCCACAGTGTCTCACTGCTGGGGCAAAGGCGGGAAAGATGGAAAGACCAATGGCAAATGTCTTTGTCTTTTCTTCTGCGAAAATGGAAGTCGAAAAATGTTATTGGGGAATTTGAGAATATTTGTAAAAAGAAGATATTTTTGGGTTTCCAATACAACAATCAGCATTGTGTATTTCTATTAAAACGTCGTATTTAATTTTTCAAGTGAATAGCGCCTCATAACCTCTTTATCACTTAACTATATAACCAAACAAAATATTATTTTCTTACAATCCTTTTAGTTCTCCAGACAAAGTTCCTGCCCCGTTACAAGCCTAATTAGATACGCTAGCTTCCAAAACATGAAAACCTTAATTAAAACCTTATCTTTGTCAAACCTAAAAGTCAGTCGTGTCTGACATTTTAGCGTTCGAAGTGACGATCTTCTTTTGTCTGTGGTAAAGTTATAGATATTCTATTGTCTTTAGCAAAATTATTAATTGTTACGAACCATTCGAATACTCCTGGGATCGTACCGGAGATTGGAGGCGGCCGATGTCGGAAGCAGGCTTGAACTGTTTAAGACAGCCTCCCCTTGAGATGACTCGAGTAAGATGAACAGGGAAACGAAGGTCTTTGGCTGTCGACGGCACTCTTTACCTGCCAGTGACAATCAGGACTGCTTGTCCTTGGCAATTGTTTCTTATAATTAAATAATTGTTTGTATTTTGTCTGTTAGCGTTCTTAGACGCTGTGCATACCTATCAAGTTTAGTTGGCGGATCTGTCAATTATTTAAAAGACTAGCTTATGCCCGCATTATTATGAAATTCGGTACGCCACGTTATAAACTATCTATATGCCAAATTTCATCTAAATCCGTTCAGTAGTTTTTCCGTTAAAAAAATAACAAACATCCATCCATCCTCACAAACATTCGCATTTATAATATTAGTAAGATAAGAAGATTAGACGTTGCTAGTTGCAGCAACTTCTATGTTTGCATTGTTTCAGCTTTTTGCTGCATTGTTGCTCTGTCTGTGCAGTGCCTTACAGCTACACAGACGATTTGGAGTGTTCCTCGTTCTGATTGGCTAGCACCGCATCGCTAACCAATCACAAGAACATATAAAGCTACCCAAACTATGGGTTAAAGTTGCATGATACGATACCCACGGGATAAAACCACCTATTCCTGCTTGGGGAATATTTATTTAGGAAAGACAAATGAATATTCATGCTGAACTAATATTTTAAATTGACCAATGACCAAGCCCTTTCTGTATGTACCTATTTCTTTGTGTGACGTCAGCGGTAACTTCGTTTAATTACAATTCATTTTTGCCTATGTAAGTAATGACTTGTCATAAATGGTATTAGAACTTTCGGCCGTGACGTCGTTAAGTGTTTTGTGATAATTACTGTCAGATAGACAGTCAGTCATACTGTTTTTATCGTCAAAATTCATAGTCATTGGCAGACAATTTCTATTCATATACAAACCTTTCGTCACACTAAGAAGTTCTATCTTATTATGACACGCAAGGCTTCGGGATCATGGCATTCCAATTTTGTTAAAGGTTTTTTTTTTTTCTTCGACCAATCCGTTTAAAATGAGTCCAGATGGCTCGCGTATAAAGGAAAAAAACTTTTAAAATTTGATAAAGTAGATGGATCCATACAGACATTTATTACTTGCAGGAATCGTCCGTAATCTAAGTTGCGAAAAACTACCACTTGCTACTGTGCAAACTGCGTAGTCTTTAACTTCAGTCAGACCAGTTGAAGGTACGTTTAAATAGTCTCTCTCTCTAAACAACATTTTAAAGTTTAATTTAGTTTAAAACCCTATTATTTTCTTACCTTTTGGCACCTCGCCACGTTTGTAATTCTAGCTTCGGTAATTCTGCGAAAAAGGTGTTCTGGATGGACCGTTCCCAGAAATGACCGTTCGCTAGGTTAAATTAATATTATGTTTTAAACTGAATTAATTACACGATATTTAAACTGAAACAACTAAGCAAACTAGGTATATTCAGATAGCACTAGCAAAAACTTGCACAGAGATTTGAATTACACTATCACTACATATATTCTTGAGAAGATTATTATTTGATTTCCATCGTTTATTTTTATTTTTTGAAACTTAACTTTTAATTATTAAAATATTTTATTAAAAAAATAATTAAATTAAACACTCGTGACAGTGTCGTCATTTCATATCTCGTATTCTTCTCAGCAAACCCAATCATTTGATACCAATATCATGGGAATGCATAAAAATTAACTAGTCCACCATCTTTGTGAGTACGCCATATTTTATTTAGAAAAATGTTACTTACCTAACCATGAATTGCCATTTAAACTAAACATGTATGTAAAATTTAAGCTTAATGGGAAACCGGGAAGTGGATCAAAATTAACTTCTAAGATTTTTTACATGGTTAGGTTACGCGGTAGACCTCGCAGATGTCAGGACGACCTGGACAAAACCAACGACCAGTGGTCCACATTGGCCCTGGATCGCACCATTTGGAAGTAATGGGGAGAGGCCTTTGCCCAGCCGGCAGTGAGATGATACAGGCTAACAGTTAGTTGGTTAGTAAGGTTACAGGCGAAGCTAATAAAAGCGTGTCAAAAAGGTGACTGTAATAACAAAGTAGATTAAATACCATTAAAGGCTAATTATGTTTGCTATAGACACTAAAATGTTCGTCAAAATACATAGTTGACTAACTTTTTATAGCCCCAGATGTTTGGCAATAACTAGGTACTTTGTAACAAATAGCCCCATAACTGATTACAATGTGTGGAATTATGGCTGTTTGAATGTCGTATGATTAACTCCGACGCCATAAAATAGGAATGTCCTCTTTGTTGCTTTTACCGAGTTCCGTATATGTACTAACATTCGTGTGTGTAAGTTTTGAAACATTATTTTTGTAACTTAAACTTTTTTCAAAAGAAGTGTTGTCAATGCTGTTTTTGTGTTACTTGAAATTAGTTCAAAATCAGGCAATCGATCAGTCGTTCAGATATACAAATTCGAAGACATGTCCACTAACTGGTTCTGGGCCAGCGTGGTTGAATACGCCATTATTATTCTTCTCTGCGATAGAACTTATTGTAGTATTTTTTTTTATTTTTTGTTTAGGTAACCAACAGCGAATCACAAAAATATTTTACAAAATATGCTTGTTGCAGTTATTATGGCCAATTTTAGGCTTCCCTGTATAACTGGGATTTATGTATAACACATGCGAACGGACTAATGCCAGATATTTCCAAAAATAAAATTACAATAAAATACAAAATAAGTTTTAAGTTAAATTTAGATTACAATTTTGAAAATTTTAAAACAGAAAGGTTGAATAAAAGAACTAGTACAAGAAGAAGATGATTGGTTGCTTGTCATTTATCTCCGTTTTTTAAATTTTTTGAATGTTGGTTTATTACAGTTAAATAAATCAACTCCAGAGAATTCCGATGTCACTTAATTTTTTTTTTAGAATGATCACACTTTTACAAAAATATAACGTACGATACACTAAATATTGAATAAGGTATGTGTGGTATGCGTAGATTGAAAAACCAACAACACATTTCCATATTAGCGTAACCATTAAAATTGACAACCCTAACTAAATGATCGATGTGACAAAAGCCATAACGACATAAAAGATAGAACAAAAGACTGATGTTTCTTTTTGTTTATCTTTTTTCGTGAAAAAAGGTCGCACCTGAATATTATTTACGTGTGAATTGAATCGTATGACATGTCATTTGTCGAAGTGTGAAGGATTATTTTGACGTTGACTGAGCTTTTTCATATAAATTTGTGATTTTTTTGGTTAATATATCTATATTTCAGGGAATATTTTCATTTCTGATTGAATAAAGATGAATTATTGTGTAGATTATGTTCGTTAGCATTGATTGAAATTTCTGATAAAAATATGCTTTGGTATTATAATTTTGGTCGCAATCACGACTGCTGAGCAGGAGGTGCTGGGTTCGATTCCCGGGTCGGGCAAAGTGTTATTGGGTTTTTCCATCGGGAATTTCTCAGTAGCAGCCACGGAACCTATATTTGCGCCCGTTTGATGCCAATAGGCTCGCCCCACATTACATGGGACTTAAACATAACTGACGAAATGTGAGTGTACTTTTAGGCACACCTCTGCCTAACCATTCGGGGATTACAGGCGTGATGTTATGTTTATGTTATTATAATTTTATTGTAATAATGGCCAATAGCGATAACATTTCACTGAAGATGTTAAGTTGCTGTAGTTTGAATGATGTCAACGTCAGAATTTCTTCACTGCATTTAGGCCACCGCAAGTTGAAAACTTAAAACATATCCTTTTATCCTTAAAATAGTATAGAGAATTGTACTAGAAAACAACAGCGGGTATCTTTTTTCTAAATAAAGAAAACTGCGAAGTCTTTCATCTATTTTCGCTCCGGAAAAGACTCGGACTGTCATATTTACAAACGAAATGTATACTACCCCGACTTGTGTGACCCCTGAGATGTCCAAAAATGTCCTCGCATTTTATACGAGCATTCCAATTTCCTGCGCCAGATATTTTTTTTTTATTTATCAACTTTATTGAACACATTTCGTAGCTCGTTTATTGTACCAGTGATTTGTACGAGAATGTTCCTGAAAAGGCCACTATGTGGAATTGAGTCAACAATTTGGTATTTTCTTTGATACTGTTTCTGAGGAAATTAAATAATAAATAGATATCTAATACGGAAACGTGTTTTATCGATAAGTGTGTATTGTTAGAATCAGAATCATTTATTTACTAAACAAAGAAAGCTATATTAAGAATCTTTTTAGTAATAAAGGTTTTTGCTATGTTTTGTCATTATATTACTGTTAGTACAAATATAAAATGACAATACAAATAAAAAAAAAATACAAATAAGAAAGGTCAAATAATTTTTTAAACCTATTTAAATGCATACACTTAATTCCATCAGAGACGAGAAGACACTATTGTTTATTACTTACTCTTGCACGATCAAAGACAAGATACATGTCTTTGGGTTATTCTACCAGAAATTGATTAATTGATGGCATTAGAATAGCCCTCTATTAATGGGGACAAGGACATAACTGGCGAAACCTTGGTGTGCTAGATCCTTTGAGGATTACAGGCTTGATGTAATGTCATATTTACTTACCACGATTTATGTCAAAAACATTAAATTGAGCTAGCTTAATATTATTATAAGATCAGAACCGTTTAAGACTTCCATCGAACGTTGAGTACTTAAGAGTCCCGTTGATATCAGATTCTCAAGCTCATAACGGCGAACATCGCCAATCAGTACAAGTACCAAACCATACTGACTACATACTCATAGCTATTAACACGAGTACCTTTAAGCGTGTAGATGTTGTCTAGACTGGGGCTCTAAAAACAGATTTTAGAAACGTTACGGTGATCTCCGAAATAAAAGTTTAAATTGGGCGAAGATGGTCCAGAGCTTTCATAGATTGGAGATGCCATTTTGATATTATGGAGTCGGTTTTATTCATATTTTCATTAGGCGTCTAAATCAACCTTTTTCAATTCCTAATCAGGGCATTCAAAATAAATGGTGTCTATAATGTGTATATCTTCACCATTATCATCATCATTTCAGCCGACACTGCTGGACATAGGCCTCCTCTAAGTATCGCCACATTGACAGATCCCATGCGTCTCGCATCCAACGGATAACCGCAACCTTTACCAGGTCATCGGTCCACCTAGTGGGAGGCCTTCCAACGCAACGTCTTCCGGTTCGTGGCCGCTACTCCAGAACTTTTCGGCCCCATCGGCCATACGTTCTGCAGTCAATGTGCCCTGCCCACTGCCACTTAAGTTTGGCAATTCTTCGGGCTACGTCGGTAACCATGGTTTAATTGCGGATGCCTCCGAATGTATTAATTTCTATCCGTAACCTAATCAAGAATCAGATTCAGCATACCTATTCGTTCAAAAACAACTACAGATTAAAACGGGCTATTAATTCCATGAAATAAAGGTTATTTTTATTATATTATTTAAAATTGCATGGCAAGTTTGTACACGGCGTTTTCAAAACTATTTTCTGAACACGGATTTCCATCAGCTACTTTCATGGCTCCATATTAAGCCTATCTCCATGCGCACAAGCGGAATGTACCCGTCTGTTGGTAATAGCTCTGTCGATTACTTGTCGTATATAAGCTCTGTTCACACGTGAGTCTAGTCGAGTCGCTACGATACTTGCCTCACCGCTGGCGATTAGCGAGTAGAGTTAGTAACTGAGGCAAAAATATCTATTGAGCAAAATTACACTTAGTTAAACTTAATTGCAGTAGCGTTTTATCTGAAAATAAACCTTGTTCCTATTAATTTTATGTCCATATTCGTACAAGTGTCTGTCACCAAGCGTATTAAACGAATATGAATATTAGCTTTGTGCATGTAAGGTTAATTTTTAAAACGCTTTACTTGGCTTGAGTTAAGAAGAGTTGCTTGTTTGATAGAATTCTCGAGTTCTTTGAGAGAGGACGTAGCGGTGTGAATAGTCACCGATCTACTTATCTATGTAACTGACACGGGACCGCCTTTGAAAGTTTCTTGAAGGAGAAAACAGTCAATAGATCGCTTCCTCGTTGGCAGTGGAGCAGGTGTCTATCGCGGGAAATAGCTGAGATACGGAGGGAAATTACTTAGAGAAACACATTCCTGTTTCGAATACAACATCCATTGCTGCACTTGTTTTTATAAAAAATATTAACAAGTACATAAACGATGCAGTGTATGCAAAATTGTAAGTTAAGTCTTCTAAAATAAGGTAGAGTTTTGTTGTAGTGGTCGGGTTCAATTTGCTGCAAATGACATTTTACATACTTTAGTTAATCGCACGGTGCAATTTGCAAGAGATTAAAATTAGATTATCGTTTGCAGTTAATGTTTTGAAGCTAAAGGGCTTTCTTGGCATAACTAAGCGTTTGTTTTTAGCTACATTAGGAGCCTGGCTCTCTTCAAATGATGTGAAGTCATTTCAATCTAAGCCAATAAAATCAAGTTGCAATTAAGTTACTACGAGTATATTTATGGCGTAAAAGTATTTCGAGGCCTAAGAGAGTACTTAAGTTAAAAAAAAAAAAAAAAAAAAATGATGCAATGATGACTTTGATAATGAACACTGAACGCAGCTTATTTGCTGAACGCGTCCAGGTTTTTTTTGTTGATGGCTTCCGTGTATTTTTTTGACTTTGTAAGGGGGGAAAATTACGATATAGGAACATGAAGTCATATTGATGAATTTAGCTATAAGTTACTTCCTTTTATATGTAGTGTTATTTTGTTTTAACACGCTTATATTAGCTTCTTCTGTAACTAACTGAGTAAAAAAGTTAAAATTGGCCCTCTTCCCGGTTCCCAATTGAGCTGAAATTTTGCATACATTTGGATGGTAAAGCATGTTTACCTAAGTGCCGTCATAATAAACCGAATATGGTGGACAAAGATAGCGGTCTAGTTATTTTTTTATGCATTCCATTATCCGTATCAATTAAAAGGGTTTGCTAAGAAGAAAAATCTAATGCGTGTCTTTTAGTTTTTTCAACTATAATATTGTTTGTTTATTCTTGCTTGGATCATAAGTTTTCTGGTGACAATAATAACAATATACATCAGTGGAAGTTTACAAGCTGATAATGATGACAAAAGGTCGGAATACAAAGCGTTTGGTTGCCAAGCAACACAGGTGCTAATGTCTATAGAAACAGATTACAAGATACGTTATCAACCCTTGTCAAAACATGTCACAACAGAAACTATCAATACTTGTTGTGTACGAATTACTATGCCGTGTTCACGTATAGTTGTAGCGCTATCTAATCTTTTACTATAGTTTGTTGGTAGTTGTGTTCGTGCCTCGGATCGCGTAAAAGTATTTCGAGGATGAAAAGTTTGGCAGGAAAGTTTTGGAAAGATGAAAAGTAGGTACGTACGGTTCTGTGTTTTACTTCTTTATCCTATTTATATACTAATAAATAAGAAATATTTGTTCTATAATCACGTTCTCGAAAACTGCTCTAACGATTTCGATGAAAGTTGTGGGGCAAACTGTGGTTGCAACTTTTTTCTTAACATTTCATCATCTGCCTAGCCTTTTCCCAACTATATTGGGGTCGGCTTCCAGTCTAACCGGATTCAGCGGAATATTCCAGTATTCTACGAGTACATTCTTCGTAAATGTCACAATTTTTTTTTGTGACATTTACGAAGAAATTTTCAAATAGAACCTGAGATATTGGCGCTTCTTTGAAATCAGACAGACTACAAATATTTAACCCAATACAATCGGCTAGTTTCCACCACCAATAAATTGCAAATCTATTTAGTCCGTCAGTTACAGTATTGGAAAATAATGGACCCGTATTTTTTGTTTTTGTAAATCAATGAATATTGACAAAGATAAAACGCATCAAAACTCGGGAGTGGGGGCTCGTGACGTTAGAACGCACTAAAGTTATACCAAGGCGTGACGTATTGAGAATTTTAAAAGAGTCGCATCGTCGTCAGTTTTGGTTTACGTAACAAAAGAAAAAAAACGGTTTTTTTTTAAGATTTTAGAATTAGATTTTCTCAGTTGACAAGCCTATTATTAAGTAAAAGTTAACGTAGAATGTAAACATTCTGATAACTTTAAGAGTGGAATAACAGCAATTTTACGACCTGAAAAAAAGCTTTTTTCCCCTTATAGGTGGCAAACCATGTTTATCGTCTACCAACAGTTTTTATTCATACCGACTTTCGTTTATGACGTGAAAACGCGCATACGTTACAGTAAAATAATTCTGTTTATTTGTATATTTTATTACCCGCTACATGCTACGCAATCTATCACTACTTAATACCGGGTTGACACGCAGTTTTATACTCATTTTATTAAGTTTCAGGCATTTGTTTGTTTAAATTCGTTTATACCTCGGAAATGGGTCTGATATGCCAATATCTGTGTCGGTAGTTTGAATTAGACAAAAACATGCTCAAAGAAAATGAACTCAACATTGTTTGTAGAAACAGTTAAGACAGTAATACTGCTTAGTAACATTACACATTGATTTATGCCTGAACTGTCCTGAAAAATAGCGCTAAAGAAAAAACGTTTTATATAAGATATAAAACTGTTTTACATCCGTAACCTCACTAATCCAGGTCCAGGTGAAAACCAGCATCGGGCACAGTTACCCATTTGCTGAACTGGCCCTATTTGACGCAGCCGCGAGGCACATAGTGTTACATTTGCTTAGATTTAAGTTTTTTGTCTTATATTATTTTTGTTTAATATCGTGTGCACTTGTAGCATGTGCCAAATACACTATACAATACTTTCTGTATTTCTTTTCTTTTCTTAGAACCCAAAAACTGGAGCAAATTTAACAAGTCGCTGAAAAACACTTTTACGCTAAAAGAGACAGACGACAATTCAAACGAATCATCCACGCAAACAAAAAGAAAAAAAAACACTAGGTGCTTATTCCAAAAATACGTTTTACTCAACTCTATTTTTATTTTATTTTGGCATTGTGCTCAAATCACGCGAGTCAACAATCCTTAAACCCTTTTTTATTTCTAGACCAATTTGATTGGCCTTCATTACGCTCTCGAAAAAAAAGGGCTGAACATTTTGAACCGTTTGGTATGACATATTGACATTTTTAAACAAAAGCTATTGTTTGAGTATATTCTTTTTTTTTTGGCATTGACAGGCAAGCGTGGGGACGTGAGGTCGCGGGGGTTCAGGTTTTAAAAGGTTTTTAGACAGGTGTGGTGTTTGAATACCTATAATTAGTTTTAAGGATGGTGTTATTGACCGACACATGTCGTGTTTAAATAATACCACTCGCACGAGTCAATCTACCAAGTTAAGCAGCGCTTGCCAAGGTCAGTTCATGAATGGGTGCCCATCCATTACATACCGAGTTTCTTTCGTGCCTCGGAAAGCACATCAAGCCGTTGATTCCGGCTATATTTGCATTTGTAAAAATTTGACAGTCGTTACAGGAGGTCGTCAGTGGAAAGACTGACGACCAGTCTTACCGTATTACCCAGTAAGATCTAAGTTGTGGAGATAGGCAGTCGCTCCATGAAAAATATAATACTTAAATGAGATGATGGTGTAGATCAGTGATTCCTAAAAAGGTCCAGGTGGACCCCCAGGAATCCACAGGAGACCCGTCGGGGGTCTACGTTGGCGTGAAAAAAATGGGGGTTCACAAGTTGTAAGTCTACAAAAATTTATATGGTTTCGATACTAAAGAACAAAAAATGTTGGCTTCGCTTTATCTATATCAATGTAGACAGATGATAAGCTACTCGAAAAAGTAAAAAAAAACAAATGCTCTGGTGAAGACAGGTTGTATTTCGGTGAAAATTGTCGTATTGAGGCTTTAAAAAAAGCGTTTCGAAGCTGTTATATTTCTTGTTTTTCAATTTTGGTTCACGGGCTTGAAAAAAAATTGCAGCAGGGGTCCACTGAAACCAGAAAATTTTGAATGTGGTCTACCAGAATAAAAAGTTTGGGAACCTCTGGTGTTTTCGATATAAATTATTGTCAGGTTCACCTTTTTTTTTTTTTTTTCGGATAGGAAATCATCAAATGACTTCTCCCGCTCTGGGCGGAGCAGGAGGGAGTGTCAGACTTTTACTGACTAAAACCCATCCAGGTTCCTTCATCGCTCTTTGTGTTCCGGGGCCACGGTATCTCTTTCGAACAGTCCCGCAACCCCGGCAGGCATCGGTCCTTGCCTTTTTGCTGACTCTCTTTGAGGCGCGCGTGGAACACGAACGCGCCGTCGACACGGCCTGTCGTCATGAGACGGACGGACGGCGAGCTAGCCCATAGCCCACCGTCCACAGGCTTGTCAGGTTCACCTGTACCTATAATAATGTTGATTAGCGAGTGTGAATAATGCGTTTACGTTTCTTGGACTTCTAATTTAAGTAGACTGTGTAGTATAAGAACTCAGAAAAACAACGTAAAAGATGTATAAAACATTTAATTAAAAATAAACTTATATGTAGTTACGAAATGCTAAGTTGATGTTGAGCCGTCGGTGTCCGCGAGCCAAGAGAGCGATTTCTCGGTGTCGGTGCAAAATATCAGCTAGGCACACGCCGCGCGCCGCCCGTGCGTTGCTATCTTCGCAGCCGGCAACTTCATGACGGTCCTCGAGCGCCATCTACATTGCCTTACAGTCGGCCTTCCTGATACAGCTGCGCGTCCCGCGTAGCTCTTGCTCCTTGGTGCTGATGACGGCCCCAGCTCGCTCACGACCTCCCGATGTGGCGACGACACGGTGAGATTGGCATCTTAATGCCAGTTTGAACTGACGTCTGAATGTCAGTGTGATTGACGTCTTAATGTCAACTTGAACTGACGTCTGAATGTCAGTTTTATTGACTTCTTAATGTCAACTTGAACTGACGTCTGAATGTCAGTGTGATTGACGTCTAAATGTCAATTTGAACTAACGTCTGAATGTCAGTATAATTGACGTCTAATGTCAATTTAAACTGATGTCTCAACATCAGTGGCCACCAGTGATTGACGTCAAATGTTAACTGAACTGACTAAATGTCAGTGCGATTGGCTTCTGAATGCCAACTTCAACTGACTTCTTAATGTCAGTATGAATAACTTCTTAATGTTTACATAACCCAATCTAATAAACTAAAACCGTTTGTGGTTATAATGATGGTTTACCCTTCAGGGTCCACATAATAAATGTCGTGTCACAATAGCCTCCTAAGGTATTGTCTTCCTCCTAAGGAACTACTCACGACCAATTATCAATAATACACCCTCTTAAGGCTAAATGTATTATTTAATTTAGTTAATAAGGTTATGTTCAAATTAAACACCTCTTAAGGTTAGCGCTATTGAAACAAAGATCGATCATACATTATTTATAATATCAACAATTACTAAAAATGGATCCATTTAACAATATTTAACTGTGCACTAATCAAATGAAATAAATCGTCCTGAACAACATTACTTTTGTATGTATTTACTCAGAATTAGAATTGCCAGACTCATCGGAATGATTACAATGGAAAAGTTTTAACTTATCCCTGGCCAAGACATTTTCATAAAGTCGACCACGGTTACGTGTACTCTTAATCACGTACCGATCATGAGGCAAGACCTTTACAATTTTATATGGCCCGTCAAAACGAGGCATAAGTTTACCACTGCGTAAACCCTTACGAATGATCTTTCTTTCGGCAAGAACTAGATCACCTATCTTAAAAGGTGCTTCATAACGCCGTTTTTGATCATATTTGTCCTTTGCCTGCTGAGACAATTTAGCTGATCTCGTGACAGCGGCTTCCCTCAACTCGTCTAAATTAGGTGACCTATCGGGCACAACTATATCGCCTACAAGTCTAGGTCGAAACCCATAAAGAAGTTCCAATGGAGTCTTACCCGTACTATTATTTACGTTAGAGTTTAATCCTAACTGTACTTTAGGCAAGTATTTCTCCCAGTCATTTTGGTCATCACCAACGTATGCTACAAGGGCGTCAAGTATAGTTCTATTAAAACGTTCTATCTGTCCATTCGCCCTTGGGCTAGCGACTGCCGTCATGACATGCTTTATTTGCCTTTGAGTGCAATACTCTTTGAAATCTTTGCAACTAAAAGCTTTGCCACGGTCACTTATTATACGACTTGGAACACCAAATGTTTTAATTAATTGGTCAAACGTCTGCAATACATATTTACAACTGACGTCTCGAACAGCTTCGATCCATATAAACCTCGTGAGAGCATCTATTATTGCTAGAATGTGCATTTTGCCTGATGGGCTTTTACAGAACGGGCCAAGATGGTCCACATGAACAGTGTGAAAAGGTACGGCCACCTTTTTAATTGGACGTAACAAGCCCACACGACGGCCAGTTGGTTTTTTAGCATATTGACATGATATACAACCACGAGTGTACTTTTGAATAAACCGACGCATACCGTGAAACCAGTACTTTGACCTTATGGCATTGTAAGTTTTATTAAAATTAACGTGACCGTTATTATCATGGAAACTTTGAACGAGAGACCAACGTGATATTCGTGGAACGACTACATTTTGACTATTTCCAACTTTTTTATATAATACACCATTCTCAAACAAGAAATCTTTAGCTAAGCCATTAGTCATGCCCTTTGAAACCTCATCCTTCAACTGGTTCACGAGACCACGCAACGAGTCGTCATCCTGCCGCACACATTCGATTAGGTCTTTATCGACACATCGCATTACTGAATCCACAGGATTACGACTAAGCGCATCCACGTGAGCCATGGATTTGCCGGCACGATACTCAACAGTAAAGTCAAAACCTTGAACTTCAAGCCACCACCGGGCGATACGGGGAGACAAATCTCGTTTGCTCCATGTCCAGCGTAATGCGCTACAATCGGTCACTAGCACAAATTTTAAACCTGACACGTATATCTTAAACTTTTTCAGGCTCATGACAACAGCTAACGTCTCTAGTTCGAAACTGTGGTACTTTTGTTCGACTGACGTAGTCTGTCTACTCGCATATGCGACTGGTTTCCACGCATCGTCCGGCTGCTTCTGAAGCAATATTCCACCTAATCCTATTTTGGACGCGTCTGGATGAATTTGGGTTTCATAATCCGGATTAAACAACGCCAACACAGGTTGCTTTACTAAAATTGACTTAATGCGGTGGAATGCAAGAGACTGTTCTTCACCCCATACCCATGGTTGGTCCTTTTGGGTGAGGATAGTGATAGGACGAGCGAGGCTAGCAAAATTAGACACATACTTCCTAAAATAATTTGCTAGACCCATAAACTGACGTACCTGATGTACATGTCTCGGTACAGCAAAATCATGTACTGCTGTGAGCTTATACTTGGATGGCCTGACTTCGCCATCGCACACCTCATGCCCTAAGTACTCTATACTTGAAACTAAGAAAGAACACTTGTCTAACCTGAGCGTCACATTAGCATCCCGTATTTTCTCTAATACGGTTTTGAGACGGCGCAATGCATCATCATAATTTTCAGCGTAAACGAGAATATCATCTAAATACGATGTCGCACATTGGAAACGTAAAGAACCGAGAATATTGTCCATTGCGCGCTGAAACACTGACGGTGCATTTACCAATCCAAAGCTCATACGCGTATACTGGTAGTGCCCATCCGGTGTTATGAACGCTGTATACTGTTTACTATCATCAGCAATTTGAATACAATGATAGGCTGACATAATATCAAGACAGGTGAAAACGCGTTGCTTGGATAACCGGTCTAACTGATCTTGTATTACAGGTAAAGGATACCGTTCTTTTTTAGTAATTTTATTTAATGCACGGTAATCCACGCACATGCGTACTTCACCCGACTTTTTGGGGACCAATATGACGGGACTGGCATATGGGGAATTTGATTCCTCCACAATTCCTCTACTCAATAAGTCTGACACAATATCACGGACTTTATCCCGATCTCCTAAAGACATTCGATACGGACGGTAATAAATAGGCTTCGTATCAGTTAATTCAATGTGCATTTGGACTGAACATTTTCCAATTTTATTTTCACTACCCGAAAAACAATCGGAATAGTCGTGCAGTAAAGATTCAAGGTCAGTCACGACATTTGGTTCCAGGTAATCACCTATTTTGTATTTATTTTTACCGGCCGTAATCGTCGCTCGCGCCACGCATCGGTTGCGCGGTGGTTTTATGACCTCATTAGTAATATTAATTACGTTTAAGACAACTTTTCCATCAATAACCTCGGTGTCGTATTCGGGAATAATACACTCCGCCCTCGGCGTATTATATTCAGTAGCACGCAGTGTAATCGAACCGGAGACAAAATCAAAACAAGATAATCAGTGGCGGCGCAAGACCTAAACTTAATGTGGGCAAGGTACAATTCGCGAGGCCCTCTGATGGTGCAAGAAGTTAACACTTAACTTTTACGACCGCCATAAACGTCATCATCTTCCTGCCCTTATTCCATGTTATTTGGGGTCGGTGCAACACGTTATTTTCTTCCATTCCCCTGTCAACCGTCAGGCTATCATTCGCTCCTTTCTCTTTCATATCATTCCTCACACAATCCATCCATCGTTTGTTTGGTTTTCCTCTCCCTCTCCATCCGTCAACATTTATAATTGTTTATCACACTTTTAGTCACATACGATTCATCCCTCCTCATCATACATGTCCATACCATCTTTCAACTTTTCTGTAACTGTCGCAACTTTTAAACTTCCTCTAATATACTCGTTTTTACCTTATCCATTCTTGTCACACCACACATCCACCTCAACATTCTCATCTCCGCTACATGCATTCTTTTTTCATCCATCTTCTTCACAGCCCAGCATTCCGACCCATACAGTATGACCAGTCTAATCACGGACTTGTATATTTACCCCTTTAACTTGAGGGACATCCGTGGGTCGCAAAGTCCGTGGGCGTGGTTGTTCCAGTGACCTGTCACCATTTCATCCATCCTGAGTTGATCCGGTGCGTTACGTCCCGGTGTATTTCGCCATCCTCTTGGACAAGCGACCCGAAAAAAAATTACTACCGAAAATCGGACAAGACTTATGGGCACAGGACTGGAGAGACCGCCGAATTCACAGAATAAACTGTAGGTATTCTGTTTGGGTCCTACTTACAGGCCAACATTCTCCAGTCTTTGCGACCACAACTCCAATCTGTTCTGGACCTCTAGACCACTCTCGGCAACCAACACAATGTCATCGGCAAATAGCATCCACCAGGGAGCCTCTTCCTGGATGTCCGACGTAAGCGCTTCCATTATTACCAGGAAGAGGTAAGGGCTTAGAGCCGACCCTTGGTGCAAGCCGACAGCCACATTGAAGCTGCTGGTAGTGCCCGCTGTAGACCGGACTTGGGTACTACATCGACTGTACATCGCTCGGATCAACTGCACATTCTTTCCAGGCATACCATTCTCTTTCAGGGCCCACCACAAAACCTCACGAGGTACCCGGTCGTATGCCTTTTCGAGGTCGATGAATACCATTGTGCAAGTTTTTGTGCGCACTTCTGTATTTTTCGCACCGCTGGCGGATGGCAAAAATGGCATCCGTCGTTCCCCGAGCAGGCATAAAACCGAATTGATTTCGTGAAATTTCATTCTCTTCTCTCAGTCATCTTTCAATAACTTTCTCCCAAACTTTCATACTACAATTACGCCCGCCATAAACATACTAACAAAAAAGTCACAGATAAAAATATTTTTTAAATACAGACGAGTCGCTTTTAATGTTGTCATACATCGATGTACGGGGAAATTAAGTACGAACTATTTTAAATGCATGGACTTGGAATGTACTACTTCATAAGTTCGAATACTGAACCTTGTGGCGTATGCTTTTGGATTTTCCATACTTTTTAAAATTATTTTTGGCTGTGAGGCGCGAGGCCCTTTGCAACGCGAGGCCATGGGCGGTGGCCCACACCGCCCACGCCTTACGCCGCCTCTGAAGATAATAGTATTTTATTTACACCGGGTTTTAAAATTACTTCGTCATCCGAAACCAACTTGACGCGCTCAACGTCACTACATGCATTAGGTAGTTCAAGAAATTGATTTGCATTAAATATCTTTAAAGATGTCGGTGTTTTAATCACATAAACGGTAGAATGCTCTGTCAAAGGTTGTCCTATTATAGCACCAATATCTTGAGCAGAGTCAGGTACTATGAAAGCCTTACAATCACAAGTAGCCTCGTCAACTTGAATCTTAACAACTACCACACCGATTGGATTGGTTTTTGAGCCACCAAAACCGGACAAAACAATATTTTCGCAAGGACTTGCTTCTAATTTTAATCGACTAGCTACTGATTCTGTTATTGTGACACAAGCGCTTCCAAAATCAATAAAACCATACACAGAGAAATCATTAATTTTTACGGTCATGTAATATTTCGAACTACCCGACGCATCAGTGATAACGCGCACAGTATGTCATTGTTTGTCATTTTCTTTGTTAGAACTTGTACGACGATTTTTAAGTTTAAGACAGTCTTCTTTTATGTGACCTGTTTTTCCACAATAACTGCATTTTTTATTTTTAATGTAACAATTAGTTTCGTCATGACCGTGCTTGCTACAGAATACACACACCAAAGTCGTTCTGTCTTGCTTCCGAGATTTATTATTACACTTATTTGCAGTATGGCCTCGTCATTTACAAATATTACACTTTAATTGGTCATCATAATGACTATTGTACTTTTTATTGCGATTAACATTTACGCTTGCCGGGCGCCTAAACGATGACAAGTAATTTAATAAGCTAATTGGGTCACGACAACCCGCGGAAATAGCCCCTACTTCTACTAAGTCATTTCCGATCGTACCTATGATGGCCTCAGTGATAAGTAAGTCTGGTATTCCACAAGCGTTACCCAGCGCCAATTTGTCATAGTAAAATTGAATGTAATCTCGTTCAGGACGACGTACCTCGTTTACAAGATCACGCATCATAGTTAATTTACTTCGGTTTGACGGAAAAGCTGCCATAAGACGTTGTTTCCAATCTAACCAATTTAAATTGACGTCGTTTAGTTGATCATACCACCGCCGCGCATAGCCTTTTAGTTTAGAGGAACAATTAAATATAGCAGTTTTTTCGTCCCAACCGTACATGTTTGAAATACCCTCAACTTTTCTAATCCATTGTTCCATTGTTATCAAAGAAATATGAGGATCGAATTCCGGTATTGGATCACTACGACCGACATATCTTAAAGAAGTTGAGCACGAGGTATGAATATTATGATGGCAATGTGGTGGACTTGCAGTGGTAGCTTCTAACGACGGGACTATCACCGATGCCGATTGCACGCAAGTTTCAGAACGTACTTCACGAGAGTTATCTCCAACGCATGGATCCTTTGTTACGGTGTGTGCCATCGGGGACTCGCCTCCGGAACGCGCTAACGGAATCTCGTTAGGTACTGGTGGCAATAGGTTCACGTAGGGTACCGCGGGTAGCGACGGCGGCGTATACGAACGCCCACCAGATGTGGCATCTTGGCCTTGATTTGCCTCATTCGACGCAGCACTCGAACTACCCCCCGATTCGGGTATTACGCTAACTCTGCTTTGCAAGACTTGATTTTCCAATAAGGCTACGCGTTCTAGTAATCTACGTGTATTAACATCTTTGACTAAACGGCGACGCAAGGATTTTTCATTGTCACTGTCGTCCTTATTTTTACGTTTACTTTTTTTATCGTGTCCCATTATTGTAGAATAATCATACGAAGCAATAGATAGGGTACACAGTCAAGTGAAATGCAACTGTAAAATAAAGTCAAGCAATAGTCAAACACGGTACTGTATCAGTACACCAATAGTTATTATTTAAAACACTTACGTGGGTTGCAATAGTTCTTCCCGCTTCTGAGCTATAAGAACTCAGAAAAACAACGTAAAAGATGTATAAAACATTTAATTAAAAATAAACTTATATGTAGTTACGAAATGCTAAGTTGATGTTGAGCCGTCGGTGTCCGCGAGCCAAGAGAGCGATTTCTCGGTGTCGGTGCAATATATCAGCTAGGCACACGCCGCGCGCCGCCCGTGCGTTGCTATCTTCGCAGCCGGCAACTTCATGACGGTTCTCGAGCGCCATCTACATTGCATTACAGTAGGCAATGCGGGCGCGGGCCTAAATCTCGTAGTTTAAGTCCTTTCTTTGAAATGCGGCAATACTTCCTTTGACAATTCAAAAGTCCATGTGAATGGCGTAAATAAACTGAAATTAATGCTATAGATTTGGTCGAGCAAAACTTCTTGAGTCACAATTTCGGAGTATTGCAAAACTAATAGAAGGCCCGAGTATTTTTATTACTTTCTACCTAATTTCAAGCAGAATTTCAGTCTTGGCATACATTCTTGCCACATCTAGATATCTGCCCATCACTATCTAAAATACATGTTACCAAAACGTTTGCTCAACAGAATCTGTTGCCATTTTGCTTATAATATATCCCCGACACTTCCCAAATACATAATGTCACAACGATACTTATGTATAGATACAAGACCGCTTTCAACTACATACATCACAATACACGAACACAAGACATACCATATACATACACAGAATAAGTACACAAACGTATACATACAACATCTTGAACTCACAACTCTTCGCACTTGCTGGTTCTCATGACCTATCTTCAAGAGAAATACAGATTTTTTTTCGTTTCTTTTATAAGTGATGTTATCAAATAAGTATTTTTGAAAGTAGTAATGGAACGAGGTAAGTGTTCCGTTTTTTTGGTATTTGTAAATACTCAGATTGATATTTTTAGGTGTCTTTTTAAGTCTTACCTACCTACGATAAAAAAAAATTAATAACAATTTACAATAATTTGCTTCGTTAGTCTCGTGGTCGCTGAGTATGAGGTCCAGGGTTTGTTTCCCAGGTCGAGCAAAATGGTATTTAGTTTTTCCATCGGGAATTTTTCAGTAACAGCCACGAAGTTTGAATTTCTGCCCGGTTGGTGGCAATAGGCTCACCCCATATTACGTAGGGCTTAAACATAACTGGCGATATGTGGATGTACTAATGGGTACATCTCTGCCTAGCACTTTGGGGTTTACTGGCGTGATAGTATGTTAGAAATTGTCAATAAGCTTCAATAAAAAATCTTAAACATAAACTTCACGTTATCTACCCTTTACTTAAAGGGCGTATCCACTCAAGCAAAAACGATTGCGGATATTAGTTGGAAAAACTTGTTTACAAAATTCGTGGCAAAAAAATAACAATTTTATCACATGAAAAGTGACAGTAATAAAGGCAAAGAAACTATGGGTTCCATTTAAAAACCCATTTTCCTCGCGATAAAGATTAAACAGGCATTACTTTACTATAGTTTTAACTACAGCTTACTAACTACCATAATTTGTTAGCAAAACAATTATTTTGTTAGCACTTAGGCTAGTGAGGTAATTACTTAACTGTGCCCTCTAACCGGGCATCGATGTAGCTAATTGTGTACACAATACTCGGGAGAATAGCAAACAGGCTACATTATAGAACGATTTTTTAGCAGAAAATGTGACGCTTTTCAAAGAAAACTTCACCAAAGGCCAAGCAGGTTTTAAAATATGGTTTGGTAAATTCAAGAAGTTGAAACATAAACTTCAGTGGTGATCACTAGCTGGCCAAATCCAATATGGTGGTCTCTCAAAGATGGTGGACTAGTTATTTTTTATAGATTCCCTTGGATGATATCATGGGAATGAATATAGGTATAAAATAAAATGAAAGGGTTTGCTAAGAACTTTAATATTTATTTTTAATAGCCATCTCTTCTGTCCCACTGTTGGGCATAGGCCTCCCCCTTACCTTTCTTATTTTTATTTGTTTTTTGGTCTCTCCGGCCAAACAGTTATGAACGAGTCCAAATCGTCACGCCAAATTTTATTTGGCTTCGATGCGACACCCGTCTTCAGGGACCCACTTTTCTTTTTTAAAGAAAGTGGGACCCACTGTGCGACTATCTTCGCCCATCTGTCTTGGCTGCTTCTGGCTGCGATATTTATAAACATTTCAATACACTGTATACCGAGCAATACTATTCTAAAATTTGTTTTCTCAATTTAACCTTTGAAATTGTTCATTGATGCCATTGAGCTATTACTACTACGTATAGAGAAGACACCGCGAACAAAATCTGTGCTCCGTTTAAATGCAGTCAGCTGGCTGCAATTCACTCAGTCGCTTACTCGCCACAGCATTATAAATACGGGGTTAGACGCTCCCGGCGCGCCCCGCACTGCCACGCTTGTTGCACAGATTTTGTTCGCGCTGTCTTCTCTATAGGTAGTAGTAATAGCTCAATGATTGATGCCAAATTTATTCTGCCATCTTTAAACGATATACAAAATGAAGCGTTGTTTTTTGTCCTTAAGCATTAAATGCAATTTAAGAATCTGCGTTGCAAAGGGCTTAATATTTTGCGTATTTAGATTAATTATACATGAGTTAAACTATTAATTCTTGCTCTCAACCACACGATAACCTTGAAATAACGACTTGCCTCATCATAACATATTTCAAAAGTTTAACACTTAAAGTTACTCTTCAACACCAAATATAACTACAAGTAAAACTCCAAAGCGTATGATCTGCATTATCAGAAGCTCCACAAAGGCTGGGAACAAAGGCTGACAGACCCATTGTCGCAGACCGATGGAACATTTTAATGATACCACTACGGCAGGGTGAACTATGCACGGATAATATGCGGGTATATCTCAAATGCATGAGTTTAGTTTTTGTGATGTGATTTTAATAAGAATCTTCTACTTTTACCTCTTTGATCTAGTGGTGGTCACGACTGCTGCACATGAAGTTTTATGTTCGATTACCGGGTCGGGCAAATCGTTATTAGGTTTTGCGATCAGGAATTTCTTAGTAGCAGTCACGGAGCCTGGACTTGTGCTCGGTTGATGGCAATAGGCTCGCCCAATATTACTCGGTACCTAAAACATAGCTGAATGTAGGTGTACTGTGCACGGCTATGTCTAAACCTTTGGAGATTACAGGAGAGCGATATAATGGTGGAGATCGTGTTCAAATCATACCTAGTAGCCACTCGTGTTGATCAACGTTAAGCTTGGCTTGCTGAAGTTGACCCGTGGATTGGTTAACATTCATTTAACACCAAGACCCTTTTCGTGGCTCATTGGTCCTGGTTTTCTGTCGTAGATCTTTAGCAGTTGGTAGGTGTAACCAGAACCTTTGAGTATGAATGTGGATGGGTATAAGAGTAGAGTAAGACCCAAAGAAACGATGGATGGACTGTTTGAAGGATGATACGGTAGTTTAGAAATGTGGAAGAAGAAGACATGCTGCGCCGACCCCAAATAAATTACTATTAAAGCAGGAGAATGAACCGGGGCTGCGGGACTGTTCGAAAGAGATACCGTGGCCCCGGAACACAAAGGGCGATGAAGGAACATGGATGGGTTTTAGTCAGTAAAAGTCTGACACTCCCTCCTGCTCCGCCCAGAGCGGGAGGAGTCATTTGAGGATTTCCCAACCAAAAAAAACAAAAAAACAGGCAGGAGAGTGATAAGGTGTAGCCAGAACCTGACAGTCTGGCCACCAGTATTACTATAGTAACCCAGTAACTGGGTTGAAGAGGATTGATAACCGATTATAATTTTCGTGGTGAGTTGAATGTTACCCGGTGTTAATTATGGAATACTTGCAAGCTCCTTTGTTCAGTCTACCCTATAAAGATGACCTGGTTGGGTTGTTTAAGGCAAGTAAGCAATTAATTGACTTAAAATATATTATGTTGTTTGTCAAGACAAGGTACCTATACTCCTCGAAAACTCCGAAACTGCTAAGGAGGAAGAGATTTCAGGATATTGAATAAAAAATGAGATTTGTTCATAGTATTTCACTCTAGTTCTCACCTAATCCCATCTGACTTGGTAGAAGAAGTTACAACAGTAAAAAAATCAAAATTATTTTAATTATACATATAAAATTATTTCGTTACTAGGTTTTTCCATCAGAAATGTGTCAATAGCAGCCATGATGTCTGAACCTACATGGGACTTAAAACATAATTAGTGAAATGTGGGTGTACTATTTGAAACAGATACACCTCTTTGGACAGAGGTCTCCTTCGGTGATTTCAGGTATAACGTTATGTTATGTTATTTCAATAAAACCATGCATTAAAAAACCCATGGTTTACCAAGGAGTCATTCAGTCAGAACGTTGAAGCCAGTCGCTCGTTCCAAACGTAGAACAGGCAAGAAACTCCATGAACCATCTTTTGAATCAAGTTAGGTATTTACAGAATTATAACGTTGTTCTCTTTTAAAGAAGCATAATGCACCTAGTGCATTATGCTTCTTTAAAAGAGAACAACGTAGTTCAGGTAACTTCTGATACTTTTGTACTATGGATATTAAAAACTACATATCTACTATCCAAACAAAGATAAATCTAAGAATCTCCCATCTTTATTTCAGAAAGTAAACTAACCTTTACATTATTACAATTTAAACTATTAAATTAACTAAAATAAATAAACCAACAACAAACCATAAAAGGGCATCAAAAAACTCCTCAACGCTGTCAACTAATAATGGTAATAATGTAAGAGAAATTAACTTAAACTTTCCACTAATTTGGATAATCGTATCAGAAAAGTCTTCCCCGCAAATTACTTGTTTCATCTTCAACTTCAAGCCTCTTCCATCCTGTCATCCTCTCCAATAAGCTTAATAATGCTTGTTAGCTGAACGGTCCCCGGCTTTGAATGATCTCTTGAACGCCAGTGGACGAGATCATTATTGTCGCTTTATTATGAGGATGTATTATAGTACTGAAGCCTTGTGTATAGGATTATAATGACTATGTATCCGGAACAAGAGAAATTGATGATCTATTTGGATCATAGTTTGTATCGGCCTTTGTTTGGCACATCAAAGGTTGATGATATTGTGCATTTTAGAGTGTATACACAACTTGAGTATTAGTTTTGTTGGTTAGGTGTTGTAATTGAAAAGCATAATCACCATTCTCCTTGGGGCACTTTATTTAGGGTCACTGCAGCACGTATTTATCTTATCTTACATTTTGTATATCACCCTTACCTCAGTATTCACCCTTTAAAACGAAGTGCTATTTATTTCGATTTTTTAAACTTCATTTGCACTTGCAACTAATTCCGGATTTTAAACCCGCTTCGACATTGGCTCCATATTTCTGATGCGCATATTTACATGTATGTATACCATAGTTTCTCTATTTTTAACATTCCCGGTTTTAGTTTAAAAAATCGCACCCCAAACTAACAGTATCACAAAGTCCACTAATACGCTTTTACTGGTTAAAATCTACATACTGCATTGTGAACTGTAATGAAACGCTTTCTACCGTCCGACTTGAACTGCGCAGTGTGAGCTGAAGTCCAATAGTATTACTGAATACTTGTCCAATACCTTTTGTATGCTACTGTGTAGAATGTTGCATGTCATCCCTTCGAACAGTACAGTTGGCAAAACAGTCAGATGACAAGGCAGAAAAGGTTTCGGCACTAGTGGTGTAATGTTTTTTTTAATCTTTTATTATATAAACTCGCAATTTGTTATGAAACCAGCATGGCTATAACGAATAATTCTAAATTTGAAATCTAGTATCCAACTAGCCTCAATCTAGCCTTACGCAAATAAAACAACGGTTGTCTCATGATGAGAGGTCAGATCTGTCCCGTTCGTGGCATAAACACCATTCCCAACAACGTTCAGCACTCTTTTTTTTACACTTTTAATAGTGTTACTGACCGGCAACCAATATCCTGACTTGACTACTCGTAGTGGGTTAGAACTAATTAAAGCCAGCTGCACACTTATCTATTTTGTTGTCAGTACTTTGAAAGTTAGTTCTTAGTGACGTTTGAAACGACCGACGTCGATGTTAGTGTCAGTCTTCATGAAGTAAGATTAATTGTCCGTTATTCGGCTCTAGTGCGCCAGTAGTGTTGACTGAGCTGGGAACTTAGGCTTCTTTTGTGTGGCGATGTCAGGGGCACGAGCTCGTAAAGTGAATGATTCTAAAAGAGCTGGTGCTGTTATGTTCGTCAATTCAAAAGTGCCTGTTGCTGGCCTACTTGAAGCAGATACTTAGATTTTGATGGGATTTACGCTCTCAGGTGTTTTAAGAAAAAAAAATCGTTGCAGTGTAAACGATCCTCATTGATCTGAAAACAAGTTTGGTTTAGATATCGGCTTATTTTGTAGATCGGAGGGCAAGGTACTGAGCGAACAAAATAATTAGGTTAATGAAGTAAGTAGACACCTAATTTCTGAAACACAAAACATCAATAATTAATTAAAATTGTTAATAAAGAATCAAAACACTTTCGAAAAAGAATTTTCGTATCGCAAAAAGAATCTAAAAATTGGGCACCGTCTTGTGGAGTTTTAATATGCTTGAGAAAGTTGAAAGGAAATTACTTACCTTTAGTTACGAAACAAATATTTATTTTACGTAACTTTTATGAAGTTTGGAGTCAAGGTTTCGTATGAATATGATTAATATTCAAGTCTCGGCTAAAAACGGTGCGTAAACTGTATTCATAAGAAAATTGGTAGCTGCTCCGCCAAAATTATCATGCTAGATTCTATGATTGGTTATTCAAAATAAGAGAAACCGAATCTTACTTCTTACTACTGTTATAAATTCGAAAGTTTGTGAGGATGGATAAATGGAAATTTGTTTTTTAGTCTTTCACGCTAAAACTACAGAATGTGTTTGGATGAAATTTGGCACACAGATAATTTATAACCTGGAGAGTACTGGCCGAAATAAGTTATGAGAAATGTATTTCATATTATTATATATATTACAGTTATTTTGGTTCAAAATATACAGCTCTGTGACAGACGAACGGACAAGCGGAGCCCTAAGGCTCCCGTTGGCTTCATTTGGATATTATTATGCATCCCTCAAAAACGCTACTGTTGCTTGAATCCATTATCAGTGGCCCGATGAAGCTAAACGGGATGACACAAAAAATATATTTTACCTACCTACTTCAATGTAGTTAGAAAACTACATCAGATTTAGAAAGAAAACTCGACTCGACATGTCATAAGTCATAACCCCACTAGTTACAGTTTGTGCATTTCATACGAACCGAATCCGATTTGTTACCGAGTTTCCTCGGACCGTCCGATCCCGGAGCATTCTTCACGGATTGAAATTCAGAGCAGCATGCAAGCGTTTTATACGAAGCTTCACAATGTCATGTTTGCTTGTGTTACAAATGAGTTTGCTGGTTAGTTAACATTTGCAAAGCTTACTCTTTGGTTTAGTGATAGCCAGGCGCGACTGATGATGTTCTAAGTTCGATTTCCAGGTCGAACAAAGCATTGTTTGGTTTTTCCGTTGCTATAGTTGCTGATGCAACTACAGCAACGTATTTTAAATCTCTTTGGTGATCCAAAGAGATTTAAAATACGTTTTATAGAAGGGATAATAGGAATTTTGTCATCCAACAATTTTCATCCCGATAATTTTAGATTTTGACACACGAATGCTACCTGACATGTAGGCGTAACCAGTAGACAGACCGACTAGTTACTAAGTAGTAACAAGTATTGGATTACAATTTTTCTGCTTCTTGTCCTGTCTATCGTCGTAATCTAAATTTAGTTGCAAGTGAATTATTGTTAATTCTTGATGAGGAATAATAAAGTTCTTAAACCATTACTCTCCGTGGTAGTGTCAGATTACCGTCCTATCGGTTTACATAACATAACATCACGCCTGTAACCTCCGAAGGGTTAAGCAGAGGTATACCTAATAGTACACCCACATTTCTCCAGTTAAGTTATATTTAAGTCTCATGTAATAGGAGGTGAAGCTATTGCCATCAACCGGGCGCGAATCCAAACTCCGTGGCTGCTAATGAGAAATTCTTGATGAAAAAACTCAACAACAATTTGTCCGACCCGGGAATCGAACCAAGGACCTCATGCTTAGCAGTCCACTAGACCAACGAGTCAATCAAAGTCAAAAAGTTCACCTGCATTATTATACGAGCATCTCTTTCGTGCACAACTAGTCTGCGTTGAAATTGGCTGCCGTGACCAAAAGTCGGTCGGGAGGATATTAAGCTTATCGATGCTTCCAAAACCTATCCGGGAAATATGATACGTTTACCACGAACAAACTCGTATGTACACACGATCTAAAATTCCTGGAAATACCCCTTTTTATTAGCCTTTCTTGCTAAAACGTTTGCTTGCCAGAACGAATATTTTATTAAAATCGATTACTGACAAACACATTTGTAGAAACTGTTACCAATTGTACAAGTTTCAGTATTGAATTCTGAGTACTTCAGTTCTAGTTTTCAGAACTAATGTTTTAACAGTTGACCTAATGGTAGTTCGATGGAAGTAAATGACTTTGTGTTGATGACAGAAACAATATTCGTAAACATTAGTGATCTACTTAACTGAATAATTGCCTTTTGGTATGTTCATTCGATGATATTGGTAGGTTTTTCTCTTAGGAAGTAATAAGCTTCCAAGAGTGGTGATACTTGATCCATGCGTCATGTTCGTGAACGGGCGCTATCAGTTGTGACTGGTCATCTCTTAGTTGCCATGGCTTATTTGAATGTTTATTTTTGAATTGTATGTTTTGTTTTTACTATGGACATTTTTAACGTGCAAATCTTGCTACATTGTTCTCACATAATATATCCATCTCAACATGAATGATGTAACCAAGATTTTGTAACAATATTTTGATTTAAAAGAGTGTCCATGGAGTTTCTTGCCCGTTCTTCTCCATAGAGATCTACGCTAGGGAATGGGCAACTACAGTACTTTCACAGTTTTTATGTCTTGTGACTGGGACTGTAGCTACATTTAATTTTCATCTTTGTTTCGACAATTCAAAAGTGCCTGTAACTGGCCTACTTGAAATAAATGCTTTGATTTTGATTTTGATTTTTAAGCCACATTAAACGATGTAAGTTCTTTGTCAATGTTGAAATGATGCATTATTATTATGGTAACCAACCATCATCATCAACATCACCCATAGCCTGACTTGATCTACTGCTGAGTAAAGGCTTTGCTTTTCTTCCCGCGATGGCAACAATTTCGTCAGCTTATCTTGCTGCCAGATGACCAACACTTCTCTTATCACTGGCTATTAAAACCCATTATGTAAATAAGACAGTCGAACCCACGACCTCATGTTTAGCAATCGTACGTGCTACCAATAGACCAACGAGGCAGTTTTAAATTGATTTGACTAAAATCTAAAATTGTAGTAGTACCTGAAAAATTAAAAGATAGAGTTTTAGTCCTCGTAAAGAGGTGCCATTTGTAAAACTTTTGGCCAAATTTACTGCAGTATTTTGGAAGTCAAATCAGAGAAATGTGCCAATTTCCATCTACCCATCTTCGCGTTCATTAGCAAAATGAATTTAACTTACAAGAATATCATACCAACTTCTTCCTAATGATATGGATCTTCGCATCCAATTTATAACCAAATTCAACCTTTACCGTTCAGCAGAAGTTAACGAAAATTGTGTGAAAATAAGCGAGACGACAAAAAAAAACTAATTAGTCCGTCAGTTAGATTATCAGAACATATTTGAATCGTGTTTTTTCTTTTGTTACGTAAATCAAAATTGACGAAGCTAAGACGCTTTTAAAATTCTCAATACGTCACCCCTAGGTATAATTTTTAGCTAGTTCTGACGTCACAAGCCCCCACTCCCGAGTTTTGATGCGTTTTATCTTTGTCAATGTTCATTGATTTACAAAAACAAAAAATACGTGTCCATTAATTTCCAATACTCTAACTGACGGACTAAATAGATTTGCAAATTTTTTTAAACTGTCGTCATGCCTACTAAAGGAAATTCAAACATGTGTAGGTTTCTTCCTATTTATTTCATAACAGCTAATTATTGTCTGTAATTCTGATGGAAGTTAAACATAATAGGAAAATTCTCTGTGTCAGTACGCATAATTATAATTATTTGTTCTTTATTCGTTCCTCGGTATTTTGTTTTTTAATTTAATTTATACGTAAAATACCTGCATTCCTACGTATATTTTTTATTGTTATCCTTATTTCATAGGAATGAATAAAGAACAAATAATTATTTGTACACACAAAGAATTTTCCTATGATATTAATTGAACCCCATTGAATACGACTCATCGTCATCATCTGCCTAGCCTTTTCCCAACTACGTTGGGGTCGGCTTCCAGTCTAACCGGATGCAGCTGAATACCAGTATTTTACATGGAGAGACTGCCTATCTGACCTCCACAACCCAGTTAGTACTGGGTAATACGATACCCCTTGGTAAGACTGGTTGTCAGACTTTTTGGGCCACTGACTACCTGAACCCTACCCTACCTGATTGAATACGACTATTTAATGAAAATGTCATTAAATGGGATTAAATGAACTTAGAGGGTTGTATTTATGATTTTAGTTCTGTAAATACATGCATATTGCAGCAAATCTTCTAATTTTGTTGAGCATTCAGCCTGTCACTAACAGGATAATTGCAATGAATTTCGCGGTCTAACCTGGCGGTTTCACCTTTTAATGTTGAAACAATTTGACAGAAAGTGATTGTTCCAATAACCACGCCTCTCTAATTCTATAGGGTGTCTTCAGAACAAATGCAACGCGTCCCGCATAGAAAAAAAAAACGCGGAATTGAATTTCGCGGGCTATTCTGGCGCTTTTACCTTGATGTTTAAACACTTTGACAGAAAGTGATTGTTCCAATAACCACGCCTCTCTAATTCTATAGGGTGTCTTCAGAACAAATGCAACGCGTCCCGCATAGAAAAAAAAAACGCGGAATTGAATTTCGCGGGCTATTCTGGCGCTTTTACCTTGATGTTTAAACACTTTGACAGAAAGTGATTGTTCCAATAACCACGCCCCTCTAATTCTATAGGAAGACTTCAGAACACAATGCAACGCGTCCCGCATAGAAATTCTATTGGAAGCCTACAATAGGCATATACTGCTGTATAGTTATATTGACTTGCACTCAAGATTGAACACGAATAGATAGCATAGTGTCATGTCTGGCCACAATTTGCAACCCTATAAACAGGGTTTTAGAGTTTATTATAAGATTAAGTTCGTATATGAATCTATCCTTTGCTCGCTGTATACCTATAACGCAGTGAGCCAAGTCGCGTTATGACTAAACATCATTTCAAATAAGCGTTTGGTCTATATTTTACATTGCTTTAACGTGAAGAGCCTGGAAGACGAACGTCTCGGTATTTGTATGGTACATTGATGGGGTTGGTTTATATCGCTCTGAGTTATTAAAAAGCCCAGAAAAGCCATTTCAAGTATACTTCTTCTCTAGCTCACCATCAACATTTTCCTGTTATCCCAATTTGTTTGGGGTCGGCGCAGTATGTCTTCTTCTTCCATATTTCTCTATTAAGTACCAAAGGTAAGTAGCTTTGATAGTTGGTAGATGACAAAAAAAAATCTAGTTAGTCGGTCAGACAGATTTCCAAAAAATATTGGACACATTTTTTTTTTTTCACGTAAACAAAAAATGAAGACGAAAACTCGTGTGACGTCACATTTGAGTACATTTTTTACACAAATGTGACGTCAGAAGCCCCTACTCATGACCTTTGACACGTTTTATCTTCGCAAATTTTTATTAATTTGATACAACAAAAAACACGTATCCAATATTTTTCGATAATCTAACTGACGGACTAAACAGAATCATATTTTTTTTGTCAGTTATCATTCCTATTGCTCTTAAGACTGAGCTATATGGCTACAGATAGACAACACAATAAGCAGCCCACATTGACAGAGTTATCAAGTGTCAACCCTATTGTTTCGGCGTTAGAGTTTAAATTGAAGGGTGATAAACAAGTTTGTGTATATACCGGGTTTTATCGTTAAGAGCCCGGAAGGAGGAGGCCTCGTTATTGGTAAGATAAATTGATGCGGTTGGCATTTTTTGCTCTGAGGTCATTGACACCTTTTTTGTGGCCTTGCTACTTGCATATTTCGTACACAATTAGTTTCATAATTTTAAGACAAGATAAGATCTTTGACAGTCGATAAGTAGTCAGTAGCCGAAAAGTCTGACAACCAGCGTTACCAAGGGGTATCGTATTACCCAATACTGACTGGGTTGTGGAGGTCAGATAGGCAGTCGCTCCATGTAAAATACTGGTATTTAGCTGCATGCGGTTAGACTGGAAACTGACCCCAACAAAGGTAGTTGGTAAAAGGCTAGGCAGATGATGTTGATGAATAAGTTTCATAATTTTCGGAATCCAAATTTTTTATGATCGCTCATACACACGAATTTCGACAATGAAACCAGAAGAGACTGTTCAAAAACTGTAAATGCCAAGTTTCTATAGCAAAGGTCATAAGCTCTTGAACGCAGTTCATAGTTTATTCATTAATGAGATTCGCCCTTAGAGTACCTACAGTTAAACTCTTAGATCTATCAAATTCTTGGATCTTTTATCCCATTTGTATGACTCAATGTCATGAAACAAAATGTAATACAAAAATTCCACCAATAACGTCACGTATTCCTTACATTGCTTGCATACTAAATATGATGATGAATATTATTATACTTTGAGAAAAGCGTGTCTGACTTCCATTATGACGTCATACACTAAATTGCTTTGAAGTAAATAGAAAAATCCCTAAATACTTATAGTCGGCATCATCTGCGTAGCCTTTTCCCAAATATGTTGGGGTCGGTTTCCAGTCTTACCGAATGGAACTGAATACCAGTATTTCACATCGCTTCGCTCGCTCCACAACCAAGGTTTTGGTTACAACCATTGCCACATAAGACTGGTTGTCAGACTTCAGGCTTTTTACTAGTCATGATGACTATCAAGGATCTACTACTGAAACTAAAGGCTTGTGCTTTCCGAGGTACGGAGAGACCTCGGTATATAATAAATGGTCACCCATCCACAGACCGTCCTCGGCACGTACTGCTTCACCTTGAAGATTGAACCGTGTGGCGTTTCTAATTAACCGCGAGTACTGGCGCGAGTGGCTAGATTACTCATTTTTGGTCAAACGGCCTTTTATTTTTTAGTGGTAATCGATATTTACGAAAACCCAGATAATTCAGTCTCATAAAAACATCATCATCATCATCAGCCTATAATGTTCCCACTGCTGGGACACGGCCTCCTCTCAATGAGAGGGAAAAAAAATTATGACACTTTCTTAAACGCCTACATTAGAGTATTACAAACTATAATAGTTCTAAATAGCTTAATCTAAGTAACAAAATACCTATCATAAAAAACTGCAACTTATGTTACTTAAAACTTAAACTTACAAAAGACAACGCGAGCACAGCTAGACTCGACGATTTAAAGAGAATGACTAGACCAAAAAACTTGGCCTGTTAGCTTTAAACTAGCCCTTTAATAATAACAAAAAATGTATTACCAAGTTAGGACCCTGACAAGATTTACCTAATTTGCAGATTCTTATAACAATTTTGGAGAAGAAAAAGTAAACTATGTGTTTAAGAAGCAAAAAATGGTCATTACAGTAACAAGATTTTGATCCTTTTGATAAAAGAGAATTTAAAATATAAATTAGTTAAATCTAGGCTAATATGATTTGGGTAAGAACAAAAAGTTATACTAGATATTCTTAATATTATAACTAAAGAAGCATTACACTACTAAGATAAAGCAATTGATGTTTTTATTAACTTTGTTAACATTATAGGAGAAGTTCGGACAGAGGACTAATACGAGTAGGTACGACATAATTTAAGATGGAAATATGCAAATGCGGATTCTGATTACCTTGTATGAGTGACGGACTATCAGCGAATGCTGGGAAAGTTAAAACCGGCCAAGTGCGAGTCGGACTCGCGCACGAAGGCTTCCGTACCATTATCTATACAACATACAAAACAAAATCTATAATCTATACAAAACTGCAAAAAAATCACGTTTGTTTTATGGGAGCCCTCCTTAAATATTTAATTTATGTTGTTGTTATAGTGGCAACCAAAATACATCATCTGTGAAAATTTCAACTGTCTAGCTGTCACGGTTCATGAGATACAGCCTGGTGACAGACAGACGGACAGTGGAGTCTTAGTAATAGGGTCCCGTTTTTACCCTTTGGGTCCGTACCCAAAGGGTAAAAACCGGGGGACGGTCCGTACCCCTAAAAATTAATATTAAAGTTACAAGTATCTAGTAGTAGGTTCTTCAATCAATTGCGTCATTATTTCGTTCTGCGTCATTTACTTAAAACCGTCAATGCATCATTAACCGTTTGAAAACACAAAACCTTCGAAATATATCAATTTTCCCGAAAACCTTCCATCTACCCGCATTTTTCTTAATTTCCAAAGCGATGGTAAACATCTTGGTACACGGATACGTACCTATACTTATATTCATCAGAGTATGCTGGGTTGCCAAAGAGTAAAAAATTACAGAAGATCAACTTCAAACAATGCGCACGCACACATAGACGCGGTATACGTACGGTGAATATCGGTCGTGGTGTGCTTGCACTCTCTATACATGAAGCGTGTGTAAGTGTGTGTGCGTTTTCTCTCATAGTACAGACCAAGCTTTCTGTATCTATTTATGTGTTCTATCACTTTGGCACGGCATCATTGAATCTCGAATATTTTATGACCCAGCTCCAACCCTCCAAAGCCATCAGTGCAAACCTGTAATAATTGAATTTCAGGTTTTCATGTGTAGGGTGTTTGCAAAAAAAACTGTGGAGAAACTGTTTCATAAAGAGACAGTTAAAGAATCGATAGAAAAAGATCTTGTCTAAATGTAAACAATTATTTTAAAAAAGCTTAGTTAAAATCAAGTTTTAGTGATCTTCAGTTATCTTATAATAAAAACTTATTATTTAGTATATAAACGTGTTATTGTGTATTGAGTATGAAAGACATAGCCACAAACAAAATTGTTCCAAATTATTTAAGTTGTATGTTATGATAAGAGTAATAAATAAATCTGAAACGATCTATCTGGTTACGAAAATTTTATATAATCGAGAATAAGTAATACTCAAAAGTTTAGGTAGAGGCGTACCTAATTCTTTCTTAAATCTTCTTGGATTTGAGGAAGTAACTTATCTGCCTGTCTAGGCATTATTACGGCTGGGATATCGCGCAGGTACCCAAATAAATGACTCAGCAAAAAAATCTACGCCAAAGCCACTTAAGCGGGAAATTGCATGAAAACTCATTTACGTAATAGTGCGTTCAAGGTGCGATGTTCTATAAAAATACATGCAAAATTAGACCTTATGCGGTAGTCTCTGCGGACTTATGGAAGTGATAGTGAATCCGGGTCGAAGGACCATTAAAGATAGATTTTCTCAATAAGCTTTGTTTTGGGTGATATCTTCTCGTAGTAGTAAATTATGAATAGGCTCTTTATTTTGTAAATATTATTTATAGACGCATTAATATTGATGAAGTACAGTTGTTTGGATTCTGTTTTATCGGTAAATAAACAGAACTTGTTTGTGAGTTGTTTTTTGTGCTTCAGCTGGACGTGTCCACTGCCTATGTCTTTGTTTTTATTTTTATTTCCTTTGATTGTCTTTTCCCGGTATCTTATATGTTTGAAATAACAACTTTTTGAGGTCAATAATTTTATAACTTGACTTATCAGCCACGAAGCCTAGATTTGCGCCCGGGACATAAACATTACAGCCGTAATGTGCTGGATGTACGGTCGAACAAGCTATTTAGTATACAGTTTAACCAACAAATTACATTGTAAAATGTAAACCAAATAGCTTGTTCGACCATACTATTAGGTGCATCTCTGCCTAATCTTTTGAGGATTACAAGCGAGATGTTACGTTATGTTTAACTTTAGGATGTCAGTAATTTTCACCCCACCCATCAAATTCCAAAATTCTTTCTGGCCCAGCTACTCACAGCGTTATTTGCCTTAATTAATATGATAAATAATGAATATGTGACGTCATATAATTCCCATAAGCCCGTTGGCGGTCAGAACTTGTCCTATTTACCCTCAATTTCATAATAATACGTTTAGAATATAGACGACATTAATCATTTTATTCATTCTGTCGGCGTATTGCCAAAAAACGAGGATGCTATGTAATGAGGAGCACTACACTTCGTGAAATGTCTGGTTTGTATGTCCAAAATGACCCTCTTTACTTATAGTATAACTTGGCAGCGTTAGGCATTTGAATGGATTCTGGAAGTTATTTGTAAACGATTCTAAAGGTAGGTTCACACATCCCCCAAATTTGACACAACACGAAAGTCGGTGTTGCGTCGCATTTGGGGGAATATCAAAATCATAGTTCAATGGTGATAGTATTTGGGGTGAGTGTAAATGACTCTGGAATATGAATTATGCTTTAGTGGATGTCCTGGTCACCCATTCTGCGTACAGACACCTCAATATACCTACCAAGGTCAAATACAACAAAATTGTTAATTTAAACTGATAAACACACCAGTTATAATAAATTTGTAATAACAGATTCTTTGGCTCAGTGGTCGCAAAGCGCTACTGCTAAGATCTATGTTTAACTCCCAGTTTGGGGAAAAGGTTATTCGATTTTTTCATCAGTAATCTGAAATCTTAGTAGACAGCTTGACCCTTTAATATAGGACTTAACATTACTGGCGAAGGTGCACGAAAGACCTCCGTCTTAAGCTTCAGGGTATATTATTATATAGGCGTGCTGTTATATTAATCATCATTTATCATTATCCTGCCCTTATCCATGTTTATTTGTGGTCGGCGCAGCATGTCTTCGGCCCAGCGCACACCGCTGGAGGCGCAGCGCAGCGCATTTGAAGACAACAATTTAATATAAACCTTAACTACCTTGATATACGGTCAATAAAAGCATAAATTCGCACGCGGTACTCGGAGCGCCCTCAAGCTACTACAAGAGCATGCGCGCGACCATAAATCAAGGTAGTTAAGGTTTATATTAAATTTTTGTCTTCAAATGCGCTGCGCTGCACCTCCAGCGGTGTGCGCTGGGCCTCCTTCTTCCATACTTCTCTATTACTTGTCATCTCAGCAGTTACCTCTTTTCTAAACATATCATCTTTCACACAGTCCATCCATCGTTTCTTTGGTCTTAGCCATCTACAACATTTTCCTCATTCGCATCATATGTCCATACCACGATAACAGATTACCACACGACCTTTCAGTCAATATTAGTCTTATTGACGTTGATAGACAATTAAGGCCTGATAGCTACCCATGGATCGGACATGCACGTTACTGGCCATTCATGAACGCTGTCTAATCTCAACAGCATTCAAGGAAATTCAATACCCCACAGATGGTAATTTTCCCAATTGATTCAGCTGTTTCTATACACATGGAAACCGTACTCTACAAATCAGAGAGGAGAGGATTAGTTGAACTCGGATTGTCTATACTTCTATATTAATAGTTTATAGAGGTATTTGCTGTATGTAGGGGGATCTAATTCATTTCTTTTTACTGATATAAAGATACACTATTCGTGAGTGCTTTATGCTATAAATTATATTTATATCGTGTATACTAGCCGAACTATCACAATTTTTGCAAACTAAGTTGCTAGTAACAGATATAGGGCAGATACAAATAGACCATACACTACACAATTACACATGTGTTAACATTGGAGGAAGTTATAAACATACTAGAATGACTTCTGGAAATAAAGGATCGTAACTCTAAGAAATAGTGTGGCGTCGCGAATTGGTTTATGGTTTTAAATGGTGTTAGTAGTTTGTGCACCTGTGATCTAAATTGTGTTGTGACTGTTTATGAAAATGTTGGTGGACTAGGTGTTTGTTTTTTACAAGTGCTTGAACCATTTTACGGAATCTTAAAGAATACTTTGATTAGGATCTTGTGTAGCGTTTAAATCTTTTATTCCAGCAGATATCAGAATTCCATAATCCTATACTAGCAAAATACAAATGAAAGTGATGGACAACTAATCCATCTGAGGTCCAAAAAGAAAATCACGTGCAGTATACGATATAATTTCAATATAAACAAGATGAGACAAATACAAAATGTTAAAAATAAAAAACATAAATTGGTTCCTGAAATATTCTGCAAAACTCGCGTCTTGTCCCTAGCATTTAAAGTGTCTTTCAAAGCATCTCAATTATACCTCTAAAACCTTATCAGTCCAATATCAAGAATTTGAACGAAACGGTAGTCTTCAAAAGGCTCATAGATACTTATTTAGATAAATTCGGAGTCGTCCGATAACATCGGCATCGAAAGAAAGGATATAAATTGTGGTGGAAATTGGAAACTGCCACAAAGATTTATTTGGTGTGAGCCCAATATCGGTTAGGCCCATTAGGGTCGGGCCGCAATGGACTTCTATCCTATTGTCGTTTACAAGCGTCCCAGTTTTTTTTTTCTCTATAAAAATTAATGGCCAGCGAAGGGATAGCCTGGGAAATATATTGTGTATCCTTATCAATTTGGGAAGTAAATGCCTTGTTATGAAATACGAGGTTTGTTTTTTTTTTTTTAATTATTTATTTAATATTCACAGATGGTAAGTAGACTACTAACTAAGCCCCACATAACCGTTGCAATGGTTTGACTGTGGGGTCGGTGAGTCTCTAGACTAAGGCTGCTCAACCCCAGGCCCGCGCGCCACAATATGGCCCGCCAACGCATTTGAATTGGCCGGCTAACAGTGGTCAACTGACGACAATCTTTTGAAAACAGATTTCAACCAGATCGAAAAAAAATTGTTTCTCCATAAGAACCCATTCTCAGTAAGTCAACATCTAGCTAGAAATTACAAAAAACACTATATTTTTGACTGAGAGTGTATTTATAGCCTCAATTTTTATAAAGTCATCAGAAATTAGTTCAAAAAAGGTTCTTTGTACAAGTTTTATTTACTAGACAGCCCGCCGGTTAACACGGGAACAAAATGTTGGCCCACCTTCAAAATATGTTGAGCAGTCTTACTCTAGACACTCATAATTATACATCGACGGCGAAGTGCCAATAAAATTTACACAAACTAAAAAACCGTTTAATTTCTTAATAAATTAAAAAGTAGCTAATGTATTAATTAATTTAGAATAATAACAATGTATGCTTTATAAAGTTAGCTAAGAGGTAATGCCATAAATAATAGACACGTTGGTATAGTTGGGAGGTATTTCCACATTTTAATTGAATGCTGTTGCAATTAAAATACACATAGGAGATTTCACTAAAACATGCAAATAACGCCTTTAAACTCAAAACGATAAAAAAGTGAATTACCCGATAAAATGTCAGGAGGTATCTTCACCGTCGTTATACAACTATAAATGAAACTAATAAGATAAATTAAAGTTTAGTTCCGACTACATAGTTTTGTTAGTATTAGTATCAATGGTGACTGTAAGAAGACAGGTACTAGGAATTTATTCTGAATGATTTACCTCATCATATTCTGCCTAGCCTTTTCCCAAGTTTTATTGGGGTCGGCTTCCAGTCTAACCGGATGTAGCTGAATACCAGTATTTTACATGGAGCGACTGCCTATCTGACCTCCACAACCCAGTTAGTACTGGGTAATACGATACCCCTTGGTAAGACTGGTTGTCAGACTTTTTGGGCCACTGACTACCTATAACGACTGTCAAAGATCACAAATGACAGCCGGGACCAACTGCTTAACGTGCTTTCCGAGGCACGAAGGAAACTCGGTATGTAATGGGTGGTCACCCATCCACAGACCAACCTAGGCAAGCACAGCTTAACCTAAAGATCGACCCGAGCGGCTGTTATTATTTAGCCACGAGCTCCTTCTTCTTTTCTTTCCGTAGGTACCTCAAAAGGTAAAAAAAGGAACCCTCATAAGATCATTTTCTTGTTCGTCTGTCACCACTGATTTTCTCAGGAACGGGTGAACCTAGCAAGTTATTTATACCAGATACTGAGGTCTGTAGTCTCTATTATGTGTATAAAAATCAAGGTCCTGACTCAACACGATAAAAAGATATGGGCAAATTTAGATTTTTGCGAAAACTTGTAAGTCCCAAATTTTACCTTAATTTTTAAGTTTTTTTTTATTTTTCGGTATTTTTCCTTTACTTGTGCTGTAAGACCTTGCTTTTACCAAAATTGACAATTCTAGGTCAATCGGAAGTACCCGATAGGTTTTGGGTCGAAAGCCAGCTATAATGGTAGTTCCCGTTGACCTAGAATCACGAAATTTGGCGAGAAGCAATGTCTTACAGCACATGTAAAGAGAAAAGAGTAAATATGTAGTTTAATAACAAAAAAAAGCGATTTTACTATTAAAAACTTATTTTTTGCGGTTGGTGCAATAGCCGTTTCTAGGGATCGAACAGCAAAGTTAAGTTTGTCCTTTAAAAAGTTTGTACGGAACCCGCGGTGCGCGAGTCCGACTTGATCTTGGCCGGTTTTTTTCATACAAAACAATTCGACTAAGTCACGATTATTAATGTAAAACATCTTTACGTGAAATATGACAACGTCGCATTTTCTTAGCTTTAATAATGAATGATTGGTTTTAATGAAAATGAATTACTAGTATTTATCAATGAAACTTGAGCTGAACTAAATTAATTAATTATGTTTGATGATATCTTTGAAACTATGCATTTTTGGACTACATATTCTAGGACTTTTTGTATTATTTTTACAGAATATAACCCTAGAGTTATGGGATATAAAAAAAAAATATATATACATTTTTTTATACTGACTACTTACTGAAGTAGAAGGTAAGGCCAACTTTAAATGAATGGCGGCGCAACTTCGAGCCTTATTGGTTTCCAAGTAAAGTATGCAGGACCGAAGAAAGTACGAACTTTGCCTACTTTATGTTCAACTTACCATGTTTAATATCATAGACAGGTAGGATTTTAACACGTGCTTCGTACGAAAGCCTATTAGGGATATTATTGAATAAATCATGCCTCCCAAGGTTGTAGACATCCCTCGGGATAAAATCAATCAATAATCCGACACCTAAATATTTTTCATATTTACGTAAATGTTTAGCCTTTTTGGTATATATCAGGTAAAAGGTCATTTAGGCCTCACCTATCCCACTTTATTTGGGGTTGGACCAGCATGTGATTTTTTTCCATACTTTCGTCGTGAACGTCGGGAATGGACTAATGATTCACTAAAAACTCTATTAAACAAAGTGTAATATTGTACGGAACCGCACATTATTTTTCATACTCACGCGCCGTGCATTGTGCACTCAGCATTTCGTATGTATCACTAAGCTAATTTGTGTAAGTACATTAAATCAATAAATCAGTGTTCAACGGACATTCGCGGTGGTCGGTTTTATTTCATCATCATCCCCATAGAATCGCCCCGGTATCATCATTAAGTGCAGGGATCCCCTACACTTATTTTTGGTCCTTCGAGCCGGATATGAACCAGCGACCTAGTGAACAAAAATTCAGATTCATGGTTTCAAACACCACACGAGAGGCACCACCCTTTATAGAAGTTATTATGTTAAAAAAAGAAGTTATTAAGGCAAAATTATCGTAGCATAAACGACATCATGAAATGAGTGCAATACGTACCATTCAGTGAATACGTTTTACTATCAAGGGAAGATCCTTCAAGTGATAAGTAAATTGTATTTACTGAATGCTATCTCTCATCTCGCGTGTTGAAACGTGCGTCTTTCGCAGTAACGATTTAGTACGTACTTATAGGGTAAATAAAGGTTAGTCGAGGTGACTGTCATTTATCTATTTCTGTGTATATAGAGATTAATGATCGTCGCTTTGAATAAAAACTATTTCTCAACCATGCTTGGAACTTTGAGAATTATTTTGACAACCTTCTTCGAGATAAATCGAAATTGCTGTACTGGCCAGATACATGTGACCAGCGGCCTGCAAAAGTTGTATGAAAATCCATATCACTCGTGTTTAGCGGCCAAATGAAATTACATAGTAAACATACATACATATCTGTTGTGTTATTTAAAAATGGAACGATCTTTTACTCTGAAACATGGCAACCAAGGAGGTAACATATTAAAGGTTTTTTTTTTTTAATTTCGAATTGGCTTGCAAAAAGAAAGCGGTTTATTGAAAAAAAAAAAAACAAACGATCTCTTCAACGCGACAGTTTTAATTTCCTCGCATTATTTGAGAAAAGTACTATACAACCTATAGCCACAACTAGGCATTGATAGACTTACGTATGTGTGCCTCAGTTTCGCCTGGGCCCACATTTACACGTTCGTCCATCAATGCCTCTGTTGCTGGCCGCTGCTGTAACGTACTATTCTACTGCTGAAAATAGAAATATACTTTGAATTGTTACTGAAAATGGAAGTTGTTTTACAAATTTTACCATTTTATTAAACACAATCAAAAACAGAGCAAACAAGGCCAACTTATTTGATATTTATTTGTACATGGTAGGTATTATGAACCTCATATTCTGTCCCATTACGTATTTAATGTTTTATGGGGGCTTTCTATAATTTGAGCATCATTAAACTGTCCTTTCAGTTGCTTTTGGTTAATTATTTGGTTATTCTGCACAGGTAGACTCGATTTCGACTTCAAATGAATAAATAATAGATTTTTCCGCACTCCCTGACATAATATACTTGAAATCTTTCCAAAAACCTTAATTGACTGTTTTGTGTGTTGACCTAAGCTAATCAAATAAAGTTCCATGTATTTTTTTTTGAAAATTATTCCACTTGGCATAACATAGCATAATCAGCCTAATTATATCGTTCCCACTGCTGGGACCTCCTCTGTATGAGAGGCAATCGGCAAAAATTCACCACGCGGTTCCAGTGCGGGTTGATACATGTCACATGTCTTCGAATTTTTGGTTCTAGGACATGCCGGTTTTCTAGAATATTTTATAGTTACAAATATAACAATGCCTCTGTAGTTTAGTATGATATAATATTATAACTTGGACCTTGGTTATTACTGTATACGGGTTCATTCTCTGTATAAACCGGGATCTAACAAAATATAATAATATACTACACTATATAAAGTTCGTAACAATAGGAGAGCAATCTGTTACCCAAAATTTACGCACCATTGTTTGCTTTAACCTCAAATGGTCGTGTGGTGGCTTTTAGCGGTTGAAATAGTGTGTTGGTATTTCAGTAATTATTAGCCTAATGCTTTCCTACATTTAAAGGGTTTCTCGCATCAAATAACCGGGATGTTTGGAGTCATCTGTATTGATTTTGATGCTAGTAATGTTTTCACATTCAATGATACGCCAGTCAGTGGCTACCACAATTGAGAACCGGGTAGTTTTTATTTGTATCGGACTAGGTATGCTCAAGCTACATGCGTGCGCAGCTGCAATAGAGGCAGCAGATAAAGCAAATAATCGAACTTGTTCAAAGCCTATCAAGAGTTACTGCTGCGTGATTTGCAGAGCGGCATTACTCATGTGACGGAAACAAACAATGCGCTTTTGTCGTATAGCTTGAGTTTCTTACACACCTATAGCATAAGCATAATGAGCCTATAATGTTCCTACTGCTGGCACACAGGCCTCCTCTCTATTAGAAGGAATAGGCTATAATTGGGCCACCACGCAGTTTGGTAAATGTTAAATTTCTTCGAATTTTTGGTTCTAGGACATGCCGGTTTCATTACGATGTTTTTCTTCACCGTTGTGAGAGCTGGATGAAATAAATAACACAAAGCAATGTGGCTACCTTGGTTCGAAACCATGAATTTCTGCTCGTTAGTCGGGGTCGCCAACACTAGGTCACCGCTGCTCTCAACACCACTACAGACCCAGGACTGTCACAAAACATAGCTCCCTAACAGCATCTTTCCAATCAGCCAAGGATACACGTGCTCCGAATTTACTATAAAACAAACAAACAGAATAATCTATCGAGAACTATCGACGAGATCTCTGCGATGATCAGCCGTTCCATCACATGATGTTTAGATTCAGTTGCCAAAGCAATTACTGAGTGAAAGAGGAGCTTTGAAGAAGACGTATTGAACACGTAATGACGACGTAGTCTATGTAGGCAGGTATCAATCACGACGTTTGCGAAGGATCGGTACTATAAATCTTAAAGCGTTTGCTTTTGTATGTGTATGTGTGCATCAGGAGGATGGGTATTTCGGAGGAAAATTTGGGAGAAAAAAAACTGCTGAATTAAATTATAGGCGCGATGTAGGTGTTGTTAGTGAGTGATTGGTTTATCTGTTGAATTTGCATCATCGTTTTTTTTTTAAATACGTTGCTTCTATCATGGCGTTCTCTTACATCACGTGTGCTTCTATAAAAAAAAATGTTCTATTATAACCTTTAACGGTTTAAAACCAAACTTATATTGTCACTTACGGGATATCTTCCGTGATTATTTGTTTAAGTAAGTAACAATAAGTAAGTGACAATATAAGTTTACAATATTGGTTGCTCTAAAGCTCAAGTTAAAAAGGCCCAAAATCCTGACAACCATTCTTACCAAGGGGTATCGTATTACTCAGTACAAACTGGGTTGTGGAGGTCAGATAGGTAGTCGCTCCATGTAAAATACTGGTTTACAGCTGCATCTGGTTATACTGGAAGCCGACCCCAACATAGTTAAAAAAAGGGTAGGCAGATAAACTAAAGCTCAAATTAAAAAACGAACAATATTTGAGCTATTTAAACCTTTGTCGACTCCGTGAGATCTCATTTACGACTCGTATTGTAAAAGCAATTTGAATGCGCGTGAATAATATGACGTATTGTACGTACAATATATAGCATTTTGACTGATCATAGGTACATAATATTTTCCTGTGATTGCAACGGAAGCAAATCGAACCCCATTTCCTCTAAGGCACCGTGGTTTGTCGTTTGGTCCTTCTACATAACAAACAACTCTAAAATATAACACCTGTAATCCGCGAATTTGCAGAGGTAACCTTTTATGTAGTACCAGTAATGTTTAAGTACTGTGTTTCAGAGGCCAAGTCCATTTCCATCAACAACAACAACAACAACAACAGCCCATAACGTCCACTGCTGGACATAAGCCTCTCCCATGATGGGAGGAATTTGCCGTAATCTCCACGCTTGGCAGGCGGATTGGAGATCGCAGTGATGAAAGACTAACAGAAAACGCTGCTGCCCATTCTCTGGTCTACGGAGGCGCAAGGTGTTCTGCCTCAGACATTTCCATCAATCGGATCCAAATCCAGTCTCCGGGCTGCCGCTAAAATTCCTGATGAAAAACCCAATAACACTTTGCCCGACAAGGGAATTGAACCCACGACCTCATGTTCAGCAGACCACTAGACCAACGAGTCAAACAACTATTTATAGCTTACGTAAATATTTAACTTCTATACAAGTAAATAAACCCTCGTTAAGACGAGTTAATTGATTCTGTAACTCAAGTTATACGGTTAACTCTGTTTTGTCTATCTTTGTCAATACCGAGGCGTTTGTAAGCCCGTTTGATTAAATTTGGGATAAATCAAGGACAATATTGTATCTAAGTTATGTTATTAGTTGTTACTAAATCAGGACAGCACACGAAAATGTACGAGTATATCTTTTACTTGCTTGCTAATTTAGAATCAAAAGATTGTTGTCAAAATGAGGGAGACCCCATAGTTTTCCACTTCTCTCTGTCTCTCCTTTGCCCAGCAGTGGGACAATACAGATTTATAAAAAAATACAGGCTTTAAAATTATTTCACATTTATTAATATTTTACAAAGCAGTGATATCCTAGTTAAAATGGGGTGGAGTATTTTTTGAGAACATTTTATATTATCATAGAGTAGAATGAAACCTAATTAAAAATTGACGACCCGAATGGCGCAGCGGTAGTGAGGCTGCCTTACGTCCTTAGGGTCCCGGGTTGGAATCCCTGTAAGAGCAAATGTTTGTGTGATGAGCATGGACATTTGTTTCCGAGTCATGGATGTTTATTTGTATAATAAGTATGTATTTACAAACAAAAAGTATCTATGTAGTATATCAACTATCTGGTGTCCACGATACAAGCCTCGTTGCTTAGTGTGGCACTAGGTGGCGCTGTGTGTAATGTCCAGATACGTGTGTCCGATATTATATTTTATTATTTATTATTTAAATATTGTATTATTTATGGAGTAGTTTGGGAACTCTTTTTTTAATACTTTAGGCATAACACGTGTGACAAACTTCGAACTTTTCGTCTTAATATCGAACCCGAGACAAGCCACCTCTGATTTTTCGGACTCATGTGCGTATTGTATATTTATCACTTACTTCGGTGACGTACGACAGATTACTTTACACCTTTTCTGAATCCGTTAATCAGATAGCCTAATATGTATATATATAATATAAGATGACTAAAAAAATCTAATTAGTCCGTCGGATAGATTTCCAAAAAATATTGGGCACGTATTTTTTCTTTTGTAACGTAAACCAAAATTGACGAAGATACGACGCTCTTAAAGTACTCAATACGTCTTGGTCGTGGTATAATTTTTAGTGCGTTGTGACGTCACGAGCCCCCACTCCCGAGTTTTAATGCGTTTTATCTTTGTCAATATTCATTGATTTACAAAAATAAAAAATACGTGTCCATTATTTTCCAATACTGTAACTGACGGACTAAATAATTTGCAATTTATTAATGGTGGACACTAGCCTATTAAACAAGGTGCTGCAATACATGGTCTATTCGAGAGTTGTGTTAATAATGTTACCAGCACTTGAGTTTTACCGAATGGATTAACCCCTTTTTTCAACGACCTTTTCCAAGCACTATTACGTCGTTTAGTACCACTGAAAGCACTTGTGGCAAAAAACTGTACGGTTTCTCAAGATACCGGATTCTTTTAGGGCTACCGTACTAGAGCAGTTTGCGGTTGAATTAATCTTAAATACATTACAAATGAAAGGCATCAAAATCTTTTGAACTTACTGCAATGAACTATTAAAAAGTAGTGAAAAATATAAATATGAAAATGCTGAGTTTTTTTTATACGATTTATTTTTTCTAAAACTATGGTCTAGTGGTCGCGATTGCTAAACATGAGGTCTTGGGTTCGATTCCCAGGTCGGTCCAAAGTGGGTGTTTCCATCAGGAATTTCTCAGTAGCAGCCACGGAGTCTGGATTTGTGCCCGGTTGATGGCAATAGACTTGCCTCCTATTACATGGCACTTAAACATAACTGGCGAAATGTACACACATCAAAAAAAGTTTGCGTCTCTCAATCTTAATCACTTTGAAAAATCTAAATCTTTTTTGTTACGGTAGATTATATTTATGATTTCTTCTTCTTTTTAGATTATTATTTAAAAATATAAATTTAGATTTTCTATTTAAAGAAAACACACAACAAAGATTTTTCCTTGATGAAGTTCAATTTAAAAAATGATATCAGCTTATGCTAGTGATCACAAACTTTGGTGGTGGTGTACGTACGAATGGATACACCGGAGGATTACAGGCGTGATGTTATGTTACTTACAAGAATAATTTTATGGTATTTGTAAATTGTATAGGTCTGCTTGCACTGTATGGCAGCATCTTCTCTTACAGTGTAGAAAAATTTTCTTCGCCTACGAATTTTTCAAAGAAAATCTTTTATTTTCTCCCACTACACAACAAAGTTCAGTAGAAAACGTAATATAAAATTCATGCATCTAGTAATAGGATTACTATGAAGTCATGTCGCAGTGGAATCCAGCTCAAACAACGAATATCCTTAGCCTACAGTGGGCTGGTATTTCTATTGTCAGAGATTAAAATAGACGCAGCGCAGAAGAATGATTTAATTTTTTGTTTGTTTGTGTGTTTGTTACAATTTAACTATAAAACTGCTGATTTTAAAAAATCTTTCAGCAATGGATAGCTAGCTTATCAGCGAGTAACATAGGCTATATTTTCTCTCCGTACTCCCACGGGAACGGAAACTACGCGGGTGAAACCGCATGACGTCCGCTAGTTAGTTTTAAATTATATTGAAATACCGTGTCCATGTCCATATTTTAGTCATGTTATTTAATGGCCTGCAGGTAGTTGTTCCGGGTCTGGCTGTTTGTGTATGAGGGTTTAAATGTTTGTAAACGCACCCACGATACGGGAGAAATTCCTAGTGTGTAAAATAAACTAAAAAATGGCGTCAAAAATTTCCTCATCGCTGTCAACTGGTAGTCTCCCCAAGGGACTGGCGTGACAAGAAATATAATACACACATTCAGTAACTCACACCTTTTTACCTTGAATATGAGTTTGTTATTCTCTTTTTATTGTTCTGTTAATTAATTTTCTTTTACCTTTTTACAAATTTGTTGTCCTTACTTACTCCTTTCGCCTCGTCCGTGGTCATATTTCTGGTTAGACTCACACGCCGGGTGCGAGTACTACGCACCTAAACTTTTTGAAGGATCTCACCAATAAGATCAGTGTATGTCCTTCTAGGGCATCCTCCTGCCCCATTAATCATCTTCCGAGGTCGGCGCAACACGTTTATTCTTCCATTCTCCTCTGTCAACCGTCATGCTTTCACTATTTACTTCTTTTTCTTTGTACACCATGAAACATGTACGTTAAAAAAAAACACCATAAACAATTATTAAAACTAAATGTGGTCGATTTTTCATTCAAATTCTTTAATACTACTCTGATATCGAATATAATCGAAACAAACACAGAGGTCACGTTTTAGTAAAGTTAACTGCGAATTTCCGTCTATTTAAAAACTGTTTGTTTAGTAAATTACGCTGTTTGGTTAAATAAATATTATTTGTTGTTCTAGTTCAGTGTGCCTAGTAAAAACAAGGAATGCAAAAATAACTTTTGGTAATAACCATCTTATTGCACATTATTAAATTATTACATTATGAAATTATGGTTTAACCACCTACTTGTAAAAGATAGCAAAGAAGATTGACACTTCTGTATACTGAGCCTATACACATGGGCGTGCGCAACGAAGAGGCAATTAGACAAAGCCTACCCTACCAACTGGGGGAATTATTATAACTAATGAACTATGTAATAAAATAACACTTTGTACAAAATATTAAAAAAAAGTTCAAACTCCTGTTCGAATACGTATAGCAATTTTTCGCGCCCGTGTTACGTAACTAACACTGTACTGGAAGTTGCTACGAAGCTCGACGCTCACCCGCCGGACGCATCTTATAGGCAAGCAATCCACTCGCCTAAATCCCATTGATAAATTTACGCACACAGCGGCACATTGGTGCATATTTTCGTGTGTATGAACCGCACACATGTATAGATTGCAGCCATTTTTGGGCGGTAACTCCTGCGAGTGTAGCTGGGCTATATTTGGCTGCTACAACACAAGGCCAGGATTCAAGGTGGATGTTCTTTAGCCCGCGAAATTCAAATTTCCTTACGTTTTTTGCAATTTGCAGGCCAGTGCTATGTTGTATGTTGATTAAAATATGACTACATACGTCTTACAGCCGCAAATCATATAATCATCAACATACAACCTAGCACTGGCCTGCAAATTGCAAAAAACGTGAGGAAATTTGAATTTCGCGGGCTACCGTGCAGCAATGCACTAAGCAGGGTTGTTTCCGGTTCCTTTCCAAATTAAATATAAATTAGTGGAATTTCGTATTATCCTGCAAAATTTTGTTGATCACTGTTGTGAAGCAACTCGATATGAAAATGATGCAATTTTATTTGGTCGTATTTTTCCATCGACAAATTAGAAATTATATTTTTCTGAAGGAAGCCATTATTGTTTCATTGTGACAAGCAATTTATATCGCGATCTTGAACGTTTTAATTTTAACATATTAAGTTATTTACACATTTGTTTTGAAACAAAAAACGTACATTTAACAGTAACAGCAGTGTAAATATTAATTTTGTTGTGTATTAATTGTTTATTCACCTAACAATGGTGTTTACTTGTGAAGTTTGTGGTGATAATGTGTGTTTGTTAGAAGTTAAAGGCAATAAGTTTTCTCTTTTATCGTATAATGACAAGCTTCAAGTTGTGTCTAAAGGTAGATGTGTACCCGAATTACGAGAATTAATCTAAAAATAATATATGGTAATTAACTGACGTGTTCTGTAACTATCATCCACTCACTTGGATAAGATATTAGAGGTAGCCGAATCTTTCTTCTGTTTGCATCGTTAGAAAATCGATCGTGAGTTAAACCTTGAATAATGTGGTGATTTATAATATTTGAAAATAAGCCTGTAAAAACAAAAGTTATAAATACAAGAAGTAAAGACTTCTTGTATTTATAACTTTTGTTTTTACAGGCTTATTTTCAAATATTATAAATCAATAAATGTGACTACTTCGAGGGCCATCATAATTATGTAGAGCGACGGACGTTGTGGAGTTGCGCGTTTTTTTTTTGCTAACATTATTTCGTGGCTTACCCAGCCTGGTGGACGACTGCACGCCGCTGCCCATACAAATCAAAGATCAGCTATTTTGGTTTTTTGATTAAAACTAGGAGAAAGAACTAAAAACATTCAAAATTTGTGATGGAAATATTTTATTACAGACAACATTTCATACGTAAAAATGCGGTTTAGAAAGAAAGAAAGATAAACCATTTATTATCCCGCACAAGACAATACACATAAAATAAAAAAATGGTGAAATTATCAGTACTTAAACTAATAAAAATTAAAATGAAAAAAACATAAAAAATAAAATAAACGAAATTAGTCCTGTACGAGACCAAAAGGCCCCTATCTCAGCATGGTGCTGTAACATTTAAAAAAAAGACAGCGCTGGTATTCTGATAGGGCCCAAAGTGAAAGTGATGCCACGGTCAGATACGGATAAGATTAAAAAAATAAATAAAAATATAAGTGTAGACGAATAAACAATACATTTATGTGAAGTATAATAATAAATGTGAAGAATAAAATTATAATAAATGTGAAGAATAAAATTATAATAAATGTGAAGAATAAAATTATAATAAATGTGAAGAATAAAATTATAATAAATGTGAAGAATAAAATTATAATAAATGCGAAAATAATAATAATTTCTTCTACATGCCGCGTAATCATACTGTTTGCCAATCTGTGCCATGACTACTGGCAACACTGACCAACATAGACGCGGGCGCAGACATTGATTTGACATTGTTTTGTTGTTTGGAACAGTCAGCCAAAGACTACAATGTATTCAGCCAGGGAAGACTTTAGACGTAGAGGTACGGACCTCTCGATATACAAATACAATACAGGCATATTTTATTTACAGAAAATCTAATACTCCATCATATACGAGTAGGTAGTATAAACGAAATGACGCAGTGAAAACAACATGTGTATAGCCCCAGCAAGGGTTAACAAAACAAACAAAACAGCTAATGTCGGTAGAAACTGGACGCGGATACAAATTGATACAGACCGATTTCGAGCGATTACTATCGAACATTTTGATGAAAATACGAACGCTTCAGCACGGTCACGAACGTACACGATACGAAATTACTTTTGTGGGCAATGAACAAGAATAATTTGTTCTGTATTGTGTTGATTGATGGAAGATTAATTCTTTTGCGGATAGGAAGATGAAGTGTAGGCGGACAACACCCACTAGATGTACATTCTTGTCGATCTTACGAATCTGGGGAGTGATTGCTAGATTTCGGAAGTAGATAAACAGTGATTTATATAAATAGAAGAATCGATTTAATAGTGGGATGTTACTAATATTAGCTGTCTCGTGACTTCGTGTCTAGTCAGTAGCTATAGTCCCTACCGTACTATACTAGGATCGGCTTGATCTGATGGGATGAGTGAGAAGTATGGAAGAAGAAGACATGCTGGCCCACCCCAAATAAATTGGGATAAGGGCAGAAAAATGATGACGACTTGCTCATGAGCATTTTTTCCATCCGTAGGTACTCAAATGTTTTTTTTCCACTCAATCTTTAAGATTCGCCAGAGACCAACATTTTCTAATGATCGTTGTTTTGTTTAGATAAGAAGTGTCCGACTCAGATGCGTTAGCAAAGGTCACTTCATATCAAGAGATAAGTCCGCTGATGTATTGATTAACGTGATGCAAGCCTTGCTATATTTATTTCTGCATTTTATTCGAGTCACCAGGACAGGACAGGAGGAGCTCGTGCCTAAATAATAACAGCCGCTCGGATCAATCTTCAGGTTAAGCTACGCTTGCCTATGTTGGTCTGTGGATGGGCGAACACCCATTACATACCGAGTTTCCTCCGTCGCTCGGAAATCACGTTAAGACATTGGCCCCGGCTTTCATTTGTAGTATCTTTGATTGTCGTTACAGGTAGTCAGTTTACCGAAAGTCTGACAACCAGTCTTACCAAGGGATATTGTATATAGCTCTACAAGCTAAGCTATAAATATCTCACATAGTAGAGTACAAACCTTTTTTTTTTTTTTTTTCGGATGGAAAATCATCAAATGACTTCTCCCGCTCTGGGCGGAGCAGGAGGGAGTGTCAGACTTTTACTGACTAAAACATAAACCTTAGCATATGTTTAGTATCCGTGTTGAAAGCAACGTGATTGATATTTACACGTTGGCGCCTAGCAGAGACTTGTTATTTAGTAAATAGATGTTCATATACACAGATCACAGAAATCTCGAGCAATTTTATTATGTATACAACTACAAACGCCTATATTTACCCGCAGAGGTGTGCCCAGATAGTGTGTACCCAAAATGCCCTCAAATTTCGCCAGTTTTGTTTTTAGTCCCATGAAATAGGGGGTCAGCTGCATTACCATTAACCGAAATAAAAAACCGTAAAAGATAGTTAGAACTTTTTTTTTTATGAAAAGCCGACACTTTGCTCGACCTGAGAATCGAACCAAGGACCTCATGTTCAGTAGTAGCGCTTGTGACAATTAGACCAATGAGGCAGTATAGTACTACTATTTATTGAAGTAAATTCATAATGAGTTCTTTCATGTGGAGTTGGTTAATTCCAACAAAAAGTTCCTATAGGAAAAGTAGAGACTGTAATAGGACAAAACTCATTTAAAAAAAATGGTTTTCTTTATAAAATGGTCCCCAATAAAGAAAAGGCCGCACCACAAAATCCAATATCAAAGTTTTGAAACGAAATCAGTCCGAAATCAAATTATTATTAGGCTCTTCTCATGAGTTGTCGTAAATTCATCCAAATATCAAAAAGACCAATAAAATCCTCATATTAGAAAAATAACAGTCAGTAAATCATAAGAAACATTTATTGTCAATAAGGTAGGTACAACATACAATCACAGTTTACATTTTATTGATATAATAGTAATTGCGTTTTCTGAAATAAACAAATAACTTTTATTCACAACACAAATACAAAGTTTTAACATAAATTATACGTTCCAATCAGAGCAACCTACCTGAAATAAACAAAAAACAACATATAAAGCCTTTACTTCTCCAGGAATCTATTTAATTCAAAATCTTAGCTTAACAAAAATTACATCAACAGTGACAGACAGCGTCACTGTCATCACATGACATCTGTTAGAGATCCATAGACAAAATAAAACCAAAAAGGAACGACACTAGAGTGATACTCTTTACATTGATTATAGCAGAAACCAATATACTGTAAATATAATGCAATCAGGAAATTTTTCACAATTATTAAATGTATGGAAATAATGTTTTACCAACATTATTTCTAGCTGATACTTCTTTTTTCTTCTTTCTTTCTTTGAAGCAGTGATATGGCTATCACTGCTTCAAAGTTGTTTGATTATCGGACTGCCAAGTTATAGATCTCGAGTTCGAACCCAAGACACGCACCTATGATTTGCGTATTATATAATTATCACTTGCTTCGGTGAAGCAAGACATCGTGAAGAAACCAGCATGCTTGAGAGATATTTCTCGACGGCATATAAAGCCAAGTCAGAGACCCATGGGCGGCATACAAACTCTGACACCAAGTTAGGCACTAACCACACGATAAAGGAAGAAGCTAATACTTATTACCCTATACACGAAGTATTGCGATCATGGAGAGATGTTGCCTCGACGATGGTGCGTGTTAAAAGAGGAGCTCCGCTCCGCAGCACAGGGCATCATCTTCAAAATGAAGTGTCATGGCACGCCCCTCCTACCCTCCTCCGGGTATGGCAAAAGCAAGTGCGACAACACTCATTTTACTTTTTAACAAATTGCAACTACCAATTGCTTAGCATACAATGATGATTTTTTGGACCTTGTTTAACTACATTTAACATGGTAGATAAATACTATTTTACGCAGCTCCTAGAAACTGATGATTAGAGATAACGATCCGATAAATTGTGGGGATGAGTAGGCTAACTATCGCTTCTTGCTAGTCATCCCATTATGACATCATAAACATACGGCCTGGAACGGTTTCTGGTAGCGTCATACATACTTGTAGGAAGTAGGTGTCTAGGTTTATAAGAATACTATCTTTTTTCGCGGCTTCGCCAGCGTCTGTAGTCGGAAGTCGGAAATTCAGCACCGAACAAAAATCACACACATAAAATAAAAATAAAAGGTTAATTTTGATTCTTAATTCGATTATATTTTTTTTTTTTTTGGTTCTGGTATACATATGGGCCAAAAGAGATTGGCAAACACCCATGGTCAGACTGGCCCAGTAAGAGTAAGGTCGGCGAACAAAAATGTCAATTTAATCAAAGCACTGCTGAAAAACACATCTAATGATGAATACATTCAAAAGAAAAAAATTATGGACATAAAAATATATTCAAGATAAACGGCAAAGACCTTTTATAGACGTTAACTTTTTTACAGAATCTATAATTTGCTTAAGAAGAGCGTTTATTGTTAATAAAAATTATGTTAGTGATTGTTTTTAGTTTAAAAAAATTAATGATTGACTTTGACCGCGACATATCAACAACAAAAACAGAACCTTTTTACAGAATCTGTGAAAATGTTCGTTTTTACAGAATATTTAAAAGTCAACCATTATTTTCTAATTAAAACCAAAAACAATCACTAACATAATTTTAATAAATAATTAAAGCTCTTCTTAAACAAATAAAGAATCTAAACACTTCAAACTTGTAATAATTTCCAAAGATCTATTCTCTTGAACTCCATTTGAATCTAAATTTTCTTCAGCTAAACATTGCGCTGTTTATTTTATAACATAAACAGAAGTCGTGCCGTCTGTCTGTCCATTATGAGTTCGTGTTACGGCAAACATTGTGAATTTCGAGTTTATTGAACTGTTTTACAAGGATGATTCTGTATTTGTATTATTTTAGATTTTTATTGTTCTTATTTACTTAACTAAGGTCACAAAGAGTCATATTATAGTGAACAGTTATTAAATGTGGTTTTGATAAGCTAACTTGGGAAGGAAAGAAGGATATGAATGTGTGAACTATAGAAAAAATCCAAAAAAATATTAAAAATACTAAAGTTGATAGTGACGAAGAATCAAAAAATATGATAGGATTCAGAGTACGATATATTTCGGCAACCTCTCGAGTAAGCTGATGAGTCAAAAATGTTTTACGCAGAAACTCAAGTATTATCCCACACGAAATCTTGAGTGTTATACATTTCCACGAAAAACGGACTACTTAAATGGGTTATCACTCTTCGGGCCAAAGCGATATATCCTAGGTTTCTGCTCCTAGAAAGAATAGACGTTTATCTCTTTCCATACAAAGTATGCGTGCTATGAAATGTTTCTGCAATTTATCATTTTGTCTTCCGAATCTACATAGGACATGATAGGTGAGACGACAAAAAAAAACTAATTAGTCCATCACTTAGATTATCAAAAAATATTTGACCCGTGTTTTTCCTTTTGTTACGTAAACCACAATTGACGAAGATATGACGCTTATAAAATTCTCAATACGTCACGCCTAGCTATAATTTTTAGCTAGTTCTGACGTCACGAGCCCTCACTCCCGAGTTTTGATGCGTTTGATCTTTGTCAATATTCATTGATTTACTAAAACAAAAAATACGTGCCTATTAATTTCCAATACTCTAACTGACAGACTAAATAGATTTGCAATTTTTTGATACTGTCGTCATGCCTATTACACTGACCTTATTTTGGTTAGTAGTACTCGCAATACCACGCTGCCTGCGTGGAGAAAATGTATGACAGTGCCCAAAACAGAAGAAGTACGTAAGCAAATGGCGTTCCGTACGTTCTTCCGACCGCCACGCAAAGAAGGCACAAGTGTTTGTATACACATCTGTAAATTTCAACATTATTTTTAGTATACTTGCGAAACCTGAATGTATTTTGTTCAGAATAAGCAACTGAATCGATTCCAATAATTTTTACACCATGTTATATTATGTTGTCCCAAAAATGTTAAAAAAAAAACCGGCCAAGTGCGAGTCGGACTCGCGCACGAAGGGTTCCGTACCATGATCTATACAACACAAGACAAAACGGTAAAAAATCACGTTTGTTGTATGGGAGCCTCCCTTAAATATTTATCTTATTTTTAGTATTTGTTGTTACAGCGGCATTAGACATCATCTGTGAAAATTTCAACTGTCTAGCTCTCAGAGTTCATGAGATACAGCCTGGTGACAGACGGACGGACGGAGAGCGGAGTCTTAGTAATAGGGTTCTCTTACTTCCGTTACTTCCGTTCCGTACCCTCCCTAAAAAGGATACAAGTTGGACACCTAGCGACACTAAGTACTTATCCACTATCGTACGCTCGCGTATCGCGCACAACTGACAGGTCATAGCGGCATAAGGCGCAGGCGCTCGCCGCCTGGTGACCATGTTTTTTTACGGACAACCAGGGAACAGAACAAGCTTATAACTTTGTGATTTTTCATGACACAGTTTTGAAATGTTGTACATAGATTCATTACATAAAAATACTAGACACATGTTTCAGGTTTCGCATATTATACTTAAACTAATGTTGTTTAAACACGCTAAGCAAAATGCTTATTTTCTTCAATTAAAATTAAAGTTAGGCATGGTTATGCACATAGAACAGTTAAGGTTGGCATTCATCTTTCAAAACAAAAGACAAACGCTACCTCATGTCCGACACATTAGGGTTTCCAACCAATTTATCTTGTCCGTTTACATTGTAGAAGCACAAATAGTACGTGTAGTAGACCGTACCGAACGTATCACGTTTATATAGGGCGGTGTTCAACATTACCATATTAGTCTACAATACAACCCTGTCAGTGGTTTGGCACAGCTGTGTGAAGTTCTATCTAATTAAGCTCCAGTTCATTTTAAGTTTTTGGATGTAATACATCAACACCGTAAGTAAAAGGTAAATAAAGTGGCCAAAAAGAAGTAGGAATATAACAAGAAAGGCAAAAACATCAAAAAATTGCCTACTAGTGGCTTAGCTCACGTTATGTACAGAAATTAAACCACGGGAACGTTTTAAATTTAGCTATAACACTCGGAGATAATGTAGCTTCACGTTAGAAAAAAAAAATTCTGAATCGAATAAGTAGTTCCAAAGATTACCTCTTACAGACTTTCCAAACAAATGTTACCTTTTTATAATATTAAGAACTGATTGATTAGAATTGAATCTTTGCGTCGTAAAATTTGATGATTCGTATTGGATTGATTCTTGCAATATCAAGTTGAATGTGGAGTTACTATTGTCTTCCTTTGATGTACTGAATAGTTAGATGGATAATGCGAACAGTGGTAATATATTCATCTTGGGAGTGAAAAGAGAGGCTTAGCTAAACTCGTCACGACTTCTACTAGTCAGTTTTCAGTCGAAAACTACAAAGAGCTTAAGTAAAAGTTCAAGAACAATTCAAATTTCTGAATTAAAATTTATATTCCTAACGTTTCGTTCGTTCGTTTCGTTTTTTAACGTTTTTATTGGGACCCAAAAAAACCTAGGCTTCAAATATATGAAGCCTATGTTTTTTGGGCTACTTAGACTTAGAATTTTCTGTTCAGACCGTCTTCTTATTTAAACTGAACTAATTTTAGTTTAACTTCAGGGAAATCAAAGGTAGATTGAATGTCATGTTATTTTTCAACCCACATATTATCCCTTTACGTAGAAAACAAGTTCCTTTGAGGTCGTAAGAAGCAAGAAACCGTCTTTGTGCTCGCGAAATCTTCCGTCCTCAAGAACTAAGATAAATAGTAGGATAAAAGTCGAGTAAACGTTACTAATGAAATAATAAATGGGTTTCCACTAAAGAAAAACGAAAGACGACGGGAAATTGTGAGACTGAATAATGTTTTAAAAGAAATAACAAGATTTGACTGGATTAATTGTTTTTAAGTTTCAAAGTCTTTGAAAAGACAGGGGTAGAAAAATAATGAGAGTTTTCACCTTGATCTGAATTAACCACCTAGTCTTCTACATGTCATACGAAATGTCGAAAAGACCGTATTGGGACAACCAGACAAGCAACGGACAACAAAATTGTCGAAACCTAATTTCCCTAAGGACCTACGCAGATCAGAAGCTAACATGCTATTGTGGTAGAACGAGATACGGCCACGCAACATCGAAGGAAATTGCTGGAACATTTTTATCGTGTGCTCTCCTCTCTTTTCTATGGTTAGTGCCTAACTTGGTGCGAAGTTTTTGTGCCGCCCATAGGCTTCTGACTTGGCTTTACATGCCGTCAAAAATATCTCTCAGGCATGCTAATTTCCTCACGATGTTTTCTTTCACGGAAGCAAGTGAAAATTATATGTGCGAATCGCACATGAATCCGTGTAGTTGGAAGGAACATCGATACGATAAGAAGAAAACATATGAATCCGAACAAACAGAGGTGCGTGTCTTGGGTTTGAACTTGAGACCTGACTTGGCAATACTATTGTCACATCACAATCACTGTTCCAGTAGTGGAAGTTTTCTTTTGAGGATCTACTTCTGATGAGTTTTACTTTTCTTGAATAGGCTCTGAGTGATGATGTGTACTTTCATCGCAGTCGAGGTCATTGGCCCCGTCACCAATCTTGCTGACTGGTTAGTCTGTTTATGACCGCCTATTCTTCGTGAAGAAATACTAAGTATTGATTGTAACAAACTTATGTATCTACACAAGTATGTTATGGGCCGGTTTTACTATTAAAACTGAACGTGATTAGCTCATCAAAACAACGTTCTAGAGCTGTCAGAGTCAATATTCTGGAACAGTGATCGGCGCAACTGCTAAGCTGGTCCTGGGTTTGTTTCCCAGGACGGGCAAAGTGTTTTTGGGTTTTCCATCAGAAATTTCTCAGTAGCAGCCACGCAGTCTGGATTTGTGGATTCCAGTTGATGGCAATGGGCTTCCCCTTTAGTACATGGGACTTCAAAATAACTGGCGAAATGTGGGTGTCCTGTTAGGTACGCCTTTGCCTAACTTTTCGGGGATTACAGGCGTGATGTTATGTTATGTTCATAATCACTCTTAAAAGTTCTTGGCGACGGTTTCAATAGTGAAATCAACCCTAGTTACCTACCGTAGAAACGTTCTAAGACTGAGAACCATATCGCTAAACTTATAAATTCAAAACACCCAATCTGCCAAGTAAAGGCTGTCTAGTCGCGACTAAAGCGAGAAATTTATATTTTTTATTAAGTTTATTTCAAGATGACGTCGGCGGGAATACATTAAGTTATAATTTACTTTCACCTCCCCGTCCGGGATAGTGAAGTCCGCAGTTCCGGGTTCCGGGAATTACGTTATATTAAGTACTTTTTTAATACCTTATGCTATTTCTGTTTGCTGTAAGATAATACGAGTATATATAGTTTTGACCAAGGAAACGACGGATGTATTGTGTGAGGCATTATAATTTTAATTATAAAGTAATGTAATAATTATGTCCTAATTTATTTGTTATTTTTATAGTTTTAATTTATAATTGTTTTTCTACTCCAATTTAATTGATGTTTTTGTTTTTTTTTTTTTATTATTATACTGTAGGTAATTTAATTTAACATGACATTTTAAATTCAATGTAAACTTTGTAAATTTTAATTTTGTTACTATCATAAAATATAATTTATTATATTTATTATATTTCCATTTAAATTTTTAGTATTGATTATACAAGTGCTGTGCACATTAAAAAGGGTGTAAAACTTTTTTTAACGAAGTTGAACGTCAATTGTTTTCCTCATCATTGCGATTATTTTTTTGTTCTACACCATACCTGGGAACCTTCTAGTTACGGAGATATTGGGGGTCAAAGTTCAAACTTTTTTACCAGTTTTTTTGAAATATAAGTTTTTAATGTAAGATTTTTACTTTTAACAGCTCCACGACCCCCGCACTATTCAATCCATCCATCAGCACAATGTTTTGAGTGCGTTATATTGAGTTCTACCACAAAACATGATTTTTCACCCCAAAAAAAAAAGTCGTTTTCCAGCAATATTTTTTGCGTAAAGTTACTTAGTTTGATGTACAGAATGCTTGGTTGACGGCTTCGTGATGAGGTCCTTTACACCCTGTATAAGTGACGAATTCACCGCAAAGCTGTTGAAATAGAATATATTTAATGTACTTTAAGATTTAGTGAATAAGTCGTTAGTGTGTCAATAAATAAATAAGACAGAAAAAGGCACCAAATGGGCAAAAGCAATGATTGCGTGACGGTTGACAGGGGAGAACGGAATATTCAAACGTGTTGCGCCGACCACAAGTAACATGGGACAAGGGCAGAAACACATACAGACAATGAGTGATAAGTTTTGAATCAGGTTGGAAGAGTTGTTTTCATTTATGTTCCCACTGCTGGGACACAGGCCTCCTCTATATGAGAGAATGGACTATAACACGCAACAGTAAGTCGTGGGTCCGAACCCAGACAGGCGCATTACTTTGTGTATTTTATTTTCATCACCGCTGCTCTCAAAACGGTGAAGGAAAACATCGTGAGGAAACCGGCATGTTCTAGAACCAAAAAATTTGAAGACATGTGACATCTACCAATCCGTATACAAAAAATAATAACATGTTACGCTTTAAACTTAATCTCAGCTGCGTTACTTTTGCTGAGTTAAACGTTATAAATTATCACAAAAGACGCCAGTAAGATGCTCACTTGCACCGGGGTCACGCCAACAATAATTCAGTTCTGAAAAGTATCAGAACCTACCTTCGATATTAGCGGACGTGTTAACTAAAGTGAATCGGCAGTGACAAAAATCGAGGCGGAAAAAAGGGGTAGAGAAGAGACATGCAGCACTCACCTGGGGCAGGCCAGCGGGATCCAATCTCCTTCGACTATCACACAGCAGAGTATCACTACGCGGGTCGCGCGGCCAATATTTGAATATAGTTTTAGTTCTTATTACACTGGGTAATCAAACACAAGGGTGCATTTGGCGGAGCGGAAGTGTATTGAATGTTGCAGAGAAAGGCTCAAGATGATCCTCGTCTCTTCGCGGATGATCAGACGAAAGGGCTCGTCATGCTTTGCGGAGGTGGTTCGAGAGATCCGTTACACACGTGCGGCCATGTGCAATTTCTTCGTCGAACTGACAGCTGTCAGTCCTCGTTCCCCCGTTCTCATGTTCACTTCTTGAATGATGCTAAAAGCGCTGCATGTGCAGGTTAGGAAAAGGAGCGGGAAATATAAACTGCCTCATATTACAAGAGTGAATCTATCTAATCAGTATTGGCGTTACCACACCGTAAATAAAAATCATATTGTATAACGGGCTGGTGTCCGCAACTCCACGTCAAGGCGCGTATTTTGCGTACCGATAAAAATCATAACACCAACACAAATTGATAATTTTAACGCCCTCCCCTAGTCCCGGTAACCCAATCCCGCGGCCATATTGGACGGCCCCGGTGCTCCTGTAGCACCGGGATATAAATTTTACACGTAAGCCAGCTATAATGAAATGGCTGCCCTTGCCTGAGAGTGGGTTAAGTGTACCAAGTTACGTAGACGTAATCGGGAAAGGCGAAAGATACGGTGATTTTCTTAGTTAAAAGGTTGAATTTTCTCAAGTTACATTTTAAGGCAATTAGTTAATTAAGTGTTTGTAAATAGAGCTTATTTTGGTTTGGATCGTAATTGAAAGCAGGTTTCGAATTACAAAATGTATTGAGGCGTAACTTATTTATTGAAGCCAGAGGGTGGTAGCAACAAAAAAAATGTGTAGCACACCTCAGACGACATATAAACTAAATAGTTTATATGTCGTCTGAAGTGTGCTACACAATTTTTAGGGTTCCGTACCCAAAGGGTAACCAAGGGGACCATATTACTAAGCCTCCACTGGCGTCCGTCCATCTGTCTGCCTCTGGGCTATATCTCATGACATGATCCGTAATAGGTAGACAGATGAAATTTTCACAGAATGTGTATCTCTGTTGCCGCTATAACAAACAAAAAAGAAAATAATAAATATATTTGTTAGAATATTGTTACATAGATGTTACACATCATTCGAAGTCCATAATATGCTGCTGTTTCCAGCGTACAAATATTTCAAAGAATTAAAATTAATAATAAACAATTCAAAGTCGAGAATAAGAAAAACGTTAACTACTATCAAATACAATGTCAAGGGTTATCAATTAAAATGTTAAGAATTATTAAATACAATGTCAGGGGTTATCAATTAAAATGTTAAGAATGATTAAATACAATGTCAGGGGTTTCTAATTATAATGTCAAGAATTATTAAATACAATGGAGAAAAGAGAAAAGTTTCAATACGAAGAAATGAAATTTCATTCAATTATTATGAGGTAATTCATCGTCTAATTTAAATTTTTAATCAAATTTTTCATTTAAAAATTCATTCGTTGAGTAGTAACACTTTTGCAATAGAAAGTTAAAAAGTTTGTTTTTAAATGTCATCAGATTAAGACTTTTAAAAACATTAGGTAATTTATTATAAATTTGAATTGCCATACAGTAAACATTATTCGAAAATAGTTTAATTCTTTGTTGGGGTGCACATAATTTGTGGATATTTCGACTTTTCCTTAGAACAACATCATTAAATACAAGTTTTTAATGTAAGATTTTTACACCTCCTTTAAACACCTCCACGACCCCCATACTATTCAATCCATCAATGAGCACAATGTTTTGAGTGCGTTACATTGAGTTCTACCACAAAACATGATTTTACACCCCAAAAAAAAAAGTTGTTTCCCAGCAATAATTTTTGCGTAAAGTTACGTAATTTGATGTACAGAATGTCTGGTTGACGGCATTGTGATGAGGTATAGTTACACCCTGTGTACTGCCTAATCAAATGTGCCGACCAGAAAAAGTGGGATATCATCTTCCTGCCCTCATCTCATTCTACTTGGGGTCGGCGCAACACGTTTCGTTCTTCCATTCTCTCCTGTCAGATTGTTTGAAACAAGCACAATAAAAAAAAAAGTTTAAAAAAATATATAGAAAAATATTTTAAGTGAAGCGGGTAATTTTAAAATCGACTGTGTGCTAGGGCCTCTGTACTTCAGGTATTAGATTGATTGGTAATTACGTGATTTCTATTTCAATGAAATTAATTTTTAACAGGAGTACCTAAAGTATTTAATACTCTCCATACGCACAATCTAGCTAGTTTACAAGACTAATAAAATTACATATGCAATTGATACTTAAGGCGATTACATGAGCTAAACGCGAGTTGCAAAAAGCATATGATTCACTGAAATAAACAAAACCAGAAAAATATATGATATTCTTCAGGATATATGCTAGTACGATAGTGTTTTGAAAACATAATACAACAAATTTTATTCGATAGAAAAAAATCACGAACTTTTCTCTAAAAATTTCTTCTAACGAGTAAAAACCATACTAAAATATATGCGATCATTCTGATTTTTTGGCAAATAATTCTACAAGCAAAATACTAGTATCATAGTGTTTTACTTTTTTAGTCCAATCAATAGATTTTTTTTTAATCGCAAAAAACCACTCATTTCGCACTATTCGACCGCAGTGACTGACGTAACAACCAGTTTGTCGTGCAAGCTGATTAGAACTTTATTATAACAGTATTTCAAACGAAGTTTGAACCAACACAAATACAGTTGCTTATTTAGCTCATGTAATCGCCTTAAAGCTGATAGTTAACACACAAGTGCTAGTTACAACTTTTCCACTAAGTACAGTGGGCAATGAAAAGGCAGTTATTGTGGTTATGCAGAATATAAGTTAGATAACTGTTTTGCTGCTGAACTAAACTTATTCCATCTCCTAGTATTGTATAATTGCATAGCACATGTGTGCGTACCATGTACTGTAAAGCTACCATTTGCATTTAGTTATCTTTCATTGGCTTGAATATGCCTTGGTGGTTGAGAGAATGTCATGCTCACTGAAATGTCTCGCTGATGGTGGCGGGTGTGTCGGGTCATTTAGTTCCCTTCAATATGGTTGAGTTGAATGGCGCCGATACACGCGTCATGTTCGTGAACGGGCGCTGTCAGTTGGGACTGGTCATCTCTTAACTGCCACGGTTCATTTGAATTACTTGCTTTATTTTTAAATTGTTGATTTAATCTTTTACTCTGGACGCTCTTAATGTGCACGTCTTTCTACATCGTTCTCACATATATCTATAATCTCAACATGAATGATGTAACCAAGATTTTGTATCAATATTTTGATTTAAAAGAGTGTCCATGGAGTTTTTTGCCCGTTCTTCTCCAAAGAGATCTACGCTAAGGAATGAGCAACTACAGTACTTTCTCAAGTTATTATGTCTTGTGACCGGGGCTGTAGCTTTGTATTTCTTTGTAATTATGACATTCAAAAGTGCCATAATGGTCTGATTGAAATAAATGCTTTGAGTTTGCGTTTGAGTATTATTTGGGGAAATGTGATACCGAAAATAGATTGAGTATGTTTTTTTTTGGTTAGGTGGTGGTTTTTTGGGTTGGTTTCCTCACGATTTTTCCTTAACCGAAGCAAGTGATAATTATACAATACGCACATGAATCCGACAAGTCAGAGGTATCTTGGGTTCAAACTCGAGACCTATGACTTGGCAGTCCAACTGGCACAGCACAAGGCTATCGCTGCTTCCATTGCAGTAATACAATGCCCAAGAATGTGTGAACCATAGCTTACACTAATTTGATTTATAGGGTCTTAAAGAGTTTTTAAAAGTTTAGGAATGTTAAAGTTTTACCTTGTAATTGTTAGGCTCAAACTATTAACGACTTTCTAATTACAGAAGAAAATAGTTTGACTAAAACCTTTTATTTTCATTGACACGAAAACGGTTTTTATATTACCCTCCGTAAATATTTTCAAAACCGTTTTAAATAATTACATTTTAGCAATAAAGACGAAAATAATATCTTACCTACTAAGGCCTTTTGTAATGTATAATAGTACGGTTAAGTTAATCGTTTGAAAAGCCTAGACTCATAAAGAAAGGATTTTTCTTTAAATGTTGTTATCGACAGGTCGAGAAACTATGCAAGAATACAACATACGAATTGTATAACATTTCTTCGTGGCAACTTATTTTTAATTAACACGCCAATTTATTCCTTTCACTTGTAACAATCAATGTAACCAAATCTTGGAAGTCAATTTTACCCTACTTCTAAATATTTTATCGAAATGGGACTTTGTATGTGTAATATGTAGTATTTAGTGCAAGAAAATTCAAACACGATGGTTAGCTCAGTGGTTGTAAGAGCGATTCATTCGAAATATTGCAGGGCTTGCAAATTCACTCCGAGGTTCTGGAAACGAGATAGCTGTTTCTGAATGCATCCATACAGTCAACTGCACATCAGTAGTAAGAACTCACAAAACCGCTCCCAGCGCTACTTCTTAAAGGCGCTGTCATCATCATCACCATCATTCACAGGAAACCTTCACCCACTGCTGGGTATAGGCCCCTCTTTGCTTGTGCCAAGCTCCACGTTGTCACTAAAATAAAATAAAATTATGCCAAAATGCTAAACTGCCAAATAGTACCAAATTGTTGCGGGGTTGACTGTAAGTACGTACAGGTTTTTTTTTCATAAAACCCTTATGGCTACGAAAACGACACGAGATTGCCGACAAAAATATCATCTGCCTAGCCTTTCCCCAACTATATTGGGATTGGCTTCCAGTCTAACCGGATGCAGCTGAATACCAGTATTTTACATGGAGCGACTGCCTAACTGACCTCCACAACCCAGTAAGTACTGGGTAATACGATACCCCTTGGTAAATGATAATGATAAATGATGTTTATTTTGCAAGTAGGTTTTTACAAACACTTTTACACGTATTTTTTTTTTAAAACTAGTTGGGTCCGGTGTTTCGTACCTGACTACTCTGAGAAGAAACAGCCGAAACAAACTCAGAAGTCATAGTCTCGTTTGAAGTCCAGACAATCTTGCTTAATTCACATGAGGACTATGCAGATTAGTGTCTGAGATGGCCTTTTGAAGAAAGAACCACACAGATTTGAGTGGACCTGTCCAGTCAGTGCAAAGCATTTGTCGGTTATCGTGTAGCTCGACTTATAACTCAAGGAGCTCAACGAAACGACGAACAATACCAAAGAAAGGACATTTGGGTAGGTCGCATATAGTACTCAAACTGCCAGACAGTTGTGGGAAAAAAGCAAACAAAGAATAAAAATGTGACCCACATGGTCCCCACATTCACAATAATCAAATAAAATTAATAATAATTTACAAAATCAATGTCAATAAAAATCATTAAATGTCACAATAATAATTAAGAAGTAGAATACCTAACAAAGTAAATATTCCTGTCAAATCAGTAGGTAAAAAAAACATAAAAAAGTACAAAATAATAAAACACTGAACTAAGTAAGACTAGTCGTCAGACTTTTTGGGCCACTGACTACCTGTGACGACTGTCAAAGATCGTCATCCTTTAAGTAGATATATACGTTTGGGTAGCCTTTTAATTTTCAGGTAAGAAAAATGTAGGTATTTTGAATGAAAACCGCAGAGAAAATTACTGATCCTTTAACGATGTACCTACATTTAATTACTGTTGTAGGAGAAAAACTGAAACTACCGCAAACAGAAACAGAATGACAGGTTTCCTTTTTGAGTATTAAAAAAAAAACATAGTTTCCAAGATCTCTGTAGATGGCGTTGAACTGACTACGTTACTAGGTGCCAAAACCAAAACGCTTGGAAAAAAACACGATGCGTCACATCACAAACGCTCGTTGACTGACACTTTCGTTTGCCTAGGCTTCCGAATATAACCATTACATCCAAGTGAAATGATGTGACGTTCCGTTCCTTGCAGTAACTTACCAAGTTCAGCGCCATCTATCCAGCCACTAGGGAAGAGTTGAAAAAGAAAATCCCACAATTGGTAAACTTAACAAAAAAAACCTCTCAGCTTCGATTTGGCAAAATTTTAGAACATTTCTTCATACAACAAAGAGTAGGGTGCACTATCTGCACTTCTAAATATCTTCTAATATCTATACAAATAAATAAAATTATACTTTCTTTACAGTACTTATAGCAATATTTTTTTAAAAACTTTGTCTCTCTGTTTGTTCCGGCTAACCTCTGAAACGGCTGGACTGATTTTGATGGGACTTTACTACCGTATAGCTGATAATTATTGCAAGGAGTAATTTAGACTACATTTATTTTAGAAAAACAATTAGGTTTCCGTGCAAAATAAAACACCCTTGAAATTGTAAACAAAATTCGATTCAAACAGGGAAGTCATATTTTTATAATAATTTCACGTGGTCGAAGATCGTGGGTAACAGCTAGTTTTGCAACAAAACCACAATTTACTATTTTCTTCACAAAGTTCAACGACCTGATAAAGAAAACCTCCGTACATTCAAGCTGTGTGTGACGTAATAAATCGTCGTATGTCTGAGGTAGGACCACTTCCACTAAGGCCGTTTAAAATCACAAATAATAGTTAAGGGAAGCGCGCCGGTTTGTTTGTGTTTACATGTGCCACCGATACGAGAATGGGTTTGTGCACGCGAGGGTTAAGTCAGAGGGAAGTGATTTTTGCTATTGTAGTATTGTTTGTAAAGGGTTTTCTAGCTAGGGCGCTTAGAATATCGCTTATAGAAAATTCTACACCATAATCTCATCATCATCATCATCATCTCAGCCGAAAGACGTCCACTGCTGGACATGGGCCTCCCTTAAAGGGGGGTTTTGCCATAATCGCCACGCTTGGCAGGCGGGTTGGCGATCGCAGTACGGTTGTTACAAAAGCACAAAGAACGCTGCTGCCCATTCTTTGGTAAGTCACTTAGTCGCCTCTTACGACACCCACGGGAAGATATGGGATGGTGCTATTCTTTGCGTCCGACACCATGCAGAACACCATAATCTAAACTAATAATATTATAGAGGAAAGATTTGATTTTTTGTTTGTTTGTTACGATTTAATTCAAGAACTATTCAATTGATTTAAAAAAAAACCACCATAAGAAAGCTACATCTTTACCAAATAACATAGGCTTTATATAGGCGAGACGACAAAAAAAAACTAATTAGTCCGTCAGTTAGATTATCAGAAAATAGTTGACCCGTGTTTTTTCATTTGTTACGTAAATCAAAATTGACGAAGATAAGACGCTTTTAAAATTCGCAATAAGTCACGCCTAGGTATAGTTTTTAGCTAGTTCTGGCGTCACGAGCCCCCACTCCCGAGTTTTAATGCGTTTTATCTTTGTCAATATTCACTGATTTACAAAAAAAAAATACGTGTCCATTAATTTCCAATACTCTAACTGACGGACTAAATAGATTTGCAATTTTTTAATACTGACGTCATGCCTATTATATTGATATCATGCAAATTAGCCGAGATATCACAATTTTCGCGGACGAAGTTGTGGGCGAAGTGCTAGTGCAAAATAAAAATGCTCCTATGCATAAAAATAACGGGTCCTACAAAGTTATTGAGTTTTTCCATCAGGATTTTTTCAGGAGCAGCCACTGAGTCTGGATTTGTGCCCAGTTGATGGCAATAGAGTCGTCGCCAATTACATGGGACTTGAACATAACTGGCGAAATGTGGGAGTACTATAAGGTACACCTCTGCATCGCCTTCGGGAATTACAAGCGTCATGTTACGTTATGAATTGTTCACGAGTTTGCATTAAACCAGTTTATAAATTACTGATTCACAAGCGAATCCTTGAACCTAACAATCAAGGCATTAATCAACACAAAATTGATTAAAGGCTACAAAAAATGCAACATTTTATTTTAAAATCTACCTTCGACCTCTTACCTCTCATCTCTTTAACGCGTTTCCTTGATAGCCGTATGATTAAGGTTCACCACCGTCAAAGACGACTTAGATTAAGATAATTCCTGTAAACGAGGAAACAGATCAAAGTGGAGCAGAACTGGGAATGTACTTTGATGTCACTTCGCCTACAGAGACGGATTTATATGATAAGTTTGTATGTGCGTTACAGTGTCTGTGAATTTCGTAAATGAGATGTGAATGAAATACCTTATAATGTATAGTATAATGTTATGTGACAGGTTATGAAGGTTATTACATGTGGCTTAAAAATAATCATATTTATTTCTGTAGGTTGGTTTTAAAAAATAGAGGAGCTCGGGGCTTGATCTTCGTTCTGTGGATAGGTGACCATCTATTACATATCAAGCTTCCTCCGTGCCTCGGAAAAGCTGCCGGCTGTCATTTGAAAAGCTTTTTACCGTTTTTTTTTTTACCACGGTGTATTTTGTAGTTTCCAGTCCTAATTGGATTGAGGGAGTCAGATAGGCAGTCGCTCCATATAAAATACTGGTACTCAGCTGCATCATCCGGTTAGACTGGTAGCCGACCCCAACACAGTTGGAAAAAGGCTAGGCGGATAAAGATGAGGCTTTAATAGAAAAGAACAGACCAAAAAAATGATCATGCAGAATTTTATATTAACAAACAACGTTTTATTGCTCGCAAATTTGGTAAGATAAAACAATAGGCTACTCTACCCCTCTTACAAGTATGATCCCCCCTTACAAGTGTGATGTCTTATAATTAAGAAGTGCCTAATTCACCTTGAATGAATATTAAACTTAATATCCAGCCCCTCATTTTCCAAGTAGATACTTATAATCTTGGATATTCTGTTCAATGTGCTATTATAAGATAAATTTTGCCTAATTTAATTACATAGTAAGATACCATTATAATAGAATATTTGGTATTATTTATTTCGAACACTTTAGTTGAGACACCCAAGTAAGATTTTCAATGAGAATTAACTAAATTATCGAAGTTTAGTTGGTTGAAGCCATTACTTGAATTACTTGAAATATACCATATACCATCATATTGTATCTGTGACTTTGACAAATAAATAAAGATAGTCTAATATCATAGTTTTTGAAAGTTTAGTGACAAGCTGGACAGAATCAACGACCAGTTTTAGTTAGACGAACTTTAAAAAATGTTAAAAAGAGATGAATGATTTTAGGTAGCACCAATACTTATCAAATACATTTGACCTTTGAACAGAAGTTTTACTTTACAGAAACTACCAGAAATTGCTGAAAGTTTGAAAGAGAGTAAATATGAAATAACAAAATACTTACTCAACAGTATTCAGTGCTCAATATAAAGAGTTCAACAGCAATTTGTACGTACTTCCACAGCTGAAATCACTTTCTAAAGATTCCATTCAGTTTATTTTCGTTTCATGTTAGCATCTAAGAGTTAGAACTGATCTTTTTTCGGCAGTCGGGTAATTATCGTGTTTGAAGCAAAATTTAGAGTTAATTATTCTATTTAATTAGGTAAATAAGAACGCCTACTTATTTTCACCTTCTTTATTTATTTACAACATCTCATTTTATTGCCTCGAGATCTTTGATTTCAGTGCCAAATTTAGATTTTACTAGTAATCACTGTTGAAACTTCATAAAAAAGCAAAGTGTTATTGGGTTTTCCCATCAGGAATTTCTCAGTTGCATCCATGGAGTCTGGATTTGTGCCCGTTTGATGGCAATAGGCTCGCCCCCTATTACATGGGACTTAAATATTGCTGGCAAAATGTGGGTTTACACCTACACAACTCTGCCTAACCCTTCGAGGATTACAGGCGTGATGTTATGTTATGTATATTAAAACTAACTAATATTAACTTTAACGGAGGCGATTAATACCAGCTGAAGTTTTGCTGAGTAAACGTAACCTAAGTCGGGAGTAATTGCGAATAGCAACCACAAACCCAATTCCATTCGTTTGGTAATTTAACAACAAACAATCTATGATAAAAAATTGATTAAGGGTCTAATCTGTTACTGTCCCACTGTAGGACAACAAATATAAAAAAAATTGGAGCATTTTATCCTCGATTCGCCAGTCAGTATATTTTAGATGTTGGTTGAAAAACATCGTGAGGAAACCAGCATGTCTGACGGATATTTCTCGGCGGCATGTTTAGTCAAGTCAGTTGCCCATGGCGGCATAAAAATTCTGACACCAGCACCCCTGCCAAGTTGACAATCTACAATCGTTAACGCTAGTAGAAAACTATTCAAATGAATAGGAATGACATCATCTCAACGTTAAATCACGTGATCAACACAAACGAATACAAAATTCGTAGACAAGTTTACATCGTTCAAAATGATAGAATAGAATGTTATCGTTTCTACAATGTTGATCGCTAAACTCTTTGGTAGGAACGCTAACCATAGACTAAAGTGTAGGTTTTTTCTACAGACATTAGAGAACGAGCGATCGACTCAGTCGTGTCAACTCGGCTACCAATTTAGCGCTTTCTACAATCGCTTACGCCGAGGCGTTTACGATTGTAGAAAGAGAATCGATACGAAACGTTTGTAACTTGGCTAGGCCTGCAGGTTAGACACTAACCACACGATAAAAAAGAAGATATTTTTACGCCCCCATGTTGTTTTTAACCGACAAGCAGTAATGTTGAAGGTCCTTATTAAAAGACTCTATTTAAATTCTGTTATAGCTCTTATAAGTCTCCACCATAAGATCTGAATTGCTTTACTCAATTTCGGGTTAGTTCCTCTCGACCGGTGGTTATTTTCATATTTCCAGTAGCTTTGAGCTACCTACAAAGTGAAAGGTACCTACTCTAACTTAATTTGAGGCAGGTAAGATCAAACTACACTGTAATCTGATAATAGTGTTACTTTAATCGGTTTTGTAATTTCCGAGATTAGTCTAACCAAGACACAAAAAGGCATGGTTTAGTGGCAGTGTGCTATATTTTTTGGATATATACTAGAGTGTCCAAAATCAAGACCGAATTTGATGCCAAAAGTCACAGGATTGATTTTATTTTCTTATTTGTAGTTAAGTCCTCAATTATAATACAACTAGCTGTAATCCTCGACTTCGTTTGCATAAAACAGCCTACTTGGTCCGCCCTAGGTAATTAAAAATTTAAATTGATTTCAGTAAATAAAATAAGTATAGTTTCTTTCACCTTCATTATTAATTTGTTTTGTTTTTCAATAATGCCTATTTTTATTCTAATTGAAATTAGTTATAAATTTTCAAACTGACAATGACATGGTCAAACATTATCATTAATTTTGAAAACGGATTAGTGATTAGTGTTCTGATAAGTGCGCAGTCATAAAGAACTAAAACTAATTCAAATATGGCAAAGCAAAGTTCTTGATTTGAAAGGAATTTCTTTTGTTAAAGGAAAAACGCTTTTCTTGATTTAGTCCAGTTCGTTCATTCAGTTGGAATCACGAGAATGTGAGGAAGGGAACTTTTTCCGTAAAGAATCTTTTTTAGAATGTAAATAGAAATAATGAACCATACGTTACCAACTAGGTTTTGTTCTTGAACATAAAAAGAGCAACTAAGGTCATCGTACTGACCATTATTGATCGCGTTCACAAGGTCCGCCTGATGATGGGTGACCATCAATTTATACTGAGTTTCCTCCGTGCCTTTGAAAGCACGTTAAGCCGTTGGTTTCGGCTGTCATATGTAGATCTTTGACAGTCGTTACAGGTAGTTAGTGGCCCGAAAGTCTGGCAACCAGTCTTACCAAGGGGGGGTATCGTATTACCCAGTACTAACTGGGTTGTGGAGGTCAGATAGGCAGTCGCTCCTTGTAAAAGACTGGTATTCAACTGCATCCGGTTAGACTAGAAGTTGACCCCAACATTGTTGGGAAAAGGTTGAGCTGATGATGAGACGTTCACTGTAGAATATTGCTAAGTTGTCAATGGTTTCTGTGGCAATGTTAGTACCATAATAATTCAAAATTCCTTTAACTTTGTCTAGTTAAGTCACGAAACTGAAGACATGAGTCTAAGGCTCTATACGACCCGAATGGCGCAGCGGTACTGAGGCTGCCTTACGTTCTTGGGGTCCCGGTAGAAGCAAATGTTTGTGTGATGAGCATGGACATTTGTTTCCGAGTCATGGATGTTTATATGTATAATAAGTATGTATTTACAAACAAAAAGTATCTATGTAGTATATCAACTACCTATCTGGTGTCCACGACACAAGCCTCGTTGCTTAGTGTGATGCCATCTGGCGCTGTGTGTAATGTCCAGCGATATTTATTTATTTATTCTATTATACAATATAGGTGTCAGTCAACTTTAATAAGTGGATACAGAAGCATTCCCTGCTCCCACCCCTATTAAAATGCTTTTACCTTGAGGGAAACACCATACCATTATATGTAATTTTCGTCAAAGAGAAATTATTATGTGTCAAATTAATCGCGCGTCTTTGATCAAAGGGTGGGATCAAATTGTGTATCAGTGTGGGCGTTGTACCGTATAAGAATGTTTATGTTACTTATATCGAATACCTTTAAACGAGCAATATTTTTGTGTACAGGGAGTAAATAACCTCGTCACGAAGCCGTCAACCAAGCATTCTGTACATCAAACTAAATAACTCTACGCAAAAATTATTGCTGGGAAATGACTTTTTTTTGGGATGAAAAATCATGTTTTACGGTAAAACTCAATGTATCGCACTCAAAACATTGTGCTGATGGACGCATTTAATAGTAAACGGGTTACGGAGGTCTTTAAAGTAAAGTTATGACCTTTAAAACTAGTATTTGAAAAAAAAAACTGAAAAAGTTGGAACTTTGACCTTTAATATCTCCGTAACTAGTTGGTTCCCAGGCATAGTCCAGATTGCAATGACGGGGGGAACAAGTGCTTTTCGAATTTGTTAAGAGTATAAATCAAACTTACCTACTCTTTTTTGTAACATAATGACATAATTTTACCAATCTGCTTACTGGTACCGGCAAAAAAACGCTCGTCTGGTATTTTCTTCGCCGGGTACGTATTCCTGTCGGTTTTTGCTGACACAATATGGCCAATTTAGCATTGTTGACTTGGTTCCATCTCGTCAGCAATTCCTAGGAACATAGAATTTGTTTTTCTTGATTTCGCACACATTGCCACTCGTCATCTGCCTAGCCTTTTCCCAACTATGTTGGAGTTGGCTTTCAGTCTTACCGGGTGCAGCTGAACACCAGCATTTTGCATGGAGCGACTGAACGCAGAACCCAGTCAGTAATATGATAATATGATATCCCTTGGTAAGACTGGTTGACAGCAACAACTAGCAACCAGGACCAACGGCTTAACGCTCTTTCTAAGGCAAGTAGGAAACTCGGTATGTAATGGATCACCCATCCATATACCGACCTTGGCAAGCGCTGCTGAACCTTAGAGATCGACCCGTGTGGTTATTATGATTTAACGAGCTCCTTTCTCTCACACATTGCCACTGTAATTAAAACAAAAAGAAAACGATTTACATGCGACGTAGCAAGTTAATACACAAAAAATCCCTAAACATTTCCAACAGCAGGTACACCAATGTCGTAAGAAGGGCATATAAACTGAACAGACAAAAATAAACTCTATGTATCACTGCTATTGTAAACATATCACCTTTATATACACAGTCGGGCAGTAAAACTGTATCGGAATCATTTAACGGCCTGTGTTGTACAACTTTTTGGGATTTATTGCTAAACAATGTGTCTGGTTAAAAAAATGTAGCTAGCTATTATATACCGTATAACTTTTTTAACACTTTCCAAAAAAAATGGTTATATTAGGTGAACGGAGTAGAAGCTTATGGCATACCTATAGTATTTTTTTTTGTTTTTTCCACAGCTTAGAAAAAAATTGATCAATCATCAAAAAACGCTACAAATTTCAAGTAAGCTTTTCATATTAGAACAAAGAAAAAAATTCAAAATTTGTTTTTTTTTTTTCGTTTTTTTTTTACAAAAAAAAAGAAAAAAAACTATGTATGCCATTTGCTTCTACTCCGTTCACCTATTATACCCATTTTTTTTGGAAAGTGATAAAAATGTCCTCCTGTGTAGCTAGCTACATTTTTTTTAATTCAGTATTTTATCTATTAGGCTATACCCTAATAGATAAAATGAGGGTGAGGTGAATTCAATGCCACTTATTATTCTCTTGCCCTTAACCCAATTCATTTGGGGTCGGCGCAACATTTATCTTCTTCTTTTAAGCTTCTCTAGTACTTCTCATCTCATCAGACACCTCCGTTCGTGCTAAATCAGCCTTCACAAAGTCCATCCATCGTTTATTTTGTCTTCCTCTACTCATATACCCATCCACATTTATAATCAAAACTTTCCCCACAACATTTTCCTCATTCCTCCAAATCACATGCCCAGACCACGAATTCGATTCCCACTATGTAGGTATATTATAATAATGACACTGGACCAGTCTATGTGGTGCTACTTGGTCAGACCACAGCAATGGATATCTTTCAAATTATTATCTGCTGAAATTATGATGACATTGTAAGAGCTATAACTGTACCCTTAACGACGCCGTGTGGTATGTTTTCTTACCGTCATTAATTATGTACTAGACCATAAGGGTTCTTACAGACGAGCGGCACGTTGCCAAATGCAGATAAACTGCAGCCGTCGCCACCTGTCGACGGCTGCCGTCGACGCTTGCAGTTGTGGCGTCGGCGGCTGCCGCCGGCGCGTCGTCGGCAGCCGTCGACAGTGGGCGACGGCTGCAGTTTATCTGCAGTTGGCAACGTGCCCCTCGTCTGTAAGAACCCCAACTCGGAACTATTTAGTTACGGATATTAAAGGTTCTAACTTTTTCACACATTTATAGAAAAACTTACTTTAAATACGTCCATGACCCCTATAATATTCGTTACTTCCTTTAACTACCACAATGTTTGAGTACGTTACTCAATGTAACGCTACCGTAAACTGTGATTTTTTACACCAAAATATAAAATAAATAGACATAAATTGGAAACAAAGATATATAATTCTGCTTCTGAAAATTCCTGAAGGATGATAAACCAAATAAGAATTGGTACGCCCACAGTCACACTGGGACACACGTGGTCACTAAACCAATTAGGCAGTCACTGATGACATCATTCAAAGCGAAAACTAGACCTCACCGTCATGAAACTAATAAAATGAATATTCTAGAACTTCATAGCAAAAATCCATAATTTTCTAAGTGGCTCAAATTATCAGAAGACTACCATTCACTGTGCATATTAAGCACCCACTTAATTTTAATAATTCCACAAAATCATACTTTAAACGTGCCTAAACTCTCAATTTATTTCTGTTCAGGGCTTATCGGAAATAAACGTTTGAATGGATAGCCAATTTCTAAGTAAACCGCCTTTTCATGATATTGGTTGCTTTTTGAATAGACTCCCTTTCTTTAATACTGTATTTTCTGTGAGTATTTATATGGTTCTTTGAAACTGGTCTCAGTTAAGAATAAATGATTTCTTGTTGTTTTCTGTAATTAAATGCTTGATTATTTTCAAGATTATTATTTTATATACTTAAAATGTCACTTACGGGGGATATCTTCCCTGATTATTGATTATTTTTGAGCTCCCGATATTTCGACGCTGTTGCAAGCGCCATGATCGCGGGTTGACACGGAAGATATCCCGTAAGTGACATTTTAAATATAGTTATGAACCGTGAAAGCTTAAAACAGTGTTATTATTTTGTATTATGTTAGTCATAATGTAACATGATTTTGGTAAGATCATAAAAAAATTATATAGAATAGAATATAATATTCTTTATTATGTTCAGCATACAATAAAACATTCATAAATGAAAACATTTCACATAGGGTTGTAGAACTGCCAACAAAACTTTAATTAAAATGAAAAGCACAAAATGATGTTTACCCATTAACATTGAACAAAGTTTCGTGTCCGTTCTATTAACCGTTGAGAAGTTCCCTCGTGAGGAAGCGATCCTGGCTACTAGAACAAGTCATGTTTGTCATAAAAATGTAGTGTCAACCAAAGGTGTGCGCAAAATTTCAGCTCAATCGGTTGGCGGGAACTAGTTTGAAATTCAGGTCTAAGATTTAACCAATACATAGTAACAAAAACAAGGCAAGTTGAATAAAAGCTTATATTCATCATCATCATCATCATCAGCCTATAATGTTCCCACTGCTGGGACACGGCCTCCTCTCAATGAGAGGGAATGGGCTATAATCCACCACGCGGGCCCAGTGCGGATTGGTAGATGTCACATGTTTCACGAATTTTTGGTTCTAGGACATGCCGGTTTCCTCACGATGTTTTCCTTCACCGTTTTGAGAGCAGTGGTGATGAAATTAATTACACAAAGTAATACGCCTGTCTGGGTTCGATCCCACGACCCAGAACAGTGGTGGCCCAGTGGTGGCTGGCCCGACTTACGAACAGTAAGCTTATGTTATGGCAAGTTAATTATAAGCTTATAATAAGAAAGTCATTCACGTATCTATGTATATTTTTGACCTTGCCAAACCTTGATGACCGGAAACTATCACCATTACTGAGTTGGATAGCACCCTGTTAATTTGTCCAAAATGACTTTGCAAATACCTACTCCGCAAATCATAAAAAAAAAACAGTTGAAGGACCCCCATAAAGAATCGTACATAATTACACACATCAAAAGTATCTAGGGATCAACATATATTTTTGCAATAACTTTTCTCCTGATTGATATTAATTAAAATTTTCTTTAAGGATTCATCAAATAAAGTGTTTTCGTTTGTCACAGTAACGATAAACCAAGTCACCTTTGCATTAATAAAGAAATTTGCCATTTTCCTAATAAAGGGATTTTTGACATTTGAACCACTAACATTAAAGTTCGAAAAAAAGACTGAAATAACAGTTTTCTTTAAAATTTTATTGGGTAACTTAAACAATTAATAATCCGTGTTTCTACCGCGAACACTAACAACACAAGAACATCGGTTTGGCATACTCAAAATGAGTTCATCCAAATCACGCTGTGGAATGGCCGCCCATGTTCGTTGCAACAACAAAAAAAGGTCTTCTTGCGACTGGATACCCTCCATATTCGGCAGAGCTCTTCTCTGTAGCATATCCCATGCATGCTCAATCGGGTTCAAGTCTGGCGACTGAGCAGGCCAGGGCAGGACATTGATGTTAGCTGCGGCGAGAGTCTGTCTTACAACTCTTGCGGTGTGCGGTCGTGCATTATCATGCATTAACTGAAATAAGGGACCGATTTGCACTTGTAGAGGAACGATGACGTCTGATACAATCGTCTCAGCATAAATTTGAGCGTTGAGGTTGCCTCTGATCCAAATCAACTCAGTTCTTCCGCCGATCCAAATACCCGCCCATACCATGATGGTTCCACCACTATAAGGATGGACTTCCTGGCAGGATTTTAATCGCTGTTGGCGTCCAGGGGTTCTCCAGTGTCGTATACGTCTTGTATCCGATCTCATACCAAAACGAGACTCATCAGAAAAGCACACGAAACGCCATTGTTCTTCTGCCCAATTTCTGTGTTCAAGAGCCCATTGATATCGAATCCTACGATTGTGCATTGCTATAGGTGGTACCCGTAGCGGTCTTCGGGAATGAAGGTTCACTTCATGCAAGCGGTTTCTGACTGTTTGGTCGCTAATTAAGTTCCCTGAAGAGTGATGAAGCCTCACGGCTAACATCATGGCGGTTATTGTTGGAGCTCGTCGAGTTAAGATTTGAATGTATCGGTCTTGTCTCTGTGTGGTGCAGCGATACCGTCCTCCATGGCGCTCAGCCACGGTACCAGTGCTTCGGTAACGTGTCCAAAGTCGACTGATAACACTCTGACTTGTATTCAGAGCTAAAGCTACAGTACGTTGCCGGGAACCAGCTTCTATCATTCCCACGGCTCTGAGCATTTCTTCCCTGCTTAAATGACGTCGCCGCTCCATAATAACGTTGGTTTTAATCAGTAGTAGGGAAACAGTAGCACTAATAATGTCTTCAATGCGTTGTATGTTTTTATAGGGAAAATATTGACAGCTTATTTTCATCTTTTACTCGAATTTGATTGAGAGTTCCTGATTCAAATTATGAAATGCACCAAAAAGGATCCATATAAATTTATAAAATCATAAATTTATTACAAAGCCACATCTCAATCTCAAGAAATCCGCATAAAAATGCTTGATCCCTAGACATTTTTGATGTGTGTATTTAACCTTCATTAAGCTTGGGCCAACACTTCCCCGAAAAAGCAGTTTCAGCGAAAAAAGGTCGTAACATTAATGCTGTATATTCTTAGAGTGACGTAGGCAAGCTGGTATTTAACATGAAATGGGCACTAAAGTTCTTGAAATGCAACCACTAGTTTTCATTTCTGTGTGTACCTACTAGAATTTTGTTAGTTGCTTGGTGTGCATTTTTAATCGTAGCTATGTATGTACAATTGGCTAAAAAGTAACAGCCTCACCTGTCTCACGGGTCGATCTTCAAGGTTAATCCACGCTTGCCAAGGTCAGTCTGTGGATGGGTGACCATCATTCCGTAACGAGTTTCATCCGTGCCTCGGAAAGTACGTTAAGCCGTTGGTCCCGGCTGTCATTTGTAGATCGGTGACAATCGATACAGATAATCAGTGGTTCCAACCAGTCTTACCAAAGGGTACCGATTTACCCAGTACTCACTGGGTTGTGTAGATCAGATAGGCAGTCGCTCCTTGTAAAATACTGGTATTCAGCTGCATTTGGTAGGACTGGAAACCAACCCCAATAAAGTTTGGACAAGGCTAGGCAGATAATCATGAGCTATGTATGTGCTATGTAAAGGTCTAAATGTTTGCAACGCCGATAATTCGGGGATTCGTGGCATTGTCTAATGGTCTACGAACTTCGGAAACGATTCGGTTCGGTGGTATATACGGCTCTTTTACCTGTAGGCATGTTTATGGTTTGAAATTGTGGTTGTATACATTTGCGGAATAGCGAACTTTTCTGCACAATAGCAAAATAATAGTTTGAACTTTAATAAAAACATAAACACCATAGAATTTGCAACCACTAGATAATATAATGAAATATCTGGTCTTACACGTATGTCAGTAAACTGAATAACTTTTGACCGGCGATTTCTAGAAAATCGCAAAAAAATTTAGGTACCTACTTTGTTTATGAACTGACGGGATCAACATGTATGGTAAAACCAAAAAAAAGTAATGAATTTCCAAAAATCATACAATAAAAGCAGTTCAGTTCCATGGTCTGAGACATCACACGAGAAGTCTTGCGTTTGTAATGTTACACTCTGTATATTGGGCCGTTCAGACTAAATACCAGTTTATTACTATGCAAAATATTTTCCATTATAACGATAATTACACTAAACATTAAACATGATAGATTAATATCATGACACTAACTAATTACTGCTGTAATACCGAAGCTCAATGCCAGAACATCATCAATCCATCAATAATCTCTCCCAATATATTGATCGATATAAATATAATGTTCATTCCATTTTCTTTACCAAACTGTAGTGCTTAGCAAACTTTCAAACATCCATTAGTTGATCAGAAATACGCAGAATCATCGCGTTACACTAAAGATGGGGATAAAAAAGCGGAATTATTAGGAAAACGTTGGAAAAAAAATATTTTAGTAAAACAACTTTAACAATCTACTGTTGATTTGTAAACTCTTCTTGAGATCGAAAAGTGTTTACTTAAATTAAAAATTAATAGAAGTACACCGTACAAATTACAGGTATAAAAACTAATCAAAATTGTCGGCCCAGAACTGAGCCTCGAGTTTAGCGCCTTCAGTAGCGTCCATCAATAGGGTGCACAATGCGGTCTTCCAGATTTTATTTACTGGTCACGCTTTACGTCAAAATTTCAAAGGTATGTGACACTGACCAACTTTTACTGAGCCCGCGTAGTTTAATAAGCACTCCATTCACGTAACTGGAAACAGTACATGTTGATAGTCATGCTTTGCAACAGGTTTTTCAGAATAATATGTACTAGTAGTGTATGAACAACGTCCACATTTCATAAAACTTTCATAACTGAGACATTATTCCATCGTCATCATTTGCATAGCCTTTTCCCAATTATGTTGGAGTCGGCTTCCAGTCTAACCGAATGCAGTTGAATACCAGTATTTTACATGGAGCGACTGCATGTCTGACCTCCACAACCCAGTTAGTGCTAGCTACGATACCCATTGGTAAGACATAATTCCATCTATTTAAGCATTTAATATTAGCATTTAGTTCAGGAGCAGCGGTGGCCCAGTGGTGACGGCCCCGACTTACGAACAGTAAGTCGTGGGTTCAAACCAGGCAGGAGCATTACTTTGTGTAATTTATTTCAACATCGCTGCTCTCAAAACGGTGAAGGAAAACATCGTGAGGAAACTGGCATGTCCAAGAACAACAATTTGAAGACATGTGACATCTACCAATCCGCACTGGGCCCGCGTGGTAGATTATAGCCCAGTTCCTCTCATAGAGAGAAGGCCTGTGTCCCAGCAGTGGGAACATTAATAGGTTGACGATGAAGCATTTAGCACAGAAAAACATAATTGACTTCCTTTCCTTCTAAGTAATTAACCGCTTCTTAGTTTTTCGGTGTTGAAGGATTAATCTCCATTGGACCGGTCATGCGTCAGGCTGGATTATAGATGTCTGAACTCATTTCAGCATAAACTATGCTGACAAGTTAGAAAAACGTTACTAAACGTTGGGGTGTATTAGGGATAAACTTTGGTGTAACTAATAAATGAAGCTCCTGAACTATCTCTGAATAGACATTTATCTCTGAATAGACATTTATCTCTGAATAGACATTTATCTCTGAATAGATATTTTTTTTCTATTTACAAAAGCAATCTAGCTCATCAAATAAAATCGCAGTTGGATTTTCACAGTAGGTACAATGATGTCAGACAGTCATTGAGGAGTCGCGTCGCTTAGTTCAACTCAATTAATTAAACGCCACAAGAGTACCTAGAGTACTACAAGTACCTACATTTCTTAAGGAGCCTTCTCTTGAGAAGGCTCCTTAAGAAGGCTGTCGAGGTTTATTGTGACTTGTAACAATAAACCTCGACAGCCACATATTGTTTGCCGATAGCCACAACTTTTAAACTTGATATTATAACAAGATATACAGGCTTCTGTCGACATGGCAGTAAAGTTTGTCCCAAGAGAAAAAAACACCTTTTTTCTTGGGCTGAACTTTATTGCTATTGTAACTGTAAATTGCTGGCAAAAATGTTACTGACACTTATTGTAAATAAATGTATGTATATATCTAAATTGTCATTTTTCTACATTGGGTTACCGTGGCCACATAGAGATCTCAAGTAATTTAATAAAGAAAAAATTAAAGATAACGAAAAGGAGAGAAAAAAAGTAAGCCGTATTCAATAGACCGTATTCTTAATATAAAACAAAATTCCATCGGTATACATATTCACATTTGTGGCTACTTCGAGTGCCAAGTTTATTTTTTGCAAAATTGTACGCACTGCAGAGTTTATTTTAGAAAGTCGAATAAGTTGCCAAAAAATATATCCAACCCATATTTTAGAAAATAAATGGATACCATGTAGCCCTAACCTATGAATTATTTACATTTTACGTAGAATGCATCATTTAAAAAGACGAAAGTTTTGATTGTAAAGTTGCTAAACGATTTTTGTTATTATAGTTTCTGATATGTTTATTCAAAAAAGCAAAATTATTTGCCTACTAAGCTACACTATCCGATTTCCCTAACACATTTATCTTTCCTTCCAGTGACATTGTGTACTGTGACGAGTGATGTATAGTGAACAGTGATCAAAATGGACAAGAACAAGGCCGAAGCCAGCAAGGGCGGTCAGCTGTGCGGGCAAGTGCGTCGGTTCCGAGACAAAACGCCCGATTTGTCGACCGACTTATCGTTCGAGGAATTGAGGAATAAGTTTGACACAAGTGCGCCACGCGCGGTGAGGAACGAAATCGCTTCGAACCCCGCGACGCACGGCAGCGCCACTAGACAGGTGGTCAGTGGCAAAATCTTCAAGAAGTGCAAGAGTGCCACGTTTCAGATAGATGGCGCCACATACACTATTGGTAAGTGAGGTTCGAGTTAGTTCAGTTTTCCGCCGCCTTGTTTGAGGGTGGCGCTAGTTGGATGTTTACGAAGCTTTGTAGAGCTTTTGATACGGTGCTGTATTCAAATGATTGTGTTTATATGGGAGTTGGTTGAATTTTTGTAGCGCGGTATTAAAAATGTGCTATCTTTTTGTTTTGTTTTATTCTATATCAAGCCTCTGCAAACCTTGATTGATACGAAAAAAATGTAATAAAGATACTTGAACACGTCGTGAAGGTTGTAAATTGATAAAAAGCTTGTTATCACTATTAAAATGGAAAGTTTTCAACAAAATAATATTTTTAATAACTTAAAATAATACTTACTGCAAGTACATAATAATTTAAAACCAGGAAGTCATAAAAGTTAAACAGATGTGATGAGTTGACGACATACAATATAATCATTTTATTTTTATAGATCATTTGATTTGATTTTTTTGATATATTTTTTTTATAGGTAATCAAATCATCATCACAATAAATAAGGTTGCGTCATTACTTTATTGATTACTAAAACGCGAATTAATATAGCGATAGTTATAAACAATACCGCAATAACACAATAAAGAAGGTATGTTTTATGATAGGTAATAAAATCAAACATTAATTTACATTTTGTCGCAATTATTATTTAATGATTGGGCCATCTGGCAAACTTTATGAAAAGCAATCTTTTTTCTAAATTACCTTTCTGAAGTTTTAAGCAAAATAATCAATTAAATTTTAATTAGCCGTGTGGTATCCGGCAGAGTAGAATAGAACCAACCTATTACACTCACGGGTGTCGTATAAGGCGACTAATGTCTGAGGCAGAACACCTTGCGCCTCCGTAGACCAGAGAATGGGCAGCAGCGTTTTCTGTTAGTCTTTCATCACTGCGATCTCCAATCCGCCTGCCAAGCGTGGAGATTACGGCAAATTCCTCCCATCATGGGAGAGGCTTATGTCCAGCAGTGGACGTTATGGGCTGTTATAGTAGTAGTAGTAGTATTCAATTAAATTAAATATTGTTTTTTTTTCTTTTTTTGGGTTTGGATTTGATATATAAAAAAATAAAATAATTATCGTATGGACGAGTAGCGATACTCTTCCCCATTTACATAAATGCGCACCTTGTTTTCTCTCCCGTGAAATGAAATGACGTGATATTGAAATGATTTTTTTTTTTAAGTCTGAAATAAAGAATCTCAATCCCGTTGACTGGCTAATATTTTTTATTAGCTACACAAGAGGAGAAAAACCGATCGGTTCCGTAAATCAAAACTTTAATAACGAATCGTCTTTTATTTTTTTATGAGTGACGTCTTCGGTGTGCTTTCAGACTGTAGGTTGTCAGTCTACTGGTTAAAATGGCGAAGTCCTCTTGTAGACACTCAGCGTTGCAATACGTTTTCACCCCATGTGTACAGAGCCCTAAACTGCACATAATATAAGCACGTACATAGTTATTAAGCATTCTGTTTTATTATTTCAATGAACCATTATTATCGCGTGCTTCGCGACGCATTCTACGGAACCACAACATCTAACATTTGTAATTCAATGGAATTGATTTATTATGATTAGCTGATATTAATCATTAACCCATATTTGGGACACGCATGTTTGTGTATTTTACTAACGGTGATTTATTTATTATTAGGACGCATTGTTGGGACTATTGGTTATAGATATTATCTGTTAATACGCTATTGTAATGTAATGGTAGAGAAAACGGTTATGGCCTAATTGAACATCTGACAAAAGAGGTACTTTATTAAGTAGAAGTAGAATAGCTAGAGAATTCTTATGCAAGAATATTTAATTTTAACTAGCTCCCGCATTTTTTTTTAAACAATTTCATAATAAATTATATTCTGTGTGTAACTCTGATTTATAAACTGTATATTACTGTAAATATTCATCAAAAACTGTTAAGTAGTATTTGCGTGAAAGGGTAACAAACACAGTTCTCAGTTCTACGAGTGCTAATTTATTCAGAGTTTTCATTCATTTTCATAAATACGACGACCATAGTTCTTGTTATAATTGTTATTATTTCGAATTTAATACAGAAATGTTATATTAGATAATAATAATACAAAAACGTTGATACTACGTGTCTACGACTTTTCTTTTAACTTCAACCCACCAAAAACAGAACACCATAAAACAACAACAAAAAAATAAAGGGAAGTACAAAATAGCGGGGAATTTCCACAACCCCGAGTTTATCTTGTGCAACGATAAAACAAATTGTTGCCGTGCCGGGTCGAAATGCGTCGCGTCACGCGAACTAGGGCTTACTGCTCATCCAATTAACGCGAATGTGAACCTAGTCTTATGTTAAACGGTGTTTTTTAAATTATGTCGAGTGTTTTATACATGATTTGGTGGTTTTGTTATAATACGTGTTAATGGGTGTTAAATACGACGCTTCATAAAATATTGAAACATTTATTGCGAAAATTCTGACTGAAAATTTAGTAACTATAGTTCGGTTCAAACTTAATGGCGGCTCGGAAGTTAGCTGCGAGTGACGGTCTCCGCAGGAATAACGCTTTAAACTTTATGGCGATTCGGAATATCTAATGTAAAGCTGCGCAGACAACAATTTTAGGTATTAACTGGGCGCAGATGACGCATCGTTTTGTCTGTATAATGCGCAGATGTCACTTGCAGCTAACTTCCGAGCCGCCATTTAGTTTGAACCGACTAAACCTATGTAACTACTGAATGTTCTGCGGAACGATGCGCCCGTTCGTGTCGCACTAACAGCCTGTTTTGCTTGAGTTTCCGACGATTTCTATGTTTTAAATAAAAATATATGATTATTATAATACTTCATACTCAAAAACTGCCTCGTTGGTGTAGTGGTCGCAAGCGTGACTGCCGAACAAGAGGTCCTAGGTTCGATTCCCAAGTAGATCAAATGTTATTGTGTTTTTCTATCAGGAATTTCTCAGTAGCAGCCACGGATTCTAGATATATGCTTGTTTTTTGGTAATAGGGTCGCCTCCTATTACTTGGACCTTAAATTTAACTGGAGAAATGTACTATTCGGGGAGGCGTGATATCAGTTTATTATGTTCATACCCACGTTGAATTTCACACTGAGAATAGCAAGAGTTTTTGCTTAAAATAAATCACTATTGTTGTTGTTACGTTTGCCAAATACCAACATAACATAACATAACATGGTCCACTGACCAAGTAATGCTAGATGATTAATATACATAGTAGCATTATCTCAATGGAACAGATCGAGCTAAAGCATTCCAATCTGTCTAACAACAATCAGAGACTATTTCGAAGCGACTGATCGATGAATGGGCCAAGAGCGTGCAGGTTATCTTTACCGGTTTTAGGCTAGCGATTCACCTTTCCACATACCTCACCTCACTGTAAAGATGTTATTCTTTACAGTAAGGTGAGGTGCTGCTGCATTGCTGGACATAGGCCTCCCCCAATCATTACAACATTGACTGGTCCTGAACTAGTCGCATCCGCCGGATACCTGCGAACTTCGCACCTCAAAGTTAGGCCTCCACAATGATCGCAGGGCTCCGTATCGAACCGTCCTGCAGCATCATCGTACGCGTGTTAATCCAGAACCATTCGGTCCATCAACCATCCGTTATGTGAGCAATTTGCCCAAGTTTCATACAATAGGCTACCTGTTCTATAAAATGATTACAGACAGCAGCAAACATATAGCTACGTCAAATATCTGCTGTTAAGCGGTACATTTTTAATGATGTCTGTTAGATATTAAGTAACACATAACATCACGCTTTTAATCCCAGAAAGGTTAAGCAGAGATGTACCTAATAGAACATCCACATTTCGCTAGTTATGTTTAAGTCACATGTAATAGGGGGCGAGTACATTGCCATCAACCGGGCACAAATCCAACCTCCATGGCGGCTACTGAGAAATTCCTGATGGAAAACCAAATAACACTTTGCCTGACATGGGAATCAAACCCAGGACCCCATGCTCAGCATTCGCGCTTCCGACCATTAGGCCAACGAGGCAGTAATTTTAGATTTTCTGAAACAAAAGTTTTCTTTACAACTATGTATAACAAGTACTCATCGTCCCACTTTCACACGTCCCCTAAGTTACAATTCAAGGGCTGCAGGGCTCCAAGGTTGAGGTCCAAACAAAGGAACCCGCTCGACTGGAATTGCGACGTCACTTGTTATCTAGTTTCCACTTTGTCTTGTTACGAGATCAAGCTATGTAAAGAATTGTATGTTATTTCTAACGAATTGGTTTGCTTTTGGGTTGTAGAGATGGCTGATTAAAAGGTAGTAAAACTTTGACTAAATGGACTGCCTCGATGGTGTAGCTAGTGTGACTGCTGATTACGAGGTTCTGGGTTTGATTCCCGGGTGTTATTGGGTTTTTCAAAAGGAATTTCTCAGTAGCAGCCACAGAGTCTGGATTTCTGCCCGGTTAATGGAAGTAGGCTTGCCCCTTGTTATATGAGTCTTAAACTAACTAGTGAAATGTGAAAGTCCTATTAGGTACACCTCTGCCTAAACCTTCGGGGACAGAGTGATGTTATTTTCTTTTCGGTATGGAATTTTCTAGACCCGCCATTATAACCCTCTTACGGTTACTGCTGTAGCATCTCCCTACTGGGATAAAGTCTCCACCCTTCCAGTTCTTTCAATCCAAGACTAATGTGGTTTTTAAATTTTTCTTAACTCAAAAGCAAGATTCATTGTACCGAAGAAAATCTCGGTGTTGATCAAAAACTCAGTTACTTGTAAGTAAAAAAGCCTTCGTTGTTTTTTGATTGCTCATACAGTAACATATTATGTTCATCATGAATTGGTATGTCGATAATGTTTAAGATAACTATATAACTACATTTTTAACTATAGCAATTTGAGACTGTTTCACCATTGATTGATTGCTATTGTAAGCTCATAACAATGACTACATTTTAGTTTTAGCAAAAAAACGACCCGCGTTTCCATAGATAAGGGGACGGGCAAAACCCACGAATACGGAAATAATTTATTAATTAATATAAATAAATAAAAAAAAATATTGGTGTGTATGGAACCATAAAAAGTAGGTATGGGTCACCGAAAAAAAATATTCAATTTGCCAAGTGACAAGACTAATATTTGAAACGTAGTTCAGGAAAAATACAAAAGCAATAATAGTGTTTAAAATATTCATATTTGTAATTGGCGAAAAGGTTGCATGTATTCAATAGGGTAGATGACAAAAAAATCTAATTAGTCCATCAGATAGATTTCCAAAATGTATTGGACACATATTTTTTCTTTTTTCACGTAAACAAAAAATGAAGACGATACAGTGCGGCGAATACTCTTGTGATGTCACATTTGAGTACAATTTTTGCTCAAATGTGACGTCACGAGCCCCCACTCATGATCTTTGACACGTTTTATCTTCGTCAATTTTTATTAATTTGGTAAAACAAAAAAACACGTACTTAATATTTTTCGATAATCTAACTGACGGACTAAACAGAATCATTTTTTTTAGTCAGTCATCATCCCAATTAGTCTATGGGTCGTGGTGTGTGTTCATTGTTGTGATTCCATTTTCAATTTTTTGAGAAACAAAATATAAAGTAGATCGACGTTATGCAGATGAAAAGTGTACATTGTCAAATCTAATTAGTCCATCAGATAGATTTCCAAAATATATTGGACACCTATTTTTTCTTTTTTCACGGAAACAAAAAACGAAGACGGTACAGTGCGTCGAAAACTTGTGTGATGTCTGTCACATTTGAGTACAATTTTTGCTCAAATATGACGTCACAAGCCCCGAGTCAAACGTCATCCCGTTTTTAGTCAAACGTCATCCCTATTAGTCTATGGGTCATGGTGTGTGTTCATTGTTGTGATACCATTTTCAATTTTTTGAGAAACAAAATATAAAGTTAATGGACGTTATGCAGATGAAAAGTGTACTTTGTTTGGCCAGCTTCTATTTTATTGTTTATTTTTATAACTTTTAATAATAATTTGAGAGTACAGCTTTACAATAAAAGGTTTATTTATTCCGACGTTCGTGTTTATCTTCCTGCTCTTATTTTAATTAACGATATTTTGTTAGATCAAAACGAAGCTCTATCAAAAGGGCTTTATATATTTAAATCAGTTTTCCACGTGGACCAGATTTTGGGAGAAATTGGTCAATAGTTTAATTAGGTAATTATTCGGTCCTTCAATAGGCCTAATTGAATTCTTAGTCTTTTCAAACTTTTGATGATACAAGTTCATTCAATATTAATTAATTGAATCTTCTCTAATTAATTTTACAACCTTCTTTGAAGAATATTTCTTTGGATTCCAGGATTTATAAGGTTTTAAGCATACAATAGTTGTTTGGTTCATCTATCATTCCGCTGATTAATTATTAAAAAAGAAAGTTATTTATTTTGACTCGTTCAGGACAAAACAATAAAACAAAATTAAGTAAAAAGAAAAGAACAAAAAAATATATTAAAAATATAACATGCATAACATTAAATTTGTCCTGTCCGTAGCCAAAAGGCTCCTATCTCAGCATGGTGCTGAAACATAAAAAAAAAAATTGACAGTTTGAAACCGAGAAATACCTACACGATTGTAGACCACTTGGCGACGTGGGTGTACTGTTTATAAGGTACGAGTAACTCTGCCTAAACCCTGGCATGTAAACATGGTATTAGGTAAAACGTATATTTTGTTATCATAAAGCAAATTTAAATACAACCGAACATAGAACCTCCTCCTTTTTTGAAGTGATGATGATTGAGCACCACACCCAGCCAGGAGCAAGCCTGACCCGGACAAGCCGGATACACCAGGGGGCACGATTTTGTAAGGAAAGACATGCTCTGGGATGGGAGAGGAAGCCGGACTAACCGCAGTCAGTCGGGCACAATCAGCCGACTATTGGAATAGTGGTAAACACAGGTACAATCCATAGGAATGAGCATTGGTGTTTTGACCTTCGTTTGATTGGTCTCTTCGTGTTCGTTTCTGGTGATTGCGATTCCATTCGTTTTTGACACGTCTTATTTAAAAATATTATGTTCGCGTATGTTTCATCGTCAATAGTATTTGTTTCACTGTCAGTTTCGCTAAGGTGATATATTTCCTGGGTGGCTGATTTCGGTAAAAAACAAAAAGATGTTTTTTATTCTGACGAATTAACTTTTAATTATGCATTATAATATTGCAAATAAAAAGAACATAATGAGATATGCAAATGTACAACCAACAACGTTCTCCACAGATACACTAACTAAACGACAAAGTAAAAGTCGGACAGTCTAGATAATTGTACGAAATAAAATATACATAAATTACAGCTACTGCTAAGTAAAACTAATAAAATACCATTATTATTTTCCACATAGTTTCTTGATTGTGACAAACAATACTTTTCCTTATTTTCCACAGAATAAAGCAAATAGATTCAAGTTAGAAAAATACTTATTGAAATTGCCCGTTAGTTGACGTAGAGAGCCATTCATTTAATTTTGTGGATTTAAACCTGTATGGTTTACTTTGTTAGTTTGTAGAAAATTTTAAGCAAAAACAATTGACATACACAAGATACAAGTAAACAGTAGGTAACCTTCAAACATTATTTATGGGCTAATCATTGTCAAGAAGTTCTTATTTACTATATTTTTTATTTTGCAAGTAGGTTCTTACAAACACTTTTACACGTCATTTTTTTAAAACTAGATGGGGCAGTGTTTCGTACCTGACTACTCTGAGAAGAAACAGCTGAAACAAAGTCAGAGGTCATAGTCTCTTTTGAAGTCCAGACATAATCTTGTTTAATTCAGATGAGGACTATGCAGATTAGTGTCTGAGGTGGTCTTTTGAAGAAACACACAAATTTGAGTGGACCTGTCCAGTCAGTGCAAGCATTTGTCAGTTATCGTGTAGCTCGACTTATAACTCATTTTATGTTATATATATATCTATACTAATTTTATAAAGAGGAAAGATTTGTATTTTTGTATGTAACGAAAAAACTTAAAAACTACTAAACCGATTTGAAAAATTCTTTCAGGAATGGATAGCTACATTATCAGCGAGTAACATAGGCTATATTTTATTCCCGTACTCCCACGAGAACGGGAACTACGCGGGTGAAACCACGTGACGTCCGCTAGTTAACAATAAAAATATGTATTTAACTTAAAATAACTTAACAGCACACCTGTGATCCTCAAAGGAATAAGCAGAGGTGTAATTAATAGTCTAACCACATTTAGCTAGTTGTATTGAAAATAGTAAAAAACAACTTATAATATCCAATACAACTTAAAAATATTTTATGTTTTTATTCGTAAAAAAGCGTTGTTTTTTTATAATGATAACAGAATAATTTTTAATACCAATTAATATGCGAAAAATTGGCATGTCCCCATTGTGATGAATAATTAATATTACGTATACCTATTAATATGGTAATTATTTCCAGTAACATGTCGGATTGATATTCAACTGCTGAGTAATGGACAAATATCGGAAGAGTTAATTACGCACTGTTATAATATTTGAACATGAATAAAGGGTGTAAATAGAGGGTCTATTTAACGAAACCGAAAGGCACTTGTTCTCCCCGTCTTTGTGATCATTATTTTGTTCTGGAGTATATCTGGGAAAAGAAAAAAAGTTGGAACTTTGATATCTCCGTAACTAATAGATTACGGAGATATCAAAGTTCCAACTTTTTCAAATACTTTTTTTTGAGGTCATAACTTTGCCATAAAAACCTCCATAACTCGTAAACTATTAAATGCAGCACAACATTTTGAGTGCGGTACATTGATTTTTACCGTAAAACGTGATTTTTTTATCCCAAAAACAAAGTCGTTTCCCAGCAATAATTTTTGCGTAAAGTTACTTAGTGTGATGTACAGAATGCTCGGTTGACGGTTTCGTGAAGGGTCCGTTTACACACTGTATACAAGCCTTGAAAAACGTAAAACAAATCATCAAAATATTGAAAACTTTAACAATTTAAAAGTTTTGAAACTTTTAATTTTGTGAAAATCGATAAGCAAACTTTTTTCACAGTAAAAAAAGGAACAGAATAAATGCAATAGAATTACAAAAATATCATCTCGAAGTCACAAACAAGCACTTTTTGAAAACAATTCTGGAGCGATAAGATGAGAATAGTTTATTGATAACAACTCAACTTTATGTGCACATAAATACGTCTCCAACGGCACGTCTAAAATTTTTAAGGGTAAACTTTAGCGTACTGAAGTTGGAAGCTGAAAACATTTGAGCTGTTTAAGAAAACAGATGCAAAGCTTAATGTCCCAGGGATTTAGAACTAAGTTTGAGTGCTAGCACTAATGAGAAGCTACCTGTAGCGGGTCATGTGGGCTGTGGAGCGACAGTCGCGCGCAGGCTTCCACGCGGTTCGGTAGCGCCGCCATGCCGCTCACCGCTCTCCTAACGCTCCGTCCGAACATGTCCGAACGTATTTAACCGACACTAAATTCAAATCAAAAAAAATAAATCCCCATTTCGGTATTTCCAAAGTGAGTTCAAAGTTCGGTTTGTTGTCGTGAATTTAGGAAGGAAACCACCTGTTGGCCGCGATTTGGCATAGTCCGGTGGACAGCGTCACAATCTGTTTACAAGAGGGGGGGCCACCCCCCGTGGGTCATGACGCAACGTTTTATAGGCGCCCTGCGTTGCGTTACTATGGCGGAAAAACAACACTCGTCGCTTGAAAATAGATTTCCGTGTTTCCACCTGCGGTCTACCAAACATTCATTACACAGTTTAGCTGAAGTCGAATAAATTACGATCTGTTTAAAAAAAAAGCATTCCCGCATGCGTAGTTATATAAAAATTGTAAGCAACATATGACGTATTGTTTTAATACTGAGCGTTGTTAATTTTGAACGCTAATTTCGCGGCTAATTTATAACAACAAAGATTCTTTCTTGCTCGCACAAAGAGCTGTTTGATCTGCTGGAATTAACAGTTGATTCGATAGTTAGAAACACTCATTCACTAAGAGTACCCACTGAATTCAAGGTTTGATCAACAGTCAGGTGATAATTACGACTTCAGAGCTAAAGAGCGGTATAATATAAACAACGGAAAATAAGATCAGATGCTTGGGGAATTAAAATAGTCCAGATTCATTGAACCGGGAACTCTATTTATATTTTTGATCGTAAACTTTATGATTGATAAATGGCTACTCAATGATTTCAATTTACCGCATGATTGTTATCTAATAGTTATAAATAGTAATATACGATGCGCTCATTAATCAGCGATAGTTAATCCTTTCTTACTTCTTATCAAGATTATATTGATCACGGGTTATCCATATCTTTCTTCTTTAGACCTCCATAAGTGAATACTAGTCCAATCTGGCGTCAAATTATTAAAATCCTGTCTACAAACCTCCGTCAAAAATCAAGAACCGTTTGAGTTAAAACTCACAATTTATTAGTTTTAGGTCGGCGAGCAAATGAAAATGTCTAAAACATACTCTTAATTTACGCGAGTGCTGTACCATATCAAAACACAGTGTTGAACATAAACATATCAGAATTTTTGAATGATCGATTAGTGAAGTGAACGAAGTGGCGTGATTCTGTAACGTAGTGTTTGTGACAATTAGTGTTAGTGGAGATAGCGTATGATGTGATGATGAGGCGAGGGAAAGTGCTGCTCGAGGGCAGCAGGCAGGGCTCTGTCGACGGCAAGGGCATACCTGTGTCTAATGATAAGGAGCTGGTGCACAAGTGCCATAGTGATCCTGGTGGTGGGCGCGCTCTTGGAGCCGCCCCGAGGACGCACAGGCATCGATCTGCGTCAGGCGCGACGAGGAAATGCGTGCTGACGCTTGATGGATACTCATATGTCATTGGTGAGTGGGTTCTTACCAGCTGCAAGCACTCCTAACGGGTTCTTCCTAATAGATTTGTATCTCGTGTCACGTTACCAATTAATATAAGTCCGACAGCAACGGCACTTCTAATTAGCGCTGATTCGTGTTTTAATTATAGTCATGTGACTTCATTTATACCAGCTACTAGTCTTAATAAAACTGTTATTTTTATAAAAAAATCTATCTTCAATTTATGGCGTTCGCGTTATCAAAAACAACAGCTTTTGAGTCTGCTCTAATCACGCACTTATTTATTGACTACCAGATGTTGAAGGTAAAAATACGTGTGTATACAAATGATCGTTTTAATTTTGTAAATATAGTTTCAAAGAGAACTTGCAATGTTTTTGAGCACGGTTTCAAGCTACATTAAATGTTCGTGTTAGATAATTATACGTACAAAGGGTTTCGAGAGATATGTAAAAACGGGTTGTTAGCTCCATTCCGAGCGTTTTATCCTTTGAGGTTATTTTATATGTGGAATAGTTATCCATGGTAGGTAACTGATCTAAGTAAAGAGCAAAGAAACACATAAACAAACTGAATAAATCAGATGAGATGAGATTCCTTGTTGAGATAAGTGGGACGATGCTTTTAAATTCCGTAGTATTTTAATCGGTCATAAATCATTCAGCATTTTCAGTGAATACTCAACATTATAGGCCCAGGGGCGGTCTTGACAGAGATAACGATAAAATCGCTAACTTTTGATTGCGAATGGTGCCGATTCTGTTGTGCACAAACTAAACTTAATTAAGGCTATTGCTATCTTTTACTAAAAGGCAGTGCGAGAAAAGGACGGCTATAGCTATGAACTAAGTTAGACATGTCAAACTAGTTTATGCCTTGCGCTACACCGTGTTTTAGTCGAGTTTTTACGTGCACCCTTCATTTGTATGGAAATATTAGTTCCAACTAAATTTGACAGCTCAAAATTACGCCCGTCTCTTTCTCGTTTTATTAGAGAGAAAAAGATAGCCTAAATTAAGTTTAGTTTGTGCACAACATAATTCACTAACGACACCATTTACTAACGAATAAATTGCAATAATGATGCTTGCGACAATCGCATCTTTGATGAGACTTGCATTTCCCGCAAGCATCGTTATTGCCACCGAATTTGTTCGTGAGTAATTAGCAATCAAAAGTTAGCGACTTTGTCGTTATCTCTGCCGAAACTAGCCCAGCTGTCATTTGTAGACCTTTGACTATCGTTACAGGTAGTCATTGACCCAAAAGTCTGACAACCAGACTTACCTACCAAAGGGGTATTGTTTAAACCAGTACTAACTCGGTTGTAGAGGTCAGATGGGCAGCCGCTTCATTTAAAATACGGGTATTCAGTTGCATCCGATTAGACTGGAAGACGATCCCAACATAATTGGGAAAAGGCTAGGCAGATGATGCCTCAACATTATATTAATCGAAAGACTAAACCATTAATCGAACAATATTAAACAACCATTAACAGAATGCTTTCCACGCACGCCTGCACCACTCACGAAGTAAAGTACACTATTAAGCATAAAAGTCCTCGCAAACTGCGTTCTTTTCTTTATTGAAGATTTTCTTAAAGCACCCTACAATTAGAAAAGTTTTCCAGAAAAATGATGATTCCATCAACAGTATAATAAGCTTTCAAACTGACTTTGATCCTAATTAAAGTTACGGCCTGCCCTATTGTGCAACATTGCCTCCTCATCCAATAAAGTCTTGTAACTGTTTCATTACCAGCTTGTCTTTGCCCCACGCTTTATTAAACCTACCAAGAATGAAAGTAGTGTCTTTCTAGATGTCAATTTGGCCTGCCCTTATATTACTACTTATATTACTTTTTTTGTCTTCAAATTAAGGTTTTTTGTAGGTAGAAGCTCTACATATATTTTCGAGTACGTACTATATTAATATGTATTTTATTAAACTTAGCTCCCATTTATACAGATAGTGTGTTTTTTTTTTCAATACGCTTTTTGCTAGTGTTTTTGTATGACTAGCAAAATGGTGGCACGTTGTCGATCAAAAAAATAGAAACATCTTCTCATCTACATAAAATACTGATACATTTTTTTTCCAATTTCAAATTTATTCCAATTTTCTCATACAGTTATACGGTAAATGTATTCATTACATCCTATCTATGTAACCTACATTCAATGCTATGTATTAACCTCCTTCATATCTCTCTCTCTAAAGTATATTATAGTCAAACAAAAAGCAGTTGAAAAAAAAAAGAATTTAATTCCAAATTCAAAACACTTTTGTTACTGTATAGCTATTTCTATTTCGCCTCGTTGGAGTTGAGAGTTGAGCTTAGAGTCCTGGATTCAATATTCAGGAATTTCTCAGCATTTTGAATACTTATCCTGTCGATAGCAATAAGTTCGCCCTCTATTGCAAGGTCCTTAAACAACTGGTAAAATTCTGGTTTGCTATTAGGTACACCTCTGCTTAATCCTTCGGGGATTACAGGCGTGATGTTAAGGTCTATCTCGGTACGACATAATTGGACCAACTACGTGTAGTCAAGGTTCGTCTAACTGTTTGTCGTGGCCCGTTTCATTTTATGATCAGCTTTAACATCAAAAAGGATTATCTCTGCTTTTTCTTAAACCTAGACAAATCTTCTAAAAGGAAAGCTTTGTGATTACGATCTGGAACTTTCTAAATAGGTAGACCATTATTTTTTATTTCTTTTACAATGACATGTATTTCGATTATTTATTTTGTTGAGATTTAAAATCTTTTTTATGTATGTTGCCTATACGTCCTATTGTTTATTTAGTTAGTTATTTTAAATAAATTAGTACTTTCTAAGGTTTCTATACCCGAAGGGTAACCAACAGGCCCCTATAACTAAAACTGTTATTCGTTCGTCCGTCTATCTGTCAGCAGGCTGTATCTCATGATCCGTATTAAGAAGACAGTTGAAATTTCCACAGATTAGTTGTTAAAGTGGTAACAGAAATACACATTGTATTTCTGTTACCACTTTAACAACTAATTTTAAAAATTAATTAAATATTAATGGGGGCTCGCCTACTACGTTGGTACCGAACCCGAAATGCACGACTCTGACTCGCACTTAGCCGGTTTTTTTTATTAATATTTAGTTTTAATATCAATAATTTGCTCATATGGACAAAAAAAGATTGTATGTTGTGTACCTAGAAATAAAAATTCTGTGTTATTTCTGTATATAGCTGCTCTATTTATAAGACAGTATTATGGCTAACTTCAAGACTCAATAATAGAAGAAAGTGTAGGAATGCCTTTCTTTTCTCCATTTGTTTCAGCCATCAGGCTTTATTCAGGGCTAAATGGAATGTAAGCCATTGCACAAACAGTTGTCTTGAAGATTGTGTTGGATTATTTATTTACTTTGCGTGAACTATGCAGAATGATATGAAATACTTTTGTGATTGTGTAAGCAGAAATCTTTATTTAGTTCTATTAAAAATGCCTCAAAATCAATTGGTTTATGCTTCGAATCGAATCCATGTTTTTTCGCTTGTTTAGAATATTCTTTAAACAATTTTGATCATGTTTCAAGGCCGCTACTACGTTTCCAAGATATCAACAAGAGTTTAATTTTGTTGAAAATTTTGTAAAAAATTCGCTTTATATTCTAAACAGTTTTTTCATTCATTTTTATTTCTATAAATTGGTTTTAAAAATCACTTTTACACATCACATCATTTTAAATCTAGACGGGGCCGGTGTTTAGTACTTGACTACTCTGAGAGTAAACAGTCGAAACAAACTCAGAGGTCACTGTTTCTTTTAAAGTCCAGACATTGGGCAAGCCATATGAGGTCTTTTAAATAAACAACCACACAGATTTGTGATATTATGCATAACGGCAAACAAAATCAAAGATCCAAAACTCACTTATAAACAATTCTCAAAGAAAATCCCAAGGAAAGTAAGCATGTTTAGATCATTTTGTAGCCAAGATTCGGAACGCGATGTAAGAGAGGATTAGAAGATGACAATGCCTTTAGTCTCACGATATATCCCACTTATTAATGTAATCAGCCTCCTAAGCTCTTTGAGACGGAAACAGCGAAGGTCTTTGACGAAAGAAAAAACAAGATTGATTTTGTTGATGTACGTTTCGGCTTTTTACGACAAGAATGATCTTTATGGTTGTCAGTACATTTCCAAACCACTATAGTTGCTTTGATTTCTTTACGAGTTTTTGTGACTTTAATTGGAGCGTAAGGTGTAAATAGTGTGGTTATATTTTAGCTCAACGTTCAATAAAACAATCCCAAAGGTTGATGAATTTTGGTGTCAGTTTGGATGGAAATTTGTCAGTCTTTGGAATTCACTGCCGGGTTCTCTGTTCCCTGATCATTATAATCAGAATCTACGAGTTAATCGGGTTCGTCTAAGCACGCATGCTCCATCCTAGGCCGTCTCATAGCTTCACATAAGGCCAGTTGCGGCCAAACGCAAGAGAATTTAGTATTAAAAAAAAAAGTTGCACGTTTCGCAGAGGACTGGATGACATTTTATAATTGGCAGTACGTTGTTTATAGATAACTAGTATTCTGCTAGAAATAGCCGTGAAAATTCCGCTCTCCGATCGCGTTTACTGAAAGTCGAACATTGAACGAACATTTTGGAGCTTCATTCCAACGTTTAACGCAAACATTTCAAAAGCCAATGATGCGAAAGTTGTAATGGAAAAATAATGATGTGTTTCCCCAAAATATGTGTAACTCAGCCAACCGTCGCCCTCTCATATCGTCAGTGATTATCAAAATCTGGCTTTCTACCTGCCGTCTGCGACTACGCGTTTACCTCTATGACGTCATGAAGATAAGTGATAACTAAGCGATAGCGCGTTATCGGATAACCGTGATGTATCACTAATCGAATGTGTTTGTAGTTTTGTTTTACCAGCTCGTAGCTGATAATAATATGAAGTCTATCTATGTAACGACGTATTATGGATGTGAACTGTGGAAAGTTTTGTTTTGAACGCAGCACGGAACACGTGGCGAATCGCCGTTTCTTTATTTTTATGGTTGAAGTATGGAACCTTCACTCACTTAGTTCTTTACATAGTCGCTCAGTTAAGCCGTATACCGCATACTGCTCACGGAGAGGCTACGCACGTGTCACCACACGCACAAGCTTTACTACAGTTTTGCCTGCGCAAGCCAGTTTGTACACGGAACAGTACAGTTATTTTACCAACCGCACGCGTGGTGTTTTGTGTACAAACCGGTTTGCGCAGGCAAAACTGTGGGAAAGCTTGTGCGTGTGGTAGGCCCATTAGGCATCGCTTTGCAAGAAAATGTATGTGATTGTGTCCACTGCAAACCACGAACACGCAATGCATGAATTGACGTCATTAGTACATGCGTAGCTTGCTCGAATAAGGCGCTCACATAACTACACGCTATGCACGCTGTGCATGCGGTACACGCTATACACGAATATTTACCCACGACTACGCCGCGGTGGGCCACGCACGCTACAGTTGTACGTAGTCGTGGGCGTGTAGTATGTACTGCATTGGAAACATAGACCCACGTTGTCAAACAAATGAATCCACGCAGCTAAAATGCGCCGCGAGCCCGTGCACAGCGTGCAGTGCGGTGGGTTTTCGCCTTCACACGGGTAAAAACAATAAAAGAGCTCTCTGAAAGAATGGCAGATAAACATGACATCATCAACCTTTATTTGAGGGATGACAAATATTGACTCGCTTGGGATAAAATATGATAAAAATCTATCGCCGCTTCTAATATGTATATCAGTACACAAATGTGCTTAAATTAATACTGTTCCACAACAAGCCGAAGTAATTGACAATATAACCATTATGATAGAATATGCAAACTCAATAGTAAATTAAACGGATCCAAAGTTTGTTAATCGTGTGTCAAACACAATTAAGTTCAGGCGACGCAAACCGCTGGAGGGAACTGGGGAATGAGCCCGTTTCTATTGATCTATTGCGATCGAGTAATTTCCAACGTAAACACGTTTTACTTAGTTAAAAACGTTCGTAGGAATGTTAGCATGGTAGTTTGTTCTCTAATAAACATCATGCCCGTAATCCCCGAAGGGATAGGCAGAGGTGTACTTTATAATACACCCACATTTCGCCAGTTATAATTTAAGTCCCATGTGACAAGGAGCGAGTCCATGGCCATCAACCGGGCACAATTCCAGTCTCCGTGGCCGCTACTGAGAAATCCCTGATAGAAAAACCCGCCCGCCCTTGCCCGACCTGGGAATCGAACCCAAGACCTCATGCTCAGCAGTCGCCCTTGCGACTACTATAACAAAGAGTAAAAGAGAGTAGTCAGTTTGTTTCATAATATTTTTCCCAAATGACGACACAAGAGATAAGTACAGAGGTTACCGAAAGTGCTTTTAAATCCATATCGTGCGTGTACTGAGCCGTCTTTGACATCACCGTTCTACGCAAATGTTGTTACGCACGCAGTAAATATTTCTCGCGGGGCTTTAATAACGTTATGTTTATGTTATGTTTTTCTCGAATTCTGAATTACGTTACAGTGTAGAGATACTTCATGCTGATTGTAGTCATTATCTCAGCTTAATGGTAACTTTGAAGGATTACTTTCTGTAACTGGTTTTTATATACGCAACACATTTCTGTTGAACTATTCTGAACTGAACCAACCATTGTTAATACCACTCATAATTCTGGGAAGAGAACTGTGACCTGAAATACAGGCTCAGCCTAGCTCAGGCACAGTTGCTCATCTTTTATACTTTGTACTTAAGTCTTACTACATTTGATACATGTTACATTTTTAAGTAGAAATATATATATGTTAGATTAAAATTAAGCCAGCCTATTACTGTCTCACTGCAGGGCCAAGGCCTCTTGCCATACAGAGAAGCGACCACCACGCTTGCTCAAGACGGGTTGATATACTGTCATTTACGGGATATCTACCGTGACTGTTTTTTTTTTCCGTGAAAGCTTAAAACAGTATTTCTTAGATTTATTTTAAAAATAATATTATTATGTTATATTTTATTATGATATGTTTTATAGTATCTAACTTATTACCATATTGCCAATACTGTGATTTGTTATGATTAGTCGATGCACCGAATACAGTTTTATCTCTTTCGAACATCAAGTCCGGACCAAAATTCATTTCAAATAGAGCGTTGACACTAATTGTATCTACAAATAACCTGTTGTCGATCGCAAGCCTGATGTTACGTATGTATGAACTATCAAAGGCGTAATTGCGTCGATTTGAAACAGGCCGCCATTTTGAGAAGTGGGCCCGCCTTCACTAGATGCCAGCCAGACAATGCAATGTTTTGACGTGAACGCAAGTCTTGCATCTACTGTCATGTTCTTGTTTAAAGGTTAGGGTCTTGATTTGGATCACGTTTCATAAGGACTGCAATTTGCGAAAGAATTCCTATTGATTTACAAGTGATAAGGAGAGACTAATCGCGTGTGACTGAAAGAGTGATAAATATTAATGTTGATGGATGGAGAGGGAGAGGAAGACCAAGGAAACGATGGATGGATTGTGTGAGGAATGATATGAAAGAAAAAGGAGTAAATGATATGAGGGTAAAAGGAGTTAATGATAGCGTGACGGCTGACAGAGGAGAATGGAAGAAAAACACGTGTTGTGCCGACCCCAAGTAACATGGTACATGGAAAATGGTGATGGGACGGTAAATTTGTTCAAGACAAAATGTTAAAGTGTTAGGTTTTTTTTTATTGAAACAAATAAAAGTTTATGCTTAATACAGGAGAGACTTTTTTTTTAACCATGTTAACAAGCCGATAAAACATGCAAAAGACGGCTATCAAAATAATATACGAACTAGATCAAACATACTTAGATTCAATTCATAGAGTAACTAATTTTAAGAGCACTTATTTTTAGCTCAGACAGACTAAATACCTGCTTCCACGTGGAACATTCAACCCAACCTTCAGACTAAAGAATGAAGTACAACATAATTCATCATCACCTGCCTAGTCTTTTCCCAACTATGTTGGGGTTGACTTCTAGTCTGACCGGATGCAGTTGAATACCAGTCTTTTACATAGACCGACTGCCTATCTGACCTCCACAACCCAGTTAGTACTGGGTAATACGATACCGCTTGGTAAGACTGGTTGTCAGATTATCGGGCCACTGACTACCGGTAACGACTGTCAAAGATAAATTAAAAAAATTACAGCCAGGACCAACTTAACGTGCTTTCCGTGGAAACTCGATCAAGTACAACCTAATTATAGAACCAAATGAAATTATAACCCATGTTTAGTCACGTGTGAGTAAGTGAGATCGCATTATGACAAAGATGAAACCCAATTTGGTAGCTTAATTAATTAATTATACATCTAATTTTGAACAACAGACGACTACATGTACGAACAAGCTATTTGGTTTACATTTTACAATGTAATTTGTTGGTTAAACTGTAAACAAAATAGCTTGTGTTTTGAATCGGTTTGTATCTTACCCAGTCATGTGATTACGTCATGTAATAATATCTACTATTTACTCTAATTTTTCTTCGTCTTCTGTACTGAAGATATGTTCATACCTCGGTTCTGCTGTTCCACTATGTCCATATTGCTGTCATATCCTCTTATCTCCGACCATAATATTATATGCCTTCGTGATCTGGCGAAAACGTCTGATCGAATAAATGATGATGGTCTGTTTGTCTCTGCATCACCCAAAGTTTGGCTGGCAGAAAATGCATATTATGGCGTTAATGGCTTGAAGTGTTAAATAAATAAATACAATAAGTAAGAGGGCCCTTCCCGGCCCGTCTATCGTCAACGCGAGCATGGTTGAAAAGCTTATTGTTTCATCCAGAGCCATCGCGGCGGTATTTTATAGAAGCCTAGATATAGTGCACAAGATACTTATCAGTTCAAAAAAATTAAAGATATATGTGTAACAACGGCATAATCACGCACGAGCGTTTGTCAAAATTCTCGCGAAAAGTATGGCGGGTTGGCCGCTCTTAAAAATCGCCATTGATAATAAACTCACAAGAAAACATTGAATATTTAATACTCCTAGAGCTTTAAATAATTAAAATTCCAAAATTAAAAACAATAAAATTACTAGAATATATAACGTAATTAAAATCATATTTTATTTCAGCATTCCGCTAAATGATCTCACTCAAACAAAAGGTTACGATGATACAATTAAAGGAATATTCCATAAATCAAGTTCACAATATTAAACACAGATGAAGTCCAGCATAGCGCGTTAATTGCAGCGGAGTCGTTTAAATTGGATAATTTACTACATTCGCTCAATTAGTTTTTAAAGGTCATTTAATACCTACACCGATCGTTGAAATATTTTTGTTGATGAAACTATTGAAACAAATGTTATCAATGTTATTAATGAATTTGAACTAGTAGTCACAAATAAGACAACAAATTAAGCGGAATGTATATGGTTTTTTTTTAAACAGGGTGTAAACAACCTCATCACGAAGCCGTCAACCAAGCATTCTGTACATCAAACTAAGTAACTTTACGCAAAAATTATTGCTGGGAAACGACTTTTTTTTTGGGGTGAAAAATCATGTTTTGTGGTGGAACTCAATGTTACGCACTCAAAACATTGTGCTGATGGATGGATTGAATAGTACGGGGGTCGTGAAGGTGTTTAAAGTAAAAATCTAACATTAAAACTTGTATTAAAAAAAAAAACTTGTCAAAAAGTTGGAACTTTGACCCCCAATATCTCCGTAAATAGAAGGTTCCCAGGTATAGTGTAGAACAAAAAAATGATCGCAATGACGGGGAAAACAAGTGCCTTTCGGCGTCGTTAAGAGGTGTTTTACACCCTATATAAATTTAGCCATTCAAAGAAAACGAAAAATTCAATTATTAGTATGGAGTATCAATAAACTAATTTGACGACTGATTAACATATAAAATATAAACGGACATAAATATTTTATCACGTATAATGAAGTATTAATTACTTAAGCGATGTGGAATAAAACAGAAAAGGATTTCAATGATTTCTCTATGACAGATCTAGAATAAGCGGAGACAAAAAAGTATTCATAATTAATTAATGTAGAAAATAGTAACACTAATTAGATTGGCAACTTTTTTTTTTTTACATTAGTACACATAGAGGAGCCCGTGGCTAAATAATAACAGCCGCTCAGGTCGATCTTTAGTTTAAGCCGTGCTTGCCTAGGTTGGTCTGTGGATGGGTGACCATCCATAACATACTGGGTTTCTTCCGTGCCTCGGAAGGCACGTTAAACCGTTGGTCCCGGCTGTCATTTGCAGTCGTCTTTGACAGTCGTTACAGGTAGTCAGTGGCCCAAAAAGTCCAAAAACCAGTCTTACCAAGGGGCATCGTATTAACCAGTAATAGCTGGGTTGTGGAGGTGAGATAGGCTGTCGGTCCATGTAAAATACAGGTATTCAGCTGCATCCGGTTAGACTGGAAGCCGACCCCAACATAGTTGGGAAAAGGATGTCTTATACAGGAATATTTAATAAAATGTAAAAGATGTGTTAAAACAATTAATAAAAAATTCAAACAACACAAGTAAAAGCTGGACTTTCTATCGAAGAAAAATACGTGTCATTATAGTAAGATAGTCATGAATCAAGTACAAACAATCTCTCTAGTCTTACTAACATCTGCCAAGATACAATGCAAGCCAACACCGGTCAAGCCGTTTCTAAGAATAAACCACAAAGCTAATACTTACTTGACGAATATCATGTGTGACTTAACAATGGTAGAACGCTACTAAATGATGTCAAACATAATGCAACAACACATTGTATGCTAAGAAGTGATATTTTGTACGGATATGCTACTGAAGACTATACTTAGGCTTGGCGCATACCAGAGCCAAGATTGTCTTTAGCTAGAGTTTCGATCTATGATTACAATTTTGGCGCACGATTTTGGCAAGACAAAAGTATTTTGTCTTCAATACAACAGTCTATAGTGCAAGCATGAATCTTTTAATGCACCTATATCGATAGATTTCTTGAGTTTATTTGAGTTTGTCTGCCGACCAGACGATGTCCTACTTGCTGGAGTGTCCGAAGTGTCCCAACACCTTTTTTTTTTTTTTTTTTTTTTTTTCGGATGGGAAATCATCAAATGATTTCTCCCGCTCTGGGCGGAGCGGGAGGGAGTGTCAGACTTTTACTGACTAAAACCCATCCATGTTCCTTCATCGCCCTTTGTGTTCCGGGGCCACGGTATCTCTTTCGAACAGTCCCGCAACCCCGGCAGGCCTCGGTCCTTGCGGACCCCTTCCTTTTTGCTGACTCTCTTTGAGGCGCGCGTGGAACACGAACGCGCCGTCGACACGGCCTGTCGTCATGAGACGGACGGACGGCGAGCTAGCCCATAGCCCACCGTCCACAGGCCCGCGCCTACGGTGGCCGGGGGCCACGTGGTGGCCCCCGACGCCCGGGGCGTCTCCCGCGGCGGCCGGGACGCTGTGAGGTTCTCTCCCTCTCACGTTCCGCCACCTCCTTCTCTAGCATTACTGCTTCGCAGAAGGAGGTGACGGCGTCCCATTCCGTCTCGCTCCGGACCATGGCTTGCACCAGGGCCGGACGCGAGAGGTCGCCGCCGCCAATCGCCGCTTCGAGGACACGGCGGTGCTCCGCCCACGTGGGGCACACCTCCACCGTGTGCTCCACCGTGTCCTCCGGTCGATCCTCGCAATGGAAACACCCGGGCGTTTCCTCCCGCCCGATTCGGTGCAGGAACCTCCCGAAACAACCGTGTCCGGTGAGGACCTGCGTCAGGCGGAAGGTGAGGACGCCGTGGCGTCTCTCAAGCCACTCCTCAAAGAGGGGACTTACCGCCACTATTGTGGCGTGCCCTAAGTGTCCCAACACCTGCACTTTAGAGGACCTAAAAGACGCCATAGTCGCCGCGATTAACGTGGCAGCATATGCCGCCACGTTAATCGCGTTGTCGATGGTAAACTTCTTGAGCCCAGTATATATATACTGGGCTCAAGAAGTTTACCATCGACACGAAAGAAGAAGAAGACCGTAGATGTTTATATGTCACCATAAAATTGTAAATACCGTTAGATTATAATCTATCTCGCAAGATTGTAAACTCAAATAGAGATTGATTCGAGATTGTAAAGATTGTGAACACAGAATGCACCTCGCGCGCTGATTAGTTGAACGGCCCCCGCGGCCATATTTTTTTGTTAATTCGTTTGTTGTCGAATGTAAACGAACAGTGTTTTGGTGACTGTAAATTGATTTCGTGTTGAAAATAACTCACAGCTTTAGAAATAGTTATTTGACATTGTGTTGGAAGTAAATGAATCTGTGATTAACCAAAGAAACAAACAGAACGGCCTACTGTAAGACCGACCAATCAGGGTCAGGTTCACAAACTTTCGAGAGTTTACAATCTCGCGAGATAGATTTATAATCTAACGGTATTTTCAAGTTTACGGTAACCTAATTATAGAACAACTACCCATCGATAATTTTCAATTGTTTTTGTTTTTTTAAGGCTCGTCAAAGATCCTTGTACAGCTGTTTAACTCTATTGTGTGATGTCTTATTGTACATAGTCATTTAGGGATGTGTATGTGCATATTTAACCATATTCGCGGAGAAGAATAGAAGGTTTGTGCAAATGATTGACGCGTGATGCGTTTGCATACGTTATTGTCATTGTTTCACTGATTTGGTTATTTGATGTGCGTATTTCTCCGTGAATATATTATTCTGGCGTTTTTTTTTGTAATTTTTAAGTAAGATTTCTATTTTTAATAAAAGTCCATTTTTATTAACAATGTTATTTTTTCGCGTTGTTTATTTTAAAAGAAACATCGATCATAATTTTAAGTCAAGTTTGATAGGAATTCCTTAGGAACTTACAGAACAAACAACTTCTAATTGAATAAACTTCTGCAAGGTACTCTTAAGATTGCTTTTAAGAACTTTATCGGAGTGACTTATTTTGTACAAAACAACCGAATTATTATTTTACGGAACTGAATTTAATATTTAGAAAGACTAAAACTGGTGATCTAAATTTAATGTATAGTGCTAAATAAATTTAACATCAATAGAATTATCTTAAAAAAGGATTAAAAAAAAAGTTTGTGGTATACAATGTAACAAATAAATCATATATTATAAATACTAAAAACATGGGTAACGCGGTCAATAACCACAAGTACATCATACCAATTTTTTTTTAAACAAACAATACTCGTACAAGCAAAAAAAGTAAGTAGGTAAGCGCCTGACAGCTCAGGTGTTCACGTCATTTACAACATGACAGCTCATGCTACCTATTGAAAAGTTAAAACAAAAATCTTTTCACTGACATAAAACCTTTTTTGACAAAGCGTCGAACATACTCAACGATCGTGCAGGTATCACGACCTCACCTTTATTTTATACGAAATGACATATGATTGGAAGCGAGCCATGAAAAAAATGGAGCCAAACGTCTGTAATAACAGTCGAAATATTTTTTTGTAATTAAATATTTGGATGCCTTCACCACCAACGCTTTTATGAAGGTATATACATTTCTTAATGAGCTTAATTAAATTAATGAACGTAATCAAAGGACAGTTGGTGAGTCTGGTTCCTTTTCTGATCTAGACTTTGCGATGGACAAGATTACTATGAGATATTATGATCTATAATATTATCAAAGAGCAGCAGTGACCAAGTGGTGGCGGCCCCGAATTACGAACAGTAAGTCGTGGGTTCAAACCCAGGCAGGTGCATTACTTTATGTAATTTGTTTCATCACTGCTGCTCTCAAAACGGTGAAGGGAAACATCGTAGACATGTGACATCTACCAATCCGCACTGGGCCCGCGTGGTGGATTATAGCCCATTCCCTCTCATAGAGAGGAGGCCTGTGTCCCAGCAGTGGAACATTAATAGGCTGATGAGCATGATGATGATATTGTCTAGCAAAAATCAGACACTGTTATTTATTATTCAAATTAATTAAGATAGATAAGAACCAAGTGACATCACAGATGTGATATCACTTGGTTGGTAGTCATTGTGTTTGAACCGTTTAGAGTTGAAACATTCGGGCCATATGGGGTCCAATTAGCCCACCTAATAGTATTTCGGGACATAGCCAAGCGATTGGTCGACTCTTCCCGTGACCAGAGGGCTGGCCTATTTTTTGGTCAAAGAATCAGCTTTGTCATGCATGTCAAAATGTTCATGTCAACAGGAATAGTGCCCAGAAGTCTGCCATTCTTGTCGAGATTTTCTCTAGCTGTTAACTAAATTCCCTTTTCAAAACGAAATTATTATCCTCTCCATCGAAACCAAAATTATTTAACACCAAATCAGTCATTGGACAACAGCACACCGCAAACCGTTGTTAGAGGCAGTACGTGACCTTTTGTTGACATTTTCTGCTTGATTTTAGGTCACCGTAGACCGCGCTAGATTGACAATTTGAAACGTTTGCAGTACCGTACCTCTGTTTGTTTTCAACATTCAAACTACTGACGACATTTTCAAAATTATGTTCAGTATCAAACGATGAATTTGCTTAAAAAAGCTAGTTGGGTTCGCTTTGAGAAATTAATTTCAAGCGAGTTCGTTTAAATTTGTGTTTGTGTTAATCTGCTTTGCGTGGTAGTTAAAATGGTGAGTGCCTGAAGCAGCTGTTTAACCAATGTTCTTGTTAATTTTGTGCTTGGCATAATTCGAATTAACTTAGCAGGGTATCTCATCTGAGACCTTATTAAGTCCTACCAACCAAGCTAAATTAAACTCAAACACGTATACAGGGTTAGTTTTCAATGACCAGCCAAACTTTAAAATTAAGATCTAGATTATCAAACCAAAAGGGCATTTAAAATATTATAGTCGAAAAATATAAAATAAAATATTAGAATTCATTTGAAAATGTCCTAAAAATTTCCTAAATCATAAACCTAGTGGGAATCAATGCACTTGTGTGCGTCCGCCAGATTTCTTTGTCTGCTAACTGCTACCTATCTAGGTTGTTGAACTGAATTATGCTGTTAAGCGCAATATCCACACGTTCGCTTTTTAGTGGACAGGAATGAAATTTTATTTTATAAAATGTTGTTTTTTTTTTCATTCTATCGAAAATTCTCTCTCTCTCTCTTATTCTTTATTGCACACAAAAAAACAAAACAAATTTACATTTACATTGCAATTATATAGCAAAAACATATATAATATAAATATATATATATATATATATGTAAATATAAAATAAAATATTAAATATTACTATATACACATTACTTTTTTTTTTTTTTTTTTTAGATTATTATTTTCTCCTTTATTCATTTTATCATCTTATTATTTACATTTTTCAATATTTCATAAAAAAAACTTATTAATTTTATTATTATATAAAATATTATCGATTCTAAACCATTTCTGAAAATTTGGCCGGTCATTGAAAACTATCCCTGTATATAGGTTTTACTATTATTCTCTTCTTTGTTATTATCATCATCATCACCTTCCTATCGTTGTCCCATGTTACTTCGGCGCAACACGTTTTTTTTTCCATTCTCCTCTGTCATCATTTCAGCCGAAAGACGTCCACTGCTGGACATAGGCCTCCCCCAAGTGTGTAACCCAACCTTCACCAGGTCGTCGGTCCACCTAGTGGGAGGCCTTCCAACGCAACGTCTTCCGGTTCGCAGTCGCCACTCCACAACTTTTCGGCCCCATCGGCCATCCGTTTTGCGAGCAATGTGCCCTGCCCACTGCCACTTAAGTTTGGCAATTCTTCGGGCTACGTCGGTAACCTTGGTTCTCTTGCGGATGTCTTCATTTCTGATTCGATCGCGCAAGGAAACTCCGAGCATAGCCCTCTCCATTGCCCTGTGGGTGACTTTAAGCCTTCTGATGAGGCACATTGTGAGCGACCACGTCAACTCCTCTGTCAACCGTCACGCTATTATTTACTCCTTTTTCTTTTTTTTCCTTTCATTTATATTCATTACTCTTTTAGTCGCTGTTCTTCTTCATCACATGTCCATACCAAGTCTTCTTCGTGATCATCATTCTACCTAAATTACTTAGTTCACCTATTAAATATTTTTACTGTTGTAATTGTACTAAATTTCCGAAATTCTCGCTCATGTAGCACCGATAACATCCATTTTATCGACAACGACAATACTAGAGCATACCTACATGCGGACATTTGTTCGCGGTACACAGTTCACACCCTCTCTCGCGTTTGACATCGGCTGTCATAATATCGAACACAATCGACTCTTATAAATAGACCACGCACACGGCTCTCTGTGCAAAACAAAACGTACGTACACGTCAGTATAAAGGTTATTTTTGTATGAAATGTATTTTGTTAAGCGATTTAATGAGAAGATTGTGCCAAAATAATTTCTGTACCCGATGCGTTATTGAGTTTTAGTGGGTGGTGATTGAGAGAAAGGTTTAAGCTCGTTTCAGATTTATGACTAACTGCAGGAGTAGCGTTAACACCTTTGTATATGGACGTGAGCTTTTGGTATCTTGATACTCGTATTGGTATAAAATGTCCGGAATAATAGGGTCAAAACGGAATATTTGAAATATCCTTACCACACCACGCGATGCCATCAAATTATTAGTCAGGACAATTGTGGACTTGGGTAATAAGGCTAGCCCTCATTGCATCATCATCTGCCTAGCCTTTCCCAACTATGTTGAGGTTGGTTTCCAGTCTGACCGGATGCAGCTGAATAACAGTATTTTACGTGGCGCGACTGCCTATCTGACCTCCACAACCCAGTTAGTACTTGGTAATACTCCCACTGGCTGTCAGAATTTCGGGCAACTGATGACTACCTATATCGACTGTCAAATATCTACAAATAACAGCCGGGACCAACGGCTTAACGTGCTTTCCGAGGCACGGAGAAAACTCGGTATGTAATGCCATTACATGCCAGTTTGGTCTGGGATGGGACCCATTACAGTAATGCGTCCCATCTCAGACCAACCTAGGCAAGCGCGGCGTAACCTGAAGATCAATCTGAGCGGCTGTAATTTTTTAGCCACGAGCTCCTCTTTTATTGCATACAATCATTAATTCCAACGGACTGTAATTATTCAGAAAAGATGAGTTGATGAATGAATTTTGACACCTCAAACTCGTATATTACTCAAATCGTAAATTAAATGTCATAAACGGAAAACATTTTGAACTCATTACAGTAAGTAATAGTGCTCTATTTACGAAACCTGATACACTTTTGATCGTCGATGCGTGAGTTTTAACGCCCATTGGAAACTGGTTTGGCTGCTACGTACCTCGTTATATGCTAGATAAATGTTTATGTATGAATGGATGTGTATTTTTAGTATTTGTTTTTGTGATCGGTTTCGTATGTGGGGGAGTTTGCAGTAAAATGAATATTTGGTTTTTAATTGGTAGTTTAGTAATCAAACAGAGTTTTATTTTTTAAATATCTATTCACAATTTGTCAAGTATTTTAGTCGATTATTTGTTGCTTATATTGTCAAAATGTCTATACTGGATTATTTGACAACTATGAAATTATACTTGTACGTAAATAATGAAGTACAAGTCCATATGATCATCATTCTAATGCCCATATTCTAATTTATTTGGCGTCGGCGCAGCATGTCTTCTCCCATACTTCTATTACTCGTCATCTCATCGAATAATACATTTCTTGCCGTATCATCCAAACAATCCATCCATCGTTTGTTTGGTCTTCCACTTCTCTTCCACTCGGCTGTCAAGTTATTAAAATCGAGACGACATTGTTTAACTATTGTCTACTTCGCTAACAGATGAAAATTCATCCACATTCATACTCAAAACATTCCTTACGACATTCCATCTGCTTAAAGTACAAGCCCATATAAATATAGGTAAAGAAAACATTGGATTTACACACAAACCGATTTACGAGCTCTGCCGGCGTTTGTCAAAGTCAAACCACGGATCGGTGAACATTCTGAACACTTCGAGACCCCCCAGTGTTTTGACATGCACGTTAGCGGCGAGCTGATCCGCACCGGCCTATCTCGTATTTGTAATTTATTTTAGTACGGATTCACATGAAGTGTGAAATCTCCACTTGTACAAGTTTTGAGGATACTTCTCGTCTAACAGGATAAGTTTAGTGTCGTCAACTTTCACCGATCTTAAGCAATTGCAACGCTTCTTAAGTGTAGATTTAGTACTTAAAAGGCTCTTAGGATTACGTACATACTTTTGCCTGTTTTGTTTAAACCTTTACCTTAAGATATATTTTATTTTCTGCATACCTATATGCTCTAGGTAAAGCTATTTTTTAAAAATTAAGTTTCGAATTAAACCAGTTTGTTTAGTACCTATTTTATTAACAAAAACTTTTCTATTCATAATTACCTTTTACATTTTATTTTTGGAAGTTTTTTGGTATCTTATTATTCTGTCTAGCTTTACAGACATCACTTCGTATTGAGTCTCTCTGTAAATTTGTCTTAATTTTCAGCCAATCAAACCATTTTTATAGGAATTAATATAACACAAAGTTGTCCTATTCAACCCAAAAGTTTGACCGTTATAGAATGCCATGTGGCTTTAAGTCCATCTGTGTACACCACTACTGTACATGAAGTCTGTATAAATAAATAAAATTCTAACGTTTTTAAAAACCAAATATATCAAGTAATTAAAACTTCACACAATAATCCTAGCACAAAGTGTGACGACATAGGCATGTGACACACATAACATGTAACTAAGCTGGCTGGATTAAACCACGGTTCAAAGAGGATTAATTTAAAAACTGACGCACATACCCGTTCTGATATTTATAAATATGTTATGTTTTTCTATGGAATGAAAACAGCTGTCTATTTAATTTAGTTCATAATTATGCAGTTCTCTAAGGTGTATACGGGCCCTTCTCAAAGCGGTCAAGCAAGCATTCTGTACGACAAACTATGTAACACTACGCAAAAATTGTTGATGGGAAACGACTTTCTTTTTGGTGTGAAAATAGTAGATTGTATCATAAGGGAGCAAAATAATATTTTTACGGCGAAGGCGCTTTTTTGAATTCAGAGCGAAGTGAGGGATTCTTTAGTAGAATCCTGAACGTAGCGATGGATTCAAATTACGTCGCCCGAGCCTAAAATATATTTTGCGCCCGAGTGATACACTCTACTTTTCATCACCCACTATGAGAAAATAAAAGGCGCCTTATATTTTACTACCTGTCACTTGAAGAACTCATTTTTCAAAACAAAACCTTGTATTTCTAACAATCCGTGAAAATTTACGAAAATTTGGGCTGTAGTTCGCGCGTTTCAATTTGATTTCTTTTTTTTTATTCATCCGGGGGCGCGACTATGGACCGTGTCGTACCAGCCAGTCTTTATCCAAACAATATTTGCGTTCGATTTCTTTTCGATTTTTTTATTTCTTTCACTAAGATGTTCAACATTTACAAAAGTGCGCGGGAAAGATAATTGCGGCGCACTTCTATAGAGGATTAAAAACTCATTACTGCCCGCTAAAAATTTCTTATAGAAAGCACCACCTTTGGGTGCACTTAAAGGCGAACCAAGTCGTCCTTTTTAAATAGATGGGATGAAAATTAAGATAAACACCCCCACGACCCCCTTACTATTCAATCCATGCATCAGTCCAATGTTTTGAGTGAGACATTGGTGCCGATTCTGTTGTGCACAAACTAAACTTAATTTAGGCTATTGCTATCTTTTACTAAAAGGCAGTGCGAGAAAAGGACGGCTATAGTTATGAACTAAGTTAGAGATGTCAAACTAGTTTATGCCTTGCGCTTCACCGTGTTTTTAGTCTACATGTTTTTACGTGCACCCTTCATTTGTATGGAAATATTCGTTCTAACTAAATTTGACAGCTCTAAATTATGTCCGTCTCTTTCTCGTTTTATTAGAGAGAAAAAGATAGCAATAGCCTAAATTAAGTTTAATTTGTGCACAACAAAATCGACACCATTGAGTCCTAACGTAATTTTACACCCCAAAAAAAGTCGTTTCTCATCAACAATTTTTGCGTAAAGTTACTTAGTTTGATTTACATAATGCTCGGTTGACGGCTTCGTGAAGGGTCCGTTTACACTCTGTAGGTGTAAAATAGTTCCGTGATCGACTGACTAGCAGCAGGTGACTGACAGCTTAAACCCGTTGGTACAAATATTTTTCGGAAGATACACAAAGGATTGAAGGTTGTGGATTGAAGGTCGATCGAGGTTGAGGGTCGATCGTTAGGTTAAGCCGTGCTTGCCTATGTTACGGTTACGTTCACATATAATGAAGTATTAATTACTTAAGCGTTGTGGATTAAAACAGAAAGGAATATCAATGATTTCTCTATGGCAGATCTAGAATAAGCGAAGACAAAAAGGGGATTCATAATAAATTAATGTAGAAAATAGTAATACTAATTAGACGGGCAACATTTTTTTTTTTTTTTACTTAAGTACATTTAGAGGATCCCGTGGCTAAATAATAACAGCCGCTCAGGTTGATCTTTAGGTTAAGCCGTGCTTGCCTAGGTTGGTGGATGGTGGTTGTGGATGGGTGACCACCCATTACATACCGAGTTTTCTCCGTGCCTCGAAAATCACGTTAAGCCGTTGGTCCCGGCTGTCATTTGTAGATCTTTGACAGTCGTTATGTAGTACGAGGCCCAAAAAGTCTGACAACCAGTCTAACCAAGGGGTATCATATTGGGTAACTGTTGTTCCATTGAACGAACAGTTCATTGTTATTCTTGTTGTTTATTATTGTAAATTTAATTTAATACTTATATTAGGCTAAGTTATACTACTACTAACAATATATGGTTGTAGTTCTGAAATAAAATATTTGAATGGAATTGAATTGAATTACCCGGTACTAACTGGGTTGTGGAGGTCAGATAGGCAGTCGCTCCATGTAAAATACTGGTATTCCGCTGCATCCGGTAAAACTGGAAGCCGACCCCAACATAGTTGGGAAAAGGCTAGGTAGGTGATGGTGACGCAAAGGATTGAAGGTGCCTAAGAAATTTTTAACATCAACTGTATAGGTCACACGCATGCCAGTATTTAATAATTGTATGTAGATGAAGTTATATTACGTTTACGAACGGTACCTTTGCATACCCGTATAATTTGAGAGCACTACGTGAGGTCGTCAAATAGATGTGCGATTAACGCCTATGATAAAACTGTACTGTGACTCAACATAGTTTAACAAGTGCGACAAACTGAAGCTCGAAATCACGCTAGTGCGACAAATGCTTGTGCAGCAGTACTTCGAATAACGCATACGAGACACTGCGGTCTATACGGGGGGTAAAAGGTCCCTTTACAAGCCGTCAACGAAGCATTCTGGACCCATATGAACAGTGTTGTCGCATAAGCGTTCGACCTCACGTAGTGCACTCGTATAATTTTCAGGCATGTCATTTGCAAAAACACGCCCACTCGACGAACACTTTTACCTCATATAAAACAACTTTCAGCGCAAAAAATCCAACTAGCCCTGACTCTGACAACTCAGTTGTATGTGCGACCGTTTTTTGTTTTTCCCTACAAAAAATTGGTAGGCACATGTATGTAGAAACACACCCGCTTGGCCCTTATTAAACGGACGGCACTTAATAGAGTAAAGGGTCATTTATAAAACGGTTTTACGTCAACCCGGCCGGCGAGCTGTCGGTAAATGCATTAGTTGATTGGCGATTCCATCAGGTCATATTACTTTCTTACTTAGCCGTATTGCTTTTTAATTGTTCCGTTTTTTCCATGGCTTGCGAAAACGAATTGGTTTTTTATACATTTTGTGTAGAACGAAACGTTTACATGCGAGTGGTTCTAAGATTAGTTTCGTTTTTTTTTTTATGAATTGGTAGAATGTGTTATTATTTCATTGGAAAATTACATATGAAACCGTTATTTACAGATACAAATAAAGGGTGTAAAAAACCTCTTAACGAAGCCGAAAGGCACTTTTTCTCCCCGTCATTGCGATCTTTTTTTTTTCTACACCATACCTGGGAACCTTCTGGTTACGGAGATATTGGGGGTCAAAGTTTTTATTGTAAGATTTTTACTTTATAAACTTCCACGATCCCCGTAGGTACTATTAAATCCATCCATCAGCACAATGTTTTAAGTGCGTTACATTGAGTTCTACGACAAAACATGATTTTTCACCCGAAAAAAAAAAAGTCCTTTCCCAGTAATCATTTTTGCGTAAAGTTACTTAGTTTGATGTACAGAATGCTTGGTTGACGGTTTCGTGATGAGGTTGTTTACACTCTGTGTCTATTATTTTTGTAAAACTGTTTCATTTATTTATCTATTGATATTCTTTTGAAACAAAACGACATTCGCTGAAGAAAGTTATAATATGAGAAAAAAAAATAAACACTCATCTCACAGAACTCGTTGTATACTCTCTTGCATTCATCCACAGATTGATGAATATGAGGATATTAGAGGTAGAAAATAGAGAGGCCAGGTGACCTACCATGACGTTTTAAAGCAGGATCGTTTTAATCTTGTGCCAGTGTGGGAAAGAGATGGCGCTAGAGGTCCTCTATAGCTCCGTCTCTTACCCACATTGGAACAAGATTAAAACAATCCTGCTTTAAGACGTCATGGTAGGCCACCTGAACCTTCAACATCGTGACGCCAACTCATGATGAACAAACTTATTTGGATAGTACGCATATTGTGCACTGAATGCCTTTGTTGGTCTAGTGGGCGGAAGCGCGACTCCTGAGCATGAGGATCGATTAGGGTTCGATTAATAAGTTGGGCAAGGCATTATTTTCCGTCAGGAATTTCTCAGTAGCAGCCACGTATTTGAGCCCGGTTGATGGCAATAGGCTCGCCCCTTTTTACATGGGACTTACACGTAACTGGCTTAATGTGGGTGCATGTACTGTTAAGTACACCTCTTCCTAATCCTTCTGAGATTACAGGCGTGATGTTATGATTTCATACACCTATTGTTTTGACCGAGAATATAAAACTTTTCGCCATATCTACTTGTTGTAAGCTTTTACACAATATATGTATGTGTGTGTGTGCAATTGTAGGCGCGGCCTCTCGGTCAATTGGACCATTACGCTGTAAAATTGCGTCCCTTATTAGACCCAACGTCATTGGTCCATATTACCCGACACTTAAAATAGTCGGGATAACATTTAATGGCCGCCAAAGATTAACGGATATTGAGTTTCGAAATTGGAACACTCGATGTTACGGATTTCCATTTAGGGCATTAGTATCGAGGATGGGCATTAAAAGATTTACAAATTCGTGACAAACTTTTTGACATTAATACACTATAGTCTGCGCCAGATAAGTAGGAATTAAAGGTAAACCCGCATACATTTATCCAAATACATAATTCAGAAAAAGGATATAATGACATAAACTTGTCCCGAAACTACCTTTATCGTGATCCTTGACTTTTTCTAGTAATAAAAAACGCTCCATAATGTATTGTCGGGGTACATACGCAGAGAAATTAAGGAAAGAGCAATGACCTTTAATTCCTACTTATCTGGCGCAGACTATAGTGCTGAGCGTGTGATCAGGCGAAGTGTTATTAAGGTTTTGCCATCAGGAATTTCTTGGTAGCAGCCGAAGTCTAAATTTGTGGTTGATTGATGGCAATAAGCTTAAAGAAACGATAGTGTGGTGTGAAGGATGATATGGATAGAAAGGAGGTGACTGCTGAGATGACGAGTAATAGAAGAAGAAGATACACTGAAAGATGATTGGTACCCAATAAGCTCACTTGCTATTGAGACTTAAACATAACAGGCAAAATGTGGGTGTACGCTCAAAACTCATCGTTTTAGTAATAAAATCTAGCTTCATAAGTTTGCAGTTTACTATAGTTGGTGCCAGTTAAAATGAGAATAGCGGTCATTGACTCACCTACATTTATTAAACTTCTTAACTTTGAAAACCAAAAATAAGCCTGTTCAAGTCTGGAAGCGTCATCTATCGTGATCTTCAACATTTTTTGTAATGAAAAACTATACATGGTTTATATGTTTTGGTTCGTACGAAGAGATATTAAAGAAAGGGTAATGACCGCTATTCTCATCTTAACTGGCACCAACTATAGTTGTTAGGTATTGTTGTTAACCCCTATAACTAAGCTCAAGCTTGGAATGGAAACTAAGCTAACAACTTAACTAAAGTTGATTGAACCCACTCCATTTTCCCCGAATGAGCTTCGGGTGTTGTTGCAGTTCATTTTACAGTTCCGTTGAATATCCAACTGTTGTCAAAACTTCTCTAAATAATTAATACTAGCTTTTACTCGTACAGAAATTAACTCACGGGAACAATTTTAATGTAGCTTTCAGTTAGTGAAAGAATTTCGGATCCGCAGTTCCTAAGATTACCCTACCACACACACAAACAAATACCTCTGTAGATATTAGTATAGATTCTAATGACGCGGTAATTTTTTGTTCGTATTTCGTGTTATCTCAACGACTTCCAAAAGAATTGATATAAGCTTTTAGGTACAGTATGACCACTTTAAGTGTGCAGTTCAAGATGGCTCTGCTTGTCAAGAAAAAAGCACTGATATGTCAAACTTGGTACATTTATTTTAGTTCTGTGTTTTCCCGCCTGCACTCATAAGTTGCTTGAAGTAGAGTTTATGTTTTATAGCCTCTGGTACTCCATCATAATAACCATTATCGTCTGCTTAGCCTTTTCCCAACTGTGATGCGGTGGGCTTCCAGTCTGACCGAATGTAGCTGAATACCAGTATTCATCTAAACTAATATTATAAAGCTGAAGAGTTTGTATTGTTTCTTTGTTTGGTTGGTTGAACGCGCTAATCTCAGGAACGACTAGTTCGAATTGAAAAATTATATTAGTGTTAGATAGCCCATTTATTGATAAAGGCTATAAGCTATAAAACATCACGCTACGACAAATAGGAGCGGAGCATAAATGAAAGATATTGCAAAAACGGCGAAAAATTATCCTTTTTGTGAGCTTTTTCTCTCTTTTGTGACGCAGACGAAGTTGTGTGGGTCAGCTAGTTTTTTATAAAAGAGCTTTACTTGATGGCAGTATAAAATTGAGTGCCATTACAAAACGATCCAATCTCATAACTAACGCATGTTATAATAAAACCAGTTGTCAGTAATTTAATGACATTGCATCAAAGATAAACGGATATTGAAGGCGTGAAAGTTAAATATTAAATGTTTCGCAATTAAACTACGTTCATTTTACGATGATCTATTTGACATAATGTTAAATGCATAATATAATGAGTCAAAATAACAGCTTTTTACTGAATACATATGAAACTATACGGTACTTATAGCAAACTTTTTTTAATTTCTGTCCGTCCGTCTGTATGTTCCGGCTAATCTCTGAAACGGCCGGACCGATTTTGACAAGACTTTTCTGGTAGATACCTGATATTATTGGAAGTAATTAAGGCTAGGCTAAGCGTTTCCGAAGGTCGCGGGCAACACCTATTCATTAATATGATTTAGTAAAAAAAAAACGTTGTAGGTTAAGTATAAGGAATGTAGAAGATTGTTTTATGTGTATGCTCGTGTTGCACCACTGTCTCACGTGTTTTTATTAACACGATGCTGTCTATAATAGTGTGTGTGTGTGCACGCTTACCTAAAAGTTCGTGACTTGAAGATTCTTAAGATAAGTAAGTACCTCCGAACCCGGGCCATAGCCAGTCGAAGAACATCGTGTAGATTTAGTCAGTAAGAGTCTGACAGACCCCCAGGGCGGAGGATTTCTATGAAAATTTCCACATGCAAAACTACAATTCATATCTATAGGGACACAAGTCTCTTGTTTGAAGTTCTACGTTTTCGCGGCTGGCTCAAGCAAGAAGTTTCAATTCTCGCGGTACACACAGCGTTTCCTAAACGTTCTGTCATGCGTATCATCGTGATATGAACATAGCATAGTTAGTGAGCGGCACAAACAGTATTGATTGTATAAATGTTACGAGGCTATACGAATGTAGATTGTATCTCGTGGGCATTAGGAAGACAAATGGTGTTTTTGGAATTGAATCGCATCGGTATGTGTGATGTAGATTGTGATATAGAGCCATTTGGTACTCGGAAATTAAATGTTTGGAGCAATTGACTTTAAATAAGAGGTTAACTATTGTTTTGACCTGCCAATAAAACTTTAAAATATCATCGTTATCAAGATTTTTTTAAAGCAAATTGGTCGCTTATGTCGACAGTTACCTACGCATTTGTCAAAGGTCTGGGCCATCGCGGGAATATCCTGGATGAGACAGGCACAAGAACGTGGAGCTTGGTACAAGCAAAGAGAGGCCTGTAACCAGCAGTAGGTGAAGTCGGGCTATGTATACTGATGATGATGTTGTTTTCGACGTGATCGCTGATATTAATATTAAAAACAAAGGAATTATGTAGGTAATAATGAATAGGGAATATGCATAAATTTCCTTTTTTCATTTCGATACGGAATGATAAAGTACTATAAAACTACTACCAAACAACGCAATAGTTATAACCATTTAAACTAGATAAACGGAATTTAGTATGGATTTTGTACGTGGATACAGCGAATGACGTCATTCGCTGTATCTGATCTCTCTGTCTAATCAGCATTTCAAATGCTTATAACTTAGTATTTTTTATAGATATTAAAAAAATAATTTCACTTCGCTATTTCTGATGTTAATACGCTTTGTTTAGAGTGATAAAAAAAAACATGCATTGTCTTTGAGGTTAGAGAGAGAATAAATCATTCGCACAATACAGCATTATATTTGTTATTCTGCAATGATATTCAAGAAATAATTAGCCATTACACGGCTAAAGACGCATAATAACATACACATAACATCACGCCTGTAATCCCCGAAGAGTTAGGCACAGGTGTACTTAATAGTACACCCAGATTTCGCTAGTTATGTTTAAGTCCCATGTAATAGGGAGAAGCCTATTGAAAAACCCAATAACACTTTACCCCACGGGGAAATCGAATCCAGGACCTTGTAATCAGCAGTCGCGGTTACGACCACTGGACCAACGAGGCAGTCACGCAAAATAACTTTCTCAAGAACATGGAAATTGTCAAAATGCTAATAAAAATAAAACTATCACAAGGTCCTCAGACATCTAATGAGCCAGAAAACATTTGGTCCTAATTAGAAACATCAATTTCGATGAAATTCTATCGAAACACAACAGATAAACAGTGCGGGTTAGTAGCAAATACATATTATTTGAAAACCGGTTTACTTAATAGTGCAATAGCATGTATCTAACGGCTCAGTGTACGAATGTAATTTAAAATGACGTCGTACAAGATTAAGTAGACCACAGATAGGTTAATATGCAGTAAGCAAACCTTTTAAGTCCTCTTTTTTCTTAAATTTATATTGTCACATAAGGGATATCCAAACAGAGATACCGTGGCCCCGGAACACAAAGGGTGATGAAGGAACATGGATGGGTTTTAAGTCAGTAAAAGTCTGACACTCCCTCCTGCTTCGCCCAGAGCGGGAGAAGTCATTTGATGACTTCCCATCCGAAAAAAAAAAAAAAGGTATATCCAAACAACAAATAATAATCACGGAAAATATCCCGTAAGTGGCAATATAAGTTTAGTTTGAAACCGTGAAAGCTTATAACAGTGTTCTTTTTTCTTTTTCGTATGGTCGATGCATACTCTGGTGTCAGAGTTTTTATGCCACCCATGGGTCTCTGTCTTGGCTTTACCGTCGATATTAATATCTCTCAGGCATGCTGGTTTCCTCATTATGTTTTCCTTTACCGAAGCAAGTGATTATATAGGTACAAATACGCACATTGAATTAAAACATCAGAGCATGTCTTGGGTTCGAACTGGAGACGAACGGGCTTTGACAGTCCGACGATCACACCACTATATTATCACTTCCTTTGTAAGTAAAATAACATCACGCCTAAGTTTCTTCGAAGGGTTAGACAATGCTGTGCCTATAGTCCCTACACCGATATTTCACTGCTTATAACTACTACTACTTAAGAGCCTATACTACCTCAAATTAACAACTCTATATTTGGTAGTTCAAATTTCGTTTGAAATACTGTTAGAATAAAGTTCTAATCAGCTTGCACTACAAAGTGGTTGTTACGTCAGTCACTGCGGGCCGAATAGTGTGAAATTAGTGTTTTTTTGCGATTTACAAAAAATCTATTGATTGGACTAAAAAAATAAATTATATAAGACCTGCTTTATAGATAGTTCAGTTAGTATAAAAAGTTTCATGATCTAATTTGAAGTATTTTATGATTGCCAGCGGTTTATTGTTCAGTTTAGAGGTAACTTTGGGATTTTTTTCTATCGAGAATATTTAAAGGAATCGTGTTTTCGCCAAATATAGGACTTAACATTAATCCTCAACTTTACCATATATTTATTTTAAAATTAATGCAGCAGTATTTTAGGCGTAACGGAGGATCATGCTAAGCGATTTGAGGTAGTATAGGCCCTTAAGCTAAGTCATAACAACTATATTGTACTACCCATATTTGCAAAATAAAAATTCTATTCTATTCTATTCTATAATCTATTTTAAAGGTTGTTACAAGACCCTTAACGAAGCCGAAAGGCACTTGTTCTCTCCGTCACTGCGATATTTTTTTGTTCTACACCATACCTGGGAACCTTCTAGTTACGGAGCTATTGGGAGTCAAATTTCCAAGTTTTTCACAAGTTTTTTTTTTAAATACATGTTTCTAATGTTTATAACTTTACATTAAATACCTCCACGACCCCGTACTATGCAATCTATCCATCAGCACAATGTTTTGAGCGCGTCACATTAAGTCCTACCGTACACGTGATTTTTCACCCCATAAAAAGTCGATTCCGAGCAATATTTTTTGCGTAAAGTTACTTAGTTTGATGTACATGTACAATCATTACAAATATGAAAACTGTTCCCCATAAATAATAATGAAGGGAAATTAATTAAAAATATTGACACGAACCTCAATGCGAGTTAATCACAGCGGAGAGTATTTTCATGACAATATGTTTGCTGAGACCACAACAAACACCAAAAGGCTTTGTATTGAGAACTCCACGAAATTTTAACAGGCAGGCATTTTCTCAATTAAATTCCTTTTGAGTGACATACATATTTATACAAATAAATAAAACCTAAGTGCCTGTTTGTAATTCAAAATAACAGCATTTTACTGAATGCTACTATGAATAATTTTACTATGAAAGCAATGCAATCTTATCGTAATATTCTAATAGGATGTAAAACTAAGGCAAGGTTCATGGGTTCATGATAATTATGATTATATACAGTAGGTACTTTTATTTTTGTCTCTCTGTCGTCACCGTGTCATCGACCATACATTTTGCGTGCAATCTGCCTACCGCCACTTAAATTTGTCAATTTGGTCTATGAAGATTACATTGGTTCACCATTGTGCCGAGAAGCGCATAAGGACCATCAATAAAAAAGTCTATTTTGTTTACGATAACACTATTAAAGTCGATTGTTAAAATTACTGAACCGTGCTGTTTTTCTTCCGCTGCCTGTTGTTACATCACTGAAACACAATTTAGTACTTAATTTCGAGATTTGCGGGGACTACGTGACGCGAATTCAAGTAATTCCTTGACGGTTGTATTCTAAAGTGCTCTTTCGTTCTTACAGCTCTGGGAGTTTTACTTAATTTTGCTTCATTACGTTTAAACGTATACTCGTTTTTATTTTACTTTAGCTGTGTTTACAGGTAAAATTTAAGTTTTTTTGCCTAAAAGTGTTGAGTTAATTCATGCACTAGACTTTTCAGTATCTCTCGGAGCGTCGGAGTTAAAAAGTTTTTATTTTATTTTTATGAAACCTTTTGTTTTTAAAGTCTGTTCTAAACGTTTACGAAATAAAATTAATATCGTTTGAATCTAACTTTAAAAGGTAAAAAACCGGCTAAGTGCGAGTTGGTTACCATCGTAGTAGGGGAGGCCCCTTTAGTTTGTATTTTTTTTTGTCATTTATTGTTATAGCAGCAACACACATTCTGTAAACATTTCAACTGTCTACCTATTACGGATCATGAGATGCAGCCCGCTGAGAGACAGATAGTCGGACAGACAGCGGAGGATTTGTATTATTACTAATCCTACAGGGTCCCGTTGGCTACCCTTTGGGTACGGGACCCCAAAAAGGACATTTGTAATAATATATTTAGTGAGAATATTGTATTGAATGCATCAAAATGAAATAAAGAACACAATTATTTATTGCCTTCAAATTTAAGGCCGTGCCTCTACGAGCGACAACTTTATTAGGCATAAAACATACAACAAATTAATCAATTAAAACATCAGTATTAATCTTTGATATTTCGCGGCATGTGTCATTAGTGTTGGGTAAGTCGGTGCGCCCGCGCAGACGTTAGGTGTCGTATTCAATTAATAACGATCTACGGTTAGCCTTGGCGGTATAGAATATTTATTTTCAGCGTTTCGAACGGTAAGTAATGAAATAGATTATTTTTGGTATATGAGACGTTTGACATTATAGGTACTTGATGTTTTTATTGTTAATCAGTTACTGTTCCCTGTTCATCAATTATTTTATTATGACTTTTTCTTCTATTGTTTGCATCTGTAAAATTACTTGTTTGAGCAAACAATTATATGCAAGGTTTTATCGTGTTGTAAAGATTTGCCAGTTGGTAATGTGGTCAGCAGAGCCATAGCCATAGCCTGAATCTGCAGTTGTAGGAAGTCTTCTCAGGCTGCATGTTGTCGAAGCAATTTTTCTGACTAAGAAAGTTTTAAGATAATGTTACTAACAATTTTTTTATTTTATTTTTCTTATACCTAGACACCAATGGTTCTGCTGCCAACAATGCCCATTTTTAGTAATACTTGCACTTTTATTTAAGCATTAATTAATGTGCCTATAAGTTTCAGAATCAGAATCAGAAATCATTTATTTGCAATTAGTGTGGGTACAGAGTAAGATGTAAACATTGTAAAAGCAGTTCCAACACACTCTACCTTACAGCATGCAAAAGTAAAAATAACATTTATATCTTGGTTCTCTTCCGGCATAAACTAAACACCATTTTTTTTTGTTTTTTGCTTATATATTATATATAACAATTGAATTTGAAATTAGAAAAAAAAAATAATAGATTAATATAACATTATAAACTCTTAACATTAAAAAAAAAAAAGATAGAGACATCGTTAGAGATAATCCCAAAACTAGGAGGAGATACCCCACTCCATACATTACCTCTTTTAATTATGAATTATTATGAAGTAAGTGGCCGTGTAGCCGTGTGGTATCCGGCAGAGTAGAATAGAACCAACCCATTACACTCACGGGTGTCGTATAAGGCGCCTCTGTAGACCAGAGAATGGGCAGCAGCGTTTTCTGTTAGTCTTTCATCATGCCAAGCGTGGAGATTACGGCAAATTCCTCCCATCATGGGAGAGGCTTATGTCCAGCAGTGGACGTTATGGGCTGTTGTAGTGTAGTGTAGTATGAAGTAAGTTGCTTCTAATCTTACCCACAATAATTAACTGCACAGCAAGATGAAGTACAAAACATTCATCAAGGAAACTCGTCGGAGGTTTTAGTTAATTTATATTCGCACGCCACATCATTTTTCACGTTCCGGTTTGTTCCCCAAAATATACGGAACGAGGTGAAATGGGAAATAAGTAAACATAAAGGAGCTTTTAGTCTTTAGGAAGATAAGTACCTCACTAATAAATGATATAAGAGGAGTTATGGAATCAGGCAGTACTTTGCGGAAGTCTGTTAACAATGTATAAACAAAAACTTCACGAAGTCGTCAACCAAGCGTTCTGTACATCAAACTAAGTAACTCTACACAAAAATAATTGTGAAGAAACGACATTTTTTTGGGAGTGAAAAATCACGTTTGACTGTAGGTCTCAATGGGGGGGGAGCGCAAAACATTGATTCTTCTTCGGGCCGATGATTCCCATAGTCATTTATTTAAATTTGTTTCGACCAGAACTCAGCCACGTCAACGGCGTTGGTGGTGGCTTCAGACAGGTCCCTTAAAGTGCAGGTGGAGTTGCACAAAGAGCAGGTCAGGAGGTGGGTTGGGATGAGGCTCCGCAGTCACACTTAGCTTTATCGGAATACTCCCACCGGACCAAGTTGAACCTGCAGCGGCCCACCTGGTTTCTAAGTCGGTGTAGAGTCTTCCAGGTAGGCCATGGCAGTTGATGACCCGCTGGGAGCTTTTCTGCAGGCTCAACATAGTGAGCCGGGGGGGGGGATTGTTTAAGGAGCCACAGTTTTTTCTGGGCTTCACCAACCCTAGTGTGGTCAAAACATTGATGGATACATTGAATAGTACGGGGGTCGTAGAGGTATTTAAGGTATATCGTTAAAAACTTGTATTTAAAGTAAAACTTGTGAAAAAAGTTGGAGCTTAGACCCATAAAATCTCCGTAACTAGAAGGTTCCCAGGTATAGTCTAGAATCTAGGACAGAATGGACATGGTCGCAATGACACTGGTGCCTTTCGTTGAGCTCCTTGAGTTATAAGTCGAGCTACACGATAACTGACAAAATAATGCTTGCACTGACTGGAAAGGTCCACTCAAATCTGTGTGGTTGTTTCTTCAAAAGACCATCACAGACACTAATCTGCATAGTCCTCATGTGAATTGAGCAAAATTATGTCTGAACTTCAAAAGAGACCTCTGAGTTTGTTTCGGCTGTTTCTTCTCAGAGTAGTCAAGTACAAAACACACCATCTAAATTAAAAAAAAAAAAAAAATTGTAAAAACCTACTTGCAAAAATTAACATCATTTTCTGATCATTTCATTTCACCATTTCGGTTTTGTTAAGGGTACTTTTAAACAGACTTGGATGCAGGAATTGACTCATTTTGCCGATCTCGGTGACGAACCTCCGCTTCAAATACCTATGTTATAGTATTTTACACCGCTGCCTACACCATTTTTCCCAAGTGATGCTGCGTTAATTGTGAATTCAACCTTTCATGACTTATTGGTTCGAATCACATTCTCACGCTGATAATTTAATGGAAAAACCAGCTTTTCATCGTCTCTTCCCACGCGAGTTAAAAATCAATGACTGAAGGATGTTATTTTAGTCGACGTGGGTGGAACGGCCTAGTTTGCTACTGGTTGCTAAAACAGGAGTAGTTATTTAAACGAGAGAAAAGAAATTCAAATTAAAGGGGTCGAAAATACTGAATGAGGGGCTTACTGAAAGCTGAGGGACTGTTCGAAAGAGATATCGTGGCCCCGGAACACAGGGCGATGAAGGAACATGGATGGGTTTTAGACAGTAAAAGTCTGACACTCCCTACTGCTCCGCTCAGAGCGAGAGAAGTCATTTGATGGTTTCCCATCCGAAAAAAAAGGGCGTACTGAAAAAAGCTAAGTGGGCGAATACAAATATTTAGAACGGCGACTTAATAATACAATTTTGAGTTAGGTACTAGTTGTTTAATACAATCTGTGTGAATTTCAAGGACTCTGAAAAAAAATACTAAAACAATATTATCAACCACTAGATTGTAGATAAGGCAAAGTGGACGTAGCCTAACCTGTCCGAGTCGGGGTGCCACAAGTCCCAGGCTCGCTTCGCTCAAAATAAATAATTACTTAACTGGCATACTAGTCGCTCATTCAGTACATTAGTCGCCAATTAAATTAAATCAAACCAAACCAAATCGACCGAGTAATAATTTTCCAAAAATAAATAAAAACATTACCAAAAGCTGACTTACGAAAGAAAAAGCGAATGAGTCATCTACAAAAGCTGTGTCATTGACTACGGTAGCTTTCATAAAGTCAAAAATGTCATTTTTCTACGGGCAATTTGTTACACCTGTCGAGTCAGGACTTCTCTAAACGTCTGTACAAAATACACTACTTTTGTTAAGATTGCGTCAGTATTACGACCGTTGCATTGAACGTCAACCGTGCCAAATTAAGAAAAATTTTTAGGGCTTGTGTCAAATGAGCATCAGGCTGAAGCAGCCATCTTGCTGCACCTTCTGCATTCTGTGTAGTGACGTAGATTTTGTATTAAAAAAAAATAAGATGATTAGTTTAATTTGAAAAATAATTATTTAAACCCGAATCACCGCATCAGCTCCACCATATAAAGTATACTCCAGTCTCAAATTAAATCATCATCTGCCTAGCCTTTCCCTAACTATGTTGGGGTCGGCTTCCAGTTTAACCGAATGCAGCCAGCCGAATACCAGAATTTTACATGGAAAGTCTGCTCTTTGACTATTGTCTAAAATTAAATACTGGGCTGTCATTGTTACGTCATCGATCTAGCATAGCATGACACCATCAATGTGACCGTTGTAGGTAGTAGCGGTCATTGGGAGGCCAATACACAATTATGCTGATAAGATAAGAACAACGAAATTATTGAGATTGTTATAACTTGTTATGATTCCGATAATAAGCATGACGACAGTATCAAAAAATTGCAAATCTATTTAGTCCGTCAATTAGGTACTTATTGGAAAATAATGGACACGTATTTTTTATTTTTGTTAATCAATGAATATTGACAAAGATAAAACGCATCAAAACTTGGGAGTGGGGGCTCGTGACGTCAGAACGCACTAAAAATTACCACGGCGTGACGTCTTAAAAATTTTAAAAGCGTTGGTTCTTCGTCAATTTTGGTTTACGTTAGAAAAGAAAAAATACGGGTCAAATATTTTTTGATAATCTAACTGACGGACTAATTTGATTTGTTTGGTCTTCAAGCCTATTATTGCGCTATCTAAATAGGAAAGGATATATATGATATCTGCTTTCTGCATTATGTCTGTACACTAAATAATATTGACAAGAAGATTCGTGGTACAAAAGTTCCGTCTGTTTCCTTCACTTAAAAAAAATCTCAAATATTTGTGTAAAAATAATTAATTTAATTCATTTTCATAGACGATATTCTAAAACATTTCAGAATATTCAAAGTAAGAAAGTGTAAATAAATTGCTCTAGGAGACAATTAAATTTGAAATTCAAATCACTCTTTTACGCGTAAGTAATTTTATTACAATATCCGTAGAGGGAGAGCTAATAGAACAAGTGAAAATGGGACAGAATTTGACTAAATAAATACCTATAAGTATTCCACACATACACACATCAAAAGTATCTAGGGATCAACATATATTTTTGCAATAACTTTTCTCCTGATTGATATTAATTAAAATTTTCTTTAAGGATTCATCAAATAAAGTGTTTTCGTTTGTCACAGTAACGATAAACCAAGTCACCTTTGCATTAATAAAGAAATTTGCCATTTTCCTAATAAAGGGATTTTTGACATTTGAACCACTAACATTAAAGTTCGAAAAAAAGACTGAAATAACAGTTTTCTTTAAAATTTTATTGGGTAACTTAAACAATTAATAATCCGTGTTTCTACCGCGAACACTAACAACACAAGAACATCGGTTTGGCATACTCAAAATGAGTTCATCCAAATCACGCTGTGGAATGGCCGCCCATGTTCGTTGCAACAACAAAAAAAGGTCTTCTTGCGACTGGATACCCTCCATATTCGGCAGAGCTCTTCTCTGTAGCATATCCCATGCATGCTCAATCGGGTTCAAGTCTGGCGACTGAGCAGGCCAGGGCAGGACATTGATGTTAGCTGCGGCGAGAGTCTGTCTTACAACTCTTGCGGTGTGCGGTCGTGCATTATCATGCATTAACTGAAATAAGGGACCGATTTGCACTTGTAGAGGAACGATGACGTCTGATACAATCGTCTCAGCATAAATTTGAGCGTTGAGGTTGCCTCTGATCCAAATCAACTCAGTTCTTCCGCCGATCCAAATACCCGCCCATACCATGATGGTTCCACCACTATAAGGATGGACTTCCTGGCAGGATTTTAATCGCTGTTGGCGTCCAGGGGTTCTCCAGTGTCGTATACGTCTTGTATCCGGTCTCATACCAAAACGAGACTCATCAGAAAAGCACACGAAACGCCATTGTTCTTCTGCCCAATTTCTGTGTTCAAGAGCCCATTGATATCGAATCCTACGATTGTGCATTGCTATAGGTGGTACCCGTAGCGGTCTTCGGGAATGAAGGTTCACTTCATGCAAGCGGTTTCTGACTGTTTGGTCGCTAATTAAGTTCCCTGAAGAGTGATGAAGCCTCACGGCTAACATCATGGCGGTTATTGTTGGAGCTCTTCGAGTTAAGATTTGAATGTATCGGTCTTGTCTCCGTGTGGTGCAGCGATACCGTCCTCCATGGCGCTCAGCCACGGTACCAGTGCTTCGGTAACGTGTCCAAAGTCGACTGATAACACTCTGACTTGTATTCAGAGCTAAAGCTACAGTACGTTGCCGGGAACCAGCTTCTATCATTCCCACGGCTCTGAGCATTTCTTCCCTGCTTAAATGACGTCGCCGCTCCATAATAACGTTGGTTTTAATCAGTAGTAGGGAAACAGTAGCACTAATAATGTCTTCAATGCGTTGTATGTTTTTATAGGGAAAATATTGACAGCTTATTTTCATCTTTTACTCGAATTTGATTGAGAGTTCCTGATTCAAATTATGAAATGCACCAAAAAGGATCCATATAAATTTATAAAATCATAAATTTATTACAAAGCCACATCTCAATCTCAAGAAATCCGCATAAAAATGCTTGATCCCTAGACATTTTTGATGTGTGTAGTTTGTAAGGTTTACTTCTTACTCTTAAGCAGTTGCTGAATGCTTAGTCGATACACGTATTGAGAAAGCAACTACAGAGAAAAATTAACTGTAACTAAAAAAGGAAAACAAATTTTAAAATGAAAAAACAAAAATAGATTTATCGATCAACACTGAGCGCGTATACTAAGTTTCGTGTCTGTGCGGTGCTATTAATCATTAAAGAGTTCTCTCGTGCGGAGGCGGTCCTGGTTGCAGGATCAATTAATGTCTTTAAAAAAATGAAAATGGTTTGCAAATTCTTAAGCGGACAATTTACAAACATACCAACAGTGTAAAATATAAAAGCTTGTTAAAAAAAATGCTTTGAGCGTGCCCACCAGTCCATTTCTTGCGACGTTACTGTATTGACGCAAAGGAGACAGGCGACGTCTCTTGACGAAAGGTCGAGAGTTTAGATATAACCAGAGCAAAGCCATGTTTTCATGATATTCTTGACATTTTGTCACAAAAGAATGCTGTACCTGTCTGTTAACACAAAAATAATTTGGTAGACTGGGGATAGAATGTGCATTCTTAACTCTAAACTGACCTTTATGTTAAAAATGCAAACTTTTGGCACTCTCTGTGCTTTGTGTGACGCCTCCACCACACACGTAGGAGTCACAGGACACCCACGGGCTTATTGTGGCTATTTTGGTACATTCACAGTTACTGTGTTAATATGGTCTTATTTACGACAAGGTATATTTAGCAGGTAGTATTTGACGGTAAGGTTGACAGTTGACTTGTTAATAACAGAATTGCCAAACTTAAATCTCGACTAAACTGAAGTTAATGCAAGTGAATAACAGACGCGTTTATTATATAAACAAATAAATATCGCTGGACATACCACACACCGCTGTAAAAAAATTAATTCGTAGCAATAAACTTATATTCTTAACTTAAAAATAATTTATTGAAGTTTATTATTTACTAGCACTTTGAGCTACTGTGCTATAGCTCGGCTAATATGCATGCTAAAAATATAATTTATAGTCTATAGAACCCACGAAATATTTAGCTTTCTACTCGTGATTTTGTTTTTTTTAGAATTGTATCATTTTTACGGAGATTAAATGCAAACTTACAACTAAACTTTATAATGTTAGTATAAAGGGTGTAAAACACCTCTTAACGAAGCCGAAAGGCACTTGTTCTCCCCGTCATTGCGATCATTTTTTTGTTCTACACCATACCTGGGAACCTTTTAGTTACGGAGATATTGGGGGTCAAAGTTCCAACTTTTTGACAAGTTTTTTTTAAATACAAGTTTTTAAGTAAGATTTTTACTTTAAACATCTCTATGACCCCCGTACTATTCAATCCATCCATCAGCACAATGTTTTGAGTGCGTTACATTGAGTTCTACCACAAAACATGATTTTTCACCCCAAAAAAAAAAGTTGTTTCCAGCAATACTTTTAGCGTAAAGTTACTTAGTTTGATGTACAGAATGCTTGGTTGACGGCTTCGTGTTGAGGTCTTTTACACCCTGTATATAAAGTTACACACGGTAAAGCATTACCAATATTTTTTGTACATTAAAAAAGTTACAGTTTCCCATAACTTTCAATACAAAAAGACGCAAAACATCTCTCGTTATTTATAACTACGATAACAACCGGCAAGTAACGTCTCACACCTCATTTCACGTAATATGTAGCTACTTTTGGAGCAAATGATCCGCACAAGACCGTTTTCTCACAAACTTCGGAAAGCGCCTTTGAATCGCATCTAACTACGCTTTATAAGGTAAATAAAATATCGGATGGGTAGAACGTCGTTAGTGTGTTAGGTTACAGCTGTAGTATAAGCTAGGCGAGGAAACACTAATATGAAAACACGTATCTACTTTTAAACACAACAAACACATAAATACTAACAATACTAACCTAATAAGCACCATTGTTACCAACACTAAACTACTAACAAAACTATGGACTGTAGTCTGTATTAAAGATTTTTTTTTCATGCGAACATTTTGGTGCTTCTATATTAATTAAGACGAATTAGTATATAATTCAGAATTGAATACTGAATTTAAATAAATTCCACTAAATATAGGACACTCCAGCTAGAAGATTTACTTATTTGCACTCGTTATGAAACCAACAAAAAAAATAAGGCAGCTGGCCTAAGAGAACGTTAAGTAAGTAGCTTCGGATCAAAGGCATAATCATCTTTCTATAGTCTAAGTTACAGGAAATGTTTTTTGTAATATCGGATTATTTAGCGATACTTAATTACACGGACACAGAAAAACTTCTAGAAGTCCTGGTTTGATTATGTTATTCCGTCGTCTCTAATTGTACATATGTATTTACTTAATTTCGTTTTAATGTTTAATGTTTATTGTACCAATTTGATTATTCTTATAGTTGTTAATAGTTTTTTTTTATATTTTATAACATTGACTGTCCTAGTTAATTTGTGCTCTGTAAAGTGATGGCCTGAAACACAGGTTTAAATAAACCTAGATCGTGCAGGTCGCTAACAAACATTTGAATTCCACATTATCGTTTCTTGCATTTTAGTTATGGTTTACTTTTATGCACTAATTATATGTTTCAGAAATAACACTACTGCACCTAAATTTACATTTTTGTTATACTTTTTTTTTTATAAATTATTTTTATTCTTATTCTCATCATGTTTGGTAGATACTTAGATTAGTGCTTACAATAAATTATGAGTATTAAGGAGACAGCGAAAACTACCCGGAACTACGAAACTAACGGCCTAAAAGTACAAACAACAATAAAACCCGACTCGAATTCGCAATTCAAACTTAAATCTTCTGACAGTGGTTCGAAATTATTAAAGTTTCACGACAGCAGAGGATTATGGTGGAAAAAGTTGTAGCAGCTCTTACGTCGCGATTGAAACGCGAATTTGCCAAACACACGAACTGGTTAACCCATCTAAATTGTATTTAAGAAATATGTTTGAGCCATATAGTGATACAAAGATTTAAAAGTAGTCAGGGCAGGGTAGTAGGGTCAGGGCAGTATGTTATGCTTTTTCCATACTTCTCAATCATTATTATTATTTATTTTAATGTCTAAAAAACTTAATCTAGTACAGTTTGGTTTTAGCCTCACATCAAAAACCTCTCAGGACCGTTCGTTTAAATGTTACAAAATATTACAACTACAATGATACAATAAAACTTACTTTTAAATGATGGTGATAATAATTCATAGGTACATACATACTTTAGGAGAAGTTTTGTGTAAGGAAACGTTTTGATTTATATTTATAACTTTTCGAACTCGTTTTGAATAGCGTTTGCAAATCCTCTGGAAGTTTATTAAGAAAAAAAGGTACTAAATATTACTAAATAATTACTCGTCATCTCAGCAGTCTAGTACTGTAGTGTGGTGAAATCATTGTTGTAATAATTTTTCTCATTACATAACAAACAATTCATCAAGTCCCATTTGAAGTTCACCCAAAAAGAGGGGTCATTACTGAGTCGTTTTACATTCTACTACTACTACAACAGCCCATAACGTCCACTGCTGGACATAAGCCTCTCCCATGATGGGAGGAATTTGCCGTAATCTTCACGCTTGGCAGGCGGATTGGAGATCGCAGTGTTGAAAGACTAACAGAAAACGCTGCTGCCCATTCTCTGGTCTACGGAGGCGCAAGGTGTTCTGCCTCAGACATTAGTCGCCTTATACGACACCCGCGAGTGTAATGGGTTGGTTCTATTCTACTTTGCCGGATACCACACGGCTGACGGTTTTACATTCACCAACACCTTAACCTGAAACAACTATCAGTAGGTAGGTCACAAATATTTTGTTTCTAGTTGTATGATTATCTTGTTATGGACATGTGATGGGGAAAATGTTTAGTGTGAGTAGAGATCTTCCTCTACAACTCAACATTTCCATAGAAACGTTGGATGGACTGTGTGTAGGATGATATGGCTAAAAGGAGGTGACTGCTGAGATGACGAGTAATAGAGAAGTATGGAAGAAGAAGACATGCTGCGCCGACCACAAATAAATTGGGATAAGGATAGGATAATGATGAAGAGCATTGACACCATGTCTCATGGGGGTACAGAAAACTAGCTATCAGAAACCTCGATAGCTATAGTCGCTACATCATTATGCGTGTAGTTATAGGTGGAACATCATCTTAATATTCCTATAAAACCAAGACAACTATTCGATTTCCATTTACAGACACGGTGTCAGCTTTGGCAAGGAATTTGTATAGATGTTATCACACTGTGTCGATATGGGCTTCACGCGAAAAATCTCGCGTTAATTGACATGTATTGCCGTTTTCGTACGCAAGCCTATGTCTGCTAGATTTTTTTTCTAGGCACCTTCGATTAGTGATTTATTAAGCCGTTAGATATTGTATGATACTAGGAGGTAGAATGTCATAAAATATTTGTGGACTATCAATCTTGATGACATAGCTCCGTGTTATGGAGCGCATTCTACTGCGTTAATAAAAGTAATCTTTAGTATCTTAAGATTATGAGACTAGATAAAGATGAATTCTTGAATTCTTTATTTTAAAAGGCGATGCTTAGTCATAGTTGCATTTAGTACTGGCTAAGGCTTCTGGCATAGTATAAGGTAACATTCGTCAGATGAAATATGTTTCGTAACCATTGAACGGATTTGATAAGCTCTTGGTTGCATATTTGCATAACTTAGTAGCATAAATCGTGATCCATTTCGTTCGACGAAGAGGCCACCACTTCCTAATATATAGGAGCCGGATATTAAAGATTCAGGGAAAGCATTCTTGACCAACGGGTCAGGTATGCACGGTCTAAAAGTACATCTACACGGTCAAAAAGTATGGAAAGTAGATTTTTTATAGATTACCGATGATAAAGTTCTATGGCCCCCCCCCCCATAGAACTTTATAATCTATAAAAAATTTACTTCGTTCACAATGGTCTACGTACTGAATATTTGGTAACCGTATGTGCGTATGGTGTTCCCTCTAGCCTGTACAAACTCGGAGCCTTTGCTACGTTGGCTTCAATAAAAGACTTCTCTTGTTCAAAGAGGATCATCATTTCTTCAGCTGTTTATTTCTGTAAATAACTATATTATACACTAGCGGACGTCACGCGGTTTCACCCGCGTAGTTCCTGTTCCCGTGGGAATACGGGGATAAAATATAGCCTATGTTACTCAGGGTGTATGTAGCTTTTTAACGGTGAAAGAATTTTTGAAATCGGCGCAAAAGTTTTTGAGTTTATTCGTTACAAACATACATACACACACACAAAACTACAAAACTTTCCTCTTTATAATATTATTAATATATTTTTATATAGTGTAGATATACAACCTGTTTTTTTTGATATCCCATAACTCTAGGGTTACATTCTGTAGGTAAAAATAATACTAAAACTCCTAGAATAGGTGGTCTAAAAATGCATAGTTTCGGAGATATCATCAATCATAATTATAAAATATGTATCTACTAAGTTTCATTGATTAATACGAGTAATTCATTTTAATTCAAACCAATCATTCTTAACCTGTAGTTACCCGCAATTACAGACACAATTAAAATAACAATGTTCTGTTCCCTTTCGAGAACGGCTGGGGACATACTGGTATTTAAAGTTAAGAAAATGCGACGTTGTCATATTTCACGTAAGGGTGTTTCACGTTCCACTGCGAGGATCGACCGGAGGACACGGTGGAGGTGTGCCCCGCATGGGCGGAGCACCGCCGTGTTCTCGAAGCGGCGATTGGCGGCGGCGACCTCTCGCGTCCGGCCTTGGTGCAAGCCATGGTCCGGAGCGAGACGGAATGGGACGCCATCACCTCCTTCTTCTTCTTCCTTCCTTCTTCTAATGCTAGAGAAGGAGGTGGCGGAACGTGAGAGGGAGAAAACCTCACAGTGTCCCGGCCGCCGCGGGAGACGCCCCGGGCGTCGGGGGCCACCACATGGCCCCCGGCCACCGTAGGCGCGGGCCTGTGGACGGTGGGCTATGGACTAGCTCGCCGTCCGTCCGTCTCATGACGACAGGCCGTGTCCACGGTGCGTTCGTGTTCTACGCGCGCCTCAAACAGAGTCAGCAAAAAGGAAGGGGTCCGCAAGGACCGATGCCTGCCGGGGTTGCGGGACTGTTCGAAAGAGATGCCGTGGCCCCGGAACACAAAGGGTGATGAAGGAACATGGATGGGTTTTAGTCAGTAAAAGTCTGACACTCCCTCCTGCTCCGCCCAGAGCGGGAGAAGTCATTTAATGATTTCCCATCGGAAAAAAAAAAAAAGTTTGTTTTACGTTAATAATCGTGACTTTGCTGAATTTTTTTGTAAGAAAATAGAAAAAAAAAAGGATGATTGAAACACAATTCGTATGGCAGTTGATTCTTTGATATGGTCTGAATCATACCCTAGAGTTATGAGATATAAAAAAACAGGTTGTATAATTTAAAATAACCTCCCCAACACTGTCAACTGGTAATGTCCCCAAGAGCCTAGCGGCATGGCCACGTTGTCCAGTAATACGTAGCCTTTGTCCAAACTAAAAGCCAGCCCCTGGGCAGCCCCAGCACGGGAAGAGTCAACCAAACGTTTGAATATTTCTTTGAAAAGGCTATGAGCATTCAAGCCCCCATGGCCTGATGGTCTCTAACCCAAACGGTTCCAAAATATGTATGGACCGTTCTTCAGCTTATAATAATATCATGGTGACGCTTCCCACTGCTAACTTTCTACAAGTATGTCATATCCACCGATTGTTTTCTCTCCGGATAATAACGTCCCAAATTATATTCTTCAAAGAAATTCCAAACATAGTTTCGTTTAAATATAAAATAGGCTAAAATAAACAAGGCAAAGCCCACGCATATCCTTAAATAGGTATATTTGTTACACGAAATAATTTTTGAGCTCATTGGTAATCTTTCAGAGGGTGAACGTACTTGTAAATATTAGGTTAAGTACATCTTTTATACTGAGTGTAGTCATAGTGCGAAAGTATGCATCGTGCTACGAAATCGTCCAATTTACAAAATACAGGGTTTGAGGCAGCTCTCCGCAAACTGGTAGGGTAAATAATTCAGCTCCTTTACTTATTTTGAATCATATTTTAACGGAATTTTTGTCGGGTTTTTTTTTTTTTTTTTAATAAAAAGATGGATGTTGAAATACTCTAACGAACGACGCGTGAAATTAGCTGTTCACTTCTTGCCTAGCTACAGAGTTCATCGAACTCGTCGTCGCGCTTGCCGTTCGCTACGTGTGTTTTGCCACGGTAACTATACATTGCGTATGAAGAAATAAAACAAAACAAATTTACTGGATTCCCATAACGTTCCTGAAATAATTTCTTGTTCGGTCTTCTTAGTATGATATTCTGAATTCACCTCATTGAAGTCTGCAGAGGGCTTTCTCTTAAGCCCTGTATATTTCGTACACACGAGGTTAGGTCGAACTTACCAGAAAAGAAGGAATTGCCACCATAAAGATAAAGATGAATATATATTTGTATAAACATGTGTGACATGATACATAGATGTGCACATAATGGATGGCAAAATCTTTAGACGGCAGTTCATCCTAAAATCAATGTTTTAATTCCTAAACACTTTCAAGTTCATCTTGATTCATCTCTTACATAGCCCACAGATCTTATGTCAGAACATATTTGCCAAAACTCCCCAAAACTGCCTTCATTTTGTCTGAGTTCAAGCCAAGTTTGAACGCAATGTTCTTAAACTGTCAAGAACAAATACTTTAGTTCACGGAACTTTGACTGATATGAACTCAGGCTAACATATGACGTGAAGTTTTTGATAGTTTCACTGATGTGGAACGTTGTATAAGGACCGAAGAGTTAACTTGTTCCACAGTTAATTTTGCTTTATCTTAAACTCAGTCGCTGATTTCTGATTTGATGCATAGAGGACTAATTAGAAGGGTAGTTGACACACCATTCAATTGACATACTTTTTAGGAGCTGTCAAAACGCGGTGCTCTCACAGATTTTGTACGACAATAGCACGCTGTGGCGTCACTGTTTGGTCAACTCAATGATTCAAATATTTATTGATTTCAAAGCAACTAAATATCGAATTTGTGAATTAATTGAAAATAAATCGAGTTTTCAGGCCCAAAATAAAGTTTATTTTTTAGAGATTGGTGTCTTGGAGTTATTGTTATATTGTGTCAACATATAACAATAATTGGTTAATTAATTAATTAATTATTGGTCCTAGTTTAATACAGACCACCAAACTTGTACAGTCATCATCAGCCTATAATGTTCCCACTGCTGGGACACGGCCTCCTCTCAATGAGAGGAAATGGGCTATAATCCAACACGCGGGCCCAGTTTGGATTGGTAGATGTCACATGTATTCGAATTTTTTGGTTCTAGGACATGCCGGTTTCCTCACTATGTTTTCCTTCACCGTTTTGAGAGCAGTGGTGATAAAATAAATTACACAAAGTAATGCGCCTGTCTGGGTTCGAACCCACGACTTACTGTTCGTAAGTCGGGGCCGCCACCACTCGGCCACCGCTACTCTCCTGGGCCACCGCTGCTCTCACTTGTACAGTGGGTTTACTGAAATATGACTATTTTAATAAAAACTGGTGCAGTTTTCCATAACCATATAGACATTATAATGCTGATGCCACGTAGGAGACTGCTGAGATTCATTCAGTCATCGCTGAATCAGATTAAGATGTTTGACCCAAAGATGAACAGACAATTTCGATCATATTCTTAAAAAATCATACCTATAGATCAATTCGATTAAAATGCTCAATGAGAATAGTCTCATTGTAGCCTTCATAGACCTTCGCAATAGTACCCATGCACTATTTATGCTGAAGCTAAAGACAATACAACTCACGCACAATATACCTAAAGACCGAGTTTAAATCCTCTGACGCAGAATTTACTGAACATTGCAGCGCGGTAAAGATACAATATTGTTCGGCTGACCGCAGCCACCGCACCCGCTCACTGTACCATGCCTAACACGTATACTAAGGCTGTGTACGCACTTGAATTTGGATTATACAAAACAACATGGCCGCTGAGAAACATCGGGTCGGCTTCCAGTCTAACCGGATGCACCTGATTACCAGTATTTTACATGGAACGACTGCCTATCTGAACACCACAACCCAGTTAATACTGGGTAATACGATACCCCTTTGTAAGACTGGTTGTCAGACTTTCCGGCCACTGACTACGAGTAACAACTGTCAAAGATATATATAGTCTGTGCATACGAGCAGGATTTACCATAACTTTAAAGAACATCAGAACTCATGCGAAGGGGCCAAGAAACGCGTGTACTTGTCGCGTCACAAGTCGCATCGTCGAACGGGGCCTTACGAGCATGTATACAATGTCAAACTAAGGAGCACGGCTGTTGCTCCAGACCGCATGGGGCGAAGCAAAACCGAGCTCCGGACTCCGGCCTCCGATGCGCTGCGATCGACAGCGTATCGATTAGTGTTTGTTTTATCGAGCCCCAGTTTTTGTTGCGCCGCTTTCATGGGATTGGTGTTTCGCTGACAGTTAGGCTTATAGCTTTATTAGTTTCTGAACTTTCGAGGGTGGTAACAAAAGAGTTTTTAAATAACTTTGAGGTATCGATTTTCGGGGGATATCTGGAAATAGATGTATAAAAGAAGGCAAGTTTAAACTGGGACATGTTAGGAGTGGATTATGTCCAGCTGTGGACTACTGATGCATTGACTGATGATGTAGTTGCCTATTTATTCAGCCTTTAAGTATGACATTTTAATAAAAACGGCAAACGAAACTTCAAAATGTTTGGAGTCCGACACGTATAAATAATTTATGTTAAATGATAAAAGGCGTCGCTTTTGTTGGCAATCGAGTTTGTTTAAAGAATAGGTCTCTTCACGTAGGTACATAACCCTAAAATAAAACAAGAACATCTAAAGTAACAGTCACAAAGGTATTACACTGACTAAATTCACCTTGTAAATTAATTGGCAACGAACCCCAAGTTTTCAAAAGGTCACCCACGATTAGGGTTACCATCCATCCAGTTTTGTCCGGACATGTCCAACGTTTAGAAACCCTCTCGTGACTTTGTATTTTTTTTTTACTTTTCAACAAAAGGGTATTTCTTCTATGAAATGAAAAACTACAACTAATACTGAAAAAAGAACGATTTAAAAGTAAAATGTCCATACCTCTTTGCAAATGTCCAGCTTTATCTCAAGACTAATCAAATTTCGAAATGGTACCCTACTGTGTTAACTACCATAAACTTAATTAAATGATTAAACAAAGGAAAGGTTACCCTTAACGAACAGTCAAAGTGTGCCTTTATGTCTTGTTAATGACTTAGAACCTAGGTTATGTTAAACAGATTGAAATTGAAGCTTTACTTTGGGTCTGGGAGAGGGAACCTTAAATATGGATGTCTTAGGTTAGGCATCCTGAAGTTTTATGGGCCTATTGTTGGGCTGTGCCTATAGCTTGTTTGATTGGTAACAGTCAGGAGACGCTCGAGCTGAGTGATGATGGGCTTGTAGCTAAACAAAGCCGCGTTAAATCTTCCGCGCTTACCTGAATATTGACACGAGCGTCTGAGACAATGTGACTACCGACTAAGTACCGAGTTTCTTCCGTGCCTCGGAAAGCACGTAAAGCCGTTGGTCCCGGCTGTTATTTGTAGATCCTCGACATTTGTTACAGGTAATCAGTGCTCCGAAAGTCTGACAACCAGTCTTACCAATGGTATCGTACTACCCAGTACTAACTAGGTTGTGGAGGTCAGATAGGCAGTCGTTCCATGTAAAATACTGGTATTTGCTGGTTAGGAAGCCCATCCCAACATAGCTGGTACAAGGCTAGGCAGATGATAATTGACCTTACCGAAGAGTAAAGCTGTCTTACACAAATCTATCTGCTATAATCAATATCAAACTAATCAGAATTGAACAGACTTAAACTAATATTTCTTCTTTATCGTCTGGATGGCAATCTTAATTAATGCAGCCCAGAATTCAGCTACTAATTTCAATACTAATCACATTCATATCTCAAAAGCAGTTAATATTAAGCACCTCTATAATTTCAGATTAACTCATAACTTCAAGAGATAATTATGAACGACATATCTATTAGAGTCGAGTGTTACATACATAATCGTGACGTAATTACATATTTAACACTAATCACTCGCCCTACACACCTAATTCATAATGAATGTATAAATGCAAATTAATTACTCATTAGATGCCTGTGTATCGTTCCCTTCATCCGGAGTAAGGGTGGAACAATTTTGCGAAGACGTTTCGTGTTACTTCTAAAGGTATGAAGTAATATCATAATCGGGGACTAAAATAAAAAAACACTTTTTGCAAAAAAAAAACCGACTTCTAAAAAAACACTCAAAAGCATAAAATTACTTTACTTTTGGAAGTCGGTGATTTGTTTTATTGAATTTTTTGCCACCGAGTTCTGAGTGTATATTTCTACTGGTCGCGTACTTTCTGCGTCCACAATTCATCCGTACGTAAAAATAAAAACGGGTGAAATAAAAATACCACTTCAGTACACAATAACAAACTTATAATACTCATAAAATTGTTACAGTTGTATAACCCAGTTCTGTGGCAAAAACTTGCTTCTCCCAATCTTCAGGATATTTAAATAAATGAATGCCGACCACAGTTGTCATTCAATAGTTTACCGAAGTTTAATGAGATGATAGTTAAGCAACTTTGAGCACTAAAGCTTCGCTGCCGAGTACCTCCACGTTGTTTGCTTGAAGAACATCCCTGGAAAGATGAAATGGAAAACTGGGTTATTGACATTATAAAACAAACAAAAAGCTAACTTAAAACCGCGGAATGATATGCCCGTGGTGATGCCAGTAATTATCCCATGGGACCATTCTACCGGGTTAAAAAGTATCCCATATCCTTACCCAGGTAATGGTCTATCTGTGGGTCAAATTTCAACGAAATTCCTTCAACCATTATTAAGGTGGGAAAAGGTAACAGACGCATTGTAAACTCCGAAGGGATAGGCAGAAGTGTACCTAAGTACACCCACATTTCGCCAGCTATGTTTTGAGAGCTGTGTGATCACTGGTTATAACAAGTGAGAACCATTTTCATTTTCTTTATTTTTTGTAAATTTTGGCTATTCTGGAACAATGTAATACAATCATGTGGAATGAACATGAGCAGTTTTCAAACTGTGGTTTTATTTTAAACACAAAGCATTTCTTTAGAATAAAGCAATTTCAGGCCCTTGTGAGTTCTTGTAAATACTCAAGTAGTCGACTCAAAAACAAAAGAATAAAGCAACTAGAATGGGGTGGCGAAGGCAAAGTAAATCTCAGATGGCGCCACCATAGTTAGTCTCGATCTGACAAATGAGATTAAGCTATTTTGAAGTATAAAATGACATTACCACATTTTCAACCAATGACGATGTTTGGGTACTAACTATGCTAGCGCCTTTAATTCCACAGTTAGCATCCCCATTGAGCAAAATAGCTTTATTCTTTTGTTAGAGAGCCAGAGCGTTCAATCGTAGATGTCTATGAAGGTCAGTAGAAACTCCATGGACACTCTTTGAAACTATTACAAACTCATTCACTTAAAAAAAAGGGTCAAAATATATTGTTTGTGCTGTATTCATTGGAGGTACCACCGCGCTCTCTGACTGTCGACCACTTTTCAACCCTAATCTCGGGGCATAAGGGTGAAAAACAATAATCAAAAAAACAAAACTATAATATAAGTTTGAACCTGGTTATACATTTCAGAAACAAGTATATTGTCTCGGAAGTTATCAAAGTTATTGAGGTGAATACGAATTGTTCTTAAACTATGTGAGACGGAAGTCACTAAAGAACTATTCAGCTAGAAATGATCTGATAATTGCAGCGGAAACCATTGAAAACCATGACTTTAATTTTAATAGCACAGGATATTATATGAACAAAGTTTCAAAAGTTGCTCGCAGGATAAGAAAGTAGTTAATAAAGATGAAAAAATAATACAGGGAGCCACTAAAGAAGTTTTGGTACATAACAAGATAATCATCGTTCACGGTTTTGCTCCAAATTTGAGGGTAATAATGAGTCTGTTGACCTTTAGCAAGCTGGCACTATGCCCAAAATTCCATAACATGAGAATTCTAAACTATCATGTTAGGTTTGGGGTAGGCTTTCATAATAACATTGTGCTACCTCCTTCTATTGTCTAAGATCTATAGAATGGACTTTGTTGGTTGGTATTAATATCGTCCCGACCGAATTTCGGTCACGGCTACCCTCGGCAGCAACAACAGAGACTACCCAAGTGAAGAGAATATTTCATTTTACCAGTGTAAACGTAGGTGCTCTACTTTATCTCTCACTCGGACTATGAGACCGATAGAACAGCAATCCAACACGACTGTAAAGAGATCAGGCGCAGAAACAACGGTTTCACGTGCTTTGTTGGCTGTCACACCACCAATTCATAAAATCTGAACTGCTACTAATTTCTGATTGAGAAATCCAATAGAATTTGTTTCGACCAGGGAATTGAATCCAGCATATCACGTCGCAATTACGAAACTAAATGAATAGTTGGTTAGTTAGTAATAATTATACTAAAACATTAAAAGTTCTTACTTAGCAGATTTGGGTGACTGGATGCTGCTGAGGACAACTTCAACTTTTTTGCTGACGCCTTCAAAGTAGGTGAGGTCAATTGTGTATGGTTGTTCTCTAAAGTTAATGATGACGACGTAGGCCTTCTTGTTGTACCATCTGAAAGAATATAAGATGTCACTGTTAATCTGCTACATTTATTTAAAAATCGAGCTTGAGGGCTCGGTACAGTATTTATTTTTGTAAAAGTTCGAAATAAAATCAAATCAATTTCAATATTCTAGCGTTTTTTTCGAATAGTTCCAAAGGTCGCCAAATCTATGAGCAAAAGCAATGCAGGCGTTGTAATGTAAAATTGCTAAATTAACTGCCTTACAGATTAAGATTATTGGTGTTCCTGCGACAAATTTTTTGCCTTATGATGATTACTAATTTTCCGAGAACAGAGAACTGAACTTTCCGTACGTTTTTAACGAATCTATATGTTACAATAGGAACTACTTAATTCAGTAATTTAATACTCGGAACACTTTTTCTTTTTCATTCTTCAAGAAAAGCTCATACATCAATGTCAGTTATTAAATTGCTGTGGTCGATTCTTGCACCAATTTCGTTGTTGACCAATGGTCTGTAACAAATGCTTATTTGGATATTCATAAGAGGTAAGCGGTTCCACTGAAAACTTCGTCACGCGATGTTTTATGTTGAGTTCAAAACATTTAGGTCTAATTCTGAATTGTCTAGTTGTTTTCTGGATAGGTGGCGAATTCAGCCATTTTACTGTTACTGAAAGTTTGGTTTTTTAATTGAATGATACTTGTTAAAAAAAGACAATGCTTCGTTTTTAGCTTTAAAATATGCACATATAAAATAAAATACTTAATTTTTATTTTTGGGTACGAACGCTATTCAATTTTATTGCAGACAATAATTTCTCCAATAGTGATGTCACTTTTCCGGCAATACGTTTTCCTTATTCTTTATTGCACACAAAAAAAAACAAATATACATTTATATTGCAATTATATAGCTTATGTACAAAGGCGAGCTTAACCCAGAATTGGGTTTTCTTACAGCAAACCTAATTTTCGTAGCGAGATTTGCAAAAGAGGATACACTTATGAATGTGCAATAACGTTACAAGCTTAAAACTTAAATTAATTAATTTTATAAACTAAGCTACAAACGTACAATAAAATATACGTCATACATACAGTATATACATACATACCTATAAAATCCTATATATATAAAAACATACCTACATACATATTGATCATGTTGACAGGAAATGTTCCCTTATTCCTCTCTTGAACACCTCTAACGAAGGGCTATCCCGCAAGGAGTGTGGAAGTGAATTCCAAGGGCGCACAGCACGAACAGTGAAAGATCCATCATACTTATATAAATACGGTTGATTCTTTTCAGTTACAGAATTGATGAAATTCTTCAAAAAGTTGATTATTTTAAATGTTCCGGTCGACCTATAAGGACGCATGAATAAAGCAATGAACGTGCTCCTCAATTTCAATAAATTTAATCATCGATTCATAACTATCGTGTGGACCTATATAGGTTTATATTGCGACCTGAATTCTATAATGCCAAAATTTTTATTAACGTTGTATCACACTCAGTATGGGTCTACAAACATTTGATCCGAGCTACAAATACTTATAGATTGGTTTTGTATTTCTTCTATCTTCTATAGGTATTGATAATGTCATGTTAATCTTGCAAAAATTGATAAATTGGATATATTTTTTTCTCAAGTGTTTATTATTTTGTCTACGCTGGTTTTTCATAGCATTTGAAAAGATCTATAATACCTAGTGATTTAATGAATCAACATGATATTTCACAAAATCATCTATTCTAAGATGACCTTTGTCTTGATATATTGTAGTTTCGGTTATTGTGTGTATTATCTAGAGATGTTTTTGCTCCACAACATTGATGCAATTTAGAGAACTGTAGACTAGTACTACTCACCTTCTGAAAGCGAAAACTCCTTCATTGTATGCCACGGACTCGTATCTGCCATATCTGAAGATCTTGTCAGTGCGGAGTTTTGCTAATGCCTTGTACACGTTCAAGTGAGACTTCTCAGATAAGCTCTGGACATCTACATTTAGGTTCTCAAAGCCATCAGCAACTGGGAGCCAGGTCTTATCACCGTCTGAGAAACCTGACGAAAAGATTAATTGTTATTCTACGTAATTGATCATTGCAATTGAAAAAAAATCTTTTATTATTTTCTGTTTCAACTTTATATTAGAATCTGTCTGTTGCTTTAACCTGTCTGCTGTCTGTTGTTTAAAGATCAGCGTTTTCAAGAAGACGAGATAATTATGGTGTATTTGTACCTGCATTTTTTTCAGCATTCCATTGGAATGGTGTACGTACAGGGTCTCGAGAAGAAATCCAGTAGTTGATAGGATCATCAGTGTCGCAGCCACTGGGATCCACGGTATCTTCCCAGCTTACATAACCGTCAACCATACCGATTTCTTCACCCTAAAATTAGTTCACGTTAGAATATTTAAAAGTTTTAACGTTGGTATTGATAATGTCAATATTGAAATTAACATGCTTGTGCTTACCATGTAAGTAACACCAATCCCGGGACTCAATAAAATAATCATATTGATACCATCAACTAATTCTGGGCTAAATCTTGAAGCAACACGACTGTTGTCATGATTTCCAGCCTGAAATATGATAATATAAGTATGCACTACATTACGGATGAAATATAAAAAAAAACTTAAGTTAAAGTCTTACCACCCAGTTTGCATGCTGATCAATAGGTTTGAATGTGAGGAACTTATCAAGAGCGTACTTAATCTCAGCAGCACTTGAACCACCATTAACATCAGAAATCAGCACAAAGTTGAAAGGCATCTGCGCTCCTTGGCGATCTCCATCACCGAAATACTTCATTGTCAGTTGAGGAGAGGAGTAAGCCTCAGTCAACATGACTCTACTCAAACCATCCTTTTCTTTAAACTCTTCAAAGACTTCTCTCCATTGGTACACCATTTCTACAGTTTCATCGAGGTCTTTTGTGTAGATATGTGAAAGATAGTCGTAATTCTCTGGGTCATCGGTATCGCCAGATAAAGGTTCATCAGGATACTTTCCACCGAAACCTGCCTTGTCAACTTCGAACAAATTCGAGATAGCATCAACCCTGAAGCCTGCGACACCTTTGTCTAACCAGAAACGAATGACATTCTTCATTTCTTCGACCACATCGGGGTTACGGAAGTTAAGGTCTGGTTGAGCGATGAGGAATTGGTGGAGGTAGTATTTGCCGACCTCTTCTCTGTACTCCCAGGCACTTTTATGGAAAACACTGACCTAAGGAATTAAACAGATTATACAAGTGATTGCATAGCACCAGTACTTAACTCGTCAGAAGTCAGTATTATTGCCAATATCGTCGTAGGTGGCATACAAATAATTACCATTGACGATATTAATATGAACAGATTTATCCACCATTTATGATAAAACTAATTAATAACTTATGTGCATTATCAATTAAACTCTCAACAAGAATTATGTCCGTGTCAATAGGTTATGATACTTCTACAATACTACTACTTCTATAATTTACTTTATGTTTAATATAAAATCGACATCGTGTATGCTTACCCAATTATTAGGCGGATGCGTAAACCCATTTTCGTCCACTACTCCATCCTCCCAGATAAAGTAATCGTAATATTTCTCGTGACCTCGGAGCGCCTCTTCAAACCACACACTTTCATTACTCGTGTGGTTTGGTACGAAATCCAGAACTATTTTAATATCTAGAACGGTAAACGATAGTGTTTGTATTTCTTGTTTGTTTCTCTGTCTGTAAGATAGTCCGCAAACACCGAGAGCAAAGTAAGTAAAGTAATCAAATTACTTTTGTGTGACGTCTCTATAAGTATCTTTGAGCTCTTTATTTTCGTTGTAATCCCTAAGGGTAAATAGTCAGTATTGTTTTAACTGTTCAGTTCTACTTCGATGTTCCTCAAAAAGAGTTCGTTATTCAGCGACTACATTTTAATACCACTCAATACATTACTTGAGTTATTTTATTCACGAGTATGTTTGTGGTGAATTAATATTTTAATTTTTTATTGCTTTATGCAGCTTGCTAGTTTGACAAAAGATTTCTTTATTTTATCACTATTACATTCTTGCTCTCTTATTTTAAACTCATGAAAATAAACCTCACCTAATTCCTTAGCTTTCGCCATAAGGTTTTCAAAATCTTCCATGGTTCCGTATTCTTCATGAATAGCATAGAAATCAGCGATGTCATAGCCAAAGTCGTACATCGGTGACTTAAAAATGGGTGACAGCCAAGTAGCACCAACACCCAACTCTTTAAAGTACTCCAAACTTTCCGTGATACCTGGAGACAAAACGGTAATAAGTAAAAAAAAAAAACTATAAACATTTTTGAAGCAACTTAAGCTATTTTTTAAGTAAAGTTAGTTAGTTTTTTTGTTGACTGCCTCGTTGATCTAGTGGTCTCAAGCGCGACTGCTGAGCACGAGGTCCTGGGTTCGATTCCCAGGTCGGGCTAAGTATTATTGGGTTTTTCCATCAGGAATTCCTCAGTAGCAGTCTCGGAGTATGGTTTATGCCCAATTGATGGTAACAGACTCTCCCCTATTATATGAGATTTAAACATAACTTGTGAAATCTGGGTACACCTCTGCTTAATATTTCGGGTTCACTGTACAGGCGTGACGTTATGTTATTTTTCCATGAGGACAGATAACGAAATTGAATAATTTGTAATGTCTTACCGTTCAAGTCTCCAATGCCGTCTCCATTGCTGTCCTTGAACGACCTTGGGTAGATCTGGTAGAAGATAGTAGTCTCCCACCAATCAAGTTCCTTTTCATTATTAGAGCGACCACTAAGTGCTATCGCGAACAGCACCGGAAGAACTATGATGCTCCTCATAGTGACCCTGCGAAAACAGAAAATGTTAAAATATTATTTACTAAATAAAAAGTGCAGCTATAAGTGTTTTTATCAAGATTAAACAAAGGGTTTGGACGGTGATAACGACGGATTTATTCTTCGTTTGTCTCAAAGTGTTGTTCAACATTTCAAAAAATTCTTAGTTCGTCCCATATGACTTTTAAATTCCTGCTTCGTCCCAAATTACAAGTGATTTAAAAGTACAGTCTACAAAAAAACTAATGTATTATTTCTTTCTTTCTGACTTATCGTAAATACTAAAACAGTATACGCAACAATAAACCTTCCTGCTATGAGAAAAAAAGTAATTAGACTTATAACTAAGAAAACAAATAGTTCCAATAATACTTAAACAAATTACACTTACATATTTAAAAAATAATAACATTGAAATAAATACTAACAAATTTAACGACGAGACGACAAACAAATGGACTCTCACAAAACTTTAAATCAACTAAATATCGTTATTGAAGTTCTATCACCACGTAAGTAATTTTTTGGCGATTTTGACAATTTGATACCGTTTGCCAGGGAATCTGAAGACGCGTTGTTTCAGCTTATTAGAAACAAGCAACTCTTTTTCTAATTTGAAGTGAATAAAATGGGTACAATTACGCAGTTTTTTACACTGTAAAGTTGTTTATTTTTGACTTACGTGGTGTTAGAACTTCACCGATGATATTATGTGATGTTACAGCATCCTTACATAAACCCTCAACACACAATAAAATAAAAGACAAAACTTGACACCCATCAGGCCATGACTAAAATACGAGTAAGCGAAGAGTTGGCGTGCAACACCGTGCAATGAAAATCAACATACCTACTCTTCTCATACTAAGTGTAATAATCAGTGATGATAGAAGTAGGTCGAGCTATTTTAGTTCAACGACCGCAAACGTTAATAATAAGGAACTAATAAACAAATAAAAAAATAATAAGGACTTTCCCCGTAACATGATCTTGTATAACGTTAGAATAAGTTTGTAACGGCTATTGATGCTTGTCCATTCGAAAGAGATACCGTGGCCCCGGAATGCAAAGGGCGATGAAGGAACATGGATGGGTTTTAGTCAGTAAAAGACTGACACTCCCTCCTGCTCTGCCCAGAGCGGGGGGAGTCATTTGATGATTTCCCATCCGAAAAAAAAAAGCTTGTCCATACATGTCAAATTGTTACAGAAAATTTAAATAAGATAGGTACTATTTGAAAAATAATGTTTTAATGTATGTATATGATTATGTAATGTGATGTAGCCTGAAACGTGTCCGTCTTATACTTAGTCGTGGGAGGGGTGGGGGGATTTATGTGTTCGATTGTAATTCCTTAAGACGTGAATAGCTTTTTACAAAGTCATTTCTAATTAATAATATGTAAGTATTTCATTCAAATCCCCGGATTCCGGGAGTGTTTATATCAAGACAACGTATCACAAGTACAAAAAAAAATTGCTCTACCTACTCCAATCACTGGTCACAATTTAAACAAATGTATAGTTTGGTTCAAACTTAATGGCGGCTCGGAAGTTAGCTGCGGGTGACGGTCTGCGCAGGAATAACGCTTTAAACTTTATGACGATTCGGAACATCGAATGTAAAGATGCGCAGACAACAATTTTAGGTATCAATGGGGCGCAGATGACGCATCGTTTTGTCTATATAATGCGCAGACCGTCACTTGCAGCTAACTTCCGAGCCGCCATTAAGTTTGAACCGAACTATATTATAAATTGTTGAACTAATGACTACACTTGTGAGATGATGAATGAAAAGCAAAATTATGATGCAGATATCAGAGAAAAGTTGGAAAAGGGACGCTCCAAAAAGCCCCGATGTCCTTCATAAAGGTCAAATGCTACTCACAACCAGTGCTAAGGCTGCTGAACGAAAAGGATAGTTATATTGAAGTTCCGTATTGTCGGTCTGACCCCATGGGAAAATTATGTTTGTACGCAAACCAACACATCAAACTATACAAAACCAGTACAAGCGGATCTCTCATCGAGCAGGAAATCCATAAAAAGCGAGGCCATTTTAAACTGGAAATGTATAGCTTGATGTGTCGCTGTGTGGCTATGTTATAATGTTACTTACCCCATAATATCTGCTACTGGGTGAAGAGTACGCCCAACATACGGCTTTATAGGTAAACATATCTTATATTTGAGATAAATGATGCAAAATGCCGCCGATAAACAGAAATTACTTGGGTTTTATCTAGATCTATACTTTCCAGATCTAGATACCACACAGTTTTGCAAGTGTTATCGACCTGGTTCTTTTTGCTATTGATTCCTCGTATTGTGCTCTAACATTTATCCTAGGTATCATTTTAAGCAAAAGGTAAAAAGTTAATCATGCTAAAAGTTTACATTGGCCTTTCAAACTGTTTAACTTATACTCGTATTGTGTTCTAAGTCACACTTTGACTGTTCGTAAGGGGTAACCTGGGGAGGAAAGGGGGCCTGTGTCCCAGCAGTGGGAACATTAATAGGCTGATGATGATGATAATTATGAAAAGGTAACCTTTCCTTTTTTTAAACGCTATTACAATTTTTCTTGTATTTGAGTGTTTTAAGAGTCTAACACTCAAAAACAAGAAAAAAAAATATTTTTGTTTTGAGCGCTACCTAGAGAAATAATCAAACTTTCTCGGGCAATTTTTATTTTTATTTTGTGGCCATATCTAAACCATTATCACACATATAAACTGAGATTTCCACGACCATGATGACCAGACCATTTCGTTTGAAGTCTTGTTCGAAATTTGAAAATCTGAACATTTGATTTTTAAATCTTCCTTTTTCACTAAGCATTGCATTTGTTTAAATAGAAAAAAAAATAAAAAAAAAGTAAAAAAAAAAAAGTAACAAGGCCAAGGGGGTCCAAAGGATATTAATAATCGTGAGTGACCTTTTGAAAACCTGGGGTTCGTTGCTAATTTACAAGGTGAACTTTTTCGGTGTGATACCTTTGAAACTGTTACTTAAGCTGTTCTTGTTTATTTTAGGGTTAAGTACCTACTTATTTTTTCATAAAAGGTAAGATCCCTACAAATGTAAGAACTCACCTACTCTTTATACAAACTCGACTGACAGCAAAGCAAAACGACACCTTTTATCATTTAGCAAATATTATGCGTGTCGTACCCCAAAAATAGATCATTTTGTAGTTTCATTTGCCTTAGCAATTTTTTTTTTTAAATATCTATGTGTCATACTTAAAGGCTGAATAAATAAGTAGGTACATCAACCGTCAATGCATCAGTAGTCCACAGCTGGACATGATCCACTCCAAACACGCCTCAGTTCAAAGTTTCCCCTCTTTCATTCACCTATTTCCAGCTATCCCCGAAAATCGAACTCAAAAAGTTATTTAAAACTCTTTTGTTACTACCGTCGAAAGTTCCCAAACGAATAAAGCTAAAAGCCTAACAGTCAGCGAAACACCAATCCCATGAAAGCGACGCAACAAAAACTGGAGCTCGATAAAACAAACACTGTGCTCGATACCCTGTCGTTCGCAGCGCATCGGAGGCCGGAGTCCGGAGCTCGGTTTTGCTTCGCCCCATGCGGTCTGGAGCAACAGCGGTGCTCTGTGGTTTGACATTGTATACCTTGTAAGGCCTCGTTCGACGATGCAACTCGTGATGCGACAAGCGACCGCGTTACTTGTTTCCTTTGCATGTGTTCTGATGCTCTGTAAAGTTAAGGTTAATCCGACTCGTATGTACAGACTATGGTCCCGGCTGTCATTTATAGATCTGTTACAGTCGTTACAAGTAATCAGTGGCCCGCAAGTCTGACAACTAGTCTTACCAAAGGATATCGTTTCACCTAGTACTAACTGGGTTGTTGCGCACCTGATGACCTACTCACTCACTGCATCAGGATTTGCGTGGCTGAGTTTTGGGCTAAATAAATTTGAACGTTTTGCCATAGATACGCTAAGAAGAAGAACTGTAGGCTTAGCCAAGTTGACAATCTACAATCGTTAACGCTAGTAAAAAAATAAGCAAATGTATGGGAATGACATCATCTCAACGTTAAATCACGTAATCAACATAACCGAATAGAAAATTCGTAGACAAGTTTACATCGTTCAAAATGATAGAATAGAATGTTGAATGTTTCTACAATGTTGATCGCTATAGGTACTCTTTGGTAGGAACGCTCACCATAGACTAAAGTGTAGGTTTTTTCTACAGACATTAGAGAACGAGCGATCGACTCAGGCGTGTCAACTTGGCTACCAATTTAGCGCTTTCTACAATCGCTTACGCCGAGGGGTTTACGATTGTACAAAGAGAATCGATATGAAACGTTTGTAACTTGGCTAGGCCTGCTGGGTTGTGGAGGTCAGATAGGCAGTCGCTCTATGTAAAATACTGGTATTCAGCTGCCTCCGGTTAGACTGGAAGCCGACCCCAACATTTGTAGTTGAGAAAAGGCTTTAGGCAGATGTTTGAGTGTAGTTTATCAAGCATTCTGTTTGATGTTTCTCAGCGGCCATGTTGTTTTGTATAATTCAAATTCAAGTGCGTACACAGCCTTAGTATTCGTGTTAAGCATGGTACAGTGCGCGGGTGCGGTGGCTGCGGTCAGCCGAACAATATTGTATATTTACCACGCTGCAATTTTCAGTAAATTCTGCGTCAGAGGATTTGAGCTCAGTCTATACGTATATTGAACGAGAGTTGTGTCTTTAGCTTCAATATTAGGTATAACGTCTATATTGGCTACCAAAAACTGCACTAGTTTTTAAGTAGTCATAATTCAGGAAACCCACTATAGAAGTTTGGTGGTCGGCATTAAACTAGGACCGGGCATTATCTACGTCAAACTAATCAGTAAACTAATAATTCTTCTGAGCGTGCCGATGGCAATCTAAATATAGTCAGCCCAGAATTCGGCAGCGAGTTTCAATACTATCATATTCATATCTCTAAAGCACCTCTATGATTTCAAAGTAACTCATAACTTCAAGAGATATTATGAACGACATAGTGTCGTGAGAGTCGAATGTTACATACATAGTCGTGTCCTACACAGCTAATTCATAATTAATGTATAAATGCAAATTAATTACTCATTAGATGGCTGCATTTCATTCCCTTCATCCGGAGTAAGGGTGAAATAATTTTGCGGAGACGATTCGTTTTACTTAAAGTATACTTTATACTTGAAGCAAAACGAAACGTCTATCGAATATCATAATCAGTCTCGGCTAACGGGAGCTAGAAGCATCATCATCATTTTCTTGCTTTATCTCAATGTATTTGGGGTCGGCGCAACATGTCTTCTTCCACCGACAGACTTCTCGACAGACTGCTTGAAGCAGAAATCAATAAATACGTTACGGGTAAATGTTTTTTTTGTAACCGACATCTTCTATCGATCGACAGAAACGGAGCGATATTTTAAGTATGTTTAAATTGGTTTTCGTATTTATTGATCAGTGCAATTGGGCCTCAGGGGCTGCCGGACTGTTCGAAAGAGATACCGTAGCCCCGGAACACAAAGGGCGATGAAGGAACATGGATGGGTTTTAGTCAGTAAAATCTGACACTGCCTCCCGCTCCGCCCAGAGCAGGAAGAGTCATTTGATGATTTCCTCACCGAAAAAAAAAAAGACTTAGTAAAACCGGTGAGGTCAAACCAACAACAACAGTGCATCATTCTGAACCTACCCACATAGAAATGATGTACAGAATACATGGTAACAGTTTGTGCCTTGGTGTACCTTCCAGACTGTATATTTCTACTGCCGTCTACAATTCATCCGTACATTAATAGGTGAAATAAAAATGCCATTTCAGTACACAATAACAAACTTATAATACTCATAAAATTGTTACAGCTGTATTACGCAGTTCTGCAGCAAAAACTTGCTTCGTCCAATCTTTAAGTAAATGTAGACCATGTTATTCAATAGTTTACAGAAGTTTATCAAAGCGATGATAGTTAAGCAACTTTGAGCACTAAAGCTTCGCTGCCGAGTACCTCCACGTTGTTTGCTTGAAGAACATCCCTGGAAAGATTAGATGGAAAACTGGGTTATAGAGATTAATAAACAAACAAATAGCTTGCTTGTGACCGCGGCTGTGCCTGCAGGGATTCAAATAAGGGATTTTAAACAGTCTCTAAACTTTTTCTTGAAACGGAAACAATGAAAAAACGCAATTTACTAAACTTTTTCAATAAGTTTCTTCTAATATTGCGGTCTTGTCGTTTGTGCTAAAGCCAGTGAGAACAATTTTCAATTTTTGTAAATTTTGGTTGTTTTGGAACTGTGGATAAAACGTGAACTGTGGTTTTATTTGAAACAAAAAGCATTTCTTAAGAACAAAACACTTGTAATTTCTTGTAAATACTAAAGTAGTCAACTCAAAAAGAAAAGAGTACAGCTACTAGGAATGAGCAAAACAGCTTTAGTCTTTTGTTTGAGAGCCAGAGCGTTCAACCGTAGATCTCTACGGAGGTCAGTAGACAGGAAACTCCATGGACACTCTTTGAAATTGTTACAAACTCATGTAGGTAATAAAAAAACATTTTTGCAAAAAATAAAACCGGTTTCAAAAACACAACAAAGTGAAAAATAACTTTAGCTTCAGAAGTCAGTGACTTGTGTGTTTGATTCAGTTTCTTTGCCACCGATTTCTGAAGCTTAAGTTATTTTTCACTTTGTTGTGTTTTTGAAGTCGGTTTTATTTTTTGCAAAAAAGTTTTTTATTTTCAATATTATAATATCCTATACAAATATTAGCTACACATTTATTTTAACATAACAACACCACGCCTGTACCTAACCCACGAAGGGTTGGGCTAAAGTGTATTCTACCCAATAGTACCTACACTACTTTCTCAAGTACAGTACTTTCTCAAGTTATTATGCCTTGTGACTGGGACTGTGCTTTGATTTTCTTTTTTGTATTTTTGACATTCAAAAGTGCCGTAATGGTCTAATTGAAATAAACGCTTTGAGTTTGAGTTTGAGTTTGACCCACATTTCGTCAGTTATGTTAAGTCCCGCATGTAATGTCATTGCGGTCTCACTGAAATGTCATTGCGGTATTGCAATTTTAAAAATGCATAGGCCGATGCTGCAGCGAAGTGCGTCATGTCAATAAACTGTGTTTCGTTTTCAGATAAGTACTTATTTATTTAGTAGGTTTCTTCGTGTCTATTATTACTAATATAATTATGTTATCCTCTGTGACAAAAAATATTCATTGTATATTATTTATTTATTACACAGTTAGAAAGGCCCATTTAATAGAATAACATTATTTATTTACTACCTACTACCCTCATCCGTGGGGGGACCTACTGAAAACCAGCGCTGAGTGTTTTACACCCAGCATATGCTGAGTTGGTTACCCTTTCGTTATGGGCATGCTCAGCGCAGTTGAGCTGTTTAATTCATTGTTCTGTTTGTTGTTATATGTATGTGTACGTGTTGCTCTATTGTGTTGCTGCTGTCCATTAACGAATAAATGATTATTCTATTCTATTCTATAATAGGGGGCGAGTACGGGCGCAAATCCAAACTCCGTGGCTGCGACAGAGAAATTCCTGATGGAAAAACCCAATAACACCTTGCCCGACCTGGGAATCGAACCTAGGACCTCATGCTCAGTATTCGCCACCACTAGACCAACGAGGCAGTCATTTATTTTATATTGTTAACAATACAAAGGTCATGATAATAGGCTTATCCCCAATAAAATTGAACCTAACATACCTAACTGTCGAAATGTGGGTGTACTGTACACATCTGCATACCCCTCAGATTATACAGGCGTGATGTTATGTTATGATGCTGTGAAAACACTAAAAATCTAAGCGATTGCAGCAATCACGACCGATTTGCTGTCTATAATTGAAGAGTTCCATTGTATATCTCCGAAGATCAGAATCAGATCGTCACCAAATTTGAACGGGACCACCGCGAAGTAATTTTATTCCAAAAAAAAAAAGAATAATCGAAATCGGTTCACAATTGGAGAAGTTATCGCAAGTACACAAAAAAAAACTCCTCTTTTTGGAAGTCTGTTAAAAAAGGGTTAAATAATATTTGTGCTTTTCAACCCTATTCTCAGGGCATAAGGATGAAAACAAAATAATAACATAAGTTTGAACCTGGTTATCCATTTCAGAAACAAGTATAATTGTTGTCTCAGAAGTATTCGACTGCACTAACAACCGTTGCTCGAGAGTTATCAAACTTATTGAGGTAAATACGAATTGTTGATAAAATAAGTGAGACGGAAGTCGCTTAAGAACTATTCAGCTAGAAATTATCAGATAATTAAACTTATAATGTCACTTACACTTACTCGTCTTCCGTGATTGTTTATTATTTGGATAGTATAAGTTTAGTTTTAAACTGTGAAAACTAATTATTGTAGCGGAAACTATTGAAAGTCCTGAGTTTGATATGAATGGTACAGAATATCATATAAACAAAGTATCCAAAAGTAGCTCGCAGGAAAAGAAAGTAGTTAGGAAGGTAGTGAGGGAAGGACATGATTATAGGGAACCACTAAAGAAGTTTTGGCACATAACAAGATAATCATCGTTCACGGTTTTGCTCCAAATTTGAGGGTAATATTGAGTCTGTTGACCTTTAACCAACTGGCATTATGCCCAAACTTCCATAATATGAGAATTCGGAACTATCATCTTAGGTTTGGGGTAAGCTTTCATAATAACATTGTGCTACCTCCCTCTATTGTCTAAGATCTATAGAATGGACTTTGTTGGTTGGTATTAATATCGTCCCGACAGAATTTCGGTCACGGCTACACTCGGCAGCAACAACAGAGACTACCCAAGTGAAGAGAATATTTCATTTTACTAGTGGAAACATAGGTGCTCTACTGTCTCTCTCACTCGGACTATGGACCGATAGAACAGCAATTCAGCACGATTGTAGAGATATCAGGCGCAGAAAAAACGATTTCACGTGCGTTTTGGATTGTCATACCACCAATTCAAAAAAACTGAACTGCTACTGAAGAATTTCTGATTGAAAAATCCAATAGCATTTTGTTCGACCTAGGAATCGAACCCATCACATCACGTTGCAACAAAGACACCAACGAGCAGTTGGTTAGTTATATAGTAATCATAGTACTATATTATAAACAATTCTTACCTAGCAGATTTGGGTGACTGGATGCTGCTGAGGACAACTTCAACTTTTTTGCTGACGCCTTCAAAGTAGGTGAGGTCGATGGTGTATGGCTGGTCTCTGAAGTTGATGATGACGATATAGGTTTTCTTGTTGTACCATCTGGAAGATTATAAGATGTTACTGTTAATCTGCAATGCTTGTTTAAAAATCGTGCTCGAGGGCTCCAATCTATTGCAATAGTGCTTCATTCCAAATATTCCAGTGATTTTACTAATAATTTCAAATTTGGCCAAATATTTGAGCAAAATTTGCAATTCAGTCGTTGTATTGTAAAATTGCTAAATTAACTGCCTTATAGATATAGATAATTGGTGTTCCTCCGACAAATTATTTGCCTTGTGCAAGAGATTACTAATGTTTCAAGGACAGAGAAGTGAACTTTCCGTACTATTTTTAACGAATCTCTCTGTAATTCAGTAATTTAATACCCGGAAAAGCTCAAACATCAATTTCAATTTTTAAATTGCTGTTGTCGATTCTTGGACCAATTTCGTTGTTGACCAATGGTCAGTAACAAATGCTTGTTTGGATATTCATATATGAGGTAAGCGGCCCTACATCTGAAGTGGGAATATCGCGTGGACCTATTTATGTTAATATTGTGACCTGAATTCTGCAATGCCAATTTTTTTCAAGGACGCTGTATCAATTCCCGCAGTTAGTCAAATAGGTAGGTCTACAAACATTTGATCCAAGCTACAAATACTAATAATTTTTTGTTGTTTTTCTTCTATCTCTAGAGGTATTGATAATGTCATGTTAATTTTGCAAAAATTAATAAATTGGATATTTTGTTCCTCTCAAGTGTTTTGTGATTTTGTCTATGCTGGTTTTTCATAGCATTAAAAAGATTGATAGAACATAGTGACTCGATGAATCCATCACACGATATTCTACAAAATCATCTATTTCATGATGGATTTTGTCTTGATATGTTAAGTATTTTCGGTTTTTGTGTGTAGTATCTAGAGATGCTTTTCTCCACCACTTTGATGCAATTTCGAGAATTGTAGCTAGACTCACCTTCTGAAAGCGAAAACTCCTTCATTGTATGCCACGGACTCGTATCTGCCATATCTGAAGACCTTCTCAGTGCGCAGTTTTGCTAATGCCTTGTAAACGTTTGAGTGAGACTTCTCGGATAAGCTCTGGACATCTACATTCAGGTTCTCAAAACCATCAGCTACTGGAAGCCAGGTCTTGTCACCGTCTGAGAAACCTGAGGGAATAATTAAATGTTATTCTACAGAGTTGATAATTGAAATCGAAGAAAAAAAATTGATTCTTTTCTCTTTCAACTACGTAAAAGAACCTGGCTGTTGTTTGAAGATCAGCGTTTTCAAGAAATGTAGGTTTGACGAGTTATGGTTTTTTTTGTACCTGCATTCTTATCAGCGTTCCATTGGAACGGTGTACGTTCAGGGTCTCGAGAAGAAATCCAGTAGTTTATAGGGTCATCAGTGTTGCAGCCACTGGGATCCACGGTATCTTCCCAGCTTACATAACCATCGACCATACCGATTTCTTCACCCTTAAATTAATTCACGTTAGTTTATTCGAAATTTTAGTGTTAGTTATTGATAATGTCAATATTAAAATTAACATAGTTTGTGCTTACCATGTAAGTGACGCCAATACCGGGACTCAATAAAGTAATCATATTGATACCATCAACTAATTCTGGGCTAAATCTTGAAGCTACACGACTATTATCATGATTTCCAGCCTGAAATATTATAATTAAGACATACATTACATTACGGATGCAAATATTTCAAGCAAAACAAATTCAAAAAAGTTAAAGTCTTACCACCCAGTTCGCATGTTGATCAATAGGTTTGAATGTGAGGAACTTATCAAGAGCGTACTTAATCTCAGCAGCACTTGAACCACCATTAACATCAGAAATCAGCACAAAGTTGAAAGGCATCTGAGCACCTTGGCGATCTCCATCACCGAAGTACTTCATCGTCATTTGAGGATTGGAGTATGCCTCAGTCATCATGACTCTACTCAAACCATCCTTCTCTTTAAACTCTTCGAAGACTTCTCTCCATTGGTACACCATTTCAACAGTTTCATCGAGGTCTTTTGTGTAAATGTGTGCAAGATAGTCGTAATTCTCGGGGTCATCTGTATCGCCAGACAAAGGTTCATCAGGATACTTTCCACCGAAATCTGCCTTGTCAACTTCGAACAAATGAGCGATTGCATCAACCCTGAAGCCTGCGACACCTTTGTCTAACCAGAAACGAATGACATTCTTCATTTCTTCGACTACATCGGGGTTACGGAAGTTAAGGTCTGGTTGACCAATGACGAATTGGTGGAGGTAGTATTTGCCGACCTCTTCTCTGTACTCCCAGGCACTCTTTCGGAAAACACTGACCTGAGGATTTAAATAGACTATAGAAACGTTTGCATTGAACGATTACTTAACTCGTCATAAGTCAGTATTATTGCCAATGTATAAAATAATGAGGCATAAAATTAATAACCATTGACGATTTTATTATGAACAGGTTTACCCACCATAAATGATATAACTAATTAATCATTTTATGTGCATTATCAATTAAACCCTCAACAAGAATTATGTTCGTGTCAATAGGTTATGCTATTAATATCTACTTCTATAATTTACTTTATATAAATTAATTTTATAAACCAACGTCATGTATGCTTACCCAATTATTAGGTGGATGCGTAAACCCATTTTCGTCCACTACTCCATCCTCCCAGATAAAGTAATCGTAATATTTCTCGTGACCTCGGAGCGCCTCCTCAAACCACACACTTTCATTACTCGTGTGGTTTGGTACGAAATCCAGAACTATTTTAATATCTAGAACGGTAAACGATAGTGTTTGTATTTCTTGTTTGTTTCTCTGTCTGTGAGATAGTCCGCAAACACCGAGAGCAAAGTAAGTAATCAAATTACTTTTGTGTGACGGCTCTATTCTATCTATTTCCGTTTTAATCCTTATAGGTAAATAGTCAGTATTGTTTTGACTGTTCATTTCTACTTCGATGTTCCTCAGAAAGAGTTCGATAATCAGCGAGTAGATTTTAATACCACTCGATGCTTGTGTTATTTTATTTGCAAGTATGTTTGTGATGAATTAATGTTTTCATGTTTATTATAAAGAAGCTTGCTAGTTCGACAAATGATTTTTTTATTTTATCATTATTTTATTCTTGCTCTTTTATTTTTAAATCATGAAAATAAAACTCACCTAATTCCTTAGCTTTCGCCATAAGGTTTTCAAAATCTTCCATAGTTCCATATTCTTCTTGAATGGCATAGAAATCAGCGATGTCATAGCCAAAGTCGTACATTGGTGACTTGAAAATAGGTGACAGCCAAGTGGCACCGACACCCAACTCTTTCAAGTATTCCAAACTTTCTGTGATTCCTGGAGAAAATACGGTGATCATTCAAAAAACTCCCATGTACATATTTGAAGCAAATAAAATTATTTTTCCATGAGGACAGATGAAGAAACCAACATATTTTTAATGTCTTACCATTTAAGTCTCCAATGCCATCACCATTGCTGTCCTTGAACGACCGTGGGTAGATCTGGTAGAAGATGGTCGTCTCCCACCAATCAAGTTCCTTTTCATTAGAGTGAGCACTGAGTGCTAGCGCGAACAGCACCGGAAGAACTAGGAGGCTTCTCATCGTGACCCTGCGGAAGTAGAAAATATTGAAATATATACTAAAAAAAAGTGTAGGTACGGTCGAACAAGCTATTTGGTTTACATTTTACAATGTAATTTGTTGATTAAACTGTAAACTAAATAGTACAGTCGTGGTCTTTTACGCCTGATCAGTTAAAAAATTTCGCTTAAATCATGCGGAGGCGCCGAGCCACGGCCCTTAAAGTTTGGGGCTATTAGGAAAGCGTGAACTTTGGCGCGCAAAATAAGAATAACTCTGGTTTGACGTGCGTCGTCAGTCCGCTCGGCCGATCGGTATCTTTTCATTCAATATTTCTATACAAAGTCAACGGGGCGGGACTAGAGAGCGACAATACAGAAAATAGAAAATGTTGTAAGTGCAGGCAAAAATTAGCTTAGTGGTGATCAGGCGTCGGTGTCCTCAATAGTACATAAACCTTTTTTCAGTGGAGTTTGACATGAGAAATTAAAAATATTATTGAAAATAAATGAAAAATTAATTATTATATGAGTAGATAAAGTGTTTGCACGGCGCGAACGTCGGGGTTACAAAAATAAATTCACTTAACTCTCACAAAACTCGTGTTATACCATCCTTTCGTAACCCCCTAACACACAGTAAAACAAGAGATAAAACTTGGCACCATCAGGCCATGACTGAACCTCGAATAAGCGAAGTGTTGGCATGCAACATCGCGCAATGAAAATCAACATTACCTACTACCTACTCGTAGATATTCATCTCAAACCAAGTCTAATAATAGACACAAATGTGTTATAAATTGTTTAATGACCGCAATTGTTCTTCTTCTTCTGTACGTGTCGATGAACTCAAATTGTGTTAGACCAGTTTGTAGCCACCTGCACAGCTCTAAAATTTCATCATCATCAGCCTTTAATGTTCCCACTGCTAGGACACGGCCTCCTCTCAATGAAAGGGAAGGGAGGGCTCTAAAATTTGATTCGATTAAATCGTGATAAGGTGCAAGTCGTTGTGCAGGACAGGAGGTGGAGCAAATCCTGCAGAAAGTCTCCACACTGGCAATCTGTTTGGGATGAATCGAGGATCATTTGGCCTAATTATATCTACAGCGGCCAACCTGGGCTCATGACAATAAATTGTCATAATTACTGAGATGATGAATGAAAAGCAAAGTTATGATGCAGACATCAGTAGAAAAGTTAGCAAAAGGACGCTCCAAAAAAAACCTTAATATGTCTTTCTTACAGGTCTAATGCATAGTAGTTATTCAAAAACCAGTGCACCTTTAAAAATATTTATAAGGGAGGACGAACGAAAAGGATAGTTATATTAAGGTTCAGTATTATCAGTCCATTCCCATAGGAAGAAGCGAATGTTCAAATATGTACGCACAACAACCTATCAAGCTATAAAAAACCAGTTTAAGCGGGTCTCTTATTGTACAGGAAATCCATACAAAGCGAGGCCATTTTATCCTGTAAATTTATAACTTGATTTGTCGCCTTATGTCTATCTTGTAATGGTACTTACCCCTTAATATCTGCTACTGGGTGAAGTGTACGCCCAACATCCGGCTTTATAGGTAAACATATCTTATATTTGAGATAAATGATACAGAATCCCGATAAACAGAAAACACTTGGGTTTTATCTAGATTTTCATAATACCACATAGTTGTGCAAGTGTGATATTTTGTGATAATGGCCGCTATTGTCTTGTTAATATGGTCTGGAAAATTCGATAAAGGTACTGTTAATTTATGTTATAAATTGTAAATAGTACGAATAGATATTTCGCTGTTTACATGGTGTAGTCTTGTATAATATTTTACGGTTTAAAGGACAAACGGTCCCAGCATTCATCAATATCCAACTTGAAATAGGATAAAAAAAAAAAAATGTGACACTGCCACATGATTCCAAAATAAATTTAACGAAAATTCCATGCCATCGACACGCTAATAAGAAGTAAAGTCGTACGTTGAGCTCCTTGAGTTACGATACGAGTCGAGCTACACAATAACTGACAAATGCTTGCACTGAGTGGACATGTCCACTCAAATTTGTGTAACGTTCTTTCTTCAAAAGACCATCTTGGACGCTAACCTGCAAGTTATTTTTTGGAAACCGACCGCACCAAATAAAAAAAAGTGACGTGTAAAGGCCTTTATCTACACCCATGCTATTAATCCTCTAAAAAGTATAGTAATTAAAAAAAATAACTTATAGGTTAATTCGAATTCACGTCGTATCCTATTGGGCTATTACTACTACGTATAGAGAAGACAGCGCGAACAAAATCTGTGCTCCATTCAACTGCGGTCGGCCGGCCGCAGTTCACTCAGTCGCTTGCTCGCCACAGCATCTATATACAGCGTGGAGATTTCAATACGACAATAAATTAAACTTCGTATACCTTAGGACGTTCCCAGTCTACATACAAAAATTCATTTGAAAATATCCAGTAGTTTAGTCACAGGAGATTATTTTTCATTTTTAACATTTGCTACATGATGTATCTGTTATTAAGGAAGCACTGACAGGTTAACGACCCCCGCATCGGTTACATCAAAACATTAAAGACACGTTGCCAACTAGCTACTTAAAATCTTTCGCCAAATTAGTTAATATTTGTTTCCAGTTTTATGCGCAGTTTTATTATTATTTAGTTTGTGTGTGTTTTTTTTTAACTTTTGAAGTTTGGATTTTTTTGATGGTTTAGAATTATTCCTATAAACTAGTATTGTCCGTGTTTTCATTTATTGTCGTATTATCATCTCCACTCTGTATACGGAATTAGTCACCCTCCGCGCGCCCCGCACTGCCGCGCTTATTGTACAGATTTTGTTCGCGCTGTCTTCTCTAAACGTAGTAGTAATAGCTGAATGTCGTATCCCGCCATTGGTGTACATCAGAATCTGCCAACATTCAACAAGGTGCAAATAATCAAGTGCATTTCAATAATTGTACGATCCAAAATATAAATAATTATTTCAATTTCTTCAAATCACAGAGACTCGTGCGGCGCCGCGCGCCCCTCTGACTTTTTGACGCAGGCATAGTAGGTACGTCATCGCGCTAACAGGTACACAGGAGAAATGTGATCGTCGCCGCGTCGTATCCGTATGATCGACGGCGCGCGGCTGCGGAAAGGTGGGAGCGAGACGAAAACACGCCATGTCCTATTAATACTGTACAATGTACCTATATAGGTTAATTTTATTTATTTATTTTTTTTAGCCTGCACACACCTATTCGTATATATACATATTGTCTTTGTAGTGGATATTATATTTCATTTATGTTAAAACTAAAGTATTACTACGTACTTTATTTTCTTTTAAAATATGCTGTCTTGGCTTATCTCTGTATTTATTTTTTGTTAAGTACCTACCAGTGTTACGTTCGAATACAAAAATACTTCTAACTTACTTACCTACATTTTTATTTATCCGAACTCGTAAATATACATTTAATAAATTTACTCGTTATCTATTTATTTGTAACCATTTATTTATATATTATGTTTGAAACTGTTTTTCATTCACTTCCCCTCAAGGTTCATTGGAAGACCAGCGTCAGACAGCATCACCTGTCTGGCATGAATGCTGAAATGGACCTTTTTGGCGCAGCCGTGAGGCACACAGCTCATATTATGTTTTCCTTCTTAATTTGTATGTTTGTACGAGTATATTATTGTATGTGTGCTATAATAGCTGACGTCAAATAAATATTTTTTCTTTCTTTCTTTCAATATATAATTATATGATCACCTATACATAGTTTATTTGTATTAAATACTCAGCAATTAAACTTTCCATTAATTTACATAGACTTCGTACAACACTACCCTATGGTTTCAGAACCTTTTATGGAAGATTCATATCATGGATGTAGATAAAGTCCTGTATGCAACTGCACAAGGTATTAAAACACTCATGTGAAACTATTATCACCCACTTTCGTGTTTTAATACAACAGTTGCATAAATAAATATTTCAAACCAACTTACAGAATTAATTATTAATTGTTACAGAGAAGCGATCTCATTAACACATTATTTATTTTTATTAAGTTTCAGCTTTAAGTTTACTTTTTGGGTGATATGCGTACGTAAGTATAATTAAAAATCAAGATCGTTACGATTCCCTTATAATTTTATACTACATCATCACTCAAACTCAAACTCAGGCATTTATTTCAATTCAATTCATTTTTTTTTTTCTGAAATAAACATTTTTTATTTTTATTTTTTATTACGCCACTTTTGAATGTCAAAAATACAAAAAAGCAAAACTACAGTCCCAGTCACAAGACATAATAACTTGAGAAAGTACTGTAGTTGCCCATTCTATGGAGAAGAACGGGCAAGAAACGCTACTGAATATCATTATTTTATAGTTTTCTACAATAGTACATTTTAATACAAGTGGAGAAAGTTTGTTATTGCATTCGAGGCGGAATTAACACCCGAGCCGAGAGGGTGTTTTTGAGCCGAGAACTGCAATAACAAATGTCCACGTGTACCAAAAGACGTTTTTCAATACACTTTTGAAGAAATAAAATAACGAAAAATATTTCTGTTATGAATTAATAAGTAACTATGATTTTAATTTTCTTGTTTTTCCGCACTTTGCTTTCGCCAGGTATTAAGCCGTTAATCAACCTAATATAAAAAAATAGTTTTCTTTTATTATTCCCGCACACGTGCGGAAAAGAAACGCACACGTGTGATATACATTGCATGTTAAACCTAATCGTAGTGCGATAAGACCCCTTTTCGAGGAAGTGTATTGAAAATGTATTTGGAATCCAAGTACCTACGGAATAGAATGGCAATAATTCAAGTGTTTCTATCCCAGTAAAAGAAAATACCTTTTTTCTCGAACAAAGAAGGAACAAGCATTGATTACTTCAGTAGCTCACACACCAACGCATTGATAATAATTAATTACTCACGAATAAGGTCAAGGAGAGTTATTTAGAAGTACTTCCTTTGTTAATTTGGGGCGTATGTTACTTGCTTGAGTTTTTTAACATTCAGAATGATTTTCTGTTCATTCATTCTTAGGGAGGAGTATTTTAAGCGTTGCCAAATGCCAACGAATTTACTCACAAGGTTGAGACTTGTGCAGACGAAAGGAAGGATGGTGTTAGGGAGAAGAACCCGATACTCAGCAATGGGTGGGACTAGGCTGTCAATGATGAATATCGATGCGCAATCTGCTACCCTAAAATCAACTTATTATTCAACGTTGGTGGGTCTAGAATCGTGTACTGAATTCTTGATAACATTTTCCGCATTGATATCCCTTATAATCTATACAGGGTAGAACTTGGACACCGATGCACAAACTCTTGCCCCGTATTCAGTTCATCATTCTGATCCCCTCCGTATAGACATTTTTCATTGGCAATTTACTTCCACCCTGTATAGAGTAGATAGTTTATGCAAATGTAGGTATATTCAAATAAAACCAGTCTTTGATAAATAAACTTTATTCAACAAAATTTCAAGAATACAACAGTCACATAATAAATACAACAATTTCTTATTTTAATTTAGTTTAGTTTCAACACAAGTCCTTCGAAGCCAACGACTGGTACCGCCGAAGCGTTGAACACGTCACTGTAAAAGAAAATATAAAATTAAAAATCATGAACAATCTTGGAATCAATTTCCGTCTTATACCATGTTGTAGCGTGGCATCGTTCATAGCATAAGCAAAATCAGCAGTAAAGATGGGTATAAAAAAAGTATGAATGGACTGCCTCGTTGGTTTAGTGCTCGCAAGCGCAACTGCTGAGTATGAGGTCCTGGGTTCGATTCCCAGGTCGGGCAAAGTGTTATTGGGTTTTTCCATCAAGAATTTCTCAGATGCAACCACGGAGTCTGGATTTATGCCCGGGTGACCGCAAAAGGCTCGCCTGCCGTAACCTGGGACTTAAACATAACTGTGGGTAAATGTGGGTGTATTATTAGGTACACCTCTACCTAACCCTTTGGAGATTACAGGTGTGATGTACATATAAATGTTCTTCTAAATCTAAAACTAAGAACCTCAAAGCTATTATTATCAAAACGCTACCTGCAACTTATCTTCAGACTTCCATTACTAAAGCAGTAATTACATACTTTGTTTTTACAACCTCATCTTCAACAGTTTCAACTGTACTCGGATTTAAGATTAGAGAGTCAGAAAAAATATCATGGAAAATGTCCCCATGTGCCCATGTCTCACTTAATTGCTAAGTTTGACACGTAACATTTGTACAGACATTACCCAGATGGCTGTTTAAGTCTTACCACTGAGCACTAGCACTGCGTTGTGGAGGTCGGATAGGCAGTCGCTCCTTGTAAAATACTGATTTACAGCTGCATCCGGTTACTCTCAAAGCCGATCCCAATATATGCTGCGCAGATGATGCAAGTATATTACAAGCTTAGAACTTAGAACCTACCCTTCATTCTTAGGAGACTGAATGCTTCTCAGGGTAACGCTGACGTCACCGACAACGTTTTCGAAGCACGTCAGATCGATGACGTAGTCAACGTCACGCATGTTAACGACGATTAGGAAGGTCTCGCCGTGGTACCATCTGCAATTAAGAATCGTTAATAAGAATTTATTATGATTGCCAAGAAAGAAGGCGTCTGATGAGATGACAAGTAATAGAGAAGTATCGAAGAAGATGACATGATACTCGACTCCAAATAAATTGCGATAATGATTATGACGGTGGAGATGTTGAAGAGCCATGTATATGTTCAATAAAGTAGAAACGGTTGGTAAAGAAAATGTTATTCTGGCAATGAAAGGATAACAAGCCTAATCAACTGAACCGACCACCCTGTAAGAAGAAAAGTGAAGAGAATAAAGAAGCCACAGTAGACATACGGAAGGACTAAGAGGAAAAGCAGGAAACACAGCATGAAATTATATGAAACAAATAGCATCGGAATTGTTGTAAATATTATTACTTTTTTACCATGATTAACTTTTTAGCAGATTGTGTAATCTGCTAAAACTAAAAACCGTAATCGATCAACAGTAATCGATGTTGAATCGCATAATTCTAATCATTTTCTACGGATAGATTTAGTATTTTAACATTTCAAAGTAGTTCTATGGAACACAACGTTTTCAACGAAATGGACCATTGATTAATTGAATTTGTTCAATATTGAATTAGTTAGTTTGAAACTCAATAGTTTGTAGACTTTGTTAATCCATCAAATGATTACCAAGAAATTATCCAATTAAGTTGAATATTCCATAAAATTCGTACCTTCTGAACACGAACACATCTTTATTTATGGCCAAAGAGTCATAACGTCCATATCTGAAGACCTTCTCTTGGCGCAGATCAGCTAAGGCCTGGTAGACCTTCAAATGGGACCTCTCAGCAGCTACTTGGACTTCGACATTCAAGGTCTCGTAACCTTCAGCTACAGGCAGCCAAGTTTTGTCGGCGGTCGAGAAACCTATAAGACGAAACAAGGAATTGATACTCTCGTTCTAAAAAGTAGTTTTTATTGTATTGTATAACGGGCTGGTGTCCGCAACTCCACGTCAAAGCGCGTATTTTGCGTTGTAGTAAGTAGTATTTAATAGGCACATTGGATAAATAATTGTACCGTATAACGTACTTGAAATTACATATTTCTTTGTTTAAGTATAGGGTGAATTGTCGATGGGTTTATTAGTAAAGATTCTCTTATTTATTTAATTTTCGTGTGGTTAGTACCTAACCTGGTGTCAGAATTTTTATGCCGCCCATGTGCCTCTGACTTGGCTTAACATGCTGTCGAGAAATATCTCTCAGGCATGCTGGTTTCCTCACGATGTTTTATTTCATCGAAGCACATTCATTACGAACGAGAATCTAGAAAATCACAGGTGCGTGTCTTGGGTTCGAGCTCAAGACCTATGACTTTGCAATCCGATAGTCACACCACTACGCGCTATCACTGCTGTTAATTATATTATTGAACGGGTCATATAAAGAGTTGCCATGTTCATGGTTAACTTCAACTATCTCTCAAGCCACTAACAAATCCACTATTTATTCACCAATCGTATTTACATTCAATCTCGGTTCATTATCATCAAAAGCTGTCCATCGTTCCTTCCAACGATAACATTGATAGAACTCAGATCCAGTGCGGAATGACAAGTGAACTCAACATCTCTGTGCTTCCCAATCCGTAGTGGAAACAAACGAAGATCGTGTTGATTGCATTTATTCAAACTTTCAAGAATAGGTCGGTACTCTGGTTCAAAACGGTTCATATAGACCGTAAATGAAAAAATATTTATTTGTCGCAGGGACGTATAACAAATTAATATGGAGCAAATAACAAAGCTCAAGCTTGGCTTGGCTTTGCTTAAGCTTGGTAATGTAGTGAATTTATTTAAACCATATAAACAGTAAGATGTTGTCGTGTCATCCCAACTTTTAATGATAGAATATCATACAGAAAAGCGCCGTTAAGCAGCCCTGACTGTACCATGCCTGTCCTGATTGACTTTTCTTTTTAAAATATGCTTTAAATTTACCACGGCTGATAGAAAATACTATATCGTACACGTTTTGTAATACAGCTCATATTGAAGGGGTGACGCATACAATTTTTTATCGACATTGTGGAAACTGCTATAAAATACAGTTGTTTCACCGTAGAGAAAACTAGTTTTCTCTGTCTACGTGTTTTACTGATAGTGCCTTACCAGCGTTTTTGTCCGCGTTCCATTGGAACGGCGTTCTTTCGGGATCGCGAGATGACAACACGTAATTGATTGGATCATTGGTGTTACATCCAGATGGATCAACTGTGTCTTCCCAGCTGACGAACCCGTCTACTAAGCCAAGTTCTTCACCCTGGAGATTAAAATATTTAATTCCTAAGAAGTACCTCTAAACGAAGGTAGTATTTTTTTTTTCAAATCGACTAAGACTGGAATTTTTAAGAATCAAGTAAATCTCCTTATTGGACTTCAATAAATAAATGTTACTAAAACGCCCTATTGACGTGGGGTATCGTTTCATATACGCACTATTAAATTATATTTCGAGTAGCAAACAAGGATACATTGCAAATATACAGAAGTTGCTCTCTATAAATATCAAGCAATTCTTACCATATACGTAACTCCGACTCCAGGAAGCAACAATACAATCATATTGATTCCGTCGACCAAAGGCGGGCCGTATCTAGTTGCCATTCGGGGGTTGTCATGGTTACCGACCTGTGAAATATTTCTTTCTATTTACTCGTATTACTTCTTTCTATATTTAATACTGTTGAGTAAATCGTTATCGAACACTTACCACCCAGTTCGCGCCCTGATCAACAGGTTTGTAAGTCAAGAATTTGTCTACAGCGTATTTGATGTCAGCAGCCGATGATGAAGCATCAACGTCGGTGATCAAATCGAAGTTGAAGGGCATTTGAGCACCTAACTTATCACCTTCACCGAAATATCTTACTACATCTTGAATGGACGCGTATACTTCAGTCATCATCACCCTGGTTAGACCATCCTTTTCTTTAAACTCGTCAAAGACATCTCTCCATTCGTAGACCATGTAGTAAGTCTCTTCTTGGTCTTTGGTGTAAATATGAGCGAGATAGTCGTGGGATTCGGGGTCAACGTTCACGTTACCGGAGAACGGTTCATCAGGATATTGGCCTCCGAACAATTCTTTGTCGGCTTCGTATAAACAGTTGACGGCATCCACTCTGAATCCTGCTACACCTTTGCCTAACCAGAAACGGATGATGTTCTAAAAGAAAATGAAATTTTAAACAAATACTATTTTAATAACCATGGTTACCCAGGAGATAAATATGGGTATCATACCTTCATTTCCTCAACGACTTCAGGATTGCGGTAGTTCAGATCGGGCTGACCGACTACAAACTGATGCAGATAATATTGACCAACTTCTTCTCTGTATTCCCAGGCACTTCCACGGAAATGGCTCCTCTAAAAATATTGTACAATTCATCAAAAGGAAGATTATTATTAAGATCCATTTAATATTACATCAAAGATGTTAAACGTTATTCATTCTAAACATTTCACTAATATCCTTCCTCATTTTGATCTAATTTCGTGTTCAAAGGAAGAACTTTTCTAAGAAAATGGCACCCAATAAACTTTCTTCATTACAATCATTAAGATCACTGAGAGCAATCTTCGCGCGTCTCATTGTACTAAAACTCTTACCCAATTATTTGGCGGCTGCCTATTACCGTCTTCGTCGATCACTCCATCTTCCCAGACGAAATAATTGTAATACTTCTCATTACCATTTAGTGCCTCTTGGAACCAGACGCTTTCGTTTGATGTGTGATTTGGCACCAAGTCCAGCACTACTTTTATTCCTGTAGAAAACAGACGGTGAATATTTTTTTCATTCTTTATTGTAGGCACTTGAGACTTCTCGTTGAAGAACTTTTTGAAAATGTTTTTTAGGAATATTTTCAACGCCGACGCGACTTTCTAAGAGTTGAATAGAGCCACTTGTAACTTCGTCACATTGCTATTCAGTCTCTTTTTTTCTTAAAATTTAAGTACTTATCTTTCCTATTATCTAACTTTTCTTTTTCAAGAACTTCATTTTTAATTATAAGATATTTTTTTTTTTAATTCGCTCTTTTATTTTTGATAAGTTATATTTTACTTACCGTGTTCATTAGCCGTCTCAATCAAAGCTTCAAAATCTTCCATAGTTCCATACTCATCATGAACAGCATAAAAATCAGCAATATCGTATCCAAAATCGTACATAGGCGATTGGAACATAGGAGACAACCATATAGCGCCTACACCAAGTCCTTTGATGTATTCCAACTTTGATGTTATGCCTGCCAAAGACATGATAATTCAAATTCTTGATAGTGTAATCGTCCTAGTCGTTAACAGACTCGAATATTTCCCAAGAGAACTATTTCATAAAGCTTGAAATTCAAGTTTTCATTTGTGAAATGTGGCTCAAAGTGAGCCGGATGATCAACTCGGGAAATGGTACAAGCCTGTATTGTTTGTAGGTGTCGGCTTACGTAAATTCGGATCATTGAATGAAATTAGAGCTACTGTATAGAGCAATCAATCAACTTTGCTAATTGCAAACAGGCATTGAAACACAATATTGCTAGGTCTAGTTTCAAAATTGGAATGTTAACATGACTGAACACCATCTAACCATATTTCTGAAATGAAGAAAAGGTAGACTGACTAAACTTTATGCATAAGCATTAGCATAATCAGCCTATAATGTTCCCACTGCTGGGACACAGGCCTCCTTTCTATGAGAGAGAATGGGCTATAATCCACCACGCGCGTGGTTGCGAGTGCGGGTTGGTACAAGTCATCGAATTTTTAATTCTAGAAAATGCTGGTTCCCCACGATGTTTTCCATCCCAGTTTTGAGAATAGGCCATAGCCCATTATAAAGTTTAACCACCACCAGGTGGTTAAACTTTATAATGGGCTTATCAAATAAAAATAAAGAGCTCCTACCGTTCAAATCTCCAATTCCATCTCCGTTGCTATCAGCAAAGGACCGGGGATAAATCTGGTAGAAGATGGTGGTCTGCCACCAATCCAAGTCATTCTCTTCATGTTTCAAAACATTTCCACTACAAAACACTAACAAAATCGGCAGCAAAATTACTGCCCTCATTTTGGTAGCTTATAAACCTTTTTATACAAACTCTGCTACTGAATATTAAGAATGACATAGATTTATATAGAGGATTCTGTATCTATTATCAAAATAAGATACAAACTGAGTGGTCTGATAAGAATGGATCATGTGGATAGATCTTGAGATTAAATACATGTTGAGTAAAGATTGTGTCAGAGAATTTTTGTTATGTAACCTTTCATTTCCACGACTTACGTATAAAACTGCATCATTGCTTGGGGTAGGTTCTTCTTCTTTAGCGTATGGTTAGTGCCTAACCTAGTGTCAGAGATTATTTGTTGCCCATGGGCCTCTGACTTGGCTTTACATGCCGTCATGAAATTTATGTTTTCCTGACGATGTTTTCCTTTATGGAAGCAAGTGATTGCACATGAATCCGAAATATCAGAGGTGCGTGTTTTGGGTTCGACCTCAAGACCTATGACTTGGCAGTCCGATGTTCACACCACTAGGCTGTCCCTGTTTTACCTGGGGTAGGTTGAAACTAACTGGAACCTACCTAGCTGAATCGAAGGTTTTGGTCGATGAGCGGGATCAGTTGACTAAAGAGCCATAATTTGTGCTTACAACAAACAAATGATTTCTAAGACAATGAACCGACCGAGAAAACATCTCAGTTTTTCTATTCCACCACCATCCATTTATTTCCTTATGCCAACCATCGACTGTAGCGCTGATGCTCGATAAATACATTGTGATTCTGAACCTCCTTTACATTATAGGTACTCGTAAATTTATTAAATACTAGCTTATTCCCGCGGCTTCGCGTGGAGTTTTCAAATTGCGCACGGGATCTTACTTCTGGTATAATAAGTAATCTTTGTGCTACAACCGCCGCCCCACGTCTTCTGACTTCGTGTCCGCGACATTATATTTAAATAAATATTGTGTATAATATAAAGGGTGTAAAACACCTTTTAACGAAGCCGAAAGGCACTTGTTCTCCCCGTCATTGCGATCATTTTTCTGTTCTAGACCATACCTGGGAACCTCCTAGTTACGGAGATATTGGGGGTCAAAGTTCCAACTTTTTGACAAGTTTTTTTTTAAATACAAGTTTTTAATGTAAGATTTTTACTTTGACCACCTCCACGACCCCCGTACTATTCAATCCATCCATCAGCACAAAGTTTTGTGTGCGTTACATTGAGTTCTACCAAAAAACATGATTTTTCACCCCAAAAAAAAGTCGTTTCCCAGCAATATTTTTTGCATAAAGTTACTTAGTTCGATGTACAGAATGCTTGGTTGACGGCTTCGTGATGAGGTTTTTTACACCCTGTATATTACTCCCTTAGGGGTTGAATTTCGAAAAATCCTTCCTTATTCCTTGTCTACATTATAAAGGGAACCTCTGTGTAAAATTTCAGCTTTCTAGGTCGAAGGGTTTGGGCTGGGCGTTGATGAGTCAGTCAGTCAGGACTTTCGTTTTTATTCATATAGATAGATCACACTTTTACCAGAAAGCTAAAAGTTTATACTCACTCATACAGGTACCTACTTTGTAATCTGAAATCCGCTCATACTTTGAAATGAGATAAATTTTCAAAAGCAAACACGGGTCCCCAGTGAGTTAGATAAGTGCCAATCTCAATCTTCAGATAACATCACGCCAGACACACGCACTAGTAAGTCTCAGTTATCAAAAAGAAATATGATAAATAAGGCACGCCCTAGATTCTAAACAACATTAATCTTACAGTAAATCCAATGTCACTCACGCGTTTTGTGAAGCAGGAATATTAGATAATATATATTTGGATTATTTAGGTGAAAACGCTCGTGTTGAAGTCTTGTTAATCATACAAGACTTCAACACGAGCGTTTGTATCTTTATTTCTCGTATCGGCACGATCAAATAAGATCATAAGTAATGGTGTAGAAAAATCAGCCACTCATCTTTAAGGGTAGGTACCATAAGTACCTGCCATAGAAATAGACAGGTTTGCATCATACATTCATGAAGTCATTTAAGGCTAATTTTAGTTATACAATTCACTGTCTCAAATAAAAGTTCAGCGGTCTTAATACTCGTAAAACAATTTATATAGTAATTGCTTGGATTTAAATATCATTATTATCAGCTTTCCCATTTTCCTTTTGTCCGATGTATCCCCCACACATTCAAGGACTTGAAGAATGCTACAGGCGCCGCGTTTAACGTAGCCACTTTTCGGGCCCAAGAAATCTAAGAAGTCGTACCTTCGATATGAAAGAAGCCTATTCCAAACTACGTTAGCCAGCCCTCATAAGGAAAATTTTTCAAATGAGCATTATTTTACGACCTCGTAGAATGAGCTGATTGCCAATCAAATATTATCAGAGTTGAGACGTTTGATTGCTATTATTTCAACATGAACGCATATATCATTCAAATTCTGATATTTCATTTGTTAGCTCTGAAAAATGAAGGTTGTACTCGAAGTTTTATACCTGAGAGAAAAGATAGTTGAGAAACTTAGCTGAGAATTTATTTGTTGGAAAAAAAGACGTTCCCTTGAGCTTCTCATATGGGTCACAAGCTGGCTTTTTGAATGTGTATTTTTTACATGTTGATCAACAGATGTTGATCGACCTTTTACGGTAAAATTCCTTTAAACTATTGAAAACTGTGTAGACTGACAAGATAAGATTCAGAACGTAAACAAAACTATTGAATTATATCACGATGAGATAAACGTGATACCAGCTACAACGTCTCATAGACAAAATCTATTCAGGATCAAATAAGACGACAGAAAATTCTTAAAGATGTCAAAACTTTATGTTATTTTCATTTAAATTGTATCCAAATGAGAGGGCCAATAACTTCCTTTTTTAATATTATTCTTGCATGTTTTATATAATTGCATGTAATTTTTAGAATTATTTAATATTATTGAAAATGACCCAAAAACTCATGGGGTTTTTGGGTCATTTCAAACATCAGAACGTGTTTTCGCTTCATCGCTCTAGATTTGAAATGAATGTCCTGATTTCATCGTAAAATGATAACATTGGTTGTAGCAAAAATAAAAATTCTTAAAATAAATGGTAACTTCAGGATGTATTAATTGATAAACGTACAATAAATTAATCTATGTTATTACTACAAGTGTTCACACACAGGTGCTTCTTTAAACCTGCATTCGCAGTACGAGTGCTTCGTCTGCCGCCAAATCCAGGTAATTGGCTTGGATGCTGTCACTGCAAAAAAAAAAAACCAAATTAATCGATTATGGATTTGAAAAGAAAACGCCGCGTCCGGCCGCAGAGGATCAAAACAGCAAGGAGCAAACCGACTGTATTTTAAGACGCTTTACACAAAAAGTACGCAAGAGAGACCAAACGAGGGTCAGCATCAAACTGCCCGGTAGGACCAACGTTAAGTCTCAGGACGTTCAAGACACTTTCAAAAAAATGTATTAGAAAGATATTGTTTTCAAGTTTTTTTTAGTAAATGCAATTATGTAGGGTAATTTAGTCTTTTGCTCGTTCTAAAAATTATGGAAAGTATCAAGAACTCCTTCACGCACGTAGAATACAGAATCTGAATCTAGCTTGACTGCTAGGCTTAATAAATTTAATAACATCGGGAGTATAGAAATAATATTAAAATTTAAATGATGCTTCTTCACGGGCTGACAAATTGTTCGGAACTAATCTACAAAACGATGAGTACGATTTTGGGTAGCAAGAATATCAATCAAGAATATGTAGGTATGTAGTCACATAAATTGACGAACTATAGAAGTGTAGGTATATCGTTGGGGTGTAGCCTTTTACTGTTTGCGTGTAGCTACACGATGTATTGTCAAAGGCGGATAAAAGGCTCGGGGAAAGCTTGAACCAAATCCTACAAAAAATACAGAAGTGTTTTTTTTGCAGGATTTTTCATGGTTAAATATAACTAACATGCTAACTAGCCTTTTCAATTTTTGCTGTAAAATCTATACATTTACTAAAGGTTTGTTTAACGTAACAATTTTTCACAATTCACATCTAAGAGACTTCAAAAAAAAAAGGAGTTTTATGATTCAAGAATTTTTAAACTATGATTAAAACATTGCAGCCAATAAAACCGCAATTCGTTTCAAAAAAAAAACTGGAACAGTAAATGTCTGATTATTCTATATTTTTTCTACACTGGTCGCAAAATATGTTGTTGAAAAAATAAAAGTTAGTACAAACCTATAAGTCCTCGAAGAGAGCACGCTGCTCACTTCAACTTCTAAAGTCCCGAAGATCAGATCGAAAGCAGTCAGGTTGACAACGTGGTAGACCTTGCCAACATTCATGACAATCACGTAGGCATCATCGTTATACCATCTGAAATGACACAACTTTGATAAAATTAACTGCCTCGGTAGTCTAGTGGTCGCAAAGTGTTACTGGGTTTTTCCATCAGGATTTTTTCAGTACTAGCAACGGTCTAGATTTTTGCCTGGTTGGTGGAAATAGGCTCTAATTAAACAGTTTGAAACAAATTTTATACGCGCGAATGAAACGATATATGGATAGATGATTTTTATATAGATAGATGTTTGTTACGCTTTCACGGAAAAACGACTGAGCGGATTTGGATGAAATTTGGCACACAGGTAGTTTATAACCTGGATTAGTACATACGATACTTTTTACCTCAGTAGTCCCGTGGACAAATACGGAACACCACGCGGGCGAAGCCGCGGGCATAAGCAAGTTCTAAATAAGTATCAAACCTCTTAAAAGCATAAACATCGTTGTTGAGAGCCAAGGATTCGTATCTGCCGAGTCTGAAAGCGGGTCTCATGCGAAGAGTAGTCAGGGACCGGTAGACTTGGTAATGAGAACGGACTGCGGACCTCTGTGCCGCCACATTCAAGTGCTCGTAACCATCAGCTACTGGCAACCAGGTGGATTCGCCATTGGAAAATCCTGAAAGATAAATCATGTCATCAAGAGTCCAAAAATTATCAGCACTTTACATTCCCCCTCTCTTTCGTTAATAAAAACTCCCCACTCTGTAGAGCGTCCGCACTGGGCCCGCGTGGTGGATTATACCCCATTCCCTCTCATAGAGAGGAGGCTGATGATGATGATGACTCTTTCGTTTCGTGTGGTTAGTTCCTAACCTGGTATTAGAGTTTTTATGCCGCCCATCGGCCTCTGACTTGCTTTTACATGCCGTTGAGAGGTATCTCTCAGGCATACTGGTTTGGTTTCCTCACGATTTTTTTTTTCACCGAAGTAAGTGATAATTATACAATACGCAAATTAATCTGAAAAATCAGAGATGCCTGTCTTGGGTTAGAACTCAAGACCTATGAGTTGGCAGTCCGACGATCACACCGCTAAGCTATCAATGCTAAGTATCGTCACACTGACCGATCCCGGGGATAGTCGTGACCTTTACAAGAGCCCACAAAGTGCAGTTGCTTTAAAGGCGTTTCGTATTTCCCCAAAGACTTTTACTGGATTCACATAACCTTTTCGTTACCTCTAGTCACCATATTCTTGACTTTTCTATGGTCTATGCCTAGGCTTTGAGGAGGTCAGACATCTATTTCGAAAAGGTATCTCTAAGTACAGATCTACCCACGTTGCAAACATTTAGTCCTAAGTTTTTTAATAATATTGTCACTTTCAAGTCTCTTTGGTATACTAAAGAGGTAGGTTTGCTCCCTAACTTTCTGAAAGAAGGGTTTTAAGAACATTAAATCAAAAGGGTTCAGTCATTTAAATTCAAAATCGGATGATGTACACCATATGCGAGGAAAAGTATGTTTTTCTTTCTAGATTAACCCTCCTCGATCTTCTCACTGTAAAGAAGGTTATATCAACATAAACCTTTTTTACCTTTCAAGATTTGAGACTTAAGAATTGAATTTTTATTACAAATTAAAACTTGAGAAATTGTCTAGACAGTTTCAGTTAGTTAACAGAATATGAAACATAAAGATCAAGAAATGTCTGAACGGTGGAATGAGTGTTGATGGACATCAGTTACCTTTTACATATAAAATTGAAGGTACATTTCCCCTTTCTTCGTCAGTTGACCTCGGTATTATTCATGTGGAAATGAGAGATATTCAAAAGGTTGGGTACCTGCGTGTTTTTGGTTGTTCCACTGGAACGGGGTCCTGACAGGGTCGCGGGATACATCGATGAAGTTAACAGGGTCGTCCGTACTGCAGGCCCGAGGGTCCCTCGTCTCGGTCCAGGGCACGAATCCATTTACCATCCCTATCTCTTCGCCCTTCAATATTTATGTGTAATTTGCGTTAGTATTAATAAATGAAACTGTATTAAGGTGTATTTGAATTCTGCCTTTGGCTAACAGACTTACAGACTTTTTAAGTTAAAACAACACGCGTGTTGATCCTGTCTGATTAGGGACGCGTAGGGTTCAAAGATCAAAAGGGGCTACAATGTAACAGCTTGCTCTAATCTTTTACATGAATATTTAATTGCCAATTTACATTAACTCTTAGTTGATATTCAGGATGTGTTGTTTGTAACAGTAATTAGGTAATCTTATAAATGAGAAGCCAAATCTTAAATAGCTAGGAAATAACAAGTTGAAGAAGCAGGTTTACCATGTAAGTGATAGCGATGCCGGGCAGCAGAAGCACCAACATGTTGAAGGCGTCCACCAGTTCACCTCTGAACCGTGATGCGACTCTGGCCTTGTCATGATTGCCGGTCTAGAAGTGGAATGAAAAAAGTGATTATAATAATTGATATAAATTCATATGCCTCACACTATAATGTACCTAGCAATATTTTTTCTATACCTACTTGATTTATTTACATCGTATTCATACAGGTACTCGTTCATCATTTTTGAACACATCACATTACTGTATTGTATCTGAATATCAATCGGCGACCTTCCCATTATAGCAACACATTATCAGTTGACACACAATTCGTTTCCCGAGGCGCTCAATTCGCAACGACATCGATCATTACAATTATCTTAATATACTCCAAGAGTAGAAAGGAAGGCCTTTTCAATATTAAAATTGACACGCCTACAATGTTTGCTAAACAAACGAAATCTGCACAGTCCCTAAGGCTAATAGATATCAGTCAAATTGGGTATAACGAAACGGCTTATTTTGTTGACCTTGTTTCATTTTGTTGACATGAAGCAATTAATGTTGGTTGTTGTAACACTGTTCCCTATAAGGTAAATGTATCCGAAAATTAGACGACACGGTTGGAGGCCGTAGGCTGTTTGATAAAGTTTACAAAGCTGTTACAAGTGTCAATTTGTAGGCACACCTTTACAACCAGACTCATTATAGGTACTGATAATGTCATGTTGGTGTTTGCTTTAATGAACGTAATTGTTTTGATGAATTAGATGCTTTATTTCATGAAGAAGTTAGAAAACTTGTTGAGTATGCTAACAAACATTACAAATACGAAGAACATTATAGTATCGCCATGTCTGAAGACCAAGATGACGTAGAAGACTTCTTTTCAAAATCCCAGGCTAGTAGTGAAAAGGAAGTGTGTATTAAAAAAACATGTAGTACTTACCACCCAGTTGGCTTGTTTCCTCAAAGGCTTGTACGTCAGCCATCTATCTACCGTGTACTTGATATCCCTAGCGTCAGACTCTTTGTCTAGGTCAGAGATGAGAGCGAAATTGAATGGGATATGAGCCCCAGCGTGACGGCCTGAGCCGTAATACTTGACTGCGTTTTTGATTGTCGTACTGGCTTCAGACATCATTATTCTGAAAATAGAATGCTTCTTCATATTGTAGTAGAGGCTTAAGTGATTTGGTCAATGGAATCTGAAGTGAGAATATGTTCATTATTAAATTCTCGAAAGCAATTTTTTTGTTATAAATTCTCACACGACCCTTGGCATTGTTTTTTTTTTGTATCTAACGAAACAATCACACTTTCATAGTATGTGATTAAAAGAAAGTTTATGATAATCATCAAATAACACAGTGTCTGGACTGTGTCCTGTGACTTGAAATTAAGAAAATCTTCAGATTATCTCATCCTAATATTCAGTTCCAAACATGTCTTCACTCATCTTTTTAACTGTCACATTAATTTGGATGTCGTGAGGACAGATTTCTCAAGGGAAGAGAGTAATATATCCTTGCTATTTTTTACCTTGTATTACTTTTCATGTTTGCGTAAGATATTCCCAAAGCAGCTCTTTCAACATTTCTATTAGCTAGGTTAGTACCGTTGAATATTTTGGTGATGAAATCATCGTACCTCGTTAAATTATCCCTGATAGTGATAGCATCAAATACATCACGAAATTGTGATACCATGTCATACGTTTCTTCTTGGTCTTTTGTATAGATATGGTTGAGGTAACCATAGTCATCAGGACCAAGTCCTGGTGTACCAGTAATTGGTTCATTAGGGTATCTTCCTCCGAACATGTCTTTGTCAATTTCAAAAAGATGATTGACAGAATTAATTTTCATTCCAGCTATTCCCTTTTCAAGCCAGAATTTTATAATGTTCTGAAAGAGATAGACAAAAAATCAAAAAGCTACTTTAACATTTAAAGTATCTGAGGAATGTATTTAGTAGGTATTAAAGCCCGACTTAAAAGCCTTCAAAGAGGCGGGTTTAATTTCATACGGCATGTGTGATCAAAAGCTGACATCACTGATCCAAGTGACCATAGTACCTACTCGACACTAATCCTTCAAATAGCAAACTGTATACTTATATTCCTCCAACCTAACATTTTATTTCGTCCGTGTACAAAGCTTTTCAAATGTTAAGGTAACATTACAGGGAGCCGGGAACCACGAAAACATACATCGTCATTACACGTTACCGAGTCACAAAATAATGTTATTTAGAAATCTAAATCTATATTTACATAATGTCTGTAGTAACTATTTGTTTATCATGTTGCCTTGTGAATTCAAAAACAAGTGTAGACAGTAACCAAACTTTTAAATGGTTCACGTGTGTAAATAGTGGAGTCGGATTTGTGAATCGAAGGTTATAATGATAGGAATTTTCCGTTCAAACAGTAGTAGTATTAGTTACATTGTTTATTATTATTATTTTTTTATTATAAAGGATTTGAATTACTTGTAAGATACAATGTACGCTGCTTCTGCATAACTGATGTGGTCAAGCAACTTTTTTCTCAGTTATTTTTCTTTTAATTTTTTTTTTCGTTTTTTGAGAGATTCATCATCTCTCAAAAAACGAAAAAAAAAAGTCGATGAAATTATTATAAAATATTACTTCTTTATTTGAATCGGATTTTGTTAACAATTTCAGATGTTTTTGGATGGAAACATAATAATTTTTCTCTCACTTCCTAAAACATAAGCCATCTACCAGTAAAAGTCCCGTGAAAATCGGTCCAGCCGGAGTTCAGACGGAACATACCAACAGATAGACGGACAAAACATAATAATTAATTTTTGTTATAAGTACCGTATATACTTTCTTAAGCATTCAGTAAAAATCTGTTATTTTAAAATTACAGACAGACTTTAATTTAATTTATTTGTATAGATTGTTAACCTATTACAAATAATGCACATAAGCTTCTTAGAAAAATGGGTTTCCAGAATAGGTGGTTCGAAATATATGTGGAATATATCTTTCCTGTTAATCCATTTGGATTTACGTACCTTCATCTCATCAACAACGACAGGATTCCTATAGTTGAAGTCAGGCTGGCTTGAACTGAACTGATGAAGGTAGTACTGGTCACGACTAGGCATGTAAGTCCAAGCACTCTTCCTAAATGAACTGATCTGAAAAATCATTAACAAAAATTTAAATTAAAAAAAAAAAAAAAAAACTCTCTTTTGGAAATTAAATCAACTGACAGACGAGATGATCCTGAACATAATGACTTTAATTAAGTTAAAATTTAGGATCATCATTAATGAGAATAATAATATTAAATTTTTCGATAATAAAGGTTGAACTACTTTGACGTTTCCATTCAGCGCTGGAATCCAACAAAATGTCAAGATCAATGTAGATATTGAATCAATGTAAACACAATCCAATTCATTATTTTAGCCTGGATTAAAATGTAGCAGCCGCTAATTTCTATCCTGTGTATGTAAATACTGGATCATTGTAACTTGGCTTTATTAATTGACTAGCACTTCGCCCGCGACTTAAATCTAATTAGTCCGTCAGAAAGATTTCCAAAAAATATTGAACGCATGTTTTTTCTTTTTTCACGTAAAAAAATGAAGACGATACAGTGCGTCGAAAACTCGTGTGACGTCACATTTGAGTACATTTTGTACTCAAATGTGACGTCACCAGTCCCTACTTGTGATCTTTGACACGTTTTATCTTTGTCAATTTTTATTAATTTGATAAAACAAAAAACACGTATCCTATATTTTTCGATAATCTAACTCAACAGAATCATATTGTTTTGTTGTAATAACTCGACTAATATGTATGATAAAAATATAATATAGTCTATAGCACCCACAAAAACTGTAGCTTTCTGACAGTGAAATAATTTTTAGAATATTGGATCATTATTTCCGGAGATTACTCCTTACATCCAAACTTACAAACAAGTTATATCTCTTTATAATATTAGTATAGATTTAGTTCTTTTAGTTACAAACCGACTTCTTTGGTGACATTTTGGTTTCATGAAATTCGTTCTGTGGAAGTAAATCACGAAATATTTCATACAGAAATCTGTAGACTCGTCTTCGACAACACAGTGCCATGTGCGGTCAGGTGCTCGTCTTTTGTTTTCCCTCCGACCCCTTTTAGTCGCTAGGACCAGAAGAGTGTTCCCAACGAAAAAGTCGACTAACACATTTCCCACAGATAACTAAGGAGGTAATATGTGGTATTTCCTTACCCAATTATTTGGCGGGCTTTTCTGACCACGTTCATTCATGTGTCCATTTTCCCAAATATACCAGTCGCTATAGTACTCATCTTTGTTCGAAGATTTAATGAACCAATCGCTCTCGTTGCTGGAATGGTTTGGCACGATTTCTAGAATAATCTTTATATCTGAAACGAATATTGATACAGCCCAAATTACTTGTCAAAATTAATTAGTACGCGATACGATAATTACAACAGACGGCTTTATTACACAACAACTTGTTTAAACGTTATATTATATGTGTTCCGCATATACATACATTAATAATTTGGAAGCTTGTTACAATCTTATGATTTTTATAAAATGTGTCTATTTCGAGCTTCAATTGTTTGAAATCACTTGTGTTATATTTATCACCGTTAAATATCAATTCTATTGTATTTGTGTCAGTATCGGAAAACCATTTCGATTGATCAAATCTTTGCGAACCCATTTTGATTTTGAAACAAAAGACAAAAATCAACAGAATTCAAGAGCCCAGAACTACAATTGTTTAAACCACTCCCGAATCTCTGGAACCATCCAATCAGAAATAATTACAATCGAGGAAAAACAAAACCAAAATAAATTGTTTAAATTATACAAACAGGCAGACCCTTTCGAATACAAATTGTACAGGAAAATCTTATTAAGAAAGTTCAAATAACCGATCCGCCGTGCTATCGAATTTCGTTGAAGAAAATTTCGATAATTTCGTTTGTGGGTTATGCATAGATTTACAATGATTTCAATGAATAATAATATTGAACTTACTTAGCTCTCCTGCTTTTTTAAGAAGTTGTTCAAAGTCTTCCATGGTTCCGTATTCAGGTTGGATAGAATAGTAGTCGGAAATGTCGTAGCCGAAATCATGCATAGGAGATTTAAAAATCGGTGACAACCATGTAGCGTCCACTCCTAAATGTTTCAAATATTCAAGCCTTGATGTTATACCTGAAAATAAAAGAGTATAGTTTCCTAGTTTTTTTATCATCTTCATTTCCAATATTTAAAATGTTTAAGAGCCAGGGGGTCTAAAATGACCCGCATAGAAGAATCATGATAGGATAATATTAAAATGAATCACGTTAAATTTCTTAAAATGGTCACAGACGCAGTTAATATTATGAATTGTAACTTTGTGACCATTTTACGAATTGTAACATAATTCATAATATGACCGTAAATATATACAGGGTGTAAAAGACCTCATCACGAAGCCGTCAACCAAGTATTCTGTACAACAAACTAAGTAACTTTACGCAAAAATGATTGCTGGGTAATGACTTTTTTTTCTCTTTTTGTCTTTTTTTTTGGGTGAAAAATCATGTTTTGTGGTAGAACTCAATGTAACGCACTCAAAACATTGTGCTGATGGATGAATTGAATAGTACGGGGGTCGTGGAGGTGTTTAAAGTAAAAATGTTACATTAAAAACTTGTACATAAAAAGACTTGTCAAAAAGTTGGAACTTTGACCCCCAATATCTCCGTAACTAGAAGGTTCCCAGGTATGGTGTAGTATAAAAAAAATGATCAATGACGAGGAGAACAAGTGCCTTTCGGCTTCGTTAAGAGGTGTTTTTCACCCTTTATTTTGTTTCTGCTTATGCAGCCATTTTAGGACTCCAGATTCTATACCAAAGATTAAGTACCAAATGTACGCTCTTTTTTAGTTCAAAGAAGGGACAAAGGTCGGGGTCGCCAACAAAATTAAGACGTTTACATATAAATCTTTATTTCGTCCGAGCAAGGCAAAGGTAAAAGTGATAATTTATTCCCAAACCCTATTTCTGCTGTCCTTGGTATGCGTGCTCTAGAATTCTGGGTAGATAACGAGCCAAGATTGGGTGTCGCGTAGATTAATGAACTCAGATGGAATAAAAACGATAAACCAAGACGGGCTAAAACGGTGTCCCGAAATAAGACGCAGTTTTCTTCAAACAGGTTTCGTGATAGAGAAGTGAAAACGGTTTGAAATATATACATTTTTATTTAGAAGATTTTCTAAGGTTCTTATAGCAATAAAATTTGGAGCCTTAGCAATTAATCGAACTCGAGTACACAGAAATGAGTTAATTTAGTATCAAGATCTTGGGATTCCGAATTTTACAAGGAGTAACAATCATCTGACCTCTACAATATTGCCTCATAAACAGATTTTAGTACGATAACGTCAGAAAAAGCTACTCACCATTAATATCTCCCACTCCATCCCCATCGCTGTCCATGAAGGATCTTGGATAGATCTGGTAGAAGACTGCGGTCTCCCACCAATCCTGCTTCACGTTAATATTTTCATATCTTCCCTGTGCCACTTGCACCACAGCCCCGATAACTAGTAGCCGCCACATCACTGGAAGTAATGAAGAGGTTAAGAAGAACATTGAGTGCTGAACGTTATGTGCGCATGAAGACCAATCATGGCTATGCAAAACTAAGATCTCTCATTGTACCGGGAGCTCATTCAAAGCGAGGTCAGGTTAAACTAAGTGTATAGCTTGATGTGCCGCCGTGTGTACAAAGATAGTGCTAAAATTATATCGAAATAAATAAACGAAAACAGAGTAATGAGGAATAAAACTGAGTGGCAACACAGTTTTTTTAATTAAGTATAAAAGCATTCTATGAAAATGAAATAAAATATGAGATGTCGAATAAAACTAAGAAACCAGAACAAATAGTAATATCTGTTCTGGTTTCTTTATTTTTTTTATAGTAATAGTATTTTTTTTTACGTTAAGTAACTTTTTCTTTGAAATGTAACTTTTTTTGTGTAATGTATTTCATTTTGTTAAGTCTCTACAGTTGTTTCTTTGTATAACTGTCACGCTGTTTACCGTTATGTCAATTTATACATAAGTTTATATAAGTGGAAACTTGTAATTGGTTTTCTTCTACGTATTACTTCTGACTACTCGAATGTATTAGCTGTAAGTTTTCTTAAAATTAATAAAATAAAATAAAAATTAAATTAAATTTTAATAAAAGAGGAAGTTAACAGAAATCTGAAAACAGTAATCAAATGAAGAACACTATTTATTACACTAAAAGCAAATTAACCTAAAACAATCAATCCAAGCCAATAGCTCAAATTAAAGTTAATAATGAAGATACTTTTTAAATGTATTTCCTTGTTACACAGCTTAGACACTCACTGACAGAGATACTGACGGTAGGACCGCAAATGAAGTAGAATTTCCAAGTCAAGTAAAACTTGGTTTGATAAACAAGAAACAATGAACCACTTCCTATCATAATATTTAGTTTCTACCAATACGAAATCCAAAACGAAATTGTAATAATATTGTGTGTACTAGTTTCTCAAGCTACAAAAGAAAACAGCAGACAATTGTGAGACTGTTTCAATGGCGCGAAAATTCCAAAGTGCATAAATCTAATATTATACCTCTAATATTTGCTTCTAAGTTACATCTCATTTGATAAAATTAAAATTTGAAGAAACAAGTATTTAAAAAAATAAAAAATCCATATTACAAGCTGAACACAAAACCATGCATAACTTACGACAGTCCAATAAACAAATTTCAAAAGATAATAGTGAATCTAAAACACTAGCCTTTTGTGAACAAAATGCAACAACGTTCGCGGATAATAGAATTAATTAATGGCCGACAAGCTTAAAACGCGCCTAGGTTGTGGTTAGACACAGAGTAACAACGTAAAACTTAATAAGCACTGCGGAAAATTGTATGTGTGTCGAAAAGCTTGTAGTGTTTTAACAGATTAGACAAATTCACATAGCTTAATTTCTGTGCACTGCAAACAAGACTTTTAATTTCTTATTTTAGGCATTGAGCTATTACTACTACGTATAGAGAAGACAGCACGAACAAAATCTTTGCAACAAGCGCGGCAGTGCGGAGGAGAAGGAGGTGCGTATTTATAGATGCTGTGGCGAGCAAGCGACTGAGTGAACTGCGGCCGGCCAACCACAGTTGAACAGAGCACAGATTTTGTTCGCGCTGTCTTCTCTATACGTAGTAGTAATAGCTCAATGATTTTAGGGAACTTCTTATCATTGTAATATTTGAAAGCTTTACCATTAGTTGGACTCACCTGGGGAGTACAATTTCCCCTTTTTATTTCTTCTTCTTCTTCAAATTCAAAAACTGATTTTAAACGTTCCTTATTTTCAAATTCACAATAACCATTGAAATGGTCTTTCTAGAACTCAAAATTTGAATTTGAATAATTTGAAGACTGATGTATCACTTCATTTTTACAGAACTGTAATGAGCTAAAGAGTAAAGGAACTCTGCTTATATATACCACCTACGAGTATTATTAGGGATGACAATTGTTATTTGATATTAGATTATTATTTTGGATCTCCATTTGAAAATCCATTGTTGTCGAATCGAGTTTCTAAAACAAAGTCATTGTATTTGGTTACGATGTCTGTTTAATTGGAAGCCCTGACATCAGTGTTATAACACAGTACCTTCTTAAACCAATACAGCGCGCAGTGGCAGCATCAATGCCTGATGATAGTAATTTAAAAATGTGTTTTATTTCGTCCATAATTGTAATTTTATCTGTGTGCGGTATCCTATTTCATTTCATCGAAGTAATTGTAGCGTTATCTATTGTTATGTGTATTTTAAGGATTTTTGTAGCTACTGTGTTAACATTGACTTTTTTTCTTTTCCAGGTAAGCAGCCAAAACTGATCTGTTTTCGTAAGTAAAAATTTTGCTTCTGTATGGTGACAAGCAAAACTCATAAAACTATGCTGAAAAATTAAATCCGTCAATTTTGAAAAGGTTACGGCCAGTAGTTTGATCTCTCCTCTCTTTAAAACTGGGTGAAATTTTATGCTTAATTCACAGTACTTTAGTTAATCCAAATTTGCATTTTATGGAAATTCCATAGGTTATTTATTCATAAAGGTCTTAATTTTATGAACCTTAATTAACCAATTATTATTATTATAAGCCTATATTGTCCTACTGCAGGGCGAAGGCCTTCCTTCCCTCCTTCCACATTTCGCGATCTAGTGCGATTGTAGGCCAATCTTTTGCGAAAGAGTCTAGCTCATAACGCCATCTCTTTTTGGGCCTGCCGCATTGTCATTACCTGCTACTGGGTTATTTATTTATTTATAAAATTAACCAATTAGTTGGTTAAATATTCAACGTAAAAATATGTTACTCTGCTTACTAGATCATTTTTTTCTGAAAAATACGAATTTGTTAGTACCTAAATTACAACTCGCCGTGATCCGTGGCTAACGTGATCTGATACTGTGATCGGTGGAGACAAACCCAATTCACCGGTGCCTATAAATCCTGTTGCCTCTAGTGTCCATTAATATTGTATGAGGTCTCCACTCTGATCTTCCTTTATAGATTAAGTTTCCGCATGACCCCACAGTTTTAATATTTCATAGGATCCTTTGAAATAATTTTCTTTTGACTAAAATTATGCTGTGTTTTTATGCAGCTACCATGGCTTGTGTACACATAAATTATCGAAATATTAGTATGAAAACGTTATTTTCGAACGGATTTGTTAATTTGTTGTCGTTTTTTACCTACTTTCGTATGTTATGGCGTTACTGCAGTATTTTTGTGCTTTTAAAAGTTTTTCCAAATGTATCTGAGATATAGCACTAGAAAAATAAAACATCACACAGACTTTTTATTTTTAATAAAATAAGTCCTTTGTTTTTAAAATGTTAAATGATATATAAATAAGAAAAATAAATGAAGGAAATACAATTTATAGAGATCCACAACTTTAAATACATATTACAGGAATTTCAGCATGCTCTGATAACCAATTTAATGAATAAACATTGAAAAAAGGAACAAAAACGATTTTAAGCAAAGTTTTGAGCAAAATTTCATTACACTACATTATCATTTCCAAATCTCGAGCGTACAATTTTATCTGCCAACCAATGGACGAGACAGTTTATCGCATTTTCGCCACAATATTAAAGTTTAGCTTCTCAATATTTTAATTTTGGAATTATTTTTGAGATTTTTGGTTTACGTCATGTAACTTTAAATTTATGAAATTTTATAAGAGTATGATTGATGATAACATTTTGTGTTATGCCAAAAAGATCTTCTGTTTTTTTTAACCTCTTTTGATTGAAACGGTCCTTATTAAATATACAGGGTGAAAAGAATAACGACGCTAAAACGGTTACCACAAAATAATAATTCATCGGTAAAAAAAAAAAAAAAAAGTCCATACAATTTGACCGTGTAGGTATTGCAGTTTTATAGAAAACAGTTGTTTTTTTTACCCTTTTTAGCGTCAGTATCCCTTCTACCTTGTATTATTTAAGAATACGAAATATATTGTAACTACCCACTGACGAGCTTCAGACTCTCTACTTTCAGAATACAATTTAACAGTTTCTTGATTCCATTTCCTTATATTGTTAAATTACAAAAACACCCCAAGATCCAATAACCTTGTACAGGAAAAACACTTGTTCATTTCACAAGATGCTCATTTTCTTCCTGTTAACCCCTCATCTCGCTAGGGTTCCGTCCGACACACTTGTGAGCACGGAAGGGTTAACAAGTGGGAAATAATTACTTAGCACACGTGACCTCGAGATGTATTTAGTTACAATGCGATGTAGGATAGTTCAGTTAGTAGTGGAATTGTTTTTTTCTGTTTTTTTTTTTTTTATAATGATTTTTGTATAATACACACATCAACACGGTCTAGGGATATTTTTAAAAAAGCGAATTACTATCAATGTGTTAATTATTTATACGACATGTATATATTTAAAAGATACGTTATTTAATATTCTACCATTTTTTAATAATGGTTAAGGTATAGATTAAAATTTCAGGATTTTATGGAAAAAAAATGAAGCATAGACGGAAACCGTATATGAATGAACTTTTAATTTGTGAGTAAAAACTGAAAAAAATAGAAAAATCATTTAATTTGTGTTTATAAACTTGAAGTTAGTAGTCTGAGAAAGCGCCCATGATGTTCATTACACATCGGCAACGATTCGGCATGCTCAGAACAAGGTTGTCAATGTCTTGCTGCGGAATATTGTCCCATGTCCTTCTGAGGTGCGCAAAAAGTTGATCTTCTGTAGCCAGATTTTCAGGAACTTCCTTCAGAGCTCTTCTTTGCAGCATATCCCACGCATGCTCAATGGGATTTAGATCTGGCGATTGAGCAGGCCAGTCTAAGGCCCTAACATTATGTGTATGTAACCAAGCTGCTACCGTTCTCGCCGTGTGTGCCCGGGCATTGTCGTGCATGAGCAGGAAATCTTGCCCCATTTGTGTTCTGTGGGGCAAGATTACGGGCCCCAGCACCTGTTGGGCGTATCGTTCTGCCGTCATATTGCCCCGCACCCAAACGAGATCCGTCCGTCCTCCAAGACGAATTCCTGCCCAAACCATAATTGTTCCTCCTTGGTATGGGTGAACTTCCTGAGGGTTCTGGAGACGGCTCCATCGTCCAGGAACTCGCCAAACACGCGTCTTTCGTGAATCTGGATGGAAGCCGAACCTGGATTCATCCGTGAACAGCACATTGGACCATTGGTCACGGCCCCAGTCCACGTGGTTCCGAACCCATTCTAATCGTCGTCCACGATTGCCTCTCCGTAAAGGTGGGACCCGGAGTGGTCTACGAGAGCGTAGATTGCTTTCATGCAGTCGCCTTCTTACAGTTTGGTCACTCACAAGCACTTGGTGTTCCACTCGCAGCCTTTGGACCAATTGAGTCGCCGTTGCATTTGGTTGTGCTCGCGCAGTAATTTGCAAAAATCGGTCTTGTCTGGGGTAGTGATGCGACTTGGCCCCCGGTGCCTCTCCGCTACTTCACCTGTGGCACGATAGCTTGTCCACAATCTTGAAATTACATTTTGATGGGTCCCTATGGCCTCAGCAACATTACGCTGAACAGATCCAGCTTCCAGCATTCCCACAGCTCGTAACATCTCCGCCCTCGTCAAATGTCGGCGTTGCATGGCTACAATACCTCAATTTTAACTTTATCTTTCGTTTAAAAATGAAAAAAAACTGTAACTAAACGTAATTCGTATTGTTTTCTAAATTTCGCACAAATGAAAATTCCCTCTCCTATACATCAAGACATTTTTATGCCACCGAAACAAAAGAATTTTCAAAAATTTGAATTTGAAATTAGTCTGAGATAAATTACAAACAAATCGGTGTATAAAAGATTCCAATGCGGCCAGTACTTTTCGAGTTATTTAATTGAGTATGAAATATCCCTAGACCGTGTTGATGTGTGTGTAGATTTTAAAATTAACTCCGTCTTTCGGATCTATTTGAACTCTTAATGCATATCTTAATTAAAACTAAGGGACCCAATGAAATTCCAACAGCACTATTAGGCATTTAGGTATTAAGGTAAAAGCGATGGTACGATTCTTTGGTCGGGCAAAGTGTATAGGGTTTTTCCCTCAGGAATACTCAATAGCAGCCACGGAGTCTAGATTTGTGCCCGGTTGATGGTAATAGGCTCGCTCCCTATTACATGGGACTTAAAACATAACAGGCGAAATGTGGTGTACTATTAGGTCCACTTCTGTCTAACCCTTCGGGGATTACAGGCGTGATGTTATTTTATGTTACGCTGGTGTTGTCTAATTTAAGGAAAAAAGGCATTAGTGTCCAAACTCTTATAAGTCTGCAGTCAAACTAAAGACAACAATAATAAAATTAATTCTGGCTGCGGGACTGTTCGAAAGAGATACCGCGGCCCCGGAACACAAAGGGCTAAGAATGAATATGGATGGGTTTTAGTCAGTAAAAGTCTGACACTCCCTTCCGCTCCGCCCAGACCGGGAAAATGACTTCTCATTTGATGATTTCCCATCCGAAAAAAAAAAAACCTGTGTTGTAAATTGAAAGAAATGTTCAAAAAGTTTCGGCCATAATGTTGATAATGGACTGATCGTTTATTCATAATTATTTGTCTTCAGTACTCCATTGCTAGACATAGGCCTCTTTAACCGCACGCCACTCAACTCGATTTTCGCCAACTCCCATACAGTTGCTACGAGTACCAGCCACCCTGCGCTTCACCGAGCCTAAAGACGTCTCACCTTCTTGCCAATTTGCGGTCTCCACACAATAATACATCTACCCCAACGGTCAACAGTTCTACGGCTTATATGGCCGGCTCATTGCCACTTCAGCTTACTTATTCTGTGAGCAATGTATGTCGACAACTCTGATTCTCTGTCGCATCACCTCGTTCCGGTTGCGATCCCTCAGGTAAATCTTCGATCGACATCAAAAATGTACGGTACTGACGGACGGACCGACAGTGTTGTACGGTATTTGGTTTACATTTTAACATGCAAATTACCTTGTGGAATGTATACCAAATAGCTTGGTCGACCTTATAATACAAAATCAGAGGCAAACAAATATTTTACACAACTACCAAGTCTCAGACTGATATTTTCTAGTCTGTCGGACCCAATTCACAGTAAATGAACTGCGCGCAGATTAACTTGATTAAGTTACGTACTCCCGTACTCGTTAGGAAATCAACGCCAATAGGGGCCTGATTTCCAACAACGAACAACGATTTTGTATGAGACGCGTACGCATCCGTTCAGCTGATCGAACGCGTACGCGTCTCACACAAAATCGTTGTTTTCTGTGGGCATAAGCTGAATAAGTGTGAGTAGTCCCTTAATCTCAATTCGGATGATTTTGAAGGAAATCCCAATCAAATGCCATTGCCATAACACGTGTGTGAGAAATGCAGTCTGAAATTTCCACCAAGTCTAAGCGTACTACGTAGTTACTAAACGGCGGACCTTTTCAGTAAGAAAAGGAACATTTTCTTTGCATTAGAACAATAATAGGCCGTTACAGAACTTACGTAATTTTGTCAAGATTATCATCATCATCTGCCTAGCCTTTTCCCATCTATGCTAGGGTCGGCTTCCAGTCTAACCGGATGCAGCTGAATACCAGTATTTTACATAGAGCGACTGCCTATCTGACCTCCACCACAACCCAGTTAGCTGGGTATTACTTTACCCCTTATTAAGCCTGGTGGTTGTAGTTTTGTCGAAATATGCACAACATATATGTGAAGATGACGAAGGAAATTAATGGGCCGTCTCAAACCCGTTTAAAATAATGATGTTTGTCCAAGTCACGTTGACATCACATTTGATGATTGTTTGCCTATTATTATGAGTTTGTTGACAAAACAAAGTGTTATGGTCGAATTTTGTCTAAGAATTGTTTTGATTTGTGATTGAGGGCTAAGTATATAATGCAAGATACTCGTTGGTTTCTGGTGGTCTGGTCAAGTTGATCTTTGGTAAACTTATCTGCAGTTCTGCATCTAACCTGTATTGATCGGTTTACCAAAATAACAACAAAACCTACCGTATTGTCATCTAAATATATAAAAGAAGAAACTGACTGACTCATCTATCAACGCACAGCCCAAACCGCTGGATCTACAGATTCCAAATTTGGCAAGTAGGTTCCTTGTGTGGTCTAGGGGTGCACTAAGAAAGGATTTTTCAAAATTTACCCCCTAAGGGGGTTAAACGGGGCTCCAAAGTTTGTATGGGGAAACAAGATTAGTTTGACTATTTTATTCGAAACTTCACAGTAGTGCTCCTTTTGATAAATGAGTAGAAACGGGTTTCAGGGTTTTTCAGAATTCAACCCCTAAGAGGGGGAAATGGGGTGACAAAGTCTAAAAATCAATGCACAGCCTAAACCGCTGAGTCTAGAGATCCCAAATTTGGCACATATGTTCCTGAAGTGGTCTAGGGGTACACTAAGAAAGGGTTTTTCAAAAGTCACCCCCTAAGGAGGTGAAACGGGGCTCTAAAGTTTGTATGGGGAAACAACATTAGATAGACTATTTTATTAAAAACTTCACAGGAGTACTCCTATTGATAAATGAGTTTCAGGTTTTTTCAGAATTCAACCCCTAAGAGGGGGAAATGGGGTGACAAAGTCTAAAAATCAATGCACAGCCCAAACCGCTGAGTCTAGAGATTCCAAATTTGGCAACATACGTTCCTTATGATGTTAAGGGGTGCAATAAGAAAGGATTTTTCAAAATTTACCCCCTAAGGGGATGAAACGGGAGTCAAAAGTTTATATGGGGAAACAAGATTAGGTAAGACTGTTTTATTCGAAACTTCACAGGAGTACTCCTATCGATAAATGAGTTAACATTTGTGTTTCAGGTTTTTTCAGAATTCAACCCCTAAAGGGGGAAATGGGGTAACAAATTCTGAAAATCAAAATCGGTATTGTTTGTATGGTGTACCGGGTCGACAAAAACAACGATTTTAAGATTTAATGTGGCGGACCTGAAATGCCTTCATTCCCTGTTGGGGTGCGATGGGGTTGAAATGTCTTAAAATCAATATGGGTGTCGATACCGAGATTATCAGGGGTGCAGATTACGAAAATGGCATTTATTTTGAGATCCAGAAGGTGGCGGATTCGACTTCTATACAGGGTTATTGTTGATTTATTGTGATGATTGTGATAACGATGATGGTGATTGTGATAATGATGATGATGGTGATGATTGCGATTACGATGATAATGATTGTGATTACGATGATGATGATTGTGATTACGATGAAAATGATTGTGATTACGATGATAATCATTGTGGTTACGATGAAAATGATTGTGATTACGATGATAATGATTGTGAAAATGATGATGATGATAGTGATAACAGTGATGGTGATTGTGATGATGATGGTGATTGTGATAGTAATGGTAATGGTGATTGTGATAGTGATTGAGAATGTGATGGTGATTGTGATAGTGATGGTGATTGTGACTGTGATAGTTATGGTGATTGTGATAACGATTATGGTGATTGTGATAAAGATGATGGTGATTGTGATTGTTATGGTGATGGTGACGGTGATTGTGATGGTGATAGCGATGGTGATGGTTATTGTAATGGTGATTGTGATTGTGACAGTGATGGTGATCGTGATAATGATGATGATGATTGTGATAACGATGATGGTGATTGTGAAAACGATGATGGTGATTGTGATGGTGATGGTGATGGTGATAGTGATGGTGATGGTGATTGTGATAGTGATAGTGACGGTGATTGTGATGGTGATAGCGATGGTGATGGTGATTGTGATGGTTATAGTGATTGTGAATGTGATAGTGATGGTGATGGTGATCGTGATTGTGACAGTGATGGTGTTTGTGATAATGATGATGATGATTGTGATTACGATGATAATGATTGTGATTACGATGATGATGATTGTGATAACGATGATGGTGATTGTGATAGTAATTGTTATGGTGATTGTAATAGTGACGGTGATTGTGATGGTTACAGCGATGGTGATGGTGATAGTGATTGTGACTGGTGATATTGATGGTGATTGTGATAGTGATTGTGATGGTAATTGTGACAGTGATGGTGTTTGTGGTAATGATGATGATGCGTGTGATAATGATAATTATGATTTTGATAACGAGGATGGATATTGTGATGATGATGATTGTGATTACGATGATAATGGTTGTGGTTACGATGATAATGATTGTGATAATGATGATTGTAATTGTGATAACGATGACGGTGATTGTGATTGTGATGGTGATTGTGATAGTGATTGTGATGGTGAAGGTGATCGTGATAGTGATTGTGATGGTGATTATGATGGTGATAGCGATGGTGATGGTGATTGTGATGGTGATGGTGATGGTGATGGTGATAGTGATTGTGACTGTGATAGTGATGGTGATTGTGATGGTGATTGTGATAGTGATTGTGACAGTGATGGTGTTTGTGATAATGATGATGATGATTGTGATTACGATGATAATGATTGTGATTACGATGATGATGATTGTGATAACGATGATGGTGATTGTGATAGTAATTGTTATGGTGATTGTAATAGTGACGGTGATTGTGATGGTTACAGCGATGGTGATGGTGATAGTGATTGTGACGTGATATTGATGGTAATTGTGATAGTGATTGTGATGGTAATTGTGACAGTGATGGTGTTTGTGGTAATGATGATGATGCGTGTGATAATGATAATTATGATTTTGATAACGAGGATGGATATTGTGATGATGATGATTGTGATTACGATGATAATGGTTGTAATTACGATGATAATGATTGTGATAATGATGATTGTGATTGTGATAACGATGACGGTGATTGTGATTGTGATGGTGATTGTGATTGTGATGGTGAAGGTGATTGTGATAGTGATTGTGATGGTGATTGTGATGGTGATAGCGATGGTGATGGTGATTGTGATTGTGATGGTGATGGTGATGGTGATGGTGATGGTGATAGTGATTGTGACTGTGATAGTGATGGTGATTGTGATGGTGATTGTGATAGTGATGGTGACTGTGATGGTGATTGTGATTGTGATAGTGATTGTGATTGTGATTGTGATGGTGATTGTGATGATGATTAATGTGATTACGATGATAATCATTAAGATTACGATGATTAAGATTGTGATAACGATAATGGTGATTGTTATAGTGATTGTGATTGTGATTGTGATAGTGGCGGTGAATGTGATGGTGATTGTGATTGTGATGGTGATTTAACGATAATGGTGATTGTGATAGTGGCGGTGATTGTGATGGTGATAGCGATGGTGATGGTTATTGTGATGGTGATAGTGATTGTGACTTTGATAGTGATGGTGATTGTGATTGTGATGGTGATTGTGATAGTGATGGTGATTGTGATGATTGTGATAATGATGGTGGTTGTGATAGTGATGGTGATTGTGATGGTTATGAAATATGGCACATAGATACTTCATAACGTGGATTAACACGTAGGGCACTATTTATCCCTTTAATATGATCCAGTGGGACGGTTACCGAACTTTACGCGGGCGAAGCCGCGGGTAACAGCTAGTTGTTTGATAAAAAAAGCGATATAACATTCCATTATGACCAAATGTCACGTTGGAAGTTTTGTTTTATGAAGTAATAAACATTAATATTTTATTATACCTTCAGATGTGAATTGCAATACTTCTGTAATTGACAGCATCGCCACGCTTTTTCAGCTTCTTTTTCAAATAAGCAAAATTTTTGTTGAATTTTAATTAATCACTAAATAATAATAAATAAATCCTTAATGTCAATACAGTAACAAAATTGTGTCTCACAGATCCCCTGGCTTGAAGACAATGTTCCTCCAATAAAAAATCACTATGTATGTTATAGTCGCTGCATATTTATTTTCTGTTTCTCAGTTTTGCCAAAACTATTTTAAATTTTTACCATTTCGTTAAGACGTTAACTCCATAAAAACGTACTCCAAGGCTCACGATAAATTCTCGCCGCCGAACGATGAATTTTCGGAAATCCTGCGAATAAAAATTTAATTTATCAGCCCCTTTTGTGCGGTACGAAAAATTCCATTTCTCCCCCTTGGGGCAAATTTGCTAGCGATTTCACAAAGAAAGTTCTACCATCGATAATATTGGGATAAAATAATATATTGTCTAATGTCTTTTCGACCCTTTTGTATTTTTAGGCCTTCATCTTTGCAGGTCTTCGAACAAATTGGATTAGCCACGTAATGTGGCTCTGTAACTCTGGAAAAAAATCCTTTTATGTTTTTCGAAAAGTTGCTTTAATTCGGTTTGTTAAAGCGGGCTTTCTATGTTAAAAATGATTTGGGCGAGTACCTAACTTGTTTAAATGTGAAAGGGAAGACATTTAGGATTTATTTATCCAACTAATATTATTAATGCGAAAGTTTGTTAGGATGGATGTTTGCTCTTTCACGCAAAAACTACTGACTGGTTTTGGATGAAATTTGGCACACAGATAATTTATAACCTGGACTAATACATAGGATACTTTTTATCCCGGTAGTACGATCCTGTGGGACAATTACCGAACTCCTACCGGGTGAAGCCGCGGGCATAAGCTAGCAACAAATAATAATGTTTCCCTCTAAAATAAAATGTTCACAAACACACATCTTATATACTACTATAAATGGAAAAAAATGTGAGGAATATGGATGGATAGATGGGTGTTTATTACACTCTTTCACGCAAAAACGGATTTTGATAAAACTTTACTGTTATATATTTAACTTTACTATAATTATAAAATATTTTTACTGTCTGATGCACTAATTAGATTTTTTTTGTCGTCTACCCTATTATATAAGTTAAAAAGTTAAATTAAACGGGCGATGCCGCAGGCGGAAGCTTATAATCTTGATTTTTATCTTAAAATTAGTCTTGACTGTTCATAAAAATCAACGTCGAAATACCTTAACTTACCCAAAGTCTTATTGCCTTCACATAACGTCGTATTGCGCCCCCACAACAGGCCGTCAGCGCCAAGGGGATGTTTACGGATTTTCGAGCCCTCATTACGAACACGTTTAGACGCTCTTGTGTTTCAACCCTAACGGTGAAGTAAGCAAAAGAGATTTGCTTGAACTTGAGATATAATGTCGAGAATGGATTCTAAGAAAAAGATTTATTTTTGGGAATTGTGTTCTATAAGGATATTAATCATAAAACTGAGGACAAAACAAAAAAAAACACTTTTTCTAAGTAGGTACAGTATATTAAAACGAAACGTTCTGTTTATTAATTTCAAGAGAAAAAAAAAACAATTTCAAGAAAATTACTCTTTATGAATAAAGGTAATTAATTGAAGGAACAGTCTAAAAATATTCTTATTTTTAGCCGCAATTTTTCATTTCTTTAAACTTGCTCACCAACATTTTGCCGACTCGATTTCCATAAGTTATCCCTAAGCCTTCCAGTTAAAATGACGCAACAACTCTCTTGCAAGAAACAGCCAACGCAAGAACAACGAACAGAATTCTTAATTCGAAATTAAGACAAAATGGCCGCGTAATCAGAACTGCTCAGCTGCTATTAACTGAAACAAGATATCGCGTTTCTAAGTGCACTCCTGACGTAGACGTTTGACGTCGACATTAGCCTTACATAATGCTCTCGAAAGCGGGTGTTGAACGGGGCTGCCCAAATAAAAATGTGGGGGATATACGGGCACACTGCAACACAGCAACTTCTGGATTTTTTTTACTCAATGGCGTAGAATTTCCAAGGCTTAGGTATTGTTGACGCAGTCGTTTGAGGCCTTGAGTTTGCACATTATTTTCTTGAGGGCTTGTTTGTAAGTTTCTTCAGTTATTATCATAAGTGTGAAATTGAGGGTCTATAATTCGAAACAGTCAACTTTCTTTGTTTATTGTATGGACGTTGCGGATTTTAAATACCTATGTTTCAAACAAAAAACTTCAAACGTAAACCTGCAATCGATCTGTCTAGTCAACAAGCATTATTATTTCCTTCTTTGTTTGAGAACACCTCTTTTTGGCCGTTTGAAGCACTAACAGGAACATGGCTGCTGTGAAGTATAAGAAGTGTTTCCCTATCCATTGTACTTTAGAATAAATACATTATTCAAAAATCTCCTTTGTTAAATTTCGCTGAAATATAATTTTTTAGGTCAAAATACTGAAGAGGTCGAAGTCTCTTGAAAAGAATTGCAGTTTTAATGTGGTCGTTCCAGGTACAACACATTTCTCAGAAATCGTCCCCACAGATTTTACTGAAAGTAATAAAGTTGCAAAACTATATCTCGCTTTAAAACATTTCATTTCATTGTAATACTTACATTATTCCAAGAGCTAGGTTTAACATCATAACGTTCTAACATTTTCCCTTTTATTTCTCCCGGTAGCTTTTTATTTTGTAGAATTTAATGTAAATCTAGTTTTTCCAAGAAATCCTTTGTCCTCCATTATGAGGATAAAAGACGACGGAGATAATACGAACTATAGATATAATGCTAAACCAGTTAGACAGAAACCTGTACGATCCTAGACAGGAAAACTCGTTTAAAAACAATGGATGCTTGTCAATGAACGACCGGTAGTTGAAAGCAAAGTCTATCCTGAAAGTAGGCCGACAAGACTTTGCATTGTTCGAAGATCACCTTACGTCATCAAGAAAACGGCTTTGGTTTAAGTAGGTAAGACACTTATTACACATTATAAAACATATGGAAACGCGAATTTTACTTTCCATATGCATACATACATTCCATATTTCCTTTTTTTTTTGTTTCCATATGTTTTATAATGTGTTCTGATTGTGAAAGTTTTAAAAAGACACTTATTACAGTTACTCATTCTGAGATGTCTAATTTGTACACGTCTGTAAAATTGTTATTAATGAAGGAAATCTCTGCATGTTTTTCTGTTTAAACTAATAAATGGCATAATTGATTTGTAATTAATTATTATATTGAATTGTAGTAGTAGCCGCTTAATTAACCGAAGGACTTTCGTCCTGCCCCATCATCAATGTAGGCTAATATGCTTGCTAGATTCACATCTAGTAGATGTCAATCATAAATATTTTGTTGTAACTTTTTTATTGTTTTTGTGATTGTTCATCCGTTTTAAGAATTAAAAAAAATACTATATAAAGCTCGATTACCACTCACACTGACTCACTGACAGAATTGTTCTCCCAGATGGTGGATGGGGAGGTGGGTATATTTTGACAGATTCGCAAACAAGTAACTCCCGCGAGTATGGGAAAAGTGTCAAACCTCCCCTTTTCACCCCCCTTCCTCCCCCCACCCTATCGTATCTCGGAAACTAAGAGACCCGTATTTTTTGTTTTTTACGGATTCGTATAGAGGAGGCTCGGAAAAGAAAAAAACAGTTTTAAAAAGTTGACCCACTTGTCCCTCTTCTCCCCCCTTTAGGCGGATCTCGGAAGTTGAGAGAATTGGAACATTTTTTTTTGCAGATTCGTAAGGAGGGGCCTAGAAATGGTCAAAATCATTTTTCAAAACTCCCCATTAGATACGATGGGGGAAATGGTGAAGGGGGGGGGGGGGGGCTTCACCACTCCCCCCATCGTATCTCGGAAACTAGGGCATGTAGCGGCTTTTTAATTTTTGCTGTACTTATTATTGAGGGGCGTAGAAATTTGTATACCCTCCCCTCCCCAACCTCCCCTAAAATTGAAAGAGCTGTAACTTCATAACGGTTAGAGATAGCCAGGGTGTTTGAACAAATATTATAGCAGGCGTCGAAACCTGTCCGGTGATAGGAAGGTCCTGAGCTGAGCGAACCTGCGAGAACGAGTGGAGCGAAGGGGGGAGGTGGCGAGCGAAGCAAGCCGGCGACCTCCGTAGCGTAACGAAGGTTGAGTGGGTGAAGCGTAACTCAGGGGCGACGACAAGCAAACTTTAGGGTAATGTTTTTTAATGGGAAAAGGTCTGAGTTTTTAATTAAGGTTTTTACTTTAATTTTATTAGGATTTTCAGGTATTGATTTTTTTTTTTAATTACTTTTTAGAGTTTATAAAATTTACAAAATCTTTTAAGGACTTTAAAGGATTTTCCAATTCGTTTAAGGATTCTTATGGATTCTAAAAATTTTATATGGGTAAGGACTACTTCTCAAGAAAACGATGACACGCGAGCTGCGCGCAGCTCGCGCACCCACGCAAATACTAATATATATATATATATATATATAAGTAAAAAGCTATGTGAATATTTAGTTTTTTATTACGCAAAAACTACATCTTGGCTTGGATACAGAATGCAGCAAGGCCCTTCCGCAAAAATATGCAAATTCTGAAGGCATTGTATTTCAAAATGCATCTCAACCTCCTATAGGTTGGGATGCATTTTGCAATACAATGCCTTCAGAAAGTCACTGCATTTTTCAAGTTAAATCAACTTTCACGGGGTATCCTTCAACGCTCTCCCCATTTGTCCTAGCTTCCCTAACAACCCGAAGGGTGCGGTCGATAGCCTGGAAGGTGGAAGTGGATTTTTTATAGCCAATCTGGGGATTTGAGGAGGCTGAGGAAATGGTTAAATAGTGAGTGAGTCGGGTTATAAGTAGTTTTCCAGTAATTTCCCGAAAACGTTAATTAGGCCGATGGGTCTGAAGGAGGAGCTGAGTGGGAAGTCAGTTTGTCCTGGCTTTCGGATGACCTTTATGCCACCTTCCAGGCATCAGGAAAATGATTGATAACAAGGCACTTGTTCAATAAGTCAAACATATGTCTGGAGTTAGGTGATCCGGGCCAGGGGCTCTTTTGTGATTAATTTGTTAAGTAAGTATCCCGCGAGTCAGTTGTGTAAGTGCCGTCTTCAAGTTTTAGTGTAGCGGGTGGCTGTCTAAGGGGAATGGTCTTGATTATTTGATTTGCCACCGAATACACGTCCTCCTTTGTTTGGCGGTTGAAGAACTGCCGGAAGTGCTTGGTAGAAGTGAAGTGAATAGCCCCAGAATATTCCTTTCGGAACCTGCTATTGTCCTCCAGGATATCGGCAACAGGTCTTTTGCGGCGTTTGCGGTTGAGCATTAAATGATGTGTGTGTAGGACTTAAGCCTTGAGTGCGTTCAGTTTCTCGTTCCACCAAGGAGGCTTACTAGCCGGAGTTGCGAGGAAATTTTATTATCACAGGCATTTTAAATGGATGTTGTGAGTTGGTCGACATATGTGTCGAGGCCGGATGCTGATAGGTGTGAGATGTTGGTTTGTGTCTCTAGGATCTTGCGGATTTCGTTATAGAATTTATCCCCGACTATGTCCCATCTGACTGCAGTGGTGTTGTATCTGAAGGTCGTCATATTTAAGTTGCGGGTGAGAGGAATTCTGCCGAAGGCGACCCGGAATTCAATGGCACTATGTTCGGTTGGGGGCACATATCACTATTGACCATCCAATCAGTGACAGCTAGGGAATGCAAATCCGTTCTGTGTTAAAATCCGGATTTTTAAGAACGAATTTTTGGTCCAATCTAGATTATCCGGATTTTTAGGGATTTTTCATTAAAAAATCAAATCTCCATATTAGTTTATTCATATGTTTCTTATATTTTTGTAAATGGGTTAAAATAAAAACAGGAAAATCAAATCATATGATATTTTATTTTTGTTATTTGGAATTATTCAAATTAAATACCATAATTTTGGTGTTATAGCCATAATATTCTTATTATTAAAATAATCAGTCTGTGACTCGCGTGCTGAGTAACATAAATAATAAGTAATAATAAAATAATTAATTAGTAAAATAATTAATAAGTAGAAATTATAATAAACTCTGAAGAACAAAAATAAAACCACAAATAAACTCCTTGTAAAATTATTAAACATAACTAAAGTAACAAAACAATTTAACTTCACCCAATCAACCTAATACTTATTTTTATTAAAATAACAATAGTTTACAGCGTTTTTGGTCCTGAGATAAAAACCATGTGATTGTATAGAATAGTTAATGCTTAATGAAATTCTCATCAGAAAAAAATTAGGACGTCCAGTTTTCAAAATATTTACATTTGAATTTTTATAATGCCAACATGTCCATACATTGATTGTAAGTATTAGAAAAATCAAAGTCTACGCGGTTTTTAACTCTGATTTGTGTCTGTGTACTTTAAAGTGGACCAACAGTAATCTGCTAACATATTTTTATCCCAGATACCCTTAAAACCTCAAACACTCAAAACCCTTAAAATTTTGGTGAAAACGAAGATTATGTTCAACGGTCACGTTTCCAAGGTTTTCTGGGAAAAAATTTAGGTGTGAGTGTGGAAAATGATTTATTCATGTTGGAAAATGACTTGCTGACACGCATCCGTTCGCCATCCTTCAATTCAGATCCTTCGAAATTACATATCATAGTACTACTTAACCAATGTCCATACCCAGACGACTTCCTTTAAATTTTTCTGTAACAGGTGCCACTTTTAAACTTCGCCTAATATACTCATTCCATTTTTTATCCATTCTTGTCACTCCACACATCCATCTCAACATTCTCATCTCCGCTACATGTCGTCGGCAAACAGCATACACCAGGGAGCCTCTTCCTTGATGTCTAACGTAAGAATCGAGCATCCATTATCACCAGGAAGAGGTAAGGGCTTAGAGCCGACCTTAGGTGCAAGCCGACTGCCACATTGATAAAAATAAGTGCAAATTAAAAGAAACTGAATCAAAAATAAAGACAAATAGACTTCTTGTCAAATTATTTAACATTACATAAAACAAAACTAACTTCATTTAAATAAAAATAATACGTTTTATTAAAATAATCAGTCTGTGACTCGTGAGTGATAGACTGATCGTTCTCGTTCTGACTCGTGAACGTTACTAAAATAATTAAAATTTCTTATTAATCTGAAAATTTTCTAATCCGGATTTAGAAGTCGAGTAAAAAAGTGCGGATATCCGGATTTTTCGGATTACGGATAGTCCGGATTGCATTCCCTAGTAGCACAGTTCTCAGGGTCACTGACAAGAGTGATGTCAATGATGGATGCTCGTAGTTGGTTGTGAGTTGTGGTGGTGAAAGTAGGCTTGGTTCCCTCGTTGCAAATGAATAGGTTGTGTTGTAAAATGAGGTCAGCGACTTTGTTGCCCCTTCTAGCAGAACCCCAGAGACCATGCATCCACTAAAGTCGCCACATATTATATGGGTGGAGCCAGCCGTGAGCCGTCCTCTCAAGAAAAACAGCATGTCGTTGAAGAACGTTGCTGTTATCCTCACAGGGTTCCACATATACAGAAACTAAATAAATATTTCTTTGTCCCGCGCTATTTACTTTGACGATAGACAATTGGTATGGGAGAATTCGGTAAACTGTGGGCCAAAATAACAGGAAACTGGTGCCCTGACACAGTAAGGCCTCGAAGAAGATGGTGGGACGAACTAGACAGTTTCCTTCCGAACTGGAAGGAGGACGCGCGGGTTCGCGAGAAGTGGAAGGACTGGAGGGAGGCCTTTGCCCAGGGGAGAGACAGAGAAGGCTAGAGAAAAAAAAAAGCCTGGTTATATTAATGTTTAATTATTACAGAATTCTTTCAGTAGTTTTTTTAGTTAATCTCCTTTTTGTTCATGAGTTCTATGAGATCTTAAAGTCCATCAAATCAAGACGAGAATATCATATTCTGGAATGAATACAGGCTTTTGGGCAAGTTGATTTAATAAACCAGGGCTTCTCTCATTCTTAAAGAAATTCACAAAATGTAGCATTGTTCTGTTTAATTGCTATTACGAAAGCCATAAAACAACAATCCAAAGGGTGTCAAGAATTTCAGAATTTGTCAAACTTCAATTGTTGTAATTGGAAATTATAAACTCCTGAGATCTTGTAGGCGTATAAACATCGTTCTATAATTCATGAAATTTTTAATTAGATATTACTGATTCATTTCATATTACGTAATGCTCAATAGGTGTAATCTGTTAATTTAGTTTCCTAATTAGTGTTAAATCAGTGCGTACAAAGTCAAAATTAAATCTCTCACTTCATTAAGATTAGTAAAAGTAATTAATGTAAAACAGACAACTTGTCTGCCTCGTTGGTTTAGTAGTCGCAAGAAGTCCTGGGTCCATTTACTGGGTCGGGCAAATTGTTTTTGGGTTTTACATCAGGAGTTTCTCAGTTGTTGTCACAGAGCCTAGATTTGTGCCTCGGTGATGGCGATTGGCTCACCCCCTATTACGTGTGATTTTAACATAACTGGCGTAATGTGGATGTACGGTCGAACAAGCTATTTGGTTCACAGTTTAACCCACAAATTACATTGTAAAATGTAAACAAAATAGCTTGTTTGACCGTACAATAGTACGGTCAAACAAGCTATTTTGTTTTACATTTGAGGTACACTACTGCCTAAGCTCTCTGGGATTACAGGTGTGATCTTATGTTATATTAACAACTCGCCCCCCATGCGTAGCAGACTGTTAAAAAAAGTTATCAAATTTTTTTCTACTTAGTATTTTTACCACTTCAAATTGGTTTCAGCTATTGAACACCCTATAAACTTTCTCAAACAGTTAAAATCCAACAAACTGGGAGATTTATTTAACCCATAACATAGTTTAAACGGTGCATAATACATGGCTGCAACGTACGTTCACACGAAACTACTAATAATTTTCAAAATCCCCTTAACGTAGTTTTTCTCAAATAATTTAGCATTCAGCCATTGCGAGTGGAAACATTGAACCGAGGGTTTTGTTAAATGTTTTTCTTTAAAAAAGAAAAACATTTAACAAAACAAAATTCATAATACAATTCGGGGGAGAAAAATAACTTATTGTATTTTTCCTGAAAATATGTGTAGACTTTCTTTGTGGGGGTAAAACCAATTACTTATTACTAGGCGAGTTATATTTCCAGGATGGTCAGGACAGATGGGCCAGAATCGTCACATAGTGAGTGCCTGAAGACGGTCGTCGTCACCGACGCAGGCCCAAGAAACGCTGGCGCTGGCGTGACGATTGGCACTCATTCTTTAGTGCCACAATAACCCTAAATTGTGAAAATTTAATGGCTCTCGTTTTAATATTACTGCAACATTCACTTTGTGTTCTATCACATGCTTTTCAAATAAGCATAATGGTCCAATTTACTTCCGAGTTTATTTTAGCATGTTGACAAAACCTCCAACAACGGTAATGAATGCTCTTACCACTTAAACATTTCCAAAAAAAACATATTTAAATTAAAATTTTCCACAATTTAAGTAAAATTTCCTAAAGGAAACGCGATTTCCTTACAATTGACTTAAATAACGTGTAATAATGGTGCAGAACAGCACACGAAGGAAACTAATGCAGTCAAACCGATATTTGCATGTCGACAAACTCCCATAGGAGTCGCATTGCGGGAACCGGGAAACTGGCAGCAGTTGCGGGTTGCGGAATAACGGACGTTCTAAGTGGTGTTTACACTTCACTGAATAGGTAGAGGGTAAATCGAAATTTGAATTTAGAACACGTAGAGAAAAATTAGAAAAAATAAATCCTTGTCTTTGTTTGTTTATTCGCGATTAAGTAGATAAAGTTTGCTTCCTTCTTTATTTTTCGAAAGGTGAGTCAGTATTTTTAAATGTCATTGCTTTTTTCTTTAGTTTGGCGTGTTTCTGTTCTAGCATTTTAAGTGTCCCAACGTATTTAGGAACAAAACGTCAAGCTCCTAATTATCGCCTCGTGGCTAAATAATAACAGCCACTCGGGTCGATCTTCAGGTTAAGCTGCGCTTGCTTGTTGGTCAGGGATGGATGCCCGCTGTACATCCTTGTAGTTAGTGGCCTGAAAGTCTGACAACCAGTCTTACCAAGGGGTATCATATTACCCAGTACTAACTGGGTTGAGGAGATCAGATAGTCAGTCGCTTCATGTAAAATACTGGTAATCAGCTACATCCGGTTAGACTGGAAGCCGACCCCAACAGAGGGGAAAAGACTGGGCAGATGATGATAACGTTAAGCTCTAAATTATGTTGTGTACAAATTGTTCCTATTTAACAGACCAAAGAAGTTAAAGTACGGACGACCAGCACTCAAAGCACTATGTAAAACCGTCTTTATTTCCAAATGCTTATTCGCTAGGGAGGTGCAATGCGCCAAAGTAAAACATTTAAAAGTTTAACGAGTGTAATAATAAGTAAAATGTTTCACGGATTCGTTTAATTTTAGTTATTCGTTGAGCTGATTATTTTACGGTAGTTCTAATTACACCTATTATAATATTTCCGTGAAGAATATTAACTGTTTGAAAATTAGTTTTTCTAGTTATGACTGTTGTTTGTTTTGTTAGAACTTTTTCTGAAATGTTAATGATATGAGTTAGATGTCTTTTTGCTTTCTAACATGAACTGTTGTGGAAGGCATTTGTGAATAAAGAATATTTTACACATGCCTATTATTTAAGGTCTAAACCAACGTGGCGTGAGGGTATTTATTTTGTTTCTTGCTCTAGCAAATGACGGTTCTGAGTGACAGAAAAGGATAGAAGCATGGACAAATGCGATTCCGTGCAGCTAAAAGCGCAACCCAAAATCTTTCTCAATATTTAGTAAGACATTTCGTTTTAACCCACCCATACGTGTGCTTCATACATCTTCAAATTATAGGCGGAGCAGTTATATTGTGCGGGCAAGCAGAGATTTCAATGACATATGCAAGGAATATTAACTTAGATCCATTCACAATTAGTGTGAATTCGGTCAGAAGGTGCTTAAGCCTCAAATTTTTCAAGTAGGTTACATTGTTTGTTGTAGTTTTGGTATTATTTTCTATACTATTTCAGCTATATAAATTGCAAACTAGTTTTTATATAGCTTCTCACTTATATTAAAGCTGTGTGTTTTTGTGTTGTCTTGTGCTTACACCATAGATTTCTATTATATGTCTATACGTCCTTGTAATTGGCTTTCTGGTGACTATGGTTTCCTTTTCTTCTGTTTTTGTTTTTATTAGCCATAAGTCCTCCATGTACTAAATAAATAAATATTTTCCTTCACTTAGAAAAACCAAAAAATAAATAAACTTCGAACTATTTGATTTATGATTCATAACACAAAGTACAGGTAGACTTACACTGTCACTTACGGGATATCTTCTGTGATTTTTAATTATTCTAAGCTCCCAATATTTTGACGCTGTTGCAAACACCATGATCGCAGGATGACTGGAGAATGCGGGCGGATGGTAAAAATCAAAATCAAAAATCAAAATCAAAGCATTTATTTCAAGTAAGCCAGTTACAGGCACTTTTGAATTGTCGAAACAAAGATGAAAATTAAATGTAGCTACAGTCCCAGTCACAAGACATAAAAACTGTGAAAGTACTGTAGTTGCCCATTCCCTAGCGTAGATCTCTATGGAGAAGAACGGGCAAGAAACTCCATGGACACTCTTTTAAATCAGAATATTGTTACAAAATCTTGGTTACATCATTCATCTTGAGATGGTATATTATGTGAGAACAATGTAGCAAGATGTGCACGTTAAAAGTGTCCACAGCAAAAACACACAAACAAAAAAAATACAATTCAAAATAATTCATTCAAATAAGCCATGGCAACTAAGAGATGACCAGTCACAACTGACAGCGCCCGTTCACGGACATGACGCATGGATCAGCACCATTCAACTCAACCATTTTGAAAGGAACTAAATGATCCGACACACGCACCACCATCAGCGAGACATTTGAGTGAGCATGACATACTCTAAACCGCCAGGGCACATTCAAGTCAAGAAAAGACGTAGGTTTCCAGTGAATGATAGCTTTCTAGTACATAGTACTCACACAATATGGGCTATGCATTTATATAATACTAAAGAGATTGAATCTATACAATGCAAAGATAGTTGTACAATCTTCAGCAGCTCCAACAATACATTTTAATGCTATCAATTTATGCGCCCCTGTCCTTGTGGAGCAGGACCAGCATTGAGCCAAGCATTTTTATCAGCGATATAATCGCTCAACTTGTAATATGCTTGCTAACATAGTGTGCGTTTAATGCATGTTTTAAATTTCGTCTCATTCAGTTCAAGAATACTTTGTGGAATTTTATTATAGCATCTATAAATTGTTAGGTGCAGACAAATCTGTCTACCCTCTGTGTAAGTTTAGTTATAAACCGTGAAAGCTTAAAACAATAGTAAACAGTAGTTTGAAAGTATAGGTAGGTTAATGGATTCCTTTTCGGACATCTTAGTTTCAGAACAATGATGATTGGAAAGCAACAAAAGCCCGTAAGCGACCGGACTTGGATATAGACCTCGCCTGAAGGCTTTGTTTGGACATGATTGAAAGCTCGACACGTGTAAACGGGGATGGAATGTGAAGAAAAACACATAACTTTAATAATTAACTAGATTTAGTTCGTGCCTTCGCTCCCGTTATGTACGGAAATTTACGCATGGAAAAATTTTAAATGTAGCCTATGACACTCAGGGATAATGTAGCTTTCCCGTAAGTGAAAGAATTTTCGGAATCGGATCAGTTGTTCCAAAAAGTGCCACCTACATACAAACAAATCATCATTTCAGCCGAAATACGTCCACAGCTGGACATAGCCTCCCCCAAGTGTCGCCACATTGACCAATCCCGTGCGACTCGCATCCAGCGGATCCCCGCAACCTTCACATGGTCATCGGCCCAATTGTGGGAGGCCTTCCAACGCAACGTCTTCCGGTTTGCGGTCACCACTCCAGAACTATTCGGCCCCATCGGCCATCCGTTCTGCGAGCAATGTGCCCTGCCCACTGCCACTTAAGTTTGGCAATTATTCGGGCTACGTCGGTAACCTTGGTTCTCTTGCTCGGGTTTAAACAAATAGTTCATTATAAGTAAACTGAAAAGCAAAACTGAAACTGAGTAGAATAGAACCAACCCATTACACTTACGGGTGTCGTATAAGGCGACTTATGTCTGAGGCAGAACACCTTGCGCCTCCGTAGACCAGAGAATGGGCAGCAGCGTTTTCTGTTAGTCTTTCATCACTGCGATCTCCAATCCGCCTGCCAAGCGTGGAGATCACGGCAAATTCCTCCCATCATGGGAGAGGCTTATGTGCAGCAGTGGACGTTATGGGCTGTTGTAGTAAACTGAAAAGTATCAACTAACTGTGTTGTGGAGCACGCGGCGAAATGTAAGTGTACTGTATTTACGTACTCCTACCTAACGGAGCTAGCGGAGACTACAAGCGTGATATGTATGTATAATAGAAACCCGTTAATATTATTATGCAGCCCAGTGTATTTTCAATCCTACTTTGGTGAAACCTCACACTGGCGTATTTTCCGTAATTTCGAAGCTTGTTTCTTTTATCACAAGAAACCCTTTAGATTTTAGAAAACTGCCATCACCAATTTTATTTTACGTAGATTACATTACAGCATAGAAACGCCAGCAAATATGTAGGTACTTTCATGCATAAAAATTAAGTATGAAAGTCCTCTATAATTTAATAAACAACTTGTGTTTCATTTACTCCGCCGACTGCACGATACTGATACCTTATAATCTCCCATTAATTAGCAGTATTATTAGCACCGCAGCTATTCCAAAGAGTTCCGTATACCTATTTAATTTACATAAGACATACGGCAGATAATATAAAGCTCGGCTTTTAGCTCTCGAACAGGTTTCAGTCGCAGTTAGGGCTGTCACGTAGTTAGACATAAAATGGAAATAAAATACCTAGTATTTTATTTCCTGATTTACAAAGTGATGTACAGAAATTTAGAACTTTAAAGATCTTTTATGGTATCTGTGCGGGTATGGTATGTATAGGTTCAATGGACTCGAACTTAAGAAAAAAAAAATTTGACTCGCACACGACAATAAATATTACAAAATGAAGTCAGTAAAAAATAAGACATACGGCTGTATGTGTTATTTTTTAATGATTATTTCGTTTATTTATCTATAGACACATGTATAAAGGGTGTAAAACACCTCTTAACGAAGCCGAAAGTCACTTGTTCTCCCCGTCATTACGATCATTTTTTTGCTCTACACCATACCTGGGAACCTTCTAGTTACGGAGATATTGGGGGACAAAGTTCCAACTTTTTGACAAGTTTTTTTTTTAATACAAGTTTTTAATGAAAGATTTTTACTTTAAACACCTCTACGACCCCCGTACTATTCAATCCATCCATCAGCACAATGTTTTGAGTGCGTTACATTGAGTTCTACAACAAAACATGATTTCTCCCCCAAAAAAAAAGTTGTTTCCCAGCAATAATTTTTAAAAGTAAAGTTACTTAGTTTGATGTACAGAATGCTTGGTTGACGGCTTCGTGATGAGGTCTTTTACACCCTGTATATTACATTTTTTTTTTATACTTATGTACTTATGTATTTTTAGTTGTTGTTTTTTTTTAACTTTACAGCACCATGCTGAGTACTTTTAGTCTCGTTTTTTTGTCTACTATTTATGTTTCATTGTTTTGTCTTATTCGAGTCAAATAAATACTTTTTTTTCCGGTGGATATCCTTTTTAGCCCAACAATCTTTAGTCAGAAAATCGTCAACGTTTTATCAGAACTGTGGCAGCCCTAGCTCCCTCAATTAACTTAAGCTCTACATCTAAAACGCTACATAATACTCTCACTGCTACTTTAATAAGTTTTTGATCGAGCCATTATTATGTTTGATATGCTAACAAGATTATAGAGAAGTTTGTATTCCCATAAATTGTTATTTAACTTTCATTAATTTGGCATAAAGGTTTTGCGAAATTTATATTGAATAAAGTCTGAGAGTTTTGCTGGAGACAAAGCATTTCAACACTAGTGTTATATAGCTACAAGAACTTTAATATCAAAGGGGACGTGTCTCCCCCTTCCTCTTAATATATCCTGCAGCTACAAATATGAATGTTTCTAGTACATTCACCTTTTCTGAAACAAAGAGAAAGTTTCTGAACGGCTATGTTAGTTATAAAAGAACAATTAAATAATTTACAACTTATATGACAAACATAGAAGCTTAGAAAGTTAAGGGTGATTCACATAAGACCTTTGTATCCCAAGATATAAAGGAGGTATTTTAAAATGTTTTTTTTTTTTAATTCACAGTAGAAATGATTAGTACCGATTGCAAAGCACAAATTAAATACTTATTGAGGACGAACACTGTAAACTCTGAATCTATAAACATTTACAACGACTTTTATAACATATTGACAATTCTAGAACAATGAGACACAGATGGAAAAACATATCACTGCACATTTGGACCACTTTGTAAGGATGTTTTGAAAATACGCCACATCTTAAATAATATGCATTGAGAGCTCTTGATTCTTCAACGCCCGAAATTTACGTATTGTTTTTTGACGCCTATCACTCCATTTTTTGGGTGAAACTTACAACCAAATCTTTAATATTTAAGAAAAGGTTTAGGTACAAACAGCATTCAAGAACCAGGATCAAGATTTGGATTAAGTAAAACTGTTTTATTTGCAACAAAGGTGTAAAAGGAGTAAATATAAAGTCCAGAGATCTCTGTTTTGCCGTTAACAGCATACAAATATAAAAACACAATAGAATTACATTTTGTTAAACAGCTATTCAAACACTGTTTTAAGCCTTTACTGTTTATAACTAAACTTAAAATGTCACTAACGGGAACTTTTAACTTTGGTTTATATTTCTTATTTCTAGGTAGGTATATATTTTAATTTTTCATAAATAGTTTCTTAAAAAGGAGCTCGGGGAGGAGCTCGTGGCTAAATAATAACAGCCGCTCGGGTCGATCTTTAAGTTAAGCCGTGCTTGCCTAGTTTGGTCTGTGGATGGGTGACCACCCTCACATACCGAGTTTCCTCCATGTCTCGGAAAGCACGTTAAGCTGTTGATCCCGGCTGTCATTTTTAGATCTTTAACAGTCTTTACAGGTAGTCAGTGGCCCAAAAAGTCTGACAACCAGTCTTACCAAGTGGTATCGTATTACCCAGTACTAACTGTGTTGTGGAGGTCCGATAGGCAGTTACTCCATGTAAAATACTGGCATTCAGCTGGTCCGGTTGGACTGGAAGCCGACCCCAACAAAGGCTAGGCAGAGAGATGTTTCTTAAAACAATGTTAACTCTAACCATCCAACAGGCAAAATCAATAAGTCGCACTGTTATAGATTCCCTGATAAGCAGTCCAGCATGTCTCATTCACAATCGTTTCATGACAGAGCAGATCTATTAGAGTCTGAAGCAGAGCAGGAGATGGTGGACATTGCAGGCAGTGCCAGTGAGAGTACACTGATACCAGTGCCCGATACAGGCACAAAATAGGCAATACAATAGCTGGACGGGAAACCAGATCAACACGTAAACGAGGCGCAGAAGATACCCAACTTAAAGACACGGCTCCGCGAGGGAAGAGAGGAAGGAGTTGCAGGGATCCAGATTTGCGAATGATTGTTACAGAACAAGCTCAACAAAGTGAGACTTTACAAGAAATACTGAAGGAGCTGAGAAACCTCACATCATCAATAGACGATCTAAGACCACAGTTACCAACAAAATGACAACTATGAAGACAAAACTGTCGGTCCAACAGGACAGGATTCAATCATTGCAAACTGTCCATCGAGATGGCTTTCTAAACTCCTTGACACAAGATACAACACAGACAACAACTCTACCTAGTGCTCCTCATTATGTGGCCTCTGTCCCCCCAGCATCAAGGCTGCTACCCTCTCACAGCACCTCAGAAACAACCACTACATCCTTATTGGACGCGTTCGGATTCTTATGTCTTAAACTTAGTATGTCCCCAGCCGTACCCGGATGGGTACGGTGCATTGTTATTTAATTGTGTCTGTAATTGCGGGTATTGAAGAGTTAAAATAATTCGGAACAGTTTTTTACTCACATACAGTACCGTAAATCTAAATCGTCATTATTGGTCCTTCCTTTTTGTCCCCATTACTCAGTTTCACCCAACTCACTGGTGGTGATATTATATAAATGACAAAAACAATTCAGTCCTTCTTCAAACATGACATCGGACAAATCCAATCGATTAACTTAACACCTTTTCAAAAACTTCAGGGAAAATATTTGACCCTTTTTTGCGCCGTTTGATAACTTATCTCACTGTCGATTATGAAAACCCGTCTCGTCACTGTAGAGCAATTATTAATTTTAAAGTACAATAACATAGGTTAAAAAAATATCCGCCGATACATAACGACCTCTCTTTTTGAAGTCATCATCATCAGCCTATTAATGTTCCCACTGCTGGGACACAGAACTCTTCTCTATGAGAATCTCTCTGTGGGCTATAATCCGCCACGCGGGCCCAGTGCGGATTGGTAGATGTCACATGTCTTCGAACTTTTTAGTTCTAGGACATGCCGGTTTCCTCACGATGTTTTCCTTCACCGTTTTGAGAGCAGTGGGTTCGAACTTACTGTTCGTAAGTCGGGGCCGCTACCACTGGGCCACCGCAGCGGTGGCCCAGTGGTTTTTTGAAATCGGCTAAAAGGAAAAAAAATGTTTTGCTAAACACTTACCTTAAAAAATCAAGTATTCCGTAAGTAGTCCCTAGGTTGATAATTATTTCTTACTTTATAGAGAACTAGCGGACGTCACGCGGTTTCACCCGTGTAGTTCCCGTTCCTGTGGGAGAGTACGGGGATAGAATATAGACTATGTTACTCAGGATGAATGTAGCTTTCTAATGGTGAAAGAATTTTGGAAATCGGCGCAGTAATTTTTGAGTTTATTCATTACAAACATACATACACACAAAAATACAAATCTTTCCTCTTTATAATCTTAATATATATAAATCTCGTGTCACAATGTTTGTCCTCAATGGACTCCTAAACCACTTAACCGATTATAATAAAATTCGCACACCATGTGCAGTTCGATCTAACTTGAGAGATAGGATAGAATAGAAAAAAATAAAAAGTCCACCCGTGCGAAGCCGGGACGGGCAGCTAGTATTATATATATTATAAGTGTAGGTGTAGATGTAGATAAATCAAAGATTTTAAACGATCGCCCCCATTACATGGGATTCATTATGCACTTAGTATTAAAACAGCACACCATGCTCACGTACAATGCTGGCAATACTAACAAGAGACGGACAGATATAGTATGCTTTTCTAATGCAACCTCCAAACATGTCTTTGTGGAAAAATACTTTTCATTTTTAAGCCCATTTCTGTACAATAGATTTAATAGAAAACTAAGTATACAGGGTGTAAAAGACCTCATCACGAAGCCGTCAACCAAGCATTCTGTACATCAAACTAAGTAACTTTACGCAAAAAATATTGCTGGGAAACGACTTTTTTTTTTGGGGTGAAAAATCATGTTTTGTGGTAGATCTCAATGTAACGCACTCAAAACATTGTGCTGATGGATGGATTGAATAGTACGGGGATCGTGTTGGTGTTTAAAGTAAAAATCTTACATTAAAAACTTGTCAAAAAGTTGGAACTTTGACCCTCAATATCTCCGTAACAAAAAAATGATTGCAATGACGAGGAGAACAAGTGCCTTTCGGCTTCGTTAAGAGGTGTTTTACACCCTATAAATAAGTTAAACTATTTTAGCTGTAAAAAGTCTATTAATACTTTTTTACAACCCATATCCTATGCACAGGCAGAAGATTTACTTGTTGTCTGCAAGTAAACTGCTGACATTTGTTTGTTTTTTTCTATGTAAGTTGCAATTTTAGTAATTGATTTTCTTTTAATGTTAATTTATTTAATTTAAGTAGGTATTTATGCACCTCCTAGCCTGAAACACAGGTTCCACCTAGTTCAGGCAATAAGCAACAGTGCTCTATTTTATTTGTTAATTGTATATGTGCCCCTTTTTATAAATAAACGATTTATTATTATTATTATTTAAAAACATAACTAGCGAAATGTGGGTGTACAATTAGGTACACCTCTTGCCCTTCAGGTATTACAGGGGTGATGTTATGTTAAAACAAAGGCCGTAAAATTTTTGACTTAAATAAAAATATTATGTAATATTATAAGGCGATTAAAAATAACTCGATTTTATCCCTTTCGGGACTTGTCGCTTTATAGGGATGATATTTAACCCTAATTTTGCGTCGTTTGCAGCTTTTCCGGTTGAACCCTGCCGCCGCTGCCCGTCGTCAGTTTGAATAAAACATGGCGGCGGTACTTGGCCGCAAAATTGTCATTGATGGAATATGGAGTGGGTGTGCCCATGATAGATGTAAAATTGATGCGACTTATGAACGCTCCTGTATTATGTTGTAAACAAGCGCGTTATTTTGTTGGTTATAGGCTAGGAAGTGTTTTTTTATGTGCAGTTTAGCTATAAGCAATTTTAATGTCGTGATTAGGTATTTGTAGTGAAGCGCCTTCATTAGCTTTCCTTTCGTCTGCTGACTTTACCGCTTTTTTGAAGATGGAAAAGTTTTATTTTAAAATCCATGTCACGGAAAAAATAAAAAAACAATTATATTTTCCCCTTCTTAGATAAATTTATCATGGAAATTAAACTAAAATTAGGAATAAGTCAGCTAAAACAATTATATTTTCCGAAAATGTAACAAAATAAATCAAAATTCATGGAAGACCATCAATTCCAATTTCAACATAAGCCGATTTCTAGTCTAGAACTTTTCACAGCCCTCAGGAAAATTCCAATTATTATTTTCTATTTTCAACTCCACAATTCAATTGGAGCGCCAAATCCAGTTTTCATTATTACTTAACGTCGGTAGCTCTAGGCACAATTTAAATTAAATAAACATTCCTTCTTACATTTCTATAAGTTCTGAGACCGTAATAATAACTAAGTTTTCAGTACAATAGTCACTAGAATGCCTGAAGAATACTTGTAGCTGAGACAAAATAATAGTAGAACAGAAAATCCAGTCTACGACAAAATTCCTTGGTCCATACGAGCATATGAATGCCTCGGCTGAATTTATGAATCTGACCGCAGGACATGGTCGATAGTTCCTGGTGGAACATCTTCCTAATCTTCCAAGAAGGACTCATTTCATCTTCTGTATCTTTCCTTCTGTTTATATTGCAGTGCTGGTTGCAACAGCTGGCGACTTGTTCTGACAGACGTGTAATGAGAGTCCTAATAGTTCTTTATTAAAACCGAGATGGACTAAGCGCTCTGAACCTATTTAGAGCCAAGACTGTTTGAGGTGAATGTTCTAGAAAAATGTGGTGGTCTTTTTTGTTAGGATTCTTTATTTAAAACTGGCTTTGCCCGCGGCTTCGCCCGCGTGTTTGTTGGAAAATAAAAAGTAAGTATACTATGTCAATCTTGGTCTTTCGGTGTGCTTTTTGTCAAAATCCGTTTAGCCCTTAAAGTGTGAAGAGGTCTGACATGGTAACAGACAGACAAAGTTGCGTTCGGACTTATACAGGGTGTAAACAGACTCTTCACGAAGCCGTCAACTAAGCATTCTGTACGGTCGAACAAGCTATTTGGTTTACATTTTACAATGTAATTTGTGGGTTAAACTGTATAGCAAATAGCTTGTTCGACCGTACATCAAACCAAGTAACTCTACGTAAAAAAAAAGTCATTTCCCAAATGACTTTTTTTGGGTGAAAATCACGGTTTTCGGTAGGAGTCAATGTAACGCACTCAAAATCTTACATTTATAAAAACATGTATTTAAAAAAAAAAGAGAGAAGAGAGAACAAAAAAAATATCGCAATGACGGGGAGAACAAGTGCCTTTCGGCTTGCTATTGAGTTTTTCCATCAGGAATTTCTCAGCAGCAGCCACAGAGTCTGAATTCGTGCCCGGTTGATGGCAATAGGCTCGTTCTCTATTACGTAGGACGTAAAAAAAAATGGCAAAATGTGCCTAACCCTACGGGGATTACAGGCGTGATGTTATTATGTTTATCTTAAAAGATATGTACAGTCGACCAAGCTATTTGGTTTACATTTTAACATGCAAATTACATTGTAAAATGTAAACCAAATAGCTTGGTCGACAGTACCTCAAAAGTCGCTTAGATAGCATCGTTCGTTTCGACAGAATATCATTTTCACAACGAATAAGTTGAATTAGAAAGTAAAGAAAAATAAGCTTCAAACAGGAAATGTGGCTAGCATATATTTTGTTTTAAATTAACTATGGATTTCAGCTGTCATCAACAATGTTACCGCAGTTAAGGGTGAAGCAGGGTTTGACTTGCGGAACGTACATTTTGGATTATGCGGCTGAGGTTCAACCGACACGAAATACATTATAATTTATAAAACTAGCGACCCACCCCGGCTTTGCATGGGTGACATTTACTAACAAAAGCGCCACCTATCGGGTCCAAAACGTCTTTCCTATCTTTCAAGCTGGAACCAACTAAACAATATACACATAACAAAGATTCATTTGAATCGGTTGTGTGGTTTCAAAGATTTGCGTATAAGAACATAGTGACACGTGATTTTAATACAAATGTATATCACAATATACCGTTTCATTTGCTTATGATGCTGATAACTCCGGTACTTAAAATGTATGTGCAAAAAAATCTTTCACGGTTTTTATCCAAACTCACACTCTTACTTACGGCTTTCGATACTGTTGCAAGCGCCATAATCGCGAGATGACGAGTCATCCCGCGATCGCGGCGCATAAGTGACATTGTAAATTTAAAAAAAACCTGTTTCATTTATATTTAGGTACGGTTGTAAACTTAAGGACATTTCATTAAAAAAAACCCTGTTTTCTAGGATTCCTCAAAAATGCTTAGTCAATCTGCTCATTTTAGCTGAGTAATTTCTTATTTTCGTACAACGCAAGTCACCCCACTTTTTTTCCGGTTTTTGTTCTTATTAGACAGGTAATTAGGTTCTATTTTAGCTCAGAGAGAACTGAAGACAATCTTTGTTGTAGTTACAATTTTATTCGCTTGTAACAGAATCTATTGAAAATATAATAGTTGGTACTGACGCGAAAATAACTAGATTACTTATTTAATAAGTGCTATAATAGGTACTTATGTAGGTAGGTAGGTAGGTAGGTATTATAATGCAGGAAAATGGGACAAACTATACAAAATATAATTGCATTGTCATCGGTCCTCGATAAGTGTGCAGTTTCTAGCTATTACACTAAAGCTTTTGAAAATTGCACGTTGTAATGAACACAGAATAAATTAAAATCGATAAGGCAACCCATTTGTTTTATACCTGTATATACAGGTAAAAAAAAATGGGTTGCCTAATCGATTTACACGAAGACGACGATCATCAAATTTGATCAAAATGGGTCCTTTATGTTTGTCAAGAAATATAAAGAATTGTTCAAAACAGCAGAGGGAATAAGTTCTCGAAGTCGCCGACATCAATAATTCATTCGTCATCAATACAGACTTGTACTAGATGAGCTCCCTAGGTTAACAAAGTATAATAAAAGTGGTATGCCAAATGTATTGAAAATGTTAAATTGCAGGTTATTCAAAATTAAATTGTGTAAATTTCTGAACGAAAATTATTTTTAGAATATTGAGGATTTTTTAAAAATAAATTATAGTGTTTGTAAATTCTAATTATTTTCTTTATTCTTTGAAGTTTGCATGCTTTAATTTTTAAGCAAAACATGTATGATGCTTTAATAACACCTATGTATACCATGTTTTTCGCAATAAATTATCTTATCTTATCTAAAAAAACAAAAGAAGTATTTCTTATGTATTTCTCCCGATGGATGTTCATAAATTGGAGGACAGCGGTTCAATATCTTCCGTTACCTTCAGATTTCCATGAAGACGATATAGAATTTTAAACGAGTAGCTGTTTTATACGATACTCTGTGTCTGGGGATATCCCTCGTTCTAAACTTGAGCGCTCTACAAATCTAAATCTATAATAAATGTTGTGTGGCTCAGACCGATGCTTATTTTGGAAGCAATTTTATTTTAAAACATGGTGGATTTCTGGAGCAACATTTTAAAGTTATGATTATGCATTATGATTCTTGTGCTAAGTGTTTGGAAGCCTTATTTTGAATCACCAGATAATTACTGTAAAAATAGTTAGACAAACCAAATCAGAAAATAGGAATATAGAGACCGGATTATATGCAACATAAAATCATCGAAATATGCATGCAAATATGTACCATAAATGCTCAAAATATGCAACAAAAAATGCAAAAATAAATAAGTAAAAAAAAAAAGTACTACAAAATAATGTTTTTAATTTACTCGTACTGCATTTTCGACTAGTTTTTTTTCATGAAAACCGAATTCTGTTCCTAATATTATTAGTAGTACGATTGAGCCTTCTATTAATTAAATATTTTTTTTAACTTGAAAAGAATCGTTCTACGTCCACTTAGGTCAATGGGCATTATTTGAATTGAAGTGTTTTATTGCGGGTAATAAACCTTGACACTTTTTTTCCATTTTTCCAGTTAGAAGCTGATAAATTAAAGAAAACATGCCCAAATAATGCAAGATATCCCGATTATAACTAAAATATGCAGTATCTTCAAAAAACACCACAATACTTATTATACAAGTATGCATTTAATCTGGTCTCTAGGAATAACCTTCTGACTTTTATAGTATAGTTTGATCAAGATCATAACATAACATAACATCGCGCCAGTTATGTTAAGTCCCATGTGATAGCCGGTGAGCCTATTGCCATCAATCAGTCACAAATTCAGACCCCGTGGCTGCTACTGAGAAACTCCTGATGGAAAGACCTAATAACACTTTGCCCGACCCGGGAATCGAACCCAGGACCTCGCGCTCAGCAGTCGCGTTTGCGACCATTAGACCAACGAGGCAGTCTTGATCTTGTTATTTGTGTAATCAAAAATTAAGGAAAACATTGTGAAACCAGAATGTCCTATAACCAAAAAATCGAAGACAAGTGATCTACCTGCACTGCTCCGGCTTCACCACGAGCCAAGTTTTCATATAACCTGGTTCCAACTACTTCAAAAACATTTCATAACGAAACCCACACAGAGCAGAAAACCTGTGAAATATTGTATTCACGAGAAACCTTATACATCCAATTAATTAGAGTTAATTGATTGCTTTTATCATAGTAATAACCGTTTATTGTGTGGTGTCGGATACCTTTTAATGATCTCATATCAATACTCTTATTAATGATCGTGAATATTGCTGTTTATTGAGAAAATATTGTTCCGTATTGGTATTTATTTGAGTTTTATTTAATTAATGTCTTCTGGTTTACTGCCTAGTAAGTCTAGTGGGCGTAATCGTGACTGCTGATCAAGGGGTTCTGGGTTCAATTCCCGGTTCGGGCAAATTATTATTAGGTTTTTCCATCAGTATTTTTTTAGTAGCAGCCACGGAATTTGGATTTGTGCCCGGTTGATGGTAATAGGCTCGCTCCCTATTGCATAGCACTTTAACATTACTGGCGAAATGTGGGTGTGGGTACTATTAAGTACACTTCTGAATAACTTTTCAAGGATTACAGGCTATGTTATAATGTTATGTTTACTGGTTTTTTGGGTTCCGTACCTCAAAAGGTAAAAAAAGGATCCCTTATAACAAAACTCTCTTGTCTGGCTGTCCGTGTGTCACCACCGATTTTCTCAAGAACGGGTGGACCTAGCATGTTGAAATTTATACCAGATACTGAGGTCTATAGTCTCTATTAGGTGTATATATATATCAAGGTCCTGAGTCAGACGATAAAAAGATATGGGCAAAATTAGAATTTCGCGAAAACTTGTAAGTACCAAAATTTACCTTAATTTTCAACTTTTTTATTTTTCGAAATTTTCCCTTCACTTGTACTGTAAGACCTTGCTTTTAATTAAAATTGACAATTCTAGGTCAACCGCAGGTACCCTATAAGTTTTGGGCATAGCCGGGCACCGTTAATAATCAAATAGTTAACTGCGTTAATCGTTAATCCGCTGCAAAAAAAGTTAGCTTCGTTAAACGATAAAGCGTTACATTTCGGAAAAATTAACGCAAGTTAACGTTAATCGTTAATCCGTTAATTTGTGTAAAATTGCATCTTTATATCGTTGCGTTAGTGAACACCAATGAAATGAATGAATGAAGTACACTGCACAGTACACTTTTTCTATCTAACTAAATTACACTGCACTCTTTATCAATTATCAACACGCAAATGATCACCGACAGTAATTTACAATAACAAGTTGTTATTAAGATTATTAACAACAAACAAACAAATTACTCGTCACTCTAAGTACCGGCGCTAAGTAATGAAATGATCAATCGAAACAAATCTCTTCGCAGTTTTCTTTCTCACACGCACGCGCCGGCAAAATATATCTAGTTTTGTTTTTGTTTCACTCGCTGCCACGCGCCACCCGGCACTTGTCGGTGCCGTGCGGTATCTATTAGGCATTGGATTAACGATTAACGGACTTCTGCATATTAACGAAAGTTAACGTGTCCGTTAACATTTTAAAAAGTTAAAAAAAGTTTATTTAAAAGTTAATCCGTTAATCAAAATATTAACTTCGTTAATTAAGGATTAACGGATTAACGAGTTAATGCCCAGCTATGGTTTTGGGTCGAAAATCTATATGCTAGTTCCCGTTGACCTATAATCATGAAATTTGGCGAGAAGCAATTTCTTACAGCACATGTAGAGGCAAAAATCTGAAAACCGTAAATAACAAAAAAAAGCGATTTTACTATTACAAACTTTTTATTTGCGGTTGGTGCAATAGCCGTTTCATGGGATCGAATCCGTTATGTTTTGGGCAGCAATTAATTCGACGGAGCGTACGGAGTAAATTTTCATAGAAAATGGAACATTAAATGCTCACCGGTACATAATGGAAGTCCTAATTCCATATGCACAACTCGCATTGACTGAACTTGGGGAAGATTCTATTTTTATGGACGACAATGGTCGCCCGCACCGTTCTGGCGACGTGGAAGCGTACATGCAAGAAGTTGGGATTCGTCGTTTAGATTGGCCAGCTCGAAGTCCTGACCTCAATCCAATTGAGCATGTCTGGGATGTTCTAAAGAGACGGGTAAGATCAGTGGAACCTGCTCCACAAAACATCAGGGAGCTAAAAAGAGTAATTGCAGAAGAGTGGGAACGTGTTCCTCAAAACGTTATTAAAAACATCGTGGAAAGCATGCCCAAAAGGATTCAAGCTGTAATTTTGGCAAGAGGAGGTCACACTCGTTATTAGGTCTTTACATTTGTAACTTTATTCAATTAAAAAAAGTAAAAAATCTTCTTGTCTTTTTTGCCGACCACTTCTTATTGTTTGGCCGGGTACATCGGTTTTAAAGAATTCATCGATTTAAAAAAAAAACCCAGAATTCACTTTACGCGTATTAATACACGATTATTAGTCGTCTAACAATTAAATTTAATTTAATTAACTGAAATCGACCTTAGAACGTAAATTTCCTTAGGTGCCCGTTTTTTTTGTAAAAGAGTGTTATAAGCCATGTGTATCGCAGTGGCGAAGGTTCCATACAACCCAATTCCTACCGGATTCCCTTTGAAAAATGGCACAGTCAGTATTCTTTAGACAAATAATTTAATCACATTATGAAGATATGTACTCCGGCTTTCCTCTTACAAAAATTGACCCTTCGCTACTGGTGTATCGAGCTACAACAGAACTCTAGAAATTGTATACCTTGCTTAATTTACAACCCTGACACGTCCCAATGTTATTGCAAATCTTGTAAATAACGAAACGGAGGCCTACTCATGTAAACACAGAGCTTCAACTTGTGTGTACTCAGCTCAAAATAGCTTCAGCCCAGCCCTTTTAGTACGTGACTCTGGCTGTTTAGGGCTCCTACAAACAGCCGACTGATTTGCAACCCAACAGTCGTAAAGATATACTACCTATTGCGACTAAATACAGGGTGCAAACGAACCTTACACGAAGCTGTCAACTAAGTATTCTGTTAAGTAACATTGCGCAAAAAATATTACTAGGAAAAATCACGGTTTTCGATAGCGCTTAATGTAACGTACTCAAAATCTTGTGCTGATGGATGCAATGGATAGTACAGGTATTTAACGAAATTTTATAAAATTTAAAGCTTATGTAAAAAAAAAGCCTGTGTAAATGTTGGAAATTTGCCCTCCAATATCACCGTAACTAGAAAGTTCCCAAAAAGGTCCAGTAAAAAAAAATGATCGCAATGGCGGGAAGAACACGAGCCCGTCTTCCCGTCATTGTGATATTTTGTTTTTGTATTTTCGCCAATCTTCTAAACTTTGTTCCTCATCTCATTCTGTTCATGGCCACTAATAATGATTAAAACAGCCGAAATTCTGTTAGGAGTGTGCACCTCACTCACTAAAATTCAGGAAATTGAGAAGAGAAAAGAGAATTGGAAAAGAGAACGAGTACTAAGAGAAAGTACCTACACAGGCGACTGGGATCTCTGTCACAGTTTTTCTTGATGTCGGTACTTACAAATCGGCTGACTGCGGGAGCCCTTAGGGAAAAAAAGGTTTTAGATGACTTACTTCAGATTACGACCCTTTTTGGTTTAATGCCCGGGCTGTATTATGTAGAAGATATGTAAAGAGGTTTTAGCATTCAACTGCACTGTTTGGGCGAAACTTTTTGACTACTCAATTAGCTCAATTATCTATGAAAATATCATGTACGTTAGGAAAAATCTGCATTTATTCAGTAAAAGAGGTGACAGACACCACTATACTACTAGAAATAGGGCCCAACTAGTTCAGCCAGGTTTCAGGCTTGCTAAAGTAGATTCATCTTTCATGGGGTACTGTTTAAAATGTTACAATAAAATACCTCCCCACATTCTACAACTGAATGAGACGAAATTTAAATCTTGTATAAAACGCACACTATGTAGGCAAGCATATTATAAGTTTGTGGATTACATTGATGATAAAAATGCTTGGCTCAATGCTGGTCCTGCTCCACAACCATAGGGGAAAACTAATTGGGCAAATTATTGTGCTAGCTGAAGAAGATTGTAAAAGTATCTTTGCTTTATAGAGATTCCATCTCCTAGTATTGTATAATTGCATAGCACATGTGAGGACCATGTATTTTTAAGCTACCATTTGCATTTAGTTATCTTTCATTGACTTGAATATGCCTTGGTGGCTGAGAGAAAGTCATGCTCACTCAAATGTCTCGCTGATGGTGGCGGGTGTGTCGGGTCATTTAGTTCCCTTCAATATGGTTGAGTTGAATGGCGCCGATACACGCGTCTTGTTCGTGATCGGGCGCTGTCAGTTGGGACTGGTCATCTCTTAGCTGCCACGGTTCATTTTAATTACTTTATTTTTAATTTGTTGATTTAATGTTTTACTCTGGACGCTCATAATGTGCACGTCTTCCTACATCGTTCTCACATATATCTATAATCTCAACATGAATGATGTAACCAAGATTTTGTAACAATATTTTGATTCAAAAGAGTGTCCATGGAGTTTCTTGCCCGTTCTTCTCCATAGAGATCTACGCTAGGGAATGGGCAACTACAGTACTTTCTCAAGTTATTATGTCTTGTGTCTGGGACTGTAGCTTTGTTTTGTTTTTTTGTATTTTTGACTTTCAAAAGTGCCATAATGGTCTAATTGAAATAAGTGCTTTGAGTTTGAGTTTGAGTTTGAGCTAATTTTGATTCTGCAAAGGAAAAATACACATACATATACCTCCGTAATTTACATAACTACAACTTTTATTACTAAATACGTAACATAACGCCTGTAATCCCCGAAGGGTTGGCAGAGGTGTCCTAATAGTACACCCACATTTCGCCAGTAACATATGTTTAAGTAAGTATTAGGGGGCGAGCCTTTTGCCATCAACCGGGCATAAATGTAGACTCCGTAGCTGCTACTGAGAAATTCCTGATAGAAAACCCCAATAACATACTTCGCCCGACCTGGGTATCGAACCCAGGACCTCATATTCAGCAGGCACTTTAAAAAATATGAGTCACATAAACGAGATTCGAAGTGAACTTTATAGAATAATCGTGTACAAAACTACAGGTGAGCTCATTCATGATGTCAAAACAAAACGAGGAAACTGACAACTGCACTTCTTAAATAAAATGAATTCCATCCAAACAGTTTCCAAGAAATAACTCTTCAAAGTTCCGACTCTAAACGAGTCATTCAGGGATGTGAAACTACTTATCAGTAGTTAATATACTATAGTACATTGACTTATTGAAAAACTTCGGCTCAGTGGAGCGTCGTTTCTGTCATTCATATCTGTGCGATACTCGACGTCTTTTTGTAAAACTCGAAGTCTCATATTACCTCGGGTAACTGTTAACATTAAATGTACCTAATATTTTTATAACTGCTTCGTTGGTCGAGGGGTCGCAAGCGCCACTGTTGAGCATGAGCTCCTTGGCTCGATTCCCGGAACGGGCAAAGTGTTTTTGGGTTTTCCTTTTAAGGATATCTGAGTAACAGACACGGAGGCTGGATCTGTGTCCGGTTGATGGCAATAAGCTCGCCCCCTGCTGCATGGGACTTAAAATATAACTGGCGAAATATTGGTGTACTATCAGGCGCGATGTTATGATGGCGTTAAGAAAACTTTCGGTATCATATTAACAACAGGTACCTACTTTAGGACGATCAAGGAAAGTTAATTAGTGATATTTGTTTTGATGCTCGTATTTTCCATTTGGCTGCAAAACATTACATACACTATTGATTACTGACAGTACTAACCCAAGAAAACGTATACCATTTTAAAATCTTCCCCCTAGAACATCAAAATAAATTCTGCATAAAGTCTAGCCATAATATTTGCTTTTTATTTTCCATCAGTTTGCAAGGAACACCTCTTATAATACCAGAGCTCTATGCTAATAAAACGAGAGTAGTATTCAAATGTTAGCATCGCGGCACACCCCTGGCAAGATTCCAAAAGTTTCAACTTAATGTAACAGATTTCTTTGATGTTGAACTAAATTAAGGTCTTTAAAATGTAGTTTTGCGTGGCACTGATGATATTTACCTTGGGTTTTAAGATAAATAGAAGGAATTCATTATGTTTATTTATCGTAGATAACAAGGTACACGATACTTGTGTATGTCGTTCTCCGCTTATGATGATATGTGCAACAAATACCTTACCTCGTGTGTTGGAAATCTATTGACTCCTAAACTACTGACCGATTTTAATAAAAATTTTGCACCGTTTTTTTATACGCCAGGAAAAGTTTCTGAAAAAATAATCTAAGTAAAGGGCATTGCAACATATGGCGAGCCCTGCTATCTATTTACTATAAAACCGGCCAAGTGCGAGTTGGACTCACACACGAAGGGTTCCGTACCATTATCTATACGACATTAGACAAAACTGCAAAAAAAACACGTTTGTTGTACGTGAGCTCCCCTTAAATATGTATTTTATTTTAATTAATTTTTTTTTTTTAAAAGTGAATATACAACTAAATATTCTGTGAATATTTCAAGCGTCTACCTGTTGCCGTTATTAATATCGAGCAAAAAACGGCAAAAAAATCACGTTTGTTGTATGGGAGCCCCACTTAAATATTTCTACTGTCTAGCTATCACGTTTCATGAGATACAGCCTGGTGACAGACAGACGGACAGATGGACAGACTTACAGGCGGACAGGCGGACAGTGGAGTTTAGAATCAGGGTTCCGTTTTTACCTTTTGGGTACGAAACCCTAAAAAATACAAACACATAAAAGCAGTTATTCCAAGAAGAACAATATATCTTCTCAGCAAACATCTTAACATAGCCAAAACCGCTGGATCCCCTAAAGGAGTAAGATATAGTAGGTAAATTTTTCCGGCAAGAGTTTGTATGGTAATTCGGCAGAGAACTCGGCTTGTATGAAAATATATTTCTCTAATCACTGGCTACCGACAGCGGCAACCGTGTGTGCTGGATTGCCGGCTGATATCGCACACGTTACTAAATTACGTCCAATTAATTAAAACCTTAAGCTAAACTTATAATTTTACGTCGTTTTAATTAAGAATCTAGAAATTGCTGTTTAATTTGCTAGCTTATATTTTTTCAATTATGCAGCGTCGATCCTGACCTTCAGATGATAGACAGTCTAAACTGGTACTCACGACTGCTACAGTGCTTACCTATAGGCACCTGCACAGACCCTTTTTGTTGACCAATTTAAAGGAATACATGATCACTCATTTCCATATTCTTTCTGGCAAGTCTTAAATGACTAAGCACTAAGCTCGGCTGCTCTTGTCATAGCTATAATGATTAATAAACAAACGTACCGCCATCTTGCCCCCGGCATGTGTGTAGTTCAGAAGAGAAGAAGCACTAAAGTCTATGGTTTAACTATGCGAAATCGCTACCCGTACTAACTGTCGTTAAATATTACATTATATCTCACGCGTATTATGGATACAGGACCTGTATTTTTAAATACCTACTTCAATTATCATATCTGTCAGCATTTGATCATTTAGCAGAGAGAGACAAAGAAAATTAGGGTGTTTTAAGATTAAATAAAACAGTAGGTAAATGAAAACTTGATTTTTATTTCAGTTTCAAATAAATTCATTCAATTGTCGGCTGTAAAAAATGATACGATAAGTTAAAAATGTGATTCTACTAACATAGTGAGTCAAAAGCACAACTCTTTGTATACATATAACGAATGTGAGCACTAAAGAAGAAAAGGAGATGAAAGTTTGTATGGAACTTCATAAGTTTTTCCGATGGGAGTCCTAAGGCATCGTTCAAACCAAACGTATAGTCGGCCGCCGACTTCACAAATGATTGAAAAACAAAAGCGAATCAGTCGGCGGCTGAAGTAAATCACATTTTGTACTGGATACTCACAGTCGGGGGCGGACAATACGTTTGGTGTGAACGATGCCTTACGGTTAAGGATACATTTTGTATTTGCCAGCGTGGTGAAATGATTAGCCAATCAACTACAGCCGATTGCCTTATTATACGAGTAGGTATCTCTGCAGATGGGAGTTCATGGACAGCTCAGACCTCAAGTGCGTATGTGGCGTCTCCCCATAGACAATGGCCCATCTGCCATCTTGCACCACGTGTATCACATGCGCCTGTGATGATCTATTTAATGCACTCATTTGAATTTTTTGCCATCGATAGATACGCCAAGAAGACGAAGGTTACATTTATTATCACTACATATTATAAAACAAAGTCGTCACCCGCCGCATCTGTCCCTATGTATGCTTAGATCTTTAAAACTAAGCAACGGATTTTGATACGGGTTTTATAATAGATAGAGTGATTCAAGAGGAAGGTTTTAGTATATAAATTGCGGGCGGGCGAAGCCGCGGGCATCAGCTAGTTGGGTATAAGACATAATCAATTGCCAGAGTATAAAGTATTATGATAAATGTTTTCTACCTTGTTTCCATTAAAACTTCTAAACGCCAGATCCCAAACCCAATCCCAAATCCCAATCCCAATCCCCATAATCCCAATCTGCATAATTAATAAAATTCAACTTACCATTAAGAATTTTAATATGTTTAAGCAAGTCTTCGTAATATTTGAGTTCGTCTTTTTCTGTAACATTCAAAATTAGAGGTATTAAAACAAAAAATAATTTGAATCAAACTTACAAAATATTCTTTCAATGGTTTACCTTCTTTACTAATCATTTGTACTAAAAAACAAAAATATACATAAATATAGTAGGGATGCAGGTACACACACTTTATACAGGTTCCAAATGAATCCACCTAATTACCAATCGAAACGAGAGCATATTGGCAACAATTTTGACCCCGATTACATTATGGGGCCCAAACTGGGTTGTATTAGAGAAATTTAACTTTAAAGTTTTTTTTCGTGTCTAATCTATTTTCTGCAAATTAGCTCCAGTATTACCCAAGGAATGCACCAAATAGGCGAGACGACAAAAAAAAAACTAATTAGTCTGTCAGATAGATTTCCAAAAAATATTAGACACATATTTTTTCTTTTGTTACGTAAACCAAAGTTGACGAAGATATGACGCTTTTAAAATTCTCTATACGTCACGCCTTGGTATAATTTTTAGCTAGTTCTGACGTCACGAGCCCCCACCGAGTTTTGATGCTTTTTGTCAATATTCATTGATTTACAAAAACAAAAACAATGTCCATTATTTTCCAATTCTCTAACTGACGGACTAAACAGATTTGCAACTTTTTGATACTGTCGTCATGCCTATTACCAACTCTTATTGAATATTACTGCTGAGCAGTCCGTAGTAATATATTTATGCTCTTGACTGTACATAAACAGTACTTACGCATAGCTTTCTTGTAATGCTTCTGTTCCTTTTTTGCTGAAAAAGTATAGAAATTTAATATATAGGCGAATCCAATCAGAATAGAATATAAAACGTAAAAAATACTTAATTAATTTTCTCAAACCTTATTGATCTTCTTATGAATCATTTATTTGAAGTGTAAAGCAAAAAAAACCTCCCTGCTTCCCCCAAATTCGTAATAAATATAATTATATATTTTTTAAAGTGTTAGTATACCGACTCACCCATGGTGTTAAAATACTTTTTGATTTCTGTAAGAGAAGTGTAATTGTTATTAGTAGAATCATATTTATTTTACCATTTTTTTTTTTATAATCTGAATCACGTTTCGTTATCATGCAGACTAAATTATCAAAATATAGATATTATAAATGATTTATTAATACAACGTAATTACCTTTACTGTTCATTGATGTATCTTCCGATGATGATGCCGCTTCTGATGAACTTCCATCGTCCAAACCACCCAACGCACTCAAACTCGACACTGAAATATATGTAAAAGACCACTTTAACTTTAATAGATTTTAACGTTAGCACTAAACAATGCAAATAAATAGGGTACTTGGTGGTACCATATCATATTAATTCAACGTTAAAATTCCTTTCAGAGATAAAGGGGTGAATTGGGGAAAACTTATTCCTCAATTCACCCCTTTATCTCTACTCACTCCATTTCACCCCCGGTACCTCATTAGCAAATGAAATGAGGGTTACCTTGTTTGCTTTAAAAGACATGGAGCAAAAATGTATGGGGTCTATCACAAAATGAGACATAAAATTTAAACGAAACTAAATAGAGCCCTTCTGGTGACCAAGCAAACACGAAGAAGTACATTATCTCTGAAAGTGAGCAGACTCGACTCCAAACCAGACTGCGGACACCGGTCCCTAGTCTGGTTCGGAGTCCACTCTGATGGGTTTTCTTTTACTAAGACAACCTATGTTTATTTTTATAGCTAACGTCTCCCGTGGTGTCATAGCAAATGAATTAATACCATATTTGTAAAAAGATATCGCTCTGTTTTTGCTGAAATAATTGAACAAATAATGTGTTATTATTAAAGTACTTACACAGTGTTTCAAAGCGATCTTTACTACCACAGCTCGCATAATACGTTAGTGAAACGAGCTGTAAAATGAAGGTTAATGAATTATTTATTCATCGACGTGATACCCAGATAATTATGTATGATTATCTTAATATTTTAAGTTTAAATATGAATATAAGTTATGTAGTGTAAGGCCCTTACGGTGTATATGTCACAGTCAAAACTCAAGAATGACTTGACAGATGTCAGGACAGAGCGCGCCACGACCTGACCACAGATAACATTTAATCACATCAAACAAAACACCAAAACGATTGATGAATACGATCTTTAAAAAATGTGATAGCGAGTTAGCAAGAAGTGCAAACTACAATCAGTCAAAACTACTTTCGACTGGTGAAAACTAGTCAAAAGTACTTTTGACCGGTGAAAACTATTTTAACAAAAACTAACATTTGCTTAGAAACTTATTAGGCTTTTTTGTGATCCTTTAAAAAAACATAATTTAATTCTAGCACTAGGTAATTACAACTGAGGCGTTCTAAACCAACCTAATTTTAATGTAGAAAACGCATTTTAACTTCATAAGGGTTTTGACAGAAACCAGTCAAAAGTGGTATTGACCGATTAACAGTTTTGACTGTAACATATACATAAACAATAATTTATAGTCTTTTTTCACAGATTGGGCTAAACTACAAGTAACTATCGTCGTTAAAGTTATATCAACACGTATTTTTGGCGGTTTTGACATTTTGATCCCGTTTGCTAGAGAATTGGAAGACGCGTTGTTTCTGCCAATCAGAAACAAGCAACGTCTTTGTTATTTTGAAGTGATATGTTACAATAATAATATGGTACTGTACAATTACCTAGTTATAATTTATAATGTTACTTTCACTTTATTCAGTTTTTCTCCTGTTAGGTTGCTATTTTTGTCTTTCGAGGTGATAGAACTTCAACAACGCTTTGTCATTGGTGCTACGGACATCCGTTGCTGCGTATCCTCGCACATTGCTTCTGGAGACACAGCTCTGACTTAATCAGCTATACCTCATATCAAAAGTGAGATCATATTTAAGGCTGCAGTACAGACCATCTAGTTGAACAACTTTCTCCATGAAAGCTACTTCGTTATTGCGAAATAAAAAAAAAAACATCTGTCCCATACATTTGAATCGAGTAGGTATTGAAATTTTGTATGGCATAGCCAAAGAGATTAAAGACTTAATTTATTTCAAAGTCATACAAAAATTCTGAGCTCTAACAATTTCGATTTTGACGCTCGAATACTACATTCAAATATTTACGAGCGATAGACGGGACAAGACGAAGAAAATCGTAATCCAATACTTGTTACTACTTAGTATCAAGTCACTCTGTCTACTATCCGCTTGTCAGGTAACATTCGTGTGTCAAAATCTTAAATGTTCGGGATCAAAATTTTTGTATGAAATTATTCCCAATGCCCGCTCTATGAATCTTTTAAATCTCTTTGTACCTAAGTTGTTACAAATATTGTATTATGATTTTCTTTTTCTTCTTCTTGTACCGTACGTCCCCGACGTATTTGAATGTGTTTGGGGACAGCTATTCGCAATTACATTGATGGTCCCATGAAACACAAAAAAACGAATGGATTACCTATGGATTTTAAAAGCTTATACCACATCCTTAAAAATGACCCCAAGATTCAGATCCGTGTGGTATTTCTATTTTCATCTATTAGCTTAAAAGTAAAAACAAAAGCAAACTCACTGCAATAAGTAAATAAAAGTGAAAATACATCACAACCGTTAACAAAGGTTTACTAGTTGGCGAATGGTGACCTGGCGATATTACACGCGTTCAATTAATTAGTGCAGGTAATATCGTCTTTTATTAAGAACCATGGAACTGCTTTCCGATACGTTAACGTGGTTTTAATTAAATTAGAACTTAATTGATTACCTATTGCGTAGTTCTCTGATGTTGGAGTAGTTTTGCTGAGGGTTTTTTTTTCTATAGTAAAAATGAAAAAAAATAGCGATTATTATTTACAGCTTCTAAGATGACTATAAATTACACATTACACAACAATATTAATAAAAAGCCAAGCACAGAAAAGAGAGCAGTGGCGGCCCAGTGGTGGCGGCCCCGACTTACGAACAGTAAGTCGTGGGTTCGAACCTAGGCAGGCGTATTACTTTGTGTAATGAATTTCATCACCACTGCTCTCAAAACGGTGAAGGAAAACATCGTCAGGAAACCGGCATGTCCTAGAACCAAAAATTCGATGACATGTGACATCTACCAATCCGCACTGGGCCCGCGTGGTGGATTATAGCCCATTCCCTCTCATAGAGAGGAGGCCTGTGTCCCAGCAGTGGGAACATTAATAGGCTGATGATGATGAAGCACAGAAAAAGTCATCACCTGCCTAATCTTTTCCCAGCTACGTTGGGGCCAGTTTCCAGTCTAACTGGATGCAGCTGAATACCCGTATTTTAAATGAAGCGACTGCCTATCTGACCTCTACAACCCAGTTAGTAGGTACTAGGTTAAACGAGACCCCTTGGTAGGTAAGTCTGGTTGTCAGTCTTTCGGGTCACTGACTACCTGTAACGACTGTCAAAGATTTACAAATGACAGCCGGAACCAACGGTTTTCCTTTCATAATCATAACGTGAGGCACGGGGGACACTCGGTATGTAATGGGTCACCCATGGCGACTGGCCCGAGCAGCTGGTTATTATGTTAAAGCCACAAGCTCCTTAAGTACAGAAATAGTTCTTAGAAATTTAAATAAATAGGAATATTTATTAAAAGACTTCATTGCTTTCTACAAATAAACATATTTGCACAGCAGGAGGTCGTAGAAACAAATTAACTTGTATTTAATTATCAAAACGACACGAAAATTACTGGAGAAATTAAATTTTCATAACTGCTCAAAGACAATTTAGGCCAGAGATGACATTAATAGAACGACCCCTGTGTTAAGTGGTCGTAATCTTAAGGTTTAATTAATGCTTTATATTTTTAATGAAATCAAGGCTTTTGATGAGTTGGCGCGAATTTGTATGACTTCTTTTGTTTAAAGAAATTCTAAAAAGCTTCGCTTCACAACCTGGCTCATCGGCTTAATGTTGCCTATCGGTCTTCTACAGACTGTACTTCGGAGAAAGGAGCTCCACGACCTGATCCCACCATCACCCTTTTACCACCGGACTAGCAGACGTACTGCGGCGTACCATCCGCACTTGGTTGATATCCCGACGTGTCGTACTAAGCGCTTCTCCTCCACTTTTATTATGCGCACAGCCAAAGTGTGGAACTCTCTGCCTGCATCTGTGTTCCCACCCATATTTTACCCGCCTGCCTTCAAAGCAAGGAGGCCCAGCCACATTCAGCAGGCTTCTTGAACAGGCATCTTCTGGGCACGCTCATTCCATCTTAGACCTCATCCATCGCTTTCCATCAGGCGTGATCGAGGTCAAGAGCTAGCCTATATTGTAATAAAAAAAAAATTTGTTTCTGGGAAACGTACTGTATTAATGATTATGAACACACTGTGGTATTTTTAATTCTAACTACCTTTTGCCCATGTTATAAGGTAAGCTGCTTAGCTTACCTTATAACATCAGCTATCTGCCAGTAAAAAGTCCCGTCAAAGTAGGTCCAGCCGTTTTGGAGATTTGCCGGAACAAACAGACAAATGCAGTATTATTTACTTTCTTTTGCATTCAGTAAAAAGTTGTCATTTAGAAATTACAAATAGACTTTTCAATTTTATTTAATTGTACAGATTAAATTTTTATTTTCTTTTTGTGAAAATTGTAAACTTGTGATGTACCTACTCACAAGAAAAGCTAGATTTATTATTAAATAACCGATGATAAGATTTTTTAATTCTAATCCATGCATACCTGTTTTGATGCGTTAACTGAAAGTAGATGAATTTAATTAAATTCTTTTAAAAAAGAAAATTGCGTTCACAAAACTAGCTTGGCACAATCATTATTTTACTGTACCTCATCTACAAAACAAGTTGGTACCAACATTAAAGTTTTTATCTCACTTCTACTGTTTATTGCAGTGCAAACAATAGTACAAGTAACAAGTATATGTAGGTCATCATTCACCTTGTAACTGTGAGGTCTCGACAAACTTGGCGCAAGAAACTGTCGCATCTGTGGTCCGACGAGATGAAAAATTGAGAGTAAATGTAATTTGTTATCTCTAGATGCTACGTAAGATTTGTCTATAACATATTTCACGCCTGCAATCCTCGATAGAGTAAGCAGAGGTGTACCTAATGGTACACCCACATTTCCCCAGTTATGTTCAAGTCCCATGTAATAGCTAGCGAGTCTATTGCTGCGTACGGGCACAAACCCAAACTCCGTGTCTTTTACTGAAAAAATTCTGATGAAAAAACCAATAACACTTTGCCTGACCCGGTAATCGAACCCATGTCCTCATGCCCCGCCAGTCGCGCTTGCGACCGCTAGACCAACGAAGCAAAACATCGAGGCAACGATTTTATAAAAAAAAATTAGGAGGAAAAAATAAACGGTCAAATTGAGAACCACCTTCATAAAGTCCCTTAAAAATACTTGTGTACGTTTCTATGAAAATAAAAGCGTTCTTCATTCATCCAACGTTAATTAAACTTCTATTCATAAAATGGACTCACAAAAGAGCTTTCTCATTATTTTCAATCACGGCTCTTTATGGAGTGAACTAAGTCTTATTGGTATTTTTATTATCTCGTATAAGTATCGTATGTTTGAGAATATCGGTGGTAATGAAGCATGCATTCATAGTACCTAGTACTACGCATAGAATTAGAAACTATGTGGTATTAAAATCTAGGTGGAGTGTGGACATTCACCATTATAGGGATGAGGGTATTAGAATAAATTGCAATTTCTAACGCAAGTCAAAAATGGTTTCTTCTAGGCATGCGTGATCCACCCTAGGCCACATCATCGCTTCACATCAGGGAAGTTGCGGCCAAACGCAAGCCGATTTAGCATAAAAAAGTCTTGTTTTGAAGGAAGAATAAAAATTCTTATAAGAGCTCGGAGTCTGGATTAGTGCTGGATAACTGAAAATAGGCTCGCCTAGTTGATATAATCAGAGACAGTAGGCCTGTTTCTCAACAGTGGGAATATTGTGACCCCACTGTTGGGAAAAATGTTACTAATAAAACATGCTTACTCTCTGTGTGTGGCCGAAACCCAATACGGGAACAGTACGGGTTGGTATAGATGACAAATATCTTCGAATATTCGCCCGGTTTTTACTCGTTACGAACTTCTCTGACTTTTCCTAAATCTTACACATAACATAAGCTACATAAACACAACTTGAACAAGAAAGATGAACAACACAATACATTGTACAACTTCACGCGTGTTTATTCACCCTATTAGGTATTTATTCAGCTCATTCAACACTCGAACTTTATTCGCGTCAAATGTCAGAAAAATGCTGTCGGAATATTTTGCCGTTGTTTTGTAACGTTGAGTCCCGATTTTGCTTGCTCGAAGACGATTTTGGGTAAACATTGGCGGAGGGGCTACAGCTGTGAAAGTGTAAAGGTAGTTACGTAGACATTGCGAGTTTGTTGGCAATAGTTTATGCTGATGTTTCATGAAGTTTGTGAATTGCAACTGGCGTATTTAGCCCTCGTATTTATTTTCGTAGCTCCTCGAGTCAAATTCAATGATGTGTTCAGGAAACTGATGGGGTTGCCATGGCGTTTGCAGTGCGTCAGGGATGTTTGTGGCGGCGCAAGTAGATTGTTTTACATAATAATGCGACAGAGTGACAGAATGGTCTGTCTTTAAGTGATTCACCACTGTCAGTTACATGTGTCACCGTATCGTATACTAACACTTAGTTTTTAAGGACTACGTTACTAACTCTAGATGACCCTTTTTTTTCGGATGCGAAATCATCAAATGACTCCTCGGAGCAGGAGGGAGTGTCAGACTTGTACTAACTAAAACCCATCCATGTTCCTTCATCGCCCTTTGTGTTCCGGGGCCACGGTAACTCTTTCAAACAGTCCGGCAGGCAACGGCCCTTGCCGGAAGGGGTCCTTCCTTTTGCTGACTCTCTTTGAGGCGCGCGTGGAACACGAACACGCCGTCGACACGGCCTGTCGTCATGAGACTGACAGACGACGAGCTAGCCCATAGCCCACCGTCCACAGGCCCGCGCCTACGGCAGCCGGGGGCCACGTGGTGGCCGATGCTCCGCTAGAAAAATAGTCTTTGAATTTGAATTTAGCATGGTCCTAAATCACAGCTACGCTATTTTTGACTACGTAGGTAATCGTGCGTCTACGCGCATAAACGTGGCGCTACGTAGCCAACGCCGATCACGTAGCAAATATTATTGTGCGTAGATGCTCGGCTACGTGCGTAGCTGATCTACATAAACCCGTTAAAGCCTTTTTTCGTACAACAACGAATCCATTGAAAACTGAGACAAGGTTTTGTAAACCAACAAAAACGTTGTTACTTAAAGAATATATTCAAGAAAATGCAACAATTTCGTACTACCTTTGTATTTGCAATGTTTCTCAGTTTTATTCGACGAAGTAAGCAATTAGTCTTTATGTCTGTCACTTGCCTGGTTTTTTACTATTAAAACTCTTTTCCTGAAACTCATATAAGCTGATGTCAGGGTCGCAACGTTCCGGGAAATTTTAAAAATACTTTTAAATCATTTCACATTTTCGGAACACACACGTTCTGAAAATGTTGTTGAACTTTTTGTGGGTTTGCCAAGAACTTGGTTGAAAAACATTCAAAATTCATTCGATCTAAATTGTTAAACAAATATGAAATTATTTACAATAGGAACAATCTATAATCACCAACTTTAGCATGACAAACTATACATCTGTTTGTATATTTATTACATTAAAAAAAAACACAAAATATTTACCCAAAAATATGGTTGCAAACGACTACTTTATAAAATAGAGAATAACATACAATTTGGGATCAGAATTCAAGAAACCTACAGTTAATACTTTTACAGCTATGGACGTGTATTAGCATGTGTGTGTGTGTGTGGGTGTGAATGCGCTTTGAGCGACAGTGTACCTACAATATTAAATTAAGTGCACCAAAATATAAACTGAGACGAAATATTGGAGCTACATGTTATTCTTTTAAGTTTGGTTTGGCAGCTATAAGATTTCGTGAATTGTAATAGATTCAAGTTTTATTTTGTAAAATCCGAAGGAATACCAAAGTTATACTTTGTTTTTTAATTCACTTTAAACATTTGAGTGCCTCGTTGGTCGAGTGGTCGCAAGCGCGAGCATGAGGTCCTGGGTTCGATTCCCAGGTAGGGTAATTAACTGTTATTGGATTTTTCCATCAGGATTTTCTCAGTAACAGCCACGGAGTCTGGATTTGTACCCGGTTGATGGCAATAAATGTTCGCCCCCTTTTACATGGGACTTAAACATAACTGGCGAAATGCGGGTGTATTTTTAGGTACAAATCTGCCTAACCCCTTGGGGATTACAGGCGTAATGTTGGTATGTTTAAATATTAAAATGAATTTGAATATAAAGCATAACTTTAAATTCATATCTACTAACACAATTAGGTAATCCATTCCTTCAGTAGACTTCAAATGAAAGTCTTGAGGAGCTGTTGAACTTGCCTGCAATTTCCTGCGGCTGTTTGTCAACAATCTCGAGAGAATTTCCCACTGACCCGACGCTGTAGAGTAATCGTGTAAACCGATTTAAGGTCAAGTGTGTCTGAGTACTGACCTGAACTCAATTCAGGTAGGTACAAGATAACAACGTGAATTACGATGTCTATCAGCAGTATTGGGATACCAGTAAGTGTCTTGTTAAAATTCGCTCCCAGATAAGGCGGTAGCTATGATGTTTGTATCTATGATGTTTTGTTTGTAATATAATAGGTATTTTTAGACGACTGCCCCCTAAAAATAATGTCATGTTTTCACCTTAAGTGTGGAAAGTTTTGAGTATGAATGTGGATAAGTATAAGAGTAGAGATTAGACCAAAAAAACGATGAATGCAGTTTGTGAACGTTGGTATGGCCAGAAATGAGGTGTCTGATGAGATAGTGAGTATGTTGAAATTTAATCAATTTTAATAAAGCAAAAATTTATCTTTAATCATCTTTATACTGGCAACACTATCAGTACTGTCACTAAACGAATGTTATAAAAGCGTTAGTTGCCTTTAGTCACTTCTCACTTCTATCTACACTGTGCTATGAGGCAGATATTATAACCTTCCTTGTGAGTCTTTTAAATTTGAATAATAAACAAGTTAACGTATATTTAGGTAAATTCAAACCGCTGCAGTTTTTCTTCACGCTCATTTCCTTTAGAGTAATAGAGAAGTTTCATAAATTGGGATAAGGGCAGCATAATAGTGATGATAATGATGTTTTCAGTCGTTAGGTAGTCAGAGGCCCAAAAAGTCTGACAACCAGTCTTACCAAAGGGTATCGTATTACCCGGTACTAACTGGGTTGTGGAGGTCAGATAGGCAGTCGCTCCATGTAAAATACTGGTATTCAGCTGCATCCGGTAAAACTGGAAGCCGACCCCAACATAGTTGGGAAAAGGCTAGGCAGATGATGATGATGAATGATGTTTTCTCCTAAATTTGTAATTACACTTTTTTTTTAAAACGTTTTTTTTTGTCAAAGTACTTAATACCTATCATTATTGTCTTTATGATGATATCACAATTATGGTATAGTACATCCGATTCTATTAAGAGCGGTTTCGCACTACATCCGATCCGAACCCGTGAAAATACGGTCCAGAGTAGTCGTAGAATTAGTTAAATGGTAGTTTACGCACTAGATCCGGCTTCCGTCATCCGATTTTGTATTGTAGTGTATTTTCCAGGGTATGGATCGGACTCGGATCGCACGTAGTGCGAAACCGCTCTAACACTAAATCTGGCTTCACAAAGTTCTAGTATGATATATTTTTTTCAATACACTTCCTCGAAAACTGGTCCATATCGCACTACGATTAAGTACAACATGCTATGTATTTAACACGCATTTTTATTTCGGCAAAGCACTAAGCGTCTTTACGGCATAAATATTTTTTGTATATTCAAATTGTGTTCATAAATAAACATGTTTATTAAAAACTAATAGTTACTTTTATACACAAATTAACATTTATTTGTGTTCTAAATTCAAAAATATAAAAAAACACTATTTTTTATATTAGGCTGTTTAGCGGCTTCATACCTTTGCTTCTCCTTCACCTGGCGAAAGTAAAGCGCGAAAAAAAGAAAATTAAAATCATAGTTTCATATTACTATGAAACTATGATTTTAATTTTCTTTTTTTCGCTTCATGACAAAAATATTTTTCGTTCTTATAATTTATTTCTTCAAAAGTGTATTGAAAAACGTCGTTTGATACACGTGGACATTTGTTATTGCAGTTCTCGGCTCAAAAACACCCTCGCCTACGGCTCGGGAGTTAACTCCGCCTCGTACGCAATAACAAACTTTCTCCACTTCTATCATAATGTACTATCCCTAGACTACTTAGAATCATAAAATATTGTAAATAAAAGAAAAATGCCATAACAGCTTCAAAGGTAAACAGAGATTTCAAAGAAATTTGCATAGACTGGCGCCTCCATCACTTGAAGAGACTCTCATGCACTCGCTTCCGTGACAACAGACTTATCGATTGAGGTCCTTGCCCTCTGACGATGTCTCGGCTAAAATGTTTATACGCGTAATGTCGTGCGTCACATTATTTCGTATCAGAAAAAGTACTTTGGGTTATTTGCATTTTGATGGGTATCTGGATCATAATACTGCTATCATTATTAGAATAGTCACTTTTTGTTGGCATTTGATACACGCCCGCGTAAATCACAATCATGTGGATAATACACGGATGAAGATATCATATCAATAACACAATAGGTAAAATGGAATCCAAACCAGTTACAGCCTGATCGAACAAAAGCAATAAGATTTTTATTTTTGATTAGGCTGTTCTGTCCCACTACTGGGCAAACGTCTCCCCATTCCTTTCCAACTCTCCCGGTGTTTTGCCTTCTCTGGCTAATCAATCAGAAACATCGTTCGAACTGAGTCCAAATAGTCATGCCAGCGTTTCTTGGCGTTTCTCGGTGACGACGATAGTCTATTGTGTGATGAGTCTCATTTTTCAGCTAATATTTACTCAAAAAACAATTATTATTATCAGTTTGCAACGCCAGCATCATATAATAGAAAGATCATTTCTAACGAAAAGCTACGACAAAAAATGCAAATACCTTGATACATTTCTTATTTTGCATCCATTCGTGTTGGGTACCTCCGCTTGAGTGTTTCCACTTCAGTCCGTTTAGTTACAGCGGCAATATTTTCAGAGAAAATATTTTTCACCATACTGCGTGGAAATTCATATTGAATTTCTGATAAATCTTTTAGAAATCGTTTGAATTATTAACGCTCAAGTAATTATATTGTAGTTAGAGTTTAGCGAGGTTCTGAAGGCCTATAATGAATCTGTTGTGGAATATTATGTATATTACTTAACTGGTCCGTTTTTATACATAACATAACATCACGCCTGTAATCCCCGAAGGGTTAAGCAGAGCTGTACCTAATAGTACACTCACATTTCGCCAGTTATGTTTAGATCCCATGAAATAGGGTGGTTTTATACTCGAGAATCAAAAATCCAATTAGAATTTTTGATTAAGATGGATTTTCTTGCCTAGTTAGGTTTTTGTCGGTAAATTATTTTGTATACGGTATTTCTAGTTTTATGGTTTGTTGTTATCAAAACCAAGCAATCAGCGCAAAGGAAAATGCGATTTACTCTTCACAAATTAAATATCAAAGTCCCATTTCCCTTTGAAAACAAGATCTCTCCCATCATCAAGAAAGCTTTTTTACTTTTCAAAAACAAAACATTTCATTTCCCACTGCAGCATTAATACGTGATTCAATATTAAAGTTTAAATTGCCTCATTCAAACTTGCAGCCAATTTATGTTTTGAAATTATTTCACATAATACGCCAATAATAATTTGATCTGCCTCGCCTGTGGGACTGTGTTCTGTCTGTCATGATGATGTTATCTGAAAATCAAGCGTTATTTAAGTATTTAATGTTCTTTAATAAATAATAAAAATTGTTGCTGTAAATTTAAAGTGAGTGTAAAATAATAAAATGCCTAAAAAAACAAAATTACCTACTGAACATACCTTCCAGAATAAAAGCTTTTTAGGGTTATGTAGCCAAATGGCTAAAACGAAATCTGATATCCTAATATCCTGACCTAATATCTGTGGAAATAGTTTTGACTGCCTCGTTGATCTAGTGCTCACGAACGCGACTGTTGACCATGAGGTTCTGAGTTATATTCCCAGCCCGCGTAGCATGGCCACCGTTGTTTCTACGGTGGTCATGCTACGGTTGAATAAATCGTTACTGGGTTTGTCCATCAAAAATTACCTTGTGTGCCCGGTTGTGTTGGAAACTTCGTGGAGCGAGCGCCATCTGTTTTGGCGGACGGAACTGCGGGCGCCACCTAGCTAGCCGTGACGTCGGCATCGGACCACCACGACTGCACGTGGTGGGGAGGAGACGGCCTGGCGGGCGGTTCGCTTGGTGCGCCCGGCCTCTTTGGTTGTGGACCGTGCGACGGAACAGTCATCTTTAGCTCAATTATTTTGGGATCAGATTATTTTAATTTATTTTGTTAAACTACTTAATCAGTGACAGATTATTATTTAAATTTTGTTAAAAGTTTTTGTTTTAATATAAATGTTTGCTGAGAATTAACCTAATAGTTTAATTTATTTGCTCCTTACTATATAGTTACAGTGTTTAACCTTTAAAATATCCACATCTACGTATTAAGATATTGATAAATGTTTAATAATATTATTAAATCTTAAAAAGTTGATTGCAAAAGGCTCGCCCCATTTTTTATGGGACTTAAACATAACTAATGAAATGTAGGCGTTGCCTTACCAACCGTTCAGGGATAACAGGCAGGATTTTATATGTTGCTATTTCTAATATTATCATCTCAAGTATCTACCCACATAATAAACTATCATTTTTATCGAGCAAACATCGAGGTTCTGACGTACCATCCCTTTTATTTAGCACGCCGACCCTTATTAACCCGCAGAGTCCCTAAAGAGCTCTTTATGTGGAAGACGTGCCCAAACTCCGGCGTCGAACTACTACAAAAGGTACACTTCAACCAACTTATCTGTGTAGACGGGAAATCAAAGAACTAAAATAAATGTACCAAGTTTGACATATCGATGCATTTTTTCGTGGCAGCGCCACCTAGAACTGCACACTTAAAGCCCACAAACTTTATTTGTGTATACACCTTCATCTGCCTAGCCTTTTCCCAACTATTTTGGAGTCGGCTTCCAGTCTAACCGAATGCAGCTGTGTACCAGTATTTTACATGGAGCGACTGCCTATCTGACCTCCACAACCCAGTATACTGAGTAAACAAAAAAAAATTTTTAAGATTGGTTGTCTGACTTTTTGGGCCACTGACTACCTGTAAAGACTGTCAAAGATGGACAAATGACAGCCGGGACCAACAGTTTAACGTGCTTTCGAGGCACAGAGGAAACTCGGTATGTAAGGGTGGTCACCCATCCACAGACCAACCTAGGCAAGCACGGCTTAACCTAAAGATCGACCCGAGCGGCTGTTATTATTTAGCCACGAGCTCCTCAAGTTTTATTTGTATATACTCGTTGAATGTAAATAAATATTATATTTAACAATAGGATTTTACTGATCTATGATTTTAATAAACTTTCGCACGTTAATAATATCTTTATAGGTCCAGAGTTCGAAACTGAGTTAATACTTAATTTTTCGAAAGTTTTTTCGTCACCACAATGTTTTAAAGGAATTGTTCAAAATCTCTGAAGACTTCGCCTGTTCGGCTACGAGACACGAATAATAAAACGATGAGGTCTTTTCTTTCGTTTGTAAAATATGTGGGAATTGTAAGGATTGGCGAATAACGTTATGTTAACTGTTATTGGGTTAAATCTACTGGGAACCATAAATGGACTACGCGAGGGTAACGACTTGATATTTTTTCGTGGGACTTACGAGCTTGTATGAGCTTAGAAATTATATTATTTTCCTTTTTATTTACTCTTTTACCAACACGGTCATAACATAAGATACTAAAAATTTTTGAGGTTTTGGCTAAACTCAAAATGCTTCCAGTCTAACCGGATGCAGCTGAATACCAGTATTTTAAATGGAGCGACTGCCTATCTGATACCCTCTGGTATCGAAATCTTTGACAATCGTTACAGGTTGTCAGTGCCACTGACTGACACTGACGACTGATGACAGCCGGGGCCGGGCTTATCGTGCTTTCCGAGGCACGGAGGAGATTCGGTATGTAATGGGTGGTCACCCATCCACGGACCAACTCAGGCAAGCGTGGCTTAACCTGACGATCGACCCGAGCAGCAGTTATTATTTTACGTCAAGCTCCTCGTCAGAAAATGTCATGTATAGCTTTAAGTTGACATGCATGAAAGATTCCAGCACAAAAATTACACACTGACCTTACTTAAAGTGTCATATTATCTTGTCATGGCTGCATATTACCAGGCCTAGGCACGATGATTTTCCTTTGCGTGGATAATGATTGTTTATAGCCAGTAATAGGCAGTTAGCCTTTGTAGTGACTAGCTGATGTTATCTTGCAAAATTAAGGTTAATAATAATTAAGATATAAAACGCAGTTCGACATTGGTAAAGGTGAAATGTTGAGGATTTTATATATATTATTGTTTTAGAACTTAAAATTATTACGAATTATTTCTTTTAGGTTTATACCTAAATAATGAAATGAATATTTTTCATACAGTTACAAAGTTTTGAGAAAATGGTTTGGTCAAAAAATTAATTAATAGTCAGATAAGGAAGGGAAGCAAGGTGGTTAATAATGTCGATTTATAATACTCGTACATGCATAAATTCCTATAAAAGAAACGTGTTTTTGTACCCCACAAATCCTTCACAATTCAAACCAAAGTACCAGGATATCAGAACATACACGAGTCAGCTGTTATCATAGACAAATGCTAAGCCGAAACAAAATCCATTTGATACCGCAAAGACTCGATAATATATACGAGTACAGTACCTGTTCCCTTTGAGCGGTATCTGAGCATTCAGTTCTGGACTGATAATAGTGCCCCTTTGTTAGTTAATCCATCGCTTTTGTTGGGGATACAGACGTTCTAAATAAGATACATAGATAAGTCCTTAAAAGGACCACTGTATTGTATTTATTTTCTTAAGCCCTTATCACAGAACTCGAGGCTAGTTTCAACCAATCAAATGACTTTAAACTAGTTCGTAGTATCACATGTCTTCGAATTTTTGGTTCTAGGACATGCCAGTTTCCTCACGATGTTTTCCTTCACCGTTTTGAGAGCAGTGGTAATGAAGTAAATTACACAAAGTAATGTGCCTGTCTGGGTTCGATCCCACGACTTACTGTTCGTAAGTCGAGGCCACCACCACTGGGCCACCGCTGCTCTTACAATATACTGAAACTTTTTTAAATCCTGCACGATCGTCATATAGACGTCTAGTCGCTTCAATTCCAGGATTAGTTTGAGCACGTTTTTATTTTATGAAGTCTGTTTAAAAAATCGTTGTTACATTACTGAGCATTTTTTTTAGTTCATATATGAGCTTAGCTTCGAGGTTTTGTGAAAGTTATGGAAGTATCAGGGGAATTCAAGTATTTTAAATAAAAAATAGTTCGATGTAAAAATATTGAGAAACAAGCTTGACTTCAAAAAAATAGAACCTAGATGAAGGAATGTTGAGCAAATTTTAAAATAAAATTTACAAAAACCGGCCAAGTGCGAGTCGAACGTAGGGTTCCGTACAATGAAATAAAAGTCTTATATTGAGTTTACCACTTTATTTTCAATTGATAGAATTCGTAATAATACGTCATAATAACATTGAACTATATTTTGTATTTTTTTCAATATTTTTGACTCGGTTGTTTCGGAGAGGCGATCAGGGGGAGCAATGATCAATTTTCGTCTTTTTTCATTTATACAATCCAAACTACATATTTATTTTACAATAATAACAAAAATATATTTCAGATCCTCATAACGAGCTCTTTCATTTGATATACAGGGTATAAACATCACGATGTCGTCAACCAAGCATTCTGTACATCAAACAGTAGCTTTACGCAAAAAGTATTGCCGGGAAACGATTTTTTCTTTTGGGGTGAAAAATCATGTTTTGTGTTAGAACTCAATGTAACGCACTTAAAACATAGTGTTGAAAGATGGATTGAATATTACGAAAGTACGATAAAGTTGAAACTTTGACCCCCAATATCTCCGTAACTAGAAGGTTCCCAGGTTTGGTGTAGAACAAAAAAAATATCGCAATGAAGGGGAGAAAAAGTGCCTTGCGGCTTCGTTAAGAGGTTTTTTACACCCTTTATTATGACACAGTAAGGTTTGCAAAACTTTTTTCATTTTATGTTTGGATTATAGGATTACACCATCCTACCAAATTTCACCTGATTTCGTCCAGTAGATTCGGAGCAAATTGGCTGTGATAGACGGACCGACAGACAGACAGACGCACGAGTGATCCTATAAGGTTTCCGTTTTTTTTCAGTTTTTGTACGGATACCTAAAAACCAAGCACAAATTAGAACTACCAGCCTGGCCACGAAAACTTCGCGCGGGGTGAACAGCGAATCGTCTATCGATTAACAGAACTGTGGCCAGTCTGTAAGTGGCTATACTGAAAATGATTGGGCATATTTCACCAACAATCACCTCGAAACAAACGCATTGTCAACAATTGGCGAGCTGCCACTTGACAATGGACCATTGGCCACTTAATTAAAACACAACCAGGTTATAACCAGCCAGTGATTTTCGAAGCCCGTTTGTTAACAAAAAACATTCAACGTTTTTATTGTTCGTGTGAATGGAAGTGATTGAATCGTTTCTGTTTGTGTTATGTTATTTTATTTTGTGTGTGGAATTTTGTTTATTATCCTACTACAACAAAGTCAAGACAAACAAGCTATTTAAGTAAGTATGAATGATATAAGTTCATATGTTCTGTGTTGTAAGTTTCACTTGCTTCGGTGAAGGAAAAGACATCGTGAGGAAACCAGCGATATTTCTTGAAGGCATGTAAAGCCAAGTCAGACGCTCATGGACGGTATAAAAACTCTGACACCAGGTTAGACCACACGATAAAGAAGAAGATCTGTTCCCTCATAACTCCAAAACTTACCTATCGTATTTGTATTCCTTCCTAACGTGACCTAACTCGTATTTCAGTATTTTGCAAATAGCTTTAGCATGTTCATCGGATACCGACAATTTGAGGAAGTCAGCAGATTCTACGAAGTACTATCAACTCAGCACATCATAGTCCACTGCTGGACATAGGCAACTTCCCAGCTGCGTCACAAGCAACAACTATCACCAGCCATCATTATCTGCCTAGCCTATTCCCAACTACGTTGGAGTCGGCTTCTAGTCTTACTGGGTGCAACTGAATACCAGTATTTTACATGGAGCGTCTGCTTATCTGACCTCCACAACCCAGCTAGTCCTGGGTAATACGATTCCCCTCGGTAAGACTGCATGTCAGACTTTCGAGCCACTGACTACTTAACGACTGTCAAAGATCTGCAATTGATAGCCGAGACCAACGGCTTAACGTGCTTTCCGAGGCATGGAAGAAACTCGGTATATGTAGGTAATGCGTGGTCACCCATCCACGGACCAACCTAGGCAAGCGCAGCTTAACCTGAAGATCGGCCCGAGCGGCAGCTATTATTTAGCTACGAGCTACATACAATAAATTAAAACTTCTCAACCTTTCAGCATCAGTTATATGACAATATTATTTCATTAAAAATACTGTGCGCAATCAACCGTGGCAGTCGTTTGATGTTCGATACGGGGCGCGTCGAGCCGTACGGAACCCAGCGCGGGTGACACCTCCAAACGGTGCTGACGGCAATTAATTACGTCGGATGTCTAGTCAACTAGCGACAGTATAATAATTATGAAAATGTTTTATGCTATAGTTTCTGATATACAGGGTCTGGACCCGCCACAGCAAATTCGCATATAGAAGAGGTCATTTGCTAACTATTGGACCCTACTTCAGACTTTTTAGTTAAGATAGTTTTTTTAGTTTTTTAATATTTTTTTAATAAGCCTTCTATCTTATTTTTAACCCTAATAGTTTGTGGGAAGTTCCGAGGTATTTTAATCACCAATGTGTATGACTACCAACAAATAATAAAAAAAAACTACTAAAAGAATGCAAGAAAAAAAAGACTTTATTAAGAAAAATCTTAATAAAGTATAAAAATATATATATTTCCCAAACTATAAAACTTTGGCAAGGGAAAGTAGGGTTCAATAATTACCTAAATGACCTCCTCTATTTGCGAATTTGCTATGGCGGGTCCAGACCCAATCACCCTGTATAGTCGTATTTAGTTTGAAAACTAAGAGCCAAAAGACTTTTTAAGTCTTTTAAAGAGGTACAGTCGTCAAAAGCTACGTCTGCTCATTTTTAAATCAAAACCCTGTGCACACGATGACCACGTTTGTTTACCGCCAATTTTTGTGCGGACCAATTTAAAGAAGTAATGTGCGAGTTTTTTTTTTTTTTTATAAAATAATCCCAGGCTCTGATAATGATCGCAGATGTTGGACCACCTTTTTCCGACCAATAGGAATAAAACAAAAACGGCCGGGCGCTGCAAGCAAGAATAGTTCTTAAGGACGTCAGACGCAAGTTCGGATGACTGTACACCGTCGTAAGAAGATAAAAACATCACGTTTAGAGAGTACGAGTGCCCAAGAGTCAAAAATATGTCAACTTTAGTGGCCACGAAAACACACGACCGGTATGAAAACTATCCTATGCCCTAAATCTAGGTCATGATCTACCTGTGTTACCAATTTAATGGTAATCCATTTAGCGGAAACATAGCTGACAGACAGAATTACATTGGCATTCATAATATTAGTATTAATAAAATTGATCTCTCTGTGACCTCTGCAGACCATGAGAAAATACTATAACAATGAAGAAAGAAATTTAAGAATCGGGGACGAATAGTGTAAGTAGTTAACGCACATTAAAGGTAATAATTTAGCCATCGGAGATTCAGATAAACATTCATGTGAATATGATAAACTGCGTTCCGATTTATTAACACAACCCTTGAGGAAATATAAATGTTTTCTACTTCAGCACCTATTCCGTTACGTTTCCTTCCTCACGATCAGAACATCGATAAATAATTTACGATTTGATACAAGATGTAGGATAAAACGTTTTGATGATTTTTCTAGTGTAAGTCATCGATCTGATCTCATTTGCAGGGTGAACATGCCAGCTGTGGCACAGGATAGAGAGGTTTGGAAGGAGAAAGGGGAGGCCTTTGCCCAGCAGTGGGACACTCAAATAAGCTAATAAAAAAAGGAAAAAAAAGTCAAAGTAATCCACAATCTTTAAATGTCACCAAAAGATCAGTTTATTTTTACAATCAAACCCATCGTAAAAGCAAAAGCGTGTACCTATCGGTATACTTTTTCAGAGCGGCCTACACGAGGACTGCAAAAAGCTCAGGAGATCCATCAATCCATTAACTGCAATATTGACAGCCATTAATAAATTGTCATGAAAGTTTATCGAAGCCTGTATTTCAGTTCCTTCATTTTGTCAGATGACATAATTGACTACCTCGTCGGTCTAGTGGTCGCAAACACGACAAAAACTCCTGGGTTCGGTTTCCGGGTCGGGCAAAGTGTTATTGTGTTTTTCCATTAGGAATTTCTCAGAAGCAGCCACGGAGTCTGTAATGCGCCCGGTTGATGGCAATAGGCTCTCACCCTATTACATGGGACTTAAACATACGAGTAACTGACGAAATGTGGGTGTTCTTTAAGGTACACCTCTCCCTAACCCTTCGAGGTTTACAGGCGTGATGTTATGTTATGTGTGATATAATTGAAATTGTTGCTAAGATAATCAAAGTTTCTGCGTCCTGTGTTTATTTAAACTTGGTGATTGTTATCGAGTTATGGAGTTATTTCGTATGGATGGGATCAGTTAATAGGTGCCGTGTGAAGTTTCTTTTAATAATCAGACATTGTTGTCACTACATGCGAATAAAATGTTACTGACAGCTGTAAGCGTTATTATTGTTTTGTAATGCCCTTGAGGCGTCCGTGTCTGTGTGATATAATGGGTGTAAAAAGACTCTTCATCATCGTCATTTACACAAAAGACGAAAAGTGTTTTAAAAAAAATTCAAAATCTGAACTCTGACCCCCAATATCTCCGTAACTAGAAGGTTCCCAGGTATGAGGACGTCTTTTGGCTGAATGATGTTATTGCTTTTTTCGGTTATACCCACGACCCCAATTTTATTCAATGCATCCGCACAATGTTTTGAGTGTTACATGGAGTCCTACAGATAACGTGTATTTTTTTTTTTTTGGGACCCCAACACTATATGTGGTTTCCCAGCAAAAAAATTGAGTTACTTGGTTTGATGTACAGAATGCTCGGTTGACGGCTTTGTGACGGCTCCGTTTACATTCTGTATGTATAAGGCTTTTAAAAATAAGTGAGCAATAAAGTAGGTTTTTTTTTTTGGAAAATGTTCTAGTCGTATCTTAGTGGAGCTCGTGGCTAAATAAAACAGCCGCTCGGGTCGATCTTTAGGTTAAGCCGCGCTTGCTTTGGTTTGTCTGTGGATGGGTGACCACCCTACATACCGAGTTTCCTCCATGCCTCGGAAAGCACGTTAAGCTGTTGGTCCCGGCTGTCATTTGTAAATCTTTGACAGTCGTTAGGTAGTCAGTGGCCCAAAAAGTCTGACGACCAGTCTTACCAAGGGGTATCGTATTACCCAGTATTAGCTGGGTTATGGAGGTCAGATAGGCAGTCGCTCCATGTAAAATACAGGTATTCAGCTGCATCCGGTTAGACTGGAAGCCGACCCCAACATAGTTGGAAAAAGGCTAGGCAGATGATGTTCTAGTGGTATCTTAGATCTTTCGCTTCTCATAGGGAGCTAGTTTATTTTAAATTATAGATAGAGTTATTTCCGGTTCCTGTGACGTAAGACAGATACAAGCCAGCGATAAAATGACAACCGCTAATCGTTAAATAAGACTCGTTAATTTTTAACGGTTTAATGGATATTTCTACGATTCTAGCTGCAATTAAGTGACATAAGCACTTTTAGTCATTAACTACTTGCACTATTTGCTCTAGTGATAAAACTTTTTTTTTTTATAGCGTTAACATTGTAAAAATTTAAATTCCTTCTTTAATTAATATTTAATATCTGTATTTGATGTATACCATATTTTATTGTATTCAGTCGAGTTTTATATGTACGTCTTTCACTAGGGTACTGATTTATTACGGCAGTGCAAGTGTGTTTTCTGTAAGGCAACGTCGCAAATCAAAATATTTTGCTGCTTTGGTTAATTTTATTAATCAGTGACTAATACAAAATATTTTTTTTATGTGCAATAAAATACAGAAAGTGTTTTTTTTTTTAAATAAAGAAAGTCATCATCATCTTCCTAGCCTTTTCCCAAGTTTTTATTGGGGTCGGCTTCCAGTCTAACCGGATGCAGCTGAATACCAGTATTTTACATGGAGCGACTGCCTATCTGACTTCCACAACCCAGTTAGTACTGGGTAATACGATACCCCTTGGTAAGACTGGTTGTCAGACTTTTTGGGCCACTGACAACCTGTAACGACTGTCATAGAACACAAATAACAGCCGGGACCAACTGCTTAACGTGCTTTCCGAGGCACGGAGGAAACTCGGTATGTAATGAGTGGTCACCCATCCACAGACCAACCTAGGCAAGCACGGCTTAACCTAAAGATCGACCCGAGCGGCTGTTAATATTTAGCCACGAGCTCCTCCTCCTTTTGAATAAAGAAAGTGATTTAAGTTATTACAATTATTTGCAATTCATATTAATGCTTGAGTACAGTATTTACGACGTAGCTAACTTTCAGAATGCAATTTGGTCCTTCGAATAAACACGTCTTTTTCTTTATAGTTGTACTTTTTTTTTTCTTTTGTTCAACCTATTTTGTCCCACTGCTAGGCAAAAATCGCAAAAGCCCCATTCCTTTCCAACTCTCACGGTGTTTGCTTTCTCTGGCCAATCAGTCGAGAACGTCTTCAAATCGTCACGAGATTGACGTACATATTTTATACAAAAAACCTAAAATTGAAATTGCAAAAAACTAACAAAAAATTATGCCATAGTTATATCTTTCTCAAAGTTATCTTGTCTGAATTTCAGTGTTTCTGGCACTTGACTTCAAGACTGTAGTCTATTTGTAATATTACTATCGTGTTTTGGTTCCTTTGAAGGACGAAAAGTCCATCCAACACATACCGACTTCACTGTCACTTTGTATTGTATCCGTTCAAAGTTTCAGTGTTCATGCATGGAATAACTAAGAACTTCATACAGTTCCTGTTGTCCTAGTCCCAACGTAGTTGTCAGTTATAAGACAACATTTATGTATTCTAGCAGAAACAGCTAAACATGTTTTTGTTTTGGTAACAACAATATTTTTAAAACGTGGCAACACCATCTTCGGCTTTAGTGTGTTCGATAGTCAATTGTTTGTTAATGACGTCACTACCCGAGAAGCAATACCGGAGTGTCTCTACCCCGCGTGCGTCCTGTGTTGCCGTAAAAGTTTCCCCATTTTAGTACATTTTATTCTTTTTTAACAGGGTATATTTTTACTTGTTATTTTAAAAGAATTACATAAATGGAATCTAATCACGATACAATATGCTCACGGATCGGAACGGTTTTTAACATACTGTATATCCTTGTTCTATAATTATGATGATTATAACATGGGTAAAACAAATCCAATAACAAACAAATTACTTCGTAAATTACAACGGTCAAATCCTCAGCGGATAATAAAAGTTGGTATATCCTCATTGTTGCTCAAAGCGATATCCAACGAATTTAACTTTTGCGTAATTTTTTCGTTTAAAATGTTTATGTTCGGCTCTAAGTAATTGTTTTCTAAGGTTTTTGCCTCGTATTTTACATAGATTATGTTTAGATTACTTTAAGAACAAAATAGCTTTTAATATTTATGTACCTACTAGCGATCCGCCTCTATTGGGTTCAAAATCCTATATTTCATTGGTATCGGTCGGGTGATTTCGGAACACGGACAACTTGTTTTTTTGTTGTTGTTCATTTGACCCTTAAGAAATTACGATCGTGGCTCTAGTAGAAGCCCGAAGTCGAAGACTGAGGGCTTTTTGAGTCGAGGTTCGTAATTCCCGTACCGCCCATGATACATACAATGTTTTTCATCACATTTGAGAGTAAATAAATAAAATTATAGGGCAGTAAAACTTAGTACTTCAAATAAAAAATAAAAAAAATATGAAATACAGCTTTACTACACAAGTCAGCACAACTAATATTACGAAATTCGTGAATTTTTTTTTAATTCACACACACCACAGATAATACAAATGTTTCGTTCAGAAACATTATGGGCAAATACGTATACAGCCATGACGGTGTAAAAGTAATATGTAGCAAGATTGCAATAAAATTCCTGTTTAGATAACATTTTGAGACAATTTTTTAATTTAGATCTGATGTAAACTCCTTGCTTAAACTTGAACCTGCATGACCTATGTGCAGTGCTACAAATAAAAAAAAAATACTTACCGACCTTGGGCTTCATGGGAAGAAAAAGGGTCAAGGGCGGGGACGAGGGTTTTATACGGGACATTGCGGCCAAGTTAACCTGCATGTTATGATACTGTTTACGTGTAAGTGTGATGAAAAATAAATATCTCCGTAACTGGAAAGTTCTCAGGTACAGTCTAGAACAAAGAAATTATTGCAATGATCCCTATCATTGCAATAATTTCTTTGTTCTAGACTAGGACAAGTGCCCTTCGGTTTCGCTAAGGGTATTTTTACACACATTATACAGCGATACGTGTCGAAATACTTACTTGTATCTAGTCTAGGGACTCTTTCGGGAGTCTGGAGACGTATTATAGTATATACAAAGTTAATAAATAACATTTAAGTATTTATATTGAGATACATACCTACTCGTAGCTATGATGAGCATATTTACTAGCGATTCTGTTTGGTATCCCTCCAGGGATATGTTTCGGTGTTTACGGTGTATTTTCTTGTATGCGTAGGAATTAGGTTTATCTACGTTAATTTGTATTTATATTATGTAGAAATAACCGCTTTTTACAATAAACCCAAGAATTCGTATATTGATTAGATGAAAATAGCTTGGTCTTTATACATATATCAACTAGTTATCACTATCAGAAGAAGTGTGTGAGGATCGTAGGAGGCGGCGCTCTGTGGTTTCTGCCTCCCCCCCTATGGGAAAATGGCGTGAGTTTATGTATACAACCTGTTTTTTTGATATCCCATAACTCTAGGGTATGATTGAGACCATATCAAAGAATCAACTGGCATATGAATTATGTTTCAATCATCCTTATTTTATTTTTTTTCATTTTTCATACAAAATAATTCGGCAAAGTCACGTTAACGTAAAACACCTTTACGTGAAATATGACAACGTCGCATTTTCTTAGCTTTAATTATGAATGATTGGTTTGAATTAAAATGAATTAGTCGTATTTATCAATGAAACTTAGATACATATTTTATAATTATGATTGATGATATCTCCGAAACTATGCATTTTTGGACCACCTATTCTAGGAGTTTTAGTATTATTTTTACCTACAGAATATAACCCTAGAGTTATGGGATATCAAAAAAAAACAGGTTGTATATCTAGATATCACCTAGTCATTATTACCAGAAGAAGTGTGTGAGGCATGGCATGTTTTTCTCGTTTAATTTCGATTTCGATTAATCAACGTGAAACGTTATCATCCTTACGTTTTTTCCCGCACAATGTACAATGTTATGCCGTAAATACGAATTTATTGTCACTTGTCAAGACTCTTAGTAACTGTTAACCAGCCACATTCTCTACATAATATCATATACATTATTAATTGACCAAGTATAAGGACGCATAGCATAATCGGCCTACGTCCATAAAAGACCTCTATGAAGAGGTCTTTCTACATAGGAAAAGGGAATAAGCCCTAATTAACCATGCGGTCCAAGTGAGTAGGGGGCCAAGCGGGGGGTTGGTAGATGTGACATGTTTTGGGATTTTTAGTTCTAGGACACGCCAGTTTTTTGGAATGTTGTGAATGACCAAAACCCAAAACTAAGCATAATACGTAGCTTTATAGACAGAAAAATGGAGACACTTCCGTGGCACTTTGCGTCGTTGATCATACAAAGTCTAACCTCTTTAACAAAACCATTTTAATCACCAAATAACCCAAACACCAACCCCATATCGTCACCACAGCGACCCAATACCAAGATGTACACCCCACCACACATATACACCGTTCGTACCCACATCACGTACAACAAGCGTCGTACGTGAGGCGCCCTCTGTGCATATTAGATTTGCGTCTATTATGTGGACGTACTATGTCACGAATGATATGGACTGTTTGTAGATTTAAATCATGCAGTCCGCTTTTTGTCCTTTTAATTTTTGGTGACGGAATACAGAACAGGACTGTATTTGGGTTGAAGCTTGGAGACCCCTTTTGTGTTATGTGGTAATTAAAATGGTATGTTGCTGGTGCTGTTAGATCCTTGGTATTTGGATGGCATTTGTTCATATTGTGTTAACTTTTGCGAAAGAGTTCAGGGTTTGCTTCAATTCAGGAGGAATTTAATGAACTACCACACGATTTAACAGTAACACATTATCATAATCTTAGTTATATGCTTTTTCTTCTCCTGAAGAAGAGACGAAGAAGAAAACACTTTATTCACAAACGAATCTAAATGTTAGTTACATCCCAAATCACGACGGCACGACTCTTTCTCACAACTCCTCAACCTAAACTATTATCGCTAACAACATCAAATTCAGGAAAAAACTTAACATTATGGCTAACGACGCAGTTAATTCTGTAAATCCTACCTTATATTTTACTCGACCTAACTACGAAAGCAAAATGGCTTTTTGCATCCCTATCACGACGAAACACAGGCATTTAAACATTTTTCACATTCTTTATTCCACATAACTCCTGCGCTGTGCCTTTAAAAAATACCAAGGAAAAAGGTACTTTGAACAGAAGGGTAGGTAGGAAACAGGTAAGTACCTAACATTATGTGATATTACTTAGATAAGTAAATACATTCCCCAATAGTTAGAGAGCCGACGACACTAAACCTAGTCTGCTAAGACTCCCAGGTGACAATAGGAAATATGCAATAAATTCAAAACTTTTTTAATTCCTTAGAAATGCCTTTTATTGGCACATGTATAAACATTGTGGTACACTTGTTTTACTTTCTAATACAACATTTATTTAACAATTTAATATTTTTTGAAGCGTGTTTTTGGTGAAACGGAACGCAATTTCAAAACGCATCGTCGCCGGCAGTGACATCAAACGCTATGTGTCAAAGAAACACTTTTATTTGAAAACTACTTTAAGTTACACAAAGATGTTATTTTATTATTATATTGTTATTATTAAGCAAACATTGCAATGTTTGCTTGAATAAAGCACATACATTTAGTAAAATGATTATATTAAGGGTAAAAACTTAGATGTAAACAAGGCAGATAGTCAGAAATGACGACCAACGCTATGACATGAAGGGCCGCGACTGTCACGGACATTTGAAGTGTCGTAAAAAAATGTAAATGTTAATTTTTTTTTTGAGCGACAATCAGTCGTTGAACTTAACTTTTAATTATTTTATTGGGTTGATAGTACTGTACTTTATTGATTTAAGTGAAGAAAAAAAATACATGCATATTCCCTATTAGCTTCGTTATTAATGGGGGATCACGAAATGGCGATTCTGCAATGCAAAAAACCGGGCGGTGCTATTAAAAAAAAAACGATTTTTAGGTATGGTGTTTGATAGTCAAATCAGTCAGAAATGATGCACACTACAACCCGTTACCGGATCTAGGTCGACTTAAGCAGTAACCCTGTATAAAGGGTTAAAATATACCCTTAACGAAGCCGAAGCTCACTGCGATCATTTTTTTGTTCTACACCATACCTGGGAACCTTCTAGTTACGGAGATATTGGGGGTTAAAGTTCCAACTTTTTCACAAGTTTTTTTAAAATACAAGTTTTTAATGTAGATTTTTACTTTAAACCTCGACGACGACGACCCCCGTACTATTCAATCCATCTATTAGCACAATGTTCTGAGTGCGTTAAATTGATTTCTACCGTCAAACCTTACCTTAACTACAAAAAAGAAAAATTGCGTGAAATTACTTAGTTTGATGTACACAATGCTTGGTTGACGGCTTCGTGAAGGGTCTGTTTACACCCTGTATAGGTGACTGTATAGGTTTTAATTTAAACTTTAAATGAATTTCCACGGCGCCTTTTGTTCCATCGCAGTAATTAAAAGTTGTCTAGAGATGGCGTTATCTCAGCAATCCTGACGTCACTCACCCCTTTGCACTTTGTGTGCACGATAAATGAAGATCGCTGGAAAGCGATTCAGCGCTGTAGAGTGTAGACATGTATTCTTCGTACGACCATGTGGTACGACTTGGTGTTATCTTTAAGGCGCTTTATGGAATTCTAAGTAGTTTTATATTTTGACAGTTACTTTATGTAATAAAGTTATATATAAAAAAATTTGGCGCTAGTAAAGTGCCTGATAGTCTACGTTGTTAGGAAACATTTGTGAGTTAGTTTCGTGAAATTAATTGTAGTGTCACTTCACACTCACACACTCTCCTTCCCTAAAAGGCGATCTCTAAATCATGTGTTTTTATTTATAAAAACAAAATATCGGCATTTCCCGATTTTCACCACGCGCCAAAATAAATATGTTCAAAAATATTTACAAGTACTACGCTTCTCCCTCCCTCCTTTGCTCTATACAGAATGTTTTAGTATGTGACTTAAGAGGTACTGCGCTTATCCTGTTACACCCTTCTTTAATTGACAGCTGTTGGGACTGTAAGATCCAACAGGATTTTGGAGGTTAATGTCGGTTTGGTCAGCAGGTAAATTCCTGTGTTTTAAGTGGTGATAATTTGGCCAGCATTAGCAAAAATATTTAAGTGCAGGAGACAGAAAAGAGGTAAGACGCAGACGGGGCGCAGAGATTCGTCTCTTCCGCGTCTCTTTGATACAAAATATATAGAAGCGTCGCGACGTAAAACATATAGAAAAGGCAGGGCACGGACACGACGCTTGCCCGTCTTCGCCCTGTTGTAAAACAGATATAAAGGACGAGGCATGGGCGCGGGGACGAGGGGAGGGCGAGAACGAGGGTGCGGGCGGGGTGGGGCGCGGGTGCCGGGAATCGCGCGCGTCACTGGTCGTCTTCCGTGGCGCCCTGCCTCGTCTTTTCAATATGTTTGAAAATGTCGCGACGGCGCCCCGACTGCGCCCTGTCCGCGCCACGCTCTCTTCTTAAGTCTTTTCTGTGTGTCCTGCGCCGATTAGCTTTTTTCGCTTCTCTGAATCCCACCATGTCTGCTACAGATTTCCTCACTTAGCTCTCATCAGGTAACTGTCCCGACATTCACAAGTTGCGGCAAAACAGCAAGTTTTAATTATGACCAGTCAATTAACCAGCTCATCTTCTATTTACAAACCTTCACCTATGTATACTTGATCTCAGCAACCTTGTCATGTCTTATGTATTAACATAATATCTCCATTCAAAAAACATAGTTACAAAGGAGTACTATTAGCAGGTAACATTGCATCTTTAATTACATTATTAATACTAATGAAGCAAGTAGAAATCATACACAAATAATTGTATTTTGCTTGTAAACAAACAATAACCCGAGCCAAGTCTGTAAAACCGAAAAATAATTTAAGAAAAATATGTTTCGTGTACACACTCTGTTTAAATTTCGTCTACCTATTACGGTTCAAAAGTAAGGTTTCTGTGACAAACGGAAGGACAGACAGCGGACTCTTAATAATATCAATCCGTTGGCAATCTTTGTGTACGGGTCCCTAAAACAATCAATTTGAGCGATCCATTGTTCAAAATCCACTTAACATTTATTATTTAATGATGGTTGACATACAATAAAATTGATTGAAAACACTTATCGTGTTAACAAAACATTGATTATTTATCTCTGTTCGCTGATTCATTGGATAATGAATTAACGGACAATGATGATTGTCATACATGTATACCGTAGCATTATGATCGTGATTTGTTTAATTGCTACCACGAGCGGCAGTACTTAAATGTTTAAGGCCGTCGCTACCCGTGTCAAGGAATAGCTAATATTTTATACCATGGCAACGTCATTTTCTCATTGGTAACGGCCCCGATTTTAACCTTTTTTTTTTTTTTTTTTTTCGGATGGGAAATCATCAAATGACATCTCCCGCTCTGGGCGGAGCAGGAGGGAGTGTCAGACTTTTACTGACTAAAACCCATCCATGTTCCTTCATCGCCCTTTGTGTTCCGGGGCCACGGTATCTCTTTCGAACAGTCCCGCAACCCCGGCAGGCATCGGTCCTTGCGGACCCCTTCCTTTTTGCTGACTCTCTTTTCGCTGACGCGTGGAACACGAATGCGCCGTCGACACGGCCTCACGTTCCGCCACCTCCTTCTCTAGCATTACTGCTTCGCAGAAGGAGGTAACGGCGTCCCATTCCGTCTCGCTCCCCCCGATTTTAACCTTATAAGTAGTTTGAAACTAGGCAAGTGCATCACTTAGTCTTGGTGCAATTTATTTCCTAGAACCAAACATTTGAAGACATGTGATACCAACCCACACTGGGCCCGCGTGATGGATTACAGCCCAGTCCCTCATAGAGGAGGCTGTGGAAGTAGGAGGCCTGTGTCCCAGCAGTTCGAATATTATAGGCAGATTATGCAACGTCATTGAATGTTGTCATCGTTAAAAGATATCTGACCATTCGTAAAACACAAACGCCGAAAAAGCTGATAGACGAAAACTGACTGGTTAGTGGAATCGGTGATTTTGTCAGATGCAAAAATCTGAGACTACTACTGTCACAATCGAATGGGCTCAGATCACCACACTTATCTGTGTGAGAAAGGGCCTGTCACCACAGTAGGATAATTACAAGCAATATTGTTATGTGGCTATATCTACGAAAACCTTACTATACCAAAATATTTATGTCCTGTCAATGGCAATAGGCTCACCCCCTTTTGCAATTGCCCTGGCGAAATGATGGTGGGACACTTCAGCCTAACTCTTTAAAAATAACAGGTAATGTTCTATCTATGAAAGTCAGCCAACTGCTCTCCATGACCCGTAAACAACGTTAATTTATAATAAAATATTCCATTTGTTTTCAATTACTTTTAAGCCGAATCATTAAAGCCCAGATTATACCATCTTAATGGGAATTTCACTCATGCAAAAGAAACGTTGAGAACAATATTCGCTTTTAATAATGTTCTATGTTGTGTGTGGATGGCGTCTTGGGTTTTCAGGTCAACGACGAGGGCCTCTTGGGGTTAAATTCCTTGCTAAAGGTTATATCCGATTTGATGGATTTCCTCCTTTAATTTTGTTAGCCTTTGGGACCAGCCGTTTAAGATTTATCAAATTCTCAGTTAGAAAAAATACGTTCTTAGAATAACCTTCATAAAAGACCCTTGCATTGAGATACTTTATTGGCGAATTCTGCAGAAAACTCCACTTCGAACCTTGCAATCTTTCTTCTCTCGCTAACTTTTTGTTGAGCTCCTTGAGTCGAGCTAAACGATAACCGACAAATGCTTGCACTGACTGTACAGGTCCACTCAAATCTGTGTGGTTCTTTCTTTAAAAGACCATCTCAGACACTAATCTGCATAGTCCTCATGTGAATTGAGCAAGATTGTCTGGACTTCAAAAGAGACTATGACCTCTAAGTTTGTTTCGGCTGTTTCTTCTCAGAGTAGTCAGATACGAAACACCGGCCCCAACTAGTTTAAAAAAAAAATACGTGTTTGTAAAAACCTACTTGCAAAATAAACATCATTTATCATTTACTCGAAGTAGAAAATAAATTAATGCACATAAAAATCTCTGTCATAATTTTCTGTAAAGACATCGGCAGAAAAAATGAACGTTCACGCAAAGTGTATCCCCATTTGACTCCTTTACAGCGTTAATCTTCGACATCCTTCCTAAGAGTTCAATTTCGGTGCTTAAGTAACTCTTGTGCAAAATATAAAGCTTTTAGGGTAAAACGTCGGAAACCGTATTAAAGACTAGGACTTCACCCGCGACTTCGTCCGCAAAAATTGTTATAGCTCGATTAGTATGCATGATATAAATATAATTTTATATATTTATGCCTATAGCACCCACGAACAATGTAGCTTTCTGCAAGTGAAAGATTTTTTAGAATTGGAAAATTACTTGCGGAGATTATCCCCTACATACAAACTTTACCTCTTTATAATTTAAGTATAGATTTTTTCTCCCTCTCATTGAGAGGAGGCCGTGTCCCAGAAGTGGGAACATTATAGGCTGATGATGATGAGATTTCTTTTATAAAATACAATTCAAAACAAACTCCCTAACACAATGGGCCGTAAACTACGCTGCCAAAGATAACCAGGGCGAGTCTCGACAGAGATAACGACAAAATAGCTAACTTTCGATTGTTAGTAACGAATTAATTCTGTTGCAATAATAATGCTTGCGATAATCGCATCTTGGATGTAGAGACTTGGATTTCCCGCAAGCATCGTTATTGCAACCCAATTATTTCATTAATAATTAGCAATCAAAAGTTAGCGATGTTGTCGCTATCTCTGTCGAGACTGCCGGCCCCGGTGTTTATGCAATAGCGAAGTAAGGGTTTTGTCATAAATACAATCGCCAAACGAATGCAGTACTGCCCTTGAACCACACTGCATCTATACAAAGTTTGTGAAAAGCATCTACAAGAATAAAACCACCATTTTTCTATAAAATTTCTCATCCGTACCATTTGCTAGAGCACCTACAAACGAAGGTAAGAGTCCCGTAATGAGTTTAGACGAAGCAATTAAACCTGGCAAAGTGGGTCGACGGGTCCAATTTGTACTACTAAGTTAAAGCCAACTGAATTAGATTAGGAACATGGGGTCTACCAACGATGTTGGGTGTAAAATACAGTTTTATATTATGTTTGTTTGTTTGGCTTTTGCTTAAAATACCAGCAAAATTCTGGTTATGCCGCGCTTGCCCAAGTTGGTCTGTAGATGGGTGACCACCCATTACATACCGAATTTCATTTCCTCCGTGCCTCGGAAAACACGTTAAGCCGTTGGTCCCGGCTGCCAATTGTAGATCTTTGTCAGTCAGTGGCCCAGAGGTCTGACACCATGTTGTTGATGAACGTATACAACAATAATACGTTAAAAAACTCTGTCCAATCCACAAGAGGCATGTAGGAATACCAATGACATTACCAAATAAAATAAGAAATATAAAACATTTATGAAAGCAAACATATTCATGAGCTCTAAAATGCATGATTTTTGTGCCCAAATTACCACCATTTCCCTAAAATCTAACTAACTTTTAAAACGTGACAACACCATCTTCGGCATTAGTAGGTTCGATCGTAAATTGTTTGTTTATGACGTCACAACCCGAGAAGCCAACGGAGTGTCGCCACCCGCGCCCCTGTGTTACTATTCCTAATTTTAGTAAATTTATTTTATTTTTTCGGGGTAATGTTTTTCATTGCAAAAAGAATTACATAAATAGAATCTAATCTCGACACCTAGTAATACCCTCACGAATATTGCCTTATTTTTATGATACTTACGTTCCGTACCTTAATTATCACGAGATTTTGATTTGCAGCTTAAAAAAACATTTATGGGTTTCGCGGGTTTCTTACTGCATTGGCTTTGGTAAACTCATACACTTATGAGAATAGATTTAAATATAACAAGCGAAATGTGGATGCAGTAAAAGCAGACTTCTGCCTAACCCCTCGGGGAATACGGGTGTATTTAATTCGGGTCTGCTTCAATTCTCCTTTGACTTAATATTCAATGCACATGCTTGATATGTAGTCGCTATGTTAAATACTGGTATTCAGCTGCATCCGCTGAGACTGGAAGACGACCCTAACATAATTGGGAAAAGGCTAAATAGGCAGATGATTAAGGATAACAATATTCACGCTCTTTATAACCCAACTATCATCCCTTCCGACAATATTCTTTTAGCACAACATAAACAGATATGAACCGTCGGAATTTTCATAAACATAGCGATTACAACCACAATGACAGCTTAGCAGGGTACAGTCGTGTAGAAAACGAATAGCCTGTAACGCTGTAATATTGCAGACACTCCCTATAATATCATCGCATAACTTACGAGAGGGCGCGTCGCGTACTATCGTGTAGAAAAGTGTATATGTTCATAATTTGTGGGGATTGTTATTAAAATGTCAGCTAGAAGAGAAACATTTCGTTTTGAAACAATGTTGGTTTGTGTGGGCAGCCCGTGATTCGATGTTTTGTCACGTACGCTGACTGTATTTTTGACAAAATAAATTGTCGCCAATTAAGCTGCATTTAAGCCGAATTTTATCAAAATACGGATTATCGAAAGGCATTTTTATATCGACTAAAAACTTTGCGTGGGCGGTATCCACGGCGCACGTGTTGTATTTTGTTAAATGTCAATTTGATTTACAAGTAACTTTTAGGACTTCGAAGTTTAATTCGTTTTCTGTAATATTAATTGCGAATGCCTTAGCCTTGGATCGTTTTGATGTTTTATGTAAGTATTTCAATTTCATATTGGCATTGTTACTGAGTGGAATTACACAATAATTATACCGACTTTGATACTCGTATAACCAAAAAGTATTTTTTATAAAGAATAGGATTCTTCCGTTATTAAAGTATATCACTTTAGATACCTAGTAAGATAATAAACAAGTAAATAGTTACCCTTTTAACTTGATAAAACAGTTTTGTTGACATCAGTCTCCAGCGCTGTTAGCTAAAGCAACACCGCGTCAGCTCCATTTAATTGATTAAACGTTCTGTAATCGACTGTACATTTGACAACAACATGGGGGTTCTATTGCATCTTGACATATCGTTAAAACATTTACTTTTCTTAGTACTACAAAACTAAATACCAGTATTTTACATGAAGCGACTGCCTATCTGACCTCCACAACCCAGTTAGTGCTGGGTAATAATCGGTAACCATGGTAAGACTGGTTGTTAGACTTTTGAGCCACTGACTACCTGTATCGAATGACAAAGATCTACAAATGAGAGCCGGAACCAACGGCTTAAACCTGTTTTACGAGGCATGGAGGCAACTCGGTATGTGGCGGATGGTCACCCATTCACAGACCAACCTAGGCTAGCGTGGCTTAACCAGAAGATCGATCTGGCTGTTATTATTTAGCCACGAGCTCCTCTTACTCTGACTTATTGAATATGTACTTAAAATCAATCAATCATTTATTTAGTAAAAAAAAAATATATAAAGTGTACATTATCAGTATTTTGGAGGTTCGAACTGTTACTCTCATGATAGAAAACCAATTACTAGACACAATTAATTACATTAGTTACTTAACAATTGATTCGATTGAAACACAATGGAACAACATTGTATTACCGACTCATTCCCTTTACCAAGGTTCTTATATGTATACACCTATTGTATCAACTTGCATTATGGAAATGGTACAAACGGATATTACCTTATATTGTTCCAACAGTACGTAGGAAGCATTCAATGCATTGTGGTTTGGTCGCAATAAACGTAAACAAGCACTGCCGTCGTCTCAAGCGATTTCCAACTTTACTGAGGTGCGTTAAAGTTTATTTTAATTGGACGGACCGAGCTAGGAATAGGCTACTGCAGCGCTTCCGTGGGTGTAGTAGATGGCATACTTAGAGATTGTGCCAAAATTGAATAAACAATACCTGTTTAATGAAAACTGCTACGAAATGATTTACAAAAAGTCGGTAGTAGTCAGTAAATTTGTCAAAAACCCCAATTCTGGGTATAGCTCGCCTCGGAACGTAAAAATCGTAAAAGTGTCGATTTTAAAATTAAAAATACTCGTTTCACATATTTTTTTTCAAATCTATGGATGATACTGATTGCTTTTGTAGCAAAAAAAATACTGAAATGCTATAGGATAACATTACAATGACAATTTGACGTTTCCAGACTAACACGATGACGTCACGTGTTAAAAGCTTTACTTATTGATAGGAGATCGTAAAGCAGCTAAATCATAATGCTAAGAGCATCTAATACGCTAATGGGCTTAGACTACAAAGGTGCACTTCAGTAGTATTAACACTTCGATTGATAGATAATTAGTATAAGACAACAATGTAGGTTCTGATGCATTAAGACGTTATGAATAAAAGATAATTATAATGGCGACGAACAACTTGGGCAATTTCTGACGTTTGAAAGGACTAATTTGTGTTAAAACTCCGATACTTTGTGTACAAGAGTTATTTTTAAAACTCTGTCATTAAAAGTGTGAACAAATAACAAAAGCAAAGTGCACTACAAAAAAGCCAAAAAGTAATTTTAATTTAGGAAAAGCGAGTTTACAACGTCATCTGGTTTCAAACAGTAACATTATTCCCGTTTAATCAACCGAGCTTGGATTCAGGGATATTATTTTTTAATACCAAACTACAAAAACCCGAGGGTAGTTTTAAAACTACGTCACTACAGCGTTTCAGTTTCACGCAGCACCTTTTTTTGTTTTTTTTTTCAGCCAACCATAAAATGCCGTATGGAATGGGTTGATACGTGCATAAAATCACGTTTGCGATCTCTGGCGGATTCGAGGAACTTCGATGCAATTATTCAGGGACCTAATGGATAGGAATTTACTAGGCTAGCGGTTTTAGTTTCACTATTTTCCTTATTTATCTTTGCATTTGTCTTTGTAAAGAACAATGGCCAAATAGGTGGTGGTGATGGTTCTGGCTCTTGTAACACAGGTCTATCACCTAGCAAAGGAGCCAGGACTTCACACAATTTTTGTAATCACTTGTTTTATATAGATTCGGTCGGTTCGGTTAGACCAATTTTAAACATTGTCTTTTTAAATCAAACGTGACATGAATACAAGCTTCTCGGCAGTAAAAATTATAATAGTTTTTTTTTTTCGTTTTCAAATGTCAAAAGTACATGAAGATGAAGACGTTTCATTGCAGCGATAATTTATTTCTTATGTCATAAAATCCTCCTTTATCTATAATCTATACTTTTATAATATTACTAACTGTTGCCCGCGGCTTCGCCCGCGTAAAGTTCGGTAACCGTCCCACTGGATAAAAGGATAAATAGTGTCCTACGTGTTAATCCATGTTATGAACTATCTTTGTGCCAAATTTCATAATCATCACAATTATTATCATCACAACCACCATTATTATCACAATCACCATCACTATCACAATCACCATCATTATCACAATCACAATTACAATCACCATCACTATCACAACCACCATCATTATCACAATCACCATCACAATCACCATCACAATCACAATCACCATCACTATCACTATCACCATCACCATCACAATCACCATCATCATTATCATCGTAATCAAAGCCATTATCATCGTAATCACAATCATCATCATCACAATCTCTATCACTGTCATAATCACCATCACTTTCACAATCACCATCACTATCAAAGTCACAATAACCGCCACCATCGCTATCACCATCACAATCACCGCCACTATCACAATCATCATAACAATTACCATCACAATCACTATCACAATCACCATTTTCGTTATCATAATCTTAATCATCGTAATCATAATTATTATCATCGTAATCACAATCACCATCATCGTGATTACGATGATAATGATTGTGATTACCATGATAATGAGTTTGAACTCATTATCATGGTAATCACAATCATTATCATCGTAATCACGATCATGACCATCATTATCACAATCACCTTCACAATCACTATCACTATGACAGTCACAATCACCATCACCATCATAATCATTATCACCATCACTATCAACATTACAATCGCAATCATTATCATCGTTAGCACAATCATTATCATCATTATCACAACCATTATCATCACAATCACCATCACAATCACCATCACCATCACAATCACTATCACAATCACTATCACAATCACCATCATCGTTATCACAATCACTATCATCATTATCACAATCATTATTATCGTAATCACTACCATTATCATCGTAATCACAATCGCCATCATCACAAGATCCATCCTCGGTATCAAAATCATCATTATCGTTATCACACGCATCGTCATAATTACCACAAACACAATCACTGTCACCATCACCATCACCATCACAATCACAATCACAATCACTATCACCGTCACTATCACAGTCACAATCTTTCAAAAATTCAAAATCAATGTCAAATTTTTTGACTTTCAAAAGTGCCATAATGGTCTAATTGAAATAAATGCTTTGAGTTTGAGTTTTGAGTTTTGAATCACTATTACCATCTCAATAACCATCACCATCGCTATAACCATCACAATAACTATCACTATCACAATCACAATCACCATCATCGTTATCACAATCATCATTATCGTCATCACAATCATCATCATGATTATCACAAGTACCATCACTGTCACAATCACGATCACAATCACAATCACAATCACCATCACTATCACTACACACATTACAATAACCAACTAATAAATCAACCATAACCCTGTATAGAAGTCGAATCCGCCATCTTCCGGATCTCAAAATAAATGCCATTTTCGTAATCTGCACCCCTGATAATCTCGGTATCGACACCCATATTGATTTTGACTCCCTATTCATCCCCTTAGGGGATACATTTTGAAAAATCCTTTCTTAACGCACCCCTTAACCTCATAAGGAACATATGTGCCAAATTTGGGATCTCTAGACTCAGCGGTATAGGCTGTGCATTGATTTTTAGACTTTATCACCCCATTTCCCCCTCTTAGGGGTTGAATTCTGAAAAACCCTGAAACCCGTTTCTACTCATTTATCAAAAGGAGCACTACTATGAAGTTTCCAATAAAATAGTCTAACTAATCTTGTTTCCCCACACAAACTTTGGAGCCCCGTTTAACCCCCTTAGGGGGTGAATTTTGAAAAATCCTTTCTTAGTGCACCCCTAGACCACATAAGGAACCTACTTGCCAAATTTGGAATCTGTAGACCCAGCGGTTTGGGCTGTGCGTTGATAGATGAGTCAGTCAGTCAGTCAGTCAGTTTTTTTCTTTTATATATTTAGATAGATTTTTTGTTTGTATGTGTGTTTGTTACGATTTAACTCTAAAACTCATGGACCGATTTTAAAAATTTCATCACCATTAAAAAGCCACGTGTTTACTGAGTAACATAGGCTATATTATATCCCCGTACTCCCACGGGAACGGGAACTACGCGGGTGAAACCGCGTGACGTCCGCTAGGAATAATCTTATAAAGCAAGTAACAAATAATCCAATTCCTGCGTAGTTGTCTCTATAGCCTTTTCCCATACAATATCGTCGCACAAACATCATAAACAAGTATATCTATAGGCTTTCCGTTAACAACTTAGGAGCCATTACCGGCTAATCACCTTTGATGTGCAATGTGTCATTGATTATACTGATAGTGGACGTCAATTACTGAGGAAATGGATCTTGTGTGATGTTATACTGGAATGACGTTAAAGCACGTTAAGCCGTTGCTCCCGGCTGTCATTCGTAGATCTTTGACAGTCGTTAGGTAGTCAGAGGCCCAAAAAGTACTAACTGGGTTGTGGAGGTCAGATAGGCAGTCGCTCCATGTAAAATACTGGTATTCAGCAGCATCCGGTAAAACTGGAAGCCGACCCCAACATAGTTGGGAAAAGGCTAGGAGATGATGTTGGCAGTTTGGGTTATGTTTGTGTTCTGTTTCACGAGCCTACTAGCAAAATTGGTTTTTGAACTTCTATTATTTTATTAATAAATACGTAACATAACATCACGCCTGTAATTAATCCCCGAAGGGTTAGGCAGAGTTGTACCTAGTAGTACACCCATATTTCACCAGTTATTGTTAAAGCCCCATGTAATTATAGGGCTCTGTGGCTGCTCCTGAGAAATTATTATAGAAATAGAAAAACATTTTGCCCAACCTGGGAATCGAACCCAGGACCTAAATACATGACCTTTAACTTTTGACCGCCGTTGTCACATATACGTGACAAGACGACACCAAACAACGCCAAATATGTGACAAAATGGTAAGTGAAATTATGGCTTGACGTGGAGGACACGCGTGTGTGTTTATGCTCTGGCGTTCAAAAGGTTAATAAAAATGTTCTCTACTATTGTGTTTCTTTGATCTCTGTCAGTTTATCCACTCCGCGTATCACTCGGCCAACTTCGCTTCGCTACGCAATGCGCTACGGCGTAGCTCTCACTGTGCTACGCTCGCGTAGTATCTTAACTTTCGGAAAACGCTTCGAGGAAGGTTGTTGTGTCAGTGATTCAAGTTTATTTTTTAAGAGTAAATATACATATTTAATTAATTAATTTAAAGTAATTAATATACCATTGATTTATTTACTGAACTGAAAAATTAAATAAAATTGCACCTATGTAAATTAAAATAAATACTATTTTGCGTGCATAACCAAATAAAATGTTGACTCTGGAAAATATTCAGGACGATAAACCTTGATAAAAAGATACCTTTTATCACGAAAACGCAATTACAGCGACACCCATGTTAATTTAACCGGACACGTTACAAAGTAAAACAAACATGTTAATTTTAATACAACGAGTTCAAAACCACAAAGGCCTCAATGATTGACACTTTATTAAACTCCGTTTATCCATGAAAAATATTAAATCGGATTGCGAATACAATAACTTCTTTAACGGATAATGTATTTGGTTTGTCCTTGTATAACATTTACCTGAGGGTAATCCCCAGAAGGGTAGACGATGAGTCTGTTATAAACCACATTTCATCGTTGAACGAGCTTTTAAGATTAATAACATAACATCACGCCTGTAATCCCTTAAAGGTTAGACAGAGGAGATAGTACACCCACATTTGACCAGTTAGGTTTAAATCCCATGTAATAGGGGCGAGCCTATTGCCATCAACCTGGCACAAATTCAAACTCCGTGGCTGCTAATGAGAAATTCCTGATGGAAAAATCTAATAACACCCTGCCCGACCTGGGAATCGAACCCAACACCTCATGCTCAGTAGTCACGATTGCGACCACTAACCTAACGAGGCGGTTATAACAGAATAATAATAAGTAATAATAATAATGACTAAATAATATTTTTATTAGTTTTGTTTTAAGAAATACTAAAAGATGTAATTTACTTAGGAATATAAATGAATAAACGAAATAATACCTAATATAAAATTGCAAAAAAAATATTCTACATTAAATATTTCGATCAGATACTCACAAATGGCATTAAAACTTCCACGACTCAAGATACATAATAGCAGGCAGAGAAACCTGAAAAAAAAACTAAGCTAATCTTTTCTGCGCGATCCCTTGATATGTCATGTAACACAAATCTTTATAAAACTACATAATTTTTTTTAAACCAGACATAAATACGTGACAAACATTTTGAACAGAAACGAAAAAAAAAAGGATTTCGTTTTCAATTTGTATTCCGTACAAACTCACACGTGAACGGAAAATGTGAAAACGAGGTGAAAATATTGTGTTACCTTTCAGTTTACATTTTCAGGACGATAAATTATTTATTTATTTTTATGAAAAAAGTGACGGCTACTATTTCCAATTTAAACGTCAGCTGATGAATATAAATGTTGATGAGTGGAGAGGGAGAGGAAGACCAAAGAAACGATGGATGGATTGTGTGAGGAATGATATGAAGGAAAAAGGTGTAAATGATTGTTTGACGGTTGACAGAGGAGAATGGAAGAAAAAAAACGTGTTGCGCCGACCACAAGTAACATGGGATAAGGGCAGGAAAAAGATGGATAGTACACGTGTTTGCTTAAACGGTCTTTAATTAAATTTTGTTATTTTAGGAATGTTTTGGTGTGTGGTAAATGAGAGAGTATAGATATTATACTATCTAGGTGTAATATTAATAACAATTTGTAGTTTGGAAGTTGCGTGTAATCTTCTCGAAACTGCTGATCCGATTTCGAAAATTCTTGTAACTAATTGGAAGCTACATTATCCTAAAGTATCATAGATTCTAGACAGTTTATATGTATATTTGACGTAAAAAATTCATAGAAAACGCGATGTTTTCACGTCGCCAGCAGATTGCTCCCATGAGAAAGGCAGGTTTATAGTTTTAAATAAACAAAAGTTCTAACAGCTATCAATATCGCCAACAAGTAATAAAAGCATCTGCTGAAGAAGTGAGAGCGAGACGTTCATCGGAGTGTCGTCCTCGACGTTGATCGACGTTTAAGAAGTGAGGAAATTGCCTTAGCGAGCTACGTAAGTGATAAGTGGGTACGATAGAATCAAGCTAGACAGGGACGGAAGATCTAGGGTTATCGATGTTTTTTTTTCGAAGAAGGATATTACCAGAACATTTTGACTTTTTTCCTGTTTTTGATTTGCCCATTGTATTGTATAACGGGCTGGTGTCCGCAACTCCACGTCAAAGCGCGTATTTTGCGTAAAGGCTATAATCCACCACGCAGGCCCAGTGTGGATTGGTAGATGTCACATGTCTTCGAATTTTGGTTCTAGAACATTTTTTTAGATTTTTTTCAGATTTTCCTCACGATGTTTCCCTTCACCGTTTTGAGAGCAGTGGTGATGAAATAAATTACACAAAGTAATGCGCCTGCCTGGGTTCGAACCCATGACTTACTGTTCGTAAGTCGGGGCCGCCACCACTGGGCCACCCAATGATTTTCCCATTTGAAGTCTTATTCATCTGTTGGTAAATTTTAGTGAGCTCTTGGTTGGGAAAAATTGCCACATATTACCTATCACTTGGAAAATCATTTTTGTAACACACAGGTATTTGCGAAAAGATATTAATTTGCAATATTTAGTTTGTGCGAACTTTGGGACCAAAATTAAAATTGGCCGCTTTTTTTTTTAGCCTTGAATGTCCCACTGCTGGGCAAAAAGTAAATAAATGGTCGCTTAATCTTCAAAATATAATTTCGTCTAGTTTTAAGCCTTAGATCTAATAAAGATTAACATAGATTGGTGTGTAACTGTGTATTAAACTTTAGTTCTTGTCTGACGGTCAAAGTCTATCCAGTTAGGGTCAAGCTCTGGCCCTAACCGGGAGATTTGTATACGCAACACATGAGGATTAGTGTAACTAACACTTTACAAATTCTAGATGTTATTTTGAACACAACTGTTTGGTTTACTTAGGACCAATAAAATATTACAACCCAAACGAATAATTTCTTTATCAGCCATTCGTGGAATTCCCCCCGATGACCTCTTTCATATTTTAATCGAACAATTCTCAATTCAAATATTGTCGTTTTAAAATCACCTTGTGCAAATTTCAGTTGCCTTGTTATCTTTGGGTCCTACATAGAAATTCATACCTCAATAACCTTTCGAAACATCATCAACAGTAATCCTACCATCTTAATAGCCCCGGTCTTACCTATACTCAATACTCCTAATAAACACTCTCAGCTTTCTGAAATCGCAAACATTTCCGAGAAACGACTTATCTTTTCGTCTTCAGACACGTCGATAAACTCCATGAGGGTATTAATTATTCAATGTTTGTATTTAGAGCCTGATATTGCAGCAGACAACTCGAGCCAAACACCCCGTTGCCATGGCAACGACTAATTCACTTATTTAGATGATGCTTGCTCGTGTTTGGTATTTGGTGCTCGAGTTCTGCAATTCCGAAATGCTGTGTGATGATGATACATGGAGTTTAGTTAAGCTTCTTAAATGATATTCTATTTTGCGATACTATGAAGGAAAATGTCCTAAAGTTCATCTTTGTGGCCGGATGGATCAAAATGAGCAGTAAATTGGATATTTGGATTATTTCAAACATTTTGAACATTTTTATTTTACGATTATGGAAGGCTTATTGAGAAAATGTTGTCGTAACTATCTAAAATTGAGATTTCTTTTTCCGTGGCAATGATCCATACTATAATTAATAGGGGTATAAAGAACGGTGTGTAAAGTTCTTCATCCTCCATAGAAAAGGGAGGATCCTCCGAACAGACGGGTGTATGTGTATGTGTGCCCATACTATCCGACAGTTGTTGTCGGGTTTTTCTATATCGTCATATGTCGCGGATAACTTTAATAGCGCGATACAGAATTTTGATGTCAGTTTTTCATTTGTGTATGAAAAAGTTCGTATTTTCGCAAGGATACCTTCACTCTTACAACTTATTTTATGTCCTGGAAACTTTTACGGATCCTATTATTAACAATATTTGTAATCCCGTTCTCGAAAACGGCTCTAACGATTTCGATGAAAGTTGCAAAATGGGGTTTATGGGAGGTCTCATATCTGGGAAAATTCGTTTTATATATTTCCAAACGAGCAGAGCTCAGTCACCCAGACGTACTGTATATTTAATCAAATAACTTATTTCGTCTGGTTTACTTTTTGTATGGAGGCAAACATTTCTCATGTAAGAAACTTTTACCTTATTTTGGGGAAAGTGCTAATAGTGCCTGAATTATGTAGGTGGGTGAAGATTTAGAGGATCTACCTTCAGATAAAGAGAAAAGATAGAACAAATTGGGGCGTTAATGAGAAGAAATGGCGTCTAGTTTTAGGCTAGAGATAAAAATTATTTTGTCGAACCCTTTTGTAATAGCGTTTAGGTATAAAAATAGATCTTGTCGAGATTATCTTGTCTTTTTAAATGTTGTTTGAACCTTTTATCGAGGTGGACCGATGACCTGGCGAAGGTTTCGGGGATCCGCTAGATCGACGTATCGCGTGGCGACACTTGTGGGAGGCCAATGTCCAGCAGTGGACGTTTTCCGGCTGAAATGATGATGAAGAACCTTTTATCTTGTGTTTAGTTTTTTTAAATTAACTATTTAAATGTTAAAAACTGACACTGTATCTTACGAGATATCTTCCGTTATTTTCAATTATTCTGAGATTATTTATTGATAAACCGTGAAAGTTTAAAACAGTGTTTATTTAAATGTTGTTTAATAACTATTTACCAATTTCAATCTAATCGAAATATTGGAATACATTTTTTTTGAGAGAAACTATTTTTTTCTAGGAAATCACTATTTAAACAAGTATAAAAAACCAGATATATCAATACAAACAGAGGCTACAGAAAAACTACAAAGCAAGTACCCAACACAGCGTCTAAAAGTATCTCTCCCATCAATCAGTGTTCTATATTACTCGTATCACATCGCTGAAGAGACCGGTATCGATAACAAGGCGTCGAGATAAATTTACGAGGGATCCAGGGCCCGCTCCTTTTATAACCTAATGCGGTCGCGAACTATACTATCATGACCTCTGATAATCGCCTTTATGGTTGGTACTTCCTTGTTTGTATGTAGGGTAAGGTGGTTTTTATCGTGGCAGATTTTTTTGATGCGAAGCTTGTCAATACCGTCATGGTGAGTTGAATACGCCAGCAGTGTTTTAAGTAGGTAATAGATAGCTAGATGTTATAACCAATTGTGTAAAATCGATTCCCAGATCAGGCAAAGTGTTATTGGGTCTTTCTATCAGGAATCAGGATATGTGCCCGGTTGATGACCATAGGCTTGCCCTCTTATTACATAAACTGGTCAAATTTGGATGTAGATAATATACGTACACCTCTGTTTAACTCTTCGGGGATTTACAAGCGTGATGTTAAGTTATTTAGTATTGGATATTCCGTTATTCAAATGGGTCAATATTCTGCCACGGTCGGTTGTCTCCAAATAACTCTAAATCAGTAACCGTTAGTAGCAAAACTGGTATCAAGATTCAAAGGTAAAAATGCCATACATCTGACGAAGAAGAGTTAAAAAAAAACTCCACATGATATTTGATCAGTTTTCTTTATTAAATTCTAAAGAAAACACCTTTTATCACAAAACATCTAAGACCTGGTCTACGTGGAAAATTATATCTTCACAAGGTCGTATGATGAGAAATAACACTGATAGTTTGAAGTGTAAGCCCTTGGAAGGCATCTCGGGTTTGCCGCTAACGTAAATCTTATTGGTATAACGCGGCCTCCTACTCGTAAAGCTTAGTTCAAAACTCAAGGGAATGGCTAGCAAACCGAGAACCAAGGAATATTATGGGATAAGGGAAGAGCTACGAGCGAATTGTTTAGACCTAATTTAAGTTAGTGAGAGCAGTTGACTTTGTATGAAAATACCGTTTTTGACCATGTTGTAAATTCATGTTTTTTCTTCGAACGATTTTTCAGTTAAACAGATTAACAAATTAATTTAATTTCTAGCCTCTTCCCAACTACATATTATGTTAAGGTCGGCTTCCAGTCTCACCGGTTGCAGCTGAATACCAGTATTTTATACTGCCTATCTGACCTCCACAACCCAGATAGTACTGGGTAAACCGATACCCGTTGGTAAGACTGGCTGTCAGATTAACAATTTAATACGCCGCGCGCCGCTTAAAATTAAACGTATTTTTAATAATTATATGTCTTGAATTTAGTTCTAAATCACTAGACCGAAATATAAACGTTTGTCGCGCGTATCCTAGCATAACCTATGCGATCGATGCGTTAATTTATTCGGAAAAACCCGAAAGCGATCGATCTGTTGCTAAACGATAAGTTCGTGTATTCACACATGACGACCACGATTCGAAAAAAGAACATTCGAAGAGCTTGCAAAATGTATCAGACCTTATACAGGGTGTAAACCACCTCATCACGAAGCCGTCAACTAAGCATTCTGTACATCAAACTAAGTATCTTTACGCAAAAATTATTGCTGGGAAACGACTTTTTTTTTTGGGGTGAAAAATCATGTTTTGTGGTAGAACTCAATGTAACGCACTCAAAACATTGTGCTGATGGATGGATTGAATAGTACGGGGGTCGTGGAGGTATTTAAAGTAAAAGTCTTACATTAAAATCTTGTATTTAAAAAAAAAGTTGTCAAAAAGTTGGAACTTTGACCCCCAATATCTCCGTAACTAGAAGGTTCCCAGGTATGGTGTAGAACAAAAAAATGATCGCAATGACGAGAAGAACAAGTGCCTTTCGGCTTCGTTAAGAGGTGTTATACACCCTTTAGGTCTTTCTGCGTTCAACGATGCTCTATAGATAGGTATTACATATCTATACAGCCGCTGGCTCTCGTTACTTGGACACACGCAAGCCTTTTATTGGCATTTTTATAGTGGCAGAGCAATCGCGTCTCAGCCACGTAAACTAGGATTTGGGTTTCTATCTGGACTTGTATAAACTGTGTTCTGTGGGATTTACTTGTGAGAAAAGTACTAGCGAACTATGAATTGGGATAAGTTAGCCATGTTCAAATGTATTTCTCTTATTTTGTAAAGGTAAACTTGTGTATTTTTTTTAACTTGTTTTTTTTTCAGTAGTTAAGGAAAATACAGAATCTTATGCTTGAAAATATTTTAGCTACTTATCAATTCATTACCGGATTTGGAAAATATAACATCACGCCTGTAATCTCTGTAGCGTTAGGCTGAGGTGTACCTAATAGTATACCCACATTTCGCCAGTTATCTTTAAGTCCCATGTAATAGGGGGCGAGCTTATTGCCGTCAACCGGGCACGAATCCAGACTCCGTGGCTGCTACTCAGAAATTACTGATGGAAAAACAATAACGTTTAACCCGGGACCGAACCTTATGCCCAGCAGTCCACGAGTTCAATGAGGCAGTCATAAGGAAAACAATTTAAATAAATATTAAATCAAAGTGGAAAGTTGATTACTTTTCCCCGTTACCACCCTTTGCTAACTACAGTGTGAACTTTAATTCGCACGCTTTCTCAACACGTGATCTGAAACGATGTCGTCACACTTCCAGTTATTAGGAACCTTGATTGTTGAGTTAACAAAGGTTAATTAAGAACCTTAATTGTTTAGTTTACGAAATCGAAAGTTAGTTAGTTATGCATTTTATTGGCTTCCCTAACTTAGGAGAGAGTGTCATGCTCACTCAAATGTCTCGCTGATGGTGGCGGGTGTGTCGGGTCATTTAATTCCCTTCAATATGGTTGAGTTGAATGGCGCCGATGCGCGCGTCATGTTCGTGAGCGGGAGCTGTCAGTTGGGACTGGTCATCTCTTGGCTGCCAGGGTTCATTTTAATTCGTTTGTTGTTAAATTATTGTCTTTTTCTACTCTGGACGCTCCTAATGTGCACGTCTTTCTACATCGTTCTCACATATATGTATAATTTAGAAATTAATGAGTGTGTATGTATGTTTGTAATGAATAAACTCAAAAACTACTGCGCCGATTTCAAAAATTATATATTTTATCCCCGCACTCCCACGGGAACGGGAACTACGCGTGAAACCGCGTGACGTCCGCTAGTACAATATATTCTTGGTTTCTTACAACCCCTTTCGCGCACGTAGGTCGGTTAACTAGTGTCGACGTTATGGGAATCGCAAAATAAGAACATGATTTGCTCAGTGATGGAGTAAGTTTATTAAAATAAATTAGAAGGAGCAAGAATGCCGATCGACCGGAATTCTTGTTCATAATATTCTCCTTCATTAATTTTCCAACACACTTTTCTAAATTTTTACTTGTGACAAAACGAGCCGTGTACCGCTGCCAGGAGTACCTACAGCTTTCTGAATTAAGCCTTCAATATTACTATTAACATTTTCTGAAAGTCAAAATAACGTATACACATTTGTACTAATAAATAACATTGAAATTTGTGAAAAGAAACATATTCATGCTGATTTTGGTGCGAGAAATATGTTAGCACTTGTAATTGTAGGTATATGAAATGTATTCATGTTGTAATGGGCTTTTTGAAGGAAAAGGTTATAGAAATATTATTGGAGTTGTGTATAAGTCAGATGAGGTTGTTTATGAGAGTTCAAGAAAATAATGAGTTTTGTGTAGTACTAGTTTTTAAGTTAGTTAGAAGAAAGGTAAACTGTGGAACTCTCTGCTGGCATCTGTGTTCCCTACCACATTTAACCAGTGTGCCTTCAAAGCAAGAGTGAACAGGTATCTTCTGGGCACGCTCGTTCCATCATAGACCTCATCCATCGCTTTCCATTAGGCGTGACCGAGGTCAAGAGCAGGCCTATTTTGTAATAAAAAAATTGTTATCTTTAAAACGACCTTATGACAGAGACCACGCATTAGCTGGTTTCGACATTTTCATAAAACATTTAAAGGAAACATATTATTTAATTGTTATTTGTAGGCAGCAGTGCAATTAAACTTAGTTGAAATTGAAGCCTTCTCTTTCAAGTTTCGAGTAAGAAACCAATAGTTAACAGAATCTTTAGCTTTCACGTTCTTGTTAGTAGTTTACTTTTGTTACAGCTACTCATTCCTTCTCAAGTTTCTAAGAAAGCAGCTTTCGCGATAACTAGCATTGAAACAAAGAACCCGTACAAATAATAAAAAGGGAAAACTTGGTTACAAATGAATTATCAAAATAACTTTCAATAGGTACACGAAAACACCTGTTTCTTAGAGGAAAAACATGAATAAAATCCGGCAAATTAGAAAATGCCGTCACTGGGGATTGGCACGTGACATAGGATAAGTCACGTTAAGCCTTTCACGGCCTTTTCCAAACTTAAGTGGCAGTGGGCAGGGAACATTGCTTGCAGAACGGATGGCCGATGGGGCCGAAAATTTGTGGAGTGGCGACCGCGAATCGGAAGACGTTGCGTTGGAAGGCCTCCCACTAGATGGACCGATGACCTGAATTACTATATAATAAATTAAATGTAAACAATAAGTTTAATTTTTTTTTAAATTACATGAATGTAAAAAGGTCAATTACAAATATTTCTCCCGGGATTTCGTAGGTATTAAGTTTTGTATGATGTTATTAGCTTCTATTTTTATTGTTTCAGGAGTTAATGCACTTTCACTATCAGAACTCGACGTAGAACTACTTTTTTTGCAAAATATAATAAAGTCCGTACCGATCACAAGAGCAGGGAAGTAAATCGCACGCTTTTGTTTTTTTTTAGTTACAGTGCCTCCCCGCACCGTACAGCCAACACTTACAGCCAATAATGTATACAATTTGCGTTCGATTTCAATGAACAATTCATGTTCCAAATTCAAATCTCTTTACTGCCCGCTAATAAGTCTAGTGAAGAAAAGAGCTACTCTGCTCCCGCTTATAGAGGAACAAAACGACACTTTTCAAATAGAAGGGTTGAAATAGCTATTTATTCACCAAGGGGAGTAAGGCACAGATTACTAATCGAGTATGCATTTGAGGCCCGACGCGAAGCGGAGGGCCGTGAACCATACGAGTTTAGTAATCTGTACTTACCCTCGAGTGATATATACTGCTTTATACTACACTTAAGCACAAAGAAGTAAAAAACAAAATAGCAAAAAAAGTATTTTTTTTTAAGTTACATTGACATTGCTACAATTGTTACAAACTTTACCAAGAAAATTGTGACTACAAAATACGTCAACCAACAATAAGTTTTTTTAGTAAAACAAATAGGATTTGAAATAAGCTGCTACTTTTCCATTGTAAGCTGAGAAAGTACTGCAACGACGTCTCAGTTCTTTGAGATTTAATAGTTTACGGCAATAGAGAATAATATAGGATGTTATATTCTTTCTTCTCGTTTGGTAAGAGCCTAACCTGGTGTGAGAGTTTTTATGCTGCCCATGAGCATCTGACCTGGCTTTACATGCTCGTCGAGAAATATCTCTCAGGCATGCTGGTTTCCTCACGATGTTTTCTTTCACTGAAGCAAGTGATAATTATGCAATACGCACTTTTATCCGTAAAATCAGAGGGGCGTGTCTTGGGTTGAGACAGTCTGACGGTCACACCACTGGGCTATCACTGCTTATTAGTACATTATGGTACAAGTCACGCACAATGGTCCACTTCAAGGACTAAGTGCGGAAACCTATACCCCATGATAGATGGTACAAGTGTGTAATGTTGGTGATTACCGCTGAGGCGCGATTGCTTAAGAGAGCCGAGGACGGTAAAAATCAATACACACGTGTGTCATACGACGTTTTTCAACACACTTGTGAAGAAAATAATACAAAAAAATCATTTAGATAATAGATAATTGTCCTTGGAGTTTTCAGATAGTAAACTTTCCATAACGTTAAGGGCTTCACATCTTATATCGGGCGGTGTACAACATAAATAATTTTCTTCATAACTAGTACTTGTAGACATTTTTTATTCATAAATAACTATAATTTCAACAGAGAAAACGAAATTCAAAGTTTTCTTTATTTCAGAGAAAACAAAAGTTACATTTCAGTGAAATGAGCAAGCAATAGGTACATTAATTTATTTGTACTAATGAACACGATTTATTTTTATAGAAACGTTTGTAGGAACAAAGCAACAAACACCTCAACCAAAAAAAAAACCCTATAACGCACTTGTGAATAATAGTAACAAAAAAGTCACAGTTTGATTATATGTGTCATTATGCGCCTAATTGCGGTGAAATTAGAGCCATTTCATGAGCAAGTGTGTTAAAATAATTTATATCACTATAACAGTTATAATTATCACTGCTGCTAGATCTTGAGGTTTTGGACTCCAATAGGTCCGCCCGTATACGTCCAATTCCGTAAAGATGGTACAATATCTTGCTTTAAGGGCTATATATCCCTCAAATGGCTTAGCATGATCCTCCGTTACTCCTAAAATACTGCAGCATTAATTTTGAAATAAATATATGGTAAAGTGAGGATTAATTCTAAGTCCTGTGTGACGAAAACACGATTCCATAAACTTTTCTCGATAGAAAAAAAATCCAAAGTTACCTCCAAATCGAACAATAAACCGCTGGTATTCAAAATGTATTTGAAATTAGATCATGAAACTTTGCATACTAACTGAACTAACTATAAAGCAGGTCTTAAGTGTTTTATTTTTTTAGTCCAATCAATAGATTTTTTGTAAATCGCAAAAAACCACTCATTTCGCACTATTCGGCCGCAGTGACTGACGTAACAACCACTTTGTCGTGCAAGCTGTTTAGAACTTTATTCTAACAGAATCTCAAACGAAGTTTGAGCCACCACAAATAGAGTTGCTAGTTTTAGGGTTAGAAGGGCCTTAAGTATTCGGTGCAATTTCTTTATCTGGTGGTGTTATATGTTTTTTATTTGTGTAAGTACTCATGTTTTGTTCTTTTTTGTTGCAGGTAAACATCTGATATGTTTTTAGCTGCAATTCGTGAGTAACAGAGGGTTTGTGGAATGAAACTGGTCCAACTATACAAATGAAAGACATAAACGTAGGTACATTTTATTACAAAACTGGATTCCAAATAGACCTTTGCTCAACAGTTAGGCACACATAGATAGGTAACAATAGATAATAACTTCTACCATTTAACAAGACATAAAAGGAATTTCAATTATTTTATAAATTTCTATATTAATTATCTGAAAGCTCGTCAGCATTAATTAATTACTCACACTTAACATGAATGACAAACAGGAATTTTGCTATTGAATATTTGTGAAATTACAGAACGGTTGCCCCATTGTTTAATTCCACCTACCTTTGTTAAAATTCTTTATAATCGTTGAACATTTCATTTTAATTCACGCAGTGCTAGTTTATTTAGTAAAGTTACTAGAATATTCAAATTTCCATAAATATATTTTACCAAAATCCATCTATGAAGTTTCCACGAAATTGTGAACCATAGTATATAAAGCACACTGTGTGTCAAAAATTCAACCATATTATAATGTAAAAAGGTAAATAAGTTGTGCTATTTTTAAAAACAACGCTATTCAAGAGTCGTGATGTATTTGCGAGGACATGTTATAAATGAGTGCTCATACGACACCAGACTGCAAACAGCAGCAGTTCAACAAAGTTATATACTATACTGTTACTGAAAATTATGGTAATAAAATATGTGTCTGGTTGAACTAGGAGCACACTTAATTATTTGGGAATAGGAAAGAATAGAATAATAAGCGTTTTTCTCATTAGACTTTGATTTGCCTTCATTTTATCTAGGGAAGATCTATTTTATATACAATATATTTTAATAACAATAGTTGAAAATGATAATGATTATACATATACAGTGAGGGACAAATGAAACTTATAAAAACCATAAAAGAAAGCAAGTAAAAATAAAAGCCGGAACATATGAAAGTTCTATTATATTCCTTAGAAGTTGCAACGTTAAAATAATACGACTTCGTAAGTTTTCACAAGAACAAAGCTGTCGTCAAACAAATATTGAAAACCACCGGTAGTGAGGAGGAAATTGGAATTGCTGATCGTGGTTTTCTGGAACTGTTAGGTAAACTGTCGATGGCAGACGGGAAATGTTATTGTGTTCAATATAATAGGCTTGTGTCCTGAAAAAAAACCAATTAGTCCGTCAGTTAGATTATCAAAAAATATTTGACACGTATTTTTTCTTTTGTTACGTAAGCCAAAATTGACGATTATACGACGCTATTAAAATTCTCAATACGTCACGCCGTCCTATAATTTTTATTGCTTTGTGACGTCACGAGCCCCCACTGCCGAGTTTTGATGCGTTTTATCTTTGTCAATATTCATTGATTTACAAAGACAAAAAATACGTGTCCATTATTTTCCAATACTTAGAGTATTGACTACGACTGACGACTAAATAGATTTGCAATTTATTGATGGTGAAAACTAGCCTCTGGAACGACATTTTTTTAGTCCAAAACTTTTTTGCTACTTCCACCGCGTCGTCAGTGCCTGCGCAAAGGTCGCTTGGGCTCCATGTTTTTGAGCATAGTTTGCGATACAGATCCACAGTCACACCTCGCCACGCTAGTTTCGTTGAAGTAGCCCCATTTAACAAGACTGGAGTTACATCTTCCCACTTGAGCCCGGATAAATAAATATTTTTTTTATGGGAAAAGTATGAGAGAACATGACCACTGAGTTAGTTTCGTTTTAGGTAGAAAATGACTAATTCATAAAATAACAGCCCAATTCACCAAATCTGATAGCGATCGAAAAACAAATTATAGAACAGTAGTAGTTCAAAACAAAGAATACATTATGTTGTTGGAATTATTTAAATATTTTAACATTTTTGCACTATTAAAATGAATTATCGAATCATTTTCATATTTCCTATTTTGTGTGCAATAATGAGTAAGAATCTGTTGTTTTTTTTTGCTCTTTTAGAGCTAACCAAACTTTCATCCTCTGTAAGTATGCCAATCATTCCAATTTATATCTCTGAATAAATTTTTCGCTGTATTAATAATACCCACAAATTTTCATATAAATATAAATAACTTCACTATCAGAATTAGTAATCACCAAACCAGCAGTTAATCACATGATTAAAGCATTAACTCATCTATCATTCGATAAAGTAATTAAATTCGTTGACGGGTACCTGTTTATGTATGCACAATCAAACACACACTTGGTAATACTAACATTAATAATACCGTGAATGCTATGAAATGCAAATCTGGATTTGAAAGCTTTGGCTTTAATACTTCACTATCTGTAATGCCCGTGTTTGATAACTATGAATAAAACAGCACGGACAAAAAAGATTCATAAAAGTTGCATGAATTGACACAAAAGGGATCATGAAAATTTCTACGGTGAAATAAGTGTGTTTATCATTTTCCTGTGATGAGTAAACTTTGTGAATGTGTAACACATATTTTAAACAACATGTATCTACCCCTTGCTACCTGTTTAAAATTTATTGTAAGCACAAAATTTTAGGCGTACAGGTACAGTACACTTGCACTATGAGAACAAAAAACAAATTGTTAACACTGATGTGTTTGACTGTATCTGCCTATGAAAATACAATAAATTAACTAATTAATGATACAAAACAAAACTAACTAAGCTGTCATTGTTTTAAAGAAACAGTGTCAGTAATGTATGGATAAAATATTCAATCCCTTTATTCTTAAACAAGTTTTTTAAAACAGAAAGCTTGTATAAACAAAACGAAAAAATTGTGAGAATATGAAAATAGCCCACCAGCATCGGGAACAGGGTCCAAGCTACCGGTAGTCAGGGCTTGAGAGTGGAACTTCTTTACAACACCTCTAAGGAGAGATAACTTTTAACTTCAAGTCCTAATTAAGACATTCAAGTCCAATAATTCGGCAAAGAGATTGAATGCACGTTTATTTCAACTGAACCTTTTAACTGGTATTCGGGATGCTCAGGTCAATGTTTCTCTTCGGAAACCTTGCTAAAATTTACACAGTTAAGTACATTAATTATGACGGGCGATTCAAAGGCACAGATCAACTGGGTACTAGGAACTGGATACTGGGTACAGATACACACAGCAAATAAGTGGAGTTCTGTTTGCTTTGCTTTTGCTTTGTGATTTAGAATTGGGCTAACTGAATGTTGTCCAGTATTGGCAGCAAAGCGAAATTTTGTTAAATTCCATGGTGAAAGTCGCAATTTCTTGTAAAAATGTTCCGGATTTATCAGAAATGACTAGCTGCACTGCTGATAACTTATCACACAGTTTTAAGCACGATACTAGTCCGGAAATAGATAGAGAATAAAATAATTAAGAGATTGAATCTTTTAATTTAAATGATGAGTGTTGGCAAGACGTTCGATCAAAACTGACAATACACAAACGGAATGACCCAAATAAACCTAGTATTCACAAGCACTCTAGAAAACTGTTGCCAAAGTTCAAATGGAAATGGTATGGAATGGTTTCTTCAGTGAATGAATTTGGAAGTACACGAACATCGGTGCGTAAGGTGTTTCAAACATAATTATATTAGCGATGATTTTAATATTAAATGTACAGGCAAATGCAAAGAATACAATGGAGATGTAACGGTGGTTACTAGAAAAAACCGTACATCAATAGGATTTGTTTTACAAAAAAAAAAAAAAACTGATAAATTCAAAAAAAATACATGTTTTCGCAAGAAGTGTTTAACAGATAAATTAAAAAACCAATACCCGATCGTGTTACTTAATAAAATGATTCATGAAAGTATGAAAGGAAGAAAATGATGTGCAAGAACCACCTTTCATACCTGCTTTTAAATCTAATGATTTTCAAAACATCCAAAACAAACCAAATCGTGACAGTATTTATTATTTATTATTAGTTAGTATTATTGCTAGAATCATGTCTTTTACAAAACCTTTCGACTTATTGAAAAAGTTGATCAAAATCTAATAAACTCGAAAAAAAAAATAACAATTTTTTTTAAGAATTGTTTAGAAGATAAATTAGACAACCAATACCCAATCGTCTTACGAAATAAAATGCTACATGAAATACAGAAAATGATGTGCAAGAACCACTTTTCATACCTGCAATAAAATCATTACAAAACATCCGAAACAAAACCAAATACTACCACAAGTTAGTGGTTATTGCTATAAGGATCATGTCTATTACAAAACGTTTCGATAGTGTAGTTAGGTCTGTATCTGTTGTGTCATTTTTGTTTATAACTGGACAAATATGTAATTTAAAAAAATGGAAATACATCAAATATTTTACAAAAAACAATGTCTAAGGTAATTTATACTATCTTGAGTATAAATGCAACATGGTCAATATTTTAAAAAAATTATCCACCTAATGATTCTATTTATTCATACGATTCCAAGCATTTATTTTACATTGAATGCTCAAACTAAAATCTACTTCCGTTTCTATAACGCAAATGATATCTGGCAGTCAAAAGCTTCAAACAATACATCAGCGGTTGCAGAGTTGGATAGGAACAATGCAAAAACCCAAAGAAGTCATTTGTGACGACTCTGCAGGACTAATTGGAGCAATAGTAAAAGTTTTACGAAAAGTACAACGAAAGAATATATTGATAATTGCGTGAAAATTTTGGATTTATCTGACAAAACCCGACATTTCGTGTTAAATGTTGTATTCTCTTAATTGCTTTAGATTAAAGGCGTAAAGCGGTTTTATGACACAAAACCTTTTACGGTTAAAATAGTGTACTAATTACCTAAAAGCAAAAAAACACATTCCTCAATTGGTAATCGTGTCAATACATAAGTATGATCAAAGTCTGGAGGATGGTACGATTAGTAATTGTGAAAAAGTGAATTTTTACATCCTCTATTAAGTGATGACTCTGGAGTGGGACAATATAGAGTTCATTGTCGACGTACAACTAAAACAAAATGTTCGAAATGTTGGATGTAGACATATCATCGTCATTTTCAGAGAAGTTAAAATTACGAATAAATTCCGATCCAAATTGCTCTCGTGGCGCTTCCAGAAAGTACCACGCAAAAATTCGCTACCTTCCACAGCCATCTTTGATTTCGAATTTGACCCCATGGTCGTTTAGAGCGCTCTCGGTAACCATGAAAATGATACCCATGACGAAAATTCACTACTTTTCGCAGCCGCCATCTTTCATCATCATTTTGAGCGTGCACTAGCTTCGAGTTTAATTCTACACAATATCGTACCAGCAAACCTTGAAAGCTATAAGCCGCTTACACGGTCAGTTTTGATACAGGAAACAGCTTCATGTAACTTTGATATTATAGTCATGGTTGGGATGTTTTTTTTTTACTAAAAAATGGGCCTGCTCTTGACCTCGATCACGCCTGATGGAAAGCGATGGATGAGGTCTATGGTGTTTCATTGTAGTAATCGGATAAGATAATTTGAGGTACATTTCTTAAATACATGCCACATAGAGTATGTATCTTAGTTTCTTTTTTTGGTCAGAAATTTTGCAAAACAGCCAGGTGTATGATATTAATAGAGAGACATGTAGATTACTTTAACTTACTTGAACGTCTTCGCAACATCTTGAAAACATGAAACATACTCAAGATTTGAATATTAAGTCTTATGTAACTTCAGTCGGTTCCCACCTTCAATTATGCAGAAAGTTCACATCAAACAATTCGGTGTGATTGAAATTGTACACTGAAGTAACTTAGTTATCTAAGTAAGAGTAAAGTAGGGCGACGCAGTACGAAATATTACTGCTGCATAACTTAGTCTGACTGATTACCCGTTTTCAGTATCAATAAGCAACACCTAAATATTATTGCACTGTTAGAATTTAAATTCTCGTCGCTGAACCGATGGTTGATAATCCAATAATAGCGTGTTTTTATTCAGGCTTTAATTTTGACGTCGCTTTGGGTGAAACCAAGAGATTAAAATGCATTTGTAAACTGTGTGTGTATGTTGTTTTGTAAGATTGAAGTTTTCAGTTGGTACTTCTAAATATCAATCACCAATTTTTTGATTCAAAATAATGTTATTGAAAATCGAGTTCTAATAGAAAAAAGTTAGTGACGAGCAGTGAAACACTTACCAAAATTCAAAAGCGATTTTCTTCTACTGTATTGATCAACGTTATACGTGTATTACGAAATAGGGCTAATGTAGAAATCGTTATTGGACGAGAAATAGCTTTTGCATTTTGCTAAATGTACACATTTTGTTGCCGACTGCCTCACTTAGCACACTGTTTAAACAAATCTTAAGTGATGAAACAGTAAAATAACGTAGATGTTGAAAAACACTAACCTAAGTAATGTTCCATAAAGCTTAATGTCTGATAGCGTAGCAGAACTAAAATATTTGCTATTAAAAGAGAAGTTTATTTCTTTCGTATTTTCCACTTTCTTTTTCAGAAAGGCTTAAAAATCACGCCAACTTACGTGTTTGCGAGGCGAATGATCATTGACTAATGGTATCATTAACCGGTCACCTCTCAATTACCAAACGATACATCGAAATTAGTTATCTGGCTGTAACTGACAGCACAATTATTAGTATAACCACAACCTATCAATTTATAACTGTTTGTATGTTTCACTACCTACGATTAAGTGCCCGCTAATTTACTTGGCAGGTAATGTCATACAAATGCTGTTCTATTTCTGAATTTATTCAGTAAGTAGTGGCTATTAAACAGCCCCTTAATACTACAATCGGCTCCCAGTATCCAGTATTATATACGGGGAACACACTTTTATTCACAATCAGAGGCATTTTAAAAGAATCGTTGATTTGTATGTTTGAAAAATTCGTCGTCTTGACTGGGTAAATGTTGCAATGAATGTTGTCGCTAAGCTGAAGTGGGTCTGGGCTAGCCACGTCTGCTGTGGGGAAATATATAGCCACTTGCTGGAGCCAGGAGGCGTCAAGGCAGACCTCCAACGACCAGTGGTCCACCCTGGCCCTGCGAAAAAACTGGAAGTCACGGGGAGAGGCTTTGCCCAGCAGTCGGTTTTACTTTTTGCAAAAAAGTTTTTTATCATTCTAGAATGATAAAAAACTTTTTTGCAAAAAGTAAAACCGACTTGAAAAACACAACGAAGTGAAAAATAACTTTAGCTTCAGACGTCGGTGACTTCTGTGTGTTTGATTCAGTTTCTTTGCCACCGACTTCTGAAGCTAAAGTTATTTTTCACTTTGTTGTGTTTTTGAAGTCGGTTTTATTTTTTGCAAAAATGTTTTTTATTTTACCATTTTTAGTTGTAATATCTTATACAAATATTAGCTATACATTTATTTTAACATAATATAACCTCACGCCTGTAATTCCGAAGAGTTGGGTAAGGTGTACCCATTAGGACCTACACCCACATTTCGCCAGTTATGTTTAAGTCCCATGTAATAGGAGGCGAGCGCTGGCGCAAATCTAGACTCCGTGGCTGCTACTTAGAAATTCCTGATGGAAAAACACAATAACACTTTGATTTGATTTTCTTCCAAACAAAAAAATAATCATCGAACCACGAACGACAAAAAAAAACAGACGAATTGATAACCTCCTCTTTTTGGAAGTCGGTTAAAAATGGCTAACAGTATTAGTATAAATCATGAACTATCCATCGGACCGATTCGGTCGGGACGCCATTGTTTAACTATTGTCTACTTCGTGGACAGATCATGGGTTAATGTTGCTGAACTATCACAATGTAAGGCATTGTGATGAGATACCGTGGCCCCGGAACGAGATACCGTGGCCCCGGAACACAAAGGGCGATGAAGGAACATGGATGGGTTTTAGTCAGTAAAAGTCTGGCACTTCCTCCTGCTCCGCCCAGAGCGGGAGAAGTCATTTGATGATTTCCCATCGGAAAAAAAAAAAAAGGCATTTTGATTGCAAGTGTGGTAAGCAAGTACTCCACAGAACATACATACTTACATATCAGGCGAACTTTTACTTCAACATCTAAAAGAGAGAGCAACACATACCAACAATGTTGCACCTATAGGAACCCACTAACTCCATTATAGTCCACTCACCGGACTGTACCCTACAAGAAGGGATTACCTAATCAGCCTGTGTAAGCAGATTGAACTTTTGCACTCCATTAATTATCATTTTCATTACAAACTTGTAGTTTTCATGTATACTAGAAATTGTTATCCCTTTGATCCAAAGGTGACTCAAGAACAAGTAAGAATAATTCCTTATGCAAATTTTGAGGTATTACGATTACTTTGACAAGTTGTTTATTTGAGTAGCCTTGTGATAAAACCCCTAATGCTTCGTAGATAAGGCACATATTTCAACTAAATGTATCATCTTCTTCTTTCCTAAGCTGTTGGTTGATGTTGCAGTGGCGAGTCCACCGGGAGGCGCGGGCGCACCTCGGGAGGAAGCGCCGCCGAGACCCCCGCCGCCTCCCGCGCCCCGCAACGGCACCCCTCCCAGTAAGCACGGTCTTACAACTGTGGTGGTTGTGGCGATAGCGACATAGCTTTCCATATGACCCATTAATAATATGTACATAACAACACATACCGTTAAAATTGAAAACAGAAATGTATCAAGTATCAAAACACAAACAAACCAATATTTTTGACGATTCCTTTTAAACTCATGCCTGTTTTCTATGCCTTAACTTGCACTGACTTAAAAAATATATTTTCTAGCTTCCTATAAAAGTTATAGATATTTTTTTAATAGAATTTTCTCGTAACATCGTATAGAACTGCTGCAAAGTGAGTATCCAAGATTAAAACTAACAGAGTTAAAATGAACAGATTCACTGAAGTTAGTATGATTTGCGAGTTAAGAAACGTAGGGAAAACGGTTTCAGAAATTTTATTTAGCCGCGCACCACTATGAACATTTTATTTTGTAGTTTGAGGCAAAGGAACTCGAGTATTCAACCGAAACCCACCAATGTAATTTCAATAACAGATGCTTTCGACAATAATTTAGAAAAAAAGAAGATTATGCACCAAAAACTGCATGATTAAATGTAGGTTATTTTTTTCTTTGGCATAACAAACTCAACATAAGGTAAAGGAGATAGTTATTACTATCTCAGTATCATTAATAAATCATCTATCGCCACAGCCGCCAAGTCTCGTGCACGTTTCGTCGTCGTCGTTATTTTCCAACTCCCGCGCACTTCACGCTTGCTACAAGATTTATTTACAGTTCCTCTACACAATGGCCGATGCTGGCACATTTTGAAATTATATTAAAACGTTTTTTTCTACGTCAAAATTAAACTATGTATATTATTGCGTCAAAATGTGGGTGATTTAGGCCATTTTGTATAAAAAAAGCCTTTCTAGTAAATATTTTTTAGTTTAGTTCTTGATGGGACTAGGACTCATAGATTCTTACCTAACTTCTTGTGACACCTATCGATATTATTTTTGCTTTTTACCTTTGTAGTTTCCAAAACCGACCCCTAAAACCTTTGACACACATTAGTTCCCAGACATTATTATTATTGCATCCAAAAATGCTTGCAAACTTGCAACTTGCGTGTTTATTGTACTGTTTGACGTCATCCTGTTCTCTTTCTCTTTCTTCAACTAAACGCAACTTATTACACAAACTTATACATTCGCAACACAGTCATACGCATCTTTATTAATATTACGACAAAGTTAATTAAAACAAAATGACAACAAAATAAAATTCTACCACTGAAACATCAACTAAATCTACATTAAACATTATCAAACACAATGTATTTTAATGGTACATATTTCAGGCTACTCAAAATTAACAGGCAAGTAGCACTGGCAGCCCAAATGTGAACTGACTGTTCTACATTTCAACACATTATTTATTCAAAATCCTTAGTGTTTACAGCTGCAATAAATAAAGGCAAACAATAAACATCCCATCAGAACATACATGTTTCGTGTGGCTGTGATCTACATTTCTAGAACAGCTTTTTGAATTTAAAGTACTTGTTCAAACTTTTGTTATTTTGACACTGAAACACAAATCCAGTGTTTTTTTTTATTTCTATTCTATGCTTTCATGGTTTGTATTTTTTTCTACTTTTTCGATTCCTTCAATTGTTGCTTCTCTTACGTTTTCCTCTAGCGTTCAAAATGATTTTCTTACTGTTCTTTTTAATATTACTATTTTTATATTAGTAAATTGTTTTCTTGTTCAACCTTATGATTGTTTTTTTTTTATCTTACCTGCGATTTTCATTGTCTGTGGTCTGTGTTTGTCATTTTAAACTGTCTCCTCATTTAAATTTAAATTCTCTTTGTCGTGTTGCATGACTTTGAGTGAGTGAATGTTTTCTTAATTAATTATACTCTTGCTCTCTGTGTGTTTTGTGTAACTTATTTATTTATCTAGAAGGAATTACAGAAATCTGTGTGTAGAGGCTGTCAATCATACCCTAAACGAAACATTTTCATTCTTTAGAACTTGCATGCTGTTCTTTTGTAGGTAAGTGAAAGTTAGTCGCATGCAGCATGGTATTAAAAAAAGACTTCAGAACAGCACAATCCCTAATTTTAACTTTCCCTCGTATACCTGAACGTGTGTTGGTACAAGTAGTTCATGCGCCCGTGGATAGATTAGCCTGTCAGCAAGATTAAAAGTCCAGTTTGTATTTAGGGTACGATGAACGTACCCCATTAAGGGTAGGTAGTCTCGTAATTACTCTTTGACCTTCTTTTAGGTAGGAGCATTCTAAATAATTGCGTTCTCAGGATATTCTTTGAATAATCTGTAGACTTATTACGATCTTTAAAACATAAATACGACGAGTACGAGTTTACTCGTGTTAACAATATTTTGGCATTAACGTGTTTTATTGTCAGAAAAAACAGTACACATTTAGCGACAGTGTCATTTTGACAATTTATTTAACAATAGTCATTGCTTTATTATGGTGTCGAGCGGAAAAAATTTTCAAGCATACTACGCAATGGAATATGAATTGCTTAAAAATCCTTCGGACTGTTTTTGTAAATGTCTTACAGAATTGGGTCGCAAATCAATATTGACAGATCAAAGTTACTGATGACATAAACAATCCGGACATAGATAAATCCAGATGGTTTTTTAGCAACTCCGGTCCGTGTACGGATCATTTCCACATAAACGAGGTTGTTAAAAGCTTAGCTCTCAAAACAAACCGGTTTTAACGATCAGTTTACTACCCAAACATGAAAGGTAAGCTTCCCTCAAAATAGGGGGTGTTTGAAGAGTAATTTATTGAATACACGAGCTTTATGGCTCTATACCACACAGGCGCGTTATTATCATATAATATCGGATGAGTTATAACGATATCTGTTTTTAGTACATTGTGTATTAGAACGGCTTCGAAGTTACACACTGCTGCAAAAAAAACGACGCAATAGAAGTAGGACGCTTGCGTTTCTACGACATTAGGTAAAAAAAACCTGCCAAAAACACGAATACGAAATAGAATTATCAGACGATAAAAACGCAGTTGTGTGCAAGGAATTTATCGTAATATTTACCATTATAAAATACATTATCGCAATAACGCATCTGGTAAAAAAGATGCGGTGCAAATATCGTATTATTTTAACAGTTGTACTTAAGAGGGCCTTTCCCGGCGCGTCTATCGTCAACGCGAGCATGGTCGAAAAGCTTGTTGTTTCATCCAGGGCCATCGCGGCGATATTTTTTCAACTGCCCTGTCTTACCTAGCCCCGACCCCGCACTACTCGTCACCCGCGCACCTCATACCGACTAACGCGAGGACATTGAACGAAAAATAGTGTTCGAAAATTTATAAAACTTGTTCCAGGAAATACGTGTTTTTGAATAAGTCTTACAAGTTTGTGAAATAAATATTTGTTATTTCAAATCTCAACTATATTTGCAAGGCTTCTATCAGGCTGTTTTCTTTAGTTTTACAATTTATGAGTACATTATGAACGGCCAAAGTTGAGATAAAATTTAAGAAAAACAGCAATTTTTGGAGGCTTATACTGAATTTGTTCCTACAAATTTTTATTTTTTGCTTCGATAGAAGCCTAGATATAGTGCACAAGATACTTCTCAGTTCAAAAAAATTAAAAATATATGTGTAACAACGGCATAATCACGCACGAGCGTTTGTCAAAATTCTCGCGAAAAGTATGGCGGGTTGGCCGCTCTTAAAGACAGGAAGTCTTTAAGTACAAAAGGAAAAAAACATTTTCTACCCCCAGATGAAATAAAAGGAATCTTCATTCATGTCTTCCTTTTCGTATCGGGAGTTATTTCCATTATTCTGAACAAGATTGCTTCTTCTCTCAAGTGTGGCGACTGATGTGTCGTTAACCCCATTTGGATGGTAGTTGGATACTTTATTTGGTAAAGAAAGCTGTTGTGGAGATATTGAGATAAAATTTGTTCTTCTTCGAAGATAAGATCAGATGTAACTTGGCAAATGATGGTAACTCTAATTTCGTCACAGAAAATAGACATGCTACGACATAATTTATTAATAACTGCCATTTTATGATAGAACAAATTTTCTCTATTAGTGAAGAGTACTACTAAGATTGAGCACTAGCAATCAATTTAAAATTGGAAAAACTTAGGTATCTAGGCTTCAAGAAATACAATTTACAAATTTATTAAACTAAACTAAACTAACTAACTTAAACTAAAAACTTAAAAAATGGCGTCAAAAACATACTCCTCAACGCTGTCAACTGGTAATGTCCCCAAGAGACTTGCGGCGTTACCACGCTGTATGGCAACGCAAAATTAATCATTAATAAATAATAATAATTAATAAATTGTAATAAATATTTAATAATATTGTCCAATAAATACAAATTAAATCTAAAAATACAAGAGAAAAAGGGACCAGACTGAGATCACGATTTTACAATATCTTTCAGCATAGGAAATCTTCAACAATACATACTTCTTGACTACATAAGTACACAATTATTCAAGTTAATGAACACAAGTCAGCAACACATCTAATAAAATATTTGGCGCGGTAAAACAATTCTCATATCAGACGAATTCCCTTCGTATTACTTGGACAAATAACTTATTTGTAACAAAGATTGCCTATTTTCGTTGTGACGGACTGCGGAAACTGTTCTATATAGTTTGTGATGGAGTTATGATAGACATTGTTTTTATTTGTAGTTGCTATATCGTAAATTGTTCTATTAATAAACCAAGCGAGTGTTTTAGGATTTCAATGATATTCTAGTAAACAGATATGTTGTGAGCGCGCAATCGTAAAGACTCGAAAACGGCCCAATTGGGTCGTATTGCCTTTATTCTGCGTCACTGCGTGTTTGTGAGCTGCCGCTGCCGCGCGGAACACTTTACTCGGTTGATTTGTTGGTGTATAACATATCTGTTTATTAGAATATCATTGTAGGATTAACTCAAAGCTGCCAACGTTGATGTTCATAATATATTTAAGAATCAGAATGTTTTGTCGTTATAAACATACAAATTTGAATAAAGAAAACAATTAAGATTACAAATAAAATGACAATTCAAATAAAAGATAACAAATATAAAAAGTCAACTGAAATAAAAGATTACAAATATAAAATGTCAATTAAATATAAAATTAAAAATCACAAAAAGGAAATGTCAATAAAAATCATAAAATGAAAACCAATAAAAAATGTAAATTAGGAATCGTAAAATCACAAATCAGAATAATTCATACAAGGAAATTATCATTTCAATATTCATCCACACTGTAGTAACATTTGTCTAGAGTATCCCCTGAAGGGACTATTTGCTCCGGGATTGCGGGACTGTTCGAAAGAGATACCGTGACCCCGGAACACAAAGGGCGATGAAGGAACATGGATGGGTTTTATTCAGTAAAAGTCTGACACTCCCTCCTGCTCCGCCCAGAGCGGGAGAAGTCATTTGACGATTTCCCATCCGAAAAAAAAAAGGGACTATTTGCTACCTCTACTTACGTACAAAAATTACCTATAGTCTGTAAATATAGTCCCCCGTAAAATAAAAACATCTGCCTGCCTAGGCTTTTTTCCTTTTTGAATGATCTCCTTTATTGGAGTCGGTTTCTTGTCTTACCGGATGCAGCTGTATACCTGTAACGACTGTCAAAGATCTACAAATGGCAGCCGGGACCAATGGCTTAACGTGTTTTCCGAGGCACGGAGGAAACTCGGTTTGTAACGATGATCACCCATCCACATACCGACCTTGGCAAGCGCGGCTTAACCTTAAAGATCGACTGTTATTATTAAGCTCGAGCTTCTAAACTAAAACTAAACATGTATAGACTGTAAATGTCAATCTGTAACCCTGGTCGTGCAGTTGACTGTACTTATTGAAAAGCAATTGAAGATCAAATATACGTATACACGGTCTTTATATCCACGAATGTCGAAAAATATCTGCCAAAAGAAGTTTCATAAAATAGATTGGTCTGCAGTTGATGTATTCTTGAAAAATAGTTTTTTACTGCACGATTTCGTCTGTCGCCAGAAGCAATACCGTCAATGTGAAATTAAGAGCTATTTTTCGTGAAGTTCTCCAATTATGCGGTGTCTGGCATCTCTACATATTATCACGCCTGTATTCCCCCAGGGTTGAACAGAGGTGTACCTAATAGTACACCTACATTTCGCCAGTTATGTTTAAGTCCCATGTATTATGGGGCGAGCTTATTGCCATCAACCGGGCACAAATCCAGACTCCGTTGCTGCTACTTAGAAATTCCTGATGCAAAAACCCATACTTTGCCCGACCTGGGAATCTAATCCAGGGCCACATTCTTAACAGTCGCGCTTGTGAAAAGTATACCAACGAGGTCTAGTATCTATGTGCCTACTAATATTTTAGCATTTCAAAACCATTGAATCAAACATTGTACTATATCTAGGTATTCTATAGAATACCGAATTATAAAGATTGCCGATAACATAATACAGGGTGTAAACAACCTCATCACGAAGCCGTCAACCAAGCATTCTGTACATCAAACTAAGTAACTTTACGCAAAAAATATTGCTGGGAAACGACTTTTTTTTGGGGTGAAAAATCACGTTTTACGGTAAAAATCAATGTAACGCACTCAAAACGTTGTGCCGCATTTAATAGTTTACGAGTTATGGAGGTTTTTAAAGTAAAGTTATTACCTCAAAAAAAAAGTATTTTGAAAAAGTTGGAACTTTGACCTCCAATATCTTCGTAACTAGTAGGTTCCCAGATATACTCCAGAACAAAATAATGATCACAAAGACGGGGAGAACAAGTGCCTATCGGTTTCGTTAACTAGACCCTCTATTTACACCCTTTATTCATGTTCAAATATTATAACAGTGCGTAATTAACTATATCTAGGTATTCTATAGAATACCGAATTAAAAAGATTGCCGATAACATAATACAGGGTGTAAACAACCTCATCACGAAGCCGTCAACCAAGCATTCTGTACATCAAACTAAGTAACTTTACGCAAAAAATATTGCTGGGAAACGACTTTTTTTTTTGGGGTGAAAAATCATGTTTTGTGGTAGAACTCAATATAACGCACTCAAAACATTGTGCTGATGGATGGATTGAATAATACGGGGGTCGTGGAGGTGTTTAAAGTAAAAATCTTACTTTAAAAAGATGTATTAAAAAAAACTTTTCAAAAAGTTAGAACTTTGACCCCCAATATCTCCGTAACAAGAAGGTTTCCAGGTATTGGTATGGAACAAAAAAATGATCACAATGAGAACAAGGAACAAGGGAACAAGGAGAACAAGGTCCTTTCGGCAACGTTAAGAGGTTTTTTACACCCTTATACTCGTAATTGATCAAATTCCATAATAAATCTTATTCCATCGCTGTTTTTATTATTTTACTTTTGTCCTGCCGGAGGCCAGATAGAGATTCATGTTTCCCTTATAATTTTTATTAGAATATCTCACCCCTCGAGCGAAGTATTTCCATAAAACCCATTTCCTCCAGACGTCTCCAAATCATGGAAAACATTACAAAGTAGAAGCATTTCTCAGAAAATAATATTCAGTGTGCAATCAAATTACAATTTCAATTTGTCTACCACCCGGCAATGCAATTCTGGGTTCTTTCCCGTTGCCATGGTAACGAGGGCGTCAACAGACAGAACGTTAGATAAGATCTTGGGTAAAATTTATACTGAATGAATTCTAAGCCAAAGAAATAGAATGTGACCAAAGACATTCAAATGTCATTACGAGAAAATAATAAGTCTTTCAAATCTCTTGAATGTGACAGTTTTGCGGGACATAGCAACGCTTGTTTTTAGAAAATATCCCGCATTATCATAAATCTAGACAAATACACTGAATTAAACAAATACGTCTTTAAGCAAAGACATATTTTATTATAAGCGCTTTGAAACTGAATTAGTTTCGTAATCCAGTTCGTAATGTTTATCATAAAAGGTACATGGACGATTTCGAATGGAGAGGTGGGTGGGACGCAATACGCAATTACAATTGCGTATTGCGTCCACCCACCTTTTGATAAATAAGGACCTAAAATATACGGTAAAAAGTTCAAGGTGATACAGGAAAGTTATAACTGTTAGCTGAGTATTTTTAGGCCTATGTATTTCTCGATCATATAACTTTTAGCACAAACAATTTTAATATCTAGTTAAGCACCATTTAAATATCGATTTCAAAACACAAAATACAGCTTCAAAATAAGTATAAACTTTCCATTAAACAATAATTCGATTTAGTTCAGAGTGAACGATCTCTTTTCAAACAATGGAGTTGGGTTGTTCCTGGTCACTAAAGTATACACAACGCTCTAAACGTGACACCAACGCCACTTGACAAGTCTCAGGAGACTCTAAACTTTCTTGGCACCAGCAAACCCAATTAACCCGTGTAGAAAATAGTAGAAATTTAAAAGAAAATCAGTTTTTCTCTTCCTTTGTAACAGGGTTATATAATTACGCTTTCTTAGTAGTCTTTAATGGGAGTAAAAACATCTTTTCATTGTCATTTTCTTTTCTCAGGTCAGCACGGAAGTCTTATAGAAAATCGTGAGTATATCAATACGAAAATAGAGAACGTTTTTAACAAATTAACACTGAAATCTATTCTTATTAACACACTAATAAAGAGCGCTTCAGAAAATCACGCATAAATCTGCATGTATTCAAATTATAGGAATTCCAAATGATGTGGGAATAAAAAAATGCATGTGTACTGGCAGCTAACAAACGCACGTTCTGAATACGAAAATCGCACGTGCCATTGGCATTGTGATAACCCCGTAAAATAAACTGACCAAATCCGCGGAATCAATGATCGGGATTCAAGTTTCGAATACCGGATTTAAAATGGCGGATTATTCTGTGTATACGATTCATAAGGGTTCTTCGTTGCTACGGATTAATATTGGCAGTTTTGGACTGTGATAATATTTTACAAATAAACTCACGTATATATTATTGTAATGAGAAAATTAATTAATAAACCTTATAAAGTAATATAACGTCAGAAGTTCTAGTTACCGTAGAAATTAGATTAATTACGAAAACTTAATTAAAATTAGTGCGAAGTTAATTTCTAAGCTGCTGCTATGGCTTGAGTTTTTCATAATATTAACAACAATGTTTGGGTATTTTACAAACTAATACGCGATTGGTATAAGGTTTAAAATTCGTTGACATCGGAAAGGATAGTGATGACTGATTTGTTAATCGTTCTATTAGGTATATTTAGACGAGGTGAAAAGGGGATAATGGATTTTATCAAACATCACTTTTCCTGCAAAAGATTTCTTTTAATTTGGAATGTGAGAATGTGCATGTTAATAACTCTACTGATTGAATGTATAAAATAGTTGTATATCATAGATATTTTTTATCATAGTTTGCATGTGACTGATATGTGAATGATTTATGTGTAGAAACTTATAACTGTTATGAAATAAAAATATTTCTATGTAATTTAATGAATGCAATTTACATGTGTACTGATGATTAAGATGATTTGTGTAAAAAAGCAATGTTTTGGTCAATTTGATGAAAACAAAACTGAATTATAAATAGAATGCATCGCATGCTCTTGTCGCAACAGGCATTGAAGAACTATGATTATAAAAAAAAAAACATGTAATGCACACACGTAGCGATTCGCTAAAGATTTGAAAATCGCCCGTCCACCGAACACATTAAATGACTTCGCCAACGACAACATGGCTTTCAAAGTTTTAGAAGGGACTTGCGATTTTTAAATCACCAGCGACCGCGTGTGTACTTAGCATTACAATTGCAATTTAAATTGCGAACAAGGGTTCGTAATTTAAATAAATTATTTGATTTGAAATTTAAAAAAAATATTAAACACAAAACATTGTATTTTTATCCAATGATATTCTAATAAACACATATGTTGTGAGAGCGCAATCGGGAAGACTCGAAAACGGGCCAATTGGCTCGTTTTGCCTTTATTCTGAGTCACTGCGTGTATGTGAGCTGGCTCAGCCCCGCGGAACATTTTTTTCGGTGGTTTTGTAGGTGTATAACATATCTGTTTATTAGAATATCATTGTTTTTTTATCGCGTGTAGACGTTCCGTTCTATTTGCTACCTCATTTTAACGCAACCTCCTTTGTCCTCAGAACAAGGCGCACTCACAATAGTGCGCCGCTCCTCAAGCCGCAGTAAAGCCGAGAGTTGTCCAACTCCCACTGATGAACAACTCGACTCCCTCGATTTGGACACCGAACACTTGCCCGCCGTCGATACGCCCGACGCGTGCGACAAGGCCGCCCTTAGGTAATGATTAGATAATTATTTAAATAGTCTAGATAAGTACGAAGTGGGCCCTTTGCCCACTTGAAGTCGTGATGTCTGTTTTGTATTGAATAGGTCCTAATTTTTAAAAGTAATTATAAATGAGTTCTTGCCATTGAAACGAAAGACCGTAACACGCAGCAACGTCACTCTTTTTTCTATATTGTATTACCAACCGCGTGTAAACTATTGTTATATGTATAGGTAGATGGCATACTTAATTATTATTGCTATTGAACGTTCAAGAAATTTGCAATGTGCAAGTTATGCTGCATTTAGGACGAAACTTTATTGTATTTGATACTCTGCATTCTCGATTTTCTCCACATTGCCATGGTCCCTTTTTGTATATAACAATCAACTTTTATATAAATTTTACGAAAAACTTATCTTGACATTTTTATAAGTCTTTCTTGTACAAACAAACCCTATTTAATGCTATATGTACTCCAATCAGTCAGGAGAGAAACACAAACAGACGAAATATTTCATGTAATAAATTGGCAGTACCTATAATAATACTATTTCGAAAGTCGACGCACAAGTCACCCGGATACACACTTGTGTTAGCTTAGGACTACAGCAAACTTGGTAAGCCTTTTATACTTTGAATCACCACGATGTCTTTAATATACGGGCTCTAAGATCTTTGTCAAATAACTTTAAGCACATAGTAACGAGCACAAGGAGGTACTCGTATAAGGAAAAAAGATTTCATTCAATTTAACATTCGTCTAACTAAACTTAAAATGTCACTTACGGGATATCTTCCGTGTTTACCATTCGTCTAACTAAACTTAAAATGTCACTTACGGGATATCTTCCGTGTTTTTTGTTTATTTTGAGCTCCCGATATTTCGACGCTGCCTGTTGCAAGAGCTGTTGGAAGATATCCCGTTGGTAAGTGATATTTTAAGTTTAGTTAAGAACTGTGATAGCTTAAAACAGTATTCGTCTAACTAACTCATAGTGGAATGTGATCACTTCTGCACTTATTTTGTTTTAAGCAGCATTATAATGACCAGAGGTAGTAGGTACCTTTAAAACCTCTTTTAATTTTTCTTTTTTTATCGGACTAGCAGAGATACGGCAAAGCGTCACATGGTCATATGATTGAATAGAAGTTCCACGAACCCAAACAAAGTGCTATGCTTCTACATTTGTTGTGCGAACCGCCAGTCTATTGCATTCACTGCCTGTTTCTTTATTTCCCGATCATTATAATCTAGATCTCTTCAAAGTTCGAGTGAACCGGTTTTTTCTAGGCAAGCGTGCTCCACCCTAGACAGCATCATCGCTTCACGTCAGGCGAGTTGCGGCTAAACGCAAAGCACGCATAAAAAGCTAAATTGGAACTTAATAGTTATTTGAGCAACTGTTGTATAATGAGGGGTATTAAAACACGAATGTGGGTTTATCACACGAGGCGAAGCCGGGTGTGATAATAGTATCACATGAGTGTTTTAATACCTAATTATGTACAGTTGCATACAAGACTTTATCTACATCCATGATATGAATCCTCCATAAAAGGTTCTGAAACCATAGGTTGTTGTAGTGTTGTAAGAAGTCTATGTAAATTCATGGAAAGTTGAATTGCTGAGTATTTAATACAAACAAACCATGTATAGGTAATAATATAATTATTTACATTTTGCATTGTACAATTATTAAAATACACAAAGCTTATATCACTCATTTTTGTAAACAACAAAGTAATGCAATACTAATATCGAACAAAAATGGCGGGATTCGACTTGAATTCGAATTAACCTATAAGTTTTTTTTTAATTACGGCGCTGTGGTAGTGAATCGCACGTGCTAGACAATGTTCTTTTTTTAAAACGAGTTGCATAATGAAATTTAGTACAACATTATAACACCCGTTTGGGTGTTATAATGATTATTATGACACTGGCTGTTTTAATGTTGGCCATAAGCTAACTGTTTCAGATACTTTTATAGAGGATTTATAGCATTGGTGTAGATAAAAGAATATAAGGGATTGCAAGAGTAGAAGGAAGACCAAAAAAACGATGGATGTACTGTGTGAAAGATAAAACGTCTAGAAAGGGAGTGACTATTGCGATGACTATTACGAGTATTATAACAGAGGAGTATGGAAAAAGAAGCGATGTTGCGCCGACCGCAAATAAATGGAATGAAAAGAAAATGAAAAAGTGTTTATTCAATAAATATTATTTAACTGGTACATAATTACCCCCGCCAAACTGAAAAGCAGTTTGTTGGCAGACGTAACTCCTTTTTCCTTTACATTTACTTATTAACATTTTCATAGTGACACTTTTCCACAAATACAGTAAAACAAACTAAAATAGAAAAATAAAACTATTCTTGCAATCCTTAAAATAACAAGAAACAACAAACAGGTGTGTGTTAGCATTGTTTAACTATTCTCTACTACATTGAGGCTTTGACAGAAGATATTATATAGGTACTTATTTTATTTGTTTTTAAAGGTTTTAGTGATACAAGCGTTATATATATATCAGCTGGAAGGTCATTAAAAATAGTAGGAACTACAAACTTTCTACATTTTCTACCATAATAATTATTACAAGTGGGCACTACAAATCTTCTCATGTTATTGTTCCTCTGTGATCTTGTGTGTATCACCTTGTTTTTAAACTCATTGCTACAATATTGTTCAATTGCGATCGGAGAAGGAGATCAATATATTTATAGCTTTCCCAAGGCAAAGGCACGTGGCAAAACGTTTTTCTCGTAGCGGTTTAATTAATGTGCACCAATTTATAGCAAATATAAAAAAAAAACTGAAAAACACGCTTCTTGTATTTTCTTAGCAAACCCTTTCATTTAATATAGGTAAATTTAATGGGAATGCATAAAAAATAGCTAGTCCGCCATGCACACCGTTTTTTATATAGTTAATTTGTAAGAGGTGAACCTAATAAAAGCGTGTTAAAATAATTACCTGTAATAAAAAGATCAGAGGTCAAACTTAATCATAAAATCTCCTTTTAATCTTAAAACTAGCAGTACCTCAGAGATAGGTAGACACTCAGTATAATTTATAGTTTAATCCCGACAGAGTTCATGAAAGACATTTGAAACCAGCTTTGTTCTTCTTGTGAGATTACATTTATTTGTCACTATGTCGTAGTATTTCTACTTTCTAGGTTTAGACGCAAAGGATTTGTAAGATTAAAAAGAAAATATTAATTTTAGCTCGTAATTGTGGTATTTGAAGAAATCCTAAATGAAGTCGTTTACTGTATTGTCTCGATTGTGATGCAAAGCAAAAACAGTGTCTGCTAATTGCCAAAATATACATATTTTCGTGACAAGTCATGTGTTTAAAATTATAAGAATCTAAACCAGCTCTGAGTTATTTTACTAAACAGGATAGGATTCAAATTCAAATTGAAATTATTTATTAATAATCAAGTACATTTACATATCAAAGAAAGAAAGAAAGAAAAAGTATTTATTTAGCTTTAGCAGTAAGTGCAGACAACATAATAAAAATTAAAAAAAATAAGAAACTTAAAACTAGGTACACAATAAAAATTAAAAAAACTTAAAACTAAACAGAAAAAAATAAGAGAAATAATATTAGGTATATGTCTCACGGCTGCGCCAAACAGTATCAGTATCGGTTGTCAGGAATAGTTTTGATTTCCACGCTTACTCACTGTTTGATCAATTTTTATTCTTATCCTCTCAACAGCGCTAAACCACACCTGTTGCGCGAGGTGTTATATAGTGCTAATATAATTATATAATACAGGGTGTTAAAGTAGTCGCGTGCCATAGCTTAGGGGTGAGTTCAGTATCGATAAAGGAACCTGTAAAAAATAAAAAATAAATCCAAAAAAATATATAAAAAATATGAACATAAAAAAATTATTGCAAGATTAACCTAATTTAGTACCTACTAACTTAAAATAGCAATCGTTTGGAATTAAAATTATTTTATATTGCTATTTGAAGTTAGTAGTGAAGTTAGGTACTAAATTAGGTTGATTTTGCAATTTTTTTTTTTCGTTTTTTTTTTTTTTTTACGGGTTCCTTTATCGATACTGAACTCACCCTTAAGCTTTGGCAAGCGACTACTTTAACACCTAAACTGTCCCACTGCAGCGCGAAGGTATTCTATGGTCCAGAACAAAAATATGATCGCAATGACGGAAAGAACGAGTGCATCCCGCGTTAAGGGTGTTTACACCCTATATTTATTCACTAAACCAATAAATAGAACATAAAAAAATCAGTCACGTTTATTAAAAACCCACAAGAATCGTCGCTATCTATTTAATGTTCGGATCTTTCAACCGGGAAAATAAAGTTTGCTGTACACTCGGATATTTCCGTTCAATTGTCATGGCAATAAGGTCAATTATTCCGGATGATTTCGTCCGGAATCGCGGAGGATCGGAACGTGAACCGGATTGGTTTTAAACAGCATATGAAGCACACTGAATGAATATTGTGAATACTTCGTTACAGTCATTTTGTTTCACGAGTATAAGTGTTATTCCAGTTTTTTGCTGATGCTGGTTTTGTTTGTTTTGTCTGATAGATCACTCGAAATTAAATTCCAGATTTATTTGCACAATATTTGTTAATCTAGACCAGTGGTTTCCAACCTGTGGTCCGCGAACCACCGGTGGTCCGCAAGAGCTTCGAATATGGTCCGCGAAAGGTTTAAATGTTATTCGTACTTTTTACCTAGCACAGAAGATGCAAGCTCAACCCAACCTAATTGAAAACCTATCAGAGGCCTCTGAAGTTGCAAAAATGTTTTTGAGCTTGCTGCGCTCTCTCTTGCAAGATTCATACGCATTTCTACAAAAATCTACTTACTTATTCCTATTTCTGTATGAATGGTGGCTAAATTTTTTGAGTTCACTTCGATCGCTCTTGTATCTTTCACTTTCTAAAGGCTCTCATCACATTTTCTAATTGTTCCATTGTGTAAGTAAAAGATTCACCCCTCTAGATATAATCCTGTCGATGTCCATGTTTATCTAGGACCTTATGGCCCCTGCTAGCAATAAATAAATAAATATCGCTGGACATTAATTACACACAGCGCCATCTAGTGCCACACTAAGCAACGAGGCTTGTGTCGTGGACACCAGATAGTTGATATACTACATAGATACTTTTTGTTTGTAAATACATACTTATTATACATATAAAGACACCAAAGTGGGTCCGTGGTCCAAGAAAGGTTGAGAACCACTGATCTAGACCAATGAGGCAGTATTCCTGTTACATGTAGGTAGATTAATATATTAAAGCCCTGTATAGCAGTGATAGCCTAGTGGTGCGACTGTCGGACTGCTAAGTCATAGGTCTCGCGTTCGACTTCTGAATTTTCGTGCGTGTCATCACTATCACTACATATTATAAAACAAAGTGGCCCGCCGCGTCTGTCCCTATGTAGATCTTTAAAACTACGCAACGGATTTTGATGCAGGTTTTTTTTTAATAGATAGAGTGATTCAAGAGGAAGGTTTTAGTATATAATTTGCATCAGCTATAGTTGCTTAATAATCACTTGCTTTGGTGATGGAAAACATCGTGAGGAAACCAGCTTGCCTGAGAGATATTAACCATATATTTAGTCACTAACCATACGATAAAGAAGAAGATCAGTTAATGCAAACACATGCAAATTAAGTTTTTCCCGTTCAAAAGTAGATTTGAACCCCACACTTTAAACTTGAAATAATTTTACAACATGACAACTTTTTACTTGACCCCAGTACAAAATTCCTTACAGAACAATTCTGCATTTTTGCAAAGCAGCATTACTGGACCTTTGGAAGGGCTTGACCTCAAAACACGGCCGTGACATCTTGAAAGCATTTTTGTAACAAGTTAGGAGTCGCGTGGGTTGATGTGGTTTAGCAGCCTGTTACTTAAGGAGCATTTAAAAAATGTCTAATGTTATAAAAATAATCTCACATAATCTGTGTTGGCTCAGTGTATGTCGAAATCATAATCATACGTGTGCTTTACAAAACATCTCGAAAACGTGACGCTTCGGAAAAAATCTACATTTTGAACAGCTGATATCGCTTGTCTTATTCTGTTTCCTTCGTGCCTCGGAAGCACGTTAAGCCGTTAGTCCCGGCCGTCATTTGTAGATCTTTGACAGTCGTTACGAGTACTTAGTCAGAAGCCGAAAGTTTGATGACTCAGGCGCAAAACGTCGCTTTCGCAAAATGTCGCTTTCGCAGAATGACTCCTTCTCAAAAGGTTGCTTTCTCACAATGCCTCTTCCGCAGAATATCTCTTTCGCTAAATGTCGCGTTAGTAAGTTAGAAAAAAAAATTGCCAGGTTTAAAAAAAGGTTATTTTTCCAACTTCTTATTAAATGTTTACAAGTTTTACAAATGTTAAAAAGAGTAGGTACCTATATAATCTCTTTGCTTTACATAAAAAGATTTAAGTCTGGCACAAAACATTGAGAGGTTTTCTTTTTGAGGTATTAAAAAAAACTTCGATTCCAAGAACTCTATAGATGGCGTTGAACTGACTACGATAGTTGGTGCCAAAGCCAAAACGCTTGGAAAAAAAAACGTTGCGTCACGTCACATACGCTCGTTGACTGACACTTTCGTTTGCTTAACCTTCCGAATATAACCTAGTTTTCTCGCGCTTTGTTAAAATCAGTGTTTTTAGGTTCCGTTCCTTGCATTAACGTACTAAGTTCAGAGCCATCTATCCAGCGACTACGGAAGAGCTAAAAAGAAAATCCCTCATTATAACAACATACATTTATGTCAATCAAATTGACATAAAGGTACAAGGTACAGTCGACCAATCTATTTGGTTTACATTTTACATGTGTGCATGAAGTCATAGCTATGCACACAAACATTAAATAAACCGAGCGAGCAAGCGTTTTTATTAGTGTGCGTATGGCATCAATACCATAAACCAATATAAGGTGTATCTATACAAACACGAAATATTTTTAGAGAAACATCTAACGGCTATAATGAAGCAAGGAAAAATTTTTTTTATCTGTTTTCTTTTATTTTTACGAAATTATTATTATCCTAAAATTTCTTGAGACATTTTGCATAAAACCTATACTACGACGTAGTATGACGTATACGACGCGGCGACGTAGTAAAGTAGCGTAATGGATGTTGAAAAATAAAGAGCCAGTATTTATTTTGTGGGCCAAGTATTTTTTTTCCTTGAAATTGCTTCGTTTTAGCTGTTAGATGATTGATTCCCTGAAAATATTTCGTGTATAGATGGTTAGTTTTCAATGACCAGCCAAAATTTAAAATTAAGATCTAGATATCAAACCAAGTGCATTTTATACATTATTGTCGAAAAATATAAAATAAAATAATAGCATTCATTTGAAAATGTCTTAAATCATAAACCTAGTGGGAATAAATGCACTTGTGTGCGTGCATCAACCGCCAAATTTATGTATGTGCTTAGTGCTACCTATCTAGGTTGTTGAACTGAATTATGCTGTTGCAATATCCACACGTTCGCTTTTTAGCGGTGGACAGGAATTAAATTTTATTTAAAAAAAAATGGTTATTTTAAACTAAAATATTATCGATTCTAAACCATCTCTGAAAATTTGGTCGGTCTTTGAAAACTAACCCTGTATATCATTTATCGTTACTGAATGAGATATAATAGTTTGCTTAACGATTTCATCGAAACTTTGGCAAAATGTTTATCGTCTTAGGCTGAAAATATACTCTTTTTCTTTTTGCATTCATTATTTTGTTAAAACATTACTTAAAGTAGAATTTAATAAATTATTCAATTAAAATTATATTATAATATTAATAATTAATTATATATTGTTGTTATTGTTATTTATTTTATTATTAATTATTTATTGAATTTTTTTTTTTTTTTTATTTGATCCCGTTCGTGGATGAGTAATGAGGTTCGAGACAACAACGGAACGGTTTAGAAAATAACGACCGACAATTTAAAAATATTGCTTTCAAATATTTCACAAAAAAAAAAACTCTCGCTCATTTTATTTAGTGTTTGTGTGTATAATTATGACTTCACGCACACATGTAAGATGTAAACCAAATAGATGGTTCGACTGTACTTCAAAAAAACTTATAAACGTATTGTGTCTGGTGAACGAAAAAATTGATTTAGACTGACTCTTGACTAATGGACTGAATGAATGAATGACTAATTGGACTATGGAAGTGTGTATGTGGTGGAATGATTTTTTGAAGTCTGTTGGTTTTAAGCGAAAGCAGTTGTATTTGTATGGGCCTTCTAATGTTGGCAAATCGTCATATGTTGAATCTGTCATTGGTCGTGTGAATATGAAGTATGTTTTTTATCCTGGGGTGGGTAAGTTTTTTATGCAAGGGTTTCGGGAAGGATATCATAAGGTTATATTATTTGAAGAATTTTCTTATAAGTTTTGTGTTCCAAATATGTTGAAAAGATTATTAGAAGGCCGTAAGTATGCGTATCCTGTTAAGTGTGAGAGTGATATGATTATTGCTTTTCATGGTCCAATTATTTTTGTTTCTAATGAGTTGGATGATTCGATGAATGACGCATTGAAAAATCGTCTTTTGTTTGTTAGTGGCATGGAAGCGTACTGGAAGGCGATACGGACGTGAGTTCCGAAAGTGGAAGAATGTTCTCCGCCGTCCTCGCAAGAAAGCATATACATATCGTCGGAAGATGAGGCGCCCCCGTCGATCTCGACGTAGAGCGTATGACGGTCCACCTCTTAGGAGTATTATGCCTCAACCTGGTCGTGTTATGAAGTATATTTATGCTGGATCTTCTATACAGCAATTAACGTGGGAATATGGTGCTTCTCATAGTGATATTAAATATAATGAGATACCTTTGTTTAGTTTGTTTGCTCGTGGTAATAGTAATGCTGGTGTTTATTTACAAAATCAGTATGGTATGATGATTATTAATAAGGTTCAATATGTAATTACTAATTTAGAGTTAAATAGATATTATGATATGGGTAAGGTTGAGGTAATAAATAAGAAATTTTCTGATTTAAGAGTGGATCCTTTGTTTAGTCAAGATAGTTTTCCTATATGTACTTATATGACTGGTAATCATGGCTCATTTGGGGCGCCTGCGCCGGCACCTTTTTACCCGACTGCGGTGAAGCCCAAAAGGTTTAAGGTTTTATGTCGTGCATTTGGACATCAATTCTAGCCAAAAGTCAAATGAAAACAAAAAAAAATGACTGGTACTATCAGTCATTTTTACATTCCTACTTAATAAGTCTCAAGAGACACGTCTTTTTATTATTTTAAAACAAAAGTTGGGATTTAGACATAAAAACATTTAAGAGTGATTATGAAATAGCACAAATTAATACTGTCAAAACAGTTTTTCCCCAAGCTGAAATAACGGAATGTTATAGGCATTATAACGCAGCAATCTAAATGGCAAAATGCAAAAAATAAAGGCTTACCCTCATAAGAGCAGGGCGAAATATCGCTAGAATTGCTTCAATCATAGAAATCTGCTGCTTGGGGATGTTTTGAGTATAGCTACGGACACACAAGAAATGAAACATTTCAGAAAATACTACGAAACACAATGGTACCCAAAATTGGCACCATCTTTGATTAGTTGCGCTTACCAACGCCATCGCACAACAAACGCATTGGAGGGGTGGCACCGGCGCATAAATGCGGGCCGGATTCCAAAAAAGCCAAATTTATACATGTTCGTGTAATTTCATGTAAATAACGTAAAGAGAGTAAATATTTGACGACCCGAATGGCGCAGCAGTAGTGAGGCTGCCTTACGTTCGTTGGGTCCCGGGTTCGAATCCTGGTAGGAGCAAATTTTTGTGTGATGAGCATGGACATTTGTTTCAGTCATGGATGTTTATATGTATAATAAGTATGTATTTACAAACAAAAAGTATCTATGTAGTATATCAACTATCTGGTGTCCACGACACAAGCCTCGTTGCTTAGTGTGACGCTAGATGGCGCTGTGTGTAATGTCCAGCGATATTTATTTATTTATTTTATTTATATTGGGACAGAAGAATATCAGATAATTTATTTACAAACAAAAAATTTCAAAACAGAAAGAAGAAAGATATATTTTTGATAGTAAATACAAAAAACTACTGAGACATTTAGAATGTAAGGATTTGACGCTGTCGCAATTTTTAAAGAGAGATATATTTTTTTACAATGTTCAAAATAAATATTTGGTGACTTTGAGACGAGAGGTGTAAATACCGAAAATAGCTTCAGGCTCAGAATGTCCCTTTCCAGTCTTACCAAGGGGTATCGTATTACCCTGTTACTGGGTGTTGGAGGTCAGATAGGCAGTCACTTCGTGTAAAGTACTGGCACTCAGCTAAATCCGGTTAGACTGGAAGGCGATACCAACATAGTTGGGAAAAACGCTAGGCAGATGATGATCTCGCTTGTCTAAATCTTCTACTTAAATAGTTATTACATGAGCAAAACAAAATATACACCTAAATATTCAGTACTTTGCCTTCAAACCGACCAATATTGGGCCAATACATACGTAGGTGTGCCAGAGAATCCTCTGAGCTACAAACAATAGCAGCTATGGTCATCACAGATCAAACGACTGGACGTAACGTGATTGTGAACGGCTCAGTGGTACCGGTACAATAGATATTAATAGCTATTCTATCTGAGTATAGGTAAGAAGTAATTGAAGCAGTATTAGGAATTACTTCGATGACATTAGATTCTGAAAGGTATCTTAGTAAAACATCCGCGTCGTAAGGAAACTTTGTGGATGGCCATAAGAATCTACTCTAAAACTGGAAAACCAAAGAAACTATAGACGGACTGTGTGAAGGATAATATGGCAAGAAAGGAGGTGTCTGATGAGATGACGAGTAATATTATAGAAGAAGAAATCATGCTGCGCCGACCCCAAATAAATTGGAATACAGGCAAGATAATGATATTACATTCTGAAAGGTCTTGTTAGTTGTAGATAGCTTAGGTTGTTAAAATTAACGAGGTCATGTTCCCTTTATTATAGAACAATGTATTCTTACTGAAATGTTTTGAGAATGAAGTAGACTATAACGTATGATATGTCAATGCATTCCGTATGTCGCTGCATCTAACATGGAAGATTAAAAAAAAAAAACCCGACTGCGTAAAAAATAACTAATAACTCTAGATAAAAACTGAAAAGAATAAAACAAGTTCAAGAGACAGGACAGATTGAGTGAGTCCGCCGCGGGAGACGCCCCGGGCGTCGGGGGCCACCACGTGGCCCCCGACGCCCGGGGCGTCGGGGTCGTAGTAGGCGCGGGCCTGTGGACGGTGGGCTATGGACTAGCTCGCCGTCCGTCCGTCTCATGACCACAGGCCGTGTCGACGGCGCGTTCGTGTTCCACGCGCGCCTCAAAGAGAGTCAGCAAAAAGGAAGGGGTCCGCAAGGACCGATGCCTGCCGGGGTTGCGGGACTGTTCGAAAGAGATACCGTGTTCCCGGAACACAAAGGGCGATGAAGGAACATGGATGGGTTTTAGTCAGTAAAAGTCTGACACTCCCTCCTGCTCCGCCCAGAGCGGGAGAAGTCATTTGATGATTTCCCATCCGAAAAAAAAAAAAAAAAAAAGGACCTATTGACTGCAACAGTCGGGACCCATATTGGACATAATGATTTTAGTCTAGATTCTTTAATGGGGCCCGACTGTTGCAGTCAATATGTCCTGTCTCCTGAACTTATTTTATTCTTTTAGTTTTTATTTAAAGTTCTTAGTTTTGTTTTTACGCAGTCGGGTTCTTTACTTTTTTTTTTATTTTACACTTTTTAGTTTTTTTGATATACCATTTTAAAATCCTCATGATGAGCCCTTTATCGAGCCGTTCAGGCTGCAAAGCGTGTCAAACATTTGAATTTGGCGCCAAAAATCCGCCAAAAAAAATATTCTGTTATACCCAGTGTCACTTTCACAGTAAATACAAATCTAACGACACCTCTCAAGCTAAAATCCATCGAGCCATTCAGGCCACAGAGCGTGCCAAACAATTATTCATACATACATAATTTACATACTCTCGAAAAACATAACCCTCCTTCTGGCGCAGTCGGGAAAAAACAAGAAGTATTACAGCATACATTATACAGCAAAATGTCAAAAGTAAAATATCTCATAAGTAAAACGTCAAAGCGTTCAATGCCCTAGGTGCAAAAAGTCAAAAAGGCGATTGGTCCAAACTATTAATATTGTGCGATAGACTTTTGATATATTTGTCATGGATAAATATTGTATTATATTGTATAACGGGCTGGTGTCCGCAACTCCACGTCAAAGCGCGTATTTTGCGTATGGGCTATAATCCATCACGCGGGCCCAGTGTGGATTGGTAGATGTCACATGTCTTCGATTTTTTGGTTCTAGGACATGCCGGTTTCCTCACGATGTTTTCCTTCACCGTTTTGAGAGCAGTGATGATGAAATAAATTACACAAAGTAATGCCACCTGCCTGGGTTTGTTCCCACGACTCACTGTTCGTAAGTCGGGGCCGCCACCACTGGGCCACCGCTGCTCTCAAAATATGGATAAATAATTTTAGTTTGTACTACTCAGAAAGTAACTTAACACCACTTCGCGGTGGTACAGTAAAATGTAACCAATACTAGTGGAACTTTTATGTAGTGCATCATTTTGGACGAAACTAATGGTTAGAAGAAAAATAGTATTAAGGATAATTATGATGATATAAATCATCACCATTCTCTTGCCTCATCCCAATAGGGAATATGCATAAATTTTTTTTTTTTTTTCGATACTGAATGTTAAAGTACTATCAAAATAATGACAAAAAGCGAAAACAAGACATAAATCGGCCAAACAACACAAAAGTTACAACCATTTCAACTTTTGTTTCTATCTCTTTCTAGATAAACGGAATTTTGTATGGATTTTGTACGTCGATGCAGCGAATGACGTCATTCGCTGTATCGGATCTCACTGTCTAATCACCAGTTTCAAATGCTTAAAACTTAGTATTTTTTATAGATATTAAAAAATAATTTCACTTTGCTATTTCTGATGTTAATACGCTTTGTTTAGAGTGATTAAAAAAAATCATGCATATACCCTATTCATTTGGGGTCTTCTTCTTCCATACTTGAGGAGAAGAAGACATGATGATGTTACATGTCTATTTAAAAAAAATCGGAAAGCGTGGGAAAAATAAATTATTTAAATTCCAATAAATTCACACTTTATGCTTTAGTACACAGGGACACGTCACTTCCCAGTTCCCGATTACTACTCTGCTCTCAAGCTTTACTCGCTATGTCCGTTCTATGGATAAGCCAGTCTTAGGGTTTCTTAGGGATAATTTACAGGCGTAACTTTAGTCAATTTACTGTTGTTAGTTGTTTTCTGTTGTACATTGGTATTCATAGAATTCCTAACTTACTAATTGCTACGAACCCGGTGTCTACTGTTTGAGGTGGTGTTACAACTTACAATTTATCTAAATACGAGATGATAATGTTTTTAAAATGTATGGTTTATGTGCAAATGCAATAAATAACTGATTGATCTGATTTAAAAAAGCAACAATCCATAAAGACAGAAAAAGAACACAAAAAGATGGAATAAAACAACGATACAATGACAAAAAAAAATGTAGCTGAAATTAAACAGATTTCGTTCCTCAATAATAATAAAGTTAAACAGGCTAATAAAACGTGAAAAGCAATAAATTTGTTAAAGAAGACAATAGAATCGTTACCACTCAAGAGCTGAGGATCGATCGCGTGTTCCAACCCTGAATGAAATATGAGACTCGGAAAGCCTTTTAAAACATTTTCTTTACTCAAAACGCTTGAAGAATTTCCGTTTGGTTTACTTTTTTTTTATATTTTCTCTTCTAGCTTTAGAAAATCTAAGTTTTCTAGACTTTGTAGAAAACCTTGCTCGACTTTTATCTGGTTTCTTTGAAACGCAAAAGATAACAAAGCAAAACAACGATAGATTTCAGTTTGCCTGTTTTTTTTTCAAAACAGTGTTCAGACTGAAAAAATCTGAATCTTTGATCTAATTGGAGTCTTAGATAATAGTTAAATTCGAATAACTAATATTCCGAAGCTTGATTCCACTCACGACGTTATACGATAAACACGTTTGAAGATGCGTTCAAATACATTATGCAAAACTCTAACCATGCTTGAGGCAAATTCGAGCCACGCATAATAATTTTAAACTTTCCTCTCTCACACAAGCACCTTTATATTCCGAGTCGTTTTCATTTACATTTTCAGTTTGTACTTGTTCGATAATGATCTCCTCAAAACTCAATAACACTCATATTCTGAGTCATAACGATCCCAAATCGGAGTTTTACAAAGTGAAGGTCCCTAAATGGTTTTAAGAGTATAATTATATAGGTATCGAATATGCATATGCTACGCCATAACAATATTTATAGTTAATTATCACAACGACATTTGCGTGATAATAATAACCCGTTAAATGGTTACGACAGTGAACAGCTTCGATTTAAGAAGAAAACCGTACCACATACAAGGTGTAAATGAACCCTTGTCTAAGCCGTCACCCAAGCATTCTGTAGATCAAACTAAGTAATTCTACGCAAAAGAATTACGTTAAAGGGCCTTTGCCCAGCAGTGGGACAATACAGGCTAGATATAATAATAATAATAACGGGTGTTTTACACCTATTATATTATTACCCTTGATATTTGGAAATGCAGGCATTAGCAATAATCATGGATCACCAATTCTAACAACGATCCAACTACTTACAGCTTTGATATTTTACACGACTGGAAATTTTCAAGTGAGTTATCCAACAAACCACCTAGAATTAATCAGTAGCCAGTTTCTTAAAATGTGGCAAACGATTTCGAACAACTGGGGAAGGTAAGATGTACATAGAATTCCCAAGTAATAAATAAATAAAATAAAATATCGCTGGACATTAACACACAGCGCCATCTAGTGCCACACTAAGCAACGAGGCTTGTGTCGTGGACACCAGATAGTTGATATACTACATAGATACTTTTTTGTTTGTAAATACATACTTATTATACATATAAACATCCATGACTCGGAAACAAATGTCCATGCTCATCACACAACATTTGCTCCAACCGGGATTCGAACCCGAGACCCTTAGAACGTAAAGCAGCCTCACGACCGCTACGCCATTCGGGTCGTCAAGTAAGCAGCTGAAATTCCTGAAAAACACAAAGTTCGAAATGAACATGCACGAAAACAAACGGCGCAAGAAAAAGGCCGTTGATACTTCTCAACCACACCAATTTCAAAATGAACCCACACGGAAATAAAAGGCCCAAGTAAGAGCCACTGAGACTCCCGAATAACACCAAGTTCGAAATGAACCCGCATAAGAAAAAATGGCCCAAGTAAGAGCCACTGAGACTCCTGAACAACACCAAGTTCGAAATGAACATGCACGAGAACAAACGGCGCAAGTAAAAGGCCATTGATACTCCCAAACCACACCAATTTCGAAATGAACCCGCACGGAAATAAACGGCCCAAGTAAGAGCCGCTGAGACTCCCGAACAACACCAAGTTCGAAATAACCCCGCATGATAACAAACGGCCCAAGTAAGAGCCGCTGAGACTCCCGAACAACACCAAGTTTGAAAGGAACCCGCATGAGAACAAACGGCTCAAGTAAGAGCCACTGAGACTCCCGAAAAATACAAACTTCGAAATGAACATGCACGAGAATAAACGGCCCAAGTAAGAGCCGCTGAGACTCCCGAAAAACACCAAGTTCGAAATGAACATGCACGAGAACAAACGGCGCAAGTAAGAGCCGCTGAGACTCCCGAACAACACCAACTTCGAAATGAACATACACGAGAAGAAATGGGGCTATACTGGCCCAGAGTTACAAAGTGATTGCAAATGAAGGGAGTTGGGCAAGGCCTATGGCAAAAGACATACCGAATTGCGGGAAATCATTTATTTTTGATCCAAAAGCTCACTTATCAAATAATGCACCCAAATAATTATCGGAAGTAAACGGCTTTACTAAAATTAAATACTAGAACATGGACATTAACACTTATGACACTGAACGTTAAATATAATTAGGGCTGCTTTTATTGCTAGACATTTTATTACACACATACGCTCTTGTTCATCCCCGGCGAGTTATTTATCCCTGAACTAAGTTGTTAAAATTCTGAACAGTAATTTCGCCATAAAACTGAAAACAGAACGCTTCCACATAATTTGACTAAATATAATAAAAGATATCTAATTATCGACTCTTCTCCAATGCGATATAGTGTAAAATCTCTTAAGAATCCTAGTGTGTATGCTATTGATGTCTTCATCAATCACAAGCCCCCAGCGGCCGACTCTAGACAAGGGTATCCAGCACTCTTGAGACAAATTGTCCCATCCAACTATAAATACTTCTATTTTTAAACCTTGTTACCCGTTTTATTTTATTTTAGTTCTCTGATCGATTTTTGGGCCTTCATTTGAAGAACAATAAAGGCCTATTACGGGAGATAAAAGATATCGTAAAATGACCCCTAAGAGATACTCTATAGTAATATTAGGATATAAAATCATAAATAAAGGAATCACGAGGAAAACGGCCAATACATATTACAGCCACAAATGTGTCTTAAATTACTAAATATCATTTTTCAGTAAAAACTAGCCCAATATTTGCAGTATTGTAGAGTTGAATACTTGGTGCATACTTGGCGTTGAATTAAAAGGTAGTATAATTTCCATTAATTTTTTTATACCAAATAGTCTTGCATGTGGCCACAACTCGCCTAATGTGAAGCGATGATGCAGCCTAGGATGGAGCACGCTTTCCAAGAAGAAACCAATTCACTCGAACTTTGAATAGATCCAGATTATAATGATCAAGGAACAGCGAAGCCGGAAGTGAACTCCACAGACTGGCGGTTCGCACAATAAATGTGGAAGCATAGCGCTTTGTTCGGGTCCGTGGAACTTCAACCATATACCGGTGACGCTACGGCGTATCTCTGCTCGTCTGATGATAGAATGGGGATCCATTCTTTGTCCATGACAACTATGCATTCACCAACCTTTGTTCAGAATTTTCCTTTACCAACACCATCATTTGTAGGACATTCAAATTAAACGTAAAACGGTTTTATGCGTCTTTTTAGTAACCCCCGGGGTCGACACGAGTCCACTCAATTCTTTTGAATTTCGATTGCCGTTCCCGCGTTTTATTTTTCCTCTTTCGCTTTTGCGAATAGGTGCATCTTGAGACCCGGCGCTGTTCAGTGGTTTTCTAAATAATAGTGGTGTTAAGGGCTTCTGAGTCGAGTGATTGCTTGTTTGGTTTATTTTTCTACTAGTTTCATCGATATATTGAGAGCGAACAGCTTATTTATTGGTTAATTTGCTCATGCCCGCATCTAAGCAAGCTTCGATTTGAATAACCGTCGTAATTTTGTTCAACAAATGGTTTATGCTAAACTGTTTAGGGGCAAATCTCTCAGTAAATACATGCCACCAATCTACCAGACGCCGTTTATGTCAAAATAAGCATGTCTCAAATCAGTGCTGCTGGTACAACCAAGTACAGATCAAGTACCTACTAATAGTATACCCACAGTTCGAACATGCTTCTGGAATAACGTCAAATACGCTTTGTTGATATCTTAGATCGCAATAAAACATTGGAGGCTTTGAAGGTGAATATAAAATTAGGCTTGAACTACACGTTATTGAAACCAAAGCTTGCTTGAATGACCTAATGAGATACGGATCTGGTTTACCCAAATACAATCATATTCTTTGTGTAGGCCAGTATAGGTCATCGTGATGACATAATTCAATCTGATGCTGATGGTATTCAGCCAGAATAGCATCCTTTGTTTGGGTTCAGTTAAGCATGCTTGAACAACGCAATCTGGTATAGCTGTAAAACAATATAACAGCGCTCTTTGTATAAATTAGTAGGACGGAATTCATCAGTAGTAAAATAAATTCAGTCCTCACTCCAAACGTTCCAAATTTCCTATTTATGTCAGGCAAGAGGGTCAGTGGTCGCAAGCGTGAATGCTGAGCACGATGGTCCTGGGTTTCACTCCCGGGTCGGGCAAAGTGTTATTGGGCTTTTCTATCAGGAATTTCCCTGTACTCAATGAGTCTGGATTTGTGCCCGATTGATGGCAATAGGCTCGCTTCCTATTACAAGGGACTTAAATTAGGTTCACTTCTGCCTTACCCTTCGAGGATTACGGGCGTGATGTTATGTTATGATATGAATTTCATCGAAGGTACATAAATCTCATCTTAAATCTTACCTTAAATATTGTTCAGGCATGGTTCCAATAAAGCTTTAGAAATAAAAGCAAAACATAAAGCACTCAACTTTTCTCGTCACAGGGAAATAAGAATTATCTACGAGAAATGAGTAACCTATTGAGTTTCAAACGACCTAATAACTTGCGAGAAACGATACTTAAACAAATATTTTCTATTTTCTTTGTTTCTATCTGGCCTTGTGGGTTGTTTATTACTTGCAACTAGAGTAGTTTCATTTTAGGGTTCCGTACGCAAAGGGTAAAAACGGAACCCTTTTACTAAGACACCACTGTCCGTCCGTCTGTCTGTCACCAGGCTGCATCACATGGACTGTGATAGCTAGACAGTTGAAATTTTCACAGATGACGTATTTCTGTTGCCGCTATAACAACAAAAATACTAAAAAAAGAATAAAATAAATATTTAAGGGTGGCTCCCATACAACAAAGGTGTTTTTTGCCGTTTTGTCTAATGTTGTATAGATAATGGTACGGAACTCTTCGTGCGCGAGTCCGACTCGCACTTGGCCGGTTTGTTTATTTTCTCTCGATTGGCTATTGTAAGTTTCAAAGTGGGTATTAATAATGGGTGTAGTTACTAAAGCATATGCACAGTGAATAGTTGACTGGTAACGTAATGAGACAACACCGAATCAGGTGAGTTTCAGATGAGGGATGAGAGAATTCCAATTAGGACCCAAAGAACTGATGAATCCAAGCGGTAACAATGGATTTAATACTTAAAACAAAATAATTGTGGAGTATCTGTTATATTATTGGAAAGGTCTTCAAAATGCAATAGTGCGAATCAGCAGCATTTTATCAGGAGTAGATCAAACAAGACCACAACGTTTTTAAAAAGTTTTTCATAATTCTGACTACAAGAAGAAATTTACACTGTATTTTTTTTAAATGATGGAACTCTCGATTTTAATTATTTATATTATTTAATGATTTCAAGCCTGTCATTGCCTGTGCAATTTAACTATGCTTATGTTACAGCTTGATAATGATGGCATCTATCCGATTTCGGCCACAGTGACTACATTTGATGGCTTTATAGGGTGGTTGTCGAGAGCTTTGATGTGCTTCTCTTTCTTGTAATAGCTTAGAGTTACGCCTATAATATCCTGCATGTTTTCTCAAATAAATAAATAAATCGTTAATATCATCTTTCCCCGTCTTTCCAGTCACTTCTTGAGTGGGAATCGAATGAAAGAGCAATATTATTAGATATCGGAAATCTCAGATAAGTACGTGTAAGACATTAGGAAGGGAATCCAATTTATGTAGGGTTGTGTGAACCAATATTAGGGAACCTTTCGACGCCCACAGACGATTGGCTGCGCTTAGTGCCTTTAAAGGTTGGAAGTGGGTTAATAACGTACTAGAGAATACAAACGGCGCGGCCGTGCGTGTATGAGTAGACGTATGAATATGGGCGAGGCGAAAGGCGTATGTAAGGATTGTAGACCACGTTCTATAACTTCTGCCTACCCCCACGATAAAAGGCGAGAATTCATGTATGTTTGCATATGGAAAATAGAAAATTTGAAATCCGCCTTTATGCACAATATTGGTGTCCGGATTTGGTGCAACATGCGCTAGTTAGCCGTCAAAGGGCCTTGTTAGAGACGTCTCGGACCGCCTGTTCCTATGAGTATTGGACGTTTACCGTCACTCTTGGTTTGGATGAAAAGTTATGTTAACAAATGATTTAATAAATTAACAATAAACCGTTTTTAGGGTTCCGTACCTCTAAAGGTAAAAAAGGAACCCTATAAGATCACTTTCTTGTCCGTCTGTCCGTCCGTCTGTCACCACCGATTTATATTGACTTATAATTTGCGGTTGGTGCAATAGCCGTTCCATGGAATTGAACAGCATAGTTAAGTTTGTCCTTTAAAAAGCTTGTACGGAACCCTCGGTGCGCGAGTCCGACTCGCTCTTGGCCGGTTTTTTATTCTATAATTATCTTTACTAATTATGCCAACACAAAAAAAAACCAACAATTATGTAATTTACTTAAATCATAACATAGTTTAAAATATCCAAAATTTCTACATAATGCATAATCATTTATCATCTTATAATTGCGTTTTGCCACACTACATAATATGCGGAAACACGTTTCTCTGTAGTCGTCGAAAAGTTTCAGACAGCATTTTCAAAGTACAGGTTGATATAAAAAAAAAATCAGCAGAAAAAAACAAAACGAAACGTATACTAATAAAATAAAACACAATTCCCTTTCGAGACTACCAGCTAATAAATTCCAACACGACGCAGACATAATTAACCCTTACCACTCCAACACATAAAATGTACCTCATAACGAACTTCCTGTAATTAATTCTATTCTCTCTTTGTTCACAGATTACGCTATCTCCTAAGACAATTGAATAGGGGTGAAATATCTGCAGAGACTTTACAAAAGAATCTACAATATGCTGCGAAAGTTCTTGAAGCAGTCTACATCGATGAAACCAAGTATGTATCTTGCTTTTAGGGTTTTTTCGTAGGAAGTGGTTGTGAGTTAAAAGTTGAGGAAGACTATGCTTCGGTTTTCTTAGTTTTTAATAGATTTATGGTCGAGGGATCTTGCAACTGAATGATTATCGGTGGCTTGTTTTGCTGTAAATTTTTAAGCAGGCATTACGTTTAGAAATAATAAGTAAGTAACATATGCAAGCCATTTAGAACCTTATGAAATAGGAGTAAGGATAATAGCCGGTTAACCCTGAAGGATGCAGTGAATAAAATTGAGCAACTACAACATTGTTGAACTCGTTTAAACCAATCTCTTTAAAAAAACAACTCCACTATAGCAACCGGCTCATTAAAATTGTTTACTTAGCCAACTTTTACCAAACTCAACTAGTTAAGATGAATAGACCGTAACTTTTTAATTACCTTCAATGTTCAGCTTGACATTCTCACGGTTGCTAGGTGTCTCCGAAGCGCAGTTTAACTCAACAAATAAACTGTGTAGTTGGAAAAAAAAACTCATAATTTCTATGTTTCAGATTTGTGTAGCAGTTCCTATATTTTACGCCGTGATCGTAACTTTTATTCATGACACACAATACATAGAATCCATTTTTCGTGGGAGCTTGGAAATACCGTTTCTGTCACCCCCAGTATTTCTATTTTGATGTGTCGGGGCGTTTTCGTTTTTTTTTTTTAAGAAAGTAGCGTGCAACGCATGCAAATCTAGTTTCTTGTTGAATTCATTTATTAGGTGTGCTATATGTATTTGTATATGATTAGTTAAAAGCACCTACTTACGTAGATTCAAATAGTTTAACTAATAACAATGCTCCTTGCTTTATTTCATTTTACATAATATTCTACAACATTTTAGGGACACGAGGGAAAATCCCTCGTCTATATTTTTACGTAATGACAGTCGTAAGATAAATAAATGAATATTTAAATATAACTAAACCATTAAAGCATGTTTTTTGTAATTACCACTTCTGATCATAAACTCAATTGGCATCTGAATAATTTTCAATAAATAATATTTTAAATAGTGTTTATGACATCAAAACATTTTATAAAATGTTTCTTTGGATACTTTCGGATATTGGAATGATTGTTTCTTGCAATATCTAAAGTGGTCTGAGCCAATATTGCAAGCGCTTATCGAGGTCCACTCCAGCGACAAATGGGCTATTTATCGAGAAAATAGCTTACTGTCACTTCTGTACCCAGATATCTCTAAAATGTTGCTTCGTTTTTAGGACAAATGCGTTTTCAGAAACTGCATCGAAGCAAATAAATTTTGAAGATTTCACAAACCACTGGTCAATTTTTAAATTTTGTCTATGTTTTTGTAACATTAAATCATAAATCAGTTTTATTTCAAAAATAGGTTTAAAAAAAATTCATCGTCACATTATGTTATGTTTTAAAACTTGATGGGGCCGGTGTTTCGTATCTGAGTACTCTGAGAAAGAGCAGCCGAAACAAACTCAGAGGTCAAATTCAATACTATTCGTTTACTCACGATTGGAAGCTAGAACTGCCAAAATATTTGTTACTTCCTCTTATTTACTACTTCTTGTATCTGTACCTAGTTGCCAAATAATTGGGATACGTAAATTCCAAAAGACTTTAGGTACTCAATCTTTTTATAAACCTTTTGTTCGGATTATCTCGCTTGTATCAAAAACTTAATAAAAATAACTTTAAAAAAACCTGTAAAGGGTACCTAACACACCTCTTAATGAACCCGTAGAGGGAGGATCTAATTAGTGTCCCTAGTCACAAGCACGGCAGGTTAATTAGGGAGACAAAGCGGTTTGTTACAGTGCCCTTGAAAATTTTACGAATAAGACCTAATTGGACTTACAAAGCTTTTAAATTAACTTTTTACAAAGTTTTTACTGCGCAATTGCGACTGTTACTTACTCGTAAATTGTTGTTCGTAGATACAGAGCTGCGACATATGAAAATATGCTACGTTATACGTATAAGGATTTTCAGATGAATGGCTCAATCAATCAATCTGCCTAGCCCTTTGCTAACTCCGTTGAGGTCGGCTTCCAGTCTAACGAGATGTAGCTGAATACCAATGCATTTTAGATGGAGCGTCTGCTTGTTCGAACTCCACAAGTTAGTAACTCCGTAATACGATAGCTCTTTGTTTTCGATAGCTGTTTTTTTTTCGCGATTCAGGGTTTGGTCCTATTGTAAAAGTTGTTCACAATGACCCCTTAAGAGATTTCGTGTATGAACAGATACACCTTATATATTCCACGAAAACCCGCGCTATAAGTAAAGCTCGCAACATAAAATCAAATACAAGGTGTCGCTTTGCATCCTGGTCAAATTCAAGGAGGTATCTATGCTAATGATTCTCGACCCGAATCGATAATAAAATGGGTATGTTTTTTTTTTCTTATTTACGGAAATCGGTAAGTGTAATCCACCCGTATTAAAACGCAGCCAGTCTGTAACTGGCCCTAAAACCGCGCCTTCACACACACAAATAAACGCACACTGAGACATGTCGCGCGATGGGTGATTCTTCTATTACTTTCGTGTTATTCTAAAATACTGTCAAATTTAAACAATTTAAAATAGCAACTTTATTAATTATTTGACCGGGTATCGTAATTTCAATTGATTATTTATGTCTTTTGTGACAAGCTCCTGAATTTTGACTAGGATGCAGAACTACACCTTGTATATGACTTTAACATAAAATCTTCTCTGATATTATCCGAAAATTAAACATTCATTGCCAGAGGCATTTTCATATGTAGGTACGTTATTCAAGACAAAGATTGCTTTTAGGCGTCTAAGCATATTTGCTCATTAACAGGGAATTTTCGAGACGTATTTAAACGCGTAATTGTCAAAGGTTTATTCACATTAAAGATTATAATTCTGTAATACCTACATAATTAATGAACCTACGATGTTTCTGTATTGACATTTATGACAAGAACTTATTACAGTTTCAGACATTTTAGAAATCTAGACTTAGCTTTTAGGTACAAAGTGGATTTTTCTCATCTATTATTTATAAATATTGGGGCATCGAAAATCTTACAAAATATATATAGTGCAACACAAAAGCTGTGTGTTCTAAGAGCCAGGGTGAAATTAATTACTTTTATAAAAATGTTATATTGTCTATGGGCCATTTCAGCCCGGGATCACCCACTGATGGGTATAGGCCTCCCCTTTCTTCTGCCACTCTTCTCTGTTCTGTGCGGCCCTAATCCATCCGTTTCCCGAGTGTCGGATATAGGCATTCAGTTAGGTGTCACTTAGGGGCCGCCTCCATGAGCAAGCGAATCGCGGCGATTCAACGTATTTCTGTACCAGAATATCGCCGCGATTCTCTCGCTCGTGGAGACAGCCCAAAAGAGAGTGTATAGAAAAACGTGGCAAGGACGATAATATCGCCGCGATTCTCTCGCTCGTGGAGACAGCCCAAAAGAGAGTGTATAGAAAAACGTGGCAAGGACGATAATATCGCCGCGATTCTCTCGCTCGTGGAGGCGGCCCCTTAGTGTTATTGAAACCTGGTATTAGGCAATCAGTAAGGTGTCGCCCAGATGTCCTGCCCAACTCTACTTTAGGTGTATCGCCCTGCTCCGACGACGAAGACTGATTTCGGTGTTACGCACTCGGTCTAGTAGAGTTATGCCGGGCATAGCTCGCTCCATGGCCCTTTGTGAAACTCGTATACGATGAAGTCTCTTATGTGAGCGTTCGTGTCTCGGCACCTATCATATTTCGGGTATTTGTGTAAAAATTAATTAAAATATATTACTTAAATTCCGAGTACAACACAATCAATTTTATTCCATTCACATCCAACAACGTACGCGTGTACACCTACTGTGTTAACAAAACAGTTTCCTTTTTCGAAAAAATAAAATTGCGCAATGCCGAAATCTGCCGCGGTGCTAAAACTATAATATCAAAACAAAAAAATACAATTAAAACAAGCCAGCATCTGTTACACTCATGCGAGAGTCGACTCTACCAAATGAAATGTGCTACTCTACGCGGCTTTATGTAGAGGCAATATAGAGCAGCGCGATCAATGGAGTTATGAAGTTATGTTCGGTATCGAAGTTATGAAGAATATCTGAAGTTGGCATATGTTTACTCTTGCATTTGGGATTTGTAAATTAGGTTGGTTTAAAGAAATTTAGATAGAAATATATGACAAAAGTGAACTAAGAAGAATTAAGGGGAAACGCCAGGGTGGTCCGCGAAATTAATTTTTAATAAGGTTTTTGTGTGTGTTTTTTGTTCGCGGCCGTATACCTGCCTTCAGATCATAGTGGTCAGACTGTTGCTTTCGCGTACAATATACAATTACAAAGAATTCAGATACAAACTAGACAAATAACACCCAGCAATCTAGACAAATTTAATAATAATTTAATTAGCAAGTTAAGTATACCGGGTCATATCATAGACAATGTAAATGAATTTTATGAAGAATTATTTTCGGTAGTGCACACCGAATTCAATAATACTTGAAAAAAAAAAAACTAAAACTATTGGCCTAAAGTTTATTTTCAGTGACTGGGCAACACAGGGTATTAGGAAAAGTAGAGAACGATTGTTTGAGCTGTACGGCCTTAAGCCTTTTTTTTTTTTTTCGGATGGGAAATCATCAAATGACTTCTCCCGCTCTGGGCGGAGCAGGAGGGAGTGTCAGACTTTTACTGACTAAAACCCATCCATGTTCCTTCATCGCCCTTTGTGTTCCGGGGCCACGGTATCTCTTTCGAATAGTCCCGCAACCCCGGCAGGCATCGGTCCTTTCGGACCCCTTCCTTTTTGCTGACTCTCTTTGAGGCGCGCGTGGAACACGAACGCGCCGTCGACACGGCCTGTCGTCATGAGACGGACGGACGGTGAGCTAGCCCATAGCCCACCGTCCACAGGCCCGCGCCTACGGTGGCCGGGGGCCACGTGGTGGCCCCCGACGCCCGGGGCGTCTCCCACGGCGGCCGGGACGCTGTGAGGTTCTCTCCCTCTCACGTTCCGCCACCTCCTTCTCTAGCATTACTGCTTCGCAGAAGGAGGTGACGGCGTCCCATTCCGTCTCGCTCCGGACCATGGCTTGCACCAGGGCCGGACGCGAGAGGTCGCCGCCGCCAATCGCCGCTTCGAGGACACGGCGGTGCTCCGCCCACGCGGGGCACACCTCCACCGTGTGCTCCACCGTGTCCTCCGGTCGATCCTCGCAGTGGAAACACCCGGGCGTTTCCTCCCGCCCGATTCGGTGCAGGAACCTCCCGAAAACACCGTGTCCGGTGAGGACCTGCGTCAGGCGGAAGGTGAGGACGCCGTGGCGTCTCTCCAGCCACTCCTCAAAGAGGGGACTTATCGCCACTATCGTGGCGTGCCCTGCACGGGGTTGCGACAGTCGCTCTCTCCATGTCGCCATGAGATCCCGCCGGAAGTCTGTCCGCTGAGCGACAATTTGTCGCGGACGGCCTTAAGCCTTACATCAACACAGAATCTTTTAATAAATATGTTGCTACTTACTCGAAAGTTTTTAAAAACACTTGCAAGGTAGCCAAATCCTTATTCATTAGCAACAAGATTAAATCAGCCGATAACAAAATAAAGACGGTTTCTAAAATTATCAACAGTTAAACAAATAGAAATAAAAAACAAAGTAATGACTTCACACTAGAGACATTACGTGGCCTTGTGAGCTCCAACAATGAAGTTGCTCAAGAATTTGTAAATTTCTTTACCAGTATCCCACTTAAAACTACAGAAACCTTAAATTCATCTCCCTTGCTCTCTATTGATTTATTGAAAGCGAACGTTGCAGCCTGTCCAAACGAATTTAAATTTCAGCATATAAACCCCATAACAGTCATAAAAGGTTTCAAGCAAATCAAGATCAAATTAACGGAAGATCTATGGGGTATGTCAATCAGAGCTTGTACCTCAATTATTGAGACTGTAGCACCGTATTTAGCCTCAATATTTAATTTGTGCGTGGATCAAGGGGTCTTCCCGGATCTAATGAAATTCAGTAAGGTAATACCGCTTTTTAAATCCGGGGACAGTAAGGACACCAATAACTATAGGCCCGTATCCATGTTGCCGGTTTTCAGCAAGGTGTTTGAAAAGATAATGCTCAATCAAATGCTTAACCATTTTAACACCAATAAAATATTACACGAGCAACAGTATGGTTTCACCAAAGGACGTTGTACGGTCGAACAAGCTATTTGGTTTACACTTTACAATGTAATTTGTGGGTTAAACTGTAAACCAAATAGCTTGTTCGACCGTACAACTGACGCCAGTGTCACTTTATTAAAACACATATTTACTGCGTGGGAAGAGGCACAAGATGCCATAGGAATCTTCTGTGACCTTTCGAAGGCATTTGATTGCGTAAATCACGAAACCCCGATCTTAAAACTTGGGCATTACGGTTTAGGTAAACTTGCGCTCAGTTTGTTAAAATCGTATTTGAATGATAGACAGCAGCAGGTACAAATAAATGGGGTCAACTCAATGGATTTAAAAGTAAAAATGGGTGTACCACAAGGTTCGATATTGTGTCCCTTCCTCTTTTTAGTGTATATTAATGACCTACCCCATTTATTTAACAACCATCCGCATATGGTGTTGTTTGCTGACGATACTTCTTTAATATTTAGGATAAACAGACGTGCCACTAATCTTGACGACGTAAATAACGCCCTACTGCAGGTCCACAATTGGTTTTTCCGCTAATTTAGTACTAAATGGGAAAAAAACTAAGTGCATTAGATTTGCTCTACCAAATGTCAACAGTAGTGATTGTGACATAATATTGAATCAAGAGAAACTAGAATTTGTCGATAAAACGGTTTTCTTGGGAATCACGCTCGATTCAAGGTTACAATGGGGTCCTCATTTAACATCTCTTGCAGGACGGCTGAGCTCAGCAGCATATGCTGTTAGAAAAATCCGTCAATTTACTGATATTGATACCGCGAGGCTCGTCTATTTTAGTTGTTTTCATAGTATTATGTCATACGGTATTTTACTATGGGGACGGGCTGCAGACATCGAGTCTATATTTATTCTGCAGAAAAGAGCCATCAGAGCCATTTATGAATTACGTAGACGCGATTCTCTAAGAGAACTGTTTAAGGAAATTAATATCATGACAGTACCTTGTCAATACATCTATGAAAACGTACGTTAGGAAAAATCGGCATTTATTCAGTAGAAGAGGTGACAGACACCACTATAACACTAGAAGTAGGGACCAACTAGTTCAGCCAGGTTTCAGGCTTGCTAAAGTAGATTCATCTTTCATGGGGTACTGTTTGAAATGTTACAATAAAATACCTCCCCACATTCTTCAACTGAATGAGACGAAATTTAAATCTTGTATAAAACGCACACTATGTAGACAAGCATATTATAAGTTGGGGGATTAAATTGATGATGAAAATGCATGGCTAAATGCTGGTAAACTAATTGATTGTACTGGTCGGGCATTATTTGAGTCTATCGACACGCAAAGAACAAGAAGAAGAATTGATTCCCATGTTGATGTATTGTGGAAGCTGCAGAAGATTGTAAAAATATACTTGCATTGTGTAGATTCCAGTTCTTAGTATTATATAATTGCATAGCACATGTGTGAGTACTTTGTATTGTTCAGCCACCACATTTAGTTATCTTTCATTGACTTGAATATGCCTTGGTGGCTGAGAGAATGTCATGCTCACTCAAATGTCTTGCTGATGATGGCGGGTGTGTCGGCTCATTTAATTCCCTTCAATATGGTTGAGTTGAATGGCGCCGATGCGCGCGTCATGTTCGTGAGCGGGCGCTGTCAGTTGGGACTGGTCATCTCTTGGCTGCCAGGGTTCATTTTAATTCGTTTATTGTAAAATTGTTGTCTTTTTCTACTCTGGACGCTCTTAATGTGCACGTCTTTCTTCATCGTTCTCACATTTATGTATAATTTCAAAATTAATGATGTAACCAAGATTTTGTAACAATATTTTGATTCAAAAGAGTGTCCATGGAGTTTCTTTCCCGTTCTTTTCCATAGAGATCTACGCTAGGGAATGGGCAACTACAGTACTTTCTCAAGTTATTATGCCTTGTGACTGGGACTGTAGCTTTGTTTTTTATTTGTAATTTTGACATTCAAAAGTGCCGTAAATTTTCAAAATGCTTTGAGTTTGAGTTTGAGTCTTATAAAGTAGTATAATTATAAAGTAGTTGATAATTATGTGAAAGCTGAAAGAAGTGCACATTATTTATTTATACAGCTTTGAGACCACAAGTTTTCTGAAGAATAAATAAATGAAAAAGGTAATATGTAACCTAAAACTGAACTTCCCAAAAAAAAAACTCCTAACAACACAATTACAAATTAATAAACATGAAGGTACAGAACGTTGCGTACTCCTCGGAAACACAACTGTAGCAGGGAGTGCTAATAAATCAATAGCTATGAAATATTCCTGCCAAGAACCGGGTTGGGAGCTAACCCCTTTGTATAAATTACCAGTGCCTTTAATAAATAAGCCAGACTGCCTCCGTTTCTCTTAATTTTAGTACAATATTCTGACTGAAATGACGAAAATCGTAAGGAAGGCTTTTACACGTTATATCTTACTTAGTTTAGAGCAACAGTGTGAATAAACTTAGCAGATAATCATTCAGGTTTCAGTTCACTGCTTTTCATCATTACTTTTGAGTGAAACAATAAATTCGTCATCATTCATCTCGACATTAAAGTGATGAAGCAAAGATTTATTGTACACTTAAAAAACGCCTAGGTATAATTTTTTGCTAGTTCTGACGTCACTCCCGAGTTTTGATGCGTTTTATCTTTGTCAATATTCATTGATTTACAAAAACAAAAAATACGTGTCTATTAATTTCCAATACTCTAACTGACGGACTAAATAGATTTGCAATTTTTTGATACTGTCGTCATGCCTATTTTCTATTGAAACGTTGGAGGCATTGAAGCCACATCCCTATTATGGAATTAAATATGAAAAGAACGATTGAGAGGCGGTCGTTGCCTAAAAGTTTCAGACAACACCACAAAGACATAGCCAGCTGTTAACACGTGGTCACATAGCAAAGAAGCAAACAGGCCATATTAATAAACATGAAGCCGAAAATGACTGATCTTACCGAGTAACCATGTAATTTAAAGTTTAAAAAAAAGATTGCAAATCGAAAACCCTGCATTGAATTTACTTAGGTGCTAAAAACTGGTTAGCTGAAATGGTTAGTGATAAAATTATTTCAAAATCCATGCATCCAATATTGGTTATGTATAGCATAACATGCACCTATAGCACAGGCATTTCTTTCAAAAATTGACGTTTATTCGCAACCTGACGTCGAGTTAACGTCAAGAGGAGAGTTACGTCAACAAGAGAGCTAACGTCAACACAAGATGTGGCGCCAATTCCGGGCATGGCTGAAATAAATTCGTAACATTATGTACGCAGAAGGTATTTTTGGCGCAAAAATATTTGATCAAGTGTTTCGGAAGGTCGAGATTAAACAGTTTGGACTGATAAACAACCTGGAGAACATAACCATGGCCGCAGTATGGAGACAATTATAAGCTTTTAGCTTATAATTGTCTCCATACTTCTAAAAACAATACACAACCCACGTAGTATCAGACAAACATAAAAAAGAAGAATCATATTTCAACGGACACACGACTTTCAACTCAGTCGCGCAGACAGGATGACGTCATGCGATGCGACCGACGCGACGCGACGTTTGACAGCAGGCGACGACGCGTGACGTCGACGGTCTCCGATTGAAAATTGTGGTTTCCGATGCATGCTTTCTATCAGGATTTATAGTGGTTGAGTGGCGGTTCTTGTTATTTTATGATGGACACTTAAAATATAGATATTTTCGGTACTGAAATTAATGAGAAACGTTTTGATTTGAGGTTTTGATTAAAACTGAAAGAAAGACGAGTACAGAGTGTGATCATTATCGGATTAGTTAGCTTTTGACTTTTGGGTTGCACAGCAAGATACAAAATAAAGAAATCGAACACTACCAAGCCGTGCGCCTGATAGGATTTCCTATGATCTGCCAAGCTATATTAGTTTCCCAACTATATTAGTATTGGCTTCCACTCTAACCGGATCCAGCTGTATACCAGTATTTTCCATAGAGCGACCGCCTATCTGACCTCCACAACACAGTGATTACGGGGTAATGCGATACCCCTTGGTAAGACTGGTTGTCAGATTTCGGGCCACTGACACCTTAACGACTGTCAAAGATTTACAATTCACAGGAGGGACCAACGGCTCAACGTGCTTTCCCAGACACGGAGGACACTCGGTATGTAATGGGTGGTCACCTGTGACACCCATCTACAAACCAACCAAAGCTTAACCTGAAAATTGACCCGAGTGGCTGTAATTATTTTGCCACGAGCACCACAACCCAATCTACTGATAAAAGAAAGAAAAATCTAATAACTATATAAGCAGCTTGTCATAACACAAAATTACGTCCTCCAGAGAAATTGATTGCTTCAGTAACACTTCGTACATAACTAGCTAGCTAACAGAACATTTACAAGCAGTAATAAAAACCTGAGAGAACGGAACGGTATAAAAACGTTACCGGTCGTAAAACGGCACGTAACTGTATAAATATATAAAGATCCTTTCGGGCTTATATAAAGGGTAGTTATAACGGGTAGTTACAATAGGGAGGAAATGTAATGATATTTTCACAACGTTACGACTCAGGTAAATGGAACAAAGTATTGCTGGTAACCGTTTTATTTTTAAAACGGTAGTTAAAGTTTAACGGTGGAGACATCTTATTTTAATTTTCAATATTTTCTAGACCGGGAGTGGTCGTAAAGTTTCTATAAAAGAATGTAAGGGATACATTTAAATAATAACATTGCCAATGACTGATACCCACTTTTACAATGTCACGCTGCCCACTACCCAGGGGCTTGCTTTTTCAAGGGCTATCGAGCCTATTGGGCACATTGCCATGAGGACATTATTATGAGGAGAAGTTTTTTAATGTCCTTTTATGGTTTTTTTTTTCTTGATATTCTTTTTGAAGTTGGACATTTATTATGTAAGGGAAAAAAAAAATGTCGTCATTTTTACAGAGTTATAGAGATAAGAAGACTGCCACTGACCTGCGATTATAAATTTATTTATTTATTAAAAAAAAATGGGTGCCTCGTGATTTGACTGATCTGCAGAAAGAAATGCGTGTTGAAACTTGTGTTGCCTTGTTGAATCGGTACAGAAATGGAGGAATATTGGATCGAATTGTGACATGTGACGAAAAGTGGATTGTTTACTGACACCAGGTCAAACGCCGCAACAGTGCCCTAAAGCAAAGCTTACCAATAATATAATAGGTATAATAGGTAGGGTAACGTTAAACCATGCCGCTAATTCCTGGGTAGTTTGACTCGGATCGGCTTTTACCATCTCCTTCAATTCAGCGTTATTCACCTGTGTCTACCACGTGGTTCGTTCTTCAAGTCGAAGTTTCCATTACGAAAGCGTTTAAACAAAAAACGCACGGTGCGTTCATTAGCTGTCTCCTCTCCAAACGCAACGTTGATATTGCGAGCCGTTTCTGCCGCGTTAGTTTCGCGTCTGAACTCGTATTCAAAAATAACTCGGATTTTCGAAGTATCCATCTTTACGTCTAAGCTGAAAAAAAAAACAATTGAAAATCGAAAATCGAATATTGCACATTTTTTAAAAGAAGAACCTCAGAGGTAACGTGAAAAAAGGTTCACACGTAAATCTCAGACCATGAAAATTTTATGTCAATTCGAAGTATCTATTACTATACTCGTACAACGACAATTTCATACTTTAACCCCTATTATGTACAGAAGTATAATTTTAGTAATGGCAAAGTTGATTGGTGTATAAACATATTATATTATAAAGATGTGGACGAAGCAGTCAGTGAAAATACTACTTTGTGACTACAACAAAAATAGAATGATACCGATGATGCACTAAAGGGAGAAAAAAATACTGAAAAATACACATTACAAACAGTAAATAAACTTTGACAGTTTTGAAACTGTCGACCAGCAGCAGTCGGCTACTAACGATAATGAAGATAGATTGTTAATTGTTGTTACTACCAAACAATTCAACTTTAAACGAAAAGACAAAAGAAGATGAGAAAGATAAAGCTCCAACGAACCTCTAAAGCCTAGAATCAAGAAATGCGAACACAAAACAAGACCTAGCAAACGTTGGCCCACTTCTCAACAAGGTTTCTAAAAATCTCTACCCTTGTTAAAACTGACACGTTCTATTATTCTTGAACCCGCGTGTACAATACAAAAGGATTTTATTTGGTGCTTGTAGTACCCTGTTTTGTGAGAAAAATCCCGTATCTACTAGGTACTGAGGGAAAACAATAATGATCTAATTTTTTATTCGACTTTATTTTACGGCAAATATTCTTGATGTAGTCCTAACAAGGGTTATCAAATATCTTCGCCTGTTTTCAGCATATAGAATAGAACATATCATGCTGAAACAAAAAAAAACATATTTTCTTCCCGAAACGGCTTTTAGTTTTTCTTCGTTTTACATAATATATTTTCTCCTCCCGTCCGTTACTAAATCTCCAGAAGATTTATGGCAATTGTTTAACTATTGTGTCTACTAATTAGTCGTTTAAAGGTATATGATACCTGCCTTATCTGTATTATCTTGCACGTTTCACAAACCGGAATCCTGATCGGTTACGTGAAAAAACAGTGTTTTAGGCTGTTGGGATTCTTGGCCGTTTTTTTTCTTTTGTACCTCCTTCACAGTTTGCTAGCTCTTGACACATCGCACGTATGACTAGCAAGCACAAAACATATGAAAAAAAATATACAAGGCGAAAAACTGAAACTTTACAAATTAATGAATCGAAGTCGAATTCAAAGATAGATATTTAGTCTTGATATACTGAATCGGATTCTTCTACCATCAATAACAAAATACATATCTCGTTTGTCTTGAGATCGCACGAGTGACTGCTGAACATAAGGTCCTGGGTTCGATTCCCGGTTCGGGCAAAGTGTTATTGGGTTTTTCCATCAGGAATCTCTCAGTAGCAACCACGGAGTCTGGATTTGTGTACAGTTTATGGCAATAGGCTCGCACCCCATTACATGGGACTTAAAACATAACTGGCGAAATGTGGGTGTACTACTATAGGTACACCTCTGCCTAATCCTTCGGGAATAATAGGCGTGATGTTCTGTTATGCCCTTATAACTAAGGGCATAACAGAACATCACGCCTATTATTCCTCCTCCTCCTCCTCCTCGTTATTCTGGTTTAGACTGAGCAACACAACTACAAATACAGAAGAATTTTATTACAAGTCTCGTGCAGAACATTGGAAATTCTTATATAACAATAACGGCAAATTGGATATTTGGAATCAATTTAGTTCTCCGATCAAATTGCTCAATTTTGGCCATGCGATGCTCGCTTTTGCAATAATTTAGCTGGATAACAACTGGATACCATAAACGTAACCTACTGATATGGTGAGCTTTTAATCATACGTTGTTAATAATTTCAGTGTCAGTTCATTTAATTTCCTAACACTGAAATGATATACTAGTAATTGGAGCATCGATAAGCTATGAAATGATCTGAAATGAATTTACTACTTCAATCTATAAGAACCTATCTAACTAAGTAATAGATTCCAAAACTTATTTTTTTACATTTCAGGAAGGTTACCAGCAGACTAATAACTTTATAGTAATTTATTATAAACTAATTCTCTAATTACAAACCCCCACAGACTACAAAATATCGTCAAAATTTTCTATAGGTATTATCGCTACAATACTCTAGAAAATGCTCAAAAAAAGCGACGTAAGATAAACATGACAATTGCGATCCTGTCGATAAAACAACACTTTATCTGAAAACGAACAATAACAAAACAACAGCTGCTGACATAAATAAATGGCAGAATTATTTTCCACTCACTGCTACATAAAACAAAAAATAACACTACAGCGAGTGCTGTACAGTTTGTTTGCGATGCGATGCTTCGACAGTCCCCGGCAATTTTCATTTACCTAGCTTTGTTTGAGGACATCAGCAAAGCAAATTTTTCAATTGTGATTTACTGTCCTCTGAATACATTTTAGATTTTATTGGAATTTCAAACAGTCAATGCAGCTTGGTGAAAGAATCTAACAGTGGACTCCAAAAAATCTACTGTTAGGCATAAGCTTTATCAGATGGATGGGATTCCCACGGTAACTTCTACCAAAAACAACACGTTGTACACAATTTTAGAACGTATACGCTGTTTCTGTCTCATTTTAAGACTAAACAGACTTAAAGTACACAATTACCTAAACAAAGCCAGTAAGAAAATCAAATTATAAAATCTAAACTGGCGTTCCCTAGACACGCCATGTAACGTAGTCATATTGAATTTCTGCATGAGCGCAACGAAGCATCCCAGCTAATAAACTGACATGGTACACGAAGCATACTGGTAGAGTGGCAAGCTTTCAAATGTTTTACACTATAATAATAATTCAATCATATTCAGAGATTGTAATTGTAATTGTCCGTGTAAAAAGCATCAGTAACTTTAATGAAATTCTAACGTTGAATACCATAAAGACGTGCGGATCACCAAGTTACTCACAGTAGGCTTTATTTCGCGGCGTACTCTATGCGCCAAACAATTTCTTTGCGGTTTCTAAACCCGACGGAAAACAAAGGTTTATTCTCAATTTCATAGGTTTCATAAAATCGTTTTAAAATGGACGTTTAGCGTACAGCCTTTAAAATACCTGACAAAGACTGTTTTATCAGTTAACATCTAAGGTAGATAGATTAGAAGAAAATAAAAGGTTCATAATACTCTCAACATGGAAAAGCCTCCATTGATTTTAATAAGACAATAGTTACCAGACAAGACCTGCCACTAAAGCCACAATGGACTGAGAACACTAGAAAAGTAATTAAGCTTCACACCTCTATAGAACAAGTCTTTAGAAACTATTCAGCCACACTACAAACTAACACGAGCACAGTTTCCTGATTGCATTATCTTGAGCGAAGACCAAAACAGTCACAACTGATGGAAACTATTGCTTGTTTACCTATACTATATTGGGAGTTTGTATATATGTGGCGGGTAATCTCCGGAACCACGGCACCTATTTAAAAAATGATTTCACCATTTGAAAGGTACATTATTCCAGAAAGAAATAGGTTACTTTTCATCGGGGTAACCGCACATAGAAATTAGTATCATACATTATTCTTTTTCGTTTTTTTTTGTTTCTTCCCGGATCAATCTTTCAACTTATAAATTTGAAAGACGTTATTATTATTTTTAAATGACAAGAAAATGTTCAGCTACGAGAATAAACTTAAAATTCTTAGTGCAAAGATTTCTCTCAGAATATGTGATTACTTTCACAAGCTAACAATTTTGCACCGCTAAATGATATACGAGTAGGTATGGAAGCACAGTGAGACAATTTGCATATGAATGTAATATTTTGCATAGATGTCCGGGGCTTTAAATTCAAATTGACTTTTCATAGGATTTATAGAGAAAAATTACTTTGCATGAAGTAAATTCACTTTTAAAGTTTCATTTAAAAGTGAATTTACTTCATGCAAAGTAATTTATTATATATTATATTTATTTTAAAGTTTCCTTTAAAAGTGTTAAAGTGTTTTTTCAAACACTACGAAATTCTATGTATTGATAAGAAGAAAGAAACTTAATTAACTTTCGTCTAGTTTATAATGTAAGAATCAAATCAAACTTTAAAGGTTTCAACAACTTAAACGTTCACGCTTGAAGCGAAACCATACAAATTGTTGATTCAAATGAAATTAACTTGAAACCAAGAAGTTGTTATTGACTTCGTAATTTATTTCCAACGTTTTTCACTCCAAACGAAAACGCTCCGATACATATAACGCTTTATTTATTTGAAGAACAAGCTTTTCAAAAAAATATTTGTGAGTTCATTAATCATGTTCGCAACGATTGTCTCCAAAGCTAACAATTCTAGGGTGTTTATAACATTGGGTGTGAGCGGATGTGTCGTCGCGCCGCCAGTGATTATGTCTAACGCAGGGATAGGAGAGTGGCCGAGCAGCCGCGCGCGCAGCAGTCGACGCTCCACATGCGCCGCCTGCGCACCCCGTGCTGGGCGAGGTGCTCAGTAGAGAAACCAAACGAAGCAAAGTTAATACCGTTACAACACCGCCGACATTGGCCAAGTAGTCGCGCCTCCCTTCTGTCCAATCTGTGCGATTAGGTCTTTCTGTTCTGTTTAAGCTTCAGTTTACAATTATTCTCTCTCAGTTACCTGTCCTCCTGTTAGTTTAGTGTTTACTCTATCATTTGCTGGTTTTATCAGTTTGGATTTGTATCCAGACTGGTAGTTTCAATTTTTAGGTTTTGTAGGTTACTTATTTCTTTCTAAACGATTTTCGGTGAACAAGTTATGTGTTACGTTTCTTGTCTTTGATATATAGCTGCCGTACTTATGCTTCACAAAAGTAAAGCGTAGCTTGTTCCCACGTAGAATAGCATTTTATCTGCGTCTAGATTACGTTTAGATTAGCTCAGGAACTTAGACCCGTGTGCCGTTTGGACCCTGTGTGACTCGTCTTTGTGATCGTCCCAGTCTTCGCTCCGTCTGTGTTTGTCCTTTCCTTAGGCATGTACACCTTTCATTCTTATGTCTGGGTGACCCCTGAGTAGCGTTATTCCATCAAGCTTATCCTTTGTTTTATGAAATGTTTTATTTTCTTAACCATTCCTGTGATTTCACCCTCTACTGTTGGTGAAATCTTGTATTTAGTACACGTGTTATTTTATTTATAGCTGCTACCACTGCTTCTAAAATATTTTATACTCGTATGTAACATTCCTTTCTAGGTATTTTTCGACTAGCTTGTTTCATATTTTGACTATTTGATATCGTATTTTATGATTTCTAAATGTGTGTATTGTAAATTGCAGGTGTCTTTTTTTATAAAACCATTTATGCTGTTGTGTTCGTCATTTTAATTTAGCGATACGTACCTACATTTAATCGCTACACCTTTACCGATTTGACGTTTTCACTTAGTGTTATTAGAATATGGTTTCTATACATGAACTTAAAATGATGAACACCCAGTTTTCCCAAAAACAAAAGTCGTTCGCGATTCTCCTTCTCCTTGTGTGATCCCTGACTCTGTCCCAATGACGTCGTGTTTTATTTTAGACCGGCAGTGGCGCGCCAGCAGTCAGCCCCAACCCTGGTGTTTAGGTGTGTCGATGTTATCACTTTTTATGCCACTCACAACGCTTGAATAAAACCAGAATTCTTCATCAAAATTTAAAATTCCTCCATCAAACTATTCGAACATTTCCGTCAACTATATTCCGGTTTCATTCAAGTAGTAATGACAATACGACCCCGAATTAACCTTGAGCATCCCCAGAGATTCGCTTGTTTTGTCGTGTGGCTGTTTGTGTACTGTATTGCTTTCCATTGTCTCTGAGCTTGTGACTAAAATGTATATGATATAACCCGATGTGAGCCAAAAACAGCTTTGAATATGTTAATAAAATTAAAACACTGAATATAATGTTAAATTCTGTCCTTACAGATATTAACAAATCTTAAGTGCCGTTCTTTTAGTCATAGATGAGAAAAAGGAAAGTTTCGACGCTAATATGATAGAAGGCTTTAATTTGGGTGTCTTTTGTTTTGTGATCTGCACTTTCATGCGCCCGGAGACCTTTTACACGAGCTAGGGCACTTTAACCCCTTTTTAAGACACGTATAAATTATGAGAAAAAGTAGGATTAAAACTTATTTACAATCCAAATATTTAAAACAAATAAGTAAAATACTCAAGGGTTAATAACTTAAATCTTAGACCTCTGGCAATACTCTGATTGCGGTCGATACGAGTTCCGTACTAACTTTATTTCTATTACTACAAAACCCAATGGAAAGCAATGTAACAGCATTACGAATTCTTGAGCACGCTGCATGTAACATAGGTATCCGATATCTTTTAGCTAGAATACCCAAAATAGCATGCTCTGAAATTTGAAAACTGTCTACTTCATTACACTTGGTTTGATTGGCAAACAAAGTTTCTACACATCGGTATCCTACACCCAATACTTGGAAAAAATACTGTTCTCAATTTCAGGACCTTGTATTTTTTATTTCAACTTTATTTTTGTCCGCAACAAACGAGATTTCACGAAAGTTCTAGATTTAAATCTGACATATTGTTCTACAAAGCCCCACGCAAAAGACTGCCAGATAAAATGTTTTGTATTCAGCAAAATATACCTAGTTTGTGAATCTTGTGGGTGGGATTTCGTATACACCGTATTTCATCATGCAAATTTTTTACTGTTTTAAGATAATGCAATTAAAATCACTTTTTTTACTTTAATAATTTTGCAGTAGTTAAAATCGTGCAATTAAATTTTCACATTCATACAAGATAGTTTTACGAATAGCTGTAGCTGTTAGTGAGTTAACTAAGATTATATAACTTCGATAGACTAACAATGTACAGCATTACATAGTTAATTTTAATTAGATTTACAAAGTTTGCTTAGATATAGTTGTATGACATGAAAAGTTAAAAATCTTGAAGCAAGTATTATTAAGAATGTTGTAAGTTTGTTAACAAGATAATACTTTAGGATGAGAAGGTAATTTGTTTTAATTATCCGAAGTTTTTTGTTTTCTACGATAATATTTTTCAAGTTGTACTACTTGAACTGAAAATTATGGATCCAAGCGATATTATTGGATCAGAACAAGAGAACGGAGTCTTTAAAGGGGGACTCAGCCGAGAATACCTATCAAAGATACATATTTGAATTGAAGCGTTGATTGAAAATGGTGTCCTAACAGCTTCCAAGCTTTCAATGGTAAATGGAGTTAATAAGGACATTACAAAAATGGAGCTAATTGAATTGTTGAACGTGAAGCTTGAGCTGCAAAATATATCAGGTTTACTAAAGATTTTCCAGAAACTTATTTTACTTTGTGCTGTGTACAGGAGGCTGGCTGACGAAGATGACGAGCTGTCAGAGGTCCAGCCGGATGCCGTCCCTCCTGAGGTCCGGGAGTGGCTGGCTTCCACCTTCACGCGGCAGCTGGCGACGGCGAAGCGGAAGTCGGATGAAAAGCCCAAGTTCCGGTCGGTTGCGCACGCGATCAGGGCTGGCATCTTCGTGGACAGGATCTACAGAAGGGTCACCAGCACTGCTCTTATGCAGTTCCCTCAAGATGTCATTAGAGTGCTTAAGGTGAGTCATTCATTTTAATATCACATAATAGTAGGCGACGATGAGAAGGATGTGCTTGAGTCGTATCAAAAGAAATAGCGGAAAACAGAATTGTGTAGTGAAGAGAGTTGGAAGCCTGGGACCATACAAGCTGGTCGTTAGTTAAAATATAGGATCGATGCGAGAAGTACAAAACCTGTCAATGTTGCGATGCTCGAGGATACATATGTCCAGCAGTAAATGTATTTCGGTTGAAAATAGTGAAGTTAGAGATGTTTGCGCATAGAAGGACTTTTTTGACAAGCATTTGGGCAAAAAGCAAATTTCAAAATATTAATGTCTGTTCGTTCGTTCGTGCCCTACAGACTCCTAAACTACTAAACCGATTTTAATGAAATTTGGCACAATTTTTCTACATACGCCAGGGATGTATTCAGAACAAAAATCTGAAAAAGGCATTGCAACACACAACTAGTTACCAAATAAAATGGCATAGATATTTTTTTTTCAATCCCACGTTTTTATAATCTAATAAGGTTTGACACAATAGAAATCCGTCTGTACTACGAAAGAATATCGATTTTAAGCCTGATCAGATACACAGTCGAAGCAAACACAAATTGAAATTCTATCACTAGTCCAAATACACCGATATTACCTTTCAAAAGGAAAACTCAAACAAAATTCCGTTACAAATATTGAGTCACGTACTTCAGTTACCATTTATTCAATATCTCCAAACTAAATTAATAACCGCGCGTTGAATTTGTCTATTGAAGTTACAGTTGGAATTCCAAGTGAACAATTAGAACGTTAGGATACCACAGGAGTGTTTCTGAACAAACCAATTACTTCTGGAAGCTTCTCGTAATGAGAATGTTGGTTTTGTTAAAGTGATAGGAGTTTCGATAGATTTTGAGGCTTTAACTGATGGTGTCTATTTTTAAAGGTATTTTAAAGTATACAGGGTGTAAACAGCCTCATCACGAAGCCGTCAACCAAGCATTCTGTACATCAAACGAAGTAACTTTACGCAAAAATTATTGCTGGGAACCGACTTTTTTTTGGGGTGAAAAATCATGTTTTGTGGTAAAACTCAATGAAACGCATTCAAAACATTGTGCTGATGGATGGATTGAATAGTAAGGGGGTCGTAGAAGTGTTTAAAGTAAAAATCTTACATTAAAACCTTGTTTTTAAAAAAAGAAACCTTGTCAAAAAGTTGAAACTTTGACCCCCAATATCTCCGTAACTAGAAGGTTCCCAGGTATGGTGGAGAACAAAAAAAAACGATTCTCTTTCTTGTCTACGGTGGTCATGCTAAGCGGGCTGACCTCCAGAACCTAGTTTGTACAGTTTGATGCGTAATACGATGCCACTTGTTAAGACTGGTTGTCGGACTTTCGGCCCTGATTACCTATAACGACTGTCAAAGATCTACAAATATAGAGCAGCGGTGGCCCAGTGGTGGCGGCCCCGACTTACGAACAGTAAGTTCAAACCCAGGCACGCGGCATTACTTTGTGTAATTTATTTCATCGCCACTGCTCTCAAAACGGTGAAGGAAAACATCGTGAGGAAACCGGCATGTCCTAGAACCAAAAATTCGAAGACATGTGACATCTACCAATCCGCACTGGGCCCGCGTGGTGGATTATAGCCCATACGCAAAATACGCGCTTTGACGTGGAGTTGCGGACACCAGCCCGTTATACAATACAATACGATCTACAAATAACAGCCGGCACCAAAGTGCTTTCCAAGGCATGGAGGAAACTCGGTATGTAATGGGCGGTCACCCATCCACGGAGCAACCTAGGCAAGCGCAGCTTAGCCTGAAGATCGACCCGAGCGGCTGTTATTATTTAGTCACCAGCTGTACTTCTAAATTATCAATGCAGTGCAGTTGGCTAATTAGCGCTAAGGGGTTGATTCGGGTGTAAAAATACTAAATTCCTTTGATTAAAATTTAGTTCAATTTGGGCTGATTTTTCTAACATCGGATTAAAACTGTAAGTGTAATTACAGATTTAAAATTACCAAAAATTATTGGGCGTTAAAAAAACAGTCCATGATAAAATAATAATAGTTATAGTTTCTAGAATTCTTTAGTTAACACACAGATAGGTATGATCCAAAGATATTACAAGAAAAACTTACAATTCTAGGTGTTATTAAACAATGTAACTTATAAACTAATGTTAGCACTGAGTAGAAATGCCTTAAGGCTAGGGTATCTGCTAAATTAGCAACTCTGTTTGTGGTGGTTCAAACTTCGTTTGAAAAACTGTTAGAATAAAGTTCTAATCAGCATGCACTACAAAGTGGTTGTTACGTCAATCATTGCGGGCCGAATAGTGCGAAATGAGTGGTTTTTATTTAATTGTAGCCTAATAAATCATTAGATCAAAATGCCAATTGTACACTTTGTGAAGAAAAAGGTGACAGATATTTGTGTGATACTAAAACTGAATGCCGTTTAAGAGTAGTTACGAAATTTCAAAGAAAAAATGCTTCACTTTGAATATTTTTTTCATATAGTAATAATAAAGTTAGAATTATTTCAATTGTACCAATAAAAGTTTAGAGTCTAATAAGCAACATATATTTTTTTGCACATTTATATTCACTCATTAAAGAAGAGTTACATGGACAAAACCTCTCGTTAGCAGATGCCACCCCCTTAACCGTTTGGCTATGAGACTGGACCATAAATGACTTAAAGCACTTTATTCCACATTCCATAAAAAGGCTGAATTTTAAAAATTACTGCTGTGACTTGATTTTGAAGGTTCCTACACTTTGTACAGTAATGGAGCTCTGCTTTCAACATTCTGTGAGTGACACGTTCAAAGAGCGGTCTTTTTGCAGCGTGACCTAATTTTTGCTTTAACTCCGCTTATAAAAACCACAGCAGGATGTTGGAACTTTTCAGAAGAGTGTTATGGTTTTTTCCTCATTACGTTTGATAAAAGGATAATAAAGACGTAAAACGGTATGCGTGGAAAAGATAAGGTGTACAGATAGAGCAGAAAGCTGATTCCCTCTTGTGGGAACATAACAGGCCGGTTTTGTTGTTGGTGTTTTATAGTAAACTAGCTGTTGCCCGCGATTTCGTCCGCGTGGAAATTTTGATGTGTAAGTAAAAAAAGATAGCCTATGTCATTCCCCAGGATATAATTTATCTTCTTGCCAAATTTCATTACGATCCGATCAGCCGTTTAGACGTAAAAAGGTAACAAACAAACAGACTTACTTTCGAAGTATGGATTAAGTTTGGAGTTCGGAATGTCGAAGTTCAAAATATCGTTGTACAGTCGTGGTCTTTTCCGCCTGACCAGTTAAACATTTTTTTGCTTAAATCATGCAGAGGCGCCGTTGAAGTTTGGGCAGATTAGGAAAGCGTCAACTTTGGCGCGCAAAATAACAATGACTCTCGTTTGGCGTGCGTCGTCAGTGCGCTCGGCCGATCGGCATCTTTTCATTCATTTTTTCTATACATAGCCAACGGGGCTGGGCTAAAGAACGTTTCTACGTTGCGAGTGCAAGCAAAAATTAGCTTAGTGGTGATCAGGCGGGAGTGTCCTCGATAGTAAGTTTAAAGCTAAAGTACAGAATTTCTAAGTATGCAAGGTAATGTTTATAGTTCTGAGAATAGTTCGTAATTAACTGCATCGTAATAACAAACTGTCAAAGTGGTGAACATCGAGATTCATTCCCAGACTTTCTTAATAAAGTAAGACACAATAATATAATTAATTTCATAAAATAATTGAAACATAATGAACAAATAAATAACGTATTCGAAGAACTAAACTACATTTGCCTTTGCCGTTTAGTTCATTCGCACACCGAACAATTATTTATTAATTAGCAGCGCTCTCTGAAGACGACATTTTAATTTAACAATTATCTATATCATTGGCTGACAAATCCTCTCAAAGCTCACTTACAATGAATATTTAGAATCGTATCTTACTATAGTTAATGGCCCCGGCTTCGCCCGCGTGGAGTTCGGTAATTATCCCACGGGATCGTACCACCGGGATAAAAAGTATCCTATGTGTTAATCCAGCAGGCCTAGCCAAGTTACAAACGTTTCGTATCGATTCTCTTTCTATAATCGTAAACGCCTCGGCGTAAGCGATTGTAGAAAGCGCTAAATTGGTAGCCAAGTTGACACGACTGAGTCGATCGCTCGTTCTCTAATGTCTGTAGAAAAAATCTACACTTTAGTCTATGGTTAGCGTTCCTACCAGAGTTTAGCGATCAACATTGTAGAAACGATAACATTCTATTCTATCATTTTGAACGATGTAAACTTGTCTACGAACTTTCTATTCGTTTGTGTTGATCACGTGATTTAACGTTGAGATGATGTCATTCCCATTCATTTGAATAGTTTTCTACTAGCATTAACGATTGTAGATTGTCGACTTGGCTAGGGGTGCAGGTTATAAACTATATGTGTACCAACAGTAGTTCAAGCTTGAAAGAGTAACAAACATCGTAACAAACTTTCGCATTATTTATAAGTACTAGTAGACTAGTAGACAAGACTTTGCCGTTAATAACGCACATAACGTCTTAACAAAAGCTCAAATTGGTTTAACGTCATCTCTCTCACACATACAGATGTTATACAGGGTGTCCGGCAACGAATGGATAACCTTGAAATGGCCAATAGCAGAACCCATGGCCATTCAGAAAAAAACACGAAAAAAAATCTATCTTATAAAATTTCATCCGCAGATGTTAGGCGGCCTGCTTATGAACGGATTTTTTTTTGCTTCAGTAATTTTTTCTCCTTGTCTACATTAATAGCAATAATCCACTATTTAATGGCAGATACAATTATGAATTGTACCATTATCAAATGTACTTGAAACCGACATTATTTTAAAATTATTGGTCACTCATGTATGCATAATTTTTTTTTTACCCAAGATGTTTAAACTTTGTTTAAAAATTAATTCATAATAATTTTCCAAAATAAATGAACTTGCTTACAGGTACTACTTATGATAGATCTTTTTGGCCATAAGTTCTACTATTAGCCATTTCAAGGTTATCCATTAATTACCGGACACCCTGTGTAAGTCATGTGACCATCTCTTTTCAAAGCCCGATGTGTGACATTCATTCACGCCCGGGTACTGTACAGTGTACATATGAAAGCTGGAAGCTAACCTAGTAACCTAATAACCTTTAGTAATCGAGTCGGCAGTACCTCGCCTGAATTCTGCGTATTTCTATTTATAATGGTAGGATAGGAAATTGTGCAGTAACTAAATTATCAAGCTTATCGATGCCAGTTACAAATGGTGATAGGTCAAACGTTAAGGTGTGGACTAGTCAAAAGTCAGGAGTTTGAAATCGCTACTTAACTTTACACTTAACGTTGGGTAAACAGGAGCAGGATAAATAAGACAAAAATGAAAATCAATCATTTATTTCAAGTAGGCCAGTTACAGGAACTTTTGAATTGTCGAAACAAAGATGAAAATTAAATGTAGCTACAGTCCCAGTCACAAGACATAAAAACTGTGAAAGTACTGTAGTTGCCCTTTACCTACCGTAGATCTCTATGGAGAAGAACGGGCAAGAAACTCCATGGACACTCTTTTAAATCAAAATATTGTTACAAAATCTTGGTTACATCATTCATGTTGAGATGGTATTTTATGTGAAAACAATGTAGCAAGATATGCACGTTAAAAGTGTCCATACTAAAAACAAAAAGTACAATTCAAAAATAAACATTCAAATAAGCCATGTCCATGACCAGTCACAACTGACAGCGCCCGTTCACGGACATGACGCATGGATCAGCACCATTCAACTCAACCATTTTGAAGGGAACTAAATGATCCGACACACGCGCCACAATACAACTTAGAGATTTCTTGTAATTTTATTGCACCTATGTTCTGCAATGGAAGACAACTCAATATCGGCATGAATTATATGGGAACATTTCATGCCGTAATAAACATAATTATGCGTTTAGTGAATACCCATGACATACCGAGTTTCGTCCGTGCTTTGGAAAGCACGTGGAGCTATTGGTGCTAACGGGCTTTAAGTGCTACCATTCGTGGAGGGCATTTTAGTGCAGCCCAACTCTTTGCCTCGAAAACGTAAGCTCCTTGCCTTTTTTTTTCCGATGGGAAATCATCAAATGACTTCTCCCGCTCTGGGCGAAGCAGGAGGTAGTGTCAGACTTTTACTGACTAAAAACCCATCCATGTTCCTTAATCGCCCTTTGTGTTCCGGGGCCACGGTATCTCTTTCGAACAGTCCCGCAACCCCGGTCAGCTCCTTGCCTCAAAAACTGTTTTTAACATTACCTACATTACAGTAATTCCTTGGCTTTTTTGAATATTAAAGCTTAAAATAGTTATTTAAAGTTATCAACGGTTCACAAAGTCCATAAATACAACCAGAATGTTAAAGTGTCTCCATTTATATAAGCGCTCGGTTTAAAGTTAAATTTTGTTCGCGTCACCAAGCCATTGTGACACTTTGTGGTAGAACTGAAATAGGTGGAAATCCATTTTGGAAAACAAAGTACTGTTATGAAATAATGTAGTTTGAATAATCGGATATATTAATACTGTTGAAATACAAATAGAATTAGCGTTTTTGGGTTGATTAAGGGAGACACAGAACCAGAATAAGACTTAAGTATCCTTTTTTCTATTTTTTTAAGTACGTAGAAAGATCATATTTTCTAAACTATGCGTTTTCCCTGTTTAGGTACTCAAAGAAAATGTGACAGAGAGCACAAAATGTACATTTTCTCGTTTGTTCACCTTGACAAAATTTCTTTATAACCAAGTGTGAGTATTTTAAGACTAAGGATCGATTCATACCTCTTGTAGTCTTGTAGTCATATTGTGGATGAGATATTAAGTTTCAACAAAATTAATTAATTAACTTCGTAAATGGACCCTTGACCCTTGTTAGGACTGGTTGGCGACCTTCTTAAGAAGGTCGCCAACCAATCCTGGTCACTCAGTGGTCACGTATTAAATATTCACGATCAAATAACTAAGGGTTGAACAAATTAACTCTTACAAAGAGCAAGATTAATTTGTACACGCGAACATTTATCTTAATTCAGTGAATTACACGCAGAGGCGCGCAGTCTGTTGTAGTGGAATTTATGGAGTGGTCCAACCATTAGTAGTTGTTGTAATAAAGAATTTCGTCTTTTGTAAAGCTTTGGAAACTAATTTTTTACTTGAAAAGATTTTGATACCATATCGGCAAATATTACCTAAGTATAATGTCAAGTGTAGTAAATAATCAAAAAGTCTTCATAAAAGTTTAAGGTCCAACTGATGGTCAAAATGGGCATAAGTCCTGCAGAATTGAAATATATCACAAATAGGAGCTCATGGTAATAATAACAGCCGAGTCGATCTTCAGGTTAAGCCGCACTTGCCTAGCTTGGTCCGTGGATGGGTGACCACCCATTACATACCGAGTTTCTTCCCTTCAAACAACTTTAAAATTGCCATTAAATACGCCATCGGAGGGGATTTGTCCATTACAATCTTGATTTCTGTATTTATTATTCTGTACTCTGTGAAAACGCATGTTCGTTACGAGTTCGTGAAATCGCGCAAAAATAAAGTTGCTGCAAGATGGATTTCTGAATACTTTAAATAAAAATGCTATTAAGCATTTTATTGGAATTGCGTTCGAAGAACATCTAAGAGTTGGGTGCTGCAGCAATTACAAAAAAGGTCAGCGATTATCATTACATTAGTGAATTAAACAAAATTTATAAATGCAATGACGAACGAATTTCGTAAGAGCTTCATTAAAATGAAGAGCTGGCCCAAAGTTTTGATAAGCCTGGGCAAATTATCAAAAAAAAACAAAAACAACAAGAAATACTTATTACATCGGCTCCCTTTATGCCTTTAAAAAAAGCCATGCGTTTGATCATTTACCGGGAAAGAAAACGAAATGAGCCTAGCCTACCAAAAAGTTTACATGACTTGTTCCAGATCAGTATGCTAAAATTGAAGGTGAGCCATTTAGGACATTTAGACGAAATGACATCATTCTTGATTATTCATTCTCAATTACTTTAAGCTTTCGGAGTTCCGTACATCGCAATGATGAACATTCTCACACATGCAAATGATGTACAATAAGAATAGTAAATAGCACACGTAGAATTCAGGAAGAAGACATGCCGGATACCCGCAGAGACTCCTATGTAGGAAAAAGATCCCGAGAATTTCAAGAATTTTAAAATACATTTGCTAGCTCAATGTATCCAACGTTGAGCTAGAATTTCTAATTTTGAAACGAACATTATTTTACTCTCTTTCTGCAACGAAGAATTCTCTAACACCATTACTAACAAATGGTGCTGCAAATGCACTTTGCATATAATTTGAATCATGGGCGGAATAGTTTTTAATGCGAAAACCGACAATTGCTAATCCAACTAAACAAACGATACTGATAAGCATTTTTTTTAATTCTTCGATTTATTCTGTTCCTGTATGTTAGTCCAGTTAGTAATTTCTGATTTCCTGACACTTTTAGAAGTAAACAAAATTTAAAATATTTACAGATCATTAAAAACTTTGGCATTCAAATCGTCTTTTAAATTGAGTTCTGATCTCTATTCATAATTTCACTAAAAGTATATTAGGTATAGGCAACTGCAGGAAAGAACACACATCTAAACCAGAACCATTTGTTTCAGACGCTGGATGAATGGTCTTTCGACGTCTTTGCCCTGCACGAGGCATCAGGCGGAGCGCCCGTCAAGTACCTTGGTTACGAGCTCCTGAACAGATACGGCATGATACACAAGTTCAAGGTACGTCACCTAACATCAGTAATTGGAATTATTTTACAACTCTTGGAAGCAAAAAAAAAAAGAAATAGCGAAAAAATATTAGGAGAAAGAATCAACCTTGCTACCTGGATACAGATCCATGGCATGGAGTTTTAGGTAGTGAAACTTGTATTCACTACCTAAAAACAAAAACAAGACTATCATACTTTGTTTAAATGAGTCGTGTCTTAAATATCTGCGAAAACCACTCCAATATGAGTATTTTGTTTTAAAAAACAGGAACCGCTTTCATCACTCATTCCTAAAATTCTAAAAAAAAGAACAACAAAATTATGGATGAAAGACTCTAAATTGCCAGGAAACATTAACTTTCTTAAAAAATACACACGCAATTGTTGCAAAATTTTACAACTTTACCACAATAACACAGATCTAAATAGTGCCGCTTTAACAAATTTAGTGTATTTACAAGAATATAAAGCATAATTTCATACGGTAAACGCGCAAGTTCTACAAAAAATTCAAGCATTCTGGATCAAATTATTTGCGAAATTAATCCAAGTGCTATTCAGTGTGACTAGATTCTACTTCAACATAGAAAAACAGATGCAGCATTTAAACCAAATGTCTCTGATAGCGTGCTATGTTCTACCATCTGAGACCAGTTGAGAAAATTTTTAAGTTCTTGGTTATAGAAGGCCATACTGCTGAACAACTCGCTCAACGTTTACTAGATTTCTTAAGTAAGAACGGCATTGATAACAAAGATTGTCGTGGACCAAGCTTTGATGATGCCAGCAATATGAGCGAAATACGGCGGCCTGCAAGCACGAATTAAAGAAATAAATAAGTATGTAGAATGCATTTCCTGTCTTGCAAATTCATTCTGTTGCTAAGTAAGCGAAAAATACAGCGGCCTGCAAGCACTAATTAAAGAAATAAATAAGTATGTACAATGCATTTCCTGGCTTGCACATTCGTTCTGTTGCTAAGTGAGCAAAAAATACAGCGGCCTGCAAGCACGAATTAAAGAAATAAATAAGTATGTAGAATGCATTCCCTGTCTTGCACATTCATTCTGTTTCTAAGTGATTGTGTAGTGAAGTGCAAGTGAGTGATTTTTTTAAAATCTTTATAAGATTTTTCCGCTTCTACGAAAGCTCTTACTTCAAAAATTCCGATTTTGAATAAATCACAATCCACACATATTTGCACAGATGCTAATGCCAAGGTACTTTTATGAAGTTTTACTATCTATCAAGCAAGTTTTAGATGAAATTTCTAATAATAAAGCTCAAAAGGCGGAGTGCCGTTACCAAGCTTACGGACTAGCTTCAAAGATGAACAAGTTGGAAACGGGAATAGTGACAATTACGTGGAATAGAATTCGAGGACGCGTGCAAGGGACTAGTGCGTCGTTTCAATCGTCGACCTTAATACGGGACAAACCCTTTACGAATCATCATAATATTACGGATATTTTCAAACAATGCGATCTACATTTTCAGATATTGAACCAAAAGCCAAACGGGATGACCCAACAAACCTAGTATTCACAAGCATTCTAGAAAACTGGACAAATATCTTCAGTGAACTACGACCATTTCAGCGGTTCTAATACATTTGACGATTTTTTTCAAAAAGAATCATCTGGTAAATATTTAGAAATTGAGAAGTTTGTTGACAGTATTGAGACCATACTATCTGATTAAGATAAACGCACGAAAGCATCCTACTCGTAAAACTAACTCGTGTTTTGGAATATTTTGACAGTTAAAATCTATTACAGCATACATGATTTTGAAAAAACTCCAATTATGGTCAGTGCTTATGCAAATGATTTTAGACAGTCTATTGTTTTAGTAATTTGCCGAGCTGCTCAAAACGGATGTGTGAATTTAGAAATTGCTCTGCGCTTTATTTGTCTCTCATGATCACTAACCGAAGTGGAAAATGTTAATTTTTCACATTGAAGCGTATACGAACCAAGGAAGTCAAGAACGTCTGAATCATCTCTCTTTCATGAACATAGAATATGTTTTGCTAAGAGAAATTGATAGCCCATATGAGATCTAGAAAAGTTACTTGTAAAACTTAAAAAAATATATTAGTGAAACTGATATATCCATAACTTGAAGGATAACATTAGCTACTCCTAAAAACAGAAATTCCTTTTCTGGGACATGTTCTATCTTTTGATAAGGAGCATTCGAACGAAGAACTTTTCAAAAAGATACAGCTAGGGTAAGATCGAACATATTTTTCGGTCCAAAACGATACCTAAAAACCCGCCTTTCTACCAATGTGCCCTGCCAACGATGACCTACGGTGCTGAGACACATGATAGAATGCATATGGTGAGAAAATGACAAAACAAAATGACCATTTTGTTGTATAACATTTTTATTTGTCGGTTTCAAATAATAACGGTCTTCCGCAAGCCTTCCGGTTTCGATCCCTATAAGGATAATATTATGGAAAATAAAAGAGAATTTGTGTTCTATATGAGATTTTAGTTGCTTGTATTGGCAACTACAGACTTTCTCAAATTATTATGCCTTGTGACTGTGACTGTAGCTTAACTTTTTCTTGACATTCAAAAGTGCCTGTAATAGTCTAATTTGATTGAAATAAATGCTTGGAGTTTGAGTACTAATTCGTTGCACTTTTCTGATTACTTTGTTAAGTAAAGAACTAAAATGAACGATGCATGCAATTTGATTATTTAAGTTAAAAATGTGAAGACAGAAAAAGCAATAAAGGTTAATAATCTTCCCTTTAAAATAAATTGTCACCTAATATAAAACGATACTGTATTCTGAGCCTGATGAACTCGAGCAAAAGCATTTGGAGAATCAATTGGGCCAAATCTACTCTGTGAAATGTCGATAAGTTAAATTAACCTTCATTTTGGAAGACACTAATCCAATTTGTCGGTTTGTTACTCCCCGGGAAGTTTACCTTCCGTCCTTTCATTTATCTTTTGATTCATTTTAAGAAAGAAGCTCAAAAGATCCAACTAAGTGAATTCTGCTAATGTGTTTAATTCAAGTAAGTATATTTTTAAGCTATTCAATGATTTTTCAGATTTAAATATATTTATTATAAGACAGTAAATCATTATTAAATACAAACATGTATCCGTAATTCCCCAAAAATATTAATTTTCAAAAATTATCATATCCAAAAAGTTTAATCTCGTTACATTATTTTAATATTAAAATTGTGATTTCGGGAAAATATCACCAGGGGAAGTCTTGATGAAAGTTTTAATAGACTCCAACGTTAACTTAAAAAGTTTCAGTATACGTGTTGGAGGTAATTTTGACGAGCGGTATACATACTTTTTTATGGTACGGAAAATTTAACAAAATAATAACGTGGGAAGGCATTCTAGTAACGGCTTATAAACAGTTATTGCTGTATACAATGTTTCCAAAGAACCCCCGAGGGTTTTTATTACAGCATCATTGTTGTCAACTGCTTTTGTTATTCAAATTTCTTTAATTTTAATTCAACGAGAATGCCGTGATTATAAGATTTAAATAAATTGAGGATTTCCTCAAGGGAGTTTATTAGGTCTAACATCGTTTTCATTTATTTTGTCTCTGCAAACAACGTTAATAAGTTCTGCGAACTAATTATGGTAGTGATTTACAGTAACATGTCGGAAGACTTACTTTATTTCCAGCGCTCGCGGCAGTTCTGCATGATAGAAATGGGGTTTCCGAGTGTCTAAGTTAAGAAGATAGCGTTGTAAGCTGTGAACTTACCATAAATACAAATAGGACTTTTATTTCAATACGCAGATCTTATGCCTGTTTAGGCTAGGTGGTTTCAGAATTTTCAATTTGAAAATGACTATGTTATAAACATATTTTGATAGTTGATTATCAATAACCTACGTACGGAGTTTTAATTAAACTTCAGTGAGCATAGAATACCAACTTAATTATAGTTAGGGCAAACCATTTATTATTAAGAAAAAACTTCAATCACTTTTTTTGTGAATGCTGGTTAATCTGAAATTGGCGACTGCAAACACTGTATACTTAAGATATGTTGTACTCAGAAGCTGGTGAACCTTTATTAGTAAATAAATAAATAAGCCCCAACAAACAGCCTATCCCGTAGCAGTTCTGCTGGCAGTTTTTTCTTAAACATTAGTTCCCTGGTCTATCTTTTTATACTCATATTTCTATTGTCTGTTATTTATATGTAAATATAATCAAACAATAGTTGATAGAGCAAGACGAAGCTTCCCTAACCGAGCCTTAACTAAGCTACGAAGTTTACAACTCGTCTGAGGCTTATATCTCAGGAAAAAACTGTAATGTATGTATGTGTCTGTATTTTATACATCATAAACTGGTTTTTCTTCACCAGGTACCCCCAACGACGCTGGAGAATTTCCTCAACAGGATAGAGGAAGGGTACTGCAAGTTCCACAACCCTTACCACAATAACCTCCACGCCGCTGACGTCGCACAAACCGTTCATTACATGCTGTGTCAGACTGGACTGATGGTAAGAAAGATTTTAAAGTAGATAAGTAAGCAAGGATGTCATGGGGAGAGGCCTTTACCCAGCAGTGGGATAACGCAGGTTAACAGTAACAGTACGTAAAGGTCGAAATTGTTTAAAATATTCAATCTGTAGTGTGCAATTGCTAATGATATTGTACCCTTCAAAATCTTGTTAGATTTATAATAAGTTTGGAGCACAACCCTGTCTAATAGACAGGGTCCCTTTTACATGGGACTTAAACATGACTGACAGCGGACATAATATGCAGGGCGGATATTACCCATAACCAGCAACTGTTCCTGAAAGTGCTGAACAGATGCCTCTTTCTGTTCCACTTCCCGACCATCTGGAAAGAGGCAGTAGTCGTGGTCCTCAGAAAACCAGGTAAGGAGGACAATGCGCACCCCAAATCATACAGGCCGATTGGACTATTGTCTGTACTTGGTAAAATCTTGGTGAAAAAGCTAGTATGTCGCATTAAATGCCATATTTCGCCACAGGCTAGCAGGAGCCAGTACGGATTCATAACGCAGCGCAGCACCGAGGACATCCTTTGAACGGAAGCAAAATCCAAAGCAAAGTCGGTGCAGCATTGAGCTTATGGGAAAATGGGGTTGAGGTCAAAGCCCAGAAGTTTAAACAAGATCATTTCTGCACCGTTTATCAGACTATAGATCAGCCCTGGAAACCGTCACCCGAGGCGTCTCCCTCCATCTCTTAGCATTTGAAACGCAAAAGAACATCCAGGCACTGAAAAATTGCGGTAAAACCCTTCAGTTGTTCTGGATCAAGGCACATGCAGGGATGGAGGGGAACGAGATGCAGACGTGTAGTCGAAAGAGGCAGCGATAGGAAGCAAAACAAAGCCACACTACGATGGCGCGTTCGTGTTCCACGCGCGCCTCAAAGAGAAGTCAGCAGAAAGAAAGGGGTCCGCTAAGGCCGATGCCTGCCGGGGCTGCGGAACTGTTCGAAAGAGATACCGTGGCCCCGGAACACAAAGGGCGAAGAAGGCACATGGATGAATTTTAGTGAGTAAAAGTCTGACACTCCGTCCCGCTCCGCCCAGAGCGGGAGGAGCCATTTGACGATTTCCCATCCGAAAAGAAAAAAACAAAAAAAGGCCACACTACGACCTGTGTCCGGCTTCATTCGTCAAACGACAAATCGGAATGGAGTCGCTTGACGAATGGAACACAAGATACGGATCAAGCGATACGACCGCAACCACGAAAATGTTTCTCCCTGACGCAATTGCAGTCACATAGTCCGAAAAATTGAGCTTAACCCACTCGTAGTACAAGTGCTTACAGGGCATGGTAGGTTCTTCGAGTACTTGAATCGTTTCAAATGCAAGGAGACCAGGAGGAGGAAAAGTGTTCTTGTGAGCCTTCCAAAAATGACAGCATCTAACACCTGATCACGGAGTGCCCAATATTTGTAATTAATAAACAACCTCGAATTAGAAATGGAAGTAAAATTAGAAAATAAACCAACAATAATGGGAAATAAAATTAAGAAAAAAGATTTTGATGATACTGTGAGGAAATAGCTGCAAAAGTCGTTAAAACTAATACAGTGTAATGAAAATGATATACTTTTATGCATTATCAGAATACATGAAAATGAAAACCCTTAAAATTAAAAATATCAGTTGTCTATAAAATCAGTCATAAAAAAACCTCGAATCGAAAATAGAAATGCAAATAAAATTAGAAAATAAACCAACAATAATAGGAAATAAAAATTAAGAAAAAAAATTTTGGCGATACTGTGAGGAAATAGCTGCAAAAGTCGTTAAAACTAATACAGTGTAATGAAAATGATATACTTTTATGCTTTATCAGAATATATAACCTAAATGTAAAATTATAACTATTGAACTTAATTTTAAGTAATTTAATTTTGTCACCAATTGTAACTCAAATGGAAGAAGTCACTGGCTCCTGAAATACAGGTATTCTAACCTAGCTCTGGAGTCAGGGTCTCACATTTTTCTGTAACCTGTTTTTATGCCAATAAAGAAATTATTATTATTATTATTATTATATGAAAATTAAAACCGTTAAAATTAAAAATATCAGTTGTCTATAAAATCAGTCATGAAAATTTCAAAGTTAATTAATGGTCCTTAACCATTAAAATAATATCTGCAAAAATTTGTAGAAAAGAATTTATAAGAAATGTAATTTGCAAATCGTTCAAAAAGATCCCTGATTACCCATGTCAGAAGGACACTGGCCGGGCAGGAGTGGTTTTTAGCCGGTTCGAGTCCGGCACTACCTCGACTGTCTCACAGCCTGCAAGGTAGTCGAGGTGTCGATGGGGATTTCCCACTCCTGCCAAAAAAAAAACGTGCCTGACAAAATGAGGATGCACTACAGATACACTTCTGCCTAACCCCTCGGGAATTACAGGCTTCATATTTGAATTCACAAAAACAAAATTGTATGTGTTGTGTTACTCAAGATAGTTATACCGGATGACTTTTTTATCACTTTCCAAAAAAAAATGGGTATATTAGGTGAACGGACTAGAAGCTTATGGCATACCTAGTTTATTTTTTTCTTTTTTCCACAGCTTAGAAAAAAAATTCTCTATCATCAAAAAACGCTACAAATTTCAAGTAAACTTTTCATATTAGAACAAAGAAAGAGAAATTTTGAAAAAAAAAAATGAAAAATAACGAATTTCAAATCATACGCAATACGCGTATTTTTTTGGAAAGTGATAAAAAAGTCATCCTGTATAAGATAGTTTAATTAGGAACCACGCTTATACCTCATTCGGAATTTCCTGTAATGTTGGCAGTGTTTGTGATTAATAAGAAAAATATGTGTAGTTTGTTATGTCTACCAAAATAATAACAAAGGATATTTATGGAAATTATAGTTCCATAAATATCGACAAAACTGATATAAGGTCACGATTTTTATCTGTTTTATTTTGACATCAGTGATTTATGTGAATACTTTGGATGCCAATGATGACAAAGACTGATTTCACAGTAATCGAAATAAAATTACACACAAGTTACACAGTTTGGACGAACCATTAAAGGATGGAACACAAGCTTACTAACGAGCTCACTTAGTTTAAACAGCCAAACTTTAACTTGAAGTTAAGAAGCTCAATTAACAAGACAATACTAAAGTCCAGGAGAAACCAAAGCAATTTAACTAGTTTAATCAGAATGGAATTAATGCGCCATCGCAATTTTAACCGATGCTGTTTACTTTGGCGCATAAGACGTACCTAACTTGTAAACAAAGTTTACAAAATTATCTCATTTGCCGTAGAACACTTCCGGCTCCGGCGTAATTTTTACCCAATTTCAACTTCTTTATCAGAATTTAATATTCTCAACTGCTTCTGATTATATGATATAATAACTTAAGCAAATATTTAGAAACAGATGTTTTTTTAGCTGGTGGGTGCACAAAATAATGTAAAGACATGTTCCCAAATAGTTTACTTTAATAGTATTTTTTAATTAAAATGCCTATCCTTCCTTCCTTTGCTTTACTTTTTTTATTAACATACCATTAAGCACATATTTTGTGGGCAGTAATATACACATGCCCTAAACAGTGTTAATTGCATTTACTTGCTGTCTCGAGATATTAGGTAATATTCAAATCATCAATATCATAAGTCTACGGCAGTAAAATTTTCACCAGAACTCATAACAACACCAAAGATCAACAATTCAACTTTTCTCTTTACAGAACTGGCTATCAGACCTGGAGATCTTCGCGACGTTGATAGCAGCCGTGGTCCATGACTACGAACACACGGGAACCACCAACAACTTCCACGTGATGTCAGGATCAGACACCGCCTTGCTGTACAATGACAGGGCTGTCCTCGAGAACCATCATATAAGTGCTGCTTTCAGGTAAGAATTCTTAGATGATAAAACCTTTAAGATGTTTTAGTCTGTTTCTTCACAGAATATTCTGATAGGAATCACCGACCGTTTCTTAAATATTTACTTTTTTTTGTAGTGATTGACGTGTTTTGGCATTAAAATTGGTTTTCACAAACTGGTCATCACTGAATGTAGCTATAATGATGAAGAAGTAATACTAACACACATAACAAGTCAACTACTGTACCAACTGACATGAAACAATGACACTACGAAAAAGACACCAGTATATTAAATATCCCTTTATCAAGCACACGATCCTTCCTTAATGTTTATTGATCAAATCAAATACAGGTAGACATAACATCAAAAAAGAAAAAGATAAACGAAAAATATTCCATAACCCACAAGTACTAATATTTCATGTATCCGAAGTAATCCGAACTATACCCTAGCAAGGCTAGCTCTGTATATTAAAACAGAAAACTAAAACCTTTTCGCTCAGTGTGCGTTGGATCTCGCCGACGATTTACATTTTAATCAAATACAAGCGCGTTCGTCTCTTCGGTATCTTTCTAGACATTTGTTTCAAAGGAATTATACTCGTAGTACTTATTTTTTTTTTAGGTGTTTGTTTGCACTTGTGCAGTTATTTCGATTTCTTGACCAGTTTTTTTAAAAGGTTTATTTGAAACCTTTTAGATTTCGAGTAATTTCGAGTACATACTCGGGGTTGCCTACATTCATTTATTATCTTGTCCATGGAAGGTTGGATACGAAATGAGATTGAATACGAAACTATTCTGGAACTTCACGTGTTTCGCCAATGTGCAGACAAGAAAAAAAAAACTTTTCTACAATTTTTTTTAATGATACATACTGAGGAGCTGCTGCTGCTGTAACTGGATCAAAGACTTGATTCAGAAAACGGTACTCGGACACGGCTCGTATTGTAACAATAATAATGACACATTCTGAGGAGGTTCTCGTTAGGCAGCTGTATCATAGGATTGATTCAGAAAGCGGTACTCCTGGATAAGGCTCGTATTTTTATGAGTTTTCTTTTTCGGGACTCCTGACTGCTGATAGCATGGACCCTGTTCCCGATACCGGTGGGCTACTATTTATTTATTTTTCAATTTAAAAAGATGAAAGAAGAAGAAAAATGAATACACGAAATAATGACACATAGGTACCTATACTCGTATTTTTCCCACGAAGTAATGATTAGCTATAAAATATTAAATAATTCTCTGGCGTGATTTATAATGCATTCAAAAGCTTATTATATCCAAAGGAACCTTTACATAATGATGACAAACGAACAATCAGATAACAAGCTATTCACTGCTTTATAATGACGTCGATTTTCAATACGATACAATATGCTGAACAATTTCTAACTATAGAATATTGATAGCTAAGGTAAGTAGATAATGATGGAAATTCCGAGTAAGCTGATAAAATAATCTCGCTTTTTTAGGGTGTGACAACTTCATAATACGTTATAATTTCCCCCGAGACATGAATGTAGTTATTTTGTACTCGAAGTGTACCCAAAATGAGTATATCCGAAACGTGATGCGTAGTATCTAATGCTATAAATATAAAATATTATCACACGTTTAATGAAAACCTCAGTAAAATATTTAGTTCTTTTTTTACGCGGATTGCTATAATATTGAGTGTTTATTAATACTTTTGTGCCTATCAAGCCTATAAAGCAACGGAAATCACGTACTCAGATAAAACCATAGATTTAAGGACTGGCAGTAGAAATACGATTCTTATAACAAGTAAAATAAAATTCTACGTGCTGACACACGATGTTTACAAGTTGATTTAAGAATAAAAAGTGAAGTCACAGTAATTAAAAAAATCCACAAAGTATTTAAGAAGAAAAGAAAGAAAAAATCATTTGAGGGAAATACAACAGGACAAAACAAAAAAAACTTAACAACTTGCACGTGTTCGAAGACTGAAGGCATCTTAAACAAAACCGATTCTTTCCGAAAATACATAGTTCAACGTTATTTGTCCTTTAAAACACGTAATAAATGATTTTACCAGAAGCAACAATTTCCATAACAATTAAACGCAAAGGAAGCAGTTTTTAATCGTATCAATCAGGTTGAATGTGTGACACTTGATGTAGACATGCCGCTGAGGCAGTGAATGTGTGACACTTGATGTAGACATGCCGCTGAGGCAGTGAATGTGTGACACTTGATGTAGACATGCCGCTGAGGCAGTGAATGTGTGACACTTGATGTAGACATGCCGCTGAGGCAGTGAATGCCCAGCGATCCGCTGTAATTAATGCCTGTCCCGTGCTTTACAAACGTTAAGTTGTAATATAAACGTGAGGATTAGCTTCTATAAACATACACATAGGTACGAATTTTCTTTGGACAGTACAGGACAATTGGGATTGGAAAATGTATTTATTACCTTGTAAATGTCAATTCCAGTGAATTCATTCACAACTTAAAGGGAATGTAATAATAGACCTATTCCAAATATTTGCTGCAGAAGTAAAATAAGTTAGTGGACTTGTTAATTTCAATACAATTAATTGAACAAAACAAAACATCACGCCTGAAAGCCTAGAAGGGATAGGCAGAGGTGTACCTCATAGTTCACACACATTTCGCCAGTTATATTTAAGTCCCATTTAATAGGGGGCGAGCGTATTGCCATCAACCAGGCACAAATCGTGGCTGCGATCGAGAAATTCCGATGGAAAATCTCAATAACACAGGACCTCGTGCTCAGTTTTTCACACCTTTTACGTTCCACATGCCAGTGGGGCGATACTCAAGGAACCTTCACTTTGCTTACGGAGTACTTATCGGAGGCTATTTTCATAGAAATAGGATACTTTATCTTCCGACGACGTCGAGTGATTGATGAACGATGACGTCAGCTCGACTTTATGCAATTTTTTTACTCTGTGTCTACGAGGACACGTAAACAGCGGAGGAAATGGATTTTACTTATTTCGAACAGATGATTGTATTCCTTCTTTTGAAAGACAGTAATTTAAAACCTCAGACCACCATGCAGTCGGATTATACGTCAACTTCAATAGGAGAAAAAGAATTACAAAACCAGTTACAAATTCAGTCTAGAGATTAAACAACATTTTTTTTTTTTCGGATGGGTTATCATCAAATGACTCCTCCCGCTTTGGGTGGAGCAGGAGGGAGTGTCAGACTTTTACTGACTAAAACCCATCCATGTTCCTTCATCGCCCTTTGTGTTCCGGGGTCACGGTATCTCTTTCGAACAGTCCCGCAACCCCGGCAGGCATCGGCCCTTGCGGACCCCTTTCTAAACACCTAGGTTACGCTTTCGGTCCTTATTTCAAACGATATGGTAAACAATAGGACTAAGATCAAAAAGGCATCATCATTAACATCAACCAAGACCAAGAAATATTCAAACTATACTTTACTGAAATAAACATCTTTGTAAATATTACCACTACAATAATCAGAGCATTTAAGACCCAAAACCGAAAGAGGACAAGGCCTACTGAGAAGGATTACTGTAGTAGATTTAACAGCTTGAAAAATTAAAGGAAAATCCATAACCGTCGAACCATCGATCTGAAACGAGAAAAGAAAGATCTCAATAATATCTTCGTACAATAATTGGCAAAGAAATCCTGAGAAAATAAAAAGAGCTGATACCTATTGCGTTTGAAAAGACAAAATATACGATGTAAATATGTACACCTATTGCGTAAATGAAATATAAGTAACTAGCTGTTGCCCGCGGCTTTGCCCGCGTAAAGTTCGGTAACAGTCCCACTGGATCATATTAAAGGGATAAATAGTGCCCTACGTGTTAATCCAGGTTATGAACTACGAGTATCTGTATGTGCCAAATTTCATAATCATCACTATCACAACCACCATCATTATCAGAATCATCACAATCACCATCACTATCACAATCCCCATCACAATCACAATCACAATCACCATCACTATCACCATCACAATCACCATCACTGTCACCATCATCATTATCATCGTAATCACAACCATTATCATGGCAATCACAATCATCATCATCACAATCTCCATCCTCGGTATCACAATCACAATTACTATCACAATCACCATCACTATCAAATTCACAATCACTATCACCATCACAATAACCATCACCATCGCTATCACCATCACAATCACCGCCACTATCACAATCACCATTATCGTTATCATAATCTTAATCATCGTAATCTTAATGATTATCATCGTAATCACAATCATCATCATCACAATCACCATCATCGTTATCACACTCATTATCATGGTAATCACAATCATTATCATCGTAATCACAATCATGATCATCATTATCACAATCACCAAAACAATCACAATCACAATCACCATCATATTCACCATCACAATCACCGCCACTATCACAATCACCATCACAATCACTATCACAATCACCATTATAGTTATCATAATCTTAATCATCGTAATCTTAATGATTATCATCGTAATCACAATCATCATCATCACAATCACCATAATCGTTATCACACTCATTATCATGGTAATCACAATCATTATCATCGTAATCACAATCATGATCATCATTATCACAATCACCATCACAATCACAATCACAATCACAATCACCATCACAATCACCATCACTATTACAATCACAATCACCATCACAATCACCATCTCCATCACAATCACCATCACAATCACCATCACAATCACCTTCACCATCACAATCACCATCATCGTAATACAATCACTAACATCATTATCACAATCATTATCATCGTAATCACAACCATTATCACGATCACCATCACTGTCACAATCACAATCACCATTACAATAACCATCACCATCGCTATCACCATCACAATCACCGTCACCATCACCATAACAATCACAATCACCATCATCTTTATCACAATCACCATCATCGTTATCACAATCACCATAACTATCACAGTCACAATCACCGTCACATTCACCATCACTATCACAATCACTATCACTATCATCATCACTATCACCACCACCATCACTATGACAATCACTATCACGATCACCATATTATCACAATCACCATCACTATCACCATCACCGTCATTATCACAATCACCATCGCAATCACCATCACAATCACAATCACCACCACAATCACCATCACCATCACAATCACCATCACCATTACTATCACAATCACCATCACCATCACAATCACCATCACTGTTATTACAATCATCATCATCATTATCACAATCATCGTCATGGTAATCACAATCATTTTCATCGTAATCACAATCATCATCATCGTAATCACAATCATTATCATCGTAATCGCAATCATCAACATCATCATCATTATCACAATCACCATCATCGTTATCACAATCATCACAATAAATCAATAATAACCCTGTATAGAAGTCAAATCCGCCATCTTCTGCCGAAAAATCTTCTTCAAAATAAATGCCATTTTCGTAATCTGCACCCCTAATAATCTCGGTATCGACACCCATATTGATTTTCAGACTTTGTTACCCCATTTCCCCCTTTAGGGGTTGAATTCTGAAAAAACCTGAAACACAAATGTTAACTCATTTATCGATAGAAGTACTCCTGTGAAGTTTCGAATAAAACAGTCTTACCTAATCTTGTTTCCCCATATAAAGTTTTGACTCCCGTTTCATCCCCTTAGGGGGTACATTTTGAAAAATCCTTTCTTATTGCACCCCTTAACCTCATAAGGAACGTATGTGCCAAATTTGGAATCTCTAGACTCAGCGGTTTGGGCTGTACATTGATTTTAAGACTTTGCCATTTCCCCCTCTTAGGGGTTGAATTCTGAAAAAACCTGAAACTCATTTATCAATAGGAGTACTCCTGTGAAGTTTTTAATAAAATAGTCTTATTAATGTTGTTTCCCCATACAAACTTTAGAGCCCCGTTTCACCCCCTTAGGGGGTGACTTTTGAAAAACCTTTTCTTAGTGTACCCCTAGACTACTTCAGGAACATATGTGCCAAATTTGGGATCTCTAAACTCAGCGGTTTAGGCTGTGCATTGATTTTTAGACTTTATCACCCCATTTCCCCCTATAAGGGGTTGAATTCTGAAAAACCCTGAAACCCGTTTCTACTTATTTATCAAAAGGAGCACTACTGTGAAGTTTCGAATAAATTAGTCTAACTAATCTTGTTTCCCCATACAAGCTTTGGAGCACCGTTTAACCCCCTTAGGGGGTGAATTTTGAAAAATCCTTTCTTAGTGCACCCCTAGACCACACAAGGAACCTACTTGCCAAATTTGGAATCTGTAGACCCAGCGGTTTGGGCTGTGCGTTGATAGATGATTCAGTCAGTCAGTCAGTCAGTCAGTCAGTCAGTTTCTTCTTTTATATATTTAGATATTATGATTCGGGCTAAGTTTATGTCCGCTCTAAAATAAATACAGAATGCGCAATACTTGAACCAATCCGGAAGATAAATTGAAGAACCGCTTAGCCGAATTCATATAGGTGGGTCAACATTACTTTTAATCAGCCGGCTTTAGAGTAGACATACTCGTGCGTATACGGTAATGACTAATAACATATTGTAATATCGATACTTTGAATCCCGTGTTAACAAGTACCAAATAGATACACGACGGTTATGACGTAGTACTTTCTTAATTATTCCTAAAATACTCTTAAATATTCTTATTAATTTCTAAATAATATTCTTTGTATTTATTTTCTCATTTAAGTAATTTATTTGATTTATATAACAATCATTTAGTATTTTATAACTCATTTGAATAATTGACAGTTGATTTGAATATGGCGGTTAAGTGTATAAAAAGGGAGGCAAATCATTTTTAAGGGGCATTATATTGTGAACTAGTGATAAGGACATTACTCTGCCCAAATACAGACTGAGTGTGAATTATAGTTCGTATTTAATTTAATTGTGTAAAACCTGCTGCTGAATAACATTTCAGAAGTGGGATTGTGATAAAATGTCAGGACCATATTTTCACGGTTTGGGGAAACGCAAACGAAAGTGCAGTGAGTCAACTAGTTCGGAAGATGACAATAGTGATTTTTTTTTCCCTGAGGACCTTCATAAGACCAAGTCGCACAAAAAACGACATGTTGCTCCCAGTGATGCCGAAGTTATTCCTAAATTTCGACCCGAAGACAACAGCAGCAACGTTATAGGTTGGCTCCACAAAATAGACCAACTGGGCGATGTCTATGGCTGGGACAACACCGATCGAACATTTATCATGCAACTGCGGTTGCGTGGCGCTGCTCGAGAATGGTACGACGACCTTGACAACTACAATTTCACATGGGATGGCTGGAAAGAAATGCTTCAGGTCGCTTTTCCTCGATCAACTGACTACGTGGATAAATTGGAACGTATGCTGGCAAGGACAAAGGAAGATAAAGAGACTATGACGAAGTATTATCACGAAAAATTATCCCTACTGAAGAAATGCAACATAGACGGTGAAGATGCTATTTCCTGCATAATACGTGGACTACCTTCTGAATTGAGAGCTAATGCCAAAGCATATAGTTGTGGAACTCCTGAACAACTATACTATGGCTACCTATCTTCATTGGAAAACTTTAAACGAGTGGAGACTGCGCGGAAATTGACGAGTACGTGGAGAAGAGGAGCGAACAGTACCATGCAAAGCTCAACATCGGGTCATCAGCTTCAGCCGAAGATATGCTACATGTGTCGGCGGCCGGGCCACGAGGCGCGGGACTGCAGACAGCGGCAGCGCTGCGAGACCTGCCGGCGCAGCGGTCACACGATGGCGGATTGCTGGTTTGGCGCCGGGAGTTCGCGACAGCAACCACAAAAGGTTAGTAAAGTGCTGCATATTACCTATGATATTTATGTTGATGTTTACAAAAGAACTGTGATGGTAAATGGACAGGAGCTCAGAGCTTACATAGATACTGGCAGTAAAATCAACATGCTTTGTCTCACACAAGCTGAAAAATTGCAAATTAAAATGGAGCCTAGTGCAACCGTCATGAAAGGTTTTGGAGGAGCATGTGTAAACTCACTCGGTTCATGTGGCCTAAGTGTTTTGATAGATAATGTAAAATTAGATGGAATAGTCGAAATAGTTAATCATATTACATCAGATATTGAGCTATTAATTGGGCAAACAATGATTAATAAAAAGAATGTTAGTTTAGTCACTTCTGCTTCTTCTGTACGTTTTGTTCCAAGTGAAATTATACAGGATATATTTACGGATATAAAATTACATGAAACGGACTTTATTGAAAAATTTCCAGTTTATATAAAGCATAATGTTATAATACCAAAGCAAAATCAATTATATATAGAAGTTTATGTTGACTGCAGACAAAACATTGGAAAAGAGCACACATTTCTAACGCACACAGTATGGATGCAGTTAGGTAATTTAACGTATTTAATACCTTCAGCTATTATTAATTCAAACCATTCTTATTTAAAAGTTGTAAACCTAGGTCATGTTAATGTCGTTTGGGAATCTCATAGGTTGATAGCTAGGGCGGAGTTGGTAACAATACCAGCATTTAGTAGTGAGTCTAGAGTATTAGCCATAGATAGTCCAGACACGGATAATATACAAATTAGCATAACAGATATTCATAAGGGCCACCTTAGTGATAATGAAAACAAACAATTACTAGAGCTTTTAAATAAGTATGCTCACTCATTTGCCAGAAGTACTAAAGATTTAGGTTGTACTGATCTTATAAAAATGCACATTCGTACAATGAATAACCAGCCTGTTTTTTGCAAGCCCTATAGATTGTCGCATAAAGAAAATGAAATTGTTAATGGAAAAGTTAAAGATTTATTAGAAGCCGGTATTATTAGGGAGTCAATGTCTGATTACGCTAGTCCAGTGGTACTGGTTAAGAAGAAGGGTGGGGATTATAGGCTTTGTGTTGATTATAGGGCATTAAATGCTAGTACTGTGAAAGATAGGTATCCTTTACCGCATATCGAAGACCAGGTTAGTAAGTTATCAGGCAAGTTCTATTTCACCACCCTTGACCTTGCCCAAGGGTACTATCAAGTCGGCCTTCATGAAGACTCGATACCGAAGACTGCATTCGTTACTCCATCAGGCCAATATGAGTTTTTGAAAATGCCCTTTGGTCTGGCCAATGCCCCGGCAGTATTCTCTCGTCTAATTCAAATGACGCTAGGTAGAATCGATCAAAACATTGCCCTGTACCTTGATGACGTCATGTTACCTACAGAATCCATTCAGGAAGGGTTTGTGCTTTTAGAGAAAGTATTAAAATTATTGACCCAAGCAAATTTAAAACTAAATTTACGTAAATGTTCTTTTCTTAAACGTAGCGCTACGTACTTAGGTCATGAGATTTCAGCTGGGACAATACAACCAGGCCAAGCGAAAATAAAATGTGTCGCAGAATATAATAGGCCGCGGAATGTACATGAGGTTAGGCAATTTATCGGTTTGACTTCATATTTTAGAAAATTTATTCAAAATTTTGCCCAAATTGCTCGCCCCTTAACAGAACTTACGAAAAAGGATGTCAAGTGGCATTGGGGTTCCGATCAAGAAAATGCATTTCAAGGCCTCAAGCAGCGTCTGATAGAAAGGCCAGTTTTAGCTATTTACAACTCTGATGCAAAGACTGAATTGCACACAGATGCTAGCAAAATAGGCTTAGGCGGGATCCTTATGCAATTCCAAACAGATAATAGCTTGAAACCCATTGCTTATTTTAGTAGGGTAACAAGTAATGAAGAAAAGCACTACCATAGTTACGAGCTTGAAACGCTTGCTGTCGTTGAATCTCTTAAGCGATTTCGAATATATTTAACAGGGGTTAAAGTTAAAGTCATTACAGACTGCTCAGCGTTAAGAACAACTCTTGTAAAACGAGATTTAATTCCGCGAATAGCTCGTTGGTGGCTCGCAATACAAGAGTTTGATCTTGAGATTGAATATAGGCCAGGGGAACGCATGAAGCACGTAGATGCGTTAAGTAGGAATCCCGCGACCAATGCAATACTTATGATTGAAAATTCCGATTGGTTGATAACCCTACAGATACAAGATGAAAGTATACAAAACATTATTTCTAGACTTCGTGATAACTCCGATTCAAATGTATCTGCAAATTATATAATAAAAGATAATATACTCTATAGGAAAACTGTCGCTGGAGAGCGGTTTGTCATCCCTAAGTTAGCTAAATACGGGTTACTACAAAAACTTCATGACCAGATAGGCCACCCTGGTCTTGAAAAATGTGAAAATTCAATTAAGGCTCAATTTTGGTTCGAAGGCATGACTAGATTTATACGGAAATATATAAACTCTTGTTTACAATGTGCGTTTAATAAGGGCAACTATGGTAGGTTGGAGGGTGAATTATATCCAATTAACAAGCCAGCCATACCTATGCATACGTTGCATGCTGACCATTTAGGTCCTTTTGCCAAAACTCGTAAAGGAAATACTTATATCTTGGTGGTTATCGACGCTTTTACGAAATTTGTATTTGCCCGACCAGCTAAAAATTGTAGTTCAATAGAAACCATTCAATTACTGAAAGAAATTATTATGCAGTTTGGCTATCCAGTTAGAATAATAACAGACCGAGGTAAAGCTTTTACGAGTAGATACTTCAAACAATTTTCAGAGGAAAATCAATTCAAACATATATTAAATGCTATAGCCAGTCCTCGCTCCAACGGGCAGGTCGAACGAGTAAATCGCACATTATTAAATGGTCTTAACACTATATCCGAAAGCGAATGTACTTGGGATAATAAGCTAGATGATGTAGTATGGGGAATCAATAATACACCCAATGCTACTACTGGCTTTTCGCCATTTAACCTTATGTTCGGTCATAAAAATTCTAGGTATCCATCCTTCCCATCTGACGCACCCTCGACTTCTGAAACTCAACAGAACCAACTGCAGGCCAATAGGGAAACTGCTAAGCTCCGTATCGATAGAAACATGACTTCCATGAAAACGCGATTCGACAAAAAACATAGGAAATGTATTAAGTACACCGTAGGTCAACTAGTTCTTTGGAAAGGTGGTGTAGCTAGAGATGCAACCACTGGGGTTACTAGAAAACTTATTGGGCGATATACAGGTCCCTACAAAATATCTAAGGCCGAACAGTCGTTGGACCGATATACAATTTCGAGTATAAAGGGTATGAAAGGCTACAAAAAGTTTAGCGCAGTAGTTCGTGGAGAAACTCTTCGGCCATACAAACCAACTATATCTGAGGACGACAGTTCAGGCAGTGACCGAGAAGTAGACAGAGACGATTTGATTGATCTTCTTGAAAGTTAATTAACACAATATACTGTGATCGTTGCAGATGTGTGACTCTTCATTATTTGAATCTTGTATTATCTTGTAGGTAAGTTTAATGAACCAAAAGTGTAAGAATACAATACAGTGAATAGTTATTTCTTTGAATTGTACCTATCAATAATAATCATTTCATAATTTCACTGTGTGACAATAATTATTGGCAACAAATCCACGTACCTAGATATGTAGGTAAGGACAGCTGTGTGATCAAGTCCATCAGTATATTTTATGACTACGTGGTCTAAAATCTATTAGTAAAGACTGCTGTGTGATCTAGTTAATATTTATAAGGATGGCTATGTGACCAAGTCCATAATAATAGAAACAACAGGCAATTGCGCTGTGTGATCAAGCTTTGTGTACAAGTTCATGATAATGACCGCTTTGTGATCAATAAGGACGGCTTTGTGATCAAGTCCATAATAGGGACGCGGACGGCTTTGTGATCAAGTCCATAATATGTTAGCTGTGTGACCAAGACTTCATTTGTAAAGATAGCTGTGCAATACTTCTAAATGCGAGAACTGACCTATATTCTACAAAAAGGAACTATATACATTATCTGGACAAATAAAAACAAATATTAAGGCTATGTGATAAGTGGAAAATAAAGAACGTAAACCAAAGTCATTAACTAATATATTTAAACATATTAATAATAGTTCACAAACAACAAGTTACTGCTGTACATTATTTATATTTCAGGACGTCGGGCAAGCCGCTGAAGGAAGCAACGAGGGCCGTGGGACACGGCCTATGCAGGATGGCCGAGTGTTAACAAGTACCAAATAGATACACGACGGTTATGACGTAGTACTTTCTTAATTATTCCTAAAATACTCTTAAATATTCTTATTAATTTCTAAATAATATTCTTTGTATTTATTTTCTCATTTAAGTAATTTATTTGATTTATATAACAATCATTTAGTATTTTATAACTCATTTGAATAATTGACAGTTGATTTGAATATGGCGGTTAAGTGTATAAAAAGGGAGGCAAATCATTTTTAAGGGGCATTATATTGTGAACTAGTGATAAGGACATTACTCTGCCCAAATACAGACTGAGTGTGAATTATAGTTCGTATTTAATTTAATTGTGTAAAACCTGCTGCTGAATAACACCCGATTAATCTCAGCGTATTGGTCTGCTGCTTTCAAGCGTGTTGCAATTAAGCATGATATTGATTTCCGATCGTTTAATATCCCTACCTTTTGGTTAATGGGACAATATCATTAAGTCTTCATTTAGATTGAAGAGTTATTAATCTTCCTTTTGATTTGACTTGATCCTAGATTTATATTTGCTTTGTTTGTAAAGGGCACCTGTAACATTCGACAGTATTGAAATATTAATACGGTTAGGTACCTATTGGCCCCTGACAAAGGAAAAGTTGAGCGACAAAACAGAAATATAGTAGAGCGCTAAAAAAATAATCAGTTAGAACACAAAGATTTTCGTATCAATGTGGAGGCTTGCAGTTCACTACGTGCAATAAAATATATATTTAAAAATATATTAACAAAGGCAGTGATCAAGCTATTTTCAATTTTCGAAATACTGAAGTCGCAAATCCGGTTTATGAAGTACTAACATATCAGTCTGGTCGTTATGTCAGCAGCAACGAAGCTGTGTGGCGGCTTAGGGGGGTTTCACTACACGAAAGGCATCTCACGGTTCCACACATCAATATGCAACTAGAGAATGGCGAACGAGTCTATTTCACAGAAAATAATTTTCGCGAGCAAGCATCCACTCCGCCAAGAACCACACTCACTGTCTCACAAAAGAGCCATCGAAGCACTGAATCGGACATTAAAAGATCTCGAAAATAATGAAATTATCATGGGAGGGATGGTGGCACTGTCAGCCGGCGATTTTAGACAGACTTTGCCAGTGATAACTAGGGGCACACCGGCAGAAGAAACAAATGCATGCCTAAACGCATATGCATTGTGGGTTCATGAACAAAAATTTTGTCCGACTGTAAATATGAGAGTAAAACTGCACAATGACACAGAATCGGGACAATATGCTGCAGCACTTCTAAACATTGGCGAAAATCGAATGAATACAGATACGACGGTACGATAAATCACGAATATTGTAACATTGTTTAAAAATACAGATAATTTCAAAAATAACGTGTATCCCGATCTGACAACTAATACGGGGAATAGAGAATAGTTATATATGAAAGGGCAATTTTAGCACCTATAAATGAAACTGAAAAAACTTTTTTGCAAAAAATAAAACCGACTTCAAAATAAAGCAGTCAAGATTGATGTAGTGTTTTTGTCACCGACTTCTGAAGCTAAAGTTATTTTTAACTTTTTTGTGTTTTTCTTTGTTTTTTTTTAAGTCTGTTTATTTTTTTCAAAAAAGTCTTTTTTATTTTTCTATTTTTAGTTGTTGTTTGTTTTTAGTTGTTCCTATACAAATATTTGCTATGCATTTATTTTACATTGTTAACAATACATATCATGGTAACAGGCTAATCCACAATAAATGGAACTCAACACAGACCTAAACTGTTGAAATCTGGGTGCATTGTACACATTTGCGTACCCCTCAGAGCATACAGGCGTGATGTTACGTCATGATGTTGTATAAACAATAAACATCCAAGCGATTGCCGAAATCACGACCGATTTACCCTCTATTTTTTAATAGTTTCATTGTATATCTCCGAAGATTAGCATCAGATCTTCACCAAATTTAAATAAGACCACCTCAGGAGTATACTCTTTCAAATAAAAAAAGATTTCTGAGAATCGCTCCACAAATGCGGGAGAAATCGGTGAACATACTTAAAATTAGACCACACGACTAAGTAAAAATGTTCCATTAAAAAATGTTCATAAAATGAAAACTACTGGGCCCTAACTACGCATCATTCCGCATCAAACTAAATCAGAATCACGTAAATCGGATCATAAATCTCTGCGTAATCGGTGTACATATTAAAAAAAAAATACCAATCGAATTGAGAACCGCCACCTTTTAGAAGTCGGTTAAAAAATACGTCGGATGTGGAAGGTGACGTTGTGGATAATGTCATGGATAGGTACAGAATAGGTAACATCGTACCCTAATGAGTTTCTCAACTCTTTAGAGTGTGGAGGAGGAGGAGGAGGAGTGCCTTCGTATAAGCTGAGGATCAAAGTTGGTGTTTCGATGCTGCTAATCGTACGCTGCTAAGCGTAATCTTGATACGCCAAGATTATGCAATAGCACACGGCTACAAATTAAACACCTCGGGCGGAATATATTAAAAGCGATCATTATGTCCGGAATAGCAAAAGGGGAAACCGTTTTGATACTCCGAATACCAATCATTCCAATAGATTTACCTTTCTTATTTAAAAGAGTCCAGGTCCTAATAATAAAAAGATGTTTCTAAAAAGATTTCCATACCCACATTCTGGCACGCAACAGCAGCAACTCGAACATGGCTGCATGTTGTGTGTAACATAACATGACTCTTCATTTAGACATTAGAAACTATCGTAGAGGACACCAATGCTACTTGACACTGAGTACACCAGCACTACAGAGATTGACACAAAATTGCTTCAAGGATGACCTTGTAGAGGTCAAAAAGAAATCGCTAGGCCATGACATAGAATAGGTCCCAAAAATGTCGGGAAAATAGAGGTAAAGTTACATATACAAGGCTAAATCCCTTTGAGGATTACACACAAGCTTATCCGTTTTATAATTCCACTGGCACTAACTGGGAGCCTATGCTAGATAATTAATTAGGTAGGTTTTAATTAGGCAAATGCACTCCTCAGGGACACTGTTAATAAATTATAGTGTGTGCTTACTGCTGTTTATTTACTTAGTTTATATTCCCAAACGATACAGTTTGCGCAAGTAGGTAAATAATTACGGCATCCCAATGAAAATTATATACATCTTCTCAGATCAAAGTTATGTCTCTTAGTTATTTTTTGTACTCGTGTTGGTAGCCGGCCTATTTTCTACCGGGAATGAATTGATTCTATCTACTCTCTGCACTATGTCAGCAGCTTAACATTAAGGGTCTAATCTCCCGAGATTCACGGAAGGGTTAATCCGTATAGACTATTTACGATCCGATCACAGCGGCCATCCATCAATCCGGCCGGTATGACGTCACTGCTGACCTTACGCTAAATTACAAAAGAGCCAGCTATTATAATGTTTTATCTACGTAGATACCTACTTACTACCTGTACGAAAATGGTTCATTAACTTACTAAGTCACGGACAACGCATAGGCTATCATCTTTACTAGCCATGTTGGGGGCGGCTTCCAGTCTAACCGGACGCGGCTGAATCAGAATCTGACCTCCACAAACCAATTAGTACTAGGTTATACTAATACGATACCCCTGATAAAACACCCAAGACATATACTGCAAGAAAAAGTGATCATCGTCGTCATATCATTGGATATGATAAGTAATACCAGATGGCCGGCGATGAAATGCCGGCTGGCAGAAACAAAGTGCCCGGTAAACCTGCATCGTATAATAGATATATATGAGGGCCAGGACTGTAAGGGTTCGGTATGTAAAAGCAGCTCGAAACGAATAAAACTAAGTAGGTAATCAAATATTCAGTGTAAATAAATACACTATAATAAATAAAGCAAAAAAAAAACAGAAATTAACGAACATGACGTTTTTACGGCGATGAGAGGTTCATATTTGAATTTTGTTTACAAAAAGTTTTAAATGAAATGCGTGTCTCACAGAGATTTTCCAAATGGGTCAAACGGGGTGAAAGGTTTGTATGCGGACATAGACACGGGCGAGAGCTAGGAATATATATTCCCACTCTATTTACCACGGTTCCAGTTCAAGCCATTGGTTACGTGAGTCGGGTACTAGCTACAATGGTGTTTTTCACAATGATTGGCAGTAATTGACAGTAGCAACGCGCTATGAATTTTGAACGAGTTGAAGAAATGTCCCGACTATATTTCACCGTCAGTCGAACTGACGAGTTAATCTATGAGGGTATTTGTGTTATTTATCTGACGGTTATTTCTTTGTCGGCGTTGAGTGGAGTCGAACACGTGTAACGGTAAATTTTCAATTCATATCGTTGATTTGATATACCTTAACCAACTATATCTCAAACTAATTAATTATAATTATGCCTAAATTATAAAGTTGAATTTATATTTTACAAATGCATAGGTTTTAAGATCACAAATGATTAAGGATCAAAAAAGTGATGACAAAATAAAACCGCAGTTCGATGGCTATGACCAGTAATAAGCATCTTTGAAAAGCAATATAGGGTTTGAAATAATAATCAGACAACATTATTATCCGTGTTTGACTCAAGCTTCATCTCTGTAGAAGCAAGAAGAGATCCGTAAACTACTCAACCCCAGAGATGTTCAGGACAGTTGAATCGTCAGAAACAAAGACTACAATAAAATTAAGCTACATTCCCAGTTACAAGGCATAATAAATAACTGTCCCACACTGCCCATTCCAAAGCGTAGATCTCTATGGAGAAGAACGGGCAAGGAACTCCATGTCCACTCCATAAACAGTTCGTTGTAACTATGTATTAGTGCAAAAAAAGAAATAAGACATTTAGGTGATGTTATTTACTGATTTGCTTTGCAAATTCTATAGCCTGATAAAAATATTTTAATATTCAGCGGAGTAATTTTATTTTTCGCTCCATTTAGTGGTAGGTAGGTACGTGATCATTCATAACAATCGGCCATCGATAACAATTGAAAACATAAGGAGTAGACATTTACTTAAATAAATATAATTATTAGGTAGATACATAAATGTAATATTTAATAGATACTTATGTACTGGCAATATGGAGACAACAGACTCCTACCTACCTCTACTACAATATTTAACAAACAAAGAACTTTTGTTTCAAAGCGTTTTACAACGAGCGATATCATAATTATTTATTTTACTTAATTCAAAATTGGCGGCATTACTTTGTGTAATTTATTTCATCACCACTGCTCTCAAAACGGTGAAGGAAAACATCGTGAGGAAACCGGCATGTCTTAGAACCAAATATTCGAAGACATGTGACATCTACCAATCCGCACTGGGCCCGCGTGGTGGATTATAGGCCAAACGCAAAATACGCGCTTTGACGTGGAGTTGCGGACACCAGCCCGTACAATAATACAATAATTCAAAATTATTATTAGCTTTAAAGTAGCTTTTAAACGATTGTGTTCCATCGTAAGTTACAATTTTATCTCCAATATGATCGGCAAATCAATTTGAAACCAGTCGTAACTTTCATGGTCCATAACGTTTATAACCTATAACGACTAGTTGTTCCGTCTGTACTACACACAACTGGCAATTTCATGTAATTAGGACACCGGTGACCATAAATTTACATTTTTATGGCGCAATTATAACATTGACATAGTTTGAAACGATCGAATTCGCTGTCCTAAGTAAATTTGTTTCGAGCAAGGTCGTTTAATCCACTGAATGTTTATTCAAGCCCTTATAGCTTACCTAATTAGTTTAATTTTGGTATGATGGGTCTGCTAAATAGTCTACTCGTTGATAAAGTCCATGCCAATAACGTTGGTTTTCTTACAATCATAACTACAACAATCCTACGCAAGATTTGCCAGACACGCTTTTATTTACCTAGATACCTAAAACTTGGTTTCAAAATAACAAAGATATTTAGACACCGACGTAATCAACTGAACAAGGTTGTGACATTTTGGAACGAAAACTATAAGTAGCATAATTTCAGAGTCGGCTGCGAAAACAGATTATAAAATTTCCGAAACTACAAAATGGTGTCGATTCTGATAAGCACTTATTAAACTTAATTTAGGCTATTGCTATCTATTTCTCTCTAATAAAACGAGAAAGAGACGGACGTAATTTAGAGCTGTCAAATTTAGTTGGAACTAATACTTCCATACAAATGAAGGGTCTAGGTATAAACATGTCGACTAAAAACACAGCGCAAGGCATAAACTAGTTTGACATCTCTCACTTAGTTTATAGCTTTAGCCGTCCTTTTCTCGCACTGCCATATAGTAAAAGATAGCAATAGCCTAAATTAAGTTTAGTTTGTGCACAACAGAATCGACACCAATATCTCATGTTACAAGACAACTAATACTTATAACCTTTTATCTTCAAATTCCAGGCTGATGCGCGACGAAGAATGCAACCTTCTTCAGAACCTGTCCAGAGAAGAGTTCCGGGAGTTTCGGACTCTGGTCATTGACATGGTGCTGGCCACAGACATGTCGTTCCACTTCCAGCAGCTGAAGAACATGAGGTCACTGCTAACGCTCGCAGAGCCTACAGTGGATAAGTCGAAGGCAGCTTCTCTCATTCTACACTGCTGTGATATTTCTCATCCTGCCAAGGTAAGCTCATTTTTTTGTAGTACGAGATAAACCGTCCCTAAACCAAGGAGCAAATAAACGGTGTAAAATACCTCTTAACGAAGCCGAAGGGCACTCATTCTCCCATCATTTTATTGTTTTACACCATACCTGGGAACCTTCCAGTTACGGATATATCAAAGGTCAAAGTTCCAACTTTTTTTTTTAATGCAATACTTTAACTTTAAACACCTCCACGACCCCCGTACTATTGAATCCATCCATCAGCACAATGTTTCGAGTGTGTTACATTGAGTTCTACCACAAAACATGATTTTTCACAACATGATTTATTAATAATTGTGAGCAGTCTATAAAACTACCTAGAATCTTTAAAAAATAGACAATTTGCTCCTACTGTAGACTGTTAATTTTAAAATAAAATAAAAAAACTTCCATAATAATATACATAATGCCTACGCGATAGAGACGAGAACTTAGTCTTTTATCAACTGTTTCAGAGATGGGATCTGCACCACAGGTGGACAATGAGCCTCTTGGAGGAGTTCTTCCTCCAGGGTGACAAGGAACGGGACCTGGGAATCCCGTTCAGTCCACTGTGCGACAGAAACAACACCCTGGTAGCAGAGTCCCAGATCGGTTTTATCGAGTTCATTGTGGAACCCAGCATGGGCGTGTGTGCCGATATGCTCGAATGCATATTGGGACCTCTACATTCCAGTGGCAAGAACTCTACCAGTTCAGCTGAGCCTATCAATGAAGAGAGCACAGGTACAAAGGACAGTAAGTATAACCAATCCTACACTTAATGAAGATACGATATTTTAGGATTATTTTACCAGACAAGCCTAGGAAATCATTCTTTGTTTTTAATCGTCTATTGAACGGTCCTAGTATAAGCGATCGTTGCGAGAATACACGAACATCTCTTTTGTTTGAAAAGCCCGAACGCGCCCGCTGCCGGCGCGGTTGAGTTCACCGAACAAAATTAAATTGACGTAGTGTATTCGTGCGTAGACCACATATATTAAGAAATGGGATAACACAAATAATTTTTAAGAAACAACAATATTTACCAAAATAAAGTTTTTTTTTTAATAGGTATCTAATTTCTATTACAGGAAATGAAAACAGCAACAAGTTCAAGATCAGGAAGCCGTGGGTCGCGTGCCTCAGCGACAACAAGAAGATATGGAAAGAGCAAGCAGCTAAAGGTAGCTATTTTTTTATTGTTTTATATTTTTAACTAAAAATCATGAACTCCTAAGAATTCCTCATAATTCCAGTTATATTTCTTAGTTAGAAAACTGTTAGTTGATAGTGATTGTTAGTTAAAAAAATGGACGCAATACCAACAAATCTCATAAAAATAAAGCAGAAATATTTTTTTTATTCTTGGTTCTTTTTAAAGAGACAACAACAACTTGGTGCAAAACCGGACTCGATCAGACAGCCACTAGTATCAACCTTAAAAATATAACGACTAACCAAATTCAACAATATTTTCCAGATGCTGAGGCTCGAGCTAAGCAGGAGGAGGAGAACAACAGCGTTCCACCGACAACAGAGGAATAATATTTAGCCTCATTTGTAAATAGCGTTAGATCGAGGTGTTGCAACATGTTCGATTCATTAATAAAGAAAAACTAAAGCATACCATATGATATAAATACGTGTGCAAGCTATATTATACGTTGCTAATTTATTAAAATAAATTGTTGTGTGTGACGCACAAATATACGACTTGGAAGCACAATGCGAAAAGCCTGGATGTATAAAGATTCTCTATGTGGAAGACAACATAGTGAGCTAATTCGAACAGGCGAAATACCGCTCAGCGGTAACGCCAGTAGTGTAAATGATTCATTATTATTCGTTGCTAAGATTTTAGCCTAGCCTAAATATTAAGTCTAAAGCTTTGAAGATATCTCGTTCCCAAGATTCCATTGCGAGGACAAAGAACCGTATTTAATAAGAGTAGGGTAGGTCCCAGAACTGTTCCCTGAAGAACCCTTGTAGTAATTTACTCGCAATAGAGTCTTGGCTGTATATTTGAGGATGTATCGATAGATTACACTATTTTCTACTCATAATTGAAATAATTAATGTGTAAAACTGTACTGAACTCATTTCAAATATAGTCGTTAAGAGCTAAATGTATCTGTAAGTAACTATCAAATGCTGGTGACGGAGCAAACAACATTAATTTATATATTCATAAACACATGTGCACTTCTCTCCAATCAAACACTTAACTATAACATAAATGTAGCTTAATATTAGTGTTAAATTTAACCCATAATATGATGAATACGCTTATTAATTTTAATGTTTCCGATTAAATTGGAGTCTTGATATTCTTGACCAAATGTTATTTAATATGAAATTATTTTCTAAATGATAACGCCATTTCAAATTCTAGTAAATAGGTAGATAGTACATTAGTAAATCGTCATGATACAAATTAAGATTTTCGTCTTTGTTATAAACAACATAGCTAAGGATAAAGTAGAAAATCTCAAATATTTATTGAATTTCAAAGCTCGTGCTCAAATCAGATGGAGTCAAACAGCTTTCTGTAAACATCAACTACCTATTAGATCTATTAGACTGAGAGGCAAGGCGTCACAGCCCGAGGACGAACAGGAAACATTAACTAGGCTTAGACTTGAACATAGCAAGCTTTTGTGGAGGACCCAAAGTAAATGTACCGTCCTTCAACTAGAGTATCTATAGACGAACGGAATTAAACATTGAATTTATTATGACAAAGATGTTAAAGGATTTTAGGCCAAGTGTTTACTCACAGATGCCAAATTTCATATTTAATCTGAACTGAATCTGCTAAACATATAAATTTTTGTAACCATACAAAATGAATTTAAATTCAGAAACATTTCGAACGTATATATCAGAGGCCTAGTTTTCCTGGTAGGTTCGTGGGACCATTCTCATTGAATATCAAATCAAAAGAATCCATAATCATGATAAATTAGGTCCCTATTTGATTTCGGGGATGGTAAGGATAGATTTATAATCCAACTGGTGACGCTTATTGTAGACAAATCTAACAATAGATTTTTTTATATATATTTATCATCTATTTTAATTATTAGAGATTTATTGAATTCTGTATATTGTGCATTTAGTGTACCTAATAATAGTTCATAGGTACTAAATATTAAGGATATTCAATTTAGGTACATACCTACTTAATTTGAAAATGTAGTCTAGTAATGCCATTCAGATTGGGGATATAGCTTTATAAAATTGTAGAGATTAGCATACTGAGCCTTATGTACATGAATATTAATTGTTGTTTCTGTATCATAGCTTGAGCAGTACCTACATAGGCACCCTTCATAATGTAATCTCTTTGTCTTGTAAAAACCACTTTTGTACAAGATGCTTTTAAATGTGACATTACAACATTCCGAATGAGTTTAGTATTCAATTGTAATGTAATTAAGCTATTTAAAGACCTGTACACTGCTACGTATTAAGATAGAAAAAATATTAATAAAATAGTACCTACCCACAAAACGTCAAATAAGTGTCCTGCTTATATAAAGTATCAGTCACAGATAATATTTCTCATCATTAAAATAAAACATCAGTTATTCATACTAATCTAAAATGTATAAAAAGATGTTATTTATAAAATCAAAGTAAAAATCCTAAAGTTTTCTATTATTATATATCCCACATGATCAAGAACATATGAAATTAAAATGCAATTGCTAAAGATAATTTTCTATATAATAAATTGTATTGTAATTATGTGAATGTATATTAAAATGTTTTATCTTAAAATCACAATAATTTGATGTAAACAACACAAAGATCTTTGTATGAAACTGCATTTTCTCTCTAATAAAATGAAATCTCAATATCAAATGGTTTTTTATCAACTTGACAGTCTTTTTCTACATGTGTAAATAGAATATAACACCTTTTAGTTGTGTAAATTATATGTAAAATAAAAATAAAGATTTTCGTAGACAAAATGTTTACTTTAATACCCTTAGACAATTAATTTATAACTATTACATGAAGCATGAAAGTCATAATGCATGTTCTTATATATCTAAGACATAGAAAAATTATATAAAATGGTCTATTCTATGAAGATCTTTGCTTAATCTTAATACATGCCTATGTATAGTACAAAGAAATGGTAAGCACGTAAGCACAAAATGAATTCATTGCAGATTATAAAAACCGGCCAAGTGCGAGTCGGACTCGCGCAAGGGTTCCGTACCATTATTATCTGAGCCCCACTTAAATATTTATTTTATTCTGTTTTTAGTAATGTAGGGGCAACAGAAATACATCATCTGTGAAAATTTTAAGTGTCTAGCTATCACGGTTCATGAGATACAGCCTGGTGACAGACAGACGGACAGTGAAGTCTTAGTAATATGGTCCCGTTTTTACCCTTTGCGTACGGAACCTTAAAAATGAGGCTATTTTTGTCTACATTTAAAAGCTGTCACAATTTTGGAACTTTTTTCATTCAAGAAGTATCTACTTATTACATTTTTCATCAAATACCTATTTCAAATTGTGTAAATCTTTGAATAAACAGACATACCACAATCAGCTTTGTTGATTGTAGATTACTTTTGACAAGATTCCTAGTAAATTCAGTATCAGGTACAAAAGCATGAATGAAAATCCCTTTTTACCCGATTGTTGGAGAGAAAGGTTTTAGCTAATACATGACATAATATGTGTGAGATGTTTGACATAATCTATGTGTATGATATAAATGATGAACACACTGACTCGCTGGTGAGTATCTCAGTTTCTTAAAAATACATGATAAAAAAAAAGAATACTAATGACGTTTTATTAACTATCTTGCCATATTAAATGCTATCTCTTAGCTATATACGAACATATTAAACTTATTACTTAATAGTACAGCAGAATTACCATGCAAATCATATTTGCAATTTAACAATGTTTTTTTTTTTTATTATTATTATTATTTTAAATAGTATACATGGACAGTTGGACACTTACAAAATGCAACAGGCTTTGTCAAAAGCATCACACGTAGTTTAACATAAAGTATATTTATGATTCCTACCAAATATATTGATCTGTATGGACAAACCTCGGACATCAGTTTTCAGCCTACTGCAAATGATAGTACCCTCAATAACATCTCCTTTCGTCACTTCCTTGCAATCTCTGAAATGGAAAATCGTTTGCTTCCAATGTGTTGGTGTTGCACTAGGTCCAGTTGAAAACTTGACTGCATTTGGCAGATCAAAAAAGGTATCAAAATAGCCAACAATTGATGTCAAGACACCATCTTTTACAATAGGAAGTTTAAATTCAGATGTGAAGTCCATGACATCTATTTGACATGTGTTTATATCAATATTCTTAACCACACAAGGTTCTGAAATAATATTTTTAGATTCAACAATGTTTATACTTGCTTCCCGTACAACTTCAGATTTCATACAATTCATTTTGTATCCATAGACATCTGACCAATACTCTATAAGTTGCTTGTTCGTTTCTACATCACCGTTAGCAACCAGACTTATATTACATCTATTAGGTAACAGGAGTCCACCAGGTTTAAGGCAGTGATCTCTGGCATAAATTACACTATCTAACATGCCTTCATACAGCAAAAAGTATCCCATCCATTCAGAGACAATTATGTCTACTTTTTCATCTAACTTGGTATCTTCAAGTCTTCCTTTCACTAATTTAATAACATCCTGTAAGTTATTTTCTCTAACAATATCCATAGCCTGGTATATAATTTCTGACTGATCTAATGCATACACCTGTTTTGCTCCAGCCGTTGCACAAAACATTGATAAGATACCAGTACCACAACCAAGATCTAAGACAGTTTTATCTTTCAATGTTTCCTTGTTTTTCAAAATTGCATCTCTGTATGATTCTGTGCGAACTTTATCTGAAAGCATATCATAATGGATGCTGAAATGAGCATAAGTACTAAAATAGCCATCATCCAACTCTAGAGGAACACTCGCCACACAATTAACTTCCGTTGATGGTTTATCATTGCTTCCACTTAATTGACCACCTTCTACTAACATTTTCATTGCATCCTGCATCGTTTTTACGTCTTCCTTGGCATTCTTCAGGAGTGCGGCACTTTCACTTAGCTGCTGTGTTAAAAATTGTATTGTCCTTTGAAGTTCACTGAAGTGTGCCTCTGACAATGTTACCAAGCCATTCTCCACATTTGCATGGTAAGTTTTTGGTGAACTTGGCTTGTCGGTGAGAGCTTCAAAGTCATACATGAGCCACTCATCCTGCACCACAGGCTGAAAATACTTCTCGTCATCCCACAGTGCCTTGTTGATGTTAGTTATAACCTCTGATGTGGGTTTGTGTGTTCTGATGTAATTTATTAACTTAATGTATGAATAGCAGTCCATATTGAACTTCGTTTGAAGTTCGTTCAAATCAAACTTATGGACGGACTTGCAATGCGCGATTCCTTCTTCAATATTCGATAAAATGTTAGGACAAAATAAGCATGTTACCGTTGTATCGTTGGTTTCCATTTCTAGCCATTCGTCGTCCTCGAAATTATCCTCGTCACTACTGAGGTCTGGCACGTCTGACATTGTTGCGTTTTTTCAATAGAAGACTGATAAAATTGTTCTTTTTCGGGAGTTTATTTCACAAATTTAATGATTGGCAAAATGGGAACATGTGAGACTGACTGAACTGTCATTCAGAATCAGACAGCAGACAGACATGAGACATGAGGAGACAATTGATTGACTTTAGAATTTTGGGTGACATTTCTCTGCCAAATATTTTCGTTCGAAATTGAAAAAAAAAAGTTTTAGTACATATAAAGTTTGTTTCTTTCTTTCATAAAATAACGACTAAGTACGCTAATTATTATTTCCTCCATGGGTGTCTGAAATATTTTACACACATTTTTACACTGGCAAGCCATTACTATGTCATGCGCGGCGCGCGCTGGACGGCGCGTAAATTTGTTTATCATCTGTTGTCATGGCATCAGATAAAAAATATTTTCACAACAAAGGAAACACAATTTAAATCGCATCATGAAATTAAAGATATCAACTTTTAAAGAACCTAAACATGCTGGTGTTGTTGTTTGCGTGAATTGGAATAATACTGAAGACGTATTTTCTTGTGGGTAAGTACCTAATATTTAATACTTTAGAGATGTGACTGATTACAGAATAGAATGAATGAAATCTTACGTGGACCTCGTTTTCGCAATGAGTTCAAGTATAACAATAACCCCAAAATTATTTTTGGTACATAATAACGTTTTTGCTTGTCGGACCACAAATAAAACAGCTTTATGAATGATGCTGTTGGATGATGGATGTTTTACAACCACACTACATCCCAATATACGTAATACTACCTAGATGTTTTGAGTTATTAGGACTGGACTTTATTTAGTTATTACTCTCTTGATATTTAAACATAGGTACATACATAAACTCATGCCTTTTTCCCATGGGGGTAGGCAGAAACCACCACTTGCTACGATCGTAACCAAAGACTACAATATATTATCGTAACATAGGTACTCCCTTTCTTGGCTCCCTTATTATTATTATACTCTTTGCTTCCTTGGCCTTGCCCACGTTTACTCTGGTAACACGCGAGCCGGTTGCGATTAACATAATTGTGTTGTTTAAAACTTATTTCAGAGACGATCACAAACTTTTGAAATGGAACCTAGTTAACAGCGAATGTATAGTAGTCACAACATTCCCTGATGATTTCTATCCGAATGACATGCACTTGTTTCCAAAAATCAATGTTGGTGGGAACAAACATCAACACGATGTGATTCTGATTTCGACGGCAGATGGCAAGTGAGTGTGATGTTTATTTATAACTAGGTACAACTTTTGCGAGGAGCAAACAAGTTGACCAAAAAAAAAAAAAAAGGTCTATAATATACACATCCTGCTATAATCCCTGAAGCGTTAAGCATCTTTGTAGATAACCCGTATCTATACATCCTCATTTCGTCTCGTATTAGGTCTCATAAGATAGGAGGCATGTCTATTGTCATCAATTCGCTTTCAGGGTTCGTTCGTTCGTTGAATGAATTATAATTATATACCTACCTGCTGAACTTTTAAGTTTGATTTTTTGCAGATTTCACATTGTAAATCACAATGGTCGTATAGAGAAGTCAGTTAACGCGCATCAAGGAGCTTGCCTTATAGCACAGTGGAGTCCTGATGGAGCTGGACTTCTTACTGGTAATAAATCTTCTAGGAAATTATAAAACAACATAAATTCGTCCATGAAATGGATTCTTCAAGTATTTTGATGGTTTTCAGCGGGTGAAGATGGTTTCGTCAAAGTGTGGTCTCGAAACGGACTCTTGCGATCGACAATTGTTCAATCCGATGTGCCCTGTTTTAGCGCCGTATGGAGTCCAGATAGCACTGCTATCTTACACACGAAGGGGAATTCACTTGTCATAAAACAACTGAACTCCAGTAATAAGATTACAAAAGTAGGTACCTGTTATTGTATTTTGGTAAAACTAGTGTAGACAACAACAACTTTCGGGAAATCCCAACCACGGTAACCTGGTTGAAATTTCCCGAAAGTTGTTGTTTATGAACTTCGGAAAATCCTGTAGTTCATAAAGCGTAATCGGACTAGTGGCATATTTTTCATATTGTCGAAAATTCCCAGGTTTTTATTTATGACTTAGTTTGGACTTATTTATCTTATTACCTACATATATTTAGGTAACAATGTTTGTCCGTCTCAGTAAAAATGTTCTCTTTCAGTGGAAAGCACACGAAGGCCTTATTTTATGTATAGCATGGAATGCCAATAATAATTTAATTCTGTCTGGTTCTGAAGATGGATATTCTAAGGTAAAAACTATTTTTTCGCCAATCTCTATATCTATAGATACTTTCGATTAAAGCTATAGTGTTTTCCTCAGATTTGGGATACGTTTGGCCAGCAAATATCGGTGAGCGTGAAACATGACCAGCCTATCACAAGTGTTAGCTGGTCCCCTGCTGGCGACATGTTCGTCGTGGGCAGCTACAACCTCATACGTCTGTGCAACTCTAATGGGGTAAGAATAACCATAAACACCTAGCACCCCTTGATCATCAAGGGTTCCTTGGACAAAAAGATCGCCTGCATTCACAATAAGTTCCTTCTTCAGCTTTTCAAACCGCACAATATTCAATTCTTTATTGTTTTTTAATTTCGATATATTTATTATGAAATGATTTCAGTGGTCTCACTGCCTTGACCGTCCGTCAACTGGCAGTATTTACAACGTAGCCTGGTCTTCTGATGGTACGCAGTTAGCAGCCGCGTGTGCAAACGGACATGTTTTGTTCGCTCATATTATTGATCGGTAAATAACTTGATATTTCAGACGACTTGATTTTAAAACGTTTTGGTTTTATCTCCATAAGTAAGGTTTCAATATCGTCTTTCAGAGAATATACATGGAAAAACTATGCCTGCAACCAAGTAGGTAGAAAAGTGATCGCTATAAGAGACATTATAAGCGATCAAAGTGACCAATTAGACTACCCTGACAGAGTCATACAAATTGCTCTGGGCTTCAATCACATGGTTATCGCAACTGTAAAACAGTGTTTTATACACAAACTGACATCGTGGAATACACCAGTTACGTTCGATCTCAAAGAAGGAACGATAAGCATGATATTGCTTGCCGAAAGGTAAACTGTGGAACTTTTCAAAACTTCTAAATGTTTGATAACTGCACTGCTTCTTAAATCTTGTACTTCTTTGGCGTTTCCTCTATACCCATAATCGGTTCCACATACTTTGGTTACAATATGTGTTCTTCTGAAGTGTGGACCGCTTAAATAATACACATGACATTCACGTTTTTCAGATGCATTTGCATAGTAGAACGAGCTGGTCTCTCAGTATACAGCTATATGGGCCGTCTCCTAGCCAGTCCTCGTTGGGGTGCCCGACCAGAATCTTTAGGGCGTGCATCTGTTTCGCTAGGACCTGATGCACTGGCTGCTATCGACCAGGGTGATAGAAAATGTAAGCTATTAATGTAAACAAAAGCTAGCACACACCGATAATTTCGTTGGTATATCTAATTATTCGTAATTATCTTCAGTGATCCATGTATTCGACCTACCCACTGGCCTCATAGTTCGAAGCTCAGCAGACAATACAGTGACAAAACTGACGCACAAGGTGACAGTATCCAGCATCGCGCTTAGTCAAACAGGACCCATAAATGAAAGACAACTAGCTTTGTTGGACTATAACAGGGATTTGTATGTTGTGACTGTTAAGGATAGCAAGCCCAGGTTTGTGAAATTAGGTGAGTGGATGATTCCTTATTTCGGCAATAGCTGGTAATATAATTATTTTCAACCCTTGGCCTGAATGAAGGAGGGCATAAAGAAGGCCTTGGCATGAAGGAGCTTATGAAGGGAAACCTTCCGTTGTCACTAAAGCGAAAAATCATGGACATGTCATTGCATGTGCATTCTTCCCGTTTTGACCCATGGATCCCAGACTTGGTCTTTGACAAATAATCAAAAGTCCAGACTCAAGGTCTGCCAGCGTGCAATAGAGCGCAGCATTCTAGGCGTCAAATTAACCGACCGTATACGCAACACCACACTGCGCTCCAAAACACAAATTACTGACGTTGCTCAAAAAGCCGCTAAGCTGAAGTGGGTCTGGACTGGCCACGTCTACCGCATGCCCAGTGAGCTGTGGGCCAAAATAGCCACTTTCTGGAGCCCTGACACAGCCAGAAGGCGTCGCGGCAGACTTCGTAGAAGATGGCAGGACGAGCTGGATAAAACCAACGACCAGTGATCCACATTAGCCCTGGATAGAAACAACGGGAAGTCATGGGGAGAGGCCTTTGCCCAGCAGTGGGATGACGCAGGCTAACAGTATCAGTATCAGTACCTTGGCCAGTTACTGTTGTGAGTATATAGTGAAGCAAAAACACACCTCGACATTAGCCCAACTCAACTGTAACCTAGTATTTGGTATTTTGGTATAAACATATACCTAACATGCAAATATATCGACACAGTGCCTCTTTATTCGTTTATTACATAACATTAATAAAACAGATAAGTAGAAGGAAAGGTCAACATCTCATGTTTAATACTTGTTGTTTATGTTGCCAATTTTATTTTAACTCAACGCACAACGAAAGAGTTCTGGGGAATTACATTTTTAGAATCTGGTATTTCAAAAACCGGAATGAGATGTTGTTTGGTATTTCACAGGCTCAACAAAAAAACCGAAGTAATAACAGAGTTTATTCATTATCGAGCTGTTTATTATGCAAGGTGGAAGGGATATCGATGTACAAACGATTACCACATATTATTCAGTAGGTATTCATCATTAAACCACATAGAAATTCTACATTGGTTATTTAAAAAAAACAGCCATTTCCTACAAAATGTTTGACCTACACGGTCAAAATGCTGATAGTAAATTTTTTCGACACAGTCTCTAATCACATTTTTTATTCTGAAATAAAATCCTTATTATTTTATTCTTTTGCTAGGTTCGCAAATTCTAAGCATATGCTGGAGCTGCGAGACTGAGCTTCTAGTAGGCTTGCGTGCTAGCTCTGTAGTGGCCTGGTGTTGTCCACGTGCAGCTATGCAACCAGACTGGCTTGCACTCACTACTGTCAGCAAGGATGTCGTGTAAGATATCCACTTGTTTTATTTGTTACGCGATCAATCGATATACAGTTCTAAGGAACTAAGAGTTATGTTAAAATTGTTTTTAGGGACCTAGGAAGGAACCCAACGATTCTTAGTATTGAAGATGGCGTAGCGCAAATATGCCGCGGCAATGGCTCAATATTACACCTATCTATTGCCGCTTTCCCTGAAAAATTACTCAAACATGTAGTTGCGAATATGTGGCAGCCAGCCCTCCAAGTAAGTACCTACCTACTCTTCGAAGTATTCTTTGAAGTAAGTGGAATTATGTTAGAAATGTAGTAACTACTTAAAATATTTCTAGCTCTGTCGCACCGTCGAAGACGAGACACTGTGGGCGTGCTTAGCGGTTCTTGCTTGGCAGCATCATCAACTACCCGTGGCTGAAGAGGCGTTTGCTTTGATACGCCAATATCACCAAGTTTGCTACATTCAACATCTCAGAGTAAGTATCAATGACATAATATATGAAGATTTTTTAATAACGTTTGTGAATTGACAAATTATGAAGCATTTTTGTCCAACAATATTCAAAACGGGATATTTTACAAGTTGCTGTTTTAGTCAGAATTTTATATTAATAGTTATTTCTTGAATATTAAATTATGGTACATGAAATTATATTTTTTATTTAGAAAGTAGTAGTAGGTACCTACTTACATAATAATGTTTTTTTTTCAGAGCAATATACCGGAAAAGCTGACAACCAATTAGTAGATCATTTAATAATATTACTTGATAAAATACCCATATATATAGTTAAACTAACAATAGGTTGGTACCTTGAAATTTTGTTCAATTATTAAAGTTGTAAACAGTAGGTACCTATGTATATCTACCTATCTCAGTGAGCAAGTCATTTTTAAAACAGTACCTACCTACTAAAATTTTTAACAATATTTCTCATGTCTACGCCAGAAGTACCTACTTAGGTAGGTTGACGGACGATAATTTTTATGACAAAATGTTATTCGTCTAAATCTAAAGCGATTATGTACCTATCAAAACAAATTTATTTATCTTTATTTGATTAACCAAGTCATTATTATCAGTTTGTAATATTACCTACCTTGTTCCCATAATAAATAATTATGGTATTACTTAAAAGTAAATTTGTTCTTTGGACTTGTAAACTTATTACTTATTTTAATAAATGTTATTGTTATTCGAGTTGGTTCCCATTGTTGAGCGGTAGGTACATTAGTATTTTTTTCGAATTGTTATTATTTGCAGGAATAACTAGGTACCTACCTATCCATTAAGTTATTTTGAAATAAACGTAAAAATTGAGAGAATTATTTTATTTAATTGTTAATTTTAATCAATTTATTTATCTTTTAATTGTAATCAATTTATTTTTCTGCAATTTGTCGATGAGCTTCTTAAAAAAATCAAATATTACCTAATTTAATTAAGACTATTTTAATGTACTATTGAACGTGAAAATATACTATGAAAAAAACGAAAACTGGGCAAGAAACACTTGTAATTAGTTTCTCCAAACCAAAAATAACCCAACACTAGTAATTTCATTCAATTTCGATGTTCATTCCGTTTAATTCCGTTGTTCGTTCAAAATCGTTTCACTCATTCAGTCAGTGTTTCTGTCAACGCGAGTCGTGCTGTGCGTGTTTTATGTACGCGCTCTGACGTAAATTACTTCGATACGAAACTATTTCTCATGAATAAATTCAACAATCAAAATTGTTATTATCACTAAAAGTTAATCAAATTCGCTGAAACCATTCATTGTATATTGACTTTCAAAGACAATAATGCGTACAGCGACGTGCCCTACATTAAAAACTTAGGTTACCGAAAGAAAGTTTAAAAAGTTTTGTTTTGTTATGTGAAAATGTGGACGATGGGTGTTTTGAAGGTGGAATTAGTGTTGTTACTGAACTTGTGTTTAGTTAGTGGGGACGTGTATAATAATGACGTGAGTGAACATTCTTTGGAGTTGACCCAGTCTTTGAACCTAGCCAGACAGGAGTTGATTCAGGAGACTTGCAGACGTTTCCCTCCGAAGTACGGGTTGGATGAGCTCCCCCAGAGCCAACTGGAACATATCCTGATAGATGAGGAACATAAACTTCTGTATTGCTATGTGCCAAAGGTGAGTCTTTCAAGGTAAACCGGATTTTCGTACAAGTAGTGTACACTGCCTTAGAATAATCGTTTTTGGAATATGTCCATGACATAAATCTTGTAATGTTTACAGCTTGTCATTGATTTTGTGAGCTTCCTGACATAATAATTTATTACTTACTTCTTAGAGATTATCTTTTTTTTAAATAAAATAAATAATAAGTAAGTACGTTGGCACTTTAGATTAGGTGATTGACCTATAAGAACGTTAATAATATGAGTTACGTTTGTCATGATTGTGCTCTGAATTTACTATTGGTCGTCATTTTCATAAAAAAAAACTTTATAAGATAATGAATAATAATCTTACAACTTCTAAAATAATAATTTACATAAATTCCACTTATGTAATACTTACCTGTTTAGTGAGTCACTTAATCTACTTCAAGTAGATAATAAAAATAAAAAGAGTAAAATTAATGATTGTGTAATAAATATATTCCAAAAAAGACTCATTCAAGTCAAACCAAGCCCATAATGTTCCTATTTTAATTTTCACAAAGAGCTTCTGTGCACAGATTTCTGTTTGTAAATAAACACTTTTTTTATCTAGGTGGCCTGTACAAACTGGAAAAGGATTCTCATGATACTGGCTGGCAAATGGAACAACACAGATGTGTTGTCTATAACAGCCAGTATTGCCCACACCCCTGGAATGTTCCGGAACATGAGCACAGTGAGCCGGCCTGAGAGAGATTACATGCTAGAGAACTATCACAAGATGATCATAGTCAGGAATCCATTTGAAAGATTGCTGTCAGCTTTTAGAAATAAATTGGAGGGTGATGCTCCAAGTGCTAAGTATTTTCAGGTGAGTTCAAAATATTATTACTAAATGAAGATTGTATAATAGGTAGGTATTTATTTGATTAGGTAAGTAACTTAGCAGGTATGAAATTGATATAGGTCAAGTAACAGTGCAGCAGACAAAATAGTTCATAATACAGGCAGATATTTGTTTACTAAAATCAAATAAATACTAACCTACTTAAATTACATAAGTTAGCTCCAGAAAGTCTTAATTGATGCTTCTCTCTAAATAATGACAGCATTTTTGTTAATGTGAGAAAATGAAAAGATAAACAAAAAAAAACTCTGCATTGTTTCATTAATTATGCTAGGTACAAGTATATTATTATCATTTTTGTAACGCAAGATGCACAAAATTGATGCCGACACTTTCTTTCTACCACCTATTAAATTAACAGTAACTATACTTTCACTCCCTCATGAGTCATGCACACGAATATTACAGATTATAAGTATAAATAATATTAAAACAAACTCATATCAATTTATTATCATTTGAAACCCAATTCAGAGATATCACATTGCTTAAATATTACAAAATAATGTGTCTACTGCAAGGAGCAGCGGCACCACTCGGCCCCGACTTACGAACAGTAAGTAAGTCGTGAGTTCGAACTCGGGCAGGCGCATTACTTTGTGTAATTTATTTCATCACCACTGCTCTCAAAACGGTGAAGGAAAACATTGTGAGGAAACCGGCATGTCCTAAAACGAAAAAATTCGAAGACTTGTGACATCTACCAAACCGCACTGGGCCCGCGTGGTGGATTATAGCCCATTCCTTCTCATAAGAGAGGAGGCCTGTGTCCCAGCAGTAGGAACATTAATAGGCTGATGATGGTGATGTGTCTACTGGACAATATATTTGGATAACTTATGGAGTTCTATTGTTTATTAGAAAAGCATTGGAATTTAGAATTGGTAACTTGATATTTTTTCTTGCTGGTTATTCTTGCCTGTATGGTTCAGTTCATTAAATCTAATAGCAAAACTTTGGATAAATAATAAATAAATTCATAATACATCCTAATTTTATTAATACTTAATGAAGCCTTATGTATGTAGGTTCCAAAACTTACGGAGCTAATAAACCCTTACTAGCGAAAGAGGTTACGAAAAACGCTAACATGAAACTAGTTGGCAATATTTATTCCTAATACATCCTAATTTTATTAATACTTAATCAAGCCTTATGTATGTAGGTTCCAAAACTTACGGAGCTAATAAACCCTTATACTAGCGAAAGAGGTTACAAAAATCGCTAACATGAAACTAGTTGGCAATTTCTCAGTCGAGTAATTTTCAGATCATTCGTAGAAAATGCAACATGAGAAAAACTTAAAACTTATAAAAATAATTTTCGTATTAGGAAATCTAAGAACAGAATCGAAGCATCAGACCTTCATTGTTCCAATTTATCTTACAGTCAAGAACAGTTTCCATTGATCAGAATCATTAGAACCAATCAATGATGACCAATTTACTATCTTACGACCTTTGTGGCTACTTTACGGTCACGTCATGAGACCCTAGATCAGTGGGACATGATCACAACCAAATATTATTATGTATAAATACTATGACATTCGCCCGTGTGAAGTTCGGTTTTTGTTCCACGGTATCGTACTACCGGGATAAAAAAGTATCCTATGTGTTAATACAGGTTATAAACTGTCTGCGTGCCAAATTTCATAGAAATCCGGTCAGTAGTTTTTGTGTGAAAGAGTAACAAACATCCAGACATTTAAGCTGAACGAGACCGGGACGGCATCGGCATGGCAAGGGATTTAATTCTTTACCAATGGACAATCAAACGTATGGATATAGAAATACGACACAAATTGCTATGCTTTAAAATTATCCCGTGGCATGCCGCGGCATCGAAAGGGATTTGTATTGATAGACGCGCCACGGTCGTATTTCTATACGAATACGTTTGAACGTCCATTGGCAAAAATTTTAATCACTTGCCATGTTGATGTCGTCCGGTCTGCGTTCAGCTCTAGAATATTAGTAAGATGTCACCATCTTCATTGTCTAGTAATAATAAACTCTCGCCAATTAAAACTTGTTCTGAAACATCAGACGTAGTCTTTTTGTTTGATTAATTAATCAAACGTGTTTTGCTTTTAGTTTTTGCATAGTCTGGGTTCTTTATAGAATTACGAAGTTATATAGGCTTCTTTCAAAAACTCCTATAATTTTAGGCGTTTCCGATTTCTTAATTATAAACCCAAATTATTTCATCTTTGCGAATAGAATAATATTAAAACTGAAATTATATTAAATACGTAGACTAAAATTTCAACTAGTGTGACTGCTTTTGATAAGTTTGAACTCCAATAAATCATGTACACCCGAATTCCGATGATACTAATAGGTACAGTAGGTACGAGCTGGTTGTCACCGTTTGGCAAATCGCGGATTTCTGTATATAGATTTACATCCCAAAAACATCGCGTTGCCTAACATACCCAAACCACAGACCTTACGCACCACCGCACCGCACCGCTAAATTAAAGAAGTGGTCTATAAAAGTCTCAAGTCGGCTACAGCAATAATTCGGTTCAAACTTAATGGCGGCTCGGAAGTTAGCTGCGACTTGCGAGTGACGGTCTGCGCAGTAATAACGCCTTTAACTTTATGGCGATTTGGAACATCTAATGTAAAGCTGCACAGACAACAATTTTAGGTATCAACGGGGCGCAGATGACCCATAATTTTTTCTGTATAATGCGCAGACCGTCACTTGCAGCTAACTTCCGAGCCGCCATTAAGTTTGAACCGAACTATACAACCAGCCTTTTTATTGTAAGTACTACTTAAAAAGGCCAGAGGTCAGAGAAACATACGTACGAAATAACATTCAATTCATTGAACGCTGAACAAATAACAAAATATTCAACTGATAGGAACGTCCGCTTAAAATCTCCTTGTTGCAGCTGGAAAGTTTATTTTTAAATTATAACGAAATGATAAGTATTGTTTGCTCTTCACTTTAACATAAATACATTAGTTTATTGTTGTTGGACGCGATGCAGACCTTCTAATAACTGCGCTATAAATGTCTGTTTTAACGCCTGGAAAACTTACGCGATCTGTTTCGAAATATCTAACGAATATTTTGAGTGTTGACGTACAAAACGCAGCATATTCTTAAGACTGGGTCGATGGATTCTTGGGCGTTCTACTTGACTATCTTTCTTCTACCTTGACTTATTTGGCAAAAATTGCTGGGAAGAAGGATCATGCACGTGTTTTGCTCCTCGGTTTACTTGTTTATTTTGTGTCTGCCAGTTAATATTTGGCCCATTCTAAGCCCGTAGCTTGACAACTGTAGAAAAGCTACTAAGTAGGGAAGAATATCTTAGAGAAATAGATACCATGAGAATTATTCCACCAGCTAGTCCTTTTGTACGAACCTGGTTATCTCATTATCTCCTCGCGAATATGCATTGTTGCGGTGCCTGCATGGTAATGATTAGAATTCTATAGTTCTGTTCAAACTTAATGGCGGCTCAGAAGTTAGCTGCGAATGACGGTCTGCGCAGATATAATGGTTGAAACTTTATAGCGACTCGGGACATCTAACGTAAAGCTGCGCAGAACACAATTTTAGTCATCAGTGTGGCGCGGAGGACGCATCGTCTTGACAGTATTTAATGCAGACCGTCACTCGCTGCTATAACTTCCGAGCCGCCATAGTTTGAATAAAACTAGGTACTCGTATACCTGCAACGCTTAACAAATAGACATTGTTTAGGAATGTCGAGTGTTACGATTAAATTGTCTTCTCAAATATTCCACCCGGCCTTGCAGTTGTTTTTGTACGAATTGATAATAATTCGGTCGTCATTAAAGCTCGTTGACTTTTGACGTTGGTCATTGATAATGCTCTATAAAACATCCATGAACTTACTTGGCGTATAATCATATTTGTAATGTCTATATCTAGACGGCGTTTTGCATCTAATACAACGAAACAAAACGCCGTTAGGTGCAGTCTCTATTATATTATTGTTAAATATTTTAATTTACATTTTTTAAATATAATTACATCGTTTTTTGTATCAAGAAATCATTTCGCAAACGCATTGGTATATACGCGTATTTTTGAGCAGGTAAACTCTTAAAGGCAACGCGGGACTCACGTAAATTCATACGTAGCCAGTGATTCTAATGTTCAATGCCACGATGGAAAATCCCCTTTGATGCCTTGTGGTCGATATTTAAACATTGGAATTTTTTATCTTGTTACTAGTAACTACGCATAAACTTACGTTGGGTAAAGATAACATGCCTTGCCGTGCCCTTGGTCTGCCTTAATACAGCTGCTATTTTGGAAACTTTTAATAAGTATAATGATGTCCCCTGAAGAAAATGTAACTCCATATTTGAAACTCTATTCCATTATATTGTAATGTAACCCCTACTAAACACTTCTAACCTTCGCAGGACCGTGTAGGAAGACGCATAATCAAGGCCTACCGCGAGAACCCGTCGAACGAATCCCTGGAGTTTGGCCATGACGTCACTTTTAAGGAGTTCGCGCTCTTCCTCACCAACCGCTCCGAGGAGATGGCCGATGTCGTGAACAACGAGCATTGGCAGCCTATCACCAATCTGTGCCATCCCTGCCTCATCAAGTATTCTTTAGTTGGTAAGTCAGTTTTTTTTATTTCGAATAAGTCATACTTAAGCACAATCAGGTTATACCTAATGTGTCCACTGCTGGGACACAGACCTCCTCTCTGTGGGAGGGAGTAAGCTGTAAGCTGCAAGGGTTCCGCCTGATCTCAGCGATTCCGTGCTGATAGATGAGACTAGATCTTCATCCACCATGTGGGCTCAGGTCAGGTTTGTGTATGGCACATGTCTTCCAATTTGTGAATGTGTGAAAATGTTCTAGGACATGCCGATTTCGTCTCGAATGTTACTTAAGTTAAAGTAATGGCGAAAAATCTAGCTTCTAAAATTCTGCAAAAATTCTAAATTCTATTACAACAATAAGTTGTTGTAATAGAATTTAGTTTTTTTTTTTTTTTTTTTTTTACCCTGTCCTATTCCAATTTAGCATTAGTACCGCGTAGTAATGTGCTCATAACATTGTAGGTACCGCCTACACTTATTAGTTCACCTAGCATAGCGATTATGCCATTAACCTTTTAGGGTTCACACCGTTGTATTGTATAGCTTGTCTATTAGAGCTTACAGAGGCCAATGTCCTATAACGATGTGCTATAACCACCATTGCTGCGTTCAAAGGCTAAGAGATGATAGATTGTAGTTTTTTCAAGTGCAAAATAAATAACTTGACATATGAAGAGATTGACTTAAATGATCGGTGTTGGCTAAAGATGGTGTCAGTTATAATTCAACTTTCAAGCGTAGTTTAAGGCTGCCACGGCTTACAATTGGCGAGACGACAAAAAAAAACTAATTAGTCCGTCAGTTAGATTATCAAAAAATATTTGACCCGTGTTTTTTCTTTTGTTACGTGAACCAAAATTGACGAAGATATGACGCTTTTAAAATACTCAATACGTCACGCCTTGGTATAATTTTTACCTAGTTCTGACGTCACGAGCCCCCACTCCCGAGTTTTGATGCGTATAATCTTTGTCAATATTCATTGATTTACAAAAACAAAAAATACGTGTCCATTAATTTCCAATACTCTAACTGACGGACTAAATAGATTTGCATTTTTTGATACTGTCGTCATGCCTATTTGTCGTTTCGTTTACTTATGGTATACTGTTTGTTGTAGTACCATGGACTAGTGCCATCAAATCGTTTCGCCTTGGTACACTGGCCGTGAAAAAAATTGGGGTCGGCGCAGCATCTCTTCTTCCATACTGCTCTATTACTGGTCATCTGAACAGTCACCTCCGTTCAAGCCATATCATCCTTCACACAGTCCATCCATAGTTTATTTTGGTCTTCCTCTACTCTTATAACCACATAGTGGCTTATTATTGCCAACTGGCATAACTGGCAGTAGTTTCTTTATCATTAAAACTGAAAACAGGATCTTACAAATAGTAAACATGGTAAATAAGTATATCGTTTTCAATGATAATTTGTTAGTGACCGTTTAAAAACTTATGTCTATAGTTTTTAAACTGTCTAAGCAATTTGAAGCCTCGGATAAACATAATGTAGATTTTTTTTAAGCTATGGTGTTGTTAACAGTCTTTTTTACTTGAGTTATTTTTCCGTCCTGTGGTCCGTGCAAAATTATGTAGTAGGCACGTCGGGAAATAATGGGTGGACAATTTTGTTTTTTGCTTTGCGTTGTCACTCAACTTGAAATTCGACCTCATACCTACTTACCAACGAAACAATCTTTATTACGCTCTAATCATAGTACATACCTGGTATCATCTAACATGGTAATGTATCTGACTTCTGTATCAGTAGCCATTTAAACAAGTTCATGTTTCCAAATACGTGTCTATCTGCCTTGTCACTTCAAAGGCAGTGTCTACTTACGTCATGCAATTCGATAGTACTTACTCGTATCTTTCTGTGAATCACTGTCAATCGTTATTAGACCATATCACCCAGAATGACATAGATAACCTTTATTTTTTGTTATGCTGTTCAAATAACAGTTTAAACGGCCATTAGTAACATTTTCGCTGCTAGTATGAATTATTATTAAAATAGTAATTCGAACCCAAAACCAACAAACCAACCAATACCTATGTTAACAAAATAAATTATTGATTAATTGATTGAAAACCCCTGTTGTTTTTTTTAAATTAAATAAAAAAGGGATTTCTTAAAAAAAAAAATGAAAATCTTGCTAATTAATGAAACAGTCACATAGTTCGATGTTCAAACTTAGTTCGTTTCGCGCAGACACCAAAAATCGTGCATGGGTATGTAATTCGAGTACCTACCTACCTATGTCACATATAAAATTGCAGTAACGTTAAATTAATTGCAATAGAGGCGCAGAACGTGATCATTGGCCTTAATTTACTCACATGCGTCACGAATTCACGGTCCTTTTATATATAGTAATTAATTTCTATCTTTGGTGATGGCAGAATTGTCTCGCTGGCAAAATAAATTGCGGTTTATCTCATGAAGTTTTAAAAAGTAAAATTTGTATAGGTACTTTGCACGTAGACGTAGGAAATAACGGAACGGTAGACAAGAGAAAATTGTTATTTCAGAATCGGGAAATCAAAATCGTCGCCTGCTTTTATGCAGAAGCTTTTATTTCTGAATAAAATCAACCAAGTAGTTAGACAGTTTCCGATAACAATCGGCACAAAGTAAATTGCATGAAACTCAGTACTTTGTTTTCCAATAATCTTTCAGTTTTGCTTTATCGAAATACATACAATAAGTCTCTTGGGTGTACTCCACACAAGGTACCCCATTGGCACAAACTAACAATGCTTGGTTATGTATTGCTTCATTGCTTGGTTATTTATGCTTTGTAATCGGGGTCTACACCTGCTCATAGAGATTCTGCTTCACTAATCGAATATTTTATTTGATTCGGTAAGCGGAAAACGTTTGAATGGTAATATAATTTGAGTAATCAGAATCAACTGATCTACCTATTATGCTTACTACAACAGCCCATAACGTCCACTGCTGGACATAAGCCTCTCCCATGATGGGAGGAATTTGCCGTAATCTCCACGCTCGGCAGGCGGATTGGAGATCGCAGTGATGAAAGACTAACAGAAAACGCTGCTGCCCATTCTCTGGTCTACGGAGGCGCAAGGTGTTCTGCCTCAGACATTAGTCGCCTTATACGACACCCGTGAGTGTAATGGGTTGGTTATATTCTACTCTGCCGGATACCACACGGCTAATTATGCTTATCTCCATTAATTATTTATTAGTCTCCAGGATATTGATTTTTGACATTTAACGTCATCTGTCTGTTGTTTAAAAATAAAGTATACCTTCAGACGTTCTATAATTCGATGTTCAAAAATGTTTACGTTTTCCGTTTGGCTTGCATTGATATCTTGTATTTTTGGCAAAGTCTTTAGAAAAAGACTATCAAAGTACCAACCTCCGATCCCCCAAAAATATGGGGTTGGAGCCGCTGCTCCAACCCCATATTTTTGACAAGACTTTTTTTTGAAAAGAGATTTATTATAGAAGAGGAAAAGACGCTTCTTTTCCTCTTCTATAATAAATCTCTTTTAGCTGTTTATCAGTACCTATTCACTTTTCTAATCGTGTTATATTTTTCACCATCCATCGTTTTGTTAACTTGAGTCTATTCTTGCAGTGAGTGTTATCACTCATAGCCTTCTCAAACATGACTCTTCAACAACAACAACAGCCCATAACGTCCACTGCTGGACATAAGCCTCTCCCATGATGGGAGGAATTTGCCGTAATCTCCACGCTTGGCAGGCAGATTGGAGATCGCAGTATGAAAGATTAATAGAATACGCTGCTGCCCATTCTCTGGTCTACGGAGGCGCAAGGTGTTCTGCCTCAGACATAAGTCGCCTTATACGACACCCGTGAGTGTAATGGGTTGGTTATATTCTACTCTGCCGGATACCATACGGCTAGCATCGACAAGCAAATCGGCAAGCATCAACATGACTCTTATTCCTTAATATTTGTATCATTAGGTATGTCGATTCTATGACAAATATAAACGATCGTCTCAAATCATACGATCGTGTCAATATTCATTAATGTAGATGCAGTAAAGAAATATCATAAATAGTATTATGTTACTTGGCATTCGATAAAAGTCGTACCTAACTATCTATACATTGAATAGACAGGTGGATTTGTACATCCGCACGTTGTCAGATAGTGAGATAAAGGTAATCTTATTATTTTATCTGAGTATATTCAAAGCTATTGGCCCAGCTGCTGATTAGACATCATAGGATCTTAATAAACTGTTTGATTTATTTCTGTTTTTAAGTAATTGCAAAATTTATTACATTATTGAAAAAAAGAAGAATCTGTGCCCAATGTTTCTCATTCTTAAAATGATTAAGTATTATAATGTTGATGCAGTAAAATTTATAAATCATAACAATAATACCACAACAATTATAACAATTATATTTGACGACCCAAATGGCGAAGCGGTAGTGAGGCTGCCTTACGTTCTTAGGGTCCCAGGTTCGAATCCCGGTTGGAGCAAATGTTAGTGTGATGAGCATGGACATTTGTTTCCGAGTCATGGATGTTTATTTGTATAATAAGTATGTATTTACAAACAAAAAGTATCTATGTAGTATATCAACTATCTGGTGTCCACGACACAAGCCTCGTTGCTTAGTGTGGCTCTAGATGGCGCTGTGTGTTAATGTCCAACGATATTTATTTATTTATTTTATTTATAGGTAGGTAAATAACTACTACCAGGAGTCATAATTATGCTGAAAATTATTACTATTATCAGCTAAAATTATTCTGTATTGATAAACTAATCTTTATGCGGTTGTAATACAATACAAGTAGACAAATACACAATTAGTACTGATTTAGCTGTCGGTGGACCTGTGGACCTGAGGTCACGCAGTTAGGGGCACAGAAATCTTATTGCCTTATTATTATGACTTCTGTGGTTAGGGGTTTTATGTTTTCCTGTATCATGTAGCCTTTTATATGTTCCACCACTAAAAGCTATATTATTCTATCGAGTTTGCACATTCGGTAAGATAGTGCGACTGCGTTAAACATTAAGAAAATTAAAACCCTAGCGAAATCAAGTGGTCTGTTGTAGTAAATTGAATTCACAGACAGCAATAGCATTCATTGACTGTGCCCTACCCAATAGTCGATTAACCTTTTGACAAAATACCTAAGTACTCGTTATGCATAGCGACTAACTAAATTAGAATCAATTGAAATTGAAAACGTACGACTTTTGAATGAATCAATAAGCACGCCATAAATTGACACAATTTATTTACTTACAGTTATCGCCGTTCGAATTGAATGAGGTAATAATAGTAGATATTATTAGTTGACTTACCTCGCTTGTCGGTGGAATAGTAATTAAAGTAGATTGGCAAATAAATCTCAACCAAGTAGTTGTGGAGACAAGTCCTACGTAGCTTTGTAGCGCTACATCGCGTGCTGGAAAGATATTAAAGCGTTTTTGCAGTACCTACGTCAACTCAGCGGGTAGTCTTTGCTATAATTATGATGCTTGTGAAAATTCCGATGTGAGTCATTGGCTGGCTTTGAAACTAATCAGTGATTTGAAAGGGCTGCGCTGAATGGAAGAACCTAACTAACTTAATAATAGGTTTACATTTTTTTAATTTTCTTAGCAGAAAGCATAAAACGCTCAATAGAAAGTGGTACATTTTTTTTTTTGCAATATTTTTAATCTGCACTGCAAGTACCTACGTAGCAATCGAAAACGATCGAATCGATACGATTCGATAAATCCGACTTTTCGATTGGTTAAAAACTCATTTTATCGAGAATAACTGTCAGATTTATCGAATCGAGTGCTACGTACTTGCACTGCAGATCCGATAACGCTCAAACATCTTTAATTCGATTTTAAACCTTGACTGAGCAAAATTACTATGTTTGTGGTTATACGCAAGAAATATAATCTTGTAGACCAGTAGAGCATTCTGTTTGACGTGCGTGCGAAGCGGATGTTGGCGACCCCATGGGAGTGTGCTAGAGGTTCCACATGGGCCGACTGCTCAAGACTTTGTTGTATTTAGTTTTTCACATAGGTACCGATGTTGTAGTTTGGAGTTGGGTTGTGGAGGTCAGATAGGCAGTCGCTCCATGTAAAATACTGGTATTCAGCTGCATCTGGTTAGACTGGAAACCGACCCCAATGTAGTTGGTAAAAGTCTACTTAGGCAGTTGATGATGTAGTTTGCGAGATTCTTGTAAAGTTCTCTTCAGTGTTACAGACATAATTTTTTCTTCTTCTTTGTTCATTGGTACGTCAGTATTTTTATATTTTGTAAGCCCAAAACTTCGTCATTACCACGCTGTCGTTAGAGGACGCCACTGGCCTGAACCCCTTTCGAATAATTCTACATTGCTCTTACCGTGCCTTTATTTTGAAAATGACGAAATATAACTGCCATTTTGGGGGGAGTCAAAGTTGGGTCAAGGCCCCACAATATCTGAGAATGTTATCATTTAAAATATTTAAATATCTCCTGAAAGTTTGTACATTTGGTTATCGGACGAACTGTGTAAACCAAGTAGGTACCTATATAATCGAAACTGTTCTCGCAAATTTGCAATTTATTCAACCCAGTTAATATAATAAGTACTCTCTTGTTCCAAAATTAAATACTGACTGCATTATTATTTGGCCTGTAAAATGTCGAAAATAGCAATTGATCAATCCACTGAACCGGGGTTTACCGCTGACCCATGCATGTTATTTCAATTTATTTAATGATAAGTAATTATTTTGTCCAATGAGTTGCGTCATTAGTCTATAACCAACTTTATAGACCAGTGATTTAAGCAATAGATTAATAATTATAGATTCAGGAAACTGATAAAAAGTCAGTTATATCGCTTCTTAAGTATTGATAAAAAAACTTTGTATATATCTCGCACAGGTGTCTGATAATATATGTGTCAAAGCTAGTTAGGTTACTTCTGCTTCCTAGTATTAGAAACCAGATTCTTATATGTCAAGTATTTTACTGGTTTATCCGACCGGTATTGGCGCTCAATGGGACTGTGGTCAATGTATACAAACATTACTTACTCTGCCTATGTTCTGTCAAATAAAAAAAAAAACTAGTACTGGCAGGAATAGCGCCACCAGCGCAGGACAGTGGCAAGCTCTATCGGAAGAGCCAAAATAGTTTCAGATACACGACACCCTTTACATCTAAATACCCTCGTGTCGCAAAGGCTGAAAAGCCGAAACAGCTTTCTGAAGTGTGTCACCCCTCTCAGTGGCGAGCGCTTCACAGAAAGACTGGCGAAAATCACCTGCTGAAAATCTCCCACCTTGACATGAGTTGCCATGGCTGATTTGGAAGTCTTTAAATAGACTGCGGAACCAGGTTGGCCGCAGCAAAGAAAACCTGCTCAGGTGGATATTCATTAATGACTCTTCCCTGGAGTGTAAATGTGGTGATGATCCACAAACGGTGGGACACTTATTATCGTGTCCTGCGTGTCCTGTTGTTTGTTCACTTCAGGAACTGATAGGCGCTACTGAAAGCGCCAAACTAGTAGCTCAGTTTTGGGCCGACTCAATTTTGATTGCCATCGACACGCTAAGAAGAAAATAAAACAAAATCAAAGCATTTATTTCATGAAGGCCAGTTAGATGCACTTTTGAATTGTCGAAACAAAGACAACATTGAAATGTAGCTACAGTTCCAGTCACATGGCATAAAAACTGTGAAAGTACTGCAGTTGCTCATTCCTAAGTATAGATCTCTATGGAGATGAACGGGCAAGTAATCTGTAGGCAAGTAGGTGTTTGCCATTTACGTCAGTTGGGTTTTCCTGTAGCCTTCACGATGGATGTTTCGTCAAAAATTCTACTTATCTTTGACACATATTTGATTATTTGTATTTATGGGTAAAGTGTTGAATCATAGATATTTATAGATTAGGTTTATCTTTTCTTCACAATCGCCACCTTTAAGGCAACTGGCGAAACAGTATGCATCCATTCTTTTATCAGATACGGCTTCCTAGGTAATCGTAAGTTGTGTTTACGGTTGTAAATACATAATAATACTTACCATCTGCCGCAAATACTATAAACCGGTTTTATGCATAATTTAAAACTATAGAATCGTGTAGCTCTCGTGACAAAGAATAATGTGACAATGGGGTGGCTAAGGCAAAGTAAATCTCAGATGGCGCCACCATAGTTGGTCTCAATCTGACCAAGCTATTTTGAAATATAAAATGACATTACCACATTTTCAACCAATGACGGTGTTTGGGTACCAGCGATGCTAGCGTCATTAGTTCCCCATTGATCACACCGACTCCAACCGAAATATCCAACTATTTTATCATACTCAAAAGCGTTTCCCGTTATTATAATAGCTCGTTGGTTTCGTGGCCGCAAGTGCAACTGCTGAGCATGAGCACCTCATGCTCTTCTTCTTCTTCTTCAACCCTTGGCCACCCAATGCTGAGTGTAGGTCTCTTCTAAATCTCTCCACTTTTGGCGGTTTTGTGTCATGGCTAACCAGTTTCTTCCAGCCACTTAAATAGGATCGTCTGTCCACCTCATGCTCAGATAGTGTTAAATTGGGTTTATCCATCAGGAATTTCTCAGTAGCAGACACAGAGTCTGGATTTGTGCCAGATTGATGGCAAAAGACTCACCCCCTATTACATGGGACTTCAACTTGAAATATGGGTATAGGTACCCACTATTCCAGTTATTCAAAAGAAGAAATTGAAGATAAAAGTCTTGGAGTCTTGAAATAATTAAGTATAACAGACATTGTGTTGTCTAGTGAGGTAGGTTTGAATATTCACGTACCTACCTACGCCCTCGTGTATGCTTTCGGACTCCAGAATGGGAAACTCGGACCATCATCAGCAGAAACATATAGGATAATAATATGAATAGGCATGACGACAGTTAATTGCAAATCTGTTTAGTCCGTCAGTTAGAGTATTGTAAAATAATGGACACGTATTTTTTGTTTTTGTAAATCAATGATTATTGACAAAGATAAAACGCTTCAAAACTCGGGAGTGGGGGCTCGTGACGTCAGAACGCACTAAAAACTATACCAGGCGTGAGTCGTGACGTATTGACAATTTTAAAAGCGTCGTATCTTCGTCATTTTGGTTTACGTAACAAAAGAAAAAATAAGGGTCAAATATTTTTTGATAATCTAACTGACCGACTAATTAGACAAGCCTATTATCCTATTATGATTGGCTAAAGCGGCCATTTAAGGGCCCCGAAATGTGTGTAGTGTAGAACTAGTATAGAATGCTCCGCACGCGCACGGTAGGTTACTGCTTCTATTTATAGGAAATAACATCAACACAATGAGTAAACATACGATTGGACCGTACTAACAGTTCTGCTAATTCTTAGTGTAAACAGGATATCGGTAAGTATACTTAAATCATGATATTACCAGATTTAATCATTTAGCAATTGTTTGAAATGATTCAAGTGTTTACTGGTTTACTAATTCAAAATGTAGTGTTTGATCTTTTTTATTTGGTTTGAAGATTTTTAACTGTTTTCTAAGGTAACAAACATTTTTAAAGTGTTTGTTGATCAAGAAAAGTTTCAGGCAAGCTGCTTTGTTGTTCCCTTCCTGTTGAATACAAAGTCGCAGTCTTTTGATTATTTCGCTCCCTGTCGATTTTTTGATCTTGTTGTGGTGGATATTTTGAATAATCTAACTTCTGCTTGTAGTCGTGGACACTTTCATACTTATTTGGTGGTAGGAAGGGACTCATTTTGAGCATTTGATAAATTGATTAATTTTGTATTAAAATGTTAAAATACATGGTCTTCCTTTTATTTTTGACACTATGTTATTCAGCAAAAAATAACCCTAATGATAAAGCCTTTCAATCGGTATGATAAATCTACAGGTTGATTATTTTTCTCGTGTAGCGGGTTCGATTCCCGGTTCAACCATGTAATTATTTAAATATCTATGAATGCAGTTTAAATTGGTTTTTAAATTAAAATAATGTCTTCTTTCAGTAAAATGTTCCATCTACAATATTCAAGGTATTTTCCCTCCATGTGGCATATCCGTGGGACGCCCTGTATATTATTAAAAATAATAGATTCAGTAGACCTACTTAATGGATAAGCGGGGTGAAGAAAAAGTCAGGATAACTGACACCCCTGGTGCAAGCCATGGTCCGGAGCGAGACGGAATGGGACGCCGTCACCTCCTTCTGCGAAGCAGTAATGCTAGAGAAGGAGGTGGCGGAACGTGAGAGGGAGAGAACCTCACAGCGTCCCGGCCGCCGCAGGAGACGCCCCGGGCGTCGGGGGCCACCACGTGGCCCCCGGCCACCGTAGGCGCGGCCTGTGGACGGTGGGCTATGGGCTAGCTCGCCGTCCGTTCGTGTCATGACGACAGGCCGTGTCGACGGCGCGTTCGTGTTCCACGCGCGCCTCAAAGAGAGTCAGCAAAATGGAAGGGGTCCGCAAGGACCGATGCCTGCCGGGGTTGCGGGACTGTTCGAAAGAGATACCGTGACCCCGGAACACAAAGGGCGATGAAGGAACATGGATGGGTTTTAGTCAGTAAAAGTCTGACACTCCCTCCTGCTCCGCCCAGAGCGGGAGAAGTCATTTGATGATTTCCCATCCGAAAAAAAAAAAAAAAAAAAAAAAGGATAACTGACACTAACATTCTTAGTTAAACGCTGGCGTGGCGACTTAGAGGTGTTTTTGCGAGATTGGCCGTAGAAAACCTTACGGAGATAACAGTCGAAGGCTATGGGGGTTGGCTGGCTATAGGTATTGTTAATGGCTATGTTGTTGTATTGTTGGCGTTATTGTTGTTGTTTGTTGTTGTTGTTTGTTGTTGTTGTGTTGTTGTTGGCTGGTTAAGGCTAAAGAAAAAAAAACTTAGTACCTATAAGTACGGTAATTTTTTTATGACTTGAACTATCGAGTTTGGTACTTACCTAACATAGGTACCTGAAAAAAAACTACATAAACTGTTGGTGCCATACTTTTTATCCCAAATATGTACCTATAAGCAGACCTGTGGTCAAATCTAGTAGGTATTAAATTGGATAATTCAGTCTCCAAAAGTCACGGCCATTCGTTTTTGTACCCGATGTGTTGCGTTCGGTTACACCAGCAACCAGTTTCAAATCAATATTTATGATTATAACCTTGTGATCGTAAAATTCTCACTAATGGTGCCGAATATTTTACTGGTGCCATCCGTGTTAATTGACAAAAAACTGGCTTTTCTATTAAGTTGTCTTGCAGGACAGGAGTCAGGACCAAGCTATTGCAAGAGGAAAGACTGGGAAATAGACCGGCGTTACCTTTTAAGGCTGGGGTATTGCTAAAATTAGCAACGATATTTGTGGTGGTTTCATTCTGTACATAATGTATATAAATTTTACATTCATAATTATATAATATTAGCATTCTTTTTTTTTACCTTTTTCGGTTCAGTTCTTGATAAAAATGAAAATAATTAACATTTAATTTTTTTGATTACATTATGGTTCAGATTTTAAAGAACATTCTCTAAGGGGGAATTACTCAAAATGAAAAGGGGACTTTCGGGATTATTTTTACATTAAAGTCCAGCTTTCCCCCCTGAGGGGGGATTCTCTTAGAGGGGATTTGTGGAATAAGCCGTTCAAACTTCGTTTGAAATACTGTTAGAATAAAGTTCTAATCAGTTTGCACTACAAAGTGGTTGTTACGTCAGTCACTGCGGGCCGAATAGTGCGAAATGAGTGGTTTTTTTGCGATTTACAAAAAATATATTGATTGGACTAAAAAAATAAAACACATAAGACCTGCTTTATAGTTAGTTCAGTTAGTATGCAAAGTTTCATGATCTAATTTCAAGTACTTTTTGAATACCAGCGGTTTATTGTTCGATTTGGAGGTAACTTTGGATTTTTTTTCTATCGAGAAAAGTTTATGGAATCGTGTTTTCGTCACACATAGGACTTAGCATTAATCCTCAACTTTACCATATATTTATTTCAAAATTTAATGCTGCAGTATTTTAGGAGTAACGGAGGATCATGCTAAGCCATTTGAGGGATATGTAGCCCTTAAGTTAAAGTTTTTTAGCGATGAATTTGATTACAGTTAATCAAATTCATCGCGGAAAAAACTTAATTCAATTGGATCAACATAACATTCTTGTTATTAAGTAATTTGAATTTGCAACGTAACATAATTAACTTAAAATAATTATGAAAGGATTTCCTGACGTCTTCCTCTATTGTTTTCGTTTCAAGGTATTAATAACTAACCGGAATGAATGCTAAACGAAATGTGGAATGTAGATTAACCATGATTATTACTTATCTACATTAAGATAATAAACGCATACGTTTTGTTGGATGTAGGACTCGCAGTACAATTTTATGGAAGACGAGAGAAAGATATGTCTGAAATAAAAATTGACATCTGAAAGTGCGCTGTTTTTTGTTTAATATAGCAACTTGAAAAGTTGAATATAAAGTAACTTTTGCTATAATTTTTTGTCATCAGTATTGGTTCACTAACGCTTTGTTTACTTTGCTCCACAAAATGGTGTGTTTGCAGTTGCACCTTTTATTGAAAACACCGTAATAGCATGACATGTGCGTATATATTTACACTAAATTAAATTAAATTAAATTATTTAAATTTGTATTTTTGTATGTTTGTAATGAATAAACTCAAAAACTACTGCGCCGATTTCAAAAACCACTATTTCACCATTAGAAAGCCACGTCTTCACTGAGTAACATAGGCTATATTTTATCCCCGTACTCCCACGGGGACGGAAACTACGCGGGTGAAACCGCGTGACTTCGCTAGTAATAATATTATAAAGAGGAAAGATTTGATTTTTTGTGTGTGTGTGTTTGTTACGATTTAACTCAAAAACTACTCAAACGATTTAAAAAAAATCTATCACCATTAGAATGCTACATTTTTACCGAGTAACCTAAACTATAAATTATATTGATATCATGCAAATTAGCTGAGCTATCACAATTTTCGCGGACGCAGTCGCGGGCGAAGTGCTAGTATTGCCAAGTCATGGCTCTCGAACACTGTTTCAGGCTTTCACGGTTTATAACTTAACAAAAAATGTTACTTACTGGCTCAATATTATTAATAATCACAGAAGATATCCCGTAAGCAACATTTTAAGCATAGGTAGCTCTCGAGTTCGTACCCAAGACACGCACCTCTGATTTTCGGATTCATGTGCGTATTGTATAATTATCACTTGCTTCGGTGTAGGAAAAAATCGTGAGGAAGCTAAACCAGTATGCCTGAGAGATATTTCTCGACGGCATGTAAAGTCAAGTCAAAGGCCCAGGGGCGGCATAAAATCTCTGACATGATTATCGAAAAATATTGGATACTTATGTGTTTTTTGTTTTAATGAAATTAATAAAAATTGACGAAGATAAAACGTGTCAAAGATCATAAGTAGGGGCTTGTGACGTCACATTTGAGTAAAAAATGTACTCAAATGTGACGAGTTTTCGCACTGTATCGTCTTAACTTTTTTGTTTACGTGAAAAAAGAAAAATATGTGTCCAATATTTTTTAGAAATCCATCTGACAGACTAATTAGTTTTTTTTTTGTCATCTACCCTATTCACCTACTGCTGGGTATAGGCCTCTCTTCTCTTGTGCCAATCTCCACGTTCTCGTGCCGTTTATTACCGTGCATTTGCCGCCAAGTTTGTTATCTTACAATAACTTTGGTATAAGTTAATTGTACACATGCGAGCGAATTGCTTATATTCCGTTAAAATTACATAGGTACGTTGTGTCAAGAATAGGCATGATTGGATTTAAATGTGTGAATATTTGATTGTGATGTGTTTTCGATAGATAAAGTCTTTTTGTCTAACAATATCGTCTGATACTTACTTCGCAGATTTTTTGGTAATTAATCAATTTTATTCTTGTAATTACAAACCTTAGATTTAGCCACCTCGAATCACTTTTATTTTTGGATAAAACAATAAGGTACCTAACCAACGACATTATCAATTCGGTGTAGTTATTTGTTTTTCACAAATAATTTCATCCAATTGGTTGAATTATTTGTGAAAACCAAATTACACCGAATTGATATGGTCATGATTTTTCAACAACAACAATATTCTTTATCACAGGTCAAAGGTCGTAACTGTTCTAATGTGACTCATTAATGTATGTAACAATAATTACTTGATGAATTGAAACTCTGTACGAAAAAACTGGGCCGTTTCTATTCGCAAAGGCCTAGTCCAATAAGCGTATTAAGTATGTCAAAAAAATAAGAATGGGACTTTGGAACTTAACTTTGACAGCGTAATATAAAAATAGGTAAATATTTACCACCTACTACAAAGTGACGCAACTGACACTGACCTATTTTTGACAGCTGAAACGTCACAATCAGCAAAAGTTCATTCTTATTTAGATTCCGTACCTTGTCTTGGTAGTAGTAGTACCTTTATCCTTAACTCGATGTAGGAGAAACCATAATGTGTAACGTTAGAAATTAAAGACCTCTCGTGTGGTGACTGACCATGAAATTGAACCACTTTGGTTCTGTCTTTTGGAAATTCATTACTTTTTTTTTAGTTTTACCATACACGTTGATCAGCAAATTGCGTCTATTCCTATAGATAGACCAATTTTATGTAATGTGTCCAATACAGTTTCATGATCCGAAACACCACACGAGAAGTTTTGCGTTTTTATACACCTTGTATTATGTTTTATTCTAATCAACTCTGAATAGTTTTGCAGATGGGTATTAGAAACAGGTTTCTATTCACGAGCCCGTAGATTGTATGGTGATGTGGTCAAAACCCGGCTCCGTTTTATCCCGTCGTTTCTTAAGGCCCTTCTAACCTTAAAATTAGCAACTCTATTAGTGGTGGTTCAAACTTCGTTTGAAACACTGTTAGAATAAAGTTCTAATCAGCTTGCACTACAAAGGGGTTGTTACGTCGTCAGTCACTGCGGCCGAATAGTGCGAAATTAGTGGTTTTTTGCGATTTACAAAAAATCTATTGATACGACTAAAAAAATAAAACATATAAGACCTGCTTTATAGTTAGTTCAGTTCGTATGCAAAGTTGCATGATCTAATTTGAAGTACTTTTTTAATACCAGCGGTTAATTGTTCGATTTGGAGGTAACTTTTGAATTTTTATCTATCAAGAAAAGTTTATGGAATCGTGTTTTCGTCACACATAGGACTTAGCACTAATCCTCAACATTACCATATATTTATTTCAAAATTAATGCTGCAGTATTTTAGGAGTAACGGAGTATCATGCTAAGCCATTTGAGGGATATGGGCTATATATCCCTCAAATGGCTTAGCGTTTAGCGCGTTAAGCGTTTGTTAGCAGATACTGTTGCTAAACCGCAATAAAATAAAGCCTCTAACAGTAAACTTTAAACTGTATTATGTACTGTTGATGCTACAAGTTATCTTCACATATACGCACAGGTTTCTATCTATCTATTAACTTTAAAGAATAGCTTATTTTCCCGACTCCGTTGTAATTTGGAGATTGCTCTATAATTATGAACAAAAAATTATATTGAAGTTTGCCTAAACCTGTAATTTGTAGTAATAAATAACTCTACACCTTATTAAGTTCAAATTACGTTTGTATCTTATTTTAGCATATGGATAGCATTAATTTTGAGCACAGTTAAAGATTATTATTTACTTACACAGTTTATTTACTATTTTAACTGGAATTTATTTTTGATTAATTCGATTCCTATGTAGATCAAAGATGGCTGTTGTAATCTAATCTAATGAATAAATTCAATCGTTCCACCTCCTGTTACAATATATTTTAATTAAACGTAATCTACAATTATTACGAGAATTTCAATGCATTTTTCCTAAATAATGGCGTCCAATTACCAAATTCTTTTTATAAATATTTTACATTTGCATGCATATTTTGCGTTTAAGATTGGTACACTAACAAGGTAGTAGTTTTGATAGTCGTTCTCGAATCATAAATATCCTCACAATGCAAAACTTTGGCTCGAAATCTCACGACACCAAAATGGCATCACAATGACGATTTTGTCATTGTGACTAAACTCACGCGTGTATAATAAACGAGTAATTAAAGGTTACAGAAATAACAAAAATACTAATGAAGACTGACATTCTATTAAACTTTTTTTTTTATATACTGGCTAATACTCGTAGCATTTAGCAACAGCAATACATTCAAATTTATTCATTAGGATGTAGTTAGCGAATAGCCTGATTGCAATTCGCAATTTGCTTTTCGATGATTGATGATGATTGAGCACCACACCCAGCCAGGAGCAAGCCTGACCCGGACAAGCCGGATACACCAGGGGGCACGATTTTGCAAGGAAAGACATGCTCTGGGATGGGAGAGGAAGCCCGACTAACCGCAGTCAGTCGGGCACAATCAGCCGACTATGCAGCCTAGAGCCAATATAGGAATAGTGGTAAGACAGGACAATCCATAGGAATGAGCATTGGTGTTTGGACCTTCGTTTGATTGGTCTCTTCTGGCATTGGAGAATCGTGTTCGTTTCTGGTGGTTCCATTCGTTTTTGACACGGTCTTATTTAAACATATTATTTTCGTGTATGTTTCATCGTCAGTAGTATTTGTTTCACTGTCAGTTTCGCTAAGGTGATATATTTCCTGGGTGACTGACTTGAATTTTTCTCTATCTGCTGCTAGCTGAATCCATTCACAATTTGCAATTCGCAATTTGCTTTTCAGAATAAAACCCAAGTTCGCTCACCACTCTGCCAGGAATAAAGTAAAGATTAGAAAGAACAGGTTTCCCACTTGTGTATACTTGATATCACGCGATTGAATATTTAAAAACGAATCGGGGACAGCGAATTACGAACCTCGGATCAACTGTCAAGGTTGGCACGACTGGTTCGTTCACATCAGTCTTTTGTACGAGTTCAAGTTCTATTTGAATACCAGCGACTTGATTCTTATTCTAGAGAGGCTGGCCGTTGCTTTGTGGCTATCAAAAAATTTTTAGTTCTTCAAATAATTTAATGGCTAGTTTTTTATGACGCTATTGTTTGAAGTTTGTTAATCTAGTAAGCAATTACGGTGCAAGTTGGCATCGGGCGACACGAAGCCGCCGCAGACGACGTGTCGTCGCTTCATGTCGCCGCCGCAGACGACGTGTCGTCGCTTCATGTCGCCGCCTCATGTCGCTGCAGTCATGATTTCGAACCCGGCATTACTGATCTGCGGTCGGGCGACACTTGCGTCTACGACGCGTCGCTAGCTTCATGTCGCTTGCTTTAGTGGGAATTTTATAGAAATACATAGAAACTAGTAGTGTCGCTGCGACACGTCGTGTGAGGCGGCTTCGTGTCGCCCGCTGCCACCTTGCACCTTAGAACGTCAACATAAGTAGGAGCGCTTGAAACGTTTAAAAAATTGGTTTCTCTAACATGCTTGGAAATTTGAGCATTATTTTGACAACCTTCTTCGAGGTAAATCGAAGTTGCTGTACTGGCCAGATACATGCGACCAGCGTCCGGTAAAAGTTGTATGAAAATCCATAAGTATCTGTAGTGTTTAGCGGCCAAATAAATTACATAGTAAACTCATATTTATTTATTTATTTAAACTATGTACAATAGTGGTACATAGGCGGACTTAATGCCACAAGGAATTCTCTACCAGTCAACCTTTGGGTCATATCTGTCGTGTTATTTAAAAATGAAACGATCTTTTACTCTGAAACATGGCAACCAAGGAGGTAACTGATAAAAGGTTTTAAGTATTTAAATTTCGAATTGGCTTGCAAATGGAAAGCGGTTTATTAGCGGTAAAGGAAATAACAGCCTGTATGTTCATCATTTGCTCTTGCATCATTTCCACTTGAATCATTTTTATGGGCAAATGATGCAGTCGCCTGCAGTCTCTTGTGCCAACCTAAAACCTACAAAGCATTTGCAAATGGTCAACCTTGCAAATGTCTTATTTCCAAATCCAACATACTCTTCAACCTTGGAACATCGAAGTAGTATGAGATTTCCAATTTGTTGTTCGTAAACCATTATGAGTTTAGGCACATAATATTTTAAATACACACATCAACACGGTCTAGGGATATTTAATACTCAATTAAATAACTCGAAAAGTACTGGCCGCATTGGAATCTTTTATACACCGATTTGTTTGTAATTTATCTCAGACTAATTCCAAATTCAAATTTTTTAAAATTCTTTTGTTTCGGTGGCATAAAAATGTCTTGATGTATAGGAGAGGGAATTTTCATTTGTGCGAAATTTAGAAAACAATACGAATTACGTTTAGTTACAGTTTTTTTTTCATTTTTAAACGAAAGACAAAGTTAAAATTGAGGTATTGTAGCCATGCAACGCCGTCATTTGACGAGGGCGGAGATGTTACGAGCTGTGGGAATGCTGGAAGCTGGATCTGTTCAGCGTAATGTTGCTGAGGCCATAGGGACCCATCAAAATGTAATTTCAAGATTGTGGACACGCTATCGTGCCACAGGTGAAGTAGCGGAGAGGCACCGGGGGCCAAGTCGCATCACTACCCCCAGACAAGACCGATTTTTGCAAATTACTGCGCGAGCACAACCAAATGCAACGGCGACTCAATTGGTCCAAAGGCTGCGAATGGAACACCAAGTGCTTGTGAGTGACCAAACTGTAAGAAGGCGACTGCATGAAAGCAATCTACGCTCTCGTAGACCACTCCGGGTCCCACCTTTACGGAGAGGCAATCGTGGACGACGATTAGAATGGGTTCGGAACCACGTGGACTGGGGCCGTGACCAATGGTCCAATGTGCTGTTCACGGATGAATCCAGGTTCGGCTTCCATCCAGATTCACGAAGGACGCGTGTTTGGCGAGTTTCTGGACGATGGAGCCGTCTCCAGAACCCTCAGGAAGTTCACCCATACCAAGGAGGAACAATTATGGTTTGGGCAGGAATTCGGCTTGGAGGACGGACGGATCTCGTTTGGGTGCGGGGCAATATGACGGCAGAACGATACGTCCAACAGGTGCTGGGGCCCGTAATCTTGCCCCACAGAACACAAATGGGGCAAGATTTCCTGCTCATGCACGACAATGCCCGGGCACACACGACGAGAACGGTAGCAGCTTGGTTACATACACATAATGTTAGGGCCTTAGACTGGCCTGCTCAATCGCCAGATCTAAATCCCATTGAGCATGCGTGGGATATGCTGCAAAGAAGAGCTCTGAAGGAAGTTCCTGAAAATCTGGCTACAGAAGATCAACTTTTTGCGCACCTCAGAAGGACATGGGACAATATTCCGCAGCAAGACATTGACAACCTTGTTCTGAGCATGCCGAATCGTTGCCGATGTGTTATGAACATCATGGGCGCTTTCTCAGACTACTAACATCAAGTTTATAAACACAAATTAAATGATTTTTCTATTTTTTTCAGTTTTTACTCACAAATTAAAAGTTCATTCATATACGGTTTCCGTCTATGCTTCATTTTTTTTCCATAAAATCCTGAAATTTTAATCTATACCTTAACCATTATTAAAAAATGGTAGAATATTAAATAACGTATCTTTTAAATATATACATGTCACATAAATAATTAACACATTGATAGTAATTCGCTTTTTTAAAAATATCCCTAGACCGTGTTGATGTGTGTAGTTTATCACTCCATTAAAATGTTAAACGTAAACATTATAAGCAAACTGAAATGCCCATTATATATTTACATAATTTACATTGAACACAATTTAAAAACAGTAAATATACATGTTATTTTACATTGAACGCAATTTAAAAACATGATATTAGGAAGCTTCGACAGTGAACCGTAACCACGCCACAAATATTTTTTCAATCTCTAAGGAATACTCGTAGCAGAGTTGGGAGTATGCTTTTCAATGAAAACAAAAAGAAAATTAGGTACTTACCGAGCAGTGCGACTTGTTTCATAAAAACCTACGCATACCGTCGTGTATGATGCTATTTTATTATACGAAATGTGATAGTTCACATTGACAAACGTATCTATTGACTAAAAATATTCACCAGCATTGCATTCTAAGCGACATTCTGAAACTGCTGTTGGCTTTCGGAGACATGACAAACAGTTTTCGAAGACGATTTCACGATTTCGCAAGAAGACAATAGACGCATTAATGAAATGTATGTGGCGACACAGACCTTCCTATTCATATTGTATTAATATTATTGAAAAACATCTAATTGAGCATCAGGATTTATAGCCTAGTGGTGTGTGTGACCCCGTTGGACTGACAAGTCGTAGGTCTCGTGTTCGAAACTCTGATTTTTCGGATTCATGTGCCTATTATATTATTATCACTTGCTTCGATTAAGAAAAACATCGTGAGGAAACCAAACCGAGATGAGATGAGAAGGAATCAGGAAACCAGCATGCTTGAGAGGTATTTCTCGACGACATGTAAAGCTAATCCAGAGGCCTATCTGACACCACACTAGGCACTTAATACGAAAATATACAATTAAGCAACTAAGTAAACCTTTCTAGTCTCATATTCGTAGAGCGTCAAATAGTTTGCCAGTTAATCTTGATGCTCAAGATTTGGACACAACTCATTACATTAGTTCTTCTCAGAATTACTACTAATCTAGGCTACATTGCCTAAACTTAGACCTTCACACGTTCAGACCTCGCCGATCCTTGTGCAGATTTGGTCACTTCTATCTCTACGGAAAAAGAACAAAATTTCGTTCCTTTATTATTACGAACTTTTATTTAACTTGCCTTCTTAGTTAGTTAGTTAGTTAGTTGGTTGGTTGGTTAGTTAGTTAGGTTGTATTAGTCAAATCCTGCAACTGAATTTCAAACCCGTTACCTCCAGCCGATTGAGCTGAAATTTTGCACACGCCTTTAATTCTGGTGACAATACATTTTTGTGACAGAGATGACTTGATCTTGCAGCCAGGCATCGCCTCCTCACAAGAGAACTCCTCAACGGTTATTAGCTCAGACACGAAATATTGTACGCGTTCAATATTAATAGATAAACCTTAATTTATCTTCTTTTCATATTTTTAAAAGCTTGTTTTTAAAATTCTTGTAAAATTTGAATAGTAAAATATTGTAAACGCTGTATATTTTTTTGTTATTCTCACCATTTTTCGTTTCTCTTCGTTAACATTGTTGGTGTGCCAGTAATGTCTTAGGTATGTCTTATTATAACTGTTCCTATCTTGTGTAGCGCATACATCTGCCTATAAAGCAAGACAGCGCAGTTCCAACACAAGAATTCCCAGTTCTCATGATTCCTTTTTAAATTCGTAATCAACACTAAACAAATATTATACTTTAATCTTGTACAGCTGATCAAATCTCCATCCAAAGCAGTTATCAAACATAAAGTTTTTATTCGCCGACTGTTTTTTTGCCTCTCCATTGGAACCTGCTTATTCGCTTGCGTCATAGCTTATAATACATCAAATGAATTTTAACGATGCCTCCTTTTGGGTTCCGTGGTTCAATGCTCCTGAATGCGATAAATTATGCTGTCTGTCAAAAACTAGCAAGTCAATTCTTATAAACAGTATGCGCTTTTATAACAAGCTGCCAAAGTCAGTTACAGAAGTGATCGATGGAAATTTTAAAAACTAAGTACTTACATCAAACTTATTTATTAAAAAAGCAAAATTACAAAATTAAAAATAAAGAAGATTGACTTACTTCCTTCTGACGTTCTCCTGGTAGATAAATCATAACCGGTACTTACAGATAATAATGTGGATGTTTCTAACTATTCTCAATCTTATTTTTTAATCAGATTTTACACAAACATACACAAAATATATTTAGACAATAATAAAGGAATTTAAATCCTAATTTCCAGTTCATTTTTAGACTAGCTGATGCCCACGACTTCGCCCGCCCGCAAATTATATATTAAAACCTTCCTCTTGAATCACTCTATCTATTACAAAAACCCGCATCAAAATCCGTTTCGTAGTTTTAAAGATTTAAGCATACATAGGGGCAGACGCGGCGGGCCACTTTGTTTTATAATATGTAATGATAGTGATAGTGAAGTGATTTACTTTTATGCCTCGGATCTTTAAAGATACAGACGAATCCTATAGCCATACTATCGTTTGGTGTTGCTTCTATTTCCATTCGCCGATTCTCGGAACAAATATCTTCTACTTTAAAAATAAACGTAAAAGAAACTTGCAAAAAGTAAAACTTATCCTCAATATTTTTATTAAAACCGGAAACCCCATTTCTATAAAACTATTTCTTAGGTTACACTGCCCCGTTGATCGAGTGGTCGCAAGCGCGATTTCGGAGCATGAGGTCCTGGGTTCTATTGCCGGGTCGGGCGAAGAGTTTATTGGTTTTTTCCATCAGGCATTTCTCGGTAGCAGGCCTGGAGTCTTGATAAAGTCAGATGTCTAAGCTATGAACACTTTATCCTATATAACTCCATTGATCTCTAATGGCTTCAAATAAATCTGCACGTCTATTTTTTTTTTGTCTTTTCATCCTCGTATCAAATAAACACGCAGGTTTTTGCGCAGGTACATGTTAACTTGTACAAGAAGTTATATTATTATTTAATCATTTATGGATATGCAGTATAGAAACCTGTATGTTTTGACGTATAACAAGCGACTGTTAAGAGAGGAGGGAGTGCTGAAATCGCAGCACCCCCTCCCCTCTTAATAGTCGCTTTCGTATTCCCCTTGTTTCTCCTCGAAAACTGAGCCGGAGCACGTGTCTACAGTAGACCTTGATTTTATGAAAAAAAACAAAAAATAGCTCTAATGGCATTATTCAGGAAGAAAGAAGGGGAAGTACGAAACGTCGATTTCGTCAAAATTTATATGTAAAAATCGCAGCTAGTAAATTTTCAAGCCATAGGAGAGCCGAGCGCTACTTAGTGGGTATTTAGTATTTAACTTTCAATTAATATAAAGTGAGTACGACACGGTAGGATATAAGACCTGGAGAAATCAAATTACACGTAGAAGCGTCAAAACAATCTATTATTGAACTTGCAATGATGCCTTCGCAAGATCCACCTCAAAATCATCTCTCCGTGGAAGTATTTTCTCATGAAATTCGCTTCGGAGCTCAAACAACAGCATCTGACAGTACGACGAAGTAAATACAGGTTAACGTTGCCTTGACCTTTGTATAATTACGACAACCACGCCATCGACGTCACTTTACTCGTAATTTATGTTGACTATTCTACGTCATCTCATCTCATCTAACGTAAGAGGCTGTTCATGTTTCTTTCGTACTATTTGTCGCGTTTATTTCATACTAGCTGATGCCCGCGGCTTCGCCCGCTTGATAAATTATAATTATACTAAAACCTTTCTCTTGAATCACTCTATCTATTAAAAAAACCCGCATAAAAATCCGTTGCGTAGTTTAAAAGATCTAAGCATACATAGGGACAGATAGACGCGCCGGTGGACTTTGTTTTATAATATGTAGTGAAGTGATAGTGATTTACTTTGAGATATAAGCTCTTTTGGCTTCATTAGGTGTCGTATGAATGGAATGAGCAGAAACCCAATTGCGACCTTCGGATAGGCAACAAGATGCACCTAGTGTTATTATTTCTAGAAAAACCATCCGCAAGTGATGGTACCTATTATAATCCTTTACTCAACGCTTTTTTTTTTAATATTGCTTTAAAATAAAATAAAAAAATTGTCGTCCGCCGGTGTCGTGCTTCAAGAGCTAAATAGAGACATAACAAGAGAATCAGAAAACTCTGACCACAGCCCCTTTGATGGCATAGCAATCTATTCTCAACGCATCTGGGAGCAGCATTAGCTAACAACTATAAGCAACAACAAAAACTATAACTTGCGTCATTAATGTCTTCAACACACTCAAGGCTCCTTAAAACGTTTTTAACATCATTACTGAAACAGTTGTCTCGGGATTTCCATTATAATTCCTATGGTTAGTAACTAGGCTGAATATTTTTGACGACAGTATCGTGTTTCACAATTCTAGGAACACTTTTAGGCAGTCGCAGCTGTTTGAATGTCTTAAGTATTTCGGGAAGCCAATGCCAGACAGAAAAGGATGGTGCATTGTTATTTGGGTTAGACAGAAAAGGATAGAAACATAACGGCAGAACAAAGTCAGCGGCTTCAAAAGCTGTGGTTATTAAGATAAAAAATAATGGTGTAATTTTTCAAGTTGCTACAATTTAATTAGAGCGAGCAAGTTGAGTGTTTTAATGAGCGAAAGAAGTGAGACGCGGTTTTATTTTTAGATTTATCACATAGATTAACGGTCTAGATAAAATTGCCTCCAAAAATAGAATTTTGTGTATCTAACTGTAAGTAGTTAAAATAGCATAAAAATAGGCGAATTTAATACTTACCCCAATGCAATTGGGACCTAAAGAGCACTCTGAGCGCATAAGCTACGTTACCTAAAGCAGGGTGGTTCTGAAAAAAATTGCTGTTCCATACATCCTTAATGGTATAATATGTTCAGGGTCGTCAGTCACCATTAACTTTTTTATGCGTTGGAGCTAGTACAAAATCTGTTTTGCAATTTTAAAATAACCCAAATCGATCACCTATGTTTATTCCTGTCTCAAACTCGCCTGTTTCAATGCCTAGCTTTGTTTTCTTAGAAACGGAATTCTGAGTAGGTAGGTGTATATTATAATAACGGGGAATTCTTGACGTTACGTCCGGCCATACTCTTGGTCGTGCCTTTATCTAGCCTGCATATCAATGTTGGGTATTTTTAGACTTTTCGGACTTCCTTACGAACAAAGGATGTAGTTTTGATCTGGAGTTGGTCGTCGTTCTGTTGCCCGCGACCTTTGTCTGTGTGAAATTATTATTACAAAAATAATTACTTCCCTATTTGAATCAGATTTTGTTAAGTATTTCTTTTGCAGGGAGGGAAACTATTATATATTAATAAAACTCGGTATATTAAATTAATAACTTTGTTTTTATTTATAAGAAGCACACGTACTCACAAACGAATTTGCTAAACCAGAGAGAATCATAGAGTATAGAACGCACAGCGTCACAGATAAAAAATTCAGATATTAAAGTAAAGACTACAGCTGACCTCTGACCAAGTAATTACCTCCAACCATACCGTTCCAGTTCTCACAGAAACCTTATTCTAAGTTCCTCCTTAAATCATCAGCTATCTGCAAGTAAAAGTCAAAATCCCGTCAAACTCGGTCAAGCCGTTACGTAGATTAGCTGGAACAGACAGACAAAAAAAAAAATTTTTTTTTTTAATAAACGTTTGTATTTTGAACTTATGAACAGACACTTCAGTATGATTTATTTGTATTGTAAAGATAGAAAATAACCTTATTTATTTACGACTGTGTGCTTACCAGTTTCATCCAGATATTTACGACCGTATGCTTACCAGTTTCATCCAGATTCATTACCATTACCGGTGGGTAAACTGAATAGCGGCAATCGGGATGACGATTTTCTCGTGCATGGGATGTCGACACCAAAATGCGCGCACTTTTGATTATGCTATTTGTATCGGAGTAAACGAGAGCGAGAGAGTTACTGGCGGCCAGGTTTTAGAAGAAAATAATGAATAAATATTGAAATAAAAAAAGTGTGGATTATTTGTGAAATATGCAACTACACCAGCTACAAGAAACCTTGAAACCAATGTCATTAAGTCCATCACAGCAAATACGTTATATCTTTAGACTGTTACATAGTTTATATTTGACATATAGTCGTGTTGTTAGTCACGGATTATTACCAAATACTTCATTAGCTAGACCTTGTGCTATGATAGGTTTAGCAGATGATGTAGTAGTGATGTTGGAATCTGTTTTGGTGATTACACATTTAGGTCAGATCTAAAGTAAAATTAAACCTCTAGCAACATCCTTTTTAGAACATTTCAGAATATATCATCTTTCTGCCTTTGTCTCATGTTACTTGGGGTAAGCGCAACACGTTTTTTCCTTCCATTCTCCCCTGTCAACCGTCACGCTATCATTTACTCCTTTGACTTTCACATCATTCCTCACACAATCCATCCATCGTTTCTTTGGTCTTCGTCTCCCTCTCCATCCATCAACATTTATATTCATAGTCACTTGTGATTCGAATTTCTCAGAATAAATAAAATAGAAATATATTTCCCCAAATATTCTATTAAGTACCCAAATTTTCTGGTATTCATGAGAGAAAAAAATCTATATATGCCAAAAAAGATAAAACGTACTACCTAGCTGTCTTATAGATTGTTACAGCTAATTCAACATCAAAAGCATAGTACTTATTTGCTCAAATTCTAATACAAACCTTCATATATTTCCAGGTAAATACGAGACCCTGCTAGACGACTCCACGCTAGCCTTGCACACGATCAACGCATCCCACATCCAGTTCCCACGCCTGGACCATACCTCAGGAACTGCTGAGAAGCTTCACAGGTACTTCTCCCAGCTGGAACTGCCTCTCATCAGGCGGCTGTACAAATTGTACAAACACGACTACAGGATATTCAACTACGATCTAGACAACATTGTGGGTTTCGATCTAGGATAGTACTACTACTATAGTACTAGGATAGTAGTATATATATATAGTACTAGGATAGTACTTTGCAGATTGTGCCTAAGCTTTTAAAGCTAAATGCCGACACGGGGTGTCAGCGTAGGATTGACTTGTGACAATCAGTACTTTGTCTTATTGTCAAGGCAGACTTAGCTTTCGTTCGGTGGCAGGTCCGGTCAGACTTTACTTTCAAGTTCGACTTCGAACCTTATAATGTAATCTTTGAATTCAAGAATTATATAATAAAAGACCGAAAAGGTAGGTTGTTTATTTTTAGGTAAGTTTGTGAGAATTTCGTAATTTTTTTATTTTTATTTATTTCGTTCCTGCTTATTTCTTCGAAAATGCAGACTAATAATAATTTTGTAATTATAAAACATGTGGAAACGCGTATTTATCGTGAATTTTACCTTTAATATAAGCCCGACGTGCCCGAGCCCGTTTCTAAATATTTTATAATGTGTTGTTGCTGATCGTGAAATTTAAAAAAAGACAATTTTGTAGTTAGTACAGTACTGTAGAGGAGCTTAGAAGGCACGTTGTTCCCAGCTGTCATTAGAAGATCTTTGACAGTCGTTACAGTTAGTAGTGGCTCGAAAGTCTCGCAACCAGTCTTACGAAGGGGTATCATATTACCCATTACTATTTGGGTTGTGGAGATCAGATAAGCAGTCGCTCCATGTAACATCTCTCTGCATCCGGTTAGACTGGAAGCCGACTCCAACTTATTTGGGAAAAGGCCAGGCAGATGGTGAGTAAGTAGAGCAGTAATTAACCTAGTGTTGAAATTAGAGAAAGTACATTATTTGTTAGCATAAAGTTTTGTAGTCAAAAGTTACGTGTTGTGGATAAGTTTACTTGCTTTTTATTTCTTCAGTTAAATGTGTGTCACTCAGTTATTAGAAGATTGTCCGGTTAATCCGTCACGCTCTTGCCCCGGTCGATAAAATACGCCCAAGAAAATACTAAATTAAGATATTTAAGTAGAATATTCTATTCTTCTATTATATTTGTTATGTTTAATATAAATATTTAAACATAACTGGTGAAATGTAGTTGTACTATTAGGTATGCCTCTGCCTAGCCCTTCGGGGTTTATAGGCGTGATGTTATGTTACAACTAGGGTACTGTATGGTATGACTTAATGTATTAAAATCATATCAAATATTGATGTTCTTTGTGAGATCTGATTCTAGGCAGTTGACCTAAATATTTACGGTTAAAAACCCTTAAAAAATACGTTGACATCTTTAAGAAATAACATTTTACGATAGATAATATTTTAAATAAGTAACTCACGTACATCGTCAGTCGGTAGATTCCGAAAGTCTGATAAGGATATCTACAATACTTATCTAAAGCAATAAATACATTCAATGACTTCAGAGTAACTGGCTGTTTCGATTTTAATGTTTCTGGGTGTGAATTTTGATGGAGTTGTGATTACTCGGACATTTTATTGTCGGCTTTGTTAGTAGTCAATGTTAATACGGCCTGGTTAATACGCAGAATGCACGTTACATTATTACAAATACTTTCGAAAAATATAGCCAGTGGCCGAAAGTCTGACAACCAGTCTTACCAAGGGGTATTACCCAGTACTAACGGGTCGTGGAGGTCAGATAAGCAGTCGCTCCGTGTAAAATACTGGTAAGTATTTAGCTGAATCCGGTTAGACTGGAAGCTGACCCCAACATAGTTGGGAAAAGGCTAGGCAGATAATGAATAATTAGCCAGGCATACATATTTGTTATCACTTCAATGTTTGTAAATTTTCTACCGGATATTTCTGCAAATTAACTAATTAATTATTATTATTAGTTAACTTGGGTTTTTATAATATTTGTTAAAGTATTGCATACTTTTGAACCTAATTAAAAAGTACAAGCAAAGTATCAATATTTTAACGAATTGTTGGTTGGAGGTAACGAATCAAGCATAATTTAAAATCTAGTCCCTACGTTAGGACTACAATAGACCTAAGTCCTCACTAATTAGCTCCTACTCCAAAAGACTAACACATAATTTGAACAATGTTAGTTCTGGTTATTAAAACACCTTTTGTCACGGACTTTTTAGTGAGCATAGCGTAACACTTCATAATTAGAAAGTTATAATTAAGTAGTTGTGTTTAATACTTGTACGCTTCTTGGTATTCAGTTTTTGGAACAACAAACAATTGTACGAAACATTATTTGTTATTCCAATGTTAGCTACATTTTCCATTTACTGGGACTGTAGGCCAAAAATAGTACTTTCTTGTACTGTATTGTACAAGAAAGTACTATTTTTCGACATTTAAACCATACGGTTTCAGTGACCTTTGGGCCAGCTACAACCTACTAAATATATAAATTCAGAGGGCCTACGATTGATTATACTAAAATTGTCCTGCAAGTTAAATGCAGAACTTGTGAATTAAAAATGTTGTATTTACTGGTTTTAGAATAAGACCCAATTAATTATATATTTCGGATAGGTTGTGTTGTTATATGTATTTTTTATCTAATAATCTTACATTCTATACATTGTTGTCATTGTGTTATTCGAAGTCTCTAAAACTGAAATCATGAAGTTGGATATTCGATATAATTTAGTTTTTATTTGCAGTAGACATTTTAATGTTTGGATAGACAATATTGTGTTGTACAAAGGTAACCCTATGAACGCCATAATTTTATAGTACAAAACATAATAATATTTTTCACATACACAATATATTTTTATGTGAAAAATAGAAAACAGCGAAAACATTTTACTTTAAAAATCCTTTTAATTAGGTATGTTCTTGATAACGTATCATGGTTTAAATTAATAATTTGGGCGTTCATTAGGTCGAAGGGAGATATTAACCAAATTGTAGTTCATTAACATTCCAGAATGATATTCCAAAGCTCCCTGTGATAAGCTCTGATGCAGTAGGCTTAATTAAATGTTTGATAACAATTGTTTTAATGACGTAGATATAATTGATAAGGATATTTTATCATGTTTGTCACCTTGCTTTCGAATTTTTAATAATTAATTGTTAATAGTTGCTAATGAGAACAGCTATCAATATTTTATCGATTTCTGTTTGTAATTTTATGTAAATATTATTTTCAATCAAAGTATTATAATTATTGTATACTTTGTTTAAGTTGATCTTTCCATCATAAGTTTAATTTTATACAATATATTATAATATTTACATATATTATATTTAGTGTGTCATATCTATTGTCTATAATAACGAGTTATTTATTTATTTAGGTGTACGAATTAGTTTATCAACCCTTTCTTACTTGAGAATAAGTCTTGTCATTTAATGTCTCAAAAATACGCATAATTTTATTTACAGCTGCAGTCACAGGTTTACTACAATTTTTCGACTACAATTATACATTGACTGAGCCGAATAAAATGAAACTCATAATTTATGTATTCACTTGTTTTTCGCAACTCTATTTCACGAACGGTCTGCCACTTGTCATCCTTATGCCCTGAGTAATAAGGTTGAAAAACCGGCCAAGTGCTATTATCTATACAACATTAGACAAAACTACAAAAAAAAACACGTTTGTTGTATGACGGCAGCCGTCGACAGGTGGCGACGGCTGCAGTTGGTAACGTGCCGCTCGTCTGTAAGAACCCTTTTTTTTCGGATGGAAAATCATCAAATGACTTCTCCCGCTCTGGGCGGAGCAGGAAGGAGTGTCAGACTTTTACTGACTAAAACCCATCCATGTTCCTTCATCGCCCTTTGTGTTCCGGGGTCACGGTATCTCTTTCGAACAATCCCGCAACCCCGGGTCTGTAAGAACCCTTAAATATTAATTTTATTCTGTATTAAGTATTTGTTGTTATAGCGGCAACCGAAATACATCATCTGTGAAAATTTCAACTGTCTAGCTACCAGGGTTCATGAGATACAGCCTGGTGACAGACAGTTTTTACCTTTTGGATACGGAACCCCAAAAATGGTCGACCATCAGTAAACTTGGTAGTACCTAAGACAGTAGATGCTACGGATGATGTAACATTGTAACACTTAGGCATCTGTTTTTTGTTATCATAAGAGGTCGCTACAATAGTTTTTATTGCAAACAATGCAAGGCCCAGAATTACAATTTATTTCTTTTCATTGAAGAGGCATTTGTTCTGTTTTTTTTTATTATCATTTTTGTCGGGTCGAAGGTAATTGCATTTTAGTGATAACACGGCTGATAATAAGAGTTGGTGCGATAACGAAAATATAGCAAAATAACAATATACAGTAAATGAAATTAAGACAACGTATAGATTATATATTACGTGGTGATTTTTCCTTGTGATTCAATAAATAATGGCGGTAGAGAAGTGCACATATCAGTTTATTTTTTATTTTTATTTATTACATAGTATAAAACAATGTCGCTCCCGCTGTCTGTACGCTTAGATCTTTTAAACTACGCAACCGATTTTAATGCAGTTTTCAGCAATAGATAAGAGTGATTCAAGGGGAAGGTTTATATGTATATACATTTGCAATGTAGTATATATACATAAATGATAAATGATGTTTATTTTGCAAGTAGGTTTTTACAAACACTTTTACACGCCACTTTTTAAAACTAGATGGGGCTGGTGTTTCGTACCTGACTACTCTGAGAAGAAACAGCCGAAACAAACTCAGAGGTCATAGTCTCTTTTGAAGTCCAGACATAATCTTGCTCAATTCACATGAGGACTATGCAGATTAGTGTCTGAGATTTTTTTGCATTGCTACATTGCATCCCTGCAAACCCGGGGTGGGTCGCTAGTTTAACTATAATAATATAATTATGTACCTATGTCTTCATTCTTCTCTCAACTTCCGTAATTTTGATACTCTTTAATGGTGCTAATAAAATGCCACAGTAAAGGTTAGCTTTACTGTATTGTAATAAAGTCAAAAATGGCAAAAAATATAAATTTATGTACATTATTTTAATCGAAATGTGTATAATAATTAAGTAGTTCTTTGAAAAAGTTTGTAAAGTGTTAATTTTAATGTTATTAATATTAATTTCAGATAAAATAAGGTCATCATTGGTGACAATTTTATTTTAAAGATTATGTTTCAAGTTGGTATGCAATACCATAATTTGAATTTATTTGGAATATACATTTTTGCGTTTGAAGTCTACCTACTTGTTTCATTTCTAAGATATTTACATTAAGCAGTATAATTTTCATGAAAAAATAAATAAATCAGACGCTGTTTAAAAAAAAAAACGAATATTATTAATTTAATGAATACTAAAATAACTTTTCGAATAGTTTTAATATTTACACTAATGATGAATTTGCTAAACTTAGATAAAAAAGATAGATGAATTATATATTATATATATTATTCAAAAATGTTTGACACCATTTACCATTACGGTAAATGGTGTCAAACATTTCTGAATAATAGCTATGGCAAGATTTTCTAAAGCACGTTTCATGCAACACTTGAATGTACAAAAAATGTAAAATACCTGATTTCTGAAGGGTTAATTAATGTAAAACTCTCTTTAACAAACTACAACAGCCAATGGCATCACTTGATATCAGTTGGACACAATGTAAAGCCACAATATTATTTCAGAGGGGACCGCTTTTCGGTTTCGCGGTTTCGTCACTGCGGTTTGCTTTATGTATTGATTGGCATTTCAGCAACCGAATACTTATTTAACCGCCAAAGTCAAATATACGTGACAAGCAAGCGCGTGCCCTGTACGCCTAAATTGTGGCTTGGTGTGGAGGACACGCGCGTGCATTTATGTTCTGGCGGTCAAAAGGTAAAACAACGTGTATTTTTTGTTCTTTCTTATACAATAAGAGATCCTAAGAAATTAATTTTCTTCTAATACTATGTGTCGATTGGCTTGAGATAGTTTTGTCCAATGATATCAGTAGGCACCGCACACGCTTTCCACGGCTCTGAATGCACTGTGAATGGACCGGATCCTGGCAGCACCACTGAAAAGATGTAAGGAATTAAGTAGTACCTACATGCTTTTACAGATGTTATATATAGAGACAAATTAATTGAACGAGTTGATACTATGTGTCGTGATTTTTCAGTCGATGCCTCTGCCTTCTATGTACTCTACAACTTTCTAATAGGATCCACAGTCATCTCTACTTCATCTCGGGTATCTTTAATAGAGCACATTCAAACTTATCTGTTCTTCTCTCAACGCTAACTTTTACACTCAAACCTATTCTTCACTAAACAATCACAGTCTTGGTTTTCCCCACTCTTCCTTCGTCTCCTCTTTTGTCTGAGGATTCGTATCTACAAATCACTGTTGCATAGATGTTTTATATCATTCTTCTTCTTTTTCTTAGTCTTTCTTGTTTGTTTTCTTATGACCTCAATACGTAGGAAATGTTACATAAAAGTATGTAAAGTTGACCTCTGAGTATCAATCTAATATGAGTCCTCACCTGTTAGACCGGGTGCTAATGTGATGTTGTATTTGCCATCATTGAGTACCAATTCCCAGTCATCGTGCAAGGAGGTAACACTAAGAGTTGTGCTGTTCGCTGACATTTCAAACCTTAGGTTTGCTCCAAGGTACTTGATTCCTGAAAACAAAGTTGAGTAAAAGTATTGTGAAAATGTTGTTTAATTTGATAACCGGAAAGTAGAAAGTATTTAATAAATGTTGGTGTTGATTTCTTCTATTCTTCTGGCGATCTATAATGACTGCTCGCCAGAACTTAGTAACGTGGTTTAGCGCTATGCACGGTGAACCTACCAGCAATATTCGTCCAGTGCCCAAACTTTTCATACGATTAAAATATTAACAGACATTACAACAGACATTATCAAGAGTCGTTTAGACACAAAAGAGTCGGAGGTTATAAAATAAGGATTTATACTGCAGACATGTTTTGCATTTATTTAAACTCTTGTAAAACCTAGATCGTATAGAAAAAGCTGTCTTGTCTACCTCTGATCTTAAATTTAGTAGCATTCGGCGGGAGACGAGGACTTTTGATCTCCAATCGGTCCAGGTGGATGCTGATGCCAGCGTAGCCGAAGATGAGCGTCTGAAGGAACCCTCCCATGCCGGTGAAGAAATTCACAGCACCAGAGTCTGGACGGCGGAGTTCACTCCACACCTGAAAAAATCAGTCGCACCTTATTTAACGAAGTCGTTTCATACAGGTTAGATTCTCTTAATGAGGTGGTTTTTTTAAAAACACTTGAACACCGCAAGCGGATTTTGTGTCACCTGATTTTCAGCATGTACGATCTACGCCAAGTATTCTTCGTGTAGATAAATAATTAAATATTGTAACCCAATACAAATTGACTATAGGTCAAAATTCAGTGAAGCCAGGATCTAGCATAGCCATTTTAGCCTGGTTAGAAAAACGATAAAACAGTTCATAATATCCCATACCTTGAAGGGCTCTCTAACAAATCCTTCGTAGCTCATGCTGAACACTGTGTCAGCCTTGGCGCCTTCATCCAGTTGCAGATGGCCAATGGTGTGCATGCTCCACGTCATGGCTGGGCCATTCTCACGAGTCATTGATTCGTAATACGTCAAGTCGTTGATTCGTGTGGAACTGGAAAAGAACAAAATTCCGATTTGAATTTAAAACATAAGGACTACAAAATGAATCTTCGTTTGCTTACGTTGTTACGAGGAACAGACGGGGGAAAACGGGAAAACATGCATAGGATTCGTTATCTCCTATTATTATTTATGTGTAATCTATTATGATGTATTTTTGTCGAAGTTCTGAATTTAAATAAAAGTTTTAAAAAATCTGCTTCTCGCCTTCGAAAATACTCATGGCAAAAAACTCTTGTTCGAGGCTCGTAGTAGCTCTTTGTCCTCGTTTCAAAAAAGTTGCTTCCCAAGTAATTAAAATTTTGTCCGTTGAGTGTATGTCATATTTCATACTATTGCACCCCCATTACGGAAAGCTAGCTCCCTTACCAAGATCTAATGAAGTTCAATTTGATATTCAGCTTCTGGTAACCTATATATTAATCGGTTACCAGAAGCTGAATCAACTACACAAGCAACAACCAACTAACTGCAACTAAAGCAACTGCAACTGAAGCAACTGCAACTGAAGCTTCACCTATTGTTGGAAATACCGGAAACTCACGCGTTCATAGCATACTGCAGCGGGAAACCCAACAACACAGCATCAGCCTGCTTAATTTTGTTTCCTCTTTCGTAGCCAGAGAATTGGGGATGGTAGTCAAACTCCTGGTCGTACGGTAGAGCCAGACTCCATGCTATGTCGGCATAATGGTCAGGGTCTTTGGCCATGTAGTAGGACTTGCAGAGACAGGAAACATACCTGGAATTGATTAAAACACGGGTAATACATGGGTTTGAAAGTAGTTTATTTTATAACATTCTCGATTTTGCTCTGCTGCATTGCACTGTTGTATGTAATTAATACTATCTTGTTACTTGTGGGTCCGATTAATTCCTTCGTTCCTTTGACAGAGCGTATCAGTGACAGAAACATACTGTGTTATCTCGAAGCAAGCACCTCAAAGACGATGGGAAAATTGGAAGGTATAAGTGCTAGAGTAAAAGTAACAGATCTGGCGCACTACGCAGCCATGACCACGACTGATCTCATGGCCGGCCGCCATCAGAAACAAAATTGGTCGTGCGACACAACTTTCCTTCTGGTCGAAGCTTCTGCGGCCAAAAGTCGTGGTCAGGCCCTGTAGTGCGAGAGGTCTCTAACTCTTCAACTCACTGTGCCAAATAAAGCGAGTATCCAGCGACGACGTTGGTGTATACTGAGTTGTTGACATTCTTGTGATCTTCATCGGGGCCCATTACATCTGAAAACGAAATAAACGCTGGTTTTCGTTACTGACTGTAAAGTTCATTGTTATGACTTTTCAACTAAAGTTATGCTTATCATTCTTTTTTTAGAAGTACAGCATTGACCTGAATTGGTGCTATTGCAGTTTTTTTATGATACTTATCACTGTTACCTTTTTTGAGGTCTTATATTTAAACATTAAATATACTTTGACTGTGTGAAGATTATTGTAGTTCTTACTTGAAATATCATACAAGCCGGTGTTGTAGTTGATCACAGCACGTGATGCCCAGAAGTCTGCGATGTTCGTCACAATGTCGCAGCCGCCGTGCTGGAAATGTTATTATTCCTTCAATTTACATCGTCTATTTTCCTGCTACATCCATCCATCATCATATTTTTTCAAATTCAGCCATTTTAAGTACTGATAGGAAGGAGGTCTTCTATTTTTGTACACCACATATCGACCATCTTTTGTATTTTTTTTAGCAGTAGAGCATTATGAACGAGCCAAAAATAAAAACCGGCCAAGTGGGACTGTGTTTGTTGACTGACTGACGTTTGTTGTATGGGAGCCCCCCTTAAATGTTTATTTTTTTCTGTTTTTAGTATTTGTTGTTATAGCGGCAACAGAAATAACATCATCTGTGAAAGTTTCAACTGTCTAGCTATCATGGTTCATGAGATACAGCCTGGTGACAGACAGACGGACGGACAGTGGAGTCTTAATAGGGTCCCGTTTTTACCCTTTGAGTACGGAACCCTTAAAAGGCCTTTTTCTTCGGCAAATAGTTGTCTTGATATGTAGGTACGTGTTAAATAACATCCTATGACCAATTGGTTGTAACTCCATCAGCGAAAGACGATTAGTTTCGGAGATTACCCCTGTATCCACGCCTTTTTTTTTTCGGATGGCAAATCATCAAATGACTTCTCCCGCTCTGGGCGGAGGGAGGAGGGAGTGTCAGACTTTTACTGACTAAAACCCATCCATGTTCCTTCATCGCCCTTTGTGTTCCGGGGTCACGGTATCTCTTTCGAACAGTCCCGCAACCCCGGCAGGCATCGGTCCTTGCGGACCCCTTCCTATTGCTGACTCTCTTTGAGGCGCGCGTGCTCAACACGAACGCGCCTTCAACACGGCCTGTCGTCATGAGACGGACGGACGGCGAGCTAGCCCATAGCCCACCGTCCACAGGCCCGCGCCTATGGTGGCCGAGGGCCACGTGGTGGCTCCCGACGCCCGGGGCGTCTCCCGCGGCGGCCGGGACGCTGTGAGGTTCTCTCCCTCTCACATTCCGCCACCTCCTTCTCTAGCATTACTGCTTCGCAGAAGGAGGTGACGGCGTCCCATTCCGTCTCCTTCCGGACCATGGCTTGCACCAGGGCCGGACGCGAGAGGTCGCCGCCGCCTATCGCCGCTTCGAGGACACAGCGGTGCTCCGCCCACGCGGGGCACACCTCCACAGTGTGCTCCACCGTGTCCTCCGGTCGATCCTCGCAGTGGAAACACCCGAGCTTTTCCTCCCGCCCGATTCGGTGCAGGAACCTCCCGAAAACACCGTGTCCGGTGAGGACCTGCGTCAGGCGGAAGGTAAGGACGCCGTGGCGTCTCTCAAGTCACTCCTCAAAGAGGGGACTTACCGCCACTATTGTGGCGTGCCCTGCACGGGGTTGCGACAGTCGCTCTCTCCATGTCGCCATGAGATCACGCCGGAAGTCTGCCCGCTGCGCGACAAATTGCCGCGGCAGCGGACCCTATATCCACCCCTTACCCTTATATAATATTAGTACAGGTTACTTATAATTACCTTCAGCCACTCCTCATCCCTGGTAGTAGCGAGGTACTGCCGAATGGCAAACGAGATATCACCGCTGATGTGCTGCTCGAAGGTCGCCACATCGGGGCAGCACGGCTGCGTCACTTCTACTCCTGTGTACGCACTCTCCCATGGAAACCTGAAGAATCACAAGATATGAGGAATTTTATTTTTCTTCTTCAACTTGATATTGATATCTTCCCTTACTATCATGGTCATATAGATAATCATTGAAATTAGAGCTCTTAGACAATCAGCTTTTCGAATGTTTTCGAAATCACAGATGCAAAGTGAAGGCTGGCCATGATTAAGTACCTCTACCTCTAGTTAGTCTTTAGGAAGGACTTTGTCTATAGAATCTTCATTGGTTATCCTACCTATACCCCTTATTGCCGGTAATCTTAGCCAATTCAGCAGCCACGTACGCCGTGTCCAGTCTGTACTGCAGGAGCTTGTTAGCATATTTGGGATAAAGCAGCAAGATCGAAGGGAACATCCAGGTTTCCGTATCCCAGAAGTTGTGTCCTGAAATTATAATACGGGTCTGTTAATACTAAGTACTATGCACAAAATGGTTTACGTGGGATGATAGAGCGGTAACTAATTGTCGACTTCATCTTTGAATAAACGCCTAGATGTCGTCCTTTAGATACACCTTAATTAGTAATAAACAAAAAGGTCGTAACTAAAACTATGTACCTTCATAATCCTCAAAAGTTCCACCTCTAGCCAGACCAGTGGGACTGAGCCCGTAGTACCGGTCCGGAGGATGGAACGACTCCTCCGAGGGAAGAGAGCTCAGGAAGTAGTACCATATGGCGTTTACTATCTTAGCCTGAAACAAAATATTTTGAAACTATTAGGCGGATAAAATATACAGGTAGTTTCTTGGAGGTATAGTGCAGAAGAGCAGCGGTGGCGGCCCTGACTTACGAACAGTAAGTCGTGGGTTCGAACCCAGACAGGCGCATTACTTTGTGTAATTTATTTCATCACCACTGCTCTCAAAACGGTAAAGGAAAACATCGTGAGGAAACCGGCATGTCCTAGAACCAAAAAATTCGAAGACATGTGACATCTACCAATCCACACTGGACCCGTGTGGTGGATTATAGCCCATTCCCTCTCATAGAGAGGAGGCCTGTGTCCCAGCAGTGGGAACATTAATAGGATGATGATGATGATAGTGCAGAAAATCTCTTTTAGATGACTTCTGATAAACTGATTCGGAACTTTAAGTCCGACAAAGATTTTTACAATTTTTCCTTACATTATTCTATCCAAATAAAACAAAATTCTTAATAACTCACCAGCTCCAAGTTCCCTTCAATCTCGATGCCACCCTGGTGATGCAGCTGGTGCCATCCCTCCAGGTGCTTGTCGTACAACTCCTCGCCGTCCTCCTGCAATACTATGGAAGCGTGTTACTTTACCATACGTGGACACTAAACATGAATCATAATCAGGCATACCGTAAAAATAGTTGAGACACAGACCACCTCTCTAGAAGAGGGAGGTTTCTAAAAAGCTTAGCATAATCAGCCTATAATGTTCCCACTGCTGCGACACACGGCCTCCTCTTTATGAGAGGAAATTTTCTATAATCCACCACGCGGGCCCAGTGCGGATTGGTAGATGTCACAACATGTCTTTGAATTTTTGGTTCTAGGACATGTTTTGTCACTATGTTCACCTTCACCGTTTTTGAGAGCAGGGGTGATGAAATAAATTACACAAAGTAATGCGCCTGCTTGGGTTCGAACCCATGACTTACTGGCGTAAGTCGGGGCCGCCACCACTGGGCCACCGCTGCTCTCCAAAAAAGTTTGAGGTGCATCAATATAATGGCATCTGTACTTGGTAAATGAAAATAACGCCTAAACTATTGCACTAGACATAAGTTCAACAGAGAGTAACATTACCATTAATTAAGCTGTCCTCAATTACAGCTGCAATTTCGTAGGTGTCTTCTCAGACGACAACATGATTTTATCAGAATAATTTAGAACTGCCTCCACAGACTTCCTAATTAACACTTATTACGAAAACTATGACAATCATTCTAGAATGTTAATGAATCTACACGGCCTATAAAGAGCTATAATTAAGTCACAAATAACCTTTAACTAACTCCTCCCTCGCGATAGTCATATTTTTATCAACTGTCATTGCGAAGGTGAAGACCCTGGAGCCATGCGGAGGGACCACCAAATGGTCTGGAACCGACGTCCAGTAAGCACACACGTCTACTGGTAAGGGCTGGTAAGTCAGGTCTTCAGATTCCTTCGTTTTTCCGCAGGCACTCCAAACAGTTCTGCCACCAATGACTTCTGGTTTAGGTTCCTGGAAAGCAATATCCTTGCTTTCTTCTCCCGGCTGGAGTTTGATTGCTATCCAGATTTCGTGGTTGACGAAGTTGGGGTCTGAAATAATTATCAAATGAATTATGATGAATGTCTTCGATTGCGCCTGATCAAATAGAAGTAGCAGTCTTGGTTAGGATACAAGCTTGTATTTGTGGACGTTTGTGCATTTGTCCAAATATCAAGGTATCTTTGTAAAATACAAGATACAATATTATTTAAATTGGATAAGGAAGTCTGAAAGTGGCGCCGATGACTGCTAAGTTGTGCGGTATTCGGTTATCGTGGTATGGACATGTGATGCGGGGAAATGAGAAAAATATTGAGTATTGATGTAGATAGCCATAAGAGTAGACGAAGACCAAAGAAACGATAGATGGCCTGTGTAAAGGATGATAAAGCTAGAAAAGAGGTCACTGCTGAAGTGACGAGTAATAGAGAAGTCATCATCTGCCTAGCCTTTTCCCAACTATGTTGGGGTCGGCTTCCAGTCTAACCGGATGCAGCTGAATACCAGTATTTTACATGGAGCGACTGCCTATCTGACCTCCACAACTCAGTTAGTACTGGGTAACACGATACCCCTTGGTAAGACTGGTTGTCAGAGTTTTTGAGAGTTTTTGAGAGTTTTTGAGTACCTGTAACGACTGTCAAAGATCTACAAATGGCAGCCGGGACCAACAGCTTAACGTGCTTTCCGAGGCACGGAGGAAACCCGGTATGTAATGGGTGGTCACCCATCCACAGACCAACCTAGGCAAGCACGGCTTAACCTTAAGATTGACCCGAGTGGCTGTTATTATTTATCCACGAGCTCCGAGTAATAGAGAAGTATCCCCAAATAAATTGGTATAAGGGCAGGAGAATGCTAATGATTCATGAAATATGCGTGAGAAAAAATGATTTTTAAATAGAAAGCAACATGATTACCCACCGTAATGAGTCTTAGAATCCACTTGAATCTGATTCACAATAGCCCTCGTGTAGAATCTATGCGCGTAAATCCTTTGCGTCACGACCGACCTTTCTCTATCTACCCTCACTTTGAACACCCCCTCCTTCGTATCCAGGCTGTATACCGGGCTATACGGGTGGTGGGTCAGGGTCGAGTTGAGCCTGATGTTGGCCCAAGCTGGGATCCTGGCGCGATGGCTGTAGCCAGCCCTACCGTTGTATAGGCCATTCATGTAGACAGTGTCGCTGAAGATGTTGGTGGCTATGTGGCCATTTCCGATTGAGGGCATGAATTTGTCATTTGATGGGAGGCTGAAATTAACAAAAATGACGTAATTTATGTTCCTACTCATTATTTTGGTATTTGAGAAGAGATAAAAACGTCATCTACGATTATGGAAATTTTAAAACTAATTTTGGGAAGGTGTAAAGTTAGGAAACAGATTTTTCTTTCAAATTAAATCGGATCTGAGTTAATCATTAATTTAATTGATAGTCATGGGGTCTGAGTGCCCACCTCTATAGTATTTCGGGACATCGCCAAGTGGTTTTTTTGGCCAAAGAATCAGCTTGGCCATCCAAAGTGGCAATGCTGCCAGCATTCTGTTCACTTTTCCTATTTACAACGATGTGGACGAATTTTTTCACGCAATAATTCTTTTCCCATTTTGATACTTGTAAATAGTTTTATTATTATTTTAGATCTACTTGTAGTTTGTAATTTATAATGTACACACTGGATTCAAATAAATGATTAAATTGTGAACAATATACAAGCGCGCCTTTTCATTTGGTTAGAGCAAACATTTTCGAGGTATTTCTTTAGGCGCAATTTAAATAAGTACAAAAGCTAAATAGCCATTGAGATTTACAACATTGCTGACAATTTAATCGCAGGCGTTGCTTGACTATTTTAGTGAACGTATTAGTGAAACTATTTTATTTACTGACGTAATTAATTTCTGATACACACTTATGCTTAAACGGACATATCCCAGAACACAAACGTTAGAACTCCATCAGATGCTAATATTACGTTAATTTAGTTATGAAAAATTGGTCTAACAGATTATCATCATAGATAAACAAGTCTATCTACTGACCCCGGGAGAAACTAGATACCCTTTCGATTGCCCTAACGGAACTGACTACAGTGAAATTGGCGACATAAAGAGGTGTATTCCCGCTGACCCCACTGGTGGGGTCAACGGGAAAAATCAAAACTGTCGTTTCGTTGGCCCCACTACCCTGCCACACTACCTTGGTGATCAAGATTCTTGAGAAAAATTAAGGAACTAAATAAATTTAATTCCTTCATTTTTCTTCCTTAGTGCTGTCAGTGGGAATTAAAAGACATTCCGATCCATACAGTACGACATCTCTGATCACTGTCTTGTATTTTTCTTTATGTTCCCCAAAAAGTACCAGGCTGCCATGAGATCAAGGTGGTATGCATTTAAATAACTCTTGGATGATATAATAATTCGGTCTTATAGTAATCATACATTTTATAGTTGTAGAATATGATGACTCACTGATGTGTTGAGAAAATATGACTCGCCGGACTGATGTCCTCAGTTTCCTCCATTCCGATGTCTTCGGCAGCATGACTGCCACCTTTGGTGACCAAGACTATCGCCACCACCGCTGCCACCGTCAGTAACCCCAACATCGCCGCCACCTGCTTGTTACGCACCAAAAACTTCCACATCCACACAAATGTTTATAAACCTCTTTGATAAAATCTGGCAAAGCAGAATAGCTTAATACTTTTGTGAAAAAAAGAAATCGAAACGTCAAATAGAAAATGAATAAATTGTCGAATCGAACAATTCAAATAACTGTCAGTTTTTGATAGAAGATTATGAAATACTTCTGACTATGCACAGATGTCAGTCTGCGCGGGAGACTCCCGTGCTCTCCGGTCAACGTCAATGTGTAGATTACGCGACCTACTAGTGACCTCACCCGACACACATTATAGATCTATTAACAGAGATAATTAGGGTCATCTCTTTGTTTCAAATCGCTGTACGATTTTGTATAGCACCTATAATTTCGTCGTGCAAAATTGAAATTATTTTCGCTCCATTGTTTGCCCGGTGACCACATCGTAAATCATACTTTAACAAATAGGCTTGTGCGTATCTTTTCATACTTATCTCTAAAATTCGCATGGTGATTTAATCTTAGGGAATTGATACCATAATGACATCAAAATAACAAGCTTCTATAATTCTAGTCTTTGTTTCTGACAGCCCTAAACATAGACTGGTCACTTTTCTCTAATTCAATTGTCGCTTCCTTATTACTGTAGGTACTAGATGCTCAGCTTAGCATATAAGTCATCATATGATTGGATTAATTGTCCCAATGCTGAAGAAATAATGAAAAGTAGGTCCTGTATACTTTAGCTATTATGTATTTTTATTACATTCATTAAGACAACAGGTGCAGATGTTGCAAAAAGTGTCGATGTGTAGGTAAATTTGGTGCAATCATAATGTATCGTCGCATATGATAATGTGCACAGGTGTGATGTGAATAAATATTTTTATGATCTAGGATTCCGTCACTACTCCCACGAGGCAAACATTAAATTAATAAGCTCACACACACATCACGCATCCCACTGATCCAAACATAAATTAATATGAGCTGAAGGATCTTTTTCATATGACCTCAGAGCTCAACGATCTAAGTAAAATAACCGGGGAAGCGTTATTTTTAATTACATTATCATAAATGTCATTCATAGAGCGATGTTTGATTGTCTGATTGCCGCTTGCGCGCGCGCACCAGACCGTGTACCCTCTAGTTACGCTCTGCTACTTCCGATGAACTGGTGAACACTTTTGGGTACGATTCACTTGTTACTACTGCACTGTGCCGGGTGTCATAGATCAATTGACTTCGAGGGCCGTTCACAGTGGTTGAACAATTTTTGTAATGGATTTGTAATTTGACAGGTGATAAATTTATCGAAAGGTGTGATGTAATTGGGGCTAGTTGTTAACAAGGGTATCAGTTTGCTTGTAAGAAAAGATTGAGGTCATTGAGAAATATAATGAGGTTCTTCGTGCTTTATAACAGGGACAGAGTCGAAAAGAGGTAGGTACATCAGAATTCTCTTGTCTTTTAATATCAATACACGAATCTGACTATAACGCGCTGCTGCAATGAGTTAATCAGAGCTGTACTGCTCAGCGGTGATCAGCGCATAGCCGTAGTCGGTTTTAAGGACCAAAAATAATTGTGAAAGATTACCTTAAATACTCCTATTCCTTCACAAACGGTGTCCTAGTTTATTTGCGCTTAACGTCCAGACTTGCGTCTATCTTCACAGATACTCGTTCAATGATCAGTGGACTGCAACTATCGGAATTCACTGCGATACTAGACTACATAGTGACAATCATTCTGTTTAAAGCACGTTTATTTTATTTTACCGGCTGCATCTGGTTCGTATGTAATGTGTCTAAGGAGCCCACTATTTGGAGAGCACCTTTCATTAGTGGAACCTCATGTAAATAGTATGGCATCCACATTTTATAATCGAATGTCACGTAACCGTGGTAACAAATTCAACTTTTAGACCCACATTCATCCTTCTTTCAGACTTCATTAATTCAACTCCTGAATCCAACGGTTTAGTAGTCCTACCGTCATCTAAAAATGCGGTTTTCAATCATTTATCAGTCCATTGACAATAACTTAAGGGCTATATATATATCCCTCAAATGGCTTAGCATGATCCTCCGTTACTCCTAAAATACTTCAGCATTGATTTTGAAATAAATATATGGTAAAGTTGAGGATTAATGCTAAGTCCTATGTGTGATGAAAACACGATTCCATAAACTTTTCTAGAAAAAAAACAAAAAAAAAAGAACAGAAAAAAAGTTACCTCCAAATCGAACAATAAACCGCTGGTATTCAAAAAGTACTCGAAATTGGATCATAAAACTTTGCATACTAACTCAACTAACTATTAAGCAGGTGTTTTATTTTTTTAGTCCAATCAATAGATTTTTTGTAAATCGCAAAAAACCACTCATTTCACACTATTCGGCCGCAGTGACTGACGTAGCAACCGCTTTGTAGTGCAAGTTGATTAGAACTTTATTCTAACAGTATTTCAAACGAAGTTTGAACCACCACAAATAGAGTTCCTAATTTTAGGGTTAGAAGGGCCTTAATGTTTGAAATTATCTATTCACCCATTCCGGTTGGTACTTAGAATTGTAGGATTCCACCAGCAACTTAGCAGATATTTTCACGTTCACGTTCTGCCTTCGCCATTCGTACTTGCCGGACGAGCTGATGAGGACGGTCGTAGTACCAATTGTTAAAAATAAAACGGGTGATATTTCAGACAAAAACAATTACAGACCGATCTCATTAGCGACAGTCATCGCGAAGGTATTTGACAGCATGCTTAATGCTCAGTTAAACAATACAATAACTTTGCACGATAACCAGTTTGGGTTCAGGCCCAAACTGTCCACAGATAGTGCTATACTGAGTTTGAAGCATGCTGTCAGATATTACACGGACCGGAGCACGCCTGTTTACGCCTGCTTCCTGGATCTGTCCAGAGCATTTGACCTGGTTTCGTACAAAGTGCTGTGGAAAAAGTTGCTCGATAGGCGAGTTGCGCCTGAAGTTGTTAAAATCTTCCAGCACTGGTACGGGAACCAGGTCAATAATTTTAAATGGTCGGGAGCTCTGTCGGACTCGTACAGGTTGGAGTGCGGGGTGAGGCAGGGGGGGTTGAGCTCACCAGCGCTCTTCAATCTGTATATCGATGGACTTGTTGCCGAGCTCAGCAGCCGCCATGTTGGATGCCATGTTGATGATGTTTGTTTTAACAACATCAGCTACGCTGATGATATGGTGCTGCTGAGCGCGTCAATAGGTGGACTCAGAGAGCTAATAAGCATTTGCGAAACGTACGCGCATACACATGGCCTAAGATACAACGTCAACAAAAGCGAGCTTATGGTTTTCAATGCGGGTTCTAAGTGTCCGGTGGAGGTTCCACCAGTAAGGCTGTGTGGGGTGTCCTTGGAGCGGGTACACACTTTTAAGTATCTGGGCCATATTGTGACGTCCGACCTAAAGGACGACGCTGATATAGAGCGAGAAAGGAGGGCGCTGTCGGTGAGGGCAAATATGATTGCCCGCAGGTTTGCTCGTAGCTCCAAGGATGTGAAGATCACCTTGTTTCGAGCCTACTGCACAGCTTTTTATACGAGTAGTCTGTGGGTATCATATTTGCAGAAATCCTACAGCGCTCTCCGCGTTCAATATAATAACGCGCTAAGGGCGCTGCTGCGGCTGCCTCGCTTCTGCAGCGCATCGGGAATGTTCGCAAGCGTTCGCATTGACTGTTTTTATGCCAGCATGCGTAAAAGGGCGACCTCGTTAGCGAGTAGAGTGCGGGGCAGCGGCAACAGTCTTCTTACAGTTGTTGCCAACAGGTTGGACGGACCATTTATGCAGCACTGGCAGGCCTTACATGCGCCTGTATATCAAGCCTGGGGCAGGTAAAAAAAAAAAGTAAAATGTAGTCCTTTCAGTATGATTTAATTTAACGTGACTTTGATTTTAATGTTATTTATGGTTTTCATTTAGATTATGATTTTGACTTTAATTCTGATTTTATTATGATTTTATTTTAATTTTAGATTTTAAAGATGTTGATTTAAATGTGGATTTTAACTTTGATTATAATTAGCAATTTTAAGTTTTATAATGTAATGTCATGTGAATTAGTTATAGTGTAATTTATGTAATAAGTATGTATTGAGTTATATGGGTTAATGCCTGAAATAAATGATAATAATAATAATAATAATTTACAAGTCCAGTGAGTTTGTACCCGATTACGGCGAAGCCAACAGAAAGGGTTATAATTTTAGCAGTCTATGTATCATCATCTGCCAAGCCTTTCCCCAACTATGTTAGGGTCGGCTTCCAGTCTAACCAGATGCAGATGAATACCAGTACTTTAAATGGAGCTACTGTCTATCTGACCTCCACAACCCAGTTAGAATGTTCCTCCGTAGCGCCTAAACTACAGTTCAGGAGGAACATTCTAACTGGGTTGTGGAGGTCAGATAGACAGTAGCTCCATTTAAAGTACTGGTATCTATTCATCTGCATCTGGTTAGACTGGAAGCTTAATGTGCACGTCTTTCTACATCGTTCTCACATATATGTATAATTTCAAAATTAATGATGTAACCAAGATTTTGTAACAATATTTTGATTCAAAAGAGTGTCCATGGAGTTTCTTGCCCGTTCTTCTCCATAGAGATCTACGCTAGGGAATGGGCAACGACAGTACTTTCTCAAGTTATTATGCCTTGTGACTGGGACTGTAGCTTTGTTTTTTATTTGTAATTTTGACATTCAAAAGTGCCGTAATGGTCTAATTGAAATAAATGCTTTGAGTTGAGTTGAGTTTGAAGCCGGTCCTAACATAGTTGGGAAAAGACTAGGCAGATGATGATAGATAGACTGCTAAAAATATAACCCTTCCTTTTGGCTTCGCCGTAGTCGGGAAAAACTACATCAGATTTTGATGAATATGGTGTCAGTCGATTCTTTATAAGACCCGGGCTACATTTTAACCGACTTCAACAATAGGATGAGTTGATTTTACCTTGTAAATCCCGAATTTAATTAGAGCGTGATTTTTTAGTAGTCGGGTTTTTTAGTTGTAGTATACGACACAAATTCTTGTAGGTATTCTTCATCGTTATCTGGTCACAGTTTTATTCTCTGTACGTGTTCTTGTAGATGTCGGAATGGGCTAAATATCAATCTCATCGTGACACAAGTCATCATGTCGGTACTTAGTCATTATTTACGTGGAATTTCATCAGAAACCATTGTTGTTTTGTTACTGACTGATCATGACAACGTACGAGTATTTAGAAATAAATTAATCGTGTTCTTAGAATCGAGGAGTACCTAATCATTATTTTGTTGCCAAGTGTGTTCAAGATAGCTGAAAAACTGTTTCGTGTCTTTCGTCCTGCAAAAGTCTGATTCCTCCAAGATACTTACCTCAAAGCCTACTGTCACGATCTTTTTAAATTAAAAAGTATCGTTCTCGTGTCCATTATGAAATAATTATCTTGAAATGCAGGAAGATGTCGACGATATGAGACAGTTTTATTTATTCAGTATTATTTATTTATTATTTAAACGGCGGACTTAATGCCACAAGGCATTCTCTACCAGTCAACCTTTGGGTTAAATAGGAAAACATAGTGATAGGGTACAAAATAATTTCTAAAAAAACTAACTTCTTGCTAACGAGAATTAGCATATCGCATTTTCTGCATATAGTAGTTCACTGAATTATGTTGACTGGTAATGTGTTTCTGGTCTTAGAGATGATATCAAGGAACTCATTTCACCAGACCCCTATATCTTTCCCGTTACCTTAAAAGTTCCAGGTGTCCACCACAAAAATCACATAAAACTTTCCGTTCAACCTGCTTGAATTAATAACCTGAGTCGTGAGATATGATTGGCCCAAGATCCAGTGTCATTACCGCGGCGCAGGCGGCGGAGCGTGGCGCCCTCCGCTCCGCTCCGGTTGTCAGGCCATCCACCTCGCAGCCAAGACACCATTCAGTGATTCTTGCGAGATACCATGCTATGTAGCAGGTAGCTTTATGGAGGTCTGGTAACTCATAACTTTATTTATTTGAACATTAAACCTAACCTCATCCGAACCATACAAAACTTAAACTCACGCTTCGTCTACGTTCATACATCTGCTCATTGTTCATACACGCACTCTGACTGCGAGTACTACTGTTTTTTTAAAAAACACTTTATGTAAGTAAGGTTTTCTCCTTGTAGCTCTCCAGACAGGCAAAGCACTCCATACAATACAGACAACTTCACTGACTCCAAAGAGTCAGTGAAGTTGTCTGTATTGTATGGAGTGCTTTGCCTGCTTTAAGCCACGTGGTTACTAAGCAGGTGGACATTGAAACTACAACATACCGAAGTATATTAGGCTTTTCTTCAGAAGATAGTCTGTAGGTATGCGAGGCTAGTTATTACTTTAAGGAGAGCGCAGTTAAGAAAATAGGTTAGTAATGTGTTTTAGTTATCGAATATGATTAAGAAATATTTTTAATTTCAAATGTATCATGGTAAAGCCACGTGGTTTCAATAGCATATCGTGTAATTGCGTCAGGTAATTTAAACATATTGTTGTACATCGTATAAGTTTGTCTACAATATAAACTGAAGTCACTCTATATAAATGTCCTGTAGAGCAGGACCCTTATACTTTTGGCACAAACGGGCCTTTATAATGCTCTAGTATAACATCGAGACAATTCACTTTTAGGTTTTGAGTTCCAAAGTAAAATGTAGTTTTAGACTTATATCTTTAGATTTTACTTGTACCGTACTGTAATTGTATAAGTAATGATTATCGTCAGCATAATATTCCCCTATCTCTGCAATATTCATAAATACTAGGTAGGTAATTGACCGCTTTAATTGCAATCATGTATAATTGACGAGCTTCATAAATATAAGTTGTAACTATGTTGCGAGTTTTTGTTTACCATTTATGTACCTACTTAATTAACAGATTGCTGGGATTTCATGTAATAAATCTTTAAAATTAATCTGACATCGTTAGTATATATTTTGTAATAACAAAGTATTATTTAACAGGATCTATCTAAGTCTAATGTGAAAGACTTGGACAGAATGTGTTCTTGACAGCGCAGAATGGAATTATTCAGAAAAACAATTTCCGACTAGCGACTGGAGTGGGTTATGGATTCTAAGACGCGCCTCGTCTATGCTATTGTGGCAGGAGAACTCATAAATTCCACATTTTCTATTCTACACGAGATATTCTGACCAAAGAGAGATTCGACGACAGACGAAGAAGTTCCATTTGACGAGAAAAGCGTCTTTCGCCATTAACATGAAGAATGGAGAGGCCTAAGACTTTACAAAGGTTTTTAAATTGTTTTTGTTGTTGGTCAAGCCCGCCACTCTATTCCAAACCCACTGCAACTCCTGAAAGCCAGAATCAACAGTGGCGACCAGCAGAAAAGCACCGAGACAATGAAGCTCGACGAAGCCCCAGAGAAATATTTAACTGTCTTGGATCCCGCAACAAAATTAATTAGGAAAGAATAGCGGAGGAGTAGGAAAACCATAATTTCCACTTCCCTCCATATCAGCAGGAGACAGAACAAAACAAGCGCATGCACAAAGGGACGTTTGATAAGTCCTAAGTTGTGAGTTATCATAATAAATTGTGAAATTATCGTTTTTCCTATGTTAAAACACAAGCCAGAAGGTTCTCAATCAAATGCACTTTTAATGATACCATCAGTTACTTAAATCATTTCCTGTTGTTTTATCGTTTTGATTTATTTATTTCTTATTAGCAATCAAATGATATCAAGGATCGTAATCAGGCTTTTATGAGGGTTTGATCAAGGTATAAACTTCATTTCTTTGTCCATTAATGATCAATGCTTACTTTCGGTAGCCAACATGATTTAAGATTCGTTTATGTTTATTACTTCTTATCTGCCCTTGCTTGTACTGGCTCTTTTAAATACAGAAGCAAAAGTATCTTGCCTGAGTTACAAACATAGGTAACACATATAACAGAGAGAGATTCTCAAAATCAATTTAATTATCTGCAGTATGTCTCTAACAGATTTTTTTTAAATACTAAAATAGGCTTTCGTTGCCCGCAACTCGCCTGATGTGAAGCGATGATGCAGCCTAGGGTGGAGCACGCTTGCCTAGAAGAAAACGATTCAATCAAACTTTGAATAGATCCAGACTATAATGATCGGGGAACGGAGAAGACGGCAGTGAATTCCACAGACTGGCGGTTTGCACAATAAATGTGGAAGCATAGCGTTTTTTTGGGTCCGTGGCAATGCAAACAGGAACGGGAACAGTGCAAGAGACACGCTTAGATTGAATTTAATCTTAAATGCATTTACTGGTAGAAAACAACACTGTTAACCTAACCGTATGTAGAACGAAAGTGAGCTCTTGAAACGTTTTTTGAAAATTCAACTCCTAAATGAGATAAATAACGGAGTGCTATTAGAATGTCTGGAAGTTCGTCATTATTCCAGATGGAATGGATGGACGGCTTGTACCTACCCAAGTAGGTACAGGTAGTATAAAATTACAATGTCATAGGTAAAATATGGTCACGCTTCTAGTCGCAGCCTACGCCATACAATTTACCATACAGTACTTATAGTTATTCCATAATTCAACCAAAATAATCACTCAAACAATACACAAGTTCAAACAAACACATAATTTCACACAAATTTCTAAGAAATCAGCGACGAACAACAAAATAACGTCAGAATCAAAACAGCAATTTGGTATCTATTTAATGTTAGCTTCTTCGTTGGGTCTCGGGTGGGTGCACGTCACGCTCTGTAGACCGTCCCGGCTCATGGAAGCAGGTGCAATACTCCAACTTTATAATTGACTATTACGTTTATATCATGCTTACGTGCCCTTTAAGCTCTCGTTTGTGATGGCTTCAATTGTTTTATGACACTTTTATGAGGCAGTCAAGTGAGAAGTACTTGTAGCTAGTGCATTCTGACTGCTATTTTTGTTTAGCTGTGAATCAGCTGGAGACTTTGTAGGATGTGTTGCGTGTTTTCTGTTGTAGGTGTACTGGAGTTTTTAGATCGAGAATAATACTAGTTCTTTAAAGGTGTCTGGCGGGGGTTTTCCACCACACAAAGCGTGTGGCAGTGGAGGTAAATGATCATACTAGACCTTGTGTAACATCAACAAATCGTGTAGTAAAATCTCATAGTATGGCGTAACTTAGCAATTATTTAGCACAACTTTGTTACCTGATATCTGCCAAAGCTACCACGGCCGACTTTTCATAACAATTGTATTTACCTATAGGTACTCGTAGTAAAGTTACTTCCATAGAAAAAGTAACAGAATTTATAAAATTACGTAGGTCTGGCGGTTATGGGATCTTTATCTATAATTTGATACTTACCGATTATTTTGCTGTGATGTAAAGGTCCAATATTTTAGCTCTATGAGAGGGTTCTGAATGAATTATTTGATATTCTTTAGGCCTTAATTTCGAAAAAACTTCAGTAGTGCGACTTTGAGTTGACTACCATTCATTATGCATAGGTGGTTTTGTTACACGCCAAAAAGGGTTTTGTTACACGCCAAAAAGGGTTTTGTTACACGCCAAAAAGGGTTTTGTTACACGCCAAAAAGTACCTATAGTTGGTGCCAGTTAAGATGAGAATAGCGGTCATTGCCCTTTCCCTAATATCTCTTCGTACGAACCAAAACAAATAAACCATGTATCGTTTTTCATTACAAAAAATGTTAAAGATCACGTTAGATGACGATTCCAGACTTGAACAGGCTTAATTTTGGTTTTCAAAGTTAAGAATTTTAATAAATGTAGGTGGGTAAATGACCGCTATTCTCATCTTAACTGGTACCAACTATAGTCAGGTTTTCCATAAGGGACTTAATATTTCAGTAGGTACAATAAATTCCCTCCTTCCTATATTAAAGGAAGTTCGTCAAAATGGTAACGTAACACTCCATAAAATTGTCCCAGTGACGCACAGACGATTGGACTAAATGGACGCTAGTGGGTGGCCCACTGACTAATGGCTTATAGTGGTTAGTGGCTGCCCACTGCGCTGATGATGGTGGCACTGTCATACCCTCGTTATAAAGCGAGTAGGTGGTCATTTACCTAATGACTGCATTGGATATTCACGCTTTATTTTTATCAGGTATGGCAGACAGCGGCGGTTTGCGGTGATTTCAATCGCAAATCAGTAGTTACTAGTTCGCTTTGCTACTCATTAAAACATAACACGATATCATAACATCACGCCTATAATCTCCTAAGGGTTAGGCAGAGGTACCTAATAGTACACCCACTTTTCGCCGGTTATGTTTAAGTCCCATGTTATAAGGGGGCGAGCATATTGCCATCATCCGGGCGCAAATCCTTACTCCGTGACTGCTAGTGAGAAATTCCTGATGACTAAATCCAATAACACTCTGGGAATCGAACCCAGGACCTCATGCTGAGCTGTCGCGCTTGCGACCACTAAACCTATGAGGCAGTAAAATTAAAGTGTAAATAAATAATTAAAATAATTTTCGTTGAAAAAGGATAGCAGAGAATGTTTTTCAGAGAAAAGCACAAATAAATTAACACAGCGAAGAAAAAAATAAAATAAAAAAAGGATCGCTGGACAATGCACACAGCGCCATCTAGTGACACACTAAGCAACGAGTCTTGTGTCGTGGACACCAGATAGTTGCTAAACTACATAGATACTTTTCGTTTGTAAATACATACTTATTATACATACAAACATCCATGACTCGGAAACAAATGTCCATGCTCATCACACAAACATTTGCTCCTACCGGGATTCGAACCCGGGACCCTAAGAACGTAAGGCAGCCTCACTACCGCTGCGCCATTCGGGTCGTCAAATAAATTGAAAGTTTGAATAGTTCTTTATTCATAGTGGTGCTAGCAAAAGTAATACTTTTAATCATACTCAAGCTAGGATCACATGACCACATGAATGATGTAGGCCTGTAGGATCATAATGATCCTAGCCACAATGACTATGTCGTACAATTAAGATATTTAGATACACTGTTCTATGTCTTTAATGCAATGATGGACTTTTTAAATTACTGAACACACAAATCATTCGGCAGAGAAACGTTTGTCGGAGGTAAGTTTCAGAATAAATTAATCACAATTTTCCAATAAAGTAATGACTTAATAACAATTACGGTTACTTCTTCAAAAAGTTAAGCGGAGGTGTATCTAAAGTTGTAGTACACCCAGATTTTGAATAGGTGAGCCTAGTCCCATCAACTGACTGCGGGCTACAGATAAATTACTGAATAAAAAACCTTACACTGTATTTGAAATTACCGGGAATTTAATCCAGGCCAACGACCAACGATATCTTTACTTTGTTTTTGTAAGGTCTTGCTTACAGGCAGGACGATTTACCTTATTGATTTGTGCAACAGTAAACCAAACGTGTTCTATTTTGAACAAAATGTTTTATTTTCAGATAATGGTTTAATCTGAAAATAAAGCATTTTGCTCGAAAATGAGAAACAGTAACCCAAACAAACCACGTACGAAAAACACTTACACAAACTACTACCTACAACAAGACACGTCATTATCATAAACAATGATTAAACTACTTAATGAAACCAACTACATCGGAATAGGCTGGCAACACTGGTCTACCCAACATTTTCCCTATTACTATGAGAATGTTGCCTAGAAGAAAATCAATAATTACCGGTGCTAACCACAATTGCGTGTGTACTCGTTCAATGCAGGGCGCGCTTAAACAGGCCGCAAGTTACACTGTAGCGTAAATAAAGTAGGACGCGAAGTGAACTTAGCTTGAAAACGTATCGATGTTTTTTTTAGATTTAGACAAAAGGCGAGACGAAGTAGATACTGTTAGGTTATAACTTCTTTATAACGCTATATTTATTCCGTGATTTCCAAAACATTAGTTAAGAGTTACAACAGCCCTGCAGGCCTAGCCAAGTTACAAACGTTTTGTATAGTTTCTCTTTCTACAATCGTAAACGCTTCGGCGTAAGCGATTGTAGAAAGCGCTAAATTTTTAGCCGTTCTCTCTAATGTCTGTAGAAAAAACCTACACTTTAGTCTATGGTGAGCGTTCCTACCAAAGAGTTTAGCGATCAACATTGTAGAAACGATAACATTCTATTCTATCATTTTGAACGATGTAAACTTGTCTAATGATGTCATTCCCATTCATTTGAATAGTTTTCTACTAGCGTTAACGATTGTAGATTGTTAACTTGGCTAGGGGTGCTGTTTCCTGTTCTTATTATTTTTACCAACCGACGTCCGTCGGCTCGGCGCCGATAACGGCTTGTGATAATTCTATGTTATGTAGTTTTGCCTTTGGACTACGGAAAAGGTAGTCTAAAATGCACATACCAGTATCAATTTGATGTCGATAAGTCAAAATAAGAAGAATGGACATGTTCATGTTCATGTTCATGTTGTTGTTCGCTTGAGTGACCAAAGCAGGTTTCCTTGATTTTCAGTTCGTCTTATCGCGGCAGACTTCGTAGAAAATCGACCAATAGTCCGTATAAGGTTCCTGATTGGGAGAACTGGAAATTATGGGTTGAGACTTTTGTCCAGCAGATTGATAATACAGGCTAACAGTAATAGTCCCTTAGTTTAAAATTGTATAGTATCCTCACCCATCATCACCTGCTCTTTATACTTATCATACTGCTTGTACTTTGGCAAAATTTTAAGATCAACCCACTTTTGGGAATGTTATTGTTTGTAGGTATTTATTATTGTATTACATATATGCAAAGTATTCCATAAGTCGCCTCTTACTACCCGTTCACTGGTATAGTGAATACACACATCAAAAAAAGTTTGCGATCACTTTGAAAAATCGAAATCTTTTTTGTTACGGTAGATTAAATTATGAATTTTTCTTCTTTTTAGATTCTTTATTTAAACATGTAGATTTATATTTTTTTTAATTTCAAACAGAGTATTTATATTTAAAGAAAACACACAACATTGAATTTTTCTTGATAAAGTTCAATTTAAAAAATTATGTCAGCTAATGCTAGTGATCACAAACTTTTTTTGGTGTGTATGCCCAAAAAACTTCTTAATCAACACTAAACGTTACGTTTCGGTGTGACCATCACCCATGTTAATATATCGTAGCACGTGCGGTCTGGCTGCTCGTTAAGGCCACGTAATGAGCCGGCCATATTTACGAGGGCACCTAATACCACGCGTCTTATCCTACATTACCTACGCGGCTATTGAGTCGATACATATTGTTGAATATCGATTATTAGTTATCGAATCTATAATGTAATGAGTAAGTATAGGAGGATGGGAATCTTCGTTTTTTATTCGTGAAATTGGGTGGATGTTAGACGTTACCTACATAGCACATTCAACCCTATTTGTAGAGACATTAATACTTGATCAATTTGATAGCTGCGCTTTTAGAGATGCATGGATTAGGTAATTGTTCTTGCATTGGAAATTGTCAACATCAAAACAGCCCATAGAGATTAATCGAATAACACTTTGCCCGACCTGGAGATCGAACGCAGGCCCAGCAGCCGCCCTTGAAACACTAGACCAACGAAACAGGCTGTGAGAGGAAGTGGACCTTTTTGTGTCTATTATACGAAGTTGAAGTTGGCTCAATATATCGCCATTTCTTCGGCGTCATTGGTAGGCAATAATAGTAATAGATATTAATCTCTAGAAATGGTGTAACCAGACTTCCATTTCCAACTCAATTGCTCTACGATCTTCGTTCAGTTTTTACCGTTCATCGATTACTCAGCTCAATCGATGTTGATTTGAATCGATATTAATTTAGACGAGCAGTGGAAGCAATGATAGTGTCGCGGCGACTTGTTTAATGGTGGCATTTATCTTAACTAGAGCTGAAGAATGTTGGCGCACCTGCGTGAGATAGTTCCAGTCTAATGTACTTGTGGTTAAATGCCATTTCTTTGGTGTAGAATGTAAGTTGTAGAGACGGATCTTGTAAACAGGGCAGGATAAAGGTAGAAAATGACTTGTGTTTGTCGGTTAGAAATTGTTTACCCTGGAAGTGAAGGGTAGATATGTAGGCAATCGATTAATTACATTGATATTTGTCAATCGTAGTTCCGTAACAGTTTTGTCAATTCAATAAAATAACGTTACCATTTAAGATTAGGTACGAGGTGACGAATTTTTCATACATGTGTTATGCGTCAATATTGTTGTTTGTGCTGTTTAGTTCAGTAATGGTGAGACCAAGTTTATTCTAGTGCAAAGCAATATCGCACGTGTGACCCTGAATTCAAAGTCCACCGCTTGGTTTCTTTAGGTATAAAACGTGTTTCAAGGAAATTTTTGCATCATCAATAAAATGCAGGGCAAAAATGTGCCAAATTTAGAGCGTGTCATTGTCTTTAGATTTTGTGAAATCAAATTCATCAAGACAATCCTACGAAGTTCAGGCTATCGGCAACAAAACAGTTTCATAGTCAATGGCAAAAAGAAGAAGAATGTCAAAATGGAGGAGCATGTGACTATAAATAATAACAGCCGCTCGGATCGATCTTTAGGTTAAGCTGCGCTTGCCTAGGTTAGTCGTTGAATGGGTAACCACCGATTACATACCAGGTTTCTTCCGAGCTTCGGAAACTACGTTCAGCCGTTGGTCCCGGCTTTTTTTTATTTTTTATTTGGGACAAGCCCGCCACACTGTTCCCAAACCACTGTAACTCCTGAAAGCCAGAATCAACAGTGGCGACCACCAGAAAAGCGCCGAGACAATGAAGCTCGACGAAGTCCCAGAGAATGAATTTAACTGTCTTGGATCCCGCAACGAAATTAATCAGAAAAGTATAGTGGAGGAGTAGGAAAAAACCGTAATTTCCACTTCCCTCCATTTCAACAGGAGACAGAACGAAACAAGGCAAATAGGCACAAAGGGACGTTTACAACTGGGATAGGCCCAGTTGCCTAGCACCACGGATAAATATTAACATTAATGGGTCCTAAGTTGTGAGCTGTTATATTTGATTACACGGAGCGATTACCGACCCCTGAGGACATCCCATGGTAAGGGGCTTTGACATAGAATAATGACCGAGTTTGAGTTTCACGGAACCATTTAAAAAGTATGAATAAACAAGATAAAGTAAAGTAAAGATAGCAAGTAGTCACGATTCTTCAGTTTAAGAGCGGCCAACCCGCCATACTTTTCGCGAGAATTTTGACAAACGCTCGTGCGTGAGTATGAAGTTGTTACACATATATCTTTTAATTTTGTGAACTGATAGGTATCTTGTGCACTATATCTAGGCTTCTATCGAAGCAAAAAATAAAAATTTGTAGGAACAAATTCAGAATAAGCCTCCAAAAATTGCTGTTTTTCTCAAATTTTACCTCAACTTTGGCCGTTCATAATATACTCATAAATTGTAAAACTAAAGAAAATAGCCTGATAGAAGCCTTGCAAATATAGTGGAGATTTTAAATAACAAATATTTATTTCACAAACTTGTAAGACTTATTAAAAACACGTATTTCCTGGAACATGTTTTATAAATTTACGAACACTATTTTTCGTTCAATGTCCTCACGTTAGTCGGTATGAGGTGCGCGGGTGACGAGTAGTGCGGGGTCGGGGCTAGGTAAGACAGGGCAGTTGAAAAAATATCGCCGCGATGGCTCTGGATGAAACAACAAGCTTTTCGACCATGCTCGCGTTGATGATAGACGCGCCGGGAAGGGCCCTCTTAAGTAGTAGCATCGGCCACCATGCGTTATCAAAGGCCCCGGAAATATCTAAAAAGATTTCAACCACGTCCTTGTGTTCCGAGTTATTAACAATTTTTCTAACAGAAAGTGCCGCGTCTACGGTAGATTTTCCCACGGTGAAACCGAATTGGTTGTTATGAAACTTTGGCCCGTCTGGCAGAAAATGTGGAACGATAAGGCGCTCCAGGAGTTTTCCCAAAGATGGCAGTAGGGTTATGGGCCTGTACGACTTAGGGTCGTCCGGTGGCTTATCACCACTTTTACGAATTATTCGTATAAAGCCACGTCGCCATACGCAAGGGAAAACGCAGTCCGCAATACATCGGTTGGTCCCGGCTGTCATTTGCAGATCTTTGACAGACGTTACAGGTAGTCAGTGGCCCGAAAGTCTTACAACCAGTCTCACCAAGGGGTATCGTATAACCCAGTACTAACTAGGTTGTATGCAGGTCAGACAGGCAGTCACTCCATGTAAATTCTGACATTCGGACACATCCGATTCGACTGGAAACTGACCCCAACATAGCTGGAGAAAGGCACGGCAGGTGAGTCAATGTCAACAAATTAGGAAGGCAGTAGGCACCTATTGATAAAGCTTTGCAACGTTTGTACTTAAATGGAGACACACTCTTCTGTAGAAAACTCCTTATTAACAGAGTTACCTACACCCCACTTTTCAATATCAGGTACATTTTCAATAAGTAAGTTGGCATTTATGACTCGTGCAGCTTGAACGGTAATAGGCATCGGTTTCATTTGGCATTTGAAACCACGAGAGAAACGTCAATTTAAATCCCCTGAGATTGACTTTGATTTTATATTATTAAGCCGCAATCGTGTTGGACAAAATAAAGTGTTTTTAATCAAATATTCCGATGATAAGTATTTCAAAGTTATTATGTGGTACGATTGTTTCTTTTACAGAAAATAATTGGCCTTTTGATACAACGTTTTCTATGCGCGACTGTACCTAAGTACAGTCGAGTTTGTTATCAAATTAAATAAAAATCAATAAAAAAAAAATAAAAAAAAATTGCTGGACATTACACACAGCGCCATCTAGTGCCACACTTAGCAACGAGGCTTGTGTCGTGGACACCAGATAGTTGATATACTACATAGATACATTTTGTTTGTAAATACATACTTATTATACATATAAACATCCATGACTCGGCAACAAATGTCCATGCTCATCACACAAACATTTGCTCCTACCGGGATTCGTCCCGGGTTCGAATCCCGGTAGGAGCAAATGTTTGTGTGTCTTAGGCCTTAATGCCTAGGGCACGCCACAATAGTGGCGGTAAGTCCCCTCTTTGAGGAGTGGCTTGAGAGACGCCACGGCGTCCTCACCTTCCGCCTGACGCAGGTCCTCACCGGACACGGTGTTTTCGGGAGGTTCCTGCACCGAATCGGGCGGGAGGAAACGCCCGGGTGTTTCCACTGCGAGGATCGACCGGAGGACACGGTGGAGCACACGGTGGAGGTGTGCCCCGCGTGGGCGGAGCACCGCCGTGTCCTCGAAGCAGCGATTGGCGGCGGCGATCTCTCGCGTCCGGCCCTGGTGCAAGCCATGGTCCGGAGCGAGACGGAATGGGACGCCGTCACCTCCTTCTGCGAAGCAGTAATGCTAGAGAAGGAGGTGGCGGAACGTGAGAGGGAGAGAACCTCACAGCGTCCCGGTCGCCGCGGGAGACGCCCCGGGCGTCGGGGGCCACCACGTGGCCCCCGGCCACCGTAGGCGCGGGCCTGTGGACGGTGGGCTATGGGCTAGCTCGCCGTCCGTCCGTCTCATGACGACAGGCCGTGTCGACGGCGCGTTCGTGTTCCACGCGCGCCTCAAAGAGAGTCAGCAAAAAGGAAGGCGTCCGAAAGGACCGATGCCTGCCGGGGTTGCGGGACTATTCGAAAGAGATACCGTGGCCCCGGAACACAAAGGGCGATGAAGGAACATGGATGGGTTTTAGTCAGTAAAAGTCTGACACTCCCTCCTGCTCCGCCCAGAGCGGGAGAAGTCATTTGATGAATTCCCATCAGAAAAAAAAAAAAAAAAAAAAAAAGGCCTTAATGCCTGCCTTAGGTTCCTAAGAACGTAAGGCAGCCTCACTACCACTGCGCCATTCGGGTTGTTAATTGTTTCTTTGTTGTGAAAATGTGCCACAGAAAACACAATTATTTCGAACAGCGGTCAACCTTTGTTATTCAGGGGTATGAAGAACAGGGTATAAACTTCTTCATCTTCCTTAGAAAATGGCGGATCCTTCGACCAGACGGGTGTTGTGTCTGGTGGGCCACTGCCCAACAGTTGTTGTCGGGTTTTTCTATAAGGTATAAGACTTCAACCGATCTGTTGTTATCTGTCTGACTCTCGCGGGGAACTTTAATATCGCCATTAGGAATTTGATATTAGTTCTTCATTTGTGGCATAGATGGCGCGGTTATCATTTTTTGTACTATGTTGCTGTAGTGCTTTTTGTAGAGCCGCTACAGTTAAATTGTTAAAAATACATTTTTTTTCAATCAGAAGATTAGCTAAGTAAATAAATGGACAAAATTTATTTATTATTTATTTACCGCTAAAAATGAAGCTTCTGCGTTTAGGTCTAAAGTGTAGCAAAGTAAAAAAGAAACCAAACGCTTTAAATCGACTGCTGCCGGGCTGGTAACTGCAGCTAATATACATTTTTGTTGTTTCTTCTTTGTTTCGGGAAACGTTTTGAGAAAAATGTAGATTGCTAAATACACAACCCTCTTCCACGTAAAAGACTAAAAACAAATTACGAAAGCAAACAATACTATTGCTATTATAACGCCCACCTATAACATTATCTATTGAAGAGGCCATGTTCCGTTCCAGCTATGAGGAAGGAAGACCACCGCTGTAAAAGCCCCTATCCCATTAAAACTTATTAGTAGTTAATTACAATATGTACTCTGTTAATGCAATCTGATCTTAAGGGATTAAGAGTAGCCTTTACGATGAGAGGTTAATGAATTGTGAGATTGTAGTTAGTACTACGAGCGGTGTTGATCTGATGCATTTTGATTTGAGAATTCATTTGAATTATGATAACACAGGCGTTATTAGCAAGTCTACGTTTCTATGAGAACTCATCATCTGCCCAGCCTTTTCCCAAACTTATTGTGGTCGGCTTCCAGTCTTACCGGATACAGCTGAATACCAGTATTTTACATGTAGCGACTGCCTATCTGACCTACACAACCCAGATAATACTGGGTAATACGATACATCCTGGTGATACTGGTTGTCAGACTTTCGGGTCACGGATTACCTATAACGACTGTGTGTGAACATCTACAAATGACAGCTGGGACCAACGGCTTAACGCGTGCTTTCCGAGGCACGAAAGAAACTCAGTATGAAATGGGTGGTCACACATCCACGGACCCTCCTAAGTAAATGCGGTTTAACCTGAAGATCGACCAGAGAGGCTAAAACATATTTAGCCACGAGGTAATAAGAGACAAAAACCTAGCGGGTCGTCCACTGCTTGTTTGTTTATTCCTTTGGAGTTTCGCACCAGGTATGCAGCAGCCAAAACAAGTAAATCTGTACATTGACGCATTGATAAATAAAACGTGTACAAATTCCCTGCCATGAGGTGTGAATGTTTCCTTTATAATTGGCGGCTTACTAAAGCAAATGTTTCGAAATCCATGGCATTTTGAGCAAATATTTGCGTAGCTTTGGCGAGTGAAAGCCGCGATTAATTAGTTGATCAGTGGTACTTATTATTAATGTATGTTTTTCCGTAATTAATCGGTTTAAGTATTTTGTTTTGACTTTCAGTAAAATGACATATTTTATATTATATTTAAGCAACACATTTTTTTTCTAAAATATACGTACCTACTTACATGTTATTCAAATAAAGAAAATGGCTTTTTGCTAAAATCTAATCTTTTTATTATCCTAAATGCTAGTTACTCTAATAAAATTGGTTTAAATTATTTTGCTCTGAAAGGATAATAGATAGTCTTTCCACGTTCATTATTATTATTTGCTTTTAAAAATGTCAACGTTCAATTTCGCTGTAAGTACATCCTATTTAATTAATAAAAAAATTATCAACAATAAGGTTTATAGTTACGTTTTAGCTAAGAAAACTAATGGGTTACTAACTTAATTTACGAAACAATGCTACTGATACAAAACTGAACTGTGTCGTTGCTTGGTTACAGTTCCACAATGCCTATCGCTACGCTCGCGCTGTAGGCAATGTGAAAAGTTGGTTCAGATCGACGCGAGCGCAACTGCGCGCTTATCACTTATCTGCAAATCCATACATAATGCTGGCTCTGTCGGACTCAGATACCGCAACAAGCTGCGCTATTTATAAATTAAAAAAATACAATGCTCACATTCACACTCAGCTAATAAAACTGTCGATGAGAGAAAATACCCAAATATATGATACTATTTATTTCACAAACAACTTATTCTGCAAATGTTTCATTTTAAAAACACTCGTTTTACAAACATTTATTTGGCAAACACTTCTCTAATCAAATGCATTAAATGTTATTTAATCATTTATACATTTCACATTTAGATACATTTGAATAAATCACGTTTCTACAAAATAATTTACAAGCTAGTATTTTTTTTATTACTCTTTTTTAAGACAAAGTCGAAAATCGATGCATTTCCTAAATGCATCGTATGGTGTATAAACTATAAGATCTAAATTCTAGTTAAAAATGTATTGGAAGCCCTACTATAACTGAGGCATTCTATTTAACCTGTCAGATAAATTAGACTTACAGCTAAAATATAACATGGTAGTTTATACACCTAAATATTACATAACGCTCTACGTGTCGAGCTAGTCGAGTCGCGACAGGCGCCCAACTGTCTTGGACTGAACATACAAAATTCAATGATTTAATATGTTTACCGAAGCAAATGTTTGACTTTCGCAGAATGTTCCTCTGAGTGTTTCATTTGATTCTAACACCGAGATAAAGATACATGATGTATCATTTCATTATTAAACAACTTAATACTGGACTCTAGGAATTTTTTGTTATCTTCGGAAAAAATAAATTTATTTTTTCCGAAGATAACAAAATAGACTCACAGACATTGATGTATAAAAATCCAAACTCTGCGTCTCAAGAAGTGCGCACAATTTCGAATTGTGCGCACTTTTCACTGCTTGTGACAGTCATTGTTTTTTTGGAATTGAATTAGAAAAGTGACATAACGTGCGTTGCCCGCATTTAAAAAACTCCTTTAAGTGATCGGTGTTAGTTCGAATTTGTGTTACGTCAATCAGAACTTGTGTATTTTTTAGTTTATTTTTTTATGGACGACACTTTCTGATGTAACATTTGCATGCTTAACTAGGCTTTTTAAAGTTAATATATCAATACTTACAGAAGATGACGTAGGTATAGGTATATTATAAGAAACCTACAAAAAAGAGTATGTAAGTTAAAACGATTAAAACAATCTAGAACTGGATTTAGGTCTATGTTAAGATCCTACGTTAAAAGATTTTCTAAGCTCATTCGATTAAACTTTCAATACACGAACAAGAACAAGCAAGCTATAGTTTTATAGCATTACTATGATGTAGTGCTAAATAAGGGGCATTGCGCTAGATATAAATCTGTCGCAACACGGCGCCCGGCGGTCTTGCTGCGTCTGCGCACACCTTGTTACATCACGTGGTACATATCAAGAAAATTCCCCTTGTTTACGCACAAGACTGGAATTGTAAACTAGCGATTTATACGATGGAGTAAACACTGAATATTCTAGTGGATTTTAGGCAGCTGTTGTAGGTAAACAACGTTTGTAGGATATAGGAAACATCGGTATAGCCACAACTATGTTGGATACCTCGACCTGTGAGTGCACAATTTGATGACGTGCAACGAATATCTAAACAAATAAATAAAATTTAAGTGAATGCATATGAAAGCATATAGGGTGGTTAAGACAAAATATGTTTTATTTTTGTCTTTCTGTCTGTTTGTTCCAGCTAATCTCCGAAACGGCTGGACTGATTTTGACGGGATTTTTACTGGCACATAGCTGCTGATTACCTGACTGATGACTACCTAAAGATTACGGTTTCATGCAAGAAAATTAAAACCCTTAAAAATTAAAATGGGGAAGTAGGTACATAATATTTTTATAATCATTTCACGTGGACAAATGTTGCACAACAGCCAGCGAGCCTAAAATGGCCGCTTTAGCAGAATCAAAATATGAATCCCGTCATTTTTTTTTAATTCTTACGTGGACTTTATGGTCATAAAAAAGCTACTAAAAAGATACTTTTTCCATTTTAAGAATTTTGAATGTTTAACGTAATTCATATTACGATTCTTCTAAAGCGGTCATTTTGACCCCCAGTAAATAATATAAACAACCTACCTACATTGTTTGCACTTCTGATGATTGGAATTATTTCCCCATCGCGTGCGCTATGTTTGAAAACGGATTTAATCCAGCTTCTGTCTCTTGCTATTTAATTGACTGTTAATATGACGCCAACTAAGGTGGTGTGGGCTCGTCATTCGCATGAAACATTACCGTTTACCCAAAGTAGTCTTCTACTCTGAAATGGCAGAGAGCAAACGGAAGCATGGCGGTCAACATCTTCGCTTCAAGGACGTGTTCAAGAGACATCTTAACGCTTGCGCTATAGATCCTACCGGTTGGGAGAGGTTCGCTTTACATAGGTCGTCTTGGCGCTCTACTATCTACAAAAATGTAAAAATCTTTGAAACCCAGCGTCATGATACATTGAAAGAAAAGCGCAAAATACGGAAAGAGAGACCTAAACCCTCTTTGCCGGGGTTGCGGGACTGTTCGAAAGAGATACCGTGGCCCCGGAACACAAAGGGCGATGAAGGAACATGGATGGGTTTTAGTCAGTAAAAGTCTGACACTCCCTCCTGCTCCGCCCAGAGCGGGAGAAGTCATTTGATGATTTCCCATCCGAAAAAAAAAAAAAAGACCTAAACCCTCTTATACCTACACCTATAACCGGTCAACTACTACTGCTACTGCTTAAGTTGTGACCGGGTATTTAATATTATTATATCATTTTATGTTATCAGAGCAAATTTGGTCTGACCAGCCATATAAATAGCAAGGAAATATAACTTCAAAGGGTCGCCGTTACCGAAATCGGTTAGGAGGACTATAGGTATATAATTGACTGTTACTCACAATATACCAAACATAACGAGAAAAAACCGTTGTTACTTGCCCGTCTTGTCTCTTTTAAAAGCTATCGTATCGGTATTTCTATAAGGCACTCAAAGAACACAATTTAACAAACTAGTTAAACTGATAATTGAGCCATCTAGCGGTAAACTTTATAGTGACATAAATTACGTTGATACAAAATAACTACTGATTCGTTTGATCAGCGATTCTAACAGTATTATCAACCGTACAAAGATATAAGAAAACCACTTTATTATCACAACAAACACAAGTTTCTAGGCAATAATCTAATAATTCTAATAAACACCGCGGCTTGTTCTCGAGCTCGTAAGTCCCGGAGACAAGATCGGCGTGTGTTCTCGAAAGCGGGATCGGCCGCGGGACACAAATCATGGCGGTCCCGCCCCGTTCTTACACAACCGAGTCAGGAAACAGGCCTGTTGTGGACTCAAAAAATTGTTTAGTATCGTACTAGCTTTGCTTGAGCTTTTGTTGTTGAAAAAGTGGAGCAGGTATGTACACGGCAGAGAGGTGGGTAACCTAATCAATTTATCACTGGTCTACGAGTTGGGCACTCTTTGGTTGCGGCGTTGTCGGTTTGCTGTCGCGCCGGGCGGCCGTCGCGCGTCGTGCCGCGGCGGCACTTTTATTTAATGAACGACGACTAGCTTTTGCTCTCGCCTTCGCTCCCGTTATGTATGGAAATTAACACTCAGGAACGTTTTAAATGTAGCATACAGCACTCGGGGATAATGTAGCTTGCCGTTAGTAAAAGAATTTTCGGAATCGGATCAATTGTTCCGAAGATTATCCCCTACATAAATATGGTTCAGATTTCTTCGACAAATAAACATTAGATACTTAATGATATAAATGTCGTGAGGAAAGTTAGGAGTATGAATGTGGATTGGTATAAGAGTAGAGGACAACCAAAGAAACGGTGGATGGACCGTGTAAAGGATGATATGGCAAGAAAGGAGGTGTCTGATAAGTTGACAAGTAATAGAAGAAGACGTACTGCACCGACTCCAAATATAATGGGATAACGGCAGGAGAATGATGTTGACATAATGATATAAATAAATCTACATTAGTAAATACATCCTCAGTTATGGAGATTCTCAGTCTATTGCATTATTTCTTAATGATATTCAAACTAACTAGCACTATATAACTTCACAGCCATATTCAGCATCTTCCTACATCGTAGCTCGTATCCCAATATGGACGACGATGGTTCCTCACAACAATTTGTATGAAGCAACAGCTTGAAAGTGAGTGGCGTCAATAATTTACTCGTTGAAACTCAGAGGGATTTACGAGAACAACATACTATTATTATTGTGAACTAATTTCGAAGAGTTATTGTGCTTTGGATTGTAATTGAAAGAAGCCCACGCTTTGATGTAGGACTTGGGATGTACCTACGTGGCTGTTATGAAATGCGAAGACATGAACAAAATAGTTTTATATCTGTACTTCTATTCTAATATTAGAAAGTGGTAAAATTTGGTTGTAAGTTTGTATCTGCGGGTAATCTCTGGAACTAATGATCCAATTTTAAACATTATTTTCTCTGATAGAAAGCTACATTATTCGTGGGTGCTTATAGGCTATACATTATTTTTATATCCCGCATATTAGCTGAGCTGTCTACGATACAATAGACAAACATAAAACAACACAATCGAGCTGTTACACCCGTAAAACATAGCTAGCCACTGAACTACTAACTAAATGAAAGTCTACCTAAATACCACAAAACAGTGTCTTATTCCAAACATTCGTGACTAAAACCGCCTTAAAACAGTACCATTCAGTTCAAAGATCAAGCTTTAGAATAAAAATTCTAAACTGTTCCGATATTCTGCATGAAATATTCAAATCTAGGCAATTATTCGGCTGTTTAGACTAGAGAGATATCGTTTTGAAGCGTGTGAGCGTTATCTGAGCGTTTTCTGGTTGGAAACAATAGCCTCTATTCTCCTAAGCCAAGGCCTCGGCTTCGAAGCAAGGCGAGGCAATCAAAGCTTGCAATAGAGCGCTAGGAACCGGAACGCGACAGTTATTCCGCTCTTCTCCAACTAACGGTCCTACCATTTGCAGTACTTTTTCTTTGTGCTCGACTACTAACAGTGCAACTACGAAGTTACTCGATTTCATATCGTTATGAATCAATCAGTTTTGGTAAAAGCATGCAATATTGTGAAAAGTGATCACCTCTTGTTTTATTATTACCTATTTAACTTTTCTTGTTAGTTAGTGTATTATACGGGATGAAAAGGATACAAAAAAAAAACCAGCCAAGTGCGAGTTGGACTCGCGCATCAGGGGTTCCGTATAATCTTGCAGGTATTTTATTATTAAACTACGTATTTACGGTTTTCTGACATTTCCCTTTACATGTGCTGCAAGACATTGCTTCTCCGCAAATGTCATGATTCTAGGTCAACGGGAACTACCATTTATATGTTTTCGACCCAAAACCTATAGGGTACTTCCGGTTGGCCAAGAATTGTCAATTTTGGTTAAAAGCAAGGACCTACAGCACAAGTAAAGGGAAAATTCCGAAATATAAAGATAGTTGAAAATTAAGGTAAATTTTGGTATTTACAATATCTTTTTATCGTGTTGACTCAGGGCCTTGATTTTTATACACCTAATAGGGACTATAGACGTATCTGGTATAAATTATATAAATTCAATTTGCTAGGTCCGCCCGTTCCTGAGAAAATCGGTGGTGACACACGGACAGACAGGCGGACATACGGACAAGAGAGTGATCTTATAAGGTTTATTTTACCTTTTGAGATACGGATCCCTAAAAACAGCTGGTTCCTACCAAAGTGCAATACCTACACGGTCAAAATGTATGGAACGTCTGATTTTTGTTTTACCGGTTTTCGCGTCGCTGTCGACACCCCGTATAGTATGTATTATGAGTCAAACATTTTGTAACTGAATTTTAAACCAGGTTCCAAACGGAATGAGCTAAAATTTTGCAAACACCTTGAGTTCTGGGACAATACCAATTTTTATGACAGACATCCTGCAGCCAGAATTGTCTCCTCACGAGGGAACTCTTCACCTGTTAATGGACCGCACATGAAATTTTAGTATAGGTCAAATTTTCTCAATCAACCTTGAACTTAATTATATAGCGATAAAGTTGAAAATCTATTAAAGAAATTTGCCAGTTTGTAGTAGCTTTATATGCTTGGCGTCTGTACAAATAGTTTTCGTTTACTTGATCGAGCAGCTACAAAATCTCGCAATAAGTCATCTGATTTGAAGCGACCGATGGTAGCGCTGTGTTGGAGTACATTCACCACGCTTCGTCGTCGGTTAGCAGTTTCGTTATTTTTGGATTATTTTCTACTAAATCGTGCTTAGACACTTTCCGATGACATCGGTTTGACATTGTTATTTTTCGTTGTTTTTGAAACAAAATGTTTTTATAAAGAATATTGAATAAAGTTGTATCGTTTCTGTTAAATGGCATTAGGGTAGATGACACCAAAAACAATAATTCCCAGACACCTTTCTCTAAAAAAACACTTTATTTTGGGCCTGAAAACCCGATTTATTTTCAATTAATTGCCAAATTCGATTTTTAGTTGCTTTGAAATCAGTAAATAGTTGAGTCATTGAGTTGAGTATACAGTGACGTCTTATTTGGCTATTTCCATACAAAATCTACGAGAGAACCGCGTTTTGACAGCTCTTAAAAAGTATCTCAATAGATCGGTGTGTCATCGTGAATTGAGGGTGTAAATGATGATGACGATTTGAATGAAATATAGCCATCAGATTGACTGATTGACTGCCTCGGTGGTCCAATGGTCGCAATCGCGACTGCATAGCATGAGGTCCTGGGTTCGATTACCGGGTCGGGCAAATTGTTCTTTGGTTCTTCCATCAGGATATTGTTAGCAGCCACGGAGTCTGGATTTGAGTCCGCTTGATGGCAACAGACTCGCCCCCTATGACATGGGACTTAAACATTATTAGCGAAATGTCAGTGTACTTTTAGATACTCCTCTGCTCGAGTCTGTATGTTTATTGACTGATTGAAAATCACGTCAGTGTTATCTGTACTTAATGTTGTCTTTCTGGGATATACACAATCCTATGGCTATCTGGGATGAAATCACACTAATAATTTTCAACTTATGAACAATCGTCTGATACATAGATACCGGTTCCACTTCGTTTACGACTCCACTGAGATTCACGCAATACATTCTAGATACTTACAAATAAAAATGCAATTAAAAAAACCGTCTTATTTGCTAAAAATTATCCTGCCATCAATATCTCAGATTTATTCCAGACTTATAAGGAGAACCCGCGTGCCCTAAGTAAAGCATAGTATTAAGTTATTAGAAGGGTGTTTACTTTAAGTATGGTACTTATAGGTTAGGCCTGGGGCCACTCGGTACCCCGTGTTATAAATCTAAGCTATATCATAAAATCTCCAATAACCACCGACTACCGCGCGACCGTTAGCTGCTACCTAGATCTAGGATAATACTAAAAATAATTGCGGATTATAAAATATGATGTTTTTACTTTTGAGCCACTTTGTTGACTTGGTACTTAGCTGGGTTATATCTAGATCAATGTCTTGTAAATAAAATACGTAGCATTCGCACCGTTTTGGATCCAGCAATTGGTGGGTAACCCCACCAGACGACAATAGAGAGCAGCGGTAGCCCAGTGGTGGCGGCCCACTTACGAACAGTAAGTCGTGGGTTCAAAACCAGGCAGGCGCCATTACTTTGTGTAATTTATTTCATTACCACTGCTCTCAAAACGGTGAAGGAAAACATCGTGAGGCAACCGCGTGGTGGCCCATACGCAAAATACGCGCTTTGACGTGGAGTTGCGGACACCAGCCCGTTATACACTACAATACAATACAACCCCACCAGTTGCCCCCAGAGCGTGACTTACTTTGAGCCTTCAACTACAATAATCCAAATACTTCACTTATACAAGAGTGAATAAAAATACTTCTAAAAATGTAATAACGCATAAAACTGTTATTGGATTAACGATCAAACATCAGGGTTAATTAATTGATAAGAGTAAGCCGTCAGAGAAAACAAGCTGTGCGGAACCAGCCACGATGTTCGAAGCAAGATTTTTATGCTTCACTTGCTTGATAAACCTTGCATGCTTCATAATCGTTAAGTGTAAGATGGAACCTTTCGTAGTCGGCGGGAATTTTGCTCATATATCTCACTTTCCTCATTCTGTTTTCATGAGTGTCTCATGTGTTGATGAGAAAGAGTTAACCCAGTCTTGGATCTGTGGAGGTTCGATTGTGAATCAGGCGATAACGCTTACCGCTGCCCACTGCTTGTTCGAGTGTGGCCCTAAAAGTAACATCAGTGTGGCTGTGGGGAACTCCCACAAGGATCGAGGAGTGCACTCCATAGTCCACAGTTTCATAATACATGAGGACTATGATGCGGTACAGACGACCTGTGATATCGCACTAGTGAGGGTCAACCCTATGATACAATTAAACAGTAATGTGCAGAAAGTGATAATAATGAAAAAACCGCCGTATTTTGAGAAGGCGCAAACAGCTGGCTGGGGACTTATTCATGTGAGTTATTTCTTTAAGAATTGTACTATTACGGAATTATGCAAGATTTGCGTGAGGCGTCATTTTAATTACGTCATTGAACTTACCATGGTAAGTCTAAACGTGTCTCTGGGACAGAAACACATCTGGGATGCCTATCCCAAATGTGTTTCTGTCCCAGAGACACAAGTCCAAGCAAAGCAGCATATAACGTTGGTAACGTCGAACGATTCAAACTGCTGGAACTCTAGTCTCGACTCTTTGAGAGGAACTTGTGGATCATAATCCCAGTGCGGGTTCATGTGTCTGTTATTACTCTGACCCTCTATTATTATCATAATTAAACCATGAAGCCCCCCCACCAAACTCTCATCATCTGCCTAGCCTTTTCCCAACTATGTTGGGGTCAGCTTCCAGTCTAACCACATGCAGCTGAATACCAGTATTTTACATGGAGCGACATTCCGTCTCATAGAGAGGAGGCCTGTGTCCCAGCAGTGGGAACATTATAGGCTGGTGATGATGATAATGACATGGAGCGACTGCCGGTCGTATGCGTCGACATCCTGCCGGAAGCGATCGGCTGTCGCCGCATCCTTTCCGATCCGATGCGATGCGAGCAGATTGGTGGATATCATCATTAAGGGTTCCTTTTTCCTTTTGAGGTACGGAACCCTAAAAACATTACAAATTTAACTTTAAAAAAAAACAGGCTTTTATTGAAATCAAAAGAAGAAAATTAGGTTTATCCATCAACATCGATCGCATATACAAAGTTTCGTGTCCGTGCTATTAACCGTTGAGGAGTTCACTCGTAAAGAGGCGATCCTGGCTGCAAGATCAAGTCAATCAAAAATGTATTGTCACCAGAACCAAAGGTGTGTGCAAAAATTTCAGCAAAATCGGATAGCAACGGTCTATCGCAAAATGGTTTTCAACTGAAGCGGACGACTTACATACATAATTATGTACATACGAACAGTGTAAGTTAAATAAAACCTTAAAATAATAGGTAACGCTTTTACAGGAAACAAAGAAGTTAACGACAGATCTACTGAAGTTCGTTGATCAGTACGTGTGGTCTCGCGACAACTGCCAGAAATACTTACAGTTGAATAAGACGCTACCCAAAGGCACCATCTGCGCAAGCAGCGGGAACCAAAATGATTATTCTGCGCGGTAAGTTTCAAGAACCAGTACCTACTGGATTGTACGACTAGCTGGCTCGATGGTAAGTACTTTAGGAACGAAGTACGAAGGATTACCAACGGGACCCTTACACGTTACAAGATCCGACGCAACGTCGCGGCGGGAACCACTGCTTCTTACACACCGCACCATGCGCACCCGCATCTTCGTAAACAACATCGCACATTGCCATATGTTCGTGTGATAACGCGGGCCGCTGCACGCGCTGCCTCTCGTTAACGGAAAAACGCGGAATGCGCCGCGTTTCCGTAAATGAGCGGCTCCGTAGATAGAGAGTTGAAATTTTCATAGAATGTGTATTTATGTTACCACCATAACAACAAATAAAAAAAAATAAAAAAAAACATGCAGGGTAGTCTTTGGGGACTGCCGATAGAAGTGAAAACTAATTAATTTGTGAATTGTATCGTCGCACTGTGTGTGAGTGCAATTTTTTTTTACTTTTGTGTGTTCATTCGGGGGAATGAACACACAAATGTAAAAAAACCCCCTTAGGCCTCGCCCCAGTGCTACGGGCTGTAGTGCTACGCCGTAGCGAAAATTAATCAACACACAGACACTTTTATTATTATTACCGCCTTGCGACGTTGCTAGGCGGCACAAACAGTTTTGGCGACCCCCACAACTTTACAGCGGAATTCCGCACTGCCCTGACATCACGAGAATTCATGTACCTCGGAAGCTGGGTTATAGTTATTTATTTTGACTAGGATATATATGTAAAAGGATATGGATGGGTATGTAAACTTAAGATTATCCGGTTAAGCTGCACATTAGTCTAAACTCTAAACACAACAATACTGTTTATCATTTCAAAATAATTAAAACTGAAGTATTTTTTAATCAGGGTTAGGTACATAGGTTAGAACTGTGTGATCAACCATGTACGATATAAGTTTTTAAACTGTAATTTTTTTGCAAGCAGAACCGCTGATTCATCTAGTACCTACCTAACAATGTTCGAAGAAATTTACATTGGTTCATAAAACAATTAACGACCATAAACATCGGCTAATTAAGTGATATGGATTTGCTACGCACACGCAGTTGACAATCTTGAAAAAATCAGACAGACGTTTCAGTAAAATAATGCTCGGGACTTATCCCGAGCATTATTTTACTGAAACGTCTGTCTGATATATTCTAGTTTTCATGAGTTGTAAAACCTTCATAGAATGCCTGATGAAACCGTTCATACTTGGTGGACAAACAGTACGCATTGAAGATTTTCCTCATTCCTTGTATTTGTATGTTAAATGTGACCAAGGCATACTGAATATTGGATGTGTATTGTAAATAAAAGAATAGTACTGACGTCCGCGCAATGCGTATAAGGATGTTCTCGTAGAGCAACTTCACCGTCTACGGTGGCCACAGTGTTAAGGCCAAAGGTTTTGCATCTACTGTTAAATTTGCAGTTACTGGCATACATGAAAGTTTCAATAGTGAACGATCATTCTGTGATATAGCACTAGTGAGGCCCAGAACGACGACATCGCCAAAGACGCGGGAAACATCTGAATAAGGGACACGCAGAACTGGGAAGTATGACAAAAGGGGAAGCCTATATTCAGCAGTTGGTGATTCCGGGCTGATATGATGATGAGGCCCAGAAAAGAAATATAATTCAGCGTACAGCGGCCTACAGCGTATCGTAAATAGCTTTGATGGAGCGGCCACCTTATTACCAAAAAGCGCAGGTGGTTGGGAAGTGAATAACGTAAGTACTTTTTGCCTTCATTCAAACAGATTAATATTATATTGCCAAATAAAGCCTACTCAAGATGATAACATACCACAAAATTTGACTTCAATGCATGTCAAAGCCTCAAGACCTATGAAAGCTAAATGGCTACTTCTTGAAGCCAGTTCATAAACCTTGGGAGACTGCTGCGTGTCTGTGCAATGTACGGTCGAACAAGCTATTTGGTTTACATTTTACAAAGTAATTTGTGGGCTAAACTGTAAACCAAATAGCTTGTTCGACCGTACATCGCCGAGAATTCTGGAGGTTATAATAATATAATAAAATTCGCTCGCAAAGTGCTCGACATTTGTGGGACGTGAATTCAGCGGTCATTGTGCTGATATTCGTTGCAGCCAATGGCTTAGTTGCCAAGAGCCTCTAGAGTCTCCTCAGTTATTGCCCGAGGAGACTGTCGTTAGGTAGCTGAATCAAGGTCTTGATTCTAAAAGCGGTACTCCTGGACACTCTTCTTTTAAATATTGAATTTTATTTTTAAATGTATAAAATTGTAATTAACGACGTTTACAAAAACAAATAAAGGAAAACAGATTATCGATTTATAAAACATATCCACATTAAGGCCTGAATTCCTGTCACGCTGACAATCGGTCACGTACTTCAGCGAGAAAAACTGTAACAAGTACGCACCGCTGACGTCAGCGTCACTGTATGGTGCTATATAGAACACAATATATACGACCGACGTCAGCGCGACAGAAATTCAGGCCTTATACTTGCAGAAAATTACGATGGACCGATAATAAATAGTTTGATATATATTTATAGTATTTAATATATCCTTGTAGTTTACCTTAGTATTCATTAAATTATTTTCAGATGTACACCTACCTCTGCTTGTCTCTGCGTCACCCAAAGGTTGACTGATAGAAAATGCTTATGGCATTAAGTCGGCCTCTGTACTTTGTGCTTGAAGTGTTAAATAAATAAATACGTTCTCAAATCAAAAGGTGATGAAGCAGAAGTTTTGCAAAAATGCTTTTGGCGGCTATTCAGTCCCCAAAGGCAACATCTGTGCCAGCAATAGAGATTCAAATTCTAGTAATAGTTGGTAAGACGAGTGAATAGTAACGATATTGTCTAGCTATTAAGCCTAGCAACAGCTGAGCTTACAGCCGTTATTTAGGCTTACAGGCCTAAATAATAGATTATGCACCATAAGGACATAGCAGTCTCTTACGTCACGGGCGCTATTTAGAATCCCGAACGCAGCGAGGAATTGTAGGCCTCCTGTGCGGAGCGAGGGAACTTTGAGTTAACTCCTGAGCGAAGAGAGGCAGTTACGACTAGAATCCTGAGAGCAGTTAGGGATTTCAGTTTGCCCAAGACACTGTTATCCCTGAGGAGCACACTTTACTCTTCACAACTAGTGAAAAAAAGAAAAGGCTCCGTGTCGCGGAACGACGCCGTGCTCTCTCCCGGTAGCGGCGTCGTGCCGTTATACGGTGGCCGGTGCCGTACCGTAGACATGTGTCCACGCCCTAACAATCTTACTTTCGTTCGAAGAAAATTTAATTGCTTCATAAAACAGTAACGAGCTTATACATCGGCTACTTAAGTGATAAGGTTTCGGTACGCACACGCAGTTGACTTTCTTGAAAAATCAGACAGACGTTTCAGTAAAGTAATGCTCGGGATAAGATATATTCTAGTTTTCATAAGTTGTACAACCTTCATAGAATGCCTGATGGAACCGTTAATAATTGGTGGACAAACAGCACTCATTGAAGATTTTCCCCATTCCGCGTTTATTTATATTAAATGTATCGAAGGTGACAAAACTGATACTGGGAGTTATATCTGTGGCGGGTCTATAATAAATGAAAGAATAGTATTGACGGCTGCGCATTGCTTTGAGGATTGTTCTCGTGGGAGCAACGTCAACGTCTCCGTGGGGCACAGAAATAGGAATAAAGGTGTTGCATCTACTCTTCTCAAATACTTCATGCATAACAGATACAATGCTGAAATACCATCCAATGATATAGCACTAGTGAGGCTCAAAACAGTATTAAAATTTGGCAAGAACGTGAAAAGGATAGCTGTAATGGAGCAGCCACCTTACTTTGAAAAAGCACAGGTAGCAGGTTGGGGACAGATTGATGTGAGTACTTTTTGTGGCTTGAAAGATTTTTCCCAATTTTTGCCATTTTTTTTTAAGTTGCGGCACGTACCGAACCTATATTTATAAATTAATAGCTGGTATCAATACAAACAAGTTTTTTTGAGACGAAATGTTCCAAAGTGTTTCGTTTTGTTCGATCAGCCGTTTAAAAAAACAAAATTACTGCCGTTCGTTCAGGGGGGTTAAGAGAATTTGTAAACGTGTTTGTCAATAGAAATTAGTACATATATAATATGCCCTTAATTATCGGTAAACCAAACACAGGTTTTAGGAAGTTTGTTGAAATGAGCCATCTATTAAAACCTAGCGTTTTAATAGTTAATTGAAAAGCATACGCATCTTTTAAAAAAACTGGTAGTTATTACGATGTCATCATTATTTAAGATTTCTAAAATAGAGTCATATTTCATGCTTACAGGAACAAAATCATGTATATGGAAATTACCTTAAATACCTAGATCAATGGGTGCAATTAAAATGCAGAGGAAAGTCTTCAATGCCCAAAGGTACTATTTGCGCCAGTGGTGAAGATTCAAATTCTTATGCAAGTGGGTAAGACGAGTGAAAGTAACAATATTGTCTAGTTAAGCCTAGCAACGGCTGAGCTTGTCCGTCTAAGGCGTTAGCCTAAAAGTAGAGTGATTGTATGGTTTCCGAGCGGAGCGAAGGAGCTTTGATTTCTAGCTAGAATCCTGAGAGCAGCGAGGGCTTGATGTTTGCCCAAGACGAAGACACTTTTATCGCCGAGGAGTATACTCTACTTTTCACACCTACTGCGAAAAAACAAAAACCAATTCCGTTTTCGAAACATGGCGTCGCACACCAATATTCTACTGCGGGTGTGCCAGTGTTGGTAGATAAGTAGATACAAATACACCGAATTAGTAATTTTCAATAACCATTTGCCGATAAGCAAGCGTTAAGCCGATTGTAGTGTGTCATGCGTGAACGGGATCAGGCAAAACATAGACAGATACTTTTTGTGGACGATAACACCATTTTTTTTTGGTCGGGTGTAAAACAGTTTTGTTTCATCAAAATCAAAATAATTATGATGTGTTCGGGACGTACCCGCGCCTTTTTGTTGCCATGTAAGTTTCCTCATTTTAGTACACTTCATTTAATTTATCTAATAAAAAGGATTACATAATACAATTATTTAAAAAAAACTATTTTAAAAATAAGCTTTTATAAAATGCGTTGAAAAGAAGAAAATACACCTTTTAATAAATTAAAACGAAAAGCTTTCATAAAAGCTTGTCGCGCGAATGGTAAAGGCAAAAGAAAAACTATACGCGACAAGCTTTTATGAAAGCTAATAATTATTAATATAATGTTTTGTTTTTTTTTTGTTTTGCTGTAGTCATTGAATTCATATAAAAAATTTCGTCTCCGAGCCATTAACCGTTGAGGAGTTTTCCTTTAAGAAGACGATTCTGGCTGCAGGATATGGTCTTGATTGAAATCATGTTTATCCATCAAATATGAACGCGTCCACAAATTATCGTATTCGTGCTATTTAACGTTGAGGAGTCCCCTCGTGAGAAGAAAATCCTGACTGCAGGATGAGGTAATGATAGAAAACACGATTATCCATCAAATATGAACGCGTCTACAAATTTTCGTATCCGTGCCGTTAACTGTTAAGGAGTTCCCTTTTGCGGAGACGATCCTGGCTACAGGATGAGGTCATGTCAAAAGTTATCTTTATCTATAAAAATTGAACGCGTATACGAAGTTTCATGACAGTGCTATTAAAGATTGAAGAGTTCTTTCGTGAGGAGACGATCCTGGCAGCAGGATTAAGTATTGTCTGTCATAAAAAAATATTATCACCAGAAGCAAAGGTGTGTGCAAAATTTCAGCTCAATCGGTTGGGAAGGGTACCCAAACCAATACATACTAACAAACAACTTAAAACAAACCTAAGAGTAATAGTAATTTGTTTAGAAATTCTTGGGAAAGACTAGAAAACATCAGTACAGTCGATAGTTGCAAGCTGAGGATCAAAGTTATTTCAGTGCATGATGGGAGAAAATGTTTAACAGCCGCTCTGGTTGATCCTTATATTAAGCCGTGCTTGCCTAGGTTGGTATGTGGATGGGTTACCCATTACATTACCGAGTTTCCTCCGTGCCTCGGAAAGCACGTTAAGCTGTTGGTCCGGGCTGTCATTTGTAGATCTATGACAGTTGTTACAGGTAGTCAGTGGCCTAAAAAGTCTGACAACCAATCTTATCAAGGGGTTACGTATTAAACAAAACTCAAAATCAAAGCATTTATTTCAAGTAGGCCAGTTACAGGCACTTTTGAATTGTCGAAAAAAAGATAAAAATAAATGTAGCTACAGTCCCAGTCACAAGACATAACAACAAAAACTGTGAAAGTACTGCAGTTGCCCATTCCCTAGCGTAGATCTCTATGGAGAAGAACGGGCAAGAAACTCCATGGACACTCTTTTAAATCAGAATATTTTGTCAAAACCTTGGTTACATCATTCATGTTGAGATGGCACATTATGTTAGAACAATGTAGCAAGATGGGCACAATAAAAGTGACCATAGTAAAAACAAAAAAAAATCAAATAAGCCGTAGCAACCAAGAGCTGACCAGTCCCAACTGACAGCCCCCGTTCACCAACATGACGTATGTTTCAGCACCCATCAACTCAACTAATCGTCCAATTTGTAAAATGCTTGTTTATATAGTGAGCGTTTAATGCACGTTTTAGATTTTGTTTCATTCAGTTCAAGAATGCTTGTGGAATTTTATTATAGCATCTCAAGCAACCAAACCCCATGAAAGATGAGTCTACTTTAGCGAGTCTGAAGCCTGGCTTAACTAATTGGTCCCTATTTCTAGTTCTGTAATTGTGTCTGTCACCTCTTTTACCAAAAAGATTTAGATTTTTTCTTACGATACATTACCCATAAGAAAAAATCTACATCTTTTTGGGTTAATGGGTTGTGGAGGTCAGATGGCAGTCGCTCCATGTAAAATACTGGTATTCAGCTGCATCCGGTTAGACTGGAAGCCGACCCCAACATAGTTGGGAAAAGGCTAGGCAGATAATGATGATAATGGGAGAAAATGTTTGAATCTATAGAGAACCGCAGTAAGGATGAGACTTTTGGCTAACCTGAGCTACCGCTTATTCTAACAGAATCTAAATAGAAAAATAGTTAATGTATAGGCTCACGTCTTTTACAAGAGGTGTGAGGGCGATAAATAATTCTCGAACTAGCAGAATAGGCGAGACGACAAAAAAAAACTAATTTGACCCGTTTTTTCTTTTGTTACGTAAACCAAAATTAACAAAGATATGACGCTTTTAAAATTCTCAATACGTCACGCCTAGGTATAATTTTTAGCTAGTTCTGACGTCACGAGCTTTGATGCGTTTTGTCTTTGTCAATTTTCATTGATTCACAATAACATTAAATACGTGTCCATTAATTTCCAATACCCTAACTGACGGACTAAACAGATTTGCAATTTTTTGATACTGTCGTCATGCCTATTAGTTAGCTAATGTCTAAATTTCTCAAGTAGTACGAACTTCCTTTAAGGATGGCCTGACATTTTCCGAAGTTCGCAGCAACCCCTGCAAGACCATTCTCCGATAATTTGAAGATCAGAATAAATGATGAGAAGCAATAATCAAGGTTCAAGGGCATCAGCGCACAGATGATCAGAGCACTTGAGGATAGATAGATATAGAAAAGGGGGGTATGAATAAAGAAAATAACAGAGGAGAGAGTATACCGCGTTGTGGAACACCAGTTTTCCTAGCTCATCTGTCACTACACAACTGAGCGGTTTACATGACACAAATATTACTAAAAATCAAATAAATAATAGCTAAATTGATGAATAAACAAATAATCCACTGGTTACATCTAGTATTCATATTGTGCTTAACGAAAATTTTATTATTTCATTAAACAATAACGACTCAATAACGGCTAATTGAGTGATAATACTACTTAATCTCTTACTTCTGCACAGTTGACTTTGTTATACCATTGGCAGAACGCGTCATAGGAAAAATGATTCTAGAATTAAAACATTTTCTAGTTTTCATGAGTTTGACAGTCTTCATCGAATGCCAGAGAGAACCGTTCATCGTTGGTGGAAAAAAAGCTGATATTAAAAGTTCTCCTCATTCTGTGTTTCTGGGGAAGATATGTGTTGAAAAAGACCAAAGTATGGGTCAAACTTGGCGCTGCGGAGCGTCTATTGTGAATAAATTGATAATACTGACTGCGGCACATTGCATTGAGGGATGTTCTTACAAAGCCGCCCTAAACGCCTTTGTGGGGCACGTTGAAGTAAGGAAAGGTTTCAAATCTACCATTAAACATTTTCGTATTCATCCACAATATACTGTTTTCAATGAAGGCTACGATATAGCACTAGCAAGGCTTACAACGCCTATACAATTTGGCAACAATGTAAAAAGGTTAGCTTTCATGGCGAAGCCACCTTATTTTGAAGAAGCTCAGGTAGCTGGTTGGGGAATGATTAACGTGAGTACAATTTGCCTATATTATTTAAACAGGACTGTGCCTCGTTGGTCAAGTGGACGCTGAGTATAAGGTCTTGGGTTCGATTCCCGGGTCAAGCAAAGTGTAATTGGGGTTTTCCATCAGGAATTTCTCAGTAGCAGCCGCGGAATCTGGATTTGTGTCAATAAGCTCGCCCCCTTTTACATGGGACTTAAAACATAACTGGCGAATTGTGGGTGTACTAGTGGTTAGACCTCTGCCTATCCCTTCGGAGATTACAGGTCTAGTATTATGTTGGCAAATAATGAGCCTAATGAATATAATGAGACAGTATTTTTTTCGCCTCTTCAAAGGATGTCAAAGCCCCAAGAGACCTCTGAAGTAGCCTTCAAAGCACAAAGCAAAAAATAAACAAAGCCAAAGCAAAGTCCTTCAAAGAAAAAAAAACAAAGTCTGCAAAGTACTTTTGAAGCCAATTGGTAAAAAACAAACTGTCATTAGAGTGTCATACACATATAAAACCGTTAAATGAGCAAAGGAATCTTTTCCAGTATTGACGTCTTCGGCCAAGCGTCGTTTCCACATTTGAGACGTATAGTTTAACCTCAGAATGAGAGATAATAAGCCGTAAACTCGTATACAACTTCATTTTGGTGTTCTAAAAGTTGTCTCAAAAGTCTCATAAAATCTCGTGTCTGCGTCGTAAAGTCGTAAAGCAAAGATGTAGACTCAGCCAGTTCTGAAAAAGAAATTCTTGTTATAACGTTTTACAAACAGTTTGTAAAAAAAAAACTGCGTTTGTAGTTTTATGCTTCATCTATACAAAAATTCCTTTGTGTCCCATTAAAAATGGAAATTATAATATACTGGTATCATATGGCGACTGTGGCTTACCAGGGGTAAAATGACTAGTACTTAGGACTGTCAAATAATATGAAAAATAGCAAAAGATGGCGGAAGCTTAGCTTCAAAACAATACACTGGTTATTTTTTATTATCTTCTAAGCCAGTAAACCCAAGAGGGTTACGCAGAGGTTTACCTAAAAGTATAAGTACCCACATTTTGCCAGATATGTTTAAGTCCCATGTAATAGGGGGCGAGTCTATTGCTATCAACCGGGTGCAAATCCAAACTCCGTGGCTGCACCTGAGAAATTCCTGATGGAAAAACACTTTGTCAGACCTGGAAATCGAACCCAGGACCTCATACTTATATAGCAATCGCGCTTGCGACAACTAGAAAGACGAGGCAGTTTGCCCATTTTGAATAAATGACCGAATGTTCATTCAGGGAATTGGTTGAACTGCGCCGTCTGGTCAAAAGGCTAGGCTGTAAATTGAAAGCATTTGCATCCTTAAACATTCAAAATAATGTTATGTTTTTAGGATTCCTAAAATACATCATTATTCATACTTACAGGAGGACAGGCAAAAGGTAGGGAAATACCTAAAGTTCATAGATCAATGGGTGCGGAGCTATTCTTATTGCTCACGAATTCTGCATGCAAGATTTCCCAGAGGCACTATTTGCGTTGGCAGTAAAAATCCTCATAATTATATTAGTAGGTAAGACGAGCCAAAAGTAATAATATAATATTCATTATCTAGCTATTAATCCTACTAACGGCTGAGTTTTAATGTCTTAAGCGTTAGACTAAAGCAAAGTTCTGATATTGTAAGGAGGTCCACCGTGTGGTTGAACACGGAGGACAATTCGAACGTATTCTTCTTGCTGCAATGACCTTCGTCTGCGTATGTACCACTCGAACACTTAACATTAAGTCGGCTTGAGGTCTGTTCGGTGTTCCACTTGAGGACTACCCACAGACATCCATGGCGGCATTCATAATACAGGACATAATTTTGTGCTATAACATGTAATGTGTGAATTTGGACGAGTCTATTATCTGTGACTTGTTTTTTGTTTTGCTACTTTCTATATTGCGGTCTTTCGACAAGGTTGAATTCAATTAAATTTATTCCTTCCGGGTGTAAGACGGATGGCGTCGGGCTTGTATCAAATTCCTTATTCCTCATTAGATGATTTTGTACAGCAAAAACTAGAATATGGCTCGCTCCATTACATGAAGTTTAAATAAATGAATAATTGTCCATGACGCAGGCTAACAATATCAGGGGAAATCTGACCTAAGAGTTAAACGGAAACTTTTTATGTATTACATACGACTGTCTACCTGACAGAACTACCTGGTAAGACTGGTTGACAGACTTTCGGGCCACTGAGTATCTGTAACGACTGTCAAAGATCTGAAAATGACAGCCGCGACCAACGGCTTAACGTGCCTTCCAAGGCACGGAGGAATCTTGGTATTTCATGGGTAGTCACCCATCCACGGACTGACCTAGGCAAGCGCAGCTTTATCTGGAGATCGACCCGAGCGGCTGTTATTATTTAGCCACGAGCTCCTCATCATTCCATTGTAACTGACGAAAAATATCGTGACAGTAGAAGTGGGTCTTTTATCAAATGTTTTATTCATTCAAAGTCCTGCAGTGACGTTCAGTGCTAGTGGTTTTTTTTTAAATCGTTTACCAGCGTGATATTGATTTACAATTAGCCAGTACACGGAGATAGTCTGTCCACCTGGCTTGAACGCGCTTTTGTTACATTGTGGCTGAACTAGGTATTTACACTCACTCCGACCGGCGGTGTATGGGCGGTGGAAACTTTGAAACTTAATTAAGGAAGCTTATTTAAGTTTCAAAGTTTCCACCGCCCATACACCGCCGGTCGGAGTGAGTGTAAATACCTAGTTCAGTTTTGTAAGAAGTACCTAAAATAACGTTTTTTTTTGTATTCAAATCTTTCAATCTTTTTTCAACAAACGAAATCAAAAAATCAAAATCAAAATAAAAACCAAATCAAATCAATCAATCAATCATAATCATAATCATAATTCAATCTTTTTTCTTTTTTCGGGGTTAGGAGTGATGTCGTATGAGGGAAGGACCCCCTCAGACGCGTATGTCTGAGACTAATAAGAACGCACAAATACCAATTGACGCAAGTCGTTTAATGGCAAATGTTTTCCTGGAAAAGCTCTCTCTAATAAAAAATTCAAATCTAAAATTAACTTCGGTGATCAAATACACACATCAACACGGTCTAGGGATATTTCATACTCAATTAAATAACTCGAAAAGTACTGGCCGCATTGGAATCTTTTATACACCGATTTGTTTGTAATTTATCTCAGACTAATTCCAAATTCAAATTTTTGAAAATTCTTTTGTTTCGGTGGCATAAAAATGTCTTGATGTATAGGAGAGGGAATTTTCATTTGTGCGAAATTTAGAAAACAATACGAATTACGTTTAGTTACAGTTTTTTTTCATTTTTAAACGAAAGATAAAGTTAAAATTGAGGTATTGTAGCCATGCAACGCCGACATTTGACGAGGGCGGAGATGTTACGAGCTGTGGGAATGCTGGAAGCTGGATCTGTTCAGCGTAATGTTGCTGAGGCCATAGGGACCCATCAAAATGTAATTACAAGATTGTGGACACGCTATCGTGCCACAGGTGAAGTAGCGGAGAGGCACCGGGGGCCAAGTCGCATCACTACCCCCAGACAAGACCGATTTTTGCAAATTACTGCGCGAGCACAACCAAATGCAACGGCGACTTAATTGGTCCAAAGGCTGCGAGTGGAACACCAAGTGCTTGTGAGTGACCAAACTGTAAGAAGGCGACTGCATGAAAGCAATCCACGCTCTCGTAGACCACTCCGGGTCCCACCTTTACGGAGAGGCAATCGTGGACGACGATTAGAATGGGTTCGGAACCACGTGGACTGGGGCCGTGACCAATGGTCCAATGTGCTGTTCACGGATGAATCCAGGTTCGCCTTCCATCCAGATTCACGAAGGACGCGTGTTTGGCGAGTTCCTGGACGATGGAGCCGTCTCCAGAACCCTCAGGAAGTTCACCCATACCAAGGAGGAACAATTATGGTTTGGGCAGGAATTCGTCTTGGAGGACGGACGGATCTCGTTTGGGTGCGGGGCAATATGACGGCAGAACGATACGTCCAACAGGTGCTGGGGCCCGTAATCTTGCCCCACAGAACACAAATGGGGCAAGATTTCCTGCTCATGCACGACAATGCCCGGGCACATTCGGCGAGAACGGTAGCAGCTTGGTTACATACACATAATGTTAGGGCCTTAGACTGGCCTGCTCAATCGCCAGATCTAAATCCCATTGAGCATGCGTGGGATATGCTGCAAAGAAGAGCTCTGAAGGAAGTTCCTGAAAATCTGGCTACAGAAGATCAACTTTTTGCGCACCACAGAAGGACATGGGACAATATTCCGCAGCAAGACCATTGACAACCTTGTTCTGAGCATGCCGAATCGTTGCCGATGTGTTATGAACATCATGGGCGCTTTCTCAGACTACTAACTTCAAGTTTATAAACACAAATTAAATGATTTTTCTATTTTTTTCAGTTTTTACTCACAAATTAAAAGTTCATTCATATACGGTTTCCGTCTATGCTTCATTTTTTTTCCATAAAATCCTGAAATTTTAATCTATACCTTAACCATTATTAAAAAATGGTAGAATATTAAATAACGTATCTTTTAAATATATACATGTCATATAAATAATTAACACATTGATAGTAATTCGCTTTTTTAAAAATATCCCTAGACCATGTTGATGTGTGTAGTCAGCTTTTTATGTCATTAACTCTGAACAGACTGCGAATTAGCGTACGTTATGTTAGTAGCAAAGTGTTGTCATTGAAAAGCTCTCTCCAATGGTATAATATGTTATTGCTATTGGTCTCCCAGAAAATTCTAACTTTGGTGCTCAAATTGTTACTTATTTAGGTCAATAACTCCGAACTGACAACGAATTGGCGAAAGTCTTGTAGTTTGCAAAGGTTCTTCTTGAAATGCTCTATGCAATGGATTATAGGTTATTACTAATGCTTACCCCGAAAACCCTTAATTGGTTGCCAAGAAAACCTTAATTTCGTTGTCCAACTAGTTACCTAATTTAGCTCAATAACTCCGAACGGACTCCGAATTTCCAAAAGTCGTGTTAGTATTCAAGGTTCTCCTTGAAAAGCTCTTATGAAGTGTAATAATATATGGTGGCTATTGGACTTTGGGAAAGATGCCTATACTTCGAGGCATTACTTTTTACTTTCACATCACCCCAACGGATTTATACAACATATCAAAAATGCAGAACTTTATCATGCTTTGCGATTTTAATGTTAATGTCCACTGGACTAATCAACCTTAACAACAATTTGATTAATTCATAAAGAAATAACGACTCAATAAATGCTAATTAAGTAATAATACTACTTCTATCACTTAATTAACCATTTCGAATCGTGCACACCATACACAGTTGACTTTTTACACCATTGGCAAAATGCGTCATACTAAAATGAAGCTAGAATTAAAATGTATTCTAGTTTTCATGAGTTGGATAGTATTCATCGAATGCCAGAGAGAACCGTTCATCGTTGGTGGAAAAAAATCCGATATTCAAAGTTTTCCTCATTCCGTGTTTCTGGGGATTGTATGTGTTGAAAAAGACCAAAGTATAGGTCAAGCTTCGCGGTGCGGAGCGTCCATTGTGAATGAATTGATAATACTGACTGCGGCACATTGCGTTGAGGTTTGTTCTTACAAAACCAACCTGACCGCCTATATGGGGCACGTTGAAGTAAAGAAAGGTTTCAAATCTACCATTCAAGCTTTGCGTACGCATCCGCTATATAAAGGTTACAAAGGCTACGATATAGCACTAGCAAGTCTTACAACGCCTATACAATTTGGAAACAATGTAAAAAGGTTAGCTTTCATGGCGAAACCACCTTACTCTGAAGAAGCTCAGGTAGCTGGTTGGGGATTGATTAACGTGAGTACAATTTGCCTATAATTATTAAACAGGACTGTGCCTCGATGGTCAAGTAGACGCAAGCGCTACTGCTGAACATGAGGTCCTGGGTTCGATTCCCAGGTCGAGGGTCTTTCCATCAGGAGTTTCTCAGTAGCAGCCACGGAGTCTGGATTTGTGCCCGGTTTATGGCTATAGGCTTGCCCCCTATTACATGGTACTTAAAAACATAACTGGCCAAATGTGGGGTTACTATTGGTTACACCTCTGCCTAACCCTTCGAGGATTACAGGTCAAGTATTATTTTAGCAAATAATAAGCCTACTAAATTTTCGCCTCTTCAAAGGATGTCAAACCCCCAAGAGGCCTCTGAAGGCTACACTGCGTCCAAAGTACTTTTGAAGCAAATTGGTAAACCGAAGGAGAATATTTTGTGTCCGTGCTATTGTGTTTGTGTCGCAGCCAACTAGCTTAATTAGCCTTTAAATCAACAGCCGTAGGTCTTTATCCCACTAGCGTTACCTGAGCATTGGAATTTTGCAACGTCTGCGCAGCGCCGTCACTGCACAGACGTACTGAAATTGCAGCACTATAATTGCCCACACCAAAGCATAGATGTCTATGGAGAAGAACGGGCAAAAATTCCATACACTTCTAAATTTAAAATACGTGACAAATTCGGGCTACATCGGTTTAAATATTTGAAAAAAATCTTTTTCGCGACAGTCACTTGCGCGAAAGAACTTTTGCACAACCGGACAAATTACGCGAATCCGCTTCCACAACTTTCAAATTGACTTGAATTTGTCCTAGTAGTTGGGATTGTTGGGAGCATGTCATGATTGCTCAAATTTCGTGCTGTTCTTGAACGGACGCCGATGGTTCCGGTTTTACCTTCATGGGGGTGTCATTTTCGTGGTTTTCGGGGTCGTTGATAATGAAAATGAAAATCCAAAGTAACACCGAGGGCTGGTTTTTTTTTCATGGTATCGTTTTCATGGTTTTTGAGGTTGCTGATAATGGATTTTCATCTTGACTTTATTTTGGTTATCAGCGATCGCGAAAACCAGAAATCTGAAAATTTTTAGTAGTTTAATCTTGGATAATCATTTCGAAAAAATTATTATAATAAGACCCATTCAAATAAAGATTAAAAAAACAACGACCGTAACTATTTCCTTCCAGTCCGTATGGGACTTATCATGAACAGAAATAACTCAGCCATTAGGTCGCGCAAGTTTCGCAAAGTTCTTTCGCGCAAATGTCTTTTCGCGCAGGTGTTTTCCACGCAAGATCTAATAGCAACTAAGAGATGACCACTCTATACCGATGGCGCCCGTTTATGCATGCAACACGAAGCATTTATCAGCATCATCCAGCTCAACTATTTTGACGGGAACCGAATGATCCAACACATGCGCTACGCAGTTCATTTAAAAAAAACAATTCTTCATCAGATGAGCAGAACAATCAAACTTCGTTTCCACATTTGTGATGGTTTATCGTAGCGTGAATGTGTGGATAGATCAATGACAAATTATTATTATGTTATTTTATTATTATTTCTAATCACTTTTTACCAATAGTTTGTAAAAAAATAACTGCGTTTATAATTTTTAAGTGTTGGGCAGAGGTGTACCTTAAAGTTCACCAACATTTCGCCAGATATTTTTATGTCCCGTGTAATAGGAGGCGAGCCTTTTGCCATCAAACGGGCCCAAATCTAGACTCGTGGCTGCTACTTTGCCCGACCCGGGAATCGAACCCAGTACCTCATGCTCAGCAGTCGCGTTTGAGACCACTAGACCGAACAGTCAGAACTAGACGAAGCAGTTTGCACATTTTGAATAAATGACTGATTGTTCATTCAGGGAATTGGTTGAACTGCGCCGTCTAGTCAAAAGGCTAGGCTGTAAATTGAAAAGCATTTGCATCCATAAACATTCGAAATAATGTTATGTTTTTTAAGATTCCTAAAATACATCCTTATTTCATACATACAGGAGGACAGGCAAAAGGCCGGACAATACCTAAAGTTCATAGATCAACGGGTGTGGAAGAAGTCATATTGCTTACGAATTCTGAAAGCAAAACTTCCCAGAGGCACTATCTGCGTTAGCAATGTAAATCCTAAAAAATATGCTAGTAGGTAAGACGAGCGAGAGAAGTACATATATATTATCTAGCTATTAACCCTACTAACGGCTTAGCTTTTGTCTTAAGCGTTAGCCTTAAGCAAAGTTCTTTTTTTTTTAATCTATCAACCCAAGCAAGTAATTAAAAGTTAAGTACAACGACTGCTTGTCGCTCAAAAAAAAAGAAAACTTCTACAATTTTCTACGACAGTTCAAACGTCCGTGACTGTCGCGGCCATTCCTGTCAAAGCAGTTGACGTCATTTCCCTCTACCTTATCTGCCTTGTTTACAACTTCTTTTTTAATTTTGCTAAAAATGTAGGTATGTGCTTTATCCAATCAAACATTGCAATAACAATATTATAATAACATCTGAGTACAACTTTAAGTAGTTTTCAAATAAGTGTTTCTTTGACACAAAGCGTTTGACGTCACTACATGCGATGATGCGTTTATAATTTGCGTTCCGTTTCACCAAAAACACGCTCTAAAAAATATTTAATTGTAAAATAAGTGTTGTATTAGAAAGTTTAACACGTGTACAACATTGTTTATATGGGCCAATAAAAGGCATTTTTAAGTAATAAAAAAGTTTTGAATTTCTTGAATATTCCCTATTCGAACGTATTCCTCTTGCTGCAACGACCTTCGTCTGCGTATGTACCACTTGAACACTTAACATTGAGTCGGCTTGAGGTCTATTCGGTGGTCCACTTGAGGACTACCCACAGACATCCATGGCGGCATTCTTAAAGGACATAATTTTGTGATGTAATGTGTGAATTTAGATGAGTCCCGAACTTCATCATTTGCTGATTAATAAATTGTGTCTTCTCATAATGATCAGTAACTTGCGGTCTTTCGACGAGGTTGAGTTCAATTATATTTATTCCAGGTGTAAGACCGATGGCGTCGGGCTTGTCTCGAATTTCTTATTCCTCATTAGATGATTTTGTACAGCAAAAACTAGAATATGGCTTGCTCCACGGTACTATTATTAAGTTAAAATAAATTAATAAAGGTCCTTGACACAGGCTAACGATATCAGTGTGGGGGAAATCTGACCTAAGAGTTAAATAGAAACTTTATTAAAAACTTGAGATTTACCCATTTTTATTTTTTGGGTAAAGTGTGAGTTTTTCATAAAAATGAGTAAAGTATACCAATTTGTTTAAATGCGGTTCTTACTTGTAAGGATAATCTCGTTGCCGTCATCTGCCTAGTCTCTGCCGAGTCTGCTTCCAGTCTAACCGTATGCACATGTAATACCAGTATTTTGTGTTTTACATACGACTGCCTACCCGGCAAGACTAGCTGGTAAGACTGGTTGACAGATTTTCGGTCCACTGAGTATCTGTAACGACTGTCAAAGATCTGGAAATTACAGCTACGACCAACGGCTATAGGTTTACTACAGATATTGTAATACTAACGTTTCTTTTCATTATCATGCTTTTTAGTAGTTTATCGTTTTACATGATTATATAAACGATGGGTTATATAAACTAAAAATCATTTTATGTCAATATTGCTAATCCAAAATTGTATTTTATACTTAAATACGGTTTTCTACTGACTAACGGTATTCTATATTTTAATTATAAAATTATTAAACACACTCTCAGATTTTATCGAGGAGGTTTTAATACGTCTTGGCAGATTACACCTTGCTGGTCAAATGACTGGCAGGTCGGATTATTATGGCCGCAACAACTCAAAAGAGAATTTTTTAGAATGCTCTGATTTCCAAAAGAAGAAAAAATACAAAAAAAAAAAGGGTTGGCTGACGCGGTTCATGGATGAAGTCTACGTCTGGGTTCTGATGAAGAATCATCTCCATTACAAAAGTTAACTCCGGAGTTCTGATAGAGAACCGAACTCCGGATTAAAGTTCACCAAACTAAAAGTGAATAGTAAAGTGATAGAGATACTGACGCTCTGACGTGCCCCTACATTTCTTGGAGTCCCCGTTCAACACTGAGGGACTTGCGCTAAAGGGAGCGCCCTGACGTCTTACTGGGAGCTTGCTTGACTGCTGTGCTGCGGTGCTGACTTGACCTGACGCCTGTTCTACGGGAGCTGCCCTGACGACTTACTGGGAGTTTGCGTGTCTGCTGTGCTACGGCGCTGGCATGAACTGTCGAGGAGCTCGAAGTGCCTTCCCCTCGTTTCCAAGTATTGTAACTTAAACCTCCTACCTCTTCCCTCAAGAGAGTGTGGTAGGTTTCTTTAAAAACATTACTGTATTTTTTATATTTTAAAATTTAATTGTGCAAGTATTCTTTAGATTTGATTAGGAGTAAGTAGACATGTTACGCGGCTAAACGTGCATTACGAAGCACGGAGGAAACTTGGTATTTAATGGGTAGACCCATCCACGGACTAACCTAGGAAAGCGCAGCTATATCTGGAAATCGACCCGGGTGGCTGTTATTATTTAGCCACGAGCTCCTCAACAATTTCCGGACCATGGAAAATATCGGGACCGTGGAAGTGGGATTTTTATAAAATGTTTTTTATACTACACCTGCTTGGAAAGTACCTTGATACTTTATCAAATTTACGGTAGAAAGTACATCATTGCATATCGAACAAATATGCGGGGAGAAAACGCATCTGAGCGGGAGAGAAAAGTGTATGAAAATCTATTTCTTACGTGGTTTTTCTTTTTTAATTTTGGGTAAGACTATGCGCCGGTAACCTAAATATCAAAAGCCAAATAGTTTTTACAGTGAGTTTTTATCTCCAAGTTCGCAAAATGACACTGGCCACTAGCTGTGTGTTGGATGGTGTCGGGCTGGCAGTGTGACCCTGCGGCGGCAGGATAAACAATTTGAAAAAAGAACATGTGAAATTCCTCCTACATTGTTGCAAACATCTCAAACTAACATTAATGGAAAAAGTGTTACATTAAGCTTCACTAACTGCAACAATTTCAATATAAATTTCAATAAGTAAAGATTTCGTTTTTTATTTTCCTCGAAGGTGTAGTATAAAGCACTATGTATCACTCGAGAGAAAGTGCGATTCCCGATCTCGGGTGTTTTAAAGCCCTCGCCTATGGCTCGGGCTTCAAACGACACCCTCGACGGTAATCGGTCACTTTCTCCTTTCGGTGAACAATGTACTATTTCATTCTTAGCCCTGCAGTAACGTTCGGTGCTTGTTTTTTTTTTAATTATTTACACGAGTGATATTGATATACAAATAGCCAATACACGAAGATGGTCTGGACACTAGTTTGAACGCGCATTTATTACATGCCAGTGAAGTGCATTGGATAAGGCGGTGGAAACTTTGAAACCGCGTCTGTGTCCCTCCACGGCTTCCACCCCGATTATAAACAAATAATCCGCTGGTACCTCTATAGTATTCATACTTAACCCAGTAGAAATCGACGCTTTCTACTGGGTCAATTTGAAAAGAGTAACCATTGAGTTTCTTGCCGGTGCTTCTCCTTGGACCGTGCACCTTTTCGACGTTTTATAAGTGCCCATGTAGGCCTATATGAAATAAAATATTTTGATTTTGATTTTGCTTAAAAAGGCTAAAATTGTTTTGCTCCCGTCCGAAGATAAATATTGGCAAATCGCTCGTCTTATGAGACAAGTCATTGATAAAAAGCCGTAATACATCTAATTTTCTTTCATGTGCATAGAACAAAGTCTGTGAGACTTATATTTTACTCACAATCTTAAAAAAACTAAATGAAGTTAAAAATTGTTTTTTGAAGAATTGAGACAAAAGAAATTAATATTAAAATCGCAAAGCGTGATGTAGTTCTGCATTCTTGATATGTTGTATAGATCAGTTAAGGTGATGTGAATCCAAATTTTCAACTTCAAAAAACTTGTGCTCGCTGCGCACTACGCGATAAGCTACGAAATTTCGGGACTTTTTTCACTTTTTGCTCGAAAACTATGCATTTTTAACGAATAACCTTCAATATTTATACTAAAATAACGTTTGAAACAATTTAAGCCTCTCAATTTTTCTCTCTCACCTCCAAATCATTCGTAAACGATATCCATATTCTAATTTTTAAATAAAATTAAAGTCCGCCATCTTGGATTAAAAAAACGGATGTTATATTCTAAATCAGCACCCCCAAAATCACTCGAAAACAATACCCGTTTCAACATTTAGTTGATTTAATCAAGTCCTCCATTTGAGAAGTAGATACCCTTCTAAAATGTTGAGAATCCATTATCCATAGCAAGAGAATCCATAGCAGTACAAAAACCCTTAGCAACCCCTAAACCAGTATGAAGCAGTATCAGAACCCATAAGATCCCCTAAAACAATCTAAAACCTTATTTAAAAACTCAGAACTTTTTCCATTAAAAAAAACACTACCCTAAAGTTTGCTTGTCGTCGCCCCTGAGTTACGCTTCACCCACTCAACCTTCGTTACGCTACGTTATAAAGGAATCAAGGTATGACCCTCCAAATTTAGTTAAATTTTCTTCAGTTAACTTTGTACAAATATTGAATGTTTATTTGTTAAAAAAGCACAGTTTTTGAGTTTTCGAGCAAAACATGAAAAACGTCCCAAAATTTCGCAGTTTATCGCGTTTTGCGCAGCGAGCATCATACTTTGCGATTTTAATGTAAATTTCCACTGGGCTAATTGGCCATAACAACAATTTGATTGATTCATTAAACAATAACGACTCAATAACGGCTAATTAAGTGAAAATACTACTTATACTATCACTTAATTAACCATTTCGAATCGTGCACAGCACACACAGTCGACTTTTATACACCATTGGCAGAACGCGTCATACTAAAAATGAATCTAGAATTAAAACATATTCTAGTTTTCATGAGTTTGACAGTCTTCATCGAATGCCAGAGAGAACCGTTCATAGTTGGTGGAAAAAAAGCTGAAATTCAAAGTTTTCCTCATTCCGTGTTTCTGGGGATTGTATGTGTTGAAAAAGACCAAAGTATGGGAGAATCTTGGCGCTGCGGAGCGTCCATTGTGAATGAATTAATAATACTGACTGCGGCACATTGCGTTGAGGGATGTTCTTACAAAACTGTCGTGACTGCCTATATGGGGCACGTTGAAGTAAGGAAAGATTTCAAATCTACCATTCGAACTTACCGAATGCATCCGCTATATAAGGGTTACGAAGGCTACGATATAGCACTAGCAAGGCTTACAACGCCTGTACAATTTGGAAACAATGTAAAAAGGTTAGCATTCATGGCGAAGCCACCTTATTCTGAAAAAGCTCAGGTAGCTGGTTGGGGAATGATTGACGTGAGTACAATTTGCCTATAATTGGGACTGTGCCTTGTTGGTTAAGGGACGCAAGTGCGACTGCTGAGCATGAGCTCCTGGGTTCGTTTCCCGGGTCGGGTAAAGTGTTATTGGGTCTTTCAGGAATCAGGGATCTTCATCAGAAACTTTCTCAGTATTAACTACGGAGTCTGGATTTGTGTCTGGTTTATGGCAATAGGCTCGCCCCCTATTACATGGTACTTAATAACGTAACGGCCGAAATGTGGGGTTACTATTGGTTACACCTTACACCATACTAAATTTTCGCTTCTTCAAAGGATGTCAAACCCCAAAGAGGCCTCTAAAGGCTACACTGCGGCCAAAGTACTTTTGAAGCAAATTGGTAAATCGAAGAAAAATATTTTATATCCGTGCAGTTTTGTTTGTGTCGCAGCCAACTAGTTTAATTAGCCTTTAAATCAACAGCCGTATATACACACATCAAAAGTATCTAGGGATCAACATATATTTTTGCAATAACTTTTCTCCTGATTGATATTAATTAAAATTTTCTTTAAGGATTCATCAAATAAAGTGTTTTCGTTTGTCACAGTAACGATAAACCAAGTCACCTTTGCATTAATAAAGAAATTTGCCATTTTCCTAATAAAGGGATTTTTGACATTTGAACCACTAACATTAAAGTTCGAAAAAAAGACTGAAATAACAGTTTTCTTTAAAATTTTATTGGGTAACTTAAACAATTAATAATCCGTGTTTCTACCGCGAACACTAACAACACAAGAACATCGGTTTGGCATACTCAAAATGAGTTCATCCAAATCACGCTGTGGAATGGCCGCCCATGTTCGTTGCAACAACAAAAAAAGGTCTTCTTGCGACTGGATACCCTCCATATTCGGCAGAGCTCTTCTCTGTAGCATATCCCATGCATGCTCAATCGGGTTCAAGTCTGGCGACTGAGCAGGCCAGGGCAGGACATTGATGTTAGCTGCGGCGAGAGTCTGTCTTACAACTCTTGCGGTGTGCGGTCGTGCATTATCATGCATTAACTGAAATAAGGGACCGATTTGCACTTGTAGAGGAACGATGACGTCTGATACAATCGTCTCAGCATAAATTTGAGCGTTGAGGTTGCCTCTGATCCAAATCAACTCAGTTCTTCCGCCGATCCAAATACCCGCCCATACCATGATGGTTCCACCACTATAAGGATGGACTTCCTGGCAGGATTTTAATCGCTGTTGGCGTCCAGGGGTTCTCCAGTGTCGTATACGTCTTGTATCCGGTCTCATACCAAAACGAGACTCATCAGAAAAGCACACGAAACGCCATTGTTCTTCTGCCCAATTTCTGTGTTCAAGAGCCCATTGATATCGAATCCTACGATTGTGCATTGCTATAGGTGGTACCCGTAGCGGTCTTCGGGAATGAAGGTTCACTTCATGCAAGCGGTTTCTGACTGTTTGGTCGCTAATTAAGTTCCCTGAAGAGTGATGAAGCCTCACGGCTAACATCATGGCGGTTATTGTTGGAGCTCTTCGAGTTAAGATTTGAATGTATCGGTCTTGTCTCCGTGTGGTGCAGCGATACCGTCCTCCATGGCGCTCAGCCACGGTACCAGTGCTTCGGTAACGTGTCCAAAGTCGACTGATAACACTCTGACTTGTATTCAGAGCTAAAGCTACAGTACGTTGCCGGGAACCAGCTTCTATCATTCCCACGGCTCTGAGCATTTCTTCCCTGCTTAAATGACGTCGCCGCTCCATAATAACGTTGGTTTTAATCAGTAGTAGGGAAACAGTAGCACTAATAATGTCTTCAATGCGTTGTATGTTTTTATAGGGAAAATATTGACAGCTTATTTTCATCTTTTACTCGAATTTGATTGAGAGTTCCTGATTCAAATTATGAAATGCACCAAAAAGGATCCATATAAATTTATAAAATCATAAATTTATTACAAAGCCACATCTCAATCTCAAGAAATCCGCATAAAAATGCTTGATCCCTAGACATTTTTGATGTGTGTATATAGGCCTTTATCCCGCTGACGTTAACCGAGCGTTGGCTTTTCTCTTACGTCGCTGCGCAGATGTACTGAAATTGCAGTACTGTAATTGCCCACACCAAAGCATAGATCTCTATGGAGAAGGACGGGCAAAAATTCCATGGACACTTATAAATCCACAATACGTGACAAATTCGGGCTACATCGATTATTTCTTGATCTATGGAGATACAATTCAAGGAGATTTAATATTAAAAAAAAATCTTTTTGCACGACAGTCACTTGCGCGAAAGAACTTTTGCACAACCGGACATTTTCGCGAATTCGCTTCCACAACTTTCAAATTGACTTGAATTTGTCCTAGTAGTTGGGAGTATGTCATGATCGCTCAATTTCGTGTTGTACTTGAACGGACGCCGATAGTTCCGGTTTTACCTTCATGGAGTTGTCATTTTCATGGTTTTCGGGGTCGTTAATAATGAAAATAATTATTTAATCTTGAATACTCATTTCGAAAAAATAATTATAATAACACCCATTCAAATAAAGATTAAAAAACAACGATCATGACTATTTCCTTCCAGTCCGTATGGGACTTACTATGAACAGAAATAACTCAGCCATTAAGTCGCGCAAGTTTCGCAAAGTTCTTTCGCGCAGGTGTTTTCTACGCAAGATCCAATAGCAACTAAGAGGTGACCACACTCTACCAATGGCACCCGTTTATGCATGCAACACGATGCATGTATAAGCTTCATCCAGTTCAACCATTATGACGAGAACCGAATGATCCAACACATGCGCTACGCGGTTCATTTAAAAAAACAACTCTTCGTCAGATTAGCAGAGTAATCAAACGTCGTTTCCACATTTGTGATGGTTTATCGAAGTGTAAGTGTGTGGATAGATCAATGACAATTATATTATTTCTAATCACTTTTTACCGATAGTTTGTAAAAAAATAACTGCGTTTATAATTTGGAAGTGTTGGGCAGAGGTGTACCATAAAGGTCACCCACATTTTGCCAAATACACACATCAAAAATGTCTAGGGATCAAGCATTTTTATGCGGATTTCTTGAGATTGAGATGTGGCTTTGTAATAAATTTATGATTTTATAAATTTATATGGATCCTTTTTGGTGCATTTCATAATTTGAATCAGGAACTCTCAATCAAATTCGAGTAAAAGATGAAAATAAGCTGTCAATATTTTCCCTATAAAAACATACAACGCATTGAAGACATTATTAGTGCTACTGTTTCCCTACTACTGATTAAAACCAACGTTATTATGGAGCGGCGACGTCATTTAAGCAGGGAAGAAATGCTCAAAGCCGTGGGAATGATAGAAGCTGGTTCCCGGCAACGTACTGTAGCTTTAGCTCTGAATACAAGTCAGAGTGTTATCAGTCGACTTTGGACACGTTACCGAAGCACTGGTACCGTGGCTGAGCGCCATGGAGGACGGTATCGCTGCACCACACGGAGACAAGACCGATACATTCAAATCTTAACTCGAAGAGCTCCAACAATAACCGCCATGATGTTAGCCGTGAGGCTTCATCACTCTTCAGGGAACTTAATTAGCGACCAAACAGTCAGAAACCGCTTGCATGAAGTGAACCTTCATTCCCGAAGACCGCTACGGGTACCACCTATAGCAATGCACAATCGTAGGATTCGATATCAATGGGCTCTTGAACACAGAAATTGGGCAGAAGAACAATGGCGTTTCGTGTGCTTTTCTGATGAGTCTCGTTTTGGTATGAGACCGGATACAAGACGTATACGACACTGGAGAACCCCTGGACGCCAACAGCGATTAAAATCCTGCCAGGAAGTCCATCCTTATAGTGGTGGAACCATCATGGTATGGGCGGGTATTTGGATCGGCGGAAGAACTGAGTTGATTTGGATCAGAGGCAACCTCAACGCTCAAATTTATGCTGAGACGATTGTATCAGACGTCATCGTTCCTCTACAAGTGCAAATCGGTCCCTTATTTCAGTTAATGCATGATAATGCACGACCGCACACCGCAAGAGTTGTAAGACAGACTCTCGCCGCAGCTAACATCAATGTCCTGCCCTGGCCTGCTCAGTCGCCAGACTTGAACCCGATTGAGCATGCATGGGATTTGCTACAGAGAAGAGCTCTGCCGAATATGGAGGGTATCCAGTCGCAAGAAGACCTTTTTTTGTTGTTGCAACGAACATGGGCGGCCATTCCACAGCGTGATTTGGATGAACTCATTTTGAGTATGCCAAACCGATGTTCTTGTGTTGTTAGTGTTCGCGGTAGAAACACGGATTATTAATTGTTTAAGTTACCCAATAAAATTTTAAAGAAAACTGTTATTTCAGTCTTTTTTTCGAACTTTAATGTTAGTGGTTCAAATGTCAAAAATCCCTTTATTAGGAAAATGGCAAATTTCTTTATTAATGCAAAGGTGACTTGGTTTATCGTTACTGTGACAAACGAAAACACTTTATTTGATGAATCCTTAAAGAAAATTTTAATTAATATCAATCAGGAGAAAAGTTATTGCAAAAATATATGTTGATCCCTAGATACTTTTGATGTGTGTATGTTTATGTCCCATGTGCAAATGCTATAGGCTCCTCCTCATGCTCAGCAGTCGCGTTTAAGACCACTAGATCGAACAGTCGGAACTAGACGAAGCAGCTTGCCCATTTTGAATAAATGACTGATTGTTCATTCAGGGAATTGGTGGAACTGCACCGTCTAGTCAAAAGGCTAGGTTGTAAATTGAAAGGCATTTGCATCCTACATTCAAAATACTGTTCTGTTTTTTAGAATTCCAAAAATACATCATTATTTATACTTACAGGAGCACAGCCAAAAGGTAGGAAAATACCTAAAGGTCATAGATCAACGGGTGCGGAAGAAGTCATATTGCACACAAATTCTGAAAGAAAAACTTCCCAGGGGCACTATCTGCGTTAGCAATAAAAATCCTAAAAAATATGCTAGTGGGTAAGACGAGCGAGGAGTAATAATATATTATCTAGCTATTAAACCAACCAAACGGCTGAGCTTTTATGTCTTAAACGTTAGCCTTAAGCAAAGTTCTGTTATTGTAAGGAGGTCCTCCGTGTGGTTGAACATGGAGGACAATTCGAACGTATTCCTCTTGCTGCAATGACCTTCGTCTGCGTATGTACCACTTGAACACTTAACATTGAGTCGGCTCGAGGTCTATTCGGTGGTCCACTTGAGGACTACCCACAGACACCCATGGCGGCATTCTTAAAGGACGTAATTTTGTGCTGGAACATGTAATGTGTGAATTTAGATGAGTCCCGAACTTCATCATTTGCTGATTAACTGTGTCTTCTCATAATAGTCAGTAACTTGCGGTTTATTCACGAGGTTGAGTTCAATTAAATTTATTCCGGGTGTAAGAGGGATGGCGTCGGGCTTGTCTCGAATTCCTTATTCCTCATTAGATGATATTGTACAGCAAAAATTAGAATATGGTAGTATTATTAAGTTAAAATAAATTAATAAAGGTCCTTGACACAGGCTAACAATATCAGTGTGGGGGATATCTGACCTAAGAAAATATATCTGATCTAGATGAAAACTTAAAAAAAAAACTTGCAATTAATTGCTTTTCATGACAAAATTTACCCATTTTTTTTTTTTCATTAAAATGAGTAAAGTATACCAATTTATTTATAATGCGGTTCTCTCTTGTAAGGATAATCTCGTTGTAATTATCTGCCTAGCCTGTAATTATCTGCCTAGCCTTTTGAAAACTGCGTTGGGTTCGGCTTCTAGTCTAACCGGGTGCAGTGGAATACCAATATAATAAAAGTATGTTTTACATACTACTGCCTACCTGACACGACTACCTGGTAAGACTGGTTGACAGACTTACGGACCACTGAGTATCTGTAACGACAGTCAAAGATCTGCAAATGACAGCCGCGACCAAAACTTGACGTGCTTTCCGAGGCACGGAAGAAACTCGGCATGTAATGGGTGGGCACCCATCCACGGACTAACCTAGGCAAGCGTGGCTTAACCTGGAGATCGACCCAAGCGGCTGTCATTATTTAGCTATGAGCTTCTCATAATTCCGTTGTAGCAGAAAATAAATATCGGGACACCGGAAGTGCGTTTTTGTAAATGTTTTTTTTTTATTCAAAGTCCTGCAGTGACGTTTGGTGCTTGTGATTTTTTTTTAATTGTTTGCCCGCGTGATATCGATATACAAATATCCAGTACACAGAGATGGTCTAGACTCTGGCTTGAACGCGCATTTGCTACAATGATAAATACATGCCAGTGAAGTGCATCGAATAAGCTGGTGGAAACATTTAAACTTAAATAAGGAGGGGACGAAGAAGTGTAAATACCTAGTTCAGTTATGTAAGTACCTAAAAGTACGTTTTATTTTAACTGTAAATATGATTCAAATCTTTTTAACTTTTGAATATTTCTTTAACAAACGATTAACTGTAAACTGGTCATGGGTAGGGGGTGATGTCGTGTGGGGGAAGTTTTTTCGCAGACGCGAATGTCTGAGATAAATAAGATCGCATCGACGCCTTCCGATCGTTCCTGTTACAGCCCAGACGAGGTTACTCACATCTGCCTTGTTAATAACTTTTGTTGGTCGGCTTTAATTCATTCAGTCCACATCACCAAATCTTCTAAGCACACTATATTCAGTTTTTGTCTACACCTTTTCATCTGCAACAATCTCGTATAACCTCATTCCTCAATTTCTAGTTCATAATTATCTCACTACTACTATAGTACTCATGCTTCTCAAGGAACGCATTTGCACAGCATTAATTCTACTTTCATGCCTCGTTTGCCACTCCTAAGTTTATTTCCTATACATAAGTGTAGGCACCAGCACATTATGTGAACGGCGGGCCTTTTTGGACATAGACTGGTTGGTCACAATCACATGTACCAGCAACATTGACTTTTAATCCTGCATTTTCACTTCTATCCACATCTGCGTAAATCTTTGCATCTCTTAAGCAAAAAGATAAACTCATTCGCTCCTCACTCATATCATTTATTTTCACACCGATACATTATTTTCTTTCATTTACTTTAGTTTCACCATTTTTCTTTTACACACTTCATAATCTTACAATTACGATCTTTTGCAACTGATCCACTGACGATGCAAGAAGAACTTAATAATCTGCGTAGATAAAGCAATTGACAGGCATTAATCCTTAATCCACACTCACTCTTTTTTAAACATGTCAAACAATTAGCCATGTATAGTGTGAACAGTCAAGGAGACCCAATATAGCCCTGTCTAACACCTCTTGAGATGCAAAACCAGTCAGTGTACTGTGTGCTCAAATCATCCTAACACCAACAAAGGAATCTTTTCATAAAGATTTCAGTGTTCGTAGCAAGCGCCTATCCACACCATACATCCCATATTTCTTCCCTCCACACACTGTCATATATAAGCCTTCTCCAAGTCTATGAATGCACACAAGACTTTCTTGTGCTTTATATATTCTTCAATTTTATATATTCTTCTAAACCCCGGTTGTACATCCCAAATTTTATCATCTGTCATCAGTCAGTTTCATGATATTTTGGTCTAGTTATTTAATATTCTAATTGGGGCGTCTGAGCTTTTGCATAAATTCGCTTTCACTTGTAGCTAGAGTCACCAATTACTATGGTGACAGAACCCTAAAAAAACGAATACCATATCTATTAAACAGTCTGCCGGCAGACATATGGAGTGAAACAAATAAAAATAGATTTACAAGTAAATTAAAAAGATATCACATATTTAGAAAAGTGTTAGTGTCGAGTGGTTCGACTTAAGGGGAACAGCAGATGGCCTTGATAGCCAGAAGCTGCTCCCAAGGTGGAGTACTATCCTCGCTCCTCTGGAATCTGGTGATAAATGATCTCATCATTACTCAACGCGAACCATTTCTACACAATAGGGTATGCTGACGACCTCGCTATCCTCATTTCAGGTAAAGTGACGGGGACAATCTGCTACCTCACTCAACAAGCACTACGCATCGTTGAGCGGTGATGCAGAGAGTTGGATCTTTCAGTGAACCCCACGAAAACTGAACTAGTCATGTTTATTCAAAAACGAACACTAAGGCCCTTATCGCCTACCCAAACTTTTCGATACAGAACTCCAGTTAGCCGACGAGGTCAAATATCTGGGAGTCATCCTGGACAGGAAGTTAAATTGGAGTAGTCACTTAGACAATAAAATAAACAGGGGAGGATGATAGGTAAGATGTGGGGCGGCCTATCCCCTAAAATTATACTTTGATTATACTGCGCGGTAATCCGACCTATGATCAGTTATGGGGCAGTGGTCTGGTGGCCCCGCACTAAACTAACTACAGCCTCCATCAAACTGCAACGCATGCAAAGGTTTGCCTGCATGGCGATCACAGGCTGCATGAGGACTACCCCGACCGCAGCTCTCGAAACCATGCTGGGACTCCCACCGCTCCATCTGTTCATACAGCAGGAAGCGACGATGACGGCTGTACGCCTTAATGCACTTCAACTCTGGGGTAAGAAAGAAATACAGCACACCGCGGTACTGAAGGGATTCCACTACGAGTTCCCCTTGGCGAAAGCAATAAACGTTCGGGTACCAAAACAATTCGTATTCGATAAGAAATACAAAATACAGCTCCACGAAGAACACCGCTGCGAGGCATTAAACCCCGCGGAACTACGGATCTTCACGGAATGATCTAAAACAAGTACTGGCACAGGTGCTGGAGTCTTCTCGGAGGATCTCAACATCCACATAGCCAAACCTCTGGGAGCCCACAACGCGGTATTTCAGGCAGAATGCATGGGCATTTCTCTGGCGGCATCTGTGTGTCTGTTGTGGACCACTCGATTCGTATACTCTCAGACAGCATGGCTGTACTGCTAGCACTAAACAACCACACAGTCAATGTATTAACTCAACTCTGGGTTAATACACGAGTGTGAGGTTGGTAATCTCAATAATATAACCATCCGATGGATCCAGCGACAAAGCGATTCCCGTGGCAATGATGCGGCGGACGAACTCGCTAGAAGGGGATCGAGCGTGGCAGCGGTGGGACCCGAACCTATCGTACCACTCCCTTTCGGATACCTACGCACACTGGTAAGGAACAGAACTAGTGAACAACACCACAAGCTGTGGCTAGATCATGGCGAGTGCAGGGAGGCCAAGGAAGCCCTTCCTACTCTCGACGGCCGCCTCACCAAACGTGCGCTTGGGTGACCAAACCACAGCTGCGCACAGTTACAGCCGCCATTACTGGACACGGCTCATTTAATAAACAACTGACAAAGCTCATAGGAGTCACAGACAGCCCCCTGTGCCGTGCCTGCATAGAGGAAGACGAGACAGCAGCCCACTGCTTCTGCACTGCCCAGTGGTTGCAACATACAGGGCAAAGTACTTCGGTAACCCAGGTACTCTCCGCGAGATTGTCAGCAACATCAAGGCACTACTGACCTTTCTCGGAGAGTTTGGGTGGATCGAATAAATTTCCTAACCGTACGCAAAATACGCGCTTTGACGTGGAGTTGCGGACATCAGCCCGCTATACTTGTACAATACAATACAATACAAGTGTGAGTTATATAATTATAATATTTAGTTTTAAGTACAAAGTATGTCTAGAGACTCCCACCTCACAGTCAAACCATTGCAACGGTTTTGTGGGGCTTAGTTTATAAGTTTACTATTTTGGAATAAAAATAAATAATAATAAAAAAATGCCGCGAGAACGTCTGGTTTGCAAAACTCTATGTCGTTATCATACGAGTGGTTTTCGTTGTACAACTATAACCGCTGACGTGTAATAACTATTTTGCAAACGGAACCGTACATCTAGTACCTATTCATAATGTGCTTATCGAAAATTTTATTATTTCATTAAACAATTATGATCCAATAAAATGTCTAATTAAGTGATAAGGTCGTGCAGGCATAGTTAACTGTGTTGAAGGTAGAACGCGTGGAAGTAAAAATGTTGCTAGATTTAAGACTTATTCTAGTTTTCATGAGTTGGCCAGCTCTCATGAAATGCCAAATGGAACCATTCGTAATTGGTGGACTAACAGCTAGTATCACACAATTTCCTCATTCCGTCTACGTATATATCGATTGTTACGAAGAAGACGACGTGAGTCTGAGCTGGTCTTGCGGCGGGTCCATTGTGAATGAACTGGTAATTCTAACGGCTGCTCATTGCATTTACGGCTGTTCTAACAGAAGCGTCTTTGATGTTTCTGTAGGGCACGCACTTTATTATAAAGGTGGACAGGCTACTGTTCTTGCTAACTATTTACACCCTGGCTATAATGGCTCTGGAACATTCTGCGATATAGCACTAGAAAGGCTTAAAACGCCTCTGAAATTTGGCGAGGACGTAAAACGTATTGCCTTGATGCAGCATCCACCTTATCATGAAAAAGCGCAACAAGCTGGTTGGGGAATGATTAATGTGAGTTCTTTTTGTCGTTTTATAAAAAAATAATTTCATCGTTTTATATTTAGAACACACATGATCATCGTAACTAATATATTTCGCCTCATCTCTTGTGTGCCGTGCGTGGAATGTTAAGCCTCATGAAGTCAAGACCGTGACATGCGCACTGTGGCCAAAACTACTTGTCACATTTTTTTCTAGTTCTGGTCAGCAATAATTGTCGGCTAGGTTGGCGCAGGGGCTGAGCGATTGGTTGCTGCGCTGCGTGTCGCGAGCTCGCTCCCGATTGCACAAATATTTGTATGACCTACAGGCACAGCTACAGGTAGTTGTTCCGTACCCAAGATACTGAGAAATTCCTAGTGTGTAATAAAGTTTATTTCAAAAAAATATACAGGGTGTGAACTGACCCTTCACGAAGCCGTCAACCAAGCATTCTGTACATCACTTTTGCATAAAGTAAGTGACTTAGGGTTCTTACAGACGAAGAACGTAAGAACCCTTATTAGTGATTTTTTTGTTTGGGTGTAAATCACGTTTTACGGTAAAACTCAATGTAACGCACTCAAAACATTGTTCTAAAGGATGGATTGAATAGTACGGGGGTCGTGGGGGTGTTTAAAGTAAAAATATTACATTAAAAACAAGTATCCATAAAAAAACTTTTGAAAGCGCTAGGACTTTGACCCCCAATATCTCCGTAACTAGAAAAAAAAAATATCGCAATGACGGGGAGAACAATTGCCTTTCGGGTTCGTTAAGGGTGTTTTTACACCCTTTATATTGAAATTGTTAATTGAAATACAAAAATATTACAAAAAGGCCTTAAAAACTATAGGTATACAATAATTGGATTCTACCTGAACTAGGAATAAACCTGTATCTCAGGTAACTTATACATAAATATTATCTAAGATTCCTTAAACAACTAGTAAATAACTTATCTATAAATATGCTAGGTACATAATATATATAATATCATAAAACAAAATAAGAAGATTGATTACAAAAATATCTCATAACATGTTTCTATACATATTTCATACTTCCAGGATGAATTACAAATACCGGCAGGTCATCTAAAGTATCTAGATCAATACGTGTGGAACACTGTGTATTGCAAAGAACTGGTCTCTCAATTACCCAGAGGCGTAATCTGCGCTAGTAGTGGCGATGACAATTCTTATTCTAGCCGGTAAGACAAAAGTGTCCAGTTGATATTTTTTGGGAACAGATTATTAATGTCCTTTTGTTTCATTACAACTTCCTTTTTCGGCTGCAACTATCTGACTGGCCGCTTTCAGAATCGAAATTTAAACCAAAGATACAAGTGTCAAAACAACACTTATGAGCTACTGTCAGATGAAAAAAATCAGTACAACAATTTTCTCTAATACACGTACGTCTCAAAACTGAGGAACTTTTAAGCTCTTATATATAATATATATATATGTATTTCAAATGTGGGCTTTATGTATTGCTCTTTAGATATACTTTACATTGGCAACATAAATTAGCAGACAGCTCGCTGTCAGCGAGTTAACCGCCGTCATGTCAGACTGCTCGGTTGCTAAAGAGCAATACATAAAGCCCATATTTGAATTATATTCTTTTTGTTGAGTGGAAGCGGAGTCGTTTATGTGGGCTATGAGCTTTATTCTGTGTACAACTAATAACTCCAAAGTAAACGCAACGAGCATCTCTTAAAACTGTGACCGCTGCGCGCTGTTGTGAAATCAACAAAACAAGGACAGGACGCACGTAACCTCTGAGGTAAGAGTTTCTTTTCTCTAGGCGAGTGTTTTCTGATCGTTACAGCCCATCGACAGACCCAATCGTGTGGAGGCGTTGGGCCTCGCACACTTTTATTCATTCTATTTTCCTGAAAATGAAGATGTTTCAGCGAAGTACACACGGTGACATATAAGCTATACATATTTAATATAACCTGACCTCGCTTTGTATGAGCTTCCTGTACAATGAGAGTCAGCTTAAGTTGGTTTTGCATAGCTTGATTGGTCGTCGTGCGTACTAACAACTAACGTTAACATAAGTAAGTAACATTTTATAGCGTCATGTAAATTTGCGTTCAAAGTCATGCCGTTTCCATCCTTGATTCTCAGATATAGGTACTACTTTACTTTGACATTTTTAGCGTCACCTCTGTTTTTTTCGGATACGTGTGCGTAAATTTTCACTTGTTTCGGTGAAGAAAACATAGTAAGGAAACCAGCATGCCTGAGAGATATTTCTTGACGGCATGTAAAGCCATGTCAGAAGACCATGGGCGGCATATAAACTCTGACACCATTTGGCACTAACCACACGAAAAATAAAGAGTTTAATATTATTTCTATGCGGTGTGTATCTATTACTTCTGTCGAATATTATAATTTCAGTAGTTATCTTCAACAACTTTTAAAATATATAACAATGCGTTTTTAAAACCTGGAGCCTTGATTATTGACTTGATTAGAAATCTTTAAAATGTTTTTAACTGACGAAAAAAAGGCAGGAAACTAAAAAGGAGGACCTCCTTTTTATTTTCGTCGTTCTTAAGCTGACGAGCATTTCTTGAAAGATTTTCTTCGGTGGAATACATGAATACCTCATTAATTAAGCATGTGATTCAACATAGTAATAAAATTTCATAATCTTCCTCGTGAAGACATTGACTTTTTTAATTGCCTCTGCAATTAAAATATTAATGCCTACACGAGTCTCGATAAGTACCATTTTTTTTTTCTGCTGAAACAAAACAGGCAAATCTTGAAAATTATTTTTTAATAATTAATTAATTTTTTACATACCGAGTTTCCTCCGTGCCGGCTAACATTTGTAGATCTTTGACAGTCGTAACAGGCAGTCAGTGGCCCGAAAGTCTACTACCCAGTTGTTACTGGGTTGTGGAGTTCAGATAGGGAACCGCTCCATGTAAAATATTGGTATTCAGCTGCACCCGGTAAGACTGGAAGCCGACCTACTCTATCTCTGTAATACGCTCCCAAGGAATGCAAGCTGCAAAAGCAAGATGGGTTTATGGACAGAGATATTCGATTTTGGTAAAAAAGTAGAGCTAATTCATTAAGCGATAGATGCGAGTATTATACAGGATGACTTTTTATCACTTTCCAAAAAAAATGGGTATATTAGGTGAACGGAGTAGAAGCTGGCATACATAGTCTTTTTTTCCTTTTTCCACAGCTTAAAAAAAAATTGATCTATCATCAAAAAACCTTATAAATTTCAAGTAAACTTTTTAGATTAGAACAAACAACGAGAAATTTAGAAAAAATAAAATAAAAATATCGAATTTCAAATCATACGCAATACGAGTATGATTTGAATTTCGTTTTTTTTTTTAATTTTTTTTCGTAGAAAAAAGTGATAAAAAAATCATTCTGTGTAAAGGGTACATTAAATCTTACAAATAATTTTTTTTTTAATGAGTTGATTTGCCTCATCAAATGTGACAAAGAATTTATAGTAATGACAAGTGCAATGGGGCGCATAAAACAGTTTCCACATACCGCGTTCTTGAATGTTAAGTGCGAAAAAAACAATCCGGGATGGATATGCGGCTTATCTGTCGTCAACCATCTCATCAACTCATCTTCCTGCCTTGTCCCATTCCACTAGGGGTCGGTGCAACACGTTTTCTTCGTCCATTCTCCCCTGTCCGGTGTCACGGCATCATCATCATCAGCCTATAATGTTCCCACTGCTGGGACACGGCCTCCTCTCAATGTGCGGGAATGGGCTATAATCCACCACTCGAGCCCATTGGTAGATGTCACATGTCTTCAAATTTTGTTCTAGGACATGCCGGTTTCCTCACGATGTTTTCCTTCACCGTTTTGAGAGCAGTGGTGATGAAATAAATAGGCATCATTTAGTCCTTTCTCTTTCATATCATTCCTCCATTCTAACCATCTTTTCTTTCGCCTTCCTCTCCCTCTCATTAGTTTTTTAGTAACATGCGTTTCATCCCTTCTCATTACATGTCCGTACCAAGATAAACGACTTCCTTTCAATTTTTCTTCTATCGTAAACCAGAGGATAATATTGACGGCGGGCGGCGCATTGCGTGGACAGTTACCTCAATAAAGCCGCCATGACTATCACTGTGAGCACAGAGATAATGGGTCGTCAAGTGTCCACGGCTTCTTCTGTCACAAAATGCATCATCATCTGCCTAGCCTTTTCCCAAGTTTTATTGGGGTCGGCTTCTAGTCTAACCAGCACTGCAAGTACGTAGCAATCGATAACGATCGAATCGATACGATTCGATAAATCCGACTTTTCGATTGGTTAAAAACTCATTTTATCGAGAATAACTGTCAGATTTATCGAATCGTATCGAATCGAGTGCTACGTACTTGCACTGCAGATGCAGCTGAATACCAGTATTTTACATAGAGCGACTGCCTATCTGACCTCCACAACCCAGTTAGTACTGGGTAAACGATACCCCTTGGTAAGACTGGTTGTCAGACTTTTTGGGCCACTGACTACCTGTAAAGACTGTCAAAGATCACAAATGACAGCTGGGACCAACTGCTTAAAGTGCTTTCCGAGGCACGGAGGAAACTCGGTATGTAATGGGTGGTCACCTATCCACAGACCAACGTAGGTAAGCACGGCTTAACCTAAAGATCGACCCGAGCGGCTGTTATTATTTAGCCACGAGCTCCTCTGTCACAAAATGCATGACCGAGCAATATCTGCATAAGACTACTTAAACTCAAAACTGATTTGAAATTCAGTATAACGTTCGGCAAGGTCACCTTACTCTAAGAAGCGCAAATGGCAGGTGGTGTAAAGTAGGCAAATTAATTTTTATGGGTGACTTTATCCAAATTTAGATATAGATAATGACCGTTTATGCTTCTTTTCACTATCAAAAAACGAATGGTATTTAACAAAAGTTTAAAAAAAGGTTGATTTAAACAAAGTTTACAGGTTTTCTACCAAGAAGCATCGAAAGTCCCTCATTTCGTCGATCAATACGTATTAGTACGGAACACTACCACATGGCGTGAGTGCATCACACCAACACATCAAAATATTACCTCTAAACTCGTGCAATTAATAATGGTTTTTGTTTCATCGAAATCGGGCCAGAATTTCCAAAGTTATAGCGTTGTAAAGTTTTACCGCTTTTTTTTAATTTCGATCCTTCACGCGCTACTGCGATGACGTCACGCTGTGATTGTCATATGCGATTACGGGTTATGTTGTGGAGTGTTTACGTTCCTAAAATTTGATTTGTAAAGTAGTTTGCACTTATTATTTCGACTCGCAGCTCGTAGCGTGACGTCACACGTTAGTCGGATTTTGCCACGGAGGCCGTACTTTAACGTTTTCTCAGTCTTTTTTCGAGTTTCTTATTTTTTTGACATGCTGATAACAAAAAACATTGGTGTGACTCCAGTGCCGCGATTGGCCCGAGCAGTAACAATAGCAAGACTTACCCTAGAACCGTAAACCGTAAGAAGTTTGTGAAAAGTGATTTGTGAAAATTAAATAAATTAAAGGGTTAAAAGTAAGTTTTAAGCTAACTAACCTACACCTAGTCATACTAGGCTTGTCCTTATGAACATGCAAGAAGGTAAGTACGTAAGATAATCTAAGTCACTCTTGTGTTTCATCAGGGGCTGTAATAAACTGATTAATATCAATTAATATTGAGTTTCGATAAACTTTTAAATATTTTATCACAGAGCCGTTCAACGTGTGTTATGTTATGTGCCTTCGCATCACATGGGCCCCCATAGCACAGCATCATCACGAGTAACCAGCTTGCAGTCACGACGTGCATGCTGACAACTTTTTTGTTCAGTCCTGTTGTATTTAAATATATTTGTTATTCTTTGTATGTTTATTGATTTTATATACCTATTAGTTTTCTCTGCGACAAATAAATAGTTTGTATTTCTTTCTAAATAAATAAAAAGTTGGAAAGTTCATGTAGTGTTTTTACTGCCTGAGTACTTCATTTAAAATGGCGGTCGTAAAATTTGTTTTCTTAATTAAAAATCTTGAATTATCCGTAAATAGCGTTACAGCACCCAAATTTAATGGCCTTGGTGGCCTGGTAGATGTTAGTTTTCTTCGTCAAAGGCAATCGGTAGCTACCAATCGTTTGTTACAAATGAAGTATTTTATTGTAATGTTGAATTTGATACGCCTGACGAAGTGTGCCGTGGAACATTTAGTAGCGGGAGGTCAAATTGCCCATATTAGTCAATTCCCACATGCTGGGTACTTGAGTATTGCGTGCAATAAAAAAACTAGCACTAGTTGGAGCTGCGGTTCATCTATCGTCAACCAGAAGATAATATTGACGGCGGCGCATTGTGTGGAGAGTTGCATAACAGGAGGTGCTGTGTCTGTATTTGTGGGCAACAGAATAAAACATGCAGGGACCATGTCAAGTGTCAACAGTATATGCCTGCACAAAGAGTTTGTTGCTGAGACATTACGCAATGATATAGCTCTATTGAAACTTAAAACGGATTTACAATTCAATAATCACATTAAACGATTGATTTTTGTGGCAAACCCGCCACGCAATGAAAAAGCATTTGTAGCAGGCTGGGGGTGGACTAAAGTGAGTTATTTTTAAATGATAATGTTTTATGAATGTTTTAGGTCTCGCGGAATTAACTAAAACATATTTTTTTCAGGAGGACCACCCAATAAAAACTACGAATCGACTTCATTATGTAGATCAATTCGCATTGGACCCTCGACTATGTATACGTAGGATTAGGCAAATGTTACCCGCAGGAGTGCTTTGCGCAAAGAGTAGGAGAGAAACAAAATACGCTGCTGGGTAAGAAGCGGAGTGGTTTTAACAAATATCTTATCGTAACTCATTGGAGTACAGTTATATACGCAAATGCCCGTAAAAACAGCATATTATATCTGGTTAAAGACATTTAATTCTCATAAAGAAATTTACATTTCACTTACATGAGAACAAATTTATACAAAGTATAAACTAATCATTGTCCTACATATATTGTTATTATATTGTTTTATTATATTGTTATTGTTATTTTATTGTTTGTTGTATATTTACATACGATTCGTCAAAACAACGTTTTCGCGATTTATTTCAACTTAGCTGTCATAGAATTAACGGAAGAGCAAGGGGTCCGTGGCTAAAAATTAACAGCCGTACTAAAACGTGCGTCACTACTTCTCTTTAAACATATTTTGGATTATTTTATTTTCTACTTTCTTGCTTCACACCTAATCAATCGTCTTTGCAGTTTACTTTTTATACAGTCTTTGTGTGTTGTTTGACTTTTTTAATTAACTGTTTGCGAAGTGTTTCAATCATTAATTAAAACACTGTCGTAAATACTGAAAATAAAAACAAACTCAGGTAAAGAAACTAACGCGATCATTCTGGAGGCCAACACCATCTATCGGGCACGATAAGAAATTGAATCGGAAGACGCGGGTAAGTTACTATTTTATTTTACAGAGAAAAAACTTGAATCAAGGGAAAGTTCACTTTCAGGTTATGTAAATATTTCTTTCTATTTTTGTCCGTGAAAAAAAAAACGTTAAAATGCAAAGCACTTAACGTACACCGTGGATTAAAATACAGCAGACCGACAAAAAGTCCACCTCGGACTGTTCCTCTACTGTGAGCTGGTTATTGTTGTGTTTTAACCCATATATGCCCAGGGGCGACCCCCTGGGCAACGACAAAACTACTTGACCAATTACAATGCGCACTGATAGTGTACTAGTGTAGTCTCATATTTTGATGTTCAAAAGATATATTTTGAAGCAAAGCACAGTAAAAATACGTTTTACACCACATCCTACTTTGCTGTGCTGTGTTTCAAAATACGTCTTTTGACTAGATAGTCAAAAGACGTATTTTGAGTGTCATATGCAGATGCATATGACACTCTATTAAGAATTAAGAAATCAATAAGAAGACTCAAGCATGAGCATTCAAGTAGTTTTGAGTCGTTAACGACCCCTTGGGCAAGTATGTGTTAGGTAACTCAATTATGAATAACGGCGTTAATTAAATCCGTTTTATTAATTAAAAAAGCGATTTGTTCAGAAAAGAGTTAATGACTTGTTTTAATGACCTTATTAAGCGATAATTTACCTTTAGGGTAAATCTGTCTAATCTAGCCAATCGAAACGTGAGTTAGAGGGATCGTGTTGCTAAATGTATTATTTAATAATATTGTGTTTGATATGCCTTGTCGAATGTAAAATAGAGCCTTCAATAGCGGGTGGTCAAGATGCGTCGATTAGACAGTTCCCTCATTCCGCGTTCTTGCGTGCTAGGTGCCACAAAAAACATCAACCTGGATGGATCTGCGGCTCATCTATAATTAACCAGAGGATACTAGTGACGGCGGCACATTGTGTGAACAGTTGCTGGAACCAGAACACCATGACTATCTCTGTGGGCCACAATCACAAACAAAAAGGGGCCGTGTCTAGTGTCCAAAGCTTCCTTATGCACGAGAAGTATGTCGAAGGTCATGTAGCTTGTGACATAGCAGTAATAAAGGTCAAAAATAATTTAAAATTCAGTTTGGATGTTAAACGAGTGGCTATAATGACAAAGGCACCACACATTCAGCCCGCGCAAGTGGCAGGGTGGGGGTTTATCAATGTGAGTAACTTCCTGAAGACATATCTTTTTAAATATCTCAAGGAAAAGTATGCGCTTCGCTAATCTTTGTCTATCTTCGGGAAAACGGACGCTCTATAGCTCTTTGAACCATGGAACTACTTGCCTATTTTGTACTTTTGGGAGGCTAATGAGAATCTGCGACCAGAATAAATGACCTGTGAAAGAAACCTTCATACGGACACACAATGATAGTGTCACAAGTTAGAAAGAAACCTTCATACGGACACACAATGATAGTGTCACAAGTTAGAAAGAAACCTTCATACGGACACACAATGATAGTGTCACAAGTTAGAAAGAAACCTTCATACGGACACACAATGATAGTGTCACAAGTTAGAAAGAAACCTTCATACGGACACACAATGATAGTGTCACAAGTTAGAAAGAAACCTTCATACGGACACACAATGATAGTGTCACAAGTTAGAAAGAAACCTTCATACGGACACACAATGATAGTGTCACAAGTTAGAAAGAAACCTTCATACGGACACACAATGATAGTGTCACAAGTTAGAAAGAAACCTTCATACGGACACACAATGATAGTGTCACAAGTTAGAAAGCTACTACTCTTTATTGAAGTGAAAGCGATAGTGAAATGAAAGCGACACTGTTTCCAGGAATCGCCAAAAAAACCAACGAGTATTCTTCAGTACATGGACCAATATATATGGACTCGAGCTCAATGTAGAAAAAAATATAAAATGCCCGCAGGCGTGTTTTGCGCGAGCAGCAAAAGAGACACTTCTTTCGTAAGTGGGTAAGGTCTAAACTGCAACCACAGGGTTAAATTTCAACAATACAACCCGCTTATACTACAACTCTCTTAACGTTAAAAATGTATTCAAATAATATCTTCAAAACATCTTCGAAATATCTAAAAATATCTTCAAATAGGAACAGCCCGATGTTTAAAACGCTAGATATTATTTATCAATTGATAAATAAATAATGTTAAAAGTGCCTATAGACTATGTTCCTGCTCTTGAGTTGTCATTTACCTCAGTCTATGATCTCTCACACAATAAATCTATCTGTTTTTGGCCTTACCCTCATTTTTATACTTAGTTTTAGAGTTATTTCAATTAAACCCTTATTAAGACTTTTTCAGCGAAAGTGAAGAAAAATTGGAAGAGAGTTCGGGTCCAGCTTTTGGAAAACTAATCTTGGCGGGAGACTAAAATGTCGAGGATCACAACCTGGAGATGTATTTGCTGCTATAACCGTTTTCAGAGCAGAAGCTGGCTACTACTTTCTGACAGACTGACTCTATGTCAATTCAAAAGTGTTTGTAATTTGTTTGTTGGTGTATGTAAACGCTGTCAGGTAGAGCTGTGCTTTGTTGCTATAAGCTGTACGACCTACAATTTACTTCTTAATTTCTGTAAATATTGTTATTAAATAAAAATTACCCCAATTGAATATCCAATACACTATGCCTCAATAAGACAAATAGCGTGGCTTAGCACGTAGAGATGATGATGAGGACTCATTTTCTTTTTTGGCGTCAAGTCTCATAGAAAATCTTTGAATATTTAATAATTTGAAATTCCGGCTCAACATTTGAGCCGAAATTCTAATAATTTATTCAGATTATTAAAATAAAATTATACCCAATTAAAAAAAAATATTACCAACCTGCTGTTTTACACTCAGTCGCAGATGGATTCCCGCCAGATTTGAAAGCGGTTAAATTTTGAGCAACGAAAAGTACAACAATTTTCTGTCTTTTTCCTAGGGGTGACTCCGGCAGCGCACTGGTGGTTCGGGGCTACATCCAGATTGGTATCGTCTCCTACAAGATGCCGTTGATCAGCAAGAGTCTAGTGATCTACACCGACACCGGTTACTTCTACAAGTGGATCGTAAAGAACGCGGAAAGTCTTTATTGTATAAAGAACTAAGTTTCAAATTATAAAAGTAGGCTATGATGCACATAAAATAAAGCCATTTTTGCGTGATAAAATGTGGCGCCAATTTTTACCATGATGTAGATTATTTAAATAGGTAAAAATCTAAAGATTTATATCAGTTATTTTAAATAAAATTAGTCACAAAACAAATGGGCAGCTACTCAAGGGCTATACTAAAGTTTTCAGCAAATTGAATTTCATAGACTCACATGTTTTTCTCTCTGTGTTGAACCGTGGAGATGGGTCAGTATGGCCATACACAAAGACTGACGTCATTTTTTCGATTTGTTTTGACCCCCAACTCAACAGAGAAATACATTAACAACACTCATTCTGTGGAGAAAAACAAACAAGATCAAGTGCCACTTTTTATCACGTAGGGCATCAGTAAACAAAAAAAAACGCAATGAATATTAATTTTAAGTTACATTTTTCCACTTTGAGGCTTCAGGAGACCGACAAAATATTGGTATTAAAATTAAATTTGATCTTGGATTTCCATTTGTAAACTTAATAAATTAGTATTTTCAAACCCTTAATATAAGAAAACATTCAAGCTTCTTTCAACAGGATTAATCTTAACCATTTGTATTATCTTCACGCTTCACACACGTGGGCATAAACAAAGGAACAGCTGTATGTCAGCCGTAATGTCATGCTTCGCATTCGAAATATATACTTGGCTAAAGTGTCGTATCACAGTTGGTCTTCTTTTTAACATTTGTTGCCATCCATAGTCACATGTTTTCGGTAAGAAAATACCCATAAATATTATATTACATTCAAACAGTTTCAGTCACCAACCTGAGCAACAGTTTGACCTCCTAACGTATATATTAAATTCAAATTGATAATACGGAGCCCTGTAAACCATACTTCATAAAGTATCAGATGCTAACTCTGCCGTCAATATACATACTTGACATTTGCGTATTTGTTTTCAAAAATATCGACAACTTCACCAAAATTGAGGATACACACAACGTCAACACTCGCCATAAAAAGAGGTCATGCGCTCCATCCTCAAGAATTAAAATGTTAAGTAATAGCCCATACTATATGGTAATAAAAATATATAATAAGCTGCCCAACATGTTTAAAACTGAAAAATCTGTAATAATATTTCAAAAAAGGCTAAAACTATACCTTATCCAAAAATGTTTCTATTCAGTAAAAGAATATTTAGAGTCTAGCCTAAAATAACGATTTTCTCTCATGTACAAAAGTGGCGATCTGTCCTATCTGTCCAAACAGTAAGATTGAGTCTACCCTATTTAACTACATATAAAATTAAAATTTGTACTACCTGAAAAGGATTACATTGACATTCCTAATAATTGTATTACATTCACTATTATTGACATTAAATGCTGACATAACTACTATATAGAATTGTATTATCACTATCATTGACATTTAATTTTTTGACATAACTAGGTATTATTATCGCTATTGAATTGTACTAATTTAAAATATAAAGATTACGTAATAACAATGTTTAATGCATGCTAATTTAAAGTGAGAAGAGCAGACGAATATGAAATTGCAATGCTTGTAAAAGGCTGCTAAGTCATAAGTACTAACATTACTTAACACCACATTGTACACTTGGTTCGCAATAAATGTTTTGACTTTGACTTTGACTTATTCAAATAACAAGTGTGTACTACTAGAGATCGGCCCTCCCTCGACAGCTTCATTTCGAAATTTAAAAATCATACTAGGATTTCACAAGGAGGTATCATCCACATTTTACTTACTTCCTAGAAGTTTAGGCAAACAAACTCTGCTTATTTCGATCTCAGGGTCCTGACTGAAACATCAACGCCTACCCCAAACCCCTTGATACTACTCAAATAAAACTACTCACACTATTGAAACTTCTTCTTCCTTCTTTAACTCTTGCTAATAGCAGCACAGTTTTCTCTTAACAGACAAGATTCTGAAGTTGACACGAATAGCAAAAAAAAATTATCGATGTATTCCTAAAGTAATCCACAAACATGCACTGTTCATACATACAGTAGTTCAACAGGAGTGCCTTACCAAGGTAACATTTTTCAGAGGATAACACGATATTCTACTAGCAATAATAATGATAGAAAAGTCATTTATATACATTTTATTTTCTTTTTTTTACAATATTTATATTCCTAAATAAAAATAGTAGCCCACCAGCGCTGGGAACAGGGTCCGAGCTACCGGTGGATGAAGATTGAATGAGGAGCAGCTCCTCATTGAAAAGTCAAAACGTTTAGGATTGATAAAAGCTGAAAAAAACATGAGTTTCTTAGAACAATAGTGGATCAATCGGAAGAAACGCATGTAATCGCAAAATTAGGCGAGGCCACGTTAAAACTAAGTCAATAAGATTTTTTTTCGACAGATGAAACTTGAAGTCCCTTAAAAGATTTCATTAGTCCTATTGAAAGTCTTTATAGAATATGAAGCACCTTGAAAGTGCCCTCAGGCCCCGTCAACGTCTGGGCAATGAACTAGTGCAAGTAGTTATACTGTGGTTCGTGGCAATACAGTAGTACAGCCTGCAGTCATAGTATCGAGTGTTCGAGCAGGAAGGCCGGCCGGGAAATGCTAATTGTACAGATAAGAGCCCGCGGGTGACTGCGGAAGTGACGTCACGCACAGGTGTCTACCTCCGTGCTGCTGATAGTGCGTGTTGCTTTGCAGGAGGTTCGGGTTATCTATTTGTTTAAGGTAGGTGTAGATCTCGGCTGTGGAGGATTTTTAGAGGTGGTAAATTCCAGCTAGAGCACAAGTATTTAGAATATTTCCAAAGCAGGCTGCGATTTTTAGATTTCTCACATAGATCCATTAATGTCTTGTCTACGCAACCTACGACCATAATTACTTCTGTACTAAAATAAGCCTCATTCATTGACGTAAGATTATAATAAAATCCGTACTGACTTGCCAAAAGAAACGGTATCATTAGTATGAGCATGAAATTTCTGTGCTTAGATATCGACTAGTCCAGACTTCCTATCATTATAAATATATATTAAATACATATCATTTTAAATATTTTATTTTATTTGGTAGATACTCACCGCTTACTCTTTCATTTACAACAAAAGTGGGCTCTACAAACAATTGCACACGAAAGTAGGTACAACAACAAAGAAGAACGATCATCTACAACCCAGAAATAACCTTTAAAGACACTATAACAACATGCCTAATTTATTAGACACAAAAAAAAAAACAAGGGATAAAGTACACTTTCAAGTTATGGAATTATTTTTGCGTGAAATAAAATCCTACTTCCTACTAATATTGATGTTTGTTACTCTTTCACGCAAAAACTACTGAATGGATTTGGATGCAATTTTGCACACAGATAGTTTATAACCTGGATTAACACATAAGATACTTTCTATCCCGGTATTAAGATCCCATATTCCCATGGGACAATTATCAAACTTCACGCGGGTGACGCCGCTGGCAGAAGCTGTACTTTATAATGCAAAGCATAACGTACTCCGCGAACCAAAACACAGTTGACCGACAAAAAGTCCACCTTTGACTATTCCTCTACTGTGCTGGATTTCTGTGTTTTTAACCCTTATAATACGCCCAGGGGGTCGGTAACGACCCAAAACTACTTGAGTGCTTTTATTGCACACTGACATCGTAGTCTTACATTTTGATATTCAAAAGATAAGTTTTAAAGCACAGCACATTAAATTTTTACTCTAGAAACCAAAAAAAAGTATGAAAATTTTGTAAATGAGTTAATAAAATAATCTCAAAAGTTTTCTACTTGCGCTATTCCTGGTCAATTAAAATTGTTCTAATGCAGCAATGTTTCTGTGCTGTGCTTCAAAATAGATCTTTTGACTATTAAAATATGACACAATATTAAGGATTATAATATAAATATTCAAGTAGTTTAGGGTCGTTACCGACCCCCTGAGCAATTATGGGTTAATATGGCTTAGGTAACTCAGTTATAAATAACGGCGGTCATTAAATCCGTTTTATTAATTGGGAAAAATGATTTGTCTAAAATGAGCTAATGACTTGCTTTAATGGCCTTATTAAGCGATAAATTAGCTTTTTAAACCAATCGAAACGTGTTTGCGTGAATGTGTTTTAAAATGTATTATTTAATAATATTGTGTTTGATATGCCTTGTCGAATGTAAAATAGAGCCTTCAATAGCGGGTGGTCAAGATGCGTCGATTAGACAGTTCCCTCATTCCGCGTTCTTGCGTGCTAGGTGCCACAAAAAAGATAATCCTGGATGGGCCTGTGGTTCATCTATAATTAACCAGAGGATACTAGTGACGGCGGCGCATTGTGTGAACAGTTGCAGGAAGCAAACGAACATGTCTATCTCTGTGGGCCACAATCACAAACAAAAAGGGGCCGTGTCTAGTGTCTACAGCTTCATCATGCACGAAAAGTATGTCTCCGGTAAAGCCTATGGTGACATAGCACTAATAAGACTCAAAACCGATTTAAAATTCAGTTTGAGTGTAAGACGAGTGGCTTTCATGAAAAAGCCACCTCGTTTTGAAAAGGCACAGGTAGCAGGGTGGGGGGCTGTCGAAGTGAGTAATTTCATAAGGTTTATCTTTTAAATATTTATCTCAAGGAAAAGTATGCGCTTCGCAAATCTCTGCCTAACTTCGGAAATACGGACGATCAATACCAACAACAATGGAAATACTTGTCTATTTTGTACCTTTAGGTGGCTGATGATAATTTTCGACCGGAATAGATAACCTGGGAAAGAAACCTTCAAACAAACACACAATGATAGTCAGGGGCGTAGCTACAGCCGTATCAATGATACGGGGACCCAAATAACAAGGTCCCCCTGATGAGAAAAAAAACACAAAATCTTCTCAGAACCTCAAATATTCTTCTCGAAAAAATGAAAATATAACTTATGACGGTCCAAAATGTTCCAATTTTCAAGCTCGCTTCGTTCGCTCTTTGATGAACGCTTCACCAATCGCGACCCAGAAAGCACCAATTTTTCGATGAAACACCCTTTTAGGATACTGTAATGTTCTAGCTCTTCATTGAAGTCTTAACCTAATGCTAGTCATGATTGCAGATCACATTTTTGTCTCGCTTTGCTCGCTCAGACATTTTTTTAGTAAAATGAATGACAGCTACAGCGATTTAAGTCAGGATGCCATTTTCGAAGTTTGCGAAAATCATTCATATTTGTTAAATACTACTGATTTTCTCCTCTTTTTTGGCTTCGCCGCACTCGGGTTCAAAGGGCCCCCAAAAAAAATTGATAGAGGGCCCTTCTAATACCAGCTAAGCAACTGATGATAGTGTCATAAGTTAGAAAGCTATTACTTTTTATCAATAAAAAGTAATAGCTTTCAAGCGATTGATTCAAATACCGTTTCCAGGAACGGCCCCAAAAAATATTACCGCATACTCTTCAGTACATCGACCAATACGTATGGAAGCGATCTAAATGCAGAAAAAAATATAAGATGCCCAAAGGCGTGTTCTGCGCGAGCGTCAAAACAGGCGCTTCTCACATTAGTAGGTAAGGACTTAACTGCAAACACTATAAATAAAAAATTTAATGTTCAATTAAAACAATTCAGCGCGCTTACCTATACTTAACGGTACAATAGAAATAATAATTTTAAAACATCGTTCTGTCTATGACATCTTATGGAACAACACTATGTTTGAACAGGTCTTAAATGCTATATTTAACCGACTTCCAAAAGGAGGAGGTTCTCAATTCGATTGGTTTTTTTTTATGTATTTACACCGATTGCGCTGAGATTTATGATCCGATTTACGTGATTCTTCTTTAGTTCGATGCGTAATACTTGCCATTTGGTCCCTTAAAATTGTAACATAGTTTGGCCCAGTAGTTTTCATTTTATGAACATTTTTACTTCAGTCGTGTAGTATAATTTCATTTATGTTCACCGATTTCTCCTCCATTTGTGAAGCGATTCTCAAAATTATTTTTTTATTTCGAAGAGTATACTCCTGAAATGGTCGCATTTAAATTTGGTGAAGATCTGATGCTGATCTTCGGAGATATATATACAATGGAACACTTCAAAACTAGACGGTAAATCGGTCGTGATTGCTGCAATCGCTTGGACGTTTATTGTTTATACAACATCATGACGCAACATCACGACTGTATGCTCTGAGGGGTACGCAGATGTGTACAATACACCCAAATTTCGACAGTTTAGGTAGGTATGTTAAGTTCCATTTATTGGGGATAATCCTATTACCATGACATGTATTGTTAACAATTTAAAATAAAATATTTGTATAGGATATTACAACAAAAAATGGAAAAATAAAAAACCTTTTTTGCAGAAAAAATTAAACCGACTTTTTTTGTTTATTTATCAATTGATTTGAATTGATATACCCATCCCCACGCAAGATAATGGTATTATGAGTATTCTCCCCATACTGACATATGGTGCCAGACTTAGTCTTTGACTAACATCCAGACGTCCAAACTCAAGGTTTGCCAATGGGCAATGGAGTGCAACATACCTAACGTTAAACTTATCCATCAAATAACACCATACTGCGCTCCAGAACTCAATTTGCTGACGGAACTCGAAAAGACTTAAGTTTGCAGTCGTTTAAAATAGGCGGTCAGGTAGAGCTGGAAATGCGCTTCGCTGCTGGAAGCGGTACGATCTACAATTACCGTCTCTTAATTTTTGCATTTATTTTTAAACAAAATAAAAAATGGCCAAAATCTAATGAGACTAATAGCGCTGCTTTATTCTAATTTTCTTTGCATGCGCCTGGACTCCTGGCGGATCTTCTTCATAATTCCAAATTTTGAACTATCTGCTCAACCTGTGTATTTTAGCTCAACAGTTGAGCCAAAGTTCTAATAATTTACTTAGTTTATCAACATTAACTAATGTAATAAAATAACATTACTGTTTTAGACTCCGCCACAGTCACAATCTAGCTGTGTAGTATCTATGTAGAAGCATTTTGTTTTTTTTTTCGCAGTGGTGACTCCGGCAGCGCACTTGTGGTTGGAGACTACATCCAGATCGGCATCGTCTCCTACTCTATGCCGAAGGTCAGCAGGATTATGGCAATGTACACAAACACCTCTTACTTCTACACCTGGATCGTAAGAAACGCGAAAAAACTGAATTGTGACATTGAACAATAAAGAACTTAAGTTTCGTCGTCATCAATGTGAGTCTTAAAATGTGTTGAAAACTTTAACATTTTAACTTCGGTTTTTGCTTTTCGTGTTATAAAATGTAGCTCCAGTTTTGGTCGTGAGGTAGATTATTAATTTATGCCATCCCATCTTCGTAGCACGGCGAGCTATGTTGGGGCGGCTGGGTCGGTGCTGGACACTTTAACACGTTACGTTTGGGTATGAAAAGCTAGGGCCATAGGGGTTGAAATACAAGGGCCATGCAATGGGGTCTGAGTCGGGGCACCTAGTCTTTCGGGGCATCACCAAGCGGACTATAGGGCTAGCCTATTTTTTGGTCAAAGAATCAGCGTTGCGATACAACGTAACAATACTTCTAGCCTTCTCTGGGTACTATTCTTGTTAACAGAGATGTGAACGTATTTTTTGACGCCCGTTGATGTTTTTCTTCTGTTCTATTGTACATATTTTTATTATTAATTCAACTTTGGTAAAAGATAAACAAATATGTGCCTGTGGGCAATTTTTTTTTCAGATATTACAAAATTACAAATAAAATTAGTCCAAGTTAAATGAGCAGCTACTCCCCCTGAGTAGGTGCTCATTTAACTTGGACTAATTTTAAAGTTTTCAGCAAATTGACCAAGTTCTCATTGTCGGACCACAGGCTTGCACTCTGTGAGACCACGTGAGACGGAGCGGTCACGCCACGTGACCTTGAATTGGCGGATGTCACGTCATTTATTCGAATTTCGGTTCTTGGACGATGAATTCTATATTTTTAGTATATAATATGATTGTATTCCTTATAAGTAAATAAAGAGATTGAGGCATGTTCATGGGCAGTTTGGGATATGTAGACCGCGGGTGCTTGCGGAAGTGACGTCACGCAAAGGTGTCTCCTGCAAGGCAACACGTACTAATTACACTATCACCGTGCTGCTGATAGTGCGTGTTGCTTTGCTGCTTGGTTTACAATATTGGCGTGTGGATGATGTTTTACAGGTAAACTCTAGCTAGAACCAGTAGGTTATGTGAATATCTTCACAGCGAACTGCGGTTTTTAGGTTTCTCACATGGATATGTTAATATATAAACGTTAGTCTGTGTGTTATAGTATTTATGCTATACTCACATTTTATATTCAACATTCATAATATTATTTATCATCCTTTTTTATTTGTTTCTATGTTTACACTCAACAAATCGATCTAAATACGATTCATTAACATAAAAACAGCTGAAATAAAATATTATTACTCATAATTTTCATGTGACACTTACGTCAAATTGTCAAACTATCAGTTACTTTTTATTTCTCTTTCTGGCTTAGTCTATGATGGTTATTTTTTGGTTCATATAATTTAAATTATTTTTATTAATATGTTTAGCTGAAATATTGTATTTTATAGATTATTACGATTGTTTACTAAATAGCTTAATTTTAAATTATATTTATAAAATTCTTTACGCACTCATGGATATGTCCTGGCCGACTACACTTGTCAGATGAGATGATAGCCACAAGAAGAAAACTAAATTTGAACATTGAAAAAGGAAGACTACTTTGAAAACGAGCTTACGAACCGCTGGAGGCAGTCTACCATGGGATGTGATATGAGAGGTGTCAGAAAGCAGCTTGGTTTTTGCTGTCACGTACTACTTAGTTTTTGCTGTCACGTACTGCCCAGGGGATCCAACTTAAGATTCACCTGGGACCTCTACTCCCGATCTTCGGAAGCTGTCTTTGTGCCTGCCACTAGCGCTTGTCTCGCAGAACTACCCTGACGTCTGGCCCTAAGAACTACACTGGTGCCTTCCTACAGAGCTGGCCTGGTGCGTGACTCTGAAAACTGCACGACGCCCTTCCAGCAGAGTTTCCCTGAAGCTTGATCCTGTCCCTGTCTCTCCTACAGTGCTGAACTGATTTATCACCAACTAAGTGCGTGATCTATAAAACTACCACCTTCATACTTTCCATAGTGCGTGCTGGGTAGGTATTTTTATAATTAACTGTATTTTTAATCTCATCTATAAATAAAATTCATTTCTTTCAGTTATTAAATTTTAATTGCATAAGTCTACTTATATCCTTTTATTTTGATAGAATCAAGTAGATTTGCTACAGTGTCTGTCTGTCTGTGTCTATGGGCCAAAGTAGCCTGAAAATAAAGGTTTTATTATTATTATAAATCCATCAATGTCTTGTCTACGCAACCTACGTCTGCGCTAAAATAAGCCTAAAGCCCACTACAGTAGCAGACTAGCAGTGTAGTACGGAAAATACAACAGCGCCATCTATGTCACAAATGAAGAATTAACATTAATAAATCGCGCAGTTAAGGCTGATGCTCCAGGGTAGCCCGCGAAATTAAAATTAAATTAAAATAAAAGTTTTATGTTGATTAAAATATTATTCGCGGTTCCCACCAAGTTCATGTAACTCGATTGAATTACTTTTTCTGAAATATTCATTCAATCGAGTTACATGAACTTGGAGGGTTGTATTGATGATTTTGATGATTACAATTCTGTAACTACATACGTCTTACGGTCGCGAACATTATTTTAATCAACATACAACCTAGCACTGACCTACAAATTGCAAAAAACGTAAGAAAATTTGAATTTCGCGGGCTGGTTGGAGCATTCACCTTAAGGTTAGACATAAGACTATATGTATAGAAAAACCCGACAACAACTGTCAGGTAGCCTACCAGACATAACACCCGTCTGGTCGGAGGATTCTCCCTATTCTATCGGGTTTGGAGAACTTAAGACCCTGGTCTTCATATCCCTAAAGTATTTTCGTGCATAGATATCTACCAGACCATACTACCTATAACTAATAGGTCGTTTCATATTAAAGACCACTCGCCATAGAATGGACCACCCAGACTACAGGTAGCGGGCCTGCCTCCGTAGCAACTGGACAGATTCTCAGCTGGACAGTTTCTCAGCTGGACAGATTAGCAACTGGACAGAACTTGTACAGTCCATGACATAATTAAAATGGATGAGTTGGAAATATGGATGTTATGAAAAAGTGGTCATTAAAGGAAAGTGGACGACCTGCTCCAGCGGGTGGGGGCCGGACCAGTGCTTCACCTAGATTCTCCATTCTCCACAATTAGGGTGGCCCTAAGTCCCCATGCTTCACCCAGGTGGAGAACCTAGGTGAAGCACGGGTCCGGACCCCGCCTACAGTCGTTAAAATTATCTCAATATTAGTTTTCTCCCTAGACATTATATACCTAGGCCCCTACCTAGGTATATAATGTTTAAGATTGTCAGACTGGCAATCTGACTAACGGCGGTTCAGTAGTAACCCCGTTATGGATCAACAGTTTTAAACAATACAACTAAATGATCAGTTGTATTACAAGCAAATCGTATTTAAAAAATGTAGGTGACTATATGACGCGTTACTTTTGGTGAAATTGGCATTATTAAATATTGCAACCAAAAAAAACCGGCCAAGACCGAGTCGGACTCGCTCACCGAGGGTTCCACACAAACTTTATTGAATTAAAGGTAAATTTCGGTTTACGGTTTATGACGTATTAAAAAAAACTACTTACTAGATCTCGTTCAAACCAATTTTCGGTGGAAGTTTACATTGCAATGTAAATCATATATTTTTTTTAGTTTTATCATTCTTTTATTTTAGAAGTTACAGGGGTCCCCCACTTGTACACTGTACTGTGAACACACATTTTACCACTTTGGAAGTGTCTCTCGCGCAAATTATTCAGTTTAGAAAAAAATGAACATAGAAACCTCAATATCATTTTTGAAGACCTATCCATAGATATGCATGATAGATATCCCGTATGAGTTTGATGAAATAAATTTTTGAGTTTAATTTCTAAGTATGGGGAACCCCCAAAATTTCTTGTTTTTTTTTTCTATTTTTGTGTGAAAATCTTAATGCGGTTCACAGAATACATCTACTTACCAAGTTTCAAAAGCATAGTTCTTATAGTTTCGAAAAAAAGTGGCTGTGACATACGGACGGACGGACAGACAGACAGACATAATGAATCCATAAGGATTCCGTTTTTTACCATTTGGCTACGGAACCCTAAAAAGATGGTATCGCATCATCCATGAAAAATTACTTAGGATTACAAAGTAAGGTGATTCTAAAAATTGCATCTTGAAATGTTTTATTTGGAAGCAATCTAGTCTTTCATACTATTTACTCTATTCTAACTTAATACTATAAATGCGAATGTAAGTTTGTTTGTTTTTATTTTACCATTTCACGCCTGAACCACTAAACCGATCATCCTGAAATTTTGCTTATACAATGTCAGGTGTACAGAAATGGATATAGGGTACTTTTTATAACGAAAAAAAGTACTGTTCCCGAGGGAAACTACAATAACGTACTTATGAATAGATGGCGCCATGTGTCTTTCGAATCATGCTTGAAATAAATTATTATAGAAGCTTTAGAAGTGTGTTAAGAGTTTAATTGTCAAACTCCAAACTAACGCGAGCGGAGCCGCGGGTAAAAGCTAGTTGACAACAAAGGTGGGCTCTATGAACACTTGCACACGAAAAGTAGATACAACAACAAAGATAAACGATCATCTACACCGCAGAAATAACTTATGCAAACTCTTTATCATCCATATAGTACAGTCGCGTAGAAAAAGTGAAAGAAGCATCGAACGTGTTTCCGGTACCATTACCTTTAGTCTTTAGGTACATCCGATCACAAACCACACTTCATTGTGTTCTATATTTGTAACTCCCGCGAGAGGACCAATTGTGGACCTCAGGGATTACTCGATAGAAAGGAAACTGTGCTTATTTTGGAGAGAAAATTGCACTGCTCGATTGATACGAGTATGGTAGTCTGGTAGGTAATGTTCTTGTACCTTACAGGGTGAAGCCCCAGGCGGATGGATACCACCTTCGCGTAACATGAGCATATTGGGAACTAGGAATGCGATGGTAGACGAGATTGTAGTAGGTTATTGGCACGCCCTGTACGGTCGAACAAGCTATTTGGTTTACAGTTTAACCCACAAATTACTTTATAAAATGTAAACCAAATAGCTTGTTCGACCGTACATGTACATGTGTATGCGTTTGTGGTGTCAGTAGTGAACTAAAAGTTAGTTGTATAGGAAACTACAATCATTCACACGGTTATCGAGTGTAGGTGCTAAGGGTAGACTAGGGTAGACGGTACCATCTATAACAGCATTCCTAAACCCTAGTTGTTAAAACAATGATTTAAAATCTTCGAAAAAGATTTCTAGATTCACAAAAGATTTACCGTTAATATTGTCAGTGTCATCATCTGCCTAGCCTTTTCCCAAATATGTTGAGGTCTGCTTCCAGTATAATCAAATGCAGCTGAATATCAGTATTTTACATGGAGCGACCCCACAACCCAGTTCGTACTGGGTAATACGATGCCCCTTGGTAAGACTGGTTGTCAGACTTTTTGGGCCACTACCTGTAAAGATTGTCAAAGATCTACAAATGACAGCTGGGACCAATAACGTTCTTTCCAAGACACGGAGGAAACTCGGTATGTTATGAGTGGTCACCCATCCACAGACCTAGGCAAGCCATATTAATATTGTCAGTGTCATTAATCACAAATCTTATTCTATTTAAAGTCATTAAAATAAACATTAAGCATAGAAAACAAACAGTCGAACACAAATCTTTGACTGAACCAAAGTCAGCTATCTGTTAATAAACAACACTGTCGAAGTTGTACGACGAAGACAATAAATAACGTCTTATCAAACGTCCCAAGTGCAGGCCTACTTGTTAACACGTGTCTCGACGATCGATAAAACGCTGATCGATAGGGGCGTTCGCGAAAGTCGATAGTCAGGCCCACCTCTAGTAGGTATACTCCTACCGCTTACGACTTTCTACGTGTCGGCCGATACGTCAATTGTCCTTACTGTTGTCGGTGATTGTACTTAATAAGGGTTAACTAATAGCTTGTGTTTTGTTTTATCTTTGTTAGAGGCAATGGCAAGGCTGTGTGGGTTTTAGAAATACGTGGATAGGGAAATGGTGTAGGCCATTCTTCAAGCTGTCTAAAGGTGTGTAGAAAGATTTACGCTAAGAAAGATAGATAGAAAGAATAGGAGGAGCTCGTGGCTAAATAATAACAGCCGCTCGGGTCGATCTTTATGTTAAGCCGTGCTAGCCTAGGTTGGTCTGTGGATGGGTGAACACCCTTCCATACCAAGTTTCCTCCGTGCCTCGGAAAGCATGTTAAGCAGTTGGTCCGGCTGTCATTTGTAGATCTTTGACAGTCGTTACACTTACAGGTAGTCAGTGGCTCAAAAAGTCTGACAACCAGTCTTACCAAGAGGTAACGTATTACCCAGTACTAACTGGGTTGTGGAGGTCAGATAGGCAGTCGCTCCATGTAAACTACTGGTGTTCAGCTGCATCCGTAAAAAAGACAAGTCATTTTTCCAAAACTGTTCACCGCTGCACTGGAGGATGTCTTGAACGTTCTGGGCTGAAAATAAACATGGACAAAAACAAAACATGTTGAATGCCCATGTCACACCCACTCCTATCAAGATCGAAGACTCTACTAGGCCTCCCACTAGGTGGACCGATGACCTGGTGAAGGTTGCGGGAATCCGCTGGATGCGAGGCGCACAGAACCGGTCAATGCGGTGACAGTTGGGGAGGCCTATGTCCAGCAGTGGACGTCTTTTGCCTGAAATGATGATGATGATGATGAAATAAAAAAGACATTTCACATAGAATAGAATAATTTATTTCAATCAACAAACGTTCAGAAAATTCAACATGAAACTACAAGTACACTAAATATTTCGATTGCTCAGCAAATGAACCATACACATACAGCAATGGTTGTATGCCCTCAGGATGCCGCTGGAGCTGTTCCGAACCCTGTTGACCGGGAACACACCATACGCCATAGACGTAAGGGTGACAGACTATACGCTTAGAACCTTCACTTCTAATCTTTTCTATTTTGACTGCCCATAATGATGGATGTAATTGTGTGTCCATTATGTTAAGTTAAAAGGGACATATCAGAGAGAGGGCAGCAGCGTTCTCTGTGCTTTTATAACACCGTACTGCGATCACTAACCCGCCTGCCAAGCATGGCGATTATGGCAAAACCTCCCTCCCTTTCGGGGAGGCCTATGTCCAGCAGTGGACGTCTTTCGGCTGAAATGATGAAAATGAGGTTAGGTTCGGCTTCGCGTCTTTCCCATTGGGTACGGTTCTACAGATATTGTAAGAAAGGCAGATTAGGCTTCGTCTATAAGAGCCCAAAGGAAATTTGGAATGATATTCATATTTTAATCTTAATTTCTGAGTAGGCACCTATAGCTCTATATTGTCATGTTCTGCCCGCCTAGCATGCCCGCTGTAGAAACGAAAGAGAATCGACAAATCTTTTGTTCATCTGTCATTGAATCGACAAAATGACAGATGAACAAAAGATTTGTCGATTTTCTTTCGTTTCTACGGCGTTTATGCTAAGCGGGCTGGAGTCGAATCAATGAAAGATGAACTTTAAGGGAGCTAGTCAAATGCAAGCTCCGTTTATTACAAACATCCTGTCAAACTACACCTGGAGACTGAGTTCTAACACTTCAAACACAAGAATAAAATTACACAAACAACCTTAAACTTCCTCGCACTCGTGGGAAACCTCACCAAAGTCACAGACTTGTAAGTTGCATAAACAACCACCCTGAGCAATTGGTTGCCTCATCGCAATCGTAGGCCGTCGTCTAACCCCTTTATCTCTCTCCTTATAAAGTACATGGGTATGTTAGTGTCATGTGGACTTGGAACACGATTTATGTGCACCATACAACGTCAGGATGTTGTTTCGTACTATACCGGTTATATACAGTCACAGCACTAAAATGTATACACCTGCCAACTATTAAAACTGACTTTCACCTACTGTATTTTTTTTTTTAAGTTGAATTAAAGATTTATTAAACACAGACTAATAATATTTACATTATTTACACACTAACTCTATAAAAAGAAATAAAAATATTTTACAAATAAAAAAAAAGGTTACAGGGCGTCGAAAAATTCGTCCACATCGCTGTCAACAGGAAAAGTGCCCAGAAGGCTGGCAGCATTGCCACGTTGGATGGCAATGCTGATTCTTTGGCCAAAAAATAGGCCCGCCCTCTGGTCACATGAAGAGTCGACCAACCGTTTGGCGATTTCCCGAAATACTAGGTGGGCACTCGGACCCCATGGCCCTAGTGTTTCAACCCCAAACGGCTCAAACACATAATACTGTATTGATTGTTTCTTTTTAAGGGTACAAGAAAAGGTATATAGGAACCCCAACTACTGAAATAGGTTTCGTCTCAAAGTTGCAATCAATTTTCTACGAGAAAATCGCTTTTGAATTTCGCTAAGTGTATATGTCACTGTAAAATGGTAAATACCGTTAGATTATAATCTATCTCGCGAGATTATAAACTCTCGAAAGATTGTGAACCTGTCCCTGATTGGTCGGTCTTACAGTAGACCGTTCTGTTTGTTTTTTCTTTGGTTAATCACAGGTTATGTTTTGCAAAAACTGTTTTGGCCGAGTGACTGTGGTCCGTGATCATCACTTATGAATTAGTGGGTACTAAAGCTGAACATTGGGTAAGAAGGAGCTGTATTTGCTTATGAGCTTTCCTGACTGTACGTGCATACATGCTGCACCTTTTTAGGCCGAAGTGTGTAAATGTAAGCAAAACAATTACGCGTTAATGATGTATTAAGTGCTTTGGTGAATAATATCTTGAAATTGTTTTATCACTTGCTAACTTTTTAGCCTTTAACCTTTTAGCCTGCGAGTAAAATAACAAACAATGCCATACTATTTCACTTTGTAAATTCAGCTATGTTCACTGCACTTTTTACGTTGTACGATTTTTACAAACATAAAAAAAGCAATGTATTACCAATTTCCTCAAAAATTAAATCTAAGTCAGTATTTACCAAGCAGGTATTTTTTTTTTTTTTTAAACTTCTCCACGAGACAAAATCTTCACACGATTACAAAATATTGAATCAACTGAAGTTCCCGTTGAATTACCTCGCAAAATTGACTAAGTAACTGGCAACGTCTCTGAAAACATAAATACGGTAATATTTTTGCGAGAAGAAAATATTATTGGCGAATTCGAAATTCAGTAGGTACCGCTTTAAAACATGTTAGAGAAATATAAATATCAAAATGATATTTAATCAAACATAGACAACTCTAACATAATCCATTAACTCTCCGATTGAGAATTAAACTGTAGCTACCAGCAATTTTTGCACACAAAAGAAATCGGGTGCACACAATAGACAAAAAAATAAAGACAGAACGTTCTAGTTAACCGTAGTTAACAAAAGCGAAATGTAACAGCTCACAAAAATCAACCGTATCATTGAATCGTGCTGATCTTAAGAAAGATCTTTTTGCGTATCGATTTCTCTGACACACAAAAAGTAATCGAGTCAGCCAAAAAATCGAGTGACTTTTTTGAGTGTCGCGTCGTTAAGCTTTGGTAAATGTCAAAAAAGTATAAAGTGAAATCGTTACGGTACACAGTGAGTCAAAATGTTACTTTGAATTTTTTTTTAAATTATTTTTAAAAACCTAGAATTTGATATCTGGGCCACTGTTAGAGCCCTGGTCAAAATCGTGTGATCAATGCAATAAAAATTGCTGAAAAGACAAGAGTTACAAACTGTAAAATTAAAAAGTGATCAATTTTTAAAGAAAAGTTCTAACAGCTTACCAAGAAACATGCAAAGATAATCACGACAAATCATTTAACCACAAAGAATCTAGCAACTAAACAAAAACGCGCTCTAGTTTTACAGCAAAAACAGCACAATAGCTATACTTAAGTATAGTGAAAAAGTGGCTCCTTGTCGCTTTCTACATTCAGACGTGAGCCAAGCTATAGCTCTGTGGGTAAGATAAATTGAAGAAATCTGAACAAACCGCAATAATTATTCTTCGGATGTAGACCGGTGATGGCGAAGATGAAGATCAGCGTTTTATTGATAGTAGATGTTTTAATATCAATTGTGGATATTAAAATACACATTTCTAGTTCATAGGCCAGTCTTATTACGGAACCAAAAAATGGGAACCGCAAACATGCTAGGTACGACTTATTATTACACAAAATCACATACACTAGTAAACGATAACATATTATACATATATCAATGCACACCTTATACCAAAATCAGTACAAAAAACAATATCTATAACGGTCAAAAAAAAACCCAGTGAAAATATACTCCTATAGTTTATACTAATACAATAATGCAACAAGAGGTTATCGATATCGGCCCTTTACATTTGTTATGTATCTCTAAATCAACTTGAAATTGAACAATAAACACCAAGTTAATACAGAATTTAATAACTAGACGGAGCTGATTATTATCTCAAAATTATGATACATTTAACAAAACTTACGATTTTCCGTCGGCGAAGGATATCAAACTGTCAAATATGTAATATTTTAAGCTTTTATAATAGTGTAACAGCTATCTGCGTTCTTAATTAAACATACAATGTTAACACTAGTTTCAACACAAGAGCTAAGAATTTTGCAAGATATATCAGTAATTTTATAAAAATCGTCTAGGTGGGTAAGAATATATTAATAAAGCGGTTACAGTATGAACACAGTGAACAAAACGTTCTTAGAAATTATAACAATCAAGTATGAATTCGACTAAATAGAAGGGATTAGGCATTTCAAATTCAGAAGATAATGCATCAGTTCAGGAAGTAAAGAAAAAGAAACAAAAAAAATAACAGAAACACAGTATAAACTATTAAAAAAAAATTGCAGCACTCTTGAATGATGAACGTCAAAAAAAAAAGAGTGATAATCAAAGTTCAACCAGTAACCGCAAAAAGAAATGGTCATAAAAAGCACCGCTAGCAAAATCAATGAACAAAATCCTCTGAAATCTTCCAAAATCTTCGCAATCTTTTATTTTCTTCATGTTATGGGTACAGTAGTATCGCCCAGCACCAGTGATGCCACTAAGAGACCACGGGACTATTACAGTGTAACCCGTGAATTCTTCCAGTGCCATTGCCTGTGCATGGTGCGAGTTCTTCGCTTCAATTCTTCTGTCTTCTTTCATCGTATCTTATTGGTTTTCTGTTTCTTTCTTCTTCGTAGAGTTATACGGATTACGTGTCAATTTATTGACACTAAAAATACAATGTTTGCGGGCCGGTTGCTGCGTTCTACGTACATAAAATATAGTTTTACTTTACGATCATAAGTTATAATGTTTCTTACACCTTCAAAATTACAAATGTTTTACCGTAAGCTAACCGGGTTTGCAGATTAAGATAGTAAACTAAATAACTCATAATCTTAAATCAAAACATCTTTAAAAAACCTCTTAGTTTATATCTCATCATTAATCTCGAAAGCTCCTTCATTTGTTTTGATTACACCTTTCAATTCAGACGTTTGCAAATAAAAACTGTGTTCAGTTTTAAAATCTAATTCAACGTAACATGTGTCACTGTTAGTAACATTATCAGTGTAAGTTTTTATCTTAACAATCTTGTATTGAAGATCACATATCTGTATAAAAACAGCAAATCATTTAGTTTAACAACTTCAGTGTCTTGTCTGATCCCAATTTGGCATCCAATATACGTGGTTGATGCTGCGATAAAACCTGCAAATACAACCTCTTTAGATCATGGTATTTATTCGATTTCATATAAAAATTGCGTAGAATAAAGGTGATTATGTGATTTTTGTAGCTTAGCTGCTTCAACATTATCAACATCAATTAGCCGAAAAACCTATGCTGCATCTAGAAATAGGCCTTCCTAAAGGGTTGCCGCACCTACCGGTTCTATGCTTAGCTGTATAGTCCCAATTTTATCGAAAACTGATTTTTTTGGCTTTTTCAGTGGCGTTATTGGTTTATTCCTAAGCCGTAACCCTAGCACTACTTAAAAACTTTTCTATCAATTTGAATAAGCTAGAAGTTTTGAAAAACCAATCCCACAATACTGCAGCCAATCAGAGCTGGCTACTAGTTGGTAGTTATGGACAGTTCTCAATAAAATCGCGTTAACAATTTTATTTACGACCGCCGAGTGCATTGTGCGCGGTAGCATGCACTTCTGTTGTGTTAAGGACTCGGATATACACTGGCTTGAAATTTAAATTTTCTATGGTTCCTTATTAGGAATGGATTTATAGAGATATTTGATTGGTTGGGTAGAGAGATGATGATATGATAAAAAAGGCAATGAAAATAGAAATTATAATTGATACCGATGATAAAAGCTGATAGAGAAGTCTTAGAGAAAAAGAGACACACAGTCCATTAATATAATGGGTAAAGAGATATACACTAGTAATAATATTAATAATATATCATTTAATTCAGGTAACAAAAGACCTATATCATATATACCTTACAGACTAACATACATATTTATAAAGACCACAAAAACCTAATAAAACTATTGAACATGAAGAGACGGCGTCATGTCGCGTTGCGTGGTGTCGCGTAGCCTTCCGCGGAATCGCCGATACATGGCACCCTTCGGCCAAAACTCTTCCTTGAGGAAGTTCTCAATATGATTAGTCGGAACTCGTACCACGAACGACTTAAAATTCCAAACAATTCTATGAAAAACAAAAACATTCATAGGAAACAGCTGGTTCTTTTCTTTCTTTCTTTCATTTACAGGTACAATTTTAATCAGACACATACAATTCTGACAAAAATGAAGTTGACAAACAAAATTCTCCATATTTGCATAACATCCCAAGCACATCCAATAACAGTAAAAACACATTGCTCAGTTGTACCGCGTCCGTACTACGTGTACAAGCCCTAAGAGATGTTTATCCGGCGGCGCGCGCACAGGTTGCAATTAAAATTAATGAATGGTACAAGTGTCGCTACAGATTACATACAGTAAGCTGGTACACATCTGTACTTGTGTGATTCAGTATAGCAATTAGAAGGAAGCGAATGATGTATTCATCAATTAGAAATGGTGGGGTCAAGTTTTATTTACTTTTGATTAGATTTGACACGATTTCTATCATGTAAAGAAGTTGTGAAAACCATTAATTTTATCTTATCAATATCTTTTATTTGAATTTAGAATGTATATTCCTTACGAAGTAAATTTAGATTTTAAATAATAATCAAAATATGTATAAGTATCAAAATGATAAAAGACGCGCCCCACAGAGCGTCAAAAAATACGTCCACATTGCTAGGCCAGCCCTCTGGTCACGTGAAGAGTCGACCAACCGCTTGGCGATATCCCGAAATACTAAAATCATTGAATAGCTAGAAATTAGGCAAGATCAAGAAAAGAGGAGGCAGTCAAAAGTTCAGTCCAAAATAGGTTCTAGTATATCGTGATGATGAGTGGGCTGGTAAAGGCCCAGTAAAGAACCAGATTTTAATAAGAAAAATACATTGGCAATTCTATTGAATAACACAAGTTATAAATCGCGCACCACTTAAGAGACTGACTAAACCGTTTAATACTACATAAAAGCGATGTACATTAAATAAACGATGCACATAAAAATAACGCCAGGTGTTTTCTTAGAAATCGATGCAAAAGACGGTAGATGAAATCGTCGATACTTAAAATACCCGCACGCGATCAGAAAGTTTAATATCTACTGAGTCATGTTGGATCTAAATTTAATCAAGATCTAATACTCGAATGACCATTACTCATCCAGATTTATGTTCTTAGTTCCTTCTTCTGGGCACAAATACTGATATTGATTAGCAGATATTAACTTCTATTAACGACGCGTTCCATCTTAGTAGTTTACTAATCAACACCATTTAAGTTAATGATAATTGTAGGTAACTGCCTCGTTGGTTCAGTGGTCGCAAACGTGACTGCTGGGCATGAGGTCCTGGGTTCGATTCCCGGGTCGGGCAAAGTGTTATTGGATGTTTTCATCAGGAATTTCTCAGTAGCAGCCACGGTGTCTGGTATTGTGCCCGTTTGTTGGCCTAAGCGCGCCCCTATTACATGGGACTTAAACATAACTGGCGAAATGTAGGTGTACTATTAGGTACACCTCTGCCTAACGTTTCGGGGTATACAAGCGTGATGTTTTTCTAGAAATTATATTAAAGTTAAATCAGTGGGAGCGATTAACTAGACATAAGAATGTCAAAACACTTAGCAGTAAGTAAGAAATTGAATTTATGGATTTCAAGGTATTTATTGAAATCCTGCCCTTATCAGTGTTAAACAATCAAATCTTTAGTTTCAAATCTATTGCTGTGAGTTATTGGATTAATTAATGGAAAGATAACAATGCAATGCACCAGATTAGGTTACCTTGTCCGTATTTTGTTCGACTACTGAATATTGGCCACGTCAGTACACTTTGCTCGGGAAAGTTATCAATAAAATCTGTTCGGAATTAAATAAATCAGTGCGCTCTGTGCTATGGTATCTGACGATGCATCTCTGTGGCCTGTAATTGGGCTTCTCTCCTCACTATATTTATTTAATAATACGCCTCTATTTCCGCTGACAACATCGGACGAGATCTATCTAACGAAGAAATGCAAATAAACCATGTTACTCCCGCGAGCCTGCCGACACAAATTAAAACTTAATAAGTTAAGAAATAGCGACAGAACACGGAACAGAGTTTATTAAACAAATAGGGAACGCGCTGAATACAATTTTAATCTAGGTTCTAAAGAAGACTGTTATTAGATTAAATCTTCAATTACTAAAGATGGTCGACATGGATAACGACATTTGTTGATTTTATATAGGACCTCTAAGCAAACATACCTTAGTAAGTAAATTGATTATCGTACGATATTAGCAAAGCTCGCCTATAAGTGAAATCAAGTATTTTTAAAGGAAATACTTGATCTCACTTGTAGCCGAGCTTTATTATTAGTAGTATTAATATTAATTAGCTATAACTATTATTAATTTATTCTATGCTCAAATCGACTAGCAACAATTATATATTGCTCCAATTAAAACAAACGATATTGATTAAAGCAATTTAAATCGAATCCATGGGAATCGTGGCTGCATTTCCCAGAGGATTAGCTCCTCGCTCCACAGAGTACACTCGATATACTGTGCGAGTAACATTCATGCTGAGATTTAATGCTCTGCTTACGAGGATAGACTCACGAACCACAACCCCGAGTCCCTAGCACACACAGACACGTTTACGTTACAGTACAAACGAGAGTAACACGTAATGCAAACGCAAACGGCTCAAGCGAGATGCAAAATTGTTACGCGACTAACAAGCGCTGGGAAAAGAAAATTGGCAGTGAATTGAATAGCAATAACTAAGTGCGAATTTGCATTGTCCGTAGCGGGTTGTCTCCGATCGTTATAAATAGATCTTTGGCAATAAATAAACGTTTTATCTTATCGTTAAGCGGACGGCTATAAATCTCAGTGTATCAGATAGAGCGCCTTATTTATCTATGTATATCATATCATTCATTGTGTGAATCATTCATAATACCTTCACGTACTGATGATAAAAGTACGTCACACTGGGATCTCTAAGTTGGAAGCAACTCTTTAGAAAAGAGCACTCTAACAGTTTTATACATCGTATAGTTTTACAAATCAGTAGATCGTGTCAAGTCGTAACGATTTAAGTGTGTCTAAAATAGAGAGTCAATAAACAGAGTTCATTCACAGAATACGAAGATAATCCTGAAATTCATCACCATTAAAGCAAGTACTATAAATCAACTCGACAGTAATTTCAACAGCCATTCTCAAATAGATGCACACAAGCACGACAATCATCAACAACACTAACATAAATTGTACGGTGTCTCCTAATACCGGCAAATGTAACCCAACAATAGATTTATCTCATTACGGATTTAACCGCTCGCGACAGCGGTTGTCACGACGCTAAAATATTTGCATTGTAAACCACCCCGTTTCCTGATATGTCTGTTAAATTATTCGCAGTGTTTGGTAATAAACTTGAGGCGAAATTGTACGCACGCGCTGCGGGAGGGAGCCTCGCACACATGCATGTGGGATGTAAGAGAAAGATGCAGGTCTATCTTGTACTTCGTAAGGCCCGGTTTCCACCAAAGCGGAGACGAGCGGAGCAGAGACGAGCGGAGCGGAGACGAGCGGAGCAGAGACGAGCGGAGCGGAGAGGAGATGTGCGGAATCCCACCAATCACATGTAGTTGCAGGTCTCTCATCTATCCTGTGATTGGTTGAAGCTTGCACTTCTCCTCTCCGCTCCGCTCGTCTCCGCTTTGGTGGAAACCGGGCCTAACAGTGAAGTGCACTCTTCTGCATTACACGCAGTCAAACTGTAAATATCTAAAATATTCCGAAAATCTAGGAAACTGTCGATTGATTCAGAGGTTTTAGTGGAAAAAGTGTAACCTATTTTCTAATCATTCACTTGTAATATCTATCCTTTTCCTATAAATACTAAAAGCCCATTTACAACTACATAAATAGACATTGAGTATGAAGTCTAATTCCTATGTTATACGATATTTCCATCCAAATAAAGGCATTTTTTTCGTACATTTCGAACGTACAGCAAGTAAACATTTCATTGACTTCTGTATTGTAAACTCACTCTTATCGGTTAGAGACATGTATGATGAAATTCATAATTCAAATCTACAAGTAAATTATTGTAAAACGGTAAAGTTTGCAAACCGTTAGGATGTGCTCATCTCCGGGATTATAGAGAGGCTTGACTGTGAAGTATCTTACACATCAAGTTTTTTACTAAAGTAATAATTTATGAAATTAAACATTTTAACTGTCATTGTAGACGGGGAGCCAGCTACTCTGTAGTTTTTTTTTAAGATAATTTTAAAAAATATTGACTTTAATAATCAATTTCTGACAAACAAATCTCCAAATATAAAGATTGAATCTTACCTAAAACCAACTTAGAACAATAACCATACCTCTTTCCTCCTTTGTCTTATATTTATTTCCTCTTGTTCATGACCTCTCGTTTGTGTACAGTTTCCTCCACAATTATGCAGTTTCGTCCTATCCTCGAAGATGCGATCTTTAATACCGTTGCTTCGTTAATTTGTTCTGTTTTCAAAACATTTTGCTTGCTTACGTCAGTCGCTTAGTGCATGCCTATGTGAGAATGTATTTGGAAACACACCTTAAAAGATAGTTTTGGGAAATCCTCATTTAAAGTAAGCAAGATATAGATTACAGCAAAATTTAACAGGGGACCAACTTCACCAACGATAGTTAACGCGACAGCTCTTGATCGCGGTTTAGATCTTCTGATCGCGTTCAGTTTCATTGGTCAAAATTAGCCCTTATTTTTCGGATGGGAAATCATCAAATGACTTCTTCCGCTCTGGGCGGAGCAGGAGGAAGTGTCAGACTTTTACTGACTAAAACCCATTCATGTTCCTTCATCGCCCATCGCCATTTGTGTTCCGGGGCCACAGTTTTTTTTCGAACAGTCCCGCACCTCAAAATTTGCCCTAAGAATGCTTTATCGTGTAATAAGAACAATATCAGTGTAAACTTTTATTTAATAATGCTAGCTACCATCTTATGCTTTATTTCAAATAACTGTCCTTAGTCCTATTGACAGAGCACCGTTCCCAAAAATAAGAGAACAATTTTCCCACAGGCCGTGTGTTGCTAACGTCATCCCGTCAGAAGGCGCGACAGGATGAGTGGGCGTCCCAAACGCTACCGTGCGTCGTTGGAACTAATTAATTCGAACAGACCACGCAGGCGTCCAGCTCCCGGCCTACGCTGCGTCTGCGCAACCGTTTGTGACAAAAAATAGACCTGTTGGGGCTAGATTCAAGATTTTGATTAGGAATGTCGTGCGCATTAGAATCATATTTTTTTAAGATCATAATTACTACTGCACATGTTTTTTAAATCCAACGACTTTAGTCATGTCAAAGAAAGCTAAACAGAAGCCACCCAAGAGTATAATATTTCAAAATGAATTCAAATATAGGAAAATATTGTTCTTGCTAACTTTTCCGGATTCCGGAACTTTTAATATTTCCTCTATTTCATCACAAAACAAACCAGCAAGAAAATCAAACTTAACATAAACTACAGTAGAGGTATAAATTATGAACAACACAAATCATCGTTAAACGCTAATGAGACCAAGAGTCGGTGCTCTGCCCTTAAGGGGATACCAGGGCTACAGAGCGCCCAGGAGCAAATCGTTAAACACCAGGAACTAAGAAGCTGGTCATTCATAATTCAGCTTTATGTTAGGACTTGTCCTGCGGCTAATAGTTATGAGCATTGATTGAAAAATATTACTTGAAACATCCATTTATTTATATTGTAGACGGAGACTGTTGAGTTTCTAGCTAACTAAAATAATACATGATACGACAAATGTTTTTTTTTTTTTGAAGAATAGTTTTTTCGGCTGTTTTTAGGCCTAAAACCTGTCCTATAAAACACTCCTATACAAGTTTATATTTAGTTCAACATCCAATTCCACATTCAATTACTGGAAACCACAAGCTGAAAGTACCAGACTTCCATAAATCGTTTGGAGCAAAAATAAGACAGCTTTAATTAAAGCAGGTGTCATAAACTGTTCATATCGCGTTGAAATTAATAGAGCTTTTTCATTAAATCAACTTTTTCGTTCTGTTTGATTGAGTGTTATTGAATCAACAGCCTATTAAAAGAACCTTAGTATCCATGATCATGATAAAACTAAGAATAAAGCCAAACAGTGTAGGGAGGAAGACCCTGATGACAAGACGCATCAATTTAGGGGGGGAGGGAGGCAATCAATGTAAATGTGATGACTGATGGGGGGGAAACCCTGCCGGGTTTGCGGGACTGTTCGAAAGAGATACCGTGGCCCCGGAACACAGAGGGCAATGAAGGAACATGGGTGGGTTTTAGTCAGTAAAAGTCTGACACTCCCTCCTGCTCCGCCCAGAGCGGGAGAAGTCATTTGATGATTTCGCATCGGAAAAAAAAAAAATGGGGGGAACCAGATGAAAGCCTTACAGTGTTTCAGAAACAAAAAATTCCATCCAATTCTGATCATAAAACTAAAAGCAAATTCTAATTTTGACCAAAGAAACATACAGTTAAGTAAATGTTTAATAAAATCGTGCAAAGTACAGTTAAAGGAATTTTCAGTAGTATAAGTAAAACAGCTTTAGTACCAGGAGACTACATGCATTAAGGAGATTATAATGTATTCAATTTGCCGTACATGGTTTGGTTACGGAATGAGCTTTCTTAACACATGGCTTCATGGCCGTGTGGTTAGGCTTAGGTTACATTAATGGAATCAGAGCTAAGAGAATTTTATAGAGCAGGGGGTATTGGTTAGGTAATTTGATAGAATATATGATTATCATAACTTTCAATATTTATCGTAACGTAATGTTTTAGGAACAATCGCAGTGGGAATTGGACCACGCAATCATTGGTCCATTGTACCCTGCAAAACATAAGCAGCTAGGTGGATGAAACCATTGTCACGTGAAACAAATTAGCACTACATCTGCTGTTAAAAAAATGAGATGTTATAATAAATTATAATCTAAGTAGTAAGTTACTTGGGAGTTTCAGATATAGGAGAAAAAACTCACCAAGAAACCAACCAACCATCAAGAAAACGTAGTTTGATGACGTAGGAACTAAAACTAATTCTCCTAGCTCAACATCATAGTGTATTCCTTCCCTAATGAAACCAAACATAAACTAGGCCTTAAGGTCTATTTAGACGCGTTCGTGACTCCCCAGCAATTCCATGTCTATGCCGTGGGAGTCGCCTCACCATCGACAATATTCCGTGCTATTTCGAATATCGAAATTCAACGATTTCGGTAAAGTCAATGTGAATATCAACGTAGAATGTTTTGAAACGACTGGCTGGAAAGGTGTCAGTTCCTCTGCCTATGATCATAGTAATAATGGTTGTATAATGACATTTGGTAAATGTATATTTGCATTTTTTAACAGCCGCTCGGGTCGATCTTTAGGTTCAGCCGTGCTTATCTAGGTTGGTCTGTGGATGTGTGACCACCCTTACATACCGATTTTCCTTCGTGCCTCGGAAAGCACGTTAAGCTGTTGGTCCCAGCTGTCATTTGTAGATCTTTGACAGTCGTTACAGGTAGTCAGATGCCCAAAAAGTCTGACAGCCAGTCTTACCAAGGGGTATCGTATTACCCGGTACTAACTGGGTTGTGGAGGTCAGATAGGCAGTCGCTCCATGTAAAATACTAGTATTCAGCTGCATCCGGTAAGACTGGAAGCCGACCCCAACATAGTTGTGAAAAGGCTAGAAAGATGATGATGATATTTGCATTTTCACAACCTTTTGCTATGGACTTTGACGACACTGTTGGCGGAGTGATTGGCTGCTGCGCTGCATGTCGCGGGTTCGATTCCCGCACAGAACAAAATAATATTAGTATGGCCTACAGGTAGTTGTTCAGAGTTTGGCTATTTGTGTGTTTGAGTTTAAACGTTTGTAAACGCACTCACAAAACAGCAGAAATTACTAATATAGAGCAAAGTTTAAAAAAAATCACAACTTGAAGCAGTTGAAGATTGGTAAAGGTAACGCTACCAACTCGTGTTTTGTTTTTTCTGACAAAAAATAATGACACACCATTTTTTTTAAAACAGAACAAAGTACTATTTCGAACACATGGGCGTATTGCTTTTGTTTTATTTGAAGCCAATCAAACTCTTTTAGCTTATGTAACGGCTTGCAAATGACCATCAGACTCTTGGGATGAGTAATATGTAGGGCCGCTTTAGTTTAATAAGTAACATAACATCATAACATCACGCCTGTAATCCCGAAGGGTTAGGCAAAGGTGTATCTAATAATACACCTATGTTTCTCCAGTTATGTTTAAGTCCCATGTAATAGGGGGCGAGCTTATTGTCATCAACCGAGCACAATCCACTCCGTGGCTACTACTGAGAAATACCTGCCGGAAAATCCAATAACACTATACCCGACCTGGGAATCAAACCCAGGCCTCATGCCCAGCAGTCGCACTTGCGACTACTATACCAACGACTCAACATTTAAGGCCCTTCTAACCCTAAAATTAGCAACTCTATTTGTGGTGGTTCAAACTTCGTTTGAAATCCTGTTAAAATAAAGTTCTAACCAGCTTGCACTACAAAGCGGTTGTTACGTCAGTCACTGCGGGCCGAATAGTGCGAAATGAGTGGTTTTTAACGATTTATAAAAAATCTATTGATTGGACTAAATAATAAAACACATAAGACCTGCTTTATAGTTAGTTCAGTTAGTATGCAAAGTTTCATGATCTAATTTCAAGTACTTTTTGAATACCAGCGGTTTATTGTTCGATTTGGAGGTAACTGGTTTTTTTTCTATCGAGAAAATCGTGTTTTCGTCACACATAGGACTTAGCATATTAATGCTAAGGCCCATGTGTGACGAAAACACGATTCAACATCAACTTTACCATATATTTATTGCAAAATTAATACTGCAGTATTTTAGGAGTAACGGAGGATCATGCTAAGCCATTTGAGGGATATATAGCCCTTAATAAGACAAGTATCAAGTTATCAACCAATATTAATTAAAATCTTGGTCTTGAATCATAATCAAGCTATAACTGTCAAAGTTTATTATAAAAGAAAGCTCTCTCACATTTTACAAGTTAAAACTGAAGAGATAAATGAAATTATCGTTTCAACATAATCTTTGGTTATAGTTTAGTGAAGCAAACGATAAATCGTTTCTTTTATGGGGCCTTTAGATATACGACACTAATAAAAGTTTTTAAGTCTTACCGATCGATAGTGTAATAAATTACTTTTCTGTTAACACTACGTACTGTATATTGTTAAGTGTTTTGTCTCAGTAAATTATGTTTACTTAAATGAACAAGTATACAGGGTGGTTTAAAATATTTAGGTAATAACAGCTGAATTCAGGCTTTGCATTTAGAAACACCGATTTCGGAAAACCAATTCCGTTCTCAAAACACGGATTAATATTTTTGATTGTTGTGTACGACCACAACAATCAAAAATATTAATCCGTGTTTTGAGCACAACACCAGAATACTGTTGGAGACTTGCTGGATCCGGTGTGTTTGAAAAAACTCCAATTTATCCATTCATAAATAGTATGTTCGCCACCACCACACATAGGTACAGTATAAATATGACATAGGGGCTTATTAAAACATTTTTTTTATACTCTTTAAGCCATAAGTAACTATAACGCGATGAAATAAGTCTGTTTACAACAACTATCAACCCAAAAAAGTCAATAGCTCTAATTAATTCACAAAAACAATAAATATTTAGTAAACCACTTGTCCCGGACCAATCGCATCTGTTTTGTCGCGTCGCATCCGCGGAACTCTGTCCGGCGCGCGCGCAGGTCGGCGGGACGAGTTCCACAGGTTGTTTGAAACTGGTTTGAATATTCATAGAGTACGAGTGCCAACGGCCGCCACACTATGCCGATGACATAATGAATCCGAATCGATTTATTGGATCCATTCGATATTGACTTTGTTGTGATTTAAATCACAAATTTAAAGCGGTAGGAACGTTTTAATGTTGTTAGTCGATTATATTTATCGATTTTTGGGAGTTAAGTGGTTGTTTTGTGGTGTTTTAATTTGTTGGTCAAATAAATTTTTATTTTAACGTATTTTTTTATTTATTAGTTTCTGTAAAATAACATTTGAGCACATTAAGAATAACAATACTACATGGAAGTTAAAAAATATACGTTTTCCTTTTGCCAAAACAAAAACGAGAATCGTATGAAACCGAACATACAGGCACACCCACAAGGTATGACAATGTCCACGTAATCGTTGTCAGGCAGAATTAAAACGCGATGATTTATTATATTATACATACCCACCTGCAAACGAATACATCAAGCCAATAAGAAACTTCAGAAAAAAAACCAAATATGATTAAGTTATTGACACAAATAAACACATTGATGTTCCATAAACGGTTGCACATTTTTTATCTTTCGGAAGCAAGAAAGTTAATCAAGTGTATATCATTATCTTAAAAAATTGTGCGACTCGCTTGACAAACTGGCTCCGTCGCCTGCTATAGTGAGTGTCACTTAAAAAATTACGATCACTGTCATTACACATTTGACAGCAACTAATGGAGGCGTTATCGACAGCTCGAATTAACTATATAATTTGTTATAAATAGCATTAAGTTAAAAATAAGCAAAATCAAACAAGGCACTTTACAAGATCGCTGGTTTTTTTTGCGTCATTACATCAAATTAATTAAAAAAGAATTAATTGCCGCATCGGGTGTGTTCGTTTTTCGTCGCTCCATCGTAAGCGACCGGTTTCGCGAAAATACATGAGCGACGATGCGCGAGCGCATGACTCACTGGCACACGGGCCGGTACTACGAACGAGCGAATTTCGGACAGATAAATTATTCACTTTATCAAGATCAAGGACTGCAGTCAACTTCGTCAACACGTGAACGTTTTAATTACAAGCAATTTGTGGAACGTGGCGTCATTTTAATAAAAATTACCTTCATGTGGAATAGTTATTTTTTTACCGGCTGAAGAACGGTTCATGGTCAGTTAAATACGAACGGAAATGTTTGACTTATATGTTAATGAAAATTCTTTGTTTAAATCTTAATTAGGTGAATTGATTAACTTCACTAGCAACTATAACCTAATGAAAATAGGAAATGTAGTCAAAACATTAACTTGTAACTAACAACTAAAGACAAAGGAATTAGTCATCAACGTCTGATGCTACTTCTTCGTATATGACTGACTATACGACGATTTTCATTGATAGCCTTGCAGCAAGCAGGTCAGGCATAAGCGGAAATAATAAATAAGCTATATCCGTAGCCAGGTAGCCACTAGAAAACTGCCTCATTAGGGGCATAGTATAATTAGTACATTACAAAGCCCGTCGTCACACAATAATACAATGCTAACATGGCTCTATTGTACGCGCTCCGGTTACAGTATCTAACTGAGCGGGAACTGTGAAAAATGTGTAAAAGATACGAATTATGCGATGCCACTGGGTCTTGATTTGATTCGAGTGCTTGTATTGATATTCTGACATATTCGTGTGCAATTTCAATAATAAATCTTGGACGTTTCTTTCTTTTGATAAATCTCGTTGTGGCCTGCCAGATAGACTCACACCTGTACCCTATGTCTATGAAATCGAGCGCGCATGCGCGTGGTGATTACTGATCATTCCGTCCTTGTATAAGAAGAAACATTAGCAGTTAGTAGTACTTAGTGGGACAATCTTATATCATTGCGAACTATTTCGACGCACAATCTTTTACCACATAAGGAAACAGCAGCTTTTTTTTTATTACCCGTGTAAATGTTCAATGTGGGGAGGGTTCAAAATTAATCACCCTATATTCATTTCATAGAGTTGCTTCTCTGGTCAGTAATATTGAAGCAAGACTGACGAGCCCGAGGGCCAGTAAACAAGTGACAATCAAAGCGTTTCGTATTTCAACAATTCCTATTGACAGGATTGACATATTATGCTTTTCCGTAGCTTATGTCAAAACAAAACATTTTTTTATTGTTTGTTATCACTGATGGTATGTAACTTTGTCTAGGCCCAGGGTGTGGTGGGTGAAGGTACATTTAAAATCATGAAGGCCATTTAAATACACGAGTTAATGCGACAATTACAGGCCAGCATAATTATCATCATCATCATCAGCCTATTAATGTTCCCACTGCTGGGACACGGCCTCCTCTCTATGAGAGGGAATGGGCTATAATCCACCACGAGGCCCAGTGCGGATTGGTAAATGTCACATGTCTTCGATTTTTTAGTTCTAGGACATGCCAGTGTCCTCACGATGTTTTCCTTCACCGTTTTGAAAGCAGTGGTGATGAAATAAATTACACAAAGTAATGTGCCTGCCTGGGTTCGAACCCACGACTTACTGTTCGTAAGTCGGGGCCGCCACCACTGGGCCACCGCTGGGCCAGCATAATATTTATATACAAATGATATTGTCAGGTAGCGTCCACAGGTTATTACTCAGTGGGTTGACGCGAAGCGACAGGTTAAACGAGTTCGTTTCCCTCCCGGACGCGAAACGAGTCGGATTGGGGTTCTTTGACGTTTTATGTGGATATGGAAGCCTTTTGGGTTAGAATTGGGAGTTTAAATTATATGTATGCTATTTTTATTTTGGAGAGATGAAATCACATAAAATAAACATGCTGATTTTTTTAAAATTTAAATTGTCTTATACTCGTAAAAACATTTAGTTAAAAATACGTTTTTTTCCTTTCATCAAATTTGAGGTTTCTTTTATGTTTAAATTACAATAAATAACAATTTATTTATCAAGATATATATAAATGAGCTACCAGTCTACTAACTATAATATAATATACTAAAAATAAAACTTAATTAGGTGGTAGCTCTTCTGGTGTCAGTTAATTTGACAACATTCCAAAATATTTATACATAGTAATACAAAGAAAGAGGAAATAGGTATAATAAGAATAATAATAAGAAATATAGACTTTTTACGATACATATATATCATCGATACACTACTATATATCCTACTTTATTGATGTCGGAACAAATAAATAGTCGAGTTACACAGACGAAGCATTTCGTCGACATTCTACAGTTTATTTACAAGTTTATAAAATATTGCTGTCGTGGGAATTATTACTCGTGTAAAATATTTATGATTATTGACAAATTAAACAGATGCCAATGCTTGATAGGTGAAAGTTTTCACTGTTACTTTGGTAGTCTTCTTTATTTGTATCTGTTTATGTTTTACTAGTCATAAAAACAATCATTTACAACATAAAAGTCTACACCTTCTATTGATTGGACTGTCAGAACGAACGTCATGAATTGTCAGTATTGCTAAAAACATGCCACCTTATACGGGTGTATGATACAAAAATGAAAATGAACTCAGAAAAAACACTAGCTACTTACATAGTCAGTTACAGACATAGGTACCTAATATCTAATAAACCTGTTTTACTTCTTAATCAGTAAGTATACATTTTTAACATAATTTGCTTTATCCTCTCGAAAGTTCACTTAAAATCCCAACTTAACATCAATAACTGTTGGCATCTCCAACATTTTATTTTATTTTATTTTTTTAGTCTTGCAACACTGTATGTATTTTGTCAATATAAACCTCTTTGATTTACTCTACACGTGTTTTATTCACCAGCCAGCTACACAATTAAACAAGTTTGTACAATAACTAACTTTAAAACTTTATCGTCTTCAGACACAAAGTGCGTGATTCAGTCAAATAAGACATACATAAAATTAGGAACTATTAATTCAAAACTAATGACATACAACAATTTTACTATCGAAATTCGAATTCCCTTTACACTTCTTTAACGGAGGAACCCTTTTCCACAAAATGGCGCTTCCACCGACCAGTTCAGGTCGCCCTCGTAACTTTGCCGATCGGTTTTCATAAATCGTCCACATAAATGGCTGTATGTAATTAGTAATAAATGTAATTGAATAGATAACAGCCTGCTCTTGAGTTATAAGACACTCGTTTTAGATATTGTGCTGCATTAATAAAACATTTTCATTGAATACTTTCTTTTGGATTTTATTTACAGGGTTTTAATGTTAGATTTTTTCTGTAGGCCATATTTTTGAGAGCTCACAAACATAATGAATTCGATTTTGTTTACAGTTTCTTTAATTTTGACAGTAAAACGTACTTATTGGTTTGACAAGCTTTATTGCGAAATTAGCAAGTGTGTGAAAACTAACAATAGGCGAGACGACAAAAAAAAACTAATTAGTCCGTCAGTTAAATTATCAAAAAATATTTGACCCGTGTTTTTTCTTTTGTTACGTAAACCAAAATTGACGAAGATATGACACTTTTAAAATTCTCAATACGTCACGCCTAGGTATAATTTTTAGCTAGTTCTGACGTCACGAGCCGACTGACTGACCAAGCTGACTCCCGAGTTTTGATGCGTTTTATCTTTGTCAATATTCATTGATTTACAAAAACAAAAAATACGTGTCCATTAATTTCCAATACTCTAACTGACGGACTAAATAGATTTGCAATTTTTTGATACTGTCGTCATGCCTATTGACCACAGTTCGAATAAAGACGTAAAGTTGTTATTATTAATTTATTACCTTAGTGCATACCTATTCAGTGTAATTTTCATCCGAGAACTTACTTATTATATCTATCTCTTTAATATCTGAATATCTTTACCACTTCCCACAAATCCACAGACACACTCTGTTCATATATTTGAAATACCAACTACTTGTTGACCCGGAAACCATAGAGGTGATCGTGGAAATGGTTTTCTCTTCCCCTGCAGCCTGAGGTAAGGACGTGGCCACTTGTACCTGATTACCATACCGGTACCATCGCAGTTAATGGTCCATCAATCATCGGTTTATGAATGTATTAACGATAATAAATTATGTTGAAGTTAGTTTTATTGTCAAATGTTTAAGAAGGTATCCAGGAACTTTTAATAAATAGTTTTGAGTGTGACTGGCCGCAACACACAGCCTAAATAAACAACTGAAGGCAGAATAAGAAGGATTTACTTTTTCATAAATACACACTAACGGCCGTTTTCCATAACTTACTTACGTATAACTGTTGGTCAATATGCCTACGTCCGTAGCTATCGGTGTTTCTATAAACAAAGTTAGCTTAAAATATCCTATCCACGTCACCTACCTGCCACTTCATTCATAGAAAAAATCAAAGAAAGCTTTTCTGTGACGTTTTGTTTCTAACCGTCCGTAAGCTATATGTCAAACAGACAGAAAATAAAATTTTATATGAAATTACGACTGAAACTTAGAGCTATATCTAACCTAGTCTTACAAGGTGTAAACGGACCCTTCCTAAAGCCATCAACCAGGCATTTTGTAAACTCTTAGCAAAAAATAATTTCTTTATTTTATTATTCTTGGGAATATACTTCTTTTTGAATTTGAAAAACATTGTGCTAATGCTTATTTGCAAGCGAAGTCATGAACTTAAATAGAACTTCAAGCGATAAAATAAATAACTTTAGTAATCCATCAATCAAGTTAGCTAAACAATTTGTTGGTGATATCTTCAATTGACACCAACATAATCAGTTTGTTACTTTGATGACATCAACTGGAAACAATGAATCATTGGCTGCATGTCATAATTAATTACACCTGACAAGTGAGGTATTTGTAGATGATGACATTATAATGAATAGATTCGTGTTCTGACGCTCCTGTCATCTATATGACGAACTTCATTAAGACAAAAATCAAAATGGGTTTTGCCTAACAAAATTGAGTTAGTTTTATTTTCAGGTAGAGTCTACCCGTATTTGACCCGCGTGACCCAAAGAGAAGACCTGTCGTGTGATGTCCCCGGCAGTGGAAACGTTATAGGTTGTTTAGATGGCAATGGGCTTGCCCCCTATTACATCAGATTTAAACATAACTGGCAAACTGTGGATGTACTATAAGATCCACCTCAGCTGGACTACAAGGCGTGGTCATCATCATCAGCCTATAATGTTCCCACTGCTGGGACACAGGCCTCCTCTCATCAGAGGGAATGGGCTATAATCCACCACGTGGGCCCAGTGCGGATTGGTAGATGTCACATGTCTTCGAATTTTTAGTTTTAGGACATGCCGGTTTCCTCACGATGTTTTTCTTTACCGTTTTGAGAGCAGTGGTGATGAATTAATTTACACAAAGTAATGCGCCTGTCTGGGTTCGAACCCACGGCTTACTGTTCGTAAGTCGGGGCCGCCACCACTGGGCCACCGCTGCTCTCCGATGATGTGATCTCTCTGATGTTATGATAGTTTCCTTTAAATCACGCAGCTTTTAATTAACGTTTTCAATGAAAAATTACAAAAACCACGTGTTCTCCTAATTTCCCAACCTTCCCACAATGACTTGAAGAAGTATGGCGTCTGACAAAGTCACTAGCGTAGCCTACGTCACTAAGCGACACGAGGTCATAGGTGCACGCAGCGTCGATATTTTTTATTTTTCTGACGCAACCACATAATTTTATTGTCCGTAGACAGTTTGACAGCCGGACCGTGCGGTATGTGGGTGTGTGTCGCTGCCTACGACATGTTGAAAAACCTACCTAGTTATTCTTAGGTTTGTTTTCCCTACGAGCTTTTCGTACTGTCTGACTTCCATGCATGCATTCGATTTATCGAATTTGCGTTTAAGTTTTGACTGATAAAGTTTTGTTGTTGACCATACAATATTGATGCCTTGATCGTTAAAAAAAACTCTTGCTAAAACTTACACTTACAAAGATACCACGCCTGCCACGTAAACCGCAATAAAACAATAAAACTAACGCACTTCACGCGTAATGTGGGGCACTAATGAACTGAAACATTAGCGTTTTGGGGAACACATTGGCCGAATGCACGTACCTAATGGTAATGCCCCCTCGGACAGCGAGGCGTGAGAATAACCGCTAACACACACATTACTGATTATCTACAGAGCATTAATGTGCCTCGTTCACATTTTATTTTTATCCACAATTAATTTAAAATAAACTTTTAGTGATATCGGTTGCTTTCATCTTTTAAAAATAGCATCACTCACTCATAAAAGTGTTGCAAAAATAACGGATATATCGAAGCAGTAACGTTAGATTTTAATGAGTTTCACATGAGTTACAATATTCGACAAACAATCGAATAAATAAACAGGAAACTTCCTATATCTACTTTCTCGTATAATAGAAAATTGATAGTTACCTATACAATTTCAAAGATTTACGACGTACCGGAAGCTACTAGCTTTGGTGTTTGTTCGTGGTTTTTTTAGTTACTATAGAACAATACTAAATATAAGAAGTAATTAAATACATAATTAATTGGCAGTAAAATATTAATAACCAATATTTTATTACTTTCCCATTTTATTTCTTGTATTGATTCCTCTATAAGTGATTAACAGCCATATCCGACTCCCGAGATTTAAGTACGTGTATAGTCAAACAGAACCGTAATGTGCCATACTCATTAACCTACATTAGATGCAATATTCACTATAAGCAAGGCGTGCGTGAACGAAAGCCAGCTCCGGAAGCCATGAACTTGGAGACAAGCCGACAAGCCGACCGGTACTGATACCGGTATACCGGTGCGACAGGACGACTCGTTTCCCAACGGAACAACCAATTTCGAACGCCCGACAGTCCGGTACCAACTATCGATATCAAGATTTACCTGGTGAGTCACATCACTATCAATAAAAATAAAATATGTAAATACAGATAGGCTGAAAAAAAGGGGCTAAAAAGTAAAAATACGCTTTAGCAAACTGGTCATGCAGAATACGACCAGTTTTGAATTTAGAACAAGCATTGAAATCTGTCAACCACACCATTATCTTTTGTGTAACCTATGGTTCCCAAGTATAGTGCCATTCTGATTAGTTATGTATCTACGACTATCAAAATGTTACCCTTTTCAGCGCTAAATCAAATTATAACTGCCTTGTTAATCTTGAGAACGAAGTTTATCAAATAAACTGAAAGCTTTGTAAGCAAATACCTTAGGAAGCTGGTCTATAACCTGACTTATTATCATGTTGTTTCAACTAAGATGTTAGTATTGTTAGTAGAGAGCTGGATAAGGCGGAAGAAATGTTAAACTTAAGTTAGTGGCAGATACGGCTAAGTAAAGTTGTTGATACAACCAAATATAACAATTTATGTATTCAATAAGTTAGTGTTTATTTGTAAGTGCATTGACATCGAATTACTTTCAAGCCTTATTATATGAAGTGTTAGTATAAGTTAGTAAATACTTCGTGATAATATTATACGTCATATTAGTAGCGTTAAAACTGTGTTATTTGGATTTAGTGTTTAGATTGTTAGTCACAGGGTTTTACGTCTACAAACACTTATCGTCTAAACATGGCCTTAAGATACGTGCGGATTCCAAAACATAGATTTCCATAACGTGCCAAAAGGCACTAGCTGTGGGCTTTTCCATATTAAGGATATTGTACTTTGGAACATACTACATTCTTCTCTCACCATTACAAATATTCACACGGCTGTATGATTATCATCGAAATTACAAAATTTTGAGCGTAGGCGAGTAATTGGTGTGCCCACGGCTTTTTATTTGATTGACCTGACCTTTATTGCAAACGGTAAAAATTGAATACGTCTTGTTTGGAAGTACGCGGTTATGGCAACATTGGAATAACTGTCATTATGATTTGATATTGGAATTGACGGATTGTAATGATGTCCCATGAAATTTGTTTGTGATAGATTGCTTTCTAACGGTGCTTACAGAAATTATTACTTTTTAATAAGTTTGCCTTTTGAATGCTTGGGCCATATGACTTGTAATTAATGAAATATTCATGTAATTTTATGGAATTAAAGGTACAAATAAACGAAAAAATAACATTATTATTCTTTTTCAGCAGCAGCATTAATCATTTATCATTCGCCAATCAGAAATTGAGAAAAAATAAAATAAAATAAAATTCCTATTGTTCATCAGATTATAAACTACATAACGTTTGAGTCATGTCAAACGTAATGTAACTTGTTATCTAAAATCTTTTGTTGATATTGATATCAATATCTTGCTAGAGTTACAGAAAACACAGCAAAATAAAAACTACGGAAGACATCACGTTCTTGTGAAATAATACCTTAGTTACTTGATTACAACTACACAATAGTTTCCAGGAACATAGTAACATTAGTGTAATGCTCATTCCCACATGTTCACGTTAAAGACCTGTACAGACGAGGGACCTTTTTTCACGGAAGAAAAAATCACAACTGGCTCGGTGTACCTACTCTCGTGTACACCCAGAATCTTGTACCGGTATATTTGTTTTTATAAGAAACATATATGTCTCTTATGAAACAGTCATTTGCAAAACGCATTCATATTGCTTCAAATCAGTAGACACTGCTATAAAGTCCAAGACAAGTTAAACCATTTATGTCAATTATTGGACTTTTTAAAAGCATGAGTGTCAAACTTTACAAGGAAATATAAATAGTGTTGATTCTAGTTGCCCATTCATAAAGGTACATTTATATCGTGTAGACCGAGCAAGATACTACATAATTACTCTTTTAAAATGTTTCCCTCGTCTGGACAGGCCTTTAGGAGCGCAGGCGCATAAAAATGCGCGGGTCGTGAACTCGACTGACGACACTCTTGCAGGCGGCACTACAGTTATATTTAAGTAGTTTTAGTGTTAAAATGCATTACTCAGGTACTTACCCATTTCTGTTCTAGGAAGAATGTGAAATAAACTTTCGAAGAACGGAGAAGTCACTTTTTTTCCATATTCGGTTTGTAGTTTCCAAGGATGGACTTACAAAAATGTTGGTAACATAATGAAGAATGATGCAAATTCTGGAACAAAAGAAAACACTTGGTTAAAACCTTTTTTTACATAGTTTATCTTCTTTTTTGACACAATTATTTGTTTATTTTATGAGCAGTACTTGTGATAACAACACTACATATTTTGAACAACTTTACATTTTTTTTTGTTGAAATGGCATACTATGTATTGTTGATGATTGTGAGTATGGCACAGGTGCAAAACCGTCTATGTTAATAGTTTCTTACTAAATTTTATGTTTAAAGAAATAATTCTGTATCGTCTTGCATTTATATAATTATGTATCCTGGCAGCAGATTCGTCTTCCTTGTAATTTAGTATAAATGTTAAGTGTTTTTAACTTAAACTTAATTTTAAATCATTAAGAGCTATGTGAGTTTTAATTCAAATAGATAAATTCTATTTGGATTTCCCCTACAATGTACTCGTATTATACCTACGCAGAGAATGATTAATGATCTAATTTAAATTCGCAATATTTATCAAGACAACCACTATTCAGTGTCAGGCGAATGTCAAATTGCTGTCATCATATTTGCATAGCACGGCCTGACTTGACACATCAACAAGTTTCATCGATAAATCGATAGCACAACAACGTTTTGTATTCCCATCTCTAACAACTTTCGATTCTGCATCGATCATTTAGAATCGGCATTTGAGCGAACCTCACGTGCACAATTCGAAATTTTCCGATTACGAAACGATTGGATTCGATTAGACTTTCGCTGCACGAAATTAGTTGAAAATTTTCTCCGATATCTATCAACTTTTGCGTTGCAATGATTGCTGGTAGACGGAAAAAGAAAGTCAACATCATAAACGCAATATCTATTTTATAGTACCTGCACGAATAAATGCAGCGGATAATGCAGTGCCACACTTTTTTCTTTTGTGTAGAAATGATTATAACACTTTGCCGTGCTTTTACAAAAACACAAATTAATCCTTATTCTTACTAATATTATACATGCGAAGGTAAGTTTGTTTATTACCCTTTCACGCCTAAACTTCTTTACCGATCATCCTTAAATTTTGCATATAGGTACGTTGTCAGGTGTACAGAAACGGACATAGCCTTTTACCTATTGTACTGTTCCCGATGAAAAAATCAATATTCCCACTGCTGGGACACAGGCCTCCTCTATATGAGAGGGAATGGGCTATAATCCACCACACGGGCCCAGTGCGGATTGGTAGATGTCACATGTCTTCGAATTTTTTGGTTCTAGGACATGCCGGTTTCCTCACGATGTTTTCCTTCACCGTTTTGAGAGCAGTGGTGATGAAATAAATTACACAAAGTAATGCGCCTGTCTGGGTTCGAACCCACGACTTACTGTTCGTAATTCGGGGTAAAAAATCAATAACCTTATGATAATGTATGGAGCCACGAGTCTTTCGAATAATAATTGAATTATAATATTATTACATGCAGAGTACAACCCGAATTGATTGTCAAACTCTAAATTAACGCGAGAGAACCCGCGAGCAAAAGCTAGAAATTAATACTTATTAATATAACTTCAGTAACTATTAATTATTCTGTGTTTTTATATTTTATACTTTTAATGTGCTTGTAATATTCTTAATAGTTAGATAAGTATTGTGTCTATCGTTAACATGGTGCTAAACGAAGCTTTCAAAAATTAAACACGTGCTTTCAAAAGAAGCCTACAAAACAATGAAATGCAAAGCTCAATGTAATCACCATCGGATTAAGTTCTCAATTTAAATATCCAACGCCTGTTCCACACATCGGCTCATTACTCCACGATTGGTGCTATCACAACACCTGTCAGCGTGACTGGTCGTAGTCACGCATCATGCTGCCTACCTCTAATGCAAATCAAGGTCGTGAACCCATTCGATGTATGAAACTGCCATGTTTGATACCCGGATTAGTAAGTGATGGATAAGAAACGGCTAACAGAACAGCGTTGTAAAGTTGATGTCTAAGGTGCTAGGAATAATTTGTCAACGTTCTCTTTATGTTCTTTTAATTATGGAATCGAATGTTTTCATGATATAATCTGACGTTTGAATTAATGTTGTGACATGTTTCTTCAAATGTCACAATATACATATACAAGTAATTTATTAGTAGGCGTTGATTTTAAGAAAAACAAGGGGTCATTGAAACCTAATGAAGCAAGATTAATCTAAGTTGCATATGTTATTAATTCTGATAATATGACTAGGAAGAAGAAGCGACCACGCAACAGGAACGCGCAACGAAACTGACAAACATCGACACGACTATCTCGTTCTTACAATCTAAGACCAACACTCCTCTTAAATAGCTTTATGGTACATCCATACGCCAATTATTTTATTAATAAACATCTGCCGAAGTCCCGAAGGCGATACACATTGTGAGCAGTCACAAATTGTGAGCAGTATCTTGATTGGTATTTACTTGATACGGTACTTCGAAGAAATTTATGCAATTTTACTGCAATCAATCACTTGTCGATTGATATTGGACGTGGACATTTTTTCGGCAAATTATGGCTGTCAATCTTGAGTAAATCTTGGATAATAAATTAATACATATTTGATAAGTAACTTTATTAGGAAGGTAAAAGCTTGTTTTAAGGCTCCCCCACACACAGGCGCATTTTTGCTTTTCTGCGTTTCCGCGTTTCTGTGTCCTGTGATTTTGCGATATGAGTTTTTAGTACGGTCGAACATGCTATTTGGTTTACAGTTTAACCAACAAATTACATTGTAAAATGTAAACCATATAGCCTGTTCGACCGTACATTAAGTATTAGGACGCAGAAACTCGGAAACGCAAAAATGCGCCTGTGGTCCCAGGCTTTAAGCCTTCAAGGTTTATATACGCTGTTGCAAACGTCATCCCGCAGCGTTGCAACAGCGTCGACATATCTGGAGCTCACAATAATGCAAGACCACGGAAGCTATCCCGTAACTGACCAGTGTAAGTTTTGGGTAAAAGCTTACCCAAAACCAAAGAAAGCCAAAGAAAAGAACGTAGGAGTATTTAAGTTTTGTCAGAGTGTGCTAGGCATTCTTGTCTGCCTTATTTACTAAGAATTCCAGTCACTCAAGTTCATTGATCTATCTTTTATTAAAGAAAACCTTCGCCCATACATGACAAACAAACAAAAAACATAATCCCTCGTATGTAGGTGTGAATAAAGAACCTACATACACGAAACCTCAATTATATTGTATGATATGCAGCACAGATTATAACGATTAGCAATATAATGTTGAGAAAATGCGAAACAATACAATTATTTCAGTATTAAACACAGTTTCGTATCTTGTTTTAAAATGATTTATGCGAGAAGTCAGCCCTCCTGCTGGAGTACTGCAAAATTATGGCTGATGGCTTAATCGAAGTAGACAGTTATGTGTTTACTACATATTAGAAATGTTTAATTGCCTCCATAGGTAGAACAGAGGAGCAAACCCTCGAGTAAAAGAAAATTATGTAGAAGTACCGACAAGATTTACATCTGGCAATTTGTCAGACTTCAGCAAAAAAACATTGCAGCACCCTTGCTGAATGAATCCAACCTACATTAATTATCGCTGACCGTTGTTGAATGCGATCGTGATAGGTTGCAACATTTTATTTTTGCAAGTTTTAATTTTATTTGTCATGCTATGCAATCAAAATTTAAAAAATAATGAAATGTCATTGTGACATCTGTCATCTCATTCGAAACAAAACACACGCGGCGCAACAAAAGTATAATCCGTTCATTTGTAGTTCCGCGCGTATTCTGACAATCAATCAGTTGGCTGGAAAGTCTTGAAACCACTTGGAGGTAATCTTCCCGAAGCGTGTGAATGCGGTCACGATGTTGCTCGGAGGCGGTCTATATTTTATGGTCGGTGTTGCAACTCTATGGGAAACGTACCAAAACGATGAATGATTAGAACGTTCGCCGTTTCCAATTCGATATTTGAATGTAACCGCTTTAGATATGCCCTAAGGATTTGTCCGGTAAATTGCGGTGATGCAAAATTGGTAACCACCGACAAAACATGGCGACAGTTAAGTATAATTTGACGTAAAGGGAACGAGTCATCAGAAGAAATATATTAAAGAAATAAATATTCCCAACTGCTTGGTAATCACCAAGGCATGTTTTAATATGTAATTAGGAAAATGTAAAACGACAAAGGCAGAATAATAAATTCATAATCACAGGCTTGTAGAATTACCAACTTTACAACCAGAGTCCAAGATTCAACCAGTAAACTTTTTATTCGCAATCTCGTTATTTATTATTTATCTCAATAACATCAATTAAGCCTGTTATTATTGTTACGGAATCAAGCATCCTGAGATCAAAATAACAGGCAGGATGTTACGACCACATCCGCGCTGGCGACCAAAAATAAGTATACAATTACAATACACATATAGCATTCATTTAAATTGGAAATGTGAAATTATTAACGCTTTACTTATTCAGATGAGGCCTTAAATAACTCTTGAATGATAAAAGTTGACAGCCGCTGCATTGCTGTCAATTTATAGTGAATTAATCAGACCTTCTTTTATAAGTTTTCACAAAAGTTGATAAATGGTTTGATCGTTTGTCAAATTAGCGCAGCACTACACTACTAATGGTTTATAGGACAGGAGCATGGTTCATGGCTTCGCGGGGTCAGGCCTATGGCCTAGAGATGTGCGTGCCAAGTCTCGCCCATGAGGCCAAGCCGAAGATGTACGATCACTGCCGAGTGCCGACGCGGATATACGACACGAGGCGAGAAAATACTACGGCTAGCACGCAAGGACTGCATGCACAGGGCCGGATTTGAATTGGTAAGAGGTGCATTACTTACATCAATCTTCGATACGGTTTTAAAGTGATGTGCTGATATACGGTACAGGTTTAGAACGGGAAGGTTCACTATTTACTGAATCTCATTTTATAAAGGAGGCACTTAACTTATGATCTGCCGCCTTCATAGCTTGCTTGAACTTGACAGTGGCTAGTCCTACTGGTGTATGCTATGTTGTTTTGTTGTTTTAAGACTTCCTTCTTTATTTGAACTGATTAATAATGATAGACATCTAGTTTATTATACGAGGAGCTCGTGGCTAAATAATCACAGCCGCTCTGGTCGATCTTTAGGTTAAGCCGTGCTTGCCTAGGTTGGTCTGTGAATGGGTGACCACCCTTACATACAGAGTTTCCTCCGTGCCTCGAAAAGCACGTTGAGCCGTTGGTCCCGGCTGTCATTTGCAGATCTTTGACAGTCGTTACAGGTAGTCAGTGACCCAAAAAGTCTGACAACCAGTCTTACCAAGGGGTATCGTATTACCCAGTACTAACGTAAAATACAGGTATTCAGCTGCATCAGGTTAGACTGGAAGCCGACCCCAACATAGTTGGGAAAAGGCTAGGCAGATGATGATCTAGTTTATTATACTTATTTTATTTGTTGGAATCTAGCACTGACCGTATCTTCCTAACTTTCAAAACGATTTTGTATTATCTTCGGAGTTAAAATATTCATTCGTATAGTACTAAATATTAATAAACGCGCCTCTTCGATACCGTAGCCTTATCTTTCCAACTTGCATATCGATTTTCAGTGTACACAGTTTAATATGGGCCTGTCCTTTCTCCCGTCGGGGGACATTAAATATGGCTGCAACGTCATCATTTAGCGTGCATCCGGCATGCACCTCGCACGTCCGAGTGCGGCCCTGGCAGTCACGTTCATAGACGAACGAGCGCGCGAACGCGATTGAGAGAGCATTTTGACTCCTAAATGAGTTCGTTCACACGACTTAGGTTCATGGTCGACTGTCTCTGTTTAGGATTCTCATGTAGGATGTACTGCTGTATAAGTGTGACTTATAATGGTCATTAGTATTTTATATTTATGATTGTAATTAGTGTTCCTATTGTTTATTTCCTTGCCGATGTGGCTTTGGAAACAGACTATGGATTGCTTGCTACTCCTATAATTATAAATGCAGCGACTATGTGGATAAAAGAGCTGCAAGTTTACTGATGTTACGTCTAATGTTATCTTTATTTAGATTTCATAAGCAGAAAGATACATAAACATAGGGAAATCAAAAATTTGTGGACTTAATACGCCTTAACCTCAATCAGGAGCAGATACACAACTAACTAACTTTGCCAAATTGATCGGGAATCTGCAAGATACTAATACTGACGATAAATATCATAAAACATCAACACTCTATGATCAGTAGGTGCCAATCAGTTTGGCAACAGAATTGCCAGCGTCGAAGATAAAAAGGCAATTTTTTTATTAGCAGTAACGGTACCGTGAAGATTTTAAAGAAAGATTGAGAGTTTGTAACATCATTTTATCCCAAGATGAGAGCTTTCTTTTAATTCCCAGATTAGTTTGAAGGCATTGTTAGCAGAAGAATGACGAACATGTAATTTAATTAGTTGAATATTACTTTAGATGACGGAGCACAAAATCCGTCACTCTTCAGCTCGCCCCACGCTATCATCAACAAATTCCATCAGAAGTTCATTCTCTATGGTGATCCCGTTCTAAACTATAATTACAAATGATAATTAATTTTGGAGTGACTAACTGTGTGAACCTTTCAGTTATAAATATTTATAAGTATTGTTTTGGACACCAAATGCTAGAGTTCATTAACCACTCTATGACTTATAATGCTATTGTCTTTGATGATGAGAATCTTTGTAAGAATAGCCCATTTCTATATCTCTAATTCATTGATTGAACGAATCCAGCTTTAAGTTTATTGCCAATAACGAATATGACTCATCATATGCCTAGCCTTTTCCTAACTATGTTGGGGTCGGCTTGCAGTCTAATCAGATGCAGCAGAATACCAGTATTTTACATGGAGCGACTGCCTATCTGACCTCCATAACCCAGTTAGTACTGGGTAATACTGTACCCCTTGGTAAGACTGGTTGACAAACTTTTTGGGCCACTGACTACCTGTATAAACGACTGTCAAAGATCTACAAATGACAGCCGGGACCAACACTGCTTAACTAGTTTTCCGAGGCACAGAGGAAACTTGGTATGTAATGGGTGGTCGGTCACCCATCCACAGACCAACCTAGGCAAGCATGGCTTAACCTAAAGATCGCCCCGAGCGGCTGTTATTATTTAGCCACGAGCTTCTCTTAAAACGAATATGACTATTGAAATATTAATGTCGCATCTTTTGTCTGTCCCAAGACTCAATATAAAAAAGTGATTCGAAAGCAGTTGATATGAATGATTAAAAATAACTTACAAAACAGAAAAGAAGATGGTTAATCGTTATATATATGTAACAACAATTGTTAAAAAACTATAACCAACACGGCTTTGAAACTATAACCAGTTGTACAACACCGAACATACCTACCAATTACATAAAATTATTTTTTGTTCAACAATTTCGAGATGTAACAACCAGCCAATTACGCGTTCCGTGTCACCTACAAATGCAAATCGTTGTGGAAACCAGTAGCGGCCGCGGGACCGATATCGATTTACATAATAATATGCCATTACCGAATATCATCACGCGTACCGATTGATCGTCTTTAAACAATCGATGCAGCGATGGAAATATGAATTTGGAATATTTGGTACACAATACGATATGCGTATAGTCACAGTACATGCTATAAAATGACGTATAATGTTATACAGGGTTAGTCTTCAATGACCGGCCAAAATTTAAAATTTAGATCTAGATATCAAACCAAAAGTGTATTTTCTATATTATTGTCGAAAAATATAAAATAAAATAACAGCATTCATTTGAAAGTGTCCTAAATCATAAACCTAGTGGGAATCAATGCACTTGTGTGCGTGCATGCACCGCCAAATGTATGTGTGTGTGTGCTAACTGCTACCTCTCTAGGCTGTTGAACTGAATTGTGCTGTTGTAATATCCACACTTTTGCTTTGTAATATCCACACTTTTGCTTTTTAGTGGTGGACAGGAATGAAATTGTATTTATAAAAATGTTGTTTTTTTTTTCATTATATCGAAAATATTATCGATTCTATACCATTTCTGAAAATTTGGCCGGTCATTGAAAACTATCCCTGTGTAATGACATTGAGTTTACTATTCACAAATACAATATTTACAACTCTGGTTTCTTGTTTAAACTCAATATGCCTTGAAGATAGTACTAATAAAGTAAAACATTTGCTTATATTCTTACTATCTTCAATAGTTTGAAATCGATTTCTACGCTCGTCGTCTGGTCTTTGTTCTTGATTGATCTTTTGTTTAGATTTAAATTCGTTATAAAATAAATCATTGCTTGTGTCTGTCGTATCAGTTTTCTTAACGCCATTTGCTTCTAAAACAACAATGTAGTATTTAATTTTATTGACATAAAAGTTCTAATATGATATCATATCCCACGGTTTCTCGATCGTACCAGGGTATAGCTCTCCCCATTGTATATCTTTCCCACAACGTCTTATGAAACGTGAAACCAATACTCGTTGGAACTTATTATTTTTACCAGCGATTTTCAAATAATTTAAGAATTTTTTTTTTAAATTCCAACTGCATTCTCTTTTGACACATGAATTATTTGAAACTGTTTCTCACACAATACTCAAAAGCTTTGTTGACGGTTATGAAGTACACGGTATGTCATTTATAGATGAGATTAATGAAAAAGAGATGAATAGTTTCATCTCCATGATCTAATTAGTGTCTATAATAGTCCACGTCTACTTCGTGACACTGATACTAACCGTATCTAATAAATAAAAGATGATGCCAAAAAAATTTAGAGCCAAAATTCAGGCAGTCGAATTTCTCAGAATGTATTGTATACTGACAGAGGAAGTAAATATGTTCTATAATTAAAGGCATTAGTCATACCGTAGACTATTATTTCCTCGTTTATCAAGATCGAATCTCGGTTGTCCACTATGTTGGTATTGTAATCGATCCAATTTAAAATAACAGCATTAAATAGTCTTTGGTCAGTCAAAAAATATAAAACTGCTTGATTCCACAACGTGTAATTATGATCTTTAGTCGCAAGGATTAATTTTGTAAGGGTTAAATAACCATAAAATTAATTAAGAATTCCGTGTCTAATTCAACAATCAAAATTCCAATTCAAACATCGGCTGCTAAAACGATCCGACGGATGAGAGTGCTAACTATTCTGTAAAGTGTAGACAAGCCGCAACAAAATCGTAAAATTTACATACCACGGAAACTACAACCTTATTTCTTGCATTTATGAATGATATTTGATGTTTTAGAAGCAAAACATACATTTGTTTTAAGAGGAGTACAAATCGTGGACGGTAAACAGAATTGGAAAGCAAATACGGCTTTGTGGTCGATTCACTGTACAAACATTTCCATCCACGGTCGAGCAGAATGCTCGGTATTTAGCCCAAATATCCTAGCGGTGCATAATTGCATAACAATAAAACGATTGTATCTGAGTTTATGTGGGAGATTCTCTCAGCATTCCTAAAATTTCCATCTCTGTTCCCACATTAACGAATTCTTGTTTCAAAAACTTGAAATCATTTTAGAATGATTCTGGGGTGCACATTCTTGATTTTACGGAATTGCTTTTGTTTTAACTTTGACGACTTAAAGTCTTCTGTCTGTTGGTTTGAAAGTATTGTCATTAACACTTATTTACTTTTGGTTGAGTCATGTCCATAGTGTACTTCCACCTTATAATAAAATTTACAGTAAGCACACACTTAGCTCCCATGAATGAGCACCCAATATAATTAACAATTTAATAGTTAATAAAATCCCAATCGATCACAATGAAGATATTAATTAATTTCACACTTATAAAAATTGACGACACTGAGGTGCTAATATTAACGTCTTTTAATCTGAAGTTTAGCACTTACTGGAGACAAAAGTACCAATTATAGTAAAAACTCTTAATTTTCTCAACAAATCACTTGTATGGACAGTAGAGGTAGTGGTAATAAACTTGCCAATTGAACAATTACTATGTGAAATGGAATTTCTAACGTCAAATTAATATTGTTAATTGTCCACGCGATTCTTAAAGGTGGTCCAAGCACAGTTTCAATGGCAATTTAGTCACGTCCACCAGCGATTTACGAAGCTAGTAACTGAGCAAATGAATAGTATTTTTTATGATTTTCCTTCCTTACAATATCAAACATATCATTGTTAATTTTATTTACTTTGTGAAGTTTTCCTTGATGATCTAAATTGTGCTGAAGGTTGTTTTGAGTTGATTCATCTACGTGAACGGGTATATTAGATGGGTCCTTTTCTATTCAGATAAATGCAGCTTTTTTTCGTCTGCAGTTTCTTTTAGTTTTACAAAATCTTTATTGTTTTCTATTTTTTTTTTTTTTGGAATTCCTTAACACTATTTTTTTTTACTTTTTTTTTTTTGTACATCGTCTTATATGTTAGGATGACGTTTATTGTTATCTCTACTTTTGTCTATTCATCATCTTCATTATTATTTAGCCCTTATCCCAATAGGCTAGTTTCCACCATCAATAAATTGCAAATCTATTTATTCGGTCAGTTAGAGTATTGGAAAATAATGGACACGTATGTTTTGTTTTTGTAAATCAATGAATATTGACAAAGATAAAACGCATCAAAAACTAGAGTGGGAGCTCGTAACGTCACAACGCACTAAAAATTATAGTACAGCGTGACGTATTGAGAATTTTAAAAGCGTCGTATCTTCGTCAGTTTTGGTTTACGTAACAAAAGAAAAAATACGTGTCAAATATTTATTGATAATCGTACTGACGGACTAATTAGATTTTTTCAGGACAAGCCTATTCATTTGGGGTCGGCGCAGCATTTCTTGTTCCGTATTTCTCTTCTTGCCATATAATCCTTCACACAGTCCATCCATCGTTTCGTTTGTCTTACTCTACTCTTATACCCATCCAAATTCATACTCAAAACTTTGCTCACGACATTCACTCACCACAAAATAAATAAACTATTTATGTTGATGACCATGTGCGATGTTCATGTACAAGTGTTCCATAGCGGAAAAATCTTTTTATCCTTTAAGATCACATCTCATAACAAGATGCCAGTTACGTCAGAGTGACCGTCAGCTCTGACGTCACAATCTCACACGTTCAATATTGACAATAAACATCACAAACCGTTTGCGCAGTGTTCACTTGATTTTGTAAAGCAAATGTTTAGAATGCGTTAGACGCATATCAATGACTGGAAAATAAATATCTCATTCAACTTTATCGTATTATTAATATACTTTCTAAACAAACAGCTATGTTAACTGTCGGTCCCTATTACGAACTATGTTAGCCGTCGGCCAGTAAGTAGTAAACTTTATACTTATGCAGTTGTAAAGTATTAGTAGATACTTTACAAATGCAGCTTTCTCTCTTAAATGCATATAGAACTAAGATATATAAGAGAACTAGACACGAGAAAGGTGCCTAACGACCTGTGTGTACTAAGTACGAACAAATATTATGCAATGACTTCTTCCTAGGTTGTTGTAGTACATGCCTGCGACCTTTAAGGTAAAGGGCGGTAGTCGGGAACAGTTGGCGGACGGGTGCGCGCGCACCTGCGCAGGCACATGTCGCCCCCCACCCGGCGCACACGTGCCCACAATGAACGTATCTTTTTATCTTTTTTTATTTTAAAACGGATCTGCGTATCCCTGTAGGTTAGATGCTGCAGCTGATCTTTTTCCAGCTTTATATTAACCCTTCGGAACGTAGATCTACGCGAGACACAATGGCTTTTTAATTGTGTCTATAATTACGGCATACGAGTGGATAAATAACCTCTTTGGATCTTTTTAAACGAAAGATGTCTCCACGTGTGAATGTTACTGCATAGAACGGCTTGCTGATGTCATGAAAGGGTCTTTCAAGGTTGACCATTGAATATTTACCATTATAGTACGCCGTCGGCATTGAGCTAAGTGTAGTTTTCTTGTATTTTATTATTGTGACCGGTTCTTTTTGTACATTAACAATTATTTTATTAAAAGCATGAGTAATGATTCAGCTTCCGAATCAAACTAGATTTTTAAATCAAGAATTCTTTGTATCACAAGATTATAATAAGCAGTTACAGCACTTTGGTTCAAGATCATAAATTACAATACACACAAAACGCATTGAATTCGCGCCCTTTCTGCAACTATTCATTCTGAATCAATGGATCGGTTTTACTACAAAAAATAACAGTTCAAGGTCTTGAAAACTTTATACGTTACATTGATAAACTCAATTAACGTTGAGCCGATAACTAGAAAACACGAGAACTCGTTGAGCTAACTGTTAGCCTTACCACACCACAGTGACACACATAACAAGCTACCATGTCACACAGTGGGAAAAAGTGGGAAAACTGGACAAAAATGCGCACAGACTAGTAGCTGTCGCTATTAGCTGAATAATAATGTTTAACTAACAGTGTTACAAGACTGATTAATGGAGGCACCCGATCCAATTATTTAATTTTTACAATCCAATGATTTAGAGAACAAGTGGATATTGGTAAAGTGGTATTTTTGGTAAAGTAGACTTTATGTGCGTAAGGGTGGTAATAGCCATCAATTATTTTGGCCATGTGGATAACTATAAAAGTGGAGGAAGGCCCAAAGAAACGATGGATGGACGGTATGAAAGATGGGATGGCTAGAAAGGGGGTCACTGCTGAGATGACGATTAACAGAGTATGAAAGAGTAGACATGCTGCGCCGACCTCATATAAATTGGGATAAGAGCAGCTAACTATCGTGTTAATTGAATTATAAATGTTATCATCATCATCATCATCAGCCTATAATGTTCCCACAGCTGGGACACGGCCTTCTCTCAATGAGAGGCAATGGGCTAAAATCCACCACGCGGGCCCAGTGCGGATTGGTAGATGTCACATGTCTTTAAATTTTTAGTTCTAGAACATGCCGGTTACCTCACAATGTTTTTCTTTACCGTTTTGAGAGCAGAGGTGATGAAATAAATTACACAAAGTAATGCTCCTGTCTGGGTTCGAACCCACGACTTACTGTTCGTAAGTCGGGGCCGCCACCACTGGGCCACCGCTGCTCGCTCTATAAATGTTATAGTAAGATGTACTTAATTGGTGTTCTAATCGAATGTTTTTAGTTTTCAAAAGTAAATAAGATAAAAAATGACGATATAATTTTATTTTAAAGTTCGTTTAAAGTTTACATAAGTTCAATAAACTTTCGTTGCAGAAAGTTTTCGCACTTTTACGAATTTAATTTAATAATCTGCATGTAAGAGATTCGGTAAGGTGCGAAATTATCGATTTTATCGATACAATGTGTCGAAATCGATACTTATTTAACATTTTAAAGCGATATTGCCACACCAAAGCAGTGCTGGCACAGCAGGTCACTGGTCAAAACCAATAATTGCTAATAAATGGTACTTTTTAAAATTTTAAGTGTCTGTAATCACAAGAACTGTTATTGTCAAAGTTAACTCATAAATTTATTAACTCTCTACGCGAGTCTTTAATGACATTTTTACAAAATAACTTTTACTCAACGGTTTGGATATTTTTGTATGGAGCCTGGCCTGCTTAACATCCGCCATTTTAGTTTATTTTCAAAAAAGCAGCCATGCCTAAAACAATAGCCGGCATTTAAAAACGAATATAATGGCGAAAAATTTGAACCCCTTTGTTATAACTAATAGGGCAATACAGTAAATAAATTCTGTTACGATTTATACCTATAGGGTCTCCTTTCTAAAATAATACTGATAAAAGGCACTTATAGATGAGCCATCGACCTCACGCGCGCCAATCCGAGAACGGGATTCAAATATCGAATGTCGATGGCGGGTTCGAGCGCGGCCGTATTAATTTACTTTTAAGCTTTCCTTATTAACTTAAGGTTTGGTGTTGTACAACCTCCTTGGTATTATATTTTAAAATTAATACCAAATATTTAGATACGACTCGTTCAATATGCTTGTGTGCTAAGATTTTGTCAGTTGCCAAAATTATGCAAGAATTAAAGTTATTCAAATAAAAAAATAAATTAAAAAAATATATAAATAGGTACTGCTTAATAATGTCAAAAGAATAGGCTCGATCTCAATGCTTATTTTGCTTCTAGGCAATTAATTAATCTTTTAATTTATACAATCGCCATTACGATTTTTTTTTGTTTACGAACCTAAAAAAATATGCCTACTAGCATTTCGCGATTAGTTATTGCTAAGCAAACTAAAAATAAAATAACGAACTTTGACCAGCGTGAATACTAAAAATATGCACCCATTCTGCATTTTAATTGGTTACAAGTAATTATTGATGCAAAATTGTGAATATTTATGTGTATTAGATACATCGTTGGCACTGTTTAATTATCATACCACAGGATAAATAAAATAGGTAAGAACACTAAATATCTAATAAGACAATAGAAACAAGAGTAATTAAAAACAATACGTAAGTACTTAAATGTACTGAATATAGGTACAACATGCATACAACCCTTGTTTTAACACTACGTTATATTTTCATTGCATTTAACATGAACAGCTGAATATTGTTATTGCAAATCTGCCCACCTCACGTCGTCAGAAAATACTTAAATATTAATATAAAGACCTCGTTTAAGTCTATTTACTTCTAAATTAAATGAATTTTATAGACTTTACGTTTTAAAATTACGATTCATTCACGACGCTATTTAGTTTTATACTTTAATATTAAAGTAACATTTGAGCCACGTGTATGCATGGCAGTTAAGAGAGTAATTAAATTACCTCGATTCAAAAAATATTCTAAACTCTTCCAAAATTACTTACATAAACCGAAATAAACAGCACACCTGAGACCTTGGACTTCGATTAGACTACCATAGCCCGCACTTAGTTCACAAAAACTCAATAGAAACCAGTTCTCAATCCATTGCGGCACAAGTTAACACTAAGCACTAGAACACACGACTGACCTCTTCGATGTACAGCGCAGAAGGGAACGGAATCGTTTTGGAATGTAACTTGAAAGTGTCGTGGTAGGGGCAGTCATCGTTGCGTGACGACTAGGTACGTTCAGAAACACGTCACGGCAATTACCATGTCCCTCGATTATCATTCTTGGCGAAGCATTATTCGTCTATCGAGCATTTTTGGTTAAAAACTTGAATCGGTATGTTGGACGTTGGACATGACATGGATTTAACTGGCTGTCAGAATTATTTTTGAAACCTTAAATTTTCAGGTGGTTTTATTTTAACTCGGTGATTTATTCAACCATACTTTTACAGTTGCAGACACAACAAAAACAATAAGATAGTACTTACCTACTTAATTACTTGAGTCATCTGGTTTTATAATATTGAGCACATTTTCTTCATTATATACGTATATTTTTCAGTTATCCGTGCGGTTACTTTTGATGACATGTCAAAAAAATAGAGCTGTCATCGACAATTCAAATGGGTACATTTGAAAATCTAAATGGCCAGCAATTCTGTGTTCTCATTTCAAATTGTAGGTATGACAACTATTTTTATTGTTGCTGGCCAGCGCGATGACAAAAAGTTAAATGTTTTGGGGCCCGCATCCATGTAATGAGTTTGGATGACGTGTTTCTATTTCGAATGCACTACAGTCTACAACACAGAAGCAACACAGACTTGAAAAACTTGTTAGAAACTTACCAAATAATTTGGAATTTGCATTCACGTCGCCATGATGTTGGAAATCCCATAATTCTGAAACAAAGAAAACAAATTATTAGTTACAGCGTAAAAAGACTGCTATACATGTTTTTTTCTCCAAATTTATAGATTTTACTCGCGAAAAATACTGTTAAATTATTATTGCTGTTCAATCTACCGCTTAAACAGTTTCCTCAAAATTCCTAGCACTAATTTCCCTACGTAAATTAATCGCTATATCTAATACAGTATATAAGTTCGAAACACCACGCGTCTTTATGTAAATATTTAAGAAAAACGTTCATTGTTTTGTAAATCCACTCAAATAGTTATGTAAATTTTAACAGCAATAGAAAAATCTTTCAACTTTGTAAGAGTTCGATTTTTTTTTATGATTGAAGTAGCCAGCAATCATAGAAAATGCTAATTTGAGATTTATATCGTAAATAACTTTAAAATGATGGCGTTGGACAATGTTTAGCTTACAGTTACTACTCGTAATGTTTCTATTAAGGGGCTCCCCCATGGCCCACTAGCGCCACTTTAGTATAAAATCAGAACTCGTTAAATACACAATTAATATAAAATCTGATTGACAAAATCAATGCTTTAGAGTTCTAGATTATTGACGTTTATTTAATTCATTAAAATATACTTCACTGTAGTTACAGTTAGAAAAATTGCTAAAAACGGCCGTTTTTTTCCATTTTGTATCTGTAACGACAGCGAGCTATGTTTCAATGAGTTAAGCAGACGTAAATAATTTAGAAGACCAAATGATTGATTTTATCAATCAGATTTTATATTAATTGTGTATTTAATTTAACGAGACCTGAATTTTTTACTAAAGTGGCGCTAGTGTGCATAGGGGAGCCCCTTAATAGAATTAATTAAGCAATGGATAAAGAAATGGTGTTTTATGTTTTAGACGTGGGATTGGGCAGAATTATTACTAACTTAGAGCTTTTTTATACTTTCGGCTCAATTATAGAATTGTCAATCTTAGTACACACGGCGACACATCAAGCTATACATGTCCAGTATAACATGGCCTCGCTTTGTATAGATTTCCTGTACAATGAGAGATCCGCATACACCGTTTGTGTAGCTTGTTTGGTCGTCATGCGTACCTAGTTACTTCATCATCATCATCATCATTTTAGATTACAAACAATGTCTCAACTTGTTAAATAACAAGCCTGTGATAGTCCATATAACACAAAATATTCGCTTCTATTCGTACTTTAAAATTCACAACCAACATAATCTTCTACCAAAGAACAATGCACTATCATATCAAACAATGTTTTCTAAAATTTCCACAATACAAAGGCCCAACACCGCTAGTAAAACGTCATTAATTCAAAATAGTTATTTATCGGTCCATTATATATAGGCGCGCGCGCATGCTGACGGTGGGCTCGCTATTGTGATGCGCTCGCCACCTCATTCCTATTGTGCTTCTCTGATATCTGCCAGCATTTATTATCTCTTGGTATTGCCGAAAGTCTGACAACCAGTCTTACCAAGGGGTATCGTATACCTAGTACATAACTGGGTTGTGGAGGTAAGGTAGGCACGCCACTCACCACTCCATATAAAATGGAGCCGATCCCGACATAGTTCGGAACAATCTTGGCACATGAGTGTGATGTCTTGGTATTCCATTATGGAGCTTTTCTCTAATTTTTATTTTAATAATAACACATTTGGTTTTTGCAGAGTGTAGAGATATCAGTGGTGTTGCAAAATCTATTATTTATAGATATTGTTGCACTTTAAACCCGATTATAGCAAAGCCGAAAAGAAGGTTTATGATTCCTGCAAGGTAAACGCTACGCTCGCTACGAAAACGCTACGCCAAGTAGCTACGGTAATTTATATGCTCCAAAAAAGAAAATCTTTCTTCTTAAACTAAATAGACTTGCGTTTGATGTACGATGACGTGGCCTAGGGTGGAGCACGCTTGCCTAGAAGTAACCGAATCACTCGAACTTTAAAGAGATCTAGATTATATTGATCGTGAAACAGAGAACAAAATGGCTGCCATTTGCAAACTCTTCATTATTCAAATGATTAAATTAGTAATATTAGGAACAAATTCTATGAAGTAGTAAATAAAGTAGCAGTAGGCAATAAATATAAAATAACCATATTAAAGCTTAATACATTATTTCCCCTAACAGATCAGCAGTTCATTACGATCGCTTCCATTCAATAAATCTATACCTGCGCCGGCGCCGACGCGGTGGAGCTTTCAAAGCTTTGTCCCGAGGCATACGCTACGATCCTTATAACTGATAACGCATTGTATTATAACCTAACTGTTTTCTAACTACGAATTTGGATCATAAATCCTATACTTGATCCAATACAGTATATTGTATTTTGAATTTACGGATATAATTTTCTTCTAAAGATTTACGATGTGGATGAAAGAAATGTACTAAGGTAACTTATTGATTTTGTTTATGTTTTTTTTACTGATACACCTTCTTGCTTCACTATTTCTTGTTAAACAAACAAGTAGATAGTACAATAGATTTTAACGTATTATCCAACTAAAACATTAATTTCACTCTTATTTAAAACTAGCTGATGCCCGTGGCTTCGCCCGCTACACAAATTATATACTAAAACCTTCCTCTTGAATCACTCTATCTATTAAAAAGCCCTCATCAAAATCCGTTGCGTAGTTTTAAAGATCTAAGCATACATGGGGACAGACAGACGCGGCGGGGGACTTTGTTTTATAATATGTAGTGATAGTGATAGTGATGATGATGATAATGTGATTTTATTCTCTGTAATTCATCTGCCTAGCCTTTTCCCAACTATGTTGGGGTCGGCTTCCAGTCTAACCGGATGCAGCTGAATACCAGTATTTTACATGGAGCGACTGCCTATCTGACCTCCACAACCCAGTTAGTACTAGGAAATACGATACCCCTTGGTAAGACTGGTTGGTTGTCAGACTTTTTGGACCACTGACTACCTGTAACGACTGTCAAAGATCTACAAATGACAGGCGGGGCCAACGGCTTAACATGCTTTTCGAGGCACGGAGGAAACTCGGTATGTAATGGGTGGTCACCCATCCACAGACCAACCTAGGCAAGCACGGCTTAACCTAAAGATTGACCTGAGCGGCAGTTATTATTTAGCCACGAGCTCCTCTCCGATCTAATCATTTTATTCCCTGTAATTATTTTGCTATAAATAAAAATAAATTTAAGCCCATCATTGTTAATATCTATTAGATTAAAAGGGTCTCCTCGAAAACAAACACAAAATTCCTGTAACTGCATTTCCGAGTCCCGAGGAACAAAATAAAAAAAAAACACTGACAACCGGGAAACGCCAGAGAGTTTCGCGCCATTTCTTTTTTTTTTTTATTTAAAAAGGCGCGAGTTCTCGTGTGACCTTTCCTCGGCTTCCGAACACGACCAGGTTTTTGCACAAAAATGAATGGCGGCGGAGGATAGAAATCTTTCTCACGCCTGGTACCATGGGAAATGACTTGAAGTGACGCGCACTCTTGTATCTTATAAACTGCACTGACTTTTAAGTACTCGTGCAATTTGACTGCGATAAGTATATTTTTGTTCAACGCTTCTACCTTTATTTTGACTGTTAAAATGTTTATTGTTTGCCATCAAGAAGTTTCAAGCTGACCAAAATTAGCAAGGTCAAATCAGACGAATTATTCGGTCATTGCTATTTGAGAATTCATAATGCAATCGATATCTAATTGCATAAGAGTCATTAATACCTCAACAACGGTCAGTTTAGATTAATCGATTCTAAACTACACTAATCCTCGTTTGTACTTAAAATATCATAAACGTGGTGAAAAAACTAAGCTACAAAGTTGAAATTATTTGCTAATCTTGCCGTTTGTAGGTATGTTTTTTCTTGAAAATCGTCTAAAACCGCAGCAAGGCTAGATAAGGTAGTGGGGATAGGATAATTAGGGGAAGTGGTGGGGCCGGGTCATTGACCGGAAGCCTCCGTTGATCCGCCGGCAGATGGCGTCACCGACAGAGTAGTTTAGTTTTTTACCGAGCCTCACTTTGTCTCCCACGTTCAGTTCTCAGGTAGGTATAATTATGATGAATTTAAATTTTATTGACGTTTCAGACTATTTGTGTTTAACTATGACTGACGTTTTTGATAATAATTCAGAGCTTATTAGTTGAGTCATTCATATTTGTGATTGATGGAATCAGCTTTAGCGAAAGATATAGTAATGATATGATTGTTGTTTATTTTTTTATTGCAGAAACAAATAAAAAAAAAACACTCTTTGGTAGATCTTTAAAAATAACTATAGAACCTTATTGTACCTAATTATCACTTGTTTCGATGAAGGAAAACATCGTGAGGAAACCAGCATGCCTGAAAGATATTTCTTGACGGCATGTGAAGCCAAGTCAGAGGCCCACGGGCGGCATAAAAACTCTGACACCAGGTTACGGCTCGTACACATAAACACGATACGACGTCGCATCGTGCTATGACGCGGCATCGTTTCACGATGCGATGTCGTATCGTGGGAATCTATATCAAAACAAGTAGCAATAAATCTGCAGTGTTCGCAGAAAATAGGTCGTATTTCCCTGGTTATAAGTAGGTTTGTCTTCAAACATAGATTCCCACGATACGACGTCGCATCGTAGTTCGATGCGACGTTCGTATCGTGTTTATGTGTACGAGCCTTAGGCACTAGCCACACAAAAAAGACGAAAGATGAAGAGACTTTACCCTATAAGCAAATCTTTATTTTTTTATTCACCGTCACCAAATTGATAAACTAACTTATCCAAACATCAACGCATCACACCAATCAGAACGCGTAACCGTACTCTTATTTCGGTAACAGTCGATTGTTTCGTGCGTTACACACAAAAATTCATACGACTCATTCAAAAACAATTACAAATCTATTGTACACCACTCAATAACACTAACGTCATCTAATATACAAAAGTTGATTGGCAACCGTAGTAGCTAGCACCGGCCGTATCGTAGTACAATACCACAATAAAAACATCACTTTTCAATACGTCTATAATTCTCTTTGATTATGATTATACGACGCTTATTAAGGCAATTATTGAAGATATGGATAACATCTATTGTGAGGTTTAGATTAGCATAGGTTACGTCAGATGGACGTGGGAAAGATAGGCATATACGAGGTGCCAGCTAGTACGACAATTTCAGGGAAGCCAAAAGGTTGAAGTAGTGATATCTGATTATTATTAATCTTGAGAGCATAATTATACAAGGAGTGTTATTCTTAGTTAACTTAGTAGGGAGAACAGACGCCAGCACATCAAGCTACCCAAAACTGACAAATTTTCCTAGTCAACCTTGAACCTAATGCTTTAGGGATAAAGTTAAAAATCTATTAAAGAAATTTGCTTGATGTGCTGGCGTCTGTACATTAAAAGAGCGTCAGCGGGTAATGATAACCATAGCACCGACATTCAGTACACCATGTACAGTCAATTCTGCGAAATGGCTGATCTTTTTGCTTATGCAAGAGCTACGAGCTCTCATACTAGACTGGACTGATATTACTCAGTCCCCAAATAATGACAGTACTCAGATCCAACCTGTCCCTTTGCTGTCGTCCCCCAGCGATGCCCGATAAGCGGAGGTCCGTACCCCGCAGGGGGTGCCCTTAGCGTGTAGTCGCTTAGTTTGTAAGTTTTTGCCCTGGCTGGAGGCCTTACACTCAAGGCCCCCACAGGATAGTCCAGTTAAGCAGACGACCACCTCTCTAGGTTGAACTGCGAGATGCCATTCATAAAAAAGGGGGGACCTCAAACGGACTTTTTTCACAAAACCGGTGAGAACCTCGCATTGCTCTCATTGTAACGCCCGAAGGTCTTCCGAGATGAAGTTCAAAAAGACGATTTTGTTGTCCTTAATGACATAAAATGTGGCCACCGCGGGCTGTTCGCGTAATTTACATTTAATTGTACGGAAATATTTGTGACCAGTTAAAGCGAGTCTAGCTGTGTTAGCCAAATTGCAGTGATTATGTATATAGTGTATGTGTACATGCAAACGGTGATATGAGTTTACGGGGACATCGTCCAAACTACCCATTTCATTTCAACTTTATTGTAATCACGCTAAGTTTCTTTTCGTTCGTAATTTATAAATAAACCCAACCGGGTTAAGACTACATTACACTCCGAGTTTCCTCCGTGCCTCGGAAATCACGTTCAGCCGTTGGTCCTAGCTGTCATTTATAGATCTTTGACAGTCGTTACAGGTAGTCAGTGACCCGAAAGTTTGACAACCAGTCTTACCAAGGGGTATTGTATTACCCAGTACTAACTGGTTTGTGGAGGTCAGTCAGGCAGTCGCTTGCTCCATGTAAGATACTGATACACAGCTGCATCCGGTTAGACTGGGAGCCGACGCCAACGTAGTTGGGAAAAGGCTAGGCCGACTTGGCAGATGACGAATCCCGATACTAGTATTTTTTAGGAATTGAGTTTCAAAAATAATTTTAGTAAGCTCTGGTAATTGCTTTTTTTACCCTCAATTTTGTTTAAAATATGTTTCATGTAGGCAGGCACAAATACTAATCAAATTGATTTAATTTCATTTCTATCTCTACCTACTGTTTTATAAGCTCTAAACATTTCAGTAATATTAATGTCTGTGACCAGTGAAGGGCTAAAATTGTTGTGACGGCAATATTAATTACATAAACGTCAAATAAATAATAAACTTTAATTGACATCTAATATTTGTGACGCTTTCCAACAAAACGACACTATTATTTTCATTCATTTGACGTAAACAACTTTTAATGCAGTTAACTAGGTAGAAAATAATTGTATGGGAATCAAATTTTTAAGAAAGCTTGGCTAACACCACCATATTCCAGAGACAGACCTTGAACCTCAGCCCTACAGAAGTGCATTAGACGGATATTACCCTTACCCCTGTGTTTCGCTGTTTACCCATTGACCTTCGGATATCGCAAAATACGAAAGATATAAACGCTTCCTAGAAAATATTTTAACAAGGTAAATAAATAACCTGTTCTAGAATTCTTTTAAAAACAAATGATTGACAACACCCATAAGACCAGTCTTTTATTGACACACTGGCCATTTACACACCCAATAAATCCTCCTTCCAAACTTAAAAGCAATGGCATTAAGCAAACAAACCTCTTTTTTTCTCTTCTAAATTCAAAAGCTACACACGGCCAGTCTGGCCCTGTCATTGGCGTAACGGTACACCCAATAGATACTATGACTGCGCATGATTCCTTTATAATTGAGAATCACTCTGTGCCTGGTGCCTGTACAATTTAGTTTTGGTCGTCACGAGTTGTCTACTTATGCGTGAGTACAATTTTGGGTCTTTTATTTGGATGCTTGTTATGAAACAGTAACTACAGTGCTAGTTTGGTTTAGATACTTGTAAAGTTGAAAATGTTAAGTAGGATAGGACTAAACTGTCAGTTTTAACGCTAAAATCAATGATTTGGAAAAGAAAAACAAGATTACGAAACATAACAATAGTCAGAGACAAAAATCCTAAACAATCTTTTTATATGCAAAAACAAATTATATTACTTAAATCAACTCAATCAATAAACAAACAATCACTAAATGTAAATTGTTTAAAATGACAGCTGTTATGTAGGAATGTACATAATTATGCCGATAATTTATTAATACTATATTTTTTATAGTTTAAATTAATTGGCCCTAATTAATACCCATATTTACATAATTATCGTAAAATACTGACTGTTTATATATGCATGTATAAATTATTTATTTCGATGTGACCAAAACTACTAGTCCCTTTAGTTTGGCAGCTGTCATTTTTGTCAAATTAGATAATGGTTTCGGTTCTGTTGTGCACAAACTAAACTTAATTTAGGCTATTGCTATCTTTTTCTCTCTAATAAAACGAGAAAGAGACGGACGTAATTTAGAGCTGTCAAGTTTAGTTGGAACTAATATTTCCATACAATTGAAGGGTACACCTAAAAACATGTCGACTAAAATCACGGTGAAGCGCAAGGCATAAACTAGTTTGACATCTCTAACTTAGTTCATAGCTATAGCCGTCCTTTTCTCGCACTGCCTTTTAGTAAAAGATAGCAATAGCCTAAATTAAATTTAGTTAGTGCACAACAGAATCGATACCATTGGGTGTCGATTCTGTTGTGCACAAACTAAACTAAGACATGTTTTTACGTGCACCCTTCATTTGTATGGAAATATTAGTTACAATTATATTTGACAGCTCTAAATTACGCCCGTTTCTTTCTCGTTTTATTAGAGAGAAAATAGCAATAGCCTAAATTAAGTTTAGTTTGTGCACAACAGAATGGACACCAATATTTTATGGACTAAACAAGTTTTTTTGCCCATCGTTTGGAAGGATACTGTTAACCAATCTCGGGAAAAACAGCAACAATATCAACATCTCACAAAAAACCCAATACATTATAGGCAGTTTACTAATACCCAGTAAACTTGTAAAGTACTAAACTTGCATGTTAACTAAATCTTTACTGTAATTACCACAGCCCCGGGTACGCCAAAAGCAATAAAAGTCTTGTTTATCTCCTACCGCTATTTTAGACAAGACTATTTTAACATGCAGACTTTAATAGGACGTTACGTATTCATCAGGAATACGGACCCCGGGTAAATGTTGATACACACATCAACGTAATCTAGGGATATTTTAGTAATTTTTACCTATCTAAGTAATATCACTCTTATCAACATCATCTTTCTGCCCTTGTCTCATGTTACTTGGGGTCGGCGCAGCACTTTTTTCTTTCATTCTCCCTTCCATTTACTCCTTTTTATTTCATATCATTCCTCATACAATCCATCTATCGTTCCTTAGTCTAGCTGTCCCTCTCCATCCATCAACATTTATATTCATTTGTTTTCGTTCTTATTTTAAATAAATATTCTTGGACGCGTGTGATGACCTTTTGACATTTGAAAGAATGAATCGGCAACAATTTGCTTGAAATAGCAGTAGGGTACTCCCGCTTTAGGGCTAAAGAAGAAGCGAAAACCACAAACAATAACCCGGCTATTAAGTGCCTAAAGGGCTAAGGGTACCTTTCTCCGTACCTCAACTATAGACAAAGAGATCTACAGCCTATTCTACAAGAGACCACACGTACAATATTTATTACCTATTACCATATTATACACTCCAGGACAAATTAATTGATATTTAAGACATGCACCATAATTTCAGTTAATTAATGACTTCGTTAACGTTGTAATTTAACGGTGTGGGAGGTAACAAACCATTATCTATGTTCTTGAGACATAAACATAGCCTATATTAGAATGACATTGAGGATCGGTAAACCTATTAATGAGACACATTTTACTGGCTGAAACTGTAGTGCAGTTGTTCGACTGCTCACTAGATGAAAAGTGGCTAGAACCAGATACATAACTGTAATAAAACCACTGTAGCTCCAATCAACTCTTGAGTATATTCAAATCCAAGTATTTTATTCCACATAGGCCTGGATGGGCACTTATGAACGTCGACAAGGGTGCACGGTTCGGGTTGGTCGCTTCCATGGAGAAGAACCGGCAAGAAACTCCATTTGACTTTGACTTTGAGTTTGACGTTTTATACAAAATGCAATAATTACAACACTTATCAATTATCGGACATAGATTCGACTATTAGTCTTAACACTACAATTTCTTCTGACGAACAGCGCTCTTTCGGCCGAGTGCCGTGCTTTATAAACTACCCCTTCCCGCTACAACATTGACAGTAAGGCAGTGTTCTCATTTCTCAAAAATAAAACGTTTATTAAAATCTTTAAAACCGTGGGGTTTTAAAGATTTTAATAAACGTTTTATTTTTCTTCTTCTTGTTTTTTAGATCTGCTGTGATCTATCTAAACTAATATTACGTAGGTAATATTAGTTTAGATAGATCACAGCAGATCTTATTAATTAATACATATTTGAAAATCATGACATAACCATAAATATGTATAATATGGACACTTGTATTTTCAAAGCTAGGGTTATCCATGTGTTCTTGACCTTAGGTTTGAAAGTCTCATGTGCCTATAGAATTGCAATCCTAGATCCATAATCGGAATAACTACACTACTTTTTATCGACAGAAACGGTTATCATGGAAATTTTTAAAAGAAAAACTACTATTTTCCGCCCAACTTATCCTGTTGACAACAAAACAGTCCTAAAACTTTGCGAAACGTAATCTAAACTATTCTTAGCTTGTTTGAATACTTGAATTTTTATTATTTTGTCCTTCAATCGTACAAAAAGAAACATTTTCATGTAAAAAAAACCGATTAACTTCCAACCATGTTTAATGTAAGCTAAAAAGAACCTGTTTGGATTCAACTGAAGTATTGTATAACGTCGTGAGAGCTGGCGTGTTTCCGTCCGGCCAGTGTAGGAACCCGACCCAGTTGAAGAAACCACTTTTGTTTAGACGTAGCTTAATAGACAACTAACTTCGTCATTCGGTCGGATTGTACGCTGAATCACAATGTAGAAGACTGAATTCAAACTCATTATACTGTTGAAGTACCTGCGGTAGGTTTATTGCTAAAGTAGCGCTAAATGTCTTTGTTAGTATTATGTCTGCATGTTTGTCAACGTATGGTCGTGGTGTCTTTTATCATAGGATACGTCAGTGGTCAGGCCTACGTCAGGTTCACTTACTTTAATGGTTAATTCAGAAATTATGTTATAAATTTTATGATAGCTAATATCATAATTAAAATGTTTTACAATATAATTTGCTACAACTACAACTGTGGGTCTGTTTAGAATTTGATTAGTGCCACTGTGTACCAATAACATACCGTACCTACTTACTAGTATTTCAAATTAAGAATGTGATGTTGTGCATTCGCTTACTGATGTTCGATTACTATACTTGCATGCTTTTACTCACACTAATTCCAGTAGGCTTAAACGCAGCACAATGAATATCTACTGTCTTTATTATTGAAAAATCATCTTTATGAGCTTGCCAATAAATATACATTTGATTTGACGGCTTCACTAAAGGTTATGGCGCATTGTCATACCCTTTAGGACTTTCCCCGTAATCACGATAATATCAATAAAGTCTTGTTCAGATAGTAATAGTAGTAAAATTTATATCAACATGAAAGTCTAAGTAAAGTTGTAAAAGTAAAGTGTACAATAAATGTAAACCTAAGTTTAGACTATGAATTTTACTAGCTTGTTTGAGCATAAGTGTAACTCGAGTGTGTACTTGCCCGCCAGCTAGAAGTACAGATGCTTATACTGCCTTGAAAAATGAGCAGTAATTGATGGTGAAATCGAATATATTTTTACACGCCTCCCAAAATAAAAGTCTTATGTTTTGTTTAAAAATGAATACCCCCATCAAAACTCGCCATACTTTTTTTATTCTACTAGGTTTTGTGTAAACAAACCATTGCTTTATCAATTCTGATATTGTTTATTATGGAGATCTGCAAATCCAGAGGCATTGTATGTAGGTAGGTACATACTTTGTCATTTCAGTAAAAGCATTCATTCATTTTCACCTATGCTTGCATGAACGCCTCTTACATACTCGTACCAGCCAAAACAAATACTTAATATAAGCAAATGGCGTCTGCTTAACATAACTCAAGTGACTAGTCTTAAACCTACCCAAATAATCACTATAATATTATTTACCACAATATTTTTAACCAGAAACTTGTTGAAACAAGTTACAAATGTACATGTAATTACAATTAGCTGGTGCATCATACATCTTGCGCCCGCGCAGTTACCCGCCCCGTTAAAACGGTTTTACGGCAACGATAACCGTTCCGGTGCGGTATACCAGGCTTACGGGAATAAAAACGGGGAAATTATACTTTTAAATAATTTAAATTGTCTGAAAAATTATATATGAAAATCATTTCTGTTAACTCTACAAGACTACCTTCTCAAGTTTTTATTACAAAGAGTAAATAATATGTTTTGCTCATTCAATTTTACAAAAGACGAAATAATAACTGGTTTTTCAGCACAAAATAAATCATAAAGTACCTAACACAAAGTACCTGAAAGCCTCATAAAACATCTTAATTTTATTTCTAGCATTAGTGCGAAAAGGCAAGTCCAAATTTCATTCGATACACCAGAAAATAACTAAATCTATACTCGAACTACTCACATCACTATTTGCAATAAACTCACTGAAAATGCACCGCGTTCAGACATCTTAGAATGACCGCCAGCACTAAAAGTCGGTAAGCAATCGACAATCGCCAATCGCCTACTAGGTTTAGTCGAGTCCTATCGATAAACGCGAATAACGACCGCGTACGATCATAAATCACTATCTTGGTCCCGATCGGTCGGTTAAACTTTTAATACGATGTCATCGGCTAATGTCAAACGGGACGATACATCTGTATTAGGTACTATACTTGGTTTGAATCGAACGATGACGAGATTGTTTCATCAATGTAGTAGAATATCGTATTGAATTGGAAATTTTGAGTTTTTGTGAATGAATGAAGCTGTTATACGTGTGAGGCTTAAGGTACATTGAAAAGTTTAAAGTAAATTTGGTGGTTAAGCTAAGCTGAAGTGGGACTGGGCTGCCCGAAGAGCTGTGGCCCAGACAACTACGTTGTGGAGCCCTGACAGCCAGAACGTGAGCGACGCGGTAGACCTCGCAAGAAATGGCGGGATAAGCTGGACAGAACCAACGACCAGTGGTCCACATTGGCCCTGGATCAAAAGAAGATGGGAGGTCATGGGGGGAGATTTTTGTCTAGCAGGAATAACTCTTAACCACCTATTGTTGTTGTTTGTTGTTACCCTTGTATTTGTTACCCTTGTTGTTATTTGTTGTTGTTGTTGTTTGTTAACTCTTGTCCACCTGTTGTTGTTGTGGGTTTGTTACCCCTTTAATCAGTGTCATCTCACACTGGTTAAAGTAACAATAGATGGTGTAGAGTTTAAATCCTGAGACAAGATTAGAACCAGATAGTCAAAGTCTTCTTTTGACACGTTGAGCCCTACCAGAACCTGAACCTTACCATGAGCAAATCCTGTTATCTACGTACCTACAATAGTCGCATAATACAATTATTTGATCGATACACAATTATTGTCAATATTTATAGCAAAGAATGCACTCGACACGCCTCAATGGACAATAGCACTACAGTTCCTGTACCACAGTCATGGGAATGAGGTCAAGTTGACTAATGGCTAATTTTATAATACGTGAGTTTGTTTAAAATAAGAAGAAAGTCAAGGAAATATGTGCATGATCAAATTAATGTCAGGTATGTAACCGTACACAGAATAATGAGAGTCCTGGTTTCAAAATTATAGAAAGTTCAATATTTTTAACCGTCATATTTTCATAATATTATTAAACGCAAATCCTTTCGATCCTCTTACCAAATATCAACTAATTTTAATAACTATTTTCGAGTAATAAACCTCACAAAATCCTTACTTTGGCATTTATAACTTAGGTAAGGTTAGCCACAAGCACCTAAATGCAAACCTGGCAGTAAGGAAATTAGTTATAACTGCCTGAATCGCTATAGAACATAAGTACAAGGCATGTATAATCTTTCGCTTGAGAACTCCTTCGCAACCTGTTTCCCTCATTGGAGCCTACTTCCGCAGCTCGACAGCGGCTAAGACATTCCTCATATTTTCCCATATCATAGAAAATATTACATTTTCTATTCCTTCTCCAAATGTGGTATATTAGTGTTTGGCGAACGGAAATACAAACGGAATGAATAAGAAAACAATACTTTGAAGGGAATCCTAAAAGCAAATAATAATAAACTGTTAAAGAAGGATTTAAACTAGTAATAGAATAACCAAAAAAGAATTACAAATTATAAAGAACCATATAGACATTAAAGCTTAAGTTGAAGCCAAGTCGACTGCACATAATAGTGTAACGGTTTCAAATTAAAATTCACCACCTGCAGTGACTGCAGGCGATTCCGACGAAAACCACATTGCCACCTACTACAGCTGAGGTCGTAATTACTAAGCCAGTTCTACCCCATTAGGTGTACAGTTCCAACAGTAGTTAGGTCTACCCACGGTCAAGTCTCCAGAGAGAAGCAAATACGGTAGCCGATAGCTGGAACTTCCTACGCTTGCCGTGATATTTATGACAAACGAGGTTTCAAGTGTTTTGAGATTCGTCAAAGCAAATGAAACGAGTGACTTTGCGGACAACGAGATACGGAAACGGATCATAGTATAAATGATAATGATAAATGATGTTTATTTTGCAAGTAGGCTTTTACAACACGTCATTTTTTAAAACTAGATGGGGTCGGTGTTTCGTACCTGACTACTCTGAGAAGAAACAGCCGAAACAAACTCAGAGGTCATAGTCTCTTTTGAAGTCCAGACATAATCTTGTTCAATTAACATGAGGACTATGCAGATTCGTGTCTGAGATGGTCTTTTGAAGAAAGAACCAAGCATTTGTCAGTTATCGTGTAGCTCGACTTATAACTCAAGGAGCTCAACGAAACGACGAACAATACCAAAGAAAGGAGATTTGGGTAGGTCGCTTATAGTACTCAAACTGCCAGACAGTTGTGGGAAAAAACAAACAAAAAATAAAAATGTGACCCACATGGTCCCCACATTCACAATAATCAAATAAAATTAATAACAAGTACTTTTCAAAATGATGTAAATAAAGTACAGTATTAATTACAATATAGGTACAGCATTTGCTCACAAAAAAACGCTACTTAAGCTGTTAAAAGGGAACATACACTCTAACGAAACTTTCTAAAAGACAGTCAACCTGATTTTCAATATCTATGTTAAGATGTAAAGTCGCATTTAAATGTAAACCATCACTGTCTACATTTACATCGTCAATTTCCACATGTAAATCATTAAAGTCCACATGTAAAACATTAACGTCTTCGTGTAAAACTTCAACGTTAACAAGTACAGTTTCAAGAGTTAGCAGCTACCCCGTATTTACTAGGCAGTAAACACAATCAGATAGTCGCGTCATTAGTAGCCAGTGCCGGTAAGCCGGTGTCGAGTGAGTTCGTCCTACGCGCTTCCACGGGTCACTAACTCGCCTCTACACCTGTCGCTAACTGTTGTATCTGGAGTTACATCTCTGTGGGAATTTGTTTGAACTAACTTGACGTAATAGAGATAAATGTTGGTTTAGTGCCTGCGGTTATTCGCTGAAATAGTGTTTCGTCTGTCATGGTAATGAGAAATTATAGCTTCAATGTCTAGTATTTTGTCTGTGTTCATAATGTTTATTTGGGTTCGGATTGTCCTCTATTAATCAATGAACTGTGACAGCTGCTGTCAGAATATCTCCAAATCGTTTCCAACAGATGAATTTTTAATGTCGACAACAATACTATCAATTACTTTAACAACACACATTGTAGATTTTACTCAAGTACTCGTACGAGTGTATTGTAGAATCAACCTCTGTATTGTAACAACTTACTTACGCCCTATAAACTGCAAACCACTTAACTCCATAACAACAAACAGCAGCCCATATACAACCTGCCTTTAATAAGGCCACCTACAGACTTGGAAACAATTGCACTACATACCGCACCCGCCACTGTAGCCGGCGACACATACAAACGAACCAATACTGAAACAACTTAACATAGGGCCGCGTAGCAAATTTTACGAATCTATTAGGCTATGTTCGCGTGTCGCGGGCCTTTCCTTCGCTTCGTGGAAAGAGTACTACCAAAAACGACTCATTTAGACGTTACTTATTTCTTATAGAGAATGCAAGGTTGTATTATGTGTTTTTGAATTTACTATTAAACAATCGGAAGGATTAGTCTGTTTTGGGAATTTGTGGAGATTATATGGTAATCGTTGACGTAATTTCTGATCACTTATGATTGTGTGTGAAGGTACCTTCTTCATTTATCTTATCAAAGTAATAGGATTAGTTTCATTGGGATTTTTGTTTGATATAAGTTTTTCTACTTTTGCTACCTGTACTTAGTCGCCGTTATGTCTGGCTATTGTGCTGTTTCACTTCATCACATTGAGATACTTACTTATGTGTCATTACAATTTGATATGCTAAGCTAGTGTGTGCCAAGTAAGGATTTTTGGATAGAGGAAGACTCATTTGTTTTTATATTCGTAGGTACTTGTACGAGATGAGATGAGAGATGAGAGCCAATACCTATGGTCCTGATGGCATATTGGATAGGCCTGACTACTTTGTACTTTTACTAACACTAGGCTAAGAACATTGTTACTAACAAATTTACGGGCCAAGTCTAAAATAAATTTATTATTATTATTTGTTTTTATACTTTAACGTATCTCGGCTTTGTTGCCGGATTTATACAATATTACGGGCCGAAGCCAAGTACTACCCCGGGAAAGTGGTGTTATGATGAGATGATGATAATATGATGGAATTTTGCGATGATGAGTATCTATGTGTGTTAGACTGTGTGTGTGAGGTTGTGTGTTTGTAGTGGTGACTACAGATTCATTTTCATTTTTCAAAAAAATTCTGACAATCCTGCATGTATTCAGGATTGCGGCTTTATGAAGACTTTGGTATGTATAAGGTTATTATTATTATTATTATACATACAAGGCAGGTTTCTGATCAAGACCGTCTGCATAGTCCATTGAAGATGGCCTTTAGTTACAAGGATTTTATATTAATTCGTGGAATACTAACTAATCGAAATCATTGAAACGATAATTCCAATTTCTTCGAAGAAACAATGTTCTTGGCTACCGTCGCACCTTGAAATTGCCCTTGGAATCGGATTGCCCAATTCCCGAAAGACTGTCTATCGATCAAGATAAAATTCGTTATCTTGCAAAAATGCACTTTTTGACGTCAAACAGTTTTACATTTTTATGCAACGCATAAAAATGTATATCTGTTATTAAATCTTTAGAGAAACCTTGATACATTAGAAACTAAACGGATAGGATATAAAACGATTTATCCTTCCAACGCGGCAAGCAGCCGCGATAAGATAACATTCATATTAATTACGTTAATCAAACAACCAATAGCAATAAATACATAGTTTCGTTAGATTTATAGCATCCGTTTGAACAATATCTTAGGTATAATCTATCATTAGACCTGCTGAAGAATGTGTTATTCATTTGTCTAGTTATACAAATAAAACGTTTATATTTGCACATTTTGTCTATAGCCTGTTTAAAAAATAAAAGTATTTATGATTCCAATTTTGACACTTCTTTTTTTTCTGGTGGCGCGAAAACGTATTAGATTTATTGACTCATTTTGATAGTGGCGGGAAGTGTCATAATTTAAAGTTTCGCCTATTATAAGTGTCATTCGCAATGTCATTCGTTTATTATTGAAAATTAATTGTAACAGTCTTGATCGAGTTATTTTTTAAAAACAGTCCAAATTAACGTTCGTCATGCAATAACTGAAGAGCGTATTCTAAAGAAAAATAACACTGAAATGGAGGATTTCCAATTAATTTCATTGCTAACGTTTACGACTACATGCGTTCCACTTTGTTACGTTACAAATAAAATATGGCGGCAAAGCGGCCATTTCATTGTTAGCGTGATTAAAAAGTGCAATACGGCCAAACTAAGATCAGTAATTATGAAAATTCATTTTTGTTTGTTATAAAGTTTAATGAACATATTTTACTTTATAATGTTTTCTTCAAATCAGACATGATCGAGGTCAAGAGCAGGCCCATTTTGTAATAAAAAAAATAAAAAAATATTTTTTTTTTTATTATGGTGATTTTTTATTGATCAAATAGTGATATAAACCACGCATACTCCACTAAAAAATTCTATCTAGTAGGACAGACGACGAAATTACTTTTATTAAACGGGGTACCTAAATAAGTACTTGTATTTTTACTATATTTTTCCACGTTCAATGTCAGATATTTTGCACTGGATAATAAATATTGACATTGTGTCTGAGTCGCTGGGTTCTTGGTCGTGGCTGGGCAGTTTTCCTCATCATAAATCGTGTGATAAAATCGGTGATAATTCAGCTGAACAAGAAACTGTTCAACATCTTCACACCATACCAAATAAGATAAAGTTACAAGTGTTTTTTTACGTTTCCGATAGCGGTATATTTTTAATTATGGACCAAATACCCAGAGATCAGCAACAGTAAGTGCAATTGGCTTCTGCGTTTAAAAAATAAAGCGTTACAGTAATGAAGAACATTTCACAAAGTACTTTCATAACCGATAGCCACAATTGGCGTCATTATAGATTATGAGATATAGTACTGACCGAATTTCAAACACATATGCCCAATCTAACAATAGTCGCCGCTGAATGGGCCTCTATCAAAAATATAATTGTTACCCGCGAAAGTGGCATACGCAATATCCGCCAAGGAAATATCGACTATCGCTCATACAATCATCGGCAGACAAAAGGGCCGAAACAATTAGACTATGTGTTGCAACAGACCGAACAACGAGCATGTCATTATGGAGCAACTATCTACATCTGGACTTCCACGCCTCCTCAAGATGCGCAGATTAAGTCGCCTCAGACGCATTCGGATGATTTTTCAGAGGTCTCCGTCAACTGGCCGAGCACGAATCTCAAGCATTTGTGGTGGCAGAGTAGTTTCTCCCAATTACATCGTCTCTAGCCGGCGATTGGCCGCTCCACGAGGAATCCGGCCTGTCGTGACTGTGATAAAAAAAAACTGACGCAAATTGCCGATACGCCTCGTGCACACAATTTCATGCTCCGGCTTCTCAACGAACAGTCTAGATTCGTCATATTTCCAGCAACAATGCGAGCACATGAAACTCGATTCTGGCGCGAATCTGCTTCAGATTGAATTAATTAATAGTTCCAAATCTGAAGCTAATGACTATTTAATGCGTGTCGGTAAAAAAGAGTCGATAGATCACTTTACGAATGGAGTTTTATTCAATTGTATTGTTCTAATTGGTGTTTTTTTGTCGACATTTATCATTGATGCGGCTGAAGGCATTATGGCACTGACAGTGATCTTGGGAGGTACATTAGTCTCGTGGAAAGGTTATGAGAACGGAACGCGACGCTTGCGAGCAGCGAGGACAGCCACGTCTCTTATTAGTTCATTTCCCGTCTCATTACTATCTGAGCAGAATACGACAACATTAAACTCAAAGTAGGCAACTACTTTGAGTTTAATGTTATCGTATTCTGCTGATTATTATTTATGTATGCCTATCTTCATTGCATTTCTCCGTTATCAAATAATTCTTGTCATTAAACTTCTCAACTTTTCTAGCTACTTTGCTGTCGTTACTTTATAAATAGGCATACAAGTTCAGTGGAAGCTCTCGATCACGGCCACAACAGTGAGATCGACAAGTCATCGCGCTTCGTCACGGCATGGGCCGATTTGTCGCAAACTACTAAACGTTTTTGTGTTCAACTGGGTTGTCATAGCTTTTAAAATAAACTTTCAAACTCATGTTGATCATGATGTACACAAGTGTAAATGGTTTTTGACATTTGATGATATACATTGAAGACGAAACGTAAATATACTCTTATTCGGCATTTGTGTACATTAATTTGACTATATTTCGATCAAGTTTTTGTTAGGAACAAGTAAGTCTTTGTAATCGAAGTATATTGCATCTCACTAAAATTATTTTTAGTTTTGCCTTTACATCTATGATATTATTTATCCTTACTGAATCTCACCACCGAATCTAATATTTCCAAGGTTTGATCCTCACTGTTCCAGTTCTTCAAGCAGGTTAATCACTTTACTTCAAGTACTTAATTTTTGATCTGATTTCGGCGTTGTTTTCTTCCAATTAAATGTGGCAACACAGCTTGATGGTTATCTGCGACAATTCGTTCCGGGCGGGAGACGTAGCGCGTGACGCCGCCGATTAGAAATCTCTGCTCGGATGCCAACGCAACGTGCTGACGATTGGCTAGCTCTATTAAACTGTTCATGTTCCTATTGGCTAGATTTTTTGTGATTTTATTTCCTTTTTTAATACATTTTTTTTGTTTAGGTAGCTTAGACATTGACTTGGCTTGGGAATTGTTATCTCAATTTTATTTTTTGATCAGATTCGATTTTGAACAAACTTGAATGTTTTAGTAATAGCAAAGTGAAATTCGATAACAGTACATTTTTTAAAGGTAATAAACTAACTGTTGAAGACACAGACACTAAATATAAATCCAAAATACATAATCTAAAGACAGAACATAAATATAATTCAACATTAACATAGACACATTCAAATTGTGGGCTATATTTATCATTCATAATTAAGTAATACCTCATTAATGCTGTTTGGTATGCAGAACGTATATTATTAAGGTGGAACGAAGCTATTGACCTTGGCAATGAAAATTCATAGGTTCAAAGTTTCTTCATCTGCAAGGCCGTATGATTTTGGAATAGCAAGTAACGGAGCGGAAAGTTGAATTTGCGTGGAGGGAACATAATTTTGTAATTGGTAAAGATTTTTATTTAAAGTAATTATTATACTGTATGTAATTAGGAAAGACTTTGATAGACTATCTTGAAGACCACTTCTCCACATTAAAGATCTTTGCAATAACTGTTTTTAAATGTCTTTTGCTATTAACATCGCCACTTACTGAGACAGGGCCCAACTGTTCTTAAAAGCTACGACTCAAAAACAAGAAGAATTGTAGTTCCATCTTTCGCACAAACAATGCTAGACTTTTTAAATTCTTCAAAAATAAGATTAGCATAAAAATAATTATCGAATTCTTTTTCATGCGGTTAATTTTATTTTAGAATAGACTTTAATTTTTGTAATAATGTAAGCAGTCGAAGCACCAGACCAAAACGACAGGAAGAGTAACTTGTTTGTTTCACATATACCTAATCCATTAGGTACATGTAAAACAAACAAATTACTCTTGTAACGTTGCAATTTCTGCCGCCAATTAATATCATTGTTAGTATTATATTTTGGAATGTGAGAAATGGAGGTGTTAGTAGAGAAATTCGTAGTCAAAGTAGAAACATGGTATCAGGAGTTGATCTTGCTTTCTTAGAGGATGAAAAGACTGTTCATGACGGTGAAGAAGAAAAGTTAAATGATGATAAAAATGCATGTTTAGGCGATACAACAAGCAGAGCATAATATACTACTCATTAATTATTAAATCGAATTTAAACTTAGACGATTCTGGACAAGAATTTCAACTGACATTGCTGATACTGCAAACATTAATTAACCGTAAGATAAAAATGTTTCCTTCAAAAATAAAAACCTTCTACCTTTTTCACCGAATAACGGGATAACATTTGAACTCTTGAGTAAAGAAACCTTACAAGTCGTTTCCCTAATCGAATTTGAGCCTTCGCTTAATTCCATAAAGCTTTATTAAAATCTACATATCGATAAGACCCTAAAACACCGCCCACTCTACCGTTGCCATGGTTACCTCCCATTCACTTCGGGTTATTTTGGTGATTCGTTCCTGTACACGAAATAATCGATTTGCTACGATTCAAAACCGAATTTTAACACTTGTATCAATTCTCCATAAATATTTTTCTAAATGGTCTCCAACACTGCAAGACTGTCTATATTTTTAAAACTTTTATGAGTTCCGACAAGAATAAATTTCATTGTGTAAGCATTGTTCAGTTCGTAGATAGTTCTGTATAAATAAATATTTTACTTAATTGTATATCTTACCGGTTTTGTTGCGACACTTGACAAATAGGTTTTTGCTCGTACATTTAAGTATCCAAGTTTTTGTTACTTTTTGCTACATAGTTGGTAATGACAATGACGAAACAGTTCAGAACTTTAAATAAATAGACACAAAGATAAATTATTCAGTAGACCCGCATGGCAACTGGGTACGGTCGGCCGAAAACTTTAGTTTTAAAGATTCGAGACCGTTAAAGATGTAAGAAAAGGCGTTCAGTGCAACATTATGAAACAACAGTGCACGAAATACAAAAGAACAATGACCCAGATCCGCCAAAGATAACCATCGAAGTGACGCATGTGTGGAATCGATAACAGTAGTGTACACGCACGCACTCGCGGACGTTATCGAACCAATATTTACTCAGGTAACAGAAACACGCGAAACGCCGCTCGCGACCGTGTGAACGCGCCCGACTTCTACACTCCACTAATTGTGTTAAAGAGACCCCGTTTAGACGTCGTTGTAAGGGCGAGCCTTTTCAACAAAACTTCACGACATCGTTGTCGAATAAAAGATCATACCTACCTATTCATCGACCAACAGCTGCACCGAAACGGAACGGCAGATGCGCCTGAGCAGCCGACGCTGTTATTATAGAAACTACAAAAAGCGGCGGCCAGTTCCAAAGTACGCGTGGATTTTTCACGGAGATAGTATGGAAAACTTACCGTGGCTCATGAGGTAGTGATGCGGTGCTGCGATGGTGCGGTGGCAGCGCCGGCGCACTCACTAACAGCACACGTGCACGAATGCCGCGGGCGCGCACCTGTCACGGAATGACTGGCCATTTCCATATTAGATAGTATTTATGAACGGGCAAGGCGCTCGCGCAGCCCGACGCGTCGAGGTGGACTGACTGTCGCCGCGCGCGCTACCTGCGCCCACCTGTCCCCCCCGCCCCACCACCAGGAACCGGATGGTACTCCAAAACAAAACGGCCAACAAAGGACGTGCCGCGAATGTTCGCGCCACTGGTCCGCTCCATATATCGACGAGGGTCGGCGAGCCCCTGGTCGCCAGCCCTTGTGACTGTTTACTCGCAACACCTGACTCACGCGCCGAAAACCCTGCCCCCGTCGATCAAAACGATGATTTACGATGTACCGAGGCTGCGATCAACTCACATTCGACCGTTGTTTTCCTTATTGAAGTGACTTAATTTAAGGATGACGTTAAAAATGCAAATGTATTAAACGGTAAAGTGAAACACAAAGAAATTGTCGACACACGAGGCAACGGCGACGCTCAGGCACCTGCTGAATTTGCACAATCGGAAAGAATGATTGCTCAACTAATTGTCGAAGTACTTGTAAACACAAACAATGCTTTAACACCGGGTGGACATCCGAGGCCGGTTTCGTCGTCCATTTTGTTCATAACAGTGATTTGGTTACGTTAAATTTATTTACAAATCGGTTCCTGTGTTATTTGTAAACGGCCGCCGCCGCCGGTGGACGCCGCCCGTTATTCATTCTTATCGGTTGTATCTATAGCTGATATGATAACGGACTATCCATTGGTGCTATAATCAAATCTTTTCGTGATTTTGTCCGCATTAACGTTCAACAACGTCATTCATCAATGGCTGCTCCAATTTTTTGAAATAATATTCTTTTCGGTTTCTTTAGCCGTGAAACAACTTCAAGCAGTTACTGTAAATCAAATTTCCATTAATCCCTTGTGATCCAAATGCTAGTATGCAGCCATTAAATTCTCATCATCTTTAGTTTTTTGCGTTGACACTGCGTGTGTGTAGGTATGTGACCTCAACGATTTTGTCCCATAATTACGACAGACGTCCTACTTACCGCTAATCGACTTGAACTTTTTATTATTTTTATTTAAACTCGAGAACTTAACAAAGTAGGATAAACTTTTCTTTGCTCAAATAAGAGCCGAAGAGAATTGACATTTTTGTAATAATCTTCTTTCACTTTTCGACTGTAGGTACACGTTTGGAGAAAAGAACCATGTGTTGAGCCAAACCCGCTGCAAATACATTTCTCAAAGAACATGACTATGAGCATGTTTCCATAAACACCATCTGCTTTGTATTTGCAGGACAGTATCAATTACGATGGACATAACACAAGTACGATAGGTTTATTCACAGCTGAGATCTTTTAAACGGTTATCTCACAATATGCTAACAGGTTGCTGTCTTAGCACAAACTTAGTGCAAGCTAGCTTCAAGTATTTCGAAGAGTGAAGAGGATAGTAGAATATAAACTATGAAACAATGTTCCATGCAATGAATCAACGCTGTGCGTGGTTTCACACCTCGTAAGTCCCACTATTTACTGCACATTTCACGCCACAGAGAGCCAGAAAAACTTACAAACAACACGAAGAATAAACAAAGTGTTCATAAGTAAAAATATCCAGTCACAGCTGGAGGTTATCAGCCAAAACATAGTTCGTAGGCACAGGTAGTGGTAGAACTTACAACAGATTCACTTAGTCGTGTTCAGGAAAGCGATAAACGCCACATGAGGTGCGCAGGCGACGATAGCGCTACACGTCACGGCACCTGCTGATAACGGCGACTGAATTCTGAATTTTACGCACTTTTATTTAAGTACCAAGGCTTAAGGAAATACTGTAGGCTTCAAAGATTTTATTTACTCATTCCTGTCCTAAGATTTAATGAAGCAATTCTGAAGCGGTTTGTAGTAAAATTCTGCCTCATTATGGTATAGTTCTTCAACAGTTGATCTGATATTTTATCTGTATTTCTTCTTTGCCCACATTTCCTTATCGGTCAATGTAATTTGTATTAGATACAGTGATAGTTCTATCACACGAAATTCCATAGTCACCTTCAAGTTAAACTTAGTTCTTTTCATTCTTAGTACCTACATCTCCAACTGTACCCAGTCCATCTCATTCAGAACCAATTTCCTCCTACTCACATATCCGCATATCCGAATCGGCTAGTTTTTCACTCGGTACTACAATACCGCTGGCCATCGTCGCGATATCAATGAACCGAGCACAGGATGTGGGCCGTCCGGAGTTGAAAAAAAACTACGCGCAGCCTCCGGGACGAGACATACTGAGATGAGGGGAAATAAATCTTGCGTAGAAGCTCACATTACTAACGTATACATATTCATTAATGAGAGTACAATTGTTTTCTGATTAAGTTTTTTGGTCGTACTTGGAAGTTATACTTTCAATCAGCATCATCGATTATATTAGTTAAGTGTCGTTCAAAATTAAACTAGTTCTGTATACTCCTTTCCAAGACTTTCGCAAGCATTCATTTCCTAACAGGCCTTTTTCTTTCCACTCATTCTATCAGCCGATGTGTATTTTTCAGTAACACTTACTCACACATTGTTCAAAGATATGCAAGATTACAAGTTTAAACCGATTTTATGATTCTGAGTATCAATTTTATAGCAATCTGCAAAGTTACTCTGAAGTCAGAAAAACATTTAGTTAAGCTAGTAAACTCAAACTTATACAGGGTGTAAAAGACCTCATCACGAAGCCGTCAACCAAGCATTCTGTACATTAAACTAAGTAACTTTACGCAAAAATTATTGCTGGGAAACTACTTTTTTTTTTGAGGTAAAAAATCAGTTTTGTGGTAGAACTCAATGTAACGGACTAAAAACATTGTGCTGATGGATGAATTGAGCAGTACGGGGGTCGTGGAGATGTTTAAAGTAAAAATCTTACAATAAATACTTTTTGTGTTGGAACTTTGACCCCCAATATCTCCGTAACTAGAAGGTTCCCAGGTATGGCGTAGAACAAAAAAAATATCGCAATGAGGGGGAAAACAAGTGCCTTTCAGCTTCGTGAAGAGGTGTTTTACACCCTATATAGATAACTTTAAAACCAGCCCATCTAATTAAATGCGCCGTTCTCATTGGTTATAAAGCCTTTTATGGAGTTTCTGATTTATCAATAAATAATGTTTGACATCATTTATAAGCACATTTACTGCTCTAGTTGTGATAAATAACATTAGATCACACGCGGAACTCTGTTTAAAAACACATATCGATCACAATCTACTGTGCAAGCTTTGATTGCCTAGTCACTCACCCCGGATGGGGTTGAGGTTTTTGAAGAACAGTATGCGACATAGCAACAACAGCTTGTGTATGTCGACAGTCGTTATATAATGTCTATGATTGGACGAAGATTTGAAATTCCTGTAATTTCAAGTATTTACCTCAAATTACTTGATTCCATTTATATCGTTGCCTTCTGTCAGTTCTGTCCCTTCAATTGGCTTCAATAAAATAATAATAATAATAAAACGTTTATTTCAGATAAAATCCATAAGCATAGTAGTAATAAAATAGTCAGCGCACAAATATTAAAAAATAAATAAAAAATAAATCAATTAATAAAATAAATAAAAAAATGCCATACACGTACAACGGAAACGAAGATACACATCAAAAAGATTAAAATTCAATGTTACTACTTTTACTATGAGTAAAAGTCGGGTAACATCATCAACTTCCTACTCTTTGGAAACTGTGGTGAGATCGGTTTCCAGTCTAACGAGATGCAGTGTTCGTGGAGCGGTGTGAACCATTAACTGTGGATTCTTGTAGTCCTATGCAAGGAGGAGCGACTCAGCACTTCAGCAGCAATCACAATATTCTCCATAAATTCTTTCAACTCGGAAATGCACACTATTCAATATTTTCCGCATAAACAGACATACAGTGGCACTTGTTCATTCGCACTAAAATGATAACAAAATGATTCACTGACGCCGCCTATGTGTCACCGCAGATAAAATGATGGAAATATTCGGAATTATTTGCATTTGTTTTTTTCCGACGAGATTTGGCAAAATCATCAAATGGTTCGATGGATGTTCCATTAGGCCCGATATACATTGTTCAAGTGTTTAGCGAAGTAGATAAATAAGTACAGTGGTGGAAACCAATTGGAGAGAAGCGAGTCATCAGCCATTTGTCCAGGTTTTCTCCACGCGGCACTGTACTTGTAATCGCTACTCGCCACAGTCCTATGTAAATTGGGCCTTAGGTAAAGTAAGTGAAAACAAGGTTAATGGTTGCTCGGGTATACAGACTTTTTGTGCACCTATTAATAAAATTATTTCATTATGCAGTGAGTTTGCGATAAGTATGCGCCACTATTTAACGGACAACGTAAGTGTTAATGGTATAATTTTTTGCCTTTGCCAACCAGGTTTACGGTACCATTTCAACCCTGAATGGCGCTCTATCATCGTCCAATATAGAAGAAAAAAATCACAAGCAATAATAGGTCACACTCTTTATCAGAATCATGTTTAGCAGGCACAACGCGAACTGCTTCATAGAGGCAGTTAGCGTGAAAGGTTGGCGTGTCCATAATTTATACAGCTCAGGAATAAGTCATGTAGTTTATGGCTCACAATTTTTTATTTAATATTTTTTTATTCTGAAAACAATAAGTCTATTGCTGAAGTAGGCAATATCGGCTTAGAAGTTAAGGAATTCCAGAAATCAAAGGTCAAATTGTCAGGGTTTTAATTTTTTTATGGTGCAGCTTGGTTATTTTGGCTCTTGAATCAAATTATGAAGAGGAAGGACGCTGTTGACTTGCAAAACTTGACTTGACTGGCTTCGGTGAAGGAAAACATCGTGATGAAACTAACATGCCTGAGATATATTTCTCGACGGCAAGTAAAGCCAAGTCAGAGGCCCATATGTGTCATAAAAACTCTGACACCAGGGAAACGATAAAGAAGAAGAAGAAGACTGAAAGAAAAAACAAAATGATAGTTTTAGTTTCGATTTTAGATACGCGCCAAGCACCATGCAGCATTATAACAATACGAGTATCTGTACTACGTACAAATGTTTCCACATTGTACAAACATAGACAAATGTAAAGTGATAATGACGACAGTGTCGTCGGCAAGTCGAGACTCTTCCGTGGGAACTACTGCCACGGCCCACAATCAAATGTCACGTCGTGAAATCGTACGGTGCGTCATATCACTTAGAAAATGGTGTGCGAAACTGTCAGTTGATTGTACGCGTATTGTATGGTAGTTTAACTTGGACTTTATTGTGGCGGTGTAAGACTGCTTGTAATCTGAATATTGTTCTTTTATTAGATCATGGAACAGTTTTTGACTCTCCTTTTTTTGGTCACAGGCGTAAAAGTGGATTTAGGTATCCGGGATTATGTTTTCAGGACTGTTTGTAGCAGCTTGGTGCGGCGTTTGAAGTTAACGTCGTTACGGAGTTTTAGTTGAAGGAACTATAATAAAGTACTTGCAATGACCAACACTTGGCAAGCCATTTTATTTGATCACAATTTTCTTATGACTCTTCTGATAACATCAAGCCTGTAATCCCGGAAGGGTTAGGTAGAATGTACCTACCCATTATACACCCACATTTCGCCAATGTGCTTAAGTTAGTTAGTGTTTATCTAAGGGCCTTATTTGCCTGACAATAAAATGATTATTATTATTATTATTATTAAGTCCCATATGTAATAGAGGGCGAGCCTTTTGCCATCAGCCGGGCACAAATTCAGACTCCATGGCTGCTACTGAGAAATTCCTAATGTAAAAACCCAATAACACTTTGCCCAACCTGGGAATCGAACCCAGGACCTCATGCCCAGCACTATGTGGGAATTAACTCACATCTCTGCAGTCTACCCGTTAAAGGAATACCATTTTATATAATGTCCTACGATGTTTTGAAATGCCTATCACCATTTACATACTTAAGCACCTGCTAGTATTTTAATCAATTTCTAAATGCAGTTGGCTAAAAGATGTTCAAACAAGTTCTAGATCCAGAAACATAGGAACTTTTGGATAAATATTTCATCGCCATTTTTATTCCATGTTGAGTCTTGAGCAGCTGTTCTGTATTAATATCGTATTAAAAAGCGTATTAACATCAGAAATAGCAAAGTGAAATTATTTTTAATATCTATAAAATACTAAGCTATAAGCATTTATAACTGCTGATTAGACAGAGAGATCCGAAACAGCGAATGACGTCATTCGCTACATCGACTTACAAAATCCATACTAAATTCCGTTTATCTAGAAAAAGATAGAAACAAAAGTTATAACTTTGGGATTGTTTGTTTTCGCTTTTTGTCATTATTTTTTTTGTACTTTAATATTCCGTATCGAAATAAAAAAAAGAAAATGTATGCATATTCCCTATTAGGGTTACACCTGATGTAGGTAATAGGTTTTAGATATCAACGCACATCAGTCTGTTGCAGGTTGGTTCTGTACTTATGTCTATGATTAGTACGAATATCAACAGCGTTTGATTTTGACAAAGGTATTTTGAAGTTCATCGATAGTTTCGTAGATAAATTATAATATGTAATATCCGTACCTTTGTACAAATTTTCTCAATGGGCTCTTACACAAGGGATCGGATTTCTGTAGACATCGACATCATTCTAAGCCCTTATCCCAATTAATTTGGGGTCGGCAGCGCAGCATGACAGGTCTTCTTCTTCCATACTTCTCTATTACTCGTCATCTCATCATTTTATGTTTTTTTGATCATTTTGTTGACCTTGGCCAAAAGGCTTAGCGTTTTCATACAGCGTGGTAACCACCAGTCTCTTGGGGACATTACCAGTTGACAGTGTTGAGGAGGAGTTTTTTGACGCCATTTTTTGTTTTATGTTCTCAATGTCTCAAAGTTAACCATAGTATCAATATTGAAACCGCAAATTCCCACTATCAGCAATATTCCTTATGTATGGCTAATGAACTCTGCAACACAAAGTAGGCAACACCTTGCGCGCAATAACCAGGAGGTGGGGCACCGAGCGAGTGTTTCAGCGATCGAGTCCCGGAATCACACATCTGCCTCCCGGGCTGCGCCTGCGACGGAATGCCAGCGTTCAATATTATGGCGATAACACAAGGTAGCAGATGTATTTACATATGTATTTAGAACAGGATTTGTATGTGGGTTTATTAAAACGCTAAGAAATAATAGGCGATGAACGGTGTTTTACCTATCTGCTTTACCGTCTAGATGTCTCTAGTAACTACAATACCAAAGTGTATGAAATATTATGTTCTTGACGGAAAGACCAAAGTTAAAATCTTGTACGAAAACCATTGGACCGGTGTGTTGTAAGTTTTCCACAAAGCATAGAAATAAACTATAATATTAACTAGATGGTGCCCCCGTCTTCGCCGGCATGCAGTTCGGTTATTGTCGCACAGGATTGTACTACAGGGAGATAAAGTATCCTATTTGTTAGTCCAAGTTATAAACTATCCGCATGTCATCCAAATCCATTCTGAAGATTTTGCGTCAAATAGTAACAAACGTTCTCACAAGCTTTCGCATTTAGTACTAAGATGATAATTACTAACAAGTTCAAACGTAATAATTTTGTTGTCATTTCAACCTTTATGACAATACCATCACCTGAAAAGTTTAACGACAGCTTGAAATCCGTGCAACAGAGTAGGTAATGAAACGCTTTCACCATTGCAATCCACAACCTTCGTTCAAAAGCTTACAGATGAACTTGAAACCTATGTAAACAGATTCATTTATTTTCGTTCAAAACTTACCTACTCAAATTACATTATTCGTGAGCCTCAGAAATCCACGAACAGTCCACACAATCGTGATATATTGACAGAGTTAACAAAGAAGGTTCAATAAATTACTCTTAACTCTGTTATGCGTTCGTTTAAATAGGATATACGGCTTTGTGATATCAATAATCCGGATCCCTATTGGTACAAAGGGTAGTAGAGTTGCAGAAGATTCACTTCACGCAAAATAATTTACCACAAGCGCCACTTGAAGCGCACCGGTGACTGAAAATAGGCATGACAGTATCAAAAAATTGCAAATCTATTTAGTCCGTCAGTTAGAGTATTGGAAATTAATGGGATCGTGTTTTTTGTTTTTGTAAATCAATGAATATTGACAAAGATAAAATGCATCAAAACTCGGGAGTGGGGGCTCGTGACGTCAGAACTAGGTAAAAATTATACCTAGGCGTGACATATTGAGAATTTTAAAAGCGTATTTTGGTTTACGTAACAAAAGAAAAAACACGGGTCAAATATTTTTTGATAATCTAACTGACGGACTAATTAGTTTTTTTTGTCGTCTCGCCTATTGTGTGGTAATCGCTTATCGTGGTATGGACACGTGATGAGGAGGAATGAGAAAAATGTAGTGATGAAAATGTTAAATATGAATGTAGATATCAGAGTAGAGGAGACCAAAAAAGGACTGTGTGAAGGATGATATGGCTAGAAAGGAGTTGACTGCTGAGATGACGACTAATAGAGAAGTGTTTACACTTCACAAGTAATGGAAAAAAAGGAAGGAAAAGGAAGACATGCTGTGCCGACTTCCAATAAATTTGGATAAAGAGAGGAGAATAAATAAATAACTAACTAATAGCTAACACTTCATTTTATAATAGATTGTATCATCCACGGCATCACTCAGAGCGATGACCACCCTCAGTTTAGGTACTCAACGATGTTAAATGTCAAATTTCAAGGATTCTGATATTCTAGTACTCAAACATCTGGCTGAACCGATGATCCTGATAAAAATAGAAGCAAGTGGTATGAAAAATGATATTGAAAGTCCCAAAATCTATTTTCTGTTAATACCATTTGCCTACCTACCTAACCTAAACCTTTGAATTGATGTACCTACAGGTACATCAATTCAAAGGTTTAGGATGACTTGCTAAGATAGTTTTCAGTTGCAACAAGGTTAGTAATGCCCATGCTAATTAGTTTCTTGCCTCCCTACATAAAGTTTAGAGTAAACTTTATGTAGGGAGGCAAGAAACTACTTAGCTAACTACTTAGGTAGCTACAGATCTTCTGACAATCCTCATCTTAGTGTTGTAATACTTTATAATATCAATAATCCGTGTGGCTATTGGCGACCGACGGCCCTACGGGTGGGACGCGCGGGCGCCGAGCTGCGTGGGCACATCTGCGCGCACAGCTGTCCTGCGCACGCGCCGGGGCAACGTGGAGCCTCCGCGCAAAACGGTTAAAAAGGACAATAAGGTTTTTTTTTAATTCGATGTAAATAGGACAATAAAAACAGCTGGTTTGCTCAAACACATTTACTTCTAAGGGATGAAATTCAAAGAAAGAATGTTTTAAAAGACGTCTATTCAAAATCCTCTGTTAAAAGAAAACGTTTTTTTTTAAAGACAGTCGACAATAAACTTAATACTACCTTAGTAATATATCAATTAGCACAAGACCGTATTTCTAACAAATCAAAAGAAAAGCGCTAGAAACAATCAACTCTCTAATTGTCAGAAAATTATTTTATTAGGTATTATAATTATTGGTTCAAACCTAACATTAGGCCCGAGGACAGTAATTGTAAACCAAGTTACAGAACCATATTTCTCGCATCCGCTGGACGCACTAATAGCCTTATTATAATTATACTTAACTTATTTTGCCTTATTAGTTGTAATTATGACTGTGGTGGCTTTTACAACTTGAAAGCAGTCAAAGCGACTTACATTATGACGCTATTTCATAGCCTTTTTCCTTACTATGAGGGACAGACTTCAATCTCACAGCTGCTTTTTTAAGGCGCCTCCCCGAGCAAATGACCTTGAACGAGCAGTTTTTTGGAGCCTACTCCTCTTTATCCAAAAGAAATACCAACTAATAAAAAAAACGTTAAATTACTGCATATTCTTGAATCCAAAAGTGTCGTTTAATTTTTTTTTTAAAGTAGTTTAATGTTTAATAAATCCCCTCACAACGAAACCACAGAAATGAGAAATAATGATTTATAAAATGCTACTCCTCGTAAAGTAACCATGATTTTGATTTGCTACTTATACTAATGGATAGACAATTTAATAATGTCGTTTTATTTTTTCCAAAATACGTTAATTTGATTTTATAAAGATTAAAAACCACTCATTTCGCACTATTCGGCCTGCAGTGAGTGTAGTGCAAGCTGATTAGAACTTTATTCTAACAGTATTTCAAACGAAGTTTGAACCACCGCAAATAGAGTTGCAAATTTTTCTCGGGGAACCGCCTTAAGCGAATTAGGTGATTAAATGCTAGCTGTCATCCTGAATACATCCAAGCTAAATTTAAGCTAGAGATATAGAAAAACGGAGAGTATGAAACCGGGATATCCTAAAAGAAAACTCCGAAGACCATTCACAGAGAGGTTTTCAGACACAGCACTGCACGGGAATATTAAATCATAAAAAAAAAGTTTACAAAAAAGTATACAGGTGGTTCAGGTCAAGTAACTGTAAACACCGTTATATTAATTAGACCGTTGGTGAACTAATTCGTCTCCCCATCTGCTTTTACAGGTATTTCTAAGAAAACAAACTTCTAAATATAGTACTAACCTACAATGATAATCTGGCTTACTATGGCTTTATAAGACAGGTCAAACTCAAACACTCAGACCGAAATCACGAATCACGAATGACACGTACTCGTTGCAAAGCTTTATTCCTGTCACTGCCACACACCTGTCAAACTTTAACTCAAATAGTTACTTTAACTCAAAGCTTTAATTTGACTATAAAAGGGTGTTAACGAATCCTTAACGATACCGAATGGCAATAGGAAATATGCACGTAATTTTTTCTTCACTTAATTCAATAAAATACAGTACTATCAACCCAAGAAAAGTATTAAAAGTTAAGTTCAACTTCTGCTTGTCGCTTAAAAATAATATTAAACTCCTGCCATTTTCTATGACAGTTCAAACGTCCGTAGCTGTCGAGGCCATGATGTGACGTCATTTACCACAATCTGCCTTGTTTACATGTCATTTTTTAATAGAATAATTTTACTAATTGTATGTGCTTGTGCTTTAATCAAGTAAAAATTGCAATAACAATAATAGAATAAAATCTTAGCGAAACTTTAAGCACTTTTCAAATAAAAGTGTTTTTTGACACATAGACTTTGATGTCACTAGCGGCATTATCGAGGTCGACGTTTTGAGAGTGCGTTCCGTTTCACCAAAAACATGCTACATAAAATAAATAATAACAATATAATAAAATAATAATAATTGTAAAATAAGTAATGTATTACAACATAAACAAGTTTACCACGATGTTGTTATAGGCCAATACAAGGCATTTTTAATAAATAAAAAGAGCTTTGTATTTCATGCATATTCCCTATTGTTCTCCTCATCATTGTGATATTTTTTTTGCTCTGGACCATACGTAGGATCCTTCTAGTTACGAAGATATTGGAGGTCAAAGTTCCAACTCATTCACAAGTTTAAAAAAAAATACTAGTTTTAAGGTTGTAACTTGAGTTTTACTGTAAAATTTGATTTTCACCCCAGTTTCTCAACAATAATTTTTGCGTAGGGTTACTACGTGAGGGGTCCGTTTACACCTTATGAGTGTAAGTCACGACTAGCAATTGCATCAAACGCCTCAATCCACAATTCACACAGTCCTCATGTTAAACCGTGAAGACTTCCATATTACACCGCTACCATATAAACCCAGTTATGGTCTTTAATAGCATAATCAGGGATATTAATGTCTAGCTGGTAATTAAGAATATAATGACTTGGAGTCAATGGCACCGACAGGTTTTATGGGATGGCAAAACCAAACGGGAGTCGAAAGCGGTTATTTTAACTCTTTTACTATTCTTATATACTTTGGATTGTAAAAAAACACTGGCAGCACTTAGGTAATTGTCTTTTTACTGAATTTTTTGGGTTGGCTTTCAAAACCACCAAATCCTGTCATTGTCAGCAAATGGCAGGATTCTGATTTAACGCACATTGGTACTGTGGACTCTAATTTTCCTTCCATTCAATCACAGCTCGTAATAGGATAGGTACCTAATATTCACACAAAAAAAAACATTACAAATCCAATCCATCCACATGAAACATAAATGCAACCGTTCGACTACATTACAAAACGTTTTCCTCCAAGCATACAACCTCCTTTAATATGCGTACGCGCAGGACGCACTAACAGTCGGACGCATTAACTATTATAATGATTCAATCGTTCGCAGGGAAATGTGCTCCGTTTTATGTTCTCTCACTATTATTAATACTTACATTAATTTCAATTAATTTATTTTATTATTTATTTAATTAATTATTTTTCGAAATTAGATTAAATGTTATGATGAAATGAATTGGATTATATTGAATTGATTTTTTCTCTGAATGTCGTACTAACATAGCTCCTAAGTACTTGCTACTAACCCATATGGACTCTTGTTCGAAATAAAGTTTTTTCATTGATTGATTGATTGAATAGGTTCGCCTCCTATTACATGGGACTTAAACATAATTGGCAAAATGTGGGTGTACTATTAGGAACACCTCTGCTTAACCCTTAGGGGATTACAGGCGTGATGTTATGTTATGCCACCGCCCCGGTGAATCGATCCGACATAATATTGTTTTCGGTGGTTCTCGTCTTGCTAACGGAGAATACTTACTTTAATAAAAGTGTTTTTTGACACATAGACTTTGATGTCACTACCGGCATTATCGAGGACGACGCGTTTTGAGAGTGCGTTCCGTTTCACCAAAAACTTGCTACATAAAACAGTAAATTGTAAAATAAGTAATGTGTTATCAACATTAACAACAAGTGTATGTTGTTATAATAGGCCAATACAAGGCATTTTTAATAAATAAAAAGAGTTTTGTATTTCATCCATATTTCCTATTGTTCTCCTCATCATTGTGATCATTTTTTTGCTCTGGACCATACGTGGGATCCTTCTAGTTACGAAGATATTGGACACACAATCTAGGAGCTAGAATTATCCACCAGCAACTTGCCTTGCAGTACAACCTTGTGGAATCTGAAGTACCATACTACAAGTATGTGCTTGACCCAGTTCTCGTAGAACAGTCAAAACATATTGTATTGGGATTGATCTATCGTCATGGACAGGACTATTCTAGCAAATAAACCTAATATTGTAGTGATAGATCGCCGAGCAGGCCGGCAGCGTTTTCTGTTAGTCTTTCATCACTGCGATCTCCAATCCGCCTGCCAAGTTTGGAGATTACGGCAAATTCCTCCCATCATGGGTGAGGCTTATGTCCAGCAGTGGACGTTATGGGCTGTTGTAGTAGATCGCCGAGAGCGCCGTCCTTCGGAAGAGTTTCGTCGGATTTTTTTCTGATTTTGTGATGGTTTTAGTTCCCTTGCTAGGAACTACTATTTCAATGCTCATTTCACACATTGATATAAAGTTGAACATATGGGTGACAATGAAAATACAGGCACATAAAGTATAAACAACTCAGAGAGAGTACAGAATGTATGTAACATTGCACATAATTGATTAATATAGCAGTACGCTTAGCCACGGAGTCTGGATTTGTGCCCGGTTGATGGCAATAGGCTCGCCCCCTATTGCATGGGACTTAAACATAACTAGCGAAATGTGGGTGTGGGTTATACCTCTACCTAACCCTTTGGGGATTTTAGGCGTGATGTTATGTAATGTTGATTAATATAATAATGGGTGATATGGCACCCTACAGGCAACACTACCTGGCAGGTGTTAGGTTTAACTTAAGTCAATCAAAATGAGATATTTCAGTCTGAATGCAAACCAAGTGGCGGACAAAAGCCAGCACTCTATATTTTTTATAATAATCGTAGCTCCGGTGAACGATCTAAGCTTCACGGCGCATGCACATGTTTAATTACATAAATAAAATGGCCGTACCTACCTCTATGGTCAGTGATCTATGGCAGCCATTGTCCAATCCGTAACTAGGAATTAGCATTTTTTGCCGTCACATAGATGGTATTTTAATAAACGAAGCTTCTAGACTTTTGTTAGTATCTTAATTGTTCTTTTATAATCTCTTGTAACTAGGTACCTATCTTCGAGCAATACACATCTACAAAATACGATTGAAACGACTTAAAACCTCATAAAAAATGTTCATAACGATGCGTATACAATGACCCCAAGCAGTTTTCAGTAACACCTTGTACAAAATGTAGTAAATATTCAATGTACTTCGCATTATATCAATATTGATATTTACACACTGACAGTAAAGGCGAGTAGGGATGATGACTGACTAAAAAAATATGATTCTGTTTAGTCCGTCAGTTAGATTATCGAAAAATATTGTGTAATAATAGCCTAAGTGTAGGTAGTAAGTACTTTTTTTTCGGATGGAAAATCATCAAATGACTTCTCCCGCTCTGGGCGGAGCAGGAGGGAGTGTCAGACTTTTACTGACTAAAACCCATCCATGTTCCTTCATCGCCCTTTGTGTTCCGGGGCCACGGTATCTCTTTCGAACAGTCCCGCAACCCCGGCAGATTGGAGTGTAGCCTTAGGGGCACTATGGAGCAAGAACTTAGACATTTTTTCGTGATTTTTTTTGGAAACTTTACGATTTTTTTGCAGAATCGGGTTGACCTTGTCTGTAGCAACCATTTATGCTCTGAGAAGCATGGCCCTACGACGCCCCGTTTCCGAGTTATAAGCCTTTTACTTTTTATTAATTTTATATAAAACGATTTATATTTCCAAAATGGTAGCTCGGATGAGAATGTTTTCAGGAAAGAAACTGTTACGCTAGTCGAAAACATTCCAATGACGTAAATGTCGTAAATAATCCCGTGTTTTTTAAAGTTGTCCCAAAAATTTTTTTTAACTAAAAATTTTTTTTTTGTATTTTCTTTGCTGCTCATAGTGCCCCTAAGCGTATACACCAACTCCTACACTCCGCCCCTAAGACGACCTACTGACCGGTCTTTCACTTATCTTATTATATAACTACATGGTGTCAGGTGTGGATTATAAGCTATATTTCAGTGTGAAGTAAGTTATCGATAGAGGTTTTCGCACGGAAAATATGTCGGTGAAGGCAGAAACAACTCAAGTGAAGTCGGAGAGTATTTATACGGTGCTTCAACAGCCGGCCGCCATGAGCGAGGAAGGAAACATGGCTACCGATTGGCGTGAATAGAAGCTGGCGTTTGATTATTATTTGATTGCAGCAGGAAAAGAAAATGCTATATCCAATTTAGAGGAGTTGGATTTAGAAGACAAAGAAAAAACCGTAATGTGTTTTTTTTTGTTTAATTTAAATTAATAAAAATTGACGAAAATGAAACGTGTCAAAGATCATGAGTTGGTGCTTGTGACGTCACATTTGAGTAAAAATGAAATTTCACTCAAAGTAACAATACCATACAAAACGACAACTTAATCGTTTAATAAGTACAATGCCAGATAATTACTGCAACAGAGGACAAGGCACCTCTCCACAAGATGCTTTTCGGAACAAGCATTGAAAATCTCGCTCCTCACTACAAATTTTCTTAAGTCCGAGATTTTCCTCCACCGTAACTTATATTAACACTGCTTTAAGCTTTAGTATGCTTTGATAGCTTCGCTAACTATAACGGTGCTGTCACAGAACATTAACTAGGGTATTTACGGGAATTTTACCTTAATGTGCATTTTTGTTTACGAATACTTACTCGCAGCTAGTATATGCTCTGTTTCCTCTTCTCGTATATAGCTGAACATTAAATTCGATTTTTATTATGTTTTTGTTTTCTACTTTCAAGACGTGGTTACTGTATTTTGAGAGGTTCTCAGTGAAATAGAGAAAGTTCTAAAAAGTAACTAGCCTAGCTCATCGGCGTAATGTTGCCGGCCTGTCGGTCTTCTACAGACTGCACTTCGGAGAGTGTGCGCAGAAGCTCCACGACCTGATCCCACCAACACCCTTTTACCACCGGACTGGTTGATATCCCGACATGTCGTACTAAGCGCTTCTCCTCCACTTTTATTATGCGCACAGCCAAAGTGTGGAACTTTCTACCTGCGTCTGTGTTCCCACCTACATTTAACCCGCCTGCCTTCAAAGCAAGAGTGAACAGGTATCTTCTGGGCACGCTCGTTCCATCATAGATCTCATCCATCGCTTTCCATCAGGCGTGATCGAGGTCAAGAGCAGGCCCATATTGTATAAAAAATAATAATAATAATAATTAAGCGTTTCTGAAAAGAAAGCCAAAAATGTACTTATATATAAAAATGTACTTAAGACGCCAGCTCGTCAAGCTACCCGAAACTGTAAAATTGTCAACCTTGAACCTAATGCTGGAATTTTGACAGACTGTGTAGTCTGTACATAATAACCATGAACAACTTTTCCTAGGGACCATCAACTTAAATCAAAAACAGCTGAAAAGTGCGTCACTCGTTAAACCCAACTCCCTGTACGTAGCAATCACAACACTTGACTTGCAATTAATTTTGACGCGTCAATGATTTTCTTTCCAGAAAGCGCGGGTAAGACTTGAAGAATCCGGACATGACGCCAGATCGAGTGTCAGGTCAGTTGACAGCTCAATTTCTGGTCTCTTGTATCGCTATATTTGAAAACAGTTCTATATTGTCTGACTTTCCCGCAATTCCTAGGTCCTTATGGTGGCGGACTGCCCCGTTGGTCGAGTGGTAGGAAGCGCGACTGTTGATCATGAGAACCTGTGTTCGATTCCTGGGTCACGCTAATTTTTTTTGGGTTATTATCCATCTGGAATATTCTCATTAGCAATCACGGAGTCTGGCTTTGTGCCCGGTCGATGGTAGGCTCGAACCCTATTACATGGAACTTAAACATAACTGACGAAATGTGGGTGTACTATTGGGTACACCTCTGCCTTAACCCTTTGGGGATTGTAGGCGTGATGTTATGTTATGTGGTGGGCCCTTTCCTGCCCTTTGTTCAGTGGCCTGTGGTCCAACAGTGAGAAAATTACCCATCAGTCAATGTCCACAGCCAATAAACTGACTCATCAACCGGCCTTGTTCCTCGACCCATAAAGCATAGGAAGCGTGTTCTGGACCATCACATCGCACCGGCAAGTAGGATTGCGTCATAGGGTCCTACGTCACCTTGACGCCCTACTAAACGCTAGGCCCTGGACCATACCGAGGGCACTCGAAGACAGCCGTCACTTACCGTGCGCAAACACCGGCCATTTTTATTTGTAATCACCTAGTCTTTATATCAAAAAGCAGCTTTAGTTAGTTGAGACCACCTGCTGGTGGTCTCAACTAACAACACAACTGGAACTTGATACTCAGCCAAAGCGGTTCTAGATATCAATCATAAGCCAGAGACACGAAGCCTAAGAAAAGATTTCTTTATACTCAGGAAACGCACAGATTGCCTTCCAACGGACTGGACATCCTGACTGTTCTAATTATAGTTTTTCTATTGCAACTTTAAGATAATTTCCTTTCATTTGAAATTACTTAATGTTCTAAGCTTTGTTCAGAGATAATGGGTATATTACAAGTAATTTCCATGCCATAACTGTGTTTAAAGAATAATTAGCTTCGGGCTAGCCGTTCACCTAAATTGTACTAGGCTTTAATAATATAATTACTTCTTTCGACAGCTTATAATTAATGTATCCGTTAATCCTGTGAATATTATGATATCACAAAAGTTCACTTTCCCAAAGTTCGAGTATCACATGGATAAACACCTGATCATCTGTGAACAACAACACTTTCGAATCAACTGATCATAAGTAAAATTGCAGGACTATCCAATTATTGGTCCAATAGGTTTTGACATCACTTTTAATGACATAATTTCCAATAAAGCCATCCTCGACTCTTCTTTGATGCTATCTTCTTCTTCAACCTGTGGTCACCCATTGCTGGTCTCTTCCAAATCTCTCCATTTTCGGCGGCTTTGTTTGTGCATGACACAACTGACATGAACATAGCACTATCCAATTTTCGCACTATCCAATGTTCGCGTGGAAATTTTTAATGCATAAGTGTGAGAAATTGAAAACCTGTCCCTATGCCAAATTTCATCCAGATACATTCAGCCGTTCTGGCGTGACTGAGTAACAAACATCCTTCCAAACGTTCGCATTTATAATATTAGCATAGAGTATAGACAAAGTTGTTATCTCTATCCAAACACCTCTCCTTTACTTGTTCAAGTATGAACAAGTAAGTATTTTTTTCATCTACTTTTTACTCCTTAGTCATTGCCCCTAATACTTAATTACAGCGACTTTTTCATAGTTTTTATGGCTGCCGTAAACCACCAAAAGAGCGCCACACACCGAGTGTACATCATACGCTATAGTTGGGCGATCCCCTAATTAACGGTACCAGTCATTAATATTATTCGGCTCTAATTAAAGGAAGTAAGAAGCGGTAAATTAATTCATTCTGAGAGGCCTTTTATGAGCGATTTTTTGGTGAGATAGAGATGAATCTTTTTAATTTAAGAAAAGTCAATTATTATAGAAACTACACAATTGATTTTGGCGGATTTTTGGCAAATCACAGATAAAAGATTATTACAATCTTATTTTTTCTTAATATAACACACGAAAGGAGGTATTTGTTATGATGACGAGTAATAGAGAAGTATTCAAGAAGAAGGCATGCTGGGCCGACCCCAAATTAATTGGGATAAGGGCAAGAGATGGTGAATGATGACTACTCTCATAACGGTGAAGGAAAACATAGTGAGGAAACCGGCATGTCCTAGAACCAAAAATTCGAAGACATGTGACATCTACCATACGCACTGGGCCCGCGGGGTGGATTATAGCCCATTCCCTCTCATTGAGAGGAGGCCGTGTCCCAGCAGTGGGAACATAGGCATTAGGAACATTATAGGGATGATAATGATGCTGTTAACTCATGATCTATAAAAGTTAGTCAGCTAAACACTATGCGTTCACTAATCTCAGATGTACTGCGATGTATTTTTGGTCAAATAGTTCTTTACTAAGATTATATTAAGGCAGACAGAATTCAAACCCACCAAATACAATAGAATATTAGATAACCACTTCAGACAAGCGTGAAACGTTGAGAGTTCAAAAACAACATGGTTGTATAAGTAAACCCATAGACAAACTAACGCCCACTATCATCTGAACCCGTTCCCCACACTAACTCACGCGTGGGATGAGCTGACTCTAAATTTCCAATTTAGCGTGGAAAATTAACGTGTAGAACCCTAGCTTTCCCTCAAGGGTCGAAACCTGAGACTTAAGATTTTATGTCTAACTAGCTGATGCCCGCAGCTTTGCCCGCCCGAAAATTATATACTAAAACCTTCCTCTTGAATCACTCTATCTATTAAAAAAACCCGCATCAAAATCCGTTACGTAGTTTTAAAGATCTAAGAATACATAGGGACAGACGCGGCGGGCGATTCGACTTTGTTTTATAATATGTAGTGATGCTTAAGTACCGTCTACTGCTTAAATACCTATTTATGTCGAATGCTTAAGTACATATGTGGCTAAAATCATAACAGCCGCTCGGGCCAAACTAGGTTTGTCTGTGGATGGGTGACCACCCATTATATACCGAGTTTCAGAAAGCAGATCAAGCAGTTGTTCCCGGTTGTCATTTGTAGATCTTTGACAGTCGTTACAGGTAGTCAATAGCCCAAAAAGTCTGACAACCTGTCTTACCATGGGGTATCGTATTACCCATGACTAACTGGGTTGTGGAGGTCAGATAGGCAGTCGCTCCATGTACAATACTGGTATTCAGTTGCATCCGGTTAAACGGAAGCCGACCCCAACATATTTGGGAAAAGGCTAGTCAAATGATGATGCTTAAGTACCTAGGTACTTGGAAACTGCTCAATAAACCTAGACATCAACTGGTAAAGCAGAAAGTAAGAGGCTTAGAAAGGAAGACACCTTTATTCGGGATTTAGTAGTGAATTCGCCTGCGAAAGTAGAAGTAGAAGGAACATAGACATCAATGAAAAAACATCGGTTCTAGGTGAAATGGCAGAACTTATACACCAAGATAGTTTCTGCGAAAAACCAAATACACAGCTTTTACATTACTTCAAGAGCAATGCCAAAACCTCTTCTTTTACCTTCTGCTAACATTTATAAACGTCTACCATTTACTAAAACTCGATTGCCAAAACGTTTTCACGTCAAAATCTATAATCCTCAAATAAAAACTGAAAACAGTTTAAAAACTGTGTGCAGGCGCTGCCAATCACAATGAGAGCACATTCGTGACACATCGCAGTTCGTGAAACAATCGGGCGCAATGTGCCGAATCGGCGCGAATCGGGCGGTTTCTAACAAGAGCGCCCGCGCCGTGTGAATGAACCCGCAGTGATGCAACGTCGACAATTAGGTAGGTTTGGTAACCATCCTTTATATTGTTATTAGTAAATGAATTCGTATTGTTGAAGGATTGGGTTCATGAAACTGCTTCCACAGCTGAATGAATTAGAACTTAGGTTGGATTGACAAATTGATTAGGCGCTTCTAAAAGAAGATAATGAGAATAGATAATAATAATTTTGAATGACTACCTCGTTGGGCTAGTGGTCGCCAGCGCGACTATTGAGCATGAGGTCCTGGGTTCGATTCCCAGATCGGGAAAAATGTTATTGGGTTTCTCAGCAGCAAACAAGGAGTCAAGGAGTGTTGAGGGTAATAAATCAAATCAAATTCAAATATTTATTTATTGCGAACAACGAGGTTCATATAGGTTAGCAAAAGAGTACTTAAGAACTATGTTAGCGAACTGTGTTAATAGGCTCACCTCCTATTACATGGGACTTAAATATACCAAACTGGCGAATGGTGTATTATTAGGTACACCTCTGCCTAACCCTTCGGGGACTACAGGCGTGATATTATGTTATCTTATGTTTCTGACCGGCTCAAGACTATCCGCGTCGGTAGATGTGGTAACTCCTTAACTGGCCATTAAGAGCAGATTTGTATAGAAACAGGATGCTCTATTGTGAAGAAAGATAGACAGAAGATTTACATACGGACTGCCAAATGCGAAGATAAAAATTTATTACATAAAACCCTTTATGCCTTTAAAGAAACAACTTCCAAAAAATCTAGCTTCCACTAACTAAAAATTTCGAACAGTTCCCATCCTCATTACGTAATAAACATGAAATTTAAAAAGAGAATTTCACATTTCTAAGTAAATTGACGACGATGCGAACGGGGGCTCTTGACCCGACGACCCGGCTGTTACCTCGTCGTCGCAGTCATAAAGAACTCACGGGTCCTGAGCCAAAACAAACTGAATTGGACCTAAAGTGAATCGCTTTCCTTGTAAACTAAGTAAAAGTACCTACTTACTTATATATTTTGTTTATTTCTACAAATCTTCTACATCATTGAATGAGGTAAAGGGTTGTTAAATTGGAAACGCAGAAAACCATTAATTTAAAAAAATTAAAATAATGGCCTCAGAAGCTAAGTCGCTCGCGTGTAGTCTCGAAATCTCTACTAATAGCTACTACAGTTCAAAATGATGAACGACTTCTGCGCTAATTGTGTTACAAACCTGCATTCTCTTTTTGGTAGTTGTCTCTTGTAACTATGATGAGAAAAAAAGTAAAAATATTTCAGATAGTAAAACAGCACATAACACTGAAAGAGCTTCCTCAATTCTTCCTTACCTGGAAACTTTTCTTGCCGAATGAATAACTTTTCCCGAAAACCGGGTGATTCCAGAATGGATTAAATGATTAGATAAGTACTCTTTGCTAGCCCTCTACTTATCTTCTTGCTATTATTTTATTTCTATTATACCAATTGATCGACTAGATTGTGATAACATCGGAGGAGGATACTCACTAGGTACTGAAGTTTCAATTCAGGTACAGGTTAACCGCTTTTCAACGTTTAAAACGCTCTTAAAATGGAGACGAAATCATCTCGAGGAGGCCAGAAAACCATGCATGTCCTAGAAGAGCCAAAAATTCCAAGACTTGTAGCATCCACCATCCAGGAATGCGTGGTAGATCATAGTACGAGTACACTCACTCTCATAGAGAGGAGCAAAAATGTGAGAATGTTAATGGCTTAAAATGGTATAAAAGCTTAGCTGATATTAAACCTTACAACTTGCTGAGAGAAAAGTAATCAAGCATAATACTTAATGTCAATTAATTCGATAAAGAACAGCAAATTAGTAATCTCATGACGTTTCCGGAATGCGGTTGTTAGGATTCCAAAAATATCTTAAGTCTCGTAATTCTATCCCTTAATTGTGATTATTTTATCTAGCAGATTGCGTTATCTGTTATTGAAAACCACTGAACAAAATGAGCTTTAATGCTACAAAGGTTACCCTATATCCTTCTCCATAACAAAGAGCAGGAAACATAAAGAGCAATTCATGTTATCGATAGCTACCGAATACATACATTACAAATTACTCAAGAGTGACCCGAATTGTGTACTTTCTTCAATTAGTACCAAATAAAAAGTTCACAAGTGCCACTAAAGTAACCTGAACAAAAACGGCTTGGCGTCACGAGTTCCAAAACTGATTAAAATTTCAATCCGTGCCGAAACTCTTTAAGCTCCAAAATGTAGCGTAAACGATCAAATCGTGCGGTCGATGCACTTACCGTGGACTGAAAACTTTGATGTTGGATCAGTAACAGTTACTGGTACTGTGAATGTTCTAGTTATATGAAGCGATGTTGAAGTAAAGCTGTTAAATTAAATATTATATTCACAATACAAAGTGAAAAGGTATAGTTTTACTAAGACCAGATTTATAATTATTTCTACTGACAAATTTCGTTAGAAATCCTCCACGAAAAAGAGTGTCGGGAGGAGTTTCAATCATGTTTCACATAGCTAAGTAAAACAATACTTTTTAAAAACCATTCGAGATCTCGAAAATGCCGAGATCGAATTTCTAATCCCTCGAGATCTCGACTTGGCGATCTCGTCTCGAGATTGCATTCCCTAGTTACGACGAACTCCTATACATGGTGAAATCACCGACCTCACGCTAAAATGGTTACAATATCTGGTACATCATCATCATTCTGAAACCCAAAAGATATATGGAACAGATTTTTTTTTTTATTACCTACCCCTTCTACAATTACTCAGGAGTTCAGGATTTACCTGCACATGTTACTGCACTACTTTATTATTGACAAAAAAAAACTTACCAAATGACATTTGATGTCAAACTCAAAGCAACAACAACAACAGCCCATAACGTCCACTGCTGGACATAAGCCTCTCCCATGATGGGAGGAATTTGCCGTAATCTCTACGCTTGGCAGGCGGATTGGAGATCGCAGTGATGAAAGACTAACAGATAACGCTGCTGCCCATTCTCTGGTCTACGGAGGCGCAAGGTGTTCTGCCTCAGACATTAGTCGCCTTATACGACACCCGTGAGTGTAGTGGGTTGGTTCTATTCTACTCTGCCGGATACCACACGGCTGCAACTACTAACTAACTAACTCAAAGCATTTCTTTCAAATAGACCCGTGACTACTTTTGCATAGTTAAAAATAAGCTAAGTACCTACAGTCCAGCCACACAGTCATAATAACTGTAAATGGACTGTAGTTACCCATTCCAAAATCGTAAATCTCATGGAGAAGAATGGGCAAGAAACTCTATGGATCCTCTTTTCAAACCAAGTTAGATATTACATAGTCCTGGGTACAATTTTAACCGACTTCAAAAAGGAGGAGGCTCTCAATTCGATTTTTTTTTTTTTTATGGATGTACACCGATTACGCTGAGAATTATGATCCGATTTACGTGGTTCTTCTTTAGTCTGATGCGGAATAGTTGCCATTTGGTCCAATAAACATTTAACATATTTTGGCCCAGTAGTTTTTATTTTATTAACATTTTTTTACTTCAGTCGTGTGTTCTAAACATAGGGTATATATAACCAAGAAAGGGACTTCAAAAAGACATCAACGAGGTATATTTTTTTTGTGTAATTTTATTACTTCAGTCATGTGGTCTAATTTTAAGTTTGTTCACCGATTCCTCCCCCATTTGTGGAGCGATTCTCATTTATTTTTTTTATTTTTGAAAGATTTTGACAATTAGGTATGTTAAGTTCCATTTATTGGGAATAAGCCTATTACTATGACATGTATTGTTATCAATGTTAAATAAATGCATAGCAAATATTTGTATAGGATATTACAACTAAAAATGGAAAAATAAAAAAACATTTTTTGCAAAAAATAAAACCGACTTCAAAAAAAATACACAAAAAAGTGAAAAATCACTTTGGCTTCAGAAGCCGGTGACAAAAACACCAAATCCATCAAACAAAGGTCAAGCTTCGAAGTCGGGGACCTTTGTTTGATTGATTTAGTGTTTTTGTCACCGACTTTTGACTTCTTTTTTGTTGCTTCAATATGTGCGCAATATGTCAGCCTTACTTAATAGCCCCACAGTAAAGAAAAAAACATTGATCATTCGCTGATTGTGTACTAGGACTTGCATTGTTGTATTGCAGATTCCAAGTTAATTAATCAAACATTCAAATAATAGTCTATTAAAGCATTTAGTATTAAATCCATTGTCATGGGAGCTATCGCTTCTTATCATACTCTTCAAATCTCGGTCTATAATTTGTTTCCCACAGAAAAAAACACTCGATTACTGTTCTGTTGCACCTTGAAAAGAATTCGAGTAATCGAAAATGATGTTGCTAAGCCAGATATTCTATTGCGTCTCTTTGATAGAGAAAGTTTCAGGCAAATCATTAACACACGTCAGAACAGTTTTCTGATACATACCCACTTTCTGGTTTTCCACACGCTGAAGGGACATCTATACAAATAAATAAAACTGGAGCGTCTGTTTGTAATTTCAAAATAACTGCTTTTTCCTGGATGCATATACATGGTGTAAACAACCTCATCACGAAGCCGTCAACCAAGCATTCTGTACATCAAACTAAGTAACTTTACGCAAAAATGGGAAACGACCTTTTTTTTTCGGGTGAAAAATCATGTTTTGTGGTAGAACTCAATGTAACGCACTCAAAACATTGATGGATGGATTGAATAGTACGGGGGTCATGGAAGTGTTTAAAGTAAATATCTAACAATAAAAACTTGTATTTAAAAAAAAAACTTGTCAAAAAGTTGGAACTTTGACCCCCAATATCTCTGTAACTAGAAGGTTACGTATCGTGTACAACATAAAAAATATCGCAATAACGAAGAGAACAAGTGCCTTTCAGCTTCGTTAAGAGGTTCAAACCATTTATTATGAAAGTATAAATACAGAACTTATAAAAAAAAAATTGTTTGTCTGTCCGTTTGTTCCAGCTAATCTCCGAAACGACTTGACCAATTTTAACAGGACTGTTTTACTCGCAGATAGCTGACGTTATTCGGAGTAATTGAGGCTACTTTTATTTAAGAAAAAGGGTTTGATGTTAAAAAATTAAAGCCCTTCCCTACTTCCCTATTTGAATCGGATTTTGTTAATTACTTCAATTAAAAAAATCCGATTAAAATAGGGAAGTAACAGTGGACGAAGGTCGCAGCAGTCAACGTATAAAATGTAACTTTGAATTCAGTACATGATTCTAAGCACCCAGCATAAGCGTAAACAACCAGGTGTTCCATTGATTCTGACGTCCTCAAAATATTTAGGTAAATCGATGCTAGTTCTAAAATCGTATAGAGTGACTGATACTTGAACATGTGATTGTACTCGTGTTAAGGCTGATGCTCCAGCGTAGTCCGCGAAATTTTAATTTTTCTTACGTTTTTTGCAATTTTCTACGAAAAAAACCTAAGAAAATTTGAATTTCGCGGGCTGGTCGGAGCATTCACTTTAAACAACTTTTACTATGGGGCCAAACCTGAAATCGCGAAAAAACATCTGCTGTTCAGTACATTTGGACCAGCATTTACAATTACTGAACAGCAGATTTTGTCAGGTTTGGTCCAATCACGTATGTGTACAATCACGTGTTTAGGTATCGGTCACTAATTACCATTCACCCTATACAGGATGTTAAAGTAGTTGCGTGCCATAGCTTAGGGGTGAGTTCAGTTAAGATAAAGGAACACGTAAAAAAAAAAAAAACTAAAAAAAAAATGAAATTAATATACTTAAAAAATTATTGCAAGATCAACCTAATTTAGGACCTACTAATTTAAAATAGCTATTGTTTAGAATTAAAATTATTTTATATTGCTATTTGAAGTTAGTAGGTACTAAATTAGGTTGATCTTGCATTTTTTGTTTTTGTTTTTTTTGTTAGCAAATATTTCTTTTGGATTATTTTTTTATTTTTTACGGGTTCCTTTATCGATACTGAACTCACCCCCAAGCTATGGCACGCGACTACTTTAACACCCTGTATAGGTAGAGTATTGAATCCATGGTAAAAGCTTTTGTGTCATTATGTCTTTTCCACCGTAGACGAGTATGCTCATGACTCAGAATTAAAATTGATTTATACAAATCGAAACATGTTTCGTAATGATGTCTTAGTTATATTGGCATGAATATGTTACAGAAACCATAAACGACAATATCGCACTTTTCTCTTTTAATCGATCGCACTTACGTTACGAAATAACTTTCATATTGACATAACATAACATCACGGACCTTATTCTCACAACAAGCAAAAAAATCCTGGAATGCGATTTGATAATGCTACGTGGACTTATAAAGCTCCGTTGATGGTTTTGGTGGTTGCTACTGCGCTTTTAACAGCATAAATACATGCTGCTTTTACTCAAGTACGTTAAATCTTATAATTTGTACTTATATCGGTATTTGGGATCATATTTCCTGGCAAATATAGGATCAACACTATAAAACCATGAAACAAGAGTAATTGCACTGAAGAGCAATTACTCATGTTATTTTTACTTGTAATCTCATATAAGCTAATATTTTAAAAGCCAATATAAGTAAATTAAAGTTAAATTACTGTAAATCATTTATGGTTTGGTTTTACATAAGCTTAAAAGAGTTAAATGAATTTTATATCCATGTTTTAAAAACAATAAATCACCAAGATTATAACAGTCTTTAGTCTGTAGTCTTTTATTACGTGCACTGGAACTCAATTGTAACTCACAACAAAACGCACCCACGGTATCACTTGGTTTTTCTATCAAGTACGTGGAAACCAGTGATAAAACGAATATAAAAAAATGCGTCTCTACTATCAAGAAAAACCAAGTGATACCGTGAGTGCGTTTTGTCGTGAGTTACAATCGAGTTCCAGTAGTGCGCGTAATAAAAGACTAAGAAAGAGGGTAGACAGATTTGTCTGCTCATAATAAATAATTTTCGCCCCACCCGCATACCTCTTCAGTAGGTATTCCGCGATCATGATGCTTGCAACAGCGTCGAAATATCGGGAGCTCATAAATAAAGAAAATCACGGATATTATCCCGTAAGTACTTTAAGTGTAAACAACAGCATGTCCCTAAATAGATAAAATTTTAAAAAAATTACAAGCCTGCTTAAAATTTTATGAAACGGCATAATTTTGGGCTATTAAAAATATCATAACACCCTGTATACATTACGTCAAAGGGCCGCTTGGCCGCCATGACACCTTGATCCCATCCGGCCGAACAGATGTAATATCGCACGATAATTATACTCTTTCCAAGTAATGAGCTATGTGTCGCACGTCGTTATGCCAACGAAGGTGTTTTAGCGCAAAAGTCACACACTCACACTGTTTGGCGGTAGGGTTGTACCGAAGAAAAAATCTTGATCGGATCAGATGATGCTTCAAATAAATAAATAATAATAATATTATAAAATTAGGACCAAACATATTGAACATTATACCAAACCATTATACCTTTATACCATACACCAAACTGCGTAACAGTTTGTCGGCGGGATTAGCGCTCGTATTTAATTAATACAAACAGTAATAGCACAGAATACTTTTATTAATAGTAGGTACTTAGTAAAAAAATATGTTCATTGCAGTGCTTGCCGGTGTCGTAAAGCCTTTTCTGTTGGGTTGTCTATTGTTTGCCCGAAGATTATATGCCATAATCATCATTTTCCCGAATTTCATTTGCCCGAATTTCATTTGCCCGAATGTTTCATTTGCCCTAAAAGACATATGACATACTTTTAATTGCCCGAATTTTAGATACCATAAGATACGAATGCCATAAGTATTGTTTGCCTTATTTTTATGTGTCATAATAATTATTAGACATAATATTTAAATGGCATAATATTTAAATGGCATAACAAGTATTAGACAAATATTTAAGCCCCGCTAAGCCTAGCTACCTAATTATAATTATATAGTTTGATTATTAAACTTGTTTTTAATTCTAATACTTACCTACTTATTAGCTTTCTGGCTGTCGATGTCGATGGGTGCGCAATGTTTGGTATAATAAGAATAAACTTATTTATTCTGTGCATGGTTTTTTTTTTCTGTGCATGGTTGATGGTGGGTTAGGTCGACGGAGCCCCGCTTCGCGGGGCTCCTACTTCTGTGTGGTTTATAAAAAAATAAACGGGGTGCCCTAAAGTCCCAATTGCATCCAATTTCTCTTGAAATAAACAACCGTTACACACCCGATGTCGATGGCAAATTATGTTATGGCATTTCATAATTATGGCATGTGATAATTAGGGCATGAGATAATTAGGGCTTACAATGATTATGACAAATGATGTTATGGTAAGTGACTTTATGGGAAACAATGATTCTGGCACGTGACTAATATGGCAAATGAGAGTAGGGCAAATGAGTATTATGTCGTATGATAAGGCTGTTGACTATTATGGCAAATGATATTAGGGCAAATAAAATTCGGGTAAACGGCGGTATACCTTTCTGTTGATATGAACGCCCGTCTATTTGCAACATTAGTAAAACATGGCGACACCGCGTTTTTGACCCAAGTTTATGTAAAATCAGCAGCAAATATAGTAAACAATATTATAAACCTGGAAGATACTTAAAAAAAGCAAAGTCAATCAAGACCACCTTTACATTTTTAAAGACTCAATCGCGTTTCCTATACAAAACCAAGAACATCAGGGTTTCCAAATTCCTGCCAGCCCTAGGTATATATTCCAAAGTGTCAGCCATCGAAATAAAACTAAACTGGTCTCAGTTCAGGATTAATTGCCAGAAAGCCGACAGTGGGCCGTTCCCACGGCTGCACGGCTGCACCGCTCCGCTGAGGAACGGGAGACATTTACTTAGATCTCGCCGGAACCATGTTAGAGAATTGTTAGCTTAGTTCCAAAGTATGTTAGACATTCTTTCTTGGTTTTGCTTTAGAATTTTGGCTACCTGCTATTTGATTGAGACCAAAAGCATAGAACATTTTTTTAAATCCTTAAGAGATGTATTTTTAATTAAAACAAGAACTATATATAATGACTAAAATAAAAACTAAAAGTAAAAACCTCCATATATACAACGACGTCAATAAGCGTCAAAGTACTCCTCCGCATTGCTGTCACTCGGAAACGTACCCAGAAGACTGGCAGCAAGATTTAAATTTAAATTTTACATTTTTGAAATTAAATTCTGTGACTTTAATCAGTTATTTAAGGCTTGGCGGAAAAATAAATTTGGATTTAAACTAAAATAAATAGTATGTCGTAAATGAGATCAAATAATCGATACGAAACCTGTGTGCCTAAAATATATCTAGTTATTTTACTATCCTCACTACTTAATAAAAACTCGAATCATACATTTTTGTTAAATCCGCTCCTGAAAACAAAACATCACTGCACACACTGCATGCCAAAAACATACAACATTTAATTCAAAACAAAACGCGATCAACATGAACACTTACACCGGAAGAACGCAGCTCCAGATTCCTCCACAGAATAGTTCATTAGTTTCTTTATCACGTCGACTCTGCTCCAGATGGGAATACCAGTGATCCGTTCCGCTCAGCGGCCGTGCCTTCCAAAAAACACCTTCACAGGAATGTCACTTACGCAACTCCGGACATCTGTAGGGCTGGCGAAGGTGAAAAAATGGAAAAAGTGTCCCAGGTCCGTAAGGGTGAGCTGATATCTAATAAAACGTCAAATTCACCTTTTCTAGCAGCATCGTGAGCATAATGCATTTCTGAAGCATCATCAAACACACCGGATAGCTAAACGCCAAAATTATGGCAATGAAATTGATAGCGGCAGCATACGTCATCATTCAAAGCTAAAACTTGGTACTGTTTTTTCTTTTTTTTCCACGATAGAAACGTCCGCATTGGATTGACATACGCTACGGCCCGTATCAAACTGAAAATCGTTGTCGAAATACAACACTTTGAATGCGGTTACCATCTTATCTCTCAGTTGAATTACTATTGTATCCTCCTTTGGACAACCCTGTGGTAGGTACCTTGGCCAATTGCTGATGGAATGCGAAGTCTAATCCACGCCATCTACTGCTGCTCACGCTATTAAACAATGTAATACCGGCAGAAGCCTCTCCCATAGCTCTACACTTGTTAAATACTAAATTACTCACTTCCTATTATTACTACTGTATTGTAATACATATAATTATGAAGAGTGTAAAAAATATTGTATTATGATCGTCCAATGACATACAAACACTGCATAGATTATGTTTGGACTCACACCTTCCAAAGTAGCGAAATGATGACAGGTGATTGATCCCGGAAAATAAGAGAAAAAAAAAGATGAATTTCATTCTCCGTAATACCTTCCTACTTTATACAGCTTCCAACTTGCCAGCTGCTTTATATGTACAATATGATCACTTTAAGTGTGCAGTTCAAGGTAGCGCTGCTTGTCAAGAAAAAAAAACATCGATATGTCAAACTGGGCACACTTATTTTAGTTGTGTTTCCCGCGTGCACAGATAAGTTGGCTGAAGTGCAAAGAAATCATTCTGAATTAATACCTACTTATTATAGATAACCTATTTCTTTGACTCGAAATGTGACAATTCCATTTGTTTTGTTACGGAGTAGCATGTTTCTGAATTAAAGCAGTAATCGATCTGGATCCCTGACCAGAAGTAGGATCAGAAGTAGAGCTAAGCTAAGGTTCTCATGAAAATTTACTTCTGTAAAGTTCAAGTTAAGTAACATTTACGTAAAGTCATGTCCAGATGACTTTACTTAAATGTTACTTAACTTTGACATGACTTTAGTTAGCTATCAAGTCTGTGTCTTCCATAATATAGACCATACCGAATAACACTTTCTTAAGCCGAAGTATTATTACCTATTAAAGTAGTATTATACCTACAGGACACGGATCTACTTAGAGAAGTTCTCACAAACTTTCAAACGTGTGACGGCAAATTACGCGTAGAGTCCCACGGCTGCGCGTGAGTCGATCTCCAGCCCAATCGCAGCCGAAGATATCAAAACGATATTGAAACGTTTCTTATTAGGCGACAGAGGATGTTCACACGCGTTTTCTATCAATTTATTTTATGGTTATTTAATTTGAAACTGAATAACATAAAATTGAATTATTTTTAGCAATCGAGAGAGATGGATCAATGGACAGTCTACTTGATGTTTTAACAGTGTGCCTGAAAGTACATTTGGATATTATTTTCGTTAATGATAATGCGGTAATTGAAATTAAACCTTAGCTTCACACGTCGAAACTTAGTTTCAAATGAAACTCTTTAAAGTAGGTCCTGTACTGACAGCTAGCGTGCATACGTTTAATCTTAAAATCCATCTCCAAACTTCAAACTTGACGTAACTCATTATTATTAATAAAAAACAAGCACCAAAAAACACAAAAACAGCGCAATTCGGAAAAATGTACTCTACAACATTTTTTCCCGAAAAATGTAAAAACAAAATGGCGGCCGCTGCGCCTGGGCTTACAGTTACGCGACGATGACGGATTCCGTTAAGACCGCCAAACGATCTACATTCAAAAGAGTATTCGATCAATTTTATATAAATGATTGTGTAATGTTTACAACTACCGCAAATTTGAATTAAAATTAATTCGATTTGATGAGATAAAGAGGGTTACCTTCTTACTTTATCAGAGAAAAACATAAGATGGTTTTGTTGTTTATGGTCAACTGGTGAATCATTGCCTTTCTCTGAGAACTCATCATTCGCTTCATTGACCGCGTGGAAGTAGCCATACAATTCGATTTTATTAACATAACAATATCATGGAGGTAATGGTCGTTGTAAGCCAAAACTTGCCCGTAACGTTCATAGACCGTAGCTACGAACATATCCGTCGCGTAGCGTTCTTTTCGTAGTCTAATAGAAGGGTTCATTGAAACCCTAAAAATCAACATTATTTTATAGATAAAGAAAGCAGTTTTTTTAGCACGGGTAAGTAGGAATATATATATAAAACTAATTCCCAATTTGAAGAAGTAATATAATACTAATAACTATCTGACGTGCTAAGTAGAAAGAATAGTGACTGAAATAAAAAATAAAAACTTCATAAAAAACCTCCAATCAGTTACGCTCTTAACACATTGTACACGACGAAACGCATACAGATGCTTTTTTTCCCGAAGAACAATCTAAAAAACACATTACGCACTTATAATGTGATTACACCTATTGACCCTATAATATCCCACAAATATATTGACTTAATCGAAACTTTCGTGTTACCACAAAATGTTGACAGCAAAAAAGTTAGGAGCTAGGTATTCAGAAAGTTCATTGAACTACAGATGGCTTGGCCGACTCGACTCCTCAACGAATCGATTGGGAATCGAATAGTCGGACACAGATCGATTCGACGCGAATCGAGATGATACGATGTTAATTTAGAAATATTTAGAATAGGTTTTTGTGATGTGATATCTATAAAATTTTACTGGATTTAGACACGTTTTGGTTTGACATTAAAATAGGATTAGGATTAGGCGATGGTTACAAATCAAGCCTACTCTATATAAAACAAAATTGAAACCGGTTACTTCGCAAAGAGTTTTTCATCTGTTTACCAAAAATTTTGATGAAACTGGTCGCCGCCATTAAGTTAATATGGAGAAAAACCCATTTATAATCTGACTATATAACTTAGCATGTTAAACTTACACTTTTCCAACTAATTATTGTCAAACTACATCTTACATATAATTCAACGTCAGATCTAAGCTTTATTTTCAGTCATCGCTTCAGCCGCACACCTCAATTAACTCAAACGCTTTAAAGCCTTTTGAAGGCAGCGCAAAACCAGGCAAAAATGCGGAAAATAACACCCCCCATAGTAACAAGCCAGCGAAGGCACTTTATTAGTGTGGCCCACAACAATGTGGCTATGATCGATCCATATTGAGCGTGCTGATGACAGATTGACCACTTCCCGCGTAATGTGGCGCGCGGAATGCGCCCGCGCACAGATCTAGCGGCGGTCGCCATCGCCATTACATATGGTATGTGGCGGGAAATGCGATCGGTAATGTGTTGAAAGCTTAAAATGTGATGATGGATGATAGATGCGTGATATTGGTACGAACGTCGAAATGTCATGTTGCGAGATTGTCGGGTATTATAAAGATGTGTGCATGATAGTTGGGAATGTTTCAATTGGTGGCTGTTCAACAATAATGAGCATGTCTTACAAGACGACGTTTTTCTTTTTCTGATAGATAAACTAGTGCATTAGCTAATGCGTCGTCGGAATATCTAAATGCAACGCAGAATAAATAAATTCCGCTATTCCGTTTTGAGGAAGTTAAAATATATTTTCGTATATGTAGGTACTAAATAAGTTGAAATTTGCTGAATCGGATTTTCTTATGTGCCATATTTTGGGAGGTCGGAAGGGTTAGAGAGACTGATACTGATGCTGTTAGCCTGCGCCATCCCACTGCTGGGCAAGGCTTCTCACCGTGATTTCTAGTTTCTTCGAACCAGGGCTAATGTAGACCTCTGCTCGTTGGTTTTGTCCAGCTCGACCCGTCATGTTCTACGAGGTCTGCCGCGACGTCTTTTGACTAAGGGCTCCAGAAAGTAGCTATTGCTCATTGGGCTTGTGGCAGGCGTGGCCAAGAGACTAGGGATCCAGGTAATATCTTCTTCTTTATTCCATACCTATGTTGATTCGCTGAAGAAACTGTAAAGTACATTACTTTATTTAAAACATGCAAAATGACGTTCTCCGCTAATGTAACAGTGTACGATATAGAGCGTAAATCTTCATTAACAGTAATTTCTCCGCAACGGACGCTGAGTGATGCTATCTTGACTTAAGTGTAACAAGACCAATACACTCTTGACTGCCGTGTTATTACTTATATTTTTAAATTATTATGTTTATATTTGCAAGTGCTTCTTCATTTAAGCTTGCTGAGATCCGGAGATATTTTACTGATGCCCATTTTCACGAGACAACAAAATAAATGCCAAAATTGTATTGCACCATTTTGTCTCAGCGTCGCGTCGAGGGACGAAACCCCAAAAGTCTGTATTCGGCTTCATATTAGTGAATATCTACAGGAGAGTGAAAAAACAGCGATGATTATACCTCGGTTGGTGCAACATCATTTTATAATTCGTGTTTACTTGACATTCGATTAAGATGTTGCTTGTTTCTGTGATAGAATGAAATAACCCGTCTTCCGATCAAAACTGCCAAAAATTTACCACTATAAGTGGTGTTAGAACTCCAACAACGATAGGAAAACTAATAAATAAGTAAGTTTCTTACTGAAGAGTCTGCGTGTGACTCCAGAAAAGGCAGTCTTTGTAGCTTAGCTGTTTTATGTACTTACTGAGCGTTAAGATTTGACTTTAGAACGTTCAACGGCTGAGTTTTGAAAGAAGTCTGCTAGGTAATAGGCTCTTGCCCGTTTCCAAATCTTTTCGTAGGAACATTATTTTTCCATAGGGTTGCTTTCCGTTGCTTCATAAAATGGACGGTACAATGTGTGTTCCGGCTATGCTCATAACAGTGTTTCTCAAACTGAAAGCGCATAATTCTTCAAATAAAAGAACAAAAATAAACCAGCGGAATATTGAATTACGGATTTTATATCATTTTTAAAAAGGCAGGACGAATCTTTATGGTTAGGACAGCCATAAAAGACATCTGAAAAAGTCTTGATGCAGAAGGCAGAGTGGACTTGGGAGAGCCCTGTAGTCAGTACTATATTGCTATAACCCGACCTAATTGATTGAGAACAAGCCTTTACACTTGCAAAACAAAGCAGAACTGACTGTTTCTTAACAGAGCGTCCAAAACGGGGTTTTGTTATTGTGAGAACGGTGTGCTTCAATGTGTCTAAAGATCGTCAAAAACGTGTTGGTGCTGTGATCAGCGGTTGCCTTATCCTCATAGAGCTAATTCGGTCCTCATTTATGACACTTGGGTGTAATGGAATCATAAAAAAACACCTTTGTTAATTAATAATCCTCCAAAAAATTGCCTTTTCATTCCTAAACTAATGAGAACACTTTCAGAACCTCATGTTAAAATAATGAACGCGTGCGCATACGAAGCCGAACGGAGCCGAAAGTTCCCGAGCGTGACGGGCGCCCATCCACTCATCTAGCGAGATAATACGCTGATTACATCTAAATTACGAAAACGCACTTACATCGACCGACTTTGTTTCGACTATCGAATAGTGAAAAAAATGGAAGAGCAACTCTACACCGGCTCAAAAAAGTGGCGAGACGAGCTGGACGTGGAAGCATACCACGATTTCTGGTTCGAGGTGGCGCAGATCAAGAGTTCTTGGGAAGACTTCGGGAGGCCTTTGCCCACAAGTGGGAGAACATGGATAAAAACTGCGTGAGTTCCTATACATACGTAGCAATGCAGATATGTGAAACAGGAACAGTGAATCTCATGGTTCAAGATTGTAAAATTAATAAGACACACCAATTACTTCTTTTATATCTTTCATTCTTTGTATAGTAGACTGCGTGAGTTCCTAATTCAAATTTTCTTAACCAAGAAATTAATTACCCATCCAAACGTAATAGGTGAACCTATGCTCAACATTCTATGAAAGAAAAGAAAATACACACCTTCGAGATAATTCTATAACACTTCCTACACAGCAAATAAACAAAATAAGCTAGTATGTTTATTTCTAGAAGGCATTCCTGACTACTAGTTGTAACGTTCATGCAAATAATCCAGTTTTAAATGGTCTACAAAATTATTAAGACTCCCCATTCTAGGAAAACTCTTCACTGCATGAAATAGTCTAAACTGGTTGTTTTAAGTAATAAATAGAAGCTTTAAAAATAAACTCACGTGTGTATTTCCCTTAGAATTTTAACTAGGTACTCACGACGAATAATCAAGCTATGTACACTAAATTATGCTGATCTATCATTGTACGGGGAGCTCATACAAAGCGAGGTTAGGTTATACTGGATATGTATAGTGTGAGTGTGTCGCCGAGTGTACTTGATGTCATCAACCACTCCACTGTAATTTTTGTTTAAAATATTTGTACTGAGAAGGTCGCCTGTTAGGCTGTTTACCTTAGAATAGTCTATTTCTTCGGGTTTTTTGTTTCTAGACATAATATGTTGAATTTCTACAAAGGTGCTTTAGTCAAAATAAATAGAAATATACTTTATTTATTTTACTCTTTCCTTCTCAATACATAAGTAGTAACATTATGCTAGTATTATAATAAAGAACTTTTGCAACCATATTTATCTGCAAATAAATCTTTGACTGAGACTTTAACTTAAAACTAATAACCATACCAATACACAGCTACCAGGTCAGGTTGTTTTACGGCATATTCCTCCTCTATTTCCTTCCACTTATTTCTGTCCAAAGCAGTTCTGGTAAAAACGTTAAATGGTAAAATGGCCATCTAGTCCGTTATTCATACATATTAAAAAGTTTTTTTACTTATACTGTGACTAAATTAGGAACGGTCGAAAATATTGGGTTTTTTATCATGTTTAAGTAAATACGATGTTATTATAACACAGTCTAGACACAAAACGACTAATTAATTACCTACCTAGTTTCTAAATGCTAATCCAAATATACATTTACACGCCCACAACATTCATTGTTTGAACCCTCGGGTCCACAAATAAATAATAATAAAATCAAATAATATCAGGGCTAGGTATTAGACAAAACTTAATTTATCGAGTCCAATGGGCTTATTCGTCAATTGGCGACTGTGAAACTCGCGAGTGCGCGAGTTGGCACCTTCCGACTTTTGTCGTCAACTCATTCGCACGTTATAAAGTACAGTCAAATGATAAATATTTTATAATTTTTGTTTTAAAGTCAAGTCGTATAAAACATCTTATATATTTAAAGTGGGTACATAACAAAAGGGTGTAAAATAAAAATAAATAAAAATAAAACGACCCACCGAACACCTCTCCGTGTACCTCGTCTGTGCAACCACGACCATTCTGACAAGAGTGTCTCGACTAAGAAGAGAAAAAAAAAAAAAAGTAATAATAATAATATCATCATAATCTAATCTAAATATTTTATATAAAAACTTCATGTACCTACCATATTTGATGCAATAAATGAATGAATTGAATTGAATTGCGATCATTTTTTTGTTCTACACCATACCTGGGAGGGAACCTTCTAGTTCGGAGATATTGGGGAGCAAAATTCCAACTTTTTCACAAGTTTTTTTTAAAATACAAGTTTTTATTGTAAGATGTTATGATATTATAATGTATACTTTATACATCTCTACGACCCCCGTACTATTAAATCCATCCACCAACACAATGTTTTGAGTGCGTTACATTGAGTTGTACCACAAAAAATATTTTTTCACCCCAAAAAAAAAAGTCCAGCAATGATTTTTGCGTAAAGTTACTAAGTTTCATGTACAGAATGCTCTGTTGACACCTATAACATTATATAAGAAGTTTATGCAGCTGACTGTACATCTGACGGATTTGATGTCACATTTTCAAGGTCGAGCGAGTTGACGACAAAAAAAGAAATTAAAATCGGAAGAAGAGAGAAACTCGCGCGCACTCGCGAGTTTCTCACTCGCCAGTTGATGAATAAGCCTCTCAACGAGCCTTCTATACAAATCTGTTCTGTGGGTCCAAATATGTTTCTTCTTTTCTTCATTTGGCCAATTTGCCAATACTTATGAATAAGGATACATCCAACATCTTTCTCCTACCCTTCAACAACAACAACAACAACAACAGCCCATAACGTCCACTGCTGGACATAAGCCTCTCCCATGATGGGAGGAATTTGCCGTAATCTCCACGCTTGGCAGGCGGATTGGAGATCGCAGTGATGAAAGACTAACAGGAAACGCTGCTGCCCATTCTCTGGTCTACGGAGGCGCAAGGTGTTTTGCCTCAGACATTAGTCGCCTTATACGACACCCGTGAGTGTAATGGGTTGGTTCTATTCTACTCTGCCGGATACCACACGGCTCCTACCCTTATCAAAATGTATTTAGTGTCGGCGCAGCATGTCTTCTTCTTCCTCTATTACTCGTCATCTCAGCAGTCACCTCCTTTCTAGCCACATCATACTTCACACAGTCCATCCATCGTTTCTTTGATCGTCCTCTACTCTTATATTTATTTATTTATTTAAACATCATGTACAATAGTGGTACATAGGCGGACTTAATGCCACAAGGCATTCTCTACCAGTCAACCTTTAGGGTAAATAGGAAAACATAGTGATAGGGTACAAAGTAATGTCTAAAAAAACTTTTTGTCAACGAGAGTTTAGATTTAGATTGATACTAATACACGTATACAGATAAAACCCATCCACAATCCATAAACATTCATTCTCAAAACTTTCCTCAGAACATTTTACTCATTCCTCCGCATCACATGCCCATACTACGACAACCGATTACCACACAACTTTTCAGTCACCTGCTCCACTTTGTGTATCATTTGGGTAAGGATAAAGTTAAACACACTCTAGCAACACAACAAAAATAATCGCAATGTCAAAAAAGATACCAACGTTTAATTTATTCTTCGTTCGGCCCACTGAGTTTCATCAAAATCCTGGTTCGTCCCAAACAATTTACTGAATAAACGGGCTATAATATATTTCAATCTGGCAACCCTGGTTATGATCGGCGATACAGTGCTTCACGCCCCGCGGATTGCTTAAATGCTACTCGGGTACTAATGGGCTTGGCTTACACGCTGGTATTGGGCCATAATTTATGAGCTGTAGGTACACCAGGGAATTCGTACGGAGCAGGATGTATTTTGAATAATTAGTGGAATTAAATTCGTTAGTACGTTCCTGGTTGGTTTTTGGGACCGTTTTGGAGAGAATTAATAATTATGAATTGATTATCATTATTTTGAGCTCGTAAATAAATAATAACAGTCGCTAGGGTCGATTTTCAGGTTAAGCCGCCAATGCCTGGGTTGATCCTTGTATGGGACCACCCATTACATACCGAGTTTCCTCCGTGCCTCGGAAAGCACGCTAAGCCGGTGCTCCCAGCTGTCATTTGTAAATCTTTGGCTGTCAATGACTTGAAAGTCTGACAACCAGTCTTACCAAGGGGTATCGTATTACCCATAGGATCTGGTATTCAGCTGTATCCGGTTTGACTGGTGCAGTTGATGATTATCATTATTTTATAACTTACTGTATCGATTATAACTGACTAGAGCAATTGTCTGATCACCGACGTGCAAGCGACTAGCTATCGACGATTTTCGTTTAAGAAACGTATAAAAGAGTCTCGGTGCAATGCAAGTAAAAGATGGATATAAATCGCTCAACGATTTATATCCACCTTTTATCTCTGACTGTTCCACAAGTCTGTTCACATCGCCCGGCGGGCAGGGACAACCCTGTTAATCATATAACATAATACTCATTTGTAGTTGCTACCTGTACTGGCTCTATTCACTATTCTCGCTAATCAGTCGGTGGGACGGGTGCCTTCATATATCCTAGCTTTTCTACAGACAGACAAACCGGTCATATTATAAAGTTGCCTTGGGAGGTCCGAAACCCTAAAAACAGCAAAACCTTATCAGTAGATTGAGTGCATTAAATTGTAAGTAAATGAAATGTTTGAAAGCCTAAAAGACAGAGCATAATGGCCAGGTAATAGCAAAACTTACATTTCCATTACATTTCAATACAACATTTTCCTTGTTATGATCATCAAATACTTCTTAGGAGTGTCATCCTGAACTTCGACAGTTAATTATTTCGACACGGTCTCAATTTTGAATAACAATAGTTCGACTACTCTTGCTTCGGCAGAACATATTAGTCTATTTAGTGAATCGACCCGTGATTCACATTTACTGAGAAATAACAAAATAACGATTATAGGTTATGAGATCAATCGATTTGAGCAGTTCGATTTGGGACGAATTTTTAGAAGAAAAAACAATTAGATGCCGAGCATAGGCGGCGACAAAACCACGGAAAGTAGGGTTCTGACTAAAATAATTGAATTTACATAATTATTGACATTACAATCATGGTCTCCAATCTCCCATTCTTAGAGTGAGTATATACAGTGAATCAGTTCAGCTGATTGTGCCGATGACTGTCGCTTAAACGAAGCGAGTAGATAAGTCTGAGGCCAGCAAGGAGGCCAGTCACTGAACTGTCAAAAGAACAGGCTAGCCAACCACAGAAAACAAAAGCGCTGCGACGCCAGCAGCGCCTAGAGAAGGCAGTACCTACTAATAAAATTCGTGACAATGAAATTGCGTTAAAACGCGCTATTTCTGTCACGGACCGCTTTCAAATCCACTAGTCTCGAGTTTATGGGAAGTGCTGCTCTTGTCACTTCTAGCAGTGCAGTGTATTCCGTAGCCAGAGCACATGGAATCACTACAGTCACTGTGGCGTTTCCAATACAATATGAGCCTTCTGGTGCGTAGCAGAATCTCAATCGGCCTATAGTAGGCCACAGCTAGTTACCTATAGGCCTCTCCCAAGCCACGTCACAATACCCTCTCCCCCTCCTTTTGCATCCAGTCTGCCCCAGCCACCTTTTTAAAGTCGTTAGGCCCATCCAGCAAGGAGAAATTCTACTTTTGTCCAATTACTTGGTAAAGAATTGGACAGTGTGAAAAGGGCTTGACGCCGCCGCGCCGCATCGCTACGCTACTGTGATTATTCGGCAATTGTCTCTGACGTTTCACACCGCTGGCTACCCACAATCAGTTGACACCTGCGTGGAAAATCGGTCCCGAACTCCGACTGCAATTAGTTTTGTATAGTCGATTGCTAACCGAAATGTCATCACCAGAAACTCTGGTGCATTTCATAACAATCTCTTTTCAAACCAAGTCAGTTAATAGTTCAGTCTGAATGAGGAGCTTGTGGCTAAATAATAACAGCCGCTCGAGTCGATCTTTAGGTTGAACCGTGCTTGCCTAGGTTGGTCCGTGGATGGGAGACCACCAATTACATACCTACCGAGTTTCCTTGCCCAGCGTTGCTGGTTTATCAAGGCATACATACACTTAATGGATAAAGTGCTTATAGAAGATGAACAAATGTGCTTAGGTTTATTTATAAAGTTTACAAGGCATGAGCTTTTCTAGCAATGGCTTGTGCACAGAAAATAATAACAAAAATAATAACGGCACTTTCGGTGCAGTGGCTGAGCGATTGACGACTGCGCTGCGTGTCGCGGGTTCGATCTCCGCACTGAACAAATATCTGTATGGCCTACAAATCATTGTTCCGGGTCTGGCTGTTTTTGTGTGTGAGATTAAATATGATAAATGTTTGTAAACGCACCCAAGATACAGGAGAAATTTCCAAGAGAGGGGCAACTTTTTAAAATAAAAACTGCCTTGGTATATATTTATCTACCTACTCCCAAATTAGTGGTTATCATGATAAACTTAAGTTTCGCCATAAAATGTATGGGAAAAGCGTGACGATACCTACATATTCTAAAACAACATGTTTTATTACGTTTTCTTTTACAACGGTCGCTGTAAACTACTTTCACAAACTCAACAAATTGATCTTGATAAAACTGTAGTTTACAATGGAGGCTTACAATGTTAATTACAAAGATTCTGTTAATTACTAACAATGTATAATTTAATGGCAACTTGTATAGGCAGTTAAAGATTGATGAGGTGATCAGTAGTAGAGTACCAGAGTGATCAATAAAGCCAATAGTACACGGAAGCTGAAGTATGGATTGGCATTCCATGATTGCTGGATGACCATTGGGGAAGGCGTTTTCTTGAACAGACATCAGCACACCTGGGGGTATAGAACGCTCTTGGACAAGGAGAAGCAAGTGCAGGGTGGTAGTCGCTGGATGAGAGTAGATAATCGAATGAAGACTTTTATGGCGTGCGATTGAGCCGAGCCGAGCCGTGAGCTTGAGCCGTTTGGTATCCGGCAGAGTAGAATAGAACCAACCCATTACACTCACGGGTGTCGTATATGGCGACTAATGTCTGAGGCAGAACACCTTGCGCCTCCGTAGACCAGAGAATGGGCAGCAGCGTTTTCTGTTAGTCTTTCATCACTGCGATCTCAAATCCGCCTGCCAAGCGTGGAGATTACGGCAAATTCCTCCCATCATGGGAGAGGCTTATGTCCAGCAGTGGACGTTATGGGCTGTTGTTGTTGTTTGTTGTTGTTGTTGGCGTGCGATTTAAGAGGCATACCTAATGATCAGTGGTGTATTTCTTTAACATAACATGACGCCTGTTATTCCCGAAGGATAAGGCATAGATGTACCTTATAGTACACTCACATTTGGCCAGTTATGTTTAAGTCCCATGTAATAGGGGGCGAGCATATTGCCATCAACAAATTGTATTGCTTTAATAATATCAGAAAAGTTAAATACTATTCGCTCTACGTCAGAAACAGCCTAAGTTCTGGCATGATCCTGTATGAATGAATAAAAGGAAACTCTAAACAAAAGGTTGCTGGAGGTTTGGTTAAAAGAGACAGTACAGTGTTGGTGATAAAGGAACCGTACCATCCGCCATGCTCTTTGATTAACAACAAACAATTAAAGGAAAAGAAATCGTCACTATCGGTGCATGTCAAACCATAGCTTTCGAGTCCACTCACCCGCGGCCAATACTAACCACGACTACCTATATGTCTGTGACCAAATATCAATGAACCAAAGACACCAATCACATCTGCCCACAAAATTAAACATTTAGAATCAGAATTGACCTAGTAGTATTGGGTATTCAATTCCAATTTATTTTTGGAATTGCTTATTCAAAACTGAATTGAAAGGCCTCTTATAATTTGATTGTTTTGTATATTTTGACTTTCTTTATTAGATATTTGGGTTTTCCTTCTTCGTAAGCAACTGTGTAGGCAGTAATTAGGATTAATATTACGTTTGGATTTAGATTGGAGCACGTGTTAGAATTTATCATAAACTAGTACTTCGCCCGCGAGTTGGTGCGCAAAAATTGTGATAGCTCAGTTAATATGCATGATATAAATATTATTTATAGCTTAAAGCACCCACGAAAAATGTAGCTTTCTACTAGAGATTTTTTTTTTAGAATTGGATCATTAGTTCCGTAGATTAACCCCTACATACAAATTACTCTTTATAATATTATGTATGTATGTATAGATAATCTACCTATACCGTACCAGCATGCCTACTTCAGGCACTTACACACCCGCCGCGGGAGACGCGCCGGGCGTCGGGGGCCACCACGTGGCCCCCGGCCACCGTAGGCGCGGGCCTGTGGACGGTGGGCTATGGGCTAGCTCGCCGTCCGTCCGTCTCATGACGACAGGCCGTGTCGACGGCGCGTTCGTGTTTCACGCGCGCCTCAAAGAGAGTCAGCAAAAGGAAGGGGTCCGCAAGGACCGATGCCTGCCGGGGTTGCGGGACTGTTCGAAAGAGATACCGTGGCCCCGGAACAAAAAGGGCGATGAAGGAACATGGTTGGGTTTTAGTCAGTAAAAGTCTGACACTCCCTCCTGCTCCGCCCAGAGCGGGAGAAGTCATTTGGAGATTTCCAATCCGAAAAAAAAAAACAAAAAAGGCACTTACACACAGACGTACGTTCTCAGTAAAGTTTCATAAATAAACACGAAAGAATTTCAGGAAGCCATCCTTAAAATTCTCCAAAATAAAAATATTTCAAAGTAAAGAATGTGCCAGAACGTAGCACGCATCAACCGTCTCGTTTACATGCTTCATAATTTTAATTTTCCAAAGATAATCTCGTTGAACTACCTCGGACGAGGCTCTGGGTAGCGGCCCGTTACGCTCCACGGATCGGCCGAAGACCTCAGACGACAGTTTTTTCGACAAATCTGAGGAAAAAGTCAAAAGGAATAAAAGCCACCGCTTACGAAATCACGAAAACTCGTGTCGGCAAAATGGCTTCTGAAACATGTTTTATTTGCGTTTAGAAATGGTTGGTTTTACAGGATTATGAGCTATAGACATTGGTGATAAGAGTGAAGGTTATATGTTAGTGAGGGTAGCTGATGCTTGTTCGTGCGTACTCCGAAATAAATTGCCTCCATCAAGCGACTGCTAAACGCATAGAAATTTGTCCGTAATCCCAATGGTTAGTAACACGTCTTTCCACAAAGGGCTTTGATGTTAGTGGCGCAATTTGGACAATAATTGCACCGTAATGTGCTCCCGTTTGGACCACGTTTTGGCTCTTATTCTTTTGAGTTACTTTAAATAGTTTTCTGAGCCACCATTTTGATTTGCGTTTCTAATAGCTAACAGCTTTTAAAGACGCTATTGAATTACAATCACAAATTGGCTGTAAGATAAACTGCATGCGATATCATACTTACTTATATTTTTTTCATCGCTCTATCATTATCTTACAACAATGCCTAAACGTTTTACAATTCATTCGATTCAACGGCTATTTTAATCTAAAGCTAGTCCATGTTATGTCTATCTTAAATTGGAAAACGCGATTTAAATTCTACGACATTTTTTTCTGAGATTGAAGAAGTATAAGTTACACAATTATCCGAGTCTTTCGCGAAGCCTAAGCTTTGATTAGACTGCGAAGCCATTGATCCACAAAAATTATACCTACGCAAACGAGACGCCCTGTTTTTCAGTAACTACAAACAACGACCATTTTCTAGTTTTTATGCAAGACAAAATACCAACAGAAGCTATTCTTTATAAAATTTCGTTCGTGGAGTGTCTGTGCGGTTGATGACCGCGCTCGTCATGGGCGAGCGACCAGCAACTCCTGCGCAAGCCACGCTCTTGCCATCACACGCCGACTTTATGATACCTACATTATTATTCATTTTAGTGGATTAAGGATATGTTAAAACCGGATTGTAATTAAAACATGAATGTGTAGCTGTATGAAGAATGTTTCCTTGCCAGTCTTCAAATTACCTACTTGAAGCAACACGGTAGCAGTTGAATGTTACTTGAGGAATATTAAAAATATGATATGTGGCCATTTTTTCTGTCATGTGGGATCACAAGAAGCAACGTCGTTTACAAAAAAAAAAAAGTAAAATTTTGTTTTACTGATTAAAACAGGTACATAACTAATAAAATTGTTGCTGCCGACGCTTTAGCCATCGTTTCCTACATGAAATTATCTCTACCTGTGTCCACCCCAAATCTCCTCACACCCGGACGAATGCTACCACCGTTGAGCATGTTTTTCATTTATGGGATCAAAGTACCTATCCAAAACAGCAGCTAAGAATGTAGGTCCTATTTCCCAAGATTCATGCTTTCACATTACACTTTTTGCACATCGCGACAATCAATTTAAGATCACTTAAGCGCTACTTAGGTGCAAAATATGACCTGTCGCTTGACAGGTTTCCAGCGCATCCTTTAGTTATCATAACATCAAGCCTTTTTCTTCCCAAGTTCCGACATATAAGACTTGCAGCTGAACATACCTCCATACATCAGTGACATTATCATAACTGTCATTTCATTTTAACACGAGGTTCGATGTTCCAAGAATACATCTTTAATCAACTAGAACATTCAATATTGGCAATAAGTAGGATGTAGAAAAAGTTATGCCGTTTGAGTTGTCAGTAAATGCCAAGAACCTGAAGGGGGCGCTGGTGTTGCTTCAAGCGTCACGGCCAGGCGTGCGCATAGGCATATTATGCACCCTCGCGTAACAGTAATTAGTGGTAACCTTTATAATGCTGCTGGTTAACTCATAACTGGTTTATTCTTTCTTTGGTTATGGTCAAGAGTGACTTAAGTAGTAGTGTAATTTATGGTGTAATTGAATTAAAGGAAGACTGTTGACATAAATATTATTTATTACAACATCCTCAGACCGAAAAAAAGGTAAAGACGAAACTCTGCGAACAGCAAAGTGAGGCCCGTCTAATTACGTCTCGCTCTGTTCATACACGCTCACACGCACACATTTATATCAAACTACAATTAAACTATGCCCCAATAAATGCACAACATGTTTACGAAATCGGCTTCACTTCTCTGTTCGCAGAGTTCCATCTTAACTTTTTTTTTGGCAAGACGTAATTTGACGGGCCTCACTTTGCTGTTGTACACGACGAGACGTAATTTGACGGGCCTCACTTTGCTGTTCGCAGAGTTCCGTCTTTACCTTTTTATTTCAGACCAAATAAAAAGGTAAAGACGGAACTGACACAACATCGTAACATCGAACCCGTTCAAATGTCTGTTCCTGTAAGAACTATTTACAAAGAACCCTGGTTGGACACACTTATATCCCTCATGAATCTTAACTCTATTGGATTAGGCTCATTTACCAGTAGCCAAATTTTAATGTATGCTTACCCTTTTAACCGACTACTCTTCATGATGTTACAGTTTCTGAACAGTTTGCTTGCCTATGGGCTTGCCGTATTTTTGGCCCCTAGGCACGCCACTGCTTAGGTATAACTTCAAACACAACCAATAGACGGCTACCAACAGGGAGACGATAAAATCTTAAATTATATCTGGACCTCACATCAAACGAGAATCTGTTATGTAGGTATGTGTGTGAACCAAATAGGAGTTTCTAGCTATGTAGGTTTATATATTTTATTCATAAATCAGTTGAAGGAAATATCCCGCAGAGTGATGTGTGATACACAAGTTCTTGAAGTCAACAAACCATCAACTCAGGCATTATTGTCATTTACTTCGTGGTTATGCTAAATATTATGCATTTAAATTGCAAAGGTTTCCTAAGTATTTTCCATAATTTAAATAACTTCCCATAGAATACTGCCTAAAGATAAATACTATCTATGTTTGAACCTTTCATTTTCTATTTGATGGTAAATACAAGTACCTACAATTATTGTGTTAAATAAATGGAGCTATATAACTAGGTACCTGATAAACAATAACCTCAAATTCAACGTTACGCCAAGCACGTGGTAGTTTTGACAGGATTCGATTACAAATTTATTATCTATGGGTTAGACTTAGAAGCATGGCTTTGGTATAACCAATGTTTATTATAAGGGGCCGCATAAGACCCACTGCTAGCCCTAGTGGCTGTCCAAGCCTAGGGCACAGTCCTCCCTGTGAGAATGGGCCGAAATCCAGTTTGCGGCCCCAGTGCGTGTAGATCGATGACAGATGACTTCGTTTTTTTTGTTCCAGGCCATGCAGGTTTCCTCACGATGCCGGTTGAGAATTTGCAGTCAGCCGGACATTCACAAAACATTGAAATGAAGATTTTATTTAAAACTTAATTAGGTTATATATCTACAAATAAAATATGGTCTCTTAAATTGAAAGGCTGCTCGTAAAACACCACTTACCACCCAAAATACCCATCAAAACGGAAACATCCAATCCTTCATTAACAAAAAGACAATAAAACAAGGATCTTCGTAATTAAAATTAAAAACAATAGGCTACAAGGACCGACGGTCGTCGCAGGATCGTCGACCGGACACGCGCGAGCGAGTGCGCGCGCGCAGCGTGCGGGGTGCATGACACCGCGCAGGTGGACCGCCCCGCACCTGCCTGGGAAGGACTAGACGCTCTGCTGACCTTTATGACGAGTAAAGGGCTTACGTAAGGGTAAATACTTGGGGTCGTCAGTAATGTCAAGACCGTTGGGAAGCATAGATGCTTAAAGCACAAGGGCCGTTGTCACTGTTGGGAGGTTATTATTGAAGGTTTCTTACTTTCTCACAAAATATTTTTAAATGTTCTTATTTAAAATACTGTTAGTAGCAGCTTAGTAGTTAATCTTTAAATATTTTCAATCCCTTCGAACATGTAGGTCTAGGTAAGTCTTGTCAGCATCCAACTTCATAGTTTAGTTAGGCCATTAACCGAAACAGGCCATTTACAGAAATCAGCGTCACATCATCACTTGACCGCATAGATGACCTTTTTCTATAAATTATTATTTTAGTAGGTAATTGAATTTATATTTGTACCAAATCACAATGACTATGAAAATAGTAATCTACCATTGATCTATTATTTTCAGATATACCTACACCTACCACTGCTTGTCTCTGCATCACCCAAAGGTTGACTGGTAGAAAATGCCTATAGCATTAGGTCCGCCTCTGTCATTTGTGCTTGAAGTGTTAAAATAAATAAATAAATCAACGACGGTTGAACCACTAACTAGATAAAGAAACCACGAGCTTTAGAAAATATCATCAAATTCAAACCAATATTTCATAAAGCCGTAATACATCTATTTGGAGCCCTCAGTTTATGTCCCCGTCTTTATCTGAACCGCACTACACTGTTCTAATATCTACAACTACAAGCATAGTGTATGCCGATTAGAATCCCAGCTATAATACAAATAGCTAGACTGGTGCACTGGTTAGCATAATGTTCCGAGTAGGGGTCAGACTTACGCTGTCATGCTAAGCCTAGTTCAATAAGAGGTACAATTTTTTGTTTGGATAGACTTTTACTAGGATAAGCAGTCGCTCCATGTAAAATGTGTATGTGTGTGTGTTTTGACGACCCGAATGGCGTAGCGGTAGTGAGGCTGCCTTACGTTCTTAGGGTCCCGGGTTCGAATCCCGGTAGGAGCAAATGTTTGTGTGACGAGCATGGACATTTGTTTCCTAGTTATGTATAACAAGTATGTATTTACAAAAAAATATATATGTAGTATAAATATCAACTATCTGGTGTCCACGACACAAGCCTCGTTGCTTAGTGTGGCACTAGATGGCGCTGTGTGTAATGTCCAGCGATATTTATTTATTTATAAAATATTGGTATTCAACTGCATTCGTTTAGACTGGAAGCCGACCCCAACATATTTGGGAAAAGGCTAGACAGATGAAGATGATGATAGAATTTTCCTCGGAAATGTGCAATCCGAGATTCATAAATATTCAGGAAGTTAAGGGTCTATACTAAAACGTTTGATTGGTTTGAAGTTTCAGAAGCTAGTGAATCATGAGGTTCTTCTGAAGTGAGGTTGGAGGTTGATAACATGAAGTGCCGTCCCGTTTTTGGCTTGGATATAATTAATGCTGTTAATAAAAGGCAAATGGGGTCCAAGACCTGGTCCGGGGCTGCGGGACTGTTCGAAAGAGATACCGTGGCACCGGAACACAAAGGGCGTAGTTGGAACATGGATGGGTTTTAGTCAGTAAAAGTCTGACACTCCCTCCTGCTCCGCCCAGAGCGGGAGGAGTCATTTGATGATTTCCCATCCGAAAAAAAGGGGTCCAAGATCTCTGGTGAAATATCTCTTCGAGACGAACTGCTGAATATTTTTGTTATTCTACGAAGTTTTCATATAGACACGGTGTGCTAACCGGGAGTACTCGAGTCGCCCATTACCGCGAATGACATCATAATAAAATTACCAAGTTGAACGATCCCTGAGTAAAGTGCGCCTTAGGAAGTAATCTCACTGCCAACTGGTGGTCGGAGTAACGGATTCTTTGCTTAGACTAAATCACCGTATTTAGGACGCAAACCAACAAATTTGCTACATGTTGTTTTAATGCAATTAACTTCTTAGAAAGTTGGTAGCAAACCAACCAACCAACGTAACATTTTGACTCTTGATTGCATTTATCAACAAGCTACCTGATTAAGTCTTTCATCAATCCACTGCGAACTTGATTTCAAAAACGTAAAGGCGATTAAAGACTACACGAATTAGCATCCAATTACAAATAATTCAATGTTTTGCCAGTACCGGCGACCGGCAACCAGCATGTCCGGCGACCATGAAACGATGGCAACTATGCATAATATCCGATGAAATTGTGCATAACTAGTCAATGACTTATGACGAACTGGGCATAATAACATTTTACCACAACGCATAGTGAGGCAGCCTCGGTAATTAGTCAGCTAGATATAATTAAAATTTATCGCGTCTTTCATTAGAAGCTTGGCCAGTCGGCGTGGCGAGGCAGCGGACCGCGTAGCTTTGTCTTGCTTTCTTGCACCGCGGCTTTTACATTTACTATCAACGGTAAATCTTGGCACCATACTGTTCAATTTATCAAATAAGCATCTTTCCACGCGACTGTAATGAGATAAGGTAGAAGGAGCAAAATTACTAAGTTGCAAGGAGAGAATCTAGAATCAATAGTTTTCCTACCTAAGGAGTAAAATTTCCGACACAACTTTGGAAGCTAATGACGTCAATCTTCTCACTGCGACAAACGGATTGTTCTACGGTGATAATTGCATTGAATTGCAATAAATTCAAGCTCCAACAACGCCTTCAACATTGTAACAACACAGATTGCTCAGCAATCAGCATCGAGTAACCGGGTATATACCGACGGACATGCTGCTGTCTAAATAAAACTGTCCAAGTCCAACGAAAAGAGAAAAATGGAGCATTAAGTTTTGTGGGCACCGGTCGGTATCACGATTTCACGGAGTGGAGGTAATGGTGACTATTAGACGCGTAGCGACACGGAAAATGGCGGCCGACGACCCGACCGACGCGATTTATCGTAGCCAAGACGCTTTAATTTGAACAGGTTAGTTTTTCAACGGATGTTCGGGACAAGCGATTGACGGTAACCGCGATGTTTTGTGACATCCTGCGCCGGCGCCGCCGCAGCGCATCAAACTGTCTAATGCTCACCATTGCAGGGTTCGCAGGTCTCTTTAGTACATTTCTTTTTAACGTTTTTATAAGAAATGTAAGGACCTATTCAGTAAGCTTAGACTGGGGTTTTATAAAACTAATTAAACCAGAGAAGGAAGTCTGTCGAGTCCAAATTGCCGGCACGTCACCGTCAAAGAGAGCTACCTAAGGGATCTATACACATAGAGCCGTCGGACCCGCATGTGCCGGGGTGGCTTTAAATCATTGCAAGTCAATAAACTTAGCCGACTTTTTCTACAATACAGTTGAGGTGACTGCCTCGTTGGTCTACTACTGGTCGCAATCACGACTACTGAGCATGAGGTCCTGGGTTCGATTCCCGGGGCGAACAAATTGTTAATGGGTTTTTCCATCAGGAATTTCTCCCCGGATTTATGCCCGGATGATGGGTGTATTACCCCTTGGGGATTACCTACATGCGGGATGTTATGCAGTTTGAATGTCGTGAGCGCGTCCGCAAGTCGCAGACATGTGCGGCTTTGTTGTGTAAGGACCATATCACGTCTTAGCCATCCATCCCACAAATTTTTGACGAAGTGATGATGAACACCTTTGCGCTGCTCTAATTAAATAAAAGCATTTGTCATGATTTATGTTTACAGGTTAACAAGTGACACTTGAAACAAAAGTATTGTAGGTTTATTTCTTACGCACTTAAACGTTCGAACTTGTTAGGACCTGCGCAGACAAGAGACTTCAGTCCGTAAATCTTATCGTCAACGAAATAGAAACATGAACATTTTGCCGTGGTTACCGGACAAGTCTGCGTCTGCGCAGGCCCGTAATGTTACTGTATATTCAAAATCGATGTTTGGATTCCACAATTTCAGCACATTCTACAAAAAAAAAACCAAATAATGTAAAAAATATTTTATTTAACCAGTTCAACAATAAAATTATTTACACCTTACAAATAACAGAGAAGGGAGAATAATTTACTCCATATTTACAGAAAGTGATAAGCAGTGACATTGGACCCAGCATCTGCCTCGATATAAAATCACCTGTGGTTTTGTACATCCACTTTTGATCCTTATTACTTATATCATAAGGGTCAAATGTGGTTGTACCACCATCGTCCGGAGTTGTGCGTTCCTTCAAGCCTCCCTTTTAGTTAAAATATACTTATCCATTACCTGGATTTTATGATTTTTTAGACCGCACATGCGATTTTCATCATGTACTCATTGATTGAACCGAAACCATTTAAAAAAAGTTAACAGTTAAAAAAAAAAGCCAGCTTATAAATTTAAGTGTGACGTAATTTTTTTTCTTATTCTCAACAAACTCTTCTTAATTTCATACTCATAACATAGGGGTGCATAAAAAATAACAACTCCATCTTTGAGAATTTTATTGGATTTAGAATGATACCACTTAGCTAACCATGCAATGTCATTCAAACTAAATGTGTATGCAAAATTTTAGCTCAATCGGTTGATGATAACTGTTTTAAAATTGAGTTGTAAGATTTAAAACATACAAAAATTGCAAATTAAATAAAAGCTTGTTACTAAAAATGTTTTTTCCCGGTGCGGACGGAAACACCTCGCCGGTAATGCCGTGTTTTGTGGCTCTTTCTTTCATAAATAATAACAAAACATCAACTAACCGACCAGGAAGACATAGAGCTTCTAATTCGAGAATTCGTTTTACACGACTTTTCTTTAAATCCTCTTGATATTTTCTCTACAATTGACAATCAACGTGAGCGAACTCGTGGGCACAGCTTGCCAAATATGACAAAGAACGAAACATCTCATATGCGCTCTTTTAAATGATTTCATAACTGGTAAACGCTAAGAAAAAAAAACTGAGACAACTTCTTGACCAACTACGTATTGAAATATTTGAGTATGGTAGCATCTATAGTTGGTACCAGTTAAGATGAGAATAGCGGTCATTGACCCACCTACATTTATTAAACTTCATAACTTTGAAAACCAAAAATAAGCCTGTTCAAGTCTGGAATCGTCATCTAACGTGATCAATGAAAAACGATACATGGTTTATTTGTTTTGTTTCGTACGATATTAGGGGAAGGGCAATGACCGCTATTCTCATCTTAACTGGCACCAACTATAGAATAGTTACAAATGACATATAGGCATACATACACTGGTTTATTACCCCATGACTTAATCAAAGCGATTGATCGCACGAAAAGCTATTTGAATAAATTTTAATGTTTTCAAATCTCCAGTGATTTGAATGGCTGAAACTAACCAATCATAGTGGTTAAAATGAGATTTAGAATATCCATTCAGAAACTAGATCGGCCTTTCAAAACTCATGTAAGAAAATCTAGTTTCAGATTCCTATTATACAATTCTGTTGAAGACTTGAACGGTTAATCGACTATTTTATTTAAATAGCAAATCCCTGGCAAAAATCTAATAAATCTTTAAAATGATATTCTATTGATCGTTTGTGATAAAAGTAACGGAATACGCGCATACTCGTTTGAAGACTGCGAATTTACCTAAGATTTATGTGATACCTATTTATGTGCTATATTTTTGACAGTAAGAAGCAAAATATAATGAAACAATGCAATCATCTGCCTAGCCTTTTCCCAACTATGTTGGGGTCGGCTTCCGTCTAACCAGATGCAGCTGAATACCAGTATTTTACATGGAGCGACTGCCTATCTGACCTCCACAACCCAGTTAGTACTGGGAAATACGATACCCTTTGGTAAGACTGGTTGTCAGACTTTATGGGCCACTTGACTACCTGTAACGACTGTCAAAGATCTGCAAATGATAGCCGGGACCAACGGCTTAACGTGCTTTCCGAGGCACGGAGGAAACCCGGTATGTAATGGGTGGTCACCCATCCACAGACCAACCTAGGCAAGCACGTGCACGTGTTATTATTTAGCCACGGCGTCCTCTATGAAAATGATAATGAAACAGTGCCGCCTTCGATAAATTAATAATATGATCCTCTCTGGAATGACTTTTAAAAAGCTATGTTATGGCATTAATCCTTTGTCGAGTATATAAAAAATATATCTTATACCTAGCAGAACATATCGACACTTTTTATTTTGCTCTCTTACATAATATTTACAATTTACAAGTAAGTACATTGCGTTCAACGAAACAGCACAATTAACAATAATTTTACTACACCAACTGTACAAATTTTGATCACAGACCAATTGCTAATTGCGTAATTTTATCTCGAAATATGACACTTTTTTTCAGATACATACTTATTCTCTCAACAATTTATCAAGGCAACACCAACTTATACAAAATTCAAAGAAAAATATATAATTTTTGTTTTTGGCATAAAATGAGCCTAAAATGTTGCTGTTCCATCTTTTGATACTAAAAAATCTAACCACTTCTATAGCTGCTGCCAGTTAAGATGACAATAGCGGTCATTGACCCCCACTCACATTTAATAAAGTTCTTAACTTGGAAAACCAAAAATAAGCCTGTTCAAGTCTTGAATCGTTATCTATCGTGATCTGCAACGTTTTTTCTAATGAAAAACGATACATGGTTTATTTGTTTTGGTTCGTACGAAGAGATATTAGGAAAAGGGCAATGACCCCGATTGCGATCTTAACTGGCACCAACTATACAGTTTCATAAATAACTATGGTTAATCTTATAAGTACCAATGTCTGTGTAAGAGCTCTTAAGCTATATGACTGCTTCTAAAACTGATCAAAGAAATATCTAACGTTTTGCACTACTTAGTTCACTGAGGGACACTTTTCAACCTTATTACTTAGGGCATAAGGATGTTAGCAGACCTTCAGTGAACTCTGCAGTACAAATGGGTAGAAAACATTAGATTCGATTAATTAATATGGGACCTTATTTCATCAAATTAACTTACGTACTTACACGATCTACACATCAATATTTACTTTAAAAATAAAACCAGAAACACAGTAAAAACTTATTTGATGAAAGTGTTCGCGCTTTGAAAGCAGGTTTCTTTTTAGAATTGCATATCACTGAATACTTTGACGTCCACTTGAAAGCGCTAGTTACTTACTCTGCTGTCATAAGATAAAAGGGCGCATCTGAGAAAACGTAATGCAAAAAAAAGTGTCCCTTTCTAGATTCACCTTATTTTGTTTAGTAAGACTTATTTAAAATCCCGAAGAGTTAGGCAATACCTAATAGTACACCATCATTTCGCCAGTTATTTTTAAGTTCCATGTAATAGGGGGCGAGTCTATTGCAATCAACCAGGCACCAAACCAAACTCCACGGCTGCTACTAAGAAATTTCTGATGGAAATAACAACCATCCAATAACACTTTGCCCGACCTGGGAATCGAACCCAGGACCTCACGGTCAGCAGTTGCATAATTTAGCAGTTGAACCCTTTATGATTATGGCGGCAGTAAGTACTAATCCAAATTTGACACACATTTTCTTGAAATAAGTTTTTAGTGTGCAGTTTATTTCACACAGTATTTCTTACAGGCGGTTCCAAAGAATAATGCTCAATAAATAATATCCTCCAACAAAACAATTTACAAAAACATAACACGGAACATTTAAATAATGTTTATATTCCTATTCTTTTTAAATATACACATAATCTCGCTAAAAAGAATTATATTAGGACTTCAGATTTTAGTATCTAAATTAATTTACAACCATATTTTTAATAGCATAATTATGACTTTTAAGTAAAAAGTTGTGTTAAAAAGCGTCTACATTTTTGTCTTTTAGAGCAGCGTTCAAGTACCGGAATGAATCGCGGGTAAAACATCGACAGGATAACAGTTAATAAGTCTTTAATTTCTATTTTTTCTCTCGCACTAGGATAGGCTACCAAATAATTATTATTATTGGTAACACCGTCATAATATCGATGTTTTCATACCTGATTTAAGTCCAACATTAAAGCACGGCTTTTATTTAAAGGGCAAGCAAGGTCGACCGCGAAATTAAAATTTTCTTAATTATTTTTTTGCAGTTTGCTCACATTTTCATATAATGGTCATTCAATGTGATTAAATGAACGTAGAGGGTTGTATTGATGATTTTAATGATTATAATTCGATAAACCCATATTTGTTACGGTCGCGAATCATATTTTAATCAACATACAACATAATGAATAGTACAAATTTTGAATTTCGCGGGCTACCTTAGCGCATTATTTTTAACAAAAATCACTACCGATACACAGCACTTCCACAGGGTTGCGGCACAAACGGCTGAATCTACAAACACACGCGCACTGGAAAACCGCCATTCACACTAACTAAATAAGGCGTACTTTCCCTTAAAGTCTGTGTCACTCAAGTCAATAAGGATTGGGAACGTATATGATTGTACAGCGACGGTTCTATTCGTCGCTGCTCGAGTCCTAGCTATCGATATGGTCGGGCTCCATCTTGGGACTAGGCCGGAGGACCATTTTGTCCTCGCCGTCTCCATCGTTGTGAACTGTCTCTATGGTAAGCATCATTTTTTCATCACAACTGTCGTCGCCGGAGTCTGAGTACATTGATTGGGTTGACGTTGCTACTTCCTGGAAAAATAAAAATATTTTTTGTTAGGAAATACCAAGAAGGTCTAAGGCGGAGGCCAATCGAGAGTAATTATGTGAGTCGCGTAATTTCGGTTTCGGCATCGTCACGACGTAAAATGCGCCCAAGTATGTATAAAACCGAAATTACGTGACCCACAAAATTACGTTCGTTTGGCCTCAGCCTAATGGTTGCATGTTGTCAAATTCCTAACATTTGAATTTCACCTATCGTCGGTGAATTTCTAACACCACGTAAGTTAATTTTTGGCGGTTTTGACATCGTGATTTTCGATGCCCTTTGCTAGACAATCAGAAGACGTGTTTTTTCAGCCAATCACAGAAACAAGCAACGTCTTTATCTAATTATAAGAAAACAGAAATTATGAAATAGTAAATATTGTACCATTACCTAGGCATAATTATGCAGTTTATTCACACTCTCACGTAAAGTTGCTTTGTTTGACTTACGTGGTGTTAGAACTTCAACGACGATATCAAATATTATTAGTGGTCAGTAATAACAGCCTATCACACTCTCCAAAAAACCTATTCTTCACAAAGTGTTTATGCAGGGAAGAAGTGGCACAAAAATCTTAATTGTGGTCAATAACGTGGCTCATCTAAGTCGTCACCTCCGCTTATTCATCATCATCAGCCTATAATGTTCCCACTGCTGGGAGACGCCCTCCTCTCAATAAGAGGGATTGGGCTATAATCCACCACGCGGGCCCAGTGCGGATTGGTAGATGTCACATGTCTTCGAATTTTTGGTTCTAGGACATGCCGGTTTCCTCACGATGTTTTCCTTCACCGTTTTGAGAGCAGTGGTGATGAAATAAATTACACAAAGTAATGCCCCTGTCTGGGTTCGAACCCACGACTTACTGTTCGTAAGTCGGGGCCGCCTCCACTGGGCCACCGCTGCTCTCCGCTTATTAATCTGTGCTAAACAAGAACAATATCGCGGCGTTGGTAGACCCAATTCATGTCCCCTTTCTAAGGCTTTAAGATTGTCAAAAGATATCGGACTCACAGTAATTCTATTCTTGGTGTGTATGCGCACGTGTTTAGCAAGATGGTCTGATCTCATGAACCGTTTCCGACACTCGGGACACTCGAATCTCTTTTCACCCGTATGTGTTCGTCTGTGTCGTTGTAGCTCGTCCGATCGGGTGAACCTGAGGGCAATAATACAACTTTTAGATCCTTAGCACATTAATAAGTCCGGTCGCTTCACATTACCGGATTGTGAGCATGAGGGAAGAGAGATTGATATTTCTACTGTGTCGATGGCCAGTCTGTTCTGAGGTTGGCCGTCGTGACAAACGATCAGGTGGCCTACCATGATGTCTTTAAAGCAGTATTGTTTTAATATTATTGCATTGTGTGAAAGAGATGGAGCAAGACGTCCTCTATAGCTCCGTCTCTTTTCCACACTGGAGTGACATTAAAACAATACTGGTTTAAGACGTCATGGTAACCCCCCAGGACTATCATTTTTACATTCGATGGGGAATTATTTGTTAATGGAGTGATCGGAGTGGGGTATGTCATTTCCTTTTTTTGTGATTAGCTCTTTTGTCTCACTACAATGAGATAGTGATATTTCCCGACTGCGGCGAAGGCCAAAAGGATGGTTATTATTTTATTTATTTATTTAATAAGTATACTTAAATGGACTACTCGCATTCTGACGCTGTGACAATGGACAGAAGGTGGAATAACCATCCAACTGGCTTCCTAAACCCAGTTACAGCAATCAAATTGTTTCCAATGTGAAATCTGTAGCCATACCTACCTTTGACCATTTTATATTGAAGACGATTTATTTAATAAGTATAATAAAATGGATTACTCGCATTCTGACGCTCTGACAATCGACAGAAGGTGGAATAACCACCCAACTGGCTTGCTAAAGACAGTAAAAGCAACCAAAGTGTTTCCAAAGCGAAATCTATAGCCAATACCTAACTTTGACCAGTCAGTTGTGTCATTGAAGACGAAACCAGCCTCGGTCAGATTTGACTGTTACCAACCATTTACAAAGAACTTTTGAAGCATACTGCATAACTACGGGCAATACATTCACACCTAAAAGCAACTACAACAAAAAGTAACTAGACGAACTAATTAATTTCTAAATCATCAACTACAACTACACAATATCTGTGTAATTTATGAGTGCAATAAAGAATAAGATAAAAAAAAGAAGTAGTAAGAAAGAGTAAGAAAAGATAATTCGGATTACCTCTTGCCACAGAACAACCAGTTGCATAGGAAAGGTCTTTCGCCCGAGTGCCACCTGAGATGAGCTCGGAGGTGCGACGTCTTCCCGTACACCTTGTTGCAGCCCGCTATATGACATACGTGCTGTTTCTTGCGATCCACCAGGCGACTGCAATTAAATGTTCTTGTTAGTGTCATGCGATCGACGAATTAAACAAATACTAGCTGGTTGCCCGCGACTTCGTTCGCGTGGAAATTTTGATGTATATGTGTGAGACTAAAAAATAGACTACGACCTATTCTCAGACCTACCAAATACAGGGCGTAAACAACCTCATCACGAAGCCGTCAACCAAGCATTATGTCAAGTAACTTTATGCAAAAATTATTGCTGGGAAACGACTTTTTTTTAAGGATTATTATGACAATTATCATGTTTTGTGGTAAAACTCAATGTAACGCACTCAAAACATTGTGCTGATGAATGGATTAAACATTACGGGGGTCGTGGAGGTGTTTAAAGTAAAAATATTACGTTAAAAACTTGTGTTTAAAAAAACACTTGTCAAAAAGTAGGAACTTTGATCCCCAATATCTCCGTAACTAGTAGGTTCCCGTACGCAAAATACGCGCTTTGACGTGGAGTTGCGGACACCAGCCCGCTATACAATACAACTAGTAGGTTCAAGGTATGGTGTAAAACAAAAAAATGATCGCAATGACGGAGAGAACAAGTGCCTTTCGGCTTCGCTAAGATGTTTTTTACACGCTTAATACACAAAAAAAAACATAAAAATCGGTCAAACCGTTTTGGATGAAGTTCGATAACAAACACTGTGACACGAGATTTTTATATATTAGAAAATATATATTTATGGAGAGTATATGAACACGTCCGTGTTGTACGACGGTCGCCCGTCGAATTGTCTACGCGGATAGTACGACTCAATGCTCTTCAGCGCCTTGGTTATGTGAAGAGCGGAGCACGAAGAGCACTACGTCATTTGGCAAAGTGCCACGAATAGCACTACGTCATCTGGCAAGGCCTGGTCACAAAGATGACAATGGGCAGAAGTGGTCACTGGGATGACTACTTTTGTAGCCACAGGGATGGTTACGGGGCCTGGTCACAAAGATGACAATGGGCAGAAGTGGTCACAGGGAAGACTGCTGCTGTAGCCACAGGGATGGTTACGGGGCCTGGTCACAAAGATGACAATCGGCAGAAGTGGTCACTGGGATGACTACTGTTGTAGCCACAGGGATGGTTACGGGGCCTAGTCACAAAGATGACTGTGGGCAGAAGTGGTCACTGAGATGACTACAATTGGAACCAAAAGGATAATTAAGTTGACTGGTCACTGAGATGACTGTGGTCGGTAGAGATCACTGGGATAACTACTGAGGTAGCCACAGGGATGGTTACAGTACCTGGTCACTAGGATGACTAAGGTTGCGATGGTCACAGGGATGACTATCGGAAGCCACAAAGATGGCTGTAAGACCAACCGACATTTCTGGATTGATTTCGATTTAGGGACATTACAGCTAAGCTAAATTGTCTGTTTTATTTTGAGTTTTATTAGTTCCGGTTAAAGGGTACTTGCACTTTGTTTGGCTGACTATTCCGAGTCCTAGATTTTGTAGCTGGACAGACTATGTCAACAAACGACGTGATTTTGACGTTAACGTCTCATGATAACGAGATGGTCTAGGTCTACCATCTCATTATCATACACTCTAGATAGACCGTCTAGCTAGAGTGTATGTATGGGTCTTGTAATGATGTAGGTAGATAGCTATGATGACTATTTCAGAATTCAGAAGCCCTATCAGAAACGCGCTACGTAAACGTAACGTAAATTCCAACGGCACTAACGAAAGGCCTCAAAATTCTTGTTTGTTTTACTACATTCATGTTAGGTCCAAAGCGGCAGACAATAGAATGATCAAGATTTGAAGTACCCTATTTGAAATGTATTGCCCGTGGCTTACTTTGAAAGGAGGTTGGCAGCACCGGATCCTGCTACATCATCGTTGACGCTAGACTAAGCATATAACCAAGAATTTTCATGTTCCGAATTGCGGCTTCGTCGGTGGAGTTGTCGGTTGTGCCTATTATAAGTTTAATATCTATTACAGTACAATTGTATCATTTCTTGAAGACATCCACAAGCGAACCAAGGTTACCGACGTAGCCCGAAGAATTGGCAAACTTAAGTGGCAGTGGGCAGGGCACATTGCTCGCAGAACGGATGGCCGATGGGGCCGAAAAGTTGTGGAGTGGCGACCGCGAACCGGAAGATGTTGCGTTGGAAGGCCTCCCACTAGGTGGACCGATGACCTGGTGAAGGTTGCGGGAATCCGCTGGATGCGAGTCGTACGGGACCGGTCAATGTGGCGACACTTGGGGGAGGCCTAGTCCAGCAGTGGACGTCTTTCGGCTGAAATGATGATGAATAGGGAATATGCATGTATTTTTTTTTCACTTATATAAATTAATAAAGAACAGTACTATCAACCCATGAAAATAATCAAAAGTTAAGTTCAACGACTGCTTGTCGCTCAAAAAAAAATATTAAACTTCTACAATTTTCTACGACAGTTCAAACGTCCGTGACTGTCGCGGCCATTCCTGTCAAAGCGGTTGACGTCATTTCCCTCTATCTGCCTTGTTTACATCTAATCTAAATGTATGTGCTTTATTCAAGCAAACATTGCAATAACAATATTATAGAAACTTTGTGAAACTTTAAGTAGTTTTTAAATAAAAGTGTTTCTGACACATTTCATTTGACGTCACTACCGGTGACGATGCGTTTTGAATTTTCGTTTCGTTTCACGAGAAACACGCTACATAAAACATTAAATTGTAAAATAAGTGTTGATGTTTTTAAGGTCGAATACAAGGCATTTTAAGTTTTTTTTTTTTTTTTCTGGAATATTCCCTATTGTAATAACGGCACTCACTTCTCGCCCTGATCGCAATTGGGACAGGTGCAGGCGACGCGCTTCATGAGCCGCTTGCCCTGGCCGGGGCTGGAGGGCCGCAGCTTGGCGGCCTCGCACTCGGCAGGCTGCGGCGTGCTGGCCGCGCTGCCGTTGCCGCTCGAAGTACTCACGCTGACGACTTGCCACTTGCCTGGTTCGTTAGGGTCTTGCTGGATTTGTTGGCCTGAAATAAACATTTAGGATATAAGAAAAAGCGGTCCGCACTATCAATCTTAAAGCGGTCAAAAGCGATACGCAGACTTCTGCGACGGAGCTCAGACGCAGATTACAATAACCTATCTTCAAGGATCGCGCCTCGCAATCTGTTTAGACAGACCCGCGCGTACGGGCCGTCTCTTATAGTCTTCCGCCTAATGGTCTAGGTACGGTCGAACAAGCTATTTGGTTTACATTTTACAATGTAATTTGTGCGTTAAACTGTAAACCAAATAACTTGTTCGACCGTACACGCTAAGGCCACCGTAGGCGCGGGCCTGTGGACGGTGGGCTATGGGCTAGCTCGCCGTCCGTCCGTCTCATGACGACAGGCCGTGTCGACGGCGCGTTCGTGTTCCACGCGCGCCTCAAAGAGAGTCAGCAATAGGAAGGGGTCCGCAAGGACCGTTGCCTGCTGGGGTTGCGGGACTGTTCGAAAGAGATACCGTGACCCCGGAACACAAAGGGCGATGAAGGAACATGGATGGGTTTTAGTCAGTAAAAGTCTGACACTCCCTCCTGCTCCGCTCAGAGCGGGAGGAGTCATTTGATGGTTTACCATCAAAAAAAAACTAAAAAAAAGGCTACAATTATTATGAGAAACCCAGCTTAACCTGTACCACAGTTGAAACTTTGCGGATGTCCTTTTAAGTGTGTCCCTACTTTCAATAATCTGGGTCACTGGGTGTCCAAAAACCTAAAGACAGCCTGCACATTGAGTGTGAGCATAGGGCATAAGTTGGTCGCTGCAAAATGTTGGCGTGCTGATTTGCAAGATGTTCGAGTGAAGTTAAGGCTACTGTGAGTCGTTCTATTAGTCAGTATTTTGATCCCTAAGTATGGTTCACACCAATACCTCTAAACAAAGCGTATTGACATCAGAAATAGCAATGTCAAATTATATTTTTAACATCTATAAAAAATACTAAGTTATAGGCATTTGAAACTACTGATTAGACAGAGAGATCCGATACATCTAATGACGTCATTCGCTGCATCAACGTACAAAATCCATACTAATTTCCGTTTATCTAGAGAGATATAGAAACAAAAGTTTAAATGGTTATAACTTTTGTGTTGTTTGGCCGATTTATGTCTTGTTTTCGATTTTTTGTCATTATTTTCATAGAACTTTAACATTTCGTATCGACATAAAAAAAAGAAAATTTATGCATATTCCCTATTATCTGACTATTGTGTCTGCCTTGCAGGCAGTGAAAGTGTTCAACCACTTATCAAAACAAGGATAATTAATTTATACACTTTCTCACTTTTTTTTTTCTTTTTGTCCGCAGACAACATTTGTATTAACATTCTAACCTCCCAATTTATGTAATGAGGCTGTTTCTGGTGCGACTGCTCTCATTGATAATAATAAGCATTTAAATTACATTTACAACCCTGGATTGGACTTGTATGCTGATGAATGGAAGACGATAATGTTAGAATATTTGTGGTTCTCGATCGAGTAAAAGGATTAGGTATTGAATTTAGTGTTAATGGTTTATAATGTACTAAATAAATAAAATTAAAAATGAAACATAGGAAAGCATATTATTATACCTAATGCAGTGAAAGAAAATATGGCGTGGTTAAAGCATACACTTAACAACAGTCCATTTATCCATTTTGCGTTTACAAGCGAAATAATAATAATTCAGGACGAAAGCCTCGAAGGGTTAGGCATAGGTGTACAATAGGCTTGTGTCCTGAAAAAATCTAACTAGTCCGTCAGTTAGATTATCAAAAAATATTTGACACGGTATTTTTTTTTTTTTACGTAGACCAAAATTGACGAAGATACGACTCTTTTAAAATTCTCAATACGTCACGCCATGCTATAATTTTTAGTGCGTTGTGACGTCACGAGCCCCCACTTGATGCGTTTTATCTTTGTCAATATTCATTGATTAACAAAAATACGTGTCCATTATTTTCCAATACTCTAACTGACGGACTAAATAGATTTGCAATTTATTGATGGTGGAAACTAGCCTATTGTACATACAGGGTTACTGGTAACTCAACGTATTCCTCGTAGGACGTCTTAGTAGTGTTAAATTAAAAAAATAAGCCACCAAATGTTCTACCCAAGTTCTGTAGTTTTTGAGCTATTTAGATTTTTGTTCTTTTATGAAAAATCCCAGATTAAAACATTTGAAGCAAATTTTAAAATGAATTACGGCGTGACTGTACTAATTATCATAATTGATGGTGTAGCAGATCTTTGTTATTAATTAAAAGTTCTAAAATGACTACAATGTTTGCTAAAATTGGCTTCAAATCATTTATAAAATGTAACTTAAAAAACAACTCAACTTCGGTAGAACATTTGGTGGCTTAATTTGTTGCATTTTATGCCTTCTATGACGTCCTGCAAGGAATATGTCGAGTTACCAGTAACCCTGCAAGTATAAAACACACATATTTCACCAGCTGTTTGCTCAAAAACAATACCAGTGTTGTTGTTTGATTCATTTGAACTTATTAGTTAACAAAACATTCTTAGTTTGTAAACATGTCTTTAATTGTATTATTGAGTTAAATCTAAAAATAAAGTTCTAAAATTGCTAATAAAAATTCTAAAGTATATAAAAATGCTCAAAACAAAATTCGTATGTCGAATTAGTGACCACACAACAAACTAGGAAATACTGTTTTTGTAATATGTCACATTATTAATTCCTATTAACAACTATTTCCATTGCTCATTGTAAATACAGATTTCCTTGTTTATTAATAGAAAAAATCATAACTATTGTCCTCAGGTCAAAAATTTAACTTCTTGCATCCTAATTGTTTGACCAACACTTGACACACTTACAACTTTTTATCACACGTTTATAAATATCAGGTACTTACCTACTTAAACAAAATTAAAGATATTATTATTTTTAAAAGAAACTCAACTGCTAAAGAGCAACAGCTGGATACTTGGCACAAAGTCTAAAAAACTTACCAATAAGCGGCTGTGCACTTTGAGGTTGTGCCTGCTGCAGCTGAGCTAGTTGCACTCCTGGTAACCCAAGAGCAGGCACCAACTGGACTGCTCCACCCAATCCGCCAACACCCAACGTCGGCACCTGCAAACACACTATATTACAGTTCCACAGCCAACCAACATCACACCCACCAATAGATCGAACGAGTTTCAAGCCGCCGACACACAAAGAGGTTATGTTTTCATCATAGAATATTCATGAATGCCAACATAACCTTAAACTCTGTTCACAGCATAAAAATAATACAAGATACGTCATCTATTGAGATATTCCTTCACCGGAGTTAGTCTTGTTATGAAATGAAGGAAATGACATTGTTGAAACTGTCAATTAAAGTATTGGATCCGCCCAGATACAAGAATACACATAGATTTTTGGAGTTTGCAATCATAATATTCATTGAAATCACTAAGTAAATAAATAAGCCTTAAAACGCATACAAACCTGTATAACCGAATATTTAACCTCACAAAAAACAATCGAGAGTATAGTATAACCCACAAATGTCGAGCAGGCTCACAGTCACAGAACCGACCGACCGACGGCAATAAACTCGTTCGGAATCTAAACTCAGACGAACAACAATAACGGTTACGCTCGGGAATATTCGTGCGAGAGCGCCGAAGATTGCCGAACGCAATACCTGTACGAAGTTCGTGTGGCGTACATTGCCCGATGCCGGTATGACGGTGACTTGCTGGCCGGTGCTTGCCGTTATGATGGCCTGGGAGGGTTGTTGCTGCTGTAAGTTCCCCTGATCAGCTGAGACAGCCTTAATCCGTATCCAAGCAGCGTAATAGATATAAATATTGGAGTTTTTAGATATACGTGGACTAGTTACTTACAGTAAATACATGGGGTTAGTTAGAGTGATTTGTATTTTTAGCTTCAAAAAAATTAGTAGTAGTTGATATAGAGTTGTTTCAGGCCCGACAGACAATTTTTAAAAACCATTTATTACACAACAATTTAATATGAAAGTTTGTGAATCTGGCCCTCTTTTTTTAGTTTCAATTAGTGACATCAATAGTATATTCAAAATCCCCACAAAAAACAATAAAACACAATGTACAGCAATGAATTGTAATAGAACTGTGCAATGTGAACTAAAACTAGGAGACAAAAACGCGGGAAAATATTCATTGATAAAAACTGTGCCTCTCTTTTCAGGTACCGGTGTAGCCCATCTCGCTCACACGGGGCAAGCAGGATCAACAAAAAGAACTGCTATGTGAAAGAATTCGATACCCTTTTTTATGCGGTTTCGAATTTGGGTTCATTCATTTATTTACTCAGTTGTAATTCAAGAGTTCACAAATCTGAGAATTATTGCTTGTAATATTATGAGCACAGAGTTGTCAATTTTAGTAATAATTGTAAGAAGTTTGAGATATCTGCATTATCCTAAAACACTCATAGTCCATCGTTTTTTATGTGATGATACTGAATAACTCCTGAATAAACCACATTTTAATAGAAACTAGAATAATTAGTAAGTACAAAAATCTACAGAAGAATAAAATGTATGTGTAAAAAATAATTATAATTTAATAAACGAACTAAAAATCAATAAATAGTGTAATAAATAGACTTATTTATAATGTTACCAAGAGTGAATATATTATGCTCTTTAAGGCCGCTGGTAGATGTCCAGACTGTACCAGAAATTATAAAGCTGAATGGGCTCCATTTAAACAGAGTGTCCAATTTCAAGTACCTTGGACATTTCATCACCGACGACCTTAAGGATGATATAGGGAGCGTAGGGCACTGGCAGTCAGAGGTAACATGCTGGCCCGTAGATTTTCTCGGTGCTCTGACGACACAAATATGTGACAAATATGAGGAAACGGTGGCGCATGTGCTCCTTGAGTGCACAGGCATTACCAAGATTCGTGAGGAGACCCTGGGAACACCAAGATCCCTTGCGGATGCCCTGAGGAGACCGGGAAGTTTAATCTGCTTCTGGAGGGAGGTGGGCTGGTTAGAGTAATCGGCCACCATGGCTCACGCACAATGGTCCACTTCAAGGACTAAGTGCGGAAACCTATACCCCATGATAGAATAGAATATGTGACAAAATGTCTGAAAACGGTAGGTGAAATTGTGGCTTGGCGTGGAGGGCAGGCGCGTGCGTTTATGCTCTGGCGTTCAAAAGGTTAAAGAAGTTCTGTCCTGGAATGATTTGTCTATGTTGTCCCCTTGATAAGAGGTTTTTGTCCAGCAGTGGATTGAGCTAGACTAAGCTGATGGATGTAGGTATTGATGGACCACAGTTTTCAACTAATAGTTGGTTCAAATCTGTGATTACCCTAGCTTATAGAACTAGATCTCACCTGCAGTGTGATGGTGGTAGGAGACTGACCAGCACCTCCACCCTGCGCTCCGCCGCCCTGCTACCGAACCAATGCCCAGCTTATATTTACAGCACTTATATTATGAAATATGTGTGAAGACTATGCAATGTGGACAATACAATTTGGCCTAAATTGTAGTGAATGGATAATTTACTGATAAAACTGGATAATACAAGTTAGATATTATATCTAGCATTGTTAAGACTGGTATTGTACTTTTATTATTATTCCGAGATTAACATTAATCTCCTGATAACACAGTCAGCCCCATGGAGAGTTTATATTATTATAAGATTTTGGTGTAATTAATTGTTTACTTTGCTTTGTAGCTTTACACTGTATACACAATTATGGAATAATGGTTGTAGACAATAAAATGGTTCCTTGACCGTGTTTACATCTTTTTGGGGCTGACTGTACGCACGGCGACCAATCAAGGTATACGAAATCAGTTTATACGCACCACTCATTGTCCAGAAAGCTTATTCAAAGCGAGGTCAGGTTATACTGGTTGTGTATAGCTGATATGTCGCCGTGTCTACTTGAGTTAACAAATTTTGTAGAAAGGTCTAGAATAAATAGCTATATTATTTACCTGCACATTAGCCAGTGAAGCTATCTGTATCTGTTGAATTTGTCCCGAAGGTGTAAGTACGCTCGCCATTTGAGGTTGTGCTTGCATCTGTAGAAAAAAAGGTATTTAAGCCATAGTTCAGTATTAGCCGTGTGGTATCCGGCAGAGTAGAATAGAACCAACCCATTACACTCACGGGTGTCGTATAAGGCGACTAATGTCTGAGGCAGAACATCTTCCGCCTCCGTAGACCAGAGAATGGGCAGCAGCGTTTTCTGTTAGTCTTTCATCACTGCGATCTCCAATCCGCCTGCCAAGCGTGGAGATTACGGCAAATACCTCCCATCATGGGAGAGGCTTATGTCCAGCAGTGGACGTTATGGGCTGTTGTAGTGTAGTAGTTCAGTATAATCATAAGTATTCCTAGCTGGGTATGGTCTTCTGGGCGACTGTATTGATATTTCCAATATCTTATCCCAGTGTATTATTCGCTATTTCCCACATTTTTTAAAGCATGGTGTGCCCAAATTTTTTGCCGAAATCGACAATCGACAGTGTGAGAAGTTTAGAATACATTCCAAAGTAAGAAGATGGGTCGGTTAATTTCAGTAAAGGGTCCTGACACATTAATCCATTCCACACGACAATATTCTACAGGCTGGGTACACGTGTTCAGTTTGCATCGGAAATTTTACATCGGTAATTTAAAAAAAACAGCTGTTTCATACATTTTAATGGTATTGCCTTTTAGCGGAAAACAGTACTTTTTTTTTATTATCAATTAAAAATTACATTCGGTTCGACTTAACGTAACGATCATCAGTAGATCTTCTATAGATTCGGAATTCCACATACTGTAGAAAAAAATCTCTACAATAGTTCACATATCAATTTTCAAGTACCTGCTGCAACTGCGGTATAATCTGCAGATGTTGGGGCGCATGTACGGGCAGATGTACCGTCTGGTACACCGTGTGCCCATTGGCCACGCTGACTGGCACCTGCACGGGCACCATGCCCATCCCGCCGACCCCGCCGCGGACTGCAATGCCGCCGCCGCCACCTATGTAGATAGTTGAGGTTATGGGATTGTTGAGGGACAGGTCTAGGTGAGAGACGAATGCGATATGACGCAAAAAATCCTCTTTTCCCTGATAAGGATAAACCATTTATTTCAATTAAGCCATTAAAAGGCAATTATAGGTTGTCTGTGGCCTGAAAGTCTAACAACCAGTCTTATCAAGGGTTATCGTATTACCCAGTACTAACTGGGTTGTGGAGGTCAAGCAGGCAGTCGCCCCATGTAAATTACTGGTATTCAGCAGCATCCGGTTAGACTGAAAGCCGATCCCAACATAGTTGGGAAAAGGCTAGGCAGTCCAACTTTAAAACAAAGGAAATAGAATTGATTCTCCACCCCTTCGCAAGGGTAGTTTCGTTCGGAGAAGTGTGGGCAAGAAACTCAATCGTTACTCTTATAAAGCTTGATACGGGCAGTGGTAAAGGTCTCTGTTGACAGGAGGTTCGATCAACAAAATGCACTAAGAAGCAAAAATGAAGGTATTTTTTTGTGAACCGGTATTCTTAAAGACTCTACAAATTGGTACGTTTGCCATGTTAGGGGATGGCTCAGGAGCAGATCCATTCTTGAATGAAAAAAAAACATGAAGGACACTGTCCTTTGATTACGAGTTGACAACTATAACAGTTGAAAGGACGAAGTTCTTCTGCATTTAATTACAAAAGCAAGAGAAGTCAATAGGAACAGACACTGTCATTTAGGAATTGCCAGGTATCGTTTTCGCTTTAATCAGTCACCTAGGACAATGCACAATGTGTTTATAAACACATATGTACAGAAGGACCACTACATAAGCTCAGTTACACATTTCAGTTGCTTTGTAAAAAAAAGAGTCTATACTTGAGACTTAAGTGGATCAATAAACGTCTAGTTTTGTCTACCGACAATGCAGTAGGTGTCTCGGGATGTTAGCGTCCCGTGTATATTGGCACAATTTGTATTATATTTGAGCTGACCACTATAAAAAACTGTTTTTTTTACATAATTAGGTTATAACCCCGGTTTATAGTCCCGGTTGGATCATCGTTGATTCAAATTTGAATAAGCCCTAAGGTATCATAATTCACCATCAGAACCACATTTTAACAAGGCGGTTTAAATTTCAGTAAATATCAGTGCTAGCTAAAACAAATAGAAGGTGCCCATGTTTATAACAAAGCTTTCTAATGTGTGCGAGCAATACATTATGTGCTGTAGTTCTAGACTACCCGTAGAAACTCCTAGCTAAGTAGTAGGTACCTACATTTTTTCAGGTTCCGCAACCAAAAAAATCATGTATGAATCAACTTATATTTTTTTCGCGATGTCCTGTTCGGTCCCATAGTTAAAGTTGTTCATTTTCATGAATACTACAAACACTTAAAGTATTGCTCATGTTTAACAATCGGTAATAGAAAGATGCAGGTAAACCAAGTCATTGTATGTAAACCCCAATGCGAGGACGAGGATGCAAAGACGAGGGGATCCGCAAGGAATAAAAATCGCAAAAATCGATAAATCACGACCGCTGCATCTCCCTTTAAATTGTTAATTATCACCCTACAAAACATTCTGCGATGTTCATGGCCGTTTATAACTTAATATCACTGTTTTTTTTTAATCTACTTTTGCCGCTAGTCTAAAGACACAATGCAATATGACGGGGGACATGTCAATGTCGACAGGGACGTATGTACCTTTCGACTTTTGAAATTTCCGCCGTCAATTTACTATATTACAATATTGTTAATAATTATATTATTTGTGATCTAATGACAGCGATAGTGCATGAGAAATTATATACAAAAAGCAAATGAAATGTACTTGCAAGAGTAAAATGTAAGCTTGGGAGTCGAAATATAAGGATGAATGTATGGAGAGAATTTTATAGACACAGTAGAAGACTGCATTTTAAGATATTTTTCAATTATTCAAGAGGAGACTTACCACGCTCCTTTAATGTATTTGTTATGGATAAAGGTTGCGAGGGTACAACTCGAAAAAGTTATGTCAGAAACAGCGAGCTGTATCAAGTTGATAGCACATTTTCAAAAGTAAACTAACAAACTGGAAATGCCGTAATATTAAGGCTTATTCCAGAGGTCTGAAGGTACATTTTTGAACGCAACTTTTACCCGTAACATACACAAAGAAATCAAGATCCAAAATTTCGTTCAAAATAATCTCCACACGTGACCGAGACACCAACCTTGTCCGTTGGGGCTCCCCGGCTCCTTCGCGTCTTTCCCGTTGGCTTGCTTGTCGACAGAAGTGACGCCCGCTGAACTACACGGAATGGATATCGCTTGACTGGTCGGGATGCTTATCGTCTGATTCCCCTGAAGTCCCGGCAACGATATATTCGTGCCGGGTATCGTGATCATCGGTTGGTTCCCGGTCAAAGCGCTTATAGGAATGGTAAGGTTAGTGCCCGGGATTGTGACGGACGCCTGCTGCTCTGTTAGCGGTGGGGGGAGGGGGGCGGAAAAACACAGATTAGTATGACAGTTGTACGTTAGAAGCCAAGAACATGCGATGTGGTGACTGATTGTGATGTCTTGCACAAAGTCAGTACCCGACATTGTTTGTCAATGTTTTATATGAGTCTGATTATCTAAATATCTGATACTAAAATGTATAAATAATAGGACAGCCAAAATCATAGTAATTCAACTTTCAAATTAAAAATCTATTTATTTTTTCTAATTCAACATCAACTAATAACTTTATAGACACGCATGCGTTAACTTACTACTTTTTTTTTCAAATTTGAAATACTTTTTTTTCTATTTTATATCAAGTCTACAGAAGTGACTACCTACCTCATGGAAATGTTTGAAAAGAGTTTTTAGTCGGAATTTTGGTCAAGAGAGAAATGTATGAACATTTTAGTTTGAAAGCAAAGCCTTTGAATGGATAGTTAATCCCAAAGCAATCCCGAAGCTGACTGAAGGTTTTAGTGAGACGAAAGCTTATGAAAAACCTATTGTACAGTACTCGGCCGTAAATATGGCATATCGAGTCTTGATCACTCATAGCTGGTGGAATATGGCCCGAAGTGCCATATTAACACACGGGTACTGTACTTTTACCTACAATCCTACCTAAACAAGCGATTGTCGTACTCTTTTATACTTAGTTTTTGGCAGGAGATGAATATTTATCAGTAACTTTTCTAACAAGTAGAATTAGATGAATTATAGAGGGTGTAAACGGACCTTTCATGAAGATCTCAACCATGAATTTGCATGTTAGCTGTACACTTTACACTGTTTAAACAATTGTTTGCCGTGACTTTTCAAAATTGCTCAACCATACAATAAAATAATTTAATCAAAAGTATTTTACTATGATATAACTCTGGCTGGCACAAACTATTGGTCTAAAATATTCATCTTCTACAAAACTAAGCTCATAAGAAGAGTTAAATTAATATTTATCTTAATTTTATAAAAACATACCGGTAGGTAGATGCATGACGTTCTGTAGGAAGCCAGCGGGCAGGACGGGTGTCCTCACTAGCTGACCATTGACAAGACTCACTTGGCCCATGCCTGAGAAATTCTGAAACAAAATCCAAGTTTAAAGTATCTATATATCAACCATTTGGTGTCCACGACACAAGCTTCGTTGCTTAGTGTGGCACTAGATAGCGCTGTGTGTAATGTCCAACGATATTTATTTATTTAACACAAAATATCTCATTTCTGCGGGAGTATCGACAGCATCGTTATTGCACCGAAAACTAAGGTTTTCACTGTGGTACAATGTTTGTGTAAACCACCACGCCGATTAATCGATCTTCAAGGTTACGTGTTGCTCGTACCTACACGTAACCTTGAGGATCGATCGACGTGGGGACTTACGGGGACGAAAAATCGTGAAAAATGGATCTAGCTCGGTCGCCCAGGTAAAGTACCTGGATCCATTTAACACTAACAAAAAGGTTCGGAAAGGATCTGCAAAAATCTGCGAGCGCGCGCGGAAGCAGTGCGACACGCGTTTGTTCGTGTCGCCGCAGCCGGACTAGTTAATTACGTCGTCAGCCGCCGCCTTGTCGGGGCGTTGTCAGCCCGGCCCGAACAATCCCGAACATTACCGACCTTTTGAACCAGCATAAGATCTACATATTCGCCACGGTTTAAAACAAGCCAGCTGGTCTCGGGGTACAATGCTGGATTACAATCTCGTGACTTCGAGTTCGATCCCAGCATAAGGATTTTCTTTTTGTGAATCGAGTCATTTTGTTTTTATTTTATTTTCTTTTGTATTGGTTTTCATATTGACTTTTTTTTAAGCATATTACTTGTACTAAATAATTTCTATGTTTTACATCTACCCGGCGTCTCGTGACGGCTCACTTTTTTTTTAACTATGCAAAAGTGCCTGTCACCTATTTGAAATAAATGCTTTGAGTTTAAGCTTTGACAACTCGTTTCCTATCTACAATAACTCCGCGCGCTTGCCAAGTTAAATAACTAAATATTAACTTTGTAATACAATAACAAATACAATGATCGTGCATCGTTGACAAAAAAAATATATTTCAAATTTATATAAGGTTGTTGTAATGTGTTATTTTTTTATGAAATCATCAGAAATTACCTGTGCGTGTTGAGCGGGTATGAACAGAGCATCTTGTCCATCCACGGTGACGGCCTGCATGGGAGCCACGCCGCCCACGCCGCCCACTAGACATCCGCCGTACACGCCTTGTTGTTGCTGTCACAAAGTATTTAGGTCAGGGCCCACATTACTATGATTCCGATGGGAAAAACGGATAACCCTTTCGGTATACTTCGTCTACTTCACGCACTGGAAAAACGATGGCAAACAAAGGCAAAATACTGCCCTCGGCAGAAATATCGCGTTGTCATTTCTGTTGGTTATCTTAAATTAAAACGTTGGTCTTTAATGGAATTCTGAAGCATTAAGTTATTCATAATGTGTAAATGCATAATGCAGTCAACATTCAGAACATCAGTAATAATCACGACTGTTTTCATTCAAAAAAGTAAATTATGCTTATATGAAGAAGTTTCTATTGCAATAATATGAAAAAAAATAAACTGACGATATTCTGCGATTCTGAGTTCGAAATAAATACTGATGAGTTTCGATAAGGAACAAAAATGAATGGACAAACTAACGAGAATTACATACCTGTAACAACTGTGGGTGTATTTGTAACAGTTGCTGTGGCGAGTTCTGATACGTTGCACCTTCTCCAGACACGACGCCGCCTCCTAGCAACGACTGAAGTTGTTGCATGGATATCACCTGAAAAGAAAACATTATCATTTTATTCTAGGTTTCGATGGTTTAACAACATGGGTATGATCGTGGTAAAGAGAGGGACAGATACAACTTATGGAAGAGAACAGGGGTGTTACCATGACGTCTTAAAGCAGAATTGTTTTAATGTCAATCCAGTGTGAGAAAGAGACGGAGCTATAGAGGACGTCTAGCGCCATCTCTTTCCCACTCTGGAATAAGATTAAAACGGTCAGGTATCCCCCCAGAATTTACCTGTACATACAAAATTGATGTTGATGTTGAAGATTGGGTTCACAATATACAGGGTGTAACATAATAAACGCAAGACTTACCGTGTGTTCTCTCGAATAATGAAACTGAAAAACTTTTGTTATAAGATTTATTGAAATTCGGAAAAAATTGGGACTTTCTATAGGAACTGACGCGATCAGCGTATTATGTTACACATTGTATTAAGGGCCTATACTACCTCAAATGGCTTAGCATGATCCTCCGTTACGCCTAAAATACTGCAGTATTAATTTTGAAATAAATAAATGGTAAAGTTGAGGATTAATGTTAAGTCCTATATTTGGAGAAAACACGATTCCATAAAATTTTCTCGATATCAAAAAATCCCAAAGTTACCTCTAAACTGAACAATAAACCGCTGGCAATCATGAAATACTTACTTCAAATTAGATCATGAAACTCTTTATACTAACTGAACTAACTATAAAGCAGGTCTTATATATTCTTATATATTATTTATTTTTTTAGTCCAATCAATAGATTTTTTGTAAATCGGCCGTAGTGACTGACGTAACAACCACTTTGTAGTGCAAGCTGATTAGAACTTTATTCAAAAAGTATTTCAAACGAAGTTTGAACTACCAAATATAGAGTTGCTAATTTGAGGTAGTATAGGCTCTTATGAGGTGTAAAGTTTTATTTTAATCACCTGTGGTTGTTGTACTTGAATTCCATTTGGAACTGAGTTTGCTGCATTCACTATTGCCGCTGACAACTCATTGCCCTGAAAACAAACAAAATTGCCTTATTTTAGTCACAGATATTTGCAAAATATTGTAGCAATAAAGAGCCCTTGATTAATATCAAAAGTCTAACAAAAATTTCGGCATATCTGAAGCAAGGAAAAATATTCTTTTCAATACACTTCCTCGAAAACTGGTTCTTATCGCACTACGATTAGGTTCAACATGCAATGTATTTCACACGTGTGCGGGAATGAAAATTGCCACAGATAACTATACCTATACTTAGTCCAAATTGGTTCAATGCCTATAGACGGAGGTGAATGTTTTTTTTTTAATTTCGGCAAAGCAAATAGACGGAGGTGAATGTTTTTTTTTTTTTAATTTCGGCAAAGCAATAATGCGTCTTTATGGCGTAACTATTTTTTGAATATTCAAATTGTGTTTCATCATTTCAGCCTAAACACGTCCACTGCTGGACATGGGCCTCCCCCAAAGGGGTGTTTTTGCCATAATCGCCACGCTTGGTAGGCAAAATTGTGTTTAGAAATAGAATATCATAGATAAACATGATTATTTAAAACTAATATTAACTTTTATATATGAACAAATTAACATTTATTTGTTCTAAATTAAAAAATATAAAAAGAAATCTATTTTTTATTTTAGGCTGTTTAGCGGCTTCATACCTTTGCTTCTCTTTCAACCTGGCGAAAGCAAAGCGCGGAAAAAAAGAAAAAATCATAGTTTCCTAATATTCATGACAAAAATATTTTTCGTTCTTTTATTTTATTTTTTCAAAAGTGTATTGAAAAACGTCGTTTGATACACATGGACATTTGTTATTGCAGTTGTAGGCTCAAAAACACCCTCGCCTGCGACTCGGGAGTTAATTCCGTCTCGGATGCAATAACAAACTTTTTCCACTTGTATCAAAATGTACTATTGTTGTCCATAACCATTAAGTCCGCCTCTGATGATAAATTTTACCTCTTCTGTCAGTAATAGTTAGTAATAAACATATTCCATGTTATTTTTTATTAAAGTAGTTGATGTTCTATTTCTGTAACGCTGCATAAAATTAAGGTAACAAATGAAACTCACCGATAACCCCTGTGCTCTCAACTGCTGAACCACGGCAGAACTAATAACCCTAAGCTGTGGCTGTTGCTGCTGCTGTTGCATGTACTGTTGCTGTATCGCGGCTATCGTCGCAGCATCGCCTTGAACTTGTTGCTGTATCAGTTGCGCTTGCTGTTGCGCTTGTTGCTGCGCTTGTTGCTGCGCTTGTTGCTGAGCTTGTTGCTGAGCTTGTTGCTGTTGTTGCGCTTGTTGCTGCTGTGCCTGTTGTTGTTGGGCTTGTTGCTGTTGCTGGGGGCCTAGGAATTGAACTATAATAATTATACGGATTTTAGGGGTAGATAAGATATTTAAATGGGGAATCAAATACCAGAATTAGAAAAAAATTAAACAACTCTTAAATGGGTTGTTACAGTCTTCTAACAGCATTCAGCTACTGGCATACAGCAATCATGATATTAGCTCTTTCTCTCTCATATATTCTTGCTCTCTCAATACTGTCATCCCCACCTTTACTTTGTTTGGGGTAGACAATAGTGCACCTATACCAGCCTTGTCAACATATTTGAAAAGATTTGACTTTTATGAACTAGGAGAAAGTAGGTAACAATAGGTACTGCAGAGAGCATTAACATTAAAAATAAATTCACGATTACATTGAGCACTTGGTTCGTTTGCTTGGTTGGTTTGAAAATCTAATTAGTCCGTCAGTTAGATTATCAAAAAATATTTGACCCGTGTTTTTACTTTTGTTACGTAAACCAAAATTGACGAAGATATGACGCTTTTAAAATTCTCAATACTTCAAGCCTTGGTAAAGTTTTTAGCTAGTTCTAACGTCACGAGCCCCCACTACCGAGTTTTGATGCGTTTTATCTTTGTCAATATTCATTGATTTACAAAAACAAAAAATACGTGTTCTTTCATTTCATAGATTTGCATTTTTTTTATACTGTCGTCATGCCTATTCAGTGCAGGTATCTATCAATTTATATGATTGGTTGATTTTTCTTAGTTTAGTAATCAAATAACACGAGATTTCACAGTTAGTTCCTCACAGAAACCTCACCTCATGAGAAACTCAACTGTTTACAGCATTACATTACATTAGTAAGTGTGAGGTAACAACAGAGATGATGACTAACAAAGATGTTTGGAATTCGACATGTTGCACCAATCCAGAGAGATCAGTAGCTGATATATTGACTCTGGTCTACTACAATAATACTGCCTAGCCTTTTCCCAAAGATGTTGGGGTCGGCTTTCAGTCTTACCAGATTCAGCTTAATAAAGTATTTTACATGATGCAACTGTCTATCTGAGCTCCACAATCGATCTTTTGTCCTGTATGACGCTTTGGAAAAATGGAAAATGTGGTCTCATTTATCAACATCCAGTCGCCTTTGGCTTATGCTGAAGTTACTTTTGTGGAGCAGCATGTATTAGTGAGCAATAATGGATACAAAAAAGTTTTAGCAGAAACTGCAAATTATAGAAAGTTATTTAACATTATCATGTTGCTCTACCAAAATTAACTATGGTGCACTCTTTGATGGCAGACAATCACTCAGTTAGTTGACCAAGTGACAAAGGTATTAAATACTAACTGAAGTGCTGTTGTTGGTCCTTGTTCTCTTGCTGCTGCTCGGGACCCATGGTGGCGGCGCCGAGCCGGCTGCAGGTCGCCGCCAACAGCGCTAACGGCGACTGCGTCCCGTTGCCTTCCTATAAACACAATATGCTTTTAATACTTCTGACTTGGGTTCACACTAACAGAACAAAACAGAAAATTGTGACAACGCAGAGAGTGATGGAAAGAAGCATCTTAAGAAAAATACAAAAAGTAAAAGGTGCGAACATCAGAAAAAAGACAAAGCATACAGATGCCCTAAAAAAGGCGCTAGCATTAAAATGGCGTTGGGCAGGACATGTCGCAAGCCTCAGTGATGACAGATGAATTATCCAAACCACCAAATGCACTGGGCCACCGGGCATAAGAAAGGTCTGGGAGACACTTTAAAAGATGGGCTGACGATATCGCATTAGACCGCTGGCTCAAACTGGTTTAATATTATAAAACAAATGGAAACGGGTATTTATCGCAAATAAATTTTAAAAAAAGCCAGGCCAGCTAAATATTGCCAAGGACCGTGGAGAAGTTAAAAAAAGATGGAGGAGGCTTTTACCTGTCATGGGGCTACATCTCCAACATTTTATAAAAGCTAACACTACTAACTAGAATAAGTTAAAGACAAACACAACTAACATTTAATTATGAATAAGTACCTGATGTTAAAAAGTGTGTAAATTTAATCGAGATTAGAAATAAAAAGCTTTTTATTTTATTTACTTATGATTTATCTATTTAGTAGCGGACGTCAAGCGTTTCCACCCGCGTAGTTCCCGTTCCCGTGGGAGTACGTGGGATAAAATATTAGCCTATGTTACTCAGAGCGAATGCAGCTTTCTAATGGTGAAAGAATTTTTGTAATCGGCGCATTCGTTTTTGAGTTTATTCATTACAAACATACAAAAATACAATTTTTTTTCTTTTTTTTTTTCTTCACTAATGTAGATGTAGACTAAGGCCCACTTGCTTAAGTCCACAAGGTGTCCCTACGCTTGCAGTTTAAAGAATACAAAAAACCCCACTGAGGCTACTATAAAGCAGCCATGTATTGGGCCCTAGTGATTTAATAACAAAATAAGACTTAAGACATTGTTGATTGGGCTTCAGCGTGCCTTATGCCGAGTATACATTGATGTAACATAACATGAAATGTTACTTGAATGAGCCATTCAGACTTATGAAACTTAACATAAAATGTATGTAACCCAAAAACAATGTGAATTTGTTTCAATGTTTGTTACATTTCCTGTTACGTTTCACCAATGTCTACCTAACGAGGTATACTGGTATATTGCTGCTAACATTATGCAATTCTTTTCACTTTTTTGATTCAACAGATAGTTTGTTTTTGGATATGTACTCAATATTTGTATGTCCTGAATGCAAATGATTTTATGCAAATCTTTTCTAATTTAAATTTGAAAACATTATGATAGATTACTGCACTCAAGCTGAGAATTGTTAACAATATGGTATGAAGTATGTTTTACATATGACATTGCTGTGTCACAAGAGGTTTAATTTGCATAAAAACATTTATCTGCTGGTAAACATGTACAACTGGCTTCAACAACAACATTCAATGCCTTTGAAAACCATTTTCTAAGTAGCAAAAAATACCATAGGTACAGTAAAAAGGAGATTAATTTACTTTATCCTAGTTTAATACTAGTTTTGGTGGTTTTCGTTAATTGCAGTTGCAGGAAAATTGTGCAGTTTGTATAATTTTAAATTATAAGATTGAGTTTCGGTTAACTTTTAAAATGATTATTTGATATTTTAACATAAGAGTTTGTAAATTAAGTTAGCTAATGCTGACTCCTTACTGTCTAGTTTATTTTGGTTCTAATTTACTGGATATGAAATAATTTGGGTATGTGCAGTATGACATCAAGGAAAGCTTCTAGACAGAGCTTTGATCAGATGATCTTCCTCTTAGGGTTGGGGTGGGTATCTTTTGTCTATAAACGAATGTTTACTAGGTTTTAGGTACCTACTTAATACAATTTAGTTAAGTATATCAGACAGTTCTGCTGGTATGGAAAAGTAGAGGATTTATTATCGACATTTTACCTTGTGTCTCTGCCATTATAATTTTATCCTCACAATCAGTTTTGATGATCTATATAGCACTGGGAAAATCAGACAGACAAACCATGCAAGTAAAAAAAAAGTGAGAAGTTTCACTTTTTGAATGTAGCTCTTGTTAAGTTTATAAAAGTGTAATAATATCGAAGGTGCCGTTGCGCACAAAGCAACTGGGGACGGAATAGAAAGGGGGAAAATGTCGGTGGCGTCGCCCCGGGCCCAGCTCGATCAAAGGGAGAACGCCGAGCGAACTGCGAACCCTTTTTGATTACAATACGAAATCTAAACAGGTACCTATCTAGCTATACATATATACCACTTATGAACTACATACTTACATACGATAACTATGCTCACCTCATATAAATGCGATGTTAGCATTCCAATTATTGAATTTAAGAAAAAAAGGAAAGGAAATCAGTTTGTTTTTCTTTCATTTTGTATTTCTGTCAAAAAATCTGTCGAAAGTCATCTGTCAAACTTCTTTGAAAAAGAATGATTTATTTACTAAACAAACAAAAAAAGTTAATCGCATAGACAAAATGTTCATATTCATTCATTCACTATTTTGATAGTTTCGAACGTTTTTTGCACGGACTGGATTTTCTTCCATTATGCTTTTCATGCGAGGAAAAGTTAGTTTCACGAGTATATCGTGTAAAGTTTGACGTTGCAACAGATCGCAAAGTTTATACATCGTAATAGTTGTGAGTCGACACGCCTTTTCCTAACAAGTGCCGGGAGTCGTCGCAGGCAAGGCCGCCGCCGCCCTTTGATCCACCCACCTTAAATCGCGTGACTGGTTTGTATGCAGCTGCTAAGTAGGCTATCACAGCAACATATGGGACACGTTAATTTAAGATAAGTACGCAAGTTTCCTTTTACTTTACGACTTTTAATTTGCATGCAACAACTTTTAATTTGTGTAATTTAAAATGGCTACCTGTAGATTTTCGATATTTTGAATGTAGGTACTAGTGGCTTTTTGTGATGATTGCTTTATAGAATTATGTTGTAGTACTAGACAGTTTTTTGAAAGTTGCATTAGAAATGGGTGGGAATTAATTGTATGAACCGGAGGAGGACGCCGATGCTATTTCGGCAAGGGAGTTGCTAGCAACACGGTCACAACCTCCTGCGTGTGGCCTGGCGGGCCCCACACGGCCGGGGCCGCACTCGCCCCGCCCTCCCCCTGCACCGACCGACACGAGACCGCTGCCCGCTGGCGTCCGATCTGTTACACAATAACACTGCATCCTTTCACTTTGCACTCTTTACCTTGCTAGTTTTGTCCTCGTTTATGTATTCCACCTTCACTTTTGTGGGCTCAGACGACATCATCTACTTTACACTTGCAAACAATTATTTCCCTTTGTTCACACACAGAAAGCACCATCCTCACGACCGGCCGCCAAACTGCGGCGAGCGAACTGGCAAGCCGTGCCGAACGCACTCGGCAATTGTCGGAGATCCGCCTCCTATCGCGTTCGGATTTACATCGTTTATTCACGTTTTTATCAATAATATTAGACTCTCAAGGGTTTCGAAGTTGCTTCAGGGGTCATATAATTAATTAAGTGGTTGTTTTCCTGTCTCAATCAACAGATGGGTGTATAAAACTTAACAAAAGTTTATTTTTCAACTTATCTGAGGTTATCTCTGTCTCACTCTAACCGAGACAGGTCTTGATTATTGGTAGGCAGCAGCTGCGCCTCTCTCCTCCTCCCCGTCGCGGGTGCGGCGCCGCCGCCCGATAATAATAATTGAAAGTAGGAAGGACGTAATAATGGGTGTATAACCTCGCGCCCGCGGCCTCCTTGGGCGGGCAAAAAATGCACACATGTCGTGCCGGTCGGCGCGCCAGCCGCATCGTCTACAAGACGTGGCCTGTTAACAAACGATAAGCATACGCCGTTGCACTTACGATTCTTTGTTCACTTGACTCCCTACCGTATACTAGATTACAACACACTCGTGTCTGAGAAACTGTTATCAGTGTCGGATCGAGTTCACCCATTGTATGGTTATTGGAGGAATTTAATATCTTGCGATATAATGTGGAAGAACACTTGGTAACTAGTATGTACTCATGATCAAAATCTGATATAATTTTCAGCTTCGATTAACAAGATTTGTATTAATTTTAACAACGCAAAAAATACGAATACTTGTCTCTCGAGACTTATTTTCCTAGTTAGCCTGGTATTTTTTTTGCAACAAATTTTTTTTAGAGCCCACGTTGGATGTCACGTATACGCATACGTCTGTTAGGAAGGAAAAAATGGCTAGAAAATTCAATTCTGTTTAAGCTGAACTTTCATCTTGTATCTTTATATTCATATATAATAATATAATATTTGTATCTAAAACACCCACCAAACTCCCAACACCATTAATAAATTACCATTAGCAAAGTGCCATTAGAAGATGACTAATTGCATTTCCGAATTTCTACGCCTGCAGATTTTTTTTTTTTTTTTTTTTTTTTTTTTTTTTTTTTTTTTTTTTTTTTTTTTTTTAGGTGGGACCACTCGCAGTTGCAACGCGCTAAGGTTGCTTAACTGCTTAACCGGACAATCCTGTGGTGGCCAAAAATTACTTTAAGGCCCCCAGCCAGGGCTTACAAACTAAGGATTTAAATTAAATGAACGGTCACTAAGGGCACCCCCTGTGGGGTTCGGGCCTCGGCTTAGTGCGTCATTGATGAGAGGGCAGCAAGGGACAACAGGCTGGGTCGGATCATTAATTGGGGAATCGGTCGTTAGACGCCTGCAGATATAGCGACCCCATTATTTATAGGTTTAGACTGGTTTGGAGTGAGAGTGAAAGTCGGACCACGTTTTGTCAAGCGTCAGTCGCGTCGCTTTGCTTGAGTCCATTATGCACGAATGAGCAGACGCCCCGAGAGAGCGTGTGTCCCCGGCTTAATTATTTCGTATAACTAACGGACCATTTCGAACTTAAAACTATATCACTTAAAGCTTAAACTTCTATACAAATAGATGTCGAACATGCATACGCAAGTACGCAGTTTTCTACTAGGCTGTTGTTGCATTTCGCACCTTTGGAAAACTCAATAAGGTTTAAATCCGTTTGGCGTTTCCGTGCATAAACGCCGTTCTCAAATGTACTAAAATCTATTATGGGTGTACCTCGTCGGCGTGGCGCGGCATGCGGTAGCAGAGTGACGTGATGCTGTTTGCGTATAACGATTTTAATTAGTCGATGAATTGTGTTGATGAAATCATCGGCGTTCATTGTTTTCGGTTCATTGTTCAGTTCGGGCTACAAAACAGATAATTAGTTATGCGAGTATTTGGGCTCCGAGTCAATGTAAGACGTTTTTGGGTAACATGATTAATAACAATAAGTAGGTATAACCAAAAGAAACAAATGGGTATCCGTACTTCCAAAGAAAAACCCAGCAAGTCCTTGTGCAATACAGTAAATGCGCTTATATGCTTGGGCCACATTTTGTGACATTGCAAAAAGCAGATTAAAAACAAGTTCAAGCGCGAGTATAACTTTATCTGTAAGATAGCAATCAAGATTAATCGCTTCCTCTCAGTTTCCGAGTCGTATGGTTCATATTGAAGCCACTTGCATTATAAGTACCTATGCTTTGCTTATAGGAGTTACCAAACTTGATTCAGTTTTGTTTGGGAAATAGAACTGAACTAAGTTTAGAAAATCTCTACAACGGGGAAGGTCGGTCAAAGCTAATTGTAGATGTCGTATCTATTGCTAGGTCCCAATCTGACCAATGATGTCATATTATTTTTAAATTTGAAATGTCCTTTTCAACCATTGACGTTGTTTAGAACTAATTCTAGCGCCATTAGTTTCACAGTTACCTTCCTCATTGCATAGAGTCATTATAATTATGGAGATCCAGACTTTGAGACAGAAACTCAAACGATCTCTTCTCAGACATCCGACTCATCAACTTTGTTAGATCAATCTATTTTCTTTTAAGAAACTTCTAATAAGTACTTCCCGCATGTAAGTATTTCCATAAGACCTTCAACTCCTGAACATTCCGAGTCATATATAATTTAAATCCTAACTCCTCTTAGCCCTAAAAATATTCAACACAAGCGTATTCATTATCAAGAGTGCTATCAAAGGAACCTATTTTTTTTTAAGTTAATTCGTTAGATTTTGTTAGTGGTCCATCCGTTAGGGGAAGCTAGTGCCCTTTCAATCCCCCATGGCAACGCCTATGCCCCGCAGTCTTTCTTCGGTCAGCACTGCCATTATTATTTAATTTTAAGGCTACTTCTGTCCACTCCAATAAAGTTACTAACTAGCTATTATTTTAACTAAAGCTACTGTTTTTAAACTCTCTGGTCCATAACAAAGTACAGATCGGCAGTATAATCAATGTTTCAAAACATTTCATTATTAACATGCTCAAAGAATGCTAAGTTTATATTTCATTAAAGTTATCTGTTAAAAGGTTAAGCATCGTGCGTCGTCTACTTCGATGAGTTGCTCACGAGTACCTACCTAGTTACGAGTAACCTAAGTGACCCATGTGTTTCCCTGGATATTCAACGATCATAAGCTGGGCGCTGCTAATAATACTTATAACAGATCATTACCAGATGACCTCATTTTGTTGTTTTGTACAAGATTCAAGCATTCAGGATGATTATATATTTTGCTCCTCCCCCCTCCCCCCAAATCCTGACTACGCCCATGTCTATGGGCAAATGCATATATATGGAAGTGGAGATTTTACAACAGATGCACGAACATGGAAATACAGACGACAGGCGTTTTTACTATGACGGATTTTGAAGGCTCTTCGTGGAAATCTATTGGCAGAATTATCAGAAACAAAATATTACGCATAACTTTACAGAGTATCAAACCAAAAAATTTACTGGCTGAGCCAACTGCTTTTGTTACAGATGGTTTAGGTATTCAACGACGTTGATCAAGTCACAAAGCACAATATATTCCTTGAGCTCCCAAAAAGCCGTTTGTGGAAGTAGACGCCAACTACTTACCTACTTTAGTCTGCAACTACAGCTTAAGCGAATTTGGTCTCATTGGGATCAGTTACCGAGTCAGCAGTTTCCTTGTTAGCCAATATTCTGCGATTACCTGTTACCCGTAACACCTCCTTTTCACGGAATTCTCTAGACTGCTTTTATGACGCCCACGCCCCACAGCAAGCGGGCAATTGTTCTCCTACTCAGTTTCCGAAACCACATATTAAGAATGATTGTGTCTAGCCTCAGGGATGGTGTTGTCATGTTGAACATTATGAATCATCATCGCATTGTCAATACATCTATCATTGATTTCTCTCAACTGTCTCTATAATATTCGCTAAAGAGTAGGTAATAAATCGTTGTAACGACTATTCAACACGCTTCTAAGCTTCATCATTAATTATTAGCGTATAGCTTCCGTTATTTTGTGGTTGATTGCGGAAACTAATAAATATACATAACACGTTTAACATCTAGTACTTTATTTGCTCATTCTACAGTGCTGGCATTTAAACCTGTTGGTAATTTATTTCAACCTATTGTTACGTTGATGGTTTATGTAACGCCTCCTAAAATATTACCCGTTGAATTTTGAGTCAAATATTTCGAGACAATATTTCGTAGGTACTTACATAGAAAACTTCATCTAAATAAATACAGACTATAAAACTCGCTTTGCTGAGATCGAACAAGGATCGAAGTATAACACGACATCCGCTATTGCGCAAGACTCGACTACAGTTAGTCAGTTACCTGTCTCAGATCACCGGTGTTATACAAGCAAGGGCTTCATAAGATTTCTAGGTGGTCCCTTCAACTCCAGTCAAGGAACAGTAGGGTTTGTGGGCATACGGAAGCGGAAGTGACGGTGGGCGTACCGGACCGCCCGCGCCACCCGCCCCGCGACCAGACACGCCCTAGATCTCCCGAAGTATACTGCATCTCAGTAATTAGCACATCAACATGACACGTATTTGAGTGATTTCCTCAAAGTAAGTAATGTTAGGAGAGTAAGCGCAAAATAGCGAGTGGGCGACTCTCCCCTCCCACTCGCCGCTGGTTCAATGCTCGGGCCCATTAATCACGGTGCGTGTGTTTTTGAACGTCGTCGATGAGTACATATTTGCTTTGAATTGAGGAAAATTGCGATGTTCCCAATTTATGTTTATTTGTAAATGCCATGTTGAGAGCTAAGTAGAGATGAATGTAATTATAATGCAATAAATGTTTATTTCGTAATGGTAAGAACACTTTTATCCCTACTAACATATTAGATGTACAAAAAGTTGTTCAGATATATAGTAAAAAAAAAAAATAACTTTTTTCTAAAAACTGAGCATTTTTGTCATTTTAAATAAACAATAGTGTCCAACCGTACTACATTTAAAATAAAAATCGGTAAAATTATATACAGCCTAGCAATCCCCTGCTTTACACAGCGCCACCTATCGGGTCCAAAACCATCTTATATTTCAAGCTGAAACAAATAATGCACATTCACAAAATTACTTGGAAATCGATTCGTTGGTTTCAGAGATGAGCGTCAACGAACGACACGTGATTTTTATAATTATGTCAACAAGATAAGTTTACTGAAATTTTTCTACTTAACTCGCAATACAAACTTCTTTTTGCACTATGAAAATCTAGTTTAATAATTTGAAATACGATCTATCATAAAACTAAATGTTACATGTTGAGTCCCGACCTACTTATTCTTATTTCGATTACCAAGAAATTCACTAAACCAACAAAGAAAATTTCAAAAGTAACAAAGTGTTTCGTAAATTTCAGTTAGATGTAAAGTTTCCCCAATTCAAATAATTTGGCATTACACGAAAATCGCCATACAAAAATATTCGAAACTCAATCTGAAACCCAACAAAAAAAACTTATTTACAAAAAAAATACTTACCCAATTAAAAAATACTTCGACCCTTCTCGAGTTAATCTTAGCTCATCGAAGGCCAAAAAACCCCCTTGTAATGTTTCCCTTGGTTCCCGAGTTAAAAATTCATAAGAACGCGGAAGAGACGCGCCCACCCACCGCCCGCCCGCGACATCAGCCGCGGGGGCGTAACCGCCGCCCTACGCCGCGCCCGAGGCCGTGAAACTTTTTCCCTCCAAATTTCCAACAACTCTTTCCCAACAAGTTTACTTTGTCCCAAATGTATGATATTCCAAAAATCAACACGACAGCTACAACAAATTCTCGAAACACGACTAGAACACAACATTTTCCTATAAATTGCAAAGTAAGTAATATATATTACTCGGCGGCGTTCTATAAAAAGTACGCGCGTATTGATTTTCGGATCGATATAGTACCGCGTGACGTCGTTAGATATTCATGTCAATGAAAAACAAGTTCACGATGATTGTGTTGATTGAAAGTGAACGATTTATTGACTTTGTAGTAATACGTTCATTCATTCAATTCTTCTAGATAGTTGTCTATGATACGCGTTTGTTTTCTAAACTTCACGCTTTTGAACTGAAAGAGGGTCAGCAAGATACCTTTCTGGTATTGTTACTGTTTTTAGGCGTAAGTACATTATTTTAGAAGCCATTTTTGTATTTTTAGACATTTTCTTCCGTAATCCTAGAAGGCTAGAAGGGTTTTCCAGCGACCGACTGTGCCGTTGTGATGTAGGTACAAGGTTTGCTAGTAAGTGCAAAATAGGAAATCCAATAAATTGAGATAGGTACAAGAGAAAAAATAACTTACTTTTGTCCAACCCGAGAATCGAATAGAAGTATAAAGTAGCCATCATAACATCATTGAAGCGATTTATAAGCAATCGTTCATTGAGTCAACTGTACTAACCATTAGACATTTACACCTTTTACCGCCGTATGTCGTAGCAGTAAGAGCGATTATCGCAAAGCAAACGTAATTTTAGATGTACTAGCTAGATTCTCTGCTAGCGATAAATCTACCGCCTAGTTATTCATTACGGGGTACGGTCGAACAAGCTACTCGGTTTACAGTTTAACCAACAAATTACATTGTAAAATGGAATCCAAATAGCTTGTTCGACCGTACACAAGTGTTATTTATTTGTTTCTTTACTGATATATAGGTGTTGTGAACATATTTTTGGCTTTTAGTAGATACTAATATTATAAAGAGTTCAAATTTGTAATGGTAATCTCCGGAATTAATAATCCAATTCTAAAAATTCACTGTTAGAAAGCTACTTTATCGTGGGTGCTAAATGCTATTAGAATTAAATTTATATCATGCATAATACCTAGCCGAGCTATCACAATTTCGCGAAGTGCTAGTTTTTTATAAATGAAAAGTAGTTTTTTGGTTCATGACCGAGAGTTTGCGAACCTTACTTTACTTACTAAATACTTTATCTAACTAAATACTTTACTTACTAAATACTTTACTTATTAAATACTTTACTTACTAAATACTTTACTACTACTTTTTACTTTTATCATCATCATCATCATCATTTCAGCCGAAAGACGTCCACCGCTGGACATAGGCCTCCCCAAGTGTCGCCACATTGACCGGTCCCGTGCGACTCGTATCCAGCGGATTCCCGCAACCTTCACCAGGTTAGTTTAGTGTTATGTATACAAAATACTATAATCTTTTGTTTTACATTAAGTAGGTACCTACGTTTGTAAGGGTCTCGTATTTAAATGAGCAAGCCGGGTTGTTTTATACCTTGAGTTTTAACACAGGGTGTACCTAAACAGAACATTCACGAAGCCGTCAACCAAGCATTCTGTATATCAAAACTAACAATTACGCAATTTTTTTTGCTAGGAAATGTTTTTTTTTTTGGGGTGAAAAATCTGACATTTCGGTAGGACTCAATGTAACGCACTTAAGACATTGTGCTGATGGATGGATAAAAATCTTACAATAAAAACATGTAATTAAAAAAAAAAACTTGTGAAAAAGTTGGACCCCCAATATCTCCGTAACTAGGTTCCCAGGTATGGTGTAGAACATAAAAAAAATCGCAATGATGGTGAGAACAAGTGCCTTTCGGCTTCGTTAAGAGTCTTTTAACACCGTTTATATTCTCAAGACAGTGTAAATAAGTACGTACTGCAAGATGTGAGTAGTAACGTCTGTGGTAACAAAACCAGTATAAGCTGGCCTCAAATTCTGTTGAAACTTCTTACAACGATATTCCAGCTCAAGGTCAAAGTATTAACACCAACGTCCTGCTACTTTAGCAAGTTTTCAGTTGTGGGAATTCCAGGTGAGGTAAATAAAACTTATTAGTGATTCAAAATCAATTTATTTGCACAATAAACACATTAAGAACTTTAAAATATGTACATTGTAAATTGTACCTATCGTTCAATAGAGAATGGTGTATTGCATAAAGGCCGTTTTCTATAACTTACTTACGTATAACTGTCAGTTAATATGCCCCCGTCTCGCGATCGGTCGGCGATCGGTGTTTCTATTAACAATGTTATCTTTAAATATCCTATCCGCGTCACGTACTGCTTTTTTAGATTTTTCAAAAAAGTTTATAGTGACGTTTTGTTCCTAACCGTCCGTAAGCTAAATGTTTAACAGACAGAGATAGCAACCTACCGATACCTGTTAGTAAGTTATTGAAAATGGCCGTAAGTGTAGTGTAATATCTAATGTCTGGCCCACACTCCGGAGATTCCGTATTTAAGGGTTTAACCCGCAAATGTTTGCGTAAATGAAGCCCAGGCATAATTAACAACGTGTTACGTTACGCGTCTTGTGAAAGTCAAGCTCTAGCAACATATTAAAAAAAAAACATAATTACCATAGAATTGACCTCTGTATTTTATTTTACTTTCGTTGCTTGCACCAATTTAAACCTAATTTTTAATTGACTAGGTCTGATTTTCCTTTGCAATAACCATGCCAGAGCTCAACACATACAAAACTGCACTAAATAAAATATGTAGTAACAAATTATAAAAGTCGCATTCCGAGTGTATGATTGAAATATTGAAATAAATGTTTTCATAACAAAAAATCGAATAAATAAATCTTGTCTTAAAATTAAAACAATCACATATCAAATCCATGTATCTTAAAACTAGGAAACAAGAATTAAAATGTCGTAACATGCTTTTTGTTAAAACTAAGTATAAAATAATAAAACATTTTTTCCATTAAACTTCCTTTTTGCTTACTTTGTCTACAACAATAAATAAATATATTATGGACGTACTTAATTTTTATATATAAATTGATAGATTGGTGTCAAAATTTTGTAACAATGAGGGTAGGTATGTACAGAAATCGGAATAATTGTAGGTATTCTAGATTTGAGAAATAATACTTTGTCTTGCTTAGCGCCTACTTTGTTGCTATGATTTCGGTACCTGTAATGGGAAAATCATATTAATAATTTATAAAACAATAATATAACATAACATCACGCTTGTAATACTTGAAGGTTTAGGCAGAGGTCTTCTATCTACTTACCTAATAGTACAGTGAGTTATAGTAATTAGCTGATCCACCTTTGCATAAATGGTTGAGTTTTTTTTTTATAATACAAATCGATAGAACATTATAAATATTTTATATTTTATTTACTTTGCTCAAATAAATAAAATAAAGTAGCAATGAAATACAAAAAATGGCTCCGGCCATTTTTTGTATAATGTAACTTGTGTAATTATAGTCTTCCAATATCCCTAGATGCAAGGGATCCATAAAGAATTTTTGTTTTTCATAACCAACCAAACAAGATCTCTAGGATCTGTGAAGTAACTCATCAGTGCTACTCATTCAAATTCATATTATCTACTATTATTCTGCTTCCGTAAGCAAAAAGGGCACAAGAGCACAAATAGGGATAATGACTGACTAAAAAAATATGATTCTGTTAGATTATAGAAAAATATTGGATACGTGTTTTTTGTTGACGAAGATAAAACGTGTCAAAGATCATGAGTTTGGTGCTTGTGACGTCACATTTGAGTAAAAAAATGTACTCAAATGTGACATCACACGAGTTTTCGAGGTACTGTTCATTTTTTGTCTAAGTACGTTTAAAAAAATTAGGACCAAACATTTTGTACATTTTATACACCCACCAAACTGTGTACCTAACAGTTATCGGCGGGATTAGCGCTCGTCTTAATACATTTTTGGTTCAAACAGTAAAAGTAACAGTAGGCAGAATAATCAATAGCAGGTAGTAGTAAAAGTAGCCAAAAGCCTAAAAGAAAAAATGTGTCCAATATTTTCTGGAAATCTATCTGACTGACTAATTAGATTTTTTTTTGTCATCTATATATTATGTTAAGAAAAATAAGCCTTACTAAACAAAAAAGGTGAATCTAGTAAGGGTAATTTTTCTGCAATACATTTTCTCGGATGTGATCCCTTTGTCTTACGATGGCACTAAATCCTTAAGGCTGATGCTCCAGGGTAGCTCGCGAAATTCAAATTTTCTTACGTTTTCAAATCATCAATACAACCCTCCAAGTTCATAAAGGTCTAGCAATGACTTTGACCTTGAAAAAATCGTTTCTCGACCTTTATGAACTTGGATTGTATTGATGATTTTGATTATTATAATTCTGTAACTACATACGTCTTACAATCGCGAACAATATTTTAATCAACATACAACCTAGCACTGGCCTGCAAATTGCAAAAAAACGTAAGAAAATTTGAATTTCGCGGGCTGGTTGGAGCATTCACCTTAAACCCACATTCTCACCGTGTACATGACGTCTACAAGCCGCCGCCGCTCCTCTCCACGGAGATCTGTTTCTTCAGCATCTCTTGTTCGTGATGTTCCTCTTCCATCTCCGCCATGCGCGCGAACCGGGAGTACGCTACGTGGCCCGATTTGATGGCTGACATCATCTGAGTGTTGTAATAAGGGTGAGAATTGTTTGACATAGATAGAGGTAGTTTATTCTGCTCTCGGAAAAGATAGTAACTACAGATAGCGTACGGTCGACCAAGCTATTTGGTTTACATTTTAAAATGTAATTTGCATTGTAAACCAAATAGCTTGGTCGACCGTACTGTTAGAATTTTAACTCCTCCAAGAGTGTTTTCAGTTCCGCGAAAAGAATTTGAATGTGAATAAAAATAGTATATTCATAATTATACAATAAAAAGTTAATTTAATTAGGAAGGAGAATTTACTTAATTCATCAATTTCATTAAAAGTTAAATTACAGGAAGAAAAAAAATGTAAATAATAAATTAATAATTATGGAATAAAAACTTACTTACTTACCTGTAATCATTCTAAATATTATGTTAGTAAAGAAAAATTAAAAAAAAAGCAAACATAAAAAAATGTTAATGAAAACATAAAATTAATAACCCAAGCATGGTAAAGCAAGCAACTCTCTATAACATACTTATATTTAAGATATATTAACCATACTAATATACTTCTAATTTATTAACATCTACTCTACATAATTAATACCCTGTGATAAATAATGAAATTCATCATCTGTCTAGCCTTTTCCCAAGTTTTATTGGGGTCGGCTTCCAGTCTAACCAACAACAACAACAACAACAGCCCATAACGTCCACTACTGGACATAAGCCTCTCCCATGATGGGAGGAATTTGCCGTAATCTCCACGCTTGGCAGGCGGATTGGAGATCGCAGTGATGAAAGACTAACAGAAAACGCTGCTGCCCATTCTCTGGTCTACGGAGGCGGAAGGTGTTCTGCCTCAGACATTAGTCGCCTTATACGACACCCGTGAGTGTAATGGGTTGGTTCTATTCTACTCTGCCGGATACCACACGGCTAACCGGTCTAACCGGATGCAGCTAAATACCACTATTTTACATAGAGCGACTGCCTATATGACCTCCACAACCCAGTTAGTACTGGGTAATACGATACCCGTTGGTAAGACTGGTTGTCAGACTTTTTGGGCCACTGACTACCTGTAACGACTGTCAAAGATCACAAATGACAGCCGGGACCAACTGCTTAACGTGCTTTCCGAGGCACGGAGGAAACTCGGTATGTAATGAGTCACCCATCCACAGACCAACCTAGGGAAGCACGGCTTAACCTAAAGATCGACCCGAGCGGCTGTTATTATTTAGCCAAGAGCTCCTCCATAAAAAAACAACTCTTCCATCTCTCAGCTCTTCCATAAATAATGGAATCATGTATTTCAATATTAAGAATTTTGTGAGATCATGTTTTCAAAGCTTGAGAAATGGGAAACCAATGAGTCATGATTACTTGCGATACTTATTTTCTTGGTAGACGAACTGCACCTGTTTGAAAGTTGGCAGCAATGTTTTTGATATGTTGCCAACCAAACGGTACTATTCTTCTGACCTACTTACTCCTCGCTAGAGTGGGAAGATAAATTATTGGACGACTATTCTGATTTAAGCGAATTGTTGTATGTAATAATGGGTGTACACAAAATACTCAAACGGACTGCTATGACTACTTACATGAGTAAGTATACTTCCCTCTAGTTATACTTAAACTATTTTACTGTATTGCGACAGCAGTTCTGGAGACCAGTAAAATGTTCATACGTCGGCTTTACTTCATCTTACGAACATATAACGTTCAAGCAATACTGCAAATACTACCTAGCCTACCTAATCATAGAACTCAGATGGACTATTCTGGACAAAAACTGTTTGAATAAATAATAATAAAATACACAAAATAAAACTGGTCATTCACATTCCATTAAACCAAGCAGAAAAAACTCAGACAGAAAAAGAAAGAAAAAAACATACATAAAAAATGACACTACATTTGGCTCATTCGCGTTACTTTGCCAATACAAAATACACCCAATCACCTTTACAATACATATTGTAATGGAAAATTAACGCGAAGTTTAACAAAATGCAGTCCCACCAAAGAACATAAAAAAACAGAAGGTACAGTCAACACGATATAGACCTGCAAGTACTCGTCGAGTTCGACTTGTCCGTTCATGTTAGTGTCGATCTCTTTCAGAATTTCGTGCAATTGTTCCCCGGTCACCTCCTCGCCATAGTTCTGTGGACCATGTGGACATTGACAAGCGTGGACATGACACTGACATTGTTGCACTCAATCTTTGGGATAGGTTAGCCTGTGGTCTAAGAATTGACACGCACTTTTGTGTTAAAACTTCTGTAAGGCACTAAGGCATAATTTTTCTTTATCGTTTACGGTTTTGCTCCGGAGTTTAGTAGTAATGTGTTTAGTGATTGCCTCAAAATTTACAAGTGTTCAAAACTGTTGCCAAAAACCGCAAACAAAATATTAGTTTGGTCACTGTACCATGTCTAAGGTGTAGGTAATCACACAAAAGCTGTGAATAAAAATAAGTAAAATTATTAGTTTAACGACCAAGTGCCTATAACAAAGATTCTGTGCAACTTTTTGACATAATTGTATTGAAAATATGCACATATAAAGTACAAAAGTCTTGCATAAACGTATGCACTTTGATCAATTAGTCATCAATTTTAAACTCCCACTAACCAAATATTTAGTGAAACTTGTATTGACTTTCATATAAAATATCTGCATAATTTCAAAGTGAGAACCCATAGTTATATCCCTCGAGACGTGAACGCAGCATGATGACTTCTACCCAGTTAACCCGTATATACTCTCTACCTGCAGGTAGTCCTGTAATTCCAATTGCCCGTTATACGTGACGTCAATCTCGGACAAAATGGCGCTTATTTCCGCGTCGCTAGGTTTCAGCCCCATACTCTAAAATTGGCATTAAGTTTAGAATTGTTGAGACCTAAAATTATAACCTAAATGACGTTCCTCGTTAGGTAAAATGTGATTTAGAGCAATCTGCCCACAGTTTGCTAGTCTCTTCCAATGGTAATTGATCATAATAACCCTTCAGAGATTCAGATCAGGGAATCGAACCCTCAGACCACAGTCGGCAGAATTATTTGTGATGTGTTGACTGGAGTCAGTTTCATCACTCCATCTTGAGATGGTAGAGCTGGATTAGAAGCATTACAGTGATTATACTTCAATACCTCGATAACTTAAAAAAGCCCTTTTCAACTCTCCTTTTTTCTTTGATAATTGTCTATGCTCAGTGTTCATACAACGTCAAATTTGCGTAGACAAACAAAGGGGTTTGAATTTTTGGCCGGATTAAGTTCCGCCATTTGATTTGACTTGACACTTAGAACATTTTGTCATTTTCAAAATGTTCTAAGTGTCACGCAACCTATATTAATCGATAGCTGGTATGAACCAGCTATCGATTAATGTAGGATGGGTGGCCGCTAGAAAAAAAAAATCAAAATGGTGGAAGGTAATCTGGCCACGCTTCATACAAATATCTTCCAAGCCCTTTTGCGATTATTTTGATTTGTTTTTGCCTAATTTTTTTTTCTTGCCTTTCATATCCACATTCCATTAACCATACCTTAAGACTTCTTCTGATATCGTTGATGGAGACGAATCCCTTTCTGTCCTTGTCAATGATCTGGAACCGCTTGATGTACGTCTGGATCTCGTCCTTGCTGAGGTTGATGGGGATCTTGTCGCGACTGGCGCGGTTCACCATCTGGCCCATCTCGTTGGCTAGGAAGTCACCGGCTTCTTTGATTTGTTTCTGGAAAAAGTTAGCAGATATATTTTCACAATTTCTTGATATTTGTAGAAATATACAGTACTATTTTAAGGCTTATGGCAACGGACTGTTTAAATGTGTTAGGTTAGAATAAAGTGTACAATTGACTAAATTCTTATAAGACAAAAATACCTTTTCTATTACTAAATAAGTATAAACCTATTCAGTATCAACATCAAAAAATAAAACATTTATTTGCACTAGCAAAACATTAAAAAAAATACTATAAGTACCCCAGATTCCGTTAACACTGATAATCTTTTCAAAATACCAATGAGAAAGTTTGAAGTTACCTTCTTCTCCGCCTCGCTCCAGTTGAGCTCCTCGGCCATGATGTCCACGATGGTGGGCAGAGCTTCGGCTGCGGCCTGCACGTTGAGGAACGCGAGGCGCAGGCGACGCGCGATCATGTCCACCGCAGTGCGCGCGTACTCGCGGCAACCGTACCTAAATCAATGGATAAAATAAGTACAGGCAAAGAAACGGAATTAAATATAATATGGAAATATATATATAGAGTTATTACGTTGCTTGTGTTCTCAAGTTCTAATCCAAGACACGCACCTCTGATTGTTCGAATTCATGTGCGTATTGTACTTATAATATCACGGTGGAGGAGTACATCGTGAGGAAACCAGCATGCCTGAGAGATATTTCTCGACGGCATGTTAAGCCAAGTCAGACGCCCGTGGGCGGCATAAAAACTCTGACACCAGGTAAAAGCACTAACCACACGATCAAAAAAGAAGAAGACTTCTGCTCTGAAGTAACAATGCGGCCTATGGTTTTTAAAGGCGTAAAATATTAGTGTTTTATCAATCTATCGATTAGGTTCAATTCAGACTGTTGAGGGTATTGTACGTTCCTACTTTCCTAGTGCCCAAAACTTTGGAAGTATGATTAGAAAAGCGTCGAATAATGCAATGGGCGGAGGGAAAGAGCACAGATGGGTAGCAAAAGGGGTGCAAATACTAGGCTACTATTTATTGCCGGTTCTTCTCCATAGAGATCTACGCTAGGGAATGGGCAACCACCGTACTTTCACAGTTTTTTGTCTTGTGACTGGGACTGTAGCTACATTTAATTTTCGTCTTCGTTTCGACAATTCAAAAGTCCCTGTAACTGGCCTACTTGAAATAAATGCTTTGATTTTGATTTTAAAAAATCGGGTGTCAGCTGTGTCGGTGCACACGGCCTTTTGTTTTTGGTTTTAACGTGAAACGTCTATATCACATATCAGTCACGACGACCCGAATCAATATGTCGGTCTTATTTAATTTTTTACACTTATTGGTTATATTTTTAACTACAAATATCGTCCAAGTCACATTTATTATTATTTAAATCGATTGGTCTAATCTAAATAATCTCTGTAAATACATGATATAATCACCGCGCTATCAAGTGTGAGTCGTGAGTTATACTGAATAGAAACCGGCGAGAGCACCGGTTTCCGTTATTCTACGGTACGTAGGGCCCCTTCCCCGCCCGGCCCCGATGCAAACTCAAGGTCTTAGCAGCGAGCTGACTATATACGATATATACCACCATACACTAAATTCATGTTTCTACGATGAATAGTTTTGTAGTTGTTAATGTCAGACGATATAACCCAATTCGTTACAGTCCGGTTTTCTGACATGGTAACCCGTGTATGGTAGATTTAAAAGACGTGTCACGTCAAAAAAAACACCAAGCTATGTGTTACTTACCTAATTTCGGCATCAATGTAAGGGAACTCGGGGTGGACCTTCTTGCCGATGATGGGCCATCTCTTACCAGTCATGGCCGCCATCTTTGCGACGGCGAACGCTCTGTCACCGTACGACTTGGCTAAGTGTTGTGCTACCTGAAATACATAGATTTTAACATTATTTCTACAGTTTATTATATTTTTTTAAGTCATTAATTCTGCACAAGTAGGTCATCACTAGAGTCTGCGGCCTTGTGTAGCTTTGTAGTTGAGGCCGTTGATGATGATGAGGTGCCGAAGAAGATGAAATAAAACGGCAGACAAGTAAAATTCACGTCTGTATTGGACCAGTGTCGCAGATGGAAGGGAAGAGTGTTGCCACAGTTTACATAACGATTTACATTTTAATGTTGGTGTTGCAGTATTATGAATTAAAATCTCCAACAGGCCTATCAAACAAAATCTTTAAGGCAGATTGATCAGAATTGAAAAACAAGATGTTGAAACTAGTGAATCACGAACAGCATAACGCATTACTAAATTCCCCATTGTTCTGTCCAAATCTTCAATTATTGGTAAGCTATTAATCGGTTTGCAAATGCCTTAGGCACTCGATTTGGACAAGTTGTTGATGGATAGTGTAGGGGTCTTCTATAGCGGCTGAGTTAAGACTTCGCATATAGCTCTAAACACGTATGAAATGCAATTTTTAAATAAAATTTGTGATATCCAAATTATATGAGTCACTCACCTCCATTTCAAGTCCGAAGTCCTGCACTAATCTAATGTACATGGTGGGCGTCCAGCCATGCGCGCCCTCTATTAGAAACCCGTCAGTCTGGCACTCCTTGTACAGGGGCTTCAGGTTCGCGCCTGAAATGTATGTCGTTGAATATTACTGGTTGAACCTGGCTCTATTTTCCAGTCTTTAGGAATCAGGGATCAATAAATCTGGGAGTGTCGATCTGGGTATAAAGGATGTAAAAAGACTCTTAAAGAAGCCGAAAAGCACTTGGTCTCCCCGTCATTGCGATCATTTTTTTGTTCTAGACCATACCTGGGAACCTTCTAGTTACGGAGATATTGCGGGTCAAAGTTCCAACCCTTTCACAAGATTTTTTTTAGAATACGTCATGTTTTTAATGTTAGTTTTTTACTTTAAACACCTTTACGACCCCCGTACTATTCAATAAATCCATTTGCACAATATTTTAAGTGCGTTACATTGAGTCCTACCGACGGCGACGTGATTTTCAATCAAAAAGTCATTTCCCAGCAAAACATTTGCATAGAGTTACTTAGTTTGATGGACAGAATGCCTGGTTGACGGCTTCGTGAAGAGTCTGTTTACACCCTGTATTATTGAGCTGAAAATATAGTCTACTTTTACGACAAAATAGGGATGATGACTGACTAAAAAAACATGATTCTGTTTAGTCCGTCAGTTAGATTATCGAAAAATATTGGATACGTGTTTTTTGTTTTATCAAATTAATAAAAATTGACGTAGATAAAACGTGTCAAAGATCATGAGTGGGGGCTTGTGACGTCACATTAGATTAAAAAATGTACTCACATGTGACGTCACACGAGTTTTCGACGCACTGTATCGTCTTCATTTTTTGTTTACGTGAAAACAAAATGGTGTCCAATATTTTTTGGAAATCTATCTGACGGACTAATTAGTTTTTTTTTTGTCATCTACCCTATTGTATTAGTTGTACAGAACCTTCATGCAAGTGACCTGTTATTAAAGCTTCTACTCACTCTCGATACAAGCGTCGATGGTCTCAGACGCCATGGACCTGTAGGTGGTCCACTTGCCGCCGGCGATGGTGACGAGGCCGCCGGCGGACACGTGCACGACGTGGTTGCGGGCCAGCGACTGCGTGTCCGGCTTGTTGGGGTCCGACACCAGGGGCCGGATGCCGGACCACGCGGACAGGACGTCGCCGCGACGTACTGGAATGTGCCAAACGAATATTAGCTACGGGCTGTTGTGAATATCTGTCGCGCTACAATAACAATAATTTATACTACACTTGCTTAGTAAGTGTACCAATACTTCCCACTAAAAGGCTTCAAAGCTGTTCATTAAACCTTCTCAAAAATCTAGGCAGTTATATGGTATTGAATTTCATTACTACCCTGAAAATCAGGGTAGTAATCCATTACTAACGCGTTTTGTTTTTTTTTGTTATTCTGTCTTTTACTTCTTTGAGCTTACTTATTAAGTGTAGTATAAAGCAGTATATATCACTCGAGGGTAAGTACAGATTACTAAACTCGTGTGGTTCGCGGCCCTCCGCTTCGCGTCGAGCCTGTGGATTAGTAATCTGCGCCTTACTCCCCTTGGTGAATAAATAGCTAATAACGTGGTACATTAAGGTCTTACAGATAGGGTTATGAACTTACATGTTTCGTCATAGAATAATAGCATACAAATATTAGAACATCTTAAACGTAAAATTTTAACACAACATCAATCATCTGCCAGTCTTTTACTTATTTATAATACCAGTATTTTACATGGAGCGACTGCCTATCTGACCTCCAGAACCCAGTTAGTACTGGGTAATACCATACCCCTTGGTAAGACTGGTTGTCAGACTTTTTGGGCCACTGACTACCTGTAACGACTGTCAAAGATCTTCAATTGACAGCCGGGACCAAATGCTTAACGTGCTTTCCGAGGCACGGAGGAAACTTTGTATGTAATGTGTGGTCACCCATCCACAGACCAACCTAGACAAGCACGGATTAACCTAAAGATCGACCCCAGCGGCTGTTATTATTTAGCCACGAGCTCTTCTCGAAACACTTCGAACACAACATCAATCAAATATTATTCAAAAAGGGTGTGTTGTAAAAATGATCCCGCCTGCCTTCAAAGCAAGAGTGAACAGGCATCTTCCATCATAAACCTCATCCATCGCTTTCCATCAGGCGTGATCGAGGTCAAGAGCAGGCCTATTTTGTAATAAAAAAAAACTTGGTCAGAAATAATCTGATTTCGAAGAAGATTTTTTTAGATAAGAGGAAACTTGAAATGTTATCGAACAAAGTGAGATTTGATTTTTTTTTATTTGATTTGAGAGACAATGGTGCCGATTCTGTTGTTCACAAACTAAACTTAATTTAGTTAATTTAGTTCATAGCTATAGCCGTCCTTGTCTCGTACTGCCTTTTAGTAAAAGATAGCAATAGCCTAAATTAAGTTTAGTTTCTGCACAACAGAATCGACACCACTATAACGCACTATAGGATCGGTCAAATCAGTACTGACAAGTCGCGGATCAGCTGCGGCGGGACACTGTTAAGTACTTCCGTAGAGTATATGTTTGTCGATAAATGTAAGATGATAATGTTAGAATGTTTGTGGTTCTGTGAGAAGCCCCAGTAAAAGGATTACTTAAATGCTGTACTAAATGTAATAAATAAATCTCCTAGTGTCCCGGTGTCTGGGACCGTACAGGTTTGATCCAATCTAAGAGCATATAAATATTCCAAAAAATGGCGAATCTAAGCAAGTCACTATATCCTTGATACAAACCTTCAACATCCGGGTTCAAATAGTTCTTAACCTCAGTGAGGATGAAGAGGATCTCGTCTTCAGTGGGCTTGGGGTTGTGCGTGACCTTGCAGGGGAGGTCGGTGGTGCCGGCGATGGTGCCCTTCAGCCACGGCAGGAAGAAGATCACGCGCCCGTCGGATGTGGCAGGGTCTAGGAGACCCATGTGTTCCGGACTAGAAATAGATATTTTTAAGGGTTAATTTAATGTGGCTTTAAAGGAAAGATCGGTGGTGCCCGTAGACCACGGCAGGAAGAAGACCCATGTGTTCCGGACTGGAATTATGTTATAAGCATAATATAACACGACGCCTGTAATCCCCAAAAAGGATAGTCAGAGGTGTACCTAATAGTACACACTACACCCACATTTCGCCAGTTATGTTTGTCCGATGTAAAAAACATATAACTTTTTTTTTGCGCAAAGTTATTATGTTTAGTTTTAAGTAGGCCCTTTAAGGGACGATTCACACTTATTCAGCTCTATTCAGCTTATGCCCATAGAAAACAACGAATTTGTTTGAGACACGTACGCATCCGACAACGCGAGTGACGCGTACGCGTCTCAAGGAAAACCGTTGTTTTCTATAAGCTGAATAGAGCTGAATAACTGTGAGTAGTCCCTAAAATGTCGTTAACTTTTCGGATTACATTTTACACGATCGTTCGGAAACATAGGAAACCTATTAAAATATTAGTTTTAAAATAGTAGGTTTTTAATAGTTCACCTCATTACCGGCCTTCAGGTGGCCTACCATGACGTCAAGCAGGATCGTTTTAATCTTGTTCCAGTGTGGGAAAGAGTTGGCGCTAGACGTCCTCTATAGCTTCGTCTCTTACCCACACTGGAACAAGATTAAAACGATCCTGCTTTAAGACGTCATGGTAGGCCACCTGTGCTGTTCGACACAAGACGCGACGGTACTACAGACACTGCTTGTTATTATAACAATATAAAACAAAGACAAAGAGTAGGTATTAGAGAAAGACTCTTATAATGACGGTACGCTCTCCTTTCAGATGTTTGTTCTTAGACCAATTTTATTTTATTGATTCATAGCTAAGCCTCTAAGCTGAAGTGGAACTGGGCTAGCCATGTCTGCCGTATGCCCGACAAGCTGTAGGCCAAGATAACCACGATGTGGAGCCCTGACTCAGCCTAAAGTCGAAGCGGTAGACCTCGCAGGAAATGGCTGGACGAGCTAGATAGAAGCAACGACCAGCGGTCCACATTTGCCCTAGGTCGAAAGGTTTGGAAGTCACGGGGAGTGGTCTTTGCTCAGCTGTGTGATAACAAAGGCGAACAGTATCATAGCTAAGGCTTAACAATCAGATGGAGAGCGCCTTCAGTCTAATCTGTTTTGGTAAACTAATTTTGCTTAGGTATAATATCGTTGAGCGTGATATAGAGTGGAAAATGTTTGATAATTGGTCTTACAACAGATCAAAGAATAAAAGAGTCTTACAGAAGGCAAGTTTTAATCATGAAATACAATTTTAATTTTTAAAGGTTCAGTCACACCTGTGGTATAACTATTCGTTATTTTTGAAGTTAGTGTTTTCTATACTGTCTAGATAAACTAGCTTTACCTGTAATATCCAGGCAACACGATGTGTACTCCGGACGAGGGACAGCAGATGTCTTTGACGGTGGAGTCGTCCATTTTGCGGATGCTGTCTGTGAAGGGGCCGGTCGCGTTGATGATGCACTTGGCTTTGATGTCCCATTCTTTGCCGGTCAGTTCGTCCTGGAGACATTTTCAAAGTTAGCATTTTAGGTAATTTAACTAACTCTCTAAAAGCTGTGCTAGCTATTAACTAAGCATTCTTTCAGCTTGTGGATTGCCATGCAGTCTAATGCAGAATAATACACTGGCCTGCAAAACTAAGTACTACACTTTTAAAATTTCAATTTTTGCTAAACTAAAGAAGATAGAAATTCAAAATAAAAAAAACGTTTTATGGCAATTTTTAGCAGCTTTATTAGTTTTTATGTACAAAATTAAAATCTTTTTCGAGTCCTTTTTGTTTCGAATGTATATCTTGTGTACTTAAAAGTTATTGCAATTGTAAAAGTGTGATACTTAGTTTTGCAGGCCAGTGTATTAAGATCATTACCAATCCATTTGCCAATACGAGTAGATGCTAAGACAACAGCCCGTTATACAATACAATAATATTCTGTTCATGTTACCTACGAGGGCTGCGTCATAATGACACAATGTTTGAGTTTTTTTTTTTATATATTTTGTATTTTTCTTCATATATTTGAAGGCATATTTTTACTAATACATCATATTATGCGTTTTATTTTAAGTCTGTATCGTGCCACTGCAGGGCAAGTAGGCACTTTATTTTTCAAATTCCGGTATAATGTACCTATACCTTTAGCCTAGCCCCGCTGAGCTTGCCAGCCGTCTTGTGGAGCTTGGTGACGCTGACGTGGTTGGCGATGGTGGCGCCGTGGCGGGCCGCGGTCAACGCTATCGCTAGGTTCATACGTGCGTCGTCTTGTTGGCCTGTGGGTAGGGAAAATTGTTTTTTTAAGCAACCACGACAAATTATAAAACAAAGTTAAAGTTGGCAACACTCTTCATGATTCTTCAGGGTGTCTGAACAGTTTGCTTGCCTTATGGGCTTGCCATATTCTTGGCACGCCACTGCGATATATGTGGCGTTCATAATTCTAATTAATCGGGATGAAGCCATAGGATGTATATTCAAGAAGAACCAACATGAATATAACAGCTAGAAAATTAATTAATCTCTCATCTCTAATCTTAATCATCTACAATATTCCTAGCTCTACTTGATACCATTTTCTTATAACATCATCAGACATTATATCTATTTACATTTGAAGTTGAGTTATTTAAAGTCAATTTAATCTTCAACGTGATATAATTAAGTCAAGCCGCGAAGTACTTATAATAATAATTTTATACTTCCTTGTTTACTTAGTAACTAGTTGATTTATCGTAACTGTACCGACAACAGAGATTAATTATATGCCTAATGTTATATATTTATTTTTTATCTGGAATAGTAGGTAGGTAGATTTTTATTCTTAACCCAGAATATGGTATTTATTTTATATTATACTCGAAAGCATACGTATTGTGGTAGGTTCTTATTTTTTATAAAAAGCAATACCTATTTTGCAGAGCTAAATGGTATTTAATATACAAACTACAACTCTAAATAATAATAAAAATATGTACAAGTGAAAGCGGTTACAGGGCGTCAAAAACTTCGTCCACATCGCTGTCAACAGGAAAAGTGCCCAGAAGGCTGGCAGCATTGCCACGTTAGATGGCAATGCTGATTCTTTGGGCAAAAAATAGACGCGCTCTCTGGTCACGTGAAGAGTCGACCAACCGCTTGGCGACTTCTCTAAAAACAAGGTGGGCATTCGGATCCCATGGCCCTTTGCAGAGCAAGAGTTGTTGCCTTGTGAATGTTGTGATACAATTTTTTGTCGTCGAAAAAAAATTTTAAGGGTTTGTATTATAGCTTAGGTCATCTCGGAAAATACTAGTCTGATTACCAAAAAAAACTTTCACTGTTAAAAAGTTGCACTATTCCCGCGTAACATAGAACACTTTTAATGCCAGAAAATAATGACAGAAAATCTGAATGTCTATCTTTGTAATCTATGTCTAAATCTGATCTGTAATGGGCGCAGTTTGACTGTCCTAACTCACCATCATAATACACGATGCCTCCACACAGGTTGTCGGACTTCAACATAGGGAACAGTTCGAGGGTGTTCTTCTTGGACAAGTAGTAAGAGCTCTTGACGTTCCTGTCACCCGCCACCACATCGTACATCTTGATACCGAACCAGTAGTACGGGACTTGCCACCATCTGCGAATTGAAGGTTTCATATGAATAACGGGAGCTAGGAGGGTTGAGCTTAGAAGAGATGTAACTACAGTTGTGAAAAAATAGGGTTATCATTAAGTTCGGGTTGATTTACACACTATTCGTAAATAACAGTCAAATTAATACCTATTGGTGTCGATTCTGTTGTGCACAAACTAAACTTAATTAAGGCTATTGCTATCTTTTTCTCTCTAGTAAAACGAGAAAGAGACGGACGTAATTTAGAGCTGTCAAATTTAATTGGAACTAATATTTCCATACAAATGAATGGTGCACGTAAAAACATGTCGACTAAAAACACGGTGAAGCGCAAGGCATCAACTAGTTTGACATCTCTAACTTAGTTCATAGCTATAGCCGTCCTTTTCTCGCAATGCCTTTTAGTAAAAGATAGCAATAGCTTAAATTAAGTTTAGTTTGTGCACAACAGAATCGACACCATTGGCAGTTTTCTCTAAAACTAGCAGTAAGTACCTAAATAAATGCATAATTATGTAGTCTAGCAGTAGGTACTTATAATTATAAATGCATAAATAAAAAAGTACTGATAATTGTCAACGCGGGTCAACGCCGAGAATTGAAATTCTAACAGTAAAATAATATTTAGAGATTCGTTTAGGTGTCGCATAGTGTTTGTGAAAATGTACATGATATACAACTAATAATGATTTGTAAGGTCTTAAAAGGCAAGGCGTAAGAAAGGGCGGACAAGTATGGGGGAGGCCTTTGCCCGAATGTGCGACAGATAAGGTTAAAAAAGCCTTAAAAGCTGGGGCCCCGAAGGGCTAGGCAGACGTGTACACCCATATTTCACCAGTCATGTTTAAGTCCCATGAAAGGCTTGCCCCCGCAAGCCAATTCACCATCGAGGCAGTCAAACGATTTTTAATACAGTTTCAAATTATTAAAGTTTGTGGGAGAGCCTTACGTATCATTGCGCTCGAATTTTGGCTCATTCGATGGTAAACAGATACAGAAACATTGCCAAAGTATTGATTGTAAACAGAGCAAGACCCAAATAGGCATAATGCACAACACAGTGCCAAATTCTTGAACTAATTAAGAATTAATTACATTTTAACAGCCACATGTGCCGCTGGGTGGCGCTATACGAATAAGAATGTCGGGTCAGAAACATTGTCTGTATTTATATCGTTACAAAATTAAAAAGTACATTTGGCGAGAGTCGGGAATGAAACAATATTGTATTAGACAGAAGTCCCGAATTGAGTCTTTATGTAACTTTATTATTTGTACTTCTATTTTTTTTACAAGGCTTGATCAGGATAGCGCACGCATGTTTTGCCGTGATTTTATGAAGTCTGATGTAAAGTAAAATCTGGCCTGATACCTAGCACAATTTCAGACGCGTTTCGTTTGTAATTATCTAACTTACCCAGTAATCGCACCAGCTGGTGCTAGCGACCATCGCCAATAAAGCCAAAATCATTTGCATAGCCTTTTCCCAACAAATATGATGTGGTCGGCTTCCAGTCTAACCGGATGCATGATACATGCATACAACAACGCCAATACAGTAAATACAGTTACAAAATATGCAAAAAATCTCACTTATAAACTGGCAATAAAATAGGCAGGGGCCTAGTCAAATGCGGGGCCACCTCCAACATATTCGCTCTCTCATGTAAGGCCTCCTTCACCATCTTGTACTGGTCGTAGTCCAGCTGCATGATAGCCTTCTGAAGGTACCGAACTCCTCCGTGGATCAGCTTGGTGCTGCGACTTGATGTGCCGCTGGCGAAGTCGTCTGCTTCGACCAGGGCTGTGCGGAGGCCTAGAATGGGGTAAGTGGTTTAGTTTGATTTGGGTTTTCTTAACAAAATAAATGTGGTTGAAATAGTCCCGTTCACTACTTTCCGTATGGATTCTCTTTGTATAAGTAGTTCTTCTTTCGTATTTTGTTTCTTTTTTTATAAGCACGTCATGCATGTCTCTGCGACAACCAATTACATTATATATTTCTTTCTTCCATTCGCGTAAAATAACCTATGCCTGTAGACCAAGGTTTTTCCCAAAATTTGGTTGATTTGTTTATTGTGAACTATTTGTCGAAATGTTTTCACGCTAAGATAATAAATACCCATGGGCCATGGTCTTTCATTCCACGTTTAAAAAACCGGCCAAGTGCGAGTCGGACCATTATCTATACAACATTAGTTAAAACGGCAAAAAAATCACGATTGTTGTATGGGAGGGGCCCCTTCAATATTTATTTTATTCTGTTTTTAGTATTTGTTGTTATAGCGGCAACAAGAAATACACATTCTGTGAAAATTTCAACTGTCTAGCTCTGACGGTTCATGAGATACAGCCTGGTGACGGACAGACGGACAGTGGAGTCTTAGTAAGGGTCTCGTTTTTACCCTTTGGGTACGGAACCCTACAAATGACCAATGTTATGATTTCTTCTCCTTCAAGCTGTCGTAAATTAAAAAGGTATCAACGCTATTGTACACGTAAATATTACGTACACTCATAAACAAAAACAAATATGTGTTTAATCGTCTACTCAGGTTAACGATCTAGCTCATAAAACGTAGTTGATATCTCGGTAATCAATTGGACTAACGAAACGTAAGTAGGTAAGCACGTAATCCGATAAAATTTACCCGTATTCCTATTGCCGCAGTGTCTTGTTTCAGTATAGATAAGTAGATAGATAGATAAAGTACCCTATACCTTATTGAAAACCAAAATTTTTACACAGCACATCGGTGGTCTTTTCGCTGATAGCGAAATCCTTCAGACAATGTTTGGGTGGACTGAACGAATTTCAAACAAAAAGTACCTTTATAGAGACTTAAGGATAACAAAAGAGAAGGACGCACATTGATATCCACCGGACCCAAAGATACCTTGATCCAATTTCCATTAAAGACCCAGGACCCTCTTCCTTCGATACGGATGTCATAAATGGGTCCGGCTCGCAAGGTGAACAACCTACTTATTGGCGCGTGTAAAGGTTGGTCTCTGCTAACGCTCTTATCCGGTAGTTGGTAAGGGTTACAGTTGCTTACCTCTTGTGCAAGCATCTAGAGCGCATCCCACGCCAGTGGCGCCTCCTCCAACGATGAGGATGTCGAAGACGTGTCCTGCTTGTAAGGATGCCACCTGATGGTCACGTGTAGGTAGAGGTCGCTTCTTGCGCGCTGTTGTCGCTTTTACCGTTGATGGTTTCCACCATTCCTGTTGGCAGAAAGGTACCAGATAAATTTTTGTGTCTGGATTCTCTCTTGTTTTATAGCTTTTCTAAATATTTTCTATACTTAATGTTTAGTATTCTGATCAAGTCATTCTTGCATATAGACTTTTTAGAAACTCTGATGAAAATATCTCTATCTTGTGATCGCCCCAGATTGTGGTACCAGAATCCCAATCCTGACAATGTGCTTTGTCATGTGTGATTGAATAAGTTATGAAGGTTACATCAGCAACCTGTTACTTCCAAGGACAAGGCCGTTATCAAAACCAACCAAAAATAACTCCGCCGAGATAACGTATCTCCAAATAATCCAAATCTGTCGGTCGCTACACACGGCTGATATTAAAAACGGCAAAAGAAAAGGCTGCGTTATCTGGGGGACCAGATAATACCGGGTTTCCTCGATACGTACCACCGGTGAGTCATCGGCTGCGACGGCCCACGCGGTCAGGGCTGCGCCTGCGATGCCGGCCGTGCCGCCGATCAACAATTTTCTGCGAGACATTATTCTGGAAGAAAAAACAAACATATACATAATAGGCCAGTTTCCACCATCAATAAATTGCAAATCTATTTAGTCAGTCAGTTGAGAGTATTGGAAAATAATGGACACGTATTTTTTGTTTTTGTAAATCAATGAATACTGACAAAGATAAAACGCATCAAAACTCGGGAGTGGGGACTCGTGACGTCACAACACACTAAAAATTATAGCACGGCGCGGCGTGACGTATTGAGAATTTTAAAAGCGTCGTATCTTAGTCAATTTTGGTTTACATAACAAAAGAAGAAATACGTGTCAAATATTTTTTGATAATCTATCTGACGGACTAATTAGATTTTTTCAGGACACAAGCCAATTATGTGGGTCGATTCGTTCGTTACTAAACCTTCGGTCCCGAGTCGGTCGTTAAGTCAGAAATTTGACAACCAGTCAGAGTAATTGCGTTGTGGAAGTCAGATAGGCAGTCGACATTCTTTCCGTGTAAAATAGGTAGGTTACTGGTATTCAGCACCAGCAGCATCGGTTAAATCTGAAGTCTCTACAATTTATTTGTTAAAACCTGTTGATTACAAAATAATCTTTCAAAAAAATAGTAGTAAGCAATAAACGAATTACTGCCCACTTTTATGGAGTAGGTGAAGGTGAATAGCTTTATTTGATTTGCATGTTGTCACTTGAGCGGCCATTCGATACATCATCTGCCTAGCCTTTTCCAAACTATGTTAGGGTCGGCTTCCAATCTAACCGGATGCATTTTACATGGAGCGACTGCCTATCTGACCTCCACAACTCAGTTAGTACTGGGTAATACGATACCCCTTGGTAAGATTGGTTGTCAGACGTTTTGGGCCACTGACTACCTGTAACGACTGTCAAAGATCATCTACAAATGACAGCCGGGACCAACTGCTTAACGTGCTTTCCGAGACACGAACCCATCCACAGACCAACTTAACCTAAAGATTGACCCGAGTGGCAGTTATTATTTAGCCATTCGATACAGTAGGATTACATATAAATAATTATAGTATTTGTACCAGGTTGTTATCAATTGCTATTTTAGTCTTTTTCCCTAACTCATATTTAGTTAGGTCAGGTTATCAATGCTGAAACTTGTTTTTATTTTTGTGATTAATTAAAATGGTCTTTGAGTTTTCAAAATATGTATCTGCTTATGGAATTGCGATTCCAGATTATTTTGCTAGACTACTGCCGCTACTTCGTGACCCACAGCTGCGCAAAGGCTTCATTTTTCTCCTTCCAAACCTCTCTATCATGTGCGATTTCTAGAAATGTTCTGCCCGCAAACATGACCAGATTGTCATAGTCAAAGAAAACACCTTCTAATTGCACACTTAACTTTACTGAAATATGATCCATGCTTGGCTGCATGTATCTCAATAAACATGACAATACAATAGCGAAGTGTTTATGTAACACCATCATTTGATAGCAATTAACATGACCTTCTATTAAAGTTGTTGAAATAACAGCACGCTATGTGGATATTATTTTATATTACCGCGATTTGCCTGCAGAGGGCGTGCCAAGCTTGGAATAGAGTAGAGAGTTCCGTACAGTTTTTGAACCAAGCCTTGAAAAAGCTAAACCATTTTAAATTCAGGGATGAGTGGAAGGGAAGTACTCGTAGCAGCCCCTGCAGATACAATTTGCCCGAACGTTATTAAAATAAATTCATAATTTATTAAGTACTTATTTGACAATAAGTAGGGACTTGACGATAATAATTTAATCCGGAGCCCACTTCAGTTTCCAATATTTAACAAAGTCAACATTGGTAATGAAAAGCCGGGCTTTTCGCACTCACTGATAAAATAAAATTAGGGGTTTATAAAAATATGAAGGTTTTCACTGTTCATTGGGCCTGTGGGTCAAGCTAAACACTAAACTGATACTAAATTTGGTGGGGTCTGGAATTTCGTCTACTTAATACTTACTCATAGGATAACTTTTTATCATTGTCAAAGTCTTACACACGGAAATACTCTCGTCTTACGTCAGTCGACGCTTTTACAGATGATTTTTACTTATTTTATCATTTTTTACGTTAGGTACGTCTTTTTACTGGATTAAGGTTTTGCCACACCTCCACCTTTCGACCAACGTCATCGATCATTGTTCTTCGATAGAAAATGACCAGCTAAAGGAAGGAAGGAAGTTAATCAGGATGAGTGGTTGTGAAAATTAAATGCAATGGTAACCGCGTTTAGTGGGCATAAGAGAATATCCGTCGGATCCTTCGGAGTTCGATCCTGATAGCATAGACGAAGTGATGATATACATGCATTCTAACGGCGATATAGTTGATGGGAACGTCAAAAACAAATTGGACTGACATAAGCTACCGTAGAGTTTATGTCAATCCCGTTGAAAAGTGCTATAGAAATGTGAAACGCATTCTTTCAAAGCGATTGCGATTTGTCAGTGTCCTAAGGATAGCCATGATACTGTTGATCTTAATAGCACCTATGATAATTATTCCAAAAGTTGAGAAGATGGTCTAAAGTTCCAAAGGTTGAGGATCTTATCAAGTCACTGTTACTGTTAGCCTAGCTGTGTCATCTGCTGGGCAGAGGCCTCTCCCCAATACCTCCAAACCTTTCAATCTAGGGCTAATGTGGACCAGTGTGTTCTGTCCAGCTCGTCCCACCATCAGATGGTGACAACTTGTAGGAGATTCTCCTGCAAGATGTCGGGAATCAAGTTACACAGGATAAAAATTTCACGTTCAAAGGGAATGTTCGATGTGTTGTGGTTAGACGATATCGATGGTACCTAATCTATCACGGAGCGATCACGCGTCGAAGGCGCAGCGTCTGTGCATAACACTCCGCCACGGCGGCATGATAATACTGATACATGATAGAGCTTATCGGATAGTAATGTTGTCTATTCGTTATGATCCTAATAACAGACAAGTTGATGGACGATGTTGCCGTGTGAAAAGGAACTTCCGAGTGCAAACTAGCATCGAGTTTTCATAATGTGGTAACGGCCTTGAAGAAAAAGATTGTCGTTAGGCGACAATAATCATTTATGCAATTGTAAAAATATTCAAGCAGCAATTTCAAAACCACGATTTTCCTGACTTAGAGGACAATGTTGAGTAAGAATGTAGATGGCTATAAGAGTAGAAGACCAAAGAAACGATGGATGAACTGTGTGAAGGATGATATGGCTAGAGAGGAGGTGACTGCTGAGATGACGAGTAATAGAGAAGTATGGAAGAAGAAGACATGCTGCGCTGACCCCAAATATATTGGCATAAGGACAGGAGAATGATGTTGATTTTTCTTTAGAAGGATCTTTTTCTTTTCTATGGCCTAACTAAGGCCCAGGCAGGACTTCTCGAGGTTTGGTAGTCTGCCATCATATGGTCTACAGTCTATCGTATAGGTTACAATTTGATTGTAGTATCATGCTCCTTGACCTACCATGGCCATTCTGGCTCCATTGCACACGGTTTCTATAGGACCGGGTGATACCGGGGCGGGCGATAAAAAAAGTTCAAGTCATCCATCTTACTATTCGTTATCCATGAGTCAAGTCTTATCAAATGACTTAACAAAACGTAAATGACGCCATAGACACCTACTTACATAGTAATACTCACACTTAGGTAACTAATTATATACTTACGTAGATCTAGTATTATACATACATTATAGACCTAGAGGTCCTAGATGTATGCTAATGCGGATAAAGGATTCGTTTCCTGCGCTAAGATTACAGTCGTTACCCGTTCGAATACAACATCCAAGCGAGAAATTCTGCTTGTAGTAGAGTTGCATTGAAAATGATATCATTCTATTCTACTACTAGATCGAACTAGACTGAATCAGATTTTATTTAGATAATAGTAAGATTAGCTATAGTACGATAGAGCCTAGAGCCCAAATCCGGTTAAAAAGTTTATATAGGTACCTATATAAAGTGTAAAAAACCTAACGAAGCCGAAAGGCACTTGTCCTCATAGTCATAAATTCATAATTATTATATTGCGATATTTCTTTCACAAAACATGATTTTTCACCCCAAAAAAAAGTTGTTTCCCAGCAATATTTTTTGCGTAAAGTTACTTAGTTTGATGTACAGCTTGGTTGACGGCTCTACACGTCGCAATTATGCACGGATTGCTTTGAAACTTTGCCAAAAAATCGAAAGGGTCAAAACTTAGGTCCTTAGGTTAAGTTCGTGAATGGGCGGAATTCGTCCATGGGCATGGGGGGCGGCGGGCGCGCGGTTTTTCGAAAATCTATTTTTTGGCCATAACTTTTTTCCTATGGAAAATTATTGAACCGTTTAACATTTTTGTCAATCCGAGTAAGAATACGGACAACTTTTAAATTTAAACTTTTTTGATGCAACAGGGGTTGCATCAAAAAAGTGTTTAGTAGTTTTTAATTTGGGGCGGGGGACGAAATTTCGAAAATTTTTGAAAAAAAAAATTGTATCTCCAAAACGAATAAAAAATTTTACCATCGACGCCGATGGTAAAATTTTTTATTCGTTTTTTTTTTTAAAGCAAATCGTTTAAGTACTCTACTATTTTTATTTTAAAGTTTAGCGATAAAACTTATAGTTTTCGAAATAAAAAACTATAACTGAAAAATTGAGAGCGTTTCCATGCTAAACGCTTATGGGAGGATTTTGATATTTATGATATCCATTTTTCAGCTGTAAAACCATCATCTACCCGTTAATTAAAGATTTTAAACATGAACAAAAAAAAAAGTTCATCCAAGGGGTTGAAAAAATATGGCTGGAACCTTCTTCGAAATCTACCTCCTCCTGCGGCTTGCCGAAGGGATTTTTTTTAGTACTTTTCTAAGTGTAAAATTGTCGTATCATCATGTGGATTACATGTCGAAGTCATCCCTATTACGAGTATACAGCACTTAATTTTATTAGCTCTACTGGCTCATCAGTCATCACGTTTTGTTTTCTGAATAAAAACAATAGAATGACGGGTACTCACACTCCATAATCCTATACTCGATAGTCGATACCTATAGGTAGGTATATCGAATCGATGTCACAGCGATTCCTGAAACACTCAACTTTATTACTTGAAGAGTCAACAGTCTTGAAACGCTTGTCGCTTTGTTTTTTCTTTGAAAACACTTTACTTTAGAATTATGGCTTTTTATTTGTAAGTACTTATGATATTGTAGAGATAGGAACAAGTTTGTTGCTGGCAGTATTGAATGGGCACAGGCGCGAGGCCTGAATTTTAATGGAGACCTTGTACGAGTACCTACCCATGAGACTGGTTGATTGACATATAATATAGTATGTATCTAGTGTGTGTAGTGTAGTAATACTACAGTACTATATTTCGGTTATTTCCTATGTCAATCTACTTAAGGCGGTTACCCGAGCAAAATTAGCAACTCTATTTGTGGTGGTTCAAACTTCGTTTGAACTAATGTTAGAATAAAGTTCTAATCAGCTTGCAGTACAAAGAGATTGTTACGTCAGTCACTGCAGGCCGAATAGTACGAAATTAGTGGTTTTTATTTTTTATAAAATCATATTAACGTCTTTTGGAAAAAATAAAAATTGAATTAAATTGTCTATCCATTAGTATAAGTAGCAAATCAAAATAATGGTTACTTTACGAGGACTAGCATTTTATAAATCATTATTTCTCATTTCTGTGGTTTCGTTGTGAGGGGATTTATTAAACATTAAGTTACTTAAAAAAAAAAGAAACGACAATTTTGGAGTCAAGAATATGTAGTAATTTAATGTATTTTTTATTAGCTGGTATTTCTTTTGGATAAAGAGGAGTAGGCTCCAAAAAACTGCTCGTTCAAGGTCATTTGCTCGGGGGGCGCCTTAATATAAAGAACGTAAAAGGGCTATAAATACTTGGACAAGATTGGCCTCACTAAGAAAAAGAGAAGAGACTTATGCCCCACCCTGTTACCTAAGAAAAAAAAAACACTAAAGAGAAAAACTGAAGATAACGATGATAAGCAAGAAACTATAGTGACTATTACTTACTTATTAATCCGAATTCAGCATAGGTACCTACCTATTACCATGTCTGAATAGAATAAAACATCAATGACGAGTGACGATTCATCATTGTAATAAGTAAAAAGTGATTTCATAGAGACAGTCTTGCCTGAAAGCATTCTTTTATGAAATGAATGAAATTCTTGCCTGAAAGAATTCTTTTACAGGAATTGCTTAGTATCTATGGCGATAGTGTAAATAGCATTGCTACTTATTTATTGTTCTCCCTATGTTCAAACAAGATCTCTTTGTTTACCTTTGCTAGTTATTGCCAATCTTTGAAAGCCAAACTTACAAAAGTTTAAGATAGGTATCTGTGAACGTTACAGTTACTGTTAGCTGCTAGTTACAGATACTTATTCAATGACCCTAGTTTTACCTTCACGGAGAACGATTGGTAAGATATAATTAAGTACATAGGAATCAGTTATTTTAACTATGCACTTAACGGCACTCTCAAACTCGATAACTTTACTGTTAAAAATGACGAGACAAACAAAACTTACTTGCTTATCTCCCGAATATTTGTAGCTACAGAAGCAGGAACAAACCGCATACTTCTTATATAACGCGCGTAGGTACCAGACTGATAAGAACACGGTCACGGCCACGCAGTTATTTATGGCAGAAATCGATCTTGAAGAACATCAAAGCAATCTTGTATAATCACGAACGCGTTGAACAACACAATTACTTACGTCTTTTCACGCCTAGAGGACTTAGACAACGACAGGATAATAGTAATTTTCGCTGTCGTACCTACTTATATATGTACTGGAAATAGAACATTAACTTCTATGGTCTGATAATCTTCAAAAGATTATGCTGAAGTGGTTCGATGAGTTAGGTAATTAATCGCGTTGCTTAGAAATCTATAAGTACTTACATGAGTACATAACTACCTATTTCAGTTGAAAAACTAACATTTACCTTCACACGAGCAACTAGGCAAACAAACTAAAAGCACCAGGAATTCATCTCAAACAGTAAATTTCTGAGCTGTAATTGGACTTACATTAGAATATTCATAAGTTCATAACAGCAAAATTAGAAAGGACTTATGATAAATCCTTGGGGAACTCCTTCAGTAAAGTAGTAAACGGGTCTACTTATGCCTTTTTCTACCGTGCAAACCGTAGATATTTCGTAACTACTAGCGTTCATGGATTGCATTGATATTCGCAGTGGTATGCTATCCTTCTGAAATAACTGTAAATTACCAAATTTTATTGATAGACAGAGTCAAATGCAAGAGCTTGTTCAAATTGTTCTTCTCAAACATTATGTAGATGACAGTAAAAAACACAGTCGAAGAGCATATGACGTCCCCAAGGTGTCTGGTTTGTTCATTACATTTTTAACGCGTCTCTCGTAAAACTAAAATTCTTCACTCAACGAGGAGTATTGTTTGACAAGGCGCTCTGAAAATGTCTGTACCTAGAGATTTCTATATCATTAACTAATCATTGTATATTTTACACCAGTTTACAAAAAGGACACATATAAATGACATAATAATTTTGGCATGATAAATGATAAGAAAACATTGATTACTCGTACTACTAAATTGTACGTTAACATGGCAGCGTATCGTGATAAAAATCAATAAAAGCTTTATCTAAGTTTGTAAAAGGCAAGTTAGTAAATAGATTTATTGCTTCCTTGTATTGCTTGAAAGTAGAGCACTTTTACTGCATGGAATGAAAAAGTAATTGCTATAGGTAAATCGAATGCCAAAGTTTGTAAAAACATAGCACGTAAATCGCCTTCTTCCGACTCTTCTCGGGCTCTTCTGACGGTTCTTCTAGTATTGCTTTTCGCTGTTGTCACCAGTAACATTAATATAATAATAACTCTCCATAGGTTTAACACCTATTATTAACAAATCCATTCAATAAATATCTCAGCGTAATCGTTTCTGCAATCTCTCGCCAACCATCGTCAACAATTAACAGCTTTCCATAAATTTTCTTCACTTTGTTTGGTCTGTCAGTTTATTGGCTCTTGGTTCTTAAATCAGTTGACGAATCCATTGTTACAATACAAATTATGTAGGTATTGTACTGTAATTACAGATTTGTCATGTAGCATGACGCTTGTTATCCTCGAAGGATTCGATTCCCCATTTCAACAGTTATGTTTGTGAATTGAGTTGAGCTAGCAAATCTTCGTATTATAAATGCGAAGTTTATGAGAATGGTTGGATGTTTGTTTCCTACTCTTTCACGCCAAAACTACAGAACTGATTTAGATGAAATTTGGCACACAGATAATTTGTTGTTTAACTAGTTTATAACCTGGATTAACACATGGTAGGTATAGGTACTTTTTATTCCGGTAGTGAGATCCCGTGGGACAATTACCGAACCACACGCGGACGAAGCCGCGGGCATGAGCTAGTAGGGTTGCCATATATCCGGAATTTCGGGTCAGTGCCCGGAATGCGGGGGAATCTATTATGTCCAAATTGTACAGCACAATTTAAAAAAAAAATACTGCTGCAATTTTCTGCAAAAAACCGGAAGTTTCTTCGGAAAAAAAATCATGCATCTGGAAAACTTACGCTAGTTAATACATTTGTTACATTTGCTGTACCTAATTACCTATACCTACCTGTGCCTATACTACATTTAATATAGAACGTTCTGTTATTAGCAGCTCCTAATTAAATTGATTATCTTCCTACATGACTATCTGTTGCTGCACCGAGTGATAACGCCTAGGCAAGGTCAAACACGTGTTTGTTTTATCAGTTTATCTCCGTCGTGTGTTTATGTAATGTTCTAACATATGAGGAAATTAAAAACAATCGAGTAATGAGTGGAGCATGGAAACTCTAAAAATTTAAATAGTGTTTTGTATTGCCATGTCTATTAAACCATCTGTCTATTGTAATCCTATTGTAATTATTTTCCAGAGATGGTTGTTTTTACAAATAAAACATCTCATTTTTGTGTCTTTTAACAATGTAGGGTTATTTTTCAGGAATTAAAAAATAGAAGCGACTAAGCGAGTTAATACGTAATCTGATGGTTTTTAGGCATTTTTTTATGTCTTAATGCTGAAGCTTTTTAAAAATGTGCAAATCAGGTGATTTTACTCATAAAGCTCAAAAAAACAGAGAAAACGTTACATAAGAAAATCTCATCGCTAGATAGCAGTTGCACAACGATGTACCTACCTACATAGTTGATTGAAAATACAGTAGAATAATAGAAACAGCGCTCTGCTATATTTATTTATTGCGGAAAATGCAATGGAATATCGATCTTTGCAACTTGGTAAATACGCAGGTAAATCATACTAATGTATCAGTTTTGCAAACTTCCTTTAGGTTCTGTGATAATTATGAACATTTTCCTGTTATTTTTTAAAATGATTTAGAACCTTGTTTGGAACTAGACAGGTAGTAACAACCAAGATTTTTGCCCAGCTTTATAAGCGGTAGGATATATAAACTGAAAATTATTTATTTATTAAAATTATATATTTATTTTGTAAAGTAAGTAATTACAGTAATCCACTCGCAGTCATCACAAAATGAAAAATATTTTACAATCGCATTTTTTACGCAATCATTACAAGCAAATGTGGGAGACAGTGCGGTTTAAATTGTTGGCAAAGGTTCGATACTCGCCGAATTCAGTTCCAATTTTATTTGAGTCAACCCGGCGCGTTCATTTCACGTTGGTACGCATGCTGTCACTATCACGTAACAGCGTGAAAACGGGAGAAAACAAACGCTATTATTACTTGCTAAAGGAAATACGTAACACCCTGTAACACCTGCTCGACGCGAATAGATGGGGGAGCAAAGATTCCAGCTGACAGGGGTCAATGACCGGCGAAACCACGGCTTCTGCAATTCGGCCGGCATTTCAAGGTCGGTGGCGAACTGTGTTACTGTATTTTGCACTGTGTGCACACAGTGGTATAATGCCGCCCGTTGATACTCAAGCCAGAACTAAAATAGCTTCGTCTTGTGAAATAATCTTTGTCGTACGGGTTAATACCTACTTAACACGTGCAGTCAGGTGACTGAACACTTTCTGAGAGCATGCAGTGTTTTAAATAAACAGAATAGATTGCCTGCTTAACAATGTCTTCATTTAATTGTTAATTACGGTCGTATATTCACGATTTTAGCAACCGTTTATATTTTATCAAGGTACTTTATTAATAGAACAGTATCAGCTCTAATCCTCATTGCAGCTACCTAGTTGCATTTAATTAAAATTTTGTTTTTATTATGCCTGTCTAATTAAACATGTGAGTAATTCAACAGACCTAAATGAACATATTAAAACCACAATAAAAAAATAAGTACAATCCACAAAAAAAAATAAAAAAACAAACGTATGCGGAAATAATTACTAGTTACTATTAAAAACGTATATGCAGATAATACGTAGTGTGCCATAATCTGGAAGTCCTTGGCTTAGGTCATTGTGATGATGTCATAACATCGCCGGTTTTCACTCAGCTTAATGCTACAATCTTTACAAGCCTAAGCTATTGATCTAAAACAGAGCCGACGACAAAGGCGACGCCGAAAAATATTGATCCAGACGGCCTAAGGGTAATTTAGCGTGTTTTGCATAAAGAAAAAAAAAAGGTTGTTTGACACTAAGTTCTGCACCGCTGCGTAAATCGAATATTTCCATTTGTTTTCCTTTAATTATCACATAAAAAATGGCACAGGCAAATCATAGTTATCATAATCCAGCTTACCTTAAATAATTTAATTCCAAGGAAAACTACGATGGAAACATGTAGGTAATCTATTTTAGGTAAATTTAGTTTGCACGGCGCTTCGAATTCTTCGTATCTAGTTTTAATATAAAATTTGAGCGATAATAGCACTTATTGTTTCAGTTTCACATCACTGTTTAATTCAACTTTTTAGTTTAAAACTATTTGCACTAATGTTACTTAATTCTAGTTCATATTAGCTAACGTGAGTGAACCCACGACGCACCGGCGGTTGCGACCGACCTACTGACTGACCGTAGCGCATCACATTCGATCTTGCTCCATGCCGTCAGGCGTGAGCATAGAGGCGTGAGTCATTGTTCTCATGACATTGAAACCATCAACACATGCACACAACTTCACGCCTAAAACGCGGAAAATACGGCTAAAACAAGAAGAACCCTCTGTGAGGACGCTACTGCTAAAACCGTGCGATAAGCAACTCTATGTCCTTCACTTATATAGTTCGTGGAAAATCCGCAGTATCATGTACTCCACATATTTTGGTACCGTTTAGCGTAGTAGAGACATCTGGCGTTACATGATAGAACTAACTCACTTCTTGCACACCTACAGTGCTCTTTAGTTGTGTGACAACCATGTAGAAACGGTGATATTTTTATAGGCAACGCATAAAATATGATAGTATTGGAGAAATTAGAATTTTGTTTATGTATTTTGAATGTCCCGTCTCCATTTCAATGTGAGCATGCACTACTAGCTAATTTACGGAACAGCGCCATCTAGTATCTACTATAAACGCACTATGGTACTATTATTGACAACAAAAACATACCTGAATGACAATATAGGGTCATCCTGAAATAACAAATCAGGAACACATTCAAAACAGTCCGAGTCTGGGATATACGAGTAACTCGGACCCATTTTCAAACATTCAAAACAACCTGGGAAAACCAAACAGATAAAACTTAAACAACAAATCATAGGACATTAGTTTATTAAGAGTAATAGTATTACAATAATGTCAGACCTTATTTTATTTGTGCGACAGAGATAGAGTGATCACTTCTCTTTCTTTTCAGAGGACAGGGAGTTGTATAGTTTGGTGATCTCATTAATGACGAGGGGTTGGACGATGGTTCCGTTGGTGTCGATGAAGTTGGCGAAAGACTTCGTGATGGAGGCTTCGCGGGACTTCCCGGAGGCATCGCGCATCACTATGACCAAGTTGTACTTGTCATCGTGCCTGTAAAAGAAAGAGGCTATAATATCTACACAAATAAATAAAAATTGAAGTATCAGTTTGTAAATTCAAAGTAACAGGTTTTTACTGAATGTTTAATATGAAAGTATATAAGGTACCTGTTCCTTTTTTCGTATTTTATTTGCAGGCGATTTAGTGTGAAATCACATTTAGGGCCTACGAAGACGACGGACTTTTTGTGCGATCGAGTCTATGGCGCACAAAATGTCTGCATGGCATACAAAAAGTCCGTCGCGGATTTTACGCAGACTCAACGTACACGACGCACATCTTCATCATAGTACATTACGTCCCCCACTTACGAGTGCAGATTGCATACTAAAAGTGTGCGCCGTCTGCGTTACCACGTTACGTGTTGGAGCAAACGTTTTATTTTTTTCGCGCACTTTTTGTGCGGCGCGGTGCGATCTGCCATAATGACACGGAATTTTTGTCCGCCGGACTTTTGGAGCGTCGTATGCGTTACTGCATATAATTGCTTAGGTTCTATTTTCATAGACTAAAAAGTGCGCCACGGATAGTCTGTCGTCTGCGCAGGCCTTTTCAGGCACAGATCAGCATTTTCTTGCATCTTTTTCCAAGAGATTTTTTTCTCGCTCCACCAAATAACGCCTTTACGCAACAGATTAAGATGGAGATACTAGAAAACGCAGATCCATGCATGCAAATGTGATTTCACCCTTACTGTACCTACTGTGTTTACAAAATGTGTGAACGGTGTTTTATACACGACTGCGATAAGGCAAGAAGGTGGTACGGCTATCAGTAACATTCATTATAGAAACGTGAGCTGGCACTCACGTTTCTATAACGTATTCACGTGTCATATTGGCGGTGGCTTACATAGATTTATTTGGTAAAAGTTCTGTATCATTAGGTGATCATCTTTCGCATTTTTTTACAGAATTTCTCCTGTATCGTGAGTGCGTATACAAACATTTAAACTCACATACAAAAACAGTCAGACCCGGAACAAATACTTGTAGGCCATACATATTTATTTCGTGCAGGGATCGAACCCGCGACACGCAGCGCAGTAGCCAGTCGCTCAGTCACTGCGCCAACAGTGTCGTCAGTCACGACTAGGGCATACGGTTGTGTGCAGAGGAATATTTCTTTAAATAATTTAGTCTTATTTTTTTTCGCTATGTTTTTATCTAGCTTGCCCGTATCCTATCCTTATTTTTACATGAGAGGTTTTCTTTTCGAGGGATTAAAAAAAACTGTTTCCAAGAACTCTCCAGATGGCGTTGAACTGACTACGTTACTTTTTGCCAAAGCCAAAAGCTTGGAAAAAAAAAACATTGCGGCACGACACACACGCTCGTTGACTGACACTTTCGTAGCTTAAGCTTCCGAATATAACCTAGTTTTCTCGCGCTTTGTTAAATTTCGTTTTTTTATTACGTTCCTTTCCTTACAGTAACGTACCAAGTTCAGCGCCATCTATCCAGCGACTAGGGAAGAGTTAAAAAGAAAATCCCTCATTGTAATCATGAAAGATATAACAAGAGATAGAGAATACCTCTTACAAAAAAATTCACCTATTTAAATTAGTTAATAAATAATCATACTAAATAAATTTATTTCAGTTGACTTTACAGACATTTGACATTGAAAAATCTATGAAAACTTTTTTTGCAAAAAAACCCGACTTGTTTTCGGAAGTTGGTGACTTTTTGCCACCGACTTCCGAAACTAAAATGTTTTGAGACATTTTTTCAAGTTTTTTTTTTTGTTGTTTAATAGTTTGTATTTTACCTGTATCTCGTATCCCACACAAATCCTTGTCATGAATTAATTTTACATTGTAAATAGAAGTTATTAAGGAACCATCATGTCATCAACATAGGCCAAGAAGGAAAAATACGTATTAAAGGCAGCTAACCAATGATATTCTAATATACAGATATGTTATGTTGTACACTTACAAATCAACCGAGAAGTGTTCCGCGCGGCAGCGACAGCTCACATACACGCAGTGACGCAGAATAAAGGCAATAAACACCCAATTGGGCCGTTTTCGAGTCTTCACGGTTGCGCGCTCACAACATATCTGTTTACTAGAATATCATTGCAGCTAACTCATAAACTACTCAAGCAAATTTAATAATATTCCTCTACCAAATGAAAAAATAATCACGTAAATCGGCAGTAACCACGAGTAATCGGTGTACTTTCTTGGAACACATAACCATCCCTCCTCCTTTTTTAGAAGTTGTTAAAAAAAATCTTACTTCTTAACATAGGAGCTGGCTTCCCACACCCTGTTGTTGTTTCCAGTCTTTTCCTTGGCCACCACAAAGACCCCCTTTTCTTTGAATGTGGTGTACAGTGTGAGGATACCCATCAGAATGAAATATGAGGACACGCAGATTATGAGGACGAGTCTGTAATAAATAAAAGCAGAGAATTCATTATCTAAAAAATATAGGGGATAATGTGGGTGTACAGTTCTTACATCTCTGACTAACTCTATGGGGTCTACAGGTGTGATGTTGAAAAAGTGTGAAGTGGAAGCAGAAAAAATTTGGGCTTAACAAAAAGCTTATTTTAGACAGACTAAGAGACTGTTTCACTACCTTTTTTTTTTTGGTATTTTCGTAAGGAAAATCATCAAATGATTCCTCCCGCTCTGGGCGGAGGGAGTGTCAGACTTTTACTGACTAAAACACATCCATGTTCCTTCATCGCCTTTTGTGTTCCAGGGCCACGGTATCTCTTTCAAACAGTTGTGAAGCCCCACTGTTTCACTACCTCCAGTTATGTCATTTCCTGCAGGACTCTTCATTACTTTTATACTTATGACAATTACACCATTAAAGATAAAATGTAAATGTCCCATGTAATAGAGGGTGAGCCTAATACCATCAAACAGGCAGAAATCCAGGCTCTCAGAAATTCCTCATGGAAGATCCCTTTGCCTGACCCGGGAATCCAACCCAGGACTTCTTGTGCAGCAGTCACACAAACACAGGCTAACCCAACAGTGTTTTCAAGATTAAGCATATAAATAGATGAACACAAGCAAACTATATTTTACCAATGAATACAGAATGAATACAAATAAGGATAAAATATTTTTTAGTGTTAAATACTTGTATTTCTTGTTTCCATGATCACTTTTTGTGAAACATTTGTATTTTCTTTTTCCTATATTATTATCTGGATAAGAGTCCCCTATACTTAGCTCTGGGTGAATTCAGGCTGTGGATGACGGTATATTGAGTGACTGAGTTGTGTGAGTTTATGTTTTACTGTATGTTAACAAAAGCGCAGCACAGAACTTGACTATACATACCTTGACTGAGGGAATGGGTACAGGTAATCCCAGAGCAGGGCATAAAGAGCCACACCAACAGCCAATGCACAGAGGAAGAGGCGTCCATCAATAAGGGCGAAGCTTTCTTTACATTTCAAGTCTCCTGTTAGAACCTGTATTCAAATATCATGGGGAAATAATGGAAATAATTATCTCAGGTAGAAAAATATCACATATTGTAGATATATAAAGATGAAAATAATAGTCACCTCTCTAATAGCATCATCAATAGCATTTTTAGCGGCAGCACCGTCCCACTTATTGATTTTCACGGTCTGAAAATAAACATTGCAAGCTGTTGTTAGCATTGTGGAATTTGAATTTGGTTATAGGTAGGGTAGAGTAGTAGTCATATTTTAGCAAAAATCTTTGCCGCTCGCGTTTCAATGGATAAGGAGGTAGTAGGTAAAAAAGTGCATTTCAATATTATTAATTAATGACAGGACGTCCATCGGTCAGTTAGTTAGTCTCTTTAATGAATACTTTTTTTAAATATAAATCGATTCGTCAGGTCCTATTTATAAATGAACAAAAGTATCGGAAGAATACTTTGAAATACTTCACGCTACAAATTAATGAAAAACATAAACGTGACGTGTCTCAGAGGTCTATATATTGTTTGTAGCGAACGAGCAAAAGTAAATGAAGTTGGACTCAAAATTACCTCTGGAGTTTCGGCCATTTTGCAAGTATTCTTAAAATAAAACTAAGGAAGTATTACCAATATGCTACTTATTTTAAAAAATAGAAACTATTTTTCCGCTATCCTCGGAAAGCTTGGTTAAATGTTTGACATTTGCAAAATTTGACGTATGACGTATGACGTGAAATTGAAACGTCACTAAGTTGCGTTCAAAATACATAACGAAACAGATTTACGATAAACTAAATGTTCGTGGAATAACAATTATCCGCATCTTCTATCTCATTTTCTTGCAACACTTGACTATGCAAGATGCAAGCGTTTATCGCTTGCATCTTGCATAGTCAAGTGTCTCACCATTTCTTGGCCGGGACCAGACCAAGTAAAATGTACTCTGTGGCCGGGACCATTTGGTGAGAATATCACCAAAGCTTTGTTCTTTTGGCTTTTTTATATATAGAGACTAACCAGCCACTACTACTTCTTACTTTTGTTGTGACTAGGACTGTAGCTACATTTAATTTTCATCTTTGTTTCGATAATTCAAAAGTGCCTGTAACTGGCTTAGTTGTAATAAATGCTTTGATTTTGATTGATTTTGATTAATTTATTTTATCTGCATTGATAGTTGGTTATAAAATGTCCGTCGTCTTTATTGTCTATGGCACAGTAGTCTTCAACAAAAAAAAGCAATGGACTAAAACGAGAGAAAATGTAATTTGCTTGCAAATAATCTTTAAATATAAATTGTGAGAGAGTATAGTAGTTTTGCATTATTTTTAGTATTTCAGTAAATGCAAGAAATACTGGTAGATCCAAAAAGTAATGGTATGTAGTCAGATTGTATCATGAAATGTTATTGCTGTACCATCAACACCAACCGGTGGCTTCATTGCATGTATTCATTGGAGACTCAAAACAGAGCGTCCCGAGCCTAAAAACTATAGTGTTATTGTTGGTAAACTCGTTGTTAAGAAATAAGCATCTTATATTTTTATTATAACCATGTGGCATTGACAGCAATGAGAAACAACAACGATCGAAAGAGGTCACTATGCCCAACCGTGTTCTGAGTATCTGTGATGTGAAAAAAATATGTTTTTAGGTTGTACGTTGCTGCTTTGAAATAGTACAATGGCGAAAAGAAAGAAGGCAGCAACGAAAACCGCGGCAACGCGTCGTACAACTCGACGCGCCAAGCAGCAGGCCGATGCTGCATCTTCCGCTGACGGCGAAGCCTCTGGTTCCGTCGAAGCCTCCACTACCGAAACCAATCAGCAAGACACAGAGACTGCGCCTACCGAGGCCCCTACTGCACCTGGTCCACAAGCACCAGGGACATCAGAATCAAAAGAACTTGCTCTTACTAAGCCCTGCCAAGTCCCAGTTGTAGCATTGCATAAGAAGTTTGGTAAATATCGCTGTCTTTTCAATAATGATGAGAACACATTTACTAGAAAATATGATATTGGTAGTGACAGCGAAACAAATAGTAGTGTAGAAATAAGGGTTGTTGATCCTTGTGCAAGTTCTGAGTCAGATTCGAATGCTGCACTAGATACACAGTCTGATACTAACAGTGGGGCTAATTATAGTCCTATGAACAGTACAACAATAACTCAGAGCAATTCTAGAGACATATCACCTGTGCCTGGACCGAGCGAACTATCATCCAATTGTGAAATACCATTAGCAAATACAGATGAAGTCAATGAGAAGTCTGTAGAATTAAATACAATTGATTTAACTGAAGACTCCAAGCTCAGTTCTATTGCTGAACCTGAAAACAAAGATGAGTGTCAAATTATTGATGATTCTTCTAAAGAATCAAAACTAGAAGAACTACGGATTGAAGACATTCCATTGGAGGAAGATCAAATAGAGTTTACAGGAGATGATGATGAAGTCATCACAATTGTACAGATAGTAGAGGATGACCACCCAGAGCTATATTATAACATCAAGATTGGTAGTCCAGAGGAGGATGTATCTGAACCTATTGATAATGAAGAGAGTAAGGATGTATCTCAAAACAGAGACTTCCAGGAACATTTTGAAAAGTTGAACCTTGCATCTGCTGTGGAACCTGACCCTCCAATGGATTGTTCAGAGGTTAATGAAATTAGAACTCCATCTTGTTTAACTCCTGACATACCATTTAAAGAGAATCTGACTGAAGCTCTAACAAGGCCAGATCCCAGTCTTACTCCAAGTTCCATTCTGTCAGATGACAGCAACTCATCCAGAGTAACTGAACAAACCCAAAATAATTCAGCTGATTCAGCTGAGTCATCTCCCTCTGGTGTGAGGCGGTCCAGTAGAATAAAGACAATAAGTACCCTGAAACAGAAAACAAAAGGCTATGGGTTGGTTAAGACACCATTGAAGAAGGCATTGATCACGCAGGCAAAGCTTAAACTAGAAGAAATTGGATCTGATAGTCAGGAGAAGACGTCTAGTGAGTCTTTGCCGAGTACCACACCTAATTCACCCTCATTTCCTGTGCCGTCTGAGATGCCTGTGAAGGTGAAGTCTCGTTGGCGCAGGTCTAGTGAGCTGGAGATGGGCGCTAGCTCTCCTGCCAACTCCCCTTTAGCTAGTCCCAGCCTGCCTCAGCGATTGCCCCCTGTAGCAGAAAGTCCTAATCCCCCTGATGAAGAACAAAGTGTGACTCCATTGAGCAAAGAGGATTATGACAGGATTATTGAAGAGAGGATGAACCAGTACCAACATTTGGATGAAAATGAGTATTTATGTGATAGAATGATTAGTAAAGAGACTAAGAAGATGACTTGTGACTGTTTTATGACCAAAGAAGAGTTGGAACGAGGAGAGCTGGCTTGTGGAGAGGACTGCCTCAACAGGCTCCTCATGATTGAATGGTATGACTTCAATTTAAATTCTTTTCAATACTCATTTAGATTTGAATTCAATGATTTCTATGGATCTGCTTCAAATCCTATATATATATATATATATATAATTATGTTTCCAGTAACTCCCGCTGCCCAGTAGGTGATCGCTGTACTAACAGAAGGTTCCAGTCGAAAGAGATGGCTCCTCTCAAGGTTTTCTATGCTGACAAGAAAGGCTGTGGAGTGGAGGCTAGTGCTGATATCCCAATGTAAGTAATATAAAGATATTTGTGTGTTTTGTCAGAGCAAAAGCGAAAATATTTGATCATAATTCACAGTTTACCCATATACTATACACAGATTTTTATGGTTGGTTAAGTCTTATTAAGCATTGTTATTTTAATTGTGTCTGTAATTGCGGGTATCTAGCGGTTAAAAGTAATTCTAGAAAAGCTGAAAAGAATTAAAAAACTATCTATGTTAAACAATAAGGTTCTTATTAGATTTAAATAAGCAAAACACAAATTTTAGTGCCCACTCTAAAAATTTACTAATAATGAAAATATATTAAAAAATAATCTCAAGTGTTCAATTTACCTCTACAAAAAACACTTGTACAGACACAACACTATTTCCTTTCCTTTAAAGAATGCCTCGCATATTCAAGATACAGATTTAATAAAAGCCATATTTTCTAAATAAATTATCTATAATATTCATGATATTTGTAACTTCCTAGTTACAAATAATGCACTTAACAGAGCAGACAATGATTTAATGTTATATGAATTATTGGATTGAACAAAAATACACATTTTGCTAGATTAAGCAAAGTTCGAATGGGAATTATTATTAACTGTAACCTTTGTCTCAAAATTGCGATACTACTTTTTTTTATGTAATGCCTGTTTTAACAAATATAAAGCGATTAGGTGTCTCTTTATTAATCAATGTCGTAATATTGTTGCAGTGTGAATTTCAACTCTCCCTAACATTGAAAATCCAAGAGATCAATTTTATTCAAGCATTTATTTAGATGTCATTTAGCATTAGAGCCAACCAGCATAATTCTTGATTTACAATTAAAGCACACTGAAATCATCAAAAAATCTAAACTAATTAACAAATCATCTTCCAGGGGCGAATTCCTTCTAGAATACATAGGCGAAGTTCTAGACTATGAGCAATTCTACAAGCGCGCTCAAGCATACTCCGATGAGAACAATCTACATCACTACTTCATGTCACTGAAGGGTGACACAGTCATCGACGCGACGCTCAAAGGCAACATATCACGCTTCATCAACCATTCCTGTGATCCCAATGCTGAAACTCAGAAGTGGACCGTGAATGGAGAGCTGAGGATAGGTTTCTTCAGTAAAAGGGATATTGTGGCTGGCGAGGAGTTGACGTTTGATTATCAGTTCCAGCGGTTTGGGTAAGTCAACTTCTTCAATAAGCTTCTAGTATTAGCTGTGCTATGCATTCTGTAAAGACTAAATACCTTGTCGTGCCAGCGACACGAAGAAGACCCGAAATTGGCGAAATTGGGTGAAAACGCACTTGTTTTCCGCGTAACTTTTTGCTCTAGGCCATACCTGAGAACCTTCTAGTTACGGAGATGTTGGAGATGAAAGTACCAACTTTTCACAAGTTAAAAAAAAATACCAAGTCTTTAAATGGTATAACTTTACTTTAAATTCCTCCAAGACCCGTGTACTGCGGGCCTAAAATGGCCGCTTTAGAAGAATCATAATATAAAAAAAAAGCTAAAATGGACTTTATGGTTATAACCATAAAGTCTATTTTAAGAATTTTAAATTTTTTACGCGATTTATACTAAGATTCTGATAAAGCGGCCATTTTAGACCCCCTGTTCATTGCATCCATCAGCACAATGTTTTGAGTGCTTTACATGGAGTGCTACGGTAAACTGTGATTGTTCATCACAAGAAAAGTTGTTTGCCAGCAATAATTTTTGTTCAGAGATACTAAGTTAGATGTACAGCATATTTGGTTAACGGCACCGTGAATGGTCCGTTAACTTCTTGTGTGCAGCAGCTTGTATCTAAGGATAAAGCTGGTTCCCATGTTAAAAAAACGGAGACCTGCTTTCGGAGCATGAAATTTATACAATTGTTCAATAGCGTGCGATAAAGCGCGTTGACGAGTATACGTAAAATAGACACAAAAAGAGGTCATAGAACAGTGAACCAATCAACACTATGTTTGTCATACAAGTCAGGCAATACTCAGAAATTAAGAGAATTAGTTCAGAAATACAGTGAGATCGACTGGCCTAACTGTAACCTTCGAATTAATGATATGTAAATAATCTGTCTTAGGTACTCACCGTGAATGACATTGACTTTCAGATTCTACATCCAATAAGTTATTCAGTCATACACACCTGAATCACTTGTTACGATTTTATGTTTTCAATGAGATTAAAGATGTCGTGTGCTAATAATACTCGTGCAAAGCAAGTCTTACAACAAATAAAAAGACCACTCATGCAAAGCAAGTCTTACAACAAATAAAAAGACCAGATAAGAGAATACTCTTACCTTCTTAGGGATACATGTTTGGGTCGACCTGATCAGGTACAGGCAGGGTTGCAAAATCTGATGTTTTTTTTTTCCGCCCGGCTATTCCGAAGAAAAACTTGACTGACAAAAGATACCCTGCTCTATTATAAGATTCATCATTTGAAATTTGTGTAACCACGGTTTTGTAACAATATTCTGGTTTTAAAGAGTGTCCATGGAGTTTCTTGCCCGTTCTCTTCTATAGAGATCTACGCTTTGGAATGGGCAACTACAGTACTTTTACAATTTTTATGCCTTGTGACTGGGACTGTTGCTACATTTCATTGTTGTCTTTGTTTCGACATTTCAAAAGTGCCTGTAACTGGCCTACTTGAAATAAATGCTTTAATTTTGTTTTTGTTGTGTACTAATTCTTTTATATTCATATTTATTAATCTAAACATGTTAGTAAATAATACTATAAAGCCATAGGGCCCTAGTAGTTGTTCCAAAAAAGTTAGTTTGTTGTGTAAAATAAATGTAACAAAAAAATTCTACCTAACAAGATCTGAAACAATTCGTATCTGACTCAACCGATTCGTATCTGACAATCCGGACTTATGGTTCCAGCGGGTGTAAGGCCGTAATGCGGTATCGGTGATTGGTGGGTAACAGAGATCTATTGTTTACGTGCAGAAAGGTCGCGCAGCGTTGCTACTGCGGCGCCGACAACTGCCGCGGTTGGATAGGCGGCGAGCCCGACTCGGACGATGAAGATGACGAGGTACGCGCTCAAACGGTATATATGTTCATCTTATTCTTTGGGACTGCTTTCTCGCATGCGGAAATGAAGAAATGATTGTACAATGCTGTTTTGAAGGTATACTGTAGTGTATGTGTATCTTGAAACATTCATTGTTAAAATTAAATAATAATGCTGCCGCCGCCGTAAGCAAAAAGGCCACTACTGCGAAAATAATGTTTAGAAAAATGAGATAAAATAATAATATTGAACCTAATAAGGGTAATTTTTCTGCATTAACTTTTCTCAGATGTGCCCTTTGTCTTGTGACGACAGAATAGGAACATCACTGTTTGTTTCCTAATAATTGAGTGTTAATTTTCTGTGCATTTTTATCACATTCTAACTGAAGTAAATTATTGACAAAGTAAAGTCAAGAAATGCATGCAATTTGTTTTTCTTTTCTAATAATTGGGAAAGCTGAAAGTCACTTAATGTGTAATAAAAGACTGAGTAACCAGCCTGCGTAGCATGACCGCCATAGAAACGGGTTTCTTCGAAGAAAAAATCGACAATTCTTTTGTTCATCTGTCATTTTGTCGATTCAATGACAGAAGAACAAAAACAATTATCGATTCTTTCTTCGAAGAAACCCGTTTCTACGTTGGTTATGCTATGCGGGCAGGACCATACGTCTTACATACTAGGTAAAGCGAATAGTCCGACGTGGTGTTCAATGGTACCGTCGATATCGAAAAAAGGCGAATGACGTCGTTTTCTGACCGATTTAAGCCTATCCTCGTCGATAATTTTGATTACTATACCTGGAAAAATTGTGTTATGGCGAGAAAATCAACAATGAATACTAACACAACACTCAACAACTTTCTCAGGAGGATGAGGACGTGTCTACCTCAAAGTCTGGCACTACGGAGTCTTCAGAGGAGTCCCACGCTACGCCTACTGAACAACCACGGCCGAGGGTCCGTCGACCTAAGAAGGATCGCACTTACAAGCCGAAAGCACCTGATTTGGTGCAAGATGCTGATGTGAGTAAACAGTTTTATTTAATAGAGCCAAAGAAAAACCAAAAAAACGTTTTGCATCTCTTATAAATACTTACTGTAATATAATGTTATGTGGGAACACGAACAATTAATCAGTCTCGCATGAACTGTCATTGGATTTGCATCGATATTCCAGAGTGGCGACGAGGATGGGATCACTGTGGAATATCGATGCAAATCCAAAGACAGTTCACGCGAGACTGATTTTTTGTTCGTGTACCCACATCACAATATATTACACTTACAGAGCGTTTTTCTTAGGTTTTGAATAGACATTTTCAACTATTTCTTTGGATAAGGAATATTCTATTTTACCCACAATCGCATGGGGTCTTAACAATTCTAAGATTTTCACTGCAACTTAAATACTATGTGGTGCGCACTTATATTTCATAAGTGTCAGAAGTGCATCTTTCCTTTGCTAAATAGGTTTGTCTGAATGTTTAAATACTTTTGAGCAATCTACAATACAACTAACTATGAGGTTAAACGAAGTAGTTTACCCAAATTTATCATTATACAGATTGAAGAAGACCTGGAAGCCCTGGGCCGTACCGGCGTAAAGAACCAGAGCCACACTCTCCGGCTCTCCCGTACCGTAGTGCGCGCTAAGAGCCGTCGTGCGCAGACGGCACTACTGCGCCTGCTGCGCGACGCCGACCTGCCGTGCAGGAGACTGTTCCTGGACTACCGGGGCCTCAGGCTGCTGGCGCCTTGGTGTAGCGACGCGCCGCTTGACTTCAAGTAACTACAGATATATAAACTTGTCCAAGATATAGTCAAAAATATGATAACATTGATTTAACTCTAGCATAGACTGTGATCTTTAAATATGACCCTAGCAGCTGTAGTGATCTGGTAGTATCTTGAGCATAAAGTGCTCTTACGGACGTTTTCTATAACCTACTTACGTATAACGGTTAGTTAATATTCCTCGTCGTAGCTATCGGTGTTTCTATAAACAAAGTTAGCTTGGAATATCCTATCCGTCCGCGTCACCTACCTGTCACTCGGAGGACTGTGATTCATAGAAAAAACCAAAGCTTTTCTGTGACGTTTTGTTTCTAATGGTCTGTAAGCTAAATGTCAAACAGTTAGAGATAGCTACCTTCCGTTACCTGTTAGTAAGTTATTGAAAATGGCCATTAGAGGAGACCTTCATTGAAGACTGTGCACCGCATCGTGCCACGATCCGAAGTCGTGTAACGATGCGATATCGTTTTCTGAAATTCACGACGTCCAACTCGCGACCCGACATCGCAAAGTGCCACAATGTGTCGTATCATCCCTGATTAGCCCAACCGTGTGTTTGATTTGCTTCTAGCAAGTAGCGTCTGTTGATCGCATGTTTTCAATTTGCAGATCCTTACAGCAAGTATATCACACAGGGAGTTAAGTTCATAAAAACATCCTTTTACTTCCACAGGCTAGAAATGTTACAAACAGTAGACCGGCTCCCGATCCCCAACAAGACTATGATACAAGAGAGCCGCTTCTTTACCATCGTGGAGCGATGGCTCAGTGCAGCCGACGCGCCACAGCCTGTACCTGATACAGTATTCATTGATGAGGCTACTGGTAAGATCCATAGTTTGTTCAACTGATTACTGTTAGTTTGTGATACTGCTGATCAAAAGTTTCCCACTTGGTCTTCCACTTGGTTTTAACGTGTTTATTTTCACCAGGTTTGCCTGTAGAGCTACCTTCCAGTGGCAGTCTGGAGAACCTCACAAGTCCTGAAAAGGCGAAAGATAATGTTAATATATTAGAGAAGATCAAGGATCTGTCTACCCAGCTGCTGGAGAGATGGTCCAGTTTGAAGGTAAGGTTTTACGTTCTCTATTACTTGTTTATGATATTCTTCAATTCTTCCAGCCCTGGTGAAAATAGTTTTTATGTAGATCGGTATTATGGTAATGAGTTCTGTTACCAAACAATTTGTTGTCTTTACAGGAAATCTTCAAAATACCGAAAAAGGAAAGAATACAGCAGATGAAAGAGCACGAAAGACAAGCGAACGTCGAGAGGCGAGCGGCTGACTCGAGCGGATCGCGCGATCGTGACCGCGACCGCAGGGACGAACGTGAACGTGACAGAAGAGAAGAGCGGGAACGCGAGCGGGAGAAAGAAAGAGACCGGGAGAGGGAAAGAGACAGGGATAGAGATCGAAGTGACCGTGATAGAGGGGACAGAGATCGGGGGGAAAGAGACCGCGATAGGTATCGAGAGCGGGACAGAGATCGTGACAGGGACAGAGATAGAGATGATCGGGACAGGAGGAAAAGAAGAAGCAGTCCGGAGGGAGGCAGGAGGAGTATTAGGTAAGATATTGAATTTCTATTTTGTTGAAATAAAATGTGGTAATTTTCTTTCGAAATAATGAATTGAATATTCGAATTATAAGCTGCGAATGTTGGTATTTATTCCCTAAAGACAGTTAGTACTACTTTAGTATAAATAAGGCGGGTTACTCGTCGCTCGAGAGGAGACACAATTAATCGCACATTTATCACAATCTTTATAGCACAATTTAGGATTTCTCAAAAAGCACTTCTCGTGTAAATTCACTTTTATAATATTAACGTGTATGGGTAATGGGTAGTTTGATATCCCGTGATCGTCAGACCTTCGCATTTATAAAAGCTCAAACTTTTTCTGTGGAAGTACCTAACTATAGGTAAAAACAATTGGAAATTACGAAAAGTGGGCCGTGGTAGCTTTGGCAGATATTAGGTAACAAAGTTGTGCTAAATAGCTTATTACATAGGAGGTAGTATGATGATTCACCTCCTCCACTGCCAGACACTTTGTGTGGTGAAAAATATGATTCTGTTTAGTCCGTCAGTTAGATTATCGAAAAATATTGGATACACGTTTTTTGTTTTATTACACTAATTAAAGTTGACGAAGACAAAACGTGTCAAAGGTCATGAGTGGGGAGCTTGTGACGTCACATTTAAGTAAAAAATGTACTTAAATGTGACGTCACATCGACTTCATTTTATGTTTACGTGAAAAAAGAACAATATGTGTCCAATATTTTTTGGAAATCCTATCTGACGGACTACTTAGTTTTTTTTTGTCCATTAACATTCATTTCTTCTGACTGGTCCCGTTCTGCAATCTGTACAGAAAAGCGACGGTATAAAATAAAACCGTTTAAGCCACTAATTAAACCACAATCCTACATTCTTTCCCCTGACTTTATCACTACACGCCAGTTCGACAGGAAAAACAATCTTTCAATGACCATACACACGTTTAGGTACATTCCTGTCAGTTTGCATCTTATCAGTCATACCGAGGGATTGCGTGTCTGTGGATGGCTATAATCCTATAATTTTATGAAGATTGTTGTCATTTAAAAGGATTGTTTCTTTATGGATTTATTTACGCAATAATGGAATTTTACTTTTTACCATTTTAATGTCTTCATCACATTTTTTTTCCATACATTGACTAAAGCTTGTTGTCCTTAGTACTTTAACGTCCTGTTGCCGTACAAACCTTTATTTTTTATTTGCCATAAGGCAGGGTGAGATTCGTAGGTACATATTAATTATTTTATAATGTGCTTGGGCACATTTCTAATATCACCTTTATCGTCTATTTCTTGAAAATCCATTTTATCCTTCCTGGACGAACACAAAATGATAACAAACGAGCGCTCAATCGGACAAATAAACAGGCACTAACTTGATCACATAGCGCGTCGCGTCCTTCGCGACGGGAGGGTAGGCGGGGTTTTAATACCGCCATTCTTTCTCGCTCTTGCAAATCCACTGGCGTTGATTCCGTAAGGATTGTAGATTCCGGCAGGAATGAACGTTAGTGGATGGGCCGCTGTAAGTAAACTATCCAGCAATAACAATCTTATTTGTTTTCCTTCAGACTAAGTGAGCGCGTCCTGGCGGCTGTGCCGCCCATGAGCAAGGAGGAGCGACGCCGCGCCTTCGCTGAGGCCGCCGCCGCCGCAGATGAGTCGCGGCGACAGCGCGAGCGGCTGCAGCACGCCTGGCCTACCTACTGGCCGCAACCTGACGCCTTCCCACAGGTGTGTATGTTCTCTCTCTGCCAGACTGTGCTGCACCTGCAGCAAGGAGGAGCGGCCCGTCGCGGCGACAGCGCGAGCGGCTGCAGCACGCCTGGCCTACCTACTGGCCGCAACCTGACGCCTTCCCACAGGTGTGTATGTTCTCTCTCTGCCAGACTGTGCTGCACCTGCAGCAAGGAGGAGCGGCCCGTCGCGGCGACAGCGCGAGCGGCTGCAGCACGCCTGGCCTACCTACTGGCCGCAACCTGACGCCTTCCCACAGGTGTGTATGTTCTCTCTCTGCCAGACTGTGCTGCACCTGCAGCAAGGAGGAGCGGCCCGTCGCGGCGACAGCGCGAGCGGCTGCAGCACGCCTGGCCTACCTACTGGCCGCAACCTGACGCCTTCCCACAGGTGTGTATGTTCTCTCTCTGCCAGACTGTGCTGCACCTGCAGCAAGGAGGAGCGGCCCGTCGCGGCGACAGCGCGAGCGGCTGCAGCACGCCTGGCCTACCTACTGGCCGCAACCTGACGCCTTCCCACAGGTGTGTATGTTCTCTCTCTGCCAGACTGTGCTGCACCTGCAGCAAGGAGGAGCGGCCCGTCGCGGCGACAGCGCGAGCGGCTGCAGCACGCCTGGCCTACCTACTGGCCGCAACCTGACGCCTTCCCACAGGTGTGTATGTTCTCTCTCTGCCAGACTGTGCTGCACCTGCAGCAAGGAGGAGCGGCCCGTCGCGGCGACAGCGCGAGCGGCTGCAGCACGCCTGGCCTACCTACTGGCCGCAACCTGACGCCTTCCCACAGGTGTGTATGTTCTCTCTCTGCCAGACTGTGCTGCACCTGCAGCAAGGAGGAGCGGCCCGTCGCGGCGACAGCGCGAGCGGCTGCAGCACGCCTGGCCTACCTACTGGCCGCAACCTGACGCCTTCCCACAGGTGTGTATGTTCTCTCTCTGCCAGACTGTGCTGCACCTGCAGCAAGGAGGAGCGGCCCGTCGCGGCGACAGCGCGAGCGGCTGCAGCACGCCTGGCCTACCTACTGGCCGCAACCTGACGCCTTCCCACAGGTGTGTATGTTCTCTCTCTGCCAGACTGTGCTGCACCTGCAGCAAGGAGGAGCGGCCCGTCGCGGCGACAGCGCGAGCGGCTGCAGCACGCCTGGCCTACCTACTGGCCGCAACCTGACGCCTTCCCACAGGTGTGTATGTTCTCTCTCTGCCAGACTGTGCTGCACCTGCAGCAAGGAGGAGCGGCCCGTCGCGGCGACAGCGCGAGCGGCTGCAGCACGCCTGGCCTACCTACTGGCCGCAACCTGACGCCTTCCCACAGGTGTGTATGTTCTCTCTCTGCCAGACTGTGCTGCACCTGCAGCAAGGAGGAGCGGCCCGTCGCGGCGACAGCGCGAGCGGCTGCAGCACGCCTGGCCTACCTACTGGCCGCAACCTGACGCCTTCCCACAGGTGTGTATGTTCTCTCTCTGCCAGACTGTGCTGCACCTGCAGCAAGGAGGAGCGGCCCGTCGCGGCGACAGCGCGAGCGGCTGCAGCACGCCTGGCCTACCTACTGGCCGCAACCTGACGCCTTCCCACAGGTGTGTATGTTCTCTCTCTGCCAGACTGTGCTGCACCTGCAGCAAGGAGGAGCGGCCCGTCGCGGCGACAGCGCGAGCGGCTGCAGCACGCCTGGCCAATAGCTAAGTCTACAAATATCGGGTCTAGATTTGTTTAGAAATTTTAGTTGAACATTACATCATAGTTTGCTTTTTTTCTACAGCAAATGTTCCCGGGCGGCATGGTTCCCAACGGACCCAACATGCTGGGCAATATGCCCAACATGCCCAATCTGGGCAACTTGCCTAACATGCCCAACCTGGGCAACTTGCCCAACCTGGGCGGCATGGTGATGGGTGTGCCGGGCCTGGTGCCCGACATGCCGCCCGACTGGTTGCCGCACGACTTCCCGCCCGCGCCGTTCTGCCCGCCCTTCTGTATGCCGCAACCTAAGTGAGTATTGTAATCTTCTAAGCGTGTCGATGGTAATCTATAATTAGTCGCCCAGAACGAACCTACGAGTTTGGCAATGTCACTAGCATCCAGAGTTCTGCCTACACTCTTTAGGAACTGACCAGGCCACACTGGACACATATGATGTCTCATTGTTGGTGGAACAGCACCACATTTGCACTCTAAAATCCTACCTCCTTTTTCTGTCACTAACCTGTTGTACGTATTGTATTTTAACCGTTTATAAATATCACAATATTGCATATCACTAGATAAGATCCATTTCATTTCATTTTTTTTTTCTCTTTTTCTAATTTTTATTAGTTGTAGTGTTAGTTTAACGATTTTTATGTGTGTGTTTTGTCCCGTGCAGGCTAATAAATGCTTTTTTTTCTTTCTTTCATAAGTTATTGACATAGTTACGGAACTACAGTTTATACAAGCTATGACTAACTATAACTCTTGTGTCCTCAGTATGATGGGTATGCCCGGGTTCCCGATGGGCGGCTTCATGTTCGGTCAGCAGGTGGGACCGCCGGGCCAGCCGCCCTTCCCACAGCTGTCTACACAAGCGGACCAACTGTCGGTAAGTACCAAGCGGCCTTGGATTCAATATAGGACCAAAAATTAAGGCTCCAGGCATGGGCGTGCGCCCCTAAGAGGCAATTAGGCTAAGCCTACCCTACCAACTGGGCATTCATTTTAACGAACTAACTATGTAATAAAATATCACATTATGTACAAAATATATAAAAAAAGTTCAAACTCCTGTTAGAATACTTATAGCAATTTGTCGCTCCCGTGTCACGCAACTAACACTTTATTGGAAGTTACTACAAAGGTTGGAGCTCCGCCGGACAGGCAAGCACTGGACTTGCCTTAAACCCATTGATAATTTTACGCACACATTGGCACATTGGTGCATATTTTCGTGTGTATGAACTGCACACATGTATAGATTGCAGTAATTTTAGGGCGGTAACTCCTGCGAGTGTAGCTGGGCTGCTGGGCTGTGATTGGCTGCTACAACACAAGGCCAGGATTCAAGGTGGATGTTCTTTAGCCCGCGAAATTCAAATTTCCTTACGTTTTTTGCAATTTGCAAGCCAGTGCTAGGGTGTATGTTCAATGTTGATTAAAATAATGATTCCTGGGGGTTATTGGCGCGTATTATTATTATAATAATCAATAATATTATTGTTATTATATTTTACTTCATGGGTGTCGTTTTTGTGGTTTTTGGGGTTGGTGATAATGAAAATGAGGTCAAAATGAAAATCCAAGATGGCGCCGATGAAAATTTTCAGTTTTTTCTTCATGGGTGTCGTTTTCGAGGTTATTGGGGTTGGTGATAATGAAAATGAGGTCAAAACTAAAAATCCAAGATGGCGCCGATGAAAATTTTCAGTTTTTTCTTCATGGGTGTCGTTTTCGAGGTTATTGGGGTTGGTGATAATGAAAATGAGGTCAAAATGAAAATCCAAGATGGCGCCGATGAAAATTTTCAGTTTTTTCTTCATGGGTGTCGTTTTCGAGGTTATTGGGGTTGGTGATAATGAAAATGAGGTCAAAATGAAAATCCAAGATGGCGCCGATGAAAATTTTCAGTTTTTTCTTCATGGGTGTCGTTTTCGAGGTTTTTGGGGTCGCTGATAATGAAAATGAGGTCAAAATGAAAATCCAAAATGGTGCAGACGAAAATTTTTTTTTGCTATCATTATGTCGTGGCCTACCCTTCGTGGAATACTACTGCACGCCACTGGCTCCAGGTCAGAGTAAAACCACTAAGCTCGAGATGGTCAGTAATCGGGAGGGAAGACTGCAAGAATCCATTAGGATTTAAGAGTGTCCATGGAGTTTCTTGCCCGTTCTTCTCCATAGAGATCTACTAGGGATACTAGGGAATGGGCAACTACAGTATTTTCACAGTTTTTATGTCTTGTGATTGGGACTGTAGGTACATTTAATATTCATCTTTGTTTCGACAATTCAAAAGTGCCTGGAACTGGCCTACTTGAAATAAATGCTTTGATTGATTTAGATTTTAAAATTTTATGATCAAATTAATCCTTGTATTCCTGGAAATACCTCGTTTTATTACTATATTTTTCCACTTTCTAGGGTGCAGTATCTGATGACCCTAAGGACATAGTGCTACCATCTCTATGGCGCAGCGCTACAGACCCGCGCGGGCGCACTTACTACTACCATGTCAAACTCAGACAGCCGCAGTGGATTCCACCGCTCATGCCTAGTGAACCTGGTACGTAGCTCTTAATATGTATTAGCTATAAATATTAAAAAAAAAAAAAAAAAAAGCAAAAAAGAACAAGTTGGGGAAAATAAATTATGCATCACATCCACACAAAACAAATCAATCGTTCATAGAAGCAAAGCTGGGCATAACATTTGCACTGAAGGTGCGCGTTCCATTTTGTTTCCAATGTGTTGTGTTATTTTAGTTGTAAATATTTTCTCATTTGTTTTCGATTGCACCTACTGTGTATTGTCTCTGCATCACCCTAAGATAGACTGCTAGAAAATGCCCAAGGCATTAAATCCGCCTTTGTACAGTTTTTACGTGTGCATATAGTTTTAATAAATAAAAATATAAATGTTTTCAAAGCATACAGATAAGATGGCGGTATAATTCATGCCACAACAGCTGCTTGCATTGCCTGCTTATTACCTTCGAATATCTTCTCGTATTATACAGGGTGTAAAAGACCTCATCAGGAAGCCGTCAACCAAGCATTCTGTACATCAAACTTAAAACTACGCAAAAATTATTGATGGGAAACGACTTTATTTTTGGGGTGAAAAATCATGTTTTGTGGTAGAACTCGAATCTAACGCACTCAAAACATTGTGCTGATGGATGGATTGAAAAGTACGGGGGTCGTGGAGGTGTTTAAAGTAAAAATCTTAGGTTAGGTTAAGGAACAAATGCCTTTCGGCTTCGTTAAGAGGTTTTTTTACACCCTTTATACCTATCCTTTTCCTATATTCGGTTTAGCTTCCAGTCCCTGGAAGCAGCAGAATACCAGTATTATTTACATAAAGCGACTGCCCATCTGATGTCCACAACCCGGTTGATTGGGCTGGTTTTCAGATTTCTGGGCTTCTGATTACCCATAACTACTGTCAGATATCTTCAAATTACATGTGACGTCCTATTCCGTAAGCACAATGTTGAAAAATGTTTTGTTGTGTAGAAGAGAGTTCATCAGAGGAGGAAGAAGAACCACCATCCTCAGGACTGGACAGTCCATTAGTTCGACGGCAGACCAAGGGCAAGGTGGTGGAAGGAGTCAATGGCATATACGAAGGTGGGGACACTGACTGTATGTATTTGTAGCATATTTATTGTACACTCGCGGAACGAAAAGATTCAGCATTCAAATACTTTCGCGTTTTGCGTGCAACATGACAAGTTTTCGAACAGTCATGTTGACAGTGGTCAGTGAAATTACATGTTGAAAGTAAAATACATTATGTCGTGAAAGTGCTTAATATTTTCATTCCGTGATTGTGCCTTATTTTTGTTCAAAGTGAAAAGCAAATTAATGCTGTCCTTCAATTTCATTTTTCTTTTTCGTTTATTTTGAAATATTTAGTTTTCCTAATTATTTTCTTAGATATTGTATTACGTATTGTATTAGACGGAATAACAATCTTCTACTAATTAAATATACTCATTTATCAATACCGTAGATTATATTATAGACTTTGCTTTCCACACATAACGCTGCCATTTTCACTCAGATCATTTTATCATATCACTTTCTATGTGTCTGATTACAGTGATAAAGGAAGACAATCACAATGGTTTGATTCCTGACCATGCGCTGGTCAGTATAAAACCACGGAAACGAAGACCAGGACTAGTCTCCGAAAGACCTATTAGCGTGAGTGTTATAAATATTTATACATTAGACATTGTACAGTTATTATCTGTGCTTTAGACGATCTTGATTTTTTTGAGCTTGATCTAATGCCAATTAATTCGAGTCACTCGCCTAATCAAATGTTTTTTTCTGTGTACTTCGTAATTGGCGTAATTTTCGATTACTTTTCTATGTTAATGTACTGTCAGCTGTGAAGCTACCTTTTATAAATAAAATAAATAAATAAATTGATAGTGGCAATGTCAAAATGACCAGTTATTGCACAGTATAAGTATTTTTTAGCCTTGTTCCTTGCTATTGGATCAAAGTCTGCAAAGTTAGATAACATTGATTTGGATATTCACTATCCCTTACCTTGCAGTGCAGTTGTACCTGTTTTCATACTTCAGTTCACACCAGGAACTACCGAAAAAGCTGAACCAAAGTTAAAAGAGAGGGGAAACGATCCTCGTCCGGGTCGCTCGCTCGCTAGCTGTCGTTGTGGCCTGCGCTTTAATCTCGGCCTCGTATTAAGTCCTATGTAGTTATCAAAAGAGACCAATTCTCTCCTCAATAACTCAACTTTCTCCCTCCAGCCTCGCACTGAAGAAGACAAGCTAGCCGGCAGACTAGAAGTGAAACGGTACAAGCAAACAAAAGAGAAGTTACGTCGTCGCCGCGAGAAGATCTTGCAGAAAGTGCGACTACTTGCTGCTAACAAGTCGCAGAGAAAGCTCAAAGGCAGCATGCTGGATTTGAAGGTCAGTTGCGTAGATCTTAAGGACTGTTTTCGTGTGTCGTCTATTCAGTCTACATCATAGGTATCATCCTCTTTTTCAGATTCCACTTTATCGTTCTCTTTCTCTTTTATTTCTACTTGTTTGTGTTTTGTACTATATATTTTTGTGTTATGTTTTTGATAATCACAAAAAATAGTTGCAAAATGATTGTATGCGTGAGTTAGGTGTTCTATACATGTTTGGGTCTTCATGACTTGGCACAGCCGAGCGGCTTCATCGAATATATGTGGAAAAAAGCAGGTCGGCTTAGCTCGAATTGCACTCGACTCGAACATGATTTACGACTGCCAGACGCCAGACTTGCGACGGTTGATGCCGAACGGAGTCTGTCGATCGTAGAGAGCAGATGTGTAAAAATTAAAAGTAAAAATTACTGCCGAATCGTTGTCCGATTCGGCACGTTTTCTTCGGTGTTTAGTACCTCTAGCTCGACATATTTTCGTCTTGTGGCTAAAACAATAGTCATTTACAGTTTTCCATCGGTGGCACATTAGTAAATTAATGAAATAATCCATCTAGTCGTAAACTTACTGTACTCTTTAAATAACTTAACTTAAAATGACACTTACGGGATATCTTCCGTGATTAGCGTTTATTTTGGGCTCCCGATATCCATAAAAAAAAGGAATTTCGAGAAAATATCGGGAGCTCAAAATAAACGATACTCACGGAAGATATTCCGTAAGTGACATTTTAAGTTTAGTTATGAACCGTGATAGCTTAAAACAGTGTTTATATAAATTATTTTTTACGCTTCTGTAACACAAGTCTTTTCTTATGAACTCTTGTTATAACGTACAACGTAGTGTGTTAGTGGTGTGTTTTCTAATCTTAATTGTTGCGCTTGACTTACATCCCGTCATTTATTGTTAATGCTAACCAATAAGGACTCGGAAAAAGATAAAGAACGGGAGAAAGAAAAAGAGTTGGAAAAGGAAAAAGAGAAACAGCTAGAAAAGGAAAGGAGAATAGAATTAGCAAATAAGCAAATAGAGTTGGAAAAGAAATTAGAAATGGAACAGCTACAGCTGCAGGAGAGAAAAGAGTCAGAGAAGAAACAAGAAGCTGAAAACAAAAAGGTATATTTGTCGCAGGCGTTTAGGATAAAATCATACATTTCATCGGCTGTCGGTTAGTTGGCGCCGTGTAGCAAATATAGTTTTTAATGTACTATCGAGGACACTCTCGCCTGATCACCACTTGGCTTCCATACGTTTTTTCAAGGGTGACCACTGAAAACCAGCGCTGTGCTGTGGGCTCCCCATAGCACAGCATCATGCTGAGTGGCTTAACCTGTTTGTCGCACTCACGACGTGCTAGCTGTCAACTTCTTTCTTTTTTGTTTCTGTTCCGTTCTGTTATATGTTAAACGTCTTGTAAGCTTTGTACCTATGTTTTGCACGTCATGTGCCTGCGGCAAATAACAATTTTTTCTTTCTTTCTTTCTTTCACTAAGCTAATTTTTGCTTGCACTTACAACATAGAAACGCTCTCCAGCAACGCCCCGTTGACTTTGTCTAGAAATAGTTAATGAAAAGATACCGATCGGCCGAGCGCACTGACGACGCACGCCAAACGAGAGTTATTGATATTTTGCGCGCCAAAGTCGACGTTTTCCTAATAGGCCTAAACTTTAAGGGGGCGTGGCTCCGGCGCCTCCGCATGATTTGAGCGAAAAAAAATTAACTGATCAGGCGGAAAAGACCACGACTGTACCATATACTTCACCGCAGGTTTCATGGTGTTGGTTATCAGACAGCCTAAATGACATGTCTAAAACAATTCGATATAAACGCCTTCAACAGATCCAAGAAAAACGTATTATTTTAAAATGTGTTACATAAACTTTTTCCGAATGTCTATTCAATTTACTTTTGTTAACTCCCATGTCAGTTTCAAGACTTCTTTGTTACTTAGAGGGTAGACGGGACGTGACGCATAAACGATTAACACGTATTCAGCATTCTGAAGCCCACATATAGGGAGACTGGTAATTAGTGACCGATACCTAAACACGTGATTCAACTCGTGATAACAAACAACTTTTACTATGGGAACTGAAATCGCGGAAAAAAAATCTGCTTTTCAGTCAATTTTGACCAGTAAGGTCCCGTTTCCACTATGTCGTGACGACAGATAATCGTGTAGTTTTAAGTGTCGTGGCTTGTGTATTTAAATGGAGGCGTTCACATATAGGATGGCGCTATTACTGCCGTCCATGACTTTTTCCAACTAAAACAAATGATAAATTAATCGTCACGACATAGTGGCCTTAGGCGAACATAAATTACTGAACAGCAGATTTTTTTTCGCGATTTTAGGTTTGGTCCCATAGTTAAATTTGTTTGTTATCATGAGTACAATCACGTGTTTAAGTATCGGTCACTAATTACCAATCAGACTATATATATTTTTCATCGGTAATGTTGGCCCAAAAAGCGGTGGCGAGACAATTTGGACGCGGACCACGAGGGCTGGTCCGAGGAAGCACGGGAAAAGAGCACATGGATTCTTCCATGTGCTCTGGCATTGGGGGAGGCCTTTGTCCAGCAGTGGGAAAGTACAGTCTAAATAAAAAAAAAAATGTTGTAACAGTTAATGCCTCAATGTTCCTTGCACACTGTATTTATATCAAAAGGTAGGTTAATTAATAAGTAGACCTAGAAAATATAGACTAGATTAGAACAGCTTCACAAAACGACTTATCGAAATGTTGTAAAAAACCTCTAAACGAAGCCGAAAAGCACTTGTTCTCCCCGTCATTGCTATTATTTTTTGTTCTACACCATACCTGGGAACGTTCTAGTTACGGAGATATTGGGGGTCAAAGTTCCAACTTTTTGACAATTTTTTTTTTTTATTCAAGTTTTTTTATGTAAGACTTTTACTTTAAACACCTCCACGACCCCCGTACTATTGAATCCATACATCAGCACAATGTTTTGAGTGCGTTACATTGAGTTCTACCACAAAACGAACTTTTTCACCCAAAAAAAAAAGTCGTTTCCCAGGAATAATTTTTGCGTGAAGTTACTTTGTCTGATGTACAGAATGCTTGGTTGACAGCTGCGTGATGAGGTTGTTTACACCCTGTATACTGCTATACTGCTTATAGTCACGGATCTAGTCCAACGAATATAAACGTTTTAAAGTACATGTTCTAACTCAAACAATCTTTACAATAGCAAATGGTGGAGCTGGTCGACTCTGAAACTGACTCCGAAGACTCCTCAAGCGATGAACCTGCCCCGGCACCAGCCCCAGTTGCAGTAGAAAAACCAGTCGAGAAACCCATTGAACTAGAAGAGTCCCCATCTCCTGTAGTGGTGGTACCACATTCTCCATCACCAGTTGATAATAGCAATGTGATGAGCGCTGAAGAGGTCGCAAGAAAGATTAAGGAGCAGTTCCGGTGCAGCATGGCGCGGGTTATGGTGCAGCATCTGAATCCTTACAGGCATCCGGATGCACCGGCTGCCAGGATCACGTGCACGGCTGATTTTAAACATTTAGCTAGGAAGGTGAGCTCATATTCATAGTATTTTTACAAAACTACCCAAATGAAGAGTGTACTTTTCAGGGTTCATGTATATACTACCGAGTTCACTGATTGTCGACCACTTTTCACCCTTGTCTTTCTTCCATGATAACTGGTTGCAGTATTACTTACTGAGCATTATGTGAAGCGTCTAACTAAAGATAGACGGTTGGATGTTGTGGTCTGACATGCAGCGATTGATGCCACACATTTCTACACGTCTTCATCCCCATGTCCTTTTGATCACTGCTACAGATGACCAGCTAAGATAAGCAATAACCATACATTTCACCAGAAATCATGAATCATAAATGTTCTCCCAACTATATTGGGGTCGGCTTACAATCTAACCATCCGATTACGTTCTTTTAATATGTTCCGGCAGCTGAATACCAGTATTTATTTATCAGTTTCCACCATAGTCGAACTAAAGACGGGGAGAATGACCTTCTAACCTGTAAAATATTTACCTCGTAATATGTTTTTAACACTAACATGTTTATTTCCTTCACAGCTAACACACTTCGTGATGCTAAAAGAACTGAAACACTGTCGCACCGTCGACGAGCTAGTAGTCACCGACTCCGTTCGCTCGAAAGCGAAGATGTTCGTTAAGAAGTACATGGCCAAGTTCGGGCCGGTCTACAACCGACCGGCTGAGGAAGTGGACTAGCGCAGGAAGGCCGCCAGGCGGCCGAAAACCTAGCGCTTGCAACGCGTCTGGCAGTAACAGAGCGTCTGGCAGAAATAGACCCGTTGAAGTGAAGATGTATCACTTGCAGCGACTGATTGAGCTACTCTGTCAGACACTACGTGCTAATCTAAACTAAGAGATATACATAAACTGCTTTATACATTGATCAATTGAAAAGTGCACCCGATTCATAGTTTGTGTAATAATGACAGTGAATGTATTATTCTAGGTCGTCGAATGGACTGACGGTATAATAGTTAGATTAAGAGTCAGACTGCAGACTTTCTATCGGCCGATAGTTAAGTCAAGCTGTTAATCAGTATGTACTATTACAAAGTTTCGATATCGGCCGATAAATCAGTTTGATGGGGTACACGATTGCCTCCAAACTATACTGTCGGCCAACTGCTAGATCTGTATAGGGCTCTTATCACGCGCGCACACTTGCCGATTGTTTAATCTGTGAACTCTGCGTGCGCTCTCTTCAAAAGCCACCTACCAATTCTTCGAGCGCAGACGACCGACTGTTGGTCTGGTTGGCGCAGTTACCACCAACCCGACCGTTTAGTTGGCCCAACCCGACTTAACTATCGGCCGATAGAAAGTCTGCCGTCTGTGGACACTCTAAAATAAAAACACTATTTAATTTAGTAAGGATGTAATTCACAGTCAATATATGTCCGTTAGACACGTGCATGTGATTCTAGATTTTGTATGACGATCGTTAAGTTTTCCAGTGATTGTAAACGAAAAATTTGCAGGACAAAGTAATTAAGATTGAAGAGATACTGTTTAATGAAATGGACTTCGAGTTTCGAGAAATATGTACGGCATAGAAAAATTTAAACTGAACTAAATTGTAAATATAGCATTATAAGTCCATAAGCTCGTATCTTATTTTATAAGAAACTCCTCTTTAGCGTTTAAACTGTATTATAAATTAGACGATTCTATGTTCTTAGACATGATTTTAATATATGTTCACGGGATAAATGCAAGAGAAAGTATTTATGGTAATATTATACTATGATCTCTGGTTTTGCTAATACACGATCGCAACTCGAATATGAACTGCAACGGTTTAAGTACACAGTATTATAAATAGGTTTTATGTTGTATACTGCGTTTTATGTCTCGGAATGTTGAGACGAAACTGATTTTATAGAAAATGTCGAAAGTTGACTGGATGTCACTACATAATATTATCTACTTGTTGTTATGAGATGGTCATATATATACGTACATCTTATGTGCTTGTTTCAGTAGACTGATTTCTATAGAACATTTTAAATTGCAATTACTAGATAAATATACCTAACACTAAGGTAATATTTGATTTCAAATTATAGATTGATTCAGAATTATTGTTATTAAAGTAGCTGATCATTTCAAATATTATTTTTAGCCCAATGGCATTTTTTAAAGTAATAAAGTATCATGTATTAAATTAAGTACAATAGACTCAATTCGCAGAGTTCAGTCTGAGGATGTACTTTTCACAGAAAAATGTTATATTCTATTATTAAATAATGCCCAAAATTAATAAGGTATCCCAATTCCAACCTTGATCTGTACTCTTTCATAATTATATCTTCCTGATCTGTGGAACTAACTTGAGCATAGTTCAGTCGCGCTTCATCCGAAAATAAGCCTTATAAAGCTAATGTGCAAATTCCTACAAGCGACTGTGATCAAGCATATGACACGAAGAAGAACAATAACTTCATGCGAATAAGGTTCGTTTCTGGATGAAGCGCTTCGCTCTATAGTTTTGTATATAAGACTCAGATTAGCAAACTCGGCCGTTGATTGGTTACAGACAAAGATTGGGATCACGATTGGGATCTTTATTTTTTATTAATGTGCTTGTGTTCCAATGTAGGGTAAATGCCTCCCATCCTTTTTTCCAGCCTTCTCTCTAGAACTGTTTACGATTAGGGCTAAGGCCCGTTTTCTATAACTTACTCACGTATAACTGGGGAGCTTGTGGCTAAATAATAACAGCCACTCGGGTCGATCTTTAGGTTAAGCCGTGCTTGCCTAGGTTGGTCTGTGGATGGGTGACCACCCATTACATACCGAGTTTCCTCCGTGCCTCGGAAAGCACGTTAAGCAGTTGGTCCCGGCTGTCATTTGTGATCTTTGACAGTCGTTGCAGGTAGTCAGTGGTCCAAAAAGTCTGACAACCAGTCTTACCAAGGGGTATCGTATTACCCAGACCTTACTGGGTTGTGGAGGTCAGATAGGCAGTCGCTCCATGTAAAATAGTGGTATTCAGCTGCATCCGGTTAGACTGGAAACCGACCCCAATAAGGCTAGGCAGATGATGACTCACGTATAACTGTCAGTTAATATGCCACGTCTCGAAGCTGTTTCTATAAACAAAGTTAGCTTGAAATATCCTATCCGTGTCACCTACCTGTCACTTCATCATCATCATCATCATCATCATTTCAGCCGAAAGACGTCCACTGCTGGACAGGCTTCCCCCAAGTGTCGCCACATTGACCTGACCGGTCCCGTGCGACTCGCATCCAACGGATTCCCGCAACCTTCACCAGGTCATCGGTCCACATAGTGGGAGGTCTTCCAACACATCGTCTTCCGGTTCGCGGTCGCCACTTCAGAACTTTTCGGCCCCATCGGCCATCCGTTCTGCGAGCAATGTGCCCTGCCCACTGCCACTTAAGTTTGGCAATTCTTCTGGCTACGTCGGTAACCTTGGTTCTCTTGCGGATGTCTTCATTTCTGATTCGATCGAGCAAGAAAACTCCGAGCATAGCCCTCTCCATTGCCCTTTGGGTGACTTTTTAGCCTTCTGATAAGGCCCATTGCGAGCGACCACGTTTAGGTCCAGTATGAATCACTGGCAACACACCACTGTCACTTGTTTCATAGAAAAAGCAAAGAAAGATTTTGTGTGACGTTTTGTTTCTAACCGTCTGTAAATGTCAAACAGACTGCAACCTACCGAAACCGAACAGTAAGTTATTGAAAATGGCCATAGGATGCGTTATTTATTAATTGATTAACTAGCCAATGACAATACGACGTAATTTAGATTGATCACTGTATGACTGTACGGAGACGATGAGATTTTCTTACTATTTGACACCTTAACTTTCTGCTCTAGCAAACAGAGAATATAAAGCTTGAACTGCTTCCGCTTGTAACGGCATCCGCAGTGAAAAATTATATTTAAAGAAATACTGACTATTAGATTATGTAAGTAGAGATAGTTGCTTGCAACCGCAGTTGCGGAACAAAACCAAACAAGAGTTTGTCGTGAAATTATATAGTAAGCTGATATATGAAATTATGTAAGTAAAAATCTCCGATATTGAGATAGTTTTTATGCGATTCACCATGTTGTGTGTAAATAGTTGTAAATACGAGTGACATAGAACTATTGTCTGTTCGAGTTATAGAGTGAACGATTTTATTTTTATGTGGTAGATGAGTGGACGCGGCTATCGCGTCTCTGACGAACGATTTCATACTTTAGTTTGGCGATCAGATCGAAGCCGTCGGAACAAATAAAATGTTATTTCTTTTAATATGATCTTGTTTTATTTATTTACTAGCAACCCGCCCTCGCTTCACTCTGGTACAATGACAAAACATCGAGATTTATATGCGACAACAGCTCCACCTATCGGGTCCAAAACTAACTTATTTTTTAAAGTGGAACCAGCAACCATACAGATTCACACAATTTGGTGGTTTCGGAGATAACCGTGTAAGAACAAAGTGACACGTGATTTTTTTATTAAGGACTCGAATACCACGACATCAATGAATTAAATAAATCCGATATTGCCGAATTTAAAATTACTGATTACATTACCAAGTACCTACATACAGAAAGAAAATGCATTTATTTGGCACACGCCACAAGTGCAATATAAATAAGAAATGTGACGCAACACTGCAACGCCTGTAATCCCCAAGGATAAGAGAGAGGTATACACCCATATTTCGCCATTTATGTTTAAGTCGTCAAGTGCATTGGACATGTCATTTATTATTCTAACGTAAATTAGAGCTCAACATTGTAAATGAGTAAAACAGTTGCATGCGACTGTACATCTTTACACTAAATAGACCAAGAGCAAGGTTTAATGGTTTCAAAGAAGTTTAAGCCACTCTAACTTAATAATTAAAAACATTAAACATGTATTTAATAGAGAATTTATCTCTTTCGGTCATTTCTAAGGACTTTAGACCGATAAAACTAGAAATATATTACACATATTAATAGAAATATTTTTCCTTGGCAATTTTTCGTGAACTCTTCGATCTAGCTCTTGGACTATACCTTAATAATTGAACTCATTATATCTTCTGAACTAGGACCCGATTAAATCTGTAACTTGGCGACTAATTTCGACTAATTAGCGAGTAAATATGGAAGAAAACATCTTCGCTAGGTGCCCTAGTTTTTGAGATATAAATGTGGCCCTGCTGGGGTAAACTCTCTCCAGCAGGGCCACCTATAAACCCTTATATCTTTTGAACCAGTGACCGACCAATTCTGATATTTGGCGACTAATTTCGACTAATTAGCGAGTAAATATGGGAGAAAACAGATCTTCGCTAGGTGCCCTAGTTTTTGAGATATTAATGTGGCTCTGCTGGGGTAGGCTCTCTCCAGAAGGGCCATCTATACACCCTTATATCTTTTGAACCAGTGACCGACCAAATCTGATATTTGGCGACTAATTTCGACTAATTAGCGAATAAATTTTAGTGTTATTAAAATTAAAATCCCTGATGGTGGCTCTGCCAGTGTCAGCCACACATGTAATAATGCCAATGCGTGCCAATGCCACCAACCCGTGCATCAACCAAACACAAATTCAGACTACGTGGCTGTCATTGAGAAATTCCTGGTGGAAAAACTCAATAACGCTTTGCCCGACCGAAGAATCGAACCCAGGACCCCAAGCCCAGCAGTCGCGCTGGAGATCACTAGGCCAACGAGGTAGTCAGAGGCAGAAATTCGAAAAACAGGTTTCGTATAGTTTAAAACTTAAACTGACTCGACTTAGACTTAAAACAAACAAAATGTTTTAATCATACCACCTTTTTATTTCGGCTATAAGTAACTACTTCTGAAACCAAAATGACTCGTCAGGTTTATCTTTTACCTACACTTGATAAAAACAACAGATAAATGTATCCTTTGATGGCCAGGTTAAGTAGTAGTTTGCTGCTGCCTCCAAAACTCTTCACGATTTTCCAAAAACCGTATAGCTTCTTCCGCTTGTCTCGTGACTACGTCGTTCTTTTTATCTGCTATGGCCAAGTCTGGATTCTTCAGCAAGTTTTCCAGGTAGATTTTGTCGGAATACAATTGTCCCAGAACTGGTTTAGCCGATTTTGACCTCTTCTTTTTCGATGGTTTCACCACTTTGACGGACCCGATCGTGTTTTCTATGGCCTCCTGAAAATATTAATCTCGAGTTAGTAGGTAGGTAGATTACCCACTTGTTGCAGGCTCTACTTTTGTCCAAATTCAATTTCTATCGGAATTACTTAGTTTTTCCTTGACTTTTACGGTATTGCTTTGGCGTATAGTAGGGTTAGTAGGTTTATAGTAGGTAGGATATACAGGGTGAATATTTCAAATGGGCTTGCATTGGCCCGATTTTGACAATAACTAAAACGGCATCATTGGAGTTTAGGAGTCGAATGCATCGTCTTCAAAATAGCATCTTTAAAAAAAACATGGTTGCATGCTTTTGCTGTTGGTCTAGAAAATTTTAGGTTCATACCTACCGCTAAAATAAACAATAATAATTACTATCATTACCTGCGCTTTCTGCACTCCAAGTCTAAAATCATTCAAGTCTGGTCTCGCCCGTAGACCTCGATGATAGTGCACGAGGCTCATCTCGAACTCTCCGCAGTAGTACAGGGCTTCGGCCTTCCGAAGCAGGGCCTTCGCGTTCTTCGGGTCAAGTCTCAGTGCTGCCTCCGCGTCGACCAGCGCTGAACGAGGCTCTCCTAGCAGGAGGTAGCATTTACTGCGGGCGACGTATGCTGCTTTCTCATCAGGGGCCAGTTCGATTGCCTGGAAAGAAGAGAGTTGTTACTTGAGAGTTTTTCGAAGGTAGCGCACAAAGACCACTGACTAGTGGTCTCTTCCTTAAGACCCGTGCATTTTTGAGGTTAAAAATCTTTGACTACAGTTTTTCTTAACTTTCATATCGAAGAAGTGCTTCCTGAGTACAAACTGTGGGACCCCTTAATAGAGACTCTGTACCAAACAGATACCTACACAATATCTTAATAAATAAGAACACCGCATTTGAAATAGCGAAACGCAAACCGAAATATACCTTACTGACAAACAGAACAGCAGTGCGGTATCGCTCCCTCATCATCTCAGCCCTGGCTAGTGCCAGCAGCGTGCCGGCATCTGCCTCATCAGGTAACTGCAACGCGCTACTCCTCTCCGCCTTGTCCTTCAAGTTAAGAGAATGCTTGATGTCCTTAGAACCCATCACCACAGCGGCTGCACGGTCTTTATCAGTGTACAGTTCTTCTTCCCGTCTCCTTCGTTCCCGTTTCGGCTTCCTCTTCCATTTTTTCCTCGCTTTAACGGACTCTTTTCTCTCTTTGACGGTGAGCTTCTCATCTTCGACCTCCTGCTCCCGTCCTTTTTCAGCGGATGGCGGGGCTCGCTTGCTGATCGATGCTTTTTGTATTGGGGCTTCTTCCTCCTCATCGCCGATGCCTACTCGGACGAAGCTTTGTAGGAACTCCTGATCTTTTGTAGATCCAATCCAGTCCATCGGGAATCCGGGAGCTCTGTCTTCCACTAGTTACGTAATGTGTAGGTGTGTGGACAGGCGTCAGTATCGACGCCCCGGCTGTCGTTGTCATGGTGACTGAATGTGTTTTCGCACCCACTTCTGGCACACTAGTGCTGTATGGGCCGTTCTAAGGGGCGGCCGTGTCGCCGAGCTATGGCTAGCAGTTTGTTCCGTTTGTTTTGTTACTGATCAATGCAGATTTTCATACAAATACCTATTAATATTAAGTATCTTCAATTCAAGTACCAAGATAGGAAAACGATCTGTAAATATAAGCCCTAATTCCTACTTACCATAGATCTACTTATCGCTTCGTCGTACAGCGAGGAAATTGGATTAACACACGATTTTACGACAAATGATGTCTGCTAAATACGTAATGATAAAAATCAACACAAGAAAACATCACATCAGGGCGACCCAATACCCATCAACCGCTACTGTACTGGTTAGATTCTAGATGGAAATCTCAATATCTCTTTGCCCGACCTGGGATTTGAACCAAAGACCATACTTTGCAGTAGCGCTTTATAGACCTTATAGGCAGTTAAAAGTAGCTGCATGAAACTAGTGGCGGGACTTTCATACAAGCCATACTCTTCATCCCTTATAACCAGTAGGTAGAGAAGGTAGATAGGTAAGAGTAGTAACTCTCCATGATCAGTGGCGTAACTAGCCTTTTTGGGCCCAAAACGAAGTTGCACATGCTATGTAATAAATAATAAGTTTATATCGGGTGTGCAGAAATTTAGTTCACTTTTTTCTTCACGTTTTTATTAAACTTTTATGAGGGCCATCCTCAAAAAATTGTTAAAAATTAATATCGTTTGTGGTTCCCCGGGGCCCCCTTCAATCAGGGGCCCTATGCGACCGCATTGGTTGCATGGCTTAGCTACGCCACTGTTCAAGATGTTAGGGTTTCTGAGCAGTCTGCTCACCATAAGGTTTTGCCGTATTGCTGACCCCTAGGCCACTGCATGAAACATCTTGCTTCAGAATAAGTATATCAAATTGATAAAATCGGGTGCTGTATCAAGTTCTCAATGTGTCTATGTAGTAATGATTCTAATGAAAATAGGTACCTACATGGATTCCGGGTTGTAAATAACAAAGCGTAATCCTGCAATAAACTTAAACGATTCAACACTAATTTAATTTACATATTAATAAGCATGAACTTCCGTGACAAACTTAATAGAGCTACGCTTTAAAAACCAAATTAAATCTATTATAATTGAACGACTAATTATTATGAGTACAATCATTATCAAAGCTCAATTTGCAGTGATAAAATTATGCCCGTTTTCACTATATCAACATTTGTGTCCAACTATGTGGCATGTAGAACATTATTTAACGAGACTAAAAATAATAATTATAGTGCATTCAACAGCTGGAGACACGAATAAAAGTAAACAAAGTCGGGTAAAAACAACATAAGTACCAAGATTTGAAGCAGCATCAAATCTGCTACGACCTACGAGTAGGTACTATGATACATGTTGCAATGCTACGTACAACTTGCTACATTGCGCATTGCTACAGTATCTGGCGTAGCGGTTACATTCTATCAGCTACGCCGTAGCACGCGTAGCGGTCGGTGGCTTATTGTTTCACAAAATTACTTTCACGGAAATCGCAATTTCCTAACTCGTACTTATACGCTACGTCACCGACCGCTACGCGTGCTACGGCATAGCGTATAAGTACGAGTTAGAAAATCGCGATTTCCGTGAAAGTAAATTTTGTGAAACAATAAGTGCTTTAATAATATGTATCCTACTTTTTCTATTCTTCTAAATAATTGTACCTTAGCTAATGAATTGAGTCCTCGATCGTAGTTCCCGTTCTTGATATGGCCGGTGGCTTCATCACGATGTTTCTTTGCCTCAACAGGATTTGTGATTGGCAGCTCAGGTTCTTTACCTCGACCCATTGTGTATTATAGCGAATATGGTCTACAGGAATTCCCGTCAGGAGGACCTGTAACAGCATTTAACAAAATGTCAATTTTATACTTTTTTTTTTACAAAATTTACCTATTTATTTATTTAAACTTCATGTACAAGAGTGGTACATATGCGGACTTAATGCCACAAGGCATTTCTACCTCACAATTCAGTAATCTCTGCCTGCGATGTATGTTATATTCACAAATTGTGAAAAAGAACTTTCCTGTTTAACCACCATTCAAGGTAAAGATCGTTGTAATTTACTTAAAATTAATAATTTGTGTAAAATGACCCTTAACGAAGCCAAAAGGAAAGCACTTGTTCTTCCCGTCCGCGACATTGCGATTTTTTTTTGAGTGCGTTATGTTGAGTTCTACCGTAAAACGTGATATTTAACCAAAAAAAAATCCTTTACCAGCAATAATTTTTGCGTAGAGTTACTTAGTTTAATGTACAGTATGGTTGGCTGGCGGTTTCGTCATGGGTTAGTTTACACCTTGTATAGTGCAACAAATGGGGTCAAACATACGACCTCTCACTTCCCAATCTACCGATGCCGCGCTAACCAGAATGAAACCCTGGAACAGCTTTTACGCCACCCACGTTAAATAAAGAAGTAACAAATATTATGATTGAGTAGCCGAAGCAAGCCGATCCAGTTACCAAAAAATGATTAAACTGTCCCCTAAAGTACTTGGTAAATATTTTGCGTAAAGCTACCTTCCTGTAATGTATTAGGTAAATGTTTGCTCAGTCACCGAGTCGGGGCTATGATGGATGATGAGCTGCTACAACAGACCGTTTGCTCGTAAATCTTACTATTTCTGCCTATTCGTTCCGTTCTAATCTGATAATTTTTAGCGTTGGGCGCTGAAGGGAGCGAGCGCCGCGTCGCCGCTAAGTGCTCATAAAGTCGCGGCGCGGCGTGAGGGCGCAAGAGTGAGAGAGATTACTTAAATGTATCGATAGTAAAGCGTTGCATAGAGAATATTTTGATGTAACTAGAAAGTTTTAGAAAAGCAGCTTTGTTGTATCTGAAGTAGCTGCAAGACTACTTTAAAACTTTCAATGTACGAGTAGTTTAGTTCTGACAAAAGTTTTTCTACAATTACTCCCATTTTCATTTTACCGGTTTTGTTGTCAGATATCAACTAATTCGAGTTTACTTATTCAGTATGATTAGACTCTGAATGACAGTATAATAAAAAAAAATACTGAAACTTTTGCCGAGATTGGAGCTATTCAAAGCTACGCTGTTCTCATGGCCCCACTCCAAACCGCCGTAGAACCGTAATCGCTTCCGTGATGATCGCCTATTACTCTCCTCAGCTATCGCAACATCTCCCGTTCAATGTCATCTTTGCTATTACCGACCTCTTTGGTAGAAGGGTGCATTAATTTTACTTTTTATCATACGGAAATGTATCGGTAAATAGTCGTTTTTATTCGGGTTGGTAAAATGAAGCGTTTCGTTACATATCAGACGAAAAATGTTTGCCTTATTTGCTGATACTTACATTGGATTTTAGAAAATTGCTTGGCACAGTTTTTTCCTTAATTTGTGAAGTGTGGTGTACTAAGTAGCTATCTGCGTTGTTATTGCGACGAGAATGTCATAAATTTGAAAAGAAATGGCTAAATGTAAACCAGAGTGCATTTGTAGATAAAAAACCGGCCAAGTACGTGTCGGACTCACGCATGAAAGGTACTATCGTAGTAGGGGAGCCCCCTTCAATTTTTTTATTTGTTGATAGCGGCAACAGAAATACACATTCTATGAAAATTTCAACTGTCTACCAATTACGTATCATGACATACAGCCTACTGACAGACAGACGCGAAACGGACGGACTGCAGAGGCTAAGTAATAAGGTCCCGTTGGTTACCCTTCGGGTACAGAATCCTAAAAAGCACATCCCCAAAAAATAAAACGAAAATATGGAGATTTTCCTGTGACTCAGCATTACACTAATTTGCTTTTTTAAAGTAAATTGCCGTGACATCTCCCACTTGGCCGTCAAGGGAAAATTACTACGCTTCCAAAAATAGCATTATGAACGTTTTTTTGCAAAACTTAATTTGTAATCTATTGCTTCATTCTGCTTGCATTCCGTTGGCTACGTGGTATTTTAAACTTTGTTAGTAGCTTCGTTCGCGTGGCTTAGCTGACATTTATTATAGCGATCAAATTATGTTTTGAACTTTTAAATAATTTATTACAACGAAAATTATATTACATCCCTTAGATTCACGTCATTGGGGGTAGGATTATAAATTTTAAAAGACAGCTGTGTTGCAGCTTGCGGGGTTTGCTGGGGAGTTTGTTTCGCCACTTCTTCGCCTCAGCTAAAGCACTAGGATTTGGCAAAGTGCGCTTGCGTTTTGGGAGACCTCTATTGTAAATTTTGGTGTCAAAAAGATCAGCACTTTTTGAGCGACTTTTATCATTTAACTTTGATTTTGTTTCATTACGAAACATATAGAAAGAAAGTGGCTTTATTAACCGTTTTATGTCCGTAACTTCACCTGCACCTCAGGTCCACTTGAAAACCAGTGTCGGGCACTAGCTGCAGCTCGGCAGTATGCTGAACTGGGCCTATTTGGCGCAGCCGTGAGACACACAATATTATTTCTTTTCTTTTATTTCTGTTTATTTTTAAGTTTTTTCATCATCATCATCATTTCAGCCGAAATACGTCCACTGCTGGACATAGGGCTCCCCCAAGTGTCGCCACATTGGCCGGTCCCGTGCCGTAGTTTTAAGTTTTTATTTTATTCTTATTTTTGTTTTGTTGTGTGCACTGATGCATGTGCCAAATAAATATATTTTCTTTATTTGACACATGCCACAAGTGTTCACAACATTAACCAAAAAAATTAAACCTAAGCCCAAAAAAAAACATTGGGCGTCTTATTATGGCTCTTCCAAATAGGCCCAGTTTAGTAAAATACCGGGTAACTAGTGCCCGACGCTGGTTTTCAACTGGACCTGAGATAGTGAAGTGTAATCTATTAGGTGCTGACGAATTAAATGCAGTCCAAGACGTCTCTTACGTTGTTGCCTGTCAAGTTTCTGTTTACAAAAACATGACAACCATTTAATTTCCCCAACAAACCTGACTGAAAAAATAATGACTTTGATTCACGATTATGCAACGGACTCATAAATAATTGTGTACTAGCAGGCAAGCTATAGCTCATAACTTTGGCATCGGTGGGTGCTCATTATCGTGGATATTATTCATGCAAGGTTGGCAGCTAGTCGGTACACGGCATGCCACATCATACTGCAGGGGCAGGCTATGCAATCGTAGCTGCTCTATTAAGATTTTTGATGGTTAAATTAATGATGTTTTGGAATGAGTGTTAGCTTTTAAGCAAATGCAATGCTTGCTGACGTATAGACCAGGTATTGCTTTTGCTTGTCCAAAGCGATCCTAGGGACAATTTAAAGAGTAAGTCTTTTAAAAGACGCATTTACTAATATTTTTAGGTGAACCATATTTAATTTGTGGAACTACTTTCACGTTCATACTTTTCCGAAGTGTCTCATCAGCTCAAATATTCACATTAGCACCATTTACATGGTATACCACCATGCGTTCATCATAGCTATACGATATCTAGGATCGTGAAACACGCGAGCCCACGATACGGCTCTTTTACGACCACAAAAATAATGAAATTAACCATTATTTGCCCTGTAAACTGGCTCACAACGTCCACGGGTTAACTCAACCGGATCGAACTAGATATCTTTTGGAGATAGCGCATTATTTACTACTCAAATATAGGCGGAATGTCGTTTTGATTTGAATTGATAGCGTTCTGATGAGCACTGTCATTTGTTTTGGACTTTATTGTGTAGTAGAAGGCTTTAGAAGGTTATCTCGACCATCAATCAGACTGCTATGGTTTGGTCTAGTCGAAAAAGGAAATTACGGATATTTTGTTTGTGACCTAAAATGATTGTTAGGTAAATTGGGAACAGAAATCGTGTGGTTGTTTATGGTTTCCCGCTTCGGGTAAACTTCGATTTTCTTATCTACATAATGATTGAACCTGAGGATAAGAACATTGCTTTGAAAGTAACACGATCGTTTCATTTTATCTGAAAGAAGCATCACTTTTCAATCAGTAAATCTACTTAATTTAAAGGAGTCATTTAAAAAAAATGTTTTCTCTTCCTTTTCCCATGTGACCTCGTATTGTAGTACCTAGTCAATCTGTGTACTCTTTTAATACCTACATTTTCAGTAGATGCACAGCTTTTGAGTTTATATGACGAGGATCATATAGGTCTACCACGCACCTCTGATTTTTCGGACTCATGTGCGTATAGAATAATATTATCAATAGCTTCGGTGAAGGAAAACATCGTGAGGAAACCTGCAGCATGTCTCCATGTCTGAGAGATATTTCTCGATGATAAAGCCAATTTAGGGGACCATGGGCGGCATAAAAACTCTGACACCAGGTTAGGCACTAACCAAACGAGAAAGAATGAACTGCAGCCCTCATTTTTTGGTGTGTGATTGATGTAATTTAAAAACTACCAGTCTTACCAAGGGGTATCGTATTACCTTGTTCTAACTGGGTTGTGGATGTCAGATAGGCAGTCGCTCCATGTAAAATACAGGTATTCAGCTGCATCCTGTTAGACTGGAAGCCGACCCCAACATAGTTGGGAAAAGGCTAGGCAGTTGATGAGATGTAATTTATTAACTGGACTCGTAAAGCCTATCAACTGCACCAATAGACTTAGATACATTCTTAACGGATATAGCAAGCAGGCAGACAAATTTCGAATTATGCTAAATTCTGAATAACTGAACTTAAAAACAAACCGACTGTTTCTTCAGGATTCCAAAATAAACTTTACCTTTGTTTCTTCGAATCCCTAGCTGATCACACTCGAATCACCCACGCACTTCGATCAATTAATTAATTTGTTTATTATTAACTACAAAATTAACTATAAAAGAATTAGTTTGACCATATTCTGAGTAGCACCGCACAGGATGTACCACAGTGAGTCACGGTAGGTTGCAGACTGAACCACTGAGCCACTAGTTGATCGGGTTCGACTTACCCCTAATGAAAGGGTTGTTTACACTGTACGATACTGCAGGTCCCACGACTTTGGGTACGATTTGTTATTTTTTAATTTTTGTCTGAGATTTTTGGTCTGCAGTGGAACAGTTAGATTACAGTTAGTATTATAATGATTAAGTTACGGTTTGAGCTTAATGAAGCTCATGGCTACATACGTTTTAGTTCTAAGCTGACTGTTAAATAGAGAATCACAAATAAATCTTAAGTATAGAAAGCTACTAGACAACTATTCACCTCGTTTCCTTTCTTTTGATCATAAGAACAACACGAATAGTCCCTAATTCGTGTAGTTCTAATCGTTAACAAAAATCTAGATTAGTTTACATTTTCTTTTGCTGGCAATTCTCAGCTAGGTTATCCTGGCTTAGCAAATATTCGAAAACTTTTCCCGGCAAAAGTCCTTTTCAAAGCTTCAATAACTAACAGTTAGTAGTAAACTCTAAAACGCCCCAAACTATTAAAATAATCCGATATCTTTTTCCAAACCTTAAATCTGTCGTTGGAGCAAAACAAAATGAAAACGTAATTTGTGAAGTTTCGTCAAAATGAGGTCTTTGTTTATTTTTTGCTACATTACGAGGTACCTGGCCGTGTTTATTTCAATAAAGAAATGAGTAAGGGCACGCAACGTCAATAATGAAGCCTGTAATCTGTTCGCTGCGGAATTTACTTATGAAAAGTTTCGATTTCAGCGAATCAAATTATGCGGTGAACAGAAAATCTCTATTGTGACTAGAAGCTTTATTGATTGCATACCTACTAGGTATACTAGGTAGTGAACAAACGATCAGTTCTTACCTGACATTTATTATGAGGTATTCCTCTAAGTGGTTTAGCTTCGTTTAGGGAAGTACCTATTACCTAAGTAGGTTGTTGCAAAGGCTGAACAACATTCTTTACTCTCATGAGGCATCATGCCAACTTCGTCTACATCATCAAAAATATCATCGTCAAGTTTTGCCTGTCGAACCCAAACGAATTGTTTTAAACCAAGTTTCGACACTTTGACGACATGAAAACCAATGTTTCTGAACAACACGTTGTTTGTTTTTTTTTTTTTTTTTTGAGGTTAATGATGGGTAGGCAGCCTCGCAAAGGGAATCCAATCCCGTGTGTCGTAAAATTTAAACCAGGGATTGTGTTGAAATTGGAACCAATTTGTGGTTCTTCACCAATCAACAATCAATCAATTTGCAATTACTGCTTTGACACTACTCAATTGCAACGCTCTCCCCATGTTTTCAGGCAGTAACGTGTTTTAATTATGGTTCAATGAATATGTGATGCGAAGACTATACTCTATTAAAAAATATATAAATCCTAAAACAGCCTGAGAGATATAGAGATATATAGAGATCTGAGATACAAACTTGTACACATTAAACGGGGTATGTAAAAATCGATCCAACCCAATCTACAGGTAACTTTAGGTAGATTAAAATCCTTACTAACAAAAGTAAAATAAAAAACGTCGAGCAATACTGAAAAACTGCACCGACAGTCGTAACTTTCTATTAACTTTTCCCCAATTTCCAGGTGCTTCCAAACAGGCCCTATGATAAGGCTGTATGGTAGAAAATCCCTTGTACGAGGTGACTTTCTAAGTTGGTGAAATGTTTTCTTGTCACCGCGTTTGATGCACGCAAGGCCGACATAATAGAGTTAATCAGTGTCTCCAAGATTGGCGTTTTAACTTAATGATTGGTTCGTAATAAAGTGAAAAATACAGGGTAAGGTATGGTGACTTCCTGGTTTGATCGTGAGTAATTACAGTGGTGACGTTTCTGGGTTTACCTACGCCATAAATGATCAGGTTAAAATTTTAGGGGTGTCATGGAGACAAAGCCAATTTCAGAGGTGAATATTCCAAGAGGTATTTTTCGGTTCTGCCCAATAAGTCTTAATAGTAATTTTGATACAAGTGAAAAAAGTTTGTTATTGCATTCGAGGCGGAAATAGCACAAGAGCCGTAGTCGAGGGTGTTATTGAGCCGAGAAGTTCCCGCTTTGGTGAAGTCCGGGGACTTCATCAAAGCGAAAACGAGCGAAGATATGCTAAGCGGAAAGGAGAGGACATGCGTGACGGCTAGGGTGTTTCAACCAAAGCTGTGCGGAGATGTGCAAATTGTAGAAGAGGATAAATATGCACGCACGCCACTCGTGTCTTTTGTCGTCTCCGCTGTGCGGTTAACCGTGTGCAGAGGCTGGCCTAAACAATTACGAGACATCTTTGCTCAACCGTTTCCTCTAAAGCTAAGCGGAGACGAGAAGTATAAATAACAAAAGTCTATTGGTGATTTGCAACACATCTCCTCTCCTCTCCTCTCGTCTCGGCTTCTATGAAGTCAGCTCCATAAGCTCCCGTCGACTCGCTCCCTTTTACGTCGAACTTAAACATAACTTAGAACGAAATGACAGGCGTGATTTTGTATCGAAGACTTATTTATTTGTCACATAGAATTAATTTTGACGGGGGCAGCTTGAATCGATCGATTTATGCACCATTGATGGCTCTCGAATAAGTCTTATGGATTTACACTATGAATAAACTAGTTGTTGGCCGCAACTGGAGAGCAGCGCGGTGACCCAGCAGTGGCGGAGCAGGAGGGAGTGTCAGACTTTTACGGACTAAAACCCATCCATGTTCCTTCATCGCCCTTTGTATCCGGGGTCTCGGTATCTCTATCGAACAGTCCCGCAACCCCGGCAGGCATCGGTCCTTGCGGACCCCTTCCTAGCAGTGGCGGCCTCGACTTACGAACAGAAGTCGTGGGTTCGAACCCAGAAAGGCGCATTACTTTGTGTAATTTATTTCATCACCACTGCTCTCAAAACGGTGAAGGAAAACATCGTGAGGAAACCGGCATGTCCTAGAACCAAAAAATTCTAAGACATGTGACATCTACCAATCCGCACTGGGCCCGCGTGGTGGATTATAGCCCATTCCCTCTCATAGAGAGGAAGCCGTGTCCCAGCAGTGAGATCATTAATAGGCTGATGATGATAATGATGATGATGATAACCTGTCACACCTCAGGATATAATTTATCTCTTGCCTTTCATTACAATCCGATTACCCGTTTAGTCAAGCCGTAGTAAGGTAACAAACAAACAGAGTAACATGGATAAAAAAATACACCTCTTATCGCAGGCTCTTTATTTGACACATCAATACATTTAAATATGTAGTTTAGCTAGCACATCAAATAATGATTACTTCTAACATGAACTAATTATAAAAATAACGGCTAAAGTTCTACGAAGGTACAGATTGAGCTTATTATAGATTAAACATCAATATTTTTGGTATGCATTTATTCAAAAAGGATTACAGATTGGATGATAAAATGTTATTCTTACTTAATGAGATTAATATTTAAGACGGTTAGATAGTTATTTAGACACTTAGTAAATGCGTTTAATACTTTAAAATACCATCGAGAGAATATCGGAAAAGATATGATAGGATACACTGTGAATCTTTTTATTTTTGTAAGTACCCTACTTACAGAATGTTATTCTTACGAGATTAATATTTAGACAGTTAGATGGTTACTTAGACACTTAGTAAGTGCTTTTAATACTTTAAAATACCATCGAGAGAATATCGGAAAAGATACAATATGGTATACCGTGAATCTTTTTATTTAGGTACCTTCATATGCAATATGCAATCGTTTCCCATTTAAAGAGATCCACAAAAAGTTCACGGTTTATGTATATGTGACGAGTATATTCTTCAAGACTACGTTTATATAGGTATTAATATAGGATTATATCGTATACTAATATAAAATAATCGAGCCCATAGACAACTCACTTCCTAAACCTTTCAAGATTGACTTACAAAAATTCTTCTTCCGTAATGCACACTTTTAAGTCTTTTCTATTACCACCTGTATTTTCGAGATCCTAAATAAATTATTTATGTTTTCGCAGCCAAGGGTCGTTAGTTTAGTCACCGGACAGTACAATCGTTGGTAGCGGGGTTCGAGCCCGGTCACAAGACACCTCCAAAGTTGCTATCTGTAATGATAAAGATTTTTTTAATTGGTTACCTAGGTAGGTAGTTGTTTTTTGCAATCATCTAATAGGTCCACTATTTCTGACCTGAATTTGTTTCGGTGTTCTCAGTGTCATGATAGGAAAGTACGTTTTCAATCGTCAGCCTATACACAAAATTTTAAGATCCTAACTTTAAAACTAACGGACTTTCATACAAACTTTCATCCCCTATTTACCTCCCTTAGAGGTTGAATTTCGAAAAATCCTTCCTTACTACTTGTCTAAATTATATAGGAAACCACTGTGCAAATTTTCAGTTTTCTAGGTCCAAGAGTTTGGGCTGGGCGTTGATCGCAGGATTCGTGACACTTTTTCGTGCGTGTAGCCGGTGTTCATCGATTTATAAGATGTTATCACGTCAATAAATATCACAATAACAAAAGCCAATCATATGGCTTCACATCGTGGGTGTATTTGTGTGCCTTCCTAATATTTATTTAAGAAATTAGTGCTATATACGAACCTCATTTATCTCATCTACCTCATCTGTTTTCTTTGTGCCTTCCTGGCCGTTTGGAGTTTCAGAAACAGCAGATAGTCTCCTCCTAGACATTGCACTAGCCGACCTCTGGCGCCTTCCTTCAAGGGTCAAATTTGAAGCGCTTGATGTGTTAGACATCCTTCTCTTCATATTAAGCAGATCCTGATGAAGGCCGGCGCTTTTCCTCGCTTCGTGTCTGATCAAGCGCTCTTTTGCTTGACGTGCAGCGTTCTCTCGGATGATTTGGTCGGCCCTAATGCGTAGTACTTGAGCGGCTTGTTTGTGATGTTCCAATGCACCTTCGAGATCGTTTCGGGAAAGAGCGAACAGGCTAGCGTAGCCGCGAGATCTGAGGAGTTTAGAATAGACTGTCAATTATAATCTAACTTTACCTTAATTTTAAACCGAATTAGATTGCTGCAATTCTTGCGCACAGTATGAGACTTTCAAAACAAAGATAAAAATGATTGAAGATGTAAATTATAATTATTTAGTTTTATATTTCCATCATAAATATTGTAATTTGTAGTTTTTCATTCATTATTATTTAAATCATGAAATTGTATTTGTATTGGCGCCCAACATGGGCCTATGTTGGGCGCCAATACAAATAAATATTACAGAAATAAATTGACATTAGGTATTATGAAATCATGCAATACTCGCTGTTGCATACTACTTTACCTAACGGTAGCAGTTCGTCGTCGTAGTCCTTCAATGCCAAGTAAACTGATCTCGCCAAAGACAGAACCCTCTTGCAGCGTCGCCAAAACTTCCTTTTCATCTTGTGACATCACCTGAAATGAAAATATTTTCAGTTCGTATCAAAAAAAGATAAATACCTGCTGTATTTATCTTTTTTGTGCTCCAGCCTTTCTCCATATTAAAAAACAAAAATGTTTTCATAAGCAGGTAAGGGAACATCTTTTTTTTATTTATGAAGTTACAATGCATTCGAATAAACGGTGGAAAAACTTGATACGCACACAACACTCGCCAGAAGAAATGATGTACATCTGATGTCCAACATCACCGCGCCGTACGACAACGTCACCGGGGAGGAAGCTAACTGGACGTAGCTGGAGAACCAGATCACGTAGAAGAGAGGCTGAACAGTCACGGAATAGTTGGACCTGAAAACATTAATATTTCGTGTAAGTACTTATTTTTATTTTCCATAACACGCTGTTAAAATGCAGAGTTTAAAGTGTGATCGATTATTAAAAAGCATATTTTCGAAAAAACGAACCCACCTTACTAAGTGTTGTCATATGTACTTCAAGTGCTACATCCCGTTTCATATTAAATGGCAATGAATCCAAAATGCTGTGTTCATCTACAATTAAAAAGAGTAAATTTAGTACTTATTTTACAGCCCAGCGTGGATCAATGTTTATGTTACTTGGCGCCTAAAGTGGTTGGTGTCAATATTACTGGGCGCCCGACTTAGGTCAATGTCTGTGTTACTTGGCGCCCAACGTGGTTCAATTACTACGTTACTTGGTGCCCAACGAAGGGCCAATGTCAGTATTACTTGGCGGCTAACGTAGGCCAATGTTAATATTACTTTTCACCCAACGTGTGCCAGTGTATACGTTATTTAATTTTAACGTGGCTCAATGTCCATGTTGGTTGGTGCTCTGCCTATGTTAATATCAGTGTTACTTGGCAGTTGGCACCCAACGTGCCTCAATATCTGTGTTACTTGGCGCTCAACGTGGGTCAATGTCAATGTTACTTGGCGCCCAACGTGAGTCAGTGTCTATGTTACTTGGCACGGACCTTTAACCAAAACTAGTGACTCACCAAAACACCGTTGTCTACTCCAAGTGTAGTCAAAATAAGAGGCCACTCGTCTTTGCAGTGAACACGGCATGTTCAGCCGACGAAGGTAGCGACTACTGCCATCCAGTGTCTTACGGTATTCCGTCTGTGACAAAATGATGATTGATAAGATGATTTTTATAGAGAATTGTTTGAGCCTTACAATACAAAGGTAAAAAGAAAAATTCTGTGATACGCCATAAAAGCATTTATGATACTCACTTTAGCCCTTGTAGCAGTTGCAATAATATCTCTTATTTGTCCTATAAGCAAAGCGAAGACAAACACACCCATCAACCAGGCAGCAGTCATAAACAAGTACTCGATAGTGTTCTCGGGCTTCGGGTTCTTGCCAATGGATGTTGCAGTCTTAGTCGCGAAGTAGAAGCAGCGTATGTAGGCACAGCCTTGGTTATCGTAGACCCAGCCGTTTGTGCCGAGGCCTATGTAGTCACTCATTGCGTAGTAGGCACAAGCGTTAAGGTGAATCAAGTAAAAGATGTAGAAAAGAGTCTTGCCGATTCGCACCTGTGGAAGAATTTTTATTGAAAATGTATATTTATGACTTTTCTACTCATAATCTAAATTTGCTGTGCCTGACAAGTGACAACTTACAATTGAATGAGGTCAATGCTTGGTACACATTGCACTTATAAAATCATTAAGATTAATCTACGGATTATCATCATTATCACTATTATAACAAGTAAATATTTGTAATTCACCATCTTCATTAAAAGGAGTTTTAAAATAAAATAATCTTCGTAAACGCCAGTTAGTATTTAAAGTACTTACAACATAAGGTGAAGCAAGCACTCTGTCCATAGCCTGGTGGAACTCCCAGAAAGTTTGCAGTTTCAAAAGTCTCGGGAAACGAAGGATTACTTTCTGGGTGCCGAAGTAAATGTACAACAAGTCCAGAGGGAGTAATGATATCACGTCGAACTGAAAATTATACGTTTATTTTAACAGTTAGTACAAATCCCCACTTATCGTGGCAATATTTTTTTGATTACTCACTAATGTAAGTGACAAAATAAATAATATATATTAACAGTATTTATTTATTATTTACTAGCGGACGTCAAGCGGTTTCACCCGCGTAATTCCCGTTCCCGTGGGAGTACGGGGATAAAATAAAGCTTAAGTTAATCGCTGCTAATGTAGCTATCCATTGCTGAAAGAATTTTTCAAATCGGTAAAGTAGTTTTTAAATTTATTCGTTACATACCAAAATACAAATCTTTCCTCTTTCTAATATTAGTATAAATTAAACTTACACACGCTAGTTTCACAGGTTGACCCCAAATGACACCAATACAATAGTGGTTTGAAGCAAATTATGATAAACTTAAACGTTTTTTAAGCAAAAGATGTAAATACCATGAACTAAGTATGTTACATTAAAATGATATTTAGTTATAGGAACTTCTTGAAAAGCCATAACACCACCCTTACTTAGTCTTACCTTATACTGCGTCTTCCTTCTATAATTTTTCCTTGTCTCACAAGGGTCATCAACCCAGAATCCTTCACTCAAGAACATAAGCCTGGGCTTCACAAAGGCAGCGTCCAGAATGTATACGATATCACACAAATAGTCGGCTAACATCCAATATGGCGTGTTCTGAGGAGTCTGGTAGGGGAATGTAGCACGAAGAGCGACGCACCATGCGTTGTAGCTGTAGCAGAAAGTGACTAGGAGAAGCCAGCTTATGTAGCGGCGACCTAAAAGTAAAACTGAATTAAAATTTACATTATATATGTAGGTAGTAAAGATTGAATAATTAGTATAAAAGCGCGATCAAGTTTCTAAAGATTAAACCAGATATCACTTTCGTAGATTCGTAGTAGCGATTGTACCATATAAATTGAAAACAAGAAAACTACCGACATCTACATAGTATACAATGAATAAGTTTCCTATGGAGACGAGTTTATAAAGCATCTACAGTCTATTACTATTGTTTGCGCCGTTCAGTATTTATTTAACTCAATTACTTAGACACGCCCTTTAGCAATTTTCTTTAGTCGGTTACTCCAGAATAAACCAATCTAATAGTTCTTTAACAATCGTCGTGGACCTTAATTGGCGCCCAACTGGGACCGGCTATTACAGTAATTACAAATTATTTTCTACAATGACATAGGATTCGTCAGGTGGGAACGCCCCAGAAGGACATACATTGACATTATTGGTATTTGTTCTAAAAGGTCGGATGCATAATACCATACGTGATACGATTTTGTATGAGACGCGTACGCATCCGTTCAACGCGCGCGACGCGTACGCGTCTTATACAAAATCGTTGTTTTCTATGGGCATAAGCTGAATAGAGCTGAATAAGTGTAAGTAATCCTTAAACGTGAACGAATCAGTTATATATATAGATATTATAGTTTCCGCCTACCCTCATGATAAAACGGCGTGAGTTTATATGTATATAATATCCACTTACCCTGAGGATCTATGGGCATATAAGGGTCGCAAAACTCCGACAATCGTGATAAACCTTCCCATTTTGGTTTACGCGAAGGAGAAGTTGGCACTGGACTTTGTGGAGTTTCTATAATTCCGTCAAGTTTGTCTTCCAAATCTGGTGGCCTACAAAAGAAAAATAAAAACAGTGTAGATATTTGTTTATTGGTTTATTTTCAACTTATTGTCATATCAGCTTACTCTTCTGGTGAATCATCTTCAGATGTCGCCTGTTTGAACTCTCTCAGTTCAGTGTCGTCTACTGTTATGTCATTTTCAAATTTATAATCAGGAGGAGGACTCGGTGAGAAGACTCGAATTTTTTGCAGCTCACATATTATGCTAAAATATTTACAATAGTATTTAGTTACCTGTATTTTTGTGAACTCTTGGTATCAAAAAAACACGTTTCTATGTGGTTGCCCAGTAATTTGTTGGTTGTTTGAAATTATCGATGTGATCTAGGCATGTTATATTACTTAGGTTTATTTGATTATTGTTTTCAAATGACCAATAATTACATGCCCATCGAAATGTAAACGGTTTATATGTAGCTAATAAACTAGTTTAAGGTACGTAGGGTGCTAAGCGTTAAATTATTATTTCACTAGCTGATGCCTGTGGCTTCGCCCGGCCGCATATTATATACTAAAACCTTTCTCTTGAATCACTCTATTAAAAAAACCCGCATCTAAATCCGTTGCGTAGTTTTAAAGATCTAAGCATACTAGGGACAGACGCGGCGGGCGACTTTGTTTTATAAAATGTAGTGATTCTATAGATATATCTTAATACCTTTCTTCAATCAGTGTACCACCTCCTTGAAGCTCAGTCTTAGTTTCGATATTCGACTTTGTTTGTGTCAATCTGTAATAAATCGTACTGCATAATATAAGCATTCCATTAACTTCTATATCCTACATCGAACGGTCGTTCGATGTTTGATTTGAAGTTCTATGACACATGGTGGTGTGTCATAGTACTTACTTATGAATTGTACTCACATAGTATGGACGGGTGTCGAGTCTGGTGTGCACCAAGAGCCACATGACTCTTTGGGTATCGGAGGCTTCTCCACCTGTTTGGCTGACGACGGGTGCACCGTATGCTGTAAGTACAGAATAAAAAGATATTATTCGGCTAAAAACAGCATAGAGAGCTAAAAAATGTAAGTCTGTAAATCTGTGAACTGATGTCTTTCTGGTTTGAAATAGAGGAACATGGATTTAGTTAGTTTTATTAGTGAAGAGCCAGTTGTCTTAACGAGAGTGTTCTGTTTTCTGAAAGGTCACTCTGAATGTGAAACGAACCTAACCTAACCGACAAATAAGTTAATAACTACTTAGGTGCAACTGCACCATCGTATACAAACATAAGTTTTCCCCTCGTATGTCAATAATTGACGAGTGTATAAACCTTCCGGCTGGCACCATTTTTATTTCACTTCAATAGTAATGCCTTGTATACGTACTCGACTTCATGACGTCATAGAAAATTTCCCGCTACAAACCAGGATCCAGGTCAAGCACTGTTGTTTGATCGGTTCAGTAGAACAATTAATTTCTCCTAATTTCCTGATTGATATACAACGGACTATGGCAGCGCTTAGCGTCCATTTTACTGCAGTCGTAAAAGTCATAACCCATAAACTTCGTCCACTCCTTATGCCATATTCTGGGCAATGAATTATCTATCAGTTTGGTGAGGGGTCATTTTAATGTCGTTACCACCATTGTGTGAGATACGACCATTTTGATATTGGATTAATAAATCTATAGCTGTCTTTTCTCGTCTTATAGCAATAAGTAGGTGGGTACCTATGTACTAACTACTGTCAGAGATATAAAACTATTCAGAATTTCAGACGTACCGAAGAACCAAAAAATACGGAGGTAGCATTTCATAGTGTTAAGTAGTAAATAGGATGTCAATTCATCAAAATTTATGAGGTCTTCTCCAATAGATATTATGATTAGCTAGAACAAAGGCTAAGCTCACAAATAAAATTCGCGCCATTAAGACGTCTGGATCCAGTTCCTACACAATACAGCTATCAATATTATGTTCATCAATTCATTACGAAGTGTCGGTTGGATGGCCATAATATTTCATTGTTTACTGGCGCAGTAAGAAAGCACTTAACGGCTTTTTTGTATTCAAATCACAGTGAGGTGTTCGGAGGATAATGGCGGCGGCTCGATGGCCTTGCTTCATTGACACCCGTATCGGGCGCAAGATCTCCATAATGTGGGCTGTCTTTGATTTTTTTGTTATTTTTTAGATCCTAACAGCTGTCAGCTGGGTTGATATCTTTGGAGCAGGTCTTCAAAATGTATGGTTGAGTCAACATGAAAATTATTTGCTGTATGAATGTGTATGGATCGGAATGCTGGGCTGTGAATAAGATGGATGAAAAAAGATTGCATGTAGCGGAGATGATAATGTTGAGGTGGATGTGTGGTGTGACAAGAATGGATAAAATAAGGAATTAGTATATTAGAGGAAGTTTGAAATTTGCGCCAGTTACGGAAAAGTTGAAAGGGAATCGACTGTCGTGGTATGGGCATGTATTGAGGAGGGAAGAATCGCATGTGCCTAAAAGAGTGATGAATATAAATGTTGATGGATGGAGAGGGAGACGAAGACCAAAGAAACGATGGATGGATTGTGTGAGGAATGATGTGAAAGTCAAAGGAGTAAATGATAGCGTGACGGTTGACAGGGGAGAATGGAAGACAAAAAACGCGTTGCGCCGACCTCAAGTAACGTGTGATAAGGGCAAGGTGATGATGATGAATGTTGCCATGATCCCATCTATCTATTAATTAACCTATTACTTAGTACTTGATAACAACGCTAAGGCCAACATTGGCTAGATCAGACATCATTGTTGATGCGGATAACATCATCGATGAAGTCTGAGGATGCGGACACTTCATCTTTTGACTTTATTACCTGGTGTTTTGTTTGTAGGTACTGCAACTAGCTACTACAAGTGTCTTCAGTGGGATCTAAATATGTTAGGTAGTCTACAATCGAGTGGGTGAAGCACTGTTCTCCTAGCTAAGTTACAGAATAACCCGTGTTAAGGAGAAACAGTCTCGGTCCCCTATGCTTAATGGTACAGTGATAATTTTACATAACATGATACATGGTACGTACATTTGCTGATGCTACAATTTGTGTAAATCCTTTACCCATGCCTACAAAATGAAATTATCTTCAAAGCATGCTTTTACTTTGCAAATGTGTGTTGTTAAAAAAAGACTAACGTGACGTGAAAGACAAAAAACCAATTATTTGTTGATACGAGTAAGAGACAATCGTCATGGCAAGCCCTAGATATAATATGAAGTACAATAGTGAAGCCGTTGATTAAACCCAGACATCGTTTATCAAACTAAGTACACAATTAACCTTGATATTAGACCTATTAGACTTCCTATTCGCACCGATACGCATTCCGGTTTCAAAAAATTACCCATTACACCAGCAGTACCTAATATTAAAATTAATGATACTTATGCATATTACTTCGAATAAAAAGGGAGCGGTTTTAGGCACTTTGGGAAATACAAAAATAATACTGATCTAAAATACACAAGTACCTAGCTAATTTAAAATAATTGAAGACTGGGTGCGGTGTATTAGCAAAGTCATCTGTAATACCGGAATTAGGAATTAGTAGATTCACACGTTGATAATGTATGTCAGGTACTTGGAATACGCGTTTAAAAGTTTGCTGTTAGTAGTAAAACAAAAGTTATCTACGTAAATTGGAATTGCAAGTGCACAATGCTGTTGGAAAGACCTTGCTAGGTGAAGTACAGAATACAACTAGGTAGGTACCTACATACTTGGTGCTTTATATTTTACTAGCAGCCAGTCCCGGTTTCGCATGGGTTACATTATTAAAATTTTAGTAGGGGATCCCTAGTTTTTTCTAGTAGTAAATAAAGCCTATGCTAATCCCTATGATGTAGCAGTTTTAGTCAAAACTGCTTGTAAATCTACATAAACCATATACATAAACGGAAAACCTAGGCAATTCTGAAAACAGCGAGTCCACTGTTTTCAGAATTGCCTAGGTTTCCCGTTAATATGATTTCAGGAAGCTATAAATATTTGAATATCAACGTCAGGGTAGCGATGAAAATAAAATGAATGCTTGCTTTTTTTTAATACATTTTGTTTTTACGTTTCAGGGAAATTGTGTATCTGCATATATAGAAGGAAATGGTTTCCAGGAAAGGTTCCTTTCCTGGAAGTACATTCCAAAATTCACAAGTACCGAGAAAAAATTTTACTTTAGCGTGTTAATGGGCTAGTTGGGACCTCGGAAGATTAATAAAGTTTTATTGATAGTTAAGAATTGAGAAACAGTACTGAAACTGAAGTACCTAACTAAAAGAGGAGAAAGAAAAGAGGTTATCGTCTAATAAACTATGTAAGTAAATAATTAAACCCACGAGTTAAAAAAATGTGTTTTGTTTTTAGATTGATTAATTTTTTTAAATTAAATCAGTAAAAAATAATTAATTGATTTTTTACTGATTTAATTTATAATTTTTTGCACACGGATGCACCAAAATACTGAACATTTCCTGTGCCTATATCTGAAACTGGAATTAACAAAGACAATTCTCCAAAAATAAAAACTTACCACGTCAACTTTAATTTCCATAATAACAAATCACAAACAAAACGCTCACATTTTAAAAACCGTTCGTTCTAAAACTGAATTTATGGAGGCAACGCAAATAAGAAAAAAATATCGGAAGGAATTTTCCGGTCAGCGACACACGCGGGCACCGCGGAGGCGTTAATGCGACTGTTCAAATAAACTTGGCCTGCTTGTAGTTCGGAACATTAACGATGGATTGGAACCAATGTTTGAATCCAAGGGGATCAGAATGGATTGGAAATGCAATCTCACCTGCCATTTAACTGACCACATAGAAACGTACCTATGGAAACGACGCATCCTGGGTAATTAGCCACTTAGCCATTTTAGTTAATGGGTTTTTTTTCATCACGACTTATCAATAAATCTATGTGAAGATGAATAATAATAAACTATTAGGTTTAGGGTCTTCTTTGGTAACAAAAAGGGGTATTTGAGATTTATCTGGAACCCATCATGTGGTTTTGGCCGACCGGACTAAGCTTTGACCCAACTGCTGGTGTATTATGAAATATCATACACCTGCCGCTTTGATGAACTAAGATTATCATTGATTCTGCTGTTAACCACCTACTTGGTTCATGTGATTTAAAAAAGTAACTAGTACTTTTTCACAGAGCTTTTTTATATCTTACGCAAAACAAAGCGTTTCTTCAATAGCAAGACAACAACGCAGTTTAAATGTCAATCCCAGCCATTAAGACTATTGGAAAATTAAGCAAAGTCCCCTGAACGGTGGAGGATCGGTTCTCGATAAATAATATATATATGTTTCCTAATTAGGTTGATAAACTTGGAAGGTAATGAAATTCTATAGAACAAACTTATATAATTGATGAAGATCTAGCCAAAATGAACGCATGAAATGAAGCGAAGAGCTCGTGGCTAAAAAAATAAAATCCGCACATTTTCATCTTTATGGTTAAACTTCATTACTTAGCGAGATCCTCGGTGCTTCGGAAAGCGACCCCAACATAACAGTATTTGGAAAAAAGCTAGGTAGATGATGATAATATAATTAGTAATAAACTGTCATCAAATGAGACAACCTCCACGAAGGCCACGGGACAAAGTTAAGCTAAACTGTTATATACTGGAGACCTACGACAAAAATCATGCCTTCGAAAAAATATTGTAGTATCAGAGTCTAGCGAGGCTGGATTAAGATAGATATTGTTTGAAGCTATTGTAAGTAATGTAAGCTGTATACCTAGTAAGTGATCCAAGATGTTTCTCTTATGCTGAATTGCGAGCTAATCTTGGGTCTTCAAAATCTTGCAGTGCCGTGCCCGGTAAAGTACTTAGGTACCTTTATGTTCCTATCCTAAGCTAAATAAGTTTGATCCTATTGAGTGACAAATAAGCAAGCGGCACATTAGAAGTGGTTATCTCAGCTATACTACATGCCTTTCGAAGCACGTTAAGCCGTTGGTCCTGCGCGAGATCTCTCTCCGGACGTGTCGTATTGCCAATCCATCAACTATGACAATGGAAATAGAGAGTGCACTTATGTCTATGTTAACTTGTTCCTAGATACATTGTATGTGTAACTTCTAAGTACTTCTATACTTACAATAAACAAGTATCGAAATTCTAAGCAATCTGAGGTAACCGAGGTACCAACTAACATTTTTGAAGTGGCTATTGCTTTTTAGATGCTTAAAAGAACTTCAGTTGCATCCCTAAATAGTAACCTTAATCCTTACAAATCTGTTATAACCCAGACTAAAACCTGGCGACGAAAATAACGATGACTAAATATTAAAATAAAAAAAAGTGTGGATTATTTGTGAAATATGACTCGTTAGCGGTTTAGGTATGAACCAGTATATACTAAGTCTATGGTATGAACTATGAATATGTTGACTTCATGTTTTTAATTGAAGACCCATACGTCAAAAACATAAAGACATAGAACCGTTTAATGATGATTAAGACTACTCTTTGCAATTATTTTCTATCGAGCCGATTTCGTCTAATTAAGTATCAAGTCCGTCCACGATCTTTGAAATATGATGAATTTAACATATATTTTGTAATGTGCAAATAATAGCAAAAAACGTAAGAAAATTTGAATTTCGCGGGCTACCCTGAGTCTTTCACCCTTGCTGTTTACCACCACCACCAGACCACAGATAATAAAGACACAGACCCAAATTTAGTTTTCTGTTTTCTAGCTATTAATGTATCGTTTGTAAGGGGGCCCGAGCAATCGTGGAGCACTTCCGACGTTTGGCCCCCAAACTGGAACGGACTGGGGCTGCCTTCAGGCGGCTCCTGCCCAACCTGGGGGGGCCGAACGCCTCCTACCGGAGGCTCTACGCGGGAGTCGTGCAGTCTATGGCCCTTTACGGGGCCCCGGTGTGGGCGCGTTCATTGAGGCGGCGAGCCGCCCACTACCTGAACGCGCCCCAAAAGGTGGTAGCCGTAACGCTGGCCCGGGGGTACCGCACGATCTCCCGCGAGGCGGCGAGCCTCCTAGCCGGATTGCCGCCATGGGATCTGAAGGCGATAGTCCTCGCGCGCCTGCATGAATGGCGCGCGGAGGCGCTACGCCGGGGGGAAACTCCGCTGCCGCGACAAATTGTCGCTCAGCGGACAGACTTCCGGCGGGATGTCATGGCGACATGGAGAGAGCGACTGTCGCAATGTGACTGTCGCGGCGATTGGCGGCGGCGACCTCTCGCGTCCGGCCCTGGTGCAAGCCATGGTCCGGAGCGAGACGGAATGGGACGCCGTCACCTCCTTCTGCAAAGCAGTAATACTAGAGAAGGAGGTGGCGTCTCATGACGACAGGCCGTGTCGACGGCGCGTTTCGTGTTCCACGTGCGCCTCAAAGAGACTCAGCAATAGGAAGGGGTCCGCAAGGACCGATGCCTGCCGGGGTTGCGGGACTGTTCGAAAGAGATACCGTGACCCCGGAACACAAAGGGCGATGAAGGAACATGGATGGGTTTTAGTCAGCAAAAGTCTGACACTCCCTCCTGCTCCGCCCAGAGCGGGAGACGTCATTTGACGACTTCCCATCCGAAAAAAAAGAAGAAAAAAAGGGCCTGAGCAAAATACGATAAAAAAGTAGATATACCTACCTGCATAAACATACAATATGGAAAATAATAATGAATTTTTTTGGAACTAGGCCTACATCTGTAGCAAAAAATGTGTACCTACCTACTTCACTGTAAAGATTGTAGCTTACATAGGCGCCGTAAAGCAGGTACCCAATTAATCCAATCACTGTCGATAACCCTCCTTATGAGCTGGCGATGAAGAAATAGCTTTGGGTCATTGCCTAATTGGACTACATGTACTTGTAGTTTCTAATTTCGGTTCCGGCCGGTGTGTACTACGTACCTTTGTTATCATGAAATCAATAAAATGTCCTCTAACGAGAACGCCAATAGCATTCTAAGGCAACAGATTTTGGGTACGTAAGTTAATCACGGATTTCTGTTCATCAAATTGCAATATTCACAATAATAACACTATAAAACATATTACAGGGATTTCGACACCAAAATAAACAAAAATCATCTACATAACAATAACAAATCATTACCTGAAAAATTACGGAATTATCAAGAAAAACTTACCCTTCGCAGGAATTTTAAACTTGCAAACATCATTTTGATATTCTATTATAACAATCGCAATTTTACCACCATTTTATTACTCATTGAGTTTTCTAAAGATTGATGAAACCGGAAACCTGCGTCGATATGTATCACTTGTCAATTTTACGACCTGAAAGATTTTTATGCGACCAACTGAAAAATGTCTGGGTCGGGGCAAATATTGCTATTGCAAAAGCCATTTCAATTTTGGTCGGATAACCATGAATTTGGGCGGGAAGTAAATATTTACTTTGATGATATTGCAGCAAAGCGCTTGAAAGCTCAGCAATACAGCGCTTTTCAGTACTTCGTGTTTGGGTTTGAGATAAAAGTTAAACATACATAAATGAGTAGAAAAGAAACTGTTGTCTTAGAACGAAACAAACAATGTATAGTTACGTAGAATTTTCTGTGCTTATTGCGTCCATTAAATTTTTCTGTCATTGTTTTTTTGTTGTGGTAATACAAAAAGCGTCAGCCCGATTGACTGTCACTTTTTGCATTGCTTGTTTACAAATAACAGTAGAAATAAAAACACCAAAATTTTCTGTAAAAACTGTTCAATTAATTCATGATTGCAGCGCTGAAGGATGCAAAACATATTGAACACTGCGCGCGCATTTCTCCAGTCTATAATTTGTCGGTAAAACAGTATGGACTATGTGGGAAAAGTGTCGAATATCTTGCAGCCCGATATGTTAAACGAGATGAATAAAAACCGATACTATATTTAGTAAAAAACTACATTAAAAATCTGCGCAAGAACTTGTTGCTGATATCGGGCTTGTGAAAGTTTGATAGTCGTAAGGAAAAGTTCAATGGAAACAGGTAAAACAAGGACGAAATAAGTGCAGTTCAAAATGGATACAGGTAAGTGTTTTTATTTTTCGTTTGATCGTTTGCTTGGATAGATACCATAAAAAATCACGAAAAACCTCTCGACCAGAGTAAAAATCCTTTCCAAAATATAATCAGTTGTAAAGGTACATCCTGAGAATAAGAATTTAAAGTAAATAAAAACTTTCTACAAAATAAAAACAAGCTAAATCTTCGTATTTTTATTGTTTTTGTTTGAATATTAAATTAACAGTCAGCAACAGCAACAGTAAACAACATCAGAAACAGCTGGCTATAGACATTAATGTCTATAAATTAATTTAATAGTGTGGACTTTTGAATTAAGAATATTTTATTGTCTTTTTTTTAGAAGGCAAGAGGAAACAAGTGAGCTATGACCAGTTGACAGGTCTGCTAGAGTTTCTCAAAGAACATGAAGACTTGGCAAAGGGCCTCACTCGGGGAAGACACCGAAGAGGCAAGTTTCATGCTGTAAAAATCTGGAACTTGTGCGCTAAGAAGTTGAACGGTATTAAAGACGGTGCTATCAAAGATGGGAAGGGTTGGTCTAAGGTAAGGAAAAAAATTCTAAGTAAAGAACTAAGTAACAGTTTTGAATTTTTTTGGATTTTTTTGTTAGGGAAATAACTATCAATTTACTAATTTCCGCCACCATGCAATATTGCTATGTCATTTTTGTAGGCACACAAGCCATTTACAAAAAAAGAAAAGAAGGATTTAGTAATCAAATAAAACCTTTTTCACACTTCAGTATTGGTGTGACTGGAAATACCGAGTCAGGAGACGTGCACTAGAGCTGAAAGCCTCTAAGGACGGTGACAGACCACTACCTGAAGGAATGTTGCCATTATCAGCGATGGAAGAAAATATTATGACTCTTATAGGCGAGAGCTCGGTTGAGGATGTGGTCATCCTGAATGATCCTTTGTCTGAAGAAGTAAGTAATAATTGTGATGGGCTTGCTTTTCTTGGGACCTCATGGAATCACCAACCTCATCTATTTTGTAAAAAATAAGATCTTAAAAAGTGTTTCATAATAAAACTCATAAAACCATACTTACAAAATAAATATAATTTATAATGTTACACAGTATAGCAGTTTTAAAACGCAACTCACAGAATATGCCTGTGCAAAAGTATCTTACTAAGGGTACAAGCTTAGCTAAAAGGAAAAAAAAAAAATAAGTTGAAAATTAAGGTAAATTTTGGTACTTACAAGTTTTCGTAAAGATCTAAATTTGCCCATATCTTTTTATCGTGTTGACTCGGGACCTTGATTTTTATACACCTAATAGGGACTTTAGATTTCCGGTATCTGATTATCTGGTTAAATTTCAATTTTGCCAGGTCCACCCATTCCTGAGAAAATCGGTGGTGACACACGGATAGTCAGATTAAAAAGAGAGTGATCTTATATGGGTTCCTTTTTTTACCCTTTGAGGTACGGAACCCTAAAAATTATCTTGTCACCAGTATGCTCCTCTCTTTTTTAACCTATTTGAAAATAAAAAAGGAGGACCCTCCTTTTTTATTAAATTAAGAAAAGTATTTATTTCATGAGTAAGTGTTTAGTTCATTTACGACATTTTCTTGTTTCAGGGGTTGGATGAAGCAATACAAAATTATACAGACAACAATGAAGACAGCCCAATCAATCAGTATTTCGGTGAGTTATCAGTTAAACTGCGTAAAGCATTTTTTATTATTTTAAGTAATGGTTTTTTAATCACTTCTTTTTTTATTATTTTAATGTTTTTTTTATTCACTTATTTTAGAAACAGAGGAAATTGAACCACCATCAAAAAGTCGTAAGAGGCGTCAGCTGTGTAATGATGAAGCTGGTCCTAGCAGCCCGCAGGAAAGGAAACCTAGAGTAGACCCAAGGGGAAATATGAAAGGTCAGATCGTAATTAATTCATTATTAGGATGGGATTATAATATGTTTCAGTTAACTATCTACTTGATTTTATATGTCTCATTAATAAGTCGTCTAGTACTAAGTGCGTATCCAAACCTTTTAAAACAAGGCCTTATTTTTTTTAAGGAATTGGGACAAGATCTTCTAAGAGGCGAAGGAAGCAGCGATCACCGATCGACTCTGACATGGAGCTAGGCGGATCACGCAGTACACCGGAAACCAAACCAGTAGTTGCCACAAATAATGAAAACTGTTTCGATTCAGGTAATTTTTGTTTTTTCAAAATGACCCTAATTTCATGGATATAAGGTTTCAAATGGCTGTTCTGTGCATTGGTCTGTTCAACGACATAAAACTCAACTGAAGTTCGGCCTATATAATATAATTGCTTGTGCACATCGGCAAGCGTAACGTGAGACGGGCGGTCGCCCTTAGGGGACAACCTTGGTAATGTAGTTCGGACAAGGTGTTGTGGCGCAGCTTGAGCGAGGCCTATCGATGTCCCTTTGGGAAGTTGAGTTAGTTTATTGACTTGTTAGAGCTAATGCTGTAGGCATGCTAAGACAGACCCCAGATGTCTTATTGTGTGCTTTGTTTAAGTGTGTTTCAACACGTAATTCAAAAAAAATATAATATAAAATAAAAAAGAACAAACAAATTAAAAAGAAAGTTGCACACACTCAACTCGACGATACAATTCACAAGTTACTTAGTTTTCACTTCTATCGGCAGTCCCCAAAGACTGCCCCGCATGCCTTTTTTTAATATTAAATGGGAGGTCCCATTTAATATTAAAAATGGCATGCGGGGCCTTAATCTTGTACTGAGGACAGAGATGAGGTCGACGATGGAACGAGCTAACCCAAAAGAAGCCTATTAAAACGGAACACCACCTTCATTGTAGGTCGCGTGAAAAAGAGCACTTACTGTGAAGAGTGAGTTCATGCATCTAGCATGGAACGATTGATACGGTTTTTGAGTATGAGTGAGCGAGACAACACTAATCAAATTTAAATGAAACAAAACCATGATGACTGTTATTTCAACGGGAGTTTCTTTTTTTAAGGTGTTTTGAGATGCGACATAGTCATTGTAGTTTCTTGTATTTATATAATTACTAGCTGTTGCCCGCGGCTTCGCTTGCGTCAAGTTTGGTAGCTGTCCCACGGGATCATATTAAAGGGTTAAATAGTATTCTACATGTTAATCCAGGTTATAAACTATCTATAGGGCAACTTTCATAATCATCACAATCACTATCACAATCACTATCACCATCACAATCACTGTCACAATCACTATCACTATCACCATCACTGTCACTATCACTATCGCTATCACTATCACCATAATTATCACTGTCACTATCTTTATCACAATCACCATCATCGTTATCACAATCATTATCATCGTAATCACAATCATTATCATCGTAATCACAATCATCATCATCATTATCACAATCATCATCATCATTATCACATTCACCATCGCTATCACCATCACTGTCACAATCACCATCACTATCACAATCGCCATCACTATCACCATCATTATCACTATCACATTCACAACCACAATCACTATCACAATCACCATCATCGTTATCACAATCATTATCATCGTAATCACAATCATTATCATCGTAATCACAATCATTATCATCGTAATCACAATCATTATCATCGTAATCACATCATCATCACAATCATCATCATCATTATCACAATCATCACATCATTATCACAATCATCATCATCGTAATCACAATCATAATCATCATTATCACTATCACAATCATCATCACCGTTATCACAATCATCACAATAAATCAACCATAACTCGTATAGAAGTTGAATCCGGCATCTTCTGGATCTCAAAATAAATGCCATATTCGTAATCAGCACCCCTGATAATCTCGGAATTGGCACTTATATTGATTTTTAGACATTTCAACCACATCGCACCTTAACAGAGGATGATAATATTTCAGGTCCACATTCAATCTTAAAATCGTTGTTTTTCTAATACACCCGATGACCCGACCCAATACAACCATACAAACAATAACCATTTTGATTTTCAGACTATGTCACCCCATTTCCCCTTCTTAGGGGTTGAATTCTGAAAAAACCTGAAACCCGTTGCTACTCATTTATCAATAGAACTCCTGTGAAGTTTTTAATAAAATAGTCTTACTAACTACTCTGTTTCACTCCCTCGGGGGGTGAATTTTGAATAATCCTTTCATAGTGCACCCCTAGACCACATAAGGAACCTAATTGCCAAATTTTGAGTCTGTAGACCCAGCCGTTTGGGATGTGCGTTGATGTGTCAGTCATTCAGTTTCTTCTTATGGATATTTAAGGGGCTCCCCCATGCACACTAGCGCCACTTTAGTAAACAAAAACAGAACTCGTTAAATACACAATTAATATAAAATCTGATTGACAAAATCAATCATTTGGTCTTCTAAATTATTTACATCTGCTTAATTCATTGAAACATAGCTCGATGTCGTTACAGATACAAAATGGAAAAAAACGGCCGTTTTTAGCAATTTTTCTAACTGTAACTACAGTGAAGTTTATTTTAATGAATTAAATAGACGTCAATAATCTAGAACTCTAAAGCATTGATTTTGTCAATCAGATTTTATATTAATTGTGTATAAAGCGAGTTCTGTTTTTTTTACTAAAGTGGCGCTAGTGTGCCATGGGGGAGCCCATTAAAAAGATTTGAATACAAAATTTAGGGAATGAAGAACTTCAACACAAAACTTTACCCCCTTTCACCCCCTTGTGGGTTGAAATGAAAAAAAAAATGTACGTTGTGTTAGTTTCCAACCATAAGCCGAAATATTAATGATTTTAACTTAAAAAATAAAGAACTTTAATATAAAAAAAAAATTTCTTCCCCCTTTTCACCCCCTTAAAGATTGAAATTCTAACAACACCGTTGCTTTAGCTTCCAACCATACGCCTAGATAATAAATTTTATGATTTTTACTTCGAAAATTAAGGACTAAACAAGTTCATCCCCCTTTTTAACCCTTTGGGGGTAGAATTATCAAAAACACTAAGGTATAAATTAATTTTTAACTGTCAGCCTAAACACAAAATTTGAAGATCCTAACTTTAAAACTGACGGACTTTCATACACACCTTCATCCCCCTTTTTAACCCTTTGGGGGTAGAATTATGAAAAACGCTGAGACACGTATAAATTAATGTTCAATTGTCAGCCTAAACAATAAATTTACGATCCTAACTTTAAAAGTGACGGACTTTCATACAAACTTTCATCCCCTATTTAACTCCCTTAGGGGTTGAATTTCGATAAACCCTTCCTTATTCCTTGTCTACATTATAAAGAGAACCTCTGTGCAAAGTTTCAGCTATCTAGGTCCAAGGGTTTGGGCTGGGCGTTGATGAGTCAGTCAGTCAGTCAGGCCTTTTGTTTTTATTTATATATATAGATTATCTGTTCTATTCCCACAGATGGCGACGACAAAGCATCAGCTTTTCTGTCCATAGAGAGAGAAAAAGTATTCAGCACTGGTAAAATAATAAACACATTAGAAATGATACATTCGGAGATAGCACGGCTCACAACTGTCATGGCCGACATCAAAGATTGTTTAGTAACTAATTATCGACATTTAGGTGTAACCTAAATAACGTTTTTATCATTTTTATCTAATTTTAAAGTTTTTAAAATTTGATGTGATATTTTGTATTATTTTTAAAATATTGAAGTAAATAGTGTTAAGATTTTTTCTGTAGTAATTATTCGTTTTAAACGTATTTATACTTCGGATTGTAATTAAAGTACATTAGTACAGGCAACCGCAAGTAAATGGTAACAATTTGACACTGTCCGAACCTTTCTGTCGTAGTATTATGGATGAGTTTTGTAGCTCAAGTCTTTACTAGACAGACGCTTGACTGTACAATATTATGGAATCAAATTAGCTGTAAACTTGACTCAATTGTGATCCGTTTAGTTCGTTTACTACATTGTTCTATTGTTAATTTTTACATTTTTGTTAACTTGACCTTGACCCATGAATAATTAAACCGAAAATTAATTAGTAAAGATGAGATTAAGCAGGCCACTAAAAACGAATTGACGATCCAAGGTGGCACTAACATAACTACAGTATTCAGATAAGTTTTATCTAAGGAATAAATATTGTGGTTAACCTTATTTTCCGTACACATCATTATAAATTTTCATTCCTCAGATAAAATTCATCTGATGATGAAATCATCGGCATCGCTAACAGCAACAAAAGAAGAATCGCTATTAAGTAACTATGTATCGTCGTAATATATTTAATTTATTGTTAAGTCCACCTATATAAGGTCTATCCATTCATATTGTACTCATAATTATGAACAACTTTGAATAAAGGACCAAACCCTGAATCGCGAAAAAAAAATCAGCTGTTCCCTACAATATCTTCGCATAACTCGTCAAAATGTCCCTTAATAAAAGTTGACCCCATAAGAGATTTCGTGTATGAATAGATAGGTACACCCTATAAGGTGTATCTATTCTGTTTAGGGACAAGACGCACACACGGTCACCACGTATTCAGTACATCATTCTGAATCCACCCTATCGAAATGTTTAATTGGTAAGGGTGCTTGCATAGAGAATACATTTTTAAAGTACAGGCCAGTTATCGGTACGGGACAGTACCTACCATAGAGAAACAGGTACTGGTGCTTACATTTTTTAAAGTACTGAGGGTGAATGTAGCTTTTTAATAGTGAAAGAATTTTTGATATCGGCGTAGTAGTTTTTGAGTTTATTTATTACAAACATACACACACAAAAATACAAATCTTTCCTCTTTATAATTTTGGTGTAGAAGAAACAGGTAAATCTGTTCATAGTGACCATGATGTCTTCGAGTTCGTCAGACGATGAGTTTTTTCTCCTCGAAAGTTCATAATAAAAAGAAAGGACAGTCGGTGTTTCTGATATCAACAATAAAAGAAAAAAATATGGATCGTATTATCAATTATTTCGACAAGATATAAAGTTCGAAACCCGTACTGATAGGTACTGACCCGTAACGATTGTCAGCACTTGGAAAATGTATGGATATTTTACCCGTACTTATGGGTACTGATCGGTACCGATAAAAATGCATTCTATATGCAAGCACCCTAATTTATTAAAAAAAACAGCTGCTTCCTACAAAAGCGCAAAAGCGCGCTGGAGCCAGCCCGCAAAGCTGAGCCAGTAGTTTTAAACCAGCCCGTTGCGCGCTGTCGTAAAGTTTATATAAGTTTTATGCCCCTGGCCAGACCTGCGAGATGCCATGCCGAAAAAAAAACGGTCAAAATTTATGGAACAGATGACTTTTATTTAAATTAGGAAAGAGGGTGGGGGGGGGTAAACTAGCATGCCTGAGACATACCAGGTTAGGCACTAACCACACGATAAAGAAAGAGGTAAGGTAAATCCAATAGATAATTTGCGTAGGTAGTCTTCAAATTGTGTATTTAAATCGTTTTCCTTCTGAGAATGTTTACCAGTAGGTAATAATACAAAATTATTTTCTTCTATGGAGAATGTTATTATAAATGTATGTATTACCAGCTAATAGTAGGTACTTGTAATGTGTATACCTACTGATAAGTAGTTAGAACTAATGTGTCATCTTATTAATATACTGTTTGTAGTCTTAGACTGAATAATATTAATTATGTATAGTATGTATTCTGATAGCACTCCTACCAATACCAACCTAAATAAACAGATCTGATTCAGTTCCAATATTATAAACTTGTTTTGAATAATAAGTATAATGTTTACAGTATTATAGGTTCCTCAGACGACACAACTTTGAGGTTCGGTTATAGGTGAAATCACATTTTCACGCACCGATCAGCGTTGCCAAGTATCTCTATCTGTTTCTGTCACGTCGTGTGGTATTTTTCGGATTCACTTGCGCCATTGTATAATAGGGTAGATGACAAAAAAAACTAATTTGTCTGTCAGATAGATTTCCAAAAAATATTGGACACATATTTTTTCTTTTTTCACGTGAACAAAAAATGAAGACGATACAGTGCGTCGAAAACTCGTGTGACGTCTCATTTGAGTACATTTTTACCGGAAAGTGACGTCACAAGCCCCCACTCATGAGCTTTGACGGTTTTTATCTTCGTCAATTTTTATTAATTTGATAAAACATAAAACACGTATCCAATATTTTACGGACTAAACAGAATCAAATTTTTTTTAGTCAGGAATCATCCCTATTATTTATCGAAGGAAAACATCGTAAGGAAAACCACGTGGATGCCTGAGAGATATTTCTCGACGGCATGTAAATCCAAGTCAGAGGCCCTTGGGCGGCATAAAAACTCTGACACCAGGTTAGGCACTAACCAAACGAGAAAGAAGGTGAAGATTCTGTCACGTAAAGGAGTCATTTAGAGCAAGAAGTTCGGTCGCAAGACTCGCAAGCATCCGCATTCATTCGCATCGGAAGCACTTTAACGTGCGATTGGACCACTCACTTTAGTGAGTTGCAATTCTAAGTAATAGAAAGGGAAAAAGATAAAAGAAAATGTTGATCTGTGCGACGACCAACGGGACGTGCGGTCCACTATACCTACTTTGCACACGTGTCACGTTGTCTGTAGTCTGACCCAAGAAGGTCACACCTAATTCCACGAATAAGTTCTGAATGGGTGGTGTTCATTGATAAGATTAAGGTCGGGGCTGACTGGGAGCGTTTGCGTATAGTTGAACAGTTCGTATTCAAGCAAAAGATGCAGCTCCTTTAGTGTCGTGTCTATCAAAGAGAGTGTCCATGGAGTTTTTTTGCCCATTCTTCTCCATCAGAGATCTACGCTTTGGGATAGGCAACTATAGTCCCTTCATAGTTATAATCCCTTGTGGCTGGACTAGCTTCATGTTTTTGTTTTTGTAACCGGCCTAGCTCTTATCTTCTGCGTATGCATTTCCACTTTCCTTAAGCAGTAGGCATCGGTAACAGCTTCAGGCACACGATTTACGTCAAGCGACACGTGCGTTTCCGAGACTCGTGGCATTTTTTATGCAATTGCTTTTTCGTAGTCGTCGCAACACGCGTTTTGCTTGAGCGTGGAGTTTGTGGTACAGGGGTAGCTGTTATCAGTAAAAGTGTGTCGGGCTTTACTCTCACAAAAACCTTATTGGTCTCCCAAGTTTGAAGTAATTAAGAGTAGAAAAGCAGCTCTAACAGAAGTGGAATAGCCGACAGAACCAAAATGCTCCCAGTCAGTGTCCACCTAAAGACGTAGGTACATCGTACACAAATACAAGCGAATTTCAGCCATATCAGAATATCAATGTCGCGGGATCAAATAGTTCAAGTAGTGATAATGTATGCTCAGGGATGTCGCAAGTGGTCTTAGTAGTTCGCAAGCCATGTGTCTATACAACACATCACGTTCTAGTTAGTAGGGCCAATGAAATAATTTATAATGAAGCATGTGATCTTTCTCCTAGTTTTGTGCTTAGTAAGGTAAGTTTTTTGTTTATATTCGGGATGTGTTAAAGTTAATCATCGCACTATTACGAAGAAAGTGGAAGTGAAATAGGTGATAATGAATATATTATTAATTGAAGCAATAATAACCCTTTCTTAGAGATCCCAAGTAATTATTCGGTAGGTACGTCATCACTTAACATGATTGTGTAGGGTGCGTTTTAGGGGAAAGAATGGGGGCTTTCTTTAGTTTTACTTTCCCATTGAAAAGTACCTATACCTAACGTAGGTACTTAATACGCGTATGATGATGCTAGAAGTACGTGTGCTGAATAATGCACCATTAACTTCTGTTTGATTCAAGACAAATCTTACTGATGGGTATTTTTATTATAGGTATGGTCCCCTTTGCATCAGTTTCTGGTCCTGTTAGTCGTATTCACATCCTCACTATGTAGGTACTTATTTATCATTTCTTAAAACGGGATCGGTTGTGGAGGTCAGATAGGCAGTCGCTCCATGTAAAATACTGGTATTGAGCTGCATCCGGTTAGACTGGAAGCCGACCCCAAAATAGTTGAGAAAAGGCTAGGCAGACGATGACAACGGGACCACCACGGTATTTCGTGAAGACAATTTGGTCTAGACTCCATAAATTCGTCTTATGAAGTTTCTTTAAACCAGGGTCTCTTAGATTAGAACTCCTAAAATACTTTGGTCCTTCGAATCGACCAAGAATATACCAACCAAGAGACCTTCCATTATCCTTGAATAGTTCTCACTCAGATTGAACACAATAACTGTATTATTTCAAACCCAAAGAGTTGTTTTAACTTGAACAAAAAATACCCAAGTCCCTGTTGTTTTATCTACTACCTACGTATTAAAATTTTATTATCAGTGTCACTATACTTAACCAACTAAGTAATTAGTAATTCAATGCCGCCATTGTTTTCCAGTGTATTTGGCAGAGTCGCTGAAGTTGGGCATCAAGATGATATTAGTAATTTAATACCAGACGTTAAACCAGTTAAAACCCAACAAAGTATTACAAACAATACGAATGTAGTAAAAACAGATAGCGACAATTTGGTTCACGAGAACCTGACTCATGAAAACAAAACTAATGTTTCTAAGAAAACGTGCGGTGCAGGCAAACATGTATCTGATGATAACTTATTAGATGCAAATCACACTGAAACGAGCAGTAATGAAACTTGTGAGCCTGAAGATAAATCTGACAATGGCACAGCGTTGATATTGACACCGTTACTGAAAGAAGGTCGGATTAGGGAAGCGAAGAGGGCAGCTAGGGTGGATTCAAAGCATTTCTTGAGTTTCAAGAGTTACTCTGGTTTCTTGACGGTGAACGAGACGTACAACTCAAACCTTTTCTTCTGGTACTTCCCGGTGTTGAACAAGCCCGTGAACGCGAGTCCATGGATCATTTGGCTCCAAGGAGGTCCAGGAGCCTCCAGTATGACTGGTCTTTTTGATGAAATTGGTCCTTTCACTGTTATCAACGAAACTTTGAAACGTAAGTATATTAATTAACTCTGTACTGTTAACCTACCTAAGTACGATCCCACTCTTAGAAGCCATTGGACACTTGGGCCTCCTCACGTACTTAATAAAAACTTATTTTGACTTCTACTTCATGTTGTTATGGTCCTTCTAGGACTAATTCCTAATGAGCAAGCAAAGGCACGTCTTGAGTACCAATAAGTTTCATGTTTTCATTGATATTATCCTCGTAACTAATCATAATAGCATTTATGGTTACAATGTTAGATTCATTGTCTTGGTCTTCTTGTTACATTTCATCTTCCGTATGACTGACAATGGATAATAATTAAGATTTAGTCAGAAATACGTTCTTTTACTAGAGTAATTTAATTACAATCGTAGTTCGCAGGGGTCACACACATTATAACGATTGTGTATCGGACTGTCGTTTACATTAAACTCCTCTGTTCTATGTCTACGTATGTTAGACATTAGAACTTTAAAGACCCAGGTTTTAGTTTCATTTTGCCTTATCACCTTTCTACAGACGTATTAAATAACTAATAGTGGACGTCTTTCGGCAGTGGATGAATGAAAATACCGAAATACGTCTAATGATAAAGACACGGAACGTCTGCCGTTTAATCAGCTTAACCCTTTTTTTTTCTGATGGGAAATCATCAAATGACTTCTCCTGCTCTGGGCGGAGCAGGAGGGAGTCCCTTTATACTCCGGGGCCACGGTATCTCTTTCGAACAGTCCCGTAACCCCGGATCACCGCAACCCTGTTGTACCGTTTGCGTTTCTTTGTGCACTTGGCTTTACTTAACAAAAGCCAATCAAAGACTATGTCGTCCGCGTCGGTGCAATTGCAGTCTTACCTATAACATTCAATCTGCCTGCTTCGGACCATTAAACTTCTGGCTAGCCCAATTCTATCGCAAGCCTGCATATGGTTACTAAGAAGACAAGGAATTCGTTCATCTATACCTAATACTAAAATAAGCAAGTCAGACACTAGATATAGGTACCTACTAAAATTTAAAAAAATTCCGCATCTTTTCTGTCCACAGAACCATAATCACAAGAAATATATTGAGCTTGTAGTATTTACGAGGCAACAAAACAGGAAAATATAAAAAAGTTATTCTAAGAATTCCTTAGCTACAACGTCTGAATTTAATCAAGTAAAAAAAAACGTACCTATCATTAGCATTCTATGTTAGTAATGATAGAATACTTAACTGTTTGTATTGTTTGTTGCTAAAGGTCATCGGTTCTGAGTTGTGACGTGACGCGTGGTACAAATAAAAGAAAATCTCAACATTTTCGTGTGTATTTTGTTCATTGTATGCATATGGTGTGGGATATTCCCGTGAAAACAAGTTATTGCCCCTAAGATGTATTGTGGTCATCAAGCAAGCATGTTGTTAAGATGTAGGTAAATGTTTTATTTTCCCCTGGGTAGTCGTGGTTGATAGTTAGGTACTCTGAGATATACAGTCTACAGCTATACCTGCCGGGAGATATACCTGATTACCTGCACATGCAAACAACCCAGCTGGCATCGGCTGGCCATTCTTTAGTGGGACAAACACTTGGTGGACAGTCCAAATGCCGCACTTTGTGAATCGGTACTCCTTTTATGGAGCACCCGTTTCGCCCCCTTGGGATACATATTATTGCTCCCTAAAGTTATTTTTTAGTCAAATAACATAACCCCGATAATAACATAGTAAATTCCAGGAAACCCGTACACCTGGTTGCACAACCACTCGCTGCTATTCATCGACAACCCCGTCGGGACTGGGTACAGCTTTACCGATAATGTGGCAGGATACACCACTAATATGGCTGAGGTAGTACAAAATTTTGTTATAAATCCTTCGTTTTCTTTGTTCTATTAACCCCTTCAAATAAGGAAAAAAAAATAGTTGCAGAACCTACCGACTGTGGTTTCACGTCATATTTTGTATAACCCAGATGACGTCTTATCAGATTGTTGTTCCGTTTTTGACTCAGTCTGTTTATCAACCACGTTAAACGAGCATTTCCCAAATGCATCCTGTTTCATGAATGCGTTTTAGAAATGCTCGCTTAGCGTACTTCTGGGACAGCAATAAACTAAAAAAAAGAAGCACAACTAAAAGTTTTATACTTCTATACCTACTTCTAGGCTTGAGGAGCTCATGGCTAAATAATAACAGCCGCTCTGGTCGATCTTTAGGTTAAGCCGTGCTTGCCTAGGTTGGTCTGTGGATGGGTCCACCATTACATACCGAGTTTCCTCCATGCCTCGGAAAGCACGGTAAGCTGTTGGTCCCGGCTGTCATTTGTAGATCTTTGACAGTCGTTACAGGTAGTCAGTGGCCCAATAAGTCTGACAACCAGTCTTACCAAGGGGTATCGTATTACCCAGTACTAACTGGGTTGTGGAGGTCAGATAGGCAGTCGCTCCATGTAAAATACTGGTATTCAGCTGCATCCGGTTAGATTGGAAGCCGACCCCAACATAGTTGGGAAAGGCTAGGCAGTTGATGATGAGCTACTTCTAGGCTTCTTTTTAATCGATCGATTTCCCTCAGTAGATACATTTGGGTTTTAATACTTCTTGTAATCTTTTCATTTAAGTATGCCCAAAAAAGGCGTAAAATGTGTTTCGTCATCATCAATCTCTAGCCCTTGTCCAATTTTTTGGGGGTCGGTGCAGCACGTTTTCTTTTTTCACACTTGAAAAACATGTTCAATTTTACAAACAATTTCTTTTCAGTACGCCAGCCACCTGTACATAGCTCTGAAGCAGTTCCTGCAAATGTTCCCTGAGCTGAGAACTGCCCCGTTGTACTTGGCCGGAGAGTCGTACGCTGGCAAGTATGTGCCCGCCATGGCTATGGAGATACACAAGAGGAAGGAGAAACTTGGATCTGATATTAACCTGGAGGTAAATAAGATTGTTGAAGATATTTCATGTCTTGACCTCTCATGTTCGCTACAAATGCCCAGTCTTTAATCTGTCCACCTCATTACGCAATCACGAATTTACTTTATTTTTGTCCAGGGCTTAATAATCGGCAACGCATACGTGGACCCTGAGATGATATCGCACATCGCGTGGCCTTTCTACTACTTCGGTCTTTTGGAGAAGGAGCAGATTGAGACCGTGAAACCGCTGATAGACTCGTTCCAGCAGGAAATCAAGGCTAACAGAAGTATTGAAGCTAAAAACGTAAGCTTACGTTACCTTCCTAAATTGTGATTTAGACAGATATTTTACACTCAAATTATTTTTAGATGATATAGGACCGTTTTAGCTACGGCACTTATGTGATGAGTGATTTTTATAGATTCTAAGATAGTATGCCTTGTCAATAAAATCAGATATGAGGAACCCTACCAAAAGAGTGAGATTTTAATTTCGCATTTAAAATTTTGAGCGTTATATACCTAAGTGTAGCACTTCTCAACCAAAAAAATATTTCCTGACAATTTCACGAGTTCAGAATCATTTGCAACCTGACTTCTAAATCCACAGAAATGGAACAGTCTAGTGACTGTCCTGCTCTTCATCTCCCACCAAAAGCATGCCTACAACTTCCTCCGAGACGAGCTGCCGGTGGGCAAGTACGTCAACTTCCTGAAGACCTCAGAAGTCAAGAGGGCCATCCATGTTGGAGACATCCGCTTCGGATGGGTGAACATGACCGTTAACATGATGCTGGCCCCTGACTTTCTGAGTACGACGAAGCCAATATTTGAAAGGCTGTTGGAGCATTATAAGGTGTTGGCGTATTGGTAAGTGTGTTTAGTAATTTTTACATTATTTTTCAGTGATATGAAAACCCTTCGGAGAAAAGTCGAATAACGGTGGCAACGCGCTAAATTCCATTGTGTTTAATTTTTAATTCTATTTTACTTACGTTTTTTGTAATTTGCAGAACAGTGTCAGGTTATATGTTGATTACAATATGATTCGCGATCGTAAATATAGCATTACGGGGTGATTATCATTAAAAATCATCAATACAACCCTCTAACTTCATTCCATTGAATGGCTATACTTAACATGAAATTGCAAATTGCAAAAAACGTAAGAAAATTTGAATTTCGCAAGCTACCCTGGCGCTTGACTTAAGAAAGTGCTGATGCGAAAAGCAACTATTTTGCAGATTAGAGAAGTAATACTAAGAGATATTAAAATTAATAAGCAGTTGTATCGTTTAGACATATCTCCTTAAAGACTTCACATCGAATATGTAATGTTATTGTAGATTATATAAATCATATTTCGGTTAAAATAATAAAGCTCGTTGTGTATCAACAACATACAATACTATCTTATCTTATCGTATATTTTTATGATATCAGTTACGTTAAAATTCCACTAATAATATGACTTCCGAGCAGACATTCGATCCATACAATGAAATGCAATCATGATTAGATCATTCGCTGCTGTCAAATGACACAGACTAAAATATAAAGTATCTACTTAACTGTATCAGATTAAAAATGGTCGCATACAATGTGCCATGAATAGGTGCCATATATCTCAAAATCATTGTAAACCATGAAATGTTGACGTCGTATGAGAAAATTCGACAAGTTTCTGGTAACTTGACGAGCTGCATGGCTGAACAGTCGTACATCTTTGGTAATTGCTACAATTTGACCTTGAGCTAGCATATACATATATAGTACGGAGTGTCAATAGAATACGAACTTGTTTGCCACTGAAATACGGCAAATTTTAAACTTGGAGCAGAGAGATTCTGGTGTGAGTCTATCTGGCAGGCCCCAACGAGATTTATTTACAGGTGATAGCTTTTCATAAAGACCTTATTTTGCGCCAAAAAAAAAAAATAAGATATATTTTGTGCCTCGAAAGTTTTTGATTAAATGACGTTTCTATGAAGTGCTAGCGGTCCCCTTATGATTATTTTTATTGTTATTATACTTTCAGATCGCCCAATAGTGCTCGTAGTTAGATACTATTTTGTGCCTTACAAATACAAAATTTCGACTTTCTGTGAGCTATACTTCAGAAGATATTCGTTAATTAAACAAACGTCCAGCCAGCGGGCCCCTATTTCAATATTACTCTTTTGTAACATACAATAGCATTAGGAGCTTGATACTATTTTGTGCCGTACAAATCCAAAAATTCGACCTTCGGTGAGCTATACTTCAGAAGATATTCGCTATTTAGATTAATAGTTAGAGAGCCGATGACACTTAAACCTAGTGAATTTGAAGTGACTGATTGAAGGAAAGGAGAATACAGGGATATTTTTAGCTGGAAAGGGATGTCGTCGAAAGTGATGAATATGATGTTCTGTCGGTAAAATGTCCGCAGGTGAAAGACTGCCGGGGAAACGGAAATAAATGAATCATTCTGTCGGCGAACAGTCCAATGGCGAATCGGTCTTAGGAGAACAATTGCGGAATCTCAGAAACCCCTAACAAAGTTAGACTGAACCTAGACGCAACCCGCGCCGTACCAATGTACCCGGCTACAAACGGCTGTTGGCGTCCCTACTAACGCAGCACTAAATGCCCCAAATTCTAACAGACCCCAAAACTTGAAGACTCCGTAACAAAACTCTCTGTATTTATAATCGAAGCCTAACACGCCTGCTATATAATAGCATTAGGAGTTACTACTATTATGTGCCTTACAAATCTAAAATTTCGACTTTCTGTGAGCTTTACTTTAGAAGATATTCATTATTTTGACTTATAGTTAGACACCCGACGACACTAAACCTAGTCCGATGACTCCCAGATGATATACATATATAATGGGGTAGATGACACACCAATCAATTGAGATACTTTTTAAAAGCTGTCAAAACGCGGTTCTTTCATAGATTTTGTATGGCAATAGCCAACCGTGACGTCACTCTTTATTCAACTCTATGACTCAACTATTTATTGATTTCCAAGCAACTAAAAATCGAATTTGACAAATTAAAAATAAATTGGGTTTTCAGGCCCAAAATAAAGTGTTTTTTTTTAGAGATAGGTGTCTGGGAATTATTGTTTTATGGTGTCATCTACCCTATTGTTGCAGGCAAGTAGCTTAATTAGCTAGATCAGATCATCAGCATAGCCCACCGTGTAGTAGCCTCTGCTATTGAGACGTTTGATAAGGCTCTCTACTACGAGGTTCCATAGTAGTGGCGAAAGGAGAACACCTTGGGGCAGCCCTTCGCCACTATGGCTCTAGTGGTGTCATTTACCGTAACTTGTACGGCTCTCAGTCGGAGCATATTTGTAGTCCATCCTCGCAGGTTCGAGTCCACACCGTGCTCCTCGAGGGCTGCGTTGATGCTGTGGAAGATGTTTTGTCAAAAGCGCCTTCTATGGCAATGAAGACATCTAGTGAAGAGCATTTGTGGTCCACTGCACATCTTGGAGATCACACTAAGCAGCGCAGATTCTGTTGATTTTCCTGTGGAGTATGCGTGTTGTTGTTTGTAAAGTGGTCGCTCCCGACAAGGTCCGTCCCGAATGTATCGATCACAAAGTTTCTCGATGGTTTTTAGTAGGAAAGTTGTCAGGCTTATTGGTCTGTACGCCTTGGGTTGTGTGTAATCTGGTTTGCCTGGTTTAGGGATGAAAATGACTTTCACCTCTCGCCATGCAAGTGGAATTTTTGTGCAAATAGAATTAAATGGTAGATGACCGTCAGCCATGGCGTTAGGACGTCTACTCTCCATTGTAGCAGGGCAGGGAAAATTTCGTCTAAACCTGAGGATTAATATGGTTTAAAAGTCTTTATTGCCCATTTTATTCTCTCTGCGGTTACTATGGTGCGGGCTCTGGCCCAGTCTTGGTCATTTGGTGTGTGGTGCGTTGGCTCACTTGCCCAGGTTCTGTCCTTGGAGAGGTTGCAGTCTAGGAAGTAGGTTTCCAAAAGGACTTTACTAGCTTCGTGGTCCGACTTGGTGTATGTGTTGTCTGGGGTTTTCATCGACCCGAGGGTCGATTCAATTTCGTCACAGAATTTCCGCCAGGCTGCCCTGCTGGCATTCCTGACTTGTTTTTTGAAGGTGTATTGTGTTTTCTTGTATGAGTCTCAGTCTTCTGGTAGTCTGGAGTTTTTGGCTCCGTTGAGTTGTTTGCGCATGGTTTGCCTGAGCTTACTAAGTTCCACATTCCACCAGGAGTTACCCTCGCTCTTCGTGTTTGGATATTTTAGTTTGCAGCAGGCGTGTTAGGCTTCGATTATAAATACCGAGAGTTTTGTTACGGAGTCTTCAAGTTGTTTAGGGTCTGTTAGAATTTGGAGCATTTAGCGCTGCGTTAGTAGGGATGCTAACAGCCGTTTGTAGCTGGGTACATTGGTACGGCGCGGGTTGCGTCTAGGTTCAGTCTAACTTTGTTATGGGTTTCCGAGATTCCGCAATTGTTCTCCTAAGACCGATTCGCCATTGGACTGTTCGCCGACAGGGTGAATCATCTATTTCCGTTTCCCCGGCAGTCTTTCACCTGCGGACATTTTACCGACAGAACCTTTCATATTCATCACTTTCGACGACATCTCTTTCCAGCTAAAAAATATCCCTGTTATCTCCTTTCCTTCAATTCACTAGGTTTAAGTGTCGTCGGCGACACGAGATTCTGATATATCATTATCAATATGGCCATTTTAAAGTACTATCGAAAAATAATGCAGAATAGTATCATCATCACCTGGACTTGTCCCAACTATGTTAGGGTCGGCTTCCAGTCTAACCGGATGCAGCTGAATACCAGTATTTTACATGGAGCGACTGCCTATCTGACTTCCACAACCCAGTTAATAGTAGGTACTGCGTAATACGATATCCCTTGTTAAGGCTGGTTGTCAGAATTTTGGGCCATTGACTACCTGTAACGTCACTAACTGACAAAGATCTACAAATGCAGTATAAGGGGCATTCCACGTGAAGCGGACAGGTAAAAAATTTTGATGTGTCCGATTTTAGTATTATTCGATTGAGTTGTAAGTCCTCGACCCAGATATACAATATTTTTGCGGTACAATATATAGTTAATGAGTTAAAGGTCATTGAACTTTTGACTAACTAGCAAGTATGTGCTACTTCAAGCCCGAGTACCAAGTGTTAAAAAGTTATAATCAAATAAATAAAGTAGTGGAATGTATACTTGACTTAACAAGCTACCTGACTGTGTTTTTCTTTTTTAATTATTATTTGTTTAAAATTAGGTGATTTTATTTTTCAAACTTGATTTTTTCAAGGTACCTATGACCAGTTTTATTTTTTTCATTTTATTTCTCAAAATAGGTATTAGTGTATAGATAATCCATGCTAAGTTTCATAATGGGCCTAGAAGCCGTTAGGAGACAACTTTCTGTAAGCTGTGCTGTGTGAAGTAGCGCATACTTGCTAGTTAGTCAAAAGTTCAATGACCTTTAACTCGTTAACTATATATTGTACCGCAAAAACATTGTATTTCTGGGTCGAAGACTTATATAGGTACAACTCAATCGAATATTACTAAAGTCGGACACATCATATTTTTTTACCTGTCCGCTTCACGTGGAATGCCCCATAGGGGACTGATATTATTAACTGGTACAAAATCGAACTTTTTATAAACTTGATGTTGCATATGGCAGCATCAATCCCCCCCCCCCTCACTACTCACTTATTTTATTGACATAAATCACATAGGTAGTGTGCACGACCCATGAGGTAACCTCGCTCGGGGGCGCGAGTAGTGGCAATAGCTAGACAATGAACAGTGATTGTAAATACGAATATCGACTTGTGGTTTCGATTCACGTTTTCTAAGTCGACAATTACGTTTTTGTATTTCTATTTTACGTTTTCTAAGTCAATGTTGTGTTTTTACTTAATATTAGAGTGTTTATATGTGTTTTATGATTGTTTTGAATGCATATTATTGTTTTATGAGTAGATTTACGCTTATATTGTTGATTGTTACAAGTTTATGTTAATTATTTTACGTAATTCATGTTTAAAATAGGATCTTCATGTTTAGAATAAGATAATTACGTGTAATTTAGTATAGATAAGGTTTTTTAAGTCATACTTTGTGAGCGCTTTACCGCTACGATGTCCGCAAACAGACTGAGCGAGTGGGCGGGGCTACTCGCGGTATTTATACTGCTGAAGCGGGGGGGTAGGGCCCTTTATATATGTGCGCTTCTTTATCCTCACGCCGTTGCGTGATGGGACATCGTAGAGGTATGGTGTAAACGGATTTAGTTAGATTTAAGTGTAAACTTTAGAATAAAGAAAGACTCGCCAGCTCACGGCATCTGTAAAAAATGTTATGAATAAATAAAGCGAAGCGGGGTGAGGTAATGGTCCGCTGGCCAGCAGTAAAGTTTTTGTATAAAAGAGGGGGATGTTTTCTCAACCGACACAGTTCGATCTCAGCAGTCTACGAGGAAACATCTCCCTGAAGAACAAGTGCAAGCTCCCGAATAAGAATCCTCACCACCGTTTTCTACGCATCAGACCTTCCGTGTTTTATTTCAAGACGGCGTTTGGGCGATCCCAAACATATGGTCCTTCGAGCCGGATCACTGCCCTACGACTAGAAGATGGTGTTGACACGCAGTAAGGATGGTGAACAAGCAAAACGGCGGCAAGAAGAGCTAAACGCACTTAAGGCCGTAGAAGAGGCCTCTACGGGGAATCCTTCAACAAGTCGTACGTCGAAGACCGCCACCGAATCAGGAACCGGTAGCGGGAATAGCAGTTCGACGACCGCCGAAGGAACCGCGTCGACGGAGACCGAAGAAAATAGTGCTGCGTCCCATAAGGATAAGACATCGCAGCGCACATTGAAACCAACAGATTCAAGATCACGCCGCTCCGCAGTTTCAAAGAAGAAACGACTCGCCGAATTAGAGGCAAAGGAACGACTGGCAGAATTGAAGCTCAAACAGGCGCAGATTCAAGCTGAAGCCGAACTCCAGGAACTGAAGTTCCAACGACTCCAAGCAGAAGCGGACACTTCAGAAGATGAAGAAGATGACCTAGAAGATGAACTAGCTTCGGTCCGCATTAGCACATGGCTTAAAGATACTGATGCGAACCCATCGCAGCCGACGCCAGAAGATAAGAAGAAACAAGAAGAGGTGCAGAAGACAAGCCAGCCTTTGATAGATGTGTCGACGCTCGCCGCAGCACTCTCTCAAGCAGTGAGAGGTACCAGGGAGCCGCCGAAATACATTCAAGAGCTACCCATCTTTAATGGAAGCTGCGCAGACTGGCTTTGTTTCAAGACAACATTTGAAGAAACTTCGAAATACTTCACGCAGAATGAAAACATAGCACGCATACGTCGAAGCCTGCGCGGGAACGCAAAGGAAGCCGTTGGTTGCCTACTGTTAAGCCAACCGCACCCAGCACTGATCATAGAAGCCTTGGAAAGAAGATTCGGAAGACCTGAAGCGCTCATCCACGTAGAGATGGAAAAGGTCAAGACATTGCATCGTGTCACCGACAACCCGCGAGACTTATGCGTCTTCACCGGACGAGTAGCAAACATAGTGGGCACCATTGAAGCACTAAGAAGAGTTCAATATCTACACAGCCCTGAGATGGTGCGAACAATAACGGAAAAACTAACTCCTATACTGAAAAGCAAGTGGTACGACTACGCGGCTACGAAGAAAGAAGACATCCCTGAATTGAAGAAAATGTCTGCTTTCCTATACGAAGAAGCAGACAAGTGCGGCGCCTAAGCTTTGCCAGAAGCAGTCAACGATGAAGCGTCAGGAAGAGACAAAAGAAACAGGAAGATAGAACGCACCTTCACTACAGGGAAGAGGACCGCGTCAGACGATCAATGTCCTCAGTGCAAACAAGAACACAAGCTAACTGAGTGCAAGCAATACTCAGCACTCGATACGAACACAAGATGGGAAGTCGCGAAGAAGAACAACATCTGCTACCGCTGTCTCCGAAGTAAACATCGACGAATCCAGTGCAAAGCCCCGCCGTGTGGAAGACATGGGTGCACCATGAGGCATCATAAGCTACTGCATCACGACAAAGAACAAGATGGTACCAGTGACTCAGCAAAGAAAGAAGCGGCTACACCTGCAGTAGAAGTCACATCAACAGCCAAGCCAGGCGACCGTCGACGTGCATACTTGAAGATAGCGCCCGTAATCCTAAAGGGGCCGTACACCAGCATCGAGACTTATGCACTACTGGATGAAGGAAGCACAGTCACTCTGCTAGACGCATCCATCGCTGACGTCATCGGATCCGATGGTCCTGAAAAGACCATGTGGATACAAGGCATCGGCAACGAAGTGAGACACGACAGCAGCAAGATCGTCAGTCTCAGCATCAGAGGAAAATACACCGATGAAGAATATGAAATCGAAGCAGCGCGCACCGTCGAGAGACTGAACTTCGCACCAGAAACAGTATACGATCGCCACCTGGAAGACTGCGAGCATCTGATTGACATCAAAGATCAGATCACCTATGAGCGCGCTTCACCCAAACTGTTAATTGGACAAGATAACTGGCATCTCATCGTGTCAAGAAAGCTCCGCACCGGTCGTCGCAACCAGCCAGTTGTCTCCTATACGCAACTCGGTTGGGTTCTACATGGCTGTCACAGTTCGCTCACAGCAAAAGTAGCGTTCTGCGGCAAACTCCAGCAGAAAGAAGAGCCAACAGTAGAAGATCTCGTCAAGAATTACTTCAAGCTCGAATCCCTATGTATCGAGCCGAAGAGACCCAAAGAAGATCCTGAACAGAAAGCTATACAGATACTGCAGGAGACCAGCAGCAGACTACCAGATGGAAGATATGAAACCGGTCTGCTGTGGAAAGAAAAAGACCTTCAGATACCAAACAATTACAAAGAAGCTGAACGACGTCTGCACTCATTAGAGAAGAGACTGGATAAAGATGAAGACCTCAAACAGAAATACCAAGAGAGGATAGACAATCTGTTCCAGTCGGGCTATGCCGAACGAGCACCCGTCCCAGCACCAGAAGGGAAGACCTGGTACCTGCCCCACTTTCCAGTCATCAATCCAGCGAAGCCTCACCTAGCCACCGCGACTGGTCCATGATGCGTCAGCCAAAGCCGCCGGCATGTGCCTCAATGACATGCTGCACTCGGGACCAGACTTACTCCAATCCCTACCCGGAGTAATAATGCGGTTCCGACAACATGCATACGCAATCAGCGGGGACATAAAGGAGATGTTCATGCAAGTGAAGATCAGAAAAGAAGACAGAGACGCCTTGCGATTTCTATGAAGAGGCGCACGGCGGGAGGGCAGACCGGAAGAGTACAGAATGACATCCGTCATCTTTGGAGCCACTTCATCTCCATGCACCGCACTGTACATAAAGAACAAGAATGCGAGTGAATTTGCGACTGACTACCCAGAAGCCGCATCAGCAATACAGAAGAATCATTATATGGACGACTATATACAGAGCTTCGCCACTATATAAGGAGCTCGTGAGATAACAAAAGCAGTCGACTTCATCCACAAACAAGCTGGCTTCGTATTAAGTGGGTGGACATCCAACGACACCAGAACAATAGAAGAATTTGGCCTCCCTGAAGAAGACAACTCTACAACAGCGTCTTCTCTGGCACGTCAAAGAAGACTGCATAGGGTTCAACACTAACACCATGAAGATACCCTCAGAAGTCGAAGAAAACAAGCGCTCTCCTACGAAAAGAGAAGCCTTGAGCATAATAATGGCATTGTTCGATCCGCTGGGGTTGATCTCTCCAGTCACCACACCAGCCAAGAGAATATTCCAAGACACTTGGCGCTACAAGACCGACTGGGATGATCCATTGCCAACAGCCCTAGAACACAGATGGAAGAATTGGATCACGTTGCTCAGCACTATTAGACCGCTGAGGATACCACGATGCTACGACTACCAACAGAGCACCGCGTGTCAACTACACACCTTTGTTGACGCAAGCGAAGAAGCATATGCCGCTGCAGTATACTGGAGAACAGAACGCCCAGATGGCAGTGTCCACGTGTCACTAGCAGCTGCCAAGAGTCGCGTCACACCACTCAAACCGGTGTCTATACCGAGACTCGAGCTACAAGCAGCCTTATTAGGAGCACGCCTCGCACAAACGGTGACAGAAGAACATGATTATCCAGTAACCAGCAAGACCTACTGGAGTGATTCACGCACCGCTCTAGTGTGGATCAGGTCAGAGCCACGAGTCTACAAATCCTTCGTGGCACATCGGCTGGCTGAAATTGAAGAGACCACCAAGAAAAACGAATGGAGGTGGCTCCCTTCCAAAGAAAACGTGGCAGACGACGCGACAAGAAACACACCAGACAACTTCGATGCCACTCACAGATGGTTTCAGGGTCCCTCATTCCTGAAACTACCAGAGTCACACTGGCCCAAAGAAGAAAGTGTGGTCGATTACGACACAGGAGAAGAAAGGGAGATGTGTCACTTATGCCAAGAAGACAACAGCAGAGACTCCCTCCCGAAGATCGAAAGATTCTCGAAGTGGATCCGACTTATAAGGGCAACGGCCAGAGTCCTACAATTTATAGACCTGTGCAAGCCCAGGAAAGACGTGGTCGCAGCCACCAGAAAACGCACGCAGAAAACAGCTGCCAAAGACCCTGACTGGCGAACAGTCAAGAAGAATCAGCCTACACAACAGAAGAAGGTCGCGCCCCAGAACACCCACCGATACATCGAGCTGTCAGCTTCGTATCTAATGAAGGCTGAACAGCTGTGGGTCCAAACTAGTCAAAGGGAGAGTTTTGATACGGAAATCACCCGCATCACAAAAGGAGAAACACCCAGCAACCACGATCGCCTGAGTCATCTCAACGTGTACATTGACGCCGAAGGCATTGCGCGCCTGAGAGGAAGAATAACAGCGGCCCTACAAATAACAGAAGATGCTTCCAATCCTCCTATATTGGAAGGCAAACAGGCATACACCCGTCTGTACATAGCCCACGTCCACGAGAAGCTCCACCATGGCGGTGTGGAAATGGTCGTAAACGAACTAAGACAACGGCTATGGATCTTGAAGATTCTCCCGGCTGTAAGAAGCACCTTGAAGAACTGTCTGCAATGCCGCATCCGGAAGATGAAGCCAGCGAGCCCGCTGACGGGAAACTTGCCACCAGCGCGCCTCGCTCACCACGCACGCCCCTTCACCTTTACGGGACTTGATTACTTCGGCCCAATAGAAGTGACAGTCGCACGCCATCACGAGAAAAGATATGGCGCCCTCTTCACGTTTATGACCTCCAGAGCAATCCACATTGAAGTCGCGCACTCTCTAAGCGCCGACTCAGCCATATCGGCCCTAAGAAGATTCATAGCAAGAAGAGGCTGCCCCAAAGAGATATGGAGCGACAACGCCACCTGCTTTAAAGCAGCTGAAAAAGAACTCGGCGCGGCAGCACTAGAAGCATTGGAACACGAGACAACGTGCCATCACATCACATGGAAGTACATTCCCCCATCAGCACCATTCATGGGAGGAACGTGGGAGCGGATGGTACGCTCCGTGAAAGAGGCACTGAAGATCACCCTGAACGAGCGATACCCGAGCGACGAGACACTGGTGACGCTGCTGACAGAAGTTGAGAACACGGTGAACTCACGCCCTCTAACGCACGTCTCAGTGGATCCCCTGGAATCAGAAGCATTAACCCCGAATCACATACTCATCGGGCCTAATCCTCACGTGCCAGTGCCGGGACACTTCGACCAGAAAGATGTAACAGCTCGCCAACAATGGAAGCGAGCACAAGTATTAGCAGACATCTTTTGGAGAAGATGGATAAGAGAATATATGCCCCTGCTCCAACACCGGCGGGAGCCGACCAGCACTGGGACCCAGCCCAAAGTGGGAGACCTTGTCGTGATATGCGATGGCAACTTACCGCGCAACACCTGGCCGCGAGGACGAGTGAGCAAATTGTATCCAGGCGCCGACGGGAATGTTCGAGTGGTGGATGTGACAACCAGCAGCGGCCACGTCCTGCGTCGTCCTACGAAGAAAATAGTCGTGCTGCCAACGGAGTCGCAGCGTGGCGACGGCGGGAGAATGTGCACGACCCATGAGGTAACCTCGCTCGGGGGTGCGAGTAGTGGCAAATAGCTAGACAATGAACAGTGATTGTAAATACGAATATCGACTTGTGGTTTCGATTCACGTTTTCTAAGTCGACAATTACGTTTTTGTATTTCTATTTTACGTTTTCTAAGTCAATGTTGTGTTTTTACTTAATATTAGAGTGTTTATATGTGTTTTATGATTGTTTTGAATGCATATTATTGTTTTATGAGTAGATTTACGCTTATATTGTTGATTGTTACAAGTTTATGTTAATTATTTTACGTAATTCATATTTAAAATAGGATCTTCATGTTTAGAATAAGATAATTACGTGTAATTTAGTATAGATAAGGTTTTTTAAGTCATACTTTGTGAGCGCTTTACCGCTACGATGTCCGCAAACAGACTGAGCGAGTGGGCGGGGCTACTCGCGGTATTTATACTGCTGAAGCGGGGGGGTAGGGCCCTTTATATATGTGCGCTTCTTTATCCTCACGCCGTTGCGTGATGGGACATCGTAGAGGTATGGTGTAAACGGATTTAGTTAGATTTAAGTGTAAACTTTAGAATAAAGAAAGACTCGCCAGCTCACGGCATCTGTAAAAAATGTTATGAATAAATAAAGCGAAGCGGGGGGAGGTAATGGTCCGCTGGCCAGCAGTAAAGTTTTTGTATAAAAGAGGGGGATGTTTTCTCAACCGACACAGTTCGATCTCAGCAGTCTACGAGGAAACATCTCCCTGAAGAACAAGTGCAAGCTCCCGAATAAGAATCCTCACCACCGTTTTCTACGCATCAGACCTTCCGTGTTTTATTTCAAGACGGCGTTTGGGCGATCCCAAACAGGTAGACTAGGTACATGATATTTCTAGACTAACAGCATACTGACCTTTAAATGTTAGTAACACAACAAACATAGCTTTTTGTTAATTGTCATTCGACCTAGAGTCCGGGAAGTGATACAAGATATGTATCACACACATACCAGACTCATTGTTTCTACGTTTTTGTTTAGCGAAGGCTACTCTTAGCCTTTCAAATACGTACTCTTCGGACTGATGTTCACTGTTCAGTAACAATCACTACATATTATAAAACAAAGTCCTCCGCCGCGTCTGTATGTCTGTTCGCGACAAACTACTGAACGTATTTTCATGCGGTTTTCACCAATAGATAGAGTGATTCATCAAAAGATAGAGTGATTCATGAGGTAGGTATATAATTTGTCAATGTTTTGTGTAAATTGGTTGAAATATGGCGATAATTGTTGGCGGTGAAAGTGGCGGAAAAAGTCAAGCCGTCTGAGAGCTTTCATCGAAAACAAACAGTAACAAAAAACGAATTATGATCGTTTTCATCCAGGCAGATTGGCTTGCCCGCAAATCCATTCTAAAAATAAACTAGAAAACCCTTTTGTGCTTTAGTCGGTAGAAGTCTGATAAATAACCCAATGTTCCAAAGTCTTCTCAATGCGTGACCAGTATAGGACAAATAATACAGGGTGTAAACGGACCTTTCACGAAGCCGTCAACCAAGCATACATACGTACATCAAACTAAGTAAATCTACGCAAAAAATATTGCTGGGAAACGACTTTTTTTTTTGGGGTGAAAATTCCCGCTTTACGGTGAAACTCACTGTAACGCACTCAATACATTGTGCTGATGGACGCATTTAATGTAAAGTTATGTCCTTAAAAACAAGAATTGAAAAAAAAACTTGTGAATAAGTTGGAACTTTGATCTGCAATATCTCCGTAACTAGTAGGTTCCCAGGTATGGTCCAGAACAAAAAAATAATCGCAATGACGGGGAGAACAAGTGCCTTTCGACTTCGTTAAGGGTATATGTAATTTTATGTACTAGGTACCGAGTTCACTGACGGTCTACCACTTTTCACCCATAAGTCCACTGAATAATAAGGTTAAAAAACATAACACTCCTTTTTTTGGGCAGTCGTGTAAAAATAACGCTTAAAAACGTTTTTGTCAACCTTTGCTTCTAGCGGTCAACTGGACCAGATGCTGCCGTGCGTGTTCACATCTGAGAACTACCGCACGTGGAAATGGAACGCCTCACAGGAGTTTCTCAACGCTACTCGGTTCCCCTACATTTTTAACAATAAACTCGCTGGGTAAGTAACCTATTTAAGTACCTATGTATTTCTTAATTAGAGCAGTTTTTGTATAAAATAAGTAGGTAGGCAATGGTGTCGATTCTGTTGTGCACAAACTAAACTTAATTTAGGCTATTGCTATCTTTTACTAAAAGGCCGTGCGAGAAAAGGACGGCTATAGCTATGAACTTAGTTAGAGATGTCAAACTAGTTTATGCCTTGCGCTTCACCGTGTTTTTAGTCGACATGTTTTTACGTGCACCCTTCATTTGTATAGAAATATTAGTTCCAACTAAATTTGACAGCTCTAAATTACGTCCGTCTCTTTATCGTTTTATTAGAGAGAAACAGAATCGACACCAATAGCTTAATTTACGGATAGGTCTTGTGGAACGAGGATATGAATTGTTTGATTCGGTTATGTCCATCGGCGCGAGCATGATTTTTCTTTTGGTTGCAAGACTTTGCAAGAGTGAGTAATAGCGCTCGAAATTGTTTTTACCACGCTTGGGTTGTGTTGGGGGTACTATTATAATTATGTAGAAAAAAGTATTTTATAGTTTTTAATCCTAATCCTAAAAAAAGCCCCGGGTTTATGCACGTGTGCCTTTTTGCACCTCCTCCTGGCGCCCATGGTCATGTCTATTTCATTAGATTGAAAGAATACCTTCAGATTCTTGCAGAATTGAAACAATAGGTACTTAGATTAGAATTGGCGCTTTTGCAGTTACTCATAATGAAACGTATCATTATGCAAGGCGGTAATTCTTGCCATTTAATTGTTAAAAAAACTTGTTAGGTATTGGGTTTTGCCATCAGAAATTGCTCAGTAGCAGCCACGGAGTCTAGATTTGTGCCCGGATGATGGCAATGAGCTCGCCCCTTATTACATGTGACTCAAACGTAACTAGCGCTTCATCAATTTTGTACCTCAGTCGGGTACCCCAGTACCCGGGTTCGAACGTAGGTGCTTTCAAGCCGTACTATCATGTACGGTCGAACAAGCTAGGTATTTGGTATACAGTTTTACCAACAAATTACATTGTAAAATGTAAACCAAAAAGCTTGTTCGACCGTACATCTCTGCCTAACCCTGTGGGGATTATAGGCGTCATGTTATGTTATTTGTTAAAATATACCGGTCACTTTGGAGTTAAAAGTACCTACCAACATGACATACCAACATTTTGACGACCGATTTGCTCGACCTATTTGCACTAGACTCGACCTGAGTCACAAGTACTCACGACTCTGACTGTTATTGGCACTATTTATTTTCAATTAGGTAAGAACTATTCCAATGATATTCTATTAACTTTACGAAAAGGGAAAACAACAAAATTTTCACAAAAAACTTAACATGTTAAACTTTAAAAAAAAAAAGAACTGTGAGCACGTGTCTCCTTGTGACTTTGTGATAAAAGTCGTTTAGATTTATATCTGTGGTTTTGTGACGTCACATTATTTTAATATTAAGGTAACCAGTTTTATTAACGAACCGTCTTTGACTGGCGGATTCTACAATATTTTAACCAGCCGAATTCTACATCTGCTGACAATCACTGACTTTCAGTTCGTACGCTAGAAACTTTGATGCCACTACATTTGTGTTGTAAGCAGGGGCGAAGTTTGAAGTTTCAATCTGTTCAAACGGATGTTTTCTGAGTTTAGCAATTAACTTCAGTTTTTCACTTTCATCTCATTTCATCCCTACAACTATGGGCCAATAGATAAATTAAATTATTGCTTCGATATTAGGGACGACCCGAATGGCGGAGCGGTAGTGAGGCTGCCTTACGTTCTTAGGGTCCCGGGTTCGAATCCCGGTCGGAGCAAATGTGTGTGTGATGAGCATGGGCATTTGTTTCCGAGTCATGGATGTTTATATGTATAATAAGTATGTATTTACAAACAAAAAGTATCTATGTAGTATATCAACTATCTGGTGTCCACGACACAAGCCTCGTTGCTTAGTGTGGCACTGGATGGCGCTGTGTGTAATGTCCAGCGATATTTATTTATTTATTTATTATATTTCAGAAAAAGATACTTTTCCTAATTTAAAGTTTAGCAGTGACCCAACATTATACATTTCAAGATCACGCTGATTATGTTATTAGACTAATTGGATAGGATGAGAAAGAATCATTTCTCTTATTTAAACAGAGATCTAGATAAATAATCATATAAAACTGTCCATATTTTCTTTTCGTAGAGTAGATAACGATAAGTAAACCAAGGCCAAATCTAACTTATACCATTTTATCCAGATACCACAAGACAGGCGGTCGTCTAACAGAAGTAGTGTTCCGTGGAGCCGGCCACATGGTACCTTTGGACAAGCCAGCCCCCAGCCAAAACCTGGTCGCTCGCTGGACCCACGACCAGCCACTCAGCAGGAGATTCGGCCTGCTCGAAGGGTCCTTCATTCAGGACTATATTCGTAATAATTCTATGATCTACCTCTGATTTTGTATAATAAATATTTTTAACTGGTGTTGTTTTTTGTTTCATACCTGACTCTATAGGGAGGATTTTCGAATATAGTAGAAGGATAGAGGTTATCGTGCTGTTGGATGAAGTTCAGCCACTCTTAGAACAGCTAGTTACACCAATGGTTAAAGTGCCACAGTACCCCTCGAAATAAAAAATAAAAAATCTATGTATGACTTTCATGAATGTACAGTCGTGGTCTTTTCCGCCTGACCAGTTAAATTTTTTTTTTGCTTAAATCATGCGGAGGCGCCGAGCCACGCCCCCTCAAATTTTGGGCCTACTAGGAAAGCGTCAACTTTGGCGCGCAAAATAACAATAACTCTCGTTTGGCGTGCGTCGTCAGTGCGCTCGGCCGATTCGGTATCTTTTCATTCATTTATTCTATACAAAGTCAACGGGGCGGGGCTAGAGAGCGTTTCTATGTTGCGAGTGCAAGCAAAAATTAGATTAGTGGTGATCAGGCGGGAGTGTCCTCGATAGTACTTAGTTAAGTATATTACTTATTTTTTTAGTCCAATCAATAGATTTTTTGTTAATCGCAAATCGCCACTCATTTCGCACTATTCAGCCGCAGTGACTGACGTAACAACTGCTTTGTAGTGCAAGCTGATTAGAACTTTATTCTAACAGTGTTTCAAACGAAGTTTGAACCACCACAAATAGAGTTGCTAATTTTTGGGGTTAGAAGGGCCTTCATCTTCTTACATTGATCGATGGATAAGGAAAACAAGAGTGGCAACTCTTCTTATTGATTGTGTCTTAACTATAATTTGCAAGATTTTCTGTTTTCCCTATAGAATAGTGACAAGTTCTCACGGTTAGGTACCTACCTACATGCGTCTTTTACTAACCACAAACCAGTCAGCATGCGATCCAGTGAGTAATCGGAAAGGTCGCTTGCATACTCGTCAGATATTCTAGACAGGTACTTACATATTTATAATGGCCTCAGCAGATATGCTGCTACTTGCAGCGAAGATCACTTATGTAAGTATGCAACTTTATGGGCACCGTCAACCTTACAAGATTGCCCAGCACGGTATTTTCACAAATATTTAAAAAACCGGCAACATTTTATAGTTGTGCTAATTATTTAATCTTAGGACAAATTTTGATTTTGTCCCTGGCAACATAACGTAACGGACTCTGCCTAATGGCACTTAATGACTTAAGTCGGCTGTAAAACCGTGTCGAAATTGGTAGTCTAATTTGCGGACCAAAACTCGTGCGAAAAACTATTATCAAAACTCGATTTCTAATTACAGCAGAAAATTAAATTTTAAACCACTGATAGTTTGTAATAAATACACAAGGAAGATCGAATATACAAAGCGAAATTTCTCTCAACGTCAAAAATATGATGGTGGGCAATGTTATATTAGTTTTTCAGAAGTAGTTGTTACATCTTTGCCCACCAAAATATTACCGTTAGGGTTGTCTCCTCAACGTCAAATTGCATCACAGATAAGTAGGTACTTTTATTTCTGTAAATTTAGCAACAGAGTTAAGTACTAAATTTACAGAAAAAAACTTTTTGGATCGAAAGCAGTATATTAAGACATTTCTGTATGCCTTAATATACTAGTAAAGAATATAATGACTGGATAATAATCAAAATATAGCATCGTTTGTTCTAAAATACGGCTAATTTCATGACATTTTTAGATTAATCTTTAAGAGCGAACTATTTGATCGTCATGCACCTGCGTACACCGTATTGATGTACAATAAAAACCTCCTCCTTTTCTAGAAGTCGGTTAAAAGTGACAACCCTGGTTTTTTCGTTTATTTGAATGAAAAATGACGAAAAAATCGTTGCTACCGTTTTGAACGCTAGTGACAAAAACACTAAATCAATCAAACAAAAGTCATCGACTTCTGAAGCTTGACCTTTGTTTGATTGATTTGGTGTTTTTGTCACCGTCTTTTGAAGTTAAAGTTATTTTTCACTTTTATGTGTTTTTTTTTTTAAGTTGGTTTTATTTTTTCTTCCATTCTCCCCTGTCAATCGTCACGCTATCATCTACTCCGAAAGGAAAAAAGAGTAAACTGCTGAAATGAGCCATATTTCCACAGAAATCGAACGTATTGAATCGCACGACGACGCAGCATAGTGTAGATGAAGATCAAATCTCCGATCGCCAAGTGGCAAATTATCTGCAAAACCCATAAGGTAGAAGAAGTAAAAGTACCTATGTACTTATTATATTATTGAGAGCAGCGGTGGCCCAGTGGTGGCGGCCCCGACTTCGAACAGTAAGTCGTGGGTTCGAACCCAGACATGCGCATTACTTTGTGTAATTTATTTCATCACCACTGCTCTCAAAACGGTGAAGGAAAACATCGTGAGGAAACCGGCATGTCCTAGAGCCAAAAATTCGAAGACATGTGACATCTACCAATCCGCACTGGGCCCGCGTGGTGGAATATAGCCCATTCCCTCTCATTGAGAGGAGGCCGTGTCCCAGCAGTTGGTAATAATGATGATTTACTTAATATAAGGGAATTAGGTTGGTATATGAGTTTTAATCTGTGCCTAAGGCATGCTAGCAAGGCAAGAACTATGACAACACGTGTTGATATATTTAGTTCTCACGTGCACTTTATAATCCAGTCCAGACCGCAAACCGCAGTGTCATAAATATTGCAGTTACGGGTAATTACTGACAAGTCGACATTGTTTACAAAACATTTAGATATTATAGCGGTCATGATGCTGATAGAAATTATATAGTGTAAACAGATATCTCTATAAGTGCAATAGGTATACCTTACCTCAAACTGGACAACTTTCCCAAGGAAAATGGGATTCCCAAGGAAATTTTTGGACTTCTTATGCTAAACACTGTATCGGCTGATCCAATTAGTAATGATTTGTTCCAATTAAATAACACAACATCACAGTTGTGTAGGTACCCCGGAGGGGCACTTAGCTTCAGTTATATTTTGAAATCCCATAAATGTAATAAAGGGTCTTTTGTCATCAACCGAGCTCAAATCCAGACTCCGGGCTATAAATTATAGAAAACCTAATCATGGTTAAACTGTGGCTCTGCATCTGCAGCATCTGAGCGATCGAGCTGTATCTCTAAACGGCTCCAGATAGCAGGAAAACTAGTAGCAGTGCAGATTATTAGATTGGTTGGCGGCGGAAGAACGATTGCATTAGCAATCGTCAACGGCGGCAACCAGAGGTCGAGCTAGAAAGAAACTTACTGCGCACCCACCAACCCGCATTAAACAAGCGTGGTCGGAAACAATGGGATAACACAGGCCTATAGTAACAGTAATCAGTGGCGTAGCTAGCATGGGTGGCACCCGGTGCGGATATTGTAGGTGTCACCCCAAAAATCAATCAAAACAGTAAAAAAAAAAAAATATGTTTAAAAATTTACGTTTACAAATATATTTTAATAGGTACATTATTTTATTAAATTATTATTAATCAACGATGTGAAAATAGGCGTAGGTATACCTACGGTCATAGGCACCGGCAGGATTATTTTAGTGCATCTCGGTTCCATTAAAACAAGCTCGACAATTTTTGCACTCCTCGGATATGTTAGATTTTCGTTTGTCTCTCTATTCATTCAAGGGTGTTGTCGATTTATACAGAAAAGCCTATCAATCGAAAAAAATAAGATGTAATAGCGAGCGAGCATGAAAATTTTAGCACCTGCCTCTACCAACCCAACTTAATAGGTTTTCTTTTGCCCTTTAATATAGAAATAGGGCTAATTGTGCCTAATTATTTATAAAGAAAAGCTTATAAACGCAATGGACATATTAAGACATCTGAACGAGCGAAGCGAGCTCAATTAATTTAGGATATTCTCGGAAATAATATAATTGGGTTGTTTTTGTTCATACAAACAACTACAATGATTGGAGTACGAGCGAGCTCGAAAACTATAGTTACCCAAGATTTCGCACCCTCCACCTGCCTAAAGCCCTGACGATAGGATCTGCCACAGTTTTACGAATTTTTATAGGTGGCACTAGTGATGTTCACGGTCAGGTGACCGTGTCACCCCCAAGTGGGTGACACCCGGTGCGGTCCGCCCCCGCCGCCCCCCTCTAGCTACGCCACTGACAGTAATTATCTAGATTCTTCAAGTTCGAGTGAATTCTTCTAGGCAAGCGTGCTCCAACCTATGCCGCGTCATCGCTTCGCTTATCATGCGAGTTGCGGCTAAAGATGTATATAATTATGCCGATAATTTTAGTAAGGCTATGTTTTTAATAGTTTAATTTAATTGGCCCTAATGAATACCCATATTTACTTACATAGCGTAAAACACTGACTGCATACATATGTAGCTAGGTCACAGATAATATAATACTTCGTGCTAGGTAAAGCACTAAAAAACGAAGCGTGGAAATTTCCTATGTTACGAATTGCTTAATTACTAAAGAGTAATTATTATGTACTTCTGTAATTATTGAGTTAGATTTCTGTAGCAATATTGTAGACTCGGATTTAAAGATTAAAAAATAAAAATACGTACTTAGTTTTACAGGATTTTTAAAGCATTGCAGTCGTACGTAAGATAAAATTAAGTAAATTGAAACTATCACTTAAAATAATTACTGATAAAGTGTTATGACGATATTATCACCTTAAAAAGAAAGCTTCACAATATAGCATCTTAATTGACAGGACAGTTAAGCGCGTTTTATTTATACAGGGTGGAATTTTTCAATGCCACCTGGAGGGAAAGTACTCGAAATACTGGAGATAGCAAATTTTACTCAAAGGAAACATTCCTTTATTTTTAAAAAGAAACAAATCTGCATTCACATATTTTCGAAAAATCGCTTGCCACACTCGGGAATCGAACCGACTAAAGTTCGAAAAAATACAATCCTGTACCTTTTTAACAAAAATCGGGACAATCATTATGGATCAAATCTCTATACCAAACATTATAAATTAAATGAAGGGAAAACCATGAAATCTAAAGAGCAGTTAGAAATTCAATGGGATACATTCAATAAGTTATAGCACTTTTATTCATGGTTTTCCTTTCATTTAATGTCAAAATCTGCAGACAGAAATAGGAGCCTCGCGTAGCGGGTCGACTACGCTTTTGAGGCGAATATAAAGTGTTTTGAGGTAAGGTTATTTTCTCAGGAATGATGCATTACCATTACCTATTCATGTGTGTGGTACCAGGGGGCAAGGGGGACCCCCATCCCTCTACAGCGCGAGGTGAGTTCCGTCGAATACATTTCACAATTTTACGGTTTTTCTTCGATAGATTACATAATAATATAATCTACCGACAAATAATGCGTTAGGGGCCCTTGTTTTAACTTTACGTTTCTAGATCGATCTTTTTCCAGAGAAATCACCATATTTAAATTCGGAAAAAATATATAGTACAGAAACATGTTTGATCTAGTGCCTTTTGTGGTTAAAAACACAATATTTAACATTTTGCTCGATAAAAAAAACAGAAGTAACGTCGATTTTGAAAGTTTTTTAAGTTTTATGAGACTTGGGGGAACGCAATTTTTATGAAAATTTAACATTTCATTTACTAATCGGGTTTGTCAGTGATATTATTGGATAGATTTGTAATATGGTACTTATTTTTTTTTATATTAAATAAATACGTGAAATAGCTCGTGCACCACGCCAGTGTCCTGCCGGACGTCATCGAGGGAGCACCTATGCAAGTTTAGCCGCGCAAGTAGTAGTAGGTACCTACTTACTTTATTGTCCTTCTCTACACAGACTAGCGAAGTCAGTATGACTTATATCTTCGCCAATTTGTGAACCGATTTCGATGATACTTTTTTGTTTGGAAAAAAATTACTTCGCTTCCCTTTGGTGAAGATCTGGGTCCGTAGGTTACGCCCCCAGTGTGTTTTGCCCCCGTGGTGGAAGCCCCCGATTTCGTTTTAGTACTATAATATTTATTAGTTAAATATTTTTATCAAAAGTACAGTCAGATAGCAAAGTGTAACCTATTATAAAAAATGTCTAAGTCATGGTTCATTATTAAAATCAAAATCATAGTTTATTATTATAAATCTTTATTAACAATGTCGGTGTAACAAACGTTTGCTTATCTAATAATAGGTACTAATGGGTAATAATAGGTAATACGTAGGTACTTAATATGTAATAAAAATTAAATTAAATGTCTAATAAATAATAATAGGTATCTACGTAAATACAACTTTGATAACAAATATAACCAAACATTAAAATAAAGCAACAATAACATGCAAAATCACAGATACGAAATTAAAAATCACAGTTTAAAATTAGGATTATTTTAAGTACTTATATACTATTTACGTACTAAGTATATAGGTAGGCATCTACTTAAATATTTAGAAGATTGGTAACAGAATGTTCAAACACTAAAATATAATAAAAACAATTAACATTTAAAATCACAGATAACAAAAGTAACAAAAGAAGAAAAACATAGTAAAAATATTAGGATGATTTGAACTTTGTAATTAAATTATGTAATTTAAGTCATTTATATGCAGTGACTATGGAGGTTACAACATTGATATAGATATAAAATTAAAATGTAGTAATTATGTAACAATAAACATGCAAAATCATTATTTTTAAGCTAAGTAAGTAGGTGATTATTTTTGCTTGACTTGCACATACGGACGGATTTGTTCCAAAAACTCCATAATTGTAATTTGTTTCTTTTCATATTTGTCTGTCAGCTTAGCAATGAGTTTGTCATTGATTATTGAAGATTTTTTCCTTTTACATATAGGACTGTCATTTCTTCGTAATCTGAAAGTATAAGATAAAGATTATTTACTAAGAGTAAAAAAAATGAATTACTGATATGTTAAGCGTTATGTAAGTAATCAGCATTTTACCTCACTTGACCTGTGCTATACGTAGAAATATCAGTTGTTATAATTTCCAAAAACGATAATAATGATGGTTTTCGGCCCAGATAGCACTGAAGCCGTTGATTCCAGGCCTCCACTAAATTTGTGGTTCTATGTCGTTCTTTATAGCAACACCACTTTGAGATCATCCCCGGAGGCTCAAGCCATTGTTCAACGAAATAATCGTTGAATTGGGTGACTTTTTCATCGGGAATACTGAAAACAAAAATTATGATATATATGACATGTCGTATATACCTAAGCATTATTTTTATTTTTGCGTACTTATAAAAACAATCTATGAGCTGTTAAAACTTTAAAATAAAATGAAAATTAAAATTACCTGTTTTCCATTACGGAAAGCCAACCATCTTCTATATCTTCTTTAGGAAGAAATGCTAGACAGGTGCACAGTTTCACATACAATGTTGTTTCTTCGTGTGCCAATAAACCTAAAGACTTCGCTTTTCTGTAAATGGCTCTTTGGAAGTGAACATTACAGCCATGTATTGTGACCGCTGGCAATACCTCTTTTATTGCCAGCATTGTAGCTAATTCAAAATCTACAGTGAATTTCATGGGGCTGAAGTCCGGCACAGCTTCTTTAATTTTTTTAAACATGACTTCATATGTACTTTTTTCTTTATTAACTAGTAGCACATAAAATATAGGCACAATATTGGTTGCTTGTGCATCACTTCCCATATCTCCATGAATGGTAAATATTTGGTAAAATGGACCTGGACAACAATCAAATGTACCATCCCCGAAGTAGTGTTGTATATTTTTGATGTGTTTTAAAGCCTGTGCTGATACGAATACTATAATTCTGTTGTCGTTCTCACAGTAATCAACTAATAGATATTTTTGAAAAATCTCAGGTATAATGACTTCAGCTGGATTACGAAACTGTGTCTTTTCTACATTTAAGGCTTTCTTTCGAGAGTTGTATAACTGTTGCTTGATATTATTGAATTTGGGTATGTATTCATCGAAGGCTGTGTCTGTGTTTTTTAACTCGGCAAATTTTGTTTCAAATTTTTGTTGTATAGAGCTCGAGAAACTCGTTTTCACTTCCTTTTTTAATTTTTCCATAACAACTCTAACTTCATTTTTCATTAAGTTAGGTTGACACTCAGCATTATGACACTTTTGGATTTGTACATTGTCACTTTCCTCACTTAATTTTATAGAACCACTACACTTGCCATGTCTTTTATTTACGCATGTCCACACACTCGATTTATTATTTTTCCTATGAAGATTATAAGCAAATCCGACATGTAGTAACGTTCTTCCACCTAGTTTATTTGAAATTATTTTGTAATTGGTTTGTGCTAAACCCCGTGAAGGACCTGGACTTGCCATTTTGAGTTAACATGACCGACTAAACTTTCTTATCAGTAACATATTGCAACTATGTGGGAAAGGGATAGAAATAGTGCCCATCGCTATGTTTGCTATTTTCACTGCCCGTCACCCTGGACTCTATTGTTTTCAACCCTATCTTTCCCTTTCTTTGACTACCTATCTCTTTCTTTTAGAATTCGATCTGGCTATTGTGTAAAACCAGTTTGGCCGGGCACGGGCGCCTCGTTTAGACAAAGTACAAAGTAGGTAATGCATCTAAAGTAAATAATTGTAATATAGTAATAAAGTGAATATCCTTGTAGCATGTTTATAGTATCCAATATTGTGTTAGTTAGAATACTTATTTAGTAAGTTTGTCTACGTATTTGGTTCCGAAACACTTTTTTCATCGTCTGTATCTAGTAAAAAATATTTTTATTTCGGCGAAATCAACTATAATAACTTAATTTAAAATCGGGGGCTTCCACCACGGGGGCAAAACACACCGGGGGCGTAACCCACGGACCCGAAGATCTGATGCTGATCTTCGAAGATATATAATGGAACTCTTCAATTATAGACAGCAAATTGCTTGGATGTTTATTGTTTTCACAACATCATAACAACATCACGCCTGTATGCTTTGAGGGGGTGCAGAATTGTCTACAGTACACCCACATTTCGACAGTTTGGTATGTAAGGTTCCATTTTATTGGGGATAAGCCTATTACCATGACATGTATTGTTAACAATTTATAATTAATGACTGCCTCGTTGGTCTAGTAGTGGCGACTATTGCGTATGAGGTCCTAGGTTCGATTCCCAGGTTGGGCAAAGTGTTATTGAGTTTTTCCATCAGGACAATCTCAGTAGCAGCCTCGGAGTCTGGATCTGCACTCGCGCTCGCCCCGTATTAGGTATATGGGACTAAAACAACTCTTCGGGGATTACAGGCGTGATGTTACGTTATGCTAAAATATTTATGTATAGCTAATATTTGTATCGGATATTAAAACTAAAAAAGAAAAAATAAAACACTTTTTTGCAAAAATAAAACCGACTTCAAAAATACAATAAAGTGAAAACGTCACTTTGTTGTGTTTGAAGACGATTTAATTTTTTTGCAAAAAAGTTTTTAATGTTTTTAACTCCGCCATAACTCACCGGAGTTCATATCGCGACGGCTCCTATGCAACGCAGGCGCGAGCCGTCTCGACTCGTAAAATGCCTAAACTGCCGGGAAAAAGAGCCCCTAAATTGTAAGCAGTATGTTCGGTTGACTATCTTTTGAGAGTTTACAATCTCGCTAGATAGATTAGGTACAATCCAACGGTTTTTACAATTTTTACGCTGACATTATACATTTTTTTTTTATTTTACCCTCAGCGTCAATATTGCACATTTGCACTGTTGGAATTAACAGTTCTTAAGTTAGATATGGTTAGACCAAAGAGTATGGGTTAGACTAGCATAAACCCGCGGCTTCGGCCGCGTGAAGCTCGGTAGATTGTCCTACGAGATCATACTACCGGAATAAAAAGTATCCCATGTGTTACACTTACAAGTTATAAACTATCTGAGTACGTGTGCCTCATTCAAATCCGTTCAGTAGATTTTGCGTGAAAGAGATCAATCATCCATCCATCCATCCATTTAGAAAGTTGGCAACCTCGCATATATCTGTCAATTTTTTACGTGTTTTATTTAATTTCGCAATATTACTGTATAGAAATAAGAAATACTTATGGCTAAGTAACTATCTATCTAAAATATTGATTATGAAATGCAATAAGTAATTAATATCGTAACACCGAATAATCAGTTTTAGAGAAAAAAAATATTTGGAAACTTTCCAAATGCCTTTTCTACAATTAAAACGGTTACAACATCAAATTCAGTGTTTTAATTGTAATTCACAATAATAATATATATAGTTAGTTAGCCATATTTCTTATTTCCATACAGTAATATTGCCAAATTACCTAAAATAGGTAAATATTTGACAGCTATTTGTGCAATGCCAACTTCTTGGATAGGTACCTACTTACGCGCTCTTGTAGTAAGATTTAAATTAAGTAAAACAGTAAAAATCTAAAACAACTTTTTTTGCTAATTGTACAGGAGACTGAAATAATTATCCAAATGGTCTAATTTAAAACAAAGGCGTGAAAATTAAGAAATACTTGAATGAAATCTTGAAACAAGTATTATTGTATTATTTTATCCTTGTTTATTTCTGCAATATTTTAACTTTCTATAGCTTGTCAGAATCCTACATAGTCTTCGTGGGAAGCATTGTCTGTTTCTCTGAAGTTATATTTACATTTAGAGGTTGGAACATGAAATTAGATATTAAACCTTCCACTGTTAGCGAACTAAGTTTAACTATTGTAGTTAAACAATAGCGTCAGACCGATTCGGTCGGAGTTCACAGACGAAGGGTTGTATATTGAAAACTGTTCAAAATTTCAGATTCAGCCACCTGATTGAATTTTGCAATAACTGACCTGCATTAAATCATCGTCGTCTTTAAAGGCCAAGTGGCAAAATGGAACATCCTTCCGAAGTTCCGACACACAGTGCGAATGCGATGCCCCGGATTGGTCTATGGGCCCACTTGCTAAAAATCTGAAATAGCCAATGTAACTCTACGCCTGCACATTAGAAGACTTCAAAAACGCTAGAAACGCCGCGATTTAAGTGGTCCAAGAATGAAAAGTAGCACCATCCATCCGAAAGAAGAAGAAAACGGTCAAGGCCAAGACCAGGTCGCCAAATGATACTATAAAAAGATCTGCTAGCTACAAATTCAGTAGGCATACCTATTATTCAATAAGCTAATGTTTTTAAGCTTTTATTTTACATAATTAGAATGTATGCGAAGAAAATTCAAAAGCTTTATAAAAGTGCCCATTAAGGCTCCGTTAGCAGGAAGTATTACCTACTTCTTTAGCTTCATGAATATTAATCATTATAAAGCTTTAGTATGTCATTAACCCTTTAGTTTTTAATTAGTGCCGTAAATGCTACTTGGCTATATAGAGTTTATTTCGTAGGTATGTATGTGTATGTGGTTTTTGTTCTCCATATAATAAATACTTTAAATTAATTGCCTGTTTATTTTACTACGTATTTAAATATTTAACGTAGGTACGTGTTTTATAAATCCCTTTTTATTTTTTTATTTTTTTGTGTTCCGGAGGTATCGTTTAGTGGACTTAAATTGCTATCATAATAAACTCTGAAATGACAATGATGTTAATAAATATTATTTTGAAATTTAATCGTAGGGCTCTAATTTTTTCTTTCATGGGGCAACTATGTAATAAAAAAGTTTTGATGGTAACGGAACTCATAAAGCGAAAGATTACACTATAATAAGTATGTATAACCTCGCACCTCTTCTTAATTGCAAGCTAAAACGAAAAAACGCGAGACAGGCTTTTGGTTTATTTTTTTCAGGATTTTTCATTTTGGAACAAATTACATCAACGTGCGTTTTAAGTAGACTGTGATGACGTCACTTTTACATCGGACAACGTTGTGTAATTTCTCTGGTTGGCGCGAGTCGAGTAGTCCTCGTCGGTATCAGTCCGGTTAAAGAACTCGCTGACGACGCGCGCGGTCGAGGTTCCATTCAAAAACATAATAATTAACTCGCGACATTGATTTTAAATTTCAATTTTTTACATAAACTTGCAGTATTTTTTAGTGCAAAATGAAAGTGTTTATTGGATTATTTTTATTAGCAAGGTAAGACTTGGTTGTTGTTTCTTTAACTGTTTACTTTTTCTGTGAAAAAGTGATTATTTTTTTAACGCTGATTGTAATGAATGCATTATTTGTTACGGATTGCAGTTTATCTGTAGAGTACCTATTCTGGCAGGATTTGATCCAGATAAGTACCTACAATAGAGGCAATCGTCCGGTGTCGTTGCACTTGCATATACTTAATTGAAATTGATTGATCATTGTCGTTGCCAATCTGAGCATAAAAGATAGATTAAGCTCCCTCAGTGAGCAAATCTAGATCTATTGTATGTATCTGTCATAGTTTCCCGCGCAATTTGCCAATTTGTATCTGTGATACAGAAGTGGAAATATTTATTGTATTTAAGTATTAACCTTATCAGTTTATGTGTATACCTACCTGCCTACACACTTTTTTATTAAAATAAAATAAAAAAAATTCAACGACCATTTCATCAATTAGCAAGGCGTGAAATTATGTTGCTAATTGGCCCTTAATGTTAATTACTGGGATTAAGTAGGTAGGTACCTACCTATCTATTAAGAAAAACAAAATAATGATAGAAAGTTTTCAGAAAATCGTTTTTCTTCCAGTACATAGTCTAACCTACCTGGAACTCTGACAGATGTTATAAACATCATAGATTACTTAGATAAACAGCTTGTACTAGCTAATGACTAGCTAGTAGGTGAATAATTCGTATGTTTATAATCATTTTATGCTTTTTATTAGTAAATTGACCTTTACTGGTTTGTGAAAATATTTAAACAGTTACATATGTACTTATTATTTAGTCTCTCGTCAGTTTTTGTTTTGCCAATTATTTTTGTTCTAAGTGCAATCAACATTTTCCTCTTTTTAATGACAACACACCTCAGGTATACTGATCGAGAATTTGAATTAGTACAGAACTAATAGTCAAATTGCCTAAGCTTTATTTTAGGTGATTTTTTCAATGTTACGTACATTGAAAGATTAAAGCAAAAATTTATTCATTTAAACTTCATGTAGGTACAAGGGTGGTACATAGGCGGACTTAATGCCACAAGGCATTCTCTACCAGTCAACCTTTGGCTCAAATAGGATAGCATTGTGTTATAGTACAATAAAAATAAATAAGAAAAATAGGTACCATTATGTAAGCATCAATTAAAAACACAAATGGGTACCTACATACTAATACTACTAATATTTATACAAAAATAAACTAATATTTATATTAAAATACATACAAGTAGTCCGAAATACGAGAAACCTTATAATAATTACTACGACACTACTTAGAATTACTTTAAATAGAACTTCCGAAGTGCTCTTTTGAAATCCAATTTGCTTTCAGCTTTTTTAATGCCAAGGGGTAGCGCGTTCCAGAGTTTTATAGTGGAGATAGCATAAAAAGAGGACATAAAACCAGTATGGTGAGAGGGAATTTAAAGGATTAGGTTTTTGTAAGCTCGAAGGTTGCGACTGTGAGAACTGCCCAACACCTTGAATAAAAATTTAGGTACTCGGGAGCACATGGATCGTTCATAATGGTGAAAAGCATGCAGAGAGATCTGAGGAATCTCCTGAGTCTGATAGGCAGCCATTTAAGCTGAGAACGGAATGAAGAGATGTGATCGTATTTACGAAGGTCAAAAATGAAACGAATACAACTGTTCAGAACACGATTAAATTTGTTAGGAAGTTCTTGGGTTAGATCAGAGTAACAAACATCAGCATAGTCGATAATGGGAAGCACAAGCGACTGGACCAAAGTTGTTTTAGTGCTAGATGGGAGAAAATGGTGTCGATTCTGTTGTGCACAAACTAAACTTAATTTAGGCTATTGCTATCTTTTTCTCTCTAATAAAACGAGAAAGAGACGGACGTAATTTAGAGCTGACAAATTTAGTTGGAACTAATATTTCTATACAAATGAAGGGTGCACGTAAAAACATGTCGACTAAAAACACGGTGAAGCGCAAGGCATAAACTAGCCTATCCTTTTCTCGCACTGCCTTTAAAGATGCCGTAAAAGATAGCAATAGGTAGCCTAAATTAAGTTTAGTTTGTGCACAACAGAATCGACACCAAAGTTTAAATCTGTGACTTCGGTGTTTCGTGAAATCGGCAGTGTTTAATTAAGGCCCTGCTAACCCTAAAATTAGCAACTCTATTTGTGGTGGTTCAAACTTCGTTTGAAACTTATTTTTTTTTGAAACTTTTTTTCAAGTTTCGTTTTTAACTTTTAATTTTATTTGTTACAATAAAGTTCTAATCAGCTTGCACTACAAAGCGGTTGTTACGTCAGTCACTGCGGCCGAATAGTGCGAAATGAGAGGTTTTTTGCGATTTACAAAAAATCTATTGATTGGATTAAAAAAAAAACACATAAGACCTGCTTTATAGTTAGTTCAGTTAGTATGCAAAGTTTCATGGTCTAATTTCAAGTACTTTTTGAATACCAGCGGTGTATTGTTCGATTTGGAGGTAACTTAGGATTTTTTTTCTATCGAGAAAATATTATGGAATCGTGTTTTTGTCACACATAGGACTTAGCATTAATCCACAACTTTACAATATATTTATTTCAAAATTAATGCTGCATTATAGGAGTAACGGAGGATCATGCTAAGCCATTTGAGGGATATATAGCCCTTAAGCTGCGTTTCCACCAGAGATTAGCGGCGAGGATGCACAGCCCCTCGCTACGCATCCGCGTTTTATGTGTGACCAACCAATAACATCGTTTCTTTTTCACAACTTGAGGTATTCTAGATAAGTGATTGGTTAGTTTCCCAGACATCTCTCGCTTTGCATACTCGCTCATCTATGGTGGAAACGCAGTCTTATTGTAAGCTAAACCTGCGTCTATGCAAGGCGAGCCGAACACGAACAGATCACGCGGAGCACGAATTCTGTTTGGTCCTGAATGCTCGGTTGAGGCTTTTATGGCCGTCTATGCTGAGTGAATTTCATCTCTGATCGTTTTCAGCTTTTCTAGAGTAGACGCAGCTTTAAACTTTACCGGTTCATACCTCCCCATCCTTATTAGTAACCAGGGCACGCTTTATTTTGTGTTTTCACCATGCGTGCTAAGGAAGTAGGTACATTTGTATTAAACGATTACTATCAAACAATGGTGTTGACCCTACGTTCAGGGCCGTCACAACCGGTTGAATGTCACGACCGTTCCGAATTATACAGGTTTATTTCGTATAAATAAATAATTGTGCCAATAAAACTATGATTGGATGTAGGAAGAATTGTGTTAAATAATATTGATTCCAATGTCATGATCGTTAATTTTAATTAAAACGAGTAACCTTTTTCTTTAACGGGCAAAGCCTTTAGCTGGCGTGAAATCGGTAATATGTGCAATCATTTTTTTTTTCAGCCTATCGTCAACTCTGGCAAGGACACCAGCGTTAATCCTCACAAAACTGATAAAGAAGAACTTTGTAGAACAAGCAAGAAATCTTTCGCTAGTAGACCCAAAACTGTTCCTCAACAAAACAAGTTACTCGGGATTCTTCACAATCGATGAGAAGTTGAATTCGAATCTTTTCTTCTGGTATTTTCCCGCGGAAAACTTTAGACCTGATACTCCATGGATATTGTGGCTACAAGGAGGTCCTGGATCGACTAGTCTTGCTGGTCTTTTCGACGAGATAGGACCTTTCGAATACGTTAATAATGAGCTAAAAAGTAAGTATAACTTATGTCTAAGTATATTATTAATTCAATAAGGGTTAATTCACCGAGACGCGACGCGACGCGACGCTGCGTGCACATTTTAATAGAGCGACTCAAAATATAACTTTATTTACTACACCAAAAGATATACATTTCATTGCGATGCGTCTCGCGCGCGAAATCTTGGCCTCTTTCAGTACGGTTGCGTCGCGTCTCGGTGTGAAGTGTGAACTGACGCTATGTGAAGTGAAGGTTTTATTTATTTCATTTACAGAAAAAGACGTTATCTATGCAAAAAATAATAATGGGAATTCTTAACCAGATTTGAATACATTAATAAATCGAAGATCGTCCACCTTCGTAAATCCAATACACTTTAATCTTCTTGACATTTTGATATTTTCCACTATAAACTCAGTTCTGACGGAATTATTTTTGCCGTTAAATTAAATGCACCCAGCTAAAGAGATGTTGCTGTGTTATAATAGTCCTTAATAAACTTTCTAGTGTTGGGCTTGGGTAGGGTAACCCTATAAAATGCGTGACACTGCAATAGACGCAATAAATCAATAATGCAGTGTTTCCTTCCGCTGCACTGGTAGGTACTATGAATAAATAAGTAGCAAGTTCAGCGACAGAAGTCAATACACTTCAACTTAAAACAAAATCACTTTCGAGATAATTATTATTTCGTTAAAATCGGAATAAATCTAAAATTATTGTATCAAACGCTGAAATACAATGTTTCGAATAGTTTTGCGTCATTAACAGACTTCAAAAAAGAGGAGGTTCTTAATTCGAAAGGTATTACTTTTTTATGTATGTACACCGATTACGCTGAGATTTATGATCCGATTTACGTGATTCTTTTTTAGTCTGATGTGGAATAGTTGCTTTTTGGTCCCATAAAAATTTAACATAGTTTGGCCCAGTAGTTTTCATTTTATTAACATTAGTATATATAACCAAGAAAGGGACTAAAAAGACATCAACGAGGTATCATTTTTTGTGTCATTTAATTACTTCAGTCGTGTGGTCTAATTTTATGTATGTTCATCGATTTCTTCCCCATTTGTGGAGCGATTCTCAAAATAATTTTTATATTTGAAAGATTTTGACAGTTTAAGTATGTTAAGTTCCATTTATTGGGGATAAGCCTATTAATACTATGACATTAATGTTAACAATGTAAAATAAATGCATAAAAATATTTGTATAGGATATTACAACTAAAAATAGAAAAATAAAAAAATATTTTATGCAAAATGTAAAACCGACTTAAAAAAAAAAAAAACAAAAAGAAAAACACAAAAAAGTGAAAAATAACTTTGGCTTCAGAAGCCGGTGACAAAAACACCAAATCAATCAAACAAAGGTCAAGCCTCGGAAGTCAGTGACCTTTGTTTGATTGATTTAGTGTTTTTGACAGAGACTATGTGTAAAAGTAGGAGTGTTAATAATTTTTTGTCGCGTGCCGTACCTACTTTCTAAAACATCAAAGAATCAAGCAAAAATTCACTTAACGTAAAATGAGGAAAATTCAAAAACAGATAATTTCGTGTGTTGTTATCGCAATTACGTCGCACATAACTTTTCTGCGTCCACAAACTCCTGATGGCGACAGATGTCCGTACTGGGTAGGGTGCGAATCTTAACTCAGGACAGTCACTTCCTAATACAATAACTCAATTACCGTTCGTTTTAACTCGCCTGGGATGTTGACCCCTCGGCCGGCAGATGCGCTTGCGATCCTTAAATTGGATCAAGTCTAGATTTGACTTTGTCTATGGCAACTAGCTCGCCCTTATTGCGTGGGACTTAAACATACCTAACTGGCGAAATGTTTTGGTAACTCTTCGGGGATTGCAAGGCGTGATGTTATCTCTCAGGGTCGTACTGGCCATGTAGTCAGGGTGGCATTTGCCAGCCGGGCCCCAGCCTATGCGGGACCCCACGTCCGGATAATCCGGATTGGACAAAAAATCCGTTCCATTATAAAATCCGGATTTTAAGAACGGATCTTTTGTCCAATCCGGATTTTCCGAACTTTTCGGGTTTTTCATAAAAATAAACTAATCTCTTATATTTGTGTAAATTGGTTAAAATAAAAAGAGGAAAATCAAACCATAAGATTTTTTTTTAATTTTTGTAGTTTTGGAATTATTCACATTGATGGTGTTATAGCCATTATTATTCAATTAATATAGTATTATTATTGAGAGCAGCGGTGGCCCAGTGGTGGCGGCCCCGACTTACGAAAAGTAAGTCTTGGGTTCGAACCCAGACAGGCGCATTACTTTGTGTAATTTATTTCATCACCACTGCTCTCAAACTCAAACTCAAAGCATTTATTTCAATTAGACCATTACGGCACTTTTGAATGTTAAAATTACAAATAAAAAACAAAGCTACAATTTATGCGCCCAGGGGCTCCTTGTGGAGCAGGACCAGCATTGAGCCAAGCATTTTTATCAGCGATATAATCGCTCAACTTGTAATATTATGCTTGCTAACATAGTGTGCGTTTAATGCATGTTTTAAATTTCGTCTTATTCAATTCAAGAATACTTTGTGGAATTTTCTTATAGCGTCTCAAACAGTACCCCATGAAAGATGAGTGTACTTTAGCGAGTCTGAAGCCTGGCTGAACTAGTTGGTCCCTATTTCTAGTACTATAATTATGTCTGTCACCCCTTTTACCAAAAAGGAGGGGCTCATTTCCCGCTGACAGCATTGAGGGGTTTTTAGATAACCTATATATACATAGATAGATAGACCGATAGATAGTTTGTTGTTAGTTTATTTAATAGTTTTTAATGAAGTAGTAATATTGTAATAAATCTAGAGAAGACGAAAATAATGCACTTTTATCAAAGGATTCCTAATATAAACCTTGACATTAACTACTTCGGGACTAAACTAGAGTCGGCAACTATGACTAGGTTCCTTGATGTTATTATAGATAATAACTTGTCCTGGAAACCTCAAACGGAAGACATTTGTAAAAAAGTCAATAAATTTGCATATGCACTCTATAAATTGGCTGAAATAGTTAGCCTAGAATCTCTTTTAATGGCTTACCATGATGTTGCATCCACATTAAGATATGGGATAATATATTTGACGAATTCAGTAAATAAGGAGTATATCTTCAAAGTTCAAAAAAGATGCATCAGAGCTATGTGTGGATTACAAAGTACCGACAGCTGTCAACCTCTATTTAAAAGCCTGAAAATCTTAACCTTGCCTTGCCTGTATATTTATGAGGTAAATATATTTGTTAAAACAAACATGAACCTATATGAAATCGCTTTCAAAAGTCAATATAGAAAACTACGCGATAGAAATAAGTTAGAGCTTAAATTACCATATGCAGCTACGGCTTTAATGAGGAAAAGCTTTTTTTGTATGGCCCAAAGAATATTTAACAAGTTACCTTGCTCAATAAAAATCTAAATTTGGTCAATTTCAAGCGTAAATTATGTACTATATTAATACAGAAATTTTACTATTGTATAAGCGACTACTTTGATGACAGCTCTTTGACATAATGATATTTGTGTACTTGTAACATGACAATAAAAGCATGACGACTCTAACAGTTCTAGACAATATCAATTTTAAACATTTTTCGTAACAGTAACATAATGACATCATGACTATTTTTAATTATTGACATTATCGTATTTAATTTAATATTGACATTGCCTGACATTACCTATGCATTTTATTAAAATTGATATTGATTCTGCTAATTAAACTTTTACTTCTTTATAATATTATTACCTATATATTAATTTACTACTTAATTGGCAAAATTTGTACGCCAAATGGCAAAACATGGAAAAACGTATTGTACCATCCTGCACACTGTTGTTACCTGTGTTTACAAATAAAGACTATTGATTGATTGATTGATATAGTTAATTTGTGTTTCAATAAATTATTATACACTAACCGATTAGACATATTAAATGAATGTATACGTATTTACGAATTTTAGCGCGATAATGAAGCCTCCGAATTACAATTTCATAATATTCAGAAAATCCGGATTCGATTTTCGAACACGGATTTGAAAGTCGCTTAAGATGTGCGGATATCCGGATTTTTCGGAGTCCAGATTGCATTCCCTATACCAATCCACTGGCAGAAAAAAGGACCCTTGTGATAATAGTACATTGTAATACAAGGGGCTAAAATGACCCATTATATACGAGGTAGTTTTACTACTGAGCTTTAGCGAGGAATAGGAACAGAGTTATAATGGGATTTTAGCGCCGTGTCTTACACTGTCCTTTTCACTTTGAGTGCGAGAAAAATAGTCAATTTAGTCAGACGGACAGACAGACGGACAGACGGATAGACAGTCAGACAATACTAACGAAACGAATTAAAATAAAGAAGATTCAGATTAAAATAAGAATTCTATGAAGTTGAAGTTGTTCGTGTGGTTGTTGAACCGATTGCCTTGGTCTTCGACGAAGATTTTACTTAATGCTCTAGAGCATAAGAAGCGACTTTATGACGCCTACGCACGACATAGAGGCGAACTTTAGAGCATGAGAAGTAAAAAAGTTTTTTGCAGGGTTCAAACGATGAACCGCGCGTTGGTTTAAAGAAAATTTGTAATTTTGGTAGCGTTAGTACGAGAACTCAAAAGCTCATTCTTAGCCTTAAAAATATATTAGTTTTAGAGTGTCTACTATACGCTACAATTAATTACGTACTTACTGATTCTGTGGATCAGGAAGAATACGTCTTAAAAACTTTTAAAAATCCTGTGCCTCGGGCCCACTATGCTACCTACCTTGCATCCGGCAAGCTCCGCAAGTCAAGCCCGTGGGGGGCCCGCGTAGGCTGGGGCCCGGCTGGCAAATTCCACCCTGACTACATGGCCAGTACGACCCTGAGAGATAACATCACGCCTTGCAATCCCCGAAGAGTTACCAAAACATTTCGCCAGTTAGGTATGTTTAAGTCCCATGCAATAGGGGCGAGCTAGTTGCCATAGACAAAGTCAAATCTAGACTTGATCCAATTTAAGGATCGCAAGCGTATCTGCCGGCCGAGGGGTCAACATCCCAGGCGAGTTAAAACGAACGGTAATTGAGTTATTCTATTAGGAAGTGACTGTCCTGAGTTAAGATTCGCACCCTACCCAGTACGGACATCTGTCGTCATCTGGAGTTTGTGGACGCAGAAAAGTTATGTGCGACGTAATTGCGATAACAACACCACCGCTGCTCTCAATAATAATACTATATTAATTGAATAATAATGGCTATAACACCATCAATGTGAATAATTCCAAAACTACAAAAATAAAAAAATAAATCTTATGGTTTCGTTTTCCTGTTTTTATTTTAACCAATTTACACAAATATAAGAGATTAGTTTATTTTTATGAAAACCCGAAAAGTCCGGATAATCCGGATTGGACAAATAATCCGTTCTTAAAATCCGGATTTTATAATAGAATGGATTTGCATTCCCTAGATTTGTATTCCTATTGGATTTTCACGTAATCGACTGGTATAGTCAGAAGCTGAAATAAATTCGGGGCCCTTGTCTCGAGACCTTAATAGGCATTATGGCATACATAATAATACACAAGGTTGCCAAAATAGAGCATGTGGACATTTTGATCTCAAATTACATATCTAACTTTATTCTAGGCAAGATGTAAAGATTATCGAGCTCGCTTCGCTCGCTCTAACAGCCTACTTTCTTGAATCTTCATTTTGTCTATCAAGTCGCCCAAGTACTCCAACAAACAACTCCGGTAGATCGAAATCGTTTAAATACTTTCTCTTAAATCTTGACTTTGCCTAAAAGTCGAAAAAGTAACTCTTGTATGAAGGATCGAAACAATTCAAACCTGTCCAAGGCAAGGTGTCAAAAAATCAGTATCTAAGTATTTCTTAATAAAGTGGAGAACCTTAATTTTATTTTAGTTTCTAGTCTATTATACATTTGACATTGTTTCAGAGATATTTAAAAAAAAATTGGTTGGCAGAAAGTACTCCACTTTTATTTAAAGAAATGATGATTGCCTAGCTTTTCGTTGATAATTAATAATTTGTATATTTCATTATATACTGATTTTATCCCATCTACAATTATCCAGCCCCGGATCTGTGGAGAGCCACCCGGGCCCTTCTGGCCCAGTCCGACCCTATCTTTATCTTTCTATGTTTATATTGCACATCCCATCACTGAGATCGGTGAAGGAAAACATCGTGTCGAAACCTGGAAGTCCAAAATCACCAATCCACCTTGTGCATGCGCAAATGTGTTTGTTGATCAATACCGCATGGTCCATTGCCTACTCTGCAAGAGAAGAAGAATTTACCCAGTATTGGGGCAGTAAAAAAAACAAATTTACAAACTATTTATTTCATAAATTTAATACAACAACAATAATGCTCAATCTTTCTGATGCGAGTGAGATTATGTGCGCTATCGATTTGTTTGGCAACCTCACCGTGTACGCTCATGATCAAGGCCTCTGCTCGAGTTAGAATCTAGTCGGGGATTAGGAAAATCCAGTTAAAAAGCCGTGTATGTAGCCATAATGGATTAACGATTAGAGGGGCTCGTGACTAAATAATAACAGCCGCTAGGGTCGATCTTCAAATGGGGTAGATGACACACCAATCAATTGAGATACTTTTTAAGACTCTGTCAAAACGCGGTTCTCTTACAGTTTTTGTATGGCCGTAACCTAGCTGTTGGTCCCGGCTGTCATTTGTAGATCTATGACAGTCGTTAGGTATAATAAAGTCAGAGGCCCAAAAAGTCTGACAAGCAGTCTTACCAAGTGGTATCGTATTACCCAGTACTAACTGGGTTGTGGAGGTCACATAGGCAGTCGCTCCATGTGAAATACTTGTATTCAGCTGCATCCATTTACACTGGAAGCCAACTGTAACATTGTTGGGAAAAGGCTAGGTAGACGATGATGATAGCCATAACAGATTATCTAATTTACTCTGTAACAATGTGAACCAGTACAGTCTTCTTTATTTGTCTAAATTCCGCTTTGCACGGGTTTCCCTAATGGGTCAAATTAGGGTTGACCTGATGTTAATCTTCACTTCCGTGTCGGACTTGGCATCATTTTAGGCCCCTCGTTGTTTCATATCGTACTTAATAGCGTTAGCCATGCTTGTGATGCTTATGAATGGAAATGTTTCGTTAGGTAGGTATAGTACAAAAAGTATAAAAAACTTTTTTGTAAAAAAAACCGACTTTAAAAAAAAAAAAAAGGCTAAAATAACTTTTGTTTCATAAGTCGGTGAGTGGTGACGTTGTTTGTTTCGTTGTCTTTTTTATCATCAACTTCCGACAGTGAAGTCCAAAAAAAGAGCAAGCAAATTGAAAACCTCCTCCTTTTTTTAAGTCGGTTATTAAGGAGTAAATGATAGCGTGACGGTTGCCGGGGGAGAATGGAAGATTAAAACGTGTTGCGCCGACCCCACATTATGTGACAAGTGCAGGAAGGGCTGCAAAATTCAGAAACTTTCAGGTGGCTTAAGTGCATAGCACAAATTGAGAGATTTAAAAGAATAAATATTTGAATGTCTTTGGCATAACACGATGAGAGATTGTATAAAGTTTTTCTTATGGTATTACGTAGAGGAACTGGATCTACAGCATGTGTCAGAAAAGTGTGGTCATATTTTAATGATGGTTTCATCGTATCGTGAACAAATATTCAGCACACAATGCAAAATTTTAATACCTACCGATACTCTTCCCAAATATATGAGGCAGAAGCTTTTTTAGGGTTCAGTATACCAGACCTCAGTCAGCGAAAAAGTTTCCCTACCAGACATTTAATAAACCAACCAACAAGAAATAGAAGTAGTTTGTAAATAATGGTCGTCGAAGCTATTTAGTTTACATTTTATCATGCAAATTACATTGTAAAATGTAAACCAAATAGCTTGGTCGACCGTATGTACATACTGAATTCAAATAAATCGACCCCACAAGACAGATAATTTAATTAAAAAATTATCGAGTTGTCTTTTATTAATATTCATTTGTTTTCACAATGACTGACGTTGCGTTGTCTTACTTCCTGAAAATAGTTAATCGAGATATTGTCCTCGTTTATTGTCATTCTCATACTGTTCTTATAATTATTGCAAACGTATCATTGGACATTCAAGAGAGTTTTTAGGTTTCCGTACCTCAAATGGTAAAAAAGGGACCCTTATAAGACCACTCTCTTGTCCGTCTGTCCGGCCATCTGTCACCACCGATTTTCTCAGGAACGGGTGGAACTAGTAAGTTGAAATTTATACCAGATACTGAGCTCTATAGTCCCTATTAGGTGTATAAAAATCAAGGTCCTCAGTCACACGATAAAAAGATATGGGAAAATTTAGATTTACGCAAAAACTTGTAAGTACTAAAATGTATGTACGTTAATTTTAAAAAATTTTATTTTTCGGAATTTTCCCTTCACTTGTGCTGTAAGACCTTGCTTTAAACCAAAATTGACAATTCTATGTCTATCGGAAGTACCGTAAAGGTTTTGGGTAAACTTATATGGTAGTTCCCGTTGACCTAGCATCACGAAATTTGTGAAAATGTCTTACAGCACACGTAAAGGAAAAAATCTGATAACCGTAAATATGTAGTTTAATAAAAAAAAAAACGATTTTACTTTTACAAACTTATTATTTGCGGTTGGTGCAATAACCGTTTCTGGGGATCGAACAGCAAAGTTAAGGTTGTCCTTCAAAAAGTGTGTACGGAACCCTCGGTGCGCGAGTCCGACTCGCTCTCGGCCGGTTTTTTTATTCTTTTATTGTGGTGTTCACTAGAAACACTAATTAGGGTTAAGAATAAAACCACTAAATTAGCAGTACTTTGGTGAATGCTCCAACCAGTCCGCGAAATTCAAATTTTCTTAAGTACGTTTTTTGCATTTTGCAGGCCAGTGCTAGGTTGTATAATGATTAGAATATAACTCGCGGCTGTAAGACGTATCATGTAGTTATAGAATTATAATCATCAAAATAATCAATACAACCCTCCAATTTCATAAAGGTGCAGGAATGACTTTGACCTTGAAAAGGTAATTTTTCCACCTTTATGAACTTGGAGGGTTGTACTTATGATTTTGATTAATATAATTCTGTAACTACATATGTCTTACAGCCGCGACTAATATTCTAATTAACACACAACCTAGCACTGGCCTGCAAATTGAAAAAAGGTAAGAAAATTTGAATTTCGCGGGCTACCCTGGAGCATTCACCTTAAGTAGAGTGCAGTCGCTGCCCGGGATAAGTGGGGACTAGTCGACACACGAAACTTTAAAGTTTATTAGTATATCACATAGCGTTAATAAAATCGTTTTTGACGTGATAACGTTTTATAAATCGATGAACATCGGCTGCACGCACGAAAAAGTGGACAACTTGTCTGTCCTCTCCACACAAAGAGATTCTAGCTTCATCAGAAAACAATACTTTATTCCAGTCCTCCAGAGTCCATGAAGCACAGTTTCGAGCAAACTGAAGTCGAGCAACACGGTGCTCACGGAGTAATTTAGGGCCCCCGAGCCGGGCGGTAACTCCTGATATTGGCAGCCAAAAGCCTCCTCCTGACCGTCCACAAGCTAACTTCTACTCCTCTTACTTCTTCAAGGCTCTTCTTCAGGTCCACACTTGAAGCCTTAAGATTCCGCAACGCCTGACTCACCGAAAAGCGGTCATCTCTTGGTTCTGTGCATCGTTTTCGTCCCGAACCGGGTCTTCTTTTGACCGAACCGGTCTCTGGATACTGTTGCCTTCTGCCTTCGTTGCCCTCTGGACAGTAGAACGACTCACATTTAACCGCTGAGACACGTACGTTTGTAAACAACTTTCTTCAAGTAGGGCTATAATTTTACCGGCCCGGATAGCTTTATCACTCATATCAAAAAGTGGTATATAATGTAAAAAGAATGATTAAATTGTTTAATTTGCTGAAAATATCCAAAAAGTTTTAAAATTTTAGTAATCAGTAAAAAATCGTTTCAGCAATTCGCGCCATTAATAAAGCAATTTTAAAATAATCCACAATAACCATTAATTTTCTTTTGTTAATTTCAAAATTTAAGTTTGGAACGTAAAGAATCATGTCAGGATGCTTCAAATAACATGCCAATACATCGTCAAATTAATAAAAAATCTTTCTTGTTCTTCGTCATTGAAGTAGAGAAAAAAATCTAAAGTGCCCGTTATTTTTGAAAAAGAGTTTATAACTAACTATACGTTATTTAGGTACATACATACTAAATTTCCTTCAAAAAGTAACTTTGGTAATTCCACATGGAAAAAGTAGTTTCCTTCCCGTGAATTCCGACTGTGTAGCACCAGTTGGTTTGTAAATACTACGGCAGGGAAATCCCTGACTCCAAGGTGAAAATAGCGGTAACCATGAGTTATTTTGTTACAATACTGCACTGAATACAATACTTAAATGGATGTGGCTGTTAGTGCACTTAAGTGTAGCAGAACAAACTGTACCATTAAATATCGTTTAGTTTTGTGTTGTGGTATTATTATTAATACCTACATGTCCTACATAATATAACGTTTAGTTATAATGACAACCTTTCGTCCTTTATAGAGGAGAAGTCACACATACTTTATCATTTCATTGCATTTGATGCTTCTGGGGTCGATGGAACCTGTCATTTTGCCAACCTAAGAAAATCATCCGTTTTTTAGTCCGTGACCGAAGGGTAACTGTCCGTATCTCATTATCCGTAATAGGTAGACATTGAATTTTTTCCAGAATGTGTAGGTATATTTGTGGCCGCTATAAAAACGAATAACTAATAAGTACTTGGCCGGTTTTTACGTAGATTTCGTCAGAAAAAATCTACCTATTGGTCTTGCACCTAAGGTCGAGTTTTCCGAAAATTTCACCATTGGGGGTCTAGTTAGGACCCTTATAGCCTAAATCAACCGCTGGTTAAAAAGTTTATATATACAGGGTGTTTGGCTTATGGACCGACACACTTTTTCCAGGGGTTTGGGAGATTATTAGCTAGGTCTACCCATACATGCTATGTCCCAAATGTCACGGTTGGTTACATATGTTGTTTTTACTTTTGGAAAAAAATACCCGAAACGTTTCCTTTAATTCGAAATAACTTTTTCGTTTGTGGGTGTAATGGCACAAAATAAATATTGGGTTAAATTGAACCAAATTTGAACAAAATTTATAACTTTAGTTTATAAAAACATAATACCTAATAAGTAACCTTAATAAGTCTTTTCTTAAACCCGACTCTCCTAACTAATATTTTGACTACTTAATAAATTGTTTTTATGTAGCATACCGTTAGAAACGGTATCAACTAAAGAACTTTTTAAAATAAAGCTAAGTTCAAAATGGCTTTTAGGTTTTTTTTTATTATGAATTTAGAAGTTGTAAAATTTCATACATTTAACAAACAAAATAACTTTGGTGGCTCCTAAGAAATTTTCTTGATACCAGTTCTATCAAACAAAGATTTATTTAGATTTACAAGACTTTGGAGAATACAACAAAATTTATTTTGTGCCATTGCACCCACAATCTAAAAAGTTATTTGGAATTAAAGGAAACATTTTGGGTATTATTGTCATTTACAAAAAAAAACATATGTAACCAACCGTGACATTTAGGACATAGGGTATGTGGGTAGAACCTAGCTAATGACCTCCCAAATCCCTGGAAAAATTGTGTCGGTCTATAAGCCAAACACCCTGTATATGTAAATGTATACGTATGTATGTGGGGCGCCAAGCAAAATTTAGCCACACTCTACAGGTCGCAATTATGCACCGATTGCTTTCAAACTTGGCCCAAAAATCGAAAGGGTCAAAACTTTGGTTAAGTTTGTGAACGGGCGGAATTCGTCCATGGGGGCGGCGAGGGGGCGGTTTTTCGACCGTTAACATTTTTATTGTACCGTTTAACATTTTTATCATTCAGAGTAAGAATACGGACAGTTTAAAATTTTAACTTTTAAATTTTAACTTTTTAATGCAACCCCTAACTTGGGGAGGGGGTTAAAATTTTCAAAATTTTAGAAAAAAAAAAAAACTCCGAAACGGTAAACATTTCTACGTCGCAAGTATTTTTTTTTTTTGAAAGCAAATTGCTTATTCTATAATTTTTACTTTTTAAGTTTAGCGATAAAACTTATAATTTTCGAAATAAAAAATTATAACTGAAAAATTAAGGGCGTTTCCATGCTAAACTCTTATGGGGGGATTTTAAAATTTATGATAACCATTCATAACCATTAAGACGTCTAATTGTCAAACGTCAAGAAAGTCGTTGCTATGACGACCAAGCCTTTTGGCATCTGACGTATTCATAAAGGAGGTACTGCAAACAGAAACAAAAAAATACTGACAAAAAATCGGCCAGCGCAGCTGTGGCTAGCTATACAGGGCGTCCCACGGATATGCCACATGGAAGGAAAGTACCTTGAATATTGTAGATGGGACATTTTACTGAAAGAAGACATTATTTTAATTTAAAAAACAATTTAAACTGCATTCATAGATATTTAAATAATTACATGGTTGAACCGGGAATCGAACCCGTTACACGAGAAAAATAATCATTCCGATCGAAAGGCTTCATCGTATGTATTATTTTTTGCTGAATAACATAATGTCAGAAATAAAAGTAAGACCATGAATTTTAACATTTTTAGTATAAAATTAATCAATTTATCAAAATGCTCAAAATGAGTCCCTTCCTGTTGAATACAAAGTCTTGATTATTTCGCTCCCTGTCGATTTTTTGATCTTGTTGTGGTGGATATTTAGAATAATACGTCTAACTTCTGCTTGTAGTCGTGGACACTTTCATACTTATTTGGGGGTAGGAAGGGACTCATTTTGAGCATTTGATAAATTGATTAATTTTGCATTAAAATGTTAAAATTAATGGTCTTCCTTTTATTTTTGACACTATGTTAGTCAGCAAAAAATAACCCTAATGATAAAGCCTTTCAATCGGTATGATAAAGCTACAGGGTGATTATTTTTCTCGTGTAGCGGTTTCGATTCCCGGTTCAACCATGTAATTATTTAAATATCTATGAATGCAGTTTAAATTGTTTTTAAAATTAAAATAATGTCTTCTTTCAGTAAAATGTCCCATCTACAATATTAAAGGTACTTTCCCTCCATATGGCATATCCGTGGGACGCCCTGTATATAGCCTCTGAATTTCCAGAATAAATATGGGTGGAACCTTCTTCGAAATCTACCTCCTCCTGCGGCTTGCCGAAGGGATTTTTTTACGTGTGTTGTACAATTTTCCTGCAAGATCAGACTCTGTTTCTCGTTACTTTGGAAACATTTTGGGTATTATTGTCATTTACAAAAAAAAACATATGTAACCAACCGTGACATTTAGGACATAGGGTGTGTGGGTAGAACTTAGCTAATGACCTCCCAAATCCCTGGAACAATTGTGTCGGTCTATAAGCCAATCACCCTGTATATGTACGTACGTACGTATGTGGGGCGCCAAGCAAAATTTAGCCACACTCTACAGGTCGCAATTATGCACCGATTGCTTTCAAACTTGGCCCAAAAATCGAAAGGGTCAAGACTTTGGTTAAGTTTGTGAACGGGCGGAATTCGTCCATGGGGGCGGCGAGGGGGCGGGTTTTCGAAAATCAGTTTTTTCTCCATAACTTTTTTCCTTTGAAAAATTTATGAACCGTTTAACATTTTTATCATTCAGAGTAAGAATACGGACAATTTAAAATTTAAACTGTACAGGGTATAATTTTTTCAGATTTTAGCCGGTTCGATTCCTGGGTGTGGGAGAAGAGAATTTTCGAAAATCTTTGAATGCAGTTTGCTTTCTATTTAAAAATAAAGGAATGTTTTCTTTGAGTAAAATTTTCTATCTGCAGTATTAAGAGTACTTTCCCTTCAGGTGGCATTACAAAATTCCACCCTGTATAGCCTCTGAATTTCCAAAAAAGGAAAGCGAAGGGATTTTTTTACGTGTGTTGTACAATTTTCCTGCAAGACCAGACTCTGTCTCTCGTTACTTTATGGACTCGGTTTTTCCACGGTCACTTTCGATGAATTCCAACATACTTTCGTGACACGACTTTTGTATATGGCAACTATTCAAGGTGAATTTCGGACTTATTACCGGTTTCCGAGGGCGAGATTATGAGCTAAAGATTATAATATGTTTCGGTAGTGAACCGGTTTCGATAAAATATCACGGTGTAGCGTATTGTTATGAAATAAAAGTATTAGAAATGCTGCAGACAACAGCTGCGTGCCTCTTTGAGATGGGCTCAAAATGAGTTGATTGATTTTTTATCTTTTTTTAAAATACGTTGCTCCACACTAGGAATTTCTCTTGTATCGTGGGTGCGTTTACAAACATTTAAACTCACATACACAAACAGCCAGACCCGGAACAACTATCTGTAGGCCATACCAATATTTGTACCGAGCGGGGATCGAACCCGCGACACGAAGCGCAGCAGCCAATCGCTCAACCACTGCGCCAACCGTGTCGTCATTGATCGATGTAAGACGAAGAGGTCGTTGACTAATTTTGGTGTCCAGACAACAAGCGATCCGTACTACATATTCATTTCCACACTATAATTAATAAAAGAAAATTTTTTTTTTCCCTTTGTGTTCCGGGGCCACGGTATCTCTTTCGAACAGTCCCGCAGTCCCGGCGGATACGTAGAAACCTTGTCGTGTCTTACACATACCATAGGCCTCTTTTATTAGTAAAACAAAAATCACATTAATTCACACTCATTTTTTTTTTTTTTTTTTTTTTTTTTCGGATGGGAAATCATCCAATGACTTCTCCCGCTCTGGGCGGAGCAGGAGGGAGTGTCAGACTTTTACTGACTAAAACCCATCCATGTTCCTTCATCGCCCTTTGTGTTCCGGGGCCACGGTATCTCTTTCGAATAGTCCCGCAACCCCGGCAGGCATCGGTCCTTTCGGACCCCTTCCTTTTTGCTGACTCTCTTTGAGGCGCGCGTGGAACACGAACGCGCCGTCGACACGGCCTGTCGTCATGAGACGGACGGACGGCGAGCTAGCCCATAGCCCACCGTCCACAGGCCCGCGCCTACGGTGGCCGGGGGCCACGTGGTGGCCCCCAACGCCCGGGGCGTCTCCCGCGGCGGCCGGGACGCTGTGAGGTTCTCTCCCTCTCACGTTCCGCCACCTCCTTCTCTAGCATTACTGCTTCGCAGAAGGAGGTGACGGCGTCCCATTCCGTCTCGCTCCGGACCATGGCTTGCACCAGGGCCGGACGCGAGAGGTCGCCGCCGCCAATCGCCGCTTCGAGGACACGGCGGTGCTCCGCCCACGCGGGGCACACCTCCACCGTGTGCTCCACCGTGTCCTCCGGTCGATCCTCGCAGTGGAAACACCCGGGCGTTTCCTCCCGCCCGATTCGGTGCAGGAACCTCCCGAAAACACCGTGTCCGGTGAGGACCTGCGTCAGGCGGAAGGTGAGGACGCCGTGGCTTCTCTCAAGCCACTCCTCAAAGAGGGGACTTACCGCCACTATTGTGGCGTGCCCTATTCACACTCATCAAGTGCTCACATTCACCACTTTAGTTTTTTCAGTACTGAAAAAATAACTTAAACCACAAATATGTCCCTAACTACAAGTACAAGCAGCAACACACCTTGTTCTGTTGATAAGGGCTTTTTTCGTTTACTCAAAAGGTCAAGGGTCAAGGGGTTCTTCATTAAATTACATGGCAAACATAAAAAATCAAAATGTAGATTTACGTTGTTTAATTTAATGCGTGTTCAAATTGGTGTGCAAACAAAACGCCTTGTTTTAAGATGTAGATGACTTTAGATGAGTAAATATTTGGCACCAATAACATGAATGGCTTGTGATTCCAAAAGATTGTGAAGTGGTGACGTAAATGTTAGGCACAGCGTAAAAATCCTCTCACAAAGAGGACCTATGACATAGTGGCGATACTTTCATAAAAGCCTAAAAGCTTAGCTTTAATTAACCTACTACTCTTCATGATGTTAGTGATTCTACAGTCTCAGTCTGCTTGCCTTAAAGGCTTGCCATATTGTTGGCCACTAGTTGCACCATAGGCGCAAAGTTCTCGGCTCCATAACACCCTCAAACGCGGTTGGGTGTGAATTTTGCCTCGGCTGCAACGGAAAAGCTTCCCCATTTGTACCAAAATTGTATTCTCATTGTTTCTTTATGTTAAAAATGTCTGTAATTATTGAAAAAAATAAACGAACTATTTCTAATTTCAGTGCGGAATTCATCTTGGGCAAAGGATCATTCGTTGCTCTTCATCGACAACCCTGTGGGCACTGGCTTTAGCTTCACGGACAGCCCTAAAGGGTTCATACAAGACATGGCTACGGTAAGGACCTCGAATTGTATTCTTCTTTTTTCGAATCGATCGGAAAAACATTGCATACTCGTACTAGCTGTTCCAACAGACGTTGTCTAGTCCTTTCTGGATATCAATAGCAGTGCCACCTAATTTATGTGAAACAGTGAAACTAAACCATCCACAAAAAATATCAGAATCAGTTCAACTGTTTAGGACAGTAGTAGTTTAGTGTCATACACGCGTGAAACGATTAAATAAAGCACATTAAACGAGTTGGGCCCTGAAGTCGGCGACGCTAATCGCGGCACCAGTGGCGTTGTTTTAGGTCTTCGACACTTAAGCTGGATGTCAGCATGATATATTATTCGCCATTTCGCTTAGAGGTTGTTGTTGCAGCAGCATATTTGAACGTGTCTTGTTCTATACAATATCGGGATGGTTTCCGCAACTCCACGTCCAAACGCCATTTTGCGTACGCTAAGGACCTTACAAAATACCTTGTAAGGGCAGAGCAGTGTTAATTTCTATATTTAAATCGGTCATAAAACTATGCGGCTTACGATATAATTTTATGCATAATTTTTATGGGTAATAGTACCATAAAGTTTTGTTTAACGGTTATGTTGGAACATAAAAGAGGCACGTATTTTAATCACAATGGACTAACAAGATTACCCTACCCGATTATCGAATATTACCCTATTTTAATAATCCCGTAAGTTTTTCTCTATTTTACTTGTATGCAATTTATTTGTAAACTCAAAGAATTCAGGTTATCATTAATTGGTAGTTGCCTAGTTGACTTCTAGTTGCATTCAAAAAGTTTCGGCCAGTCTATCACTTTTTTAAAAACAAGTTTTGTCGAATGCCTACCAATCTATGAATGTACCTATCAATATATATTAATTAGTGTTCTTATTTTTTATTACTTACAACATAAAATTTTATTATTATTTTATTTTAAAGTCTTTTTTGTAGTCAGATTTATTATGGTTTTTTGTATGCACCAACAAAACTCCGTTAATATTTCAGTTTTTGAAATAAAAACTTCTTTAGGCGCGTTGAGCACTTTTTACGTAAACAAAAATCATTGAACTCGCGTGACCGTTACGTACGCTTTTCGTAGTACTCGTAGCCGATCCGCTATGGCGTAGCAACACTTAGGCATGCGCGGGACACCACCCGCAGTGCTACGACTCGGCCGGGGCCTCAAGGGAGGGAGGGGGACGGTAAAAAAATAGAAAATGAACACAAATTAAAAAAAAAATGCATATAGAGCTCGACGGTACAATTCGCAAGTTACTTAGTTTTCACTTCTATCGGCAGTCCCCAAAGACTGCCTCGCATGTTTTTTTTTTTTAATGACAACTTATCTGGATGTAGTCTTTATTTACTTACGTATGAAAGTGAAGGTGTTCGGTGTTACAGTCAGAGTTAGTGTTATTCTCTTCTATTCCACTCAACCATCCGATCTTTTGTCAGCCAATTGTTAAAGTAATATTGATCACCTACTTTTGTTTGCTGACCGTACCTAATATGTGTGTTTTTACTAAGAACTCAACGAGGCGTGTCGCAAAACTTTGTGGTTAAGTTTGTATTGTCGTTCAACAAAGCTTCTCTATTGTTAATAACTACTTGAGTATTGATGGCTTTTGGCACTCAAAAATTGTGATATTTATTTATTTTGAATTAATTACTATAAATGACGTCCGTATCGTATCTATCTGATCTGAGGTCAGGTTTGAAGGACTTTTGGCTCTTTACAAATGGGTGTGTCTGTATGTTAATGTTTTGGAAGTGCGTTGGTTTTAGGTATGTACAGTCGTGGTCTTTTCCGCCTGATCAGTTAATATTTTTTTGTGTGTGCGCTCGGCCGATCGGTATCTTTTCATTAATTATTTCTATGCAAAGTCAACGGGGCGGGGCTAGAGAGCGTTTCTATGTTGTAAGTGCAAGCAAAAATTTGCTTAGTGGTGATCAGGCGGGAGTATCCTCGATAGTACGAGCAGAAAAAGTTGGCGATTTTTTCCTTTGTATAAATTAGCAGTTTATTAAATAATTAATAATAATTTATGCGTAATTTATTTAAGCTATAAAATCCCCTTCTATTAACTGTAGCTGAGATGTCTATATTATTTTTAATTGACTCACATATAAATGTAAGTATATTAGAATACTTCCATTTCAAAACTGCACACAGTAGCAACAATTGGTTTTATAAATAAATATCACGAACTGGAGATTTATGCAAAAACAGCTGTATTTTCCGACACCAAGCTCACGATTCAACGGCAGAATACCTAACAATTAATTTGTCTGCCTTGAAATATTTTGTAGAAACACGTGTATTGGGGTGATTTAAAAAACCGGCAAATCTAATTGTGACTCACGTTTCTGTAATCCTTTGTATGGAAACATGGATTTTTTCCATCATATTACACAAACAGATTTTTTTACATTGAACATTTCAGACAGTTTTTTTTTATCTAAATCTGAATAAGTTAGTTAGTAATTTAGATTTAGATCAATTTTCGCGCAGTAAGCACAGATCTTCCGAAGGTATGAACTCTCTTAACATTATATTAGGTAGTACCTAACATACTCATAGATATACCTATATATAGATATACTAATATATAGATACCTATCGTTATCCAGTTAGACTGGAAGCCGACCCCAATAGAGTTGGGAAATGGCTAGGCAGATGTTGATGATGATGAGATAAGCCTAAGAAAGAGCTATTTAAAAAAATAATTCATTGATTTATCTAGCTATTTGCTACCCTAACAACATCATCTGCCTAGCCTTTTCCCAACTACACACATCAACACGGACTAGGGATATTTTAAAAAAAGCGAATTACTATCAATGTGTTTATTATTTATATGACATGTATATATTTAAAAGATACGTTATTTAATATTCTACCATTTTTTAATAATGGTTAAGGTATAGATTAAAATTTCAGGATTTTATGGAAAAAAAATGAAGCATAGACGGAAACCGTATATGAATGAACTTTTAATTTGTGAGTAAAAACTGAAAAAAATAGAAAAATCATTTAATTTGTGTTTATAAACTTGAAGTTAGTAGTCTGAGAAAGCGCCCATGATGTTCATAACACATCGGCAACGATTCGGCATGCTCAGAACAAGGTTGTCAATGTCTTGCTGCGGAATATTGTCCCATGTCCTTCTGAGGTGCGCAAAAAGTTGATCTTCTGTAGCCAGATTTTCAGGAACTTCCTTCAGAGCTCTTCTTTGCAGCATATCCCACGCATGCTCAATGGGATTTAGATCTGGCGATTGAGCAGGCCAGTCTAAGGCCCTAACATTATGTGTATGTAACCAAGCTGCTACCGTTCTCGCCGTGTGTGCCCGGGCATTGTCGTGCATGAGCAGGAAATCTTGCCCCATTTGTGTTCTGTGGGGCAAAATTACGGGCCCCAGCACCTGTTGGACGTATCGTTCTGCCGTCATATTGCCCCGCACCCAAACGAGATCCGTCCGTCCTCCAAGACGAATTCCTGCCCAAACCATAATTGTTCCTCCTTGGTATGGGTGAACTTCCTGAGGATTCTGGAGACGGCTCCATAGTCCAGGAACTCGCCAAACACGCGTCCTTCGTGAATCTGGATGGAAGCCGAAACTGGATTCATCCGTGAACAGCACATTGGACCATTGGTCACGGCCCCAGTCCACGTGGTTCCGAACCCATTCTAATCGTCGTCCACGATTGCCTCTCCGTAAAGGTGGGACCCGGAGTGGTCTACGAGAGCGTAGATTGCTTTCATGCAGTCGCCTTCTTACAGTTTGGTCACTCACAAGCACTTGGTGTTCCACTCGCAGCCTTTGGACCAATTGAGTCGCCGTTGCATTTGGTTGTGCTCGCTCAGTAATTTGCAAAAATCGGTCTTGTCTGGGGGTAGTGATGCGACTTGGCCCCCGGTGCCTCTCCGCTACTTCACCTGTGGCACGATAGCGTGTCCACAATCTTGAAATTACATTTTGATGGGTCCCTTTGGCCTCAGCAACATTACGCTGAACAGATCCAGCTTCCAGCATTCCCACAGCTCGTAACATCTCCGCCCTCGTCAAATGTCGGCGTTGCATGGCTACAATACCTCAATTTTAACTTTATCTTTCGTTTAAAAATGAAAAAAAACTGTAACTAAACGTAATTCGTATTGTTTTCTAAATTTCGCACAAATGAAAATTCCCTCTCCTATACATCAAGACATTTTTATGCCACCGAAACAAAAGAATTTTAAAAATTTTGTATTTGGAATTAGTCTGAGATAAATTACAAACAAATCGGTGTATAAAAGATTCCAATGCGGCCAGTACTTTTCGAGTTATTTAATTGAGTATGAAATATCCCTAGACCGTGTTGATGTGTGTATATTAGGGTCGGCTTCCAGTCTAACCGGATGCAGCTGAATACCAGTATTTTACATGGAGCGACTGCCTATCTGACCTCCACAACCCAGTAAGTACTGGGTAATACGATACCCCTTGGTAAGACTGGTTGTCAGACTTTTTGGGCCACTGACTACCTGTAACGACTGACAAAAATCTTCAAATGACAGCCGGGACCAACAGCTTAACGTGCTTTCCGAGGCACGGAGGAAACTCGGTATGTAAGGGTGGTCACTCATCCACAGACCAACCGAGGCAAGCACGGCTTAACCTAAAGATCGACCCGAGCGGCTGTTATTATTTAGCCACGAGCTCCTCTATTACCTACCCTAACAACATTGCAAAATATCAATACACTGTAATATCAATACACTGTAATTTTTTGCGACCTTAAATGGCGGGCCTAACATTTTCGACCGGTGACTCCTTAAAAAATACATAGAACAGTACCAACGTGTACCTACAAAGCTATTCTAATTTAGAAAAACTTTTCATATTTCAGTGTTCAAGCCACCTATACAATGCTCTGAGGCAGTTCCGGCTGATCTTCCCGGAGATCAGCAAGGCACCTTTCTACATAACTGGGGAATCCTACGCAGGCCGCTACCTACCCGCTCTCGGCGTGAAGATATTGGAACAAGACCGTGACATCGGTATCCTGGATGTGAACTTACAGGTACGAAACTACGAAGATAGTTAGAGTTAGTTAGTAAGTTATTAATTTGTTTCTTGTGGTTATTATGCCTAAGTGTTGATGGAATGGATAGAAAGAGAGAGAAATTTCTCAGAAACCCATATGCTATCTGATATTATTCCAGCAATCAAGGGTCTTAAAAACGGAAAAGCTGTTAGTATAGATGACATTTGTGTGGAACAATTAAAACAGGATCCAGTACTAGCGGTATCGTGGCTTTGCATCTCATGCCTCAGAGACATAAAACTAAATTACTAAACGCATTCTGGGTGAAATGCTACGCAACCCCAGTAGTCCACATAAACTTTTGTCTAAGTTTAAGTGCACTTTGAAGAAGGGGTTTACCAAGGCTGCAGTGTCGTAGCTCCCATTTTATTGAACATCAACACTAATGATCAGTCCAAAACGTCCGACACCGAAAGAATTATTTAGACGACCTACCCTAGCTACAATAACAACAAACTTCGATAATTCCGAAAATAATCTCGGAACGGTTCCAAATCATTTCAGCACATACTCCGAAGTCAGTGATTTAACACTTGCTTATTCCATCCAAGTAATCATCAGGCCAATAGGAATCTCCAAGTTCAAACAAAATGGCCAGGAGCAGACATTGAGAACAATAACCATCCGTTCAGTGCACAGCACTGCACTAAGTCTGAACAGGAAGTCAGGGTTCGCTACAACTTGTTACGTCAGTTAACATCCACCGCCTGAGGCATGTCCACAATAGTTCTCCGGACACCTGGCATGGCATTCTGCTTCTCATCTGGCGGATTTGCATGCCCAGTGTGGCATCGATACGCTCACCCGAGAAGTAGATATAGACCTTAATGAAACATACAGAATAATCACTGGATGCCTCTAAACGCACTTGATATTTCGATCATTTTCAAAAATATGCAAACACTACGTGTCATTGTCATGTAACGCCTGAATTCCTCCTAATGTCGGTCGTGTACGTCAGCGAGAAATATATAATAAAATACGGCTTATTTTTAGCGGCACGTAGCAACATACGCGTCGCTGAAGTCAGCGTCGCAGTATGGTGCTATATAGAACACAAAGTATACTCGAACGCGCGACTGACGTACGCGACCGACATTAGCGTAAGAGAAATTCAGGCCTAAATGGGCGTCCTACTAAAAGCGCACTGTATGTCTTTCCACGCTCGCTTCAGCTCGGCTTTGCGTACCCCTTCGACGAGCACATGCGTGATATTATGTGTCAGTCAATAGCCACACTATTATTAAATGTACGTCCAATATAAACTGTAATGGTACTAACTTATATCATTTTAAAATGCCATTAAATAGAGGTTAAATATGCTGACACCTCACTTTGAATAACGGAAACTAACGAGGCAATCTCATCTTATAGCAATTGACGCAAACGATACAAATGATAAATATAACAACAAATTGACTAGGTCATGATCACAATCATTTTGAGGTTGGCATCCGTGAAATTCGTCCTTGATTGAGTGCAAAAATTATATGATGTGCAAATGTAACTGGCTTTTGCCTGCCGCGTCTTCGCGCGCACGGATGTCAAGCATTATTCCATGGAAACGTATTGTTGGGATAAAAACATCTTATGTCCTTGCCTCCACAAATTAGCATAACTCGAGTATGTTTTAATCAATATTAATAGATTATTTAGCAAGAATTCGTTTTAAAGATTTAATTAAAAATACGTAACCATTTAGCAAGAATTCGTTTAAAGATTTAATTAATTCGTAACCGAGTATTTTTTTTTAAATCAGCGCTCAGCGTTGTCAAGTAAGTACTTGACTGTACTATGATTTCCATAAAGTCTTAGGCGTTTTACAAAAAAAAACAATATAATATTGTGAATCTTGCGGTATTTCTCGGACGTGATGATCAGAAAGTAATGTATTTACATACCTGCCTGTAATATTTAAATAGTAGGTAGTTGTTATGACATGTGCGTCTTTAGTGGTTTTTAATAGGTACTCTGCTACCAATTAACATAAATCACTTTAAATATATGAATGGTCTTTAATATTAGACGGTTAAATTATTACTATTATGTAATAATAGTAAAGTTACATAACTGACAATAAAATAGGATTACGAGTTTATTTAACTTCGCCAGTCACCTACTTTTGGAATCTACTCGACTATCATGACTGCTGCATATACTACAAATAAACTTAAAGCAAAAGTGTTGAATAAAATGCAGAATTATACATTATTGTATAAACCTGTTACACTGGTTATTATCAACAATAGTAAAATAGAAAAATACACATTCTAAACATTGTTTGATTAGGTAGGTATCTCGTTTACATAATAAGTTCTTATCAAGTACTGTTAGTTACTTAAGACTTATAATTGCACAGAATGGCACGATGTTTTACAGTATGTTTATGGTCTACGCGGCGTAGCACTTAGCCGTAGCGAGTTATGATCACAGATGGATCATCCCTGTGGCGTTTAAATCCTTTTCTGTCGCTCTTACTCACGCTTTTTTTCCCGATCCATTTGCTAGATCAAGAAACAGTGTGAGTGTATATGGTGCCATTGCCGCTGCGTGCGCTAGCCACTCACTATGACGGTTCTGAACGACGGAAAAGGATAGAGCAAAATACGATTCCGTGCTGATAAACGTAGTTCAACCCTAAGGCAGCGTGCTCACTTTGTCGTGACGACAGATAATCGTGTAGTTTTAAGTGTCGTGTATTTGAATGGAGGTGTTCACATATAAGACGTCGCGATTACTGTCGTCCACGACTTTTGCCAACTAAACACCAACGATAAATTAACCGTCACGACATAGTGGGAACACGGCCTAAGTGTGCCTGTGCACCAGGGATGTTACGAATGTTCGCGTTCACATTCGCTTATACGAATTACGACGATTCGCATCATTTCAAACACTCGCATCAACACTCGCATTCGCATCAACACTCGCATTCGCATCAACACTCGCATTCGCATCAAACAATGCCAATGTTTAGGGAATGCGAGTGAATGAACCAGAAGACACGATGCTGTGTCAAATAAAATCACAATTAAAAGCATACTTAAAAGAAAAACGAATCTCTCTTGAGGGAAATCCATTGGACTGGTGGAAATCCAAATCCAAATTTGACAAATTGAAAGAACTTGCTCGTAAGTACCTCAGCGCTCCTCCTGCCAGTGTACCAAGTGATCAATTATTTAGTACAGCTGGCCTGATATATGAGCCTTTACGAAATCGTCTCATGGGTGATAAAGCAGCTAAATTATTGTTTTTAAAAGGCATACAATTTAAGAACCACCAGATTTTGCAAAATGTAATGGCAAAAAGAAACACTTTTGATTGCCAAAATTAGCAAATGATCACCAAAATTAATCCCCATTTTATCGTGAAACTAGAACCAAAATTTTATTTTTTTAGTTAATATCCCACAAGAAATTGAACTGTTATGCTCTTGCATCCGAGTCGGATCGAGGGAAACCCGGTCGCCCGTTTATTCCCATCTACCACCCCCAATTCTACCACCCGGGGTGGTGGATGGGAATAACTAAAAGTGTTTACGCGTTTGACATTTATTCCCATCTACCACCCCGGTGGTAAAAGTGATTTTAAGGACTATTTGACTTATTTTTGTTTTTTGGACTAACGGAGCTCCGTGATGGTTTATAAAAAAATAACCACGAAGGGTCCCTTCGACCCGTCTAACCTAATCTATCCTGTCGGGGTGTCCCAAGTCGGCCTAGGCAAAACTAGTTCGTCATCAACCACCTCATTAAAATTTGGTGCTCAATTTACTCAATTTGATTATCAATTGATATTTTAGGTGATAGATGTTAGTGGTCACAAAGTTGATTTTGGTGGTCATTATATTTTCCCCCTTTTTAAAATATTATCTGCCCCTAGCGAAATTAATTCAATTATTAAATTTGTTTGTTATTAATTTGATGGTGTATATAATATATTATATACACTGTTTAACCTTAAATAAATAAAAATCGATGTTCAAAATCATACCTTGATATATTTTTTTTTGCTCCTTCTCAACATTCCCATTCGCATTCGCATTCACACATTCGCCTTTCAAAAACTCGCATTTCGCATTCGCATTCCCGAATGTCTAAAATATACATTCGTAACATCCCTGCTGTGCACCCCACCAGCGCACCCCATAATGGAAAAATATTTTAATTCGTTCTTTTGCGAGATAATACTCAAAATTATGATCACTCTTTAACAGTACTGAGTTTGACCAGTATTCAATATTTTTATGATTACAATAATATAATAAACATTGTAATTTATTCGAAAGTAGGTAAGATTACAAATAAGGGTATTCCGTAAACAGGAAACCCATTTTCCCATATTGGTAAACGGACAATACTAACATAGCCTTCAATCATCGCAACACCGGATATACACATGAGTTATTTATACGTGTAATAGTTAAAATTAATATGTAAGTAATAATAAGTTGATCTATATTTGCTCGGTCAGTTATCGTATGTTGCAATGTGCTGATTTCCTTCATTATCATAATTTTTTATTCGTTTAAATAAAAAATTAAACATATTTGCATTATATACATACTACAACTAGAACTCTACTAAGGGTTTGGTTGGAGGAGCCTGTAATCGTTTAGCATGTTTGGTACAGCAACATCTTCTTTCTTGGCATAAACAAAACGATAACACGCATAATAAATATTGTGTAATATGAGACTTCAATTCAATTTCTCAATATCGATCGATTCGATTGATGACAATAGCACATCGTCCCATGTACGTGTGCACATACATGGGACTTACTTCGGGATTTATAGTCATTTATTAATAATGGGCCTTCAAAATGATTTAACTTGGATGCTCCAGGGTAACCAGCGAAACTCAAATTTTCTTACACTTTACCCTCCAAGTTCATGTAACTCGATTGAATGACTTTTTTTATGAAATAATCATTCAATCGAGTTACATGAACTTGGAAGGTGGTATTGATGATTTTGATGATTATAACTCTGTAACTACATACGTCTTACAGCCGTCAATCATATTTTAATCAACATACAACCTAGCACTGGCCTGCAAATTGCTAAAAACGTAAGAAAATTTGAATTTCGCGGGCTACCCTAGAGCATCCACCTTAAAGACCAATATCACTAACCATTTTCCTTGTAACTTCCAGGGTATAATAATGGGGAACCCAGTGCTGAGTCGCGACAGTATAGCAGACTACAGCTCGATCTACTACCAGTGGGGCCTGATCGACAGCCAGGGTCTACAGGCAGTGAAGCCGCTGCAGGATGCCTACAACAAAGCCATTCTTAGCGAGGACTCGGATTCTGCGTCATTAGTAAGTACCTCGAACATATACATAACAAAAATAATGCTCTGACACACACAATTGATCTGAATTTTCACCCGATTTGGTGTAAGTACATTACTGTAATGACCAAAATTGGCCTAGATTTGCGAATTCAGAGTGTGTATCGGTTACACCAACAGAATGTATTCAATATTACTACTTTATACATAATAGTACAAGTTTAACGTAAGTACCTACCATGCTGCAATTTGGACGGGTCTGGTCTGTCTAGCTATCATAACGATTATAGACGAATAGACAAACATCGTCAGTTGATTTACAAAGTCCAATAACACTGTTTTAATCTTTCACGGTTTATAATTAAAGTTACACTTTTGCCTAGAGCGGTTTCGCACTACGTCCGATCCGAATCCGATCCGAAACCGTGAGGAGTAGTCGTAGAACTATTTCCATGATAGTTTACGCACTAGATCTGGCTTCTGTCATCCAATTTTGTTAACCAACTTCATATTGTAGTGTATTTTCACGGGTACGGATCGGACTCGGATCGGACGTATAGTGCGAAATAGCTCTTACGAGATATTCTTCCGTGGTTTTCATATTCTGAGCTCCCGAAGATTCGACGCTGTTGCAAGCGCCTTGGTCACGGGATGACTGGAGAATGCAGGTGGATAGTTAGTTGCAAATCTGTGTACAAACACAAAAACACTCACAATATCGTTATGTTTTTTATAGTTGAAAATCACGGAAAATATCCCGTAAGTGACAGTGTAAGTCCTTTATAAAAGACCTTCTGTATATTTCCAGCTTCGCGAAGAACTTCTAAACAGACTAGATGACATCTCAATGCAGCAGCAGACGTTCAACATCCTTGTGGACAGCATTACCCACCTAGATGACTTCGTCAGCTACATTCGGAGACCTGAAGTGTCCGAAGCATTGCATGTCGGCAGCATTGAGTTCTCGTTCCACAATGGAACTGCTCATAAAAGGCTTACTCCTGACTTCTTGAGTGAAGTTAGGTCGAAGGTTGAAATGCTGCTGAATCATTATAGAATACTTATTTATTGGTAAGGACTTTTTCATTTGTGATTTCAATGAATTCATTGGTTAGGGATGGTAATGCTGCTTTTTGAAGTGTAGATTCATGTGCCAGTATTTTTTTTACGATGAAAGCGGAAACCTGCCTTTTATGGCCAAACAAAAAGCGAGCCAAGTTTTATATTTATATTAACTTAATGGGAAAAGCCATTGAGCCAGCCAAGACCATCTAATTGGCAATGCATTGGATACTATTAGGTACTCCTATAAATACCAAGACTTGAAGATAGACTTCAGGTACGAATCTCTGCAAATCTATTGGAGTCTTCAGCACAGAAATAAAAAATTGTCATATCTTTCCAGCGGGCAGATGGACCTGACAGCTCCGTGCGTGCCCAACGCGAAGGCCCGGAGGAAGCACTGGCACTGGAACAGACGTGATCAGTTCCTGAACGCGTCACGCACTCCGTGGTGGTTTGACAACAGGGTCGCAGGGTAAGTTAATAAGGGCACGCCACAATAAGGGCACGCCACAATAGTGGCGGTAAGTCCCCTCTTTGAGGAGTGGCTTGAGAGACGCCACGGCGTCCTCACCTTCCGCCTGACGCAGGTCCTCACCGGACACGGTTGTTTCGGGAGGTTCCTGCACCGAATCGGGCGGGAGGCAACGCCCGGGTGTTTCCATTGCGAGGATCGACCGGAGGACACGGTGGAGCACACGGTGGAGGTGTGCCCCGCGTGGGCGGAGCACCGCCGTGTCCTCGAAGCGGCGATTGGCGGCGGCGACCTCTCGCGTCCGGCCCTGGTGCAAGCCATGGTCCGGAGCGAGACGGAATGGGACGCCGTCACCTCCTTCTGCGAAGCAGTAATGCTAGAGAAGGAGGTGGCGGAACGTGAGAGGGAGAGAATCTCACCCCCGGCCACCGTAGGCCTGTGGACGGTGGGCTATGGGCTAGCTCGCCGTCCGTCCATCTCATGACGACAGGCCGTGTCGACGGCGCGTTCGTGTTCCACGCGCGCCTCAAAGAGAGTCAGCAAAAAGGAAGGGGTCCGCAAGGAAGGACCGATGCCTGCCGGGGTTGCGGGACTGTTCGAAAGAGATACCGTGGCCCCGGAACACAAAGGGCGATGAAGGAACATGGATGGGTTTTAGTCAGTAAAAGTCTGACACTCCCTCCTGCTCCGCCCAGAGCGGGAGAAGTCATTTGATGATTTCCCATCCGAAAAAAAAAAGGGTAAGTTAATAAAGTTATCACAATCCAACATGACGGAAACGCCGAGTAGGTCCTAGCTAGACGGATATATTACCTTATTGGTGATGTTCTTCAGAAATGTCACTAACATGAGGGAAATGCCGAGAGGGGGTGTCCTAGACATACACACACAGACTATATTGGTGAAGGCCTTGCAGAAAGTTCAGGTGCATATTTCATGCAACCGGCGGTGTGTGTGTATGACCACACGTGGACCTAAACGAAGCAAAAGAGGAATGTAGGGATCGTAACAGATGGCGTTATATAGTTTTTGCATACCTTTGAAAATATCGGTTATGCTTAAGACATCTTTTGAAAGTTACCAAGTTTTGTATTTTCGTACCAATCAGATAAGTAGGTAGATTAAAAAGCTTGGCGATATACAAAGAACTATGGGAAGCCAAAGCCACCTCAGTTAGCAGATTACATTCGACATTGAGAGACCGATAAGATATTATGTACATTTACATGTCAAAATGAAAAGCTTATTTTCCACGAGTTTATTAATTTCTGTTTATAATTAATTATTGCAGACATGAGACATCGTAGTCAACTAAAATACAGGAAACCTGATAGGGTCTTGTTTTAAAAAGTCAATATAAAAATGGCTGTTATGGTCTTTACACATTTACTTTTATTTCCAGATACGTTAAAAGTGGTGGCAGTCTTACCGAAGTCTTAGTCCGAGGAGCAGGCCACCTAGTCCCCATGGACAAGCCAGCAGAGACCACGCAACTGATCTCCTACTTCATCAGGGGCTTAGACATGCCACTACCACCGAACTACCACGTAATGGCCCAAGATACTGCCGTGTACATCGACGACGATAACGAAGGAATCTCCAAGACTATACTGCAAGTTCCTGGAGACCCACCTGCTGGTACTCAAGCAGTAATGGTCGTGAGCATCGTTCTTAATGTTCTATTAGTTCTAGCTCTAGTCTGTGGTGTAGTCTATGGTCTCAGGTGGAAGAGACGCACCGATGCCTATTTATACAATAATGTTGAAGAGACCAGTATTACTTCAACTATGTTTTAAGGATCTAGAACTGTTGTTACTCAGGTTGTGCCAGAATTCGTTGAGTGTTTGTGCGAAGTATTTTTTGACGTTGTTTTATACTCGGTTCCTTTAATAAACCGATTGTAGGTTATTGACGGTTTCTATAATTGAGTGGCCATTAAGGTCTTTATTTGACAGTTCCTTTTTTAATTTGACTGGTCTATCGAGCTTTGTGCTACATCTCTTGCTAGTGTTGCCATATCTATGTGGACTTAGATCCGTTTGTTGAGTTACATTTAACAGGCAATTTTGAATCTTTTGCGGTCGAATCGAAAGGCGATAATAATGCCCTTTTTTATTGGAACCGGGTTTTATGTTTATCTCCAGATCTCAGCATGTATTGAAATGTATGTGTGAAGGAAGAATTACTTTTTTGTATACGAAATCCAAGTTCAGAATATATATTACCTACCATGACACTAATTTAGGATCTATTAAGTTATTGAAAGTGATGCTAGTTATTTTTTTTATGTATGAACTAGTCTATATTTCTGCCAAGGCCTTACATATCCCTCAGTGCCTTTTAGTTTTAATACGTAGTTTTGTAAATATTTTATAATTATCGTTAAGAAATAAAAAATAAAACAATTTTTATACATAAATTAACTTTTAATTTTTGAATTCCTGTATGAAGCTGTCTATCATGAACTTTGCTACCTCTGGTTGGTCCAATGGCACCATATGTCCGGCTCCCCGAATAAGTATCTCGACGAAGTTTCCACCTGCCTTCTTGTACCTGCAAACATTTATTTTGATTAACAATATGACACATCTGACCCCTTGTTCGCTCTAAGGCAGATTCGCCTTAAGACAGATTCGCTTAAGACAGATTTGCTTTACGGCAGATTCGCATTACGGCAAAAATTGTACAGTCATTTTGAAATGGTCTAGCATAAAAAGTACCTCGTTGCTCTACTGGTCAAGAGCTACTCCTGAACATGAAGTCTTCTTTTCAATAGACTAGTCGACCAGAGTGTTATTGAGTTTTTCCACCAGGAAATTCTCCGTAGCAACCCGATGTGTGAAATTGAGGCTGGTTCAGGCAATAGGCCTCCATGGGACTTAAACATAACTGGCTAAATGTGGATTTACTACACCACAGTGTTGCAGGTAGGTACTAAGCTTCAAAGAGTTAAGAATTTTTTTTCCGAATTCCGTGATTTTCAGCCCATTAATAATATTCAACTTACCCAACAACGGATCCGTTAGCGAATCTGCGCAAACGCCTCCTAGGAGCTTGTATGTAGGACTCTCGGCGCGACCACTGCAGTGTTCCATACATGTGCTTTGACAAGCTATAGGCCAGGATCACGTCCAGCTGACCACTGCAAATAATATAATAAGTATTAAGTCTCTAGCGTATCGTAGGAAACCCCCAGTTGTAAGGACCATTGACCCTGAAAAGGTGGCTGGGTCAGATGTTATATGGACGGTGGAGGATAGGTGTTGTGGCTGTGCAACAACACCTATCCTCCAGGGACCACCATCTTGGGAGAGGCCATGTCCAGCAGTGAACTGCGAAAGATCGAGTTGATCGATTGTAGTTTTAAGTTCCATGACACAAAACCGCCAAAAGTGGAGAGATTTGGAAGAAACCTACACTCAGCATTGCTGGTCAAAGGTTGAAAAAGAAGAAGCCTCAAGTTCCTAAGGTGGCGGAGGCAGGAATATGTTTGTCCAATAACCCAGCAAGATAAAACAGGCCGAAGGTATTTCGATAAAAAATTACGGTAGAAACTAGGTATTCGCAGGAATGCTCAATACTAAAGTTCTGTCGTGTCTGCTACGGTGGTGCCTATACCTGTATCCTGCATACTGATAGAAATATTAAGTGTCGCGTCGTGCTTCACACTTTTTTTAGGTGTTAAATAGAACCCTGAGATTTAACAGTCTTCTCGACATCTTACCTATAGTTTAAAACTCCATAATGCTCCAACAGCTCTTCAATAAAAGGTTTCGTGGTATTAGCGAAGTCTGGCAACATCTTCTCATAGACCAGCTGGTTATTATAGTTGAAGGTAATGTTCCCCACGTGGATCTGTTCTCTAACGTCAGCCCTGGTGATGTACGCTTCGAACTCCGGCGCTGATGATACAGAGTCCTCCACGAAGTTGTAGACGCTGACCCCGCTTTGCTTCTTTATGTATTCTATTGTTTCGTTGAATTTCTGGAATTAATTAATTTAAAGTTAAGAGTGTTTTATGATATTGCTTGGTAAACGAGTCGGTGGTCCACCTGATGGAAAGAGGTAACTGACGTCTATAAACATTTGAAATACCAGGGGCATTGCGGGTGAGATACCGTGGCCCCGGAACACAAAGGGCGATGAAGGAACATGGATGGGTTTTAGTCAGTAAAAGTCTGACACTCCCTCCTGCTCCGCCCAGAGCGGGAGAAGTCATTTGATGATTTCCCATCCGAAAAAAAAAAAAAAAAGGCATTGCGGGTTCCGTCATCCTAGAGAGAGCTTCATAATTCTGCAATGACATACGGGGTGAATTTAAGAATTTAAGTTATAGGTTCATTGCCGATAAAAAATTATATGTGGGGTTCGGAATGATGATTGTACTGAATACGTGGTACTAGCCGTTTGTGCATCGATGTCACTTCCTCCATGTAGGTTTACTTACCGATAGCTAATGTAAGTCACATATAAAATTTCTTGTACCTAGTAGTCTCTGTGTGGTGTTTTGTGAAGCTTCTTCTTCGATAAAGAACTTTAATAACAGTTTAAAGACAAGTAAACTTACATTAGCAGCATCAACCATCCTCTTGCTGTCAATGAGCTTGACGACCTGTTGTTCTAGCATCGCCACGTGGTCGACTTGGTTCCCTTCCAGGATGCCCAGCACCTCGCACAGCGTGCTGTAGTGCATCATGTCTCGGAGCTCCACTAGGCCGTTGCCGATTGCAATACCCTGTAAGATTTATAAAATACTGTTAGCCTGGATTTTTAGAACAGGGCAAAAACCTCTCTACACTCCCTCCACTTCGTTCTATTAAGGCTATTTATGGGGACCAGTCCTGTAAGCTTCCTGAAACTACTATTCCTAGATTGCCTAGCAATCTGTATCTGGAGATGTCCTTGTTTTAGTGCCAACACTCATTAAAGCGCAAAAAATTATGTACACTACGGGTGTCACGAAGTTCTTTGATTAGGTTCCCGAACTTCTGATAATTTGACATTCATTTCAAAAACAAATGATTCTAATAAATAGAAAGCTACGCACCTTCATGTTGATAGGGTCCTGTGTTTTTTCTTTGTTGTGCCTGTGAATCTGGATGGCGAGCGCCGGCACGTACTTTCCCGCGTAAGACTCTCCAGCTACGAACAGAGGAGCCGATCTCAGTTCTGGGAACATCTCCAAGAATTGCTGAAGAAACTCTAGCATCTGTTCGCCGACCTGTAATTAATAACATTAAAACTGAATAAATCTTCTTCTTCTTTTCTTTTTCTTCTTCTTTCTTACTCCATCAGGGAAAGTAGAATACAAGTTGCAATAAAATAATCTTCAGAAGTTACGCTCAAGCATTTATCCAGTGCACTCATCCAGTCCATCTGCTGCCACGCTTTATTTTTTCGCCACAAATAAGGAGTTCGTTTTGAATAGTTTGTCAGTCATAGAACGACAGAAGATTCCTTTTCTCTCGGTCAGATCTGACATTTGCTAGTGTGAAAAACAGGTCGTGTCACGTGCGATAGCAATCACTGTGCTGTTCCATGCTGATAGATTTGGTTCAGCCCTGACCTACATCTCTCATCTCTCATCAGCTTTATTCAGTGTAAGCTTATGAAGTTAACTTAAAGCCAGTAGGTATTTTAAATGGAGCGACTGTCCTTCTGACATCCACGACTCAAGAAATGGTCACCTATACGGATAGATACGGTGTAACCCTTTAGTATTTCAAGTATTTCACTAGTAAGACCGGGTATCGTTTCAGAGACCTAAATCTTTTACGTCATCTTGACTTCTGTTAGTAGCAATAAAAATCAGATAAACTGACTATAAGTAATCACGACTGCCAAACGCAAAAGTCGATTCTTCAGTTAACAGGACATTGCACCCTGACCTTTCCCGTAGATCGCAACGCGTTCAACCAGTAAAATTATATTTTTACTCGATAGGATGCTTCTTCAACTGGTTTATTTGCATTTCCATTGGTCGTTAAAGATTTTAATGACCTAAGAGCAAAAGGAAATATTTGCATTGATAATAATCTTAACGCTACATTTCACACAAGGTAAGTAAGTAAGTAAGTAAGTAACTCTTCTTAATTGGGTCCCATGAAATAACTCATAGATGAAGATTTCCATTATCTTTAGTCACGTTGAGCAACATAGTTGATAGTAGGCTACATATACTTAGTTACCTACGTAAGGTATACCTCACGTTATGGGTAATGAAGAAAATATGGTAATTCAAATTGCGAAGGCTAGTTATAAGTCTATTCGAAAAAGGCTAACTCAGTACCTACTTAGTATATGAATACAGATTCGATAAACACAACGACTCGATCTTCTCTGCCCATCACTAGACAAAGGAAAGTATGACTCTTGTAATTTAGCAAGGATTAGCTTCATGGTCAAAATATATTATCACAAGCATGCTACATCATCTTCATGGCCTTATGATTAAGTGTCCCAATTTACGTTTATTCCTATCGACCACCCCAATTGTACCACCCGGAGTGGTGGATGGGAATAACTAGAAGCGTTTACGCGTTTAAAATTTATTCCCATCTACCACCCCTGTGGTAAAAGTAATTTTAAGGACTATTTGACTTATTTTTTTGTTGTTTTTTGGAATGCTTGACTTTTTTTTTAATTTTTTGGACTATTGGATTTTTTTTTTTGATTTTTGGACTATTTGACATATTTTTTTTTTGTTTTTTTGGACTTAATATTTTTTTTGGTTTTTGGACTATTTAAGTTATAAATCATGAAAGATTAAGTCAAATAGTCCAAAAAAACAAACAAAACACAAAATTAAGTCAAATAGTCCAAAAAACAAAAATATGTCAAATAGTCCTTAAAATCACTTTTACCACCGGGGTGGTAGATGGGAATAAATGTTAAACGCGTAAACGCTTCTAATTATTCCCATCCACCTCCCCGGTGGTAGAATTGGGCGTGGTAGATGGGAATAAACGCCAATTTATCAGAGCTGCAGGTTTCTTCTTCCATACATCTTTATTTTCTATAATTACAGTAACTTCCAACTCTTTCCAGTTTTAGGGTTCCATACCTCAAAAAGAAAAAACGGAACTGTCTGTCTGTCAAGTCCCTTTATCCCGGGAAGGCGAGGAGGTATCGAATTTAAATTAAAACGATATTATCCTCAAATCTACGAATCCGTAAAGCTGTGAAAAAATCAACCTTCTAAGTTAACGTAAAAAAAATATACGTGCGTTTATGTCGCAACAAAACGTTTATTTCGAAACTATCAAGGGAATCAAAATTCATAGGGTACTTCCCGTTGGCCTAGACCTATGAAATTTGGCAAAAAGCAATGTCTTACAGCACATGTAAAGGAAAAAATCTGAAAACCGTAAATAAGTAGCTTAATAACCATATACAAACAAGTTTATACGGAACCCTCGATGCGCGAGTCCAACTCGCACTTGGCCGTTTTTTTAGTAACACTTGTATTCTAAGTATTATATATCCGCAATCAATCCATCGTTTCGTTAAGGCCCTTCTAACCCTAAAATTAGCAACTCTAGTTGTGGTGGTTCAAACTTCGTTTGAAATCCTGTTAAAATAAAGTTGTAATCAGCTTGCACTACAAAGCGGTTGTTACGTCAGTCACTGCGGCCGAATAGTGCGAAATGAGTGGCTTTTTGCGATTTACAAAAAATCTATTGATTGGACTAAAAAAGTAAAACACATAAGACCTGCTTTAAAGTTAGTTCAGTTAGTATGCAAAGTTTCATGATCTAATTTGAAGTACTTTTTGAATACCAGCGGTTTATTGTTCGATTTGGAGGTAACTTTGGAATTTTTTTCTATCGAGAATAGTTTATGGAATCGTGGTTTCGTCACACATAGTACCTAGCATTAATCCTCAATTTTACCATATATTTATTTAAAAAATAATGCTGCTGTGTTTTAGGCGTAACGGAGGATCATGCTAAGCCATTTGAGGCATGTTAAATGCCCTTAACTTTCGTAGCATTTGACAAGGAGATTATCTTCCTGGCCTAGTCTTCGTTTCTCCACGGTCAACCGGCATGCTGTCATACACTTTAGTTTCTTTCATACCCCACACAATCCATCTTTTCTTTGGCCATCCTCTCATCATCATATCATCCAATTTACTCACATCATCCTCGTTGTCAGGGTATCCTTGCTCATCATCGGTGAAGCTGAAGCCAGCTCCAACAGGGTTGTCCAGGAACAGCATGGAGTGATCCGCCCATGACACGTTTCTTCGCACCACTGAAAATTTAATTCTTGTTTTAGTTCGTTGATTTAAAAAGTGATCCAAGTTCCGATAAAGGATAACATTGGACGCTACTGAAAGTGCCAAACTTGTTGCCGAATTTTGGTTGCCAATTTAATTTAGATTGCCATTGACACGTTAAGAGGAAAGGATAACATTTTGGCAGAAGGTAAAGAAAGATCACCATCTTTCTATCCTACTTACAAATGCATCAGAATGCTAGTTGTAACGAGGGAAATCCCGTCGAAACCTTTACTATTTTCCGTCTGAGCGAGATTCACTTCCGCAGAGGCATTAAAACTATCTATTGTTCAGAAGGCAGACAGTCCATAAAAACTAGGTGCATAAAAATAAACAGGAAATTAAAACATTGTACTTATGCAGGTCACAAGTTGGCTCGATTCTTTGGAGTAAAACGGACTCTAGCAAAATAATAATTGGGAACAATGTTTTATTTACTACAAGCGTGATAATTACAGGCGTGATGACATGGGTTTGATTGTATTGTATTGAATAACGGGATGGTGTCCGCAACTCCACGTCAAAGCGGGCCCAGTGCGGATTGGTAGACGTCACATGTCTTCGAATTTTTGGTTCTAGGACATGCCGGTTTCCTCACGATGTTTTCCTTCACCGTTTTGAGAGCAGTGGTGATGAAATAAATTACACAAAGTAATGCCGCCTGCCTGGGTTTGAACCCACGACTTAATGTTCGTAAGTTGGGGCTGCTACCACTGGGCCACCGCTGCTCTCTCATGGGTTTGATATGATAATATTTATCTAGGAGGGCAAGTGATGCGGAGGAATAAGGAAAATATCGTGAGGAAAGTTTTGAGTATGAATCTGGATGGGTATATGAGTAGAGGAAGACCAAAGAAACGATAGATAGCCTGTATAAGGGATGATATTACAAGAAAGGAGGTATCTGATGAGATGACGAGTAATAGAGAAGATGGACGAAGAAGACATGCTGCGCCGACCACAAATACATGGGGATAAGGGTAGGACAATGATGATTCGGTTACTAAGCAGCTTTGGTTCTGGGGATCATGACGCAAGTTATAGGTATAATAGTTGATGTCATAGTGCGAATTATAGTGCGCATTACAACGATAATAAAAGTAACACTTAATCAATTAGTGACGAACATTATCCACGCACAGTAGGTACTATTAGTGAATTATTGTAACAGTAAAAATATGTGAACTTGTTATTAATCGATTACACTATTATAGTTATTTATGATACTAGTGCGGTAAGTTGATTTTTACAAACGAGAGGGCTTACCATAGTCACGAGTTAGTAAATTCCAATTTCTGCATGTGTGTCATACAATGTTTTTCAACACATTTGCGAAAAAACAGTACGTAATGAAACAAACAGCGACCCCAAAAACCACGAAAACGACACCCATGAAGAAAAAACCGAAAATATTTGTCAGCGTCATCTTGTATTTTCATCATCGGCATCATCATCATCAGCCTATAATGTTCCCACTGCTGGGACACGGCCTCCTCTCAATGAGGGGATCTTGTATTTTCATTTTGACCTAATTAAAAAAAACCGTAAAGTGCGTATTCTTTACGTTTTTTTTTAATTCGGTCAAAATGAAAATCAAAGATGGCGCCGACGAAAACGTGCTATACAACGGGGTATGCGGTAAAATAAGTAGGTACCTAGGTGAGAGTACCTATTTTACCGCACGTTCCGTTATATGGTGCGTAATTTTTAACTTTCGAACAATGTATACAGGCTTCCGGGCTTCGTAAATGCATTTTTTGAAGAAATGTGTTGAAAATTACATTTCAACATTTAGCTGAACATTGTGGAGCCTTGTCCAAAATAATTAGAGCCGTTTATTCGGAAAATAAGATCCGATTCAATTGGTTGTTAAAATATTTGAGAACCAGCACATTTGAAGAAGAAGTTGAAATTAATTTTGCAATATTGCAAACAAAATCGCGGGGCACTGCTTGTTCGATTGATTTATTATTATGAGTCAATCTTGCTATGCTTCTGCTATGCTCGTGTAGGTGGACAGCAGTCCGCTTATTTTTACACTACTTCATCTACATCATACACCTTACTCATCTACCTACTCAAAATTAATTATAAAATACTTAGGTTTAGGTACCTTTTCCATCCTCCACTTTGATTGGTCCAACGATATCAAAAAGTCCTTTCATAGACGAGAAGCCAGGACCTCCTTGCAGCCATATTATCAATGGTGTTTCTGTCAAATTTGTAGCCGCGGGGAAGAACCAGAAGAATAGATTCGAATTATATTTTTCATTCACTGTTATGAATCCTGAATAGCTTTTGAGTCCGAGGAAATGTGATGAATTTACTTCAGCTAGCTCTCTTGCTAAGGCTGCCTCTCCATTTTGTATGCGAGGCGTTAGAATGAGGCAGTTCTCGCTGTAATTCACTTCTGGTGGTGATAATGTGGTGTTGCCGAAGACACCGCTGAAAACATATTGAAAAAATAGTAAATATCGACAACTTCCTTGGTTTCACTCTACGTCCCCTTGAAGATATTTTCCATTCTTCTTCTTCTTTGACAACATTGTTTTTAAGAGCATGTTACGCCAGTGGAAACGACAGAAAAACAGAAACCCATTTTTGCTTCAAAAATTTGGGATATTGAAAATATTACACTTTCCTACAAAAATATTGATTGATGTTAATTAATTAATCAAACTTAAGTTTACATCAATAAAAAAACAGAACACAGAAAAACGTTTGTGTAAACTGGACCCACAGGTAGCTAAAAACATCTAAATAAATATTTCCTACTTGATGCTAAGTACTAATTTCTCAAGCACTCACCTCAGCCCCGCAAGTAACACCACAAGAATTGCTCGCTCCATGACCGGCTCCGTTGCAAACCAGTCTCGTTATGGACTTGTACTACATCGTTATATCTGCACCTTACTTACTTATAACTAAAATGCGTTGAAAATTGATGACGAATATGAGGAACTGAATGATTCAGGTATTCTAGAGTGTCAAGTTTCCATTATATTTTCCTTATCATCTCTTTCCTTTAGGGTTTTACAGTCATGAACATCATAAGATGTTGGGTCCATGATGTTTGGGAAACGTGTTGCCCGTCACAGCTTACGTAACTTTGACTTACCTTCTAAGCAATCTTCTAATCAAATTAGTAAACAAATTACCGTACTTATGTCTAATTTTACTTACCTATATAAAGGTCAAGTATATTTGAGTAAAATTACCATAGTTATGAATAAAAGCTTTGTGTGGTCACCGTTTTTGACTTCCTAATTTACTAACGGCTTGAGTAGCCTCTGATCAACAAACAAATGCTACTCAAGCTATTACGGAAACACTATTACAGAGCAAATATTATGTATAGCAAAGTTGGCCTCGAGGTCGCAAGCGCGACCGCTGAGCGACCGTCCTACGTTCGATTCCTGTTATTGTGTTTATTATTTGGATTTTCTCAGTAAGAGAGCTTGTGAGCTGGTGTTACGATACCCCCGTGACTCTGCAAGCAAGTAAAGCCCTAACTCCTGCGCCTGATCTCTCTCCGGTCGTGTCGGATTACCGCAACATCATCGGCATCGGACTATTGAGGAAAGAGGCACTTGTGTTTAGCGCACACCATCTATGCACCTTTTTTTCTGTGAGTTTCCACTGAGATTCGCCACCATGACCGAACACGACCAGGATTATTACATAGGTACCTATTCCTATAGCCCTAAAATAATATTAGATGTATTATAAATGTAGACTTGACTTTGCACTTACCTTAAAACGTAGGCGTAGGTAACACCAATAACAATCACAATATGAATAATAAGACACGATACCACAATTAATAAGGCAGATGACGAATTGAAACTCATTCCTGCATTTGTTGCGTAGGTTTCTATCAAAAGTTTCCCTTCGCTGACATTGTTTTCACCTTGTGCAGAAAGATAAGGCTCCGACATATTCAATGTTTTTCATTATTTACTTTAATTATTATTTCGACTGCGTCATTGATCTTGTGGTCGATAACGCAACAGATCAACGTGAGTTCTTGTTTGATTCCCGGCAAAATGTACTTAATCGGATTTATTTTTACTTACAAGAAAACTGGCGAAATGTGGGTGTCCTAAAGGCACTTAATTCTTATAAAATTCTTACCCTTCAGGAGTTACAGGCGTGATGTTATGTTGTTTTCTATTATTGGCTGGTATTGCAGTAATAATGAAAGCACAAAGCTCAGGACTTTCAAAAACAAACAAACAATTTCAGACGCCCGGCTGGAACGTACCTACTTATCTTTATTATAGACTTGTGATCAATGCCTGAACCTAGCCAAATAAACCTCTGGTTTTTTTTCATCTTGATCTCCTTGATCTAAAGTACCTTTAGCAGTCAGGATTGGAAAGAAAAACTCGAACTAGCAATAAAACCAGGCGTTTGTGTATTCCGGTTTTCAAACCGCAAATGATCTAACATAAAAATCCTACTAAATGATTATTGCATCATATTATACAGGAAAAACACACTACGAGTGTTAGAGCTAGAGAATTATCAACTAACTTTATCTACCTACGATTAGATACCTAGGTTTTGGATGGTGAGATAGATTGTCTGTGATTTAGTCCTGTATGGCATTCTTGGTGGTTTTCATCGTAACTACTTGGCTTCGATCAACAATTAGCAACCTACTTGGGATCTAGATGGCATTTTCTAAGCATTTGAAAAAGGATTGCATAAGACCACAGAGTAGTAATTAGTACCTAAACTAAATACATCATTTTATTTTTAATCAATATCGAAGCAGATTTCAACATTGATAACAGTCGTTCTTGACCATGGCCGCAGATCGCCTCTTTAGAAACTCGAACAGAAATGTCGATGACTCAACCAGAATCTCACGGAGAAGCCCGCCCCATAAAGTTTCAACCGCATTAACATAGGCTTATTAAACTTAATGTGTTTTTTACAAAGAAATCGCGTTCAAAATTAATAGTTTGGGAAAAAAACCCCGCAAAACCGAAGTTGCTGTCCGGTTTAACGAGCGTGGGAAAATCAGTTATCTGTGAAGTCGGATCACGCTCATCGTAATACGCCATTACGTATTACGTTCACGTTTTTAAATGTATCGCATCGATGTTTGTTTTACTACGAACATCCTAAATATAGAGCAAATCACTTTTAAGAGCGTGCAAGAATCTATCGCGAATATCTGAGCGTGGGAGCGCGTTTATGTTAAGCAGGTCATTGGTACCCCGCGCCTTACCTCGCGGTATACAGGCGGTTCCGAACGACACGCGGAATAATAACAACAATATTTGATTTTTAATATCAGTTTTATTTTTCTTTACGTATTAGTTCCGGTTAAAACAAAATTAGTTTTTTTTTTAATACATTTTACAGTGGTTTGGGAATAGTGAGGCAGGCTTGTCCAAAACAAAAATGGAAAGCAATGGGGAAGGTCTTTGCCAAGCAGTGGGACAGAATAGGCTGAAGAAACAATAAGATAAAAAAAGTTCCTGTACTTAACAAAGGTTCTATGGATAAGTATGCCTACCTACCTAAGCTGAAAAATATTTACCTACCACAGGAAATTCCATAAAACGTAATGGATGTTCCCATGTTTTCTCTTCATGTTGTATTCAGAATTGCGAAAAAAGAAAATTAGTTCTTGGTACAGTTTACATTTATTTTGCCTTATTTATGAAACTACGTAAACGTGACTAACTTACGACAGTGACAAGTTGGAACCTAATTATTATTTAAATGAATTTTCCTTAATTAACACCAAGACACCGAGACAACACATTTTTTTAAATGCCGTTAGTTTTATCAACAACATTTTATCAGGAATTATTAATTAATGATAAAATTCAGTTGTTTCGGAATCGATTAGTTGTTGATTTCAGTTATATTTTACCAGGTAATCGTACCAATATAAATTTCAACTTAAAAAAAAACTCAATCATCCGTAAACAAACTTATCGGAGCACCCTGTATACAAGATCGAGATAAATCCAAGTTCAAGACGCAAGTGCACGTTGAAAACTGGCTGACTATACAAAGTTCCCGAGACTAGGACGGGGCCCATTCCGTTGTGGAAGACGACACGCGAAGCACCCTCGCCAGATAGTGACCAAACAAAATGGACGTACTTTTGACATTTGTGTTTTTGACGTAAGTTTTTATTTAATTCGGTTTTTTGGCGGGAGAGGTCATCTTATATGGTGAAGGGTTTTTTTTTTTAAATTCGGAATGGATGCATTTCTGGTTTATTTTTTAACTTTCACTTATTTTTTTTTTGTGAATGGAACTATTTATTACGCTTATCAAATATTTAAAAACTTCCTTCATGTATGACGAAGCCTTACGTTAGTGTTTACGTAAGAAAGCATGATGAGCTATGTCGTCAAATCATGAAACAATAAGCAACCTAAACAAAGGGCAAATGAGGAAAATGAAGTTTTAATCATAACACTTTGAACTGCTCGCTTTTCCTTGTGGTTTCTACAATTCGATGACATGCTTTCACAACGTTAATGTACTACTCACTTGACGCATTAGGATGTAGGGCTATTGTTTTGCTAAAATAATCGCACTGTGGTTCTACGTCATTTATGACTTGGTAAAACAATATACACAGAAACAATTACTACATCCTTGACATTGGTGTCGATTCTGTTGTGCACAAACTAAATATAATTTAGGCTATTGCTATCTTTTTCTCTCTAATAAAACGAGAAAGAGACGGACGTAATTAAGAGCTGTCAAATTTAGGTAGAACTAATATTTCTATACAAATGAAGGGTGCACGTAAAACATGTCGACTAAAAACACGGTGAAGCGCAAGGCATAAACTAGTTTGGCATCTCTAACTTAGTTCATAGGCGAGGCGTCCTTTTCTCGCACTGCCTTTTAGTAAAAGATAACAATAGCCTAAATTAAGTTAAGTTTGTGCACAACAGAATCGACACCAATGACAATTTAACTAATGAAACTCAAAAACAGCACTGACTATAATAACTGAAATTTTGATTAGTTTTTTTAGAGTCCAGCTTTCTCTGTTTAGTAGGTACCCGAATGGCCGAATGGTTAACAAACTCCTGACTATCATATATCTAAAATACATGTAACAATTGTATTCACAACAATTTGACAGTGCCTACGCGGATTCTTTTAAAACATAACACCTCCGCCGGTGGCCTGTGTAGCTCTATGCATAACACTATCATATATCTTAGCAGCATCCAGATGATTTACATAGCAGGCAACCTACATCACAACATGCTGTCCCTTCTAAAATGCCCACGCTCAAGGCATCTTTAGAAAGGATTCCACTCATCATTGCGTATGCGCAAAACAACGAACAATTTCGCAAAAACTAAAAACACTTCTAATACAGATGCGCACATCAGGCAGTCACGGCTACAAGTAGTGGGGACAGGTCCCCCTTACCTGATCTTCCACCAGGAGAAGCTCCAGAACCTATTCTCACCTTCATGGAAAATACCTATAAGACTGGTAGAGCGAGAGCCACCTTCGACGCGGGGTCACCACTCCTGCTGACTCCTTACATTGAGGAGAAGAAAATAGAAGAGGCTCGGAAAGCGGCCTACGTGGATCCTGATTACCTGCTGCCTGATATGGACAGTTATGCTGGATATTTGACAGTAAGTGACCTTTTGTGCCATAACTATAATATTTGTAAGAAGATGTTTTGACAAGTCTGTACCTACTTAACATGAACTGTACCAGGATATCCGTTCAACCACATGTAAGATTGTAATTATTGTAGAGTGTAGGTATATATCGTCGATTTTAATAGTTCAGGTAAACTGCATAGGCTTACAATTAAATGGCTTACAAAGACTGTTTCCTACTCTTCCGCTATTCTTTTCTGATACATTTTATTTATTTATTTATTACAAAATCCACAGCTCTTTGCAATTTTAACTTAAACTATTTAACTAATCCTACAGCCAATTAAGGATTTACAATGTAATATCTACCTATGAACAGATATTACATTGTGAATCTTTAATAGCTATGCTAAGAATACATCGTTGCGAGATCCAAGACATAAAATTCTTGCTAGCTTCTCGGCGCTTTTCTGGTGGTCGCCACTGTTGATTCTAGCTTTCAGGAGTTACAGTAAAAAATAGCTTACAAAGTTGTTAATAAAACGAAATCACCTGTAAATCTGTGAATATAAATCTGAATAGGTAAATAGAGCCAAGTAAGTACTTACTCGTATTTTTTGTTTTTCTTTATGAAGAAAGTGTTACAAGATTTAAAATGGAAAGAAAAGTTTTTCTAATTTAAAATCGGTCAATAAGTAACCGGAACTTATCCAACTTGTTTATAATTTACATTGTGAAACAATTTCAGAATCGCCAACTATAAGAAGTAGATGAGAAACAGGATTTATGAAAACGGCTTGTCCTTCTCGTCCTAATTTAAAATTTTATACAATTAATTTGTATTGACATGACGGCTGTCGGCTATTAGGAATGCTGTTTTCAAAACATGTTTACTAGATTGGCGTCTGTAAACTGGATACCTCATTAATTTTATCGAGCGTTCACGAAACGCATCAAATCAAAATATCAATTAGCTTTTCGATCTCGCTCCCACTTATAACAGGCTTGATTGAGACTGCAGATAGATCATAATATCTGACAGGTGATAAAAACATGAGAAATGTGAAGAGCTAGGGAAACCTGTTGATGCAGTATAATAAGTCTATACCTAACAGAACATGAATTCAGACGGATTGTGTAAAAAGTGGCAATATAACAATAGGGTATATGCATGATTTTTTTTTATCACTCTTTAGAGTAAAAAACAAAGCATATTAACATCAAAAATAGCAAAGTGTTTTTTTTTTTTTAATATCTATACAAAATACTAACTTATAAGCATTTGAAACTGCTGATTAGACAGAGAGATCCGATACAGCGAATGACGTCATTCGCTGCATCGACGTAAAAAATCCATACTAAATTCCGTTTATCTAGAAAGAAATAGAAACCAAAGTTTAAATGGTTTTAACTTTTGTGTTGTTTGACCGATTTATGTCTTGTTTTCGCTTTTTCTAAAGTACTACTTTACTTTAACATTCCTTATCGAAATAAAGAAAGAAAATTTATGCATATTCCCCCCTATCAGCCATAATTAATTAAATTATCTAAGTTTTGAAAATTATTTCACATTCCTAATGTGCTATAGAATAAACTGGCAGGTTGCCATGTCGTCTCAAAGCAGTACTGTTATATTCTTATATAATATTTTTACTTTAAACACCTTCACAACCCCCGTACTATTCAATCCATCCATTAGCACAATGTTTTGAGTGCGTTACATTGAGTTCTACAATAAAACGTGATTTTTCGCCCCAAAAAGAAAGTCGTTTCCCATCAATAATTTTTACTTAGTTTGATTTACAGAATGCTTGGTTGACGGCTTCGTAAAGGGTCCGTTTACATCCTGTATACTTTCATAGCCATTCAGTAAAAAACTGTTATTTTGAAATGTCAAACAGATACTTCATTTTAATTTATTTTTATTGATTCCAGGGTGGGAAAGGAATGGAGCTATATAGGACCTCAAGCCCCATCTCTTTCACACTCTGTAGAAGATTACTGCTTTAAGACTTCATGGTAGGCCAATCGATTCTTTCTGCTGCTACCGCTACTTTTACACGAAAAAGCACTTCTACAATCACCGTACACTGCCTACGTCTTCGGAAAATTTATTTATTTATTATTATTTATTTATTTATTTACCACCAATTATAGCATCATTACAGACTTGTCCAATACGATGCTATAATACATACAATAAAAACACATAAAATAGAAAAACACACAATTTAAAATAAGTAAGATTACAAGTAAAAATATTATTATTATAATTAAACACGACAATTCATAGTTGGACACCTTTTTCAATAATGACCTTTTTGAATAAATAAACAGTGTCATTAAACATTGTGTTTTGTGTCCCGTCTTCACTAAACACTAGGTGTCGCCTAACCATTATTGAGCTGTTAAATTGTACAACTCACGGAGATGAGCTTAGTATTATGCTTCTATTTAAGCATTCGTTTAGTGTTAGTGAAAACAAACATCTGTGATTCAGAATGGACAGAAAGAGAAACACTGGTGTCGATTCTGTTGTGCACAAAGTAAACTTAATTTAGGCTATTGCTATCTTTTACTAAAAGGTAGTGCGAGAAAAGGACGGCTATAGCTATGAACTAAGTTAGAGATGTCAAACTAGTTTATGCCTTGCGCTTCACCGTGTTTTTAGTCGACATGTTTTTACGTGCACCCTTCATTTGTATGGAAATATTAGTTCCAACTAAATTTGACAGCTCTAAATTACGTCCGTCTTTTTCTCTTTTATTAGAGAGAAAAAGATGGCAATAGCCTAAATTAAGTTTAGTTTATGCACAACAGAATCGACACCACTGTGTTTTACCGAGTTGCTGTTACCGAGTTTTATAATCCTGAGGCATTTTGTAGTTGTAAGACCCACATAAGTACCTATCCACTCTGGTACAAGTAGGTCAAAGAAAGTCTATAAAATTCTACATTTTAATGTACTTATGTACAGTGCAAGCCATTATAGTGAGTCACCACAGGTTTCACTCGATGTAAACAGAAGCCGAAGGCGACATAGAGCCGAGAATGCAAATGTTCATGCGCATCAAACGATGATTTTCAACAAACTTGCAAGAAATTAAAAATACCCTATTATTTTCTCCCAGGTAAACAAAGAGTACAATGCCAACCTATGGTTCTGGTACTTCCCGGTGTCAGGTAAAGCAGTGGAAGACACTCCATGGATCATTTGGCTTCAGGGAGGACCGGGCGCCTCTTCACTGTACGGACTCTTCACTGAGATTGGACCGTTCTTCATCAGTAAGGACAATAATTTAGAAGGTAAGGAAGAAAATTTAGAGCAATGGCAAGTTATCTTTGTGTCCTAAAGGGATCTTGGAAAACTTTGCGGAAATTCACTAGGTGTGAGCAACACCAAACCAACACTTGTGCTATGTTTGGGATATGCCTATGTCCAGCATTTAGCAACCGGTCGGAACAGTCTATCGATCTTAGGTGATCTAAGTCGTGTAGCGATAAACCTAGCTTCTGTGAAAACAGTATATTTTGAGCAAGTAACTGAACACCTTATGAAAGGGGGCGGGGGGGGGGGGGGGCTTCCAATATTGAAAACTGTTATTTTTCATCAGAAATCCAGCACTCCTGGGGTAAGAACCACTCATTGCTGTTCATCGACAACCCTGTAGGATCTGGGTTCAGCTTCACCGATGACGATAGAGGATATGCCACAAATCAAACCACGGCAAGTAACTAACTATATGCTTTGCTTCCGTCATCACTTGTTTTTTTTTTCTCTATGATGCTTTTTTATTAGGATTTTTTATGTATTTTACTTTAATATTAATTATTTAATGAATGAATTCTAAAATATTTCCAGATTGGAGAAAACCTATATGAAGCATTACAGCAGTTCCTCACAATGTTCCCTGAACTCCGTAAAGCGCCTCTGACTATCGCTGGAGAGTCCTACGCTGGGAAGCACATACCCTCGCTGGGAGTACAGATCCTTTGGCACAAGCATGAAGATGAACCTATAAACCTTCACGTAAGGAATCCATAAGAAGACAATTTCTTAAAGAACTTCGAACTTTCGTGTTGACAGTAAAACTTTTATAGGTACTTTCTGACATGACGCCCAAATGCCGTCGACACAATACCAGCAGCATCAGTAGAGTTGTTAGTTTATATACTGCGAATAAGCACTTGGGGCACTCTAACGATAGGTACACTACACCAGTGCTATAAAACGTGATACTAACCACCAAGACTGAAATAGTTAAAACTTTTTCCCCTTTATTCATAATTAAACGGAATCAAAACAAAATAAAACAATTACCAATCACGGAAGATACAATACAATTACGGATCCCTTTTTTTTTTTTTTTTTTTTTTTTTTTTTTCGGATGGGAAATCATCAAATGATTTCTCCCGCTCTGGGCGGAGCAGGAGGGAGTGTCAGACTTTTACTGACTAAAACCCATCCATGTTCCTTCATCGCCCTTTGTGTTCCGGGGCCACGGTATCTCTTTCGAATAGTCCCGCAACCCCGGCAGGCATCGGTCCTTTCGGACCCCTTCCTTTTTGAATTACAGATCCCTTATGTGACAATATAACTTTAAACGGATTCAAGCTATTAACAAGCTATTATATACGAACTTCATCCTCAACAAATGTAAATGTAATCTAAAGATTATGCTTGTGGTTGTAACATTGTTCAGTGTTTTTAATAAGTAAGCTACTGTCCATGCAACAAGTAGGTGGTTTGGAACAGCACTGTGTTACTATGAATGGTTTTTACCTTTCTTTTCAGTAACTTAAGGGCTGACACTAATACCACATCCATCCTAATCCTCCGTACCAATCTAAAGCGTATGCTCCTCCTTCCAGGGTCTAGCAATCGGCAACGGCTTCATTGATCCTCTATCACTGCAGAGGTACAGTTACTTTGTGCGGGAGGTTGGCTTGGTGGATGATAACGTGGCCAACTCTATGAACCATCTGGAGACTGCAGTCACGCAGTTCATCAATGAAGGAGAGATGGTGAAGGCTTATGCTGTAAGTACCTTCAAATTCTCTTCTTTATGACTCCCAAGGCATGAGTCTCAAGTTCGATCCCAAGACACGCACCTCTGATTTTTCGGATTCACGTGCGTATTAAAAAGCCAGACTGTAAAGCAAAAAAGTAAACATTCTATGTTTTAATAATTAAAATTTCGCTTAATTTTATTTTTGAATGCGCTTGTGTTTTTTGCTTCTCAGTCGGGTTTTTAAGGTGGATGCTCCAGGGTAGCCCGAGAAATTAAAATTTTCTTACGTTATTTTTTTCAAGGTCAAAGTCATTCCTCGACCTTTGTGAACTTGGAGGGTTGTATTGATAATTTTGATGATTATAAATCTGTAACTACATACAACTTACAGTCGCGAACAATATTTTAATCAACATACAACCTAGCACTGGCCTGCAAATAGCAAAAAACATGAGAAAATTTGAATTTCGCGGGCTACCCTGGAGCATCAGCCTTGTTTTATAATTACTTTTTTTCCGAGCGCTGTTAGAATGTCACTTTGTTTAAGTCATCATTGTACAACAAAAAAAATGGTGAATAATTTATAATTGGAACTAATTCCTACTCCATTGTTTCCAGTACTACAACTACCTCCTCCAACTATTCTTATCACGATCTCACCTGTCGAACCTCTACAACTATCTGCAAGACGACATCGATCTCGATGGAGCATACATGGACTACATTCAGAAGACCGAGGTCCGAAAGGCCCTACACGTTGGCAACACCAACTTCACTTCCATAGGAGTCGTGTACAGGAAACTGGTGCCAGACTTCATGGGAAGCGCTAAAATGTGGCTCGAAGAACTGCTAGAGAATTACAGGGTCATGCTTTACAAGTAAGTGATTTGGGACGACTACAGTAAATACGCCTTCTGGCAGCATTGCCTGGGTCATAAAACGTGGGAGTGAAATGATATATTGATTAGTCCAGATTAGCTTACAAGTTTTATATTCGGTACTGCCATATTTTGATATACTGTCATAGGTACAAAGTACAGGGAGTCTAAAATGACCGCTTTGTCAGAATCGTAATATGAATCACGTGAAAAATTTAAAATTCTTAAAATGGACTTTATAGTTCATAGAACTTTTTTTTTGCAGGCGCTGCTTGTCAAGCAAAAGGCTTATCTCAGTATATATAGAAGTTTACCTCTTCGTTGGTGTAGTTGTCGAAAGCGCGACTGCTGAGCATAAGGTCCTGGGTTCGATTCCCGGTTCTTGAAACTTCCTAAAATGGACTTTATAGTTCATAGAACTTTTTTTTTGCAGACTGCTCTTCCAGCTCTTGCGTTTGACCGCTAAGGTGGCGCTGCTTGTCAAGCAAAAATGCATCGTTATTAGGAACTTGGTACATTTATTTTAGTTCCGTGTTTTCCCCCTGCACAGATAAGTTGGTTTGAACGGCTTATCTCAGTATATATAGAAGTTTACCTCTTCGTTGGTGTAGTTGTCGAAAGCGCGACTGCTGAGCATAAGGTCCTGGGTTCGATTCCCGGGTCGGACAAAGTGTTATAAGGTTTTTTAAACAGGAATTCCTCAGTAGCAGCTATGGCGTCTGGAGTTGTGCCCGGTTGATGGTAATAAAAAATAAAAATATTTTATTTCAGACCATGATCCATATGATGTTAGTAATACACACTACTTATAAGCTATGTTAGTAACGAAACGAAAATCTGCTGCACTCACCAAACGCACCCGGTATATGTACATGTACACGTACCCAATGCGCCATAATGGTGCAGCACGGCTTATCACTAACGACCTTCAGAATGTCATTGCCGCTCCCACGAACTCTGCGCATCATAGAAACAGTCTTCTTACGTAGAATGGTACTGAAACCGTCAGTACGTGCTTCCGCAAACATTCCTGACGCGCTACAGTAACGTGGGGGGAGCCCCAACAACATTCTGAAAATATTATTATACTGAATTCTGAGGGCGTTGTATGCCCTCTGCGTATATCGAACCCACAGAGTGCACGTGTACAAAGATTGACAGAAAGCCTTAAAAAGAGTTATTTTTACTTCTGGTGTACAACGTGCGAACCTGCGGGCCAACATCCCTAACTAGCATTTTTTGTTGGCATTTAGTTGGGCCATACACAGAGGTATGTGGCCCAACTAAATGCCAACAAAAATGCTACTAGGGCTAGATTACATCGGACAGCCAACGGCCTCCGTTCCCTTTCCACATCAGCATCAACCTTTAAGTCCTCCGTAACTATGTGCCCCAAGTACTTAAAATCTAGCACTCTTTCAAGGGCCACACCGCTTAACATAACCAGTGGTATATTATGTGCTGGTTTTTTATGCTTTGCCCTGAACACAAGCAATTTGCTTTTTTGCACGTTGTAAACAAGCCCGTGAGCATCTGCATAGGCCTCACAAACCGCCAACAACTTCCTGAGTGCGCTAATTGACGGACTCAGCAGCACCATGTCGTCCGCGTAACTAATACTATTGACACACATTCCGTCAATAGAACAACCAACAAGAGTGCTACTGAGCTCGACAATCAGCTGGTTAACATACAGGTTGAAAAGCGCTGGTGAGGTAATAGGGTCGACTTAAAAATGACTGGCGAGATGTGGGTGTACCTAGGTATTATTAGGTACCTACACCTCTGACTCATCCTTCGTGGATTAAAAGCGTGATGTTAGGTACGTTAAGTTGATTAATTAGTTTACCAGTATTTTACATGGAGCTACTGCCTATCTGACCTCCACAACCCAGTAAGTACTGGTTAGATAGGTACCCACTGTGACTGGTTTTCATACTTTTGGGTCACTGAGGACTGCCTGTAACGACTGTCAAAGATCTACAAATGACAGTTGTTACCAACGGCTTTACGTGCTTTCCGAAGCTCGCAGGAACCTCGGCTATGTAGAGGGTGGTTACCCATCCACGGACCAACCTAAGCAAGCGCGGCTTAACCTGAAAATCGACACTGGTGTCGATTCTGTTGTGCACAAACTAAACTTAATTTAGTCTATTGCTATCTTTTAATAAAAGGCAGTACGTGAAAAGGACGGCTATAGCTATGAACTAAGTTAGAGATGTCAAACTAATATAGGCCTTGCGCTTCACCGTGTATTTAGTCGACATTTTTTGACGTTCACCCTTCATTTGTATGGAAATATTAGTTCCAACTAAATTTCACAGGTCTAAATTACGTCCGTCCCTTTCTCATTTTATTATAGAGAAAAAGATAGCAATAGCCTAAATAAAGTTTAGTTTGTGCATAACAGAATCGACGCCATTGAGTGGCTGTAATTATTTAGCCACGAGCTCCTCGTGTAACTTCAATGATAAAATATTGTATCCGGAAGTCACAAGCATATCTACACAATTATTATGTTTTAATTTAAATGTACCTACGGATTTCTATTCGTCAATGATAAAAACGGAATAGGTACCATTACCAAATCCATTTAGTTAGTCCGAACGTTTATGTACCTATATACAATTCAGATAAGGGCTATTGTGATAAAAACTACTTAATAAGGCGGTTCCCCGAGCAAAATTAGCAACTCTATTTGTGGTGGTTCAAACTTCGTTTGAAATACTGTTAGAATATAGTTCTAATCAGCTTGCACTACAAAGTGATTGTTACGTCAGTCACTGCAGGCCGAATAGTGCGAAATTAGTGGTTTTTATTCTTTATAAAATCAAATTTACGTCTTTTGGAAAAAATAAAACGACAATTATGTTCATTATTAAATTGTCTATCCATTAGTATAAGTAGCAAATCAAAATAATGGTTAGGTACTTTACGAGGAATAGCATTTTATAAATCATTATTTCTCATTTCTGTGGTTTCGTTGTGAGGAGATTTATTAAACATTAAGCTACTTAAAAAAAAAAAATAAACGACAATTTTGGAGTCAAAAATATGTAGTAATTTAATGTATTTTTTATTAGTTGGTATTTCTTTTGGATAAAGCGGCTCCAAAAAACTGCTCGTTCAAGGTCATTTGCTCGGGGAGGCGCCTTAATGCATTTGGCGAACGAACGTTCTCAAACCTAATAAAATAATGAACTGTTTTAACGAGCTAGCTAGCTCAAATTAAGTACCTCTTAATTTATCTACATGTTTCATTAAAACCATGCGATACTTTATACAGGGCTAGTTTTCAATGACCAGCCAAAATTTAAAAACAAGATCTAGATAACAAACCAAAAGTGCATTTTAAATATTATTGTCGAACAATATAAAATAAAATAATAGCATTCATTTTAAAATGTCCTAAACCTAATGGGAATCAATGATAAATGATAAATGATGTTTATTTTGCAAGTAGGTTTTTACAAACACTTTTACACGTCACTTTTTAAAACTAGATGGGGCCGGTGTTTCGTACCTGACTACTCTGAGAAGAAACAGCCGAAACAAACTCAGAGGTCATAGTCTCTTTTGAAGTCCAGACATAATCTTGCTCAATTCACATGAGGACTATGCAGATTAGTGTCTGAGATGGTCTTTTGAAGAAAGAACCACAAAGATTTGAGTGGACCTGTCCAGTCATTGCAAACATTTGTCAGTTATCGTGTTGCTCGACTTATAACTCAAGGAGCTCAACGAAACGACGAACAATACCAAAGAAAGGACATTTGGGTAGGTCGCTTATAGTACTCAAACTGCCAGACAGTTGTGGGAAAAAATAAACAAAAAATAAAAATGTGACCCACATGGTCCCCACATTCACAATAATCAAATAAAATTAATAACAAGTTCTTTTCAAAATGAATGTAAATAAAAATCACAAAAATCATTAAATGTCACAATGATAATAGAAAGTAAAATACTTAATGAAATAAGTATTCATGTCAAATCAGTAAATGTCACATAAAATAATAAAAAAATAAAGTAAAAAATAATAAAATACATGTCAAATCATTCAATGTCAGAGTGTATACAAGAAAGGAATCAAAAATATGCACTAACAATGCACTTGTGTACGTGCATCCATTGCACCGCCAAATTTATGTGTGTGCTAACTACTACATCTAGGTTGTTGAACTGAATTGTGCTGTTGCAATATCCACACGTTCGCTTTTTAGTGGTGGACAGAAATGAAATGTCATTAAATCGAAAATAATATCGATTCTAAACCATCTCTGAAAATTTGGCCGGTCATTGAAAACTAACCCTGTATAATTTCACGTTGAATTTTCAACTCTCGAGCTTGTAAGAAACAAAATGGGCAGATAAAGTCTATAATAGAGAAGACATTATGGCCTACATTTCTTCATTGAAATTATTTTATTTACAGCGGTCATTTGGACATCATAGTAGCCTACCACCCATCGGTCAACACCTACGACTCACTGTCATTCTCTGGGTCAGCAGAATATGCGAAGGCGAAACGATCTCCCTGGTATCATGACGGAAACCTAGCTGGGTAAGTAGGACTTTTCTCTCACGTTTTGGAAATTTTATAGCAACTTTACCTTTCTTTTACTTCTTCAGGTATATTGCATCTTAGGTATTATGGGGGGCAACAGATAGAGCCGCTACGTTCTGTCTAGCTTCATTTTTTTCACATTATTAGTAGTATTGTTAAAATAATACTGATTTATAAGGCTGTGGACGCTGTGGTAGGCTCTGAAATTATATGATCTCATCTTTTAGAGCAACCTTATTGGCAGCATATTTTAGAATTAGATTCATTCGAATTTTAAAATACACTCCCCTTATTTATTTAATTTACTTATCCTCTGTGGTCCCACAACTGGGCAAAGGCCTCCCCCATAGCTTCCCACTCTTCTCTTCATGCGGTTTTCTAGGCGTCCCTTGGCTACCCCTATTTATACAGGTTTAATCAGATTAACAACAATAGGGTAGATGACACCATAAAACAATAATTCCCGGACACCTATCTCTAAAAAAACACTTTATTTTGGGCCTGAAAACCCGATTTATTTTAAATTAATTGCCAAATTCGATTTTTAGTTGCTTTGAAATCAATAAATAGTTGAGTCATTGAGTTGAATAAATAGTGACGTCACAGTTGGCTATTGCCGTACAAAATCTATGAGAGAACCGCCTGACAGCTCTTAAAAAGTATCTCGTGTCATCTACCCAATTCACAATCACATTACTTTTCTAGATACTACCGAGTAGCCGCCAACCTGACAGAGGTTATGATCCGCGGAGCCGGGCACATGGTGCCTGCAGAAAAGCCCGCTGCCGCCCTTGGCCTCATCTCAGCCTTCGCCCGAGGCATTCCACTGAACGAAGACACTGCCAGCCTAGTGGATTCAGAAAAAAACTTGCCGCGACGACGTCAATTGCCGCTGGAGTAGTCCACTCGAAGCCTGTCCTATACGCTTATTTAGTTATCGGTATTAGTTTGTACGATGGATGGAACTTTAACAAAATTAAATAACGCCCGATTTTTTTATAATGTTTTATTTCATAGAAAAAATAATGAACTACAAGCTAAGCAAGGTTCTGTAGTCACCCAGGCGTATAGCTTGTAGCCTTGGAGCCTACTCGTAAAAACAAATGCTAACTATCGTCAAAGACATTATGTAACTGGGACAGGGTTAGGCCGATGATGTATTACAACCACAGCAGTTCCGTTGAAAGAAAATGTAATGCTGACTATTTGAGCTGTTGATGCGGATTGGTGTATCGGTCTGCTGGCCCCTCAAAGTTCAGAGTTACAAAATATCAGTGCACTTACCGAGAATATCAAGCCAATCGTTTTAGTCTATGGGCTAAATCCCACTACAAATAAAAAAACCTTAGATCAAAGGAAGACCCAAGGAAAGACCTTTTATCCCTGTAGAATAATGAATTATTATTGTCAAGGAGAATTTTAGCGAAATAATGATAATTAGTAAGACAGCGAGAATCTCATCGGCGTCAATCCTACTTTGACAACACCGCGGGTTTAAAATACATTTTTGTAATACAACAACACTGGTAGTGGTGACGTTTCCGAGAGTGCGCAGGCAAGGGAAATAATCAACGAAATAAAATAGGATTATTTAGTTACTCGTCCCAATAATTATGAAAGTGTTCATATTAAATATGATTATGTAGTTTTTCACATCACGAATATAGTAAACAACTGTATTTGCACAGATCTATAACAACGGAAGTCGTGTAATAACATCACGTCATGTCGTTGTATGTGGTTTGCGCATTGCTGCTTTTGACGCCTATTTGTGCGTTTTATTTACCGGGTTTAGCTCCTGTGAACTATTGTATAGCCAGTGATGACACTAGCAAGTCGTGCAAGGTGAGTAAGCATTATTTTCTTGAAGGACTCCTGCATAAAATCAGTAGTAGCATGTGCCGACATCTCATGCAATTCGTGGAAACCAAAATGCTTGCATTCTTTCGACCCATTTCAATTATTTGATTGTAAATAGGGAGTCAACCTTATCATAGTGTGCATGGTAACCGCGTAGTGAAGTACTTCCGTTGATGATATGGAAATTTCACAGCGAAAAGCCTCTAAAACGCGATAACGTTTTCAACTATACACATCCGAAAAACAATTAACGATTCGATAATTAATCCATTATTTTTTCAGACGGAAATACCGCTATATGTAAATAGACTGAACACAGAAGAATCAGTGATCCCATTTGAGTATCACCACTTTGACTTTTGCACTACTGATGAGAGTCAGTCGCCGGTGGAGAATCTCGGTCAAGTTGTGTTTGGTGAACGAATACGACCGAGTCCCTACAAGATCGAATTCCTCAAAAATGTTGAATGTAAAGCTGCATGCACGAAAACGTATCGCGGCTCGGATACAGATTCTATCAAACGGTTGAATCTGCTAAGGATGGGCATGGCGCTCTCTTACCAGCACCATTGGATCCTGGACAACATGCCCGTGACTTGGTGTTATTTGGTTAACGAGGGAGGGAAGACATACTGCAGTACTGGATTCCCCATGGGCTGCCAAGTGCGCAAAGATATGGTGAGTTTCATGTATTTTTTATTGTACTTCTTTCCTCTCCACCTTCTCAAATGACTTGGTCCCAGTATAGGAGACCCATTTTTATTAATGTTATTGAGTTCTCAGCACAAGTGTAGGAATACGTGTAGGAATAATATAATACATAATTGCTAATTAATTGGAACACAATTTTATTTATATTATAATCATGCATTTGTTGAGGTTCACTAATTTTCTCTATTTGTTTAAATTACAAGATAACTCAATTAGTAATGTACAAGTAAATAATTTAAGTGGGCAATTAGTTAGATAAATATTACTGCAGTAAGTGAAAGTTGTTTACCGATTACCTCTAAAACCATATATTGTGCGGACTGTACACATGATATATTTCCAAAATCGTACATGCTGGTTGATAGGGTCTATTCCTAAACATTTATTGAATGGTCTTATCACAAGTGGATAGCAGCTTCGTATACTGTTAAGGAAAACTCGTAAATTAATGATTGTTACTGTTAAGGTATTTGGGTTATTTTGTTTAGTTTCAATACTTATTAGCTGGTTACAGCCATGTAGTTTAATTAATACCTAACTATTTCATACTTTTCCCCAAAAAAGAGCTTGCTAAACGAAAGTCAGCCAGTGCTGTGTCATAGGGCTATGTCCTCTTGGCCAGAGGGAGAGAGGGACATAATCCACAATGTGGGCCCAGTGCAGGTTGTTAAACCATGCAACATACAATTTATCTGTTGTGTTGTGATCGGTTGTATAATATAACAAAAGCTAATCAAATAGCGGAGGAAAATAGGCTTTACATACATGCTTCAAATACATAATATAACAAAAGCTAATCAAATAGCGGAGGAAAATAGGCTTTACATACATGCTTCAAATACATAGGTCAACTTATATCAGTGACTAATTATGCTAGTCGTGCCGCACGCAAAATACGCGCTTTGACGTGGAGTTGCGGACAGCGGACACCAGCCCGTTATACAATACAATATGCTAGTTGTGCCTTTGTCTGCATCAAGCTGGTCTGATCCAGTTGAGGAATATAGACCTAACGTAATGAGTAAGATAACTGACTAGTCTGTCATTTTTGTTTACCGACAGCGCGGTAAGCGGTACCCTACATTATGCTATTGCGGGAATGTAAGTAAAAGTTGCATAAGGCATAAAAATGAAAATAGTTAGATAGAGGGTAGTCAGTCTGCTTAAATTAACCTGCTTAACACTGCCATTGCTCTCAACTGTGTAACTTAAGACAACAAATAAAATTTTGTACTTTATAAATACATTTATAAATAACATAGCAAGACATTTTTTTTTCCTAAAGCATAAAGATAATTAATAAATAATTTAAAATTTCAGTCTCACCAGGTAAGATACTATAGTTAACATTCCTATTAAAAAATAAATTGGAACAAAACTTGAATTATTAAATAAATATTGAAGAACTACTTGAAATGACCAGATAATACAGTATCGCTTAATGTACCTATGAAAACAACATCACAACTGTAATCCCCTGAAGGTTTAGCCATCCACATTAGGGGATGACCCTAACACCAACAATCAGGGTGCTACTAGTAATTCCTGATGGAAACCCCAATAAGACAGCCTGACCTTGGAATAAAACCTAGGACCTTATAGTCACTCAACAGTAACATAAAATAGTATCAATGTAAATAGTGGTACAATTGGCTCTTTTGACTTTATACACCTGTTTATTGATTATTCAGCTTCCTTAGAGGTTACTAATGAACTAGTACGTATGAAAGTGAAATGTGTTTACATCATGGTTGTTATGCAGTTTAGACAAATGGATCTTGTAAATGATAAATAACTGTTTGGTATACAAATTGAGATTCTTCACATTTCACAAGCTAGGGAATACAATCTCGGGGCGAGATTGACAGTTCAAGATCACTCCCGGCTATTTCGCGATATTTGAGATCTCAAGATTGAATACTCTCCAACACTGCCCATAGTCAAATAATAATACATACTTTGTATTTTTTATAGTCATTAAATAGTGAATTCAAGGCTTGATAGGTTATCCACGAAAATTAATTGCCTGGAATATGTGAAAACTACACTGGACTGGATAAGGTATCTCGAGTCAGCTGCTTTAGCAGTTTAAACGTTTTCTACTTCGTAGTATTTGTTAAATCATTAAATGTAAACAATTTAGCCCCGAATCCAGTGTGTATTATTTTTTAGTAACATTCTAAGATCATGCACTACATACCATTGAGCCAACACGACCCATCGGTGTCGCCCCTGGCTTACCGAGTTGTAAGGTCGCGGGATCGAACTCAAGCAGGCACTTTAGTGAATTAACACTAACAGTCCTCAACTTAATAAAGAAGGCAGTGTGGCAGGGAGAACACAGGATGCAAGAGCGAGCGAAGCGAACTCGGGACTCGGGACTCGGGCAGGTTAGGTTAGAAGGGGATGGCGGGATCTATAAGTAGTAAGCGAGCGAAATGGGCGAACTAAAACCCAGTCTTTTATGTTAGCTTACTTTTGCGTAAACTTATTTAATTACCACTGCTCTCAAAATGGTAACGGAAAACATTGTGGGGAAACCGGCATGTCCTAGAACTTAGGTTGGAGGATTACCGTCCACTTCCCCCCACTGAGGGAAGGCTGTCCCAGCTGTGGGAGTTGTAGGCTAATTATTGTACGTACGTACTTATGTTTAAGAGACGTGGTCTAACACGTGGCAGCGATCGCGCCCGTTGCATGTAAATGAAGCGTGCTTCTATTGTATAATTATTAGGTACACCAGTATTTTATGCAAATAAATGATTCTTGATTCGGTTAAAAGAATATGGTTGGTGACGGAACATTATTATAATAATTATGTCACTGAACACTGCGAATGCAGGCGTAGTGACATATTAAATATACCAAATGTTATTTATGCCCGTTTTGGTAGATAGAGAAAGTTAATTTTATCAGCGACACTAATTGTCAATTAGTTCTAGCCATTAGTATCGCCATTCATCATTTTCCTAACAGGGTTAGGTACTTAAGTACTCTGAGGTTTTTTCTATAACATATAACCCAATATGATGAGGATGATGTTCTTGATAATGTAATTTCCTTATTGTTATTTGTAATGCGTTGATAGTAGTTTATCAATACAGATAATTTCTATCAAAATGAGTCATGGTACGTAAACTAATAAATAAGGGGGTGTACAGACATAAGTTTCATCGCCGAATTCCTCGGCATACTTACCTAGTATCAAAGCAAACGAGGTCTAGACAAACCCCTTGTTTGAATTCACTCTAAATGAGCTGAGGCCCTACTCTCTTACGTTTCGTCCGAATATTCGGATCTATCCGTCTCTCTCACTCGCACTCATCTGCAGACGTGCGCGAGAGGGAGGGATAGATCCGAATATTCGGACGAAACGTTAGAGAGTAGGGCCTCTGGTTAGCTACCATCACGAGAAAAGTACAGCAGACTGTCACCGTAGTAGCGTTAATACCTGAAATATGACATCGAATGGAAACATCGACAACATCGGTGGGAAAAGTTGTCGAAAGTGATAAGTACTGATAAGATAAGATAATATTACGGGGTCGACTAAACATCCAAATCTATGCACTCGAGGTACAAATCCTCCAGCACTGTTTACATCATTATTAGTTTCAACCAATAGCAAACTGAGGTAAGAAATTAATAGACGCAAATGACATTATTCACTTCGGCTTCACTTTGTTTTAAGTCATCGGTCGATGGAAAAGTCAGTAGGAGTAGGAGGTCACAAGATTGTGTCGTTCTTTACTCTCGGCCCTCGGGTATAGTAAAATGAGCGTCTGCGAAATTAGCACTTATGCCTTGGTTAATTCCGCCATGAACGACTTTATCACAGAACAAACGTGTATAAAATCAACATCCAAAGTGATAAATGAAATTAGGATGCCTTTCTGAGGAAGATAGCCCCCGTCGACACAGCTTTAAAGTTGCAGACTGACAAGACGAGGGACCATTCAAGGCATGCCTTGCGCAGTTGTGATATCTTATTATATCTTTAAGTGAGTAAACGATATTATATGGTATTCGCAACACATGCCTGCCAAATAAAACCAGCAGCAGCATATCTCATCTGAACCAATTACATCATGGCAATCTTCGATCTCTATTATTTCTACAAATTAAGAGAATTAAAACAGACACGGACTGTGGAAAATAATCATTATAACTAGTATCCGTATCCGCAAATAGGAGTATAGATAATGAATATCCGGCTCGTCACTAATAAAATTTGGTTTTTATATAGGCCTTAACTGATAATACTCGGTTATGTATCATTATCAGAAATGTATTAATAATTCGCTTATGTAAAATTCTGAGAATAATAGATAATTACGATGATTAGCTTGATTCAGTAATAAAATGTTAGGCCTAACATATACCTAATTATCAATCCATCTATATACATTATAGTAAATCTGTAGACGTGGCGTTTCTGTACATTTAAAATATTAAAAAACAAAATAGTAGGGGTGTTAAAGGATCACTAACAGAACCCATTTCTACCATTTTTTAGGGTTCCGTAGTACAAGTACTACGGAAGTACAAGGAACCCTTATAGTTTCGTCATGTCCGTCTGTCTGTTTGTCCGAGGTTTTGCTAAGAGACCGTTAGTACTAGAAAGCTGTAATTTTGTAGAGGTGTGTATATCAATAACGCCGACAAAGTGGTAAAATAAAATTTAAAATTTTTGTTTTTGGTAGGTCCCCTACATGTGACGTGGCGTGGGGATAATTTTTTTTTCGTCGTCTTCCCCATCGTGTGGGGTATCGTTGAATAGGTCTTTTAAAATGACTTAGGGGTTGCTGATACTACTTTTCGAATTAAACTTTAAAGTGCAAATTTTTGTTCCAGTAGGGCCCCCCCCCCCCCCTCCTCTAAAAGCTAAACTACGGGCTTGAAAAATTCATGATGATAGTGCATTTTATGAACTTTAAAGGAAAACTATAGCGGTTAAGATAACTTTATTAGTTTAGCAGTAATAGTCGTTGAACTTGGGTGTTGGATAATTTTGTACCAAATACAAAATCCTTAGAATAAATCCTATAAAGTGACTCAAGATGAAGTAGTTCCTTGTTTATAACGGGTAAAGACTTGCATTGAAAAACAATCTAAACTAAAAAAACAATAAATTATCATACGTTTCACAAAGCTGTCGCTAGATGGCGCTGTTTTTTATAATTTTAGTATGGATTACTAACAACGGCGCCACCTATGTGTCCAAAACTATCTTTCAAATTGGAACCAACTATATTTATTTACAATTATATTATATATATTATTATTATAACAATTTCATTGAAATCCTTTTGAGGAGGGAGTCGGAAATTAGCGTACGTACATATTGGCACGTCTTTTAAATATTAAGATGAATGCGTCTTGTCTTCGTTATACGCCTAAAGCACTGAACCGATAGTTAGGACAGATAAGCCTTGGATATGGAGGACATGGATCTACCAATCCGCACTGGGCCCGCGTGGTGGATTATAGCCCATTCCCTCTCATAGAGAGGAGGCCTGTGTCCCAGCAGTGGGAACATTAATAGGCTGATGATGATGGAGGACAACCATAGATTTTAATTAAAAATGATTAACAAATTACACCCAAAAGAAGTCGCGGGCAACACCTGTAACATAGAATACCTATGTAGATAATTATATTGTTCAGATAATAATATTCAATTACATACGATGTTTTGAGTTGTTTCATCACAACAGCATACATTTAATACCCGTGCCAGACTGTTGTAAACAAGCTTTCCACAGACCCCTCCACATTGGTCTCCACCGGCGGTTTACAACAGTGCGTGCTGTTGTAAACCGCCCCGGGTGGAGACCGATGTGCTAGGAGCGTGGAGGCTTAAATCTATGCTGTTGTGCTGTGAAATAATTTGATTTATAGTTTTTTTTTATAGGTGTAATTGAGTAGACGACTTGATGATATACTAATATTTATTAACAAACCATTAAATATATAGACTTAGGCTACTTACACATGCATAAATAGGCATGAGACCCACACTACAGATTGCCGTCATCGTCAATAGTCTTAAGCATTGGTGCTACGGTTTACGCCATAAAATCTTTAACGACCTATAAACTTTCTAGCAAAACTGTTTATAACCGAGTGTACTCAGAAATCTAAACGTAAAATATTTTACAACTGTAAATAAATAAATTGCATCTGGCTCCTGTAACATAGGTCTATTACCTAGCACAGGACTTTACACAATTTTGTTACCACTGTCTTGTGTAATAATAATAACAATAATTATTATTTCATTATAGGACACATGCACGCCGATAGTGAATGGCCACACGAGTCGTATTGGCGCTTACTACCTTTTCAACCACGTGGATTTAGAGATCACATATCACAGCGGTATTGATCAAGAATGGGGCGTAGCATTCGGTGAAAATGGCGGCCGGATTATATCTGCTAAGGTAATGTGCATAACACCTTAATTAGTGGTACAACTTTAACTGGCTAGCTTGACCATGATAATTCAATTTCTATATTAGGAATTGCATGTCATTCGCTTACTGCTAAACTCAGTTTTCTTGAAGATAAAGTTCTAGTTTTTAGCACAACCATAACCAATAGTTTTTTTATGTTCCTAGGTCAAACCAGCCAGCATTCGACATAACGACCCGAAAAATCTTAAGTGCAGTGCCCGCGGGGAGGAACTACAAATACCGACGGAACTCGACGGATCGGGCAAAACCTTCAACGTGACATACTCCTACAGCGTCACCTTTAAAAAGAACAACACTATCAAGTGGTCTTCTCGATGGGACTATATTCTAGAGTCTATGCCCCAGACCAACATACAATGGTTCTCAATTCTCAACTCTTTGGTGATTGTTCTGTTCCTCAGTGGAATGGTTGCCATGATTCTCCTTAGGACTTTGTACAAAGATATTGCTAGATACAACCAGATGGAGTGTGGAGAAGATGCACAGGTAAGAAACATTTACCAATATCACAAATAATCTAATTTTTATGAGAAAATATAAATCTTATTGATGAAGTCTTTCAAAAATACCATTAGCGTAGCACAATCAACTACACGTCAGGAATAACTATTTAGTTTTTTTTTTTTTTAGTATTTTTCTCCTAAGAAATAAAACCTTATCAAAATCAAATTGTCACATTGCTTATAACAGTGTCTCTCAACTAGCACGATTATTATGAACGTAGACATAGCACGACGGGACACCATGTGCCACATTCCACACCATTCCACATGGTGTCCCGTATATTGTACGGATTGTACCTACCATAATGGTAAAAAGGCTATATTATGTTGGTATGCAGATAACAGACACATAAAAAAACTCACGCTTTTTCCCATGTAGGCAGAAACTACAGAACGGTATGTAGATAAATTTTAGTATATTACATGTTGCTTTGCAGGAAGAGTTTGGTTGGAAGTTAGTTCACGGTGACGTGTTCCGCCCGCCGCGCCGTGGAATGCTTTTGGCTGTATTCCTTGGGTCGGGATCTCAGGTAAGACCAAAACTTCGAGTAAACCACACAAAACTGATAAGAAACCCTAAACTTACATACGAATTTGTTCAACTGTCGTGTTAATGACGACTATGACTGGCAGAGACGACGCTCAAAGCTGCACCTTTGTCAAAAGTCAATATGTCAGTAGAACTTACGACTGGCATCGTACGCTCGAGGTCCAATCAAGCTATATAAAAACCAGTTTATGAGGATCTCTTATTGTATGGGATATCTTCAAAAAGCGAGGCCATGTTATACAGGTAGCTTGATGTGTCGCCGTGTGTACAAATCCCCCAGAAAAATAATGCACTTCGGTAATCATCGGCTTCATCTAACCTGGTGTCAGAGTTTTTGTGCCGCCCATGGGTCTCTGACTTGGCTTTACACGCCGTAGGGAAATATCTGTGGCATGCTGGTTTCCTCACGATGTTTTCGTTCACCGAAGCAAGTGATAATTAAACAATATCATCAGCTGTCTTCAGTTATACGACCGCGCGAAAATGAGAACCACGAATATTGCCGAAGCACATACCTTTTCTGGTTCAACTGTACTTTACTGTAGTATTCTACATTCGTCATTTCGACGACCCGAATGGCGCAGCGGTAGTGAGGCTGCCTTACGTTCTCCCGTCCCGGGTTCGAATCCCGGTAGAAGCAAATGTTTGTGTGATGAGCATGGACATTGGTCATGGATGTTTATATTTAAATTTAGTATGTATTTACAAACAAAAAAGTATTTATGTAGTACAGTCGAACAAGCTATGGTATACATTTTACAATGTAATTTGTGGGTTAAACTGTATACCAAATAGCTTGTTCGACCGTACATCAACTATCTGGTGTCCACGACACAAGCCTCGTTGCTTAGTGATGCACTAGATGGCGCTGTGTGCAGCGATATTTATTTATTATTCTAACCCTTTTACGTGATCGTTTCAGGTATTCGGCATGACCCTTGTAACCTTAGCGTTCGCTTGCCTGGGCTTCCTCTCCCCGGCCAACCGCGGCGCCCTCATGACGTGCGCGCTGGTCGCCTGGGTACTGCTCGGTACCGCGGCTGGCTACGTCAGCGCCAGGATCTACAAGAGCTTCGGAGGGAGGAGGTGGAAGAGCAATATACTGTTGACTTCTATGGTGTGCCCTGGGTGAGTTTGAATATTTCGTAGATGCGACAGTGGAAGTTACATAATCTGTAAAGGATATTGAGCCCGCTGTTGTTATTTCAATGTCATTCGGCTTAGTGCGAAAAGTTCAAAATTCAGCAGCATGCACGCAAGCATTGTCCTTTGCCACACTACATACTTCACTTATGGTGCAACCTCTTTTTTGACAGGGTTTTGCTCTGCTCTAATTAGCTGCGAGTCACAGGATAATCGCCAGATATCTGTGTTGTCTCTGCTAACAACTAACGCTTTTACGATTATTGTTGATTTCCCAATCATCATCATCATCAGCCTATTAAAGTTCCCACTGCTGGGACACAGGCCTCCTCTTTATGAGAGGGATTGTTTTGGGATTGGGATTTCCCAATGGTTACACGATATCAGAGACTGCTGCATACTAAAATGTTCAAGCCAGATCTATATTCAATGTCATACCTTTCAATTCCAGTGTGGTATTCGGTCTGTTCTTCGTAATGAACTTGGTGCTATGGGGCAAGGGCTCGTCCGCATCAGTGCCGTTCTCGACCCTGGTGGCTCTGCTGGCTCTCTGGTTCGGAGTCTCCGTGCCCCTCACGTTTATCGGCGCTTACTTCGGATTTAGAAAGAGGGTAAGTTGATAGAAATTACAGTTTTATGCTAGCAGTGTAAATCATACAACTCGCGAAACTTTTCATATGTGACAGGTGTCATGTCAATACCAATTGTATTTTTTGACATGTATTTACAGATAAAATGAAGCAGTATTTCTAATTTGCTATTTGATATTTTTTACCACTTTGTCTCAGAGGAGAATAAGGTCTCTGAAAGGAGAAGGGAAAAATTGGCCCAATACCGTAAACCCCGCGCTGGGTTCCCGTGGTAAATTACGCCCCACTCCCACTCTTCGAAATGGTCGAGTCCAGCAATGGGCAAACTATAGGCTGACAGGTTCTGATCGTGTTCCTATAACATTTTCCAGATCTTAGATCATCCCGTGCGCACGAACCAGATCCCGCGACAGATTCCCGAGCAGTCGTTGTACACACAGCCTGTCCCCGGCATCGTGATGGGTGGCGTGCTGCCTTTCGGATGCATCTTCATTCAGCTCTTCTTTATTCTCAACTCGCTTTGGTCCAGTCAGGTGTGTATTGATGAAATAGTTATTATTATTTAGTTGAGTGATTTTAGGAGTGGCTTTCTTCGAAGAAAGTGACCAAAATCGAGTATTTTTTATTAATTAATTTAATGAAATCTATTTGTTGAAGATATGAACCGCAAGATCCAAAACTTCACTTGTGTTTTTAATCTCTGCAAGATTTAAACGCGTTTTTATGACCAACCTGTCGTTTTAATAGTGATTAGTGCAAATGGCTGACAACCAGTCTTGGAGTATACAAAGGAGTACCCAGTACTAACTAAGTTGAGGTCAGATAGGCAGTTGCTCCATGTAAAATTCTGAGATTGAGCCGCATCCGGTTAGACTGGAAGACAACTGCCGACCCCAACATAGTTGGCAAAAGGCTAGGCAGATGTTGATAATAATGCAATTAGCTAGTAGTTTTATCGTATGATAGACAAGTGTACGTGCTCAATTTCATAAATAATATGAATGATAATGTTGGTCCAAAGCTGAAGGTTGTATGTTTCCTCCTTCCAGATGTACTACATGTTCGGTTTCCTGTTCCTCGTATTCGTGATCCTGGTGATCACCTGCTCCGAGACGACGATCCTGCTGTGCTACTTCCACCTGTGCGCGGAGGACTACCACTGGTGGTGGCGCGCGTTCCTGAGCTCGGGCTCCACGGCCGGCTACCTCTTCATCTACTGCTGCCATTACTTCGTCACCAAACTCAACATCGAAGACGCCGCCTCGACCTTCCTCTATTTCGGCTACACCTTTATCATGGTCTTCTTATTCTTCCTCCTCACAGGCACCATCGGCTTCATGGCCTGCTTCTGGTTCGTTAGAAAGATCTATAGTGTCGTCAAAGTAGACTAAACGCGGTGTTAGGTTAAGTATCGAGTGTTGGTACAGCGGTATTGACGAGTCCGTCGGGGGCGCTATTGAATAATTAAATAACTGAAACTCGACTACGGAAAAAATAAGAATGGCACGAGAAAGTAATTTCAGTCTTAAAACATAGGCGTCGTAGGTGGCGCTAGTAATGCAAAATTAGCGGGTACCGTATTTATAAGTCCAGTGGTCGTGATGACTTCTTGTGACATCATATTTTGGGAACTCAAACCGAGGTAACCTTTTGTTGAAATCAGGTCAGTAGTTTATGCTGTAAGAGGAACTTACTGACATACATACATTGCCAGTGAGATGCATAACCCTTTTTCAATCGTAGTCGGGTAAAAATTGAGCCAGAGTTGATACACCAAAGCATTGTTTTTTCTGAAAAGGCATTAATTTGTTGCGTGAGACACTTCCGCCTAGTCCATTTGTTAATATTGAAATGTCTTGTGGTTTATACGCGTGGTGGTCTATAGGTAACGACGAATTAGGATTTTTTATTGTAAACAATTTATTATCGAATCATGGACATGACTAAACTTGTAATGCAATGGATGATAGATGAGCCACGTTGCAATAAATCTGTGCATGCGTCGCGCGTCGCCGGTTATAGTGAGTTAGGACTTAATGGCGAAAATTTTCTAAATTATCTGGATAAATGACGCGCTTTATGTCGAGTGGTGTGGCAGAGACAAGTGAGACTGCTGTACACAATGTGATTAATTGTATAAAAGTTTATATCGCTAATATAAACTGATAGTCTCCTGTGCGTCTTTTTAATCGTTTGTTTATTATTTAGATATTCATTTTAATGTTAGGTCGTATACATATTGACTGAAATCTCCAGTATGTCAGTACAATGCAAGTTCATTTTAACTACATCTTAAAAAACATTTAAATTTTCTCTCAATGTGTATGCGCCTTTAGTCGCTAGTTGCGTAAGTTTTTTTTTGTGGATGGAAATCGAAGCTTAAATATTTTATTTATTGTTTTAAATCAGCTAATATTTATCACCTTGCACAATAAATTTTAGTGTGACAGCAAAGCCGTGAATTGTCTGTTTAAAAGAATCAACTACATACTATGATAGTACTTAAATGTGCCCTACGCAATATCAAGAAAAACTAAAATAATGTGATGTACGAATATGTGATTCGATGATATTTTAACCATGTATCATACATTTGCAAATAAAATAAGTGAGATTTAGCATTTTTTTAATAAAAAATATTAGGAATAATGAATACTTCTGATGTATTTTTTTTCTCTCATGTTATCGTGTGGATCAGGATTGGGTAAACTTCAAGCTAGAGAGGTTAGTGACATGTTCTATAACTGTTCTGAATTTGAATGTGTCAGACACAGATGTCTGTCGATTCTGTTGTGCACAAACTAAACTTAATTTAGGCTATTGCTATCTTTTTCTCTCTAATAAAAAGAGAAAGAGACGGAAGTAATTTAGAGCTGTCAAATTTAATTGGAACTAATATTTCCATACAAATGAAGGGTGCACGTAAAAACATGTCGACTAAAAACACGGTGAAGCGCAAGGTATAAACTAGTTTGACATCTCTAACTTAGTTCATAGCTATAGCTGTCCTTTTCTCGCACTGCCTTTTAGTAAGAGATAGCAATAGCCTAAATTAAGTTTAGTTTTAGTTTGTGCACAACAGAATCGACACCATGATCTATCATCATTTTCTTGATCGCAATTTGTTCGGGGTCGGCGCAGCATTTCTTCTTCCGTAATTTTATGATCACTATAAAAGGTATTCTCAAATTCCATACGATGACATTATATCGTTATTAATACTATTGTTTAAATACATATGTGTGTGCATATAATACAATTTAATTTAATTATAACTTTATTTTATCTCTATTTTTAAAACTGTGCTTAGTTAATTGAAACAGTTGAATGTAAATAATAAAAAAATACTATTTTAAAAATGCCTTTCATTTTAGTTGTACTTACGGAGTTAAAGATAAATTAATCGCTATCACTTTCAGAGAGATCCGCCTTTTCTTTAGGCTGTAATGCTTTCCGTTTAACGTGTTTCCTTTTCTGATCGATTTTAGTTTTTCTAAACAATTCTATTGCTTTTATTTTGTTTTCCAATAAACTCTTTTTGTCCAACTCTCTTTGCGGAATTATTTCTTGGAAACGATCGGATTTTGGTATTTTAATTTCAAATTGTGATTTTCCATCTTTTACATGTGATACTACTTTGACACCTTGATTGATAAGTACACTTGCTTCATCATTCTTTCGCTGTTTGGCAGCGGATGGGCCAGCTTTGCTTGTAGTTTTAGAACATTTTGTAGCCTTTCTTTTGATAGCTGCAGGCTTATCACTTTCTTCAGTCATCTCAGGTTCTTCTGCAAGAGGTCCTTCAGGGCCCATTCTCTGCACTGCTGCTTTGACTCTTTTACTCATTTGTTCCTCCAATGATTGGAACTCTACCTTCCTCTTGAAAAAGTCTGACACAGATCTTTGGGTTTTGCGATCTTGTATTCGTTTTAATACTGGATTTAAAATTTCATCTAACTTGTTTTGGGACCATCCAAACTTAGCTTTAGTATAATCTCTTAATATTGTGACGTCTAACTCGCCCCAGGTGAATTTGTCTTCACTTTTTTCTATGTTTGGTTCCAAGTATGCTTGAACCACCTGGGAAATGAAACATTTGTATTACCTACCCAAATATTTCAAGCGATAATTGCAAAAGTGACGCCGAGCTTGACTTACCCGCACACTAGGAAAGTCTTCCGTAAGAGCAACATTTTTCAGCTTCTTCTTAAGACTAGTGTTGTCGGTCCTCTTCCCGGCTCTGACCCACTGCTTGAACTCTTGCAACCCCTTCACTATTTGCGCATATCGGGCTTGCTTTGTACTTTCGCTAAGAAGTTGCCTTCTATTGAATGGGAATGAGGCTAGAATCTCCAAGGCAGTTACTGGACCTACACCACTCACTCCAGTGGTGTAATCACTGCCAACTAGCAGAGCCAGTAGTACTAGCTGTTCCCTATTTAAGTCTGCAAATTGTCAATGTTTAGTAATATTTTGAGCAAAAAATTCGGTAAGCCATAGATTTTGAAGAGTATTTACTGAAGAATCGTTAATGAATAGGGCTATAAATGAATATTAGAAATTGTTAAACAATACTTACTAAAAGACTTCTCAATTCTCTCAGATAAAAACTGCAAGACATGCTTCTTTTGGTTGAAGAAGTTCTTATACACGGTCCTGCCGCCAAAAAGCCAAATATCACTATCGTCTGTTATAGTTCCATCAGTTAAATTAACACTTTCAAGGAACGCGCATTGGGCTTCAGCCTCCATAGGAGCGACAATGTACGGAATACCAAATATTTGAAGCAGCTCCTGAGCCTCTTTTGTCATTTGCTCTGTAATGTTACGACCTATACGATCCAATCGCCCTTTTTCTTGCATTAAATCTTGCTCTTCATTTTGCATTTGTTCAACCATTGTATTTAACTGTTCTGTAGTTAAGACTTCTTTAGGCGGATTAGAAGGTTTTACTAGGTCGCGAGATTTTTCAATATTACTTTCTTCTTGCTGGACTTCCTCTACTTCTGCTGGCAAATTATTGTCAACCTCCATTTCATCTGAACTTTCACTTGCGGTAACTTCTGGTCTATCTTGTTCCATGATATCAACTACATTGTCAACATGACCTTTATCTACAGCTATCTGTGATGGCACAGGATCCTGTTTGCTTTCACTTTCTGGTTTCTTCATATTTTGTACAAGAACTCGACTATTTGTTTTAAGTCCAGGCACCTCTGGTACTTTAAATGCTTTATCTGGTCTAATATCATCAGACTCAGCCTTTATGAACGATACTTCATTAGTTAAATATTTTATTGCTTCACTAGTTTTTAAACCTTTTATTGCTTCCACAGTCTTTAAATCTCCTATTGCTTCTTTCTTTTCTGTTACCACAACCTTATTTTCCTCAAAGATATCTGCAAATATATCATCGTCGGGTACTTCACCCATATTTAACATAAGTTCTACAACAGGCTTGTTAGATTTAGTTTCTTCCTCAGGTACTTCTTCAAACTCATTTTCACTAGAATCAGTTTCATCTCTATTTGCAGTGTTTGGAAGCTCTTCAAACTCATCACTGGAGTTGTTTTCTTGCTTTATTTCAACTCCTGGTAATGCATTTTCAGTTACATTCTGTGCTTCTTCTAAGCTAGACTCAAGATCTATAATATCTGGCGCTGAATTTTCAACACAGATTACTGAGGCTTGAGTTGAATCTATATAATAATTATCTTTTTCATATTCTTCTGAAGAAGATTGCTTAGATTCAGGTACAACATTAACTTGATCATTTTCTTCACTACTATTAGATAATACATCACCTTGGATACAATCATCATCATCACTAGATGAGAGTTCCACATTATCAACAATAACTGACTTCTCTTTATTAATTTCTTCTATTATCTTATCCACTCTGGGTATTTTATTTTTCTTTTTAACTTTTTTCCTGTCTGATACAATTTTATCTATAGCTCTGTGGGTGAAATCACTGTACTGCATGATATAGGATTTGGCACAGGTCATGTCTGGTGATTCAAACCCATCATCTTCTTCTGAATCGGTATTGGAATTATCTGTGTCTGTCATGCATGATGTCCAAGATTCATCAGTTTTGGAAGCCACACTTGTGTTTTGTTTAGTTTCACTGGATTCATCAACACATTCCAGTGACATTTGAATTGCTTTTTGTAAATCATCTTCTAATTCATCAACCTTTTTTGTTGTTTCTTCCTCTGTTAATTCCACAATTTTACTTGTTGTTGGTTTTTCTTCCTTTTCATTAATCCCTTCAACTGTACTAGTTGTTGGGTTGTTTTGCATCTCATTTCTCTTTTTTGCATCTGCCAAAGCCTTTTTAACATCTTTGATGAGTAAAAATCTTGTAGAGACATTTGAAGCTATGCGCCGAGTGGGTATTGTCTCTATTTTGGTATCAATGCCTTCTTCATTTAGTAAGGATTCTAAATCATTTAGAGACATACCTGTGTCACCCATTTCTTTTTCTGTTTCCTCCAGGCATTCTTGTACCTTTCTTCTCTTTAGTAGCCTTTGCATCTGTAATAAAGCAATTAAAAATTAATTGAAGTATTGAGGAGAATTTTTTTTTTTTGTTTTGGCAGTTGTTTCCTTCAATGCAAATAAATTCTACTAAGCATTGTATGTAAGAGCTAGCAATGCTAAAACAGTTGAAGATAGAATTACTTGGAAGTCAGAAAAGGTGTCACTGTTTTTAGGCAGCTCATTAAGTCTTCCCCATGAATTCATTTTTCTTGTTTCCTTTAATTCTATAAGTACATCATACTTTTCCTTTACACCTAAGTTCTTAAAACTTTCAGATTGTATATCAACGGAGTGCACATCAATACTGGAGCCACTTGTGTTTGATTCATCTTCAGATCTAGAACCAAAGAGGTCAGTATTATTGTTAACCTGTGAAAGGGCAGATTGGACATAACCACTAGAGTAAGTTAAAAGATTGTTTAAACTGTATTTAAGATATTTTTTTTATCATACTTACTCTGATTCACTTTCATCTTCTTTTTGAGGCAATGCTGGCAGTTTAAACAGGTCATCAGGGTCTGCAGATGTATTGCCACTTTTCTTTGGTGATATTTCTTTACCCAATATGCTATTGATAGCTGTTTTCTTACTCAGTAAGAGAGCAAGTTCTCTTTTTATTCTTTCAGATTCTGAATTATACTTTGCTTTACTGTCTTGTCTCTTGGCCTAAAATTGTTAAATTTGTTAGTTGAGTCATAATCATAACATTGAAATGAGGTTAGATTTGTTTGAAAAATGTAAATATAAACTTATCTTACAATAGTTTCCTTTTTCAACTCTGGAAAAGCTCCATCAAATACAAAGACTGGTTTAATTCTAAAGTACAACAGCTTGCAGAGACGTTGGAACAGTCCCATGAGATGTGCATTTGGTAGAGGAGCCCCTTTTGCATCTTGGTAACCTTTTACCATCTGATGCAACCATATTGATATGTCTATTGAAGATGAAAAAGTGTTAATTTGGCAAATTAAAAAAGTGTTGCTCAATTTGCAGTTTATAAACACTGGACGATCATCTTACCGACAGCGAGCACTTTGTTCTCCAGCGTCTCGACAGGCACAGGCTTGCCGGCTGGCTCTATTAGCCTCCACAGTCCAGTGACTCCCATCGCGTGCGATTAAATTCCAGAATAGATTTTTTGTTTATACTAATGTATATATCAGTGTACATAACAAAGGTCGTTTCCCACGAGATCTCCGGTCAATCGTCGGTCTCTTCCCCACACATCGCAACTATTTCGCTCCGTGAGCTCAATGTACCCCGCCGCGGCTACGCACACATCTACAAAACGAAACGATTGCTACTGGCGCACTGCGTTCGTAAATATGTGTTGGGTTCACTACAACATATCAAATGTTTTACTACGCCGCGAACGCCCACTCTTTCCCACACTTTATTTTCTCACGCCCCATGCGTAACCCCACATCCTATGACCGGCCGTCTGTCAGTCGGCGCGTCGCGGGTCGACCGATCCCTCATCGACTCGACTCGATTCTGTCGATTCGCGCGCGTGTTGTCGACAACACGCCTGCAAACAGCTCCGTGTCTATGGTCAATCTTTGACAGTTCGCGCATCTGGCGTTGTCGTATTTATACTCGAATAAACAGAAGTTTCGTCAACTTTTCATAAAATAAAATCATAAAATAGAATACTGCCGGGCCGAGGACGAGGACGAGCGTCCCCCGGTCGTGTGTGGCATCAAACGTAACGTAGCCCCGTCCCGTCCCATCCGAAAATACCGTCGACGAACAGGTGTCTCGAACGAAATGTGTGCCAGTTCCCAGCGTAATTAACTGACGAGGGGCGTGAATAATACAAAAGTGTATCGATCGGCGAGATAATCGGACCCTAGGGCGACGGCGTCTCGGCTGAACCTACCCGGTGGGCACACGTCTTCCGATCTAGGAACAGGGAGGACGCTTGGGCCGCTCATTGGACTGCCGGCGATGACCCACCGGAGAAGTGACGCTAGCTAGGGACACGAGAGCATCATCCTGCGCGGCCCGAGGTCGGGTGCGCGCTATGCGGGCGGCAGCAAGGTGAAGGCAGCCGTGGCGAGCATGCCGCACCAGTTCGGCGGGGCGGGCGCGGGCGCGCTGGCGGGCGGCGCGTCGCCGCCGGCGCAGCACGCGGCGCTATTCCCGCGCTACGCAGGCGCCGCCGGGCCCGGCGCCGGCGCCTACCGCCCGGACGAGCGCCGTCTCACGCGCGAGGCCATGGAGCGCTACCTGCGCGACCGCTCCGACATGGTTGTGGTCATCCTGCACGCAAAGGTCGCACAGAAGTCTTACGGAAACGAGAAAAGGTTCTTCTGCCCGCCACCCTGCATCTATCTGTTCGGAGACGGCTGGCGACTGCGGCGCGAGCGTATGCTGCGGGAGGGCGAGACGGAGCAGGCAGCCCAGCTTTGTGCCTTCATAGGTATCGGCAACTCTGACCAGGACATGCAGCAGCTGGACCTCAACAATGGCAAGCAGTACTGTGCCGCCAAGACTCTGTATATATCTGACTCTGATAAGAGAAAGCACTTCATGCTATCAGTTAAGATGTTCTATGGGAATGGCCATGACATTGGTATTTTCAATAGTAAGAGAATCAAAGTGATATCAAAGCCCTCCAAAAAGAAGCAATCATTAAAGAATGCAGACTTGTGTATTGCAAGTGGAACAAAGGTAGCTCTGTTCAACAGGTTGAGGTCACAGACTGTGTCAACTAGGTACCTGCATGTAGAGAACGGCAACTTCCATGCGTCATCCACACAGTGGGGAGCGTTCACTATCCACTTGCTGGATGACAACGAGAGTGAGTCAGAAGAGTTTGCCGTGAGGGATGGATATGTTCACTACGGGTCCACTGTGAAGCTTGTGTGCTCAGTCACTGGCATGGCACTGCCCAGACTAATAATAAGAAAGGTAAGATATCACATACTCTTAGTAATATTACACCTTGTATATATGGGAGAAACCATGACCATCATGGTCATAGTTTTTATGCTCGGTTATATACAAGTAAATTCTTGTCTAATAAGTTAGCATAGGCATGATAATTTGATAGATTCAATTTCACACCATAAGTAAGTTTCTCGTACTGCAAAAAAAATTTCAAACTGAATTTTTTATTGCTTATTTATTTTTATCTTATCACTATTTATGAGTGTTTATGGTTTCACACACCCACTAGTTTTTTTATCATTATTATTTATGTGTACCCTCAAAACTTTATAAAGTGAGAAATACTTTCCTAAAATTCAAAACCAAAGCATTTATTTCAAGTAGGCCAACTACAGACACTTTTCAACTGTCGAAACAAAGAACAATAAAATAAAGCTACAGTCCCAGTCACAAGTAAATAATAAATTTAGCTACAGTCCCAGTCACAAGGTAATAATAAATTAAGCTACAGTCCCAGTCACAAGTAAATAATAAAATTTAGCTACAGTCCCAGTCACAAGGTAATAATAAATTAAGCTACAGTCCCAGACACAAGGTAATAATTAATTAAGCTACAGTCCCACAATTTAATAATAACTGAAAGTCCTGTAGTTGTTTATGAGCTGAATCTGTTTAGACTAAGTATTACATTATCAACATCATGGGTTGGTACAACAGCATACCTTGGTAAAAACTTACTCTTGCTAAGTATCATGAAAGGAAACATTACCGTAGTACCTAATGTAAATTGAGTTAAATGTAAGTAAAAAAAACAAACAGTCGATAGAAGACTAAAGAAAAAGATTCCTTAAAACCTAATCTAGGGTTACAAGAATAAACGGAGCAGTCACTGGACAGCCTGCATATACACCCGTTATCAATTTCAAACATATTGCTGAATATCTAATAGATTGCTATTAAAAATTGGGAAAAAACTTTGGGGACTGTCGATAGAAGTGAAAACTAAGTAAGTTGTGAATTGGATCGTCGATCAATTCAAAATAAACTTTATCTTAATTGTATAAGGTTAATTTTTACTAACCATTCTATGAAAGCGTTTGGTGACGATGACGCGAGTTTCCATAATTTTTGTTCTCTCAAAAAGAGTTTTCATTTCAAAAAATGTAAGTAAAGATAAGGTCAAGAGAATGTTGACAATGATGCCTTAATGTTAATAGTTAATGGTCACAGTATGCTATTATTAAAATTAGGGGTAATTTTTAGCTACCTTTACACCAACCACATTGTTGTTTTATTGACCTATAGCCCTATAGTGATGAGCGAAGGCCCAAAGTCATTGAAAAAAAATAAGGCTAGGAATCAGCAGCTTTTGAATGTCTAAATTACAAAGACAGTGCTGTAAAATTCCCACCATTTACCACTTCCTAGTGTACTAATGGTTCCACATTCCCACAGGTGGACAAACAAATGGCCCTATTAGAAGCAGATGACCCTGTATCTCAACTACACAAGTGTGCATTCTACATGAAGGACACGGAACGCATGTATCTATGCCTCTCACAGGAAAGAATAATACAGTTCCAAGCCACGCCGTGCCCTAAGGAGCCTAATAAGGAGATGATCAATGATGGAGCTTGCTGGACCATCATCTCCACTGATAAGGCTGAATATCAGTTTTATGAAGGAATGGGACCTGTCAGGTATGTTAGTTTTTTGATATAGTACAATTATTTGGCCCGATACTGATGTGAATTTGTGATGCAGAAGCTGCAATGCCAATTTTCTGCTCTGAAATATGCATATTGTTAAGGGATGGCAAAAATAATTCTATAGTAGTAGTAGTAGTGTAGTAGTTCTGTAGTAGTATAAGATTGGCCCATAAAGCTTCAAAAGAGGCCTTTATTTTATTTTTTTTATTTTTCCTATATTGGCCAACCAACAATTGTTTACACTGTAAATATTTCGAGTAATTATCTACCATTATCTAAGGTTAGTGTAACAATTTTTTACAGGTTAGCACCGCATGCCCCATAAACATAATTTAGATGTGCCACAAGCACTGTACACTAATATAAGATTTATGTCATATAACTAAAATTAACAAGTTTAAATTAACATTATGTGAAGGAATATAAAACTAATATTAACAGTTAAAGTATTAACAGTAAAAGTAAAATTCAATAGAACAGAACAAACAGACACAACAAAACAGAAAAAAAAAAATGATATAAAATTGAAATTATAATTAAAATTAAAATCATAATCAAATTCAAAATTTAAATTATAATTAGAAACATAGTCAAAATGACAACTAAAGCAAATTAAAATTAAAATCAAATATAATATCAATGTTCAAAAACAAAAACAAAATAAAAAAACCAAATAAAAATTACAATTAAGAACACTTTCAAGATCAAAATCTAAATTACAGATAGAATCATAATCTAAATTAGAATCGAACCGAAATTAGAATTAAAATCAAAATTCCAATTCAAGCAAATTCAAATCAATTCAGAACAAAGTAAACGCAAAAATAAAATTTAAGAACAATATTAGAATTAACCAATAAAACAATAAAATTAAGCATTAGTAATAGTTTTATGAAACTTGGCATATGAGTCAAAATGCACGTCAACAAGATCGCTGCAGCTATTTAACAATTTGCAAAGGCGAGAGACGACAGAGTTTGCACCAAGTATTGTTCTACGAAGTGGAGGGTGTAAAGGAGTAATAGGAGCACGAGGGAGTCTAGCAGGGGCCCGAAAGTGGAACTTGGATAACAATTGGGGACAATCATTTTTGCATCGAAGTAGCTTATAAACGAAGATGGAATCAATGCCTTAAATAGTTACTCCTTGTATGTTCAATATTCTTGTAAAAAAATCTATTATTATTTGAACCCATAAACTAACAAGTAATTAGAAGAAGAAGTAGTGATAAACTGATAACTAATAGCATACTTTGTAACCGTAAGGGATGCTATACTATACAAATCTAACAACATTTCGTCCCATTTCCTTTAATGAAGTTTATCAATATCAGATAAAGGAAATCATACAACATTGCACGATCACCAAAACAATGTTTACACTCTAAAAAGCGCTGTGTACCACCTCTTACGAAAAACTTGAGCGATATCATGGCCGGTCAAAGAGTGTTCTCTGCATCCCGAAGATTCGATATCGCGTTCTACTACTTCGCACGGTGCATTTTGACATTTCGGGTGAGCAGGACGGCAAAGGTTATAAACCGTAATTTGTCAATTTAGCACAATAAGGGAAACATGCAAAAAGTCGCACGTTCATCATAACTCAGCCATATGAAGAACGTGCGAATTTCTCTTTTGACACCCTGAGAACCACCGCACCACCTTTCCTACAAACAAACCGAATCGCTATATTTAACCAGAGTGTTGTCAAAACACACCTAAATTACCAACACTCAAAACAGTAGCAATATTTATAGCATCAATAAAAGAAACATAGAAAAAATTCGCACGCCCATCATAACATGGAACGTCTGATACCCTGGGAACAGTTCCGTTAGCTGTCAGTGAACATAAACGATTGATGTGACGTAGCTCTCGCCTAACTAACTGGCCATATGTGACAAATAGTCTGAGGCCACTACTAATCATTTTCCTGCCCTCGTTCCATTCTACTAGAGGTCGGAGCAACACGTTTTCTTCCTTTCTCCCCTGTCTGACGTCACGGCATCATTTACTCCTTTCTTTTTCATATCATTCCTCACACAATCGATCCCAATTTTAGCAAATCCTTTTAATTTAAAAGTTCCAAACATCTAGCTCAATCGTGTAGGACTCACCCCTAAACATTTTTTGCCACCCTTGCAAGTTTTGTGGCACCCTAATTTTATTTGATGCTCTACAAATATATTGAATGCGCTATCGTGTTAGGTCTATTGTTCCCTCGTGCCGATTCTTGATGTAATTCGGTGCCCTCTGAGACCTATGTAGATTTTTTCCGATTTCTAGAATAATTTGGGGCCTCAATAACATTCAATCAAAAAATCAAAAAATCATCATCAAAATCGAATCATTTAATTATCGCGTAACATAATACCATTCTTCGTATCGAGCTTTTGATTAATTTCGAACAATTATCGCGTAACTTTCAGAAAATGTCTTCCGTACATCTAACATGATTTCTCTTAAACTCGGTTACCATCCAGATTATCCCGCCACTTCTTGCTTAGATGTACGCACGGAAGCTTACTTCAACCAATTTCCGCAGGGCCCCGGCATTTAAGGGTTCAGAGATACAAGATAATAGATTGGCTCCTTCATTACTTTGCGCGAAGCTTTTGATCTGCGCCACTCGCTGTAGTCGTTTACCAACCATGGACGCTTAGTCACGTTGAACTTAACTATAGATATAAGTTTCAAAAACCGCATAAATCCATAACAAACACCTCCCTTCACCCAGGTCACCTGTAACACCAGTCCCGCTAGTCCACTCTCTAAACCTGAACGGTGGCGGCGACGTGGCCATGCTCGAGCTGGCTGGTGACAACTTCACGCCATCCTTACAAGTCTGGTTCGGCGATGTGGAGGCAGAGACCATGTACCGATGCGCTGAGTCCATGCTGTGCGTCGTGCCTGACATCTCGCAGTTCAGAGGACAGTGGCTTTGGGTGCGGCAGCCGACGCAGGTAATTTGAATTTTGGATGGCGTTTTGTTTTAAAAATAGGGAATATGTACCTATACATTTTATTTTTTTTATTTTGATACGGAATGTTAAAGTACTATAAAAATAATGACAAAAAGCACAAAAAGCGAAAACAAGACATAACTCGGCCAAACAACACAAAAGTTATAACCATTTAAACTTTTGTTTCTATCTCTTTCTAGATAAACGGAATTTAGTATGGATTTAATTTAATTTAGTTTGTACGTCGATGCAGCGAATGAGTCATTCTCTGTATCGGATCTCACTGCCTAATCAGCAGTTTCAAATGCTTATAACTCAGTATTTTTTATAGATATTACAAAAACAATTTCACTTTGCTATTTTTGATGTTAATACGCGTTGTTTAGAGTGATAAATAAAATCATGCATATACCTCTAGTTGACGTTAAATCACGTCCTTTCCGCTTAAACGAATATCGACTTTCAAATTAGAGTGTATTAAGTTGATTTTCGAAAGACTAGTCCTAAAAATATTTGAAGTTATAGCGCAAACTGAACTTTATGTGTGGATTTTAAGGTTGTTTTACTACACATGGTTGCTATCGTTTTTGGAATCTAAGATCCGCGTTACACCTCATATGTCTTTGGTACTTTTCAAAATGTGGCGCAATGTCTCCGTCAACCGTCGTCCGGTTGCGCTCTAAAGGGCTTCCGGGGCTGCGGGACTGTTCGAAAGAGATACCGTGGCCCTGGAATACAAAGGGCTAAGAAGGAACATGGATAGGTTTTAGTCAGAAAAAGTCTTACACTCCGCCCAGAGCGGGAGGGGTCATTTGATGATTTCCCATGCGAAAAAAAAGGGGCCTAGGCAAATCTATTAATATAGGAATTTTATGAAGCATTTTTAACCGACTTCAAAAAGGAGGAGGTTCTCAATTCGATTGGGTATTTTTTGAGTTTATAATATCCTAAGATAAACTTTTGTAGGTACCTATATTCGCGCCCACTCGTTTCTTTAGCATAAAAATACAAAGACAGGTTTTATTTAAAGGGTTTATGAAACGAAGTGGGTTGTCTAGACTAGGTTTCCAAAGGTCACGGTATACCTACGTTCGAGTCTTTCAATCAATAAATCTTTTATGCAATGAGATAGAGCAGCGGAAAGGACCACGTGACTTTTACCTTGAAATTACCCACCGAAAGTTTTAGTACTTTTTAGTAACTGCATTTCAAAACTTCCCGTTATTCGGCAGACTTGCCTCAGAAATAAAAACATCTCTGTAACATGTATGTATCTTTATATAACACACAATTTAACAGCGCCCTATTCAAATAATCTCCTTTGCCAGGAAGTGACCATCGCGATCGACGCGTTTAATAGTCCAACACTTTAAATAAATCCTGTCGTGAGAACTTTGTCGCAGACAAAATAAAAATGTTATGATTTCGACTGTCTCCTTGATGTGGTGATCGCAAACGCTACTGGTGAGCAGAAGTACCTGTACTGGGTTCGATTCCCTGATCGGGCAAAGTGTTATGGAGTTTTTACCAGGTATTTCTCGGTAGCTGCCCGGAGACAGGATATGTACCCACCCCGTATTATATAAATCTTAACATAACTGCCGAAATGTGGGTGTACCATAAGGTACAGGCCCGAAGGCACCTAAGAATCCGATTCCTGCCGGCTTACCTTCAGGAACAAAGCACTACGTAGTGTCTAGGGAATCCCAAAGTAGCAGGGATTCCGAAAGTGGTTGATTATCGACCCCAGTTTCCAAAAGGTCGACTTAAACTAAAACAGATTTTGGAGGTCGACGAGGTCTAAAAATCGACCCTTATTATATAATAATATTTTCAAGAATTTTTTACTCCAATAACGATTTAAATTTTACTTTAGAGGTACTTACATAGAATTTTGGAATGCTCTAACTCCTAAACTAAGTCAAGCTTGTGTTATAAGAGATAAAAATTAATAAGTTATTAATTAACACAAGCGCCTATTTTAAAGTTGTGTTACATTATATTATTTTGTTAAATTTTGATGAGGTAATGATGTCAAGTTTACTCACTTAACCAACCGCAAACTTTTTAAATTGGTAAGTATTGTAGCAATAGGAAAAAACTAGAGATAAGATTTTTAAAGTAATTTTGCTATGGAGGTCTGAGGTATCAGTTCATTTTGGAAAAGGGGTATCTTGCCCAAAATAGTTTGGGAATCCCTGGTCTATAGGGTACAACTCTGGGAATAGAAGTATGATATTATGTATGTTGTTAGAATATCATAACATTCTCACATTCGAATTATTACATCGCCGAAAGCCACCTGTGGACAACTGGCGATTAGAAAACAATTGGCATGATATACAAACAATAACACTACTTATAAACACTACTTATAATTGTCCTCGAAGACGATTGTTCTAAGTACACAAGTCTAGAACATCTGGCGTAGGGAATCCATATTTACTAAGTGTACTTATTTATTTCTAACTAAGGCCTGATTACGCCACAAACACATTTAACGCTTCTGTTTATTGACAGAAACAGAACGATGATTTCAATGCGGTACGAGAGGAATGTTATCTCTATTATCATAACTAATGCGTTTAAGTTTAAAAACCGTGCGAGTAAGAGTAAAACATGTGCGAGTTGAACTCACGTGGAGAGGGTTCCGTACAATGCCAAAGTCTAATATTGAGTTTACCACTTTATTTTCAATTGATAGAATTCTTATAATCTTCCTGTAATCTACAAGTAATCAACTATATTTTGTAATTTTTTCAAAATTTTAGGCTCAGTAGTTTCTGAGATCAAGGGGGGGAATGGTCAAAGTCAAAGATCTTTATTGTGTGATAGTGGTTACAGAGTTGTTATCAAGTTATTTGTGTGTGCGTTTGCACTACTCTATTATGTTCGGCATACAATAGTTTGAACAATTTAGTTTGTTTAGTATTGAATCTTAGACCTAAGTTTAAGTGATATAATTATATAACTCAAATAGACAATGGTCGATTTTCGTCTTCTTTCATGAATGAAATCAAAACTTTATTTTACAATAATATCAAAAATATATTTGAGATCCTCATAAAACGAGCCCTTTCATTATTTTATCATATGACACAGTAAGGTTTACAAACCTTTTTTTTTTAATTTCCTAATTTGTCCCCCGAAAATAAGCCCTTATTAAAAAAAAAAATATTTACTTTGCACATCTGTGTTTGGGTCATAGGATTAGACCATCCTACCAAATTTCACCTGATTTGATCTAGTAGATTCGAGCAAAATGGCTGTGACAGAAAGGAACGGACAGACAGATAGTGTGTGTGATACAAGTGATCCTATAAGGGTACCCTTTTTAAATTTTTTGTTCGGAACCCTAAAAACAATGTTTTAATTATGTTGAACTTGGGTTTTAAACATGTTTAGCGCTAAACGCATTTAGTGATTTGTTTGTAGTGCAACTGGTCCCTAATATAGTAAAACATCGTTATTATTGAATTCGAGTTTACGATATAGATCATCAACATTATCCTGCTCTAATCCCAATCCATTTGTGGTCGGCGCAGCATGTCTTCTTCCATACTTCTCTATTACTCGTCATCTCAGCAGTCACCTCCTTTCTATCCATAATTATCATTCTTCACACAGTCTATCCATCATTTCTTTGGTCTTCCTCTACTCTTATAGCCAATTCACGATTTAGATGTCGAACAATATTAAGGTGGAAGCTCCAGGGTAGCCCGCGAAATTCAAATTTTCTTACGTTTTTTGCAATTGGCAGGTCAGTTCCAGGTTGTATGTTGATGAAAATATGATTTGCGGCTATTTCATGAAAAAGTCATTCAATAGAGTTTCATGAACATTAGAGAGTTGTATTGATGATATTAGTGATTATAATTCTGTAACTACATACGTCTTACAGCCGCGAATCATATTTTAATCAACATACAACCTACCACTGGCCTGCAAAATTTGAATTTCGCGGGCTACCCTGGAACTTCCACTTTAAGCGAATTTGCATGAAACATTCATAAAGCACAATTAGAACTTCTATTTCCATTTCAAAGTACAGTAAGCCTTCATAGAATCGCACCCTTCGAACAAATCGATATAATAACAGACAAGTTTGAAGGAGACCTGAATAATTTATGTCTGCCTGGAAATAGATACTTTAGTAATAAAGCGGCAACGTGATCCCCCTCTACTAATATGCTGTTACTGCGTAACGTCTAGGTCTGTTCATTAATAAGTTTGTTATAATCACCCAGAGTTAGATAACTTGTTCATTGTTGTTGTAATTATAAGGATTAGTCATGGAATTATGTTTCAAATTAGTTGGACCAAGGATTTATGTTTCATGTACTTTTAATTTTTTTGAAAAGTATTTCTTTTTTGTTAAGGCGACTACAGGAGCTAAATTAGCAACTCTTTTTGTGGTGGTTCAAACTTCGTTTGAAATACTGTTAGAATAAAGCTCTAAACAGCTTGCACTACAAAGTGGTTGTTACGTCAGTCACTACAGGCCGAATAGTGCGAAATGAGTGTTTTTTTTGCGATTTACGAAAAAATCCATTGATTGGACTAAAAAAATAAAACACTATCATGCTAATATGTTGCTTGTAGAATTATTTGCCAAATAATCAGAATGATCACATGTATTTTAGTATGGTTTTAAAAATTTCGTTCGTTAAAAGAAGTTTTTAGAGATAAGTTCGTGATTTTTTTATCGAGTAAAATAGTTGTATTATGTTTTCAAATCACACTATCGTACTAGCATATATATCCTGAAGAATATCATATATTTTTCTGGTTTTGTTTATTGCAGTGAATTATACGCTTTTTTGCATTCTCGCGTTTAGCTCCTGTAGACTCCTTATTGGATCAACTTTACAACCTTCACAAAAGCTCAAAATCTTTGCTTGCCCTTTGATACCTATGACATGCATAATCTACATAACATCACGCCTGCAATCCTCAAAGGGTTATTCAGAGGTGTAGGTACCTTATAGTTTACCCACATTTCGCCAGTTATATTTATGTAATACTTACTAGCTGATGCCCGCGGCTTCGCTCGCCCGCATATTATCTACTAAAACCTTCCTCTTAAATTACTCTTAAAAAACCCGCATCAAAATCCGTTGCGTAGTTTTAAAGATTTAAGCATACATAGGGACAGACAAACGCGGCGGCGGCGGGGGATTGGTTTTTCCAATAAGAATGTCTTCGTAGCTGTTTGGAGGCTTAGAAGCTTGGTGGTGTGACTCCCCCGTGTTTCGGAAAGCACGTTAAGACGATGGTCCTGCGTCTGACCTCTTCCAGGTCGTGTCGATTGCCATCCCATCGGGCTATGAGAGTGCATCTGTAGTGCATCACTTGTGCTCTATATTATCTCCTGCGTTCCTAGCTAATCTTCGTTGAGATTGACCACCGTGGCCGAAACTCGATCGGGCGGATATTATTAATATTATAGCTAAAACCAAATACTTTTGTCAATTCAATAGTATTCTCCTCCTCTTCAGGTACCGGTGTCGCTGGTGAGGAACGACGGCATAATATACGCGACGGGCCTGACCTTCACGTACACGCCGGAGCCCGGGCCGCGGCCCGTGTGCGCGCCCGTCGATGACGTCATGCGACCCGACACGGCCACGGGCTGGCACCACGACGCGCCGCACCACAGGCTACCCGACAACACCCTCCAATAGCCCATGGACTGCAGGCTCGAAGACGAAAGCCTGCAGTTATAAACTACTCTGTGGCAACTCAAAAACTGTGTTATTGTGACCCAAAGAACGAAGCCGTCTCTCAGACCATAGACATTTTGGTGAGTGATTCAAAGACAATCTGTAATTGTATAATTTCGATAGTGCCTAATGTCTATTCATCATAGCATGATCTCTAGCGGAGTTTCTGCTGCAGGTTAGACGAGTGGGTAATATTTTTGAATATGTATTTTAAGTCGTTCAAATCAAGGTACGCTGTTACAAATGGCGTAAATATTTTATTCGCGCATGCGTGTTGCGTCAGTGACACGACGTGCGTATTAAGGCGGTATCTTCAAGAGGGGGAAATGTACAATAGAAAATGTGTCGCTCATTATCTTGTGCAATATTAAACAATTTACTTTTGTGATTTCTTATTATCAGACAAATGTAACAATCTCTCTTGTGGAGATGTGGCCCTAGTGTTGGGTATCAGAGCTCATTTGAGAGATACGTTTAAAGATCATGTTAGGGTCCATAGATTATAGAAACCTTTATTATTAAAGAAAGTGCAAGTTCGCGGGTCGATCGCTTTGCTTGCGAGCTAGACCGCAGTGCACAGGATGTGAGCACGATCGATGTGTGCCTAAATATATCTTAGAGTATATGTTTGTATATCTACGAGATTATGACACCAAAACTATGATTAAGGTTTAAAAAAATCAGCAATAAAAGCAAGTTGTGACAACAGTAACTTAATGGGAGTGGACATTGTGATAAACGCTAAGATACAGCTCTACTAGTATGTGTAAGAAGTCGTTGCAGCTAGAAAAATGAAATTAATTTTACCTTTTAGATTTATAATTTAAACTTTATTGTTTAATTTGACTACAAGTGGAGCTGTAACTTTGAAACTACTTCACCTTATAAATGATTCTCGTTTTAACGCCGTTTAGCGGGTTGAAAGTGGGCCAGTAAGTTGTTATAAAATCAATAATCGCAACATTACTTGCCATAGTTTTATGTACTATGTGTGTAGTAAATAGCTAGATTTTTTTTTGAAAAATATTAATTATAAAGTGGACAAAGATGGCCTAATTTGTTAAATGCGCATCACCGCACTAGTAAAAAGGTTTTTTGAAGTAATTAAATATTACTTTATTTGTGCCCCTACTTCAACCCGCTGACTTAGTGCTCTACACTACGATATTTCTATATTTTATTACCAGTAGGTAACTCCTAGTCCGTAATTATGTTTTCACATCTTCTCAAGCAATTATTCGCCTTTAAAAGCGCTTATAAATGCACATATAAACATTTTAAATTTATGCAATAATTGCCAACAGCTCATAAAAATATAGTTTTTTCAAAGGTTCCTTTGAACACTGATATATAGGTATACAGGGGGTAGTTCCTAACTCCGGCATTTAATATACACCAATCTTAAAATAGTACTTTCATTGTCATCTTCATAAAAAGAGATCTCTCTGCTCTTAGATTTGTTTCTTTGGGGCCAAATAGTTGTAATATCCATGACAAGTCATTGTGTTTATACTATAATAAAAAAATACTATTCTAAATAACGTTAAGTTTAAAACGTTTTGGTAAAGGAAAATGAACTCTACGTTATTGATTTTAAGAGTGATTTTAATGTAATTGATTTGTATAAATTAAGTAGATATTCTAGATTAGTTCATTACAATCAATTTAGAGAAGAGCCAAATAAGTCCTTTTTATCTCAGAGTACTTGATATAGTATTTTTCTCTTATACATTATTTTAGTGTCTATAAACCTATTAGTTTGTTTGCTTCTATGACTGCAAGTCAATCGGTCTCAATGTGTATGCACAATTTATCTAATCACTACACTTTGTGGACGATAATAATAAAGCCCAATTAAAGACACGTAGATGTCACTGTACGTATGTATATTTACGGAGATTTTAAACGAACAATACATGTAGTTTAGTAGCTAGAGTTAGTCCATAGAACAGTATAGCTCTGGGCCGGCAGTCTCGACAGAGAAAGAAACGAGAGAGAGAGAAACGCATCTTGCATATAGAGACTTGCTTTACACGCAAGCATCATTATTGCAACCGAATTTGTTCGTGAGTAATTAGCAATTGAAAGTTAGCGATTTTGTCGTTATCTCTGTCGAGCCTGCCGGCCCTGCGCTCCGAGCGCGATGCGATGCGACGACGCGATCGTACGACTTTGTACACAGGCATACAGATTTAATTTTATGCCCCTTAAACAAAACGCGTCGCACGTTTATCTTCCATCGCGCTTGATGTGCAGACCACCTAAGAATAAAATGAAAAAAAAAAAACTGAAATTATAAATTTAAAATTCTATTTATTTTATGCCAATATAATTTCTTTTGAAACTGTATTGTTTTAAAAACGGATTTGATGTGTATTTTTAATGAAACGTGTGATTTCGAACATTCCATGTGGAAAGTGTAATAAGAAGTACAAAAAATATCAATATTTTTGTAGCAAAACGTTGAATTACGATATAATCTTATGGAATTGGTAAAGTTACAGTATTACAAGGAAATTAGTATTAGACGCGAAAAATATACAGTAATAATGTCGTCAATTTTGTAAAACGATAAGTGAAAAGATTTTTTGTCATTAAAACAAACTGTTTACTCCTTTTATCATTTTACATTTGGTATTTCTATATTTGGAAATGGTCATATTGAAGTGGTGACTACTCGGAAATGATATTCTGAGCCGAGTGTACAGCGCTTTGATGATATTCGGAGCAGTGATTCAGAAATATGAATAAATATTTTTTAATAAAAATTGAATTTAAATAACACAGTTTTTCATTAGAACTCCACCCTACGTAATTAAGATTCAAACCCAACAATCTTGTATCATTAAAATAACATTTCTCACAGTCGAATTGTTTTGCGCAAAGCGGATCTCATTGGCTTAATTCTCATTGTTTTAATTAAAAAGTGAGGGGTCAAGTGTAATTATCTACTTATGAATCAGTGTTAATCGAGGAATCAGTGCCTCGACCGAAGTCTGTGGGAACGTCTTCAAAATATCTTCACATGATAATAACAAGTGTCTTCCCCTACATACCGTTCCGCAACGCTGACTCTGACCTCAGATAATTATCACAAGTTTATACCCATTCCGCCATTGTTTGCTGCCGAGATTCAGTGTAATAAACTCGCTAATATTTATGACATGTGCTCACGTCGGGAAGTTCGACAGACAACGAATAAATTGGGAGGTAATTGAGTCAATTGATCTTCGATCTATGGAGTGTACACTCGTACCACGTAGGGTCTGTCTTGACTGGGTTTGCGTTTTGTTCGGAAATTATCCCACGAGAATGTTTAAAATATAACACAAATAACGTGGCTTTCTATTTCTAAAAGTATTTTTTTAAATCGCTTTAGTAGATCTAGAGATTACCCCCCAACCTCACAAAGTTTACATCTTTAAAATTTAGTATGCTTAGATCATATAAAAATCTCGTATCACAGTGCTTGCTAACGAAATCTTCCGAAACAGCTTGACTGATTTCATGAATTTTTTTGTGTTAATTTGGTAGGTCTGAGTCTGGTCGTAACTCGTAGGCTATTTTTATACCATAGTAATGAAATAAAATTCTTTATATTTTTGAATAAGCTAAAAAATCTGCTACAGAATAACAACATTTATCTAACATAAATGTGGTATGACGCTTTTAAATTTACTAAATGGTTGCTCTTTAATATTGTTATATAGTACCAATTCTATCTATTCTCGTCATAGTAACTAGGGTGTCACCGATTGACATGGTAATGGTGAGAATTCAATTCCAACTATACTCGTAGGTAAGCAATTACACCCATGCAATGAGTGACGCTGGCGATACGTAACAGAATATCGTTTACTTAATCGTGATGTCGCAGATCTCTGGAAAATCATAAAAAACCTGATGATATAACCTTAATGATGGATACTGTTTCGATAATCGCTGGGTTTACCCATGGGCCATGTCCTGTTCGTTTCCGCGTCTTAATTGCCGCTGTTGTTAGTACAGAGATGCTCTTTATCACCAGCAAATTATCTCAATCATAACTTGAATCATTGCAGGATCTTAGTCATTTAATTAATTATTATTTTGTTCTATATCAATTTAATAAATGGTTGTATTTTCGTTAGCTAGGTACTTACTAAAAACTATTAATTAAGTTTAAATAAAATCTTGAGGATGTTAGGTTAAATATCTAAGATTACATATCGCTTACAAAAAATCAGCAGCATTCGTTTCTTGAAAATCTTGAAAATAAAACTAATATTGTCACCTATGGGATATGTTCCGTGATTATTATTTGTTTTGAGCTCCCGATATGCGCTTGACAATATAACTACTTAAGTTTAGTTTTAAACCGTGAAATCTTAAAACAAAATCTTGAAAATTAAACTTAATCAGACGAAAACCTAATCAATTAAGTCGATGTCTGTGTTTGTTTAATGTGAATCGCTAATATCATTTATCGTCATGGCTGGGAAAGCAAATATCTTGAGTTACCTTTACGCATACAAACTATAAAATTTCTTCGCGCCGTTGGCACAGCCAGCGTCGTTCGCGTGACTGCAGACATTATTTCCCAATCGGTGACGTGCATAAGAAATTATGACGTTATACTGCACATGCACGTAACCATTCATTCATGCTTGCAAAAAATGTCATTGTGTAAATTAATCAGTGCTTAGAACATCCTGCTAGCTAATCAGGGGAAACTACACAAAAGGTTTTCCCTTATCAACATCCTTTTTGGCCAAACGTCGAACCGGAACATCGGTTGGTCATTTACCTGCACCAATTAACCGTATGACGATTATATCTATGCGGGGACTGTGAGAAATCTGTGTGCACACAATTGAATCATTGTCTGCGTTTTTACATTCTGCCAGGTTGATCTATGGTGCCAAGATATGCAGAGTGTGGGAAATGTTGGGCCGCACTGGTGCTTCAATGTTTTCCAACATGTCATCTCTGTTCGTGGGAAGAGTGGCCGGGAAACAGACGAATTTTATATTAGCAATTATAATTTTAGTTTTATCTTCAATTGTCTCTATTCTAAGGTAATATTTTAAACATGTTTGCCGTTTGTTCTAGAAAGTTCTTCAAACGACGTCTTTTGGCAATTAACTTAAAATAAGGTACGACAAAAACAAGATTGTTATCTGTCGTTAAAACTCGTAAACTCGAATTTTCGGTTAAACAAGAACGTGATATGTTCTTGTTGTAATTTTCTATAATTTTTAAGTTTTTCTGCATTGGCCATTCAGAGATGTGGGTGGAGCGTTTAGTTGGACGAAAACGCCCATTGTTTGGCGCACAAAAAAAAGTATTATGCCGTGACGTCTTGTGTTTATTAGCTGTAGATTCTGAAGCTGTGCCAAACAAGGCGGCTTTCAATCTGATGAGGCTGAAAATCAGTATTTTCCACCGTATTTTCTCTAACTACTTACACTGATCTTTTGCGTTAAGAAATGGGAGGGGAGAACAGTAGGTACCTAACCTCGCTTTCCCATGGTTTCTGGTTTTTTTTTTCTTTAAGAAATCCACATGGTTACCCCTCTGTCCGTAAACAGAGGGTTATGACGGACTTCTACCGACTTAAACCCACGGTTACTACCTCTACCATAAGTCTAGGGCCCAGGAGGGAGATACACACAAACTAGAGCGCACACCCCCAACAGGTATCAGCCCGCAATTCCCACTGGGTCTCCAACACCAAGTGTGGCCGATTCCAAGATCTCACGTCCTCTCATAAAGGCGTGCATGGAAACTGCGGGACTCCTCTTTAGGCCTGGCTGGTCGTCCTAAAATTCGGCTAGCCCTATTTCTATGCCTGAAAGTTTGATCAGGACAATGTTAGGGCGGACGCTAAAATACCCGCGTGTGCGCGGAACGGGTGTCCGCTTCAGATGTCCTGATAAATTATCCCTAGAAAACCCGTGGCACGCGCACGCGCTTTCTTACGTTTTTTTTGCAATTTGCTGGTCAATATCAGGCTTAATTAACGTTAAACAAAATATGATTCGCTGACTAGTCCGGTGCATCTCTGTTTACTATTTAGGTAGGTACCCGACAACGGCGAAGCCAAAAGGAAGAGAATTCAACATTCGTAAATACATACAAACATCAAAAAAAAGTTTGTGATAACTAGCACAGGCTGATATAATTTTTTAAATTGAACTTTATCAAGGAAAATTCTATGTTGTGTGTTTTCTTTAAACAGAAAGACTCTGTTTGAAATTTAAAAATAAAACAATTTATAAAAAAATAAATGAGTAGGTACTTAATTAAATCATAACAAATCTACCGTAACAAAAAAGATTTCGATTTTTCAAAGTGATTGCAAACTTTTTTTGATGTGTGTATGTATTCACGTATGTTCCTCCGTAGCGCCTAAACTATCCATCCGATTTTGATGAATAAGATGTCAATCGATTCGTTATTATGGCCAGGGTAACATAGGCTACATTTAAACCGACTTCAACAATAGATGTCGATTTTACCTTGTAAACCCCGATTTTAATTAGAGCATGATTTTTCAGTAAGTAGTCGGGTTTTTTAGTTGTAGTATACGACACAAATTCTTGTTCATTAGACAGACAAGCGAGCGTGCAACCCGCGCCATGCCCTAAGTTAAAAGTCCATTACAAATGACACCTGCCACCGTTAGAAAGTTGTTATTCGTCACTGAAAAACCCTATATTATAGCAATTACCTGCCGGTTTACGATTTCAAATCTTGGAATTTCCACAACCACCCCCCCCCCCCCTGTCCCTGTTTTGACTGCAATCAGTTCGAAGGTTCTCGATGACTATGGTAATAGTACCGAAATCTAAATTTAGTTTGGGGATACGTTTACCTTTTTAACGCCACTGTCACATAATAAAGTGTAAAGTGATCCTAAGTGATCAAGTGACTCTTATGTTGAGATTAGAATCCTGAGCCATGATTAAGGCAGTTTCCTCCGCGTTGAATAAGAGATCATCTCATCTGCGGCTGCAATTATGTTCTTAGTGACGCAAACATGAAGCATGGCTGCGGAAGTACCTAACTGCTTTATATTTACAACTGTAGAAAACCTTTGACTTTGTTTTATTGGTGTTATTTTACAGTAAGTAGCCTACGTGCTTTAGTATTGTTGATATTGTCAGAAAATCGGTGACCAGTAGGCCTATTACGTATCTTTCTGATATCCAGTCACTATCAAGCTTCGGTTGTACACCGAACTTTGATGACAACCGAGAATGTCATAATATTGGTAAGTATTACATATTGCATTGAGTGGATATCACTTCGAGTTTACGGTGACTAACAGCTCGGGTACGGTGTAACGTCTTTCACGAAAGCCACTTCAAACTCAGTTGTCATCAATTTGTTGTCCACTATGCTTACATAATTGAAATAATATATGTATCGATACGAAAGCGTCTGTCAAAGTGAGTTATCGCGACTGGTCATACATATTACGAAACTAACCATCTGACAGTCAATTGATGGACACTGAGCCCAGGTTCATATCATATCGAGCTATCAACAGAGATACGTAATAGCCCTACAGGTAAATAAACATTACAGACCCCCTATTCACGCTGCGATTCGTTTTCGATTCGGAAATTCGTATGTCTATCTCGTTCGCTTTCGTAATGCCAAAAAAAGATAGACACGACTGGGCAGCTCACTAGACATGGGTTTAATTTTTACACGTGGTTAATATTATTTTTTTTTTTTCGAGAATCCGGTTGTTAGTTAATTTAATCGAAAGCATATTTTCAAAGCAGGAAAAGCAGACTGCAAATGCCGGTTTCACTTCCCCTTTGTCTTGTTATACTTTCGTCAAAACGTGTCGGCGTCGTCTAAGCCTAATGTCCTCGACGCTACTTAAAAAAAACGAGTTAACAAACACAAAACACCCATGAATAACCAGACTATCACAGTCCCAGCACTAGAATTTCAATGGCGTTACGTAATGCGTACACGTGCCTGCCTACGGGAAGTAACGTTCTCCTGATCATCCGTGCTACCTAATCCGCGCCTCAAGCGTAGTATACAAGTCAATTGAACGTTCTTATTATGTTGCCATTAGAAGCCATCTTCAAGAATTTATTCTTAGCCAAACGGTTGTTAGGGATACCTTCCAGAAACTGGACTACCTACATCAAGCTAAGATATCCAAGGTTGCTCTTACTTTATACTGGGACCCAGCGCTGAGGATCGTCACCCATCTTGTTGATTTCTCTTCCTTGTTTGGCTCCAGATATTACCTATATCGGCTGTTCTCGAAGCTTCTTGAAAAGATATCCCAAAAGACCGTACGATCATGTAATTCATTGACCTCTTGGTCTTTTCCCTGGTCGCTTTCCACTGACCATGACTCTCGCCAGACTGTCACTCGGTCTTTGCATGAAGTTGTCGAAATATCGCACAATATCAGCTGAGAACTATGGCGAACGAGGCGTCCCTTAATATTTTTAATTCCTTATCAGCATGGAGTCATTGGTACGGTACAAGATCTCGGTCACGGTATCAGCAACATTCCCCAACACTACAACAGCTTGACGGCATTCACCCTGTCTATCCATAGGATACTTATAGCTTTGATTTGTTTTCACGTATCGGAACCATATGAAAATATGAAGAAAATTGAGGTGGGAAATTTAATACTATAGTTTTGTTCCGCATCTTTCGAATACTTATTCGTTTAGCCGACCTCCATCGCCTCCATCGATCAATAAACGATCAATCTGATAATTCTTTTGCTATGGCAAAAGAATTAGCAGATTGATCGTTTGATTTGATTTGATCTTATTTCCTGATGAAACAGTTATGTAGCTCTTGTTGTAGTTTGAGCTATTTCATTAACTACCCTATTAAATTGTATGACGGAAAGGTAATTTCTTTGATGGCGCATTGATTGCGGGTAGGTATGCGTCTATTGTTCTGTTCATTAAAGAAAAGTAATAAAGTTGTAACGTTAATGTAGGTGTAAGACTTTTTAAGGAAAATACTTGGGTCGGTAGCTACTATCGGGGTCTTTTCCGCCTGACCAGTTAAATTTTTTTCGCTTAAATCATGCGGAGGCGCCGAGCCACGCCCCCTTAAAGTTTGGGCCTATTAGGAAAGCGTCAACTTTGGCGCGCAAAATAACAATAACTCTCGTTTGGCGTGCGTCGTCAGTGCGCTCGGCCAATTCGGTATTTTTTCATTCATTATTTCTGTACAAAGTCAACGGGGCGGGGCTAGAGAGCGTTTCTATTTTGCGAGTGCAAGCAAAAATTTGCTTAGTGGTGGTCAGGCGGGAGTGTCCTCGATAGTACCTACCTACATGTAGACTCTTGAATGCGAAGTGTTAATTACTGTAGTACGTACAGACGCCAGCACATCAAGCTACTTACTACAATCTAATAGATTTTCAACTTTATAGCTGAAGCATTAGGTTCAAGGTTGATTGGGAAAATTTGACAGATTCGGGCGCGCCTGTACAATACGATGACAATTTGGCCAGGGAATTGTTTTTTACTTGAAGACGTCGGAAAAGTCAAGGAAAACATTTTAGGTACACATTTTTCCTTGCGTAGAAATCAAACATGGGTTGTAACATATTTGAATGTGTTTGGTTGTAACCAATTTCATCTGAAATGTATGAATGGGTGAATGCACCCATGATAAGAACAATAGTCAAAACTTGTATCTGTAGCTGAAGAAAGATACCACTCGATTCCATTGATTGCCATTAGGCCTAGAATTAATCGCCGCCAGAATAGAATATATTATCTTCCTCATCTACCTTAATAAACTAACCTTCCAATAATTAGGTTTTTTTTCTTATGGGATATCATCAAATGACGTTACTTCTCCCGCTCTGGGCGGAGCAGGAGGGAGTGTCAGACTTTTACTGACTAAAACCCATCCATGTTCCTTCATCGCCCTTTTTGTTCCGGGGCCACGGTATCTCTTTCAAACAGTCCCGCAACTCCGGACACATTGGGCTCTTAAATAAAATTTTCAAATGTTCTAGAAATGACTCAGTCTTGCGATTTTTTTACTGGTATTGTGAAACTAACTAAACACACCAAATTGCGTATTACAAAACAGCATTTATAACAAAGTTCTAGAAATGTACAAAACGCAATCAAAGAATACTTAGTCACCGGTTGAGTTGTATGACATTTCACGTCGTCGTAGGTACCTACCTATCTACTGGCGGGTCACCAAAATTGCACACTTTAGGATGAGAAATCAGACACGAAATTGCTCTAAACACTCATATTCTTGATGTTAGATAAATGACTTCCTGCTGGTGCTACAATAGAGGCATCATTATTCCCCGCTCTTCGTGAATAGGCCGCGCTGCCGACTTGCCGTGGGAGACTCCCACGACTTTATTGCGGATATATATTTTTTGTTTGTTCTAATTAACAGTTTTTCTAATAGTCTGCTTTTACTTTAATTGTTCTTGTTCGTTCAGAGTTGTGTTTTTAACTGTTTTTGGTAAAATAATGCTTCTTATCAGAATGGACTAACTTTCTTGAACGACTGTGTAATTGCGTGATCATCAAAATTGCTTACGACATGATTGGACATTTTGCTGAAATTGCTGCGGATGCGCGGCGTGTCGCGAGTTCGATTCCCGCACGGAACAAATATTGGTATGGCCTACATACAGGTGTTGCAGGTCTGGGTGTTTGTGTATGTGAGTTTGTGTGTTTAAACGCTCGGAACTGTTTTAAAAAGGAGAAAGAAAATGAACCGTTTTCCGATGTTTAGTTTTACTTTAATTGTTCTTCTTCGTTCAAAACCCCGTTTTTACACTCTTATTTAGTAAAATAACGCTTAATGTTTTCCATTCTAACCAAATTTAGTATAGGTAATTGCGTGATCATCAAAATTGCCTGCGACATGATTGGGCATTTTGCTGAAATTTTCCTCTTGGTAAATTTTAAATGCATGACGAAGAAAAAGATTAAAGACTAGCATTAAGTTTTTATGAACGCGCTTCGTTAATGGCTCATCGTTCGTTCGGTCGTGGAAAATGGCTTTCCGTTCCCTGTCTTTAAGTAAGTTGAAATTATAATTTTCCCATTAACATGGGAAAAACTTTTATGCAATTTAAAATGGGTACTATTTCCAATTAATTATTTTGCAATTAATAGGCATGTTGGTAGGTGTCTTATAGATAAACACTTTATCATAATCCTAGTCAGAAAAATCTTAGGGAAAAATATAAATCTTTCCTCAGTCCTGGCCGTCGTCGTCTTCAGCATGTCGTTGATCACTTACGCCATCTTTTTAGCGTTGTATAATCAGCCTATATTATGCAATGTTCCCATTGCTGGATCACTGGCTTCCTCACAATGGGAGGAAGTGAGATTACCATGCTGGAAAAGAGTCACCCTTTGACTCTTTTCCAGCATGGTAATCTCACTTGGTACCAGGTGGTACCAGGGTTGGTAGATATCACATCACATGTCTTCGGGCTGAAAAATTTGGCTGAAGAAGACTGGATGTGGAAAGCGGAGAACAGTGTGATGTGGCACAGCTTGGGAGAGGCCTATGTCCAGCAGTGGCCCCTTTACTTTTCGTGGAGCCTAGCCTGGTGTCAGAGTTATTATGCCGCTCGTGGGTCTCTGATTTGGCTTTACATGCCGTCGAGAAATATTTCTTAGCATTCTGGTTGGATTTCCTCACGATGTTTTCCTTCACCGAAGCAAGTGTTAATTATACAATACGCACATGAATCCGAGTGCGTGTCTTGGGTTCCAACTCGAGCGAGACCTTGCAGTCCGACGGTCACACCATTAGGGTTTCAGCGGCCTGAGATAGGCTGAGTCGATTGGCATGTCTTTGTATTTTAGTTCTGAGACATGCGGCGACTTTTCAAGAAAGTCTGACAACCAGTCTTACTAAGGGGTATCGTATTACCCAGTACTAACTGGGTTGTGGAGGTCAGATAGGCAGCCCTACTAGTAGCTATCTGTCAGTAAAATCGATCTAGCTGTTCCGGAGATTAGCCGAAACAAACAGACAGACAAACTGGTTTTGTTATAACCACGTACGACATTTCAATTTTATTTATTTGTTTATAAAGGGTGTAAAACACCTCTTAACGAAGCCGAAGGGCACTTGTTCTCCCCGTCATTGCGATATTTTTTTTGTTTTAGACCATACCTTCTAGTTACGGAGATATTGGGGGTCAAAGTTCCAAATTTTGACACGTACACGTACTTGGCCGGTTTTTACGTTACGTTTACTTAATCATTTACACAAAGTATCTGCCCGAGTGCCCGATTTAGAGAGGTACCCACGATCTGCAATACGTTCGTCGTAGTCGTTACCAGTGGACTATTACTGCTGTCTTTTTTCATCTCTTTTCCCTGTTTAATCCTGTAACTATGTCGCTTTAAGAGAGAGGTTTGTCATGACATGCAGTCGGCTGTTTCTAAGAGCTGGTATGGCAACAGGCCATACCAATTAGATGTGTTGTGCTTACATTTTTTTTTTCCTGATGGGAAGTTATCAAATGACTCCTCCCGCTCTGGGCGGAGCAGGAGTGTCAGACTTATACTGACTAAAACCCATCCATGTTCCTTCATCGCCCTTTGTGTTCGGGGGCCACGGTATCTCTTTCGAACAGTCCCGCTAGGCCCTGTTTAGAACCCCGGGCGATGCAACTTACGTCTTGAGTGACAGTTTTTGCGTAAAAGAAAAACGGGTTGATGGCAATAAGCTTGCCCCTTGGCCCCTTTTACATGGGACTTCAATAACATAACTGGTAAAATGTGGGTGGGGAATGGGGATACTATTGTATTGTATTGTATAACGGGCTGGTGTCCGCAAATCCACGTCAAAGCGCGTATTTTGCGTATGGGCTATAAACCACCACGCGGGCCCTGTGCGGATTGGTAGATGTCACATATGTCTTCGAATTTTTGGTTCTAGGAAATGCCGGTTTCCTCACGATGTTTTCCTTCACCGTTTCGAGAGCAGTGGTGATGTGGTGATGAAATAAATTACACAATGTAATGCCGCCTGCCTGTTTTTTACCCAAGTTGTTTAAACTTTGTTTAAAAATAATTTCATACTAATTTTCCAAAATAAATGAACTTGCTTACAGGTACTACCTACTTATGATAGATTTTAAATGACCATAAGTTCTACTATAAGCCATTTCAAGGTTATCCATTAATTACCGGCCACCCTTTTTTTTTTTTTTTTGTATAGAGGATTTTGCGGGGTCATCATAGCCACATTGACCGGTCCCGTGCGACTCGCATCCAGCGGATTCCCGCAACCTTCACCAGGTCATCGGTCGAGGATTTTGCGGGGATTTTAAATAAAATAAAACAATAAAAATATCATTGTGACTCATGTTTACAACCACTCACAAATGCAACTTTTTACTTTAAAGCGATATTAATAAAACAAACATAATTTAATTGTCACCGGACTCATGGCATGAAACTGACAATCAATTTTACACAAAACTAAGAATAAATTCCTTTACCTATTTAATAAATACATTGATGTTACCTAGGTAGGTATGTACCTATTTCATATAGATGTTATGCTAAACGGTTACTTTTTTATAAATATATAAACATCTAAATTCATTACGACATCTGTGTTTTGCTGGATTTTTATCGATATGTCTTTGTAGCGAATATCTAATCTCGTGTTTATCGATGTAAAATAAGTACATCTCTATTTAAATCGATAGAAGTCTAGCAACACTGCAGATATCTATGACTCTGATTCACATCAAAGCACGTTTTAATTATTTTAATATATTCCGGTAAGTATAAACAGTGCTAAAACTAATTCACGAGTAAATATATCTAGTTCCTGAACTGTGATTATAAATTCCTATTTCCTGCGAACAGCGCTGAAAGCTAGGCACTTAATAAGGCATAATTAGCAATGCTAGATAATTTCATACCATGTTACGTTACCAAAACCTAACTATATTGTAACAGATCTTTTCGACAACCTTTATCTTATATTAAACGTTTAAAACCAATAAATATGACATAAAATAAAATATAAATATTTTCTAATTTGGGTAGATTTTTTCATATTTCCTATTTCTAGATTTCTGAAGTTACGTATTTCAGTTAGCCATATCCATTCAAGAGAACAAGAAGAACAAATACCTATAATTAGGTCGTTGTACTTACTACTACTATAACTGAATGGATTTGGGTTACCAGTAACATCGTACAGTAGGTATTTAGATATTATAATATTTCGATCTTAATGTATGGACGGATCTAATCTGGAGTCGATTTTGTTAGACGCGAATGTAAACAAGTAATGCGACCACAAACATTGTGCATCAAATTTATCTACAATCAATGATACAGCGCACTTGCGACACAAATACAGTGTGACCAGTACATCTCGACCGGTGGCAAAATAAGGAACTAAATTCAAATCTCATTCAACTTAATATTGTTACTTTTTGTCTTGCAAGTGGCGCCATCTGCTACCAAGATATATCGGGCACACTACGTAAAACATTAATAATAAGCATTCGTTCTGACTGCAAGTAAATGCTTAATCCTATGTTAAGTTTAATATACCGCTGGGAAGCGTGCGAACTTAACTGTAAGCGGATAAAAATAATTGTGTCTATGCTTCTTTCACAGTTGGTTTACGTCTGACCCAAACCAAAAACAACCTTATTGCATTGATGATAAAGATCACTGTTATTTAACAGAATTGTCAGTTGGAGCAACTGAATAGCAGCCGTATTGAAAAGGTGATAAAGTTCATTGTCAATTTGACAGTGATGCCAATTAGAAATAAACGTACTGTGAAAGAACAGTATATTCAGAATGTTTGACTACGATGACATAACCAGCTATGTTGGTGTTACTTGACGCGCACGGACCGTTGCTTGTTCATATTCGTCAGCATGAGGGAGATGTATGACGTCAGCAAGTCATCCATCTTGTACCCCAAGGAGGTTTCGCACAGCAACTTGGAGCCCCGTACGAGGTTGCCGATCGTCATGTGGAAGTAAGTGTTGCCAGACGACCAGTTTGATATTCTCGTGAATGGGTGGGTTACTAGGATGTCCTGGAAAATTAAATGGAGTATCGTGAGTCGATTATTCCGTCACATTTAAAGAATAAATAACTCAGAACTGAGAAAGGTGAAATCGTAATGGGTACTGACTGTGACATAGATTTAAAAACCGAAACATTCAGGATTGCTACATATTTCTAAAAGCCTTTGAACATCATCGGGAATTTCAGATTGGGGATACCCACTTAAAATAAAACTTACATGGATGTAACGAAATACAAAAAAAATCTCACCTTCGATTGAGGATGTATCAAGCTAACTCCATGCTTATTGATGGCAATCAGCAGCAGCTCAGGATAATTTGGCTCCGTGGTCTGCTTGACCTCGAAGAAGGCGGACCCGAACGTCGGCCAGCGATAGATGACCTTCAGAAAGGTGATCTTCGCGTCTTCGGGCGTCATGCCAGCGTCAGTGTTGTATGAAGCTACGATCGCTCGCTTCCAGTCAGCAGAACTCTGCAGTTTGATCAGATCTGCTGGGATCAGCTCACGAAGCATTTGCCTGGAAAGAGCAGGTAACCATGATTGTAACTATATTTATGTAACTTTTCGAAAAAATAGGCTTAGTATTGGTATTTAATCGATCGCACTTTGTTTTTAATCGTTTTGTATGTAAATAATCATTATCGTAGATCGATTTGATTTTGTTCAGAGACAGTATTGTACTGACATTTATGCATTTAATCATTTTTAGCTAATAGACGGTAGTAACGAAATTAAAAAGAAGTGGGCTTAGAATTGAACCCTGAGGAACGCCTCATAATTATTATTTTTTTCTCCTAGAATTATTGGAACTCTAATTCAAAATTAACCAAGTATGGGAATTCAATAAGAATCTTATAGCATGATTTCATGAAGTACCAGACTTAAGTATAAAGTCTCCATATTTGTTTGCTATAGACTGATAAAATACGTACGGAATCGCCTGCAACTCTTGCTTGTTATCCCCAAACCTTGCCCGATACGCTAGGGCAGCCAGCCGCGCGGCCTCGTCCCGACCACAGCGGTGGTACCCGCGCAGCAGCTTGGGCAACTCCTGGTGGAAGTGAAAGATCACGTCCGCCGCCCGATCCTTGCCAGGGACCGTGTTCGTCCAGAGCTTCTTCATGAAGAACACCTGGGGGATGAGGGGTTTCTTTTACTCGTTTTATTTTTTTATGCGCGCTACTTAACCATAGCTAATCCAGGGAACAATTTATCAAGTGGAGTAGGTAACAATAAAGTTCTACAAATAGGTACAGGTTTGTGCAGATGATCGTCGAATCTAACTGCACTAGCCAACGTGTGAAATGTGACAACATTAATTTAAGCAATATTGTGACTGACGGCAGAGGTGTATTCTTTTTCTAAAGAATTGTAGGACTTAATGTTGGCAGATAAAATATTCAGTTTGTTGCATTACCTGGTAGGTGAACTGCGGAGTGATGCCGTCACGCGTAGGCCTCGCCTTCTTGATCCAGTCTGTGAGGTGTCGCACGAAGTCGAAGAAGAAATCGCCCTCAGGAACCGATATCACCTTATCAGCTATCTTAACGAATAAACTAAAGCCTTCACTAGATCTGAGATTCAGTCTCTGAGCTATATTTTGACAGAAGTCTTTTGCTCTAGTAGAAGAGTCTACTTCAAATGCTTCGTCTGTGTCATCGGGAAAGTAGACCTTGTGGAATATCTGAGTAGTCTTGTGCTGAATAGCTTCCACCTCCACTTGGTGTGGCGGATACTTCCTCTGCCCATTTCTTAAAGTCTTTTGAAGTCTTTGGAGTGAATCTTGGGCTATTGGATATCTCCTAGTCCTCAAGAACAGCGTTAATTCTCTAAGCAATCCTTGACTACACGCAAACAAACCCGTGGCCAGCCACATTAATTCCCAGCCTCGTTCTTCCGACATTCTGTTTCGGTTATCAGTCAGTTGTTTCATCACTTGGCAATATATTTCGTCCCGCAGAATCTCGTGTTTTAGTGGACCGTCGAAAATGTGGTCTGTGTACTCATTACCGATACGAGGCCGCTTCGAAGGCAAGTCGCCCATGTACTTTAGAATGGCGGTGAAAGCGAAACATGCCTCTTCAGCTAATTCTTCTTTTGCTTGCAGTTTCTTTAACAGAGGTTGCTTCACTGGGTCTCTAGAGTGCCGCCATAGCTCTTCAGATCCTCCCCTCTTGGCCGTGGATAGTGTAAGTGCCTTCGAGACAGTGCGTTTCGGTGGCAACCGGAAATGATCCATAGCATATTCTAACAAAGTATGGGGCTTGTCTTTTATTTCTGTTCCGTTGTATGTTGCAGTAGGCGCTCTACGACCATGCGATGCACCTTCTTGACAGAACAGAGTCAATATATCTGGAGGTGGTTTTGTCAACGCTGGCAACACATAGACGGTCTCCGCAGGAAAGTCACCCCTTTCCATAGTCCGCTCGCAGCGACCGATGCACCAACCATTGTTCAACACAGATTCCCCTGTACTATCCTCTTCTAAAATTATCAGATCTCCTTTGTTGAATGTTAAGAAACTAGAACCCTCGCCAGGGGCTTTGTAATCTTGTAGTGCTATTACGAATTTGGATCGTTTCTTCAGACCTTCCAGGAAGTATACAACTAGGTCTCGAATATCTTCAGCGTTAGGACTTTGGAATGTAAACTCTTCACCACGAACAGTAGACAGACTGAAGGTCTGTGTGAATACCTTGTTGGTTTTTTGGCTGGAAACAGTAGTTATTTCAGGGAAAGACAATTCTAATAGCACTTGTTCTTGATCATCTACAACATACACACCGGTCCAATTCACTGCTATTATGACATCGTTTTTCGGTAGATTTGGCCCAGAGTTTCTATAAGCTTCGTAGAATCTAGAGAATAATAGAGGCCACTTGAACTTTGCATAACTCACTACGTCTTCTTTCACTCGATAAGCAGGAACTTTTTCTTTTACATAATAACTCTTTTTATACGCTTGCACCACTAGAGCACCCCACCGATCAACTGCTTTTTCAACACCAGTTAGACAATAATCTGGTATGTAATTAGGCAGTAACGTGTACAGTCGTTCGGTGTTCATATCTTGTCCGTACTCGATGTAATACTGTTGAGCGGCTATCATTGCTAAGTCTTCTTCTTTATCACATCTATATTCACCGAATTTAACACCTCTGACCACTTGCTGGTAAATAAGATTGGTAGCCACTTGATCCTCTGTAGGATCGTGCCATGGAGCGAATATTTCTTTTCTGAAGAACAACCTCCATGGCGCGTTTCTTTCTTGAGCACCTTGTTCTTTAGCGTACTGTTCGCACTGTGATATTGCATCCATAACGTGATCTCCTCCACTACCGAGTGAACTGACCTTGTCGAACAAAGCAATGTATAGCGAGAAACCGAATTGGTCTCTGAGACCAATTTTATCAGATAACTGATTACACAGTTCTCTCGCAGTTGTTGCAGAGTCCGCTAACAAGGTCTTCGTGTTGCCATCCATGAAAGTTATCGGTAACATTATAGGCTTTTTCGACTTCGTTGCTTGAAGTTCTAACCACGAGGGTGGTTGGTTTCTGGTTCCATTGTTAAATGTGCGTTTCAAGCGATCTTCACAATAAGGCGCGTAGCCGGGAGGTCCCTCTCTGATGAAAGCCCGCAAGTAATTGACGAACTTCTCACTAGGAGCAAAGCATCCAACACACAACGAAAGTAAAATCCATCCTCTGGCGTGAGAGGACTTCGAAGGATTGTTTGTCAGTTGCTTACAGATCTGACAATATATTTCGTCCCTCAACTCAGCCCGTAGAATACCGTGCCCAATAATAAAATGTAATTTTTCTAGATTTGATGTTGGGCGAGATTCTAGCCACGACTGATAGCTGTCTGCTGTGTACTCCTCATCCTGGAAAAGACGTAAGATATTCATTATTATTTAAATCATCCACACACATAATTATGGTAGCAAATGAATATCATTAAGAATCAAAACCAACCTGCAACTTTCTCCTCACATCCTCTCCTAACTTGTTCTTCCTCTTCAGCGTCAAAGACACAAGCTTGTGTCTGATGGACCTCGGCTTCTGCTTGTTCAAATACGCATCAGCGTCCACGCCCATCATCTGAGCTTCTTGAAACTCCTTGGATCTGATGAAGTTCCTGCCGAGGGTAGCTGTGACTTTGGACATGACTGACGTGTTGTCTCTGTCCATTGTGTGGTACCTTGGCTCCGGTAGGTCCCCAGTGAACCGGAGTATTGTGATCCATAGTGCTTGCGCTGCCTGTTATAAGTTTTGAATGATTAATTTATCAGTCGCGTAACAACATTCTTAGTTGAATCGATTAGATTAATGACACTCGATTGCAAAAGCACTTTGGCGTTTATCATCATTTTCTTACCAGTTGGTCTCCTTGCGTATGCAGAGGCAATAATGGATGCTTCAGTGGCTTCCTCGAGTACTGATGAGTGACATTTCCTTGGAAATATGTCGCTGCGAACTTCTGGAACTTGAACTCCGATAGGTCTTCCTCGTCTTCCGATGTGGTTTGCATTGGTGTTACCATCTGGATATGAATGAAAAATCATTTTTTATAACCATTGATTGATTCAGAATAAATACTGATACAAACATCAGTTCATTGCAATGGAAACTCCAAAAGAAAACATGACTTAAATAAGAATAGGTGAGGCTGAGTTCATTGTTAAATATTCGAATGGTTGAGAATACAAACACCAGGGAACGAGTCTAAAACAGATGCTGTGAATACTGATGCGGACAATAATGAGAAAGTATCTGATCTAATCTGCAATTTATGAATTAATATACATGTGCGAAAGTAAGCCAACACTGAAGATAACATCAATATTGATAAGGACGCATTAAGTACTACAGTCTGAATGAAATCCCTAGACTGGAATGATCTCTAAGATGTGAATGATCTGATAAAATCAGAGATAGAACAGAAGAGCATTGACATGATGAACCTATAGTGTGCTAGGTAAGTAATTAATAAATTTTGATTGAATCCTGGCTGATACAATTTCTAAAAAAATTGTTCTCTGTGCCTTTTTTGTGAGCATGAATATCATCTTCGTATTTAGATAACGACCAAACACCCAAAGCACCTATTCAATATACCTAAACCAAACTTAATTTTGATTCAGGGAGAAGTAAGGGACTTTGTGAATAGTACCCATGACGTTAATAGGAATTCAGTTACTGGGGATATTATATGTTTATTTGCATTGTCTTTATTCATACAAAATATTGTCGGTTGACCTTGAGGTTTCCATTCAGGGACTGGGTAGTCAACTTTATAAAATGTTCAACGGTTGGAATGCCCCAGTGGCAAAATGTGCATATAATCTTGGTCACAAAAGTGTTTAATTTCTTCAAAGAAAAGTAGATCTTCAATAAAACCTCTTCAAATAACAATTACCTCTTGCTGATCAGCTCTTTGCTGCGGCAGATCACTGAAGACCGAGGTATCCTTGGGCGCCGGCGCCTCACTGCTGGAGTCGGGCAGGAAGTCAAACATGGCCTCCACCAGCTTGCTGTCATCCACAGGCTCGTCCTGCTTCCTCGCCGCCTCTTGGAGTAACGTCCTCTTCGCTTCCAGCTGCTTCTTCTCTTCTAGAGCCAGTTCTGCTTCACGCCTTTCCAATTCGTACATGCGTTCCTGTGGAAATAAAGTAAGACGATTGTATTATATAACATAAACATCATAACATCAAGCTTGTAATTCCCGAAAAGATAGGCAGAAGTGTATCTAATAGCACACCCACATTTCTCCAGTTGTGTTTAAGTCCCAAGTAATAGGGGCGTATTGCCATCAAACGGGCGCAAACCCAGACTCCGTGGCTGCTACTGAGAAATTCCTGATGGAAAAACTTAATAACAATTTACCAAATTGCCCGTCCAAGGAATCGAACCCCGGACCTCATGTTCGGCAGTCGTGATTGCAACCACAAGACCACAGAGGCAGTAACTTGTAATGGTTAACATAATTTCAACCATTCTTAGTTTTTACTTATCAACGGGATGTTTTATTATTATACCTAACTGTCGTAACGTTCATTTTTCTAGGTATTTCCGTGACTAGATCTAAATTCAGATGTTCAGTTCCAGGTAGACGATAATCTAGTCTCTTATCTCTTTGATATCAATAATAAACCATGTGGACAAAGATGCATTATTACACAGACTAATATCTACCCCTTCGTGACAATATAAACATAGATATATCTAGATAAGTATTATAGACTGGGAAATTAATTGTTAAGGTAGAAACGCCAGGGTAGCCCGCGAAACCAATTTTTTTAAGCCTTTTGCAATTTGCCGGTCAATGTCAGGCTGTATCATCAGAATCTGCCTAGCCTTTTCCCAACTATGTTGGGGTCGACTTCCAGTCTAACCTGATGTAGCTGAGTACCAGTATTTTACATGGAGCGACTGGCTATCTGATCTCCACAACCCAGTTAGGACTGGGTAATACGATACCCCCTAGTAAGACTGGTTGTCAGACTGGTTGTGGTGTCAGGCTGTATGTTGAATAAAATATGATTCGCGAGCGACCGTATCAAATATGGCTTTATTGTTATTATCATTAAAATCATCAATACAACCCTCTAAGTTTATTTAATCGCATTAAATGGCTACTTCATGAAAGTTCATTCCATTCAAAAACTTAAAAAAAATGGATTTCGCAGTCTACGCTGTCGCTTCTACTTAACTAATAGTCTTTCTCTGAAGGTACACAAACTCACAATAAATCCACCCACATACGACACGTCAACGTAATTGGTATCGAATGCGACATTGTTGCAAAACTTCTCGAACCACAAGTTCATCATTACGCTCCGACCACTGGGTACCACACACGTCTGGTTAACTAGAAAGATTACTCCGCATTACTACATACCTATTACGGCAGCTATCGGCAAGTTGCGGGTTACGTTACCCGCAGGGTTATTAGGAAACACAGTTGCGTTCCGAATGTGATGCAGATTATATGTGACGTCGAGCGTAACTCATTTCCATTTCATTTTTTCTCATTACAACTGTCAAGAATAATGACACCATAAAAATACTTCTAATAAACTACCGTAACTTCTGAACGCAAGAATCTGCAGCAGCAGTCACTACAACAACACTAAGATACAAAGAAGGTTTATAGTTCCCGGAAAATAGATGTCTATTTTTCGTAAATCGCTCTATTTTATGGAAAAAAAAAATAAAAAAAAAACAGCGTGGCAGTGTTACGAACACACCAATGCCCACGAAAACCTATTTAACAAAAAATATGTTGCCATAATATCCGAAGTTAACCCACACCAATCTGAATGACATTCCGAATACAACTGTGTTACAGAATAGGTACGCCCGACTACCCAACCACGGCAGTCGATTGACTGCAGCCGGTTGCACCGCTTGCGCAAGGAGACGCTCGATTGATTGGACGATATTGTTCAATCACGCAAAACTAGTGCCATCATTAATTTAACACTTGTTAGTACCTCATTACACTCGGTAATTCGTTGCGGAATTACATTTTTACAAAGTCATCATTCCTTCAAAAAGAGTGGTCGACGACTGGTCTTTCTCTTTTTGTGGGTTTGTAAGAAGAAAGATGAGAAAATGTTAAGAAGACATATGCCGCTTTCGCTTGTAGTAGTAGGTATTTAAGTAATAAGATGAAATGTCGAAAACCAGTGGCAGTCTCCCAATAATTTTGTCAAAGTGCAGACACAATTTCAATTGCCTTTTTTTCATAACCTATATTTTGTCCCACTGCAAAGGCAAAGGCGTTCTCTTCGTCTTCTCCCTCCAAACCTTGAGTATTAATAATTCTGTGTCACTATTCTAACTAGTAGGTAGTTAGTTAATTACGACTTAAAGCAGGGAATACTTGAATTTTTTGCATTAAAACTTTGCTCAAAACGTATAAAACCGGAATGATACAAAATAGGAAAGCTTTAAAAAACTTTAGCGGGAGCGACAAAACGGCGCTACGCTGTAGAAGGATACATGCTACGCCGTAGCCCAGGCGCGTAGCACGCTTTGTCAATGACAAGATTGGAATTTTACTACCTAGATTTCGTCCTAATCACAGTTTTGTTAATTATATTATTATTATTTTATACATATATTTATTACTTACCCGGAAACAGAGAAGATACCAGAGGGCCCTATAGGACAGACTTTCGTCTACTATCGGCAAGTGCAACAACGGACGCAAACATAATTCATTAACTTTTTTACTGTATTCAGTATTTTTCATTGTCACTAAACTACATTCTTTAAAAAAAACAACCTTTTGACCAAATTTTTTTTTAAACCAATCACATTTTTTTTTTTTTATGCAACGAGTGTTTTCTTTGGCAGCACACTATCTAAATGAATTAGAAATAGTATGTAAAGTCAGTCATCGATTATCTAAGAAGATAAAGCAATAGCGGCATTTTAATTTGATTTAATATTTAGTTAATTAAACTATCTATCGATCTAAGGTGATAAGGGTTGATGTAACTCTTATCGCACATATTAGAAGCATTAGATTTTTTTAACTAGCCCCAGGTTTTTTTAAATAAAATTTATTTATACCTCATTAAAAAATTGACAGTTCAGACAATTCAGTCTTTGAAATTACATTTTTTAAAACAACACCCGGGGTTCGTAAAGCTTGGAAACCTGAAACAGCGACACGGGGTCGCGGCAGACCACGTAGGAGGTAGCGTGGCGGGACGAACTGGATGTCTTCCTTGAGAATTGGAAAGAGTTAACACATAATCGTGACCGTTGGAAGGAATGGAGGGAGGCCTTTGCCCAGCAGTGGGACAATATAGGCTAGCTACAATAATAATTTAAAAAAAAACGCAAGTTGCAAATGTTACTGAATCACTCCAAGACCAAGAGTGATGTGCCTAAAATTATTTTTAACTAGCGGACGTCACGCAGTTTCACTATAGCCTATGTTACTCAGTAAAGACGTGGCTTTCTAATGGTGAAAGAATTTTTTAAATAGGTCGATAAGTTTTACAAGTTAAATTGTAACAAACACAAACAAACAAAAAATATATCTAATAATATATTTATAATTTAATAATTATATTTATATCAATCAAATATTATGTTATTATTTGTTGATGTTCTCATTGCACATTCAATGAACGTAAATGCTAAGCACCATTTGATACCATATTACTGACACTACAGTACGATATACGCTAACTACGTGAAAAAAAAACATGTTTATGAACCATGCTAATACGAGTATCATGCAAAAACATTTGACAACACGCTGCATTACTACACCGAATAATCGAAAAACAATCTATGTAATTCTTATTGATTACTACATAATAGGATTACACAATCCACTCCATAGTTTTCTACATACATATTTAATTAATATATTTACTATACAGACAAAAAAAAATATTTTGCTATGATTACATAGATTTAACGTACGATATCGATAACTTGAACATAAGTTATTAATTTACGGGTTATTATTCAAGAATAGGGTGTTTTATTATGAATCAGTCTGGGTACCTGATTATTTTTTCTTCAGAAACATTCTGGAAATGTGACCTATGGTGAATGCTCCAACCAACCCGCGAAATTCAAATTTTCTTACGTTTTTTGCAATTTGCACGCTAGTGCTACTGTGTATGTTGATTAAAATATTATTCGCGGCTGTAAGACGTACCTATTTAGTTACAGAATTATAATCATCAAAATCAAAATAATCGCAAATTGCAAAAAACGTAAGAAAATTTGAATTTCGCGGGCTACCCTGACGCTTTTACCTTAATGATCTATGGTCAAAGTATGTACCCTGTTATCGACATGAGAGTAGGTACCTACAAGATGTAAACGAACCCTGCACAAAGCCAAAAGATTCTGTACATCAAATTTATATTATCTGTAATCAAACAAAGTAACTACGCAAAAAAAATGATGAGGTATGACTTATATTTTTGGATGAAAAATCAGTTTACGGTAGGACTCAATGTAACGCACCCAAAATATTGCGCTGTTAGATTCATTGAATCGTACAGGTTCGTTCAATTTGTATTTTTTTAAAGTTGTGAATATATATTGTGATAAATAAAAAAATGGGTAATGTGTTATACATATTTGAGTAAATATCGTGTTTTGATTAAATATAAAATACTACTTACCTCTTGAAATATAAAATGGTAAAATATAAGGCGGGAGTTTTCATTAGATAATTTTTAAAAATAGTTTAACTAAGTATTCATATTTATACCTACTCTAAGTAATCTCCAAGTCTAGTAATCGTCAAGTATAGTCTATAAGTGATCTTGTTTAATGTCAAAATGGTGATTTAATCTTTTTAGCTAACATTTTGCTAATTATAAATCGTGAATATGCATTATTTTACTAGACAAAACGACATTAAAAATTAGCTATCTAATCATAAAAACAAACATTGCATCGTTTTCATTTGCAGCAGTTTTGCACTTTCATGTTAGCCGACTCGCTCATCAACATTTTAAATTAAAATGTAAAATCATCTTGATCTGATAAGAATGCTGAAAATATCTGGCATTGTACTTGAACTGCACAAAAACTGTGAACTTGTAACAATGCTAACCGAAATTATCACGGTAGATTGTTATCAAACGGAAATTGGTTCGATATCCTTTCAGTGATGTTGAATGTTGATGTGCCGTTGGAGTTTAATCACTCCAAATTACCGTTTTATTGACACCAACAGCAAATAACTCGGAAAACACTTTATTATAATCTATATCTAAGTAATTGCTTATTATTAAACTAAACTGAAATAAAATCTCATGGTCTGTCTAGTACTAATCTAGTCTAACCTAGACTGTGATCTAGTGATCCTAAGCGCGACTGCTTAGCAAGAGGTCCTGGATTCTATTCCCGGGTCGAGCAAAGTATTATCCCATCAGGAATTTCTCAGTAACACCCATCACGGAGTCTGAATCTGTGACACGTTGATGGCAGTTCGGGACATGAACATAACTGGCGAAATGTGGGTGTACTTACTATGGCCGTGTAATTATGTTATGATGCTTGATTTCAGATATCGCCGATTTTCTCTATCTACCTAACCACATCAACATTCTCTCTTACCCGATAGTTATGCTCAGCGATCTCCTTAGCCCGTGTGTTGCCCTGCGTGTGCAGACGCAGCTCCTCCTGGCGGCGCAGGCGCAGCGCCTCGGAGTGCGCGCGCGCCTCCCCGCGCATGCGCCGGTAGCGCCGCATGCACAGCAGGCGCCGCGCGTGCGACTGGATCTTCACGATGGCCCACATCTTGTGCCCGTACGAACGGCGGACTAAGTAGCCGCGGGCTGCCGCCTGTGGGAAAGGTGATAATAATATTAGACTTTAACTTTGAAAGTATTCAAAGCAGCTGTAAATATGTAATGTATGTCAGACACTGACACTACTACTACTTGCTTTTAAATACTCATGGTGTGTCGGAGTCCCTCGCACCTTGTTCATTAAAGGTTTTTGTTTTCCGAAACATCGGGAGCAAGTCCCAAATAACGACGAATTTAAAGGTTCTACAAAATGTGTAGGCATTATTTGGGCATCATCTACAAAATTGAACGTAACTCCTTGGACTGCACCTCTTATAAAACCCCTATCTACCTACCACCTACCTACCTACCTACCTTGCAGTACCATCTCTAAACCACATCCAGCATACATTTTCTTTTTAAAATTATGATGAATTATGTACGTACCTGTAAAGACACAATGTGTCCACGAAGATGCCTAAACCGATGAGCCAACACTCGTGCACGTATCAGAGCTTGCAGTCTTGCATATCCAACCTTCATCTTATTATACCTAATCCTCTGCAACTTGCCTCGCCAGTGACGCTGGATTAAAATGGCAGCCGCTCGCATCTTCAAGAACCGTCTGCGGTACACCCACCCTCGGATAGACCTCTGCAGGATTAAGATCTTTCTAGTAAGCACTCTGTCTCGTTCTTGCTCCAGGAATAAGTCGTGAGCATCCTTCAGGAAAACTTTGGTGTGCCCCAACTGGTAATCAGACTTGCCAAGGACTGTTGCACAGATCTTTGCAGTAGCCGAACGACAATCAGTCTTATGCGCAGGTGGAACGCCGGATATCAAGAACCGGTATCTCTCAACGAACTCTTTGAAGCTGTGCCTGATGGGATACCCAGCTCTCCTGATTCTGATCGTCTCCATCATACCAGAGTACCTAAGTTGTCTGCAACAAAGACCGCGGTCGAACATCATTGGTTTCTTGAATTCATTTGGTTTGATACATCGAATGAAGAACGGCTGGCATGTTCCTAATGTTCGCATCAATAAGTCCAAGGACTTCTTGAACTGCGTTGAAAGTGTCGGAGTTCGTTTCCGCGTTTCAGATCCCATGGCGATGTCATCCTGGAAGATATGCTGCAGGAACTTGTTCGTAGAAATATGAATTAATTGCAATAAATCTGCGCTAAACGTGTCTCGGTTCTTCTCGAGGAAACCTCGCGTGTCGTAAAACACAATCCCAGCGAAGTGGTTGAGTCCAAAACTAGTGTTTATATCTGACTTTGGCTTGAGGTAGTTTCTATGCAGACCGTGGGTCTTGTGTAGCTTAGCTAACATCGTTTGGTCAGTACCCTTTGGAAACTTCGACTCTTCATCAATTAAAGCCATAATATTCAGTTGTTTTAATGCGATCAGATCCAAGGCATCTTGGTTGTCAACGAATTCGATATGCTGCCAGTTGATTCCTTCATGGTTATATTCTTCTTGTTCCAATTTAAATATATGCCTAACAAAGAACTGTTGTAAGTTCTCGTTAGCAAAGTTTATACAGAATTGTTCGAAGCTGTTTTGATCAAAGTTTTCGAATCCAAAGATATCTAAGACGCCAATAGCAGTTCGCATTGTCGACTTTGGTCTGTAAATTGCAGCATTGATTTTCTTGACGATGGTTACGAATAATCGTCCATAGATACCTTTGACGAATGCGTCTCTAATGTCAACTGACTGGGTTTTGCTGAGGGTCGATATTACTGTTTCTCCATGAGCAAACAGTGTCTTTCTAGTAAGAGCGTCAATAAGCGACTGCATGGGTACGCCGAGCAATGTCGCTACCCTCCTTACATTCGCTTGTTCTATAATTTCAGTTGCATCTAAATTATCGACGACTGTTGCTTCGTATTTAATGTTACCAGTGTGTAAGACTGCAGCTAACAGTTTTAATATTTCCCATATTTCTGGCTCAGTGAATAATAAAACCTTCATGGCTGATCGTATGTCTGCGAATTCAGCAGCATCGTCTCTACCTTCACAAGTGAGACTTCCTCCCTGGAAAAGAAATACAACGTTAGGTATTTCAGGCATAAAATCTTAATATTTATGAGATCTTATTTTAACGGAAGAAGATAGTCATCTCAGGATTCCTATTTAGACACGATTATTATCAAATAAAATATGTCATTATACTAAATGACTAAAAACATTGGTATTCCTATTTTTAATCAAATATAATATTATTCCGGCTTTTAATTAAAGCGTAGTTGCCAGTCTTGTTGTTTGATAAACAATTAGTTTTGTCTTATAAACAAAAAAATATATATACACTATCTAACTACCTACTTTTAACTATTTACTTCTTGCACTGTTCAAGATGTTTTATATGCTTTTATCTACTTGTTCTTCTATATTACTTACCCCAGATAAATATCTATATTCAGACGGATCAGTCAGTTCTAACTTCTTTTTCTCTTCTTTGGACAGTCCTGCCAGCAGACAGTAGAATACATGGTAGTTCCTCTCCTCGGCCCCCTGGGAGACTATTCTAGACTTCTCTAGAAGGTACTGCTCGATCTTGGCGCCTTCGATGACACCGCCGTTGTTGAAGTGGATATCGATGTACTTGCCGAACCGCGAGGAGTTGTCGTTTCGGACGGTCTTCGCGTTGCCAAAAGCTTCTAAGATGGGATTTGCTTCTAGAATCTGAAGAAGAAATGGTCTTTTGTTTATGATAGGATTACTTTTTGTTGAGTGAAAGAGAAATGAGAATATTGGTAGCAAACAACGTTCTCTTGTTTCTGCTGAGTATTGTGATGTTCATTGTTGTTATTATTATTTTTATTAACCTGCTGTTCAATCCAAGAGTGCTTCCCACTAATCGCGGCAAGGTACTGCAGAATCAGCTTCGTTGACTCCGTCTTCCCTGCACCCGACTCTCCACTGATGACGATGCACTGGTCCTGCTTGTAACGACGCATGTGCGCGTACGCATTATCTCCAATCGCGAAGATGTGCGGAGGCAGCTCCCCGATCTTCCGCTCCTTGTACAACTTGATCTGGTCTGCCGTGTAGATCGGCAGTATTTGGTACGGGTTTACGGCCACTAAAATTGAGCCGGTGTATGTCTGAAATTGTAATTTTCTGATTAGTGATTAGTTTAAAACATTTGAGTTTCCATCATTTAGGAGTTTTAAGGCACAAGCTTATTATGGGTAGTAGGAATGACTTCGTAATTGCTGTATCCATTTTAAAAAAACTTCCAGATAATTGAAACTCATTGTCACATGGTATTAAAGCAAATGTAGGTCAATTATGCAACAATACTTCGTATGTATAACTGAAGAACAGGCAACAATACTTATTTTTCTAGTTAATCAGCTGCTTTGCTTTCAATTGTTTAAAAGACCAAAAAGTATTTGCACTAAATATACTAGCTATTTGAAAATAGAAGCAATTTTTAACAAAAATGAAAGCTGCCAGTGACATCTGTACACCCAAATGAATATGTTAATAGGTAAAGAAATACAGATACCAACGTAGAAAGATAAATTGCAGTTGTCACCTGACAATCACAGGACTGTGCGATTTCATTTAATCTTAGTTTTTTGGACCGTTGGTCAAGTAAGGCTACGTTTTTTTTTTCAGTTAATAAAGATCTACCTCTCTATTTTGATAAATTTGTGCCAAGTGGCGCCTGTCCTTGTTTAAAACCGGATTTATAGGTTTTCCCCGTCAGACCAAAAAAAGATAAATGGACATTCTCTAAAAAACGAGAATTTATTGAGTCATCGCAACTTTTGGATCAATCAAAAAGGATTAAGTTACATACAAGAATTTATTAAATCAACCAATCATGGTTCAGTATTTGTCTGTTCAGATTCTACAAATTATTATGAAATAGAAAACGATGAACATTCAGAAATCTGGGTAATATACTTAAACTGCTTGTTGATATGAAGCAAACTGTTATAATCCGCTTCATATTCATGCTCTTATGACACAATAGCCACGTTTGTAAACATTTAAATGGTTCATATCGAATGTGTGAATGGTAATATGACGACAGGGAATTAAAAGAAAACACACAATATGTTGAAATAATCATAATCATGTTGTTACTGAGGTGGTCTGGCTGGAGGCGTGACGGGACTGGACAAAGTACTAAACGAGCATATCCGTGGTAGTTTTAAAGTCGCCCCTATACCAGAGGAACTAACCGAGAGCCATCTCAGATGGTATGGTCACGTGATGCGAAGAGATGAGGAACATGTAGTCAAGACAGCATTGCAACTACCCGAACATAAGAGAGGTAGGGGATGACCCCTAGTTACATGGTGGATTAGCATGCCGAAACTTCTATTGGAGGAAGAACTGCCCGATCTGACAGCCCAGGGTAGATTGTCCTGGCGCCAGAAAATTAGGAGAGCCGACACCTCCTACCACTTGGAAGAAGATACATGTTGTAACAAAGAACGAGGTATGAAGAAGAAAGGTTCATCATACCCATTGATTAGGATCGGTGAAGAATGTCTTTTAGTTTGACTCATCTCAGTTATCATCTCAGAAATCACTTTTTTCTTAGTCATAACTACATACATCCATCTTATCTTTAAACTGTATCTTCTTTAAAGCCGTCTCTACCTTACATACACATACTTGAGGCGAAAATTTCACTACCTAGCTATTTCATGAGACTTAAACATAACTCCATGTGCTGCCCTCATAAACGAGAGACCCAGCAGTCGGTGAATTCAGGCTATGGGTGATGAGTAATGAAACATTCCTGGTGACCAAAAAACCTGGAAACCTTACCAAACCCTTTTGGGAGAACCAGCGAATGATGATAAAATTAAGTTATGAAAAGATTGATACTTACATAAATGAGATTCTCACTGTATCTTATAAGTAGATTCCTGAGGATGCCGGCTTCGTGCAGGTCGCCGAGTGATATCATGTCCTCGACGCCATGCACGGAGGTGGCGTGCATGGCCTTGATGCGTCGTTCGGGAGGCAGCCATTGCTCGTGGCCGTCGTCGTCGCGGACCCGAATGCGTCGCCCTTCGGCCGCAAGCACACGAGCGCCGATCGCTACGTCGAACTCCCGACCTGACACCGGCTCGATCCATATGTAATCGCCCTGGAAATGAAATAAGTTTCGTTTAGTATCATGGTTTAGTATCTTGTCTATACAGATAATTCAAATAGTTTCGGCTTTCCAAGTGTGGTGACCATGTGCATTAACAGATATTTGGTTAACAAACTGTAGCCTGAAAATAAATGTCCTTTCCAAATCTTGGGTAGTTAGGTTGGTAGGAGCCATACAACGTATAAGTCTTCTAAGCCTTGTCTGCTACATATATGCTACAAGAAGCAAGCGTTTCTATATTATTATTTTATAACACACCTATCGTCCGTCACGATGTCGGCCTCTCAGAATCAACACAAACGAAATCAAATGACATTTTAATGGTCTATGTAATCTTGAAATCGAAAATCAGGTTTTTGATGAGTCTCCTTTTCGGGCGAAGTAATGATGGACGACAAATGATCCCAGGAAACTAATCCAACCACTTTTTTCACAATTTCTAATCGTTTTTGCTACAAATCCTAATAGGACTGGAAAAAAAGGTTGATTTAAGAGATCAGGTTTAGACATTAGATCTCTTTAATGTCACCAGACAGCTTTCGTAAGATTGATTCCTATGTTACATTTAGTTCCTGTTTTTAAGAACCTGGTTTCTAGAAGAAGCTGACGTCTGTGCTGTTTAGGTGAGAATTAAGAGATCAATTTTCAAACACGCTTACGACAATACTTCGGGCAAATACGAGAGATACTTCATACTCGTATGGTACGTGGAATTTCAAAAACTTATGACGATGATCATCAAATAGGTACTTACACTAAAAATATTGCATTTGATAAAATAAATAAGCACCTAAAACATAATTATGAAGCATCTTGTCATGTTTATCTATCTTAGTTTCTAATTTAGGTAAATACGATTTTCACGATGAAATTTTATCGATGACATTGTTTTGCATGTCCATGTCACATATATACAATTTCCAAGATACAGAATGACCTGATCAGACATCGAAAATAGCATCAAAATTAAGACATAGGTATTAAAATGATAATGATTGGTTTTTCGATAACTATGAAGCATTAATAGTCGTACTAAAAGAAAGTCGGCGTCGAATTAGGTATTTAAGCATAGTATCAGACATTAGTAGCATCTGACATTGATTTATTTATCACTAAAGTATCAGTATCGCTATAATTTGTTTAGTGTCACGGAAGATGCCACTGTATTTCTTTACCGTCATTCGGACTTTTAGAGATGTCGTAGTGTCACGATGTATTAGGGTACTAAACAACTGTTAATTGCGAAAGCTTATCCAAAGGTCATTGTTCCGAGTCGTGGTTATTTTAATTTCTATCTAGATAAATATTGGCATATCATCTATTATCATCTGCCTAGCCTTTTCCCAACTATGTTGGGGTCGGTTTCCATTCTAACCTGATACAGCTGAATACCAGTATTATACATGGAGCGACTGGCTATCTGATCTCCACAACCCAGTTATACTGGGTAATACGATACCCTTTGGTAAGACTGGTTGTCAGACTTTCGGGACACTGACTAAACTGTAAAGACTGTCGAAGAACTACAATTGACAGCCGAGACCAACCAACCAACGGCTGAACGTGCTTTCCGAGGCACCGAGAAAACTCAGCATGTAATGGGTGGTCACCCATCAACAGACAAACCTAAGCAAGCGTAGCTTAACCTAAATGTTAGCATAGAGAAGTTATTATTCAATGAGAAATCCCAATACTTATTCATGGTCCCCTCAAAACAAAACACAATCTGAGTTCTTACCGCTTACAGATTTGATTATTTCTAACAATGTCAGATTGCTTATTGAGGTAACTTCCAGCTTATAATAAACCATACAAAAATTATTACGTGCCGCGAGTAAAAGCTAGTAACATATAAAACTTGTAATCCACTAGAGCCGGAACTAATATAAAAAACAATGGTGTGTCTGGTGTGTGTCAGTATAAAGTTATAGAAAGTCGGCCGCGTCCCTGTTGCGAGCGCGTCAATACCAAGCGATGACTATCTTAATTAATTGTAATGCTTATTCTTAAATGTACATCTTTTTTTATTACTTAATTGACGTTACGTGGATCTTTGAATATAGAATCTTCTTTTAGGTGTGGCGTTTTCTTTTTTTTGGGGAAATAATCTATAGTGGTATGGGCCGCTTATTATTTTAATTCGGGACGACAGTTCACTACATTATTACTTAATTACATTTATATTGACTGCGGTAGCAATTGAATGGTTTATTGAGTAATCTTGATGCGTAATAAATAGGTACCTACCTATTAGACATACAATAGGCGAGACGACAAAAAAAACTAATTAGTCCGTCAGTTAGATTAGATAATCAAAAAATATTTGACCCGTGTTTTTTCTTTTGTTACGTAAACCAAAATTGACGAAGATATGACGCTTTTAAAATTCTCAATACGTCACGCCTAGGTATAATTTTTAGCTAGTTCTGACGTTAGTAAAAAAGCATGACAACAGAGCCCAGTAACTTCAAGAAAACTGGTGTGGATTATCCAAGTATGTACACCTTGGTAGATATTACTACATAATATAAAACAAAGTCGCCCGCCGCGTCTGTCCCTATGTATGCTTAGATCTTTAAAGCTACGCAAATGATTTTGATGCGGGTTTTTTAAATAGATAGAGTGATTCAAATAGCTCTCAACTTAGCATCTCAACAAATAACTTGAGTTCTGCTTGCATCCAGCATAGTTCCACAGTTCCTGATAGTTTATAACGATTGTTCAATTCTTTTGCCCTTAAAAATCCAATTTTGAAAATGAGATGCCAACTTCACATAATATGTGAAGTGCCAAAGAAGTCATATTATGACATGCAGCATCTCATCATATTAAAGGTTTTTCAGAATCGAGGAGTTGTTTTAAACATAGTTCTATACCTCCTGATAGATTGTAACAATAGTTCTGTTGCATTACCGTCAAAATAGCAATTTTGAAATATGCTGACGTCATAGCATCTCACAGTATTTTCAGAGCTTTAACACCAAGGAGTTGTAAAGCATAGTTCTATACACCCTGATTGATTTTAAGCATAGTTCCGTCAATTTGCCGCCAAAGTCGCGATCCCCACCGCGATTTCAAACGTATAAAAATATGGTTATTACCAATGCTATAAATACGCCTACTACTGCTGTAGGACACACCACACTACAAGTTTTAGCGAAAAACAAAAAACCAAAAAAAAATGTGGTGACCGGTTACTGACAGTTCTGACCAGCATCTCAGCCGTTTTCGTTACCTACGCTATAAATACGTCGAGTACTGCAGTATTCCGCTTTCAAAACACATCACATTACAAATTTTTGCGAGAAAAACCAAAAACCGTGTCAGGTTAGCTTTGGTTACCATTAACTGACAGTCCTGCCCAGCATCTCCGCTGTTTTCATTACCAATGTTATAAATACGCCTAGTACTGCGCAAGGACACACCACACTACAAGGTTTAGCGAGAAAAATCAAAAACGATGTCAGGTTAGTTTTGGTGACCGTTTACTGACAGTCCTGCCCAGCATCTCCGCTGTTTTCATTACCAATGTTATAAATACGCTTAGTACTGCGCAAGGACACACCACACTACAAGGTTTAGCGAGAAAAATCAAAAACGATGTCAGGTTAGTTTTGGTGACTGTTTACTGACAGTTCTGCCCAGCATCTCAACCGTTTTCGTTACCTACGTTACAAATACATCTACTACTGCAGTAGAACAGACCACACTACAAGTTTTAGCGAGAAAAATCAAAAACCATGTCAGGTTAGCTTTTGCAGGATCGGCGTGCCTCACCCAGCTTAGAGTTAATATTACTAACATAGTTTATAAGTTTTCATTGTTACTAACAAATACATTTCTAAGTTAAATTATTCATTATTATTAAGATACTAACAATATTAACCTAATACTTAAGCATCATTGTTACTAATACTACTAACAAAACTATGGACATCAGTCTGAAATAAAGTTTAATTTATTTATTTATTTATTTATTTATTTTGTTACCATTAACTGAAAGTTTTGCCAGCATCTCAGCTGTTTTAATTACCAATGCCATAAATACGCCTAGTACTGCGCAAGGACACACCACACTACAAGGTTTAGCGAGAAAAATCAAAAACGATGTCAGGTTAGTTTTGGTGACTGTTTACTGACAGTTCTGCCCAGCATCTCAACCGTTTTCGTTACCTACGTTACAAATACATCTACTACTGCAGTAGGACAGACCACACTACAAGTTTTAGCGAGAAAAATCAAAAACCATGTCAGGTTAGCTTTTGTTACCATTAACTGAAAGTTTTGCCAGCATCTCAGCTGTTTTAATTACCAATGCCATAAATACGCCTAGTACTGCGCAAGGACACACCACACTACAAGGTTTAGCGAGAAAAATCAAAAACGATGTCAGGTTAGTTTTGGTGACCGTTTACTGACAGTCCTGCCCAGCATCTCCGCTGTTTTCATTACCAATGTTATAAATACGCTTAGTACTGCGCAAGGACACACCACACTACAAGGTTTAGCGAGAAAAATCAAAAACGATGTCAGGTTAGTTTTGGTGACTGTTTACTGACAGTTCTGCCCAGCATCTCAACCGTTTTCGTTACCTACGTTACAAATACATCTACTACTGCAGTAGAACAGACCACACTACAAGTTTTAGCGAGAAAAATCAAAAACCATGTCAGGTTAGCTTTTGTTACCATTAACTGAAAGTTTTGCCAGCATCTCAGCTGTTTTAATTACCAATGCCATAAATACGCCTAGTACTGCGCAAGGACACACCACACTACAAGGTTTAGCGAGAAAAATCAAAAACGATGTCAGGTTAGTTTTGGTGACCGTTTACTGACAGTTCTGCCCAGCATCTCAGCTGTTTTCATTACCAATGCCATAAATACGCCTACTACCTCGCAAGGACACACCACACTACAAGGTTTAGTGAAAAACCAAAAGCAAAAAAAATGAAGACCGTTTACTAACAGTTCGGCCTCGCATCTCAGCCGTTTTAATTACTAATGCTATAAATACACCTACTTCTGCAGTAAGACACACCACACAACAAGTTTTAGCGAAAAACCAAAAAATATGGTGACCGTTTACTGACAGTTCTGCCCACCATCTCAGCCGTTTTCATTACCAACACTATAAATGCGTTTAACCTAACCTCTTTGCATTTATAGAAATCAGATAAGATGCTGGGTCGAACATGGTTACAGATTATATAATAGTTCTATACATAGTTCTTGGTGGAACTATTTAAAAAGTTATAGCATATCGACACTTTCTGTCTTTTTTCGTGTTTACGCCAGAACAATTGCTGTGTCACGTTGAAACGGTAGATTGCTTTATACATATTTGTTGTGTTTCTCTCAAAATCAGAAAAACTGCAAAACTGTGAAACAAAAAAAAAAGTCATAGTTAGACCTCATAGCACATTTAAGTGTATTGTTTGTTTTTTTGCTTGACATCCGACATTCACTAGTACCTATCACTAGTCCAGTGTTTTTAAGGTGCAATTGACAGCTGTGGAATTTTTATTTTCTTACTCTTTCCCAGATCCAACGGTGAGGACGTGGTAAGGTACCGATCTTTTTTTTTAATAGTTGTTTATTTATATTTAGATTTTCCTAGGTACCTACTTGTTATTTTTTTCGTTTTTAATTATTTAACATGATTTTGGTTTTGGTAGTAAGTATTGATTTTGGTTAAATATTGTCCATAAATATATTATATTTGTATTTACGCTTGATACACCCCACTAACGCTTAACGGTAACGTTGTATGTAATAGGTTTTTTAGTAGTTTTGTATTTTAAAGTTTTTTTTTGTGATTTTTGTTACTTTTGATATGTATATTTTTCTCGGTATGTTTTATTCGTTTTTAATTTTTATTATGATTTTGGCGTGATAAAGGTAGTATTGATTTTGATTAAATAATGTTCGTAATATTTCTGTTTTAACGCTTGAAACACCCCACCAACGCAAAGTATTTTATAGTTTTTTTTGTGCTTTTTGTTATTTTTTATATTTAAATTTTTCTCAGTAAGTATGTTTTAACGCGACACAACAATTGTTCTGGCGAAAACACGAAAAATGACAAGTATAGTGTCGATATGCTATAACTTTTTAAATAGTTCCACCTAGGACCATGTATAGAACTATTATATAATCTGTACCCATGTTCGACCCAGCATCTTATCTGATTTCTTTAAATGCAAAGAGGTTAAATTCGACGCATTTATAGTGTTAGTAATGAAAACGGCTGAGATGCTGGGCAGAACTGTCAGTAAACGGTCACCATATTTTTTTTGGGTTTTGGTTTTTCGCTAAAACATGTATTGTGGTGTGTCCTACTGCAGTAGTAGGTGAATTTATAGCGTAGGTAACAAAAACGGCTGAGATGCTGTGCAGAACGGTCAGTAAACGGTCACCATATTTATTTTGGTTTTTGGTTTTTCGCTAAAACTTGTAGTGTGGTGTGTCTTACTGCAGAAGTAGGTGTATTTATAGCATTGGTAATGAAAACAGCTGAGATGCTGGGCAGAACTGTCAGTAAATGGTAACCAAAGCTAACCTGACATGGTTTTGGATTTTTCTCGCTAAACCTTGTAGTGTGGTGTGTGCTTGCGCAGTAGTAGGCGTATTTATGGCATTGGTAATGAAAACAGCTGAGATGCTGGGCAGGACTGTCAGGTAATGGTAACCAAAGCTAACTGACATGGTTTTTGATTTTTCTCGCTAAAACTTTTAGTGTGGTCTGTCCTGCTGCAGTAGTAGATGTATTTATAGCGTAGATAACGAAAACGGCCGAGATGCTGGGCAGAACTGTCAGTAAGCGATCACCATATTGTTTTTTGGTTTTTTGTTTTGCGCTAAAACTTGTAGTGTGGTGTGTCCTACAGCAGTAGTAGGTGTATTTATAGCATTGGTAATGAAAACAGCTGAGATGCTGGACAGAACTGTCAGTTAACAGTAACCATATTTTTATATTAAGCCATGTGGTATCCGGCAGAGTAGAATAGAACCAACCCATTACACTCACGGGTGTCGTATAAGGCGACTAATGTCTGAGGCAGAACACCTTGCGCCTCCGTAGACCAGAGAATGGGCAGCAGCGTTTTCTGTTAGTCTTTCATCACTGCGATCTCCAATCCGCCTGCCAAGCGTGGAGATTACGGCAAATTCCTCCCATCATGGGAGAGGCTTATGTCCAGCAGTGGACGTTATGGGCTGTTGTTGTTGTTGTTGTATATTTTTATACGTTTGACGCGACTTTGGCAGAAAATTGACGGAACTATGCTTAAAATCAATCAGGGTGTATAGAACTATGCTTTACAACTCCTCGGTGTTAAAACACTGAAAATACTGTGAGATGCTATGACGTCATATAGGAAGTTAGCATCTCAGGTTCTAAATTGCTATTTTGACGGTAATGCAACAGAACTATTGTTACAATCAATCAGGAGGTATAGAACAATGTTTAAAACAACTCCTCGATTCTGAAAAACCTTTAATATAATGAGATGCTGCGATGTCATATGTGAAGTTGGCATCTCATTTTCAAAATTGGATTTTTCAGGGCAAATGAATTGAACAATCGTTTTAAACTATCAAGAACTGTGGAACTATGCTGGATGCAAGCAGAACTCAAGTTATTTGTTGAGATGCTAAGTTCACAGTGATGTGATCCAAGAGGAAGGGTTTAGTACCTATATAATTAGCGGGCGGGCGAAACCGCGGGCATCGTGCAGCTAGTAGGTAATATGACGATCTTGATGATAAAAATCTCAGAATGTGGCAGTTTAGATAACCTCTGTAAACTTACCTAGTATTACTAATCGTATGATTCAAGTGAATGGACCATGGTGTAGTGACCGAGTTGACTGAATCATAATGTAATTATTTCCTATTATTATTAGTTTACTTATTTAAGTATTCAGTACGTCGTTACTTACCTACTACACACTTTAAATGACAATAACTAACACATAGTATGAATTTTAGTAATAGTCACGATAGTTACCTCAAAAAAAATGGTTTCCATAGCAACATCCATGGTTTCCGTGACATCACAGCAGCAAATAATGGCAAAAACAAAATCAATTCGACATAACCTCTGTGTAAGATGTGTCGAATTGTCGATCGATAAGTTTATCTATAACTGACCGCGATTCTCTCGGGGCATTCAGTAGTTAAGTTTAATACGGTTATCAATCACCAGAACCATTCGTTCATTGAGTGGAACTTGATTCATAGAACGTGTCGTAAGAGTTATTCATTGACGAACGTCGATATGAAGTTTCGTTGAATGAAATAATATTAATTGACGATTTACTTTGATATTTCTTTTGGGTAATTGGTTAAGGCCCTTCTAACCCTAAAATTAGCAACTCTATTTGTGGTGGTTCAAACTTCGTTTGAAATACTGTTAGAATAAAGTTCTAATCAGCTTGCATTACAAAGCGGTTGTTACGTCAGTCACTGCGGCCGAATAGTGCGAAATGAGTGGTTTTTTGCGATTTACAAAAAATCTATTGATTGGACTAAAAAAGTAAAACACACAAGACCTGCTTTATAGTTAGTTCAGTTAGTATGCCAAGTTTCATGATCTAATTTGAAGTACTTTTTGAAAAGTACTAAGGTAACGTACGAAGTACTTGTTTATTATTCGATTTGGAGGTAACTTTGGATTTTTTTTCTATCGAGAAAAGTTTATGGAATCGTGTTTTCGTCACACATAGTACTTAGCATTAATCTTCAACTTTACCATATAATTAATGCTGCAGTATTTTAGGCGTAACGGAGGATCATGCTAAGCCATTTGAGGGGGGTATAGGCCCTTACGTGAAAATATGTCTTGGAACTCATTTTTAAGTTCAGTAGGAAGGCCCAATAATTACAATGTTGACGCTGGAGAAATATGTCCTACCTCTCACAGTCTGGATATAACCTAGTAATGTCATCATTAAGTTGAACTTCGTATAAGTATCGACTCTGGAACTCTGGAATCCACAGTCGCACGCATAGACTTTCGAATTAAAATCACTTCTGCTGTTGTCAGGCGTCCATCCTAATTCTTCTGCTTATTAACATGAATATAACATAACATCACGCCAGTAAACCCAGATAGGTTAGGCATATACCTAATAGTACACCCCCATTTCGCCACTTATGTTTAAATCCCATGTCCTAGGGCTGAGGCAATTGCTATCAACCGGGCACACATCCAGACTCCATGGCTGCTACCGAGAAATCTTCTGCTTATTCTTAATATGAATTAGTATTTTTCATGATACCGATAACTTCATCGAATAACTGTGGAGGTTACATCTCCACAGTATCTACATACCTACATGCCTGTAACCTGGGGTAAGTACTAAAAACGTTCGTTGGGAAATAGTCAATTGATTCGTGGAACAAAGCGTAGCAAACGGATGCAACATGATGTTTGTTGGTGTTACTAAGATAGGAAAAAGCTGCTACCTCTTTTGTTTCAGCTAAAGTAAGGTTACAATTGATACCTAACATCCGGTTCTGAATAGAGTATTTAAAGTTGAGAACATGTTAAGTTTTAAGGGAAATTTTAAGTAAATTGCTAGAGTTACTTTAGCATTGAAATTCAAAATTTCTCAATATGCAATAAATTTTTAATTTCGGGCCGCATTGAAGGAACTTAAACTGAAACCGGGTGTTTTCTCATATATCATCTGCCTAGCATTTTTCAAACTATGTTGGGATCGGCTTCCAGTCTAACCGGATACAGCTGAATACCAGTATCCTACATGGAGCAACTGCCTATCTGACCTCCACAACCCAGTTAGTACTGGGTAATACGATATCCCTTGGTAAGACTGGTTGTCAGACTTTTTGGGCCACTGACTACCTGTAACGACTGTCAAAGATTTACAAATGACAACTGGGACCAACTGCTTAACGTGCTTTTCAAGGCACGGAGGAAACTCAGTATTTAATGGGTCGCAAAACCTCAGACCAACCTAGGTAAGCACGGCTTAACCTAAAGATCGACCCGAGCGTCTGTTATTATTTAGCCACGAGCTAAAGCTAAGCTAAGCTAATTAAGGAAAATCTTAAGAAAACTTGGAATGGCACAGTCACTAGAATCAAACAGTTTTGACTGCAGTAAAGAGAAGTTAAATAATTAAACGTTAGGTTGGGGACGCCCTCAGGGTCGATGGAGCAATGATCTTCGCAGAGTCACAGGGAGGCTGGTAGCAACAGGATGAGATTTGCCAAGAATCGAGTTGAGTGGCGTGCGGTTGAGGAGGCCTGTTGTTCAGCTGACGATGATGAAACAGATGAAATGAAATGAAATGATGTTTATTTTTGCAAGTAGGTTCTTACAAACACTTTTAAACGTCATTTTTTTTAAACTAGATGGGGCCTGTGTTTCGTACCTGACTACTCTGAGAAGAAACAGCCGAAACAAACTCAGAGGTCATAGTCTCTTTTGAAGTCCAGACATAATCTTGTTCAAGATGAGGACTATGCAGATTAGTGTCTGAGATGGTCTTTTGAAGAAAGAACCACACAGATTTGAGTGGACCTGTCCAGTCAGTGCAAGCATTTGTCAGTTAAGCATCGTGTAGCTCGACTTATAACTCAAGGAGCTCAACGAAACGACGAACAATACCAAAGAAAGGACATTTGGGTAGGTCGCTTATACCTAGTACCTACTCAAACTGCCAGACAAAGATGTTTTGTCTTGTATCAAAACAGTTTTTCTGTAGATAGAGCTGATGTATGGCATGATTAATACAAAGCGCCCGTTTTTGCCGCCGTCGCCGGCACCGTCGCCTTCTCAACATTTTCGATAGCGTGGACCACTCTTGTTTCTTACATCGAACAATTGTCACGCATCCTAGTTTTAGCGACCTAATTGTAATATTTTTTATTAATTGAATAGCTTTAAGCAAAATTATATCGGTTTCCTTTTACTTCCTTCTGCAGCCGAACGTAATTGGCGGCCTGTTGTCCAGCAGTGGAGTGCTGTAGGCTGACGATGATAAAACATAAATAGAGTTGATGGATGCTACTGAAAGTGCCAATCTCATCGCAACATTTTGGACCGTTTTGATTTACACTGCCATCGACGCACTAAGAAGGAGTAGATAGATAGAGATACTATTTGGTACACCTCTGAACAACCCTTCGGGAATTACAGTCGTGATGTTATGTTATAAATAATAGTTATCAAAATTATATTACAACCACCAGCTTATCAAGTAATTTACACATCATTAGCAATTCAACTGAACTCACAGTCATCACTAATGTCGAATACAAATTTAATATGAATACGGCATGTTCTTGTTTAGGATACTTTCTGTACCGGTTTATTAAATTATATTGCTTTCTAAATAATGTATGGTCTTCGCTTGTTAGAAGAAAGTGAGTTTTGAATGTTAATATTAAGCAGAAACTATAGAAAACTTGACATTTACAACTTGTATATAAATATGAACTCTTGTCTATCTGTTTAACATAACCCAAGCTGCAAACTGTCTGGCTTTTTAAATTGGATTGAGTTTAGACAAAACTAAATGAATTACCGATGTCAAAATTCTATGTTGAGTCATTAACAATGAAGAGGTGAATATCCTAAAACAGTAATTGGATTGACGTCGAGTTCGAAATGTTTCAGGATTTTCAGCAACCATCATGATAAAACATTGTCAGTTGCACCCTACAAAGTCATCAGTAAATAGTTATTTATTTTATTTTATACTATTGGGCAACTTACAGCTAATATAGACAATGTTCTTAAACAACAATGATATTCTAATAAACAGATATGTTATACACCTACAAAACCATCGAAAAAAGTGTTCCGCGGGGTAGAGCCAGCTCACATACACGCAGTGACGCAGAATAAAGGCAAAACGAGCCAATTGGCCCGTTTTCGAATCTTTACGATTGCGCGCTCACAACATACTCGTAAGTATCTGTTTATTAGACTATCATTCTTAAAACAATACGAATTTGAAGGGTCGGTTACTTAGGCATATTAATATATCATCATCTGCCTAGACTTTTCCCAAGTTTGTTGGGGTCCGTTTCTATTCTAACCGGATAAAGCCGACTAGTATTTTTCATGGAGCGACTACCTATTTGACCTCCATATCCGAGTTAGTACAAGGTACTTCGACTTAGGCATAATAAGTAATTGTTTTTATCGTCAAGTTCCGCTAAACATTAAAAAGTAATGTTTTCAAAACCTCGCACATTAATCTCTGCGTTTTAAGAATCTGCAATGTCATTGCGATGTTATCAATGGAACAACCGTTAACAATAACTATCTAACTGCAACTTTTATCGTTAAACAAATACTACAAGAAGTGAGCTTACATTTATAGTTACAGGAATTATAAAACATGAGTACATTACGGCCTCAATTATTACAGTTACAACATTTTTAAAAATAGAAAAGTAAAAATTTGCTAAAGTTTTGTAAATCTGTGGTCACCAAATTCGTTTATCGAATTTTGGAAACATCTTGAAAATTAGTAATGTGAGCCGGAATACAAGACTTATCAAGGATCATCCATCAATTTTTTAAGACAGCTGCCACATGTAGTAAACACGAAAATGCGACCACGACATTTCTAGTATCCGCACTGCAAGTACGTAGCAATCGATAACGATCGAATCGATACGATTCGATAAATCCGACTTTTCGATTGGTTAAAAACTCATTTTATCGAGAATAACTGTCAGATTTATCGAATCGTATCGAATCGAGTGCTACGTACTTGCACTGCTGTATTGAAAGTTTTGCAGACTACAATGACGGAAGGACCAGTCCAAAACATTGACTAAGCGACGTCGTTCCATTTATGCAACTCCTTGACAATTTATTAGGACAATAAACAGATTACTGAATCGATATGAAGCGAGTTGGTTTTGAAACCCGGGCTTCGGTCCTAGTTTCGCTCCCACTCACGGCACTTTACGAGGCATTGTGTCCACTCTCCCTCTCGTTTTGGAAGTTGACCAGCTCGCCTTGCCCTTTTCTGCTTACTGCCTAACACATAGTCGGGTAACACATACCTACCTAGGTGGTATTTAGCAAGGCTGGTATTGTTGGATTAGTATTTTGTATTTTTTTTCTTTTTGGCATGTCCTTCGTTCATAAACAATCCACTGAAGGAGTCTAGTGAATAGTATAGTACCTAAAAGAAATAAACACATAGAAAAAAAATGACAATTAAAACAATACAATAAACAAAATAAATTTATAGAGGTGCCAAGCTAAAAATAAAAAAAAAACACGGCCAAGTTGCCAATGAGAAACCAGTTTTTTGCAATAATTCCTTTTACGAAAAGCAGAATAATTTGATGGTTCCTCCCAGTTATCTGAGTTAACTCTAGTTTTAATAATATTGGCTTATGCTAGCGCCATTTTTTGGCCATACAATTTTGATGGTTTGGACGAACAGCAACTGTTCTGTATAATCTGAAGCAAATATTTAAATTTGACTCGATTTAATTATGGATTCAATTTACGTTACCGGATGTAGCCACTTTTATTGTGCTTATTCGTAGCCCTACAATGTGAAATGTCTATCATAAATCACGTAATTTGTGATTGGTTGTCACACCCGTGAATTAGTTACCTCATTGACCCTATGGAATCATTAGAAATTCTCAAATTGACGTTTTCCAAAATGAGAATGAATACTTTGACTTCGCTATGTGAGAGTATATATGGATACTTGTATAGTGTGTATGCATGTATACGTATCGGTCAGCGAGGTGAACGCCCTCAGTGCTGGATTCTGTGGCGGGCTGACGGAATGTGTTGCCAAACGCACTGATCGGAACTCGGCGAGAATGTACCGCTTTGGGCGCAAGTAGGTAGCTCTAGCTCACACTGCGTCACCGACCACGGTGCCGACAATCAATTTTTTTTTAATTTTATACGCGGAAGTAGCAGCTTTTGACAGCTAAACTCTTTTAACAAGCAATCACATTAAAATTGCCAATTATTTAATTTTATGTTCGATTCCGTCTGTTTCGAAAAAAACACGAGTGTTTCATTCAGTGTGGCTGCATCAATTCGTTTAAAATTTTAGTTTAGTTCGATTTTCTCCATAAATGTAATGCGGCTCATACCAATTTTTCAGCATTTAAAATCGTCTAACGGCACTCATATTTTAAGAAAATAAACATAAATTAGCAAATAAACTAACCTTTTTAAAATGTAAAATGGGTAATCGAATTTTGTATAGTCATAGTTTTCATCTGAGTCGACAAAACGAGACGTGGTCTAACTAAAGAACCCATAGTATCTTGACTCCGACAAAATCCTTCGAAGGAAGTTAATGAATACTTAGCTCCTTAATGACAATACAAGTCAGTATCTCTGGCCATTCATGTCAAGTTATACACCTTGAACTCGATCTCGCAGTAAAATTGCTGCCGTCTCGACATCTAAGCGGTATCCGGTTTGCTAGTTTACATCCATAATTTTATGTGTGAGCCACAAAACTGGAAGCTATCTTCGACAGGCTTTCTAAAGATTTCGACTTAAACACCATACTTACTTACGAAGGTGTTTGTTTACACTCGGAAAAACTTAACTAATACTCAAGCTGACTGCCTGTATTATGATGAAGGCACTTGTCAAAGAAAACTTCAATAAATTTCTGAAACTTTCTTTGATTCATAGATTAACGTCTTAAAATATTTAATTAATATTATTATTATTTATATATATATATTTTTTTTTAATACATATACTTTTTTTTTTCGTTGACTCGTTACGTTCATCTCTAATATGAACTGAAATACCCAATCTAAAGAAATTACATGTCATTCCCAAAAGTCTTTAAGAACATCTTTATTAAATTGTAAAAATGAGTAATTTTATAGCAGTATTGGTATTTTTATCACTTTGTTCAAGTTTAAGTTGTTTGAACAAAATTTTTGTCCCAACATTTGGGTCGGAATAATTTGGTCCTTCGGGCCAAATTTACAAAACTATTCACATATGACCAAAAAATGCAGTTTGTTAATCTTAGCTAACTAGACGTTGGTTCTTTAGTGCATTATGTTAGAGTAAACGTACCCTGGTAACGATCACCATGATGTCGGCGGCATGTGGTCACCAGCACGATCTGAAACAAGCAATTAACCATTTTTATTCACCATACAGGGGAAGATAATGACGAGTATACAATAAGCTCGTCCCCTGTTACATGGGACTTAAATAAAAAAAAATATAAAATATTAAAGAATTAAAAAGAAAAAAAAATACCAAAATACTATAAACGTAAGTAAAATATTTTAACCCAAGGAGTGTTTGTTGCGTTGGGGGACCGCTATGACCCCCCTGGCAACACCCCCCGGTTTGCCGTTTCCGGAGCTATGATACCACAGACGAACACACTGATTCACACTTCAAACTCCTCTTTTTTGGTCGGCGGTTAAACATGTGGTAGGGTACATACTACAGGGTAAACACTATAAGGTGTAATAAATAAAAATAAAATAAATATCGCTGGACATTAACACACAGCGCCATCTAGTGCCACACTAAGCAACGAGGCTTGTGTCGTGTACACCAGATAGTTGATATACCACATAGATACTTTTTGTTTGTAAATACATACTTATTATACATATAAACATCTATGACTCGGAAACAAATGTCCATGCTCATCACACAAACATTTGCTCCAACCGGGATTCGAACCCGGGACCCTTCGTAAGGCAGCCTCACTACTGCTACGCCATTCGGGTCGTAATCTTTAATAGTAGATTATGCAATGATCTTGTATACACTACAATTGTACCCACAATGTAGAACAAAAGGGCTGCATTCATAACACCATTGTTTTATGTCGATTAGTACTCTAGACCCCGAGAGGTTCTCATAATCAGATATGTAGGCCTATTACGTATCTTTCTGATATCCAGTGACTATCAAGCTTCGGTTCTACACCGAACTTTGATGACAACCGTGAATGTCATAATATTGGTATTACGTATTACGCAGAATGGATATCACTTGATGGTGACTAACAGCCGTGTAACGTCTTTCACGAAAGCCACTTCAAACACAGTTGTCATCAATTTGATGTCCACTATGCTTACATAATCGCAATATTAGAAGAATTGATATGAAAGCGCCTGTCAAAATGAGTTACGGTGACTATCAGCCACGATGGGCACCGATGACGTCATATTTGATCGCGACAGGTCATACATATTACGAAACTAACCTTTTGACAGTTATTTGATGGACATTGAGCCCAGTTACTATCATTTCGAGCTGTCAACAGAGATACGTAATAGGCCTGCAGATCGTAAACATGCATTATCAACTGTGCTGCAAGAGACATTAGATGTCTTTTAAATAGCAAATTTGAATGAATGAGTGAATCTTCAATGACTTAAAGTTTTTACAGTATGCATTTGATCACGTCAAGTTACGTCATGATGTCGATAGTTGCTTCTTCTACTTCAAGGAAGTTTCTTAGTCACAACTATTTATAGAATCCGTTTTTATGCCTTTTGCATCTTATTGAACACTTCTTCAATGTTAATATTATTATAAGAAGAAGATATACTACACTGGCCTGCAAAACTAAGTACTACACTTTTAAAATATTTTTTTCTAAACTATAGAAGTTGGAGATTTAAAATAAAAAACGTTTTATAGCAAATTTTATTAGCTTTATTAGTTTTTATGTACAAAATTAAACTATTTTTCGAGTCCTTTTTGTTTCGAAAGTATATCATAAATAAATATCGCTGGACATTAACACACAGCGCCATCTAGTGCCACACTAAGCAACGAGGCTTGTGTCGTGGATACCAGATAGTTGATATACTACACACCACCTACTACCTACTATACTATCTTTTGTTTGTAAATACATACTTATTATACATATTAACATCCATGACTCGAAAACAAATATCCATGCTCATCACACAAACACTTGCTCCAACCGGGATTCGAACCCGGGACCCTAAGAACGTAAGGCAGCCTCACTAGCGCTGCGCCATTCGGGTCGTCAAAAATATCTTGTGTAAGTACTTAAAAAGTTATTGCAATTTTTGAAAGTGTGATACTTAGTTTTGCAGGCCAGTGTAGATAAGGTTCTATTACAGAAAATAAGAAGATCCTACATACAGTTTCCAGCCGCATTTAGTACATTACTGCAGAATCCAGTAAGTAAGCCTTCCTGGCCAAGTATGAGTTAACCGGACCTCACCTGCGGTTCGGTCCGGTTATATACGAGGCCAGGATGTCTTTCTTACTGGATGAGGTTTGTATAATGCTTTTCTCAACAATGAAAGAAAGTTTAACAACAAATTCGTTTAATTAATATTGAAGGTTACATTCATATTAGGGCAATTACTGATAGATATTGTGATCTATTTACCGGGGGTATTTATATTTGTTTGTTGTACATCTTGATTAATGGACTCTTGGCTGGCAGTAAATTATTGTTTTTGAAACTCCATGTTAATTTTAGAATGGAAAGTTTTAATCCAACATGATTTATAAACTGAAATTACTAAATACAAACATAAAATCCCACACTATACTTCTACAACATTACTAAGTACAAAACGCAACGTGCATACTTTTTCAGACTATAAAATGACTGTTTATGGCTCCAAAAATATATGTATCTCATGAAATGTCATACCAAAAAGAGAGGTAGATATATATTTGGAACCTCCCTCCTATAACCATGTTATAATGGCTAAACTCTAGTCTGTGTCTGGTACTATGTTTTTTTTTCTAAGCAAATCTAAAGAGGATGACCGATCCAGTAAGTAAATTACATACTTACTGGACAGTAGGAGATTCCAAATTTAAAATCTCGCTTCTAACTGGACAGTTGTGAATAAGTCTCCGGTAGAGTTCACTTTCTGGATACTTTTTAGAGATGTTATGGCAACAAAACATACCATTTTTGAGAAAATAATATTTACAAGCATGATTGTCATCTTCACCTTCCTGCCCTTATCACATGTTACCTATGGACGGCGCAACACGTTTTTTTCTTCTATACTCCTCTGTCAACCGTCACGCTATCAGTTACTCCTTTTTAGGGTTCCGTAGTCCTGACAAGGAACCCTTAAAGTTTCGTCATGTCCGTCTGTATCTGTCTGAGGTTTTGCTAAGAGACCGTTAGTACTAGAAAGCTGTAATTTTGTAGAGGTGTGTATATCAATTACGCCGACAAAGTGGTAAAATAAAATTTTGGAAAATTTTGGCTCCCCCCTACATGTGAAGTGGGGATCAATTTTTTTTTGTCGTTTATCCAATTTGTGGGATATCATTGAATAGGTCTTTTAAAATGACTTAGGGATTGCAAAAACTATTTTTTGATTTAATACTCCATTTACGAAATATTAAACTCCAAAGTGCAAATATTTGTTTCAGTAGGGCGCGTCCCTAAAGCCTCTAAAAGCTAAACTGCTGGCTTGAAAAATCTGGAAAAATTCATGATGTTAGTAGTAGTACATTTCATGAACTTTAAAGTAAAATTATAGCGGTTAAGATAACTTTATTAGTTTAGCAGTAATACAAAAAATAGTCGTTGAACTTGGGTGTTGGATAATTTTGTACCAAATACCAAATCCTTAGAATAAATCGTTTTTTAATGTGATAAAGACTATTACGGAAGCCATAAACGCGTGGTCCGACACGCATTTGGCCGATTTTTTCTTTCATTATATCATTAAATTAAAATTATTGAAATGCCTCCAAACACATTTATCAACAAAAGAAAGACTTTCATTCAGAATTATGAAAACAAATAAAAACAAACATGTTTTAAAAAAAAAACCTCGTGAAGTCTTCAGAATAAAAATAAACCTTGTGACTTTTGGTCTTTAAGTGCTGAACGAATGTAAAACCAAGGTTTTCCTGCAAGTGAGTAAGACCGCTTCAAGATTTCAATTTAAGTGTAAATAAATGACTTCTTTTACACAGTTCCGACAGATGTTACTTAATACCAGTAATAATATGATACAGAATGTGGGTGATAGCTAGAAATAGCACAATAATTATATACATTAAGCACCACAGTTGGACTCTTCAACTCATTCACATAAAAAGAAAACACATTACTATAATAATAACAAATGTCAAGGGAACGAGAGTAATTGCAGTAATATCGCAGCCATTTTTGCAGTGAATTGTTTAATAACAGGAGCTGTGGTATTGCTACAAAAAAAAATGCAGTCGGACATGGCAAAAATGAAGAAACCCATAATCAAAATCATTTTATTCTTATTTATGGAGTTTTTTTTGCTGTTCTTTCTACAAAGAACCAACTTTAGAACCTTGCAATTAAATGCAATGACATTTCTTTTTTTTCAATTTCTAGCATGAACTTTATTCATTTTTTCAGTAACAGCACCTTTACCTGTACCACAGATAATATAATACTCCTGTACGGAGAGATACAGCATACATAAGGAAAATGTCGTAAGGAACATTTTGAGTATGATTGCTGATGGCTGCCATGTATTAATCGTAGGGGAAAACCAAAGAACCGACGGATGGACTGTGTGAAAGATTATGTAGGTAGAAGGTGCAATGTGACTACTGAACAATGAAGAGAAGTATGGACTACCACAGTCCTAGGTTCGATTCCCGGCGAGGGCAAAGTGCTATTGGGTTTTCCATCAGGAATTTCTCAGTAATAGCGACGGAGTCCGGATTTGTGCCCGATTGATGGCAACAAGCTCACCCTCTATTACACGGGACTTAAACATAAAAAAAAACAAACAGTATATGTGTTGTAGGATTGAGTAAAGCTGTACGTGTGTGAGTGTACCTACGTCTCAAAAACAGAAAAAGTCATTTCTACACCTTTATGAACTTGGAGGGTTGTATTGATGATTTTGATGATTATAATTCTGTAACTACATACGAGTACGTCTTACAGCCGCGAATGATATTTTAATCAACATTATACCCCAGCACTGGCCTGCAAATTGCAAAAAACGTAAGAAAATTTAAATTTCGCGGGCTGGTTGGAGCATTCACCTTAAAGTATGGTAGAAGAAGACATGCTACGTTGACCCCAAACAAATTGGGAAAAGGTCAGGAGAATGATGTTGATATAGTCATAAATCGTTCTAAAGTCCAGTAAAGAGTATATTACTTTTAATACGATATTAACGTTTCTACATTTAAGTACGTTGTTATCAGTAATCCACTATTCATTCAGTCCATTCAGCCACGAGGATGGGATTGTTTTCCTAAATGATCCTCCATTGTGTGCTGTTGATTGCTGTTATGGACTTATTGGGTGCATTGTTCTGAGTACTTGCATCGCGGGCTCATTGAGGTTGAGGCTGTACTCGACCGGTTTAAAGTGGGGTAACGTGCGCGTAAGTGCTCATTTGTTATCTTAGTTTTGTGTGATTCTGTCTGTGGATTGATTTATTGATAATGAAGCTCGTAATTTTATAGTCAACAATGGTGTCGTTTCTGTTGTGGACAAACTAAACTTAATTTAGGCTATTGCTATCTTTTTCTCTCTAATAAAACGAGAAAGAGACGGGCGTAATTTAGAGCTATCAAATTTAATTGGAACTAGTATTTCCATACAAATGAAGGGTGCACGTAAAAACATTTGTCGACTAAAAACACGGTGAAGCGCAAGGCATAAACTAGTTTGACATCTCTAACTTAGTTCATAGCTATAGCCGTCCTTTTCTCACGCTGCCATTTAGTAAAAGATAGCAATAGCCTAAATTAAGTTTAGTTTGTGCAAAGTGAATCGACACCAATGTTTCTTGGTAAAGATCTTCAGTGCTTTCCCTGCCATCTTTACCAAGAAACATGTTATTGGGAATACTTGGGAAGGAGCAATACGGCACGGTTGGCCCAATGACTGAGCGATTGGTTGCTGCGGTGCGTGTCGGCGTCTCGATCCCCGTACGGTAACAATAGATATCAATATCATCAATAGATAACAATACTTGTATGACCTGCAGGTAGTTTGTTCCGGATCTGGCTGTTTGTGTATGTGAGTTTATTTGTTTGTAAATGCACCCACGATACAGGAAAAGTTCTTTGTGTGGGGCAAAGATTAAAACAAAAAATACCCGTAACTACCCACAAATGTAGACGATAACTTTAATCTAAAAAACAAATATAGGTGTTTGCTTTTGTGCAGAAATTATGTCATTCGGCTATATGTATTGATTGATCAGATAAAAGTAATCGGCCGATAGAAAAATTTACTTAAAAGACGTTTAAATATTACTAAGCAATTTTAATAATATTCGATTAGTTCTTTAAAGAACTTCCAACTTCTTTATGCGTAGCGCTATTATTCTTCCACAATGTATGCAAAACAAAGAAACAATCAGGGACCCTCAATTTAAAGCTTTTAAAGCAAGATAAAGCCCTCACTTCTAAAAGCTTTTCGACTTCGTTAGTAAAAGAGGGCTTTTGTTCAGCTTCTAAGCTTTGTATGTGAAGCCCTGGAAATTAAGTGGTGTGGAACGGCGGAGTCAATAGGGCCCGCGACGACAAACATCTCCTGGGTGATTGGAAACAATAACTTAGGGTTGACTCTCTCTTCAGGGCGAAATAAAAGTTCAGATTTAGACATGGCACCTTCTTTTAGGGCTGACATGCAATATCGATATACGGAGGAGATTATACAAGAGAGAGAAAGGGAGAGTTGGGATTTTCGTTCAGGAGCTTCTCAATATCAGCCACGGAGTCTGGATTTGTGCCCGATTGATGGCTATAGGCTCGCCCCCTTCACATGGGACTTAAACATAACTGGTGAAATTTTGGGTGTCCTATTGGGTACACCTCTGCCGAACCCTTCGGGGATTACAGGCGACAAATTACTATACAAGAAGTCATTAATAGCCAATATTAATGACTTCTTGTATAGTAACTTCTCTCTCATAGGTAAGTAGAAAAAAGAAGATGAACAACTGTAGTGTGATTGTAATAGATATTCTCTTCAAAAGTATGCAGGGTTAGTTTTCAATGACCAGCCAGATTTTAAAATTAAGATCTAGATATCAAACAACAAGTGCATTTTAAATAATTTTATTTAAAAAAATACCATTAATTTGAAAATGTCCTAAATCATAAACCTAGTGGAAATCAATGCACCGCCAAATTTATGTGTGTGCTAACTGCTACCTATCTAGGTTGTTGAACTGAATTGTGCTGTTGCATATATCCACAAGTTCGCTTTTAGTGGTGGACAGGAATTAAATTTTATTAAAAAAAAAACGTTTTTTTTTACATTATTAAAAAAATATAATCGATTCTAAACCATATAAAAAGCACTAACCCTGTATAAAAAGAGGTTTTCATCAAGTTGTTGACAATTTATTGAGACGACATTCTTATTTTCAGGTTAAGCGAGAATAGTCATTTAAGGAGGGAAACGCGAGTTTTATAATGCAAAAAAGCATTATGATTCACTGCAATAAACAAAACCAGAAAAATAAATGATATTGTTCAGGATATATGCTATAGTGTTTTGAAAACATAATACAACAAATTTTACTCGATAAAAAAGAAATCCCGAACTTATCTCTAAAAATTCTTTTAACGAGTAAAAACCATACTAAAACACTTGCGATCATTCAGATTTTTTGGCAAAGAATTCTACAAGCAACATATTAGCATCATAGTGTTTTATTTTTTTAGTCCAATCAATTATCACAAATCGAACACAAATGGTCAAAATTGACGCGCATTATAGTGACGAGGAACCAGTAACCTATGGTGTCCCTCAGGGAAGCATACTTGGACCTACACTCTTCATACACACACACTGCACCTTCTCATACTTTCTCTGTAATTGCTCACTCATGCCCCAATTTAAACGAACCCTGTGTCTATCCAGCACTCACCAGAGCTGACAGTGCAAGGTACCTTGGAGTGCAAATTGATAGCGGCTTAAGATGGGACAAACAAATTGAAGCCGTTACCACAAGAATATTGCGCCTTATGTGGATAAGGCGCAATGTTGTTGTGGTAACGGCTTTAATTTGTTTGTCTTTAAGACCCCTCGGCTAATCTTGACACACTGAACTGTGACTCGGCTAATCTTGACACACTGAACTGAGTGGTTATTACAAAAGGACTATGCCTACACAGAGTCACATACAACGCCTAATAACACAAGTACTGACTGTTTACACACACTTACAATAAAAGGAACTTACAATAAAACACACACGCCTATATTCCCCATCCATAAACACGTACCTACTTACACCACACTTCATCTATCACACACACACACAGCATACTGACCTCTTATCACATGCACACCTACACACTTCACACCTACACTTTACACAACAAATCTAAGTAAGTTTTTAACAAAATCTTGATTTTATATGATACTTCAGTTTCTGTCACCTATTGTATCAACTTACTCGTATGTTTAAGGAACTGCTCGGCCGAACACTGTCTCTTAAAATACAGGTGATCCTAGTTTAAGAGGTAGGGTTAGATAAATTATTGTACGGATTTTGCAACATTTGTATTGTTTTATATATATCTGTAACTTTGTTGGTGAATAAACTATTTTATTATTATTATTTATAGATTTTTTGTAAATCGCAAAAAAACACTAATTTCGCTCTACTCGGCCCGCAGTGACTGACGTAACAACCACTTTATAGTGCAAGCTGATTAGAACTTTATTCTAACAGTGTTTCAAACGAAGTTTGAACCACCACAAATAGAGTTGCTAATTTAGCTCCTGTTACAAGTCAGTAATTTCAGTACGTACATCATTCTGAACCGCCCCAAATCGAAAATAGCGGTAATTAAAAAAAAACAGCTGTTCCATACCATATATCAACTTAGGGCACAGTATTATGCCTAGGGCGAACCTAGACGCATCAGAAATTCAATGAAGCTCGTTAGATTTTCTCAGTCAGTCAGAATTAATTTTTAAACGTTGCTCCATTTAAATGATGAATGAATGCATGGTGAAAGACGATGTAATATGTACTTCATGAAACAGTGTTTATATAAACGTGGTAACCCTGATTGCAACAGGTGTGAAGTGATTCATTGTTCAGTTATTAGTATGCCGCATTGTTAACAGCGCCCCGTTCAAATGCATTCAGTTTTATAGGTACCTTCAGATTGGAGAGGCGTTTCTTGGTCGTAGACTGGATAGGCTCAATTTGGGATATATTTTGTCATTACGATATATAACCTCCGACCTTTACATTAATAACTGACATCTAGGCACAAGTCATCATCTGGCTAGCCTTTTCCCAACTATGTTGGGGTCGGCTTCCAGTCTAACCGGATGCAGCTGAATACCAGTATTTTACATGGAGCGACCGCCTATCTGATGTCCACAACCCAGTTCGTGCTAGGTTATAAGATACTCTTGATAAGGTTGGTTGACAGACTTTTGGGCCACTGACCTGTAACGACTGTTAAAGATCTAAAAATTACAGCTGGGACCAACGGCTTAACGTGCTTTCCGAGGCACGGAGGAAACTCAGTATTTAATGGGTCGCAAAACATCAGACCAACCTAGGCAAACACGGCTTAACCTAAAGATCGACCCGAGCGGCTGTTTATTTAGCCACGAGCTCCTCACATCTAGGCACAAGTACGAAGAGAACATTCCTTTTTTTAAGAGGACACGCCCGTAACATCAACTGGTCTGTAAAATCAGATGTGTGTATTCGTTGCTACTTGGAACAAACCCGTGTTTCCATAAGATTGTGTGTTTTCAAACTAATTATTTATTAACAAATCTCATGAAAAGCAAATATCTAATTGCTTGCCATGATTTATTTCACTAAGTATAACAGGTTAGCTGTTGATGAGATGTAAACCGTTATATACACTTGAGAATATCACTTTTTTATTAGAAATAGAGGCTCTACCTGAACAACAATATCTTTAGAAAATAAAAATAGCAACAATAGTTAGCTAACTAGTTAACAGGTGATTTATGTCCAATTTCCTGATGCAATTCGATTTCTCCATGTTGTAATTGTGCGCTGCAACCTTCTTGTAACGAATTTATTGTAACATATTCACATCCGAGACGTGTGCAACGTTACTAAGTTTTAAATGGATTAATTTGAATGTGTCTTGGGAAATGTCGCATTTACATAAATGCAGACATTATGTAGAATGTGTATCAGACGCATTTACTGTACATGATTGAAGTTTTAGATAGATATAACATAGCATCGCGCCCGTAATCCGCAAAGGGTTAGACAGAAGTGTACTTAATAGTAGGTACACATTTCGCCAGTTATGTTTCAAGTCCCATGTAAAAGGGGGCGAGCCTATAGCCATCAAACGGGCACCAACCGGACCGACTCGACCACGAAGCAGTCAGTTTGAGAGTCAAAACAGTTTTCTACAGATTACGTCATTTTCAAAGAGATCATATTAGTTACGTTTCATAGGGAGTAAACGCCGAATGCAGTAATAAACTGGCAAGACAGTCGACTGGGAAAACCAACAACAGAAACAGGTAAATACCTACCTAAACTAAAACCAAGCAACCGCGAGAAAACATCTATTGACACAGCGAACACGTCTCGTATGTCTTAATAACAGCACTTGAAGAGGTTTAAGATGACTTTATAATACGCGGGTCGTGCTCCACTCCCGCGCAGCCTATTAAGGTGCGTGCGCGCATGTCCCGGCGTAATAGTGCGACCACTGTATAGATATGCGGTTAAAAGGACCAGTCTATACAACTTGTATGTATACAGCATGTATCAGAAAAGCGTGGTCATAATTAACCTTCCTATACTCGCGCATTGGTCTGTGAGACCGATAAAACAGTCTTTCGTGATTTTCCTGTTAGCTGCATTATTAGTTGCTACCATAATTTCAGGACAATTACTGTCTTTGTGCAAATAGCAAATAATTAAAAATAAAAGCAAATAATGCAAATAGCAGTACTTAATTATATGGCCGTATTAGGCTAATATGGGTCTGTTCTAGATAAATCTAGTATAGGTGTTACAAGATTTATCTTCTGTGATTTTGTACTGAAATTTAAATTATGAAACTTATGACTAAAATTATTTTTGCTCATAAAGTATCTCTTAGAAACTAAGTTTATTACCTCGTAATGGAGTTCAGGGGGTCTAAAATGGCCGCTTTAGAAGAATTGTAATATGAATCACGTTAAAAATTTATAATTTTTAAAATGGACTTTATGGTTATGAATATAAATTCCAACAACAACAACAACAACAAATTTTTAACGTGATTCGTATTAAGATTCTGCTAAAGCAGCCATTTTAGGCCCGCTGAACTTCAGGTCTGTCAGACCGTACGCGAATAAAGGTGCTATAAAATGGCGCGAGTATACGAAGGTTAAGCATGTGGTAAATGTGGACCATCAAATTGAACAACTTTCTCCATGGGACGGACTACAATCACGAAAAAATAATCAGCTGGCCCATACAAAACTTCAATACCTGCTGGAACCAAATATAGGAACAGAGAAGCTAATAATATATTTGTGTGTTTACAAACGTGTTGGTCCCATAGAGAAAGTTGTTTAGTTTGTGATCTGGTGACCTGCGATGACATCTTAAAGCAGTATTGTTTGAATCTTATCCCAGTATGAGAAAGAGACGAGTTAAAGATAACGTCTAGCGGCATCTCTTACCCACTCTGGGACAACAATACTGCTTTGAGACGTCATATGGTAACCCCCTGAACCACACCCTTAAATATAAATAAATAAAATTTCGCTGGACATTGCAAACAGCGCCATCTAGTACCACACTAAGCAACGAGGCTTGTATCGTGGACACCAGATAAACACCCTTAAATATGACCACGCCTTTTTGTTAAACGCTGTATACAGATTCTTTTATCCGCATACAAGTGGTGACTCATGTTTATGAATCACAGCTGTAGTCTCTTCATCGTTCATAGGAATTGTATGAGTGAATGCGTGTACCTCAATAGCTAGGAATTGAATTGGTAAATGACATTCACTAAATAGCTATAGGGCACAGATCACTAGAGCACTGGACTGGTATATATGGTTGTTTTTGTGACTAAAGAGTTAAACTCGAATAAATACGTTTTAATATTGCGTGAATCCGTCTGAAGCTGCCTGATTCTGCTTGGATTTTCATTTCGACCTCATTCATTATCGACATCAGCACTCTTGAAAATTATGAAAGTATAAAAAAAAAAAAAAATCTAGGTGCCACATTTTGATTGATCGAAAACTTGAAACTTATCAGCCAAAATCACGAAAATAAAAAGATCACTTGTAAACTTGTTTGGAGTTCAATCCTGCCAGAATTGATTTGCATATATAATAATTATCTAATATCCTATGTCATAGGACCTACTAGCTGGCGAAATATAGGTGCACTTCTAGGATTACTGGCTTGATGTTATTTAACATCATCATAATGACGACCCGAATGGTGTAGCGATGGTGAGGCTGCCTTACGTTCTTAGGGTCCCGGGTTCGAGTCCCGGTTGGAGCACATGTTTGTGTGATGAGCATGGACATTTGTTTCCGAGTCATGGATGTTAAGTATGTATTTCCAAACAAAAAGTATCTATGTAGTATATCAACTATCTGGTGACCACGACACAAGCGTCGTTGCTTACTGTGGCACTAAATGGCGCTATGTGTTCATGTCCAGCAATTTTTTTATTTTTTTTATTTATCATTATCATCATATTCCTGCCCTTGTACCATTATACTCGGGGTCGGCGCAACACGGCGCTTTACACCTTTTTCTTTCATATCATTCCTCACACAACCCATCTATATTTTCTTTGGCCTTAAGTTTATTGAAATTTATCAATCTTTATTTGTTATTACTTAAACTACTGCTTCTTGTTTAGAAGCGCAAGCGCACGTGTAAGTGAGCGGCGGAACTAAACGGCGGAAGTCCTTTATCTGTGGGGCGTTCATCTCGCGCACAATGCTGAGCTTAGCTTCGCTATTGATGCTGTGGAATTTTTGGTTAAGTAGATCATGGCCCATGGGTTCAAGTTAGTACTTGTTGAGTAGGTTTTTTATGATGTCACCATCTGCCTAGCCTTTTCCCAAATAGGTTGGGGGTCGGCTTCTAGTCTAACCGGATACAACAGTAGGTTTTTTCACGTGTTCTTTATATCCGTCGGTTTTTTGAAGAGAACTTTAGAGTCGTTGTCAGCTGTTGAGACAACGGAATACGGCTACAGAGCTGATGTGCCAGGAAGCGCCGCGTGTTTCCCAGCATGGAGTGTTTAAATAACACAAAACTGCGATTTCACGATGTTCCGGAAAAGCATTGTCAACAAGATAATAATACAAAATGAAGCGGAATTCGAAAGAAATCAAAATGTAAGTACCTTATGGCAGATAACTTAGCTGGAGGTAGGTGGGTGCTCAGACAAACCACTTTCTATGAAATGTTGAGATGTCTGCTTCTTGCTGGCTATGTATGTATTTAACGATTAACGCCCAAAACAAAATGAAAATATTTATTCGTGGTGCTAGGCAAGGGGATTATCCTAGTTATAAACATCCCTTTGTGCCTTAAGGCCTTGTTTTGTTCTGCCTCCTACTCCTCCGCTATTATTTTCTGATTAATTTCCGTGCGTGATCCAAGACAGTTAAATTGTTTCTCTAGGACTTCGTCGAGATACACTATCTCGGCGCTCATTTGGTGGTCGCCACTGTTGTTTCTGGCTTTCGGAAGTTGCAGTGGTTTATGAATAGAGCGGCGGGCTTGTAAAAAAAAACCCAAAGGTTAAGGTCTCAGTTTCATGAATTAATATTACACTACCATTACCTGACTGTTACGATAAACAAAACAACTAAATACGACATACCTAAACACTGCAATCCAACATGAATCACACAAATCACATCACATCCTAGAGCTCCGTACATTTACTTCACACATACTTCAGCAAACTAGAATCCAGTTATCGTAGAGTTTTCTCAGAAACTATATATATGCAGTATAATACTTGCGTGACATGCGGGACTCGGGTACCATATTTGTCACCTGCTGAGCGAGACAAGCCGCTATGTAACGGAAAGGGGACGCAAGTGCCCGATCCGAGATACCGATTGCGAGTGCGTTGTAAGTATTTGTGTACTAACGGCAGAAGAGTTTAGTGTGGATGTGAACAATGAATGAATATGCAGTCTTGTAGGGCTGTCATGCTTATCGTTACAGGGCTTTCTTCATCTCTTCCTCATAACATGTAGGATTTTTAGACATTTACGAGTGTATTAGAAGAAAAGAGAAAATATTTTTTTAATGAAAGCGTATTCCTAAATCGTGGTCTGAAATAAGTCTAAGTTAAGCTTTAATTATTAATCTGCGTCCCAGCGTGTTATTCTGTTTTGCAAACCGTATTATGTTCATATCAGTAGATAGCGTTTGATTGCCAATAAATTATATGAAAACTGAAGTGGTATATCGATAGATGGATGAATAAACTTGCATTAAATTATTACCAAGTCGCCTGTTTGTGTAGAAATAACAACTGTTTTTACATTTGTATTATGACTTTAGTCACTACATATACATAAAGTTTGTAATGTACCCTTTAAAATTAACATACATAAGGTTTTAATGTACCTAGGTAGGTGTGTGCGCATGTCATTATTACTATATCCATATTACGTTCATTGCAATCAAGTCCTTGATATTAATTACTAAATCCAAACGGGTTTAAATTCAAGATTTAGCCACTTTGTTCAAAGTTATATTTCAGTGTTTAATTTATTAATTAATAAAGGTTTATCAATAGCGAGGCAGCTAGTTAACTACATCCAATTTATCTTATTTAGGTATAAATAGGTTACAATATTAGTCTTCGTTTTGTTGTAAATTAATTGTTATTGTTTTTTTTTTCTCTAAGAACCTAGCCAACTCCAATCGTTATTTTACTGCTATCAGACAAATAACAATATCCCAATATTAATTTATTAATTCAAAATTTTATTTAATAATTATTTATGAACCCACAACACACATACACACAAAATAAAAGAGTACAATGGTACCGCTTATTTTAATCGATTTTCAATTTTCGACAGCTGAAGTTGATTGTTCTGACCGAGCCAAATTTTCGTAGCCTCGTAGCAGCGCAGCGTAGCGACGAGTTATTCCAAGAATTCTCTAAATTACATTTAAATACCTTCTACACCACGTACAATATACATACCTATTATATAAATAGGTACTAGACATTGTATGCTTGTATGTTATGAGCTAACTGCACTATCTAAGTGTGTCAAACACGATGTAGTTACAAATGCACTGTCATGCTCTTCCATGATGTAGGCAACGTGTTGAATAAATCGTAAAGTTGTAACTGTAAGTTATAACTTTATGGTCGTCAGTAATTATTATACAATAAATTCATTCACAACATAACATCACGCCTGTAATTCCAGAAGGGTTAAGCAGAGGTGTACCTAATAGTACACCCATATTTCGCCAGTTACGTTTAAGTCCCATGTAATAGGGGGCAAGCCTATTGCCATCAACCGGGCGCAAATCCAGACTCCGTGTCTGCTACTGAGGAATTCATGATGGATAAACCCAATAACACTTTGCCTGACCTGGGAATCGAACCCAGGACGTCATACTCAGCAATTGCGCTTACAACCACTAGACCAACGAGGCAGTCAATAATAACAAATAAATATACAATTATAATTGTAAATTAATCATTCTTGATCGCACACAGGGGTAATAGCAGCGTAGCAATGGCGTAGTAATAATTATTAAAAATACGAATAAAAATTACCGCTGAATGACAAACGGACGGTCCTGTCGTATGACATTTCTTATTTTCTACATGACATACTTAGTTCATTAAAAGAAGAACATTAAAGAGACATACAAGGGGTAAACAGACCCTTCACGGAGCCGTCAACCAAGCATTCTGTTCGTCAAACTAAGTAACTACGCAAAAATTACCGCTGAATGACAAACGGACGGTCCTGTCGTATGACATTTCTTATTTTCTACATGACATACTTAGTTCATTTCTTATTTTCTACATGACATACTTGGTTCATTTCTTATTTTCTACATGACATACTTAGTTCATTAAAAGAAGAACATTAAAGAGACATACAAGGGGTAAACAGAGCCTTCACGGAGCCGTCAACCACGCATTCTGTACGTCAAACTAAGTAACTCTACGCAAAAATTATTGCTGGGAAAGAAAGTTGGGAAACGACATTTATTATTACTTTGTATTTTTTTGAACACAAACATATTGTGTTACATTACACATTTATCATTCATCACAATATATAGAAACAGAACACCATAGTATTTAGTTAGTAGTTGTAGTTTTCCTGCACTACCCGTAGCCAGCAGCTCGAGCTGTGGCATGCGACGCGCTACGGTTCAGTGCGGGTCGCAATGCGTCTGCGATTGTGTACGGCTATCTGCGTGTGCGCATTCAAATGTTACGTGTTTGTTTCAGATTAGATAAGGACGCTGGGATTGTTTTATCAAGTTGCATGCAGGTTGTAGAGCAGCGGTGGCCCAGTGGTGGCGGCCCCGATTTACGAACAGTAAGTCGTGGGTTCGAACCCAGAGAGGCGCATTACTTTGTGCAATTTATTTCATCACCTCTGCTCTCAAAACGGTGAAGGAAAACATTGTGAGGAAACTGGCATGTTCTAGAACCAAAAATTCAAAGACATGTGACATCTACCAATCCGCACTGGGCCCGCGTGGTGGATTATAGCCCTTTCCCTCTCATTAAGAGGAGGCCGTACCCCAGCAGTGGGAACATTATATGCTGGTGATGATGATGATGATGATGATGATGCACGTTGTATTTATTCTTCTAAGTGCTTACAAGCGTCAGTTTGATTCATGTTTTATAAAACATAGGTCTATGTATAGGTCTAAAGTCCGAGTTCAGATTCAGATGTGGATTCCACTACTAACTGTTTTTGAAACAATGGGCGGCACTTTACCTCCTTCCAGCTTTAGACAGAGAGAGTAGGCCACTGTTACGATGTGTTAGTAATAGATTTTTATATGGTTGAATAAGTTGTTGAGGTTCAAAAATAGAGTTACGAAACTTACGAAGAAGCGGTACCGTACTGTCAATCAAAGAGATTTATTTTTCGCAATCTTTTGTGAGTACCCACTAGCAAGTATCGGTAATCAAGTTGTTTCCATGTAGGAGTCCCATCCATTAACTACCATTCAAAATCATTTACTTATGCAAAATAATACGCGTAAAGCGTGGTTCACGACCGTTCAAGTAAATAATACTTACATGACTTTACAAACGTAGGGCGTACCGTGTATTGTATAGCTAGTTACTGCAGTCAATTGTTGTATGTGTGTACAGTCAGAGGCAGTAGTATGTGTACACTTAAAAAATCACAAACGAATTTCTCGTAGAAAACTGATTACAAGTTTCAGATGAGATTTATTTCATAATACATTCTATAGATTCCAAAATACTAGCTACTATCGATACTCGTACTACTTGTAACAACATAATACTACAATTGATACAGGGTGAGAAAATCACTTTTCTCCTGACAAGCGATTGGCTACAATACAATGCACCATCTCCTAGTCCACGGTTCTTGGTCTCGATTATTTATTATCGTTTCGAGTACTTACACAACACATTTTTCTTATTTAATATCGACGGTTAAAACGAAATTTGACTAGTTTCAAAGTTTACACATGTTTATGATCGTGACTGTACGTGCGTGATGTTTACCTCTGTTCCTCTGTGGGCACTCCTCGCCTCCGCGGGAGGGCCGTGACCCGCCACCTGCCCGTCGCGGGTGAGCGAGCGGCCGTTGTAAACGAATGCCTTATTAAATACTATACTACGTACTAAGCTTGTACGTCAAGAACATGTGGGAAAAAGTTTTTGGGTGTAAATTAGCAAAGGCTTTCACATTATCTATTTAAGCTTATCTAAATAAAAGTATCCCTAGGTACCTACTAACTATCAAATCGGGTTCATAATGCTTCAAATTATTTTCAAATAATGCCAGAAAAGCAGTCAATGAGTCGGTGAGAAGTGTTTAATCAATAAATACAATGGATGCAAGACATACCTTTACCTATACACGGTAATTGGTAAATGTTGTTATAAGTATAGCAGCTCAACTCTACCTATTAATTCATTAGTTGTATTTCATTACAAGACAGAAATCATATAAGTTTACCAAACTCCGCCACTGAAACCGTTTGTATGACATTGAAGCAACAATGTTTACAAAATTCATTGTTTTACCCGACCTCCTAACGAAATAATGTCCCACAAATCCAAATCTGTAACAAACAAAACTAGAAACTGAAAGTAAAACCCAGTTACGTATTGAAAACAAAACAACCTATCTACCAATTACGATTACTTACAAGATTTCGTAGCTGTCGCAAAAGTGTCGTTATTATGTAAACAGCGATGTTTGTGCATTCGATCGCTACATTCACACGCCACTGGCCACCGCTTCCTGTCCCCGCCTCTTGGAAACGCGCTCATTCATGCATGCGCTTGGGACCATCGATGGCATAGGGGCCGGACCCCCAGTGCGCTATGATGTTACTGTTCGTCAGATATCGATGAGGGTAAGGCTGGCTAGTGTTTTGTTTGATCGCTAACAGCTGGCTGGCAGTGAAACTGGGTTTTACGTACGAGTTACAACTATATATTTTGAATTAATATTTCGGATTTTAGGACCCAACAAAGAATTCCCAATTTATACAAAACCGAATGAAACCCTCTTGTACAATTTACGTGCAAAATATGAAAGAATAAGAATATTAAGATCAAGAGACAGTGAGAGAGCTAAATCTAGATTAAAATCCTTAATGAATATTTATTGATAAATACAGACAAGGCTGGGGTTTTTTTGAACATACATCTAGCAAATTATTGAGACAAGCATCATAATTATTAATTTAAAAAGTGACTAGTGTTTTGCATAAAATCGTAAATCCTTATGATCAAAGTACTAATTTTGTGGCAGCTTCCTTTCAAAACCGTTAATCGTTCGTTTGTTAAACTAACGGTACAAATAATATTTTAATACGAAATTCTACACTTCGATACTGTACTTCCCACATTGGCAATATCGAAACAACCTGATTTTTAGAAACTGGTAACACGGTACGTTGCCAAATCTATCGCTTGATTACACATAAAAAAGCTAGTTGAATTTTATGTAATCTATAAAATAATAAAATGTTCTAATTACTAAACTTAGTTATTGCTCAATGCAGGATGTTATTAAACAAATTAATGTACCAAAGAAGAATTTAATATTAATGCAAATATCTAGAACTGTATTCACAATCACGATTCCATCAGTGTTTATGTTTATCGATATTGTAAAGTATTTAGCGAAACGAGAAAGTTGTTATTCGAATACATCTCATTATTTTACTAAAAGTTTTTTTTTTAATTTTTCTTGTTAGTTATTTTCATGTATTGGTCAAATCTTGCAACTGAATTTCAAACCAGTTCCCACCAACCCATCGGCCTGAAATTTTGTACACACCTTTGGTTCTGGTGACAAAACATGACTTGATCCTGCAGCCAGGATCGTCTGCTCACAAGAGAACTCGTCAACGGTTTAAAGCACGGACACGTTTTTTTTTTTTTTAAGTGAAAACTTCTTTAGGCGCGTTGAGCACTTTTTGGGTGAACGAAAAACATTGAACTCATCATCACTTGACGTAAAGTGCGGTCACGCTTCGTAGCACTCGTAGGCGATCCGCTACGGCGTAGCACCACATAGGCATGCGCGGGGCATAACCAGTGCTACGATTGGGGAGGGGCCTGTGTACTTTTTGTTTTCACTTCTATCGGCAGTCCCCAAAGACTGCCCCGATTGTTTTTATTGAAGTCTAATTTAATTGTAATCTATCTTTTTACAAAGTACTAAGTATAATAAGCCTATAATGTTCTCTGATGGGACACAGGCTTCGTGTCTATGATGGGCTGTATTACATGTTATGCGGGCTGGCAGATATCACGTATCTTTGTTTGTTTTTGTTTCAAGGATGTATCGGTTTCTAACTACATTTTCATTCACTGTTTTAAGAGCATAATAATTCTTTATAACCATAATTTACGTAGCACACCACACAATGATAACTCATTTTTGTCGAAATCTTATCTCAATTTATAAGAGAATCTCTCACAACTACTGCAGGGACTTAATTAAGAACATAACATAATCATCTTAATGTACATAGTCTCACGTTTATCAAGATAACGGTGTGATGATGACAGACCCACACAAAAATTGATAAGAAAACAAATTCTAAGTATTCAAAAATTACTTTTGCATGAATGCTTCTAGCAGGTGATGCCATTTTTTATTATAACATTTAGTAGATACAGCATAAGCCTCAAAAGCCTCAAAAAACTCAATTAAGTAATCTTTTTACTCGGTCTTCTCACAGAACCACAAACATTCTAACATTATCGTCTACCATTCATCAGCAAACAAGTCCAATCCAGGGTTGGTCTCCACATGCGCGTTCAGCATCGTAACGTAATCTTACGCGGTATAGGATCAAGGATCAAGGATTGGATCGAGCTATAGTGAGACAAAATGGGACATAAAAAACTCTTTATGCTTTCTAGAGCGATTACAATTATTTTACAAACAACTACACAATCAGCTATATGTTTATGTAAAGAAAAAGATGAGGAAAAGTCAATGGTAATATCCATTGTCCTAAACAGTCTAGGATTGCAAAGAGAGAGAGAGAAAAAATAAAACTGCATTATTAAGACACATATTCCTAATGGTAATGTAATGGAAAAAAAAAACTGTGCCGTTCTTTGAGATAATAATTTATCAAGGACGCCATTGCATTCATTTTATAAAAAGAAACACGTTTTTTAAACCAATTATGTTCGTTATGTCTCCTTTATCCCGAGTTTATTATTTTGCAGTCATCTCTCCATCTTTCATCGCCATCTTTAAGTTTTTCTTTCCAGCTCCAATCCTTAACCCAATAAAGATCGAGGGACCGTTTTCTTCCGACCTGAATCATTTCAGTCTGTTTTTTACTATATCCTATATTCGTTTATCTTATGAGTTATGACACTTCTACGTATATCTTCATATTGTTCAATTGTAAAGTTTATTCCTCAAAAAGTAACAATACTATTGTGATATTCGGTGAGCCACAATCTAAGCGTATCTTGTATCTTGTAACTCAGTAATTGCGTATATCTTCTTCAACTGAATTTTAGTAGCAACCCATTGTTGGCTTGGGATTTAAAAGTTACAACATTTGAATTATTCTAATAACAATATCTACTGCTTTTATTATAAAGTTTTCCTAAAACTCAACTCAGAAACAAACAACTAGTCAAATTCAAATTCATATTAATTTATTTCGTGAACACAGGGTGCCTACATACAGAAGATGTTATAATAAAATAAATTAGATCCGAGCTGTGTCCCGCCAAAAGGCATACAAAATATGAAAGGTCTTTTTTTTAAAAACAGATACATTTTAGCAATTAAAAGTACAATCCACAATAATTATAAATCATGTCAAAATTAGGTAAAATGTCAAATTAAATAAAGTTAAAAAAACACAAAGAAGTACAAAATAAAAATAACAATGTCACTAATTCAATAATACAACAAGACAAGACAATACAATATACTCGTAGTTCAGGTGGTTCAGGCAACTCACGTGCGTAAAACTAATGTTACTTATTCATTATTGTCAGCGAATAATCGCGTGCTGCCTATGTGCATGATTTCCATGATTTCGCGATTTAGTATCATCATCGATCATGCTTTCAATCATCGAGATACAAGTCTCGATTCTTTCTTTCTAGTCTGTCTCGGTATTTACCTATCGTATTTACATTACCTACTGGGATACTCCTTTAGAGATAAAACGATTCCCTCTTCGATTCTATTAGATTAACTCTTAATAAATAAACAATTAAATACAATCAGTAAGTGTACAATACAACTACAATGATCAATTGCAAAACACGAATTTAAAATGCGACCCACATCTCCAAAAAGAACCCGCATGTCGATCACTTAAAGTGACCGAACTTCGCTTTTTACCGGCGCAGGCGCATAGAAAAGTGCTTGATATGCGATGCGACACAATGGCCGCGCAGCGCCCGCCGTGCGCTGGCCGCGCAACCGTTTGTATGCGACGCACATCATCTGACCCACATTCTTACGTGGACGCGTTCAAAAAAATCTCTTAAACGTAATTGAATGTTTTTCTCAACAAGTTCACCGACTTTACGACCGGAACCGCGGGAGACACACTTTGTTTTGTAACCAAGACTTGTTTACAAATCAGGCATTACTTAATCCTTATTTTTTTTTTCACTTATTCTTACTTTCATTTGAACGTGTTTTGCATACTAAAAAGTGGAATAATTTGTGCTAATTGGGAAGCAAATAAAGAATTTGTACTTGCACATTTGCAATATAATTTTACATTATTCGCAACTACCTGAATACAGAGCCGACTGCACGGAACATCGAGGCGTGAAAACATTTCAAAAGAATAACTATGCTCGGCACGTCAGCCACTCAGACGCACAACGATGGCAATTTACTAACGTCAAAGATACATAGTTAGAAGTCAGTACACTGTATCCTCACGATAGCGTCACTGGAAACATTTCTTATCGCGTCGTAAAATAAAGAGAATGGTTTGTGTCAACAACAACGGCGCAACGTGACTGTGGAGCACTGGAGGCACGTCAGTGGCGTGTCACAGCTGACCAGCTAGATATGTCCCCCTGCCTCCCGCACCAGTCCTGACGACAGGTGACGATGCAGAAGCACGGACTGAAAGTGAAGGTCTCGTTATATTGGCGGATCATGCGGTCATACCCAGACGAGGCGAGCTAATTATCACTTAAGAATGTCACCGTGCAAGCTCACTACAGAATGTTTGTGCTGCCCTCATAAAAGTAAGCATTTTGTCACAAATATTGAGCATGACACGACTCATAATATCACATGACTGCGGCGAAAAACGACGAATGAAGAAACTCGTTTTGAAAAGACGTAAAGCTAAATTATTAGCGCATCCCTCTTATGGATCAGCTCAATGAGCACTGTTTATTTATTGTGGGACATCTTGTTCTAAGTTATTATGATCCTGTAAACGTTTTTCATTCTGTACCTTTTGGAACAGATGTGATCCATATAGTTATTTCAGTTATTATCAAAAGTTTCATGATCTAATTTGAAGTATTTTATGATTGCCAGCGGTTTATTGTTCAGTTTAGAGGTAACTTTGGGATTTTCCTCAGCTTTACCATATATTTATTTTAAAATTAATGCTGCAGTATTTTAGGCGTAACGGAGGATCATGCTAAGCCATTTGAGGTAGTATAGGCCCTTAATAGCCGTTTATTTTGCCATTTATCTTGTAGGTTTTTATTGCCTCCCCTATAAAGTCTTACATGGACGTAGACGACAGCTATTCATTTGTGTCTCATGATATCTTTAAAGCTTCAACGGAAAACAAACAGCTTATTGAAATCAATCCAATCTGTACTATAACTGACTCCAAAAGGCCAATCAGTAAAATAAGATTCATCATTGAGAAGATATTCTTCCAAGTAAAAAGTTCTAAGATGAATAACATCTGTAAGATGTATAAACATAGGTATGTAATTCTGGTTCAGAACCGGTGTGAATGCGCGACTTCAGAATCAGCTTATCGATTACTGCATTAGGCGGTTATTGAGCAGTACACTCTTACGGCTTCCAAGTGACTTCGTATTACATCAATAATAAAAGTTACGTAATGGATGCATGGTATAACGTACATAACCCTGTTGTAAAGATTTTAAAAGAAAATTTAGGAAGCACTTGTCAGAGCTAACTATGAATCATTTTGCTAAAATCCTTCCGCATACATACAAGGATCAAGAGGCAAGTATTCAGTTTTCTTAACAATAAATATCTTGACTATCAAATAGATAAATGAAGATTAAAAGAAAATTACGATAAACCATGTTATTACTGCAAATGGATATGCTAGGGACTAAGCTAATTAATAAGTACCTTAATGGTGGCCTAAAACCTGCACCGGTAGTCAAAAAATGACGTCAAAAATATAAAAAAGAATTTCATAAGACAATACAAGTGGAATTATACGCAAACTCCAGATCCAAGTCACGTCGAGACGAAAGCGGTTAACAAAACAAACGACGATCGACCTATCGTCCTGCCGACAGACGGTATTAGGACATTTCCAAATGGCATTCCTGCAGGCACGGCTGGCTACTGTTTCCTGTGGTGGTGCCGAGCTATCGAATGCTTTATGACTTTCTCACCATTATCGGTTTTTTGAAAGGTCAACGTTTGCTAGTGTCGTTGGATTTCATAGGCCTATGTGAAAGAATGTTGCATACCTACTTACACGAAATTTAGTATTAGTTTAATTTAGTATTAGATTTTTAGGCGACCTGCCACAAAGACAATGAATGGGTAGAGCATACTTTGTAGATTACATTTTCGGGGATCGTTGGTAAGCACCGGTACTTTAAAAAAATGTTTAAAATACTGCCTGCTGCCACAAAGCAAAAGATGTTTCATGGTGCTATTCATTCTTCACGGTTGAATAAGAATATCTAAATTGACAGGCAGCTCAAATAAGTAGCAAATCAGATACCTTCATCTTAATCATACGCACTATGTGAGAATCAATCAACCACAAAGGTTGCCTGCTGTCAGCTCTCCTCCCATTGAACTGTCAAAACGCTCATACACTCCGATATTTATCTAAAAGCTGCTCCTATTAATAAATTCAAAGAATTACTGGACACACTTGGCAAATAAATAAGAAGCCAATACGTCAGTCGATGGAGAGAGCGTGTAACAGCGGCAATCGTAAAAGGCATAGGACCTGTTTTTTTCTATTACTTGGTTAGGACGGTCGCCATTTACAGGGTTGCCCTATAAGGGAATAATTTGCCATAAGGAGACAAGGATTTGTCGAGATTTTTATTCTGGTTGAATGGGCAACTACAGTACTTTCTTAAGTTATTGTCTTGTGTCTGGGACTGTAGCTTTGTTTTGTTTTTTTTTTGTATTTTTGACTTTCAAAAGTGCCATAATGGTCTAATTGAAATAAATACTTTGAGTTTGAGTTTGAGTTTGAGTTTGAATGTGATTTTGTGAAGAAAATGGGCAGGTGAAATATAGTGAAGAAAACAAAAGTAAGTTTAAAAATGGAATTGTTTATTTATACAGTAAAGAAAAAAAAGAGAGGTACTGTACCAGAAAATGAAATAACGAACTTCAATTAACTTCTTAATGTACGTTTAAAAACTGACCAGAAATTATATAAAAATAATAAAAAAACTTATTCAATATTAAATACGAGCAAGTTCAGTGCCGGTCACGGGCTCAGCGCTCTCGACCGAAATGTGAAGTTCAGCCGATGTAATGTAATGTAACGCGCCAGTTATAATTAACAACACCACCCAGCAGGTGCAATCTTGAACTTTATAAACTAGAATTAAAGGTTCATTATCCTGTCACACATACAGAAAAAGTTTATAAAAGAAAATTATCGCTGACCGTTGTTGAATGCGATCGTGATAGGTTCCAACGTAAATTTTATTTTTGCAAGTTTTTAATTTTACTTGTCATGCTTTATTTGTATCCTGAAGCAATTCTGTTATGGAAATTTCAGCTTTATTGTTAAGCCTTTAAGCTTATTTTTGTTTATGGTTTTGTAAAGGGTAACTTTGCCCATGTGTAAATAAAAATAATAGGCTTTTTTCAATGGAATTATAATTTGAAAACTATTATGCTTGTTCATGCAAACTATTAAATAAATAAAAAAGTAGAACATGTAACAGCCACTAATTATCTTATATTTTATGGCCTATCATTATTTAATTCAAAAGCTTATGCTATTAAAGCATAAAAATATAAGGAATTAAAACGTTTCGTAGCTGTCTTTAGGACCGTTAAGTTTATTAAAAATATAAATAATTTATGCAAAAAGAGAAACATACGAAAATATAACACGTTTTGTTATATAAATTTAACAATTTTGAAGCTATCAAACAGGACGATAACAATTGGACACAATTTTAGAAAACGATTTTCGTCAAATGAACGGTCTTTTTATGTTTTGGTACCACTATTATCAATAATAAAAACGAAGATTAATCATTTGCAAACATAAATCAAGCAGCAACTAAAAAAACAAAAAAAAAACATATTACGTCACAAAGTCGTTGATGTCTTTTACTTTACAAGAACGTTACGTCACAGCTGAAGGACATCACACGAAAAATAACTTTGAACCAACAGTAATAAACATTGTTTTGTCCAACAAAATGTACACATTCATACTCAAAAGTAATTAAGAAGTTAGTCGAATATTTTTATTCAATTCAAAATAGCAATACAACTACAGAGGCGGACATAGCGCCATTGGCATTTTCTGCCAGTCAACCTATGCGTAATTCAGAAAAAAATACTGCTTAAAATGGTAGCACTTAAATTGTTACGTCTAAATCATGCTTTGCTTGGACACCAATTTGCAGGTTTGTTGCAACAATTAATAAGTACAGTAAACAACTTCGAAGGCAATAATTTTAGAACAATCAGTCGTAAATTAATATTAACGGCCTTGCTTTCCTTACTCAAGGAGTAAATTACAACAAATAGTAGTTGTTTTGATTTGTTTACAAGCACGCAAATGGCAATAATTGCAAGTCAAGTAGCTAGATGTTACCAAGATAGACTTGCAATCCAACCGAATGTCGATTTACTAATATGTCTGTTTACGGTTGAAGAACCTCCTTCTCCTCCCCTTATTTATTTAAAAACTGGTTAATCATTAACTTCTTTAATTTTTCAATACACAAATTGACATGCGAAGATGTACTAGTGGTTCTTACGTCTAAACTAGGCGCTATCATTTGCTTGACAATCGTCACTCGTCTTTATCTTAAGATATTAACCCTAGTAGACAGATCAAACTATGTATTAAACTGTTATCAGAAGATCTTGATAGAAATTATACAAATGGACACGTGAAGTTTGTATTGAATAATATCAACAATTGTATGTAAGCCTGCGTTTACACCCATTTAAAAGTCGTCATACTTGTTTTCGAGAAGTCTTTAAGAGTCTTGTCGATATTGGTTAAGGGAAATGCTTTGTAAACAAAACTCTTGGCCGTTTCTAGGAACCTAATACCCATCAAAAACCGATGAAGTTCTGTGAGGTGTGATGGAATACCCTTCTTCTTCATTATCGAGTTCATGCGGCACAAATGCACAATTAGGACAGTTGCTTTATCAACCTTGCGGCTTATCTGACAGTTTTTCTTGACAAAGTGTGATTCTCGATGATCGAAAAGTCAAAAACGCATTGTATTGACATTTACTTTTCGGTAGCTTATGTCAATCATATGCATTTCTATCCTGTCACTTTGTGACTATCAATGCCGTTCTGTCAAAAGTCGTAGTTGAAACGAAAGAGGCAAGAGTTCGTGCCGATATGAAACAAGAAAATATCCCCTAATTTCTCTGAGAGCAAAAATGAGGAGAACTAACAAAATAAATAGTTGTATCACGTTTTTCACATACGTGCTAAAACTTAACTATTTATAAGCAATTCACAGCTCAGACTTGCAAATGTTAGTCGCCAGTCAGTTACGTAAGGACTTACGTGATAAGCTGTTAGAGGAGAAATCGATGAGAGTAGCTTTTTAGTGCTTATAAATTATTTGAAAAGGATAATAAAGCTAAACACAATGTATCGTATGGTTCAACCCGTATCGTTGATCTAGTAGTCGCAAGCGATACTGCAATTGAGCATGAAGTCCTGGATTCGGACTCTCGGGTCGGGCAAATTGTTATTCGGTTTTTTCGGGCTGCAATTTTTCGGGGCTAAACAGGTTATGCTCCTCTTCTTTTACTTGATACATGAACATAACTGGCGATATAGGGGTGTGCTATAGGGTACACCTGTGCTTAACCCACGTCGCGAGCATTACAGGCGTTATGTTATGTATACATATACTTAAGCATCCTATATTGTCTTATGACGTCTTTCGAACCAGCTACTCAATAAAAGACGTTTTACAGTATCTTTTCCTTATCTACACCTTCTTCATCGACGATCATTTTGTCATCAACTGACATCCACTGGCATGGTGGTTTTTATATAAGTAAAGAATTAATTATGACATATAAGGATAACGTATGACGTAAGACGTATGACGTCGGATATAAGGATGACGTTTAGTTACGTTTAATGCGCACTTACACAAAAGCCCTCTCTTGGGTAGGTTCCATCGATACCGCCTCGTTTTCTAATGTACCCAAACGTTTCGTTTGCGCTTATCGATCGTTATGGAAAAGTCGTTTTTTTTTTCAGTTTAGTTGAGTTTTTGTTAGTGCAAAGTGTGACCTATGAAAACGCTGCTTCGATATCGACAAAGAAACAAAAATGTTCAACTCAAATAACGGTTGGTAAACGATGACGAATCCGGCTTGAAAATTCCATCAGAACTTGTAGAAAACCCGATTTGTTTACACAGTTTACCTGCGCTTGTATTGTTGCTATGCCCTCGATTTGTGACAATCAATGCATATTAGAGATCAATATTGTTTACAACTTTCTATGGGAACTTAATGCCCCATTGTTTGCCTTAGGAGAGCGTTTATCGACAGCACGGCATATAACAAGTATACGACTACCATACGCGACAAGTTTCATTTTCATTTCATTGCGGGTAGAACGAAAAACTGTATAAGGTTCGTCGAAACTGGATTTCATTTTCGAATTGTCTGATGATTGAATGTCTCTGAAACATGTCTTTACGGATCTTGCAAGATTCTAGAAGAGCTATGAATTTCATCATGAAGTGAAATAACTGATTCTTGTCCCACCTACATATTTTGGGATGCAGGTAACTCGTCTAACGGTTGTATTGAGAATGCGGAATTTGTGTGTGAGTGTTCTACAAATGCGCACGGTTCATTAATGAATGTCTTGAACGCATAAAATGACAATTACCCACTTTTAATTAACACGACTCATAACTTAAGTGTCAATTATAATCCAATAAGATTCTCGTGCGATCTAATCGATTGAACAGCGAAAATAATTTTACCTACATATTTGCTGATCCTACTTTCTTTTGCAACGGTAAAAACGACTCCATGGTGTAGCAGTTAACAATCCTAAACTAACAAAACTTTCTTTAAAGAAAACTTATTAAAAGTAAAATGTTAGTGTCGGCAAAACGAACTCGTCCGACACAGGTGTCATAATTCACGTGTAAACACCGCTACGGGCTACGTGGAAGAAATCCAGCGAGTTCTCGCGTCCGAAGTGGAACACTGCGCGTGCTCGATTCAATTAATCAACGCTCATCAAATTATTCACATGTTGAATATATATTTATGTCCCATCACCTGACTAGTAAACACTCAGGTCATATTGTCACGTTTGACGAAATTTACCGTTATGATCCGCTGAGTGGTGCTCGTTCAAACTCCGGAGCTGGTCCTCGTCATATCACAGACACAAGCACTTGTTGTTAACTATCACTAGAATACGATCACTTCACTGATCACCGATGATCCCCGTACATTTCGTCGGTCGCGGTTGGTGTGCTGTAGGCGAGGGCCGCGTCGTGCGCATAGGACCAGCAAATGCGACGGACCGTGAATCTTAACCTACCTGTTGCGCTTGCGTGTCGCCCGACGACGGCCCGACAGCCCGCCGACCGGCGCCCTGCTGTACCGACGCGTACCGCCGCCATCTTTTATACAACCCCTTTACAACAGCTAAACATCACTACTTTAACATACCTTTATAAAAATGACTTTCAATTACTTCTCTAGCTCTGAAACTGAGGCCAAAAATAATTTTGCTCTTGTAAATGCTCGTGACTGACTATAAAGATAGGCGTAAAAGCCTTAATCTGCTTTACTGACGTGGTAGCGCCATCTGGAGAAAGCAGCTGGCACTACTGACAGTCCTAAAATGACGTTTGTTAAACGTTCAAGTCTCAAGACAATGGAAAAGCTTAAGAAAGGAAAATTCCTAAATTTTCAGTCAAATTTTGCAAATGATGTTAAATGTGAGGTGCATAATGCATCTAACACCTTAAAACATAATGTTCTTAGATTTGAACTGCTGACTATACTTGATCTGACTTTGATCTCAGGTCAACTTAGTTCCGAACTATAGCCACAGATGGAGCCGCTTAACACTATACAGCCTTCATTCAACATTGTCGAAGGCTTTAATTTGTATGACGGATATAATATGATGTTTACAAAGCAACAAAAAAGTGAGGATTATCTTGAATCAGCTGTATAACAGGTAGTTACAATGTTTCACCTTAGTTTTGAACATATTGGTAGTAAGTACCCTTTTTGTTATTTCAGATTTTGTATGAGATGATTAATTACCTTCATCAGAGACACTTCCATAATCAAACTTTATTTCGAGCACCATATATAAATATTATGGTAATCACAAGTTTTGCAACATGCGTTGTAATATCTTCTCGTGATACGGATGCTGCGCGGATACACCTAAAATGGACCCATAGGGCTATGAAAAATGTTCAAACCGGTTTTTAATAATTGTATTTCTATAAAATCAAACAAGCTATAATCAATCTATTAACTCAGTCCACTGCTGGGCATAGGCATGTCCCAAGTTTCACCACAACAGCTTGGTTTCCGCATCCTGACTGTCCCAACACTACCACTTGCCTGTTCCAGGTCTGGTCTACCTAAATGGATCGCAGGCTACGCGTGTTGTGTTGATACGCAGTCTTCATTCGAGAGCTCGTCTTCTCTAACACTCATCGGTCCTTCAACAGACTTGGCTGACCTCTGCCACTTCTGCTGGCTTGCTAACTCTAATGTCAATAACACCAGTTTTTTTTCGGATGATTTCAAACCGGATCTTATGAAAAAATACCGACATTAATGAGGCTACTAAAAAAACTTTCATCGTATAGTAACTTTATCTTTATTACCCACATAATGACGTCAAAACGACCAACTATTATAATAAAATAAATACTTGTGTGTCTAAATGGTGTCTAATGGATGATTAAACACATTTTAAGATTCTATTATTCGAAAAGTTTATTGTATTTTCGGATTTAAAAATCTAAAGTTCCCTAAGCTTCAAAGCTGTAAATACTTAAAATATAGTACATTTTCATTTTAGCCAAACTAGTGGCCCAGTTCTGGGCCGACACAATTTAGATTACCATTGACACGCAGAAGAAGAAGTACATTTTCATACAAGTGAGCAAACTTTGTCATTGCAGCATTGGCAGCCGATGCAGAGGGTGGGAGCCGAGAACTGCAGTGTAAATTCCATTTCTGAAGCATAAAATAAAAAAAAAACAACGATCAACTGTAATGAAGCCATTCTCCTTAGGGTTAGACAGGCCAACTGTCCCTGCATACAGCTGGTTTTCACAACAGATTCTGGCTGGCAAGGTTTCGAAGAAGAGCCTGTGTCGTTAAAAAAAATGCTGAAATTATTCTTAAAGCATCACCTTTGTACTAAATATTTTCTGTTCCTTTTTTTTATATTTAGTGTGTACATAATTTGTTAAATAAATAAATAGAAAATGAGGACTAGTCAGTCAACAACAGTTGTCAATCATCAGCCTTTTAATGTTCCCACTGCTGGGACACAGGCCTCCTCTCTATAAGAGGGAATGGGATAAACCACGCGGGCCCAGTGCGGATTGGTAGATGTCACATGTCTTCGCATTTTTTGGTTCTAGGACAAGCCGGTTTCCTCACGATGTTTTTCTTCACCGTTTTGACTTTTGAGAGATGTCAATCATACGGCATTTATTTACTAAAGGGTTGCTGTGTAAACTATGTTAATGTTACTGTTGGCCTATGTCATCCCACTGCTGGGCAAAAGCCTCTCCCCATGATTTCCATATTCTTCGATCCAGGGCCAATGTGGATCACTCATCGTTGGTTATGTCCAGCTCGTCCCGCCATCTCCTGCGAGGTCTACCGCTTCGCCTTCTGGCTATAAACTATGTACCCAGTGATAATTACTACGTCACACTACGCAGCTCCTTACGTAAGTATAATCACATAGGTATTACCCAAACGTACCTACATGAGTACCAAATACGAACAAGTTCAACAAATGACTGTCGTTAAGGAATTATTTTCAGATTCGACAAACATTTTCTGAAAAGTTTGGCAGAATTTTTGACGTGTTTTAATTAGTTTTGATAGAGGTTAAGTTATCTTCCGTAAACATTATATTTAGGCAACTAAGTACTTCTGGCTGGCAGTATAAGCTTACTGTCAAGCTTATTCAAAACATTTACAGCAGTAGGTACTGTTAAACAGAATAACAAAGCAAATTGATGAAAACCAGTCTAGGGAACAAGCGGGCTTCAGGAAGAATTATTCAACCATTGACCATATACAGGATAACTTTTTTATCACTTTCCAAAAAATGGGTATAATAGGTGAACAGAGTAGAAGCAAATGGCATACTTAGTTTTTTTTTGATCGAAAAAAAATAAAATAAAAAACAATAGAACTTCATATCATACGCGTCTTGTGTATGATTTGAAATTAGATATTTTTCTTTTTTTTTTTTTCAAAATTTCTCTTTCTTTGTTCTAATATAAAAAAATTACTTGAAATTTGTAGCGTTTTTTGATGATGGATCAATTTTTTTCTAAGCTGTGGAACAAAGAAAAAAAAAACAAGGTATGCCATAATATTAAGCTTCTACTCCGTTCACCTAATGTACCCATTTTTTTTTAAAGTGATAGAAAAGTCATCCGGTATTTACACTTACCCAAATAATGGAAAAATACATGGAATAAGGAAAAACAATATGTATAGCATTCATCGACTACAGTAAAGCCTTCGATCCCATAAAACATGAATCCCTCAGAACTGCTCTACACCACACCACACGGCCACATCGCGAGGACCACAGACAACAGGTGGAGAGAGCGCGTCCTGCACTGGTATCCACGAAACAGAAACAGGCGCCGCGGCAGACCATTGCAAGGATGGCGAGACGAAATCGTCGCACTGGCAGGAATAGAGTGGACCAGAACGGCCCAAGATAGATACAGATGGAAACAGATGGAGGTGGCCTTCATCCCGAGATGGATGACCCCTTAATAGGTTAAGCTATTTTAAGAATATAGTAATAAAATTAAAATTAAATCATAAATTATAGGGAATAATGGCTATTTTGATTTTTATTTATTTATTTTATTTAAGTACTTCTGGGGTCACGGCAGGTAACGAAGAAGATGGCGGGACGAACGAGACAGGTTCCACCAGAACTGGAAGGAGGACGCACGGAAGGAGTGGAGGGAGGCCTTTGCCCAGGAGTGGGACAGAGCAAGCTACGAAAAATAAAAGTAGTTAAATTCCTAATTAATACACGCTAATTATCTGCCTAGCCTTTTCTCAACTATGTTTGGGTCGGCTTCCAGTCTAACGAGATACAGCTGAATAACAATATTTTACAATTATATAGATAGGCAGACGCTACATCAGACCTCCACAACCCAGTTAGTACTAGGAAATACAATACCCCTTGGTAAAATTTCCGCACGCAAAATACGCGCTTAGACGTGGAGTTGCGGACACCAGCCCGTTATACAATACAATACCCCTTCGTAAGCCTGGTTGAGTTTCGGGCCACTGACTACCTAACGGCTGTCAAAGATTTACAATTGACCAATTGATGATTAACGTGCTTCCCGAGGCACGCAGAAAACTCAGTATGTAATGGGTGTTCACCGATCCACCGACCAACCTAGGTAAGCGCGGCTGAACCTAAAGATCGACCTGGAGCGGCTGTTATTATTTAGCCACGATTTCCAATTAATACACGCAAAGTATGCTTCTTAAGATAACTGGAAGTTTGAGAGAGGTATCATTCTACAGCGGACTGCGATTGGTCGATTTGCTTGATTAATTGAGTTAATAGCAGAAGAAAAAGTAAACTATCAAGGATTTCGCGAAAAGACTATTAGCACAGGACCCCCGAAAATATTTCGCGTATTGGGTTACGTCATAAATATAGGCGAAAGGCAGACCGCCCGGCGGCCGTTGTGACTCCAAAAACAGGTATAACCCATAAATAAAAAGGTATTTAACATTATGTAAAATATTATATTAATAAAACACGACACTAAAACTCGAATAAACGACGCAAATATAAAAGAAGGACATTACCACCGACGTTTTGAATCATAATGAAATACTTAATAATCTTCATGATTAAAACATTAATGAAAGTTGGCAGTTGACCTCACCCAGAAGACGGATGAAATCTCTCTTAGTTTGCTGTGACCATCGAGAAGTTTCTATAAAAAGGAATTTCTTTTCTTTAGTAGATAATAACTAACTGTTCAAACAGTCTCTTCAATATTGATTACAAAACTGCTTCTATCAAGTACCTGCTTTTGGTAACAAAATTTACAGCTACACCATCTCGACAATACTTGAACTCTTGAACTTGAATGTAACAATGCAAAAGCTTGACGGTTCATCATCTTGGAGTACTCTATCGTTGCGTATTTCCCACAGTTACTATCTCACATTTTAATACGGGATAATGAACTAAGCATATACTTACGTAAGTTCGTAACGTTGCTACGCAGTTAGCTTTTACTAAAAGGCATGATCTATACTAATACCTAATATTAACCTACCTTTACCTACCTCTTCTACCTTTTTACCTTATTGTTCGTTTCGCTGAAGAGTTTGTTTGTTTGGTTGAACGCTATAATCTCAGGGACTACTGGTGAGATTTGATAAATTATTTTGGTGTTGTATAGATTTTAGCGTAAAGTTACTTAGTTTGATGTACATAATGCTTGGTTGACGGTTTCGTGATGAGGTTGTTTACACCCTGTATAGCCCCACATAGTGAATGAGTGGCTTCTCCACAAAGTGAAGGCATATGTCTCAGCCGTGATTTTACCTTATTGTTCGTTTCGCTGAAGAGTTTGTTTGTTTGGTTGAACGCTATAATCTCAGGGACTACTGGTGAGATTTGATAAATTCTTTTGGTGTTGTATAGCCCATTTATCGAGAAAGGCTATATAACATCACGCTACGACCAATAGGAGCGGAGCACAATGAAAAATGTTGCATAAACAGGGAATATTCCTAAGCAGACGAAGTTACGCGAGTAAGCTAGTTAATGTATTTGTCGCCTTAATGTGCTTTTACTATATTTAAGGGTTGTGTCCAACGTATTAGATACATAAAATATTTATCAGTAATTTATCAACATCACAGAGCTTAAATGGGTTGTGGAGGATGGTGTGAGGAGGTCAGATATAGGCAGTGGCTCCTTGTAATTACTGGTATTCATTTGAATCCAGTAAGACTGGAAGCCGACTCCTATATAGTTGTGAAAAGGCTAGGTAGACGATGATAACAGAGCATCTACCACTATTCCCCAAGAGGTCATTAATCAAACTGCAATGTCTTCATTTGTTTGTTTCGAAACCTACTCGTACCTAGGCTTTTCCCAACTACCTGTGATTGGCAGTCTAGCCGAGCTTCTGCCGATCTGTCCTCCACAACGCAACTAAAACAGTTTTGCGTTTTTTGGTTGGGTATAAAACTCTTGAATGCTAGGCTACAAGTGTATTTTTTATTATATATTTCTAGAGGACTACTAAGGACTTATTGTATTACCTACTTCTAGAGGACTGATGAGGAGCTCGTAGGTAAATAATAACAGCCGCTCGGGGTCAATCTTTAGGTTTTAGGTAAGCCGTGCTTGCCTAGATTGGTCTGTGGATGGGTGAACGCCCATTACATACCGAGTTTCCTCCGTGCCTCGGAAAGCACGTTAAGCAGTTGGTCCCGTCTGTCATTTGTAAATCTTTGGCAGTCGTTACAGGTACCTAGTCAGTGGCCCAAAAAGTCAGACAACCGGTCTTACTAAGTGGTATTGTATTACCTAGTACTAACTGGGTTGTGGAGGTCAGATAGGCAGACGCTCCATGTAAACGCTGTTCTATTTTGGTAATAAAATTGATACTCTTATGGAACAGGCACAAGACGACTTACATAGATTGTTTGATTGGTTCCGGTGTAATTTACTGACAGTTAATACTAATAAAACAAAGTACACAATATATGCTGCTAAAAATAAAAAAATACAAACACAACACACTCTTAACCTCAATGGTAAAATCCTAGAAAAATCCAAAGCAGAAAAATACCTTGGACTTCTACTGGATAGCGACTTGTCGTGGAAAGCGCACATCGAGAAAATAAGAAATAAGCTCTCTCCCTTAACAGGCGCACTGCGCAGCATTGTTCGGTGTCTTCCACCAAAAGTGTGCTATATGATTTATTACTCCATGGTAAAACCTCATTTGGACTACTTAATTGAAGTGTATGGCTGTACATATAAATCCAACCTACAAATCTTACAAACAGCTCAAAATAAAATTATCAAAGTTCTTTTTAAATACAACTACCGAACACCTACACTAAAACTGTACGATAACACAAAGCTTATGAATATTTCTCAGATATATAGGTATAACACTTGTATACTTATACATAAAATTTTAAACAAAAACATACACACACAAATAACTCTTACAAAACAATCACAAATAAAAAACAGATACAGAACTAGACAAGCAAATGACATAGCGTTGCGGGCCCCTAGAACAAACTACGGCAGGAGTACTATTCTGTATGAAGGAGCACAGCTTTACAAACAACAACAAACAAGTTTTTTCTCATATAAGTGAAAGTAATTCTTTTTGAGAAATAAAGTTCTTAAACCATAAAATACTAGTAAGCTGCATCCGGTTAGACTGGAAGCCGACCCCAACATCGTTGGGAAAAGGCTAGGCAGATGATGATGATTTTTCTAGAGGACTGCCTCTTTGGTCTTGTGATCGAAAGCTCTGAGCATAAGGTCCTGGCTTCGATTCCCAGGTCGGGCAAAGTGTTATTAAGTTTTTTTTTTCACAGTAGCAGCCACGGAATCTGGGTTTATGACTGGTTGATGGCAATTAATATTTATTTTACTCGAATGGCGAAAGACAACGCCAAACACAGTAATTTAAGCTAAGTAGTTAATCCTATGCTGCATTCAAATCTAACGCTATTAAGGTGAATGCTCCAACCAGCCCGCGAAATTCAAATTTTCTTCAGCAGCAATCACTTTGACCTTGAAAAAATCGTTTGTCGACCTTTTTGAACTTGGAGGGTTGTATTGATGATTATAATTCTGTAACTACATACGTCTTACAATCGCGAACAATATTTTAATCAACATACAACCTAGCACTGGCCTGCAAATTGCAAAAAAAATAAGATAATTTGAATTTCGCGGGCTACCCTGGAGCATTAGCCTTAACTTAGAAACGTTTATCATGTCCAAGGTATTAAGTCCTTACTTTGTAACAACATTTCTATAAGTAAGACGGCTATTAATAAAGTCCAAGTTCACGTGCAACTAATACTTAGATACAGGTTCATTCATGATTGCAACTGCGACACCGACAGCAAGGAGTTGTTTTTCACTTGCTTCAAATTAATTATTCCAATAAATATTTATTGAATTGTGTCCATTACTCATTCTGCTTCGCCAATGTCATAATAATTAAGTGTCTTTGATTATATTGTACACCTAGGTACGTTGTTTAGATTAGTTCCATTTTTATTTCCTTCGAAATTAAAAACTGTGTAATGTCTACTTCAAGATCCTTTTAATCTCCTCCTCCGGTATCTGTCTGTGGCATGATAGCTCCTAAAAGTATGAACCGATTTTGTTTAAATTTGTTTCGCTTGAAAGGTGTCTTAGTCGAGAGTGTTCTAAGCTATGTTTCAAGAAAATCTACTCAGCCGTTTGTAGATAATCACCTTTTTTCTAGTTGATGAAGAGATATTGTATCTAAAGGTGGAATCCGAGACCGCGGTCCCGGTCCCAAAAGCCCCACGACACATAGGGTCCTAGTAATTAGTGACCGTTACCTAAACACGTGATTGTACTCATCTTAACAAACAACTTTTACAATCACGTGTTTAAGTATCGGTCACTAATTCATTTAAAACCAGTCACCCTATATAAACAACTTCCACAGGCCTGGATAGATTTGTGAAATCCTGTCACTTACCTACTAAAACAAAACACAATTTTGTTATTTCCCACAAAACGCAAATTTCGGGTAAGGCCTCTCACAGACGGACTGCAGCAACCACACGGACTGCATGCAGTCAAACTTCACGCGGTCGGATGCAGTCGTGTGTAGTGTGCAGTTAGGCAAGGAGCAATAACGCAGTTTGGCATGGGTCATTGACGGTTTTTTAGGTAATGTAATTTAACTGTTAATCATTAATGGTCAACGGGTTAAAAACGCTGTTAAATAAATAACAGGTTTTAAAACTTCAATCGTTAGCGATAATCGTCCATTTATTATGTCAACGTATATCATCTGCGTGCGGTTGCTGCGATGCAGTCCATCTGTGAGAGGCCTTAGGTCACTTTTGTTCTCTCAACCCCCTTTTTTGTTTTTTTTTCGGGTGTGAAATCATCAAATGACTTCTCCCGCTCTGGGCGGAGCAGGAGGGAGTGTCAGACTTTTACTGACTAAAACCCATTCATGTTCCTTCATCGCCCTTTGTGTTCCGGGGCCACGGTATCTCTTTCGAACAGTCCCGCAATCCCGGAGTCATGACCCCCTTAGAACGTTAAGGATTATCCATTAATTACGCCACCTCCTGTATATCTAACGTTTTCTTGATGCGCCATTTCAGATGTAGAACTTGAAACTGAATCTGTCGTAGAATGATTACCTACTGGGGTTTTTAGCACTAATATAACATAACTTAACTCTTAACCATTTTTGTCTATAATTATGTCATTAAAGCTAGTATTTAAAGTAAAAAAAAACTGCTGACTTATTTTGTAAATAGCAACTTAGAAGTAAAGAAACATTAGACACAAAAAAAAATATTTAAAAATAAAATTTGAAAGCTACGGGACAGGACGTAGTGTTACGTCGTACCCGTACTTACCTACAGTTACGGTAGTAGGTACCTACTAGTAAGTAGGTAGGTAATAGTAGGTAGGTAGGTAAAACGAGTCCCGAATAATGTAGGTACAAATTCGCAAACTACCTACAAAAGAACATCATTGTAATTTCGACCGTACGCCGAGGGCATAAAGTACCTACTCGAAGGACAATGACCCACTATGGAATTGTCTAGAAGATTCTAGGAAGTCGTGGATATTTCTCGAACGTTCGATCGCCATATAAATAGTCGACGTGTTTGCGGGAGCAGTCAGTCTTATTTTGGCTACAGTACGAAGCGAATCGAAGTGAACTAGTAAGTGCGATATCTAAGTGAATAGTGATCAGTAGTGTACTTGTGATTAAGTTTTAAGTGTTTTGTGATTATTAAAGTTATTTATTGTTTCTTCGGTAGTAATTAATTTATCCCATACCCAGTTCGTAACAATTTGGTGTCAGAAGTGAGAGATAAATTATGCCAATTCTACCAAAGGACGACACGGACGGTATCCGTACCAGGAGTCAGCGACAGCAGAACATGGACCAAAGGCGGTTTGGAGATTCTCCGACACAGACACCGGGTGGTGTCCAGCCTACGTCAGTGCCAGTCGCTGGCCCATCCGGAGTTTCTCCAGCATCAGTGGCGCCAGACTTGTCAGCTTTAATGGCGCTGCTGCAGGAGCAGGCTCGCCGTCAAGAGGAGCAGGCTCGCCGTCAAGAGGAGCAGGCTCGCCGTCAAGAGGAGCAGGCTCGCCGGTTGGAAGAGCAGTTGCAGCAAGATAAAGAGGAGCAGGCCCGCCGCCAGGATGAACAGATGCTCCTCATAAAGGATCTTCATGCAACTTTTGGCAAAGATCTGAAAGTGATGAAGGATCAGGTTCACCAGCACGAGAACCGTATCTCAGAGGCCGAAGTTCAGATCGCTGGGGTGAAAAAGGCTTTGGGAGAACTGAAGACTGGAGACGTGACTGTGGCTTCAGTAGTTGCTGCACCTTCAGCGCGGGGCTTTAAGGTGCCTCCATTCGATGGAACATCTTCGTGGTCGGCTTATAAAATTCAATTTGAGGCCGTTATGAAGGCGAATGGATGGACTAAACCGCAAGCCATGACCGCGCTCACCTTGGGCCTTCGAGACCAGGCCTTAAACATTCTTGAGGCGCTCGGCAAGGATGTAACCTACGAGCAGCTGCTGGAGGCGTTAGAGTCCAGATACGGCGACGCGCACCTGGAGCACGTATTTCGTGCTAAGTTGAAGGATCGTGTTCAACGTAGTGCCGAGAACCTGCAGCAGTGGGCCCTGGAAGTTGAAAAGCTGGTTCGAAAAGCATACCAGTCTGCCCCTGCACTTATCGATGGGAATCTGGTACAAGCGTTCGTTGATGGAATACGTGACTTGGAAGTTAGAGCTGCTGTGAGACTTGGGCACCATGAGACGCTGAAAGACGCCTTGGCCCATGCCTTAGAAGTAGAGGCAGTGAGGCAGGACTACCGAACGCACCGCGTCAGGGAGGTTGTAGCATCACCTGTTCGCGACCGCCCGCAAGGGTACAGTCCTAGGTGCTACACTTGTGGAGAAAGGGGTCATCTTCGGTCAAGCTGTCCTAAGCGCAGCACCCCGAGAGAAGATCAGCAGGGAAGGGTGGATGAAGTGACTGCCCAGCTACAGCAGGGAAACGAGTAAATGCCAGGACTGGGGGGCGGGTGCTGGCTGGTATTGAAAAAGCCCCGAGAATCTTGATCTCGCAAGCACATGACGGGAACAGCCTGACCATCAAAGGCGAAGTCAACGGAACACCTTGCAAACTGACGTTGGATACTGGAGCTTCTCACACGGTCGTCAATTCTCACCTAGCAAGTCGGTTTCTTGGGGACTACTTCAATAACCACGACCGTATACGATTACTAACAGCTACCGGTCAGCACATAATCGTCCGAGGCAAGAAGGAGGTGGAGTTAAAATTGGGTGACAGATTTTACAAGCACAATGTCATCGTGGCCGACATAGTGGACGATTGCATCTTGGGCTTGGATTTTATGCGGAAATATCGTTGTGAGATCGACGTTGATCAAGGAGTACTGAAATGTGGTTCAGAGGAAGTCTTCATGGAAGGTGCACCATCAGGGAAAGTATACTGCTTGAAGGAGATTGTTCTTCCTCGCAGATCAGAAACGATTGTGCCAATTAGTCTACCACGGAATTCGGGACAAAAAGATCGCAGTGTTCTGATAGAAAGGGTGAACAATGACTTTCCATGGAAGATGGCACGGACTCTGGTCAAGGCCACCAACGTCTCGGCAGTACGCATACTGAATGTAAGTGACAAGGAGCAAGTGATTAAGAAGGGCACCTTGATCGGCATTTGCGAGGAAGTAGCTTGGATGCGTCAATTGCAAAATCTGCCTACCGGAAATAAAATTCGTAGTCCAAAGTTTGACGTGACAACGCTTTTGGAAAACTGCGATTTAACTAAAGGGGAAATGGACAAGGCTAAGAAGATGTTACTTCAGTACGCCAACACTTTCTCTTCAAATGATGCTGACATAGGGAGAACTGGACTAGTTCAGCACAAGATAAATACAGGTAACGAGTTACCAATCCGTCAGCGACCAAGAAGACTGCCAGTTGCACATGAAAAAGAGGTGGAAACCATGATTGAGGGAATGGTGAAGGACGGTGTTATAGAGCCTTCATCCAGTCCATGGTGTTCTCCTGTGGTCCTGGTAAAGAAAAAGGACGGCAGCATGCGCTTCTGTGTGGACTACCGACGACTGAACGATGTCACGAAAAAAGATAGCTACCCGCTGCCTAGGATCGATGACACACTGGATACGCTGACTGGTATGAAGTGGTTTACCACACTTGACCTGAAAAGTGGCTACTGGCAAGTAGAAATAGACCCCAAGGACAAGGAGAAAACTGCATTTTCAACAGGAAAAGGGTTGTGGCAGTTTAAAGTTATGTCATTCGGTTTGAAAGGCTGATGGAGCAAGTACTCGCCGGATTGATTGGAGACGCATGTCTTGTCTATCTAGACGACATAATCATCGTGGGCCGTACATTTGAAGATCACCTTAAAAACCTCAACCAAGTGCTGTCGAAAATCCAAACAGCTAATCTCAAGTTAAGTCCGAAAAAGTGCTCGTTTTTCAGACAAGAAGTGAACTTTTTGGGACACATAGTTTCGGGGGAAGGTGTTCAAACAGACCCAGAAAAAGTAGTCGCCGTCAAGGATTGGCCAGTTCCGAAAGACAAGACACAGGTCAGAGCATTTCTGGGTTTGTTTGTGCTCCTACTATAGAAGGTTTGTCAAGAATTTTGCCGACATTGCAAAACCTTTGCACAAACTCACTGAGGAAAAGCGGCAATTCTGTTGGGACGAGAACTGCGACGTCGCATTTCAGGAATTAAAGAAACGTCTGTGCAATACGCCTATTTTGGGATATCCTGATACTGAAAATGACTTCATAGTTGACACAGATGCAAGTAATACTGGAATTGGGGGCGTGCTGTCTCAACGGAAAGGAAACCAAGAGGTTGTGATAGCTTACTTCAGCAAGTTTTTATCCAAACCAGAAAGAAATTACTGCGTTACAAGACGGGAGCTACTCGCCGTAGTAAAGACATTGCAGCACTTCAGTAAATATTTGTTGGGACGTAAATTCCAATTACGATCTGACCACGCTGCATTGAAGTGGCTATTACAGTTCAAGAATCCAGAGGGGCAAGTGGCGAGATGGATTGAACTATTGCAAGAGTTTGACTTCGTAACTGAACATCGCAGTGGGAGAACCCACGGTAACGCAGACGCCTTGTCAAGAAGACCTTGTCCTGAAGACTGTAAGCACTGTGCCAGGCAAGAGACTAAGGAAGTAGTGCCCGTGAGGATGCTTAGAACGGATCTCAGCGATGAATGGAAGGAAACCCTACAGCAGGCTCAGCAAAATGACTCGGACATCAAACCGATCTTCGAGTGGATCAAAGCTGGTGCTCCTAAACCCAAGTGAAGTGATGTGGCTGCAATGAGTTCCATCACGAAGAGTTATTGGGCACAATGGAACAGCTTGGTGATCCAGGATGGAGTCTTGTGCCGTAAATGGGAAAACGCTCGAGGGGACAGCTGTCATCTACAAATGGTTGTCCCTAAAGCTAAGGTACCGGATGTTTTACAACTCTACCATGATGGATGTTCAGGAGGACATATGGGGGTAAAAAGGATTCTACTAAGAATTCGAGAACGATTTTACTGGATCCACTGTCGAGATGATGTGGAGGACTGGTGTCGCAAATGTACCAGTTGTGCGGCCGTGAAAGGACCCCACACACGCAGTAGAGGTGCATTAAAAGTGTACAACGTTGGAGCCCCTTGGGAACGAATAGCACTAGACGTTGCGGGACCATTTCCAGAAAGTGAGAGTGGAAACAAGTACTTCCTGGTGGTAATGGATTACTTCACAAAGTGGCCAGAAGTCTTCGCTATTCCTAACCAAGAAGCTACAACTGTCGCAGATAAATTAGTTCAGGAAGTCTTCTGTCGTTTTGGAGTACCCTTAGAAATACACAGCGATCAAGGAAGGAATTTTGAATCGCAAGTATTTCAGGAGACTTGTCGATTAATGGGTACCCACAAAACCAGAACCACCTCCTACCACCCACAATCTGATGGAATGGTGGGACGATTCAACCAAACGTTGGAAAGATATCTGGCAAAAGTCGTGGAAAGCAGACAAAGGGATTGGGACAAGCATATACAGCCATTTCTTCTGTCCTACCGTAGCGCCGTCCACGAAAGTACGACTGTGACGCCAGCCTTCGCGAACTTTGGAAGGGAATTACGGTTGCCTGCTGATTTAATCACTGGAACTCCCCCTGATGCTCCACGTAGTGTAACAGATTATGCGATTGACTTGCGTAACAAGTTGAATGATGTTTATGAGCATATCAGACAATCCGGCCAACAGATGTCTGAGAAGATGAAGACCCGTTATGACCGGAAGGCAAATAGTAGGGGTTTCGACGAAAGTTCACTGGTGTGGTTGCATAACCCAGTAAGGAGCAAGGGGAAGTCTCCGAAATTGCAAGCAAAATGGGATGGACCATACCGAGTTGTGACTAGGATCAACGATGTCACCTACCGAATACAGAAGGGTCCACGAGGTGCGCCTAAGATTGTCCATGTAGACAGATTGGCGCGATACTACGGGGCTAATGATGCTTGGGACGAGCATGTCTAAGGAGGGGGTAGTGTTACGTCGTACCCGTACTTACCTACAGTTACGGTAGTAGGTACCTACTAGTAAGTAGGTAGGTAATAGTAGGTAGGTAGGTAAAACGAGTCCCGAATAATGTAGGTACAAATTCGCAAACTACCTACTAAAGAACATCATTGTAATTTCGACCGTACGCCGAGGGCATAAAGTACCTACTCGAAGGACAATGACCCAATATGGAATTGTCTAGAAGATTCTAGGAAGTCGTGGATATTTCTCGAACGTTCGATCGCCATATAAATAGTCGACGTGTTTGCGGGAGCAGTCAGTCTTATTTTGGCTACAGTACGAAGCGAATCGAAGTGAACTAGTAAGTGCGATATCTAAGTGAATAGTGATCAGTAGTGTACTTGTGATTAAGTTTTAAGTGTTTTGTGATTATTAAAGTTATTTATTGTTTCTTCGGTAGTAATTAATTTATCCTATACCCAGCTCGTAACAGTAGTTTAATTAATTAATTTGTAAAATAACATAAACGTCTTCACAAGTAAACACAAGTTTCGAACATAAATTATAACTATTAATTGTTTGTGTAGACATATTAAGAAACCGGTACCCATCATTTTTTATGTATACCGAAGTATATCATAGTTCTATCTTAGTCCGCTATTTGAGGTCATGAGAATTACTTATTTAAACAAAACGGAACCTTTTAAAGATAAATTAAAATAAAATATATACTTCTGCACGTCGTTTGCGTTGATTATTTACCATTAATAGATATTGCAGTACTTAGGTAGGTGCTATTTACTTAGATATGCTCAGGATTGTGATTTGCATATCAATGATAACATAACCATGTAAACCATGAGATGAATAGGCTCACTCAGGCTCTAAAAGCTGATAAGACCGGTAAATGGAAGAGGTAAGTAAGTAACTATAGAAGCAACAATATTTTACCGGACTATGTAATATTTAACTTGATTTGAAAAATGTCCATGGAGTTTCTTGCCCATTCTTCTCCATGAGATCTACGATATTGGAATGAGGAACTACAGTCTAAAAAAAAACAACTAAGGATTTTCTGGAGAAAACTACCACGACGAAGATTAACGGCTCGTACACGTAAACACGATACGACGTCGCATCGTGCTACGACGCGGCATCGTTTCACGATGCGACGTCGTATCGTGGGAATCTATAACAAAACAAGTAGCAATATATCTGCAGTGTTCGCAGAAAATAGGTCGTATTTCCCTGTTCTATAGCACAGTAGAAAGATAAGCAGTAGGTAACTGACTTCAAACGTAGATTCCCACGATGCGACGTCTCACGTCATATCGTGTTTATGTATATGTTACGGCTAATAGCAAAAGTGCGGCTACACCTAGTTTTAACCAGCTAGAACTAGGTGCAGCCGGCCACATGAGGTTAAACCTAGATGTATCCTCTTATCTTCGGTTAGAACTAGGTTTAGCCTTTATCATAGCGGCTAGAACTAGGTGCAGCCGCACACCGGTGGTTAAACTTAGGTGTATCCTATTTATCATCGCCTGGAACTAGGTTTTTAGTTCAGTTAAGCATTTGGGTTTTGTCCCTTCTATCCTTATCTTGCGTTTCCCGATTGATCGGGAAACGCAAGTTAGAGGATACATCTAGGTTTAACAGCATGTGGCCGGCTGCACCTAGTTCTAGCCGGCTAAAACTAGGTGTAGCCGCACTTCCGCTATTAGCCGTAACATATACGAGCCGTAACTAGGTATGAAGGTCTACCGCCTGGCTATCCTGAGTTTAGATATTTTACACCAAATATTCTTTAATACTACCTATGTTTTTCTACAGTTCACCTTTGCAACGAACTCAACACCTGTTAGTATATCGTCGATCGTATCCGGATATTACGAGATACTCCAAAACTGGACACAAAAATAAATTAAATTATACCCAAATGCTTCTTTAAATTTTATAATAACTCACAATAAAATAAGGATATAATTTTTAATCGAATTGAAAAATAATAAAATGTTCAGGTTACTAACCTGCCTTTTGAAAAACATGTCATTGTATCCCAGGTTCTAACTACGTCATTTAGTACCTAAATTAGTCACGAAAAACGAAAAAATAAAACGTTAGATAAGCAAACCTGTGCATATTTAAACGCAATAATAATAATCGAAGAGTTTGATTGTATTGTTAGGCTAAGGCTACACAACAGTGTCAAGAACGCATGGTACGTAAATACTACTAGCAGACGTCACGCGGTTTCACCCGCGTAGTTCCCGTTCCCGTGGGAATACGGGGATAAAATATAGCCTATGTAGTAACATAGGCTATATTTTATTTTATACCTTGAGTACAAGGTGAATGTAGCTTTCTAATGGTGAAAGAATTTTTGAAATCGGCGCAGTAGTTTTTGAGTTTATTCATTACAAACATACAAAAATACAAATCTTTCCTCTTTATAATATTAGTGTAGATATGTTATAACATTACTTTGTGTCTAGCTTATTATAATGTAGGTAGATATTTAACATAATGACGTGAGTTTTAACATATGAATGCTATTGAACTTTTACTTACATACTAAAAGGGGGCTCTCCTACTGCGATGGTACGGAACCGTTCATCTGCTAGTCTGACTTACACTTGGCCGGTTTTTTGAGCTCTGCTTGAAAATAGAGAAAACGAATTTTCCAGAAATGAGACCTTGCTAGATTGCTTTTTCGCCCCGTAAACGGCTTTCGCCGAAATCGTTAAAGCCGTTTTCGAGAACGAGATTACAAATATAAAAACAAATATTGATTATTTAATTGTATAGTAGGATATTCTCGCAAGGTAATCGTACATAGATATGTAAGTACTAGGTTGGTAGGTACCTACATAGGCTAGGACAGCCTTTGCTAGGACTTCAAAGTATAGGCTTTGTGCCCACAACTATCTCTAATCGTGTATCGTATGTCTGTAGCAATTATCTGATTCTTGAAAACTATAAGATACATAAATAAGTTCCCTCGAGAATATAGTAGTCAGCTTCGATCTGGTAATCCACCCTGATTTCGCTGAATAGGGCTGTACCAGTAACACAATCTGCTTATGGCTTATATAACAAAGTACCTATGTCAACACAATAGGCGAGACGACAAAAAAATCTAATTAATCCGTCAGTTAGATTATCAAAAAATATTTGACCCGTGTATTTTCTTTTGTTACGTAAACCAAAATTGACGAAGATATGACGCTTTTAAAATTCTCAATACGTCACGCCTAGGTATAATTTTAAGCTAGTTCTGACGTCACGAGCCCCCACTCCCGAATTTTGATGCGTTTTATCTTTGTCAATATTCATTGATTTACAAAAACAAAAAATACGTGTCCATTAATTTCCAATATAATACTGTCGTCATGCCTATTCTCTGGATTTTTTTTGTTTTGCTAGATATATTTTGAACAGCCGCTCAGCTTCAAAGAATTGTTTTTTTACAAGAAATTATCACACGTTGGTTTTTACTAACCTTTTGATAGATAGAAAATAATCAAGTTAAAAACCAAAATGTATTTATACAAACATAGATACATAGAGTCACGTCAGAAACTAAGAGAACCTGGAAAATAAGGAGACCCAAAGTCATCAGATATCTTTTTGTGTTTAAGAAAATATAGTTTTCTGTTTCATCGTCATTTAAACGATTCCAGCCAGTTAAGCAAGCTATATAAGGATATAGCTTGCTTAACTCCGAATCCATAACGAGCTCTAATATACCAATCAAATTGGGAAATCATACGTCAATCAATAGGCAGTCGCTCCATGTAAAATACTGGTATTCAGCTCCATCCGGTTAGACTGAAAGCCGGTTCTAAAATAGTTGAGAAAAAGCTAAGCAGATGATGAAATTTCAAGCAATAAATTAAGTTCTTATTCAGTCTGACTGTCACAAAATGGATGACATAGGTAACAATCCGTAGATCGTGACTTCCACCTTTGATCATTATAGGTACCTATTTATACCCGGATTTTCATACAAACTTTCAACTCCATATCACCAGCTTCATCATCATCATCTTCTGCCGTTTTCTTATTCTACTTGGGGTTGGCGCATCACCTGCTTAGTGGATAGAATTTTCCGAAACGTCATAATCTGTTTGCGAAATTTTAGCCAGATCGGTTCAGTGTTTGAGCTTTGCATTGATAGTCAGTCTGGACAAACGATTTTATAAGCATTCTACATTCAAACAAACGTTCAGATAGTCTGTATTTAAACTAAAAGCTTTCTTCTTCTTACTTAGCTGCAATGACGACAACTCGACAATACAGTCTTTACAACATCGGTTTTAGCAAAGGATTATTTTGGTAGAATTAACTGGGGCTGAAGATTAATTTCGTATCAGAAATTGATTCCAATAGGTACGTTTATACATTTATGACCGCATACCGAATCAATTATTAAAAACTGAGCTGTCATGTTATGCCTTCTAATTTAATTTATCGAGGTTATACCAACAAATAGAGGATTATCCAATTTGGATCAGATTTAGTAGAAACAATTAATCACCACTTGATTGGTTACTCCTACCGCTAACATGGATGATTCACTTCGTCGATGTAGCTTAATGTCACAGGTATCAAAAATATTATGTTCCTAAAAATAGTTTATTAATTAATGCACATGTGTACACGCCTTAAAACAGCTGGCAGTCGCGCGTCGATGCCCAAGTTCCGGCTAGCAGTGAGCTCCTAATTATAATAAAACGAGTGAATATAAATACCTAATAATAACAAAACAATATACCTATAAAATATTATCCACTACTGCGACAAGAGTTCCCGCCAAAAACCGCCATATTTGTTTTACTTTTTACTGGCAGTGACGTCAACATATCCGGCTCCGTTGCACTACGGAAGCGTGAAGTGAGTCAGTGAGTCACTTCAATTAAAAATACCTACAAAGCTTATTAGACTGAGTAAATAGTAGAACACGTAAACCCGATTAATTGAGAATTATGTAAATATTAAAGAGGCCAGCACATATCCATGGGTCTGCGATAGCAATGCGGATCATCGGTAATTGACGACTTTTTTAATAAATATGATGATCAATTGCATTGGTATGCTTGAGGAAATCTTATTATACTTAAGTTATTTACCTACCTAAACCCTTGAAGTTAATAACAGAAGCGGCACGTGAGGTAAATGATGGTAGGTAATAATTTATTGAATACTAGCATCATTGTTGCAAAACACCGCTGTTATTGAATCTTGGATAAACATTGATTGCCGTATAGAATAACTATGAGCAAAACTAGAGGATATTGTTGATATCTACCAATTTAGAACATTTCCTTTTTCATTATTTGCTAATTACCTAATGGACCTTGATATTTCGTCCAATTTTGAACAGATGGTTTGCTTAATTTACCATTTAAAATACTTTAATTAAGTAGGTATATCATTAGCATTTGTTTGTTTTGTGGATTGATCATATTTGCTGCGTAACCTTTTGGTGGTTAGGGAGGGACAAACGTTCGTCACTTCATTCTCAAAGCCAATCTTGATTGGGCAGATTAATTTCCTGCAATACCATGGTAAACTGCTTCATCTACTTCTTAGAGTAGCTGGCACCAACTTATAATAGGCTAGTAAACTTTTAATCAATTGGTTAATATGCTACCTTCGAATGTGTTTTAACCAAAATACATATATTAATTTACCATATTTTCCCGCTTAGGTTCGGCTGGAGGGCTTCCATACTGGTTTCATCGATAGGGTTACCGTTAGGTACTGTACACATCCGGTAGGGATCAGGGCGATCTTGATCTTGTTGCTAGCCAAATAGTTTCGATAATTTTAATAAAACACAAAAGGTCGCGTCTTTGTAGCCAAGTCTAAGGTAATACAACAATCCGGCATTTTATCACAGGCATTTTACATCATCTGATCATCATTTTACCTAAGTTTATCGAAAATTACAAGTAGGAAGCTAGGAAGGCATTGCCATTGGTAGTTCATCTTTATCATATTTGTCGCATTGTCATAACTAAACATAGGTGCCTACTAAAGACAGATATTTATTTCTATTTCTCAACGGATGAACGTCGGTGACAAAAAAAATAAGTTCTTTCACTTCTCACAAATCTTGTCGGCGCGAAGTGTCTCATTTGACCTTCAGCGTTGCACCCCCCGCTGGCAAATCTAATTCAAATATAATTATAATGTCCAAAATATTATCTTAAGGTATGCCATTTTACGTCTAAATGAGCAAATTACCTCGGATCGTGTCACTGGAAGCCGGAGTTCCTAATTGGTTCATAGAGTTAAAGTTTTAAAGATCATCAAGATTATTTTCATAATGGTAACGTGTGTTTTCTTATATCGGTGGATTTATTTGGCCGTTACCATTTTGAATAACAATATTTTTTCGTGACTAGGACGGTCGTTAAAATACGCAGTTTAAAATCTATTTTTATCATTGTAATGTTACGTTAGTTGAAGCGTCTTTGTGTATGGTACCTATCCTTATGAACAGGATCAATAGATAAATGCCATGATATTTGAATGACCTTTTACTTTACGTTACTGGCGAATTTAACCCGGATAGAGATGAGTGTTATTAGTTTCAGCAGTGAGTGAGGTAGCGTGAAAGACCGCTTGGCTGTAACTACGCGTTCAAACGACGGTAAGGCCCGGACTCCACCAAAAAGGAGACGAGCTGAGTGGAGAGATGGGCAAGATTCAACCAATCACAGGAGAGACGAGACACGCGATGTGGATTTTAACCAATGTGATTGGTCGGGTTTTTTCACTTCTCTCCGCTCCGGTTCTCTCCGCTTTCACATCATTTGGCTGAGGTAGTGAACGGCCGGTCGTTAGTTGGTAAGCACTCAGTCTATCAAGGGCAGGCCGGGCAGGCTATACGGGCAAATGCCCGATGGGCCGGTGTGGCCAATTGGCGGTCGACTTTCTATTGCTATCTAAAAAAAACATCGCATTACATTGATTAAAATTACGTTCACTACTCTTGGACTCTAACTGTAGTAATAGTACCTACCCCTACAGGCTCAGGATTTTTAAAAGTTTATAATATCTCTGCCTCTGGATTGGCACTCCTATTGGATTATCGCATGATCGACCGGTATAGACAGAGGCTGAAGTAAATTAGGCAACCCTTGCCCCGAGGCCTGGCATGAGTACACAAGGTTGCAAAAAATGAAGCATGTGGACATTTTGATCTCAAATTACATATTATTAATATCTGAATTTATTCGAGGCAAGATGTAAAAATTTTTCGAGCTCGCTTCGCTCGTTCTTGCAACCTATTTCCTTTTGGATCTTTATATATCTTAACTCCAATAAGTCGAAACAATTTTAACCTGTCTAAGGGAACGGGTCAAAAAAATTTCGAGCTCGTTTCGCTCGCTTGCAGACTACTTCATCCCCCCACACTCTGGCTCAAAAGCTGGCGACGCCCTTGTTCGACAGCGTTGCTATTCTTTTAGTTTGTAGTCTCTTCTTTATCAAAGTTGCAGCCTAGCATTTCAGCCTTACTTTTTATTTCAGATGTTTTCTTCGGTTGATTCAAAATTATATTAGTAATAGTTTTTCCTTTTCTTGATAGTGGAGGGCCGACCGTCTCTAAAATGCCCTGGCCGGTTTCTGGTCCCAGTCCGGGCCTGGTCAAGAGAATATTAATTTAAGCGTTAAGATTAGGCGCACAAAAACGCAAGATCCGTCATAATTCGACCGCCTCGACGTGCTAATTATAAATCACGCGCAATCAAGAACGTGCGATTTTGTACAGGATACGGATGTTATCTTTCGCTAGTTATTGCATTATCTTTCTCTAAAGCTGTAAAGGAAAACATCGTGAGGAAACCGGCATGTCCTAGAACCAAAAAATTCGAAGACATGTGACATCTACCAATACGCACTGGGCTTGCGTGGTGGATATAGCCCATTCCCTCTTATTGAGAGGATGCCGTGTCCCAGCAGTGGGAACATTATAGGCTGATGATGATGATGAAAGCCTAACCTATTTCAGAACGGAACTCCTTGGTTGAGTCACTGGCTCTATAAGTATCGGGTCATTTATCACACAAATTACAGACTTGTTGGTTGTATCAATTTTACGACAGTTTTCTAGACCGGAACCCGGAACCTACTCCAATTTATGATTTGGCCAGGTGTCAAATCATCATCATCATCTGCCTAGCCTTTTCCCAACTATGTTAGGGTCGGCTTCTAGTCTAACCGGATGCAGCTGAATACCAGTATTTTACATGGAGCGACTGCCTGTCTGACCCCGGCCACAACCCAGTTAGTACTGGGTAATACGATACCAGGCCAGGTGTCAAATATCGACCATTTAAATGATTTATTGTAATTGAGAGAAACCCTTCAAGAGTATGAAGTAGTCCTAACAATATTTTTTTATTAAAATGAATTCCCAATGTCTTGTTAAGCGGATCGTCAAACGACGTCTAACCGAAAATCCGCAAGACAACTGCTACGCGCACGGACTTTTTAAAACCGTTTCGCATTCCTTACACAAATTATTAGGCTCATAAAATTATAAATTAAATTAAATTAACGATTAAGGAACTCCTGTTTGGATATTAAATTTCCGAAAAATATGCCAACGGTGTAACTAAATACATAATTATTTAGTTACACCGTTGGCATATTTTTTCTCTAAACTCTTCAAGCAACTTGGGCGTTTTAAATCTTTTGGTTTCTATGACTCTTTACTATTAGACCCAGTGATGTAGGTACGACATTACTTGGGAGCTTGGCAGTTGATATGCGTTTTCAGAATTTTTAATTTTAATAAAATTATTTTATCATTACTTACCTGCCGAAGAAATATCTAAGTATTGTAGGTACTATGTATACCTAAATAAAATCGGTGATCAACCAAAAGTTAGAGTCGAGTGTTTTACCACAATTATAGGTTTTCCCACACTCGCGGAAATCCCATCCAAATCTTCCACAAATTATTTATTTAACACTCAAGTGGTTTGCAGTAATTAAAGAGCTTTTGAGAATTATGAATATAATTGAACATGACAATTTACAAATCGGTTAGTGATAATTATTTAAGTCATTAATCAACTCTCGGCGCTGTAAATCGGTGAATTATCAAAGTAAGGCATACTTTCGAAAACTTTAATTAGAAGAAATAAACCGGATGTAGCTTCGAAAACAAATGACGAACCTGAAGACCTATTCAATGTCGTACGAACTGGATTATCCAATATCTTACGTCTTTTCAGAGTCATTACATTGTCCTAAGACAATTGATTACCTACATTTTGCGCGTCTCACGTTTTCCTGTCTCGTGAATGTAACTGTCAATGAGTACCCGCCGCACCCACCGATACAATAGTATTTGTAATCAATCCACGTTGTTATCTACATAGTTATAACGAAGTTATTGGCCACATTATGAACTGTATATAAAGGCTGTCTACCTAAAACTAATATCATATTGCGTAGAATGTGTCGTAATTTTCTGTGTTTGATATGAAGATTGGGTACCTAACCCGTTCATCCAGGGGAACATAGAAACATACCACACTAAAAAACGGTGGTAGATAGTGTAAACTAAGGTGTCAGTAACTTTAACAATTTGGTGATGATGCATGACAAGCCAAAAATAACTAACTTTTTTTCTCTTTACTAAATAAAAACAAGCCTGAGGCATGACATATTATGTCACGCAAATGATCGTAAAAAAAAGTAGGTAATAAGGGGTGCCAATTGTCTACAGCAGCACCCTGTATTGTGCCGATCATTAGAAAACTGGAAAAGCATTTCTCACTCGAGGAACCACACAAAGATCATTCGATTCATGATTTCAAAAGAAAAGTATCTATGTAGTAGGTATACCAACTATCTGGTGTCGACGAGCACGACACAATTAGCCTCGTTGCTTAGTGTGGCACTAGATGGCGCTGTGTGTCCAGCGATATTTATTTATTTTATTTATTCGGGCTACTGATTATTCAGGCCGTCAGAAATCCGGAGTACCTATGCTTGGACGGCATTGATATATAAAAAACCCTATATTAATGTTGGACGGTCTAAACGTTTGGTCAGCCGGCACCTACTGATAAGTTTTTTATACCGAATAAATAGGCTTGCGTCTGGCCGCATTACGCCTGATGTGAATGAGTTGCCAGTGTCCGGTGTTCGCAATCAGTCACCAATTTACCGGTACCAGTAAAGGTAACTGGGTCTTAAGAAGTGACCCGGAACTGTGTGAAAAGAGTTTTACGTGGCTCTAATAGGTACTCATGTGACTTTCTGCCGGAGACAGAGGTTTCGCTAGTTACGTTTAAGTCCCATGTAATTGGGGGCGAGCATATTGCCATCAACCGGGCATAAATCCGTGGCTGCTACTAAGAGATTCCTGTTGGAAACATCCAATAACACTTTGCTCTTGCCCGACCTGGGAATCGAACCCAGGACCTTAGGTATGCTCAGCAGTTGCGCTTGCGACCACCAACGAAACAGTCAAACCAGGCAGTCCTTCCTACCATTACAAAGAAAGACAAGCGACAGGAAATATGAGGAAGGATATTGTCAAGTAATGCTGCACAATCACGATTGCAAATAACATTGTCGATCAAACGCTAAGCAACGCGATACGGAACTAAGCCCGAGGCTATGTTTATTGTAATTGAGGCTGGATCTGAGATAATCATCGAAAGATCGAAAGGTAATCGATTAGGGTTCGGACTACACACGCCGCGGTTCAAAAGCTGCGATTTTATAAAAGAAATGTGGCCAAATCGAAAGTCGTGCCTGAACGAAAATACCTACTCGTATTTACTTAATTTATTTTCGACCACGATTTCAACTTTATAGTCTTTCAAAGGAATTTATCACATCACCTTTTGTCTAGCTTTTAATTTTAACAATGTCACAGCACGAACTTCCCTTTGCGGAAGATCATTTTACAGCTGCGCGCTGTAAGTGCACCTCTTTGAGCTTTAGGTTCCTCTACCTACATAGGTAGGTACATACTTAATTCGCTAACGGAACCGCGCGGTTTCAAGTCACGACTCGCTCCTCTCCACCACGTGCCATACCCACAAGCATAATATTACTCGTGTCTACGGCAACTTAGAGGAATGCCGACCGCCCCCCACTGCGGACAACTGGCAGAGTCACACGCGTAGTTCACATTCCAACATTCCTCGGAGTTACGTTACCTTTAATGTGGCTCTAATCTGATGACAGATCTGAGCATAGATACAACTTCAAAACGGATATACTCGTAGCTAGTGTGGGACATATGTTATAACTAGCTTACCTATGCCCGCGTAAAGTTCGGTAGCTGTCCCACGGAATCATACTACCCGGATAAAACGTACCTACCCCATATTTTAATCCAGGATATACCTAAACTATTATGTGCCAAATTTCATCCAAATCCGTTCAGTAGTTTTCCCGTGAAAGCGTAACAAACATCCATCCATCCATTCACCCTCACAATGGAGGATATGAACAAGAAACTGCCCACAATTTTTCCACACATCTGATGACTTATGGTGTACCGTCTTTTGACCTTTTGGACCTAACCAAGAGCAAGAGATGCACTTTGAACGGCCATATTACCACGATGATGAACAATATGCATGGCTATGAAGGCTTTGATTTGCAATTTTTTTTAATTCTTGAGCAACGAGTCCTCATGAGATAAGATTCCAAAACCTAGTTGGGTTCTGGAGTCATAGTTCTTCAACACGCTTTTGTTGGCTTCCTCCTCCAAGTATTTAAAAGAGTAATAAGTAACGAAAGCAAATATTTGTACACTATTATCATCCAAACTATGTCAATAGAATTTCATTCGTATGCCTATGCGGATTCTCGGAGATTCCGGCTCACTACCAAGTATTTATTATCTTACGTTTCGAAACGATCTATGCAGGTTTTTGCTTACCTACGTGTTTTTATATTAATTTCCCACGGGTACAACGGCAGAATAGCAATTCATTCGTTCATTATATAAATGGTAGACACGATTTATGGCCTTGTAAGCAGATCATTGTGGGAGGTCAAGTCGCTAAGGTGTCCTTCGAGTACCTAATTTATGTTTGGATATTTTATTCGTCATCAAAGGTACAAAACACTTGTATAAGATCCAATTATGCCGCTGTACCTCACCTCTGTTTCCCAAATCAACAAGACTCCTAACATCTAAATGCGCTAATAACTCCATTGCGGTCGTTCTGTTCATTCATCGAATATTTCTCATTGTCGTTACATAAGAAGACAAAGTTCACGGCCAACGCGCTTCATCTTGCGGTCATTTTCACTCGAGCAGCAGGCGCTCGATAAACAAGGCGTGTCTAGATTGTTAACTCGGAGGCTGCATCCGGGCCACCGCAGGGATCAAGTTACGGCGGGGGCGTGCGAATGTCAAGGAACCCTCGCGGCGAGGGCCGGCCGCCAGTCGCAGCCGACATGTCTGCGCGCGCGCCTGTCTGTCGCGCCGCCGCCGCCGCGCTCTACGCGTTCGCTTTTCTCGCGCGGATCGGTAGTGAGTAATTATTTACATATTACTGCAACTGATACGCATCATCATATGGGTCGTTGACTAGTGAATAACTACGAGACTAACTTTTTTGCTGTTCGAAATTAATCTAATCATTTCAGAACTTGGAATTTCTACCAGAGTGTGATACAGGTTCAATAAATCTTTAGGCACATCCAGGTGATCTGATGATGGAAGTCCATATTTCACAAAAATTTTCTTCGTATTGTTTCAGGTGTCCAAGGATTTGAGTGCCACAGAGACGGTCTTCACACAGACTATGACCACGATTGCCAGAAATATGTGAAGTGCAGCAGTGGTGTAGTGACAGGGCAGTACTCATGCCTCGAGGGCCGGGTGTTCAGCGAGGCGGAGGGCGCATGCGTGCCGCGCGCCCGCCGGCCCTGCGTGCGGCGCCAGTGCGCGCCCGGCGACGCGCTCGCGTACGCCAGCCCCGGCACGGCCTGCCGCCAGTACTACCGCTGCGAGAACGGCTCGGCCGTGGAGCGCGCCTGCCCGTCGGGAGCCTGGTTCGACCTGGAGCGCCAGGCCTGCACCCGCGGCGCCGGCACCTGCTTCGAGCCCGTGTGCGCCGGCCTGCCCGACGGCGACTACCCCGACGCGTCGCACTCGTGCCGGCGCGTGCTGCGCTGTCGCGGCGGGGAGCTGCGCGCGGTGGCGTCGTGCAGTGCGACGTGCGGCGCGACGTGCGGCACGACGTGCAGCGCGCCGTGCCCGCCGCCCCGCGCCGCCGCCGCGCCGCTGCCGGCCGGGGACGCCGACTTCTGCTCCGACGAGGCGTGCTCGTCTCTGTGTCGCGACGTCCCGGACGGAGCCTACGCGGACCGCACCGCCAGCTGCCGCGAGTACTTCGTGTGCGAGGCGCGCCGAGTGATCCGGCGCGGCGTGTGCGAGCCGGGCCTGCTGTTCGCGCGCGGCGCGTGCGTGCCGGCCGCGAGCGCCGTCTGCCCGCCGCCCGCGCTGAGCCCGTGCTTCAACCGGCACGACGGCCTGCACCGCGACTGGCACGACTGCACCTCCTGGTACGAGTGCAGGCGCGAGCGCGTCGTGAAGCGCGGCTCGTGCGCGCCGGGACTCGTGTTCGACGGCAGCGGATGTACGCCTTCCGACGATTTCCTATGCGACGGCCCAGCGGTGTCGGTGGACTGCGAAGGGCTTCCGAGTGGCACATATCAAGACCTGGACACGAACTGCACGCGGTACTTCCACTGCGAGGGTCTCCTGCGGACGACGCTGGCGTGTCCCCCGGGGCGCGTGTTCGACGGCGTGCGCTGCTCACTGCGCGCGCAGTACCTGTGCCCGAGCCTGGAGCGCGAGTCGTGCTACGGGCGGCCGGACGGGCGGTACCGCGCGGCCGACACGGGCTGCCGCGGGTACTACGAGTGCGTGCGCGGGGAGAAGTCTATCTACGCGTGTCCGACCGGCCGCGTGTTCGACGGCGAGGGGTGCGTGCCGGCGCGGCCAGGTCTGTGCCTGCGTGAGGACTACTCGTGCGAAGGGCTCTCGAACGGTTACCACGCAGAGATTGAATCAGGATGCCGAAGGTACCTATCGGTTTTTTTTCTGGTTATCGGCTATGTACTTGTCATTGAATGAAAGCTAAACCTCAACTTTTCATTGCAGATACTTCTACTGCGAGCGCGGAGACCGGCTCGTCACGTTGTCGTGTCTGGGCGGCAAGATGTTCGACGGGCGCGCGTGCGTGAAGGCGTCGCAGTTCGCGTGCGGCGGCGCTCCGGCGAGCTCGGTAGAGAACGCGGGCGCGCGGTGCGTGCGCGACGGGTTCTACGTGCAGCAGGGGACCGAGTGCAAGCGGTACTACTTCTGCGTCAGCGGGACCAGGACCTACCTGTCGTGTCCTCGGGACCAGATGTTCAACGGGCAGGTGTGTGTACCGAAGTCTCAGTATACCTGTCCGGGCTGAGTGGACACCCCGCACTGCGAGGACACCGAGCTGCGCCCGCGGGCTACACTCTGCCGGAACAAGGCTGGGAGATACTCACGACGTACCTGATTACTCTATTTATTTCGAGGCTGTGAACTCTATAGAACACCGCTCTTATTGATGCGCGCACTACTATTAACTTTAACACCCCGTTCCACTCAATCTACCTCCTATTTGATAATAAGACACGATTACTTCTTACTTTTTATTGGCATAGAAACTTTCAAGCGACCTAAATACTTCTAATAGTAATTACACATTGACTATATCTTACAGTATTACTTTACAAATGAATAATAAGCTCCATGAATAGAAAAATAAAATCTCTTTTAACGACATAAAAGAATAGTTAATTTATTTATTTATAATATTAATATAGATACTATTTCCTCGAACTTAAATGAATACAAATTATTAGCTAAACTTTAGAAAACAGTTCATGATACTACTTGTCATACTAAAGTCACTAAAGTAGATTAATATAATATTTTTTACACTGGCTTGTATAAATTTCGAGGCCTTTGATATGACAAATTGTATCATTACAATAAACTAAGCCGTATAAAGGAATATTTTGAGGTAAGAAAACTAGCCGAATATGTAAATAACGTGCATTATTCGTTGAAACTGTTAAATACAAATATCTAAACAATTTTGGCGTTATTCATAACTAGGAAAGCATGTCTAAATAATTTACACGGTATATAATATAATTTTACATATTTAATAAACGTTTTAAGTTTCAATTTTCGTGTATATAATTTATATGCTGGCGCCTTGATAGTGAGATTGTCTTAGTATCGATAAGTGTGAAAGAGGAGCGAAGAATGTCTTTTGCACTTATATAGTGCGGCTACGACGTCCTCTTTCTCAAGACACCAGCTAATACAACTAGATTTGTTTTATACATTTTTATACAACACTCAATTACAGATTTTTTAAACAATTTCCTGACCTACTCGGACACGCATTACGATAGATTAACTACATTTATACAAGGATTTTTTTAATATAATTTTTCAATTGGTCCACGCCGAAAATGTCAAGATTATGTTGCTCGGTTTTTAAAAGAAAAGATACCATGATACCAATACCAACACTAGCTTGGTTATTTTGTGGGCGCGGCCAATCGATGCCTTCGTAGCACGATGCTGACAGAAAGATAACTCTTTTGTTCGTTGAAAAGATTGCAAATCAAAGAAAGATTACCTACACAGGGTGACTCGACGTAAGTAAAAGCACCTTTTCCATTAAATTCCCGATTAGATCGATAGTTTTTTTCTATACAATAATAGTGTCGATATATGATGACAGTGCACATCACTATTTTATATATGGGGTAGATCATATATAACATATTTATTGTCAGATTCAATAGTGATCATTAAACAGGTACAATACGAATAATCAAAACGACCTCAGTACCTCGTAAAATACTTAATAAAAGCAATATGCAATTAGCTCATGTTATGAAAATATATTTAGGAAATATTAAACCAAACTATTCTTAATAAATATAATTTGAAATTTGCTTCATTACAATATGTCACAATATCAAAATAATATAAAAGTTTAAATAATGTTTATAATTAAGAACTTTTTTTTATTTAAAATACAAGCAATTGCCTTGAAAGCAAATGTCTTTAGCAATGCCAAGTTTGGAATTAAAGAATATAATAATATGGAATTATATTTTCACGAAATTAAAAAAGTAAATAATATTTTAAGCAATACATAACTAATATAGTATTATATTTAAACGTATAACACAAAATACTCGTATGAGTTCTAACAATATAGAAAGTTTTCTCCAAGGGTACAGCGCGAACAACTTTTCCACAATTCGTATGGTAATGGACGCGCGAAGTAAATTTAACCTAAAATAGAACGGTTTTAAAGTTTTAAAATACTCGTTTCGCGCATCATATTTATCAACTTAGTTTTTAATTTGTTGTATTATCTCTTTTCCCTTTAGTAAGATGATACGGTTAAAATTTTAGAGTACGGCACAGTTGCCTAACGCTTAAATTTTAAGATAAATTTTAAAATTTAATATTAAAGAATTGACTTTACGTTACAATACATTTACGTCGCGACTTCGCGGTAGGACAGTTTGACGTATTGAGATGGTACAAAAACGTATTTCATTAACATATTTCGTAGTTCCGGTAATGGAGACACTGACATCATAAAGTATATACGTTGCATCATTCGCTCTTTGTAAATACGTTAATAAACTATACCCTTGATGGAAACTGAGATCTATTGTTACACGTTGAAACATCCACATATGCTTAGCTTTATTTTAAACCGACAGACCGAACATGATCGATGAATATGAGTCTATTTGAGCAGCGTGACAATGACGAAGACTTATGAGTTTATGACATAGGCCTGGCTGTTTTATGTTAATTAAATAAACATGTTATTAATGAATCAATGTTATGTGTCGTCTTACTTGAAAATGCGATTTAATTCAACGAAGCTTAAATATAATCTAGACTAGAGCAGTTCTAGATATTTTATTCGTGTGAAATAAACATCTGTATACACACATAGTATAAACTCACGCCTTTTTCCAATGGGGGTAGGCAGAAACAAGAGAACGCTTCCTGCTACCGGTCTCCTGTGTAATAAAGACAAATCATGTGGATGCTGGATAACCCGTTCACACAACAACGATCTGTATTTTAACCGACCAACAAACTGTGATCCGTGTTTTTAACAGACCAATAAATTGCAATTCGTTTTCTGTCAACGGTAACTAAAAGTAAAGGATGGTTGTCATATGAACGGGCCGTAACATGTAACAATGGTGTAACGCATAATGCTCTCGCGCAGACATCACATCGTGAACACAATAATCAACTCACTTTTCAGTCACACAGCACTCGCCCAAGAACGTTGGTTCCACATAACATACTAGACAAGATACCTGAAATGATTGTCTGTGAACCGCCATAGAAGATGATTGAAAATAACTAATCGATGTAAACGTTCAAAGTAATCGACAGACTTATGTACACCAAACGTATGAAACTTCCAGATTACATAGACGATTATTTTTGATCACACATATAAAATAGTTTTGAGATCTTTGTCTCTTTTTTTAATTTATATAATTATATGATGACACAAATATATTTACTATCCATAATAAACGACACACCATATTTTCAGAAAGTGTCAGTCTTACCTCACGACAAGTGATAGAAAGCTAAACTTTCGTTGGACTATCAACAACAAATATATTAGATACACATTAAATAATAATATTATAACGACTATAACATTAACGCAAACAGCCCGATGAAGTACATCCATTAATTTCAATTTGATTTTCTTTTACAATACCAGCTGAATCAATAACGCACATGTCACTATTTTCTAAGAAAAAAAAAATCGTTTCAGTTTCGATAAGGTTAAATTAGTTAAAATCCAATATTAAATCCTCTTTACAATATTTTGTAATGCATAATACTGGCCACATAAAGAAAAAAAGAAAAGAAACACATGGTGACCTCTAAACCGTTCCAATTTCAAACTCCATGTGTGGTTAGTAAAGAAAGCGACATACATGTTACTGTTCAGCTGTGTTCACTGCTCAGTGTGCGGCGGCTACTGGTCGCCGGCGGTGGAGGGCTTGGGCGCAGGCGCGAGCAGTACGGCCACGTCCCACACCTTGATGACGCGGTCCTTGCCGGCCGAGCACATGCGGCCCGTGGCCTCGTCCATGTACAGCGACGACACCGCGTGCTTCATGTCGTGGAACGATGCCAGGGATTCGCGACTGAAAATATACATGGTTTTAACTCAGTTTTGAACACTAGGAAGTTTTTCGGAGTTGACTGCATTGAATTTGGTGCCATACATACTGGGTCATACAAGACCACACTTCGAACCGAGTAGGTAACACTGACCTGAAGTTTTTACTTGGAAACGACTTCAATTTTTGGTGTGCAAAATCGGTGTTTACAGTAGCGCGCTATATGAGACGCACACGCAAGAATACAGAGATCACACGGGTATTAAGGGTTGAAGTTTGATCTTAACCAGGAAGTTCCCAGGTACGACCCAGTACAAAAAAAACGCAATAGAGGGAAAGTGTCTTTCGTCTCCGTAAAAGGCCTTTTTACATCCGTTATTCTAACAGTTTCGTTAAGAAGAAGAGCATATACTCACGGCTCATGCCTCAGAGTGTCGTAGCAGCCCGTGCAGACGCGCTGCGGGAACTCGAAGCCCATGACGGGCAGCGGCAGGCGGTGCGGGGAGCAGGTCGCGCACACCGCCGCGCCGCACCAGCGGCAGTGGTGCTGGCGGAGACCTGCGACATCATGGACCACAACTTATACTTAATCTACATTTTATGACATACACATTTAGTTTTGTTTTTTTTAACGATATTTTTTTTATCTAAGTCTAATAATGTTATGACCAATGAATTAATGAATGCCTCTTTATTTAAGTATCCATGACTCAAAAGCTGTTAGTAAAACTTACGACTATGTTAGTAAGCACTGACAAAACAAACAACACAGCAAATAATGGTGGAGTACTGCTGCGACAAACCATTAGTAATTGCACAGTAGCGACCCACATAAACACAGTCCAGGCGACTGGCAATCATGCTTAAGATACTGTTGGTGCTACCCCACACCCTGCGCACCAGGGAGGCGCACCTTTTACGCAGTTGTGTGAAAACAATCCACATGCGCATCTGCGAACATTCCCGACGCACTACAGAAGCGGGGCAGACAACCAGCATCCTAAACGCGTTATATACTGAACGCGGAGAGCACTGTAGGATCTTTGCGTACACCTAGCGCACAGGCTGCATGTGTAAAAAGAAGTACAGTACGCTCGAAAGAGCGTGATCTTGACTGGAAGTGAATATCGTGCAAACAAGACAAAAACAATAAAAAGACATGACCAATGTGGAATGTATATTTTTCCTGGCTTTACGATGATTATTTAATTTTGTGTATGTTCGACACAAATGTAAATTTGTTGAAGAATAAATAAATTACAAATTATACCCTCCCGTGCCCGTTCAATCAACTTAGCTTATTGGACATAGGCTTCTCCCAACCAGCGCCACTACACCTGGGCTCCGACTTCCGCATAAAATCTGACCAACCCAGCCGCCTCTTTCAAATTCAAAATAATTTATTTAAATCCATTTAGGATCATAATTTATGCACACATTAGAAATAAAAATTAACAATTATTATACTAAAATAATCAATTAAATAATATAAATTAAAGCTAAAATTCCAAAATTATAATGTCAGAGACTAAATAAAAGTTAACGATTATAAAAAATATAAAAATTAAAATTTGAGTGACTCAAATTTTAATTTTTAAAGTCGCCAGTCAGCCTAGCTCCGGAGCGTCCCACTTCCAGTTCATTTTCGGATAATTAACCGACTTCCAAAAGGAGGAGGTTATCAATTCGTCTGTATTTTTTTTTGTGTGTATGTTCAGCGATATCTTCGCCAATAGGGAATATGCATGAAATACAAAACTCTTTTTATTTATGAAAAATGTCTTGTATTGGCGCATAAAAACATTGTGGTACACTTGTTTAAGTTTCTAGTACATCACTTATTTTACAATTTACTGTTTTACGTAGCATGTTTTTGGTGAAACGGAACGCACTCTCAAAACGCATCGTCCTTGATAACGCCGCATTGACGTCAAAGTTCATTGTGTCAAAAAAACACTTTTATTTGAAAAGAGCTTAAAGTTTCACTAAAATTTTATTATAATATTGTTATTGCAATTTTTACTTGAATAAAGCAAAAAAAAATGATTACATCAATTTTTAACAAAGCAGATTGTGGATAATGACGTCAAATTATGGCCGCGACAGCTACGGACGTTTGAACTGTCGTAGAAAATTGCAGGAGTTTAATATTATTTTTGTGCGACAAGCAGTAGTTGAACTTAACTTTTAATATTTTTCTTGGGTAGATAGTACTGTATTTTATTGATATAAGTGAAGAAAAAATTACGTGCATATTCCCTATTGTGAAACGATTTTGATGGTTCTTTTTTTATTTGGAAGAATATTATTTCGCGGTGGTCCCGTTTAAGTTTGGTGAAGATATGATGTTGATTTTCGGAGATATACAAAGGAACTCTCAAACATCCAAGCGATTGCAGCAATTATGACAGATTTGCTGTCTATTATATTGAAAAGTTTCCTAAAAATGGAGAAAATTAAAAACTTTTTCAAAAAATATAACCGAAAATAACTTCAGCTTCAGAAGTCGGTGACTTTTGTTTGTTTGATTCAGTTTTTTTTTGCCACTGACTTCTGAAGCTATTGAAGTTATTTTTCACTTTTTTGGTGTGTTTTTAAGTCGGTTTTATTTTTTGCAAAAATGATTTTTCATTTGTGATCTTTTCCTTCGAAGTAATTTCGAGCATAGCTCACTCCATACCACACCCGTGCTAGTCATGAGGAATCAAAAATATCAAAATAAAACCTTGAAACGTCCAAGGAAGTCCTTGTTGAGACATTCAAGGAATTCGAATTCGCAAAGCTGACCTGTCTGGTAGGCTCAACAGCACGTCGTGTGTTTGTCACGTGAACAAAATAAAACCGTCCTTAGAGTTACGACGCAAAAAGACGCAAACTCAAAAAATAATTCTAAGTCAGAAAAGGAACTCTTGTGCAAAGTCATAATACTTTCAGCAGACCCAATGGTTTACAATTTACGTTGTGAGTTGTGTCCTAATGAATTCAAGATGAGAGATTAGTTAAATGTTTTTGAATTAGATAAGAATGATGATGAGCCACGGAGTCTAGATGCCTGGTTGATGGAATTAGGCTCGTCCGCTATTACATGTGACTTAAACATAACTGGCAAAATGTGGCTGTAGGTACACCTCGGCCTAACCCTTCTGGATAACAGGCGTGATGTTAAGTGATGATACTATGTAATTATTTACTTGGATATAGTTGGTGCCAGTTAAGATGAGAATAGCGGTCATTGCCCTTTCCCTAATATCTCTTCGTACGAACCAAAACAAATAAACCGTGTTTCGTTTTTCATTAGAAAAAATGTTGAAGATCACGATAGATCTATGACGATTCAAGACTTGAACAGGCTTATTTTCTGTTTTCAAAGTTAAGAAGTTTAATAAATGTAGGTGGGTCAATGACCGCTATTCGCACCTTAACTGTCCAATGTCCGTCAATGACCGCTATTCTCGTCTTAACTGGCACCAACTATAGCTGACAAGGTGTTACAAAAAACTATTGAAACTAATCTGCTGAAAACTCACCAAGCTGTTTCTTCTCCATCATGGCCCTAACGTTCCATATGAAGGGGGCGCGGCATATCTGGCACAGGTCGGACTCCTTCCACGCGGGCGTCTCGCGGCGCCGCACGCCCATCTCCCACACTCCCAGCGCCCCATCCTCCCCCGCGGATATCAGTCGCTCGCAGCTACCCACGTACCATAGCCCTGTGACTTTGTTGCTGGAAAATAATAGTACTTACTTCAATTAAAAAAATTCATTAACCATAGAAACGGATTTGAATATTTTTGTATGAAGCCTGGCCTGCCAAATTTCCACATATATTTTTTTTATAGTCGCCACGCATGAAACCTATACCTATTTATCAATAGCTAATATCAATACAAACAAGTATTGTATGAGACAAGACTTCTAAAGCGTCAAGTTTCCGAGACTCAAGACTTTAAAGTAAACTTTCAGGCACCAGGATTTTTTGATGTGTTTTTATCTTTTAACAATTATTGTTAAGTAATGTGAAAAGAATAGTTAGTATAGTTGTACAAGGATCCTTGGTCACGTGGCTCAAAAGTTCCAATCAGTACTAATCGCGCAAAACTGTATTGAAAAAACAATATTCAAAACAATTTCAAGAATGTCCACCACATCACAAAGACTACCAATGTAACTCAAGCGACAAAAGATCCTATTTATGCATAATTACATATTATTTAAACGTATTTACAATAAAAACAAAAGTCTGAAAGTCACTCCGTAGTTAATCCTAAATAATGTGAATGCATTGTTATATCAAATTTTTTACACAAAGTCTTCCCATTGTATTACTTACTCTGTTATAAACATGATACCACGAACAATGAACAGAGGTAACATGTAACAAAATATCATAATTACCTATGGCCTTGTAGCTCGTATGCCGTGCCCTTTTGACCGCCTATGTCCCAAACTATTATCGTTTGGTCGAATGAGCCGCTGAATAGGAGCTGCGGTAAAGGAGCCCAGTTGAGTACTCTTACAGATCTGGAAAATTAAATAATTCAAATATTAATTCCTAGCAGCAGAACGCGGCCCTCGTCCGCGTGATATTATTATAAAAATATTGGATTTTGTTAACCATTTCAAGAGCTTTAATTTTTTGCACGGCACCCTAATTATTTTTCTATAATAAAAGCCTAGGTTACTCCTTGTAACATCAGCTATCTGCCAGTAAACGTCCAGTCAAAATTGTTCCAGCCGTTTCGGAAATTGACCAGAACAAACAGACAGATAGACTCCGCGCAATGTAGGCCATTGCTCGGAGTCTATCTCTCTGTTTGTCTTGGCAGTTTGCAAGGGCCTTACCAGAGAAACTTTGGTCCTTCGCACAAAAGCTATAAGAACTCTACTCACCCAGTATGACCTTTGAGCGTAGTAACGAGCGTAGCGCAATTATTATCTAGCTTCAGCATCGTTATCTGGCCGCTGTAGTCTCCCACAAAAGCATATTTCGACTGGGAGTCGAATCTGACGGATATGTTCAGGAAATTCATTATCTCTAAATAGATTCCGATATTTTAAAATTTATAATTATGTTAACGTATTATTAGTCTGTACGGAAGGACATCCGCTTACCGTCATAATTATTATTGTGAAGTCGGCTTTCTGATTTGCATACTTAGGGCGCCCGCCCGCACCCAGCCGACTCAACGAAGTTTAGTCGTAAATCGTAATTAAAGACTTTTGGGTTGTCAGTGATAGTATAAACACGGCACGAACTCAGTTTTTATCAAGAACATTTGCTTAATGTTGACAAAATTGTTGAGTACTCGAGTACACTATCAGCGAACAGCAAACACCCTTATAGTCTTTTTTGCAATAATTATGTAATACATGCTACATTAACCTTGATCTGTTAGCGAAGTAGACGCAATAGTTAAACAATGGCGTCAGACCGATTCGGTCGGGCTTCACAGACGAAGGGTACACATTTATCTTGGCACATATTATAAAAGGATACTGTAGAGATGTGCACCACGCTTCGAAGGAGTACCCGCCAATTCTGCGCCCGGTCTCACTGCAGTGGTACGCAAAGAGTTTGTCTCGACTGACGGACAACACCCATTCGCAGCTTAACGAGAAGTTGACGGCAGTCACGCGGGCTGTGTGCGCTAAGTACTCACGAGCCTAAGAACAAAATTAGTAAATTAACATAACATCATGCCTGAAATCCCCTCAAGTCCTGCACCTATATTACATACATCCAAATTTCTAGTCTATTGTCATCAACCAGGCATACATCTAGACACAGGGTTGCTTCTTTTAGAAAACCCTAAAACAAACAACAAATCCCATAATACTTTACCTGATCTGGGAATCAAACCCAATACGTCATGCTCAGCAGTAACACTTGGACACCTTGTCCTACGATTTGGTAAATTCTTCGATCAACAAGTTTCTAATTGTTGATCGAAGGACTAAAGAAAAAAACAATGTCACATTACCAGACGATATTAAAGAGTGTGCTACCGTGAATATATTTAAAAATAAGCTTAAGAAACATATATGTACATTATAACTTCTAATACTCTGGAGGAAATTGTATTGTATTATCATACTCATTACTTTGTATCTCATTATAAGCGGACTGTATGTTCTTATGAGAAATAAATTTCTTTAAATCGAAAAGGCCTATTGTTGAACTGAGACGGTGCCTGAGGTTACTGCGAGGTGTTGGAAGGGTCTGGTCATGTGTCGAGAGAGCTTCTGTCACTCTTCCCGCACTGCACAGCTACCTCAGGCACCATCTCAGTTAAGCGTTAAGCCAGTAGAAGCCTGGTTAGCAAAACCAAAATTAAAAAGCGATTCCTTTCTAAGGTAAATGTTTCAAAAAATCTGTACAATATCAGGTTGGGGAAAACAGTCTTCTATATAACAATAAAGAACTTTTCCTCGTTTTTTACCACAAATCCAACAAATAATCATGACAAACAATCAAGGATTTGCTGACCTACATTACATTACATTACCTGTTTATGTTCAGAATTTCAGATACCAACATACATTTCAGATACAAGAGTTGTAAATATTTCAAACTCAAACTCAAACTCAAAGCATTTATTTCAATTAGACCATTATGGCACTTTTGAAAGTCAAAAATACAAAAAAAAACAAAACAAAGCTACAGTCCCAGACACAAGACATAATAACTTGAGAAAGTACTGTAGTTGCCCATTCCCTAGCGTAGATCTCTATGGAGAAGAACGGGCAAGAAACTCCATGGACACTCTTTTAAATCAAAATATTGTTACAAAATCTTGGTTACATCATTCATGTTGAGATTATAGATATATGTGAGAACGATGTAGGAAGACGTGCACATTATGAGCGTCCAGAGTAAAACATTAAATCAACAAATTAAAAATAAAGTAACAAATTAAAAATAAAGTATTTGTTCTAGATAGAAACTTTTACTTTACTGATAACTAATTGTTTCAGGTTTAAAAATGTAATTATAATAACAGGCAAATTACAATAACAGTAGTGTATGAAACTCTTGCATTATTGCTGTGGCTATTAATTTAGATAACACTGTAATCAAAATTGTACTTTAATGTAAAAAAAACTTCATACTCATATTACGGAAGGTGTGTTTTGATAATACTTTTGAACTTTTATTAGTTGTATGTGAATAAAGTCTGTCATTATTCTACTATTTTTTGTTGTTTTGTGGAGGAAATTGTGAAATGAAGTCAAGGTCAATAAAACCATACCAGAGCACTATTAATAGGGTATAATATGCATGTTTTTTTTATCACTCCAAACAAAATTAACATCAGAAATAGCAAAATAAAATTATTTTTTTGAAACTGCTGATTAGACAGAGAGATCCAATACAGCGAATGACGTCATTCGCTGCATCGACATCCATACTAAGTTCCGTTTATCTAGAAAGATATAGAAACAAAAGTTTAAATGGTTATAACTTTTGTGTTGTTTGGCCGATTAATGTCTTGTTTTCGCTTTTTGTCATTATTTTTTTAGTACTTTAACATTCCGTATCGAAATAAAAAAAAGAAAATGTATGCATATTTACACACCTTCACTAGGTTTTTTATTTCTTTTATTTTTACATTTTAGGCTGATGATTGGGTTTTAAAGTATAGCGCCCATTAGTTAATTGATGTTTTAGCTTTTGTGAGGATTTACAGGTGCAAACAAGCTACTCCATCATCAATCGCCTCCTTAATTTATAGGGTGAATGTGTATCAACAATATTGACTTGATGTTTACAAATAAGGGCTCATTGTAATGTCAGTAATTATAAGATGTATTCAAAAATCTTATCTTTAACTAGACTGAATAGCTTGTAGTGATAAATCTTTGTTGTGTGATTAGAAATTTTTAACCTTTTTGACTCTAATTATACATTTTGATGTTGCACTAAATTATTTAAATTGACACACTCCATTATGAGACTAAAAATTAAATTTATTAATCTTGGTAATTTTGTCCTGATCAAAATTACCAAGATTTATAATAAATAAATTTACAATGACTTATCATTAACAATCATCATTAATCATCATCATCTTATCATTATCAATTATCTTAGTTTGATGCTATGTTCCTTACTACTCCAGTAGAGACCATAGCAGATTTTTTTCTGAAAATTGTGCCCACACCCAAAGCTAATAGGTACAGTTTTGACTATGTCAAGTTATAAAATACTCACAGGGTTTATTCTATTACAGTCTGTGGCCAGTGTGAACTCCGAGACAGTGCCATTCTCTTGACCAATAAATAGCTGCCTTGTCTCTGGTGTGTAGAACATTGATGTGCACCCAGATGGCATGTATTGACAAATAGACGGCCAGTACTGTCCCGAGTCTCGCTTCAGCCATACCCGCACGGTCCTGCAATCATTGTTGTGTTAAAGGTATGTTTTTTTTCTAACTTAAATGAATTCAGTGAAGAACATTCAAATAAATATGTGACCCCCATATTTTTCTCTCCCATAGAAGGTATTAGTTATCAAATATACAATATTTATTTGAATTACCTCAACAAATTTTTAATAATGTAATAATGAAGCTGTGCTTGCAGATCTTTCATTTACATTAACGAAATGAAATTATAACATCTGTATTAAGCTAAAGTTGGACAATAATACGTTTTGAGTTTGTGAATGTTAGGTGAATTCAAATTAAAACAAGTTTTTTTTTTAATTCAGCAACAATAGAATGTTAATAATATCAATTTACCACACATTGAAAGAGTCGAGTCACGTAGCTGATACTCATCTATTTAAATACCAGCTATCTAATTAATTAACTAGAACATAGCTAAGTAGTAATTCTAACAGCCCACGTTAAGGGGTGATTTCAAAAACGTTGACAGTTCAATGAGGGTACAAAGTGAACAAGTTTTTCCGAAAATAATACAGATAATAGAGTTATGTTATCAAACAATGGACGAAATATGAGTCAGTACTCTTACTTATCATCACAAACGCTAATTACACCGTCCTCGCCAGGTATAACGACCGCTGCATTAACATCGTCGGTACAACCTTCCAATTTACTCAAAAGAGCTGGTTTCTTTGTCGTAGAAAACCTATCGTTTGGCGTTCTTGGAGCAGGTTTAATTTCAGCAGCCATATTTCAACGATTTAGAGCAGAATTACTAAATAAACACGATTATTCGACACTAATTCTTAGAACGAAAAGAAAACGTCATAATAATTTTGACATCTAGGTTTAGGGGTGCTATTCTCAAAAATGTGTAGGTGTGGGTTGCGAGTTGATTGGTATACTTGGTATACTTAAACTTTAAAATTCGTGATTTTAAGAATGTTTAATCACGACAATTACCAAGTTAAACAGTTACAAAAGTATTACAAAACCATTTCTTATACAGATAAAAATTACATAATTATGAGAATATGCCCCTAAAAGTCCCTTATAAGCAGCCTGTAAAGGTGAACGCAGACTTAGACGCACCGCAGTCGCCGCATTCGAATTCTTCGTATAAAGTTCCATGCAGTGTCTGTGTGTAATCTGCGTCTATGCTGTGTGCGAGATTGCATAGAAAAATTCGAATGCGGCGACTGCTGCGATGCGGCTCAGTCTGCATTCACCTTAATGGTTCATTTTTCTTTCCACAGTGCCGCAAACGCGGGCCCATAATACTAATAAAACCTACTAATGAATGCCGGTGGAAGCAAGAAGCGCCAGAGTAGAGCCCGCGAAATTCAACTTTTCTTGTGTCCAAAATAATGAAACGCGAAGGTTTTTTCTACGAATATTTTACTGTGTAGGGTTCACAAACATTAGATGCTCTATGTCACAGAGCATCATGGTGGGCATTCTAACGAAGTTTTCAAAAAATTTCTCAAGTCAATGTTGATTTGATGAGATCGCATAGAAAGCCATAAAAAAGCCGAAAATTAAAAAAAAAAAACAAAAACAAAAATAAATATACGGTAGGGTTGAATTGAGAAACCTCCTCCTTTTAAAGAAGTCAGTTAGAAAAATAAATAAAATTGCCCCCGCCCCTCCCCCCCAATCCCCTTCCCCTGATCTTTGGAAATACATTATTATTTTTTTATAAGACTCGAATTAACTTTACCATCATTACAATCAGGAAAAATAAAATAAAAAATGCTGTAGAACTTTGCCTCTCATGCACCGCCGCCTTTCAGCAAGGTAGAATCCATTTTGATCACAGATTTTGATTCAAATTTCAAATGACCTTTCGTGACATTGGTTGGTTTTCCCGTGACACAGGTGACACTTGACAGTCGTGCTCGTTGCAATAATGACGTTTGCCAATTTAAATGTTGCTAGCTTATGAAAAATTCCAAAAAATGAGGAAAAAAAGTAATGAGTAAAGTGTCACCGTATTCCACATATTCCAAACTAATGTTTTGTGTTCGAAAGTAATTTTGATTCATTGTTACTTTCTCACAAACCCCCCAAAATTCAAGTTATTTATGAATATCATTGACCTCGGGTCAGGACCTTGGTCAGTGGGTCGTCTTATTTTTCATTACCTTTTTGAGACCAGTGGTGATGAAATAAATAACACTACTGCTTAGTCAAAAACATTTTTTTCTGGATTCATGCCTTATTATCCTACGAATACAGAAATATTTTTTTGGAGACTTTTACTCGCCAATTGTCTAATTGTTTTTTTTTTTATTAAAGGCAACAGCTTCCTCTTTTCCTTCCTAACCTCTCCGTTTTGCGCAATTTCTGATCATGTTAGCCTCGCGGACATGATGCTGCAGTCTATCTCACTGGCAACCCCCTCCGGCCCTTCAGACTTCTAGCGAGTAACTAACTATCTTTGCCCACCTCTCCAGGCGCAAGAGTACATTTACCCAAAAAACGTAAGCAGTAAAAATGTCGTCTTAATATTATGGGTTAAAAAGGAAGACACCCTTTTTCCACTTCCTTATTTCGCAAACAAACAGATTTTCATAAATTTTCTTTTTGCAGAAAAAGTTTCATATAATAATTTTGGTCCTTGTATTTTATTTCCAATGTTATTGTGCTAACGACTATTTATTTCAATGAAACTGTTTCACAAAAACACAATTTAATGAATTTTATAATCCCTTTTTTATTTAACAAACGTAACAAACAGTAGAATTATTTTTAACAAACATTGTTTGTTTAGTGTATTTTATTTCAACGAAAATGTTATCCCGTTCGCGTTAGGATACTTTGAAGCCTGCACATAGAAATAGGAACCCCGAGTAGCATTCCGACCAAATAGGTTAGGTTAGGTTAGAACTGTATTTATTATTTTATTTATTCAAATCTCCCTTACAACTATCATTACAGGAATGTTCCTAATGCGATAGCTCGGTCTCAAAATTAAATTTACTATTTACAATATAAAAACTATGGTAAAACTAAAAAGAAAAAGAAAAAGAATTAGCACTGGTTACAAATCTTAACATCTAAGTAATAATATTTCCAAGTATTAACCAACCATTACATCAAAATTGGTAGCAGGAACAAAATTAGGGCCCACCGACAATTTAAACCGCTTTCATATAACTATTACTCGATAAAATGACACTCATAAACTGTCACTCGATAAAATGTTCAAAGATAAAGGGGTAAGTAATATATGATATAATTACAAAATCTCTAATATTTACAAGACATAACAATTGAATCTATAATTTTATTCGATATAACGATCAGTTAATTTAATAAACGTTTGATATAATTTTAAAGTTACAAATTTTTATAAGCTACATTGAATATAAAATCGTTTGATATACCACTCAAAAGACATAAAACTTATTTAGTCTAATATGATAAAACACGTGGTTTTTATTTCCCTGTAAAAATCATGCAAACAAGCATTCACCATACATGCAGCATGCAAGCATGCATGCAGCATACAATCAAACATGCAGCATGTAAGCAAGCATGCAGCTAGCATGCAACATGCAGGCATGGTTTCTGTCAAGGCTCCGGCGCTGCGGGGCTCCGGCGGTCCCATGCGAGCTTATCGTCGCAGATGTCAATATATATTGGTCAATGGCAGATGTAGTTCACTCTCACAACCGTGGCTTCGGCTTCGGCAGCCTCAGCCGCAGCGGTGAGTGTTAGAACCACCTGCTCCTCAGCTCGCGGGCCGCCTCGCCCCTCCGCGCCTACGCGATTTTAAATAACACTCTAGTGGTAGGGCAGACTAGACTACGTGGAGTCGGTTTTGCAGCGATTCGTTTCTGTCACGTTTTTCGATTAAATAAACGTTATATAAATAATAAATATTTTAAACGATAGGCCTAATGATTTTCGATTAAATAAATGTTACATCAATATTATGTGTTTTAAACGATAAGCCTAATGATTTTGGATTACATAAACGTTATATCCAATAACGTTTTACGAAATAAGTTTTAGAGTACATAGATGTTATATCTAAAGAAATTATATCAGCAGTGGGGAAGGCTGGTCAAAGCTGATTGTAGATGGCGCGTCCATAGCTTAGAGCCAATCTGACCAATAAGGTCAATCTATTTTGAAATTTAAATTGAAAGTGACAGATTTTCAACCAATGACGATGTTTGGTTCATGCGCTGCTAGCGCCATTAGTTCCACCAGTTGCCCACCCCGTTGGTATAACTCACGTTTATTATATCTTGTGAACGTTATTGAAATAAATACGAATTTGAATGAAACATAAATTAATATGTTATGAGACGCACCCAAGATAAAGATACAGATAATTATGTTTATTGCGTAACTGTGTACATTAACTTCTTATTTATAAACATTGCATTTTTAGTTTCAACAGTCTACCCAAGTAGGTTTTGCAATAGTATTTCAAGAAATTAGGTTCTCACAAATAATACTATTATTATTATATTGTTATTGTTGGTAATAAATTTTATATTAACTAAACAATATGAATAAAAGAATATTTGATTTGATATTCTCTTGAATATCGAAGCATTTAAATTTTATAAGAAACAAAAATATATGATTTAATTTTTTTCGAAGTAAATATTCCGCGTATTGATCATTCTATTCTAATCTTGTAAAACGATAATATGAGAATTTTTTTATCATATGATATAATATTCCCACCGCTGGGACTCCTCTCAATGAGAGGGAATGGGCTATAATCCACCACGCGGGCCCAGTGCGGATTGGTAGATGTCAAATTTTTGTATGAAACTAAATTCTGTAAAGCTTTTGTCTCTTTCTATTAAACAGTGTACAACCATTAAAAAGGTTAAAAGTTATTTTTCAGGCGAAAATAATAATTTGAGGGTGGCAGCACAGATAATGTCAACTGTCAATAATGAGTGTACAATAAAATAAATTATTCTTTGGACACAGCTTGTCTAGGACAGTACACACAAAAATTAACCAAAAAAAAGATGTCACACGTATTATTAAAATTATCAGTTCAAGTATTTAGAAATAATGTGGATTATGCTAACATCGCCTCAAGGTCAAGCAGGTAATATACCGGCGTTCCAGTTTTACGTAACATGTGTTTTGTTTAAAAATAATAATTTTATTATTCTATTGATTCAGTGTAAGTTTATAACCTCCCCTTGAATAAGATATGGTTGTATTAAATACACTTAAACATTATGGGCGTATATAAAGTGTAGTGTCTCAACATTAATGTACCTACTGAATACTGATAGGTACGAGATTCCTATAGGTAGGAACTCATAAGATAAAACTTTCCTATAATCTGTTGTATCAATAAATCATGTTGGCGGCAGTTTTTGGTGCAATGTTCCCATGGGCCCTCCTGATGTAATCCTGGGAATCTCAGAGGCTTACAAGAGGGACACAGACAGTAAGAAGGTCAACCTTGGTGTCGGTGCCTACAGAGACGATGACGGCAAACCCTATATACTGCCATCAGTGAGAAAGGTCAGCATTATTATATTACAACATAGGTACTTATCAAAAATTATCACACATTGTTGTATCAAGCTAGTTATTTATGATGTTCCACACTCGTGTGGTAATGAATTTATAGTGAAATATCAACAGAAATGTAAGTCATAAATTATTGTGTACACTTAAAATACATAGAAAACTGATGTTCGCACATCGTACATGGTTAACTTTGGGCCCGATGGTCCATAATATTTTTCTATTATTTTTTATTTACTACCTGTATGTGTACATTATGTATAAAGCAATGAACGATTTGAGATTTGAATATCTTTTATCTTATATAATTATATATACCTTCATCTGTTAGCGAAGTAGACACAATAGTTAAACAATGGCGTCCCAACCGAATTGGTTGGATCCGCAGACCAAGGTCTAATGCCATATAAATGACATAACTCTTCTCTTGAATATTGCCATTAATGCTATTGTTCCCAAAATTTTACTTCATACTCTTTATGCAGGCTTTAGAAGCCCGCTTCCCTGGTTCTACGTCTGGTTCGGGTCAACAACTTCCAGACGAAATGATTGTTTCTTACATCAAGTTTCAGGTTTCAATAGTATTCCTTCACATCTAGATGTTGATTTATTCAAAACTAGTCTGATCATATTTAGTCAAACTTTAAAAAGAGTTCTTTCAATCTGGCCAGGATCGCAATAGCTGCATCACTTTAATTGCAAGCACTATTTAGTTAACAGTATGCACATTTTGAAGAAATACTTTGTTTTCGTTTTTTTTTATCTTTAGGTATTAGGTAATCTATTTGTTGAAACTTGTAAATAGCAAAAGTAAAGTAAAATTTATAGTGTTTAGGTATATTATTAAAGTTGATATTAGTCTGTAAGTTTGCCATAAAATAAATAAAATAATAGGTATATAATTAACGACACAAGAGAGACATGTGGATGGACCTTGGAGGAGGCCTTTTTCTCTCAGTTCTATAGCAACTGCTGTGCTATCAATATATTCTTAAAATTTCATTTTTTGTATATTTTTTACATTAAATTATGTACATATTACATTTTTTTTTGTGAATAAAACCTTTAAATATGAAATAATAAACTATCCATTATATCTGGAAGCCAACCTCATCAAAGTTGCCATGCACTTGATGACTTAATAGTGTTGCATAAACTTGACTTGTATTCTACATCACAGGCTGAAGAAATCATCTTCCAAAAGTGTATGAACCACGAATATGCTCCGATTGCTGGTGAAGCAGCCTATTGTAATGCTGTTGCCAAACTTGCATTTGGAGAAAACAGTTGTGCTTTGCAACAAAAGACGAATTGCACTACACAGGTGAGTTATTCATGTCATTTAATTTTTTTAACTGACTTCCAAAAGGTGGAGGTGAATTCGTCTGAATAGGCATGACGACAGTATCAAAAAATTGCAAATCTATTTAGTCCATCAGTTAGAGTATTGGAAAATAATGGACACGTATTTTTTGTTTTTGTAAATCAAAAAATATTGACAAATGCTTGTGACGTCATTATCACAATAAACATGTAGCACAGGCGTTATGTGTTCTAATAATAACTATTTGGATAACAGATTTCTAAACAACTTAAAACATTTTTTAGGTTTAGTCAGAACGCACTAAAAATTATACCAATCCGGCGTGACGTACCTATTGAAAATTTTAAAAGCGTCGTCAATTTTGGTTTATGTAACAAAAGAATAATATACGGGTCAAATAATTTTTGATAATTTATCTGACGGACTAATTAGATTTTTTCAGTCGACAAGCCTATTTGTGTTTGTAACTGTAGTTACTTACTGAATGCTCGATGCTTATCAAGTTTATACGATACTTATAACAAACAAACCATTTTTTTAATTTTTGTCTGTCTGTTCCGTCGAATCTCAGAAACGGCTGGGCCGATTTTGACGGGATTTTTACCTATTTATTCTGTGCTTACTAACAGTACTTACTGAATGCTCGATGCTTATCAAAGTTTATACGATACTTATAACAAACAAACCATTTTTTTAATGTTTGTCTGTCTGTTCCGTCTAATCTCAGAAACGGCTGGGCCCATTTTGACGGGACTTTTACTTATTTATTCTGTGCTAACTAACAGATTTTATAATGAGTAACTTTTATTTTTGAAAAAGGATTAGGGTTCCGTGAAAAAATATGAAAACCCATGTTGACAAAATCAGATTCAATTAAGGAAGTAATATTTTTATAATAAGCTCACGCAGACGAAGGTCGCGGGCAACAGCTATAGTTGGTGCCAGCTAAGATGAGAATAGCGGTTATTGACTCGCCTATTATTAAACTTCTTAACTTTGAAAATCAAATATAAGCCTGTTCAAGTTTATAATCATCATCTATTGTGATCTTCAAATTTTTTTGTAATGAAAAACGAAACATGGTTTATTTGTTTTGGTTTGTACGAAGAGATATTAGGGAAAGGGCAATGACCGCTATTCTCATCTTAACTGGCACCAACTATAGTATAAAATAATAATACTGTACAGTATCTTACTGTATTTTCCAAAATTAATAGCAATCTTATTTTCATAGAGTCTGTCTGGTACTGGCGCCCTGCGAACCGGTCTTGAGTTTGTGAAGCATAACTATGCTGGTTCAAAGGAGGTATGGTTCCCCAACCCAACATGGGGCAACCACCCTCAGATCTGCAACGTTCTCGGTTTGAAACACAAGAAGTACCGTTACTATGACCCCAAAACTCACGGCTTCGACCTCAAAGGTGCCATTGAAGACATTCAGGTGAGTGTTATTATTAAAATTATGTAACCTATATGGACATGTATGTAGGTACACATGTGTAATATTGTTCCACTATAAGGCAAAAGCAAGGGTGTTTAAGTGATACCACGGGGCATTATTTTATCTTAGCTTGATATTTCATGATAGGTGAATAAATTGGTAGATAAGGCAGGTATCATAATCTTGAATATTTTTAACTTATATTTTATTAAGTTACTAGAGACCCGCCCCGGCTTCGCAAGGGTGCAATGTATATATAAACCTTCCTCTTGAATCACTAGCTATTGCTGAAAACTGCATTAAAATCCGTTGCGTAGTTTAAAAGATTTTCTTTATATTATACTATGTACAGAGTTCAGTCATTCATGGGCCATGAATTTAAAAAAAGTTGAAAATAATAAATATTAGTATTAATAAGAAATATTTCATTTGTTTTTAATTAATTATTTGTTTATCATAATCAAATACTCAAGATAAGGTGTAGCCGTATTTTATTTAAACTCAGAATTTCGTTTGCAAAGCTGCCAATAAAAAAATCAACACCTGCAGAGAAATGGTTGAGTGTTAAAATTAACACAAGGCCTCTAAATAGTGTGTAAAGATTTTACCTAACTTAGAAAGCACCATAAACTTTTAACCAACCGTGATGAGACAGACCTTTTTCATAAAGGCCTACACAGACCTGGATTTGACCAATGACATTCAAACGTATTGATATATAATACGACATAAATTGCTATGCTTTCAAATGATGCCGTGGCATCGAAAGGGATTTCATTGCCCGGCATTGAAAGACGCGCCACGGTAGTATTTCTATATCAATACGTTTGAATGTCCGTTGGTAAAAAAAACTTTATGCAAAAAATTATGTATTTTTTTTTTTATATTTTTCCCTTTTTCTTTTTGTGTTTTTTTTAAGTCGGTTTTATTTATGCAAAAGTTTTTTTTCTATTTTTAGTTGTTCCCAAACAAGTCGATAAATGGAACTTAACATTTATTTATTTAATTACAACGGTTATATTTAAACCAAGAGGAGAAGCTCGTGACTAAATAATAACAGCCGCTTGGGTCGATCTTTAGGTTAAGCCGTGCTTGCCTAGGTTGGTCTGTGGATGGGTGACCACCCATTACATACCGAGTTTACTCCGTGCCTCTGAAAGCACGTTAAGCAGTTGGTCCCGGCTGTCAATTGAAGATCTTTGACAGTCGTTACAGGTATTAGTCAGCGGCACAAAAAGTCTGTCAACCAGTCTTACCAAGAGATATCGTATTACCCATTACTAACTGGGTTGTGAAGGTCAGATAGGCAATCGCTCCATGTAAAATACTGGTATTCAGCTGCATCCAGTTAGACTGGAGGCCGAGCCCAACATAGTTGGGAAAAGGCAGATGACATTTAAATAATTACTGTAACTAAAACTAGAACTAAAAGAGTAAGAGATAACATAAAATTAAAATACACAAAATAACAAAGTAAAGGTTCACACATTCATAAATTCCTCTAACAATACTTCTGACATGCCAATAAAATCTTTGGCCATCCATCCGCAAACATACCGTACTGTCGAAATCTGGGTGTATTGTACACATCTGCGTACCCCCTCAGAGCATACAGGCGTGATGTTACGTCATGATGTTGTTTAAACAATAAAGATCCAAGCGATTGCAGCTATTACGACAGATTTGCCGTCTATTTTTGAAGTGTCCCATTGTATATCTCCGAAAATCAGCATCAGATCTTGACCAAATTTAAATGGGACCACCTCAGGAGTATACTCTTTCAAATAAAAAAAGAATTTTAAAAATCGGTCCACAAATGGGAGAGAAATCAGGGAACATACAAAAAAAAAACATACACACGACTGTACCCAAAGGGTTAAAACGGGACCCTATTACTAAGACTCCAATGTCCGTCTATCCGTCTGTCTGTCACCAGGCTGTATCTCATGAACCGTGATAGCTAGACAATTGAAACTTTTACAGATGATGTATTTCTGTTACCGCTATAACAAAAAATACTTACTAAAAACAGAGTAAATATTTAAGTGGGGCTCCCATACAACAAACGTGATTTTTTTCCCGTTTTTACTCAATATTAATAACGGCAACAGGTAGACGCTTAAAATATTCACAGAATATTTAGTTGTATATTCACTTTAAAAATAAATACACACATCAACACGGTCTAGGGATATTTCATACTCAATTAAATAACTCGAAAAGTACTGGCCGCATTGGAATCTTTTATACACCGATTTGTTTGTAATTTATCTCAGACTAATTCCAAATTCAAATTTTTGAAAATTTTTTTTAGTTCGGTGGCATAAAAATGTCTTGATGTATAGGAGAGGGAATTTTCATTTGTGCGAAATTTAGAAAACAATACGAATTACGTTTAGTTACAGTTTTTTTTCATTTTTAAACGAAAGATAAAGTTAAAATTGAGGTATTGTAGCCATGCAACGCCGACATTTGACGAGGGCGGAGATGTTACGAGCTGTGGGAATGCTGGAAGCTGGATCTGTTCAGCGTAATGTTGCTGAGGCCATAGGGACCCATCAAAATGTAATTTCAAGATTGTGGACACGCTATCGTGCCACAGGTGAAGTAGCGGAGAGGCACCGGGGGCCAAGTCAAGACCGATTTTTGCAAATTACTGCGCGAGCACAACCAAATGCAACGGCGACTCAATTGGTCCAAAGGCTGCGAGTGGAACACCAAGTGCTTGTGAGTGACCAAACTGTAAGAAGGCGACTGCATGAAAGCAATCTACGCCCTCGTAGACCACTCCGGGTCCCACCTTTACGGAGAGGCAATCGTGGACGACGATTAGAATGGGTTCGGAACCACGTGGACTGGGGCCGTGACCAATGGTCCAATGTGCTGTTCACGGATGAATCCAGGTTCGGCTTCCATCCAGATTCACGAAGGACGCGTGTTTGGCGAGTTCCTGGACGATGGAGCCATCTCCAGAACCCTCAGGAAGTTCACCCATACCAAGGAGGAACAATTATGGTTTGGGCAGGAATTCGTCTTGGAGGACGGACGGATCTCGTTTGGGTGCGGGGCAATATGACGGCAGAACGATACGTCCAACAGGTGCTGGGGCCCGTAATCTTGCCCCACAGAACACAAATGGGGCAAGATTTCCTGCTCATGCACGACAATGCCCGGGCACACACGGCGAGAACGGTAGCAGCTTGGTTACATACACATAATGTTAGGGCCTTAAACTGGCCTGCTCAATCGCCAGATCTAAATCCCATTGAGCATGCGTGGGATATGCTGCAAAGAAGAGCTCTGAAGGAAGTTCCTGAAAATCTGGCTACAGAAGATCAACTTTTTGCGCACCTCAGAAGGACATGGGACAATATTCCGCAGCAAGACATTGACAACCTTGTTCTGAGCATGCCGAATCGTTGCCGATGTGTTATGAACATCATGGGCGCTTTCTCAGACTACTAACTTCAAGTTTATAAACACAAATTAAATGATTTGACAATTTTTTTCAGTTTTTACTCACAAATTAAAAGTTCATTCATATACGGTTTCCGTCTATGCTTCATTTTTTTTCCATAAAATCCTGAAATTTTAATCTATACCTTAACCATTATTAAAAAATGGTAGAATATTAAATAACGTATCTTTTAAATATATACATGTCATATAAATAATTAACACATTGATAGTAATTCGCTTTTTTAAAAATATCCCTAGACCGTGTTGATGTGTGTAGTTAAATTAAAATAAAATAAATATTAAAGGACAAAACGGAAAAAAAATCACGTTTGTTGTAAGGGATCCCCACTTAAATATTTACTCTGTTTTTAGTAAGTATTTGTTTACCTTCTACAACACTTACCCCTTACAACAAACGTGATTTTTTTGCCGTTTTGTCTAATGTTGTATAGATAATGGTACGGAACCATTGGTGCGCGATTCCAACTCGCACTTGGCCGGTTTTAGTTTTCGATTCTAAGATAACATTTCTTTATTTGTTTAAACATTGTATACGAGTACATACAAGAGCATGCAAGATGTTTCATTGTTTTAGTCCAGAATATTTAGCCGTAAGTAACGGCGTACAAATATTTCCATAACATTGAGAAAAAAAAAAATTAATAATAAGAAATGATTTAAAAATTACTTAGAATAGGCACATGCAAAGTTTATAATTTAACAAATTTATAAATTAAAAAAATATTCTGATGTGATAATGTCAAAATTCCATATTCATATAAATTTAGTATTAGTGTCAAGAAACGATAAAATTATTAATTAAGTCAAATAGAAAAATCTTTTTCGGGTAGAAATTCGGAGATGCTATAATATGTCTTTTGCGAAAGAAACATTTTTAATTGGCGTTTGAATGCCTTACCATTCAGCTCCTTCCAGTATTTAGGCAATTTGTTAAATATAGTAGGCGCCTATTCCTCAAAGGAAATAATGGAACCCTGTCTCTCATGAAGCAGGATCGTTTTTTTCATGTTGAATGTTGTTCATGATGTATTCTGTGAACCGCATTAAGATTTCACACAAAAATAGAAAAAAAAACAATAAATTTTGTGGGTTCCCCATACTTTGAACTGAAACTCAATTTTTTTTTTCCATCATACCCATACGTGTGGGGTATCTTTGGATAGGTCTTCAAAAATTATATTGAGGTTTCTAACATATTTTTTTTTCTAAACTGAATAGTTTGCGCGTGAGATGTAAAATATGTGCCCTCCCCCCCCCCTGTAACTTCTAAAAAAAGAGAATGATAAAACTGAAAAAAATATATGATGTACCTACATTACCATGTAAACTTCCACCGAAAATTGTTTGAACGAGACCTAGAAAGTAGTTTTTTTTTAATACGTCATAAATCGTAAACCGCAATTTACCTTTCATTCAATGAAGTTTGTGCGGAACCCTCGGTGTGCGAGGCCGACTCGCTGTTGGCCGGTTTTTTTAATCTGTTGTGAGCGTCCTTCTTCTTGACCCAGCATCACAAATTTGACAAGAATCGAGGATAGAAATTGCGATATCTCCTGAGGTAGACAAACCCTTTTACTTTTAACGACGAAACGAACTCAAGTTATCATATTTATTACAACTAGATAAAACTGGAATTACCACAAAAATAGCAAAAAATATTTACTGTTTTTTGTTAGATAATACGATAAAGGCGTTCACGACAAATACGCGTGATATTATACAATAATTATGATGTATACTAAGTATATTTTAAAATTGAATGTCGAACTTGTTTTCTAGAGAAAAGATGGATGTATGAGGAAAGCAAAAGGTGTACCTAGGAATAATGTGGGGGGGGAGGATTTAAGAAAACCAAATCGGGTTACGCCGACCCCTAGTTATGGTGGACGCTCCAGGGTAGCCCGCGAAATTCAATTTTTCTTACGTTTTTTGTAATTTGCTAGGCAGGCTAGGTTGTATGTTGATTAAAATATGATTCGCGGCTGTAAGACGTATGTAGTTACAGAATTATAATCATTAAATCATCAAACATTCATATTCAGTGGTATTCTTTGGTATTACGTATCGCACTGAGTGGATATCATTTTACGGCGACTAACAGCCCGGGTACGGTGTAACGTCTTTCACGAAAGCCACTTCAAACTCAGTTGTTATCAATTTGTTGTCCACTATGCTTACATAATCGAAATAATATATGTATCGATACGAAAGCGTCTGTCAAAATGAGTTACAGTGATTATCAGCCACGATGACAACCAATGACGTCATATTTGATCGCGACTGGTCATACATAATACGAAACTAACCTTTGACAGTTAATTGATGGACACTGAGCCCAGTTACTATCATTTCGAGCTGTCAACAGAGATACGTAATAGCCCTACAGTGCTAGGTGCTGTAAGACGTATGTAGTAACAGAATTATAATCATCAAAATCATCAATACAACCCTCCCAAGTTCATGTAACTTGATTGAATGACTTTGAAATAGTAATTCAATCGAGTTAAGAAAATCTGATTTTCGCGGGCTACCCTGGAGCATCCACCTTAATCGAATAAGTAGCCCTTTCATCATTCTTCTGCCTTTATCCGAATTTATTTGTGGTCGGCGCAGCATGTCTTCTTCTTCCATACTTCTCTATTACTCGTCATCTCAGCAGTTGTCTTAGTTTTAGTCTAGATTTATTATTTATTTATTTTTATCCAACATTTCTATTACAAGAACGACACTTTAATGGCTAATTTTATAGGAGAGTATTCGAAAACAATGGAAATTAACTCTGTGTTGCAGCATAACCTTTTACCTTATCGTAGTTATTTGTGTAACAATATACTATAGTGAATATGTCAGGAACGGCCCTGAATTAGTAGGTTAACAAAAGCATACTCTTATGTAACACTACAATATGGTACAGTCATAAGCATAAATATTTAATACCTACTAATTATGTCCTTTCTTTTACATATTCCCAATTACTTTTAGTTCGTTCTGGAACTGAAAGCCATAAAGTCGATCATCGAACTCGGAACGATTGGGATTGTTTTTTTTTTTTCAGAAGTAACAATAAAAAATAAAAAATTTAATTATTAGTTTTTTATTTTTTATTTATAATAAATTTATTAAATAAAATGATTATAAGTATTTATTTTAATTTATAATATATTTTTAATAAAAAAAAAACAGTCCCAGTCATACATTGTACAAAATATATTGAATTGTTGAACGGGCTGTTGCCCGCAACTCCACGTCCAAAGCGCGTATTTTACGTGCGGATAAAAAATATATATGTATATTTTATTAGAGAACCGATTACCGATTTATGCTCTTGACTGTACCTTGTCATTAAAGAAGGTACTTGTAAGTACTACTTGAGTAAATCAATATTACATACATGAGGCTATAATTAGCCACGATCTTGTGATTACCTATAGAAACATGATGATCTTATAGAAAATACCTGAAGGCTCCATCATCCTAATGCATGCGTGCGCGCACAACCCCACCGGAGTCGACCCTAAGAAGGAGGAATGGAAGCAACTGTCCGACGTAAGTATTTGCAATCCATATTAATATTAAATAACATAACGCCTGTAATCATCGAAGTATTAGGCAGAGGTGTATCCCACATTTCGCCGGTTATGTTTAAGTCCCATTTAATAGGGAGCAAGCCTATTGCCATCAACTAGGCACACATCCAGACTGCGTGAATGCTACTGAGGAATCCCAGATGGAAAAACGCAGTGACACTGCCCGACCGGGAAATCGAACCCTGGGCTCATGCTCAACAGAGTTGCGCTTGCGACTATTAGACCAACGTCTATTTCGCATGAATATTAATATCATAAATGCGATGCGAAAGTAATGCCGTCTATCTGTTACCTTTTCATGGTAGACCGGATTTAAATGAAATTTGGCACATCCTGGTTACATACTTTTTATTCCGGAAATCGTGCCACCATGCCGTAGAACCGCCTCGCAATGATGCGTGTTCGCGTTCGAAGATAATAAAAAATCTTTATTTAGAATCCCAGAAGATAAAATACAATATGAATCTGAAACTAATAATGTAGTACTTAGGTATAATAATGTTAAATGATTACATTATACGTATAATAACAAAGAACACAGTCAAGTGCGGTCTTTGAAACTTTTCATAAATGTCATTTCTACTGAAATTTATAGGTCATCAAACAAAAGAAGATACTACCATTCTTCGACATGGCGTATCAGGGCTTCGCCACTGGCAGCGTTGACAACGACGCGTACGCCGTACGTCTCTTCGAAAAAGAGGGCCATGAGCTGATGTTGGCACAGAGTTTTGCTAAAAATATGGGTAAGTGTATTATTTAAAATTTTGTGTAAATGTAACAGTTATGCTCGCGACTGTATGCAAAGAAAGAAAACACAAAATACAATACATGTTTGTCGATTTTTTTTGGGAAGTTGATCATACTGGTTGCTTAAAAATAAGACAGGTAGAACCAGCAGTTTCATTTGAACAAACAATCTGTAACTAAAAATAATCGTAGAAAGAAGAAGCAGAGAAACAGACAAATGCAAAGAGAGTCTTTTGCATTTGTCTGTTTCTCTGCTAAGCAAGGCAAGGATTGTTTTGCCAGATCAACGTGCAGAAACGGTGCACAAGACATTGATGAATTATGTTAGCTATCGGAAAGTACCTATATATATCCTCGTGACGCAATATTTATGATGTGCTTGTAAGATATTACCGGATTAAAGTATCAGTGAGATACAATAACCGTGCCATGCCTAAATATTTTACTCGTGAAACAGTTATGTAGGTGTCGTGTGCGTAGCATGGTTAAGGCGAGGCCGGTCCATCTTTTGTCAGATAATTTAGAAGGCTGCAAAATTTGACAATACAATATATTAATTATGCAATTACTCCACTCGCGAAACGCGCGAATGAAACCCATGCTACGCCACTGTGTTACATGGTAAAATTAATTAAACGTCGATTCACGACGTTTTACGGTACCTAGTTGATGTAGTACATATTTGATTTCAATATCCATTGTAAGAGTTAATATTCCATAGCAGTTGTTACGAACATTCTGATTAGGTTTTGTCAATAAAAACGATGCAATACGGCAGCTTATTTGTCTGTTGTCAAGTCCCTGGTAAGGCTGGTGACGTCAAACAATGCTTGTTTATGAATGTTGAACCTCGTGTTTACTGTACTGACCTCGGTTATCTTATCCGAGTTTTTTTTTTATATTACGTCAATTGGATCGATTGTCGTTTACCCTCATGGCATATTGTTATACAATTTTACTAGAAATTAGACTAGACATCCGGAATGTACTGGAAATGTTTTTTTTATTGGTATCGTAACTTAAAACATTATTTCGGTCAGGTTTATGTTGAATCGGAAAGTCCACTGCGCGTGTTTACTAGCACGTTTGTTTCCGGGGACAGATGTAGGAGTTTTTTTATTTTATTTGGGGAATTTGATGCGCAGTTAATGACTAACCATTATCCGAAATCCATTATCCGAAAAAGCCATTATCCGAGGCTTATTCAGATTTAGAATAAAGGATAGTCTAGTTCAGTGTTTTTTTATTACACGACCCTCATCGTATGAAAAAACATTAGGCGACCCCCCGGCCCCCGACCCTTCGCTTTTTTTTTTTTTAAATTATTTTATTATATTACAAACATTAAATCCATACAAAATTTTTATGCACAAGCAATAAGAATAAATACCCCCGGGGGGTCGCGACCCACAGGTTGAAAAACACTGGTCTAGTTAAATTAAACGGCGGCGACGTTAGGTCTTCCGAATTGTATTTGGTGACTTCACAGATATATCTGTAGATAGACCTAGATAACGCAAGTATCACGATCTGTATGAAAACCAAGCGTGCCATTTTTTGACTACCTACTATGACGCCACAAGTGCGTCACAAGCACTACACAAGCACTATTTAGTGATGGGAAAATCAAATCGATACAAAGACGCCTGCCGCGTGTGGCACCCGTCTTACCCCACCCCCCGTATACCGCCAACGCGGAAACGTTTGTTAGGAGAATAGTTATATATGATACTAGTGCGGTAAGTCGGTTTTTACAAACGAGTAGACGAATGTAAGCCCGAGACGAAGTCGAGGGCTTACCATAGTCACGAGTTTGTAAAAACCAATTTCTGCACGTGTGTCATACAATGTTTTTCAACACATTTGCGAGAAAACAGTACAATATGTCATGAAACAAACAGCGACCCCAAAAACCACGAAAACGACACTCATGAAGACAAAACCGAAAATATTCATCGGCGCCATCTTGGATTTTCATTTTGACCTCATTTTCATTATCAGCGACCCCAAAAACTAAGAAAGCGACACGAATGAAAAAAAACCCGACAATTTTCGTCGGCGCCATCTTGGGTTTTTATTTTGAAGTCATTTTCGTTATCAGCGACCTCAAAAACCCCGAAAACGACACCCATAAAGGAAGAAACCGAAAATGTTCGTCAGCGCCATCTTGGATTTTCATTTTAATTTAATTTAAAAAAAAACCGTAAAGAATACGCACGGTGCTATACAACGGGGTATGCGGTGAAATAGGTACTTAGGTAAGAGTACCTATTTTACCGCACGTTCCGTTGTATAATGCGTAATTTTTAACTTTCGGACAATGTATACAGGTTTCGTAAACGCATTTTTTGAGCAAATGTGTTGAAAAACTAATTTTTTAATAAAGTTCGCCTTTGTACATTACTCAATTACTGTACGTATACTATTTATTAAGTATTTGTGTATAGTAAAGAATTAACTATTAAGAATCGTATACATCGATGTAATGATCGATTTTGTCACAGACAGTAATGAGAATGACAGAGGAATGAGATAAATAGAGGAGAATAAAATTCCAAATCAACTTAGTAGGCAAATAGGGATTTATAATTTTCACAAAATTGTTGGTACTTATTAGCCTAATTATTTATTGAAAATCACGAAATGTTAAGATTATTTATAAAAATTGTCTACTTATTAAATGTAATATAATTCCTCTGTTTCCGAAATCGACTCTCGAGAATCGATTTTTGTTGCGTAGGATGAACAGCACTAATCGCTAAAATTGACAGAAAAATGATAAAAGTGCCTGTACTCCGAAACCGAAGCGATATTCAATAGTATCACTTGTTTTGATATTCATCATTTGTTAACACAGAACGTCAAATCAACCGCTCCAAGTAAAAGCAGCAATTTATCACGAATATACAGCATGCTTTCGATGACCTATGTTTTTCTCAAATTTGGTATTACTGTGGGTATTAGGTTTAAAATAATTGATTTTAAAATGAATTACGCATAATATTAATCATAAAATTACGTTTCCGATGGAAGGAAACGTTACCTTTTTTTTCTGCTCACATTTGTGCAGTTTTACAATTAATCACAGCGCAATTTTTCATTTTCGTTTGTTTTGACTTACGTCCTACTAGAGCGGCGCACCGATGCAGACTCAGCGCAACAGTGGCCACGTTAAGCATTTTATGCTTATTTCTGGCACGAGAAGTGGGTGTTCTTGCGTTATCTAGGTCTATCTATATCTGTGGGTGACTTACATCTTACGATTTTTTTATTTGCTGACAATAATCCATAGTGACAACAAAGTTATTCTATTTCAGGCTTATATGGCGAGCGTGTAGGCGCGCTCACTTTCTTGTGCGGCGACCCGGATACCGCCGCCAAGATGATGTCGCAGGTGAAGATCTTGATCCGCACAATATACTCCAACCCTTCTATCAACGGCTCGCGCATCGTCACGGAGATTCTGACCAGCCCCGAACTTAACAAGCAGTGGTAAGTTCCCTTGTCTCGAAAAATTATCCGGATTATAGTCGGCGGTTCCGAGGCCGGCCCAGAAAGAGATGGCGAGACGACCTAGATGCTTACGACGAGGGCAGATTCGAGTCGGAAAGGGACCTATCGAGTCCCGGTTCGAACCAGCCCCCGCTCCTGTAGGGACTTGGGGAGGCCCAGCAGTGAGACATGGTGTCTCGACTCTCTTGTCATTGTTGTACTGATCTCTACATTTCTGGAAACAGGACCTTACAGAAACCGAGTAAGAAAGAGATGGTGCCATCTGCCCTGTATAGCGTCATCTCTTTCGCGTATGAAAATTCTTAAGCAAAAATGTATGTTCTAGTCATAAGTGGGATTGCTTAGCATGTGGTCCTAGGTTCGATACTCAGGTCGAGCAATGTGTTATTGCATTTTTCCACCAGGAATTTCTGAGAGCCATACAGCCTGCATTTGTGCCCGGTTGATGGTAATAGGCTCGCCCCCTCGCCCCTCTTACATGGGGCTTAAATGTAACCTCTGTCTAACTCTTCGAGGATTACAGGCATAATGTTATATTCACAGGTTGAGTGACGTGAAAGTTATGGCTGACCGTATCATCAGTATGCGCAAGAAGCTGCGCGCGGGAATCGAGGGCCTCGGCAACAAGAACCCATGGAACCACATTACCGACCAGATCGGCATGTTCTGTTACACTGGCCTTAAACCCGCTCAGGTATACATAGTACTACAAACTTAATAGGGTATATGCATGTTTTTTTTTTATCACTAAACAAAGCGTATTATCAGAAATAGCAAAGTGAAACATTTTTTTTAATATCTATAAAAAAATACTAAGATAGAAGCATTTGAAACTGCTGATTAGACAGAGAGATCCGATACAGCGAATGACGTCATTCACTGCATCTACGTACAAAATCCATACTAAATTCCGTTTATCTAAGAGATAGAAACAAAAGTTGAAATGGTTATAACTTTTTTGTTGTTTGGCCGGTTTATGTTTTGTTTTCGCTTTTTGTCATTATTTTTATAGTAGGTACTTTAACATTCCGTATCGAAATAAAAAAAAAAAAAATGCATATTCATATCCTTCCTATCTACATCTATATCTACATCTATATTTCTATTCCTTTATCACATGTTACTTGGGGTCGGCCCAACACATTTTTTGTCTTCCATTCTCCTCTTTCAACCGTCTCGCTATCATTTACTCCTTTAACTTTCACATCATTCCTCACACAATCCATCTATCGTTTCTTTGGTCTTCGTCTCCCCCTCCATCCATCAACATTTATATTCATCACTCATTTGGTCACATGTGATTCATCCTTCATCACATGTCCATACCACGACAGTCGATTCTCTTTCAACTTTTCTGTACGCAACTGTTACTGGCGCATGTCACACCACACATCCACCTTAACTCAACATGCTTCATCTACACTAATATTAAAAAGAGGAAAGATTTGTATTTTTGTATGTGTGTATGTTTGTAATGAATAAACTCAAAAACTCCTCCGCCGATTTCAAAAATTCTTTCACCATTAGAAGCTACATTCACCCTGAGTAACATAGGCTATATTTTATTCCCGTACTCCCACGGGAACGGAAACTACGCGGGTGAAACCGCATGACGTCCGCTAGTCTCCAATAAAATATATATAATCCGACAAATGAATGTAATACATGATAAGCTGATTTTGCGTCCTTGTAGTCACTTCCCTTATTAGCCACATATGCGCTGTAACAAGACAAGACTCGTTGACTAAGGGTGAAACCATATTTGCATGCACTCAAAATCAAAGCATTTATTTCAATTAGAACATTAAGGCATTTTTGAATGTCAAAAATACAAAAAAAAACCAAGCTACAGTCCCAGTCACAAGGCATAATAACTTGAGAAAGTACTGTAGTTGCCCATTCCCTAGCGTAGATCTCTATGGAGAAGAACGGTCAAGAAACCCCATGCATGCACGGACCAGCGTTTTCGAGTATCTCTATCTCATTTTGTCACGTAAAGGCATCATTTGGTGGAGCGGGAAATCCGGTTGCAAGGAACGCATTCATTCGCATCGGAAGCACTTTCACGTGCAATTGGATCTCTCACTTTAGTGAGTTGCAATTCTTAAGTGTCAGAAAGGGAAAAAGTTGCAAGAAAATGATGAAATGTGATTTTACCCAAAACGCAGCGCTTCATCAATCTGACCTCCATGAGCGATGATTCATAAAATGTACGTCAGACGCAACCTAGGTCCTGCTTAATCTTACTGACTGACAAATGACCGTGCCGTGCAATGCCCACGACGCAAAAAGAGGGGTAGGTATTATAAGTTTGACAGCTTTGTCTGTCTGTGGTACCGTAGCTCTTAAACGGGTGAACCAATTTGGATGCGGAGTTTTATTTATTTGAAAGCTGGTTTTCTAGCGGTGGTCCTTATTAACACTCACATTAAAGGCACCTAAATGACTGGCCTTTGCATTGCTGGAATTTCAACGTTTAGCGCCGAATTGAGTTTGGAAACGAAACACAGCTCTTTTATTGGAACATTCATTTTGGTGACGTGTGTCAGTCAAAACGTGAATTATATTTTTACTTTGGCATGAGGTATTCTTATATTGGCCGTTAATACTTGAGATCTTCTCTTTATTAAGAAGTGTCGACATGTATTATAGACTCGCAAAGTGGCTAAAATAAAGAAACATTTCAATTAAACTAACTAAAGTTTGAAGAAAACATGTATTCATTAAGAAAACACATCTGAGATGCAGAAAACGCCTCAAAACATTTCACCGAAATGATAATTTTAATAGCACGTTTTCAAGTTCTACAATGGCCGGGGTATTCATAAACAAACAAATCTAAAATTACGACAGAACTATATCTGTTTTTTACATTTGAATGTTCAGTATATATACGATAATAGCTACAATATCTATATACTACGTTTTACTGTTTCCAGGTCGAGCGTCTCACCAAGGAATTCCACATTTACCTAACTAAGGACGGCCGTATATCCGTCGCTGGCATCACTTCAAAGAACGTTGATTACGTCGCCAACGCAATGCACACGGTCTCGTCTTAAACGCAGCATGTCAAACAAAAATGGTACTTGTCAATTCTTATTTAATGCTCTTCAGTTTTTGACCTCGGGAATGATTTTGTAAATCTTTTCGCTTTATCAGGACTCGTTTAAATAAATAAAAAACCTGGACAAGGTCTTTGACTCGAGTCAAGGACTAAAATAAGGTCTGACTTAAGGCGACTACAGGAGCTAAATTAGCAACTCTATTTGTGGTGGTTCAAATATCGTTTGAAATTGTATTGGAATGAAGTTCTAATCAGCTTGCACTACAAAGTGGTTGTTACGTCAGTCACTGCGGGCCGAAAAGTGCGAAATGAATGGTTTTTTGCGATTTACAAAAAGTCTATTGATTGGACCAAAAAAAATAAAACACTATGATGCTAATATGTTGCTTGAAGAATTATTTGCCAAAAAATCTAAATGATCGCATGTATTTTAATATGTTTTTTACTCGTTAAAAGAAATTTTAGAGATAAGTTCGTGATTTTTTTTTATCGAGTAAAATTAGTTGTATTATGTTTTCAAAACACTATCGTAATAGCATATATCCTAAAGAATATTATATATTTTTCTGGTTTTGTTTATTGCAGAGAATCATATGCTTTTTTGCATTATAAAACTCGCGCTTAGCTCCTGTAGTCCCCTTAAAGTAGGTTGCCATGGACACCCTAAAATAATAAATAAAAATCTGAAACATTCCATGTGAAATGAGATGCTCGTGCATTTGTACTAAAAAGATTATTATTATTGATTATTTATTTACATATAAACATTTTGTTTCAGCATTTCAGATACAGAGTTGACGACCAACATTTTTGCATCATAGCAACATGTAACCTAACCTTACGTACCTTAACTGACGTGGTTTTGGTGATTGACTCTCGTCTTTATTGGTAAAGAATTCGTACCCAATTGTGTTGCGTCATGTCGTCCTTGTATTCCAATGTACCGAAAGAGCACAGTATTTATGTAACCAGCTTGTTTTTAATGATTATTATTTTTTTATTTCTTTTATTGCCGTATACTTTTGTATGTATATTTTATTTTTTAAATTAAAAAGAAATCCCCTTATGCATAAATATCTTTTATAAATTTTATGTGTCATGTCATTATCGAGTCCAAAATGTATGATTAAAAAAAGAAGTTTGTGAATAAGGGGTCAAGTTCATACATATTTTATTTTTTTATTTTATGGCAAACCTTTTTGGTTACCTACTTTTGTTTTTTACCGGACTACTAAGATATAGTTACCTATTTGCTTTTTACCGGACTACTAAGATATAGTTGCGAGTTCCAATTAGAATATGGTGGATTTGTGAAACGGGGCAGTAAGGTCAGGGATAGGCAGTTTGCGATTCGTCGCTTTAGTACTGAAACCTCAGTTGGTACCACAAGTCTCACTGAATCGATTGACATAATAAAATAAACAGCAAATTGTACGTTTTACTAGCAGACTCGCATGTATATAGATGCTCTGTGCTGTATCGTTCTATTACACGTGTAAGTTATAACAGCTCCATGGGTCGATTCAGACGATGTATGCAGTGCAAAGTGCTATGTTTTTGTGAAATAAATACTTCTACTATTATTATTAATGGATACATAGCATAGTCTACCTACCGATGTTGGAATTGTCATCAATTAGTTCTATAATTTATTATAATAACGAAATTTTGTCCATGAAAGTGTACCGATTTCCAAGATACAGGTTCTTTACCTAGTTTGGAGGTCAGGCGTCGTTTTAGTTTTTGCAGTCTTTTTGTACACCCCCTACTGGATGATATTGTATTAGGCTATATTTTACTGAGTCCAATAAACGATTTATTTATTTACTTATACCGAGACCGCTTGGTGCTTCTGAAAGCACGGTGGTCCCGGCTGTCATTCGTGGATCATTGACAGCCGTTACGAGTACCCGAAACTTTGACAACCAGTTTTACCAAAGGGGTTCGTGTTTTTCAGTTACTGGGTTTGGATGTCAAATTCACAGCTGTTCCATGTAAAACACTGGTATTCAGCTGCATGCGGTTTGACTGGAAGCTGACCCAATATAATTAGGTAAAGGTAGCTGAAGAACCATATTTCCAAAATCTGTGAATGCAGTTAGGTTATAGGAAATTTTCCTAGAATAAACTTCGACGGCAAGCTTTTCGCTTGTAGGGTAACGGGCCTGTCTCAAAAATCCACACTAAAGTACATTAGGTACGAAAAACTTCAGTAGTTTGATTAAAATTTTATTCGTTAAAATAAGTAGATAAAATAAACTTGCGAAAAACAGAATATTGTATCAACATGTTTGATTTTACGACGGTACTAGTTATTACTACGCAAAATATTTACAGCTCACGAAACAAATAAACATCTTATCCCGTGTCCTAATACAAAGCGACAAACGAATGCGCGATCGACTCAAACATTTGTTTGGAAACCAAAGTGAACTCAACGATCACGTATTTACGCGAGTATCGACTACTTATATTAGGACACGGCCTTATTCTATGTTTACAAAATAAACTGATGCAGGTCAATCGTTAACATTGCCTTGAAATTTTAACAAGAATTTATATTATACAATAGTTGAATCCTTTAAGGACACTATACATATAAGGAGAACACATTTGATCCACAATTTTAGTGCATCGTGGTAACAATCTTAAACATATTCACCTGCATCCAATATCTACCTAAACCTATTAACATTTTGCTAAACTAAGTCAGTTTATTGGAGGACACACATAGACATCCAAAAATGCTTTCTCTCGTACATATTATTATATGATACAAAATATACTTCATAAATTTTTGTAAGTTGACACTTGTCAATGATATTTCAATAAAATATTAACATTAATATGTACAGATTTGTCACAGAACAAACTAATTGCTACCCATGGCACAATTTCTTTAGAATGAACGTACATTCTATTTAAAGCAAGAAATATGTACCATTAATATACACACCTCAAATGTCGAGGTTCCATTTATCTTAGGAGCTCCGACCTGATCCGGGCTCTTCTGATGTCAATGTGGACGTGGCTTATGTCGACAACGATCTACACGGTGATCATTACTTTAGTGGAAGAATATCGAGGGGATAAAACTTTAGTAACTTCAAAATATAAGTCAACACTTATTTTTATAGGCATCACATTTAAACCTAAGATTAATTCGTGTGTAAATAATTATACACAATCACAAACCTTTCCTATAGCTGAATACGTCAATTGTCCTGATTAAAAGAAACATAAGTATCGTATAGCACCACCATTCTTAAACAACCTGTAAATACAGGGTGTAAAACAACCTCATCACGAAGCCGTCAACCAAGCATTCTGTACATCAAACTAAGAACCTCTAAGCAAAAATTATTGCTGGGAAATGACTTTTTTTTTGGGGTGAAAAATCATGTTATGTGTTAGAACTCAATGTACCGCACTCAAAACATTGTGCTGATGGATGGATTGAATAGTATGGGGGTCGTGGAGGTGTTTATAGTAATAATCTTTTATTAAAAACTTGTATTAAAAAAAAAACCTTGTCAAAAAGTTGGAACTTTGAGACCCCCAATATCTCCGTAACTAGAACAAGAAAATTGATCGCAATGACGGGGAGAACAAGTGCTTTTCGGCTTCGTTAAGAGGTGTTTTACACCCTTTATATCTAGATAGATAGAGTACCTCTTCCTGTCTGCCTGTGTTGGGATCACGTCCGTTTGCCTCGACCAGCGGTGCCGCATGCAGGCGTCATGCGTTGGTAAGTTAACTCATAATTGGTTATAAATCATTTTTGTAGCAATTTTGTACATTGATTTGATTGCTATTTGGCATGTAGGGATACCGATACACAACTGGATACTGGATTTCGTTAGAATAAGTTTTATTTCAAATATATGTTTAAAAGAAAACTTTTTCTAGTTACGTTTTGTCTCACTCAATGCGTTGCTGTTAGACACACATCGCAATAACAAAATGTTTTGGCAACGAAACCTATTTTTACATTCTGTGCTCTGCTTATTGTACAAGGTGTTTCGAAAAGTTTATAATTATGTATTATGTGTTTTGTTACCAGATAAGCTATGGTAATTAAAACAAACAGCAGTTCTCGTGATTTAGGAAGATGACCCTATTTTACAAAGCAATGCCTAAAGATAGTCTTTTGCAAATCGAGGGTTTCGAATTGAGTTAGTTTGACCTAAGTAGGATCTGACCAGTAACATACACTAGGTTTATTAAACATTTTATTGAAGTAGACACTGGAAGGTAGTTTGTATGCGATTGATCGTTACACAAAAAAAAACCCTTTAGTGTCTACTACAATAGTACATTCCAAATCAAATGTCGATATTTTCTATCCTACTCCTCAATGTGTTTAAATCTATTACTATAAACTGCGCTATTTATTATGCTATAAAAATTAAACGGTTTTAATACAATATTATATACACTAAATTTCTTAGCATTTCATTACGAAAAATAAAATTATTGCTATGTTTGCTTACATATTTAGACATTGTTATCGCACCCTAGGTAGATTCTATTAGAATTATTACAACGGTGAAAAACTCGTGAAATAAATAACGTGATTAAATATTACAGGTGACTATGTATATAAAATAAAACATTATTATATGTTAGTTATGTATGAAGGCTATATACCAGTATGCAGTAAGTAGCTGGGATATATTTATGTAACAGTTGCTGTGTTGACTATCCGCCCTGAACTCCTACATCCAATATTTATTACCAGTCTTCAAAAACACAGTCATAAAAAGAAACCTAAAGATTCAAATTAAATCTAATTAAGAGGCGTGATTTATTGCATTTAGAATCATTGGTAAGTAACATGACATAAATAATAAAAAATCATAATCAAGAACTAAAAATCTAAAAACAATTTGTGCGTCTGATGTATAGGTAATTATATATTTAATGAGAAAGTTGCCTTGGTAAACTAAACCTATAAATTTAAATTACATTCCACAATAAAATATACGGGGATCAAGCGTAAATCACGTTACGCAGGTCCCATATTTTATCAAATATGAAATAAAAATCGTTTAAAAAACCAAACAACCACACTTACACGAGAATAAATGATCCATACTACGGATCTATAATATGTCGTCTAAAATGCAAGTGGTCAAATACGCATTTCGTCATCAGGATAGACTCGCAACTTGTCAGAAACGGAACTCGACAGACACGCAACATGACAGATACGCATTTTGTCAGATATTTGAAATCATCCACCCAGACTGACTAAACAAAAGTACTTATTATTCAAATAAATAATCTTTTATTTGACTATAAATACTTTTGTAAATAATTCAAATAATTATCAGTATTTTTATCGATAAAAAGGTAATTGCGATCGGAATATTCTTCCGCACTTATGACGACCCACTTACCAAAAATGGAAAAAACTAATTTAGAGTGCTAATTAAACACTATTTTTTACGTGGTGAAATAAACCGACGGAAGATAAACTGAAAAAGTATTATGGCGAATCTGCAAATGTGAATTTCGGTGTGGTTGTATCACCACAAAGGACGCAGAGCGCCCAGGAACCCGGCCGGTTGTGGTCACCACTGAAGATCATCAACAAAATCATCCATCAATCCATGATGTTGTTTTTGTTTGTTGTGACTGACGAGTTGCGTATCTGTCGAGACGCGCATCTGTCAAGTTGCGTGTTTGTCGAACTGCGTCTTTGACGTGGTGCAAATCTGACGAGATGCGTTTTCTGTCAACATGCGTTGTCTGGCCGAAATGCGTATTTGACCACTTGCATTTCTGACGACATAGAGATCCGATATTACCACTGAAACTCACTACAGCATACGACGACCAATCATGCTATTCAAAACCAGTTTATGAGAATCTCTCGTACAGAAAAAAAAACAAAGCGAGGCAATGTTATACTGGAAATGTATAACTTGTTGTGTCCCGAGTGTATCCTGGCGTTAATATGACACATGAAGCTTCAGATGAGTATGCGTCCACGGCCTGTAGCAGGCGCGACGACGGGGGCGTGCGGTGGCCAGTGACGAGCGAGCTGTTGCTGTGCTTAGACGTATTGCAGGTGTTGCAAACCATGGGCGAGGATTAACTATTTTTGCTAGACACGAAATGTGTGCACGAAATAATTAAAATCAGAGAAATAAATGGTGATATTTTTACTTTGTATATATGAATGAAATATTGAGATTCAGGGTACAATTTCAATTCTTCATCCAAAGTAAAAAAATCACAGTTTATTTATCTGATTTGAAAATTAGAGAATAGAGAAAATTGGAGAATAGAGAAATAAATAAAAACAGAAATAAACACTTCAGTATTTATTGCCATTTTAAGACGCGCTTATGCCGAGCGACAAGACTTGGTTTGAAGACCCCGCCACTCGCGTATTGGGTCGCTTGCTGACTAGGCCCGTAGTATGGCCATAACGCGTGGATAAGAACGTTTGAAAACTACACGCGCTAACTCGCTCATGCCTGTCGCGCTAGGCGCCCGCCTTAATCACTGGACTATGGACGTAAACGGCGGTTTCGTATGTTTGATAATTCGCGCCCGTCGTCGCAACTACCCTAGGCTCGCACTGTGGACGCACCACTGGTCAACCATTTTCGAAACTCAGAGCCATATTTACAGCTTGTAACTGTACTACACTGTATGCATTGTCTTTACATAAATGCACATTTTTTAATGCAGGTCACTTACTGACCTGCTGTTATATGCACATAAAAGCAATATATAATCCTTGTTACTGTAAAATAGAAGTTACCTTGATTGTGTAAGTAGCCAAATGCAAAATTGTATGAATTTACATGAATAAATAAGTTATTCATGACTGATGTTTTATTTCAAAACTCTTACTTGAGCAATGTGTGACCCAAACCTAATGAATATTTTTGTAAAGATAATTGTTTTATTTCATAGTTGTGTTTCAAATGGTAAATTAAAGAATGTCTATATTACTCTCGTATATTGTTAGAAATATGAACAAAACTAAACCGCTGGCTTTAAGATCTTACGTGTATTTGCATATGAGATTATTTGAATATCCCCAAATTACTACTAAGCTGTTTTTCAATCTATTAGCCTCTTTATTATGAAAGGAAATATGTAATACGCAGATAGTATACAAACACCTTTAAAAACTGTATATTTAAACAGAACAAACAAAACGGCACTATGATCAGGATCACGGCTCCCTCGAGACCGACAATGTCACCACTTTTCACTTCACATTATATGTCCGCGCTTACTCTAAGTTCATTAAAATTAATTAAAAGATATCTTCCACAGGCTCCATCATTTTATTTAACCTACTTTATTGCTCATTTATTTATTTAAAGGCATACTTTCACTTACAGTTTGTGAGTCAGTCGAGTTAGCAGAGTCTTCGCCTAACAGTCGGCTTAGTTGGTCGTCGAGCACGTCGGCTCGCCTCGGCTCGCGCGTCTTCGCCTCCACCGTGGCGAAAACGTCGTCCCCCGCCATCATGTCGCCCTCGTCCAGATACGAGAACGAGTCCAAGTTTATGTCAGAAGTAGTGATTGCAGTGCTATAAATGTCTATTCTCTTCTGTTGTGATTGAGCTTCTCTTACTTTTTCGGAAAGTTTCTCTTTCGCTTTCGTAAGTGCTTCGGACTCTGATTTATCCAATTTAGAATCGTTCTCTTTTAATTTTTCAATTTTAGTTTTGAGAGCGAACGACGAATCGTTACTCGACGACCCATCGTCTTGTAGCTGGCTGAGCAACGTTCTGGTCGCGAGGGACATTGCGCTCGAACTGCTGTACATTTCGCTGCTCTCACCTGAACAAATATTTAGGTTTTCTTACAAATTAATCAGAAGAACAAATAAAAATAAAGGTGGAATCAAATGTATAGATTACCGCTTGGTGTTGCCCGTTGCATGCTTTCCTGTGATGAATGTTTGTTTTTTGACTTGTGACTCGTGGATATATATTCACTGTCGCTGTCACTGGACATGCCCAAGTCTAGGTGTAGGGAATTTAACTTGTCTTCATCTTTGCCCTTTCTTGATACTGTGTCAAGTTCCATTTCCCAGTCGGTGACGCTCGACGAGTCTTTGACACCTTCTGATTCTTTAGTGTAATTTGATTTACCATCATCTTTTTCGATTAATGATAAAGTCCCCTCCACCATAGGTACTATTTCTCCTATGCTCTCCGCAGTAGAATCTAAGCTGCTCGCATTACAAGTTTCTTCTGTTATTTGGTTTTCGAACAACACTGGTGTGTCTGGGGTAATTTGAGACAACTTCTTGCTCTCGTCGGAGATGCGCGGTGCATTACTTCCGCGACTGTCTAATATCTCTGACATGGTGGTAGTGCGACCAGTCTGTTCGTTGTTCAACTCTAAAACAATAACATTGCCCGCACACTTAGCTGCCTCGGATGGGTCAGCTTTCGACGCTTGTAATAGTTGATTAACATTTTTACCCATTATTACTTTAGACATGTCGTTCCCATTTTTTGCGAACGTTAAAGCTTTGCCTATCGTTGTGCCCTTTTGCACTACAATAACGCTGCCTTTTGCACTAGATGGTCGAACGATGGGATTGGAGACCTTAGGAGTTATCACAGGTGCTAGACCCTTTACTGGTACAATATCCGCCAAGTTCGCGGTTTTAATTGTCTCCACACCAAGGATTTTAGCATTCGATGGCATTGAGCTAACTGTTGAAGGTTTGGACGTGACAGTCAGAGCGGGCGTTTTGGGAATTTGAGGAATAGTTTGGGAACTCACCGGTACTAACTTCATAGCGGTGGGTATACCCTTGAAATGTATGAGCGGTATCTGTCCGTCGTTCCCCGGTTTCGTTCGAGCTTTTGCCGGTAACACGACCATTTTTTGTCCTGATTTAGGGTTCAAGACAACTGCTTTAGCTGATACTTTAAGATCTGTTGCAGGGATGCCCTTAGGTGTAAGTGTTTCTGTTAATTTGTTTGATATGCTGTTTGTACTAGTTGGGTGGTCCCTGTGCGACGAGCTGACGGCGGATGTAATTATTACTTTAGAGTTGGACATGTTTCTACTTTCCGACGATGGTTTGGAGACAACAATAATTTTCTCAGACATAAGGGGCGTGTTAGTATTACGAGATTTCGGTATTGAGCCGATAACTTTAGTCGTTACTAGTTTGCCCGGCGTGTTTAATGCTTTCTGAGCTGAACTCGGTGCGACGACAACTTGTCTGTTAGACAATAGTTTTATACCCTCTGAGGGCTTTTGTAATAACTTGATGTCAGACATTTGTACTCTCTTGTCTGTGCTCATTTCTCCGTGATTCTTTATGATAAGTTGGCAAGGTTTTCCGGATATTGTATGCTTGTGGGAGACGGGTGTGCTCTGAGCTTGTAAGGACGCGGGGTCGTCAGGATGCGCGTTCTCCGACACGTCGAGCTCGTGCGGGACGGTCGCGGGCTGCGTCAGTAGCTGCATGGTGGGCGAGTCCGTCACCATTCCCGGGGAAGACAGCACTTTGGGCTTAATTTCGTCCAAATAGTCAGGTTTTGTTTTATTACCTAATATAGATTGAGCATAGCTAGCTTGGAAAGTGTTAGGGGGGCCTGAATACTCCACCTGCATGGAAGTTGGATTGTACTGTTTGTTAGGAGAAGCTGGCATTTCTTGTTTTTTCATTTGTGATTTTGATACCATTTGTGCACCCTTAGAACTTTTATGAGACCTGCTCTTATGCGGCGCCGAGCGCGGACCGTGACCTTGACTCGGTTTACTGGTGGACACTTTGCTTACTTGATTATATGAGTGTTTTGACTGCCCTGATGGTTTACCTGCGCAGAAACATCTGATTGTTAAACAAAATACTGGAAAAATTGATTCCATTGAAAACTTATAAAAGTTTCTCAAAAATATTATTTTCATGCTTAAAGCAATAAATTAGTCGATTATTATTGTGTTATTGTTAATATGTAAAGTCAACTCACTTGTGACTGGCTGTGAGAACTTAGAATAAATCTGTGATAAATTCAAATGTTTTTGGTTGGTGTTGACAGGTATGTTCCTCATATTTTTGACAGAAGTGCTTGCTTCATCTGGTATTGCACCACCCTCTGGAACTTTTCGCTTTCGACTTACAAGCTCTGATTCCCAAATCTATAAAAAGTAAAAACAAAAAAAAAACATCTTGTATTTGAATTTGGAATTCTATAATAACATGAAAATGGGAATGACTATTTACAGTTTACACACATCAATACTTAATTATATAATTAACTCGTAACATAGATTGTTAGCAAACTGCATTAAACCATACTTTTGATAAGAAAACAAAAAGATTTTCATTCATTTTTTTAATGTCCTTTTTTTCCGTTACCATGCAAAGTTATGACCTAACTGAAACTTTTATAGTTAATTTAACTGCATACTTTATTGATGTTATGTAACTCTGATATAGTCTATTGAATAGAGATTCTGGAATGGGTAATTTTTAATTCTAAGAATAAACCAGAAAATGAACTGTAAAAGCAGAATTATATTCAGATCCTTCAGGAAAGTATGTGAAGAAAGAAGAAAACTCACCTTCGTTGTCTGATCTTCCATGGCTATGGGAGGGTACATGGTCTCATCCATGGAATCATTAGATGTGAGGGCACTCTCGGCAGTCTGGCCCTCAGCATCAGGCATTTCCTCCTCGTTGGACTTGGGAGCTATGAGCCTCTCAGCTTCAAGCCTCTTCTGAGTCTCTTTATTCTCAGCAGCGGCAGCCTCAGCAGCCTTATCTGCAATTTCTGTGTACATGGTCTGTGCAATTCCTCGGGGCATGAGTGGCACCCGCCTCCGACCCTCGCTGATCCATGCTAAACCTGTGTTTGGACCTGATAACCTATTTGTTGAAGTAACAATATGATCCATTAATGACAAGTGAGAATAGACAATAAAATATTTATAATTAAATAAAACTAAAATCACATAATGCAGAATTAATCTTAAAACCACAAACTTTAATAATTTACAGAAGTTTCAAATTATTTTTATTTAGTAAATCTGATATTGGCACAGATAAAACACAGTTCCAAGAAAAAGATCATTAGTTTTTACATAAAAAAATTATCAACAAAACTTTTTATTGAGTTTTAAAAAGAAATGAATAAAAATAATTTGACATTTCAGATGAAATAGGTTATCTGTCAAAATTTCATATTCTCAAAATTACTTTCTAAGACTTCATAGATACAAATTAACAGCCAGATATGTTTGCAAAAAGCAGTGGTCAACCCACATTGACAAGCCAAACACACATCCACAAGGCTAAGATTCAATATGTAACAATAGAATACACAAAAAGAAGTTTAAAAATATGAAGTTTTTATACAAACTTTTAAGATTACTATGCTCACAATCAATTATAAATACTAACAAACAAGAGCAATATGTTAATACCTTTGACTTTCAGTTACTCTCAGCCATCTTTGACTTTGTGTAACAGTGTTTAAAAATAAATCAACAACCCTACACTGAAAATATTAAATAACAACTTACTGATCTGCAATTGTAGCTAGTAACTCATCATTAGACACGCGGCGCGCCTCAGCGCTATGCCGATCATCGCTTATATGCAAAACGGCGCGCAGTTCTTCCAGTAGCTTTTTTCTGTTGTCTTCCAATGCTCCTTGTGCTCTAAACACACTGATCATATTCGAGTAGGCTTCCAATTCTGGAAACAAATGAATATATTAGAGATTCGTAAACATATTTGTGGTACAATGGTTAACAAACTAGCTACGATGCGTCGAGTATAATATAAGAAAACCATAGGAGGGAAAATGAAAGCCATTCAGAGGACTAAAATATATACCGAGTCTACGAAGCGTGAGGCGACATTCGTCGCGCGTCAAATTTAGGAGCATGGGCCACATTTTAGACGGTTTGTATTAAACACTATAAGTTAATTCTTGATTATATGATTTTAAACATATTTTATAAAATAGTCAATTGGCAAATATCCATACTGTTTACTTCAAACGACAATTCGTTCATTTTGACACTTCAAATAAGAGTTAAGAGAAGCGAAAATATAAAGCGTCTTGTCTATGCTGCTTAGTGATACCAGTATATTGGTCTGAAAGTCCACGTTCATTTTAGACCCGTCTTTGAAACGTCCGGAATGTCTTTCTGATTTCTGAACGTGAATAAATAATCTAGAAATTCCGTAAAGGAGGCCAATGGGTTCAGAATAATCATAGAGTAAAGAAATTTATCGGAGAATAATTTTACCGTTCAGTATATTGTTTCGAGTCTGCGTAAGTCTGGTTACAGTTCCCTCACTCGTCATTTTATTAAATTCGACAGTTTCGTTGATTCGTTACTTTCGCTGATTGGACAGTTGTGTGACTTCGGCAGTTGCGTCACCTGGACAGTTTCCATAATTTGCCAGTTTCGTTGACTCGTCACTTAGGTACACTCGAGAAAAAAATATAAAAAACAATAAGTGTGGATATTTTAAAATAATAATTCTGACAGATCTATTGAAATACAAAATTATACAATAAGCCAGTTTGACACATTCACAAAACGAGTTTGTATTATATTTCATATATATTGTATTTGTTAGAAAATATTAGTTGTCAAATAGACCAACTTATATCCTATTGTCATAGATCCAGCTATTTATTACTCTTATTCCTCTTTCCATGCTGTAAGGTTGGAAAACTCACTTCCACCTTTCATTCATTCATTCGTGATTTGAAGACCACATAATTGTTCTAAACCAGAGTGAAAGAGCATAATTATTCCTCTCATATATATATATATAAATGTCTGATCCGGTCATTGGTACGGACCCGGGAATGACTCACAAGTGCGCCAGACTTTAGCAGGTCAGCTGGCAGAAATTTCAGAAATAAGCAGTACCAGTAGCAGTAGGATGTCCTCAAATATTATGTTATTTTCCTGTGTTGTCCTTTGTGTGTAATTAAATAGTATAGATAAATAGATCTCAATACCTAATAAAATTAACAGACAATTTCCTACCGACTATACTTCGATTGACGAATTGGATAAAAGCGACGAATCGACGAAACTGGCAAATTACGGAAACTGTCGAGTTGACGCAACTGTCGAATTCACACAACTGTCCAATCAGCGAAAGTGACGAATCAACGAAACTGTTGAATCAAATAAAAAAAAGTCTAAAGTCTTCGATCAACAATTAGCAACTAGATACCGTGTCACGTACAAAATCAAAGCTGAATGCTGTCCGCGTGACAGCTACATCTGTTTAATAAAAAACTTAGAAAAATGTTTTAAAACAGTTTTAAGTTCAACCTAATGGCACTTAATAATACAGTAACAAATCTTCAAAATATTATCTAATACTTACGATCATTTGTCACAAAAAACGAGCAAGGCAATAAATTACTCCTGTCACTTGGAAATAAAAAGACGTAAGTTAAACAACATTTAGTGTGAAATCAACCTTTAGTGGTAACAAATACAGTAAATTTTCCCGTTATAATGCCTTGCGAGCTACATGGTATTGTTTCGTATAAAGATATTAAAAAAAAAGAATAAAGTTGCTTCTTACAATTTTACTACAGGAGGTACGGAGTCGCGTTAAAACACTAAATAATTTATATTATGAACGTAATAAAAGTTTATAATACTTTTATGTTTTGGGCATCTATGTCTGTTTTAACCAATCGACGTCGTTTAATATTTCCGGATAAATCCGATTTATCGAAGTGATCCGAACATATAACCGAATTCTTAGCAGGCTTATAAAAGTTATCTCTTCTTTCTCTGGCAACAATCGAGATCCATTCTGCACACGTAAACGGATTGCTTGGAAAGTTAATATAAAAAAGGTTAAGCTAAGTATCTAATTAGAGTCAATAAACAGACACAAAAGTAGCCTAAACCAATTTTAACCAACCAATTTTGAAGTTCTGGTAACAAATTATTACAACACAAATCTACTCCATGCATCTACTGTTCTGTTAAACAAAAGTTTGTGCCTATGTTTGACAAGCGCCAACATTTGTAGCGGTGGTTTAAAATCGGTAGTTTTATTAAGTTAAATTTTATTTGTTAGTTTAAAATATAATTTATTCTCCATGTACTTACCGAAATTAAGACACTCCGGCCGTTAAATTGCTTTTTCGGGCATTATTTTTGCAACTTTTGAAAACACACTAGGGCATTGTGAGACGTGTTTACAGTCTGGCTGTGTTTCAAGCCAACTAAACAAAATAAGATCTCACTTCTCAAGTGAGCTGTTATTTACCGAGACGGTTTTTTTGCGCCGACCCGATATCTAGTTGCTAATTGTAGATCGAAGCTAAAGTTGCCTGAAAATAAGTGAATGCTATGTTATGTTATTAGGCTATTGTAAACCGTCATTTTAGTTTTACTACATCTGAAATTCTGAATGGTTCTGAATGTCTCACAACAAAACTCAGCATTTTAGAGGACCTTTTTGAGGGTTATCTATGTGAGGAATAAAAGTTAACTTCCAATCCTACAAAACCTACACGAAAGTCCTTTATTGTGTCCAGTTCCGCAATTTTAACTCAATCGTTGTAATAATATTGCTTCTAGGCACGTATGCAGATGCACACGACGACCGCCTTAAAGAACATTTTAGCTGCCTAGCTTTATCCCAAATTTGTCGGAGTCAGGTTTCAGTCGATATAACGAAGTAAAATACTTGTATTCAACTTGGAGTCTGATTACCAGTATTTAACTTCGAGTGACTGGAGCCTCAAAAACCTAGTAACTGGGTATCACAATACCTCTTGGTGATACTGGTTATCTGACATTCGGTCTTTGTACTACCAGTAACGACTGTCAAAGATCAACAAACGAAAGTTTGTTACGGAGTGATATATTTAGTCACGAGCCCCTCGGTCCTTTTCTGACCCCGATCATTTTTACTCGTCGAAGCTTGTTTATATAATTTTTACCTTTCATAAAATATTATTTAATTTTACATTTTCGTGTCAAATGTAACTGCTAGCTTTAGTTACTTGGTATTTTAATAAATTTAATCGATACTTATTTACAACTTATTTTTGTATATTACTTGTTCACGCGGTCGCGAATCCACACAGTATAGAGCAAATTAAGATAGCAATTATTATAAGGGATTTTTATTTCTAGCCGACATATTTATATAAAATTTCCCCTTACTTTAGGATAATTCTTTTAATTGCAACATTCAATGTTTGTACCATAAACCTAGACGCGTTCAGTGGTTGTTTATAAAGTAAGTAAAGAAATTACATATTTTTATTTTTGTTAATAGCTGTTATCATTTCCAAATGAATGCCGTTTTAAATTATTTGATGTAATTTAATTGAATGGTTTAACATTTGCATACTTGTTAGGTTACTAAAAATTGTCAATATACTTTTTTTATTGTCATTTTAATTAGGTCTTTGTGTACTAAACAATCTCCGTAAACAGCAAAATTTAATCTAGCCATGCCGTCAAGTTAGAGTTTTAGTAATTTTAGATTTTTTTAGATTTTTAAATATTTTTTTTACTATATTTTTTTACCAGTGCTTCAATAAATTAGCAATTAACGTTTAAATTACTTGAAAGTAATACAAATAACATTTATAGCGTACGGAACATCCAATATTGCTAGTTAAAAAAAGATTTCATTCCATGGCGTCACACTTCTTTTTTAAACAAAGCTTACAAAGCACAATCCTCGAATTCAGCGGTGGTTGTAAGCGTGGTTTTACTCGCTATCCCTGTCTAATTTGCATTTCTTACTGTGAGTGAGTAGTGCCATGAGTTTACATTCATGATAATATTATCGACAAAGCGGTAGTGTTTTTTTTTTACAACTTGCAAGCGTCTCTGTTTGTCATTCATTCAACATCAACAACAATCGTCAACGTTTTTTCAGTTTGAATTTCATTGAAAGAAGTGCGAAAATATTTTGGTTTTTGGAAAACATTAAGTACCGTAATTTATTCATTACGATGGCCGACGTGGACGAAATAATCAGTTACATAAAGTCACTAAAGAAAGGGTTTGACAAAGATTTGTTCCAGAACAAAATCGATGAATTAGCTTACGCAGTCGATACAAGTGGTCTGGATAATAACGATTTCCACATTCTGTTCAAAGTTTGGTTGAATTTATATATTCGTAAGTGTTGTGATCTATTGTGATAATACAAGTTCTGTTCGTGTAGCTACTTATACTGGTTGACGTATTTTATTTACAGCTATAAGAAAATGGACAAACTTGGGGGCTTGCCTTGTGCCTTCAGAGAGTGTCGAGGACCGAACCGTGGAGTACGCTCTGAGCTGGATACTTTCTAACTATGAAGACCAGTCAAGTTTCTCACGGGTTGCATTTTTACTTGACTGGCTGACAGGTAAAGCATGTAGCTAGAAAGATATACTTACGTACTTTACCCAGAAATTGACTACTGATTCAGTGAAAATTTTAATTTCAGTACCTAAGTCATAACATAAAATAACATAATGACATACTCTTGTAATATCCCTCAGGGATAGACAGTGGTACAGTCAACAGCAACTCAATGGTAACAGTATGAAAACCACTCTTATTGCATAAACACAGTCAGATGTGCTGTTGACTGAAGATACACTGAAAACTTAGAAGTGGTGTGCACTCTTCAGAAATGTTTATTGCCAATTTCAATCCAATAAGCATTATATTTTACTGCTTTCAGCTGCGATGGAATGTAACTGCATTGACATGAAAACCCTGAATACGGGATATGATGTTTTCTACATTGGTTTGACTTATGAAGTTCTGGTAAGCATATAAAACAATTTTACTTATTACTAAGAATAATCACCTGCTCACAGCCTATGAACTGCATTGCAAGATTAATTAAATAAAAACTGCACATGTTTATTGGGTCTTCTGTAATGTCATAATTTATGTAATAAGAATGATAACAAACTAAATCCATAGTCCTATTTGGAGGCTTTGGATTGGGCTGCACATATTGTAGGCTGACTGGCGTTTTTTCTCTTATTTGTTGTATTTGTGACTTACTAACATAGCTATAAGTCATCTTGATGTACTACTAACACTCAATGGACCGAAAAGTCTGAAATAAATGATTTGAATTTGATATCAATGTCACAAAATTACTGAAGATATTTGTTTACAGACACCAAATGCAACTAAACTAGTGTACACCCTGACAAAGCCTAAAGATGTGACAAGAAGGAGAGTTGTTGAGTTACTGGACTATGCCAAGAAGAGAGAAGCTAAAAAAGTAAGTAAAAAAACTGGGAAATAAATCTATATTACTTATTGATACATGGAACTGAACACCTCTCTGTCACTTGTTGAATAAACTCCCTAAGCAACTAACTAATAAATTAAAATCAAAAACAACTTTGCAAATATAATGAATAATAAAATACTACCTTACAGTGGATCAAAACAAAGTTCCTCCAGAGACCTTTCACAAATAAATAAATAATTTAATCATAAATTTTTATAAGAATATATTTTAATGTAACCAAGCGTGACGCCTCACTCGCACATAATATTTCAAAATTAAGATTAAGTGATGTGTGTTTAACCAAAATTAATGTAATGTTTTTGAAATAGTTTTAATTTTTTTTTTTTTATGGCATTTAAAACATATTTAAAGGGTTTAAAAAGACTTAACGAAGCCGTAAGGCACTCGTCATTGCGATATTTTTTTTTGTTCTAGACTATACCTGGGAACCTTTTAGCTATGGAGATATTGGTAGTTTGATGTACAGAATGCTTGGTTGATGGCTCAATGAAGAGTCTGTTTACACCCATCAGCCTATAATGTTCCCACTGCTGGGACACGGCCTCCTCTCAATGTGAGGGAATGGGCTATAATCCACCACGCGGGTCCAGTGCGGATTGATAGATGTCACATGTCTTCGAAATTTTTGGTTCTATGGACATGCCGGTTTCCTCACGATGTTTTCCTTCACCGTTTTGAGAGCAGTGGTGATGAAATAAATTACACAAAGTAATGCGCCTGGCTGGGTTCGAACCCACGACTTACTGTTCGTAAGTCGGGGCCGCCACCACTGGGCCACCACTGCTCTTGACATGTATGGTTACATGTCAAGAGCAGTGGTGGCTCAGTGGTGGCGCATCATCAATTCATCACCCACAGCCTGACTTTACTCATTCAGTCACTGTTGGGTATATGCCTCTCTTTGCAAGTTCCACATTCCTTTAATAGGTCTTTGGAACCGCCCAATGGATTTAAATGTACTTTCCACCATCAGAATCAGAGAATTTATCCAAAACATACTGTAACGAATCCATCATGAAACAGTCTCCATACATATTTTTATTGATGAAGGAACTGTGATCATACAACCTGAGCTGATTAAACCATTTTGTATTACAGAGCATGTGCAGGCAGCTACAAGTCCTCTTAGGACTCTTCAAGTCATACAAACCAGAATGTGTGCCTGAAGATGTACCAGCTATCCCCATCCACAGTGTCTTCAAGAAGATCAACTCAGACCTCCTTGATAGATTCAAAAGAAACCAGGTATAAACAGAGCCATCTTTTCCACTGCGCAATCTGGGCACGTGCCCAGGGCCCCACGATCCAAGGGGGCGCCAAGTTCCAGTAACTGTCAAAAGAAACTTTGACCCTGCCTGGGTCAAAGACAGAAAAATGACAGAAAATGTTAGTATCCTGCAGTCCTTCCTTCCGAGCTCATTAAGTTCGCTCTTGCATTACATCCTACAGCACTTGAGAATAATGGGGCCCCCATTATTCTCAAGTGCCCAGGGCCTCCAATTGGTTAAAAACGGCCTTGTATAAAAAAGAAAAAAAAAATGTTTAAATAAAAAAAGTAAATTCATAGACAATTTTCTAAAGTATTTGTTTGTTTTAGGAAAACAGGAACACAATGCCTAGAGAAAAGCATTATCTTACATGGAATAATCCTATCAATTCTGTAAGTATACATTTTTGTTGCAACATGAATTTTAGAAGTTGAGTGGTTGAATATTATTTGTGTCAGACTGAGAGTCAATAAACACTTTGATTAAAACACTAGCTTCTTTCTGTTCATATTTATCTTTCCCGCTACTTTGGAAAAACTTTGCTAAAAACAATGCTGAACTTTGTTAAAACTTTTGTGTGGGTGCACACTATTCAGTGGTTATAGCATTTTTACCTATTTAGTCTCCACATAATCTAACAATATTTTGTTTCTAAATATCATGTACCTAATTTAATTTAAGGAGCGTGGAAGGAATAAAAAAGCGGACCCATTGGTGCCTAACATGGAAATCCTCAGTATTGGTTCAAAACAGTATGCTGACAAGGATCCACATAAGGACTTGCTTGATTTTACAGAGTAAGTAGTTACCAGTTATATAAACATTATCAACAGTAGTTCCGAAGATTACCTACATTCAAATTTACAAACAAATTTTACCTCTTTATCATCTGCCTAGCCTTTTCCCAACTACGTTGCGGTCGGCTTCCAGTTTTACCGGATGCAGCTGAATATCCGTATTTTACATGGAGCGACTGCCTATCTGACCTCCACAACCCAGTTAGTAACGGGTAATACGATACCCTTTGGTAAGACTGGTTGTCAGACTTTTTGCGCCTCTGACTACGTATCGACTGTCAAAGATCTACAAATGACAGCCAGGACCAACGGCTTAACGTGCTTTCCGAGGCACGGAGGAAACTCGGTATGTAATGGGTGGTCACCCATCTACAGACCAACCTAGGCAAGCACGGCTTAAACACGATTAGTTTTAGTTTCCTCGATAGAAAAAAAATCCGAAGTAATCTCTAAAAAACAAAATAAACCCTAAGTACGGCGTAAATACTTCACGGAAGATCACCAGATTCTGAATAATAACAAAACTACATGTTTTCTATAACGCATACGTTTTACGTTTTCGAAATGTGTATTTGTTTAAATAATATGAAGGAAATACCTAAATTAGCGTGCGTTCCGCTCATTCTAACCAGAGCCGCCATGCTTCTCCCTATCCGCTTTAGTCCTGCTTAGAAATACCTAAAATCTATTAGCGCCAGAAGCTTGGTGCGCTCTTGAGATAACCCATTGACATGGTCCACAGCCCAGTATCAGTGCTCCGCTGTAGCGTCCAGAGCTCCACGACGCGGCCGGCTCGCTTGCGCTCTCTGCTGTGTAACGAGACCGGCGTCGCTCTGCTGGCGGTCGCGTCGCACGCCGAGCAGCAGTTCTTGTCGCATGACTTGCATTATCTGCTGAACAGTTGTGAGTATAGAAGTAGCTGTGATGTAAAAAAGAAATGATCGGTGCGTTTAAATTCAATTAGCTAGCCAGATGATGCAGACGTGATCAAGTCACCGAGTATAAACAATTTGGCGATGTTAATTTTTGAATATAACAATATTTTTTCATAATTAATCATGTAAACTTAGCACCACTCATACAACTTGCGAGACTGAACGCGAAATAAGCGCGCTTCAAGCTTTAATAGTGGCTTAACCCGAGTAGAGTCAAAAGATACGTAATAAGTATTATAGCTGACTTAAATTAAAGTATTTAAGTAACAATGGTGTTGATGCTGTTGTGCATAAACTAAACTTAATTTAGGCTAAATATAATAAAACGACAAAAGAGACGGACGTAATTTAGAGCTGTCAAATTTAATTGGAACTAATATTTCCATACAAATGAAGGGTGCACGTAAAAACATGTCGACTAAAAACACGGTGAAGCGCAAGGTATTAACTAGTTTGACATCTCTAAGTTAGTTCATAGCTATTGCCGTCCTTTTCTCGCACTGCCTTTTAGTAAGAGATAGCAATAGCCTAAATTAAGTTTAGACAAACTAAACTTAATCGCACAACAGAATCGATACCAATGTCTACTTTTTTTTTTTTCAGGTTTCCTAAACATATCGCCACACAGCTACAAAGAGAAGCAGGACCTACTGCACCGCTTGGCTATTTTGCAGCACACACTGATGCAAGGCATAGCCGTCATCACCAGGTTCCTGGCGCAATACCTGCCTTTGTGGAACGAGAAGGATTTTTCTGCCGAGGTAATAAAGAGTTGCCGTAATCGTTGGTCCTGTAGTCGTAAGCGCGATTGCTGAGCAGTCCTGTGTTCGATTCTCAGGTCGGGCAAGCCGTAGCAGCCACTGAGTGTGTATTTGTGCCTGGTTGATGGCAATCGGCTCGTCTCCTATTACTTGGGACTTAACATAACTGGGTGTATTATTAAGTACACCTCTGCCTAATCCTTCGGGGATTAGAAGGCGTGATGTTATGTTACACTTGTGGACGCGGAATGGGGTCGGCCGGTGAAAGCTGAAAGCAGATGGCGCTAGCACAGTTTGTTCCCAATCTGACCAATGAGGTCAAGCCATTTTGAAATATAAAATGACATTACCAGATTTTCTACCAATGACGATGCTTGGAACAAACTATGTTAGCGCCATTAGTTTCACAGTTGCCATCCCCATTAGCTTGAGGCAGTATATGGACATATACTCTTGCTAACCGGCGCAAGCTAATTCCGCGTCCACAAGTGCTGTGCACACAGCACATTGCTCATTATCTCCTAACTTGAACCAAACTGTGGCCAACTTAATCAATAGCCAATCGCAATATTTATTATCTGCCAGATCTTGGAGCTAGTCCAGTGGGTGAGCATAGACAGCCCGGACCACGTGATGTCTGTGGTGGAGTCTCTCGCGAAGATGTATCATAGAGCGCAGCCCATAGAGCAATGCGCTATACTCAAGAGCCTCAACAACATGTACTCGAACCTTGTAAGTATCGTTTATTCGCTTTTGTAGGGGACACAGGGATGAGAGATAGGAATGTCTGTTTACAAAGCTGCATTATAAGCATAATTTATTGTTCTATAATGTTCCCGCTGCTGAGACTCGGCTGGGGCTCGGGCCACCTGCCTGAAAGTGAGTTGTTCATAATCCACCCGGTGAACTACTAGGCTGAACTTCTTAACCGACTTCAAAAAAAGGAGGTTTCTCAATTCGACCGTATATTTTTTTTTAAATGTAGAGGCACTACAAAAAGTACTACAGCAACATAGAACAAAAAGTACTACAGCGCCATCTATGACACATGATGAACTAACTGCGAAACACGTCAGAATTCCTACATCGCGCAAGTAAAGTTATCCGCGACTTAAGACCATATACAAGAACCCGACAACAACTGTTGGGCAGTGGTCAACCAGACCACTGGGGACCACTGGGGAATGAAGAGCTTTACACCGTGTTATTTGTACCCCCAAATAAGACTCGATATGGCGATATATTTCTGGCCAGGTGTATATTGTAATATCACGCATCATCATATCAGCCCGTAATCGCCTACTGCTGGGTATAGGCCTCCCCTTGCTTCTGCCACACTTCCCGGTTCTGTGCGTCCCTTATCCAGGTGTTTCACGTGATTTTGACGATATTGTCGACTCACGAGCTTTATGACGGCCCTGGTTTCTTAGGCCTAATCTTGGATTTACGTTAAGATTACCCTTGATTGATAACCCTTGCTCCATCGGCCATCTCCGCGTCAAGCCTGATGTCCTGCTCAGGCCCATCACACATAAATATCCTGAATTGGATACGAAGTACTTAAAATGATTCGAAAGTAGAATAAAACCACCAGCACACAGATAAGCCCTGAGAGGTTTTCAATGTGTGGCTAAAACCAAACTGTAATAGATTAAGTTTTTTAGATATTAAAATAAATAAATAATAAACACTGCATCAAAAACGGAATTTACTTGCATATTATCTTGACAAGACTTCTTGTCTTGACGGATTCTTATTGTTTCCCAGTCTTCGAAACTACTAAAATAAGCAATTGACTGTAAGTGTATTAAATGTACAAATGCGAGGTGCGTTATAATAGTGCAAACAAATAACAAAACAAACCATTTGTTTTTCAATAACATTTTTTTATTTTTTATCTGCTATATGGCAATCTGTCTTAGAGACAATAAGCCATACATCTGTCCGATTTTCTATCTGTTTTAAAGTATTTATGGAGTGAGCTTCTATGAGATGAGATATTCCATCAGAAGCTACTCTTTAATTTGTGGTGAATCTGGTTTTCAATGTTGTTATGTCTCTTCGTTTTAGTCTCACATGTTGAAGGCTACACTCCTTATTTAAAACACAAACAAGCTCGTTAGTATGGTTTGACAGTTTGCTCTGGTATTTAACGCTGTGAAGGATTATTTCCTGTTTAACGGTCTTTATGCTAAGATCCAAGTATATGTATTTGTTGCTGATACACTGTGGAATGTTAAACATTGTTCTTATTGCTTTGGTCTGAAACCTTTCCAGTATTTCAATGTTGCTCACGCTCGCTGAACCCCACAGTTGGATTCCATACGACCAGATTGGCTTTAGGATGGATTTGTATACTGTCATTTTACTATGGTCGTTTAGCTGTGAGTGTCGTTCGTCCTATTAGCCAGTGAATACCTCGTAGTTTCGCATCGAGTTGCTTTCTCTTTGTCCAAATGTACTTTTGCCAATTGAGTCGTCTATCGAGATGCATGCCGAGGTACCTTGCATGTTCTTCTTGAGGTATTTCTAAACTAACTAAATAATATAATATATTTTTTTTATAAAAAAATAAAAATAAAAATTATAACTATTTATTTCCACATGCATTCCTAAATTTAATACAAACACAATAACGCTCAATCTTTCTACTGCAAGATTATGTGCGCTATTGATAAGTTAAGTTACTCGCTCACAGGTCTTAGTCTGGTAGTGGTACTGGGCCCACACGTATGCCCCTCCCCCGTTTTATACATTCCAACGGTGAAGTAGAATTTCAAGATTTTTTTAATCTGTCGAGACTTTTTGTTTTCCAATTTTTTGGCTAATTCCTTAGGCAACTTATTCAGTATGCTTGGAAGAGCATAAACTTCTAGAAACCAGGGCCGTCCTAAAGCTCGTGAGTCGACAATATCGTCAAAATCACGTGAAACACCTGGATAAGGGACGCACAGAACCGGGAAGTGTGGCAGAAGCAAGGGGAGGCCTATACCCAGCAGTAGGCGATTCCGGGCTGATATGATGATGCGTGATATTACAATGCACGGTCCGAGGATCGATCCTTGAGCCGTTCCATGATGTGTCGGAATTCTGTCGCTGAGCGCTCCTGCCACACTAACTACATTATACCTTTGTTTGTGGTAATCTTTGCACCACTCCAGCATTGGACCATTCTGCTGCATTTTTGTGTAAAGTACCTCATAATTTAGCGTATCAAAAGCTTTGCTAAAATCTATCATAATTGTGATTACATGTTTTGTTGTGATACATTAGGTATACGTCAGCACCAGGACCCGCCTACACTTCATGGGCGTGGCTCCGTCGCCGGAGAGCTACTCTGAAATCCTGCCCAAGGTCTCGACGGCCATCAGTGACATGTGTAATAAACAACTGCAAGCTGACCCGGGTATGTATGAGTATAACATACATAATATCACATAAGGCAGAGGTATCTGATAGTACGGTCGAACAAGCTATTTGGTTTACAGTTTAACCAACAAATTACATTGTAAAATGTAAACCAAATAGCTTGTTCGACATCCACATTTCGCCAATTATGTTTAAGTCCTATGTAATGCGAGCCTATTGCCATCAATCGGACACCGGTACAAACCAAACTCAAATTTATTTGGCAAAATGTGGGTTTAGTTTTACGTACATCTCTGCCTAACCCTTAAGGGATTACAGGCGTGAAACTATGTTATTTGGAAAAATAGGTATTAAATAAAAAAATAAAAAAACTGAAATAATTATAATTTTGTTTGCACAGATGACATGATGGTCTTGCACAGCTGCGTGCACAGCGGCGCGGTGCGCGCGCGCAGCGAGGCGCTGTCGGGGCGCGCGGCCGCTGCGCTCGCGCCGGCGCTGGCGCTGGCGCTGCCGCTCGTGGCGCCCTCCGCCGCCGTGCTGGACGGTGTCGCCGCGCTAATGATACTGTAAGTTAAACTCAACTTGAACCTCTCGAAGGCCCTTCGCCCACGACGATGCGCTCCTGCATTACTGCTTTCGCGCGCTAGTCGCATTTGCATCGCGCGACAAGCATTGCAAACACGCGTCAGCATCGGTACTGAGGCCCTACTCTCTAACGCTTCGTCCGTATATTCAGATCTATCCGTTTCTCTCACTCGCACTCATCTGCAGACGTGCGCGAGAGAGACGGATATATCCGAATATACGGACGAAACTTTAGAGAGGAGTAGGGCCCCTGTATCGATGCTCGGCTGTTTCAGACGACATCGAGGAACGAACAGACAATCTGATTCGCATTTCAGAAGTTTAGACTTTTTACGTTCTCTTTATATTTCGGTATGTAGCAAAAACGTGCCCGAGGCAACACAGGAGTTATAAGTTACTTTTAGGCAAGCTTACTATCGGGCCTGTGGACGGTGGGCTATGGGCTAGCTCGCCGTCCGTCCGTCTCATGACGACAGGCCGTGTCGACGGCGCAGGAATGTTCCACGCGCGCCTCAAAGAGAGTCAGCAATAGGAAGGGGTCCGCAAGGACCGATGCCTGCCGGGGTGGCGGGACTGTTCGAAAGAGATACCGTGGCCCCGGAACACAAAGGGCGATGAAGGAACATGGATGGGTTTTAGTCAGTAAAAGTCTGACACTGCCTCCTGCTCCGCCCAGAGCGGGAGAAGTCATTTGATGATTTCCCATCGGAAAAAAAAAAGGCAAGCTTACTATGAATTGAAAATTTGATGGTAGTCAAACGCGAGCCTAGCCTAAATAAAAATGCATATAGATCGTTACGCCACACTTCAACAAAATGGAGCGTCTAAAATATGACTCTTATTTTCAGGTACAAAAGAATATTTTCCCCAATGCTAAAATCAAATACAATCGTGACGAATAGCAGCGCCTTTGAAAGCCAGATGCAAGTCCTTGAAGCGTACACATCGGACTTTATCAATTGTTTGTATGCTGAAGAAGTGCTAAGTGGAAGAAATACGGGCTTTGTTTTCAGTAAACTTCACCCACAGCTGGTCGGGAAACTCCGGTCATTAATGCCTGATGTAGATGCTAAGTTAAGTTTAAGAAATAGCATAGCGTTTGCTCCGTATACCTACATGCAATTGGATGTAGATCACAGAGACGCGGACAATAAGCGGTGGTTCAATGCCGCCATTGACCCGGAGTTTAAGCATCTTAGCAGGTTCCTCAAGAAAGCGGTCACGGAGCTGCGGTATCAGTAAATAAAATTAGGAGTATTTTTAGGTACGTACATTATACATGAACATAAATTTAGCCAGCTAAACTACGCTTCCTAGTATACAGATGTATCCGATTAGACCGGAAGCCGACCCCCAACATGATAGGGATGATGACTGACTAAAAAAATATGATTCTGTTTAGTCCGTCAGTTAGATTATCGAAAAATATTGGATACGTGTTTTTTGTTTTATCAAATTAATAAAGATTAAAGATAAAACGTGTCAAAAATCATGAGCATGTGACGTCACATTTGAGTAAAAAATGTACTCAAATGTGACGTCCCACGAGTTTTCGACGCACTGTATCGTCTTCATATTTTGTTTACGTGAAAAAAGAAAAAATATGTGTCCAATATTTTTGGGAAATCTTATCTGACGGAATAATTATTTTTTTTTGTCATCTACCCTATTAAACAAAAGGCTAGGCAGATGAGACGAAACTCCGATCGGTAATATCTAAACATTTTAGTTCGTGTGTTGCGTCATAGATGTCGCCACAAACAAAAAAGTGGGGGTATGTGGAGTTTTACTAAATAATTTAATACGACCTTGTGTAAGTTGTTAATTGTGTCTTGCGATTTCTTCTTTGATCGTTGTTTGAACTCTAACGCAAAAATTGCCATGCTGATATAAATTCTAATGTTACAATTATTAAGTCTTGGTTTACAATTCCGTGATTCGTAAACGAAGAAGAAAAGCAAAAATGCATGTAGCATTTGCACAAACACAAAAAGATGAGAAATATATCCAATTGTTCATGTCTGTACTGACTGATGATCAAACTTCATAACACACTCTGAGTCCATTGAGGTCTAGAACTTCTATAAGAATTACTTTTGTGAACAGCCAGTTTTAAGGTGGATGCTCCAGGGTAGCCCGCGAAATTCAAATTTTGTTACGCTTTTTGCAATTTGCAAGCCAGTGCTAGGTTTTATGTTGATTAAAATATGATTCGCGGCTTTAGGACGTATGTAGTTACATAATTATAATCAACAAAATCAACCAACATACAATCTGCAAATTGCAAAAAACGTAAGAAAATTTGAATTTCGCGGGCTACCCTGGAGCATCCACCATAATGCGGCTCTCTCTTGGATAAATCATGTTCATAAACAAGAAGTGAATGGACGATTGCATCTTTTAGCTAAAATAATAAACTGATAAATAAACAGTTTTTCTTTATTTTTTTAACAATAAACTTAGTCATAGAACGGGTATTCTAAAAATAAGATTTAAATAAAGTAGAATTGGTCCGCATAACATAGGACTTAGGCCACGTTCGCACGGGCGTTTTAGTAACGCGACTTTTTTTTTTGCAACGCAGTTGATTTGCAACTCTCTTCTTAGTACCCTAGAGTCGAAAATATAACGGTGCGCTAGTTATAAGCGCCAGGAAGACGCTCTATTCAATTTTGAACGCTTGGCTCAATCGTGAAAGTTGAAAATCCAAGGCGCGGAAAACATTGTCACATTTAAAAAATCGTCTGTGTGAAGGAAATGTACGACATGCGAGATTTACAGTACATATCTGCCTACCCCTTCGGGAAATAAATGCGCGACGTTATGGTTACATTCATATTATTGTCTTGCTGCTTAAATATTTAAAGATGGACCAATCAAATTATTGTTCAAGACTTGTAGAAATGTAAGTAACGATTGTGTGAACGATTATATTTTTAAAAGCTATTATTATGTACCTAATTATTATGTACTATGTGCCTAGAATAATTTTATTAATTGTGATTTATTAATTATGACACATACCATCAATTTTTCTATTTTTATTAAAAAATGTGACTATTATTTTGAACTTTCATTTTATATCAACCAACACAAAATGGAAATGGGAAGTTTAGTCAAACGAACCTTGGGCTCGATATTTTAAACTAAATCTTACTTGAGAAAAGAGTAGCTCCAAGTTTGTAACAGGATTCTAAACGGTTTTAGCAGCTGGCATCACATAAAGCTGGCGTTTAAAATAAAAGGTGGTAGTCATATCTCGAGAATCTAAGGCTCCAAATAAAAATAAATCAATAGGCTCATTAAATTGGTTTGATTGCGAGAAAACTACTCTCTCTGATGTCCACTTGCTTGCAAAAAGGTTTATCGAAACATCTGCCGATACAAAAAAGTAAAATAGTACCGAGTACAGAACCGTCCTTAAAGTGCCAGACATAAAGTATATGATTTTAAAAAATCAATTGTTTTCATCTTATTGATATTAATAATTCAAATGGTACGAACAAAACAAAAGAAGTCACTCCCACCCGCGAGATGTCCTGTTCGGATCTGCGAAAAGCCATCACCAATAAAATGTTTGAATTAGTCGTTGGTTGATATAATAATCATGGGCAGATAAACAGTTCTTCACAAAGATGTAAGTTACTTTTCCATTTCCTCTTGTTACTGGGGCTCATTTATTTTTCGTGGTCTGCTCGAAAGCATAAATTATGGACACCGTGGCTAGAGACTGCTACGTGGCGGGTGTCGCGGGCCGAGGCCGGGAGCCACCCCACGACCGCTCGCCGCCCTTCGCCTCAATGAGAAATGTTTCAGGGCCTTTTGTCCCCTTATGCCCCTTTTTGCGAGCGACATCTTCAAGGATACTGTGTTAATCGGACCCTGCGATACTTTTTGTGAATGCCGCCTACGGAAGTCGACTGGATTTTTTTGTTTTTTTTTTCCCGTATTCTCTTGGCCTCGTTTGCTTTTGATTGTTGTTTGCCTGCTGGGACCTACATTAGATTTTTCTTTATGTTAATTTTATTCTAGATTTTTAAAAAATCCTGCCAGGAGTGAGAATTGCCCGTTCAGTAAGTGGCCCCTACTTCTTGCTGTCTTATCCAAACGTCTTGTTGAATGTTTCTTTGTACGAACTTTAGGAGTACCTATTGTTAAAGTTTTGAGAATTTCATCACTAAGATTGAAGCCCACAAGATTACATACGTGGAGTTTATATTTTGAAGAGTAACTGAAACTTTCTCGGTTGTCATCACCGAAAAGTTCCATATTCGGTCCGACGTCTCATTTCCTGCTAAGCACGTAAAGTGTATCCATCTAGATACCAACATTTATGAGCAGAAAAAAACTGGACCACTCTTCGTTAAGTGTAGTATCTATTAGCAGCAGCCTTATTCCCGTAACCAACACACCTGACGTGCAGGTTGTTCAGTTCTTCACTATTTTAGTTTAGGTCTATTGGCCTGCAAAATAGTTTGGTAGCCGTGCCTGTTTAACTCGAGGGTATTAATTATGAGTTAATACCATTGAGGTACCAATCAGACAGTCTACACAGCCATAACAGAACATGCAGCAGGTGACACTAGTACCATCATTCGTACCATCAGGCAAACAAAGCCACTTAACATAAATTTCGTAGTCGCGTTTGTGGAATAGGTCCCTACCTAATATGTAAATATGGCCATAATGTTACCTTAACAGAACTCCAACAATTCAAATTTAGTGCCATTATGCAACCGTAAAACTAATAAATATTTATTCAAAGTAGGTATTACATCACTCAAGAAAGCGAATATTCTCTTGTTTCTTTAACGCAGAACGCGGTGCGGTCTCGCTGCTCCCATCGGGTTGTTCCTGCGGGTAAAAATATGCGCAACTGGTAACAATTGATAGGGGTGGTGGCGAGAAGGGTGCACTAGTTCATATCTCGTGTGGAGAACCCTTTGCAACCCCACTTTCCTTTTTATCCCTACTCAAAAATCGCTTCGGGAGACGTGTTTTCGTTGCGAAGTAACTACTGCTCCCATTTTTGCCAAATTGTTGTTTGGGGTGATATGAATTGTGCCGTTATCCACGTCGTTTGTATGATAAAATGGACGGAACTTATTTCTTAATTATTATTTTAAATTATTACTCCATACATGGAGCTACTGTGACCAATCTTTGGAGTACTATCAGTCGGCCAATCTACTAGATTTTCTCTATAAAATATCTTAGATGCTCGAACTACCCACGAAATAGTGCTACTAAAAGTACATACAAAATAAAAGTGGGACTCATGCGAAGACTTGTATGGATGTTATAAAAGTTGGACTCTTGCGAACAGAGGCACAAAAGTACATAGGTATCAATAGGTAAATAACAAATGATATCGAAACGTCCCTATCGACTAAAATGCTTTTATCTGAAAAAGCACGTACAGCAATAATTTGCGGTTTATGTGGGACTAACAGTATCGGTATGGGTAGAGAGACATCCAAACAGCGTATGTGTTTCCAAATGTCAAAGCCCTTATAAACCTCTGAGATCTGCAAACACGGGCGTTGAATCGTGTTAGTGTAGGCGAAAGCTCACCCGGCTGCTGTCTGTACCCGAATCGATAAAATTCGGGTCCGCGCCCCCGTTCGTTGCCACGGCAACGCGCCCCGAGTCCCCTTCAGCCACCACCCCGCCGCATCTCCAAGAACACCGATGTTGACTTAGACGGATAGGGTAAGAGGCTTATTAATGGTTTTATGTTACTTTAATGTTGTACAACTATTTACCTACGAGAGATCATCGATTTTAAAGATGGTTTTATACCCAATTAAAAATATTTGTAGCAAGAATTTATTGGTTTTAAAATAACGTGTATATTCCTAAGGCGATCCGTAGAGTTTGCACGGAGTAGAAAGTGGGAGAATCCGCAAATAATTGTGGAACATTTCGAGGGAGCGTGGCCGCCATCTTGGCAGACCGCGTGACGCCACCATTACAAATCGGGTGCGTTCACGGCGCGCCTCGTGTCGGCTGCTCGTCTGCATTATTTTCATCTGAATTCACATTTCACTCACGAAGCGTGAATTATTTAGGTAAATAAGTTGGTGTTTTCGGCTGTCGGGCTGTTCAATTGTATGCAAGTGGTCCAGACTGAATGTGGACCTGATGCATAGTTTGGTGCAGTCGACTTGTCATAGTATAGAGCTTATGACATGGGTACGCTATTAAAATGAGTTTATGGAGAGAACCTCCCAGAAGCCTTTAGGCCCGCCCGAAGTCATGTTCCGGACGAACCTTATTAATGAAACTACACGATCTGCTGGAAAGATTCAGTACGACCTGTAAGAAAAAAATACGTTGAAGAGCTTTGATTAAAATTATCATTTCGACTGCGGTGAAGAATAAAGCGAGGATTCACAAAAATGTAGGTTTGTGTTACGAGTTCAAAATGTGTGGATCCAAAGATTACCCAAATAAGTTGGTGGCACGATCCCGCATTACAAATAGGAGCAGCGACGCAGCATCGTAAAGTGGGGTGCGTGCCCCCCGCAGCACCCGGCACGGCGCGGTAGCCAGCCTGCCATGTCCAGGGAGCGAGGGCGTGCAAACTTTCTCTACCCATAAAACTCTGTTTGCAGAGTACGAGCTTAAACATTTCTTTGCGGGTCAGGATTACTTAGCGATGAATAAGTAAATTGCATTTAATACGAAATCGTTTTCGTACCTAACATTTTCTTTGTGGAACGTACGTCGTAGCTTTATGAATTTTAAAATGAAGGCGGGCTGCAGATACTTACGGCGGCGTGAGATAAATTCTTATTAATATTCCCGAGGCGCAGTTTTAGTTCTTTTGTCTCGCGCGGCTCGGGCAGGCAATAAAGAGGTAGACGCCTGGAAATGTGCTGCATTTATACAGGTTTCAGACGCCGCGCCCGCCCGCCCGAGCGTTTGTGCTTTATTTTGTTCGCTCGATGTTCCTTTGCCAGCTCTCTCCGCTCTCTTATTGCTCGCAGCTAAGACTAACAAGGTTTTTAATTATTTCCTTTAATGCCACTTTCAGCGACGTTACATACGGAGCTTTGTTGTTCTAACGTCGCGCTCGTTTGCTACGCTCTCCGCTATATCTCGTGCTAGAAAAGCACTTTGTGTAAACAGTTTAATTTATAGCGCTTTCAGCAACATTTTTGCTCCGTAACAGACATATAGCTTTATGAAATGACATATTTCTGCTTCGATAAAAATCTTTTTAGGAAGAGAGCTGACGCAATGTGATTTCGATGAATCATCGTGAATCTCATTGGCTATTTATTGAGGCGTGCGCGACGGGCTCTTTTCGTCAATATGGGCGACAAGATATGATGGACGCAGCTTCCGACGGGATTACGAGAGTGGAGGGTTTGACCTCATTCCTCTGAATGGCCCGCTTACAAACATGTTCCGCTGACGCAAACCCGTTGTGCTACTTGTAATTATGTTTGGAGTCCAGGAAATTGCGAGCCATTGTTGACTCCGGCGTGCAGCTCCGTCTGCCTGGGATGATAGGCACCTAATTAAGTTCGTGAATAGTACGTAGTTAGTGGCTGTGTTGGCAACTATCTTGTGGGTAGTCTTTCACGTAGGAAATCAATTAGGCTTCTGATGCCTACACCAATCTATAATTCCGAATTAATAAATATTTGAGATCAGATTTTTTAGGACTCACGATTGGCTATCTTACCACCAAGTCAATAGTCAGTAACGTCTTTTATTACAAACTCTTAGTTTTAACTTACCTACTATTCAAAACAGGTCGTTTGAATATCTAAGTACTTTACTTAATCAATTAGGTAAAGACAAGTAATTAAATCAATCAAATCTTAATCAATTGAGTAAAACTCAAGTTTTGACTCTTAAATATTGCATAGTACCGATCTCACTAAACTTGTATTGCACATTTGCACCCGAACAACACTTTCGCCACAATATTTTATAGTGTAGAGCTGGTAATTTTTTGATATTTATAACATTTTGCGCGGTTTAAAACACAGAATGTCGGGAGCAGACAATTGTTTTCCTCGGCGAGAGGCCAACAATCCTACATGAAACTCATTTGCATGAACACTACATTTTACATATTTGTTACTGTTTCACGGTCTTGCCAAATTCTATGTTATTATTAATACAATTTGTTAAAATATGACAAAATCTATGGTAACGTTAAAAAAGGGTCAAATTAATGGAAACCCTTGAGTTACCTAATATTTACCATTTTTTTGGGTTCCGTAGTCCTGACAAGGCACCCTTATAGTTTCGTCATGTCCGTCTGTCTGTCCGAGGTTTTGCTAAGTCAGTTACGCCGACAAAGTAGTAATATACCTAATACTTTGGAAAATATTTTGTTTTAGGGTAGCTAGCTAAGTACCTACATGTGAAGGGGGGATTAATTTTTTTCGTCGTCTATCCCATCGTGTGAGGTATCGTTGAATAGGTCTTTTAAAATGACTTAAAGGTTGCTAACACATATATAATCTTCGTAATCGCGATTCTCTAAGGGAACTGTTTAAGGATATTGGCATCATGACGGTACATTGTCAATACATCTACGAAAACATAATGTACGTCAGAAAAAATCTGCACCTTTTTGGTAAAAGGGGTGACAGACATAATTACAGTACTAGAAATAGGGACCAACTAGTTCAGCCAGGTTTCCGACTCGCTAAAGTAGACTCATCTTTCATGGGGTACTGTTTGAGATGCTATAATAAAATTCCACAAAGTATTCTTGAACTGAATGAGACGAAATTTAAAACATGCATTAAACGCACACAATGTAAGCAAGCATATTACAAGTTGAGCGATTATATCGCTGATAAAAATGCTTGGCTCAATGCTGGTCCTGCTCCACAAGGACAGGGGCGCATAAATTGATAGCATTAAAATGTATTGTTGGAGCTGCTGAAGATTGTACAACTATCTTTGCATTGTATAGATTCAATCTCTTTAGTATTATTTAGATGCATAGCCCATATTGTGTGAGTACTATGTACTAGAAAGCTATCATTCACTGGAAACCTACGTCTTTTCTTGACTTGAATGTGCCCTGGCGGTTTAGAGTATGTCATGCTCACTCAAATGTCTCGCTGATGGTGGCGCGTGTGTCGGATCATTTAGTTCCCTTCAAAATGGTTGAGTTGAATGGTGCTGATCCATGCGTCATGTCCGTGAACGGGCGGTGTCGGTTGTGACTGGTCATCTCTTGGTTGCCATGGCTTATTTGAATGAATTATTTTGAATTGTATTTGCTACATTGTTCTCACATAATATACCATCTCAACATGAATGATGTAACCAAGATTTTGTAACAATATTCTGATTTAAAAGAGTGTCCATGGAGTTTCTTGCCCGTTCTTCTCCATAGAGATCTACGCTAGGGAATGGGCAACTACAGTACTTTCACAGTTTTTATGTCTTGTGACTGGGACTGTAGCTACATTTAATTTTCATCTTTGTTTCGACAATTCAAAAGTGCCTGTAACTGGCTTACTTGAAATAAATGCTTTGATTTGATTTGATTTGACACAATTTTTCGATTTAATGCTCCATTTTCGAAATATAAAACAAAATTTCGAAATATAATGCAAATTTTTGTTTCAGAGGGCATCCTCCCCTCTAAAAGCTAAACTGCTGGCTTGAAAAATCTGGAAAAATTCATGATGAAGATATAATGTTTCATTAAAGTTCATGAAATCATGAACTTTAAAGAAACATTATAGCGGTTAAGATAACTTTATTAGTTAAGCAGCAATAGTCGTTGAACTTGGGTGTTTTGTACCAAAAACAAAATCGTTCTATATTGCGATAACGGGCTACTACGGAACCCTACACTACGCGTGGCCCGACACGCACGCGGCCGGTTTTTTTTTTGCACTGCATACTTGCCTACATTTTGAAAAACTATTAAAAAGTAGGTGATGAGATCATAAACCCACAAAATATGTTCCTATTTCTGAACTGACGTTTGATGGTTAATCTATGTATAACATAAATATAGGTATAAAAGCTGACTTAATCCCCCAAGCATTAACTACTCGTCAACCAAGGGTGGTTGAGAGATGACAAGACAGGTGCGTTTATGTCATAATTTTCTGAATATCATCTTAAGTCGTCATCTCCATCAAATACTGAGTTCGGGCAGCAGTATCAGTGTGGTTATCATTCCCGTCCAGGAGTTCAGAAGGTACGGCATTGCATTGCATGTCTTCATACTGGATCCTGGGGATTATTTAGGGGTTTACCCCTATCGCTGTAACATAGCTGTGGACGTAAGCAATCTGTGTTCGGGACATGTTAAATCTTCTTTTGCTCGTCGGGATAACGTTGCTAGGATCTTAATAGTCGTCTATGGTCTTAAATGAACTAAGCTCTACTTAGTTACGAGGCTACAAAGATCTTGGCGCTGACAGGGGGCGCTGTTATCATACAATTTGTGCAATTGTTTTTTAAATGTATTTGTGCAATGTATTAAAAAACATGATGGCGGCATTCGTTCAGATTTCGGCCACGTGTCTAAAGATCATTTTGCAGCTTTCCCCGTGGATAGATTGTAGTCAAGATTTTGGAAAACCCGTGTATTGCATCGACATAGCAATAATTACGGTTCATGTGATGTTGAAAGAGCGGAGCCTTCTAATACAGGCATTGTTTGCCTAAATGGGGGTTCCGAACTCATTAACATGTAGGTATAATGTAATATCTAATTGACACAATAAACTATTTTGTATTTTTTTTTGTATTTTGTATGTTCAAATTGCCAAATCACGTTTCACAAAGGGGAACCGTAATACAGTTAGATACAAGTACCTACAGCATACCTGATAATTGAATTCGATCATAATTACTCCCTCCACGAATTGGTACATACGCCAGCTTCAATTTACCTCTATATAATAATTACATAGCCCCGGTTCCTGGATTTCCAACATGTCCGAGTATATAGCTGCTGCTATAGCCGGTTATAGGTGGTAGTTCGATAGAATATCCAGTCCCCCCCTTGCCCCCCTCCTGCACCCCCCCGCCCGGGCTGCGAGCTAGCCACCTCCTCCCGTGTCATGTCTGACGCGAGCTTTATTTTACCGTGGATAGTGCATATTATTATTATTTTCGTGTTTATTCTTTTAATTTTTTGGATGGGGTGTTGTGGCGCAGTTTGGGGGAGGCCTATGTCCAGCAGTGAAATGTGAGAGGCACATTTGATTGAGTTTAAAATTTGTTTTGTTTTTGTGTAGGAAAAGCAGAGATCTCTGTTTTTGTAAGACCATGTGTAATTACTGCCGGCCGCTGAATCAGAATCAAAATGCAAATATGTAATAACTTTTCCGATGAAAACATCGAGTGACAAAGTCGACTAAACACGATTACAAAAACTTCCAAAAGATGGAATATTATAGAGATAGTTATATAATTGATAAAGGGATTAAACACCTATTAATCGTAATTTGGAGGAAAGATCGGCGGCCTATACTACCTCAAATGACTTAGGATGATCCTCCGTTACGCCTAAAATACTGCAGCATTAATTTTGAAATAAATATATGGCAAAAGTTGAGGATTAGTGTTAAGTCCTATATTTGGCGAAAACACGATTCCATAAAATTTTCTCAATAGAAAAAAATCCCAAAGTTACCTCTAAACTGAACAATAAACCGCTGGCAATCATAAAATACTTCAAATTTGATCATGAAACTTTTGATACTAACTGAACTAACTATAAAGCAGGTCTTATATTATTCATTTTTTTAGTCCAATCTATCGATTTTTTGTAAATCGCAAAAAAACACTAATTTCACACTACTCGGCCCGCAGTGACTGACGTAACAACCACTTTGTAGTGCAAACTGATTAGAACTTTATTCTAACAGTATTTCAAACGAAGTTTGAACTACCAAATATATAGTTGCTAATTTGAGGTAGTATAGGCTCTTAAATTATAATTATAACTTAGAAAAATCTAAGCGGAATACTTTATCTCAAGATACGCTAGGTTGCCCTACTTTGAGAGGCAGGGCTCAACTCGTTCGATCGACTATAGGTACTAGAAAATAGTTATGATTGTCTTCTGTGATGATTTTGGACATTATTAGAAAATGAGTTGGTCTCTATGGCATTAAGTACGCCTTAATACATTCGTGTATTTGAATTGTTTAATAAATACACTTGTTTCCTGAGCTAATTGCCGTGTTAGAACAGTTTTGTCACATTTCAATTACTCTCATATTGGACTAATCCAAGTTTTCAGTACCTACTAGTGTGATACTACGATAGTTGGTTGTCCCGAGCTGACACAAGTCATCTGTTATGTTGCCAGCGCGCCATGTGTCATGTCCCATGAAATATACTAGCTCGTAAAACATAGCGATGCCTATGAGCCACGAAAATGATAAATTATTGTGCATTTTGATACCAGTCCAAAACGCTGAAAAGTGCTTGATGATAAAATTCTGTTATCTGGGAATAAAATTGTTTTTTTTTAATCTGTTGACGATGTTAGCGTTGACAAAAATGTTTCAGGTACCGAAAATGTTTGTTCATCGATTATGAAGGTAATTTTAATTTCCGAAAAAAGAAACAGTTTTTCGAGTAACCGAGACTGACCATACCACTCACCCAAATCGATCTTAAAGCCATTCAACCATCATTATGTTGGAAACAGAAAAATGATCATTGCCTTTCGTTTTATCTCTACTTCTTACTGTTTTCCCCAGACATCGTCATATAGATCAGTCAATTCGTAAAAAAACTGCAAAAAATATCAATCAGCTCATCACTATCACTACATCACTATCACTATCACTACATAGTATAAAACATAGTCACTTCTCACTGTCTGTCTGTCTGTCCCTATGTATACTTAGATCTTTAAAACTACTCAACGGATTTTGATGCGGGTTTTTTAATAGATAGAGTGATTAGGAAGGTTTATATGTATTTAACATGCATAATATAGTAGGAAAACACTGATCATTTTAGAGGTTTCTAATGTGATGTCTTAAATAAACACATTGTTTTGCGCTTACATTGCAAACGCTGGCTGAATCCTACGAGATAGATCAAAATAATGTACTACAGTATTGTACACCTTAAAAAGGTCTACAAAAAAGTCCTCGATTATATATATATGTCTATCTCTTAGGGATAAACCACAATGCATTATTTTAGAAGCTTATTTATGGTGTATGGTGTAAATCTATATAGATTATCTTCAATATCTATTTTAGAACGTATTTACCCTAAACACTATTCAATTTAAATGAATATCTTAGGAGTTATCGCAACTGCCGCATGCCGGGGTCGCGGGACTGTCTAAACAGGGTACCGGGGCCTTGGAACCTAAGGGCAACCGAAATAACAGGGTGTCTTAGTCAGTGTGTTTTGTCAGTAAGTCTGACAGTCCCATCCGCTCCACCCAGAGCGGGAGGACTCATTTAATGATTTTACCACCCAAAAAACAAATATATTATTGGAAAATAAAGACACCCGCATTACAAAATAATTTTACAGTAAGCGCGCTTCTTTTTTTGTTCTAAATTGGTCCCGAGCGAAGCCGGGGCGGGTCGCTAGTATTATATAAAAACAAGCATTAGTGTAATCAAAGTTAGGCATAGAATGCCAGCGACGCAAAGGACCAAAACCTGATTGATCAAAATTGCAATATTCCAAATTAGTCATGGCACACACAGATCTATCTCTGTTAAATTCCACTGTGAAGTACATCTCCAGACTTGCTTTATTAATAAACAGAGGGGAGCGAACCCTTTGTGAAATTCTAGCTAAGTATTCAATATTCGACATGATTGCATCTATACTCAGAAGCATCAAATTGTTCATTACGGACATATCAAAGCCGGCCCAGACAAAACGAAACCATTTTCGAAATCCCTTAATTAGTGTCCGTCCCTCCTGTCTGTCCGTGTCCGCCTGTCCGCCCGTCCACCCGTCGAATGCGGAATGCCCATCACAAAGGTAGCATTAATTAACGAATCCAATATTGAATCCCTTTGATACACGTATCCCTGCATGCGTGTACGTGTGTGTACGTTAGGTGTCTACTTTCGATGTAATTACTCGTCAACATGTCATATGCACACTGAATATACTTATTTGGTGCGTACAAAGCGACGAGGGCTGTTCAAACTTCATGGCGGCAGGCACAGAGTGTTCTAATGTAGTGCGACAACTGCAACGAGATTTTTAATAGTTTATTTGATAGTGAAATTGTCGTCCAAAGGATAAATGGATTGTCAGGTAGGACCTATCTTTTTTCGCTACATGATAATGTATGTTACTTAAGCACCTAGACATAATGTCACTAATGAATAAATGATATAAATGTAAATAATTGTTATTTAAATACACGTAGGTACAACATGCGTAATTTAAGCAAATGTATAGTCTGTGAGCCCTTTGTTAGCTAGAAACGTAATGTGGAATACGATATTTGAATGTATAAGTTGTCTGCTATCGGGGTCCACTAAACTATTGTAATGATAAAACTTTTTAATAGCCAATCAAACTTGATAGTAATTTAAAAAATAATCGTAGGTACTAATGATTGACACACTGTTTCCGGCGTGCTGTTCAGTCCGGGCCCCGGCCCCCTCTCGGGACGAGACCGAGAATCAGGTGGCAGAGAGATGCAATTCACCTACAAACGTCGACTGCAATGTTTAGCAAGCGATTATGGACCGTATTCCTAATAGTTTAATAACTGAAATTGGTTGTATGTGGAGCTCGGCCCGGGCAGAGCTGGTGCAAGCTCCCGCTGGCGGTTGCCAATGGTTACAGTCGGACCGCGAGTAGGTAGTACATTGTATAGTCCACACATGCGTTACGAGTATACTCAGTTAATATTTGAATAGGGATGTTCGCAATATTTATATTGCATGGCCAGCTCCCTACTATTCACGGGATGGAAAATCAATATTTTTATGTACTGAGCGTGGCTGGCTATCTAGGTGTGCTATATTGATTTGGAAGTAATAATAAACGTTCATAAAGCTTTGATGGCTGGTATTACGAGCGTGTTCGGGAATAATCTCTGTACTTTGCAGACCGGGCGGTGATTGGCTGTTGTATACAGCTTCCTTTGTCTGTTGAGCATGTAGATTTTCATTTTCGATTCGGTGTTTTCGATTTTCTTGTTTTCAATGCTTCCTTATTCGTGTGTAGTACAACTACCTATGTTGGTACTTAGGATACATTATCGAGTTCTCCCAACGGTCGAGGCAGCTCTTTGTCTGGTGGAGTGTGAATCTCCGCTTCACGGCGCGATCGGCGAATAATTTGAAGAATGCTGTGAATGTGAGCTTTGAGCTAGCCTTTGTAGGGGTCGTAGGGGAGGTTCATTCTGTGAGAGTGGGGACTTGGGCTTTAATAGACGATATAGGATACATGAATGAAGTGTAGTAAATGTGTCTATTTTAAGTTGGAAAGTCGATCAGTTAAAGCATAAATCCATGTTTTATATTTTACTATAATGTTCCTATCATTGGGTATTTTTCAGTTGGGAAGAGTAACACAGAAATGGAACAAAGAGATCATTATTTTCGTTGTCTGTGTAGAAACTCTTCACATTGATTTAGTCAGTCTGTAGTGACGGTATCTATATTCGTTCACAGTCAAGCCAGTTTATGATGTGAACCGTTTTTAAACCCTTCAAAACCGTCTGACAGCCGCTTCCTCATGACCCAAAAATTACGAAGATAAAAATAGTAATTATTTTTATCAGCGTACAACCGACTGCAAAACCAGAAAAAGTACGAACCGCCCACTGAAACGTACACAACCCAAAACTCGACAATTTTAAGACTTCCGGCATTCAAACTTACGGAAATTACAATTTTGCGATCTTCCTCATGATGTTGGCGGAGCCCTGTCCGCCATTACAGTGAGCCAAATGAGCCCTGAAACCGTTGTCCGAAAGCTCCGCGAGCGCCGAGAACGCCAAGATAAAAGACCACCCGCCTCCTCCGAAGAATTGACGCTATAAACTTGATTGAATATTTTCTCTTGCACGTTATACTCCTTACCGTCGAGACCGGAGATTTATGGCGGTGAACCTAATCTACCAGCCAGGTTTTTGTTCACGAATAAAGGAAATATGTTTTTTCTTTATGGTTTTACGACAGTACTTATATGGTGGGTGGTCTTGGGGGTCGTGTGGTCTAATTTATTTTTTAACAGGTTTTTATTAGCGTGTTTTATAGTATCTAGGTAGGTAATGTTTTATCCAAGTGTCGCACTAAAAGTCTAAATTGTTATTATTATGACACCGCAATAATTACAAGATGATATTTTTAATTACCTATGTATTTAATTTTTTTTCTTTCTGTTAACACATTTTGCGTATTAATCTAAGTTATTTTTTCTTGCACTAGCAGAACTTTGTAAATTTTTAACTTTGTATAGTGTCTGGGTACCAAAATACAGGCTGTACCTAGTTTGAGTCCTGCTGTTAAACCTGTCAGTATTCTTTACTGTTTTAGACTTTCACGGTTTTTCACTACACTTATAGTACTTACGGGATAATATCCGCGATTTTCATTTTCTATGAGCTCCCGATATTTCGACGCTGTTGCAAGCATCATGATCGCGGGAATACTTTCGTAGAACGTTCGCGGAACCGGGAATGTCCGGGCGTGGTTTTATACGCACACATGCAGGTATTACGTCATTATCGCGGTACTTAATTAAAAACATCAACGATTCCCGTACGCATTCACACTTTTTCCGTAATCGGAAATCAGGAGAATCGGAAATCGGGAGCTCATACAAAAAGAAAAACACGGATATTATCCCGTAAGTACTTGTAAGTGCTGTCAGTATTCTGTTGTGTAAGCTTATAAATTAATTTGAAGACTATGTAACATCGTCATATTCTCTTGCCATTATCCCAACTTATTTGGGGTCGGCGCAGCATGTCTCCTTTTAAATCCCGATTTTAAATCCCGCACCACAAGAAAATATTTGTCAGGGAATAACTTTTCCAAACGTTTAATCAAAGAAGCCTTACAGATATGTTTTGATACACTTCCATTGTAATGTATTGTTTCGTAACTTGGCAAACTTACCTACCTATTTGACCTTGAAGATCTACGGAACTGATTATGTGACCCGAAGTTCAGCGGCTCCTGGGTTATCACAGAAAACTAGCTACAAACTAACTAGCATAATGACTAGCTACGCAACGAGTAGCACAAGGCTTCTGGAAGCCTGGTCAAGTCTATTCAGTAAATCTCTTGTCATGAAGTTGATGCGATCGATAAAGTAAAAAAAAAATGAGCAATCTGGAAACGTATAAATTAAATGGACTAAGAGTCAGATAAAGAAACTGCAGCAACGGTATAAATTAAGTTTGGTAACTGAATCTTTTACTTTGGCTAGATTTTTCTTTGTTCTATCTATCTGCCGCGCCCCACCATTGATGGTTTTATTGCTTATCCAGGTAACACACGAACAAAAGGATTTATAAAAAAATCAAGATTCGTTGGAGAATTGAAAAATAAACGCCAATGAATATATTGCCCCTCACAGAGAGGAGGCCTGTGTCCCAGCAGAGGGAACATTAATAGGCTGATGATCACGAAACCCCCTCAAATATTTCTGAAAAGACCACAGGAGTAGAGAAGAATCCTACAACATTTGTGCACTAGTTCTCCTTCTGAAGCTAACAAACGGAAAGAAACATTACCGTTAGCTAACCTAGGCAAAGGATGTAGGTATCTTAACTTATTACCCAGATTCAGCTGCTCCGGCTACAAAGATTTAGCTCCGTTTTACGGCTCATCTTTACTGTCGAGCTTTATAGAGGAAACGTGAGACCAGTTTGATTTTCAACAAACTTAACCTACATCTTAGAACCTATGAATTCACAATGTTATGTCATGAATAATTGAATTACAGAATAGACCTAGTATATTTCTGGATAACTGTTTTAGGGAGTTGTTAACCGGAAAAAAGACACTAATAATAATGCCACCGTTCTAAAGAGATCGTAATCTATTGAGGACCTTTAGCTGTTTAAAAAGAGGTCCGATCTAACACCCATAGAACGGATGACATTTAGATAAATATTTAACATGAGGACTCAGGGGTAGCGTCGGGATCACTCGGAACTCTAATCTTTATAAAAGCGTGAATGATGTGCACGACTCGACGTAATACCTGCGTAATAAATAGTACAAACATGCCACTTTGAGTGAAAGGGGTATTTTTTGTGAGCCGTGACGCGGCGCGGTCCCCTGTGCTTGTCTTACCGTTATCGGGGACCCAGGCCCCAAGCCCCCGGACCCCCGAGACGGGGTTATAAATCTGCCGAGGACATGTCCCGGCATCGCGCCCCGTGATGACGAGCGGATTTGCGCACGAATTTAATGTTATGTAAGATATTCTTCTTTATTCGTGCGCTTTTCTTGGATACGCAAACATTTTTATGATTATTTCGTGCGTAAAGGCTTTTGAATAATTTCTGCATTTTTTTTGGGATATCATAAATAAATAAATCATGTTGAACTAAACTGAACGGTTTCGTAGTCTATTCGTAGACCTCAGCTACGCCACGTAGCATCATGCTACGTCGTAGTATCCTGCTACGTCTTAGACTCGGACTACGCTGTTTGAATCGAAAGCGGCTCAATTATTACCATTTCAGGTGGATGGACCATTGAATTCAGATAAGCTTAGTATAGTATTCCGGTCATTTGGTTGAGTAGCAATTTCCTTGGATAGTCTACAGACTTATTCATTAAACTCTAATCCGAGTAGCCCGTTCGTATTAAAAGCATTATTTTTTAAATAAAGAGATTCAATTCTATAGGAAGCAGGAACAATAATATGCAAATATTGTTAAAGCAAGCACAAGTACATTATTACAGGAAGTTAGCGTACGTCCCTAGTGATTTAAAATGCGACGTAGCGCTCCAAGTATTGTATCGCGAATAAATATATTCAAGTCTCTCAGTAAACAAGCGGGACGTAGACTGCGATTGTATTAAAATTCGCTTGTTGACGAAATTGCAAGTTTCGGTACATTGTCGTAACAATCCGTAGCAAAGCTATGAAGTTAGTCGGTGAGGTTCGTAGCCATTCGTAGCAAAGCTATGAAGTTAGTCGGTGAGGTTCGTAGCCATTCGTAGCACTTCCTACGAAGCGTAGGCTTTTTAACTAGATTATGAAACTTGCGTCTACGAAGAGAAATTATTGAAAGGAACTTGCATATCTCGAGATATTCTTGTTGAGTTGGGTTCCTTAACAAAGGGTGCTTGGGTTAATGTGTCGTTAAAGTAATTTGGGTCCAATTATCTAAAGTATGCTCAGTGGCCATTCAAATGTAAATGAGATGCAGTAAAGAATTTTAAAGACCATTTACTTTTCGTCCCGACTCGTTGAATATTTGAATAAATCCGAAAAAACGTAAGTAAAAAAAGGTTTCACATAATTAGGTTTGTGTTGTGTAGAACTCAACATAATATTCTTCATTTCTGTTGGATCTTTCATCTTTTACAGCCGTCGTGTGGTTTCATCAGGTAATCTAACTTTTCTAATCAACCTCCTACTTGGTATCAAAGCTTCTTGTGTCTATGCATATTTATAATATGTATATGTTCGTATGTTTAATCCGACTCTGTGTGACGCAGTAGGAAAATTTTGTTCGGGAGTTCCAAGTATGTTTTGTAATATTTGTAATAAGATACTTACCCACAGCTTTTTTTTGATCCAAAGGTTTATAAGTGTGTAGGCTTAGGATATGTCTGTTATTTAAAAGTTATATATAAAAGTAGACTACCTACTGTAACTACGCGGTTTTATTTCATCATGACAAAGTAAAAAAACGAAAAAGTTAAGTTGGCGCAAAACTGCTCGTTCAAAAAATTACCGAGTGTTATATAGTCAAGCTCACACAGCACGTTTATTCATATTATGTTATATTTTCACTCTGTCTCATTTTTGTAAAGAAATCTCCAATTGCAAGCTTACTGAGAACGCTGTAGAAAACTGCACGTTTTTCAAACTACAAAGCCGGTCGTATTCTATTACTTCTAGCAATTTCAAACGTGTCTGGGAAATGTGGGGCGTACTTTGTTCATAAACACGCGTTCGCAACGCCCTCTGGCGTCGTATTTTAGATCTGGACATTATTACATTTTGTAGGAGGGAGGCATCTGAAAAATATGCAACATTGTGTATTATCAGAATGCCTTTGTGTCCGCTTGCACACCATCTCCGCAATCGATGTTAGGAAAGATACTTTTAGAAGGAATATCGGAAGAATTCACTTATTTGATGGAAAAATACGATGGATCCAATGTAGCGCGTCGCTTTTGTATAGGTAATGTTACTGGCTCACGTGTTCTGGCTTCTGGGATGTTCTATATGAAAATAGATCTGTCGTTGTTGTGTAAGCCGATATTTATATTTTTCGTGTGGACTTCCTCATGGAAAAGTATTTTTTTTTGTTTGGTTTAGTTGTTCTGTAATTAATTCGGGAATGATTCTCAATCAATACACGTGGATGTTTTTCCTCGATTAGAGATGAGCAATATAATGATTGACTGCCAACAAAATCCACCCAAAATCAACAAAATCTAACCCAATTAAAAATATTGGTGCGTAAATCTGTTTTTAACCTAAACGCCCTTTTCATGAACTCAGCTGATTGAAGGAACGTGACGATATACCTATCATCTTCACGTTGATGATTTTAGCATAAAAAACGTATCTCATTTCGACACCTTTGGTGACTTTTAGACAAATATTACACCAGAATACTACATCTCAACAACAACACACGTCATTATATCATGACTTTGTTGCTCGGAGGGTTTGGCTGAGGTGTACGAGTATAGTAACACCCACATCTTTTGTTTTAGTTTAAACATAACAGGCGGAATGTGGATTTTATCAATCTAATCATCATTTGCCTAGCCTTTTCCCAACTAAGTTGGGGTCGGCTTCCAGTCTAAAGGGATTATATTTTAAAATTATTTACTCAATATAATATTTTTTTTGGAATAAGTACCTATCGTTCTAAGCTGTTCACGTTAAATTGATTATTATAGTTTTCACTGTTAGGGTTCACAGCCACAGGGCACGCCACGATAGTGGCGATAAGTCCCCTCTTTGAGGAGTGGCTGGAGAGACGCCACGGCGTCCTCACCTTCCGCCTGACGCAGGTCCTCACCGGACACGGTGTTTTCGGGAGGTTCCTGCACCGAATCGGGCGGGAGGAAACGCCCGGGTGTTTCCACTGCGAGGATCGACCGGAGGACACGGTGGAGCACACGGTGGAGGTGTGCCCCGCGTGGGCAGAGCACCGCCGTGTCCTCGAAGCGGCGATTGGCGGCGGCGACCTCTCGCGTCCGGCCCTGGTGCAAGCCATGGTCCGGAGCGAGACGGAATGGGACGCCGTCACCTCCTTCTGCGAAGCAGTAATGCTAGAGAAGGAGGTGGCGGAACGTGAGAGGGAGAGAACCTCACAGCGTCCCGGCCGCCGCGGGAGACGCCCCGGGCGTCGGGGGCCACCACGTGGCCCCCGGCCACCGTAGGCGCGGGCCTGTGGACGGTGGGCTATGGGCTAGCTCGCCGTCCGTCCGTCTCATGACGACAGGCCGTGTCGACGGCGCGTTCGTGTTCCACGCGCGCCTCAAAGAGAGTCAGCAAAAAGGAAGGGGTCCGCAAGGACCGATGCCTGCCGGGGTTGCGGGACTGTTCGAAAGAGATACCGCGGCCTCGGAACACAAAGGGCGATGAAAGAACATGGATGGGTTTTAGTCAGTAAAAGTCTGACACTCCCTCCTGCTCCGCCCAGAGCGGGAGAAGTCATTTGATGATTTCCCATCCGAAAAAAAAAAAAAAAAAAAAAAAAGGGTTCACAGCCACATTAACAGTGATCTATTTATAGAAGGGCCTACAAGAAAACTTCCCCTTTGTGACAAATTTAAACCAGACAAATTAATAGTTACTCCGACCCAGCCACTGTTTTATGGTTGCGGTAAAGTCAGAAGTGGTTCGCCTGTCCCAAGTCTTAACGGAACTTAATAAGTTCCGCACAGTATGAGAGCGTCCAGGAGCCGAGGAGACGTGCCTGCCAGCCTCCGCGGCGGATGATCGCTGTTTATTATTACTGCAATGTTAATTATGTACACAAAGCTGTTGGGTCAACAGTACTCGCTGACTAAACCTTCATACCTCTCCTATTATATGAACCACCTTGAACAAAGGTCTAATATAAAATTAAGCCAGATTTCCCGTCATTATGGTGAATCAGCGTAAAAACCCTTACAACGAGACTAATAGCGTCATAATCTCCCGCCGAATACGTACAGTGCTGAATCGAATTGAATCATCTCCACGGAGATTACATCAAAACGGTCTCACCTAGAGCGAGCTCGAACAAAAAACTTGTTCCCGGTGCGAGGGCAGGCTGTGCTGCCATCTCGCGCGTTGCTAGGATACGCGCCGATCAATACAGCCTCCGCCGGGCCGCCTAATTACCCGGCCCCCGCATCCCGCCCGCCCCGCAACATCCCGCCCGCCCCCGCGACCCGCCGCCCTCGCCCGAGGAAACTTCTCGCCGCCCACCCCGACCGCACCGCTGCTGCTGGATTTAAATATCGAATGATAGAATTCAAATTCAAATATTTTTCGTTTTGCGCCTTTGTTTGTTTTGACGATGGCTCTTATATATTTTTTGTTAATTACCTGTATTCGTATTTTTGACACAGGCTTCTGTAAATATTTTTGTTTGAAATTGCGGTGAGCATCGCGTAGCTCGTAGGTGTACAACGGGGTGTTTGAGGTGCCTTTTATTACTTTTATAAATGCGGATCCCATGATGATCACGCAGCACTTTCCGTTTAAAGTCAAAGTAAGATCAAAGTCAGGGAAAGTAAGTCTCGTGAGACGAAATATTACTTTTCTAGTAACAATAATTTGTAGTACAAAAAATAACTACTTTAAAACAAATTCACGAAACAAAGCTTTTATTGCATGATTTATTAATAGCTCTAGCGAATTAGGCCGCACTCAGATTTGGGAATAGATAATGGGCATTAATAATGCAAGTCCAAAACAAACCCGGAACGCGGTAGTTTGCGTTAAAGATATTTCCTGTGATATTCGGTATGAAGCCGACATTTTGCGAGGCAGGTGCGTGATCCCGCGAGTAACGAATGTGATCATAATGCGACGCCACTCTGATATATTGGAATATGATACGAGTATGTGAGTTACAGATGAGAGTGGCGCGTTGGAGTATCAATGATATAAGCTGTTTGTGTTTGGAGGGAAGAGGAAAAGATGCTAGAAGAAGTGCTTGATGAGGGTTTAGACAAGAGACACTAACGAAAAACAGACCACTATGAGAGCCACTCCACTATGAATGTAGGGCCACTGTGTCACTATGCCAAAAATGTTTGGGTCTGAACGACTATGAAACAAATGCTACTCTTAACCGAATGCATATTTTAAAATATAAACATCTCACCAGCTCATGGATGTATACGGCTGAGCTGATATTAGGTACGAGTACTTTTAGTGCGATTAAGATTACTTATAAGACACATCCAAACGTGCCTCAATTGTGTCAAGTACTCACCTCACAAGTCCCAGCGCTCTACAACTCATTCATACCCAAAAACATAGTTTCCATTTCTTATTGAATATCAGTTGGCGTGGAGCTGTAACAATGGCGGCACTGCGAGCCTGCGACATGTATGCCCACGCCCGATCGCTTCCTTTGTTCGGTAGTGCCCTTTGATCGAGCCAACTTCCTGTTACGCTCTCTGATTAATTTCAGACGGCTCTCCCAGACGGAGGTATATTAGTATATACCTCCAGCCAACATATCTAGATCTAGTGATCTAGATATGTTTTGTGGGATGGGTGGGGAGAAAGTGGAGGCTGTGATTTTATTTCAGTATTTTTACCGTATAAAATTATTTTGTGAATGGTTTTTTGGGTAGATGGATCGTTTGGACTGAGGCGTGTGTTTCCAATTTTAGATTTACTGAAAGTATGGATTTGAAAGTATGATTATTCCATTAGAAATTTCTCAGTAGCAGCCTGGATTTGTGCCCGGTTGATGGCAATAGGCTCGCCCCCTATTACATGGTACTTAAAAACATAACTGGCTATATGTGGGGTTACTATTGGTTACACCTCTGCCTAACCCTTCGAGGATTACAGGCGTGATGTTATGTTATGTTATTATTATTCTATTAGTTGGAGTTCAATATTATAATTATTTTAGTCTATCTACATTAACAGAATAGGCACGTTATTCCCAGTGTCCGCAAGGCTTCCTAAAACCTGAGGCTAAGAGATTACGTCAAACGTGATTATGAATAGCCATTACACGCCCATAAAGAACGGTCATTGGTTTGCCAAACATAGCTATTGGCTTGTGGAACACTGCCACCAACGGCTTGCCAAACATTAACCAGTAGTTTGCCAAACATAACCATTTGTTAACCAAAAGCTCTGTGTTTAGCAGTGAACGATTTACAATGATTCAAGATTTTATAAGCTTATTGTCGATGTCACAGTCTATTAAAAAAAAAACATCTGCCTTTGATTTTCCCACCTCATCATCATTATCTTGGCTTATCCCAATGGGGTAGATGACACACCAATCAATTGAGATACTTTTTAAGAGCTGTCAAAACGCGGTTCTCTCATAGATTTTGTATGGCAATAGCCAACTGTGACGTCACTGTTTATTCAACTCAATGACTCAACTATTTATTGATTTCAAAGCAACTAAAATCGAATTTGGCAATTAATTGAAAATAGTTTTCAAGCCCAAAATAAAGTGTTTTTTTTAGAGATAGGTGTCTGGGAATTACTGTTTTATGGTGTCATCTACCTATTCATTTGCGGTCGGCGCAGCATGTCTTCGGTATGAAATGTATCCGGTGAGTACGAGAATTTTACATGGACCAACAGCCTATCTGATCAGACCACAACCCGGTTTCTGGACGAGATATTATTATAGTTCCTAATTAGAAACTTGCAACAATACCGCTTTGTAAACAACAACTCAACACAGCAACACAACACACAACAACAGAACACAACTTTATTGTACAAATACCTACATTCTATGCGAATAAATTATTTGATTTGATTTTTAAATATCAGGTAGTTTAATTAACCCTAGATATTGGTACCTATGCCTTGATTAATCACTATATTACATGAGATGATTTATTATGGCAAATGTTTATGAATGTTTCAAACTTATACCCAAGTTTCCCCCAGCAGTGTCATGTCGGTGTCAAACTTTTAACAATCAAGGGGTTTTGGTCTATGGTGTCATAGAAACATTTGTAAGGCAGGGTAAAATTATAAGAGTTTCATAAAGCAAAGCGGAATGAAAGGAAAGCGGCCTCTCTACTACAGCACCTGCTGCATGGTAGTGACAACAGCATTTTGAAGATGATTGCTGCCAGGCCGAACTGTTCCTACCAGAGACACTGGGTGGGGACTGTCATAGGTCTGAATAACTAATTAAATTGTAAACACTAACAATACTAACCTACCAACTTACTAAAGCACTACTGTTACTAACATTAAATACTAACAAAATTATGGACTGTAGTCTGAAATAAAGTATAATTAGATTTTAATGTTAGGTGAATTATTATTTTTGTCTTAATTTGGGTATTGCGTTCTGTTTCCTCAGGTATAAAGTCGGGGTTTTCTTTGTTCAAACTCAAAGTCAAAGCATTTATTTCAATTAACCCTCTAGATCAGAAAGTAAGATAGTTGCCATTTTCAAAACGAATATCTCTTTGTTGCTTATGCATGCCAGTTGCTCAACTATTTATTTATTTATTTATTAGGGACATAAAACAGTTACATGCTACAGAAAACACAAAAAAACCTTATAAACTAGAGATCACAAACATGTAACCCACACCAATATCCACGTCTTAACAAAAGAATAACAAACTGTGGTTTCAATAAATATACAGTGTACTCTGTGGGTAGATTTTACAGAATACAGAGCCTTCTGTGACGGCTGTATATTTGATGTATTACAAATTAATTTAATTCATCATTCCCATTTAATTCAGTTAAACTTATCTTAATTTCATTTAATTACACACAAATTATTTTAATTCGATTAAATATTTGTTAGTTCCATTAAATATTTGTTAATTCCATTAAATATTTGTTTCCATTTTAAATTTTGTTCCAGAGTTAGAGTTTATATATATTTCAAATACAAATAATTTAAATACAAATAGTTCAATATAATGCAGTTCAGTTCAAATAATTTAAAATAAAATAAAATCAAATACAAAATAATTCAATTCAATTAAATTATCACCTTCTTTTCACTGCTTTTTTGACAAAATGTCTGTAACTTTTTTTTTGAATGTCTGGTTGGATAGAGTAAATATGTCAAGCTCCATAAAGTGTGTGTTGTATATAGTTTTGCACAAGTCTGTATGGAACAGTCGGGGTACGTGCACCCCTCGTTGGACAACAGTTCTGGGTACTCTATAACATAACTGATTAGTGAGTTCCACACAGTCGAATTTATTGTTACACAAGCCATGTAGTGTCATTGCACCCAGAAGAAGTCTCCTGAACTCTAAACTCAGAACGCCATATCGCTTCAGTAACTGCGCGTATGTAACCTTGGAATTAAAACATTTATAGTTCATAGACCGCAAGAACTTTTTCTGTACCATTTCCAATCTAGAGCAGTATTTGTCGTAGAGAGGGTTCCAGATCTGGATGGCGTATTCCAATTGGGAGCGAATCAGAGTTTTGTATAGGAGCAAGAACGTAGAGGGCCGCATAAAGTCACCAGATGATCGCATGACGAAGCCATACATTCGAAACGCCTTGTTTATTATGTTATCAACATGTATGTCGAAATGTAGACGTGAATCTAGTGTGATACCCAAGTCCCGGACGTTCGCAACACTGTCCAAGCGTGCGCTATTAATATAATTATTGTAGTGTATTACTTTTTTGTTTTTAGTAAATGAGATGCTATGACATTTTGGAATACTGAGAAAAAGTTTATTTTTAATACAATACGCATTAAGTCTATCTAAGTCGTCTTGCAAGAGTACGCAGTCTTGTGTATTTTTGCATGATCTATAGACTTCTAAGTCATCTGCATACATCAAAAAATTTGAATTTTTGAAGCAGTTTTCAATATCGTTAATAAATATTATAAAAAGAAGGGGACCTAAAATTGATCCCTGTGGAACCCCAGACCCAACCACAACAGGCTCAGACTCATATCCATTAACTACCGTTCTTTGGGTTCTATTAAAAATATATGAAGCGAACCATCTCAGCAAATTACCGCGAATTCCATTGAAGGCAATTTTTTCTAAAAGCAGAGAATGATCCACCTTGTCAAAAGCCTTCTGAAAGTCCGTATAGACAGCGTCTACTTGAACGCGCGAATCCATTTTTTGAAAAAGGTAATTCGTAAACACTAACAGATTTGTCGTGGTTGAACGACGTTTGACAAAACCGTGTTGTTCAGGTATAATAAGTTGATGAATCTGAGGATACAAGGCGCCGTGGACAAGACTCTCAAATACCTTAGACAAGGTGGAAAGGATTGAGATGGGGCGATAATTTTCTACATTATTCTTATTACCAGCTTTATGGACAGGAGTAATAAACGCACGTTTCCAAATTGTGGGAAAAACACCCTCACGCAAACATTTGTTAAAAATGATATGCAAAGCATTGCACAGGGTGTCACACGTTTTTATGAAGAAGTTGGGCGGCAAGCCGTCAGGTCCCGCCCCTTTAGATGGATCCAAAGATTTCAACTTCAGTAGTATAGCTTCCGCAGATAAGTGAATATCGGATATGCAAGACGAGTTATCTGCAAAGCGGTCAGGAGGCTGCCACTTTTCAGGATCAAAAGTAGAGGGTTCGTAGACAGAAGAAAAGAAAGATGAAAATAGATTACATATGTCCGTGGGGTCATCAGAAGAATCATTTTTGAAGTACATACTGGCCGGATAATTAGCTTTTCCCTTTCTAGACGAGATGTAAGTCCAGAAATGCTTTATATTCTTAGGAATGCTGTCTTCGACCGCTCCAATGTATTTCTTAAAGCATTTGATAGATTCACTGTGGAAAAGTTTCCGATAGTTGGAGAATTTGAAGTAATCGGATTGATTGTTGTATGTCTTCCATTTAATCCAGGCGCGTTCTTTAGTTTTAAAGATTCTTATGAGAGATGGCGAAAACCAGACTGGAAAGCTAGAATTTTTGGTTCTAGTTAACGGAACATGTAATTTAATAATACCGTATAGTATCTCATAAAAGGCGTTAACAGCTTGCTCGGACCCGAGGTGAGAGAGTCCACTGCCCCAGTCAATTTTACTTAGTTCATAGTTTATAGCATCGTAGTTGGCTTTATGAAAGTTATGTCTATGAACCGTGCGGCATTTTAAGGGAGTGTATTGCGTGGTCAAGCAAGTCAAAGCAGAAATAGCTGGGTGATGGCTATCGGGATCAAGTAAAGCATTGCAAACTAGGAAAGAAACAAGCAAAAGGACACTTAACAGTTTTTATTTTAAAATTTATCATTCTGTGTTGCGTAAAGATCTTTTTTTTTAATATTTACAAAAACTTTTTCGAGGTCAATCCATTTATTACCACGCGAAGTTGCCTGAGATAAGCTGAAAGAGAAAAATCTCCACAGTTCTATTTTATCATTGAATAGACAGCCGCTATTCGGTATTACCCAAGAGGTTGCCTCTACGACACCCAGGGGAGCAGACGAGGCAACCTATTCTTGGAGCGAGTTACGCCATCATAGCTCTGTAGATAAGGTTAAATATTGCTCTAAGTTAAATATTGCTCTAATTTCTGAGTCATATTGGTGCCCTTCGACAAATGTTTGTGCTGTCACCATACATGTAATAAGCTTATTAGTTACTCACTCTGAATTCGTAGACAAGTTTACATCGTTCAAAATGATAGAATAGAATGTTATCGTTTCTACAATGTTGATCTCTATACTCTTTGGTAGGAACGCTCACCATAGACTAAAGTGTAGGTTTTTTCTACAGACAGAGAACGAGCGATCGACTCAGTCGAGTCAATTTGGCTAACAATTTAGCGCTTTCTACAATCGCTTATGCCGAGACCTTTACGATTGTAGAATGAGAATCGATACGAAACGTTTGTAACTTGGCTAGGCCTGCAGGTACCTATAACATACAATCCCTATAATTTGAATAATGACTTTTTCGCTCTATTATTTTATTTTTTCGTAAGTGTATCGAAAACTGTCGTTTGATACACGTGGGTATTTTACCACTTCAGTTCTCGGCTTCATAACACTGGTTACGACACAGTTTGCCCACTTGTATAAAAATCTACTTTTGTGATTATATTGGGGGAGACAATGATATTCTAATAAACAGATATGTTATACACCTACAAATCAACCGAATAGTGTGTTCCGCGCGGCTGCGGCAGCTTACATACACGCAGTGACGCAGAATAAAGGCAATACGACCCAATTGGGTCGTTTTCAAGTCTTCACGATTGCGCGCTCACAACATATCTGTTTACTATAATATCATTGGGGGTACTCCCCAAATGATATTAGCAATATCATGTATACATATTATTATGTTTATTCAACATTTAAAAGTTTTCTTGTTTTGAAAACTTTCAAATGTTGAATACAGATTTTGATATAAAATAACATAAAATATAACATAACAATTCGCAATCTTATAAGATCGTCATCAGCAGAATGTTAAGCCATGTTAAGCACTTTATGCCTAAAATGAACTGCTGATAATTATAATTAGACTGTTCGAAATGCATTCAGTAATCTCCAAAATAAATCAAATCGATCATCATCATTTAATTCTTATTATTATTCTTTATTGCACACAAAATTAAAAGATCATCATCAGCATCATCAGCCTATTAATGTTCCCACGGCTGGGACACAGGCCTCCTCTCAATGAGAGGGAATAATCCACCACGCGGGCCCAGTGAGGATTGGTAGATGTCACATGTCTTCGAATTTTTTGGTTCTAGGACATGCCGGTTTCCTCACGATGTTTTCCTTCACCGTTTTGGGAGCAGTGGTGATGAAATAAATTACACAAAGTATTGTGCCTGTCTGGGTTCGTACCCACCTTACTGTTCGTAAGTCGGGGCCGCCACCACTGGGCCACCGCTGCTCCTAATTAAAAGATATACACACAAAATTAAAATATATATAGCTTATGTACAACGGCCAGCTTAACCCAGAATAGCCCAACTATTTTAGGGTCGGCTTCCAGTTTAACCGGATGCAGCTGAGTATTAGTTTTTACATGGAGTGACTGCCAATCTGACTTCCACAACCCAGTTAGTAATGGGTACTACGATACTCCTTAGTAAGACTCTCCCCAGGCTCTTCTCAGGCCTCTGGTTGTCAGACTTTCAGGCCACGGACTACCTGTAACATACCGTACGTTACTGTACTGTTAAAGAACTACAAATGACAGCCGGAACCAACGGCTTAACGTGCCAATAAAATCGGTATGAATCAAAATATCCATATTTTAAAACTTATTGCCTACTTGACTTTTAACTGAATAACATGGTAAACTAACTAACACATAATACGAGTATCATTTTACACGCAATCTTAGCCACGCGAGTTGAAGATTTGCGTCACTCCTTCGTCAATGCCTGCGCGTTCATAACAGATTCATACTTTATAGATCTTTATGTTGGATACTATATGGGGTAAACAAGATTCATGTATTGGACTAGTTACCCCCTGGGGGTGATATGTCTAATCATTAGACTGTCTAAACATTCAAGAACAGACTAGATGAATAATAAACATACAAATGACATACACAAACATGGCATATGTGTTCATCCAACATCTTGAAATAAACTTATTGTGTACTCAAAATATTTTTTTTTAATAGTTTCTGTATTTTAAATAACATAATGTTACGTCGTACCCGTACTTACCTACAGTTACGGTAGTAGGTACCTACTAGTAAGTAGGTAGGTAATAGTAGGTAGGTAGGTAAAACGAGTCCCGAATAATGTAGGTACAAATTCGCAAACTACCTACAAAAGAACATCATTGTAATTTCGACCGTACGCCGAGGGCATAAAGTCCCTACTTCTTTCCTCTATACAAGTTGTGGAATTGTCTAGAAGATTCTAGGAAGTCGTGGATATTTCTCGAACGTTCGATCGCCATATAAATAGTCGACGTGTTTGCGGGAGCAGGCAGTCTTATTTTGGCTACAGTACGAAGCGAATCGAAGTGAACTAGTAAGTGCGATATCTAAGTGAATAGTGATCAGGTGTACTTGTGATTAAGTTTTAAGTGTTTTGTGATTATTAAAGTTATTTGTGCTTCTTCGGTAGTTATTAATTTATCCCATATCCAGCTCGTAACAATTTGGTGTCAGAAGTGAGGTATAAATTATGCCAATTCTACCAAAGGACGACACGGACGGTATCCGTACCAGGAGTCAGCGACAGCAGGACATGGACCAAAGGCGGTTTGGAAATTCTCCTACACAGACATCGGGTGGTGTCCAGCCTACGTCAGTGCCAGTCGCTGGCCCATCCGGAGTTTCTCCAGCATCAGTGGCGCCAGACTTGTCAGCTTTAATGGCGCTACTGCAGGAGCAGGCTCGTCGTCAAGAGGAGCAGGCTCGCCGTCAAGAGGAGCAGGCTCGCCAGTTACAGGAGCAGTTGCAGCGAGATAAGGAAGAGCAGGCTCGCCATCAAGAGGAGCAGGCTCGCCGTCAAGAGGAGCAGGCTCGCCAGTTACAGGAGCAGTTACAGCGAGATAAGGAGGAGCAGGCTCGCCGTCAAGAAGAGCAGGCTCGCCAGTTACAGGAGCAGTTACAGCGAGATAAGGTGAAGCAGGCTCGCCATCAAGAGGAGCAGGCTCGCCGGTTGGAAGAGCAGTTGCAGCGAGATAAAGAGGAGCAGGTCCGCCGCCAAGAAGAACAGATGCTCCTCATAAAGGATCTTCATGCAACTTTTGGCAAAGATCTCAAGGTGATGAAGGATCAGGTTCACCAGCACGAGAATCGCATCTCAGAGGCCGAAGTTCAGATCGCTGGGGTGAAGAAGGCTTTGGGAGAACTAAAGACTGGAGACGTGACTGTGGCTTCAGTAGTTGCTGCACCGTCAGCGCGGGGTTTTAAGGTGCCTCCATTCGATGGAACATCTTCGTGGTCGGCTTATAAAATTCAATTTGAGGCCGTTATGAAGGCGAATGGATGGACAAAACCGCAAGCCATGACCGCGCTCACCTTGGGCCTCCGAGACCAGGCCCTAAACATTCTTGAGGCGCTCGGCAAGGATGTAACCTACGAGCAGCTGCTGGAGGCGTTAGAGTCCAGATACGGCGATGCGCACTTGGAGCACGTATTTCGTGCTAAGTTGAAGGATCGTGTTCAACGTAGTGCCGAGAACCTGCAGCAGTGGGCCCTCGAAGTTGAAAAGCTGGTTCGAAAAGCATACCAGTCTGCCCCTGCACTTATCGATGGGAATCTGGTACAAGCGTTCGTTGATGGAATACGTGACTTGGAAGTTAGAGCTGCTGTGAGACTTGGGCACCATGAGACGCTGAAAGACGCCTTGGCCCATGCCTTAGAAGTAGAGGCAGTGAGGCAGGACCACCGAACGCACCGCGTCAGGGAGGTTGTAGCATCACCTGTACGCGACCGCCCGCAAGGGTACAGTCCTAGGTGCTACACTTGTGGAGAAAGGGGTCATCTTCGGTCAAGCTGTCCTAAGCGCAGCACACCGAGAGAAGATCAGCAGGGAAGGGTGGCTGAAGTGACTGCCCAGCCACAGCAGGGAAACGAGTAAATGCCAGGACTGGGGGGCGGGTGCTAGCTGGTATTGAAAAAGCCCCGAGAATCTTGATCTCGCAAGCACATGACGGGAACAGCCTGACCATCAAAGGCGAAGTCAACGGAACACCTTGCAAACTGACGTTGGATACTGGAGCTTCTCACACGGTCGTCAATTCTCACCTAGCAAGTCGGTTTCTTGGGGACTACTTCGATAACCACGACCGTATACGATTACTAACAGCTACCGGTCAGCACATAATCGTCCGAGGCAAGAAGGAGGTGGAGTTAAAATTGGGTGACAGATTTTACAAGCACAATGTCATCGTGGCCGACATAGTGGACGATTGCATCTTGGGCTTGGATTTTATGCGGAAATATCGTTGTGAGATCGACGTTGAACAAGGAGTACTGAAATGTGGTTCAGAGGAAGTCTTCATGGAAGGTGCACCATCAGGGAAAGTATACTGCTTGAAGGAGATTGTTCTCCCTCGCAGATCAGAAACGATTGTGCCAATTAGTCTACCACGGAATTCTGGACAAAAAGATCGAAGTGTTTTGATAGAAAGAGTGAACAATGACTTTCCATGGAAGATGGCACGGACTCTGGTCAAGGCCACCAACGTCTCGGCAGTACGCATACTGAATCCAAGTGACAAGGAGCAAGTGATTAAGAAGGGCACCTTGATCGGCACTTGCGAGGAAGTAGCTTGGATGCGTCAGTTGCAAAATCTGCCTACCGGAAATAAAATTCGTAGTCCGAAGTTTGACGTGTCAACGCTTTTGGAAAACTGTGGTTTAACTAAAGGAGAAATGGACAAGGCTAAGAAGATGTTACTTCAGTACGCCGACACTTTCTCTTCAAATGATGCTGACATAGGGAGAACTGGACTAGTTCAGCACAAGATTAATACAGGCAACGAGTTACCAATCCGTCAGCGACCAAGAAGACTGCCAGTTGCACGTGAAAAAGAGGTGGAAACCATGGTTGAGGGAATGGTGAAGGACGGTGTTATAGAGCCTTCATCCAGTCCATGGTGTTCTCCTGTGGTCCTGGTAAAGAAAAAGGACGGCAGCATGCGCTTCTGTGTGGACTACCGACGACTGAACGATGTCACGAAAAAGGATAGCTACCCGCTGCCTAGGATCGATGACACACTGGATACGCTGACTGGCATGAAGTGGTTTACCACACTTGACCTGAAAAGTGGCTATTGGCAAGTAGAAATAGACCCCAAGGACAAGGAGAAAACTGCATTTTCAACAGGAAAAGGGTTGTGGCAGTTTAAAGTTATGCCATTCGGTTTGTGCAATGCTCCTGCGACGTTTGAAAGGCTGATGGAGCAAGTACTCGCCGGATTGATTGGAGACGCATGTCTTGTCTATCTAGACGACATAATCATCGTGGGCCGTACATTTGAAGATCACCTTAAAAACCTCAACCAAGTGCTGTCGAAAATCCAAACAGCAAATCTCAAGTTAAGTCCGAAAAAGTGCTCGTTTTTCAGACAAGAAGTGAACTTTTTGGGACACATAGTTTCGGGGGAAGGTGTTCAAACAGACCCAGAAAAAGTAGCCGCCGTCAAGGATTGGCCAGTACCGCTTTCGGTACTGGCCAATCCTTGACGGCGGCTACTTTTCTATAGTAGGAGCACAAACCCAGAAATGCTCTGACCTGTGTCTTGTCTTTACAAGACACAGGTCAGAGCATTTCTGGGTTTGTGCTCCTACTATAGAAGGTTTGTCAAGAATTTTGCCGACATTGCAAAACCTTTGCACAAACTCACTGAGGAAAAGCGGCAATTCTGTTGGGACGAGAACTGCGACGTTGCATTTCAGGAATTAAAGAAACGTCTGTGCAATACGCCTATTTTGGGATATCCTGACACTGAAAATGACTTCATAGTTGACACAGATGCAAGTAATACTGGAATTGGGGGCGTGCTGTCTCAACGGAAAGGAAACCAAGAGGTTGTGATAGCTTACTTCAGCAAGTCTTTATCCAAACCAGAAAGAAATTACTGCGTTACAAGACGGGAGCTACTCGCCGTAGTAAAGACATTGCAGCACTTCAGTAAATATTTGTTGGGACGTAAATTCCAATTACGAACTGACCACGCTGCATTGAAGTGGCTATTACAGTTCAAGAATCTATTGATTATTGATATATTGATAGATTGAACTACTGCAAGAGTTTGACTTCGTAACTGAACATCGCGGTGGGAGAACTCACGGTAACGCAGACGCCTTGTCAAGAAGACCTTGTCCTGAAGACTGTAAGCACTGTGCCAGACAAGAGACTAAGGAAGTAGTGCCCGTGAGGATGCTTAGAACGGATCTCAGCGAGGAATGGAAGGAAACACTACAGCAGGCTCAGCAAAATGACTCGGACATCAAACCGATCTTCGAGTGGATCAAAGCTGGTGCTCCTAAACCTAAGTGGAGTGATGTGGCTGCGATGAGTTCCATCACGAAGAGTTATTGGGCGCAATGGAACAGCTTGGTGATCCAGGATGGAGTCATGTGCCGTAAATGGGAAAACGCTCGAGGGGACAGCTGTCATCTACAAATGGTTGTCCCTAAAGCTAAGGTACCGGATGTTTTACGGCTCTACCATGATGGATGTTCAGGAGGACATATGGGGGTAAAAAGGACTCTACTAAGAATTCGAGAACGATTTTACTGGGTCCACTGTCGAGATGATGTGGAGGACTGGTGTCGCAAATGTACCAGTTGTGCGGCCGTAAAACACTTTTAAGGTGCATTAAAAGTGTACAACGTTGGAGCCCCTTGGGAACGGATAGCCCTAGACGTTGCAGGACCATTTCCAGAAAGTGAGAGCGGAAACAAGTACTTCCTGGTGGTCATGGATTACTTCACAAAGTGGCCAGAAGTCTTTGCCATTCCTAACCAAGAAGCTACAACTGTCGCAGATAAATTAGTTCAGGAAGTCTTCTGTCGTTTTGGAGTACCCTTAGAAATACATAGCGATCAAGGAAGGAATTTTGAATCGCAAGTATTTCAGGAGACTTGTCGATTGATGGGTACCCACAAAACCAGAACCACCTCTTACCACCCACAATCTGATGGAATGGTGGAACGATTCAACCAAACGTTAGAGAGGTATCTGGCAAAAGTCGTGGAAAGCAGACAAAGGGATTGGGACAAGCACATACAGCCGTTTCTTCTGTCCTACAGCAGCGCAGTCCACGAAAGTACGACTGTGACGCCAGCCTTCGCGAACTTTGGAAGGGAATTACGGTTACCTGCTGATTTAATCACTGGAACTCCCCCTGATGCTCCACGTAGTGTAACAGATTATGCGATTGACTTGCGTAACAAGTTGAATGATGTTTATGAGCATATCAGACAATCCGGCCAACAGATGTCTGAGAAGATGAAGACCCGTTATGACCGGAAGGCAAATACTAGGGGTTTCGACGAAAGTTCACTGGTGTGGTTGCATAACCCAGTACGAAGCAAGGGGAAGTCTCCGAAATTGCAAGCAAAATGGGATGGACCATACCGAGTTGTGACTAGGATCAACGATGTCACCTACCGAATACAGAAGGGTCCACGAGGTGCGCCTAAGATTGTCCATGTAGACAGATTGGCGCGATACTACGGGGCTAATGATGCTCGGGACGAGCATGTCTAAGGAGGGGGCAGTGTTACGTCGTACCCGTACTTACCTACAGTTACGGTAGTAGGTACCTACTAGTAAGTAGGTAGGTAATAGTAGGTAGGTAGGTAAAACGAGTCCCGAATAATGTAGGTACAAATTCGCAAACTACCTGCAAAAAAACATCATTCAGTCCCTACTTCTTTCCTCTATACAAGTTGTGGAATTGTCTAGAAGATTCTAGGAAGTCGTGGATATTTCTCGAACGTTCGATCGCCATATAAATAGTCGACGTGTTTGCGGGAGCAGGCAGTCTTATTTTGGCTACAGTACGAAGCGAATCGAAGTGAACTAGTAAGTGCGATATCTAAGTGAATAGTGATCAGGTGTACTTGTGATTAAGTTTTAAGTGTTTTGTGATTATTAAAGTTATTTGTTGCTTCTTCGGTAGTTATTAAATTATCCCATACCCAGCTCGTAACAATAACATTTTGCCTATTTTTCTCTCTCTCACTCACTCTACTCATTTCGTCTGATAAGTTAAAGTCCCATGTAGTAGAGGGAAAACATAGCCACTGGGTCAAAATCCAGACTTCAACTCCAAACCAAACATTTTCCTTTTAAATACTACTATGAAAACGTTTGAATCCAACCAAGTCTCTGTGCGCCCTGATAACATCATTTTGTAAAAATCTTTATTTGGAGAGGAACTTATTTATAAAATATGACTTTGAGCGGCACAAATAGTTCCAAGCCAAAAAGACCTGAAAAGACTTTTCTGAAGGAAATATTCAGGATGGAACAGAAAATAAAAACTGGAAACGCTCTGTCAAATGAAAAATAAAGAAAAATAACAGCAACGGAAACAAGAGTGGCAGGAATGAATTTTATAAGATAAAATCCAGTGACTTTTTTCAATTTTTAACCGGACATCCGGTGCCGGATATGGTTTAACGCCGACGACTGTGGACGCAAATCAGTATTGTGGAACTTTTGCTCACGTAATGCCTGCCGAGGTGACATGGGGAAAATTGGATTTACCTGCCGGCAAAACAGGACAGGACATTTTTCCCGTAATCTTATAATGGCAGGAGAGGGTTGCGATGTGTCTGAAAACTGAAAACGGAGAGAAAATGCATATTTTATTTTTATTTTTGAGTCTGGATTATCTTGTCTACATAATTTGAAGGGTTTATTTGTTTACGGAAAGAATGTGATACTTATTTCGTTCTGCAAAGGAAAAAAACCCTATTAACTACATACGAAATGCAATACATATAGAATGTGGTGGGCATGGACGCACAAAACACAGTAGCCCCTATTTTACTCATCATAGAACGAATAAAATAAATACTGCGCTCAACATTTTCCATAAAAACTTCTCCTCCAATTGATAAAAAATAATATCTCTAAGTAACAAAGAAAGTGCGGAAATATTTCTTTAATTACTTTTCCCAGGAGCGCCACCTACGTGTTATTTTGTTATTTAATACTTGGAATGGTAGGACACTAAGTGATAGATGAGGCTACGGTACAGTAAAGAATAGTACATTTTGATACAAGTGGAGAAAGTTTGTTATTGCATGCGAGGCGGAATTAACTCCCGAGCCGCAGGCGAGGGTGTTTTTGAGCCGAGAACTGCAATAACAAATGTCCACGTGTATCAAACGACGTTTTTCTATACAGTTTAAAAGAAATAAAATAAAATAACGAAAAATATTTTTGTCACGAATTTAGAAATTATGATTTTAAATTTCTTTTTTTCCGCGCTTTGTTTTCGCCAGGTTGAAGGAGAGGCAAAGGTATTATGAAGCCGATAAACAGCCTAATATAAAAAAAAAGATTTATTTTAATATACACACATCAAAAGTATCTAGGGATCAACATATATTTTTGCAATAACTTTTCTCCTGATTGATATTAATTAAAATTTTCTTTAAGGATTCATCAAATAAAGTGTTTTCGTTTGTCACAGTAACGATAAACCAAGTCACCTTTGCATTAATAAAGAAATTTGCCATTTTCCTAATAAAGGGATTTTTGACATTTGAACCACTAACATTAAAGTTCGAAAAAAAGACTGAAATAACAGTTTTCTTTAAAATTTTATTGGGTAACTTAAACAATTAATAATCCGTGTTTCTACCGCGAACACTAACAACACAAGAACATCGGTTTGGCATACTCAAAATGAGTTCATCCAAATCACGCTGTGGAATGGCCGCCCATGTTCGTTGCAACAACAAAAAAAGGTCTTCTTGCGACTGGATACCCTCCATATTCGGCAGAGCTCTTCTCTGTAGCATATCCCATGCATGCTCAATCGGGTTCAAGTCTGGCGACTGAGCAGGCCAGGGCAGGACATTGATGTTAGCTGCGGCGAGAGTCTGTCTTACAACTCTTGCGGTGTGCGGTCGTGCATTATCATGCATTAACTGAAATAAGGGACCGATTTGCACTTGTAGAGGAACGATGACGTCTGATACAATCGTCTCAGCATAAATTTGAGCGTTGAGGTTGCCTCTGATCCAAATCAACTCAGTTCTTCCGCCGATCCAAATACCCGCCCATACCATGATGGTTCCACCACTATAAGGATGGACTTCCTGGCAGGATTTTAATCGCTGTTGGCGTCCAGAGGTTCTCCAGTGTCGTATACGTCTTGTATCCGGTCTCATACCAAAACGAGACTCATCAGAAAAGCACACGAAACGCCATTGTTCTTCTGCCCAATTTCTGTGTTCAAGAGCCCATTGATATCGAATCCTACGATTGTGCATTGCTATAGGTGGTACCCGTAGCGGTCTTCGGGAATGAAGGTTCACTTCATGCAAGCGGTTTCTGACTGTTTGGTCGCTAATTAAGTTCCCTGAAGAGTGATGAAGCCTCACGGCTAACATCATGGCGGTTATTGTTGGAGCTCTTCGAGTTAAGATTTGAATGTATCGGTCTTGTCTCCGTGTGGTGCAGCGATACCGTCCTCCATGGCGCTCAGCCACGGTACCAGTGCTTCGGTAACGTGTCCAAAGTCGACTGATAACACTCTGACTTGTATTCAGAGCTAAAGCTACAGTACGTTGCCGGGAACCAGCTTCTATCATTCCCACGGCTCTGAGCATTTCTTCCCTGCTTAAATGACGTCGCCGCTCCATAATAACGTTGGTTTTAATCAGTAGTAGGGAAACAGTAGCACTAATAATGTCTTCAATGCGTTGTATGTTTTTATAGGGAAAATATTGACAGCTTATTTTCATCTTTTACTCGAATTTGATTGAGAGTTCCTGATTCAAATTATGAAATGCACCAAAAAGGATCCATATAAATTTATAAAATCATAAATTTATTACAAAGCCACATCTCAATCTCAAGAAATCCGCATAAAAATGCTTGATCCCTAGACATTTTTGATGTGTGTATTTTTGAATACAGAACACAAATAAATGTTAATTTGTTTATAAAAGTAAATATGAGTTTTAAATAATCATGTTTATCTATGATATTCTATTTATAAACACAAATTGAATAATCAAAAAAAAATTACGCCGTAAAGACGCATAGTGCTTTGCCTAAATTAAAAAAAAACATTCACCTCCGACTATAGGTATTGAACCGATTTGAACTTCGTATAAGTATAGTTATCTGTGTAAATTTACTTTCCCGCACACGGGCGGGAAAGTGAAAAAATACGCACGCGTGTGAAATACATTGCATGTTGAACCTAATCGTAGTGCGATAAGAACCCGTTTTCGAAGAATTGTATTGAAAAGTCTATTTCGTAGAGCATGTGAGCTGGCTGGCCAACTGTTTATTATAAAAGATGACAGTCATTTGTCTTTGCTATTTATTTTACAGTAAGACGTAAGTTTATTTCCAAAACCTGAAACTGAAATAATCTTCTGCAACCAGGAAATATGTAACCTTTATAGTCAGATTGATATACTGGTTTTTATTGATAAAAACTTACATGGAGATGTCATTGAAGTTGAAGTAAAAAAACAATCGAAAGAAAACTTTAATGGCATCCCTAAAAAACACAACGAAACTAGCCAGTTTTCATAGTAACAAGATGAACATTTGCTCAAAAAATGCATTTATGTCTGTTTAATTTAGTATTCAGAATGTATGTAATTCATTCTTTTTAAATCCTAATAAAAATACATCTGCAGCCTGCAACGAATATTTCCAAAATAGGTATGTAACCTTTTTAGTTATATATAAAACTGCTGGCATTTTTTAATGAAAAGTTATGTCAAAATGCCATAAAAAGCAATAAAAAGAAAACTTTAATGGCATTCTAAATTTTAAAACCTCTCTAGAACCCTTTTGAGGTTTTCTCTAATTAATTGGTTGTGTGTTGAGTCATTGAAAAATAAATAAAATTGTGCATAATATGTGTGTTATATTCATAATTATGAAACAAATATAATAAACATTAAAAAAAAATGTTGTAGTTTAAGTGAAAAATGTGAACGATTAAAACCATGGTGGTCGTAAAGCGTAACTTTGAAATACACATCAATGGTGAATAGAATAATTTATTTGTGTAACAACATGGTACGGTTGAGGTTTACAGTTTTACCAACAAATTACATTGTAAAATGTAAACCAAATAGTAGTATGTTCGACCGTACCTAGAGGTCTTTTAAATAGCGTTATGAACTTACATGTTTCGTTCAGGTGCACTTTAGTATATTTAATTAAGGCTGTCAGAATCAAAGCAAAACGGTAAGTGTTTTAATTTTTTATCAAACATTGCATGGTTTTATGAAGTAGGCTTCAAAACCCACGCAAGTCGTAAAAGTCAATTAGGATTAACGGTAAACTGTTACTGGGACTTAGATAATGTTAGCGTAGGCGGCGGTCTACTGACCTTATAAACGTAACTTGTATACCCGTTACGTAAATAATAAGTATACATACGAGTTACACGTTACACATTTTTTTTTTATATATTAGGTTCTTCAATCTTTGATTTTATGGTAAATCACTATTGAAGGCATTAATTGCATCTTGGCCGAGTTTTTGGACTGTATATCCTATTTCATAGATCAATTTTAATTCTATACCCTTTCGCCATTTTATATAAATATATGTGTTAGTTTTCCAACAACGTAAACAAAAATATCACTTCACTAATGGTCATTCATTTTGTATGTTGAGTCATATTTTCAACTTATTATCGTTCAACATGGGCAGAAAACCACATATCTACTTTAATTCCGTTATAGAGTTCTCCTAAGAGTTTTTCTATCAGTAATATGTTGTATTGAGGAAACTGTGAATGAAAATTAATTTTCCACTAAGTAAATTGGAACAACCATTAAAAGCACATGACAACAACAGTCAGTAATAACGGCGGCCATCTTGTCTCATTATAAATCCTCGTAGTGCTGTCTGAGCTACATTATATTTGAATTCTCCTGCGTTTTGCTCTCGAATAGAAATTATTATGTAGTACAGTTATATGGTATAAAATGAGCATCACAATTTAATGAGTTAAGGCTTCGCCTCGCGCCTTGTTTGAGAGCGGACGTGTGCTAAAATTTCTTAAATATTTTATGAGTACTTTCGTTTAAAATTAATTACAAGTCATTGAACTTTAAACCCTACGACCAGTCAAGGTCTATAGTGTTCGCAAAATTTCACGTTGCGCTTTTCGCCTAATCTCCGTGTGTCATCGAGCGGCGGGCGAGTGCCGCGCGCCCTCCTCACCTCCGCGGGACCAGTACAGTCGAAATAATTGCTCTCCCGCTCCAACCGGTGCCTCACCGCCTTGCACCGGTTTCATCTATTCGCCTATATTGCTGTGTGTGCGGGACCTGTGGATTTGCTAGCACCAACTTCAGCCCAGCCAGCAAGTAATAAGGTCCGATTTCACCTTACATCGTCGGCACGTCACCGAAATGGCTTACCTACAGCGTACACCTCCACCCGCAGATGCCTCAAACAACAAAAACACGGTACCAAAATCATTCTCCGATATGGATATTCCACAGGCGTTATGTAGTGAGGGAGATAATGTCAACGTAAACACCAAAATGCGTCACAATCACAAACGAATTCGTTTAGAATCATCGCCGAACGGCCAGCTGGACGATTATAATACGGATCTAAAAACCCTGCTTAAATCCTGGAAAACGGAACAGGATGAACACGCTAATAAATTATACGAACAACAATCGTCGATGCTAAATAAGCTTGTTGCGGAGATTGCGGACCTTAAACTACAAAACTCCTCGATTCAGATGGTCAACCTGGAGATTAAAGAATCAATGGAACTAATAAATACCAATTTTGAAGAGATGCGACAACAGATTGATATCTTGAAAAAGGAAAACCATGCCTATAAAAATTGTATAAATGATCTTGAAAACAAAATCCAAGACCTGCAACAGTCCACACGCTCGTCATGTGTTGTATTCAGGAATATACCTACTAAAGAGAATGAAACAATCTCTGATCTGACCACCATTATTGAAAAAGTAGGTACTGCTATAAGTATGCCCCTGTCTAAACTGGAGATCCGGGATGTTTATCGCATTCCTGGCAAAAAAGGTACAACCAGATCTATTGTTACCGAATTCATGACTGTGCATACAAAAAACCAGCTGATTACCAATGTCCGCAACTACAATAAAAAACAGCCTAAGGGTGAAACACTGAATACCCACAACATTGGTTTTACTGGAGACCAGCAGCCCGTTTATGTTGCGGAACATCTACCCTCAAGCGCAAGAAAACTATTCTTCAAGACGAGGGAATTTTCGAAGAATCATAAGTATATGTTTTGCTGGACCAAAGATGGCAACATTTTTATTCGTAAAGAAATAGGAGCCCAACATATACTCATTAAATCGGAGCGTTGTCTGACAAACTTGTTGAAGAATCAAGCAACTATGTGACTTATAGTGATTGTGTCAGTTAAACAGTGTTTGTTATCATTTCTGCATTTCTTCATAACTATACTTAAACCATTGTGCTACTTAGCTAAGCAAATTGTACCCAGTTATAAATTCCTACGTAAGTTAATTCTATATCTTAAATCCTACATTCTACACTCCACTCATTACAGACTGAACTTGTTGTGTCCTTTCACCGCAAGTTCAACAATGGTTATCGTACACTATTCACAATCACAAAATTATAAACACAACACATCACAATCTATATCTAAATTCATCCTTACACGTTATCTCAACAGCTGCTCGTTATACAACTTTGCCCGCATAATAAGTTGTGACTCAACGCCTTGTTTTGTTTTGGTGAGTTTGTTTAGTGCATTTAATCTACTGATCTTTCCAGATTTTTTATTTGTTTTCGGTTGCGAGTGCAGGTACCTGCAACGCTTTTGTCTTATGAATATATTCTTGAACTCGGTTATTTCGCCTATTGTTTTGCTATTTAGATTTGTTATCAATGGCTAATATTATTGAGAATGTTATCGGTGACTTGGACAACCTTGAAATTGCGAAAATATATAAATGTCCACCGGATAAGTGTACAGACTTCATTAACTTGTCAATCTCTGGCCTAAAAATTCTCCATTTAAATATTCGTAGCATTAATAAGAACTTTAATGAACTCTTAGTGTTGTTGTCACTTATAAAAATTAATTGTGACGTCATAGTTCTGACAGAATGTTGGTTGAGTAAGGTGACGAATGTTCCATTATTGGACGGATATAATTTACATTATACATCGAATACTCAAAATCAAAATGACGGGATTGTAATTTTTACAAAACAAGACTTGGCCTGTTCTGTTCAAGAACCAGACTTCACAAATGCGAACTGTCTCATTTGTAAAATTAATAATAAAACCGCAATAGTTGCGATATACCGCTCGCCATCATTCAACAAAAAAGAACAGTTTCAATGCTTTTTAAATAGTTTGGACACTGTACTTACTCAACTAAAACCATTTAAAGCTGTTGCTATTGTGGGGGATGTTAACGTGGATATTAAACCTTCAAATAATGACGACCGTACAACTGACTACTTAACATTAAGCGCGTCGCATGGCCTCTTACCAGCTCATCATATACCCACGAGAGGAACAAACTGTCTTGACCATATCATTCTCAAATGTATAACACCAGCAACAACACTCATTTTGGAATCATTTATTACGGATCACATGCCTATTTTGTTACATATTGAAGATACTAAATCGCCTAAAAAAACAAAAAAAACAATTTCCCGAGTGGACTACGCTAACCTGGTTCAGGAAATTGAAGCTACGGATCTCTCACATATCATGAGTTTGGACGATGCGAATGTAGCCGCATACGAACTGATCGGTGTTCTCCAGGGCTTAGTAAAAAAACATACGTACGAGGTCTTGATTCCCAAAAAAAATAGGAATATTAAGCCATGGATAACGCCTGGTCTCATGCGTTGCATTCGTCATCGTGATTTACTTCACATGGACACTAAAAAGTCACCCGATAACGATATCAAAAGAATAACCTACAATCGCTACCGAAACCATTGTAACATCATATTACGTAACCTAAAAGCTCAGTTCGAAAAGGATGAGTTAGAGAAAGCTAAAGCAAATATTAAGACACTTTGGAATAAAATTAAAGATATTACAAACTATAAGAAAACACCGACATCCTCCACAAACTTATTAAAAATGGACTCTAATCCTCAAGCTGCTGTTGATCGTGTGTGTAGGTACTTCGCGGATGTTGGCAAGAACCTCGTGTCTGATATCACCTCACGGCTTTCATTGCCCCCCACCCCGTGCTCACGGCCTCGTAAAAATGTTCCCCTTAACTCATTAGTTCTCCTCGAATTTGATGAATCGGATATAAATAACGCCATTATTCGGCTCCGTGGAGATTCTGCTACCGGTTGGGATGGCATCTCAACAAACCTACTAAAACAATGTCGTCATGTCCTCGTATCCCCAATTACACATATTTTCAATCGTTCAATTGCCACTGGAATTTTTCCGGAGGCTTTTAAAAAAGCTATTGTGCATCCGATTTATAAGGGTGGGAACAAAGACTCTATGAACAATTATAGGCCTATCTCAGTCCTTTCTTCTATCTCCAAAATTTTTGAAAAACTAGTAAATATTAGGCTTACTCAGTTCCTCGATAAAAATAACTTAATTGCACAAAATCAGTATGGTTTTAAAAAAGGAGTGTCGTCAGAAGATGCAGTTCTCGACTTAACTGAATTTGTAGCAAGGAAGCTTGATGAAAAACAGAAGTGCATAGGTCTATTCCTAGATTTAAAAAAGGCATTCGACACCGTTTCTGTTCCCACCCTCCTATCGAAGTTGGAGGACATCGGCATACGTGGCTTAGCTCATGATTTTTTTGCAAGCTATCTCACTAACCGTAGACTGTGTGTTAGGGTTGGTGACCATGTTAGTAGAGAGGAAATTACGACCTTCGGTGTACCGCAGGGAAGTGTGCTTGGCCCGACCCTTTTCCAGGTCTATATCAACGAGCTTTGCTGCATACCTCTCAAAAACTCCAAAATATTCACCTATGCTGATGATACTGCAGTAATTGTTCATGGACCCGAATGGGAGCATCTTAGAACCACTGCCGAAACGTCACTTAGATCTGTAATGGGTTGGGTGCAACTAAATCTACTCACTCTGAACTTAGACAAGACCTACTTCATCCCATTCGGGCTAAACCCTGGTACTAAACCTCCCATAGACTTTGCCATAAACGCCCACACATGTAATGGCCATACCTCTTGCTCATGCTTTGCTCTTCGTAAGGTTAACCATCTAAAGTATTTGGGTGTGGTTATTGATAGCGGTCTCAACTGGTACGCGCACTTGGATACTATTACTACAAGAGTTAGAAGAATGATTTATGTATTCAAGCTACTTAGGTCCTCAGCTGATTTCAACACGATTAGAATGGTGTATACTGCTATCTGTCAGTCCGTCATCACCTATTGCATCACAGTGTGGGGAGGCGCAGCTCGGACAAAGTTTCTCAAGTTGGAACGAGCACAAAGAGCTGTCCTAAAGGTGATGTCAAAGAAGAACTTTAGGTATCCCACCACACAATTATACAAAGATGCAAATGTACTTACTGTTAGGCAACTGTTTGTGCTTCGATCCGTACTGAGAAAACACACCAAAGTCCCCCTACCAGACCCAACACGCCGCAAGAAAAAACCTCTTATTCTTACGGTTACGCATAAGACCGCTTTCGCTAGACGCCAGCATTATGTTCTAAGCTCACACCTATACACAATAATACATAAAAAAATAAACATAATTCACTTGGATACTTATAGGGTTAAAGCTAAAATTGAGGAGTGGATAAAAGATCAAGACTACGAGGCAACTGAAAGTCTACTTGCCTGGTTCTCCTAAACCAATGCTACCTATCACATCACAAAGAAGGAAGCTACCCCCACTAATTCCACTCACTCAACACACCTCACACACCCTCACAGCACACCAAACCCCATCAAACTACGCCACATCACATCACATCACACCTCACCACACCACACACCCCTCTTCCTTACACATACATACACACACAACACCTGCACATGACATGACTCCCCATACAAATACACTTCACACATACTATTCACACATATTATTGCTTACTTATATAAAAATACTAAATATATTTCTATAGATATGTCTTTTTTTTTACCTTTCAGTCATATAAATACTGTTTGTTTTACGAGATTATGCTAGTACGCTCATAAATTGCTCGTCCACTATTTATGCGAAGACACTGCCTCCTAAGATACAGGATCTTCCTAGTTTAGGAGTCAGGGCTCAAATTTTGTATTGACTGTACTGTTATTCATCTCTCGCACACAACTTCTGTTTGCTAATTTTTCTGTACCCTTGTGACTGTTGTGTACTTTAATATGTGTCAAACTTGTATTATCCTAATAAAGACTTATTATTATTATTATTATTATTAGTTATGTTTTTGCCTTGTCTTTTAGTAGTCTGTTATCTTTACCTTCTAGTAGCTACACTACAACCAACTTATCTGTACAGGTGGGAAAACACAGAATTAAAACTAATGTACCCAATTTGACATGTTATTGCATTTTTTTGACAAGCAGCGCCACCATGGTCTGCCCACTTTAAGTGGTTATAGGTACTGTACGGTCGAACAAGCTATTTGGTTAAACTGTAAACCAAATAGCTTGTTCGTTCCTTACATTCACGGAGGGCCCTAAAAAAAACAGCATAAGAATTGCTTTTTTTTTTCAAATTCTAACTCATGTTTGATAGATTTTTTCAGTACGAAATTAACCAGATTTTCCCCCGTCTGTATTTATTTTATTTTATTTTTGAACTTTTGCTTCAAGTAAAGTAACAATGTGCGATATTTTTCTTTATCCTATCATTGTCCTGGCCGTATGCCAAGGAACGCTTACTTAAACAGCCGGACTTGCACTTGCTAATGAGAGCTCAACTATTTTTATCTAGGTATGTCACGACAATACACAAGACAAACAACTAGGAAAATATACACAATACGTGCAAGTGTGCATGCTTAAATACATACATTGAAAGCTTAATTGTGTTTGCATTGATGGGCTTATCAATAATTCTCCAATTCGCAGGACGCAATCGGATTGATTATATTGAACAGACTCGGTTCACTCCAGCGTGTAGGTACCTACATAGATTCAAATTAATACCTACTACCTAGGTGGGTATTTGCTGACCATCGCATCGTTCTCAAAAGCACTCAAACTAGTGTGTCGAATATATTCCATTACGTCATTATTTTTTATGACTTCCTATCGAAACAAAACAAATCAGCTATGATTACTAAAAGATACTTTATCAATAGAATTAACTCATGTCAAAAAATACTCAGTCATAATCGGATCAAGCTATCAATATTGTATTATGTTGTTCAGTAATTAACCATATTAGGTACTTTAGGGTGTCGCGTTCAAAGGGTCCGCACAGAACCCTTTCTGCCCCCTCCCTCCCCTTGCCCCCAGCTGTCTGTCCGTCTGGATGTCCGCACCCCCTCACTCCCAATCTATACTCTGCGTATAATTTGAATTCGGTGTGTACTTAGATATCTAGATATACCTATGTTTGCAATGATGGCGGCCTAAAGGCTGGTGCATATTGTAGCATAGAATTTATGTGTGCAGGTCCATTTGAGTTTTGATTTTTAGGCATTTTTGCAAGCTGCCCTAAGTATCATTATCGGTTGTCTCAAAACCATATACCTACCTTATTTTTGGTTAAAGTAATCTGTTGCTATCCATCGTAGATATACTGTTTAATATTAATTAATCCGTTTATGTTTTAGTTAATGTATTCTTAAGTCACCGTCTCAAAATACTTTATTATTTCTCTATAGAAGTTAAGTATAGTGCATGTTTTTTAAAGCTATCCTTACTTCAAGGTAGTAATTGGAATAACACACTCGAGTTTAAAAATATGTTTTGCACTGTGACAGAGATATATTCGAAAGGAAGCGAGCGCGAATACGAATATTCTTCCTATCTAGGGCGAAGCTTCTTTACGACATTACTCTGTGCTCCGAATACACTCTGAGACTTTTATATAAACATAAATACATCGAAGGCTAACATTCATGGCGCCTATTTGCGAATCCATTTCATTGCCTTTGACAAGGAACGAAAAACTCTGGCGTACCATTCATCTGAAGTCTGCAGTCACGTCGTAATAGAGTGTAACGTAAATAAAAAGCCTCGGTTCTTGTTAGTTCGTCGGAAAAGCTCTCGAAGTGCGCCGTCGCCCGCGCGGAAGCCGTCCGCCATGCTGCTCTCAACTCCTTTGAGGAGCAAACATCAATATAATTGGATTGCCTTACAATTTTTAAGTAAACAACCTATAGTATAGAGTTCTCAAAGCATGCTAAAGACTTGGTTGAGGAGTTCTCATTCTGCAGCTAAAAAAGAAAACTTTGGCTTTGTATGCTTTATTCGAAGTCATCACTCCTTTGAAGATGTTTGCATTGTATTACGTTAATGGGAATATCCAATTATGTGTCTGTAAAGCTGAAGACGTACGACTCTTTTGGGATCTTGAGTCAAAGTCAAAGATACACAGCGGCTTCTGGTGGTTAGAAAGAACGTATGCTTTTTACATTTCTGTATGTTATGTTATAACTACTAACTACTTAGGAGGTACTACTCTACTTGATGGCTACAAATATTAATTAGAGGAGATATTTAAGGGCAAGCCACAATAGTGGCGGTAAGTCCCCTCTTTGAGGAGTGGCTCGAGAGACGCCACGGCGTCCTCACCTTCCGCCTGACGCAGGTCCTCACCGGACACGGTTGTTTCGGGAGGTTCCTGCACCGAATCGGGCGGGAGCAAACGCCCGGGTGTTTCCATTGCGAGGATCGACCGGAGGACACGGTGGAGCACACGGTGAAGGTGTGCCCCGCGTGGGCGGAGCACCGCCGTGTCCTCGCAGCGGCGATTGGCGGCGGCGACCTCTCGCGTCCGGCCCTGGTGCAAGCCATGGTCCGGAGCGAGACGGAATGGGACGCCGTCACCTCCTTCTGCGAAGCAGTAATGCTAGAGAAGGAGGTGGCGGAACGTGAGAGGGAGAGAACCTCACAGCGTCCCGGCCATCGCGGGAGACGCCCCGGGCGTCGGGGGCCACCACGTGGCCCCCGGCCACCATAGGCGCGGGCCTGTGGACGGTGGGCTATGGGCTAGCTCGCCGTACGTCCGTCTTATGACGACAGGCCGTGTTGACGGCGCGTTCGTGTTTCACGCGCGCCTCAAAGAGAGTCAGCAAAAGGAAGGGGTTGCAAGGACCGATGCCTGCCGGGGTTGCGGGACTGTTCGAAAGAGATACCGTGGCCCCGGAACACAAAGGGCGATGAAGGAACATGGATGGGTTTTAGTCAGTATAATAAAAGTCTGACACTCCCTCCTGCTCCGCCCAGAGCTCCCAAGTCATTTGATGATTTCCCATCAGAAAAAAAAGGGGAGATATTTACAATAAAAATTCATTAGATATGAAAGTTCTGTGGTCTCGCTTCCTTATTGCCTGTTTTGCACTTCGGTGAAGAGTTTTAACTTCCAACTACGTACCTTTGTGGTTTACTTTTTCTCAATAAATCCTCTCATCATACTCAATAAATCTATCTGGCAAAGAATAGCACAATACTCAGAAAAACCTGCTTCGAACTCGGGATCAGCCATAAAGCCCGCAAGATAAAAAATCGGCGCAGGATCGTGGCGAAACTCCCAACTTCTCCACATAAAGCTTTAGATGAGCCAAAGTTTTTTTTTACTTTCTTTGTTATCGATGTAGTGGAAAAGCGAGCTGGCGATAAACCTTTGGCACCAAAGCTACGAATAAAATCCAATTGGCTGTCGAATTTTTCCATTCAGTTGAAATATTAAAGAAAACTTCAGGTGAGGAAATTATATTTGAAATTTCTATGGGAGAACAACACAAAAATATAGGAAAGGTGCTCTCTCAATAAATTGCACGAACGAGCTTTTATTTTCTTTAAAACTCGTGTTGTGTTGACAGCGTTTGATAAATGCTGCAATAGCGCTTTCTTCTCACGTAATTGCGAATAAAAAGTGTAGGGGCGTTGCCGGAGACGAGCGGAGCATAATGCACATTAATGATCGATGAATATTATTTTAGTTTAAGTGTTGCGTCTCTCGTGCTTTGAATTCATTGCTCGATTGATTTAAGTACTTACTTTAAGTTTTAGTTTTTGTAGACTCTTTTAAATACTTTGTATTGTATTGTATTGTATAACGGGCTGGTGTCCGCAACTCCACGTCAAAGCGCGTATTTTGCGTAAGGGCTATAATCCACCACGCGGGCCCAGTGCGGATTGGTAGATGTCACATGTCTTCGAATTTTTGGTTCCAGGACATGCCGGTTTCCTCACGATGTTTTCCTTCACCGTTTTGAGAGCAGTGGTGATGAAATGAATTACACAAAGTAATGTGCCTGCCTGGGTTCGAACCCACGACTCACTGTTCGTAAGTCGGGGCTGCCACCACTGGGCCACCGCTGCTCTCTTTTAAATACTTATAGCTGGTTTTCAGAAGTCAGCAAAATGAGCTTACAATTTAATATGTAATTGTTCAAATATTGTTTATGTTCACCTCAGTAATGTTTGTGTTCTAAATAGTTCAAGCGTTGCGACCCAGATGTCGCCTGTAATAGTTTCACTAGACGCCACGAGATGGCGCTAGTTTGTTGGGAAAAATATAGTTTTAGTCGATACTATCCGCCATCTTAGCGAGACGATCTCTGTGACTTAGCTAAAAGGACGACACGAAAACCAATAATTGTACCTGTGTAACAAATAAGTATACTCCGATCATTAAATTAAAGTTCATGTCAAGAAATTCGGCGTTTAATTGAAGAATCTAAGACAGTTTGATCCTACGACGATCCAACCTAATAATATAGCACCTCCACAGCAAACCTCGCGAGAGTTTAAATCTAATTTCCTTTAAAACCGGAAGCAATAATAATTTCATCAACAGAGTGCTAATCAAAAGCTTTTAAACATAAAAGTTAACAGGAACTCTGCTATATGGTAATAGCTATAAGATGTTTTTTCTCATCGTTCCCCTAATGGGTATCTTGAAAAGGATATTTTCTTTAGACGGAGCTTTCCAAACGTTGTTTTTGCTTTTCCCTCGTCGCCGCCTCGGTCTCGTAAATTGGCTTTCAAACAACTATACAGCAAATAATAAAATACGTTTCGTCTACACTGCACGGTACACAGTGACACTAGAGAAAACGTTATAGCAATGTGTGCGAACGACGACTTGTGAACAGATGGTGAATGCAATTTTCAAAGGGAAACGCTACACTTGTAGTTATGAATATTTACAAAATAATCTTTGACAGTTTTTTCTTCGGTCTTCTGTTTCCCTTTTGCGTGGGAGGCTTAACGCCCACGTTCGCCTTTCAGTAGGTCGGTATTTATGTAGGTACTATGTATTGAGTTTTGCTCTTACTTCTCTAGACAGGATTTTTTCTTATTTTGTCGCAGTTTCCGCTCTCCGGAGAGTGTTTTGATATTGATTTTAGACTTATGCTTTTAGTAGAACTTGTCAGTAAAATGTGGAAACTATTTTTTTTCTGATAAAGTGAGCAAAAAACTTATAGAAATACAACTTATATACTAAAAGTAAACGGTTACCAAGAACTGTTTTCAAATTAATGTAAGGCGATCATTATTACTTATTATTGTTTTTTTTTCACACTCAGAGGAACCGTTTTTTATTTCATCTAATATTTTTTTTGCAAGTTTTCACTTATTAAACAAATGAAAAACAACATTCTAGATAAAAAAGTTAGGCATGCGCGGATACAGCCCTCAAAATAGGTTGTGGGCACTGCCCTAAAATCGGAAAAGTGACATCGAATAAAAAAAGAGAAAAATCTTCGTGAAGTGGTAGTAGTTTAATAATGAATTTCACAAGAAGAAACTAAAATAATATGCGAGAACAAGTGTAGCGAGCTCAATTTTTTTGCACCCGCATTCTGATATGTTAGATTTTCAGAATAACCAATGTTAGCAGCTCTCCTCCGATTCGTAACACTTTATTTATTTATACCATTTATATAGGCGTTATTGAAATGATTTAGCCGACTTAGTCAGAAAAGTCTCTGAAACATGAAGACTTCAAGAGGCGAGCGAGCGAAGCGAGCTCGAAATTTTTTTTCACCCGCCTTTCTTTGCCGACTTTTGCATAACAGTTTCAGAATGAATAAGTAAATTGGATTCCAGAATGCAAGAACGAGCGAAGGAGCTTGAAAAACATAGCAGTCCTTTTCGGATTTGTATAGATTTTATTTTTACAATTCATACATGTAGAGTAACCCGCTTCGGATAAGTTAGGTTTTGTTTTGACCATTAATCAATACAAATTAGAGAAGGTACTTGAATATAACGCGGCAAGCCAGAAAATAAATAGTGCTTTATCAATAAGTTAAGGCAGTTCTCGCCGCCCCAGACTTCTTGGCCTAAGGGAAATTAAAACACCATTGCTTATATGTAAAGGTAAAGGTCCTTGCAGGTAAAACCGTGGGATGAACACTAATAAATTAATAAGAAACCTGGCAAATGTTAGCCTGCTTCATCAGGAAAATAACAAAAGTGTGTTTGTTTGAATGCATATCACACATTTAAACTCGAAATTATTCCACCGATTTTGGTGAATCATTTAAAACAAAATTTAATTAGTAAAAATTATCTCTCCTCTCTCCGAAAATTTGAATGCTAGAGTAAACTATCGTTAAATGTTTTTTTTGTTTTTAATTTTGTATGGTTAGGAACCATAAACCATGAGTTGATGCTGATTGATACACTGATTACTGACTGATTGATATTTATTGATAAAAGTATGATTGCATGATAGATTGAGTGCACGCGGTATGAATGCTATTCGTGTACTAAATTAGCCGGCCCGGTGCAGGTAAAATGCTGACATATTGATATGAAAACTGTGCTGTGCTAGCACTGTACAAATTTTATTATGGCTATGTGTAGATTTGTTGAACATGAGACGACAAAATATCATTAATGAAAATTATCTCTCCGCTCTCCGAAAATTTGAATGCTAGAGTAAACTAGAGTTAAATATATTTTTTAAAATTTTATTAGGGCTTTGTGTAGAACATCAGACTATCGACCTCAATTAGGATTGTGGGCATGCCCATCGTGCCCACAACGGTGGATCCGCGCTTGGGTAGGTTCCTGCCCTTGTGGGAACATGATGATGGAGAAAGGAAGAAGAACGTGTTGTGCCTACCCCGAGTATAATGGGTTATACTCGGGGTCGGCACAACACGTTTACTTCTTCCATTCTCCCCTGTCAGACATCACGACATCATTTACTCCTTTCTCTTTCTTAACAGCAGGCCTAGCCAAGTTACAAACGTTTCATATCGATTCTCTTTCTACAATCGTAAACGCCTCGGCGTAAGAGATTGCAGAAACCGCTTAATTGCTAGCCAAGTTGACACGACTGAGTCGATCGCTCGTTCTCTAATGTCTGTAGAAAAAACCTACACTTTAGTCTATGGTGAGCGTTCCTACCAAAGAGTATAGCGATCAACATTGTAGAAACGAAAACATTATATTCTATCATTTTGAACGATGTAAACTTGTCTACGAATTTTCTAGTTGTTTGTGTTGATCACGTGATTTAACTTTGAGATGATGTCATTCCCATTCATTTGATTAGTTTTCTACTAGCGTTAACGATTGTAGATTGTCAACTTGGCTAGGGGTGCAGTCTTCACACAATCCATTCATCTTTTCTTTAGCCTTCCTCTCCCTCTCTATCCATCAACGTTCATTTCCAGGTACAAAAACCACCAAAAAATATTGTTGAATATCTACAAGAGCTCTCTCACTAGATTCCCCACAAAATTTTCATTTACAAATATGTAAAACTACACGGGCACACGAAGATTCACCTCTACACCCTCTATTATACCCAGACGGTCATGTGAAGTTTAATCAACATCGCATTACACTTTATATTGTAAAGCGAGCAAAATGAGCGCGACATCATTAGTGTATACAACCATCGCGTACTCGCGTACTCGACAGCGTACAACGTGCAACTGTACATATAGATAGAAAACTAACATCTGGGGAGGTCTTAGAGTATTAATGGGACAAGCTGAAGAGGTGTTGCGTCTGTATTTTCTTCTAACCTACTGAGGTTTTGAAGGTCTGGAAAATGTTTTAAGTTTTAGTTGATCGGTACGTTCCTTACAGCATCGTTACGTCATACTCTGATGTCATGATTAGACATCGGATTATATGCATTTGCATGTTTGCATATGCAAATCCATAAAACGCAATTTTTATAGCGCTATTTTTATACTTTTTCATCGATAGTGCTTGTTTCAGTGGATTAGGCACTGCATTATAATAATAAACCATTTATTTCAGGTAACAAAGACCCATAGATAAATTAAAATTAATTTATTATGCTGTTATATATAAATAACCCGGGTCTGAAGGAACCAGCCCGGCCAAACCCATCACGAAGAGGTTTCTGCAACAAATGGCGCCAAATTTTAAGTTCTGTCGAGTAACGATTTAATTAACGTAGAGATTTTCAGCCTACAAATTATTATCAATCTAGAATTTTTTTAATTGTGTATTGTCATAAGAATTACAACTGACTTATTAAAATAGGTAATTTAATATAGTTTGTGGAAAAAAAACGTAAATTATTCTAATAATAAATAGAATTTTGACTGTGCATATTTTGGCCTTTTTTAGTGCATATTATAATCCGATGTCTAGTCATGATGAATTAAATATTTAACCAATTGAAAATAATATCCTCGCGTCCTAACCAAAGCCAACGCTCGAGAAGTTACTATAAAAATAAAAAAAATAAAAATAAAAAAAAAGAAGTTACTATCCTCACGTTCATATTATTTCACTCATTTGTTTGGGAAGGCACCCTCTATCAACGCGACTACGCGTTTAGGTTAGATCAAAATGACTGTCACATGTTCGCACGGCAATCGATTTTGTTAGGACGCGGGGGATTAGTTGTGCCATTATTTCATATTGAGATATGAAATGAAATGAAACTCTACAGAGCCAGTACAATGGGATATGGGCTTATGTCACAAAAATGTGAGGGAAAGTTTTGCGAAATGTTTCGTTTTGTGTTTGTTGCTTTAAATGTTGTTTTTCTTTTTAGGTAAGATTTGTACCTAGTTTTAAGTTCATAAATATGATGTAAAATGTTTAAGGCATAGTGATTAATAACAATTTCTCTTTTCAGAGCAACTTACTTAGTTCCTGTTTCAAAATCCTAAAGTGATTGTAAATTGTATTTGTAGCAGCATGTTTAAAAATGAAAAACATAACTGTCACTTTATATGAGTTGCAGTAGCGTACGTTTTAATGCAAAAGGTGCTCACACATCCGTAGCAGTGTTCAGGTCCCCATTAAAACTTACTGCTGCTGACAGTGCACTTAAGATACCAACGTCATTATTAGCCTGTCACATTAATACTCTGAGAGTAAAGACTCTCTCGACGCCGCGCCTTCCGGACACCTCGCTCCAGCACTCGGTGCATTAGCCCAGCGCAGCCCAGCATTTTCCAGCGCAGTTCAGTTTAATGCACTGACCTGTTTACTCAGTATTAGATGGAGACTCATGTCCGACCTCCACTTTAAAGATTACGGTTTTCAAGTTAAAGCCACCACTCTCTCATCACGTACAACGTGATTGAGTTTGTACTCGCAGTTCGTTATGAGATTGAAGTGCTTTTTTAATCAGTTTATGCGATGGAAACGTTTTTACTTGGTTTTAATGAACTGGTAAACTTTTGGAATGTCGGTTGTGTGGATGTACTTGGAGGATATTCAAAAAATTTGAATATAGTCCAAAAATGTGTAACTTTTCTTTTTAGCATGTTCGTAGCACCTAAATAACATGACCGTAGACCATAGATGGCTCTGTATTTCATTAGAATTTTTGTTTCGATCATATAATGGGTGTTCTTGACAATATGAACAGTCGTAGCCGACTTGATGTTCATACTGTCAAGAAGGGTCTTAAAATTGACCTGCGGGACTGTTCGGAAGAGATACTGCGGCCCCGGAATACAAAGGGCAAAGAAGGAACATAGATGGGTTTTAGTCAGTAAAAGTCTCACACTCCTTTCCGCTCCGCCCAGAGCGAAAGGGGTCATTTGATGATTTCCAATTCGAAAAAAAAAGGTCCTAATATTAATAATAGGGGTTAAAGTATGAAATTGCGTGATTGCGTTGAATTGTGTGTGCTGATGTCAAATAAATATTATTCTTTCTTTCTTCTTTCAAATTGCCGTTGTATATTAATAGACACTTAGAATTGACATCAAATCTTCATGGTGTGAGATTTTCGTGTGAAACTTTTTTCACGTGTTACCTATGAGGTTCTTCTTTTAAAAAATGTGCAACACTCGATTTTAGACTTTCAATTGTTTTTTTATTCAGCTTAGATGTAAAGATGGATACTTCGAAAATCCGAATTATATTTGAAAACGAGTTCAGACGCGGAACTAACGTGGCAGAAACGGCTCGCAATAACAACGTTGCGTTTGGAGAGGAGACTGCTAATGAACGCACCGTGCGTTTTTGGTTTAAACGCTTCAATAATTAAAATTAATGGAATCTTCGACTTGAAGAACGAATCACGTGGTAGATCGCCCATACAGGTGAATAACGCTGAATTGAAGGAGATGGTAGAAGCCGATCCGAGTCAAACTACCCAGGAATTAGCGGCATGGTTTAACGTTACCCTACCTACAATATTGACTCATTTGCATCAAATCAATAAGATAAAAAAAATATGAAAAATGGGTACCCCATGATTTGACTGATCTGCAGAAAGAATTGCGTGTTGAAACTTGTGTTGCCTTGTTGAATCGGTACAGAAATGAAGGAATACGAGTATTGGATCGAATTGTGCCATGTGACGAAAAGTGGATTGTTTACGATAATCGTTAGCGAAAAATGCAATGGCTGACCCCAGGTCAAACGCCGCAACAGTGCCTTAAAGCAAAGCTTACCAATAAAAAGGTAATAGTAACTGTTTGGTGGTCTCTTCGTGGTGTTATTCACTATAGCTTTCTCAGGTCTGGTCAGGCAATAACAGCAGATGTTTACTGTGCCGAAGTTCGAACAATGATGTTGAAACTGGCAGTGAAACAGCCCCGACTCGTGAATCGATCTTCACCATTATTGCTACATGATAACGCAAGACCTCACACTGCACGAGAAACCGTTGTAACTCTACAGGAGCTGCAGTTAGAAACTAAACGTCATCCTCCGTACTCGCCAGACCTTGCTCCAACGGACTACCATTTTTTTTCGTGATTTGGACAATTTTCTACGTGATAAAAAATTTTCTTCCCAGGAGGCATTACAAAATGCTTTCACACAGTTTGTCAAATCTAGATCCTCAGAGTTCTATCGTAAAGGCATAAATGAATTTCCGTTTAGATGGCGGCAATGTACATAGATAATGAGGGTAAATATTTTGATTAAATAAATATGTTATATCTTAGAAAAAAATAAGTTTACATTTTTCAGTACCAATCGGCAATTTCATACCTTAACTAACAATTTAATACCCTAATATATGAGATAGAAACTAAAAAGGACACAGAGATTTTAGAATTTATATCTAGTTTCTGTAGTTCGCCAGCCAGTATGAATTAGGGATGAGAGCTGAAGAAACAGCTGTAGTCCTATCCGGAACAAAATTAATGATGATTTTATTCTAGAAAGATTACTTATCTAGCTATCGCATTGATTGATTGAACTCAAAATCCATTTATAGTACATTACTGCAGAATCTAGTAAGTGAGCCTTCCTGGCCAAGTATATGAGACAACCGGACCGAACCGCAGGTGGAGGTCCGGTTATATACGAGGCCAGGATGGCTTTCTTACTGGTTGAGGTTTGTATAATGCTTTTCTCAAAAATGAAAGAAAGTTTAACAACAATTTCGTTTAATTAATATTGAAGGTTACATTCATATTAGGGCAATTACTGATAGATATTGTGATCGATTTACCGGGGGTATTTATATTTGTTTGTTGTACATCTTGATTAATGGACTCTTGGCTGCCAGTAAATTATTGTTTTTGAAACTCCATGTTAATTTTAGAATGGAAAGTTTTAATCCAACATGATTTATAAACTGAAATGACTAAATACAAACATAAAATCCCACACTATACTTCTACAACTTTACTAAGACAAAACGCAACGTGCATACTTTTTCTGCGTCGCGTTAAGTGTCACAGACTATAAAATGGCTGTTTAAAACTGCAAAAATATATGTATCTCATAAAATATCATACCAAAAAGAGAGATAAATATATATTTGGAGTAACCATGTTATAATGGCTAAACTCTAATCTGTGTCTAGTACTATGTTTTTTTTTCTAAGCAGTTCTAAAGAGGATGACCTACTGTCCAGTAAGTAAATTACATACTTACTGGACAGTAGGAGATTCCAAATTTAAAATCTCGCTTTTTACTGGACAGTTGTGAATAAGTCTCCGGTAGAGTTCACTTTCTGGATACTTTTTAGAGATGTTATGGCAACATTACATACCATTTTTGAGAAAACATACGTTTCTCTTGCATTTGGATCATTCCACAACCTGAAGTACGGTGAATCTACACATAACATAACACATCACGTCTGTAATCCCCGAAGGGTTAGGCAGAGGTGTACCTCACCGTTACCTTACAAAAATTTAATCCTTTAAATGCTATACTTAGGTTGGTTAATTATTGAATAGTACATAAAAATAGAACCAGACCATATATTAAATGACTGTTCACATGAATGTAACTTCATTAGATTATACTTTAGTTGTAATAATGAAATAATGTGAAACCCAATATAATTATTAACATAATATTTTTATATAATCATCAATAATTAACCAACATATGTATAGCATTTAAGTAAAAAAAAAAAAATATAAGGTAACGTTAGCTAATCATTAACCGTTAAAATAAAAATAAATGTAACCAATGTGTGTTATTTTGCCGGTGGGCGTGTAGTGTGTGAGACTAATGTATACGTATGTCATATCTGTATTCTACTATTAAGAATCAATACATTATGTCATCTAGGAGCAGTAATATACGAGATACCAATGGAGGCACTTGTTTTGCTCATCTTCCCGGACTGACAACCTTACATATTACACCCACATTTCGCAGTTATTTTTAAGTCCCATGTAATTGGGGGCGAGCCTATTGCCATCAACCGGGCACAAATCCGGGAAAAATGAGGTAATATTTCTACTAATCAATGATGTTATTTCTATAATTCCAATAGGCTGTACGTGATGTCATTAGTCATTCCTTAATCATCATCGCATGCATTGTGTAATTCCATTTTTTGCATTACAACATTGATCTCTTGCGTGTCGATCAGTATATCTAAACTCCGTTCAAGAGCTGTCGTGAGTCATCACTGATGAGAACTCTTGAACGTGGTTTTGACGTGCTAATCGCGTTCAGTTTCACTGTTGAAATGATGGCGCTTCTGAAAATCTTTTTGATTTGACTCTACACCAACGTCGTGAAACTTAGATATAAGTATTCCAGTAACCTATTGTTTGATTTCAGTAGCCGTTTGTTTTATAAAAGTATTATCTGCTCATGACTTGGTTCGTTAGCTCATAGTTTGCGTCATTCTTAGGTTGATTGGTGCAGGGATCCGTACAAGATTAGAAGTTTGTGTTCTTATTTTCTACCAATTGCAGCGGAAGTCGGAAATAAAAAATGTTTGACATACATAGGTACTTAACATTTTTTTTATTAAATATTTCAATTTATAATCACATTTTTTTTTAACTAAGTACATAGGAATATATTACTATAATTATTAATTAAAAATAAATCTCAAAATAACAACATAGTTTGGCATACAGGTAATGTTTTCAAATGTTAAAATTTATTTTTTTAAACCAACATTATTTAATATTTCGAGATCTAAATAAATAAACATTTTGCTATTTTGAACTAAGTTAAAGAGATCAAAACTTGAATCAGGTAACGACAATAAGTAAAATATAATAACTAATTTGGTACAGTGGGATGAAATATTTACGATAGAAAAATAGCATTGATTTGGACGTGTCAACGAACATAATAATTTGAACTAATTAGATAAGCCGAAATACCACGATTAGACCTTCCCATCCCTAAACCATGTAAAGTTTATATTAATGTAGGTAGATGGCGCAGGTGTTGGCTACGTCAAGCGATGCCTGGCGTGGAGTGGTGTGTCAGATTCAGCTAGCAACACTGAAATGCTGACGCGTTCGTTATCAGCATTCATTAGGGGGAAATGATCCGTAACTGGCAACTCTGCACTATGCGCGCTACGTCAAACTCAGGCTAATGGGAATGTTTGCTTCGTTTGCGAATTCACCCGCGTTTTTCCGCGAATTTGATTTTCAAATTTTTGTTTAATTAAACAGACATGATAATTATGTGCAATGTACAGAAATCATAGATTTAAAGTAAGGTATGAACGTTGAAATTCTTTTCGTAACCGAACTATTTAATGTGGTGTCTGAAATTATTATTTTTGTTTCCTAGACATGCTGATTTCCTCACAATATTTTCTTTCACCGAAGCAAGTGATAATTATATGACGAGAGTATTTTTTACATGGTGTGCATAATAGAGTTTGGCACACGTAAAACGGCGCATGCGCATGGCATGACTACGCTGAAACATGTTATTTGACGTTTCTGGTGTGACGCGCTGCATTACTGCATAGTTGTATGTGCCACCAAGTAGTTAGCTTTATTATTGCACACAAAGGAAATATTGCTAATCAGAGCACCCGCTACGTTGCAGCTTGCCGGTAGAAACCATGTTACGGAACATTTTTACAACCAATACTCAGCATTCATGTACATTTTGTAATAAGCATTATTTAATTTAAAATATCAGATACCGTCTTTGTAAATAGATACATCACCTCAATAGATATGTTCCATAAAAATACACCTTTCTCTGTTATCACAGCCCTTAATTTAGCAAGTTATCTTTTAGTACCATTAAATAACAAAATTTAAACTATAAATCAGATACAACTATAGACTTCGTAAGTACTTAATAAGTGCAGGACCGTGACTATGGCCCGGGGCTCGAGGGCAGAGCCTCCTCGCACGCCACGGGTGACGATCCCGAATAGTAACAAAATTAATTATCTAACCAAATAAAAAAAAATATCAAAGGTAACATCGCATTTTTTGAGCTTGGCTCTCTTTTTTATACAAATTTTAAAAATGTTTCGAAAAAGTCTTGCTGTACTTATGTTCCAACTTGTGAATACGAATTGCCTAAAGTCTTGATGTGGTTAGCATATTTTGATTACGAATGTGTGTTATTGAGCAATTTCTTGTACGGCATATTAATATAGTGGGCATACAGTATACACAGGTTGGATTCACACTGTCATAGTTACATTAATGTTGAGGCTCTCTCGGGGGCGAACTTGACCTTTTTACTTACAACTAGTTTTGACGTACTGAAGCAACGAGTCATCATGATAGCTGACACATAAAGTGATAGAACTGGTCAAAGTTCACGGGCTCCATCGCGCTCTCGTGGTCTGACTTATCCAGGAGTTCAGGATTCCTTTTCAGGAAGTTCCTAACCCAGTCTTCACCAGCCATTCTGGTGTTGACGTCAAATGGATGATTCAGATTGTTGTCTTCTGCGTACTGGAAAGCTAATTCCCGAATATCTCGCCTTGAGACTCCCATAAAATACTTTTCCATGCTTTTTATGTATCCAACTAAGTCTTTCTCTTGACTATCTGTGAACACCCTCCGGTAGTGGCCCATTAAAGGTTTGGGGTCGTCTGGCTGCTGGTACCTTATCTTGCTAGCGCGTCTTTGGAGGGTTGAGCGAGGTATGTGGAAGGTCCTTGCGGCCAGCTTGTACCCCATCTTTCCTGACACCACCGCGGCGACAGCCTTGGCCATGTCGTCTTCGTTCCAGGACTGGCGTCCACTCATTCTTTCGTATCTTCTGACCATTGCACTCTGAAAAAACAAATAAGAAGTGTATAAAGTAACTTTTAATAATTGATAACATGACATTAACATGAAAATATCTTCTATTATTCGCAAGAACAAGTTTTGACGCAGATCGTAGTCAAAACAATCATTTCAAAACAAAGTGTAGGTAATTTGGGTGCGACATGCTCAACTTCATGAATAATAATTGACCTATTATTAGTTCTTGAATTTTCGTAGGCTTATGTGTCAGAATTATAAAAGTAGGTAAGAATTGTAATTAACGAATGAGGTTTATTTGAATATAAGGTAGTCGATGGCCGAGCATGTTTGAACGTTGAGCGAAGGGTAACCGCAGCCTTACCGGTTTTGTGGACCACGATCAATGCCAACTCGAGGTGAAAAAAATATGTCTAAAGACGTTCTAGAAGGTAACGTTGAATAAATATTATCATTGAAGTGTTGAGATAGTCCGAGCGAAACGTCTCATCGTTACGAAGATACAGGTTGATTTAGAGTCTAAATTTTAGACAATTATGATGAAGAACCTACATACGCATTTCAATATGTCGAATCATTTAAAAAATTGTTTACAGTTTACTTAGCTCCTTTTTATCTTATACGGCAATAAACGATTTGCAATGTTTGGGTTACATACAGTACGACTGGACAACTAAGGATATCGGGTGGTAAGGCCCCGGACCGGACATCAAGTGGGACAAGTTTTTAAGAAAAGTAGTTCACGAAACTTGGGCACTTTCAATTTCGAGATCACCTTTACTTTTAGTGTACAGTTACTCAGTTATATTTTTATGGATCGGTGTGTTAAGTGCGATATTTCAAAGATGGCGACTTAATAGTTCTGTAAGAATAGAGCTAATCGTATACGTGATGTTTGTAAGCAGTGAGCTCCTTGGAGAGTACCGATACTACATTACAATACAGTTTGTAACTCCGCCGAGCTGATAGCGAACAACACACGATAAAGTATGGCGTGTTTTTCCGACGCGATAACTCGGGAACATTGAGGCCCCTTGCCAACGCGTGTTTATAACGCAATATCAAATAATTAGCCATTTATATGAACGAGTATGTCCACAAGCTAACCGCATCTCTCGTGCATTAAATACTTATAATAATAAAGTCGTTTCATCGCCATTTACGTGTCACATTGACAGTTCAAAAACGGGAAATACCTCTCGTCAGTGGTCGACCGTCCTTGAATGACCGCGTCATATTTTTTATCAGTCAAAAAAAGAAACACGTCGTCAGCAGTCAGCTGTTTGTGTTAGTTCCATAGCGCGTCTATCAACATGTTGCCGCACCGAGATAATAAATACAATTTGATCTTGTTTACTAAAATCGCATCCATTGCCAGTTTCGTATGAGAATTTCCGCTTCTGAGGCTACGCGGTAAGCAATGAAACACGCTTCACGTCAACTGACCGAGATATTGCGATAGTACCGATGGAAATCGTGGTAGCGGCGCGAGTACGGCGTGAGTCGAGGTTACTCTGACGCGTGACTTGCAAGGTCCCCGCTGCATTGCACGATGCGCCAAGGTTGACTCGCTTCTCTGTACCGATATAACCTAGGCCCCGTTAATTAGTATATTCGATAAATATAAAATATAAAATAAAAAAAACAACGCGGTCGTAAAATAGTTAATATACCGTAGCGCAGTAGGCCGAAGTGAAATCTGCATCGGATGTTATCGCGTTGCATCGTTGCAGTTAGACAATAGCTCTCAACACGTATGTAACATAAATATAATGGGGTCGCCAGTGAGTACTTACAGTAAGCGTGTAGTTCAGGATCGCGTAGGCAGCCGGGAGGGGCGCGGTGAAGGCGGGCAGGCGGCAGGCGGCAGGCGCAGCGGACCGGCTGGTGGCGCGGAGTCAGGCTCGGCAGGTGGCGTGCGAGCGGGCTGACGGCGCGCGCGACACTGGCGCGGGGCCCGTCTTGCCCCGCCGCCGGCCCTGGCGCGCTGACGTCACCTGGCCCAGGGCCCGACTGCGACGACTATTTTTGTCCGCAACTAATTATCTAGATCCTGCCTTTGTCTGGCCGTGTAACACTGACGAGGAAACCTGGTTTTATCTTTAAAACCTGTGTTATGTACACAGTTTGTAGCTAATTATTGAATACGTCACTCGTGTATATCAATCGTGCATTTATTTATTTGTCAGCGCGCCGACGTAGTGTAGTGTTAATACTGTGAGTCATTGCACTCCAAATTAAATAAATTACTTGATGTAATATTTAACACAAAGTAAAATGATGTGCCTTAGCACTTCCATGTAGGTTCAGCATATTGTGAAATTAATGATATAATCAATTTAATGTGGATTAGCTAATGACAGTCAGCAGAGCTATAAAAATAAACAATAAACAGGTCTATTCTCATCTACTCTTAGATGTGAATTATGTTGTGAGTATTATCTAGTATCCAACTAGAAATATCTAAGCATAACGCGGCATTAAGTTTGATAATGTTTTGATAGTTGCAATTTATCTCATTATGGAAAATTTTCATGAAACTCAGTTTCGCTTCTTAAAGCCGAGCTAAATGAAAGTGAATTCACTGATATTTCCTGCGTCATTACAATCTTTCCCTTTTAAAGCGCATAGGAGCACTTAGTTTTTTTCGTCGGATATTTGAATAGTAGCCAAAACGTTAGCGTGTGTAACAAAGGAGAAATTCCCCGGAGATAAAACTGCGGCCAACATTTAATGAGTCATCCCGGTTTGTACCGCGTTGGAAGTCTCCCGGGTGTGGCTAAATAGGACAAACTATACACGACACACCGTCATAACTGAATACGAACTTTACGTCCACGGTTATCATTATACTGTAGCTATACTTTTTCGCTACATTACGTACCTAGTGCCCAGTATCGGCCTAGGTCTTTTTATGGCACTAAATGCAAGTCTGCATTATGAACACGGTCCATCTGTCCCGAGAAACATCTGTTTCTTACAAAATGTATCGTGTATCGCATAGCTAGAAATGTTAAACGATACCCCAAAGCCGTAAAAAACTGCAACAAATAGTCAATGTTCACGCGAGTGAGAGTCATTCAGTTTGATGGATCATGCGAGGATGCCATCTAAATTATATCAATGAAGTTTAACAAAACTGGCAATGTTAATACTTAACAGACTTTTACTTTACCGTAGTCATTGTGCCCAATGTCAATCAATATATTTCGTGTGTATTACACACCAAGTACTAACATACATATTGTTTGAAGTTTCTGAACCTGTGGGAACATAATCACCTAATTACATGGTATTCTAGTAAAGGAACAGTTAATGGGAAATTGTATAATGCAAATAACGCCCGTGAAATAGGATCCGTATAATAAACGCCTAGGAAAGTTTTCTACCAGTACATATACTTTATTTTACGAGCATCATGTTTTTATGTCTCTTGCAATAATTGTCCTACCGCTTCCGCGCTGTGTTCAACCATAAATTACCATAATCTGTCCGAACGTCAAAGTACCAATAAATCTAGTTATTTATGCACAGAATGTCACCGTAACAATTTTACGTATATTTTTATAGTCTTACTGAAACAGTTTAACTCGATTTATCGGCACATTGGTACTTAGATATGCCTTGAAAGTTGAAACAATGAGTCTATCGAATTCAAGTTTATCGAAAATTGAGACCGGTTACGAATAATGCAGTACCTAGGTACCTACATCGGTTCATTTCTTATATGGGCAATAAAATAATCATTTGCTAGTTTTGTAACTTAGCTAAGGTTAATTGAGTCATTAACTTTTACGTCATAATAACATTATGTTTGGGTCATCACCCTTTGCATGGAATCTATCTTTTGTCATAGGCAGGACTGTTGAGCAATGCAAGAGGACTTCACAAAGGATTGACAAAGAAGGAGAAGATAGCCCTCATCACCCTTGCGTACACAACATACATTATCTTTGATGCGATCTGGCCTGTCTCTTGCTGTTGTTCTCCAGCGACGCCCTAAGCCGAGGTCTTAGTATATCGAGGTCGATAGTCCCTTAGTATTTTTTTTGCCCTGTCCTGAGGCCTCATTCTCAAGGGCCACTCAATCGAGTGGCCCGGTTTAGCAAACGGTTAACCTCCTAAGACGACCAGCGGGATAAAATACATTCATCATCAGCTATTTCTTCGGACTTCGAAATACGTCATGCATTTACACTTTCCTCTTTGAACGTTTTTTGATCAACATTGCGAATTGTTCGAAACGTTCCATTTCTACGTTAACAGGATACGACCGTTGAGGTAATAATGTTCGGTGACTGATTGTGGGCTGACGTCATCGCTAGAACCCCGGTTTTCCTTGTATCCGGGGAGATTAAATTATTATTCTGTCATATTACCCACCTGTTTTTTTTTAAATGATTACGTTGTAATTATTGCTTTTCTCGTTTTGCTGACTAATTTTCGTTAAAAAGGGGTGTATTATGTTAATAATTTATTTATGGATAAAAACTTAATTAGATACGTATTATTAAAAACAGCTCAAACAAGTTTAGTTTGTTTTAGAGACAATGGTGTCGATTCTTTTGTGCACAAACTAAACTTAATTTGGGATATTGCTATCTTTTTCTCTCTAACAAAACGAGAAAGAGACGGACGTAATTTAGAGCTGTCAAATTTAGTTGGAACTAATATTTCTATACAAATGAAGGGTGCACGTAAAAACATGTCGACTAAATACACGGTGAAGCGCAAGGCATAAACTAGTTTGACATCTCTAACTTAGTTCATAGCTATAGCCGTCCTTTTCTCGCACTGCCTTTTATTAAAAGGTAGCAATAGCCTAAATTAAGTTTAGTTTGTGCACAACAGAATCGACACCAATTATTGTTCTATGAACTTATATTGTAAGTAAAATAGTGATGGCAAGAATTAACAAGTGATTAATGGGCCTTATCTAATGACTTCAATTTATTTAGGTACTTGCAAAATATGTTGTAATGTGTCTCTAATTAAGTTGACACGGGACTAAACCAGTTACTTTCATGTCTAACTAAACTAGGAACGATAAAATTAATTGAATCGTTATTTTGTGAGAAAGGCCTATTTTCTTATATTAAACAAAAGCTCTCATCTTGAAAATAACATCGAATGAAATGTTTTTCAAATATTGCACATGTTACGTATCGTCAGTGCCACAGTTGTCGTCTTAATTAATTGTTTGATTGCATCTGTTGCGAACGTCAACTGTTGTCCACATCAGCTATTTATATACCAAAATATACCTACTATGTATACCTACCACGTGTAGCTTCCTCTAAGAATAGATCTTTGCTCAATGATTGGTTAAAACAGGGCTAAAAAGTTGCATTAAATGGAAGAATAGCCGGCTTTCAGAGGATCATAAGATAGGTATGTAGACCTAGGTTATGTCTGCTTCCTCTGTTAAACAAAATTAATAGACCTATACTCATCCAAATAAAGCGTTGATAAGGTATCATTTATCATTCGATTTTATTTGCATAATCACCTGTCATACCAATGTCTCATGATTACCAGATAATTATGCAGCTTTTGGTTATGTTTTTTCCCTAATCTGACGAACAATGCAAAGAGATATGTAATTAAGTATGTAGGTAATCAGAATCATCCTTCAGCATACCACTATCATGACATGATACCTAGCTTTGTCAGCAATATACGTAAGTGTAAGTATATAGATAGGGAATCTACGTACAGAGTTACAGACACGTTTTGGCGAGTATGTACAGATAAGATACTTATGTATATCAGTACATATCAGTCGCATTTCTTTATAGCGTTGTTATTGTCTGCGCTGATATGACTCGAGTGCCGCAGGTAGAGATAAATAGTAAGTCTTACACACACATGCACATGTTCACTTGGATCAAGTTTATTCGGAATCTCCGTAGACGACTGAGGTCATTAATGTAGGTACCTGACTACCTAATGATAAAAGCGACTTAGGTACCTTTACGGATCGATGATTTCTGCAAGATTCACTTTTATTTTTATTATTTGTGTACAAGGATTTTGATATCAAGGAAATTGGAAGTCAGGCAAACGAAACTTCTTACGACTGCGTTACATTTTAAAGATAGTTGCGCAAATTATCTTGCCTTTTATAAAGTTAACATTATTTAGCCCTTAAAAACACAATACTTAAGTGCTGTTTTAAAGGGCTGGGTGATAATAACGTGTTGCATGTAAAGACAGCAACAAGTTCGAGTGGTAACAGGTTGGTAGCCTTCCCTCGGCGTCCACTTTCATACCGTGGGAAGATCAGAGGCTGGTGCTCGCTGAGAAAAACAAACCACTTTCCTTTACAGACCAGCGGCATTGTGGAAATTGTTAGTTGTTTTATAGGAAAATATAATGTAATTAAAATACCTACGGATAAAGGAGAGTTTGTGTATTTTTCCCTTTTGTTTCAAAACCTAAGCGTATTTCTACTAAATTCTTCCTATGCCGATATACTTTTCAAACTTCGTCCAATACACAATGACATTATCTTATCTGATAAAGACGTCAGCAATCCTCTGTAATAATGTGTCAATTTAATTATAATAATACCACAATCTTATCACAATATGGACATTGGTGAATCGTGAATCATTCTTGATTTATCGCCGTTTTATTCTAATTAGTAAAGGTCACCTATTTACATTTAAAAACAAAGTTATAACGTTTCATGGTAGAACCCGCATTTTCCTCCCAACAAACAAAAATACGAACTATATTTCCTTACGGAAAAGTTTCCTAAGCGAAGCTTGCGACGACGCGCGACCTAAGAAATTCTCCCATTTGACCAACTTACTGCTGATACGACTAAATCCAATTTTCCAATTTAGTTGTAAGTAGAGCCGCAATTTGGAGTTCTTGCAAGTTTTTGGGGTTTAGTACGAAACATAGTTTCCGTAACATAGATTGAGTTTCCGATACGGATTAGATTAGAGAGGCCATTTGTATGGTGTGTAAGCTAAATATAGTTTAGTAAGTTGTCACAAAAGTTTACGCCAGAACGTTTATGAGCCTGATTTATTGTGTGTGTGTGCGGCTGACTCAATCTTGGACACCAATCACTCGGACAAAATATCACTAAGTATTTTGGACTTAGTGAAATCAATATTTCGTTGTTGAAGTTCTAACACCACGTAAGTAATTTTTGTCAGTTTTATAATTAGATGCCGTCGCTAGAGAATCGGAAGACGCGTTGATTTAGCCAATCAGAAACAAGCAATGTCTTTATCTAATTTAAAGTGGACCCGCCCGCCCTCTGGGCCCGCGTGGTGGATTTATAGCCCATTCCCTCTCATTGAGAGGAGGCCGTGTCCCAGCAGTGGGAACATTATAGGCTGATGATGATGATGATGAATTTAAAGTGAAAAACAAAGAAAAAGGCATTTATCAAGGTATAATTATGCAGTTTTTTTACTCTCCTGTTAAGTTGCTATTTTTGACCTACGTGGTGTTCGAACTTCAGCGACGATATTGCCGTAGTCCAAAGTGAAGATTCCTATAAAGAACAAAAAACAATAAACTCCATAGTTCTTTTCACAGGTTTTATCTTTTATTTACACAGATAACAGTTCTATAAACTTAGTGGCTTCCGCTGAAAAAAAACGTCGTCTTTTAGCAAAGTCAATGGTTCGTCGTTTTTATTGTTATCAAAAACTTATCAATAGTATATGTTATTAGTAGTGGTAGTATACTGGGTGTAAACAACCTCATCACCTCTCATTAAAAACTTATATAAAAAAATAACTTGTCAAAAAGTTGGAACTTTGACCCCCAATATCTCCGTAACTAGAAGGCTCCCGGGTATGGTCTAGAACAAAAAATATCGCAATGACGGGGAGAACAAGTGCCTTTCGGCTTAAGAGGTTTTTACAACCTTTAAGTTGTAGTCTATAAGTTACTCTTTGGTAATCTGCAACTATTGTCACAATTTACTTTTTGGTAATCTGCAACTATTGTCACAATTTACTCTTTGGTAATCTGCAACTGTTGTCACAATTTACTCTTTGGTAATCTGCAACTATTGTCACAATTTACTCTTTGGTAATCTGCAACTATTGTCACAATTTACTCTTTGGTAATCTGCAACTATTGTCACAATTTCGTTGAAAAACTTGTCTTCAGTAGTCTCTTCTTTTTTCATCTGGTTTGAATATTCAGTAGTATTGGATATTTAGGAACCGCAGTGGTGATGAATGCATTGACTGTGGAAAAAACATGAATGTGGTTAGTATATTATGCTATAGTCATTGAACACCTCGAAAAAACTACTACTAAATATTTTACAGACTTTTATTGAATATAAATAATTCAGTTTGTGGTTGCGTAAATATGTAATAAGATACGGTAAAAAGGTTTTCTGGAACTTATATCTAGAAGTGGTTAAATTGTGTACAGACTTTTTGAATTACTACAGTGTGTTAATTCTACGTCACTCTATTTTTGTTTAGCCAGTTGGTGCTATACCTCTATCCACACCTAAACTAAACTAATATATGTATAAAAATAAAAACTTGCCTTCTGATAACGATTGAATTATACAGAGTGGAATTTTGTAATGCCACCTGGAGGGAAAGTACTCTTAATACTGCAGATAGAAAATTTTACTCAAAGGAAACATTCCTTTATTTTTTAATAGAAAACAAACTGCATTCAAATATTTTCGAAAATTCTCTTCTCCCACACCCGGGAATCGAACCGGCTAAAATCTGAAAAAATTATACCCTGTACTTTTATTGCATCGATCGTTAGGGTCAATTATAAGGATGAAATCTCTCTAACAAACATGATAAATTAAATGAAAGGAAAACCAGGAAATCTTAAATTAATTTAATTATTTACAAAAAATGGTAAACTAACTAATTAGTTGCTCGAAATGGGCTCCATTCTCTTGGATACACAAATTATTCTTTACTTTACTTACAAATTTATTCTTTTAACGAATTCATTTCTAGTAACCTTTAATAAAGTGTAGTGGTGAATATTATAAATCGTATTCTGAACTTCAACTCTCATCTCGTTGTCATTCGCATAAGATTTCATGTAAATTTGATTTTTTACATATCCCCACAAAAAAAAATCTGATTGTGCCGTTTGTACCAATCCAGGTATTAAAATGGTTATTAATGTAGGCAGTAGTGATTCTGCTGTTATGTGCTGGAGTGCATCTTGCTGTAGAATTATTTGGTTTCGCTCTTCCTCGGGGAAACCATTTAACTCGTTTCTTAAGAGATCCAGTATTTCAATATACTTGGCAGTGTTTAAATGACCTTCGTACACGTGGACTAACACTACATTATTTCTCATAATTCCGCACCAAACGTTGAAAGAAAATCTTACTTGATTGTTAGTTCCATGAACACGAACAGGATTCACTCGAGACCAATAATGGTTATTGTGGCGAATGTACATGCCATTATTGCTGAAGTTGGTTTCGTCAGACCATACAATGTTACTCAAAAAATTAGGGTTTCGGTCAATTTCTCCAAGCATGTTTTCACAAAATTGTAATCGTCTCTCACGATCCCCAATATGCAATTTTTGCACCAACCGACCTTCACGATAGCATTTATACTTATACTTTTTCAGCACTTTAAGTACGCGAGTGTGGGTTGTTCCTAATTCTTCGGCAGCATCTCTTGAATCTTGAAGCTTGACTTGAAGCCTTTGGAAATGATTCAAAGTATGTTAAAACACTTAGTTCAAATTGAAATAGTTTTGCTGAATAGTTTGCCGTCTCTTCTTGAAACCACCCGTATTCTTTAAATTTTCTACCATTCTTTTCAATACGAACCGAGTTGGTGCCTGTCGGTCTTGATATCTCTCTCCATACCACCGCAGAGCTAGATTCACGTTTTTGTTATTTAAAAAATAAGCTTCCATTAAATCAAACTGTTCTTGATAAGCCATTTTCACCGTGAGACAACATGTGAAATGAGTTGTAAAAACATGTGAATAACAACTGTGACAATCAAATTATCAAATTATAATCTAACTTTCCATATTTAAATTACCTCATACACGCAGCTACGAGTATGTCGCAAAGGAGTCTGCATTACAAAAGATGGATGTTAGTTAAAGAGCTTTAACTTGACTCATTGAATTTGTAACTTCAAATTTCCTGGTTTTCCTTTCATTTAATTTATCATGTTTGTTAGAGAGATTTCATCCTTATAATTGACCCTAACGATCGATGCAATAAAAGTACAGGGTATAATTTTTTCAGATTTCCGGATTCCGGTTCGATTCCCGGGTGTGGGAGAAGAGAATTTTCGAAAATCTTTGAATGCAGTTTGCTTTCTATTCAAAAATAAAGGAATGTTTCCTTTGAGTAAAATTTTCTATCTGCAGTATTAAGAGTACTTTCCCTCCAGGTGGCATTACGAAATTCCACCCTGTATACTACAGTTGGTATCAAGTTTATATTATAAGTATTGTGTTTTATGTCATTGCTCATCTAAGCTTCGGGATTTCCCGATTTATTCTAGACTCAAACAGACAGTCCCGAAGCACACGGGTAAAAACATAAACATCAATTTTATTTGTGGTAAATATGATTGCTTCATGAAATAAAATCCTACTAACAGAACGCCTGCCGTTTTCCGCTACGAGTTCTGGCACTATATTAACCACATTTCCAGATATGTTCAAGTTCCATCTAATAGGGGCAAACCTGCTGCCATCAATCGTGCATAAACCTCCTATTTGTGTAATATTGTTTATGGTAAAGAGTAGTGAAGCTACGGGAAAGAAACTGGAGCTAGTAAATAATGCCAGTGCTGGCTTTAGACTGTTTATTATTCTGAACAGAAGATCATAAGGTCCAGGGTCCGAACAAGCAGGGTTGCACAATGTGACAAGAGTGCATTGTGATTGAACTTTGGTCACGTACCGAACGTGACTTTGTAGTATCTTTGTAGTAACCAATTACTGACACGGCATTGTAGCCTTCTTGTGGAAAATGCAGTTCAGCAGTATCAACACCGCTTACTTTGTAGCCACAATTAAGTTAAAAGTAGTGACCGATAAACTAAAACTGCCACTGAGTCAAGTTAATGACGATTTATACAATACTTTTTTCCTTATTTTGGGTACATAATTACGGCGACCGATCAAGCTATGCAAAACCAAATTAAGCTGACCTCTCTTTGTGCGGCAAGCTCATAAAAAGCGAAATCAGGAGCCCGTGGCTAAATAATAACAGCCGCTCAGGGTCGATCTTTAGGTTAAGCCGTGCTTGCCTAGGTTTGTCTGTGGATGGGTGACCACCCATTACATACCGGGTTTTCTCCGTGCCTTGGAAAGCACGTTAAGCCGTTGGTCCCGGCTGTCATTTGCAGATCTTTGGCAGTCGTTACAGGTAGTCAGTGACCCAAAAACTGACAATCAATCTTACCAAGGGGTATCGTATTGCCCAGTACTAACTGGGTTGTGGAGGTCAGATAGGCAGTCGCTCCATGTAAAATAGTTTCAGCTGCATCCGGTTAGACTGGAAGCCGACCCCAACATAGTTGGGAAAAGGCTAGACAGATGATGGTTGTATAGCTTGATGTGAGGCTTAATGTGTCGCCGTGTGTGTCTACCCAAGCGTGAATTTTCAAACTAGTAACTTTGGCACCTTGTTGTGAGATAGGGGCCTTCTGGCCTCGTACAAGACCATTTAGTTTAATGTGACTTATTTATGTTTTTTTTTGTTCTCTTTTTACTTTGTTTTGTTTTATTGTTTTGTCCTGGGCGAGTCTAATAAATTGCTTTTTTTCATTTTTTACTTGCCAATTTAAACGATACTAAATCGCGTTTGGCAAGGACCTAAGGTTCTCCTATCCATCAGCCCGCACATGGCCCGCGTGATGGATTACGGCCCACCTTATATCTCAGAGTGAAGGCCTAGAAGTGGGCACAGTTTATGCTGATTATGCTAATGCTGTCTTTCTCCTGAACTTGAGGCGACTACAGGAGCTAACTTAGCAACTCTATTTGTGGTGGTTCAAACTTCGTTTGAAATACCGTTAGATTAAAGTTCTAATCAGCTTGCACTATAAAGTAGTTGTTACGTCAGTCACTGCGGGCCGAATAGTGCGAAATGAGTGGTTTTTTGCGATTTACAAAAAAATCTATTGATTGGACTAAAAAAATAAAACACTATCATGCTAATATATTGCTTGTAGAATTATTTGCCAAAAAATCAAAATGATTGCATGTATTTTAGTATGGTTTTTACTCGTTAAAAGCAATTTTTAGAGATACTAAAATATATACTAAATATACTAAAATTAGTTGTATTATGTTTTCAAAATACTGTCATACTAGCATATATCCTGAAGAATATCATATATTTTTTTGGTTTTCATGGAATCATGCTTTTTGCATTATAAAACTCGCGTTTAGCTCCCTAATAGAACGACTGGTTTATAATATTAATATCAGATTTAAATAATAATAATACCTACATCCCATCCTCGCTTTTCCTACGACTATGTAGCTAATTCGGCTAACCCATTTTCGCAATGAAGGAACTTGCATAGTGCGGTCGTTAGAATACTATTCTGGTAATGGCATTGTGTCTTGTAACAGGAGAAAGAAGCTATCGACTTTGGCCGATCGAGATGGATTATACCGTTTTTGTCATTTGGAAAACACACGAGTCGTTTCTAACCAGGGTTTCTAATTTTTGTTTTACGTAAATTCCATTTCCAACTTAGAAAAACCAGCAAGCAAAGTTACAGAATCCCTAAACCAGAAGGTTGACTATTACTAAAAGATTCACGACTTCACCTTGACTGGCGCTGATTGATTGCTTGGTCAAAACGTTCAAGGGCCTAAGAGGTAGTCATTAAATCTCCTGTAGTCTTCATTAATTTTATGAGTCTGAACATGGTCTAAACTAACTGTTTTAACGACGGCAACGCTTAACTATTGTTTATGTCAAGCTGGTGTGAAGGTGTTTCACTTGTCTTCCCACAATTTATTTACATAACATCACGCCTGTAATGCCCGAAGGGGTAAGGCAGAGGTGAAACTAATAGTAGGTACACCAACATTTCGCCAGTTGTGTTTTAAGTCCTATGTAGTTGGAGGCGAGCCTATTGCCATCAACCGGGCACAAATCCAGACTCTGTGGCTTCTACTGAGAAATTCCTAATTGAAAAATCCAATAACACTTCGCCCGTCCCGGGAATCGAACTCAGGACCGTATGCTTAGCAGTAGCGCTTGCGACCGCTCGACCAACGAAACACAATTTTATTTATTTAGTTAAAACACACTAGTTTCTGATTGTGTTCAAATTTCAGGATTGCTAAAGGGATTCTTATCGACTCTTCGTGGAGTATAAAAAGTGTAAAAAACGTCTTAACGAAGCCGAATGGCACTTGTTTTTCCCGTCATTGCGATCATTATTTTGTTCCACACCATACCTGGGAACCTTCTAGTTACGGAGATATTGGGGGTCAAAGTTCCAACATTTTGACAAGTTTTTTTTTAATAAAAAATTTTTATGTACGATTTTTACTTTAAACACCTTCACGACCCTCGTACTATTCAATCCATCCATCAGCACAATGTTTTGAGTGCGTTACATTGATTTCTACCAAAAAAAACATGATTTTTCACCCCAAAAAAAAAAGTCGTTTCTCACCAATAATTTTTGCGTAAAGTTACTTGGTTTGATGTACAGAATGCTTGGTTGACGGCTTCGTGATGAGGTTGTTTACACCCTGTATACTGTTACATTTAGTAAAGGCGAATTTGATATTAGGTAGCTTTTCACTTAACTTCATTTTAGGTGTAGGCGTAGCAATTAATTTCTGAATGGATACAAAACAGCTTCCATTTTTAATTAATGTTCTTAAGATGTCGCTATGTGAGTTGCTTCTTAATGTGCCATTAATGAATTAAATATAAAGTTTCCCTTTGAGCGCGTATTTTCCTATACTAAATGATTAATTAATGCAGTATCTTCATGCACATGTACTGGCAACATGTAATCGGCACAGGCGTAAGGCCTGCAAACACATTGTCTTGACAACTGTGCTATCACTTAACGACCTCGAACATAGGTACACGCGAACCATATGTGCTTGCCTTTCGTGGGGACGTGTCGAATTCCCACTCACGTAAAGTATTCATTATTATTAAAGATAAATAATAAAACATGAGTTTGTTTTGGGGGTTTGTCTCCCAAAGAATACGCATCATCTTGCTCTTTTTAACAGTGATGGGACTTCCAATGTCCAAAGGAAAAATGGTTTCATTAGCAATTCTTGATTGATGGACTATTAGCAGACTGGAGGATGTAGCTGCGTTTATATTCATATTTATAGCCTCATATGGTACCTAAACCTATATGGAATGGAATTTGTGTCATTAAATACAATTCTCACTCTTTATTTAGGGTTTCAACCGTACTCTGATATTGCGTGGGTGTAGGTACTCTATAATGTACAAAAGCAATAGAGTACGCTAAAGTAGTCTATTAATATTGCCCTGTAATTTTGAATTGAATTGAATGAATTTCTGCCACTTCTGCACTCGTTGGGAGTCTTTACAGTCAGGGCCAGGGCAATTTTTGAGACCGCTTCGCTTGCTTTTTCACACAGTTGTTTTAAAATGTAACCATACGTAGCTCTGCTCTGCTAAAAATATCGATATAAAAGTTTACAATTACGTTTGTTTAAAGTTTCAACCTTATGAATTTGCACCTACCAATCGTGCCCATTAGTGTAGGTAATCTAGTCACCCATCGAAAGTAGTACCTCTGTTTAACCTTTCGATCAATTTAATATTTTTTTAATTCGTCAATGCCTACTTCGATTTTTCTACAACAATGGATGGGTATTTAGTATTGACCTAAAAACATCACTGTGGCATCAAATTGCTCTCAAATGATATCATAATAACAGTCAATATTGTCGATGACGTCGATGACATATTGCAAAGGAATCTCGGGTAAGTTGTGGAAAATCTGATTAGTCCGCTCTGAGGACAATAGGCCTTCAAAATCACTTCATTACAAGTAACGATGCATTTAGAAAAGGACTTTTGAAAAATTAGTCAAAAGAGCGAATTTATGAATATTATTGTCATAAATGCCGTGGGTGTACCACTAGGTACACGTCTGCCTAACCCTTCGGGGAAATCAGGCGTGGTGTTATGTTATGTAAAAGCCATGTTATGCTAATTGGGTTTTGGTTTTTCCCTTGAGCATTTCTCAATTTGTGCCCGGTTGATGGCATTTTGATCCTTTACTTAACTTGTGAAATGTACGTGAAGAATGGGTAACATATCTGCCGAAATTTAAGCCACCCCCTGACCATCGTTATATGTATATTGTACCAAAATGGAAAAATAATAATAGGGCGTTATATTATTGTAATTAATACTTATTGTCTTCTCCTTTAGACTGGCGGAACTTAGTTTTTGATTTTAATGTTTTGCTTGGTTGCTATAGCTAAACTCGTTTCATGAGAATTTATTTTTTGTCCCATCTCAACGAATATATGCATACAATTGTAATTATAAATTTAATTGTAATTTGTCACGATGGATCAGAATATTTGTTTCTGAGGTTCACTTTGGGGTACCCGGCACATGCATACATTACGTTAAGTTTAAAACTTTGTAGAATTAGCATTTATACGTTTAATAAAATCTTTTGCCAAAATGAAGAAAATATTGAGTTCATTATCGCTCGACATTTTTTAATTTCGGGCAAATGGAAATCTCTTCGAAGATATAATGCGAGGGTCTTACCAAATCGTAGGTACTGGATGAACCAAAAGAATGAAGATGACAGAAGATTCAAGCCGTTCTTTTAATAAAAACGTCACAGGACAGTTACCTACCCAACTAGAACTGCGTTTACAGACCGAAACAAATTATGACGCTTTTTGAACATCATCATACTTATACTACTCATCGCCCAAATCATTGCCCTGCCACACGTCCCATATATTTTTTAATTTAGTGATTAGCATCCAATAAGCTAGTTCGAGCGGATCGAATTCAGGCGCATGTAAATTGAGTAGGTTTGTGTAAATTATGCAATTCCGCATAGTATAGCAAAACAATGAAACACTGACCTAGATTGTGTTGTCTTTGAAAATGTGAACGTAGTCAGATTTACATAGACTTGTGTACCTAACACGCCTGGTTATAAATGGAGATAAGCAATGTAAAAAGGATACGTACGAAGACCTTATGAGTAGTTCCTCTGTTATATGATCGAACTCTTTCATACTTTTTACTTAATAGTGGATCTCTATTTATCTGTGGGTAATCAAAATGGGTGGCACGATTACCAGCACTTTCGGTTGTTCTGAAACCTAGCTTCATCATCTCCTTGGTCTACGTCTTCTTAGACTATTGCCTTCTTTATATTATCTGTGGTTCTACCAGCAAAGAGGTCAAGATATTGTAAAATTCTAGTACATAAGTAGTAGGTAAGTAGTTGAAAGCATAAGTATGCATTAAAAATGCGATGTGCGTAAGGGTTGGGTGAATAAAACATACACAATATATTAAATCATTCTGTAACAAACAAAACAATCTGAGCATTCTTCTTCTTCTTCTTCTGTTGATCGCACGACGAATGAGACCTCTCTTGGCATTCACCGCGTGCCTTATGATTCATCTTAACACATATAGGCTACGCAGTGAACGCGAGGAGTAGGACTGCTATCTTCACATTATTCTTTCTTCAAATACCTTCCGAATACTTCTAACTTGCTGTTATAACAACTCCAAGAAAATAGATAACACTAAACACCTGATTGTTTTCGAAGGCAAGGCGACAAAACGTGATATTGCTATAAGTTTTTACAAGGCGCCTCAAATGACAAAGTGTGATAAATGTGAAAAAAAATACGATTAAACAAAAGGAACACATACATCTAATGAAAAGTGTCAATTAAACACTAAAAAAATCTGGGCTCTCCAGTGAAGACTATGAACCCCTTCAGGAACTCAAAGCAAAATTCACTTACAGATCTCATAATAAAAATAATAATGTTTGTGTCGTGTCCTTGTCCTTGACCTTTTAGCTTAACGGCACCCCCATCGCTTCGAACTTATTAAACATCCCACAAAAGTAACGAGTTTGTGGGGGTTTATGAAATCTAGGCCAATAAGGGGAGGGAGGGGGTGATAAAGTGAACGAATATGATGTAAATATTATTCAGTAAACAAATTACGAGCTACATTAGTTCCACTTCAACTGATAAGAATCTTGGAAAAATTGGAATGGGTTCAAGTTTGACGTTTTTTGTTAGAAGACAAAAGAGCCGAACATTCTTTCGATATATCTTTTTTTAGACCGTTGTCGAGTCAATAATGAGTAGAGATACAATTAGTGGGTAGTCGGACATAAATCATGAACTTGGCATAGAATATGACCCATGTTAAACCAACTTCAAAAAAGGAGGAGGTTCTATGTTCGCGTGTCTATATTTTTTGTGTATGTACACCGTTTTCTCTATGATTATTTTTACTGGGTCGATTTACATGATTTTCTTTTATTTAGGAGAATAAGAAGAAGATAGAGAAGACCGCGCGGTGTCCCATAATTATATTAACTAGTCGTAATATTTTTCTTCTTTGCGTATATTGATGAACGCCTAGTTGCAATGAGGTGTTTTCAGGGCCGACTTCCAACGAAAAATTATAGATGGCGCTGTGCAAGAGGGAGTGTAATTTTTTTTAGCTATAAGGATCTGGCATTCATTGCCTTTTAGAACTAATATACTGACCAATCGAAAGTGTTTGATCAGTGTGACCAGGATTCATTTGAAGTCAGATTACATTCTAGACATTAGTTGGAAGAGAGCACGGGGGGGACACTGCCACTGCAAAATGGAGTTGAGTCAAGTGGTAGTTCTCCTCCCGTCTTTCTTGTCTGTTTTACATCCGGAAACCTCGTTAATTTTAGTGCTGTGTTTTGCGAAGTAGACGCTTTCAGATTTTGTGTTATATAGTTTACTGTTAAAATGAAGAATCTATGAAGGCAGATGAACAGACAGTCAGATAGACTAGACAGATGTGTGGAAAAGGTCGCGACTGGAACATGCCAAACAGCTATTCAAGAAATCAAATATTCTAATTTATTGTTGGTGCAAGCCAAGAAACCAGATTTTAGCAGGGAAGCTTACATTCGACAGTGAGGATGAAACTATGTATATTGTATGCTCAACATTATTATGATTATTAAACATCGCCATAATAAGATCAATAAATGACGTAAATATTAACATTATCATCGTTTTTATTTTGTGCTGGCTTTAAAAAACATTCAATTTTGTAAACATTAGCTGTATTTGTTTTTTTTTGTGTAAATTTGTAAAGATCAAGAATGAAACACGAATCGCTATGTAACAAATACAAAATGTATATAAAACTGGTTTTTATATGGCCAACATTTCAAATTACCCGCCTACCTATAGAAATCATATTCAATAAGATATAGATGTATTATACCTATGCACGCACCTATAGATTTTGGGATTAGTTCCGCGGCTATAGTATCAGATGGCGACACCGTCTAATATAGTTGTCAAAAATTCACGAGAGAGGGCTCTCTATTCCATATATATTACTACACTCTTTGGAAGTGAGTGCGGGAATACCGACTTACATTTATATAAATCACAATAAGTGAAAATATGACTTACTTAGCAGTTTGACAACGTAATCCTTCATGGATTACGATATGTGATCAGAGTGTTTAAAATGTAGTGTACATAAACTGGGATATTTTCTTATTGAAAACCGCTCATCTAACTTCATTGCTTTCATCCAAACAGATCGTCGATTCCTGTCTTGTGTTATTTTGTAACGCCCGACATGTTTGCACCCAGGCTCAATAAAATACCCATATTATAACAAGGAGAATATAATACTCCATTAACGTTTTATTCAGATTACTGTCAAGCAAGCAAGAAAAGAACAAATAAAGAACCCACATACATTTACTAGCCATATTGTATAATATTTTTAAAAGGCAAGGAATGCCAGCTCCATATAGCAAAAAAAAAATACACTCCGTCTTGCAAAGCGCCATCTATAATTTTTCGTTGGAAGCTGGCCCTGAAAACACCTCATTTGAAATGAACACATGACAAGAATTTGTGTGGGATACCAGAATTAAAAAGTTGGTGGCAAAAAATGCCAACGAAACAAACAAAACTTGTCGACTTCCGAAAGTAATACAGGTAAAGTAATTTTTCACTTTTCGGAAAACGGCTTCATTTGTTTTTTTCAAAAAAGTTTTGTTTTTTTTTCGCAATTTAAGATTGGTATATCTACATCCCAATGCCTGCACTCTTCAGAGCACGTTACAAAACAGTTTTGAAACTGATTTTCTATTTCATCTCTGTACGCAGCTCCAAAAAATATACTTAGTTGTAGTTGCATTTCGTGCGCAATCGCAACACGCATAGATCAAGGGTGCATTGTACAGGAACAATAGCCGCGGGGATGCAGCTGGCGGCCCTTTTGTTGCACCGAGAGGGGTGCGACAACCCTATGTCCCGCGCTATTACACTAGATACAATTATTGTCAGCATTCATAGTAACCAGTTTCTAACTAGACTGCTTTTTGTGTAAATACATGGTGTAATTATCTTGATATAGGTAATTCTTTTCAGTACCTATACGTAGAAAAAAAATTACGTAGACATAGAACAGCACTAAATGTACCTACTTACCTACTGCTCATTTCACCAGCTTCTAGTAGCACTGCGTCAGCAGATTATTGTGGAAGTATCAAAATAAATAAATAAAATTAATAAAAACATAATACTTAAATTGTCACTGACTACTGACTACTACTCACAAATATTGCTCGCACAAAACCAGTAGGCGTTTTAAAAAGTTTAGAAGATTTTGATCGATATGTAGTCGTTTAATATGAAACAATGTAAACTCTTCGGTTAGAACTTGTCGTCTCCGATTTTTTTTTTACAGAGTATGAAAAAATTAACATTTACATGCATTAGTAACGTTTTCGTTGCAAAACCCTGAACTTACAGTTTAAAGCATGCGAACGATAGTATCTCTAAGGGCAGATAGCTCACAAAAATAGCACGCACGTTACATTGTGATAGCATTCATTCGTGGCATGAATCACATATCGATCGGCTGATAACATCTCAACTTGCAGGTCGTTCACTTTACTTTTTGAACTCAACTTACGAAATATTATTGCATTTAGTAGAAAGAAAAGGCCAGTAAACTTAAAATGTCACTTATATTAAGCAGAAGCCAACCTCATAGGATGACCTGCGAGATTATTAAATAAACTCTGTTTTAAGCTTTCACGGTTTAAAACTAAACTTATATTGTCACTTACGGGATATCTTTCGTGATTATTGTTTATTTTAAGCTCCCGATATTATATACGACGCTGTTGCAAGCGCCATGATCGCGGGTTAACTGGAGAATGCGGGTGCAAGAATAATCACGGAAGATATTCCGTAAGTGACATTTTAAGTTTAGTTAAGAACCGTGATAGCTTAAAACAGTATTTAAAAGGCCAGTATTTTAAAAATACAAAGAAAATAGTAGGAGTTTTGAAAGGAAGAAGTGCTTGTGTCTTAACAGTTGAATCAAAATGTCTTAATCCAGATGAAAAAGACGATAAAGTCAATTTTCAGCAATCTTTTTATCTTCAATTCCTAATTTATCTCGACTCGTGTTAAGGTTACAAATGATGTACCTATCAATTACTCGTTGGAAGATATAAAAAATGAATTTAATAGCAACTCGTCGAGCAACGTATCTGTATGCAAACACGACCTTCCAGCGTTAACGATGACGTCATCGACACAAGATTGACGTTCAAGAATTGAATTTTGATTGAGTTTTTTAGGTTCATGAATGTTGGATCACTGAATTTGAATATACCGGTCGAAAGTAATGAGATTTCATTTCCATGTATTAGGTTTAATTCGAGTTGGGGTAGGACAGCTTTGAAAGAGGTAGGTATCTGGGAGCTCTGAAGTCATTCATAAGTACGTTTTTTTTTATTATATCTGGGGGCACGGCAGTGCCCACGGCAGTGGAAGTATTTATGGGACTTCCGCAATTTTGACGCTATTGGTTTGAAAATTGATGAGCTAGAGAGCTGGAAATTGATATAGGGATTCCTTGTTATTATAAATAATTAAAAATAATAAAAACTTACAAAAATAAATGAAATCCCACCAAAAACATTTTCATGTAAAATGTTGCCAAGACGAGACAAACTCTACACCTTAGTCAAAATATGTGGCTTGGTCGTTTCGTTACTACCAGAACTATGGTATAACAGAAAAGTAACGAACAGTGGATACATTTTTCACCATACGCCCGTTTGAATGTAGCGAAATGGCGAAGGACTTGTAAACAGGACCAAGCGATAATAAATAAAGGTGTAACTCCAAAAATTACACTTCAAGAAGCCAAAAAAACATTGAGCACAAATGTAATGTGACTATGGGCTATTAGGCTAGCTAATAAAAGAAGGGGGAGTGAAAGTTGTTACGGATGAGTACGGCTTAGCTGGCGGGGCCAACCGCGGCCCGACTCACGCCTGGCCAGCGACGTCAGTCGAAGGCGAACGAATACGAGCTGGTACATCAATCACTTATGAGGCCTTGAACTGATTTGTTTCTGTATATGTGTACTGTCAACAACAATGGTTTTAAAGAGTTTGTTGATTGATGGGAGTAGAACTCGACTTGGAAAGTGATGAGACGACATTCTGTAGTAGCAACTTAAAAGAAATTTCAGGCGTCCGGTTTATAAGATATTGTTTTTTTTTTGTAAAACATTCCACAAAACAAAGGATAAGAAGAGAATAAAGTACAGTTAAATACAAATGTACCGTCAAAGCAATATAAGTAGAAGTCAACGCAGCAATCGCAAAAGTTTTCTACCCGGTAAAAGAAAACTAAATGTATATTTTTGACATTAAAACAGCACCCTTCAAACGAAGGGCCATAAAACAAAAACATGAGAAAGGTGGGCGGTATCACGCGTAACTGTACTAATAGAGGTTTTGATTGATCGGCGTACCCCTCCGGAAGGCGGCGGTGGTCGGTGGTCGGTGGACTGCCTGAGTAATGGCACTGCACTCTCCATGGTGAAGGAATGTAAACATTGGATACCTGCCACCCCTACCACCTCACTTATTCATAAAACGCTTACGGCAGATTTTGTCAAGTAAAGAAACAGGCGTGTTGTATTGCTGTTGCGTTGATATTGCTAAAATTTGAAGTCTACTAGCAGAAGTAGGAAACGTGTTACACGTCTAACTAGTTTTCCCAGTTAACCCTCCTTTTGGGCTTCACCGCAGTCGGGTAAAAATATGGAAGCCTTTCTTTTTGCAACGATGCACTCCAAAATGAAGTCTTTAAAATGAAAGCATATACACCCTGTTTGTGTAGCATAACTTTCAGATAACAATTTGTTATGTTGTTTTTATTATATAATTTCATCAACGAATGACGCCTGATTTATACAGGGTGTCCAGCAACAAATGGATAACCTTGAAATGGCCCATAGCAGAACCCATGGCCATTCAGAAAAAAATACGAGAAAAACTCTAAGATACAGAAGAAAGAAAGAAAAGAAGATAAAGAAAAGAAAAAGATAAAACAGAAAAGATAAGATTAAATAGAGAAAGAGAGAGAGAAAGAGAGAGAGAAAGAGGGAGAGAAAGAGAGAGTAGATAAGATAGAGTTTTAGTTTTTTTTATAATATAGAGTTTTTCTCGTATTTTCTCATATTTTTAGGGCCTGCATAAGAATGGCCCCCCATTCTTATGCAGGCCCTACATCTATTTCATTTTTTTGCTTCAGTAATTTTTTCTCCTTGTCTACATTGATAGCAATAATTCACTTTTTAATTATAAATTGTACCATTATCAAATCTACTTGAAACCTTATTTAAAAATTATTAGTCACTCATGTCATCATCTGCCTAGCTTTTTCCCAACTATGTTGGGGTCGGCTTCCAGTTTATTGGTCACTCATGTATGTTTACATTTTTTTTACCCAACCACTGTATATACAGAAAAAACAGATGAGAAGTTTGGGGTCTAGATTTAGTTTGATGTGCTGACATTTTGGTAAAAATTGTTTTTGGGTCGATGGAAGATTTCACCGTGTATTTACGTGATTCAGTGTATCTGTCTATAGACATCAAACATCTCTTAATTTCACAATTAAGGACAACGATCTATGTAGCAGTGAGCACGGGGAAGGTACTTAGCGACGTCATCGCAAGCGGAAGTGTCGGAGGGGCTTCCCTCTCACAACCCTCACTGCGTCTGTTAAATGACACGGCTACGTAATCACCACTCAGCACCGACGCCTTATTTACGTAAAGCAGTCTAGCGGTATACTCGTAGCCGCTAAACTGACGGGGAAATGGCCTGTGAAAATTGTAGCCGTCAATATAACCTTAGAATTGTTATTATCTTTGCAAAGTTGTTTTGTTAAAGTTTGGCATTAAATGTTGAAGTTTTTTGGGAATTAATAGAGGGTAGTTTTATGTTTTGATTAGGTCGGTGAATCGGTTTTGATTAAGGTTTTACTGACGTATTTCTTCTGCATGACAATTTTCGGTCTCAACGTAACCCTAATTCAATAGCTAGCAGGCTAGGTACGTGCGCGAACACGGAGCGTGCAATACCCGACCCAATGTAATAAGTACCCACAGCGCCATCTCTCGGGGAATTGGGTTACTAATTAATACATAGACGTGCCAGAAGTTTTCGGTGGTAATTTTGGATTGCGAGAACCGATTTTAATATTTTTTTTGTTTGAAAATAGATACGTTCAGGATAATAAAATATGGAAACGAAGTTAAAAAAATGCTTGCATATACGAATATACTACAAACTTAGTCCAAAAATTATTTTGTACAACTTTTTGTCTTTTTTGTACAAAAACTGTTGTTTCCATCAAGTTCAAAATGATTTTCCTAGAAAGTCCTTATAAAGTTCTACTTTTCAGATTTTTATCATATTTACTTTTTTTAAAGTTAGAGGGGGGGGGACACATTGTTAATTACTTTTGGAGCGATTATTTCCGAAATTTTTGATATTATCAAAAAATGATTTTAGGAAACCCCTATTCATTTTTAAATACCTTTCCAACGATATATCACACGTTAGGGTTGAAATTAAAAAAAAATCACTTCCTACTTTACATATAGGGGGGCTACCCTAATAAAATATTTTTTTTTCCAATTTTTATTTGTCGGCGTGATTGATATACATATTGGTACCAAATTTCAGCTTTCTAGTGCTAACGGTCACAGAGATTAAGCGAGGACGGATAGACGGACGGACGGACGGACAAACATGGCGACACTATAAGGGTTCCTAGTTGACTACGGAACCCTAAAAAGGGGGATGAATGTTTCAATTGTTTCTTTACATTTAATGAAATCTACAAACATAGCAGAAAAAAAAATATAAACATAGCTAACATCACGGTCACATTTGTTAGGCTTCAATTGAATTGTCAATTGGTGCAAGTCGAAAATACTTAAAAACCAATACATTTGTGAAGCTAAAGTTATTTTTCACTTTTTTGTTTGAATTCTGTTTTATTTTTTGCAATAAAGTTTTTTGTTTTTCCATTTTTAGTTTTCCCAGACAAATATTTGCCATAAATTTATTTGACATTGTTAAAAATACATGTCATGGTAATAGGCGTATCCCCAATATATGGAACTTAACATACCTTTTATTTTTTTCGGATGGGAAATCGTTAAATTACCCCTCCCGCTCTGGGCCGAGCGGAAGGGAGTGTCAGACTTTTACTGACTAAAACCCATCCATGTTCCTTCTTAGCCCTTTGTGTTCCGGGGCCACGGTATCTCTTTCAAACAGTCTCGCAGCCCCGGCAGGCATCGGACCTTGCAAACCCCTTCCTATTGCTGACTCTCTTTGAGGCGCGCGTGAAACACGAACGCGTCAACTTAACATACCTAACTGTCGAAATCTGGGTGTATTGTACACATCTGCGTACCCCCTCAGAGCATACAGGCGTGATGTTACGTCATGATGTTGTATAAACAATAAACATCCAAGCGATTTCAGCAATCACGGCAGATTTGCCGTCTATTTTTGAAGAGTTCTATTGTATATCTCCGAAGATCAGCAGCAGATGTTCCCAAAATTTAAATGGGACTACACGGGAAGCACCAGCTTTCAAATAAAAAAAATTCTAAGGGTTACCTTAGAAATTTTATTTTTTTTTATACAAAAAAACCTCTTTTTGGAAGTCGGATGACGACGAAGAAAGACGACAAAAATAAAATAAAATTTAAATGGGTAAGTGACATTGGAACCTCTGTCGTCCGAATAAGTTAGTACATAACTATTGAATGATTAATAAACTGGTGCTCGCTGAATGATTCAATTACGTATTCCATTACGTTTTAGTCACATCGTGTCATCCTTGAGCATCCATTAACCGATTAAAATTTGATGTATACTCGGTGTACTTCAAAATCGAAGAAAGAGGTTCAACGTCCCCGGCGCCACGCGACTTCACCCCATCGGTCCCCTAACCGTTATTATTAACATAAAAAACCGGCCAAGTGCGTGTCGGGCCACGCGCAGAGTAGGGTTCCGTAGTAGCCCGTTATCACAATATAGGTAGAACGATTCTGTAGGCAACTACTTCATCTTGGTCACTTTTAAGGATTTATTGTAAGGATTTTGTATTTGGTACAAAATTATCTAACACCCAAGTTCAACGACTATTACTGCTTAACTTATAAAGTTATCTTAACCGCTATAAGTTATTTTCCTTAAAAGTTTATGAATTGCACTATCATCATGAATTTTTACAGACTTTTCAAACCAGCAGTTTAGCTTTTAGAAGGGGGGCGGGGACTGGAACAAAAATTTGCACTCTAAAGGCTAATATTTCGTAAATGGAGCATTTAATCGAAAAATTGTTTTAGCAACCCCTAAGTCATTTTAAAAGACCTATTCAATTCATCCCTACTTTACATGTAGGGGAGCTACCAACAAAAAAAATATTTTCCAAAATTTTATTTTACCACTTTGTCGACGTAATTGATATACACACCCCTACAAAATTGCGCTTTCTAGTACTAACGGTCTCTTAGCAAAACCTCGAACAGACGGACGGACAGACGGACACATGAGGAAACTATAAGGGTTACTTGTCAAGACTACGGAACCCTAAAAAAGTTGCTCTAAAGTGTGCTAAGGTCGTCCGGTTTTTAACAAAAGAAGGGTCCTATACAAATTCATATTAAAAATAGGTGGGACGTATTTTATTGGGTGGCAATCCGATATATGAGTGTGCTTTTCTATCGAGGGTGTATCTGGACCTTTTTGGGGATGGAGTAATTAATATTTAAAACTAATAGGAGGATGGAGCTTGATTTAGGGCCAGATGATGAACGGGACATCAATGTTATAGAGAAGTTTAGTGTTTGTGCATTGTAAGTGCGTTATAATGACGGCAATGAAGCCAAATAAGAACAATGTAAGGAATGGGCGCTCCTTAAGCATCCGTGTCACGTGTCATCAAAGTTAAATGTTGAAAGTTATATAAATATGATATTTTAGATATTTCTGAAGACTCGTGAAGCAGATCTTTTGACCGCACTTTTTTGAAATGTTGTATCCGGGATCAGAAAGTTGTGACACCCAAGAAGAAAATCTTTCAACATGGCTCAGAAACAGTGAGACTTGTCTTCGTTATTGAAATGATGATGTTCAAATCCAAAACTGGTTAGGAAATCCCGTCACAAACACGTGAGTACTAACACTTCGGTCGAAGGTCTATTCGTTCACAAAAATACACGTGGCACACCCTCAAGTGGGTACATATTACGGACCTTGGTAATTGTATGCATTAATCCGTATGTTGATTCCACTGATAAAAAGACAATCGAGTCACTTTGCTGGTCGCTAGGAGACTATTTTCATAAACACATACGGGGGAATTCCTTTGCCGTGTCCATGGTTAGCCTTCCCATAGAGTGTTAACTCTACCAACCCCTCGAGTTTCGTGGTAATGCTTATAAATAAAAGTAATCATGGTGACGACTATAATATCACATTTAGTTCAGTTGAAGGGGTTCCTGAGAATATTAGTCATGTGCTTACACATACTAACAAGTTTTGTCGTCAGTGCCGTTTAATATTAATTTACAAAAATATAGATACAATAAAACTTAATTTTAAAGTAATTTCTAAACACCGACATGCACTACAACACATTTAAGCTTTACATTTCGCAATTTGCAACAAATAGGAAGATGCAAGAGTGTGAAAAAAATACGACAAAGTTTAAAACGGTATTTGACGTCAACGAAATTATAACTACATAAGTACTTAAATAAAGAGAATAATATGACATGCGAGTTTCACCTATATTTCAATTATTCGAATTACCAAATGTTAATAAATTATTTCGTCTATACCCAATGAGCCTTCAAACACTACGATCAATTCTCATGCTTCGTTTACTAAAACCTATCCAGTAAGTAGCTGACACGACTTGTTATGGCTTCTTTATTGCCCGATATAAACTCGAGACAAGTACACATAAAACCAACCGATACTTCATTGAAAGCCCCTAGTTATTATATTACCGAAATACATTCGCTGTTCAATTTATATTTTAACTTTCTAAAACTTTCAACTTTACCACAAAACGAGTTAGTGGAGTCTCTAAACTTTCGAAAACTGGTCTCTGGACTATTCTAATGCTAGTCGTGAAATTTGGACAACAAGGGAGCATGGGGGACCGTGGGAGATGGGGCCCTGTCATAATTTCCAGAGCGAGCCACCCCGCGCAGCTGTCGCGACTTTCGGATTCGACGGATCGATTGTTTGATTCACGACTTTCATTGTTCCTATTCGATTGTTTGTCGATCCGAGACTTTTTGTGACCGAGACTTGTGTGAGTATCAGCATTATTATTAACTAGACGACAGAGCCGTTAATGGGCGTCGTTACGGCTCCCCATGTCGAGCCCAAGTGTGAAATTATAGCTGTGATTGAATTTGGTAATAATCACGTGAACGTATCGATTTACAACTAAACTACTCCATAGAAACGAACGTATTTAATTTTGTAAAATGAAAAGTTTGACTTTTAATTTTTTTTTTTAATATTTTAAAGTTTCTTTTGTTTATTTTAGTAAAAGGGCATTCTTTTCATAGGTGTTGTAAAACTTTGACAATGTTAAATAATAATTACGAGCCATTTGCACCACAACCGGTTTTAGGATTACACGCATCAGAAGCCGGTTGCATACATCAGGAACGGGACACAATAGCTGTTTTAATGCACTCTATTAAATATGCAGATACGTTGCGCGTGCGAATAACGCATGAGAGTTTTAATCCTAGACAAAGCGGGTTGGATTAATCATCCAAAATATGGGGTGTTTTTTACTCGACCGTTGTGCTATTGAACTATAGCGTAGGGGTCGTTGTACGCAGCTGCGCGGGCGCGGATCAAATTGATAGGTCCGTGCATATGTCGCGGGCAGGCGCGTGCGACGCTCGTCACGCAACGTGCGGGCCGGCTGCACGTATTGTAATGATTTGGTTTACTAATCTCATGAATATTGCAAGTTTTCGTATGAATTTCTTATGATAACATTTTGATTATTTCGATAACCGTTATGACTGAAGTTGGGACTATAAAAACATTTAATTATTGTTCCACAATAAAGCTATATATATGGGATAACATTGCTTTTTACATTTTTACACCGGGCGTTCATATTACAAAATTATATTTCATTAATCAGAATATTGATAAGAAATAAAATGTTAAATCTTGTTTCTTTATTTATTTATTAAAACTTTATTTGTGCATAAAGTTTCACACGTCACAACAGAAGATTTAAAAATTTATTTCGTAAAAAAAAATCTGTACAAACTAAAAACTACTGTAAACTGTACTGCGGTCTTAATGCCTTGGGCATTTTCTACCAGTCTACCTTAGGGTGATGCAGAGATAATACACAGTAGGTGCAATAACAGAAAAAAAGACTAGAAAATATTTTTAAAATAATAATAATTATTATTTTTTATTTTTTTTATTTATCGAGGATGATTAAAAATAAGCGTCGTAAAGCAATATTCGTTTGGGTTTAAAGTATCTTTATAAAGTTAAAATTGGCATGTCATCTGAATATGATAATACATAATGATAGAAGGGTTTTCAGAGATACCTACTAAGGTGCCTAATGTATTTAGGTACCTAATTAGTCAATTTGCTAAGTAATATAGTGATGTTTGTCTATTATTTTGCCCGAGTTTCTTTCAAAGAGACCGAAGACACTAAGTTCTTTTATTTAAAGGTGAACTTCAGTACAGTTAAACCAGAAAAGGTACGCGTTTCGACATTCTTTTAACTTTTATGTATCTATCATTGTGCGTTTGTATGAAGTATTCTTTTTGTCTGTACCATATATATAGATATACTTAGACGCAAGTATCACGATCCGTACGAAAACCAAACGTGCCATTTTTGGACTACCTACCATGACGTTACAATACAAACAAGTTACTATACACAATAGACTACGTTTATGTTCTTTATAAGTCTAGAATGAAGTTGTAACTTTGTTGTTTTTTAAAACAAATTAGCTTGCTGCGATAGTAGCCACGTTAAGCATAAAATACTTATGCCGCGGCATGCGAAGTAGGTGCTCTTGCATTATTTAGATAAGTCTATATCTGTTGTCAGTACTATTTCCTGTCGCAGATCTGTCGTTAAGAATAATATTTATAAAGTATTTATCTTTTATTTTTATAATTGCATAGAGTTGTTGATCTATAATTTTGTAATCATAGTGTTAAAGAATATGCTAGTACTTTCATTGTAGTAATAAGATTACAATTATTAAATCATCGCGCGTTCTTATTTCCGAAGATCCACTCGTATATCTACATAACAGCAGGTGCCAAACGAGCTTTGGAACTAAGTTTCAATCTGAGTCACTCGGTATCGAATTAACAGCAGTTAAAGTGCAAACGGGGTGGTATCTAATCGAGTGTTCGGCGTTAGATAGGCAGTGATAACGACGATAAGGCGACGGACACCCCTCGGTGGGTGTATCGTGTATCTTGTATCGATCGGTTTGTACTAGGTACTTAACTAGGTATTGTGCTGATCAGCTGTCGTTGTTTAATATTAAATTTGGAACTCCTTTTATAGTAGTTTGTTAAAATGCGCATACGCACGATTCAAAAAATAAGGTTTATAAAGTCCCTACTTAGGCTTTATCGTAACGTACAACAAGAAATTACCACAAAATTATTGAATTACGTAGCGGCTAACATGATTGTTTCTGCAAATTAAGTTGTTCAGCACGAACTGTGTTTGTAGATTTTTATTATATTACATTAGTGTCTACGTATATGTATTCTGATTCTGATCTACTCACAGTTAGTAATCGTTGTTGAAGTAATAAAATGGTGACGAGTAAAAATATTTTAAATTATTTTAACTATTCGTACTATAAAATCTCCATTGTGTTAAATCATCCAAGATTTTTTGTGTTGATAGGAGTTTAAGGGCTTTTTTATTGAAAATAATTGACGGCTTTCTCTACTTTTTTAAGTGTGGCGCGCACAAAGGTTCATATCTGCGTTCGATGAATAAATCTCATGGCCTGAAAATGTACCTATAACTGTATCTATCTATTTCCATAACTAAATAGTATGTTGAGTTATCGATAACTGCACTATCTAGTACTGATATCAATATAAGCGTCAGTTAATCAATAGTTTCGTACTTTTAGTACCGAATGTTATAATTGTTCCGTTCTGAAGTTCCGAATTTCATTTAAAATTTTTAAAATCGATCAATATAATTACCTTTTCCTAAAATATCATGAGTTAGTCCAGCAGTGGACGTTATGGGCTGTTGTTGTTGTTTATTGTTGTATTAATAGCAGTAATATACATATTACTGTGATGGTAATACCTATTTATATAATGTATAAGCATGGTAGGGTATAGTTAAACTTCTGTGCCTAAATAAATATTCGTATCGAAAAACGTATTCGTAGTTCCACGTTCAGTTCCATCGAAGAAGTGTCCATCTCAAAACCTATAGGCATTTTTAAAGACAGTGGTCTTTTAAAAATAATTACTTGTCATACGTACCGATTGATGCTTTCCTTGAAGATTATCCAAAAGTTTTTATTTTATTTCAAATTAGTTTTAAAGTTGTTTTTTTCTCTCACATGTGTTCATTTCATAACTGCTTGCTTGATTTGACATATCAAAAAATAATTTAAATAAAGTATAGTGATGAGTACTTTTCATCAAAAAAATATTATTTAAATAAGTTATTATCCGCCGCGAATATTAAAATTTAAAAATTTATAATTTATTTTCATGAAAATTAGCATAATTTATTATTCCAATTATTTATGTAAATTTCATTTTATTATGTTAATTATTGTGATACATTGCACCGGTGGGCAATCTCGAGCGCGATCTAGGCGGCTACGCCGGGCGGCGGGCGGGCGACTACGGCGCCGATGTCGTAGCGACTGCTACTACGGTCTACGCGGCTACGCGCTACGAGCAAGCATTATCGATATTATTACCTAGCGCAATTTATTGCCCTCTAAGCTCGTGACCACGCCATTATCAATGATAAGTAGTTTTATCAAGTTTTGAGATTAAAGTATAAGTTTTGTTTAAAATTTTTAGATTTTCTACCATTCGATTTCCATGTATATAATATACAGCACGCGGAGTGAGTCTTTTACGTAAAGTTCTTCAATTTTGCACCTAACGACCATTTTAACTTCCGTGTAAATAATAAAACGCGCAATTAAACTAATTCCATCAGATAAGGAAGTTTGATACATTTGGTAATGACGGTGGAATTAAAATGTAATTTAATGTAATTGCTTATAGGCTTTTTATAGACGGTTAATGACATTTTCATATACCTTTACGTGACGTAGACATAAAAAACCTGGTGTAATAAAATACAGCAGCAACGTGAAGTTTAGCATAAAATGCGTTGTTCGTATCGTAAGTCGGATACGGCGGGGATCGAGGGTGGCTGGCGAGGACGCGTCCGCCCGCGTGCGGGGCGAGGGCGGGGGAAGGAGGCTGGCGCTGTGCCAGGCGACAAGGTGAAGTGGCGGCGCCAGTGAAAGTCTTCGCCCTCAGTTACTACCATCTCAAACCCTCCCGACATCTCGCCAACCCTACGCCTATAAGTAGTAGCTACAGCCTACAGAGAAGGGCTCCGATTTGCGGACAGATTATAGCGAGGAATTCTCTAGAGAAATAGCTGGGATGAAATAAAATTGTTTTCTGCCTTAAACCTTCGGGGATATAGAAGCACAGCCTCTAAATTTCAGTATGAGATAGAATGGGATGTACAGATTAAATCTGTGAAAGTTACTGAGAAGTGAAGCGACGGACTCTTAGCATCCGTGAATGTTACTGATAAGAGAAAAAACGCACAGCGCGAGCAGTATAACATAATGAGGATGCAATCACTCGCTCTGCTGAGAAGAACATAGCAATACGGAAAAAGACGATTTCGTAGCACGATGCCTACTTTCGCTCTATGTCAACTTTTTAATGTAGAAAACTGATCTTCTGCGGCATCTGGATTTAGTGGAACTCGAACCCTTCTCCTCCAAAAAATATCCTAAATCAACGACGAAAATCTAGAATAGAGGAGAAAAAACCAACGAAGCATGTAGAAATATGAGATAATCTCAGAAGTATCTCCAGCTAGTATGGACACACGTCACCAACGATTTGACCTAGATATATTGCCGAGAAATCTCAGATGTGAAGAAATACTATCGTAATACAACATTTTATGAATACGACATCAATTCCGAATTTTAATTACTTACATATCAAGATGGCATGTGGTACTAATCATTTTAAAGATGATTTGATTTTAAAATGATATTATGGATTAACTAAAAAAGGATGAATATTAATAGGAAAATGAAGCCATCGTTAATGATTTAGTTAAAATTCAGATAAACGTTGAACATTTAAAGCAGACATTCTGCAAGACATGCGACACAGGAAGCAAGGTGACGGTTAGTTAAATCGCGACCACGAGTTTAGAGATGAACTATCTTGAGAATTTCCGAAGATGATGTAATTTAATTGAAGTGAAATATTATGAATTAGGTGAAAATAATTTTTATTTTTTTTTTCACTCGAAGTCAGAACCGTTGAACTTAGTCTAATATTTTTTTTATACTTTAAACTCGTATCAATGCCAACACCCCGGCAGTTTTACACTTTTAATTTATTTGCGTCACGGAAACTAAGTGGCGGAAAAAGTTAACAGAGGCACATTTAATTTAAAGAAACGTATAAATTCGTGTGTAGGCACAGGCTTGAATGCGTTGCGGTGCTTCATGCGACCTACCGTGTGTTGAGGCAGCGGCAGCAGCGGCAGCGGCTCGGGAGCGACGCGGCAGCGGCACGGTTCACTCACTGCACGACTGACACTCGCGGAGCGCGCGCGATAGGTACGTTACGTGCAAACACCAAAAGCAAAATGGACATACCTGAGGGTGGCGGCTGGCACGGGGCGCGCTCGCTACTTGAATGAGCTCCCGGGCAGAGCGGCGCGCGCAGGGGGCGCGGCCAGCCCGCGTGGCTCCGGCCTGCCTCCCCGCGCGCCCCAGGCACCCCGCCGCCCGCGCCTGCACCGCTCAGCTGAGCCCTGATTAGCCCCCGGCCGGGCTATTCAATTAAGGGTTGTTCGGTGCATCGCCGATGTGGCCCGGCCGCCCGGGCTCGCGACCGACCGATGCCGCCTTTGAGTGCTCTTCATTACGGCCTCTCTATCACCGTTATTCTTATTGGGCCCCCGGGCACAGCTACTCTTCTGCCGAACAAATATAGCTCAAAATTTGAATATTCCCAACAAAGAACTTGCGATGCGTTTTTAGTTCCTGGAAACAGGGCGTATTCAAATTACTTAGATAGAACCTACAGAATGTTACGTATATGACTCAAACTCAATTTTCACGTTATAAAGAAAAGCGCTGAAGACATTTGTCTAAAAAATATTGGGAGCAATAAATGAATACTTTGCGACTGTAGTACTCGTTACGTTCATTGTTCTTTGTTCTTACATAACCGCTACACAATCAGACGGCTCCAAGTGGAATTGAGAATGAAGCAACAATGTGTGCCAAGCAGCGCCGAGGGGCGCCGGCAACTCGTTACAAGCTCCTCCGAGACTTGCCAACGACCATACTATCGTTTAATTACATATACACGACAATTGAATAGAGTTGTGAAGCCCCGTCGGAATACCTCGGACATCGAATACAATCGAAATGAGTGGAAATTGCTTTTGTAGATAGTAATATTGAGAAAACGATGAAAATTTAATTATTTGCAGAAATGTCAACAAATTATCTTTTACGCAACAAATTGGAGTTTATTTGTGAGGATAAAGGTTTTTTGATATTTATTTAAGAATGAAAACAGTGAACTTGTCAATTACAGGGGTGCACCACACTTGCAAAATTATAATAGTTTAACATAAAGTAGTACACTACGCAAACTAATTACAAAATAAAATTACAAACTAAACTAAATAAGTATACACAGATGACAATATAATTTGATAACTAATACGAAATGCAAACATGAACAAAATGCAATCATGAACTTAATAATGCAAAAAATAAAAATAACTCAATAGAAACAGTAAACGTCGTGATTACGTGATTGACCAGAGATTACCAGTAAATGCTCTATTTTTTATTTATTTTTTCCCTCCCTGGACGATGCACTTTATATGTACCCAACCCTTTAGAAGTCTTTATTTGCGTTTTCTTTAAAAGCCAGTATATTTTTGCGATATACAAGGTGGATGTGAGATGTGGTATGTAGTAAGAGCACGTGTCTTTACGTTGTAGTTATAGGGAAACGTTCTTAGGAGTCTGCCCTTAGCATTATGGAGTAATTGCTAACTGCCTTTACAGGTTGTAATAGAATTGAACAGTCATCAAGAAAAATGACGACATTTTCTTTTTTTAATGCTAATCGATGCAATTTCTTACAAGGATTAAAAGTCCTTTGTGGACCAATTGAGGTTATAGTACTTACTAGAAAAGATTTTCAAGTCTACAAATTAATATAATATGCTGTATTGTACACAAACATTTTTACAAAGCTCGTTTAAAATACCATATTATTCAGGGTCGATTACTAAAATCTAAATACACAAATCAGATTTTTCATCTTTGAGAAAAACTCTAAAAACTAGTATTTTATTAGGTATTTTAAAACCAGTTTATTGATATGGCACAAATCAACACCAGTTATGATATATATGCCCGCTTCTGCAACACATTGCATATTTATCTCAATCTCCCCTTCGGCCAAAGAGCTCCGTAGAAAACATTTTCGGGCCATAAACTTAGGAATCAATCATAACTTGCAGTGGCGTGAAAACGCTCGTTCACAATAGAGAGATCATGATTCAGCGGAAACTGACGCTACACGAGGTTTCATGTCTCAAAGTCAAGAGAAGAGTGACTGGACGAATATTCTAATATTAATAGACAAAACGGTTGTTAGAATACAGTTCTGTACCGAATTCAGACTGTCTGTGAATGAATTTTGTTTTGTGACTAATTTGACTGTACGAAAATCGGGTTGGTCGAGTCGAGCTGCATTAAATGTCACAAAATTGATATCTTGTTGGTTTCAACTTGCAAATGCTATTTAATGAATCACTTTGATGTTTTCCACTAAGAGAACATCGAGAAAATCCATTTAATATTAACCCAAAATCCACGCGATTAAAGTTGCGGTCAAATATAAGTTTCTTTATTTTTAAAATATAACAGAATTAACTCAGTAAACCTGAATATTTAATACAAACAGCTGTCAACATTTTAATGGTTATTTTTACAAACAAGGACAATATTATTACGGTTCTTAAAAACCTTTTTATTTCATCTCCTGTCTGTCGCGATTAATTCCGGCTGCTGCCAGGGTTTACCCATTAAATGTTAGGGTAAATGTCGTTAAATTAATTTTCTTTATAAAAATGTTTTAGCAGTAGCCACATATTTCATTATACCTATAGAAAATATCTTTATGACGAAGCCAAATGCCAGTATGTACAACAAAGCGTGAGTTTGTGTATGTATCACTCGTACTTTATTGCCTTACAAATATTTTTAAGATTAAATAAATGATCATCTATGTAGGAAAATCTTTGTCCTTAAGAAATATTGAAACCGCAAGTAATATAAAGTCGGTCAAGAGTGAGGGTCCTACGTGCAAAGATTTTATAAACTTCGTGAGTGTGCAGACTTCTACATTAATGAATAATTTGAAAGGGGGCTTTAGTACGGCTCTTGAAACCTCCCGGCAGTTTAGCTGTTCTATAAGGCATTAAGTACTCTTATTTAATATTTATTCGAAACAGTTTTGGCGTTATTATTTGGTTGTAAACAGATTATGTGCTTTTCTACGCCAGTAATGTTGTTGTACAAGTATATAACCCAAAAATTTACGTTTTTTTTAAATTTAGTGACATAGTCTACGCTTTTAATAAAGTCGGACATTTACACCGAATACAAACAATTTAATTGTTTTTTTGCTGCAACCCTTTTAATGACCTCAAGTCTATAAAATATTACTTTGATGTTTAAAATATTCTCTAAAATTACATAATTTATATAGGGAAGAGTTTTTTGTTTCATCAGACTTGAAAAACTGAATCCAAGGATACCTCAAGGAAGTATTCAGGGTCCGAAGAGTACTACCCTTATTACATGTATTTTTTACTACTCTGTCAAGAAAGTACCGCGAAAAGATCAATAATACACAAAATGTCTGTTATTCATCCAAATTTATTTTATCACCTTCAAAGTATGCTCCTTTAGAAACGATACACTTGCGCCAACGAATAATCCATTCATCAAAACATTTTTTAAACGCTGCTTCCGGAATTGAGTTCAGTTCTCGCCGCGAATTCTCCTTTATGTCTTCTATCGATTGAAAACGGGTGCCACGAAGTGGTAATTTGAGTTTAGGAAAAAGAAAAAAGTCAGCAGGAGCCATATCTGGTGAATATGGTGGTTGCTGGATGGTATTTGTTGAGTGTTTGGTCAAAAATTCGTTCACAATGATAGCCTTGTGCGAAGGCGCATTGTCGTGGTGCAAAATCCAAGAATTTTCTTTCCACAAATCTGGCCTTTTTCGTCGAATTTGCTCTCTTAAACGCCGCATAACGCTCAAATAATATTCTTTATTTACCGTTAGACCTTCCGGTAAGAATTCAGAGTGCACAACACCGCGATAGTCAAAGAAAACAGTCAACATGACTTTGACTTTTGATCGACTTTGGCGTGGTTTTTTCGGTTTCGGTTCAGTTGGAAGGCGCCACTCCGAAGCTTGTTGACTAGTTTGCATCTCAAACTCGTAAATCCACGTCTCGTCACCAGTAACAATGCGTTTCATGAATGTTGGGTCCGAACTGACTCGTTCTAGCATGTCCTCAGCGACTTTCATGCGATTGAGTTTTTGGAGAAAATTCAGATCTTTTGGGACTAGCCGAGCAGCAACATGTTTCATACCCAAATGATTAGTTAAAATGGTACGGATCGACTCGTGAGATAGAGAAAGTTCGGCGGCTATCTCTACTATTTTCTTCACTTTTGCGATGTTAACTTCAGTTGCAGACGTTGACGGCCTACCAGAGCGAGGCAAATCTTCCATCACATCTCGACCGCGTTTGAACGCTTTGAACCACTCATAAGCACGAGTTTTTGATAAAGTCGATTCACCGTAAGCCTTCTGTAACATTTTCAGTGACTCCGAACACGAAATTCCATTGGCGATGCAAAATTTAAGACAAACTCTTTGTTCGATATTTTTGTCCATTATGAAATTCGCAATACACACTATCTATGATATTACTAAAACCAGCACTGTATTTAATATAAATAACAGATGCAACTCAAAATCCGCGCCAAAATGGAAAACAGTTGTGCCAATCTAACAACTACAAAAAAACAAAAATTTGAATTTGGAACCATAAACAAATCATCCATTCCCGATACTTTTTTGACTGAATGTATATGCTTATAACTATTAACCAAGCACGAAGGAACGGCTAGATAGATTTCTCAAGAAACCGACGACTCCGTGTCTTTTCTGTGTTTTATCTATTATTTGTAGTGACTATTGGCGCAAAGATATTTTAAAAAGCATTATATGTAATTGCATGCTAAATGGTCCGTAATGTTAATGTGTCTTATCGTCAACCGTCTTAATATTTTTACTGTACTTTTTAAAACTTTTAGTCTTCGATATTTTCAAACTAGGTACTTTTTACACTTAAAAGATGTGCGTTGCCTTAAAAACTTATTGTACTAAGTATATTGTGAAGAAGGCAAACGAGAATACTAAAGTCGGCTTAGAATAACTCCACGTTAATTTGAAATAACTGGCTGGACACTCTAAAAGATGTCAGAGTTATGTAAGAGTATTGCTAGTTATATATTGTCTATACTACATAATTGGACTGTAATTTAAAAGAGTTTGGTGCGTCTTTATTCCTATATCCTGGCCTCAAAGATAATTATTAGGAAGTGTGATTTATTTTGCAATAATATCTTGAGCTCGATAAACATATTATGTCAAATGCAGTCGCGAAAACAAGTGATTCTCTCACTTACATTGTTTAATTCTGTTTAGTTGTATGAGTATTCAAAGACCAATCAATAGCCTAGACATGAATTCCAGAAGATACGCAAAACCAACAACCAATGCCCAGAATATTTATTCGTGGGTGGGATGCAAGCAGCAGAGCGCAGCAATGACCCACAGAAGGCAGTAAACGGGCCGTTAAGGGGATACCGCTGCTCTTAATTGTCACTGTTCTCTGTTCAGGCTGCTGTGGAGAACAATGTCGTTAGCGCTTATGTATTGCGGCCTTATTTAGATTTGGACTGAAATAAGTGGTATCTTTGGATTACGTGGCTACTTTGGCCACCAAAATACTTCCAAAACCGATTAAGTAAAGATGACTCGTTTATTACGATTTTGACCAAAGTAATAGCTCAAAAATTTTAATTTGGCAGAAGTATTTGTTACATAAAACCGAAATATTATATTAATTGGAAGCTGTATGCGCTCAATAACAAGAGAGTTTGGTGGTTGTGATTTTAATGACGTGAACTTTCTTATGGGTAGAATGTTTGCTTGCAACAAAACCTAGACTTTGTATATTTACCGAACACTGACGTGTAACTTATGGCGGTTAGCAATAAAAAGTCAAGGCAACACATCACAATCACATCTCATTTGTTTCACTGTTCTTAATACTAGGTAGGTGATGTTCTTACCGAATCAAGTGAATGACTGTTTTTTATCTTATGCCATCAGAGTTTAATGTATGTCCCCAGGAGAGTGGCACATCATGTGCATGAATTATTTACATGGCACGAGATGTACGTGATCTCATTAGTCTGTGGGTCTCGGAAGAGGATGCTGCGTTCTTGTTTCGATTATAAGGAGTTAGGAATGCTACACACATGTCGGAAAGATTTGGGGCAGCCTGGTCAAAAATGAAATTTTATACTACACGTTCAGGAAGAGCCGTCTCGGACATGAATCTGCGACGATCGAAGCCAAAAAGGGTTTTCCAGCCAAATATGTGTAGTAATTGCTTCATTTCGGTTTTTTGTTCAGTCAAATGTGCTTTGTGTTATGAGAAACAAGGTCTAAAGTTCCTCATACTCTGTTGTAAAAGCATGTTTCTCCGACCAGTTGCTACTGCCCGATTGTTGACGGGTTCTTGTATATATCCTTAACTCGAGGCTAACTCTTATAGCGCGATGCAGGATTTTAGTCCGCTACATATCGACCCGAACAAGTGTGTACTACCCTTAAGACAGGGTTTTGTTTTTAGGTTTTGTGAATTTTAGAGCGCTGCTATTAAATTGCAATCGTGTGGTGAGTATCTTTTTAAAGATGTACGCGCATATGCTTACTGTAATAATAACCGCTCAGGAAGATTAAAGACTTGGACCACGTACTTTTCGGACTTTCTAACTTGTTTCCCCAGTGTGGGTAACACTGGGGAAACTAGTTAGAAAGTCCCCTTGATAGTAAAATTTCCAAAAGTTGTTTCAATGATCAAAGGAAACCTGTTTCTTCAGAGGTAAGACCAGAGGGTCTTGAGGTTTAACGTTGATGAAAAAGTCACTTCCTCTTTGGTCTAGTGGTCTCAAGCACTACTGCTAAACATGAGTCCAGGGATTTCAAGGTCTCAAAAAGAGCTAACGGGTTTTTCCGTTAAAAATATCAATAGCCGCTCGGAGTTTGTATTTGAGCCCGGTTGATGGCACGGGTGATTCTTTGAATACTTGTATATTACGCAGCCCTCCCCTAACTGACTTAGGTACTAAACATTGTTTTTTTTTTAATTCCCTATTTCAAGGGATTTCGACCAAAGTTTTAAATCATAACATTGGCTCTACCGAGTCAAAAGATGATCATGTTTCTGTTTCATAATTTCATTGATATATCAGTGACAAAGACATTTGAATATTGTATTCTGGCTCACATACTGAAAATCGTATTTTTCGATCCATACGGGATGCGTGAGTCCACTAAATGGGAATACTATTTCGTGCGACCTTTACTATAAGGCTTCGTGTAACGATTTAACGTGTAAACATTTGACTTTGAAAAAACTGGCAAAATGGGTACACCATAAGACGAAATCTGGGTTCTTACAGACGAGCGGCACAATGCCAACGGCCGATAAATTGCAGCCGTCGACGCGCCGGGCGGCAGCCACCGAAGCGTCGACGACTGTCGTCGACGCTTGCATTTGTGGCAGCCGTCGACTGGTGGCCACGGCTGCAGTTTATCTGCCGTTGGCAACGTGCCGCTCGTCTGTGAGAACCCTAACTCTGCGTGGATTACAGACGAGTTTGTTAGTCAGTCAGAACTATTTAATACATGGTCAAGCCTACCGATAAATAAAGGGAATCTATCGCAATCAATGTTAAATGAAATAATATTTATAATTCTTACGCGTAGGTACTACGTCATGTGGTGCAAACAGTTAATGTACATACTTAAGAATGTTAACGTTGCGAAGTGAAACCGGCATTCTACGATTATGGTTTGTAACCTCAAATGGATGTGGCCTGTATTGTTATCCAATTCAGAAGTTTATCTAGCGAGTACTACCAACCCTAGTTTTTTTTAAATAACAAGGCGATGTCTTTAGAATGTTCTTCTTAAACCAAGATTATTTTTTATTAAACCATCATCATCTCATCTGCCTAGCCTTTTCCCAAGTTTTATCGGGGTCGGCTTCCAGTCTAACCGGATGCAGCTGAATACCAGTATTTTACATAGAGCGACTGCCTATCTGACCTACACAACCCAGTTAGTACTGGGTAATACGATACCCCTTGGTAAGACTGGTTGTCAGACTTTTTGGGCCACTGACTACCTGTAACGACTGTCAAAGATCACAAATGACAGCCGAGACCAACTGCTTAACGTGCTTTCCGAGGCACGGAGGAAACTCGGTATGTAATGGGTGTTTATTAAACCAACGATATAAAAAAAAAACATTTCACTTTTATTAGCCTTTATCAGTTAGTCTTGGCTGTTATTTGTAGATCTTTGACAGTCGTTACAGGTAAAAACAAAAAGTCTGACAACCAGTCTTACCAAGGGGTATCGTATTACCCAGTACTAAATGGGTTGTGAAGGTCAGATAGGCAGTCGCTCCATGTAAAATACTGGTATTCAGCTACATCCGGTTAGACTGCAAGCCGACCCCATCATAGTTATGAAAAGGCTAGGCAGATGATGAGCGTTTATGTACATATACTTATAATAAACAGTACAATATTAATTTAGTAAGGTATGCAAATTGGAAGTTTATCTTGCAGGAACTGCTTTCTTGATGCTTAAAGAACATGCTTCTTCTAAGTCACTTGAAGAATATAGGATCATGCCAATGCTTCGATAACCTCCTTGATTGTGCAGTCTTGATGCTGGTATATTGCTCCATTAGGTAGGTCGTCGGCTAAATATCAATCATATATAAACTTAACAAATACAAAAAATGTATCTCCTATAACTTCAGCGATGTACTAAATTCCTTCCATTTAGGCTCCAGTCTTCGCTAATAAGAAAAATTAGAGTGTACTTATATAATTATGTGCGAACAGGCTCCCGGCGGCCGCTGGTACCGCCCGGCCGGCACTAAAACGACCATTATGACCAACTTGTTCTGTTAATGACTCTACTACTTACCCCCTACGTTTTTATTATGCGCTCCGTACCTTTTACAGACAAAGGCTGCTCATGTGTGGCAATTAGCACCTCGTCGACTTAATTATTTGTACTATAAAATTAACCAAGTTATTTATTAGAAAACTAAACTATTACTTAATTTAATTCTTAAGAAAAAATATTTGTATTATGCTAAACTATATCTAAAATGAAATACAAAATATCACTAAAAACTAGTTAACTAAAACCGAATACCACAAAATAATAATACAGAATTGTAATAATTTCGTATTACCAGAAAGAAAACAGAAGCATATTTTAACTTCCTGCGTTAAATCACTATCATAACATTATTAAATACTAAGCTGAGTCCTAAATGGTATTTTTTGAGCCACTGGGTCCAAGCGATCACTGCACAAATACTTCGCCGATGTATTCTTAGGTAACAGCGGCTTGGAACAGTGCCAATGTTTGCCAACAACCGTCTTAACATTTCCCGATAACTACATTCATAGCAAGTCGAGCGTATAAAGGAAGTTTCCACCAACCTGCACAAGAAATTTTAGCTGCTGTTCACCACGCAAAGCGCGACGACTCGTAAACTCATTCGAATCGAATTTCCACATTTGAAAGCTTCTATCGAGGCCGGAAACTAGCGGCAAACGAAATGCCTAAAAGCGTCAGAATTCGCGAGCACCGGTCGCCGATGCAATCCCTGAGGTGACTGCTCCGCTTCCGATGCAGTTACAGTTGGCTGCGGACAGGTTTAACGAGTGTTTCCCGGCGATGCCCGGGCTGCCGCACCTCACATCCTCGCTGACACTCTACTATATTGTATGCTGAAATGAAAAGCTACGCCACTGACGTTGTAGCAGCGCTGCACATTCGACTTTCCGCCTGTCAGAATAAGGTCGGTTATGAGCGACTGTACGCAGTTGCAAGGTTGTGCCGTGTGCATACAAGCGTGTAATGTTGTCGGTGTACTCGCTCCAGCCTGCCGTGCGCTAGGTGAGGCGGCGGCGCAGTGTGCGTGCGCGCGCCTGTGTGCGTGAGACAGGTGAATTAGTGGCACGTCCTGGCTTCCCAAGGCGGCGGGTCCCGGGTGAGCTGCGTCGCCATAGCGACAGCCGGAATCTAATATACAGATAGATGTGAGCAAATAAAAGCAAAATATAGGATGTTCGCTACCGACAACATAGACAACTTTTAATTATATTGTTCTACTGACTTCTGTTAGTATGAGGTGGTTTATATTCTCGAATAAAACGACTTCGTCTGTGTACTTGTATACGGAGTGGGAGGTAAACTTTGATGTGATTTGTCTCATATTTATATACTTTATATAGGTTAGGTCTCCGGCAGACAAAGTCTGGATCTCTGCTGAAAAGTTTACGCTTTTGACGGTAGTTATCGTTATGAATAATGGGAAAGAACAAAGACACCATTTATAACTACTACTGCAGCCGTACAGCGTTGTTGTTAGGACTTGTTTGTTTTATTAAGCCTTCGACTCGTCTGCTCTTCTGGGCAGTTGTCCATTATTCATTTCTTGTTTAAGACGTGTGTTCCATCTTTATGTCTATATAATGGGAAACGTAGAATAATTTGAGATAAGGGCTCATGTTTTTCGGATGAACTGACAATTTTAGGCGGGTTTCTGAGACACGACGGCATTCGTGTCTCAGGGTCCCGCCTACGGACACCGTTCTTTTGTACAGCAGATTTCCTTTTCCAAACCGATGACCACTGGGATTCTTCTATTTGATTTTGTTTTTGTTATGAAATTGGAATTATCGCAAATAAATCGTGATCCTTCAGATTAATCAAGAATATTATATTCAATGCAAGTTTCATGCCGTAGAATATACTAGCACAGAAATCTGGAGCTAAACTAAATCATGAACTATGCGAGAAGCTAAAGCAATAAATTAAACATAATAAGCAACGTGCTGTATCTCTGGAGTCGGACGCGTCACCCGTCGCGCGCCGCGCTCATACCTACCTACTACATAGCAAACCGAGGCTGTGTACCAACTGTAATTACATTTTATTTACACAAATACATTAAAAATGCTCTTTGAGAGGGTTCTCATAATGTATATTATTACAAACTAAGGTTGATTTTATAAGTTTTTTTAAAATGGCTACGAATTCGTAGCACCTCGTAGCATTTTTCGTAGAGGGTCTACGAATTTTAAGTCAGTGACGTTTGTTCGTAAAAATATATATTTCAAGTATACAAAATACTAAAGTTAGAAGAGAATATTAGTCCAAACAAAGAAAGTAGCAACCATTCAACACACTTGAGATTACAATCACTCATGAAAGTTTCAAGAAGCGTAAAGCCTACCAAAATCACATGCAAGCGCAAACATTGTGTTTCAAAACATCGCAGACAGTCTAGTGTCAGATTATCTTCACTCGAGGCTCTCAAGTCCTGTGTGAAGTATGCTTAATGTTCGGGGGTAGGTCCCCATAGCCCCCAGCCCCCCATTGCATCCGCCCACGGGGGAAGGAATATAAGCCGATTATTAACAGACGGCGGTCGTGTCCTTAATAAAGAGATGAGATTTTATAAATGAAGAGCACCATTTCAATAGCGGATCGTAATTCCATTTATATTTCAGTTATTTATTCATTGTAAGTACCCGGAAGAAAGTGAAGAGCCTCCTTCCATTTGTGTTCATACTAAACTTAATGGTTAGAGAGAAATGGAAATTATGCTGGAGTTTTTATTGCAAAGTCGTTATGGAGTCAAAGTAAATATAAAAGTTTTTGCATTGGCACGACGTATCGAGTGGTTCCTTATGCTGGAAAAACTTTTCAATATTTATCCCGTGTTTGGGAAAACGTGTAGGTTTTTTTTTCTTTGTCAAAATTCAAATTCCCATTCCAGTGCGAGTACAGTACACAAATTAACTCCGAAAACATAGGAACATCGAATTATTAAGTTACCTTTTTCTTAACGGATATTAAAGCTTATTATGTAGTAGCTATTTAAAATAAACTCAGGAACATGACAGTACCTTCATCATGGTCCTTGTACATAATGTTATTTATCTTATGATGCGTTCATGTCTGCTCTTCAACAGTAATCCTATCAGGCGCGGACGGCTAAGGCTTGGTTTACAATGTTGTATAGATGAAGCTACGCGCCCGTTCAGGCTTCGATAAATTAGTTTCTAGGAACAAAGAGCTTACAATAAGTATCTAATATTAGCATTATTTCCTTTAATAGAATATTTTATATCTTGGAAATTTTCTATAACAAGCTATTAAGACGAGAAGCAGCACTTATTTTCTTTTTGAAATTCCATGAAAGTTTAAAATGGCGAAGTCGTAAAAATGAACTGAATAATTAATTAAATTGCCGCGTCATAATATTATATGTCATGTAATAACTGATACGCTGTCATAAAAATCGTCTGTGCCCCAGACTGCGACGCATTTATGATCATGTTGATGGAATCAGAATATAAGTAAAAAATTGTTTCATTCGTTGTTGTGGTTTCTATCTCTTTTCAATTTATTTGGAGAAAAGTTTGACGAATGCAATAGGGATGAAGGTTTAGATCGTTTAACTAATAACTGTGCTCTCTTTAATGCGTCAGCACTACATATGCTATGGTTTTTATGTTGTAGACAATGTCCGAATAACAAATGAGCGTAGTGCGGACAGACATACATTTTTCCATTCATTCTATCTTAAACTGTTTTATGTCAAACATCACAAGATGAAACGTGAACTTTACAAAGCTTCTTTATATAAAATTTAACAATGTTGGTTGCACATAAAGACTAATCTTCTTCTTAAATATATAAAAGAAGAAACTGACTGAGTGACTGACTCACATATCAACGCACAGCTCAAACCGCTCGGTCTACAGATCCTAAATTTGGCAAGTAGGTTCCTTATGTGGTCTAGGTGTGCACTAAGATATTTTTCAAAACTCACCCACTGACGGGGTTAAACGGGGCTCCAAAGTTTGTATGGGAAAACAAGATTAGATAGACTGTTTTATTCGAAACTTCACAAGAGTACTCCTATCGATAAATGAGTAAAGATTTGTGTTTTAGGTTTTTTCAGAATTCAACCCCTAAAGGGGGAAATGGGGCGACAAAGTCTGAAAATCAACATGGTTATTGTTTGTATGGTGTAACGGGTCGGGTGTATTACAAAAACAACGATTTTAAGATTTAATGTGGCGGATCTGAAATAACATCATCCCCTGTAACGTTGGGGTGCGATGGGGTTGAAATGTCTAATAATCAATATGGGTGTCGATTCCGAGATTATCAGGGGTGCTGATTACAAATATGGCATTTATTTTGAGATCCAGAAGATGGCGGATTCGGCTTCTAAACAGGGTTATTGTTGATTTATTGTGTTGATTGTGATAACGATGATGATAATTGTGATAATGATGATGATGATTGTGATTACAATGATAATGATTGTGATTACGATGATGATGATTGTGAAAATGATAATGATGATTGTGATGATGATGATGATTTTGAGAACGATGATGATGATTGTGATTACAATGATAATGATTGTGATTACGATGATGATGATTGTGATAATGATAATGATGATTGTGATGATGATGATGATTTTGAGAACGATGACGAGGATTGTGATAACGATGATGATGATTGTGATAATGATGATGATGATTGTGATAATGATGATGATTGTGATAACTATGATAATGATGATGATGATTTTGATAACAATGATGATAATTGTGATAACGATGATGACGATTGTGATAACGATGATGATGATTGTGCTAGTGATGATGATGATTGCGATAACAATGATTGTGATAATAAAGATGATGGTGATACGTTGATAATGATTGTGATTACTATGAAAATGATTATGATAACGATGATGGTGATTGTGACAGTGATAGTGATAGTGATTGTGATGGTGACGGTGATTGTGTTGGTGATAGTGATAGTGATAGTGATTGTGATTGTGATAGTGATTGTGATAGTGATTGTGATAGTGATGGTGATGGTGATGGTGATTGTGATAGTGATAGTGATTGTGTAAGTGATTGTGATTGTGATTGTGATGGTGATGGTGATGGTGATGGTGATGGTGATAGTGATAGTGATGGTGATGGTGATGGTGATGGTGATGGTGATAGTGATAGTGATTGTGATAGTGATTGTGATAGTGATTGTGATAGTGATAGTGATTGTGATGGTGATAGTGATGGTGATGGTGATGGTGATGGTGATAGTGATAGTTATGGTGATAGTGATGGTGATAGTGATGGTGACAGTAATAGTGATGGTGATAGTAATGGTGAGAGTGTTGATTATGAAATTTGGCACATTGATACTTTATAACCTGGTTTAACATGTAGGATACTATTTATCCCTATAGTATGATCTCATGGGACAGTAACCGAACATCACGCGGGCGAAGCCGCGGGCAACAACTAGTAAGAATATAAAGAATAAGCACTAACATTTCTATGAGCCCATTGAAATATGGCCAAGTATGGTAGGTGTATGAGTGGGTTCACCATCCACCTTTTGGCATTACTAATTTTATTCCACAGGAACCTTTGATTATGCACTGTAGTGGGTACATATTTGAACGTCAAAAATTAAAATACCTACGGGTAAAATGTCAATGTTCACAACTGAATGTTACCAAATATATACAGTTTATTTATAATGTCCAAGATTGATTTGATTGAGTGATTATAATATCGAAAGCTTATGTCAAAGTGCGTATCGAAGGTGAGCGTTCAGTGTGAAATAGGCCTAAGGCTGAAGAAGGCTAGTCAGACATATTATGTTATGCATAATTCGCCTTTGAGGGTAATGTGACCTGACTGGAAAAAGCTTTTTTTACCTTCGACTTTCGTCCCCTCTATCAAAGGATGTTCTTATTACAAGATGTTATAAAATATATACATCATATTTGGATACATCATTATTATGATACATCATTTTTTTTTTTTATATTTTTCAATTCTTGATGGAAAAACCTAATAACACTTTGCTCGACCCGGTCATCGAACCCAAGACCTCAGGCTCAGCAGTCGCGCTTGCGACCAGTAGACCAACGAGGCGGAAAACAGTGTGATGTTTTATGTAATAGGCTTGTGTCCTGAAAAAATCTAATTAGTCCGTCAGTTAGATTATCAAAAAATATTTGAGACGTATTTTTTCTTTTGTTACGTAAACCAAAATTGACGATAAAAACGCTTTTAAATTCTCAATACGTCACGCCGTGCTATAATTTTTAGTGCGTTGTGACGTCACGAGCCCCACTCTCGAGTTTTGATGCGTTTTATCTTTGTCAATATTCAATGATTTACAAAAACAAAAAATACGTGTCCATTATTTTCCAATACTCTAACTGACGGACTAAATAGATTTGCAATTTATTGATGGTGGAAACTAGCCTATTATAATCATAATTATCACCATCAGTCTGTTCTTAAACTCAGGTCTCTCGAACAAAGGACTCATACTTAGACCTCATAACTTCACAAAATTTAATTTCCGTCATTTATCTTCACAACCTGTTGGGTGACAAACAGACTGTTTTTCCTTTCATTTCCGGATTACAATAGGATTTACACATTGGTATGAAACTCGCTGTTGTCTTGTACGTTTTAATTGTTTTTTAATAACGGACGGTAAATAAAGGCTTCACGTTCGCGTTATCTATGGTTTGTTTGGTCAGCTCTGGAGTGGTAGACCGTGAAATGCGTGTATTCATCCGATAAAAGCCAAAAGCTATCCGCCGCAACGGTGTCGCAGCGTCAACGTCAACTAACCCGCCCCCGCCCCGCGCCCGACGCCCTCGCACAGCCTCCAGCCCGCCCTCAACCTACGCGTTAAAAATAATAATTAGGTACGTCAAAAACCACAGGCACGGTGCAAAGAGGACAAAGAATTTCGGCTAAACCGTCTGCTTGTAATTAGGGTCCTACGTAACACAGTCTACAGACTTTTTAAATGGAAGCAGAATCTCGCATCTGGATTATCTAAAGTGCTATTGTGGGCGAAATGTAAGCGTTCACGCTTAGCCTTCTTTTAGGCAGTTTGGAATTTAATCAACGGTTTATCAAAAGGACAATATGAACCTTTGTTAAAATAACAAAAACATCTTACAAAACCATAACATCATGCTTTTAATACCCGAAGGGTTAGGCAGAGGTGTACCTACGAGTAATAGTACATCCACATTTCGCCAGTTACGTTTAAGTCCTATGTATGGGGGGGCAAGTCCATTGTCACCAACCGGGCACAAAGCCAGAATCCGTAGCTGAGAAATTCAAAAACATTTTAAAATAATCCAAAACACTTTACTACATAACTTTTTATATTTAGACACAACTCGGCTAACAATATCCTCATCAGTGCCTGAATACATCACACTAGACTCGCTGAAGCACGCCACTCGAAATATCGTGAACCATTCACCGCATCCTAATCGGATTTGAGCAATTAACAGCGAGTAGGTAGTCATCGCAGCCTCGCAGCCTCGGTCCACAGAGCGCGGGTACCCGGGTGGGTAATAATAAATTCTGTCTGTGCTACAAATCAGACGCAATTGAATTCGTCTCGTCTGAAGTATGTTTAATTTTGCGCCCCCACGGGTTCTGATGTTTGTGTAAATATTGGAAAAGGATCTTAATTAATTTAAAAGCTGTCGAGTGATATATGGATGTTTTTTTGCTGAGTAAATAACGTAGATTCATGAAAAAACAAACTTGTTTTTTACAAGTATCAGAGAGAAGGTACATAATAATGTGTGTGGAAATCATCATCATCAGCCTATTAATGTTCCCACTGCTGGGACACAGGCCTCCTCTCTATAAGAGGGAATAGGCTATAATCCACCACGCGGGCCCAGTGCGGATTGGTAGATGTCACATGTCTTCGAACTTTTTGGTTCTAGGACATGCCGGTTTCCTCACGATGTTTTCCTTCACCGTTTTGAGAGCAGTGGTGATGAAATAAATTACACAAAGTAATGCGCCTGTCTGGGTTCGAACCCACGACTTACTGTTCGTAAGTCGGGGCCGCCACCACTGGGCCACCGCTGCTCTCCTGCTGTGTGCAAATGTCTACCGAAATTTGTATGGTACACCTTACACATAATAAATAATATTCTCTATAACAATGTGATAAACTGCCACTTAAGAATAATTATACCACAAAATGTAGCTACATAATGCGAAACTTACGTAGTCAGTCAGCATCGTGAGATGCTAATGAAGATAATGTACATAATATTGAATCGCGAGTCTAAGTGCATAAAGGTATATGACATATAGTCTGCATCTATTCCTGTAATCTGCTTAAATTAATGGAAATGCATTAGTGCTGTTAGCACAAATGCACAATTGTATTAACGCACGGCAGTGTGACAACCAAGTGCGTGAACTGTTGCTACGTTGTGTAATCTTATTATTTTCTTGATATTACTAGCGATCCACCCCAGCTTCGCGGGGGTCCATTTTGTAATGAAAAAAATGAGAAGTGTGGTAAGCAAAAATAACAACATTTTCTTTCATTCAAACCTTTACCTGACAATACCTAATGATCACAACAACAAAAAAATTGCCTAATAAGTCGAGCTATCGTCAACGGCTGCTCCGTCATATATGTGGCAATTGATTTTTAGTATATCGATTTTTCATCTTTACGTTCGTTTTTTGTGTGTCTGAGAGAAGTTCAAGACTACAAGGTTCAAGACAATAAGATTTTTTCCATCCCCATCCAATGGTTAGCTTCTGAAATGCCAGCTTAATGATTTATATTTAAAAAACTGTGCTAAACAAAACTAAATCTGAATCAAATAAAAACCGTAATCGCTATACCAATTTCGACGTTTTGTTCATTTATAATTATAACATAAATACACCAAGGAAAACTTCTGAAAGAAAATATAATGCCTCAGTGAACTTCCACTTAAGGTAAATGCGAAGTATAAAATCAAGTTAATATTTTTCTTTATAACTTTAATAGCCGTCGACATTCTACGTGTGCTGTGGCGCGAAATTAAACAGAACTTGGTTCATATTAATGTATCAATAGGACTTAGCGTAATGGGTTCTCTATTATTACTCGCCGAAGCATAGCTTAATGCTCCATAGTTTATACGTATGTTGGATAAAATTGAATGTGTAATTTGGAAATATAACAAATAGATATATCGAATATACTTTTTTAATATTGCATTTGTCTGCACTGTAATGCATAACTACTCAATACTAAAATAATTAGAGTAAGATAGTCAAAACGACGTTCAAAATAAATGTAGACAAGACGCAAAATTAATGATGTATCCAAGATTTTGTAACAATATTTTGATTCAAAAGAGTGTCCATGGAGTTTCTTGCCCGTTCTTCTCCATAGAGATCTACGCTAGGGAATGGGCAACTACAGTACTTTCTCAAGTTATTATGCCTTGTGACTGGGACTGTAGCTTTGTTTTTTATTTGTAATTTTGACATTCAAAAGTGCCGTAATGGTCTAATTGAAATAAATGCTTTGAGTTTGAGTTTGCAGGTGCTGCTTAGTATACATTTTCTTACAAAAAAACTATAGTTATTGCTTTTATGTAAGAGTAACCTTTTTCGCAGTATAAAAAGATAACATCAAAGTAATACAAGTATTTGAATCCAAACGCTAACAGCAACCATTCAAATATTCAATTACTTAAACCTACATTTGAGTTTTCAGTCATTAACGTTCTAGTACAGAACCCTGTTGGAGGCAAGGTGAAACAGTAAACAGTTCGTGTAATACAAGGTTTTCTGCGGAAAATGTTCAAATTTATCTGGTGTTTTGCAGTTTGAGGGGGCTTCACGCTAGCTACATTGATCGTGTCGCTGGCGGTGCTGTGCGATGACGGGTCGTGGCGCACAGTGCGGCCGAGGTCGGGCAAAAACCAATTTCGAAAAGTTGAAGGCAAATTTTATTATATTTGAATAAAATTTTTGCTTCACCAAAATGCGCAAACATGAAGGTAGGTTTATGACAAAAAATAAGATTAACATTATGTACAGAAGATACATATATATATACGCGGAGTCTGCATAAATTGCAACATTCTAACTTTTAATTTCTGCTGGACCATTTCCGTGTTCTAGTTTCAATACGGCTACTGAAAGATCGAAACTAAAGAAGACGGAAAGTACAAGATATAGAAAACATAAGCTTGCCAAGTTGTGAAGACTCGAAATGAAGAGTAAGTACCCTCTTAATAATTGTCATTCTAAATTAATTCTAAAACATATGTAAAAATAAGTATAATAATTACATATTAAATATAATAAATAAATTAAGACGTTTTTTTTCTCTACATCATTATTTGTGGAAAATATTTTTAACCACTTACAAGTATAAGGCGGCCGCAGTGTGCGGCGTGGCTTCTCAGGCAGCGGAACTGGCAGTCGTACAAAAGTAAATATATTTCAAACTATACAGTGTGTTTTATAAAAGTTTGTTCATATTTCATGATGTATCCTGTATTGTGTAGATAGACCATCAAAATAAACATCTTTCTCCGGTAACCAATGTAGTATTCGTAAAAAAATATTCTCATGTCTTATACAAAATTTGAAAACCCACTCGACTTAATGTGGGAAAGTTGATTTTTTCGCTATTACGATGTGGATCCTATGGAGAACATTGAGCAGTTTAATGGTCTGTAGCACCCCTGAGACATGACCACACCTTTCTGACACATGCTGTATACAACTTAAAATATTTTACATAATCGTATCAACAAAAATAATCAAGAAATAAAGTTCGCACTGTTTCCTGGTAAGCAGGCCTGCTCTTTGTGAGTGGCAGTGGCCCATAACTCATCACGAGGGACCCAGTGCTGGTCGGCGAATGCATATAACCACTTAGTAGTAGTGTTAGATTACGCACCAAGTTGTCAGTAATGTTGAGATGCGTGTTACGGAACTAAGATTTTTTCTAACCTCGGTCCCGCTAACCCTGGAACTCCGCCGTACGGGTTTCTCGGGGCAGTCTGTCACAAACGCCTCTAAGTTATCCCATCAGCGTCTTCTGGGCCTATGACCTACCGTGAATTTACCTACTGTCATTCGCTAGTTTCGAGACCACGTACTAATAGATACGTTTTACTTAATATATAGCTGGCAGCGCACCCGTCAGTCTGTAGCTGCGGCTGACACGCCTGAAAATCACTGAAACGCCCAAATTGCGAGCGCGAAAACTTCCCTATGAATTCACTTCCTAACACATATTTTTCAGACGTCATGTTATGAATTTAAAGTGGAACCTGCGTGCATTCGCTACACTCTATAGTGAGTTTCTATTGCGACAGTAGACAATATTATTTTCTTAATAAACCTAAGTATAGGTAAAGTAGCAATTGTGAATGCTATTTCAAAAACCTTTCAGTAAAATCATCATTTTCAAAATCGATTTTACAGAAGCGAAGCGAATTTAAAAAGATCAAAGAGCGATACGATAAATGTCTACATTAGTTCCGCTCACATGTCGGTCGTATCCGAGCACTCGTAATAGGTAGCTAGGGTTACTTTGAGAGTCGTATGTACCCCGCGCGCGTCCCAGCTACACGGAAGTTCTTTGTGTAAAGATCGGAGCGGTGTCAGGTGCTGCGGAACATGCTACATAATATAAAACGTGCAGTAAACTTGTCGTGAAGCGAGTACTACAAGCCCTAACTCCGAACTCAGCTGGTTAAGCCCAGCCGGGCGCAGGCCCCGGATAACTTTCCTCCACTCGAGTAATATACGCACGTGAAAACTTACAGTTCCACATGCACACTTGCCTTTTATTCACAACTTTGTAAACAACGCCATTAAGGTGAAACGTGACCTGCCGTTTGAAAACAGACAAAGTTTTCGTATTGTTTGTGCGTCACAGGATTACATTATTTTATGACAGGAGCGGTCCTGTATTCACAAATCGGTTTGTGAATAATACGGTTCTCAAAATCGTAGGTATATTTCCAATATTATATAGTTCTTATAATAATAAAATATAAAAAAAAATAAAGTAATACATAGTTCTTTGAAATCTAAATTAATTTTCGTTTTACAAAGACTTCCCTTTTCAATTTTGCCATACAATTATAGCAATAAAAAGTAATCCCGACGATATTTAATATCGAAAATTAGTCAAAGCTGGTATGCCGGAGGGTTACATCAGTAATATCGGAGGGCCGAGCGGCGGCCGGTGGCGTCCGGCGGCATACAAAAGTTGACGGACGTCCGGCGTGATTGAGTGGAGCCCTCCTCGATACAGGCTCTAATAGGTCTCGGTGAGTCGCGGTGGGATGGGGCACCCGCACCGGGAGCCTGTCTGTAAATAGCGCCCGGGGACTGCTTGATTGCGATGTTAGCTATACATTCATATCAAAATTACACATAACATTGTTGTTTATCATGTTTTAATAAGAAAGGGTTTTTATTAAGAGGAAACCGTTGTAGCATTACTTCAACATGTCTAACCGTAATTTTATTAATTTAGCAAAAGCAGCCGACATTATTAGTGAACATTGAAATGAATAATAATGAGTTGTATCTAATTACTACCCCGATATTGTTCATACCCGTCATAGTTTACCAGTAACCAATACACGTTATCGTTATTTAATAACACTTAGCGAGGTGTTGCTACGCCATAATTTTTCCACTTATTTCAATCAGAGATCCTTTCGATACAATGATCGATGTTTACGAGAATACAAATTGGATTGTAAGTGTATACTCGACTGAAATTTAACAAAGGCATATTGAAAACTGCGAAGAGACGTATGAACGCACACGGCGGATGAAATTGGATATAAAGCGGGACGTGGGATATAAGCTGCAAGATGATGGAGTTTATAAGCGAGTGCTCGGAGGAGAGTACCCTCAGCCTCCCAGCGACACGCTCACTAACAACCTGGTAACGTGTTTGTGAAGTCGTGGTGTTTTGGAATTATCTTTTTTTGTTAGTGATAGAACGATATATTTCTTGGTCTGTGTTATTCGTGGCGGTTTTAATGCACGGCATATTTTTTTTCTTTTTCTGATAAGTTAATCAAACTCTCTCAACCGGAAAATTTTCAACTACGAGAACATTTTGTTAAGAAAAATGTTTCTTTGTTATAGGGTAAACAATGTCAAATGTTTCTTATTATGTTTTCATGTCCACCCAACAGCTCAAATAAACAAACAATAAATAAGTAACGCTAAGTCTGCAGAATTTTCTTTGTTCAATCAACTTTTGAGTCTTGTGTTAACTTTTTGTTTCAGACGTCTCGCATTTTCAATTTAAAAACGTTATACAACCAGACAATTCTCGTGAAAGAGAACATTCATTATGTTAACAAGGAGAAAAATTTCATCTCCGATGTTTTCCGTCAATACACTCCCGTTACAAAGGAGAAATTGTAAGCCTATATTAAGACGCCCTTTATTCGCCGATTTCGCGTTGCTTTATGCAGCCTTTGTGAAATCTCAAGTCAGAACCAATATTCATGGCGCACAATACAAGCTAACAGAGTAATATTTCGCTGCAGCGTGTAAGCGAGCCCCGTTCCACGAAGCCCGCTTTGAGCGCATCCACAATAAAGCTTGCTCGTTTTGTTCACGATGAAATTAAAATCAAGAGAACGCAGGCGAGAACTCTCTCCCCCATTTTGAACAGTACATTGGCTTCTATGAAAGGTTTCGGCTTACTTTTTTATTTTGTACACTTTTGATTATATTTTCTCAAATTCACGCAAAAGGGTTCGCTGTTTTATACGAGTTAGATTATTACTTTTGAGTTAAATGTTAACGAAAGAACTGTAATTAGATTTAGACTGTGTGGCGATAACAAAGGGTAATTTGTTCATAGTTCCCTTGTTATTTGTTACGTTTTGGATAGATATCATAAATTAAAATCTTGAACCCTTCACATATAAATGAGCGCTAAAACGTGACACGTACGGGTTTACATTATACGCAGAGTTGCATGATATATGAGGGACATGATATTCAAGCGGCACTGGTGTCGCGGTCAGCGGCTCTTTGGCTCAAAGGAAATCTCATTTCGCGAGTCTCCCCCCGCCTCCCGCGACCACCCGCCGCGCCACCCCTGGACATCTATTAAAATTATTTGAGAAAACCCAACACTTTGCCGACTATATCCTCCCGCTCGCTCCAATTTATACCATGTTTTATACTTCATAGCTCTTTTGTTGTTCGATATCGACGGCATAATTGGAAAACGACTTTGAAGTGGCTTGTTTTTTATGTAATTATTTTTCCTTCCACATTTTTTTTCACCTTGTTCGTACAACCGTTTGAAGTTAAATAAGAGTAATTATTCAGCTTGCTATGTGACATTAAATTATCGAGTTTTATGTCTACGACAGTTTGTTATCGGGGGAATTAGTTAGTAAGAAGGTCTCTGATTAACGCGTATGTACTGTATACAGCTAGGTTGTATAAAGTAAGTAATAATTAGGGTCGACCTTAAATAATTTAATCATAAAATTATATTAGTAATATTGAGAGCAAGTAACTTTCACAGCTTACTAAACAAAGTTAAATATAAGTGATTATTATTTAATTTGACGTCATCAATCAAAAAGCCCCTAAACGTAATTATGAATCAGTAATCACTTCTACGTAATTTACTTCGAGCCACCTCCAACATATTGTAATAAAACAATCCAAATTTTTTTTTTTTAATGTACCTGGGCGACCGAGCGCTGCTCGGGTGAAAATAGAGGAAACGAATTTTCCCAGATATGAGACCTAGCTAGATCGATTTTTCGCCCCCGTAAAACCCTATAATACAAATTTCATTGATATCGTTAAAGCCCTTAAAAAATATTTCTCATTTATATATTTACTATACGATTTGGCAAGCTTTTGTAACAGTTTAAATAAAACTTATCCATTTTGTGTAATAATTGAAATAACAGCGCATGAACTACGGCGCTACGAAAATATCCCGACTTTCATTACATTTGCTACAGATTTGCTACGCCGTAGTCTCGTAGCACTTGTAGATTCACGCTCGGTTGAACATTCAATTAGTTCTACTGAAATTAATTTCCATGACGGAATATTAGTATTTAATATACTGCTATAACGTTTATGAGTAAGGGTACTGCTGTATAAGGAATAAGTTTAATTATTATATTAATTAAGGGCTCATCTGTGTTGACTGTATTGTAATATTTTGGGCGATGTGAATGTGTGTTGGAGTAGCCAGAGTGTTTAGTTATAATATCTCCTTAAGATGAGTTAATCTGTTGTGTCTTGAGTAAGGACGTTTTTATTAGTATTTCAAAAGGCATGTATGGTTTTATTCCAACACCCTTAATTTGAATTCCAGTTACTTTCAATGCGTTTGATCAAAAATGAACAAGAAAACAAAGACCCGACCTCACATTATCATGTTTCATAAAATTCTTTTGAACATGATCGTAACATTAGTGGGTGTGTATACTGTATAATAGGGTATTGTTTCAACTTAATTGTATTCAATAGAGTTTAATCCCCAGCGCGTATAACGTTACATAACTTGATAAATTACAATTGTACCTAAGTGTGCCTATGTACCTTACGGTAATCCATCAATTTCGCACCGTTTCACGACCACCATTATTCGACGGCCGCGAAACAAATGATTACAAATGAATCGGGCTGCGGAGCGCGGGCGCGGGAGCGTTGCCATGGAGACGGGAGACGATCGATGCGAGCCCCCGCCCCCGCGCGCCCTGCACAGCCACCCCTCAATTAAACAATGATTCACACGTTAAGCGATGAGATGACGAACATGTATAGCACAGGCTGGTATCAGATGTTACGGCAGTCTGATGAAGAATGTCTGATGAAACTAATTTTAGGTACCCACTACAAATATGGAACATCTAAGCTGGTCGGTATCGAATGAAAATAGGGCGATCTATTTGAGTACAAAAATCTCAAGTTTTCTTCTCTGTTAAAAGCAGTAAAATCATGCTGTAACCAAAACTTTTTTATAGTTCTCTAAAAAGATACGACTTTCCAGCAACTGATCCCGTCAATCGGGGGTGAAACTCCAAAAGAAGCTATTTACATACGCGCTGGGGTGAACTTACGACCTAATGGAATGATGCCAATGAGTACGAGTATTTGCTGTCTACACACAGCGTGTTGTTTATTTTGCGAGACCCTTGGAATAACAATAGTTGAAACCCCATTAAAGCTTACTGTAGTTGTTTGGTAACGTTGCTATAATCTGTTAGAGTAGTTCCAGGAGAACGGAACAAGTACATGCACTTGTAAGTACCTAAACATTTTGTAATGAACTTTATTTATAGTTTTGTTTGCAACGTTGCTTGTCTCATACTGACTTGGCGCAATTTAGGTTACAACAAAATGAAATCATTTCAAACTGTAAAGATCAAGTGATGTCTACATTAAGGTATCGTTTCGAAAAGCAAGGCATAAGAATAAATTATAAGTTTTAAAATTGAATGACTGTTCACTCAATTTTGAAACACGGATAATAACGTGTTTCAAAATTGAGTGAGGTAATCCTAACAATGTATAAACGCTATATTTGCTAAATATAGCGTTTAAACATTACAATGTTTAAAAAAAACACCTATGAACGTTACTAACAAATTCTCCCAAAGTATTTAGAAGCAGTAAATCTAATCCCTCCACAAATTACCAGAACCTACCTACATACAACAACAACAACAGGCTACAATGGCCCGTAGATATATACCTTAGAAACTAACTGCGTTAGAACTAACCCGACTGCGTAAAAAATAAATGATAACTTTAAATAAAAACTGAAAAGAAAAAAACAAGTTCAGGAGACAGGACATATTGACTGCAACAGTCGGGACCCATATTGGATGTAATGATTTTAGTCTTGGGTCCCGACTGGTTTTTTTTAATTTTGATTTTACACTTTTTAACTATTTACCATTTTAAAATCCTCATGATGAGCCGAATAAGGCTGATAACGAGGGCGTTATAAGCCTTATTCGGCGCCCTTTCAGGCACAGGCTTTTTTTACTAGGAGCGTCAAAGGGGCTTGCGGTGACGCTGGCGTAATCCTTTCCTAGAACTCGGGCCGCGCAGTGCGTCGGAGCCGCCGCGGGGGAGTGGGGCGCGCGGGCAGAATGCTCTGCAAGCTTAACAACCGACATATGCGCTGGCGTTGAAACTGCTGACGCGGAATTTGCCGACGATATTTACCGTGGCCGGCTCCGCGACACGTGTCAACGCTAGGCACATTATTTGCTGACTTAGATACTTCCAAATTATTGCACAATTCACTAACTTCCTTGCGCAAATCGGTGACGATGTTCTGGGATGCATCCAATTTTGCTAGCACATCCGCAAGACTGGCCTTCAAGGAGACAATATCCCTTAGTAGGCTCGTTACATCGACATGTCAAACGTGACAGGAGGGTTCAGGTCTTTTGTTACAAACGTCGGTACGTCGTTGGGTTCGATCTCCTTGAGCAGCGTGATTATATCCTGCAGGCTTCTCTTGGTTTCGTTACGGTGGCGGGACACCATCTGTTCGCGCTTATTCAGCACAGTAAACAGCAACAGCTTGGCGGCAGCTATGTTTTCCTCGCTGAAGTTTGTTACGCAGATCTGAACAACGGACACCTCGTCCATCACATCCAGTTTCTGCTGCACAAACGCCAGCAGTTCGCCAAAAGTTCTTTACTCATAGCGGTTCAATTTCTAGCGACGCCGTGCTAAGCGTTTTAAAGAATATTAATTTGCACCGGAACGCGTTTCAAGCGAGACAAAAAAAGCAAGCAAAAGCAGGCTAAGCATAAGCACTTAAGCAGGTTATATGGTGCTCGTAGTTGTTTTTCATCAGGCACACTAATCAGGAGCCGTGTCGAACGCGGGAGTCTGTATAATTTGTAGACAAGTTCGCCGTGTAATGAGTTCGCAGTTGCCGGCAGATCCGCCCTCGAACTATTGACGCACAAAGCGAACTATGAGCAAACTACCCGCTTCATATGAATTATCTCCGCTGGGAAATGTCAGAGAGGCTTTCGTTGTGATGTTCTAATTATAGTTTAAGTTTTGTTGGTGGATGACAGATTTGTTTAATGTTTAAAGAAGAACGTTTTTAATTAAAAATGCATTGTAATGGATCGACTTTTTTACTGTAGGCTCTAAAACTAATGAATAAGACATGAAAATTAATGCGAAGAGGAGTGAGGAACATCAATAGGACGTCGTTAGTCTTCTGTACCGTAAAAATGTCTTACTCTTAACGGTATTTGATGTTGGAATTTAATTTTGATAGGGATGGTAGGGTTTGCTCAAGCATAGGTCGCTTGAGCAAAACAGATTCATTTGGTTCGCTTTCATTTCAGTTGAACAAAATAATTTTAATCCGTACACAGTAACGCAAATACGAATGCGTTTCAATTATAGTTTATTCGCAATTAATAATATGATCGAAACCACATTTAAATCTGAATTTTCAGACTGAACAGGCTTTTAATAACAATAGATCAACCTCAACGCTTGTGCCACAGTTAAAAAGCAATATTTATTGGAAATTGGTTCAGTTCGCGTGGCGGTGTTTGAATTAGCAGCGGCGGTGGAGCGCACGTTCAGTAAGTTCAGTTATATAACATTAAAATTGGAAGTCTGCTGGAGCGGCCGCAACCGCCCGAAAGGCTTGCTTCCAATCCCAATAAGCGATTGGCTGTGAGCTCGGTGTGCTGCCAACCAACCAACCAACGTTACAGTTACAAGCCACCTAAACTAGCTCGTTTAAATACGGACTCGGAGCTGCCGGCTTTATCGGATCAGACAGACTAACTTCGCCAGCATCTCCCGTTTCCGCAAATTAAATCTGGCGCTGTAAAATTATTATGTATTTTATTCTACGAAACCAATTTTGAAACTAGTTAAACGATAAAATCATTAAAAAAAAACAGTAAAGCAGAAGCTTGGTGGAGGTGGTATTTATCATTTAATTAGGATGGAGGGTCGGTGAGGGCAGTTCGCTAACAAAGTAGGCAGAGCCGGGTCTCGGGCGATGTGCAGAGAGCCGCGGGTAGACGTGAGTGCTGCAATTTAATTAAACCTCATTGGCGGGAGATAGGGCGCCGTGGGACACACTTTACGTTTTTTCATCGGTTCGTCCGCGTTATGTAAAATTGAAGCGCTTACCGTGATAATAATAAATGCTTGCTACGCCTGCATTTTAATATGACAGCCACTTCTCCGCACCAGGAAACTGGATGGAAAAGTTAATCATTCTTTTGGAATGAATGTCGAGGATAGGTTTTTAAAAACTATATTGGCTAGTAACAAAGGTGCCCAATTAGGCAGGCTATCGATGTAACTCATTAGACGACTGCTGCTATCCGATGAAAAAGTATTGTCAACAAAAGAACACTTCAAATCATATTTTACCTCGGTCATACCATTGTAATTTGCTCGCAATAGATTCAAGTGGTGACATCCAGCACTCGAAACAGTCGCTCTTCACATCGAGTTCAATATAAAAGTAACAAAGCATGTATGAAACATGAACTGTGTTCGACGGAATACATGGCACGGCTCCGAAACATTTCAATATTCGTCGCGTTACGTACTTGTTAGTAACTAGCAGCAACAGCTCCCGCCGGGTCGGAGGTACTTGTGCCTCCACCACGACTCTCGTCATAGCAACCTGGAAATTAGACAATGAACTGTGAGAGCGTTAACAGTCGGTACCTGTCTGTAGGGAGGGAGAGGGCGGCCCGGGGTGGCGTGTCCCGGGAAACAAATGATAAGGCGATTACAAAAAAATATATGTACAGTTTTATATACAAATAATATGTCCAGGCTACAGGAGGGAACAAAAGTGAAAAAACACGTGGCGGTGGCCCGTGGCAGAGGGATTCCATTTGCGGAGAGTTGCGGACAGTATGTAAAGATGACGTTGCAAATTCTAATTTGTCTATTTCGTATTATATAACGATTGTGTTTTCAATGTTAGTTGTCGTAATACATATAGGTATACCTAATTCTGGATTTCAATGATGCTTAAAAAATGATTTGTTAAAATTTCTGGTGATACTTTCATTTTATGGAGATTGGATAGTCAATTGTAGCATATCATTGGGCACCAACACCCAAATACACTTATTTTTACATAATTCTGATAACAGAGCATGACTGAGGTTTGGTGGGCAATTCGATTTAATTAAAGAATGTTTTTCGAGAATGTATCAGTATTAGATAAGTAATACTTAGCAGGCAATACATTCTACAAAACTTTGACGAGAATTTTGCGCCATAAGTGCCTAGTATGCTAACCTCGTTATAGGCACGCGTTAATGCCATAATACTGGCGTGCCATACAGCGCTTGCTTCGCACATTACTGCTCACCCACTCGCGATGGGAAATGTGCTCTCCGACACATTACATTAGCCGCATAGCTCGTGTGATCTGGATTGATCTCGCCCATTCTGCGTCAACGAGCAACTTTGTGATACTAGGTATGAGTCTGTTTTAAAATCGATCCCCGGCGAGATTTGAATATTTGTGAGACTGGCAGCAGATGTCGAAGTTAGTTTCATTGATCTGTATTGTTTTTTTTTTGTCATGATTACAGATTTTCAGAATTGACTACAAAAACTGTAGTTTTGATGTGTAGACTGCTGTTTAGGTCCGTTTTGGTAGGGTATCCCAGAACATATTTCATACCAGGAAAATGACTTTCATCCTAGCAAATCCAATCATTTTACTGCAACACATAGGTACATAATGCGGTCAACCCTCAAAGCAGCATAAGCGGTATAACTTCACAGAATTAGTAAAGATTTTACTTGAAAACCAAGTTTCAGTTTCAAAATGAGGGTATAATTTTGAAACTGAAAGATTGTGTCGTGTAGAACTTGTTAAACTTTATATTACACTTACGTAAAACATACGCAAGCAACTTTGAGAATATTAAGGTTAGACGCTTAGACATGATTATAAAGCAAGCGAAATTTCTTCATCGGATTACGTGGAGTATGTAGTGCGAAATGTAATAAGTATTTGTAGGGGGTTTTATGGGGGTGCGGTGGGGTCGTGGTGGCGGTGGTCGAGCGGCAGAATCAAGGGCGAGGGGCACGGGGTGCGGGGCGTGGGGGGCGAGGGCGCGCGGAGTGCGGGGGAGGGAGCACAGCCGGGAGGGATGCTGCGCGGTATGGCGCGCAGATCAATATCTCGCGTCGCCCTGGCAACGCCGCGCCAGACCGAGTGCCTCCCGTACTACAGCCCCGCGCCCGCCACCCGGCCCCCGCCCTGCCCACTACTCGCTTATTTAATACATGCCGTATCTGGGATGCGAGCTTTTTCGTGCTAAATGACAGGGCAACATAATCGCAAAGTCACCGCTCTCGTAATGCCCGCGCCATAACTATAGCGTTGTGGTCCCCTTGGCCGAGCATTAAACCGCGGAACGATAACGATGACATTGACCCCGTTACCCGAAGAAAACTTCCATTTTCGTCCGGTACCTACCAATTTATGGCGTAAATGTTCATATGAGGAAACAATTCTTGGAATTTCACAATTACTTAGTTAGCATACACAAATACTTGGGTATTTTTCAAGTTCTGGACAAAGAATAAGGAACAAAGATTTTATCTGATTTCATACTCCAGTAAGACAAAAAAAAACAACGTCCACGCGTTTTGTAATGAAATAACATTTAATTCTCTAGTCAGGTACATTATCTCTCACCAAACTCCTTATGTACTTTTTAAAAAATCTATCTTCGTCTTTTAAAATATTAATAATGAAAAGCGCAATAAAAAAATGTATCTCACTGGGTCTTGCCCGTAGAGTTAAGAGTGCCCATATTAAAGCTTCGCCGTCGCGTATTTGGAATCTATACCTTCACACAACGCTCATGATGTCAGAGACCGTGTTGCCGTCGGGTATGTTTTCAAATCCAGAAATCGAGAATTAATCAATTAAAACGTACCTTTGCCTAACATTTGTGACGTCACTGGCCGGGTTGACATCGGGTATACTTTCAGAAAAAGGATTTCGCGCGTAGGCATTTTAAAACATACCCGACCGGTTGTTTATATCAAGAGAAATTGGATGCAATTGGGACTTTAGGGCACCCCGACTCGGACAGGTTAGGTTAGAAGGGGATGGCGGGGTCGTGTGAGCGAGCGAAGCGAGCGAATAGACCCCGCCATCCCCTTCGTGGTTATTTTTTTATAAACCACACAGAAGTAGGAGCCCCGCGAAGCGGGGCTCCGTCGACCTAACCCACCATCAACCATGCACAGAAAAAAAAACCATGCACAGAATAAATAAGTTTATTCTTATTATACCAAACATTGCGCACCCATCGACATCGACAGCCAGAAAGCTAATAAGTAGGTAAGTATTAGAATTAAAAACAAGTTTCAGACAGTGAAACGGGTATACATTACAGTATAGCAAAATGGAGTATCCTACATGAAAGTATACACCAGAAAAATGTTGCGGTCGGGTATATTTTGAAATCCCTAGCACGAACGTATATATTTTTATTGTATACCCGAACTCAACACTATAGAGCGTTGGCTGAGCGTTGGTTGCTGTTGTTGGTGTTGGCTGATTCCAAATACGCTTCGCCGTCACATTACTCAGTGTGTATTACGTGTAATCCCAGAACATTATTATAAAGTTCAGGCAAACAATGCCCTCTTTGTTTCAATAACGCTCACAACAATACCTACCGCTCGTGAAGTTAGTAGCACAGAGTACATTATACTACTAAAGGTTTACTAGCTTAACTTCGTCTTATTTATACTGTGGATGTAACTAGAGCTTTGACAAGGGACGTTATATCAAAAGAAAATTATTGATATACATTAAAACGTTTTGTGTCACAGTGCCTTAAATAAATTCCATGTGGTTTTGAAAATATGTGTATATAATTATATGCATATTTAGAAACGCTATGGGTAGTGATAGCTGCATGACTAGACAGGGTTGTCAGTTGCAACATTTTGGAACTACGATAATAATTTCTTTGTTATCCGATTTTCTAATTACATCGTGTAATCATACGTGAAAAGGGTGTAGCAGCAGGGCAGAGGCAAACCATAAAAACAACGAAATTATCATCAAATTATTTTATTCAGACGTAAAATATAAATTGAAATTCACATAAAGAACAAACTAATGAATAAATTAAACATAAAGTGACATTATTTCTTAGGCGACTAAACCAAGTTTTGACAAAAATAATTACTAACAAGAAATACTTATGTCTTAATATTGAACACAATAACCATGATAAACATTGTCTTTTCAAATATATTCTTATAAATGAAACATGGTAAAGGGTACTAATTTTTGCAGAAAAATAGAGCACCATCTGGTGTACAATGTGATATCATGAAACAAAGATAGGTCAAAATGTTGATGGATAAGAATTGTACGTAACAGTTGTGATGAAACAATTTTTTTGAACCTATTTGGGCGTGACTATAAAAAGAAGTAACATTATGGGAGGCAATTATAACGTAATAGTAAGACGTTTATGAATTAGGGAATTACAGTGTGTGTGTGTGTGTCTGAGTGTGACAATGTTTCCAGTGACTATAAACTTTATTTTAATATTTATTGTGATTAAAATCATCACATAATTCAAAGAACGGTAAACCCGGAAAAAGTCACACCCGTGTTATGAACAGGTAGGTACTAGGGCATACGAACCGGTTTTCCCCGGTTCTCAAAAACCCGGGTATGCCCGGGTTTTCAGTTTTCAGTTTTGTCGTTTAAAAACACGGGTATTCGGGTTTTTTGGGTTTTTAAATCGATCATTATTGATCTGTGAACTTCGCAGATCAGACACGCAACACGTTGTAGGTCGTTTAAAATGTAGAAATATGAATAAGTAAAATTTAATATTGCCCAACTCGGGGGATATACTCGTACATCTAAAATATAATTTATTCTCAAAAATACACTACAGGGTTTCTTGGGTTGTGGAATTGGTAAAATTATTATTCGAAACTACCCGTTTTTTTACCCGACAATGATGTCTCGGTGATCAATTCGGTGAAAACCGGGAGCGATCACCGCATGGTAAGAGGCACATTGAACATCAATATCAAGCTTGAAAGGTAAAGGGACTGATGAAGTCTACGCTCCGTCCAGCACAGATCCAAATCCAAAACCCCGAAAGCTTTCAGCTTGAACTCCAGAACCGTTTCGAATGCCTAGGGAGCTCAGTGGACGAATATAACGATGGGTTCGTGGAAACTGTCCACACGACCGGGTCTAAGTTCTTCAAGGCACGTCGTACAGATCATAACAAGAGACTCTCCGACCACACTCTAAAGCTCATGAAGGAGCGGCGTGAGATGATCCTGCAGTCTACAGACGAGGCGTGTAAATACCGGCAGCTCAATAGACGGATCTCTAAATCCTTGAAGAGCGACCTCTGCCGCTTGAATACCGCGCGTATTAAAGACGCGATTGAGCGGAATAAAGGCTCCAAGGTATTTGCAAGAGATCTGGCTATTGGGCAAAGCCAGCTCACGAAACTGAAGACCGACGATGGTAGGATCTTATCCGCCAAACCGGAGCTTCTGAGGGAGATAGAGAGCTTCTATGGACAGTTGTACACGTCAACCAGACAACCCGTCGTAAATCTAGCAAACGACCCAAGAGCTAGACTGACAAGCTCTCGAACAAGCCGGTTTCTGGAAAGGCTTTAGCACCGTGGACCACATACATACGCTGCGGCAGGTTATACAGAAGACCGAAGAGTATAACCTACCCTTTTGTTTAGCGTTTGTGGACTACGAGAAAGCCTTCGATTCGATCGAGACCTTGGCTGTACTGCAGTCTCTCCAACGGTGCCAAATCGACTATCGGTACATCGAGGTGTTGAAGTGTTTGTACAAAAACGCCACCATGTCAGTACGACTTCAGGACCAAGCCTTGGAACCTATTCTCCTGCAGCGAGGTGTGAGACAGGGAGACGTCATATCTCCGAAACTGTTCACCGCTGCACTGGAGGATGTCTTCAAGGTTCTGGACTGGAGAGGGCTAGGCATTAACGTCAATGGCGAGTACATCACCCACCTTCGGTTTGCCGACGATATAGTGGTCATGGCTGAAACCATGGAGGACCTCAGTACAATGCTGGATGACCTCAGTAGAGCTTCCGGAAGAGTGGGTCTTAAAATGAACATGGACAAAACCAAAGTCATGTTGAATGCCCATGTCACACCCATTCCTATCAAGATCGGAGACTCTACACTCGAAGTTGTAGACGATTATGTGTACCTGGGACAAACGGTCCAGTTAGGTAGGTCTACCTTCCTCTCAAAGTTGTTCTTACCAAACTGTGCAGTTTGGCCGAGGTAAATATGTTCTCGAACAACCTCGAGAGAACCACAACAATATATCCTGGGGTGATGTGTTCGTAGAATATAATCTGGGTTTTGTCTAAGTTCACCCTGAGACCAATGCGTATTGAAGAATCTACGAGGCCATCCAGCGTTTGCTACAAGTCGTGCAGCGATACAGCCAGTATGACGATATCATCTACAAATCTCAAGTGTGAGATGTAGTCACCGTTGATGTTAATGCCACGTCCTCCCCAGCATCTTCCAGTGGGACATTTTCCTCATTTTTTTATTTTGACACAATTTCGAGGGAAGTACGTACCCCCCTTTCCTCAGCCCCCGACGCAATGGGATGTGCTATATTTGCTGGATCTCAGAACTTATATGTATCGCTAGTCTACTTGGGACCGCTGCAGAGACTCCAGGACTGACCAGGTTTCGATAGAATCTTATAGTCCAGCCTTCTCATAGTCCAAAAATGCAAGACACAGAGACCAAATATACTCTTCGGACTGTATATTCTGCCGCACTGTGGATGTGGTCTAGGGTGCTGTATTCTGCTCGAAACTCGGCTTGCTCCGTTGGCTGGAAGTCGACGAGTATTCGCGCTTGACGATTCGTGACGTCTCTTGAAAACAGGTTGAACACGCGGCTAAGGAGCGAAATGGATATGTAATTCTTTAAATGGTCTTGTTCCCTTTTTTAAATAAAAGAACGACCACGCTCCTTCTCCACGCCTCTGCAGTTTTCCCAAAAAACAGGACCGAGTTGAAAAGCTCTCTTAATAGAGGATTTCCTCCCGCTTCCAGAAGCTCAGTCTTTATCCCATCCTCACCAGGGGCTTTTCGATTCTTAAACTGTCTAAGAGCCGCCTCGATTTCAACTTGGCTGACTCCCGGCAGATCTTCTGTGAAATGGCGGGTTAAGGTTGCTCTGGAATTCCCATTTTCGGGATCAGGTCCAGATGCATACGATGCGTACAACTGGCCGTATAAGTTTTTGACTTTCAAAAGAATCTCCGGCATCGAAACGACGATATCCCCATACCCCACTATATTTAGTCAACTTCGTCAGGTGGCTTTTCCCAAGTAATAGGGTAGATGACACCATAAAACAATAATTCCAAGACACCAATCTCTAAAAAAATACTTTATTTTGGGCCTGAAAACCCGATTTATTTTCAATTAAATGCCAAATTTGATTTTTAGTTGCTTTGAAATCAATAAATAGTTGAGTCATTGAGTTGAAAAACAGTGACGTCACAGTTGGCTATTGCCATACAAAATCTATGAGAGAACCGCGTTTTGACCGCTCTTAAAAAGTATCTCAATTGATTGGTGTGTCATCTACCCCATTAGACGGACACATCACACATTCGACCCCCAGTTTTGCTCAATTGACTTTTCCATTGAGCGTGTTCTGGAGCATCGAAGATCGCGTCTTACCAATTTTCTCATTATTTTGCTGAGTGCCTGTAGTTCTGTCGAAGTGATGAGTGGGTTTCACGTCGTTCCGTCATAAGCTCCAGAGTTTACTCCGAAAGTCTACTCCGCAAAAACGCATCTAGAGCTTCCTCCCTGTAGATTTCCACCATTTGGTCGAGCGCCTGGCCAATATTATAACCTTTGTACAAATACAAATTTGTATTAATACAAAGTAAATTCCACGTAAAGAACAAACTAATGAATAAATTAAACATAAAGCGTCATTATTTCTTAGGTGACTAGACCAAGTTACAACAAAAATAATTACTAACAAGAAATACTTAAGTGTTAACATTGAAAAAAATAACCAAAAAAAACATTGTCTTTTCAAATATATTCTAGAACATGGTAGAGTACTCATTTTTGTGTTGAAATAATAAACATCAAATCTATATGTAATTTCTAAACGTAATTTTTAGTTACATGTGTCAACGTGTGGCGCGTGTGTGCTCTCTCTGTTCTGTCAAATCTTTACCGAATAAACCGTTGTTTAACTTTATCTCGCGTTTATTATTTCCAACATTTAACATAAAATTAAATTGAGACATAAAATAAAATTCCACGTAAAGAACAAACTAATGAATAAATTAAACATAAAACTATTGTTTATCTAACCCTTGGATCTAGTTGTCCCAAAATAAATATATATTTAATTATTTATTTGATTTGAAAACGACATTATTTCTTAGGTGACTAGAAATATAGATGACTAAAATACTTAAGTGTTAACATTGAAAACAATAACCATGATAAACATTGTCTTTTCGAATATATTCTCATAAATTAAACTTGGTTTAAATATACATTTTGCAGATAGAGAGCACATAACCGATTCTTATCAGACAACTCTTTAGCTGGTTAAATATAATATTCCTAATTATAAAATCATAAAATATAAATCGACGCCCACAGAAGAAACTAATTAATAAATTAAACATAAATCGACATTATTTCTTAGGTGACTAGACCATGTTACGACAAAAATAAGCAACAATAAATAAGCTAACATTGTTAACAATAAATACCATGATAAATATTATCTTTTCAAATAATATGCTCATAAATTCATAAGTAGTTACAAAAGTAGTACGCATGCCTGTTTTCTGTGATTAATGTGAAGAAAAAATAAAAAAATGTCATTGTGTTAGAGTTATTAGTCTACGTTTAACTTGGGATTTAACATAAATAAGACAAAAAGCGATGTATCCAACAATTTTAAATGATGGTCAGGGGTCGTCCTCAAATCACGTGAGATTCAAACAAGGGGGAGAGAGGGGTATAAAAATGGCCTCACGTGAGTAAAGGATGACCCCTCAGTGCAACTACTATACTGCTGCATGATTCTTGCGGCCTTTATCGGACTATCGCAGCTTCTACAAACAATTTTCACAGAAAGTATCACAAAATAGTTGCCAACAGCGCCTCCTGGTCAATGCCAATGAAGAGTCAAAATAATCATGCAGCACTGTCACTTTGGTACCCTCCAGCACATTAGCTGCCGGTGCCCTGTAACCTGTAAATGATTATGGTAATATGTACCCAGACAACGTGAATGTTCTAGAACGGTAGCTGCGTGAGCAGGGCCACTCCCCGCATGATCCAATGGTCAGGCGTCAGCTTAGTCGGCAGCGTCATGAAGAGGATGTAGTTGGTGGAGTGGCCCGTGGTCGACAGTACTCCGCGCCGGTCTCCCGTCTTGTACAGCGGGCAGTTGTAGAAGTTGCCCGTGGGGAGGTCTAGGCGCTTGATGGGTATCAGCCACACCTGCGGGATACAATGGTTTGGTCTGACTAGTATGGAGAGATTGTGGTCGCGGCTCCAGACAATGTGCTGAAGTATCTGCCAGAGTACGCTGTCCGCAGCCGGTTCACAATCTGTCCGTACCAATTTGGTCAAAACCTTTAGGCGGTTCCATATTTGACATTAAGTGGTGATATGCAAAGTTTAAAGCGACACACAAATTGCTCGCTACCTGCCATACAAATGATTGTGGTACGGTTTCACTATAGTGAAACCAAAAGCAATTAGCAAAAGCAGTATTGATGTCAAAGCCAAGTCATTTACTTCTATCAGGTCATTAATGCAACAAAGACACTTATGAACGTCAAATACGGAATTAGAATTGAATCTATTGCCCATTCGCAAATAGAATAGAATAGAATAGAATATATTTATTGTAAAAACATGAGTATACATCAAATAAGCAAAGGTAGTTTGTATGGAGAAGAATGAGAAAGGATCGTTACGCTAAAATGTTTTACAATATTTAGATGATGATGATTTTATATTGATGGTAAAAAACAAATAGGTAGTTAACTATAGAGTGCGTATACTGACCGGCGGGAACTCGTCGTACAGTACTTTTGGGATGGACTCGTCGATGAGCATATTGTCCATGTTCCACCGCGCGCCCTCCATGAACAGGCCGTAGATGTACACGCCCTCTTCCGGGGGTTCCTCCAAGTGCCACTGTTGCTGCACCTGCGTTACATCGTTATAATGGAATAAGTGCATATTCTTCAACATTTGAGGCACACACACTTTTATTTAGAAGTCACAATCAGAAATGTTATTTTGAAGATATAATGCGGGTAGGTAAAGCAAAAAAAAAACGAACAAAGAAATGCCCGTGACCACATCACGTTATCGCAGTCATCGCAATGGCACAGTTAATGGGACAATACACAAAGCTTCCTAATTATAATGAACTATGTAAAGTTATTTATAATAAGTATGTATTTACAAACAAAAAGTATCTATGTAGTATATCAACTATCTGGTGTCCACGACACAAGCCTCGTTGCTTAGTGTGGCACTAGATGGCGCTGTGTGTTAATGTCCAGCGATAGTTATTATTTATATATTTACTTCGTAGTGGAAGGCGAGCTGGTCGATGGGTATCTTGTACTTGCGCGCGTAGCTCTGTTGCGCGGCCGTGAGGAAGGCTTGAGGGAAGTAGAAGCCGGACAGCCAGAACACCGTCGGGGGCCCGTGCTGGTGCCAGTGCTGGCGACAAATAATCTCGCTAGGTAAAGCCTCGTTAAGGCATGGGTATTTTTGCTAACGAGAGGTTTTCTCCATATAACTCATCTTTGATGAGTGAATATAAATGTGAAAAAAAAATGTAACTTATTAGACTCTAAACTTTAATTGGTACAATTTAAATAATTTAAATTTTATTATTACTATATGAAAAAAATATTCAAAGTGAAGCATTTTTTCTATGAAATTTCCTAACTACTCCTAAACGGAATTAAGATTTAGTATTTTTTTAATCACACAAATATTTGTCACTTTTTTGTTCACAAAGTGTACAATTGGCATTTTGATCTAGTGATTTATTAGGCTACAATTAAAAAAAAAACACTCATTTTGCACTATTCGGCCCGCAGTGACTGACGTAACAACCACTTTGTAGTGCAAGCTGATTCTAACAGTATTTCAAACGAAGTTTGAACCACCACAAATAGAGTTGCTAATTTTAGCAGATACCCCAGCCTTAAATCACACAAGAGTGAGGGTGTGTGTCTAGTGTATAAAGTGTATAAACTGCATCGCGATCCTCGCATCATGTCTTTTACATTCTCGAGAAACAGTCCCCGTGTAAACGAGGTTTAAGGAGGCAACATTTGTCATGTCTTCATTTGGAAATATCTTGTTAGTATAATGGGTGTAAAAAGACCATTCACGAAGTCGAAAGGCACTTGTTCTCCCCGTCATTGCGATATTTTTTTGTTCTGCTGGGAACTTTCTAGTAACGGAGACATTGGTGGTCAGAGTTCTTTCATTTTGATATAATTATATTGTTTTAACACAAGTTTTAATGTTATAGCTTTCAATACCTCCATGACCCATGCATCCATCTGCACAATGTTTTGAGTGCGTTACTAGTCCTGCCGTAGAACGTGATTTTTCAAACCCAAACAAAAAACGTTTCCCAGCTATCATATTTGCGCAGAGTTACTTAGTTTGAAATACAGAATGCTTGGTTTACGGCTTATTTACACCTTGAACCAAAACGAAAACGAATTTGCAAACTTTTGCGTTTTTGTGACTGGATTCGAAATCATGAAACGCAAAATTTCTTTGCTTCAGGTACTCAATTAAAGAAGTGTTTACCTTCACATTCACCGCGATACAGAAATGAAATTACCCTAAAAAATTTCAGGAGTCAGCCATGTGTAATGATCATATGACTGTGTTCAGAGTCACATGTGTGCGCGCGTGCACGAGTAGGTATACCGCGGACACAGTTCCAAATAACCACCATATCTGAATGTGTTTTGAAAGTAAAACTACATTATGTTCGGCTATAGATTGAAAGCCGCATTTGAAAAACGAACGCAATTAAAACCGAAGGCAGTAGGCCTGTGGGTTTGCCAACCGCATCATCTACTTCATTCACCTCTTCCTGAACCATCTTACCCACTCCTCCCGCCGTGCTTTGCGTTCAGTCGTCGTCTTTTTTTTGTCCTCACAGGGTTGAGTTTTGATTTCAAACATCAGGTAACATATTTGTATAATATCCAAAACTGTGAAACCGTCATACTTATTCCGCAGATAAAAGTTGTCTGATGATTGGGAAATTGGCCCTTATTAAAATAAAGATAAATATGAATATGGAAACCTGTAAGAACTTGAGTCTCTCGAGCAGGTCGTTGAAGTAGGCCGCGAAAGGCTTGAGCGAAGGGTAGCTCTTGCCGGCCCACAGCGCGGGAATGCGCCCGCGCACCATGCTCGTCAGTACCTCCTCCGTTATGTCGTTCAGAACGCTGACACCTGTACACGTCATGAGTTGATTACTTTAATTTTGCACCAACGGAATAATGCAGTGTGTCAGCGTCATGGAATACTTACCCTGCACAGCTCCAATGACGGCTCTAGAGCTGGATCTGACGACGTTGACCAGTCTTTCGTATCTCGCGGCTTCCTGTATGACCACGATGGACATGGGCGTCATGTCCGAAGGCTTGATGTCTCCCTCGTGCGACGGCCCCGACAAGATCTTGTCGGGCAAGCGCTTCAATACGTCTTCGGCGATGTCCATGGCTAACATTTCAGGCGTTATCTCTGAATCACCGGCGGCTGCCATGTCCTGTGTTAAAACACGTATAATAAGAATTAAATTTAGTAAAATATAATTACTAGCTTTTGCCTGGCGGCTTCGCTAGTGTTCATTTAGAATTTGTGCAATCAATTCGGGTTGTACTCTGCTTGTAATAATATAATTCAATCATGATTCGAAAGACACGTCGCGCCATCTAATATCATACGAACGTTATTGTTGTTTTACTCGGGAACAGTACTGTTTTTCGGGATGAAATGTACCCTATGTCCGTTTATGTACACCTGACAACGTATATCCAAAGGGCTTGGAAGATTTTTGTAAAAAGCCTGGCCGGTCTAACTTCCGCCACTTTAATTTATTTTCAAAGTTGGGGCCACGTATAAAAATTATATTAATCGATAGATGGTCAACAAGTTTTGTATGAGACAAAATCTTCTAAAACAACTTACTTTCGCATTTATAATATTAGTATGGAAGTATGGATTACGAAGTTCTCCCAATATCCCGGAATATGCACGTAATTTTTTCTTCACTTAAACCAATAAAATACAGTACTATCAACCCATGAAAAGTTTTAAAACTTAAGTTCAACTACTGCTTGTGGCACAAAAATAATATTAAACTCCTGCAATTTTCTACGACAGTTTAAACGCCCGTAGCTATCGCGGCCATGATGTGACGTCATTTACCACAATCTGCCTTGTTTATATCTAATTTTTTGCCCTTAATAGAATAATTTTACTAATTGTATGTGCTAGTCAAGTAAACATTGCAATAACAATATTATAATAAAATCTTAGTGAAACTTTATGCACTTTTCAAATAAAAGTGTTTTTTGGACACAGACTTTGACGTCACTACAGGCGTTATCGAGGAAGACGCGTTTTGAGAGTGCGTTCCGTTTCACCAAAAACATGCTACATTAAACAGTAAATTGTAAAATAAGTGATGTATTAGCAACTTATACAAGTGTATCACAATGTTTTTATGGGCCAATACAAGGCTTTTTTAATAAATAAAAAGAGTTTTGTATTTCATGCATATTCCCTATTATAATGAATAACAACGAATCAATTCTTGAGTTATGTGACGATAGATCTACTTTCTACGCAGAATAATATTTAACAACATTTAGGAGCAATAATTTTTCATTAGTTATTCGTGCTGCAGCTATTTATTATACATGGACCTAAAAGCCACGTTTACGTTATAAAATTGAGCGTATCTTTGGATAAACGTTCGATACAAGATTCACTTACCTGGTACTTTTTCTCGAGATCCTATCAGGCATGAAAATAAGAAATCAACATTAGTGATATGACTAAATACATGAACAATTCTGACTATTTTAAATGGCTTACCACGCGGTCCTGCGCCATTGCACCGACGATGGATGAAACATAAGAAATAACACAATGATTTAAATGGATTAAGTTACTGCTAGCGAGTAAAAATAATTTAAAAGCAACAGTATCAATACTACTTATTACGTCTATGATGAGCTCTGTTGTTAGTAACTAAATTGGGTTGAATGATGTAAGTTTCTAATTACAAATATTATTACAGCTGATAAATTATACTTTGATTATATTGTTTTACATACGGTCATCAACACGTAAACAGCCGTCCAGCACACGCCGGATAGTCATTCCGACCGACACCAAATAAAATATCAAATTATGAATGGGCCCTTTAGCGGAGTAATTGCGTTTCACAAATCAATGCTATTTGGCAATTGACAATAGGTACCTATCATTGCGTTATTTACGGTGTCGAGCAAACGAGTTTCTTAAACAATGAAGCAATATTTAACGAATAAGTATTCTTCCAAATGTTTCGGATTGTGATAAAAAAGTGTGTTACACAATTGGGTTGCTGGTTCTTGGTTGTATAATGAAAGAGTGTGGTAGACCTGCGTCAGTATAGCCGTATTGAGCAGCTCCTCGGCCTCTCGGAAGTGCTTAGTGATGTCTGCGTTGGGGTGGAAGCCGAACACGGCGGGCGGCGTGGCGGCCGGCAGCGATCGCGCAAAGTTGATGAATTCCCCGTGCTCCTTCAGTGTTGGGATGTGGTATATGCCTATCGGGAGCAATACCTCACATGTTATTAGTGTCATACATAAGCTTTAGCTTGGGCGGCCTTCGACCTTAAAATTGTGCCCAATTTTGGCTGAAGCCGAAGTTTTCCAGCAAGCGCAGAAATAAAACGAACTTTTAGGAATGCGCGAGACCACGATCGATAGAAAGGCGACGCGAGCAGGTTCTTTATAATAACATTTATTCCCACACTAACTATTTGTTTTAAATATCTCGGTTTCAGCTTCTGCTTCGGCCAGACCGGACAGATCTGTCTTCGATCGGACACTTTATGTTATACATGTCATCATCTTATCTGCCTATTCCCAACTACAGTCCCTGGCCAAATTATTAGACGCACTATATGATTTTATGTAAAAAGTTAATATTTTAGGTGATACTATGGAGCTTTATTGTTTTCGAACAGTGCGCTCATAAGCATTCACATTAGCATCTTGGAGTTGCGATTTATCAGTTTTGTGGCAGGAAATCGATTTTCCAGACAAATTTTCGTCAAATTTCTTTCTGACCTTGGAGTGAAACCTTGAAAAATTTTTTTCAAGAGTAAATAAATACATTTTTTTTTCTATAATTATTATGTTTTATTTATGTTAAAAATAGATAATTAAGTGGAAAATAATAAAAATTAGGTACATTGTATATAGGGTGTAAACAACCTCATCACGAAGCGGTCAACCATGCATTCTGTACATGTTTAATGTTCTATTTAGTCGCACTGTAGCTCGATTCACTTCCCCTATACCGCGTATGCTTACGATGCTCAACGCGCTCGTGGAGACCATCCCTGGATTGTACTTGTTTGCTGTTGAATGGAAGACGATAATGTTAGAATGTTTGTGGTTCTGCAACTTTACGGAAAAATTATTTGTGCGAAACGACTTTTTTTTTGGGTGAAAAATCATGTTTTGTGGTAGAACTCAATGTAAAGCACTCAAAACATTGTGCTGATGGATGGATTGAATAGTACGGGAGGTGTTTAAAGTAAAAATCTTACATTAAAAAATTGTATCAAAAAAAAAACTTGTCAAAAAGTTGGAACTTTGACCCCCAATATCTCCGTAACTAGAAAGTTCCCAGGTATGGTGTAGAACAAAAAAAAATATCCACGAGCGCGTTGAGCATCGTAAGCATACGCGGTATAGGGAAAGTGGATGGAGCTACAGTGCGGCTAAATGGGACATTAAACATGTACAGAATGATTGGTTGATGGTTTCGTAAAGGGTCTGTTTACACCCTGTATTAGAGGTCGGGTTCCAGGCTAACCGATGAATGATGGATGCTGCTGAATACCAGTATTTTACAGTTTTTAACCTTTACCAAACAGTTGCTGGGTAAACAGATACCCCTTGGAAAGACTGGTTTTCAAACTTTCGGACCACTGACTAAGCTGTTACGACTGACAAAGATCTAAAAATGACCAACGGCTATACGTGCTTTCCGAGGCGCGGTGGAAACTAGGTATGCAGTGGATGGTCACCGCTCTACGGACCGACCGAGGCAGGCGTGACTTAACCTTGAAGATGGACCCGTCCAGCTGTTATTATTGATGTGAATCATCTATAGGCGCGGGTAAACCAAAGAAACAAAGGAAAATCGCGTTGCGAGCGTCGCGACACAACAAATAAAAATCGCGTGTTTGATGCAGCATAAGATCTACATATTCGAAACGGTTTACAACAAGTCAGCTGGTCTCGGGGTACAGAGCGCTAGGTTACAATCTCATGACTTCAAGTTCGATTTCGGCAAAAGGATTTTCTTTTTGTGAATCGAGTCATTTTGTTTTTATTATATTTTATGTGTTTCGTTTTTATATATTGACTTTTTTTAAGCATATTGTGCACTTGTACAAAATAATTTCGATGTTTCACATCTGCCAGGCATCCCGCGACGGCTCACTATTTTTATATAACCATATACATAATTATGTAAGTTTATAACTTAAATAATAAAAGAACCAAATAGGTGTTACTTTGTTGTCTCACCGGTAGGGTCGAGCGGGTAATTGAAATCCTTGATAGCCTTAAGGTTGTAGAACTTGAAGAGAATGGTGTTGAGCGTGCGCCGGTCCCAGTCGTCAGTCACTCGGCCGCCGTAGTTACACTCGCCCGTTAAGTACCGTAGCGCTATGAATTGTACGTCCTGGGTACAAATTAATCGTATCATTTATTATCAATCAACAACAATCGGTTCCGTGAGACAAATGTCGAGGACAGACTGGGTGAGAAATAGGGAAAACTGGATGAGGCCAGTAGAGCACAGTAGGTAGTCATCGGATCAGTAAGAGAGATGTACACCAGCAGCAGTCAGACGACTATAGTTACGTGCAATGCTGGAGGTATCGCTTTTATGAACAAGCCGCTAAATGCTCAGCCTAAGAACGAACAGACTCTGTCTCTGCTTTGAATTAATTGTACGTATATTTTAATAAGTCAACTTGTTTATGAATCAACAAGCTTTTATCGCTCGTATCATGGTCGGAAATTATCCTGCAGGAACTTTCAAATATCTTGTGACACTTGAATATAATTTAGCTTCCCATTAGTAAAAGAATGTTCGAAATCGGTTCAGTAGTTCCGAAGCTTACCCCATACATCTAAACTTCACAAAACACCCCAAAACTCTTCACAAGATTAGAACCTATAGATTTATAGATAGTATAGATTCACACTCTATTGCTTACTTACATCGTATTCATTGAGGAACATATAGAGTTGCGTGACGCTGATCCTAAGGTCCGTCTCATTGAACTCGTAGTGAATGTTCCAGCCCAGCGGGCCAAACTGCCTGCGCTCCTGAATCACGGCGTGGAAGAAGCACAGGGCAAACAGCAGCTTCTTGAAGTTCTCCGACTGCTTGTTGCCTTCGAACCACTCCTGGTCGTTGATAGGATCGCTGCTGAACGAACGAGCGATGTTTGCTCGCAGTCCTGGATTTTCATAAACAAACATTATAGAAAGCAATCTTTTATGCGAATACAGGGAATAATGGGAACCGTTAGCGGTTCCCATTAAATTAATTTGACCCTGTATTCAATTCATCAGACAATCACTCTTTTTTCACAGAATGTAGGAAACAAACATAACATTACCTGCTGGCGGCTCATTGGTCATCTTGACACCGTTTTGCAGCACATACACTGGAAAATGATCCGCAGGGTATGACGTTAACCAGAGCCTAAAGTCAGGATGTGTGGTGTCTTGAGTCAACCCTTCACAGATCTGGAAAAAGGTTTAACGTTTAAACATATCGAGATTCAATGTGCACCAAACTTATAAAATAACGGTAATAGATGATGCTGATATATTACCTTTTCCAGTGTGGGCATCCAACTCTTAGCCAAGTGACAGTTCTGCAGAACAACCCATGTGCCGCTCCGAACACCTTCGTCAATAAGTTTGACTGCAATAGGACCCTGACCTTGTCCCAGAGACAGTGAAAATAATCGTGAAGAACCAAAACCCTGTTAAATATAATTTACAACATTATGAAGGGCATCTAATAAATGAACTTTATTACCTTAATGGTGCTTGTGGTTTACCTGATCGTCTGCAAATTTAAGTAGTGTCTCCATAGGATCAGAGCCGGGTGTGAGCACGAACAATAGGGGGATACAGCAGTGGGAGTCCGCATATGACGACGCCAGGTCAAAAAGTGGGGGCTCCGTGAACTTGCGGCCCATTGTACCTTTAAAATTAAGAATTACAGGAAAAAGTATATTAAAATTACGTTACTACACTCCCAGCAAGTGCTGATGGTGATGACTGTCTGATACGCTTACCGGCAACGTAATTCTGGACTGCCGGTACCATCATGTCCAAACGCATGCACCGCAGCACTAACATTTTCTGTAAGAATTAATAGCCATAAAAGTTTTGATTTCATGTGAGCAGTTGTTAAATAAAGTGTTCAATAAGTATGTTTGTTACCTCAAACTGGTCAGTTTTCGTATCCCATGGTGAAGGCAAAGGCTGTTCTTGTGGGTTAGGAGTATCACAATAGGCCTCCCATAATGGAATATTTGCTAGAAAGTGATCCAAAATACCATGGAACTTTGGTATTTCATTCAATCTGCCGATTATATAAAAATAGTTTTACATCCTGATTTTAAGGCAAATTCAATCGTCTGTAAGTCTGATGACGGTTTACCAGGTTTTGCTTTACATAAAAAAATATTCTTCAGGCCCTGACCTGATACTTGAAAAATCGACCTCAGTAGAAAGAACCTTAGTTGATTTCTTTGACGAATAGGAAAGGTCCAACACAACTAACATAATTTATTTCAAAGAGACAATATTTGAATAGCTGTGAAGCTTCGAAGCGAGGGCTGACAATGTAATGAAATATAACTTACGCATTGAACTCTGACCAGGCTTGTGGGCTGAGGAACTGGACCGGGTTGTCGATCAAGTGTCGAGGCTGCCCACCGCCAAGCAGGAAAATTACGGAGCCCCTTTGTAGCTCCCCCTTTGCTAACATTAGCGTTATAACGAGTAATAGCGAAAACACAATTTTATCCTGTAAAATGACGAAACCCTTTAGTAATCCGTACATGAAACTTTTGAGCACCGTGTACTTAGTTGCAAATAGGCACAGACAACAACAAAAAATGAATAAAAGTCTAGAATTTACTAATTCAATTCAATCCAATTCAATTCAATTCAATTTATTCAGAAACAATTTACATTGGAGGAGATAGATTGAGCAGTATGCGGCGGGACCATATCTGATAACTGTGGTTTGTAACATGACCTGTATGACACGTACATGTGCCACATAATTTCGCAGCGACGCATTAGATTCTATGTTGCACTGCATGTTAGCTTATCTATAGATACTAATAAAGATTGTTTTGTTTGTTTATACCGAATAAGCTCCAAAACTACTGGATCGATTTTAACCATTTCTTCACCAAAGGAAGCTATCACAATTTTTGCATACGAAGTCGCGGGTGAAGTGCTGGTCCCTTAATAAATCCAAGGCGTAAAACGGATCCGCTAAGGTAGTCCATGAAATTAAATTTTCTTACGTTTTTTGCAATTTGCAGCTCACAGAATGAGTAAGCTGAAGTGGCAATAGGCAGGTCATATAGCCATAGAACTTATGATCGTTGAGGTAGAAGTGTTCTTGAGTGGAGACTGCGAATCGGCAAACGTAAGGCGGGACGCCCTCGGGCTCGGTGGAGTGACGATCTTTGCAGGGTAGCAAATGGATGAGAGTTGCTGAGAATCGAGTTGAGTGGCGTGCGATTGAGGAGGCCTATGTCTAGCAGTGGACTACTGTAAGCTGATGATGATTTCAGGTTGTATGTTGAATAAAATATGATTCGCGACTGCAACAAAGTTGGCTTTACAAGAGTTCGACCTACCAACTGACCTGCAAATTGTAAAAACGTAAGAAAATTTGATCCCTGGCGCTTCCCCTTAATTAGTGTTTTCATAAATTTTCTTTCTGGACCTTGACAACTGATGATAGAATGTTTTACCTTTTCAAACAAACTTCTGCAGATGTTAGAGTAGAGGGAGTAAGTGAAGTAGTTCCTCAGTATATCCAGCCGTTCTTCAATCTCTTCTACCTTTTCAGTATTATCGATGGTAGCCACGAACAAACCTTCGAACCAGCCCAGCGAATACTGGTACATTGGATCAATATTCGCCAACGACGCTGAAATAAAGACAAAACCTTGCCTAAAGTCTACATCTTCGAACCTTTAGGTTTAGGTTTGTTTAAAGAAATACATATTTTTATAATCTTTCTCTTCGCCACTGCAACACATCGTTAAAAACTTACCGATGAGGAAAAATAGATCTGTGGAATGCACAGCAATGGGCACGTAGTCATCTCGAGCGACGTCAATGGCTGCCTCAGTTATCATGGCCACCTCCTGCTTCTCCTTGATCTCATTCGACATCTCTTTGGCTGAGTTCAGGATCTAATATTACCAATTAATGTAAAATAATAAATTAGAAATGCTGAGCAGATCGCATTCCCTATCCATAACGGTGAATGCAACAGGCGCTGCACTAATACCCACAAGCTATTTACTAAATGAACGGATTTGAGTATTGCATAAAAAAGTGAATTGTTATTATCATAAATCTTAATTTATCTTGACATCAAGAATAACAGGCACTGGTTCGTTACCTGGACAGCTTCTTCATCTTCCAATAAATGTTCGGAAGTGGACAGTACAGTCAATATTTTCTTTTCAATGTCCTGTAAGAGCCTTCGATGCTCGGCACTTTGCGTGGTGAGGTCAGTCTTGGCTTGCTGTAGATCGGGCCGCTCCCGGGCAACCACCCGCGCTAGCAGCTGAGCTTGCAGCCCATCCATGGCCAACATAAAGTTGACGAGAGTCACTCGCACGCCTACTTCGGGTAAGTAATGCGGGTTCGCCAATTTTGTACTGATATATAATCTAAAAAAAAATGTTTAGTTTTATAATTTGAGATCCTAAATGGGATACACCAAGCGGTTCGTTAACATGTTGTGAACATAAAAAAAAAGGAGAAATATCATTGCAGGTTGAATTTTTAGCAACCTTCACAAGTTCCCAAACACATGAGAAGAAACGAGAAGAGAAACATTTGTGTCAAATATTTATGTACTCACTTAAAATCTTTACTGTATTCAACAATGCTGTCACCAATTTTAATGCAGAGAGCTCCGCCTTGTCGGAAAGTCTGTTGTTGAAGTAGAGGCTCCAACATTGGATCCAACTCCTCCAATACATTTTCTAGCAAAACCTGAGAGCGAGACAAATCTTATAAGCGCTGAAGAATTGAATAAAAAATCGTTAACATGCAAATAGAACGCGGTCAAACGATGACATCGCGACATAATATTCTGCAGTCACGATCGACATCCATCAACCGTGGACTGGTTGCACCTTGAAGTAAGATGAACTTCATACCGGCTGTCCAAATTGCACAGCGTTTTCCAAGACGCGACCCAAGTCAGCCTGCGTCATACGAACAATGCTGATATTGTTGGGTTTTTCCATATTTTTGATCCAGCGATTGGCTTGGCCTTGAGGATCAATCATCAAAGGCCAACGTCGAGCAGTCCTGTATCACATTATTAGCTTTGAATGAATGCTAAAAATACAAGTTATACTTTAATTGTTCATTTAAATGATATACTGTAAAGGGCCATATTGATTTATATTAAATGCACAATGTATTTAAGGTACTGAATTGGATAAGGGATTAATACTGTATTGCTTAAAATCGCTTCGTAAATAAGCCATTATTTCCGGTAAAAAGTAAAAAAAAATGGTTATTGTGGGTTATCCCTAAGAGATAGATATGTATATATCTACCTCTTAGGGAAAAAGTAAAAAAAAAATGGTTATTGTGGGTTATCCCTAAGAGATAGATATGTATATATCTATCTCTTAGGGATAACCCACAATAACCATTTTTTTTTACTTTTAAAAGTCCGCGATGATATCATCGCGGACTTTTTTGTAGACCTTTTTAAGGTGTACAATACTGTAGTACATTATTTTGATCTATCTCGTATGGTTTGCAATGTAAGTGCAAAAAAAGTGTTTATTTAAGACATCACATTAGAAACCTCTAAAATTATCAGTGTTTCTCTCTATAATATTGTTACGAGCTGGGTATGGGACAAATTAATTACTACCGAAGAAACAACCAATAACTTTAATAATCACAAAACACTTAAAACTTAATCACAAATACACTACTGATCACTATTCGCTTAGATATCGCACTTCTAGTTCACTTCGATTCGCTTCGTCGTATAGCCAAAATCAGACTGCCTGCTCCCGCAAACACGTCGACTATTTATATGGCGATCGAACGTTCGAGATATATCCACGACTTCCTAGAATCTTCTAGACAATTCCATAGTGGGTCATTGTCCTTCGAGTAGGTACTTTATGCCCTCGGCGTACGGTCGAAATTACAATGATGTTCTTTTGTAGGTAGTTTGCGAATTTGTACCTATATTACCTATATTACCTACCTACTTACTAGTAGGTACCTACTACCGTAACTGTAGGTAAGTACGGGTACGACGTAACAGTAGCGCCGTCCACGAAAGTACCAGAAGTTCAGATCGCTGGGGTGAAAAAGGCTTTGGGAGAACTGAAGACTGGAGACGTGACTGTGGCTTCAGTAGTTTCTGCACCTTCAGCGCGGGGCTTTAAGGTTTAGTAGTTAGGCCATTCGATGGAACATCTTCGTAGTCGGCTTATAAAATTCAATTTGAGGCCGTTATGAAGGCGAATGGATGGACAAAACCGCAAGCCATGACCGCGCTCACCTTGGGCCTTCGAGACCAGGCCTTAAACATTCTTGAGGCACTCGGCAAGGATGTAACCTACGAGCAGCTGCTGGAGGCGTTAGAGTCCAGATACGGCGACGCGCACCTGGAGCACGTATTTCGTGCTAAGTTGAAGGATCGTGTTCAACGTAGTGCCGAGAACCTGCAGCAGTGGGCCCTGGAAGTTGAAAAGCTGGTTCGAAAAGCACCAGATATAGTGCAGGGGCAGACTGGTACCCTGCACTTATCGATGGGAATCTGGTACAAGCGTTCGTTGATGGAATACGTGACTTGGAAGTTAGAGCCGCTGTGAGACTTGGGCACCATGAGACGCTGAAAGACGGACTCTAACGCCTCCAGCAGCTGCTCGTAGGTTACATCCTTGCCGAGCGCCTCAAGAATGTTTAAGGCCTGGTCTCGAAGGCCCAAGGTGAGCGCGGTCATGGCTTGCGGTTTTGTCCATCCATTCGCCTTCATAACGGCCTCAAATTGAATTTTATAAGCCGACCACGAAGATGTTCCATCGAATGGAGGCACCTTAAAGCCCCGCGCTGAAGGTGCAGCAACTACTGAAGCCACAGTCACGTCTCCAGTCTTCAGTTCTCCCAAAGCCTTTTTCACCCCAGCGATCTGAACTTCGGCCTCTGAGATACGGTTCTCGTGCTGGTGAACCTGATCCTTCATCACTTTCAGATCTTTGCCAAAAGTTGCATGAAGATCCTTTATGAGGAGCATCTGTTCATCCTGGCGGCGGGCCTGCTCCTCTTTATCTTGCTGCAACTGCTCTTCCAACCGGCGAGCCTGCTCCTCTTGACGGCGAGCCTGCTCCTCCTTATTTCGTTGCAACTGCTCCTGTAACTGGCGAGCCTGGTCCTCTTGACGGCGAGCCTGGTCCTCTTGACGGCGAGCCTGCTCCTCTTGACGGCGAGCCTGCTCCTCCTTATTTCGTTGCAACTGCTCCTGTAACTGGCGAGCCTGGTCCTCTTGACGGCGAGCCTGCTCCTCTTGACGGCGAGCCTGCTCCTCTTGACGGCGAGGCTGCTCCTCTTGACGGCGAGCCTGCTCCTGCAGCAGCGCCATTAAAGCTAACAAGTCTGGCGCCACTGATGCTGGAGAAACTCCGGATGGGCCAGCGACTGTTACTGACGTGGGCTGGACACCACCCGGTGTCTGTGTCGGAGAATCTCCAAACCGCCTATGGTCCATGTCCTGCTGTCGCTGACTCCTGGTACGGATACCGTCCGTGTCATCCTTAGGTAGAATCGGCATAATTTATCCCTCACTTCTGACACCAAATTGTTACGAGCTGGGTATGGGATAAATTAATTACTACCGAAGAAACAACAAATAACTTTAATAATCACAAAACACTTAAAACTTAATCACAAATACACTACTGATCACTATTCGCTTAGATATCGCACTTCTAGTTCACTTCGATTCGCTTCGTCGTATAGCCAAAATCAGACTGCCTGCTCCCGCAAACACATCGACTATTTATATGGCGATCGAACGTTCGAGATATCGATCCTTAAAACAACAAATGGCGTAAAAGCCAAAAAGCTACTTTTCAGGAGAGCCAAAAAACTAAAATGAGTAACTTTGTTTCCTCAATATCTCTCAAAGTAGTAAAGCTATAATAACCAATTAAAGTTGTATTTTCTTAGAATTTTCATGTGTATAATTATAAAAACCTAATATTGTAGGGCCTATGCTAGTTTCCGAGATAGCATGTCTTTTACTACAAAAAATTTTGCTCTAACTGGCCTTTACGCCGTGAATTTTATACTTTGCAAGTTAAACAGGTTATGCGCACTTGGAGTAAAAGACTTAGGGAACATCTATGTTTGGGTTTTTGAAGAAATAAAAGACAAATATAATTACCGAATGTATTAATTATTGCAATAAATACAACACAAAATTTTGAAAAAGTACCAGTAAATCTAACATTTCGGATCAATGTAGTTATCTAAATTATGCCATGAACGCTATTTTTAGCGAAGAATGAATTGAGAAATTAAATTCAACATGAACATCAACATCAATTAAACAAACATCAAAAAAATTGAAAAAAATCAACGAAAGTATTAAATATTGTAATAAAATAATACAAATTTTGAAAAAAATAAAAAGAAATAAGAAAATTTGAAATTTCGTATCAATTTACTTTCTAAATCGGTACTATAAATGCTATTTTTTAACGACGAAATAAAAAAAAATTGAACATCAACTATTAAAATTTGGATCGAACTTAATCAAACACTTTCACCTCGTACTGATGTTTACAAACAAATCAGTCTTAAATTTACCAATTACAGTTTTAATAACTAAATTGCGATTATTATTATTTTATATAAACTAACTAAAATACCATTATTATTAGAATCAGTCTAAATAATCAGTCCTTGCGGTAGAATTTTAATTAGTCTTAGAATGCAGTTGTACAAGAAAATTAAGTATTAATTACTTACTGCATAAAATATTTAAATAAATGAGTATTTTCTACCAAACTATCTGCTTAAAAGTAGTTAAAAATATAATAGGTAACAGAATTGTGGTACCTAATAGGTAACAAGTTTAATAATTAGTCGACATCATTATTTTCATCATTATCATCTTCTTCATCAGTCTCAATCAGATTATCTTTCTTATCACCGATGTAAGGTAAGTCTAAGTAGTCTTTATGGAACCTCTTCGGTATTGTCCCATCTAGACATATTTTTTTCAAATCTTTATATTTCAGAGCAGAAATTGGTATTTTTTCTGAATAAGCTTTTGGCAAAGTAAAGGTATTTAATTCTTCCAAGTAAGTTTGGTCTTCATTTTTAGCTTCGGACGCTCTCTTGGCCTTTCCCTTTCCTTTCCCTTTCTTTGTTGGTTTCTCAAATAAAATAACTGTCCTGGCTACGGCATCTTCTTTCATGGAATACTTTATATCAATTTTATTAAGATGCTTTTTCTTGAAAGTAGCTATGCGTATATCTTTGAAATTGATATTTTTACAAGTATCTTTCGTAAAAGTTTTTGACGCAATTTCTTCCCAATTTATAAAATCTGTGTGCTCCAAAACATGAACATTATACGGTCTAACTGTTTTTCTTGCTGCTTCAAAATAGGAACTCCATTGAGTAGGACTCCATACTATAATTTTTCGAACTTCCTTCTCAATTGTGGCGTGTACTGAATCAACGGGCATGTACGTGTGCCCTGGAAGCAGGTAATTTATTTGTATAATCTGTAAATTGACAGACTTTGCTAAAAAGTAATTTAATACGGATAGAACGACTTTATTTTTATTTTGACCTGTACATGAATCACAATACAAAAGAGCAGTTTCAACACCTTGCTTGTCCAACTCTTTAAGGTATAAATATAAACAAGTAGCTATTTCCGTACTGCCTCTTCTTCCGTCACACTCACCCCATGTGAAACAGTAAACATTTCGTGTTAAGCTCTCGTACACAGTTAAATTGAAAACAGCGTATTTTCTTGCGTAGTATAATAACATGGATTCACCATAAGGTGTGTTTAAAACCTTTTGAAGATCGAAACTACTACACATGGTTTTACCATCATTTAGAGCTTGGTGTGCTTTATATCTTCTTTTCATAGCGACTTTCTCTTCCAAATGTTTTTTGTAGATCTCTTTGTCTCTTTCAGTCATTTCATCACACAAATTTTCTGCTTTGAGACACAAAACACACTTATCTTTTTTGGGAGTGTGTGTTGACGCCTTGCATGTGTGCGTTCATCAATGGCTCACGCACACACGCGTACACCGATTATATAAGACCTTTTCTATATAGACCTACAATACTGGCCGGAAGCGACGATGTAGTGTCACTCGCATAGTATTAATTTAAAATACTGTCACTCGCTGATAGATCGTTGTATCCGCCACACGTACTTATTGATTTAAAATTTTTTCTTATATTAAACCAATTTATTGGAACTAAGTTCGCCTCATTTTTCCACCCCACTTGATTATCCACGTGAAGCTCGGTACCGGCGTCTTCATTTTGGTCCCTACGAGCCGGATTGGCCCAGCGACCCCAGATTATTGAACCACTAACAAAAGAAGAAGAACAAAAGAAATACTGCGCTGACGTGGATGGCGGCCGTCAGGTGGAAAATTTATACTACGAGCATACTACGGGTTCAACATTCAACGAGTCATCATACAACATTTCTACGAAGAATCTCGTCATTATAGAAGAATTTCTTAAACATCGACTTATTTGGAGTTGGGAGCTGAAGGCAAAGAGAATTACACCTACAACGAAGGTCACTCGTGAGTCCTGAGGGTAGCGTTACTGTAAGTTCGTTCCAATTTGTCCATTTATTGCCCCGTAAATCTTCTAAAATTCCGCCACAAATCCTTCATTTTGTGAGCCTTAAATCATAGTCACAAATCCTTTATTTTGTGATTCTTGCATTTATTCCCATTATAACAGTCACTAATCCTTCATTTAGTGCTGTTAAATTGATTATTAAATTCACAAATCCTTTAATTTGTCATTCATTTCGTACGTTAAAGATCCGTTATTTCCATAACAAGGCTTATTCTTATTGCATTGCGCAACATCCCAACCAATACTTAAAACTTATTCCATTTCAGAGGTTCCAGATATTCCATATTCCCTTTGGTGTGTATATGGACTGTATCATATCGCGTATTTAACTATTATTATCTCGTATGTTCTAGTGTAACGGGACCGGGCTGCATCGGCAAGCTGCGTGATTGCTGCTTTTGCGCTCCACCCGCTGCTTGGCTTATTGCATATTTTACGCGTACCCTTACTTCGCTCCATTTATGCTGATTTAAGTAATCGTTCCATTGTATAAATATCCTTCTACCTGCTTCAGCATGGCAGATAAAACTTTAATTAAAAAGCGTGCATCATACAAAGCTAAGCTTACGCTATTTAAAAATTATTTGCAAACCGTCGAGAGTTGTGACAGTTTGAGTAGATTACAAATAAATGAATTGAACATCCGTTTATCTAAAATCGAAGAAATTTATACCGATTTTGACTCGATTCAATGTGAAATAGAAAATTCCATGGAAATTCCAGATGAGCAGTACAAAGAACGTGAGGCCTTCGAGACCAAGTACTTCAGGATGATGGCGTGCGCTCGTGATCTGCTGGCTCCAGCAGCTGACCAAGCGGGCATCGACCGCTCGGGGACAGGTTCTTGTTGCACTGCGCTTGAAGGTGGGCCAAAACTTGCACTTCCTACTATCCATTTGCCTAGTTTTTCGGGTCAGTATCATGACTGGCTGGAATTCCGTGACACATTTAGTAGTCTCATACACTTCGACAAGTCGATACCCAACATTAACAAATTTCATTATTTACGTGCCGCGTTAAAAGACAGCGCCGCTGTAATAATTCAGGCATTAGATTTCTCGAGTGATAATTATGAAGTAGCTTGGGAACTTCTTTACGATCGCTTTAACAATGAAAGGTCATTAGTAATCAATCACATTCAATCCATTCTTAACTTGGAACAATTAGCGAAGGAATCATCTAAGTCTTTACGTAACTTAATCGATACAGTCAATAGGAACCTCGGAGCTCTCAAAAAACTTAAGCTCCCTACTGAGCACTGGGATGTATTACTAATACAGATAATTTCAAACAAGCTTGATACAGACACGAGCAAAAAGTGGGAATCCTATCGTAATAAGTTGAAAGAGTTGCCTACACTCAAAATGTTTAATAGTTTTCTAAAAGATCGTGCTGATTTCTTGGAAACAATGGAGAGTGCTCATAAAAAGCGTAGGTCAAGTGACACTACACATGTTCGTCAAAAGACATTTGTGGCCAACTCATCTTCTCCCCCAGCTCGCAAATACGTTTGTCCATATTGCAAAGGTAATCATGCACTTTATGTTTGTCAAAAGTTCAAATCATTACCCTTAGAAACCAGACTTGACAAAGTTAAGATACTTAAATTATGCTTAAATTGTTTACGTCAGGGTCATGCTGACGATGTATGCAAGTTAGGGCCATGTCGCTTCTGCGGCACACGGCGCAACAGCTTATTACACGAGCATAAAATTCCTGCGCCGTCTGAACCTGTACCTTCAACAAGTAACGTCATGTTACACGCTTTGCCACAGCCTGTCGTTCAAGGACAACTTCCCAGTCCTCCTCAAGATATTGCTTTGTCAACCATTCAAAACAATTGTGTTCTACTGTCCACGGCCTTAGTCCATGTGACAGACAATAATGGTAAATGCCATAAAATACGTGTTATACTTGACAGTGGAAGTACCTCAAGTTTTATAACTGAAAGCCTATTTGCTAAACTTAACTTACCCACTTCTGTCACTTCGACTGTCGTTGAAGGATTAAATTCTCAAATATCATGCTTAACAAAGCGTTGTGACGTACTTATATTGTCATTATACAACAATTATAGCGAAAGCGTCTCCTGTTATGTCGTTCCTCGTATCACTCAATTATTACCAACTACAAAAGTTGACCATACAACATTAAATATACCGCCGCACCTTACGTTGGCGGACCCTAATTTCCACATACCTGCTCCAGTCGATATGCTTCTTGGAGCTGATATATTTTGGACATTAATTGGTTCTCAAAATATACCGTTGGGTAAAAACAAACCAACATTAAATAAATCTAAACTGGGTTTCTTAATATCAGGCCCAGTGCCAATACAACGTTCTAAAATTATTAATACAGTCCACTGCAATCTTATTCTACAAAATAATGACGATCAATTACATGATAAATTATCAAAATTTTTTGAATTAGAAACTGTCTCTACACGTAAACAAATATCTAAGGAAGAGCTCGAATGTGAAAAAAGCTTTATACATAATACCACTCGGTTGCCTGATGGGCGATTTGAAGTGACGATTCCATTAAAGGATTCGCCTGATAAGCTGGGCGATTCTTACGAACAAGCTTTGTCCAGATTCTTGTCTTTGGAACGTAGATTCAAACGTGAACCACATTTCAAAGAGCAGTATTGCAATTTCATTAAAGAATACATTTCGTTAAATCATATGTCATTAAATGAAAATCCTAAAAATGATACTCACACTTATATTTTACCACACCACGGTGTCTTACGTGACTCAAGCTTATCGACAAAATTACGTGTCGTATTCGACGCTTCTGCAGTGACGACCTCTGGTGTTTCATTCAATCAAATTCAAATGGTAGGTGCAACAGTTCAAGATGACCTTATCAGTATCTTAATTAGAATGCGCCAGCATAGGTTTCTCGTCACTGCAGATGTTGAAAAAATGTACAGGATGGTGAATGTTAAACCATCACAGCGAATGCTTCAGCAAATCTTATGGCGATTCGAACCTCATGAACAGTTAAGGCAGTACAAACTGCACACGGTCACGTACGGAACCGCGTCGGCTCCTTATCTCGCGACAAGGTGTTTGACGCAGCTTGGTAACGAATGTCCTGACCAAACAGTCTCGGAAGTCATCTTACATGACTTCTACGTCGACGATTTGATTACAGGCGCCGCTACTGAATCGGAACTCGTAGACACATGTAAGGGTGTGATTGCACAGTTAGAAGGTAGTAAATTTCATTTACGTAAATTCCATTCAAATAATGCTCACGTTGTTACTGAAATCGTCGGTGAAAATAGTAGCGACGAATTGCTTAACTTATGTAATAATGAATATTCTAAAACTTTGGGACTACTTTGGTCATCTAAAGAAGATAATTTATTATTTTCAGTCAATCTTGATGAACATAAAATCCTTACTAAACGTACTATTTTATCGCTTATGTCACAAATATTTGACCCATTAGGTCTAATAAGCCCATGTCTACATCTAGCAAAAGTTATCTTACAAAAGCTATGGTCTTCAAAGATAACGTGGGATGAATCCGTGTCATCGGATATTGAAAACATGTGGTCTAAATTTATAACGTCACTCAGACATATAAATAATATTCGAATTCCAAGATATATTCTTTGCGATTGTCCTTCATCAATCGAACTTCATGTATTTAGTGATGCTAGCACACAAGCTTACGCCGCATGTGTATACATAAAAAGTGTCAATAACGATAATTGTGTGTCTGTTCATTTAGTGACGGCAAAGGGCAGAGTGGCTCCTTTGAAGCCCATGACCGTGCCTCGGCTGGAGCTGTGTGCAGCTCTCCTTGCCGTCCGCCTGGCAGATAAAGTGAAATCATCACTTAGATTAAATATAAAAAAATGTACTTACTGGTGTGACTCCACAATTGTCCTTGGTTGGATACATTCATCTAAAGTACACCTGCTTAAACCGTTCGTGTTTAACAGAGTTAGTGAAATATCTGAGAAAACTGAATCATGCAGATGGCGCTATGTGCCCACTAAAAGTAACCCAGCTGATATTGGGTCACGTGGGACAGATGCCAAACAGTTACAAATTAATAACTTATGGTGGTCAGGCCCACAATTTCTTCTACATGACGAACAGTCATGGCCTAAACAACCGTCACACCTACAAGAGCCTGAATTACCAGAATTCAAGGTCGAATGTCACCTAACTGCTGACTGTACCGATTATGTCACTTATTACTCTGACTTCATAAAGAGATTCTCCAATTTTGGTAAATTACAACGTGTGATTGTACACGTGCATCGGTTCATTCACAATTGTTTAAACCCACAAAACAAACGCAATGGCTTCATAAAAATCCATGAATTAAATTCATCTTTAAACTCAATATGCAGATTTGTACAACTTGAAGTTTTCAGTTTAGAATATAACTTATTGAAAAATAACAAACAATTGTCAGTTAAAAATAAATTACTTCAACTTAACCCATTTTATAACGTAAATGATGCATTATTACGAGTAGGTGGTCGACTTAAAAATTCACTTTACGACTTTAACACGAAACACCCTATTCTGCTTGATTCACGGCATCATTTTGCAACATTAATATTTAGGCATTATCATATAATTTTATTGCATGCACCACCGCAATTATTACTTTTTACACTTCGTCACAAATTCTGGTTTATCAATGGTCGAAACCTTGCCAGACAGATTGTTAAAAATTGCATTAAATGCTGTCGTTTTGCAGGAAAAGGCATTCAACCCATCATGGGGAACCTTCCTTCCAGTCGTTCGCATACGGACTATGTGTTTGCCAACACGGCGGTCGACTACGCCGGTCCTGTCATGATACTGAACCGAAAAGGCAGAGGAAGCAGACTAATAAAGTCGTATCTCTGTATATTTGTTTGTCTGGCCATTAAAGCAGTTCATATAGAACTTGTCACCGATCTGAGCAGCACAACATTTTCAGCTGCATTAGACCGATTCATTGCCCGCAGAGGACGACCGCAAACCATTTACTCTGATAATGGTACCTGTTTTGTCGGTGCATGCAATGAGTTGGCTAGATTTTTAAAGTCATATTCCGACGAAATAAGCTCTCAAGCATCTAATTCACATATTAACTTCAAATTTTCACCTGCATACAGTCCACATTTTAATGGATTAGTCGAGGGTTCCGTAAAATCTGTAAAATATCATTTAAAGAGGGTTTTAGGTTTAGCTAACTTAACATACGAAGAGATGAATACAGTTCTTGTACAGATCGAGGGGATTTTGAATTCTCGGCCTCTTACTCCGTTGTCTTCGGATCCTTCTGATCTCATAGCGCTCACCCCATCACATTTTTTAATTGGACGTACGCTAACAGCTTTACCTTCTCCTCAGGACATTGAACCTTCGTCAATACCTACTCTCTCACGGTATATGAGAATCCAGCAATTAAAAGCCCATTTCTGGAAACGTTATTACATAGAATATATTACAGAGCTTCAAACACGACAGAAATGGCGCAAACAAGGAAAACAACTCCAGCTCGGAGAAATGGTGCTGGTGAAAGATGATCGGCTGCCACCCACCCGATGGATGTTAGGGCGCGTGGTGCGCTTGTACCCCGGCTCCGACGGCGTGACCCGTGTGGCTGACGTGCTCACCAATTCGGGCACTCTTCGACGAGCATTCAACCGACTGTCCCCATTGCCAGTCATGGACCAGAACTGCGTTCCTGGGGCGGCAACATGTTGACGCCTTGCATGTGTGCGTTCATCAATGGCTCACGCACACACGCGTACACCGATTATATAAGACCTTTTCTATATAGACCTACAATACTGGCCGGAAGCGACGATGTAGTGTCACTCGCATAGTATTAATTTAAAATACTGTCACTCGCTGATAGATCGTTGTATCCGCCACACGTACTTATTGATTTAAAATTTTTTCTTATATTAAACCAATTTATTGGAACTAAGTTCGCCTCATTTTTCCACCCCACTTGATTATCCACGTGAAGCTCGGTACCGGCGTCTTCAGTGTGAAACCCTAAATCATATTCTGTGTTAAATATATGTCTAAAAGTGACTTCGCTCACGATTTCTAGCCCTTGTTTTTTGCAGTGTTCAAGGTACAGTCTGTACAAATTTGATAAATTTCGCAACTCTTGTGGAGGATACATCCGTTTACTGTTCTTTCTATTGTAATGTGAGGGACAAGCAGGAAGATTTTCTATGTATTTTCGTACAATTATTTTCACAGGTTCTGAATATTTATTGGGAGCATGTCTTTTTCTTGATTATTTCAGTGACATGCCTTCTTCTGCCTCCATAGTGTATAACAACACTTTTTGCGTTATATCCAAAGTACAAAGTAGAAATTTTTGGCATATTTTTTTGTGATCTTCACCGTCATTAATGTAATAATCAATTGTCAATGATCTTTTGTTAGATTCAACTCTCGCGGCATGGTGAGTACCTACTTGCGTACGCGCGAATCGTCGCGGTGTGTGTGCGTCCACACTGAATGCGTGGCGGGCGCGACAAGCTGGAACGTGCGGTGGCCACACTGATGCGTAATCTTTTGTAGCGGTTTGACGTATCAGATGTCGTAAACAATTAAATCATAAAAAAATATTAATTTTACTAGTTTTTTTATGAAAAAATACATTGAAAACCATTTTCCTACCGTCTTGGTTTTTACGATCAAGAGATAAACACTCGGTTTTAATTATTACGCAAAAAAATTGACGTATAAGCCAATTATAATAAAATATTGTCTTTTACGACATTATTAACGTTTTATATTTGTAAAACTTAATTCTATTAAATTGTAGTAAAAGCCTATTTTTAAAAGTCTTGCATTTTAAAACAAGTTGTCTTTGATATTATTTACTTCGATATAATCGTAAAATGTAATATTAACCACATCACTAAGAAATTAAGTCTTTTACGCCCCAAATTTGCAGTTTTCGATTTTAATATTGGTTATAACGACACAAATCATAAAATTATTGGAATTTTTTCTTAAAAAATATTGGATGTAAAAGCCATTTTTTTGCGAATTTGAACATTTCAAATATACAGATCGATAGAGCTTCAAAAACTGAACAAAATGGCATTTATAAGTCATTTTGGCCAAAATGGCTTTTACGCCATTTGTTGTTTTAAGGATCGATATATCCACGACTTCCTAGAATCTTCTAGACAATTCCATAGTGGGTCATTGTCCTTCGAGTAGGTACTTTATGCCCTCGGCGTACGGTCGAAATTACAATGATGTTCTTTTGTAGGTAGTTTGCGAATTTGTACCTACATTATTCGGGACTCGTTTTACCTACCTACCTACTATTACCTACCTACTTACTAGTAGGTACCTACTACCGTAACTGTAGGTAAGTACGGGTACGACGTAACAATATGCATGTTATATACATATAAACCTTCCTCTTGAATCACTTTATCTATTAAAAAAACCCGCATCAAAATCCGTTGCGTAGTGAGATCTAAGCATACATAGGGACAGACAGACAGACAGACAGCGAGAAGTGACTTTGATTTATTAAATACTATGTGTGTATTATGTGTGTATATATGTATACTATGTGTATATATTAGTGATTAACTACATTTAAGAACTTGCTGTGCTAGTGCTAGCCTGCAGTCTTAAATATTAGTTCATCGTCGGCTGCACACCACTACTTTTCACCCAGAAACATAATGTTTTGCATACCTAGATTTTTTTAATTTTAATAATTCAAGGTTTAATTAATGGCATTACACCATTTTAATTACCGTATTATTTCCCACAAGATTCTTACTTCGTTGCTACATGAAAGGTTAAACTAACATACACAATACACAACATACACAATTTTACTATAATTATAATAAAAACATAGTACTTATATCAGCCAAATTATTTTACTTCTAACTGTTAACTTGTTAACTGTGTTCATAACCACTGCACTCAAACCGTGAAGGAAACATCGTGACATTGCATTTCCGAGAACCAATAATTCGAAGACATGTGTCATCTACCAACACGCACTGGTGGATAACAGCGCGCTCGGATCTCACATTGTTCCCACTGCTGGGACAGATACCTAGAACAGGTATCTGTCCCAGCAGTGGGAACAATTCAGGCTGTATAATGTTAGCGTCAAATTGTAAAACCCGTCAGATTGTAATCTGTCTAGCGAGATTGTAAACTGTCGAAATATTGTCAACTGAACATACTGCTTACAATATGACGCATTATTTTTCGACAGATTATAATCTGTCGAAGTGAACAGATGACTGACTTAATGAGGACTGATTTAATTATTGTACCTCTGTATGTTGTGCTATGTCTTTTGTGTGCACTAAATAAATGTTTTATCTATCTATCTATCTATCTATGACAATCTAACGGTTTTTACAATGCGACGCCGACATATACATGTCATGGTACGCGTGGTTCAGCGCCGGTCGTGGTGTACACCGTCTGTTACTCATACCTATAGGCATTAGAAACAGTCGGGTATTGTTTAAGTGTGCGATGACCGCGACGGCTGTTGTATGTATATGCTAATCTCGAATGTGCGATGTAAGATTCTAGCTCGAATGTTGCGTGCTGCACTCACTTGATGATAATGGCACTCTGCACACTGAAGTCGTCGGCGGGCAGCCCGTCGATGTTCCACTGCTGTATGGTGACGGGCTCGCCCAGCACCTTGATGAGACTGTAGTCCAGGGTGCACACGATGCCGCAGCTGTGACACGCTTGTGCCCAAGATAACATCTACCGGTGAGAGCGTTTTAACTTTAATATTTTTTTAGGTTGAGATTAAAAAAGTTACATCACGTACTTTGCATAGAGCAAAAGCATAATATAATAATATACTGAAATTTTATAGCCTTTACTGTTCCCAGTCGGTGAGAGGGAGTGGGGACAGGTGGTGGTGGTATCTACCACGCGGCCGAGTGCTTGTTCGTAGATTTCATACGTCATGTTTTCGTACATTGGCTTAGAAATATTTTTGAAATTGACCTACAAATGTCTTACTACAATAGTGCACAATAGAGATGGGTACTTATGTACATAAACCAAAGCAAGCGCTAAGTACATAATGTTTATTTTAGGGATGCATCTGATACCGATACCGATATATCGGCGATATCTCAAGGTTTCCGATATATCGGAATCAGCGATATTAAATTTGCCGATACACCGATACTTTTTGAATTTGAAGCACAAAAATATTTCAGTTTCCAAATGAGTTCTGTTGCATCTGAAAGACCTCTCGTTCAAACAGACTGACGAAATCAGCTTTTACCGAATAATTTAAGACTGTTGTGTTTCCTGAATAAAAGTCTCATACTGTGAATTTTAATTTTAATAAAAGTAACAGCCCTTAAATATATCATACCTGAGTATTTCTAAAAGTTGCTGTAAATGGTCCGAGATACGCGATGATTCCAGCGGCAATTAAGATATCCCCTGAAAATACAATAAAATCAAATAGAACAAAAATAAATTAATAATTATGAAATATGTTACATACCGAGTTTCCTCCGTGCCTAGAAAAAGCACGTTAAGCCGTTGGTATAATACTAGTGTTCAGGTGTTTCCGGTTAGACTGGAAGCAGATCCCAGTCCCCAACATTGATACGAAAAGGCTAGACAGAACAGATGATGATAGTGTCTGGGTCACCAAGATACCGGCTGTGCTTATATAGTTTGGGATCCGATGTAAATTTGTTAAAAGTCTTCTTCAGTCTTACTACCTGTGAGAGAGTTGTAAGTTTCGCGCAATTCCTTGGCGATTTGCGTCCATCGGGTCTTTTCCCCGCCGAGGCCGGAGATGAGCATCTCGGCTCGCTTAAGTTTGTTGCTGCAGTCCATTACCTCGTCGTCTAGAACCTTCTGTTGGCGACTCTGTTCGGATAGGACGTCTACTAGCTTTTTGAGTTTTTGTTGTACCTAATAAAAGAAAAGTATATTATTTTATACATCTATATTAATAATAACTTTTTAAAAAACAAGCTTTTATTTAAATGCGTGATTTTAATGGGACCATTTTGTTTATTGCATTGTCCGCAATATTTCATGCATTTTTCATCATCTTCAACATTGCCTTTACAACTCATGAGCAATAAACGTCGCAAAGTTAAAAAAAGATTTTTATTGAGTTTGTCGAATATTATTACATAATAGAACTTTATCGATCTCCCATAGAATGCCAGCTTATAGACCACAAAAAAATATAAAATAAACTTTTCTTTTAATACTTTTACTACCTATCAACTTATAACGTCATTACACAATTGATAATATGATATAAAAGCTTGTCGCGAGATTTACCTGTGTAGATAAACAAGTTAATTAAATAACTTAATCTAATTGATTTTAATTAAAAAAAAAAAAAACTAATAAATACGAGTACGTAAATCTCGCGACAAGCTTTTATATCATTTAAATTGTGTAATGACGTATAAGTTGATAGTAAAAGTCTTAAAAAAGTTTTTTTACTTTTAATTTAATTTTTAACTTTTTAATATTTATGATTCGGGATTTACTACGGCATAGTTCGTGCGTTTTTACGTAGCCCGTAGTAATTCGTAGTACGCACAATGTAATGTTTTGAGCAAACATTATCTAAAGAAAACAGATAAAATATTTATTAGACTCATCTAGGACCAAAGTACTCATCAAGACGAATCAAACGAGCCCAAACTCGATGTGGGAACCACACGGCCACGCAACAGCACAGCTAATATTCTATAGTAGGTAATGATGTGTTCAAATAGTCAAATGTGTTCTCAACCTAGATTATGGTTGGACTACCGCACTGTATTATCCATTTCTTTAGCAACGTTTGAAAGTTAGGCTTAAAGAGCTCAACATCAGATCTGAAATCGTAAAATTTTTGTTTTTTTTTTTTTTTTTATTTGATTTTCACATTTATTTTGCGTCAGTTAGTTCGTCGGTTCGTACTACAATGTGTACTAACCTCTCTGAGCTGGGCCTGCTTCACGGCGAGGGCGGCCATAGCTTTGTCGTACACCGCCTGAGCGGCCGCTAACCTCTGCTTCTTGGGCGCAACTACCTTCGCTACTTTGTCGTACTTCGTCATCGCAATCACCCATTTGCACATACCTGTATCACGTTTATTATAAATGTTTGTATATGTTTTTTGAAGTGAAAACTTATTTAGGCGCGTTGAAAACTTTTTGGGTGAACAAAAACCATGGAACTCGCGTCATCGTTACCGAACGCTTTCATAGAGCGGTTAGTCAAAATCAACCTTGAAAAATTAAGATAAAGTTTATTTTGAATTGATCGACGATACAATTCACAAGTTACTTAGTTATCACTTCTATCTGCAGTCCCCAAAAACGCATGCACAATGCACATGCCAAAAAAAAACATTCAGGGCAGCAAGTTGTTTTTTTTTAATGTTTATTTATCTAGACATTAATGTCTGTTCGTAAATTGTGAGAAAGCTGTGTAAAAACGTATCTGAGGGCACGGGAGTGCCCCCGCCAAGACGAGCTATGGAAAGCGCAAGGGCCAACTTTTCTTGAAGCGCTTCGTCGTTTTTTTGAACACTTTTACCCTTTTAACTTGGGTTTGGATTATACAATAATTAATATCTAAAAAAACCTTGACTTCGTCAATGACATCATCAAAATAATTAGGGTATTTAATAATAATGTCCTAGAAAGCTGAATTTTGGTATGTAAGCTAATATTAGTACACAAACAAAAAAAAAAAAAAACTTGTAACTTTTATCCCCCAACCCCTTAAACTAGGGGATGGAAGTTTGTATGACGTCTGGAAGTTGATAAAGGGACTCCTGGCGTCTCTGATGTGCAAGAAAAACAGAAAAACGTCGCAAAAAAAAAACAATCGGGCAGTCTTTGGTGACTGCCGATAGAAGTGAAAACAAAAAGTACACAGGCCCCTCCCCAGGCGTAGCACTGGTTATGCCCCGCGCATGCCTATGTGGTGCTACGCCGTAGCGGATCGTCTACGAGTGCTACGAAGCGTGACCGCACGTTACGTCAAGTGATGATGAGTTCAATGTTTTTCTTTCACCCAAAAAGTGCTCAACGAGCCTAAAGAAGTTTTCACTTCAAAAAAAATGTGACAAGCAACTTACAAAAAGAAATTAAATCCCACCAAAAACATTTTCATGTGAAATATTTTTGTTTTGCACCTTACGCCCATGTGAATGTAGCGAAATGGCCAAGCCAATATGTAGATTTTATGCTGCTTCCACAGGTCGGTAATGTTCGGGATTGTTCGGGCCGGGTTCGATCGCCCCGCTCGCCACGAATTTTTCGTTTGTTTTTTTGTTTACCCGCGCCTATATGTGGATGTTTCACATCAAAAATCATTAATGTTAAGCAACAACGCTCTCTTTTCAATGCGGCAAAAGCACCATGCAGCACTATACCAACGACTCAAACATCAATCTCGGCTTCAGTAGTATTATAGCTCACCCTCAGCCGCCACAGACACAGCTCTGATCTTCTCCGGCACGAAGCCCTCGTCCTGCATGACGGTGGCCATGAGCTTTTTCATTACGGCCGGTGGAATGTTGTCCTTGTCATAGTTCTGCAGCGACTCCAGAAACTTGATGTCGTTCAGGATCTTCTTGGAAGGCCCCCAGTAGTCCTCGACGGTACCAACACCGGACGGGTTCGGAACCTTGTCTGGTTTTACATCCTGTTTGTAATATGGGAGTGAGTAGTTTGTTAGTTTTTTAGTTTATTATTTTCTGCCTAGCCTTTTCGGAAAGGATGGATTTTTTGTTTTTTCCATGTAATATGAATATTTTCAACATAATATTTACGTATACCGCCATAGAAATATTTTGAGAAAAATGGCCTTCTTGAACATGACTTGACATTACTTATACGATTTCCTAATAATTGTGAATAAATTGTTGTCACTTCACTCGTAAAGGGTCTTGAATATTTTTACATTCAGTTATTTGTGAAAAAACATCAGTTACCAATTTCAAAACAAATCTTAGTCTTATGTTTGAAATTCGATATTTAAAAAATAATTGCAGAAAATAGGAATTTTAAAAAAATACTCGAAATATACATTGACAACAACAACAACAGATTGGAACAAAGAAATAGACCGAATTGGCGTTTAATGGATGCACGCAGGTCACACTATTACGCCACAATATGAATTCGTCGAATTTGAAGTTATTCATTAACGAATAAAATATTCCAAAGGAAAATGAACAAAAAAACGTGGGTGGCGAAGGTTTTCTTTTATCTTTCTTCGCCACTTCTCTTTAATTTTTTACTCAACAAAAAAAATCCCATGAAAATCCGACCACTATAAATTCTTCGTTCCACCTTATTATCTAATTGCATTCGACTATGAACAAATTATACTTTGTAAGCACATATATGCATTAGACATTTATGACTGTACGGTCGAACAAGCTATTTAGTTTACATTTAACAATGTAATTTGTTGGTTATACTGTAAACCAAATAGCTTGTTCGACCGTACGTAGGTACGTACAGAGTTGCAAATCTATAGCCATTGTGCGATAAAAGTAATTCACTTACCGGATCATCCTTTAGAAGAGCAATAAAACATAAATATACGATTACATATGTCTGTATCTGTATAACAACTAACAAGCAGCATTTTAAAATTGGTTACTTAAACACTAACATTATCTGTCTTATTGAGATGTTATTACTGCAAGCAAAATCGTTTCCAATAATCAAAGGCATTAACCATAACAAGCAAGCCTAGGTACAGGTTTGCTGTACAAAAATAGCCAGCAAGTAAGATATACGACTTGTGTAAATATACCTTTAAAATGCAGATAGCCTCCATGACGATTCGGATGCCTCTTGGCGGACTTTTCATGGTCTTGATAAAGGTAATGTCCTGAGGAGTCAGGGTGTCGAGCGCCGCCAAAGCCGAATTAAGGATCGGCATCGCCTCCGCGAGGTCAGCATCGCACTCGTCTTTGATGCCCTGAGCCTCTTGTGCCTATATGCGCAAAACTTGTTTATTAACTTAGGACAAACAATAAGTAGGTAACAATGCAATGTGTAAAAGTATTTGTAAGAACCTACTTGCAAAAATAAACATCATTTCATTTCATTTCAATGAAGAGTTTGTCTGAGCAGGTATGTTTTACATAAAATAAAGCAAACTTTAACATAAAATGTCCTGAAAAAGACAAAAAGGTGTGCACTAGCCTGTTCTTCCGCAGCGCTCTGATCCACAAGGACTTCGGCCTCCACGAGCGCGACTCCTTCCTTCTCCTTCTCCACGATGGCGGTGGTCTCAGCCACCGCTTTAGCACCAGCAGCCAGTTTGGGCTGCAGTATTTCTAAAGCTTCTTGCAGAGCTGATACTGATTTAGCCGCGGTCGCGAGCTGGTCCAGTCCAGTGATATAGCGCTTCTCTGCTGTTGTCAACTCCCTGATCAAGTAAGAGAATCTAAGAAAGTGTTTTGTTGCCTTACTTTCGGTCCTGCTCTTTGTGCAATAACTTGCACTGCTAAAGCCGGCCGGTGTAACGGTAATTTTGTTCGAAACGAATTATGCATGATCATTATCGACACAACAAACCTCTTGTAAGCTATGCTTGTTATGACAACGTGTATGATTGATGGGTGGTTGACTATTGTGATCAACCAACCGTAACGACTTTGTTTAGTGGAAAATCCTCGTGGATTCCGTCCGCCTAAAATAATAATTATCAACATTCCTCTAATCAGGCACTTGACTTTCAGAAACCTGTATACTTATAAATGCGAAAGCAACACTGTTTGTTACCTTTTCCCGATTTAACGGCTGATCGGATCGCAATGAAATTGGCAAGGAAATAGATTATATCCTGGAGAAGGACATAAGCTATCTTTAATTTTCTCACATCTGCTTGTCTCTGAAACATCTAAAGGTTGACTGGTAGAAAATGCCTATGGCATTAAGTCCGCCTCTGTACTTTGTGCTTGAAGTGTTAAATAAATAAATAAATAAATAGGTACACATCAAAATTGCCACGCGGACAAAGTCGCAAGCAACAGCTATTATGTCCACAAAAGGGGTAGACGCTAGACTCACAATCGTTTCTTAGTTAGCAATGCCTTGAACATGTTGATAAGTTCCAAGTAGGCGGTGGGTGTAACGTAGTTGTATCTCTTGAGGCGGCGCAGGAACTGTCTGGTGAGCTCCTGCGTGTCGCAGTGGAACACCTGGCACAGCTTGATGGCCGTGTCTCGCTCTAGGTCCGTCAGTTCTATGTCTTTCAGGAACCGGGTCGCCACTGCCAGTAACGCGTCTGGGGGCCACTCCTGTTAGTCGGAGAAAAATATAGTACACTTCTTCTTTCATTTTAGCACGAGTAGTGTTGCTAGGATGCTGGCATAAGAGAGAACCGTCACTCTTTTAGCTTTACAAAATTAACTATTGGTATAACCTTTCTATATTATGATACAAACAAAGCACAAAAGTTAATAATATTTTTGTAACGAAACTTAAATAAAGGGACAAAAAGACCTTGCGCATTGAACAAGCAAATTAAAGTGACAACGCGCCGGCCATACTCGTATAAGACAGTGCCATGGTAGACATGTTTTTAAGTGGAGACGACGAAAATCCCGGTAGGAGCAAATGTTTGTGTGATGAGCATGGTCAGCTGGATGTGAGTAGCCAAGGGCATAATTATGTGCTTGGTATTTAAACTATCAATAATGGACGCGGTACGTACTTGGAACCAGTCGATAGTGCAGCAGTTGACGAGCGAAGGGAACTTGCGGATGCGCGTGCGGAGTGACGTGCCAGCCGGTGACATGGCCAGCACGATGTGCAGCTGGTCGCGCACGATGGACACGAAGTACGCGTACAGCGCCGTGGGGCTGCCGTCCGTCTGCAGCGACTTGTCGCGCTGACGGTCGATCTGAACGAGCAGAACAGAGCCTCCATACTCTCATTCATAATCTCAGATAAAAAAAAACTCTTAAAAAAATGAGACATTTAATTGTTTCTGGGATGGAATCCACTAGAAAGAAATGCCGATACTTACGACTCTCATTTTCTCACACAATTCCGCTTTCTCATCCGCACCAAAGATATTCGGTACTTCGCCGGAGTTCAGCATATTGTTGACGTCTTCAAGGAATCCTTCTTCTTTAATCTAAGTAATTCAACGTAAGAAACAAATGATCATCTTCTCTATTATCATGGAAATCAAAGAATTTGTTTAACAAATTGATACCTGTGACTCGATAAACAGGAAGACCATCATCAATTCAGGCGTGCTGCTCTTTCGTAGCAACGTTTTCAGATCTTCTCGCCATTCGGTCTTACCGTACGTTCGACTCATCTCCACCTGTGCATTAGTTAATAGATTTTTTTGATATAGGTAGTGCGGTTGTTATTCTTGTTGTATCACCGTTCCATAAATATAGAAGCCTGTTTATTGCTAGTACAGAGTGTAAAAGGACCCATTACATAGGCGTCAAGCAAGTATTCTGTACATTGCATTTTTTTTTGGTGTGTAACTTATGTTACACATTGAATCGGTTCAACATTGAATGCTACCGTAGTACCGTTCAATGTTACATTGAGCACGTTGTATTGATTTAAAACATTGTGCTGATGGATGCATTAGATGGTACAGGGATCATGGAAGTATTTAAAGTAAATTTATACAATTTTCAAAAAGTTGGAAGTATCTCCATAACTAGAACGATGCCATGTATGTTCCAGTAAAAAAAAATCCCAATGACGGGAAGAGTAAGAGCCTCTGGGCTTCGTAAGGGTGTTTTTACAACCCTTATCCATTGCGACTTCCCATCCGAAAGCTTTGTTACTCCATAAGGTAGACCGATGACTGATGAGAGTCGCAAGACCAGTGTATGTAGTGTCGCTTCGGGAGGTCTATGTCTCGTAGATGGAATGATGATGAAGATAGTGCTGACCTGGAAGAGGTCGTACTCGTTGATGTGCGCGGCGAGACGCGTGAGGGACTGGCGGCCCGAGCCGCCGAGCCCGACCAGCAGCGCGTGCGAGCGCGGCTGGGTCAGCACGCGGCAGATGCGCGACACGTGCTCGATCGCGAACCTGAACACGACATCAAGCCTTCTTCGTCTTCAACACAGCGGAAAATTATATCACCGAACCTGCTCATTGAAATTATTTAATGTTCTAGATCACATGATTTCCTTCCAGGGGGTGTGCCCTAAAAAGTGTCGAAGTCTAGAGCACAGATTCGTCATAATACTAGATTATTTCCAAAATATCACAAGAGAAAGATAGGATTAACTACTTTGTCTATTTGTTAAAAAAAAAATGTAATTATTTGTGCTAATTTGCCCACAATACCATTAGATTTAAAAAAGTGGAAACAAGGAAGGGCGGCATTTGCCCCGCAATGCTCGGCATTTGCACCGCAATACTACATCATAGGCTTCCAATATCTTAATGTAATATAAATAAATAAATATCGCTGGACAAAACACACACCGCCATCTAGTGCCACACTAGGCAACGAGGCTTGTGTCGTGGACACCAAATATTTGATATACTACATAGATACTTTTTTTGTATATCTTACGTAAAGAGCACGAGGTTCATTGGTTTCTTGGTCATGTTGTTGAACTCGACGAGGAAGGCGTCCACCGTCGCATTCATATGTTCCATATTGGTAGTCTCCATGTAAAAGCGGGTATCCACTTTCGGATTCGCGAAATCACAGTAAATCAGTCTTCGGAGATGAAGATCGGTAATTTTCTATTCGAAATTAAAATGAAAAATCAAAATATGAATACAAAAAAATGCAGAATCCTGAGTAAATTCGTGGACTCTTTGACTGAAATAATTATTAATTGGTCGAATCGTTGACTCAGATTTCGTCCGACCGGCACATAGGCACCGGTCTCCTATTAAATGCTATATATAATAGGGTAGATGACACCATAAAACAATAATTCCAAGACACCAATTAAAAAAAAAACACTTTATTTTGGGCCTGAAAAGCCGGATTATTTTCAATTAATTGCCAAATTCGATTTTTAGTTGCTCTGATATCAATAAATAGTTGAGTAATTGAGTTGAATAAACAGTGACGTAACAGTTGCCTATTGCCATACAAAATCTATAAGAGAACCGCGTTTTGACAGCTCTTAAAAAGTATCTCAATTGATTGGTGTGTCATCTACCCGGGTCATTATGCGGCGTCCGACTACTGCGTTTACGTTTCGATCGACGTCTGAACGCCAGGTACAGCGCCAGCGGAAGTAGAAAGAAACCCATTGGAAAAGAAAGAGAATATAACAAAAAAAAAAAAACAAAAATAATTTACGGGCGATCTGAGGTCGGGAAGTGGGAGTTAGTGGTAAAAAACGGTTTATCTCCATTTCCGGCAAAACTATAAGTCCAATGGAAAAAAGTCAAACGGCAAAGTTGTAGGTAATAAAAAGATCTACAACTTTTGAATTTAAACTTTTTTCACATCACATTCCAATGTGTTTCATCCTACTATGATTTTTTTCGTTTTTTTTACCATTTTCAGAGGTATCTGCACTGGTCTATATAACATTTGACTGATTCAATCAATAAATCGTCTTTTTCTTTATCAAATTTCGACATTTTGTACTGACGCCAAATACGACATTCACGCTGCTGGACAGTACTGAGTTATGTCTCATTGAAGGGTTGGAGGGTGCAGATAGTTGTACACGGAGGTCAGATGAGAAGGTGAAGATAATGAATGGTGATTTCAAGTCGAAACAACAGCTGAGCACATTCAGACGAGAACCACACAGCCACACACAACTCAAACCCAAAAATAAATACTGACGTCGCCAGATTTGGAGACGCTGAGTCTACTGAGCATGCGGTCGAAGTCATCGTTGAGGTTGTTGGTAGTAGCGGTACGGAGGCAGGTGACGAACCACTGTCGGTCGGCATCCTCTACCAAGCGGTCACTGAACACCCGCAAGCACTCGTGCACCCACAGACGCTTCATTGACTGCAAGTCTGGAGTCACTTCAGGCACAGACAGTAGAATACCCTGTGAAATTGTATTAAAAATTGAGAATTTTGTAATAATACGACCTACTCGTATTTATTGCCTTAGCAAGCATTTAAACAAATTTTATCGTATCTTAAACGCATGCCTTCGACGTAAATTTTGTACTGGAGTTCAAAAATCGTCTCTACATCACGAACGAGAAATTAATTTTGACGGCCCGTAAAACGTTAGGCCCTCAGTAAGTACAATATATAAGTTTACGATGCAAAACGAACTCGTGCGAGTACCCCAGTTACAATCTAAACCGTCACTTTTCTAAAAAGCGCTATTGTTTCGATTTCTGAGCATGCGAAAAATAAGAAAAAATAATACAGAAATAGCGTTTTTAACATGAACATCAAAATCTCTTGGTCTCATAATTAATGGACGAAGAAGAAATGTTAAACATAACTATTTTTTCATGGGTTTTTCTTTGGTTAAAACGTGGTTGAAGTTACCAATATGACTCGGGAGAAATCTCGCAGATTGAACGTGTAGTGTGACTTGGAAGGGGTAGGCAGCAGGTTCAGCCTACACTCCTTGTATACCTCCAATGTGCCCAGCACCAGCTCATCGATACAAGGGTCGAAATCTTTAGAAAAGCCTCTGGAACAGGTTTTTTGAACGTTAGTAGGTGGCTCAACCACTGCCAGGTAAGTTCTTCTTCTTAGCGTGTCGATGGCAATCTGAATTATGTCGGCCCAGAACTGAGCGAACTGTGCTACTAGTTTTGCGCTCTCGGTAGCGTCCTAAAGGCCCACATAAACGACTCCGCTCCCACCCGGCAAAAATAATAATATAATTCAAATATGGGCTTTATGTATTGCTCTTTAGATATACTTTACATTGGCAACATAAATTAGCGGACAGCTCGCTGTCAGCGCGGTTACAGCCGTCCGACTGCTCGGTTGAAAATGTAAAGTATATCTAAAGAGCAATACATAAAGCCCATATTTGAATTATACTATTATTTTTGCCGGGTGGGAGCGGAGTCGTTTATGTGGGCTAAGACCTAAGCCTGTGTCTTGCTGTTGTTGTGAACAAACAACAACGACGACACGCAGGAATGCTTTACTACTTACTGCTTGGTTACTACCGACTATGGATTTCTGCAATATGGGAGACAGCAGTCACGTTGCCTTCTTAGTGACAAAACTTTCTCGTGCGCCAGTGTGAACGGGCCCGCGTGGTGGATTATGGCCCATTCACTGAGAGGAAGCCGCACTATAGTATTATGTAGTAGACACCGAACACAGCAGTGCTGCTTTTTGTTTAAATAACAAATAAATAATCATTCAAAAAGAACTGTATGAACTACAAATTGTATAAGAACAGAGTATTATGTACAAACCTAGTATCAAGATGCCACAACATGATCCTGCTGAAAATGACCTGAAGAGTTTCATCATCGAACTCGTCGATACAGAAGAAGGCAAAGTGTCGAGAGAACCTCGGTGTTATGATCTTAGCGCCCGGCGTCGGCTTACCCATGGCACACATAAACTGAAATACATCATATTTATGACGGTATATCAACGGCGCTGGGTAGAAATTTGGTTTTGACAGAGCCTTTATTTCCTAGCAGTCATTACAATTTTAGTGTTATTCAAATACTAGCATTGAGTTAAATCGGATGCTCCAAGCCAACTCTTAAAAAAAATACAATATCAGCTACTCGTTAACGTGGGGCTTCAGGGAAATCTCTTTATTCAATCCAAAAGACTAACGTGGATTTATGTCCCTAATAAATTGGTGGATTTAATAACGGTAAACCGTTTTCACCTGGACATCAATGAGGTTCATGGCGACGTTGGTCTTCCGGTCGTACCAGAGGCCCAGGTCGATGCCTTGCCGCAGCACTTCAATGGGCGGTTGGGCGCCGTAAGTCTCCGCTTGAGGCATCGACACGTCGTCCACGAACACCACCGAGTAGCAGCCAATCGGCGGCCCGAATACCCCTGACAAACGTTATACTTTAACCATAAAAGAAATAAAACAATAGGCGAATTTAATTCTAAAACAAACCAGTGCTTTAATATGAACTTCTAGGACAGGAAAACTTTGTATGCAAACATGCGAAATGTATGTAGCAGTGGGAACATTTTTGGCTGATTATGCTATTCTTATGATTATAATAATCAGCCAAAAATGTTCAAAAAGATCTTGTGCTGTTCAAATAAAATCCTCACCTTTTCTTCTTTTGTCTAACTTTCCCATGATTATATCTTGAGTTTGATTACAATTGGTTTGCGCCGAGAAGGCCATGATCAGAGCCTTATATATTTTGGTATCGACTTTCTTCACCAAGAAGTCCTGCGAATATTTATCGTTTGAGCTTGAATTAACTTGATTTTTAAATATCCTTTAGGTGTAACCCGAAACCGACATAATATTATCAACAGACAAATTTAGCGCAACTGGATTAGGTGCTTACAGAGTTGAGATACAAGTGTCTTCCAAGCGGATTTATAAATTGTACAAAGCCTATGAGTGTGCCAATAATTTGAGCTATTTTGAAAACAATTATGTTTTGATTTGAAAACCAGTTATTACACGTCAAAATTTTTGTGCTAGGCCTGCAGATGACATCTGTAACTCAGGTAGAAAATAGAGACACTTACAATAATATAGGCGGACTTGCCGGTGCCTGTGGGGCCCACCATCATGACGAGCTTTTGATGCGTCACCATCAGCTTGAACAGCGCCAGGTAGCGCACGCTGTCAAGCGTCGTCACCAGGATTTGGTTGGGAGGCGTGTCCCGGCTGATGGGCGACGCATTTAACACGTCGTCGGCCCATGGTTTCCATTTACCTTTACCCTAAAATGATAGGAAAACTGCTCATTATAACGAACAAACATATGTTAAGTTTATTTTTCTGGAGTTCTATTTTTGTTACTACATATTTCGCCAACTAGCCAAGAGCTGACCTGATGTTAAGTGATCATCACCGCTAGTGGATATATGCAATACTAAAGCCATTACAGATACGCTGTCCTCCCAGAGATACAAACATGTACATGTACTAATTAACCTTAGTTACCTACACGGATAAGCCTTGTCCTTAAAACTGGTACACAATAACACTGGTGGCTCAAATATGTTGCGTTTTCAAGCTCAAATCAACGCATGGCTCATTGACAATATTAAAAGCAACAGTACAGCGGCATGAAAAACATATGGACTATCATAAAATATGACCACCACCTCAGCCGAAAGACGTCCACTGCTGGACATGGGCCTCCCCCAAAGGGGGGGTTTTGCCATAATCGCCACGCTTGGCAGGCGGGTTGGCGATCGCAGTACGATTGTTACAAAAGCACAGAGAACGCTGCTGCCCATTCTCTGGTAAGTCCCTTAGTCGCCTCTTACGACACCCACGGGAAGTTATGGGATGGTGCTATTCTTTACGTCCGACACCATACAGACAAAATATGATCACAAACTACTTACTTCTTTAATAAATCTATAGTCGTATACCATACCCTCTCTTGGAATTGTAAAAATGTATTGTTTTTCTGGTTTGCTAACTTCTTTAGGCATATTTAGTGCATCTCGAACCTAGAAAAATATACTTAATAATAATATATATTTGATATGATTTTATTTAGGAATGTTTATGAAAATACAAAAAAAAATAAGGAAGAAGATGAAAAAACGAATAATAATACAAGGTGTATGTGACGCACTTAAAACATTGTGCTGTTGGGTCAATAGTATCAATAGGTCATGGAGGTATTTAAAGTAAAGTTATAATATTAAAAACAGGTATTAAAATAAACTTGTGAAATATTTGGATCTTGGACCTCGAATATCTCCGTACCTATAGGTTATAGGTTGTGTATAGGTAACGGGGACAACAACTGCCTTTCGGCTTCGTTAAGAGGGTCCTTTTACACCCATTGTGTACACTTTCCCCTTGTTAATAGAAGCATCATAGGAATTTTTACCTTTTCAGGAAATTCTTTGTCCAGTAGGCCTCGGAAAAGCATGTCGAACTTAGGACGACCAGCAGCATCCACTGTAGCTCCAAGAGACCAAATACATGAGAAGAAGAAGACGCCCTACATAACACACCTCTAATTAGTTAATAATCAGATTATACTTTGGGAATTTTATGATAACTTAATTCCTGTGAAAAGTTTATTTTTAAGGTTCCGTACAAAAAATGAAAAAAACGAAACCCTTAATAGGATCACTCGTGCGTCTATCTGTCTGTACGTCCGTCTATCACAGCCAATTTGCTGAAAATCTACTGGACCTAATTAGGTGAAATTTAGTAGGATGGTGTAATCCTGTTACCCAAACACAGATGTGCAAAGTAAATCATTTTTGTTTTTAATTAAGGGTCATTTTCGGGGGACAAATTAGGAAATGAAAAAAAAAGTTTTGCAATCCTTACTGTGTCACATATCATATTTAAAAGGGCTTGTTAAGAGGATCTAAAATATATTTTCGTTATTATGTAAAATAAATAGTTTTTATTTTATTCATGAAAGAAGACGAAAATCGACCATAGTTAAACTACTGAGCGTAAAATTAAAAAAAAATATACAAAATAAAGTTCATTGCTTGTAGATTACAGGAAAACCTATAAGAATTCTATCAATTGAAAGTAAAGTGGTAAACTCAGTATAATACTCCGTTTACTTACGGAAAATTTTACTTTGGCATTGTACGGAACCCTATCCACGCACTTGACCGGTTTTTTTTATTATTATTTCAGTTGAACTCAAAATCTTGTACTGCATGTAGAGCCAAATAAGGGAGCAGTGGCTGTTCCCTCTACAGCCAACAATGCCTAAAAATAAGAACTTTTTACCTCAAGTTGAGCTCTGATATCAAGATCTGATATCTGTTCCAGAAACTTCTCGTCGTAGAAATCATCCATGAAGCAATCGAAGAGCATCATGCATGACGCAACAATGTTACTCCGGGATGTTACGTACATTTGCTGTAACATAAGTTGGCTAATTTGTTCTACAAACTTCTTGGTTACGTCGCGTAGCAGTGCTACGTTGTTACGTCTAAAAGCGCCTACGAACCGCTACGGGACGACAAGAAAAGTAACCAAACTTCTTGCGATGTCTATTGTGTGAGCTAGACCAGCATGCGTAGTATGACCACCGTGAAAACGGGTTTTGTCGACAAAAGAATCTACAAAATAACAGATTGTAGAAAGATTTATATCGTCGCCGTCGTAAGTATTGCGATGTTAAAAATGTAAAATAGAAATGCTTCTATTCTTCAGTCGACAAAAGACTACAACGTCAAGCGACGACAATATTTTCTCTACTTTTGACACTTGGGGATAGAAGCATTTCTTCTCAACAAATGTCAATTAGTCTACATCACATCAGACCTAGAGAAGATTATTGATGTGAAACATCTTAAGGCGCGGGTAAAATCAAAAAATGGCGTGGCCACGCGTTGCCAACTGTCAAGTTCTCAACCCGGCCCGAACAAGCCTGAACATTACCGACCTGTTGAAGCAGTATAAGATTTACATATTCGCCACGGTTTACAACAAGCCAGCTGGTCTCGGAGCACAGTGCATGGGTTACATGGTTATAGTTAATCCGGCGTGACTTCGAGTTTTATCCCAGCCTAAGGATTTTCTTTTTGTGAATCGAGTCATTTTGTTTTTAATTTCTTTTATTTTATGTGTTTGTTATAGAGACTCGTATTGACATATTACTTGTACAAAATAATTTCGATGTTTCTCATCTGCCAGGCGTCCCGTGACAGCTTACTTTTTTTATTATTATTCTTTATGTTTATTGACCTCTTCGATCAACAATTAGCAACTAGATACCGTGTCACGTACAAAATCAAAGCTAAATGCTGTCCGCGTGAATATATACGTATTCGGAGAGAAATGTTTTAAAACAGTTTTAAGTTCAACCTAATTACAACCATGGCACCTAGTACTAAAGTCACAAATCTTCAAAAAATTATCTAAAACTACAAAAAACAAGCAAAGCAATAAATTACTCCTGTCACATAGAAATGAAAAGACGTAAGTTAAGCAACATTTATTGTGAAATCAACCTTTAGTGGTAACAAATAAAGTACTTTTACCCGTTATATTGTCTTGCGAGCTAGATCGTATTGTTTCGTATAAAGAAAATTAAAAAAAAGGACAAAGTTGGTTCTTCTAATTTTACTACAGTAGGTATGGAGTCGCGTTAAACACTAAAATAATTTATTATATGAACGGAATAAAAGTTTTATAATACCTACTTGTACTTGTACACTTGTTGTGTACTTGTTTTGGGCATCTATGTTTATTGTTATACATTACTTATTAGGTATTTTACTAGCGTTCCGTTTTTGAGTATAAATAGATGTTTATTTACTTTATCAGTGTTTTATGTGTTCAGTGTTGTCGTTTGGGTTTGTTTTTGATATCTCCCGTTTCTTTTTTACATAATAATTATGTAATGTAATCTTACGTCAATAAATTATTCAACTACCAATTTGAACATCTCTTCTTTCTTTGGCGACAGTCGAGATCCATTCTGCACACGTAAACGGATTGCTTGGAAAGCTAAATTAAAACAGGGAAGCTAAGTATCTAATTAGAGTCAACAAACAGACACAAAAGACACAAAAGTAGCATAAACCAATTTTAATCAACCAATTTTGAAGTTCTGGTAACAAATTATTACAACACAAATAGAACAGAACAGTAAATGCATGGAGTAGTCCATGCATTTACTGTTCTGTTAAACAAAAGTTTGTGCCTATGTTAGCAAGGCTAGCCAACACACGCGCCAACATTTGTAGCGGTGGTTTAAAATCGGTAATTTTGTTCAGTTTAATGTTATTTGTTAGTTAAAAGCTTAAAGTATAATTTATTCTTCATGTACTTATCGAAAGTAAGACACTCCGGCCGTTAAATTGCTTTTTCGGGCATTATTTTTGCAACTTTTGAAAACACACTGCGGCATTGTGAGACGTGTTTACATTGGCTATGTTTCAAGCCAACTAAACAAAATAAGATCTCACTTCTCAAGTGAGCTGTTATTTACCGAGACGGTTTTTTTGCGCCAACCCGATATCTAGTTGCTAATTGTTGATCGAAGATTGACCTAGATTGATTTTAAAAACATGTCAGTGTTTACCTACCGTCGTCGAAAGTAATTTTAAGATTTTATAAGACAATGTCTAATGCCCGTTTTCACCAACACTAAGTGGCACGACGATTGAGATTCGTATAATATCTACATCATATGTCTTTGTCGGATAGCCAATGGGGCCGAAAAGTTCTGGAGTGGCTCACCGCGAACCAGAAGACGTTGTCTTGCGCGACCTCGGTGGACTGATGACCTAGTGAAGGTTGCGGAAATCCGCTGGATGCGAGTCGCACGGGACCGGTCAATGTGGCGACCCTTGGGGGAGGCCTATGTCTAGCAGTGGACGTCTTTCGGCTGAAATGATGATGTCTTTGTCTTCGAAGAAACTCGAGTCGACGAGTCGCTCCATATTAGGGCAAAAGACATTTCGAGTTGTATAGAAAGAGCTTTGTCTATTCTTGGTAGAACAGAGATGGAATTGCTACGCGTGCAGAACAGGAATAATATACTTAGGGAAATATCCGCTTCGACTACGCTTTTTAGGCTACTATAAAGTGTTTTGAAGTTAATTTTTTACATACTAACTGGTTTCGGAGTTGGTTTTCGATACAGTTATAGTACAAACCATTATTTTTGTAGTTAATTCCATTAATTTTAAAGCTAAGCATATGTAGAGCGGAAACCATTATTTTTATAGTTCATTAATTAATTTTAAAGCTAAGCATTTAAAAGTGTGAAACATTAATTTTACAGAGCTGTTAAATACATCCCATAAACTTATAGTCAAAACACCTAAGACTTGTATTTAGCTAATCTACTGTACTTTGTCAAATAAATGTCATATACAGCTAAATCAGAATACGGTCGTCATCGATAACCGTTTTGAATTATTAGTGCTACCTCACCTTTACTTGTCCAGAATATTCGACGAGCCAAAGTAGCGGCGACACGAACCGGTTGAATAGGTTGCGTATAAGGTTGCGGTTGACTGTGTGCAGGGAAGGAGGCAGCACGTTGAGCCACGACTCCAGCAGAGCCTTCCAGCCGAGACCCTTGGGCTCCATGTAGATCATGCCACACCGAGATACCTGGAAAGTACCTTCGTTCTCACTTTCGAATGTTTCATTTTATTTGAACTTCTTTACTCATCTTCATCTGTCTAGCCTTTTCCCAACTATGTTGGGGTCGGCCTCCAGTCTAACTGGATGCAGCTGAATACCAGTATTTTACATGGAGCAACTTCTTCATTCATATGAATCAATAAATTTGACATCTGCATACATTAAAACTTTAAAAGTCATGCTTGTAGTCGATGGATTAAATTGAAATTTTTACACATCGTGGCATTTCTAAGAGTGTTTTATACTGAAGTTCCACCGGGAACATGTCAGACTGAGTCGCAGGGACGAGAATAGGAATCCTTGGACCAGATGCACTTTAACCTGAATAAAAACTCAAACATGCTCCACTCCAACTTAGGTACAGACCGATAAGGAAATAGCCTACTCAAATATGAATAATTCTCACCGTAGCCGGGGAAGCAGCCTCCAAGTCCATGGGTTCAAAGATCAGGTTGGTAGTGGGAGCTAACTGAATGATTTCTCCGCTCATCAGACACAGCTTCTTGTTATCGTCGAGCACTGTGTTTAAGTTCTCTATCCATATCGCGTCAACAGGGCCGTCGAATACCAACCATTTTCTATAATTGCAGTTGAGTTGATCATGAGCTTATGATCGATGAGTAGTAGACCGTGGGCAAACGTAGCGTTAATGCTGGCACATTATAGAGGAACCACACACACCGCAACGCAACACATCGCAAAAGTAAACCTGTGTGAGTGTCTACCTTTCGTAGGCATGATATGAACCGTCACTCTGGCACGCCATACATTTATCGACATTGTGCTGCGTCCCGATTTAGTTGCAATATATATGAACTTAAAAGAACAACTAATAAATAATAATAAATAATAAATATCGCTGGACATTGCACACAGCTCCATCTAGTGCCACACAAAGCAACGAGGCTTGTATCGTGGACACCAGATAGTTGATATACTACATAGATACTTTTTTGTTTGTAAATATATACTTATTATACATATAAACATCCATGACTCGGAAACAAATGTCCATGCTCATCACACAAACATTTGCTTCTACCGGGATTCGAACCCGGGACCCTAAGAACGTAAGGCAGCCTCACTACCGCTGCGCTATTCGGGTCATCAACTGTATTTAGATCTGCCGAGCCACATTAAAAAAAAAACATTTTCCGAGATAATTGTAATGACTCTGGATAGTAAACGCTTAATAATTTTAAAGCATATGTTTTTTATTTATTGTTATATTAGTTTCACGTATTTAATGGAATTAATAATGCATTGCATTGCTTATTAAGGTCGAACTAAGTCCAACTTACCGATTGTCGTTAGTAGAGACTGCGAAGGCTCGGTAACTGACAGCGAGGATGCCGTCAGACCACTCATGGGAGACCGGGTCAAACTGCCCGTACAGTTGGCCCATTGTGATCGACTTCGGGTTTATAACTGTCCACTCAACTGCATTCTCGTCCATCGTACCCTTCAAGTTAAATCATTCTTTAGGTAAAACGTCGAACCAGCGTTAGCTAAAATTATTTCAGCAATTTTCTCAAACGATTTTGGTTCAAAGGCCTATTTGAACATTTTATCTGCTGTTAAATAAACCTTGAGCTGTTGAAGTTTGGATGCAATAATATTAAAACCGATATTATTTTTTCCTTTGAGGCTTACTAAAACCGTCGTTTTTGAATATTCGTGGTATAATATATAGGTCCACCGCTTAACTGTGCCAGTACCCAGGTCCCTACGCGGCGCAGAACGGTTGTGCTGATGTGTCGCGAAAGCTCGCTCATTCCCACGCTGATGGTCTCCAACACCCATTCCGCACCGCACAAATACCTCAGGCCGCAGTTAAGCGGTAGGGCTGTAGTTTTAGATAAACAGTCAGTCTATCAAACGCACTTTTACGTTAGGATCGAACAAATAAAAGCAGTGAAACAATACCACCCACACATACCTTGTTAGCGACGCACTCCAGAGCTGCTCCTAACGCGTGATAGCTTTTTGTCTTCCCGGCGAATGGAAGACCGACCAACATAAGTCCGTGTCGCACTAAAATCATTTCGTACAGTTGCAACACCTGCAAAGTTTTAAAACATGTATATAACATGTGTTTTATGACTTAATAGCTTTTGCTCACGGCGTCGCTCGTGTTAATTTAGAATTTGACAATCAATTTGAGTTGTTCTCTGCTTCATCATCATCATTTCAGCCGAAAGACGTCCACTGCTGGACATAGGCCTCCCCTAAGTGTCGCCACATTGACCAGGCCCGTGCGACTCGCATCCGGCGGACTCCCGCAACCTTCACCAGGTCATCGGTCCACCTATTGGCAGGCCTTCCAACGCAACGTCTTCCGGTTCGCGGTCGCCACTTCAGAACTTTTTGGCCCCATCGGCCATCCGTTCTGCGAGCAATGTGCCCTGCCCACTGCCACTTAAGTTTGGCAATTCTTCTGGCTACTTCGGTAACCTTGGTTCTCTTGCGGATGTCTTCATTTCCGATTCGATCGCGCAAGGAAACTCCGAGCATAGCCCTCTTCATTGCCCTTTGGGTGACTAAGCCTTCTGATAAGGCCCATTGTGAGCGACCACGTTTTGGTCCCGTATGTAATCACTGGCAACACACACTGGTCATAGACTTTCGTCTTGAGACACTGCGGTAAGTTGGACGAGAAGATACAGCGCAATTTCCCGAACGCTGCCCAGCCGAGTCGGATTCGACGATTGACCTCTTTCTCGAAGTTAGACCAGTTAGTTCTCTGCTTGTAATAATATAATTCAATTATGATTCGAAAGCCACGTGGCGCCATCTATTTATCATAGGAACGTTATTCTTGTTTTCTTCAAGAACATTACTTTTTTTCGGGATGAATGTGTTTCTGTATTGATGGTTTTAATGATTATAAATCTGTAAAGCCATGTGTCACGGCGGTCTCGAATCATATTTTTATCAACATACAACCTGACACTGATCTGCAAATTGCAAAAACCGTACGAAAATTTGAATTTCGCGGACTACCTTAGCGCTGGGACAGCGTAGGCCCGACAGTAAGTCGTTGCTTACTTCAAAATGTTCGTGCAAAAATGCGTTTGTTAATTATTTCATACGCTTGAAATATGACCATAAATACATTTAATCATGTGTTAGTTATCCTTCGTTACCTTTTCAATGAAAAAATCGTTACATTGCAAGTTTAGAGGCACACAGACTTCCTTCAGACATGTGACCAATTCAGGAAGACCAGCCAACGGTAACGGCAGACCGGGGAACAGATCGCCGATGATACCCTAGAACATTGAAAAGGCCTATTTAAAAGTGTTAGCAGATGACATTACTTATTATAATTATTACTTAAAACATTATGATTATTTCTTAAAAACCTGACATGAAACTCATTATTATGTTTACTTATAAACTTTTACGGTTAACATTAACAAAGTCGTAGGCAAAGTAATCTAAATAGTTTTAATTAATACTTCCCAAACGATTGCTTTTATAGGTAAGCATAATCAAGGGAATCAACCTGCCAAAAACATTTATCAATACACTTATGTATACATCAATGTAGCCATGAACAATATCAGTCTCAGCAACCCCAGTCGGGGTCGGGTTTGTTAGCCTGGACAACGCCCCGGGCGTCACAAGCAGAGGGGGCTACACATTGATTTTTGAAAATACAAAATTGAACATTCATTTGCAGGCACGCTGCAAAAACAACAATCGCCGCGGGCGTCAAGGTTCCTAAAGCGATCTCGGAATTATACACACTCTCGTTACAATACCATCATATCCGTGTATATGGTACTGACATGCAAGATTTTTGGTAAGTATCAAATTAATGGGATCACCGGAAAAAATATGTAAGGGGGGTTTATTATTATTTTGTAGATCTAATAAGTTCACATCGACAGCCTTAATGTTATTTTGTCGTTAGTCTGCTTGAAGTCCGATTCAAAAGCAATATAAACCAGAAATTAAGCTCACCATAAACAGTGGCACGTCGTGCTCCAAGAACTTGGGCAGGTTGACGTCTTTGATGGAGCGCAGGAGGATCAGATCCTCGATTTCGTCGGGATAGCGCAGTTTAAGTGCACCGGCCGCACGTAACACTGACTTTACCGCGCGCATACCTAGCATTACAAATACTCGATAAGTTAACCAGAATATTATATTCCACTTAAACGTTAGGGTCCCAACAAATTTTCGTTAAATTCCTTGGCAGAAAATATACTAAATTCGGCTCGCTCCCGTTATGTACGGAAATTAACCCACGGGACCGTTTTAAAATATGTAGCCTCGTATTACGTAGCTTCCACTAAGGGATTTTTTTTAATCGGATCAAGAGTTCCGAAGATTACCCTCTACGAATAAACTAACAAACTTCCTCTTTATAATATTAGTATAGATTTCAAGTAACCTGGTGAATATTGTCTATTTCGGACATTGAAAGAAGCTTTATAAACTTATGAATGTTTTAAAAATCCACCTGTTCTTGAGTACAATTATCACGTAGTGCAAAAAAAACAAAACCTTGTTCACCAGCTTCCCTAATTTTATAAAGAGCGAAACACACACAGTCAAATAAACGTGAATATGTTAAGTTAAACCATATTACCGTAATCGTAATGGCACTGCGAGGACAGTTGCTCCGAGCACAGCTTGTAAGTGGCGACGATCTTGACGGCGAGCGGCTTGGCGTTCAGATAGCCGAAGGCGTACAGTTCGATCTCAGATATCAGCACATAGTCCGGCACCATCATAGCCACAGAACGGAACAACGCCTGGACAGGGAAACAACCAAAATACCATCCGTTTTACGAGAACATCCTAGATTACGTTCGAGTCTACAATGTTAAAACTAGTCGTTTTTAATAAAGTCACAGCGCGATTTCGTTTAGTAGTCGTTTTGAAAATGCAATGAGATTGCGTATCTCAGGTAATTTTACTTGTATCGCCGCTAAAAAGTTACCTTGAGGTTATCAGGCAGTTCAGATCGTCCGGCGTATCCGGGGTTCATTGTTATGAATGTGGCACAGGACTTGTCGAGCTGCAACAACGTGCCTTCGAACAGCAGTTCCGAGGAGCCGGAGTTGATGCCTCGTTGGATGGAGAGAATCTGCTGCGCCACCACGGAAAGCACTTCCAGGTCGATGCGGTTGAACTCGTCGAAGCACGACCAGGCGCCGCATGAGGCCAAACCCTGGGTTTCACAACAAACATTTTAGTTTACCTGCTGTGGCCAAAAGTAAGCCGTCTTCTGGTATTAAGCTAGCCGAACTCTCAATGGGCCGGACTCGCACAGACCTCTACTACTACGAGTACCCTACTACATCCACTAACTCCAAGTTTCTTCACATGACAGACAATCTTGTCAAGTTTGCGATTGCTAAAAGAGTAGCAAAACTTTATGCCGATAAATAGTCTCTCTCTCTTTCTCTTTGACAATACCTTGAAGAATTTCCCGAGGGCAATATAGTCGAGGCCATCAGAGCAGTTGAACACGACGCATTGTTTTGCCACAGCTTTAGCCAGATCTTTGACAGTTTCTGTCTTACCAGTACCGGCGGGGCCTTCCGGAGCTCCGCCTGTGAAAATCAAGGTTTCTGTTATTTGAAGATCTTTTGGGAAGTTTAATTAAACATATCGCGTTATCAAAATTAAGATACCAAAATAGAATTCTCAATTCGTTAAATTTAAAGCAGAGTTAACAAACTTATGTGAGCCAAGGAAACAACAAAAGATTGACACTGTGACATCTTTTCCGCTTTTATACAAAAGTGGCTCCAGCATCCACTACAAATCCTGGGCGCTCTATGCATATGCCGAAGACGACCACCGCCGAGGTTGTAGACGAAAAGTATTCCCAGGTAAAAAAGGCACATAGTTCACATATGCTCATAAAGCTTACCCAAATTAAGATGTAAAGCACCGAACAAGGTCCTGAAGCAACGATCGGTGAGCGGTGTGACGACGAGTCTGCCGGTGTTCCCGAGGTACTCATAGCCGTACATCAGCGTGGAGTTGATCATGCGGGTCAAGCACTGCCAAGTATTGTCCTCTTGTAGCTACAACATCAAAATAGTTTGACTTTTACCAACCAATGACTGAGTTACTTGGTAATTTAACATGTGTTTTTTGTTAAAAGACAGGTCCAAAGTAATGCTAAAATAATGGCGTATTTTTACAGTTAGTTAGTTATTTGAAGTATATGTTTTAGGAAAGGTACCAGCCAATAGTATCGTATCTGGGACAGCCAGTTGAAATCATTGTCCTGCTGCACTTTAAGTTCTATGAGCAGCAACAGTACATCTCTTGCGTGGACGTCTAACACCACCAACGCTCCTGGAATTATAATAAAAGAAAAAGTAAGTGTTTTAAATATAAACAATTAATGATATTTTAACATAAGTAAAAGAATTTTCAGGATCGGATCAGTAATTCCGAAGATTACCACCCACATCCAAACTTACATAAACTTTACCGTTTTATAAAATTAGTATAGAATTAATAGGTGAGATGAATCTGGAACATTTAAGGTGGGATGTCATGGAGGCATGGCTATTATACTTGCTGACAGTAAATATTGAAAAAAGTTACTGTAAAATAAACAAAAAATAAACAATAAATAAATTCTTAAGTTACTATAAAATAAACAGCATTTTTTGCCGTTAAACATAAACCCTTGTCTGCTATATTCAAATATAGTTGGCAAAGCCAAATTACGGGCCGGACGACTTGGAGACAGGGTTTTGACTAAAAGACAAAGATAGTGACTTGTTGGACATAATAGGCTATATAGTTTCCACCATCAATAAATTGCAAATCTATTTAGTCCGTCAGTTAGAGTATTGGAAAAATATGGACACGTATTTTTTGTTTTTGTAATTCAATTAATATTGACAAAGCTAAAACGCATCAAAACTCGAGAGTGGGGGCTCGTGACGTCTCAACGCACTAGAAATTACAGCACGGCGTGACGTATTAAGAATTTTAAAAGCGTCTTCGTCAATTTTGGTTTACGTAACAAAAGAAAAAATACCTGTCAAATATTTTTTGATAATCTAACTGACGATTAGATTTTATCAGGACACAACCCTACTGAGCTTGCCATAGACGGTGCACCATTCTCTTGTTTATTTATTTACTCATAAAAGAAAGATGATACCATAATTGGGTACCTACCGAGTGTAATCCTGTTCTGCAAATTGAGAGGACCGCGAACCAAGTCGACGATTTTTGATATTTGAAAATTACACTTTTCCCAGTACGCCTTCATAGCAGAAATGTTTATGTGAATAGCTTCTGTTACTTCTGATGTCCAAAAAGTCATGGCTATACATTGTACCTATAAATAAAGAATAGTAAATGACCATACCATATGGTAAGGACCCCAAATGGTTATAAGTATATAACAACTAATTTGACACTAACGGTTTGGCCTGGCCACACGAGCACCCACTCGTCTCGTTGCCGGTTCAGATAGTCATCGTATGACAGAGCTACTACATTATGGACAGATGATTTCATCGCCTTTTCCAGTTCCAGCAGCCATTTCTCTACCTAAAACGTAAATGAGTAATATAATCAACTGCCACACAAATGTATGTGTATAATTTATGGATGGATGTGGATAATTTACTGAATAAATAAACAAATAGAAACGAAACATTGAAGAAGAATGCTACTACACCTGTCCTCTCGCGGCGGCAGTGTTGATAGTAACAGTGAGCAACACGATCTCTCCTTCTGAGGACCTCATGTGTGTTACAACCATTTCACTAGTAAACGTCAATCGCGCGATACCTTCGAAACATTTCTTGAGGTGAGGTTGTACACTGTTGAAATAGGAACAATTAAATTTACTCGATTTAACCAATACAAGTAATGACTGTGAAGATGCCGCTGATAATGTAGGTACATTTGATTCATATCAGAACTTCACCAGATACCTATATAAAAATCATGTTAATCAGTGAAAACCCCCACCGCGTAGGATCCTTAGTTTCGGACAGGATTTCAAGCAGTTCGTCGTTGGAGAGGAAGAAGAAACGAGGGAAGTATAGACGCTTCTTCTCCAGATACGCGTTTAGGCCACGTTGGACCATCTCCAGCAAGTTGTTGGACTTCTTTAACCGGTCCAACATCTTCTCAATCTGGATGACGTCAAGTACACGCGGTTCTTGGGCAGCAGCCTTCATTATCTCGCGCCACATCTGTACGAGTATGGTTAATGTAAACAGAAATATAATCAAGAAGGTTTGGAAACGTACATATTTGAGTTAGGTCATAAAGGAAGCTGAGCGTACTATTGACATATTTACTCTAAGTAGGTTCCTATGCTAATGGTTTATAATGATATTTCGAAGCTGTAATAAAATATGTATCAATTTGACGCAAATCAGGTTGACATAATGACTATAATTTCCATCTTCAAAAGTAGCCCATATCTTTAGGGCCAGGTACATGCCTTATCAACTGCACTGAAGCGGCGTCCCTCTTCCGGGATCTGTTGCTGAATATCGGGCGACGAAAAGATGGGCTCCAAGTACATCCAAGTAGCTTGAACTTTCAACCACTCGTCTAGAATCTCTTGTAGAAGAACCAACTTGCCCTCCCAGTCACTGTAGGAAAACCAAAACCAATGTCAATACAATAATAGGTATCTACTCGTGACATTAAAATAAACTCTGGTTGTTCTTTATATTATTTCTCTGGATAAATATGACAGTTTCTAGCTCTAACGTTGATAAGACCATATTATTTTACAAAGACCGAGTCCGTTTCCTCAGGAATTAATTAATTCCAGAGGAGTATTATTCATAATAATAAAATATACCGAATAAGTTCCTCAAATGGTTTGATATACGGGGAGTTCTTCATAGTCTGAGTCTTAACAATATGATCATCCAACAGCAATTGAATTTCGTCAACACTTGACAAAATGTAAGTCCCAGTATCCCTGAAATCATGAAATGTTGTAAATAACATATCGGTAACTTTATATATTATTTTATTCGTAAAAAAAAGACTACATAATTTTATTTTATTTGTAGCTTTCGCCCGCTACTTCGTCCGGGTAAGTTTTATCATAACTGTAGTCGGCTAAAGTCCAGCTTTCTATCAAATAAATTATTTTTGAGATTGGATTTTAAGTTACAGGCATTATCTCGTACATTCAAACTATACCTCTATAAAATATTAGTGTAGTGAATGAAACAAAGCAATGGCTTACTTGTAACTGAGAATATCGAATCTGAGATCGGCCCATTCCTTCATCATTTTGTCTAGTGCCCGTTCGAGGTTGTTCTCCTTGGTGGCGGCTTCGGATATGCTCTCAAACTTCTCAATGTAGTCGCCCAAGTTAAAATCGATTACTTTCTCCAGTGATAGCTCGTCGTCTACGACAATAGGGAATCCAACGATTTCTGAGATCTTCTCCCAATGACGCAGCTTCATGCCAGGGTTCCCAAGTGTTTGTATTATCGGCATATGGCCCTTGAACTCATCCATTTTTTGTCTGAAAGTTATTAACTCTCATTTAAAGCTGTTCCTACTATAAAGCTATAAAGGGTGTCTTTGAAGAGAAGAATGTCCTTCGAGTATCTCCATGACCTATTCAATTCATCCATCAGCCTAATGACGTCAGTGCGTTCCATTGAGCGCTACTACGGTAGCGCTCAATGGAACCACTGACGAACCACGAGTTTTCACAACAAAAAAATAAAGTGTTTCCCAGCAATAATTTAGCAATAAATTTTGCGCAGTATTATTTAGTTTGATGTACAAAATGCTTGCTTGACAGCATCGTGAAGTCCATCTACACCTCGTTATGTGTAAGTTTTTCTTTAAAAATAATAAATCGATCTACCTCACAGAAGTAGCGAGGCGATAAGTCTCTGGAACTTCCGCGAATGACTTCTCCAACTTGTACACAATTTTATAGTAATAACTGACGTCACCTTCAATGTCTTCTGGATCAAAACTTCCTACCTAAAACATATTTAATTATTCGTAATTTTACATGACAACAGACTAAGAATACCATTGCAATTAATTCTTCAGCCTTCTTTGTCTATTACTTTGTAACTTGTCTCTTGGGGTCAATCAATCGCTTTCATTATAATCCTTAAATACTTATATTTATAACTCTTTTATTCAAACCCGATTGATTTCATCAAATGTCTGACAAGCCACGATAAACGACAAAATGATTTCATTCAAAGAATTTGCATTCTTGAATCTGCATAAATAACTATTTCAAGACTCTCCTCTCCGCTAGCATGATAAGTCTTCTTCAAGAATGATACAACATGGACGAAGCGTATATCTACGGTACTGGCGAATAAAGCTACACTTACTTTAGAAGTCATCCAGGTGTCATATTTCTCAAGGAAGTCATACCCTGCATCGAACAGTTTCTTATACGGCACTAATTTATCGTATACATTCTTTCTCTTGGGATACTGTGACAACTCGAACCCAAACGATGCTTCCTCTTCGTTAAACTGGTCTATCTTAACGAGAGCGTTTGATAACCTACAGGAGAAAATACAACTTTTAAAATATCGGTATTTCATGACGTGGTAGTAACATCGAAAACAGCGCGCAATTTTTGCGAGCAATTTTATACCGAATGAAATGAAATTAATAGTAAAATATAATTTCTAGTAGTTATTTAATATAGAGAAGAAACTTTATTCTCAATAAGACAAATGTCACTCACTTGAGAACAATACTAGAATTTAAAATTACAGGGTTCGTCGCCATCAGTTACAAACTAGACTACACGCATTCAATGCCTTCATTTCTCTAGAAGTGCTTGATCCGCCATAATATACTGACTTAGTTGAGTTTTGAATGCATTGAAAGAGTGCAGATTTCTTATACTAGAGGGTATTCTATTAAAAAGCTGTGCTCCTTCAAAAGTAAGCATTTTTTTGCCGTAGTTAGTTCTAGTTTTGGGTAAAACTACCAAGCTAGCTCGCCGTGTGCTACGTTGACTGACTTGTTTATATTGGGTAAGTGTTATGTTCGTGTGAATAGTTTTGGTAAGATTTTTTTTGATGATAATACATGTGTGGTAAATATATAGTTGTTTGATATTCATTATTTTTGTGTCTTTATAAATTTTACTCGTTGATGTTAAATATGGATAGTTAAATAGTATTTTTATGAGTTTATTTTGAGTTATTTGTAGTTCTGACAATTTAGTTTTTGCAGCACTGCCCCAAATTTCGATCAAATAAAGCAGGTGTGGCTTCACTAGGGAATTGTAGATGGTGTATCGCAATTTAGGTGGGATGCAACGAACTATATTACGCAGGGATCCTGTAAGGGCTGAGAGTTTGCTTTTTATGTGTTCAATGTGAGCATTCCACGTAAGTGAGCTGTCAATTCTTAGACCGAGATATTTTTCACAGGTTTTTTGCTGTAGAGGCACATCATTAATTGTTAGTGGGTTATATGGGGGAAAAATTTTATTTTTTGCCTTAAATATAACATAACATGTTTTGGAGATATTTATTGTCAGGAGATTGTATTGAAACCATGCAAATAAGGTATTTAAATCATCTTGGGCTTGTGAGATAATTTGATGGATAGAGGATCCAAAGTAGAATAAACAAGTGTCATCAGCGTATAAGGTAAGGTGACCACGCAGTTTAATTTCGTGAATGTTATTTATATATATTAAAAAGAGCAAGGGACCTAGAATAGATCCCTGTGGAACGCCACACCTAATAGCTAATGCATCACTTTGGTGACTGCCAAGTTTAACCACTTGCGAACGATTACTTAAGTACGACTCGAACATTTTCCGAGCATTGCCAGTGATATTGATAGATTCCAGTTTCCTTAGGAGCAGCTTATGACTGACTGTGTCGAATGCCTTTTTGAGGTCAATAAAAATACCCAGGACTATATTTTTACAATCTATATTTTGTTTAATTTTAGTAATAAGATCAATAGTAGCTGTGGTAGCATTACTTTTTGGCCTAAATCCATATTGCCGGTCAGAAATATAATTAATAGTACTTAAATATTTTTCTAATCGGGTGTGGATAATTTTTTCTAGAATTTTCGACATCACAGGCAACACCGAAATCGGTCGATAATTTCCAGGATCTGTGGTATTTCCTGATTTATAGATTGGCGTTACTTTCGCTATTTTTAGGGTTTCAGGATAATTTCCACCGGCTAACAGTTTATTCAGACATTTACTTAGATCATCCGCGATTAAATTTTTTACAGTTTTTATTACTTTCGTATTTATTCCGTCTAGACCCGTGCTGCAATTTGGGTCAAGGTTGGTTATAATATTTGTTATTTCATTAGCAGAACATATGCACTGATCATCCAATGAAAGGCACTGTACCGCACCCAAGGGAAAAGTTACATGTTAAAGTTGTAAAAAACATGATAAAAGCAATTTCATAGCTCGCCAAAACCTTATAGGACGATTAGTGGGGTCAGCTTCAACCTAAAAAAATATTATCATTAACACTAAAAACGGGATAAACCTTATATGTAAAAAAATGTCAGGTGCATCTATCTAAGTGGGGGAAATAAACGGCAGCTGCGTAAATAAACTTGGGATTTTGGAAGGCATATTAGGCTAAATTGGAAGGTGTATAGGTATAGGTCACAGCCGTCAAAGAAACCATGATTTAGATTTTGAAGTGAAATAAAACAATTTTATTTCCTTTTTGAAAAAATCTCTTCGGCAAGCCGCGGAGGAAGTAGATTTCGAAGAAGGTTCCACCCATATTTTAGGTAGATTTCGTCAGAAAAAATCTACCTATTAGTCTTGCACCTAAAGCCGAGTTTTCTGAAAATTTCACCATAGAGGGTCTAGTTATAACCCAGCCCAAATCAACTGCCGCGCGCCGGTTAAAAAGTTTATATTTAAAAAAGTTTATATTTATACAGGGTGGAATTTTTCAATGCCACCTGGAGGGAAAGTCAATACAGCAGATAGCAAATTTTAAAAAAGGAAACATTCCTTTATTTTTAAATAGAAACAAATCTGCATTCACATATTTTCGAAAATTCGCTTACCACACTCGGGAATCGAACCCACTAAAATTAAAAAAATAACATCCTGCACTTTTTGACATCAATCGATTGGGTAAATCATATGAATGAAATCTCTCTAACAGACATGGTCAATTAAATGAAAGGAAAACCATGAAATCTAAAGTTATAACTTCAATGGGATAAATTCAATAAGATAAACTTTTACTCAAAAGACGGACTGTTACAATTAAAGAAAGAATATTGCAATTTGCAAGTGTTTGTTGCAATCTTCCTATCTAAATAGTTCTTCGTCATTTTTAACCGACTTGAAGAAAGGAGGAGGTTATATGTTCGTGTGTATGTTTTTTTTTTATGTATGTTACCTGATTTCTCTCTCATTTGTGGACCGATTCTCAAAATTCTTTTTTTATTTGAAAGAATATATTCCTGAGGAGGTCCCATTTAAATTTGGCGAAGATTTGATGCTGATCTTCGGAGATATACAATAGAACTCTTCAAAAATAGACGGCAAATCTGTCGTGATAGCTGCAATCGCTTGGATGTTTATTGTTTATACAACATCATGACGTAACATCAAGCCTGTATGCTCTGAGGGGGTACGCAGATGTGTACAATACACCCATTTTATTAGCATGTCAGAAGTATTGTGAGAGGAATAGGGAATATGCATGAAATACAAAACTCTTTTTATTTATGAAAAATGCCTTGTATTGGCGCCCACAAACATTGGCGTGCACTTGTTTAAGTTTCTAATACATCGCTTATTTTAAAATTTACTGTTATGTAGCATGCTTTTGGTGAAACGGAACGCACTCTCAAAACGCATCGTCCTCGTTAACGTTATGTATTGACGTCAAAGTTCATTGTATCAAAAAAACACTTTTATCTGAAAAGTGCTTACAAGTTACACTAAAATTTTATTATAATATTGTTATTGCAATTTTTACTTGATTATAGCACATACAATTAGTAAAATTAATTTATTAAGGCCAAAAAAAATTAGATGTAAACAAGGCAAATTGTGGATAATGACATCATATCATGGCCGCGACAGCTACGGACGTTTGAACTGTCGTAGCCAACTATGTTGGGGTCGGCCTCCAGTCTAACTGGATGCAGCTGAATACCAGTATTATACATGGAGCGACTGCCTATCTGACCTCCACAACCCAGTTAGTACTGGGTAATACGATACCCCTTAGTAAGACTGGTTGTCAGACTTTTTGGGCCACTGACTACCTGTAATGACTGCTTTTAACGTGCTTTCCGAGGCACGGAGGAAACTCGGTATGTAATGGGTGGTCACCCATCCACACACCAATCTAGGCAAGCACGGCTTAACCTAAAGATCGATCCAAACGGCTGTTATAATTTAGCCACGAGCTCCTCCTCTTGGTTTAAATATAACCGTTGTAATTAAATAAATAAATAAATGTTAAGTTCCATTTATTGGGGATAAGCCTATTACCATGACAATGTATTGTTAATAATGTAAAATAAATTCATGGCGACTTGTTTGGGAACAACTAAAAATGGAAAAATAAATAAAAAACATTTTTTGCAAAAAATAACAACAACAACAGCCCATAACGTCCACTGCTGGACACCCATGATGGGAGGAATTTGCCGTAATCTCCACGCTTGGCAGGCGGATTGGAGATCGCAGTTATGAAAGACTAACAGATAACGCTGCTGCCCATTCTCTGGTCTACGGAGGCGCAAGGTGTTCTGCCTCAGACATTAGTCGCCTTATACGACACCCGTGAGTGTAATGGCAAAAAATAAAACCAACTTAAAAAAAACACAAAACGAAAAACACAAAAAAGTGAAAAATAACTTTAGTTTCAGAAGCCGGTGAAAATAACACCAAATCAATCAAACAAAGGTCAAGCTTCGAAGTGACCTTTGTTTGATTGATTTAATGTTTTGTCAGAATTTTACTGACTTTTTTCTTCTCTCTACGGCTCAGGCGGTATTTTTGGCACTAAGCCTGCGTACCGCCACTCTCAGATCTACCCCAGTCACTTCCGGAGCGTCGTCGTCGTCATCCTGGTGGTCCGCTTCCAGCACCGCCCCGGGGGGGGGATGTTCCCCTCGCGAAGGGAACAGAGTGCTCACCACGTCCTCAACGAGCTCCGGCCGGAGACTCTGCGTCAGTGGGGGGGCCCAGGTGCGGAGTTTATCCCGCACCATCTTGTAAGGGCGCCCCCACGGATCTCTGTCAAGAGTCTCCAGCATCTCCTCGCGGGTCAGGTCCCTGGCCCGCAGGACGGCCTCCCGGAGGGCGTTCTTCACCGCTCTATAATAGCTTGATCGACCGTACACTTTACAGTGCCGTAGTAGCTCCGCCTCAATGGCTGCCGCATCCGGTGGGCAGAAGCGGAGCCTGCGATGCCTGGCGTACAGGTGCCGCGCAGCAACGCATGCCTCGCTCAGAGACGTCAGCTCTCGCGACCACCAGTACACCTGACGCCGGGTGCTTCCTGGCCGGACTCGGGGCATTGCCACGTCACATATGCCTCCTGGAACTACCCTGCCTCATTTTTAATGTCGGCAGGACTGTCCGGTGATGTCACCCAGGCCTGCACGATCGAGGCTTTCAGGAGAAGGCTGTCATGTCTTTAATGACACTCGCAAAATCCATTGCCGTAAGAATCATTAAAATCGTCCGATGCATAGTCTCTTAAACACCACAAAGGAACAAACATACAAATAATATAGGCTGATAAACACATTACCCTCTTTTGCGTCGCGCAGTCGGGTTAAATCACGGGAAATGCGTTTTTTCGATTTTCCGTAGCAATAAAAAAAAAACTGCTGAAACTGACACATCCTTTGATTTTACACAAATTAATAACTATAATTTGCACGTTAGTTAATTTAGGTACAGGTCATATCTCGGCTACGTTTCACTATCCGCAATGCACATGTCGTCTTAACTGGACTAGCTACACACTATAACAAAATAATTGTATTGTGTTCTTGAAAAAGATATAAACTAATGATTAAGGTAAGACTTACTTCTCATCCAAATGTCGTGCCCGGGAGACGTATTTCGGCAATTCATTGATTTCTCCCCAATACTGGACGTCATTGCATTGCATTTCATAAATGTCCAGATCATCAATGAACTTGGCAATGCGAACCTATATTTAATGTAGTGTTACTTCAAATTCTATGAAAGTTGAGTAAGTCGGTAAATTGGTTTCCGAAGCGAAATATTTAATGTTACCTTTAATAGTTCTTGATATTCTAACATCTTCTGATCACAAATGTTCTTAGACTCTTCAATTATACCAGCCATGCGAGAATACCTGAAAATATACGAATGCATTGTATAACCAAATGGCCAGCCAGTCACCATAGAGACGAAATAATTTAGGAAAAGGCTAAACAAAAACTTAGGGTGACTTAGGAAGCAGGGCCAAAAAATCCAGCCATAAGCAGAAACACGCTTACATTACTGGATTTGTGCGTCTATCAGCTACCTACTTTAAAGTTGCCTCACCAGTGGTAGGTTTGGTTGTTAGACTTGAGCTCTAAGGGTGTGAAGGTAGTGTAGTCCCCCAAGAAGACGATGTATCTCATGACGTTGCGCAGCTTGTCCTCCATCTCGGTGAGAATAATGTCCTCCACCTTCTTGATGTAATCTATCAGTTCCATGAGAGTCGCCGTATCCGGTGGTGGAGTTAGTAGCGTGTTTGCTATGGAAGCGTATTCATCGTAAATCCTACAGCAATAAAAAACAAATTTAAGTTATTTTAAGAAAATTAACTAAATAGCAGTTTACGAGATTTTTCCAACTAACCCTTTGATCATAGTTTGATAATCCTCAGTCATTCTCCTCAACAGTGTATTGGCCAGCCTAGTCGCAGCTGCTCGCAGCGAGGTAATAAGTTCACCCCGTTGCATTTGAAACATGCCGATGACGATGGTTCCCTCAAGTTTAGAAGGGATCTCCCGTGCCAAATCAACGTATTTCACAGCCTCCAAGCAAAAATCCTCAAAAGCCTTCTCCGGCTCCGCAGTTATAAAAGCTTCCACTTTACCTAGAGACTGTCAGACAAAGATAAAGGGTGTAAAAAACCTCTTAACGAAGCAGAAAGGCATTTGTTCTCCCCGTCATTGCGATCATATTTTGGTTCCAAACCATACCTGGGAACCTTCTTGTTATGGAGATATTGGGGGTCATAGTTCCAACTTTTTAACAAGTTTTTTTTTAAATACAAGTTTTTAATTTAACATTTTGACTTTACACAACTCCACGACCCCTGTACTATTCAATCAATCCATCAGCACAATGTTTTGAGTGCGTTACATTGAGTTCTACCACAAAACTTGATTTTTTACCCCAAAAAAAAATGTCTAAAGTGTCCCAGCAATAATTTTTGCGTAAAGTTACCTAATTTGATGTACAGAATGATTGGTTGACGGCTTCGTGATGAGGTTGTTTACACCCTGATTTAATACATATATATGTATTTTGTTTTGTTTTTATTTTGTGAATGTATTTTTTTATGAATAAAATTACTTTAAAGAAATTGCTTTAAATCAGATTTACCTCGCCGTTCAATAAACAGATGTAGTCATCAAAATCTTGAACTCTCAGTTCGGGACCTATTCTTTGGTCCGCAATCAATTCTGCTATTTGTTTTTTATAATTGTTTATTAGTTCCTTGTCTATGATGGGCTAAAAAAGAACATTATGATTTATGAATAAACAATAAATACAAACCTAACTTAAGTTTTAATAAAGTAACATTGTCACGATTGTCTCATCTTACCCTCAGATTGGGGTTGGCTCTTGAATCCCTAAAATCTTGATATAACAAAGTTTCCAAACGAGGTGACTGTCGACATGCATCTATCAGAAAGTCATATAAAAGGCTCAACTGATCTTTGAACTGCTTAAAAGTGGGATCGAATTCGATAGCATCGTTTGTAAATCCCAAATTAATTATGAAGCCTTGATTTTTTCCCTGCAATAGAATATGTTTAAAGAAGTTCAAAGATGTTCATCAACTATGTGTTTATAATGTCTAATCCTTAGGGCGTATACACGTAGAACGCTGGCTGCCGGCGGCGCCGACCACCAGCGCTTATCGGTGCTCTAAATTTAAAGAAAGCGGATTTAAGCCGAAGCTGACTGAAAATAAAACATACGGGGCAGTCTTTCGGGATTGACGATAGAAGTGAAAACTAAGTAACTTGTGAAGTAATCAATCCAAAACTTTTTTGCAAAAAATAAAACCGAGTTCAAAAACACAACAAAGAAAAATAACTTTAGCTTCAGAAGTCGGTGACTTCTGTGTGTTTGAGTTTCTTTGACACCGACTTCTAAAGCTAAAGTAATATTTCACTTTGTTGTGTTTTTGAAGTCGGTTTTAGTTGATTTTACATATTCATTCCAGCTTAGTAATCACTACAAAATACGTCTTTTATTAATTTTTTGAGTACTATATCCGAGATACTGAAAACACATATTTTATAAGCCGATATCTCGAATCGGACAACAAATCCAATTGTGACCCAATAATAACTTTTTTCCTCTTGAAAAGACTTATTCATCGATGTACGATTCAATTCCATTGGCCATAAGGACCAAAACGCCCGAACCCCTTTAATATATGTTAAATCTACATTTTTCCAATTTTATACTGATTGACTGTTTTTTTTCCAGCCAGCTTCGCCTTTTACCAGCTTTCTTAATGTAGAAGGACCAGCACCGATAAGCACTGGCAGTCGGTGTTGGTAGCCAGCGTTCTACGTGTATATGCAATTAACATGTACAATTAAGCTTATCGCGGCCCAAGGGCCAGCAGTCTCGACATAGTCAATAGCGATCGCTAAACAACCGAATTCGGTCGCAAAGTTATAACGATTCGCATGTAACGATATTTGGTATAGTTGGACCGCTATTCTCATCTTAACTGGCACCAACTATAGTCTCTCTACACTCAAACTTATCGATTGCCATTGGCAGCAGTGATAGCCTAGTGGTGTTACCCAAGACTCGCACCACTGATTTTTCGGATTCATGCTGTGCGTATTGTATAATTATCACTTTGTTTGGTGAAGGAAAACATCGTGAGGAAACCAGCATGCCAGAGAAATATTTCTTGACGGCATGTAAAGCAAAGTTCATGGGCGGTATACAAACTTTGATACCAGGTCAGGCACTAACCCTACGATAAAGAATGATATTATTATTACCATTTTTTTTCATTACTTACCCCCACATCCATAACGTAGTCGGTGAACTCCTTCATTGATTTCAAACATAAAGTTTGAAGATTGTAAGTCATTATACATCCCAGACAGTTGTAGAAATGCTTCATTTTCTGTACTTGTTTAGGCTCTGGTATTAATCTCTTCTTACTACCCTGAAGAAAGAATACAATAAAAATTGATAGTTTAATCCTGAAGATTTTAGACGGTTACAATTTTGTCGAGCTAAGTTTTGTTTTTCTTACCTGAAGAAAAACAGTTTGAACAGTTGGAATCCACTGGTGTGTGAGCACATTGCCAGCTGCTTCTATGTGTCTTTTGCAAACAAAAGAGAAGTCTTGTAGCTCGTATGCCTCGTTCGTTGTCATTATATCTTTCATGCTGATCAATCTTAAGTCACTAAAACATGTGAAATATGATGATTCAGAAAAATATATATTTTGCAATGTTATTTTCAAATTGAGTAGGCAAGATTTTGTGTTTTCTTACTTGAATTGTTTCCACCATATTGCTAACACCTGAGCGATACAAGGGTTCACGCAGTGCAGGTTCTTAGTCACGTATTTCTGTGCTACGGCGTACCGATTCCTCCAGGCATCGTCTTTCTTTGCCAATTCTTGCTTCAGTGGGGTATCTTCTTCCTCCAACGACTCTTCCTGAGGAATTTTAATAGTCTCGGAATACTGTGTGACATTGCTAGGTCAAGAGAAACCAGACCCTCAAAAGCTTGGTAGATATTTTAATAATACATTTTGAAACAAGTGGAGAAAGTTTGTTATTGCATCCGAGGCGGAATTAACTGCCGAGCCGTGGGCCGAGGCGAGGATGTTTTTGAGCCAAGAACTGCAATAACAAATGTCCACGTGTATCAAACGACGTTTTTCAATACACTTTTGAAAAAATAAAATAAAAGAATGAAAAATATTTTTGTCATGAATTATTAGGAAACTATGATTTTAATTTTCCTTTTTCCCGCGCTTTCGCCAGGTTGAAGGAGAAGCAAAGGTATAAAGCCGCTAAACAGCCTAATATAAAAAAATAGTTATTATTTATATTTTTGTATGTAGAACACAAATAAATGTTAATTTGTTTAAAAAAGTAAATATTAGTTTCAAATAATCATGTTTATCTATGATATTCTATTTATAAACACAATTTGAATATTCAAAAAACATTTGCCGTAAAGACGCATTATTGCTTTGCCGAAATTAAAAAAAACATTCACCCTATAGGCATTGAACCAATTTGGACTAAGTATAGGTATAGATAAGTAGTGTGAAATACATTGCATGTATCTAATCGTAGTGCGATAAGAACCAGTTTTCGAGGAAGTGTATTGAAAAAAATATTGTAGGTATGGGTAACATATTTGTAGGTACCGTGTTAGGATCTTTCAGCACGAAATCCACAATCGCTTTTTTCATACTCATCATAAAATCTTCGCGCATCTCATCTGTACACGTAAATAGAGTTTCCTTCCACTTCTTTAATTTCGGAGATATAAGATTGTGTACTCTGAAAAATATGTGATATGATAACAGAAAAACTGAAAACATTAAAGGTATATGCAAAATACCTATTTATTTTCTTTATATATGCGACAGTGCAAACATGCAAGCGCAGACTATAAGTTCTAGCAATTAAAGACATCAGCTGCTGTCCACGCTTTACCTAGCTAGGCAGGATTTTTTTAGGGTTTAGTAATCCTGACAAGGATCCCTTATAGTTTCGTCATGTCCGTCTGTCCGAGGTTTTGCTAAGAGACCGTTAGTACTAGAAAACTGTAATTTTGTAGAGGTGTATATATCATTATCGCCTACAAAGTGGTAAAATAAAAAATTTGGAAAATATATTTTTTTAGGGTACCTCCCCTACAGTGAAGTGGGGATGAATTTTTTTTTCGTCGTCTTCCCCACCTTGTGGGGTATCGTTGAATAGGCCTTTTAAAATGACTTAGGGGTTGCTACTACTACTTTTCGATTTACGAAATATTAAACTTTAAAGTGCAAATTTTTGTTCCAGTTGGTCGTCCCGTCCCCCCCTCTAAAAGCTAAACTGCTGGCTTGAAAAATCTGGAAAAATTCATGGTAATAGTGCATTTCATGAACTTTCAAGGAAAACTATAGCGGTTAAGATAACTTTATTAGTTTAGCAGTAATAGTCGTTGAACTTGGGTGTTGGATAATTTTGTACCAAATACAAAATCCTTAGAAAAAATCCTATAAAGTGACTAAGATGAAGTAGTTGCTTGTTTATAACGGGTAAAGACTTGCATTGAAAAACAAAATCTAAAATAAAAAAACATAATTAATTATCATAAGCTGCCGCTAGATGGCGCCGTACCAACAGGTTCGTTCTATATTGTGATTGTGATAACGGGCTACTACGGAACCCAACACTGCGCGTGGCTCGACACGCAGTTGGCCGGTTTTTTTGTTATTTTTATAATGTATTCTCACTCATCTCTACAATTTTGTGCTGCACCGATATCTACAGACTGATTTTTGTTTCCGTTTTTTTCCATGCTGTACCACTGCTTCAAAATAAAAATCAAAATATTTTATTTCACATAGGCCTAGGCACTTATAAAACGTCGAAAAAGGTGAACGGTTCGCATTGGTCGTTTCCATAGAGAATAACCGGCAAGAAACTCCATGGTTACTCTTTTCAAATCACTAAGTAGGTATTACAATATTATTTATGCTGGGCAAAGGTCTCTCCCTAGTCTTTCCATGAACTCTTGTCCTGCGCCACCTCGATCCAACCGTCGCGGTATGTGTCCAGGTCGTCACGCCACCTCTTCCTGGGCCGGCCTCGGCGGGCGACGCCGTCTATCTGTAGACACCTACTTGATGGAGACTTTTGCCCAGCGGTCATCGTGCATGCAGGCTAACGTGACCCTCCCAATCCCATTACAGCCTGGCAGCCTTCTTGCCGACGTCTATTATGCCAGTTTTGGAACGCAGCGTGGTGTGACGAGCTTAATCTTATCTTTTTATGCATATTATAGTTGCATAGTTATTGTATTTACTTACCTTAATATAATCTTGTTGTCCAAAGGCGCTACGTGTATGGTATCGATACCGTAACGCAGATAGTAGTAATATCTAAGCAGGTTCTGTTCTTCCTCTGTAGGCGCACCCGTTGGCTGATGTTCACCGTCCTCTTCAGACTGACATATCAACTTTACCAGCTTTAACCTGAAATCCTCACGAGCTTTTCTCATTGCCGTGAAGGTTTTCATTACTGAAAGGTATCAATAGCTAGTCACTATTACCGCTCAGTTGATTTATATTCAGAGTTCTACAATTAAGTACCTATTCCTTTGGTTAATTTTAAAGAGCACCTATTTGGTACCATCAGTACCGAACCGTTTGATATTTCTTCTAGAACCAAATCAAGATAGTAAACTAGTCAAGATTATACCAACAAATAAAATATAAGTATTAAAGTTAAGTGTAAGTAATTAGATACGGTACCGCTGGACTTCTTCGTAGTAAGTTTCGATGCCTGCAGTTTTGCGGCTTTAGAAGCCGGTGAAGGTAGTTTTAAAACTTCCTCCGGCAATGAAAACAAGGGCCGTGTTCGTACTTTGAAGTCTTCAGGCATTGCAATCTTCGGTATTTTAGGTAGTTTTATATCGGATGTGGACGGCGAGGGCTGACCTTTCTTTCGTGTTGGCTTGATGTTCGGCATTTTGGGTCCTAAATAAATTATTAATTTAGGTAAGTATGTGTTCCTATTATTGGGTACCAAGAGATAATGGTGACTTAAATGCCAGAAAAAATAATATTTTAACCGAAGTACCTACTGTTGCCAATGCAGCATAATAGGCTGTATACTACTCTGTCAAGAAAGTACCGGGAAAAAATCAATAATACACAAAATGTCTGTTATTCATCCAAATTTATTTTATCACCTTCAAAGTATGCTCCTTTAGAAACGATACACTTGCGCCAACGAATAATCCATTCATCAAAACATTTTTTAAACGCTGCTTCCGGAATTGAGTTCAATTCTCGCCGCGAATTCTCGTTTATGTCTTCTATCGATTGAAAACGGGTGCCACTAAGTGGTAATTTGAGTTTAGGAAAAAGAAAAAAGTCAGCATGAGCCATATCTGGTGAATATGGTGGTTGCTGGATGGTATGGATGGTATTTGTTGAGTGTTTGGTCAAAAATTCGTTCACAATGATAGCCTTGTGCGAAGGCGCATTGTCGTGGTGCAAAATCCAAGAATTTTCTTTCCACAAATCTGGCCTTTTTCGTCGAATTTGCTCTCTTAAACGCCACATAACGCTCAAATAATATTCTTTATTTACCGTTAGACCTTCCGGTAAGAATTCAGAGTGCACAACACCGCGATAGTCAAAGAAAACAGTCAACATGACTTTGACTTTTGATCGACTTTGGCGTGGTTTTTTCGGTTTCGGTTCAGTTGGAAGGCGCCACTCCGAAGCTTGTTGACTAGTTTGCATGTCAAACTCGTAAACCCACGTCTCGTCACCAGTAACAATGCGTTTCATGAATGTTGGGTCCGAACTGACTCGTTCTAGCATGTCCTCAGCGACTTTCATGCGATTGAGTTTTTGGAGAAAATTCAGATCTTTTGGGACTAGCCGAGCAGCAACATGTTTCATACCCAAATGATTAGTTAAAATGGTACGGATCGACTCGTGAGATACAGAAAGTTCGGCGGCTATCTCTCTCAGAGTTGAATGGGGATTTTCAGTCACTATTTTCACTTTTGCGATGTTAACTTCAGTTGCAGACGTTGACGGCCTACCAGAGCGAGGCAAATCTTCCATCACATCTCGACCGCTTTTGAACGCTTTGAACCACTCTTAAGCACGAGTTTTTGATAAAGTCGATTCACCGTAAGCCTTCTGTAACATTTTCAGTGACTCCGAACACGAAATTCGATTGGCGATGCAAAATTTAAGACAAACTCTTTGTTCGATATTTTTGTCCATTATGAAATTCGCAATACACACTAAATATGATATTACTAAAACCAGCACTGTATTTAATATAAATAACAGATGCAACTCAAACTCCGCGCCAAAATGGAAAACAGTTGTGCCAATCTAACAACTACAAAAAAAACAAAAATTTGAATTTGGAACCATAAACAAATCATCCATTCCCGATACTTTTTTGAATGAATGTACAAGTTCTATAGCCACCGTTTACAGGGTGGCGATAGAGGTTGCTTTACAGCGCTTATATACGTACCTATATTAAACAGCTTGTTGCATTTTTAGGGTTCCGTACCTCAAAAGGTTTTTACCTTTTGAGGTACAGAAACGGAGACGGACAAGAAAGTGATCTTATAGGGTTCCTTTTTAGGAACCCTATAAGATCACTTTCTTGTCCGTCTGTCCGTCTGTCACCACCGATTTTCTCAGGAACGGATGGACCTAGCAAGTTGAAGATACTGAGGTCTGTAGTCCCTATCAGGTGTATAAAAATCAAGGTCCTAAGTCAACATGATAAAAAGATATGGGCAAATTTAGATTTTCGTGAAAACTTGTAAGTACCAAAATTTACCTCAATTTTCAACTTTTTTTAATTTTCGGAATTTTCTCTTTAGGTACTTGTGCTGTAAGACCTTGCTTTTAACCAAAATTGACAATTCTAGGTCAACCGGAAGTAGTTTGAAGTTTTGGGTCACAACCCTTTAAGGTTGTTCCCGTTGACCTAGAATCACGAAAATCAAACTGTTTCGACAATTCAAAAGTGCCTGTAATTGTACAGGCACTTTTGAATTGTCGAAACAAAGATGAAAATTAAATGTAGCTACAGTCCCAGTCACAAGACATAAAAACTGTGAAAGTACTGTAGTTGCCCATTCCCTAGCGTAGATCTCTATGGAGAAGAACGGGCAAGAAAGTCCATGGACACTCTTTTAAATCATAATATTGTTACAAAATCTTGGTTACATCATTCATGTTGAGATGGTATATTATGTGAGAACAATGTAGCAAGATGTGCACGTTAAAAGTGTTCACAGAAAAAAACAAAACAAAAAAATACAATTCAAAAACCGAAATAATTCATTTAAATAAGCCATGGCAACTAAGAGATGACCAGTCACAACTGACACCGCCCGTTCACGAACATGACGCATTGATCAGCACCATTCAACTCAACCATTTTGAAGGGAACTAAATGATCCGACACATGCGCCACCATCAGCGAGACATTAGATTGAGCATGACATACTCTCAAACGCAAGGGCACATTCAAAACGTAGGTTTCCAGTGAATGATAGCTTTCTAGTACATAATTCTCACACAAAATGGGCTATGCGATTATATAATACTAAAGAGATTGAATCTATACAATGCAAAGATAGTTGTACAATCTTCAGCAGCTCCAACAATACCATTTAATGCTATCAATTTATGCGCGCTGTCCTTGTGGAGCAGGACCAGCATTGAGCCAAGCATTTTTATCAGCGATATAATCGCTCAACTTGTAATATGCTTGCTTACATAGTGTGCGTTTAATGCATGTTTTAAATTTCGTCTCATTCAGTTCAAGAATACTTTGTGGAATTTTATTATAGCATCTCCAAACAGTACCCCATGAAAGATGAGTCTACTTTAGCGAGTCTAAAGCCTGGCTGAACTAGTTGGTCCCTATTTATAGTACTGTAATTATGTCTGTCACCTATTTTGCCAAAAAGGTGCAGATTTTTTCTGACGTACATTATGTTTTCGTAGATGTATTTACAATGTTGTACCGTCATGATGACAATATTCTTAAACAGTTCCCTTAGAGATTCGCGCCTACGAAGATTATATATATGGCTCTGATGGCCCTTTTCTGCAGAATAAATATAGACTCAATATCTGCAGCCCGTCCCCATAACAAAATGCCATAAGACATTATACTATAAAAGTAACTAAAATAGACCAGTCTAGCGGTATCTACATAAGTATATTGACGGATTTTTGACGCAAGAGATGTTAAATGAAAACCCCATTGTTGCCTTGAATCAAGCGTGATCCCCAGGAAAACCGTTTTATCTACGAATTCAAGTTTCTCTTTATTCAATATTATATCACAATCACTACTTTTAACGTTCGGTAAAGCAAATCTTATGCATTTGTTTTTTTTTTTTTCATTTAATACTAAATTGTTTGCTGTGAACCAATTTTGGACCCGTCTATTTATCTTAAAAGGAAGTGTCATCAGCAAATAACACCATATTTTGAGGTTGGTTTTTCAATAAATAGGGTAGATCATTTATATGTATACTAGAAAGAGGAAAAGACTCAATATTGAGCCTTGAGGTAAAAAGTAAAAATGGGGGTTCCATTTTTACTTTGTAACCCTGTGAATTAACACCATTTATTTGAAGATGTTGTCTATCATTCAAATAATATTTTACCAAACTAAGTGCCAGTTTACCCAGTCCGTACTGCTCAAGTTTCAAAAGTAATGTATCGTGATTTACGCAATCAAACGCTTTAGAGAGGTCACAAAAAAATCCTATGGAGAAGACTCCATAGGATTTTTTTGTGATGCAATTTATGCTCTATTTCTGGCTGACCCAAGAGGGTCAGCCTTACAAACATAAATGATAAAATATACAATAATGATACAAATAAAAATTATACATTAAAAAATAATCCTATTTAAAACATGGATATATATTAAAAAATAAAATACATAATTCAATTTAATTCGATTCTTAACATTAACATAATTATAACATAAATTCTTGAGATGTTTTACGATACAATAAATTTATTTTGCAAGGTAATAGGTGATTATAGCAAGGATAAAAAAAAGTGATTTGAATGGTACACAATAAAATAAAGTATTACTTGTGTCATTTGTGTCCTTCATTTATCCAGTAAATAAACGAATAAATAGTGTTTATTCGTTAGTGTGGCCTTCCATGGTCCACCCACCATAAGTACAAAGAAAGAAAATTTAAAGAGTAAAATGTTTTATTTTATACATATAGCAGCGGTGGCTCAGCGGTGGCGGCCCCGACTTACGAACAGTAAGTCGTGGGTTCGAGCCCAGACAGGCGCATTACTTTGTGTATTTTATTTCTCAAAACTGCTCTCAAAACGGTGTAGGAAAATATTGTGAGGAAACCATGTCCATGTCCTAGAACCATAAAATTCGACGACATGTGACATCTACCAATCCGCACTGGGCCCGCGTGGTGGATTATAGCCCATTCCTTGTCATATAGAGGAGACCTGTGCCCCAGCAGTGGAAACATTATTAAGCTGATGATGATGATGATGGATACAGGGTGTAAACGACCTCATCACAAAGTCGTCAACCAAGCATTCTGTACATCAAAATAAGTAACTTTACGTAAAAATTATTGCTGGGAAACGGCTTTTTTTTTTGGGTGAAAAATCATATTTTGTGGTAAAACTCAATGTAACGCACTCAAAACATTGTGCTGATGGATGGATTGAATAGTACGGGAGTCGTGGAGGTGTTTAAAGTAAAAATCTTACTTTAAAAACTTGTAGGTATTTGAACAAAAAAAGTTGGAACTTTTACCCCTAATATCTCCGTAACTAGAATGGTTCCCAGGTACGGTGTAGAACAAAAAAATGATCGCAATGACGCGTGAAGGGGAGAACATAGTCCAGTAAAATTAGCTCAAAAAATAGGTTAAGGTTACAATAATTCGCATAGACCTAAAAATTGGTGCGAATCTTGGGAACACCATTACAAATGAAATGTCAAAAGTCCCCATCAATCCGACCTTTGCATAAAAAAATATTCAAGGTCAAAGGTCACGTAAATGGGTTTTTTGCATGTTTCAGCCAAACGGTAAGTTTTCTCTTAAAAATATGTTCGACAAAATTGTAGTTCGTGCAATTATCTATAATAACTGATTTTATACTTTTTCCTACGAATCACCATTTATAGATATTGAGATTATCTTTTATTTTTGAGATATAGCTGTTCAAAATGATGAAAAAGTTGTGTTCTTCATAATATTCAAACGTTTCCACGCCACCGGTGAAGTGGTGTACCTGACGTCTTTTTCTTAACGTGGTTACCCCGGTGAGCCTATTCCACGATCTATTATGGTCACGTTTAATTAAAAAAAATTGTATAAAAATTATTGCACTAATGGAAATTACGGTGAAAATTATGTGTACCTAAAGCTTATGCCCGCGGCTTCGCCCGCGTGGAGTTCGATAATTGTCCCACGGGATCATACTACGGAAATAAAAAGTATCCTATGTGTCAATCCAGGTCATAAACTATCTGTGTGCTAAATTTCATCCAAATACGTTCAGTAGTTTTTGCGTGAAAGAGTAAAAAACATACACACAAATTTTCGCCTTTAAAATATTGCTGTGAAGTGTGATTGTAAAATATTCGTCTAAATGATTATTAATAATTTAGTGGAACTAAAAACGTGTGCAATCAGTTTGTCTTCCCAACACCTCTGCTTCTGCTTGGAAATTATGTGTGAACATCATGTTATTATTTAGCCACGAGTTCCTCTTACTATTTCAGGTAGGTACCTAACTACTTTATTTTTCAGGAAAATATATCGAACGCAGGCTCAGCGTTCAATTACTAAGTACACCAACAAGCAAAAAACTAAGGTGCTAAACGCCATCTGTCTATAGACTCACTGTACTTTTTGGTACACGTCTCGTTAGATAAACTTCTTCTAACAATGCTCTGTATAAAATTGACACAATACTGCATAGTTTTATTGTATCTATGAGATTTATAAAATATAAAGCAATTGGAAATGTAAGGTAAACCAGGACATTACATTGATAATATTGAATGTTATTCCATGAAAATATCTGTAATGACATAATCTGATTCTGTAGCATAAACCAAACGTTATTTGACAGACTGAGTGAGGTTTAAAATTCACAAAATCGTAAAATATTTACTAAAAAATTCATCTAAAATTGCTTAATTTTTGGGTTTACATCGTAGAACAGTAATTATACTATCAAATACCTACCTTTAAACTGCTAGCTCTAGCAGACTCCAAAAAAGGTAAGCACCGAAATAATTCTACTTTGTGGTTACCTCTACACAATTTTCAAATGTTTAATAACACTTATTTATTGTACCAAAACGAATAAATTTAACTGAATTACAAATAAAGTCATTTTCATATCTGTCTCAGTATCACGAGAACTGTTAATGTCAAGTATTGATTTCTCCATGGCAACAGACTATCTTCATTTTTCGTAATTTATTTTTATACAACCAGTATTAATGAGTTGGGGAGGTTTTATATATTTTCATTTTATGACAGTAGCGATCAATTTTATGACTTTTACTATGATTTTCTAGGTTATAATTTGCTAATGAAGTTAAAAGCACAAGCATATTCAAAGGTAAATCGCGCAATCATGAAGCATTCAATTACGAATCCAAACACAATAAAACTGCTACAATAGGCATGTATGTACAGGTTCTGACCTTCATTGTTGAAACACTGTATCTGACTTGCTCAAACTCAGATGATGTCATAGCTAGCTGTATAGGAAGCACATATATTGTGACCTGTTATGTGCAATATTTAGCAATTTGTATTTAATATTCTCATTTTTTAATACAGTTCATCAACTGGACTTATATCTGCTTTGAACTTTGATTTGTGTGAGTGGAATTTATTTCTAAATGCTGAAGTGTTCATTTAGTTTGCTTGAACAATATAATTTGTGTTCAAAACTAACTGCTAAGTGCTATTGTATAAAAAAGCTGTTTTAATAATTTCCTACATATTCTTCTCTGTACCATACTATATTATTATAAAATACTTGATTCCTGCATTGACGTTAACATACTCATTTTTTGTTTTTCAGATGATCTTCCAGTTGGTGCGGCGGTTCCACTCAAATCCTGTGTGCAGGGCGGCAGAATCTTCCCTGCTTGCTAAACTCAGGAAGAAAACTGGCTACACCATTGCTAACTGCAAGAAAGCACTAGAAATGAATAACAATGATGCTGATAAGGTATAACTTCATTGACATGACATAAAATCATGCCTGAATTTCCAAAGAATTAGGCAGAGGTGTACCCTATAGTACAACAATACCAGATTATTTAAGTTCCACATGATAGGATCATCTGAGCACAAATTCAGACTCAATTCAATTGTCTTCTTTGAATCATTGTCAACTTCTTTTAATATCTTAGGTTTCTAAAGAATGCAATTTTTAACAAATTAACATTATATTTATACGGGAACTACCTGGACATCCGCTGGTAACTAATAATTATGTTTATTTGACTATAGGCCGAGTCATGGCTAAATGACCAAGCCCAAGCAATGGGGTGGGCAAAAGCCACCAAGCTCGCCGGCCGCACTGCCCTTCAGGGCCTCGTGGCAGTGAAGTTTGACAAGAACCATGGAGCCCTTGTGGAACTCAACTGTGAAACAGACTTTGTTGCCAAGAATGACAAGTTTCAGAAAATGATTGAAGAAGCTACTCTAGCATGTTACAAGTTTGCTCACACGCACATGCAAGCTAAAGGACCTGTCACAAAGGTATATTTCATTTTAATAATAAAAGTTTTGTGGAGGTAATTATACATTGTCAATTAATTGCATATTGAGAACAGACAATCTCTGGATTGAAGACAGCTGCAAATCATGAAGCCCTTCCCCAGCAGAGGGATGATGCAGGCTGACAGTAACCAGTAACAACTATTGAATACTGAAGTATACAGGTTGATTCTTTTAACTGAGACAGATATTACATAACTGGGATAGATTCGGATACCCCCTTACTGATGGGGATATCCTGATCTATAAGAGTTACATGATGGAAACTTTCTTAGGAAACAGGTCTTTTTTCATGAAATCAATTCTAGTATAGGTACTATGTTTTTGGTCAAATGTAAGTTTTTCATAAAAAATCGGCAAATTGCGAGTCGGACTCGCTAATGAAGGGTTCCGTACCATCGTAGCCCCTTTAACTTATCTTTATTATTTGTTGTTATAGCGGCAACACAAATACATCATCTGTGAAAATTTCATTGTCTAGCTATGATGGTTTATGAGATACAGACTGGTGACAGACAGACAGACAGTGGAGTCTTAGTAATAGGGGTCCCTTTTAACCCTTTGGGTAAAATGACAAGTTGACAAATTTTTTTTTAGTATCCCAAAATTGTTTTCATAATAAAGAGACAGTTTATTATGAAAGTTTCCCAGTATCTCTTATGAATTCGGATTTCCCCATATTGTCCCACTTAAAATAATCACTCGGTAACTTTATAACATACATGATGACAAACTGAACATTCTGTTACGGCGCTCCCTCACTGAGACCATTTGCTTGTAATTAAACAAATCGGATTCACTTATTTCTGCACAGAATCTTGGATTGTTTCATTACAGGCGATTGTTACATCCCGGTCAGGGGTTGAGTTTATGGCTAAATTGCAATCAGTTGATGGTACCTTTTATTTAAGGTGAAAGCGTCAGGGTTGCCCACCCAATTCAAATTTTCTTACGTTTTTTGCAATTTGCAGGCCAGTGCTAGGTTGTATGTTGATTAAAATATTGTTCGCGACTGAAGACGTATGTAGTTACAGAATAGGGTATTACACCCATTTTCGAAAAGTGTCTCAATTAGATTCTATAGAGCTAATGAACCACTAAAAAATTCACAAAAAATTGATTCAATCGTTAGTCTTAAAAATGAATTTAAATTTTGCATTTTCAAATTTCGCGCGTAGTTTGACGAAAACGCTGGACGCAGTGGACCTATACCCAGCAGTGGGTGATTCTGGGCTGTTAAGATGATGATGATGGTCTCAATAATATATTTTTCGTTTTTTTCTCATAAAGAGTAAAATACCCTATTATAATCACCAAAATCATCAATACAACCCTCCAAGTTCATAAAGTTCCAGGAATGACCTTGACCTTTAAAAAGTCGTTCCTCGACCTTTATGCGAACAATTTCTTAATCAACATACAACCTAACTGGCCTGCAAATTGCAAAAAACATCGCCCAAAATGGGGCCTACGCACTTTAATTTGTTCACAAATTAATTGGTCCTATATTAGACATTGTCAATCAATTGCGTATATTCCGTTAGTGTCTGACCGAAGGTCGATTTGTGGCTGAATAATCGGCTATCGACACAGCGAAGCTGTGTCGCCGAAGTTGATTTTTTGGCCGAAGCCGAAGTTGGCTGAAGCTTCGGTCGGACACTAATATTCTTACTAGAGGCCAGTAGTGTAATTACCCCCACTAAGCAGGACGAAATACTCTTACCTCTTAACCATTTTTTCAAGTATTTTTATTCATTTCGCAGATGGAATTAGACAGCGAACAATTAGCCAATCTGTCCACGGAAAATGGAAAGAAGTTATCAGAGGTGCTGGCTTTGTTCATTGGATCAGTTGGCGAAAACGCGGTATTGAGGCGAGCTGAATGTTGGAAGTCAAACAACAAAGACGTCAAAATCGCTGGCTACACTCACCCTGCACCTACCAAGCCGGCGGAATATTCTGCAGGAAAATATGGAGCTCTACTCGCATATAAACAAACCGATGATACTGAAGATGTTGGCAGACAGCTTTGCCAGCACATTGTAGGTATGGGCCCTAAAAAGATCGGTAACAAAGAAAAGGACAAGCCTGCCAGAGACGCCGATGACGAAACCTGCCTTATTTACCAAGAATACTTATTGGACCCCGCTTACACGGTCGAGGAAGTGATGCAAGAACATAAAGTTGAGGTCATAGATTACATAAGATTCTCGTGTGGAGAACTGATTGAAGCGAACATGCCTGGCGTGGAGAAGCAACCATTAGATACAGTCCAAACCTTACAATGAAATGTTCTTATGGCTACAGAATGGCAATCTGAGTTAAAGTAGTTATATAATTTCATATATTGTTATGTGATAACTAAAATCCATAGTTCATATTTATTTTATATTAATAAGGAATAAAAGCTTAAATATTAAATACTCTTTAAATTTCATGTATTACAATATAAAAACATGGTTGATAAATTTTAATCACAATTTAATAAGTACACATTCATGTCACTTTTTGTGCGAGTCGGCATGGATTACGTTCTTCATCTTGGCTGATCCCTTCCAGAGGAACATTCGACAGTCTTTTTTCCAAAACATGGCAATGTTGCAAGGCTCGAAACAGTAGCCATGGTAGCTTAGTACCTCTGGAGAGACGACATGGAGCGCCAGTGTGATCTGCTCCCGCGTCCTGAAAGGGCCCGTGGTGGCCGGCCGCAGCAGGCATCCGCACGGGCAAACTGTAGCTATCTCCGGTGCTGACATAACATTCATTCTGTTACATAAGTTGATTCTTTGAAAATTGCCACATAACCTGAGTTCTTCGACTGCCCCGGTGAAAGATTGCGTGGCCCGCAGCGCGAGTGGCCTTGCATTTTGGTTATCTGTATTATTTCTGAAACCAACGGTTGATAAAGATTTTTTTGTTATATTCGGGCTATCTTCCGGGCTTCTGTCTTCGAACTCGCTCTCTTTATCAGAATTATCATCTGTGTACATGACTGCTGTAATTTACGTTTTTTACGAATTTGAAATGACAGTTTCCGTCGTTTGTTTCCCGCCTCGGATGACATTGGTTCGGAAACGTTGATTCAAGGACAAAAATATGAACGAAAAAGTTTGCATTGCCCTTTGTTTGTATTGTACTTTTTACAATTCTAAACACAAGTAGTTCTTTTTGCTGACATAGAATTAAAGTAAATAACAAAAATGGGTCACTTTATAAGCGTTCGACCGCGACGGATCGATTTATGCTCGCATCATGTACCGCTCGTGCTATAGCAGGTAGGTCTATTATACAGACATAACGGGATCTGAATCTAGGACAGCTACTTCCGATGCTGCAAAACGTATAAATTTCAGTGACCGAACCAGTATAAACACTTCATCAGACATGAAGACAAAATATTAATAAAAGATTTCTAGGAATAAAACAAATACGGTGTTACCTATTTATCAGGGTTTTTATTTTATTCCTACAAATCTTCGTTTTCAGTTTTTATGGTTCCGTACCTCAAAAGTAAAAAAGGAACCCTTGTGGGATCATTTTCTTGTCCGTCTGTCACCAACGATTTTCTCAGGAACGGGTGGAAATTTACACCAGATACTGAGGTCTATAGTCCCTATATTTTTCGGAATTTTCCCTTAACTTGTGCTGTAAGACCTTGATTTTAACCAAAATTGACAATTCTAGGTCAACCGGAAGTACCTACCCTATAGGTTTTGGGTCGAAAACCTATATGTTAGTTCCCGTTGACCTAGAATCACGAAATTTGGTGAGAAGCAATTTCTTACAGCACATGTAAAGGGAAAAACCTGATAACCGTGATAATTTAATTAAAAAACGATTTTACTATTACAAACTTATTATTTGCGGTTGGTGCAATAGCCGTTTTTACCCTAAATATCGATTCTTTGGCTTTTTGACGATGAACCCACTCGTTGGTACTTTTTGACGATGTTTGTTCTTGTATTAGTAGGTACAGTTAGTGACAGAAAACAGTGAAGGGCAAATGATCAGCTCTTCATGAGTCTTGGTAGATAGGTACCTGCCTATACCTAACCATTCTATTTAAACTAGAGAACACCATTGATTGATCTTTGACAGTAGGTACCTAGGTGCGGCCGGCAATCTATGGGTAGCCTCGGCGTCCTACACCCCAGCCAGTGACATAAGTAGAATAGCCATAACAAATCACAATTCTATGTTTACCAACAAGAGATTATTGAGCAAAATAACAAATGAAAGTGAATGAGGAATTAATGTCCAAATGAACAAAGAGCGCGTCCGAGCGTGGATCCTGCCCTGCTGTGTGGCAGATTGTCAGCGTAACTAGCAAACATGGCGAATCGTCACACCATGTGCGATGGTCAGCCAGTACACATCTCCGCTCTGACGGACTACATAATTGATAGCTATATCAGGCCGTTCCATACTCATAGTCATTTTAAATGAGAAAGTGAGATAAACTGCAATTATACCGTTAATGGAAGAATATCAGGTGGTGCATTTAAATTCTTGAAGTATTTTAATTATTGTATCGTGTATCAATTTTATTACTTAGTATTTTTATTTTATTACTTATTTCTGAATATATTTACTGAACACAAGTAGTAGGTATCTACTTAATTGGGTATTGAGAGAGAAGTGAGGGTAGTAAGAAAGTAATAAGAAGGAACCCCTTTAATCAAGTGACGCATTTATCCGAGATCAGAAATCAGGTACCTACCTACCTACATAGGTACCTATAATACTTATAAGTTTACAGACAGAAGCTTACAATAAAAGTTTAGTCAGTACCTAGGTACCTACACTAAGTACCTAATTAGCGTTGTATTCATTTCCAATATGATGAAAATAAAATCGATATCTCTCGACCACATCCTCCAAAGTGCACGTTAGTCTGGTTGGAGGAATTATTAAACGCTCTATCGCTAATATCCGTGGCTAATATGCTAAACAAACAGAGTTGGTTCCGCTACGTCAATTTGTCGCTGTTCTAATTGAGTTGTTAAGAGCTACCGATAACTAGCGATGAAAACGCGATAGTCACCCCGCCACATATCAATCTGAGCGGGTTGCCGCCCAGACTTTCGCGGGAATTAATTCATTCCTCTCCAAGTTTTATTAAAATATGTAAGTGCAAGAAGCGTGAAACAATTTTCTTTTTGTGGTTCGCTCGACCGTCGTCCGAGAGCGGTTGGTTAGTTAGTGAGAAGTGCATGGGCGTCGCGGTCGTCTGCGCGTGTCTTACTGTGTCCACACTCCATAGTGCCGCTCCGCGGGTGCCAGTCGCAGTGAACGCCGGTGTTGTTATGGGACCAGGCAGCTCCTGAACATCCACAGGAAGATGCACATCCTGGAGATTGGTGCTGATCAAGTAATTACGTGATATTTGTATACAAACAGTGAGAGAAACTGAAAGTGTCCGAGTGTATTCAACTTCGAATGCGAAGTGTAATATTATCTGAAATAACGTACCTATCTACTTATGATGAGCTCTAATTAGTAGATATTAATAGGTATTCGATGAAATACCCAAGTTTAGTTTTGACTGACAAATGACAATTACCTTTTTATGGGGGGTTTCATGATACCTACTATTACTTACATTCATAATTTAATATTTATTTCTAAATGAGTATTGCTTAAACTTAAGTTAGGTACGTACCTAATAGGTATGAGGTAGGTACCTACAGTAGGTTCCTATTAAAAATATGAAGTGGTACTTAACTCGAGGGTAGTTGAAGTAGGCTTTAGGTAGGTACTTGGTACTTACCCACAATTTAAGTAAAAGTGCATTTTATTATCAGATAAAATACTTATTTCATATCGCCATAATCTCACACTCTGGCGCGTTTGTAATTAAACACTTTATATATCTTTACGCACTATTTCCCTTGTGGAAAGAGCAGAACAGCATAGGTACAATATCAAAGTTACGTACGGGGCTTACTATTTTAATCCATCAGCTTATTGCGGCTAATATTATAGCAAATCTGAGTAAAATGCTTTGAACTCAATCCTAGTTGTCTGAAAAATAAATACCTCTATTTATGTACCAGACAAATTAGACCGGTACAGGAACAGAAACCCCATCTTCTAATCGATTTTGTCCCTTGTAAATAGCACTTGGCTGCACTAGGCTTGAAACACCATATTCGATCAACTATTTAGCTGTGTATATATGTACCTACCCCAAATCTATATCATGTAGATACCTATTGTCATTTTCCTATGTGGAAAATGGGTTTTTCAGGTTTTTTTTTGGACTATCTTTCATTACAATTAATAAATACCTTAGCAAAGCAACTAAGTAAATAGACGCCTCTATTTACTTAGTTACCTTTGTCACTGAATTGACCTAACCTAATCAAATATCTTGTACCTAATCAATCAAATTGAGAGACTGTAAAAGTTCCTACCTACAAAATACAGTTAAATAGGTGTCTATACAGAAATCACGATCTTTACATTACCAATCAACACTATAATCTTCATTTGGGGTATTGACTTTTTCCAGACTTCGTGATTCGATGCTAAATAGTTTTTGGATCGTATATTGCATCAGCAAATAGGTACTTATAACGCAACTTAGGTATTGTGCTTAGGTAATTAACGTTGTTGTAATGAATGATTCCCCCTACATAACCCACAGAATTTCCGGCTGGACCAACTGAACATTAATTATAATTACGACACGACAAAGCCCAGTAACCTACAATAGTCATTATCATGGAAATTACGTATCTAATGCCTTTTACAAGTAGGTTACACCAACTAACGTTATGACCACACCCACAGGGTCTATTGTCGGTTGTCGGACGACCCACAATCCGCTAACGTAGTCATTTGTCAGACTTTATCCGTACCTGTCCTTGAGACGCTCCTACAATCTGCCCTACCCTTTATTATTGCCTATCAAAATAAAGGGGTTCTGTAATTTCAGTCGTTGGTCACGCCTTTGTTTTGCGAAACAATGGGCTAGACTAGATTGTATAGTCGTGGTTCTTATTTCCAGATCTGAACCAAACAATGGAGGTTTCATTCTCAGGTAGAGTTTAGAACTTTTATGCTAGATCTCAGTTCCACACTTAGGTAGATATTTATTTATACCATTTTACAATGCAAGGTATTATAGCTGCAGTATTTGCAGTTAGGAGATAGCTAGGCGGTCAAAATATAGGTGCCTACTTAAAATTAGGTTAGTTGTTCTGACTGTAGAATAAGTACCTAAGTAACTACTTTATTTCATGGTGTCCACAGGATGGAGACGAGAGCGGCAGCGCACGCGCCGCTGAGGCAGCATTTCGCACAGTGCCGAAAGACCACACCACCTTCCTCGTATGGAGAATCACGGTGAGTCTATCGATATATTATATCTATAAGCATGAAGCCAGCCTTATAGGTTGACCTGCGAGATGACATGTCGAAAAAAAAGTCCTGTACTTTTTTGACATCAATCGATAGGGTCAATCATATGGATCAAATCTCTCTTCCTTTCATTTAATTTATCAGAGAGAGATTTGATCATGATGATTTGAGATTTGATCGTTATGATTGACCCTATCGATTGATGTAAAAAAAAGTACAGAATGTTATTTTTCGAATATTAGTCGGTTCGATTCCCGAGTGTGACAAAAGAATTTTCGAAAATCTGAAAATGCAGATTTGTTTCCTTTAAAAATAAAGGAATGTTTCCTTTGAGTAAAATTTGCTATCTACAGCATTTAGAGTACTTAGTTTCTCTCCAGGGGGCATTGAAAAATTACAACCTGCATATAAAACAAAGTTACCTAAATGCAATTAATCATCTACAGTTCCACACTACATAAATCGGTCTAATTTGAACTTTGGTCTTCAGCGTTTCAGCTGTAACTGTCGTCCTTGATCAAATCAGAGTTCGAGAGCCCCACGAAAAGAGATTGTCACGTTTTTCACCAAGCAACACTGAACTTAAATTGACCTATCACGCGAAACGCTCACATTCAATTACATTTGATAGTTACAGATACATAGCTACACGCCACAGTTTATGCTCATACATAACAAATTTCGCTTTCACTGGCGAAGACAACAATCTTGACGTGAGTCATCATCTCGTGCTGTATGTGAGTTGGCTGTCACTTTGAATATTGCAGATAAATGTCTTGTTAATTATGATTACTGATGCTAAATGTTCCACGAATTTTAATTAAGTATTGGTCAATCTATTGTTAGCGTGCTGTTTACTGTTTACAATTGCACACATAACGTATACTACTAATACTACTAATACTACTGAAACTTGCATACATTAATCAAGTTTAAGCTACTCTATGTACAATCTTTCAAACTTTAATAGATTTTCAACTTTATCTATTAAGTTCAAGGTTGATTGGGATAATTTGGTAGTTTCGGGTAGCTTGATATGCTGGCGTCTCTTAATGCAATCAAATACAAAATTAAATTAAATAGTACCGAGGTACCCACATTCAAATTAGGTTGAGGATCATATAAATAACTTGCAAAACGCTCTCGTCCTCGACTCTGGAGTCGTAGATACACCTCAGTAATTACAAATAGCTATAGCTAGAAAGACTATAAATAATAATAAATATCGCTGGACATTACACACAGCGCCATCTAGTGCCACACTAAGCAACGAGGCTTGTGTCGTGGATACCAGATAGTTGATATACTACATAGATACTTTTTGTTTGTAAATACATACTTATTATACATATAAACATCCATGACTCGGAAACAAATGCCCACACAAACATTTGCTCCGACCGGGATTCGAACCCGGGATCCTAAGAAGCCGGGATCGTAAGGCAGCCTCACTACCGCTGCGCCATTCGGGTCGTGTAAGACTAAAATATGCTGACTGTTTAAATTGCCGTAGAATTAAGTAAGTGTCACGAGTTAGGAGCTCATTACAAATTGTCATAAACGTTGGAAAAAGGTACTTAGTAGCTTAAAAAGTCTAGTGAAAATGCATCTTGGAACAATCATGTCTGCAAAATTAACGTGCATTATTAACTTTCGGATCCAACTAAATTTTTTTACTTTCGTGACATAAGACAGAGAGTGACCTTAATCGATTCCTAAGTTGGTATCATCACGAGGCAATAATTTTATTTAGTTAAAATATATTGTTCGTGTGATTTACGTCTTTACATTAACCAATAGGATAACAGTTTTCCTAGAATGGGGTATCGTGGGTATTGGGCAAAGCGTGGCAAGGCCGTCACACAACAAAAACTAAACCGCTATAAATGCTGTGACGAAACCAAAGATTTACTTTGGTGCCTATTGTGGTCATATTCCCATGGGCTGAGTTTTTAACTTCCTCCGGTTCTTACTTTTAATCACTATAATAAATAATGATCTGCTAAAATCTTTAGATCTTTAGTACTTACTTCATTATAGGTAGAGTAAGTAAACCCAAGAAGGAAAGGAACGGAAGTAAGGTCCTGATAGGCTCGATTCCCAGGTTATCAGGAATTCTCGTAGCAACCTCAGACCAAATAAAAAACCAATAACTTTTTTACTTGGTCTGAGGTAGCAACACCGTAGTCAGGATTTTTCCTGCTGTTGAAGGCAACAGGCTCACCCATTAACTGGACACCTATACAAGGTGTAACATAATAAACGCAAGACCACCCGTGTGGTCTCTGGGACTATGAATCTGAACTACTTTTGTACTACGAGTTCTACAAATTCGCAAAAAAAAAAAATGGACATTCTACAGGAACTGACGCGATCAGTTGATCAACATGGATAGTGAAACGAAAAAGTCATAGCACAAAAGTTGTTCAGTTGCATAGTCTGAGACACCACTCGAAAGGTCTTGCGTTCACTAGGTACCTATGTTACACTCTGTAGGTACCTATTAGTATAAGGTACTGTTCTCCTCTGCCTACCCCTTCAAGGATTACAGGCGTGTTAAGACAAAAATCAAGAACCTATCCTTGAAAGAAAACCACAATGCTAAAAATTTTCATTAAAAAAAATGAAAATATAATTAATAGTCATAGCAGGTTCAATGCGCGTCTCCTTTTGAAGGAAATCTCTCACAGACTGGTCGACACTTCGCGTGACCAGAGGGCTGGCTCTTTCATTGGCCAAAGAATTAGCATTGCCATTCAACGTGGCAATGCTGCCAGTCTTCTGGGCACGTTTCCGAATGACAGCGGTGCGGAGGAGTACTTTGACGCCTATTGACGTCGTTGTATATATGTAGGTACTTACTTTTAGTTTTAATTTTTGTAATTATAGCAGGTTCTAAATCCATATTCTAACCTCAAAACTTTAACCATGGATATCTCCATAACCATTAACCATAGGGCATCAATAATTAAACATTCCAAGTAAAACTATAATCATAGGTGTCGTATTAGTATTGAAACATTGTATTTTATTTGAAACAATAATCTATCATTTATATGAAAATCGTTTTCGGTGTTTACCCTAACAGTCCGTGTGATCATTTCCTTAATTTAGTAGAGCGTGTGAAAGGTCAACACGGTAAACTATGTTTTCTCACCAAACTCATAACAATAACGATTGCAGCGAACTGGAAAATGTCGAAACTGTGATCTGTCTGTCTGCGAAGATTTGAAGATTTCATGAGAACGAACTGTTTGCACATTTACTTACCAATCTCATCTTTTACATAACGAGTTCAATTTAGATCGTTCAACCTTTTGTCTGTGATATTTAACTAGATAGCTATAGGTAACTGAATATTTTTATGCCGTGACAGAAATGTTACAGTTATTACTTGTTATTAGCTCGGTGATAATATATAATTAGTGTGCACGAAAGTGTGTTCTCTAAATGTGCACCGATTTAATTAAAAACATCTTGTTTATAAAATATGTTCATCATTAAAAATTACTATGAGTATATATATACTTAGACGAGGTATGATCTATCTCTTTTCTAAATTACAAAGTCTTACCGAGTTTAAGAGGTAGTTTGAACAATTATCATCTCAGACGTAGTTGGGCACATTTTACGTCGTGACGACGCAACGACGTAAAATATGTATGAAACCGAAATTACGCGACTCACAAAACTACGCTCGTTTGGCCTCAGCCTTAATGTATGATTTACAGAATCCCTGTTAGAAAAGAATCGGTTAACTAATGCACACAAGATTTGTCTATCTACAGAATTAATATTTTAGCAAATTACAGCAATGTATATGGTAATAATTTGCTTGAATACAAAGTGACAAGAGAAAGTATACAATTCAACAACGATAAATTGCAGCGAGATGCATGTTTAGCGGGACGCTGCGCGGGCGCACCACGCTTGTTACCCGCGCGCAATGCGATGCAATTGCAAACATTCGTCCAGCCATCATCTGCAACCATACACATTACCATATATCATGTATTACCTACCCACTTTCTGTTGAATTTCGTATCTGTAACAAAATTGAGTTTCTAGTAATCGGACACCATAACCACAGCTACGTACAATTGCCGTCTTGATTAGATGTAGACTTTCTACTGCTAGATGATGACTTAAGTATAGGTTATGTGCGCTTAATTCACGCTTAATCTCTGGTTTCCAATACCCAAGTAGCCTGGAATGTGAATACAGATTCATTGTTAAGGTGGTTGCTCCAGGGTAGCCCGCGAAATTCAATTTTTTTTTTTAAAGGTGCAGGCATTACTTTTACAAGGTCAAAGTTATTCCTGCACCTTTATGCGCTTTGAAGATTGTATTGGTAATTTTGATTCTATAACTACATACGTCTTACAGTCGCGAGCAATATTTTAATCAACATACCACCTAGCACTGGCCTGCAAATTGCAAAAAACGTAAGAACATTTGAATTTCACGGGCTACCCTGGAGCATCCACCTTAAGTAGATAAGATGGTATTTATCTGTTTATGGTTTATGTCAATCAATGAGTAGAAAGAGGGGTTTGGACGCTAGTGCAAGAACAGCACATTATGGCACCAGCATATCTGAAAGTAGCACTAAATCATCTCCGAGACTTTAACAATAATTAAACGGGCTAATTCGTGGTTTCGTGCCGATAAGATCGTAAACACAGAGACTGTAAAAACCTGCCTGTAATCATCTTTTAAGATTCCTAGCATTTTCTGTCAGATTTCTCGCGCTGTCAAATAAATCCTTAATAACGCAGGCCGGCCGCGATTTATTTGTACGTTCGCAGATACATCTTTCGTGTTAACAATTTCATACAATTTCTCCAATAAATTAATTAACTAGTGTGCTCTATAAAGATAAATAATGGCCGGGTACGAGACTTGCATTGTAACGGAAGACCAGAGCGGCATATGCGGCAGTCGGCACAGATATTGTTGTCCGGCTGCAGGGTTAGCCAAAACAATCTCGTGCAGAACATTAAATTAATAACATCACATTTGTCAAGGCGTGTGTTTCTATAGCTGCATTTGGAGAACTTGTCAGCTAAATTAATTACTTACTACAAATTAAAATATTACACACTTTCTATTTTCTGTCACGGATTAAATAAAACAACTTTTATTAAGTCCTAGCTAATGTGAGAAAGCTTGCCTGACAGACGTACTTTCTCACATCGCGGTTACAAAGGAACATGCAAATGCAAGTACACTTGGGAGGTAGGTATACAGGGTGTAAACAGACCCATCACAAAGCCGTCAAGCATTTTGTACATCAAAATATGTAACTTTACGCAAAAATTATTGCTGGGAAACGACTTTTTTTATTGGGGTGAAAAGTCATGTTTTACGGTAAAACTCAATGTAACGCACTTGAAACATTGTGCTAATAGATTGAATAGTACGGAGGTTGTGGAGGTGTTTAAAGTAAAAATCTTACATTAAAAACATGTAGGTACCTATTTAAAACAAAAAAAAACTTGTGAAACGTTGGAACTTTGACCCTCAATATCTCCGTAACTAGAAATTTCCCACGTATGGTCTAGAATAAAAAAATGATCACAATAACGGGGAGAACAAGTGCCTTTCGACTTTGTTAAGGGTCTTTTTACACCCTTTATGTCTTACCCTACTTGTCTTGGAGAATATTCTAAATGTTGCAGAACATTATGAAAACAAAATTTTAGCAAAACCAGTTTCAATGTGCAGTTGAAATGGTATCCAAGTTGTCCGTTAGGAATTCCTACCTACTATGTAAATAATAGTTAGTTTGACAGCCCTGAATGGTACCAACAGCCGAGTGAGTCACAGCACATCTCAGTCCCGCTACAATGCTACATGGACGGCTCGGGGCCCGCCAGACCGCGACTGAACGATTCTCAACTTTACATTTTACAATACAATACAAACAAAGATGGATATAGGATCTGTCACGGAAATTGCTTCAACCTTACTTGGAACTTGGACGATTTATGTACCTACCAAGCCGCATTACCTCCATTGTGGAAATGATTGGCAAAATCTGTAGGTCTAGCTGCGTAGTTGACAGTACTCCATCGTGTGTTTTTCAATAACAAATTAAAACTCTTTGTTAGGACTTCTGCGCTTATCAGTACCGCAAACGTTAAACCAATTTGGCAACAGCCTTTCAAGTGCTTTGACCGGTGACGCAAAACTTACCTACAGATTCTGTTTTACTTTTTCTGATGTTTCATAGTATCTAAAAATTCCAAACCATTCTGTGCCTATCCTCATCAGCTTATAGGTAACAGGTAGGCAGTCCTCTGGGCCATCCTTACCTAGTTTAATATAGTCGCTCCACAGCCTGAATGCACCGTGGTGTTTTATTAGATAAAGTTAGAGCCAATTTAATAGATACTCTATAATAGTTTATCATTAATTAATATTACCAATTAATATTTTATGTTGCAACTGTGAAATTAACTGTAAAGTGGAAAGCAAAACAATTATGTAGAGGTTACTGAATAACAAAGTTTACTAGAAATTGAAAAAAAAATATGAAAATGATTATAGACGTCTCGAAAATGTTTCAGTAGTTGCAGCTTTGTAACAAATCTTGGATTAGACTAGAGTAGACTAGAGACTAGAGTGTGCTAGAGTGAAGTAGGTACTTAAGTATTGATCTGAAAGTCTGCCTTGGAAACCCTTCCTTTGGATAACCTTCCTTTTGTTTCTGCAGACGTGGACCTTAAACAGCTAACTACCTACTTTATTTAGGTATCAAATGTAACAACCATTTTTCCTAAAAAAACTACAAAACAAACAACTAAACTTACACGAAGAGTATTAATGTTACCAGTCTCCGCAACATGTTTGCTCGACTGAACTAATTATCGCGCAATTCCGTCAGATTTACATTACCATACGCATAAAATTAATAAGCATAATATGCGGATAAATACTCGAAAGCGTATGTACAAAAAGCAGATCGCGTGTAATTAAAACACGTGGATTATCCAGTGTTTGGTGTCGTGATATAACGCCAGGGAGATACGCACCCACATGCCGCCGTAATTGTACATCACTATGCACGAATTGCCAATGACGTTCCATTCAGAGAAGCCACGATCGCCGCCGGCGACGACAATTAATTTTTCACTCAATATCTACTTCAATCAGCAAATTTGAAATAACGTATTCCGCTTCAAAGAGCATGACACATTTTGATTATGACATTCAAGCATACCATCTGCTTAATATGTACAATAATTTATAACTGCACATTTCCAACGAACACACGTTAATAACAAATGATTGACTTAATTATAGCACTCGATACTCGATATAACAGTTACGAAATAAAGATGGCAATCTTTCATTGTTTATTTTTTTCTTGACAACGGTCGACGCCCGCGCAGACAGTCAGCTATTCGGATCGAGATTAATACCGAACTTATTGTAGATCAGATGCTGATTTCAATTTATTTTGTAAGCTATTGGCGCCAACTCGAGTTTGAGATCACTGACCTAGCTTATTTGCTACTTCATTTCTATCTGGATTAACGTGGCCAATGAATACATTAGATTTAAATATTTATCGTTATTACGAACAATCCCCGCTATAGATAATATTTATGATGATTGGGGTTAAATATGTAAATTAGAAGAATATTTATTGTGATCGCGATATAACACGGAAGCTGCACTATAAATCATTGGACAATAAGAAAAAAAATATTTAATATGATTTAAAAATAAGTTTCCATTCCAGGAATCGAACACGGAGCTGTTGCCTCGCACACACTACGGCACGTTCTACGACGCTGAGGCTTACTTGGTGTACTCTTGTTCCCTGCCGGGACAGCCTGCCGGACCCGACGTTATTGTGAGTAACTGGATGTACCTAGACAAGATGTACCCGGACTACTTAATACTCCTAGTAGCAGTAGTCAGTAAGATCTTACCCCGGTTGATTCATTAGGTACCATTAGTTACCGGGGCACCATGTCCATTACACATTCTTTAATCTCAAAGTTACAAGTTACAATTTTATTTATCTTCGGCTATTTACCAAAGATTCCTCAACTAGACTTTCAGACTAAATAAGGTTTGCCCTGAGTAAGTTCAGGTTCATTCAGCATATAAGCCAAATGGCACTTTAATTGTGGGATGAGTAGCAGACGATACGCGACATGAAACATCCATGTAAAGCCCCAAAATTGAATATAATATTATTGATTTATTAATTTTACTATTTATGTACACACAGTATACAAACACAGGAAAATACATTATAAAATATGAGTACATAGGTACTGCTTATTTTTTAAGAAATTTCTGCTAGCAGACCTGCTAAAGGAGAAATAAAACAATACGAGTAGTGTGTGAGAAAAGGAAGAGAATAGAGATTATGTGTCTTACTTAACTTAACCTATTGAGATATATAAATACACATATAAGTAAATATTAATATATACTTATATAAATACATAATGCTAAGATTACATAAATTAAAACACATTTATCATTTATCAGCGTCGAGAATTAAAAGAGAACGGCAATGGGGAGCTCCTGGAGCGCCACATCCACTCGTGGGGCGGGGAGCGCAGCGGAGCCCTGGCGGGGCTGGCCCTGCGCCGCGGCACACAGCTGGCAGCCTACCTCGCCGCCCCCACGGTGGTGCATCGCGAGGCTGTGACTAAGGAGACACCTCGACTTCTTTCCTACTTTAGAGATGGGATCAGGTAAGACATTCTGATGTCTAGCAAAACAAACCTTAACTTTTTAAGAGACAAGGTTTCGTAAAAAGTGTACAGTCAGCAAGAACATAGGCAATATCAAGAAAACTTTTTTGATGCCACTCGATCTTGTTTCTTTTCGACAGATTATAATCTGCCGAAACATAATGCGTCATTACGATTGTAAGCAGTATGTTCAGTTGACAATATTTTTTTTACAATTTGACGCTGACAGATACATTCCGTAGGAAATGAATCTCCAACTTATTTCAGACTCTCGAAACAGAATCTCCGGAATTTATGCCCGGTTAACAGCAATCACTCAAATCAATCTTAACAACAAGTTACTGGAATCTAGTTATTGGTTTGGCTGCCTAACGAGTATAATAGTGCCCATCACCAATGTTATGTTATAAAACCAGGATCCTCCGAAGCGGCTCGGCCAACCTGAACGGCGCCGCTCGCCTATACCGCGTGCGCGGACGTCGCCCGGTACTGGTACAGCTCGAGCCGGTGTCGTGGGCGCAGCTGGCGACTGACGGCGTGTTCGTGCTGGACACGAGCTCGCTGCTCGTGCTGTGGCTCGGCCGGACCGCCAACCTTGTGGACAAAATATTTGGAGCCAAGGTTCGTTGTGTTACGGTTGGAGAGTCACGAATGCGGACTGAGGATTACAGCTTTACATTAAAATTCCATTAGCCGGTATGTAAATAGAAGTTGCCGCATACCGCATCTAGATAACATGAGTAGGTATTATCTATACATCCTTCTATGTGTATTATACTTACATATTTTAATTAAGGTAGGTATTCATTAGACGCATACATTTGCTGAATACCTAATTATAAAGAAAATCAAAGTAACAAATAGGTACATAAGCAAAGAAGGAAGTTCTAACTAAAATTCATTGTTCAAATCTAGATCGCATACCGGATGGCCCGCGGTGCAGACAAGGGCATGATGGCTCGTCGGATCGCGATTGCTCATGATGGGTACGAGCAAACTCTGCCGGCCGCAGACCGCGCACTACTGGACGCTCTGCTGGAGCTGCGAGCGCGCGCACTACGACCCGCCGCGCCGCCCTCCGACCCGCCGCGACCCGCGCGCCTCTACCGCGCCACACAACCTCCCCGGGTCTCACCAATAACCATGCCGTCACAGCGACCCGCCGCAAGGCTTGAGGAAATTAAACGAGCACCGCTTTTTAGAGAAGATCTGGCTGACGATGTAAGTGACGACATCATCAAAAATCAGTCAACCGTTTCCAATTTCTTACGATTACAATAAATTGAGTTACCGCAGCCGTTATGACAATCATGACCACGAAATGCTTGACTAGTTTCAAAATGTAATCATCTATCTTGTCTTCAAAGAACAGTACACCACAAGTCAGTTTTAATGTTTATTTCTGTAGGGTGTCTATATAGTGGACAGTGGAAGCCGTGGCGTTTGGGCGTGGGTGGGTCCATCAGCGTCTGGACCTGCGGCTCGGGGAGCCCTAGCGGCGGCGCGAGGGTTGGCTCGAGCTCGTCGCATGACTGTACCCGTGTCTGCGGCCCCAGCTGGCCGGGAGCCGTTGGAGTTCGCAGCGCTGTTCCACAACTGGCGCTGGTGCGATGCACGGCGTGATGGAAGACTTCGCGCCGCCCGCTCAGCTACAACCAGGCTTGATGCCGTCAGTCTGGCTACAAACGCATGGCTTGCCGCGGAGGTTAGCTGATCTATACTTAGTACCATCAAAAATATTTCCCAAAATCATTAAGTATAGGAATTTTATGAGTCATTTCCAAACTATGTCGGGGTCGACTTCCAGTAGTCAAACCGGACGCTCAACTGCATCGAGTTTGACTGCAGGAAGTCGACCCCGTCTTACCAGTATTGTACAGCGCAACTGCTTATCCGAACTTCCAACCCAGTTATTAGGTAACACAATATCCCTTGGGAAGACTATGGTTGTCAAATCTCTCCTAAAATATCGAATTGTAAAGTTATGTGTCATTATATTAGCAGCATTATGGGCAGCAGCGTTTTCTGTTAGTCTTTCATCACTGCGATCTCCAATCCGCCTGCCAAGCGTGGAGATTACGGCAAATTCCTCCCATCACGGGAGAGGCTTATGTCCAGCAGTGGACGTTATGGGCTGTTGTAGTAGTTGTAGTGTCATTATATTTATATTGCACTGCGGTGTTGACTTGGAAAACTGCCTCAAGCTCTGTTGTCAGTAAGAGTAACCTATGTGCGCAGGCTCAGCTCCCGGACGACGGGTCAGGCGCCGTGCGCGTGTGGCGCGTGCGGCGTGGCGAGGGCGCGGAGGGCGTGCACACGGAGGCGCTGGCCGAGGTGGAGCGCCCACAAGCCGCGGTCTTCTACGACAGAGACTGCTACATTGTGCTCTACACCTACCACGCGCCCATCGGCGACCAGACCGTGCTCTACTACTGGATGGTGACAAAACATTCTCATCTATTTATTTCCCTTACAACTTTCTGTACATTGCATACCCTACGATCTCCGCAGGGTGAGATCCATGAGGGAGGAAAAAAGTGTTTATACTACACCTGCTTGGAAAGTACCTTGATACTTTATCAAATTTACGGTAGAAAGTACGTCATTGCATATCGAACAAATATGCGGGGAGAAAACTCATCTGAGCGGGAGAGAAAAGTGTATGAAAATCCATTTCTTACGTGGTTTTTCTTTTTTAATTTTGGGTAAGACTATGCGCCGGTAACCTAAATATCAAAAGCCAAAAAGTTTTTACAGTGAGTTTTTATCTCCAAATGACACTGGCCACTAGCTGTGTGTTGGATGGTGTCGGGCTGGCAGTGCGACCCTGCGGCGGCAGGATAAACAATTTGAAAAAAGAACATGTGAAATTCCTCCTACATTGTCGCAAACATCTCAAACAAACATTAATGGAAAAAGTGTTACATTAAGCTTCACTAACTGCAACAATTTCAATATAAATTTCAATTAGTAAAGATTTCGTTTTTTATTTTCCTCTTAGGTGTAGTTTAAAGCACTATGTATCACTCGAGAGAAAGTGCGATTCCCGATCTCGGGTGTTTTAAAGCCCTCGCCTACGGCTCGGGCTTCAAACGACACCCTCGACGGTAATCGGTCACTTTCTCCTCTTGGTGAACAATGTACTATTGCCTTTTTGGCAAAGGACTGCCGATTTTCCGACAAAGCTTCTTCGGAATTTTCCATGATTCATATCAGTGTAACACAATAAAAAATCCAAAAATTAGCTGCAAATAAGCTCTTGTAACGAAAACATTGTGATTTGAGCTGTAATTGGTATTCATGTTACAGGGTGGCTCTTCGCCCAATGATCTGAGGAATTTGGGCGCTAAAGAAGCCAAAGACCTCTACACTAAACTGGGGCGTTCTCCAGTACAGGTACGTACAGATTAAAATAAAATAAAATGAGAATAAAATAATGATTACTATGTAACATATTTTCAGGCATGGGTGTACCAAGGGAAGGAACCGGCGCATTTCCTTCAAATCTTCAAGGGACGAATGATCACTTATGTCGGCAGCGCAACTGACCATGATCGTAAGTAGACGAAGATACAGATTTCAAGCAGAGACTACTTACTCAAAGAAATGTAGCCAGTATACTTCCATCGTGACACTAACAATATTTTCCAACAGCCACAGGTCGCAGACTCCTGGCACCATCTCGCGTCCTGATCCGCGTGTCCGGTCAATACGCGCGGGAAGCGCGGGGCGTGGAGGTGCGCGAGGGGGCGGGGGCGGGAGCGGGGGCGGGGGCGAGGGCGGGGGCGGGGGGCGCGTGCTACGTGCTGCGCGAGGGGGGGCGCGCCTGGGTGTGGTGCGGCGCCAGCGCCACGGGAGACGAGCGGGAGGTCGCCAAGAACATGGCTGCCACAGAACACGCACTCGTCATGCAGGGTAATGTAACATAAAGCCAAACAAAATATGAAAATGACAAACCCTAGTAAAATATGATCCTCCGGGTTTTTTTCTTGTCCTACAACAGACATTTAATTAATTTATTCAACCAATTAATTACGTAGGTAGTGGGTTCCTGGACAGTTGAATAGTTTCTCTATCACATTCTCTATCGTCGAGCTTCATTATCTAAAAAAATTCTGGTGGTTGCCTTGCCACTATAGATTCTGGCGAACATGAATTGGAAGTGTGATGGCAGTGGCGTGCAGTAGTATTCCACGAAGGGTAGGCCACGAAATAGTGATAGCAAAAAAAATGTTCGTCTGCGCCATTTTGGATTTTCATTTTGACCTCATTTTTATTATCACCAACCCCAATAACCTCGAAAACGACACCCATGAAGAAAAAACTGAAAATTTTCATCGGCGCCATCTTGGATTTTCATTTTGACCTCATTTTCATTATCACCAACCCCAATAACCTCGAAAACGACACCCATGAAGAAAAAACTGAAAATTTTCATGGGCGCCATCTTGGATTTTCATTTTGACCTCATTTTCATTATCACCAACCCCAATAACCTCGAAAACGACACCCATGAAGAAAAAACTGAAAATTTTCATGGGCGCCATCTTGGATTTTCATTTTGACCTCATTTTCATTATCACCAACCCCAATAACCTCGAAAACGACACCCATGAAGAAAAAACTGAAAATTTTCATCGGCGCCATCTTGGATTTTCATTTTGACCTCATTTTCATTATCACCAACCCCAATAACCTCGGAAACGACACCCATGAAGAAAAAACTGAAAATTTTCATCGGCGCCATCTTGGATTTTCATTTTAACCTCATTTTCATTATCACCAACCCCAATAACCTCGAAAACGACACCCATGAAGAAAAAACTGAAAATTTTCATCGGCGCCATCTTGGATTTTCATTTTGACCTCATTTTCATTATCACCAACCCCAATAACCTCGAAAACGACACCCATGAAGAAAAAACTGAAAATTTTAATCGGCGCCATCTTGGATTTTCATTTGGACCTCATTTTCATTATCACCAACCCTAATAACCACGAAAGCAACACCCATGTAAAAAAAAACCGGAAATTTTCATCGGCGCCATCTTGGATTTTCATTTTGACCTCATTTTCATTATCACCAACCCCAAAAACCACAAAAACGACACCCATGAAGTAAAATATAATAACAATAATATTATTGATTATTATAATAATAATACGCGCCAATAACCCCCAGGAATCATTATTTTAATCAACATTGAACATACACCCTAGCACTGGCCTGCAAATTGCAAAAAACGTAAGGAAATTTGAATTTCGCGGGCTAAAGAACATCCACCTTGAATCCTCGCCTTGTGTTGTAGCAGCCAATCACAGCCCAGCAGCCCAGCTACACTCGCAGGAGTTACCGCCCTAAAATTACTGCAATCTATACATGTGTGCAGTTCATACACACGAAAATATGCACCAATGTGCCAATGTGTGCGTAAAATTATCAATGGGTTTAAGGCAAGTCCAGTGCTTGCCTGTCCGGCGGAGCTCCAACCTTTGTAGTAACTTCCAGTAAAGTGTTAGTTGCGTGACACGGGAGCGACAAATTGCTATAAGTATTCTAACAGGAGTTTGAACTTTTTTTTTTATATTTTGTACATGTGATATTTTATTACATAGTTAGTTCGTTATAATGAATGCCCAGTTGGTAGGGTAGGCTTTGCCTAATTGCCTCTTAGGGGCGCACGCCCATGTGTGATGGTTGTCACAAATTGAAATTAAAGATCTGATCACGAATCTTATTTTTTATTAAATGTCCAATATTCAGGTAAAGAGAAGCCGGACTTCTGGACAGCGCTGGGCAATCGACGTCACCTGTTGGTACCATCTCCACTGAAGGAGGTGCAACGTCCTCTACCGCCGCGTCTCTTCTACGTTTCTCTAGGAGTGCCTACTCAATATTCATGTAAGTTGGATAAAAATAATATTCGAAAATGCGAAGAAAAGGCTTTTATCGGAAATAAAATGCCAGAGTAGGATTACGGCACAAGAGCAACCGTATCAAGTGGAGCACATATCGTACGGAGATAAGCAACACATACTACTCTGTCAAGAAAGTACCGGGAAAAGATCAATAAAACACAAAATATTAGTTATTTATCCAAATTTATTTTATCACCTTCAAAGTAAGCTCCTTCAGAACCGACACACTTACGCCAACTAATAATCCAATCATAAAAATATTTTTTAAATGCTTATTCCAGAATTGAGTTCAGTTCTCGCCGCGAATTCTCCTTTATGTCTTCTACTGAATGAAAACGGGTGCCACGAAGTGGTAATTTGAGTTTAGGAAAAATAAAGAAGTCGGCTGGAGCCATATCTGGTGAATAAGGTGGTTGCTCGATGGTATTTGTTGAGTTTTGGTCAAAAAATCGTTCACAACTGTGCGAAGGCGCATTATTGTGGTGCAAAATCCAAGAATTTTCTTTCCACAAATCTGGCCCTTTTATCTAATTTGCTCTCTTAAACGCTGCATAACGTCCGAATAATATTTTTTATTTACCGTTTGACCTTCCGGCAAGATTGTCAGTCACTATTTCCTTCACTTTTGCGATGTTAACTTCAGTTGCAGACGTTGATGGCCTATCAGAACGAGGCAAATCTTCCATCACACCTTGACTGCTTTTGAACGCTTTGTACCACTCATAAGCGCGTGTTTTTGATAAAGTCGATTCACTGTAAGCCTTCTGTAACATTTTCAGAGACTCCGAACTCGAAATTCCATTGGCGATGCAAAATTTAAGACAAACTTTTTGTCCGATATTTTTGTCCATTAAGAAATTCGCAATACACACTAGATATGATATAACTAAAATCAGTACTGTATTTAATCTAATTAACAGATGTAACTCAAACTCCGCGCCAAAATGGAAAACAGTTGTGCTAATCTAACATCAACAAAAAAAAAACAAAAAAAAGTTTGGAACCATAAACAAATCATCCATTCCCGATACTTTTTTGACTGAATGTATAGGTAATGGTTACAGTTTATGGTCAGTCATGAATCATCAAGACTGAATATGGGAACCGCACAGATAGAAAGGAGGGCAGTGCAAAGCATGTGTAATGGCATCAAACAGCTCCTCGAGAATAACGAACACCCTCGTGCAGTTTCGTGTGTACTTTATCAATATCATAAAAAATCGTCTATTCTGCTCAGTTACGACATAAAATAGTAAGTAATGTGGCTCCTATCTGTTACTATTCATGATCCTTTAATTGGGTGTTTAGTCTGGTTTGATTATGTGCGACACTAGTCTACATTTGTTCTATGTCCACAGTTGAGGAGATAGTATCGTTCAGCCAGTACGAGCTGGCGCCCGAGATGGTGGTCGTGGCGGACGCTCACGACGCGCTGTTCGTGTGGCTGGGACAGCACTGCTGCCCGCGCGCTAAGGACGACCCCCGGGCTATCGCACTCGCCTATCTGGCGCAAGGTTACTCTATGTTTCATTTATTTTATGTGATGAAAAGCTACGGTTGACCTGTTGAACTCTCCATATACTATGACTTATGAGAGTCAAGAAACAGAGAGTGCACCTGTGTCTGCGCACACACTTGTGCACTATAATATCTCCCGTGCCGATGGCTAATCTCCGCTGAGATTTGCCGCCGTGACCGAAAACGGTCAGAACTTTAAGTATACACTACATAAGACTTCATTTTTGTCAACTAATTTGGGGTATGTCGATATTTATTAAGCTCAGCCCACATAAACGCTCCCACCCTGAAAAAGAATAAAATTCAAATATAGGCTTTATGTATATCTCTTTAGATATATTCTTTACATTGGTAAAATCAATAATTAGCAGACAGCTCGCTGTCAGCGAGGTTACCGCCGTCAGACTGCTCGGTTGCCAATGTAAAGTATATTAGAGCAAAACATAAGGCCCATTTGAATTATATTATTTTTGCCAGGTGGGAGCAGAGTCGTTTATGTGGGCTAAGACCTTAAGTCTACCAATAAAGACGAACATAAAAATACTAATATTTTCAAGACTGACTGCCGTCTAGTTTTATTGGTGGAATTATGGAACTTTCTTACTTATTTTATCGAAATTGTAATGTTGCATGTGTAGTAATGTTCAAATTTAGTTAAATTCATGATAATTAAAAATGCTGACCGTCACGTATTCTCCTCCGTAACTTTCTAAAATCTTGCTTAGATCCAGCTGCCCGTGATACTGCGACACCAATTCTGGCGCTAAGTCAAGGACGTGAACCACCGCATTTCACCGGCTTCTTCCCCCATTGGAAGCAGTCCATGTGGAAGGTAAGGTGTACAAGAATTTGCAGTTTAAAGCACGCCCTGGGCCCGTACCATGACGTGTGTAATACATCACTCTGTTGTTAAAACGGGATAGTGCTATTCGCCCTGTATAGCTCCATTTCACTTTCACAATGACAAATATATTTTATTTGGACACAGGGACACAAGACGTTCAGTGCAATCATCAGTGCTTTGGAAGGCAAAGCAATTGTTCAAGGCGGCAACAGCGCATTCCAGAGTGGCAACAGCGCGAACCGTTTTGATCAATACGAGAAATATCCCTTAGGAGTCCTGAAAGGACCTAAGGACCACCTACCGCCAGACGTTGATCCTCTCACCAAGGAGGTAAATATTATAACAGTCGTCGACTCCTTTGCTGTTGTTTTTCAGAAAAGTCAGGTGCATAACACTCGCAATAGGGTAGACTACAAAAAAAATCTAATTAGTCCGTCAAGATAGATTTCCAAAAAATATTGGACACATTTTTTTCATGTAAACAAAAAATGAAGACGATATAGTGCGTCGAAAACTCGTGTGACGTCACATTAGAGTACATTTTTTAACGGAAAGTGACATCACAAGCGGGACTCATGATCTTTGACACGTTTTATCTTCGTATTTTTACATTAATTTGATAAAACAAAAAACACGTATCCAATGTTTTTTGATAATCTAACAACTAACTGACAAAACAGACTCATATTTTTTTTTTGTCAGGCATCATCCCTGTTAGGGTGCTTGTATTACCAGATGTACGAACGTGTACGAAGTTAAAAGGAGTATGTCAGGACCGTAGCAGGTGGCGTTCTGTAGTTTCTGCCTACCCTCATGAGAAGATAGCGTGTGTTTATGTATGTTATATCTTTTAAAACCATCAGCGAAAAGATGCAATTATTCAGTAACAGTTAAGAATTTTAAAGAAAATTAATGTCCGTAACTAACTGATTTATGCATCAATAAAATGCACGCACAATATTGATGATTGCCAAATAGTTTAGAGACTCGTAGAAAATGTTATAAAAGTAATTAATACACGCACACACAACTAAATTAACTAAGCTTGTTAAATCCTTGGTCAAGTGGTCTACAGGACAGTAATTTTGTTGAGTTACATAGGCCTGTTTTTAGTTATTTCGAAATTACCTAGGTAAGAATTTTTCAAGAACATACCACGCCTATTTTACCCGAAGTTACGTAGACATGTACGGACTACGTACAGTACAGCTAGATTTCACCACTTAGGTATGTATTGAGCCCCTTTTATAGGGGACGAGCCCATTCCTAGTGACCAGACTACGAGCTGCAACTACCAACCCAATAGATATCAATTTAACTTAGTGATAACTTAGATCATGTGCTTCTAGTCCGGTGCAGCGGAAGTCGCATTAGATTCCGCTGCCCCCCGACGCTAGTGTGAGAGGGAACACCGGTGTGGTCTGACAGACCTCTGCTCTCCCCAGGGGACACCCAATGAGGATTTCCACATCGAGGAAAAAGGATCTTGTGCAAAGAAGCAAGTTGCTAACATATCAATATTATTATTTCAGCTATATTTGACACACGATGACTTCGTGTCTACATTCAGCATGCCGTACAGTGACTTCCGATCGCTGCCCGGGTGGAAACAGAAGGATCTCAAGAAGACGGTCGGGTTATTCTGAAGAAATCAGAACAAGGTGGAGCATATGGATCTGAATACTGTGAAGCGATGAACCGCTCTTCTAAGTTTGAATCAAAGAAATGTTACGAGTAAAAGGCTTATAAAATATATTAAAATTTAATAATAATAATAAAAATAATTTTTTAATTAATTTTTCATACATTTAATGTATGAAAAATTAATTCAAAAATTAAATAATAGTAAAATACAGTTACATACTGTGGTATAAAATGGTTTTGTTGACTAAACTAAATGTTAGCAAACAATAGTATATTATAATACAAGTGAGCAAAGTTGCTCATTATACACGAGGCTGTGGGTTGCAGCCCGAGCCGTAGGCGAGGGCGTACATCAGCCGAGTTTCTAGTGAGCAAGTTGCTCACGAGTTGCATACGCACTTTTTCAACACACTTGCGAGGAAAAAACAAACATGTATTGCATAAATCGTTTTACCACACAGCAACAAATGCGATACAAACAAAATAGGTTTGAAAATTATAGGAAAAGGCGCGCAAGTTTTTCTTTTTTTTTGCACGCGCCATATGTAAGGTGATTGATTACGTATATAGTCATACAGCCTACTTCAAAATTATTATTTTAGTGATAAAATGCAAATATTCTTCTTTTTTTCGGCTTAATTAGGGACACATTTATTTATTCCAAAAATGTCTATGGATTTTCAGCGGCATAAAACCTCTTTGTTGTTGTAAAAAAAAAAACTAAGTGTAATACTTGGTTTTTTTTTTCGGTTAAATTGAAAATGCTCTGTTTAATCACATATAATTTGCAGTTAGACACTAACATAACTTTGTAGGGATAATTTTATTATGCACTAGTGTGTAATATTATTATGCACATGTCAGTTATAGTTCGGTTTATGGCCCTAAGAACGATGTAATAAGGCTCACTTTACGAGCAAGTGTGTTGAAAAAATTATTTAAACATTCACTTATAATGTTAATAAAAAATACTAGTATTCAGCTGCATCAGCACTGCATGTACGTAGCAATCGATAACGATCGAATCGATACGATTCGATAAATCCGACTTTTCGATTGGTTAAAAACTCATTTTATCGAGAATAACTGTCAGATTTATCAAATCGTATCGAATCGAGTGCTACGTACTTGCACTGCTGGTTAGACTGGAAGCCAACCCTAACATAGTTGGGAAAAGGCTAGGGAGGTGATGATGACTTATAATGTTAATAAGTAGGTAATGCTTGCACCGATGTTTTATAACATTTTATTCATAAAATTATTATTTAGACTTAATAATTTAAAGAAATATCAATTTATAGTTGCAGAACATGTTATTTCTGCTGTATTTTATAACAAAAAAATAATGTTTTAATGTAATTACAATTAAGGTGGATGCTCCAGGGTAGCCCGCGAAATTTAAATTTTCTTACGTTTTTTGCAATTTGCAGGCCAGTGCTTGGTTGTATATTTATTAAAATATTATTTGCGGCTAAGACGTCCAAGTTCATGTAACTCTATTAAATGACTTTTTCGAAAATTTGAATTTCGCGGGCTACCCTGGAGCATCCACCTTAATGTTATGAATAAAAAAATGTTGTGTTAGGTTTATTAAGAAATAAAACAAAAAGATTTTAAAATGTTATTTTTATTTTAAAAATAGTACTTAATAACTATTGGGCATTAATTACCTTAAAAATAATAATCTTTACAATTTACAAGTGTTTCAAAATCCATAAAATATCGGTTGAATTGAAAGCGTATTTACACTAAAATAATGACAGGTATAATATAAGCCTACATGATATGGGGTGAGCCGTAGCTAAGGCACATTTATTAGTATTGCGTGTCGCTAATGAGCTGAACGCGTTCGCTCACGACGCTCCTACGTTACAGCATGAATTCAAACCATATTCCAAATATTATTTTCAATATCATAATCATATTTTATAAAACATACCATGAATTATACGAAATGTCCTCTATCAGCAAAAGCTACTTGAAAAAAAACTTTACAAATATGAAAGCTAGTTAGGAACTTACAATTTTAGTAGATAAATAAAACGTTACAATAAATGATTTAATTCGATAATAAATAATTTACATAATGATTTTACATTATATCAGTTATTGTTATATAAGACAATTTGGGAGTATTTCTAGAACCGCGTCGGTTTATAAGGCTGCGGCTGTCGCGAAAAATACTCCCGAAAAATGTCGTCTAGAATAGTAAAATCAGGTTATCAGAATTATGCATAGTAAATAACAATATTATTATTATTACATGGAATTAATATTAATGACGAGACATGGAACGAAAAACGCAGGCTTAGAATCCAAAATAAACAGCTCTTTTTGTTATTTTTGAAACTTCTTTGGTAATCATAAAACCGAACACATGAAATGTAAAATACATCTCATGAAACAATATGGAATGAAGTGCACGAACAACAATGCATAAGCTGCCGTAATAAAAATAAAATGCATCTCAAAAATAAGCGTAAACACTACGACGAAAACGCAATTTTTTACCTTTTAAGTACGTAAAATTTTAAATTCGCATGTCAACATGAATTAAGAGATTGTTCCAAACTTACATCTAAAAGAAAAACAAAGCAATAACTGGATATGCGACAGAACAGAGAACTTGAGTCAATATAAAACTAAGGAAAACAAAACTCAACATAGTTTTCGTTGCAGGAATGTAAACAATGTGTAGAGCAATATTAAACAGGGTATTTTATAATATTTAACAAGAACTAATAGTAACAACAATGCGTCGGAGGCCTGTTTCCTTCTAGCACCACGGGTGTCCGTAGTTCAGTTAAATTCGAAACATGCACAGTTTCCAACTCGAGTCACTTCGGTATTTTGCAAAGAATATATTAAATACAACCTTAATTATTCATAGTATAAATAAAATAATGTTAAACAAGCAATGTCTTTTTTATCCCCTGTATTCAAAAGACGTTAATCTTGACCCGAGACCGCGTGGAAACTGAATAATCATTTGACTGGACTACAAACAGACACGACTATTATCACAGCTATCCAAAGCCTTCACACATTACACGAATCGGTCGCCTATCCCTCTACGTCACTTATCGTTTATCGATGCAGAAACTTGAGACTGCCGAACCAACTTACAACAGTAACCATTCAGTGATTTAGAAGTTGCTGCTCTCAAACCGAACAAAATCTACACTCGGCCCGTTTTGTCCTCGTAGGAGGACTATGAGCGTTTCCGAAACTTGTTTATTCAATATAGCAGAGTTTGACATTAAAATATGAATAGTTGTGAACAGTTTCAACTACCTTTGTACTTTATACTCACAACTAAACGAGATTTATTGTACACGAGATTATTTAAGGCCTAATTTAAAATTGGTGTTTCAAAATTTGTAAAAAACGTTATACATCTAATAATAAAGGTATATTAGGCCTAGAGATGTATTGTAAAAGATACAAAGTTAAATACAAGGCTTTACAGTTTAGAGCCGACTGTGTTACAACAAATGAGAAAGTTTGGCATTTAACAAGTTGTACCATAACAAATATTAAGACACGGTGAATTATTGCTTCAAAATTACATTTCTTAGCTTGAGATTGCAAAAGGAATCTTAGTGCAATCAGTGATGCAACTATACAGAAATATTTAGCAAACTTTTGTAGAATTAATTGCTTTATCTAATTATTCAATAATAAGCTCAGCAGCTCACTGTTCAATAGTCTACAATAAATTGATCTTGTGATTCAAGGAAGCCCATTCAGAGTCTTACATTATTAAGTAACGTTGCGGAATTTTGTTAGAAGAACTAGGTATTTCACTTGAGCAAATATAATTATGAGACGATTCACTAAAAACAAAAACACCTATGGCACGGTTTCTTCGTTAATTGGCAACACTTACGCGTTGTGAAATGTCTTACTTCTGTACTTAATCTAATATTAAGGGTCCCTGAATCATTTACTATAATTTTCTACATATCAATTAACATGATATATGTTTAACTAGATTCTTTAACAATACATACAAAATGGTAAGTCAATTCCTATGTGTATCAATTCCCGTATTTCTTATCTTAACTATTTAGCAACAGTGCAACTGCGTAATAAAAATGTTCGCATGTTCTGACGGAGTCACTCGTAACTGATCTTTTTCTGTATCAGGATAGATCGAATTTCAATGTATACGGATCCAGTAACCGCTTCTCGAACGTCTATATACAACAATAGTATACGATATACAACATACTGAAGCATATACATTATGAGCTGTTAAAAATAAAAACGTAACAAAATACATTATAATAAAAATGCTCTACTGGTTCAATAAATTGTACAAAAATATTATTGAAAAAATAACCAGTTTAATTTCTGTTACTTTTAAACTCAACGATATGGACTACTAGACGTTGATGTTATGAACAATAATGTTAAGGTTTATGTATTCCATTATTTCATGGCGAAAGCTCCACACGCACGTAACACCTCCCAGCTCTCAAACACTGAATAACATGGTCATCGTACTCAACATAAAACCGCTATATACTTTACAAAAACATAATAATATCAACACGGTTACTTATTCTTACATGACCCAAGAAATTATTAGCTTTCTTTTATAATGAAATTGCTGCAAAGCTGATGTCATATTAAATGTGAATAATCTGCAACTAATGCACACGATAGCACCTTTGCATCCGACTGTGAGATTTCGCCATGACAATCAGCTTCTTCAAAAATAATTATAAGAAAAACTACTTGGTGATGGTAAAATTTTGATAAGTACAAAATATTAATATTTTCAATATCTATCACAGCAATCATGCCGAAATCTTATAAAATTTGGACAAAAATACTTAAACTTATTTAAGACTAGTTAATTTACAAGTATAATTGAAATTTGGATAGTAAAATTCTGAAAGATTCAATAGTAAATATTGTCAAAATGCTAGATCAAATGCCAGCGCGCGCGAACCAGCAATCGCGTTGCTCCCACATCAATTCTTAACAATACTCGATGAATGATTTCCTAACAAGATATCTAGAGTACTTATTTAAAAGTACCTCGATCGAAAGTACGATAGCATAATTCAATTAGTTTTCCAAAATAAACAGATTATATTCTAGGTCCCATAGAATAAAATGTTCGAAAAAGTGTTAGTAAAAAAACCAACGCGCGGTGAACAAAGCGACTCACTAACTTTTAAAACCAAGTACACGTGAAATGAGAAATTTGTATATGTAGCGATGGGCGCCCATCCTTCATATTGTTAAAGTGTCAAATACCGTAGAGGGCGTGTGCGGGGCGGGGCAGGGGGCGGGGCAGGGGGCGGGGCCAGGGGCGGGGCGGGCTCACTGGCGCGGCAGCGACGCGTTGGCCGGCAACGTGGAGCTGCGCTGCGACGCGTTCATGTACGCAGACTTCAGGTTCGACCGCATCGAGTCTCTGCAAGCATTAACCGGAGGTCAACTGCCTGTGCTGCCAAAGATGCGGATATTGACTCACGACTGCTTTGGGGACTTCACCGTCTTCACAAGTAATAATGAGGATGTTTAAGGACTTTTTTTAAGGCTCTGACACCAGGTTAGGCACTAACCACACGATAAAGAAGAAGACGAGGAAGGATGTACCATGTAGCAGCAACAGCTCGGCGTGCAGCTACATGTAGTTAGATGTTCAGCGCATCACCTGGGCGAGAGCTTGGTGTGGTCGTGGTTGGTGTGGTGCGCGGCGCGGTACCCGTAGCGCTGCACGCGGCGCGCCAGGCGGGCCACCCAGCGGCGCTGCTCCTGCGCGGCCGGCGCCAGCAGTAGCAGCTCGGCGTGCAGCTACATGTAGTTAGATGTTCAGCGCATCACCTGGGCGAGAGCTTGGTGTGGTCGTGGTTGGTGTGGTGCGCGGCGCGGTACCCGTAGCGCTGCACGCGGCGCGCCAGGCGGGCCACCCAGCGGCGCTGCTCCTGCGCGGCCGGCGCCAGCAGTAGCAGCTCGGCGTGCAGCTACATGTAGTTAGATGTTCAGCGCATCACCTGGGCGAGAGCTTGGTGTGGTCGTGGTTGGTGTGGTGCGCGGCGCGGTACCCGTAGCGCTGCACGCGGCGCGCCAGGCGGGCCACCCAGCGGCGCTGCTCCTGCGCGGCCGGCGCCAGCAGTAGCAGCTCGGCGTGCAGCTACATGTAGTTAGATGTTCAGCGCATCACCTGGGCGAGAGCTTGGTGTGGTCGTGGTTGGTGTGGTGCGCGGCGCGGTACCCGTAGCGCTGCACGCGGCGCGCCAGGCGGGCCACCCAGCGGCGCTGCTCCTGCGCGGCCGGCGCCAGCAGTAGCAGCTCGGCGTGCAGCTACATGTAGTTAGATGTTCAGCGCATCACCTGGGCGAGAGCTTGGTGTGGTCGTGGTTGGTGTGGTGCGCGGCGCGGTACCCGTAGCGCTGCACGCGGCGCGCCAGGCGGGCCACCCAGCGGCGCTGCTCCTGCGCGGCCGGCGCCAGCAGTAGCAGCTCGGCGTGCAGCTACATGTAGTTAGATGTTCAGCGCATCACCTGGGCGAGAGCTTGGTGTGGTCGTGGTTGGTGTGGTGCGCGGCGCGGTACCCGTAGCGCTGCACGCGGCGCGCCAGGCGGGCCACCCAGCGGCGCTGCTCCTGCGCGGCCGGCGCCAGCAGTAGCAGCTCGGCGTGCAGCTACATGTAGTTAGATGTTCAGCGCATCACCTGGGCGAGAGCTTGGTGTGGTCGTGGTTGGTGTGGTGCGCGGCGCGGTACCCGTAGCGCTGCACGCGGCGCGCCAGGCGGGCCACCCAGCGGCGCTGCTCCTGCGCGGCCGGCGCCAGCAGTAGCAGCTCGGCGTGCAGCTACATGTAGTTAGATGTTCAGCGCATCACCTGGGCGAGAGCTTGGTGTGGTCGTGGTTGGTGTGGTGCGCGGCGCGGTACCCGTAGCGCTGCACGCGGCGCGCCAGGCGGGCCACCCAGCGGCGCTGCTCCTGCGCGGCCGGCGCCAGCAGTAGCAGCTCTCGCGCGCGGTCGGCGTGCAGCTTGCAGGCCGCCACGCCCGCCACGCCCTCGCCCTCCGACACGTGCTCCGCGTGGATCTTCGTGCGGCAACCTGCATACACATACTCACACGTTACATACTAATAAAGATCCGAAACGCAGCTCACCATTTGAGACATAGTAACGCTCTGAGATGCGATCATGACGTAAAAGACGAGATGATTGAACGTTTATGCTAACCCGAATCTAGGGACGAAGCGATTCGATATCACACTCCATATATTAAGCAAGCTAGATATGCATACATGGCACGCATGGCATGCATGGTGGATGGTGTTTTGAAAATCATTGAATAGGGATCAAAATATCACGAAAAATTATGGATAGTCTCCTAAGACCATTTTCGTTTAGCTGCAACAGTGAAGGCCCTGCCCCACTGATAGTTTCCAACGTTTACAAGTATACTCACGTCGACACTCGTAGGCCTGCGGCGGCCGGAACATGTGCCACAGCGGGCGCGTGCACACCTCGCACGCCGTAGGGATGTGGTACGTGATGCTCACCAGGTCGTGGCCCTTGTGCTGCACCGTGTTGCCTGCGGGGAAACCAACCATTCTATTCAATTAATAAGTAAATAAAACTCACAGGCTAACAAAGGGCCTATTTTAAAGGGGAATAATCTGACGGGTTTTTGATCAAAATCAAACCTTTTGTAGCAACAGTACAATTACAGTGTTGCTACCGTTATTCATTAGCCTGAGATATCGACGAAGCATTTATGCTAGATATGGTCGAATGAGTATAATAGGTAGGTAGTAGGTTTTGTTATTATTATTAAAATATACGTGTATATAATTATCTCACCGTTAAATTGTAAAAACCGTTAGATTGTAATGAACGGAAAATGTATGTAATAGGCTAGTATCCACCACCAATAAATTGCAAATCTATTTAGTCCGTCTGTTAGAGTATTGGAAAATAATGGACACGTATTTTTTGTTTTTGTAAATCAATGAATATTGACAAAGATAAAACGCATCTAAGCTCGGGAGTAGGGGCTTGTGACGTCAGAACTAGCTAAAAATTATAGCACGGCGTGACGTACTGAGAATTTTAAAAGCGTCGTATGTTCGTCAATTTTGGTTTACGTAACAAAAGAACAAAATACGTGTCAAATATTTTTTAATAATCTAACCGACGGACTAATTTGATTTTATCAGGACACAAGCCTATTGAGGTTATGTTCGGTGACTAAAACTAACTTATTTATCATTTAAACGGCATTAGGTGGCGTCGAGAATTATTTTCGGGTTTTCCATCATGAGTATCGTTTTTTATGAGTATTGGTTTTTGAGGTCGCTGATAACGAAAATGAGGGCAAAATGAAAATCCAAGATGGCATTTTCCGTCATGGGTGTCATTTCTGTGACTTTCAGGGTCGCTGATAACGAAAATGAGGTCAAAATCATCATCATCACCATCATTTCAGCCGAAAGACGTCCACTGCTGGACATAGGCCTCCCCCAAGTGTTGAAACATTGACCGGTCCCGTGCGACTCGTATCCAGCGGATTCCCCCAACCTTCACCAGGTCAACGGTCCACCTAGTGGGAGGTCTTCCAACGCAACGTCTTCCGGGTCGCCACTCCACATTTTTCGGCCCCATCGCACAGACAGGTATTTGGCCCTAAAAGTCGGGCGAAATCCATTTTTTTTGTTTTAGTTAGACGTCGTTTTTTATTATTCCTCGAAATACAATGGTATCTCCTCTTACCAATAGCGTGAACCCGACGCGCTAGAGCCTTTCCCCCGCTCCATGCGCTCAGTCGGAAATTACCGTTCGCTTGCCGTGGTCGTGTAATTATTCGATACGCTCAAATTTCATTGTTTTCAAATATAAAATTTATGGTGAAAAAGTCAATTTCTTTTGAATTTCTACTATTGATCTTACACAACCAGGTATGTACTTATTATTTTATTTAGTTTTGTTATGAGAGGGAGTTTTCGTACCTTTAGCTCCATTAGTAACTAATTCTTAAAAAGTCCTATAAAATACGCATTTAAAAAAATTTTTAAGCGTTTTAAAGTATTTCTGAACATTTCTAAGTAAAAATGTATATGGTTTGTTTTAGAATAGACTCTATATTATTCTAAAATACGTAAAACAGCCACCCTAACGCACCCCTCCATTTTTGGCATTTTTTTTTGCATAGACTCAAAAAACCACGTGTTGTTTTTTTTTATGAAAATTAGTTTATTTTGTTTCCAGGCTCTTCTGGGATGCGGGTATTAACTAGAAACGATTTACTAACTATCATGGAACGCTCCAATGCTTCAAATTTTAATGAAAAGTTGGAATTTATGGAGTTGGAACTTCTCCGTCAATACTCTGAAGATGACCCAAACATTGCCGATGCAAAGCACAAGTTGTCAATTATACGTCACCAATTCAAGCAGAAATGGTCAGCTGCCCGCAATACCAAAGCCAGATTCCTAGAAGCGAACAAAGAATGGCTCAAGGGCACCATATCGCTACCAAAAGCAGGTACCTATTTACGTTAACAATTCTTTTGTTTCGAACATTATTATATTTCATGGAATTTTATCAGTGACTAAAGGTTTATCTTTTGTTATAGGATTAAGTCCAGGTAGACCTCAAAAGTCGTTTTCAGACTTATGTGAAAGGAATAAAAGGCGAAAAACTGAAAATCTTCGAACATCTGACTTAGATGTGCTGGCATACGCAACACAAATGAAATTGCAAGAAACTGGCGAAGTCGAAGCATCAAAAATCGTAAAGGTCCTTACCAGAAGCCCCCGGAAAGCAAAAAAATATGCAGCAGCGATAAAAGAACAAGCAGCTGAACAAGAAAAAGAAGTTTCAACGAAATTGGCACACCTTCGTTCACTGTTTATGTTTGTTGAAGCTGGGCTTACCCAGGCCCAATACGAAGTGGTTCGAGACACGAATCCAGGCTTTTACCCATGCTATTCGATTCTAAAGAAGTTGAAGAAAGAATGTTACCCCGAAATCCACAGCATAACTGAGACCTGTGCCGAAGTAAGGGTACAAAGCTTAATGGATCACACGATCAAGCGATTATTGTTGCATCTTGGTGAGGAGGTCTTGGAGCAACTGACTGAATCTGAAAAGCAGTCCTTTCTGCTCATCAGCAAATGGGGCTGTGACGGATCTCAGCAGATTCAATATAAAATGAAATTTGCAAATGAGACTGATTACGACGCCAACATTTTTCAAAGTTCTGTCGTTCCACTCAAACTAGTCTATGGAACGGAAAAAAAAAATTATATGGCAAAACCCAACTCCGTCATCACCACGATATTGCAGACCAATACGCTTACGATTTGTGAAAGAAAACACTGACGTGACTAATGAGGAAATCGAGTACGTAGAAAATCAAATGAAAGAACTGAGCAAGACCAAGATCGACGACATATCCGTCAAACATAAAATAGTTTTTACCATGGTGGACGGCAAGGTATGTAACGCAGCAACCCATACCAAGTCAACCATGAGATGTTACATATGTGGTGCCACATCCTCCGATTTCAACGACCTTACAAAAGAAAGGCCCTGCAATACGGAAAACATGCGATTTGGTCTATCTTTGCTGCACGCTCGAATAAGATTTTTCGAGAGCATACTGCATGTAGCTTATAAATTACCAGTCATGAAGTGGAGGGCTCGCCTGACTGCCGAAGAGAAGAAACTAGTGGAAACACGAAAAAAAGAAATCCAAACCAAGTTTCGTGAACAACTAGGATTACTAGTAGATATTCCAAAGGCTAACTTCGGAAACACGAATGATGGGAATACCAGCAGGCGATTTTTCGATGAATACGAGAAAGCTGCAGAAATAACTGGGATTGACCAGAATTTAATCTACCGATTAAAAGTCATCCTAGACACCATGTGCTGCGGGATAAAAATTAACATCCAAAAATTCGAAATTTACTGCAAAGAAACTGCTGAATTGTACGTTTCTTTGTACAAGTTTCATCCAATGTCGCCGACATTACATAAGGTGTTGAGTCATGGGGCAGCCGTGATAAAGGAGGCGATTCTGCCAATCGGGCAACTGTCTGAAGAAGCTGCAGAAGCCCGCAATAAGCACATCCGAGCGTTTCGGCTAAAATACGCCCGAAAATTTTCGAGAGTAGCCTGCAACACAGACGTTTTAAATAGGTTGCTCTTGACATCAGATCCCTTGCTGACGGGAATGAGGAACGCTAAACATAAAAGAAAGAGTCCTCTTTCAGCGGATACCATGAATCTTTTGGAGGAAAATGATATTTGCAATATTAGTATTGAAAATGACTCTGAAGATGATGAAAATTAGAAATAAAATTTGTTAAGAATAATGTATGGCTTTTTTTTAACTCTATTATGCCTCAAAATAGAACGAAATACTTTAATAATACTATAAAACGCAAAAAATATTTTTGTCCGACTTTTAGGGCCAAATACCTCTCTGTGCATCGGCCATCCGTTCTGCGAGCAATGTGCCCTGCCCACTGCCACTAAAGTTTGGCAATTGTTCGGGCTACGTACCGAAAATTAATACCTAAAATACCGAAAATTTTCCCTAGCGCCATTTTGGCCTCATTTTGCTTATCAGCGACCCCGAAGACCATGGAAACTACACCCATGACGGAAAATCCAAAAAATTTCCCCGGCGCCATCTTGGATTTAATTTTGACCTCATTTTTGTTATCAGCGACCCCGAAAACCATTACACAAGACCCATGACGGAATATCCAAAAAAAAATCCCTGGCGCCAACTTGGATTTTCATTATCAGCAACCCCGGAAACCACGAAAACGACACCCATGACGGAAAATCTTAAATTTTTCTCGTCGCCATCTTGGATTTTCATTTTGACCTCATTTTGCTTATCAGCGACCCCGAAAATCACGAAAATGACACCTATGACGGAAAATCCAAAAACTTTTCCTGGCGCCATCTTGGATTTTCATTTTGACCTCATTTTCGTTATCAGCGACCCCAAAAACTATTAAACAAGAACCATGACGGAGAAACCAAAATAATTCCTTGGCGCAATCTTGGATTTTCATTTTGACCTCATTTTCGTTATCAGCGACCCCGAAAATCATTAAACAAGAACCATAACGGAAAATTCAAAAAAAATCCCAGGCGCCATCTTGGATTTTCAGTTTGACCTCATTTTCGTTATCAGCGACCTCAAAAACCATGAAAACCACATCCATGATGCAGAAACCGAAAATTTTTTCGACGCCACCATTTGAATGATAAATTATAAAGTTGTTAGTCACCGAACATGATTTAGGTCATGTTCGGTGACTAACAACTTTATAATTTCCCAAGTCCCAATTATGGGGGCAGAGATAATTTGATCGCATGCATTTCACAATTTTACGGTTTCACTTCGACAGATTAGAATCTACCGAAAAGAATGCGTTATATTGTAAGCAGTATGTCCAGTTGACAATATTTCTACAGTTTACAATTTCGCTAGATAGATTACAATCTAACGGTTTTTACAATTTGACGCTGACATAGATATTAGGCCAGTAGAAATCGACGTTAAAAAATGCTAAAATCGCAAAGCATGATGTAGTTCTACATTTTTGATATGTTGTATAGATCAGTTATGGTGATCTGAATCCAAATTTGCAACTTCGAAAAACTTGTGCTCGCTGCGCACCACGGGATAAACTGCGAAATTTTGGGACTTCTTAAACTATGGTAATATATTATAATAGTTTTTTGAAGAATTGAGACAAATAAATTAACATTACAATCGCAAAGCGTGATGTAGTTCTGCATTTTTGATATGTTGTATAGATCAGTTAGGGTTATGTAAATCCAAATTTGCAACCTGTTTATCGCGTGGTGCGCAGCGAGCACAAGTTTTTCGAAGTTGCAAACTTGGATCCACATCAACCTAACTCACCTAACTGATCTATACAACATATCAAAAATGCAGAACTACATCATGCTTTGCGATTTTAATGTTAATTTCCACTGGGCTATTTTGAAAACCACCAAACCACGTCCGAGAAGTTTGCTAGCAGATTTTTCAGCTTTACTCATCAGCTCAGGTAAAATTAACGAAGCTTTTTATACCGATGCTGGCGCATTGTTGGCGTATTGTGCTAACATTAAAGCGCATGTCTTATGGCCATCGGCCTCATCAGTGAATGAGTGCATCATTTGCGTGTCAGATTGGGAAAGCTGTATGTTGTGCGATTTTCCCGTACACCCTGTAATGGTGTGCCTTGTAAGCACAGGTATAACAAATAGTGCGCTTTTGTGCAAATAAACGTTTGCGTCGAATTTTGCACTAACTTTATATAGTTTGCAGCGAATGCTTTCGTAGCCATCCAGTGACGGGCGCCTCATATATTGGTCCAGTTTCAAACTAGAGTAAAATTGGTGTTTTAGATCTACACTGCACATCTACGCTGTTTTATTTTCTTACTAAACCTAATTTATATAAAGGATTACATTTATCGTACAAATCACAGAATCACCGCGCCGGCAGCTTCCACAGACAGTCGCAGTGTTAACAAAATTAGTGACACCGAAACTCCGAGTATGTCGAGAGCACAACTTTTATCACTGACGCCATTTCAAGCCGTCACGTTCGGGTCATGTTTATACTTTTGAGTCGCAGTGAGAGTTAAGATGAACGCACACTTATACGCGCCGTATAACGATATCTCTTCGTCCGATTCGACGCGGATAAGTGTGCGAGGTTTTATAGGATTTCATACAAGTAATTCTAAAATTCGATTCTTTCGGCTCTATTGGCACTGATAAGTGTGCGTTCACCTTTATCGGGAACACGTTAGTATAGAAAGAATAGAGCAGACTACAAAAAATATATATATATTGTCAAAGCTGAGGCGACTCTGATTTATCGTTATTCACTTTTTTAAAGCCTATTTATGGAGTAAGGGCGCAACTAGATTTAAGTCAATCGTTAACATCGACCGTCCAGAGTGGTGTATAAACTTCGATGAATAGTTTAAAATTGATCATCATCATCATCATTTCAGCCGAAAGACGTCCACTGCTGGACATAGGCCTCCCCCAAGTGTCGCCACATTGACCGGTCCCGTGCGACTCGCATCCAGCGGATTCCCGCAACCTTCACCAGGTCATCGGTCCACCTAGTGGTAGGCCTTTAAACGCAACATCTTCCGGTTCGCGGTCGCCACTCCACAACTTTTCGGCCCCATCGGCCATCCGTTCTGCGAGCAATGTGCTCTGCCCACTGCCACTAAAGTTTGGCTATTTTTCGGGCTACGTCGGTAACCTTGGTTCTCTTGCGGGATGTCTTCATTTCTGATTCGATCGCGCAAGGAAACTCCGAGTATAGCCCTCTCCATTGCCCTTTGGGTGACTTTGAAATTGATCACACCGTAATTATTTTTTATTTTAAACCGATCTAGGTGTCGGTCGTAAGTCATTATTTGTTATGGCCGACTAATGGTTTCAGACGAATCTGGTTCATCTGCCTGCAATGGCCTTTCCCAACTATTTTGGACATGGCTTCCAGTCTAACCGGATGCAACTGAATACCAGTATTTTACATGGAGTGACTGCCTATCTGACCTCCACAACCGAGTTCATACTGGGTAATCTGATAAGACTGGTATACTTGGTAAGACTGGTTTTCAGACTTTTTGGGCCACTGACTACCTGTAACGACTGTCAAAGATGGACTCATGACAGCCGGGACCAACAGCTTAACGTGCTTTCCGAGGCACGGAGGAAACTCGGTATGTAAGAATCCACAGACCAACCTAGGCAAGCACGGCTTAACCTAGAAATCGACCCGAGCGGATGTTATTATTTAGCCACGAGCACCTCTCAGACGAATCTGGTTAGAAATAATAATGATGTAGATGGTAAAGCGTGTGTGTGCACTGACCGGTGTGGTCCGCGGCGTCCTGCGGCAGGTCGGGCTGGTCGGGCGGGCGGCGCGCCTCGCCCTCGCCGGCGTACAGCAGCTGGAAGATGCGCGGGATGTCCTTCGCGTCCGCGCGGATCACGTCGCCCTGCGTCACCGAGCGCACGTGGAACACCTTGCTGCACACACAACACCAGACATAGATAACACTGTCTGTGCGCAGTGCGGGGAGCGGCTTCTGTCGAACTGTGGCCGGCCGACCACAGTCGAACGAGCACTGAGTGATGGGGCGGCGTCTTCTCTATACGTAGTAGTATTAGCTCAATGAACGGGACTAAACTCTTTAAAAGAAACAAAGTGCGTTTATTGAAATTCTAGCACTTCGCCCGCGACTTTGTCCACGTGGATTTAAAAAAAAACGGTATTTTTAATGATATACAACTGATTAGGCAGCGCATGCAAATAACTCTGTTTTAAGAGATATATCTTTGACGATGTGATGTAGCTTTCTAAAGGTGAAAGAATTTTTAAAATCATTCCAGTAATTTTTGAGTTAAATCATAACAAACAAAAAATCAAATCTTTCCTCTTTATGATATTTTTTTAGATAGTTTAGAAGAACAAAAGTATCTTGAAACTAGGATAACAGAAAGTAAAGAATGCTTATATTGCCAAAGAGGCTTCAACTCGAGGTAATAGGTACCAATTTATGCTGAATAGATAACACTCAAATAATAACCACACATGAACTCTCTTTCGCCAAATCAGGCGATATGAATGTTTCTGCAGTAGTTTATGAATGTTTTTTAGTAAAAGCAGCTCAGAAATTCTGCCCGGTTAGTAGCAATCCACTAACCAGAAACACAAAAATCCACAACAGCAAATCCAGTCTCTACCGAACCTATTGAGGTTACCCGCTACTAAATGAGAACTAAATATATCAGCGAAATAATAGTGTACTTTATACGTCCGGTACTAAGAGAAATACAACCTTATTAATCACACTGTGAGCGTATTGGTAATCGTGATTCAACATGACGAACTTTCGGAAACTTACTGCTATTTGCGACTTGAGACATATTTATTCAATCGCCAATTACCATATCATACAAGTACAAAAGAATGTGAATGGGGAAGGAAACTGTGGAACTAATGGCGCTAGCATAGCTGGTACCCAACATCGTCACTGGTTGAAAATGTGGTAATGTCATTTAATATTTCAAAATAGCTTAACCTCATTGGTCAGATTGAGACCAACTATGGTGGCGCATTCTGAGATCTACTTTGCCTTAGCCACCCCATTGAAGCAATTTTCCTGAAGGACGATTTATCTCATTTTACAAACCTCAAATCCAAAATCATGACCGGATCTGTGGTGTTCATCTTATCGTTCTCGGTGTTATAGAAGATGATCTTCTTGGACGACACGACAACATACTGCTTCTTCCATCCATGGCGACGTATGTTCTGTTTGAAGGGCACCGACAGCCAGCCTTCTAGCGTCTGTTCCGTTTCGCCGTCTTCTGCGTCCGCGGACGATTGGGATGCCGTCTCGCTTGTTAGGGCAGCCAGCTTCTCCTTTAGCTGTTCGATTTCCACGTCTTTGCTGTCGACCTAGAAATTAATGTGATTCTAGTTAAATATTTGATATTTATAGATATTTAAAGATTCGATTTAGGAACTCCCATTGAGATGATTAAATCATAAAAAGGGTAAAGAAAGAGTAACGTTTTACCCCAAAGTGGTGGTGGTGTCGTTATTTTAGTCATTAGATCACAACAGACAACATGAAATTTACAACAACCAGATGAGAGACTTGGAATATTTGATCTGTCTTTCGGATAGCTCTTGGCAAGATTCAAAAAGTCTACAATAGACATACGACGTTCAAAGCATTGACATAAGGTTCATTACAATGACAAGGTTCATGGCAAAATAATAACAGCGATCTTTAGGTCAAGCCATGCTTGTCTAGGTTGGTCTATGGATGGGTGACCACCCTTATATACCGAGTTTCCTCCGTGCCTCGGAAAGCACGTTACGCCGTTGGTCCCGGCTGTAATTTGCAGATCTTTGACAGTCGTTACAGATAGTATCCCTTAGTAGTGCCCAGTACTAACGGGGTTGTGGAGGTCAGATAGGCAGTTGCTCGATGTAAAATATTTATATTCAGCTGGATGCAGCTGAATATCAATATTTTGGTTAGACTGGAAGCCGACCGTAACGTAGTTGGGAAAAGGCAAGGACAATGACAAGGTTCCGTTACCTCCATGGCGAGCCGCAGCCTGGTTGACTGCTCGTCCAGCAGTTGTTGCTGGCAGTCCTGCAGGTCGCGCTGTAGCTTGGATATATGCTGATCGAACTTCTCCTTCTCTCTCGTCAACTCTTGCTGCAGCTTGCGGTAGTCCTTGTCTTTGCGGACAGACATCTTGCTCTTGTTCTTTGTCGTCGCTGGGTTCATGTCTTTTCTGTAAAAAGAGATAGTTTGCGTTTTAGTTTTTGCAGAACATACAGTTTCCTCCCTCATAGTTACCTTCTTTCAAATGACTGTGGTACTAGCAGATGACGACTTACATCTTATTTCTCTATCCTAGTTACTCCAAACGGGCTATACCAAGATCATAAGCCCCCGTTCACAAGATGTTGACTATTACAATATTTTATATTATAATATTGTGATCATATGAGTTTCATACTGTAAAAATAGAACTGTGGAATACTGATGTGTGATCCAACACTTTTACCGTAAAATCTGGACAGCGTCGCGTAACTACCGTTATTTGTTACAGTGATCCCGTTTTCGGGGTATAACTTTCACAACAAATTGTGTTACCTGTTCATAATCTCAGCAAGTTTGTTGACAGCTTGCTGCTTGAGCATGATCTCGGAGTTGAGCTTCTTGTTGAGCCGGTCCACTTCCTCCTGCAGACGTTGCAGCGTGGCCACGCGCTCCGCCAGCGCCGTGCCGCTGCGCCGGAGCTCGTCTACCTCCTGCGAATCACAAACAGGTGTACTCAACGAACGGTGATATTACAACAGACTTACACATTCATGGTTATACACTAGTGATGCAAATGATAAAGGGTGGCCTTTACTCCAGCCCTCAATAGGCTAATTTCCACCATCAATAAATTGCAAATCTATTTAGTCCGTCAGTTAAGAGTATTGGAAAATAATGTACATGTATTTTTTGATTTTGTAAATCAATGAATATTGACAAAAATAAAATGCATCAAAACTCGGGAGTAAGGGCTCGTAACGTCACAACGCACTAAAAACGATACCACGGCGTGACGTATTGAGAATTTTAAAAGCGTCGTATCTTTGTCAATTTTAGTTTACGCAACAAAAGAAAAAATACGTGTCAAATATTTTTTGATAATCTAACTGACGAACTAATTCGATTTTTTCAGGACACAAGCCTATTCCTGATGGAGTGAGTCCATATGAAACCAAAAAAAGCAATCGACCGCGTTAATATGAAATCGCCGGTTAACTCAGTCGGCATTCCGTCGCCATGACCATGGTTAACGTTTGCGAAAAAATTCAGACGAATTGATAACCTCCTGTTTTTCGAAGTTGGTTAAAAAAATGAACGCGGCTATCACGTGATTATCGCTTTGATTAAGACGCGCACTTAAACACCAGCCTACTACTTATATAGTTTTTCGGCACTATTATCACTATTGGTGATGAACAACGACTTGTAATTAAAAGAGTCCGTTACCTTCCGCTGCAGGTCGATAGTGGCTCTGTTCTCGTGGTCGCGGTCGCGCAGTCCCTGAACGAGCGCATCCCGCGACGCCAGCTCGCTCCGATGCTGCGACATGGCGTCTCGCATCTCTAGCTCCTTCATCGTCTTCTCTTTTTCTAGCTCGCCCACTGTCTCTTCCGCTATTGACCTGGAATAATTAAATGAGAAATCAAGTGTTAAAAACATTTGACAATCAGCAAACAATGTGGTAGCAAAGCTAACTGCCCGACGTGCATTTAAGTAATGCCACATGTGGAAAGTTGGGAAATAATAATAGCACTTGTTGATCACATTTCTGAACGTGGACAGCGAGAAGATTATAAACTGTATGTAAGAGTGAAATTGATTATGAATAATGAAAGGACTTGGCGATATATTCTACCCTCTTGCATTGGAAAAAAAAACGTCAGTTTATGTGATACTGTCAAATAATTACAAATATTATTCTATATTTATACTGTCGACCACTGCAGGTTTCACACATGTATGTGAAAGAATTAACAGCTAATTATTAATAAATAAAGTTAAATAATTTACAATTTTCTCCCAGCTAGATATGAAAAAGAAACTCTTTTGTGGATCTTTTCACCGTTTTGTTTCCGCAACATCTTTCCCGTTTTATCAATAAAAGATTAATAAAAGAACACTGCAATAACTGTCTGTATGATCTATCCAATCAATGAATATGATAGCACTAAGATATAACTAAAAAGAAATGGAATGTATTTAAAGTGCCTATATAAGACTACTTGACGATAATATGATAACATTGCATTATTTACTACTACCTGATGGAAACTAGATAACAGATGAAATCCTACAATGATTACTGAACTACCTTTTTTGCACTTTTTTCTAGGTTTTTGGTACATACACCCCAAAAACCTAGAAAAACTCTTCAACCCTTCACCAGCAACACTAGTCTTCTGCCAAATCTTTAAAAAGAGGAATGTGAATGTAGCACTGACCTGGCGATAGCCTCGGAGTCAGCGCGTGCGATGGCGAGCTGCAGCTGATGCAGCAAGCTGGAGCGCTCCTGTTCAGAGTCGCGCGCCGCCCTCGTGTTCTCCTCTAACATCAGCCGCATGTCGTTGGCCTGGCTCTTGTACACGAAGCAGTAGTGCTGCTCCGTCTCCAACTGCTGGCGAAGCTCCTCGCTCTGATCGACAACGAATACATCGATTAATGGCTTCAAAATAACCACATCCCACTCTCTTTCTCCCATCCTGACTGTTGTTCCCACTCGGTGGCCCACCGCAACTTATTAAATTCAAAGAATACTTGTACTACATAAAAAACACTGTTAAAATTCTAGTATGAATTGGACAAAAAATACACACGACGTGTAGAATGGATTGAATTCAATGACTGAATATAATGGTCAAGTTCACCACCAAAGGGGAGGGAGGCAGTTGCGTTACAATTTAAACTTGAGATAAAATACTATAACTTGGTCATTAAGATTTGCAATTTACTGCAACATACATTTGTACAGTCACCGACAAGCTGACGTCATCTGACAGCCTTACCTATTAGCTAGTTATTATAATGTAAAATTAATACAGAAAAAAAAATTGTTACTATTTTCATAAAATACTGTTACTTATGTATTTATAAGATAAATGGAAAATACCAAAAGAGCAGAGCTTCTATAAACTAATAATCGAAAATGAATTTACAACTCAAATATTTAAAAATACTTAATTTCCTCTAACTAAAACTGAGTATGCAGCTGATTTGAAAGTAGCTGTGTTCTTTAGTAGATAAGCCATAATTATAATAAAGCTATAGAACAGCGCGTTTTCTCTAGAATTGATTACGCCATATGAGTCACTATTTTTATTGTAAGACTGACATAATCGTGCTGCTGTAAGGAACATAAAGCTCCTTTTTATTATATAGATATTGTTACTTTTCAGTTTGATATGACTCATGTAGAAAAATAAATAATATATTACACACTGCTATTGAAAAGTCGGAAAAAATTACATTTAGAATCATGATATTACGAAAAACTATTACCCAACCTAATACATACAGGTAAGCCATCACATACATCAAGGCTTTCTGTTTTTATTGTACATTTAGCAACGCACAGTAAAATGTTAATTAGCGGCCTGTTTAAGTATTTCAAGTTTGTTATTTCTAAGTAGATGTTTTCGTATCGTTATGAATCTACATACAAAGTGCGTATTTAGCGGTAGCATTCATAAGAAAACATTAAGTACAATTAATTGTACAACGATACACTTCCCAGTTGAAGATGACCAGGAAATTAACACGACAATAACACATTCCTGTATATTAATGCATGTCATCATCATAATGGAAGTGTTTTATAGGCATGTCTTCATTGCCAAGGCTCTGTTTGTTCAGCACTTGTGTTCAACAAATTCATAACTTCACACTGATTCACCCACCGCTACATTATATTATTTTGAATGTAGTAATAGACTCATTTTTCACTCCCACGTGTGTTCTTATAATTCTATTTTAAAGTTAAGATTGTCGTAGACATTGTTTATGTTTTAGATGCGGACAAAATCCGAGACACAATGTGGAATTCTGTTCTATTCTAGGAACAGTTATGCAACTCATTGAGCAAGCATCTCGTCTAGGTACTAGGCGAACATTTAATTTCCAAGAAGCCCTTGGCCTTAGATAAATGCAGCCTAACACGAGTCTTCCCTTTAGATCCATTATACTTTATTCAAGAAATGTAGAAAGCGAGGTTTTCTCCTTTAACAAGGCATTATAGTAACATACACACTTAAAATACAAAGTTTTAATCTGCAAAGCCAATCTTAAATGTTTGTGTCATAAATATCAAGGTCAAAGAAGAATACCTACTTTTCATACTCGGGTAATTCGTGCGACTAGAGCGGTATGAGACTGCAGTAAAATATTTTATTCATATTCTATCTCGAAACGAAATACACAATAGTATCTACCAAACTGTGTACATTCAAGTATGCGAGAGTAGTTTGAAATAGATACGAGTGCTGTTACAATTTGATAAAGTATTAATGTAGTTCTCAACGGTCACTCTGTTGTGAAATTAATTAATCTCCTCGGCTTTGTGAACTAATTTTACAATAATACCCGAATAGAGTTCCTAACTGAGGAATGATTTATTTTCATCAGCACAACGTCGACTATTAATATTAAATTGTCAACAATTACATTCCGTGAACTTTAATGAATGTTCTATTAATTGGCAAATCACATCATAATCAATGAGTAAGGCATTCAACTCTAGAAAAACCGCTGTCTACGTAATCATGTGTTTATTTATTTGGAGACGCGCACGCGCAGGTTAATGTCGTATAAGGCAAAAGCTGTGTGTGTGTATGTTTGCCGTCGACAATGAGTCACTATGTTGTAATGCTGGAGGACAGTCTATTTCGGCGCGATGAGATTATGATTAATTCACAAGAAACACTCAGTTCGTTAAGTTTGTCGATCGATACGAATGTCTATATTTATACATGGATGCATACTTTTAACTTGAAATACGTTGAGATTACTTCCAGTTGTTTTATTCTCACAGGTATTAAGCGTGATAGTGACCTACTTATTACCAGCACATATTTGCAAACATAGTCAATATTTTCATGATTATTTTTCAACTCCTGAAAAAGGTTTAGTAGCTATTTATTTCCGGAACCAAGGATTCACGGTTGTCGTTTTTTATATCATAAATTATTTATACTTGATGACTAAGTTGCAAAAACGTATACCTTTCTACACTGCTTGTTGCTATGATCTACACGGGACTTAAATAGGCCTATAGCAACCGAAGGTGTAAAAAAAATATATATATGTATATACCAGATCCAGAATGCTCTGTAAGTAAGGTTACTGCTTTTTTGGGCCCCTGGCCCCGTCCGAATTTTATCTACCCTTGTCATTTGTCCAGCTTTAAGGGAAGTATTTTTTAAAACAATACAAGACCAATATAAAAAAAAATCTGAACTGTAGCCCTGTGAGTAAGCAAGTTAGTGACGGCGGAGGAAGTCTTTCTCTCCGGTGGCACTCCTGCAGTTTACGGCACTAGCTTATGGTGAACCAGTTGGTCTGAGTCATATTGAGTAATGATAAAATGCACTACATGCAAATTAGGTATATGTCTCAGGGATTACTAACTCAATATTTGTCAAAAACAGAAGTGTCATGTAATTTTGAACCAGGGTATTTAACAAGCTGGTACGGTTGAAAGTTGCACTGCACATGATCAACTTGACTTGACTGGTCCTGCTTTGCAGTTGCAAAGCAGGACCAGTCAAGTCAGGCCTGACCCTAACCATAAGCAGGGCAGTTGCCCTGCTTATGGTTAGGGTCAGGCCCTGGAGGCCATAGGCATTTACTGAAAAGTTTACTTCCAATTCATGTTATTTCCAGTTTATTATATTAACGAATATCAACTTTATACTAGTGTGAGTTAAGCTGATTTCAGAATGAGTAGTACTATTGAAAGTCATAAATTGATTGAAGTTGTCGAGCAAAGTGGATTTTCCAAAAGCACATGTTTGGAAAGTAAAGTGCAAGCGCAGACTCCTTCATGTACTTCACCTGGAAGTCCTGGAACATTGAAAGAGAAGAAGACTGTGTTGAAGCATTGCGTGTGTGTACTCACCCTAGCGCAGTGCATGTCGCGCTCGGCGGAGGCGGCGGCGAGCTTCTCGGAGGTGTCGTGCAGAGCGGCGCGCACGGCGTGCAGGTCGCGCGCGCGCGCGTCGCGCTCGGCCTGCGCGCCGCGTGCCGCCGCCTCGGCCGCCGCCACGTCGCCGCTCGCCGCCATGCGCGCCGCACGCTCCTGCTCCAGAGAAGCTGCCAGGCCCATCGCCTAGAGATACCGTTCAATTAGATCGTATTCAGATTATATTGGATTGGCACTGTCAGCAAAGAAAGTCAGTTGTAATGACCTTTTCCGTTTCCTGTCGATGTTCGCCCTCGAGCTTCTGCAGGCGCTGCTGCATCTGGCGGTAATCGACGCTGAGCATGGACATCTGGCGATCCTTCTCCTGGCACGCCGACTCCGAGCGTTGCCGCGCGGTCTTCTCCTCGTTTAGTTTCGATTGCAGAGCTGTCGTATCACATTGCGAACACTTCATAAATAAATGTGAATCGAAAAACTGCATTTGTAAATAATTATTTTTTTTTTTCCATTTTGGGTAGAAATTAGAAATGCCTAATTTAATAACTCATTTACAGAAAGTAGATCAAAGAGAAGATTGATTAATATGAAGAAGAAATAGATTCCAAGCCATATTTATTTGTACTATAAAGTGATTCTACTTTGGACCTACAAAGATCAAAGGAGGTATATTAGCAAACTGAACAATACCTTTAAATATCATATCCAATGTTCCTGAGGCATGCAAAAAGTGAAGGTATGAAATATATTTTTGGGAGCTTTTACAATTTTTAGCTCAGTTGAACATGACAGGATTGTAGCATGGGCTAAATGGCAGAAAGTCAATCGTCTTGGAATACTAACACTCACCCTTGACTAGCTCCAGATTGGCTTCTTGTTTAGAGAGTAACTGTGAGCGCTGCGTGTCCTGGTGCGCGCGCAGCTCCTGTTGGTACAGGTGCTGCGCAGCGCGTAGCTCGTGCGCCAGCGACGCGCACTCCTTCTCCAGCGAAGACACGCGCTCTGACAGCTGCCTGTTGTCTGCCATGATCTGGTTCAACCTGGCCGACGCCCGCTCGAGCTCTCCGTGAGCCGCATTCAATCTGCTAGTGGCTTCCGCGACAGCCGAATCCGAACGCTGTTTAGATGCCTTTACAGCAGCAAGTTCTTCAGAGAGAGTGCTTCGTTCCCTCTCCAGGGTGTCGCGCTGGGCACGCAAGCTCGCCACGGTGCCATCGTTGACTGCAGCGGCGGCGGCCTGCGCAGCTGTCAGCTCTGCCGCTTGCTTCCTTGACTTCGCAGCAGACTCAGCTTCTTGCTTTAACTTCTCACGTAACTCCGTCAATTGCATTTCTAAAGCATTTATTTTATCGTTGTAAGTCTGTAAATTATTTATTTCTTTCGCTCGTTTACTATGTTCTTCGTCAAGTCGCCGCTTTGCTTCATTAAAATTAAATTCTGCTTTTCTTCTTGTCTCAGTTTCTATGTCAGCCTTCCTTTGTATCTCTTTCAGATCGTGTCGTAGTAATGCTAATTCTTTGTCTGTGTCAGCTATTATTTTCTTATTTCTAGATTCCCTCTGTGACAATTCTTCTAGCTGAGCACATAAACTAACTTGCGTGTCTTCTAACTTACGCCTCCCATCTCTTTCTCTTTCGAGGAGTTTCTCTAGCTGCAGTATAGCTTCAGATCCAACATTATTAATATGATTATTAGAAATAGTATCTACTACATCGGCTGCCTTTAGTCCACGAGCGCATAATTGATAGTCACCATTGTATGTAAAGCCCACGAACGGCAAATGGTTTCCCACAAAAGCTTTAGGCACAGGAAAGGATTCATCCAAAGCATCCGACTTTTCCATGTCATCAAAATTCCTTGTATCGTCATCACTAGATAATTCAGGCACAACTGGCGGTACAGAATCTCTCAAATTTTCAAAACTCCATTGATCATTGATAAAGAATGGATGCTGCTTAATTTCGTTAACACTATTTTTTCCTAATCTTTTAATCCTGTCTGTTAGAAGACCTCTGATTAAAGATTTAGCATCCTTTGAAATTTCTACATCATCAGGAAACTGGAGTGAGTTCCTATGGTCCATGATCTTACCGTATGTACCTACTAAACTATCTGCATAGAAAGGAGGATCTCCAATGAGCATTTCATACAAAAATATTCCCACGGCCCACCAGTCACATTCACGACCATACACTCCCTCACCATTCTGTGACTGCAACACTTCAGGTGAGATATAATCAGGAGTGCCCACTGCATTACTGGCTCGCACAAGACCATCAGGTCCCATCCTCATGCATGTCCCAAAATCAGCCAGCTTTAGATGTCCATATTTGTCAATTAACATATTATCCGGTTTAACATCTCGGTGTACAAAACCCATACCATGAATTACGTCTAATGCAAGGACAATTTCCATTGTATAGAACTTAGCCCACTTCTCAGGTATGTCGTAGTTCGACATAAGACTAACGAGGTCACCACCAGGCATGTAGTCCATGACCATGTACAGATATTTGTGGTCTTGAAAAGCAAAGTGTAGCTTTAATATCCACTCAGAGTTAGCATGTGCCATTATGTGCCGTTCCTCCCAAAAGAATGTGGAGTCAGATCTCTTGATCATTTCAACTTTACTGAGAAGCTTCATAGCATATACATGACGTGTAGACTTGTGTCTGACTAGTTGCACTTCACCAAATGCCCCTCGGCCAATCACCTTTATCAAATGAAAATCTGCTGCTTTCATACGCAAGTCTATTATGTCTGAAGCAAAAGTCTCATCTACAACAAAAAGCATTTTATTAGTGCACATTTAATAGTCCTAACTTATTAAGATGTTAGATATTTTGGTGATGGTAATCTTGAACTGTTTACTGGTCTGGGTTTTATTGATTTTCCAAAATATTTAACCGTTTACAATCCTCAGAATAAAACATAATTAGGCACACACAGTCAGTTGTAAAAAGAGTGATTATGCGAATACAACAATTAAATGCGGATTTCAATACTAACATTTTGATACAATCATAATAACGGGTTTTATTTGCTTACTTAGAACCACTTTTGAGAACCATAATTAGTTGTATGTACCTGGAGGGTTTACTGAATCATCTGTATTATATGGATCAGAAGATATACACATGAAATGCTCATAGACAGTGTGTGTATGCCTACTTAGAAATACGTAATTTAGGGCACTGCAGGATAAAACGTTTGAACTGGGACACAGAATATACAATGCCAACTTCGTAATTGAATTAAACACCATTTATGCCAATTACATGGACATATTTTGTCAACCATTTTAATTTACACAGACCATAGAATAACATGCTTTAGAATCTCCTGTAATCCTGGAAGGGTTAGGGAGAGATGTACGGTCAACCAAGCTATTTGGTTTACATTTGAACATGCAAATTACATTGTAAAATGTAAACCAAATAGCTTGGTCGACCACACCCATATTTCACCAGTTATAATAAATCCAATACAATCCCTGATTGAATAATTTCTATTCAATTAATCCAATACAAACTAATTAATATCAATAGTGTATTGTCATAGTTCAAACTGAATGTTATTCAAGCAACAACAACTGAGGACCATACAATGTTACACTTTATGATATATAAGCATTTACAATTGGTGTACTACTGACTTGAATGGATCGCAACTTCATCACAACTTGCTATTGATGTTTGTTGTCCGACAAAGGAGAATGTTATAAAATGTTATAAAGAGAAAAAAAAATTGTTTTCCTAGAGATATTTGTTCCAGGTCTGGGTTATTATTTTGTTCTATAAGTACCCATGGGACAGTTAGTATAACCTAAAGAAAGGATGACCCCTTTAAAACACTGCTATGTATAATCAACTATCTATCATATAAGTACTATGTTATCATTCCGTAATTGATTTGGTACTACATGTACCATAATCAAAACAAACTTATTAATTAAACTGCATTGCTTATTAGACTACTTCAATAACTGTCTAGAAGTATAGCATCTTTACCATAGCTTTCTTTAAAATAGCAAACATAGTGGTTATTTGAGCAAAAAATATGTAAATAAACAATAGATAAGAATTCTGGGCTGATATTTATAGCATTAGAATCAGTACACACTTCATTTCTGTTTTTGAAATAATATCAAAATGACATGTAAAGAATAAGGTTTACATTTCTTTTGTTTAATAAAATTATGTCAAACTAAAGCCTGTCACAGACGTAGATATTATATATATTAATATGAATCATAGCAAGGCATATTACTACAAATTTTCTATATAAATTTTCGAGTGACCGCATACGCAGCTATAATATATATAATTCTAAGACGTCCCCAAAATATGTCGACAAATATATCTTGGTATATTTTGGCATATGCGCTTGCAAGGACGACCGCAGACCGAGTGAGGGCAAAATATATATTATAGTATAGCTCCCGTGTGTGGTAGCTTCCTATACTATAATATCTCGATATATTATAGCTACGTCTGTGAAGGGCTTAACACTCTGGGTCATGTCAATAATAACAAAATCAGCTAAATGACAGACTTTCATATCTTACAATGATTTTAGAAGCCATACAGTAGTTATTTGCTTGCAATAAAGAGTTATGTAAACGATTTTATTGATAATAACAGATGAATGAACAAGACTTGTTTTCCAAAATACTACTTTTAAGCAATAGGAAAGTGATATTGTTCTACACTACCAATGGGCCAGAAATGTCCCAATATGTAAATATGTATGGCTTGATATAATAAATATTATAGTTGTTAACATCCAATTTGTGTTTTACTGTTTCCTGGTTAATATTCACCAGTGCACATTACCTTGTGGTTGCTCTGAATTCCATCAGAGCCCTATTAACAATCTAAACCCAATTCTACAGTTCGTAAGGTTTTGTTTTTGTCTAACATGTATTTAGAATGGAACTTTGTTGTATAAGCTTAATCATATATCTGATTATGGTTTAGCATGGAGTACTTACATCTGCTGGTATATGCCTCGACGTTTTTCATGCGACGGATAGCCGGGTGATCGCAGTCCGACACGAGAGCCGTCACGGTGTCCAGCAGGCAGTCCACGTTGCCGCTGGAGCGAGGGTCACACAGCCGTTCCTCCAGGACGCGCAGCCGCCGCAAACGTTCTTCGTCCTTCACCGATTCCATGCTGGATCCTATTTCTGACCTCCTCTGCCACTACGGCTAAACGCCACCGCACATTCTCCCGATGACTTCTCCGTGTAAGAACACCACTCTCATCACGACACATCAACAACTGGATACTGATTTGTTATTCTTGTACTGTAGTTCAGTCGATAACCTACCATTCAAAGGATAACTTATGTTTCATTATCGAAAAATTCAGTTGCTACAGCTCAGAATGACAGCAGATAAAGGTGGTGGTTCTCACAACAAAGCATACGCACGTTTGCAAACACAACAGGATGATTATTTACATTTATAAATATCCACGGACTTCCAACGAAATAATAACACTAAATTAACGTAACGATTGGCACAAATATGAAAAAATTAAGTAAAATTACGAATTATTCGACCGCTTGATTGATGAACGAGGGATGATCGAACAATAAAGTGAAGTTAGATACAAAATTTTAGGAGAAGTTTGCAATGGCGTTTCGTAAATGACTTAGGCTAATGATACACTTACCACCTGAAAGACAAATAGTAAGTTACTAAATATTTGAATGAAAGGAAAAATTAAATGGTCATGGTCAATGGTTCAATGGTCAAAAATTTGTAGTTTTTGCAATAGATGTTGAAAAATGTAACGAGCTGGAGCCGACGAGAGTCTTTGATTGTCTCAATCACGGTCCCACTTTGAAGCAGCAAGTGCGACCTGTGGCTCTGACTCGTGACTGTGGCCACCTACTCAGTCTGGCTGTCAAGGGAAGAAATTAGGGTGCATTCTTCCACTACAGCGAATTTTATTCCTACATGATCATTGCATCAATCCGAACCGGAGCCTTGCTTGAAGGGTATAACCATGTAAATAACTATGAAAATAGGTTAGTAAACACCATTAGCCAATAATTCTCTAAGAAACAACTTCTCTAGAGAAAAAACTTCTCTTAAAACCCGATAAGTTTTCAGTTGAATTAGATTTAGATTTAGGTTTTTAAATTGTATCCAAAGGGCTATCGCACATGAGTTCACCGCTAAAGGCGTTCGTGTAGAGTAAGGTCCTTCAGAAATATCAGATGTCACTCATTGTAGAGTGTTCGCGCTGTAGACAGAAAAAACTAGTTTTCTCTGTCTACGGTGCGCGCATTTTTCGCTTTAATAGAATGAATGACAGGACCTTACTCACCAGTGGCGCTATCTGGTGAGCTCCAAAATTATGGCCCTCATTGATCGTAAGAGGTATCAGGTACCCCGTACAGTGAAGAGCCGGCAGTCTCGACAGAGATAACGACAAAATCACTAACTTTCGATCGAGAATAACTTACGAAAAAATTCGGTTGCCTATCGATGCTTGCGAGAAACCCATCTTGGATGTAGACTTACGTTTCTCAAAAGTTAGTGAGTATCTATGTCGAGAGTGCCGGCCCTCAACTGACAGATCGTTAAAAGGTAGGTATCATCAGTGTCATGTATTGTATTTTCATCAAATCAAATAAAAAATGTTTATTTGCAAGAAATATACAAATTACAAGAAAAGATCTTACATCATATGTCATGTTTTCGGTACAGTTTTAACGGCATAGCCATTCACAGAATACGCGTTACTACGGCAAGCAGCAAGGTTTTGTGGTACGGAACCACAGAACACAATGTACGGAACATTCAGGTGTCATTACGACTCTTTGTTGACTGCTTATATATTAGTATTTTTTCATGTGGTGGTAAATTTAAAATCTAGCGTAAAAACAACAACAGCCTACAGTGCAATAACGCACGCAGAATAAATACATTTTATTGTTTGTATTCCAAGACATTCAAATATTTTACTAGCTCTTTTTAAATCTTTTTGTTTGTATTCTAAAAGCACCGACAGGACGCGCGACGGCTGTGTTTTAATGTTCTAATACTGCAATCGCGATACAAATATCGCGACAAACAGAAGCGTTTCGTGCATGTATGTATTGCAGTCGGTAGAAACCACGTTGAAAAAAATGTTATTTTATCTTCTAAATTATATTATTTATTTTTGTTTTTAGTCTGAAAAACCACTGAAAGCATAGACAAAAAAGTAGGCGATGATTCTGCAAAGGATACCTAATCAGTCATTCGTGTTCTATTTCATTCACTCAATTTTGTTCATCGAATGGAACATGGCGGTGCTAGGCAGGATGTGCATAAGTTTTTGATTTTTGCATTTATTAACGAGTTGCTTGTATCAGTTAGTTTTCTAAGTAATTTCAGTCATATTTCGGGTATTGTAATATTTGTTGTCGTGCAAAAGCTAAGTCGTCACCGGAACCTCCTGTCTGGACTTTCTTAATTCTGCAATGAAAATTAATATTCGTTGGTAGTGTAAAAATAATTGTGACAAATATATCACAACTCAGGTAAATTGTTGTTTTAGGTAATTTTCTTACATGTTTAATATAGTACAGTTTATCCTCAAATTCTTTATTCCAAAGTATCATCCCACAATCAGTCACTAAAAAGTTACGAGCCTGCCCCATTTTGGTTCAAGTTCATTCTCGTGTTATTTTGTTCATCTCTAGATTTATATTTTACTGAAATCCTCTGTTATTTACCTACTTTGTTTTCATGAAAATGAATCGGAATAAAGAAATATTATTCAGGATAAGTTTTCAATAAGATAACTTTTCTTTGTGGTCCACAATCACGTGTGGTTCAGGTCGTTATGGGGTCAATAACTGCTGACTACGAATTATTTTCGATTTAATCGCCTAACGGGGAATATAATTAATTAATAAATTAAGGAATTTGTCGAGCATATTATCTTCTATGATTAGCTTAGCTTACAAGTATCAAATTAAGCTCAGGTGTGTAAATTTACGTCAACTATAGCACTCTTGTACGCAATTTGCACCTGGGGGTGATCGATGTATTAATCAGCATAATGCATGTGTGCAGTGCAAACTAGGCGCAGGACGTAGACAGGGCGCGGGGGAGGGTGGGGTCTGGGGGTAACGCGGGGCGGGGGCCCGTCCGACAGTCAGCTGGGCAAAGTGTCATGTTGTCGCGTCGCGCTGTACCCAGCCGTGGGAAGTGTCCTAAATTGTGCCTCTCCATTGAATCTTGAAATTTGATTCTGTTATTGTTAGATCTCTTTCAAAAACCTTATATGGCAAAGAAAATATCAAAGCAGTATTGAAATCAGTTACAACAATAAGATAAAATAAAACTATTCCTTTGTGACAAACAAGTTTGTGGTGCATCTGAATATCTTTATTATTTAAAACTTCAACCAAAGAAATCAAAATAAAAATAAAAAAAAACAAATATCTATTTATGTGTAAATGTACCATATCTTTTGAAATCTAACAGAGTACTCTCAATGGTCTAGATTAACCATGTTCTACAGAAACTTTCAAATTATAGTATAGACCAGTGATTTCAGAACTACTAAACTTTACTGTTTCTTCAATTGCTGTAATAAATACAATACTACTCAATTTATAGTGATTATTACCCCATTTTGAGAAAATCATTGTTCAAGTCCTAGGTAAGGTAATAAAAAAGTCAAGTTCATTGAGTGAAAAACTCAACTTGCATAACTTTAGCTAAAAGTGCTTTGTGCAAATGTTTTCATTGTTTTGTGTATGTTTGCCAGTTGCCATTGTTGTGCAATCAACAATTTTCAATAAAGTCCTCTTTACGGTTTATCGCTGAATTCTGACGATAACAGCTATAATCACACTTTTCTTGCTCTCAATGTACAAATTTAATCAATATTTCATTACAATGGTTGATTCATATCCTGTAATAAAAATAGTTTTTTTTTTATGAATGAAATTGCAAGCCAAATTTCATACAATAATGTTTTTTTTTTGGTATGGAGACATGACTGTGATGTGGAGGAATGAGGAAAATGTTATCAGGGAAATTTGAGGGTGATTTGAGTATGAATTTGGATAGAATAAGAAGAGGAAGACCAAAGAAATGATACATGGACTTGTTAAAGGATGATATGGGGCAAGAAAGGAGGTGTCAGTGTGGGACAAGAAAAGCGGTGACCCCAAATAAATTGGAAAATTCATTCTCCACCCTATATCCCCATTTAGGGATATAGGGCGGAGAATGATGTTGATGAACTTTTTTTTTTATGCAAATTATTTTGACATAATTCCAGTCATCTTTCTGGAGTTGGTTATCACATGTAGTCACTACAATGCAACTCTGATATTATTGTTTGAGGGTCAAATATCTAATTTCATACTGTAGGTAGGGACTATTAATAGCAATGTATGTACACAGTTAGTATACATAAAGCATAACATAGTTTACTTAGTTCACATGTCAGGTTAATTTAGAATCAGATTTCATTGGAACTTAGTGTTGCTGAGTATGTATGTTTACATGTAAATGAAAAAGAACCTTACAAAGTGAAGGTTCTAGTAGCTGTCTTGCTTGTTTATTTATATTGATGTATTTTCTTTTATTAAAGCATACAAAAATCATAGACTTTTACTTTTATTTCAGTGTGCCGTGGTGGTCATGGCTACGCTCATCCAAGAGAATGGTATTAAAGGGCTAAGCAAAGGCACACACAGCGTTGTGCCAAACCGTGGCATACCCACACATAGTGTTACAAATCACATGGTGCCTGACCATGAGTATTGCGAAGCTGGCTCGACCAGTGCGCAGCAGATGCAGTGCGCCGATACAAGCGAGCCGGTGGCTCAGCCAGTGCCCATCGAGGAGGAGGAGGAAACGCCTGAAATAGATATAATGATAAACAATGTTGTGTGCAGTTTTAGTGTTAAGTGCCACCTGAACCTTAGACAAATAGCATTAAACGGTGTTAACGTCGAGTTCCGCCGCGAGAACGGCATGGTAACCATGAAGTTACGGCGCCCATACACCACCGCGTCGATCTGGTCGTCGGGGCGCGTGACGTGCACTGGCGCCACTAGCGAAGACCAGGCCAAAGTGGCGGCCCGCCGGTACGCGCGCGCTCTGCAGAAGCTAGGCTTCCAAGTGCGCTTCCGTAATTTCCGTGTAGTCAATGTATTAGGAACCTGCCGGATGCCCTTTGGTATAAGGATCATATCTTTTTCCAAGAAATACAAAGAAGCAGAGTAAGTATTTTCATTTATACCTACCAAACTTTCCTACATAGTTTCATCATTCAGCTTGTTTTATTATTTTATTTTTTGGGTTCCTAAAATCTCAAATGAAAAGATCCTTTGTTTATATTAGTGTTGATCAAGTGGATGTTTGACTAAGACTTGCCTAACATCTGTACAATGACATTTTTCTGTAGTTTATCAACAAACCACATAATGGGCACATACCAATTATATCCATTCATGACACTGGAGGAGATTATAAGGAATTGCAAAATGGTTTTGCACAATTTCCTACTATTTGCAAATATTAAAAGTGTAGAAAGCATAACTACTTATCAACCAAAGCAAATTGTAGAGTCAGGGTTCAGATGAAGTTGTTTTATTTTTGTCCCTCTTTGGATAAGTTCACATAACATTTTGATGATAATTTATGAAACATTTTGCATGAAATTTGAGGTGGTTCAACTTGTGAATTTTATGAGATAGACATTGATAATTTATACTATAAAAACCGGCCAAGAGCGTGTCGGGCCATGCGCAGTGTAGGGTTCCGTAGTAGCCCGTTATATTTTAGATTTTGTTTTTCAATGAAATCTTCACCCGTTATAAAAGGTTTGACGCAGAATGTGCACAAATCAAAATGTGCATTTCGCAAAATGAGCACTTATCAAAATGAACACTTCTTAAAATGAGCACTACAAAATAAAAACTGTTTGCCTCCTATATTTTTTTTTATTATTTTGCACGATTTTTAGCATGATCATGCCAATTCTACATCAATTAAATGGGAGCTAAAAATCGTGCAAAATAATAAGTAGTTTTTATTTTTGTAGTGCTCATTTTGATAAGTGCTCATTCTGAGAAATGCTATTTTGAGAAGTGCACATTTTACGAAATGCACATTTTGCGTCAAGTGCACGTTTTGCTTTGTACACATTCTGCGTCAAACCCGTTATAAACAAGCAACTAGGTACTCCATCTTAGTCACTTTAAAGGATTTATTCCAAGGATGTTGTATTTGGTACAAAATTATCCGACACCCAAGTTCAACGACTGTTACTGCTAAACTAATAAAGTTATCTTAACCGCTATAGTTTTCCTTTAAAGTTCATGAAATGCACTATAATTTTTCCAGATTTTTCAATCCAGTAGTTTAGCTTTTAGAGGGAGGGGTACTGGAACAAAAATTTGTTTTGTTTAAAGTTATTGTTTCTTTAAAGTTTTATTTTACCACTTTGTCGGCGTAATTGATATACATGGCGCAGCCAATTCGTATAACACGCCGTTTTACATAATGGCGCGCCGGATTGAAAAACGCCGCCGTTATCTAAAATGGCGTTCAGCCGGATTGTGGTGGCGATACGTTCGACAAAGCGGCGTCCAACGTTTAGCCGTATTGTCAGCAATTCCGATATTTCAAATAATAAATAAAATTGTCCTAAAAGTCTTGCTAGCTGACATGAGGAGCGTAGGCCGAAGGCCGGCGGAGCGACACAATTGTAACAGAAAGTGGGTGTGTAATGCGAGCGTAGCGAGAGCGCGTCATGGGAGTCGTAGCAGGTTCTAAATTTGCTTATATCTCGAAAACGGTGCGTCCTATCGCAAAAATAATGAAAATCCCCCCCCCCCCTCCACCTTAATAACCCCCTGCAACGTAATTCTCAACATGTAGGTAAAAAAAAAATATGAATACAGAAAAGCGGCCATCGACACTGTTGTCGATTGCGACGCCATTTTTCTTGTTATGATCATGCAGCGCCACTTGCGGCGATAAATGGAACTAAAACTTTAAAAGCGGCGTATTGACGATGCGCACGTTTGTATAACGGCGGCACGTTACTACGCCGCTTTGACTAACGCGAAGGGCTCATTCAATGCGGCGTACTTTATTTCAGCCGAATTGTAATCGGGCTGAACGTGAGGACGCCGTATTACATAACGGCGGCGTTTTTCAATCCGGCGCGCCGTTATGTAAAACGGCATGTTCGAATTGGCTGCGACATACATACCCCTACAAAATTACAGCTTTCTAGTACTAACGGTTTCTTAGCAGAACCTCGGACAGACAGACGGACATGACGAAACTATAACGGTTCATAATCAGGACTACGGAACCCTAAAAAACCGTCAGTTAAACGCATATTCATTGGAAAACTTAACTAGGTAGATACTGTAATACGTGTTGTGGGTTTATTCGTACCTTTAATTGATATTAATTGATTGAATTATACTAGGGTATGAAAGCCACAGTACTAAATAATACTATGGTGTACATCTATGTTGATTTGAAATTAGTGTTGAGTTGACAGTTCATACGAAATCATTATAACTGGTGCAGGGGAGCTGCTGTAGCTGTAATGATTGACCCTATAAACAGTCTTCTTTGGCTTAATGAAGCAACATTTAACTTTCAAACAACTTATTACATTAGGTGTGTATAAAAAAAAAAGATGTATTTACTTAATTCTTGCTGTGAGAGATTATCTGGACAGGCTTACCTATAATACCCTGTTATGTAACTTGATCAAAGAAATGAGGACTTGTTCAAACATATTGTTTTCTTTATTTTCAGTTACGAACCAGAGCTTCACCCAGGAGTCACTTATAAGTTATACAACCCTAAAGCAACACTCAAGATATTCTCTACTGGAGGTGTGACTATCACAGGTACATACATTTTATTTTCGATGTACTTGTGCATATTGTATTGTATAACGGGCTGGTGTCCGCAACTCCAGGTCCGAAGCGCGTATTTTGCGTACTACCTGTACCTAACCTAAACCAATATCTATAGAGGAAATAAATGTTGCTTTGATAAACTGCCTAGTATTACATGCCTTAATTCTATCATTTATTTAATTAAAATACCTAATTGAATAAGTCCAAATAAATGAATTAATAATAATAATAATCATTTAATTCAGGCAAGACAGAGATACTTGTGAAAAATGTATCTTCCGTATGGGCATACGGAAGATACATTTTTCACAAGTATTGTATATATATTTACAATTGCAAATCAAATTAAAATTAAAATTAAAATCAAAATTATAATTTAAAATTATTAAAAATTAAAATTAAAATTACAAAAATAAACAAGACAACGCAAAAACCTGTTTCTGTTTCAAAATGCATTGGAAGTTATTGTCATCCTTAGAAACACAATTTCCGTGGGACACCCTTCTATCTCAAAAAGCCCTACAGGTGGTAGCCATTCAGCCATAAGCTCTATAATAGTGTTGAATATTCATCTGTCTAATATTAGAAAGAGGTAAAATTTGTTTGTAAGTTCGTATGTTCAGAATCTGATCAGTAGTTCCGAAGATTACCCCCGTCTTCGGAACTACTGATCAGATTCTGAGCTTTCTTTCACTAACGAGAAGCTAAATTATCCCCCAGTGTCATAGGCTACATTTAAAACATTCCCGTGGGATAAATTCTGTATTTGGGAGCGAAGCCGCGAGCAAAATCTAGAAGGAAATAAAAACGTAATGTGCTAGCAGCTTCAGCCGTGACTCATTTAACTCAGTTATAGGGTTATTTTAGTTTAATTACCGTTGGGATAAAATTACATCATGTTTAATTAATTTTTGAAAAACACGATTACACAAATGAGTACAATGTAAATCTAATTCGTTTTTCTCTATAAAGCCCTGAATAGGCATGACGACAGTATCAAAAAATTGCAAATTTATTTAGTCCGTCAGTTAGAGTATTGGAAATTAATGTACACGTATTTTTTGTTTTTGTAAATCAATGAATATTGACAAAGATAAAACGCATCAAAACTCGGGAGTGGGGGCTCGTGACGTCAGAACTAGGTAAAAATTATACCTAGGCGTGACGTATTGAGAATTTTAAAAGCGTCATAAATCTTCGTCAATTTTGGTTTACGTAACAAAAGAAAAAATACGGGTCAAATATTTTTTGATTATCTAACTGACGGACTAATTAGTTTTTGTTGTCGTCTCGCCAATTGGTTTCATAAAGTATTTTTTTTGCAAAACCCCTATTACCAAGTAAATTAACTAGGACAAATTCGATATAGGTAAGGCCTGAGCCGTAAAGTTATGTAATATCTATCACTGGTATTATTGGCTATTTTAATATAACCATATTTCATCTTGGATACAATTTAATAGGATAAGAACGCCGGAAAACCATTAATAAACTTTACGATAACAAAACATAACAAGCAATGTTATTGTAAATGTTGAAGGACTTGAATTTAAAACATATGAACATAACAGACCTTAATAAACTAACGAAGATCCTACGACAGGACTTGTTTCGTAGGGTTAAACTTTTTTGACTAATTATTCTACAGGGTGTAAACAGACTCTTCACGAACCCGTCAACCAAGCATTCTGTACTTCAAACTAAGTAACTCTACGCAAAAATTTTGCTGGGAAACGACTTTTTTTTGGGGTGAAAAATCATGTTTTTCGGTAGAACTCAATGTAACGCACTTAAAACATTGTGCTGATGGATGGATTGAATAGTACAGGGGTCGTGACTCGTGACTTTTTTTTTGGGGTGAAAAATCATGTTTTTCGGTAGAACTCAATGTAACGCACATAAAACATTGTGCTGATGGATGGATTGAATAGTACAGGGGTCGTGACTCGTGAAGGTGTTTAAAGTAACAAATACAAAAAAAAGTAAATAAATAGTAAATAGTAAATACATGTGTTTAATGTATCTTACATTAAACACATGTATTTAAAAAAAACTTGTAAAAAAGTTGGAACTTTGACCCCCAATATCTCTGTAACTCCCGCTTCCCAGGTATGAACCGGAATGACTGGGAGAAAAAGTTACTTTCGGCTTCGTTAAGATTCTTTTTAACACCCTTTATTTTATAGTTAAATGTTTATTTTAAACTACTCTACTTTGTTAGGACATCCCACGTTCGTTTTATTTATCTTGGTGTTGTAATTCGCCTCGTCAATTCTTGATTCCATCCAAGGCGTCATCCTTGTGCGGTTGTCCGCGACTCCTATCCAAGTCAGGGCTCCAGTCTTTCATGTACCATGTTTAGTATTAATACAATTCAAAACATTAAACACTACATTGTAATGATTGTCGGCAGCCCGGAGCGTGAACGATGTGCAGTCTGCGGTGGAGCGCATCTTCCCGCTGGTGTACGAGTTCCGCAAGCCGCTGACGCCGGCGGACGAGGAGCTGCTGCGGCAGAAGCGCGCGGCCCGCGCCGGCGTGCCCGCGCCTGCGCCCGCGCCGCCGCCCGACGACGCGCGCATGCACCTGGTGACGCTGTCGGACGACGACAACGACGCCTGGGAATGACGCGGTGGGGCCCCGCGCGCCTCCGCCGCCCACTGAAGCTCCCGACGCGACGTGCGGGAACGAAACGAACTCTATATTGGCATCGAAGCAATAACTGTCGGTTGTTAGTGCGATCGCGTGTGACTCGTCGGCGAGCTGTTCGGTTCATGCCAAAGATATTTATTAGGGGAGGTGCTTCGCGCCCGGTCCGGCCTGCGCGCGGCCGCGACCGCTCGGCTGAACGTTCTGCGAAGCGCCCGCGCTTCTTTACCCTTCGTATGTACGATTGTATCGTTTTTGTGATGACCTGTGACCTCTTTAGTATGCGTAGATGAAGTCGAATCGTTTACGTTGAAACCAAAATTGTCATAAAATAATAAAAAAATGTTCAAATAAATCTCGATAGCGATACTCAGTCTCGTTTTTCATTTGCCGTTATGATTGTAGAATTTGTAGTGATAATAGTGTTCAATAAGATTTGTTCTAAGAATGAGATGACTGAACGATAGGAATTAGTGATTGTAAATATGGAAGCTTCGACATTATACGTTTCAATAAAAATATGCTTGTTTCATTTATTATAAACTTTAATATCCAAAAATTGCAATAAGTATAACACAAGCACACTTGCCTACGAATCAGACTCATGGGTATCGTACTCGTCACTCGTGAACCTGGGTTGCGAAGGCCGGGGAGGTCGGCTGAGCTTTAATTGCGACTTATCTATTCGCCGATGCACACAGCCTGTCGGTGTGCGAATGTATGCGCTCATATCCACAACAGCCAGCCGAGGGGTTTTGACCGCTGTTCCTATAAAATAAACTATTTTCATCACAATGACGTGAACTGAATGCCTGTTTTCAGCACTAAGCGACACAAAGAATGCCTAAATATGATAGCACCGCTGGAATTTCAACTGCGAAGCGATGAGCACATCTCTATTACGCTGTTATTATTCAGTTATTATTCATTCAAGTATCGCAAAGTAAAAACGGGCATAGTCGTTATGCAGCATTATAATTATGTTATGAGTACCGATGCTGTACTACAAAGGAATTTGGGTGAATTTCCTCATCACACCCGATTGCAAAAGAAGTGGTGTCAAGATTTTAGATCAGTGCGATAAGCTTTGCGAAGATAAGTCTGTAGCTATGAAAACAGCTCACCTCTGTGCATATAGGTTATCAAAGGTTACAATACAAAGGCGCATTGTTCTACACATTAAACAGTCACAACGACTTGGCATGACACAGTCCGATACTATTTCAAGTTTCGATCAACACGAAACTCGAGACTGTCAGAGATGCACTTTATCATTTTTACGGGAGCGTTCGCCTGTAATGTAACAGTTCAATCAGTGAAGAGAACCAAGCATAACAGAACTGTACCTACAACCTGCAACGATACTTTGTAACAATCACTTGTTTCTGTACAAAATCGAATCTTAGATTGTCACATTACAGGCGAATGCTCCTTTATCGGGAGCGTCTGTCTATTTGTTACGTAATACTCAAAATCGAATCTTGTAATTTTTATAGCGCCTTTACATAAATGATTGTCCAAACATGCACGTAAAAAGCTTTCAAGTAATACGTCAATTCAGATTTGTAAATTAAAGGCCTACCTACCTGTAATTATAGGCAATATGTGGTCCATATTCGATACGGTCTTTGGCCGGGACCTCAGTATAGAACGACGCGAAAGTCTCGCAGGTAGAGCTTGCAGCGGTGGTGGAGATACCTTCGGCAGAGAAGGCGATAATACTCGCCCGGCTAGCACGCGCCGCTCAGGGGATGAACTAGGTGACCTAAAATAACAAAGCATTTCGCAGACTTATGTGAATTGTGCTGTTGTAGACTTGAACTATACCTATACCTACTCGTCCACGTATTACGACACTGCAAAGACCTATTCAATGAAGTTCCTCTAAATGAATGTCCTAAGAGTCAGAGTTGTTTGTAACAAAGCTCATTGTTTCTGTAATTTCCTCGAAATGTTTACTTTCCCAGCTTCTCTTTTATAAAGTTCTTGTTCTTTGTATGTTTTCCTTCTTAAAGGTTAAACTTTTATGTTTTACAAGATTGACAATTTACGCAACTTGTTCTGCCCGAAGTTATTTTATTCTATATAAAACGGAAAAGAAAAGTTTTTCGACACTTTAGGCGCATAGGTAGGTAGGTGCTAGGTGTACTTTTGGTGCTATAGTTGGTGCCAGTTAAGATCGCAATAGCGGTCATTGCCGGTGCCCTTTCCCTAATATCTCTTCCTACGAAACAAAACAAATGAACCATGTATCGTTTTTCAATAGAAATGAAATGAAATGTTGAAGATCACGATAGCTGACGATTCAAGACTTGAACGGGCTTATTTTTGGATTTCAAAGTTAAGAACTTCAATAAATGTAGGTGGGTATAAGGCCGCTATTAATTGGCACCAACTATCTACGATTAGACGTACAAGATCACAGCCTGATTTTTGTTTAGGTAGCTATAGGTACCTATGGGCTATGAGAATCTAACAATTTCATTTATATATCAGGTTGCCAACATTTTCTGATATTTAATGCAGGTAGTTTCTGGTTTTGATAACAGAAATTCCAATAATAAGTACTCTACGATATTTTTATGACCTTGTTTGAATATTTCTGACCTGTCGCGTTCAATAACAGGTCGTCTCCGCCGCCGTCTGCCCCTTTGATCTTTCTTCTTACTTCGGCCTACTCGCGGGGGAATGACCCCAATATGTCGATAGTAGTCGCACAGAGATTTTGCTAGAGATTTGCCTATTTTAATATCTGATTGCCTTGTTAAGTGAATTTTTAATTAATTAAAGTCATCAGTAAGTATTCAACTAAAAACATGCATTTGTACGAAATGAAACAGTAGGTAAATAACCCTTGCGGCGGGCGGTGCTCCCGCCGTGTCCTCGTAGCGGCGATCGGCGGCGGCGACCTCTCGCGTCCGGCCCTGGTTCAATCCATGGTCCGGAGCGAAACGGAATGGGACGCCGTCATCTGCGAAGCAGTAATGCTAGAGAAGGAGGTGGCGGAACATGAGAGGGAGAGAACCTCACGTCCCGGCCACCGTAGGCGCGGGCCTGTGGACGGAGAGCTATGGGCTAGCTCGCCGTCCGTCCGTCTCATGACGACAGGCCGTGTCGACAGCGCGTTCGTGTTCCACGCGCGCCTCAAAGAGAGTCAGCAACAATTTTTTTTATTTTTTTTTAACAAGTTCAGGAGACAGGACATATTGACTGCAACAGTCGGGACCCATTAAATAATCTAGACTAAAATCATTACATCCAATATGGGTCCCGACTGTTGCAATCAATATGTCCTGTCTCCTGAACTTGTTTTATTCTTTTCAGTTTTTATTTAAAGATAATAGTTATTCTTAACGCAGTCGGGTTTTTTAATTTTTTAGATTTTTTTTTTATTTTACACTTTTTAGTTACTTGGATATACCATTTTAAAATCCTCATGCTGAGCCCTTCATCGAGCCGTTCAGGCTGCAGAGCGTGCCAAACATTTGAATTTGGCACGAAAAATCCGCCATTTTGTTTTATTTATTTTGATATACCCAGTGTCACTTTCACAGTAAATACAAATCTAACGACACCTCTTAAGCTAAAATCCATAGAGCCGTTCAGTCTGCAGAGCGTGCCAAACATTTGAATTTGGCACGAAAAATCCGCCATTTTGTTTTATTTATTTTGATATACCCAGTGTCACTTTCACAGTAAATACAAATCTAACGACACCTCTTAAGCTAAAATCCATAGAGCCGTTCAGTCTGCAGAGCGTGCCAAACATTTGAATTTGGCACGAAAAATCCGCCATTTTGTTTTATTTATTTTGATATACCCAGTGCCACTCTCACAGATACGAATCTAACGACACCTCTCAAGCTAAAATCCATCGAGCCGTTCAAGCCACAGAGCGTGCCAAACAATTATACATACATACTCTCGAAAAACATAACCCTCCTTCTGGCGCAGTCGGGTAAAAAGGAAGGGATCCGCAAGGGCCGATGCCTGCCGGGGTTACGGGACTGTTCGAAAGAGATACCGTGGCCCCGGAACATAAAGGGCGATAAAGGAACATGGATGGGTTTGTAAGCGTGAGGAGACATTTGATGATTTCACATCCGAAGAAAAATAAAAAAAAAGGTAAAAAACCCTTCCATATCAGTCGGTAAAAATTAAATTAAATGGCGAAATGTGGGTGAACCATAGCAAATTTATATACTTAAGGTCCACCTCTCTCTACCTAACCCTGTGTGGATTGATTATGTTGATGTCTTTTCTTTTATTGAATTCTCAATTATATCATTCGGTAGAACATTACAATTGAAATAAGTAGGTATAATTGATACCTATATGTAGGGAAACTTTGTTATTGCATTCGAGGCGGAATTTACAATAACAAATGCCCACTTATATCAAACGACGTTTTTCAATACGATACGAACGAAAAGTATTTTTGTCAGGAATTAAGAAACTATGATTATAATTTTCTTTTCAATACACTTCCTCGAAAACAGGTTCTTATCGCACTACGATTAGGTACAACATGCAATGTATTTTACACACGTGCGATTTTTTTCATTTTCCAACACGTGTGCGGGAATGAAAATTGGCACAGATAACCATACCTATACTTAGTCCAAATTGGTTCAATGCCTATAAAAGGAGGTGAATGTTTTTTTTTATTTCGGCAAAGCAATAATGCGTCTTTACGGTGTAAATATTTTTTGAATATTCAAATTGTGTTCATAAATAGAACATCATAGATAAACATGATTATTTAAAACTAATTATACTTTTTACAAATTAACATTTATTTGTGTTCTAAATAAAAAAAAAATAAAGTAACTATTTATTATATTAGGCTGTTTAGCGGCTTCATACCTTTGCTTCTCCTTCGGATAAATTGCAAGTGTGTGAAATACATTGCATGTTGAACCTAATCGTAGTGCGATAAGAGCCAGTTTTCGAAGAAGTGTGTTGAAAAAAATATTGATTAAAAGGATACATGCGTCTTCAGTATAATGAATATAAGGCCCCCTGGGGGATAATCTTCGCCCTCCTAAGGAGATCAGAAGCGTGTAGGCATCAATGGAGCCCGTGGGCAGAGCCCTGCGAGCTGTGCCAGCTAGCATGGAGTCTGCGTTGAAGAAGCACGCTTCAGGTCGCCAGGCCTCTATGCGGGTTCCCAAAAACTTCGGAAGCACTGCCTGACGTTCAAACCTGGGTAGTAGATAGATTATTTAGTAATACATCTCCAAATGAAGACACCCAATAGTAGGTAGATAAACCACGGATTACGCTAGGTAGTTGCTTAGTGTTTGGTCAATAATGCTTACAAATAAACCTCTGTTAAACTTAGGTATGTATTTATAATGGCATAAAGAAACGTGCCTTTCAGAAATAGGTACCTACCTTATATTTACAAATCTCGCCTGTAGTTATTGTAAAGCATTCATTACCTATGTAGGTATGTCGCAAATTCGCTCGCCGGGGACAAAAAAGCAAAAAGTTTTCGATGATTGCACAACTTACAGACTTGTTAATTGCTTGGTGCTCACGTGGCTTTTCACAAATCACTTTTTGCTTGTGCAATACTACTGTCATCACACATCCTACGTCATCTGGTTTGCTGAATTTGAATGCATTTGATTTTCAGATAAGTCCTACTTAGGTTAGGTGAAAAACAATCTAGTCGGTTATTATGCTGGCAGAGATAGTAGGCACTAAAAGGAACATACTTAAAATCCATTGGAAACATCCCTGCAATATCAAATGATAGGCATTGATATTTCAGGGATGTTTTCAGGAAGGTATTAACCTAGTGTAACCACGTACCACTTCACTAAACGTAATTAGTACCTAATTGTAAATTTATTTTAAAAAAAAAACGAAGTAGTGAAATGAGTAAAGGAAGGGCTATTGTTCGTAGTTGAATGACTGATGTTCTGTCTAGAATATCATTCTGTTCTGTAGTAGGTATCTCTCTATCCCATGAAAAGTTAGATAGTTAGCTATCAGTTCAATTAGATGATGTGATTGTTTTTTTTTTGTTGATTAGGTAGAAAATTGAATCAAAATAACCGAGATAAGTTAAGGTTTGGCTGGTAACCCACCTGTAAACATCGTCGTACGAGTTCCCTCGAACAAATACACCCTCATGACTTATGTCTGCGTGAATGTCAATGATGAAATCCAACTGCACGGTCTGAAAGCGGAGATTTTGTAGCAAATAGTAAACATGTAGTAAATAGGTAGGTACATAGCCTATAATAATAATATTGGTTCCGTGGTAGGTTCCTATGAAAAAGAAAAAGTCAACAGTCAAATTTGGGCTTATAGCATAGATTCAGGACAATTCTCCGAACAACTTAATCACACATCAAAATACGTGCTTAGACGTCCTAAGTTCGATGTAGATTTATTAAGTACATGTCCGTAGTTACCTTCTCAGAGGCAAGTTTCTTGAGGAGATCGTTAACGGCCACTAGAGCGGGATGCGCGTAGCTGGTGGCTCGGTTCCAACTTCGGTTGAGGTCACCACCGAGCAGGTCCGACCGCTGGTTGCCGAGGAACACTCCGTCTGGATTCAGCATCGGTATGACCTAGTAACGTTCATAAATGTAGTAGCTAGTAACTATGAATGAATAATGTAGGTCAGTAGCTGTTTTCAGCTGTTTTTGGTGTACATATTACCTCTAAAACAATGTTGCTTCTCAAAGCCACTGCCTTTTCCGATGAGCCCAGCAAGAAGTCCAGTAAGCCTGCTCAAGTTAAGTCATTATGGCAACAAATATATGAAGTTTTATATCCCGCAAAATAAACTGTAATTAATCGGTACCTTGACATACAAATGACGAAGGTGGTTCTCCACCGTGTGTCCTCGCTATAATGAGAACGACCCGTTTCTTTGGCTCTGCTGGTTTTATTTTAGTTAGCATCATAGGATTCACAGGTTCCTCTTTAACATCTTCTGTTTTTTCTTTCAAATTATAGTCTCCAATTGTCACGAGGTCAATGCGACGTTTTTGCTGAAACAATAGAATGTTGCATTAGAAGCGCGAGATCTCTGATTAACCATAGATAAGGATTAATAAATCTGAGAAGGAAATTTTTTCATTCGATTTTCTACTTGAGATAAGGTGTTATTTTCAGTGAACAAAGCAACATTATTTAATTTTCATTTAGCCAGCAATTGAGGTAACAAATCAGACAGGCATTCAGATAATATATATTCAGATATGCAATATGCGGGGACGGGGGATCTTCAACCTATTTTGACTCTACGAAGCTTCGGGCCAAAAATCTGTAATCTGCTAAATTAGCAACTCTATTTGTGGTGGTAAACTGCGTTTGAAATCCTGTTAGAAGAAAGTTCTAATCAAGTTGCACTACAAAGTGGTTGTTACGTCAGCCACTGCGGGAGTGCGGGCCGAATAGTGCAAAATGAGTGGTTTTTATTTAATTGTAGCCTAATAAATCATTAGATCAAAATGCCAATTGTACACTTTGCGAAGAAAAAAAGTGACAAATATTTGTGTGAAACAAAAATACTAAAACTTAATGCCGTTTAGAAGTATAGTTACGAAATTTCAAAGAAAAAATGCTTCACTTTGAAATTTTTTTTCATATAGTAATAATAAAGTTAGACTTATTTCATCACACTTCAGCCGAAAGACGTCCACTGCTGGACATAGGCCTCCCCCAAAGGGGGGGTTTTGCCATAATCGCCACGCTTGGCAGGCGGGTTGGCGATCGCAGTGAGTGCGGTTCTTACATAAGACAAGAGAGCGCTGCTGCCCATTCTCTGGTAAGTCCCTTAGTCGCCTCTTACGACACCCACGGGAAGATATGGGATGGTGCTATTCTTTATGTCCGACACCATACAGACAGACTTATTTAAATTTTACCAATTATAGTTTAGAGTCTAATAAGCAACATATATATTTTTTTGCACATTTATATTCACTCATCAAAGAGGAGTTACATGGAGAAAACCTCTCGTTAGCAGGTACTCCAGCCTTAATACGATGCTCTTAACTAAACTCACAGTAGTCTGAGCAATGGACTGCCTTGTGGCAAAGGCCTGAGCCCTTTTCTCCCACACAGCCAGGTGCTTCTGAAGTCGAGAGTAGGAATATGACGCTCCTGCCGAAAACTGGTACACATCCTCTTCTCGATCGAAAGCAAACGCGATGCTCAGTATCTTTCGCCCTCCGTGCACTATCGACCGGTGGTAGAATATCAGACGTCTAGGAATCCGTTGCCTAAAAGTTTCAAACAAAAATATCTAAGAAGATATAGCACCTGAGTATCTGCAAGAGATTTGCATGCAATTTCATGTGACATCACAACTGTCTGAATATAGGTAACATGATAAGAGATGCGGTGCGTCCAATTTGCAACTTTATGGATTCAAAACACAGTAAGAACTTACCATTTCGGACGTGACGTGGAACGAACTAGTGGAGTCATATCTCCATCAAATAAAGTTGTTTCTTTGGCCAAATTAACAATATTTAGTATCACTCTCTGTAAAAAAACACACACAATTCTAATGAGCCTAGTATTTCGAGACTGCAATACTTTTATCACAACATTCACGTTATGCGTCGTAACATCAGCACCCGTTTCAATGTTCACCTGATCCAGCCTAACATTTTCGATGGTGAAATTGAACCAGAACCTAGCCCTCGGCCTGCAGGTATCTGGTCTGACGTACAGATCGTACTCCAGATCGGTGATGTGGTCGGCTCTTCCCAGGTTACCGCACTCGAACGCCGCGTCGAAACACAGCTGCCCTCTCTTCGCCTTCCCACTCTGACCAGGAGGACGAACAATCAATCGACTCAAATTGCCCAAACCTCCCTCTCCGTCACTTTCTTCACTATCTGTAATAGCAAAGTATAGCCTATCAATGCATGGTGTGTATCGTTTTGGAATCAACAGAATTGGATATCTATGTTCCCGCCATGGAATTATCTGCTACAAAACTGATTTCATTGTACACCTACACGCTTTTGAGAACCCTAAAATCATTATTAGTTCGGCAATATAGCTTGAAATGGTTTCACAACTTATTTTGTAGCTCAGCTAACGCCTACTATCCAAATGCAACGACTTCGAAACGCCAATTGTAATGTATTAACTCCGTAAGATTTACATACACTAATAGAATTCGGAAAACCTACATGTGGTAGCATTGTTCAATCAGAAGAAACATGACTGACTGATAGATTTTGTACACGAACACAACATTTTGAACTGCTGCATGTTTTTGTTTTTGTAATTCCTATCTATTACATCTTTCTAAATAAGACACGACAACGTAAGAACTTCCAAAAATTCTAAGTTTGAAATACCACAAGCAGGGCGCTGATATATGGAGGTGTGATCCAGAGCGTCGGTGTACGCAGCCATCGCTACACTGCTAGGGTTCCCGACACATCGCCTTACTCAACTAACTTCAACAATGTAGGTGAACAGATTGGCAACAAGATTGACGGCAATGCCTAGGCGATAAGTGCACGAATATGTAAGGAAAATAGTTAAGCGAGACACGCCAACCTATATTGAAAGTTTTTTTCTTCAGTCGATTGAAATTTAAATGGCATGAACCTGATTGTTTGTTTGATACCTCGCGAGTGTTTTATGTCGACCGAAACTATCGGTAAGTATTTATTTTGAAAGTTATAAATATAAAGCTTTTAAATATACTTTATTTCAGTCGTTTGTTAAAAGTTCAATAAATTCCGTCCAAAGCTTGTTTATTATAAGTATGATGCACTGAAATTCTCATGAATGATTTATTTATGTTCCTGTGATGATGCCACTCAGACCTACGATATCGAGAGATATAATTTCTTGAGAGTTCAGTGCATGTTTCCTTGTCAATTTATAAACATTAAACGAGTTTACTAGATGTGATACGCCATAGCATTTTAGCTATAAAATGAAGACTTTTTGTAAAACTTGTCTTGTAAAGGGGATAGGTTGGCAGGCACTAAACAGTTGGTATTTTCACGGTACTATATTTGTACCCCCCAACAAACACATTTTTTTTTAAAATATCGCTGAACATTAACACACAGCGCCATCTAGTGCCACACTAAGCAACGAGGCTTGTGTCGTGGACACCAGATAGTTGATATACTACATAGATACCTTTTTTGTTTGTAAATACATACTTATTATACATATAATAATAATAATAAGGAGGTTCCTGTCTCTGCAGCCCTAACCGCCGGTGGCTTGGACCCTGCTCCCGACACTGGCGGACTACAATTTTTTTATATGTTTAAGTGTTCTTTTTTTTGTATCGTTTTATTTTAAGAAATACTTAAAAATGTAATTAGATAAGGATGTAAATGAATAAACGGATAATAATAATAAATCCTTTATTTTCAGGCTACTTTGGCCCATAGATAAATACCTTACAGACTAACATAAATATCATAATAGTACAAAATGTGTTAGTGTATAAACTTAAAACTATGTTAGTAAAACACACTTCACTCGAGCACTGTCTTTGTGCGATCGTGTGGCACTTGATAAACATCCATGACTCGAAACAAATGTCCATGCTCATCACACAAACATTTGCTCCAACCAGGATTCGAACCCGGGACCCATAGAACGTAAGGCAGCCTCACTACCGCTACGCCATTCGGGTGGTCAATAGTATAGAGTATTATACATCTAGTCCAGCGATGGAATGAACTTACACTGATAAGTGCCACTTAATGCTACTCATCGCGTCGGTTACAGACTTGGCTCTGGCACTCACTTGAGAGCGCTTTATCGTGTTATACTGGCACTGGATCTGTCTACTCATGCTCATCGATCGACGCACTACATAACGGTGAAGTAAGGAATTTGTGCTTTGTGTGTCGAATATCTCTGTACTAATGTAATGATGAGGGTTCTGTAGCTTGAAAATTATGTGAAGAAACTTCAATTTTTTTTTATTTACTTGTAGTTGCCGACTTTTCAGAACTTTTATTTAAAATGTAGGTGTAGGAATTAGGAAAGTAGTCCGTGGGTTGAAAGCTGTTGGTAGTGTCGTAGCGTAAGCGTAGCACGCGCGCTACGCCGTAGCAGCGTAGCGTTAGAACTTTTACAATTTGTTGCAGTGTGTTTAGGGGTGGTTTTGAAGAGTAAATTAGAAACAGTTTGTAGCAATTGACGTATTTACGTATTGTTCTATAGTTATAAGTGAATTTTATAAGTGTCGATTGTAGTGTCGTGAGACCTTACAGGGAGTAACACTTTGAACAGTATATTGTTTCTTCGTTCCTGTATTTCACTTACATAATAGAGGAGATTTTTATGTACTTCTCCAGCTGCAAAGCCTTATTTTATTAGTATATCTAGTTTAGTTTATAGATTTGTGAAAATAATCCATAAATTAAACTAATGAAAGATGTATAGTTTTCGATCAATTGATATTCGATTATTTGGCATTCGATATGGCATAGTAGACCCAATGAAAGTGCTAATATAATACCGATTAATCGGACTGCGCGTTTAGATTCTGCCATACAAACTATCACACATACAAACTACACACCCTCTAAAATACCTTTAAGACTTTTGTAAACACACTACTACTACTTTTGGAAATCTAAAAATAACAAACTATTATTGTTATTCACTAGCCTATACCCAGCTTTAAACCTGAAGCCTATTAACTTCAACACGCCATTTACGTCTGTGCATATAAGCACACATTTACATTATTTGTGGCTTACATCAATTGGCAGGCAACTGAACTACTGTACTTTAAGGAAAGGTGTTAACAATTTCAATAGAGGTCGTTGAGCTACACATTGCTTAACGAGAACCAATCTAAGACTAGAAAAATCTGCACAAGTACTGTTGCCCGCGACCTTCGTCTACGTGAAATGTCAATTACTTCCCTATTTGAATAGGCCTTAGTTACTCCTTATAACATCAGCTATCTGCTGATAATAGTCCCGTCAAAATCGGTCCAGCTGTTTCTGAGATCGTGACGTGGTGGTTGTCATCATTATCTTCCCATTCTTTTTGGTGTCGGGCCCGTCTTTATCCAAGTTGGTTACTGAAGTTAGCAACTTAGCTAAGGGATACCTAACTCACTGAAAATGCATTCAGTAAAAACGTGTTATTTTGAATGTAATGAGGAGAGATGAAACCCATGTGACTAAAAGTGTGATGATGATTGAGTGAGGAATGATATAAAAGGGAAAGGAGTTAATGAAATGATGCCGTGACGTCTGACAGGGGATATTGGAAGAAGAAAACGTGTTGCGCCGACACCAAACAGAATGGGAAGATAATGATGACAATCAGACACTTCAATTTTTATTCATTTGTATGAACGTAATTATTCATAAAAAAAATGTTATTTCCACTAGAGTGTTTGTGTGTTTGTATTATATGTTACAAGTTGTGTTTACATTGTGTCCAAGCAATGTGTTGTGTACAACATAGATTGTGTACGAACATCAGTCATGCATGTAATGAATGTAGTCACGTGTGTTTGCTATGACTACAGAGTACGGAGTTACGGAGTCATACGCGTCACTTACCGCATACGTTGGTACTACTTACTTATCGTCAATTAATAGAACAATGTAAATACATTAACATGACCTACTTAACAGATCTATTGTAATCTTATCTGCATAATTATAATCTGAATAGGTATGTATTATACGCATTTATTCATAAGAGTGCAACTTAAACAAAAGGTTTTTAATGTAGATTTTAGTTCAAAAAATTAAGAAAATATCAAAGCTGCAAATGCTAAATGAGTTAAGTATCTAATATCGGAATTCTTACCTGACATTTTCAACTAAGTCACCATCACAGATCAATTAATGTCAATTAAAGCCGGTTATTTCCTGAAGGAGCTGCATGTTCACTGTTATCTTCCTCACATCGCTGTTACCGCAGGATTCTGACTTCCTTTGTGTCCTGCAAGGCGCCTGGTTGCCACGATACGCCGCGATGCGACATTTCCGTCATAATAATAACAAAAAATAAAAATTATTTCACTCCAATACGTACTTATTGGCGTAGCTGGGTACTGTTGCTAGGTTACCGTGGCGTCTGTCTTCCTATATGCACGATGAAGTACATTGATGTCGATTATTTAGGTTGTACAAGTAACGTGGGTACGTATATGCAAATTTCCAGAATCTACAGAGTAAGTTCAAAAATAAGATTGTTACGGCGTAGTCTCGTAGCACCTCTACGCTTGTACTCGACAGAAAATTAAAGATTAAGGGCCAACTTTACTTCATACTTATTTTTTTTTTCTGAAGAATATCTGTTTTCCAGCTTTTGTTACCAATATGCCAAACCGTCATATTATTTTTTAACCGACTTCCAAAAAGAGGAGATTATCAATTCGTCTGTTTTTTTTTTTTTTTTCTGTGCTTGTTCAACCTTTTTTTCGCCAATTGTGAACCGATTTCAATGATTATTTTTTTGTTTGGAAGAAAATTACTCCTCGGTGGTCTCGTTTAAATTTGGTGAAGATCTGATGGTGATCTTCGGAGATATGCAATGGAACTCTTCAATTATAGACAGCAAATCGGTCGTGATTGCTGCAATCGCTTGGATGTTTGTTGTTTTCACAAAATCATAACATAACATCACGCCTGTATGCTCTGAGGGGGTATGCAAATGTGTACAGTACACCCACATTTCGACAGTTCGGTCTGTTAGGTTCCATTTTATTGATGATAAGCCTATTACCATGACGTGTATTGTCAACAATATGAAATAAATGACTGTTCGTTGGTCTAGTGGTGGCGACTACTCAGCATGAGGTCCTGGGTTCGATTCCCAGGTCGGGCAAAGTGTTATTGGGTTTTTCCATCAGGACTTTCTCAGTAGCAGCCACGGAGTCTGGATTTGCGCCGGCGCTCGCCCACTATTACATGGGACTTAAACATAACTGGCGAAATGTGGGTGTATGTCCCGTTGGGTACATCTCAGCCCAACTCTTCGGAATTACAGGCGTGATGTTATGTTATGTTAAAATAAATGTATGGCTAATATTTGTATAAGATATTACAACTAAAAATGGTAAAATAAAAACTGTCGGTTTTATTTTTTGCAAAAAAGTGTTTTATTTCAGATACATATATGATTGTTACGTGTAAGAGACGCTTGAAAGCCAACATGAATACAGATTTGTAAGTGATGTAAGTTATTTGTACAAATACGGTACCTGCATATACAGGGCGTATATGCCACACATGGAGGAAAGGTACCTTGAATATTGTAGATTTAACATTTTACTGAAAGAAGACATTATTTTAATTTAAAAAACAATTTAAACTGCTTTCATAGATATTTAAATAATTACATATTTGAACCGGGAATTGAACCCGTTACACGAGAAAAATAATCATCCTGTAGCTTTATCATACCGATTGAAAGGCTTCATTTCCCGGTTCAAATATGTAATTATTTAAATATCTATGATTGCAGTTTAAATTGTTTTTTAAATTCAAATAATGCCTTCATTCAGTAAAATGTTCCATCTACAATATTCAAGGTACTTTCCCTCCATGTGGCATATCCGTGGGACGCCCTGTATACTTACTGAATCTGCAAAAGAGCAACATAACAAACAAGATTGCTTGCTACGGCGTAGCCTCGTAGCACCTCTACGATTGAAGCTCTACGCAATAAAACCTGAATTTAAAAGAGCGCTATCATCCCTTTTTGTGTTCAAATGAACTTTAGCGCCACATACAAGTACAGGCTTGCCATATGCACATTCTGAACGAGAGGTGCGATTTCGAATCGGAATAGCGACGATGAAAGTGGTGTAGCACACCAAATTGGTAGTGTAGTTTTTTTTAAATCAACTTTTTCAAACAGTCATTATGTTTTTTTTTGCAGTAAACTGCAAGATAAGTTTGAATTTAATAACACCACTGAATAACAACAACACCACTTCTTCCGGCGAAAATTGCTACGAACGTTTCGCCGTAGCTTGTGATTATTTAATATTATTATTATCCTCTTCTTAAAAGCGTTGTAAATAAAACAAGGCATTATGAATATTGTCATTTATTCAATAAATAATATGTTGTTATATTAATAATATTATTTTTGGCATCAAAACGCCTCACGCACCACAAACATTGAACAAAGCTCAACGTTTAATAAATACTGAAACAAATCATGCGTATGATACTATAAAATCTTTAGCATTAATATTTACATTTTTCTTTTATCATTCCAGTTATAAATATACACAAATAACAATCACATAAAATGTAAATAACCTAAAACATTTGCGCATAAAAATGATCTAAAATATATTTTGCAATCATTATATTATCCATACAAACTAGTACCCGTGCTAATTCAAATAAAATATATGTTTAACTAAAATATTGATCCCTAAAACCGGTAACAATTCCAGAGTAGAATGAAAATATTAATGGCGAATTTGTGCAGTTAAGGAATAAGACTAGAAATGGAAGATAGACGGTTCACTTGTGCGCGAAAAATAATTTAATAAGGATAACTGTGGACAAAGCATTTTCTGTGTAACACTAACAATATTCGAGCAAGTTTTAAAAACATTCGAATGGTAATATCTATTAATTAAACTTTACAAGTATTAACAATTCCTCATTTATAATTAGTCTCTCATAATCCTTTCATTGATCGTAGGTACTCTATGTTTAGGTACTTATTTACTTTCCTGTTTAACTAATTAAAAAGCCAATCTTCAAAGTTTCCATGAAGCGACAAAATTAATCAATGGAATGCCTAAAGTCGCAAAATTCAATGAAGAGGTTAAGAAATTCCTTTATCCGTAGACTACTAGTGTTTAGAATGAACAGAGGAATTCCATGCAAACAATGACATACGTCTATAAAGAGTAGATAACACTGAGATCTGAAGACTTTCCGAATATATTCGATACTGTAAAGAACATTTACAATAGGACATCTGCTGACACACACAAGGAGTCACACGAGGTACAGGAAGCTATTAGAACAGCGACACATGAAACCTGGTACATTCACAGTAATACACAGTACACAAATTCTAGGTAAGTAAAGATATAAAATCACTCCTATGCACTAAACATGTAACGGGTAATGCAAGCAGAGAGAGTCAGCCTGGGTTGGGTCCATATTACGTGAACAGTAGAACGAGAACTTTGGGTGAACAGTATAGAATAAGGGAATTGTGTGAGGTTTAACTTTCTTCCAAAAGGGTAGAATGATTGGATATTGCATGTACAAAGACTTTAAATACAATACAATTATTATTTGAGTTTGAGTTCTGCGTGTGGCTCGTTACGTACAGAAATTTACGGAAACATTTTATACATTCAGTCAAAAAAGTATCGGGAATGGATGATTTGTTTATGGTTCCAAATTCAAATTTTTGTTTTTTTGTAGTTGTTAGATTGGCACAACTGTTTTCCATTTTGGCGCGGAGTTTGAGTTGCATCTGTTATTTATATTAAATACAGTGCTGGTTTTAGTAATATCATATATACACACATCAACACGGTCTAGGGATATTTCATACTCAATTAAATAACTCGAAAAGTACTGGCCGCATTGAAATCTTTTATACACCGATTTGTTTGTAATTTATCTCAGACTAATTCCAAATTCAAATTTTTGAAAATTCTTTTGTTTCGGTGGCATAAAAATGTCTTGATGTATAGGAGAGGGAATTTTCATTTGTGCGAAATTTAGAAAACAATACGAATTACGTTTAGTTACAGTTTTTTTTCATTTTTAAACGAAAGATAAAGTTAAAATTGAGATATTGTAGCCATGCAACGCCGACATTTGACGAGGGCGGAGATGTTACGAGCTGTGGGAATGCTGGAAGCTGGATCTGTTCAGCGTAATGTTGCTGAGGCCATAGGGACCCATCAAAATGTAATTTCAAGATTGTGGACACGCTATCGTGCCACAGGTGAAGTAGCGGAGTGGCACCGGGGGCCAAGTCGCATCACTACCCCCAGACAAGACCGATTTTTGCAAATTACTGCGCGAGCACAACCAAATGCAACGGCGACTCAATTGGTCCAAAAGCTGCGAGTGGAACACCAAGTGCTTGTGGGTAACCAAACTGTAAGAAGGCGACTGCATGAAAGCAATCTACGCTCTCGTAGACCACTCCGGGTCCCACCTTTACGGAGAGGCAACCGTGGACGACGATTAGAATGGGTTCGGAACCACGTGGACTGGGGCCGTGACCAATGGTCCAATGTGCTGTTCACGGATGAATCCAGGTTCGGCTTCCATCCAGATTCACAAAGGACGCGTGTTTGGAGAGTTCCTGGACGATGGAGCCGTCTCCAGAACCCTCAGGAAGTTCACCCATACCAAGGAGGAACAATTATGGTTTGGGCAGGAATTCGTCTTGGAGGACGGACGGATCTCGTTTGGGTGCGGGGCAATATGACGGCAGAACGATACGTCCAACAGGTGCTGGGGCCCGTAATCTTGCCCCACAGAACACAAATGGGGCAAGATTTCCTGCTCATGCACGACAATGCCCGGGCACACACGGCGAGAACGGTAGCAGCTTGGTTACATACACATAATGTTAGGGCCTTAGACTGGCCTGCTGCTTTCAGACCAGCTGCTTGGTGGCTGCCAGATCTAAATCCCATTAAGCATGCGTGGGATATGCTGCAAAGAAGAGCTCTGAAGGAAGTTCCTGAAAATCTGGCTACAGAAGATCAACTTTTTGCGCACCTCAGAAGGACATGGGACAATATTCCGCAGCAAGACATTGACAACCTTGTTCTGAGCATGCCGAATCGTTGCCGATGTGTTATGAACATCATGGGCGCTTTCTCAGACTACTAACTTCAAGTTTATAAACACAAATTAAATGATTTTTCTATTTTTTTTCAGTTTTTACTAACAAATTAAAAGTTCATTCATATACGGTTTCCGTCTATGCTTCATTTTTTTTCCATAAAATCCTGAAATTTTAATCTATACCTTAACCATTATTAAAAAATGGTAGAATATTAAATAACGTATCTTTTAAATATATACATGTCATATAAATAATTAACACATTGATAGTAATTCGCTTTTTTAAAAATATCCCTAGACCGTGTTGATGTGTGTAGTGTGTATTGCGAATTTCATAATGGACAAAAATATCGAACAAAGAGTTTGTCTTAAATTTTGCATCGCCAATGGAATTTCGTGTTCGGAGTCACTGAAAATGTTACAGAAGGCTTACGGTGAATCGACTTTATCAAAAACTCGTGCTTATGAGTGGTTCAAAGCGTTCAAAAGCGGTCGAGATGTGATGGAAGATTTGCCTCGCTCTGGTAGGCCGTCAACGTCTGCAACTGAAGTTAACATCGCAAAAGTGAAGAAAATAGTGACTGAAAATCCCCATTCAACTCTGAGAGAGATAGCCGCCGAACTTTCTGTATCTCACGAGTCGATCCGTACCATTTTAACTAATCATTTGGGTATGAAACATGTTGCTGCTCGGCTAGTCCCAAAAGATCTGAATTTTCTCCAAAAACTCAATCGCATGAAAGTCGCTGAGGACATGCTAGAACGAGTCAGTTCGGACCCAACGTTCATGAAACGCATTGTTACTGGTGACGAGACGTGGGTTTACGAGTTTGACATGCAAACTAGTCAACAAGCTTCGGAGTGGCGCCTTCCAACTGAACCGAAACCGAAAAAACCACGCCAAAGTCGATCAAAAGTCAAAGTCATGTTGACTATCGCGGTGTTGTGCACTTTGAATTCTTACCGGAAGGTCTAACGGTAAATAAAGAATATTATTTGAGCGTTATGCGGCGTTTAAGAGAGCAAATTCGACGAAAAAGGCCAGATTTGTGGAAAGAAAATTCTTGGATTTTGCACCACGACAATGCGCCTTCGCACAAGGCTATCATTGTGAACGAATTTTTGACCAAACACTCAACAAATACCATCCAGCAACCACCATATTCACCAGATATGGCTCCTGCTGACTTTTTTCTTTTTCCTAAACTCAAATTACCACTTCGTGGCACCCGTTTTCAATCGATAGAAGACATAAAGGAGAATTCGCGGTGAGAACTGAACTCAATTCCGGAAGCAGCGTTTAAAAAATGTTTTGATGAATGGATTATTCGTTGGCGCAAGTGTATCGTTTCTAAAGGAGCATACTTTGAAGGTGATAAAATAAATTTGGATGAATAACAGACATTTTGTGTATTATTGATCTTTTCCCGGTACTTTCTTGACAGAGTAGTATGTAGCCTATGACACTTGGGAATAATGTAGCTTCCCGTTAGTGAAAGAATTTTCGGAATCGGATCAGTAGTTCCGAAAATTTACCCTTATACCCTACAAAAAAACTTAGAAACTTCTACCTCTTTATGAATGATAGTTATTTTCGTGCTAAAACTTGTATATCAAGAATAGTGTGCTTGTGTGATTAGACTTGGTATATCTAGGTATCTGTCTCTTTACTTATATTAAACCAGGAAACTTGAGATTTTTGGCAGACCCAGGTTTACACTTTCTACTAATATTACTCGTAATGATATACAAGGTGTAAACAGATCCTTCATGAAGCCGTTTTTAACCAAGCATCAAACTAAGTAACTCTACGCAAAAATGATTTTGGGGTGAAAAATCATGTTTTTCGGTAGGACTCAATGAAACGCATTTAAAACATTATGCTGATGGATGCGTTGACTAGCACGGGGCTTGTGGAGGTTTTTAATGTAAACTGTTATAACATTCAAAACATACCATCAAAGACCATCTCAGACACTAATCTGCATAGTCCTCATGTGAATTGAGCAAGATTATGTCTGGACTTCAAAAGAGACCATGACCTCTGAGTTTGTTTCGGCTGTTTCTTCTCAGAGTAGTCAGGTACGAAACACCAGCCCCATCTAGTTTTAAAAAAATGACGTGTAAATGTGTTTGTAAAAACCTACTTGCAAAATAAACATCATTTATCATTTACCTACATTGAAAAAAAAAACTTAGGTTAGAACTTATACTCCCAATATCTCCGTAACTAGAAGGTATGGTCTAGAACAAAAAAATATCGCAATGACGGGGAGAACAATTGCCATTCAGCTTCATTAAGGGTATTTTTACATCCATTACCTTTATTTTATATAACTGCGGTACAATCATACAATATAAACTAAAACGATGAACAAATAATATGACCATACCGCATGTATATAAAATATAGGTAATAATAAAATTATTGTAAAATTATGTTAACACTACATAAAACTTCAGGAGTTCCTTGACTAGTATTTTGTATTAGTATAGTTTCATTTGGTAATCTTTTTTTTTCAGATCGACCGGTTTGAGTATTATATTTAATCTACTTTTCTTTTTTACGTCACAGATAGATATTATTATAAAATTGCATTAAGATGTTAATAATTTCCTGTAAAAAATATTGATTTTCACAACACCTAATTAATGATGTCTTACAGATAACAATTCCAGATTTACATATTTCTTAGATCACTATTGCTTAGTGGACCATTCTTTCTCACCGCTCAGTTTTAATTATTAAAATTATACTACCAGTATCATCAGGCATCATACTGCCAGTAAACATTAATATAAATAGTAGTTATGTACGAGTTTTCATAAATCATTCCACAGTGGGGCAGACATTGGTGACTTAGTAATTTAAGACTAATCGAACCATTCTCGCATTAAAAATATAACTTTACATCCGTAACAATCGCTTTAGCATACTACTAAAATTCAACCAATTCATACTGAGACATTTAATAGTTGCACGAATACCTACCGTGCAAGTAGACGCGCCCACGGAACCGATACCAAACAGTAATCGTTCCTAGATTACCACGGAGTAGTAAATAAATGGAGTCTTAATGCGCGTAAAGCCATCGATCCATATTATGTCGATTGCACGTGACACCATGTAGACTTAACAAGATTGCTACTCCGTGGTTAACAATTCCACGCAATACAATAGAGTATCTCGAGTAAAGATGACGTGGGTAGTGTGGGACGGTGGTGCGGGTGCGATCACGCCTGGGTGTCGGCGTCGGTGTAGTGGCTGGGCCCCTCGGCCGAGCACACGGAGTCCTCGGGCGTGCGCGACGCGTCGCCCGCCTCGCTGGCCTCCACGGCGCTGGCGCTGCCGCCCGCCTTGCCCTTGCCGCCACGCCGCGCCTGCAGCGCCTGTTACACACGGGACATCATGAAACGACCTGATATCTATGCCTGACGGTAGTTATGAAACGAGTTGATTTCTGAGGATAGTAGAAGAGAGCATAGTAGTTATTGAGCTTGCTTGAACACAGGTTTATTACATTTGTCAACACCTAAAATCACGCTTAGTCATCTACTATTTCATGAAAATTTCTGTTATCTATACTTAAACATGGAAAAAATAATAGACGACCTAAGGATAATGCTAAGTTGAATTTTTAAGTGTAACAAAAGCGAGTGTGTACTCATCGATGTGTACAAGCAATATGAACTTAATTTTCGTTTGTGTGGTGTTGTGAAAGTCGCAGAAACAATGCAATGCACTTAGTGAAGTCAAATATATCATTTAAAATTGACATTATGTGGATACTTAAAGAAAATCAACCGATTTCAGGCCTTAGCGTCGCTATTTAAAAACAAAATCTAATTATAATCGGGATGAAAGCCGCACTTGAAATAACAGACATAAAAATATTAAAAAAAACACATACAGCCCCGGGCCTGAATAAGTCAGACCGTGAAAAAAGAGTGCCATTTGAAACAAATTTAGATGGTTTCGATCCTGCCAATAAGTACTTTAGTTCGGCACCGGGAGCACAGAGAAAGCGAATAAATCTGAAACACTGCGACAGTGGGTAGTGTGGCTGGGGAGTGCAGGGAGCGCGGGGGCGCGGGGCGCGTGGCGCGGGCGCGAGGGCGCGGGGCGCTACAGGCGACATCCACAGGGGTCATGCGGGTGCTCCACGTGAGTGCGCATGCGATTATTATATACGTAGTAGGTAGGTATGTACTGTACGCCTCCTTACCTTTTCGCGACTGCCCTTTTTCTAAAGTCGGTGTAGGATGGAAGATGAAACATTCAATTAATGACAGTGGAGACAGAACAGGATTGAAAATACCTGAACATTACTAACACTTCGGGTCATCATTTTTGCTAAATTATGGGTCCCGAACAAAAGTATGTAGGATTACAGGACTATATAAATATTGAATCATTCTCGTTGGGTATTGTTAAAGAAGTATAATGTATATTAAAATATCTATACTAGAAAAAGTGGTTCATACAGTAGGTGTCAAACTCGGTTATAATGAAGTAAAGGACCACACGTCAACTAAAGGTGGGTACAAAAAATCATATCATTAAACACACCATACTAGAAAACTGTGATACATATTATTTTAATCTCTACTAGGAGTAATTTGTTTGTTTTGGTGACTGTGGCCACTGTGAAAGCTACTATAGTGCTTCCAATTTAATTTGGTTAGTAATGTAAGAGGAAAACATTAAATTATAAAATCTGTGTTTTAAACGTCATGATCTCCGTGTATACCTGTAGCGAAAAACGGCGATGCGGCGGTTTCCTGCCACCGCGCCGCTTACTGATGTGCGGGTTGTCTCTCCGCAGCGTCTTGTTGCGCAAGATCTCCAGCTGGACGTACAATCTCTTCAGTTCAGCGCGAACTTCCTCTGAGGTGGGCTCCTCCTCACCCTCTGCGCCGAATCCTTCCGCAGGGCCGCGACGTGACACCTTGGGATGTAGTTACACGAGAGAGTTACGATCACTTATATATTTGATCACTGGAATTGAGTTCACAAATATAACCTAGACACGAAAGCGAAAGCTTTTTGCGATAACAAAAAGTAATAAATGTTCTATTATTGCAATATATAAAAATAATAACAATAAATATATATTTATCTATTAGGTACATTTAATATTTATTAAATAGGTATTCCCAATAGCATTCCATTTGTTACTTAGGTACTCTGTGGTGTTGTAAGACCGCAAGACCATAATTATTATCTGTCAATTATATTATTAAAAATGGTCGTATCGTTCTCGAACACAATAACTTGCCACATTGCACTTATAACTGGAATAATAACAGCAACCTGGAGACGGTCAAAAGAATCCGCTGGTTGCGGGAAGCATGACTTCAGGTGTTTTTCATACAATAAATTTAGGGTGAAAATGCCGGTAATTGCGTACGTTTTTATACGTGTTCGGTTGTTACCTCTTGCGCGAGCGAGCGCGCCCGGTAGCCGTGCCACAGGCGCGGCGCCAGCACGCAGGCCAGCGCGGCGCCGGCCGACAGCTGCGCGCGCAGCGCCGCCGACAGCGGCCAGCGCTCCGGCGCCGCGCCCGCCTCGCCCAGCGCCACCAGCCGCCACCACACGCCGCACACGATCTCCGTGCTCAGCGCCGCCGCCAGCCAGCCGCGCTCCTACCACACATATTATTATGTTACTACTACTACTACTTACTTTATACATTGATAACCAGTCTAAAAGTTCACCACCAGACCATTTTAAGTAGTATGTTAACAAATAAATAAACGAGGGGTAATCCAGTAACTGAAAAGCGGAAATCAGATTAGGTCAGTCACTCAATTTAAAACTGGTTTCCAGTTGCATTTAGTCAAACTGAAAACCGAAATTTGAGAAAAGGCTGGTGGAAAGTGAAAATTGTTTAAAATCCGGGCAGAATTACTTCCTCTCATTGCTTGTTGGTGTGTAAATCGTCAGCAAAATACAAACAAATACCTGGAATGGCACACTAGCGTTCCTGGAGGCGTGCGCGATGCGCAGGCCGGCCGCGAGCAGCAGCAGCTCTGCGCCGGCGGTCACGTGGTGCCAGGCGGCGCGCGCGCAGGCGCCGCCGGCCTCCTCGTCGCACGCCGCCGTCGCCGTGAACGCCGCCAGGTAGCACGTCGCTCCCAGAACCATCGCACCCACCACGCGCAACACCTGCACACGATAATTGACAAATTTATATCTGTTCATAATCACACTGTGCCTGTATTCCCGGCAGAATTGTAAAGTACGAGTATGTTTCCTACAACCAAACTTATGCTTATGAAGATCATAAGATCATGAATGGAGTGCCGATTACGCCTTCAGCATCATGCTCTCATCTCAAGGCTCATGCTGTTAACTCTTCATCATGAACATATGTGATCGTTTGACAGGTTTTCAAAAATTATACTTAGACACTGTCGGTAGGTAGGTATGTCAGTCAGATTCTGCGGTTAAATTGAAGTAGATTAGAGTATTTACAATCATCATTCTATCTCTGGAATCTATCCATATTCCGACAACGAAAATAGCCCAAATTGGTATCCCTAATGTCGAAACATTGCTTTTAAGTCTACCTCTGAATCCCTCGGCGTCCACCGATGTGCCTTCCTGGTGCGGAACTCGGCGAGCAGCACCCACAGACGCAGCACCACGGAGCCGTAGCACGTCACGAAGCCGAGCTCGCGCAGCCACGCGCCCGCTATGCAGCGCCACTTCGCCATCGATATGAACTGGGATGCAGCCTACAAATACAAACACTGCCATTGAAATTCAACGTAGGTAACTATTTGCGCCGTCGCGTCGTGCGACTTCCAAAAAGTAACTATTCTTTTCACACAGATAGGTTTTGGCCTTGGTTAGGATAGGGTCTTTTTGATATTACGTTCCGTTGAGATAATTCCCGAACTTTACGCCGGTGAAGCCGCGAGCAAAGGCTAGTGGGACTTGCAAAAATGGTGGCTGGCATATAATGACCCACGCAGTTAACGTGGTGAACTCGCACTCGGTTTGCCACGTTAGTTTCGCGGTTCATTCGCGGTGCTTAGCAGTGGACGGTCGGACTCAGTGAAGTTCACGTTGAAAAGCTCTACTAGTACTAACATACTTGGAGTAACCGATTAGCTTACGCGGAGGTGGCATTACTGTCTCTGTACCGATTACGATAACGAATAATCCCAATAAGTATTGTTTGTTTTTGTACGCAAGATAAGTAAAGCCATCCAGGGCAGATGATAATGATAGTGCATAGATGGAAACGAGTGCAAATACATAACGAAATATTTTATATATGGGATGTACTTGAAAAACAAAAGATCTTGGATAAGATTAAAATTATCGGCAAATGTATGAAATTTTCTAGATTGTCTGTGTTGCTGTGCTGTTCATTCATCTGTTGCAATGCAAACTCTTTTTAAGACATCTCTAATGCTTTCTTCGCCGAGGGCAAGGACAAAAATATTCGATCGGAAGAATACTTACGGAAGCATACATCAAGAAAGCGCCCAGAAGTACAACCTCCAGCACTGTCCACATTCCCACCGCTACTGCCTGCAAACATGAAATAAATACGGTTTTAGTACTCCGAGACGAGACTAAAAGACTAATTTCGATTGCATTGTTCAGCGTCGCAACATTACTTACTTTACATTTTCTTTTTTGGAATATAATGACGGCGGTAACGAGACAGAGCAGCATGCCGCCGACGTTGCTGGCGAGCACGGCCACGCGGTGCGAGTCCGTCAGGCACGCCGTGGAGTCGCTGCCCATGCCGCATGGCGTGCACGTCAGCGGACCCGAGTCGTCGGCCGCTATCGTGGCGCCACTAAGCCACCCGCTGCCGCCAGGGTTCCAATGATCAGCCTGGCACTTGCATCGATACTACAAAAAGATGGTTTACTTAAGAAACACCGCATTGGCGATAAGGATACACAATATCTTATAAATATTCATTAATCACCTCTATTCTCCGATCTGAAGATCCATACGATGGAGTGGCTTCACAATCTGTTGTAGCAGCGTCGCATAGAGGAGCCCCGCCGAGCCAATCGTGCATGGCCTCTTCACAAGGCAGGGCAGGCCACCGTCGGAATAGAGCAGCGGCAGATCTGGCCGGCCCTGACCCACGGGCCGCAGCCACCCCACCCCACCAGCCCTCGCCATCCTTGTCGCAGGAGAACCAGGCGTTTGACCACACCGCTGTGGTCGCATTCCACGCGGATGCCAACGTCCTCCAAAACTGACGTAGAGTGATAGAATTGTTTTGTTGGAAGACGACGAGGCGGGGCGGCTCCGCTATGTATAACACGCCGAGGTGCAGCTGCGGCGCGCCGAGCGCGACGGCGGCGGGCGGAGGCGAGAGTGGAGCGCGCGTGGCGGCGCGGGCCAACGCGGCGGCGCGCTCCTCGTCCGCCACGCCCTGCGCCACCAGCTCCACCAGCGCGCGCGCCGTGTGCATGGCTGCCGCCTCGTGCTCGCGAGCGTTCTACAATATTCGCATCACAAATTTTAACATGATAATAAAGATAATGTGCAGTTTTTAGGACATCAATTTATTTTATCTTATCTTTAGCACCTGGGCGAGCGGTGAAAATAGAGAAAACGCATTTTCACAGTTGACTTGACTTGACTTGAGGTTCTTAAAAAACTACAAAACCCTTGGCAAAACGTACTGTCCGCACAAAACGGCGACGTCATAAGAACTCAGACCAAATAAAAAGGTAAAAACTAGGAACTCTGCGAACAGAGAAGTGAGGCCGGTTACGTAAACATGTGCATTTATTGAGGCATAGTTTAATTGTAGTTTGATGTAAATGTGTGCGTGTGAGCGTGTATGAAAAGAGCGAGACGTAATTTGACGGGCCTCACTTTGCTGTTCCCAGAGATCCGTCTTTACCTTTTTGGTCTGAGCGTAAGAAATCAGAAAAGAGCTTTTTATGCATATAAAGCAAAAGTTTGAAACCGATTTTAAGTACGTACTGATGGCATAGGCGGTGTGTTTCTTAGCACGAGGGGTTCGCAGGCGGGCGTGGGGTGCGCGGGTGATGGGGCGGCGGTGGCGGCGGTGGCGGTGGGTAGCGGCGCGCGCGGCTCGGCCGGCGCGGCCGCTACGCACGCGCACCACGCCAGCGCCCACGCCGCCCACCGCACCTGCATCCTTCACCTGGCTAACCACGAACCCTGGAAACATTTACATTTCTGTTAGAGTAAGAGTAATTACGAAAAAAAAACAAATGACCGTCTTAACCAGTTTAATACCCAAACCCGGTGACAGACTCATCATCGATTTTTGCGACTCTAGAAACTGTCTTGGAAAATGGGACTGTATCTTAATATCTTAGATACTCTAAAGGCCGTCTTAAGATAATGACTAAAACATGACACGCTTCTTTAGAGGTAGAAACGGTGATACCTCCTGCAGTATTTCCCGGAAAAAATATACAAGCTAACTAATTAATTACAAATACTGTAAGGTACTCTAATGGAACATTGAAATTGGTGACGTTTCCGTCGTGCCTATATTATCTAACTCCAATCCATATTTTTTCACCCGACACCTAGATGCTGATGAAGATAAGAGCTTAAATAAAGGTTGATAGGATCTTCAATATCGATTGTATGGTTTGTTATTCGGTGCTCTTAGTGAACGTAAGATGTTGTTAAAATCAGCAGGCTTTATGTAAGCAAAACACAAACTATATTATATTGATGATTTAAATACCTTCGTTTTTGTTGTATTAAATTTTTGTATGGTTTTTAGCATATTTTTAGTAACTTTGTCTGAATGCAAGAAAACACAGTGTAATCGGCATGTAAGAAAATTCCCTGAGGGTTTTCTGTTTGGAACATCTACTGCGGCATACCAAATCGAAGGAGGCTGGAATGCAGACGGTAAGTATGTCAATTATATTATTTATATTAATTACAATCCAAAATAATGTCATTAACAAACTGAATGATACCCATTCCAGGTAAATCCGAAAACATCTGGGATCACATGACTCATTCTGATCCTTGTGCAACAGTCGACTGCTCGAACGGAGATGTCGCTGGCGACTCGTATCACTTTTACAAAAGAGACGTCGAGATGATGAGGGAATTAGGAATAGATTTCTACAGGTTCTCTATATCATGGTCTCGTATTCTGCCTACCGGCTTTCCCGATTATGTAAACGAAGCTGGAGCTCAACATTACAGCGACTTTATTGATGAAATGCTAAAATACAACATTGAGCCAATGGTGACGCTGTATCACTGGGACTTGCCGCAAAGGCTTCAAGACTTGGGAGGATGGGCTAACCCACAGATAGCCGACTGGTTCGCGGATTATGCACGCGTTGTCTTTGGATTATACGGAGATAGAGTAAAGTATTGGTCAACAATAAACGAACCAAAAGCAGTCTGCTATCAAGGCTACGGCTCTGATACCAAAGCACCAAGACTGAATGTCAAAGGAGTGGCCGAGTATATGTGTGCGAAGAACCTTATGTTGGCTCACGCAAATGCTTACCATATTTACGATCAAGAATTTAGACCAAAATATAATGGTTCTATCTTCATATCACTGAGTGCTCAGTTTTACGAACCCGAAAGTGACACGGACATTGAGGCTGCCGATGTATCAAATGAGTTTGAGGTATAAAAACTTAGGTATATCATCCGTATAGTGCATTCCATGACTACCGAATTTCACATTACGTATAGGTATTACACGATCACCTGTGGGCTGTGACAGATTTTCTTACATAATGTTTGTTGCACCAATAAAACTATGCTAATTAATCGAGATCGGTATTTTTTATCAGCTTTGTCCTCAATGAAACACGCATTCCTTTGTCATGCTTGGTCTTGAACGTATTGATATAATAGGTGCATTTATGATTTATCTATTTCAGTGGGCCGCTTGGGCACATCCGATATTTTCTGAAACCGGAGACTTCCCAAAACGCTTTAAAGAAAAAATTGCAGCTAAAAGTGCAGAACAAGGTTTCTTCAGATCACGATTGCCCGAATTCACATCGGAAGAAGTAGAATATGTCAGGGGGACCTCTGATTTCTTCGGCCTAAATCACTATTCGACTTATTTAGTATACAGAAATGAGTACGAAGTAGGCCGATATGATATACCATCATTCAACGACGACCGAGGAAATGTGCACTATCAACCTGATCACTGGGAACATGGCGCGTCGGATTTCCTTAAGGTACTGTCCTAAATCCAACTTTTAAATTGTTCAAAGGTCCTGTCAAGTGTCACCAAATTACATAGTCCTTTTATACCACAGGTTGTTCCATGGGGCTTCTACAAACTGTTGACTAAGATTAGGAAGGATTTCAACAATCCCACTGTGATCATAACCGAGAACGGATACTCGAACCACGGTGGTCTAGATGACGATGACCGAATCTCTTACCAAAGACGATACCAAAGCGCCATGCTCGATGCGATTGACGAGGGCTCTAACATCATAGGTTATTCAATCTGGAGTCTTATGGACAACTTCGAGTGGATGCAAGGATACACGTGAGTTTTTAAATCCAAGAAGAAGTATTTCATAGTTAGTGCTTCATTACTAGGTTACAGTTTTAGCAATAACGCTTCTGTCATTTGATTAAAAACCAATATTTTAAGTCACTTAATATTGTTTTAGTGAACGGTTCGGGCTGTACGAGGTGGACTACGAGAGCCCCGAACGCACGCGCACGCCGCGCAAATCTGCCTTCGTGTACAAGCAGATGCTGCGCACGCGCGCGCTCGACTATTACTTCGAGCCCAACACCACCCTCATGACCATCGACGAAGGACACTAGTTCATAATCAAGATGTGATCAAAAACTGATTTGAAATTTATGTCTTTTGAACTACACTTTCTGTTTGTGATTGACCGAGTGTCGTATGAAAATAAATGATTGGAAGAAATCCTTTGTTCCTTCGTCTATATACGTCATTTAGCATTGCTACATAATCAGATATGCAGATTCACCTTCTTTTTGTAAATCCTCTTGACATCCGTAAGCCTCATTCGTCTTCGACAATCAAATATCTTCATATAGGCTAAAGATGCTAAAGTGGTTGGTGTTTTGCCTAGGTCGTTTCTTGTTAAATTAACGTAACTGCACTGCAGTTTCAGAAGTAGACGAAAATTCAGGATCTCAATCTTAGAAGCCGAACTTGCGGCTAAATATCCCTGGTAGACCTAATTGACCAAAGCTTTGCTCACGCACGTACAAATGCAATGTTTGTAAAATTACTGTCATGTACACGACTTTATGGCTTCGTAAAGAGAGATGTCTAGACGTTATTGATTTTACTTATGATTTCGAATTCATACTAAGGAATGGAAATGAAGAGTTTCCGGCCTTACTTGTAGTCAAAAGTTCCATGACGTTTATGAAATCTATCGATCCACTGAAAGTAAACGATGAGAAAACAAGGACCACCACTGCACTGTGCTGTTCAGTATACTGTGTCAATATGAACTATGATACCAAAATACGGTACGTGATCGCGAGGAGTATATTTTATCTATGGGCGGAAACATATATAGTGAAGTTGAACAAGATAAAAAGTTCCAAAATTGTTTTGGTTACCGAGTGAAGATCTGTGCCGCAGCAGTGGGAAAGTTAAAGGCTGATCATGCTACCAAGGCAATTTGTAAGAAATCACACGTCACGTATTATCTGACGAAAGAACGATCTTGTACAAATATAACCGAACAAAACAAACGCAAGAGAATTTATTGATATCCGCAGTATCCGCTGCAGAAACTATTTTTATTCGCATTGTTGCTCACTATCAACCGTCTTCGAAATAATCTGCAACGTCCCGTGTGAATTGGTAAATGTAAGCAGTAGAGAGGCGTTTATCATACTTTTAATCTTTATGATGTATTCCAAATAAGTCACGCGGCAATGCGCAAAGGTAGCCCGCGAAATTTCATACACGCGGGCCCAGTGCGATTTGGTAGATGTCACATGCATTTTAATCGAAATAACGGATATTATTTCACAATTAGGTACCATACATATATTTAGGTACGATTTGTGTCATCTACCTGAAGACTCACACCGCTAATTAGTCCAGCCCAGCACTACACGTATAGTTGCGTTTATAGTTTTTGTCTTATAAGGTTTAAAATATGTATTAGTATATTATTGTTGTTAAATATTATTTTGTGTATTTTATCTATGGTTAGTTGCCTGATAATAAAATGATTATTATTATTTTATCAGAGCTGGTTTAATTAGCTGCATAATTTTATTAAAGGTGATAAAACAAATGATGTTCCATAAATACGAATCCTCCCCCTCGAAGAAAAACAATTTAAAATTACACGTGACAAATACAAGGAACTCTTTACTTTTTCAACAAATAAAATTAAAAGTTACTTGCAAACAACGCTATATTGGCTGTTTATTATCTAAAACCAAAATCGATATTTGGCACCCGACACTTAGATGAAGATAAGAATATCTTCAATAAATGTTTATCGATTGCTATTTTGTTGTTAGTCAGTCGGATAAACGTACGTAGGATGTTGCTAAAATCTGCAGGTTTCATGTAAGTAAACTTTTAAATTATATTATGGCATTTAAATACCTTTTTTCTTTCAAAATGATTATATATCATTTGTTTTCAGATTATTCTTGTTTTCGTTGACGGAATGTAAGACTACGCAAAATGAGCGACATGATGGTAGAAAATTCCCTGAGGGTTTCCTGTTTGGAACATCCACTGCGGCATACCAAATAGAGGGAGGCTGGGATGCAGACGGTAAGGATATCAGTGAATTATGTAAATTATGTTAGAGCAATATGTTTAGTAATTAACTATAATACAACTGTTTCCAGGTAAATCTGATAACATCTGGGATCACATGACTCACAATGATCCTTGTGCGACAGACGACTGCTCGAACGGAGATGTCGCTGGCGACTCGTATCACAATTACAAAAGAGACGTTGAGATGATGAGGGAATTAGGAGTAGATTTTTATAGATTCTCTATATCATGGTCTCGTATTTTGCCCACTAGTTTTCCCGATTATGTAAACGAAGCTGGGGCTGCATATTATAGCAACTTAATTGACGAAATGCTGAAATACAACATTGAGCCGATGGTGACGCTGTATCACTGGGACTTGCCGCAAAAGCTACAAGACTTGGGAGGATGGGCCAACCCACAGATAGCCGATTGGTTCGCGGATTATTCGCGCATAGTCTATGGACTGTACGGTGAAAAAGTTAAGTATTGGATTACAATAAATGAACCAAGGGAGATCTGCTACCAAGGTTACGGAGCGAATACTAAAGCACCTAGAGTAAACATTAAAGGTATCGCAGAATATATGTGCGCTAAACACATTGTGATGGCACACGCCAAGGCTTACCATGTTTATGATCGAGAGTTCAGACCAAAATATAATGGATCCATTTTTATAGCTTTGAGCGCAGAACTCTTTGTACCAGAAACCGACAAAGATATTGAGGCTGCCGAAGATGGTAATCAGTTTGAGGTATGAAAATATTAGTAACTTTTGTAAATTAAAACTATTGTAAATGGGTGGCTATGTACCATTCAACGCAATATTCCCGATGTGTAATACCGATGTTTTATTCCAGTGGGCCATTTATGCTCATCCGATATTTTCCGAGACTGGAGACTTTCCACCAGTCGTGAAAGAAAAAGTAGCAGCTAAAAGTGCAGAACAAGGTTTCTTCAGATCACGCTTGCCCGAATTTACACCAGAAGAAGTAGAATATGTAAAGGGGACCTCTGATTTCTTTGGTCTAAATCACTATTCGACTAATTTGGTGTACAGAAATGAGTCAGTTATTGGGCTTTATGAAATTCCGTCATTCTACGACGACCTGGGAAATGTACACTATCAACCTGATGACTGGGAACGTTCTGCGTCGAGTTTCCTTAAGGTAATTTTATATGATATCTTTTAAAATTTAATATATTTGATGTGAACCTTTTTCTAACTACTTGCTGTTTACTTCAGGTTGTTCCATGGGGTTTCCACAATATCCTGACCAAAATCAGGGATGATTACAACAACCCAACGGTGTTTGTAACCGAGAATGGCTTTTCAAACTATGGAGGTCTAGATGACGACGACCGGATCTCTTACCATAGACGATACCTCAACAACATGCTCGACGCGATAGAGGAGGGTTGTGATGTCAGAGCTTACTCTATCTGGAGTCTGATGGACAACTTCGAGTGGATGCGAGGATATACGTGAGTTCTTAAATAGAAAACTCACAACCATTATCTACGTAACGTACAGTTAATCAAGCTATTTGGTTTACGTTTGTATAATGTAATGTAATTTGCATGTTAAAATGTAAACCAAATATCTTGGTCGACCGTACATCATCAAATCACACGATCATCAGTAAAGTCCTGAGTCAAGTTGCGGTGAAGATTTACTAAATGACGTTTTTGTCGAATAATTGCTAGGATATCCATTTGCTCTACGAGATATATTTAATGAAGGTGTTGGACATATAACTACCAGGCCCGGTGGCACCAAACAAGTCGATTCCTGCCGGCTTCCCTTCGGCAATAAGGCACTCTACAAACTACAGCGACACAATTAATCATCATCATCATCATCAGCCTATAATGTTCCCACTGCTGGGACGCTGCCTCCTCTCAATAAGAGGGAACATAATTAATAAATATTCTTAATAAATACAACATCACTCTCTTGCCCTTATCCCAATTCATTTGGGATCGGCGCAGCATGTCTCCTTCTACCAGTCTTAATAAAATGTTATTAAATAAAGCCTTTATTTATTGCATGGGAATTCCATATGATTCCATTTAAAATATGTTTCTGTCGTATGTTCCAGTGAGCGGTTCGGGCTTTACGAAGTGGACTACGAAAGCCCCGAGCGTACGCGCACGCCGCGAAAGTCTGCCTTCGTGTACAAGCAGATGCTGCGCACGCGCTCGCTTGACTGGCACTACGAGCCCGACACTACCCTCATGACCATCGACGAAGGACACTAATACATGACATACGATAGAATACTCATACTTTTTAAAATAAATGTTATCAGTAATCTTAACAGCTTCAAGCTTGTCATTTGATTTAAAACTTGTACGTGACCATATCGTAATGTATCGTTTCAAATTCTAGTTCATCGTGCTGAGGACCATAGACACAAAGTGACGATATCGATGATCGAGACCGAAAAGTTTAGTTCAGTCGTGTACTCGTGTTGGAACTCTTTGTAGAAATATGAAACGCTTTACAACTTACGTAGGTCCTCCTGAGAAGTCCAAAATTTCGCAGCAGTCTTAACTTGCTGACTAAAGGACACTACTTAAACTCAAATAAATATAACTTGGTCTGATTGTGACCCGTGATTTTTATAAGAAAAAAATGCCCGCTAAGTGCGAGTCCGTAGCACTCAACAATATACATAATAACAATTCTTTTAACGCTCATTCCTATATATCAATTTACCCACAACAGCAAAACTATTTTCTTCCATTAATGAAAAACAAAGTTACTCTTACAGTTTTTTACTCATGTGGTTTTACGAAAAAAACCCGGAACTCAAAAACGAAGTATCAAATCTTATTCAAACAGAATTAAAAGCGTACAGATCTTATCAATCATTAGTGTCCGATCGAAGGTTCGGCTTCGGCCACCTCCGGCAAAACAATACCCTAAATGTCGATTCAAAATTTTAAAAAAAAAACAGGAATGTTTACAATTTTTTAAATTAAGAAACTACATTTATTGCGAAATCTGTACACAAGACAGATATTGCGTAATAAATATCAACAACCTTAGAATCATAGAAGTTTTTATTTTTTTTATACTTTAGGGAGCTTTCTTTACTCCAGGATTTCCATTAGATATGGGTTTGTTTTTTTCCTTATGTTAGGTGATTTTCACGAAAATTCTAAATATCTCTTTTTCTATTCCATATTTTTTCCTAAGTTTAACGCGTAAATAAACGTTTGTTGTACCGCCATGTAAAGACAAGTCAGAGGCCCATGGGCGGAATAAAAACTCTGACACCAGGTTAGGCACTAACCACACGAAAAAGAAAGTAGGTGCACTACAGGTGCACTACATATATGGCAGTCAAAATATCTTACAAGCTGTATAGTGAAACGCTTGCTATTAAGTTCCAGCCCCTACTACTTGGTTTTGGTTCCAGAGGGGCTTGTGGGACTACCTACATGCCTAATCATTTCTTAAATATCTTTTTTAACAGGGACACTTTGTTGGTGAAGGTAAAAAGTTACCTTAAATTATTATATTAAGGCGACTACAGGAGCTAAATTAGCAAGTCTATTTGTGGTGGTTCAAACTTCGTTTGAAATACTGTTAGAATAAGGTTCTAATCAGCTTGCACTACAAAGTGGTTGTTACGTCAGACACTGCGGGACCTAATAGTGCGAAATGAGTGTTTTTTTGCGATTTACAAAAAATCTATTGATGGGACTAAAAAAGTAAAACACTATGATGCTAATATGTTGATTGTAGAATTATTTGCCAAAAAATCAGAATGATCGCATGTATTTTAGTATGGTTTTTACTCATTAAAAGAAATTTTTAGAAATAAGTTCGTGATTTTTTTCTATCGAATAAAATTAGTTGTATTATGTTTTCAAAACACTATCGTACTAGCTTAGATCCTGAAAAATATCATATATTTTTCTGGTTTTGTTTCTTGCAGTGAAGCACATGTTTTTTTGCATTATAAAACTCGCGTTTAGCTCATGTAGTCGCCTTAAGAAAAAGTTTTGGAGTTTGCAGCCTGATGCCAACAAGGTGATTCGATCCAGTCATTTATAGTTTAGCTATTCATCCTAATATCCAACAATTAAATTCAAAATTCGTGAACGTGTGGTATTTAGATGACGGACCCTAGAAGGCGACGTCGACACCTTTTTTAACCGACTTCCAAAAAGAAGCGGTTATCAATTCGCCAGTTTTTTTTTATTTTTTGTTTCTATGTTCAGCCTTTTTTTCGCCAATTGTGAACCGATTTCGATAATACTTTTTTTTTGTTTGGAAGAAAATTACTTCGCGGTGGTCCCGTTTAAATTTGGTAAAGATCTGATGGTGATCTTCGGAGAAATACAATGGAACTCTTCAATTATAGACAGCAAATAGGTCGTGATTGCTGGAATCGCTTGGATGTTTGTTGTTTTCACAACATCATAACATATCATCACGCCTGTATGCTCTGAGGGGGTATGCAGATGTGTACAGTACACCCACATTTCGACAGTTTCGTATGTTAGGTTCCATTTTATTGGGGATAAGCCTATTACCATGACATGTATTGTTAACAATATGAAATAAATGACTGCTCGTTGGTCTAGTGGTGGCGACTACTCAGCATGAGGTCCTGGGTTCGATTCCCAGGTCGGGCAAAGTGTTATTGGATTATTCCGTCAGGAATTTCTCAGTAGCAGCCGCGGAGTCTGGATTTGCGCCGGCGCTCGCCCCCTATTACATGGGAATTAAACATAACTGGCGAAATGTGGGTGTAGGTACTATTGGGTACACCTCAGCCCAACTCTTCGGGGATTACAGGCGTGATGTTATGTTATATTAAAATAAATGTATAGCTAATGTTTGTATAGAATATTACAACTAAAAATGGAAAAACAAAACTATTTTGCACCGACTAGTCGAAGACTCAGTCGGTGACTTCTGTGTGTTTGATTCAGTTTCTTTGCCACCGTCTTCTGAAGCTAAAGTTATTTTTAACTTTTTTGTGTTTCTGAAGTCAGTTTCATTTTTTTTAGTTTTTAAAGATTACAATTACCCAAGAAACAGTTTCAATCCAATCCGTCGGTCTAGAATTTAAACCCTCTAAATATGTTTTTTTTTGTTTCTGTTGGCTACCAACAGACAGGTCGACTGTCTGTTGGTCCTTGAAAACTATAATACAATAGCTCCAAGTAACATTTTTTTTAAAGTTCCCTGCTCCTGCTAGTTCTCCTATTTTAGAAGACAGTTTTTCATCACTTTTTGACGATTTGTTTTTACATTTTAATAATATTTCGGATAGACTCTCCCAAATTAATTTAAGTACATACGGCATTTACATTCACCCTTCTAAAGAGATTGTTATTTTGGCCAAATTTCATGTATTTTACCTATGTGACTTAAGTACCATAACAAACTGTTTCCATCTGCTCATCTGGTACTTTTTATTTGGTGTACTGTCAAACAAAGATAATTGTGCGTGACAGCAAATAAGCAATCCACCAAAGAGAGGTGATAAAGTGATAAAGCGCAAGAGATAATAGATTAATCTTGACCTTTGTTCGCGATTTGCTTTGCTAGTGATTCTTATGCAACTAACGTTTGGTTAGAAACTTCGAATTATGGCTTGGTGGTTCAGCTGGTTATGTTTTTCTGGCATTTCCTTCGACAGATAATCAGCTTATACCTTCGTTAACTCAATCTTTAAAAATTAAGATCAAAATGGACAATGCTACTTAAGAGACACATTTAGTGGCAGATAATTATGATAGGATTTCCACGAACGCGCACTTTCACAAGCTCGACAGTATAATCTCTACTTGGATAGTGATCAAAGTTAGTAATGTTTGCATGCAGGGTTGTGTTTATTATCTATCATCCGATGTCCAAATATGTCACCCCACCTAGATAAAGATATTCAATAAATGTTTACCGATTGCTATTTTGTTGTTAGTCAGTCTCCAACGCCAAAGCAGGATGTTGCTAAAGTCTGCATTATTTATGTAAGTAAAGGACTATCTTCACTCTTCTCACACTTCTATAAATGTTTAAATCGGTGTTTTTTTCAGATTATTTTTATTTACGGTGTCAGAATGCAAGACAAAGCAAAATGAGCGACATGATGGCCGAAAATTCCCTGAGGGTTTCCTGTTTGGAACATCCACTGCGGCATACCAAATAGAGGGAGGCTGGGATGCGGACGGTAAGTAAATAAATTGGACAATACACACAGCGCCATCTAAGCAACGAGGCTTGTGTCGTGAACACCAGATAGTTGATATACTACATAGATACTTTTTGTTTGTAAGTATGTACTTACAAACATCCATGACTCGGAAACAAATGTCCTTGCTCATCACAGAAACATTTGCTCCTTCCGGGATTCGAACCCGAGACCCTAAGAACGTAAAGCAGCCTCACTACCGCTGCGCCATTCGGGTCATCAAGTATAAATACAAATAAATTGTAATTATGTTACAATTACATAATTATTCAGAAATAATTAACTACAATTAAATTGTTTCCAGGTAAATCTATAAATATTTGGGATCATACGACGCACACTGATCCTTGTTCGATAGACGACTGTTCAAACGGTGACGTTGCTTGTGACTCATATAACAAATACAAAAGAGATGTCGAAATGATGAGGGAATTAGGACTCGATTTCTACCGATTTTCTTTATCATGGGCTCGTATTCTACCAACCAGTTTTCCTGATCATATTAACGAAGCTGGCGCTCAATATTACAGTAACTTAATTGACGAAATGCTGAAATACAACATTGAGCCGATGGTTACGCTGTATCACTGGGACTTGCCTCAAAAACTCCAGGAATTAGGAGGGTGGACCAACCCACACGTAGTCGACTGGTTCGCGGATTATGCGCGCATTGCCTTCGGATTGTACGGAGATAGAGTAAAGTATTGGGTAACAATGAACGAACCCAGGGAGGTCTGCTACCAAGGTTACGGAGCGAATACTAAAGCACCTGCACTGAATATCAAAGGTGTGGCCGAGTATTTGTGTGCCAAAAACCTTCTAATGGCTCACGCTAAGGCTTACCATATTTATGACCAAGAATTTAGACCGAAATATAACGGTTCTATATTCATATCTCTAAGTGCTCAATTTTATGAACCAGAAACCGAAAAAGAAATCTTGGCTGCCGATGAAGCGAATGCGTTTGAGGTATGCAATCCACTCTGATTTACAAATATTTATATTACTAGCTTTTGTTCGCAGCTTCACTCGCGTCACGTTGTGGTCAGAAATTATCCCATAGGACCGATTTTAATATAAACTATGACACCTGAGGATAATGTAGCTTCCCATTAAGGAAAGAATTTTCTAAAGCGGATTAAAAATTCCGAAGATTACTCCCTTTATCCCTTTAAGCAAGATACTACTTACATATAACCACATCTATTTTCTTGTCTGTTCCAGTGGGCCATTTATTCTCACCCAATATTTTCTGCCACCGGAGATTTCCCACCAATTGTGAAAGAAAAAGTAGCAGCTAAAAGTGCAGATCAAGGTTTCTTTAGATCACGATTGCCGGAATTCACACCGGAAGAAGTAGAATATGTAAAGGGGACATCTGATTTTTATGGTCTGAATCACTATTCGACTTATTTGGTATATAGAAATGAGTCAGTAGTGGGCCGATACGACGTACCATCGTTCTACGACGACCTGGGGAATGTGCACTATCAACCTGGTCACTGGGAACATGGCGCGTCCAGTTTTCTAAAGGTTTTTTCTTTTAAATTTTTGATAAAAGAATGAGAGAAGAAAATCAGACTAATTTACTAAACGGTCGTATTTAACCTACTGCAGGTTATTCCATGGGGATTCTACAAGCTGTTGACGAAGGTCAGGGAGGACTACAACAACCCTGCGGTGATCATCACCGAGAACGGCTACTCGAACTATGGCGGATTAGATGACAATGACCGGATCTCTTACATTCGAAGATACCTGAGCGCCATTCTTAATGTTATAGATGAGGGTTCTGACGTGAGAGCTTACACTGTCTGGAGTCTTATGGACAACTTTGAGTGGATGCGAGGATATACGTGAGTTTTTGTGCTGATTATAACTAATCACCCCCAGTGATTTAACCCTCTATTGAATAAAAATTTGAGTCAAGGTGTTAGATAACTATTACAGACACCATAAAGTGTTGATTTATTTTATTTGTTGATCCTACCAAATTGTGTATCAATTCAAGGATGATTTATTCGTTCCAGTGAGCGGTTCGGACTGTACGAGGTGGACTACGAAAGCACCGAGCGCACGCGCACGCCGCGCAAATCTGCCTTCATGTACAAGCAGATGCTGCGCACGCGTACGCTCGACTGGCACTACGAGCCTGACACCACCCTCATGACCATTGACGAAGGACACTAACACATGAAACACTATAGAAAATACTCATATTTATACAATAAAAGCTTGCCATAATCTTTACGTCTTACAGTTTGATCCTCTTCTGGAATAGCCTTATGTAATAATGGGACGCAGCAATCCTGTACTTATTCAATACCTATTATTCTGATTTTTTTTTTAAGTACTTGCTCTGCTGACTTCTGTTCAAAGAAAAAATTAATCGAAGATTATTTTTATATTTTTCAAAACAAGAACACAATATTATTGCATTCAGAAATTCATTACTTATGCTTCATGAATGAAAGCGTGAGAGCGGGGTCATAGATTCATTGATGGATATTGATTGTTATAAATAGGCAGAAAACTTACACTTCATAAAATAACAGTTGGTTACAACTTAGGTATACCCACTCAAGTATTTTTCCTTAATCACAAAATCTACCGGTAACCAAACAAAAACAATTATCGTCTTTTTGGAATTTTTGATGATCTGTCAAAACAAACTTAAGTAGGTTCTTACATAATCTTGATAAAATGCAAATAAACGAAAACACTCAAGTAAAGTTAAGCCTACGGTGATACTGATAAATGATTATTATACACGTATATGGTGGATAATTTTATCCAAATTCTATTTACTTTATCTGGAGCGTGCCTTTCCGGAGACCAGTTACAGATGAGGTTCTAAACTGTATCTCCTAATAAATATTTTATAAACGCGCTGTTACTAATATCTAAAATATTGAATCACGTGAAACATTGTTCATCTCTCGATTGACGTCGATGGAACGATCGTGGGTAAATATATCTAAACATATAAATAAATCCGCAAGTAAATTGATAGGTATGAGTAGATTAGTACACTTTGATACAAGTGGAGAAAGTTTGTTATTGCATTCGAGGCGGAATTAACACCCGAGCCGATAACTGCAATAACAACTGTCCACGTGTATCAAACGACGTTTTTCAATACACTTTTGAAGAAATAAAATAAAAGAACGAAGAATATTTTTGTCATGAATTATTAGGAAACTGTGATTTTAATTTTCCTTTTTTTTGCGCGCTTTGCTTTCACCAGGTTGAAGGAGAAGCAAAGGTATGAAACCGTTAAACAGCCTAATTTATAGAGGGTGGAATTTTGTAATGCCACCTGGAGGGAAAGTACTCTTAATACTGCAGATAGAAAATTTTACTCAAAGAAAACATTCCTTTATTTTTGAATAGAAATCAAACTGCATTCAAAGATTTTCGAAAATTCTCTTCTCCCACACCCGGGAATCGAACGGGCTAAAATCTGAAAAAATTATACCCTTTACTTTTATTGCATCGATCGTTAGGGTCAATTATAAGGATGAAATCTCTCTAACAAACATGATAAATTAAATGAAAGGAAAACCAGGAAATCTTAAATTAATTTAAAAATGGTAAACTAACTAATTAGTTGCTCGAAATGGGCTCCATTCTCTTGGATACACAAATTAATTCTTTTAACGAATTCATTTCTAGTAACCTTTAACAAAGTGTTGTGGTGAATATTATAAATCGTATTCTGAACTTCAACTCTCAACTCGTTGTCATTCGCATAAGATTTCATGTCAATTTGATTTTTTACATATCCCCACAAAAAAAAATCTAATGGATCTGGCGATCTCGCAGGCCATCTGATTGTGCCGTTTGTACCAATCCAGGTATAAAAATGGTTATTAATGTAGGCAGTAGTGATTCTGCTGTTATGTGCTGGAGTGCATCTTGCTGTAGAATTATTTGGTTTCGCTCTTCCTCGGGGAAACCATTTAACTCGTTTCTTAAGAGATCCAGTATTTCAATATACTTGACAGTGTTTAAATGATCTTCGTACACGTGGACTAACACTACATTATTTCTCATAATTCCGCACCAAACGTTGAAAGAAAATCTTACTTGATTGTTAGTTCCATGAACTTTTTTTTTTTTTCTTTTTGGGACAAGCCCGCCACACTGTTCCCAAACCACTGTAACTCCTGAAAGCCAGAATCAACAGTGGCGACCACCAGAAAAGCGCCGAGACAATGAAGATCGACGAAGTCCTAGAGAATGAATTTAACTGTCTTGGATCCCGCAACGAAATTAATCAGAAAAGTGTAGTGGAGGAGTAGGAAAAAACCGTAATTTCCACTTCCCTCCATTTCAGCAGGAGACAGAACGAAACAAGGCCAATAGGCACAAAGGGACGTTTACAACTGGGATAGGCCCAGTTGCCTAGCACCACGGATAAATATTAACATTAATAGGTCCTAAGTTGTGAGCTGTTATATTTGATTCCAATAATAGGAATGGCAAAAACGCTTGAACGCACGGATGTTTGTTCTAGTTTCACAAGGTCTGTATAGTAAATAACTCCGGATGTAACCTGTACACTATCCAACATAATGTTGCGTTCATTCTGCCAAAGACTGCACTCTCATAAAATGTGATGTGCTGATTGTTCATATTCGCAGTCAGATGTGGAACATTGACAAAAAGGCGAGTCAACAAGCTTGAAGGAAAATAATTTACTCTTAAAGTTACCATGACCGGTGAGAAATTGGGCAACACAGTGATCAACCTCCAACCATGTCCTGGCCAGCCGTTCACGAACAGATGGAAAGAAGTGGTGGAGGTGTTGGCCCTTGATGGAATTATCCCACCTACCTTGCCATTCAGACAAAAGTTCCTCCCAGACGTCGGTCTGTGTTTGAATAATCTAGCAATCTTAACACGGTCACGTAGGGTTAAAAAGTCTGCGTCCGTGAACTCACGTGCGTTATAGTACATTGCAGCCCGTCGCTACACTTGATCAACTGGAAGTACACCTGCAAGTACCGGTAAGGCTTCAGTACTAACCGTCCTATACGCTTTGCATAAGAATATCAAAGCCAAACGCTGGCTTTGAAGCAATTTACGTCGTGCCGCTCCTATGCTATCCTCCTATCCTATTTTAAAAACAAAATTTCATCCCCCTTTTCACCCCCTTAAGGATTTAAATTCTAACAACACAGTTGCGTTAACTTCCAACCATACGCGTAGAATAGTACATACCCTAGGGATGAAAGTATCTTATTTAGTCCCGAGACGGGGTTTGGTGCCCGAGCGAAGCGAGGGCGCTAATACATAGTTCGAGGGACTAATTAAGTCTTTAACCCAAGGTAAACTGTGCTTTTCATTACGAATACAAGGAAAATAAAAATAAAAACATTCAATCAACAAATGAAGATCGGACCACGGAAGACCGTTTTCCCGCCTATTTTGCTTTTTTTCTGTGACCGGCCAGCTATTCAGCCATTACCTATTTTTCATTTTCATCATCGAAAAATTGGTAAATATTTTGCCCAAATCTATGTTATTTTAAAGAAATAGTTGAAACTTAATTATAATAAAGTTATTTAAAAAATATATATTCTCTAATTAATACTTAATTGTATGGTATTTGAATTTTACATTGTGGCTGTATAGAAAGTTGGAACATGGTTCAATAGAAAAATGGACTATTTTTTTTTATGATTTGACAGCTGTCAGTTGAAAACGATTGTCCCTAGGGCTGAAAAGTATTACTTTCAACCCGCTCCTCAGGCAACTTCAGACCTACTTTCAGAGTATGAGTAATGAAAAATATATTTTGTGACTTTTACTTCGAAAATTAAGGACTTTCCATACACAACTTCATCCCCTTTTTTAACATTTTGGGGGTGGAATTATCAAAAACGCTGAGACCCGTATAAATTAATATTCAATCGTCAGCCTAAACACAAAATTTTAAGATCCTAACTTTAAAACTGACGGACTTTCATACAAACTTTCATCCCCTATTTAACTCCCTTAGGGGTGAAATTTCAAAAAAAATCCTTTCTTTTCCTTGTCTACATTATAAAGGTGTGCTGTGCAAAATTTCAGTTCTCTAGGTCCAAGGGCTTGGGCTGGGCGTTGATCGCAGGATCGGAACGGTGCGCCGTTCATAAATAAATGTATTTATTATAAAATTTTAAAAATTTTAAATATATTTTTCATTATTCACTCGAAAATAAAAGAATGAAAACATTTTTTTCGTAACGACGTAAAATTATAGACTTTGCGGTGCATTACAGACTGGCCACAAATTGTAAACTCAACCTTTTTCAAGTTTCTTCGGCCAGTAGGCAGAAAAAATAGATTCAAATTAACACAGGTGAATATTGACGTCAGATACTCATTTTTATTTTATTTTTACTCACTGTGGTTGAAATGTTTCCTAAGATTCTCGTGTTAATTTGTAACAAAGTACAGAGGGCTGTTTATCGTGCTATTCATCTTTATGATGGAAAATGTAAAAGACCTTCGCAGCAATGCTACTAAACTGGCTTAACTTTACTGTTTTACAGTCATTTTATACGAACAAGGTAACTGAAAGCCATTTTCCTGATATAACTCACTGTACAATATCTTCTCACGTTTAGCTTCGGTTTTCTTCAACACTCACGTTCATGAATAAATTAAGAAGTAGGTACCTACTTTGGATTATAGGAAAACATGTGACGTGCAAAATAAGCTTATCCATTGATAAGTATTTCCTGAAAACGCCTTTCTAACATGGTCTATTAAGATTTCAAGACAACTAGGGAACTGATAAAACAATGGTGTCGATTCCGTTGTGAACAAACTAAACTTAATTTAGGCTATTGCTATCTTTTTCTCTCTAATAAAACGAGAAAGAGACGGACGTAATTTAGAGCTGTCAAATTTAATTGGAACTAATATTTCCATACAAATGAAGGGTGCACGTAAAAACATGTCGACTAAAAACACGGTGAAGCGCAAGGCTTAAACAAGTTTGACATCTCTAACTTAGTTCATAGCCGTCTTTTTCTCGCACTGCCTTTTAGTAAAAGATAGCAATAGCCTAAATTAAGTTTAGTTTGTGTACAACAGAATCGACACCATTGCATGATAGCTTTACCAGAAACACTCTTATTTTACTTTTGACAGCAACATAAGTATCTCATCGGCATCCAAACAACACGATGAAGGATCACAGTAATTTAACAGTGATGCAAAATCAATCAATGGTAAAAATATATATGAAAGCACACTGACTTATATTCCCTTATTGGTTTTCTTCTACTTAGAAGAAAGAAAACGACCCTTATTGGTACCATATCGCTGACTTCAAAACTGTTTCTTTCTGTTATAGCTTAATTTTCTTACGTTTTTACTTAGTTTTTCCCATAGAGTACAGTAATCGATAAGGTAAGGGGCAGCTCAATAAATAATTGGTGTAAGGAAAACCAATCACGTTTAAAAAAAATACTTTTAAATATTTATAGGCTAGTTAATTACGTACCACAACTATAGCTGGCCTTTATTTAAAACTTATTTGTTATATCAGCTGAGTGCGTACTTGGATAGTTGGATAAGTTTTATGTGGCGAGAGAAAGGGCCTCGTGAGTGTGACTTCAAAGTTGACGGCCGCGGGTAATTTAATAAAATTCGCAGAGGCCTAAGTATTCAGCTTGATTCAATTTAAAATGCGATTTCACAATGTTACTTTCGTAGAGATCACCTATGTGGAGAAAAAATACTTTCGTTGGGATTTTTCAAGTATTTTTCCTTATACGGTGCGTTTTTTTATTTATGTAAACGGTATACTTCGCATATAGGCCAAATAAACAGCTTTGTCGGCGACCTGGCAATCCTGCAGACCGTTCAGGCACTTTTAGCATTGCCAGCAATGCGAACCTAATTTAAGGTGTGCATGAGCTCTTCCAAAACAAGCTATAATTTAGTCGGTAGCCGATATAGGCAATATCATTCATGTAGCAGAAACAATTGCACAAATTGCGGAAGAGGCTTTCGCACTCTCCTGCAAAGTTTTACAAAAAGAACGAAGCACTTATGCAAACAAGATTCTCTCTAGTGTGGAGAGGATAACTACGGAGAGACGTTAATGAACAAGCCTAAGTGTTTCCAGTGTTGCCATGTTGGATGCCATCGCCGCCTTTGTAATTCAGCTACTTTATAACCTAACAACTGCCCACTCTAGCTGTCTGGTATCGCTCTGTTCGTGCCAAAAAAGAAAATATCTAGTGTGCAAACTTTTATCTCGTTAACTGTAACTAATTGTTTGTTTTAAGTCTTTGCATGGACTCTTTTAGTCGTTCAGTATATGTATACTAACTACATGTTATTCCAACCGCTACACACACACACACATAAAGTACTTACGCAAAAAAATACCTTCTTATTTTCCATTGCGAGCCCTACAAAATGCATAATTGAGGAAAAATAATAACAAAAATGTTTTATCTATAGAGACACCAAGGGCACAAGATAGGCGCAGTGACCATTTAAATATACGTATATCACACAGACCCTGAACCTTTCCCAACATATTTTTATCTACTATACTCTAAATACGGAAATGTTAACATCTTGATTAGATATTGGTTTAATGGAAAGGCAACTATAACTAAGCGAGTTCGGGCTGTCATCAAAAGCCTATTAAAATTATAATAACTGACCTGTTAGAGACACAGTTGAGCCACTAATAGACAATAACACATCAGTAGAATTTTCTAACAAAGGAAAACATGGTAAAATGTTTTAAAGTGTGATCGTAGATTCCACCTTAATAAGACTGGACCTCTATAGTAACATGTCTAGTAGCAGTAACGATATTTGTTAGTAACATCTAACCCAGGCGTTTATCAATAGAAACCTAAGTATAAGTACTATCATCCATTTTGATGTCACATCGCGACATTTTATCAAAGATCGTAATCGCTATGTCGTTTGACAGCTAGATTGCCGCAATGGGCGAGCGATTGGCATCCGCGCTATAAGTCACAGCTTTTTATTTTCACACGGAACCAATATTTGTGTTGCCTAAGCCCCATGGTGGTTGTGATACTCGGCCGATCATAGTCTCACTAGACTGAAATCTTGAGGTCTCGGCACGAGAATACGGATCTCTTACTGCTGACGATGATTTTGAGGCAGATGTTTATTTATTCCTATAGCGTAACGCAGTGTTTTACACTACTTTCACTTAAGTAAGTAAAATTAGGCCCTTAAAAATTTGACAAAAGAGTACGCGTGTGGCGCCATTTCCATTTATTCATCAACTTCGGCCTATAACAGTGTGGAAATGAACAATACAGTACAAACGAAGTTCCGGCGCGCCCGCGCACCCCACACAGTCAGCGGTCGTGAACAAGCAGATAATCCGCACGCGATCGCCCGACTATCGCCTTTGATTGCGGGACCGATACCGGCGTGACCATCCACGAGGGACACTGAAATGTAGAGCACGCGGCTTCAATATCGATCGCGTTCAATAAACGTTTAAACTAATTATGACTAGTAACTAGTTACTTTTGATAAACACTTGTAGGAGCCAGGGGCACGATATATAAGGGTTTTGCTGAGATGGGGGATTTTTATGGCAATTAGGTTACCTACTGCCAAACAACAAAACATACCACCGCTGCATGCAATAACTTAATAATGAAGTTTGGTAATGGTCCCTTAGGACCGAACGATCGACCAAGGCCACATTAATTCATATGTTCGGATTGATGAGGCTGTTTTTGATAATCTTGATTTTTTTGCCGACTTAAATAACATTGGATGTAAAAAGGCTCAAGAGAAAATAGAGGGAGATAATCGCAGCATCGTCAACAGTAAATAATTTAGTTATAAATATGTAATTGTGAGTATACTGAACTTATTTGCACTAAAGAATGCTGTAAATTACTTCCGTGCCTCGGAAAACACGTTAAGCAGTTGGTCCCGGCTGTCAATTGAAGATTTTTGACAGTCGTTACAGGTAGTCAGTGGCCCAAAAAGTCTGACAACCAGTCTATTACCAAGGGGTATCGTATTACCCAGTACTAACTGGGTTGTGGAGGTCAGATTGGCAGTCGCTCCATGTAAAATACTGGTATTCAGCTGCATCCGGTTAGACCGGAGGCCGACCCCAACATAGTTGGGAAAAGGCTAGGCAGATGATGATGAATGCTGTAAATTACTTACGTTTGGACGGGCCAAACTATTGGAAATTGAAAAAAAAAATACCTGCAATAATATAATAAATCAAAAATTACAGTAAAGTAACAATTCTTATAGTCACAATAAACATTCGAAGGATTGTAACCATTTTAACTTATCAGTCAGTTCGTAGGGATTCGTAGGCCCGGCGTAGCAGTCGTCGAAGCTCGTAGCGTTCGGTAAATTTTCTTAGCCTCATGGGAAAAAGCTTGCTCCCAAAAGCGAAAACAGAAATTATTGTGAAAGGTACCGACACAGATGACATAGTCAGAAAAGAGTTAAAACATCTATAAGATTGAAAATTCTGTGTGAAAAAAAAATTTGAACCATGCCCTATCTTACAGTCGGTTCTGAAAGGGACAAAGTGACAATGAGTAGCAGGCATTTAGGCATAGAATAGTATTTTCAATACACTTCCTCGAAAACGGATTCTTATCGCACTACGATTAGTTACAACATGTATTTCCCGCACTTGTGCGGGAAAAATTCCACAGAACTATACTTATACGAAGTTCAAATCGGTTCAATGCCTACGGAGGTGAATGTTTTTTTTTATTTCTTTCCGGCGTAAGTATTTTTTGATTTTTCAAATTGTGTTTATAAATAAATTATCACAATAAACATGATTATTTAAGACTAATATTTACTGACTGAATTAAAAAAAAATAAAAAAAAACCTATTTTTTATATTAGGTTGTTTAACAGCTTCATACCTTTGCTTCTCCTACAACCTGGTGAAAGCAACGCGGAAAAAAAAGTAAATTAAAATCATAGTTTACGCTCTTTAAGGCCGCTGGTGGGATATCCAGACTCTGTACCAGAAATTATAAAGGTGAATGGGCTCCATTTAAACAGAGTCTCCAATTTCAAGTACCTTGGACATTTCATCACCGACGACCTTAAGGATGATATAGATATTGAGAGGGAGCGTAGGGCACTGGCGGTCAGAAGTAACATGCTGGCCCGTAGATTTGCTCGGTGCTCTGACCTAGTAAAACTTACTCTTTTTAAGGCCTACTGTCAGAGTTTTTACACGAGCAATCTATGGGTCAACTACACTAAGACATCGCTGGATGTCCTGCGCGTTCAATATAATAATGCATTCAGGATGTTGTTGCGACTGCCTTGTTTCTGTAGTGCTTCAGAAATGTTTGCTGAGACCCACACAGATGGCTTTCATGCAATAATACGCAAAAAAACACCTTCGCTGCTGTGCAGAGTGCGGAGTAGTCGCAACTATATCCTAAGAGCTGTGGCGGAGAGCTATACTCCAAATATCAGGCATTTTATGCGGAGGTTGATTAGGTAGGACTTTCTGCCTGGTCGTCCTTTGTTTTAATAATATTGTTTTATTCAATGTTACTAACACTAGAATATAAGCTGTGTGTAATACTAACAAAATATGGATCTTTGTTGTCTGAATTAAATGAATTTTATTATGTTTTATTTTATTTTATTTATTAATAATTCATGACAAAAAAATATTTCGTTATTTTATTTTATTTCTGCAAAAGTGTATTGAAAAACGTCGTTTGATACACGTGGACATTTGTTATTACAGTTCTGGGCCTGCCTCGAATGCACAAAAACTTTCAAAATAATCACAAACTTTCTCCAGTTGTATCAAAATTTTAACATTTCTTGGATTTGACATTTATACATTTTAATCATCACAGAATAAATTACTGGTCCTGAAACACGAAAATACTGCCGAAACAAGGGCTTAGACTAGCTACACTCTGAAATATACTTATCTGTAAAAACTTAGGTAGTAAAACCATAAACAATTCTAGGAGTATTATGAGGCGAAGGCTTTAGAAATCCCGCCTCATCTTTTACGAGAACGAGCGTTCCTCCGCGTCCCGGGAAACGGAGGAAATGTGGCAAATACGGAAATCATCCTATCGCGATCGAGAATTCGCATTTGTCCTGGTATAAAACGAACCGAGGGGTAGGTAAGAAATATAGCCGTAAATATTTTACAGTATTGATATTGAATATGAGTAGAAATTGAAAAAGGGAATACAAATAATAAACCATTTATTTCAGGTAACAAACACAGATAAAAATAATAATGTTATAAAAATAAAAAAGGCATATTTTAGAAAATCGCCACGTGTCTGCCTATAATAGTTGGTTTAGTGATCGCAAGCTCGACTGTTGAGCATGAAGTCCTGGGTTCGATTCCCAGGTCGGGCAAAGTGTTTTTGGGTTTTTCCATCAGGAATTTCTCAGTAGCAACCACGGAGGCTGGATTTGCGACGGCCACAGGCTCGCCCCCTGTTAAATGGGACTAAAACATAACTGGCGAAATATGGGTGATTTATAAGGTAGCCCCCTGCCTAAACCATCGGGGATTACAGGCGTGATGTTATGTTATGTTATTTTAAAAAATGCTCTATAAATATCGTCTTTTATATAAAAAAACTGAAGCGTCGCGATCGATACGCTCAGTTTTTTTTTTATAAGTAGTTTAAATTCTTGCGGTTTAACCGGAATGCCACGTAACTCAAGGCTAGAAATTCCCGGCAAGCTGAAGGAATGCCGCTACAGACGGTATTGTCGTACTAAACGAGGATTACAGAGGTACTTCGCACAGGCGCGTAGGCGGGGGCGAGCTTAGTGCCAAGTAACTACCTATAAACATTTTATTTCCTTATGGGTAATGTGATGAGAGCGAAAAACTGTCCATTGAGTTGAGTCGGACTCCTAAATTAACCGACAATAAACGAACTGCTTAATTCCATTTTTGTAGTTTCTATGATACTGATACTGATACTGGATCTGGAATAACAAATATATGCTTACGAGGGCACATCCACGCATATTCACTTATCGTAAATATGAATATTCCATATTCCAAGATCGTTACTCTTGTCATTCGTTATTGTCGGCAAGATATCCTTCTTTCTTCAAATACCTGAGCTTCTGACTGAACCAGTATAACGTGACCTGTCCACCTCACAGATTTCTGTTATATAGTGTACAACAAAAGGTGTTTGCAATGAATTCACGATGATCTTGTTTGATCGCTCGTGTGATTCTGTGGCATTTCCAATCTTTGTCGGCGCTCGAACACCGTCCCTAAGGTGACTGTACTTTACAGGCATTTTATTTTCCAAAAAAAAACAGTATTACTGAAGCTAATCTGGTATTATCTTTATAAATATAAGTTATTTTTTTGCTGGGAATGAATTTACTAAAGTTTTTATTTCTATTAATCTTCATTTCTATAACATGTACCTATTTGTATTTATGTATCGGTGGTATCCCAAACGCGTATTATATTGGTTAATCCAAGCGCGTGTTGTATAGCGAATTCTTTTAACTCATAGGATATTTGATACGCAGTAAAGCCAGATTTTTGTGTAATATAGGACTAAATTCCATGCAAATGGATGTCCACGCAACACGCGCATACAAATTACCGATGTAGAATCAATTTAACGGGAACGGAGACGCGTGAAACAATACCTACATATGTACCTACATAGGTACAGTGTGGTCTCTGCAGGCTACAACCCTACAGGCAATAGCCGCCTCTGTATCGTTTCACACCTCAGGGCCTTCTGCACGTGTGTGCGCTACTGCGCTGCGTTTGTACGAACTTGGAACACTTCGATAAAATAAACCCAAATCTAAGGGCTAACTATCTATAAATCTGATCTTGTTGCTGTGACTAATCTACAATCGATCACCTAAGCATGAAGTTCGTCTTTCCTCAGCCATGAGACCACTCATCCCTTACCTCCTACCTCATTATTAAAGAGCTCGAAAGCACCGCAAGCCACTTAAATCGAGGGCGTCTTGTTAATTCCTTAAAAAACTCAAGTGGCCATTGTTCAGCGGCCGCCGCGTTCGGCTGAACAATAAGGAACCAGAAGTGTTGAGTCACTGACCCCAGCCAAATTATTCTCGCAAAAAGCTGCTTTCAACACATAATGAAGAAAATATTTATGGTTTATGTACCAAGGTAAGAGATTATTTGTTTAATGTTATTCGTATATTTTAACAGGCCTGTTAAAATATACGAATAACATTAAACAAATAATCTCTTACCTTGTAGCATTATGTACAGAGGGTGCCAATAAAAACAATTCCAGCTCCTGAGTAATACAGGCAGTTGATATAATTTATTATAGAATTAGGGTCAGTCAGTTCAAAGTACCAGTAAGTATTATTTGTATGCGATTGTAATGCTACGATAGCTCATTAAGTGTTCCGATGATAGTAAAGTATCGGCGTGCCGACATAATTTATATCGCAGAACAATCCCTGGCCAGCTGCCAGCTGCCAGGGCCCAGCGGCTACTGAACACGAGTTGTGTATTCAAGACGAGCAAACAATCAACCCGTCGGGTAACAGATGTAAATACCTCCAGCACAACAATTAATTTATTGTATAGCCTCACAGAACGCCAGAAGAATTGCGGTCCTGTGCACGATAACAAAGCATGGTGTAGAAGGCTTTGCATCTGCTCGGCAGTAATTAGTACGAACAACAGGATTGTCAAGGATAACGATGGTTACAACGCATACGCAAGTTATTACATAGTCATGATTATTAATTAAAATTCCTTTGGCTTTTGTAGATTTTCATGGTCAGCAAATTGAACGTTCAGCTCTTCTAATTAGTATGTATCAAGTATCCTGCAAAGTAATGTTTTCTTCAATTTACAGAACATTGCAAGTTTGTTCCTAATGAAGTTGTGGAAACACAAACAGTGCAATGAATAACTAAACAAACCTGAGAAGAACCTTTCGTGAACATTTTATATTCGTTGGGCCAAAAATAAGGAAACAAACAAGCCTGCTATCATTACATGCTCATTACAAAGTAGGTATGAACCCGGCGATAGAAAGGTTGATGACAAAACTTTCATTCACGACAAACATCACGTTTCACTTTGCAATAACGAGCACAATGGCTCGACTTTATGGAACCATGACACATAATCTATAACTACTGCCTACAAGAATATAAAAATACTATAGCTGTCTAAGTAACTTACAGCTATTGAGCCTTACTTATCGACAGATTAAGTATAAACCATCGAAGAGAATAGAATACTCTTTATTATGTACACCATTAAAATTACAGATACAAAATAAAGTAAAACATACAAGGGGTGGCACAATGGGCGGTCTTATCGCTAAAAGCAATCTTTTAAAGACAACCTTTGGATGGATTTAAGGGGGAAAGGAGAGACAATACTGCAGGTAGCCCGTGGTGTACCATTTACATATACACAATAAATACATACATACATAAAACATACTACACTTATATAAATATTTAATTTTTTTCTATTATCGAGAAGTAAGTGCGAAGAACTAAATTAAAATACCTAATAAAAAAGCTTAGGTAGAGAGATACAGGTTTTTTATCATGCTTTTAAAAATTGGCAGAGATTCAGCACGCCTTATAGAAGAGTTGATTGAAGTAGAGCAGCAGATTACGAGAAAGTGGTTTTTTTTCTTATTAAATTTGCATTTTGAGGCCTTTTGATTTTTCTGTTTCGTACCTAAATTAGAACCTGCTAGGCCGGATTTAAGAAAGCGACATGTTATATTTTACACATTGGTGCCGATTCCCTTGTTCACAAACTAAACTAAATTTAAGTTGAATGCATCTTTTTCTTTCTATTTCATTATGAAAAGGACAGAAGATAAAATTAGTTTAATCCTGTCAAATTAGTCAGCACCTGCCGTAATTTGATGTAATTTTAGTAGTCAACTTATTAATCGCGTCGAAAAATTGGATGGCGCTGATTAATTTGACAGAACGTAACTAAAATTTATCTTCTGTCCTTTTCTTAATGAAATAGAAAGAAAAAGATGCACTGAACTTAAATTTGGTTTAGTTTGTAAACAAGGGAATCGGCACCATTATCGTTTAATGCATGGGCCACGTCTCACGATATCAACTGGGTTTTATACAGTTTCTTTCCTACAGTATAAATATGTTTATAGTTGATGGTGACAAAAATAAATATATAAATAAATAATCGAGTCACTTTAAAAGCAAATACATTATTTGTTATAAAAACCGGTCAAGTGCGAGTTGGACTCGCGCATCGAGGGTTCCGTATAAACTTGTAGGTATTTGGTTATTAAACTACATACCTATTTACGGTTTTCAGATTTTTTCCTTAACATGTGCTGTAAGACATTGTTTCTTGCCAAATTTACAAGGGTTCCGTTTTTTCTATTTGAGTTACGGAACCCTAAAAAATCATTGAATAAGTATGGATCAAAGAGCAGGTGACGTTCTGTAGTTCAGCCTGCTGCCACAGGAAAAATACGTGAGTTTATGTATGTATGTAAGTAAGTCTTGTATCGATCAAGTTTACAATGTGACTAAAATGATTTTGATTCCTGGTTCTTACCAAAAACTTAAAAACAAAGTAAACAAATATGTGACAAATATACTCCTTAGCGTAAATAGAACAGACAATAGAGTAAAACATTGAATTACGATTTCTGTTGCGCGTATGTGGCCACCTGGCCAACGTAAACCGATATTTTTATATGCGATCGTAAATTATTCGTTGTGTACAACTGAACAACGTAGGATTAGCTCGATCGTTAGCCACAACCATACAACTGCGCTATGTTTACATTATAAACATATTGCAAACTTCAAAGGAAGTGTCTGCATCGATATGTCATTGAAAATGGCATATCCGATATGCAGATAAGCTGATCGAGCGAGTAACTGCTTTATTGTTTCCACAAATATTGCGCGTTTGAAGTGTGAAGTTTTACTGCAGCTATCGTCAAGTGAATAGCAACTATATTAGACCAAAAGGTGTTTGTTTTGTTATTACTATTTTGTCCAATTCTCTACTTATCGGACCTTGTCTCCTGACTATCGTATCACTATCCTGCCCCCTGGAAGGGTCATGACATAGTTTTTAACTTTGTAGTTCATTTCTGTGCTTCCGGATTTCAGGATGTTATTTTTGGCTAGCGTCGTATGCTGACATTTGATAGATGTATCTTGCCAAGAGCTTTCATTTGATATCCGGTTTCCTGAGGTTTAATAAAATAGCAGCGAGTTAATATTTAATGATGCGTTTGCCAACCATTAAGATGTATTTTTCAAATTGTTCCATATCAGTTCTATTCACGAAAGAACTTATTTTTTTGCAATTTAAAGCTCTAGGTACTTCAATACATTAAGCATACATAATAGGTACCTATCACAAAAGGTTTACCTACTCGTATGAATTGGTTACTTTAACTTATTTATGTATGCCTGTTTGTATGTGCTTAATCAGCCCAATTTATATACCGTGTGTACACGGACGTATACGAGTATGCCATTGTCTCGTAAACACAAACGGCGATTAAAACAGCCAGTAGGGAAGTAACAATAGCTATCTGAATCATACTGTTGATCTTCAACCTAATATTTGAACGAATAAAAGATAACAATTTAATAAACCACGGGTAATCATTTGCAGACATTCCACTAACTGATGAAGTGATGAGTTACCAAAGATAACTGCAAAATAATTACATGTGAAGCGAGGTCGATAGTCGGTACACTCGGTACGTATGATTACTTACAGGGAAACTATTCAGAACACCTACTAATAAATTAGTCAGTTCGGAGGCCTGCTGCCCAAATTACACATCGTGTATTTATATTCTATGTGTAATTCTGCCTAAAGCAATTAAGTATTTAGCTAAGTAGGTTCATCTTTAGAGGGTGAAATTCCTAAATTTCCTGAGAACAACAGAAAAAGGTATTTAGTTTCCAAATGATTTGGATACTAATAAAAACATCAAAATGTAGAGCAGTCGTTTGTTCGTTTGTGAGAAACGACCATTAACCAGTCAAGCTGTGCTACGCCCTTGATTTCCATCACCTTTAGAAAACTTATTTCCCTAAGACAAAGTAGTCATGTGAGCCTATTCATTGCCCAGTCGAGCGCACATTGTATAATGGGCTGCCTGCCTATTTATAATGGCTTCAGAGGCTCAGCCATTCAGTGGACATGGAGGACGCCAGCATCGCTCCATTTCACACACGCGCATGCTTCACGTCACCAGTCACCAGGCCTGGGGCCAAGACAATGAATGGGGGCGTCGGACGACAACTAATCATACCTTATATTAATAACAAACTTCAGTGCTTGCACATCATTTTCCCTTGCGTTTCATCAAAATATAAACAAGCGTCAATCACTCGAGCGAAATGTTGTAACGCACGCTTTATTTTCTCTATAATATTCTTATAGGTAGATAGGTACATCATTTTATAAATAACTACGGCGATGGTCGTCTTTTGACCTAGTAGGTAAATTAGTGGGAAACCGAATTCTGTTGAGTTATTTGCCTCCTTATTTCTTATGGGGTTCCCAAACACCAACTCCCCAATTATTAAGTTCCAATCCCTGAGGGAATTTGTGTTTGGGATGGACAATGGCTGTATGACGTTATCTTTCTAATTTATGTATTGTTGTATATAAACAAAAGTAAATAGGAGCAGTGCGTATCGGCCGTGTCCTTCAATTATGACGTGTAGCTGCTATTATTATTGAATTGCCAATATTTGTCGCGTTTAACTCGATAATGGTTCTCATCGGGGCTGGCGCGCCGGTGTCAGGGCACTCAGGCAGGCCAGATTCACGACTCGCAAGCGATGAACTTGGACACTTTCGAATTAAGCCATCGGGCTTGTATCAAAATACAACTAGGTATTTGATTCGCATGTGAATATGAACAGGTTTACCATTTTACTAGAGAATCCTAGGAACATATAACGAGCCACTTACCGTAGGTAGTAGAAACGAAGATACTGAACCGCCGAACATTATTGCCTTTTCTTCGGTGAACGAATTGTTAGCGCATAACACAGGTGATAACAGACATCCACTATTTACATATTATCCATTCAATAAATATTATCATAACTATAATTACACAACAACAACACTTCGATTAGTATCTAGCTAGTATTTATGAATGACAAACTGTCACCGGTAACATTTAACATTTATCTAGACATCAATTACACATTCCGTGGGTGTACTTATTAATCACACGAAAAGCAGATATGTTCCATGACTTTTTTATAAGATGCCGCCGGAGTAAACGAGCGAATATAGTATCTCTGACATAATCAAATAACGGGATTAAAAGCACTTGGAAATTTTAAAAAAATGTGCCGATCCTGACTAAAGGTTTTTAAGTAATCGCGATTTATATTTTCAGTGAAATTTACGGATGATACGGTGTTCAAACATGAGTGTTTGCGCGCGCCCTGGAATCGACCGGGCGTCCCGCCGCGCCACTGAGGCATCTCGCGAGGCTCCCGGCCGCGGCCACGCGCGCATGCGTCCCCGCGCCGCCCACGCCGCGCGCTCCGCCACCCAGCACGTACACTACGCGCGCGCTGTCCGCGCCGCCTCGCACCTGCTCCACACGCATAGCAATGAGCAGCGTACGCGCTCTTATCACCGAGCGCTCGCCTGCCGCGCCACGCATCGCAATAAGTGGTCAGTGATAGGACAAGAATCATGAATATGACGTCACCAGTTCGTACTGGACAGCCACAATGCAAACGCGTGTATTCAGTTGAATGTCATGACACGATACAGTACGCGTAAGGCGGCTAGTGTAACTAATAGATCGAATCAAGTGTCGAGTTACTCTTTACCATTGCATATGATTTTGTATCCTAAGCAGACCATACCTGCAAATAAGTCCGTTCAGAGCTGTTCCCTATCTTGTGTCTTCCTTGTTTCACGTCCATGGAGTGCGGCGTAGATCGCAGCTTCCTTTATTTCCCTCTGGTTAAGGATAAGTGACTGACTTGCAACCTCTTGTCCTCTTCAACATGCAAGCTGGGTAACGCCTGATGTCTATAAATGACCACGACTACGTAATCAACTGTGATCGGTACTACAGTAGGGCATTCTTAGCTAGCATTTGTTTGAAGACTTTCATCTTGTAAGTTTTGCGATAAACAAACACTTGCCGTAATATACAACTTCCCACATAAAGTTAATTGGTTACGATCAAGGGGTTCAGGAAGGTCACGTCTGAGACAATAAAAACTTCACGTAACCGTAAGAAGCGCCTGTATTTCATGAAACTGTACAATTACGTAAGTTACAATATAGAGTTAAAGTTAGAGTAGTGTGATTAGATGCTTTAATCATTATAGGCAAGATGATGAATGTAAAGATATGTAGATAACTGATGTAGAGATAAATTGTTAAAAGTATTTAGGTCACCAAAATCACATGCTTACTCGTACATACGTATTTCAACCATCAACCTAAACATGGCCTAAATTAATTTACCTACAAACTAATTCAACAATTCATTTACATGCCGTTAACAAATATTTCACCAAGATATAATGCACATTAGCACAGTCAGAGCAACGCGAGCTGCCGAGCGTCGCTCACTCGCACTGCTACAAGCACACGATGCGCTCGGTGAAGGCGCCGATGAGGGTCATGTCGGCGGCGAGCGCGGCGCGCATGACCTGCGGCGCCACGCTGTCGCGCACCCGCAGCGTGAACTCGCGCCGCGTCGGCGACGGCAGCGCGCCGCCCGCCGCGCTCAGTATCCTCGAGCGCCCCGCCACGTCCAGCGACTTGCCCTCCTCGCTAGTCCCGAGAACTGTTCGGACACACAGGGCCCTACAGGCTTCTCTTTCTGCGTCGTGAAGCTCTCGAGCCGCTATTTCAAATGTCCTTCGAATATCGACACCGCCGAGCGATGAACTCCCGTAAGGTACACCCTCTTCGTGCGCCTTGACTGCTCCAGCTCGCAGAATAGCCGGCAGCAAAAGTTCAGCGGCAGAACTAACGGTTCGTGACCGTAGGAAATGCAGCACCTGCTCGGCCTCGCGAGTCTCGTCGAACAGTCTGCGCTGACGGGCTGCTGGCACCGGGCGCGCGACGCTCCACGCCTCTGCCCAAGCGTTACCTGGTAACAGCATGCGATCCCCTAACGCACCGCCGCCGTCTGGCTTCCAGTCCCGCGGCGAGTACCAGCGCACAAAGTCGCACAGCTCCGCTCCAGGGTTGGCTGCTTTAAACGCCTCCATATCTGACAGAAGGGAAGCACTCATCATTCTCGCTCGGAGCTCGGACGCTTTAGCATCGTCTCCGAGTCGCACCATTAGTTCTGCGTCCTCTTCTAACTGGTCTTCGGTTTTTGGTGCAGGATCCTACATTCCAAAGAGAAATTATGCAAAGGTCAGTCATGAATATTATTTAATTACGGATTCATAGTAATAAAATGTAAATAAATATCAATCAACAGTTTTATCGACTAGTTTGTTAACTTTCTATTTGATAACCTCATTGGCAAAATATACAGTTTTGAATTTGCAAAAGTCTGTATGTATAGCAGTATAAGCTTCTGACACACAAAAAAATATACAAACCTGTGTACGGGGAATATACAGGGGCGCCCCATTCTTCATGATAGCATCACCAAATCGACTATGTCGGCCAACTGGTCGGTCCCAAGGCAGTTGATCTTCATTTTCTTCCTCAGAGCAATCAAAGAATTCATCGTCCGAAGAGTTACCAGTGAGACTGCTGGTGCCTTCCAGAGCACGCTTGATGCAACAGTTGAGGAGTTGCAGCTTTTGATGAAGTAAGCAAGTGCGCGCGTTTGGTGCGCCTTCCGCAACTCTGTAGACAAGGAAACGACACAATATTAGCCCATTCAGTGCGGTAACAAAAATCGCTTTTCTTATAGTCAGTAGCGGGATCATTTTAAACGTTGACGCCGATAGACGTCCGATATCTTAAAATGAAAAGAATAATAAATTGGTGTAATTGCTATGAGTGGCGTCCTAGTGAGAGGATTAACGAATAAATAATTAAATAAAGACATTGTCATTGTGAGTGTCTTACATCCCCGTAACAACTTATTATTATAAATTATAATTAACTTATTGTTCCCAAAAATGCTTAAATGCAAAACTACGGTATTTTTTTTCAAAAATGTTATATCTGGAGACGGCAAACGAAGTATCCTGTTATTCATATAAGTACCATGGCAACATTTTTCAATAATCAAAACCTTTTTATTTACGTCTGTTGTAATGCTAGCAAATTCTAAGATACCAGACCTCCATCATGCACAACGTCTTATCCACTGGTAAGATGCACTGCATTCTTCCGTAAAAAACTCTTTTTCGCACACCATGACGTTATTGGAACTTGATTGCTAGCTCTCTAGTACCTAATAGCGTTCTGAATGAGATCCCCAGCGTGAAAATAAGATATGTTTTACTTGTTTACCTTTAGAATGTTAAACCCATTAAGTAACTAAATTGACCTGTCAATCAATCAAGCAAATAGTGAATACTTAAATTCATTTGGAAAATACAAAATGTTTGGGTAAGTAACGACTGTTGGCAGTGACATCAATGGTCGATAACAATATCGGGTCAAAGCTTTATGTGTTACTAATTAGGATTTCTCGTAAGCGCTATTTTATTACCACTGAAATGAACTCGCTATTATGGCAGACTTCAAGCTGTGAATGGGTAATGTTTGTTGACGGAACCTATGGTATACAAGCTATATTAATTAAAAGCTTCTCTACAAACATAGAAATATAAAACATCAAGAAACTCTGTTTGTTTCGGCTTTTTTCACCTCTACAATCGCAACTTGCTGGTAAAAACCAACGAGCGGAATTTATTGAAGAGTGATTTTAGATTATCACGATAATCTAGGTTATCATGTTATTACCTTATCAAAAAGCTAGCCTTACTATAAGGATTTGACGTGACAGCACTATGTACTGACACTGAATAAAGTTTTTACCAGTTTACAGTATCATTAGTACGTACATGATACTAGATAAAAAGTATTTTACATTCATTAAACACCGAGTGTCACGTAGCTATGCCAACATGTTCCAACTTTCACTTTAAAAGCAATTTTAAATAGATAAATTCACTTCCTCAAAATGAAAGCAAAATATGAATCATTTGAGATACTGCATGTTTTCGCGTAACACACGGAACATGTATTTTCTCTTTCGTGTATGCAAATCCTCTAGTGTAGCACAACCGCAGCACAATTGACTTAAGTGCGAGGGCATGTTCCCTCGCTGCGATATTGTTACAAGCGCCGGCGAGCGCACCTGCGGCTACCCGACGGAATCAGAACGATTTAGTCTCGATTTGTGTGCCACGACCCAGAATCAACGGGAACTGAAGTAAACGCGCGAACGCTCTCGGAACCGTTATCACATTGAATTACAAATGTGTTGCTGTGTGGCGGGCAGAAGGCAAGCGGTGAGGCCGCAGCTCTAAGATGCTCGACGTGCAATCGGTCGCTGAACCGTTTGTTTACCGGAGCCGGTGCGGCAGCCCGCAGCAGGCACTAGGTGTAGGTCAGAAAGCGCTGGTGGGGGCCTAGCGCCGGCCAGCAGTCCGACGCCGACGACAGCCGCGCGCGCATCCACCGCGCAGACATGGACCTGCACTGGTCAATCTGTGAATAACCGGTTGCTGGCACCGAAAGTGAGAGAGTTCCCATTGTTGTGATCTAAGGATGAAACCCACCGGTGATTTGTAAAACAAATTAAATAAGAAAAAACACAGTGACAGTGCTAGAACCAAGTGCGATCAGCTTCTATTTATCATAGGATTATTTTCCCGGTCATCAAGATTTTTCCACAAAATGGTAAGATTTATTGAACACAAGATTTTTAAGAGCAAGAATTTTCTATCGATAGCCGGTGTGTAAAGCGTGACAGAAAATTGTCTCGTCGCGTACGTTGACCCACTTGTAATGACTCAAGCGTACGTACAGCAACCGCCACGAACGAGGTGTACCTTATTGGACGGTTTTTAAAACAGCATCCACTTGTAAATTAATTAAATGGCAATTATGTACATTGTTAGAACATAAAACTACAGCAGTGCGCCGGTTCAGAAACTGCAGAGTTGGAGATACACAAGAAGTGGCTCCACTACAATAAATCTAACGGACTTAATTATGTTATTCTGACATCTGTTCGTGGTCTTAAATCTCGTTTGTATGAATAATTTATTATTATAGCGCTTTCTATGGTTATAATGTGATGTGTTAGATATGTTTTATCGCTATAAACATCACAACGAATTTCTCTAAGTATTATGATAGAACTGACTTCGTATTGATAGGCTTCTTTGTAATTGGTAAAAATAATTACAGTACTTATCGCTTGCAACTTGTTCTAGAGTAGTAGTATACACGCTTCTCCTGAAAATCAGGTATAGATGTTCCTTCAACGCGATGGGGATACGGGCTTGCGCGGAGAGACTTTGATGATCATATAAATGTACATACTGCATAGAATGCAATGCATGTATGTATGTATACTATGTATGTCATCGTAATGAGTCTCGTGAGACGCATCGTGACAGCCACAGGCACACGTGTGACTATGTCAAACGCGCACTTTCTCTAATGCGTACTTTTTGATATTTTTGAAATTCAGCGTGACTTAGCGTTAACAAGTCTTTCCAAAGAATCGTTTCGTTTTATAAATGCGATTTCGATAAGAAATCGTTGGTTCGAAGCAGCCAGTTTAGCTCGTTTAATAGTTTACTCTGGTTGTTTGTTTACTCGACAAAGTTTTCTTATGTGCCGGCTTAATAGTGTATTTGTAGAGGCGGCGACAGTGGGGCGATCACCCTGCGGCGACAGGGAGGCCCGGGCCCCAGCGCCCAGCCGCTGAGCTGCTCCATCTAAGTCAGTTCCGGGCTTTCGACTTTGTTAATAGCCACCCTGTTTACTTTTACCTATCTTACCGTGATGTTTTTCTTCGGAGAGAAATCAAATAAAACACTTCGATCTTTCTCTGTATTATGGAGATTTAAACCCGACGCGCGACGTGCTGCGATCGACCAACAAAAGATGATTACACTCGCTTGCACTCAAACGCTTCTCTTCATTATGCATGTGTAATCTAAACTTGTCCTATCAGTTCAGACAAATACTAAAATAAACGTGAAATTGGAAGCATTTTTGTTGTATGGACAGCATGACTAGTAATTACTACAAAATAATTGCGGAATATAGGATACAGCTTCTGCCAGCGGCTTCACCCGCGTGAAGTTTGATAATTGTACCATGGGATCTTACTACCGGGATAAGAAGTATTATATGTGTTAATCTAGGTTATAAACTAACCGTGTGCAAAATTTAATCCAAATTCGTTCAGTAGTTTAGGCGTGAAAGAGTAACAAACATCCAGACATCCATTGCATACTCACAAAATTTCGCATTTATAATATTATTATACTAGGATTCCGCGACGTTATTTTATAGCTTGGAACAATAAAATTATTTTTGTAAATAAACCTATAAACAAGACAAAAAGATTAAAAAACTAATCGCATGAGTGGGCTCAGCCTTTTGTGGTTCTGTGCTATTGTCGCCCCTCTGAGATGAGACGTTATCAATATACGACCATCGGGGAATTTTATACCTAGACATTACGAAGATGGAAAAGCACACATTCTATTTTCTCTTCATTTATGAGTCATATTTATTTTACAGTTACGATCATGCTAAACTTAAGGCAGTATTGAATGATCTTCGTTGAAAATGCTACGAAGCCTTTTAGTAGCCAAAATGAGAGTAAAAGCACCCACTATTATTATAAGGTAGCTTTTTCCTAGAGTGTGATGTTTGAAGGAGCTTTCCTTAAAAGCTTTATTTAAGTAGTAAATAGTAGTTCTTATAACATAAACTCTTCCTACAATGAAGGAGAAAATATACTACTCTGTCAAGAACGTACCGGGAAAAGATCAATAATACACAAAATGTCTGTTATTCATCCAAATTTATTTTATCACCTTCAAAGTATGCTCCTTTAGAAACGATTCACTTGCGCCAACGAATAATCCATTCATCAAAACATTTTTTAAACGCTGCTTCCGGAATTGAGTTCAGTTCTCGCCGCGAATTCTCCTTTATGTCTTCTATCGATTGAAAACGGGTGCCACGAAGTGGTAATTTGAGTTTAGGAAAAAGAAAAAAGTCAGCAGGAGCCATATCTGGTGAATATGGTGGTTGCTGGATGGTATTTGTTGAGTGTTTGGTCAAAAATTCGTTCACAATGATAGCCTTGTGCGAAGGCGCATTGTCGTGGTGCAAAATCCAAGAATTTTCTTTCCACAAATCTGGCCTTTTTCGTCGAATTTGCTCTCTTAAACGCCGCATAACGCTCAAATAATATTCTTTATTTACCGTTAGACCTTCCGGTAAGAATTCAGAGTGCACAACACCGCGATAGTCAAAGAAAACAGTCAACATGACTTTGACTTTTGATCGACTTTGGCGTGGTTTTTTCGGTTTCGGTTCAGTTGGAAGGCGCCACTCCGAAGCTTGTTGACTAGTTTGCATGTCAAACTCGTAAACCCGCGTCTCGTCACCAGTAACAATGCGTTTCATGAATGTTGGGTCCGAACTGACTCGTTCTAGCATGTCCTCAGCGACTTTCATGCGATTGAGTTTTTGGAGAAAATTCAGATCTTTTGGGACTAGCCGAGCAGCAACATGTTTCATACCCAAATGATTAGTTAAAATGGTACGGATCGACTCGTGAGATACAGAAATTTCGGTGGCTATCTCTCTCAGAGTTGAATGGGGATTTTCAGTCACTATTTTCTTCACTTTTGCGATGTTAACTTCAGTTGCAGACGTTGACGGCCTACCAGAGCGAGGCAAATCTTCCATCACATCTCGACCGCTTTTGAACGCTTTGAACCACTTATAAGCACGAGTTTTTGATAAAGTCGATTCACCGTAAGCCTTCTGTAACATTTTCAGTGACTCTGAACACGAAATTCCATTGGCGATGCAAAATTTAAGACAAACTCTTTGTTCGATATTTTTGTTCATTATGAAATTCGCAATACACACTATATATGATATTACTAAAACCAGCACTGTATTTAATATAAATAACAGATGCAACTCAAACTCCGCGCCAAAATGGAAAACAGTTGTGCCAATCTAACAACTACAAAAAAACAAAAATTTGAATTTGGAACCATTAACAAATCATCCATTCCCGATACTTTTTTGACTGAATGTAATAACTAACTCCGACAGGGGCACGCTAAAAAGTAGGTATACTAAAGTTTTCTTTCGAGACAATTATTTTCATAACTCAATTAGCAGTGACGCTAGTTGCAACGTTGAACTATAAATTCCGGCCAGTAAGTTGTAACGAATGGCAGGTCATGCACTCCTTGCAGCCGGCAGCTAGTTTCCACCGGGTGGTGTTACCCGTGAAATTCAGTAGGTAGCCAATTAATTCACGAAGCTCGCATTGCGCTTCGGGAACACGTTTAAATTGCCTCTCTCGCACCGACGGCCCTACATAAAAGATGCCCACAAAGTTATTAATTAAGAAACTTGTGTTTAGTAAATACTCACACGTTTTATTTTATTGAATGTTATTTTTTGCACCGAAAATATTTATTACTTTCGTCGTAAATCTAAAATAAACTTTTATTTATAGAGTACGGAGTAGACGGAACGTCCCACAGTCCCACGGGAGCTACGGTCGAGGTCCATTTCATGGTCCACGCCTTCCTCGTAACGTATGCATTCCTCTCGCGTTGATGCTCTCGCTTTAGGCGCCAAATTGAGTGTCTCTCATTAAATTTTCTGGTTACGCAGAATAACAACATTAGTTCATACATACTGAAGTGCTGTCAACTACGCGCACTGCGCAGCTCATATCACAATGCGGATAAATTCGAAACCAGAATGGATAACGCTAAGGTTGGCTGGATCAACGCTAAGGTTGATCTGCAGTCAATAATATTACAGTAAAGTTGTCTTGTTACGCTATACAGTTCCAAATGACATTGAGTAACCTTGAGTATAATAGCATCTAAACATGGTTTTTGGTCCTCAGCGACTTTCATGCGATTGAGTTTTTGGAGAAAATTCAGATCTTTTGGGACTAGCCGAGCAGCAACATGTTTCATACCCAAATGATTAGTTAAAATGGTACGGATCGACTCGTGAGATACAGAAAGTTCGGTGGCTATCTCTCTCAGAGTTGAATGGGGATTTTCAGTCACTATTTTCTTCACTTTTGCGATGTTAACTTCAGTTGCAGACGTTGACGGCCTACCAGAGCGAGGCAAATCTTCCATCACATCTCGACCGCTTTTGAACGCTTTGAACCACTTATAAGCACGAGTTTTTGATAAAGTCGATTCACCGTAAGCCTTCTGTAACATTTTCAGTGACTCTGAACACGAAATTCCATTGGCGATGCAAAATTTAAGACAAACTCTTTGTTCGATATTTTTGTTCATTATGAAATTCGCAATACACACTATATATGATATTACTAAAACCAGCACTGTATTTAATATAAATAACAGATGCAACTCAAACTCCGCGCCAAAATGGAAAACAGTTGTGCCAATCTAACAACTACAAAAAAACAAAAATTTGAATTTGGAACCATTAACAAATCATCCATTCCCGATACTTTTTTGACTGAATGTAATAACTAACTCCGACAGGGGCACGCTAAAAAGTAGGTATACTAAAGTTTTCTTTCGAGACAATTATTTTCATAACTCAATTAGCAGTGACGCTAGTTGCAACGTTGAACTATAAATTCCGGCCAGTAAGTTGTAACGAATGGCAGGTCATGCACTCCTTGCAGCCGGCAGCTAGTTTCCACCGGGTGGTGTTACCCGTGAAATTCAGTAGGTAGCCAATTAATTCACGAAGCTCGCATTGCGCTTCGGGAACACGTTTAAATTGCCTCTCTCGCACCGACGGCCCTACATAAAAGATGCCCACAAAGTTATTAATTAAGAAACTTGTGTTTAGTAAATACTCACACGTTTTATTTTATTGAATGTTATTTTTTGCACCGAAAATATTTATTACTTTCGTCGTAAATCTAAAATAAACTTTTATTTATAGAGTACGGAGTAGACGGAACGTCCCACAGTCCCACGGGAGCTACGGTCGAGGTCCATTTCATGGTCCACGCCTTCCTCGTAACGTATGCATTCCTCTCGCGTTGATGCTCTCGCTTTAGGCGCCAAATTGAGTGTCTCTCATTAAATTTTCTGGTTACGCAGAATAACAACATTAGTTCATACATACTGAAGTGCTGTCAACTACGCGCACTGCGCAGCTCATATCACAATGCGGATAAATTCGAAACCAGAATGGATAACGCTAAGGTTGGCTGGATCAACGCTAAGGTTGATCTGCAGTCAATAATATTACAGTAAAGTTGTCTTGTTACGCTATACAGTTCCAAATGACATTGAGTAACCTTGAGTATAATAGCATCTAAACATGGTTTTTCTGATAGTTTTCACCCAAGATCAAAGAGTGGACAAAAAGTCCGTAGTGAGGAAGCTGAGACAATAGGCCGAGTAACTGTGTCGCAGGTTAGTTGTCGACGCACGTCCGTGGGAGGCGCCGAGTACTTGCACCTTGATTGTCTACAGTCGTACAAGTCGCTGCACTTGCACCTCATTGCATGCAAACAAGCTATTCATAAACGATCAGTGTAGAAATTAATGGACTTATAAAATATCTAGTTAAAAATAATTTTCGTAGCAGTCGCGTAGCACTCGTAGCCCGTAGCGCTCTCGTTTGTTTTGGCAGAAAGGATGACAATGATTAGGGATGTATTTGAAGGACTATGGTGTAGCTAGTGGTTCTATTATAGATTAGAATATGTTTTTAATTGAACAAATTGTATCTTTTGATTTACCCTGGCCCCAAAAGAGGATGGGCATTATTTTACTTAAAACAGTGACAGAAAAGGCGAAGAAAACTTAACCAGATTTGTGTTGCTGCGTAGTAATTTCATAGAATGTTATAAAAATGATAGTATCTTCATTCATTAAATGAATCAAAAGATTAATGATAGAAAGTTGTATCTATAGTATAGTGTATAACTGCCACATAGTTATAGTAAACATAGCAGCTAGTTAGATATTAAAGATATAACATTACATTTTAGTAGTCGACATCAAAATTGAGGAAAGTTACATACATTTCAATGTTGTAAGAATTCGTGAAAAAGCAATAACATAGAAACAAATAATAACTAATGAATAGCTTCCACTCGAGAGAGATCATAAAAGTTTTAATGAAAACGTATCACTATTGTCCAAATGATATCATTCGGAATGGTATTATATGAATGAGTACTTATGCAGCAATAAATTAAGTAGAAATAATGAATAGCATAATGAGAAACAGTTAAAGGCTAATGACAACGAATGAAACATATCATCACGCCTGTTATCCCCGAGAAGAGCTAGGCAAAGGTGTACCCATTGGTACACCCACATTTCGCCAGTTACGTTGAAGTCCCTTTAATAGGGGCAATAGTCTCGCCTATTGCCATCAACCGGGCACAAATTCAGACTTCATGGCTACTACTGAGAAATTCCTGATGGAAAACCCCATAACGCTATGCCCGACCTGGGAATCGAACCCAGGACATGATGTCCTGGGTCTCAGCATCAAGGAGGCAGTCGAGGCAGAAACGAATTAAATTATTAACATCAACTCGTGACTACCTACGCTAGGTACTCGTTTCCATGAAAAACCACCTATGACAAAAGAAAGTAGCGGATCTTTCAAACAAGCGTGTTTTCTACTACCTACCCAGATCAAGTTTGATTTGTAAAGGCTCCTTACTAACGACCCTTTTGTACAAAAGCTACTCGTGTTTATCAGATTATTCGCACTAGCGATTTCCCAATACATAGCCAACGATATCTATTCATATACCGTTTATGTTGAGATCGCGACCGTCGTATACGAACCTAAGTGGTGGCCGTAGACAACTAAAGGTCTCTGTGGGTATGTCTATAGTCTTTAACTAACTTATGTGATTATGAATATGATGACATCTCTCTCATGCTCTCTGAAATGGATTCGATACATAATCTTCTGTTTACATAAAAGAATAATATTGCCTATTAGTTGTTTCTTAGTGAAAATCGTTCAATTCAAACTACAATCACATTTGTTTTAACAAAAATCATCATCATCTGCCTAGCCTTTTCCCAACTACGTTGGGGTCGCCTTCCAGTCTAACCGGATGCAGCTGAAAACCAGTATTGCACATAGAGCGACTGCCTATCTGACCTCCACAACGCAGTTAGTACAAAGATATTAACAAGATATTATTATACATTATATTATTGAGATATTATTACAAACATATTAACCAATATTTTATAGCTCTGAATCGTGTTGTACAATAATCGTTCGCTTTTACCTGCTTTTGCTCTTTACCTCAAAGATGGCACAATTCATGAGTGTATTTATTAGCTGTTGGTAAAATCACATTGATTTAAAATGCGATTTAAACAACAGTATTACAAATGTATAATGCGACGATGTTCATCTTTGAATGTCATGACATATGAACCCGGAGTGCACGACACACGCCGCACTCGGCATGCCAGCGAAGCCGAACCCGATTACCTACTCTTTGGTGCTTCGACAGCTAACCGAATAACAAATAGAAACAGAATATCTAACTATTCGCAGCGCGTCCAATTTGTTGGTTGTTGTCCTCTGACTGGTCGGAGGGAACCTGACGGTAATAATAATGATGTTGTCAGTACATTAGTAGTCAGACGCGCACTGAGCTGATTCAACATTTTAAATCGTGGTGCTGCTGTAATAAACTGTAACACCTGACTTAACAATCGGAAATCGCCGTGATATTTTTTTGTCCACGTTTTGCTAATGTTTTCAGTTATGTCTGGAAGCTAGCCCTAACATAGTTGGGAAAAGCTAGTCAAATGATCTCCGCTGATTTCCTAAGAGAATAGTATAGTATCGGTTATTTATTTGAAACTATTTAAAAAAAACATGCGGGGCAGTCTTTGGGGACTGCCGATAAAACGAGTTCCGTGCCGTTCCGTTCCGCGAGTTCCATGATTTTTGTTCACCCAAAAAGTGCTCAACACGCCTAAAGTTAAGTTTCACTTGAAAAACTTTAATTCCAAATCAAAACAATTTCATCAAAGAGCACCAACTAAAGTCTAAAGTGCTTGTTAGCACGTCGAAAAACTGTTCCGTTTATTTTTCAAAATCCTAAATTATTTTCCCAATTGAATTGTTTAAATGAAATTAAAACAGTATCGTGTATGATGTACAATTTGCTTTACAAATCAAGTAGGAAGTGTTTTTGCTACAATAAGGAACATCCTTTCAGTACCACAAAATGTTTTAAAACAATAGTTTGCTTTTGGAGTCACAGTTCTAAGTTCTACGAAGCAAAGGGAAGGCACCAAAATATGTACAAAAGCTAAATGTACCTAGAATATGAATATGTATCGTAACTAGAACTTGATTGATGGACATGATTCTCATTGTTTATTCAGCAGCTTCCCCACCGGAGTAAAAGTGATGCCAATGACCTATAGAACACAGTATAAGGCCTCCAATAGATTTTTATTAGCGTACACATTTATGTCTTCGAGGAGCTGGTGCAGGCTAAATAATAACAGCCGCTCGGGTCGATCTTTAGGTTGAGCCGTGCTTGCCTAGGTTGGTCTGGGTGACTACACTTCTTTTTTTTTTTTTTCGGATGGGAAATCATCAAATGACTTCTCCCGCTCTGGGCGGAGCAGGAGGGAGTGTCAGACTTTTACTGACTAAAACCCATCCATGTTCCTTCATCGCCCTTTGTGTTCCGGGGTCACGGTATCTCTTTCGAATAGTCCCACCCTTACATACCGAGTTTCCTCCGTGCCTCGGAAAGCACGTTAAGCTGTCATTTGTAGATCTCAGTCATTACAGGTAGTCAGTGGCCCAAAAAGTCTGACAACCAGTCTTACCAAGGGATATGATATTACCCAGTACTAACTGGGTTGTGGAGGTCAGATAGGCAGTCGCTCCATGTAAAATACTGGTATTCAGCTGCATCCGGTTAGACTGGAAGCCGACCCCAACATAGTTGGAAAAAGGCTTGGCAGATGGTGTACACATTTATGTCTTCGAAACTGCCATCCAATGTGATTGATTTTTGCTGATCTCTTGTTAACTATAACATGATCGAATCGTGCGATAATTAAAATAAAAACATCATGCGTTTCGTTTAAACACGATGTCTCTTAATTGGTAGCAACAGGCCAGTGTTTATTTTTCTCGGTGGCACTGGCAGGGTTCAGTGATCCCAGCAGTTGCATTACTCATGTACGTCACGGTTGAGGCGTGAAGATGGATTGGCTACCATCGGAGCATTCGCGCCGGTTGAACTAACGTGATGGTAGAACGTCGGCACAGACGTCAGGCATGCCAAGAGTAACGCGCCGGAGAATGCGACAAATAAGAATTGATGTTTGTTGTATTGCATTTTCTTGTTCAGATAGGTATAAAACAACTTTATTTGTGACATTTGCTAATGCTCGCGTGCAATATTTCTTTTTTTTTTCATTAGTCTATTACATTCGTTGATTCACGAATTTGCGATCATCTCATGCACCTAGTTTGTACATCTCAACATTTTATTTAAAGGAAAATTGCTATGTAAAATATTTATTACTTGCTAGAAGTGGTTCCGACTAGTCTCGTATGGGTTACATTAACGACGATGTTTTTACTTAAATTTCACTTTATCTGATGATAGGTACTTAGAAAATCCACAATTAGGTAAAAAGTACATAATACATACATAATAGTCAAATTGCAGAGTAGTAAATGACACGTGCAGAGTGCACCCAGCCGTGGCGCATAGGCCTTGGTTATCATAGATGTGATCGAGCAAAGAGTTGGTCTCGCGTGGCTCAGCATTGCGGGCATTCGCCACCACTGGGCACCTCACCTCGGCCGCGTCGCTACCGGCTGTCGGCTGTCGGTAATATCTGCGAATCTCCACATCCGATCGTTAACGCCACACTGCGTTCCATACAGTTTTTTCGTTCGATACACAGAACATTTTTTTAACACTGGGATTTCACTTGCATAAAATTTAAATGAACAAATAGGTAGGAAATACGATAAATGACTAATTTGAATGCAAAGAGAATCTTTTTCCATTTTATACAAATATATTTCAGTTAAGCAAGGAAATTGCTCAGCGAATTCAAGTAATTTCGATTCATATTGCTTTTTCGAACGCCGTCGGTCGTCGTGCTTTTCCTTTTTCCGCAAATATTCGTCGCAAAATTTTAAAGAAAATGTTTCTCACTATTCTTAATATACCTGTATATCGTTCGCTCCATCCGATTATTTACGAAGCAACTACATGTAATACTCTACATTCTTTCACCGGTAAAGCAACAAGAATGCGTTAAATACTTCTTGCAGTTCATACGTAACAACTATTTTACTACGAAGCTATTCGTAATTGTAGTAGTGTATTAACGGAAACCATGATATTGGTAGAGCCCTAAAGTCCATAGATGGTATCGTAGACAGCTATAAGGAAAAGGATAAGGCGTATGGCATCCGGAAAACTAAAACGGTAATAATTTAAACAATTATAGAACGTTACTTCTTTTTGAATTACAAAATCATAAATTGGAGTAGGGAAGTTACTTCAGCGCGGCCAACATCCGCAGCACAAACCCACGCGTTGTTTCCCGCTAAAGCGGCATTACGCTCCGCCATTATCCGCGAGCTCTCTAGGATCGCAGCCATTAACAACACCCGGTTATTTTCTATTACAAAGTCTCAGCGCAGTCGCGGAGATACGCGGAGATACCTGCCGCAACGAATAGCAGCGCAATTAAGAACACGACGTGATCAAAGCGACTACGGACGCATGGTTCCCTTCACAATAACAAAGACAATAATATCTCTACTTTGGTAGCTACACGGTAGCTATATGTTATACTTTATGCCCAAAGAGAACAAAAGATTTGACGATTTTTCAACTTTTCTTTTTTCTTACGATGTCTTGAATAATATGAACAGCTAATATTTCCTCTACATGTGTGTAAGTGATCCACGCGGACCGTGGTATACTGTTGACCGCTAGTCCGTCCGTCATTCCGCCACGCATCACGTCTAATCGTAGGGAGTGCGAGTCGCGCTTTCTACCCACATTTACGGTTAGACACAAGCCAACACTTGTTTATGTTCTGAGTAGCAGTGATACGCTTAATTAAATGAACGCAACAGATAATTGGATGGGAACAACATTAGCCCATGTACACTTACCGTTACAAGGTAAACTCAAGAATTGCCTCCTCGCGTCCCTACTCCCAATTTCCACCCCGTGACTCTGACGACGCAGACGATCACGGGTGTGTATTGTATAAGTATATATAAGGTATATCACGAGCGAACTTTAAAGCCCGGTAAAACGATACTGATAAAAGAGTCAAAGGGGATTATGGTAAAGCTGTCTGCCCGAAACTTTAATTCTATTAAGCAAGCTTTGTGGAGTCTATATAGCCATGATCGTCGTCCAAAATGTACACATTTCACATGACAGTGGCATCCCCACAAATCTGTCGTACTATCATTCACTTAAAATTGTAGTTACTTTAGGTTTAACTCTGTCTTTGTTTGAAGTTAATAGTGAAAGTCCAGACGAAGGAAAGGATAAAACTTCATGCCTCATGGACGTAAAAGATCTAAGATAATTTTTTGATCGAAATACTCGTACATATAGGACAACGGAAAATTAAGAAGAAATGAAAATAATCACGTTTACCTATATTATCTGTACATTTGACTCATCGTGGATCCCTTAGTTCACAGTCGGTTAGCGGGTGTTGTAAGTAGTAGGTGCGCGTGAGTCGGCAGCTGGCGGCAACGGGACTGATTCGCGACAAATAGCTAGCATCACTGACATTGATGATACATTCTCTTGCTGAGCCTCATAACTGTCAAAGGCCGACGAATGATATGCATACCATTACTCATGATATTATGGAGTGGGTGTAATGGTGGATAATAATTTATAGACATTGGTTATTAAGCAGACCAAATTACGTTTAGCTGTCACGCTAAAGACTCCTTGTCGGTAATCCTCCGAAGCATTTTGACATAAAGTATAGATACATGTCTCAAACTTGATGTTTTTAAGAATCCCAATTAAAACCAAGCCTACGAGTTTCACGTCCACTTTCTAGATCAGCAAAAAGAAAGTTTTACCTAATTCCTAATTATTTTTACTAAATCAAGTCGATAATTATTTGACCGGAAATATTAACACTTTTACAGATATTTTGGAAATGTAGGAGTAATTAAAGACAAAATTATTTTAACGATCGATGTAGGTTTTATTGATGGAAATCAGCATGAATATAGAAATACATACACCAAGCAACTGACCGATTGTGAAAGCAATCCAACGGTGATCTAAAATGATGTGAAGAAAATCAAAACCAGTTTTGCTAACAAGAAAATCGAAAGTAGGAAGGAATAATCAGGAAGCCTGCCTGACCTGCTAGCCGCTAATAATATTAGTACACGAAGTAATACCGAGCTGTGACCTAGATTTACAAGTTCAAGTAAAGGAACAGGTTGTATTGTATACGAGTATTAAGGTATCTTCCTTGAAAATTCAGTTAAATAATTATAGGAGAAGTCAAAATGACTAAAGAAAACCAGTTCAATTAATGAGTAGTTTACAGTTCCACATTAGAATTCATATCATTAGATCGAAACCAAATAGGCGCTAATTGGACAACTGTAGTTCCGTATAGAGTACAATTTGAAGAATTTCGTACACTACAAATATTAAGCCAATTGTACTCAATTCCGTCAGAAGATCCATAATTACTATGGTTATTTTTGGCTTCAGCTTAGATGTTTGGCGAACTAATCTCGCGCTGTTGTACAGATAACGATATGTAGTATAAACAGGTAGGTATATGATAGGTGCCAAGCCAAGCGCGTCTTTCGCCGTGGTGACCCTTTACACTCGAGTAACTCTTATGACCTGTATGGGTGTTACAAGGCACTACGCCGGCACTGCTTCTATACTTCCTTAATTAATACGGATGTCTCAGGGAGCCGATTTCAGATTAGTTTATGAAGTTCGGTGTTTGATCCGTAAACGTACCTATGTTATGTCTGTAAATATGTCATGATTTTAATACTGAGCTATCTTTATATTAATTCCTAGGATGATACACAACAAATTTTTTTAATTAATGTAAAGATTGAAATTGAAATTATAATTATTATATATACGGACCTATCAGAATATTCAGAAAGCCTTTCGAAATATTCGTAAGAGAATTCTTGAAGCTTAAAATTTCTCATCAAGGAAACAAAGCCAGGCCAGTTGTATGAAAACAAAATCTGTTAAACGTTAACTGTTTGAAAAGAAATATCGAAGACGGCTTCTCTTTCTCATAACGGGAAAAAGCAAATACAAGTAGGTATACCTACATATAGTATCTGTATACGACCTAATTAGCATTTAATGAATACCATTTTGAAAACTGGGGCATTACTGTTATATAAATGTTTCTAGCCCGGTGCCTCTTCTACCAGAATTCCTTTGAAATTGTACGCAATACCGAAACCATAACATTCAAGACCCCAACACGTACGCTCTCGATAGCATCAGTTGGTTCAAATGTTCCTTTGTGCAAACAGTACGTGCACTCAATTGGCTGTGTTTAAACACGGGAGGTATCGAGGCTGCAGACCACAGAACAGCAGTCTATCGGTCCTAAGTAAACACTGCGACTGTTATTTTCCAAGTACGCCCGTATGGTATTAGCTCCCCACGCCCGCCATACGCGTGCCCTCGCGCCCTATCTGTTGACACAGGTTAGCTACACGTATTATCGGCTTTACCATCTGATATTTGAAATGAAAAAATCAAATAAGGGTTAAAGATTAAATTTTTAATTGAATTCAGAACGATGTTTTGAATTGTTACTATGTTCAGATACAGCAGTACTATATAGAACATTTATATACGCGTTGATGAGGTCTCCTCTGTTTCTAATGCAATGTAAATGAAGCTGCGATCTAGTGAGTGGGCAAGTGTGACACAAGTGACGCACGCATACCGCACGTTCCGGGAGTAAGGCCGCGCCGGCCAGCGGCGCAGGCGCAGCGCTCGGTGACCGACATTATAAGCCGGTTAGATCACCACAACGGGCGCATTGTCGTTAAGCTCTATTAGGCAAATGTGTAACGACCGCTATGTGTGATAAAAAGGAGACACAAACATGCAAAAATTAAAAATTAATTCACTTTGATCGAGATTGGCTTGGCATAGATGTTTCTGAGAAAACTGATATGATTTTACAGTTGGAGAGAATCAGGCAAAAGATTCTATACAGATTACAGAACATAAATTACCCTAAATAAATATTGTTGGTTCGTGTGATGTATTAAATAATTTAAAAGTTGTAATGAGTAATATGATCCAATAGTGAAAGGTGAGGCCAACTGTGCTAAGCTTTCGGAAGGTCAAGTAATGTTGAATCACCGACTTTCGCTGGCGGAGTCCACAAAACCACTTATAAAAGCTGTTGCACTGAGGATCTTTTAGCCACTTTACTGTTATAGCACTGGGCTATTAATAGTATACTGCTTGTTATTAAGAGTTTATGAAGCCTGAGACAATTTTAAACTAACAAGTATCTTATTGCCTACGCACTATGAGTCTAGGACTGTGTTAGTTCTGAACCAAATGCTACACATTTTGAGAACATCGTGATTTCTTCGATGTCAAATATGTTATCAAGATGACAATGTTAATCATTAATTATTGTCATCATAAATTCGCAAAGCAAGGAATGTTCATCGCCTCTAGCTAACACAATTTTCTTGCAGTTTCACTGCCGACATTCCATAGACGATACATAGGTATATTCAACACGTTGTTGGAAATAAAGCAGCGAAATATAGCATGAAGTGGGTAAGTGATTTTTATAGTTGGTTCTATAAATTATAACAAAGATATTATGTTTTTGAATACTGTTAACTTCAAGAAGATTTCAACAGAAAGCGTTTACATCAAAGCAAATCTTGACGTAGAAGTATGTAACTGCACACGATCGAGTTAAATCAATCACCCTCATAACAGTTTCAAGTTTGGATCCAGTTAAAACTTTAGCAGGGGATCCAAATAGCAGGCTCAAGTACCCGAGGGTACAGACGCCGTTCCCTGGCTTTGTCAAAACCGTGAAACTTTAATGGCAACAGTATATCTTGGAGCGGCTCAAGATAAATTTGGGAAGAGCTTTACAACCTTGCCTGAAACTTAAACTTGAAACGAAAAAGGTCACATTAAAAATTAAAGGGATAGATTAACTGTAATCAGTTTTTAACTCAACTGTTTTCATATCCGTAAACAACAACGCTCCTTGTACACATGTCTCAAAGTAATTAAGTCTACAGCTACGTATAAATGAGCCCGCTAAATAACCTTTAAGCGCAGGATAAGTGCAGAAGCGTCACGTTGTGTGAAATGTTTAAGTCTCTCACGTCAGGTTACAAACACGCTTTCTTAACATACCAACACCGCTTGGAGCAGAAAATAGTTTACCTTTGCACAAGCAAAAACGTTTTCTTTGCTCTCTCCGACTTTGATATAGCCGACGGGGTATTTAAACGACTGCTAATTATTCTTTGCAAAATATTCTGATGACTTAAACAACTTTGAGAAATTATAAACAAATTAAAGACACCCACCCATCAAAGACATTTTACACTAAATCTAACAACTTGGGAAAAACTAGCGTGTAATCAATCATTTTACATAATAAGACTTAAATTTTACTTCTTAATGCAATAGCTGATCCATTTGATCGCCGTCGATACAAAGTCTGACACAATATTAATCATCGCCGTCTGCGAACTAGCGAACTTTTCACGAACCGCAGGTTTTTCCGCAATTTATTGACATAATCATTTTTCCATAAACAACGGAAGCGAAGTGATTTATAGTTGAGATTGAAACTGACTAAATATATTAAAATTATAAGATATTTATTATAAGATGTATAGAATAAATATGGAATTATACTTTTTCAACAGACTTTTATAAAATGATCATCTATCGGTAGGCAATAATAGCAAAACACTAATGAGTCGTTGCAGAACCTTTAATCCTAGAGAATTTAGCGCCGGTGAAAATAGATTCAGAAGCTAAAGAGGCGGCAAAATTCCACTTCTAACAGATTAAAGATGAGGTAGAGGGTGTAATAATAGAAATAACCCGCTTAACGCCAGAAATGGGGCCGTACGAGCTATACGGCTGTATAATAGTGTAAATAAAAGAGTATGGAACAAGCATTTGCGGTTTACGTGAATTTTACGATCAAGTCTCCGACGAAGTCGATAAAAACGAGTTCAACAGTTATTAAATTATGAAAACCAAATAATATATCCGTGACTACGTTTTTAATCAACGTAGTGATTTGGGTAAGTTTTCTATTGCTAACTTCTGTGTTTCAAAGTATTTTAGTTTTAATCAAGCTAACTATGCATTTACTTTCTGTGGATTTATTTAACAATTCCCAAAAAACTTATGTTTACTTAATAGAATATGTAATCCTTAGAAAACGTCGAAAACTTCATGACCAAGGGCAATATACTTTGTTGTCTTCCTTTTTTACAAAATGATGACTTCATGGAGAACTTTGCACCAAGCACTGATCGAACAATTATCTCGAAGGTAAATTGGGAATTATTGGCTATAAATAGTCTTATCAGTGTTAGATAATAGATCTGGCTCAGTGAAGTATAATCTGACCTTGATAGAGAACAACTTCAATTTCGTTGCCCTTAATTTGATTAGTCTTTGAAACGTTCAGAATTGCGAAGACACCCGTACTTCCCAAGGAGGCAGTTGAAATTGGCAATATTCAGGAATATCTAAGAATGGATGTTCCTAACTGGATCAGTACATGACATGTATTTTATACACACATCAACACGGTCTAGGGATATTTTTAAAAAAGCGAATTACTATCAATGTGTTAATTATTTATATGACATGTATATATTTAAAAGATACGTTATTTAATATTCTACCATTTTTTAATAATGGTTAAGGTATAGATTAAAATTTCAGGATATTATGGAAAAAAAATTAAGCATAGACGGAAACCGTATATGAATGAACTTTTAATTTGTGAGTAAAAACTGAAAAAAATAGAAAAATCATTTTATTTGTGTTTATAAACTTGAAGTTAGTAGTCTGAGAAAGCGCCCATGATGTTCATAACACATCGGCAACGATTCGGCATGCTCAGAACAAGGTTGTCAATGTCTTGCTGCGGAATATTGTCCCATGTCCTTCTGAGGTGCGCAAAAAGTTGATCTTCTGTAGCCAGATTTTCAGGAACTTCCTTCAGAGCTCTTCTTTGCAGCATATCCCACGCATGCTCAATGGGATTTAGATCTGGCGATTGAGCAGGCCAGTCTAAGGCCCTAACATTATGTGTATGTAACCAAGCTGCTACCGTTCTCGCCGTGTGTGCCCGGGCATTGTCGTGCATGAGCAGGAATCTTGCCCCATTTGTGTTCTGTGGGGCAAGATTACGGGCCCCAGCACCTGTTGGACGTATCGTTCTGCCGTCATATTGCCCCGCACCCAAACGAGATCCGTCCGTCCTCCAAGACGAATTCCTGCCCAAACCATAATTGTTCCTCCTTGGTATGGGTGAACTTCCTGAGGGTTCTGGAGACGGCTCCATCGTCCAGGAACTCGCCAAACACGCGTCCTTCGTGAATCTGGATGGAAGCCGAACCTGGATTCATCCGTGAACAGCACATTGGACCATTGGTCACGGCCCCAGTCCACGTGGTTCCGAACCCATTCTAATCGTCGTCCACGATTGCCTCTCCGTAAAGGTGGGACCCGGAGTGGTCTACGAGAGCGTAGATTGCTTTCATGCAGTCGCCTTCTTACAGTTTGGTCACTCACAAGCACTTGGTGTTCCACTCGCAGCCTTTGGACCAATTGAGTCTGGGGGTAGTGATGCGACTTGGCCCCCGGTGCCTCTCCGCTACTTCACCTGTGGCACGATAGCGTGTCCACAATCTTGAAATTACATTTTGATGGGTCCCTATGGCCTCAGCAACATTACGCTGAACAGATCCAGCTTCCAGCATTCCCACAGCTCGTAACATCTCCGCCCTCGTCAAATGTCGGCGTTGCATGGCTACAATACCTCAATTTTAACTTTATCTTTCGTTTAAAAATGAAAAAAAACTGTAACTAAACGTAATTCGTATTGTTTTCTAAATTTCGCACAAATGAAAATTCCCTCTCCTATACATCAAGACATTTTTATGCCACCGAAACAAAAGAATTTTCAAAAATTTGAATTTGGAATTAGTCTGAGATAAATTACAAACAAATCGGTGTATAAAAGATTCCAATGCGGCCAGTACTTTTCGAGTTATTTAATTGAGTATGAAATATCCCTAGACCGTGTTTGATGTGTGTAGTTCTTAACGGAGTTTTATGTAAGTTTTAATCAAAACATTTCCTTGAAACTGCTGAGTCTTCCATGAATACACATCGCAGCAGTACCAACGACTCCCATACATCGCCACAGTTAAGACACCTGTTTAGTTCCAAACACGCTCACACGGCGGTGCTTCGGTTTCGATACTAGGCCAGATAGTTATTAGGGTTCCGTACCCGAAGGGTAACCACCGTCCGTCCGTCCGTCTATCTGTCAAGGGGGGCTCCCATACAACAAACGTGTTTTTTTGCTCGATATTAATAACGGAAACAGGTAGACGCTTGAAATATTCACAGAATATTTAGTTGTATATTCACTTTAAAAATAAATAATTTAAATAAAATAAATATTTAAGGGGGGCTCCCATACAACAAACGTGTTTTTTTGCTCGACATTAATAACGGAAACAGGTAGACGCTTGAAATATTCACAGAATATTTAGTTGTATATTCACTTTAAAAATAAATGATTTAAATAAAATAAATATTTAAGGGAGCCCCAAACAACAAACGTGTTTTTTGCCGTTTTGTCTAATTTTGTATAGATAACGGTACGGAACCCTTCGTGCACGAGTCCGACTCGCACTAGACCGTTTTTTTTTTAGTTCAAAAAAAACGCTCACGTGGATCTGTTATAATTTCTAAACCAAGACGGTGACTATTTTGCTTGTTGCGTGTTCTCGAATTCGACATTATATTGTATTATTTGGACAGTGGATCGTTTTCAGATAGTTTTTACTCTATATAACATCAAAAGTTATAAAATTATCTCGTCGTACTTACTCCAAAACAATAAATAAAATTGTGTCAAAAGAAACACTCCTTGTTTATCATCACTTTAAAAAACGATTGCACTAAAATGTAAATATTGTAGGATCATTAAAGTAATGCCAGGAGAGCCTCTTCAGACGCTAGTAATACCGATCGTGTCTTGAATTAATTTTAGCGAGCGGCGCTGAGTGACGTAGTAGGCGTTGTGCTACGTGTAGGTCACGTAATAACAATATAACAAACACTTGTGTCTCAGTAAATAATGATTATCTAAACAATTTGTATAATTTTTGTTTAAGACGAGTACGGGTATGATTCATTTTACTTTTAGTCATAATAACAACCCTGTCTATTTTAGGAGTGCTTAGAAACTCTTTCTACATTAAAATCCCGAAAACATTGTCCTTCAAGATTTCGATTTATACAGCGGTCTCTTTTTTTATTTCTCAAATAAAAATGATTATTTTATTTTATATAATTTTACTTTAATAACATGTATAATAAAAATTACCACCACTAGCCAGTTTCAGAGTTAGCCACATAATCGTAAATTTCGTCGCAATATTTTAAATTTGGAATTTTGGATCTTTAAAATATAGGGGTCAGAAGGAATTTGGCCCACCTTATGCGTAACATTCGGCGGCGGACATCATGCAGTCGCAAGTCCAATCCGATCATCATTCCCCGTTTAACCTTTGGAAAGATCGACGAGAATTTGGCCGCGCGGAGACTATATACGGCCGGAGTGAACGAAACGATAGCGAGATCTAATTCGACGACAACGCCATCTATCGAGCGATGGGGAACTAATCGACACCGCCGTTTTATCGTGTGTGTAAACGATGTTGATAATATCAATATAACGATGTGGTTTAAATAAGTTACTATTTTACAATGCATGAAATTAAAATCTTGAGTGCTAAAAGAAAGAAAGACCCCAATAATTATCATAACTTTTTTTAAACTCAAAGCTAAAAGTACCCAAAACAGCTTTTACCAAATGAACAGAAACACGTAATTACATTGAATAAATTATATTTTATGACAGTCTACCATCAAGATACTAAACAGACGTAATCTGAAATGAAGTGCCATCTCCAAAAGTGGCAGGTGAACAGCAGCAGCTGAAATAATATCTTTAAAATGTGCCTCTCAGCCCAAGGTGCGGTGAAGGCGACATTGATTTCACGAAATTAGGGAAACTAATCGATCTGTCACTCAAACCGCTCAGCAACTGGTGAACAATTTTAGCTTAATAAACTGACACCACCGACACGGAATGAATAAAGGATGATACTTCTGTATCAATGAGTCAAATAAAATAAATAAAAAATAAATAAATATCGCTGGACATTACACACAGCGCCATCTAGTGCCACACTAAGCAACGGGGCTTGTGTCGTGGACACCAGATAGTTGATATACTACATAGATACTTTTTGTTTGTAAATACATACTTATTATACATATAAACATCCATGACTCGGAAACAAATGTCCATGCTCATCACACAGACATTTGCTTCTACCGGGATTCGAACACAGGACCCTAAGAACGTAAGGCAGCCTCAGTACCACTGCGCCATTCGGGTCGTCAAATAGAAAAAAAATACATAAATACATTTTAAATTAACGTATTCGGACAACATAAATCTTTTCAGATGCAAATCGCAGTTAGCATAAATGCTTATGGAATAGTGTCGTAAAATAATTTAGGTACTAGCTACTAACAAATATTAGTTAAATATAATAACTTGGCCAAGAATTGTTTTAATATAGTAAGCATTTGGACTTGAGTAACATCCAAGTCTGATTCGGAGGCCATTGAGAGTTCTTGCAACTTTAGATATTGCGGGAAGATTCCTGGAATTGCAGTCACAGTGTATGTTGAATTTGAAAATCTGAGGTCTTGCTCCAAGACTAAATTAAATTGGCATGTGTTTAACTCAGCATAAAGTCTTTTCATTCTGTAATAAATCTCAAGCACTTCTTTCTTTAGTTTATTGTAAATTAGATTGATCTTCTGCATAATTACTAGATTCATTCTCCCTCCCGTATTCCAATTTATGCGGAGTCAATAGGTAGGTACATAAGTTCCCATCTATACTAGTCGTTATTTCTAAATTCATCCTTGCCTTATCATCATCCAAATCAAGGAATCTAAAACCTCTAAATAACAAGTAAATTCAATAACATGACAGTCGACTGTAGAAAGCTGCGAAGAGAAGAGATACTCGTTTGCAGCTTTTGAACAATTTAACGAATTTAGCATAGACACTTTCCCGACAGCTATCAAACTTCGTAACCAACTGACTAAATACTCAGGTCTGTCATCCTAAACGTTTTATTTTTGTGTATCACTTTTTGATGGTGTTTTGGTTGCTCCGAAAACGTAATTTTAAAAAGATCATGTATATATTTTATCACGTATGCAGTGGAACTTACGCCTGTGCGTGTAAACGTAACAATCGATGTTGAGCTAATAATCAACGCTTGATAAGAAACACAATGGCGTGTTGTTAGGTCAGCGGGTCTTGCGCAATACTCTACGTGTTAACTAAGTAACTGCACAGTGCACAGCATGCTAAAGATGTGCTTCCGCACTGCCTCTGCTACATAACGCATGCCAACAGTTACGCACTGGCGCTAAGCGAGCACGTACCAGCTATCATTACATACCGATACCTTCAAGTAATAGATGCGTGTCCGAGTGCTGCCAGATGAACGTAACGGCCATCTTAAGTGTGCCAAAGCTCCTAATTGTTATCTGACCTGAGCCTGGCGTTCAAATACAAATTTCACATGGGCCTCGAATGAAATCAGTAGGTACCTACTTCTTATTCATCATGAAGCAGCACAACGCAAAAACTGGTTGGGCGACGCCCAGTCATTAATAACATAAGTCGTCTTTAAGATCGCACACAAATGTTTATTATTTATGAATGAATAATGAAATTAATTTGAAAAGATCCTACTTTCCGAATATTTGCTAAGCCAAAGGCCATGAGAAAGTGAACAGGTAGGCGGTGTCTCGGCCGCAAAGCGTCGTCCGGCGCTGCGCGTACAGTACCGTTAGCGGCGAAATCGGATGACTGGTAAATTTATGTAAATAGGCTAGTGGAACTTACACCAAAACACAAGCATTCCGCAAGCTTGCTGGTGTTCATGTACTACTGCTTCTGATTGTTGATAAAAAGTCTAGTTTCACTTTTACATGTACATGTACAATATTAGGATTACCTGATAAACCTCTTTAGTAAATTCTCGTATTCAATCTCGTACTTAATTTAAAACGGTTTATTGTACCTTTTGTTCCGTAATTTTTAAATTATTGTTCGTCATAATCAATAGGAACACATGCAAGTCCAGTGCGGTACGTAGCAGTAGAAGCCCTCTCCGCAACCCGAGCCTAATGTTTGGCTCATCGATTATTTCGGACGTCCGCAAACGTTTGCAGGCCAAGTGTCCACAGATCAAATGTTTGACATTCCCTGTTCTGTATTGATTACAAGTTACGGCTTCTCGATTTATTTCGCTAACATTGTAAACGAAACGATGGATGGAATGGACTGTGTGAAGCATGATATGGCAAGAAAGGAGGTGTCTGATGTGATGACGAGTAATAGATGAGTATAGGTATGGACGAAGAAGACATGCTGCGCCGACCCCAAATAAATTGGGATAAATGCAGGGGTATGATGAAGATAGATAAAATCGGGGTATCGAATTCTAGTTTCATTTATACGATTGTGTGATTGGATTGTCTTTGCAGCATATTAGCAAAGCAAGTGCAGGGAAAGCCAGATGTTCCGGGCTAGTAGTCCGTGGCCGCAACGCTGCACTTCTCCTCAACGCTTTGTGCACCGCTTGATTACCGTCTATCAAACACCACTCTCAAAGCTTTTAGTACCTATAAGCACACAATTTCTCTAGGTAACATAATTAGACAGTTTCCCCGGCAACCTTAAATAAGATTATTAAAAAGAAGTATTTCGAAGTTATCGAGGATTACAGCTGAAACTTTTGCTCGGCTTTTCCGAATCTCATAAACGAATCCGCCTAAGTACATAATGGTTTCAAAGAAAATTTCTTAGGTGATATTAAAGTTTTAGTTTAAGCATAAATTAAACTGTATTTATCTTTGTTGGTATAACCTGTTCTTAAACATTTTAAACGCGCACTTATAAGCAGATTCTGACTGAATTTATCTGAGAGTCATAATTTAATTGAACAATAAAGAAACTCTACGCTTTGTTAAACATTTTGTGTTACTGCTGTTGAACCTAATTCAATAAAGAATCATCCTGGCTGTATAGTGTTCCAAATACAAATCTATTCTACTGTCAGTACAGTAGAATAGATTTGTATTTGGAACACTCTATTTGACTTTGTCACATATCAATAAAAAATGCTCCGTGTGAAAAACTTTCACATTAAAACTTGTGATTTACTCCTCAAATATTAGAAGGTTATGGGCCCTTGGCCTTGCTAGTGCTATGGAAGCGAGTCGAAAACAATATTGCATACAGTATCCTATCTGAGTCAGTTCAATGTAGGTACATTAGGTGAGGTACAGGGGAGGTGCATTGGAAATCTGCTAAACGGGTACTATACCTGAAGGCAACAAAGGACTTAGAACTTTGTTTTGATAAAAAAGAACAAAGCTATCCTATCGGATACGTAGACGCTGACTACGGCAGTATTGTTGTAGACAGACACAGGATTCGCCTTTAAAATGAGTGGTGCGTGCATATCTTGGGAATCGCGCAAGCAGCGCACACCCGCACTCACCTCACACTCAGCCTCAGTGGTGGACACCACTGAGGCTGAGTACATGGCACTTACTGAAGCATGTAAGGAAGCCATTTACATGAGATCACTCAATAAAGAAGTTTTCGACGTCATTCAGCCCATTACCATTCATTCCGATAACCAAAGTTCACTCAAACTCACTCGAAATGATACCTTACATAGTCGCACTAAACACATAGACATAAGACATCATTTCATTAGGGAACTTTCACAGACCGATTTCATCCTACAGTACCTTTCAACAAATGACATGCTAGCTGACATACTCACTAAATCACTAACCAGAACTAAACATTCTAGATTTACAAATGCTCTAGGTTTAGTTAAGAGTAGTTAGCAGCAATTTCAATATATTTTTTTGTACTGAATGTATTTTTCATATACAGGTTGATCTTATTTTTTTTTTTTTATCTTTGGAATATATTTGATACAGGATGCTCCATTACGGGGAGGTGTTTATTTACCTATTTGGTTTAAATACTGCTACAGCTTTTATTTGTTTGTCTATTCAGTAGACATCAAATAGGAAATTACAGTTGGTCGTTTCCATGTCTATCCACCATTAAAGACCTTTAGTTACTGATAACTTTGTGTAGTTATTACTACTCCTCACGAATACCTTCAGCATATAATAGGAATCGTATTATGTATGGTGTATGTTATCGGGCTAATCGTCACATCACATTCGATGTTACTTGTAGTTTTCTAATTCGTTTAATTTGCTTATGCCTAAACTATGGATATTTAATTTCAGGGGGAATCCAAGCATAGACGATTATGGTCGTGCTCAATGCTGCTGATGCTGATGGCACGCTGCGCGAGCGCAGAATGTCCGTGGGAGGGCGCACCCACGCTGCAAGCCGCATGTGTATGCGCGCATAATTTAGCAAGAGATCTGTCAGTCCAATGTGATCAGGTATAATATTTTTTCTATTCATTTACGAATGTGAAATAAAACTCACAACAAAAATAAAAATAATCAACATATCTTCTTATTCAACAGGTTGACTTCCCAACACTATTATCAGCTTTAAACATGAGCGCAAGAAATATTGTTATCGATCTACTGTACATCAATAATGCAAGTATTCCCATCCTCACTCATAACATGTTCGCAAACCTAAAAATTCATAATCTACAAATATCCGGATGTGGAATAAAGCGAATAGATGATGACGCTTTTAGAGGACAAGGGCCATATCTCAAAAACTTGAACCTGCAAGATAACGAACTGACTGAAGTTCCAGTAAAAGCCCTGAAAATATTGATCAATCTCTCTCTCCTAGATATATCCAAAAACCGTATTGCACACATCGCTAACCACTCTTTTATCACTCTTCGCAAGCTCACGACTCTGAAAGTTTCCGACAACAATGTCACACTAGATCCACAAACACTCACTGGATTAGAAAACTCGTTGAAGAATTTAAATCTCAAAGGCACGAAACAAAAAATAGTACCCGAATGTATAAGAGGTCTTCGGAGCTTGGCTTTTCTTGACCTCTCTCAAAACAGTATCAGAGAACTTCCGGGCCCCGACGGTATCCGGACGTTTGAGGGATTAGACTCGCTGACTGCTCTTAACTTGGAACGAAATATCATTGTCCACCTTAGAGAAGATGCGTTTGCTGGAATCAAGACAACGCTAAGTTCTTTAAGTCTTTTGAACAACCTGCTGCCTGAATTCCCAACTGCTGCAATAGGAACACTGAGCGATTTAAGAGTACTAGATATCGGGTTCAATTTATTAAATAAGTTACCAGTCGCTGCTTTTGTAAACAATCCATCAATAACTTTACTAGCGTTAGATGGAAATCCTTTGCCTACAGTGCCGGAAGAAGCATTTTCTCATCTTAACGAAACACTTCGAGGTCTCAGTCTTGGCGGTAGGTTCTTAAACTGTGATTGTCGCCTGCGCTGGATTATTGAATGGATTCGCAACGGAGAATTACAAGTAACATCACGAGAAAGAAATCCACAATTCTGCGGGAATCCGTCCCACTTCCGTGAGCGTGGGTTCTACAGTTTTGAACCAAACGAATTAGTTTGTGATTATGATTTAACTTCAACAACAGAAAGGCAATCAACGACAGTAAAAGATTTGAATGAGTGGAAATTAAGTCACGTCATCACAACTACGTCCACGACCACCACCACTTCTGCACCGTCATCAAGCAGCAGTACAACCGAACCACACGAAACCGAAATAAACAATAACATAGATGCACCAACGAAACCAGCCATCGTTCAGACCACCAGCACCACCAGCACCGCACGCCCCAGCCGCGTCCCCTCCGTCCGCCCTGCCGCCCCCACCTGGCGCCACGCCCCGCACCAGCGTCCTCCTCTTGTCATGAGTTTCCCACAACAAAAACCAAAAGTAGATGATTCCAATGAAGTCATTGTGAAAAATGCATACAGGCAAGACAATTCTGTAATCATACAATGGGACTCAGATGTTGCTAATATACTCGGCTTCCGCGTCGTTTATCGACTCTTTGGAGACAAAAGCTTTAAGCAAGGACCACCTTTGGAAGCCAGCGAAAGAGAATTCAAAATTAAAAACGTTCCATCTCAGGTGTGTATACATTACCAATATAGATTTAAATAGATGCTATCAGAAAAATAGTGCACTTTAATAACAGAAGACATTGGTTTTACAGGAATGTATCGTGGTCTGCGTGATCTCCTTGGAGGAGGTTCACGTGAGTCCAGAGACGGTACCATATTCTCAGTGCCGTGAGGTGCGCACCGTTTCCGCCGCCGCCTCTAACATGGACAAGATCACGATAGCGGCAAGCGCCGCCATCTGCGGCACCATCGTCGTGGCTGTACTCGTATTCGCCGCGGCGTCGCGCCGCCGATCTCGCACCGTGCACCGCCTGCACACGCAAGCCCCTGACAAGATGCCCAACCATTGTTGCGGCGGTCTCACCGGCACGCCGAGCCCCAGCGGCCCGCTCTCTTCGTTAGCTACGATCGGCGCATTTGGAAAGCAGCGTGAGTGGGATCAAGTGTCGGCTTATAGCGCACGTTCGATCCCGCGTGCACGTTCCTATACCGAACCGGCTCCTCCGGACCCATTACCGGGTCGTCCTGGAAGAGCTCGTTCCCTCGCTGATGGTCAATCACAACATAGCTATTCCCATTCCGGCCGATATGGAGTGCCTGGCTACCCTAGTAGCCTTCTAGGATCACGAGCTGGTAAGTTGCACTGTCGCTTTGATTACTTCTTCGTTTCACTTCCGGCTTTTACTTGATTTTTTCGCGGTTTTGAATTGCACGGTGTTATTATTATGATACTTACAAACAAATACTTTTAATTTTTTAGATTTGCGACAATCACGTCAGTCCTTAGGAGCAGCATCGGAACGCGCCTCACGTTTGTCGCTGAGCGGCGCCGCAGGCGGGGCCACGGGGGGTACGGCCGGCTCCAGGCGCAGGCCACGCTCGAGGTCGCGGCCCGCCAGCCGATACAGCGTCGGCTCTCTAGGTATGGGCTACTGCGACACTTCCGACAACTGGACTGATCATGATATGGACATCTACATGGCGCGGAACCCGACGACTCGGAGTGGACTAGTGCCTTTATAGCCTGCGAGGGACACGGTGCGGGGAGACGTGACATGTCGCGAGCGCTCCTCGCCCTCGCGCAGGGCTCCCGCGGGCTATACCTCGTGGTGCAGTCATGACGCCCGCGCAGGCCAGCGCCCACACCGACACTCTCGCCGACACAGCCATGAGAAGACCAATAGACGTGCGCACGCGCACTGCAACCGAGTCGCGGCTCGCAGCCAGTGTGTCCGCTATCCGATAGAATATTGAGTAAAGTGTAATCTTATTGTTACCTACTAGACAACTTTGCGATCATGTACAGTTAGCTAAGTTTCGGTATACTTATGTACGTATGACATGGATTGTCAATTCTATGGTAAAAATATTATTTCAGATTAAATTATTAATGTTGGTTTTGACTAGTTAAATTGTGGTTCATGATCATACAAGTAGTTTGTGAATCAAAGAAGAAAAGATGTCTTATTGGCATGCAATTTATTTTTATAAGTGCCTCTTACTATAAATTTAAAATAGTGTTTTATGAATTTAAAAATTAAAACTATTGGTTAGTGAAAACTAGTCACAATATTTTGCTAATTCACTGCAGAGACAACAATTTACTATGGTTACAGAATGTTACTGACTAATATTATAATGTTCGCATTTTGAACACAGGGTGTTCTTATTACCACTGATGTATATTGTGTATTACTTTTAACTTTTATGGTGCATATTTATTTAGATTTATGATTGAATTTATATTAGTAAGTTGTACATATATTTTAAAATAGATTTTAATGTAATGTATTTTAAGTAATATATGTAATTGTCATGATCAGAAGGCAATTGATCAGCTACTCAACATTTAAACACAATGATCTTTGAAAAAGACTCCTTAGCCTTTAATATTATTATTGATCTTTCAAAAATCAATCCTGAATGGTGCTATTTTGAAAAAGACTTCAGTTATATTTACATAATACTCATGATAAATTGTTTTATATTTAATTAAGCTTTAATGGAAATGTTTAGTTTTTACTATTATTGGAAACGTTTTAAAGTGCTTGCTCAAGATCATAAATTATTATTTGTGTTAACTAAATACACACACATATATCACTCTAAATAAGAGTATTTTTGTAATTTTAATTATCTTAATTAAACTATAATTTGATGAACTATTGTATATTCATAATTGAATATCTCCCTGAAAATCTGATATTTCAATGCCTATGTCTATATAAGAATACATAATGTAGGCACTTACCCTGGTACAAGAATACGATGTTCCCAGCGGTACTGCAGCTCCTGACAGAACTCGTACCATAGATGCGCCAGATAAGGCAGCCCGCCCGCGTCGAACAGCCGCGCCGCCGTCACCGACACGCGCCACACCAGCCCGCCCTCTGGGCTTGTCTTCACGTAACCGCATAACTTCTGTTCACCATCCACCTGAGAAAAACATCATACAAATAAATCAATGTATTCTTAAACTGAAACAACTCGCGCCATCTAGTGGCAAAACAAAATAAAACCTCACCTGCTTGAATTCCACTTCTAGTTGTTCAGGATAGTTGAAAGTATTATCTTCAACTGCATCAGGGAACACATAGTACAGCAGGGGCATGAGTAGCTCATCAGCTATAGGTCCCTTAAAATCTGTCATGTTTCTGCTATGTCCCATGGCAGCCTTCACTAACTTAGATATAGTAATGGGAGCTTCAGTGATCTTATGGAGCGGATTAACTAGTCCCAAACTTTTGCTCAACCCCAGAGTGTCCATAAGAAGATTATTATTATCTAATAAATCCATAATTTTATTAATGGTTTCAGATAATTGACATTTGAAAGTATCCCTCATTTTAAGGGTAATTGTCCAAGTAGGAGCCATATGAGCATCAATTTCAGAAAATGTAGAAGAATCTACTATAGCACATTCACGGAACTTTGGCCAGATAGCATTGAGCAATACACTATGTATGGGGTTCTTTTCAGAACCGAATGGAAGCTCTAACAGTTTTTTCACATCAAACCCGTCTATTGAGAGAAACTCATTTGACTGTGTTGTCTTTTTCCAGGCAAATGCATCCACTTCTCTTAGCTCATATGAAAACTTTGTAGAAACAACAACAGCATCCAGAGCTACTGGCGATGCAATCTTAGATTTAAATAAGCTTACAAGGCCACTCAAATGTGAGCATTGATTTGAAATCCTTTTCAAATGAATCGTGTCAAAACTAACTTTATGTTCACTGTCTTCATAGAATCCTAAATATGTTTGCTGCCAATGTTCACGTATTTTGACAAAGAAAGGCACACCACAGTCTATGTTAGCAAAAGCAATATTTGCAGTGCTCATCACAAGCTTTATTAAATTCCCATCAACCAATGGCATACTTGGATACAGCATTATATACCGTTTTAAACCATACCAGCTGGATACTGGAAAAGGACTTCCATTGAGGTCATCCATAAAATTAGTGGTTGACTCCCAAATACCATTGTGCAACTCTATTAGAAAAGATTTATCCTCAGACTCCTCCGAGTTCTCTGCAGACTTTGCAGGTTCTAGTTTGTGATAAGATAGTATAAATTTGTTGCCCTGGAAGTGAATTTCCTCCGATTTGCTAGACCATTTCTTTGTGTACTCTCCTGATAGTTTATCTAAAATTGATTTAGACAGCCGCCATTCCTTTAATACCTCTTCTATACGAGCAATAAACACTTCCCAATCTGATACCGTCGTAAAATCCTGATGGTAAATATCATATTCATCTATTTCTTCATTCATTTTTGTTTTGAAAATGCAATGAATAGGGAGCAACAAACACAAAATACAAACAGCTGTTGGGTTTGGCACTGACAAATGACAATTGGACAATGACAAGAAAAGAACTACCCAAACCCAAATGTCATTGGAATGACGTCACTATTCACAACGTCGCAGGTTAGTATTTCAACATGTTTAGCATTTTTAAACACAATGGAAGTAAAATGTACTAATTTTAAGTTTTTTAAATACACAATGAGAATCAGTCGGAGCAAAGAGTAGGTTTAGGTGCTGACGTATTTGGCTAGGATTGTTTGAATATATTTACAGGGGCAAAAGCTAAAGACTCGACTAGTCCCAATGCTGATGAAATGTAAATGCTCTAATCAGATCCACACATGCTGGTAACACTTAATTAAAGAAAAGGGGACATGCGGTCGGGGAGTCGGGAAAACAGAAATCACAAAACAAACAAAGAAAGTGGTGAGCTAAAAGTAAATAAAATGAAATAAAATTCAATGCACAATGGTATGATGGTTGCCATAGTTACCAAAAAGTAAACAAATAAGAATCAGTTAAAATAGATTTTTTCGATCTATAATATTATGTTTAGAGGTGATACTCCACATTCTTTGAGTTATGAACAGCAAGCTAAGTTCATTCAGGATCGAATTACAAACGTGGAGAAAAACTTTGGGGAACTTTGTGTTGCGTTTGGTGACTATACAAGAAAAACAGCAAGGTGAAATTAAACAATACAAATGTATAATAAACAAAACAAATGTAATTACATTTGTTTTATCTCACTTTACAATCATTAAAACTAATGGAAAGTCAAGCAGTGTGTGATACCTTTTCCTCTCTTGATACAAATAATCAGAAGAAACTGCTTTTCCACTGATTGTTCATAGAGGACGCTAGTGTTTGTAGTTTTTTAGGATTGTTTATTCAGGTGTAAGTCTGGAAAACTGTTGGGCACAACTTGGGAGGGAATCAAGGCATGAAGTGAAGAAACTCAAGTAGGCCATTAAAAAAAAATGTTTTGTTCCTTGGGGGGGCAGTCATGGGTAGGTAAGCCTAAGCAATGGCTGGAAAGAAACATAACATCACGCCTGTTTTTCCCAAAGGGTTATCCATAGGTGTACCTTATAGTACACCTATATTTCGCCAGTTATATTTGTCTAATGGAGTATAATAATTATAATAATAGGGACTGACTAACCTGGAGGAAGTAGGTACTGACTTCCGCAGGACGTGCACAATGGCCGGTTTCCTTACCCATGGTCTACTTACACGGTTCTATCTAGTTGTCTGAACTATATAAAGGTAGGTAAAACTTCACTAAAATTTCGATAAAGCATTTCCGATGTTCTTATATATAGATTGCGCGACATGGGAGATGAGCTAGTAAAAGTTTTAAAGGACTACGCCAATAATGAAATCGTTAACAAATCTTTAAGTAGCGGCTTAGAAAATCTGTCTACTACTTTAACAGCCATTGAGGAATACCGGAATTGTGAAGTACAGCGTTTGGAAGCTAAGGTAAAGTACTTGCAAACCTACCCACTAGTGGTGGTTGATTCATAATTGCTTACCCAATGCTTACCTAAGTTCCTACTTCCTATTGTTCTCCCTTGGAAATCTAGAAAGTAAGTACTAAATGATTCATAAGCTTTTTAATGCAAAGCACTAGGTACTACTTAATGTATTATTGTCCAAAAACCAATTTGTATGTATTTAGGTAATTGGCGAGCTGTGCCAATACGAGACAATTTTCAAACATGCCAGGGAGGAATTGAAGCATACAATGAACGTTCGCGAGAAGGAGCTGGCACGCAAGAAAGTGCTAGACAAAGCCAGGGAGAGGCAGCCTTTTAACAGACAGCAAGTTGTACGTTACATACTATACCTACTTAGTTACATCCATCTTGCTTGAGATATAATTCTAGTTAGATAAAGTATGCACGAAAAGGTACGCGGCAGCCGCATTGCGCTACACGATAGTTCTTGCCTAAGGTCTACCTACATATACTATGATTATAATTAAAAGAATGGCCTTGTTCGTTGGTTCATATTACCTGCCGCCCGTGCAATAGAATTATTTTTGCAGCACATTGTATTTTAAGTACTTCTAGCTAAAAAAACAACTTTAACAATTTAAAAGGCTGCTGAAGCTGTTTCACCTGTGAAACCGAGGTAACCTATGGGTTCATCCCTATTTTCGGCATTTAGCACCAGCTTATTATAACATCACACCAAGATTCCCCAAGAGGTGGGCAGTCGTAACTTCACATGTCGTGCTATATAGACACACGAATATGCAAATTCTGTTTTAGACTTATGCTGAATCTGAGTTACTAAAGGCTTCGGCGGAAATGTCTCGGACTGCCAAAGGTTTGAGTGAGCAAACGGAGTTCTTCGAGCGACGCAAACTTCAGCAGCTGAAGACACTTCTGTCGGACTTCGTCATGATTGAGATGACCTTTCATGCGAAGGCAGTGGAACTACTCACAGTTGCTTATCAACAGATCAATGATATTAATGACAAGAGTGACTTGGAGGTGAGTTTGAGTGGGTACCTCCTACATGGTGTTTGACCGTTATTGTATTATTTTGTTATCATCGTTCTCTGCCCTTATCCCAACCCAATTTATTTGGGGTCGGCGCAGCACGTCTTTTTCTTCTTCCATACCTAGATACTTATCTATTACTCTACTCGTCATCTCATCAGACACCTCTTCCGGATTATTTTGTTATACCTAGGAAAAGAGAAATTAGGACTAGGCCTACTGCTTACATAAAAACTAAGAATTTGTTTGCTCAGCTCTTGGTAGATAAAAGTATTTAATCCAAATATTGAACCTAAATTACTAATTTTATATTTTTTCTGTAAAGCGTTTGAACGCAGGTCTTTCAGATAACGAGGATCAAACGGTAAATATTATTTGATGTTAACATAATCATGGCTATTTACATTTTTTAACATTCATTCATTGACCATGCAGAACTTTAGAAGAAAATTGCGTTCGCCAGAGAAGCAAGCGAACCCTGGAATGTCGGCACGATCATCTTCACTTGCGTCGCTCATGAACCAGCAGTCCTCCACTAATGATGAGGACTTTGCGGTTAGCATCACACTCATTTTCATCGAATATGCATGTTTCATCTAATCTACATACAAGTGTGGGAGGATAAAGTTCTTGTCTGGATTTTGCATATCGGCAGCTTGCATCTCTATAACCCTAAGGGTATAATTTATAGTAGGTGCACCTTGACTATTCCAACATAATTATCGTTGGTAGGTACAAACAAGCACTTAGGTATGATTTATGAATCAAAACCTTGTATGAAGCTCTTTCTCCTCTTTTTACCCGACTGCCAAAAAAGGGTTATGTTTTTCGCGCGTATCTTGTTTGACTAGTGACAGACAATGATATTCTTTCTACCTCAGTGATATTTTGCAGGAAAAATGAGGACCGGAATAGAAATATAATAATAATAGTCTCCTGGGTACTTGTATAAGTTGACGTACGTCACTAGTAGGTAATGTGTGGTTGGGTTGGTTTCAACATTTTTCTCAGCAGTGATGCTAAGATGTGAGCGATATCCACTACTCACAGCCACAGAGTACATTACGAGTATACATATAGGTACTCACAGCGACAGCTGTTATTGTAGTTGTGGGTTGGTTTGAAAATTCAAAGTTTGAAACAAGCCCTAATTCTTCTAAAAGTGCTTTGATTGCATCTAAGTAGGTACGCTTAAGGGTTCAGTCAAAATTGGGTGTCATTGCGTGTTTATTGGTTGGGTATCGACATAGTTAACCGTAGGGGTACCGACAACGGTACCATAACAAACCCACAAAACTATGCGTGAAGAAAACCGTTAAGTACCTACTTACCAAACAGTGATCTAGCTAAGGTAGCATTTTTATTACAGAGTATGCGAAAAGCGAGGTCGCCGGAAAAGTATGCTAATTCGGGAATGGCCAGATCCAGCTCGTTAGCCGCTCTCATGAATAATTCACCAAACAAAGAAGATGAAACATCCGTAATATGGCCTTTTATTTATTCTGATTTACATAGCAAAACATCACGCCTGTAATCCCTAAAGGGTTAGGCAGATGTGTACCCACCCATTAATTAGGACACCCACATTTTGGCAATCTTAATCTGTTTAGATGGAATAAAATTGCAATAATCCCATAATAATCCATTTTATTTCATGCAGGAATCTGAGGAAACTGAAGATGAAGACTCTTCTGAAGAAACCGAATCGCGTTAAGTTTAATAATAATGTGTGTTTGTGTGAGAGAGACATTCTGTTTGTTCTTATTATAAGAAATGAGATGTTATCTTAATCAAATGTCTAAAAAATAATACACTGTATGAATAGTACTCGTTATTTTATTAAGAACTATTAGTAAGTATATACTTCCGTGTGGTTCCCACAAAGCACTGCATTAACTATTTTTAATAAGTAGGTAACTTAATAATGGATATCGTTAATATTACAGACACAATCTATTTTGTACATTTTCATTTTACTTGAGCATATCAATTAGTTAATTACACCTATAGATAGTAGGTACCTACCTACAGGATTTGCACAGTATAGATGTAATTTTGAGTGGCGAATACAAATACGATTTTTATGGCTTAAAATCTAAAACGAAAATCTTCTGACTGTGATTACAAAGCCATGCCCATAATAATAATTTTTGATGAATTATAGTGGCGTTCATAGTCGAAAAAATATTAGAAAAACAGTATGGCATGAGAAATAGTAATGCCCTTAAAATTATTTCCCTTCGTAATGTGCACGCGATCTTGTGTATCCCGTATCGTTCCGCGCCAGGCACTGTACTGATCAATATTCACCCTCTATATACCAACCCCTGTTTATTCTAGTAACAAAAACAGCAACTATGTAATACAACACAATTTAATTATAAAATAAACAATCATACAAATAGTTGCACAAACTCAGATACATCCACTGTGCACAGTAAAACTTACAAGAATCCAATTGTCTGATCACTCCATATTACTTTGCATTTAATTTGATATCCACTTCTCATAAATTAGACAACTACTAGCGTACTATGTAACAAAGGAACACTTCTAATATCTTAATCCATTCAGTAGATCCCAATATCTTTGAACAAACTCACAAACTTCATGCCATTATCTCTAGTTAACTCTACATGCACTAATGGCTTAATAATGTGACATGATAAACCTATGTGTAAACTAACCAGTCCAACAATCCAGTAGTGAATATAGCAATACAACTCAGCATTCCATTACTTGAATTAGTTGGTTTCATTATTCGAGTAAGTCCACACCATGGCATTCAGAATCAATATGTGTAACAAATTCTATAATAATGAATCACCTGTCCTTGTGTTACATCTGTATTAATACCACATAAACATCAAATAATTAACTTTCCAAATTAACAAAATGATTGGTGTTACACTCCATGAATTTATTGTGATTATTTCCTACACAAATATGGAGTGAAATTGGCTATGGCCTTTTCTGCCTTTTTAACTTATGTTTAAATAATATTATCTTATCTATAGTGGGTGGTCATATACATAACAATTATAAATACATGAGCCACATAATCATTTAGCCCCTATGGAGTTACATCACCTATTTATCTTTATATATGTGTTTTAGTATTTACTTTGACATTAAATGGTAAAAATGACATGATTCAGGCACAAAACAATGTGGTGTGATTGTTACTTCTAGGATCACTGCTATTTTAAGATTACTTTTCGTTTTCAACACCAGCTTGTGTCATGAGGTCTGTGATGTTTTTCTCCAGTTCATCAACACGGGTACCCATCTCATCTATCCGGTTGATGATCTGATCAGACATACTTTGAAATTTGTCTTGCATGTTTTGTAGGAGGGACTGCACCTGAGAAGTAAAAATTAATCAATATAATATTTATGTTAGGATTTCTTCTAATGAAATGTCTTTTACTTCTACCAGACAGATGCACCAATAATTTATAGAGGCAGCTGACAGGCTTCTGAAGAGAAACACGAGCTTATTTAGATTTAATTGAAAACCGACAAGTTATATCAGAATTCTTTTTGAAATAAAAATCTTTACTCAGTGCTGTGTTCTTGTTTGAAAAACATGCACAACTGTAATGTGTTAGATAGATAATAGACATTCTGCCCTCCAATAAAGTTAGAAGCTCGTAGCATGTATGTATTACTAGTAGATTTCATCTTATTCTAAATGAAATCAGTATCACAACCCCAATAAATCCTAACAAACATTAAAAATGCAGCAAAGTTGATTTGGAAATCATATTTAGGTGAAGTCATTACATAATTTTTTTTTTGACCGGATAACCTCAATAAAAAATAAACTGAAATGCTACATTATTGCGTCGTATGAAAACCTAGAGACTCGTAAAATATTTAACAGCTATGTTCAATAGCAAAGGGGATACTCAACTCACATATTGTGTCACCTCTTGCATGTTTTTAGGATCATTTCCCGGTGCTGTGTATGTGCTCTCCACGTCAGTTGTTGTTGTTTCTGTATTTGGTTCTGCCATCGCTCAAATTCTTCTCTTCTACGACCGAATTGCAGCCTTGTTTTCAAATCAATACTTTCTTATTTTACGTCTCGCTTATCCAAATTTTCAACAGACGGAGAGCGCTTTCACTTCGAAATTCTAGCGATAACTGAGTCAAGTCGACTTTCAGTGTAACATAAATTAAAATTCAACTTAGTAACTAAAACATTGCCTAGAGAATTGATTGACAAAACAAAATGACATGACATGACGACATGACACGAAGAATTCAAAACCCGGAACAACAAACAATACTTTGCTTGACAAAAAGTGGAAGTTTTTTTTTCTCTTCTTTATTAGTAATACGACAAGGATAGCGCACGGTAATTATTCATGTATCATAATATCACGTAACGCTTTGGGGACATGGAAAATCCTGTCCACAGACAATGTCGACCGTGTCATGAATAAGTAAAGTTTAGGTTGGAACTTGGGATTGGGAGTAGTTGGCCTAGTTAAAGAGTGGTGGGCCTTGAGTGGGTTGGGGAATTTTATTTAATTCCCTTTCTCCCGGTGAACGAAAAAATAAAAAAAACCTAATAGGAGCATTCCATTCCTAAAGGCAGTGTTGCCAACTTTATTTTTTAGAAGATCGTACCATGGACTAGAAAAGATCGTAATTTGCCACCATTTCAAAGAAAAAAATAGTTCGTAATGAAATTTCATTAAAACAACGTAAATAATTTTAACACGGAATGTAAATATAATTTTGAATCAATATTTATCAAGGAACATGAATGATTCTTATCTGAATTATTATATTTTTATCTATGAGAATGTCAGAAAAGTTACATACATTCTAAAACTCAGATGAAACCGTGATTAGGTGTCGCTTCCATAGATACAGATTTAAAATTAAATTAAATTTGTATACGAATTAAAGTTGTCCTCTATCTTGATTATGTAAGCTCTGATGCTAACAATTCTCGATTTTAGTTGATTGAAATCGTAACTTTGGCGACTATGTATGTACATTTTTTTTTTTTTTTGTGCTTCGCTCGGTTTGTGCATTTAGCCACTGTAAATTTATTTATTAAGAGACAAAGGTAGGGAAACTGGAAATTATAAATATTATCTAAAACGGAATTTGGGATATAGGATCAGTAAGATTCTATCTAACTACATTAATAATGAATGGTGAGATACAATAAATTAACGAGAGAGAAAAATATATTTATACACTAGGTTACAATTTAATATTATTAATGATAATGAATGAAGCTATACATCTATATACAGGTAAACTATTTGTACAAAATAAAGAAAGAACTGAAGTAGGAAAAGGAATACGGAGAGACAATAGATCACTGAGAAAGGAAGAACGGTCATAAAGAGGACAGGAGAAAAGAAAATGGTTCAAGTCGCCACATCTGTGCCACACGAACAACTGGGATCGTTTATAATTTTAAGTTTGGCAAGATGAGCTGGAGAGCAAACGTGACCGAGTCTTATCCGTATGAGAACGCAGTGTTGATATATGGGAATTTTAATGTCTATGAATGACTGGCTGATTAGTCTATGGTCCATAAAAAAAGATGTTTCGGTTTGTTATTTCAAATTAGGAAGGCAGTTTTTTTTTTTTTTTTTTGTTCCCTCTATAATAGTTACTTTACTCTTTGGTTTTTATATAGAGAAAAAACATGAGCAGAGTAGTTGCGTAGAAGATTTGATATAGAAAATGTGTTTTAGTTATTGAGAGTTTTATTTTGATAGAGTTTAATTATGGTCTGTATTGATAAATTATAACAATGAAATTAGTTTAATTATGGTCTGTATTGATAAATTATAACAATGAAATTAAAGTGAACTATTGGAATGCTGCAGTGAGTTTTATTATGAAGGATCTCGGAGTCGGAGTAAGTTTGTACAATAATTCCTACACCTACAACAGGTTATGGGCCCAGGGCTAATTGATTACGCCAGGGTGTAGGAAGAGGAAGAAAAAGAGCCTGAAAAAATGTTTTGGAGTACTAAATAATACATTTTTTCTTTGAAATAACAATGGAAGATATCAAACTGTCAAAATTGAATAATGAAACAGAATACGTTATTTGGAAGCAGAAATTGTTACTTTTGCTAACAGTAAAAGAATTAGATTTAGTTTTGGAGGAAGGAGCGGATTCGAAGAAAGATTTTGCTAGGAAGGATGCAAAAGCAAAATTATTTATTTTAAATTCATTATTGTGACAGCGAAAAATATTTTAGAAAAATTTGACAACCTACTTAAGGGACATAAAGAGACACAAATTTCTCGCTTGTTGGAAGAATTTTATAAATTCAAGTTCAGAAATGATGATTTGATGACAGACATCGCAGAAATAGAAAATAAAGCAACAAGAATAAGAAGTTTAGGCTATGAGTTTGATGATCAACAAATAATAACAAAAATACTTTCACATCTACCGGAGAATTTAATACATTTTAGAACAGCTTGGGAATCAACATGCAAAGGAGACAAAAATTTAATTAATTTAATTTCAAGGATTAATCTGGAAATAAGAATGAAACAAGAAAGTACAATCAGACATGAAGAAAAACCATCTACATCTTTAGAATATAGTGAATATCGCTCATTTGGTACAACAATGACGTAATTACACTTTTTTTCAAAAACAAGTTGAATAATATGTCAAAATGTGCGGAAAGACTATTTACGTCTGGAGAAAAATCGACAGAATTGAATTTGTAGTGATTTGCCGCGAGATGGCGCGAATGTCATTGTAGGATTGAGTAAAATGGCGCCATTTCTGCTGCTACAACGTCGGGATGGCCAGTTGCGCGGGGCGCCCCGCTGAGTGTGATTGTGTTTTGGAGCTACAACGACGTAAAGGTATTTATGACATTTAATCCGATACTTTTTGATGCAACAATGCCGTAATTGAGCAATTGCGGCGTTGTTGCTCCAAAAAATATTAAGTTCTTGGTAAAATAATGACAAAATTGCGTAATTACGTCAGTGTTTGTCCAAGTAAAGTATCTTTCTGGTGAAACAACGACGGAATTTTGTAAATATGTCGTTGTAGCTCCAAATATGGTATTTTTTGATAGTTCAGTGACAAAATTGAGTAATTACGTCGTTTTTTCTCCAGATAAATTATTAATCTGTTGTAACGATGTCAGAATTGTGTAATTACGTCGTTATTGCTGTAAATAAAGTATGTTCTTTTTTTTTAAATAGACGTAATTACAAAACTGTGTCATTGTTACTCCAGTACTTTTACGTGTATTGTGTGTTTAAGGCTGAGTTACTGACTAGGAGATAGCTAAATACAGTTACCGGCACGTAAGTTGGCAAGAGTTTTTGTAGTGGGGGAAGTTTGCGCACGCACAATTTCATACATTTTTATATGCGCGAACTTCCCCCACTACGAAAATCTCTTGCCAAGTTACGTGCCGGCAACTGTACATTAAAGAATTTATGCCTATAACAGCCAATACATCTAGGACTATATTAATTTAAACTTTCAGAGAATATTATTTATGATGGAAAACCGTGCAAGGAGATTGGTGAATTATTGTACAATGGAAAGGAAAGTACAACCATTTGCAAAACCGAATGCTTCCGAAGCTAGTAAACGATGCAAAGATGGTATGTAACTTAATTCTTATTTAATAAATCACAATTAAAAGTACCTATCTCATTCATCTATTAAAAGTAAGCAGTAATCGATTGAGATAGACAATACTTTCGATTATGATTTATTAAACACATAAGTATTATTATATATTTTTGTTGCAGAAAATGATAAAGATATATTTACACCAAAAGAAAAAGTAATTCATTATGAAAATGATATGCATACATCAAACTTTCAAGCTCCAATTGAGTCACCAACTTCTGTTAACCAAGCTATGGATTCTGATATTATTATGACCTTGGAAACAAAGTCAAAGTCACTGACTTATCATGATGTACCGGAAATGAGTACACGAGATGATGCTGATTTTTATCCACACGACGGTGGAGATAAATATTGTCCTGAAAAAGTTAATAATAATATGCCACGAAATGATGTGCCTGACTTAGACATACATACATCAAACTTTCAAGCTCCAATTGAGTCACCAACTTCTGTTAACCAAGCTATGGATTCTGATATTATTATGACCTTGGAAACAAAGTCAAAGTCACTGACTTATCATGATGTACCGGAAATGAATACACGAGATGATGCTAATTTTTATCCACACGACGGTGGAGATGAATATCGTCCTGAAAAAGTTAATAATAATATGCCACGAATTGATGTGCCTGAGTTAGACATACATACATCAAACTTTCAAGCTCCAATTGAGTCACAAACTTCTGTTAACCAATTGGAAACAAAGTCATTGACTTATGATGATGTACCAGAAATGGATACACGAGATGATGCAGATTTTTCTCCAGACGACAGTGGAGACGAATATTGTCCTGAAAAAGTTAAACGTACATGTCCAGTAATAGGTAGTAGACGAAGATCATTATCATCAAGTTCTTCTTCTTCTAGCTCTTCCTCATCATCGAGCTCTTCCTCATCATCAAGCTCTTCATCATCTAGTAACAGTTCTAAACAAAGTGTTTCAATTTTGTCGCAGAATCAACCTTTAATTTCAAACCATGACAACAACCCCAGTACTGTTAAAGATGGTCAAGATCCACCGGAAGACAATAGTATTCAAAACCATAAATCTACTGACATTGATCAAAATCTAGAATCAACTAATAAAAAAACAAAAAAAAGGTTAAGAAATCCAGCGGCTTGGAAGAAAAATCAACGTGCTCAGCTGAAGAATTCAGGTCATGAGTATTTGTCTCGGACGGGCAAGATCATTCCTGCAAAAGAGATGAAGCCCCCTTGCTCTAACAAATGCAAACATAAATGTTCAGAACACATCTCAGAGGAGCAAAGATATGATATTTTCAAAATGTATTGGGGTTTATCGTCTCTTCAAAGACAGCGTGATTTTTTGAATTCAACAATAACTGTGCTACAATTGGCACAACGTCGTTTGAAAACTGGTGTAGAAAAGAACAGAAAATCTAATACTTATTGTTCCTTGATGTGTAATGGTAGGAGTTTCAGGGTATGCAAATTATTTTTGTTAAATACATTGGGGATTTCCGAACGTACTTTACGTACCGTAATCGGGGCCAAGACAAGAAATGAATCTAACGGCGTAGCACCAATTGACAAACGTGGCTGCCATGGAAATCATAGAAAGACTAGTTCTGAGCTACAAGAGTCTGTACGGAATCATATAAATTCAATTAGTAGAATTGAGAGCCATTATCTCCGGGCAAACACCACTAGAGAATATATTGATGGTGGCCTAACAATAGCTCATCTGCATCGCGATTATAAGAGATTAAGAGAATCCGAAAACAAAGAGGCTGCAAATTACGATTCATATTTTCGCATATTTAATACGGAATTTAATATTTCTTTTTTTGTGCCAAAAAAAGACCAATGCGATATCTGTGAACAATATAAAAATGCTGTTGGAGAGGCAAAAGAAAAAATAGAGACTGACTACGCAGAACATGGCCGGCAGAAAGTACTTAGTCGAAAGGAAAAGAAGACTGACATAGAAACATGTAAGAATACAGATAGTAACGAAATAGTCGCAATTTATGATCTTCAAGCAGTTATGCCAGTGCCAGTCGGCGAGTCCTCGTCATTTTACTATAAATCAAAATTGAACTGCTTAAACTTTACAGTACGTACCTATTATAGCTCAAAATATTCTTTTATTCTCTTTTTTTTTGTCAATAGTTTGAACACTGTCTTTTTTTATAGGTATCAGATGTAAAGGACCAACAAACCTATTGTTACTTTTGGCATTAGGCTCTAGGAGGTAGAGGAGCAGTTGAGATTGGTTCCTGTGTCTTTAAGTACCTGCAACGTGTAGCTGATAATCACCCTGGTTGTAACATCACATTTTATAGTGACAATTGTGGCGGGCAGCAAAAAAACAGGTTAGTTTCATTTGTTAAGAACTGTTTTTGTAGTTTTGTCACGTGTCTATTTTGTATATTTTTTTCAGGTTTATTTTTTCCATGTACTTGTATGCAGTCAAAACTCTACGAATTAATAAAATCACACATAAATTTTTAATAAGGGGACATACCCAAAATGAGGGAGATGCAGCCCACTCCATTATTGAAAAGGCTATAAAAAGAGCCAAAAAGTCGGGCGCTATTTACGTACCAGATCAGTATGTCCAAATAATAAGATCTGCAAAGGTAAAAGGCAACCAGTTTAATATTGAAGAACTAAATTTCGATGATTTTTATGATTTGAAAAAATTATCTGACGAAATCGAACTTAATACTGTCAAAGATGTGGATGGGAACACCATTAAAACCTCAGATATCAAAGCAATAGAATTTACGAAAGACAACGATGCAGTATACAAGTACAAACTCAAATTCGACGATAACTGGAGTGAAGCTGAAATAAAAAAAAAGAAACAAAGATCTACTAGTCAACGAATAACTAAGGCTATAGAAGATATTAATTTGGTTCCAGCGTATACTTCAAAACGAGAAATTTCTGCTAACAAGAAAATTGATCTAAAAGAACTGTTACAAAAAAACATTATTCCTCGCTATTATTCAGCTTTTTATGAAAGTATTTTTTAAATGTTAATTTTTTAAGATTAGAAGTGTTTTTGAGTTTTTAAATATTTAATTAATATTCATAAATAAATGTTTACGTTGATTAATTCAATTATTTAGTTTTATTTTGTCACAAATGCAAAATTTCCTAGTGAACGTGTTATTTTTTATTTTTTATTCTGAAGCAACAGTGACGTATTTACAGGTACCTTTTTTATTTATGTCTATAATTTAGGTTATGTACAATGTACCGAGTAGATTGGGACTTCAATAGAAACTACACATATTGAACTTACTTTTAAAATCACGACGATTATAATAAGTCCCTTAAACATCCCATACCTTTAATAGAAATCTTTGATTGGCTCTCCTGTAAAATTTCTAAAAGTGTAATTACGTCATTGTTGCACCAAATGAGCGATATGACAAGGAGAAATTGGAAAACAGTTTCTATGTTAAAAATTGCTTTAAATGTGGGAAAAAGGGACACATTGAGAGCAGCGGTGGCCCAGTGGTGGCGGCCCCGACTTACGAACAGTAAGTCATGGGTTCAAACCCAGACAGGCGCATTACTTTGTGTAATTTATTTCATCACCACTGCTCTCAAAACGGTGAAGGAAAACATCGTGAGGAAACCGGCATGTCCTAGAACCAAAAATTCGAAGACATGTGACATCTACCAATCCGCACTGGGCCCGCGTGGTGGATTATAGCCCATACGCAAAATACGCGCTTTGACGTGGACTTGCGGACACCAGCCCGTTATACAATACAATACAATACAAAGGGACACATTGCGAGATTCTGCAGGACATCAACACATGATAATGGGAGAGCAAACAACAACATAGCTAAATGCTATAAATGCATGAAGAGTGGACATAGATATGCAAATTGCAACTCACAATATAATTGTATATATTGTAAGGATAACTCTCACCTTTCAAAGTTCTGCCTAAAGCAAAATAACATGCTGTCAACTCGCAGGTAAAGACTCGGAATGCATAGAGACATGTGAACGCAGAGAAGACGGTTTATATTACTTGAAATTATTAATAAGTATGATAAAGCCAGTTGTACTTCCAAGGTCAGTTAATGCTTGTCATGTAGATGTACATTTCTGGCATCATGCATTGGGTCATGTATCTGTTAGCAAGACAAGGAATCTTGTTCAGGGCATAAACGGAGGTCTAGGAAAAGAAGTTGACATCTGTGAAGTCTACACACAATCTAAATTATGTAGAAAACCATTTAAAACAAATAGACAGAGAGCCAGTCAAACGTTAGAAATAATTCATAGTGATATTTGTGGTCCTATTCAAAAGGAAACATGGGATGGTTACAAATATTTTATCACATTCTTGGATGATTATACTCATTTTGTTAAGGTTTTTCTAATCAAAAATAAAAACGAGGCTTACTCTAAAATTATAAATTATATTAATTTGGCGGAAAACCATTTTCAAACAAAAGTTAAGACATTTAGATGCGATAATGGTGGTGAATACACTAGTAAACAATTTAAAATGTATTGTAATAACAAAGGTATTAATATTGATTACAGTATTCCATATTCTCCACAATTAAACGGTAAAGCTGAACGATTAAACAGGTCATTAATGGAACGAACAAGAGCGTTGCTGTTCGATATGCAGCTACCACATGAATTATGGGGTGAAGCCGTTCTAACTTCTGCTTATTTATTGAACAGGAGTGCAAATACAATAAATGTTAAAACACCAGCTGAAATGTGGTTTAATAGAATACCTAACTTAAAACATTTGAACATTTTTGGATCTTTAGCATATTATAAAAATAATTTTCAGTTACATAAACTTGACTCCAGGAGTAGCAAAGGGCTTTTAGTAGGGTTTACTAATAATGGTTATAAGATCTGGGATCCTTCAAATTTTAGAATTGTTTATTCAAGAGATGTGGTGTTTAATAATAGTAAGAGTGATGTTGCAGATTATTTGACAATGTGTAATTGTAGAGTGAAACAGTGTGATTTAGAGAATTTATTTAAAGAGGCTAGAGTTGATATTAGTAGTGATGGTTTTCGTGGTGAAGGTGGTGATGGTGTTCGTGGTGAAGTTAGTGATGAAGAGGTTTTTGATATTAGTGCTGAAGTTAGTGATGAAGGTGTTGATGAAGTTGAAGTTGGAGGCGGTATTGAAGATAATGTTGATCATGTTGGAGTTAGTAATGAAGAAAATGAGATATTTGAAGATAGTGTTGAAGATATTGGAGCTGATGTTGAAGAGAATAATAGTTTGAGAGGGGAAGTTAGAGATGATGCAGTGGTTGAAATGAATGATGAGTTTGAGGATGCAATTGAACCAGTTATTAATGATGGATTAAGGGTTTTACCTAGAAGAGAGAGGAAATTGCCATCTAGGCTGAGAGATTATGATTTAGAGACTTCGTTTTTGACCTATACAGATGTTTTTAATAGTTTTGATAAAGATTTATGGAAAAGAGCAATGAATGAGGAAAAAGATTCCTTAGAGAGAAATAAAACTTGGGAAATTGTTAATAAATGTGAAGCTAAAAATAGAAAAATAATTTCGAGTAAATGGATATTTACTATAAAGCCTGGTGGTAGATATAAGGCTAGATTAGTGGCAAGAGGTTTTCTACAAAAATATAATATTGATTATAAGGAGACATATAGTCCAGTAGTAAACACTAGTAGTGTTAGGTTGTTGTTGGCGATTGCAGCACAAAAAGGGTTTAAAATTAAACAATTTGATGTAAAAACAGCATTTTTATATGGAGAATTAGATGAAGAAATTTTTATGGAAATACCTTTAGGATATGATATAAAAGATAAAGAGAATAAAGTTTGTAAATTAAAGAAAAGTTTATATGGATTAAAACAAGCACCACCTAAGTGGAACAAGAGATTAACTGAGTTTTTAAAGAAATTGGGTTTCTTGCAATTAAAATCAGATCCATGTGTGTTTGTTAATAGAGAAAAAGAAATATATTTGGCTATTTATGTAGATGATGGTATTTTAATTAGCGAAAACGAAATTGATTTAAATAAAATTATTAATAAATTAGAAACAGAATTTGAGATGCGGAAATTTGATAAGACTGAAAAGTTTATAGGGTTTGATGTTAAAGTAGAACAAAACTTTATTAAGATTTATCAGGAAAGTTATATAAATCAAATTTTGGAAAAGTTTAAATACGAAAACTTGAAAGATAGTAGTCATCCAGATATTTTTGTTGATACACATCAAGAGGGGAAAGTGGGAGTTGATGATGTGCATAGATATAGACAGTTGATTGGTTCATTTTTGTATTTGGTGAATAAAACAAGATTGGATTTAGCTTTTCATGTTGGTTATTGCAGTAGGCATCAAGAACATCCTAACTTGAATGATTTTGGGAATATTATGAACCTTTTTAGATATATTAAAAATACAGTCAGCAGTGGTATACAGTATGTTCGTGGTAACGATTTGACTTTGAAAGCATATTGTGATGCAGACTTTGCATGATCCTGATACTAGGAAAAGTACGACTGGCTTCGTAATATTTTATGGTGGTGGTCCAATTCATTGGTGCTCACGTAAACAGTCAGTTACTGCTCTTTCTAGTACTGAGGCTGAATATATTTCTGCAGCCGAATGTATAAAAGACTTACTATACATTCAGAGTTTGATCTTCGAGTTGACAAATAAATTACCAAAAACAGAATTGTTTGTTTGATAATCAATCTGCAATAGTTTTGATTAAAAATGGAATTTTAAATAGGAGGAGCAAACATATTGATGTGAAATATCATTTCATTAAGGAGAAAATAGATAAAAAATTATTAGATATTCACTATTGTCCGACTAAGAATAATTTGGCAGATATACTAACTAAACCACTGGACAGAACAAAGTTTTTGAGATTGAGACAGTGTATAGTGAGTGATACGTAAAGGACATTGTGTAATGTGATGAGTTATGTAGGTTTATTAGGATATAAGTTTGTTGGAGAATTAATTTGAAATTTTAATGTAAGTTAGTTATATAAGGTGTTTAGATTAATTAATTCTAAAGTTTGTTTGTTGTTTTTAGTTAAGTTGGGTGGGTTAATTAAGTTGGGTTTTAAAGGAGTTGATGGGAGTTATATGAGAGCTTTTACTGTTATTGTTATAAACATGATAAAATTCAGAGGGGATGTTGATATATGGGAATTTTAATGTCTATGAATGACTGGCTGGTTAGTCTATGGTCCATAAAAAAAGATGTTTCGGTTTGTTATTTCAAATTAGGAAGGCAGGTTTTTATATAGAGAAAAAACATGAGCAGAGTAGTTGCGTAGAAGATTTGATATAGAAAATGTGTTTTAGTTATTGAGAGTTTTATTTTGATAGAGTTTAATTATGGTCTGTATTGATAAATTATAACAATGAAATTAAAGTGAACTATTGGAATGCTGCAGTGAGTTTTATTATGAAGGATCTCGGAGTCGGAGTAAGTTTGTACAATAATTCCTACACCTACAACACGCAGGTCTCCATCTTGCCAAACTTAGCCCTGCCAAACCACGGTTTTTCCGAAACGTCGGAGTGAATCAAAGAAAAATAACGACCCTTTTGTCTACTGCTGATTTCCCAGGCCACCTTCCAGCTGTCCAAAAGAAAAGTTTTAGGTAAATTTGCAATATCTGAGTTGAAATTTATATAAGGAACTATGTCCCCACACTGCACCGCTTCACCAGCGAGAGAATTTGCCACTTCATTGCCCTCGATTCCAGCATGGGCTGGAACCCATGCGAATTGCAAGGTATTGCACTCAGAAAAGGCTCTGTACGCAAATTCTCTTATTAAACAAATTATGGGTAACTGGAATTTATGTGTCAGTGGAGATTTGTTGATGGCTAGAAGAGCACTTTGACAATCTGAAAAAATTCAATGGCTTTCAAAATGCCAAAACATTCTCCTGTAAAAACGGAAGTCTCCGGAGGAAGTTTTATTTTTTGAACGATGTTGTATTGCGAGTGGTACGAGGCAATCCCTGCACAACCCGTTGGAGAACGCTTGGAAGCATCCGTAAAAATGTGATGATATTCAGAGTGTTCGGCCAGAAAATTGTTGAAACTTATATGACAAACGAGGTCAGATTTACTATTACAGTGAAATTTTATGTTGGAGTTAAAATGTAAACTATCTTATCTGCTGCTAAATATGGGGAGTTTGTTGGAACGGTTAATTGGAGAAGATAGAGAAATGTATTTTTTATAGCTTATAGGCTTTTTTATAGACAAGGAGCACTTCTAAGGGACCAGTAATCTGAAGAATCAATCAGCATTACTAAAGTGTCTAGTTTAGAAATGAGAGGATGAGTTGAGAACTGAATAATTCGGAACAAATATTTATCAGAAAGGAACTGTCTTCTAAGATATAAAGGAGCTTCCCCGCATTCGACCTGTAAGGCATTTATGGGACTCGACTTCATAGCACCCGCAATAATTCGTAATGCTTTAGACTGGATGCGGTCCAATTTTTTAAAAGCCATAAAAATACTCGGTTCAAGAATAAATATTCCATATAATCTAATGTGCTTTTAATTATAGCATTGTAGATTAATTTTAAAGAAAAAGGATGTGCACCCCACCATACACCTGACAGGCATCTAATCATGTTTAAATGATTTTCGCATTTATTAACAAAAAAATCGCAATCGGGACCACTGCTTAATTTTGAATCTAAAATTACACATAGGCATATTTTGAAGAACTTTAACAGAATTATGCAAGGACGAATCTAAATCAAAAGTGTAAATATTGTATAAAAGGGGGCTGAGCACAGAACCCTGTGGAAGACCTCTCCATACAATATGCGATACCTCATGATCCCCTATTATTATATTAACAGAGCGTTCAGTCAGGATATTAAGATGAAATTCAACAGGTTCATTGGAACTTTTTGGGCTTTTAATTTATTTTATAAGACTGATAATACAACATTATCATAAGCTAAATTAAGAAAACCGCAACCGTGGATTGATTATTAGAAAATGAAATCCGAATATCCGATGTTAAAATGCTTAAACAGTCAGTGGTACTTTTACCTTTCCTAGAGCCATATTGTGAATCTGCCAGGAGACCCTTACTTTCAACAAACCATTCTAGGCGATTTTTAATTAGGTGTTCCGCTAATTTTATCAGAATTGAAGACAACAATGGGACGGTATGAAGAAACATCTGAAGGAGTTTTATTTGGTTTAAGAAATGGCAACACCATTTGACGTTTCCATTCAACAGGAACATTTCCTGTAATCATAATGGAATTATTATAAGCTCTAAATAATAAATGAAAACGTCGTCATTTAAATGAGCAAAAAAGGAATACGGTATGCCATCAGCGCCTGGGGCTGAATCCTGTGTTTTATTAATAACCCCCTTCAATTCCGTGAGAGTGAATGGACGATCTATGTACAATGGGGTGGGCAACTGGTGGAACTAATGGCGCTAGCAGCGCATGAACCAAACATCGTCATTGGTTGAAAATCTGTCAATGTCATTTTATATTTAAAAATAGATTGACCTCATTGGTCAGATTGGGTCTAAGCTATGGACGCGCCATCTACAATCAGCTTTTACCAGCCTTCCCCATTTGAAAGATAGAATAAAAATTTTTAGATGCATTCATAAAAATACAAAAAAGTTTAGCTCGTTTATTTCTTCTACTTGTTTTTTTTTTAATCAAAATTTAATTTAATTTGTGATCTATTTTTACTTCGTTATGATAATGGGTATATGATTTGAAAAGATCGTATATTTTGCGTACGATTTTGATTACTCGATCGTACATCGTACAAGAGCCAAAAAGGTCGTATAAATACGCTTTAAATCGTACGGTTGGCAACACTGCTTAAAAGTCTCAACCCACATAAACGACTCCGTTTTCCACGCGGCAAAAAGAATAATAATCAAATCAATGGGGACGCTAACTGTGGAACTAATAGCGCTAGCATAGTTGGTACCCAAACATCGTCATTGGTTGAAAATGTGGTAATGTCATTAGATATTTCAAAATAGCTTATCCTCATTGGTCAGATTGAGACCAACTATGGTGGCGCCATCTGAGATTTACTTTGCCTTAGCCACCTCATTATGGGCTTCTATAAAATACTTTACATTGGCTGTTGGCATTGACGGCGGTAAGCCCGCTGACAGCGAGCTGTCTGGTAATCTAAGTTGCTAATTTATATTCTTTTTGCCGGGTGGGTGCGGAGTCATGTAACTGGGCTAAGACCTTAGCATACATTAGAATAAGACCTTAGCTCGGCTCCAATTGCATCTAATAATTCCATGCTCGCAAAACTACTACATTACCAAGGAAAAAACCCTAAACGATGAACGCAATGTGGTCTCTGTTTTTCTGTCTGTCAAACATCTGTCAACAGTCGACTGACTGTCAGTGTCAGTCACAGTCAGTCATGTACTCATGTCATGTCACACCAGTCAAGTCAATGTCAAATTCAATTTTCCGTTTGACTATTTTGTCCCGGTAAACTTTTTATAATAAATTGGAGTCGCATAAACTGGTCATACGTTATTACTATTATAATATAATGCAACCACTAACAATGAATTCTAAAGGTGATATTCAAATTGATATAAACCAAGTGAGGATCGATATTTTACATGGCATTCGTGAATGCACTGATCGGGGTCTTACACAAACTGCTAAATGGCTTGCTGAGTTAAATTTCTCTCTAAAAGATCACAAAATTACTTATGAGCACCCTCCAACTACTTACGATGACGGTATTTCGCTTGAAGAGAGAGAGGCGTACACCCTGGCCAAGACTTATTTTGACTGCCAGGAATACGACAGGGCTGTACATTTTTTAGAAAACTGTTTAAGTTCCAAATGTGTTTTTCTTCACAAATATTCCCAGTATATGTCAAGTGAGAAAAAGCGACTAGATAATGCTACAGATTTAGGCACAGAAAATACAGAATCAACTCAAGTATTACTGGATTTGCTTTCCTATTTCAAGGTATAGTTTATTGTAGCTTTTATTATCTGCTGCACTTGCGCTAGTTTTCTAAAATATCTTATCAGATATTTTACTCTTCAGGCAAACCGTAACAACCTAGATGGATACCTGCTGTACTTAGAGGGTGTGGTATTGAAAAAACTAGATTTGCGGAGTCAAGCAGTGACAGTGCTGCAGGCAGCCGTGGCTGCTGCTCCTACACTCTGGGCAGCATGGGTGGAACTCGCAGGCCTGGCTAATGAGTATGAAGCATTAGATTCACTTCAACTCCCCAAACATTGGATGATGTATTTTTTTGCTGCACATGCTTTCGTCGAGTTAAAATTATCAGAGCAAGCTTTGGAAGCCTACATGGTGTTGGTTACAGCAGGGTTTGAGAAGAGTACTTATGTTACAGCACAGATGGCTATTGCTCACCATGATAGAAGAGGTAATTGTTGTAGAGATATGTAACGTATTTCAAAATAAGTACATATAAATATTTTGACTTATATCAATATCAAAAATATTGAAATGCACTTAACAATTGTTTTACTTAAATGTTCCAGATGTTGACTCTTCACTGAGTTTATTCCGTGAACTGTACCAGAATGACCCATTTCGGCTAGACAACTGGGATGTGTATTCTCACCTTCTTTATCTTAAAGAAAAACGAATGGAACTTGCAAACTTAGCACAGAGGGCCGGGTCAATAGACAAGTATAGAGTTGAGACATGTTGTGTTATTGGTAAGTAATTTTATTAATATATAATAACTGTTTATCTTAGTCCACAGACTAACCATGAGTATAGTGAAATACAATTGATAATGTGGAAAAAATATCAATATGTTAAGAGAGAACAACAATCAAGTGAGAAAATGTTTTATTTGACTTGCAGGCAATTACTACAGTTTGAGGAGTGAGCACCAGAAAGCTGTGGTTTACTTCCAAAGAGCATTGTCTTTGGATCCTCAGTACCTATCTGCATGGATACTCATGGGGCATGAGTTTATTGAACTACAGAACTCGAATGCTGCAATACAGTGTTACAGACAAGCAATTGGTAAATAAATAAACATAAACATTACTGACTTAATTAAGTTAATTTGCATACTTACCAATGTCAACATTATTTCTTTCAGATGTGAACAGAAATGATTATCGTGCATGGAATGGGCTAGGGCAAGCTTACGAAATTCTAGGCCTGAATGGTTACTGTATATATTACTACTCAAGGGCAGCCCAACTGAAACCTGATGACTCCAGGATGTTGGTGTCCCTAGGAGAAGCCTATGAAAAAATGGATAAAATCCCTAATGCACTCAAGTGTTACTACAAGGCTCACAGCACTGGTGATATTGAAGGAATGGCCTTATTCAAACTGGCCAAGTAAGTACAGTGGTTCAGTTATTTGTTGAAACTAAAAATAGAAATCCTATAAGCTACTCAACATAAAGAACTTAATTACCTTAAAACGGGGTGAAAAGAAACTCGGGGTCAATCGAGACAAAACTTTGAAAAGAATTTTAACATTGAATAATGATAATTATGTAAAGCAAATAAAATAGATCTGTAATCTATTTTAATTGCTTAATAATTTCGCTTTATTATTTATAGACCTTTTTGCTCAACTATAATAAAAAAAGGTATACCTATATAAAAATAGAAATATATACATCCATATTAATTCAACAATAAAAACCCTCTCAGTTTTATCTCAGTTAACCCGTTTATGGCCAAGGAATTTAGTCTTTGTTACTTTTTATCATTTTGATTAGTATAGTATGATAGGGATATTCAACTGTGCAGTCTTATCATTGTTATAATCTCAGCTTGATTAATATGCAAAATATACTATGTTTTCAGGTTGTATGAAAAGTCGAATATGCCGAATAGTGCGGCGGCGGCGTATACTGCTGCTTGCCAGGACCCCGCCAACGCCGGGAGTAAGGAGTTGCCAGCGGCACAGCGGTACTTAGCTCAGTACTATCTCAGGTTCTCACTGCTGGACCATGCTGCTCATTATGCCTACAAGTGCTTGGAGCACGAGAGTGTAAGTTGATTGTTTCGAATCTCATATTCCATCAAATAGGTAGTTTTTATTTTTGTGGTTTTCCATTCCATTACAAACAAGATTATTGCACATTCTTTACAATAATCCTGTTTCGTTTATAATACAATACAATACTTGTGTAAAACAATGTGTGCAAACAACTTGCAGACCAAAGAAGCTGGGAAAAATATACTTAAAACAATATCTGAGAAACGGTCATCGGCGACATCTTCGCAACCGGCAAATCTGCCTGAAGACTTGCCAGATGCCATCAAGAATGCATCAACTGTGTCAATAACACATGAAACCCCTAAAACACCACTACCGAGCCCTAACGTGACCCCCGACAACTTCTCCACACCTGTGTTCACTCGGAAAAGCAGTAAATATAAAATGTGACATACAATTTCTAAAAAATGTAAAATGTGAAGAGACTGACTTGATATAATACGTAATGTAAGTGTACCAATATCACTTGTAAAAATGAACCTTTAATTAAAAAATCTTATGAATTATGTATTTTCTTTTTTCGAAGTCAACCTGTTTTTTTTACAATAAAGTGGAATCAACACTGGATGGATGAAATTACGGCAGGTCACGGGAACAATATGCGACTTCCGCATTCCCCTTAAACTCAAGGGGAAGATTTATAAAACCATGGTTAGGTTAGTCCTGCTAGTCTTGTATGGTCTTTCATGTGGCTGAGATGAAAATAAGCTAAGGGGGATTTGTGGTGTAACGCCAATGGAATGAGAAAGTACAAAGAGGAAGTCTGAAAGTGGCGCCGGTGACTGAAATGTGTCAGTGTGGCAATCGGTTATCGTAATTAAGGACATGTGATGCAGAGGAATGAGGAAAATTTTGACTATGAATGTGGATGTCTATAAGAGTAGAGGAAGGACCAAAGAAACGATGGTTGGAGAGGAAGAAGACATTCTGCGCCGAACCCAAATATATTGGGATAAGGGCAGGAGAATGATGGTGTTGGATTGCCAATGCCAGGACAAGTTTTGGAGGATAATCCTGCCTGATTGGTATAGTGGTAGTAGTTCGATATCTGAATTTGTGCCCGGTCATTGACAGTAGGCTAGCACTTCCTTTTGGTATAAGTTTTCTACTCTGAAGCTCGCACTCACCCTAAATCACTTATTTAATCCCTGCATATTTTAAACGAATTTGCGAAATGTGCGTCAGCTTATCCCTCTACCCTTATTGGCAATACAGACGGAATGTTTGTGGAAATTTCAGCTTTTAACTAGTTTAGATAATACTGAATGATATCAGGGAACAATATAGTAAGTAAAACAATATGTATAAAAAAGGGAACAATATAGTAAGTAAAACAATATGTATAAAAAATAATAGTGATTATTTTTATTTATACAAATTAACAGATCTTAGTGCTCAAATAGTAAAAAACAATTATTTTAAGAACTAAATAAATAGGAAAGTGCACTGATTAGAAATAAAAAAATTGTTCAAGTTAGCTCCTTGCAAATAAAAAATAAAACTGATTATAATCACAGATGAAGCACATAATTTGAGAGCTCATTTTCTACCTGACTAATTACAACTACTTGCAACTGATTTCCTTTAAAAATATAGGAGTATGAATGTTAACCCTGACTAAAATGATCATCAAGCAAAATGTTAAAATATTAAATAACATTAAAAATAACTTACATTTCATGTGGTGATTACAAAAAGTCAACAATACATTACTCAATAAAACTTGAAATGGTAGAATTTGTTAGAAGCATCATTCTTTGTTGGGTTCATATCACCAATATATTTAATATAATGAGCAATTCATACATGGACATGAAACATATACCTACTATACTTTTACTTGTATTGAATAATTCAAATGACACGAAAATGCGGACACCTATTCATTAAAATACCCAATACTCTTATATATTTTTATCTTACATATTTTATTACTTAATAAATTTTTGTACCTTTCCATACAGTTCCAAACTATTCTATCAAATAAGGCCAGTAACCTCTATCTATGACATCACGCGCGACAGGCGCAGCCACCTCCCGGCCACTGGCTGACTCACTGAACAAAACTTACTCACACAAGGCACCGGTTTACGAACGCACAGTTGCTGATACATTTTATGATACCTGTAACCTGTGTTTAAAATTTAGCATTAGACTATTAATAATGTAGCTTCGTCATTTACTGGTCAATTTAATACAAATACTATCTATGTTAATAATTTAGAATAAAGCTAAAACCAGAGTCTTCATCAATATTTCATTTCTATACACATTTCATTAATTAATCCATTTTCACTATAGATATTCGAAATACTTTTCGATTTCTAGTTTGAGATAATATTTAATACATAATAATCATTGTAAATACATATTGAAAATTTTAAGGCATATTGAGGCACTCAATTTTACAACCATAACAAGCGTGATGCATGGTGGTAGCTATGGACTGATAATGCTTAAGATACAGTAATATTCCGACTTACGACATATCTCCACTTGTAAAAGTTAAATACATGAAAAATAATTAAAGAGAGCGTAATCTCAAAGTGTTACTGTATCCCCACTATGGCTAAATATTAATAAATTATTCAACTACTATACAATTGTTCAATAACATAAAATTTGTAGCTTGGTTTGTGCTTTTTGTTACGTAGTTTGTTCTTTGACATCTCACTTAGTTCTTATGTTCTCATGTAGTCCAATCAGAGGAATGGATTCTTGGAATTTGTGAAACCGCCATTATTTGTCGACTGCTAAAAACATGATAAGCCAATTAAATATTATCATCACAGAAAACAGATGACTCACTGGATTATCCACACATAGTGCCTGATAAATAGACATAGTCATACATCTATTTCTATGAACTGCACAAAATGTAGGGAAGTAAAACCAACTATCAGTGGTTATTTCCTGTGCATTTTCAGCTGATAACATTATCAAAATACATAGTTCATAAATGAATACACACACTGGTGGGTTAGCAAAAACATGGTTCATATGAAAATTTTAAAATGCTTGTTAAAATTATTATGATTGTTTGGAAAATAAGCAAGTGTTAATACACTTTTATTGGGACAATTACTATTAAACTATATTGCTTACAAAATAGTGAAGATGCAGATAAACCAATGGAAAACAATAGGTTGTGAGTCCATAAAAATAATAATAGATTAGAATCAATTATTATTTTTATGTAGCCATAAAGGGGGTCAGATGCAAAATATAACTCATTAATATGATGCACCTCACATTAGGAAACATCTATTCAATTCAGTCACATGCCTGATACATCTGTCAATACCATAAGCAAACAAATATGATAATGTAAACAACCAACAGTTTGAAGGTCAAATCCAAATCAATATCAAAGATTCATTTACAATTTTGAATTTACTTCTAACTACCAAATAATACATTTAATATTTTATTAGAACATTAACACTGTGTAATGTAGACAGGTAAATGTGTTATCTGGAGATTTTTCTATGTCATTTTCCTAGAGCTGTTGTTGGTATGTTTAAATCAATCAAAATGCCATATTTGTGGAACAATAGCGGTCTATCCTATTTAATATTGTAAATGTGAAAGTTGTGAATGTTTTAAAATTAGGATGCCTATTACTCAATCATGCCTTATCTTTAAATAAGGATGAAATTTGGTCCACAGGTCATCTCTGACCTGGATCTACTCATTAAACTGGTACATCTCTGTTTTCCCTAGGACGTGAATAACAATTATCCATCCAATCTTATAATAAAAAGCAATAATACTCACCATAAACGGGTTGACTGGTACAGTTGCTGTCGTGGTGCTCCATCCTCCATTGAAAAAAGGATTTTTATTGGCAAACAGATCATTGGTTGTGGTGCTTTGGAATGGATTTTTATTATTTACGATGTTATTATCCTCTGAAATATTGTATAAATTAATTGAGACTATATAAAACAATGGTACATAACAATTATACTTACTGTATAGTAAGTATATTTAAGGATATAGGAGTATTCCTACATCCTTATCAGACTGACAAAACTATTTGAATATTCTTAGGGTCATCATTATCCAGTATAACAAGAATTTGTATGTATATTACCGCTAAAAACCCAACTATTACTGAATAAAATGTAGCTTGTTACCCGGGTCATAACAAATCGATTGACCTTACTCATCAAAATTGGATTAATAATGGTGGTACGGCGGAACATAAGTAAATACAAATACATTACACCACATACATACATGTATACATTCATACACTGCTAAAATCACAACCCTTCCTTTTGGCTTTGCAGTAGACTTGTAGTCAGGTAAAAAACAGGGGAAAGTAAAACCACAAAAGAAAACGTGGAACAAAGAATTGAACAATCAGGAACATCAAGATTCTTACCCATATGTTTCATGTTTTGTTGCCTTAAAGCCAAATCTAAATCTGCCAAAGCAGCATAACGGTCATCTGTAAAAGAAAAACAAAATCATTGATGATTTGTTTACCCTCATACCTGTAAAAGTATTAATACTGATTGATCACTTAATAACTCACTTGTGGGTTGGGCGGGAGGGCTAAAAGCATTGTATGCTTGTTTGGAGGTCATGGACGGAGGCGATGCAAAACTATTGTTCACATTATTGTTAAACTGACTACTGTTATAAATATTTGCTGTAGAAAAATCAACAGGAAAACTGGAAAAGAAACAATTTGAATATAAGTTCCATAGATAACATTCTGGGTAGTGTTACTACTATTCTTCTGTGTAAGACTTACTCAGGTACTGAGGGTGGTGCAGCAGCAGGTACTGTGGTCAAAACAGGCCTTTGCAAATTGTGGACTGGTTGAGCTACTCTGTAGCTAATATCGTTAGCAGGCAACAAATTGTTTACCACTTTCGCAGTTTGGACGACTGTGTTATTATTGACCATGTTCTTCGATGTTTGCGGTGAAATCGATATCAAAGGCGTTGAGCCCGAGGCGTTACTTCCGGTCTTAACTTTGGGCTTACTTTTTATCACGCTTCCATTGACGGGATTGTTACTTAGAACAGGCGAATCCAAATAATAGCGTTTCTTCTCATATTTGTCCGACATAAAATCTTTAACGCTTTGCTCATCAGTAAAGTTCACACTTTCACCCTCGTAAAGGCCTAACCAAACGCGCCTGCAGTAGTCGTTACCTCTCGCTTTTATAAATTCTATTTCTTCCGGCGTGAAAGTGGCCATGGAAATGGACTTCACGCGGTGAGGCGGAGTAAGGCCACGCCTGAAACATAATACAGGAATCTGTTTGTTGATCTTATTCATCTAGACAAAAGCAGACTAACGCAGAAACAATACTCACAACATTCCCGAGCATTTCGAACACACGAAAGAACCGATTGTACTGTTCACGTACGTAGGTCCCCTTTGATTGCAGTCTAAACAATATTTGTTCCCATTGTGTGAAATAAGCTCACGTAAAATTTCTAAATTTTTATCGTCCTGCTTGCGACGATTTGCAGCCATTTTCGTAATCTATGTGTGGGTTATGTTTTATTTATATATATAGAGAATGCTACACTATTATGATTGTGGTGTGAGTGCTTGAAAGTATTTTGTTGATCAATCAAATCAACTTCAAACTTCGACATTAATGTTCGTCTATGGTTGTAGAGATGCGAATGAAAGTATCGATTTTAAAGGTGAACGCAGACTTAGCCGCACCGCAGTCGCCGCATTCTAATTTAATATGCATTCTAATTTGATATATATATGAATGCGGCGACTGCGGTGCGGCTACGTCTGCGTTCACCTTAAGTTCGGCTCCATTTATATTACTATTCTCTTTGGTTCGGCTTTTCATGAAACAAAATAGTTTTCTCTCCTGCCATGTACCTTTTAGTTCCATAGCTCCTGGGTGGAAGTGCCAGGGTATCCCGCGAAATTAAATTCTTACGTTTTTAGAGTTCCATACCTAAAGGGGTAATTAATAACAGCCATAATCATAAAAAAACCTTTGAGGTTTGATCGGTCAGTTATTTAGCAGACTGATTAAGGGTCATGTTCACCGAAAAGATAATGGTCTGATTATTTAAAAACAGCTGTTTAAAACACATTAATGTTTTTTTCGTCATGCGTAAAATTAGCAATGTGCTTCTTCCATTGTATTTAATTTAAAAACTAATTCAGATGAACAAAACTTCAAATACAACAGATAATTTGATGGATTTAGAGAACTGTCATCTCAGGTATAATGCAACCATTTTAAGGGCGAAGTTCACCGAAAAGATAACAGTCTGATTATCTAAAAACAGCTGTTTAGGGCACATTTTCATGTTCAACAAAGCAAATCAACCGATTAAACACGTTATTCAACTGTTTTCTCTAACCCACCTCGGAGAGGTTGTTTAAAGTTCCGGTTAGTAGTTAATCGGTGTATTTTGACGTTTGTAAACTGCAAATATAATAAATTTTAAGGTTACATCCAGATATTATTGTGAGAATTTAACATGCAGTCTGCTTTGAATTATATTTTAGAACAGGATGACGTTTTGGCCAAGTTTGAAACCGTTGAAAGACCCACCCTATTTGACAGTATTATAATAATTCGGTCTTTCATTCCTAAAACGCTCGTTTACATAACCGAGCTAGAGTTGTGATGAACACCAAATTTCCCACCTCATGTTTAAACAACTGTTTACGATTAGCGGGCCGATTACGAAACAGTAGGTTATTTTACTGTTGGTGAACATGGCCATTTAAAAACGCCTGCTAGCAGTCTTGAGCTGCTGATAGACGGATTAGACGCGCTATGTTGGCCATTTGACAAATCAACGAAAAAAAATTGCCTCATCGAGAATAAAAAAAAATGACGGTAGTGACAGAAAACGCAAATTTTTACAAAGACACGAGCTTAAATTGGTTTCTTGCGAAAAATGAATGCCACCAAAAAAAGGAGTGCTAATTGGACAGCGGAGGGTAAAGTAAGAAAAGCAATTAATTTACCTTTGTTTCGTATTATGTGTGAAGTGGATCATTGCTTACCTACGTTCCTATTGAATCTATTCACTGAACGTCCTTTTTAGATGTTACTTCAGACTAGTTAGAGAGACTTGGAGTAAGTAAGTATGTAACAACATCTTATTGCAGTAAGAACCTGCAGCTCTGGTGTCAGGCTGGCGCCTCTCCGGTCCTTGGTGAGGTCCGCCCTCACCAAAAGAACAATAAATTGGACAGTCCTCTTGTCAAACCGGTACCTTAGCCGAAATTCTATATTGATATATCCTTTGATAGTACACCTTGCGACGCCGCGGTTGTGGTTGTAAATTAACAGCTTCCATAGCCCGTATTGCCTGGATAGCTTGCATTGTGACGAAAAGATAAAATTTGACGATACCACCCCAAGATCAACTTAAAAAAAAAACGAGATGTTTGTTTTCCCGCCATTTCCGATCCGCATGTCTAGGTTGTACTTATGTGCAAAAAGCCGTAAATAGGTTAATCATCCTAATTTTATTTTTTTCACATTTATTGTTAGTACACGTATCATCTTATATAGCTAATTAAGAGGATTTTTAAATACAAATTTCTGAAAATAATTCTTCCTGATTTTTTTTTAATCTTTGCGTTATCCTCCCTTCACTAAAATTATCTTCGGTATGGTTTTTTACTCTTGTCAAAGTCAGCTGTTCAAATTTGCGGCGTCCATTTTATGACTTAGCAGGGAGTTTTATGAGGGTCAACAACTTTAGCAGAGCCTTGATCGACTGATTAGCGTTAAGGCTGATGCTCCAGGGTAGCCCGCGTAATTAAAATTTTCTTACGTTTTTTGCAATTTTCAGGCCAGTGCTAGGTTGTAAGTTGATTAAAATATTATTCGCGGCTGTAAGACGAATGTAGTTATAGATTTATTGTCATCAAAATCATCAATACAACCCTCCAAGTTCACTTGAAATTTTCACAGATGATGTATTTCTGTTGCCGTTAAAACAACAAAATATTAAAAACAGAATTAAATAAATATTTAAGTAGGGCTTCCATACAACAACCGTGATTTTACGGAACCCTTCGTGCTCGAGTCCAACTCTTGGCCGGTTTTTTGCAATTTGCAGTTTAGGGTCAGGTTGTATGTTGATGAATTAAGAGTCTTGCCTGAGTCACGTTTGTAGTCACAGAATTATAATCATTAAAATCATCAATACAACACTGAGGTCATTTAACCCTATTCATTCATTATTTCATGAGGGTATTTTACTCTATATGAGAAAAAATCTAAAAATTGAGATAGCTTAGGCAAAACGTAGTCGGAAAACGTTATTTTTAGTTCCTAAAATAGCAAACAAATATCTTTTGAATTCAGTTCAACGGTTTCAGCTTTTTTAATCTGTTTTATAACACCATTGCATTATAGTAGTCGCCATGTTATTACGTTTATACGGCTATGTAAACTTAGAAGTGTCATAACTGATGACTAGGCAGCATGATCTCAGACCTTAACCTGTTCCGTCAGGCCCTATAAAAAAAAAAAAAAACTTAAATGTCAGCTGTCAACTTCAAATTTCACTGCATTTGTGGTTTACACACATTTTACACATTTGGTTTACACAGCCAGCTAACGTCACAGAGTACATTATACTTATAGGGCAAACGTAATGACCACAGAGGAATCACAGAGTACATTTTAAGAGCAATATGGCGTCCACTGCGTCCAGCGTTTTCGTCAAATTACGCGCGAAATTTGAAATGCCTTTCTATGGCATTTAACGCTTGAATAAAATTTTTGTGAATTTTTTAGTATAGCTGGTGCCAGCGATCGTAATAGAGGTCATTAACACCTACCTACCAAGTTTTTCATCACAAAGCGATAACGACACTTACTACACCTAAATCGACCGATAAGCGATACTTTGCTTATATCGCTAGAGTATCGTAGTACCAGTCGGCAAGACATACAGGGGTTGAGAATCTTTAATCTTTTCTCCGATTTAATGGTACGCAACCCGCTCCTGGTTGACTTTTCGTTTACATTTATAAGTAGGTATTGAATTTATAAAATTATTATTTTAAATATCTACAAATAAAACACAAGTTTACAATTAAATCAGTTTAATTATTAATGTTACTTTTCGCCGTCTTCGGCTTCGCTTACAGAAGACTGAATTGTCGCTGTCACTATTAACAGACACATGAATAATAAATGTATCGATTGTTTTGTCGTTGGCGTGGTCAAAACCCATCATTGTTGTTTCTATTTTTTGAATGTGCTCCACACAGTTAGCCGACTTAATATTAGTTACTTGGGCAATGGCATCATTCAAAAATGGCGGCCCCCGCACCTTGATCCTAATGTGCTGCACACCTGACGCGATGACCTCGTAAAGCGAAAACGGCATAAGATCAGAATTATCATTTTTTGTGATGAGATAGTTTTTGTGATGTCATAAGAATATTTAGATACTTATGGTTTTTCCGTCATGGGTGTCGTTTTCATGGTTTTTGGGGTCGTTGATTACGAAAATGAGTTCAAAATGAAAAACCAAGATGGCGTTCAGGTTTTTTTTTGGTTTTTCGGTCAAGGGGGTCATTTTCATGGTTTTCGGGGTCGTTGATTAGGAAAATGAGTTCGAAATGAATATCCAAGATGGTGCAGAGGAAAATTTTCGGTATTTCCGTCATGGGTGTCGTTTTCATGATTTTCGGGGTCGCTTCAAAATCAAAATCAAAGCATTTATTTCAAGTAAGCCAGTTACAGGCACTTTTGAATTGTCGAAACAAAGATGAAAATTAAATGTAGCTACAGTCCCAGTCACAAGACATAAAAACTGTGAAAGTACTGTAGTTGCCCATTCCCTAGCGTAGATCTCTATGGAGAAGAACGGGCAAGAAACTCCATGGACACTCTTTTAAATCAGAATATTGTTACAAAATCTTGGTTACATCATTCATGTTGAGATGGTATATTATGTGAGAACAATGTAGCAAGATGTGCACGTTAAAAGTGTCCACAGCAAAAACACACAAACAAAAAAAATACAATTCAAAATAATTCATTCAAATAAGCCATGGCAACTAAGAGATGACCAGTCACAACTGACAGCGCCCGTTCACGGACATGACGCATGGATCAGCACCATTCAACTCAACCATTTTGAAGGGAACTAAATGATCCGACACATGCGCCACCATCAGCGAGACATTTGAGTGAGCATGACATACTCTAAACCGCCAGGGCACATTCAAGTCAAGAAAAGACGTAGGTTTCCAGTGAATGATAGCTTTCTAGTACATAATACTCACACAATATGGGCTATGCATTTATATAATACTAAGGAGATTGAATCTATACAATGCAAAGATAGTTGTACAATCTTCAGCAGCTCCAACAATACATTTTAATGCTATCAATTTATGCGCCCCTGTCCTTGTGGAGCAGGACCAGCATTGAGCCAAGCATTTTTATCAACGGTATAATCGCTCAACTTGTAATATGCTTGCTTACATAGTGTGCGTTTAATGCATGTTTTAAATTTCGTCTCATTCAGTTCAAGAATACTTTGTGGAATTTTATTATAGCATCTCAAACAGTACCCCATGAAAGATGAGTCTACTTTAGCGAGTCGGAAACCTGGCTGAACTAGTTGGTCCCTATTTCTAGTACTGTAATTATGTCTGTCAACCCTTTTACCAAAAAGGTGCAGATTTTTTCTGACGTACATTATGTTTTCGTAGATGTATTGACAATGTACCGTCATGATGCCAATATCCTTAAACAGTTCCCTTAGAGAATCGCGCTTACGAAGATTATATATGGCCCTGATGGCTCTTTTCTGCAGAATAAATATAGACTCAATGTCTGCAGCCCGTCCCCACAGTAAAATGCCATAAGACATTATACTATGAAAGTAACTAAAATAAACCAGTCTAGCGGTATCTAGATCAGTATACTGACGGATTTTTCTAATGGCATAGGCTGCTGAACTTAGCCGCCCCGCAAGAGAAGTCAAATGAGAACCCCATTGTAGCCTTGAATCAAGCGTAATCCCCAGGAAAACCGTTTTATCTACGAATTCAAGTTTCTCTTTATTCAATATTATATCACAATCACTACTTTTAACATTCGGTAAAGCAAATCTTATGCATTTGGTTTTTTTTTCATTTAATACCAAATTGTTTGATTTTGCTGATAACGAAAATGAGGTCAAAATAAAATACAAGATGGCACCGAGGAAAATTTTTGGTTTTTTAATCATGGGTGTTGCTTTCATGGTTTTCGGGGTCGTTGATAACGAAATGAGGTTAAAATGAAAAACCAAGATGGCGCCGAGGAAAATTTTCGGTTTTTCCGTGATGGCCGTCGTTTTCATGGTTAAAGAATAAAGAAAATGTGGTCGATAATTATTTATTTCAATTAGGTTATTCAAAGGCACTTTTGAATGACGAATATGGATGTGGATTAAATGATTTACCTTGCCTTTGATTAAATCTGATAGACTTCAGCAAATCATCCTCATTTTTGTTATCAGCGACCCCGAAAACCATGAAAACGACTCATGACGCAAAAACCATAAAAAAAACCACCTTTAAGTAATAACAGGCGTGATGTTATGTTTACTCTACAGAGTAAACCTCAGTGGCCATTAAGTCGCGCAAAAGTCCAATCGCGCAAGTGTCCATTTGCGTAAGGTTCCTTTCGCGCATAAGTCCATTCGCGCAAAAGTCCGTTCGCGCAAAGTCCATGCGCGCAAATGTCTTTCGCGCAAAAGTCTCAGATCCTAATTTTAAGATGCATAATAATATTTGAACTTTTTCTAAATTGTCTCGGTAAATTAAAATAGTGATGAAAACGAAAATACAATATTTAAAACAATTTCGTAGGGTACGTCTGCTCGATTTCTTATTTTTTTGGGTTGTGCACTGCGTTACGTATGTGGGACACTGTGGATGTAATAAGAGACTCAAGCGATATCAGTTTTGCGACAGGTTTGTCGACGTGTGGACGACGAGTGACGGATGGAGCGACAGTATCGCTAATATTTATATATCGGAATGACAGTCGGTGCAATGACCTCTATTACGATCTTAACTAGCACCAACTATAGTTCATTAGCACTATAGAATCTAATAAAGACACTTTTCAAAAAATGGGTATAGTACCCTATTATGAGGTTTGTATTGTCAATTTTTCCAGAAAGTTCCCAGTTATGTCCATAACGGGGAAGGCTGGTCAAAGCTGATTGTAGATGGCGCGTCCATAGCTTAGACCCAATCTGACCAATGAGGTCAATCTATTTTGAAATATAAAATGACATTGACAGATTTTCAACCAATGACGATGTTTGGTTCATGCGCTGCTAGCGCCATTAGTTCCACCAGTTGCCCACCCCACTGGGAACTTTCTGGAAAAATCGTCAATACAAACCTCTTAGTAGGATACTATACCCTGGCCCAGAATAAGAAAAAAATGTAATAACGGGGAGAACAAGTACCTTTCGGAGTTTCAGCTTCAAAAAGGGAATTTTTACACCTATTATTTTCATAAACCAGAACTGCAATTACAAAAAAGTAAGAAAATTTGAATTTGGCGGGTAAAGTGAAAGCGCCAGGATAGCCCGCGAAATTTAAAATAGAATCATCAATGCAACTCTCATAATTCGGACTGGACTTAAATGTCATACTTTCATAAAACAGTCATTCAATAACAATTCAGTGCTGTAAATATTTCTTGCAGTCTTGAGTTAGGATAGACTGTCATGAGCTGTATCAGGGGTCGACTCTTTGCAGAGTGGCTTTTAGGAGTTCGTTAGGAGTAGCCAAGAACCGAGTTATTTGACACACAATTAGAGATGTTGAGACTGATGGTTATGATTCAATAAAAGAAGATATGTACATTTAATTCTTTATATTTTTGAAGAAAGTTTTTGATATATCGCTTCCTTTCTCATTTTTATTTGCTATTCGTGAGCCAAACTGAAGGGCTCTTTTAGGCAAAATAACAGCCTCTGCTAATCCAAGATTGAATGCAACCAGCCTCAACATAAGCTTGTCTCCAATACCAATCCCCAAATCTTCACTTGGGAAGCACCTGTAAATTAAAAAAAATATATATAAGACTACGGAAAAAATTATAAGAGTAGTTCAATTTTTAAAATAAGCTCTTATGGTTTAATCTCAAAGGAATAAAGTTTATTAAAGAAGTATTAACCTCAGCCATGGTTTTAACTTCAATAAATATTTAGTAAAGTCTTCATCTAAATAAGGCATTCGAGGTTGTCTACCATGATCACAAATGACTCTGTTATCGCGAGCCAGATTTCTAAATGAAATTCGTTTCCAGTCTAGTTTCAATTCTCTGCTGAGACCTTGCCAGCCATTACGTTTGAAAGCATTTCTATGCCGAATATATCCACCAAACAATTCATCGGCACCAGAACCAACTAGTAAAACCTGAAAAGAAAAGTTTTGCATATTTAAGTCCCAAAGCAATATTTTAATTACATATTCTGGGGTTTAACTTACCCTACTTGTAGAAGAGTCTGAGCAACCCTTCCCCCTTGCAGCAAACCACAGCGCTGTTCCAAGACTTTCGTCTAAGATAGTTTGTCGAGGATAAACAAGATCACCTATAGTATTCTCTTGGTATTTTGATAGTTCCTCTTTTGGTACATTCACTTCTAGGAAGATCCATTCTCTAAAAATGTACCAAATTTTGTTAATGGTATACAAATTCTGTTTTTGGTAATATTGAACCACTAAAACATTGTGTTTTGAATCTCTGATCAATCACATATAATCACCTTGTCGGACATAGGTTTTGCAATTCATTTAATGATTGTCTTCCTGTCAGTCTATCGGGAACGTCATATGTAGCATTTTCATCTTTTTTAAATGCAACATTGATAAGGTCTATGCTTTGTTCCCTTGGCAAATATTTATCTGCTAGTAAAGCTAATATTGTGCAATCAAGACCTCCAGAAAATAATACTCCAACTGTACAATGAGTGCAGACATCTTCTGCATCTTTCAAACACTTCTTACATTTATTTGGCTGTCTATTCAAACGCAGTTTAACACTCTTTTCTAAAAGTTCAGTCACTTTTAGAACTGTTTCCTTTATTATAGGATGCTCTAATATTTTCTTCATTACTGTCAGTTTACATTTTATTTGACTAGCTGCTGATTCTATGCATTTCGCCACTTCATCCTGAAATTAATAATGATTACAAATGTGAGTTGAAATACTTTAAAATTAATAATAATCAGATTAAAATCACATAGTAAAAATTATTAACCTCCTCTGTAAATTCCTCTTTGGTATACTCAAAATGAAATTCATCATCTGGGAGACTTTGTTGTATTCTCAGTTGTTGTAACCAATCTTCAATGATAAATTCCTCGGTTGAGCTTAGGTCATCATTCCATTGACACAGCTTTATTGTATGTGTACTCAAATTTAATATTTGAATATGTGTTGCTGGTACTTCAATACAGTCATAATTTCTACCTAAAGTGTTACTGATAATAATGGAATTTTCACCTTGATGAAACAATAAACTACTCCTTCCGATTCTGTCCCTCATGAAAAATATTTTTTTATTCAGTTTGTCATAGTATATTATGGCAAATGGTCCTTTTAACGTTTTTAGTTGTTGTACTATATATGCTTCTGATGATTTTTCCTGTGATTTAAATTGAATGTAAGTCATTATCATAAAGATAAAAAGTAATGTTTGTTTGTATTTTATGTGCCTAGATAGCATTCAATTCATGCAATTGTGGCAAAACTTTGTCAAATTATTGCTTGCACTTGCGCGAGGGTTACAGGCATAGTACAACTAACTTATAAAATATATTGTAATAAAAATCAATTCATAGCAAAACTAAAGGTTAGATAAAATCTTACCACTGTATTGTTTAATTTTTCCATAATTACTGACGTATCGCTTACATTGCTGGGCCATGTTTCATCAAATATATCTCCATTATACAATAAAACACCTTGTTCTGTTTCTATAGGTTGAGGAGTAAGCTGTGGTCCTTGCATCCACAATACTGCTCCACAAAAAAATGCTTGCATGGTGTCACCTAAATCCATTTCTAAGGTTAGAACGCAGTTAGGGCCTCTGTTTTTTAAGCGTTTTAAAACTCTGTCGTCCTGAAAGTATGTTTTTCTTGTTAAGTAAATACAAAACAAAGGTTATTCAGCATGGTCTCGGTTGATAGTATTTATTTTACCTTGCTAGGTGTCTTGTTACAGAAACATATTTCACACAGTATTCCGCACATTGTAGAATCAGTAATTAACCCAAATGTTTATAATTAATTATTCAACGTTACGGTGTTTTGCGAAATAAATTTTGAAAGCAAGCAATGTTTAAATCAATGACAGCTATGCAGTCAAACTGACACAATTGACAATAGGAGCTGAATGACACTTTGACATGTGCCCACAGAACATAAATAAATGTGTCCTGCCTGGCCTGGCTGTAGCTGTGCCACTCTCATGGCCACTCTTGACAAGGCCAAATAGTGTTGCACAGTGCATTTATTTTTCATTCATCGAAAAAAATGTTGAATGGGTTGGCTAAGGCAAAGTAAATCTAAGATGGCGCCACCATAGTGGGTCTCAATCTGACCAATGAGGTTAAAGTTCCACAGTTAGCCTCCCCATTCGAGAATTGTTTAGTATCCAGTAGGCCTATTACGTATATTTCTGATATCCAGTGACTATCAAGCTTCGGTTGTACACCGAACTTTGATGACAACCGAGAATGTCATAATATTGGTATTACGTATCGCACTGAGTGAATATCACTTTACGGTGACTAACAGCCCGTGTACGGTGTAACGTCTTTCACGAAAGCCACTTCAAACTCAGTTGTCATCAATTTGCTGTCCACTACGCTTACATAATCGAAATAATATAAGTATCGATACGAAAGCGTCTGTCAAAACGAGTCACGGTGACCATCAGCCACGATGACAACCAATGACGTCATATTTGATCGCGACTGGTCATACATACATAATACGAAACTAACCTTTTGACAGTTAATGGGGTGGGCAACTGGTGGAACTAATGGCGCTAGCAGCGCATGAACCAAACATCGTCATTGGTTGAAAATCTGTCAATGTCATTTTATATTTCAAAATAGATTGACCTCATTGGTCAGATTGGGTCTAAGCTAAGGACTCGCCATCTACAATCAGTTTTGACCAGCCTTCCCCATTGATGGACACTGAGCCCAGTTACTATCATTTCGAGCTGTCAACAGAGATACGTAATAGCCCTACTGGTAATACTTAGAGGTACATACATACAAGTCGACACAATGTGCACCAAAATATGTTCATTAAAATATGTCATAACGAGCATCTATTTAACAACTGTTGCAAATTTGTAAAAATAGTAATACACCTAATTTTAAAAACAAGCATTTATTTTTTTAGTTTTACTTCAGATAATGCACTGCAAAATGTATTTGAATCAAACACCAATTAATGTCCAATGTAGCTTTATTATTAAAAAATGAACACATTATAAAATGTAATGCTTAGGTACTAAAAATGTTTTTTTAATACTAATCAGTACGAACCATAATAATTCAAAATGTTAAACAAAGTCTTTACTCCTACAATGTTCACATTATCAGTCCACTCAATCTCTGCAGTACTTCTTTAAATTATTGCACCAATAAAGCGCACTTTGCCTTTGTAGGACGCCCACGTTTTCGTTTTTGCCCGATGGCTATGTTTTTATCACCTATACTGTTTAATGGTATTTGGAGAACTGTTTTTTTAGTTATTTTAGAACCTGCTACGACTCCATAGCGCGCGCTCGCTTCGCTCGCATATTAAATAACACTCTTTGACTTCTGTCCCCGAAGTGCCGGGCCTCCGCCGGCCTCCTTCGTCGGCCTACGGTCCGGTGCCCATGCCGCCCATAAAAGAAATTCCGTACCTATTAAGATTGTATAATTTAGAGTGCAAGTTAGTATTTTTGATAAACAATTAGTTTTTTTGTTTTATAAATCATATATCCGATGTACGAACCACATTTTTGGTGTGAATTCGATAATAAAGGTCATCTCGTTTTGTGTTATTTTTTAGTTTTTTTTGCAGTACATGTTTAGTTAATCAATTGGTTTTTTTGCACAGCATTCATTTTTCTGGTATGCATTCAGTTAATTAGTGGAGTTTCCTAAACCATTTTCAGTAAAATAAATATAAGTCTTAGAAGTAATGTTTTACGAAATGCATTATTCGTTCTTCAAATGCATACCTACTAAATATTTTGTGTAACATTCAGGAATATTTGGTGCACGATCAGTATTTTTCGAGGAAGAATAAAATAGTTATTGTTACAATAGAATATTTGCAGCGCACTACAATAAAAAAGTGTTATAATTTGGTGTTAATTTGGAATTTGTTTGATGTAACATATTTTGTTGGCCGAGTAGTTTAATTATAGTAAAACAATTAAACGGGTGTAAGATCAATATTTTAGAAATGCATACATAGATGTACCTTTAGATTTTTGGTGAACACAAAAATATTATCCGTAATAAATGACTGGACACCCGGTACGGGTACACTCAGTTTTGAACAGTTTTGAATTGTTTGGTAGTGTGTGGTTTTTTGACGTGTTGATTTGAATGTCATCTCATCACTCATCATCTGTCAAAACGTAAACAGAACAACACCGAAAATAATAATACTTTTACCTTTGAATAATCTAAGGAACATGGTTTAGTGATAGTAATTATGTTATTTTGATTAGTAGAAACATGACGTCAACTGAAACAGAAACAGAGAAAAGTGAACAACAGCCAGAGACAGAGGGCCAAACAGAAAATGCGGAAGACGAGAAAGCAGCTCTCGATGAATACACATCTAACCTAGAATCTAGAGTAAAACAAAAGTCTGAACTTAGAAATCAAAATCTGAATTGTGTACGTCCACCAGATAATTATTTTTCCAAATTGGATTCTGGATTAAAGAAGAACACAACTTTCGTGAAAAAATTAAAGTCATTTAGTGCTACACAAATAGATACACTTTTGAAAGATTTCAATGCCTTAAATCTTACTAAATACATCTCAGAAGTGGCGGCAGCGATCACGGAGGCTAAGTTAAAGATGTCTGATATAGCGGCTGCTATTAATTTATGTTCTGCACTCCATCGGACTTATGCAGATTTTTCATCAAACTTCTTTGAAAACTGGCAAAAGATCTTGACTTTCAAAGCTACAGATAAAATAACCAACTCATCTAAATTGCGTGTGGATATAAGATTTTATGCAGAGCTTGTTGCTGTTGGCATATTTACAAACAAGATGGGTCTGCCTTTGCTGGGAAATGTTCTTACAGTGCTAATAAATATGGATAAGGAGGAACATAACAATATACCCATACTGTTGTCGTTTTGTAAACATTGTGGAGAGGACTATGCTGGATTAGTTCCAAAGAAAATAAGAGAAACTGCTGAGGTAACCATTATCATATTGTTGCAGTTTAACAAAGGAAATCTTGTGAAATAAACAATTAATTGATATTTATGTCTGTGTCTATATCTACATAACATTTATTTCAGAAATACAATGTCACTATTCCTAGAAACCCATTCTTGCCAGCTGAAAAGCAGACCGCTGTTAGAACTCTGTTGAAAGATTACTTTTCATCACTTACAAAACATTTACTAGCCGAGAGGGCACAACTGCAAGCCCTGCATGCAGCCAATCAGAGGACACTGCATACCAGGGGAGAGTTGTCACAGGAGAGAAAGGATCTGTTGGAACAACATCAGGTAATTTAATGATAAGCTTAGGATGTACCTAGTTTGCACAACTCAAGTGACCTGCAACTATAGTTGATTGACTTGGTCAAAATGGCAGTGTAGAATGGCATTATAGATATAAGTTTTAAACCCTGCAGTAGATTTAACAAGGCTGTATGGTTGACACTTTGATTTCTAATTATGCTTTATTATTTCAGGCTACCTATGACAAGCTTCTGGCTGGTGCCCAGAGCTTTGCAGAAGTGCTAGGTGAAGAATTAGGGGAAGCTGGAGAACCCCCCACCCTCACACTGACAGTAACTGAAACACAGGGCACAGTGACCATTGGTGGCAATGAAGAGTTCACCATGCAGGCCGGCACAGATCCCTGGCAAGATGAGGACACCAGGACTTTTTACACTAGCTTGCCAGATTTGAAAGTTTTTATGCCTAACTATCAGGTGAAAGAAGTGAGTATTGTAAGTAATCAACATGACAATTATATTATTAAGGTTGATCTAAGAACCATATACATGATCATCAGAGGCTGGGACCTGGATGTAGTGACACAAATTAAGGAAAAATAGATGGAGTGTTCATCTTGAACTTCTTGCAACATTCGGGCGGAAATCTATACTAATTTTAATATTATTTTAGAGGTAAAGATTATTTGTAACTTTGTATGTAGGGGGTAATCTCAGGAACTTATGATCCAATTCTAAAAATTCTTTCACTGGCAGAAAGCTCCATTATTCGTGAGTGCTATAGGACATAAACTATATTTACATCATGCATATTTGCCAAGCTACCATATTTTGCAGACGAAGTTGTGTTAATCTGATGATAAACTTTATGCAATTAGTTCTTCATTTTTTAATCACTTTTCTCAGTATAAAGGATGCACTGAATCCACCATTGATTCACTCTATTGTCCGATACAGACAGTAAAGTGTAAACCAGAGACAGTAACAGAAGAGATGTTGGATGAGGATTTGAAGGAGGATGAGCTGAGTGACAGTGAGGGACCTCCCACAGTGCCTGACATAGAGCAGGAAGAGGCCCAGCCTTCTAATGTTTCCAACAAGTATGCATACCATTATTTTTATACATCTTTTCAAGAATTTATAAGACACTGTACCGTGTCTAGTCCGAGCCGAGTGTCGGCCGTAGCACAATCCATTGTCCGTTGCTCGGTAGCAGCTCGGAAGCGTGTGTCCATAAAAAATGACACGGTCGACATTTGGCTCGGACCTGACACGGTCTAGTGTGAGTCAAGCTTTAGTTCGAAATAATGAAAAGCTAAACACAAGCATATTTAACCCGTATGTCCCCAGGCGTTCCCGAAGGGGAACAGAACATTGTTATTTTAATTGTGTCTGTAATTGCGGGTATCTAGCTGTTAAATTAAATAAAAGTTTCAGCCGGTTGTTTTATCTATTAATTACTTTTTTATTAAAACTATGAGTATGTTCAGTAATTAGAGGAGCTCATGGCTAAATAATAACAGCCGCTCGGGTCGATGTTTAGATTAAGCCGTGCTTGCCTCGGTTGGTCTGTGGATGCGTAACCACCCATTACATACCGAGTTTCCTCCGTGCCTCGGAAAGCACGTTAAGCAGTTGGTTAGACTGGAAGCCGACCCCAACATAGTCGGGAAAAGGCTAGGCAGATGATGAGTATAGTTCAGTAATTGTATATCTTTATAATAGTTTTAAAACATTTTGTCTCTGTAGTAAAATTATGTTGTAATTTTTTATTATACTACCTACATTATTTAATAGCAGGAAGGATATCAAAAGGTAATTTCTGTTTTCCTTTGTTTATTCATTTTGGTAAATAAAACCATTTTATTTACAGATATGCTCTGGATGCTTTTTTAAATGAGCTACCAAACTGTATCAATAGAGAGTTGATTGATAATGCTGCAGTGGATTTTGTGCTGAATCTCAATACTAAGAATAATAGGAAGAAGCTGACCAGAGTCCTCTTCAGTGTTGCCAGAACTAGACTTGATTTACTACCCTTCTACTCAAGGTTTGCAGCGATACTGTACCCAGTGTTACCTGATGTATGTGCAGATTTGTGTCAGATGCTGAAACAAGACTTCAAGTATCATGTTAGGAAAAAAGATCAGATTAATATTGAATCAAAGGTAAAGATTTTCAATTCAGTGTTCTTAGTTAGTGTCCAAGAGGGTAAATTTAATATTTTTATTCTTCTTTTTTGGCTTGCAGATAAAAGTAGTGCGTTTCATTGGCGAATTGGTGAAATTCAGTCTTTACTCGAAAATGGAAGCTCTGTACTGTTTGAAAGTTCTCTTGCATGACTTCAAACATCATCATATTGAAATGGCATGCAATCTCCTCGAGACATGTGGCAGATTCTTGTATTGTAACCCAGATACGCATCAACGTACTATGATCTACTTACAGCAAATGATGAGGAAAAAGGTAAAAAAAACATTTTTACATAAAGAATGTGTTTGGTTACAAAATAATGATTCATAAATAAATTTAATTTCAGACTGTATCGGCACTAGACTCACGTTACGTTACGCAAATTGAAAATGCTTTTTACTACGTATGTCCGCCCGAAGCTCCAGCTCAACCCAAGGAGGAAGAGCCTCCAATGCACCAGTTCATAAGAAAAGTACTCCATGAAGACTTACAGAAGAGCAATGAGGAGAAAATACTAAGACTGATGCGAAAGCTAAACTGGGATGATCCGGACACTGCAGCTATTGCTATCCAGCACCTAGCGGGCGGCTGGAGAGTGAGGGCCAGCGCCAGGAGAGCCCTGGCCAGGCTGACGGCTGAACTGGCCGCGTGGCAGGAAGCCGTCGCCCCTGCAGTAGTCGACACCATACTCGAAGAGATCAGAGTCACCATGGAAGATCCCCATCCCAGATATAATCAGAGAAGAATAGCCACCGTCAGATATCTTGGAGAGCTGTACAACTACAAGCTTTTAGATTCACGCGATGTGTTCACCGTTTTGTACTCTTTTATAACTTTCGGAGTAACAAATGATCAGAGTAACCTTTCTCCTTTCGACCCTCCAGACAATGTGTTCAGAATAAGGCTGGTCTGCGCCCTCCTCGAGACTTGTGGCGCTTATTTCAACAGTGGCTCTAGCAAAAAACGACTAGATTACTTTTTAACATTCTTTCAAAACTACTACTGGTTCAAACAATCAGATCCTCATTGGACTGATGACAACATGTTTCCTATTTATGTAAAATACATATATCAAGAATGTTTAACGACTCTTAGACCTAAGCTGACGTTGTTTGCTAGTTGGCAAGAATGTAAGGAAGCAATAGAAGAGTTGCGTGTAACATTGTACCCAGAGCTGGGCGAGGAAGATATGGATAATGATGAACAGGGTGACGATAGCGTCAATGAAGGATTGGATACTATTATCGAGACTGATGATGAAACGGATAATCCTCAACTTCCTGAAGAAAGTTCCGATGAAGAGCCTAACACCGAGAACACTGGGAATGACGACAGTGAAATCCAGCAAAACGACGATATTGCTAACGAACCCAGGAGACCCGGTCCCAAGCCTGTGAGTTATTTAAACAAAAATATTGACACGTAAACATAAATAAGCCTTTTTTGTGGGAAAGTCTTCATTGATACCCTTTATCTGGGGCGAGCGGAGGGTTATGTATGTGTCGGGGGACAAACTAGTACAGCCCACCAGTCCCAGCGTGCCTAATCTAACATAAATAGGCCTGAAATTAAAATAATTAATGTCTTTTTAGGTTGAAGATGTTGAATTCGAATCGGCTTTCGAAAAGATGGTAATGGAAAATATAGCGGAGCGGCAACGTGAGACTCGACCTCAACAGCGAGACATAGCAGTGCCCATGACCTGCCGACAGACCACCAAGAAAACTTACGAGCAGTTGTTGGTATGTAATGTAAGTCAATATACACAGGAGCAAAGGAGTAAGGATCGCAGCATGATTTTCCGTAGATTCTGCATGTGTGGTAATATCTATTGTTATCACCTAGTGATTGACTATGTATAATGTTATTAATGATATACTTAAAACATTGTTCCATGATCAATTGAACAGAACTTTAGAAAGTAAAAAATGATTTTTCGGTAATCCCGACAAAATTGTCCTTAAAAATAGTCTTCGTTTTCAGGAAGGTAAAGAAGGAGTGGAATTTGTTTTGATGGTGCGAAAGGGTACTAAGCCACAGTACAAGTCATTCAATGCTCCTCCTGAGCTCGCCAGTAACCTACAACAACAGGCATTGGCTGACAAACAAGAAATGGAGAGGATGAAACTGTATGTATATTTATTGAATTTAGTCCTTTTTTTTTTTAAAGGGGTCCCTAGATAGTTAAAATTTCTTACAAGGGGACACTCTGTGGCGACTAAGATGATTGACATTCATGCCTCGTCAAGCGTGCTTGTCAAGCACGTAAATGCATGTCAAACAATTTTGACCATTGACAGACACCCTAATTTTTGTAAACGTTGTTAAAAGTTGCCCATTGATTGTGGCTCATTTTAACTTGACTACAATCTGGATGAGTTAATTTACACCCAAAACTTAATTAAGTAAACGTTTTAGGTTAACCCTGAACATATCGGAGAGACAAGAAGAAGAAGAGTACAGCGCGGAAAGTGGAGGGGCCTCCGGTGGTAGCGGCAACCCTAACAGAGGACAGCATGTGCGACAGAAGTATCAGCATCCTAAAGGAGCGCCCGATGCTGACCTCATATTTGGACCAAAAAAATTTAAATAACACAATTTCCTAGAGGGCCTATGCCCTCGAATATTTGCGATATTTTTTTAATGGCAACACAAGTGCACAATACTTAATAATAATTATAGTGCTACAGTTTCTTTTTTATGATGTAAGAAGAAGATTTAAGAACTATAAAACTTTTCTGCTGTGCTGTTCTGGATTTCTGTCTGTGTGTAACGTGAAGTGAAATCGAGTGGAGACTGTTTTATGTTATTAATGTACTGTAATATCTCAGAAATAAATTAGAGCATAAATATATTTTTTTGTTTACATAGAGAATATACATTAAGAGCTTCCCCCGCGCGTCTCACCACACCCGCATTAGTGCGGATAATAAACTTGGGCGGCGCCACGACGCTCGATGCGCGGGACCAAGCTTGCGTACAGCGTAATATATGCAACACAGTTCACAACAACCACTTTTTTTTTCTTATTTTTTTGTGTAAATTTTTTAACATCTATTCAATGCATTCTGTTGTTTGTGTGTCGTGAAATAAAGTTTTGAGTACTCCATTTTATCTTAATTTTTTTTAATATTATTGTAGGCATCGAATATTTGGATGCATTTATTTACCTATTATTTTTGGCTAAGTAATTATGGACTACATATACTGGAAATGTAGGTAATGCTTGATCTATCGCCATGTGTACATGTGTTACATATATCACCGCAAAAAACTGACGAAAATACTTTGCAAGAGTGTCAGCTAAAAATTCGTCTCTATTGCTCGAGCTATAAATGTCTGATTGTTCATGCTGGGTGGCTGAAGTGTTACCGCCTATTAACTCCAAGGTACAGTAAGCGTTCATAAGTATATAGGCACGCTAAGGATTGTATTGCTGTGAACGCACGGTCGAGCGTCCGTGCGTCTGTATGTGTAAGTGGTCTCAATACAGTACGCACACTACACTACAGTCACAGAGTTCGCCCAATCGCATGTCGTCGCGTCACACTCCACGTAACATAAAAATATATTTCTGTCTCTTTTGTTATACACGCAGCAAACGCATGATCTTAATTGTGTTCTTACCATTGGATAGCTAAAATTCACATTAGTAAGTGTTGATAACTGTTGGGGTAAGCGGTGGGTTTACGATCAAAGAGATCCGAGTTCGAATCCCGCTTACAATGTATGGGTTTTTTGTTTCTTGGTAATTAGTTTCATTATTTTGTGTTTTAAGCAAAAACTTGTTTTTTTTTTAATGGATTCATACTTATTATTATTTTTTTAAGTTAAATATTAGTAAAAAAAAACCATAGTATTATTATTTAACTCTATAGATGATTGTCTATTATCTTTATTATCTTGTATATTATTTTTCTATGATCTACCTGTCATCTCACTTTACGAAATGTGTGAACAAAGCGAACAAGATAAAGAATATATTTCTGTCCCATTACTTCCAATCGAGTAAAAACTTACAAAAAGTCTAAAACTAACAACGTGAGATTTGAACTCATGGAATACTGATATACTCATAGATCTGCACGCGCCTAACCTCTAGACCATCTTGACTTATTATTACAACGTTGAAGTTATGTCTATTTTCTTGAAAGTAGAAGGTCGTAAGTCAAACTAAACGTCAAGCTATTGCTTTGTGAGATTGCCTATGAACTTTTGGTCGACACTGTACATAATGCTCGATTTATATTCTTTTCTGGGAACTGATACCTAAAACAAGCGAGTGTTTGGACCAGTCTATTTTAAATCTTTACCTATCCGACAGACGTTATCCTGTCAAATATGAATATTGAATACGAATTGTCCTAATACCAACATACGTACTAGCTACGTACTACCTACCTTCTACATAACTACTACTTACCAGATACACAGTTAATTCGGACGGGTTGTATATAAAAAAAAAATATATAAAAATATATAATATAATTAAATCAATCATCCGTTTATTTTGCGTTTACTATGCGCTTATGCACGTAAAAAATATATATGTACCTACGACTTCGGCAATCAGCCATCATTTGAGTCTTCAACTGAGTTCAACTGTTTTAGTTATCGCTTTTCAATTGTATTTTTCTTGTTAAGCATGTTACTAAAAAAAAATGTAGATCTAATGAAAATAATGACGGCTAGGCGCGGAGCAATGTGACATAGACTACCCGTCTCAACAGAGCGAGGGCAACTGACATATATATATATATATTCCCCGTATATATAGATGCTCTGTGGCAACTGATCGCCATTGGCGAGTGATCGGTGAAACAAACTGATGTCCCAAGTTCGCGTCACGCGAGACGGAAGACAGCGTATTTCGCGGATTAAAAATGTAGTAAGCGCCAAATGCGGTTCCCCGAGCAAAATTAGCAACTCTATTTGTGGTGGTTTAAACTTCGTTTGAAATTCTGTTAGAATAAAGTTCTAATCAGCTTACACTACAAAGTGATTGTTACGTCAGTCACTGCATGCCGAATAGTGCGAAATGAGTGGTTTTTATTCTTTATAAAATCAAATTTACGTCTTTTGGAAAAAATAAAACGACAATTATGTTCATTATTAAATTGTCTATCCATTAGTATAAGTAGCAAATCAGAACATCGCTCTGCGCAAGATAGTCGCTGCTCCCCGCTCCGTGAGGAACACCGTAATACAGCGGGACCTCAACATAGAGAGCCTGGAGGACTTCTGCGGCCGCCTCGCGTCCAACATGTTCGCGCGCGCCGACGCTTCTGCCTGGCCCCACATCCAGCAAATAGCGCCATGGCACACGCGCCTACCCGACGCGGGGCGCCCCCCGCGCCGTACACGGCGCCTACCTCGCGACCTCGTGACGGACGTGCGTGACGTCACACCCCCACCGGACTGACCAACCGAGTAATATTGTCGCCTCACCTACACGCGACATACTCGAACAATAAGACTCCGCAACACTACATTACACACACATCGGTGCAACGCCGCGCATAGGCGCGGCGCGCACCCCCCACCTCATACCCACACGACTCCACAACATGATGACTCACGCGACGGATAGCGGCGCGGGCACGACATCTACTCGCAAACATGAGCGGTGTTACACAACACAATATCGCTCACACATACATACATGGCCCCTTAGCCCGGAGCGCATCGGCTAGCTTCGATAACGCTGTGGGCGGGGGCCTCCTGTTCGGTAGGGGCAGCCCCAGCCGCCTCTGGCTGGTCATCATCCGCCGGGCTTCACCCGGGGTACCGGGAGTTCTACCTGTCGCTGACAGACCGCCGAGGCAGCGTGAAGATACGGTTAACACTGTGGCGCCCCTACCGACACAAAACGACACTAACTCACAGGCGAGCGGCGAAAGCGCGCTCGCCATTGCGTGAGGCCTATATAGCCACCCCATTGACGGTGCCCGTATGTTTACGGGCACAACATGATCCCGCGGGACAAAGGGCAATGCCCAAAACCCGTCAGCCGCACCCCCCTACGGGGATGCAGCGATTTTCTCCGGTACTCACCGACTCATTGACATAATTGTTCTCTTAAATGGTGGATAGGGAGGGGGGTATATTTTGACAGATTCGTAAACAAGTAACTCTCACGAGTAGGGAAAAAGTGCCAACCTCCCCTTTTTGCCCCCTTTCCTCCCCCTCCTTATCGTATTTCGGAAACTAAGAGACCCGTGTTTTGTTTTTCTTATGGATGCGTACAGAGGAGGCTCGGAAAAGTAAAAACCAGTTTTCAAAGTTGCTCCCTTTGCTACCCTTCTCCCCCACTTAGATCTCGGAAGTTGAGAGACCTGGAACATTTCTTTTCAGATTCATATAAGGGGGCAATGCGCTAGTCAAAATTAGTTTTCAAAACTCCTCGTTCACCCCCCCCCCCTCTTCACCCCTTTTTTATTACTGAAAAATCTTTTGATTCTTACCTTAAACTATTGAGGGATGTTGAAATTTGTATAACCACCCCTCTCCAACCTCCCCTAAAACTGAAAGGACTGTAACTTCATAACGGTTAGAGATAGCCATTATGTGTTTGAGCAAATATTATAGTAGGCGTCGAAACCTGTCCGGTGGTAGGTAGGTCCTGAGTGAAACGAACCTGCGAGACCGAGTGAAGCGAACCTGCGACACCGAGTGGAGCCAAGGGCGGAGATGGCGAGCGAAGCGAGCCGGCGACGTCCGTAGCATAACGATGGGGTTGAGTGGGTGAAGCGTAACTCAGGGGGGACGACAAGCAAACTTGAGGGTAATGATTTTTTTAATGGGAAAAGGTCTGTATTTTTAAAATAAGGTTTTAGATTGTATTAAGAGTTCTTAAGGGGTTTCAAAATCTTTAAAGTGCTCCTAATGGATTTTCCAATACACTTAAGGATTCCTATGGATTCTCAAAATTATATAAGGGTAAAGAATACTTCTCAAAAGCACGAAACCCGCGAGCTGCGTCCAGTTCGCGCACAACGCAAATAATAGTTATACTATATAAAGCTCGATTACCACTGACTGACTCACTGACATAATTGTTCTCCCTGATGGTGGATGGGAAGGGAGGTTTATTTTGACTGATTCGTAAACAAGTAACTCTCACGAGTAGGGGAAATGTACCAAACCTCCCCTTTTTACCCCCTGTCCTCCCCCTCCCTATAGTATCTCGGAAACTAAGAGACCTGTATTTTGTTTTTTTTACGGATTCGTATAGAGGAGGCTCATTATAAAATCTAGAACGACGAAAATGGCGGCTGCACTCGGACGTTTTGAAATCTTCGACATTTTTTTACTTGACTCTGACGAATTGTTTTGTTCTACCGATTTCAAAAGTTGGCAACACTAAGTACACTAGCCAGTGGCCTATACCCTTAAAATTTCAGGAAAATTGTGACTTTTCAGATGGCTGGATGGATGGATTTACAAGATGGCGGACGCTGTGGCGGCCATTTTGTGAAAAGTTGGAATTTTAGACATTTTTCAAATTCATTTTTCGTGTGGTTGGCAATACCTGACGGGTTCAAGTTGTATCAAGTGGTTGTGTGTTTCGTCGAGGAGTGTTAGTGCAAAAAAATCCCCATATTTTGGGTTTTTTTCCAGATTTTTCCCAAAAACATGAAAAGTAGAAAAAATGACAATTCGAAAGGAGACTTTGACTAGCTGGCAACATTGACATTTGACCATTTTGGTTCGTTTTAGTGGGCAACCCCAAAAAACATTGAATATTTAAATTTTTGGGACTTTTTGAATTTGGCGAGTTCTTTTGTTCTACCAAACTCAAAAGTTGGCAACACCAAGTACACGGGTCGGTAGCCTAGGTAGCTATATCTACCAGTTAATAATAATGTACTCTGTGCCTATATCCTTGAGATTTCAGGAACATTATGACATTTGGGGCATTCCACGTGAAGCGGACAGGTAAAAAAAGTTATGTGTCCGATTTTAGTACTATTCGATTGAGTTGTAAGTCCTCGACCGAAATATACAATATTTTTGCGGTACCTACAATATATAGTTAACGAGTTAAAGGTCATTGAACTTTTGACTAACTAGCAAGTATGCGCTACTTCAAGCTCGAGTCCCAAGTGTTAAAAAGTTATAATCAAATATGTAAAGTAGTGGAATGTATACTTGACTTAACAAGCTACCTGACTGTGTTTTTCTTTTTCTTTTTTATTTATTTAAAATTAAGTGATTTTATTTTTCAAACTTGTTTTTTTTCAAGGTATGACCAGTTTTTTTATCATTATTTTTCCTTTAAAATAGGTATTAGTGTAACGATAATCCATGCTAAGTTTCATAATGGGCCTAGAAGCCGTTTAGTAGCTAGACCAGTCACAATGCCGGCGCACGGCGAACGGCCCGCCCTGTAGCGACAGCTTACAGAAAGTTTAGCTCCTAAGTCTTTTTTTTCAACATATTTCACAAAACAAATATACTACTTATATGTAGAAAAGTGAAGTTGAAGAACACCAATGACGTCATATTTGATCGCGATTGGTCATACTGTAACAAATCTACTTGCTCCTTTTAAATACAGGGATAAGCAGACTTGTTCAATTAAAATTTAATTAGGGAAAGATTAGAATTAGGAATAAAACAATACAGCTAAATATTAAAAACCTACCTAGCACGCACTCTAGGATTGTTTTTTAGTTCACGCACTTAGTTGGTTAGGAAGTTCAGCAATGTAGGAGAGACGGGAACAGGCGTCAGGGTAGCTGGTCAATACCTGGGCAACTTCGAGGTTCAGCTTCAGGAAACCTCTGCAGGAAAGGCGTCGTGCAGATCTCAGAGTCCACCAGGTCAGCTCTTTAGTAAGGCGGGCGAGACAAGTAGCAAGACAGCTTCAGAAGATCGGGAGTAGAGGTCCCAGATCCGTATATAGCTTCCGAAGATCAGGAGAAGAGGCACCAGGCGGAATCTTTAGTGGAATCCCCTGGGTAATGTAGATATGTAACAGCAAAAACCAAACTGTTTTCTGATGCTTCTTATCTCAGATTCAACGGTAGACCGCCTCTCGCGGTTCATCAGCTCGTTTTTTTAGTAGTCTTCCTTTTTTTTAATTTCTCAAATATTAGTTTTCTTGTGGTCATCATCTCATCTGACAAGTGTAGTCGGCCAGGATATATCCATGAGTGCGTTAAGAATTTTATAAATATAATTTAATTTAAAGTTATTTAGTAAACAATCGTAATAATCTCTATAATACAATAGCTAAACACATATTGATAATAATAATTTAAATTTTATAAACCAAAAATCATCATAGACTAAGGTAGGAAGAGAATTAAAAAGTAATTGACAGTTTGACAATTTGGCTTCTCACAACATGAAAATTATGATAATATTTTATTTCAGCAATTTTTAAGTTAATGAGTCGTAATTACATCGATTTGTTGAATGTAAAAATATAAACAAATAAAAAGGATGATAAATAGTATTATGAATGATGAATATAAAGTGTAAGTACTCGTATAGCATAATACTATATTTCCCCAACGACCCCGAGAAAATTTTTGGCCTAGAACAAAAATTTTGCTAAGGTTAAAGTATTACAGCATTCACAAAACTTACATAACTCATTCAAACACACCGACATCTTACGAAGTTAGGTCAGGTAGGATTCACATTTAATGATCACTACTCAACCTGATGAGTCAATAACTTTAAGGCTTATTTTAGGAGTTGTAATCCGCTCGCGTCTAAAACCACTAATGAGATGAAATATAATGATTTTAACAAAGGCTTATTTTTAACGGAGTTGTAATCCGCTCCTAATCAACTTTAGTTGATATTTAACAAGGGCTTATTTTTATGGAGTTGTCAGCCACTCCAATCAACTTTTAGAGTCGATAGTTAACAACAAGTTAGACATACTAACGTGTAGAAAAGAAAAGAATAGATAGAAAGAAAGATTAAGTATAATCTTTTAATGGTTTAAGAAACGATGAGTGAATTAGAAAATAAAAAGAGTTTTAATATATCGAAAAGAACTCTATTTTAGAGGAAGGAAAGAAGAAAGGGATAAGTCATGAGTAGAATATGAAGAAAGAATTTATTTTGCTTAATTATATAAATTATATTTTAAAATCTTTAACATGCCATTTAGCTTGGTTGCCTCGTTGATCCTATAATATATAAACTAATGGGGATAATTTTTGCAACACAGTGGACTTCACATATCGAAATATGCGCTAGTTTAGCGCTAAAATAAGTACCAGCCTGACTATTTACATATTTTCTTCGCCAGACTGTATCTCCTACGTTATATTCTTTAAAGATATGACTCGTTGTAACGAGAAGAGTTGCGAGTATGAGCAATATGGAGGGCTATCTGAACCTTATCAAAAGTTGCAGACAATAAACCTATGTTAGTAGCATAGATGTCCCTAGGTAGAAAAACGATTTCATCAAGATTATTAGTTGGTGTACCTATAAAGTGAGCCAGAAGTAACTGTTTCTCGTCCGAAGAGCAAAAAGTTAGGAGAGAAACCAGTGGTAACATTTGTTGTGCTGTTCATAGCGTATTGGACTTTAGGAAGGTGGATGTCCCAAGATCTATGGTCATCACCAACCAAAGATGTCAAAGCTGTGATTATAGTACGATTGTATCTTTCAGTGGGATTAACTTGAAGGCAATAGTGAGGGAAAAAAAATATGTATGGTATGTTAGATCTGCCCAGAAAGCTGCGAAATTCATGGGATTGGAATTGCGATCCATTGTCCATAATAATAGTTTGAGGTACTCCTTGAACTATAAAAACAAAATTTACTAAGTTAGAGATGATGTTAGCACTAGTAGCCCGTTTTAGTGGAAATATCAGGGTATATTTAGTAAAACAACAATTAACCACTAGAATAAATTGATTTCTACGTCTAGTCATAGGTAGAGGACCCATTATATCCAAAGAAATTGTTTGAAAGGGCCTGGAACAAATTTGTGGTTTGCCCATAAGGCCAAAGGGAGAGTGACCTGCGTGTTTGTAAGTTAAGCAATTATCACAGATAGAAATTATTTTAGCGATATCCTTAAACATAGCTGGCCAATAATATAAAAGTAAAAGTTTTTTATAAGTTTTAAAGATTCCTAGATGAGGTTGATCTGGGGACCCATGATTATCTTTGACGAGGGTTTCCCGGAAATTAGGATGAGGAACTTCTTTCCATGCGAAATCTTCAGTTAACGCGTGGGGAGATTGAGTATAGCGGAATAATTTATTTTCACGAATAGTATAATTGGGATATTGATCAGGATTGCTACGACATTCTAAAAGTAGTTTGTTATAGTGTTCTAAAGCTGGAGATATAGATTGGGGATCAAGTGAGACAGGATTAACACCAAGTGGGTATGGTGTAGAATTGCGAGAGAGTAAATCAGGGACTAAATTGTCTTTACCTCTTTTGTGTTTTAGAATGAAATTAAAAGATGACAACCTAAGAGCCCACCGCGCGAGTCTACCGGATGGATTGGATAATTTAAGAAACCATTTAAGTGCTGCGTGGTCTGTATAAACAGTGAATTGTTTACCATTATCGATATAACAACGCCAATGTTCTAAAGCTGAAATTACCGCAAGAGTTTATCTTTCTGTAGTTGAGTAATTTCGTTCGTTTTTATTAAGAGATTAGCTCATATAGGCTATAACTACTTCTTTGTCGTCTTTTACTTGTGTTAACATACCTCCTATGGCAAAGTTAGAAGCATCGCAATGTACAGAGAAAGGGAGATCGTAGTTATTTTCATATTGTGACAAGCCAAATTGTCAAACTGTCAATTACTTTTTAATTCTCTTCCTACCTTAGTCTATGATGATTTTTGGTTTATAAAATTTAAATTATTTTTATCAATATGTGTTTAGCTATTGTAATAGAGAGATTATTACGATTGTTTACTATATAACTTTAAATTAAATTATATTTATAAAATTCTTAACGCACTCATGGATATATCCTGGCCGACTACACTTGTCAGATGAGATGATGGCCACAAGAAAACTAATATTTGAGAAATTAAAAAAAGGAAGACTACTAAATAAACGAGCTGAAGAACCGCGGGAGGCGGTCTACTGTTGAATCTGAGATAAGAAGCATCAGAAAACAGTTTGGTTTTTGCTGTTACATATCTACATTACCCAGGGGATTCCACTAAAGATTCCGCCTGGTGCCTCTTCTCCCGATCTTCGGAAGCTATCTACGGATCTAGGACCTCTACTCCCGATCTTCTGAAGCTGTCTTGCTACTTGTCTCGCCCGCCTTACTACAGAGCTGACCTGGTGGACTCTGAGATCTGCACGACGCCCTTCCTGCAGAGGTTTCCTGAAGCTGAACCTCGAAGTTGCCCAGGTATTGACCTGCTACCCCGAAACCTGTTCCCGTCTCTCCTACAGTGCTGAACTTCCCAACAACTAAGTGCGTGAACTAAAAAACAATCCTAGAGTGCGTGCTAGGTAGGTTTTTAATATTTAGCTGTATTGTTTTATTCCTAATTCTAATGTTTCCTTATTTAAATTTAAATTGAACAAGTCTGCTTATCCCTTTATTTAATAGGAGCAAGTAGATTTGTTACAGTTTGACAATTTGTTTTGTCACAACATGAAAATTATGATAATATTTTCAGCAATTTTTAAGTTAATGAGTCGTAATTACATCGATTTGTTGAATGTAAAAATTTATACAAATAAAAAGGATGATAAATAGTATTATGAATGATGAATATAAAGTGTAAGTACTCGTATAGCATAATACTATTTTTTTTTTTTTTTTTTTTCTCGTTTTGGCATTGCACTATTCGTGCTTATTGCCACTGACAATATTATAATTGATAACAAAACGTAAGAATCAAGTACTCGCGAAATGATAAATATAACAACGGAAAATTTGGAAATGGAAAGGAGATTAGTTGGTAAATATAAATATAATAAAAACACGTTAACAGTAGGGAAATATAATACAACATAAAACTAACCTTAACGCAACCAGGTGGCCCAACAAAAAGGCCGACTCGGTGCCTATGAACTACATGGTAAACTATCTAACTTCTAAAAAATGTTTAAATAGCTATATCATTATTTACAAGGAAAAGAGCTATAGTTTTATAAATATCTACATTAAAATTAAATAAAATACATGAGATAGAAGTGGGTAAAGGGACTCGGAGGGAAACAAGACTTTGGAAAAGTGATATAGCATAATACTATTACATAATACGAAACTAACCTTTTGACAGTTAATTGATATACACTGTGCTTTAGTTATTGTTCTGAGACACTGAGCCCAGTTACTATCATTTCGAGCTGTCAACAGAGATACATAATAGCCCTGCAAAATTTTCGTCAAAGAGTATAGTAATAAATATATTTTGGTGTAACACAGCAACATGTAAAGGCGCGTCCACACTTGTGCACGAACAGCGTTGCCTCGCGTGCATATTAGGAACATAGTATGGATCTCAGACCATACAAAAAGATAAGGACATGCATGTACACACAGACCAAAAAAAAATCGGGGCAGTCTTTGGGGACTGCCGATAGAAGTGAACAAAAAAGTACACAGGCCCCGCCCCAGTCGTAACACTGGTTAAGCCCCGCGCATGCCTATGTAGTGCTACGCCGTAGCGGATGCTACGAGTGCTACGAACGGCTACGAAGCATGACCACACGTTACGTGACGTGACGATGAGTTCAATGTTTTTCCTTCACCCAAAAAGTGCTCAACGCGCTTAAAGAAGTTTTCACTTCAAAAAAAGTTAAGACCACAGACGTATAAAGAGTAGTACGTCTGTGGTTAAGACGGAACTCTGCGACCAGAGAAGTGAGGCCGGTTTCGTAAACAAGTTGTGCATTTATTGAGGCTTAGTTTAATGTTAAAGTGTGCGTGTGAGCGTGTATGAACAGAGCGAGACGTAATTTACGCTGGCCTCACTTTTTCACTTTGGTCTGAAGTATGGATACGTTTGCGAGAGGTGCCCGGCCCGCACGTAGCATGTGACGCATCCATAGACATTCGAGGCACGTAGCTTCGCCCGATTCCCGCGCGTGTACTGCACATGCACTGTTGACCCGCCTTAATGTTCTGTTTCATTTTTTTCATTTGGTACATGCTTTTTGTTTGGTTTATTTATTCTACTCTTTGCACATGCCGCAGATGGTATGATTCTCCTTTCACCGACCGGCAGTGTAGATTTTTACTAGAGATGAGTCGTACTAGGTAAATTTTGTACTAAGTGCATCTAGTCCGATTCTGTACAAATACCTATTCCACCTAGTCCATTAAATAAGCATACATTAAAGTTTGCTTACTGCTTAAGTGCTTAGTGTTTGCGTACCACCGATACGTGCAGGTACAGGGTACACACGTAATAATTAATTGTAATCTTCCCGTCATACTTTACACAGGTTTACGACTGTCAGAATAAAGGTTTATCTACATTGGTGCCGATTCTCTTGTACACCGAACTAACCTAAACTAAAACTAAAATTTCTTATTTTTAGTTAGTTGGTTTTGTTAAGTTATTCTGAAAACAAGATTCTCTAAACTTAGATAAAGTTTTGACACATTTAAATTTGAGTTTGACAGTCACCAAATTGAGTAAACCATAGACTAAGATTGCACTAGACCATGGACAACAGCTGAATGAAAGTGAACGAAAATGATCTGAATTGCAAAAAAAAGCCTGAGTAATGACACTAATGACTGACACTTTCAGTCAATATCTGACAGTGACATGACATTGTCAAGTATTGGTTTACTTTTTTTCCGGTGTGTTCGCTTTATTATCCTTGATGTTCGGAAAAGGTTTGTTCGTTTTAACTAGTAATAAGTTACACTTAAATAAAAAACGATTTTTCTCAAAATTTGAGGTCTGTTAGATAAGTATTTTATAATAAGAACGAACAGTTCTTTTTTGCGATGTCTATACACATATTTTCCTGATTAGAATATTTGATTAATAAAAAAACTATTTTCGGCCATGTCCTTTGGATTGAATTTTTGTTTGCTTGAAACCTCAAACAAACAAAAAAACAACCAAATTTATAAATAATGAATCAATCAACCGATAGGTTAAAAAAAAAAAAAAAAACTAAACTCCTCTGCCATGGGCACTTTCTACGACCATACCCTGCTTTGAAATAAGAACTGTCAAATCCTATGGATTTCTTCAATCGTTTTTGTTTATCGTTATTAATTGCCGCAATTATTGTAATATTGCCTAAATTAGCGCGTTAAATTGTAAAAATAGGGGAGTTCATTAGTTTCCTAAGGAAAGCAAACTCAAAAAACAATGGAAGTCTGCCTTACGCATTAAAAAAGTCAAGGAGTGTCTAGCGCACGATTGTGGAGTGCATTTCATAGTATACAGGTGAGATAACACAGTAACATCACATACTTTTATGCATTACTTACAAATTTGTGTCATTCTTTGTAAGTAATAAAAAAGTTAACTTATGTGGTTTCGTTATTATTTCAGAAGCCAAGTTCCAAAAGACAGCTGTACCATGGGTATTCTGTTTCACTGAAGCTAAACCAGAAAATCCAGCCGCCCTCGAACGACAGCATCGTTATGAGAAAAAGGGCAGAAAAAACTATTTCAGGAAAGTTTTGAAGTAGAACCGCAACCTTCAACCAGTAGTGTTACTTCCATGTATACAACAGCAAACATTAAGCATTAGAAATAGGTCTCGAAGAAGAAGTAAACACATTAAACAACAGTGAACAAGCATGTGTACAGTGCACCTAAGTTTTTATCTAAAAGTATTCAAATTGACCACAAAATGTCTACGGGTCTATTAATAGATACAAAGAGGATGATAAATCCATAAAGTTTTACACAGGTTTCGAATCCTTTATAAAAATTCAGTTAGTTTACTCAACTCTTAAGTGTAATGGTATATCTAATTTTGGAGAGTGTATTATGAAGGATATTAAATAAAAGAATACTTTTAATTCTGCCTTTTTATTATTTTCAAATAGTCCTTATACGTAAATGTAGGTATTTATTTAGAATTGCTGGTTCTAAATGATGTACAACGTACATAAAAGTTAATTAAATGAGTTAACGTTTCATTAAAATATGCATCATCTCGCCTTCATGTTCTTTCCTTAAAAGTGTAAATGACTAAATTACAATATTGTTTGCGGGAGCAATATAGCTGTCCTTGTTTGCTTTACACTGGTCTCGTAAATAGGTGTAAATGCCATCAGAGGTAAAGCAGGCGGTCAAAAGATGGCGATATTCATATAAATGCTGTCCTTTACGCTGAGTGTTACAGCTGAAAACAAATAACGAAAATATATATTCAGAAGCTTTTTAGAGTATACAGTGATCAGATGAAACAGTATTTTATTTATGATCACTGTTAGTATGGAGAGCTTTCTAAAAATTTGACCAATAAATGTATTCATGTAGGTACCTATGAAAATATTCTTGGATTGCCTGTGGTGATGGGAAGTGGAGAATCCGCATTTATATCACTGAATGTATCACAGGGTGGACACAGGTATACGATGTCTTGACCGTTGCAGTCGGCACCAAAGTTCTGGTTTCGATCATACGCTTCTAATCTATAAATTAAAACAAGATAATTAGCCAAAGAACACAAAAAAAGAATTCTAACCTCAAATATTTTTATTCTTTCTTGAAAGTTTCTAAAAAATAGTTATTTCTTATTAGACACAGAACCTGGAAGTGGCTTTAAGTATGAGAAGTGAATTTATCCACTTCTTTTCCAACTAATAATGTAGCAAATGCAATACATGTTCAGTACAAAAATCCTTTGGTAAGTTTTCATGAATGCATTTCGTTTGTATCCTATCATAATAAAATAACACTAAATTTAATTTACCTTTCTGCCGAATCGACAACAGCTGCAATCACATGTGCTTCCTTATTGAACTCAAAATCATCCAAACTTTTATGAAATACGAGAGAAATGTGCTTTATAAATTTTAGTTCATGACAACTAATTTTATTCCACACCTTTTTAATCGCGATTAAAAATAGTCTGATTTAGTTTGGCTATCTAAATTTTAGGTGAAAAACGTCAATTTCAGAATAGCAAAATTGCCATTTTCACCAAATTGAATAACTTAGTGCTGTCAAACTATAATCTGTTTAAGTCATGTCACTTTAATCAAAATCAGAATAGGAAACGTCGTTTGACAGGAACAAACTAAATTTTAGTGATTTTTAGTCTAGTTTAGAGATATTTGTGACAAGAGAATCGGCACCATTGGTGCCGATTCTCTTGTACACTGAACTAACCTAAACTAAAACTAAAATTTCTTATTTTTAGTTAGTTGGTTTTGTTAAGTTATTCTGAAAACAAGATTCTCTAAACTTAGATAAAGTTTTGACACATTTAAATTTGAGTTTGACAGTCACCAAATTGAGTAAACCATAGACTAAGATTGCACTAGACCATGGACAACAGCTGAATGAAAGTGAACGAAAATGATCTGAATTGCAAAAAAAAGCCTGAGTAATGACACTAATGACTGACACTTTCAGTCAATATCTGACAGTGACATGACATTGTCAAGTATTGGTTTACTTTTTTTCCGGTGTGTTCGCTTTATTATCCTTGATGTTTGGAAAAGGTTTGTTCGTTTTAACTAGTAATAAGTTACACATAAATAAAAAACGATTTTTTTCAAAATTGGAGGTCTGTTAGATATGTATTTTATAATAAGAACGAACAGTTCTTTTTTGCGATGTCTGTACACATATTTTCCTGGTTAGAATATTTGATTAATAAAAAAACCATTTTCGGCCAAGTCCTTTAAATTGAATTTTTGTTTGCTTGAAACTTCAAACAAACAAAAAAACAACCAAATTTATAAATAATGAATCAATCAACCGATAGGTTAAAAAAAAAAAAAAAACGAAACTCCTCTGCCATGGGCACTTTCTACGACCATACCCTGCTTTGAATTATGAACTGTCAAATCCTATGATTTCTTCAATCGTTTTTGTTTATCGTTATTAATTGCCGCAATTATTGTAATATTGCCTAAATTAGCGCGTTAAATTGTAAAAATAGGGGAGTTCATTAGTTTCCTAAGGAAAGCAAACTCGAAAAACAATGGAAGTCTGCCTTACGCATTAAAAAAGTCAAGGAGTGTCTAGCGCACGATTGTGGAGTGCATTTCATAGTATACAGGTGAGATAACACAGTAACATCACATACTTTTATGCATTTCTTACAAATTTGTGTCATTCTTGGTAAGTAATAAAAAAGTTAACCTATGTGGTTTCGTTATTATTTCAGAAGCCAAGTTCCATAAAAAGACAGCTGTACCATGGGTATTCTGTTTCACTGAAGCTAAACCAGAAAATCCAGCCGCCCTCGAACGACAGCATCGTTATGAGAAAAAGGGCAGAAAAAACTATTTCAGGAAAGTTTTGAAGTAGAACCGCAACCTTCAACCAGTAGTGTTACTTCCATGTATACAACAGCAAACATTAAGCATTAGAAATAGGTCTCGAAGAAGAAGTAAACACATTAAACAACAGTGAACAAGCATGTGTACAGTGCACCTAAGTTTTTATCTAAAAGTATTCAAATTGACCATGAGTATGTCTACGGGTCTATTAATAGATACAAAGAGGATGATAAATCCATAAAGTTTTACACAGGTTTCGAATCCTATAAAAAAATTCAGTTAGTTTACTCAACTCTTTAAGTGTAATGGTATATCTAATTTTGGAGAGTGTATTATGAAGGATATTAAATAAAAGAATACTTTTAATTCTGCCTTTTTACTATTTTCAAATAGTCCTTATACGTAAATGTAGGTATTTATTTAGAATTGCTGGTTCTAAATGATGTACAACGTACATAAAAGTTAATTAAATGAGTTAACGTTTCATTAAAATATGCATCATCTCGCCTTCATGTTCTTTCCTTAAAAGTGTAAATGACTAAATTACAATATTGTTTGCGAGAGCAATATAGCTATCCTTGTTTGCTTTACACTGGTCTCGTAAATAGGTGTAAATGCCATCAGAGGTAAAGCAGGCGGTCAAAAGATGGCGATATTCATATAAATGCTGTCCTTTACGCTGAGTGTTACAGCTGAAAACAAATAACGAAAATATATATTCAGAAGCTTTTTAGAGTATAATGTGATCAGATGAAACAGTATTTTATTTATGATCACTGTTAGTATGGAGAGCTTTCTAAAAATTTGACCAACAAATGTATTCATGTAGGTACCTATGAAAATATTCTTGGATTGCCTGTGGTGATGGGAAGTGGAGAATCCGCATTTATATCAGTGAATGTATCACAGGGTGGACACAGGTATACGATGTCTTGACCGTTGCAGTCGGCACCAAAGTTCTGGTTTCGATCATACGCTTCTAATCTATAAATTAAAACAAGATAATTAGCCAAAGAACACAAAAAAAGAATTCTAACCTCAAATATTTTTATTCTTTCTTGAAAGTTTCTAAAAAATAGTTATTTCATAATAGACACAGAACCTGGAAGTGGCTTTAAGTATGAGAAGTGAATTTATCCACTTCTTTTCCAACTAATAATGTAGCAAATGCAATACATGTTCAGTACAAAAATCCTTTGGTAAGTTTTCATGAATGCATTTTGTTTGTATCCTATCATAATAAAATAACACTAAATTTACCTTTCTGCCGAATCGACAACAGCTGCAATCACATGTACTTCCATAATGAACTCAAAATCATCCAAACTAAAATGAATGTATTCTTTTATGAAATACGAGAGAAATGTGCTTTGTAAATTTTAGTTCATGACAACTAATTTTATTCCACACCTTTTTAATCGCGATTAAAAATAGTCTGATTTAGTTTGACTATCTAAATTTTAGGTGAAAAACGTCAATTTCAGAATAGCAAAATTGCCATTTTCACCAAATTGAATAACTTAGTGCTGTCAAACTATAATCTGTATAAGTCATGTCACTTTAATCAAAATCAGAATAGGAAACGTCGTTTGACAGGAACAAACTAAATTTTAGTGATTTTTAGTCTAGTTTAGAGATATTTGTGACAAGAGAATCGGCACCTATGAGTATTCACATAACCAGTGTGATATAACATAGTTCTTAAGATCGGTGCGTCGCCTTACACGGGAGTGGTGCCAGGGCACAGGGGGCACCTCCCCTGACCCTCCTCCTGCCAAACGACACAAAATTTTTATTCGAAATAACTAAATAGCGCTATTCTAACCTCAAAATTTTAACCATGGATATCTCCATAACCATGGGGCTCCGCGGGGTGGGGGTGGTACAGGGGGTACCCCCCCCCCCTCAGCCCTTAATTCGATGTCCAGTAATGGATATTTTAACCCCGAGATCATATCCGCACGAGTCCGTATTTGATACTCGACGTCTTTGTACTAGACTAGTGCAAGTGGATCATAAAGTCTTCATTCACATCGAGTATTTACAAGTACCTAGAAGACTGTGGAATAATGTAGTTAAAAAAAGACAGAATGTATTCTTGCACAACACGAGTGCGCGTCGCGTTACTTTTATGTGTATTATAATAAGGTTCAAATTCAAATGAATACACGAATTATTTAAGTAAACATGAGTGCGCGTCGCTTCACTTATATGAGCATTGAAATATGGTTCAAATTCAAATGAATGGCACACGAATGATTTTGGGCAAACACGAGTGAGCGGCAAAGCAGAGTAGTAACTATGGAAACAAAATGCTATCTCGCTACGCCGCGCCCGCGCCGGTACTTCAGAGTTCAGACTTAGATACGAGCGGGCCGCGGGTGCCGGACGCCGCGTGGGCAGTGAAACTAGGTGGATCGAGTATCTAAAGAGTTGGAATAGGTGCAACCTAGTCTCGTTAAATACCTAGTGCCTGGATCTGTTCTAGTATATACGCTTCATGTCTAATTTTTACATAGACCCTGTAAAGACCCAACGGTAGTAAAAATGCTTGGTTTCAGTGTTGAAAAATAGTTTGTATTTAAAAAATCCTGCTGTCAAATCTGTCACAACCACAAGCGGTTTGTTGCGGGAACGCGCATTGTGCATAGAGTATAGTAATGTGGGAGCGCGTACCGGCCGTTATTCTGATCAATTCTGATAGTTGTTGTTGTTATGTCATCCGTGTACTATGTCCGAATGTTTATAAGCTTTTAATAGTGCCCATTAATCAGAGCCTAGAGTTGTAGTGTTAAGGTCTGTCTATTGTTCTGCAAACAAACTTGGCTAACCTATAGTGCACGATGGCAGACGATGATTTCAGCAAACTTTTGCAACAAGCTGAACAATTGACGACAGAAATTGAGGGTAATGAAGAGCTGCCAAGGGTTGAACGTTCTTTGGGCCAGGTGCTCGAGGCGTCACAGGAGCTATACTCAAGAGTAATCCAGTCAGGAGCAAACGATATTCAAGCGTAAGAACTTGTTGCATCTATGTTACACATACCCATTTCTTTTTCTTGTCGGTTCTACTTAGCCAATAACCTCACTCAATGTGTCTTTTTACAGGCATCTTTTGTTTGGCTCAAAAGGAATAGATTTACAACAGATATCCCAAAAACTTGAAACACTTAGCTCCAAAAGGACTTTTGAGCCACTCCAACCCATAGCTGACTCTGATATCGAAAGCTTTTTGAGGAATGAAAGAGAAAATGCAATTTTGTCGCTTATTGATGAGGTTAACAAAAATGTAAGTATAATTTGAAAGACAAGCTTTGAATTACCCTGTTTTATGTATGATAAATTGCTGCTTTTACATATTGTTTCTGAATAAACTTCCAGTCCCTGCAAACAACAGAAGACCAGAAGTGGGAACACATGCTATCAGAATGGAACAGAGAAAAGATAAAGTTGATGAATGCTATGATTGGTCCATCTCAAAACTGGCTAGACCTCAAGAGGACCCCAGAGCCACCAAGTATTGCAGATGCACCAAAGAAGTTTGGACATTCTATGCTTGACAACATAGAGGCTGCATATGCCAGACAAGTACACCAGTATAACAAGCTGGTGTTCCAAGGATCTAAGTCCAGAACAGCTTTACATCAGAAGTTTGCCCAAGTTGCTGAAGAGTTCAATGATCCCGTAAGTAAACCTACCTCTTTTGTCTTCTGCATTTTTTAAAGGATTTTAATCACCGCGAATACACTATTTTATCACTAACTGCTTCACTTGTTACTTAAGATCTTATTGATGCCTTGAATTTTTTTTTTTGTTTGCCTGTTTGAATGTCCCACTGCTGGGCAAAGGCCTCCTCTTTCTCCTTCCGAACCTCTTTGTCCTGTGTGATATCCAGATATCACGAACACGGCCAGCCATGTTCGCCCCGCAAATGAGATCAGATCGTCACACCACCTTCGTAGCGGTCTGCCGCGACGGCGATTTCCTCCGACAGGCGTCCAATGAGTGACAAACGTTGCCCAACTCTCTGGGCGCATTCGTGCTATGTGGCCAGCCCACTCCCAGTTCAGCTTGGCTGTTTTTACTCCAACATCTGCAACTTGAGTAATGGAGCGCAGAGTAGTGTTTCTTACGTGATTTGTCCGCTTAACACCTATTATGCTGCGCTCCATTGCCCGCTGAAATTACCTTGAAATTGCTTTGAAATTATTCTTAATATTTTCAGAAAGTAAAGGAAATGTGGGAAATTATCAAAACAATGGCAAATATTCCAGCCTTAGTGAGGGATGAGGACCCTCTCAAGGCCAGAGGAAATCCTACCATCCAACAGTGTCTGGTAGCTCAAGGGAAGAAATACTTAGAGAAAAGGTATGATACACAAAATAACTAAAAGAATATTTATTAATTTTTATACAATAAGAAAGTGAAGATTTACAAATCCAACACACTGTGTTGTATAAATTCAACTAAACTCGCAATGTTTATTTAAAATGTCTATTTATTGAACAGTTATTTAATCTTAAAACTCTTTCTTATCTTTATTACCTACTTCCAGATATAAACTATACATGAGTGATGTGGTGCGTGCAAACCCTGCAGCAGCTATGCGCGGCGGCGAACCAGGCACATACCCTCTAGTGCGGGGCTTCGTAGGCCTCCGCTTACAGGGTCAGAATGTGCAGGTGCTGACCGACGGCGTCATCGACGAGCGCCCACTTTGGCCCATGGTGTACTACTGCTTGAGGAGTGGCGACGCTAACGCGGCGCTGCATTGTTTGAGAAAGGCTGGGTAAGCGATACAATCCTTTGCTAAAATCATAAATATTGTAAAAACCTTCAATTCTGAAGTCTCAAAAATAAAACTTTAATCTTCTTACTAAGGGACTCTCGGAAATATTTTTTTTACCTTTATTGTGTATAGTGTAACATTGTTTTTTTTTACGTTTTCAGACGAGATCATGAAGAATTTATATCAGCTCTGGAAGAGTACATAAAGAATCCAGAGAAGCCTTTGAGTGATAAACTACAAACTGCCATCAATTTTCAATATAGGATACAAGTGCGCAATTCTACAGACCCATACAAAAGAGCTGTAAGTATAAACAACAAAGGGCTAGATAATTTATAATTATTATCTCCCAAACACAACTTGGATTATGGTATACTGCAAATTCCATAATTAAGTACTTTGGTCAATAACATAACTATTTTGGTAAATACACATTGGTGTTGATTCTGTTGCGCACAAACTAAACTTAATTTAGGCTATTGCTATCTTTTACTAAAAGGCAGTGCGAGAAAAGGACGGCTATAGCTATGAACTAAGTTAGAGATGTCAAATTAGTTTATGCCTTGTGCTTCACTATGTTTTTAGTCGACATGTTTTTACCTGCACCCTTCATTTGTATGGAAATATTAGTTCCAATTCAATTTGATAGCTCTAAATTACGTCTCCGATCACACTCTCAAGCTCATGAAGGGGCGGCGTGAGATGATCCTGCAGTCTTCAGACGAGGCGTGTAAATACCGGCAGCTCAATAGACGGATCTCTAAATCCTTGAAGAACGACCTCCGCTGCTTTAATACCGAGCGTGTTAAAGACGCGATTGAGCGGAATAAAGGCTCCAAGGTATTTGCAAGAGATCTGACTATTGGGCAGAGCCAGCTCACGAAACTGAAGTCCGACGATGGTAGGATCTTATCCGCCAAACCGGAGCTTCTGAGGGAGATCGAGAGCTTCTATGGACAGTTGTACACGTCAACCAGTAAACCCGTCGTAGAACTAGCAAACGACCCAAGAGCTAGACTGACTCGACACTATGCCGAAGACATCCCGGACGTCAGCCTGTACGAGATTAGGATGGCTCAGAAGCAACTAAAAAACAACAAGGCACCGGGTGATGACGGAATTACGGCCGAACTCCTGAAGGCGGGTGGAAAACCGGTACTTAAGGCCCTTCAGAAGCTGTTTAATTCAGTCATACTTGAGGGAAAAACGCCACAGGCATGGTGCAGGGGTGTGGTGGTACTCTTCTTCAAGAACGGTGACAATGCCCGGTTGAAGAATTATAGGCCCTTCTCACTTCTAAGCCATGTCTACAAGTTGTTTTCAAGAGTCATCACGAATCGTCTCGCGCGCAGGTTTGACGATTTCCAGCCTCTCGAACAAGCCGGTTTCCGAAAAGGCTTTAGCACCATGGATCACATTCATACGCTGCAGCAGGTTATACAGAAGACCGAAGAGAATAACCTGCCCCTCTGTTTAGCGTTTGTGGACTACGAGAAAGCCTTCGATTCGATCGAGACCTGGGCTGTACTGCAGTCTCTCCAACGGTGCCAAATCGACTATCGGTACATCGAGGTGTTGAAGTGTTTGTACAAAAACGCCACCATGTCAGTCCGACTTCAGGACCAAGCCTCGGAACCTATCCTTCTGCAGCGAGGTGTGAGACAGGGAGACATCCATATCTCCGAAACTGTTCACCGCTGCACTGGAGGATCATCCTCTCCAGTCTAGAACCTTGAAGACTCAAGGTTCTGGACTGGAGAGGGCTAGACATCAACGTCAATGGCGAGTACAACACTCATCTTCGGTTTGCCGACGATATAGTGGTCATGGCTGAGACCATGGAGGACCTCAGTACAATGCTCGATGACCTCAGTAGACCTTCCGGAAGAGTGGGTCTTAAAATAAACATGGACAAAACCAAGGTCATGTTGAATGCCCATGTCACACCCATTCCTATCAAGATCGGAGACTACACTCGAAGTTGTAGACAATTATGTGTACCTGGGACAAACGGTCCAGTTAGGTAAGTCTAACTTCGAGAACGAGGTCAATCGTCGAATCTGACTCGGCTGGGCAGCGTTCGGGAAGTTGCGCGGTATCTTCTCGTCCAACTTGTCATAGTGTCTCAAGACGAAAGTCTATGACCAGTGTGTGTTGCCAGTGATTACATACGGGACCGAAACGTGGTCGCTCACAATGGGCCTCATCAGAAGGCTTAAAGTCACCCAAAGGGCAATGGAGAGGGCTATGCTCGGAATTTCCTTGCGCGATCGAATCAGAAATGAAGACATCCGCAAGAGAACCAAGGTTACCGACGTGGCCCAGAGAATTGCCAAACTTAAGTGGCAGTGGGCAGGGCACATTGCTCGCAGAACGGATGGCCGATGGGGCCGAAAAGTTCTGGAGTGGCGACCGCGAACAGGAAGACGTTGCGTTGGAAGGCCTCCCACTAGGTGGGCCGATGACCTGGTGAAGGTCCGGGTGGACCGGTTAATGTGGCGACACTTGGGGGAGGCCTATGTCCAGCAGTGGGCGTCTTTCGGCTGAAATGATGATGATGATATTACGTCCGTCTCTTTCTTTTTATTAGAGAGGTAAAGATAGCAATAGCCTAAATAAAGTTTAGTTTGCACAACAGAATCGACACCACTATCTAACATGCAAAGGCCCAACACTAATTTTTATTTACAAATTGATGACAACGAAGTGCTAAAGCCCTGCTAAGATATTCATGAGTAAATAAAATTTTCAGGTATACTGTGTCATAGGATGTTGTGATCTCAGCGACGAGCACTATGAAGTGGCGCGGACAGCTGACGATTACCTCTGGCTCAAACTGTCCTTCATCAAATCACGCGGCAACAATGAAACTGAAACCTTCTCTTACTCTGATTTACAGAAAATGATTCTAGAAGAATATGGTAAGACCAGAAAAAAGATTTGTTTATTGTATGTAATTTATCTATAATTTTTACTGACTAAAGAATGCGCTGTTTAAATTGTTTCATAGGTGAAACACATTATCATGCATATGAGAAACCAGTTGTATACTTCCAAATGCTGACATTGACTGGCCAATTTGAACCTGCTATTGAATTCCTGTCAAGAATACCAAGGTAAATATTTGGCTACAACTTTTCAACTGACATTATTTTCTAAAAGCCTTTCTAGTTTCTGGACCTACTTGAATGAATTTATTATTCTAGATTCCAAGTTCACGGTGTCCACATGGCATTAGCTCTTCATGATGTCTACATGTTGGGCACACCACGTAATGTTCAAGCTCCATTATGTAAGTACAATAAATTCTCTACCATAACTCTTTAATATTTGACAATATTTTTATATTCGCATTTTGTTGCAGTGTCTGTCGATACGGATGATCCCTCGCCACTTCGTCGTCTGAACTTGGCAAGATTGCTGCTGTTGTATGTCAGAAAGTTTGAGCTCACAGACCCATCTGATGCTTTACACTATTACTTCTTCTTAAGGTAAAGTCACTCCGAATAATTTCCCTAACTTTTGAAATATGAGTGTTTGTTGTGTGTAAAATAATAAAATTGTTTCTTTGTTCAGAAACCTCAAAGATCCCAGTGGTAAGAACTTATTCATGTGTTGCTGCACTGACCTAGCTCTTGAGAGTCGTGATTACGACCTGCTGTTTGGTCAGATGGATGCTCAGAGTGGACTGCGCAGCCAAGGTCTACTGGACCAATTCAACAATCCTCATATTGATAGCAAAGTATGCTTATTTCTAATATTTGACTATTTTAAATTAAATGTTTATATTATTATAACCCACTATTGATTGCAGGTTATAGCTCTGAATGTAGCAGAACAGCTAGTGAACAAAGGTTTATTTGAAGATGCTATTACGATGTATGATATTGCTGGGGTAAGATATTATTGTATCATCAGACTTTCTCTATAGTAGAGTTCTATAGCTTCAATTTTTACGTGAACAATTTTCTTTGCAGAACTTGGAGAAGGTTCTAGAACTGTTCTGCGTTCTGCTAGCACAAGTAGTGAACAGTGGTGGAGGCGCAGGCGGTCTGCGTCAACGCCTGTCTACACTCGCAGAACACGTGTCGAGAAGACTGCGCTCGGCTGACGGCACCGCGCTATCGGCTGCGCTGGTCGAAGCTTACACCAAGCTTTGCAAACTGATGACGTTCTTCGATCAGTTCCACAGCGAGAACTATGAAGGCGCTCTTGAAGTAATAATTTGTATAATTAACGAGTGAGAGAAATTAATTGTTTTTGAATTATCATTATTTTAATATTGAATCTTCTTCTGCAGACGCTTCGTGAATGTGAATTGGTGCCCTTGCACGCTAGCGAGTTAGATGCGCGTGTATCAGCCGCGCGAACTGCCCGTGGAGAGCTACTGCGCAGCTTGCCAGCGGTGTTGCGAGCGCTCTGCACCATCTTACTGGCGCAACGGCAACGATTACGCACCGCGCAGGTGCAACCGCTTGCAGGACAGAACAATAAGGTAAGAATATAATTATACAAAGATGTGTTGACTTATTCTACAAAGAAAACTGCTAGCAAGCAGGAATAGCTTGCTGGTTAAGGGGCTTACCCTAAAACTCGGGCGGGTCCTGTATGTACGCTCGCGTCTGTATTAAAAATAATATGAGCAGCGCTAACTGGTGTGACGAGTTTTCTAAGGATATTTTAACAGGACATCTGGAGCGGACACCTACGCGAATTTTAGCGTTGGTACGCCTTTAGATGTATAATCATCAAATCGTGGTTGATAATAGCCCTTTTGCTCTTCATGGAGAATGCCCCATCAGTGGGAATGTTTCAGGCTGATTATGTTAGGTGTAAAGTTAATTTTTTGTCAATCTATTGAGTCGTTCCTTTTCGTGTTATTTCCAGCAAGTGGAATGGCTGCGTGAACAAGCTGAAGTACTGAACACGTTCGCTGGTAACATCGCGTACAGAATGCCCGGCGACACATATAGTCAGCTGGCGCAGATGCAAATACTGATGCATTAAGATTAATTCATTATGTGCTTAGAGAAAAACTTCGTTTTGATTACATATTAAATATTCTTTATTAATATTACTGCGTTTTACTAATACAAGAGTATACACATGCATTGATACATCAAATTCAGGCAGAAAATAATATTAACTAAAAATAAGTGTGGCATCTGCCATAATCAGTCTTACACACTGTAGTAGATTCTTTCTGCAAGTTGCCTTCTAACTTCAATACCAATATACAAATCATTTACATTATCTTCAGGCATCTCTGTCACTTCATTTATGACTGGCATTGGTTCTGGGTCTATATATGGCTGAGGGTCTGGCAGACCAGCTCTTATGCATAGATTATTTAACACAGCACAAGCATTTATTATCTTAGCAGCTTGCTGTGGTGTATAGTGCAGTGGCCTTTTATGTAGACACTGCCATCTTCCTTTGAGCTTGGCTATACACCTTTCTATACAAGTTCTGGTTCTACCCTGGAAGTGGTTGTACTGAGAGTCTGGTGTGCCTTGGGGGGCATGTAATATAGGTGTCATTAGCCAAGCTCTCTGTGGATATTTGTTGTCAGCTGGAAAACAAAACAGGTTTAAATGGAGCAGTTTTCCTAAATAAAATAAATGTTGTGCATAAAAAGAAACAAACCTATTAACCAATTCATCTCTCCCTGTCTGCTTATACTCTCAATAAAAGGCCTGATATTCATTTTATTCCAAATATATGCACTACTGGCTGATCCACCAAACCTACAGCACACAGCTATTATTTTGGAGTCTGCATCACACATCTGGAATGGAAAATCAATCTATACTAATATTATAAAGAGAGATTTGTATTTTTGTATGTAACAAATAAACTTAAAAAGTACTGGACCGATTTTTAAAATTATTTCAGCAATGGATAGCTACATTATCAGCGAGTAACATAGGCTTTATTTTTACCCCCGTACTACCACAGGAACGGGAACTACGCTGGTGAAACCACGTGATGTCTGCTAGTATGCTGCTGCTGGCAATGAGCAGGGGGCACAGATATAGATCTATATCTGTGGTAGGGGGGCATCACTTTGTCCACAAAATAGAAACTTACAATTTGAGCATGTATAGAGTATTGTCCTTTTCTATCATAGAAGGCCTCTTCATCATCCCTTGGACAAACAATTTCAACATAAGTACCATCCAGACTGCCAATGGTTTCTGGAAAATGATATTTCCTGTAAAACCTGCGATAGAAAATACGAGATCAGAAAGTGATCAAAGTTAATTAACCTTGTGCTTGTCACATATTTGTGTTGTAGGCACGCGCTTGCTTCTCATGTTTATGTGACTATGGCGGTCAAAAAGTAAATAAATTTGTTTTAGTGTAACTTATAAATGAAATTACCCTTCTTTAATTTGGTCTCTCTGCATCACAGAGCTAGGAAATATGATACAGTCATCAAGCACCATATTGAGGCCTTCAACCACAATCTTGATGACTCTGCTCACTGACTTCTGCGATATGTTGATACTAAAGTCTTTGCCAACTGACTTCTGGTGGGAACCACTGGCTAAGAACGACAGAGTGACCAGAACCTAGAATTTGGAATAATTTTTCCATGATAAAGTATTGAGCAATTATGTTATATGAGCTTGTTTTTTTTTAAGCATGTTTAAAAGTTTTTCAATTAATTATTCAATCACCTTCAAAGGGAATGGTATACCATTTGATCTCTGAGTCTTGGGAACAACAGGTTCCAGAATTCTTAGTATGTGATGGAAAACATTTCTGTTTACACCACAGTTCTTCAACAGATAGGAGTCTGGTAAGTTTACACAGTCAGACAGATCAGTTAAGTGCCTTCGAGCTATTCTCTCTTTATAAGCACTGCCTCGTAACATTTTTAGTTTCAAAAGTGTATTCATTTTTCTGATTCTAAGCTGGTTTATTTATAAATACTACAAGAAACTTATCAATCAGATTAACTACATTTTATTATTCAAGATATTATTTTTTTCTTGTTATTTACGGATTTCAGGACATTTTAGTGAAAATAATATTGTGAAAAACGTAAATATACATTCACACAAACTCATTAGCTTGCTTGACTTGACATAAACATTACTTTTCTGACGTTTCCTCTAGGACTAATATTTTTGACAACTACGTTTTTTAAACATTTGTTAAAAAATGATAAACACCCGGCTTTTTATCAACACTTTGACAAAACTATCGAGAATTTGTCTGAAATTCATTATTTGCATCGTGGAACAAAGGATTTTTTTTTTGACATTTTGAATTTTTGACAGCTGAAATAAAAAACAAACTTGTGTTGCGTTAATGCGGTAACAACAAATACTTTTATTTTACTTATTTCTTTGTTTTATAACAGGAAATAATTAGATTTCATAGTTATAACAATTAGTAGGAAGTATAATTACTGTTTCGAAGAGTTTAGAAGCATAATTTCGCCACTGTTCATATAAAATCGCAACATAATCAACAATGGAAAGACGGAAAGCTAGTCCGGAACAGCTGAACATGCTTTTACATTTCCTCGAGGAAGACAAGGAATTAGCCATTGGAAAGTTTACAGGCCTTGAAGGAAGAATTCGTCAGACGAATGCGTGGATAAAAATCACTGAGAAACTCAATGCTAATTCTGGTTTCGGTTCTGGTGCAATTAAAACTCCAGATAAATGGCAACAGGTAGGTAATACTAATACATTTGTACTACGAATAATAAATTAATTTGATTAATATAATTATCATAAAGTTAGATATAACATTCAAGTTTAAAATAAACATTCATACACCTTTCTATAATGAAGATAGTGCATTTTATTATGCAGTTCCTGTAGTGTGATGTTGATAAACAACGATTAATGATAATTTTACAAAATGTTTTCAGACATGGAGAGATTGGAAATCAAATGTCAAGAAAAAGGCTTTCAAAATACGGAAAAACAGATTTACACCCGGCTGTAATGCTAACACACAACTAACAGAGGCTGAAGAGAAAATACTAAGACTTATCTGTACAAATACTTCAGTGTTTGGTCTCTCAGGAGTGCCAGAGACTTCAGCTATGAACAACACTATGGTAAAACAGTCTGTTTGTGTATAGTTTTGTCCTAGAAATATTAAGACTTTATTCCTTCATTTTTTTTTCTAAACTATTTTGTGTCCCATGGCAAAGGATGTGAATGAATCAACTGTTGTACTGAGAATCAGTTTTACATGTTCCAGGCACCAGCACAAAGTACTGGGCCCACAGATGACATGTGCAGTGCTGATCCCTCCACAAGCAGTATGGTAATGTTCCTTAATAAAATATACCTTTGGTTTTTTTAGTTGTCTATTATTAGTTAGAGCCATTTCACAAAATTACAATGCTCGAGTTTAGGTAAAAACCGCAGCTTTGTGTATGTGTGTGTAGCAATCCACACATACACAACGCAAACAGTGCAGCGCAAGTGTTAAGACGGACTAAACAATCTTGGGCCGTTATAATCGTAATGCACCTTGGTTTGAAATTTATGCAAAAAGATAATTTATTTATTCAGTCTTTATTCTATTAAAGCCTTCTAGACTAATAAAACACAAATATATGTTATGTAAATATGTATTTTATGTGTATGTTTCTATTACTTAAACAGGGTGGAATTTTTCAATGCCACCTGGAGGGAAAATACTCGAAATACTGGAGATATTAAATTTTACTCGAAGGAAACATTCCTTTATTTTTAAAAAGAAACAAATCTGCATTCACAGATTTTCAAAAATTCGCTTGCCACCCTCGGGTATCGAACCGATTATAGTTCGAAAAAATAACATCCTGTACTTTTTTTTACATCAATCAATAGGGGCAATCATTTGGAACAAATCTCTCTAACAAACATGATAAATTAAATGAAGGGAAAACCATGAAATTTAAAGAACAGTTATAAATTCAATAACATTGACACTTTTATTTATGATTTTCCTTTCATTTAATTTATCATGTTTCTTAGAGAGATTTGATCCATATGATTGACCCTATCGATTATTGTCAAAAAGATACAGAATATTAGTTTTTCGAACTTTAGTCGATCCATCCTGGGTTCAATGCCCGATTGTGGCAAGCAAATTATCGCAAATCTGTGAATACAGATTATTTTCTTTTTAAAAATTTAGGAATGTTTCCTTTGAGTAAAATTTGCTATCTCCAGTATTTAGAGTACTTTCCCTCCAGGTAGCATTGAAAAATTCCACCCTATTTTTTAAATCGGTCGCATAGTTTTAGAATTAAATCGTAACAAACAAACAAAAAATCGAATCTTTCCTCTTTATAATATTAGTATAGCATAGATATAGTTTTTATGTCTTGCGAGTGGGACTGTAGCTATATTTAATTTTCATCTTTGTTTCGACAATTCAAAAGTGCCTGTAACTGGCCTACTTGAAACTATCCGTTGTAGGTATATCTGCAGTGTACAAAAGATACAGAATAGGGCCCAAAATAGAACCTTGTGGCACACCGGCTTTTATGTCTTGAAAGGCAGAGTAGGCGTCATTGATTTTAACTTTAAATATTCGATCTTCCATGAGCCATTTTATTATTCCCAAGGTTGATCAGCGCCATCCGGTTCGTTAATAAAAAACTGGAAAATTCCCCATTGATAAGGCATACCCACAGAAAACACATTTTGTTCTAATTTCAGCTACAATCCACCTTTATACTGAAATTGTTTTCTGGAGTTTCAGTCTGGTTAGTAGATCATGGAGGAAAGGCTCAAACTATTGCATGAATATTAAAAAAAAAATACAACAAGCCACCTAATTAAATTGCAGAAATGGCCATCAGAGTCCCAGCACTTCTCAGCAGCAGACATAGAGATGAGTCTTGGTGATGGAGTGGTGACTGACCCTGATGCTGGCATGGGACCCAATGAGGTCTCCTCAGCACCAGTTACAGGAAAACCTTTGTGGAAGAGAGGCAGACCAGTCAGTCAGTATTTTTATGTTTGTTTTTATTGTTTTGAAATCTAAGTTATTATACAGTTCTTCCGATTTGAGTAAAGAAAGTGTAAGTAGTTATTGAAAATTCTGTTTTTCTTTCTTTCCAGGACTTGTACATGACAGACTTCTAAACTTAGAGGAAGAAAGAATTAGAATTGAGAAACAGAAGCTTTTAGAGAAGAAAAGGTGTAATAATATAAGACTTAAAATAGAAAGAGACAGGCTTGAGATTGAAAGACAAAGAAATGTCCTGTTAGAAAAGTAAGCTTTGTTTTTTTGTTGTGAATTCAATATAAAAAAATATCAATATTTATTGCATCAAGGAAAGCTTCTTTCTATTGACAAGTTAAATAAAGGCTTTTTCTTCTTTAAAACTTACAATTTTTTTTACATTTCAGGCTTTTGGTAGCTGTTGAGGCTGTGGTGCATCGATGATAATAATTCGGACAAGCATAAATAATTATATTTTTACACTCGAAAAATTAACGAATGCAATAACTAGTACATAATGAGCCATCATTAAGTGTAGACTAAGCTTGTGATATTATATATTTAAAATAGTTGACATATAAGTTTTATTATTACACTAATAAAAAAGAAGTCTCATCTTGTTAGTATTATAGATTATTATTATAATATTGTGGATGTAAGTCGTACGTAATGTCGTACATACGAATTCTCAATAAGAGTAGCGAATGCACTAATGAATTACTGTGGTAAATTGGACAAACGGCTGTTGCAATGATGTCTGTCTTGGTGAGGCCCATAAACACACATCAACACGGTCTAGGTCTATATTTCATACTCAATTAAATAACTCGAAAAGTACTGGCCGCATTGGAATCTTTTATACACCGATTTGTTTGTAATTTATCTCAGACTAATTCCAAATTCAAATTTTTGAAAATTCTTTTGTTTCGGTGGCATAAAAATGTCGATGTATAGGAGAGGGAATTTTCATTTGTGCGAAATTTAGAAAACAATACGAATTACGTTTAGTTACAGTTTTTTTTTCATTTTTAAACGAAAGATAAAGTTAAAATTGAGGTATTGTAGCCATGCAACGCCGACATTTGACGAGGGCGGAGATGTTACGAGCTGTGGGAATGCTGGAAGCTGGATCTGTTCAGCGTAATGTTGCTGAGGCCATAGGGACCCATCAAAATGTAATTTCAAGATTGTGGACACGCTATCGTGCCACAGGTGAAGTAGCGGAGAGGCACCGGGGGCCAAGTCGCATCACTACCCCCAGACAAGACCGATTTTTGCAAATTACTGCGCGAGCACAACCAAATGCAACGGCGACTCAATTGGTCCAAAGGCTGCGAGTGGAACACCAAGTGCTTGTGAGTGACCAAACTGTAAGAAGGCGACTGCATGAAAGCAATCTACGCTCTCGTAGACCACTCCGGGTCCCACCTTTACGCAGAGGCAATCGTGGACGACGATTAGAATGGGTTCGGAACCACGTGGACTGGGGCCGTGACCAATGGTCCAATGTGCTGTTCACGGATGAATCCAGGTTCGGCTTCCATCCAGATTCACGAAGGACGCGTGTTTGGCGAGTTCCTGGACGATGGAGCCGTCTCCAGAACCCTCAGGAAGTTCACCCATACCAAGGAGGAACAATTATGGTTTGGGCAAGAATTCGTCTTGGAGGACGGACGGATCTCGTTTGGGTGCGGGGCAATATGACGGCAGAACGATACGTCCAACAGGTGCTGGGGCCCGTAATCTTGCCCCACAGAGACAAATGGGGCAAGATTTCCTGCTCATGCACGACAATGCCCGGGCACACACGGCGAGAACGGTAGCAGCTTGATTACATACACATAATGTTAGGGCCTTAGACTGGCCTGGTCAATCGCCAGATCTAAATCCCATTGAGCATGCGTGGGATATGCTGCAAAGAAGAGCTCTGAAGGAAGTTCCTGAAAATCTGGCTACAGAAGATCAACTTTTTGCGCACCTCAGAAGGACATGGGACAATATTCCGCAGCAAGACATTGACAACCTTGTTCTGAGCATGCCGAATCGTTGCCGATGTGTTATGAACATCATGGGCGCTTTCTCAGACTACTAACTTCAAGTTTATAAACACAAATTAAATGATTTTTCTATTTTTTTCAGTTTTTACTCACAAATTAAAAGTTCATTCATATACGGTTTCCGTCTATGCTTCATTTTTTTTCCATAAAATCCTGAAATTTTAATCTATACCTTAACCATTATTAAAACATGGTAGAATATTAAATAACGTATCTTTTAAATCATGTCATATAAATAATTAACACATTGATAGTAATTCGCTTTTTTTAAAATATCCCTAGACCGTGTTGATGTGTGTATGTCCGCTCTTCAGTCACAGATTTGTCCGTACCTTAGGGTATATATTACATACTCCATGGTCCGTACCTTCAGAGGGCTATAATTCGGTTTAATTTTGTATTTTAACATTTGCAAACCTATCGAGAATGTCAGAAATTTGTAAGTTTTGTGCTAAGAATTCAGCATTTGAACAAAGAAATGGGAACGGAACGTTTACTGTCATACTGTCAGCTGTCAATTTTTTTGAAAGAAACTATGCGTATCTCATATACATGCTCTGTGAAACTATGTCAAAATAAAAAGCATGTGTGTTTGTTGTTAAAAATTTTGATCTTCTTCGATTAAGTTAAAATACATTAAATTAAATAACAACAATGGAAAGAAATAATTTGGACCGTGAAATAGTTGGGATTCAATTTCCAGGAATAGTAAAAAATGATGACAAAGCAATTGCATGTTTGGGTGGAATTAGAAGCATTTCACATGTAACTATTTATTTCACTATTTACGTTGTTCTTATATAAGCATAGGTTTTCATTTAAGATGGCAATTAACTGCACAAGAAAGAAAACAAACATATCTAATTACACAACTTACGAGTTTCTGAATATAATTTTATTTATTTCTCAGGTGTACAGTAATCCGGCCAAAAGACGCCTGGGGTTGTCATTTCAGCCGGAGAATCCATTCATTCGCAAAATATATGGTAATGCAAAGAGAGCGGCCGGTGTACTACTGAAGGTGAGAGTCAAGAAAGTAAAAGAAGGCAACCAAATAAAGAGAGAAGTTGTGTCAACGTCTGTGGTTGGTTGTGTTAAAACCATGTTCAGGTTTGACTGTTAGTATCATTAAATGATACTATTAATTATGTATAATATTATTATTTTTTGAGAGCAGCGGTCGCCCAGTGGTGGCGGCCCCGACTTACGAACAGTAAGTCATGGGTTCGAACCCAGACCGGCGCATTAGGTACTTTGTAAAGGCGCTAGTAGATTACTTATTTACAACCAACCTAACCCTACTAAATACAGGCTCCGAACCAACCTTCGTAAACAGACGTAGCCAAACAATCATAGACCTCACTCTGGCATCGGAGGGTGCAGCGGCCATCACCACCGGCTGGCAGGTCTCCAAGGAGGCCTCCTGCTCGGACCACAGGTGGATCCGCTTCGACATTCAGGTCTGTGTAACACCAACACTGCCACGGCGAAACCCGCGAAACACTGACCGTGCTGCTTATACACGCATCCTCGAAACCAAACTTGCGTCAACAAACTACGGAATGACCTACGAGGACACGCAGCAGATCGACGAGCGTGTAAGTCATCTCACGAAATCAATGCTAGACAGCTACCATTCATCCTGCCCGGAGACCACTCCGCCCACAACGCCAGGGAAACAACCGTGGTGGGGAGCGGAACTGGAACGTAAGCGCGGGAAGGTAAGGTCAGCCTTAAACAGAGCCATGAACACCTGTGCTGATGAGGATTGGGACACGTACTACGCGGCCAAAAAATCCTATAAAAAATGCATCAGATTCAGGAGCTCCACTGGATGGCGCAAATACTGTGGCAACATCGAATCCTGCCAACAAGCAAACAGGGTAAGGAAAATATTGGCACAGCAGAACCCGACTGGGGCTACTGTCCTCCGTAAACCCGACAACACACTTACCACCTCACTAGAAGAGGCGACGCGCGTCCTTATTGAAACTCACTTCCCAGGCTGCGCTTTCACACAGGCTATCGACTGGACAGAGGTAATACAAACACCGTCAGAAAACGACTGGCGCTATGCACACAAAGTCATCACGCTGGAAAAACTCCAATGGGCGATCCGGTGCTTCCATCCTTTTAAGGCGGCCGGTCCGGACGGGGTCTTTCCTGCCCTACTACAATGGGGTGGGACCTCTGTCGCTAACAGACTGGTACCCATAATGAGAGCGTGCCTGGCCTTCAGATACGTTCCAAAAGGATGGAGGGAAGTGAAAGTCATATTCATTCCTAAGCCAGGTAAGAGTGATTATACCAACGCCAAACACCACCGACCAATCAGCCTGACCTCCTTTCTCCTTAAAACTTTGGAGAGAATTTGCGAGAGAGAGCTGAGGGACGGCGTTTTGAAATCTATCCCACTCCACACTAACCAACACGCTTACAGCTCGGGCAAGTCCACTGAATCCGCCCTCCATCTAGTGGTCGGCCGGATAGAAGAGGAGATTCACCAAAAGGGCATCTGCCTGGGCACCTTCATAGACATCGAAGGAGCCTTCGATAAAACTAACTTCTCCAGCATCAACACCGCGCTCTCCCGTCACGGAGTAGAACAGGTACTGACAGACTGGATCACCAATATGTTAAGCAAACGAGTGGTTCGACTTGAAGGAGAACAGCAGATTGCCTTGATAGCCAGAGGCTGCCCCCAAGGTGGAGTACTATCCCCGCTCCTCTGGAATCTGGTGATAAATGATCTCATCACAAAACTCAACGCGAACCATTTCTACACAATAGGGTATGCCGACGACCTAGCTATCCTCATTTCAGGGAAAGTGACGGGGACAATCTGCAACCTCACTCAACAAGCACTACGCATCGTTGAGCGGTGGTGCAGAGAGTTCGATCTCTCAGTGAACCCCACGAAAACTGAACTAGTCATGTTTACCCATAAACGAACACTAGGCCCTTATCGCCTACCCAAACTTTTCGATACAGAACTCCAGTTAGCCGACGAGGTCAAATATCTGGGAGTCATCCTGGACAGTAAGTTAAATTGGAGTAGTCACTTAGATAATAAAATTAACAGGGCCTGCATCACCTTTTGGCAATGCAGGAGGATGATAGGTAAGAAGTGGGGCCTATCCCCTAAAATTATACTTTGGTTATACTGCGCGGTAATCCGACCTATGATCACTTACGGGGCAGTGGTCTGGTGGCCCCGCACCAAACTAACTACAGCCTCCATCAAACTGCAACGCATGCAAAGGCTAGCCTGCATGGCGATCACAGGCTGCATGAGGACTACCCCGACCGCAGCTCTCGAAGCCATGCTGGGGCTCCCACCGCTTCATCTGTTCATACAGCAGGAAGCGACGATGACGGCTGTACGCCTTAATACACTTCAACTTTGGGGTAAGAAAGAAACACAGCACACCGCGGTACTGGAGGGATTCCACAACGAGTTCCCCCTGGCGAAAGCAATAAACGATCGGATACCAAAACTATTCGTATTCGATAAGAAGTACAAAATCCAGCTCCACGAGGATCACCGCTGCGAGGGATTAAACCCCGCGGAACTACGGATCTTCACGGATGGATCTAAAACAGGTACTGGCACAGGTGCTGGAGTCTTCTCGGAGGATCTCAACATCCACATAGCCAAACCTCTGGGGGCCCACAACACGGTATTTCAGGCAGAATGCATGGGCATTTCCCTGGCGGCATCTGCTATCTTGGCCAGGAAGGTTGTGGACCACTCAATTCGTATACTCTCAGACAGCATGGCTGTACTGCTAGCACTAAACAACCACACAGTCAACTCTGGGTTAATACACGAGTGTCATCAACGCCTGAACCAGGTTGGTAATCTCAACAATATAACCATTCAGTGGATTAAGGGACACAGCGATTCCCGTGGCAATGATGCGGCGGACGAACTCGCTAGAAGGGGATCGAGCATGGCAGCGGTGGGACCCGAACCTATCGTACCACTCCCTTTCGGATACCTACGCACACTGGTAAGGAACCGAACTAGTGTACAACACCACAAGCTATGGCTAGACCATGGCGAGTGCAGGCAGGCCAAGGAAGCACTTCCTACTATCGACCGCCGCCTCACCAAACGCGTGCTTCGGTTGACCAAATCGCAGCTGCGCACAGTTACAGCCACCATTACTGGACACGGCTCTTTTAATAAACACCTCTTTGTCATAGGAGTCACGGACAGCCCCCTGTGCCGTGCCTGCATGGAGGAAGACGAGACAGCAGCCCACGTGCTTCTGCACTGCCCAGTGGTTGCAACATACAGGGCAAAGTACTTCGGTAACCCAGGTACTCTCCGCGAGATTGTCAGCAACACCAAGGCGCTGCTGGCCTTTCTCGGGGAGTTAGGGTGGATCGAATAAAGTTCCCACCCGTACGCAAAATACGCGCTTTGACGTGGAGTTGCGGACACCAGCCCGCTATACAATACAATACAATACAATAGGTACTTTGTGTAATTTATTTCATCACCACTGCTTTCAAAAAGGTGAAGGAAAACATCGTGAGGAAACCGGCATGTTCTAAAACCAAAATTCGAAGACGTGACATCTACCAACCCGCACTGGGCCCGCGTGGTGGATTTATAGCCCATTCCCTCTCATTGAGAGGAGGCCGTGTCCCAGCAGTGGGAACATTATTGGCTGATGATGAATAATTTATATAATATATTAGATTATTTTTATATTATATCAATTTATTTTTATTATTACTTTCCTTTTTTTTTGTATTCATATTGTGTTTGTGATAGTTCCTGGGGTGAGGCTATGTCTAGCAGTGGATTTCCCTCAGTTGATGATAATAAAGTAGAGAATTGTACACCATTTTTGTAAATTCTTACAATAATGTTTTGTTTGTTCTAGCAATGTGTGATTTTCAATACTTGGCTGTGCATAGAGAAGGACCTAGTGATGGCCCCATTAGTTGTGCTTTGGAAAAAGTTCTACCTTCAGGGGTACACCCTATTGAGTTTATGTTGTGAGTAAAAAAACATTTAGGTGAACCTCTTATTCATGTTTGTTGTTAGTTGCATAAAATAAAGAACTTATTCATTTTTATAGAAAGCCTGCACCACTTTTGCTTGTTCCTTCAAGCTTCACAAGGTTCGAGAAGCCAATTTGTTACGCTTACACTGATAAAAGATATCCAGATCGGTCTTCTCCGGACCGTGGTGAGAGTGTTCACAGCAAAACCAGAATGTTACGAGGTTCACAAGTCTCTCCGTATATATTTAACCTGACTGAAGACTTGCCAAGCGAACCACATGAAATTTATTTGAAGCAGAAAGAAATAAAGTTTGAGTTGCACCCTCGGTTGGTTGAAGAGTATGATGTTATTAGGAAGGTATGTTACTTTTGTTACGAATAATAATAAAGGTAACTTTTAAGCTTTAAATAATAATCTAAAAATGTTTTTTCTAGCTCCTTGAACAGAGACCAATCTGGTCATTGAACTTGATAAGATATCACACAAAGATCAGGCTAGTATCACTAAAGGTCATCATGCCTTGTTTAGCTCTGTACATGAAAACTGGACCCTGGAGGTCAATGTGGGTGAGATATGGGTATGACCCCAGAAAGGACCCTGCTTCCAGAATATACCAAACTTTGGATTTCAGGCTGAGGCATGCAGGTAAGTCCTAGTGTACATATTTGCTTACCAAAAATATTTATAATAACAACTGAGCTTTTTATGAGCAGTGATGTTATCAAAGTTTGTTATTATTAACATTTCTGGTTGTCATTTTGAGTTGTCCTTAGTGTGAAAGTATTGCTCCGAACAACGGTCCCTATGGGTAGATGACAAAAAAAATCTAATTAGTCCGTCAGTTAGATTATCAAAAAATATTTGACCCGTATTTTTTTTTTTGTTACGTAAACCGAAATTGACGGAGATACGACGCTTTTAAAATCCTCAATACGTCACGTCCGTGGTATAATATTTTTTAATGCGTTCTGACGTCACTCCCGGGTTTTGTTGCGTTTTATCTTTGTCAATATTCATTGATTTACAAAAAGAAAAAATACGTGTCCATTATTTTCCAATACTCTAACTGATGGACCAAATAGAATTGCAATTTATTGATGGTGGAAAATAGCCTATTCAAATCAGTACTTTCAGCAGATAATAATTCAGTGACGCACCTACAAAAGTAAAAATTCAAAGTGCATATCACCTCCAGCCATAACATATTGACATGTCAATATCAGCTCAGCATCACATGTGTAATTTCCGCTCGTTTTCCCAGCGGGCGTGCGCTCCATGATAATGTCTCGCGAGGACATCACGTCGGACCGCGAGCGCAAGCCGAAGAGGAGCGCGGCAGACGTAGCCGCCGCCGCGGCGTCGGAGGACATCGCCGAGGGGATCGTGTACTTCCGGCCCGGCATGACGCCTACACAGCGACACATATTCTATCAGGTAAACAGGAAAATTGTCAACTCACTTATATTGTTTTCACGCTTTGGTCTTGAGGAAAACTTAATTTTTGTGTTTAGGTTTTCTAATCTTTAAGGGGCTGTTAGGAAAAGATAACTTCTCGGCTTCTTGGTAATTTAAGTATGGAGTTAAGGAATAATAGTAGAATGGAGTGACTACACAAAACGACGCGGTATTCGCTTGAGCCGTTCACGTTTCACCACATTTTCGGTATCAAATTGCGTCGTCCGAATCGAAACGACGCGACGTAAATGACGTCTTATTCTCTTATATGGCGTAGAATAAAAACTCTTTTTGATCAGCTCAAGCAGACCACGTCGATTAATGTTGCCGCTCCTATCAAAATAGATACCGATATATTAAAATAACCACTGCGGAAATGACTAAATATTTCTAGCCGTGATTTTGTGTTCTGTGTTTATGCACTTTGGCACAACTTCATCCTAGCAACCAACTCTTGGCAGTCGCTTTATACTTACAACTTGTCGCCAGTACTGCGACATCCAAATCCCGGAAGTGGAGGAGATCCTAGCCCCCGAGCCCCCGCCGGGCTACATGTGCCACCAGAAGCGCGGCTGGCTTCCCCCCAACACCGACGAGATCTGCCGCGACGCCATGTTCCGATACGTTAAAGATACGCTGTTCAACAGTAACAACACCGAGTTGAAGTTTGAGGTAATTAAAGCACAGTCAAGCTGTCATTTCAAACCTTTTATACTTGCGAATCGTTTTTGCATTTCATTAACTGCTGTTATACGTATCATCCTGAATTGCTGAATATGGTTTACTAATGTTTGCCATAATTTGAAATACAATAGTTTTAAATACCATACTTGTATTTGCCATAATTTCATTAGAAATAACACTTCAGTTGCCATAATCGTGAAATTACATAAAATCATTTTCACAAGTTCATTGGTCATACTCAATCAAGTGTCATAATAATTTTAATTCTTAAAGGAGACAGAAAGAGAGTAAATGTCAAATGAAGTTGTCTGTCAACCACCAAAAAGACGGATTTACAACGTTCCGTGCCATGATGATTTTCTAAACCATCTACAAGATTTTAGCAGAAACCTTTTAGCTGTCAAATGACATTGACCACAACAGGAACGATCTATAAATCAATCTATAAAAAATATCATAATATAACTTATTATGATTTTAAGATTCCGGTTTCGTTTCTATGTAATCTTTCGTTTATTACTATAATAAAATGGTTACTTTTTTTTGATGTAATATGAGAATAATATTTATGCAACATCGAAGAGGGCCTAAAAAAAACTGTCTCCTTTATTTGCTATATTTTTCATTTTCAAAAATGTCGTTTTCCATAACCTTCATTCACCCATACTAGCACAACAATGCTAGTTCAGTACAAGCGCAATGCAAGTTCACAGTCAGAATCTTCTTTTGGCATACAATGTCACATCGATAGTCACTAAAAGGCAGAAAATCAATCAATCAAAGCGTCAATCATTATAAAACAGTTTATTATGAACATATGTGGTCGTTATTTCCCTGTAAGTAGCATGCAAACAAGCATACACCATGCATGCAGAAAGCATGCAGCATGCAAGCATACACCATGCATGCAGAAAGCATGCAGCATGCAAGCAAGCATGCAGCATGCAATCGCTTGCATGCTGCATGCTTGCTTGCCCGCGTGTGAATGTTGCTTGCTCGCGCAAGCAACATTCACACGCGGGCCGCCTCGCCCCTCCGCGCCTACGCGGTTCTAAATTACACTGTAGGGGTAGGGCGGACAAGACTGCGTGGAGTCGGATTTACAGCGATTCGTTTCTGTCACTATAACCTAACTTATAGAAAATGTTTTAAGACTAAGATTGTATAAATGAACATTCGAAATATTACATAATACTATACTTAGGACATATGACTTTATGTTATGTAAAATTAGGAGATTCAATTATAGTAGGTACTAAAATCGTCAAAAGTGCTAAAAAATCTTTGCTGTAATAAATCACTTGATCACAGACCAAATGCCTAAATAACATTATACAATAAACGTTTCATTAAACAATAAAAGTCAAAATTGTATCATTATATGCGGAGACTGGAATATTGATATGCTAAAAGACACTACACAGACAAGAGAATTAATATCTATTTTAAATAATTTCAACTTATTGGCACATATTAAAATACCTACCAGGAAAAAAAGCTGCATACCTAGATCAAATAGCCAGTGATATCTCAACACTAGACACAAAAAGCAGTATACATAACCTAGCCCTTTCAGATCATGATACTGGGCAGTCATTAACGTTCTTTCTTCCGATAGCTAATAATAAACCGAAGATTCCAAACTTCTATTATGAAGTCAAAAGCGATTACAATAAAGATAATATTAAAAAGTTTCTAGATTGTATGTCAGCTTTAAGTTTTAATGAAATATATGAAGAAACAGATTACAACAATGCATTTAACATATTTCATGACCTATATATTCTCTTTTACAAACTATGTTTCCCTGAAATAACAATTAACAAATATAATAAATCAATAAAAAATAAATGGATCAGTAAAGGTATAAAAATATCGTGCATAAAAAATAGAACAGTAAAAGTATTATACATTCAGTCAAAAAAGTATCGGGAATGGATGATTTGTTTATGGTTCCAAATTTTTTTTTGTTTTTTTTTGTTGTTGTTAGATTAGCACAACTGTTTTCTATTTTGGCGCGGAGTTTGAGTTACATCTGTTAATTAGATTAAATACAGTGCTGTTTTTAATTATATCATATCTAGTGTGTATTGCGAATTTCATAATGGACAAAAACATCGAACAAAGAGTTTGTCCTAAATTTTGCATCGCCAATGGAATTTGGTGTTCGGAGTCACTGAAAATGTTACAGAAGGCTTACGGTGAATCGACTTTATCAAAAACACGCGCTTATGAGTGGTACAAAGCGTTCAAAAGCGGTCGAGGTGTGATAGAAGATTTGCCTCGCTCTGGTAGGCCATCAACGTCTGCAACTGAAGTTAACATCGCAAAAGTGAAGGAAATAGTGACTGACAATCTTGCCGGAAGGTCAAACGGTAAATAAAGAATATTAATCGGGCGTTATGCGGCGTTTAAGAGAGCAAATTAGATGAAAAAAGCCAGATTTGTGGAAAGAAAGTTCTTGGATTTTGCACCACGATAATGCGCCTTCGCACAATTGTGAACGATTTTTTGACCAAAACTCAACAAATACCATCGAGCAACCACCTTATTCACCAGATATGGCTCCAGCCGACTTCTTTATTTTTCCTAAACTCAAACTACCACTTCGTGGCACCCGTTTTCATTCAGTAGAAGACATAAAGGAAAATTCGCGGCGAGAACTGAACTCAATTCTGGAATAAGCATTTAAAAAATATTTTTATGATTGGATTATTAGTTGGCGTAAGTGTGTCGTTTCTGAAGGAGCATACTTTGAAGGTGATAAAATAAATTTGGATGAATAACTAATATTTTGTGTTTTAATGATCTTTTCCCGGTATTTTCTTGACAGAGTAGTATATTAAAAAAGTATTATATATTAAAAAAGTATTATAATTATACCAACACAATGCCCTAAGCAAAAATATCATTAAAAAAATACCGGACCTATTCTAAAATTTTAAAAAGATGTATTTCACATTCACAATATTAATAAATAACAAAAAACATTTAAATAATTCTAAAAATAAATGCAAAGCGACATGGTCTATTATAAAAAAATAATTTAATTAATGATGATAGTTATAAAAATGACATCAAAGAGATAATAATAAATGATAGTATAATTAATGATCTTAATGACATTTGTAGGTAATCAATTTAATAACTTTTTTACAGAAATTACCAATAAATTTAACAATATTAATAACGTAAGTAACATTGACATTACCACTAACAATAACAGTATCTTTTTGACTCCTGTAAATGAACAAGACATTGGAAAAATAATCATCACTTTAAATGATACGACCGCAAGTTGAGTTTGAGTTTTATAATTAATCTGTCATTTGAGACAGGAACATTTCCTACTAAGGTAAACGTACCAATACTCGTCGGATTTCGGAAATCACTGACTTTGAAGCGCTACTGTGTGTTAAATATTTTTTAACACCCTTGCTCGTAAAGCTGATGTAATTCCACCGGTTTTAAATATGTAAAGCGGGTCATAAAAAACGCGTGTGTTACCAAAGCAAATAGTTAAGTTATAGTCCATACAAATTCCATAACAGTATTATTTGCCATTTCAAATATGGAACTGATCGCCGCTGCACGACTCCAGCTAGTGAGCAGCGTGCAGCGCGCTGTTGCTATTCAAATTTCGAACTAATCGCCGCGCGGCCAGTCAGTAGGCAGCGCTAGCGCGCTGTTAAAATGGCGGGAAAGCAACAATGTGCATTCACAGATTAAGTTTATTTAAAATAAAAATAAAACAGTTTATTCGGTAATTTAAAAACTTGGCTGCATGCTCTAGCGTCTTTGCCAACATTTTCACGCAGCCACGGCAGAAAATAATCCTCGCGCCATTTTTCTCAAATTTTCTTTTCTTTGTACTTGTATTGTGAATATCTTTTTCTGTTTCCTCGCAAATGTGTTAAAAAACGTCGTACGATATACGTGCGTATTGGTTATAACATGCTCGGCTCAATTACGCCCTCGCCTTCGGCTCGGGCTGAAATTCCGCCTCGCATGTTATAACCATCTTTACGCACTAATATCGTAATGTACTATAATAGACAGTGACAATTTTTGCATGACGTGATAGAGAATTTATTCGTTATTCTAAGTAACAATTTTTTTAAAATCATTTTGATGGGTATAAATATTTATTAAGGCAAAAGTAAAAAAAGGGCGATTTGTACCAATAGTCGTCTGATTTGTACGGATACTCGTCAAATATTCCCAGTACTCGTCAACTTTTAATGCTAATATAAACTCTCTGCTCTTGAACATAAAGTTCAAGATAAGTACATTTTTTTGTGCTTGAATTTGTTAAGCATGCTTGTGCCTTTGAAACATTAGGTAGATAGATAGAAAACCAAATCCCTATTTAGAACAGCAGGTTATAATCTTTTAGAAGAGCAGGTATTCAATAAAACAGATGGTTGCATTCTAATTTATATTCCTAAAATCAAACGCTCGGAATCACAAAATCAGTCTATAAAATAAATGTTATATTTCTTAATCATAATAATCATGCAGTCATGTGCATATGTAGCACGAGTAAAACTATTATGTGTATAAAATACTTAAATTGTAAAATCAGTTCTCTTATACCTAATAAAATAATCAGTTTTAACAAAAAATAAAATCCACATTCATTTATATAACTTCCGCGAAATAATTACTAACATTCATTAATATGTAGTTAAGATTGTCATTCATCAAAACTTCTGAACTGCTTAGCGCATGCTAAGTACGATTTGCAAAAATCTCTATAGAGAGTTTGAATTCAAAATCTGTTTTAAAGGTACCAAACCAAATTATGATTACAACTAAGCGTTCAAACCCAACAATAATATATCTAATAATAATCTTAATTATTTATAATCAGTCCGCAATGTAAACTTAAATCAGAGTTTAGAAAACAGGTACCTAAACTACTCGTAAGTGTTACTTTTGACGTATACAATAATATTACACAGTAGTGTTTAAATTGACTAGCAGTAAATCAAATAAAAAACCCTGTACTATAAAAAACAATTAAATATTTTAACAACATGCAATTTTCCAGGTGAAGCTCAACATGCAATTATCTAGGCAAACATTTTTATGTTAAAGCTAAACTAACATATTCCAAAAATAATTATGTCTGGGCGGTGCAATAGACACAATGAAATATTTTCTCTGTTGGATCTATTTCTGCACAAGTTGTATGGTACCAGATTGAACAACTAAGACATTGTATCATATCCATTTCTGCACTTGTTTGACACAATCGACAGAACCAATCTTCGTTTTTGGCTTCTTGCACCGAAATGCTTGTTTTATTGCTTTCTTTTTTCGCTTTATTGCTTCCTGCTGTCTGCGCTCTTTTAGCTTTCCCAATTTTTCTTGCTTCGACTCTTTTCTTCTTTATCTCTTCCTTTTCGGTCTTGGCATCGATCTTTCGTTGTTCGAAGATTTGCCACCGGTCTGAGGTTATAACACTGGGCTTTTTTATTTTTGGTATGGTCTGTGGGGTCTGGTGTTGAGGTGGTGGCCAAAATAAAACATCTTTAAAAGGCGTTGGTATCGTAAGATTATCATAGCACATCTTAGCAGCTGGCTGTGGCTGTGACTCGGTTAAATTGCAATCTGTTCCATCGTGTTGTGTCGTGTTATTCATAAGTCCCGCAACAGTATCTGGCATGGAATATGATGTTACTGTCGATTTCACTTTTGGTTTTTTTATGGAAGGTGCAGGAAATGTGATTTTATGACATGGAATAGGCGATAATTGTCTGCGAGGCGTCAAATAAATAGTTCGAGGTGGTTGTATTTGCGACATGGTTGGTGTAAAATTTGTGTCGTCTTGTGGAGGAGTGGTTTCCGAAATTCCAGAAAAAGTGCTTGATATGGAAGTGGATGTTATCGTCGATGTTACATTAGTTTTACTTGTATTGCGAGGCTTTAAATAAATAGGGTTTGAACCTGTTGTCCGAATTATATCCCATATCGGGATGACTGGAGGTGCTGTTTGGTGTAATTCAAAATTTGGCATCTGCTCTAAAAATACTGGCATTTCTGTATTCTTTGTGACACATGGTTGAGGATTTATTTGGTTAAGCGTTCCATTAACAACTTCAAAAAATTCTACATTTCCTTCAGTTTCTGATTTATTTGTGAAATTAAATTCGGGAACATCGTTTAACGAATAGTCCATTATTTCACTTAATCTAAAATCGCCAATCGTATAATTACTAAAATCATCTTCAACTCTATTACTAATAGGAAAGGTTTTTTGCACATTTGCGTTTTCGATATCTGTATTCTCCTTATCACAGTCGTCTTCAGAACTAGTGGAAAATTGAGTAACCATAGACTTCCAGACAGTGAACAATCCCTCCAACGATTTTTCACCATTCCATGTTGACATTCTATTATCTTGGAAAGTTTTAAGTGTCCTGGGGCTGATCTGAGATTCAAAAAATTTTATGTGATTATGTTTGTCGGACAAGGAAACTTTATCAGCTGTTTTGGTTTTCTGGGTGGACTGGCTTAACTTTTTGGTGACACATTTAGTATAATCAACGTTATTAGCGTCAAATGGTGACAGCCCACATTTACGAAAACCATTTACAATAGAATTTCTGTTTAATTGTTTGAGAGTCTTGTCTAACAAGGGACAGAAATTTTCCTTTTTTAGTTTTACAAAGTGATTCTCATTGCGCCAATCATATACTGATTGTTTCCATATTCTTTTGAGAGGCCTAAATACTGCTACATCCATGGGTTGAAGAATATGTGTAGCATTTGGATAGAGCGCGATGAGTATAATTTGATTTTCTCTACAGAAATTGCTCAATGGTAGCGTCGTATGAGAGCAGTGGCCATCCAAATAAAATATTATCGGCAGCTGAATGCCACTTCTTATAACCCAAGGGTAGAACACATTTGCTATATATTCATAGAAAGCTTCGCCAGTCATCCAGCCTCTTTTTGTGTGCCCTAATCCCCAATCATTGGGTGCTGAAGTCGAAATTTTGTAAGGGATTGACTTAAGCTTAAAAAGTACCATCGGCGGTGACAATTCACCTGATGCATTAGCTGTTAGGAGAACTGTTACGCACTCTTTTTCTCCACTTGGTATTATATTGTAAACATTTTTAGACCCACGTTTCGCTAAGACTCGGTTGTCAGCGGGGGACAAGAAAAAGGCGCTCTCATCGCAGTTAAAAATTCTCCGCGGGTCTTCAGAAGTTGCCTGTAGCTGAGCAGTACAAAAATAATCCTGAACTTCTTTGAACCACGTACGAACATCATCTTCCGTGACTAATGCTCGAGATTGTGTCAAATTTTGGGACACCCTCCGACCCACTTCAGGGTGACGCTTTATGAATGACTCGAACCAATGTCGACCTGGTCTATTGTTAGTAAATGGGTTACTACGTTTGAATTTGGTAACTAATAATTTGACGCTATCTAATAACTGATCTGATGTTACAGGAAAACCACTTTCTGCCATGAAAATTAACCAGTTCTTTAAATGTTCTTCTTCTTGTGGAGTTAAAACAGTCGTTGGTCCTTTAGAGCAGCCGACTAAACTACGCCCTTTAATCTTGTCATTTAATGTGGTCCTTGGCACTTTAAATTTTATTGCTGCATCTGATGTTGTGGCCCCGTGATTTACAGCTTCTATGGCTTTTAAAAGGTCCTCTTGCTTGTAGTTTCTTTCAGTCATGATCTGTAATTAAAATTACGATCATGCAATCACTAGGTACATACAATCAAATAAAAAAATCTTACTTAAGATTACTCTTTACCCATCAATATCGAATACGACAAGCAACGAAGTGGCAGCGATAGAATCTATGTCATCTTAGTTTTAAAACTGATTTTAACAATGTTTACGTCAAAACTAGTTGAATGACATAATTTTTATACAGTAGCTATTAAGAGACGTTAGGAAGACGCGGTACAATACACGTGACAACATGCAGTTATTTCGAACAAAAAGCATAGTGTAATGCGTCGCAAGCAAAAATTGACTGTTCTTAACAGTCAATTATTGTAATCCAAGCGTAGTAGAAGCAAAGGCAAGTGGTAGACCTACTTGTACCCAAAGCGCGTAGATATGTATCGCGTGTCCTTAATCGAATGGCGGAGGCCTACAGCGACCAATATATACCTAACAAAAAACGCACGTAGAAAGTGCATATAGAAAACAGGGGGTTTAAACCATTAAGAAACAAAATAATTGAATCGAATAACATGACTGTGTGTACGTGCATCTAGAACCAGCAGAGTAAAATATACCCCTAAGAAAAAGCTTAAAAGAAACGCAGTTTTATCAACAAATGTAGTCTAAACCTTAAATATGTTTGTACAAGAGAGTTAACAATTTTGTAAAAGTCCCGATATTATCTATTTATTCGCATTTTGTACTGTAAAACACAAAATATCTTCATTATGACGAGTTTAGGTGCAACTTTTGAGCATGTCCCAGTAGTCGTCATAATAATTCTAAAAATGACGGGTTTTGGGTCAAATGGGAGTTTTAAAGTACCAATAGATGTCTCATTAAAAAAAAATATCTTCTATGTTAAAAGTATTCCAAATTGCATATTACATCGTTAGCAAATAAACTTAACTAACTCATTAAACAAAGATACTTACCGCAGACCCCACTGGAGTTATGTAAATCAAAACACAAAACCACGTGCTGAGTTTCACGTTTGACAGCTGAACTTCACGAAAAAACGATTTTGTTAGGGCACACACGTTTCGACTAACATATCTCCGACGCCATATCTGTTAAAACTCAGTGTTGTCATTTCAATTGTGCAATATGTTACCAACAATATGTTTCCATATAAACCGGCCCATTTTAAGTTCAGTAGAAAAAAATATACAAGTTTTTAGATTAATTGTCGACTATTGGGGGCATGACGACTTCACCCGCGTTTACCTTAGATTAAAACAATCTATAGTCAAACCGCTATACAAAAAAGGTAAACGCACGGATATGTCCAACTATAGACCCGTTACATTAATCCCTATCCTATCAAAGATTTCTGAAAAGGCAACGTAAATAATCAACTTTTTAAATAAAAACAGCATACTTACTGAGAACCAATTTGGTTTTAGGTAGAATAGCTCAACATCACTTGCTTGTTTTACTTTGGTCAATCTGATATCTGAAGCCCTCAATAACAAAATGTCTGTATTATCAGTATTTTTAGATTTGAGCAAAGCATTTGATTTTGTCCCTCACGATCAATTACTTAGCAAAATGGAGAAATACGGCATAAGAGGCAAGGCACATGACTGGCTTAAAAGTTATCGAATCGCCAGCAAAGGACAGTATAGTATCAAAAATTGACAAGAACACAAAAAATACAAACAGTTCCGAGCTAAAAATAAATAATTGTGGTGTTCCTCAGGAAAGCTCATTAGGGCCTCCATTATTTATAATATGCATAAATGAGAAGTTTGTAAGAGCCTAAAACATAATTGTACACTATTTGCTGATGACACTACTCTCACGATAAAATGTTCAAAAAGGAATGACCTAGAAACCGACACTAACAATGAAATACTAAAAGCAATAAAATTGACAAAATAAAAAGACATACAATTCAGTAAATATCAAGTTTAATTTATAATGATTATTACAAATTAGGTACTTAGAGAATCTTAAGTAGGTAGGAAATTATATTTAAAAAAGTATTAATTCGCAAAGAGAAAATAAAACATTCAGTGTGATGGATGAACCTGGTGACTATCTACCAATCTAGCTACATCCGGTTCAATATTGGTGATCTCCACGTTCGTTGATTTTCAAGCGGTTTCTTTGTTTCGTCAAAATGATTGTTACCACACTGAAGCTTTTTTCAACTAGGTATGATGATGGAAAAGCGATAAGGTATTTTTCAGCAATGTTCCACTATGTAGGATACTGTGTTTTAATGTTGCGTTGCAACCAGATAGCCTTGCTTGAACTTCTGCTTAAGCTCTTCGTCTGTGCTGATGGTAATCAACTCTTCTTGCATTATCACATTGGCTTCTTCTATGGCTGTGGTATTGTACGGATTTATTATACATTGAGGAATTTGTAAATTTAAAAGATCCTCAAACCTCTCCGTAAAATCCTTGTGTAATGCGTCCAAGTGAGTGACATATAATAAAATGTCATCATCTTGAAGTATTTCTGGTAATTTTGACAAATGCAGAAACTGCGAATATTCTTTTCTGCCTAAATTTTGTTTATAAAATTTGATTAGTTTACCCACGAAGGCCGATATTATTGATTTTGTTTTAATCAAGTTAAGATCGTCACTCTGCAGCTGCAAATTAACTTTGTTGAACATTCCAAAGATATCAATCAAGTAATAAATATCTGTTTTACAACTGTTCAGATTTTCCTTCAAATTCGGATCTTTTTCTTGTAAAAACTCCAACACAGATTCAAAAATGGCTGAAAATCTTTCTAAGCAAGAGCCTCTTGATAGCCATCGAACTTCAGTGTGCAGAAGTATTCGAGTAAAGACTTCGTCGTTTTCACATAGCTGAGCAAATAACCGAGAGTTCAAAGAATTGCTTCGAATCTTGTTGATAGCATTTATTACATATTGTAAAGACTTATGCAATCTAGGACTCAGCTTTTTTGCTACTAAATGCTGCCTGTGAATCACGCAGTGAATGACCAGTAGGTACATCAGGCAGTGGTCGCTTTAAGTGAGCTATAAAACCACGATGACGACCAACCATAAACGGTGCACCATCAGTCGCAACAGAAACAATGTTCTTCCATGGAATAGCTTTGTCAGTAAAAAAATGTTCCACGGCCTGAAAAATCGATTCTCCTCTGGTATCAGTCTCTAATTACGTAGCAAAAAGCAGTTCTTGGCACATTGATATATCGAACATATCCTAACAATAGAGCTTCATTGCCGGGTAATGTAGACTCGTCCAACTGGAGAGAGAATCTGTTGGTCTGTAAGAACTTGCATAAAATGTTTTCCACATCGCGTCCCATCTCGTCTATGCGTTTCTGAACGGTGTTATTGCTCAAAGGTATTCTCTTTAAAATATCATGTGCGGGTTTGTGCAATACATTGTTAAGGACCTCAGCAATGGCTGGTAGGATAAGCTGCTCTCCAATTGTGTGGGGTTTCCACGATTTCGCTATTAGTAAAGATATATTATAGGACGCTCGTAAACCATCATCGTCTTTAATAGATGATGACGCAAACATCGATCTTATGGATGGCCTTTTGTCTAGTTTTTCTTTAAGTGCTTGAAAAAATGACAAGGGCTTACTTTTTTTGTCAGCATGTACTCTTGATAAGTGGTCATTCATTTTTGAGGGCTTCATGGCATCGTTACTGAATACCTACCTTTTCACATGTGAGTCACATCGGCAAGTGTTGATTTAATGGAGATGAAAAAAAAAAAAAATGAAAAATGAAAAATGTTTATTTGTCCCAAAACAGTTACATGGATTATAAATGAGATATCCCCAGTAAGTAATTAATAATACTTGTGTTGGGGCTGTCTCGCTCTTTCCCTTAGTTGTTAACAATATTGAGACTATTTTACAAAATAATGGTGACTTAAAAATTAAATTTAGGTCTAGGAAGAAAATAACAATAAATGACTTATAAACTAATTGGCAGCTCTTTGTGTAACTGTAGATTGTGAAACTGTGTGTGCGTCTTGTTTTTGAACCGTGTTTGTGTTGTTGTATGTGTATGTGTGTGTGTATATGTGCTTGTATGTGTGTGTATATGTGTTTGTGTGTGTAAATGTATATATCTTTGAAGTGCCGATGTGTTCGAAGCGCAATTTATAGATTATACTCGGTGAGTACTTACATTATTACCAAAAAGAAATTGTTTAACCAAGCCTAACTAAAACTTGCTCAGATTCCTCGTATGTTAAAGTTTTTAGCCACTCAGTAATAATATTTTTGCATACGTGTGAGACCTCATGGTGGAACCTTAATTTTTTGTTTATTTTATTATAAATGTAGGCTGATTGGGTTGCATATTGACGCCGTGCAAAAGCGGTTCGGACCATTGGGGAGTAAGCCACTGTATCCTTTCGTCTTTTTCCCTGATTGTCTTGGTTAAATGGAATTGATTTTTGTAAATATAGGGTCGTAATTAGAAAGTATAGTTTTCTTACTGAAAGTAAGCCACTGATCCTATAAAGATCGACCGTGGGGTATTTGTATGGTTTACAGTACATTACTTTTATTAGTGACCTTTGGGCTCTTTCTAACTCAAGGAATTTAGTTTTTGTAGCTCCTCCCCAGACTGGTAGACAGTATGCAATAACTGATTGCGTGAGCGCAACATAGATGCTATTGAGAGTCTTCTGAGACATCACATATCTAAGATTTTTAAATATCCATATAAATTTTCGCAACCAAATCCGAACTTCAAGTAGCCCAAACTGTATTGTCTGCATTTTTTATTCGTGTCCGCCATCCTAAAACTCTCAGTAATCCTGCAAATAAAAAAATATGAAACTTCCTAAATAAAAAACAATAATAAACTGTTAAATTTACTGGTAAATTTTTACAATTGAAACAACTGAGGCAACTGCAAACTGTTGCAAACAATCTACAGATAGCTCAACTGATCACTATCACACAGTGGGGCAATGCAGAGAGCGTCCCCAATGCAGGCAATGCTGATGCGCTGTGCCGAATAAAAACTGTTTGGTACTTACCCTGTTAATTTTTCATAAACTGCAGATATTGTATGGTTACGCTATTAACTCGCGTAGGGAGCTCAGCATTTTGTAAATTCTTTTTCAGTCACTTTACTTCACTTATTAGCTATGTAATAACTTTGTAATCTCTTGAAATAAATGAGTACTTATTTGAGTTATTATCGTTCAAGCTCCAACGAATTTCAAAACGCAAATGAACTTTCAACCTATAAAGTGCAAGCTCGTTAAATAGTAAAATATCAGGAACATGTTTGGACTTGCAACTTGATCATGAATTTGTTCGTGTAAAATCGCGTAAGCGTCAAATAGAGAGCAAGTCAAAACGCGCCTAAGAGACCCTCGAACTCATTATCTTGCACAAACTTGTCCACACTGACTTGCCGAGTTTTTCATCTTGTACGAACTTGAGACTTTACATTACTACAACAATGCTATTTCCTACAAAAATATTAATTATTCTTAGTACACGTAACACAACATAAACAATACAGCACCTACCTACCTATCTTGAAAGTTGTAAATAAGAACTTGTGTTAATTTAATAGGGGTCCTTTTTTAGACCTCTTAGACCCCCAAAATCAGTTTTCGTTTATGTCGACACTAGGGGTCGACCACTTTGGAAATCCCTGTACTAGAAGGTTTAGAAATATTGAGCTTTTGCTACTACGTATAGAGATTGCCGGCTGGGAACCTAACCTTCTAGTTACGGAGATATTCAGGGTTAAGTTTAGATGTGTGATTATGTTTTAGACATGGCCACAAAATTTAAAAAAAAAAATGCCCGAGAAAGTTTGATTATTTCTCTAAGGAACGCTCAGAATAAAAATCATTATTTTCTTGTATTTGAGTGTTAGACTCTTAAAACAGTCAAATACAAGAAAAATTTCGATAGCCCCCTTATGCTACAGGATAATTGTATTTTTGATTAAAAAATCGCCGTAGTTTCGTTACGTTTACCTACACCGCGCGCTCGCGCTAGCGCCTCGGATCCATGCATTGCTAGTATTGCCACCACTTTACTGTAATACGTAAATTTCACGACTTAATCAAACTTCAAGTTCTATTCTTTAAAATCCTATCTGTACACCTCTGTAACCTTTGTATAATTATCAAAATGTGATCTATATCTTAGCATAGCAATATAATATTAATAAGTATGTAATTAATTCTAAGATTACACGAGAATTAGCTACTTAACATTTAATAATTATCTACATTGGCTCTTGCAATAAGCTTGCAATCGATTGATTGTAATGCACTTAAGTAGTCATTACCCAGTTACAGAACAACTGCTAATTAAGACTGATTTTTATATAACAGGGCAGTGGCAGCGACAGTGATTCGAACTCGGATGACGATACGGCAAACAATGATTTGGATGATACCACCAACGATATGGATGGTACCGCGACCAGCACTATGGGTGATACCGCGACCAGCGCTATGGGTGATACCGGGGCGAACGTAAAGAGTGATACTGCGGCGAACGCTATGGATGATACCACGGACAACGCTATGGAATTGGATACCACGACAAATACCATGGATGAAACGTAATAGGTACTTAATAAATATTTTGTTACTTTACATTTTCTAGTTTTTTTTTTCTTTTCCATCCCCAGTTACCTTTAGTTAGCGAAATATAAGTAAGTCTTAAGAGGCCGGCGACTGATGCTTCGTTTATACAAACGTAATACCAAAATAATTTGTAAATCAAACATATTCTTAAGGTAGTGTGTATTTATTTCGATTGGATTACAGAATATCTATGTTCCCAAATATATATATATATATATATATATAGAAAGGACAGTGATCTACAGACGAGATATGAGGAATTTAAAATTTCTATAGAAAACTTATTATTTTGTCTCATAACTCTTGTTTAAATCAGTGTCCATTCAAAATATATATTTGGAAACTTAGAAATTCTGTATTCCAATCGGAATAAAGACACTACCAGAATATGTTTGATTTACAAATTATTTTGGTATTACGTTTGTATGAACTACGCATTGGTCGCCGGCCTCATAAGTAGGAAGTATAGTCAGTTCATTATGGACGTATCATATTTAGAAAGTTTTAGTTTTTAATTTCATAGATAGGTAAAACTTAGAAAGCAACACGACACACACTCGAATAAAGGTAATAAAATCAAGTTCTCAAACGAGGAACAGCCGGCGACGAATTAAAGTCGATGATAACTGTCGATGACAGCAAAATCGCTTTTTGAACTGGAAAGATTTTCGTAACAATAATATAACAGAATTTTTCGCAAGGGACTGCTGAGATGACCATTGCAGTAATAAGTAGTGAAGTATAGAAGACATACTGTGCCGACCCCAAATATATTGGAATAAGGGCAGGAGAATGAAGATATAAGAATGTTTCTAATTATCCTCAGACATTAGGTACATTTCGGAGGATAATTAGAAAAATTCTAACTCTAGTTAAAAGATAGGTGCACTTAGGCACCACGTTTCGATCGTAATGCCTTGGCAACTCATTAAACATCAATAATTCGATAGCCGATAGTTAAGTACTTACATATTACAATCATTGTTCATAATATTAATATAACCCGTCCCCCAACGGCCGCGCCGATAGAAAGTTCCGGCATAGTAACTTTTATCAACTTTGAGTTGACCCGTTATCTGCGAGCAAGTAATGTGTTCCGATGAGCAATTGTGTTTAATTATAATGTGTTTAATTAATAACTAACGATGAGCTAATGTGTCTGACTGCAGAGGGCAGTAGGGTAGGCTTTAATAGGTATATTAAGTATGAATATTGTTGTTGAATTAAAGTTCAACTGTTCAATTAAGTAGATTAGACTTTAGAACATTGTGGAAATCTAGACGCGACGGTGGCGATTAATTACTTCATGTTAGTCGTGACATATCGATAGACTCGGTTTTATTTTTAGAATGCTCGTCTTTGTCTTTGATAAATGATAAGTCTGCAGGCTCAGTCAGCAAGGGTAGCTCAACTTTTCAGAATGCGGAGTATTTTTTTAAATCAGGACCTACATAAGGAATTTCTGCTGCATTGCGGATGCGTTTACAAACATAAATCTGACAAACACAAATAATATTATTTGCGAGCGGGACTAGAACCACGATGCGCAGCGCAGCAGCCAATTGCCAACCGTGCACGTGCCGTTAGCACTCGTACAGCCTAAACGTAAACAAAGATATCTCAGCAGTTAGCACTACATAGTAGGTAGGTACATAGAGACTGTTCGGAAGTTCGGAAAGACAGACCGATACAATGTACGACCCAACCACATCAAAGGTCCCAACTGACTTGACTGCTTATACAGCTCGCACATTAGCTCTCTTCGTAGGTAGGAGCTCTTTTCATCATAGCACAAAGAAAAACCTATCACCCATCCTACGTTATAGGAAGTGGTTTCCACACTTAGTCCTTGAACCTGGGCGATGGCGTCCGTTATAGGTCATTCCAACGACCCCACCTTCCTCCAGAAGCAGATCAAGTCATCCATCCAGTTAGTGGCCATTATTTTGATAATATATAGGTAAGTACCTACTAAATTCGCGAGAATACCCGTATACATATGTTTTATAATGTGTTCTGATCGTGAAAGTTTAAAAAAGACAAGGAGGCCTACCATGATCTAATTAGAAACGATTCAAAAGCAAGGCATTTTAGTTTAGGTTCCTATACTGCATCGCTCAAACTCGTACCATGACGTCCAATACGCTCAGCGGCATTTGGATCGTTGAAAGTGAATGTAAGATCGCAATTTGTGACTGAACCGCGTTTCAAACGTTTTTGGTGAAAAAGAGACAACGCTATTAGTATCAAATAACTTTGTTTCGCGCACATTCACATTCAGTTGAGCTGCTCTAAGGACGTCATGGTACCAAACAAATACAAATTTGACTGAATGAAACCAAAACTTGCGACTCAGTTCGGGCACAATCTGTCAGATGGCATGGCCTAAATTGAATCGTTAAACTGACGTCATGGTACGAATTAGATGAACAGTTCAGTTTAGGTCCTAAAATGGATCGCGATAAGAGATTGTGGTAGGCCTCTAGGTACCTACTAATTCCATAGTTTTTTAGCTTGGTAGGTACTTGGCCAAAATACGGAAAAATATAACATAGGTATGTGTATGGAGGATTGGAGTTTATAGTGGAGCTACATTATTGACCTTGCATTAACGCACACAAACGCTTTGGTATTTCAAATAAAAATATTGAATTTTAATTGGTGACTTGTGATGTAACCTCATTCATATCCAAATATTTTTACAAGTCATCCAAAGTGACCCCTATTGCCTGGTTGCTAAGTAAGTGATACTGATAACGTACCCTACGTCAATTTTGATTCGATAAGTTATCGTAGTTACGATTTCCTATCTACCGGATAATGCATTTTTATGTCAACCCCCGAAATATACAACATTTCTCTTAATGATAATATAAACATTTATGATAAATTACAAAATAATCAGATTTTCAGTAAATACCTAAGTAGGTACCTATACTTTTGTATTAACCTAGGTACTTACTTATATCTACTTGGTAGTACTTATAGAAAGCAAAATAATATTCTCTTACAGACACTTGCGGTCTTTGTGAATGAATATGACAAAGATGTTTTGGGCTAAGTCCACGAGAATACTGCAGCTACGTACGAGTACCTACCTACATATAGAATTTCTGAACAAAACAATTGTCTTCGAGTTCTTATTTTATTTTAATACAAAGAAACGTGAGATTCCTTTTACAAACTGAATAATATTATTAAAACAATCCAGGATCGAGATAGGCACAAAGACTTGACTTATGTGCAGAACTGTACGCTACGCACATACGCAGATACAACAGTGCAAAGAAAGTGAGTACCTACCTAGTTAATTTTAATATTAACTCAGATCAGGTGAAGATGTTATTCTTTCTTTATCGTGTGGTTAGTGCCTAACCTGGTGTCAGAGTTTTTATGCCGCCCATGGGCCTCTGACTTGGCATTACATGACGTCAAGAAATAGGTATCTCTCAAGCTGTTATTGTGAGAGAACCTATCAATCCAGATAGGTTCTTGAAAATTTAAAGAGGTCTCTGGCTCTATATGAAAGTCATCATTTTCCAGTGCATTTTTTTTTTGTGTTAATTCATAAATCATTCATAAACACAAATCAGCAGGTCACAGTGAAAAGTAGGATAAACAGTATTTTTTTCTAAATCATTGCAGATTATTTGATCCTTATTAGGAACCTATACCCATAGTTGGTAAACTAACACCTAAATATAACTAGCAGATAAGATTGTAGGCTGGGACTAGGAGGGGCATCCGCTCAAGATCAAGACCAAGGACATTATAGATATGTTCACAAAACCAAATTCAGCCCTTCCTTCAGATCAGCCTAGATGCATGAAAAGGACACGGAGATTGCAAGAGTGATCATAGGTATTCTACATATTTATTCTGATGGTATGGTTCACTTTCAGGTGCGAAATTGTAGAAACTAGGCTAGGTAGGTAGAGGTTTGTTTCAACCGACAATGACGATTGCAATGGGTATCGCGTGTGAATTTGCCGCTAGAGGCGCTTGTGTAGACTAAGGTCCTCCAAAATGTCAGATGTCATAGAGTGTTCGAAGTTAGTTTTCTAAGCTTCGCCACGTCGCGTCGCCTGGTCCTGTAGTTCTCACATTCCCGCCCGTATCTTTCAGGCAGTTTCAGGTCATCTGGTACCGTCTGGTGAGATTTATATATGGATGTAAAAATACTCCTATAAAGCCAAAAGTTTAAAGTAGGATTTTTCACCTAAAAAAATATATATATAAAGAATGCTTGGTTGACGGCTTCGTGATGTGTCTTCTTTTACAAGGGGTAAACACAGCTTGTAGAAAAATAATTAAGAAATGCTGCGCCGATACATAAATTGGGATAAGTAGTTAGGTATAATAAGATTTGAATAATGGTACCAAGCAGACTTTCTGTCACCGTCCAGGTTAAACAAAGGCGTTAGGGCTACGCAATCTCTATCGCGACAGCAGAATGTGTCTTTGTGTATTGTACCGTGAGTCACGTACCTATATGGACATTGTTCTTTTCTTAGTTATACAGTACTTCTTTGATCTGTGAACTATGGACTACTTAGTCCAGCTACAGATAATGTACGAGCCATAAAACATTTTTTTAATTAGGTATTCATAGAATCAATAATAGATAGCCCAATGGCCATGTACTGGTAGCAAAAAGGCCCGAATTCGAACCTTGATATTAGAATGATCATTTAGCTAGGTAGAATAAGAAAGCAATTCAATTATAATTCGGCGGCACGGTTGACTCACTGGCTGAGTAAGCATTTTTAGACAAGGTATAAGCTCGCTGAAAACTGTATTCGGTCCGTCTCGACACTATTAATAACCATACAAAGTTTCAAAACTGTTCATGCATGCGTTTTTGAATAATCTTGCTAGAAATCAAAACGATGGTGTCATAACTTTGACGTCAAAATACAAGGAACCAGCTCAATCCCAGATGTGTAGGTGTAAACCAATAACTAGTGCCTTAAGTCAAAAATATATGGAGAAAATATTCAGCTTAGAATGTTTGGTTTAATCCTATGACCCAAACACAGATGTGAAAGTATTTTTTTTTTTATAAGTTTCATTTTATGGGGACAAATGAGGAAATTAAAAAAAAAGTTTTGCAAACCTTACTGTGTCATATATCAAATGAAAGGGCTCATTATGAGGATCTCAAATATATTGTTCTACCTAGCCTTTTCCCAACTATGTTGGGGTCGGCTTCCAGTCTAACCGGATGCAGCTGAATACCAGTATTTTACATGGAGCGACTGCCTATCTGACCTCCACAACCCAGTTCGTACTGCGTAATACGATATCTCTTGGTAAGACTGGTTGTCAGACTTTTTGGGCCACTGACTAACTGTAACGACTGTCAAAGATCTACAAATGACAGCCGGGACCAACAGATTAACGTGCTTTCCGAGCCACGGAGGAAACTCGGTATGTAAGGGTGGTCACCCATCCACAGACCAACCTAGGCAAGCACGGCTTAACCTAAAGATCGACCCGAGCGGCTGTTATTATTTAGCCACGAGCTCCTTTATTTTTTTAATATATTGTTACTATTGTAAAATAAATAGTTTTGAGTTTATTCATGAAAGAAGACGAAAATTGACCATCCCCGCGCCTAATTTCCGAAACTAGTGAGCTTAAAATTTTGAAAAAAAATACAAAATATAGTTCATTGCTTGTAGATTACAGGGAAACCTATAATAATTCTATCAATTGAAAATAAAGTGGTAAACCCAATTTAAGACTTTGGCATTGTACGGAACCCTCTTCACGCGAGTTCAACTCTCACTTGGTCGGTTTTTTTTATATTACATTGTAACATATGTTCGTCTGCATGTGTATAGTAAGCTAGCCACATACATGGCAGACTTCTGCTAATGATTTGTCACGTTGCATAAGAATGGGTCATTTCATACACTATTACTTTGAGAATAGCTGAGTAATCCATTTTTTTAATGTTTCATAACGGTGAGAGAGTAAATTACTTTTATTTAGGTTTATGGTAATGGTCCATTGCTTATCTAATGCCCAAAGTGCAGCTTGGTAACAACGTTCTCCTGATCACTCGTAACCCTCACCTGTTACATACATACTCAGGGCAATGGATGGGAGTTCTGCTGGATTTGGAGGTCTAGTAGCCTAGAGTCTTATAGGCCCTAGACTATGTGACAGGCGACCTGGTGTCATTCTGAGCTGCAGATATTGTTCCTGTAAATAATATACCTCGGGCTGATGAAGTGATTAGGGTTCTTTCAGTGCACTGGAGTGGAGTGAGTGTGTCGTGTGTCTGTTGTCTAAGAACCCAGGTACCTGGTACCTGTATAGTGGTAAGCAGCATTGGGTTTTTATTAGGTTAAATAGGTGTATGTGTCAAGAACTGTTGCTGAGTGAGTATTGCAACCCTTGGTAATTAAAAGAGATTGTACCAGTAAAGAATGTTGGTGTGTAACGCTTGCTCAAAAACAGTGAAACTGAAGTTCAATAAGAAATTAGACCTGCAACTACATATGGCGGCTCATTTTCAAACTGTTACAATGCAGTGTAAGTTGCGGGGCGCTAGGCTGGGGTACAAAGTAAGCGTGTGCGCTTATCGTGTCTATATATTGGCTGGCGGCTTGCGCGCGCGCACACTCGCTTACGCCTCTCACCGCCGCACGATCGATTTTCCGCCCTTTATTGTGATTTCCACCGGCGCGTGAACCTACGCGAGTGAGGTTAGTGCATTTTCACAATTCAGTTGTTTTACTTACTAGTGAAAAAATATAGCAAAGGTTTGCAAGAGTTTGTGTTTAAATTGTGTTGTGCCCGTTTTTGTGCATGTGGATATATATACGAATGGATTTTATTGTTAGGCCGAAATTATTATCTTTTTATTCTTCACCAAGTTTAAAAAAAAATTTATTGAACTATGACGAGTTGTTATTGGACTATTTAAGTGTGCAATACAAAACTAATCTAAATTCATGAAGAAAAATCTGAGTTAGTTAAAATTAAATGGAAGAGTAAAAATAATGGTGCATCAGGATACAATTCCATTAACGTGTTGTTAATGCACCTGGTGTCAGACTTTTTATGCCGCCCATCCATTGCCCTCTGACTTGGAGGATACAATAATAAGATCCTGCCTTTTCAGACATTAATAACGAAATATCAATAATTTATTTAAACAATTAAGTAGCTAAGATAATAATAATTGAAAACGTGCATAAAAATCAACCCTATACGGAAGCAGCACCCATTACTTTTAAATTTATGAATCATTGTTTTGATTTACGCCATGACCCACAATTTCAAGCTAGACACTCGTTTAACGAAATAAAGATAAATTAGCACAATTAACAATCAATAAGATTATTATTGCTTCATTAGCTTAGACAACGTATTATAAAAAAACACACTTCATCATTTTTGCGCACGACTAGACGAATAGACAGACTATACATGCAAATATAATTAATATATTAAGTAAGCGATTTATGTAGAACAATGATGTACTCGTGTAGAGTTGATTGAACTCAAGATAAATAACAAATATATAATCAATCATACTTACATAGTTTAAGAACTCTTCACGTACTATCTATTCATTTTCAAACGCTTTTGTAGTACATATAATTTAATTGTTTACATAGTTTCACTAAGTATTGTAAATAGGGGCGTATTATGTGTTGTTGCTAAGGCTTCAAAGATCCTTAGTACGTAATGACGGTCATTATCAAATCTGTATAACCATCCCTAATGCGCAAATATACTAGTTTTAAATTTCAATATTTACACTTTGTATGTTGATGTTAATTATATTTACCCACGTATTCTGTGCCGCATTTTGAATGTCAATTTCGATATGTATCAAAAAATTGTGCACGGTGCATTTAAAAGATTTTCTTTCAAATATTTATGACTTCAAGAAAACTTTCGTCTTTGGCTACAAGACAACTTTGAAGTGAAAGTTTAGATTAAAACAACTTAGCCAAAGAGCTGATTACAAAAATAACCAGACGATTATATAAAACTACCCGGTTGCTTAATACCATCAGAAATAATACTTATTAGCAGCTTCGACACCGGCGCGCGGTTCATTTTAGCAATGGCCGATAGATTTGTGCAATCGATCTCCAACGCAATGATGTGTTTTTAAACGTGGAGTCGGTGACACGTGCGCAGGCGCAGCGTGGTCGGAATCCACAATAAGTCCTTGCCTTGCGGCCAGTGTCATGTCAACACACTCCACTGCCTGTAACTTAACGATGCTCTTTGACAATAATTAATGTGAGCGGTTTATCTGATCGATTAAGCCAGCTTATATACTACAAACCTTGTCTCTAAGACATTATGTATGTATTTCGAAATTTAACACACAAAATGTTGTATTTTGACAATAGAATATGCATGTTCTTTCAAGAAACCTTTGTTTCAATGGATAATTAACGATTCAGTTCAGTTTATACATGTTAGCTAGAAAAAAGAAAATCCTTTTTTCTTTAAAAGGAAAAGTCGATACAAAAATATTTTTAGCTTCCTAAACATCAAGAAATCAAGTAAAGCTCTTCTTTCCAGATAAAAAAATGAGTTCAAACGAGTTCAGACTGGAGCGCAGCGTGGAGCTGTCGCCGGAAACAAAAGCCGTCGCTGAGAAGGAGCTACGCGAGACCCCGGAGAGGGTCCGCGAGGCTCTCGAGAGGCTTCGGGAACTGTTGAAGGAGAACAAGGACTTGTACTTCGGCGACGATGATGAGGTCCTAACAATCTTCTTGCGGCCTTGCAAGTGGTACCCAGAGAGCGCTCTTGCATTGGTAAGTGCTTTTAAATACTTTTTGGGGTTCAGCTTGTGTACAGACTACAATCTGTCAAATTTATTTAATTTTTAAAAAAAGATCTTTAACTTTATCGCTAAAGCATTAGGTTCAAGGTTGATTGGAAAAATTTGTCAGTTTCGGGTAGTTTGATGTGCTGCCGTCTATACTATTATGTATTCTGTGGTTCAGCTCTTGTTTTTAGGCTGTGGCAGGCAATTGACTTGGTTTTAAAATGAAAGGACCAGACAAAGCTGAAATAAAATTACTTCATGTAGGTATGTTAAATTATTCACATGGTGATTAATGGACCATGTTAACTAGTTCGGGCTCCTTTTGCGTACTACATTTAAGTGGGCTAGTCTTGTAAAATCTGTTTCTCTACTTTTTTTATAAGTTTGTAATAGTTTCCATTAATAATAAGGTTTAATCGAACCTCGTTAATATCTTGAACAAACGCACGAGCAAGCTAAGCAGGTCATATTGTTACAGCCTACTAAATTTGCGCAACCACTACATAATGTAGTGATGTTTGGCAACTTCAATTACAAACGGTTAACGACTGATTTCGTTGAACTTGTCCTAGACCCCGGTTATTATACGGTTTATACCAAGGATAATAAACAATGATTATAATCTACTTAAATGTGATGGAGCCTCTTGTTGAGGTTGGTTGAAACATCTCCTTGAAATAGTACCTTTAATTTACCTATGCATGTCTGGAGTGCTTGTTTTACGGCGAAAACGATAAAGTATTTGTACGGCGCATAATTAGGTTGCATTATTTGAACCTTGTTGTAGGAACTTAATTGTTTAATCTTTTCAAATATATAAATAATATTTATGTCTGTCTGTAAAATAATTCACAACAGTTGACAGTGGTATTGTGGTACAGTGGTAGGTAGGCTAACTTGAAATAAAAGTGACAACTTAAGTTATTTATTTGATTGTATTGTATTTGGGTGGCTTACAGCTAACAATACAAACAATTATAGTGAAACAAACGACGAAAAGCCATTTACAAGCCTCCACAGTTAGCAATAAACCACTGTTGCACAAACTAAAACTGAGCTTAAAATATATAATATAATCTTTGATTTAAAAAACATCGACATAATTATTAAATAAACCCTTTGTTCCACCGGACGCCAATTAAGGGCTTATTAGTACTAGGGGTGCATAAAATATAATTTGTCAAAAGCACGATCAGGGCTGGTACAGATTTTATTAGAGTAATCAATACTTCATATCTTAGTAGGCGTTTTTACATACATACATACATTTAGTACAATTTAGCTAGAGCCTCTTAAACTTCCGAATGAGTGGGTAGGCAGTAGGCACTACAGACAGGTTTTACGTAACGATCATTCTGAATTTCTCCATTATTTATATGCCACTATTAGGCCCTCAATTTCTTATCTCTAATCTTAATGATGATATTATTCAAACATATAGGCAATACTGCAATAGTTTGGTAATAATAGAACAATGAATTTTACCTTGCCAGCAAAAATAAAGAGGCTCCACAGAATGTTGCAAGTTCACACTTACTTGAAAACCTCGTTGATTCTATTATGTGAATACATTATCGCAATCATTAAATCAATTTATTAGCATGTAAGTAGGAATACACAGCATATTCTTCTTCTTCCATAATGATATCGTAATACAGTGACATAGACCATAGTTATACAATAACAAATATAGGTGAATAACCAATATCTTGAGAATGTGTTCTTTTATCTCTTTAGCTTATTAATTATTGTGAAGCCAGTGAAGTTAATGAGCAGTAAAAAAATAAAACTTATAATTTACTTATTATAAGTTTTATGACTGCATTCACACGTGCTGAAGAGTTCAACGTTTTCTGAATAATTAAAGTTATGTACAAATGAATATGTCTCGATTTTGCCTGAAGAACTCTTTCTAGTTTTGACTCATATATAAACCAAACACGCTAATTAAAATTAATTTGTTTACAGCTAAATGTTTAGGTACTCAAATAATTCTCACTTATCTCAATACATAATTAGGCACACGGTCTGTCATAATAACATAATCAGCTCCCACTTGTGGGACACAGGCCTCGTGTCAGAAGGGAGTGAGCTATCCACCACGTGGCTTCTCTCGTTCCTTTGCGGTCTGGCGGATATCGCATGTCTATAAAGTTTTAGTTCTGGCATGCGAGTTTCTTCGCGATGTTTTCCTTCACCGTTTTGAGAACAACGGTGATCAAATAAATTACACAAAGTCATGTGCCTATCATAAACGTATTAGATATCTATCTATTGAATTCTGAAGAGCAATAATATGATGAGTCCAATTCCACAGTTGTAATGTCATCGAGTTATCGGCCGCTAGTTAGCTGATAGAACAATTTCCTCTGTTTATAAACATAATAAAGGAATCTGCCCGTTTGCCGTCGGGAAGGGCGAGATAAGCCACGCGCGGCAATGTCAAAGTTCAATGTTTATCACAACGAGATAACTGTTATCACCCATCATTATTTGCCGCTGTATTTTTAAATTGTCGGCGTTTCGTAAACAATACATTAGAAATGTTGTTTGTCGAGCTGACGGGGTCACGAGAAAATAGAGATTAGAATGACACAAATTTAACATTAGAAATATTTTCATTCGGATGTGGTAATTGGTTTTGGGTGGTGGTCGTAGCCCGAAGAATTGCCAAACTTAAGTGGCAGTGGGCAGGGCACATTGCTCGCAGAACGGATGACCGATGGAACCGGAAGATGTTGCGTTGGAAGGCCTCCCACTAGGTGGACCGATGACCTGGTGAAGGTTGCGGGAGTCCGCTGGATGCGAGTCGCACGGGACCGGGACATGTGGCGACACTTGGGGGAGGCCTATGTCCAGCAGTGGACGTCTTTCGGCTGAAATGATGATGATGCTGATTATGAATTGGTTTTGTAACTTATACTTGAATACTGCATATTAAATTGTATGGCTGTCTATCATTTTAAAAAAATAACCTAGACGAACAGGACTTTACTTAAACTCTATGCAGTCCTTAACACAGCCTGAAAAACACTGAAAAATGTTCTTTGTTTCCGTGACCTTAAATTGCATTATCGTATCTCGCATAGTGTTTTCCCGATACAATGTTATTGTTTTGATAGCTACCGCGTATTTGTTTTCGTGCAAATATCGTAGAGTGCAGATAAACACTGCCTCCGTTCAATGCCAGCTACTCTATAAATTAACACATATTTGCAACTGAACATATTGCACATGTTGTCGAGCCGGTTAATCTGACAACTATAATACAGCTATGTTGATATCGATTGAATTCTTCCGTGTAAAATATTGCTAGCATTTCTGACTTTTCAAAAATTTTACCGTAGAAACTACAATACTTTTGAAATTAAGAAGGGAGGTGTTTATAAATAAATTATCCGTCATCAGGTCATTGACATTTTTAGATGCCAATCACTTTCAGATAGTCGTTTTTCTATCAAAGTCCATATCAATTTGAATTTTAGCATTCGCATTATATTTTCTGTTCGGATATTTCAATTTCGTCAATAAATCGTTCGTTTGCGACATGATGATATAACTCAAATTTGTTGAGTATAAAATTGAAGTTGAGTATAAAATACGAATACGTGAAATAAAACTATCATCTATAAAGGTTTCTATGCCAAAAAATGGGCAATATTATGGAAAGATTCAGTCTAACTTAAAAAAAACGCTGTCCAGTATTTCTTATTTTTTCAGTTACCTATGTACCTAATTATTGTCGCAAATAAGCGAAATATAAATACTGCCTTATCTTAAAAGGTTTCAGCAACTTTAAATATTGCTACAACTACTAGTACCTTACGAAACTAAAGTTGAGTTGTTGATCGTATTTTCTATGTTTATGTTATGATTACGTACAGCCAAAGTGCAGTCTTAATATTGCCCATTCCAAATCTCAACTCTCTGTCTTCACATTGACTCGCATTTGTTTAACAAACAACACGGCGCCGGCGGCGTTGCATGTCTCACGCGGAAGATTTGCAATAGACCAGTTATGCGGTGCTGTAAACGCCGGGAAAACAGGCCGCGCAAGGTCTCACTGCGAGCAGTCGAGCAAGTAGTGGGTATGGCACGTGCGCGGCTTTCCTTTAACCTACTGAAAATTTCGTGCCTGGCATGTGTTTGCTCGCTTTTTGGACATATAAACCTTTAAACGACTAATTAGTAGACACAATATTAGTCAAGCAGTTGACATAAATGTCGTGAAGATTAGTAACGAACGGGAGGATTTAGGTCACTTTTGTTTATAAGATTTTCTTTAACATAACATCACGCTTGTAATCCCAGAAGAGTAAGGCAGAGGTGCATGTATCTAATAGCTGACTATTAGATACATCTCTGCCTAACACCTCTGGGATTACAGGCGTGATGTTATGTTAAAGAAAATCTTATAAACAAAAGCTTGGCTGACCAAGATCGCAATATTATTCCCATGTAATAGGGGGTTAGCCTATTGCCATAGACCGGGCACAAATTCAGACTTCTTGGCTGCTACTGAGAATGTCCAGATGGAAAAACCAATAACACTCTGTCCGACCTGGGAATCGAATCCAGGACCTCATGCTCAGCCAGCAGTCGCGCCTCGCGCAACCACTACACCAACGAGGCAATAAATTGTGTATAAGTAAAGCATAATATAATCGTGTTCCGGCGAACCATGATATCGGCAAATTTTGTTATCGCCCAACGATTCATTCTTTGTAGCATTATTCGGCGAAACGTAATGTCGCTATTTCGCTTAATAATGATCTCGACTAATAGTTTCTTTGTATTACCGTTCAACGGTGAACCACATGCTTCCTATAGACAATTATCGTTCAAGGGTAATTCTACACACATCAAAAATGTCTAGGGATCAAGCATTTTTATGCGGATTTCTTGAGATTGAGATGTGGCTTTGTAATAAATTTATGATTTTATAAATTTATATGGATCCTTTTTGGTGCATTTCATAATTTGAATCAGGAACTCTCAATCAAATTCGAGTAAAAGATGAAAATAAGCTGTCAATATTTTCCCTATAAAAACATACAACGCATTGAAGACATTATTAGTGCTACTGTTTCCCTACTACTGATTAAAACCAACGTTATTATGGAGCGGCGACGTCATTTAAGCAGGGAAGAAATGCTCAGAGCCGTGGGAATGATAGAAGCTGGTTCCCGGCAACGTACTGTAGCTTTAGCTCTGAATACAAGTCAGAGTGTTATCAGTCGACTTTGGACACGTTACCGAAGCACTGGTACCGTGGCTGAGCGCCATGGAGGACGGTATCGCTGCACCACACGGAGACAAGACCGATACATTCAAATCTTAACTCGAAGAGCTCCAACAATAACCGCCATGATGTTAGCCGTGAGGCTTCATCACTCTTCAGGGAACTTAATTAGCGACCAAACAGTCAGAAACCGCTTGCATGAAGTGAACCTTCATTCCCGAAGACCGCTACGGGTACCACCTATAGCAATGCACAATCGTAGGATTCGATATCAATGGGCTCTTGAACACAGAAATTGGGCAGAAGAACAATGGCGTTTCGTGTGCTTTTCTGATGAGTCTCGTTTTGGTATGAGACCGGATACAAGACGTATACGACACTGGAGAACCCCTGGACGCCAACAGCGATTAAAATCCTGCCAGGAAGTCCATCCTTATAGTGGTGGAACCATCATGGTATGGGCGGGTATTTGGATCGGCGGAAGAACTGAGTTGATTTGGATCAGAGGCAACCTCAACGCTCAAATTTATGCTGAGACGATTGTATCAGACGTCATCGTTCCTCTACAAGTGCAAATCGGTCCCTTATTTCAGTTAATGCATGATAATGCACGACCGCACACCGCAAGAGTTGTAAGACAGACTCTCGCCGCAGCTAACATCAATGTCCTGCCCTGGCCTGCTCAGTCGCCAGACTTGAACCCGATTGAGCATGCATGGGATATGCTACAGAGAAGAGCTCTGCCGAATATGGAGGGTATCCAGTCGCAAGAAGACCTTTTTTTGTTGTTGCAACGAACATGGGCGGCCATTCCACAGCGTGATTTGGATGAACTCATTTTGAGTATGCCAAACCGATGTTCTTGTGTTGTTAGTGTTCGCGGTAGAAACACGGATTATTAATTGTTTAAGTTACCCAATAAAATTTTAAAGAAAACTGTTATTTCAGTCTTTTTTTCGAACTTTAATGTTAGTGGTTCAAATGTCAAAAATCCCTTTATTAGGAAAATGGCAAATTTCTTTATTAATGCAAAGGTGACTTGGTTTATCGTTACTGTGACAAACGAAAACACTTTATTTGATGAATCCTTAAAGAAAATTTTAATTAATATCAATCAGGAGAAAAGTTATTGCAAAAATATATGTTGATCCCTAGATACTTTTGATGTGTGTATATACCGTACGGGACTCACGTTTACTGAGGTTGCACCTCAACGTCTTTATAATGAATCCTCCTTGAACCCTTAAAACGCTTCCACGAGGAAGAGACACGAAAACCCAGTTTATTTAAGGCTGCAGTTGCATGCAACCATCATGCAAAAAAAGTGTAGGTACCCTCGTAAAATTAGATGACATTGAACTATTTCGATTAACAATTAAATATACCTACACGAAGAATAATTTGAATTAGAACAAAGGTAATCAACCGAAACAGTAGGTAAGAAATTGACAAAGAATAGAATTTCAAAACAAAGTAAACCTTGAATTACGATACGTGTATTGTCTAAAGGGCGCGATCATGATCTGTTAAACATTGTTGAGTGAGACTTCACTAATCAACCGATCCTGGGGGCCTAGTCTGCTACCTATTACAATAGTGTCACTGTGATCTATCATTGATTTCATAATTGTTGAACGATGCATTTGTCATTTTGTTAAAACTTCGTAATCTGCTAACTTCATAATGGTCGATCATTGTCTAGTTCTATTTCTGTTGTATCTAATCAGTGCATGGTAACAATGTAGTGACGTGGTTTTTGTGGGTCCAAGCTTTCAACATCAGCTCGAAAGTTTTCAGGTACCATTTTATTAGTAGATATTGCTTGAAAATCAAGTTGGTTCCGAATAGGGAACGATAGAACTGTAAAATAATGTCAGGTTAGAGTCCCTGTTGTTCGTATGACCACTTATCTACTAACAAGAATAGGCGAGACGACAAAAAAAAACGAATTAGTCCGTCAGTTAGATTTTCAAAAAATATTTGACCCGTGTTTTTTCTTTTGTTACGTTAACCAAAATTGACGAAGATATGACGCTTTTAAAATTCTCAATACGTCACGCCTTGGTATAATTTTTAGCTAGTTCTGACGTCACTAGCCCCCACTCCCGAGTTTTGATGCGTTTTATCTTTATCAATATTCATTGATTTACAAAAACAAAAAATACGTGTCCATTAATTTCCAATACTCTAACTGACGGACTAAATAGATTTGCAGTTTTTTGATACTGTCGTCATGCCTATTTATATTATCATTAAGCAAGGACGAATAACTAATTCATGAACCGATAAATTGCGTACCCACCTATCTATTGTGCGCTGTATGACTTCTATGAGTCACGGTTCTGAAAACAGTGTTTTCTTCGAGTTAGCGCAACTGAAAATTTCCGAATGATAATTCGGATAATTAATGTTTTGCGATGGAGCACACGATTGAATTTAATTCATTAATGCGTAGAATAATTTTAATAACCGTGGTAAAGATAAAAATATAAGGGTAATTAAGCAAATATTTTTGAAACACGATTCCATGGTGCACTTTGACGCGGAACGAATCAATCTTACTCAATGTGTTGCGTATGCGCAGATGCTTGGACTGATGTGGATTGCATTTAAAACATACTTATATGTAGTAAGGGTAGGTATAGGATAGGACTAGTATAAACCATACTTGTGTTAGCTTTTATAAGTATATTTATTTTTCATAGATGTAATCTTATTTGTTCACGACGCGTTAGATATCATTAAATTACTATGTCTACACAATAACATCAATGTTTGTATGGTTGTCTAGATATGTTTATGATCTAGAACAGGATCTGTCGGATGGTTAGTATTAGTTCCCCGAAAGTGCATCATTAGTTAGTCGGATGTATCTGACTAGACTTTTAAAAAACCTTTTTTTTTTTTTTCGCATTGAAACTCATCAAATGACTTCTCCCGCTCTGGGCGGAGTAGGAGGGAGTGTCAGACTTTTACTGACTAAAACCCATCGTCCACAGGCCCGCACCTACGGTGGCCGGGGGCCACTTGGTGGCCCCCGGCCACGCCCGGGGCGTCTCCCGTGGCGGCCGGGACGTGAGGTTTTTACCCTCTCACGTTCCGCCACCTCCTTCTCTAGCCTTACTGCTTTGCAGAAGGAGGTGACGGCGTCCCATTCCGTCTCGCTCCGGACCATGGCTTGTTCCTCGCAGTGGAAACGGCGGGCGTTTCCTCCCGCCCGATTCGGTGCAGGAACCTCCCGAAACAACCGTGTCCGGTGAGGACCTTCGTCAGGCGGAAGGTGAGGACGCCGTGGCGTCTCTCAAGCCACTCCTCAAATACGGGACTTATCGCCGCTATTGTGGCGTGCCCTGCACGGGGTTGCGACAGTCGCTCTCTCCATGTCGCCATGAGATCACGAATATTTAAATACCTAAGTGGGATTTTGAAATTCCGATCCAGAATATGTAGAGTTGCTACGATAATCTCATGTATTCTAATTCCATAGCTATTATTATTTTTTAGATACGATACGTATCTTTTAAACGCAACGATTTGACCTTGCATGCAAATAATAACACAAGGTGGATGATAAAGCCTACTCACTTAGCATGCGAGCTATGTTTTGGTGAATTGTTTATAATAAATTAATTACCTTTGCACATTATGTAGTGGATACGGTATCTGTATTGATAACAGTTGACCGTTTGAATAGCATACAGCGGCGTAATTTCTTGATATGATCTAAGTATTCGGTTCACAGTTAGGTACTCGGATCAATGAGTGTTTTGTATAAACAAAGCTTGCGTGCCGAAATTTAAATATTAATAACAATTTTTGTCTAAATAGCCTTGTAACGTTTTGCAGAGCTCCATTGTTATTTCGATGGAATATTTTGAATTGAGCTGGTCGTGGGTTGCCTTTCTACATTTAAAAAAAACAGTAACTAGACGCAGATATCTCATCATCATCTGCCTAGCCTTTTCCCAACTATTTTGGGGTCGGCTTCCTGTCTAACCTGATGCAGCTGAGTACCAGTATTTTCCATGGAGCGACTGCCTATCTGACCTCCACAACCCAGTTCATACTGGGTAATACGATACCACTTTGGTAAGACTGGTTGTCAGACTTTTTGGGGCACTGACTACCTGTAACTGACAAATGACAGCCGGGACCAACAGCTTAACGTGCTTTCCGTGGCACGGAGGAAACTCGGTATGTAAGGGTCACCCATTCACAGACCAACCTAGGAAAGCACGGCTTAACCTAAACGGCGAGCGGCTGTTATTATTTAGCCACCAGCTCCTATCGCTATCATATCTTAAAATAACTCAAGCGAGCATGAATGAAATCGTGGATCGTTGTGAATTGCAGAAGGTGTGAATAGGCATGACGACAGTATCAAAAAATTGCAAATCTACTTAGTCCGGCAGTTAGAGTATTGGAAATTAATGGACACGTATTTTTTGTTTTTGTGAATCAATGAAAATTGACAAAGATAAAATGCATCAAAACTCGGGAGTGGGGGCTCGTGACGTCAGAACTAGCTAAAAATTATACCTAGGCGTGACGTATTGATAATTTTAAAAGCGTCATATCTTCGTCAATTTTGGTTTACGTAACAATAGAAAAAACACGTGTCAAATATTTTTTGATAATCTAACTGACGGACTAATTAGTTTTTTTTTGTCGTCTCGCCTATACTAGTAGACAAATTAGACGTTATTTAATATAATAACACTAGAGGGATTAGGTAACAACACACTGCGATGGTATGGTGACCGTACGTGCCAACTATGAGAGTTGCAGCGCTGCAATCAGTTGTTACCCGGTCAACCGCTTGGGCAATCAATCTTACCTCGACGATTTTGGCGGCCATACATACTTATAAGTCAGAAATAAATATAAAGTAGCTAACTAAACGATACAGTCTTCTATTAAGCAATGTTTTAAGAATGCTTTTTCAAGAAACTGTTGACCGTGAAACGGATAAACATACAGTTGCACCGCTCAAATTGCAGCAATTTGGGGTGCAAGATACAACAAAATAAAAAAATTGCTGAGACTTGCGTGTCTGATTCCTATTATCTTAATATCAGCGATTTTCTCTCAGAGAACAATGTAGCTAAGTACCTTAGTATTCTAATATCACGTTTGACGCACATACCTGCATACGTACCCACTTATTTCGCCGCCCAAAACTTGTGCGCGCAATGCCAAGTAGACATAGATTAATAGACAATTGATTACCTGTAGTTTGTATGAGCCGCGTGTGTAAACAGTGCCATTCATCAACTTGTTACGTGATTTAAATAACATGCTTCACTTCATACATAGGTATTCTACCTACTGATGCTTTATGAATTTTCTGTGAACTTTTATTCAAAACAAATTACTTACCGGTCGTTTTCATAATTGAATTGCTATTTTATCGAAACCAACAAGGGAATAACCATTGTGTTTTGCACAGATAACGTAAACAACTTGGTTATTGTGATAACAAGTAGAGATTTGTGGTAGACACTACAGGAATCGAGTTAAATTGACAATATTATGTATGTTTTCATGCTAATTTACTCGCATACACATACATAAATTAGTCCTTTCGAAGAGGCTTTATCCGGCTGCAGTTATTGGCATGAATATGAGAGATCAAATTAAAAATGCCACATTTTATAAGTAGGTCCTAACAACAATAAAAAAGTAGGCTCTAAAGCTAACTTCCTTGTTACAGTTTTTTCCAAAATCGTTCTAGGCCGTTAAAATAATTTCAGCTTCGTAATAACTAGTATTAGATGCACGAGACTGGTTCGTCGAACTGAGCTAGATCCAGACAGCGGACAGGTAGACCGGCAAATTATACGAACACGTCTAGTCTAGCTTTAATTATATCATTAAATATTTTCTCTTTGAAACTAAAGTTTCTCGCCGGAAAGCACTGGTACATTCATAACTTTATGCATAAATTAAATCAGTTAAATGTATAGAAAACTTGCCACGAACTTGATCTTACAGCAGCGGCAGCAGACTGTTTGCGTCCCTCTCGCACTAACGTGTAGAGATCTACACGTTAGTATACACATACACGTTAGTATACATATTTTAAAGAAAAAGGAACTTTTCATGTATTTCTATTTTCGCTTCTATCTGATCCAATTATTTGTAGGTTTGTTACCGATACTAACACACTACTGGTATTTATTGTTTTAAAATGCCCTAAAGTTACAAAGAGATAATTATATCAAACCAAAACTGCTCCCGCGTTTATATCTTTTCTATTGATCTTACAGAGATTTAAGCTAAAGGTTAGCATGTTGTGCCTACGTAACTTACCTATAGTTTTGAAAATTATAAAACGGTGTTTATTATCGTTTTGCGTGGGAGTATAAAGGGTGTAAAACACCTCTTAACGAAGCCGAAAGGCACTTGTTCTCCCCGTTATTGCGATATTTTTTTTGTTCTACACCATACCTGGGAACCTTGTAGTTACGGAGATATTGGGGGTCAAAGTTTCAACTTTTTGACAAGTTTTTTTTTTTTAAATACAGGTTTTTAGTGTAAGATTTTTACTTTAAAAACTTACCCCCGTACCCCCGACCCCCGTACTATTCAGTCCATCCATCAGGACAATGTTTTGTGTGCGTTACATTGAGTTCTACCCCAAAACATGACTTTTCACCCCAAAAAAAAGTCGTTTCCCAGCAATAATTTTTGCGTAAAGTTACTTAGTTTGATGTACAAAATGCTTGGTTGACGGCTTCGTGATGAGGTGGTTTACACCCTGTATATAATAGATGTTTTATCGACTATAAAATATCATGTTATCTTGCTAACATGCAAACAGAGAGCAGCGGTGGCCCTGTGGTGGCGGCCCCGACTTACGAACAGTAAGTCGTGGGTTCGAACCCAGACAGGCGCATTACTTTGTGTAATTTATTTCATCACTACTGCTCTCAAAACGGTGAAGGAAAACATCGTGAGGAAACCGGCATGTCCTAGAACTAAAAAATTCGAAGATATGTGACATCTACCAATCCGCACTGGGCCCGCGTGGTTGATTATAGCCCTTTCCCTCACATAGAGAGGAGGCCTGTGTCCCAGCAGTGGGAACATTAATAGGCTTATGATGATGATGATGCTAACATGGAACAACGATCTACAGGCTAAAGTGACATACATTTACCTAATTAACTAAGTGTAATGTGCTTGAATGGTTTGGTACGCATTTTCGTAGTAAATAAAACGTAATATTATTTTCAGATGCGTCGTACAGCTGAGTTCAAACGCGACAACGCAACATTGCTCGATAACTTATTGCCTGAGCATGAAAGTGTAGCGTTCCTCGAGCACAAAGTCGTGAACGTGTTGAAGGGCCGGGACCACAAGGGCAGGAGGGTTCTCATCGTTAACGTTGGAGGTAAGCTGTTTACTCAAATAAAGCTTTATGAAGGACTACATGGACCTTTGTCCATGGCAATCTGACCTTCAGATAAACTACGTCTGTTTTGTTTTATATTGATTGTTATTTAATCTTGGTAATTGAGCGTGCAAAGAGCTGGGAAACCGTTACCATTCATGCAATGTATCAACCTTTGAACTCAATGAGTAATGTTTATACTTAGCCACTTAGAGGTCACCAGCACCACGTTTACCTATGATAATAAAGTTCCATTTACTGACTTGAACACTACTTCACTTTTTCAATATTTGATTTAACCTTAAAATAAGCTAAATGCGATTGCCTACTTAGAAATCGAATAACATTTGTTTAAAAACAAGATAACGGATTGAAAATTCGAATTCTACGTAGTATCAGTCACTGGTGAATAAGTACGTAGATATCAATCTGTCAAAGTAATATCAAAAACATCGTGATTGCTTTTCAGAGTATCTTTGTGCCTTAACAACAATAGTGATAAATTGTAATGATTAATCTCTTGACTGTACTTCGAGACAATGCTTAGACGCTACGAGATCACTTTCTATTTTTGTGCTCGATGATATCTCCGAGATAATGTTGAGAATAAAAACGGAAAAGATTACACAAATTTTCAGAATGACGCTAACTTTTCTTGTTTTCTTCAATAAACCATGTCATTATTTTAGTTGAGTTGTGGTTAATACAGCTTATCATCACCTATTTAAATGGATACCTTTGAATCACTTTTGTATTACGTTGTTCAGTAAAGTGGTAGGCTAGTTACTATAGGCGCCAACTGCGAGACTTGTGGGATTGCTCTAAAGCGACGTCTAACTGATTCCGTATTCAAAGCGTATGCGCAATAAGCATAAATAGTGACAGTCCGCCACTGTGCCGCATACAAAACATTACGAAAACCCCTTCTCTCCAGCTGACATACAACACAAGAGGCAGCCATGAAATAATTATCTAATAGCCTTTTGTCCTGAATACACGAACATTTCTTCCGAAAATTAATGCCTTTTAAAAATGTAACTGTCAATTAGTGTGGCCGTTTTTGTTTTGATCCCTTACGGATCTGTGTCATTGTTTGGCGTTTCAACATCGTAGTTTATAAACACCTGAATTTTTCAGAAACCCAAAGATAGGCCATTCTTCTCACGTGCGGTGTCCAAATCAAACACAAGTATATGATAGTATAGTATATCATTCAATTATGTAAACAAATAATGAATGGTTTTGATTTGTTAGGTTCATGGGACCCGAAGAAAGTGAATGCTGATCAGCTATTCAGGCTGTTCTACCTGATCCACGAGGCAGCCATGTTGGAGCCCGAGTCACAAGTCAGAGGCACCGTCGTCATCATGGACTTCCACGACATGGGCTGGTCACAGGTCAGTACAGCTGCGATTCTTCATTGGGTTGATTCATTTTCTTTTGTTGAGACTGTTTTCTAGACCGTAGAGGTTGCACAGCTGAAATACCTTTATAGTTATACATTTTCAGCATACATTAAATTGCAATGTGCGTGATATCTTAATTAAATTGAACGTAAATATTTACTGAATTTTAATTTGTTTACAAGCCGTTGATTTACAAATTATAATACGGGTTTATTTACATTTTTTTGCAATGACAACGCAGTTGCTGTTACAACTGGTCATGTACCGTAACAGAGACTATTGCGTTCAACAAATTAAAACGTGTAACCCATTCATTACCCATCTCATATCTTTCATCTTTCGAGTTTACGTCAAGCAAATGCGTGAAGTGCCGACTTCTTCATGACGAAATTATGTGTCGCTATTTGTGCCAACTTACTTGTCATGTCGTCATAATTATCCAACGATTTATTTGCTAAAACTAGTTTGTGCCATTATATTACGCAGTTCCTGCAAATGTCGGCGACTCTTGTTGCTATTGTTTTAAAGTTCATTGCGGTTTACTCAGGTGTTTTGGCACAGTCAGTCCCATGCTTTTCAGGAAATTACGAGTACCAATACAAATAATTCTAGGTCGTTGTATTAATTCTATATAATGGGTCTGCATACATAATATGCATTGTTCTTTGTTATTGAAGTGGAAAATGGAAACTTTGACTGTTTTACAAGGAGATAAAAGGTGAAAATTAGATAGGTTTGAACTGAGTTCATTGTTTGAATTGTAAATGAGTGTTGGCAGACATCCAAAAAATGTGCAGATTATCGTATTGATAAGGTCGGTGTTTGTTTATAGGTGTAGTAAATGAATATATGTATACACATACTCGTATATACAGGTATACACTAGGGCATAGAGATAATGGCTATAGTCGATATCATGGATGGAAGTGGACAGATCACTTTCACTGCGCGTGCGCTCATTGAAATATTCATCGGTATCGTAACGAAGTGACAGCGAGTGCGCTGTGACTGTGTCACACGGTCATGTTGTGAGATACAGCACCAATTGTTTAGGATTTTCTGGATTATTGATTCAATATTTACTTATTTTACTTGCTTTGTACTCGAAGCATAATGTCAAATGTTTTCTAACGGACACGCGTACCTACTAATGTGGCTGTGTGGCATACCAAGGTACGTCCAAAAATCTTACACAAGTAGTCATTAACTTATTAATCTTTTTAGTCTCAGAGTCTCAGTTATATCGTTATTCTGTCGAAACAACGAGAAAAAATAAATAAAAAACCTGTTGGTTGGAGGTTGGACATTGAACTGAAATGAAAATGTAAATATTATTGTTTCTACAACCGCGAGTCTCCACCACCCAACTGGACGAGAAGGTGAATCATGAAATCCCTAAAACAAAGTGTTGGTACCTAGCTCAAAGTACATTGTGCATGTTTCTGTACGAAACGAACAAAGAAATGTGTAAAGTATGTCTTAGCGTGCCATCGCTCTTTGCATTGTTCACTTATCTTTGTTCCAACGCGTAGTTACGAAATAATATGTGCATTAATACTCCACATATAAGGCATATTATTATTTACTTAGCTTAACAACAGAACCTTGGACTTATAAATATTTCATGCGGTTTTATTAACACCATCTCAAAGTCGAGGAATCGGTCAAAGATTTGTTATGATGTTTCTGTAGTGCGAATTACAAGATTCAATAAATCGCGGTTTTGCAATAATCTGTCCTCTACGTATATTTGAGGTATACTTATGATCGATTTAATAATAGTACATTACTGCAGCGGCCAGCAACAGAGGCATTGATGGACGAATGTGTAAATGTGGTCCGAGGCGAAGCCGAGGCACACACACGTAAATCCATCAATGCCTAGTTGTGGCCAAGGCTTGTATAGTACTTTTCTCAAATAATGCGAGTAAATTAAAATCTATGATGCACACAAACAACAATATTTTTTCTCGCGTTGAAGAGTTGATTTGTTTTTTTTTTTAATAAACCGCTTTCTATTTGCAACCCAATTCGAAATATAAATAAAACCTTTGATCAGTTACCTCCTTGGTTGCCATGTTTCAGATTAAAAGATCGTTCCATTTTTAAATAACACGACAGATATGAGTTACTATGTAATTTATTTGGCCGCTAAACACGACAGATATGGATTTTCATACAACTTTTGCCTGCCGCTGGTCGCATGTATCTGGCCAGTGCAGCAATTTCGATTTATATCGAAGAAGGTTGTCAAAATAATGCTCAAATTTCCAAACATGTTTGAGAAAATAAATATAATTATCGTCAAGTACCAAAGAAAATATATCGATTTTACTACTGCATGACAAATATGTAGATATATTTAAATAGAAGTTAGCAAAACGTTGCGAACCTATTATACTAAACATATATATGCCATATGTAATGCATTGAATACTATTATATTTAATTACATTTGTACACAAACAAAACGTGTAGATTACGACACGTACTTAGTACTTCGATTGTAACTGTAATTGCAAACATTGAACAGGATCTAGCCTATCAGCGATTGTTTGTCTTATCAATATTGTACATAAAGTAATCTATCATTTGTAAGCAGATTACCTTTTATTAGTTTTAAAAGATTAATATAACTTCTTCCGATATTATATCATCTGTGGGTTAACGTTATCATGTTACTTTGCATGTTTCTAAAATTGTCACAGTCACTTTATGGGTGATTCGCGTCAATTTTATAATTCCATGTTTGAAAACCCCGAAAAGAAGGTCGGTATTTAAAGAGACAAACAAACGGTCTTTTACTTCCGGTAGTACGAATAAAGTCTATATGCCACGAAGCAAGGAAGTGTGTTTACTAATAAACACGAATTTACTACTTTACTACTCACATCACGATCGATCTAAAAGGTCGACACTGTTATGTGTCCTGCTGCTTTATGTATTAAGATGATTTGCTAAATTAATGTACATAGTTTGTTTACCAACCACGTAGTCGGCATCATGATTGTGAGAACTTATTGGTATCATTAAACCCGTGTGAATTGCCACTACCGCGTTCTTTAACACATTAATGCAATTGTAAACAGGTCAGAGCGAAATTAAATTGACAGACATTTACGTCTGCGAGTGTACATCTGTTATTAATTTTCTCAGTTCAATACACTGTTTGATAAATAAATCGAATCACAATAACTGAAACTGAAAGGTATTTTCGAAGTCCATGTAATATTAAACGTAAAGTGACGTTTAAGAATGTCACGTGTACTTGCAGCTGATTCTCTCCCAAACAATAGCGTAACGTAGATCATTAAGATAATCAATTGGAGGAAACTAATGCAGATTAACGTGTAATTGTAAGAAAATCTAAAGGAATTAGTCATTGTTGATTAATAATCATCGCCCACAAGGAAAACGTACTCACTCAGGGTTTCCTCTCAAGGGGCGTCACGTCCGAGGCTGTACATCACTCTGCAGATTGGAACGTGTTGGAACAGTACATAAACAGCCTTCCATCTTTTTCTTGATATATTTATGAGCCCTTGTTACTTTGACTTATTAAAAGAGAACAACTAAGTAACATGTAGCTATTAAATATCAAACGTTACGAAAATCAGAGCGGAAATTGGGCAAGCTCAGCGAGTCGTTGATTATAATGTATTAAACCTCTAGTACTACGTCGTAGTGCCATTTAGGACAACATAAACATTTTAGCTTAACTGAAGATCAATATTTTAGTTAAACATCCTTTGTCCGTTGGAGGAAATGGGTTTTCCTTTACGTTTGTTAAGGACGACGGTAAATACGAGACGGACGTTGGTAAACAGTTGATATCGTGGTTCCACTTGTTTGCTCCTCACTCCAGAGTATCGACCTTCGCGGTCAGCGCAGCCGCAACTGGGTCGTGATGTATTGAGAGATGGAGACTGTCTTAGGAATGCAATCCTCTCACTTTATATAACTACGCTGCGCAACTCGCTTTTCATTGCGTAGACTTACTTAGAAATACATCGAACCTACACGTGTATCTAATGACGTATGCTTAAGATTAATTAGTAAAATCCTGATAAATTTTCATTAATACTAGCTAGATGTAGTAACTACATAATTTTATTGCTCTAAATACGAATTCCTAAAGAATTAAAGATTATCTTTAGATCCCTTAGGCTTTTAAAATTAATGATAGCTCTGTTAAAAAATGGCGATAACAAGACCATATGTTCAGCACTGATGAATAATTTATTGTCTCTAGATTATGTCCTGTTTTTAATTTATTGCCGTTTATCACGAATATTTCTTACATGTAAGTATTTCCGGACTTTGTCGACGTGCTGCGGCTCATGTGCTATGAATCAATTTCGACAAATAGTTTTTCCTCCTATTGTCATTGATGAGACGGCATTTCTCCTTTTCTTTTTCTTTGTCTTTCTGTTTCGAATCAGGCTTAAGTCGATGCATATTGCATCTTGTGCACGTTAACATTAGTCAAAAATTACAGTAATAGTTTACAAACATAGTGCAATTTTATGACACTTAAACACAACATGACCTCGACCAATGACTGAACATTCATTAGGTATCATAAAAGGATTCATTATCTCTTTATTAATAAAGAACAAGAACATAAATCATTCAGTCAACTTGAAATGGCCAATGAGGAATCAAATTACTGACGAAGATATCTCTAGGATGCGTTGTAATTTATGCATTTGATATAGAAACATGCTTACGAATATGCCTGATCCCATAAATGGGAATACCGTGAGGCAGAGTAACGATAGACGCATACAAAACGTATTTAAGAACTGCGATTGCGCGGATCACTGACCGACGTCACCCAAGGCGGAACCGATGGTTGGTCTCACCGTCGCTTGCCAAGCCGCGGGCCATAGGGCGTAGGTTATCGACCATATTCGGTCACTCACCCACCAACTTCGCTAAATGACGTTTAATCGAGCTGATTACAATTACACATAACGATTTATTGTCTGTAGAAGGTCCACGTGTTATCTTTTCCATGTTGACATAATAATAACAATATAGAGTCGCTTATCAAGCCTCTTTAATATAAAGAACCTTCAAGTAAAATCGACTTCTATTCTTAGTAACAGTAGGTTACTTATCCAACAATATATTATAGGGTAAAAAGAAGAATTTCTTGCGGTTGTGTTGCGGTTATACAATCGACACTGATGCCTGTAGGCCAGATGTCAATCATTCCGCGAATATCCAGAAACTTCACGCTGTCGCTGAATAGAAAAACAGGCGAGATTCCCATCTGTCCTGTTTTCCCTCCTTTCTTTGGAAAAGAGATTTGTTAAAGTCTCCGGTAATCAACGTGCTGGGTTCCATAAGAATTACGATTAAATCTCTAGACCAGCTGAGTTGTTCGATGGCACCCATAACGTACTTCTAGTTTAAAGTTCTGAAGCACTTCTGCATCTTTACTCACATATACTTATCTCGTATTCCAATTTGTCCACAGACAATGGGTCTAACGCCAGCGTTCTCCAAGCGCCTGCTGACCTTCATCCAGGATGCCATGCCTCTCCGACTGAAGGAGGTGCACTTCGTGAAGCAGCCCATGATCTTCAACGTCGTATGGAATATGTTCAAGCCCTTCATCAGGGAAAAGCTGAAGAACAGAGTAAGTAGCATTCGCTTGGCTCAGTTATACATGAACTTGTAGCTTGGTTGAAAATCGAAATACAGTGAGTGTTTGGAGGAACCTTGCCCTTATCGTATGGATTGGTGATTGGTACTATACTACATTTGGCTCTTGTCGAATTGACACAAGATTTATTTTGGATCGTTTTTTTATCCTTGCCGTTTATGAATATTTTTACACAAATTTGTCTACCTTCTTGATTAAAACATACGGAAAACAAAACAAAGAAATTTAAAGTTCGTATTAAGTATAAGTCATCATTTTATCCTTATCACTTAGCTCTACTTAATATTCACGATGGAATTTTGAGTGGTTCCTCAAAGCTGCCAACAAAGCCAAGTTTGGTGAAGTACACTCAACTGTGCTAATTTGTACTGTGAATCCTTGTGACATTGAACAGGAAAGGACACTTATTGCTACTACGAGTATATTTTATTTAAATAGCACTTCAGTTATTGTAATTAAAAAAAATGCAAGAAATTAAACATTGTTGTTATCAGAAATAAAATTTACATTCACATTGTGTGCAGTTTCGTTGTCTTGCATTAGATACTTGCGATTTGGTGGTGGTATACCTACTCTTGACTAATCTCGACCGAGAGCGACCCAAGTCTCTTTCCAACAGACTTGGGTCGCTCAACGCCATCTAGTTTTAGTAAGAGGAAAGGTCTCTTCAATCTATTCGTTTGTGGAGTCGGTTGTTTGCCTATCTAAAATACTATACATAAACGGTTGCGTTTAGGAACCATTGTTTCTAGAATAAGCTCTTATCACGGAGACTATTTTTGGGGTCCAGTCAAAATTTCAACGGTTCGCAATATACAGAATTCAGCTACAGTTGTTCAACCGTAGTTTCAAATTCATCAATAATATCAAAGTTCTTGACCATGCTCTTCCTTCTTCCAGATTTTCTTCCACGGCTCCAAGATGTCGTCTCTCCACAAGCACATGTCGGCGACGCACCTGCCTGCCGACTACGGCGGCGAGCTGCCCGCCATCGACTACTCGGGCGCCGAGTGGTACCCCGTCATCAACGACGTCTTGCCGCATATCAACAACTGGAACACCTACGGGTTCGCCAAGAAAGCATAGGCAGTACATCTAGTAGTAGACATGTCAACTTGTGACTGCAATCCGTGGGCAGAAGATTTCAGATCAGTTTTTTAGTACAACTTATTTATAGCCTTTTTGATTAGAGATGGTGTTATTTTCCTCTTCTGAAATTGTCGCAAAATAATCTTATAATCCATTTGTTCTCTAATGCATTTCTTCTTCTTAAAAGCATCAATCATTTCTAGTAAATAACGTTTAGCAGAGCACACCTGTTTATACTATTCTCAATGTAATTTAGTTTTAGGATTTCTTTAAGACTTAAACAAAGTGAAGTACGAGTTCGAATAGCCGTTGTTCTAAGTTCTGGCTGGGTATGGTGGTGAGTAGTGGTGGGGTAATCGTTAGGTAATGCCATGTGCCCGAGCACCACTAGTATAATACTTGAGCTCTTCCATAATCAGGGTTCTTTGTTATGTAAGTATAGATTTACCAAATTTAGAATTAAAATGGAGAAATTCAAAGGAGACGCGATAGTGGTAGCTTAACATAGTTCCAAAAATAAAGAGTGTGAGTGAATGATTAACAAATATTATGTGATAAATATTGACAATAATGTAAGGCTGTAATATTAAGGCTTTATGTTAACTAAACGACACAGGCTAGATAGCTACGCTTGAGCAATCAATCGCTAGTATGTTTCATCTATGCAGGTTTTAGGTAATTTTTATATGACTGTGCAACGACTTGATGGTGCATTGTTGTTTGTTGTATTTAGAATAATTATTTGTATGTGGTTCATTTATTTCCATGGGGATGTGAGCGAATTTCATGACATGTTTGTAGGAAAACTTTGCAACGTTCGCAGAGTTTATATTTATTTAGATGTAGGAAAGGAATATGTTCCCGTTGATTGTGCACAACTCGCATGTCGATAAGGCTGTGACTGATGACGTACGGTGCCAGTTCTGACCATGTAATCACCAAATGTAGTGTGACTCAACATTTACTGTACGTTTCATAATATTTTAAGACATTTATTGATGAATGATGTAAAAAAAAACAGTACACTTTCTTTTGTAATATATTAAATTCAATTTCTAAGTTACAATTTTCAGGGATATGTAATTTTTGAAAATAAACAGAAGAAATGATGATGCACCGAATAGCATTTCGTCGCATTTATCTATCTGATTGCGAATGATAAGTTCCTGGAGAATGTTTTATAGTTCAAATGCGGAGTGTCTATTATTGTGTGATCCAATGATTACATATCCATATTTCTTAGTTGTCGCAGGGGTGCACGTTCAGCCTCTAGGAAAGTGTTGCTATCTTTAAATATAATTAATACTTTTGATCATTCAATGAATTACTAGTAATTAAGTGTAAGTAATGTTTCTTGCGATATTTCGGAATGTCTTCGAGAAAAATGTGACGTTGTGTGTATGTCTGTACCATGGAAATGGTTTCTCTTGTGATGCCTAATGTGCCTTTAGTAGACGCATTCCAAACATTATTTTTGTATTGTTTTTAAAGTTTTGTAATACTTTTATTGTACGAAAGATGATAATACCTGATTTGCTCAATATACATATGTTTGATACGAAATGCATCCAATTCCTTATGCGTTTCGTTTAGGTATTAATAAATAAAATTGTAAAATTAATTCTTGCGTTTTAATTGAGTTTCATTTATCTGCTAGGTTAGGTCTACACCCCCACACACACACACACCGCATTCTGTCTAAAGACGACACAATTTAATTCAGTTCCTGTACCATAAACTGTATGGGTACATCGATTGGGAAAATATAATTAGGGCATGCTTTCAAAGCTACCTTTGCCCAAGCAAGCCGTTGGCACCTACACGCTGGAAAGTACTAAGCTGCTCGATGAAGTTGCTAAGTGGAAAAAAGTTTTCATGTACATAATTTTAAAACTATGTACTCCTTTAATTGGTGGTCGCTTAAATAGACGAGGTTCTGGACACGGACCACCTCAATACAAATACGAACTGAAATATCTGTCGGTATCCTCGTACGGAGCCGCGTCCGCAATCCGTTCACGTACCGGTTCAACCGATCCTGAAATAAGCCAAACGGCCAATGCCGCGGTTCCACAGTCAAGAATACGGCAACATAATATTTAATAAGTAACTTTGATAGCGGATAACGACGATATAGTACTGGTAATTACAGAACGGCGCACTGTTCAATGCTATTTTTACATCACCATGAGGACCGTGAGATAAACACCACGGAAACCGTCGCAACGGATGCTCGATGCGATAACTTCTGGCCAACATAGTGCACAGTAGTTTGTTCTTTTTTAAGATTATTCGTAGGAACTTACTCCATACTGGAGGAATTAAAGATCAACGAACGCTTCACCATATTTTTATATCTAATTGTGCTCTATTTCGTGACCTTGATTTCATGAGAAGACCCACTGACTATCTGGAAAGAGATCAGGGAGAATTTCAAAAAAGTGGATCTGTCCTATTCACCGTTCTATGGAGCTTTTCAGGTAGCTTATAGAGTGTCCCAGGACCAACTTATTTAATGCCAAGCTAGGACAAGACATCAAAAAGACGTGTTGCGATTCTCAGCATTGAGTGACTTAAAAAGCTCCTGTCCTGTCACTTTTCAAAAGAACAGCCGTTAATAGAAATAAGAGTAAAAAGTCGGTTAAGGAAATATTTGCCACATGTGTGTGTGTGTGTGTGTGTATTGCCATTATGTTCTATACTATGTATAATCTTTAGATTATGGCACACTTTGAAGTTGATATAAAGCAACTCGTCAACGATGTGTAATGTTTAGAGCTAGAAATATAAAGTCTTGTTGTAAACGTAGACAAGGAGTCTACCTGGTAAAGTTTAGGTACAAAAGTAAAGACGAGCTTGGCCTATGGTGGTTTCATACGCAAAGGTCAGATTGTTTAAAATGTGTATTTATATTTTTCGTTGCAGTCGTGTAGTAAGATGTCACAAATTAATAACGGTTGCAGCACCTGACAGTCTTCACCTGATTTTATTTTAAATAGAGTGGTTCAGCTCTTGAAACATAATTACATCATTCTGTGGTTGGCTTGCGCAGGCACACATGCACAAGTCTCTCTCTGGACTGTAATGCTTATGGCATTGATAAAATAGCAGCGATAATGTAAGTCGCTGTTTTATTATAATATGGATAGGTAGTAGGTAGTACACTCTCTACACATTATTCATCTGCCTAGCCTTTTCCCAACTAGCATGGAGTCGACTTCCAGTCTATCCTGATGCGACTGAATACCAGCATTTTACATAGAACGACTGACTATATTATATGAACTCAGTTAGTACTGGTTAATACGATATCCCTTGGGCACAGATAATACTTATAATACTTCGTCCTTGGGTAAGGCGGTTGTCAGATTTTCGGGCCACTGACTCTCTATCTATAACGACTGTCAAAGATCTGCAAATGACAGCTGAAACCAAGTGCTTACCATGCTTTCGGAGGCACGGAGGAAACTCCGTTTGTAATGTGTGGTCACCCCTCCACCGACGAACCTAGGCAAGCGCGGCTTAACCTGAAAATTATAAATAATAATAAATAAATATCGCTGGACATTACACACAGCGCCATCTAGTGCCACACTAAGCAACGAGGCTTGTGTCGTGGACACCAGATAGCTGAGATAGCTGATATAGTACATAGATACTTTTTGTTTGTAAATACATACTTATTATACATATAAACATCCACGACTCGGAAACAAATGCCCATGCTCATCACACAAACATTTGCTCCGACCGGGATTCGAACCCGGGACCCTAAGAACGTAAGGCAGCCTCACTACCGCTGCGCTATTCGGGTCATCATTTAAACCCGATAAGATCAATTAACCCGACTAGAAGTAAACTCTTTATACATTATCATGAAACTTGCAAAGTCGAGGTCGGGTTGTAGGTAGTCCACGATGGTTTGCAATAGTTAGATTAGAAAACAAGTGAGCTTTCTTTTCCCGGAAGTCACTTGATTGAAGAATATTAGTCGGTACTGCAACTTAATAGAGTTTGTATGATTTTAAATAATTTTAAATGTTAAGTAGGTACAGTATCTTTATGTCATAATGAATACGCAGGTATCACGAGAATTCGTGGGTTATACAAAAATACACCTGTACGTACATATTTTATACACGTGGACTCCATTCCACCCCAGCAGTAAACGGTTGCGTGACTTGGGTGAATTTGTTATCGTGTCATTGCGAACCATGATTGGTTACTTTGCGAAATTGCTCAAAAATTGTTTTCTATTTTTAGTTTTCTCTCGACGTAATGTTTTTATTTAGTTTTTAGGGTTCCGTACCCGAAGAGTAACCAACGAGACCTTATTACTTAGCCTTCGCTGTCCGTCCGTCTGTCTTTTTTATAAATAAATATCGCTGGACATTACGCACACTGCCATCTAGTGCCATTCTAAGCAACGAGGCTTGTGTCGTGGACACCAGATAGTTGATATACTACATAGATACTTTTTGTTTGTAAATACATACTTATTATACAATTTATACATATAAACATCCATGACTCGGAAACAAATGTCTATGCTCATTACACAAACATTTGCTCCTACCGGGATTTGAGGCACCCTCACTACCGCTGTGCCATTCGGGTCGTCACATCGTCATTTCGCGAGCTACACTAACGCATCCTCCTTCAAAAAACAAGATTTCGTTGTTAGTTCTGACTATTGCCACCCCCATAAAACTAGGATATAATAACTAGACGTTTTATCCAAAGAGTCTTTCACAGAGCATCTACCTATATATCTTTTTATCTACCAAGAATAAATATTATGACGGTTTGACATAATACTCTTCGCAAAACTAGGCAAACGTCATTATATTCCGTTCAATTCCGTTTGGTTTATGTATTCTACTCTTTGATTATATTTCTGTTTTATATTAGCTTACGTTTTTATGTAAATTAGCTTTTTACTTGAGATAACCATTTCAGTAACAATAGTTGGCATTGTGTCCAACGGAAGAGCACCTTTTTGCTTTGGCGCCTAAGCATATGGCCTACATCCCATAAATAAGGATTCTTATTGTAAGGATTATAGAAGTAGGTACCTGTTACTGCTAGCCTGCGCCATCCTTCTACTGAGAAAAGGTCAATGTGGATGATTGTTTTGTCCAGCTCATACCTCTATCTTCTACAAGGTCTGCCGCGACGTCTTCTGGCTGTGTCAGAGCTCCACATAGTAGCTATTTTGACCCACAGCTCATTGGGCAGATGGCAGACGCGGTTAGCCCAGTCCCCGTATTTACATTAAGTTTATTTTACTGGTTATTATTTTCCACTTACACACTCCTGTCGTTATTATTATCATGCGGTAAATATCAACAAGTATGCCAAAACATGCGGTATATTTTAGCCTAGGCGTTTAGTCCATTGCGGTGCAGCCCGTAGTAGGTACTTTCAATAGGTTCCTGGTTGAGTTCAAGCGAGTTAAATATATGATAATCTCTACAATGAAACAAATACATAACATACTACGATTAAATAGTAACTGTAAATGAATCCTTTAGTCTATGTTTTAGTATAAGACTGCTTTATATAGAAACGCTCAGATAGCCTTGAAAAGGAATGTGGTTATCCAGGTATCTACTTAATTTATGGTTTATTATGTGTTTTAAGTACTTTTGTGTCCATGTAAACAGCGGGACATTTGTTTCAGAGAACATCTTCAATAATAAAAGGAAATCTAGGAAATAGTGAACACCAAATGTTCTAAGCACCAACATATTTTTGTTTAAATATGTTTTAAACGTTTTAGTGCATTGAGAATAAGCATTTGTTTAGAGCACAAGTGAATGGCGCCGCCAGCATTACATGGCGTGGTGGTGGGATACCGTTAAGATGGGCTTACAATGGCCTCTCCAATAAGCACAATATCGCGGCAGCCGGTGCGCGCACGTTCGTGCTTACCTCTATAAAATATATACAACTTTTAATCACCGATTCAAACGCTTCGGGAACTTAGACGCGAGCGCTACATACACAAAGTATATTTTGTGTTAGCAGTGATAACTAATTACTTTAATCTCTTGCGCGTATAGAAACTAAAAACTGTGTCGATTGTTCGGCTGATGACGTTCTGCTGACTCGCATTATAAGTCAGACGTGGATTATCTGCTAACACCAACGACAGTGCAAAGGCAGCGATTTTTAAGAAGATAATTATTTTATTTATAGTGCAAATAAAAACATAAACATGGAAATACAGTTCGGATCTGATGGCGTCCCATTTGTGACATGGGGTGACAACAAAATAATGCTGGAGCTTAACCCGATAGACGACGTAGTTAGTAAGGAAAAAGCTGAGAAAGAATTGAGAGAAACTCCGGAAGTGGTCGAGCAAGCTCTGATAGAGTTACGACAACTTTTAAAAAGTGAGTTAACAAACTTATTTAATCTTTATTTAGTTTGTATTCTATATTTACATTCAGAAAAGTAATTATTTATGTTAGGAAAACTTGCATTTATTACTGTGTATCTGTAGATATGATTATCACGTTGATTACTTATTATCAACATGTGTTAGCTATCTCTTGGGTAATTAACACAAATAAAAACCAAATTGTTATGAACTTTTGGGAGCAATTGGGTTCTTTATTCTGATTATTCACAAGGTCACCTGGGTCTAATAAATAACTGCCTACAACTTGTAAATAAATCTAAGCGCATGCTAAAGAAAAGTAGGTCATAAGAACGTCAGTAAAAGTGAATATCGACAATTTTAATAGTTTTATCAAGTAAGTAAGTAGTTTAACTAATTTTAACATTTCGTTTCTCTGTAATACGATTGAATTTTGATTGATAATATTATCTTAGTTTATATTCTTAACTTTATAGTGAGTTGAACCAACTTACTTAGGTAATCAACACCGTAAAACAAAAATCCGGAATTCTAAAACCTGAGTCACTGTAGGTAAGTGTAGCGAGAGTTTGCGTAATTTCAAAGTGCACGCATGTATAAAACGAAAGTTTGTATTAAAATGAGATTTTAATGCTTTCATTACTTTCCCTTTCACATCTCGAACAGAAATGTTATAAAAACTAAACGAGAACGTACCATGAGACGTCAAATGCAGAGCAGACAAAAAGTAGGAAAATTTACCAAGTCGATTAAAATTATAAATACATAATGTGGCTACTACTTGGTACTTTACCTATTCGTTTCTGTTTTGCATACATAACGAATGCTAAATCACTACATATTATAAAACAAAGTCCTCCGCCGCGTCTGTCTGTCTGTCTGTTCGCGATAAACTCAAAAACTATGGTACCGATTTTCATGCTGTTTTCACCAATGGATAGAGTGGTTCTTGAAAAAGGTTTTAGTATAATTTGTCAAGTTTTTGTAACATTGGCTAAAATATTATATTGATATTTGTTGGATGTGTCGTATGTGTTAGCCGTGTGGTATCCGGCAGAGTAGAATAAAACCAACCCATTACACTCACGGGTGTCGTATAAGGCGACTAATGTCTGAGGCAGAACACCTTGCGCCTCTGTAGACCAGAGAATAGCCAGCAGCGTTTTCTGTTAGTCTTTCATCACTGCGATCTCCAATCCACCTACCAAGCGTGGAGATTACAACAAATTCCTCCCATCATGGGAGAGGCTTATGTCCAGCAGTGGACGTTATGGGCCGTTGTTATTGTTGTGTCGGAAAAAAATAAGCCGTCTGGGAGCTCTACTTTTGGTCGCGATAACCGACATCCACGCGGGGGAAGCCGCGGGCAATAGCTAGTCAAAAATAAAAATGATTTACTTTTGCAGGAATCACAGATATATTTGCGACAGAAGATTGTTTTTCTATTATAAGTACATGACATTTTTAACACTGCCATAAAACATCACAATTATTATCATATTCTCCTCGTTTGTTTTATTTGTCGAATACACAAAAAATCTTAAAAAATATAACGTCATCATTGTGTTATGCACTTTATGATTTTCATTCTAGTGGTGTAGTGGTCGCAAGCGCGACTTCTGAGCATGTGGTCCTGTTTTCGATTCCCAGGTCGGGCAAAGTGTAAAAGTAAGTAAGAGTGAGTAAGTGAGTAAGTAAGTCGGGTTGAAATTCAGTAGCAGCAACGGAGTCTAGATCTGTGCACAGTTGATGGCATTAGGCTCGCCCTCTATTACATGGGACATAAATGTAACTTGGAAACGTGCGTGTACTATTAGGGTACACCGCTGCCTATTAACCCTTAGGGGATTACAGGCGTGTGTTTTATGATGTACTTGCATGTATTGTAAAGTAACTAATTGTTTATCCTTATGATAGCTGAACCACTAGCAATATTTGTATATATTACGGGTTAAACTCTTCCCGTAGGTAAACCAGATATCGCCGTTTTCAAGAACTCGACGCTAGTTTACAAAACTTGAAAGTACTAAGAACACTATTTTAGGAACACTAGTTTATAATGAACACTGGTAAACAATGCTCAGTGCAGTTTTAGTGAAATTAGCGAATCGTCTGGGTTGAAGGAGCAAGATTTCTCTTTGTTCTTAATGGTCTCTCATATTTCACAATAGATATTAAAGTGGTATATCATTTTAGATTATTCTACCTTCTTATATAGTCGTTAGTTTGCAATTTGCAAGATTTTTTTGCAAAACAGAAAAAACAAATACATTTTTGTAGTGTCTTCGGATTAAACGTTCGTCTGAGGCTTCTAGTCAGACGCCGGTGAGAAGCGCCGCCGTAGAAGCCACTTATCATGCCGCGTAGCACAGCCGTAGGAGCCGCGTGGTATGAACGTTAGAGCCGCGTAGCGCCGTCGTAAAAACTTCGTAGCATAGCCGTAGCTGATACGTAGCGCCGCTGCAGATGTTTCGTAGCACGGCCGTAAGAGGTGCGTAGCACCGCCGTAGACGTCGTGCAGCGTAGAGGCGTGAATTCCGTACAAATGCTAATGTCATAGTTTTGATACGGCTTCATTTTGTCGACCCAAGCAAATGGGGAAATTGAAATAGCTAGGATTGAGGTAATGTGCAGCTTTGGTTAACATAAATTAACACGTCGGTGAACTCTCTGTAAATATGCTCTATTTGGATGAAGTCTTCGTATATAAAATAAAAAATAATAATGTTTTACAACATTGGGAATAGGATCCATTTCCGTACAAATGCTAATGTCATAGTTTTGATACGGCTGCATTTTGTCGACCCAAGCAAATGGGGAAATTGAAATAGCTAGGATTGAGGTAATGTGCAGCTTTGGTTAACATAAATTAACACGTCGGTGAACTCTCTGTAGATATGCTCCATTTGGATGAAGTCTTCGTATATAAAATGAAACATATTAATGTTTTACAACATTGGGAATAGGATCCATCTATAATTACCTAAATCGCTGCTCAATTTAACAGATACTTTCTGACTTTTAATAACCAGTTCGTGCTTGTGTTCAATCATAGGTAGATATTTATATTGATTACACACAAGCTGTACGCAACTTTCAATATCTTATATCAAAGGTTTACATTATTGTAGTTTTATGAGCTTGTGTCAAATTCTAGCTTAGTTTATTATTAAATAATGGTTGATGAAGCATTTTCAAAGTGACTTTGCCATTTTGTGTAAATTTAACTGTTTGACGTCTATATTTAAATACGTATATATTTTACACATTATATAACTAGCCTCCATTATATAAGAGATTCAAAACTTGTTTTTATGTAAAACAAGTTCACAATAGGTAAGGTAGAACCAGTTCAAAAAAAAATAAACAGACTCATTCATAGGCATGACTCCGCATGACCAGCATGGTTGCCTACTTAATTTGTTTTTGTCCGACTTGAACAGGTAATTTGGCAAATGTTTTATTACGGACCAATCATTAAACACGTAGTTTTGACTGCAGCCATTTAATAAAACCTAGAGCTGTTGAAAAAACTGCTAAATAATAATAATGTGTTAGTGTCAAGTTTCGTGCTGTCCTCATAAATAAAAACATGTCCGAGTTAATCTTTCAGACATCTAAACTATCTAATTGTAACCACAATTAGATAGTTTACATGTAGCTTACATGTAGGTACTGTATTCAATTCTAATGTTAATTGATATCTTAGTAGGCTTCAGCCGTTTCCTGCAGCCTTGGTTGTCAATTATTTTTATTGTTTCAGCTTCTTAAAAGAACAAGGTTGATTCAATTTGAAATCTGCACACATATCAAGTTGAGATTATTTTGGAACAAAAGCAATCTTAAATTATCTATTTTTACGTGTATAAGTTTCAAATACGAACGTCTCAATTAAAACGCTTGGGGCCTTGTAGCAGGTGCCTGGATGCGAATGTTTGGCAATCGAATCAATTGAATGCTGGTCATTCACTTCGTTCACAGAGCTGAGACAACTCTGCTTGCCCAGCGATTTTGAGCTCTGTGAAATCGATGGGAGCTCGGTAGGATCTTCGGTTTATTATGTCAAACGACATTGACTCTGAACGTAATATACGACTTTGTACGTAACCTTTTAGGTCTTCAACTCTTGTCATTCGTCTTATTTCATTGGCTAAAATTTTCACATAATTAATAGGGAAACCGATAATACAAACAAAAATAATATGACTAAGTAAGTACCGTTCTTGATTGCAGTCTTACACCCGTATCTATAAACAAGTCAAAATGTGTTTTTCAGTAAAAGGAATTATTTAAGATACGATCTATTCTGTAGTAATTGCTTGAAGTTAGAACTGTCAAAATTTAGAATTCTTAGCCTTGCTTTCTTTGACGGTTCTTACTTCGTTTAAATTATAGTCTATTGCATAGGAATATTTGCATAAAAGTTATGACTTGAACTAAAGTAATTACACAAGAACGTGGAGCTTGGCACAAGCAAAGAGAGGCCTTTACCTAGCATTGGGTGAAGTCGGGATTTGGGTGATGATGGATCAAGTAATTACTTTAACTTGACTTTAGATACCAGGGTTAGTGAAACTAAAAAACTGGCCAAGAGCGAGTCGGACTCGCACACCGAGGGTTCTGCACAAACTTTATTGAATGAAAGGTAAATTGCGGTTTACGATATATGACGTTTTAAAAAAAATAGATCTCGTTCAAACCAAATTTCGGTGGAAGTTTACATGATATACATCATATATTTTCTCAGTTTTATCATTCTCTTAAGTTACAGGGGGGGGGACACATTTTACCACTTTGGAAGTGTCTCTCGCGCAAAATATTCAGTTTAGAAAAAAAATATACTAGAAACCTCAATATCATTTTTGAAGACCTATCCATAGATACTCCACACGTAAGGGTTTGATGAAAAAAAAAAGTGTGTTTCAGTAACAAAAACTATAAATTTTGGGGGTTCCCCATACTTAGAAGTATGGGCAACCCCCAAAATTTATTGTTTTTTTTCTATTTTTGTGTGAAAATCTTAATGCGGTTCACAGAATACATCTACTTACCAAGTTTCAACAGCATATTTCTTAGTAATATTTTTTTTCATAGTTCTTAGTTTCGGAAAAAAGTGGCTATGACATACGGACGGACAGACATGACGAATCCATAAGGGTTCCGTTTTTTGCCACTTGGCTACGGAACCTAATAAAAAAAGGAATGATCTGACCTACTTTCTGTTTTATAAACAAATTAAGTAATGTGATTCAAGTTATCACGCAACATACATACAACGTGAATCGTCTTTATCATTGAAAAGGACTGGTTCCGCGATTTCTAATTATCGCGCATTACTTAACAGTGGATTAGGAAAGTTACTTGTATTGAGCAGACATGCTTCAGTGACCAGAAATAAAATAACGTTAATGAATCGATGGCACTCTATTAAATAAAGCAACTCTTGATTTTTTGTAAATAGTAAGATAAGATTAATTAATCTTTAGATGTTTTTGCATGTATTAATATAGCCGTATCTTGCGGTTGATAAATTTGTATTAATAGTAATGGTAGCATATGTTTACTATATGTTATCTCAAACTCCATGCCTTCTTTATGAACCAAAGCAGTAGGAATCCCCGCAGACTGCAGCAGCTAGTCTCTTGCCCTTGAACTTGTTGCTGATTCAGTTGCTTTATGACATCAAACTGGTCAATCCTGCATAAATATAGGTCATAACTAAGTCGTAAGTTCCTTCCAAAATTTATTTTAAGCTGACAGATGGCGTATAAAGTACTACATAGTTGATTTTTCTGAATTTACAGGAGATTTTTTAGGCTAATTGTAACGATACCATAATCTTTTTTTTTCAGAGGAACCATCCCTTTACGTTCCCCTCGAGAAAGACGATTACCTTCTGAAGTTCCTCAGGCCATGCAAGTTCTATCCTGAAAGTGCTTTTAAAAAGGTTTGTATTTAAATATTTTAGTGTGTTTGTGTTACCGGTCATACCCGGTCTCAGTTCACTCGCTTCACTCCCTTTCTAGACCCCGCCATCCCCTTCGAACCTTACCTGTCCGAGGCGGGGTGCTCAAAGTCCCGAGCTCGCTTCGCTTGCTATTTTTGACCTGACCTAGGGTAAACTAATTTGGCCTGATTTCGGGTTTGGCCAGAATTTGGCTTAAGACAAACTAGCTAGGCCTGAAATTGGGGTTTGGCCGGTATAACATACATATATTCTACATACAGACTTATATTTATTTGTTTACATTATATGACACACTTTGGTGAATAGTTTATGCCGTACAAAACACTTAACACTGATGGACGGAATTGTGATGACCGCTATATTTAAATAACAATTTAATACTATTACTATGTACATTTATATGACGGTATTTGTTTGAATAGGTCATGGTAATATGCCCAATTACAATACATATATTTTTATTGTTTGTTTGACGTATGCGTTCCTACTTTCTAGTGACTGTAGTGCCTTCAAGTATCCATCAACGTGTATAATTATTTACTACCTACTTAAATGATTTTGTAATAATTTAATTGTTGGCCTAGTGGTCGCAATTGTGACTGCTGAGAATGGTGTCCTGGGTTCAATTCCCGGTTAGGGAACATTGTTATTGGGCTTGTTTTCCATCAAGAATGTCTCAGTAGCAGCCGCGGAGTCTGGATTCGTGTGCAGTTGGTGGCAATAGGCTCGCCCCCTATTACATGGGACTTAAACATAACTGGTGAAATGTGGGTGTGCTCTTGGGTTGGGTGCAACTCTGCCTGATCCTTCGGGGATTAGAGACGTGATGTTTTGTAATACTAATGACCCGCCCCAGCTTCCCATGGAAGACATGCCATGATGGCATGCCAAAACATCGAGATCTAGGCTCCTAAAACTTGGAAGATGTAACTACAGAAAGACACGAAAACCGACTTTAATTTATTGTGTATAGATACCATTTTTGTTCTAATTTTAGATACAAGCATACTACAAGTTCCGGTTGGCGCATGCGGACTACTGTCGTGATCTGCTGCCATCGGCCATTCGGGCGCCATTCGAGCATTCAATTGTGTCCATCTTGGCGCCTCGGGATCAGCATGGCCGTCGCATAATTTTAGTTGAATCTGGAGGTTGGTATATTATTTCACTTATTTTCAAATTATCGTATTCTATTATCTCCTACAACGTGCATATCCCAAAAAATTGAATTAAGAATCCAGAAGACAGTTTTGAAATAACACGTTTGAATATTCACCCTAAGGTAGAAAATGCCCAAGGCCTTTGTACACTAAGTGCATAAAGTTTTAATGAATAAATAAATATTGTTGTGATTGCCTATGATTCAAGATCGTTAAATTACCCGTTCTTAACAGTCAGATCACAAATATTTTGTTTCTGATCCATGTTTAAAACGTGTACGAAATCTCGGGCAGAAGAATTTAAGAATCAATTTGGGACCAGTTTTTGAATACCTAAATGGTGTGGTTAGTACCTAAGTCCTAAATGTATTCTTTAAGCTAAGCCCAAATTTGCGGTTTACCACTTATGATTGCGCAGCAATTTCCATACTTTAGTATGAGTAATCATAAACTATCTGCTTGTCAACGGTTCAGGTAAAGAGCCATCATAGCACAGTTTCGTTAGCTATTTCTATTAGATGGGTAGACTAAGTTACTTACAAACAGTATAAATAAAAAGCTATCCAAATTAGTTTGAAGCAAGTCTACAAAATTAACGACTTTCTGATAATTATATGAATTTAATGAATACATCCGTGCAAGTACGTAGGAATCGATTCGACAAATCTGACAGTCATTCTCGACAAAATGAGTTTATAACAAAGATAAAAACTCATTTTGTCGAGAATAACTGTCAGATTTATCGAATCGATTCCTTCGTACTTGCACTGCAGGTCTTGTTTGTAATACAAAACTGCATTAAGCCGTCGAAGAGTCGTAAGTGTCAATTATTATGGTAGGTCGGATGCGTGCGCGCATCATCGCGACATAAGTACATATTTTAAATACGCCTTGAGAATCTTTAATTGTCGTTTAGTTCCCATCACTTCAATCATAATTATGTTATTATTTGTTATTGTTTCTGAGAGATGTTTGTTACTATGTAATGTTGGTACTACCTTGTTAGTCTCGCGGTCTAGACTACTTACTGCGCATGAGGACCTGGGTTCGATTCCTGGGTCGAATCAAGTGATATTGGATTTTTTCATCAGGAAAAAATCCAATATCACTTGCTTTGCAGTAGCAGCCACGGAAACTGGATTTGTGCCCAGTGGATGGCGATAGGCTCCTAACCTATTACAAAGAACTTAAACATAACTGGTGAAATATGGGTGTCCTATTAGGTTCACCTCTCTCTGCCTCACACTTCGGGGATTACAGGCGTGATGTTAAGTAATGTAATGTTAAGTTTCGAAAGGATATATTATTGACTTGCAGCGTTCGTGATCTAAGACTATATTATCTAGGGCGCGAATGGTATGTGCGCATGAAATTGATACTTTGTACTTCGATTCTAAGTATTGATGAAATAGTGCGTGAAGTAAGGCCAGAACTATTTATTCATAATAATTAAGGTGTGTTAAATAAAAACACGTTAAATCTATTTATATTGTAACATTGTTCAGTGATATTTCCTTATTTATCTAAGCTAGGTTTGAGGAGTTAAGTATGTGCCTAGAGATATATCATTTGTTTTAATGTTTAGTAAATTATAAACGGGTTCCAACTTTGTCGTTTGAATTTAAATGATTTTAGATTTTCTTAAACACGTCAATCATTTTTTTGTTAGACGTTTTGATAATAATTCGTGAAAAAAATAACACATTATTAAAAACTTCCTGCTATTATTCAAACTTAAAGTCTAAAAGTATTTTAATAAATTCCTAGCATAGATATACTGAAAAAGTCATTTAATTTTTCAGGTTGACCTACGATACTAACCTGTCCGCCACGGCTGTACTAACAAAATCTCTTCATTCATTTCTTGCAATAATAAGAATTCGATTGGCTTAGAATTATTTGTTTGATAAGTAAAAACTACGCATTTTCATTGTAGTTTATTAGACACGTGTTTACTTTGAATAATGGAAAAACTTTATTTTATTATTGACGCAAATTAGAGAAAAAATGAACTTTGACGTTTGCCTAATTTGGGGTTATTAACTTATTCGTTTTTACATAACCTGATGATCCAACCGAGTTGACGGGTTAGAACGTATGTTGTAATGCAAACGTGACTGTATATTTTATGTTATCTTGGTATTTTTCCAGAGAGATGGAACCCACAAGAGGTGTCCCTCAAGGATGTGTTCCGAGGCATCCAGGTGGGGCTGGAGGGGGCGATGGCAGAGCCCAGGACTCAGATCTGCGGCGTCATCAGCGTGTTCGACATGAAGGGCCTCTCATTCAAGCACATCATGCAGTTCACGCCGTCTTATGCTAAGATGGTGCTTGATTGGATACAAGTAAGTTGAAACTAAAATTCTATTAAATACCTTGTAGGTAAATGAATACATGTCTAATAGACAGATTCGTTATCGCAATTCGATCTTGACATGTAACCCCCGCAATAATAGTTTTGACGTCACTTGTCGTGATGTGAATTTCGAATCTATGTATATTCGTGTCCAGGATATACTGATTTCTGAAAAGGTTTTAGTAGACAATTTTTGCGCAGACCAGGTAGGTAGGTACTTTTTATTTCGAGGGCCCAATGAATAATGAACACCTGCATATTTTATCGGTAATCTATCTTAAGTAGCCCGATAGTTAGTTATCTACTTTTAATTCTATAATTATGATCAAGGACAGTCAAAGGTCACAATAATTATAATAGTTTAATTGTAGACAGGAAATCAAAACGCTTTGGTTCGGAGTGTTTCAAAAGTTTTCAAACACCAAACTAATGCCATGTGCATTTAACATTACAATATCAGTTAGTATGTATTAGTCTGCAAAGAAACAATAAAATAAATAGTTAAGTCATTGAAAATAACATAGACGTTGATATTCTTCACACACGCTTAACACATCCGTAGTCTTTGTTACCCAGTTGAACTAAGGATGTAGTAGCGTTATTTACAGGGTAATTATTTTTGCCTAACATTCAGCGCGAAACGCAATTACATCAATTATATCTGTTCGTATCAACTATATAAAACTTTATTAGGTATAATATTGCTGGTCGAACGGAGGCCGTTCACCCGTAGTGCGATACATTACGCAATGAAGGCAACACGTGAAGTGGGCTAGCAGACAACTACCTGTTTGACCAGTTTACCGCATTTCTAGGTCATGTTGCTATAGATTTTATTTGAGAATTTGGAAAGTAGTTCTGTGTTGTTGTTCAATTTAGATCAGTTATTTTTTCTCTTTCCATTTTTTAGGGTTCTCGCTCCATGTAAAATACCTACCGGTATTCAGCTGCATCCGGCTAGACTGGTAGCCGACCACAACAGAGTTGGGAAAAGGCTAGGCAGATGATGATGTGTTAGTAATGGTTTATCATCAGCCTATTAATATTCCCACTGCTGGGACACAGGCCTCCTCTCTATGAGAAGGAATGGGCTATAATCTACCACGTGGGCCCAGTGCGGATTGGTAGATGTAACATGTCTTCGAATTTTTGGTTCTAGGACATGCCGGTTTCCTTACGATGTTTTCCTTCACCGTTTTGAGAGCAGTGGTGATGATAGTACATTATGGTACAAGTGTGTAATGTTGGTGATTACCGCTGAGGCGCGATTGAAACCCGAGCCGCCAGGCGAGGGTCTTAAGAGAGCCGAGGACGGTAATCATCAATACACACGTGCCTACGACGTTTTTCAACACACTTGTGAAGAAAATAATACAAAAAAATCATTTAGATAATAGATATTTGTCCTTGGAGTTTTCAGGTAGTAAACTTTCCATAACGTTAAGGGCTTCACATCTTATATCGGGCGGTGTACAATATACATCATTTTCTTCATAACTAGTACTTGTAGAATTTTTTATTCATAAATAACTATAATTTCAACAGTGAAAACGAGTAATGAAAAGTTTTTCGCAATGGCGGGAAAATTTAATCAGTTTTCCTATGCGCGCGCATCTAACAATGGCGATCAGCCATAGACTAAAATAATGAGGTTTGTTTTTTTGGCTTTTCGCGGATAGCGAATCCACGTACAAAATGGGGAATTCAAAGTTTTCTTTATTACAGAAAAAAAACAAAAGTTACATTTCAGTGAAATGAGCAAGCAATAGGTACATTAATTTATTTGTACTATTGAAAACGATTTTTTATATAGAAACTTTTGTAGGAACAAAGCAACAGGCACCTCAACCAAAAAAAAAATACTATAACTCACTTGTGAATAATAGTAATGAAAAAATCACAGTTTGATTATAGGTGTCATTATGTGCCTAATTGCGGTGAAATTAGAGCCATTTTATGAGCAAGTGTGTTGAAAAATAAATTACACAAAGTAATGTGCCTATCTGGGTTCGAACCCACGACTTACTGTTTGTAAGTCGGGGCCGCCACCACTGGGCTACCGCTGCTCTCGGTTCATTAGTAATGGTTACTGCGGGGCTAAAGCAGTAATAACTCTTCAATACCAGGCACAAATTCCAGTTGATAATCGAGTCTTACGTTTCCAGGAATCCGTACCGATTCGCGTGAAGGCGGTCCACATAATAAACCAGCCGTACATCTTCAACATGCTGTTCGCGATCTTCAAACCGTTCATGCGGGAGAAGCTGCGCTCGCGCATCCACTTCCACGGCACCAACATGGCGTCGCTGATGGAGCATGTGGACCCTAGGGCTCTGAGGAAGCGGCATGGAGGCCTACTGCCCGAGCCGGAGATCACGGGAGATGTGCTGTGGCAGATGCTCAGACATTACGAGGAAGAGTATAAGTGTGAGTATCTTAACTGCCTTGTTTGCCTAGTAGTTGTAAGTGTGATTGTTAAGAGAGACCTCTCGGCTCAGGCTCAGGGCCGGACCCCTGGTTCAATGCATGGTCCGGAGCGAAACGGAATGGGAAGCCGTCACGTCCTTCTGCGAAGCAGTCATTCTAGCGAAGGAGGTGGCGGAACGTGAGAAGGAGAGAACCTCACGTACCAGCCGCCGCGGGAGACGCACCGAGCGTCGGGGGCCACCGTAGGCGCGGGCCTGTAGACGGTGAGCTATAAGCTAGCTCGCCGTCCGTCCGTCTTATGATGACAGGCCGTGTCAACGGCGCGTTCGTGTTCCACCCACGGGCCGATGCCTGCCGGGGCTGCGGGACTGTTCGAAAGAGATACCATGGCCCCGGAACACAAAGGGCGAAGAAGGAACATGGATGTGGGTTTTAGTCAGTAAAGGTCTGACACTCCCTCCCGCTCCGCCCAGAGCGGGAGGAGTCATTAGATGATATCCCAACGGAAAAAAAAGGTTTAGATTCTTTGGATGGGCTTTATTATTGACTTTTTCTGAAGTGCTCGGCCATCATGACATGCAGGAAATTATAACACTCAAGTCAACCTATTCGTTCGGGGAATATTGGCGTTATGTTATTTACTTATGGGTTTGCATGTATTTTGTGACTACGAGTAACAGTAATGTAAGAAAAACCTTGGAACTTGCCGAATTAAAGTGTGTAGGATTTTCCTGTGCAAATAATGCATGTTGAAATTTTTTTTGGAGACATTTGTATTTCTTTCTTACAATATAAGTGTACATTGTTTTTGTAATACAACACGTAGTAGTAACTACCTAAACCAACTTCTGTTTGGTGAATGCAGACGTGCCCTGTGTTTTTAGTATTGCTTTATTTGCGATGACTATCGTCATATCTTAGAACGTGATCTACGTCATTTAGCATTTTGGTGATGGATGACGCATCCGTCTGTTTATAGAACGGGTGAAAGGCGTCCTAAGTCACTTAGCAACTAAATATGATAAAACAGAAAGAAGTACTGCGATATCTTGCATGCTTAGCTTTTACATACGTTATATATATGTACGTATATACGTCCTACTTAATTTTGTCAGTACCGTGAATTACCCGTCACCTCTTGAATCTTCTCCATAAAGAAGAACAGGGCTGGTGAAGGGAAGAGGGGTCAGGTAATCGAAGGCACTGAACTTTAAACCATACCATACAGACATAAACTCACGCCTATTTCGCACGAGGATAGGCAGACACTTCAGAACGTCATCAGGCTACGATCCTTACGAACTAATTACGCCTCGCCCACGTTCATACATCTGGTCGTACACGGCTAGGAAAACCTCACCTTTAAAACAGTTTTTTTTTTAAATAACCTGTTCTGTCCCAGTGCTGGGCCAAGGCCTTCCCCATTACTTTCCAATTCTCCCGGTGTTTTGCCTTCTCTGGTCAATCAGGCAGGAACGAGTCTAAATCGTTTCGCCAGCGTTTCTAGGGCCTGCCTCGGTGACGGCGACCGTGTTCAGGCACCTACTGTGTGATGATTCTGGCCGATTGATTGCAAACATATTGCATAATTATATTCTAAACCTTCTTTTCCAGTGGCGAACTCCTACGGCTACGTCCAGAACGTGAACAATAATCTGTCGATGAAGGCGTAGAACACAATTTGTCGATGAAGTACAAAATGGAACTCAAACGCTCAAATATTTAAGTACTCGAGAATTATCAATAAATAATTAGGAATGTAATTTTTGCATTTTTAATAATAAGGCATAGTAGGATATTTAGTTATGAAAGTAGGTTTACTCTATGATATTTAATGGATCTAAAATAATTGTATAGACCTCGACAAATCATTAGTTAATTAAATCGATTATTTTTGTACCTAAAGATAACATAACAGTACAACGTGGTTGGTGTTATTAAATAAATCAGTTTTTTAAATATAAAATTGTTTTATTACTTACTCCATTTATTGGTACCTTTTAAACTAACTTAATAAATAAAGGGATAATTTAAGTGGTTATATTTATTACCGTGGTTTTTAACAAAATATAAATACTTATAAGTTTACATAGGTTTGTAAAAATACATATTTTTGTTTGTAACTTTGATCTTTACTTTCGTATATAGGTAGGTAAATAATTATGTACTAGATAATTGTTATAAATTAATAGATATTTATCTAGTTACTGATATAATATCATTTATTTTTGTCATGAACTCATAATTTGCATGCGTTTGTAAATATACGGCAAAATTTTGTTATGCACAGTTAAAGGTTGGCAATACATCTTTTTTCGAGATTTAGTATCCATTTTTGATTTTGCTCATAAAAAAGTTTTTTTAATAATTTAGAAGCTCATAATTATTGTTCTGCTTTGAAGCATAATATTAACAATAATATCATATATTTTAGGAAATCACAGATTCACAGCCTGCTTCATTTTACGAAATGTGCGAATCAAAAAATATCTTTGTGTTTATTCCTAAATATCTTGCAACTTTCAGTTTCGCATGAAAAATGCTATTTACCAAATTGCTATAGGAATCATCTAGCTCAAATACAAACATTGAGCTTATTGAACAAGATGATTCCATTAAAAAAAAACAATATAAATCCACTAATATTGATCCAAAGTTTTACAAAATGCAGCATAATATCAAACAACATTCATATTATTTTAAACATCTGTTTTAAATATCGAATTGAGATTCTCGACTAATTTATTTCTACACCAAACCTAGACATACACGAAAATGCCAATGGCTAAGGCCTTAAATCTATTGTTTGTACGTATTATAATAAACTAAAAATATACAGCGTGTATAAAAATAAATGTGGTCATAATTAAGGGTGTGGTGAAGACCATCGAACTGAACAACTTCATCCATACAAGCTCAATCATAATTGCGAAAAAAGAATCAGCTGTACCATAAAAATTGTAATACCTACTTGAACCAAATAAAAGGGACAGTAGGTACTCTTGATTGTGAGCACTCTTGATTTTGAGCACTCTTGATTGTGACCACTCTTTTTTTAAACAAGTTGTATGTATCATTATCACGATATGCATATTCATTATCACATTGCATAAAATCGTCCACGTCACTCAATGCGCCCGCGCAGAATTCACTTCTTCTTGTATCCATATGAGTTGATCGCTGAAACAAAATACACAACATTAGGTACTTACATGAGCTAGGACTGATATTGATATTGTATTAAATACAATTATATTAATATTCTATTAATAATAATGTAATTTTCACGTTCCTGCACGTAACTATTAATGTATGACATGATTGACACGTCAATACATCCATCTTAGGACCGCAGTTTCAGCTTAGAAATGACTTATTACGAAGAATCGCACGTAAGTCTACTAGTATTTACAATTCTAATTTTATCATCTTTTATGTTGGTGTCGATTCTGTTGCGCACAAACTAAAATTAATTTAAGCTATTGCTGTCTTTTTCTCTCTAATAAAACGAGAAAGAGACAGACGTAATTTAGAGCTGTCAAATTTATTTGGAACCAATATTTCTATACAAATGAAGGGTGCACGTAAAAACATGTCGACTAAAAACACGGCAAAGCGCAAGGCATAAACTAGTTTGACAACTCTAACTTAGTTCATAGCTATAGCCGTCCTTCTCTCACTCTGCCTTTTAGTAAAAGATAGCAATAGCCTAAATTAAGTTTAGTTTGTGCACAACAGAATCGACAACATTGTTTGTTTGTACTAACCACTGAATTCCTTATCGCACATGAGGAGTAGTTCGAGCCACTGTCCTCCAGTGACACTTGGAATGTTCAGGGTGCCGCCATACTTGTCAGGCAGGCACTTAGGACTGATGTACTCATGCAGCGTCTTCTTGTCGCTGCCCATGAACACGATGCGGGAACGAAGCTTCTCCTTCAGGAAAGGCTTGAAGAGTTTGAACACCATCTCGAAGATGAATGGCTGGTTGATTATGTACAGTCCTTTAATGCGGAGGGGGATGGCTTCCTGAAACATTGAAATGCATCTTAAGACGTTTTGAAACACTTGGATCAACTTTGTGCGGAAAATATTCCATTATGTAGCCTTAATTTCTATGTATGAATAGGTCTAGGATAATTAGTTAAGGTTCCATACATTGTGTTCACATCAATACAGTAATTTGTATAAACGTCTCAACTTCTAAAGATTTATTTTTATTTTCACCATAATAGCAATACATTCACTGGGCAATGAACTTGCATCCTTGGTGGGTTGCGGTTCACTCTCTCTTGCTTTTAGGAAGTCAGAGTCCCAGCAATGGACACATATACAATATATATAAACATAACAATAACATTAGGCTGATTTGAAATACAAACCTGTAGCCAATCGACGATTCTGTTGGCGAAGCTAGGCGTGAACTGCAAGACGTGCTGCATGGAGAGGCCGTCCATGTCGAAGATGACGACCGCTCCGCAGATCTGCGTCTCCGGCTCCAACATGGCCGCCTCCAGGAACAACACGCAACCCTTGAACACCTCGTCCAGAGAACACTTGCTTGGCTTCCATTTCTCTGTAAGTAAGAATGTCAAAAGTTACTAAGTACACTTACAATTTTTTAAAGAAAAGCAATACACCAGTTGATGGCAATTAGGCCCTGCCCCTATTAAATGAGATTTAAACATAACAGGTGATAATCTTGGAATATTAACTCTTTAGGGATTTCAGACAGGACGTTATAATTAAGGTCATAAGCTTGCGTCATCTACGGGAAAGGCCAGCAGATTTAACTAAATACAAAAGGCCATAGGGCTATTTGTAATATTGACTCGTACTTGGTAAATATTTTATGATACCTAATAAACCAATAAACTAAAACTCCATGGCAATGTAGATGTATGGGGCGTATGCCAGTATGACCACCGAGAATCGGGGCTCTATAGTGGAAAATTTTGGCAACCAATGATTGGACATGGACCATGGTCAATTGATCATAGAACCAGTAAGCCAAGCGTAATTTTCTTTGGGTTTTCCATTGACGCGAAACATCCGGATTTTTTAACAACAACATATAATTTTAATAGTTTTTGTTCTGTGTCCGATCAATTGCTTACGTGGATATTACACAAATGATGATTATGACAATAATACGTGATGTAGGCTCATGATGAGCTATCTTGGTATCCAAGTGTGGGTATTGTGTGCAACGTACTATTTGTACATCATTAACTCGGGCACGGTTGCGTGACTATTTGAGTAGCCAGAAATTCTAATGCGATTTATCTTACTTATTATCTACACGTATAAAAATAGGCAAATTTGGCATTCATGATGATGTTAATTAAAGCTGATAATCGTGATTGCTGTGAGCATACTGAGGTCGATGTTTGTGACCTAATTTCCAAGCGGATGAAGAGGTATATTTCTGGGTGGCAATTGTTTCTTCTCAGTACCATAAACTGTAGAGATACTTCTACGTCGACTAGTGCTATTTACTTTATAGCTCCAGTACTAGTAGTCGTCGACCGTACTCGCGTGTGGCCATCACTGTCAGCATGTTCAGATCGAACATGTTGGTCTCTGTCTCACTACGGACACATAGTTGAACTACCATTTACTTCCTAGCTCCAGCACTAGTACTTGCCGCCCATACTGGTCGCGAGCGGGTATTACTGTTAGCATGTTCTGGTTGAACACGTTGGTCTCCGACGTTAGCCCGACGTTTCGACCGAATTGCACCAGCTGTGGTCGCAGAAAGAATTGGAGGTACCGCCAGAGCAAAGCGAAGGTGTGAAGCGATTGAGATCAAGAAGTATCCTAATTTCAATCGCGAAGACGGCTTCACACTCTCTTCCGCTTGGAATCCAGTGATCACTAAGTGCACTCGTTAAGTGAAATCATCTCAGTATACGGAAACTGTTAGTGTAGTGTGCTGTCCTAGTGTGGACCGGCCCTAATTAACATTTATGAAGAACAAGTGAGGGTAGTTGAATAAACACCGTCGCTTTGCTGTGGCGGTACCTCCAATACTTCAGTCTTCCCGCGACCACGGCTGGTGCAATCCGGTCGAAACGTCGGGCTTATATTAAAGGTAAAATTCATGAAAATACCCGTTTACATATGTTTTATGATGACGTTGGTCTCTGTCTCACTACGGACACACAGTTGAACTACTACTTACTTCCTAGCTCCGGCACTAGTACTCGCCGCTCATACTGGTCGCGAGCGGGTGGCACTGTCAGCATGTTCTGGTTGAACACGTTGGTCTCTGTCTCACTACGGACACATAGTTGAACTACTACTTACTTCCTAGCTCCAGCACTAGCACACGCCGCCCATACTGATCGCGAGCGGGTAGCACAGTCAGCATGTTCTGGACGAACACGTTGGTCTCCTTGCTGGGAATTAGACCATCGTAGTGCTTCGCGTGTTTGAGTTTGAACCCGTAGTAACGTTTAATCTGGAACAGTTGACAATAATAGTTTAGAAGTTGTTAAAATTATTCATTCTTGCGCACTTAGATCATTTCAAATATTCCGTGGCTTGAACTGTCTGTGCCTATATTTTAATGATTATACAGGGTTAGTTTTCAATGACCAGGAAAAAATTAAAATTAAGATCTAGATATCAAACCAAAAGTGCATTTCAATTATTGTTGTTAAATATAAAATAAAATAATAGCATTCATTTGAAAATGTCCTAAGAATTTCCTAAATCATAAACCTAACTGGGAATCAATGCACTTATTTGTATGCGTGCATGCACCGCCATATTTATGTGTGTGCTAACTGCTATTTATCTAGGTTGTAGAACTGAATTGTGCTGTTGCAATATCCACACTTTCGCTTTTTAGTGGTGGACAGGAATTATTATTATTATTTTTTTCATTATATCGAAAATATTACCGATTCTAAACCATCTCTGAAAATTTGGCCGGTCATTGAAAACTAACCCTGTATATGTATGGAAGGTAAGTATCTCAAAGATAGGTAGGCGTACCGTACAGTATTTTAAATATTTCATTAAACAACTTTGGTTTTGTTTAACTCTTGTGTATTTCCATAGGTAAATAAAATTATGCATGTAACAAGTTTATGGTTTATAAACATCTTGCTGCTTCTCAATATTACATTTGTATGATATGTATGAATCATACCAGAATGCATAAGTAAGTGGCCATGAAGTGTCACTTCAGGAACTGTGCCGGTTCATACTTAGGCAGCGTCAAGTGTATTACTCGTACTCATCAATTGTTGTGGTTCGAAGTTCACTAGATCAATGACAGCTGAATTTGTTTAGTTTACAAAGTATTTCATCAGGCTGTTTGCAATAATATATTCAATAGAAGCCTTCAGACCTGTACCCAATAGGGGACAGAATTATGTTTTTTTTCTTTTTTTTTTTTTAAATTTGCCCCACACTATGATTTTCTCCTGTATCGTGGGTGCGTTTACAAAATTTTAAATTACCAACAGGACCATACAAATATTTGTTTCGTGCGGGGATCGAACCCGCGACACGCAGCGCAGCAGCCAATCGCTCAGCCACTGCGCCAACCGTGTGTTCCGTAAGTGATTGGGTTCAGGAATTGTTGAGTTGAACACTCGACGTATAGGACAATACAGGAATTTAATGACAAGATAAAACCAAGTAAAAAGTTCTAGTTATTCAAACCTACAGTTGCAAGTGTTGTTGCGGTTTTTTATTAGGTCACATGTAATAATATAAATGAAAAACTGGCCAAGGGCACGTCGGACTCGCGCACGAAGGTCCCTTACCATTATTTATCAACATTAGACAAAACGGCAAAAAAACACTTTTGTTGTATGGGAGCCCGCCCCCCTTAAATATTTATTTTATTTTAATTTAATTATTTATTTTTAAAGTGAATATACAAATAAATATTTTGTGAATATTACAAGCGTCTACCTGTTGCCATTATTAATATCGAGCTAAAAACGACAAAAAAAACACGTTTGTTATATGGGAGCCCCCCTTAAAAAAATATTTTATTCTGTTTTTAGTATTTGTTGATATATAGCGGCAACAAAAATGAAAATTTCAACTGTCTAGCTATCACGGTTGATGACACATGCACAGATACAGCCTGGTGACAGACAGACGGACAGACGGACAGATGGTCAGACGGACAGTGGAGTCTTAGTAATAGAGTCCCGTTTTTACCCTTTGGGTACGGAAGCCTAAAAAGAAGTACCTATACATAGCGTGACGGTTGACAGAGGAGAATGGAAGGAAGAAACGTGATGCGCCGACCCCAAGTAACATGGGACAAGGCAGGCTGGCACGATGACACGTAATACATAATAATAAAGTAAATATCGCTGGACATTACACACAGCGCCATTTAGTGCCACACTAAGCAACGAGGCTTGTGTCGTGGACACCAGATAGTTGATATACTACATAGATACTTTTTTTTTTTAAATACATACTTATTATACATATAAACATCCATGACTCGGAAACAAATGTCCATGCACAAACCTTTGCTTCTACCGGGATTCGAACCCGGGACCCTAAGAACGTAAGGCAGCCTCACTACCGCTGCGCTATTCGAAAAATAAATGAACGTTGCTTACCAAATCGTGAGCGCTTTCAGGGTAGAACTTGCAGGGTCTCAGGAATCGAATCAGCCACGCTTCACTCTCAGTCGGCACGTGCAAGTCTTTATCCTCTATAACAGAAAGACATCATTTGTTAGAAACAAATATATGTAGGCACGTACAAAACCTCTTAACGAAGCCGAAAGGCACTTGTTCTCCCCATCATTGTGATCATTTTTTTGTTCTAGACCATACCTTCTAGTTTGGTGCCGATTCCCTTGTTCACAAACTAAACTAAATTTAAGTTGAATGCATCTTTTTCTTTCTATTTCATTATGAAAAGGACAGAAGATAAAATTAGTTTAATCCTGTCAAATTAGTCAGCACCTGACGTAATTTGATGTAATTTTAGTAGTCAACTTTTTAATCGCGTCTAAAAGTTGTATGGCGCTGATTAATTTGACAGAACGTAACTAAAATTTATCTTCTGTCCTTTTCTTAATGAAATAGAAAGAAAAAGATGCACTGAACTTAAATTTGGTTTAGTTTGTAAACAAGGGAATCGGCACCATTGAGGGCCAAAGTTCCAACTTTTTGACAAGTTTTTTTTTAATACAAGTTTTTAATGTAAGATTTTTACTTTAAACACCTCCACGACCCCCGTACTATTGAATCCATCTATCAGCACAATGTTTCGAGTACGTTACATTTAGTTCTACAACAAAACGTGATTTTTCACCCCAAAAAAAAAGTTGTTTCCCAGCAATAATTTTTGCGTAAAGTTACTTAGTCTAATGTACAGAATGCTTGGTTGACGGCTTCGTGATGAGGTTATTTACACCCTGTTTATTAATAACTTTAAATTTAAAACTAAGTTCATATTCCTAACATCATTGTTGTCTGTTTAAACATCGATTTCTAAAGACACAAAAGGTGATAAAAAACAGTACAATTAGACCCATGCTAAACACTTGACATTCAAATATAGTTTTAGTGTATTTAACTCATCAGCGTCAGATCAAACATGTCTCCATGTATTTGGTCACACGCAACAATAGAAAAACTAGCACTTAGCATAGGTATATGACAGACTGTCCTTTAAAAATATGGTGAACAGGAACACCGCAGCTAAAGCGGTTACCAAGTACTCAGTAGGTACATCATTCTGAACCACAACCAATTATAATTATTCGTCGCTTATTAAAAAAAAAAAAACAGCAGAAGTTTTTAAATTACCGATGAACACTTTCTGTGTGGGGTTCAGAATACAGGTTCATAATCTTACTACTATTATAAATGCGAAAAATTTTGTATCTATAACGACAGCGAGCTATGTTAACGCTAGTGTGCATGGGGGAGCCCCTTAAATCTGTTTGCAATTTCATCCAAATCCGTTCAGTAGTTTCTGCGTGAAAGAATAACAAAAATCGATCCTCACAAACTTTCGCATTTACAATAGTAGTAAGAAGGTTGCTAGCCTGCATGCCTAACTCTTTTGTTGACTGTACATCAATGTCAGTTAAATATGTATAGCTATGTACAAGACACCGAAAGGGCAATGGAGAGGGCTATGCTTGGAGTTTCCTTGCGTGATTGAATCAGAAATGAAGACATCCGCAAGAGAACCAAAGTTACCGTCGTAGCCCGAAGAATTGCCAAACTTAAGTGGCAGTGGGCAGGGCACATTGCTCGCAGAACGGATCACCGATGGAACTGGAAGACGTTGCGTTGGAAGGCCTCCCACTAGGTGGACCGATGACCTGGTGAAGGTTGCGGGAATCCGCTGGATGCGACTCGCACGGGACCGGTCAATGTTGCGACACTTGGGGGAGGCCTATGTCCAGCAGTGGACGTCTTTCGGCTGGAATGATGATGATGATGATGATGTAACTACATTGTACAAATCTCAGGTCCGTGACACCATTTTTTAGTTATTTATTATATTTTTATTATCGTACAATTTTATTTCCAAACACTGATATTGAAATATGTTTAGGTACCCTACCTATTCGAATATCACAAACAAACGTGGGTACCTTTAGATATTTAATTTTGTTTGCAATTACATACTTACAATACATATTTCTGGTTTTTCCAGATTTGGTCGTCTATTGTTTGTCGAAGTTAGATAGCAAAAGAGAGAGGTTTCTTTAATGTAGCAGTGGACAGATGAAGGTCGAATTTCAATAAACTCGAAAACTATTTTCAACAGGCATTATCGAGTTTTCCTACAGTAATAAATTACTGTTATAATCCTTCCTCAAACATATAGGTAGAGGTATAAAGGCCCTTGTCTACTGAGACCACATCTCGGTGCATCCCTACGTCATCGTCGGGTTCTAGCAAGTATTCTCTGAGACTGCATACCTCACAAGCAAAACTATTCTTACGAGCGTTAAAATTACATAGTATTTGTAGACAATAAAACGTAATACTAACATGAGACCAATTATTATCCGCTAAGATTGCAGCCTTCAAGCACAGATTAGAAACGCAACTATTGACGTAGACTAACTAACTAGTTGTTAACTTATATGTACGGTTTGTAAACTTGACCTGTGTGTTCTAATTATAAACGAAAATCCATTTGTCATTAAATACAAATAAACCTAAGGCCACACTCGTCTGCAATACCTGAAGGGGATGCAGGGGTGTCTGCCAGCGCACAGTTTATCCACATTTCGCCTGTCATATTTTTGTCTAATGTAAGCGAAGGTGAGCTTATTGTCATCAATTGGGCACAAATCTAGTTTCCAGATGCTTCTTGCTTACCCAATTACAGAGTAGAGTAGTTACAGGACTGATAACATTTGTGTCACTTGCCTAAATAGTATTTTTATTAAACTTTACTTTGTATAGATTCTTTTTTATCGATTTGTTTGTCAATGTGTGAACGATAAAGGCCTTCGTAGATTTTTAGATGCTTGTTAACTTTTCTATATTGTTTTACGTTTTTGTTAAGTAAGAAACCGTGCATTTTTGTGAAATAATATATTTTGTTTTTGACAGTTTTCCCAACCTGGGAATCGAACCCAAGACCTCATGAACAACGAGGCAGTTAAGTAACTAACATTGAATCAATTAACTTCGATTGTTTGTACAAGTAATTTTCGTTGATCTGCTATGTATGTTTTGACACATACACTCAAACTGCTTTCCCGTGTATGATCTAATACGGTACAAATAGGCCAAGCGTTGATTCTGTGACTGTGAGTGTCGTGACAGACAATCTGAATAGTTCTCAAATGTTTTTACTTAGCTCCTGGGTCTAGAAAGGACTTTCTATGCGACTTTTTGATTGCTTAAAAGAACTGGCTGTTCTTCTTCTTAATTCGTGTCGATAGTACGACTAGTTTAAACTTCTTGGGCCAAGTGCCCAAGAAGTTTAAACTAGTCGTACCATCGTGTGGTCAAGTTAATCTTAGCGTCTGTGACGTCCCTATAGGCCCAGCACACACCGCTGGAGGCGCAGCGGAGCGCATTTGAAGACAACAATTTAATATAAACCTTAAATACCTTAATATACGGTCAATATAAGAATAAATTCGCACGCGGTACTCGGAGCGCCCTCAAGCTACTACAAGAGCATGCGCGCGACCGTATATCAAGGTAGTTAAGGTTTATATTAAATTGTTGTCTTCAAATGCGCTCCGCTGCGCCTCCAGCGGTGTGCGCTGGGCCGTAAGGGAAGGTGTTGGGACACTATGGACATTTCGAAGAAATGGCGTTTTTTTTTTCAGCGTCAAGGATGCGAAATCATAAAACAAAGAATGTATTCCCACCTGTAGTATCTTGAGGTATTACTGCTATTGTTTTGGTATTAATCCGTTTGGCAAACATTACCAAGCAAAATCGTTTTGTGCATTCTTTATCAGAATAAAGAGAACTGGTTTATGGTATGTTATGACGTTTGCTGCAGCGTCACTGAAATTTTCCGAGTTTTTATATCGGTGTAAGTAACTGCTACCGTCTATTATCAAAGCAAGTTCTTTACCTTCTAGGTCTACATACGTCTCATTGACGCAGTGACATTTTCGGAAACTACGATGATCATTTCTATCGATTCGAACAAAAATAGAAGTGTTAATCGACAGACCAAAAGTAACTAATGATCGCTGATTTGTTTTTAAGTGTGTCACTATTTTATGACGATCAGCGTAAAGTTTAAACCGACCCGTATCTTCTAATACCTACATGTCGATAATACGAGCTCGGATAATTCCTCTGTAGCCTTTTTAGTCACAAAGATGGGCCATAACAAAATAATTATTGTTATCATCTGTGGTTTTCCATGTGTGGTCATCATGCTGTGGCAAATAATTACTCATTGTCATCATGTCTTGAAGTTGCGATCTATCGGGATACCTATGGTCACCTCTAAACGTCAATCGGTCAATGACCCAAACGGAATAAGTAAAGTCGAATGACTCACAGCTTACTGTCACTATTATACCTACAAGTAGATTCGGCGGAGTCACGAATCACGATCATAGATTGTGTTTCGCGTACCTACACATACGAAGTTGTCGCGGGAGCAAAGTATTGCACCTAAGCATAGTTGCGCTCTAGTAGAAAACAAAATTTTTGGTTTTGGGCACATTCCAAAAGCTTTTTTCCTTTTTTAAATGTTTGAATTATGCCAACGAGGTACGTGCATGGATATGTTTACAATCATGAAAATTAAATCAGCATAGTCGTTGTTCTAGATGATTTTAAGTACTTATGACCAATCTTCGTAAAAACTACCTGGTTATGGATGGCACTTTGATTTAGGTGTAAATCAATTAGGTTTTGTTAAAATTAGAGTTTTTTTTTTTAACAAACCTTAATTTGAAATGACTTCAACCGTCGTCGACAGCAATGCCTTTGTAAACGCGCCTCGGGCAAAGTGCTATTACGTTTTTCCATTATGAAATTTTTATTAGCAGCGGGGTGTCTGGTGGTGTCAAACTTAGATATAAATAGACTCCTCTTATAATACCGAATAACCACTTATGATACGTGATAAATTAAGTGTTATCTATCTGCAGTGTTTAACCGGTTACTCTTAATCGATTGGGAGCCCCAGGTTGGCCACTGGCACAAATAATGTGGCCAATTGGGCATCCTCTACCCATTCCAAACTCAATACTAATATTTGCAGAAAACGCTACAACTTTCCTGTCCACCCTATACAATCACCAGCACCTTCCAGGATTTCCCAGCGGAGAAGCCAACAATAGAACTGTGCAAGTGGCAACATTGGGATCTACTGATCGAATAAAACGTAAGTCCATCGATACGCAAAGAATAAGTTTAGATAAAATATGTGAAAGATGCAACAACGTTAAACGTGTCTGGTCAGCTGCATTTCATATCGTTATCAATGATAATATGATTGACATATGTATTTATCAGATCTGTCCGTAGGTACTCTGCCTTATTAATATCAAAGAAGACATCGATAAAACACGTCCATTGTACCTATGATGGTAATTTTATTGATTTTGTAATTAATATTTTACTCAGGTGTTTTATTAGTCTAAAGGTACTTTGTAACTTGTAATGAACGCAAATGTGTGTGTTTTTATTTTCACTGACGTTATTTTTAAACATTGCCTATTGATTCTAGTAATTCTACCTATGTAGTTAAATGTTGCCGGATATAGAAACAAATCATTAGTAGGTACCTATGCGATTATTACTTACGTACGTAGATACTAAAAACTATAAGTATATAGGTGTACACAGATGTCCTTCGTAAAATTAGGTACCTACAGAAGTTCTATAATAACAACTCAGAAATGTTAATTTAAACAAAACTTTTGCATTTGAAGGTTACTTACTCAAGTTTATTGTTCTATAATTAACTAGGTAGGTAGGTACATCGCTGGAAAAACAAAGGGAGCAACGTGCAAACGCAACACCATTTACATATTTTCGATATTACCGACACGACGGACGGCGACGGGTCAGTTCTGGTGACTGTAGGTATTTATTCCTTCGATTTTTAAGCGAATATTGATCCATTTTATATTTGCGAATGTACCAACCACTTGGTAATCTACATATATCTACTAATATTATAAAAAGAAAACATTTGTATTTTTGTATGTAACGAATAAACTTAAAAACGATTGGACCGATTCGAAAAATTATTTCACCGTTGGGAATAACGTTGGCTACTTTTTATCCCTGTATTTCCACGGGAACGGGAACTACGCGGGTAAAACCGCGTGACGTCCGTTATTATGTTAATAAACTAAACTCCTTTCATCATTGGTAAATCCCCAGGGATGTGCCCTAACAGTAGGAAATGCAATCTCGAGACGAGATCGCCAAGTCGAGATCTCGAGGGATTAGAAATTCGATCTCGGCATTTTTGAGATCTCGAATGGTTTTCAAAAAGTATTGTTTTACTTAGATAAGTGAAACATGATTGAAACTGCTTAGTTGTGATGATTATGATGTGAGTAAGATACAACATTAATTATTGAAAAGTCTTTATTTTTATAATTATTTATGCTAGTGAACACACAAATCACAATTAGGACCCGTAAAAAATCTCATATTAAGAAAGTACGTCTTTTAATAAAAATAATGAACGTGAGATAAACAAGAAACAAATAGTTTTAGGAGTAATTTTGGAAATAGCTCTTATACAAATAGTGCTTAAAGTGCTGTCGGATAAACGGCATGTTATGTCAGTCGCTATGTAGCCAGCGGCTGAAAACGCCCTCTCTGATTCAACACTAGTTGGTACCTTGGCAAGCTGTTCTAAGCAAATTGAAAAAAATACCCCTCGATCCTCCACACTCATAGAGATCCATCTCTTTTTAATCACGGACTCTAGCTAGCCTTTCGGCTGCCTGTAGTCGTAGTAACCCGCGTGAAAGAACTTTTACAGGCTTTCAAAGTCTTTTCTAATTCCTCTTGAAGACTTATATTTGATTTTGCAGCAGCACATACATTCATATCCTCTGCAATCATTGAAAGAAGCAAGTCATCCTCATTTGCCAAGTTTGCTGCAGTACCGGTATTTATTTCATTACCAGAAGTTGAGGTTGATCCTTGAGAAAGAGTATCTGGTTGTGTAGGGCTGCGATGTAATCGTCTGTTTGTATTCTTAATTTCCTTTCTTATAATATATTTGCTAGGTATTTGAAAAGTTTCGTCGCCCTTCAATAGTTTTAAATCATCCTGATAATTAGCAGGATTTTTTAAATAAAACAATGCAGCGGTTGCATTTATACGACGCTCGGAGATCCGCTTTTTCATCGACTAGTTTTTCTGACAGTGGAGTCCTCTTCTCAGATGCGTCGCTGACTACTACCACTCGGTCTCGTCAATTTCGGCCGAGATCTCGTCATTTTATGCTTTGAGATTGATCTCGAAAAATGAGGCGAGATCTCGCGAGATCGAGATTGCATTCCCTACGTAACAGGCGTTGCACAGATAGAGTTCTGGACAGGGTTTTAAGAGGGAACGGTGCCTCATTCCATGTGCGGATTGTGACCACCGGGGTAATTTTGGTTAGTGGGTCGTCTTCGAGCCGGATTTCACGTAAAAATCCTACACTCTCCGGTCTTATCCTCAAAGACAAGTTACATATTAAAGGTGACCAGTCACCTGACCCAGGTAGGTTCAGATCTTGCTCAAATTCAAACACTAATTCAAACAGAATTACGAGAATACTTCAATTCAAGTTAATTGAACCTCATTTAAATTTACTGTATGTCATTAGTTCATTACCGTGGTCATTACCAATCAATCAATTGTTTTATCCTACCGTGGTCCACTGCTGAAAATTGATGAATCACAAAATATTGTGTACCTATTCGGCCAGCATTGCCTAGTGAAATATTCATTAAATATAATTTGCTGAGGAATGAAGCAGAAAGTCAAAAACGGTAAGCCCGATTCAGGTTAGTCCGCTTTACTAAATCAGTGACAATTACCTTCAAGAATTCTTCTCAGCTCTTCGACAGCTGGTTTGACGATCTCAGGGGTCTCCCGGAGTTCTTTCCTGGCGATCTCCCTCACTGACTCTCGTGGCTCGTCGAGCTCGAACTGCAGAAGGAAGTCACCCAGCTGCACTCCTGGGATCTTCTCCAGGTCTGTCAGCATGTGCTGTGATACTAGAAAAGAGGGAACAAGTGTTAGAGACTTGTTGGATGGTACGAAGCTTAAAATTTGCGGATTTCCGAGTATCTAAACACGTAAGACCTTTGATTATTACTGCTGCAAAGTCAATAATAGGAATAATAAAGAACTGGTATGTATATTTTAAACTAATAAATATTAACATGAATCAATCATGTTAAAAATAAAAATGTGTTAAAACAATTATACCGCCCGTTGGGAAAATCCCGAAAATGTCAGGTAGTTTTGCGTTTAGATAAGTATTCATTAGGGTTTTCGCGTACCCGACTTTTTTTAATACCCGGGTATCGGGTATTATATTTTCATATACCCGGGTATACCCAAAGACATTCAAATATATGTATAAGTCTTTTTGGGTACAAAATCTCTTTGGGCACATTTAAACATTGGGTATACAACCAAACAACAATTGGGTATACCCAATTGTTGCGGAAAATTTTCTTATTATCATGTTTTATTGATGTAAAGCTTCTCAGATGAGTTTACACGCGTGTCGGCCCAAATGGCCGAATGCAGCCAGGCGTGCAACAATTTCGGAAATTGTAGTACAAGGTCGAAAAACAATAATTATTTTTGGGCACATTTAAACATTGTACTGATTCCATATTCCGTAATTTTTTAAATATTTCCATTTGTCAGAAGGTCTATCCGTTTTGCTTACGAAAAGTAAACCATCGTTTAGTAAAATTTTATAGGTTATCCACTAAATACAATTTTTATTAATAATATTTAATACATTACTCACTAATTCTATTTTTTTTAATTTGTTGTAAGGCTCTATTTAGTAATTATTTTCCGAGAATTTTTATGTTTTTTTTTACCAAAGTGGGTTCCCGGATCCAGATTGAGATACCCGGGTAGAAAACCCTAGTATTCATTGAATACTATAAACAAGAAGGACTGAAATTAAATATTATTCAATTATATCTTCATCATCATCTGCCCAGCCTTTCCCCAACTATGTTGGGGTCGGCTTCCAGTCTAACCGGATGCAGCTGAATACCAGTATTTTACATGAAGCGACTACGTAATACGATACCCCTTGCTAAGACTGGTTGTCAGACTTTTCGGGCCACTGACTACCTGTAACGACTGTCAAAGATCTACAAATGACAGCCGGGACCAACAGCTTAACGTGCTTTCCGAGGCACGGAGGTAACTCGGTACGTGAGGGTGGTCACCTATCCACAGACCAACCTAGGCAAAAACGGCTTAACCTAAAGATCGACCCAAAGGGGCTGTTATTATTTAGCCACGAGCAACTTATATTATTAAGTAAAAAAAAAATATAGTATGTCTCAATTGAAACACGTGATGATAAAAAACCACTTCGTAGGGTCATCCTACGATATGGTCAAAATCCTGTTCGCTCTAGATATCTTCTTTTTAAATATAGCGACTTTTTAACGATAGTGTGTATTTTGCTTTATTTAATGTCATCATGACGTGTTTCAATTGATACATAATATCTTTTATTTATTAAGATTTTGCGCGTTTCCAGTAGACCAAATCACATCCTGTGGACTGTTCGCGACATAGGTTGCCGGATTCAGGGATGTTTTAAAAATACTTTCACATATTTTGAAGTAGCAAAATGTGAACCTATCATATTGCAAATATCTATAATACGGTAAATTATCGTATAAAATTTTAAAAAATTACGACGTTCACATATTTCAAGTAACAAAAGATTCTACAGTGTTCGCAAAAAACTAATCACTCCTGTAGACAAACATGAAAAGTCTGGTTTTTTTATATTTTGTTTATCAACACTATTTAGTTTTGCTAGCAACAGTGAAACACGTAGTTGTCATCGTCTGTCTGTTTTTGCTGGCCATAAGACGTTATTTCTGAGTTTTTAATAATATAATGTTATTGTCTTCTTGTTTTCACAAATAACTGTATACATTTTTTTTTTTTACTCTTTTCCTCTCCGAGGTCGAGGGGTAGACTTTTATTTTGAAATAAGCTGTGCCTTTTCTCCAAGTTATGTTGTTTTTTTATGTTCTCTATCGTGTGTACACAAATGATAAAATAAATAAGGAAAGGTTAACGAATTCAAACGAAGGTCTGATAAAACATAGCTCCCTTAATCTTCTAATTGAATTAATAAACGAAAGCAAATGCGTCCACTTAACAAATTGTTTTATGAGCTAACCGATTTGTGAAGTGTGAAATGCGTCATTCGATCACACTTTGTTAGGTACAAAGTTAAATATCAATTTTCTTTGAACCACAGCTCAGCTTAATACCTATTTAATAGCAGTGGAATATTTTATAAAAGTTAAAACCTTCCGCCATGATCTAAGTTATAGAACTTTGTTGTTTTTATGGAAGTTTACAGAACAAAGTATACTTATCATTACCTAATTGATGAATAATAACCGTCAGATTAATACATATTACTGGTATGTTGCAGTTACCTTATAAAATATACGAACGAAAAAAAAATCAAGATTGTTCTATTTTTTATGCATTAGGAGGACACGTGAAATGGTGCAACTTTATAATATTTTTGTGCGGATGTTTTGAGGGCCGTTCTAATAAGTATACATTTTTATTATGAAACCGAATGCAAGGTAGGTACATTATGCTATTTACGACGACTCACATGAAATGCTTGTTTGGCCTCACCCTAATATATTTTGTTAGAGAAAATATAACATTTTTTTACCTATGTATTTTTTTTTTCGTGTGTTTTCCTAATCCTAAATGAAGTTAAACTTATTTTACTGTGCAGTGTGCACTGTGCAGCATTATAGTTTGAGTCTACAAATCTACATGGCCAATTGTATTCAATGGACTATCTAAAGTTAACATCGATCACGACTTCACGAGTAGAGGAAAAGTTTACTATATCAGCATTTCTACTTATAACCTGGTTACATTATGGACCTGGTGTCTATGACTTTTATAACAATAAAAGTCCAAACATAACAATGACATTTTTAAAAAATAGCACGAGAATATCACGACATGTATCGGCAACGAAAGTGCTTGTTTTTGAACATTTCATTGTTAACTTTGTTTGGACTTTTATTGTTATGAAAGTCATCGACGCTAGGTCCAGCGATAATGTAACCGGGTTGTATAGCATTTCTATCGCCCTATCATTATTAGCCAAAGATTTTTCCTAAAATTTAAGGGTCGGTCGGTTTTAAGTATAACCTGACACAGAAAAGTATTACTAGGTACCTCAGACCAAATAAAAAATACAATAGGTATAGGGATGCCCGTTTTGCCAACATGTGTGCGTTTTATGAGCGTAGTTTAATTGTAGTTTGATGTAAATGTGTGCGTGTGAGCGTGCATGTAGGTACGCACAGAGCGGAGAGTTTTGCGCTGGCTTCACTTTATTGTACGCAGCGCTATGTCTATCAAACCTCCACAAGCCAGTTATTAAGTCGCATTACAGTTCTTTGTAAGGTCACTATTTTCATATTTTAGATGTTATTTATGATGATGGCACAACGCCAGGCCAAATAGCAAAAGACACATGGACATTTTTGGAGGAAACCTTTACCCAAACTGGGGACCTTGCCAAAGAAGAAAACGAATAAAATAACAAATACATTTAATACAAGAAACCAACCCACTGACACATTCCTACTAGAAATTTAATTAATAATATTGAAATACTAGCAAGGAATAATATTAAGGCACAAATGTATGGTTTATTATGAAGTGATCAAGTGACGAATACCTATCAATGAAACCACAATCGGTAGCTAGATGTTTCAATCTGGAATTTCTAGAATAAACAGAAATACCTACATAGGTAGCTCTTGTTTGTTTTATTAAAACTTGAAAATTAAACACTCACTTTTGGAATGTTCGATTCTATTTTTGTTTAACCGTGCCAGTATGAGGGAAGCAGCTTCTCAATTATTTGAGGAATTTATTGGCAATCATACTAGTGTCTTTGTTTGAAACGGCTCGCATAAAAAGCGCAATGATTTTGATTCACATTTCTTCATGTTTTAGTACCTACTGATATGCTATCTGTTATGATGGTTGCATATTAAAAAAATCAAAACTTTCTCGAGCAAATTTCAAAAGAACAATAAACGAAATAACAAAATTTTAATGACCAAAAGTTTTATTTAGAAAAAATTTAGAATCCCAATGTATGTGACATCAAATGAACGACTGATCAAAAGTTAGGTTAATTTCTTCTTTAAACAAAATGGGTAGGTTAGGTTAGGTTAAAACTGTGACCTACGCCAGAAACGACGTGCATTAAATATAAAAAAGAGATTGTTTTTAGTTTTTAATCGAACACGAGTGAAAACGAAAACGCTTCAAACAGTTTGTAACATGCATTCAATTAAAAAAAATATTATCTAAGTTCTACCCGCATTAGTATAACGCTTAGATTATTTGTATTAATTTATCCAGTAATCCATTTTGACCTTTAAACGATTTGGTCAATAGATAATAAATAATATAAACATTGATATTCCAGACTTTGGACAGCTGAACTTTTGATCAAATGACCATCGTTATTTTAAACTTTGTTGATTTGTACGTTGTTCTTTTGAAATTTGCTCAGAAAAGTTTAGATTTTCTAATAGCAACCGTTATGATGCTAGTGGCTATGGTTATGAGGCTATGGTTTCATAACATGCTTGAAAAATAATTATCGTAAAAGGAAAGCTGAGCCAACTTAAAACAAATGGGGGTAATTGGAGGAGGATGATGCATGTATCCTATTGATTAGGTACCTACAATTCGTAAAAGTTACGTCGAGAATAAAAAATAAATTAAGGCATTGCGTATCACACATTACATACCAAGTTCAAGATGAAGACTACTGAAAGTCACAATATTGTAAATCCCCTCAAGATTCATGCAGATCGTTCGTGGTGCATTTGTAAGCATTGCATGTTTGTGTTATTATACATTAATAAGCACCTAGTTTACTATTACCGATGTGCAATTTGATCTGATGCAGTCATTCATATTTCTGCAATATAATCCAGTTGCTTTTAAAGGAATTTTATTGGTAGGTGAGGTAGGTATACCTGCAGAATACCACGAGTTAAGTTAGCAGGTCCTGTAAAATGATTTATTAAACGGTTATGCATGTAATGCAAGTCTCAAATCACTGATCATTAGATCAGTGATTTGAGACTTGCATTACATGCCTAACCCCTAGTTTTAATTTATGTTAAAATACTATCTATAGAAATAAAAAAAAAATGAGGGCTGATATGAAAAGAAAGGAGTAAATGATGACGTGACGTCTGACGGGAAAATCGAAGAAAAAAACGTGTTGCGCCGAACCCAAATAGAATGAGACAAGGACATGCAGGGAGATGATGACTATAATTTATTATAAATAATTTCATTTAAAATAAAATTTAATTTAATTTTATATTATTTATGAAATAAAAATTTTAAATAGAAAAAAAAATTACTATAATGTATCTGTAGAAATTATTATAGGAAGACTAGAACAGCTTAGTTTTTTATAGTCTTTTACAGACATTATTTTTGATTATTTATATTAATTGCACTGTCGATCTACATCACCATTTATAGTGATAGAAAAGAGAAAGATATGCATATTATTGTCGGGCATATTTGTTGTATTTGTTTTTTTATGCAACCTTCAAAACTGTAACTCAAACACTGTAATGATAATATGAAGCAGAGGAACCGTTTTTTCATATTCCCAAAAACAAATTCTTACTTATGTTTAAATGAAGGTTGTATTTTTTTATCGAAAGTTATTCAAGACGAAAATAATGTAAGCTTTACTCACTTTTTCCCATTTTTACAAAGTAATCGATGTATAATTCCACTTATTTGATACGATTCACAATACGACGTCGCAGTAAGCGCCTAACTACGAGACTGACTTTCGGCTATCCAGTATTTGCTTATATTGGGCGTCGAGTTTGCCTGCGTACTGTCAGTATTGCTCCACGGCACGGGTGTTAGTCTCTAACTACGTTTTCGTTTATTGTCCTAATTAGCTTAATATTGACATCTTTCTTTGGGGGGTAGATGTATAAAGATACATCATTATCGCCATGGTTGGTTGTGACGTCACGGTCGTGTGTTTGGTAGAGCGTGGCGTGTAGTTAGAGCTGTTGGAGCGAGGCGATTAAACCGGGTTCCAGATTAAATTCACAACATTCAACTTTAGCCTCAAGAAATCCCGTGGTTTTGTCTCAGTCATTTATCATAATAATAATATTATGTTTGATATGCGTTTTTTGTATACCGACGCTGTAGTAGGTACCGTGCAAGTAGCTAAAAAGTTTTTAAAACTATCACATTTCTCTAAATGCAAAAGAATTCAGGACATCAATTGGCTAAGGAAATAAAGAGATTACGCGTGTTGTTGTTATGTACTAGGGTAGGTACTAGGTACATAGGTATCTACAGGTAAATAATAATCTAGGTGTATATCCTAACTCATCCTAAAAATATTTTAACATAGGATCCGGTATCCGACTTAATTTATACGATCCGGCGGGTATCCGGCCGGAAATCTGCCAGGAGTCTGGATTTGGCCCGGGTTGATGGCAAAAGCTCCATCCCCTAATTAGGTACATGGTACCTACGTGAAACCCTGTGTAACCCTTCGGAGTTGCGTGATGATATCTATGTATAAATAAATTACTTCAAATGATTCATAATTAGTACATTATTTAATTATTAAAATACGAAATTAAAATTAAACAGTTGATGAATCAAAACAGCGCCATCTATTATCAAGTAGATAAGTTACGTCTGACTCGCTCGACGACGAGTATTTTGTGAAGTTTGAACATAGTAGTTAATCTATTGGGCAATAGATGGCGCTTAAAACGTTCAGGCTTTAGACATCGACAAGATTCAGAATTTGCTCGCTACTTCCTCTACTTCCATGCTAAATACAAGGAAGTGGTGTTGGGGGGCGTTTTGGTATTTTAGACGTACAGGAAGTGTTGATTCTCAGCCTAATTTTGAATAAAATATGATTTTTCATTTAATCTAAAGAAGTTCAGCAATAAAACAGTTTTATACGAGATAGCTTTTCACACAAATTTTATAAAATATTTTATATTAAAGAAAGTACCAGAACACTTTATTGTTTCTATTGTTATTAACAATATACATAATATCTACAAACATGGAAAAAAGGAACAAGAGTAAATTGGGTCTAACTATGTGATCCACTACATTCGGATCATCGGACCGTAATCCTGATTAGGTATTTAGTTTATCGAACAATATCAGGTCAGATTTTCCACATACGTTACCTAGGTTGTTCTTCAGAATAAGTATAAATTTTTAATGGACCTATATTTTATTGCAAACGATCTGCTTCACATTCGCGTGCCGTAATGTGTTATAAGTTTATAACATAATAAGTAAAACAAAAAACAGTGCCTGACGGTCAATTCATTTTTGACTCTTACAATTCAACGAAATATAGTACCTACCTAAATAATACATAATTTTGCGAAAAGGCAAGATGTACATAACATCGACTGAAATATTCAAATCGTTCTTTCTAAAATTTCATTTGTAACAATAAGAAAGTAACTACAAAAATATAAGTAACTACACTACAACTTTTAATATATACACGAGGGACTTAACATCTACGAGTACCTAATCTACGTTCTTTATCTACTATGTAACGTCGCTTGGCAACTCCTTGCCTAGTAGGCCAAGTCTATTCCTATTACAGGTTCATTAGCGTCATTGGCTCACGTATTAAGGTAGTCTGAACCCGACTGTCGGTTTAGTGAAGCTATCTCCTAAACTATTTGGACTGTGATAGTTTTATAAATATGATTGATACAATGTACCTAGGTGTTACATTGTTGTGATTAGAACGTCGTGTTAATAAGAAATATTTGGACTATGGATTGATTTGACACGGTTGTTTAAAGTTCTCGTCATGATTATTAGGATGTGTCAATCACTCGACTCGTATATTTATAAATATTATGTCAATGTCTGTCTGTCAATTTCTGCAGTAATTAGGGAATTTCCGTACCGAATTTGATGAGAGCTTGGTGCCTTAAATGTGGACGTATGGAAAATCACGTTCCGGAAAATTGTAACTTAGCGTGGGCAGAGTCTTGAACGCATCTGGGGTATTATTGAAATATCAACGGCTCCGAAGTGCATTATTATCTTTAACACCAGCGTGATCAGCCTGTTACTGTCCCACTGCTGGGCATACAGAGAAGGCACTTGCTCAAGACGGGTTGGCGATTTCAGAATTACATATTATAATAATTATAAGTCCAGGTTTCCTCGCGATGTTTTTCCTTCACCGATGTCTGTGATGTCCAATATAAACTTAAAAAGACATTCATCTCATCATCTGCCTAGCCCTTTCCCAACTATGTTGGGGTCGGCTTCCAGTCTAACCGAATGTAGCTGAAAACCAGTATTTTACATGGAGCGACTGCCTATCTGACCTCTACAACCCAGTTAGTACTGGGCAATACGATACCCCTTGGTCAGGGCCGTCTTTAACCATTTGGGGACCCTGGGCACTTGGAAATAATAGGGCCCTTGTATGATGCAAGAGCGAGCGAAGCGAGCTCGATTTTTTTTGCACCTCGCCTCAGATGGTTTGAAATAAAATGCAGTTTTTTTTTAAAGAAAAATGGATAGGTGGGTGTTAGGTTTCAGTGATATGGCCACCGCGGCTAGCCCAAATCTGGATGCTGTATTTCGGCAATAATGCGTTTAATGTTGGCTTCCAAGAGCTCATTGTTTCCAATTTCGTCAAAGGTTCAAAAACGAGGATGGTCAGAACTTACAGTCAACGGCGAGCAGTACAAAGACATGCAAAACCACAACTGTTGTTTGAAACCACAACTGTCAGACGAATAGTTATCGTCTGACAGTTGTGGTTTCAAACGTCCAAGTCTGAGATCAAAATGGGAAGAATGCAATACATGTGAACGTTTTTTTCGCTTGAGTGCCATAGGAAGGCTTCATTACCTCATTTATAGCAAACAAACATTAATGGTATACAATTATTAGTCAAATAAAGCAAATTACAAGGATATTAATAACTTTTTCTGTGTTTTGTTTCAATTTAAAATTCTCCTCTCCGCCTCTATTATCATTTGCTGGTCCGCATTTGCCAAGAGTGTTTTTTTTTAGTCTGGGTCATGCTTATATGCCGAGTGACATGATCAAAACAACAGTGGTGCCTATCGTCAAAAATAAGACTGGTGACATGGGCGATAGGAACAATTACAGGCCTATATCTCTTGCCACAATCATGTCAAAAGTGTTTGACAGTGTGCTTAACGCTCAACTTAGCAGTCATATACGTCTTCACGACAACCAATTTGGTTTCAGTTCTGGATTATCCACTGACAGCGCTATTTTGAGTGTGAAGCATACTGTGAAGTACTACACGGATCGCCACACTCTAGTTTACGCATGTTTCCTTGACTTGAGTAAGGCTTTTGACTTGGTTTCCTACGACATTTTAGGAGGAAGATGGAAGAGGTAAATTTGCCGCCAGAGGTGACAAATACTCTAAAATACTGGTATGGAAACCAAGTCAATAGTGTGAAATGGGCTGGTGCCCTGTCTAGGCCGTATGGGTTGGAGTACGGGGTGAGGCAGGGGGGGTTGTGCTCCCCTACGCTTTTCAACCTATACGTGAATGAGTTGATTGGCACGCTTAGCAGCATGCGTGTCGGGTGTCATATTGATGGCGTGTGTTGTAATAAAATTAGCTACGCCGACGACATGGTGCTGCTGAGCGCGTCAATCTGCGGACTAAGGACACTCGTAGCCACTTGCGAGCAATTTGCTAGACTGCTTGGTCTGGCGTACAATGTCAAAAAAAGTGTAGTCATGGTTTTTTGGGGACAGAGGTAAATACCCAGAAGCAGTACCTTCAGTGAAGCTAAGCGGTATACCCCTTGTAAGGGTAGACCAATTTAAATATCTGGGTCACTTATTGACCACTGGCCTCAAAGACGATGAGGATATTGATAGGGAGCGGAGGGCGCTGTGTGTGAGAGCAAACATGATTGCCTGCAGATTCAGGCGTGCCTCGAAAGAGGTCAAGCGCACTATATTTAGTGCTTACTATACACTTGCAGTCTGTGGGGTCATTTTACTCAAAAATCATACAGCGCCCTTCGCGTCCAATACAATAACGCATTCAGGGTGCTGATGGAGTTGCCTCGATACTGCAGCGCATCAGGGATTTTTGCTGAAGCTCACGTAGACTGGTTCCACACAGTGATGCGGAAACGGTGCGCATCCCTGGTCCGTAGGGTGCGGGGCAGCGCCAACAGCATCCTGTCTATGATTTCGAGGAGGCATGATTGTGCGTTTGTGAACCACTGCTGCAAGGTTTCAGCTGGGCCTGTCACCTTGCAGCAATGATGTCACAATCTGTTTTCTGTTTTATATTGTTTGTAAGTGTATTACTAACATAGTTTGTAAGTATATTGTTACTAACACTATGAGTCTTGTTGCTCGAAATAAATGAATTATTATTATTATATATAAATATATTAAATTGACTTATGCCAAAAAGCTAGATGCAAAAGCGAGCGGAGCGTTTCTTTTGACAGCTTCTAGCTTGGACAGTTACAGAAACTTGGGGGCCCCTTTTGGTCGCGGGGCCCTGGTGCCCCATGTAAAGACGGTATTGCCCTTGGTAAGACTGGTTGTCAGACTTTTTGGGCCTGTTACGACTGTCAAAGATCTACAAATAACAGCCGGGATCAACAGCTTAACGTGCTTTCCGAGGCACGGAGGAAACTCGGTATGTAATGGGTGGTCACCGTCCACAGACCAACCTAGGCAAGCACGGCTTAACCGAAAAATCGGTCAGAGCGGCTGATATTATTTAGCCACGACCTTTTCTCGAACTTAGAAAGACTTTACATTATTCCTTTATAAGTTTTTTTTTTCTGAACAATATGGTCAAAACATAGATGTTCTAGTTGAGCATCATTCTGGGTCAGCGAGTCTAGTCTGTGAAAGTGAGGCCTTGGCTTTGCTTTATGCAAATGTGTGAATTAAATAATAAACGCTTGGGTTACCTCAGCGTGTTGGTAATGCCACTAGATGTTGCCGTATGTTAAATAACTCTATTAAGAACGGTATTTCGGAATGGTTGGGGACATTCTTCACTACTTCATGGCCCATCATGTTAAGCGAGTTATTAAGGTTAGGTTAGGTTTTAGTGAAGATCTGCAAAATCGTCCAGAGAAGTAAACGATATACCAGAGAATGGAGACGGTGCATAGTAAAATATCTGGTTGGTTCTACACATTAGGCTGGATCTGCGGAAAGATGGCCAGAAATCACGTACATAGCGTATCGTCTACGTATGCTTTCTTCGAAATATCCATGGATGACAAATGGTGACGTCAAAATTTAAGGGATAGTCGGAGACTCGTCACAGCACATGTTTGGTCAGATGCCAAAGCGATAGGTTAATGCACGTACGCACGTGCTCGCAATACGTAAACAGATACTGTCTCCAATTAAATTAATGGGTCATTGTCTAGTCTAAAAATAATATTTATCACACATCGTTCTACTACTTCTTGCAGTTTAATAATAGGACAAGTAAAGGACAACGGGATTAAATGTTTACGTGACGTCAATTTTCACAGACGCAAGTTAGTGTTATGAAATGCAAATGCATGTATTTTGCAAAATGATGAGACAGCCAGATGAGGAATTTACTTAGAACACGTGTTATTTTTTTCTACGGGATAAAAAAATATAAGATCACGGATGTGAAAAGATCATGTACTGTATAATTAATTAATTTATAAACATGATTCATTGTTATTCAGGCTTGTTGTTCACAAGTGCAACTAGTACATACGATAGGAAGAGTATTCTGGGCAATCGTCACAGAATAATAAAATCATCGACCTAATTTCACTGTTAGCATTAAATAATGTGACAAACAAAGCAGGATGGCAGTTATCTATGTATTTGCCTAGGGTATGAATGGAACTATGAGCTGTATGATTGTAGTAAAATGTGTCATTTTCGTATGCACTTTGACCAAGGTTTGGTGATGTTTAATTAGTCACTGGCTGGAATTCTATCATTGTCCCACATATTGCAACAGATGGCTTCATGAATAATTAAGTCCAGATACATTCCGTAACGAATAAATTACTTGATTGTGAAGGCATTTTCTAAATGCTCGTCACATGCGTTGAGGACACTTTGAAGCCAACAGTCGGGTCTGTATCATTGATCAGTAATCAAAGGACATGAGGACTTCGCCACCAAGTTTAAGACCTATTTATTTGTTTTGGATGCAAAACCTTTTTGCTGACTTATATGTATTGTATATTTATTTCATCATGTATTGTCATCAGTTGTTCTTGGTTGTTCTGCTAATGCTGCAGTTCTGCGTTTCATAAATTCTTTCTTATGCCACGGATCTTGGAAATTTCGATTGTAGTCGTTTTAAACCAACCTATAGTTAAGGAAAACCCGTGGACAGTAAAAAGTAATGGGAATATAATCTTTATACGACAATACGATGGTGAAGAAATGAAGGGCACCTCTGAGCTGAGATAGTTATGCAAGGAAGGTGCATTTAATGTTGTTTTCTCGCAACCGATTACAATTACGGTAACCTATACTTTCAGATTTCTTATGCGGTAAGTTGAAGGTCTCGGTCGTATACTCGTAATGATACACATTCCGAGAGATGTAACAAAACACCTGTTTTGTTTTTTTTTTTTTTAAATAAGAACAGATACAATGTATTCAACACAGAGGTTCTACAGGTTATACGTATAACCTTTAAAATATCTTGTGTTTTAAAATAAAAAGTACCTAACATTAATTCTCTTTTGTGTGCAAATGAGCATCATTGAAAATTAATAATTTTAATGGATTGCACGTAAACGAAAATATATTAATTAGGTATTTGTTAAATAGATACCAATTAATACGTTTTGGTATCTATTTACTTATTCTATTTTCAAACATGTAAGTATAGTTTTACACGTGGACGCCACGTAATTAAATAATATTTACATAAGATTCTGAATGAAACAAGCAATTACGAAATGCCAATTAAAAATAGGCACTTCTATAGATGCGTGGATATACCTATCTTAGGAAGGAGTCAAGGCCACTGGCGTGGAATATTTTATAGACCATAAGTAACAACCGGGATTACCAGACCTGTTTACTATGTAACATTAAGTTTTTACTATTTATATCAATATTATTTTCATTAAATTTAGAACTGGTAAAATGCAAAAGTTTACTTCCCTAAAAATAATTTAATACTTAGTTGACGCATTGAGGTACTTATTACTATTTACTACTACCTACGTATAGAGAAGACAGCGTGAACAAAATCTGGGTGCAGTGCGGGGCGCGCGGGGGGCGGCTAACCCCGTACATGATGCTGTGGGGAGCAAGCGACCGAGTGAACTGCAGCCTGCCGACAGCAGTTGCACAGAGCACAGATTTTGTTCGCGCTGTCTTCTCTATATACGTAGTAGTCATAGCTCAATGAGTTGAGGCTTTCTGTTATAGAATCGGATAGGCAAGATTCTTCAAGATTCGTCATAACCACCATACAGGGATGGATCTTTTCTTTCAGGAAAAAATACACTAAAGTAGATATAAGTATTTCCCACCAACGTGTATTCATTACAGGTGTACTAAGTACAATAATTGTTCTGTAACTATTAATTAACAGACATAATAGTACCTATCTGTTTAAGTTTTTTCTACTTCATTCATCAAACACAAGGTTGCAAAGTCTTATTTCCTTTAAATTTTTTATCTCGTCGTCTGGCCGTGATTTATTCACGGGACGTGACTATTGTTACTTCTTCCTTCTAATCTGTTGCGAACAGCTGATTGATTTTGTCTTAGTACATTGTTATATTTGAGATAAGACGATAAAGGGAACTTACATCTTGTGAAAGTCACGGAGGTGCATGCGTTTTTGTAAACTCGTATAATAATGTTTTATCTTTTTGGGATTCAGGTATTTCGTTCGATTAATAACAGATAATGAATTGAAGTACTTGCTATTATTATTACGATTATTTTATTATTACCTTCGTATATTGAAACACTGAATTATGAATAATCACGGAAAATATTCCGTAAATGACAGTATTAGTTTACCTTCGTACTTATATTGTTTTTCCTCTGAACTTTTTACAATTGCTACTTAGGTGGCCTTGCAATATTGAATATTTGTTTACAAACAATACTGTGGGTAAATCTACTATTTTTACAATTGAGCAAAAACGTTTAAAATGTTATGTAACACCACAGAGCACAAAAATCAGAATTATTAACACTTTGGCTCTTCCGGTTGTGAATCACGCGCATTACGAGTAAAGAATACAAAGTAGAAAGATACTGCTAATACATTTTGATACAAGTGGAGAAAGTTTGTTATTGCATTCGAGGCTGAATTAACACCCGAGCTGTAGGTGAGGGAGTTTTTGAGCCGAGAACTGCAATAACAAATGTCCATGTGTATCAAACGACGTTTTTCAAAACACTTTTGAAGGTATAAAATAAAATAACGAAAACTATTTTTGTCATGAATTATAAAAATTTTATTTTAATTTTATTTTTTTAGCACTTTGCTTTCGGCAGGTTGAAGGAGAGGCAAAGGTATGAAGCCGTTAAACAGCCTAATATAAAAATTAGTTTTTTTTAATATTTTTGAATTCAGAACACAATTAAATGTTAATTTGATTAAAAAACGAAATATTAGTTTTAAATAACCATGTTTATGTATGATACTAATTTGGACTAAGTATAGGGGGGGGGGGTAGATATAAGTACTAACACTAGTTTCTAAGTTGTGTGTTGTACTAACCAAATGGACTTAGTCTGATTATAGAGCATTTTATTTTATTTATTTATAGGTGCGGGAATAATGAAAAAAAATACGCACGTGTGTGAAATACATTGCATGCTGAACCTAATCGCAGTGCGATAAGAACCAGTTTTCGAAGAAGTGTACTGAAAAATATATAATTTCTCAATGAAACTTTCAGGACTAAATCTTTCTTACAAAATAAAGATACACACACCACGAATGCCGTTTCACACATAAAAGCACATGTCGGGCAGGGACAGCAAATGTTCTCCTTTGCCGATAACCTCCTTAAGTTCAGGTTCTTATGCAATGACTGACAGCTGTTATGTTACACTATACATGGCTCACCTTTTAAGGGTCCATTGTCACACAACGGAGCCTATACTTCATTCAAAAGTCAATATTAAGTCATTATAATATAAGCAATTATTACTTCTCTATATCTCTATCTATCTTGATATCAATAGGTATTAATTAAGTGTAGAGAAGAAGGTATATATTATTATGTCCCATATATGTGCAATTGTTCAAGTATAATCCTATGGGTGAACTTGCTATCTGTCGCCAGAACGAACTTGTACTAAGTTGGTCTTGAATTGAATATCTTTGCAACTATGCTTATAAATACTGATTTATCTTAGGATGATTTCTTTTTTTATTACTCAAAAATCCCTAGGTACAGGTAAATGTGTAACTAGCTAATCTTGAGCATACAGCCTATGTATGATATTCAATTTCAAGTTACGTAGTCAAGTTAATTATGTAAAATTAGTATTTTCATGACATTTACCATTTATCTAGTTGGGGGTATTTTCTGAAAAATTGCGTAACCCCATGGCAACGCCCTAAAGAGGGGATGTAAATAAAACATTCACAGTTATTATTAGGTGTTGGTTTACGGAACCACCTCAGTTTACAGTCTTAGTACTTCTAGAGGCTTCCTTACTGAAAAGAGTCGATTTATTTTGGTAATAAACTTATTTAGACTGTTTTGAGTGTTTACGTTAGATGTAAGTGTTGTGAAATCATGTAAATTAGGTTTTGAGGGAACCTAATTTCTTATCGAAGTAGGTTATTTTAAATGAGAGCAAGATAACTGCTGGTAATCAGCATATTTTTTATTTTTTTTCGCAACATTATCTCCTTTTTTAACGAGAATAACAAACTATTATGGTAGTAGAATGGATGGTATTATGGTGCTGGTTTCGTGAGAAAACCAGCATGCCTGAGAGATATTTCTCGACGGCATGTTAAGCCAAGTCAGAGGCCCATGGGCGGCATAAAAACTCTGAGGTTAGGCACTAACCACACGATAAAGAAGATGGTAGTAGATCCTAAATGATGTTTCAGTTTCAGGACTCTTGGTTCTTAAAGACTAAACGAAAAAGTTTGCATTTGTAAAGATTAACCATTTCTGTGTATTACCTAGGTATACTTCATGAAAGATAGCTTGATCTCTGCGACCGTTTGCGACATAAATGTCAAACTCATACAATAAACTTCAAATTTAAAGTTTGCTGTATGAGTTTGACATATGTCGCAGAGATCAAACTATCTTTTATGAAGTATACATGCGCCTGTTAACATTTTCGTCAGTGATGGTTTAATTCATTAAACCATCACTGATAAGATTAGATTTTTTTAAGTTAAGCGATAACTGTTTGCCTAGGCCTAGACGCCTAGGCAACCAGTTATCGCTTTCAAAAGATTGACATGTCTTCGGTAGCTTATCAAAGTTATATATTTTTCAGATATCCTATCATCGTTATTATCGAAATCTCACTTTGTTGGTTGCCCTTTTAGAACATGCAGAATTGTACGGAAGTATCCACTCAGAATATCATCAATAGGCCATTAGGGTTGCCACACTGTTCTCCCTCGATCATGACACTGCCTAACCGAGCTGGTACTTTTCTACCAGTCAACCTTTGGGTGATGCAGAGACAAGCAGTGGTGGGTGTCATTTTTTTAAATAATTTTAATTTAATACTCAGATAAACTATCAAGGATATAAAGGGTGCAAAAAACCTCTTAACGAAACCGAAAGGCACTTGTTCTACCTGTCACTGCAATCATTTTGTTGTTCTACACCATACCTAGTAACTAGAAGGTTCCCACCTTCTAGTTACGGAGATATTGGGGGTCAAAGATCCAACTTTTTGCAAAGTTTTTTTTAACTACTAGTTTTTAATGTAAGATTTTTGACCCCCGTACTTTTCAATCCATCCATCAGCACAATGTTTTGACTGCGTTACATTGAGTTCTACCACAAAACATGATTTTTCACCCCAAAAATCAAAGTCGTTTCTCAGCAATAATTTTAGCGTAAAGTTACTTAGTTTGATGTACAGAATGCTTGGTTGACGGCTTCGTGATGAGGTTGTTTACACCCTGTATAAAATATTATACATATAAACTAAACATATTCGTAACACTACCTACTTCCACATACTACACTACACTACTATACCTACATATTTTGTTTGTTGTGTTTTTTTACATGTGTCGTTTTCGGTGTTAATGACATATTAGTGGCCATATCAGTTTTAAAAAGTAATAGATAGTTTTTGTAGTTCAGCGAGTTCAAGGTGGACCACCTTAGTTCTGCAGACATCAGCAATGTATCGATTGAGTTATTTTCGGTTAACACTCGTGCATGCTTTTTACGTCTGGCTTTAGACATTATTATTTACGTTATTTATTAGGCATCCATTTGTAAGCTTTACTACCTTGCTACTACGTAATGGATAACTCTAGCTTTGTTGATTGGTTGTTTTATTTTGCAAACATTTGTAGCAAGAATCATTTTACAATTATATTACTTGGCACTTAGTTACATTTTTTTGCAAAATGTCTTCGCATGGTATGTGACCTTTTTACTGAAGATTTTTCTTCCTTTGTCAAGCAAAAAATGTTATGTTCTAGAAGCAATCTCTTGGGCTTGTTACAACCACTATGCACTGGGTTCTTGTCCCGTTTCTCTCACTGAAATGAGTCCTGTGTGGACATGTTATAAAACCATCTATAAAAGCAACAACTATAGGTACTCATTCAATCTTTATTAGCTTTATTATTACTTAAGGCTACGCTCGTAAATATTTGAATGTCTATACGCATTAGTCGGCATTACACATTAGTCGTCTGATCAGTTTGTCACACAACTATCATCACAACACGGCCAATAGCCAATCATAACAGCGATTACAAAATGAGGTCGAATGTGGTCCGCTAGAAATGGCAAGTGATACAGATAGCGACCGTAACGTAACGATGATGTTCCCAATAAATTATGTTTTATCTGAAGTAAGTCGATGCTCGCTATGGTCACCCATTTTTAAGCCAGCAATTTTAAATATCGATTCATTGGTCCCGCCATATTTGTTTTTGGTTGGTGCACGACTTACTAAAGTTGGGTGTAATTTTGCATAGCGTCATGAATAATTAATTACTTAAATTGAATTTTTTTCTAGCATGGAATGGAGGTTTCCTTCCCTCTTTTCATAATGAGTAGGTATTGGCGTGGGCTCGTAACCATAAAAAAAAATCAAAATCAAAAATGTTTATTTGCTATTATTGTAGATTTAAATTTTATGTAAGTATAAATATTTATAAGACTGAATATTATTAGTATATAACCTATTAATAGAATTAATAAAAATATTGATTTCCCTATTCATAGAATAATAGTTATTTGTCATAGAATAAAAGTTACTATTCTTAAAGGAGCTCGTGTCTAAATAATAACAGCCGCTCGGGTCAATCGTTAGGTTCAGCCGTGCTTGCCTAGGTTGGTCTGTGGATGGGTGATCACTCATTACATACCGAGTTTCCTCCGTGCCTCGGAAAGCACGTTAAGCCGTTGGTCCCGGCTGTCATTTGTAGATCATTGACAGTCATCATTGTCAGTGTCAGACTTTTTGGGCCTCTGACTAGAGGCCCAAAAAGTCTGACAACCAGTCTTACCAAGGGGTATCGTATAACCCGGTACTACCTAACTGGGTTGTGGAGGTCAGATAGGCAGTCGCTCCATATAAAATACTGGTATTAAGATGCTGATACTGTATGAAGAGGTTAGAATGGAAGCCGACCCCAACATAGTTGGGAAAAGGCTAGGCAGATGATGATAGAATAATAGTTACTTTGTATTCACCATGAATAAAGTTATATACAAACAATAGGCTAATTTCCACCATCAATAAATTGCAAATCTATTTAGTCCGTCAGTTAGAGTATTGGAAAATAATAGACACGTATTTTTTGTTTTTGTAAATCAATTAATATTGACAAAGATAAAACGCATCAAAACTCGGGAGTGGGGGCTAGTGACGTCACAACGCACTAAAAACTATAGCACGGCGTGACGTATTGAGAATTTTAATAGCGTCGTATCTTCGTCAATTTTGGTTTACGTAATAAAATAAAAAATACGTGTCAATAATTTTTTTAAAACATAACTGACGGACTAATTAGATTTTTTCAGGACACAAGCGTATTAATACACAGGTTACAAACTACACACAACACGCATTAGTGTTAGTTTTTCAAATTGCTCATAACGTTAAGTCCGTTATATCATAATTACGTGTAATTGATTTCAGGGTAAACGTGCGTACGAGTAGTTTGTTCACCCGACATTTTATTAGCCGGTTTGAAACTGGCTTCAATGGCTTAACCGTGTTGAAAGGCTTTGAGGTCTATGTTAAGGAAAGACATCAGACTGGCTTAAGGGCTATATATCCCTCAAATGGCTTAGCATGATCCTCCGTTACTCCTAAAATACTGCAGCATTAATTTTGAAATAAATATATGGTAAACATGAGGCTTAATGCTAAGTCCTATGTGTGACGAAAACACGATTCCACAACCTTTTCTCGATAGAAAAAAAATCCAAAATTACCTTCAAATCGAACAATAAACCGCTGGTATTCAAAAAGTACTTGAAATTAGATCATGAAACTTTGCATTCTAACTGAACTAACTATGTATATAAAGCAGGTCTTATGTGTTTTATTTTTTTAGTCCAATCAATAGATTTTTTGTAAATCGCAAAAAAACCCACTCATTTCGCACTATTCGGCCGCAGTGACTGACGTAACAACCGCTTTGTAGTGCAAGCTGATTAGAACTTTATTCTAACAGAATTTCAAACGAAGTTTGAACCACCACAAATAGAGTTGCTAATATTAGGGTTAGAAGGGCCTTAATACGGCTGTTTGCCGTAACAAATAATTTGAATTAATACAGATAGCTACGGGCTTATATCATCTACAATATTATAAAGTTGTAAAATGTGTTTGTTATTTTGTGGGTAGGTATGTAGAGGGTAATCTCCACAACTAATGATCCAATTCCAAAAATTCATTCACTGGCAAAAAGCTACATTATTCTTGGGTGCTTTAGGCTATAAATAATATTTAGGTATACCTACTTATCATTCATATTAGCATGCATCACAATTTTTGAGGACGAACTCACGTTTGAAATGCTAGTTGTTAAAATAAAAAAAACTCCCTTCGGCAAGCCGCAGGAGGAGGTAGATTTCGAAGAAGGTTCCACCCATATTTTTTTCAAACCCTTGTTGAAATCCTTCCGAATTTAGCATGAAAAAAAGGAAACGTTTAACGTTATAAATTGTAGAGTAAACAATTTGCTTACAAAAAGTTATTTGCGACGGTAATTTCTTTTTTCCAATAATTCCAAGTTAGTGGTTGCATCAAAAAAGTTAACAAGTAAAAATTGTCCGTATTCTTACTCGGAATCTCGGAATGATAAAAATGTTAAACGGTCCAAACATTTTCCAAAGGAAAAAAGTTATGGCCAAATAACAGAATTTCGAAAAATCGCCGCTCCGCCCGCCCCTAATGGACGAATTCCGCCTATTCACGAACTTAACCTTTGTTTTGACCCTTTTGATTTTTTGGCCAAGTTGAAAGCAATCAGTGCATAATTGCGACCCTACAGGTCGTAAGTGTCGCTAAATTTTGCTTGGCGCCCCACATAGCAACATACATACGTATGCATATAGGTATATATTTTTATAACCGGCTGTTGATTTGGGCTCTAGGGGTCTTATCTAGACCCCCTATGGTGAATTTTCGAAAAACTCGACTTTAGGTGCAAGACCAATAGGTAGATTTTTTCTGATGAAATCTTCCTGAAACATCATTGATTTTCCAATGTATTCTACAAACAAGGCCAACATCATTTACCTACGTCGTTATAAAAAGAAAAAACAACAGGCTATTTAATGCCAAAAAACTAACAGATGCTATTTTCAAGATAAAAAAAATAAAATATATTTCGTTTTTTTTTGGAAAGCACTTTACATCTGGTGTTTAAATGAAGTAAAAAGGTTTAAATTGAGTAAGAGGGAAAATATAAATGCAGGCCGCTTTTCAGTAAAAATTCAACCAGATACCATTTTCGACACAGAAAAAGTAAATTAAAAAGAAATCATTAAATGGCATTTCAAAGTTTGTAGACACCACCAAACTGCAAAAAGTTTGGGATCAAAATATAATAATTATCTTCTTAATAAAATGGAATGGAATTTGCAAAAAAGTTACAATTTATAACAGTTGTGAGTAACCTCTCGATTTTATACGAATTAAATGTCAAAGACGATGAATTATCATAAAAAAACATACGCTTTACAATGTATACTAATACAAAAAAAAACAAAAGCTCCAATTACCAATACAATGAAGTCATCAAGTCATGCAAAGAAACTTGAAATACCTGCACTAAAGGAATAATATTTAATTTTGAAACAATGATCGAATTCGAAGTCCGTGTTTAGTTTTTCAACAAGTTTTACTGACTTTTGAAGTCAAGAATTTGCAGAAACATCCAACGTTAGTTTTAAATCTATATTTTGTAACAAATATTAATAATTATTGATTGCGTGGACCGTCTATGGAAATCACTGTTTGGCAAATTAATATTTTGTTGAGAAATATTTTTTTAATAAAAAGATGACACACCTAGATTTTATTTCTGTTATAGTTTAATTTAAATTAAAGTTAAAACTCAATAAATTAATTGATTATCGAACACGAAAGAATTTTACATAAAATAATTGTTTATTTGAATATAGTTGCTTCATTTCACACAGCACCACAACCATACATTTAGAAGAGGCCTGCAGGTGAGATTTATACGGACCGATGCCAACTATTTTTGGTATTCCATATCGACCAGTTCCATATAAAAATACAAATGAATATAGTTCATGGCCCCTGCCTGTTGAGGCCAGGCACACGTCGAAGGTGAACCTACGGCTTATACCTAAACTATGTACTTAATTATATGGACTATTAATAATTATTGCATATTTATTATTACAGAGCTGATTGAACTTGGCCCATGTAAGTTGTTATTAAACAATGTTTGAAATTAAGAAGTTTTTTTTTTGTTTACTTGACAAGCCATAAAAACAAGACAACTAAAAATAAATATACATCTCTGCCTCCATTCATAAAGGTTGTTAATTTTTTATACCTAAGTGACTTTTTTATACATTCATTGATACATTAAGTAAGTAAGTAATATTATTTGGTTATAAACATTCATAAACGTGAAACAAAAACTACCAAATCAAATGACCATTGACCAATCGTTTGCACTTCCGTGCGTCAACGCATATTAGGTTTTCAGTTTGCATTGTCATTGGCTTGTCCTGATGACATGTCATGATATAGGATACATAAGGTCGTGGCATCTTGTTGTGATTGAAAAGCAATTATTGATTTATTACATAAGCCACGTAGCACTTATTGTGATGTTCGAATTATAGTAACCATAAACAATTTGGTGTACGATGGCAATTTATCAAATAAAGCTTTTAAATTAAAAATATATATATCAACACCACAGACAATAAAGATTCACAATTAATGAGAAATAAAAAAGATTAATTTGCTCGAGACTGTGCATATAAATCAAACGAAGAATGCAATTATACCTACGCCTAGAAAAAGTTGAGGAATAAATCCAGTTCCTACTCTTGTGTCAGAGTCAAGTGACATTAATGACACCAAGATTAATAGCAGTATCTCATGGCCCATGTTGCCAGCAGTTTAAGCGACAGAACAGGACACAATTTTCCAACGCAGTGACCATGTTAATTAAGTCGATGACTGTCATACAAATATAATTTGTTCGGACTTAAAGTGATTGACAAAACCATGTCAACCCCCTGTGGGTTAACTAAAGACGAAGTTAATCGATAGTCAATCACACTGGCGACTGCACTAGATATATCTAATATCTGCAGTGACTGCACGTTATTGACCATATGACCGTAATTACACCTCGAGTGTGTTGAAAATATTTTCCAAATCGTTTTTATTAAGATAATAGCCGGTTTGACGCAACTCTATACGACGAAAATCTAAAAAACATTAGTGATACTGATAATGCATTATAATGATGCAAGCTGACATAAAAATTACAGGATTCTGTGGAAATCTAGGTAATGTTTTTTTTTTATTGCAAACCAGATTAAATTTACTTTGTTGGATTGTGGCAGAAGATAAACATGGATAGCAAGCCAGGAAAAGCTCGCTCGAGTGATTAGACAAATAAATATAAAATTGTTCTGGCAACCGATTGCTTAATTCGCAAAATATTATAATTATTGGAGGAAAACTTCACGGTTGGGGTACCTTGTTTACTTAGGTAAGGATCTTTCGTTCGAAAAACTTCGTAAATAATATGACGACCCGAATGGCGTAGCGGTAGTGAGGCTGCTTTACGTTCTAAGGGTCTCGGGTTCGAATCCCGGTGGGAGCAAATGTTTGTGTGATGAGCATGGACATTTGTTTCCGAGTCATGGATGTTTATATGTATAATAAGTATGTATTTACAAACAAAAAAGTATCTATGTAGTATATCAACTATCTGGTGTCCAAGACACAAGCCTCGTTGCTTAGTGTGGCACTAGATGGCGCTGTGTGTTAGTGTCCAGCGATATTTTTTATTTTTTTTTTATTTTTAATATGATTAGTCAGGTAGCCACTCAGCTTGAAATATATTCAAGGGTAAAAAATACATTGTTTCTTATTTCGTTATCAACTAATGTTTCGATCATGTATTTGGATATAATTAGCAGTCTGGCAAACGACCACAGCTTAAAATGAAAGTTCTAATGTTCTCTACATACAATGAATAAACTGTTACCGAGGCGATTGCCGTGTCATGGCTGATGCGATACCACTTTTGCATCGACTGCGGAAAGTAATGCGGCTTGTATTCATTATTAAAAGGACCGGTACAACGTGAATTTTTAGGTTTAAGGCTGACATTATCTTTCGCTATTCCCCGGTCTGGATACCTTGGATGCAGTAAAGGGGTTCCGATGATAAAATCGCCAAGAGAAGTATCTATATAATCAAAACGATTTGTCGACATTATTTGTACCTACATCGAACTAGATTTAATAATTGTTACAAGAACCCAGTTTTGTAAACAAAGGCGCATTTAAATGAAAACGGTGATGTTTGAGACACTTAGAAACGACCTTGCCATTTGTAGAAAGTACACTCAAAATAAATGTAGGCGCCAAATGGAGTTCCCTTTCCGGTGTGTTATGGAATTCAACATTTTGGTGCATGTAATGTGGATTTAACTACTTTTTAGATGTGTTTGTTACGCTTTCTCCTCGTATGGGTTTATATTTATAACAAAGAAAGTGTGAGGTTTGTTCTACACGCAGCAAATTAAAAAAGAAAAAAAAAATGTCTATATAGGATGAGGTTTTGATAATAAAAATGTAATCAAGATCTACACATACATGATCTTCTCATTACATCTTCATGTAATTTTTTTTTTTTTAGGAAAAAATGGGTTTTATTTTATAATCTTTACATAATTAATTATAAACTAAGTATTAGATAAACTAACAACAAACTGTAATTCATCTAATTTGAATCATCATCTTCCTAGTTTTTTCCCAACTGTGTTGACGCCGGCTTCCAGTCTAACCGGATGCAGCTGAATACAAGTATTTAGATAGATTGCCTATCTGACCTCCACGACTCAGTACTGGGTAATACGATACCCGTCGGTAAGACTGACTATTAGACTTTCGGGTCACTGATAACTTGTAACGAGTGAAAAAAATCTACAAATGACAACGGGGACCAACGGCTTAATCAGTACGTAATGGCTGGTCACCCAGCCACAAACTGACCTTGGCAAGCGCTGCTTAACCTTGAATATCGGCCCGTGCGGCTGCTATTATTTAAGCACGAGCTTCTCCTATAAGTTATCTGAATGTCAGTGATTTATATAAAAGTGGCATCTTATCAGTGATACTACACTCACAGGCACAATTAACCGCCCACCTTGTATTTTTTTCTATTTGCAGAAACCGTAATATTTGGTCCACATTTTATGAGAGGTACATTGAAAGATACCTATAAGGTAAAAAAATAACAAAAGTCTTGGAACAAAATGTCGTTTATTAAAAGATGCACACCAAAAATCGATTTTGTGAAAAGCTTCGATAAAAATTAAACAATTTAATTTTTAAAAAAGTGGATCAATTAAAGAAAAAAAAAAAATTATAATGGGTGTTGCCTCCTCGGGCTCTAATTAGACTTCTTAGAGCCGGTTAGGCAATCCATCCATGAAATCTTTGATATCAGATTGGGGTATATTGTGCCACTCCTCTACCTCAGCCGTCTTGGGCTCTCCTAGGGTCGTAGGGGCTGGTACTCTTGCTAGGACACGTCTTTTAAGATTGTCCCAAATGTGCTCAATCGGCTAAAGTGCGGGACCGCGTGCTGGCCTTGGTAAAACTTGAATCCCGACCTCATTAAGGTGTTCATGCATTAATCTGAAGTTTTCAACAATGGAGGGTGCGAAAGGTATGACATGGCCTTGAACCACTTCCTCCACGTATCTTTGAGCGTTCACATTGCCTCTATCGAACGCAACAAGATCGGTACGAGCCTCGTAAAAGATACCTCCTGAAACCATTACGGACCCTCCTTGATAATCCACTGTTTCGGTTATTGCGCATGTAGGAAACTTTCCATTTTGGCACCTGTAGATAAGGTGACGTCCATCTGAAACTTTTAAGGCTCTTTTACTCTTATCTGAGAACAGTACGTCCTTACATTCCTCCACAGTCCAGTCAGCATTTCTCGAACAAAAGCAAGTCTAGCTCTACGGTGTTGTGGGGCGCGAGCTGGACGAATAGCCCTCAGATTTCTTTCTGCCAGTCTTCTTTTAATGGTACGTTCACTCACACTAACATTTGTCACCTCAAAAAGACGCGTACGAGCTTCAGAAGCGATGCAAAAGCGGTTTTTCAACACGTTGTTGACAACAAAGCGGTCATCTCGAGTTGAAGTGCATGGATGTCGGCCTTAAACTGGCCTGCGGCTGTATGAGCCGAAATCGTCTGATGGCATCCCGTGCCGTGGTTCAACGTATAACTAATGTACGAGCGATGCGACGTTGGCTGTACCCAGCGACAGCTAAAGCCACTGCTCTAGCTAGACCAGTTGCATCGAGTTGCATTTTTTACAGTCACAAACAATAAGCGAACACTACAAACTCAAATTAAACAATGTTTACACATTAGAGCAGAAAAGAACAGAAAATGTTAGCACGGTAACGCAACGGCAACAATGTCAAACAACGACTAAATTCCAAAAACCTGTCGGTGACACAAATTTAGGCAACGAAATAAGGGTTTAAGTATTTAATTTATTGCTAGAGTATCCACTTGACGAAAAATAAAACACTAGATAAGCCACAGTTAACGTAAACAAACAGGGCGAGGAATCATAGAGGTGGGCGGTTAGTTGTGCCTGTGAGTGTATGTATGGTAGTCAAATCTAAAATGGAACCGAAAAGCTACGTCATCAACCTTGTTGTAAGTCGTTGTGGGTACGAAACCCTTTGGAAGCGATTTGCAGTTGTTTGGCTTTTAAGGTAGCATGAAGCACGTTTGGTTGCAGGCAAGCACCAGATGAATCATATTCGACAGTATGAAATTATCATTGTTGTAAAAATCACACAGCAAGGCCAATTGATTTCAATACCTGACTATTTTTTCTTATTTTAATACAAAAATGATTGCCCTGCCTCCATATCAAAACACCCATAAGCACCGTTACGAATATTCATGCACAGGGAGCAACTGTCATACTTCCTCAATTTAATATGCATTGGTTTTTACGTTACCGGCCCACTGAGCAGGTGAATATGTTGTCAATGGAATACATTTGTTTATATAGTGGGCAATTACGATCACTTGTATACCTACTCTAGTGCTTAAACAATAAACATTATAATAATGCTAACTTTGTTCACAATGACTGTAAATTACTTATATTAGGTTTTAGAATCTTTGTATAATTGTTATTATAACGTTACGTGGTGGGTTATGGGGAGGAAAATTTTCTTCTCTTTTAAATTTTTACTTTTTATTCTCCTGCAAAATGTCAGACAATCGAAATAAGTCTGGGTCATTCCTAGAAAAAAAATTTTGAAAAGGCGAACTTAGCTCGTTTATCGACCATTTCGTGTAGGTATGTTTATTGTTGTTAAAATAAGTGCATTTAAAGCCTTCTTGAGACAGACTGCCAACTCTGATGAATCGATAAATCTTAAACGTATGTGCCTCGAGTCATTCGTCATCTGGCGACTGTGAATCTCGCGACTGGTCGCGAGTTGGCACCTACCAATTTTTATTTATTTTGTTGTCGTCAACTCGCACTCACGTTATAAAGTACAGTCAAATGCAAACGGAATGAAACCAATATCTTTAAATAACTAACTATACATAGTTTTTTTATACCTATTTAAAAAAAAAAACAGAATTGTTATAATTACACAATACATTTTATTACAAGTTTACGTAGTTGACTGAACATCTAACGTATTTTACGTTGGTGGCGCGAGTTGACGACAACAAAATAAATAAAAATTGGAATTCCAATTTCCATTCTTCCATTTTCAATCACAGTCGCCAGATGACGAATGACTCTGTGCCTTTGCAACGCAACGGGAACGGAAAGGTATTGCAGCTTATATGATTTAGCAAATTCTTGAATTCAGCCAAGGTTACTGAATGCAACTGTCGTGAAACCAAGTTCTTTTTTGGATAGAAAACTTTATTCGATTAAATATAACTTCGCTTACTATAAGTTATATACGGTTATTAAAGAACTAGGCTTTAAATACTTTTAAATGATGAACATTTAAATCATTGGGTTGAACCAAAAGCTAGCCTGTCTAGATTTTGCGTTTCCTTAAACCCAACTTTTAAACCTGAAGTTTTGGCATTTCTATACTTAATCATCTACTTGGATACTAATAATTAACACTCTGGTAATTTGGGTTAATTGTTTGAATAGCCAAATCTGTATTGCAAATCTTTTTGTAATCTTAACAGACTTGACCGCGCCAAATTACAGTCGTTTCGTTCATGCAAGTAGTAAGAGTTTTTATTCAAAGATGCGTTATGCAAGACTGACACGGTCGCGACCGTGAAAACGTTTTTTTTTGGCAATATCTTTGAAACTGACTTGCAGATTATTTGTGGTTATAGTTGCGTATCCATTTTAGGTCTGATGCCCAGATGAATAGTCCGATGACATTGGAAATATCGTAAAACATACTTGAATTGTATCATAAGGTGCGCCATTTTCTCCCACGCTCAATTACGAAAAGGAAAGTTCAAGGAAAATTGATTCGGAGAAGTGGGCCGAAATTAATTTATTAACTAAATAAATGAAGATGAAAGTTTCTAGGTAATATTTATTGTTGTATTAAAATATAAATTAAGAAGTCTGTAAAAAACGAGAAATAACGAAGAATAAATAAATGTTGTGATTGTTGTTTGCTATTTTCTTTAAGCAGTTCCTAATTAGTTTTCCCTGTGAAGTCAGATTAACATTAGCGATTACATGGGTGTTTACTTATTCCTTACACAGGCTTACCAAGGGCGGTATTAAGTTATTCAGTACTCGATTAAACCCGGATTCATTTACCTTGAGACAACAAACCCAAAACCTTCGCGTCAACCACATTGTCCGCATTAAGACATATTTATAGGCCTCCTTGCATATGTTATATTTTCGTAAGATGATTACATATAAGATTAATCAGCTTCTTGAAACTCGCCGGCTTATGGCGCAAGTCTCAATCGTACGATGACTCTGTTTTGGTGAAGTTGCTACATTGAGGTTCACACTTTTATATTTTTATCTGTTTTGTAACTCAGAATTTCGTCGGGGAAACGAATTGTGATTCGTGAATGAACCTATACTTTTGTCTGGTTTGGTGGTACGAGTAGCAAGGCCTCTATTAATCCAAACAAATCAGTAACACTTCCCGAACCCGACAGATTAAATTGTTTCCGACTCCTTCCTCAATAATATGAACGCTGTCAACTAACAATGAATTGAATTGAACTGCGTGATTCACTGCCGGCGACAATGGAGTCACTGCCATTGGCCCCTCCGGTCGTTGTATTTGTATTACTTACTCAATAATACGATATGAATCAGCTGGAGATGTTTCTCTTTACAATGTTTTGAAGAGGATCGGACACGTGACAATTACTGTCAGCTGTTGTTGTGATGGGTACGCCCGGCGAAATGCTTTGTAAAGGAAGTAGAACAATCAGCAAACTGAATTTGTCAAGTTTTGTGGGAATGTTTTATGCTTTCGCACAAAAGCTTGCCCTACATGCAATTAAGTGACAAACATGAGTTTGACCCAGTTTGTGTCGCTTGAGATCATTGCCCTCAATAAATGCTTACACCCAAGGTTTTTTATCACCATGGGTAGGTAACACGAGACACAATAATAAATTAGCTTAACGAAAGACAAAGTACTCACTCTCCGGCGTAACATCCCGAAGTACGATCCTTGCCTCTGCTTCAGCCGGCATGGTTATCACAACTTTGAAAGCTTCGCGATCGATTTGTACGTTGACCCTAAAGTTAACACAAGGTCCTTGACACGTTTAAAGAGCTGGTGTTTATATCGCGTGACTAGAAGTGACTTAGGAATGGGTTTTATGTCATGTTTTTATTATGAAGTGTGACGGAGTGTGCGGGCGTGGTGAATGCGAGCGACGTCGCACAAAGCTCGGCGAGGACTGAGCGTAGATGGCAGCGCGCGCCTCTATTTTCTCCGCGGTCCTATATTATCGCAGGGCTCCTCCACTCGCTACACGGTGCCTCCGCATTGTTGTTACATTAAGTATAGCTGGACGCGCTTGTTATGTTTTGCATCATGAAGGAAAGTGTTTGTGCTGAAACTATCTAAGGCAATCCTCGGCTCTCTCAAGTGCCGACTGATCGTTAACTGTTTTGCCATATGTTTCACCACTAGCTTTATTATGCTTGAGATTGAAGTTATCGTAGTAGAGATGATTCTATGCTTAGGGAACCTTCGAACAACCGAAGTTGAGAGTAGAGTAGAGAGTATTTTATTTTACTTTGTTTTGCGTTGTTTGGTTTTGTGTGATTTTTATTTACTTTGTTCTGCGTTGTGTTTTGTTTTTGTAGGTGTGAGTCAGTGGAAGTTACGAGGCGATCGCTTCCGAGTTTCAAGGACTCAAGGAGTCTTGCGATGCGACGGGCAAACTCCAACAGGTGGAATAACAACAACGGAACATAAGGAAGTTAAGTTAGGAGTTCCTGAAAAATAGGAAAAAGAGATAATAATGCTTGGGATTTGTCTTTGACCTTTCCTTTTGATTCACTTTCTTCCAATCGTCATTATTGTGTGTTAATGTTTCTTGTTATTCTTACCAAGTGTAAGTGTAATTAGCGTCCCAATGCCAGTTAAAGTTGAAGGTGTCAATTAATGAGCTAACCAGAAGTAGTAACTGCATGTAAGGTTAGTAGGTAATTAAGTAATTAAACCATTTCCTGTAGGTAACTAGATGAAGATCGTGCGCTTTAAAGAAATTGATATAAACAACGATTAGTGCAGTTCTGTGATTGTGGCTAAAAGTAACGGCCGGACCGGTGGCTCTTCAGGGTTAAGCCGCGCTTGCAAAGGTTGGACAATGGATTGGTGACTATCGATTACATATCGATATTCCTCCGTGTCTCAGTAAGCATTTTATGCTATTGTTTTGATCTTTGACTGTCATGTCATTGTTGGTAGTCAGTGGCTCGAAAGTCTGACAACCAGTCTTACCAAAGGGGTAACGTATTACCCAGTACTAACTGGGTTGTGGAGGTCAGATAGGCAGTCGCTCTATGTAGAATATTCGTATTCAGCTGCATTCGGTTAGATTGGGAGCCGACCCCAACATATTTGGGATAAGGCTACCTAGGTAGATGATGATGTGATTGAGGTTCGTATCATATCATAGTGAATGTTAGGGGACAGGTGCTTATTATATTCCCAGATAGCTAACTACGTATACTCTTTAAGTGCACCTACCAGCGCAAAGTAGTCTTAGTCAGTTTTTAAGTTACCTGCATTATGTACTATGCATTTTCTTCCATAAAATTAACATAAAATAATTAGGATTAGACCATCTCATCTGTGGAAATCTTACACTTACTTACTATGTGTGTTTCAACGACGTATTATGTTGGTTGTTGTTGAATCCTTGTTCGTTGAATCCTGAAAATATTTTTACCCGTCTCATAGCCAAGAATATACAGGGTGTAAACAGAATCTTCACGAATCCGTCAACTAAGCATTCGGTACATCAAACTAAGTAACTCTACGTATTTTTTTTTGCTGGGAAAGATTTTTTTTTTGGGGTCACAAATCACGTTTTTCGGTTGGACTCAATGTAACGCACTTGAAACATTGTGCTGATGGATGGAATGAATAGTACGGGGGTCGTAAAGGTGTTTAAAAATACATTAAATACATGTACTTATTTAAAAAACAAAACTTGTGAAAAAGTTGAAAATTTGACCCCCAATATCACCGTAAATAGAAGGTTCCCAGGTATGGTCTAGAAAAAAAAACGCAATGGCGTAGAGAACAAGTGCCTTTCGGCTTCGTTAAGAGTCTTTTAACAACCTTTATTTATATGTTGATGGATCGAGAGGGAGAGAAAGTCCAAACAAAAGATGGGTGGATTGTGTGAGGAATGATATGAAGGAGAAAGGAGTTAATGATAGCGTGACGATTGTCAGGGGAGAATGGAAGTGAAATGAAATGAGAAACGTATTGCGCCGACCCCAAATAAATGGGACAAGGAAACGAAGATGATTATGATATCTACGCATTCTGCACATGACAACAAGCACAATGAGCACGTCATGTGCCTGCGGCAAATATTTTTTTTTTTATTTTTTTTTTTTTTCATCTTTGTTTCAAAATATTAATATGCCATTTTGAATTTTTGAAAAATGACTTACGCAATGTAAATCACGGGACAAATTGTGCGTTAGGATGCCCTCTGTACATTATATGTGTGCCTAATCGACTAAATAAATTAATGTAACGCTACAGGTGATGTTGTAGGATATTAAAACTTTTTTTGCAAAAAATAATTACCGACTTAAAAAAAAAAACATAAAAAAGAAAAACACAAAAAAGTGAAAAATAATTTTAGCTTCAAAAGCCGGTGACAAAAACACCAAATCGATCAAATAACCGATTACCAGGTCAAGCTTCAGAAGCCGGTGACCTTTGTTTGATTGATTTAGTGTTTTTGTCACCGACTTCTGAAGCTTGCCCTTGGTTTAAAAAAACATACTTACACACGAACATAATATAACCTCCTCCTTTTTTGAAGTCGGTTAAAAACTAGTTGTCGTGAAAAAATAAAAGGATATATGTAGTTTGACCTCTTTAACTTCTGGTGTTTTGTTTTTTTTTAACCGAGTCGGGTTAAAAAAAAACATAATGACGAGGAGAAAAAGTGACTCTTGGCTTCGTTATGCGTCGTTTTACTGCTGGTTTAAGTAGGTTATAGGTAGATAGATATCCAATGAAGCAGGTTGTAGTTAGTACCAAGGCAACTTTGAATCGATGCCAGGTATACGTAAGTAGGCGTACGGTCAACTTCAAGTCATTGGTGTGTATGTTAAGTACAAAGAGTCAAAGACACCTTGCAAGGCTCGGAAAAAAGTACAAAAGAAAAGTTTAGTATCAACACTAATTCAACCAGTTTCTTGTAACACGCCTTCTTGGATTCTTTTAGTCAGGGGTGACGAATTTCTATGGGACTATAATAAGAATAAGAATAATTTATTTGCTTAAAATACAGGTGTTACCAGTTGTTAAAGTTGGTACCATAATATGACTTTTTATGCAAATATATTTTTTACATTATTGTATATTGCAAACAAACAAAACTAAGGGTAAATTGGTGGGTTATACCTACTCAAATACGTTTTGTCAAAATTATGCTAGCATTCTTGGCATGTTTTATTCTTGATAATCCTATATCGGGCTTCATCAGTGGTTTAGTTGTTAGTGTGGTTATTGTTGTGACTAATAATAGATTGGTGAAGTTCATAATTCACTTGAGAGTTGATCGCTTTCAAAGTACCTATTTCGTGTTTTTACAACATGTTTAACTGGTAGGTTATGTCAATCCAAAAGATTAAAAAAAAAGGTGGAACCTATCTCAAACTGTATTGTTAGTGAATATTTTATTATATTTATGTAGGCAATAATGTTAAAGCAATGATTTTAATTATTATAGAATGTTACTCTATCCAAAACATTTGTTTTTCATGTATTAGAAAGATTTACATACCGAGTTTCCTCCGTGCCTCGGAAAGCACGTTAAGCTGTTGGTCTCGGCTTGTCATTTGTAGATCTTTGACAGTCGTTACAGGTAGTCAAAAACTCTGACAACCAGTCTTACAAGGGGTATCGTATTACCCAGTACTAACTGGGTTGTGGAGATCAGATAAGCAGTCGCTCCATGTAAAATACTGGTATTCAGCTGGATCCGGTTAGACTGGAAGCCGACACCAACATAGTTGGGAAAAGGCTAAGCAGATGATGATGAATGATGATATTTATGTATTAGAAAGATTTAAGTGATGGCAAGTGTTTTGATTTTCTGTTGACAAACTCAATCTACCTACAGCAGTTGACATTCGTTTGTTAGCTTATTTTTGGTGCAGAATCCTGAAAAGCCTTGTTTATTCGTATTAATTTATTATAAAAATGTTTAGATCTTTTAGGTGGCCACTTGATTAAGATCCGTCAGCTACAATGTTTGACATGACTGATTAAAGTTATAAATATTTATTTATTATTTATTTATTTACCACCAATTATAGCATCATTACAGACTTGTCCAATACGATGCTATAATACATACAATATAGAAACATACAATAAAAACTCATAAAATAGAAAAACACACAATTTAAAATAAGTAAGTAAGTTTTTAATAGTATTTATGTTAACCAAAGCTACGCTAGTATAACAGTGTATCCGTGCCAAAGGTCAATTGGTGCATCAAATTTGGTGGTTACGTTTAATTTTCATCTTTGTTTCGACAATTCAAAAGTGTCTGTAACTAGCCTACTGCAAATAAATGCTTTGATTTTGAATCAGCCACTGCTGAGTAAAGGCATTTCCTTTTTTCTGCGACACTTCCCGATTTTATATCCGTCCCGTATGAAGGTGTTTCCCGCAGTTTTGATGATATCGTCAACCCAACGAGTATAAAGTTAAAATTCAATGAGGAAGAAATGCTTTGAATGTCAAGTGCGGTCGAAGACTTTTCCAGGAAAATTGACAATTCATCTAAAATCCAACAGTGTGCTTTTACAAGGTACTCTTTCAGATTCAGGTGCGCCTAGTATAATTGAAAAAAGGCATTAGAATTTGAACTAGGATAAGCATAAAATAAATGAAGATCTCAGTGCAAAGAACAATTTTCGGAGGGTCCGTGGCTTAGGCCCCCAGTGGTCGAGGCACCCGTGGCCGACGCCCTCGATTCGATAAATTTAATTCAAAGCACTTTTTTATCAAATGTACTGTCAGGGACAAAAATCATCATCATCTGCCTAGACTTTTCCCAACTATGTGAACCGACTAATTAGGATTTTTTTTATAGTACTCAATATTATAAAAACTTACACTTAAAGTAACAAAAAGTTATCTGTGCGCAGTGGCGTAGCTGGAGTAGTAAAAAAAATATTCAGGGCCCTGTTAGGACTTTAATAGGGCCCTGTATGAAAAAGTGGATTACTAGATAACTATTTGGACTTAATTGAAGAGCGAACGAAGCGAGCTCCAAAAGTTTAAGTTTTTTGGTTCGCGATAAGTAAATCTTTTATTATTTACTCATTACGAGCCTCATGACAATAAGGCTTTGAGGTTATAGGAAGATCTTGTAGTTATTTTCCAGCATGTCAGAGGCCCATTACTCCGGAGCCCCGTTGCTTTGCTACGGCCCTGGCCGTGCGTCAAACTAAGAAGTAGCAGTATAATGGATAAAAAATATTAAATAGGAAAAAACTGCACGGAGATACAATCTGTTTTGTTTTGTAGCTTAACTCGACTTGACCTTCAGGTTTTGCTGCCACTTCTTGCGCAATTAATAATACGTTAGAGAGTCTTCATTCATAAACAATGCGATCAATTAGCCTTGTAGGGCTAGTAGTAACGGCTGCAGCGGTATACGAACCCATCCAAGCTCTTTACTTTGTGGAGGTACTTACGGAAAATATTTCATCACGAGTGCTCTCACAATGGTAAAGGAAAACAGTAAGGAAACAGTCATATTATCTTGGATCCAAAAATTCGAATGTAATTCGAATTTCGAATGTAATATGTTGTGTCGTCCAAAATGGGCCTCTCCTTCTCACAGACAGGCATGTGTCCTTAGCCGTGGGAACATTAAAAAAAAAAAAAAAAAATGGGAAAATATAATTACTTTACATCCTGTTATGTTTTCAACGTAAAGACAAATAATAACAGCCGCTCGGGTCGATCTTTAGGTTAAGTCGTGCTTCGGAAAGCACGTTAAGCCGTGTCCAGGCTGTAGTCCGTAATTTGTAGATCTTTGGCAGGTGACAGGTAGTCAGTGGCCCGAAAGTGTGACAAACAATCTTACCAAAGGGGTATCAAAATATCCAGTAGGTACTAAGTGGGTTGTGGAGGTCAGATAGGTAGTCGCTATATGTAAAATACTGGTATTGCTGGATCCGGTTAGACTGATATCCGACCCCAACATAGTTGGGAAATAGCTAGGCAGATGAAGTAAAGACATATTCTTATGTTTTCTTGAGTATACTTATTTTTTTATGGTCATGATTCAAAAACCTTTCTTCATATAACTTCCCAGAAGATGACCTTTCCTTACAGTTCTGAGTAATCGTATTTGTGTTTATGCTTTTCCCGTTAACTTTAACCTTTATTTGGCCCTCAGAATTAAAACTGAACTGTTTATACATACATAACTTTTATTACCACACGTATGTCCGCAAAGGTTCGGTCTAGCCGTTACCTATGGTTATGGACTGACTAAAGACACCGCGGAACCTGACATTGATTACATTGTCTGTCACAGTCTGTTGACACGTCTACAGATTGTCCGTACCGGTATGATGAGCGAACATGTACTCAAAAAGTTTTGTTGTTTTTTTTTTATATTTTTATTTATTTATAGTTAATTAAAACGGTAAACACCAATTACAATAATTAAAAAAAGTAAAAACATCCAGTTGACACCATTCAATGGTTTGAATTAAATGACTAACTAATACTAACACGGAACAGTGGACAATCTTGCAAACTTTCTCTCACAGAGCATCATAAATCAGCGTAACTCGTAAGTGGCCACCCAAAAGGTGGTAGAATACAGTTCAAACATGCTAAAAATAGGTCTCATGTCTGTCTGGCACTATGTGTGTTCTAGTTTTGACATCTATGTTGAGCCTTCATTATTTCCTCTATCAACGCACGCTCGCGACGCGACCATAAGGAACATCGAGTCACGAACTGCTGCAATAAGACACAAATGAAGTCTTTCGTATATTCTAAATCCCTTTTATTTACTATGCTGATGTAATTAATGTTTATTACCTAAGCATTTAAAAACTATGAATAGACATATAATAAAAATAAGTAAAACTATGAATAGACATATAATAAAAATAAGTAAAAAAGGGAAAAATAATTACAGGGCTTCTAAAAACTCATCCGCATCGCCATCAACTGGACAAATACCCAAAAGGCTGGCATCATTGCCACGTTGTATTTTAAATTAATGCAAGTATGTTAATACTACTTGTTTCAAGGAATTTCCTAATCCACCCACTATGTACTTGTGTATCTAATTTAAAAAATTGTAAAAAAAACCACTTTATCTGGAGCACCACTATGACATCTGGCGTACAATAGCCAAAAGCATGTATTGGTATATGAATCTTAATACAGCGACATCTATTGCAGAGTAGCAACACTATTAAGCCGTCCTGGTAAGTAACAGCCTTCAGCCTGCAGCGACTATGAATGCTATACGACTCTGCAGTGGTTGTTCTTAAATTTTCCGCCAGGGGCGCTGCTGGATGAAGTTGTCATTAATAATTATGGTCATTGACCTCATGTGTTAGTCTTTGTTACATAACTATTTTTACTTACCACTACTATTAACTTATTCATATTTATTACGTACTTTTGATTAGGGCTCCGTACCTCAAAAGGAAAAAAAAACGTAACCCCTAAAAGATCACTGTCTTTCTTGTCCGTCTGTCCGTCTGTCACCATCGATTTTCTCAGGAACGGGTGGACCTAGCAAGTAGAAATTTATACCAAATACTGAGGTCTATAGTCCCTATTAGGTGTATACGTAAACCAAGGTCGTGAGTCAACACGATAAAAAGATATTATGAGCAAATTTAGATTTTCGCGAAAACTTGTAAGTACCAAAATTTACCTTAATTTTCAACTTTTTATTTTTTGGAAAATTTCCCTTTACTTGTGCTGTAAGACCTTGCTTTTAACCAAAATTGACAATTCTAGGTCAACCGGAAGTACTCTATAGGCTTTAGGTCGAAAACCTATATAGTAGTTCCCGTTGACCTAGAATCACGAAATTTGGCGAGAAGCAATAACTCACAGCACATGTAAAGAAAAAAATCTGAAAACCGTGAATATGTAGTTCAATAACAAAAAGCGATTTTAGAATTACAAACTTATTATTTACGGTTGGTGCAATAGCCGTTCTGGGGATCGAACAGCAAAGTTAAGTTTTTCCTTAAAAAAGTTTGTACGGAACCCTCGGTGCGCGAGTCCGACTCGCTCTTGGCCGGTTTTTTTAACATGATCATTACTTATGAGTACTTTAATTTTACGCAGTATGAGTACTGGTATGTTTCGTAACCAGGTTTTTTGGATACAGGTTGGAAAGGACAAACGGTTACCACGTGTTCCCCCAAAAAATCAGCTTTTTCATACATTTTAACCATGTATGTATTGCACTTTTGTAAGAAACTGACGATTTCTTGTAAACTACCTATGAAAAAATCCAATGTTCCTTCAACCCTGTTTATAGGCCTCTGGAGCATCCCGCTGCATAATATTAAAAGTACGACTAAAGGATTATTGGAAGGTAATGGTCTTTGTTTGTAGGAAGATTGATTCGGTAATAAAGACGATGCAGCCGCAGAAGTGCATCTCCTGCATTTCCTATATCTCTACCTACCTGCATTGCCTACCCAGATTCTTTGTAGCTCTTACGTGGTTATTTCGTAGCGCCCACGTGGTTACTTCGTAGCGCCCACGTGGTTACTTCGTAGCGTCTACGTGGTTACTTCGTAGCGCCCATTTATTATTTATTATATTTCGTTGCCCCTGCTAGCTCCACGCAACGGCTATGCTTTTCATAGATCTGATGTATGGTTAGATGGACGAACGCCCACTATTATAGCCCACTCATTCTTTATTTAAATTCAATCTTTTTCGAAAAGTCATATTAGTATTGGTGCAAACTATCGATATTCAAGTCTTCAATATTATGATGTGTTTTTCAACAAGCGTTAGGTATTTAAACAAAAACATTCTAAGAAATCCTTCTTACATGAGTGTGTACTTACCTACATACATACTTAAATCACTTGTTTGTTTGAAGAATAAGTTATTTCCCTTCCATATGTCACATTCACATGCCGTGCATAATAATACATTTAACTTTATACAACACAGGCAGCTAACATAATAAGCAATTTTTCCCATGTTAACAAATTGTCAAGATTTATCAGTAGGTACCAAATTATATGTAATTTTGGAGTTACGAGTACTTATTCTTTGTTATAACAATAAATACTTAATCATAAACATGGGTCTTTCAATGACCGCTGTTAGTATTTACTTATTTAAGATTTAAAACACAAAAAAACATTGTAACGTTTATTTCTTGGGTTTTTTTAATTTATGCAAAAAACGTTTAGTAGGTAAATATTATTTAAGTATCTATGTAATGTAAGTAGGTGTCTGTGTGTTTAAGTATCTGTGTAAAGTTAGAATGGATGCTTACTTTTAGCGTACATTTTGTAAAAAAGTTTTATTCATGATATTTCTGTGAAGATTTAACTTCTTTTAAAGTTTCCTTTTTCTCTTTAATAAAGATGAAGAACTCGTCACAGGATAACTGTAGATTAAACTGGATGAGTAATTCCGATTTAATTAAATTTACGGAGCATTTATTTCAGGCATCCGACCATTTTAAATTCATCTGGGAAAAAACACGTTCAGGAAAGCAGTTTGATGCTGGGATACTTAATATGAAAGACACTAGTTTAAACATATCCCTGGTATCTTTTTTTGGAAACTGTTGAAAGAGCTGGTGCCATATTTTAGCTTCATTACGTGCCGGGCAGGCAGCCCGTCCACACTTGTCTGTGCCCCCCACCCGCGCTTCCGCAGCACGCTGCACGCACGGTTGAGTTATCCCCGAAAAGCGGGACTGAGCCTGTCCCGCGCGGGACATTTAATTTTGATTGTAAAAGCGGGACCGTCCCGCCAAAAGCGGTACGTCTGGCAACGCTGGTATGTATGTATGTTTGTGAATTTCTTTATTCCACCATAACTTCTAAACGCCTACACCGATTTCCATGTACGTGGTATCGTTAGAATCCTTGTGTTACCCCGGGTAACATAGGCTAGTGAAAAAAAAATGGATACTGCAATATGCTATCAAATTAAAGGGCTCATCATGAGGATTTTAAAATGGTATATTAGGCCGATATTTTAATTAAAAAAATGTGTTATATATTTATCTATACAAGATAGGCGCGGATGACTATGTATTTGTGAACAGTAAAAAGTAAGTTTAAAGTAATAAATGTACACCAAAATAAATAAAATGCGAAATTCTCCATCTTATTATAATCGTAACTAAAAAGTGTAAAATAAAAAAAAAAAAATAATAATTAAAAACCCCGACTCACAGTGTACGGCGTAAAACAAGCCAGGTGGACAAACATATTTTTTAATGGATTAGGAACTATATCTATAAATTAGTTAATTATTTAGTACTATAATATTTTTTTTAAAGAAAATGCATAGCAATTGTGTATAAATATTTAATTTCATATGTACACAGGTTGGAGGTGGAGTCGAGGCTCTATAGTGGGCGCTATGATGAGCTTCTGCTTGAGATTGTGTCGCAACAATATGCTCCTCGGAAGGATAACACGCTTTTTTGATTTAACAATGCAATCATATGATACACACACGTGTAGACCGACTTTCATAGTCCACTTCCTAATCTGTTTCTGTGAGTGAGTTGTTGATTTTTATTCAATATAATACGTTTATCACTTGCTCGCTTGTCACTAGTTGTCTATCACTTTGCACAGCACTTGGTTGTTGATGGCTAATGCATGCACTTGCAGACGCTGGATTTTCACCAATGTCCTTGATAACTCTGGCAACGTTTTTATGTCCAGTTGTCCGTGCAGCTACCTCTGCAGCAGTCATTATTTCCCCAACACTCCGCGATTGAACTAGATCAGCAACTCTACGTTTCTTAGTTTTAAAAAGAAAACACAAAAAAAGTGAAAAATAACTTTAGCATCAGAAGTCGGTGACAAAAACACCAAATCAATCAAACAAAGGTCAAGCTTCAGAAGTCGGTGACAAAAACACCAAATCAATCAAACAAAGGTCAAGCTTCAGAAGTCGGTGACAAAACACTAAATCAATCAAACAAAGGTCACCGACTTCTGAAGCTTGACCTTTGTTTGATTTATTTGGTGTTTTTGTGTTTTTTTTTAAAGTCGGTTTTATTTTTTGCAAAAAACTTTTTATTTATTTTTCAATTTTTAGTTGTTCCCAAACAAATCACATGAATTTACTTTACATTATTAAATAAAATAAAAATAAAACAATTTATTGACAAACACAAGTTACATATTATACAAACAAGAAAACAAAAACAATAAGCATACTTAAAGGAGTTCAAAACTTGAAGAAACCGTGTTGCACCCATGCATTGTAGTGCGAAGCCGGAGCGGGTCGCTTCGTGTCGGGTTGTCTTGTCGATTAATTAGGCAAGCGTTTGCGTTGTATTATAATAAGTTGTACCGTTTTTTTGATAGGAGTATCGAGGATGCCATAAAATGTACTCGGTTTCATAATTTCGAAGAAACTCTAAAACGTTTTCACTGTTCCACTCCATGACGATGTGGTGTCGGTCATTCCCGCCAAAAAATATGAGCCGTCCGTCCGACACACATAAAGTCTACGCTGCAACTGAAATACTAAAATGTAGCCGCTGATGCGGCCCTAGCAGTGTCCTAACGAACAACTTAATTGAGTAGGTCAAAGAACACTTTACTTCAGTAAGATTACCATTCGATAGAGCCTCGCTATCGAATGGTAATCTTACTGAAGTAAACCATGAGTGATAGGTTAAAGCTTAGGTAAGTTCAAGGTGAAATACAATTTCCTAACTTGTACATTGAACTTACTTTTAACATTTATCTTCAAACGCATTTGGAGTGTGGGCATTGTCACAACAATGCTAAAACAAAAGAATGCTTTTCTGCCTTGATTAAAATAATTCTATTGTCAGGGTCAGCGTTGTATTAGACCCCGTTTACTTTCATTTATGATTTGTGACTTTCAGCAGAAAAACGGGCGTTTGACTTTTAAACAAGATTTTATTGTTATTTAGGGACTACGGACAAAAATTAACTGAGATATTTTAACTAGGTTTTTACTTCATCATGTCATCTTGGGTATGTTAGGGTCGACACGACATGAGACCGTATTTATGGAGTTTTGGGGGTATGGAGAACAGGGTATTATGATCTTCATCCCCCGTAGAAAAGGGAGGATCCTCCAACCAGACGTGTGGTATGTCTGGTTGGTCACTACCCGACAGATGTTGTCGGGTTCTTATGTGTAGTCTTATGTCGCGGATAACTTTGCTTGAGCGATGTAAGACTGACGTATTTCGCTATTTAGTTCATCATCTATGTCATAGATGGCGCTGTTGTACTTTTTGTTCTATGTTTTTTTTAATATATATTTTATTAAATGAAAATTTACAAAAGTCTTAAATTTATGACAATGCCGAACAAAACTGTTTTCACGGTTTGTCTGTGGGAACGGAACGGACTACTTTAACTACAGTACATATAGGTACATAAATCTATTATAATAAATACTCACTTAACTACCTATTTGCTCTCACTCAACAATTCGTAAACCACTCTAATACGAAGATGGTTTACAGGCTCTTGAGAAAGAACTGCTTAAGTAATTTTGCGAATTTGCCTGTTGCTGTATACTCTTTGTAGTGCCGCTACAGAGTAACTATTTCGCATGGGTTTTATTGTTCGATAAAAACGACGACTCGTACAAGTGCGTGGCACCCCTTCTGAGCCTGACCCCTGATATACGACACTTTGAAATGGCTATTGTAAATATCTATCTATCTATGCGGTAGCGCACATCGCAGATTGAATAATAGTCACTTGAACTGTCATAACTGTAAGTGAGGAAACATTACCGTCATCGCTATTTCTGAAACGTCCATAGAAGTTTATTGCTGTTATTATCGCATGCTTTTCAAAACAGATTGCCATACATGAACTTGCAGAGAGCATATACAGGGTACGGTAATTAATAGATAACCTGGAAATGGCTTATAGTAGAACTTGGGGTTAGGGCCATTTAGAAAAAAAAATCTATCATAAGTAGTACCTGTACCTAAGCAAGTTCATTTATTTTGGAAAATTAGTATGAATTCATTTTTAAACAAAGTTTAAACATCTTGGGTAGAAAAAAAATTATACATACATGAGTGACCAATAATTTTAAAATAATGTCGGTTTCAAGTAGATTTGATAATGGTACAATTCATAATTGTATCTGCCTTGAATAGTGAATTATTGCTATTAATGTAGACAAGGAGAAAAAATTACTGAAGCAAAAAAATGTAAAATGACCCCCTCATTCTTATGTAGGCTCCACATCTGCGGATGAAATTTTTTATAAGATTGATTTGTTTTCGTATTTTTTCCGAATGGCCATGGGTTCTGTTATGGACCATTTCAAGATTATCCATTCGTCTTCGGACATCCTGTATATGTCACTACGGACGAGCAAAGGCACCTGTAGTATCCACATGAAGTAGAACTAATAGGTTTTTAACACAATTTACTAAATACAGGGTGTAAACAGACTCTTCACGATACCAAGCATTCTGTACATCAAAATAAGATTAATAAACTCTTTGTAAGTAACCCTACGGAAAAAAAACAAAACAAAACAGCACCAATATAAAATTCAACGCGATCATCACAACTAAACTGAGTTCAAAAGTTGTTTCGTGTCATAAACGTATTTTAATATTGACACCGATAGCTTATGAACGCTCGCGGTTTCGATGGCCTGTAGGCCTATTACGTATCTTTCTGATATATGACAGATATAGTGACTATCAAGCTTCGGTTGTACACCGAACTTTGATGACAACCGAGAATGTCATAATATTGGTATTGCGTATTGCACTGAGTGGATATCACTTTACGGTGACTAACAGCCCGGGTACGGTGTAACGTCTTTCACGAAAGCCACTTCAAACTCAGTTGTCATCAATTTATTGTCCACTATGCTAACATAATCGAAATAATATAAGTATCGATACGAAAGCGTCTGTCAAAATGAGTTACGGTGACTATCAGCCATGATGACAACCAATGACGTCATATTTGATCGCGACTGGTCATACATAATACGAAACTAACCTTATGACAGTTAATTGATGGACACTGAGCCCAGTTACTATCATTTCGAGCTGTCAACAGAAATACGTAATAGCCCTACTGAACTTGTTAAGCAAACTCCACTCTAACAAATTAAGAGTTTATAATATGCAGCATATAGTTATACCTATTATCAACTCTTCGTCGCCGGTTAGGTTGTTGACTTTGACAAACCGGTTTCTGAATGAGCATAGGGTTTACAGATTGAGCTACGGAGCGATGAACGATGTGCAAAGGACTACTCGGCAATGCCCTAGACATTAAGTTTGGGTATATTGTTTGTAAATCCTATCGCTTAACATTTAATTGATTTTTGTTTACACGCTGAGCAACAAGAAATTTAAGTATATAACCTTTGATTTGGATTAAGCTGTCATTTTTTACTTTTAGAGATAAAGGTAAACTTGTTGTGATAAAGGTAGTAAAATTGTTGCTTAGTAAGTTAGTAATAAATCGTATAGGAGGAAAAGCCAATGATTTAACAATTCACGGACCACTGCTAACAACACAATAGCTTTATGGATCCAGTTGGTACCCGGTGACCAAATACGCTCTCTAATTGTCCTTCAGACTTTTATTGGAGAGTGAAAAATAAGTAGTCCGAAAAGGACCTATTGATAGAATTTCTTTAGAAATATTTTTTTTGCCGCTAGTTTTAACTTCTGAGAAAATGTTAAATCTATGATTGGATTAACTGGATCATATGACAATGGGCCAGTTGTTTTTTTTGGGCCAGTTGTTTGTCTGTTGTAGTACCTGACGCAGTGTCTGTCCTTTTTAACCGACTTCAAAAAAGGAGGAGGTTATATGTTCTTGTGTATGTATTTTTATGTATGTTACCTGATTTCTCTCCCATTTGTGGACCGATTCTCAAGAAACAAAGGGTAAGCTTCGAAGTCGGTGACAAAAACATTAAATCAATCAAACAAAGGTCACCGACTTCGAAGCTTGACCTTTGTTTGATTGATTTGGTGTTATTTTCAGCGGCTTCTGAAACTAAAGTTATTTTTCACTTTTTTGTGTTTTTCTTTTAGTTTTTTTTTTGTTTTTCTTTTTGTGCTTTTTTGTTTGTGTTTTTTTTGAAGTTGGTTTTAATTTTTGTTACATAACATAACATCACGCCTGCAATCCTCGAAAGGTTAGGCAGAAGTGTTTAATAGTACACCCGCATTTTGCCCACGTTTAAGTCCCATGTAATAGGGGGCGAGCCTATTGCCATCAACCGGGCGCAATTCCAGACTCCATGGCTGTCCTTAGTTAATCTATTGATGATGTTTGTAATCATACATCGGTCATCGGTGGATTAGTTAAATACTCAGTTTTTTTGATTTACTACTTACATTGGCAGAGACCATAATCGATTTAACTTTAACTGCCTGTTCATACGAGTATGTTTGTTTTGTATAGGCGAGCAATCATATTAAGCTGTAATATATTGTATATTAAATAAATGAAGTGTCGTTGCACTCTTGTATGAACGAAAGCTAATTGCTTTAATAGTGTCTCAGGGATCAAGGTTACTGTTGATTTAACTTGTTTATAAACGAGGTATTTTGACTGTCTGAATTTAATACTGTTTCTCTCGCAAATTACTAAAAAAGTATTGTTAGTTTTTTGGTTGACCCTTAACGAAGCCAACGGCACTTGTTTTCCCCGTCATTGCGATTTTTTTTTTGTTCTAGACCGTACCTGGGAACCTTCTAGTTACGGAGATATTGGGGGTCAAAGTTCCAACTTTTTCACACATGTTTTTAATGTAAAAAAAATTAAACACCTCCACTACCCCCGTACTATTCAATCCATCCATAAGGGCAATGTTTTGAGTGCGTTACAGTTGCAGTTTACCGTAAAACGTGTTATTTCACCCCAAAAAAGAAGTCGTTTCCCAGCGATAATTTTTGCGTAGAGTTACTTAGTTTGATGTACAGAATGCTTGGTTGACGGCTTCGGGGCTGTTTACACCCTATTTATGATAAAAAGGATATTTCTATGATACTTGATGCCCTTCTTTTGAATCCTAGCTGTGCTTTTCTTCCTCTCGCGTCCGGCCCTGGTGCAAGCCATGGTCCGGAGCGAGACGGAATGGGACGCCGTCACCTCCTTCTGCGAAGCAGTAATGCTAGAGAAGGAGGTGGCGGAACGTGAGAGGGAGAGAACCTCACAGCGTCCCGGCCGCCGCGGGAGACGCCCCGTGCGTCGGGGGCCACCACGTGGCCCCCGGCCACCGTAGGCGCGGGCCTGTGGACGGTGGGCTATGGGCTAGCTCGCCGTCCGTCCGTCTCATGACGACAGGCCGTGTCGACGGCGCGTTCGTGTTCAAAGAAAAAGAGAGAGTCAGCAAAAAGGAAGGGGTCCGCAAGGACCGATGCCTGCCGGGGTTGCGGGACTATTCGAAAGAGATACCGTGGCCCCGGAACACAAAGGGCGATGAAGGAACATGGATGGGTTTTAGTCAGTAAAAGTAAAAAAAAAAAAAGGCTGTGCTTTTCTTTATATTTACTTGACCAGTTTGACGTGGTGAGCTGATATACCATATTTGTTGAAGAAATAAGCAACGAATTTCCAAGAGAAACTTAGGCAAAAAATATCATGTTTACGGAAGTCGATACAAGATCCAGGTATGAAGCTCATCTAGAGACCAAATAAACAAAGGTTAATGAAAATAATTAGGCACCAAAAGTATAACTGGACATCTGGCCCCCTTTGAGGAGTGGCTAGAGAGACGCCACGGCGTCCTCACCTTCCGCCTGACGCAGGTCCTCACCGGACACGGTGTTTTCGGGAGGTTCCTGCACCGAATCGGGCGGGAGGAAACGCCCGGGTGTTTCCATTGCGAGGATCGACCGGAGGACACGGTGGAGCACACGGTGGAGGTGTGCCCTGCGTGGGCAGAGCACCGCCGTGTCCTCGAAGCGGCGATTGGCGGCGGCGACCTCTCGCGTTCGGCCCTGGTGCAAGCCATGGTCCGGAGCGAGACGGCATGGGACGCCGTCACCTCCTTCTGCGAAGCAGTAATGCTAGAGAAGGAGGTGGCGGAACGTGAGTGGGAGAGAACCTCACAGCGTCCCGGCCGCCGCGGGAGACGCCCCGGGCGTCGGGGGCCACCACGTGGCCCCCGGCCACCGTAGGCGCGGGCCTGTGGACGGTGGGCTATGGGCTAGCTCGCCGTCCGTCCGTCTCATGACGACAGGCCGTGTCGACGGCGCGTTCGTGTTCCACGCGCGCCTCAAAGAGAGTCAGCAAAAAGGAAGGGGTCCGCAAGGACCGATGCCTGCCGGGGTTGCGGGACTATTCGAAAGAGATACCGTGGCCCCGGAACACAAAGGGCGATGAAGGAACATGGATGGGTTTTAGTCAGTAAAAGTAAAAAAAAAAAAAGCTGTGCTTTTCTTTATATTTACTTGACCAGTTTGACGTGGTGAGCTGATATACCATATTTGTTGAAGAAATAAGCAACGAATTTCCAAGAGAAACTTAGGCAAAAAATATCACGTTTACGGAAGTCGATACAAGATCCAGGTATGAAGCTCATCTAGAGACCAAATAAACAAAGGTTAATGAAAATAATTAGGCACCAAAAGTATAACTGGACATTTTAATTAATGAAAAGGCAATTAAGCCAGAAGACGGTTAATAAAGTGATGAATCTTTCTGAAAGTCGGCAGATGAAATTTTGGTAAACACGGCCACACAATTAACTTTGTTTTTTAAATGTGAAATTTTATAAGAAATTGGGTAACCGCGAAATCTTTTGTGTGCACATGGAAGGGTCCTAATTGAAACTGCAATTGAGAGTGCACTTAAATGTGTTTGATAAGATGTGAGATTACCTTCCAGTGTCTGAATACCTGATAATTAAATCTCATGTAAGTCGTTGTTTGTCAGAAAATGTAGATAAACGATCATATAAGACTGACATGAGATTTAAAAACAGATTAAATATCAGATAGTATTTCCGCGAAATCGGGGGTGCACTAAAATAAAAATGGTGTTGCAGTACCAACACCAACACTGATTGCTTCACTGGTACTTATTATGTCAGTCGGTTTCTTAACCTTTTCATTTTTGAATGCAGTGAATCCAATTCTTATGCATGCTGCCATTTCTTTAAAAGTTAACAGTTGTTATGCTATTCCAATTTAATTAAAGTGTTGCGAAATAAAAAATGGATGACTTTAAATTGTTGCAAATAAATAGTCTTACTGAGATTCGTTCTGCTATCAAAATTCTTTAATTTTCCGAAGTAATTACTGATCGTCCCGATAATGGCAATGTCGTTCTAAGGCGGCTTTTGCAATATTTGTGCCGTGTACGGAAGTTTGGAAAACTTTGTGCATCGTCAGAGGCTAAGAGCATTTTCTTTACATACGGAAATACATACAACTTTTAACGCCTTGTCTGGCTACACAAGCCAGTTCATTTTCCTGATTCCTTAAACTTACGGAACAAACACTCTCAAAATAACTGCGAAATAGCTGGCTTAGTGTAGCTTAATTATAATTAATTTTAGAAGATAACTTTATTAAACACAGACTAATAATATTTACATTATTTACACACTAACTCTATAAAAGAAATAAAAATATTTTACAAGTATCAAAAAAGGATACAGGGCGTCGAAAAATTCTTCCACATCGCTGTCAACAGGAAAAGTGCCCAGAAGGCTGGCAGCTGCTGGCTGGTTGGATGGCAATGCTGATTCTATGGCCAAAAAATAGGCCTGCCCTCTGGTCACGTGAAGAGTCGACCAACCGTTTGGCGATTTCCTGAAATACTAGGTGGGCACTCGGACCCCATGGCCCTAGTGTTTCAACCCCAAACGGCTCAAACACATAATTACCAATTCATCATCATCATTTCAGCCGAAAGACGTCCACTGCTGGACATAGGCCTCCCCTAAGTGTCGCCACATTGACCGGTCCCGTGCGACTTGCATCCAACGGATTCCTGCAACCTTCACCAGGTCATCGGTCCACCTAGTGGGAGGTCTTCAAACGCAACGTCTTCCGGTTCGCGGTCGCCACTCCAGAACTTTTCGGACCCATCGGCCATCCGTTCTGCGAGCAATGTGCCCTGCCCACTGCCATTTAAATTTGGCAATTCTTCGGGCTACGTCGGTGACCCTAGTTCTCTTGCGGATGTCTTCATTTCTGATTCGATCACGCAAAGAAACTCCGAGCATAGCCCTCTCCATTGCCCTTTGGGTGACTTTAAGCCTTCTGATTAGGCCCATTGTGAGCGACCACGTTTTGGTCCCGTATGTAATCACTGGCAACACACACTGGTCATAGACTTTCGTCTTGAGACACTGCGGTAAGTTGGACGAGAAGATACCGCGCAGCTTCCCGAACGCTGCCCAGCCGAGTCGGATTCGACGATTGACCTCTTTCTCGAAGTTAGACCTACCTAACTGGACCGTTTGTCCCAGGTACACATAATCATCCTTCGAGTGTAGTGTCTCCGATTTTAATAGGAGTGGGTGTTACATGGGCATTCAACATGACCTTGGTTTTGTCCATGTTCATTTTTAGCCCCACTCTTTCGGAAGCTCTACTGAGGTCATCGAGCATTGTACTGAGGTCCTCCATGGTCTCAGCCATGACCACTATGTCGTCGGCAAACCGAAGGTGAGTAATGTACTCGCCATTGACGTTGATGCCTAGCCCTCTCCAGTCTAGAACCTTGAAGACATCCTCCAGTGCAGCGGTGAACAGTTTCGGAGATATGACGTCTCCCTGTCTCACACCTCGCTGCAGAAGGATAGGTTCCGAGGCTTGGTCCTGAAGTCGGACTGACATGGTGGCGTTTTTGTACAAACACTACAACACCTCGATGTACCGGTAGTCGATTTGGCACCGTTGGAGAGACTGCAGCACAGCCCAGGTCTCGATCAAACCGAAGGCTTTTTTGTAGTCTACAAACGCTAAACAGAGAGGCAGGTTATACTCTTCGGTCTTCTGTATAACCTGTCGCAGCGTATGTATGTGGTCCACGGTGCTAAAGCCTTTTCGGAAACCGGCTTGTTCGGGAGGCTGAAAATCGTCAAACATGCGCGCGAGACGATTCGTGATGACTCTTGAAAACAACTTGTAGGCATGGCTTAGAAGTGAGATGGGCGTATAATTCCATTACCAATTACCAATTAAATTATTGTATTTGCGCCGTTTGATGTTTTCAGCACCTGCAGCAGCCGCCCCAGCGCAGCACACTGTGCTAGGAAGATGGGATGGCGCAAGGGTGTCGACGCAAGTTGCGTCCCACACCAAAGGCCTACCCAACTTCCATGGCATTATGGTCATACCATCTGGTCTCTTGCCTTCGACGCGTGCCAAGCCAGTGGGTTCTAATACAGCTGGCACCCCGGCGGTGGCAAGAACACGACGGATAAGATCATTAACGCTAGCGTGCCGCGCTATCCGACCTGCACTCTTACCACAAGAGAGGCCATTGTGTCCTAGGCAGTCGACTGCTTCACCACATTGACAGCGATGTGGAGCCCCACAAGGAGCGCCCAAACGCAAACATGTAGCTAGCCGGAAAGTTGTGTCACCTAACATAGTGCCTATATTAGATGACGGTAGTGCCTGAAGCCAGAGGCCCGACTCCCATTCACCCACAGCCAGCAGGCGGGCACGCTCAGCAGTATTGGTAGGCGTATTAATAAGTTTTTTCCGTACCAACCTGCAGAGCGGCTCATCCCACGTCTCTGGGAAAACGGGTTCTCGGGCCGATCCGTGTCCGGGCAAGCTACTTTCCAGGCGTCCTCTGCGTCGGTCAAGCACAGCACTTCCGAGCCAACCAGGGAGAGAGTTAAAATTTAGCGGAGAAAAAATATTTCCATAATCTTTTAAACTGGAAGTGTTATATTATTAGCAGAGAAAAACAACAGAGGAAGATAGTCCAAATCATCGAGGAGAACAAAAACAGGAATTTTCCAACCCCTTGTAAACGAGCACTAATCCCCAGGGATTATTCACTCGTGTTAGTTTCTGTGATTCTGTCACACAAGATAACGTCTATGAGTCGCTCACTATAGTTCGTGTGACGAGATCCGGACATCATACGTGTTCTTGATGTTCCTTCGAGGTCACCTCCTTCACGCGTTGTCATTGCAATTTCTTTTATTGTTTCCAACCGGTAACTTTCCTTACTTAATCATGTTATTGTTGTTGACTACATATCATTAATGGAAATCTTTTAGTTTGGAACCCTTTATTATGTTTCCCGTTGCGAAATCCAATAAACATGGCCTTAATGACACACTTCGCGAAAGAAATCCATTTGCGTACTCGTATTTAAAAAATTATCATTAGACAGAACGAAATAAATTTCAATTAGCTATGTAAAATATCCATGAATTGTAAAATTTTATGGTTTTTCAGTACCTACTTTTAATGTCATAACTCTTATAAACATTGATACCATACCTAAATTGCTTTTTGAAATTCGTTGTGTGTTCCAAATGTTCGATTGCAGGTTTCAAAATGAAAAATTCAAAGTTTATTTCTGATTGTAAATGTTTATTTTTACTGATATTTTCAAAGAACTTGTAATATTATTAACTTGAAGAAAAACAACAGGTATCTAATACATAAATATATTACCATTTATTAGCCTTAAATTAGCAAAAAATATACCCATATGTATTTTGAAAACCGGTTTTGTTTGTTTTAGAAATCTGTGAGGCATGTTTTTTGAATCAAAACTAATGAAGTAAGTACACACATCAAAAGTATCTAGGGATCAACATATATTTTTGCAATAACTTTTCTCCTGATTGATATTAATTAAAATTTTCTTTAAGGATTCATCAAATAAAGTGTTTTCGTTTGTCACAGTAACGATAAACCAAGTCACCTTTGCATTAATAAAGAAATTTGCCTTTTTCCTAATAAAGGGATTTTTGACATTTGAACCACTAACATTAAAGTTCGAAAAAAAGACTGAAATAACAGTTTTCTTTAAAATTTTATTGGGTAACTTAAACAATTAATAATCCGTGTTTCTACCGCGAACACTAACAACACAAGAACATCGGTTTGGCATACTCAAAATGAGTTCATCCAAATCACGCTGTGGAATGGCCGCCCATGTTCGTTGCAACAACAAAAAAAGGTCTTCTTGCGACTGGATACCCTCCATATTCGGCAGAGCTCTTCTCTGTAGCATATCCCATGCATGCTCAATCGGGTTCAAGTCTGGCGACTGAGCAGGCCAGGGCAGGACATTGATGTTAGCTGCGGCGAGAGTCTGTCTTACAACTCTTGCGGTGTGCGGTCGTGCATTATCATGCATTAACTGAAATAAGGGACCGATTTGCACTTGTAGAGGAACGATGACGTCTGATACAATCGTCTCAGCATAAATTTGAGCGTTGAGGTTGCCTCTGATCCAAATCAACTCAGTTCTTCCGCCGATCCAAATACCCGCCCATACCATGATGGTTCCACCACTATAAGGATGGACTTCCTGGCAGGATTTTAATCGCTGTTGGCGTCCAGGGGTTCTCCAGTGTCGTATACGTCTTGTATCCGGTCTCATACCAAAACGAGACTCATCAGAAAAGCACACGAAACGCCATTGTTCTTCTGCCCAATTTCTGTGTTCAAGAGCCCATTGATATCGAATCCTACGATTGTGCATTGCTATAGGTGGTACCCGTAGCGGTCTTCGGGATTGAAGGTTCACTTCATGCAAGCGGTTTCTGACTGTTTGGTCGCTAATTAAGTTCCCTGAAGAGTGATGAAGCCTCACGGCTAACATCATGGCGGTTATTGTTGGAGCTCTTCGAGTTAAGATTTGAATGTATCGGTCTTGTCTCCGTGTGGTGCAGCGATACCGTCCTCCATGGCGCTCAGCCACGGTACCAGTGCTTCGGTAACGTGTCCAAAGTCGACTGATAACACTCTGACTTGTATTCAGAGCTAAAGCTACAGTACGTTGCCGGGAACCAGCTTCTATCATTCCCACGGCTCTGAGCATTTCTTCCCTGCTTAAATGACGTCGCCGCTCCATAATAACGTTGGTTTTAATCAGTAGTAGGGAAACAGTAGCACTAATAATGTCTTCAATGCGTTGTATGTTTTTATAGGGAAAATATTGACAGCTTATTTTCATCTTTTACTCGAATTTGATTGAGAGTTCCTGATTCAAATTATGAAATGCACCAAAAAGGATCCATATAAATTTATAAAATCATAAATTTATTACAAAGCCACATCTCAATCTCAAGAAATCCGCATAAAAATGCTTGATCCCTAGACATTTTTGATGTGTGTAGTTTTATTTGACATTCAATTATTGGTCAAGGTAAGCGTGATGTAAAACATTCGTTATTTTCTACTAAAATTCATAATACATAATATTAAATAAGAAGTCAAGGGATAATGGTGGTATTTGCCTAGAAATTTATTCATTTATGTGCGTGTGCTGTGTTTAGTGTTTTATTGATAAAAAGTATTATGCAACTGGGTTTATAATCTAGATATATCAAATAAAGATTCGTTTGTTAGGTATTCATAAGCTTAAACACAGTTAGTCTATACACCTTGTTCCCACAGCTGGGACACAGGCCTCTTCATAGAGATGAGGAGGAATGAGTAGCACGCGGGCCCTGGGCGGGTTGGATGATGTCACATTCGCATGTCTACGATTTTTTGGGATTAGGACATGCCTATTTCTTCACGATGTTTTCCGTCACCGTTTTGAGTGCAGTGGCGATGAATAACAAAAACCAACGCACGTCACACTTTTTCCGCTTATTTGATTCGCCTGAGCAGCTATGTCGAAGATTTTCAATCGATTAATATTTATTACCACAGAGAATCGTTTAAAAGGTTAGGGATTGTAATTTTGGCTTAGACAAAGGTCAATATAACACCGGCCTTCTCCGGGGAAACAAACAAACAACAGTAACTGTTATGCCAAAAAATAATACAATTACTTAGTTTCATAAACGTGAAAATTACTTTCGTTTTGGTTGTAACACATTGTAATATTTGACGTGGTAATTATTTTTGGCGTCGTCAATCGCCCCACGTGTATGCATAGTTCTGCCGGTGCCAAACGTATGCGGTATAAAGCAAACGTGTGGATTTGTGTGAACGCTTAGTGCGAGCAAAGGACTCTGTTGGAGAACGCGCTGTGTTTTGTAGAGTAGTGTGTCCGTGGTGTGCGTCCGCGCAGTTCTCGTCGCGCAGCCCAACTGAGCGCGCGCCTCCTTTTGTGCTTTGTTTATTTTAAGGGTGAGATATTTTTGAATTTCTTTTTGTTTTTCTTCTTTTAGGATTGTTAAATAAAATTCTGTGTGGACTTTCATTTATCATTTAATTTTTATTGATTTGGTTTCGTCAATATTTGTAGCTTTGGGCTTTGTTTTGGTCTTTGTTTGACGAGATAATAATACATATCAATGTTGTAATATTGAACTCAAGTAATTGTTTTAGGCTGGCCCTTATCTTTTTGGGTTATGTTTGAGTACTTTACCTAGTTTTTTAACATAAGTTCAGTTTCAGACTATGATGTGAGCTTTTTTATCTGAAAGATCACGAAAGCTTGTATTCACAATATTTTAATGGTAGCACACCTGTGCCTTGTACATGGAAATTTCATCATATCTTAGGTACATAGGTTTACAATTAATAAGTGTAATATCTACATCATACTTTGTACATCATTCATCGTCATTCCCAAGATACCAGAGATTTACAGCAAGGCAAGTGCTTAATAATTCCCACATTATTAGATGACTATATGGTTTGAAAGTAGATGTAAAATAGATAGTAGATTTCCAGATATTTATATTTGTACGCTAATTAATTAAAACATAAACCCATTATTATTCCACGTTATAGATAATTCGGATAATCGACTTATGATAAAGATAATGAGAGTTCTTAAATAGAGTAAGTTAAAATAAATTTCAGTAGTTGTGCGACAGAATGTCTGAAACAAACAGTGTAACGAAGGTATGTAATATAAATTATATTCATTTGTCTTTGTAAATGAATAATTCATCCTCTATGTCTTTGAATCTAGAACACACGAACTGATTTTTAGTGATACGATCGAAAATGTTCTCGTTGTTTAAAAAATAAAGACAAATGTCTTGTTATCATGTCATATAGATAGATTGATAATAAGAATAACACTTACCTAAAAAATTCAATCTCATCATAATTTCAATGCCACGCGAGTCATTAAACGAATGGTTAATAAATAGTACCTATAATGAATTTTAATATCCATAATTTGTTATGGCTATTCCATAGTACCTATACAGTACTCATACCCATCATGATGTTATGGTTGTTTGACCTTGATAGTATATCTTCGATTTATTAATCAATGTTATCTGTATGAGAACACCCAGTAATTTATTTAATGACCTTGAAAGCCGAAAATCAAAATATACAAATGAGAATCTGATCTATCGCATAAATCGCTTTGCATACATGATTTTGATAATCTAAAATGCTTCAAGGTCACACGTGGGTAGGGTAATGCTCTTTGACCTTGTATTCTTAGATCATGGTGACGAAATAGTCAGAAAACACGTTCTCTTTCTTTCGAAACATTTTGAAAATCATCGGTTGTATCGTTTCACGTTCGGTGCGTCAGGGACGTTGCGCACGCGCCGACCTTGGCGACGCGACGGCACGGCGGCTATTCATTCTCACATGTGGGGCGTGGGGCCATAGCCCCCCATCCACTGCACTGCCAGTGCCAATGCTGTCACCGTGAATTTCATTTGTAAGAGACATTACCATTGTGTTGTGTGTGGAATGGGGAGTTACGTAGTTAGACTGAATACCTAATTATGAGTGTCGTATTTTGATCTTTGCATATTTAAGAGTTTATTGAGTTTATCATCATCAAAAGGTGGCATTAAAATTGGGTTTCAGGAGTTTTACCGAGAAATATAAGGGCAAATATGTTAATCTTATATGGGGTACTTCCTGGAACATGATTGGAAGTTAAAATACAGCTTCTGTGAGGAAAATGCATAAATATAAGTTACCATTGAACTCGTGGTTGTTGTCCGTTCGTTCAACGACTTTAGAATTTGTGTCACTTCTTAATTTGATCATTTCCTTTACTCTTCTATTGTTAAAGACTTTCATTACTCAGTAGAAATAAAACATAACTTTGTTTCAAAACCAGTTATTTAGGGATTAAGGGCTCGGGAGAGTTGACTGACTTTGTGTGACTCTGGATGAAAAGTCCTGTCAATTCATTGCTCCCGAAAAATTTCTCTTACAAGTTTCAGTTTTTTTATTGAAAACTTGTATTTATTGAAAACTGTATTATTCCCTCGTTGATTGCAAGCCCTACTGTTGAGCTCATGCTCAGGCTGGTTTGATTCCCATTGGAAAAAGTGTTCTCGAGGTTTTCAATCAGGTACTATCAGGTACTTAGGTATTCAGTACCCGCCATGGAGTCTGAATTTGTTCCGGGTTTAAAGCAATCAATAGGCTGGCCCTTGATAGTGGGTGTACTGTTAGCTATACACCTCTGCCTTTTTTTTTTCGTTTGGTAAATCATCAAATGACTCCTCCCGCTCTGGGCGGAGCAGGAGGGAGTGTCAGACTTTTACTGACTAAAACCAATCCATGTTCCTTCATCGCCCTTTATGGTCCGAGGCCACGGTATCTCTTTCAAACAGTCCTGCAACCCCCGGGTGTAACGGGTGTAACACCTCTGCCTAAGCCTTGGTTATATTCTGTAATGTTTGTTTTTTTTTTTCGAAATGGCATCTCGCAGTTCAACTTAGAGGGGTTGTCGTCTGCTTAACCGGACAATCCTGTGGGTGCCTTAAGTGTAAGGCCTCCAGCCAGGGCATAAAAACTTACAAACTAAACGACTACACGCTAAGGGCACCCCCTGTGGGGTACGGGCCTCGGCTTAGGGCGTCGCTGGGAGAGGACAGCAAGGGGACAGGCTGGATCTGAGTGGTGTCATTAATTAGGGACTGGTTTTGGACTACAGGCTCAGCAACGCGGGCTGGCACGAGCAAGGGACGGGGAGGGTTCGTATCGGGGCGTCGCGACGGGCCTCGACGGCGAGTACGGAATGACGGCGGTTTGCGTCTGTGCTTTCTAAGCGTGCTAGTTTCCTTCCTGCTCTCCTGGAGGAGAGTAATAGCGTCATCGGGATCGACTAAAGTATGCCTTGGGCGGCGGATCTGACTAATTCGCGAGGGTTCGTAACGGGCGGCCGCTGCGATCAGGGGGTTACGGTGTTTGATGGCAGAATCGAAGAAGCGCTTGGAGAGGCGCTTCATAAACTGAGCTAACGTGGGGATTTTAAGATCTAAATGTAAACGGTCATTACGGACGTAATAGGGGGCTCCCGTGACTTTACGTAAGAACCGGTTCTGAAGGACCTGCATCCTATGGAGATATCTAGGCTTGGCGTGAGCGTACACGATACAAGCGTAAGTCATGATGGGACGGATCACGGCGGTATAGAGACGCAATTTGCACCTGAGAGACAATTTGCTCTTTTCCGTTAGTAAGTAATGGAGTCTACCCATCGCGAAAGCAGCTCGGTCGCGAGCTGCTTTTATATGTGGCCCGAAGGTCAGATGGTTGTCGAGGATGACTCCTAAGTATTTGGCTTGCTTCTCCCATGGGATAGGCTTGCCGTACATAGTGATCGGATTAGGGGAAGTGACAGTAGTACGCGATCTCGAAAATAGAACGGCCTGATTCTTATCGGGGTTAACCTCGATTCTCCATTTCCTAAACCAAGCGCCTAAAACGTCGGCTGAGGTTTGGAGGGTTTTGGCGATTGCGTTTTTACAGCGACCGGTGTAATAGATGGCCGTGTCGTCCGCGAACAGGGCTAATTGAGCCTTTTTGCTCTTGGGAATGTCACTAGTGAACAACGTGAACGCGAGCGGGGAGATGACGGAGCCCTGGGGGACTCCGGCGCGAATGGGGTGAGGAGCGGAGAGCGATTTTCCTATGCGGTATCGGAACGTGCGATTCGACAAAAAGTCTCGCAAGATGAGCACGAGACGGTCCGGCACTCCCAGTTGATACAGCTTATACAATAAGCCGTTGTGCCAGACTTTGTCGAAAGCTTTCGCTATGTCGAAGAACAACGCGCCCGTCATCGACGAAAGCTGGAAACCAGCGCTCAGGTTTTCGACGATGCGATGGGTTTGTTGAATACAAGAGTGGAGTGTTCGGTCCTGAAGCCGAACTGTTCATTGGGAATGAGGCTCTTAGCTTCGGCGAAATCTTTGAGACGCTTATAAATAAGTCTCTCATAGATTTTTCCGAGTGCTTTTAGGAGACTGATAGGACGGTAGCTCGCGGGGTCCGTCTTGGGTTTGCCGGGTTTGGGGATTCCGATAACAGTGGCCTCTTTCCATACTTGGGGGAAGAAGTTGTTACTTAGTGCGCCATTGAAGATGGCTGCCAATAAGACTATTAACTGACCGGGGAGAAGTTTGAGCACCTTGTTAGTGATTCCGTCGGAGCCGGGTGCTTTACGCGGTTTAAGCCCTTTAATGATGTCGTATACTTCGTCTGGGGTGACTACAGGTATAGGATCATCGGGGTCTTCAGAGGGGGGAAGGGAGGCCCTACGTTCGACTTCCGCGTTTAACATGTCGACGTGTTGACTATCTACCGGTTGCGTGCTGGGAGTGCACTGAGATTCTAAACTGTCGGCTAGGCATTCGGCCTTTTCAGAGTCTTCGAACGCGAGGCTCTTGTCCGGACGAGTGAGAGGAGGCATCGAAGCTTCTTCAGAGGCACGTAACTTCCGTTGCAGTTGCCAGAAAGCTAGGTGGGTGGGCTCGAGTTCACTGAGCATCTTGTCCCATTGATTCGAACGAAACTCACTAGTGCGCTTCTTTACAGCACGCTGTAAGTAGCGCATGTGAGCTTTGTTCGAGTCACAGGGAAAAGTGCTGTAGGCACGGATGGCCGCGTTCTTCTCGTTTATCAGATCACGAACGTCATCGGGTAGTTTCCAGCGCTGATCGCTCAAGGCTGGGACTTCCCGTGAACAATCCGTCAGTACGGATTGAATGTGTTCTGTAAAGGAGTTGATGGCGGCTGTCGTGTCTGCGACTGTGACAATATGGTCGGGGATGGAATCCAGCTGCGGCGACGTGAGGGAGTTCAGCTTATCGCTGACTTTCCTCCAGTCGGTAATCACTTGGGAAGGCGGGGGTTGATCGGGGTCGGAAGGACCAGAGCGGGGGAGCAAGTGCATAAACACAGGGCGATGGTCGGAGTTGAGCTCGTGAAGAGTCTCGATCAAATGCAACTTAAGGTTGACATTTTTGAGAAGGGCGATATCTAGTACGTCAGAGCTTTTGCTCGGGTCGTGGGGATAATGAGTATGCTCCATAGGAGCGATAGGGTCAAAGTTAAGGGAGACTCCTAGGTCATACACGAATCTTCCTCTGGGAGAGGTCAGCGTGCTGTTCCAGGCGGGGTGCTTGGCATTGAGGTCGCCCGCTATAATAACGGAGTCGCTCAAGCCGAAGAGGACAGTAAGGTCCTTGGTGAGTAGTGAGTGCTCCTCGGACGTGCCGCCGGGAGGGATATAAGCCGATATGATGGTGATCGGCGGATGACCGGTCATGCCGAGCCGACAGATGGATACCTCAAGTTTAGACTAACGGAGGGGGGACTATGGGGATGCAATGCAGGTCCTTTTTGTAATAAATTAGGGTGCCACCACCGTGACAACGCGATCGATCGTTGCGAACTATTCGATAGTTGGCTATTTTTGGGTCACGGTGACTGGGCGAGAGGAATGTCTCCTGAAGGAGGAATACGTCAATTTGATGGTCGCGGAGGAAAGCGGCGATCTCATCACGTTGGCTTCTGAGGCCATTGGCGTTGAAAAAACCTAATTTAAGGGATCGCGGTTTGAATTTACCTAAGTTTGTATTATCCATACTCAAGGGGACTTAAGGGTTTTTAGGGCTTGCTCTATCTCGGGGTAGCGGCTGAATATTTCGCTGTAGATTTCCAGGTCGATGGGGGCACTTCTGAGTTCAGCAGCTAGACTGTCTGCTTCCGGACCTACAAAAACCGCGAATCTCGCGATCGTTCGGAAAGAACTTTTCTTCGCGCTGGCCACGGGGCCTGGAGGTGTGGGGCGGGAGTGCGCAGGAGAAGCGACAGGAGCCACTTTTGGAGAGGCTGCGGGAGCGGCGACTCGGGGCGCTGGAGGCGCTGGGGGCTGGATAGGGGTGTCGAGTAACCCTGGGATGGTGGTGGTCTCTGCCTTGCCAAGAGCTGGAAAGGCTCTCTGGTGATTTAGAGAGTTCCAGGGTGAGGGTCTCTGCGGGCTGAGACGTTCGGGCAATTGGGAGGAGGGGATCTTGACGGAGGGGCTTTCCCTCTGCTGCCGTTCGCTGGCACGCTTCGCCAACTTTGAGGAGGAGGACTTGGGGGCCTTGGGACAGCCGCGATAATTGGCCGGATGGCCCGACTGGCCACAGAGGACACAGCTGGGAGGCTCTGTAGCCTGGGATGTAATGTTTGAGTTTGAGTGACCAGTGAAGTATTAGTTGCTTTGTGTGGGCGACTAGGATGACTCAGGAATTGCACGGCAGGCGTTGTTTAGTAAATAAACACTCGCGGCACACACCGTGTTATTTTGTATTACATAAACGCCGCTCGCATTCGAATTTCTTTTATCGTGGTAATGAACCTGTTTTGTGCTAATCGTTATACCTACTTAATTAAGTGTTTTATCTACATACTCTGTTAGCATAAAATTAAACAGTTTTTTTCACAGTTTTTCAAAGGATTTTTTTCTAGAAATAGTAAAGCATTAAAAAAGAACTATTATTGTTTTTGAGGTTCCAATAACGATAATAAATATTAATTAAGTAACCTTGTTAGAGCAATCTATCTACTAACAATATTTCTTGTTTTCGTTAATAATGATTTGATTGGCCTGTATTGTAACTATAGCATAATACTTATAAAGTGAAATATAAGGTCTAGCTAGTGAAGTTAAGCACTTATAAGAATGGAATAAGAATATTAAGATCTTATGTAGGTGCCTAAGTACAACACTGCTATAGCTTCGTTCATGAAAAAAAAGCTTTCAGGTATTAAAATATTTGTCTCCGTTTTATTCAGAATATCAAGTTCAATGTATTTTCAGTGTATTTGCTTAAATATTAAACGGTTTTGTTTTTAATTTAGTTTATTAAAATGAGTAATTACATTTGGCATTCGTATTACTCTCTTATCTGGTGGCTAGCTGACAGGATGACCACTCAGTGATTAAACTCAGTGATTCAAAAAGTCGGTGCAAACGGTGAACACATAGTAGGTAGGTACTTAAGTAGTCAGTTAATGGACATTTGTTAAGGTTTAGACATTGCCTCATGTGTGTACCTACTTAGCTAAGTTTTTTGGCGATGTCTGTCTCATTATCATTAGGAGATCCCTAATGACTGTTTTGCTGCATTCAACGGAAACATACTGACTTTGTTTCGAAATAAAAAATTGTTCCTATTTAAAGGCCGAGGTATCTTTAAATCGTAATGGTTTTTAAGCAAACGATAAAAGTCGTACCGCACTTTTTCAGCAAATATTATCATAAACAACTGCCTATCTGAGACTTTGACATACTGTAACGAGGATGCTGCGAATTCCATGGGCTGCACGCCGGACCAATCTATCCATTCTTAAGGAGCTCCAAATAACTACAAGACTATCCGCTGTCTGCTCCCAGCGAATTCTTAAGTATTTTGGACATGTCGCTCGTAGAAACCCTGCCAGCCTCGAGAAGCTTATGGTAGTAGGCCAAGTAGACGAGAAAAGACCACGCGGGCGCTCACCTACCCGTTGCCGTTGGTCAGACCGAGTAAAGTCGCTCACTGACCTAGCAAAAGCCGAAGCTTTTAAGACCGCCGAGGACAGACAAGGCTAGTTAGTGCACCGAGTGATGATTACCTCAGACACAGACTAGACACGACCTTTAACAATGAAGATAACGACTTAGAATAAGAAGGACAATGCGGATAGACACATTTTTCAATTATCAAGTTAGCAGTAATAATCTAGATTTATAGTTTATTCTTGAGCAATGTAATTAGTTTATCGTGCTCGCCATACTGTTTTTTTTGTGTGCAAATGAACACAAAAACACATAAGCACACTTTAAAATGCAGGTTGTTGCAATTATAAATCACACAATACCGCAAAACCGGTCTTATTTGAATCCTAACGTTAACCACTAACTTGCAGGTCGACGAAAGTCAACCAAGTTTTCATCGGTAAGCACTCAAGTAGAGTCTATATCATTTTCAGTAAAATAAAACTGTTGTTTAAGTCAATTCATTTTTAGATCGGACTCTAAGGTACCACCTACAGTTTCTTACGCCAATAACCAGTATTAAACTGCTCTTTGCTCACAGCTTAACCGTGACACCCCAGCCAATCTTTCAACTTAACCTTGGTCAACGTATCTTCGTCAGTCAAGGTCGAGAGGCTAGGTTAAGATAGCTCTTATCGATTTAGATCTCAGTTCATACGTGCAATCACCCCGTAAAAGCTTATTTAGATTAAAAAATCTAAAGTCAACAACTTACTTAGAGACGAGTGTCAAACTGCCAAGCAATATATAACTTAGTGAATTGCATTCGATTAAATAAATACCCAGTATATTCTACATGAGAATGTAAACAAGGAAATATTTATAATTACGCGTCTGTAGTAAAAGCTTCTCGGCGGAAAAGCTTATAAGGCCAATTAAGTAGAAACTTGATAGCATATGCACAGATAATATTACATTTCATATGGATATATTATTAAAATCTTGCACCCTGTTGGGTAATGAGTACCTACGTAACTTCTAGCTCTACTTCTAACAATTTTCTCTATTGAATATGTTTGAAATAAACTTAGCTTGTGAGCCGTGTTTTCTCTGTATTCCACTAAACAGAAAACGACAAAAAGCTCCTTGGGAGTCAGTCGGGAACGTTCAAGTTATAAAACTGCGCAATATGTTGGTTGTTTTTTTCTTTTTCCACCAAACCGGTCGCATACACTACCACACCAGGCTTTTCTTCGAAGTAGTTTAGCTGGTGCTAAAAGTGACAGAAGTACCTTGTAATGTGTATAAGTACTTTAATTATATTAAGTTTTTTTTTTGTAATTGGCATATTTTAAAGGCCTGTTAATATTTATTTGGCTCCTTTTCGTGATACATTTTATGGATGTTTTGCACGCGAATGACACACAGATGATTCTCGTACGGTCTTACTTACTTATGGTTATTTTTAATAATGTCATGAATTTCGTAGACTGAACACATTTTTCCGGAAGACTATATTGTGTTAACATAAAATCGATCAATTCACATGCGATTCTAAGTATAAAACGAGGTAGGAGTAATAGTAGAGGAGTCAAAGATAAAATAAATTATCACGTACTTAAAGTAATTTAAATTAGTCGAAGAAAAACAAGATTAAAGATATCAGAATCATTAAAATAAAATATATATATATATAGAAGATATTAAAATATAAATAAACTTTAAGTCTCATTAACATAACATGTAATAATAATACAAAAAGTTAGATTATTGTGGCGCAAGAAGTAGACATAACATAATAAATAGTTTTTATCAGCAGAAAACATACTTCATTTAAATAAGATCACTTCACATATTTTATTTACTGTATGTGTCTATTCGTCTGTCTGTCTGTTGCGTTTTAGATATAAAACATAGATTGGTATCTAACCAAACTATGGGAGTATATTATACTTTGCTATCATAACTATGTGTGTGGGCTACCTTTAGGTATGTAGGTAATCACTGTACTTTATAGATTCTTGTATCGTAAACAAAATGATGCATAATTTCCGACGGACGACGTTAATTAATATAACATAACAAAACTTTTCAGTGGAAAACCTTGACGATCGTTCTAGATCACGATTCCAAAGTCAACGAATGCGGAATGATTTGCGATTGTCTGGTTTATTTTTAGTGGATTATGGTTTTAAATCAGGATATATCTTTTAATATACTTTTGCATAAAATATATGGATGATTTAAAATTGAAATCGGATGGTTTTCTTGCGGTTAGCAGGATGTAAAAAAACAACTGGTTTACAACGTCAAAATCGTGATATTTCTGCCTGTATTTGTATATGAACTCCACACGAGAGCAGTGGATCATGACTCTAATATCTTTTAATATCAAACGATCAATTATGTGGCTGGTCGAGAATTTGTTATTTCGCAAGTAACCGTAATCGAAGACCTCGATTGAAGAAGGTCCACAGATGGAGAATACCGACTCCTAAAATGTTAATATTTAAATTATCATTATGTAATTTATTATAAGACATTTGAAGGAACTTAACGATCTATAGGTACTAATTCAAGAAGCAGAAAGGGAAAGTGTGTTTTTAGTAGGTGTTGTTTATTAAGCAGCAACCTGTGTTTATTAGTACCTAATTAAAATGCATTGGTAATTATGAAAGTTCGTTATTTTTCTTTTGCTTTATAGTTTTATCCGTATTGTGAACACATGGCGATGCCAGGTTTGGCATGGAAAGATAGCATAATTAACATAATTATGTCAATCCATATGGCAAATAATGTTTTAAAAACATGCACTACCTACGCACTACCTTTAAGAAATTGTTTATGTTGTCAGGACTTTGTGCGACTGGTACCAAAGGGTATCGTATTACCCAATACTAACTGCGTTGTGAAGGTCAGATAGGCTGCCGCTCAATTTAAAATACTGGTATTCAGCTGCATCCGGTCAGACTAGAAGCAGACCCCAACATAGTTGGAAAAAGGATAGGCAGACGATGATGACTTTGTGCGACTGGTGACTGGATCAACATGATAACTTTAAGCAACAACCACTTATTCATTTAAAGACTAATTTAAATCAAAAGCAATAAAATAAAATCTATTTAGACAACAAGCTCTCCAATAAAGGAAGTACATAACCAGTATCAATAACCAGCCTCTGTGCCGGGCCTACGAGAATAAATAACTAATTTCAAGGTTACTTTTTATGATTCATAAAATTATAATGCGAAATAGATCTAGTTTGTAACTTACTTTGAAAAAAAAAACTTACTTTGTGAGTGACGCCGAGTAACGAAGCGTGTCTTAGTTTTATTCCTTTTAGACTTAGTGCAGTATGGAATATATCTCATTTACTTTTTAATGTATGCAACACATTGCATAATTATTTATGCAACAGAAACTACAGTATTTAATGTCAAATTCATTCAATATTTTGACTGAAGTTTATTGACTGTATTTCACATTTCCATGCTAATTTGTTAATGAATAGATACTTATAATACTTTTAGGTATATTCGGTTACCTTAAAACGAAATTAATCAGAGTCCCATGCATAAACTTGAAATAATTATCACCGGCTGTGTAGGTCACGGTAACATGGAACGCTTGGCTATATATATTTGGCTAGGTATTCACATATGTATGTATACGTAACAATTAGTGTGAACAGCCTTCACAGAGGCACGTGTGTTTTTTAATCACGCGATTTGATTCAAAGGAAATTTGTAGCTAGTATAAGCTTTACACATATGATTTTTTTTCTTGATGGATGAAACAATTTTCGAGATATATTTGGAATGTTGTACGTTATTTTGCGAATTCCCGAGTTATTTAGATTGAAAGTAACTAAGTACTGCACTACTACACAAGCATAATTATATTTGTGAAATGCGGTTTGTTGAGCTGTAAGGCTCGGCGCAAACGGGCCACCAACCACAGCCACGGGTGGCTGTCGCGCGCTACCGCGAGTCGCCGACACTACCGTAGCGAGTGGCCGCCACCGGCCACACGTGTGCGTCGAGTTTCAACAAAATGTATGAAAAAGCGTGTGAACTGCTTGTCGCTGGCTACCGGTGGCTGTGGATATGTGGCCCGTTTGCGCCGAGCCTTTATTAACGTACAGCTGCGTAAAGTCGAAGAATTGATTAGATTGCCCTTGTCGATGAACATAGTAGTGAATACATTAACCTTCTAAGATTTACGATTGATATTATGGGTTCCTATCATTATATTCAAGTGTTTGTTACCTGACTGTTCGACAGCAAATACAGATGTAAGTTTTATCTCCACGTTTTATGGTTAGGCATTCTCAGTTTAATAAAATGCTCTTTCTTGGAATCTATGACATGTTTCACGTAAATGAACAATATTTATTGTTTCTTTGAGAATCTGGTAGATAGTACCAAATCTACTTTAACCCATATCGATAACGGCATAGATATAGTTTAAGTACGTTTAAGTAATTCTACATATTATTTATAATCTCATGCATTTCACAATATGATACCAAATGTGATACAAAACATTGACCTAGATAATCTACGGTAGAATGTGTAGTATGATTTTTATTGACATTAATTTTGAAAAGTACTTATTATTAATTTTATTTGATTTTGTGAATGTGGGGACCATGAGGGTCACATTTTTATTTTTTTGATTGTTTTTTTCCCACAACTGTCTGGCAGTTTGAGTACTATAAGCGACCTACCCAAATGTCCTTTCTTTGGTATTGTTCGTCGTTTCGTTGAGCTCCTTGAGTTATAAGTCAAGCTAAACGATAACTGACAAATGCTTGCACTGACTCGACAGGTCCACTCAAATCTGTGTGGTTCATTCTTCAAAAGACCATCTCAGGCACTAAAAAATGACGTGTAAAAGTGTTTGTAAAAACCTACTTGCAAAATAAACAACATTTATCATTTAGAAATAATAACAACATAGCATGGTAGGAAAATACATTCTATTTTTTGTGCTACAATATACAGTGTAGAAATTATGTGCCTACTCTGAAATAACCGAATTAGATATTTTTACCTTTCGTAGTATTACTACCTAAGCTAAAAGTTAAAAACGTGTTTTATTACATTAGCAACTCTTAACTATTAGACACACAGACATCTCTACGTTTGGTATTCTTGATCACAGAAATTATTTTATTTCACCACTGGGCACCATACTTACAACAAATTGTTAACTTTAATAAGCTGTGGCGCAAAAAGAGCTGGTTTCAAAATATTTTACAAAATGGTCTGGCAACGAAAACCAAAAGTGAAGTAGATTTGTTGAACTCAAAAACAAGTTTTAAATGTAAACAGCTGTGTGATCTTGTTACATAAGAATTAAATGTACGATAATCACATGACTGTGCAACGACAAACACATAACCCTCCTTTTGGGTTTTGCTGCAGTCGGGTAAAAAACGAATGAAGGGCAAAAATCGATGACCCAGATGTTGCATAACGAACTAGCGCGTGTTCTTTTATGAAGTTTTATCATTTACCATACGTTGTGTGTATGTCCTTTGTTATGCACAATAGTGGAGCTGTGAATGTGTTGAAAAATTGTAGATTTCCATTTTTTCCGAAAAACATCTTATAAAAAATCAAAATATTATTATTTCGATTTTTATAAGGTGTTTTTTAATTTCTCTCGGTCACTAAAGTGTCCAAGAGACTGGCGGCGTTGCCACGTTATATGGCAACACTTAGCCTCTGACCAAGGAAAAAGCCAGCTCTTGGGTCACGGGAAGCGTCAACTAGGCGTTTTGAAAGTTCTTTGAACAGGCTATGAGCACTCGGACCTAACACGGAAAATATAGTTACCACAAAGGTTTCTATATTTACGCCGTTTGAGGTTCTCTGTTATTTCTTTTTAAATTAACTACATTGTACATTTCGCTTCTATTGTTTTCTGCAAAATAATAAATCTAAAGCACATGGTGCATGTAATAATGTAAAGTAATTGTTACAAACAGAGAACACAAATCAGATTACTGAAAATGTATTCTTTTTGTTTCAATTCGTTTCTCAACTAAGATAACAATGTATGTGTACAACAATTGCAAGTTGAATACAAGTACAAAATAAAAATCGCGGTTAGAAATATGTACGTCTCGTACTGTTATTTTATGTGAACATTTTATATCTGAATTGAACAGTATGAATTGTGGTTATACTTATTATTCAATTCATATTTAATATTTCAATACGTATGTATTGTATTTCATGTATTGTATTTTTGTAGGAGCTCGTGGCTAAATAATAACAGAAGCTCGGGGTCGATCTTTAGGTTAAGCCGTGCTTGCCTAGGTTGGCCTGTGGATGGGTGACCACCCATTACATACCGAGTTTCCTCCGTGCGTCGGAAAGCACGTTAAGCAGTTGGTCCCGGCTGTCATTTTTAGATCTTTGACAGTCGTTACAGGTAGTCACTAGTCAGTGGCCCAAAAAGTCTGACAACCCGTCTTACCAAGGGGTATCGTATTACCCAGTACTAACTGGGTTGTGGAGGTCAGATAGGCAGTCGCTCCATGTAAAATACTGGTATTCAGCTGCATCCGGTTAGACTGGAAGCCGTACCCAACATAGTTGGAAAAAGGCTATAGGCAGATGAAGATGTATTGTGTTTTAAATTTCAATACGTATGTATTGCAACTATGAATAGCTTTATGTTTCGGCATTGAAGAAGTTCCATGCACTGACACTTTGTAAAACTTTCGTATGCATCTGAAAACGTGTTCTTTATTTTATCGGCTCATGTAAAACAATTGACTCTCGATTTTACTAGGTTTTCTCGGTGAACGCAAGTACCTATTATGGGACATATGAAAGTAATTCCCACGTAGAAACAGTCATATCGTGACCAGTTTATCTACTGGGAGCCTGTTCCTGGCTAGCTAGTGTGGCCAGTGCAGGTACCTTTCTCTGCACTTTCTCTGTAAATGCTACCCCCGCGTACCCTAAAACCGATTAAATACAGCGATAGCGCCGCTCGTCGTGGCCACCACTTTTCTTATTAACAACTCACTTGTAAAACTATCGCTCAATCATTAGAAGGTTTACGGCGATCGTAAAGTTAATCGTAAAGTTTATTTACATAATATTTAAAATATGTTTAATTTTATTGTTTAAATTACACATTTGTGGCTATATATAATTACAAAAATAAAAACTAAAAGTAAGAACCTCCATATATACAACGACGTCAATAAGCGTCAAAGTACTCCTCCGTATCGCTGTCTTAATTATATTTTAATAAATATAATTAAGATAAGGAAGTTCTCTGTTCAGTAAAAGCATTGCATTATTGTTACGTAATTTTTATCTATATCCGTCATTTTTATATGACCCGTCAAATCCAAAAAAAATTTCTTTAATAAATGTAAAGTTTTGTTATAACTGGAAATTACAGGTTTTACACTTGTAGAGTATTGTATCTTTATTAAAAATTTATAGGTGTATTTACACTGTCTTAAAACAATAATTACGTTTAACGACGCTTGTGCATAGGACATTGTTAAACAATAAACATATACCGGATGACTTTTTATCACTTTCATACGCAATTCGCGTATGATATGAATTTCGAATGATTGGAAATATTTTTCGAAAAAAAAAAACCTACACCGTTCACCTATTATACCCATTTTTTGTGGAAAGTGATAAAAAATTCATCCTGTATGTCTTAACGAAATGGATTGTAATTTGTAGTTGTAAAACTTCGATGAACATTGCTAATTGTTGATCGAAGTTGTAAAACCTAACAGAAGTTAGTACCTACTGTAGGGTTTGGTACTTTATTTTCTCAGATTTATTTGTTCTGTTGGACAAATAATTGTGCGTCTGCATAGCTAGGTAAACAGTTTCTTAGGTAATAGGAAGGCGGCTGCATTATTTGACGCAATGCACTAAGTAAAGCTTTGTGATTCCTTAATATTTCGTAATAGTCGAGTATTACGCACTGTCGCTGCTTTTTCTTAGCAATTTCCTTTTAAATTACTTATTGCGTTACTGCATCATTGCAAACATAATTCCAGAAATCATAGATTGTGATGTTTATTTATCATTTACGATCCTAAGAGAAAACTTATGTTTAGAAATCTCTTTCATCTCTTTTGAAATGAAATAAAGGCAAGTATTATTCAGGTTTTTTAATAAATCTTTAGGTAAACTTGGACCCGAGCTTGTATCTTTCTATCGATAAATCATTGTAATGGCATACAACATGGCTGAAACTAATGAATCCATAAACATTTTATAACCTAACGGGAAAGAGGTAGGTACCACTAAATAATACTATGACTTGTTCCAAGAATTATTTCACGTAAAAATAATCGCAATGACGAGGAGGTGTGCAGAAATTGCCTTCCGGCTTCACTTTAAGGGTGATTTTACACCCATTAGGTCCCAAATGTGTTCTTATGCTTTAACATCGTCGATCGACATAGATGATAAGATATCAAAGTCGTACTTTACAAACGATAGAATCATGATTTACCTACTTTTGCCTAAAATTATGTACTTAATCAAATCGATAATCAAAAACTTAAGAATTGGTTTTATTTTACTACGAAGTCACGTATTTAATAAATGTTTGCTGTAATAATTAGAAAAGTATCTCTAAAGACCATCTCAGACACTAATCTGCATAGTCCTCATCTGAATTGAGCAAGATTATGTCTGGACTTCAAAAGAGACTATGACCTCTGAGTTTGTTTCGGCTGTTTCTTCTCAGAGTAGTCAGGTAAGAAACACCGGCCCCATCTAGTTTTAAAAAAATGACGTGTAAAAGTGTTTGTAAAAACCTACTTACAAAATAAACATCATTTATCATTTATCATTTAAAACAATTTTTTTTTGAATTTGACATTAAGTGTCAAAACAAATAATGCCTATTAATCTCGTGTTATGATTTAATAGTAAAAAAACAAATCATTAACATTTCAATGAGCTCAAGGTTGGTCTTGTTTAGTGTAGAGGCTTATCTAACCATAGATAAATTATTAAACACGGGTATGCAAATTTTATTGTGTAACTAAAACCATGAATGGCGTTGATTACATTAAGATATAATACAATTTAGGGCCTTACTTACTAGTTCCTTAGTTTGTTAATTAACTATTATAATAAGAAAAACATGCTTTAGAGTAACGTAATTTTATTTTTCGTATTATTCTCAGCAAACCCGTTCATTTGATTTCCATGTCATGGGAATGAATAAATAATAACTTGTCCGCCATCTTTGGGAGTCCGCCATGTTGGATTTAGAATTTAGCTAACCATGCATTGTTATCCTAACTAAATATTAAGCAAAATTTCAGCTCAATCGGACACCAGAAAGTGGGTCAATGTCAAAGTCAAAAACTTTTAAAATGTTGTTACATAGTTACGGGTGAAGCTATTAAAAGCGTGTTAAAATTAGGCACTACTCTTGACTAAAAGGCAGAAACGCTTCCATGAGGGTGATAATACTTGAGCAGATACGTCCCTTATAACCTTCCTGACTGGTCAAACTTTTAACAATTCATGAGCTTTTCTCGTTAATGGCTCGTGCCAGCATACAGAATACCAAGAAAGTGCTACAGGCCGAGCTGGAGAATATTAGGGCATCAGAATCGGGTCAAGCTGAACTTGACTATCTACCAAATAAAACTAAATTGACTGTGTTTTCCTCCAGGCCGAGATGCCGACTCCAGACTACAGCGTGGACTTGGACCTGGGCGAGCCCCCGCCGGAGCTGATAGAGTACGCTCATCAGCACCTGGGAGAGGACCCCAACACCCGCCTCCAAGCCATCTACGAGCTCAGAGAAATGATTTATGGTGAGTTCCTACCGTATTATATTTACGTGTGGTCAATTTATCATCGAGAATAGAGAAGAAGCAGATAAACAGTGACCAGGTGGGTAGGAAACCTACGAAAGGAAGACCTAAAAGAGACTCGCACAAACTAGGAAAACATGACGTAGAAAGAGGAGGCCTATACTCTGGTTTAGGTCGAACCTGAACTGCCAATTAATCAATGAGGTGCAGAGTACCCGGGCGTAAATATTGGCACAGCGAGCCTTAGAAAGATACTAACTAGGTCTTAGAGCAATTTACCCAGTAAGATGTGATTTATTTTCTCAAATCAGTAAAAACTGTGGCAAAAACCAATAATTTATTCGGAAATTCCCTCACAGGACGCGGAGCGTCGTTCATTTACCTACATTTCCGTACCTTGGATTTAGTTTCCATTTTACCATTTCTATAAAACGCAGAACAAACAACGATATGAAACGCGCCGGCTATTTGTGGAGCGTCCGATAACCACGTGCAAATTAACGTATATGAAGGTATAGATAGAGCATACACGATGTAATAACCTACCTACATTCCCGGCTCCTTTGTTGCGGTCTGTGTCAATCAGTGTCACGCACGTGCAGGGTGTGCACTGTGGTTGCAATGTTGTGATACCACAGTATAAAGTTACAATTTATCTAAGGTATGTATGTGTATTGTATTATAGTCCACAAGTAGGTGATGCGTCAATTGCTGGCGCAGATTTGGCTGGGCTGCACCGCATTGCAAAAATCTTGTGTATTGAACATCACATGTGGCGGAATATTACGTATCCTTTAAAAAAATAAAATTGTTGTGTTCAGTAAAAGTTAGCTAAAATTTAGATTTGTAACTCATTTAAAAATGGTAGCAGATACCTATTTGGTAGTACAACAGCTATTAAAAGAATAAACATTAAAAAAAAGATTGAGAATATTACTTGGTTTGTGATTTTAAAAAACAGCGAGCAAAATTGTTTTCTTTTTTTAAATTTCGAAAGCTTTTGTTTTCTGCTCAGTCAGGATGTCCATCTGCAGGACTGCTGTGCTGTGGTCCGACAAAGACCGGACCGCGCACCCAGTCAGCCTAATAGACTCTACCCACTAATACTAACAAAAAATACTAACAAGTGCGAGTTGAACTCGCGTGGATAGGGTTCCGTACAATGCCAAAGTCTTCTATTAAGTTTACCACTTTATTTTCAATTGATAGAATTCTTATAGGTTTTCCTGTAATCTACAAGCAACGAACTATATTTTGTATTTTTTATTTTAGGCTCAGTAGTTTCGGAGGTCAGGGGAGGAATGGTCAATTTTGTCTTCTTTCATGAATAAAATCAAAACTATTTATTTTACAATAATAACAAAAAATTATTTGAGATTCGCATAACAATTTCATTTCATTGGATACGAGTATATGACACAGTACGGTTTGCAAAACTTTTTTTTTTTTAATTTCCTAATTTGTCCCCCGGAACATCTGGGTTTGGGTCATAGGATTACACCATCTTACCAAATTTCACCTGATTTGGTCCAGTAGATTCGGAGCAAATTGGCTGTGACAGACGGACGGGCAGACAGACACGCACGAGTGATCATATAAGGGTTATTTAATTTTTTTCAAACTTGTAAAATTTTGGAATCCTTAAAATAAATAATAATAATACCTACCAAGAGGAAAAGAACTAGGTAATAGAACTGATGCTCAGTAGTAGGAAGATCTATATAACTTGCACTTGTAAAATGATTATTGATGTTGCTTGCTATGCACTTACCTAAAGATGAAAATGAAATTGACACCAGACATTTTTGAGCAAACTTGCCTATTTCTCTTAGTATTACTGATACTGTAAGCGTGCGTCAATCCCACTGCTGGGAAAGGACCATCCCCAGAACCAGAACAACCACGAGTTTTGTCCAGCTCGTCCCGTTAGTTTTGTCCAGGTCGTCCTGCCATAATTTTACTATTCATATTTAATACCAGCCTAGGTATTAAATATACAGGTGTAAACAGATCCTTCACTATGCCGTCAACCAAGCATTCTGTACATCAAACTAAGTAACTCTACGCAACAATTATTGCTGGGAAACGACTTTTTTTGGAGTGAAATGTCATGTTTTACGGTAAAACTCAATGTAACGCACTCAAAACATTGTGCGACGCATTTAAACGGGGATAAGTTGGAACTTTGACCTCCAATATTATCTCCGTAACTAAATAGTAGGTTTCCAGGTATGGTCCAGAACAAAAAAAATGATCGGAGTGACGGGGAGAACAAGTGCCTTTCGGTTTCGTTAAGGGTCTATTTACACCCTTTATTATGTATGATAGTAATAGAGCAAAACTGCATTCCACAATGATTCTACATGTGTCATCAAGATTTAACATATGTGTTCAGGTTTTATTGATCACGACGTAATTCATTATTATGTTTCAATATTGCACAACAGACTTAGATAGTGGAACAATAGTAGGCGAGATGTAAGTGACCCTGACATGAATCAGAGTACCAATGAGCTTTGTATGTGGCTTGATAGATGCATATCGTGTGCAGACATGATATATGGGATGAATGGAGCTATCCTGATGTTGTAATAGGGTCTTTTTTTTTTTTCGGATGCGAAATCATCAAATGACTTCTCCCGCTCTGGGCGGAGCAGGAGGGAGTGTCAGACTTTTACTGACTAAAACCCATCCATGTTCCTTCATCGCCCTTTGTGTTCCGGGGTCACGGTATCTCTTTCGAACAGTCCCGCAGCCCCGGTTGTAATACGGTCTAACTCGATGTTATAGTCCATATATGCAAACCGCCTCGCTTTTGGAATGACTTTTAATTGATCATCGTTTTGAAAAAAAAGTATTAAGTAAGCACAGTTGATGTACTTATGAATCATCAGAGTTACGAAGATAAACCCAATTATATATATACGTATTTTATTTACGTAAATGCGGGTATATAAACGTTTGGCTGGAACCTCAGACCAAATAAAAAGGTAAAGGCGGAACTTTGCGAACAGCAAATTGAGGCCCGTCAAATTACGTCTCGCCATGTACACTCAGACCAAAAAAAAAGTTAAGACGGAACTCTACGAACAGAGAAGTGAGGCCGGTTTCGTAAACATGTTGTGCATTTATTGAGGCATAGTTTAATTGTAGTTTGATGTAAATGTGTGCGTGTGAGCGTGTATGAACAGAGCGAGACGTAATTTGACGGGCCTTACTTTTCTGTTCGCAGAGTTCCGTCTTTACCTTTTTATTTGGTCTGAGGCTGGAACTTAAATAAATCAATATAAACTCACACACACACGACACACGACTCTAAATGAGGTGATTAAGGAACAATATTCAACAAATTAAATGTCAACAGTTGCTCACCTACACAAGAACCAAGTCCCCTGTTGGTCCAGAACACAGCGGCATCATTTATAATCTGCGAGACAAAAATAACCTACCCCATCTAGTTTGCGGTTCCTTCGCTAAATTATTCAAAGGATAAACGTCCTATGTGGACAAAAAGCCGAGGCTTATATGTAAGCTAAGTGCGTTCGAGGTCGCGACTAAAATGATACAGGCGAATTATTTAGATACATGCGCATAGTATCGTCGGACAGGGCGTTGAACTATGATACATTATACTTAGTAGTTAAAAGGGGGACAGGTAAAGTATCAATACTAATATTATCAAAATACGGAAGTAACAAAACTCAACATCTGTTTTGCGTAACTATGAAATGGTACATACATAGACCTCGGTTAGGCCACTGTTGATTCTGGCTTTCAGGAGTTACAGTAGTTTGGGAACAGTGTGGCGGGCTTGTCCCAAAATTAAAAAAAAGACCTCGGTTAGGACATAAGATATTTTTATCCTTGTAGTAGGTACGTACCGTGAGATAATTTCAATAGCTAAGGGTGCATTCCGTATTAGAAAATAATCGCTCACAGCGCTCACATCGATATTTAGCGTTCCGATTTAGTTATCACGATTATGACAGCTAAGAGCTGTCATCAATTCGGAACGCTCCACAGACAGGTATTTGGCCCTCAAAGTCGGGCGAAATCCATTTTTTTTGTTTTAGTTAGACGCCGTTTTTTATTATTCCTCGAAATACAATGGTATCTCCTCTTACCAATAGCGTGAACCCGACGCGCTAGAGCCTTTCCCCCGCTCCATGCGCTCAGTCGGAAATTACCGTTCGCTTGCCGTGGTCGTGTAATTATTCGATACGCTCAAATTTCATTGTTTTCAAAAATAAAATTTATGGTGAAAAAGTCAATTTCTTTTGAATTTCCATGGAACGCTCCAATGCTTCAAATTTTAATGTGAAGTTGGAATTTATGGAGTTGGAACTTCTCCGTCAATACTCTGAAGATGACCCAAACATTGCCGATGCAAAGCACAAGTTGTCAATTATACGTCACCAATTCAAGCAGAAATGGTCAGCTGCCCGCAATACCAAAGCCAGATTCCTAGAAGCGAACAAAGAATGGCTCAAGGGCACCATATCGCTACCAAAAGCAGGTACCTATTTACGTTAACAATAATTCTTTTGTTTCGAACATTATTATATTTCATGGAATTTTATCAGTGACTAAAGGTTTATCTTTTGTTATAGGATTAAGGCCAGGTAGACCTCAAAAGTCGTTTTCAGACTTATGTGAAAGGAATAAAAGGCGAAAAACTAAAAATCTTCGAACATCTGACTTAGATGTGCTGAATACGCAACACAAATGAAATCGCGAGAAACTGGCGAAGTCGAAGCATCAAAAATCGTAAAGGTCCTTACCAGAAGCCCCCGGAAAGCAAAAAAATATGCAGCAGCGATAAAAGAACAAGCAGCTGAACAAGAAAAAGAAGTTTCAATGAAATTGGCACACCTTCGTTCACTGTTTATGTTTGTTGAAGCTGGGCTTACCCAGGCCCAATACGAAGTGGTTCGAGACACAAATCCAGGCTTTTACCCATGCTATTCGATTCTAAAGAAGTTGAAGAAAGAATGTTACCCCGAAATCCACAGCATAACTGAGACCTGTGCCGAAGTAAGGGTACAAAGCTTAATGGATCACACGATCAAGCGATTATTATTGCATCTTGGTGAGGAGGTCTTGGAGCAACTGACTGAATCTGAAAAGCAGTCCTTTCTGCTCATCAGCAAATGGGGCTGTGACGGATCTCAGCAGATTCAATATAAAATGAAATTTGCAAATGAGACTGATTCCGACGCCAACATTTTTCAAAGTTCTGACGTTCCACTCCTACTAGTCTATGGAACGGAAAAAAAAATTATATGGCAAAACCCAACTCCGTCATCACCACGATATTGCAGACCAATACGCTTACGATTTGTGAAAGAAAACACTGACGTGACTAATGAGGAAATCGAGTACGTAGAAAATCAAATGAAAGAACTGAGCAAGACCAAGATCGACGACATATCCGTCAAACATAAAATAGTTTTTACCATGGTGGACGGCAAGGTATGTAACTTAGCAACCCATACCAAGTCAACCATGAGATGTTACATATGTGGCGCCACATCCTCCGATTTCAACGACCTTACAAAAGAAAGGCCCTGCAATACGGAAAACATGCGATTTGGTCTATCTTTGCTGCACGCTCGAATAAGATTTTTCGAGAGCATACTGCATGTAGCTTATAAATTACCAGTCACGAAGTGGAGGGCTCGCCTGACTGCCGAAGAGAAGAAACTAGTGGAGACACGAAAAAAAGAAATCCAAACCAAGTTTCGTGAACAACTAGGATTACTAGTAGATATTCCAAAGGCTAACTTTGGAAACACGAATGATGGGAATACCAGCAGGCGATTTTTCGATGAATTCGAGAAAGCTGCAGAAATAACTGGGATTGACCAGAATTTAATCTACCGATTAAAAGTCATCCTAGACACCATGTGCTGCGGGATAAAAATTAACATCCAAAAATTCGAAATTTACTGCAAAGAAACTGCTGAATTGTACGTTTCTTTGTACAAGTTTCATCCAATGTCGCCGACATTACATAAGGTGATGAGTCATGGGGCAGCCGTGATAAAGGAGGCGATTCTGCCAATCGGGCAACTGTCTGAAGAAGCTGCAGAAGCCCGCAATAAGCACATCCGAGCGTTTCGGCTAAAATACGCCCGAAAATTTTCGAGAGTAGCCTGCAACACAGACGTTTTAAATAGGTTGCTCTTGACATCAGATCCCTTGCTGACGGGAATGAGGAACGCTAAACATAAAAGAAAGAGTCCTCTTTCAGCGGATACCATGAATCTTTTGGAGGAAAATGATATTTGCAATATTAGTATTGAAAATGACTCTGAAGATGATGAAAATTAGAAATAAAATTTGTTAAGAATAATGTATGGCTTTTTTTTAACTCTATTATGCCTCAAAATAGAACGAAATACTTTAATAATACTATAAAACGCAAAAAATATTTTTGTCCGACTTTTAGGGCCAAATACCTCTCTCGTGAACGCGTTGACAGTGAACATAACCTAAACTAAAACATTTCACAAGACTAATTTTTGAAAATGAAAGTTATGTTGGTTGACTCTATCGACTCTGATAACTCAGACTTTGAGATGGAGAACGACGATTCGTCCAGTGATGAAAAGGATGACGAAAGCGTTGCTTATAATAGCGTATTTTGCTCCCGGCAAAGATTTACCCCTTCCCACGAATTACAAATGACATAGATGCAACGGTAATTAAATTGTTCATGAGTTTGAAACTCATTGCAATTTTTTTCAATCAAACTAAACAACACAACCTGTAAAAACAAATGTCATTTTTGACAGCGCTCACGGTGATATTTATTTGGGGCATGGTCGCTATAATCGCAAGATGGCGCATGTCATGACGTCATCTATGACGATTCAAGGGTCATCGATATCGCGCTCACGGTAATTCGGAATGGGTTTGTGGAAGCTCAAATCGATTACAGCATAATTCGGAACGCAGCCTAAGGATAACAGTAGTAGTTAATATAGGGTGTAAACAACCTCATCACGAAGCCGTCAACCAAGCATTCTGTACATCAAACTAAGTAACTTTACGCAAAAATTGTTGCTGGGAAACGAGTTTTTTTTGGGGTGACAAATCACGTTTAACGGTAAAACTCAATGTAACGCACTCAAAACATTATGCTGGTGGATGGATTGAATAGTACGGGGAACGTGGAGGTGTTTAAAGTAAAAATCTTACATTAAAAACATGATAGTATTTAAAAAAAACTTGTGGAAAAGTTGGGCCTTTGACCCCCAATATCTCAGCAACTAGAAGGTTTCCAAGTATGGTCTAGAACACACAAATGATCGCAAAGACAGGGAGAACAAGTGCCTTTCTGCTTCGTTAAGTCTTCTTATACCCTTTATAGCGTGGCAACAAAGGCGATTCAACATTTTATATAAGGTTTCCCGAAACCTAATACCTATCTACTGAGCCAATTTCAGCCTTATTGACATGGCGTCACGATATAAAAATGTTATCTATTCAGGAATTTGGGATAACATTAACAAAGAGTGAAATGAAGTGAATCCATACACAGAAATCCAATAGGTAAGTGAAGTAAACAAAGATCGATTCAGTATACAATCTTGTGTTCGGCAAAATCGGGGAGATCATGTAATTTACTTAGGAGAACAATTTCTAGACTGTATTACCCAAATAAACGACATGATAATAATATTGATTAAGATAATTTCTCAGTAGCAGCCACTTAATCTGGATTTGTACCCGTTTGATGGCAATGGGGTCGCCCCTTATTACATGGGGCTTGAACTTAATTGACGAAATGTGGGTGTACTATAGTAGGTACACCTCTGCCTAACCCTTAAGGGATAACAGGTGTAATGTTATGTTATGTAAAGGAATTTCGTACAACGATATTTTCAGCAAAATATTGCTGAAATTGAACAAATAGAGCATTCGTCGAGAGCAAACCGGAATTTAAATAGTGTATCCTTCCTGTCAATGTCAATCACAAAAAAAAAATTATATGCCTTTGACGTTAATTTTGCCTCTGTTTCACTACTATCACAGTGATCTTTATTTGGTATACAATAAGGTTGACATTGGATTGCTACTGTCGAAGGTGAAATAAATTTGAACATAGGTACTGTAGCACTTAACATAATATTGATGCAGCATACGTATTGTATCTTTTGGATTGGAGCAATAACTTACGTACTTAGGATTTTACGCTTTACACTATCTTTGAGTCATTTGCATAGTAATAAGATAAATGGTTGCGGGAAAACTCGGGTTGGTCGAAACAGTAATTAGGTATTTAATGTTGAAAAACCCCAAGAGCAATTTAGTTTTTAAAGGTAGCGAAATTGTACTCTGTTTTTGAGGAAATTTAGAATCATTTATCGCTAGATAGTAGCATATTATTATGATTAAAATTAAAATTATTTTGATGAAATCTTAGAAAATATAGGTAAGAGACTGGTTGTACGAGTACTTATAAGTAGTTCTATTCTACTTGAATTTCAGTCTAACCATAATTTGAATTACTTTTGCATTTAATGCTTTCTTTTGTTTGTATTTCAGAACGCGGTGAATGCACTCCCCATCGCATGGATGACGATTTCTTGATCAAATTCCTGCGCGCGCGCAAATTCATTCCAAAACGAGCACATAGATTGGTAAGCAAATCTTTATAATATACAGGGTGTATACAGACCTCCTTCGCGAAATCAGCAACCAAGCATTCTGTACATCAAACTAAGTAACCTTACGCAAAAAATATTACTGGCAAACGACTTTTTGGGGTGAAAAATCACGTTTTACGGTAGGACTCAAAACACACTTGAACTGTGATGGTGAATACACGTACCTTTCAGCTTCGTTAAGGTACGTGAGTTTGTATATCTTCTTCTCTCCTAAAATGGCTTCACCGGATTTCAGTGTTTTTGTTTGAACCTATTAGGTCTTCTGGATGATTGACATCCAGAAAGTATTTGGACAGGACAACGTCTGTCGGGTCAGCTAGTTCAAATATAATTTTAATAATAGTTCATTTCAATTACTCTTCATTAATTCATTTACGTGATGACATTGTTAATTATATTTATTGATACATAAATAACGAACTGTGGGTGTAACATAAATTCTATTTACCCTAACGGAAAACACTGGCATGATATTTCGCTATTGTTTTCAGTACAAACATTGTAAAACTGTTTATAAATTGACTAAAATAGACTTCAAAATAGAGGAACAAAAGCAAAAACGGCTTCTGAAAAATAAATGGTCACGTTGCGTAACTAAAATGTTATCCCCAAAAACAAATTGTTAGTAGATTTTATATTGTATTGTACCTTTAAATATTTCTAAAGTCTCGAAACATTTTTCATGATTTGATTTTGTTAGAACGCAATTATTGTTCAATTCATTATTGTTTGATTGAATCAATTAGCTGGCACTATAAAAGTATAATACAGGTATTAATTGCTTTATATTTTATTTCGTTGCCAGACGAGTTTTTTAAATAAAGTAGGTAAAATCTGGGTAAGAAGTAGAACGTGTATGTTATGAAATTAAACATTATATTATATAGGTACGTTTTTAGTAAAGGACCTCGTATACTATATTAGATGTAGGTTCAAGGACGGCAAGTGTGGGAACGAAATAAGCTAATGGAAATTAGATTATTAGGTTAGCACTACAGCGAAATACATGTAACTAAAAGAGTGATAAAGATAAAATGTTGATGGATGGAGAGGTTACGAAAGAGAAAGGAGTGAATAATGCCATGATATCTGACAGGGGAGAATGGAAGAAAAGAACGGAGCGCATTTGAAGACAACAATTTAATATAAACCTTAACTACCTTGATATACGGTCAATATAAGAATAAATTCGCACGCGGTACTCGGAGCGCCCTCAAGCTACAAGAGCATGCGCGCGATCAGGTTTATATTAAATTATTGTCTTCAAATGCGCTCCGCTGCGCCTCCAGCGGTGTGCGCTGGGCCTACACAGTGTATAACCGTTCTGTGCTGTTTGCATTGAAGTGATTGAACATATCTATGTTAGATAATAATCAGACGTAAATGAGTAAATAGATGTCCAAAGTTTTCGTACCGGTCGTGATTACTTACACCCGTATCTAAAAACAAGTCAAAGTGATTAAGTGAGGATATAAATTTGTCTGTTTTAAAAATTATCATTGGGGCAACTAATAATTTATTTATAATGGCAATGACAGATGCTAGGCACTGTAATGAAGGCTAAAACGTATACAGGTGACTTTTTTTATCACTTTTCAAAAAAATGGTTATAATAAAGGGTGTAAAACACCTCTTAACGAAGCCGAAAAGCACTTGTTTTCCTCGTCATTGCGATATTTTTTTTGTTCTACACCTACTGGGAACCTTCTAGTTATGGAGATATTGGGGGTCAAAGTTCCAACTTTTTGACAATTTTTTTTTAAATACAAGTTTTTAATGTAAGATTTTTACTTTAAACACCTCCGCGACCCCCGTACTATTCAATCCATCCCACAATGTTTTGAGTGCGTTACATTGAGTTCTACCACAAAACGAAGTTTTTCACCCCAAAAAAAAAAGTCGTTTCCCAGCAATAATTTTTGTGTGAAGTTACTTAGTCTGATGTACAGAATGCTTGGTTGATGGCTTCGTGATGAGGTGGTTTACACCCTGTAGGTGAACGGAGTAGAAGCAAATGGCATTTTTATATTTTTTCTTTTTTGATGAATAAATTTTTTCTAAGCTGTGGAAAAAAGAAAAAAAGAACTAGGTATGCCATAAGCTTCTATTCCGTTCACCTAATATAGGTACCCATTTTTTTGGAAAGTGATAAAAAAGTCATCCGGTATAATTAGAATATAATAATAACTATTTACATTACATAATCATAAAACTCTAATTACGTCGGACGTTTTCCTGGATCCCGCCAATTTTGTTTTTTTTTGTTTTCATATATTATACCAGTATAATTATACTTTTGTAATCTGTGTATTATACGGCATCCTCCATTAATTTATTAGGAAACAATGATTGTGTTAATCTCAAACCAAATAAAAAGGTAAAAACGTAACTCTGCGAACAGCAAAGTGATGCCCGTCAAATTACGTCTCTCCGTGTACATAAGACGGAACTCTGCGAACAAAGAAGTGGAGGCCGGTTTCGTAAAAATGTTGTGCATTTATTGAGGCATAGTTTATTGTAGTTTGATGTAAATGTGTGGGTGGGTATATGAACAGAGCGAGAAGTAATTTGTCGGGCCTCACTTTGCTGTTCGCCTAGTTCCGTCTTTACTTTTTTATTTGGTCCAAGGTGTTAACAAAAAAAACGACGAAAGTTACAACTTATTTTTTTTGTCTATTCCAGATTGTAAACTACTATCAATTCAAGGAAGACAATCCAGGTCTGTTCGAAAACGTTTTCCCCCTGGATTTAAGAAAAATAGGAGACGCTGACGTGATAGCTGTGCCCCCCTACAGAGACCAAGATGGACGTAGATTATTGTTTTATAGAATTGGTAAGTTTATGTCTACGCAAATCGGTCAGGGTGCTATGCCATCCTAAAATCTTGAAGATATTGCACAGATTCAAGATAACGCGCAGAAATTTCTAAATTAAACAACACTATACACTATATTTTTGTAATAGATGTAGACGAAGACGCTTTTATTGTAAGGGATTTTAGTCCAGTTACAGTGACTGTCTACTTATAAGCAGTACAATCAAACTATCAATCATATCTTTCACAGTTATAAACCCTATGACAATGAGAATTAAGGTCACAGTACTGCAAATCGAAGATAAAATACAATAAAAGAACAGTTGTAGACAACGCGATTTTTTTTTTTTAGAGGAGCAACCTGTTGCTAGATAAGGTTTTGTTAACGGATGTTTCGTAGGCGTGACATTTAACTAACACACTAACACAAAAAAATTGTAATTAGTTCAGTTATATTTTTACAGAGAAGGCCGCAGTTACATTTTTTGTATATTTATTTAGTAGGTTTGTTACCGTGGGTAGTCTTTCTTATTATATTTATTAATTGATGGGAAAAAAATGTTTGAGAATTATGGTAATAGACCTACCTAGACATTATGTGATTTTTGTAACTGTAAAAAAATTTAATCACGTTGTAAGAGACCCGTTTCACATGTATGATTAAATATTAAGAAACTATAGGCCAGAATTTGCATTTTTTTATTCAATGGTTAGTTATGTGCATACATATTATAAACATACTAGAAGGGAACAGAAAAATACGTATTAAAGCTAATAATATTTTAGTGTTATTTTTACAAATATCATTAATTATTTTTAGGTTGTTGGAACCCAAAAGCAATTCCCGTGGAAGACTTGTTTAAAGCAACCATCATGGCGCTGGAGCTGGGTCTACTTGAACAGAGGTCGCAAATACTAGGAGGCGTGGCAGTGTTCGACCTGGAAAACATTGGTACCCAGCACGCGTGGCAAATCACACCTTCCGTAGCCTCCAAAATGGTTAAACTTATGGTGGTAAGTGGTCATTCGATCTCTTTTTTTAAAAGGCGTCCTTGTCTTGTCTCATGGTTGTATTGTATATGAGCTGTATGCCTTATCACACTAGCGGATTGCAAGCGTCCTCAAAGCGGAGCGGGCGCGAATTCATCTCAGCCTAATTGCCTGCCTTTTTCTGGCATGAAAACCAGTCTGAACCCCTTTAAAGCATTTGACCATCTTAATCCCAATGTTTTGTTGATTGAACGGGTAAGAGGATAGCAGCTCCTAAGGTTGACCCAATATAATTAGGGGTCATCGTTTTTACAAACCCATTTATTTTATCCGTTCTTCCTCGATTGGAAAGGAATAGCTCCTTGGTATAATAACGTGAATTTTAAATGACTTTCCATTTCTATTCCAGTCATGTTTCCCGGTGACGACATACGCCATACACATCATCAACCACTCGTGGCTGTTCGACAAGATCTACAACATCTTCAAGCCTCTACTGAACTCCAACATGCGGTCCAGGATATACTTCCACGGGCACGATAACGCCTCCCTGCACAAGCACATTAAGCCTGATCACTTGCCAGAGCGCTACGGAGGAATATGGCCCGACTACTCCTACACCATTTGGCTAAACTCGTTGAAGAAGAATTATGAAGTGGCTAAAGAAGTCATCGGTTATGGGTATAATTTCCGCGAGGAAGAAGTGGATCCAGAAGTCGCGAGGCAGTTGAAGGAAAATGGCCTGAAGTTGTATTGAAAATTATGTTAACAAGAAAAATCTTAAGATGTCAGAGTTCAATTTTTCTTGACAGTGATTTTAAGATAGTGATAAATAAATCGTAGTCAGTTACTTCGATCTAAGGTTCAGGTCAATAATATGCTAATATGACTCATCTCGCCTACCTTGATTGTACCGGCTACTTTGTATTTAATGAATGTAGAACAAATTAGAAGTTTTCTGTATCACTATTGGTTTTCTACTTACACTTTCTACTTACTTACTTTCAGTACTGGATTTGTCTGTTTCAAAAGGAATTCTATTGCCATACAAATAATTAACTATCCAAAGAGACCAGGGCTGTCCTAAAGCTCGTTGGGTCAACGATATTGTCAAAATCGCGGGAAACACCTGGATAAGGGACGTACAGAACCAGAAAGTGTGGCAGAAACATGGGAGGCCTATACCCACCCAGCAGTGGGAGATTCCGTGCTGATATGATGATGACGTTAATTAAATTATCATAAGCTTGATATTGTGTCAAGCTTTATCTTCTTTCATTCCTAAGTTAGACTAGATTTGATTTATGTATAATTTAGAATTAGAATAATCTGTCTCGTAGACAACCTTGAGATTTTGTAGTCATTTAAGTTAATAGTGCCGTTGTTGATTCATAGCATATAATGCTTGATACGATTATAAATGATGGATTTATTGAATTGCCTTTGCACAGTTGTTAAGAGCCACTACCAGAACATCACTTGTTTTATAGACAAATTCAATTGAAAAGCTTTATCCGTATAAATGGAATGTTATAAAATTATATAGACCTTATGTTATAGTCATTAGGTATACATTTAAATAACTTACTCTAAGATTTAATTAAGACAGCTAAAGTAAGGCATATAGGCATATCGACAGAATTCGTCAAAAAAACCTGTGATAGAACGAAATGCATATGAATGCACCCGTGTAAGTTTAGATTCTATTTTTTTACTATTATGTATGTTTAATAATACAATTTTAAATCAATTTGAATTGTTATTTGATTCTCCTACACTTAAAAAGAAATTGATTCTATTGATGGTGCTTTGATACTGCAATTACAATATTGTGAACGAAAGTTCTATGATGAACATTGAGCAACCCTGGATATTCTATCCGGTTTTCATATTTAAACTATTCAAAACTAAGTGCTTTTAATCGTAAAATTATAGGTAAACATACCTATGACTCAGTGTTAGTGCGTATGAAAAAGATAAAACATACCCGGAAACTAAATAGACACAGTTAAACCAATATACGTGATCGTTTAGATTATAATTATGTTGAGAAACTCAATGACGCTGGCGAAACAAATATTTAAATCTTGTATAAGCAAAGGCACATGTTGTTTATTGTAACAAGAATGTTTTCCAGCCTTGTCCTCACACCTATTTAAATAAATAAATAAATATCGCTGGACATTGCACACAGCGCCATCTAGTGCCACACTAAGCAACGAGGCTTGTATCGTGGACACCAGATAGTATGACGATGTGATGTGTGGTGTGTGTGTGATGTGTGTGTGGCGATGTGATCTGATGGCGGTGTGATGTGTGTATTTATTTATGACTAGCTTTTGATCGCGGCTTCGCTCCCGTTATGTACGGAAATTAACCCACAGGCATAGAGCATTTATATATGGACATATATAGGAATAGGAAGATAGGAATAATGTAGCTTCCCGTTAGTAAAATAATTTTCTGAATCGGATTAGTAGTTCCGAAGACTACTCCCTAGGCCTACATACATACAAACTTACAAACAAATTTTACCTCTTTACAACATTAAGTATAGATTTATGCAGTTTCACATAATGAGCAAGGTCACTGGCCTGGAAAAATTTAAGGCCCAACCACTGCCTCACAATTTAGGACTCTATATGAATAAATTTCTATTTTCTATTTGTTTAATACGTGACTCTAGAAAACTTGAACTTTACAAGTACATATTTTTTCTTAAATTGACAACTTCAAAACCTTTGCAAACCTACGCTATAACGGCTCATAACACATTTTCTGAAAGATGAAAAGTCAATCTGTTCTATTTGGAACCTAGCGGAGGCGTTAATAAGCACCTACTCACATGTAAAATGTAACGAAGTATTAACAACATGATTTTGCTGATACTTGCCTTGGCAGCTTATGCCAATATTAAAGCCCACTGAAAGCTGTACAATAAAATAGCAATTTTATATTAAAAAAAAACTTGTATTATTTGTTATTTGAGGAGGCGTTAGACTGTGCCTTAACCAAGGGTAATTCAAACCTGGGTAACTCTTTTGTTCTATGAAGGGTCCGGCATTTTTCCATTGTTGTTACAACGTAAACTAGCGAGACGGATATTTTGTGGAAAAACTCATACAACATGTTATTATTTTCATCCCTGTTATTTGTGTATTAGGTCATGACGTATGAATATTATTATAACGCCAAATTACTTAGATTGAGACATCAATCATGTTCGCTGTCTAGTCTGAATGGTCAGGGTCATTGACCGGGTCTCCTGTGACGTCACAAGACGCGCCTCCAGGCGATAAGAGATGTGGTGTGATATCTGATGAAGGGCGCGCTCTATGGCTTCCGATTGTTTACTATTATTACTGAAATGACGGCCACTCGAGACCATTCGAGAAGCACGTCTGTAGCTGTCATGGTATGATGACACAAGCATCATTCGAGAGACATACTTCGAGGCCGCGAACTAATTACAGTTTGTCATATTGAATTTAGCTCGTGTGCAAAAGCTTTTGAATTCATATCAACAAATTATGTTTACTTGTTGTGAAACATACTATATTTTATGCAAGCTACAGGATATACTAAGGTTTAATAGATAGACAATTATAGAAATATTAGCATAATCATAGCGTTCAAGGGGACATCACTGTGGAACTAAAAGTTCATTAACAAGTCATCAACCGAAAAGTGGTTGCAATTAATGGCTACGAATTGAGCGAAAGAGGATATGGCTGGAAAGGAAGTGACTTATGAGATGACTAGTAATAGAGAAGTATGGAAGAAGACAATCTGCGCCGACCATAAATAAATGATAATGAGGTAAAAAGTAAAATGTCAATATTTTTCCAAGTAAAATACAGTTTATAATAATGTACAAAACAATACAAACAAAACTACCTTCTAGAATGATCTCGAGTCACAAAATTATTTTCTTCTAAAAGATCACCTTTACTATTTCTTGAATGCCTTACATTGGGAGTCCTAATTATGTTTTCATTTGATGTTTCTTCCGATATTTGTATTAAACATGACGAGTGAGGGTGCCGTAGACGTGAACATCTGGGAAATTTAAAGTTTGATATGATTTTAGTTCCAGACTCCTCTATGTTCTGCACAGTGATGTCGGCCGGGCGTCTGGTTTTCCGGAAAGTGTTCCTCAGCCGCGCAAACAAACCGTCTTTGTTGGATTTCGGAAACGGTAGAACTTGACTCATTGATAATGACGGTATTTCTCCTCTTGCAGGACAGTTATCTAATTGTCGCTTTGAAATCTTAGGCACATTGGTGACACGATGGGTGGCGTCGGGTCTAGTCAAGTTGCAGCAACTTTGCGTGGCGTCTTTCGGTTTGGAGGGTCGGTTGCTCTTCTCCTCCAGACGTTTTCGGAGGAAGTGTACGCTCGCCGTGTAGAACAGTTGTTCATCGTCAGGCTTCGAGAGTGCATCAAGAGGATCCGAGGACGCACTGTCTGGAGCCCTGGGTGTTAAAGAGTTTCTCCGTTGCATCCCTTGTCAGTGTAAGTGATCAGTTTTATGGTTGGATACATTTTTATCGATTCATCGGTGAATACCACAAAAATACTAATAGCTTATAATGTTAAAATTACAAAACAATATCAATTTACTTAATTTGTATATTGAACTGACAGATTGTCAATGTCACTAGAATGGTTGGTTGCTTATGGATGTTTTTAAATAAAATTATAAGTACTCAAGGAGGTCTATTTTCGAAATTAGAGATTTGGTAAACCCATTATTAAATACACTGGTATATCTTGTGGAGTTAAACCACGAAGTAAATATTTACTCCTTTGGCAAAACTACGTACCTAGTATCCGTAGTAGTCGCTAATCTAACCACTGTCCGAAATACCACTATTTATAATATACATAAGTATATTTTTAAACCCGAAATAACAGAAACGTAATTGCAAGAGGATAGTTAAAAGTTTATAAGAGAAAGAATAATCAGTTCCTGTTTCGAAATGCAAAGCTACCGGTTTCCTGATTTTTAAGATAAACATCTCTTTGATGTTACAGCATTGATTGCCAAAATAACCTCAACCTTGCTAATTCAAATATTTCTCCGATCCAGCCTTCTTCAACGGAGAGTAAAGTAAACTTAGTATTAATAAACCGGCAGACGGACATGCGATTACGACATTATTACGACTGTATACAAAGTGAACATTATCGTAAACACATTTCTGTTACAGTCTAGACTGAATTGACTGCCTTGTTGGTGGAGTGGTCGCAAGCGGGACTGCTGAGCGTGAGGGCCTTGCGTTCGATTCCCAGGTCGGGTAAAGTGGTATTGGGATTTTCGATCAGGAATTTGTCAGATGCAGCCACATAGTCTGGATTTTTGCCCGATTGATGACAATAGGCTCGCCCCCTATTACTTGGGACTTGAGAAGCATAACTAGCGAAATGTAAGGTGCGTCCAGACCTGGCGAAAGCCCCGCTCGGGAGCCGCTTGCGAACTGCGCGCGTGCATTTCATGCTCGTACGCAGCCCCTGCGCCGTCCGCACGCCGCTCGCGCGCAAGCTACGCGCCGTACTCGAGCGGCGCAGGTGGTGGGCGCGTGTAGTCGTATGGTCCGACATCTTCGGAAACAAATTCACAACTGAGGCTCATAGTTCACGCGTATGTGCGAACGAGCTGCGCGTGTTGCACGTGCGCTCCACTCGAGCCTTGCTTAGGGTTGCAATAGAGCGGCGCACCAAATGTAGGCTGTAACCGCACGCGAGCAACACACGTGCAGTTTGCAAGCGGCTTGCGAGCGGCGCATTCGCCAGGTCTGGACGCACCTTGAGTGTGCTATTAGGTACACCTCTGCCTAACCCTTGTTTTATTCGGATGGGAAATCATCAAATGAGAATCATCATTTGATGATTTCCCACCCGCTCCGCTTAGAGCGGGAGGGGTCCCGCTCTAAGCGGAGCGGCAGTGGGTGTCAGAATTTTACTGACTAAAACCCATCCTTTGTTTCTTCTTAGCCCTTTGTGTTCCAGGGCCGCGGTATCTCTTTCGAACAGTCCCGCAGCCCCGGCAGACATCGGCCCTTGCGGACCCTTTCCTGGCCTCCATGCTTAACCATGATGTAATGATATGTCTAGACTGAATTAAAGGTCAGACTCATACGTATCATAACGTCACGACGGGTATTCTCTGGAGTGGTAAGCAAGGGTGTGTATTCTCGGTACACCCACATTTCGCCATTTATGTTCCAAGTTCTATGTAATGGGCGGGACTATTGCCATTAAAATGACAGTCATATAAATTAAAAGAAATATTACAGATTCATTCACATTCATTCACAGATATTACGTAAGTTTAATAAGGATAAGTACTAATATGGTAGGATAACTTTCCTCACTAAAATTCATGTAAAATTATAACTTCAATACGTGATTGGTTTGTAATTAAGTTAGTACTATACGTATAGTCCACGTGAGGAACATAAATGTGAGAGCTCCTCTGTAGTCGCCTGTGCTCACGTTTATAAAATGCATGTCCACGTGTCTCAGTTTCCAACACTCCATTCGTGTATAACAAGATCTTATAGAGTAGGTATTCATCAGGTTTCAATGTCCATGCCTGTGCATGTCTCACAAACATTATTGTCTTTAGGCAGCTGCAGTATGGGGTTGACATAGCGTCGCTTGACTGCAACTGATTGACCCAAGGTCCCAAAAGTTGAACAACCTTACAATTTTCAAGGCTTTTATTGAGCTTTCTTTTAAAATATTTGTTCATCGATCAAAATATCACGAAAACACTTCGCTTTATCACCATACTTTATAGTAAATTTAATAATTCTGTCATCTCAAAAACGCATCAAATAAATTTTTAAAAGAAATGATAAATTACCGCTTAGAGATAAACAATCAGTCGAGTTATAGTGGTGTTCATTTACTTTTAGCATTTACAGTGCGGTGACTCTAGCTTGTTTAAATAAAGAAACAACAGGCAGTCTACACAATGGAATTGTCCTGGAGCGCGGAGGCTGCGGCAATAAATTCAGTTAGTCGCGAAAGTACAATAAGGAACTCGGAACTTTCCGAGATTTAAATAAACACTTCACAACTTTAATACTTTATACTACTAAATCACTTCAGGAGATAATTAAGTATGCAGACTATTTTTAAATACTCGAAACCTTTCTACACTATTAAATTATCTATGAATTTCAAGAATTTTATTTAATCATTGATACATAAAAGATATACTCAAGCCTTATAATAATTTCTTGAGTGTTCTGAACTTTGGGAGCGGCCGTTGACCCATTGATTTCAAATGAAAATTCACGTCGAATAAACGCTTCGAGGCAAGATTTACAGAATGTATTAGTCAAACGATTTGCCAAGTTTATTATTCCAATCAAATCTGCTTGAATTATTGAAAAATACGAGCGCACAATTAAGATACTTTAGTACCAGTGATTGCCCGATTGCTGGTATTGCAGGTTGGCTAAAGGATCGTCTTGTATCTTAATGTTTCCTGACTAGTGGTTCCTTTAAGAACAAAATTTAAGTTTTGAAACAGCTTTTTCAGCTTTTCTTTTCGTAGCCTATGCGAACATGATCAGATTGAGCACCTTCGCCGCGGTCGACCTCGACGGCGATGTCCGCCCTCAGGCGTCCAGAGAGTGACGATCATTGCCCACCTCTCCGGGTGCATCCCAACGACGTGGTCAGCCAAATCCTTTTTCGGCTTGGCTGCCATTAAAATGTCAAAGAAACTGTTTTTTATCTGCTGCAAAATATATTCCGAAACTGAAACTCAGTCCAGATTGATAACCACAACAGAGTATCAAACATAAATATGGTCAAACTACGTCATGCAAAAATAATAAACTCCCAGTCAATCCTTTTTTAGAACATCTGTAATTTGAACTATAACGATTTCACCACATTCATAACGTCACACAATAAACTTATGTCGACTCGTGGCCTTTTCAAGTTACGCAAGTGATCCGTTTGCAGGGAATTTACTAGGGAGTCGCCTGATAATGTCCCGTTATAGAAGCGTACTACTATTATAAATGCAAAAGATTGTGAGGATGGATGGATGTTTGTTGCTCTTTCACACAAAAACTACTGAACAGATTTTTAATGAAATTTTTCAGCTTCATACAAGGTGTAAACGGACCTTTTACGAAGCCGTCAACCAAGCATTCTGTACATCAAACTAAGTAACTTTACGCAAAAAATATTGCTGGGAAACGACTTTTTTTTGGGGTGACAAATCACGTTTTATTGTAGGACTCAATGTGATGCTCAAAACATAGTGCTGATGGATGCATTGTATAGTATGCGCGTCGTGGACGTATTTTAAGTAAAGTTACAACATTAAAAAGTTGTACATATTTTAAAGTTGGTGGTGGTTGGTTAGTGTTGGTGGTGGTGGTTGGTTGGTTGGTTGGTGATTGGTTGGTGGTGTTGGTGGTTGGTTGGTTGGTTGGTGTTGGTTGGTGTTAGTGGTTGGTTGGTTGGTTGGTGGTTGGTGCTGGTGGAAGGTTGGTTGTTGGTTGGTTGGTGTTTGGTTGGTGGTTGTTGGCGGTGTTGTTGGTTGGTTGTTTGGTTGGTTGGTTGTTTGTTTGTTAGTTTGGTTGGTTGGCTGGTCTGTTGGTTGGTCTGGTTGGTTGGAACTGGTTGGTTGGTTGGTGTTTTTCTTTTTTTTTTTGTTTCTTTCTTTTTCTTCTTTTTTTTCCTTTTAACAAGAGTACCTTTCGGCGTCAGTAAGGGGCACTTTTACACCCTTTACACATGTTAATAAAGTTATTTATAATTAACGCCACTGAAGCCGCGGGCGGAAGTAGTTTAATTTATAGCTCTCTTTCCTTGCCTTGTTAGTATTGTACGATTGGTAAAGTTTACATAAATAAGCATGCTACAAAGTAGGAAAATTAATGGAAAAGTGTATTTTAGTATCCATTTTGTTCTCTTTCCTGCTAATTTTAGTTGATTCGATTTATGTATGGTTACTATAAAAAGAGGAATTGTGATTCTAGCGGCATTCAGTAAAATACTGGTATGAAACGACCCTAACATAGTTGGGAAAAGGCTAGACAGATGAAGATGATGTGGTTCTAGCGGGCTTTGATTCTTCATTTTATTTCATCTTCTCTAGATATGTAGCACATCTAGCCAATAGTAAGTAATTCATGCCAATTTTCGTTGATAGGTCTCACACGAGGTAAGTCACATGGTTAGTTATCTACATCGACATACTGGTTTTAAAGCCTTCTTTTCAATATTCGGCGGTGTCTCTGCAAGTACAAACTACTTACCACAAAGAAGACGTTTGCTTGAAAACGTACCATTCCAAACGTACTTCAGGCCATTTAATTTAAGAGCCATACCTACATCCCAGTTACATTACCTCTGGACCTGGCGTCGATGAATTTCATAACAATAAAAGTCCAAACAACAATGAAATGTTCAAAAACAAGCACTTTCGTTGACTGTCTTTTGTTGTTCTGTTTCGTTTCGTTGTCGTGATAATATTCGTGCCATCAATTCTTTATTTTGTACTAGCTGTAATATGTATTACCTACCCTACACCCCACCTACCCGCCCCTACCCTACCTCATCATCTGCCTGGCCTTTTCCCAAGTTTTATTAGGGTCGGCGGCTTCCAGTCTAACCGGATGCAGCTGAATACCAGTATTTTACATGGAGCGACTGCCTATCTGACCTCCACAACCCAGTTAGTACTGGGTAATACGATACCCCTTGGTAAGACTGGTTGTCAGACTTTTTGGGCCACTGACTACCTGTAACGACTGTCAAAGATCACAAATGACAGCCAGGACCAACTAATTAACGTGCTTTCCGAGGCACGGAGGAAACTCGGTATGTAATGGGTCCATCCACAGACCAACCTAGGCCAGCACGGCTTAACCTAAAGATCGACCCGAGCGGCTGTTATTATTTAGCCACGAGCTCCTCTACCTAACCTACCTAAAAAGTTAAAACCATTGCCATGCATGCGGTAAACAAATGAAGAATATGGACATACTGAGGTAACTTAGTTTTTTTTTTAAATATCAACATTTTCTTTCTTATGAACCTTCTCCTGATAATTACGAACACAACAAAAAAAGAATTAGCTAAATCGGTCCAGCTGTTCTCACGTGATGACCGCGTGACCAAGGGAAATAGGGATTCATTTTTATATGTAAGTATATATAGATTACGTTTGGACTTTTATTGTTTTAAAAGTCATCGACGCCAGGTCCAGAAATAATGTAACCGGGTTGTAAGTAGGTATTACAATAAGTTAAAAAGGGAAGTTATAAGTAAAGCCCCCATTTTTGTAGTGAATCCTACCATCTATCCTATCAGTCTCAGTTTCAAGTAAAACTAATTAGTTTTTTTACAACGCCAACTAAATATTTCAAAAAAAAAGAAAAGAAAGAAAAAAAAATATTCATCACAGGGACGACGTGCGTACAAAATTTGAAAACAGAAACAATTTACATAACAAACATTCAGAATTAACAAAACGGAACAAACAAAACATAAATTTTTAAAAAGTTGACAGCTTGCACGTCGTGAGTGCGACAAATACCCCATAACATAGCGCTGGTTTTAAAAGAAAAACGTACAGAAGTCATTTCAAAGAGGAAGCTCGTGGTTAAGTAGTAACAGCCACTCGGGTCGATCTTTAGGTTAAGCCGTGCTTGCCTAGGTTGGTCTGTGGATGGGTGACCACCCATTACATACCGAGTTTGCTCCGTGCCTCGGAAAGCACGTTAAGCCGTTGGACCCGGCTGTCATTTGTAGATCTTTGACAGTCGTTAGGTAGTCAGTGGCCCAAAAAGTCTGACAACCAGTCTTACCAAGGGGTATCATATTACCCGGTACTAACTGGATTGTGGAGGTCAATTAAGCAGTCGTTCCATGTAAAATACTGGCATTCAGCTGCATCCGGTAAGACTGGAAGCCGACCCCAACATAGTTGGGAAAAGGCTAGGTAGATGATGATCTAAATATTTCAAAGAAAGCGTCAAATAAAGAACAACAATTATTTTTACTTATTTTATTGATTTAAACATCACCATCTAATTTACTATGTCAGCCATGGATTTTACAATACCAACAGATTATATTTTACAGTTTCAACAAATGTCCCTTAAAAAAAAATATAGTTCAGGCTTCAACTCGAAAACATTAATATAACTTAGCTTGTAAAATAATACATCGTATTATTTTGACATTAAAATATAACTGCAACGATCTGTTTGGCGAGAGCGAGACGGGCGCCAGTGGCCGTACCAATTCGCACTGGTTAATTGCACTAATTCGCATTTGGAAATAAAACCTAAAGAATGAATTTTACAAAGGTTTTTGAATTAGCGAGTTGGCAACACGTGTTTAGGTTTATGTGGGGGTCGTGAACCTGTTGATTCTAGCCTATTAATATACATGGTGTAGAAAATGCTAAAAATAAAAAATAAACAATGTCCTGTGACTTAACTGCTGGATATACAGGAAATAGACGCTTCACGAAGCAAGCCAACCAAGCATTCTGTACATCAAACCAAGTAACTTTACGCAAAAAATATTGCTTGGAAACGACATTTTTTTTGTGGTGAAAAATCACGTATTACGGTAAAACTCACGTTCCCGCACTCAAAACATTGTGCTGGTGGATCAATTGAATAGTACGGGGGTCGTGGAGGTGTTTAAAGTTTGAAAATCTTACATTAAAACATTTATTTAAAAAAATACTTTTGGAGAAGTTGGAACTTTGACCCCCAATATCTCCGTAACTAGAAGGTTCCCAGGTATGGTCTAGAACAAAACAATGAGCGCAATGTCGGGGAGAACAAGTGATTTTCGGCTTCGTTAAAGGGTCTTTTTACACCCTTTATTCGATTGATTTATTGTATATAGACTGGGAGCGTCATGACGTATACGCGGTTTAATCAATTGTCATATTGTCGCCTCCGCCTTGTAGGTGCTATAAATAAAATAACAACCACGCTGGGTTGTATTTACAGTAGCTTACATCGATGATAAAGTTGCATTCATAATCCTCATCATTTCAGCCGCAAAACGTCCACTGCTGGACAAAGGCCTCTCCTAAGTGTCGCCACATTGACCGGTCCCGTGCGACTCGGCCAGCGGATTCCCGCAACCTTCACCAGGTCATCAGTCTACCTAGTGGAAGGCCTTAAAAGTTGCATTAAAAATGTAATCTTAACTAAATAAAATATTTAACACGTCGTTTCATAAATCAGATTGTTTATTTAACCCTATTCTCATTCTCAGTAAGCCAAAAGTTAACACAACCCAATTTCACTAAAAGATACATAAACAAAGATATTAGTTAATACAATGAAGACTCAGGAACATCTTGAATTCCCCACATGAAGGCAGTAATTCTGTGTTAAGCTGTATTAGAAGATACAATGCCCCATGCTCGCGGAAACTGTGTCAAGTAGAGAATTAGGACGTTGACTCCTAAAGCGAGGTGATCATTAGAGACCCAACAGTTAAACCAGGAATTTATTTAAGCACGTACTTCGTTGTAATTAAAACGATCTAGACTGAGTTAATGACCTCAGGATTCTGGAGATAGCGAGTCTGTCGAACATAAATTATGAATTACACAAAGTGACGGATGGAGGCGCTACATTAGGAATGGAGATGAAATAAAAAAAACAGTTTCTAAAAATATTTTATTTTATTTCTTGTGTCTGTAGTCACACCGTGATCTGTTTCGATTTAGTTTTTTTTTTTCATGTCGCTACGGATATTGTAATCAGTGGGTAACACGATAACGAGGGAAGCGGATAACGGTATCTGTGGATACAACTCGCCGTGATCCGTGGCTAACGTGATCTGATACTGTGATCGGTGGAGACAAACCCTTTAAAAGCACCTTCTGTACCCTGACATACTTTTCAGCATTTGCCTATGAGCGTAGCTAGAGCCTAGACCCGATTTAAATCACCCAGGCATTCAAACTCAAACTTAAAGCATTTATTTCAATTAGACCATTACGGCACTTTTGAATGTCAAAATTACAATTAAAAAACAAAGCTACAGTCCCAGTCACAAGGCATAATAACTTGAGAAAGTACTGTAGTTGCCCATTCCCTAGCGTAGATCTCTATGGAGAAGAACGGGCAATTAACTCCATGGACACTCTTTTGAATCAAAATATTGATACAAAATCTTGGTTACATCATTAATTTTGAAATTATACATATATGTGAGAACGATGTAGAAAGACGTGCACATTAAGAGCGTCCAGAGTAGAAAAAGACAACAATTTAACAACAAACGAATTAAAATAAACGCTGGCAGCCAAGAGATGACCAGTCCCAACTGACAGCGCCCGCTCACGAACATGACCATTCAACTCAACCATATTGAAGGGAACTAAATGACCCGACACACCCGCCATCATCAGCGAGACATTTGTATGCATTTCAAGTCAATGAAAGATAACTAAATGTAAGTGGTGGCTGAACAATACAAAGTACTCACACATGTGCTATGCAATTATATAATACTAAGAACTGGAATCTACACTAGTAGTTCAGTATCTACATTAGTTGCTTTCCTCTTTTTACTTCGAATGACTTCAAAAAACACATTTCACAGACCCAAATAATTATCTATATTTTTGTTTACTTTTTGAATAACTTCGTGCCATTGACCTTATAAGGATTTTTTCATTAATTTATTACAGGTTTAATGTGCCTTGGTTTTACAACTTTTTTACTTCATCTTAATTAAGTGTATAAAGTTAGGCAGTTAATGCCTGTTTATTTATGGACTCGTACACGCGCTCAGAGTGGCGCTATATCTGACAATGTAGGATGAAGCGCCCGACAATGGCTGTTAGTCCAGAATCGCACGAAAATACACAGTGAATCCTCACATTGTGGGGCTTACCATACTCTTTGTGTTATGCCTATGGAAAATATACTCTTTGTATCCAGCAGGGTATCGAACCTTCGTCACACGCGTAATGAGGTGTGAAACAAAAATATGCGTAGTCGAGAACAAAAAGCTATATTTCATAATAGAATGATGTTCGAAAAGTTGAGTGTAAATTATACGGAGGTGTCAGAAGTAATGAGGAGAACAGGCCCTTCAGAGAGCACTGGGTTCGTCGTACCGCGGCGCTTCGGACTTTGACCCCAAGAGCCTGCATCCAGTTTGTTGTTGAACGGGAGCTGACGCTTTCTTGTGGAAAATTAACTTTCCTTCTCGCGATTTTCAGCCTATTTTATACGTGGAATTTTCGCAGAGGTAAATGGAAAACCCTCAGGTTTAACACCTTAGAAAATAAACCATTATTGGAAAGGTCAAACGCATGTTTTGTACTTTATTAAGTATTTCTTTTCGGTTCGACAGCATTGTTTCTTTTAAATATTTTGTAACGGTTACGAAATATTTATTCCCTTACTTTTGTAGTATTTAATCAAGTTAATACAAATCTGCATGTCAACAAGTCGATTCAAAGAAAAAAAACCGCAACGAAATGTAGGTATTTAGGTTATGAGCATGATATGATACCATTTATAAATTATTGTGATTGAAAAATGAGAATAATGTAAGGAATTCTCAAAGATGAAACGGTAGAAGGTATTTCCATTTAAATGGTTTTTCGTCCTTTCGGGTTAATATACGATGAAACGACTTCTTACGAGACAAAAGACTTTTGAGAATAAAAATAACAGCACGTATTTCAAAGAGTAAGCCTCTTTTATTCAGATACCGTACATTTCATAGAGAAAGCCACTTCTCAATGTAATCAAGTTCTTCATTGAGAAATATGTGAGCATTTTAGAAATACACTTTTACTCAAATATGAATCAAATTATCTTAAAGCCAGGGGTATTGGCCGAGCCAATATAACAATATTGTAGGTATAGGTGCTATCACAGAATTTGAACTTGGTTCAAAGAAATTTAATATTATAGTATTTCAAGATGCGTTGCTATGGTGCTAAGTCCAGTAAATCTCTTTTGTTAAACAAGAGGTAGTCAAGAAGAGATAAGTCAATAAACTTATAACTCAAAAGTGGATTAGAGTCAGATAACCTATTAAAATTTATGTTTTCAACTTGTTAACCCTCGATCCTGGAAAATATTGATGAGTCAAAATAAGCACGTACATTGTTATAGTTTTATCCATAAAATTTTACGACCTCCTGTATTTGCTCGTCATTTAGAAACACAATTTGGAGCGAGGTGTTTTGATTCGCGAGAGGTGAAGGTACTCTAAGTAAATACAAACACATTACCCAAACCATATTTATTTGCTACGTAAATACTATAATCATACTTCTACGCGCTACGATGACATTTCTCTAAGAAAGGCTTGCCCGCTACGCCGTAGGGTGCTACGGCGTAGCTTTAATGGGTCAAGTGGCATTGAAAGGCTTAGGTGCTACTTTTTAAGGTTGACCTTATTTTCGGCAGGTATCTTACCTTAAACATAGACTTTATGTTAGGGTCACTGGATGTCAATACACTTTCAGTGTTTTCTCACTGGGTTTATTTTTCTTATAAATAAAAATTAAAGATTTCAGACAGATCAACAAAAGTCGTGCAAATTAAGATTTTTAGCTTAAAACGAACTCAAATTGCGTATACTGCCAGAGGGCTCCGCAGTAGGTGTTACACGCAAGAAAGCTTTGGGCTTTCATATTTTCAGAATTGAAACGGCTTTGTATTCAAATGTAATTGACCTGCGAAAAGCAAAAAAATAAATAATTTTTCGTTTTATCAATTAACACAAATATTGTTTATTTATCAAAAGGTGAACAACCCCGCGGTTCCTCTTAGAGGAAACCTTCAACAGTTCCATCTATAATAATTACATAAGTGGTCACGCGTGGAGTCCCTTACGAGCAAGCCAATCAACAGTTCTGGAAGAAAAATGAGTAAACACCAAGTTTTATCATTATATATCAATACGTAATGAAATGTTTGGCGAAAGAAGTCGTTGACCTAAGGCTGAATGGCAACATTGAAATACTTAGAAACAAATTATAAGTTGGGATAAAAAATATGTGAAGTAAATAAATAAAATAAATATCGCTGAACATTGCACACAGCGCCATCTAGTGCCACACTAAGCAACGAGGCTTGTATCGTGGACACCAGATAGTTGATATACTACATAGATAGTTTGTAAATACATACTTATTATACGTATAAACATCCATGACTCAGAAACAAATGTCCATGCTCATCACACAAACATTTGCTTCTACCGGGATTCGAACCCGGGACCCTAAGAACGTAAGGCAGCCTCACTACCGCTGCGCCATTCGGGTCGTCAAAGTCGTCGGGTCAGTCAGTCGGGTCGAAGTATTGCTCAAATACTTTGTAGTACCTGAATAAGCTTTTGTTAGATACCTACCACTATATTTTATTTCAATGAATGTGGTGCCTCTTTTCCCTACATTAACATGCCTCTTTGGGTTCTTATATGGCTCAAAAGAATTATTTAAGAAGTTGCTGTTATTTGATTTGAGAATATATTTTCTGATCTGAGACCTAAAATTGAGTTTTAGGCATTTTTGAACGTTTAATTATTAATAAAGGTCTGCTGCGTCATCAGCTTAATCCAAAGTCATCTCTGCTTCTGTAAATACTTCTCTTCTGTAAATATAATCACCTGTAACTGTTCACACTGCCTGCTGAGACTTCACCCCGTGTTTCCTTCGTGTTCGAAACCCCTAAAAACACCTCCTACAATCTTAAATTGGCTTTGAATGATTTAATCTGGGATTTTTCATACAAAAACTAAAAATCTAACCAACTCAAAAACAACTGAATCTCGGTAGAACATTTGGTGGCTCAATTTCTTGCATTTTAACCCTACTATGACGTCCTGCAAGGAATACGTCGAATTACCAGTAACCCGGCTGGACTGATTTCTCTAATTCTTTTTTTGTTGTGTTTGTTATTGTAGAATAGTAAAAAGTAGGTAGGAAAAGTGCATTACAACGCATGCCGAGCACAGCTAGTTGTAGATCGTGGAAGAGCCGAAAGGAGTACCTAGGTAAAGATCGTAGCGGAGGGCGTTTCGTGGGTCAGAGTCAGGATGGCTGGACCGAGAGAGATTTTGGATGTTTGAGTAATACAAAGTGTTAGTACCTATTTTGTACTATTTGGTATCAGACTTTCCTCGTAATAGTTTTCCCTCTTTAGCGAGGTACATATTATTTGATATCTGGTACCAAATAGTACAAAAAGTTTCAGAGACTAGGAGTTAATGGAATTTCAATTTGATGAAAAAAAGTTATCTCAAGTTAGTTGGTAAATAACAAAACAATGAATGAAAATTGTCTCGGAGTCAATAACACCAGTAATTAGAAGCGTTCTCAAGGGGGTTGGTGAAATGATCAGTTGCTTTGGTAGTTTGTTTGTACCATTGCACGATAACATCAAACTCAGCTAGATACAACTATATTTTGTTCCAATAAATATTGTAGGTATAATCGTATTCTATACAATTTACATGGAATCTCCTTGAGTTCTGAAATGTCGCTGAAAAGAACAGGTAAATAAAAAATCATCATCTGCCTAGCCTTTTCCCAACTATGTTGGGGTCGGCTTCTAGTTTTACCGGATGCAGCTGAATACCAGTATCTGACCTCCACAACCCAGTTAGTACCGGGTAATACGATACCCCTTGGTAAGACTGGTTGTCAGACTTTTTGGGCCTCTGACTACCTAACGACTGTCAAAGATCTATAAATGACAGCCGGGACCAACGGCTTAACGTGCTTTCCGAGGCACGGAGGAAACTCGGTATGTAATGGGTAGTCACCCATCCACAGACCAACTTAGGCAAGCACGGCTTAACCTAACGATCGACCCGAGCGGCTGTTATTATTTAACAGGTAAATAAAAAATATAAATAATTTAAACTATAAGTCATGGGCTCTCCCCATGACTTCTTTTGCCCTGCAGTGGGATAATGTACACAATCAGTAGTTAATAGCGTTCTCCGGAATGTTGGTGATAGGATCAGTTTTGAGACCTTGCGCACTACGCGGCCACGAACACGGCTTTTGGCCGTAGAAGCGACTTTTGGTCAAAACCAGGAAGAAAGTTTGGCCGCACGACCGGGTGTCCGACTAATTTTGTTTTACATATAGCGGCCGGTCATGAGACAAGTCCCCTGCGTGAGATCCCTCTATTTGTTTGTACTGTTCGCGTTGCATAATAACATACAACTCGCCGCCATTAGCAGTTCTACTAATTAGCAAATCGTAAAATGTCGAGCTTTGTTTGAATAAATACGTAAAAAATTTGATATTATTATGCTTTATAGGTAATGTGTTAGATATTACTTGTTTTATAACTTAGGACAATTCAAGGTGTTTACGACTTTGAGTGTTTTCCGTAACATGTCATCAGATTCTTGCACTCTTCCCGATGACACTCCTCTCTTTTTCTATATTTTTGTGGAATCATAGGGCAGTTCACACCGAGACGCGACGCGACGCGACGCTGCGCGCAGAGCGACTCAAAATACAACTTTATTTACTACACGAAAAGATACATATTTCATTGTCTAGGCGCAGTGCTGCATGGTGCAACGCATTCTGAATTCTCATAATGAAATGTGTATCTTTTCGTGTAGTAAATAAAGTTATATTTCAAATCGCTCAGCGCGCAGCGTCGCGTCGCGTCGCTTCTCGATGTGAGCTGACCCTTAGGTTATTCTGAGTACGGTTTTTTTAGAATACGGCTAATAAAAAGGTAAACAAAAACAGGATGACTGAATGAATCGGCTGCTTTCGCAAAATTGTCACATAGGAAAGTCCGAAGTTGTTACAAAAATAAATAGACGACGGTTCTGATATTTTAGCTAAATATTTCGCGGACAAAGTCAGATGGCATCAACGTTAATTTTGCGACAGATGTGCCCTCTTAGAACAAGTAACAAGAAATCTTCCGATACCATAATTAGATAGATTTAATTATATCGGGGTAATAATAACTGAACCAAAACTTTTCCTAAAGGTTGTTTGTTTGTATTATAAATTTTCCAACGTCAGTGTTCCATTGCCGTCATCGTCTCGTCAAAATATTTAAGTTCCTTGAAATTTAATAGTGTCGCGGTATAATAAACAAGTCTTATTATCCGAGTGTTGAAAGGCAATAAACAATAAACGCTGGACGTTGACTGGTATCGATAATAATGTGTATTAAGTATTATTATAAGGCAGTTGAAAGGAATACAAAGCGTTATTTTCGCGAATTCACTTGTTTTACCATTGTTCTGTTTTGTATGTTTACGTCTTACTGTTTATTGTATTTATTTTAAAAAGCAATTGTTACGTTTTCTATGTTATTCAATTTATAGTTATGAACGTGCATTATGCTGATAACTCGTGTCCAAAGTCTACAATCGATCACGCTGAAGAAGTCAAGTGTCAATTAGTCATGACCACTCCTGGCAGGCATTGCAATTTCATATCCAAATTCAGACTAAACCCTAAAATAGCTAAATTGCGTAAAAATAATGGCATTGATCTTCGGAAACTGTCGAGAAATAATATTTGCACACCTAACTAGTATTTGTTTTATGCATTTGATATTACTTTGATTATTTATTTTATCTCGCCTCAGGCCATTAATTCTGGCAATAAAATATATGTAGTTATCATTGATGTCGAAAAAAAATAAACTTTGCGGGAGTAATTGCACGAAAATATTATTAGATTTGAGTTTTAAGACATCGTAAACTGCTTAGATGGCGCCAGATATATCATTTGACGTGTTCATGATCAGCAAGTGGCTGACACTCTTCAGACGCGCCACGTCCGGCTGTAAGAGTACCCACTTCAACACTTCGGCTTTTAACTGCATTAAAAAGTGTGCGGAATTCGTATAAAAATCATAACAAAATGCAACATCTTCGTACCCATATTTGTTTTTATTGCAAACCAAAGTTTGTGTTATGATTTCTCCTCAATCGATACCTTGGATCATAATATGAACCAGATACAGAATTAAAAGAAGTATTTGAAATCTATTGCCAAAACAAGTTTTCATCAAACGATCGAAGAGTCTATAACAAGAAAATCATCGACGGTAATAACAAGAAAATGTTATTGTTTACACTTTTAAACGGTAACTAAAATGTGAAAAGCAAATAAACTCTGCCAAACAAATTGATTGAAAAATTGGTGAGTGGTATTTGACCAAATTCCATTGTCAATGTTACCTGTTTTAATTTGACCTTTAGCTTAACCTTATCGTAGTTCGAAGAGACCTATCGAATTATTACGACCAAAAGACCACAAACAATAATTCAATAGCAAAAGTACATAAATCGTCCATTGTAGCCCTATTATTTCATCCATAAAAGGTAATGGTGTCGATTCTGTTGTGCACAAACTAAACTAACAGAATCGACACCATTATTGTATTACTATAATACCCAAGTTTTAAGTTTCAACGGCTTTAAATATCCTACGTAAGAAAATTTCTAAGAAAATTAAAGAACCTCTTAGAAACCTATCCATTACGAAAGAAAAAAATCTTTGACTTGGGTAAACTCGAACAGCTCTTATCACAGAAGTCACCTGAAAAAATCCTTCCAATTCTATTTTTATAATATTGAGATAATCTGACTTTGATCTGTTAATTTATGTTTATTCAATACGGGTATGAATATATATTTCAGGCGGCTTCAACACAAATACTCATTGTTATTCCATTGTCTCGTTGGGTATAACATTACCCCTGTCTACGGCGCTTATCAAATTCGACTTAATCGATCCAAATATTCCAGTACGCGACCATAAACTAACGACACTAATTAACATTCAATCAGAGTCATTGAGATAAACAGATCGGCTCGAGGACGTTGACCCTTCGATCTTTCCGTCTGTAAGTCTTTCACCCCAGTAGAGCGACCCAGCATTTTCCACTGTGCGCCAACTGTCGAGACGGTGGACGGTCAAGGGGCTTTTTCGGGAAATTACGAGTACTTATACCCACGGATTTCAGATTAGGCTCGATCGTTTTTGTCAGAACATCGTCCAACAAAAATCTTGACAGCGAAACGTGAGCAGAAAAGCAATTAAAACAAATCGACTTCACCTTTGATTTTTCATCTCAAAATAAATTGCCGCCAAGTATTTTTCCAAGCCTTGTGGGTTTATGAAGAGAGTTTCGTCTCGCGATTTCAAAGGTAATATAAAATTTATCGTGTTTACTTAACAAATAAATGCACTTTTATCATCTGCTAGACTGAAATAAATGTTTAAAATAATCAAGGTAAGTGTTTGTGTGTGTGCTTCCAGCCTTCCGCGCTGACCTAGAGATGTCAAAGTATGTGTGATTAGTTTGGAACTGATATAATACGCATTACGCATTAGAGATTATCTAAAGAGGTAACCAGATCGTATGGCCTTAAAATGGAAATCATAAACACTTCCTGGCGCCGACCCTGGATCATGATCGGAATGATGACTCGAGTACTTATGATGAGGTCAATGATACATTACTCGGTTTACATACGATAAATAGTTGAGCGACGATGTTAAATGGTTATTTTAGTCTGACCCATACCTATTAGGACGTTAATATTCTCTTCAGCTAATTGGTTACTGTAATGTTACCCTGTAATGACCTGTAATGTTAACGTACCCGTGAGATGTACTCAAACTCAAAGCGTTTATTCCAATTAGACCATAACAGGCACTTTTGAATATCAGAAAAAAGAGAGCGAAGCTCCCAGTCACAAGGCATAATAACTTTTGAAAGTCCTGTAGTTGCCCATTCCAAAGCGTAGATCTCTAAGGAGAAGAATGGGCAACAAACTCCATGGAAACTCGTACAGTTTCATAACTACAATATTACACAGTCAGATAAAGACATTATTGGAATAGATTTTCCCAGCGGTGAACACCCTTGTATCAAGATAATCACGAAGCTGACAGGAACATGTAACAACAACGAGCCTCGTGCCGCAGTACGTGCTCGTGCCGGGCGAGGGCGGATGACAGCGGACCTTTCTTTTTACAAGAATCTTTTGAACCTTTTCTGACTCTGTTGCAATCATAATAAAACAAACAAAATTTTACTACGCTACAAAGGGTACGTTCATAGGCTTGCTTGAGTGCTTCGCAAATGGTGTTTGCATCTGACATTGAGCCTGGAAAATTGCGAATAAGCGCTCAAGTATATATTTTGTTTAGTTAAAGGTATATGTAGAATTTTATCGAATTTAAAAGTCTGTTGTTTTCGTTAAACATTCTGAGGGTTAGCGAATAGGTAACTGGACCGTAAATGCTTGCTACTCACTTATTGCAGTCGTTTGCAATTTCTAATTCACTTTCTTTAGCAATATATGATTCGTGTGACCTTATTTGGTCTCAGCAAAATAAAAATAGCCCCAAGTCTGCGCAATGCAAAAATGAATTGTTAAGACAAAAAACATATAGGTGCTCGGTGTTAGCAGAATTCTCGTCGAGAACAAGTTATGTAATCATCTGTTATCGCCTTGATGGTCCTGTTACCCAACAGAGCGGTAGTTCTTGCTAGCCTGGCGCTTTCCTTTCGTAATGAAATCCGGCGACGTCACATGTTCACGTAAGAATAGAAGAGAGCTACATTGTGTTATGTTGGTTGTTCTCTTTACACAAAATTACCTTTCTTAGTACCTATTGGTAAGCATATTTCGAATGTGTTAGTTGAACTTATAAAATATTCTTATTTTAATTGGGTTTAAAATTTCTCAAAACTCTATTATAACTAGGTTTAAACTGTCGTTATTTAGCGACGAGCTCCTCTAGAACTTTTAAGTTCTATTTGGTAATTATCATACTTAGAAAATAGAAAAACGTATTCAAGTTTTATATTTTAACAAAAGTATAAATGTAATTTATTTTGTGATTGCATCGAAGGTCCTGAACTATTGCACACTATGCTGAGCAATCCTATATTTAATTCACAGAGTTTGAATAAACAAGGGATTCCAAATTCAAACCCAAACACTACATGCCTATGCCAAATATTTTGAAAATAAATGGACGTACAGAATTTGAGCGGATGTTAGTAGACATAAGTAAACAATACCGAATGTTGACCGATTTTCTGCGAAGTGCACGTTTAAGTGAACATTCATAATTCTGACAATTCATTTGGAAGGTACTACGGCCATTCATGACCGAAAATACCGTAGATCCAGAGACGCACCATATAAGGCTATACAACCTTAGTCATTGTTTACCCTAAACCATTAAAGGGGTCAATGTACTCATCACTGTAAACATTCTCGGACGAATCCTGAAATCGCGAATAAAATCCAGCTGTTCCCTACATTCCGGGGATTTATAGGAACACAAATAAATGGGACAACTGATTTTTTCCCGATTTCGGGGTTGATACCTCAGTAATTGTTATTTATAATGATGAGTACAGTGACCCGTTAACAGGTTTTGGATAAACAAAAACACAGCTTGTATACGCAGAAGGCCGCTTTAAAACAATATGGTACATAGCTGTAATAAGTTAGAGGGTTCACTAAAGTTTCACCAAAACTCCATTGACAAATATTCATTTTACAACCAACGTTTCGTATACTATTTATTTCGCAAACAACTTATTCTTTAATTGTTTCATTTTAAAAACACACGTTTTACAAACATTTATTTGGCAAACACTTCTCTTATCAAATGCATCAGATGATATTTATACATTTTTCATTTCTTATTATGCATGCTTGCTGCATGCATGGAGTTGCATGCTTGTTTGCATGTTGTGAAAAACCTATGCATTGCCTAAACTTTTTCTTAAAAAAAGAGTAATAAAAAAAAATAGTAGCCTGTAAATTATTTTGTAGAAACGTGATTTATCCAAATGCATGATACATTTGGATGCTGGCGGGAGAAGCCGGCCAGCCTCAGCCGCGGCGGCGGGCGTTAAAGCCACCTGCTCCTCAGCTCGCGGGCCGCCTCGTCCCTCCGCGCCTACGCGGATTTGAATTACACTGTAGGGGTAGGGCATAAAAGACTACGTGGAGTCGGTTTTGCAGCGATTCATTTCTGTCACTAAATTTGTGCTTATAGAAAACAAAATTCATTTATTTTCTCTTTTTTAGAAATGTCACAATTAATATGTGTAATGACTTTATTCCAAGTGGTTTTTTATAAGATAAAATGAAAAAATAATGAATTGTTTGTCAAATAATACGTTATTAAATAAAAGTTTATCGGATAATTATTTTGCAAAGTGAATTATTTGGTAAACTTGTTGTTGTATAATGATGAAATGCCAAATAATGTTTTTTCCAATCGTTGCTTGTCAAGTAAAAATTTTTGAAATAATTTTTGGTTAACTGACCGGTCACCAGGTTAGAGTGCAGATTGATCTTGAAGATTGCAATGTTAATTGTTGACGTCGAGTTTCTACTGTGTCTTGGTAAACACATCGTTAAGCCCAGCCCTGGGTCAAGGAAATATGAAAACAATGTCAGACCTTGGAAAATGTCTGATAGATAAATAAACTATGGTATTGTCTAGCAAACAAGGAGCTTTAATTCTTAATTGGAATGATTGCGAGGATTCGCTTGGCTCGTGGCAAGCTTTGTTAGACGTAGTACGACGTAGTTTTTTTCACTTAGTCAGAGTTTTAGAAAGTTTTATATGATAGTGATCGTATCTACTGTTAAAAGAAATAATACTCCAACCTGGAAGAAATTCCTATTAGAGCTTTGTACAAAGGTATGTTGTTAATTAATTTTATTTCGGAACCAAAAACATCCATAGAGTGTTAGTAACTTAATTTATTTTATTGTCTTATGTTAGTGCCAATTACCCGCTGCATAAAATGTTTTACAAATGGAGAGCTAAAGCTTTCCCTTTCTGTCCTTAGGATGCTGTTGCGACCATCTCTCACTCTCCTGAGTAGCAAAGAAGTTGTCTTGCCAACAATTGCGTGAAATGGTATTATTTTTTCAGCACTCTACTTAACGCCTTTTGAAAATCAAAAAGCGCTCTCCTTTTAGGCATTCATTTAAATTCTGCCAAGTGTTAGTAAGAAGTTGCCTAATTAATACGTATAAATTAAACTTTATAATTAGACTTGCAGTTACCTGCTTAAACTGCATTGTAAACTCAAACAGCACGTTCAATTTCTGAGTTCTGCGAAGTTATTGACCGCGCTCTCTTAAGGCTTCGATAACCGATAACCCCTAGCAATAGTGTTCTCGATTGCAGAGCTAACTTCGAGATATTTCCATTTTCTAGTGCCACGTAACTTTTAGTTCTTTGAAGAAAGAAGCCATACTGCAGGTTGATGAAAGAATGTACCAAGTTTCAATTGTGTAATTTTTACGTTTGTTTTGTTATTATTTCGGTTGCTTGAAATTGCGAAATTGTTTATTTCAATAAAAGACTTGGACTTTTACAATTAGACTCTATTAATGTAATTTTTTCACAGATAATTGCGTGTCAAAATAAACATACGTAAAGAAACAAATAACAGGATAATGGTCAGACATTATTATTATCAAATTGTTATCAGAAAATAAAACAAAGATATTTGAAAATTGTAGGTGGTTTAGTAATCTTTCTATAAACTGATAACTGATTTTTGAAGCACCTCGTGGTAAACTTTGATGTAGGTATTTGAACACAGCATGTTTCTATAGTTCAGTCTAATCACACATTTTTGAGGTTTACAAAGTTCAACGACTGATCGTCACCCACGAATCTTAGAAAACAATAATAATACCTACATTCAACTATGTATTGTTATTCGATATTGTATTGTAACAAAACAATGTACTTATTAAATAAAGGACAAACCTTGATAGTTACAACACTATTTCATAGTGTTAATTGACCTGGTTCATAGTTACTAGGTACAATATTTTATTTCTATTTAACGAATTTGTACCAAATAAATTAAAAGTCGTAGCGCGTGTAGCTCTCATATTAGTATACCATTGATATACTAGCATAATAAATTAACAATAACACAAACTCACGTGGAAAAATAACAGTAATTTATTTACCTTTCATGAATAAGGAGAAATTAGGGGAACATGGGATTAAGGATAATGGGGAAAATTACCCGATAACATGGAGCATTACATTTTTAAGAATACTTTCATTCAGAATATTATAAAACTCGTGTAGATATAATTGTTTCTAGAAAATCTCACTACATGTTTTGCTACGAATCGTAATGATTGTAGAGTATTCTAAGTTATACCTATTTACATCACTCATCACTGACGTAAACGGTTGCAGACGTAGAGAAGTATAAAAATAATTCTCATTTCACTCTGTAGGTAAGTCTGTAATAACTTGTTGCTAATGTAAAGCACATTTAAATACGCACATCCGCTAGTGATTAACCTAATGTATCACAGTCTACGTACGTAGCACGTTGTCGCCTAGACGTCTGTGTTTAAGATTTTTAGAACATACATAAATCTTTGTGCTGTCAATGTCCACGCTATTTTCAAACGAAGGTGATCTCTACCGCAAACCTGCTTTCTACTAGTTTTATTGGCGACATTCATACATTAGTACTCGAGCCAAGGTCAATTTTCGCGTAACATAATCAATTTTGCAGTTGCACAAGAGCAATAGTGTTTATTCAATGATTCTTCCGCTTGCCGGAAGAAAGTTGTCGGTGGAACTTGGAGCTAGGCTAAGCTAAGCTAGCTACTTAAGGCGGTTCCCCGAGCAAAATTAGCAACTCTATTTGTGGTGGTTCAAACTTCGTATGAAATACTGTTAGAATAAAGTTCTAATCAGCTTGCACTACAAAGTGATTGTTACGTCAGTCACTGCAAGCCGAATAGTGCAAAATGAGTGGTTTTTATGCTTTATAAGATCAAATTTACGTCGTTTGAAAAAAATAAAACGACAATTATGTTCATTATTAAATTGTCTATCCATTAGTATAAGTAACAAATCAAAATAATGGTTACTTTACGAGGAGTAGCATTTTATAAATCATTATATATTACACAACAAATTAAAATTAAGTTTACCGAAGTGCAGCCACCTCACATTTATAAAAAATAAGCATATTATAAAGTTCGCCTACACCCACTGTCATGTGCCTTTATCTCAACTGAATTCAATACGCGATCTCGGCGTTATACTTGATTCCAAACTATGCCTAGACTCGCACATTGACAAAATTGTCAGCAAAGCTTTCCAACTATTTGGTTTTATCATGCGGTCCACCCTTGACTTCAAGAGAACCTCGTCATATTTATGCTTATATAAAGCCCTTGTTCGTTCACAACTAGAGTATGCAGTGTCAGTATGGAATCCTTTCTACAAAAAATATTCCGAAATGGTTGAAAATGTACAATACAAATTCTTGCGTGCTATGCACTATAGGTGTCATAAATCTTATCTAACATATCCTCAATTACTCAGCAAGTACAAGCTCCTTCCCCTTACCTCTCGTAGGAATTACCTCGAAGCCACAGTACTATATAAAATTGTCAGAAACAAGTTTAACTGTACTAATCTGAACAATATGATTTGCTATGCTGTACCTAGAACCGTTCACAGGCGGCAGGTACGCGCAGGTACTCTTTTCGCTTTGAACACTTGCCGAACTAATTCAGGCCTGCGCTCACCTGTCCGCCGTATGGTTGACACATATAACAGTACCTTTGTAAACATTGACATCTTCAATTGCACAATAAGTAAATTTAAAAGCCTCATTCGCCGTTCCCTATTAAATATAACAAGTGCCCCTAACTAAAGTAATATTATATAATCATGTTATCTATCTTTATACTTTCACCGTAAACAAATTTTCTAAAAGTTGTTATTATACCATTTTATTTTAAGTAATTTCTTCACGTACTGCTATCAATGTTCCTAGCGATTATCTCTTTTTTTTTAAACTTTGTGTCTTCTTGTGGACAGCGTTGTGGGTTACGTTATAACCAAATTTCTATTTTGTTAAACTAGTTGTAAGTCCTTATAATGTAACTGTTTGCTGTTCCTTTCAATAAAAAATAAAAATAAAAATAAAATTATTTCTCATTTCTGTGGTTTCGTTGTTAGGGGATTTATTAAACATTAAGCTAATTTAAAAAAAAAATGAAACGACAATTTTGGAGTTAAGAATATGTAGTAATTTAATGTATTTTTTATTAGTTGGTATTTCTTTTGGATAAAGAGGAGTAGGCTCCAAAAAACTGCTCGTTCAAGTTCATTTGCTCGGGGAGGCGCCTTAACCTCTATTGCAATATTTCTATTTCAAAACATGTTGTGATCGTCACTGTTTGCTTTGTAAATCCCCTTCAATAAAAGTCATTAACATCGAGACTGTAAACAAAAGTTGTTTTTTAACCAAATGCACATACATTTAACTCTTTTGAAGTCGTATCGAGTGCCAAACAATCAATTAAGTTCTCTAATTTGTGGGTACATTACAGTAGTTTTGTATGACAGAATAATTGTGTTTTCTATTTTCATATATAAATGTAATCACAAGACACAAACGCTCGTACTTACGAGAAACCAGACAACCCAAAAGTTAAACAGAGCGAAAATCAAGAATGGAATAAAGCACGAATGTGTAGGCACAACGAATTATGTGCTTCAGTAGCAATGTTTCAATAAAAAACAACGTCCTTGATGAGTTATCAGCTGAGCTTCACTATCAGTATCTTCGCGGAAGCTCTCAAGTATACTATCGAGTCTATCGATGTACGTAATAACGTAATCCGACGGGTATTATGACGGAATTGACACTTAGATCAATCAAATAAAAACATATCTATCTGCAGGTTTTTGATGTCATCTGGCACGATAAGTTCTGTATATCTTTCTTTAGTGCACGTACGTTAGATTTTTTTAGTTTAACTAGGTTCAAAATATAATTAGCCTCCTCTCTGACGCTTTAATGTTAACATTTTATCAGCTAAATGCTTAATGCTGTTAAAAATACTCCACGTGGACAGCTTGTGATAAGGGTGTGAGACACTCAGACATAGGATAACACTGATAGTGCTCCAGTGTAAGCCGGGATTTAGCCACGACACTTATCCATCATTGTTTTGCACACAATCAATGAACTGCGCAAACTACTACCTGCAATATGATGCACTCAACAACAAAAAAATAACAAACTGCTTATCGAGTTTAAAAAAAAGCCATTAAGAACCCCTGTACGCGTACGGTTCGTCGATGAAAACCGCTCGTATATAAAACAAACAATAATCCAGTTCATGAAAACAAATAAGAAGATTTTTATTACGGATTGAACAGAAAATCTGCTACACGAGCAACAGGGCTTTTACGTAATAAGCTAGCAATCACGATAAAGTAGTTGCAAGGTAAACAATCAGCTTTTTTGTCAGTCACATTCAAAGCTGCCTCTAACGCTTTTCGACTGAAACCCTTGCAAACGAACTGAAAGGGAAGCCAGACATTCGTAATGTATCACGTGCCGAGATTGTGGCGGCTCACGGAAAATCCGCTCGGTAAAGCGGCTTACTAACTGCAATGTCTAATATCTCTGCCAGAAGCCCGGTACCTACTTCCAAACTGGAATCGACCCAGTTTCTCATTTTTTTTTTAAATTCATTGTAAACGCTATTGAAGTTTATTGCCAAAATATGATGGTAGTTATGATAAACAAACAGCATTTTCTCTTAATTGTAAATGATTCATGTGAATATTTTGTTTATTCAGCACAGCTGATATTCGAGAATCGAACTTTGAAGTCATGAAATTCTGCAAATAAATAATGCGGTATTCCGCATTGTTCTGTATTTACGTAGTACCTACGTCGTTTCAGTTAAACCATAAAATTGGTACCGAAAATATACAATAGATATTCATATTCAAACGAAATGTCTGGTGTAGGAGGAGTTATAACTTCCAGTGGTATTCGAATGTTTGGACGTCCTTGCGACTTCGCATAAAGACATATTCATACGTGTTTTGACTGTTAAACTTTTTGTGGAACTGGGAAATAACTACGTAATTTGTAAATAGGATGCAGCTGTCGCATGTTGACAGTATCAAATAGCCTGCCAGATAGTGGTTATAAAAGTTTCCACGCCCGTGAACAGACGTCCTAACAATACATTTCCCAGTTCTGATGTGTTCCGGCATCTGAATAGGAGAGCCGCGTTTCTCCACAAGGCCGACGCGACTAAATACAGGTGTAGCATATATGCATACCGTAAACTATGCCTGAAAGACCGTAATTAATCAGTCTGAAATATCCGTATAATATAAGATTATTATTAATGAGCGTATTAAACAGTTTTTTCATTAAATGAAAATCTTAAATTATTTGGCATCTTTCAACATTGGCTTGCTGCTGAACCTAACTAGATTTGGTTTTGCTAATGGTTCTCAACTTCTCATTAATTGTTCTATAACACTGAGATTACTTATAATTTTAGCTATAATTTTCATGCGCTTGGATTCATATTGTGCTTCATGTTTTTATCTTCACAAAAAACTTTGACCTGAGTTATTGGTGCTCTGAGCTTATTTATGGTTTTTCCCAATTGCGTTGTTCCGACCTACTCCTGTAGTCTCTGTGTCAAAAGGATTTTCTCGTGCTCTTTGTGGTACCTATTCGTAACGCACTACTTCCAAGTTTTCAAGTGAAATAAGTACTAGATACATATAAGGTTTATCTGTTCATACACGAAATCTCTTAAGGGGTCATTGTACTCATCATTATGAATAACTTTTAATATGGGACCAAACCCTGAATTGCGAAAAAAAATCTGTTCCATACATTTTGACGAGTTAATGCGAACATATTGTAGGGAACAGCTTTTTCGCGATTCGATGTTGGTCCCATAGTAAAAGTTGTGTATAATGATGAGTACAATGACCATGACCAATGACCCCTTAAGAGATTTCGTGTATGAACAGATACACCTTATATATTATGTAAGAATTGTTTTGTGAAACTTCAAACCTACCCATAATAATAATATCTTCTCGATACCTGCAGTTCATTGTCGCTCCCTTAGAGTAAATAAATTATATGTATGTATAGCTTAACAAGAAATCAGTTTTTCGATGCACTTCTATAGTTTAATTTAATTTTAGTTTATTTCATAGATTTTAATTTATTATGTACATAGTTAGTTTATCATTAAATTAGTTTAAAGTTTTAAACTAGAAAACATTAAAATGATTTTCGACCATATTGGTGACGATACGAGTTTTGTTTATTTTTATTCCATTTTTTTTGTGTTTATTTCTATTGTAAAACTGTAAAAATGTTGTTTTTATGTTTAATTCTGTTAGAGATACCATATTGTTTACATCTTAATATTATTTTTATACACTAATTCTGACTGATTTTATGTAGTGTAACTTGACTGTTAATATAACTTGGTTATAAATAAATTAATGAGTAATAACTTCATATTTGGAACAAATATGCAGACGACAATCTCATCATAAACAAAGGCTTAGCTTAATTAGTATAAGCAGTGATAGTCTAGAGGTGTGACCGACGGACTGCCAAGTCATAGGTCTCGAGTTCGAACCCAAGACACGCACCTCTGATTTTCCGGATTCATGTGCGTATTGTAAAATGATCACTAGCTTCGGTGAAGGAAAACATCGTGAGGAAACCAACATCCCTGAGAGATTTTCTCGACGGCATGTTAAGCCAGGTCAGAGGACCATGGGCGGCATAAAAACTCTTGACACTAGGTTAGACACTAACCACACGATAAGTAGTAGTAGCTTAATTAGTCCACGAGGTTTATTTGTTCATAAAACAGTTGTCTTATCATTATCTTCTCTCACGTTTCCTCTGTTTAGAGGATCGATCCCACGTGCTCAACTAGCAGACATTCGGTCTCCATTGTGTGGCTTAAGCCGAATTAAATTGGAGTCGCCGTACAACTGACACCACGTGACGAGTTACAGAATGGCGCATGAAAGCAATTAACGTGCGGAGGAAAAACATTCTCATTTTGTCAGAGAAGTTTGTGCCTAATAATGCGGCTATTAGGCTTGTACCTAACTATATATTTTATCGTAAAGAAATGTAGGAGTGGTAAGCCAATTATTATGGTACCTACTATATTAATTCATTCATCAATCATCGTCATTATTTTATCTTTCGTCGATGCTTTCATAACTACAAACATGTGATAATGAAATTAGTCTAGAAAAACCAAACTGCCTGAAATTTTAGGCAGTTTGGTTTTTCCTGTCTGTAGTTTTACTATCAAATGTTTTCTCAATTTTGATTCGATTGCGTAAGTATATGTTATGACTGTGTGTAATGTTTACATCTTGTCTTGTCTCCTATATCTTATTCACGAAGTGTTAGAAAGTTTAATAAATAGGATTCCTTCTTTACTTCCGACAAGAGTAGGAAGTAATGTGAAAAATAAATAACGATTTAAATCCTTCGCTTCTCCGATAACTAAGACGTGGATTAATTTTCGCCATGTTTTAATTTCAAGGCGGACATGCTCGTGAAAACTAACCTCGCGATATAATAACATTTTGCAATCCATCTTTAAATTCTCGCGTCGGAAGGAAGAACATTGAGAATTGATACGTCGTGTGTCTAATTTCAATGTTATCTAATTAGGTTCGGTTGATACATCAAACAATCGCGTTTATAAAGACAGTAGAATTTCTGGAATTATGAATGAATATGAGCGTAGGGCTGCGGGCAAGGTCCCTGCTTGATGGATCGAGGCCGCTCCTCCGGGATAAATGAACATTATAAACAAGAATTATGTTCGTTATACGCGACATAATAGTTTGTTAACACTACATCAAACGGCCCGTTGATCTGTCTCACAAATGACTAATTGAGCATTGGACCTTACAACAATTTTTTACGTGACTTGAAACAGTCTGTGCCCTTCATAACTCCATCGTCTGTAGCGAGCCATAGATGTTCCAGAAACCTTGTTCAATGAGTGGTGGTCTATAAATATTAAAAATATTTTTATTATGCATGAAGTTGATTTCAATTGAGATCGCAGTGATTTACAGGTGTTTATTTTTACAATGTTTAATATTCATAACGAATTCGATATTTATTCTTAATCGGATGAAGCCATATTTTGAAATGTTCAATAGGTCGTAAAAAAGGTTCCTGTTAGAATAGAAAAGAATGATAAATGATAAGAGATAAAATATTTTTTTAAAAAGGTTTTAAAAAAATATTTTATATCTTATCATTTATCATTTAAAGCTGCACTTTTTCCGTAAATGGAAATGAAAGCTCAAAGTAATCCCCAATGCACCGAGCGGTAAATATTGTTGCAAAACAACCAGTCTACTTGCTACGTATAGATACCTGCGTGACGTATTCATATTTAAAATGCTTATAATATTTCCCTGGTCATTGCTTTTGAAGACAGTAAGTAGTGCGACAGTTTCGCATTGACACACATTTAGTTCATTTACCTTTTTACATTTTATTAGTCGCGTAGCAGATTACACTTGATGTTTTGACTAACACCTTGATGACTCATTTTTCCATGTCAACAGATCGTGAGAAACGCTTTCCTACTGCCGTATTGTAAAAACACTAAAATGTGGCCGAATTGTGTCACATGCTGACATATTTCGAACATAGATTGAGATAAATCACATTAAAGGTGTTATTATGAATGTGATTTATGATCATCATTATTTTAGACAGAGTTATAAACGCCAATTAACCCGTTGTTGCTACGGCGACAAAACAAGCGACTAATGGTAAACGGCTCGTTTAGCATATTGTGTAACAGAGCGGCTGAGCGTGGCCGGGTGCCACCGCGGCTCGTAAATTTATCGCATCGTAAACACGTAGTCTGTGACCATCCCCGTCGCGGTCGTGAAGTAGTGCAACACAATACTTGAATGAAGCCAATAAAATCACAGATCAAAGACTAAGTCCTGCAGTACCGACATGTCTTAATCACCCGAGAGTATTATTTATAAGTTTAACTAATGAAATGGTTTACTTATCCATAATGCTAATTTATTTGTAGAAATGTGCAGATTGAGTGAATGAGCCATCGCGATAAAATCATTTCGCTTCCTGTTAATGTTTTTGTTTTCTGAGATATGACTTATGTAAAGTGTTCGCAGAATGACTGAATACAGTTACCCACTTTTCAGAATGGGAATCTCGTTCAGTTTATTTCTAACCACAAGTAAACATTTATTTATAGGAGCTATAAATAGGGAGCTTATTCTTACTCTCATTAGACTGACAGTTAGTTACGTCCGGCATCGAGAAAGAGTCAGAATAGTAAACATAATGAGGAACTCTTATCAAGGTGACTTCAGGTTTATGCTTCAGTATCTAGTTACGAGCTTTCAACAACAATATTTTTGTTTGTTTTATGTTCACAATTAACAAGAAGGAAAACTTATAAAAATAAAAAAAATAAAATTCACTTAATTCAGGCAAGACAGAAGATAAATTTTTCAGAAATTTTCAAATTTAAAAAAATTGCAGAAAAACAAAATAAGAATGAAGTAAATTTACATTATTGTTATCCATTAATTTTATAAAAATAAGTTAAACATATTTAAAAAATAATAATTACAATTGCATTTAAAATATTTATAAGTATATCAAAGGATGCGGTCCGCAAGGGCCGATGATTGCCGGGGCTGCGGGACTGTTTAAAAGAGATACCGTGGCTCCGGAACACAAAGGGCTAAGAAGGAACATGAGTTTTAGTCAGTAAAAGTCTGACACTCCTATCTGCTCCGCCCAGAGCGAGAGGAGTTATTTGAAAATTTCCCATCCGAAAAAAAAGGTAATAATTAGGTTCCTTAGAGGTCGAGTTCCTTTACGTCGAGTCTGAGAGATTATTGTTTTTTTCAAAATATTGCTATTTTAAGCTTTCTAATACCGTTACATCGAGTTTGGTTAATAGGTACAGTCAGGACACCATGTTGCCGTTCAGTTACTACATGTTGTGTTACATTGTTACCCACTGTAACACTGTATCAAAAGAAAAGAAAGCAAAGGCAATTTTATTAGGAGATGAGAAACAAGGATAGTAAAGTCTCACTAACTACCAGGAGGCCAGAATCATGAAGAAGTATTATCTACATTGCATGCTGTATGATAATCGAAATGTATATAGATTGATTGTGAGATTCCTATTAACAATAATAATATACAATACCTCCTTCATGATTCTGGTCTCCTGGTAATCTGTGAGATTATTATCCGTTTGTTGCCAGTGAGGCATACAATATGACACACATGTTCCCCAAAACTGTATGGTCTGTATGGTGTCGGACGTACGTCTGTATGGTGTCGGACGTAAAGAATAGCACCATCCCATAACTTCCCGTGGGTGTCGTAAGAGGCGACTAAGGGACTTACCAGAGAATGGGCAGCAGCGTTCTCTGTGCTTTTGTAACAACCGTACTGCGATCGCCAACCCGCCTGCCAAGCGTGGCGATTATGGCAAAACCCCCCCTTTGGGGGAGGCCCATGTCCAGCAGTGGACGTCTTTCGGCTGAGGTGGTGGTTCCCCAAAAAGCGCCAGGCTGGCATGAGCTCAAGGTGGTATACATATCAATAATTCTGGGTAGGTACGGTTTTCTAGTAATAAATACCATCTTGGATTAATGTCAGCCTAGTACTGTTAAAAAGGTTACTGTCCATAACTAGCACAACTGTACGAACACTACACTACTCGGGTCCCATACAATGTTTTTGAGTATTATTTTATTGCTCAAAAATACGTTGGGACGTTAAGGCGTTGGGCAACGGGGTCAAATTTTTAATTATTTTTACTTCTCCTAACATTTTTCTACACGCTGTTACTCAAATTTGAAATTCGATGACATTCTTTTTTATTTTAACAGCGGGTCCAATCGACATTATGTAAGATTATTGTTCTTACTATATTTAATTACCATTCAACTGTACTTAATGGAACTAATGGGAAAAAAAAATCCCAGTAGCCCCATAATGGAACTAGAGAATGGGACTACTGGGATACGGCGGGTTTTCGGGTACCATCTTCCATACATTTTTGCCCATCCTCTTTTCAATTTTCGAATCTCTGCAGCAAGATTCTGCCTCACACACAACATTTAGCAGAACCCCTAATGATAAAGTAAACAAATTCCGGCTCATTCTGGTAATGTCTAATCTACTATTCATAATGTCAGTCTGTAACCTCATTTTGTTTTAATTTGATTACATAACACCCGCAGAATGAACATTTTATGAATGGAATCTGGTGAAGCATTTGTTTTATTTAAATAAATTTTCCTATATTTTATAAAGACCTACATTTCGTTAAGATTATTTTCTCTAACGTTTCGGTTAACAGTTATATGGAACAACTGAAGTCTTTCAGAATACTGCAATCTTGCGAATACAATAATTAGGTCGACTGTGTTTTAAAAGTGTGTCCTATTTACAAATTATGTAAAATCAGACATTATGTGAGAAAGTGTTTACATTGGGCGACTAATGTTTGACTTATCTAACATGACTCATATTTTGAGCGGAGCAGCTGTGGCCTAGTGGTGGCGGCCCTGACTTACGAACGTAAGTCGTGGGTTCAAACCCAGGCAGGCGGCATTACTTTGTGTAATTTATTTCATCACCACTGCTTTCAAAACGGTGAAGGAAAACATCGTGAAGAAACCGACATGTCCTAGAACCAAAAATTCGAAGACATGTGACATCTACCAATCCGCACTGGGCCCGCGTGGTGGATACGCAAAATACGCGCTTTGACGTTGAGTTGCTGGACACCAGCCCGTTATACAATACAAGATATTTACCTGAAGATAAGCACCTAATATTTTAGTGATTGTTACAAGTAATTACTCCTGAAACAATAGTTATAATGAATTATAACTAAAGGTTGTTGTACGGCGCCCTCCAGTAATCCTCCATTATCGGCCAGATCTAGTTACTCAAGTGTCATTGAACTGAAGAGTTAACAGACTACCGAAACTTTAATAGTAAACAACAATTACTTTAGCACCACCGATCAAGATCAACAGTTCCGGATTTATTTAAATATAACCGCGAATATCGGAAGTGTACATATAAAGTGCTTACAATATCGATATACGAGTAATAAAAGCAAACCTACGAAGTTTGACTTTGAGGCGTGACGTATAGCGTAAACAGAAACAATTTTTATTTCAACATTTTCTAAAAATAGTCATAAACAGTAGTATTGATTTGCGAACTTTAGTCTTCAGCCTTCAATTTTATTTTGAACTTAATGAGCTTTTTCCGTGGGCCACCACGTGCCCATTAGCTATTTCTGTAGTAATTATAATTTTAACAGGTACCTTTTTTTCAACACGGGACCTTTTATTTTTGGTACGTTTATTAGGTATTGTTGGGACTGTCCATACTGCTCTAAAAAGTAGACACAGCAGTTAATTGTATGTTGTTGTGTACTTGTGTGTATTGAGATTGGTGACAATTAACTGACTTAATGGAAAACTATTTAGCCGTTTAATTATGACCAATCTATAAGAATAGCGTCTAGGTCATCCCAGGACAAGATAATCAAACTTATGCAATTAAAATTAAAAATACTGAAACGTAAATCAATAAAATCTTCTGCGCTCATATCTCCACACCTTCAGGCTCAGAGACCTTAGAACGGACATTAGGAAGTTCATAAAAAAATTCAAATGTTTATTTTAAACAACGGCTATTTAGATTTAGTGCTCTCTTAAAGCAACAATGACCATGGGAGATATTTGTGAGACAGATAAACGCCATGAATTCCGTCGGAAGGACGCTTTATATTAGAGCCTCCTACTCTGGGATTAATGACTGCTATTTGATCTGTTTTGCTTTGTTAAAATTTTTCATAACGCGAGTAGCTATGTGCCGCCCTACGCGGAAGCGTAGTAAAAGGGTCGGTCAGGCTATTTCGACACTGCAGTCCACTCATAACAGTCACTTTTAAGTGTTGTTACAGCTGGAAGTGGTCAAACAATCATAGTTATAGCAGTGTAAATCGATTTTCAGTTTTCAATGTCTTCGTGTTTTGTAAAATGTTGAAACATGGGCGATTTAAAAAGCAAGCAAGCAAGAAATTAGGTAAATAAACATATGGTTATATATAGTCGTATGTCGTTTATAGATAGTCGTATTACTAATTAATGACATCGCCTTTTTCCCCAATAAAACATAATTTGTAATAATATTTCTCTTTCAAATACATGTCTACGTTTACTCCGTCCACCATGCAGTTGGTCTTCTTCTTCGTATTCTGCGAAATTGTCCCGACATAAATTCAATCCAAAGTTTAAATATATGTATCTGTTGTAGGAATACTACCAAACATGTCTGCAACAAAGTGTAGGTTCAAAGTACTCATTCACTGACCTTTATTTAGAAAGTCCTTCTCTGCACTTTTCTTAATGCAAATTAGTTTACTAAAGTAAGGTTATGACGGGGGCTTCTTAATGAAGATTAATTTACAAATTCCATTAATGTATTCTTCAAAAATTAATAATCTTCTTATTTATCTTATGCCTAGAATAAAAATATCTTTAAACTCGAAAGCTTTTTGTCAGTAATATCATCATGGCTGATAAGAACAGACTTTCATGTCACTGTGATCATGTCCCATGGTGGGTACATGACCTACGTAAAGGATCTATTTGGATTAACGATGAACATAAAATATAAAGATACATGGTGAAAGAGAGGCAATAAAATGAATTTAATATCTACGATACGAACATTTTATTGAGAAAGGCACATAAATATAATATGTGCACTCTTCCAACATTTTGACTATTACTGAATTGGCCCCATAAAGAGTGCTCTAGTTTTGCTTGACGCAAGCCGTTGGGACACCATTCCTGCTGCCTGTAGATCCTTGACAACCAAAACAGGTGGTCAGTGGCCTGAAAATCTGACAACTAGTCTTACCAAGAGGTATCGTATCTCCTCAACCCCAGTAATAGCCAGTAATAGGTTGTAGAAGTCAGATAGGTAGTTGCTCCATGTAAAATACTGGTATTTCGCTGCATTCGGTGAGACTGGAAGCTGATCCCAACAAACTGGGAAAAAGCTAGGCAGATGATGAGAGAGCTCTAGTTTGTCGTAATAGAAAAATACTTAACGATCGCCTAATGATTCGGGTTTCCATAAAAAGGTCCTGAAGAATACACTGAAGCATGCAAATATTGACCTACATCATTAGTTGCGTAATTTTTAAATGATTTGGGCCCTCGCTTTAGGAAGTACGGATACGACGATAGATAAAACATACACATACCCAATAGATTACATTCTGTTGTTGTATCTGCTTGTAAAGTGTAAATATATCACAAACATTTCCAGCAGCGGTAAGTCTGTGTGGTATTCTCGATGATCGAAGGGCTCACAAGAGACTCGAAATAGACGTCGATAGTGGACAGCCCGACACGCCCTCGTTCTTCAATACCACACCAAAGGTCGCCAGTCCAGACGGTTACGTAAAAACCAAATTATACACTTTCTGGATCAACATATTTATCGAGTTACCGTGTTACGCTTTGCGTAATTCCAGATAAACAAAGTTATGATCAAAACTCAGTTTATCTAGCAACCACATAAATCGTAGTCATCATAAGTACATTATTACACTTCTGAAAACTTCCTCATCCAACACCGCATTAACACACATACTTTTCTTCCGCCAATACATAAATCTCTTTTTCGGTTAACCATCGCGCTGGAGCCATAAAAGCATACATTAATACTAATGTTACTTCCCTAACATTTTCATGAGGATTTCTAGAGTAATGCATTTTGTAATACAAGAATCTGCTTGAAAAACAATAACCTAAATTAACCCGGAAACATCATGTCTGATTGTGCAATGCCACGACGAATGTTTCGACATCTGGGCGCTGAATGAACACCGCCCGCCCAACGTGGCCGCCTGTTGCCAAACAACGCCACGCGGTGTCGCACGAGCCGACCAACGCCGACACCCGGCTTGTCGGTACACCTTGCAACTTGCGTTATAAAACCATGCTGACTCACTGAATTCACTAGCCCAATACTCAATATGGTTTATTGTACTTAGGCATGCATAGAGTAATTGCAGTAACACCTTGACTGCGCAAATGTTACTATTCTCGTTTTCTTCTGCTCCCAATACTTCAAATACATTATCGCTCTGAAATGGTCAGTGGCATTTGTGGAGCTATTGTTAGAAAGCTGTCAAGGGATTACAATGCAATCCACTCGTGCCTCATTATGCAACGAAAGGAAAATTATCTGCAACATAAATATCCAACGTTTGGTTTTACACGGATCTCACGGCACGCTCTCCCGTAATACGGGATGTGGATCTGTTCGAATCCCATCGCTTTGCTATTAATAGGGTTAATAGCTGTTGAACTTAAATTGATATAAATCTGGATAGTTACAGCCAGTAAGTAGTAACATGGATTTAGTGTCATTACTTTTGTGCCCGAACTCCGTATGATGTAACATTGAATTTGCAGAACAATGCATGAAAAACAAAGGACGGCGCACTAACACGAGTTGGTAATTATGATGCATAGCACTGAGTCTCATATACATGGTATCTCTTCAAACTTGCAATTCTTTATACACAAGACCAATAAAACAAAAAAATGAAAGAAAGTTATAAAAATGCTGTAAAACTGCAAGACAACAATATTTCAGTCGTGGCGCCAAAATATTGTTCATAAGTTTCAAATTAGCAGGATTAATTGTTGACAGCAATGATGCGTTATTATTTACAGCAGCTGTTTTATAAAGTGGCTCAGACAATAAGATTGATTTCTAACAATGTTTTACTTCATGTGAATCATTTGTTTGTTTAAATAACTACGGTCAATTTTGGATTTACTTTTAAAAATAACACATCTAAAGAAGTGGAAGTTTTTTAAAGAATGTTCATGCTTGGAGAATATCTTTTAATGGTGTTAAAGTATATCTATCAAGAGGGCATTGATAAGTGTTGTAAATCTCTGCGTCGGCGCCGGCTGCGCACGCGCCGCTCTGACGACGCGAGCCACCGCGCGGGCCGCCACTGATACTTCATAGTGAGGCTACCGACTATGGAGGCAGCTTTATTCACAACAGCCATAAAATCTATAAAGAACTTTATTGTGTGTAATTTTGATACTCACGTTATACAGTGTGACACATAGGCATTTTTTAACGTTTCATTCTCATCATAAGATGATGTAGATACTAAACTGAAAGAAAATGTTTGTCGGTTATCGTCGTTTCGTTTCATGGAAAGAATAACATGTTCGACATTTTATTGTTTTTTTTGTACGTTCAACAAACAAACGGAAGTTTGCTGAAATGTATACACACATTACTACCGGTTTGACCGTCACAGTTTTTCTTTGAACGTCAATGCTGAAAAATGAAAACAATTATTAGTCAATGAATAATTTTGACTTCTGGGAAGAATGGCGACGACATGTGTAGGATACAGGTTGTAAAATGATAATTTGACGGCGGGTTCCACAATATGCGAGCTGCGTACGCGCATAGTTGGCGCGGGGCCAGCTGCACTCGCCGGATGCCCGCAGCCCTAAAGAATTCGAAACCGGCGCGTCGCCCGCGCACCGCTCCGGACAAGCTACCGCCGCGTTCCGGCTGCTCAAGTGCCCATGCGCGACATAGCCGCAGACATCTACACGGCTCACATCAAAATATTGAGAAGGTGATTGACTAAACAAAACTTTATGGTACAACATTTTATTGCATCTTTGCCTAGATTTTGGATGCTGAGTCATTTGTCAAGCATTTTAGTTTTTTGTTCAAACAAAATGCGTCGTAATTTGCGATATCACAAAAATAAGCTTTTATGAGTTGATGTTAAATTAACATTTTCATTTTTTTCGCTTTTCGTCTGCTCTTTCAGCATAAGTTAGGTACTTACTTCAATGTTTTATATTTTTTTACAGACTTTATTGAAATTCTCTACACGTTTACAGTTTTATGTCAGTTTTGTAGTAAAATGTTGAATAATTTTAAAAATGTGTAGGTAAATGACCATGTAATAATAGGTCAGGTGCAGGTGCTGTGTTCGTTGAAATATTTTGTTTCACTTACTGACTCATTTGTGTGTAGTTTTGAAGCCGCATTGTTTATGTGACTGTTTTACGTTTTAAATGTAGTAAAGATACACACTTATGCATATAACGTACTTCATTCAACCATGTTCTTTAGTCATCAATTCATTGCCCATCCATTACTAGGAATTGTTATGATTGCAATGACTCTCAGATGACTAACATTCTTTAAGGAAATCCGACGAAATTTTAAAATAATGAGCATTTAACAAAGACCAGTCAAGTATTAATGGAACATGTAATGATTACAAATACCGGTCGAATCAATTAATTTCCAATTTCTACTGCTCTTTGTGAAAATGCGGCGCACATTTCAAATTGGCTAGAACGTATTTACTCGTTCAGTGAGAATGTGACATTCGCGGACGGATGTCCACTACTCTCTGCCAGCGCCGACAGTCGCATCGCATCTGACATTGCAGCATGCTTTATTATGAAGAGGAACATGCTCGAATAATAACTGCAATATATCTTTCAGTCATGTGCATATGAACCTTGCAGGCCAAGGTTTAGTACATTGATGGACGAACGAGGTTGTTCCCACTGAAAGTACTATTGATTGATTGATTTACACATTCTGAAGAATGCCGCAGTGCTCGCTTTGTGACAGATATTAATAAGGAGAAGTGGCTAACCCTGAAATGTACAGGATATGCAACTTTGTTTCTTCTTAGCTTAGGCTTATTTCCATTAAATACTTCGTAGTGTTAGTCAGAGTATCAATTTTCGAAAACACCTAATTTTAACAGTCCTTTACCCAAGGTTGGTAGTTGTTGCATTGTTGTAACGGTATGCAAATAAGTTCAAGTAAGTTGGTTTTATATGAACCATTTCAATAAAACGGTGGAAAAAACTGTGAAGATTTTAGATGTCAATGACACTGCGAGATGTTGTGAAACTTTTTAATTGACGCAATTTGCCAGGCAGAGGCCGAGGAGTGGTGAAACTCATCTGTTGGTGTTGGCTTACAGATAATTAGCGCGGAGAGCGACAGCTGCCGGTAACCGTCCTCTCAAGACCACTTGACAATGCCGTCCAGTTCGGGATCCAGCAGAAAAATGTAAATGACTCATTAGTCACTACATCATTACCTGTATTCTTTTGAATATTTGGTAAACCATACATAACATACTGGTGATTTATTTTAGTAGACAGTCAACAAGCTTTTGGCATAACGAAGTTTTCCATGCCTCAATCAAAGATCGAACCGGAATCGATTAACCATAAACATTAGTGCAACGTAGTTTATGATACATCCTTACATACTAACGTATCAGAATTTAAATTACAACCATACATCAAATCCGAGCTGATCGATCTTGAGCGCCTGGCCTCAGACATTCCGACTCGTGTACGAATCCCTATGCCGATTCCAAATTCCCTAAATACATGTACACTGACGTGTAAATCCCTTATTGTTTACAAATACTATGTGTGTAGTACACGTTATCACGGACTGTGTCGCTCGGCCTTCCCCGAGGCCGTGCCTGACCTGGATTTCGCCACGCGGCGCCCGCGCATGACTCATTGTTTTGGTGCGCCTGCGCCGCTACCACCTCGCGTATTGTGTTACGCTTCACTATTATACGACTTGTAGTTTAGGGTTATGCTATAAAAGAATTGAGCACGTAAAGATTTTGTTTTATACGATCGATAAAATAAATGAGAATAATGAACAGTTTTGATTTGTTATGCACGAAGATATAATATTCAATTTTTGTTACCAGTTTCTAGGTTAGAGGTTAGAGCACACATTCGTTGTTCATTGTTATTTCAAAATTATACAAGCAAATTATGTCGGCACTTCAATATTTTATCTGTTACGGGAAACATTCCTAAGAGATCTACTCTGGCTTTTAGAAATGGGTGTACAATTATATAGGTAACCAAACAACATCGACCGAATTACCTAAATTTCTAATAAGCTTAATGCTAGTACGTCGACATATTCTCTCTTGTGTATGACAATAAAAAATAGAAAATCTTGATAGTCTACCATACAGATAGCAGAAGTTCCCTTATTATCAATGGCGGAACAGTAAAGTAGTTATGTACTCAAAGAAAACTTCCCTGAATTCAATAAAACCCATATCCCTCGAATGCCACGGAATGGAGGCCTGGAGGTTGTCGACCTCACGTGGGAACGCGGTGTCATAACGTAAAGTTTTCCGAACAATCTCGCATTCTCAATCGTACTCACGTTTAGCTGACAAGTTACTACTAAGAAGTTCGTATACTCCAGCCATCAGGTCGTTACCCAGCACAGTTCACTAACTTAGGAATAGACAGGCATAGATGGCAAACCGTTGACAGTATTGTGATAAGATAAAGCGGGATAAAAACTTTGATTAAAGTGATCATCGCTTCAAGTTTTTCACAAGATTCGTAAATAATAGATTAAGATGAAAATTCTTTTTAAGAAGAAAAAGTCTGACCCAGAAAAGTGTCGCCGACTTTTAATAACAGTAGGTACTTTCCAACAATGTTTTGCCAAATGTTAGCAATTTGTATCACCGGGGATTTATGTCTTAAAAGATTAAGAAATTCTTCCAGCTCATATATTTATTTCTACGAAGCAATGGAACTGTTAAACGTTTTAGATTTGTGAAATATTACTAGTGTATAAATCAGCGTGTTTTTTGCTTCATCTCAAGACATTACGAATAAAGTAACCCATTTAGTCATGCATTTTAATCAGTCAACAATGCATTCGGATGATTCAGCATGGATGTCTGGAAAACATGCTTTTAAAGGTAGATCGCCGTTTTTACTGGGTTTATTTATGTGTACTCCTGATCTATCAATCATTCAGATAGCAAATAACAAAATAACGAACGATTCAACGAACTTTTGCCCGCTTTCACCGTTAAGCTTTTACCCCATAACTGAGTAAAGCTGATATACCATGGCGCCGTACATATAGAGTGATCTATCAAACAATAAAACAGTCACCAGCCCTAGTTACAGTAAAATACAATTCATTCGTGACTTTATTCTTGTAGTGATCAAGAAAGTAAAGCAGTTGACACAATAATTAATTTCAGATCAGTGAATAATGCTAATGTTGCTATTTACCAATTCTGCATCCATATAACCAAATAAGGTTTCATGGACGAAATTGAAATAGGAACTTTATTCATACATAAACGTAAAAACAACTATTCACGTGCACATATTTTTACGATCGTTCACCAGCTCACACAAATGGGGTGTGAACCTACACAATTGTCAGACAGTCTAAGACAGCTATGATGCATAATAGTACATTATGATATTAGTGCGGTAAGTTGAAAATTACAGCCGAGGCGATATTGCTAGCCCGAGCCGTAGGCGTGGGCTACAAGAAAGCAGAGGCTGTAATTATCAAAGCGCACGTATGTCATACGACGTTTTATAACATATTTGCGAGGAAATAAATAAAACTCGGACTTTCTTAATCGAATAAATACATTCAGTCAAAAAAGTATCGGGAATGGATGATTTGTTTATGGTTCCAATTTTTTTTTTTGTTTTTTTTTTGTTGTTGTTAGATTAGCACAACTGTTTTCCATTTTGCCGCGGAGTTTGAGTTACATCTGTTAATTAGATTAAATACAGTGCTGATTTTAGTTATATCATATCTAGTGTGTATTGCGAATTTCTTATTGGACAAAAATATCGGACAAAAAGTTTGTCTTAAATTTTGCATCGCCAATGGAATTTCGAGTTCGGAGTCTCTGAAAATGTTACAGAAGGCTTACAGTGAATCGACTTTATCAAAAACACGCGCTTATGAGTGGTACAAAGCGTTCAGAAGCGGTCAAGGTGTGATGGAAGATTTGCCTCGTTCTGGTAGGCCATCAACGTCTGCAACACATCGCAAAAGTGAAGGAAATAGTGACTGACAATCTTGCCGGAAGGTCAAACGGTAAATAAAAAATATTATTCGGACGTTATGCAGCGTTTAAGAGAGCAAATTAGATAAAAGGGCCAGATTTGTGGAAAGAAAATTCTTGGATTTTGCACCACGATAATGCGCCTTCGCACAGTTGTGAACGATTTTTTGACCAAAACTCAACAAATACCATCGAGCAACCACCTTATTCACCACATATGGCTCCAGCCGAATTCTTTATTTTTCCTAAACTCAAATTACCACTTCGTGGCAACCGTTTTCATTCAGTAGAAGACATAAAGGAGAATTCGCGGCGAGAACTGAACTCAATTCTGGAATAAGCATTTAAAAAATATTTTTATGATTGGATTATTAGTTGGCGTAAGTGTGTCGGTTCTGAAGGAGCATACTTTGAAGGTGATAAAATAAATTTGGATAAATAACTAATATTTTGTGTTTTATTGATCTTTTCCCGGTACTTTCTTGACAGAGTAGTATTTAATTACTTGTGAAAGCAGTTATAAAAATTTTAAACTATTTTTAAAATTGCTTATTACGTTGCCAGTTGGCATTTTTAATGTTGTCAAGTTATTATTATCAGTTACAATTTCACCAGTCTCTCTCTCACTCTCTTGAGTGAAAGTAGGAGACCACAGAGTTCTGCAGTCGGTGGCGGCGACGGAGGCGGCTGCAGCGGCGGCGAGGATGGTGGAATGTACGCGTGTGTGCTCGTATATGGTCGGGATATATATAATGCGGGAGCTAATTTCTTCTTTATTTCTCATCGAGTCATCTATGTAGCCCTCGGCTACACTGTTCGACCGCCACCCTCCGTGGCGTTTTAGTGTCAATAAGTTCGCACCTGAATCGGCGAGCAATGTAGCCGACGACCTTCTGAAACTGTGCCCTGTGTATTCATGTGGATCATCTAAATTTAAGAAAGTGGTAATTTGTTTCGGCATTGCTCAAAATTTATTTATGCCAATGGTATATCTAGTGCATTTTCCGTTTTAATAATTTTGAAAAAATCTGTTAGACATCGCTTTTGTTGAACGAAGCGCTTCGTATTTCTTCACTATGTCGTGAAAAGGCCCCTGTATTGTGAACTATCTTGGAATATTATTTTTTGTGTTTTTGACCTGGACAAGAAGAACCCGCCCATGGTTCTCAACATCATTAGTTGTGATGTTTGCCAACTCTTGACGTCTACATGCACTATTAATACCGAATATTAATACAACCTGGAAAGAGATAAAAACAGCGATCAGCGTACAAAACACCTATATTGTAAAGAAATACGAAAGAGAAAGAAGTTAATAACAATAATTTAGTTTCAACCAATGGTTTCAACTGACCTTTGTTGCCAAATATCTGCAATCCGGAGCTTCTTTTAGGAACTTCTTGACATTGTCAGCCGAAAATACTTTCGACTTTTTACTCAGATGGCCACTTCAGCGTCTTTTTAGAAATGCCAGTTGCCAGCAAGTTGGAGTATGACTTGATATCAATACCATATGTTTTGTTTTCTCAGTGCTTTTTAGCATTGAATAGTAGCACCACAATGAGCTTGACTTATATTTTTGAGAAAGTTCCATGAAATAGGCTAAATACACACTTTCTGAAAATGAATTTGCATCTTTGCTTGTTTTCCATAAGATTTATTTATTTATTTATTAAAATCTTCCTTACAACTATCCTTACAGGAATGCTCCTAATGCGATAGCTCGGTCTCAAAATTAAATTTACTTATTTACAATATAAAACTATGATAAACCTTAAAAAAATAAAACTAGAACTAGGTACAAATATCAACATCTAATAATTTAAAATCATAGCTTCTGTACTACGTTGCCTAACTATAAGAACACAATATTTAAATTCTAAAACAACAACATTTAGCATAATCTAATCTTCATTATAACATAAAATAAACAACAGTATTTTTGCGAATTCACTCAAATAACATGTAAATACATCGATCTTGAAGTGAAGATCGTTAAAAACCCTAATTGCGCGGATCAATGGTGTTTTAGCGAGGAGGTTGGTCCTAGCAACCGGTCAGCAGCGGCGGACGGCGCCGCCTCCACACATAGCGGTCCGGTACACATAAACTCAGGCGCTGCAGCACTCCTGGGTTATGCTCAACGCCACGAACTAACCTAATTAAATACGAAACAAGCGTGAATTCCCGTCGCACCCTCATTTGGTTGTACCCGACCATACCGAGCACAAACAGGGTGGGGTACATCAACGGGTAAAACGGAAATACCCCATATAGCTTCCTGTATAGGTGGCGTGTGAATTTGTCCTGTACGCGTTCCAGCATTATCACGTACTTGGCCTCATGCGGAACCCATATGACAGCACTATGTTCCAAATGACTCCTTACTAGCGCGTCATATAGAACTCTTACTGAAGCGATATTAGTGAAGTGCCTTGTCTGCCTCAGAACAAATTATGAAATTTTGATACTTGTAAGTATCCATCGGTCGATTTTCGGGCAAGAGGCTTAGAGTAGCCTTTTTCGCTGCCTCTGAGACTTCTGGCGGTGTCGAATTAATAAATTCATCATAACTTGACGACATTTTCAAATAAAAACGCGGAATAATTTTTACTAGTTCACAAATTAGCGATGCGAGCGCATCAGTGCTTTTTTTCATGGCAAAGGCACAAAAAACAGCCAGTATTACTAATAAAGTAAATTAACATTTTTGTCTTTTTGTTACAGATAAATGGTTGTAATTTATTGTCAAAATTAATTAAATTAAAGAATTAAATGTTTGTTTATAATATTTCATCTCCCAAAGTTAATTTTATTCATAAAATGTTGACCACTTTTCTGACATAAAAACTCTTTGCTAAGATTTAAAAAAGTACCGTTCGTTTTAGACGGAGCATCTTGTTATACCGTGCAATTAACTTTACAATAACGCACAAGTACTTAATGAGATACAATACGATATTGAAATTTGTGAAATAAGAATAAGAATTATATTGACAGATTATGATTTGCATGCCCATGTGACGGCAGAATATGGAGAACTAACTTCTATGACAACATCTATGTAGCAATTTGTATACCCATGTTTGCAAAGAAATAAATGATTTGATTTCGAAAACTATCAAATTTCAAATCATACGCGATACGCGTATGATATGAATTTCGAATTTTTACAACTTTTTTTCTCTCCGTTCACTTAGTATACCCATTTTTTTGGAAAGTGATAAAAAGTCATCCTGTATGTATGGTTATACAACAATCAACATGAATGATGTAAACAAGATTTTGTAACAATATTTTGATTTAAAAGAGTGTCCATAGAGTTTCTTGCCCGTTCTTCTCCATAGAGATCTACGCTAGGGAATGGGCAACTACAGTACTTTCTCAAGTTATTATGTCTTGTGACTGGGACTGTAGTTTTGCTTTTTTGTATTTTTGACATTCAAAAGTGCCGTAATGGTCTATTTGAAATAAATGCTTTGAGTTTTTTATACAAGAGTGCAAAGTTGCTTTTTAACCGCGTGTTTTTAACAAATTAAAAAAGGTTGTATGATAAATTCAGCACCATGCATGGTGGTAGAAGTGAATAGGTTAAATGATGTTTTGAATTCACAAACTTAGTAAACACGATGTTCTAAATTCAATTTACTTTATCCTGTAGCGGATAAAAACGGCTTTTGCACTCAGACATCGAAGAGCAAAAATACTCTTTTCGAGATGGGGGATGAAAAATATATTATCCTATTATTTGCAGAGGGTTGTGGAATCCTGCTTATCAGAACTTCTACTAGTCTATAGGATTACCTATAGACATATTAATGGAGACGGAAAAATATTATGTAATATTACTACACGTGCCGTGATTCCACGTGAAAGGCTACCGTCGTTCCTAGAATTTATTGCAAATTCCTATTACTTGTGCAGCGCAGGAGCTTCTTCGTTTAAGAAATTTCCTAGATTCATGAACTTAGTTTGTGCAATCATGTAAGGTTTATTTCTAGTACTAAACTGAACGTCGAGTTAAACTCCTCTTTGTGGAACTCATTACATCGCTGTATTATATATTCTGATGTAATAATAAATAATAATATTGAATGCCTCTTTGGTCTAGTAGTCGCAAGCACGACTGCTGAGCACGAGATCCTCGGTCCTGGGTTTGATTCCCAGGTCGGGCAGTGTTATTGGGTTTTCCATCAGGAATTTCTCAGTAGCAGTCACGGAGTCTGGATTTGAGCCCGGTTGATGGTAATGGGCTGGCCTAGGGGGCCAGCCCATTACCATGCCATTACATTCGACTTAAACATAATTGGCGAAATGTGGGTATGCCTACTATTGGGTTCGTCTTTGCCTAACCCTTCGGGGGTTACAGGTGTGACGTTATGTTTAATATATTCGGCTTGGTGTGCATTACAGACTTGAACGGTCAACTGAGTAGATTATGATTATATAATAGTAGATTATGCACCAAGGGGATAAAGTAGTGGCTTATGTAGCGGGCGCCGTATTGAATCCCGAGCAAAACGAAGGATTCTAGCGTTAACTCCCGAGCGGAGCGAGGGAGTTTAGAGGTAAGACAAGAATCCTGAGTGCAGCGAGGGAATCAAGGTCGCCCAAGACGAAGGCACCTTTATCCCCGAGGTGAATACTCTACTTTCCACACCATCTACGAGACAATAAAAGCAGTAGTACTAGAATCAAAGTATTTATTAAAATAACAACAAATTAAACAACAACAATTTTATTTAAATATAAATAATAATAATAACAATATTATTATACAAAATAAAAATAAAATAATATTAATAATAATATAGTTATCATAATAATAATAAATAACAATATGATAATAATATTTAATAATAATAATTTATAATATTAATAATACAATAATAATAATTTATAATAATATAATAATTTCATATTTTAAAATTATTATTATATTAATTATTTTATATTATTATTTACTTATTATTATTATGTATTAACAATTATATTATTATTTATTAATATTACAATATTTTATCATAATGGAATGCATGGAATTAGTATGTACCTACTAGGTACCTATCGTAAATATTGGTATGCGATTTATGTTCCAAATTCAAATCACATTACTGACCAGCGGGTCATAATGAGATTCAGTACAATATTAATGCCCTGCTAGATAGACCTCAGGTCGTAAATGACTTACTTTAGGTTAGGTTTGCATGACATATAATTTGACACTGTCGAGCAGGTGGTGTGAAAAAGATGTAATATCAATTAATCGCTTGTAATTACCACTTGTTCTAATTGTTTAGCGATACCGCCTGAACCCTGGCCATCAGCACCGGTGTATTTCCTGACGGTTTAAAAACAGTCATAGTCAAACCGCTTCACAAAAAGAATTGCAAGGAGGATATAGCCAACTATAGACCGGTTGCATTAATTCCTGTGTTTTCCAAGGTGATAGAAAAGATTATATATGAATTAATCAATAACTTTCTGACAAAATACAACATAATATGTAATGAACTAGCAGGCTTTAGAAAAAATAAAATATTAATACAGCAATTTATGATTTTTTACACGAAATAATGATAAATGTTGATAATAAAACACCTATTTGTGCTATTTTCACAGACATGACGAAAGCTTTTGACTGTGTCAATCACGAGATTTTATTAAACAAGCTTAATAGCTACGGTCTAAGGGGAAATGTGCTAAATCTCATAGAATCCTACCTCAGTAACCGCACCCAATATACGGAGATTTCCAGAATTTGTCATAAATCTAAACGTGATCAAAAATATAAATCTGAAGGCAAAATTGTTAAATTCGGTGTACCGCAAGGTAGTGTATTGGGTCGCCCGCTATTTTTGCTATATATAAATGATCTGCCTCGTCAGATACCAAATCCAATGGTTCTATTTGCCGATGACAGCACAGCACTGATAAAATGTACAAATATTAACGATTATGAACAGGATATTAATACTAACCTTAGAAATATTATTGATTGGCTTGACAAAAACAACCTGGTAATAAACATACCTAAGACTAATGTGATGCATTTTCACCAACGTACAATTCCACCGAACGTCAATGTACAGTACAATGGACAAGTTATTAATCAAACACAGGTCGCGAAATTTTTAGGAATTCAAATCGACGATCAATTAACCTGGAAACCGCAAGCAGAGGAGGTGTGCAAAAAGTTAAGCAATGCGGCATATGTTCTTTTTAACCTGACGAAAAAAGTTGACATAAAGACTGCTTTAGTAGCATACCATGGTTTAGTCGCATCGGTCTTGAGGTTTGGAATAATTTTTTGGGGTAATTTCAGCTTAAGAGATAACATATTTAAAGCCCAGAAACGTTGTGTTAGAGCTATGTGTAGTCTTAAACCTAGAGATAGCTGTGAACCTCTGTTTAAGTCTTTGAAAATTCGTCGTTGAAAAGTCGTTGTATATTCTAGAAATGGCAATTTTTGTAAAAAAAATAAAGCATTATTTGCTAAGTTCTCGGATGCCAAGAAAGGTCCCGTGAGAAGTCAATACAAAAACCTCTTAATTACCGGTGGTTTTAAAACAGCACTACTGAGGAAGAGTGATTTCTGCATGGGTCCAATAATATTTAATAAACTACCAGACGGCATAAAAAATGACACTCTTAAACAATTTAAAAATAAACTCAAAGCGTTTTTGTTAGAGAAATGTTATTATTCAATAAGTGATTTTTTGAATGACCCTATGTGTGACAGTTCAATAATCCTATAGTTTTTTACATTACTTATGATACTTTGTTAAATTACTTTATTTGTAACTGTTGTAATCATTTTCTATTTCATAATACTCATATTATTCTTTTAATAATTTTTTGATGCAGAATTCTGTTATTGGTTATGTGATTATTTGTTTTATTTTTCTATTTTGATCCTGTGTTTGACATTCCAGCAATTTAATATTATTGACATTATTTGATACTTTGTGCTTAATAATTTATTGATACTGACATTATTTGATACTTTGTGCTTGATAATTTATTGATACTGACATTATTTAATACTTTGTCCTTGATAATTTATTGATACTGACATTATTTGATACTTTGTGCTTGATAATTTATTGATACTGACATTATTTGATACTTTGTGCTTGATAATTTATTGATACTGAAATTATTTGTTAAATTTTGCATGCCAAAACTCAGGCAGAATGTACCCGGCTCACTATATTTTCTAACAACTTTATTTTACAAATACCTACATTCTATGCGAATAAATGATTTGATTTGATTTGATAGTAAAGATCCACTAATAGCTTTATTTGTGATATCTCATCAAGCGGCGCTAACCAGCACGTGGTTCTACGATGACCTCTTAACTTCTAATATTCATATCATTTGTCATTAGTTGAACTATTCGCGGGAAGTTTATGACCCATGGAAACGTGTTGATGGCTGTCGCGGAGCGCGCACGTGACCTCGACGGGCCGTTACACCATCGTAAAACAATACTATAATATCAATGATACAACTCTTAAATGATCGCATACATTTATTATAGACGTAAAGTTTGTTTGTTTGGCTCGCGGTTAACCATAAATTCTTTCTTTATTTGCCAATATATTATTTCCTTTACTTCCAAATGCAGGTTGTGACGTATATTGTTCTGATGGCTATGACGACAGAGAGTATTTATTGGATTTCACTTTAACACAATTTATTTCACCCACGTGGATCATAATCATCATAAGTTAGCAACATTGATAAATCACACATACATTTAATGTGTTTTTTATTGACAATATTTGAATAAATAGGTGAATTATTATTGGCAATATCGATTGCTAGGCAACCGCCTACTTAGTCCCGTCGTAACAATTTTTCTGTCTGACGTCTCCTTCATCTAACATGGAACGGTTCGACAATGCTCAATAATAAGACTCGTATTTCATTCATTCTATGAAAATAATATTATATTTATTATCATTTGACACCGTCCCACACGAAAGCGCGTAAAGCTCTTTCATTCATTAAATATTTCGTGAATGTGTTCTACAAAAGACGTCCTTAACGACCCTAGTATTCGCTCAAGGTAAGATTTAACATCTCTTTACAAATTACGTGCTCTAGTCTCCAAGTTGTTAAAGGCAAAAATAAACTCACAGTACCTAAGCGAAGAATAGTCACCTAAATAAAATAGTCGCCAAGGAGAACGTGCCAATTAGCCGGTTACATCACTGCAGTGCTTCATATCCCTGTAAGTATGTGTGTTTGTAGTGCACACGAATTTATTCGGGCGATTTATTTAGAATAAATACGCAGGGATCACACTGCATTCCTAAAATTCCACGTGAGGACATGTAAATGCGGTCCTGAAAGCCGACGTTGATTAATACGTATGAAAATATACTTAGAATAGTTTGGTTTTCATAAAGTATGACTAATTTCATGACAACCTGATTTATGATCTGTCTGGCAAATCCTTCATATAGAAGTTCAACCCTGAAGTGTAGGTAGAGAGAGAAGCCTTTTGTTCCAATCCTACTTCCTACTAATATTACGAGTTCAAATGTGAAAGTTTGTGAGGATGTATGGATGTTTTTTACTCTTTATCGCAAAAACGCTGACCGGATTTGGATGAAAATTAGCACACAGATTGTTTATAACCTGGATTAACACATGGAATACTTTTTATTCCGGTAACACGATCCCGTGGAACAACTACCGAGCTCCAGGTCGGCGAAGCCGCGGGCATATAAGCTAGTTCATCATGCATATAAATCCTAGCGGTTTTTAATCTTGCAGGTACAGTTTTACATAATGAATTTTAACATAACGTAGCCGTTGTAAAAACTAGTAACAATATCCAATTTTAGCCTATTCATTCTTTCACACCCCAATGTTGAGATAATGATTGTTGATCTTATGCACCAATTCCAGTGGTACCACGGGTAAAACAAACTTTCCGTGGTACCACCTGGATCGCTTGGTAGTTACTACGGGATTTTAAAAAAAAAAAAAGTGCGGCTGTGGTGGCATTTTTTTTTAATGTATTAAGATGTCTTTCACAGAGGTGAATGAACATTGGGAATAAAATTTTCCGCCACAAGTGCTTGTTTCGAGTAAACGAAACTACTTGTTAGTAGCCACAATGTTTACTTTTTCGACTTTTCACTTTATGTCGCAATAAATGACATGAACACGTGTCACAGTGCAGGAGTACAAAGGAAACTTTTTAACGGTGGTGTGCTCGTTTGAAAGTTGATGAGTTAGGATTTACTGTGAGTTCTTCAGTACATTGTATACAAACTGCTGGACGCAGCTTAATTACCCGACTGCCCAAAAAACTTGCACAACAAAAACAGATCACTAGCAGTTTGTGATCACTAGCATAAGCTGATATATTTTTTTAAATTAAACTTTATCAAGAAAAAATCGTTGTTGTGTGTTTACTTTAAATGCCCCGTTTGAATATAAAAAAAAACTATATTTTTAAATAAATAATAAAAAGAAAAAGAAATCATAATTTAATCTACCTTAACAAAAAAGATTTCGACTTTTCAAAGTGATCGCAAACGTTTTTTTTTGTTGTTTGTTTGATGTGTGATGTGTTCTTTATTCCACTATAACTTCTAAACGCCTAAACCGATTTTGATGTGCGTGGTATCCTTAGAATCCTTGTGTTAGTTACCTCGGGTAACATAGGCTAGTAAAACATAAAAAAAGGATAAAAATAAAGTAGGATACTGTAATATGGGTATCAAATTAAAGGGCTCATCATGAGGAGGAAATCATCAAGGAACTATATTTTGTATTTTTTTCAAAATTTTAGGCTCAGTAGTTTCGAAGATCAGGGGGTAATGGTCAATTTTCGTCTTCTTCCATGAATAAAATCAAACTATTTATTTTACAATAATAACAAAAATATATTTGAGATCCTCATAACGACCCCTTTCATTTGATTTTGACACAGTAAGGTTTGCAAAACATTTTTTTTATTTTCTCATTTTTCCCCCGAAAATGATTTCTTTAAAAAAATAAATATTTACTTTGCACATCTGTGTTTGGGTCATAGGATTACACCATTCTACCAAATTTTACCTGATTTGGTCCAGTAGATAGTCATGGGCGTGCGCTACGAAGAGGCAATTAGACAAAGCCTACCCTAGCAACTGGGGCAATTATTATAACTAATGAACTATGTAATAAAATAACACTTTGTACAAAATATTAAAAAAAGTTCAAACTCCTGTTCGAATACTTAGAGCAATTTTTCGCGCCCGTGTTACGTAACCAACACTGTACTGGAAGTTGCTACGAAGCTCGACGCTCACCCGCCGGACGCATCTTATAGGCAAATAGTCTGCTGGCCTTCAACCCATTGATAAATTTACGCACACAGCGGCAAATTGGTGCATATTTTCGTGTGTATGAACTGCACACATGTATAGATTGCAGCCATTTTTGGGCGGTAACTCCTGCGAGTGTAGCTGGGCTATGATTGGCTGCTACAACACAAGGCCAGGATTCAAGGTGAATTTTCTTTAGCCCGCGTAATTTAAATTTCCGCGTAATTAATTTAAATAGGTTTTTTGCAATTTGCAGGCCAGTGCTGGGTGTATGTTGATTAAAATAATGATTCCTGGGGGTTATTGGCTCGTATTATTATTATAATAATTAATAATATTATTGATATTATATTTTTCTTCATGGGTGTCGTTTTCGTGGTTTTTGAGTTGGTTATAATGAAAATGAGGTCAAAATGAAAATCCAAGATGGCGCCGATGAAAATTTTCAGTTTTTTTTTCATGGGTGTCATTTTTGTGGTTTTTGTGGCCGCTGATGATGAAAATGAGGTCAAAATGAAAATCCAAGATGGCGCCGATGAAAATTTTCAGTTTTTTCTTCATGGGTGTCGTTTTCGAGGTTTTTGGGGTAGCTGATAATGAAAATGAGGTCAAAATGAAAATCCAAGATGGCGTCAACGAAAATTTTCAGTTTTTTCATCATGGGTGTCATTTTCGTGGTTTTTGTGGTCGCTGATGATGAAAATGAGGTCAAAATGAAAATCCAAGATGGCGCCGATGAAAATTTTCAGTGTTTTCTTCATGGGTGTCGTTTTCGAGGTTTTTGTGGTCGCTGATGATGAAAATGAGGTCAAAATGAAAATCCAAGATGGCGCCGACGAAAATTTTCAGTTTTTTCTTCATGGGTGTCATTTTCGTGGTTTTTGTGGTCGCTGATGATGAAAATGAGGTCAAAATGAAAATCCAAGATGGCGCCGATGAAAATTTTCAGTTTTTTCTTCATGGGTGTCGTTTTCGAGGTTTTTGGGGTCGCTGATAATGAAAATGAATTCAAAATGAAAATCCAAGATGGCGCCAACGAAAATTTTCAGCTTTTTCTTCATGGGTGTCATTTTCGTGGTTTTTGTGGTCGCTGATGATGAAAATGAGGTCAAAATGAAAATCCAAGATGGCGCCGACGAAAATTTTCAGTTTTTTCTTCATGGGTGTCATTTTCGTGGTTTTTGTGGTCGCTGATGATGAAAATGAGGTCAAAATGAAAATCCAAGATGGCGCCGATGAAAATTTTCAGTTTTTTCTTCATGGGTGTCGTTTTCGAAAATCAAGATGGCGCAGACGAAATTTTTTTTGCTATCATTATTTCGTGGCCTACCCTTCGTGGAATACCGCTGCACGCCACTGAGATACGGAGCAAATTGGCTGTGACAGACAGACGTACAGACAGACAGACGCACGAGTGATCCTATAAGGGTTCCGTTTTTTTTTAATTTTTGTACGGAACCCTAAAAACTAAAAAGAAAAAACCAAGAACAAATAATAAATTCTAATACGGAACATATCCCATTAAATAATCTGGACAAAAATCATTACATGTAGGGTCCCGAGTGTTGCAGTCATAAATTCCGTATTAGAATTTATTATTTGTAAGTACTTGTTTTTTTTTTCTTTTCAGTTTTTATTCAAAGTTTTAGTTACTTTTTATTTTACAAATAGGATTTGAACATTTATTTGTGTTTATAACATTAATTAATCGTACCTACAATGTATGTTTAGAACCATTTTCTAGGAAAAATGCAGGTGGTTGGAAAAGCATTTTGTCGTTTACAATTCTGAAATTCAGGCACTCAGACGTAAAAAGAAGCTCGTTTGTTAACTAATAGCATTCTGAAGTCTGTCTATGTATTTAAATGGAAAGCTTATCCTCTATTTACTCGCAATAAACAATCTAAATGGCAAAGTGTGAGAAAATTGCTATGCAAATGATCTGACTAAACTCGTGCCGTATTAGACCCTAGCAGCTGTCACGATAAGCGAAAGAAATAGCACTAGGTGGATATAAGTACAAACCGCGTAGGACTCAGCTAACCTTTAAAACAAAGGTAGCAAAACAATCAGACTTAGATTAGAGAGACTTGAATCTAACTGTAATGAAACTTGTTCAAAGAAAGTTCTAGAAAGTAAATAATACATGATGGAACGACGAGTTCTAAAAGTGTGCTAGCAACAATGAACCTCGTGTAGTTTCTTCACTTTATCTACTTAATATTTTCACACGTATCATATTAACAGTGCCAAAAAAGGGTTGTTGACCAAAGTTTCAGTAAAGATGTCCCACACGAGACAGTTCCGGAAGTACGTCTGCAGGAATACAAAGGATGTAGGGCAAATCATCGGGCGTCGGAGCCGTAGGCTGCTCCTACAGCAACCTTGAACTGCGCTTGACGAGTCGCGGCATTCCGTGTGGCGCCCAACAAATTAAGACAAACAGCTTAAGTTGTCGCGTGACACGGAGTATGTTTACCGTGTTTTTAAGTGGAATGCTCATTCATTCTCTAGAAACAACTAACTGGTAATTTTTAGATTTATGCAGAGGATAACCTGCCTGCCAATCTTATTCTATCAGAATTCACCGTAATTCAGATGTTACATGTATTAGACAAGGTATTAGAAGATAACATATAAATTATGAGGTGTAATTGTTTTAAAGGCCATTTTTACTGTGCTTTTTATGCCTGCTCATATCATTCGTTGTTGCAACTTTCGTCGCTGTGTAATTTGGCAGAGCATATTTCGAGATCACGTAGAGCACTCTTCCGTAACAGCACTAACAGCCTACCTACACAGTACCTACATACGTCAAAAATGCAGGCTTGCCTGTCACCGCTGATCATTCTGTTTCCTGTCTACTCCATGTCACGTAAGAAGCTGGCAACACGCCAGAGGAACGACCCGCGGACGCCGTGCGACGCGTTCGACGCTTGAACGTATTTCAACGCATCTCTCGCTAAAATAAGCGATTTCCTTTATTTGTACGCTATAAAATTAAATTAATGTGACGATTTTTTCGTCCATTATGTGCTTTCCTAACATAAACACTTTTAATACGCACACATTTTTATTTTCATGAGGTGAAATTGAAATAAAACAGAATGACAGTGGCAACTATTTCTTCTCAAGTCGTAAACCTCAAATAAAAGTTATTGTTTCCGATTACGCATTACCGAAAGAAGCTGCATAGTTTAGGTAGAAATGTTCGAAGAATTAATACATTTTCAATATTTTTTATAAAGCGTTAGAATCATTTAAAGTTACACCCACTCGATAAAATTTCAGTTTGGTATGTATTATATATACATCATCATCATCATCATCAGCCTATTAATGTTCCCACTGCTGGGACACTGCCTCCTCTCTATGAGAGGGAATGGGCTATAATCCACCACGCGGGCCCAGTGCAGATTGGTAGATGTCACATGTCTTCGATTTTTTGGTTGTAGGACATGCCGGTTTCCTCACAATGTTTTCCTTCACCGTTTTGAGAGTAGTGGTTATGAAATAAATACACAAAGTAATGCGCCTGCCTAGGTTCGAACCCACGACTTACTGTTCGTAAGTCGGGGCCGCCACCACTGGGCCACCAATGCTCTATGTCTGTATTATACAATAAACAATATAACAAATGAAACATTTCCGACCGATAAACAGTAACTTTGTAGTCTTAAATACTGATGTAACCCATTTAACTGACGATACCTAAGAAGCACCTAAATCTAAAAAAAATTACACTAGCTAAGAATTCAAGCATTATTCAGAAACAGCTAATCTCATTAAAATAGCTACTTGACAAACTACTACAAGTAGGTATTTGTAAGCAGTGTTAATGTCATTGAAATGTAAATACAATACCTGGAAAAGCCATTTTTCACAACGACACATAATGTCGCAGTGATTCAGACACTCGGTTCAAAACCGTGGGCGACGAATAATCCGATTTATTTTTACAACCTGACTTGATTCAATAAAAACGCTAATATTAGTAACTTTACACGTTTGTTCTTGTTACACTTTTTATTTTAAAACATATTTTCAAAATTTTAAGATCTTTTTGTTGAAGAAACATCCTCACACTTCTTAAATTACGGACGTATATAAAGTTCTTTAATGCTTGTTTGACAATGTGATGCCAAATGTAGGAACATGTTCACAATACGTCAAGTCTCATTTTACATACTGAAACAACATGCAGAAGCTGGAGAAAGAAGTACATTTTACATAAATTGTGGTTTATCAACATAAACAAGAGCTTTCGACGCGCAATATCGTCCTAAATAATATTGTTGCAAACAAGATCATTATCAGGCGGCACTATATCAAAGTGTATTATGGCTTAGGGATAAGACTTTATCACTTTATTATCAGCTGTTGTTTCACGAAACCAATAAATCGAAGCAAGCCATTCCTTGATAGCACATGCTTGTAGAGATTCTTGTAATAGAAACACACACGAACATTTATTTCGTAAGAATTAGTCAAGTTTGGAATTGACCCAAAAATGCGACATGGACTTTGCAAAATTCTTTTATAACTCGTCTTGTTTATTATTGGCCCTTAGAACACACGTCTTTGAGCTAAAATATTGACCTAATATAGGGTAGTTTACACAAATAGACAAACTTTCACGTTGCTAAATGATTGACTACACTTAGTTGATTAGCATTTCCTAAGAGCTTGCAGGCCGTCGTATGTTTTAGCAATACATATAATTTCAGCGGGTTATTCCCAAAGTACTCCATTTCCTTTGAACTACAAATATAAGAATCTCATACATTAATTCCCAAGTTACTCCAAGGAATTATTATTTAGAAATACTTGTCAATTTGTTCCCATTATGCTCCATAGATATCTGACATTATTCTCAAAGTACTCCACCGATTCAATTGCTATTTGTTTTTGTACAGTACAGTCAGCCCCAAAAGTTACAAGGAATCCTCTTGTTGATGTTGCCGTAGTAGGTGTGTTAATTAATTAATTGAATTGTATACTAAACATGTACGAGTAAAAGTCAACTTTAAACTGCTACGACGATTAAAGTGTGGACAATTTTTCTATTTACCAAAATGCCTAGTGTTTCAGCTTAGCGACTTCTAAATCTAAACGCTTAAGACATACACATGCATGGGGAATATAACTGACTATGACCGTATATCACTGCTAATGGGCATCAACATGACTGTAGTCACAATAACTGAAAATAGATCGCCTTTGAACAAAAGTGCTGCGATTTAAAGGGAATAAAAGAATATTCTAAATATGCTGTGGCGTGTGTGAGGAATTCATGATGCATATGATACTGGTTTGACTGTATTGTGAATCTGGCAATTATATTATATCTTCTTTTTCGTCGTCACACTCTTGGCAGAAGTCGTGGTCGTCACCAGGGGTGAGTGCAGCTTCACAAACCGTTGCCGTTCCTCCCGTACTGTGTATTTTCTTGTGCATTCGTGGAGTGGATCATTGAGTGTAGTTTTGACTAATTAATTAACTATGACTTATTAGCTAAGTATAGCGCGCTCACCAAACTGTCCATGATTGATAACCATGCAGCATACCCAACAACAAGCTGTAAGTACTATTGCGGTAGGAATATCAGTGAGTTTGATGGATTGATTACGCCTACAGTAATTCATCGATGGTCATAACACAAAGAGTTTCAGAAGTGACTTCATATTATTAGGTACATACATCCGGCGCATCACGGACTACAACCTCTGCAACCAAAGTTATTGATTGACTAATCTTTTTATTATATCTGCTGTGAAATATCCTTACATAGATCGTGCCAAAACGACAAGAAGTCGTTACATCATGGGGACTTTGAAAGCTAACATAAATTACGATGAACGTACGGATGTCAAATAAAAGTAACGAAAACATTTCGTCCAAGTGCTATCTGTGACCCACATACTAAACTTTAAGTGAAGCTACAACTCTATTTGCGCACGAACGAACCTTCTCCGAGAACATCAGCGAATGCCTTCATCCTTACACGTGTTCAGTACAAACTTTGTCGAGATCTCAACAAGAGCATAACTTTCAAACTATTATACCATACTCTTATATTGAGTTATCTGCGTTGTTTTATAATAGTTACTAAGTTAATATACATGATTTACCACAGCTCAGGGAATATTAAAAATAGACGGAAGTATCTGCCTATACCAATAAGCTATTTATTGTTGTGGTGTAAGGGTGCCGTTACACCCGGGGTTGCGGGACTGTTCGAAAGAGATACCGTGGCCCCGGAACACAAAGGGCGATGAAGGAACATGGATGGGTTTTAGTCAGTAAAAGTCTGACACTCCCTCCTGCTCCGCCCAGAGCAGGAGAAGTCATTTGATGATTTCGCATCAAAAAAAAAAAAAAAATGGTGCCGTTACACTATGTTCACCTCGACATGGATCCATAATATTTATATACTGTACCATATTCTCTTGTCATGCGGTAGACTATAGTGAACGTATAGTATGGATGTATTTTCGTCAAAAAACAGTTTTTTACAAACATAATTCACCAACAAGTTTGATATTAACTTAAATTTGACGGCACATTTGTTGCAGTTGCTGAGCGACTGGCTGCTGCGCTGCGTGTCCCGGGTTCGATTCCCGCATGGAACAAAAAGTATGGCGCCAGTAGTTGTTCCGGGTCTGACTGTTTGTATTTGTGAGTTTAAAGGTTTGTAAAAGCACTCCGTTACAGGAGAAATTCCTAGAGTGGAAAAAAACATATTTTTATCGACTAATAAGATTCTAATCGGTACACACAAGCTTTTGGCAGTCGCCACTGATCATAATAACAAATGGCGATCGTAAAATATATTCCTGCAAATGACTAAATATTAATCAGATGATTTATGTTCGACTCAAGCCACATGTTTAATGGCATTGTTCAAAACAACATAAAATAGGTGAACATGTTATTTGTGCCTTCTTAAACGTATTACAGGTTAGGCAGAGGTGTACACGACACTGACACGTATGTTTAAATCCCATGTAATAGGGGATGACCCTATTGAAATTAGCCGAGCACAAATCCATTCTCCAAGGCTGCTACTGAGAAATTCCTCATGGAAAAACCCAATCATAACAAGTCTGCCCTGGGAATCGAAAAGCAGGTTATTATTCTTTTCTGATTAATTTCGTTGCGGAATTCAAGACAGTTTTCAAAACAAATTGTTTTTCTGGGACTTCGTGGAGCTTCATTGTCTAGTCGCTTTTCTGGTGGTCGCCGCTGTTGATACTGGCTTTCAGAAGTTGCAGTGGTTTGGGAATAGTGTGGCAGGCTTGCCTCATGCTTATATAGCGGTCACGTTTGCGAACATAAACTTCTTTAATAAATATAATAATTACTTCATCACTTTTTATGTAAAAGACATAAGATTAATTTTGACAGATTGACAGATTAACAATAAATCCACTTTAAAGCTAGTATTAAAATAAGCGCCATCAGTGGTGTAGAAGCACCTTAACTTTGCTATCGAGATAAGATACGAACTGTTCATAATATCGATGACTATTTACAATAGTAATATAAACTACAACTGATATAAGTAACACTAGAGAGATTAATATTATATTAAAAGGGTTACGATGACCGGCGTCCCGGCGTGTAGCTACGGGTAACCCAAGCTACGGGTAACCGACATAATTTCCGAATAATCCAGTTTTTGGACTAGTTTGCCATCGGGATTTTGTTACTGTAGATTTATCATGACAAATAACCTTATTTGTAAGGTCAAAAGGTCTACCTAGCTAGACCTTATGTAGGCTGTCTCGTCTGAATAGGTACGCTTCATGGTATGTAATGTCACCTATCATGCCTATATTCTTCAAATGCTAGGCGGTAGTCGTACAGTCAACATCAAAAGTAGGTAAATGATTTCTGCACGAGCTTAATATAATGAATAGATAACATGTTGATTGAGTATGTTCAAGAATAATTAATGATTTAGAATTATTCGTGTCATTCATTCATAAATTAATACAAAGTAAAAGTGTTCATTCATACGTCATATTCACAAAACAGCACTGACGCTGACGCTCTCCAAAGCCAACATTTCGCCAACTCCCGACAAAAAAACAGAAAGCTCTGCTCCAAAAACAGACTAGCAACGTTTAAAATAATGTTACATTAGAACTCGACACCATCTTAGTCACTGACAACTGACACAAAGTCATTAACAACACGAAAACATCGTGACAGTCGCCAACACTTCGTAAATTGACAGAACGAACGAACTTACATAAATACACCGTAAAAAGAAATTTCATCTAGCTAAACGAAAATGTGTTAGTAAAAAATTAACTGTCAGAGTTTTTCATCAAGTTCTATAAATAATATTGGGACCAGGATGAGAACTGAAGGCCGAAATATTAAAATAACTTCCTTCATCCTGCAAGTGGGACAAAGACATTGTATGTACTCGTTACGGACGATGTTTACATTGATATTATGTACAAAACGGATGGTAAATTGTAATGGTTATAATGATTCACAAAACTACTTTATATTTCCTCTCTAACTGTACCGCGTGACTTCTATTATATTTATTAACTAGCTGTTGCCCACGGCTTCGCCCGCGTGAAGTTCGGTAACTGTCCCACAGGATCATACTAAAGGGATAAATAGTATCCTACATGTTAATCCGGGTTAAAAACTATCCATGTGCCAAATTTCATAATCATCACAATTATAATCATTACAACCACCATCACTATCACAATCACCATCATTATTACAATCACCATCACCATCACTATCACAATCACAATCACTATCACAATCACTATCACAATCACTATCACAATCACTATCACAATCACTATCACAATCACCATCAATGTCACAATCACCATCATTATCACAAACACCATCACTATCACTATCCCAATCACTATGACAATCACCATCACCATCACAATCACTATCACAATCACTATTACCATCATTATCACCAGCGCTATCACTATCACAATCACTATTACAATCACTTTTACAATCACCATTACAATCACCATCACCATCACTATCACAATTACCATCATCGTAATCAGAATCATTATCATCGTAATCATAATCATCATCATCACAATCATCATCATCACTATCACCATCATTATCATCGTTATCACACCATCATCATCACAATCATCATCATCATTATCACAATCATCATCATCGTAATCACAATCATCATCATCATTATCACAATCATCATCATCGTAATCACAATCATCACAATAAATCAACAATAACCCTTTATAGAAGTCGAATCCACCATTTTCTGGATCTCAAAATAAATGCCTTATTCGTAATCAGCACTGCTGACAATCTCGGAATCGACACCCATATTGATTTTTAGACCATTTCAACCCCAATGCACCCCAACAGGGGATGATGGTATTTCAGGTCCGCCACATTAAATCTTAAAATCGTTTTTTGTAATACACCCAACCCAATACACCATACAAACAATAACCATGACAAATGTTTACTCATTTATCGTTAGGAGTACTCCTATGAAGTTTCGAATAAAACATTCTAAATAATCTTGTTTCCCCATACAAACTTTCGACTCCCGTTTTAACCCCTTTTTTATTTTTTCGTGTGGTAAATCATCAAATGACTCCTCCCGCTCTGGGCGGAGCAGGAGGGAGTGCCCTTTGTATTCCGGGCCACGGTATCTCTTTCGAACAGTCCCGCAGCCCCGACAGGCATCGGCCCTTGTGGACTTCTTCTCTGGACTCTCTCTCGTCATGAGACGGACGGACGGCGAGCTAGCCCATAGCTCACCATCCACAGGATCGCGCCTACGGTGGCCTCCGTCGCCCGGGGCGTCTCCCGCGGCGGCTGGGACGTGAGGTTCTCTCCCTCTGACGTTCCGCCACCTCTTTCTCTAACATGACTGCTTCGCAGAAGAAGGCGAAGGCGTCCTATTCCGTCTCGCTCCGGACCATAAATTGAACCAGGGCCGGACGCAAGAGGTCGCCGCCGCCGATCGCCGCTTCGAGGACATGGCGGTGCTCCGCCCAAGAGGGACACACCTCCACAGTGTGCTCCACCGTGTCCTCCGGTCGATCCTCACAATGGTAGCACCCGGGCGTTTCCTCCCGCCCGATTCGGTGCAGAAACCTCCCGAAACAACCGTCCGGCCGTCCGTCCGGTGAGGACCTGCGTCAGGCGGAAGGTGAGGATGCCCTGGCGTCTCTCAAGCCACTCCTCAAAGAGGGGACTTATCGCCACTATTGTGGCGTACCCTGCACAGGGTTGCGACAGTCGCTCTCTCCATATCGCCATGAAATTTACTCCCTAAGGGGGTGAAACGGTGGGACCGTTTCACCCCCTAATAGTTAGAAGAGTACAAGTGATCCTAAGTTCTAAGAGGCTAGGCTAAGTCATTGAAGTTATAAAATTAAAATAAAAAACCGTAAAGAACTCCAGAGAGAAAAAGATGAGGTGCATTAGTATAAAGACGTTAGCAAAGTTAAAAGAAAAAGACATCAAAAAAAAAATTAAAAAGTGTTAAAGGAAAATATAAAAGTCTACGGAGAATTAAACATTTCTAAGAAGAGATAAATTAGAGAATATTGAGAGTGTGTTTAAAAGTTAGAACTCAAGTGTTTAAAAGAAATTAAGTGCTGAGAGAGCGCTCAAGAGTGAACTCAAGAGAGTGTTTAGGACTCGCATTCAAAAGTGTGAACTCAAGGGTTTAAGAGGAAAAGGAAGGAAAGAGGGGTCAGGTCAGAACCGCAACACCGCAGTCAGAAAACTCGGAGTAAATGTCAGGGCAGCTCCCGTAATACAGTAGTCGGTAAGCTCCGAGTAAAACGTCGTGAGGGTCTGAGTGCTGGAGCGAGTCCAAGAATGATTAAAAATTTAAGAGTAAGACAGAGAATGAAAACTGTGTTGGTGGTATAATTCGGAACTAAACATAAAGTTTGAGTGACAATATAAGTTTACTCCTGTTAAGTTTCGAATACAATAGTCTAACTAATCTTATGTCAACTTTGGACCCCCGTTTCAACCCCGGATGAATTTTGAAAAATCCTTTCTAAACCTCATAAGGAACCTATGTGCCAAATCTGGAATCTCTAGACCCAGTGGTTTGGGCTATAAGTTGATTTTCAGACATTGTCACCCCATTTTTCCATATTAGGGGTTGAATTCTGAAAAAAACTGAAACACAAATGTTTACTCATTTATCGATAGGAGTACTCCCCATGTAAACTTTGGACCCCCGTTTCCCCCTTAGGAGGTGAATTTTGAAAAATGTTCATTTCTTAGTGCACCCCTTATCCTCTTAAGGAACCTATGTGCCAAATTTGGAATCTATAGACCCAGCGGTTTGGGCTGTGTGTTGATATGTGAGTCAGTCAGTCAGTCAGTTTCTTCTTATAAATATTTAAGATTTTAGATTATTTGATTTACGATATTTTGTCAAATTTGTCATAATTACTTTTATTTCTAATACTTCTATAGTGCCTTCAAATTGATTTATTCTTCAACATCTGCCTCGCCTTTTCCTAACCGTGCTGGGGTCGGCTTCCTGTAGTCTTGCAGCTGAATACCAGTATTTTACATCAAGCGACTGCCTATCTGACCTACATAACGACCACTACCCAGGTAGTACCAACTTGATTTATTTATTGGCAAAAATTTTAGACATTTCCTGTGTTGCGAAACTAGAGAATTTACAACTAATTCGTGATTAGCCTAAGGTCTAATTTAAGAAGAAGAATCCCCAATGACCTCTCTTTAATCTACATGAGTAGGCACTAAGCAGGTACTACTCGTTTAAATTTTACACGTGGCGCAGGGACACCAAATAATTAAATAATTATAATAGAGCCTTATTAAAATAAAATTATTCAGAAACAGTTAGAACATAATCATTTTGTAGTAGAATAAGCGTTTGATTTATTTTTCGTTTGGCCCACTGAGTTTCGGCGCACATAACAAAATCCTGATCCCAAGCAATATGCTTTCTTCGTATTTAAAAATATTTTAGGTTCAAGCCCGTTACGTCATTTACAAAAGTGGGACAAAGATTTATATCGAGCAAATATATTTTGTGGGTGAAAACAAAGATAGAACAAAGTCAATTATGGTTATATTGGTTCTATAAATAAAGTATTGGAGTGTCAGGCTGATACCCAGCGCCCACTTGACGCCCGTGACTTTGCATACAATGACATTGCCACCGCCGTTAGGTAACTAGGCTCTTCAGAACGATCACGGTCTATTTCGGGCCAAAATTGTATTCGAATTCATAAAGTATTTTCAAACTGTTTCATTGGAATTGTGGAGTATCCTAACCTCTTACTTAACTGACTGAAGTCAATGAACGAGAAAATTGATAAAACCGAGCTTCGAGGGTCATTCCTTGGTTTAGAGTTGGATCCTAAACAATCGAGACTAAATTAATCAAAACAACTTAAGATTTTCATCGTTTGTCTACAAATTGTAGACCGCCCGACCGCCTAACTCGTTTGGTTTGTGAAGTAGTCGCAAGCAAAATTGCCCAGGATACGAACCTCCAATCAAGCAAAGTGTAATTGAGTTTTTGCTTTAGAAAATGTTCACTAGTGAAGTGGGGTTGGGTTTTTTGCCCATTTGATGTACATACATCTAGTAGGGAGCGAGCCTAGTAATACCACACATAGTTAAAACCAAATTAAGCTATCTCTCATTGTACGGGAAGCTTGTAAGTGTAAGTGAGGCCAGGTTATTCTGGGACTTTATAACTTGATGTGTCGCTGTGTGTACTCTGTCCAGCCATTTGGGGAGTAGGTATGAGTGAGATCTTAAAGTATACTTTATCGATTCCAACTACAATAAAGCTTTTGCGAAGCTTTGTCATCAGAGGCGCTAAACACAATTTTCTAATTATTAAATTTTGCTATAATCTCATTCTGTCAGCCAATTCAATTGAAAGTCAATATTTCAAATGCAACGCTCTTATAGACGCAAGCTTGTTTTATTTCATGAACAATGTCAAAATGTCATTGAACCCTATCGGGACGGCATAATTGACTTATCAAATTATACCAGGCGTTATCCCCAATTAACAGAATTGGTCCTTTAAACTTAAACTGTGAAAAGAAATCATGACTGAAATAATAACGAATCGCACCACATTTTTTTCAGTGTCTGTCTGTATCTGTATAACCAGACTAACAGTTGATTGGGTTTTAGGGTTCCATTGCCCTGTAGGGTTTGTTTAGCTTTTGAGGTATGGGATTTTTCTGGGAATCTGCAGCAGTAACTTTGCTTTTCATTTACATACAGGCTGAAAACAACCTCATCACGAAGCTGTCAACCAAGCATTCTGTACATCAAACTAAGTAACTTAACGCAAAAATGATCGCTGGGAAACTACTTTTTTTTTGAGGTGAAATATTATGTTTTGTGGTAGAACTCAATGTAACGCAATCAAAACATTGTGCTGATGGATGGATTGAATAGTACGGGGGTCGTGGAGGTATTTAAAAATTTTACATTAAAAACTTGTATTACAAAAAAACTTGTCGAAAAGATGGAACTTTGACCCCCAATATCCCCGTAACTAGAAGGTTCCCAGGACATGTTGTTCCATGGTCGGTATGGTGTAGAACAAAAAAATGATCGCAATGATGGGGAAAACAAGTGCCTTTCGGCTTCGTTGAGAGTTTTTTTACACCCATTATACATAGTCTTTTTTTAAATCTTTATTTAAGGGGACTCGGTCAACAATGACGATGTCGCCCCGTAATTCTAATTATACTATTTAACTCGTATGGCTAGATACATCTTAACTCTTCAAAATCTTATCTTAAATTCACACAATTTCCTGGCCTCTTCCGAAAGGGGAAAGGCCGTACCCCCAAGTGCCTGTCGCCGCTGAGCTTCATTCCGGACACACTCGAGCAAAACATGGTGAACATCCTCGATCGCGTTACACTCCGTACAATTAGGTGGGTCCGTTTTACCCATTAAATGTGAAAATTTATTTGATGGTATGTGCCCGGACCGAAGTCTCAGCAGTGTCACAATATATTGTCTATGGGCTTCCATCTCCTGGAACCATGGGCAACGAAATGGTCCTGCCTGTATAGTCCTGTACTATATGCCTTTGGTGAGCGACCTCTCATCAAAATATTCCTGCCACAAGTCTTTACAGATCTTTTTGACTGTCTGAACCTGATCTGTGTGTAACGGTAAACAAGTGTATGTGATCCCTTCCGATGAAGCTAATTTTGCTGTCTGATCTGACTATTGGCGGTGACATATTGGCATCAAGGGCAACGAAAAATCATTGCCTATGATGCCAATATGAGATGGAATCCACTGTAAAACTATAGACATATCAGTCATACGCAGCTCTAAAATGGTTTGGAGGATAACAAAGGCTATCGGGGAACCTCGAGAATTCGAGGGTAGCTCAGCCAGATACAATAAAGCACTCTTAGAGTCAGTTAGGACCACATTATACGTAGTTACTATGAAAACAAATTAATGTTTTGCTGTTGAGTGTAAATTGACCTGTGAATGTGCGTTAAAAAATTGTTATTTAAATATTGTTTGGGGCTACGGAACCCTTTGTGTGAGAGTCCGACCCGCACTTGGCCGGTTTTAAATTAGGAAAATCAATCAATAAAAAGAAAAAACAAACAGGAACACTAAGGAAACGATGGATGGATTGTGTGAGGAATGATAGGAAAGAAAAAGGTGTAAATTCGTCTTATTCATGTCTTGTACAAGATTGTGTGACGGTGGACAGAGAATGGAAAAAAAAAACATGTTGCGTTGACCCCGAAGGGCAGAAAGATGATGGTGAATCATTATGAAGAAAAATCACGGGCTCTGTGCGAAATAATAATAATAATTTATTTGCATCAGACACGATCCATAACTTAGTTCATAAACACACTCAAAATAATGTTACTTGGAATTCAAATAATCAGAGACACACCACACAATACTAAATTATACTAGACAAAATAAAATTTAAATTAATAATAATAAATATCGCTGGACATTACACACAGCGCCATCTAGTGCCACACTAAGCAACGAGGCTTGTGTCGTGGACACCAGATAGTTGATATACTACATAGATACTTTTTGTTTGTAAATACATACTTATTATACATATAAACATCCATGACTCGGAAACAAATTTCCATGCTCATCACACAAACATTTGCTCTCACCGGGATTCGAACCCGGGACCCTAAGAACGTAAGGCAGCCTCACTACCGCTGCGCCATACGGGTCGTCAATACAATATTTTCTTGTGAAATAAAATATAAAAGGTCATAATTAAAAAAAAAATAAGTCGATTTCAAAATCAAAATGATATATTAAAAATAAAATAAGTTAACTTCAAAATCAAAATATTAAAGAATTAAATCACACTAAATTATAAGCTAATTTAAATTCTGTGGTGATTATTTACAATTTTTACCTGCACCAGGTCAAAAAAAAAAATTACCTTTTGCCGGGAAAACATAACCAACATTCTGGAACGATGCTCCTGTCCTGAATCTGGATGTAAAGCTGATAGATTTGTGTCAAATCTAGTTTCAAAACGAGACTCAACATTGTAGTCACGGCCGAAACTGTTCTAGAATACCTTTTTATCTGCAAAAACATACAAACCATGCGAATTCTGATATGACTGATCGACAGAGCCGATTGCTTATACATTAATGTACATACATGTACCTATGCGCAATGGATTGAGTCAATGGATACAGTCAACGGAAGTTTACCACAAATGTCAGTCGTGCCAAGTCAATAAAGCTGGGTAACGATCATCTGCGTGCAATTATCTCGTGTTTAGACAGCCTCTGATCAACCTACACTCTGACATTTAGCAGCTCATTAAATGTCACAATTAGGAATTCAATATACCTTTTTGTAACATTTCGTTTTATGAACTTTCCAAAAAAAATACAAGCTTGTTAGTTGAAATCAGTGGAAAGTTTGGTTTATTATAATTGTTGCTCTACTTAGCGCCGCTCGAGTTACAAAGGTAAACAATACTGTGTCTACATGTCTTTTTTATCTACTCTTCTTTCGCAGGTATGCTGGAAGAGATTAATATAGAAATATGCGTCACCTTACGTCCATCTCAGTGCAATTAAATTTATCCGCGGGATAAAACCCAATTGCTTGAGGCGTTGAAGCATGTAATATACACACACCCCTTTTTTTTTTTTTTTTCGGATCGGACCTATCCATGTTCCTTCATCGCCCTTTGTGTTCCGGAGCCACGGTATCTCTTTCGAACAGTCCCGCAGCCCCGGCAGGCATCGGCCCTTGCGGACTCCTTCCTTTTTGCTGACTCTCTTTGAGGCGCGCGTGGAACACGAACGCGCCGTCGACACGGCCTGTCGTCATGAGACGGACGGACGACGAGCTAGCCCATAGCTCTCCGCACCCCTGCAGGTGCCTCGCGGGAAAAAGCGTGATGTTATGTTATCTGTTAAATAATCATCGAGAGAAAATATTTATAACAAATTCATATTTAAAGCATAACATCACGCCTGTAATCCTCGAAGGGCTAGGCAGAGGTGCAGTACCTAACAGTACACCCAGATTTCGCCAGTTATGTTTAAGTTCCATTTAATAGAGGGCGAGCTTGTCACTATCAAACTAGCACAAATCCAGACTCCGTGTGGAAATTCCTAATAGAAAAACACTTTGCCCGACCCGGGAATCAAACCCAGAAGACCACTAGACTAGACTCACTAGACCAGTGAGGCAGTAATATAAGGTCATAAATACAAACTTTGTAGGCCTTACATAACTTAACAACAGAACAACTTTACTATCTAATCACAATTGCTAATGAATATATAGTTAACCTTTTCAAATATGAATGCACCTGTAAAGGCTCTGGCGCTAATCGCTGTAGGCGTCCGATTGTTATTTTACAGCCCAAGTTGTCCCATTTCGTAGTAGGCGGCCTGGGGCCTAGCATCACCTAATCTCAGTGTGCGCAAGGGATGAAGATAGATGTCTGTCTCTTTTCCACACAGAGTAAAATCTATACAAAAACGGGTCTGCTTGCAATTTCAGAATAACAGCTTTTTACTGAATGTATATGAAAGTACATAATTATATACGGTACTTATATAATTATTATTCTTTTCTGTCTGTCTGTCAGTCAGTTTATTTCGGCTAATCTCCCTCTCCTCTCTCGAAACGGCTGGACCTATTTTGACGGGACTTTACTGGCAGATAGCTGATGACATAAGGAGTAACTTAGGTTAATTTCATTTTAGGGTTCCGTGTAAAAAAAATAAAAACCCTTAAAATTATTGTTATTATTTTATTGTTTCCTTTATTGATTCCATTATCTTATTTTATACATTTTTAAATATTTCTTTAAAAATACCAATTAGAAAAAAAACATTATTTTATAAATATAAAAATAGTGGTCCGACGGTGTCGGGAGCAGGGTTCAAGCTACCGAGTGGTTAGGGCTCCAGAGAAAGGAACCTCCTCACAATGCGGGCCGTATCGATGAGCATGTTTTTATTATTATAATAATAATTTGACGCGGACGAAAGTCGCGGGTGACAACTAGTAATTTTATAAGGGGGTGATACAGACTCTAGTTTCCAGTCCTTTGTTTCTTCTACACTTTGACCTGTGAACGTAAATGTTATGAAAGAGCAAGTAAAGTTCAGATCCCTTGCATAATCAGCCACGTAACTTCTTGCTAGGGGGATTTTATTTACCTCCAGATGAAAACGTTTCAAGGAAAAATCTGGTCAGCAAGGTGCTTTTCCACTTTATTTACCACCGGAAAGTCGCATTACTTGTCATTCTATGTTGTTGTTATGAAGAGATTCGTTTACTTAAAGGTCAATTCCAAGCATTTGTTAAACTCGTATATATTATTGAAAGGGTAACGAAAAACGTGACAACGAAATTAGAATAAAAAGCCCACGTGTTGTATATTCTGCCTTGGGATTTTCATTCGTATTAAAGCTACCTTTTGATACCAAATAATACACTCACATAACATTGAGGAGCTCGTGGCTAAATAATATGAGCCGCTCGGGTCGATCTTTATGTTAAGCCTTGCTTGCCTAGGTTGGTCTGTGGATGGGTGACTACCCATTTTTCCTCGTTGCCTCGGAAAGCTCGTTAAGCAGTTGGTCCCGGCTGTCATTCGTAAATCTTGACAGTCGTTACAGGTAGTCAATGGTTCAAAAAGTCTGACTACCAGTCTTACCAAGGGGTATCATCGTATTACCCAGTACTAACTGGGTTATGAAGGTCAGATAGACAATCGCTCCATGTAAAGTACTGGTATTCAGCTGCATCCAGTTAGACTGGAGGCCGACCCCAACATAGTTGGGAAAAGGCTAGGCAGGTGATGATGATGATAACATTACGCTTGTAATGCCCGAATGGTTTAGCAGAGATATACCTATAGCAAACGCGCCGTGTCAAATTTGTTTAAGTCACATGTAATAGAAGCCACGGCTCGCACAGACAATAGGCCATCAACAGACTCAGGGTTATAGAAAAAAAACAGATAGATGAACTTAATAAGACTTTACCGGACCTGAAAACTGAACCCAAGACCTTTGTGATCAACACAACTGCTTGCGACCGCTATACCGACGAGACAGTCAACGAAATAATGCTGAATTGAAATTGTGTCACGTCCATAGATATGTCACGTCTCTGTACAAGGAAAACATACTCGTATATGTTCATTGTCTATGTCGGGCATGTTATGACGGCCCACGCTCCTTGTATTTCATTTCGGGTCCCACTCATTACATTTCCCATAGACATAAATACGGCAGCTATTTCTCACAATGTAACCTTTGAAACTGAGCCTCTCTGGGATTTTTGCGCGAAAAGACATATGCGCGCATGGACTTTTGCGCGATTGGACTTTTGCGCGAACGGTAATATGTGCGGATGGACTTTTGCCCGAATGGACATTTGCGCGACTTTTTCATCATGGATGACGTTTTTATGGTTTTCGGGGTCGCTGATAACAAAAATGAGGTCAAAATGAAAATCCAAGATGGCGCCAATGAAAATTTTCAGTTGTTCCTTCATGGGTGTTGCTTCCTAACTTTGATGATGTAAAAACCAAAAATTTTCCTCGGCGCCATCTTGGAATTTAATTTTGACCTCATTTTCGTTATCAGCGACCCCGAAAACCATAACGACACCCATGATGAAAAAGTCGCGCAAAAGTTCAGACGCGCAAGTGTCTTGGCGCGCAAAAGTCCGATCGCGCAACGGTCCAATCGCGCAAAAGTCCATTCGCGCGTCTTTTGGTGCAAGTAGGTTCACGCAAGTGTCCTGATACCAGCCTCTGATTAAATTGTAACATTTTTATTAGAGAAGGTATAACATTCTGTTAATAAAAAGGAGTTTTTTATTTGGTAAGGACGGTTCATAAAAACTGTAAGCAAAGTTAATTCTAATTCTATAATAGAGAGAGTATAATCATAACATTTATCTTTGATAAAAAGGAACCTTTAAAATGTACAATATCTTTCTAGGTTAAATGATATTACCGGAGGAAATAGGCTTGAACTTTCATATTCCCAGTCGATTTTGTAATTTGTACAATTTTATTCGTATTTCTGAGTTTGCAGATGTAGGTTTATGGATCAAGGGATATCTAGGTCCTGAAAGTTACAGAATTCTGTCGTTACCGCTTTAGGGGCGTTTATCCTAAATCAGATGTTTAAAGTTTTGATCAAATGGATATTTTTAGGGTTCCGTACCTCAAAAGGAGGAAAAAGGAACACTTATAGGATCCGTTTGTTGTCCAGCTGTCTGCCTGTCTGCCCGTCTGTCTGCTCGTCTGTCTGTCCGTCTATCTGTCCATCTGTCTGTCCGTCTGTCTGTCCTTCTATGTGTCCGTTGACCTACTCATGAAAGGCAAGAAGCAATGTCTTACATACAGCACATGTAAGGGAAAAAATCTGAAAACCGTAAATATTTAGTTTAATAACAAAATACCTGTACAAGTTTGTACGAAATCCTCGGTGTGCGAGTGCAACTCACACTTGGCCGGTTTTTTGTATTTAAATACTTCTACATTCAAAGTATCTACAATTTGCCAATCTCGATGATCATACCAAATTTTAGTACCCTTTATGTCATCATGAAACCATGATTGGCAATCATTGTATATCTGCTGATTTATGATGATGTTAATTGATTTCAGATTTACCCATAAAATTATTTACACAGGACATAAAATGTTATAAAAATAAACGGACATTCGCGACGCAACACCTCATAAAGAAAATACCTGACGCACTGGTTTATTCCATTGCGGATCACCTTCCACAAATACCAATATATTTCAAAATTCCGAGCAAAAACACGGTCATTGATAAACAAGCTTTATTACTTGAGATTTGACGCGAACTCGTTCCTTTAACAATAAATAAGCGAATCTGGATATCCGGGATACGATGACGTTAATTGCCCGTGGGACTCACGCAATTTGTTGCTTATCGGAACCGTGTCAAACCAAGCCGAGATTGCGTGTAGGTAAACTATGTTACGACTACACTATCGAGGCTAGCGATCCTTACTGCAAACTTATATGTTACCAAACTAAATTGCTTCCAATATGGATCTTCTTGGACTTTATTGCTTCATAGAAAGTAGGAAATCTTGTTAACGTAAGTGAATCTAATAAGAATGAATTTGGGAACATCACAGTTTTGTGAACCATACTACACTTACCACTATATTGTTTGCACTTGTTAAAATATAAACTAACCACGTGTTTATATGCCTAAATTGAACAATGTTCTCCACCTTAGTATATAAGAAAATCTTGTGTACACTGACTTCGTAGCCAATCTGCTACGAGATACGAAGGTTCTAAGGCTACGCGCTACGACACGTAGGCAGAAAAATATTGTGCTACAAAGATTGCATCTCCTCTTTATTATTTCCATATAGAAAACTATTATGTATTTGAATTTGAACATAATATGTTAGCTCTATTCAGGGTCGTGGTAAAACAAGCATTGGTGCAAAACCTCGATTTTACTGGAATTTCAAATTGCATTGTTAGAGCTTCAAAAGCATTGTCGGTGAAACAGGATAGCACACAACACAATAGAACGGTTTCCCAGAATAGCCGATGAATTCCCTGCACAGTTAATTTTAATGAAATAAAAGATGCTTCTACAGTAATTGGATTTTCATTGGAAAACTATTTCTAGGTATTTAGTTGGAATACAAAAAAGGGGGGCGATGTTTTACACTGTTTCTTGCTGCAAATGTGTATTCATAGGAAGCAATTCCTATGGTTGCATGGTTCGATAAATTCTAGTGAAAAAAATAAGTTGACATTCTAACTTTATAAATAAACGCATTACAAAACAACTATACACCATGCATTCCAGGACATTAAGTTTGAGTGGGTGTCAGATTATAGCACAACTTTGTAAAAAACGTTCATGTAGCCTTCTGTCCACCCTCGGGTTCCGCCTACGTCTCGACACAACTACACAAATAAAATGTTTTCTTGTACACTTTTTCACACCACATTGCAATGGCCGAAAAGAGTTATTTACATTTAATAAATGATCTTTCATTTCTGGCAGGGCGTAGGAGGTAAAAATTAATAGAACGGAAAACAATGTTTTTTTATAATTATTGAGATAAATCCCTGTCCCCAAGGGAACCAATCACCAACGAGTGCTCAGCTTAGTCCTAGTAAAGGTAGCGGAACAGAAATATTCCGAGCAGCGGCCCCTCAACCCACGCGCGTCGCTTGTCAACAGAAAAATATTCCTTCACAACCTGTGCAGGTGACAAGCTCCCAAGGACGGTAGTACCTGAACAATACGGATGGAGATGAATGCTACCGCAACATTTCTTTGAGTAAGTAATCTAAGAAAAGAAATTTGCTTTCGTCACACAAATGTTAAGGACGGTGAAAAAAAAACATTTTATTTATAAAAGCTCAATGCAACAAGTAGTTCTAAAACCAAAACCCGACTACTGAATGAAGTAGGTTAAAATGTAGTACATGTTAGTTGGGCCTTAATAACGAATCGATGGAACATACGTAAATACAAACATACATACATACATCATCATCTGCCTAGCCTTTCCCCAACTACGTTGGGGTCGGCTTCCAGTCTAACCGGATGCAGCTGAATACCAGTATTTTACATGGAGCGACTGCCTACCTGACCTCCACAACTCTGTTAGTACTGGGTAATTCGATACCCCTTGGTACTGGTTGTCAAACTTTTTGAGCCACTGACTACCTGTAACGACTGTCAAAGATCTACAAATGACAGCCGGGACCAACTGCTTAACGTACTTTCCGAGGCACGGAGAAAACTCGGTATGTAATGGGTGGTCACCCATCCACGGACCAACCTAGGCAAGCACGGCTTAACCTAAAGATCGACCCAAGCGGCTGTTATTGTTTAGCCACGAGCTCCTCATACATACATACATAGACTGCTAAAATCATAACCCTTCCTTTTGGCTTTGACGTAGTCGGGAAAAAGACAACATTGTGACTTTTTTCCGTAAGTGTAAAATGTCAGAGGAAAACAAGATACAAGACTTCCACGGAAACATGTTATTGTTTTAGAATACTTCAGTTTTCCTATAATATTTGAGTTATTATATAAATTCCGGCTAATTTCCGTATAGTTGTTAATAGAAGTAAACACGAAGTGGCGACGGCGGTGAAGCGCCGCGCGCCCGCTTCGCTACTCACCATATTTCCCGGAACCGGTGCGTTATCGCTCCCCGCACTTGACTCACAACAGACTGACCTTGAAATGTTTTCATGATCATCGTTGTCTCATTTCAAAGAATCTTGGAAGGACTTGCCATATTAACCAACTACCCACAGATCGCGGTGACGCTTCATCATTGTCTATTTATACGCCTACGATAAAAAGAACTTTCCGTCGAGTTTAGCGTTTATTCCTAAATCAACATCTAAAATACGTGATCAAATTCTGATAAAGGACAACCGTAATGAGTATTTGTACAGAAAAGGGTATCAATGCTGAATAAGAATAGAATAAGAATATATGAATGAGTATTGAGAGAGGAAAACATATTCTAATGGACAGGTAGTTAGTTAAAAAAGTTGGAAAACATATTCAAATGGTTAGGCCATTAGAATATGTTTTCCAAATAACTCAAACAGAAATCAATAAATAATTAAATACCGCAATGCAGTTCGTTATTTACGACAGGTATCTATAGATCGTAGGTGGCTTAAGTATCCTCCATGTATTTGATGCCTTGTTTTCCGAGTTGATATTTCTAAAAAAAACATCTCCATATCAAAACCATCTCCATATCATATCGCTATATTTGCTGAGGAGAGCCTCAGCTAGACAGCATGGTAAACGATTTAGTGAGAGAGAGCAGCAAGGTTGGTTTATCGCTAAACGCCTCAAAAACAAAAATTATCACGAATGGTACTGTTCAAACCATCAGAGTGAGCGGAGAAAGCATCAAGTATGATACGGAATACATTTACCTAGGTCAGTCAATATCATTCCAAGATCGTACAAAAAATAAATAAACAGACGAATTGCAATTGCGTGGAAAAAGTACTGGACCTTGAAGGAAATTATGAAAAATAGAGATATAAACATTGAAATAAAAAGGAAACTGTATGATACAGTAATCCTACCATGCCTAACATATGGTTGCCAAACATGGTCGTTGAGGAAGATATATGAACACAAATTAGCCATACACCAATGGATAATGGAAGCATGAACAAGCAGAAGCATGTTAGGAATAAAACTATCAGATAAAATAAAAAACGAAAAACGATTAGATAGAAATCCAAAGTAACTGACATACACGAAAAAATAAGGAATTTAAAATGGAAATGGGCAGGCCATGTGTGCAGGATGACCAACGACAGATGGACCAAGAAACTGACAGAATGGGTACCAAGAGAAGGGCAAAGAAGTAGAGGTAGACCGAAAAAACGATGGGAGGACAAATTTAAGGAAAGATGTGGACCGGATTGGTGAAGACTGACTAGGGACAGAGACAACTGGAGGAAGCTGGGGGAAGCCTACGCCAAATAGGCGACTTCCACAAACTAAATAAAAGAAAAATACAGGAAAATGATAATTATATATTTTTTAATCAATAATGATATTAATTTATGCATAAAAATGGTAATTTATAACTTTTATTAAAAATGATATTAATTTAAAACTTATATTCAAAATTATACTAAATAATTATATTCATCAATTATTGTGATTATTTTTGAGAGTTTTGTTAAATAACTGATAAATTGTGGTAGAACGAAGGCTATTTTAATTTATTTATTTATTTTTACCTATAGATAGCCACGGGTAGAGGTTAGCTTTTGAACGCAAATGTTGCTTTACGAAATCATTATAATATAAGAATTCATCACAAATGTTGACTATCAACGTAGGTCGATGGTGAGTAAACCCACAGATCCTTGCAGTACTAAACTAACAGTTGATATTTCCCCGCAAACGTGTTCCCTTGATTATGTTCCTAACGTTTCCAGAAAATAACGTGATTTGATTAGTGCTGCAGCCTTTACGTGAGTAACTAGACATAAATGATACCTACTGCTATAATTTTAATATCTTGAGACAAACCGGTATAATCTTACTGCTATTTATAAATATGAAAGTTTGTGAGGATGTATGGATGTAAGAATGTTTGTTACACTTTCACGCAAAAACTTATGAAGGATTTAGATGAAATTTGGCAGATTTTATCCCGGTATGATCTCGTCGGACAATTAACAAACTCTATGCATAAAGCTAGTTTTAAATGGTTAGAGTACTGCTAGTCATGATTCGTGACAGGTAGCTACAGTCATAGTTATTATAATACGAATGTGTTTACTAACATGAATCGTTCAACACAACATAGTGTGGAGTTAACGCACTGGATAATTCACTGAGATTGTACCCTGTACAATTATTTCGCCTTGGGAGTACAACGCACTATGATTCGAACTCCGATCAATATTTTTTTAACTATATTTTACGTTCAACAAGCTCTTAAATGTCAATAGTCCCAGCCTTTGTATGCACGACGATAAGAATATTCAAATGAGGGTGTTTACACGTCATATATCAAGATTAATTCTAAATCTGCGATTAAAATCTTAAAGCGTTTACGTTGAGCTTTTCGAAAGGAAACAACATTTGGACAGATGAGTTTTGAACTAAACCTTTCATCGTCAATTACAGAACTATTATACAGTTTTTTATTGAACGTAATTTCATTCATGAGAACGTTGAAGGTCTTTCCTATCATAATGTTTGCAAGAAGAGGATAGTTTCGCGTGTTTTACGAATATTTTAAAGAAATGCTTGTGATTATTAAACGTTGTTATATCAAACGGATGCGTCGATCGTTTCATGCTATCACGTTGGAGACGTCACGCCTTGGGGCAGCCGGTGACATTGTGACCATTATTATGTTTAGCTTAGAAATGTTCATATCCTTAGTGACTCTTTGGGAAGGCGGCTAATTTCTTCAGATGCGTATAAGTATTCGAAATTATAATAAATGACGTACATCAGTTGTGACTTGAGTTTTGGGGCATATTTTAACTGGTCTTTATTTACGTCGTTAGTCTTAGCTTTTGGTTTTAAGAAACTAATGGGTTAATGGCGCAAATGCCTGATGACTTTGAATTAAAATCAAAGAAAAATTATAATAATGTTAAGACTGTGTGTTTTGATTAGACAGAGACAAAGTAAATAAAAAATAAACAAGGGCTTTCAAGGAAGCTTATTGATGAATACAAATATCAAACAGGAAAATCCAAATTGTTATTGTATGAAATATTCCTCATATCAACAACAACTACACTTAAAATCAATCGGCTGAAAATAGAACACTAAGACTTGTGTGTAGTGTGTGTGCATTCGTGATCCGTTCGGAATACTAACAAATAATGTAGTGATTGACATTTTTAGAGCAACATATTCTTAATTAAATCAATGATTGAGGTTTTATTTGATATTTTAAATTCAAATCAATAAGTTAAGCTTTTAATTATTTTTCATGAAGTTTTTCTAGCTTAGTTTAGCTATTCATCAGTTATACTCTAGATTCTAGTTAATAAATATATACATCAATTAAATAAATCTTCTTAAAATATAGCACTGCCATTCAACGTAGCAATACTGTCAGTTTTCTGGGCTCGTTTCCTAATGACAGCGAGGTGGAGGAGTACATAGATCCTGTTGTTTATTTAGTTAGTTAATTAATTTTAAATTAATTAGTCCTTTTTTGTAAAAATAAGTTAGTTATAATTGGCTTCCATTTTAAAAGTTGAAGTAACTTACCTGAAAACGTACACTGATTGTTATCGCACAAAGTTATAGAGATCTTTAACCGAAGTTTTAATACTTACTAACAGCAAAAGTTTTATCCGTCGATCGCTACAAGGTCTAGAGGACAACAGTTACTACGCTTTGAAATCCTTCTACAATATTAATATCGGAGGAACAATAAGCTACAAGTGGCCTCACGCCATGTACTTGTCAGTTTGAGTAGTTTTCTTATTGTCTGAGGTCATTATTCCGGTGTATTGCCTTTAGACCGATTTTCTCAAGTTATTTTCAACGAGCATCTCACTTTTGACGTATTGAACGAAACCTTAAAACAAAATGAATTATACGTACAATAACACAGTCATCGTACTTCTTGTGGGTCACGAAGGGTGCGTGGGCTCACTAACTCTGAACAGAAGTAGCACAAGACTTACATCCTAGATCCTACGTAATCCTTCTTTAGTAATAAAAAAGTTTTGTGGTCCGCCGGATTATATAAGGCCAGCAATATCCACTTGTATCTTAATACTTCGATCGCCAAACGGTCTGTGATGCGTAGAAACCAATCTTATTGTTTGTTGCCGCGGTCTATGAAACATCTGATGTTTACTCGCCTACATTCAAAATCAAACGTAACATTTAAACTGAGCCCATATCGCACATTTATTCAGCGAAAGTTTTACATGAGTCATCGATACTTGACAAGAAGATATATGTGCCAATAACAATAAAAATGGTTCGGAAATCCAATGTTGGCGCGGAGTATCCTTGAACTGGTTCCGTTTTACATGTGAAAGACTTTTGATAGCGATCTCACTACTTTTTTTAAAATATTTCCTCGTGAAACGATTTGTAAATGTTTGTTAATTGTGTCGTGCGACAAGTGAGATTTTAGTAGACCATTTTTCTTTGCAAAAAAAAATCTTCGAAAATTGCGCAGAAATAATTCGTTCAAATAAGAAAATTAAAAGTGCTGCTGATTGTTGAGTCTAAAAGTTCGTGTAATAAATTGTGTTTTGTGTTACAATTATCGCCCTAATAAATAGAGTTGTAACGATAATTCAGTTCTTTTGTTTTCTACTTTATAGGTTGGCGTTTTTATACACTCGTAAATTGTTTTATATTTATTGTAACAAGCATTAACATGGTTACTTGCAAAAACCGTCGTTTGTAATCGCGAACATTCATAAATTATATTGCAATATAATTGTTTTGAGCAATAACAACATGTGCAAGAAAATCTAGTTTTCTCCTTTTCAGTTTACGGTCGTATCTAGCAGTTGTACGTGAAAACAGAAAAGGCAGGATGTTGGTCTCCTTACTAATCCAGATAAATAGCTAATTATAATGAGAAACAGCTCCATCCTACTCCAATTAACACATTAATAAGACCAAAGCACCCGTATATGGCTTTGAACACATTAGGAATATGAGTAAGGAGCCATTAAGCCGTCAGATTAAAAGAATTTGGTCAAGTGTCACAGATGCAGGCGAGGAGATCAACGCTCTCATTGTGTCGGCATAAGGCAGTGACAGAGAAAATTAGGCTCTGAATTCCACCGATATTTTTGCATTTACGAAGAGCGCGGAGGGCGGGCGGCGTTGCTAGCTACCTACGTATATATAGGATGGCTTGGTGCGCGCCGCCCAGTCGCTCGTCGATGCTCTACCGTGCTCCACGTCGCTTTCAACTTCAGTGACTAAAGCATTACTTGAAAATAAAACAATTTCTTTTGCTATTCCATGGACAGTGAATTTCTAAACGTTAAGTGTTGTGTATAGACTGGTTGCTATTTCGTTCACTGTGTGGTGTTTGCCGGCAATTCAACCGACCTGTAGCTGTTGGTCCCGGGACGCCAATACTTTGGATCAGGTGAGCTTTCGTTCAACGTTTGTCTTCTTCACAGTACTGTAACGCATTGTGATCATGATGCATGTCATTTATTTACTAAGAATCCATTGATTTTCTGTGAGAATAGCCATTCCATTCATTGCAGTGATTGTGTGTGACTGTAATTATTTTACATGAATTCATTCGATGGAATAATGGTAATATTGATTAGATGTTGTCTAGACAAATCATTGCATAGTTTTCATGCTTGAACAGCATTTTAAATCTTTTTTATCGTGTGGTTAGTACCTAACCTGGTGTTAGGGTTTTTATGCCACCCATGGGCCTTTGACTTAGCTTTACATGCCGTCAAAAAATATCTCTTAGGCATGCTGGTTTCACGCACGATGTTTTCCTTCACCGAAGTAAGTGAATACGCACATGAATTGGAATATTCAGAGGACTAACTGCACTTTTAATAGATGTAACAACATTAAGATGTTAGTTTCATCCCAAAATGCAGACTGTTGCAATAATTCTGCACATATTTCGTAGATTTCATTTGTTCATTACCACTTAAGCTTTTGAGTGGGCTTATCTTTTTCATGATGCGTGTAAATTGATTAGACGAATCGTTAACATGTATGTTACACACATATTATGGCATTAAATGGAGATGATAAGCCTTATGACATTCATTCTTAATATTGCATTATGTATTATAGTATCTTCTAATGATTTTACTATTTACTGATTATTACAATTCAAAAGATCAAGAACAACGCAAAAGATGGTGTATCAAAACCTACGCCTTCTGAGCATGGTTCTTCTTCTTCATCGTGTGGTTAATGCCTAAACTGGTCTCTGAATTTTTATGTAGTCTATGGGCCACTGTCTTGGCTTTATATGCGCTCGAGAAATATCCTCACGATGTTTTCCTTCACCGAAGCAAGTGATAATTATACAATGTGCACATGGTAATAATGGTTAATGAATAACATGGGTATTGGTAATTTGGTACCCTCTCTTTTGCATTATTATCTTAATGTTATCAGGGTCATCATTGGGTCGACTTGAGACGTTTTCTCTTAGCGAGAACATTAATTTTACAGCATACATAGGTAGATTGGACATCCATGGATTAATTGCTCTTCTAGCCAGAGTTTTTAGATACTAATTGAAAGTACCGACTAATTTGCAGTCATCATAACAAGCGCGACTGTCGAGCTTGGCGTCCTGGGTTCGATTCCCAGGTCGGGCAAAACATTATTGGGTTTTTCCTTCAGGAATTTCTCTGTAGTAGCCACGGAGTCTGGATATATATGCCCGGTTGATGGCAATAGGCTCGCCCCTATTACATGGGACTTAAACATAACTGGCGAAATGTGGGTGTACTATTAGGTACCTACACTACTGCCTAACTCTTCGGGGATAACAGGCGTGATGTTATGTATGGAATTGAAATTATATATAAAACCTCACCTCACTGGATATTAACCAATTTAATTGGTATTTGGTACCGACATCATATTGCAGTAAACCTTTCTGCGAAACGTAGTTTATAAAAAAGGAATAAAGAGCTTTCAGAATGTCTCGGAAATCAATCAATTACTTGCAACGTGAAAGAGCTACAGAACGAATATTGAGTTCTGCTGCAGTTCAATTAAATTATTGAAAACGGGCGAAGGCTAAAATATTGAATTTTACGGTAAACATTTGTACTTGTTTTATGTATGTAACTGCAAACATTGTTGATTATGTTCTCTGATAGAATCATTGTAAAGAGCGATTTTTTGATGATTTGGTCAAATACTCTTCATACAATGATAAAAGATTACTGAAAACTTTAAATCTATACTAATATTATTAAGCTGCAGTGTTTGTCTGGTTGACCACTCTAATCTCAGGAACTACTGGTTCGAATTGATTGTAAGATAGCCCATTTACGAGTAAGGCTAAGGCGAAGGTTTATAATATCACACTACTACAAATAGGAGCGGAATATCAATGAAAAATATTGCGAAAACGGGGAAAATAAGATTTTTATAGTAATTTCACGCGGTGGAAGGTCGGGCAACAAGTTTTCATAATTTATTAGATAGTGTCAATAACAGTAAATACCTTCTATACCTAAGTCGGATCCCCTTAAAATACTACAATAGTACTTATTTTTAATACTGAGACTACTACCCTATTGTGCCCTGGTATGTTGTAGAGATACTTTTTTCAATTTTTATCACCTTCATTTGTGCTCCACCTGCAATTTTTTTTTTTAAATATTCAATTCTACTCTAAAACTTATCACACCCCACGTACCTACACAGCTTATATTCGTAAAGAAAACGTATTATAAGTCGGACAGGCAGTTTTCCTTGACAATAACATCATGCCTGCCATTAGATCCAACAAATACCTTTTAGTAAAAATGACGCTGGCTTCATTCAATTTATACGATTGCTACTGATTCATGAATGGATAACAGAAACATTCTAGTATCCATTGTGAACATCACAACTACTTAAGTTTATTTTTGTATCATCAAAGCTCATATTATAGTGACTTCAAAGGGAATATCTCTTCACACTAACGGACATTGTATTTTTAGGTTGGATACTGAAATGGTGTAAGGGAAAAAAGTATATTATATACTATTACTTAAGAAGAATAATAAATATGATAAGAAGACGGAAGACCGGAAGACGTTGCGTTGGAAGGCCTCCCACTAGGTGGACCGATGACCTGGTGAAGGTTGCGGAATCCGTTGGATGCGAGTCGCACGGGACCGGTCAATGTGATGACACTTGGGGGAGGCCTATGTCTAGCAGTGGACGTCTTTCGGCTGAAATGATGATGATGATGATGACTTAGTAATATTCCACACCTAGTAACAAAACTCGAGTACGTGTAACATATGACCAGTTATAGGATTATTCGGCCAGACCGTGTAATTAAATTCATCTTAATTAACAAACCCGTAGCCTCTGTTGCCGAGTGTCCTGCGAATTTTTCCGAGACCAGTAATTGGCTCGTCATAACAGAACCTTGAAAAAGAGCTGAAAAGCCAATTAAACATATAACGTCCCTACCGGTTGCCATCCAATTAAGAACGGGAACCATTTATTTTCATTGTGTTTAAAGCCGGACTAAATACACATGTCCACTTCAAATAATTGGATCGAGTAATTACCCCAAATATTTTGTTTCACATATAATTAAGATTAAATACAGCTGACATCCCATTTCCTTAGGTCAAAGTCGCCTTAATGAAGACTGGAGACTGAACACTTCCGGTCGAATCTGATCGATTCCGTACTTGACATTGCCAAATTTCAAAACGTTGTGATGCTCACTCACATAATTATAGTTCATCTTTACGTAGGCATACGCGAACATACATATTTTGCCTGTCCAACTAACGTCATCGGTCACTATCGTTCATTCTCACGTGAATGAGAAGTTTCGTGGAAAGCGTGTAATGTGGAAAAATAATGAATCAAAGCAGTCCACTCGTGGCTGATTCTAAATTCAAATCAAGCTTACAGATCTCTTTAGAAAAGGAGATTTGTGTAGACATTGATCTGATTAAAAATATCTCCTCGTACATCGTTAGCACAATGTTGCAACGATAATGCCCAAACTGTTGGTGTACTTGACCCAATAATATTTTGTTCAATGTAAACGGTAACAGCTGTAACGATCAATTGCGAAACCATTATTGTTAAACACACTGAAAAGTTCAATGTTAACCGAAAAAGTTTATTTATTCAAACGCGGTACCGTTAAAATGAAAACAGATGAATTGGAAATAACGCATTACGATCTTCACAAACTTTAAACTTGACCCAGTTATCGTTTTAACAATACTACTTTTAACCCAGTTATGAATGTTGCACAACGTCTGGCGACTTGCATATGTTACCGTCAAACTGTTAATTGGGCTAACGAGGAGTTTCGAGTATCGCTTGATCATTTTTGTAATGTCGTCCTTCGCCTACATAGGTAACTAGCGATCGCGCCGCATACCTCGTATGTTTTCGGAAGCCTTTCAGCTTCAAAATAAAGTAATGGACGATTCAGTCTTTAAATAATTCAGTAATATACGAGTAGCTTGTGGAATTTTACAATAAATCCGGCACGAATTGATCACGCCTTCCTCTACCTATTCAGAAGCACGTAGCAACAGACGTGTTTATTTATGATAAAATATACAGTGTTCGTTGAGCACAAGTGGGATTAATATTTTTCCACAACACATGGAAAAAATACACTATTAGAACTCGTATAATATAATTCCATCTGCACAATTTCACTAGAATACTATTATTGAAATTGTTCAAAGCTTATCGAATTAATCACGTAAACTGGTCATAGAGGATAATTTGTTACAGCATCTTTACTCTTTCTACACAAGTAAAATATGATTTGTTGCTTTCAGTAAATGATGAACGCGTAAAAGGTTTTAATTTTACGTTGATTGATTTGTAACGTGTGTGTGAAATAATGGAAGCACTTTCAGTAAAGCAATTCTCGTAAAAATAATCAAATGATAGACAAAGTAAATAAATACAGTTCGTTAATCATCAAAGGATTCGAAAGCAGGCGTTTAGTAATACGGTCCGATACCTGGTAAATAATTAGAAAATATCAGCCTAATTGTTTTCGAGATAAAGTTCAGATTAGTAGTTTAATATCTAGTGTATGTGTGTGTTTTTGGTGGAACGGTTCACTCGTAAATCTCTTAGTATTAGTACAGACGGATTACGGTGCAATTACACTCTGCAGGGTTTTATTAAGATTATAAATATAAATCGTTGAACATCTCAATAATGTGCCCACTCTAAGTTCTTAAGGAGCACTGACATCGCCCATTCGAGAAAGGTCAAGTTTTATGTTTTAAGGCATTTCTAGAAAACCATCGTTTAACATTATACGTTGGTTGTTTAAAATATTGAAAATATCAGGATTTAGTATGTAATAAAGCTAGAAACTCTATGTTCCAACCAGTAAACAGCTTCATACATGCAAAAATATTTATGTTCCGCTCGGATATGAATAATAATATTGTAATATTCGAAATCATAATGCTGTGGATTACTCAACTTATATGCAGGATGGAGTGGGTATTTCAAACAACAAAGGGAAATTTTCTGAGTTATTTTCTGTTTTGCAGCTCTGAAAGTTACACTTTAGAGGACAGTTGTTGACTGCACCCATACATAAAACATGAGACTAGTTCTGCGTTGATCGGACACGTGTAACGCAGCTATTATTTGTAACTTCAGCACGCGAGCCACGCTTGGAACGAAAAAAATGTTTGTGACGGACATTGCGAACGCAAAAAAGCGGCACGTTTTCAGCGCCGCTCCCTTCTCATCTAAATAAAGCAAAATTTTACAGTTTATTCAACATAAAAAGCCAAGTTAACTATTTAATATGAACCAAATATATGTTGCAATATAAGCAGCCACTCAGCACATAGATCGAAAATGCGGTCTCTTTGATCAGATCGCAGTTTTCAATACCAATATGAGCTTATAACTTGAATAAAACTATGTCAGCGGCTCCTTTAGGTCTCAACTCAGGTAAGCGTGCCACGATGCTGGATGACCCGGTCACAGGTCCGTGCGGGTCAGGAGAGGGTCACCGAGATCCTGGGGCCGTGCTCGTTACCGGGCATGAACACGCTACCATATTACACGAGATAAAACGGGAACTAAGACAAAAAAATAAAGTTTAATTTTGTTTCGAAGTTAATTCATAACGAATTAAAGAGTCCTTCAAACATTTAAGGATAATAACGACTCATACAAAATAGCAAATCTTATTTACATTTTCCTGTATCACAGCTTCTTTGAGTGTCGATCAAAGTCGTTTTGATTTTTTTAATGTTTTTACAGTTCAACGAACGACCTTTTAAATGACTTGTTTGTGACGGTCTCTGATCGCATACAATTTAACTTCAAAACACAGTAATCACAATGTTGCTAAACACAGAACAATATACTACAAAACAATGCAGGTGGGGTGGGGCACACGTGTAAGTGAGAAATCAATCTGTTTATTTTAACACCAAAAACAATTGGTTCGTATTCCAGTTGCGCATTCACTCGGCTATTTTTATTTATTTGAATAGAATTTTATTCAGGAATTTGACCTACCTTTCAGTGTAAATGACGACGCGCTGGCAAGATTTTATTGCAAATAGCATGAGCTTTTTCGTTTTATAAAATACTGTTTAGATTACAAAATACTAAAAGCACGGTTCATAAGAAAATCCCCAAAACCTATAAAAAGGATCATCAATGTACACTAATCGTTTCAACATTAATGGATGCTCGTTTTAGAGAGCTAACAAACCTATTTGGCCGAAATACTCCACGTCGAACCAACGACATAGAAGTCAACGGCCTCATCAAGAGACAAATGCAGAGGTATTACACTGTATACGATCATCCGTAACTGTAGAATCCCTGAGGCACCAAATTGATTAAGCCACCATTTTATTTACTTTTCCAATCGTTTAGAGGTACACTTTTACAGATGCGTGCTACGCCGTAGCATACCTGTGCTACGGCGTAGTAATTTTGAGGACAGATTTATAGGTTTATATTTCAGTCAGATAAATTTTACTTTGTTCATTACCTTTTATTTTGTTCACAAAGCATCTACCATTGTACGTTTTCATACATTCATATAATGCTGGATATTCCTCGCACGTGTGGACAGGACAGGGTAAATATGTTTCAATGGCAACAACCGTAAACATAGCAATTGTTCTAATTATTTTATTTATATGACCTGCGCAATATTACTAGCTAGCATTGTAAATGTAAGAACGTTACAAAATGGTTACAAAAACGTCCGCTGGTACTCATTTCTTACGGAAATGATGTTATCTCACCGAAAATATTCCTCTCCTATTTCAAGAACTCGGTCATGAAAATATTAGCGTAAAGAAAATATTTTTATGAAAAATGGAACTTGGTTTTGACATTATCTCATTTGATGGTAGGCTAGATAACCAGCCCAGACGGAGCAGACGTACCCTGAATGTACTCGTTATGACTCAACGAGATCTTACGAATCTGCCCTACATTACAAACTTTGGCTGAAGTTTCCACCTATATACCTGCGCATATAAATAGAGCACTTTCATCTCTCATAATTCTGAACACCTCATTTATATTCCCTAAAGTACTCAGTACTTGGTACCCAGTACTTGGTACTTGCCCAGAACGAGAACAATGAATAAATAATTTGAGTCATGAACTGGTATTTGAGCTGAAACTCGTTCACTAGGTTTATTATCGAGTTGTTTGTTGTTGTTGCCTGATATACCACGAAGTGGCCAATCAAATCGTAAAATTAAATGCCCAGCTTTGTGGCAGAAACAACATCTCTTTACTTTTATGTTCAAAAATTAGGTCTGTTTGCACATGATTGAACTAGAATGTGAACACATAACTTTTGTTACTTTTCACCGTGAAACAATAAACTAAACTAACTGTGTAAGATAATACGTAAACGTACTCAAGTGCCCAACAGGCTTCACGTGTGAAGTTTCGTCCTTCTACGCTTCTAGCCAAGGACTCGACCTTGAGTAAATCACAATGACTTGTCAATCCCTTGTTTCTTAGCGAAGCTATTTATCATAGTCGACATCAGTTTCACCAGCTGCAGAGGTCCTTGGCAGACAACCTTCTAACAGGGAAATTAATAGCCGTAATCCTCGTGAGCTGGCGATTTATACCCAAGGTCATGTCCTTTGGTCGGGTCCCGCGGGTAGCGCGACCTTATATTGATACCGGTACATGCACCATTTGGCGGTGAAGGTCGCAAGGCTATACGTCATCTCAAGGACTCCTGTAAATGTGTTACATAACATCGGTGAAGTGCTTGATCAAGTTGCAAGGCTTTTATGAGTATGATTTATGACTTTCCGAAACCTATAGGAGTAGTCGGGCTTTACTACATATATTATTCATCATCAATTACCTAGCCTTTTGCCAACTATGTTGGGGTCGGCTTCCAGTCTAACCGGATGCAGCTGAATACTACTATTTTACATGGAGCGACTTCCTATCTGACCTCCACAACACAGTAGTACTAGGTAATACGAATACTACATATGTACCTACATTATTAAAGGCACATAAAGTTTAACTGCTACGGAAATAACTTTATTAACTTTTCGTCCTGACGAATTTGAAACCACTATATTAGATTTAATTAAACCATGTATTTAGTCTTGCAATGACTTAGGAGCGTGATATTTGAAAGTGTTAGCGTTACATCCCACACATTTGGCTGTAAGTCTGCAGGGCACAGAATGGGCACGTGGGTAGAGCTCCCACTGAACCCACTTTCTAAATTGATTGTCTGTGTTTTCATAGTGTGAAATTCGTGTATTAATAGAATATAGTGCTTAGTGAATACAAAAGATTTCCGTCGCCTATTTATAGCTTACTCTATCGATACCGGTGGGAGTTGTCGGAAATGGCTGTCTGTGGTTTGTGGTTTCAGCAATATCTTTGCGCTATTGTAAACTGGACCTGGAGCAGAACATTTACGCAACGCCCATGATCGGTTTAGCTCTTGCAGAATATCTACAAAGTTTCTGATAGTTTACTTCTTAAATTCACTGGCAATAATGAAAACATTTCCAAACACCAATACCTCGATCCTCCCATCATGGGAGAGGCTTATGTCCAGCAGTGGACGTTATGGGCTGTTGTTGTTGTTGTTGTAATACCTCAATACTCCTTTCGAAATTCGAGAAAAATGTCACGTTAATATGGTAATAAATATAACATTGCAAAACCAATATTGGAGACCTTCACAGTGGGTGAGAACAAAGTCAGCAAGCTGATATCAATTTTCCATACTGTTGGATAGTAAACAACGCGACCAAACACTCGCCCACGGAAAGCGGTTTTTGATAAAACTCATAACTTTCTGCGGAAAAATACATTGAGTTTATTGCAGAAGCTTATCTTCATGACAACTCCACGCGACAAGCAACTAGCCTAATTCAAATTATGTAGCAACACTCACATTTTATCGCAGCTTAAAATTAACCTGGTATTGCTAATAAACTGCACATATTATCTTCTACCAAGAACAGAACGAATGCCAGGTAGGTATGTTTCCATTGCGCACTTGGTATCTTTCAAGTTTTTCGCAATCCTCTTATTGATGTAGGTTTATCAGTAATGTATATTCTTGTTGATCATTAGTGAATGTATTTTTTACTTTATAGACCAGATTAAAATAAATATGATTGAGTTTCCATATTAAAAATTCTTGCAATGTTCCGCATCCCAATTATTTTTAAATTAACTACTTACAGAAATTATTTATAAAACACGGAAAGTTTATTTAAAACTGGATATTTCTTTTGGCACCACGACGCGACTGAACGATATTATTTGGCGCCAGATGTAAATAAAAATGGCGACGTGTCGCCACTGATACATTAATCTGGGTGAGGTATCAAAAATTGAAAATGCCACGTTCTTCAAAAGCGTGGGCCTATGTTTTCTCACGTCGGGATGCGTTTTCTTTTGATACTAGAATAATATGTTATTTATGTATTTCCATTAGTATATTTAAAAGATAATTGCATCGTTCAAGAAATCTGATACCTACGAGTGTTCATCATATTATTCAATATATTGTACCAATTTTTTATTAAAAAAACACTACATTATTCGTATGTACATTAAAATTGTGTCACAAATTGAACAGTTTTGTTTTTAAGTAATAAAAATAAAGTTATATAAACTCGAGGAAAATGGACATTGTAAACAATCGTAAGCTTTAAACGTGGTCGGTGAGGTGGCAGGCGTCACAAACATAACATCAAGTGCGTGTTGATGGTAAACTTTATTCAATGAAGCATGCTACGTCACTGCGTGTTGTTTACGATACCTACGAACATAGACACCGCTGACGTTGATAACACCTGCTCATCGCTCATCTAACATACACTAGACATGCATGTGTTACATTTTAACGCGTGTGTAAAAATTACACGATACTTTCAAAATTCTAAAAGTAATCCACCTCAAAATAAACTCTTAAACAAATAATGCAGTTTCTTGCCAAAATTAATATATGAATATTTTAAAGATCTCCCTTGTTTATTATTCGATCTAAAAATAATAATCAGCAAAGAGCGAATATCAAAACATGTTCGCGATGAATTTATATAACTAATAGGTGAATGTTTTTGTTTTCAATTCCGTATTGTTGTCAACACAGTAGTGCGTTTGATTGGACATCGCGGTGCGTTCTAGGGTTATTCAACCAGCCGGTGGGCATAGCGGCGGACTGACGCATAGCGGCGAACCCGCTCTATAAATAATTCTGAACATGTCGCGCGTTTTTGTTATACGCAGTTCCATTTTGTCCTCCCTGAGTTCAAATAAACAACAGGGTTGTTTTGCAATCACACTGCTAGGACCCAATTAAAAGGTTGTACTTCTTTTCAAGGTCAACAAATAAAACGAAGAACGGCGTAGAATCCGCAATTTGTGTTTTGCGTTTTATTTACCGACCTTTCTTTTGTTTGCTGGTCAACTGAAATCTTTGGCAGAGATTAGAATTCAGTGTTGTGTAAGAAAGCTGTTGAAAACAATGTTTCCTGTCATTTTTCAAACGTCAGTGACCATCTTTTTAATTGAAGGCAGAGATGAGTCAAAGGAGTTCTTTAAATCTTGCATGAAATCTAATCTAATCTTAAACAAGTGTGCGCTGACGTGCTCTACGGTCATTAGCTGCCGGACGTCATAGAGCGGCGCGGCGCGCGACGTAGTGCGGCGTAGTGCGTCCGTACTGAATGAAACTGAAGCTCGCCAACTACCCGCCGCGTGAGCTTATCTTACCGTGATAAAGCGCTGGAACCGACTCAAATGATCATTAACACGAATTTTGTAGGATAAAGGTTATCACGTGGGAGAACATAATAACAGGGTTGATCTTATAACGAGAAGAAGTATTAAGTTTCTTCTTTCACTTTAGTTTGTAAGTGGTTCTACAACTCACCGGACTCGTGGATATAACATGCTTGAAGTTTTTGTTGCTAACTGTTTTATTAAATATTTCTTTGTATTGTTTCAGATCAGACGCAGATCGCCAAGCATGAAGGACGAGCGTGCCAGTATGCCGCGCATCCGCATAGCCGTCATTGGCAGCTCTCGAGTTGGCAAGTCCGGTAAGCAAATATGACATCAACGAAACGTGCTTCATGTACCTAACATTTTAATAGAGATATAAAAAAACTTTTATTTTTTGGGACGGGAAAATATCAACGTATCAACTGCTTTAACTGTAGCGACCCAGATATCTGAGAGTGCCTGTCATCATTTGACGGATTTCGTTTTCCGCGAAATCATAATTCCGATATTTTTCGCTTACTTGGGTGAAACTTAATTCTTTACTTTTCCATTTTAAATTTAAAAACATTGTACGAAACCCAATATTCTTTCAAAATTTCCCTAGGGTAGAGAAAAATGTTAAAATAAAAACAACTGACATAAATGAATTGACAGGTACTTACTTACCTACTTTTTGTTTAAAAAAAACAACAGTATATTTATTTCATTTAGTTAACCTCATTTCTACGTTAAATTTCGAAGCTCTTGACACTTCAAAAACACAGCGAAGTACTAACATTAAACAATAAACAAAACTTCAATTACAGCAGATACCTTGACCGAATATGTTCAGGTCTCCGACCTAGATGACGTTACATAAGCCGAGCTGGGCAACAGCCCGCTGACCTATTCTCCTTGGTGATGTAACACGAACATGTTTTACTAATACATCAATGTGTTACTGAATACATTTGCAGCCACTCACAAACGCTGTACCAAGAAACTGCGACTGAATTTCTGATTTTCCAAACATTTGCATACTACCAAATGGGAGAAACAGTTGCAGAATCTCTTGCAGTCAAACAAATCCTAGTTGGTTTCGTAGAAAAGTTATATTTACGGGTAAAATAATTGAAACCAATTTGATTTATTAACAATTTCATATCTTTGTTACAGCTCTCATCGTTCGGTATCTAACCAGGAGATACATCGGAGAGTATCACTCCAACACAGGTTGGTTACATTCCCCATTTATCACAAGATAGCACTGGGTAGGTTGTATCCTTCAGAATGCTTATATTACGCCTTGGTTTCAGATCTCCTCTATAAACAAACGGTGCCGATAAACGGCACTCCAGTGGACCTGGAAGTGATCGATGTATCCGGTTCCGATAAATTCCCAGCTGAGCAGGTAAATAAATATCTCATTCACAAGTTTTTTTTTTCAAAGTCTGGCTCTCAATAAATCACACACATTAAAATATTTTTAAATCATGTGCATAGTGTTTTTAAGAATATTTACGTATAGTTATTGACCCTCTGCCGCTATGACTAACATAGTTTTATGGTTGTGATCATAACACGAACCATCGTAAACTTTAACCTTCGCTTTGACCAAAGCACAGTATACTCAGTTTCAAAGGTACCCTAAAATAACACGTGCACTGAGGATTACCCAGTAGCTGGCTAGTATATGAATAGGTTAATACCCCGGGACCTTGCCCATTGCCCACCAATCTTCACCTTCACAGAATTAAAGTTTAACCTAAACAACGGCCGGCCTTTAGTTTCTAAACAATAATAAATACACAAATCAGTGAGATTAAGGATGTCGAGTATTTCGTAAGAAGGCCACATTTCTGTAGCTATTTTAACGGAATTCAACAAATTCAACACTTTTAACTTGGTTGTAATATTTTATTACCAGCACTACAGATTTACATAATTATCATAACATTTAAGGTTCATTGGTTTATTTATAATTGCATGACATGCTTCGGAAATTACAAGCAACTTAGTAGCAGTAGCCAGTCCACCAAAGTAGATTCAAACACCCTTAACTTTCTAGTGTCTACATAATTTAAATATTAATCAACAGTAAAGGGAACACTTCACGTAATTTAACACCACAATAACGTGAAAATTAGACACTGTCGCGTTTACTACCCTCAATACATCAAAGCATGTAACCCAGAGGTATAGCCACCTTTCCGCAAGCACATCGCGCGACTACCGGTAGTGTGAAGCCGCTTTATGATGCGACAAATGGGTTAATGTCTCAAATAATACTAGTAGTTAGCATGGAGCTGCTCCAGGAGCTGCTCCGGTGACCCGCACCGCACATCATGACTCATCATGTTTACATATTACACATTATTAATAGCACCACTAGCATGTGAGAGTAGTGATTGTCAGTTTTACATTTTTAGAACTCGAACGACGACCGAACTAATCTGGAACTCGTTCTGAAGTTTACACAAATATTGTTCAAGACATCCTGAAAATAGCTATTTTGAGATTTTGTACAAAATACCCAGCTTTATGAAAATAAGCAAAGCATCTTGCAAATCATGAAAATAGGTTTTGACTGTGGGTGGAGCGTGAATGGACGAGATTGTACGAGGATTTAGTTTGATAACTGTCACAGTTGGTCCAAAATTACAATGGGTTCTTGCACAAATTACATAAGTGTGAGAGAAGAGCAAAACCATAACAAATGTGGTGTTCGTGCCAAAGTGAGTAAAGCAATAAACTTTGACCTTGTAAGAAGCCTTGCCTTTACATTTCAATTAAAACTTTTCTTTTACGTTTAATGTCCTGACCAAACAAAAATCTTAGTGAATTGAGACCATAATATTCTCCGCTGACAAATTAATTCAATTAAAAATGCTGAAATATCGATATAAGAATTGACTAACCTAAAACGTAAAACCGTAGATTCAAAACTACGTTTTGGTACGTTACTACGTTTAGTAAAACTACGTTTTGGATCTACGGTGAGAGTTCCATTTTCTGAACGTATATAGGTCGGTTTATTAATTCTTGACGTCAAATCAATTTCCTGTTTACTGATCTCACAGTTTCGTCCGATATTATAAACAATTTTCTGTGGGTATGTCGACAACAATGAGCGTCCATAGCCAACGCGTCGTGAGCCGTGTCCACGGCGCTGACGCGTGGGAGCGCCCGTGAATCGCTGCAAGGCTAATTTTAAGCCGGAATGTTGGCTCTGAAAGTCTGAAGACGCATTAATTAAACACATTCTTCTTCGTCTAGTCTCCTTTGTGCAAAGCTATAAGCTTATATCAATTTGTTTGATGAAGACTTAAAAAACGCTTTGCCAAAATAAACAGCTTTGTTCTGTTAGTCTTCGTCTAAACTTTAAAACCAAAAATGATTTTATGTCCCCCTTTTTTTACGCACTCTCATGGTTATAAGACTAAAATTGTAAATTGTTAAAACTTAAAAGGCTGTCGTCTATTATTTTTAAATGAGCCAAAAATGACAACTCGAACTCGCAAGCGCAATATGAGATTTAATTAGTATCAAACGTTAATAACGGTCGCAGATGTGACCTATTAAGATCTTCCGTAACGATTGGCTTTAAATTATATCGTTTTATTGCATTCTTTTGAATCTCCACTAATATAATGTAGTAGCTATGCGACATAGATAGATGCGTTCACACAACCCTTTCACACACCCACTTCCGTCTAAACATTTGATATTATCATGTCAGACTAATTTAGACAGCTTCTTGGCGCTTTTTAACGTTGTTGTTGTTCCTTGTTCTAGATTCAATGGGCCGACGCCTGTCTGCTGGTGTACTCGGTGACAGACCGCAGCAGTTTCGAGTACGCCACTGAGGTGCTGAATGCGCTGAAGCGCGCGCCGACGAGCAGTAGCCCTGCGCACGGGCCGGCCGGCTCCTCGGCGCCCATGCCGCTCGCACTGCTCGGCAACAAAATAGACCTAGACCACTTGAGACAGGTCAGTTAATAATAAAATACAACCTAATTCGATTACGTTTCCACAAGCTTTCAAGCTAGTATATTCTATAGTTTCATAATTCTTACGCGATTACGTACACATGTGAATTTGCCCGTTTATAAACAATGACAATAATTTAGACGGGAAACGTGTTGGGACGCAGAGTATAAAACATATGAGGTGTGTAAAAGTACGCACTTTATCTGTGGATTCCGTCCGATCGTTACGTCTCATTAACAGTCATGTTCTTCGTCTGCGACACGAGTCAGTAAAATTTTAGTGAGCATATTAATTAATATCAAAAATCATAAATATTCCTATAAAAGAAAAGAGATTTAAAGCTACTCGCTTGAAACTTTTGCTAATAAATCGAGAACATACCAGAGTGCATGCGTACCGAAAAATCTTCTTTATTTTAGTTTCTATATTTGAAACGAAGTTGTCGTAAATCTCTGTGTTTGTTGTATGTAAGCACGGCAAAATAGAAAAAGCTCAAGTTTCACCGATCACAAATAGGTATCTCTTACTCCTTTCTACGCAATATCTTCAGTTATTTCTAGATTATTTGTCGAGATCGTCCTTCACCTTTCAACAAGATGCCAACTGATATGTGGGATTACCGTCACGATTATATAATAATGGGTACATTAATAATAGACTGGATGATTGACATTTCATTTCATTCCTTTATCATTGTTTAGAAGATCTAGTTTTGGACTGCTACTGTGACAAAGATAGAATACAGTTTCAGGGGTAAATAATTTTACTCTAAACAATGTTTCAACCGTAACTTTGAATTTCTTCATTGCGAGTTACACGTGGAGAATTTTGCACGTTGACATTATCATAAAGTAGAACTACTCATTCTACTCCACACCACTACGACAGCCTGTGTTATAAAGTTTCGACGTCGTCGCCTCTAGAACAAAGACGCGAGACAGTCTTGTCTATCACTATTGAGTCCTTGGAGCTCGCACTCTATGGAAAATGTGTACAGGTGACATAACAGACTGCTTTTGTCATATCGTGTATAATAGATGCTCGGTTGGAAACCGTAGGTAACGCAGAAACTTGTCAAAGCAAATGTGTATATTGTAGCGGCACTGTGGACTGAAAGCGTAGTAATAAGTAGTATAGGGATTTAAAACTAAGCTTCTGTTAACGTAGTGGCGTAGGCAGGGAAGGTACTTACACAATATCCTCGCATATTTATGACGTTGTTAGTAGGAAACGTTTCCTTTCAGTATATGATTAACTTAATAAGTATCAAGTTTGTACAGCGTTATAGTCCCCTAGTGACAGGCCAAGAGACAAAGTAGGTAAACGAGATAATTATATTTTCCTCGAACGAAAGTCGATAGATACTTCAATAAAAGTACTCGAATTAAGTACAGATCCTGACCTTGTTTCATTTTGTTTACAGAATTTACGCAATATATAAACAACTTTGTAAAGTTTACTTTGAATTAATTAATCAGTAACAACATCCCCGATATTATCCGATGCTCCAACTTAGTCGTTAGGAGCCTTAACATCGATCAGATAAAAATAACTTTCAGTGACTTAATCTCACCTAGATATTAGCTTGGAGTAAGCTCTCACGTAAAATTTGTGGGAAAATTTAGGGTCTCTAGAATCCTTTATCGCCATGACCTACTAAACTGTGACGTAAGTAGTTATGGAAGTTGGGAATTATGTATCTTTTCAGTTTTATTAATCATATTTTTCTTTGTCCTCAGGTTTCCACCACAGAGGGTCTGGCCATCAGTGCCGCTCACGGCGCCTCCTTCAGCGAGTTCAGTGTCGCCGACAACTCGGGTGACCTCTACCGCTGCGTGGACCGCTTACTGGCCGAAGTGCGCACACCACAGCGCACGCGCAAGTTCTCCGTCACGAAGATGCTCGGCTCCCTAATAGGTAAACATCATTTCCTGTTTGACCAAAGTTCGCTCGTATATTTCCATGATTACGGTCAGATTCGTCTATTAACACCTCCTAGTATTCGGTATACAAGTAAACAGTTCTAGATCATATAGCAACAGATATTTACAAATCGAATGCCAATAATAGTTACTTATTCTGTGTTGTGGTTAGTATTACTAATGTTGTCCTTTTTCTTGTTACAGGCGGTGGTGGCAATAGCCAGACCATGCGAAGCGGGTCGATGGTGGCTTGCCCGCGTGTGCCCGCCCCGTCGCGGCCGCCGCTGGCCGCCGCGGCTCCCTGACCGGCGAGCGCGCCCGCGCATCGCGCGCGCTGATGCCTCGCCGGCGCCGGCGCAGTCTGGCTCGCCTGCCTGCCCGTGCCCGCTCGCTTCGCACCGATCTCGCCTCTGTCCGCTACCATCATATGAACACTGAACAGTGACTGACGTGCGTGATACTGCGCCCTTACTCTGCTGATCTTGTGTGGAGCTCGTGGACTTATCTCACCAAAGAACAGATACACTAGTCAATATTAATATAATGTGCATGTTACGAGTGCACGTTGTGAGCTTTTATTAAAATGTATGCTTGGAAAGCATCGTGTCAAAACATCAAGTGAATCAGTTTTATGAATTTTGCAGATGTTGAAGGAAGTTTGACAATAATTGCTAGAATATTGGAGAGCTCGATGAAGTGTTTTACTCAGGTATCGATGTGCCAAAGATCTGCTAATATTTACTGATTGGTGAAAATATTACTTACCTACATAAAACTAAGAATTAGAAATATTTATTAACTCAGTAATTGAATACTCATTCGCATAATGAATAGTAATATCAAGATATCCGTACTATGTCTGTTGCGATGGTTATGAAATATCTATAGAAATATAAATTACAATCAAATTAGTATATGTTGTAATATTAATATTAATGTGTAAAGCGCATGAGTACCTTCCAGAATATTCACATCTTCACTATGAGGTAGCTGACTATCGCTCGCTGTTTGTATACTATGTGTACCTGCGTATAGTATATCAATTTGATATCTACGGCCTAATATTTTCTACTTTTTCACAGTATTATTATTAAAGTAAGTCTTGACGTGTAAGCTAATAACTTACACTTTTTATAACTCCTATTTCACCACGTCCCAAATCGTTTTCTGGAAAGCCTAAACATATTTTGAAATTGAAATGAATTTTTTGTTTGAATATATTGTGTAGTTTAACTGAAGGCCTAAGGAGTGGTGAAAAGGATATATAATATCACATTTTGAATTTTGATAATTGTTGTAATAGAGTGTACCTACAGTCTTTATAAACTTCTAATTGTTACTACAGATTTTACCAAAATTTTGGATGTTTAGCATTGTTGTACACAGTGTTGCTATACAAATATTATTTGTACTAAATCTATTGTCATCTTCTAGTCATAGAATAAGGGCTGTGAAAAGACATTTTGAATGTTCGGAGGAGTGATATAAGAGACGGTCTGAAACGATGTAAATGTATTTTACAAGACAAGTATCTACGTGTATTCTTTCAAATGGGATGTAGTAATAAATATGTAGGATGGATAAAGTATGATTAAACTTGTAAATAATATGAAGCAAAGATTTGGGGGTGTGATATTAAATTGTTGTAGATTACGAGAAGCCGCCGCACACAGATTAATGTAACTAGCAAACTATCAACACTTAAAGATATATCATACATTATGATATAAGATGTAAATTAGACATTGTATAATATTGTTATAAAGTATATTATTCAAAATTTTCGTGCGGCGGGGAAGTTGTAACGTGAATGCCTTACCTTGATTTGCAAAATTATTATTAAGGCAGAGAGCGTACTAGGCATGTTGCGTTACGCGTAGAGCCAACTATGGGTGCTACGAACGCTACGGCTACGAAGTCTTCGATAAGCCAGATTACCACCTCTTGATCCTTACTGCCTAGTACGTTTCCAGTCTTATTGTTGACTATTCCATATTATATTGAAGAGAACAGAATTGAAGAATGTAAATAAAATATATTGTACATTGTTTATGGGACTCAAATGTCGGAACTGATTGGAATAAGTTGTAAATAATTTTAATTGATTAGCTTTAATAATATTAAACGTTTATAATAATTATTTTATGTTTGAATTTTTCTCCTCTTGTGTCCATTTAAAGACTTGATTTGTCACAAAATCCTTTTCTCATATGAGTTTGACTTGTATGATGCAAGTGACCGTCACATTTTTAATGAATACTGCGGGCAAACGGAAAAAAACACATAACTATTAGCACTAGTCACAGTAAATTCCACGGGTTATTCATGAATATCACACGCTAAATGAAAAACCATAAATAACTGGGAATACACGTGTCGGACACTCCGCACTAGAACATGGATATTATTAACAGAATGAAATGGCACGCAAAACATTTAGAGCATCCTCAAAAAACCTGAATTTTTAAATCAAAACACAATCAAGGTCAAAGAGCTACTTAGAGTGACCTATAATTACAATTTAAAATAAAGAGTGGAAACACAAATCAAAGCTACAGTGAATTAACGAGAGCATTGATTGATACACAAAATAAACCATTAGGTGTTAATAAAATAAAGAGGAATTGCTTGTAAACTACAAATGTAGGTGAGCATAATAATATTTCTTGGAAAATAGGAGGTTTCCAGGACTCAAAAGAAAAGAGTGGTCCATTATACATACTTTGAAACAGTTTTATGACTGAAACATATGAATGAATAATGAGACATTCTGGTCCAATAACTACTAGTTATGTAAACATATACTTATGTACCTAGTATCAGTACCTATAATAGAGGTTGGTCGTCATAACTCATAGAAAATTATCTACACAACTTTTTAATTTATACTTCCTATATAGACAAACTGACAGGGAAATACCTCAACTATATAACATATAATATAATATAATATAAAAGGATTATAAATCCACTACAAAATGATAGATGCGAATGTTTTTATCTCTCGTTTAGTCGTATTTAGTTAACCCAGTTGCCGATACGCCATATCTTTGCGGAGAATTAAGGCGCGGACATATAGGGCAAAGAAAATAAACAATAGAACAGAAATAAGATAGACGATTTGAGATTATGTAGTTTTTTTCTTACATCGATAGCATTTATTTATGGCCTGTTGGAGTGGACTATAATCCTGAGTTATTTTAACGCAGAAGAACAAAAAAAGGGTGCTTATTCTGTTTTTTTGGAATGCGTGGCCCGAAACCTTGTCACTTTGCCATGCCGTCATCGCCAGCGCAGTGGTCACTTTAACTGCATCATGTTTTGAGGCACAAACGACAGGATAGGAGGTAGAACAAAGTTTGCAACTCAGCTCCACAGCCACAAATAGGCTGAAATAGGTTTGAGAAAGTTGATCAATTCCTGAAACCTGTTTAATAAAATCGACTACAACATCTCATAAGAATCGTTGTAAAGTGTGTAAAGCTATTGTTAGTTAAAAACTAGAAATAATTATAGTTTTACTAAATTAACTGAAAAATGTTAAAATCCCTTAGTATATTATTTAGTCTTAATTTTAAACATTATTAAAAAAAGTGTTGAGTTATTGCTGGTAGCAGAACAAATAGAAATTATGCTTACATCGATTAGTGTCATCGCGTGGAATGTAGCACACTCTTTTTAGTTTGAGTGCCAAAAGATGAACAATTTCTACAACTTTGATTTATTACTAGCCATGGGTAACTAACTATATTAGTTTTGTGTACGCAGCTTTAGGGTACAGTCGGACCGGGATTAACGATCAGCAGTCAATGAACCCTGTCCCGTTTAAGGCTACCGTTCGATTTGGTGCACTACCTGGATATCATTTATGCATGTGTGATGTGCGCTTTTCCGGAGTAAATAAATATTACGGCTATGAAACTTGCCTAGCTCTTTCTGTTTTATTTGGATTGATCTATTTATTTTCGACTGTATATTGTTCTTGCTCTCGGAGCACATCTCTCTTTATCAGCAATTTGTATATTGACTTATTGCGTTGCTAGACGGATGTAGGCTATAGAATTTTATATATCAAATATTTCTGAGAAAATATAAATAAAGAGCTCATGTTTTCAAAATAGCTGCATTTCTGTTTAAATTAAATGTAAATGTATTTTAACTGTGAAGCTTGGCACTGAACTTTAGTGCATCAAAGTATTAATAATAGTTTCAACCTAATTATCAGCTGACATGCATTTAATAATCGAATTTTACGTTGCCGGCCGGCCGCACACGCGCCGCCCAAATAAATCACAATCGCATCTCAGAACAATGCTCGCTCCTCGCTCCGGCGAGATGAGAGGGGTGCGCACCCCTGCGAGCTGCGTGCCGCGATCGATCGTGGACCACACTCCACTCCGCCACTACACGACACATTGTCTGTCAAAGCGGCTCCAACTTCAAACGTCCCTGACACCGTCCCGCAACTAAATATTGAAATCAGTGTTTTTAATTAGTGTTATGTGTTAATTTTTATTTTTTAAACAATGGAGGGGCGGAGGTCTTGGGATGGCGTGCCTCTGGGCGAGTCACACTCTCCACCACAGTCGGTGCCGGGCCGCAGGACGCCGCTGGGGGCCGTGGGGCTGGGCGGCTTCTACATGCAGGGTGGCCAGCCTCCGCCGCCTCCCCAGCACTGCTACCCGGCAGATGAGAACCAGCCGGAACCCGGAACCAGCTACGGACAAAGGTTAGTTCTTTTGCCCAAATTCTAATAAGATCATGTCATTTCGTTGCACTTTGTTAACATCATTCTCTTCTTTGAGTTGGATTCATACTAATTGCAGGGTTTCTGCTGCAATCCGGCTTTTTTATCGGCCCGAATTTCTGTTTGTAAGCAAAAGCAGATGTTTTTTCGCGCATGCGCCTTTACAGTGGACAGCTAACAAAAAAAAACAGCGATTGTACGAATTTGGCTTTTAAATTGAAAGAAAACCTTATAAAAATATCCAATTACTATCGTTAGATGAGTTATGCGAAATGGGTACACCAGAAATAAAGATGACAAAATCTGGACCTATAGTTTAAATCGATGTACGCTTATCTATATACTGAATTTTTAGATGTCATAATAGTAGTTAATTAAATGCATCTTCAGATAAGTAATACCCGTTAAAAAGAGAAATAAAGAAATAAAATACAGGAAGGAAAGATTTATTCCATTCTAATACCAAAAACTAATACCACTGGTATTTGTTTCAACTCATATTTTTTTTCTATTCCGAACCGATACCATTGTTTAAACTAATACCAAAACAAGTTCAAAGATATAAGGTACAGTCAGTAAAAATGCTTTGTATGTAAATATAAGACCTTTAATTGAAAAAAAAAAACAGATAACTCCAAAAAAATCAAATTTTGTTAGCAAACGTCTTGTTCAATGATAAAATATCACTTAAATAATCAACTTTAATATAATTTTAGTTCCTCTCTATACCTGTATAATATTTTTTTTTGCAAAAACATCAAACAGGAAGAATTTACTTACAATCTAAAAATTACAAAATATCTCAAAAAATTAACTCTTAATTTATATTGAAATTTATCTGACATAGTTATTATTAGATAGGTACGTAATTATTCACGTCTACCTATCTCATAACAACTATGTCAGGTAAATTTTTAACAAAAATAAATCACTTTTTATCTAACAATTGTAAAATATCACAGAAAATCAACTTTTTGTATAATCTAATCAGTCATTCATCACCTACATAGCAATGAATCAGCATTTTTTTTTTGCAATAATATCTAATATGAAAAATTCACTTTAAATCTAACAATTATAAAATATCACAGAAAATCAACTTTTTGTATAATCAAATCAGTCATTCATCACTTACATAGCAATGAATCAACAATTTTTTTTGCAATGAATTCTAACCTTACCTAACAATTGTAAAATTTCACAGAAAATCAACTTTTTGTTTAATCAAATCAGTCATTCTTCACCTATATAGCAATGAATCAGCAATTTTTTTTTTGCAAAAACGTCATATATGAATAATTCACTTATAATCTAAGAATTATAAAATATCACAGAAAATCAACTATTAGTATAATCAGCTAAATGACGTGTAAATAATTTCTTATATTTCAACAATTATTAGCTAAACCCTTAATTTTTCTAAGCAGTGACCTACGGAGATAAAAAATAGCAAGATGATTCACTAAAACTACTCTTACCTATGCTAACCTTTGTAAAAATATTGGAGTGAAGTGAATTTGGAAAGTTTTAAGCATTATATTACGATTACATAAAAATATTGAAAAACAAATTTACTTTGATTAGGTTTGACTGCGCTGACTGTACCAAATTCAAGTTGTTGGTATTCGTTCGTACATTAAATTAAATTATTTAAAAAGTGGTATCCGTTCGGAATAGAAAAAAAATAAGAGTTGAATCAAATACCAGTGGTATTAGTTTTTGGTATTAGAATGGAATAAATCGAAGGAAATGTTGGCGCAGACTTTTATTATTGTGTCACACAAAAATAGGTATTAAGGGGTTTGAAATCGGTTGATAATTAAATTACTAAAACAAATGCCTACACCGAATAACTTTCACCGTGTCTTTGATTAGAAATTGGAACTTATTAACTTGTCAAACCTAAATTCAGCATTACATAAAGTGATTCATTACTTTGAAATTCAAAATAACTTTCATGAAAAAAAAATTTTTTTTGATTTATGCGGGCTACATTTATGGACTTTGAGTTTAATGCTAAAGTTGAATACTCACCTTTTTTATTTTTTTTTATTCTTGTATTTTAACGGAGGCTTTTATCTTCAAAGGCAAGTCGGCCTCATCATAACCTATTCTTAACCATTTCACTTAACTAAACTACACATACAATATGAATAATAACTATTCTCTAACAATCAGCAAGGAGAATTGCTACGTCCGGTGAAGGTTTTCACTTCAAATTCTCTTTTCAGAAAATGGGGCATTCGACTCAAACTTGAACTTATTAAAAAGCTCTATTACCAGTTCCATGACGATATTTTTTTTTACAGTAAACAAACCGTGAATTCTGCAACCGCGCATATGGCATAAATACAAAAATAATCTATAAGTAATGCATATCGTGTTACTATCACAAAAGCACACATGTTCACAATAATAATCAGGACAACACCTTCACTACTAGGGCAGCATCTGTGCACAATACAGTGCTATAGTGTGCTGTAGTGCACAATAGTGATCTATTGTTCAATCGCCCTCCCTTGCGACAAGTATTTTGCTCCCGTTGACCGCGATAATGTTTACTATAGACACTTTAAAGGGTAGATTTAGACGAGGCTTTGGTGATAAGTAGCTGTGCCCGCAGCAATATTTTTTTATTTGATTTACTAATTTACTAATATTTTATTTTACTTAATCGCCACTGCTTATATCATAGTATTACTTTTTCTGAAGAAAGTGTCATGTGTTAACAACGTGTTGTTTGAAAAAATGGTTTCTTGAGTTTCTTCTTGTTTATCGTGTGGTTATAAGTGTCTAAACTGGTGTCAGAGTTTTTATGCCACCCATGGGGCCATGGGCCTCTAACTTGGTTTTACATGCCGTCAAGAAAAATCTTTCAGGCATGTTCTTGAGCTTGAAAATACAAGCAGACTAAGAAATAGTATTCTTTTGCATGGTAGAAATGATTTGACAATCATGGTTTAAGAATCTGCACCCCCGCATTCAAGATCCAAAGCCAACAGAGTGTTCCCAATCACATTTAAACTCTGATCCAGCATTTAAGAACATTTCAAAGCTATTATATTTAGCGTAGTTTAAACAAATCCAAAATAAACGGATGATTACCTCATAAATTCTATCACAAAGGAACAGTTACCATGAAGGAACACATTTCATCGGCATGTACCGATTGTCTGACACTGTAGATATTGCAAATGCATTAATAGGCGTAAACGTACTTATATAATACAAACTTTATGTATCATAAACCTGAAATAGAAAGCGTATATTTAGCTAATACTGGTTCTAACACTATTCGCTGTTAATATATGATGATATATCAAAGGAAATGAGTCTACATGGTATCCAGATCCTATAAGCGCGTGTAATTTATATGATATCAATACTGAAATAGCCAATCAACGTCTACAGCTTCTCGGTTCTGGTCGGTTCATAACATTTCAATTAGGATAATTATAGTTTAGTTGATAATTGGTGCCTCTAAACATTCTAAGCACCACAGGGTATTAAGTACGCATTTCGTATTAGTATTCCGTGGGCAAAGGTCCCGAGGTTCCCGTGTCACCCCTCTCTCCCCTCGTTAGCGTCGTTAACGTCCGACATACAAGCTCATTCATCGCGCACAAAGAGTATTTGCCACTTGTTCCGCTCTGCCTCACCGCCAACCCTTATCGAATCCTAACTAAGGGGACGCTGCGCTGTGCGCAACTGTACTTCCTAACTCGAATGCTTCTAAATGCTATACGAGTCATCGGTTTACAATACTTTCTTGAAATAGATTCTGTCATAAATAAACCAGAAATAAATGTAAAGCTCTTACCGTCAATCAGAAAATGATGAGAATAGTGTTCTAATTTTAAGACTTCTGTTAGAATGTATATTTATTATTCACAAGGTATCTGAAAATAGCTGAAACGTGACGAAAAATCTTCTCGCAATTACGTTTTGTAAATGTTTTAAATGACCTCGCAATAATATCGTTGCATCATATTGTATAACTACATGCTTCCCAGTTGTCATGATGTTAACGACTAAACATAATTCCGTAAATCACCAGTTTGATATTTGTAATCCGCAGTTGGCTCTAAAACTCAAACTAAATACTATTTTGACTGCAATATGAAGTACTTAAATAATATTTAGGACTCATTTAGAGTCTAAAATTAACCAATAATTTATAAATTACAGATCTATCAACGAGTCGAAATCAAAACAGAAGATGCGTCAAGGCAAGAACGTACGACTGAACATAAACGCGAGAGAACGACGCCGCATGCACGATCTTGTAAGATACCATTAATTACTTTAATTTGGTACACTTATGACTTCAACGTAACCGAAACAGGACAAAACATCATAAGAGAATTGAAGAAAGCTAAACATAGCTTCCGATTTGTATATACAAAACTTAAACATCTAAATGTGATTTGAGTTGCCCTTAGCATTGTATGCCACAAATCTGGTATATCTCATGCGTTATTACTACGCAATTGTAGAGATGTCTATTAATACAGTAATTGTGCAATAGCATTTCTAGGAAATTGTTCATTTGTACTTACTAGTAAGCCGGTACACCACTTGCTGTGTTGTTACAGAATGATGCATTGGACGAGTTGCGTGGAGTGATACCATATGCTCACTCGCCTTCTGTCCGCAAGTTGTCCAAGATCGCAACGTTGCTACTCGCCAAGAACTACATCCTGATGCAGGCCAGTGCGCTGGAGGAGCTCAGAAGGTACCACGTGCTAGCTCTCATATCTTTGCCAACATGCCTTCATTCATGCGGGTCCCCAAACTATTTCAGTTTTAGTATAAATAAACAAACATGTCTATTAATATTATTTCTTAGGAAACCAAAGATAGTTTGTCCTTCATCTGCGCTTTGAACCCGAGTTCAAATATTTTATTTGATCATGGTCCAAAATCGTAAAAATAAAATCCTTACAACATAACTGACTCTACTAATTGCATAGAGCCACAGAATACATTATAGTACAAGTGTAGAGCAGAGAGCAAAAAAAAAATGTTTTCTATCTGCGGATGTGTAACGACCATTAGGCCTGAATTCTTGTCGCGCTGACGGTCGGTTGCGCAAGGTCGGTCGCGTACGAGTATACATTATATTCTATATAGCACCATACTCCGCATACGCTGACGTCAGCGGCGACCGACAGCTGTATTTTGTTCTCGCTGACGTCACGACCGATCGTACGCGACCGACCGTCAGCGAGACAAGAATTCAGGCCTAAATAACCTTTTTATTGTTTTCAGATTGGTAGCATACCTTCAAAGTACAGCAACTGCCGCAGGTATCGTCCCACCTCCAGGGTTCGACCTGACCGGGTTCCCTGCCGCTGCGAAGCTGCTTGCAGGTCCCCTTCTTGGCCCGCCCCCACCCCCTGAGCCACCATCTTGAGAATCAGCCGTCAAACTGGAACCCTAGACGACTAGGGTACCTAGAATTAAAGACAGTCCATACGATACAGACTGATACGCATCCTATGACATCAGAACATCTTAGGTTAGGATATGTCCAAAAATCACTGTATCGTGTGGACTGCGCGCTACGTTTTTATCTACGAGTAATTAATTAAAGTAAGAAATTAAAATACTCTTCATAAATTATTATTTATTAATAAGCTCTATGAATAGATCTCAAATTAGTTTTTAAGATGTGTAAATAATTAGACATTTACCTAGAAGCAGTATTATTATTCGTAATTTGTATTTATATGAAGCGACTTTCTCGTCATAGGCAAGAGATGCTTCGAAGACACCTAGAAATCGAACTCAATTTAATCATACAAGAACCTCCTTGACTTGTCACTATGTCATATACTCGTAGGATCGCCATGACATAATTTGGAGTTCCTAAACATTGATGATTCTTAGCATCCTGATTATGATTCCTACCTAGAGAGGTTAACCTGGCACAAAAAGAGCGAGAAACTCTATCCATTTAAATTAGGATTAACATAAAAAGATAAGCTATTCATAGTCTATAGTTACAATGGTTAGAGGCATGGGTACAATGGTTGTGGTTATGGTTTGGTGGTCGGTATGGTTTAACGGTTATCATCTTTTGCAATACGATAGAAAAAACAATTGTTGTTTTGAATCCCAAAAAAAAACAGTGGGAATCCCCTGCAGAAATATTAATACCTACGTATTTGTAATAACTTATTTACGCACGGGAAGTGGCTAGACGTTTTTATAAACACGACGAGTGCGAATTGAATTTATTATCGAAGATAATATCATCCTACGCTATGTCTAAATGTTTTTGAGGAATGTTCAATCTATAAATATCTTAGTTTCGATGCGCGAATCTATCTAAATTATTTTGACATCCAAATAATTATAATATGGACAGGCATCCGTAATTAGATCTCATATAAGAATAATTGGCTACGGTATGTTTTATTTTTAAGCTTTGTTACATAACATCACGCCTTTAATCCCCGAAGGGTTCAGCACAGATGTACCCAATTATAGTACACCCACATTTCGCCGGTTATGTTTAAGTCCCATGTAATAAATAAGGGATGCATGTGTATTGGCATAGATTAAATGTTAAAAAAGTAGTTATACACATAAATTACAAGCATTACCTATATTTCCCATTTATTGAATGTCCGTCTGAACGTGTGAAAAAGCTATTCGTAGTATTTGTATCCTGCTATGAAATAACATAATTTGGTAGCTTTTATTGAAAGCTAGCAAAAAATTTGTAGCTACAAGAAAGTGCACCATCCCGGGAGATCATTTCCAAATGCATAAAATGTAGGTTACTAATTAAGTATTTTTAATTATTGAGATAGAGTAAACTAAGTTATCTTGTGTTATACATAATATAAGAGTCATGGAACTTTTAAATATTGTTTTTAGATTTGATAATTAGATTCTAGAAACTTTTAAATATTCTTTCTCTATACGAGTAAGTACTTACTTACGTTTACCCTACTTTTTTTCCTAACAGTCGATTAAATTAAAAACAGACGAATTAAATCGATATTTATTTATATTTAATTCAGGTAGATAACCCATAAATAAATATTATGTAGGCATAATTAATTTATATTTAGTCTTTAAATTACTTTTATATAGATATACATCTGTAGATTTTAGAAACTTTCTCTGTGAGTAATCCAGAAAACAATGTGAAACATGTGCCAAAATATGAAGTAGATTTGTATTATATACTTAGGAAAATATTATATTATTTACAAAAATAGGTATTGAATTCGTCATGATTAAGTATTGATTTTAAGTAGAAATAAGAACATTGGTGTTTTGTAAACTTCCTCGTGGCGTCTTAGTTATTTTTATTAACAATATACTAATATATTATTTAGTATGGAGACAGAGTGATCACTTGTAGTGTAGTGCATAGTATGTGTGATAATTAAAGCGTGTGATTTTTTACTATAAATTATGGATATCAATTTAAATAATTCTAATATCTAAATGTATCGTCCGAATATTTTATAAATGACTAGTTACTCGCCCCTGCTTCGCACGGCGCCTTCCGTCGGGTTCAGAATATCCTATCTTTACCAAATTTCATTGAAATCGGTTGGGAGGTTTTGGAGATTAGCGTGTACGAACATAGTGACACGTATTTTATATATATGTATTAAGATTAACAGAGATCAGAATATGTTGATAGCATCCCGGAATGATTTTTAAGTTCCGAAATAAAAGGCAGCTGTTAAATTAGAGGGAAGTATTATCCGTAATTTACTTACTTCCTTGAAGTTTAGGCAAATATACTCTATCAATTCCGATCGCTGGTAATTAGACATGTCTAATTGTGTAGCTTACCAATAATTAACAAATCATTGCTTTATTCATTAAATATAATTTAGCTCACGATACATCGATATTTTAAGAATATTCCTATATATCCTGTATTATTATTAATATTATAATCTTAACCTAACTGTTAAGAAATAAAATATAATTTAATCCAATTAGGCACAGCAAAACCTTGTGAAGGTTTGTAAGTAGCGCTCCAGAAATTGACAAACTTGAATGGCGAAAGATTCTTTACGTGTACCTATGTTATGAACTTATAAAACATGCATAAAAAAAAGAACTAAAATCTGATATCACAGATTTCTGAGATAGTCTCTATAGTCAAGATTCGTCCAAAAAATCTATTTCTAAGATCTTTCTGAGTGCTCAAAAACATTTGCAAGATATTTTACCAGTCGCACTATCTATTCGATAGTTCGACAAACTTCGATAAACAATACCTAAAGAACCGGGCATTAGATCGAGGCCCGGGCAAAGTTGAGGAGGCTCATACTCCACCAGGGTTCAAGAATGATTAGTCGAGCATAAGCTACATTTTATATAACCCAATTAGAACTTAAGTTAGGTGAAATGTGATTGTAATTAGCAATATTTTTCTTTATATGTAAGTGGTAAAGTGTCATGCATTGATTATAATGAATTGTAATCACATTTACGATTTTCTGAAGTATTGCTCTAGTTTGTAAACTATGGTGAATAAATCATACTTGTAACTACAGTAGACGATTTTTCTTTCTCTTTATAAGCTCAGCAGTATAGCTTACATTGCTTTCTAAGTATATCTTGGACATCAGTGAAGGAAATACATACATAACATAACACCACGCCTGTCAACCGGGCATAAATACAGACTCCGTGACTGCTGAGATTCCTGATGGGAAAGCCCAATATCAGTTTGCCCGACCCGGGAATCGAAACCGGGACGTCATGTTCAGCAGTTGCGCTTACAACCATTAGACCAACGAGGCAGACCTGCCTCCCTGCCTGCCTGCGAGGGAGGCCTGATAGTATTAAAAGTCTGAAATCACGAATACTACTAAACCAATATTCCGCTCAAGCCTTCTCTGTCTGCCCTTGGCCTGCAACGGGATAATAATAGGCTAGTATTATGATAATATGTCGGTGTTAAAATGTACCACTTACAAAATGTTAAGTTATCCTAAATTGGTATTATCGCTTCACATCAGGCGAGTTACGGCCAAACACAAACCTATTTATTATTTAAAAAAAACATCTGTAAATTTCTGAACCTTCTCTGAAACTTTAAACATAAAATTATGTGTGTTTACGCATGATTTAAAGAGAAGGCATCGGGGTGGTATTTGGACCCGTTTCGAGGCATGTAACGAATTGTAGAGTCAGTGTGGTGTTCACTAGTAACACTAGTTGGGTTTAGAATAAAACCACCAAATTATCAGTAGGTAGATGAACTCTAAGGGTACGTTGGCTCGCTGCCCGGGATAAGTTTGGACTACTCAAACGACGGAACCTTAAAGCTCACGCTACGTTTATTAGTATATCACAGGCAGTAACACAATTTTCTTTCACAATTTTTGAGAAGCTGGTTTTTATTTGGTGCCACACAGTGTCATTAACCGGTACTAGCTTCTGCACGAGTTCACTTCAAACCCAATGTAAGAAAGTGAGCAACCAGCAACCAGTCGACCTATCAAACAAAAAGTTTATCGACTCTCCAACAGATGGCGCCAAAGTCTTGAATTAACAATTCAGCATAAAATTAATTGCAACATTGCCAACTTCACGCAAAAACATTACACAATACCCCGTCAGTTTTATATTTTGCAATATTTTATGTAATAGTATTCAAATACATCATATTTAAAGGTATTAGGTTAGCATTGCTAGCAACACTGTATTGATGAGTGCGCGTTCTCATTATTAGGAAAGCTAATGGCTCTGGCACAATGGCCGCTGTTGGCCTCGTTTCAACGTACATGGATGGATTACTTAGTATTTTGATAGACATCTTATAAACAAATGGAGCGATGGACGTTGATATGTGAATACACTGGAACCTCTGTGTAAAAGAGCTATGTATGCTTGTGTAGCAAGAAGCCAGTGTTACTCATATACCTATATATTTATGTAAATGTTTAAATAGAGTGTTTGTATATCGTTATCTGTAGGTACCTTCGTTTAATAACGTTGCAAACCGTCTACTTACCTACATAACACCATGTAGTGTAGGTAGGTATATTATGTAGCACCCTGTTTAGACCCACGGGACATAAATACATTTTACGTAGCTATATCAACTCAGTATTCAGGAAGACGAGAAATAAGAAATAAATATTTTGTCACGTTGATATATTGGTTAGGGAGGGCGGTACAATGACCCTGATTAAATAAAGAGCATTATTTTACTTGACGAGTTGGTTATTGATTGAGGTTTAGAAACCTACTTCTGAAAAAGCATGAAAATTAAAATGTTTATCTACTTATATGGTTGCTCCATTATATACCAAATTTCCTCCGTGCCTTGGAAAGCGCGATAAGCCATTAGTCCCGGCTGTCATATGTAGATCTTTGACAGTCGTTACAGGTAGTCAGTGGCCCCAAAGTCTGACAACCAGTCATACCAAGGGCTATCGTAATACCCAGTATAAACTGGATTGTCGAGGTCAGATAGGCAGTCGCTTCATGTAAAATACTGGTATTCAACTGCATGCGGTTAGACTGGAAGCCGACCCCAACAAAGTCGGGAATTAGCTGACTACTTACATGGTTTCGGTGATGGTAGTGGTGTATGGTATGACCAGATGCATGAACTTGGAAGAAGCGAAAAGAGTATGTACCTGAGGATCGTAGCAGGTAATGCTATATAGGTTCTGCCTATCGCCATGGGAAAAAGGTTTGAGTTTATGTACCTATGTAATGTATGGTCCCCGCATAAATCTAAGCCCGTCAAGGGTTTGGTCCCAAACGAGGGTTTAAAGGAGCTTTCACAAATATAGGGATATACACAAGGTCCGTCCACGTACGTAAATACGAATTGTGTGTACAAGTACCTACCTATAGAAAAACAGTAGATGTTTTCAGTGATTCATTATAAAAGGTCCTGAATCCTTTAGATTGATATTCTTTAAAACTATTTTCTTTCTTTCTTTTGGGAGGCCTATATCCAGCAGTGGATTTGTTTCAGCTGAAATGATGATGATGATGATGATTTTCTCTCATGAGGGAGAATTTAAAAAGAGAGCTCTTTTTCCTGCCTATGAAAGGTGATAAAATCTTTTGCATGAACTGAGAACAAATACCTGTAAAGTTAAAATTACGTTAAACATCACTTGTTTTCATAAAGAAAATTAGCCTTTATTAGTAAAAGACGTCGTTTCCCCCACAGACGTCATCAGTGTGGCATCAATAAGGCTTCTTACTCAAAAACTTTAATTGTTTACGTAAAGCCAAGTCGGAGGCCCATGGGCGGCATAAAAACTGACACCAGGTTAGGTACTAACCAAAAAATTTTTTTTTTTTTTTTTGCGCTTGCCTTTTATTTGAGTATAATGTCTAGGTATAGCCATAGAAAGACCTTTTGTAAATAAAAACCGGTCTAGTGCGAGTTGGACTCGCGCACCGAGAATTCCGTATAAAATTGTTGGTATTTTGTTATTAAACTTCATATTTACAGTTTTCAATTTTTTCCTTTACATGTGCTGTAAGACATTTCTTCTTGCCAAATTTCATGATTCTAGGTCAACAGCTAGTACCCTATAAATTTTGATTCCCTTGAGTTGATAAATATACCTTTTTTTGCGGCATAAACGGCTGTATCTTTCTTTTACGTTAACTTAGAAGTTTGATTTTTTCACAGCTTTAAGGGATTGTAGACAGTTAATAGTTTTAATTTCAACTGAATACCTTCACGCGTTCCCGAGATAAAGGGTCGTGACAGACAGACGGCGTACTTTAAATAATGACTATATTTTTTATTATTTAATTACAAATGTATAGTAATCAGATTTTTCCCTGTATTTATAAATTTAAGACGATATTACTTGCCGTACTTTAAATAAAACCTATATTTTTATGATGTAATTACTTCAACTCGATACCTCCACGCGTTCCCGAGATAAAGTATATTGACAGACAGACGGACAGACGGATAACAAAGTGATCCTATAAGGGTTCCGTTTTTTCCTTTTGAGGTACGGAACCCCAAAAAAACAGCCAAGTGCAGGTCGAACTCGAACAAGAAGCGTTCCGTACAATATACTCTAAAATTTTTTTAAATAACATAACATATCATAACGTCTATAATCCCCAAAAGGTTAGGATAGGGGCGAGGGGCGAGCCTATTACCATCAACCGGGCACAAATCCAGACTTCGCAGCTGCTGCTGAGAAATTTCACGGCGAAAAGCTCGACCCGGGAATTGAACCCTTACCTCATGCTCAACAATCGATGCGACCACTCGACCAACGAGGCAGTCAAAAGTCAAAAGATTGAAATTGTTTAGCAAAATCTCATTTTTTTCTTGTAATGAACCCCTTATTTTTAACTTTATTTATTGTTATAGTGACACAGAAGTGGTTGTTACGTCAGTCACTGCGGGCCGAATAGTGCGAAATTAGTGGTTTTTTGCGATTTACAAAAAATCTATTGATTGGACTAAAAAAATAAAATATAAGACCTGCTTTATAGTTAGTTCAGTTAGTATAAAAAGTTTCATGATCTAATTTGAAGTATTTTATGATTGCCAGCGGTTTATTGTTCAGTTTAGAGGTAACTTTGGGATTTTTTTTTTATCGACAAAATTTTATCGAATCGTGTTTTCGCCAAATATAGGACTTAACATTAATCCTCAACTTTACCATATAATATACAACAACAACAACAGCCCATAACGTCCACTGCTGGACATAAGCCTCTCCCATGATGGGAGGAATTGAAATTGGAAGGACCATATAATATATTTATTTCAAAATTAATGCTGCAGTATTTTAGGCGTAACGGAGGATCATGCTAAGCCATTTGAGGTAGTATAGGCCCTTCATATACACTCTGTAAAATTTGCAAGTGTCTACCTATTACGATACAGCCTTGTGACAGAAGTACGGACGGACCGTCAGCCAAGCCTTAGTAAAACGGTTCCGATGGCACTCTGTGGGCTTAGATATCTAAAAATGTTTGCCCGGTTCACTTTCATAATGGGGTAGGCGGTAGGTCCCTACTTACTTTTTGTTTCAGAACCCCAGTGTTTTTTTTATGTTTGTTACAAAGGGCAAAGCAAATAAGTGACCATGGTCATCAGATATTAGTTGCAGTTTTTAAAAACTACTTCACGTCTTCAGATGCAATTTGATATTAACTTTGAATATTTTCATTTCATTCGAAAACCTTCATCGGTTTCTATAAGAAAACTTCAACTAATAAGTAACCAGAGTCAAAATATACCTAGTTGAAGTTTTCTTATAGAAACCCACCCAACCCAACCGACTGTGAGCTGTTGTTACTATTTAGACACGAGCTCCTACATATTTATGTAATTAATAAATTACATAAATATGTAGGAGCTCGTGTCTAAATAATAACAACAGCTCACAGTCGATCTTCAGGTTAAGCTGCGCTTTCCAAAGTTGTTCGGTAGATGGATGACCACCAACATACCGAGTTTCCTCCGTGCCTCGGAATGCACGTTGAGCCGTTGATCCAATCTGGCAATTGCAGATGTTTGATAGTCGCTACAGGAAGTATCCCGAATGTTTGACAACCAGTCTTATTACCCAGTACTAACAGGGTTGTGTAGGTCAGATAGGCAGTCGCTTCATGTCAAATACTGGTATTTAGCTTCATCCAGTTACACTGGAATCCGACCCACGAAAAGGCTAGGTAGATGATGATATAGTTATGTATGTGTACACCTACTTAAGGCACTTCTAACCCTAAAATTAGCCACTCTATTTGTGGTGGTTTAATATTCGTTTGAAATTCTGTTAGAATAAAGTTCTAATCAGCTTGCACTACAAAGCGGTTGTTACTTCAGTCACTGCAGCCGAATAGTGCGAAATGTGTGTTTTTTTTGCGATTTACTAAAAATCTATTGATTGGACTAAAATAGTAAAACACTTAAGACCTGCTTTATAGTTAGTTCAGTTAGTATGCAAAGTTTCATGATCTAATTTGAAGTACTTTTTAAATACCAGCGGTTTATTGTTCGATTTGGAGGTAACTTTGGTTTTTTTTTCTAACGAGAAAAGTGTATGGAATCGAGTTTTCGTCACACATAGTACTTAGCAATAACCCTCAACTTTACCATATATTTATTTCATGAATCAAATTAATGGTGCAGTATTTTAGGCGTAACGGAGGATCATGCTAACCCATTTAAGGGGTATAGGCCCTTAAGTAGGTATTTCGCTTTTGTTAGTGTGCGTGACTTGATCTTACCCTTATATACACGCTGAACTATGACCTTACGATGAATTTGCTCGAAATGTAACACTCGAAAGTATCAAAGTGTGTTGGTCCCAGTGGCGTAACTTGGGATCCAACAATACGCCAAGCCGACTGTTAATAAGACCCAAATATCACGAGTATGAGTACTAGGCTATAAGGGCAAACCAAACTTTTCGAGCTTGTATGAAAGTACCGCCAGTTGGTCGTTGTAAATCTCTGTTCCTGAATCTGTTTCTGAATGTTATTTTCTCTCTTTACTCCTACTGATAGTAACAATAATAAGTCAAAATATGTGGCTTAGCCGTCGAAAATTGTAGTCACTGTTCATTACTTTTCTGTTATACAATAGATCTTGTGGTAACGAAACGGCCAAGCCACATATATTAATAATAATAATACTTTATTGATACAAATCCTTATAATATGCTTAATATCTAGCAAAGATCACAATAGTTAAGGCGTACAAAAGCTGAAACCCTGACTCCTAAACTAGGAAAACCAGTGACTTAGGAGTCAGGGATCTACTGCCACTTGGACACTATATACCTTATGGAAATTGAGAGCGGGTAAGCTGATATTATTCGAAAAAGTATATTATTATGTAATATTTTGACTAACGGCCAATTTCAATAACTTACTAGCCGGTTTTGGTAGGTTAATCTCTGTCTGTTTGACATTTTGCTTACTGACCGGTTAGAAACAAAACGTCACAGAAAAGCTTTCTTTATTTTTCTATGATCTAGTGACAGCTAGGTGATACGGATAGGATATTCTTTGTTTAAAGAAACACCGATAGCTATGGAAGTAAGCATGTTAACCAACAGTTATACTTAAGTAAGTTATAGAAAACGGCCGTAAGTTGTACAGTTTGTGAAGTAAGGGCTTGTAGAGTTAAGGCGTGTAGAGTTAGAAGCTTGGCTCTATATGAGATCAGAGGGCTAATTCACGTAATTTTATGACGCGCCGATGAAGTTGTAGTGCAGTTGCAGTTAAGTTCAAGTTCGAGTGATAAACGGTATTCTTGTAATCTTTGAACTGCGTGTAAGCTGCGCGTGAACTGCACGTCAAACTGTACGATAACCAAACTCTACGAAACTTACTTATGGTGTGGCCATATGAGAGAAAAAATGTTACTCACTAAATAATCGAATAGAATCGATTACATTTTAATGAATATGACGTTAATAAAATATTAAAATAATACCCAAGTACAGATTTTAATGCTTTTTCTTACTTAGTAGAATACCAATCATCTTGCGATCCGAAGCACGCACCAAAGACGCGCAACAGTAGAATGCCGTTATTGCGCTCGCGTGACGCGAACTTGACGCGAGCGTGTCTGACAGCGGTAGAGAATACGAAAAGCGTTGTTTTGATCGAAACTTAACTGCAACTGCACTGCAACAGCACTTCTTTATTTACGTGAATTAGCCTACTGAACCTTTTTGACAGTGCGAACAATATGGTCTTGTCTTGGAAACATTTTACACGAAAATATTGTTGGTGGGATACTATTTTGTCTATCCTACTGCTTAACTACAATAATTAAATTCTTTATTCCAACCACTATGTGTTTCAGCAGTTGAAAAGGACTCTCCTCCCTATTACTTCACAAAACAAAACCTAATAAAATAATACAATGACAAACCATGTGAGTAAGCAAAGACAAATGTAATAATTATTCTTATCCATTAACACTATTTATTTTGAACGAAAAACAGTTATTATCAAGCAACGCAAAACATTTCAAGTTATCAATCAAAGCCTCGTAACTACAACTGCGTATAGCAAAATCTCTTAAGGCACCTCCCCGAGCAAATGACCTTGAACGAGCAGTTTTTTGGAGCCTACTCCTTTTTATCCAAAAGAAATACCAACTAATAAAAAATACATTAAATTACTACATATTCTTGACTCCAAAATTGTCGTATTTTTTTTTTTAAGTAGCTTTATGTTTAATAAATCCCCTCAGAACGAAACCACAGAAATAAGAAATAATGATTTATAAAATGCTACTCCTCGTAAAGTAACCATTATTTTGATTTGCTACTTATACCAATGGATGGACAATTTAATAATGAACATAATTGTCGTTTTATTTTTTCCAAAAGAGGTAAATTTTAATTTATAAAGAATAAAAACCACTCATTTCGCACTATTCGGCCTGCAGTGACTGACGTAACAATCACTTTGTAGTGCAAGCTGATTAGAACTTTATTCTAACAGTATTTCTATATTTTACTTTACTATATATTATTTTAGTTTGAACCACCACAAATAGAGTTGCTAATTTTGCTCGGGGAACCGCCTTAATGCAATAATTCATTACCAGTGTTTCACAAAATGCATATTTTTATGATAATATTGCGTTGTTCCCTATCTCTGTACCTTTATTAGTGATAACTGCGACAATCAGTGTCGTAAACATTGGCAAAGAACTTGAAATAGGATCGATAACAAATCACAATCAATATTATCATTCATGAAATAATTAGTTGTTTACCAAAGTAGTACGGCAAACCACAAGAAAAAGCAAAATCCCATTGGATATTGGTATAAACACTTTTCAGCATTGCCTGAACTTATGTATTAGTACTTATCTATCTCCTCGACTATACGCGTTGATACCCAAAATGATCCTCATAAACCTTTTTTTTTTTGAGTGGGAAATTCCTCTTGGACACCCTCCGTCTGGGGCGAACGGAGGGTTATGTCGAACTCTAACTGACTAAAAACCTACTGTTCCTACTACTACCATGGGCCGGGCCCTGGAGATACAAGATACAAGTACATTCGCGCGCACATATTTATACCTAAAAACATAACATCCTATCCTGCTAATATTATAAATACGAAATAAAAGTTTGTGAGTATGAATGTATGTATGGATGTATGTATGTTTATTACTCTTTCACGCAAAAACTACTGAACGGATTTGGATGGAATTTTGCACACATATAGTTTACAACCTGGGTTAAAACATAGGATACTTTTTATCCCGGTAGTAAGATCCCATGGGACAATTATCAATCTTCACACGAGTGAAGCCGCTGGCAGAAGCTGTTATGTATAATTTTCCCCAAGGCTACTCACACTTCCTGAAAATGCCTTAAATAGGAAGCATTTTTGTGTAACGAATTCAAAAGTTTAATCAACTATGCATGTTATGTGACAGCGTTGACAATAGCTTTCCCTGGTAACTTTCCTGGTAATCGTATCCAATGAATCCCAAGAGGTGCATGAACTCATAATACATTTTAGATTCATTTACAGGGATGCGTGGTTCTTTGTCGGTTGGACGACATTGTCGGGAGAGTGCCGTTGTTAAACATTTTGTTTTTTTGTGGAAAATCAAGATAGCGGCTCAGACCAAGACATAGCGCTGCGAACAATAAAGTGACGCCAGCGCAAATTACGTCTCGCTCTGTTCTTACACGCTCACACGCAGACATTTACATTAAACTACAATTAAACTACGCCTCAATAAATGCACAACATGTTTACGAAACCGGCCTCACTTCTCTGTTCGCAGAGTTTTGTCTTGACTTTTTTTTTGGTCTGAGTGTACACGGCCGGCGAGACGAAATTTGACAGCCTTACTTTGCTGTTCGCAGAGTTCCGTTTTTACCTTTTTTATTTAGTCTGAGAATGGCAGTATTAGTTCCGATTATAGTATGACCACTTTAAGTGTGCAATGCACGGTGGCGCTGATTGTCAAGCAAAAATGCATCAATATGTCAAAATTGGTATGTATTTTTTTGTTTCTGTGTTTTTCCGCCTGCACATATAAGTTGGTTGAAGTGTAAGGCCACGCTTCAGAAGATCTAAGTACAGCAGCACCTACTTCATTCAACACTTTGTACAGATTAGATACGCCCGCGCCTATATGGCAGTTATACGAACAACTTTTGTTTCCATTGAGTGAATATTTCACTGGCCAAAGTTATCTATCCCTTTATCTTGATGACAAAAAACAGTTTGATAGCGGGGAATTAAATAAGTCGGCGAATGTTGTCGAAATGTGTCCTAAAACTAAAATGGTGGTGCAAAACTAGAAGGAGATACTTTCCTTCGTTATGTTCCTAGCGTTTTCCAACCATGTGGGGGTCGGCTTCCAGTCTAACAGGATGCAACTGAATATCATTATTCTACATGGACGACGCACGGGCAACTGCCCTATTATTTCTAAATACAGAAATGTCTACACCCAAACCTGTACAAAAGGCCTCCACTAAATTAATTAACCCTAAGTAGATCCCCATAGCTGCAGCTCTGAATACAAAACCGAATACCAAATGGATTGAATAGCGTACTAAAGCCTCCGCACATAAATATAGGTAACGTGAAATAGCAATCTGTTTTCGTGGAAGTCTGCAGGCACATACATATAGGGAGGTATAACACACCCTGTTTGCGTAGGAAGGGGTCGAATGCGTTGCGATGCGCCGCAACCCTTAATCTCCGCCGTCATTGAAATTTGACAATCATACTCGTGATTTATGCGTAATTTTCTTTTGGGTTTGCAGATTCTGAAAAAGGGTAAATTCTTGTAACACCGCGATGATTGGTTGACAACATTTCTGAATGTATGACGTAAATAAAGGATGTGGGTTTTTAACAAGAACTTTAATCAGCTGTTATACCGGATGACTTTTTTATCACTTTCCAAAAAAATGGGTATATTAGGTGAACAGAGTAGCTAAGCTTATGGCATACCTAGATTTTTTTTTCTTTGCTCCACAGCTTGGAAGAAAATAGATCCATCATCAAAAAAACGCTACAAATTTCAAGTAAACTTTTCGTAATAGAACAAAGAAAGAGCAATTTATAAAAAAAAAGGAAAATATCGAATTTCAAATCATACGCATTACGAGTAAGTATGATTTGAATTTCGAATTTGTTTTTTTTTTTCGTAAAATACAAAAATAACTATGTATGCCATTTGCTTCTACTCCGTTCACCTATTATACCCATTTTTATTGGAAAGTGATAAAAAAGTCATCCTGTATTATACTTTTCAATTTAAAGTTGTTGTAATTTGGATTGTTAATTGCTTTGTGAAACGGATGAATTTTAAGTTACTTGAAGCTTGTATAAAATTTTACCTTTTGTATTTGTACAGCGTTCAGGCAAAATATGACTGTGGCCTAATTTGATGTAACATCTTGCATGTGCCAAAATTTGCTTATCTTATCTTAACTATATTCCCTAGTAATTCGCGTCCCTCTAATTGCCTTTAAAATCTAAAATTAAGATTCATTGCATAATTACCTTTAATTTTGTTACGACTTAGGTTCTACTGGTGGCTTGCATGAATCAGCCTCAAATAACTTCACATGACTTATGGTACGATCAGACAACTTGCGCAGCGCGGCTCCAGACACCCGACTCTGACGGATCATGTACTGAAGTATCTATCAACATCTGCAACCGATTCGCATCGGTCCATTCGTCTGTTTGAGCCTTTATGTGTCATCAGTCTAGTCTAGAATCATGTTTAACTCATTTATAAGGGCTTTCATATTTTGATTTGGCTGAAACTTACATTTTAGGTAGACATCTGACCTACATAGCTTGTGGTTTTTCCTACAATATATTAAGTTAATAAGGGGAATTACATTGAGGCTTTGTTTCTACTGATAGCTGATCCTTCTCGACATACACTTTGTCAATAAGTGTTGGTCAACCTTCAGGGTAAATTAAAGAATATAATTTCAGAAGATGGAAATTTATTAGCGTTTGCAAAGTACAAAGGACATGTGTTACTAAGGCCTTGGTTGCAATAGCTCATTCGTTTAATAAGCATGACAAGTAATAAGTATTTAAGTAGTATAAGTACGCTTGTTATTTTCCTAAAGTTTAGGTAGAGAAGTGTGTATAGTACCTCCTCCAAGTTATGTTTAGTCTCGTGTGTGTGTGTGTGCGATCCTATAACTGCCAATCTGCCACCAAACGGGTAAACATCCAGAATAAAAGAAAAATTACTGAACCCTTTGTCATTCTGAAACATTCATGTTACTAATTAAGTACTTATTTAATTCTTTATTTGAATGAAAAATAAACAGAATATGAAATAAGATCATTATTTTGAAAATAAAATGCATGTTTCTAAAACACGATTTGATGTGAGAATGTCGTATTTCTGTAGTACAACAGAGTCTTTCGCATAATTACTACAGTTATTGAAGCATATTAATAGAAGTCATGTGAGTCAGCCGCTATAGAATGTCGACTGACATGTCTAGGCTTGTGAAGAGCTCGGAAACAATTGAGGAAGCGACTCAAATAATTAAAGAAGTATTCATACATTTTTGACATAATATTTGGCCAGAAACAATTTCATTCTGTAAAATGTGAAGTTAATAAATAAGTATGTAGTAGAATGGTCCGTTCCTATTCGTTGTTGCGTGATTTTATATAACCTATACTTAGCTTTCCTCGATAAATGGGTTATCCAAAACTAAATTTGTTTTTCAATTCGAGCTAGTAGTTCCTGAATTTAGCGCGTTCAACCAACCAAACAGTCTCTTCAGTCTTTACAATATTAAATTATTTTCTATTTACTTATAAAGATTCAAGTTGGTAACAATGTAATTTCTTGGAATTTTTTGCATTAATCGCTAAAATATTCTATGTACTAACTTCTTATGTTTTTCCAAATAACAGCTTCCCTCGACTACCCTACGTCTTCATCTTTAGACACTCGATGACATGCAGTCATCAAGGTGCATGAAGTAAGCCGAGACACGATAAAGCTGCTGTAAACAGTTGCGGACATCTTCCAACTGCCTTCCGTACCCATCGTCAGACCTTCGATGACAGTTATACTCCAGGCAGGCCTCAAATTCTCACCAAGGTGCATGAAATGAGCCCATTAACAATATAGCTGCTGTAAACTGTTGAGGACCTCTTGCAACTGCCTTCCGTCTCCATCGTTGGACCGTCGATGAAAGTCATACTCCAGCTAGGTCTAAAGTTCTCATCAAGGTGCATAAAATGAGCCCAAACACGATGTAGCCGCTGAAAACTTTTCGAACCTCGTGTAACTGCCTTCCGTGTCCATCGTCAGACCTTCGATGACAGCCATACTCCAGCTAGGTAGGTCGGAAGTTCTCAAAAACTTTGGGATATACGCTTCTCATTCTCACCAAAAAAGAAACATGCACATGGGATGGGACTTCCCCGATCCCGTAAAGAGTTATACATGATCAATACATAAAAAAAAAAAAAACTTACGCGTCGAATTGAGAACTTTCTTTTTTCGTTTCGTCGGTAAAAATCAAAGTTGAGGCAACTGACACGGGCGAGAGTCATTCTTTCACGGAAAATCTTAACACCGCGATTCAGAAAATGGTGTGAAATGAACAACGCCATCTATCGTCTCACGAAGTAACACTGCTAAAATAAAATGCGTGGAGCTATGTAGATTTTCAAAACAGCGTCATGTAGACTAATCTAGGGTACCTTTTGCTATCATAACTTTTTTTAAAAGCCGGTCAGTAGATTTAAAAGTTATCTTCTGAGCACATTTTTAGTCATAAGTACCATTTTGGTTGAATAGATGTCGCTGTATGTATGTCATGTATCTTACATAAGACAAGTTCTTCTTGACACTTATCATTTTATAGGGAGCACCGAATACAATGAAACAAAAACTAAAACCTTCTCTAAGTTACGCATAATATTTGTGCATAGAATCTAACCACATTGGTTGGTTCTATAATTTACACGTGTTGCTGCAAAAAAAGAAATACCCAGGGACACTAACTTTTGATAGAAAACACCAATTACAATGGAAACAACATCTAAAACCTTCTCTTAGTTATGCACAATATTTTTGTGCATTGAATCTAACCATATTGGTTTTATAATTCACACGTGATGCTGTAACAAAAGATCCTGCACAGACATACAGACACTCAGGGATACAGGCAAAAAAACTAAAAATGGTATAAATAATGGGTTCTTTTAGTGATCCTATAACACCCCTACTATTTTTTTCCAAATATTTTCAATGTTAGTATATTTATATATGTCTACAGATTTATTATATGTATAGATTTTTACTATAACCCCAATCTAAGCGAGTGCGTTCTGATTGCAAGCGACCCCATTCGCACATAATCAAAATAAAATTAACTCAATGATAGCTAACATTTAGAAGTCAATATCGCCTGATTACACTTGATAATTATCACCATAACAGACTTGTCGTAGATCGTGGGCTACGAAAACGCATGCCTTCGCCATAAGGTAACATAACTTATGGGCCTGGAAGCATATGGCTAGAACCACCGCTTTAGCACTACATAAATTGATGCATTTACGTTATACAACAAGATCCATGAATATAGGTGTTGGCAGGGCTCTGTCACTCCGTGGCGTGGGTAGGCATGAGATAATTACCTACCGCTTCGCTCATATTGAATACCTACTAGCTGATACGGCTTCGCCCGCCCGCAAATTATCTTGAATCCAGTGGCGTTCAGTAGTATTCCACGAAGGGTAGGCCACCAAATAATGATAGCAAAAAAAAATTTTTGTCTGCGCCATTTTGGATTTTCATTTTGACCTCATTTCCATTAGCGACCCCAAAAACCACAAAAACGACACCCATGTAGAAAAATCGGGAAATTTTCGTCGGCGCCATCTTGGATTTTCATTTTGACCTTAATTTTATTATCAGCGACCCCAAAAACCACAAAAACGACACCCATGTAGAAAAATCGGGAAATTTTCGTCGGCGCCATCTTGGATTTTCATTTTGACCTCAATTTTATTATCAGCGACCGCAAAAACCTCGAAAACGACACCCATGAAGAAAAAACTGAAAATTTTCGGCGTCGCCATCTTGGATTTTCATTTTGACCTCATTTTCATTATCAGCGACCCCAAAAACCTCGAAAACGACACCCATGAAGAAAAAACTGAAAATTTTCGGCGTCGCCATCTTGGATTTTCATTTTGGCCTCATTTTCATTATCAACGACCCCAAAACCACGAAAATGATACCCATGAAGAAAAAACTGAAAATTTTCGTCGGCGCCATCTTGGATTTTCAATTTTGACCTCATTTTCATTATCACCAACCCCAATAACCACGAAAACGACACTTATGTAGAAAAAACCGAAAATTTTCATCGGCACCGTCTTGGATTTTCATTTTGACCTCATTTTCATTATCAGCGAGTAGCGACCCCATAAACCTCGAAAACGACACCAATGAAGAAAAAACTGAAAATTATCGTCGGCGCCATCTTGGATTTTCAATTTTGACCTCATTTTCATTATCACCAACCCCAATAACCACGAAAACGACACCCATGTAGAAAAAACCGGAAATTTTCATCGGCGCCATCTTGGATTTTCATTTTGACCTCATTTTCATTATCAGCGAGTAGCGACCCCATAAACCTCGAAAACGACACCAATGAAGAAAAAACTGAAAATTATCGTCGGCGCCATCTTGGATTTTCAATTTTGACCTCATTTTCATTATCACCAACCCCAATAACCACGAAAACGACACCCATGTAGAAAAAACCGGAAATTTTCATCGGCGCCATCTTGGATTTTCATTTTGACCTCATTTTCATTATCAGCGAGTAGCGACCCCATAAACCTCGAAAACGACACCAATGAAGAAAAAACTGAAAATTATCGTCGGCGCCATCTTGGATTTTCAATTTTGACCTCATTTTCATTATCACCAACCCCAATAACCACGAAAACGACACCCATGTAGAAAAAACCGGAAATTTTCATCGGCGCCATCTTGGATTTTCATTTTGACCTCATTTTCATTATCACCAACCCCAATAACCACGAAAACGACACCCATGTAAAAAAAAAACGGAAATTTTCATCGGCGCCATCTTGGATTTTCATTTTGACCACATTTTCATTATCACCAACCCCAAATACCACGAAAACGACACCCATGAAAGAAAAATATAATAACAATATTATTATTGATTATTATAATAATAATACGCGCCAATAACCCCCAGGAATCATTATTTTAATCAACATACACCCTAGCACTGGCCTGCAATTGCAAAAAACGTAAGGAAATTTGAATTTCGCGGGCTAAAGAACATCCACCTTGAATCCTGGCCTCGTGTTGTAGCAGCCAATCACAGCCCAGCAGCCCAGCTACACTCGCAGGAGTTACCGCCCTAAAATTACTGCAATCTATACATGTGTGCAGTTCATACACACGAAAATATGCACCAATGTGCCAATGTGTGCGTAAAATTATCAATGGGTTTTAGGCAAGTCCAGTGCTTGCCTGTCCGGCGGAGCTCCAACCTTTGTAGTAACTTCCAGTAAAGTGTTAGTTGCGTGACACAGGAGCGACAAATTGCTATAAGTATTCTAACAGGAGTTTGTTTTTTATTTTATATTTTGTACATAATGTGATATTTAATTACATAATGAATGCCCAATTGGTAGGGTAGGCTTTTGTAACGTTGCACTTTGCAAGTTACAATTTAAAGGAGTTTAATTTATGAAACCTTAATATTAAGAAATCTATGTACACTTAAAATACTATGCTATTTACACAAAAATAACCTATTATAATATTATTAAGTAAACCAAACATTTAAATAAATCATTAAAAGTAAATATTACTGTGCGGAACCTACGAGAGTATATTATCTTAAAAGGTCCTCGCTTCTATGCGCCCGCGCAACGCTGAAACGATCCTGGCCGAGCGTCGCCGAGGAGTTACGATTCGGGTGGGCTCGGTAGGGCCGATGACCAGTCGTTTTGAGAGCACTGAGGTGACGGCTGTGCTGCTCGCTCCGATCGTACTTTAATAATTTTTACTAAATACGTCGCGAAATCCCTCTAGGGTGAGTTTCCATGTATTTTATTAGAAGGGTTTTGGGAAGGTGTTCCTAGAACCTCTTAAATCTAGTTTCTGCTGTATTTCTTCCTATCTGGGACACTGTGACCTTTGGACCTAAGAAACGTGGTTCCTACAGTTTGCTTACGCTTCCATTTCTGTCTGGATTTCCAGGATTCTAATACGCTGCTACGAATTTAGATAAAAATTGTAAAAATACCACATGTAACTACGCAATATACTTCGATTTATTAATATTTTTTATTTATTTTCCTAACATTCTGATATTTGGAGGATAAAAAAAGAAACAGATGGGAAATACATTTTTCTCGTGAGTACAAGGACGCGTGCACTCCAGACATAGAATAAAAGTACAGCACTGCAAGTACGTAGCAATACTAGCAATCGATAACGATCGAATCGATACGTTTCGATAAATCCGACTTTTCGATTGGTTAAAAACTCATTTTATCGAGAATAACTGTCAGATTTATCAAATCGTATCGAATCGAGTGCTACGTACTTGCACTGCAGATGCGAATATTAGCCACAGCCAGTAAAGTCATCGTTACCCCAGAGTTCTGCTTTCCTTTTTTCTAACCTTGTATTATTTAGACATTTTGTTTTTTGAAATAATTGAAATTATACATAATTACAAATTAAACATATGATGTGTGGGAAAAGAAAATATAAATAGCTTACCATTACCTTAATACAGGGTGTAAATAACCTCATCACGAAGCCGTCAACCAAGCATTCTGTACGTCAAACTAGGTTACTTTACGCTAAAATTATTACTGGGAAACGACTTTTTTTTCGGTGTGAAGTAGAACTCAATATAACGCACTCAAAACATTGTGCTGATAGATGGATTGAATAATATCGCGGTCGCGGAGGTGTTTAAAGTAAAAATCTTACATTAAAAACTTGTATTTAAAAAAAGCTTGTCAAAAAGTTGGAACTTTAACTCCCAATATCTCCGTAACTAGAGGGTTTTCAGGTATGGTGTAGAACAAAAAAATTATCGCAATGACGGGGAAAACAAGGTCGGCTTCGTTAAGAGGTTTTTTACACCCTTTATATCACTGAGAATGTTAATATAAAGCTATTTCTATAACTTTCGAGTCTGAATCCTAATATTAGTATACTTTGTGAAAACACCAAGTTTAACTATTAATTGTTTTTTTTTCGTTAAGGTTTCTAACCAATGTGGTCCTAAGAGGCAGAAAAGAAAAATATGAATCTTTTCGAAGGTGTATGATTGTTTTTATTACAAAATAAATATACATCGTGTTTTATTGCTCACCTACCTGCCTTTAGTAGTGTTTATTATTTGTTATACAGAAGGTACAAACCGCGTGTACCCGCAGTTGGTAAATAAAAAAAAGATATTTTTTTTTCTAAATTTATTAAATGTATTTAAACATCCATACACGCAACAGTTTATCCGACTTGTCATTTTCACTAATAATGATTAATGATCAATAAAACAGTCAGATAACAAACAAGAAGTACGAGTAGGTATAGGTACGCGACGCAAGCGACCAGTCGAAAGAGCGCGAAAAAAGACGCTTTGACTTGGAGTTGCGGACACCAGCCCGCTATACAATACAATACAAGAGCGCGAAAAATGAACGCGACATATACGTACGCACGGCTGGAGCGCGACAGCGCGCGTGGCGACAACCACACTGAGCTTGAATCATCACTATGACTACATATTATAAAACAAAGTCGCCGGCGTCTGTCTGTACCTATGTATGCAATGGATTTTGATGCGGGTTTTTTTAATTGATAGAGTGATTCAAGCATGGGCGTGCGCAACGAAGAGGCAATTAGACCAAGCCTACCCTACCAACTGGGGGAATTATTATAACTAATGAACTATGTAATAAACTAACACTTTGTACAAAATATTAAAAAAAAGTTCTAACTCCTGTTCGAATACTGATAGCATTTTTTCGCGCCCGTGTTACGTAACTAACACTGTACTGGAAGTTGCTACGAAGCTCGACGCTCACCCGCCGGACGCATCTTATAGGCAAGCAATCCACTTGCCTTAATCCCATTGATAAATTTACGCACACAGCGGCACATTGGTGCATATTTTCGTGTGTATGAACCGCACACATGTATAGATTGCAGCCATTTGTGGGCGGTAACTCCTGCGAGTGTAGCTGGGCTATGATTGGCTGCTACAACACAAGGCCAGGATTCAAGGTGGATGTTCTTTAGCCCGCGAAATTCAAATTTTCTTACGTTTTTTTGCAATTTGCAGGCCAGTGCTATGTTGTATGTTGATTAAAATGTGACTACATACGTCTTACAGCCGCAAATCATATAATCATCAACATACAACCTAGCACTGGCCTGCAAATTGCAAAAAATGTGAGGAAATTTGAATTTCGCGGGCTACCGTGCAGCAATGCACTAAGCAGGGTTGGTTCCGGTTCCTTTCCAAATTAAATATAAATTTAGTGGATTTTGTTTTATCCTGCAAAATTTTGTTTATCACTGTTGTGAACCAACTCGATATGAAAATGATGCAATTTTATTTGGTCGTATTTTTCCATCGACAAATTAGAAATTATATTTTTCTGAAGGAAGCCATTATTGTTTCATTGTGACAAGCAATTTATATCGCGATCTTGAATGTTTTAATTTTAACATATTAAGTTATTTACACATTTGTTTTGAAACAGAAAACGTACATTTAACAGTAACAGTAGTGTAAATATTAATTTTGTTGTGTATTAATTGTTTATTCACCTAACAATGGTGTTTACTTGCATGGGCGTGCGCCCCTAAGAGGCAATTAGGCAAAGTGTGACACTAACCCTGCTAGGAGGGTGTCAGCAGGTAGGTATGTAGGGGCTTTGTAAATAATAAGAGCTGGATGATTAGGTACACTTATTATTTATTGCCTAAACTTCCGTGGCCATCTCACGACTCGATTGCAGAGGGTATAAAGGTGGTAGGGAACACTGGCCTGAACCGTCTCCAGCGATGATGGTTCCGTCTTTGACCCTGCCCGCAACCAACGGCTCCAACTCCAGGTTCTGTTTCTAGTGGGAACTCAGCGTAGGTAGGTGATCTCTGCAGCAGAGGACTTTCTCCAAGCGTTCTTCACGACGCCGGAACCACGATGTGGCGAAAGTTTGTAGGGTAGACTAGAAATACTCGGACCAAACTCGTAAAGTGTTGTTTAACCTTGATGATGCCGCTCGCTGCTACTAATATAATAGAGGGGTAATGTTTTGAAGTTTGGATGCAGGCAGTCATAATTTGGAACTACTGATCCGATTCCGAAAATTCTTTCACTAATTGGAAACTGGATTATCCTCGAATGTCATACAAAAAGCCATCAATGTTGTTCTAATGGCAAAAAGGTATTGCGAAAGTTTTCTGTATGAAGCCTGCCTAGCTTCCGCAATTTCATTTTATACATATTTTCAAAATAGCGGCAACGCACCTGTAAGAATATAAATAAAATATGAAGGATGTTCAAGAACTCAATACACCAGCGTTTGCGGAACGATTGAACTAACTTGTCCACAAGCTGTTTGTGTTGGAACAGTTTCTCGTGAGTAACATCAGAAGCAATGAGAGAGACTTGAGAGGGCTCAAAGTATAGTAAGGGGATCAAAAGAATAAATGCAAGCTGAAATTATAACTTACTAGCCACCCGCCCCGGCTTCGCACTGGTAGCGCTAATTTATAGCCGATGACTTCTGGAGGATGAGATGGCGGGTGGCCATGTGACAAACTTTTAGCAGATATCTATGACAGAGTGTAAACGAATACTTCACGAAGCCAAGCTTTATGTACATTAAACTAAGTAATTTTATGCAAAGTAAAGGGTGTAAAACACCTCTTAACGAAGCCGAAAGGCACTTGTTCTCCTCGTCATTGATCATTTTTTTGTTCTTCACCTTACCTGGGAACCTTCTAGTTACGGAGATATTGGGGGTCAAAGTTCCAACCTTTTCACAAGTTTTTTTTGACTGTAAGATTTTTACTTTAAACACCTCCACGATCCCCGTACTATTCAATCCATCCATCAGCACAATGGTTTGAGTGCGTTACATTGAGTTCTACCACAAAACATGATTTTTCACCCCATAAAAAAGTCGTTTCCCAGCAATAATTTTTGCGTAAAGTTAATTAGTTTGATGTACGGTCGAACAAGCTATTTGGTTTACAATTTAACCCACAAATTACATTGTAAAATGTAAACCAAATAGCTTGTTCGACCGTACAGAATGCTTGGTTGACGGCTTTGTGATGAGGTCTTTTACAGCCTGTATATTACTGGGAAACGAATTTTTTTTTGGTGAACAGTCACGTTTTATGGTAGGACTTTTTATGATAGACCAGAAGACTGAGTAGACCAGTATACCGAGTAGACCAGTAGACCGAATAGACCAGTAGACCGAGTTGACCAGTAGACTGAGTAGACCAGTAGACCGAGTAGATCAGTAGACCGAGAAGACCAGAAAACTAAGTGAACCAGAATACTGAGTAGACTAGAAGACCGAGTAGACCAGTAGACCGAGTAGACCAAAAGACTGGGTAGACCAGTAGACCGAGTAGACCAGAAGACTAAGTGGAACAGAAGACTAAGTAGAACAGAAAACTGAGTAGACCAGAAGACCGAGTAGACCAGAAGACCGAGTAGACCAGAAGACTGAGTGGAGACCAGAAGACCGAGCAAAACAGAAGACTGAGTAGACCAGAAGACTGAGTAGACCAGAAGACTGAATAGATCAGTAGATCAGTAGACCGAGTAGACCAGAAGACTAAGTGGACCAGAAGACCGAGTAGACCAGAAGACTGAGTAGACCAGAAGACCGAGCAAAACAGAAGACTGAGTAGACCAGAAGACTGAGTAGATCAGAAGTCCGAGCAGAACAGAAGACTGAGTAGACCAGAAGACCGAGTAGACCAGTAGACCGAGTAGACCAGTAGACCGAGTAGACCAGTAGACTAAGTAGACCAGTAGACCGAGTAGATCAGTAGACCGACAAGACCAGAAGACTCAGTGGACCAGAAGACTGAGTAGACCAGAAGACTGAGTAGATCAGTAGACCGAGAAGACCAGAAAACTAAGTGAACCAGAATACTGAGTAGACTAGAAGACCGAGTAGACCAGTAGACCGAGTAGACCAAAAGACTGGGTAGACCAGTAGACCGAGTAGACCAGAAGACTAAGTGGAACAGAAGACTAAGTAGAACAGAAAACTGAGTAGACCAGAAGACCGAGTAGACCAGAAGACCGAGTAGACCAGAAGACTGAGTGGAGACCAGAAGACCGAGCAAAACAGAAGACTGAGTAGACCAGAAGACTGAGTAGACCAGAAGACTGAATAGATCAGTAGATCAGTAGACCGAGTAGACCAGAAGACTAAGTGGACCAGAAGACCGAGTAGACCAGAAAACCGAGTAGACCAGAAGACTGAGTAGACCAGAAGACCGAGCAAAACAGAAGACTGAGTAGACCAGAAGACTGAGTAGATCAGAAGTCCGAGCAGAACAGAAGACTGAGTAGACCAGAAGACTGAGTAGACCAGAAGACCGAGTAGACCAGTAGACCGAGTAGACCAGTAGACCGAGTAGACCAGTAGACTAAGTAGACCAGTAGACCGAGTAGATCAGTAGACCGACAAGACCAGAAGACTCAGTGGACCAGAAGACTGAGCAAAACAGAAGACTGAGTAGACCAGAAGACTGAGTAGACCAGAAGACTGAGTAGACCAGAAGACCGAGTAGATCAGTAGACTGAGTAGACCAGAAGACCGAGTAGACCAGTAGACCGAGTAGACCAGTAGAATGAGTAGACCAGAAGGCTGAGTAGACCAGTAGACCGAGTAGACCAGTGGACTGAGTAGACCAGTAGACCGAGTAGATCAGTAGACCTAGTAGACCAGTACACTGAGTAGACCAGAAGACTAAGTGGACCAGAAGACTGAGTAGACCAGTAGACCGAATAGACCAGAAGCCCGAGTAGTCCAGTAGACCGAATAGACCAGAAGCCCGAGTAGTCCAGTAGACCGAGTAGCCCAGTACACTGAGTATACCAGAAGACTGAGTAGTCCAGTAGACCGAGTAGACCAGAAGACTAAGTGGACCAGAAAACTGAGTAGACTAGAAGACCGAGTAGACCAGTAGACCGAGTAGACCAGAAGATTGAGTAGACCAGAAGACTGAGTAGAACAGTAGACCGAGTAGACCAGTAGACCGAGTAGACCAGTACACTGAGTAGACCAGAAGACTGAGTAAACGAGTAGACCGAGTAGACCAGTACACCGAGTAGACCAGAAGCCCGAGTAGTCCAGTAGACCGAGTAGACCAGTACACTGAGTAGACCAGAAGACTGAGTAGATCAGTAGACCGAGTCTACTAAGTTCTAAAAAATAAAATAAAAAGAAAAAATATCTTATCAGAATTAAAAAGAAAAAAAATTAAAATAAGAAATTATATTAATTTCTTTTGAGTAGACCAGAAGACTGAGTAAACGAGTAGACCAAGTAGACCAGTAGACCGAGTAGACCAGAAGCCCGAGTAGTCCAGACCGAGTAGACCAAAAGACTGGGTAGACCAGTAGACCGAGTAGATCAGTAGACCGAGTAGACCAGAAGACTAAGTGGACCAGAAGACTGAGTAGACCAGAAGACTGAGTAGATCAGTAGACCGAGTCTACTAAGTTCTAAAAAATAAAATAAAAAGAAAAAATATCTTATCAGAATAAAATAGAAAAAAAAAATAAAATAAGAAATTATATTAATTTCTTTTGAGTAGACCAGAAGACTGAGTAAACGAGTAGACCGAGTAGACCAGTAGACCGAGTAGACTAGAAGCCCGAGTAGTCCAGACCGAGTAGACCAAAAGACTGGGTAGACTAGTAGACCGAGTAGACCAGAAGACTGAGTACACCAGTAGACCGAGTAGACCAGTAGACCGAGCAGACCAGAAGACTGAGTAGACCAGAAGACTGAGTAGATATTAATAGTATAGTAAATAAGGCGTCAAAAGCACTTGGGTTTATAATGAGAACCTCAGCATGTTTCCGATCGCTAAAACCGATCAAAGTACTGTATTGTTCGTTCGTACGTAGCCACCTTGAGTATGCATCACAAGTCTGGAACCCTCAATACGGGATCTACAAGTCTCGTATTGAGGGCATCCAGAGAAAATTTCTTAAATACCTTGATTACAGGGCAAAGCAAGTGTCTGTTGATTACACTCACCGATGCAGGAGGTACCATTTTCTACCACTTGACCGAAGACGTCATATTGGAGATGTATGCTACTTGCTTAATATCGCAAATGGTTCAATCGACTGTCCTGAACTTGTTTCAAAACTAACGTTGCGCACTAATCAGATGGGACTGCGACAAAGACCACTCTTACATGTGCCTTTTGCGAACACTAATTATAGGCGTAATGCGTACTTTCCAAGAGCCAGTCGCAGTTTTAACGAAGTTTCTTGTGAGCCCGGTATTGATCTATTCTGCACCAAAGCCAGCACCGTAAGAAAACTATTGGCAAAGCCATTTTTTGTACAGAAGGCACCTTCTTGCTCTTGAACCGTTTATTTTACAAGTTAGCTTAAGTTATAAACAATTAAATTAAATAAACCAACCAACCTTTGAAATTGGTCAATAATTTGACAGTACTATAGTGTTAGATTATTTTGTAATAAGGAACTAATATATTTTCTTTTGTATCTATCTGTGGAAGCTTGTAATTAGCAATTTAGTTATATAATTTTGTTACTATTATGTTATTAGTCTGTAAGCTTTCCTAAAATAAAATAAATAAATAAATAAATAAGATCAGTAGACCAGAAGACCGAGAAGACCAGAAGACTGAGTAGACCAGAAGACCGAGCAAAACAAAAGACGGAGTAGACCAGAAAACTGAGTAGACCAGAAGACTGAGTAGATCAGAAGACTGAGTAGATCAGTAGACCAGAAGACCGAGAAGACCAGAAGACTGAGTAGACCAGAAGACCAAGCAAAACAGAAGACGGAGTAGACCCGAAGACTGAGTAGACCAGTAGAATGAGTAGACCAGAAGACTGAGTAGACCAGAAGACTAAGTGGACCAGTAGACTGAGTAGACAAGTAGACCGAGTAGACCAGTAGACCGAGTAGACCAGTAGACCAAATAGACTAGAAGACCGAGTAGACCAGTAGACCGAGTAAACCAAAAGACTGGGTAGACCAGTAACCCGAGTAGATCAGTAGACAAAGTAGACCAGAAGACTAAGTGGACCAAAAGACTGAGTAGACCAGAAGACTGAGTAGACTAAATAGACCGGTAAGACCAGAAGACTGAGTAGACTAATAGACCGAGAAGACCAGAAGACTGAATAGACCAGTAGACCGAGTAGACCAGTAGAATGAGTAGACTAGTAGACCGAGTAGACCAGAAGACTGAGTAGACCAGTAGACCGAGTAGACCACTAGAATGAGTAGACCAGTAGAATGAGTAGACCAGAAGACTGAGTAGAACAGTATATCAGTAGACCGAGTAGACCAGAAGACTAAGTGGACTAGAAGACTGAGTAGACTAGAAGACCGAGTAGACCAGTAGACCGAGTAGACCAAAAGACTGGGTAGACCAGTAGCCCGAGTAGATCAGTAGACCGAGTAGACCAGAAGACTAAGTGGACCAAAAGACTGAGTAGATCAGAAGACTGAGTAGACTAAATAGACCGGGAAGACCAGAAGACTGAGTAGACTAATAGACCGGGAAGACCAGAAGACTGAGTAGACCAGTAGACTGAGTAGACCAGTAGAATGAGTAGACCAGTAGAATGAGTAGACCAGTAGACCGAGTAGACCAGTAGACTGAGTAGACCAGTAGACCGAGTAGACCAGTAGACCGAGTAGACCAGTAGACCGAGTGGACTAGTAGACCGAGTAGACCAGAAGACTGAGTAAGCCAGTAGATCGAGTAGACCAGTAGAATGAGTAGACCAGTAGAATGAGTAGACCAGAAGACTGAGTAGACTAGTAGACCGAGTAGACCAGAAGACTAAGTGGACCAGAAGACTGAGTAGACCAGTAGACCGAGTAGACCAGAAGACAAAGAGGACCAGAAGACTGACTAGACCAGAAGACTGAGTAGACCAGAAGACCGAGTAGACCAGTAGACCGAGTAGACCAGTAGACCGAGTAGACCAGTAGACTAAGTAGACCAGTAGACCGAGTAGATCAGTAGACCGACAAGACCAGAAGACTCAGTGGACCAGAAGACTGAGTAGACCAGAAGACTGAGTAGACCAGAAGACCGAGTAGATCAGTAGACTGAGTAGACCAGAAGACCGAGTAGACCAGTAGACCGAGTAGACCAGTAGAATGAGTAGACCAGAAGGCTGAGTAGACCAGTAGACCGAGTAGACCAGTAGACTGAGTAGACCAGTAGACCGAGTAGATCAGTAGACCTAGTAGACCAGTACACTGAGTAGACCAGAAGACTAAGTGGACCAGAAAACTGAGTAGACTAGAAGACCGAGTAGACCAGTAGACCGAGTAGACCAGAAGATTGAGTAGACCAGAAGACTGAGTAGTCCAGACCGAGTAGACCAAAAGACTGGGTAGACCAGTAGACCGAGTAGATCAGTAGACCGAGTAGACCAGAAGACTAAGTGGACCAGAAGACTAAGTGGACCAGAAGACTGAGTAGACCAGAAGACATAGTAGATCAGTAGACCGAGTAGACCAGTAGACCGAGTAGACCAGTAGACCGAGTAGACCAGTAGACCGAGTAGACCAGTAGACCGAGTAGACCAGTAGACCGAGTAGACCAGTAGACCGAGTAGACTAGTAGACCGAGTAGACCAGAAGACTGAGTACACCAGTAGACCGAGTAGACCGAGAAGACCAGAAGACTGAGTAGACCAGAAGACCAAGCAACACAGAAGACGGAGTAGACCCGAAGACTGAGTAGACCAGTAGAATGAGTAGACCAGAAGACTGAGTGGACCAGAAGACTAAGTGGACCAGTAGACTGAGTAGACAAGTAGACCGAGTAGACCAGTAGACCGAGTAGACCAGTAGACCAAATAGACTAGAAGACCGAGTAGACCAGTAGACCGAGTATACCAAAAGACTGGGTAGACCAGTAACCCGAGTAGCTCAGTAGACAGAGTAGACCAGAAGACTAAGTTGACCAAAAGACTGAGTAGACCAGAAGACTGAGTAGACTAAATAGACCGGGAAGACCAGAAGACTGAGTAGACTAATAGACCGGGAAGACCAGAAGACTGAGTAGACCAGTAGACCGAGTAGACCAGTAGAATGAGTAGACCAGTAGACCGAGTAGACTAGTAGACCGAGTAGACCAGACGACTGAGTAGACCAGTAGACCGAGTAGACCACTAGAATGAGTAGACCAGTAGAATGAGTAGACCAGAAACTGAGTAGACCAGAAGACTGAGTAGAACAGTAGATCAGTAGACCGAGTAGACCAGAAGACTAAGTGGACTAGAAGACTGAGTAGACTAGAAGACCGAGTAGACCAGTAGACCGAGTAGACCAAAAGACTGGGTAGACCAGTAGCCCGAGTAGATCAGTAGACCGAGTAGACCAGAAGACTAAGTGGACCAAAAGACTGAGTAGATCAGAAGACTGAGTAGACTAATAGACCGGGAAGACCAGAAGACTGAGTAGACCAGTAGACCGAGTAGACCAGTAGAATGAGTAGACCAGTAGACCGAGTAGACCACTAGAATAAGTAGACCACTAGAATAAGTAGACCAGTAGAATGAGTAGACCAGAAACTGAGTAGACCAGAAGACTGAGTAGAACAGTAGATCAGTAGACCGAGTAGACCAGAAGACTAAGTGGACTAGAAGACTGAGTAGACTAGAAGACCGAGTAGACCAGTAGACCGAGTAGACCAAAAGACTGGGTAGACCAGTAGCCCGAGTAGATCAGTAGACCGAGTAGACCAGAAGACTAAGTTGACCAAAAGACTGAGTAGATCAGAAGACTGAGTAGACTAAATAGACCGGGAAGACCAGAAGACTGAGTAGACTAATAGACCGGGAAGACCAGAAGACTGAGTAGACCAGTAGAATGAGTAGACCAGTAGAATGAGTAGACCAGTAGACCGAGTAGACCAGTAGACCGAGTAGACCAGAAGACCGAGTAGACTAGTAGACCGAGTAGACCAGAAGACTGAGTAGACCAGTAGACCGAGTAGACTAGTAGACCGAGTAGACCAGAAGACTGAGTAGACCAGTAGACCGAGTAGACCAGTAGACCGAGTAGACCAGTAGACCGAGTAGACTACTAGACCGAGTAGACCAGAAGACTGAGTAGACCAGTAGATCGAGTAGACCAGTAGAATGAGTAGACCAGTAGAATGAGTAGACCAGAAGACTGAGTAGATCAGAAGACTGAGTAGACTAATAGACCGGGAAGACCAGAAGACTGAGTAGACCAGTAGACCGAGTAGACCAGTAGAATGAGTAGACCAGTAAAATGAGTAGACCAGTAGACCGAGTAGATCAGTAGATCGAGTAGACCAGAAGACTAAGTGGAACAGAAGACTGAGTAGACTAGAAGACTGAGTAGACCAGTAGACTGAGTAGACCAGTACACCGAGTAGACCAGAAGACCGAGTAGACCAGTAGACCGAGTAGACTAGTAGACCGAGTAGACCAGAAGACTGAGTAGACCAGTAGACCGAGTAGACCAGAAGCCCGAGTAGACCAGAAGACCGAGTAGACCAGTACACTGAGTAGACCAGTAGACCGAGTAGACCAGAAGCCCGAGTAGACCAGTAGACTGAGTAGACCAGTACACCGAGTAGACCGAGTAGACCAGAAGACTGAGTAGACCAGTAGACCGAGTAGACCAGAAGACTAAGTGGATCAGAAGACTGAGTAGACTAGAAGACTGAGTACACTAGTAGACTGAGTAGACCAGCATAAGCGTGTGCCTACTTACATAGTACCTAATGTAAACCATTGTTAACAACGGCTCGCCTTTTCTTATGTTGAATTTTCAATAAATGCTACCGGATACCAGTACTGTACCTGGAGTGACTGATTATCTCACCTACACAGCCCATTGACTGGCTTTCTCTTTTTCGGGACTCGCAGGGAAGTCAGTATGTAATGGATGTATGGACTTATCCTCGGACCAGTGGCGTGCAGTAGTATTCCACGAAGGGTAGTCCACGAAATAATTATAGCAAAAAAAATTTTCGTTAGCGCTTTTTTGGATTTTCATTTTGACCTCATTTTCATTAGCGACCCCAAAAACCACAAAAACGACACCCATGTAGAAAAAACTGAAAATTTTCGGTGTATTTCTGGGGAAGGGACGATCATCCCCTATTGTTTTTAACAAACCAAGTTACTCGAAATTTAATTATCATTATTTTTATATTTCAGGCGAAACCAATGGTTAAAATGGTTAATTGCTATAATTGATTTATTAAAAAAAGACAATTTCAAGAGTTCCCGTGTCTTCTCTCAGCATTTCAAAGAGTCAATGATGTCTGAGGTGCATATGAGATAATTACTGCCGCATGCTGTACCAACTAAATGTCTTCTTACGGATAGTACGAAGGCTCAACCTCAGCCGAGTACTTCAAAAAATGAACCAAATGCTTTCGATATATCTACACAAACTGAAGATTCATCACCCGAAGATTCAACCAAGACCTTCTTTAAAACTTCTTCAGATTTGTGGAAAGAAAATTCTTGGATTTTGCACCACGACAATGCGCCTTCGCACAAGGCTATCATTGTGAACGAATTTTTGACCAAACACTCAACAAATACCATCCAGCAACCACCATATTCACCAGATATGGCTCCTGCTGACTTTTTTCTTTTTCCTAAACTCAAATTACCACTTCGTGGCACCCGTTTTCAATCGATAGAAGACATAAAGGAGAATTCGCGGCGAGAACTGAACTCAATTCCGGAAGCAGCGTTTAAAAAATGTTTTGATGAATGGATTATTCGTTGGCGCAAGTGTATCGTTTCTAAAGGAGCATACTTTGAAGGTGATAAAATAAATTTGGATGAATAACAGACATTTTGTGTATTATTGATCTTTTCCCGGTACTTTCTTGACAGAGTAGTATATAAAAGAAGAAACTGACTGACTGACTGACTGACTCATCTATCAACGCACAGCCCAAACCGCTAGGTCTACAAATTCCAAATTTGGCAAGTAGGTTCCTTATGTGGTCAAGGGGTGCACTAAGAAAGGATTTTTCAAAATTCACCCCTTAAGGGGGTTAAACGGGGCTCCAAAGTTTGTATGGGGAAACAAGATTAGTTAGATTATTTTATACGAAACTTCACAGGAGTGCTCCTTTTGATAAATGAGTAGAAACGGGTTTTTCAGAATTCAACCCCTAAGAGGGGGAAATGGGGTGACAAAGTCTAAAAATCAATGCACAGCCTAAACCGCTGAGTCTAGAGATTCCAAATTTGGCGCATATGTTCCTTAAGTGGTCTAAGGGTACACTAAGAAAGGGTTTTTCAAAAATCACCCCCTAAGGGGATGAAACGGGAGTCGAAAGTTTGTATGGGGAAACAAGATTAGGTAAGACTGTTTTATTCGAAACTTCACAGGAGTACTCCTATCGATAAATGAGTTAACATTTGTGTTTCAGGTTTTTTCAGAATTCAACCCCTAAAGGGGGAAATGGGGTAACAAAGTCTGAAAATCAACATCGGTATTTTTTGTATGGTGTATCGGGTTGGGTGTGTTACAAAAACAACGATTTTAAGATTTAATGTGGCGGACCTGAAATACCATCATCATCCCCTGTTGGGGTGCAATGGGGTTGAAGTCTAAAAATCATTATGGGTGTCGATACCGAGATTATCAGGGGTGTAGATTACGAAAATGGCATTTATTTTGAGATCCAGAAGATGGCGGATTCGACTTCTATACAGGGTTATTGTTGATTTATTGTGATGATTGTGATGATTGTGATAACGATGATGATGATTATGATACTGATTATGATGATTGTGATTACGATGATGATGATTGTGATAATGATGATAGTGATTGTGATAACGATGATGATGATTATGATACTGATTATGATGATTGTGATTACGATGATGATGATTGTGATAATTATGATAGTGATTGTGATAACGATGATGGTGATTGTGATTGTGATGGTGATTGAGATAGTGATGGTGATGGAGATGGTGATTGTGATGGTGATGGTGATTGTGATGGTGATGGTGATGGTGAAGGTGATAGTGAATGTGATACTACTGATTATGATGATTGTGATCACGATGATAATGATGATAGTGATTGCGCTAACGATGATGATGATTTTGATTGTGATGGTGATAGTGACGGTGATTGTGATGGTGATGCTGATGGTGATTGTGATGGTGATTGTGATGGTGATGGTGATGGTGATTGTGATGGTGATGGTGAATGTGATGGTGATTATGATTGTGATTGTGACAGTTATGGTGATTGTGATGATAATGATCATGATTGTGATTACGATGATAATGATTGTGATTACGATGACACTGAGTGTGATAACGATGATGGTGATTGTGATAGTGATTGTGATGGTGATGGTTATTGTGATGTTGATAGTGATTGTGACTGTGATAGTGATGGTGATTGTGATAGTGATTGTGATTGTGACTGTGATAGTGATGGTGATTGTGATAGTGAAAATGGTTGTGATCACGATGATAATGATGATGGTGATTGTGATGGTGATTGTGATAATGATTGTGATAATGATGGTGGTTGTGATAGTGATAGTGGTTGTGATGATAATAATTGTGATGATTATGAAAATTGACACAAAGATAATATATAACATGGATTAACACGTAGGACACTATTTATCTATTTAGTATGATCCAGTGAGATGGTTACCGAACTTCACGCGGGCGAAGCCGCGGGCAACAGCTAGTATCATATATAGAAAAAGGAAAACACGGATATTATCCCGTAAGTACTTTAAGTGTATTTAAATAATACTACATTAAAATACAAAAATGTTTCTAGTATTTTATTTTTAGTACATACGCTAACGCGTGGCGTCAAGGCACAATTTAGATCGAGCGCGCCCAGTTCAGGTATTTAAAATGTCGGCTTTTTCAAGATCAAAGGAGTGCAACTTCTGTACGCTAGTACTATTATCTATTCTGTGGTGTTGGTTTCCAGTATCCCTTGGTCTTATGCCCAGATCTAGCTTAACAATAACAACCGTTCTGCTGGTTCGATCGATGCTAAGCTTGCCGAGGTCACTCCGTGGATGGGTGACCCTGTTGGACCGGAAGCCGACCCTCACAATTTTGTACGGCAAAAAAGTGTAGGGCACATGATGATGATGTATATGCCCAAACTGTCATGTAAATGGAGGTCTGGCAAATAGTTAAAATTTTAGAGAAAGTTACGAATACATAAGAAAAAAGCCTGGTTTCCAACCAAAATCCATTACCAAGTGTAGGTAAGTCGTCCATCATAGTTTAAAAGCTTCGCCCCAGATTCCGGTGTTGTGCCATAAATGTCAGTAGGTACAGACGGCAGCACATCAAGCTACAATATGTCAAATTTCTTTAATAGATTTTCAACTTTATCACAAAATCATTAGGTTCAAGGTTGATTAGGAAAATTTGCCAGTTTCGGGTAGATTTAAGTGCTGGCGTCTGTACAATATCTAGCTATGTGTTTACTGAACTGAATGATTAGTGTTGATATGAACTAAATCTAAAACCTTCATTGAACTTAGGCCGGTTTGTTGGTTTGTTCTAATTGCATTCCAAAATCTTTTTCGTTTTATTTTACGTAGGTAGATACCTGGTTTCTGGTTGAAAACACTCTTTAGCTTACCCAAACACTAACTCTTTTCGGGACCTTAAAAACTGGCAAAATATGAGTATCTCTAACTGGTATATCTATCGATACCTGCCCCATCGCCCATCCATCCCCCATATTATGTTATTTTACCAAGATTCCTAACAACACGTATATGTATCAGGTATATACGTTCCATATAGCAAATTATTATCGATACGCAGTATTCACAAAGTTGGTAACAGAATCATTCTAAATTAATTGAAGCCCACGTTGCCTAGCCGGCACGGGGAGCTCGCAGCAAGCTCGCTCCGTAATGATTTATCGATTGATGCTTTTCTGTAAACATTTCACATATACCTACCTATATGTCTAATCTAATTGATAGAACATTATGCTATGTCTATCAGAGTAATTAGACATCATGGTGTCTACATAGTTATGTGACTTTTCGATGTAGGATAATGATTTTAAGGGTGAAGTTAGGTGGCACTTTTTGCACGATTTTGCACGCTTTCGCACAAAATAAACTTTTGATCAGGTATGGAGTTTCTGTGGAGAGCTCAGAGAAGAGACTTGAGGACACATGCTATCACATGATAAAAATAATGTCTACACAGTACTGATTAGGTACAGGAAAATACATCAGTGCTTCTTGTGGAAGGAAGTGAATTGAGTTTGATTTACAAACTATAGGTACCCACCTTACACACTGATTAAGTCACTACCAAATGGGCCATTTTGTAATAAATACAAAGCAAAATAAGGAAAAACAGAAGAAAGTATTGATCCATCCTGCGGTACTACCCACTTATTCCAACGCGTCCCACAAAGTTCACAGGGCCGATTATAGACCCTCCTAAAAAACTGCTTTATTCAGTTCCCAAGACATTCACAATTACAATATAAATCAGCCTTGTATTGTTATACACGGAGAGCGGAGTCAACACAGTGTTGGGCGTGGCTTTACTTTAAAAGCATGGTTGAAGCGACCATCGTGGGAGAAAAGGGCACGCCAGACTGCCAGACGGGGAAGGACAAACGAAGTACCTCGAGGTAGGTTTTCCTTAGCTTGGCGAATATACGGAAAGATAAAACTCGAGTTGTTAGGTTTTTATTCCAGACCATTTTGGACCCTAATAACGATTGGCTTGGATCCCTCGTTTGAGAGAAACCAGTTTTCTGTAGCAGACCGGAGATCTTTTTAATAGTTTGCACATTACGAGAAAACGAGAAGAAGAAAAAAGTTGTAATGAAAAAGTCAGATAAGAAACGAGAAAAGCAAAAAGGGGTAACCTATTTATGTCGAATGACGTACTTCTATGAAACATGAAAATAATAAACTAGAACAGAACCTAAAAGGGTACTTTATAAGGATCCATGCTCTACAGGTACTGAAAATAATCAACATTTTATAAGTGGGACCAATTTCCGCATCATCAATCCGGCAATTAACACCCACACAATACCAGCAAGTCAAATGTTCGTCTACCCACCCACAGTCAAATCAAACTAATGGTATAATCACAGACTTTGTAGAATACGTCTATAGATATTAGATCCGAAAAAGATACAAATTCTAAATAGCAGAACATGTTCAATGCTGTACCCAATAGAGTTGTCTTGACCGATAGAGGCACAAGACGTAGACTGTTACTAGACCGAACCAGTCTGTGGTAGGCATGGCTAGAACATGTGACTAATAAAAAGCCTAGTAAGGCCTAAATTCTTGTCGCGCTGACGGTCGGTCGTGTACGGTCGGTCGTGACGTCAGCGAGAACAAAACACGGCCGTCGCCGCTGACCTGACGTCAGCGTCGCAGAATGGTGCTATGTATACTCGTACGCGACCGACCGTCAGCGTGACAAGAATTCAGGCCTCGGCAGTCTCGACAGAGATAACGACAAAATCGCTAACTTTTGATTGCTAATTACTAACGAATAAATTCGGTTGCAATGATGATGCTTGCGGAAAAAGCAAGTCTCTACATCCAAGATGCGATTCTCGCAATGATCTCTGTCGAGACTTGAATTCTTGACAGTTTTTACACTGCCAGTGAAGCGTTAAATTTTTGGAACCGACAAAAGATGGCTCTGTTCTTACTAAAAGAATGTTTTCACATAATTAGTTCAAAACATTTGTGCTACACTGAACTAGTTCAGCATAAGCCTAACGAGATCCTGTTGCAAGTATTCAAATGGAACCCATTTCATACAAAAAGCTGGTAGGAACTTGAATGTAATATCGAATGGTAGTTTATAAAGTAGATACTATCTATTGAACGCCCAGTAAACCTTGACACGCGTTATATAAAGAAGGGAACTAAGTGAAAAAGCACGAATTTGAAGCAGCCAAAATACACTAAAATGATGCACAGTCCGGTTAATTTCGTTTCGGCGTTTCATTATCTTTCATATGGTTAAGGTGGAAGCGCCAGAGTAGCCCGCGTTTATATTTTCTTACGTTTTTTGCAATTTGCATGTCAGTGACAGGCTGTCGTCATATTTTAATCAACATACAACTTGACACTGACCTGCAAATATGAATTTCGCGGGCTACCTTATATTTTGTAAAAATCATTTATTATGGTCATGCTCCCGAATGGGACTTTGTGCGAATGGGACATTCTGCGCCAACGGGATTTTTTGTGAATGTGTTGCTGCGTTAGATCCCTCAGCGCATCCTCCTTAACACGCTGTTCATTATACCCATGTGACTCACTGTTTAACGACGCATATAAACTTTTTTTAAACCACGTTTTATAATAAGAGTGATACACTCTTATTATAAAACGTGGTTTTAAAAAAGTACCGGGTTTAGTACTAGGTTTAAACCGTGAACTTGAATTCGGTACTTCTAGTTTGTTGTTTATCTTCATATAAGTCCGTGCTAGGCACGTCGTGATAACCGATCAACTCTACTAACCACAAACACGCATATTCAATAGATTTATTTTTTATTCACGCAGATCAGATATTTTATAAACTTCTTACTGATTCTTGAAAAACACGTGAAAATTATCATGACTTCTATTTCAGAACAGCAATTTTGAAAGCAACGGTGTTGATAGCTGATTGACCTCATTTTAAGGGGTCACGTCTACCGATGTCGTCCAAGATAAGTATCATTGCCTTGGACCCTACATGCACGTGCAAAAACGTAGATTTTCCGGTACCCTTCGATCCGGAGCACATATTGCCTGGAAGCAAAATTGGGAATGGTGCTACTTAGTACCTACCCATTTAATTTGGCGGATGACCTACATACATACGTACTATCGTGGTCTTTTCCGCCTGACCAGTTTAAATTTTTTTCGCTTAAATTCTGCGGAGGCGCCGAGCCACGCCCCCTTAAAGTTTGGGCCTATTAGGAAAGCGTCAAGTTTGGCGCGCAAAATAACAATAACTCTCGTTTGGCGTGCGTCGTCAGTGCACTCGGCCGTTTCGGTATCTTTTCATTCATTACTTCTATAATGAATGAAAGTCAACGGGGCGGGGCTAGAGAACGTTTCTATGCTGCGAGTGCAGTGGTCAGGCGGGACTGTCATCGATAGTACGTTACACCTACGTTCATTCTACTGACCGTCTGTAATCATTGCTACAAGAACCAATCATAAGTTCGCAACACAAAAACTTTAGTACATTCATTAAAGAAATGTCTAGCCCTAATATTAACAGCTTTGCTAGTTGCCTTGAGATCGGCAAATACCAGTGGAAAGCAGTCGCTTTTACACAAGGCCACTCTAGCCTTGTGTCTCCAGACTTTTGGGAACATTTAGGCATTACACAATAATGAAAGCACATAATGAAAATAAAATATTGTACGATTATTAAACTAACGCAATTTAAGTTTTAATTTCGGTGAATTATGCACATCTCGTCTATAGAATAGATAAGATGACATTAACATCCATACTATATCAATATGGTCGCTACAATTCATGGTGATCGTCATAGATGTTTAACATTATCACGATTGGAAGTAACCTAAAACAAGTGAACGCAGCTATAGGGACTGCTGCCTTGTCCCTTCCCACAACATCATCAGACCGACCGAGAGACTGCTAGAAGGTGGGGCTAATCTTCACCGAGAATCTCACAAAATATTACAAAGGACTTTAATTTTTGCAAGTCCACTGTCCTGTAAATCCCCTAAAGTTGTTTTTTAACTGTTTGATATATTTCTTTTGCGTCAAAAACTAACCAATAAGCGTCATTAAGATTAGATTTAAACATAAGATTTCTGCAATAATTCGATTCCTCTGTGTCAAGCGTGTCAATTATGAAATATCTAAATAAAATGGCCTGTTAATATCTCAAACTCAATTCCATAGCCGCGATAGAAACAGGAATGTTTTCATTTGGTTTCAAAAGGAAAACATAAAACAAACCGATGATGCAAGGCAGTTGCATACCCAACATACAGTGCTAGAAAATATTGTGAGGCTGAAACACACCGGGAAGCAATTGCACCCCTAACGCTGATGAATACAAGCGGGCTCGAGGCAGCTAGCGGTGTGCTACGAAATTTAATCTACCCCAGTCTGCCACCCGGCGCCCCCACGCCCCCCTCCGCAGCACTAAGCACCTAGGTACCTATGTACACTCTACACACAACTATACATACCAATATATAATTTATTCAAGATAACGCGAGTCTTTGATGGATACCTATATCTTCGCGTAATGACTAGGTATAATATAGCTGGAGTTTGTTTTTGACGTTACCATGTGAACGATTAGTACCCCATAAGTAGTCTAGCAGTGCCTAGGTACGGCGCGATACCGATACGGCGGGTACCTTCGTAGACTACGTACTAGGTAGGTAGTATGTGTCACACAAGGACCCGCGACGAGCGGCGATGGCGTAGCCAACCGTTAGAAATGAGATAAAAAACTGGTTGCACACAATATGAACAAAAAGTAGCTCGATTGTTGTTCAGTTGGTCTGCCTCCGTGAATCAAACTGTTATTATAAGTACATGCAAGAGTATATTTTGTTACCTGAGAATCTCGAGATCGGGTTCTCTACAAAAAAGAGAGCTAAATGTTTTTTTTTGTCTTAACCGGAATATAAACTGGAAATATTTTGCATTTTTGCCTTGAAACATTTCCTTGTTCTACTGATTTTGTCAATACGTAATGAATTTGCGCCTAAATAATTATGAATATACTTAAATACCTAGCTGGAATTTCCGCTATCAGGTCCAATATTTCAAAGTATCGTATTGTAGAGCCCATAGTAAGTTACAATATATCAACTGTCTGTAAAAAATATTAAAACCATAAGAAAAGCAAAATTTATCAACGAAAAACTTTGCGAAAGATTAATAACTCGTGAGAAAATAAGGCAAGATATGTATTTTATCAGTTTTGACAATGGATTATAATCTGTACCTATCGCAACTATCTTCTGTCCTTGATAACGGTGATACAACATCGTTATCATTAATTTACTGTTGTTGATGTTATAAAAACCAACTTTTAATCCACATCGTGCTTTTCACCGTATGCTATGTAAATTACAGGGCAGAGCGAGAGCGTGTTATACTCTCTCTGTCGCTCTCCACGAAAGCCTCCTGAAAATATCTATTGATTATCGTATACGTGCGGGTTGGTACGTATAGTCTGCCACCTCGCCCTGTATTATGTCGACTACCGCGCCGTCGAGTGCCAATTTATTTGAAGAATGCTCATAGTGAAGCGAGCAAGCAGTACCGCCGTGCGGCTGCAGTGACGCTACCAGATCACACGTCATGCCGTCATGCCCACCTACGTACACCTGCTCAGTGCTCGCTGCTCGCCTGCTCGGGTAAACACACTGCCAATCTGTATACTACGGCAGATTTTAAAAATAGTACCCCCGGACGATTAACTACAGTATCCCGTACTGAAAGTATCCAGCGACGTATATTTATGGCGAAATTGGGACTACGCATCGCGTGGTTCTTTGTTTCAAGTAAAAGATTCGTCGTCATGCAGAGTAGGTATAGTTAGATGTTTTGAAGCTGCAAGAGTAGGTACATGGTATCCTCAGCTAGCTGACTTACGAGTATGTACATAGGTGCACCGCCATGATGACATGACGCAGACGTACGTACGCTTATGTCGAGACCTGTCGGGCTCGCCTGAGAGCAAAAGGTTGTGAACCTGTGTTGCCACCTTTTGTACTCCCGCGATTTAAGGGTAGGTATAGTACTTCAACTCTCTTTCAAAAATTCATTTCAATCGCTGTACTATAATTTATTATTTGTAACTAAAATGTTGTTGAACTTTTCATCATTCACTATGATGAATTGATGACAAAGTACAACAAAATCTAGCACCATCTAGTCCTTAAGAAACGTCAGAAAGTCGAACGTCTGACCACCATTCTTACCAAGCATAACTTACTAATATAACTATGTAAATAATAGTTCATATGCATCCCCTTCATGGAAAATACTGGTATTCAGCTGCATTTGGTAAATTGGAAACCAACAAGAATAGACAGATGATGAGTCCAAATAAGTAACTTGAAATAAAAAGGAGGGTCAGGTTAACCTAGACATGTATTACATGTATAGCTTGTTGTGTCGCCGTGTGAACAGCTATGGAAACAGGGGAAAGATGGGGAACTTTCAAATTTTATTTATAATTATATTTTCACCAATTTCCAGCTTGTTGTAAATTGATGTAGCTTCACTCTTCTTTTTTGGTTTAATTTGACCGGACTATAATTAGTTTAGTTTATACCTACCTACAAAAAAAAAGTTCGACAGTGTAGAGTCTAGTAAGGAAAATGTAGTTACGAAAATATAGAGTATGAATGTAGATGGCTATAAGAGTAGAGAAAAACCAAAGAAACGATGGAAGGACTGTTTGAAGGATGAAATGGCTAGAAAGGAGGTGACCGCTGCAATGACAAGTAATAGAGATTTTTGCGCATTTTCAGCGGAAGTCTCTTCAATATGGTAAACCCATTTTTTTCTCTCTCTAAAGCTGTAGCTCCAAATATAAATTTGGAGCTACAGCTTTTTTTAATGCAATAATGATTATTCATTATTGCAAACATATTAAAATGAAACATCATTGAACGATATGCCGCAAAATAATAACAAAATGGGAATGTAATAATCACCACGTTGGTATCATTGCATTCACAAGAAACAGAACGCGCTTGCGCGAGCTCGACGGGTGGACGCGGCGAGGAGGGTCGCAAGGCCGGGGCGCGGCGAGCGGGGAGGGGCGACGTCACGTCGAACAACGCAGCCCATACCCTACCAAATTCAGAAGGCCCCGTCGTACACCGCGCGCGCATTTGCCAACGGACTATTCCATTGTGCTGGGTTAAAACTTGCCTGCGTCGACCGAGTCGTCCAACGCGATTACGCGAGGTGGGAACTGTGAGATCGGTAGTAAAAGTGGCCTCTCTGTGACTCTGTGCTTGTGTAGTGATGATTTTACGTTAAATACTTTGTGGATAAATAAACTATTGTGAAATTTGAACTTTTTAAAAGTGAATTGACTAAATATTGGCTTGAAATAAGAATAAAATTTAAAAGACTGAAAAGCAAAGAACGTCGCTGTCAAAATAAGGCGGAAAATAAATAAATAGGGTTAAAACACAACGGCGCGCTGCAAGACGTGATATAAAGAGAACCTTATTTAGTGGTGCATTAGAGTGACTTTTGTGTGGCAGTACAAGTCGATGACCGAATTGCTGAAATAAATTATTATGCTTACTTATGTTTCGTTGACCAGAGTGAACAACCAGTGATTGTGTGTTTGAGTGATCATCATGGAGCAGGGGATTCGTTGGCGAGCTCTAGCGTACTGGTGGAGTTAGTCGAGGCCAAAGCCTTTTGAAATAGGTACCGGTTTTGAATTATCATTTTGTTTGATTTATAATACTGCTCGGTTCAGACGGGTACAGGTGGCTTGCACTCCTCTATCGCAACGATTACTGGTAACGTCATGAGCGAAGATAGCAACAACGAATTTAGTCATTGTTAATAATCGACTACATACTGTTTAACATATTTGTAATACTTACTTGCTATTCATAACAATAACAACCTAATCATCATCATAAAACTGTTGAGCTGGGTACCTTTAAACAGTTAAAAAAACTAAAGGCATATATTACTGGTTTTTTTCTTTGGTTACAGATAATTTTAACAATCAGATGGAGATGGAGAACGCAATATCAGAATTAGGCGTACAGCCACAAGAGCAGCTCGATAAGGACGTTACTGAATGTGATAAAAACCCAGTTGGAGAACATAGGGAGGAGGTTGGTTTCCTTGTGCTAAAAGACGAAAAAACTAGTGACAGTGATGCTCACAGTGAAGATCTTAGCTCTAATGATGAACAAAGTAATGTAATTAGTAGTAGTAACTCTCAGTTTTATGAGAGCAGTGACAGTAAAATAAACTATGCCGTAAAGATAGATGACAATGATACTCTAAGTGACATAGACGATATCAAAACGGACAGTGCTTCAGCTGACAGTGAAGACTCTGCTCTGGGTAGTCTTCCACCGGATAGTGCTCTCAATGATAGGGAAGAAGAAGCTCAAGATCGGTCAGAAGGCAGTGACTCAGGACTAGGATCAGAAGTTATCGAAGATGTGAAAATAGCAAGCTTCAACCTTGCTCTTCCATGCACAAGTAGCCTAAAACGTGACAAATCATCTGATGAATTGGATCACGATAATGATAACTCCAGCAGTTGTAGTATTGAGAACAATGTAGACAGTGGCCATAATTCCATAGCACAAGTTAAGCCCCTCAGAAGTAGTCTTAAGAGAAAATGTAGTGATGATAACAAAATGGAGCCACAAACTAAAAAGCGGAAAGAAAGTATCAAATTCGACAATGTTACTGTATTTTACTTTCCCAGAGCCCAAGGATTTTCATGTGTTCCTTCACAAGGAGGTTCAACGTTAGGAATGGAATTTGAACATAGTCATATACAAAACTTTACTTTAGCCGAGCATGCCTTAGAGCAAAGAAGACTACATAGACAAATATTGCAGCAGCTGAAGAGTGAGCGTCATTCGTTACAAGGCGTATCACTTTCCTCTAGTGAAGACAGTGATACTGAAGAAGAAGCGAGCGACATATCTGAATCTGAGCTAGATTTAGATAGCTATTTCTTTTTACAACCTGTTCCAACCAGGCAAAGAAGAGCTCTATTACGTGCAGCCGGCGTGAGGAAAATTGAGGGCTATGAAAAAGATGAATGCAGAGACATAAGAACATCGCGTGAATTCTGTGGTTGCGCTTGTAAAGGAACATGTAACCCAGAAACTTGTTCGTGCAGCTTAGCTGGGATAAAATGCCAAGTTGATCGACTGAACTTTCCCTGTGGATGCACTAGAGATGGGTGCGCCAACACGACGGGCAGAATAGAATTCAACCCTGTCAGGGTGAGGACGCATTTCATTCAGACCATTATGAGAATAGGTCTTGAAAAAAAAAATGAAGAGAATCAGGAAGCTGCTAAGAGGCAATGGCTAGAGGCGCACAATAATTCCACATCATGTTCATCAAACTCGTCATACGAAAGAGAGCGTTGTCTTAGTCATGAAGATGGAATGTTACGTGATGTTACTCTTACTCCAAGAGTGGAAGTTGAATCTTGTGTCAATACAGGAAGTTTTAACAATGTTCATTGTGATATGAATAATTCTGCATTACAGAATAGTGACATGTCATACGGCTATAGAAACGAGATTGCTAATAATGTTAATGATAGTGGCATCATGCATTTTGAAAATACAAACAATCATCACAGCCACAATGATCCTTACACATCCAGCATACTTCAAGGCAAGGGTCCACCTTACGCGACAGCGAACGCTATGGGTTTTGATACTATGGCAAATAACATGCAACGGTTTCCTTGCGATCTAAACTACGCTTACGAGCAGCAAACAGAACACTATTTCAAAGGCCTGCAAAGCTTCTCTGCCACCAGTTTTGAAGAGTTTGCCCACAGTTCCCAGATGACCATGTTTAGCCATTATGGCCACGTATATGTACCAGACTACTTGCATAAATCTACTACACATGCACACGACCACAGTTCGCTACAATATCATAGTGTACAACATAATCACTACGGTATGTACAAAAACAGTTCTGATTGTGTAAATAATGACAACAAAAGTGATACTCATTATACTACTTTGATGACATTGCCATATCAACCTAGTAATAAGATGCAAACTATAGAAAATGATGAGAACTGGTTCAGTCACAATACACTGCTGAACCTGGACCACTCTGACCAGACAACGCAAGACGCGTCGGACTCGCAGTCCCAGCCCGCGGGGACAGCAACAGAAAGCAATAATGCTGAGACTATGGAAAATTTTGGTGAACTTATTAAAAAAACTATGGTAGAGTCTGTTACTGTGTAGATGAATTACTTGTTGTATTTTAATCGTCTTAATTATCATGTTATGAAATTTTTAATTATATGAATTGGTAAATTCAAAGACTTGCTTTATTTAAAATCCTTTGAACTGCTAGGGTCACCTATAACGTTGTTTATCTCAGTAAACAAACAGTTATAGTCATAGTAATCAGTAAACTGTGATAGCTAAACGCGTATCACAGTTGTTTAACATAATGTTATTATATCCGCTTTGAACATATAAACACTTGAGTTGAAGAAAAGAAAAGAGAAGTGAGAAACGTTTTCAAAGAAAAGCCTATTTTTGCTCTGTCTCGCCGAATATAAAACAATTGCATCAACATTTTCGTAAGTTTAATAGACCACGATGCTCCATCACCCAAACGTTAAATGTCACTTAATTTGCACATCTAAAAATTAAAACGACATGGTGTTTTTGACCACTTGACAATATATAGTTTGAACCCAAAGAGAAGCAACCTTAGTGCAGTTTCAATCATGACTTGGATTCTACCAATACAGAAAAACAATAAGAGCCAGTATTCTTTTCATACCTAATGAGATGTGGATCAAAATACATAGGTACATACAGAATTCATGGGAGAGGCCTTTGCCCAACAGCGAGATGAAAGCCACCTTACTATAATTATGAAGGGGGCAGATAAGCAAGCGGGCGGAGCTAAATAAGTGCCCTTTACCACCGGGGTGATGAACGCGATGAGTGCCAGCCACCACCCCGGTGGTAATCTCGAAGGGAATACCTAAACGAATTTAATGATGATCTAGACTCGCATCACAAAGGCCGGTTCGAGGTGGCGCAGGAGAAGACTGCCTGGAAAGAGTCCTTTGCCCAGCAGTGGGAAATAAATATGTAACTATTAAAAAAAAAATGGCTGTTGTCACGAAGCTGACGTCACTTTAACAAAAAAGTACCATATCCTGTCATGTATGTTTGGTAGAACTCACACCATGTGTGACTAGTGGCTAGAAGCACTAATATTATTCGCTCGATTAAGATCATAATAGGATACTACCACTGAGGTAAAACATTGTCCTGAAAAAAAAAGGAGTAGGAACAAAATGCAGCTACCAATTTGAAGCCCTAAAAAACAAGAATGTTTTTCGCGAGTAATAGGCAGTGGTTTACAGTAGATACACTCGATGCGTACGGTCATGCGACAGCAGCAGCTCTGTTTCTGTTTTCCTGGGTCTTCCCCTGTTACATGGGACTTAAACTTAATTGGCGAAATGTTACTCCCCTGCATAACCCTTCGGGGAAAACAGGCCTGATGTTATGAACATTAATCTTTCTGCCTGGGTACGTGTCTTAACAGTACAAATGAGGTACTTCTCGATCATCTAGCTAGGATTTTTTTAACTTAGGAGATGTTGATGCACTCAGAATTTGATCTTAGGCCTAGTAAAAACATTATTTAAAAATCTTTTCAATATTTAACTATTGTAGTGGTGGAAGCTCCACGGTAGCCCGCGAAATTCAAATTTTCTTACGTTTTTTGCAATTCAATGACTGTCATTCAATCGAGTGTCGTTTAATCGAGTGTCATTCAAACCCTCTACGTTCATGTACTTAGAGGGTTGTATTGATGATTTTAATGATTGTAATTCTGTAACTACATACCCGGCGAATCATATTTTAATCAACATACATCCTGACACTGACCTGCAAATTGCAAAAAACGTAAGAAAATTTGAATTTCGGGGGTTACCGTGGAGCTTTCACCATAAAGCGATCTGTAGCAACTGCTAAGCGTACAATTCCCGGTCAGGCAAAGTTATATTGGGTTTTTCCATTAGGCAGTTCTCAAAAAAGGTACGTACCAACTTTGTCGACAACTTAGTGATTTCTGGTATTTGAACCTGGCCTGCGGGCTCCTCTAAGCCACCTTCGAGCGTCACTTCAAGTTACTTGCCATAAATAGAGGCACGTATAACCTTCATGTTCTTTACTGCTGATGACTCTATCGCCCTCCTCCAGAAGAGCAGTAGGGAAACTAGCATTATCAAAAAATACAGACGCAAACCGCCGTCGTTCCGTCCTCGCCGTCGAAGCCCGTCGCGACGTCCCGGTCCTTGCGCTCTCCGACCCTTGCTCGAGAAATGCTGCCTGCGATACTGAGCCTGTAGTTTTCAATCAGCCCCTTAACAATAAAACCATTCAGATCTAGCCTGTCCGTTTGCTGTCCCCCCCACCTCGCCCCGCCCTGGCTGGAAGCTTTACTTCAAGGCACCCTCAGGATAGTCCAGTTAAGCAGGCGACAACCTCCTAGGGTGACCTTCAAGACGGAATAAAAAAGAAACGAAAACTGTACGTTCCCGGATTCCGGGTGCGATTCCCAGATCGGGCAGTATTACGCGTTTATAAGACAAAAAAATATATTACTTATCCATTTTTTGTGCAGTCAATGCTTCAGGGCTAAGTGGATTTGGTTTGATTAGCCCGTCGCTCATCTCTAAACTAAACTCTCACTCGGGTACACTGTAACAACATAGTACATAATACTTATATCAAGATAAATCAATGATAGATCGGTAACCTAAATTCTAGACCCTTGTTAACTTGCGAAAGTAAGGGCATAAAGCCTACCAAAACATAAGCAATAAGTAATCAATCCGGGTCGGACAACAACATTTTTCACAAATCACATCTAAAACAGCAAACCTCGTTCATTAAAAAAATCTTCAATATGCGAATAACAAAATTCGTCCCAGTAATTAACATAGTCTGTACTTCCGTCACTTCATCTTGGCCATCACAAAATAAAGCCTTGCCATAAATTATGTTTGTTCAATTTTGTTATATGACGGCTTGCTCCTCCCGGTGAACCGTTCAGAAGATAGTGAACGTTTTCGAGGTCACCCACTTTTGTTTTTCCTACTCTGTTATCGTTATTAAACGTGTGCATACATTCTGCTGTACAAACCAACCCATTACACTTCGTTAGATAGTCAGCCAACCCTGGTAACAACTTATTGACAAGCTAATTATATTCACCACGGCTTAAGATGCTCTTGAATTCATTTTGACAAAGCCAGCGAAGAAGACACTAAATAAGCTCTTTCCGAGTGCAAACTCGAGGACGTAAATCCTCGCCAAATTAAGTAATTAACATTGCTTGTCTCTTCAGGGTTACTTGTTTGTTTATCGTTACGGCTAACGTTTTCAGGTAGTAATTAGGTACTGAAAGAACGCTTTATTGCTAGCGTATTAAATATCCAAGAATAAATCGGTTACAAAAATACAAGAGCGTGCCAAAAAAGAAAGCTTTAACAGAAATCCGTTCCACCGATAATTTATTTTGCATATTTGCATGCATACGAGTGGACTGCTTTCGTCCTTGACTTCTAACTTGAAGGTAATGGTTATAAAAGCTAAGTTTGTACATGTACTTATATGTAACGGCTCGGTATATCTACGTACGTACGGAGGGACGTAAAGTATAACGTTCGATGTAGACACCGCCCTTTCATTCTGGGGCGGTCGGGGCGCCAGGCGCGTCGCGCGCTCGTAATTGCTTAGTAACGGAAGTTAAGGCAATAAATGTGCACTTTTTTTTGCGAACAAGCCAACTGTTATAGTGGTTTATGTTACCTATATTTTTTCCTGATAAAATTAAACTATTATGTATACTAAAACGATATATCTTTTTATTTCTGTCTTTTATAATTACAACACACATACAACTTTATTTATACGTATTGTTCGAATATCACATTGTTTAGTTTAGTATAATATTATCGGTCATGATTCTTATTAATACTGAAGGCGAGCATGAATCATGATACACATCCGTCAGGAAGTTTTCGTGATTTCCCAGATCTTGATAATTTTGTCTTCACTGGCAGTGATCAGAGTCTTTGAGATCTCGTCGAAATAGACGTTGTTGATAGAGTCTGAAACAAAACACATTCGCGAATGAAAACAAATTGCAACAGCAAGACAAATTTCACTGATGAGTTACAAAACTGTTACTATGCTATAACGTATAGCTGGAGAATTTGTGATTGAAAACTGAAAATTTATATTCTTCTAAAAAGGATGCAAAGTGATCTGGTTTCCTTTGAGAACTTCCTCATTATGTTCCAATTCCTCATTATTTTGACGACCCGAATAGCGCAGCGGTAGTGAGGCTGCCTTACGTTCTTAGGGTCCCGGGTTCGAATCCCGGTAGGAGCAAATATTTGTGTGATGAGCATGGACATTTGTTTCCTAGTCATGGATGTTAATATGTATAATAAGTATGTATTTACAAAAAAAAAAAGTATCTATGTATTATATCAACTATCTGGTGTCCACGACACAAGCCTCGTTGCTTAGTGTGGCACTAGATGGCGCTGTGTGTAATGTCCAGCGATATTTATTTATTTATTTATTATAATAATAATAAATAATAATAATAATAAAATAATAATATAAGCCGTGTGGTATCCGGCAGAGTAGAATAGAACCAACCCATTACACTCACGGGTGTCGTATAAGGCGTCTAATGTCTGAGGCAGAACACCTTGCGCCTCCGTAGACCGGAGAATGGGCAGCAGCGTTTTCTGTTAGTCTTTCATCACTGCGATCTCCAATCCGCCTGCCAAGCGTGGAGATTACGGCAAATTCCTCCCATCATGGGAGAGGCTTATGTCCAGCAGTGGACGTTATGGGCTGTTGTTATTATAATACCACTGCGTGACGTTCTGCCTGACGTCGGTGCAGCATGTTTTCTAATTCCATAGTTCTGTTTTACTTGTCATCGCACCAATCACCTCCTTCCAAGCTTTATGATCTTTCACACAGTTATCCATCGATCTTTCATCATTCCTTGATCTTCCTCTACCCTTACAGTCATCAACCTTCATATTTAGAACTTGTTTTATAAATCATCCCCTTAACTTTAAGGGGAATGCGGGAATGGCAGATTGTTCCCGTGACCGTGACCCTTCTGTCATCTGTAAAGATGCTTCAATCAACGGGAACATTTCGAGAATGCTTTAGAAGAACTAGGATTTTGGAACTACCCTCTAACTGTCATATTGTGAACTTTATTTAGTCTTGTTATAGTAAACACACACAGAATACTTAACAAAAATGTTTTTAAACAAAATTCCAAGTGTCAATCTTTATCTACAGGTTGTCATTTTAAAACGAATGAATTCTTCATTCGTTTAAAATTTTGTATAAACATGTTATTATTTCAATACAGATACTTCACTATCTTTTCTGTTTTGTAGTATTTTTAGCAGCATAATATACACGCGTCTATTTTAATGGTTTTTCAGCGGCACGTGTATTCTCTAACACTAAACCTACGAGTACGATACATTATTGATTTTTAAAGCTAGATTTTTTTTTTCTTTGCATAACATTTAGATTTTTCTAGAATTATTATACAATAGTTAAACCAGCCAGCTGCCAGCTGCCCGCTACCGATGCCATCTGGCCTAGTAACACGACGCATAGGCTTTTGAAGAGTGTTGATGACAATGCTAAAGTTTTCACATCTATTGTTTGGTACAGTCAGCATCAAAAGTTGATGAGCACATTTAGATTTTCAAAATCGCTGTACACCGTATTATACCTAAATCGCTCAACATGACAAGCGCCAGAAATTAATGATTATCATAAAAGGGCATAAGTAGGTGTCCATCACTTTTCAAAAGTCGCTAAACAAAGTTATAGTAAAAAAAGCATAACATTCTTTGTCTCTAAAGTCTCTGAACAAATTTTTGACAAAAATAGCATAGCATCGTTTATCTCTAAAGTCCTTGAACAAAATGAAACGTTTTTTGAGTTTAATATGTGTGTGTATTTTTTTTCGGTAGGTATATATGTTTGGTATATAAATTAAGTAGACACATGCACATGTAAATCACCGCCCTTTTATTTATTATCAACAAAATTAAATTAAATGGTTCGATAAATAAATACCTACAGTTAATAATTATTATTTGTTTTAATTAAAAATCAAGAAATTTAAACTTTCATAATCAAATCAATGTTTTATAAACAAAAACAAAGTTATTTTTTTATCAATTACAATTATGATTAGGCTTAAACTACTTAGAATTAAAACCTAGTGTGTCCCCCATTGGCAACGATGACATTTTGGAGGCGTTCTCGCATGGAGTTTATCATATTTGGACAAGTATCTCGTCCCCTAAAATATTCCCAGATTTCTATGGCGTGATTTAGTAGATTTTCCCTTGTTCGAGGAGTGCTTTCATCCCAAGTCTGGACCATAAGCCCCCATAAGTTTTCAATGAGGTAAAGGTCCGGGCGGGCTCTTTGGTGGGAATGGAATTAAATAGAAATCTTCTTTTTACATTCAAGGGTAAACAGTTTTTCAAATACCCACCACTGTTTCCCAAAGAATTGAATTAAATAATTTGTGTGAATTTTGAAAATGAGTCTTATATGTGAGTACATATAAGACTCAATTTTATAGTACGATTGAATTAGAACCTAATCTGTATAGATTAGGTTCTAATTCAATCGTACTATAAAATTCATAAAATAAGTCGACGGTATGAATTTGAACATAATCTGCGTGATTTTGAAAATGAGTTTTATTGCTTTACGAATTAGGTTACAATTCAATCGTAATATAGAAAGCTTAGATAACGTCGACGGAATAAATTTTAAGCGGAATATGCTTGTCTTTATAATCGTGCTTGCGAGCTTATTTTGAAAAATAGGCTTAAAAATGTGCTTACCGCTTGAACCACTTCTAATATTTCTCATTGATACTATGAAAAAAAACAAAATTATTTTGGAAAGTTAAATTCGAAATTTACATCCATTTAAATTTTTTTTATATGATTTAGTTTGGATAGGACAAGATTAGATTTATAACTCTGAAGATAGTAACGGCCACTTTTTTAGTTTGCAGTTCAGCTACTTTTGATAATAAACGTTTACACGCTACGTATCCGAAACAAAGTAATGTTCAGTAACTTTTGTTATCTAGGATGTTAAGTTATTTTTGGACGTTGCCGTGATTACACTAGATAACCAAAACAAGCATTTTATATTGTTCAGTGACTTTTGTAAAACTGAATGCTAAAATGTTTTCGGAAATTATAACGATCAGCAATTTTTGACAAAATGGTGTTCAGTGACCTTTGACGAGAAGTGTTCAGTTAATTTTAAACTTGAATGATGTTCATTCAATACTGGCGCCATATCTTGTTGAGCGATTTATGGGTGATATAGTGTACAGTGATTTTGAAAATCTGAATGTGGTCATCGACTTTTGATGCTGACTGTACCTTACAACCAGCAAAAGCCAACGATTATATTCCTATGAACCATTTGCAATAGTAAGTCCCGAAAAAACCAGTGGAACTTTTTTTTTCCCGACAAGGCTTACCGTACGATTTACCAATAGAAATGTTTGAATCTGTCAGGGTGTTTAAGAAATCAAGGTTGTATCCTAGAAGCTTATAAGTATCATAATTTGACGAAAATGGCAAAAGGCTTATAATTATCACAAGCTTTAATTGTATTTTTGCTCCCCAATTTTGTCGACAAGTGCTAAGTTCTAAGCAGTATGGACGTTCCTGAATTTCAAGACCTAGACTAGGCCGGTGATTACTCCAAAAAAAGAAACAGCCAACAACGTCAGAGGTTTAACGGTCTATAAACAAATCAAAGTGATTACTTGAATAAAAGTAATTGTTTAAAATACGATTTATTCTGTAGTTTAGTAATTCCTTGAAGTTAGAACTGTCAAAAGTTAGTGTGCTTTGCTTCCTCTTACTTCGTTGGCTATTGCATAAAAATGTTTGCATAAGTAATTACTTAGTCTGCAAGTACGAGACTTTAACTTGACTATAGATACGGGTGTTAGTCACTTTTAAAGTCCAGACATGGACTTGGTCACATGAGTACCATGCAGATTAGTGTCTGAGAGGGTCTTCTTTTTAAAAGATAGGGGTAGATGAAAAAAAAATCTAATTAGTCCGTCAGACAAAAAATATTAGACAGGTATTTTTTTCGTTTTTCACGTAAACAGTAAATGATACAGCGCGTCGAAAACTCGTGTGAGTACATTGTTTACTCAAATGTGACGGCACAAGCCCCCACTCATGATCTTTGACACGTTTTATCTTTGTCAATTTGTATGAATGTGATGAAACAAAAAAACACGTATCCAATATTTTTCAATAATCTAACTGATGGACTAAACAGAATCATATTTTTTTTTAGTCAATCATCATCCCTTTTCGCTCATTTAGCGTAGTGACTGCAACAGCCATCCGCTTCACAGCCCCTGCACGAGTGACTGCAACAGCCATCCGCTTCACAGCCCCTGCACGATAACTCTGCGAAGTCATTCGCGTTCGTAAGCAACTAAGCAGTCACAAGCAGTAAGGTTGTTAGGTACCGTTTACACTGTACCATTTCGTTTATTTTTATCTTTAAACGATTCGCGGTTCTAGGTGTCCACATACCTACTCGTACTTAGGATTCTGGCATTTCTAAATTTATAGCACGGCGTGACGTATTGAGAATTTTAAGAGTCGTATCTTCGTCAATTTTGGTTTACATAACAAAAGAAAAAATACGTGTCAAATATTTTTTGATAATCTAACTGACGGACTAATTAGATTGTTTCAGGACAAAAGCCTATTTATATATATATTTTTTTTTTATAATTTAACTGACGGACTAATTAGATTTTTTCAGGACACAAGCCTATTGCGTTGTGGGAGTCAGATAGGCAGTTGCTCCACGTAACGTACTGGTATTCAGCTGCATCCAGTTAGACTGGAAGCCGAACCTAACATAGTTGGGAAAAGGCTCAGACTGGACTGAAAATCTGTTCTCCGGTGCCTGTGGCTACAGAATCCGCAACATGATCGACCCTTTAGGCAGCCGTAGTTTATTTACAAGTATTAGGGTGCGTCTACATAACATACCATTATGAGCTGTGTGCACACTTGTCTGCATGACGGCGAGCATGTTCCACTGGACCAGAGACCCTTCACCGCAGCCGAGCCACAGCACCGTGGAGCCGTCCCAGCATAGTGACGTCACAGCCTCCGGCAAACGCTTCTGGTACACCTGAGTATGACAAAGAACTGGGTGAGAACTAAGAAGTAGCTATACATAATCTGGAGCGTCTAACAACGCGTTGGTAGCAATTGTCAGTGGCAACGCGTTTCAAATCTACATCGACTTGCAAGATGCAACGGGTTTGACACATTAAGGAGCGTTCAAGTATTACGTAACGAGTTTGGGGGAGGGGTCTTGAAAAACGTTACGATGCATTACAGGGGCGGGAGAGGGGGTTTGAACTACGCGTTACGTAATTTTTACGCCACATAATTGTTACTTTTAGGTAAAAATGATCACTTGGTGGTTCCTTACGTAACGTTTTACTAGGGGGGAGGGGGCGTACAGAAAAACGTTACGGCGCGTTACATGGAGGCAGGGCGGGGTCAAAAACTCGCCAAAAATTGCGTAACGTAAAACTTGAAGGTGATCGCTCCCTTAACTTTTCGGTAATGGTTTATTGCTGTTTTTGGTAGTATGCCACTAATTTATCTAGGCCCCCTGGCAGAGGATTTTTTTTAATCTTTATTTATTTAGAGGCTTTTACCTTACAAAGGTACGTCAGCCTCATCATAATTACTAGGCATTTCATAAACCAGTTTCGCTTCTCGCGAATTAGGTGTAGATAATATTCTAATGAAAGCCCCAACATCATACATATGAACTTTTAACTCCCGCATCACAATATCCCTCTCTCTCCTGTTCTTTTCACATTCCACCAGCAAATGTTGGACATCTTCGACTTTATTACACACTTGGCAATTAGGGGAATCAATTTTTTTCATTAGGTATCCAAATTTCCTGGATGGAAAATGACCAGAACGCAATCTATGTGCCATAACAACATACGACCTCTTTGTATGACTTTCAGCAAACCAAGGGATTCGAGGAGGCTCACTTTGCATAGTCTTATACCATATGCCTTTTTCTTTAGACTTCTTGTCAAAATACTCCCTAAAACGATTTTAGCACATGTTCTTGAAATACTGGCCGCCTTTTTTTGTAAGGTTTCTAAAACTGTCTTCATCATCCGCCTAGCCTTTTCAAAACTATGTTGGGGTCGGCTCAGTGGCGTGCAGCGGTATTCCACGAAGGGTAGGCCACGAAATAATGATAGCAAAAAAAATTTCGTCTGCGCCATCTTGATTTTCGAAAACGACACCCTATAATAATTGCCCCAGTTGCTAGGGTAGGCTTTGTCTAATTGCCTCTTCGTAGCGCACGCCCATGGGTCGGCTAACAGTCTTACCGAATGCAGCTGAATAGCTACTACCAGTATTTGACATGGAGCGACTGCCTAAGATTTCTAAAAACTATAAACTTTTAAAATAATTTTGTACAAAGGCCTTCCATTTATTGAATGGTTTCAGCACGATCAACGTAATTTTAATGATCAGTTGCATTTCGAAATGTAAGATGTTGCTTCGATCCCTAAGCATTCTTGACCCTATTTAAATATCGCACAGCAAGCGTGAGACGGAATAGGGATGCTATTCCTAATAGAGGACCCCTCACCAACACTAACGTAGGGTGCAATTTCAATAAAGAAATAAAAATAGTTATACAGCGCGCAGTGTGTACACGAAATTTGTGGTCATATTTCAGGGTGCGGTTCAGTAAAATCATCAAACTAAAGAATAATCGTACATTTGGGTCGAGTAGGTATTAAAGTTTTGTATGTGTGTCCATGGAGTTTCTTGCCCATTCATCTCCAAAGAGATCTACGCTTTGGAATGTACAACTACAGTACTTTCTCAAGTTATTATGCCTTGTGGACAGCCACAAGGCATAGTAAAAGCGGAGCTAAGTCACAGGACTGTAGCTCCGCTTTTTTCTGTTTTTTTTTTTTATATTCAAAAGTGATGCAATGGTCTAATCTAATTGGACAGACAATGGACAACTAACTGTTTCTCGCGATTTCGATGTTGGTCCCATGGAGAATATTGTTCAGTTTGATGGTTTGAATTAACTCTGAAATATGACTACAACTTTATGGTACACGCTGTATAGACATTTAGACAGTATAAATACCATTACAGGGAACCACAAATTCGACAGTATTACCAAACTTACATTATGTGTGAAGAATGACACTAGATTAATAACCGGAAGCAAAATGCCTGTTTGTTTTATAATATTTGTAATATCGTGATCTTGAAACTCAACACGTAACAGAAACCTAACTTCCGTGTTCCTTCCTCAGTACGCTAAAAGGAGAGACAATAAGATAAAGAAAAGAAAATAGTTATCAAGCAGAATTTGTAGGTACCTAGGTAAGAAAGAACTGATTAAAACTCGGGTAACAACTTCACGCAGAGTATTAAGAACTAAGAATGCAAACTCATTGTTTTCTTATGGCGAGATAAGAAATGTGAAATAACAAAAAATTGTGGAAAACAGATTTATACGGCTATTTAGACGGCTTATTTTTTTCCGACACATCCAACAAATATCATTATATTTTAGCCAATGTATAAAAAACTTGACAAATTATCTACTAAAACCTTCCTCGAGAACCACTCTATCCATTGAAAACAGCATGAAAATCGGTGCAGTAGTTTTTGAGTTTATCACGAACAGACAGACAGACGCGGCGGAGGACTTTGTTTCATATTAAGTAGTGATAGTGAAGTGAAGAATGACGCGAAATCCTATACAAAATAGGTTTGGAAAACCCCACTCTGTTTATGCAGACGCAGACCGCGGTTTTCTAAACTTATTTGTTCTGGGAAAAACCTTATCAAAATTTGCATCACCCAGGGATTGAGCCCAGCAATTAATTTTTTTTTAAAGGAATTTCAACGTTTTTACAGGCCATGCGACATCTCGTAGCGCAAATTTTTTAAAGTTCTCAGTGACCAGTAGAGCCGTTGTCATTGCTAAAATTGTGTGCAGTCAACTTTCGATCCAGGAAAATCATTAACATCCTTAAAATTGCGCACGTACTTCACTAGAGACACATACAGAGTAAGGCTGTTCCCTACTACAACTGAAAATAGACCTCCATCCGCCCCTGCCTCCATTCCACGTGAACTTTATCGCTGCTTTTCTCAACAACAGTCAACGGCGCGAAATTGGCAACAGCCTGATTTTGAAAGCGTCTTTATTACTTAGAGCTAAAGGTTGTTTTTGATAATACACCTTTGTATAAAACCAAAAGAAAACACATGTGCGCAGTAGCCGCTCCGGCTTGCATGAATGACCAGTTGTATGAAAGTGGACGAAGCATTGAAGCATAAGAAGAAGCGAAGGCTAGATGTATGAAAGTAGGCATTAAGAATCATGGCAGATAATGTTCTGTAGTTTCTGCATACACACATAGAAAAAAGCGCGACTTTATGTATGTACGTATATCTTCCTCATATACAGGATGACTTTTTTATCACTTTCCAAAAAAAATGGGTATAATAGGTGAACGGAGTAGAAGCAAATGGCATACAAAGTTTTTTTTTCTTTGAAAAAAAAAATCGAGATTCAAATCGACTCGAAATCGATTGTCGGTTAAAAATCGATATTTTTAACCGACTTCAAAAAGGAGGAGGTTCTCAATTCCATTGGTTTTTTTTTAATGTATGTACACCGATTACGCTGAGATTTATGATCCGATTTACGTGATTCTTCTTTACTCTGATGCAAAATAGTTGCCATTTGGTCCCATAAAAATTTAATATAGTTTGGCCCAGTAATTTTCATTTTACTTATTATCATTTTATAAACAATTTTACTTCAGTCGTGTGGTCTAATTTCATGTATGTTCACCGATTTCTCCCTTTTTTGTGGAGCGATTATCATAATTCTTTTTTTTTTAATAAAGAGGATACTCCTGGGGTGATGCCATTTAAATTTGGTGAAGATCTGATGCTGATCTTCGGAGATATACAATGGAACTCTAGAAAAATAGACGGCAAATCTGACGTAATTCCTGCAATCGCTTGGATGTTCATTGTTTATACAACATAATGACTTAACATCACGTCTGTATGCTCTGAGGGGTACGCAAATGTGTACAATGCACCCAGATTTCGACAGGTTATTAACCGACTTCCGGATAACCCTATTACCATGACATGTTTTGTTAGCAATGTAAAATAAATGCATACAAATATTTGTATAGGATATTACAACTAAAAATGGAAAAATAAAAAAATTAACTTTTTTGCAGAAAATAAAACAGACTTCAAAAAAAACACAAAAAAGTGAAAAATAACTTTGGCTTCAGAAGCTGGTGACAAAAACACCAAATCAATCAAACAAAGGTCAAGCTTCAGAAGTTTGGTGTTTTTGTCACCGGCTTCTAAAGCCAAAGTTATTTTACACTTTTTTGTGTTTTTTTTTAAGTCAGTTTTATTTTTTGCAAAAATGTTTTTTTTTTCATTTTTTTTTCAATATTTCTTTTTCTTTGTTCTAATATGAAAAGTTTACTTGAAATTTGTAGCGTTTTTGATGATGGATCAATTTTTTTCTAAGCTGTAGAAAAAAGAAAAAAAAACTAGGTATGCCATAAGCTTCTACTCCGCTCACCTAATACCCATTTTTTTTTTTTTTAAAGTGATAAAAAAGTCATTCGGTATGTATAAAATTACGTGTCACTCTCAAACCACCCAACCGATTTCAATGAAATTTAGTGAATGTCTATGGTGGTGGTTGGTTGAAAGATAGAATACTTTTGGACCCAATAGGTGGCGCTGTAGTCATACAAAAATCATGATTTTTTATCATGGTTGTTAGTATATGTATATAAAAAAACTTACCGAATCCAGCACGCTAAGATCAGTGACCCTCATGTCTCCATCATCACTTGCGGTGACGACCCTGTCTCCGGCCAGTACGAAGCACACGCCGCTGACGGACGACGAGTGCACGCTGATCTTGTTCACCAGGCGCCTGGACGTGTAGTCCCAGATGAACACCTCGCCGTCTCCGGTGCCCGCTATAACGTCGATCTCGTGACGACGCCGCCTAGGCAGAAAACAGCGTAAAAATTAACAAGGCTACTGACTTTTTACTCGACTGCGCCAGAAGGAGGGTTATGTTTTTCGAGAGTATGCATGTATGTATCTATGTACGTATGTATGTATAATTGTTTGGCACGCTCTGTGGCCTGAACGGCTCGATAAAGAGCTCATCATAAGAATTTTAAAATGGTAGGTATATCTAAGAAACTAAAAAGTGTAAAATTAAAAAGAATAAACCTAACTGCGAAAAAAAACTTTAAATAAAAACAGAAAAGAAAAAACAACTTCAGGAAACAGGACATGAATGTATATGGTTCGATTCCCAAGGTTTTATGGTGATTATAAGGTGATTATTAATAGGTGATTACAAGGACTTAAAACATAATTAGCGAAATGTGGGTGTACTGTTAGATCCTGGGACCTCTGCCTAACCGTTCGGAGATTACAGACGTGATGTTATGTATGATGTACACATGTGTGTAACATCCACCAAATCGCACTGGGCCCGCGTGGTACATAATAAGCTAGTTTCCACCATCAATAAATTGCAAATCTATTTAGTCCGTCAGTTAAGGAGTATTGGAAAATAATGGACACGTATTTTTTTTTGTAAATCAAAGAATATTGACAAAGATAAAATGCATCAAAACTCGGGGGGGTACGTGACGTCACAACGCACTAAAAATTATAGCACGGCGTGACGTATTGAGAATTTTAAAAGCGTCGTATCTTCGTCAATTTTGGTTTACGTAACAAAAGAAAAAATATGTGTCAAATATTTTTTGATAATATAACTGACGGACTTATTAGATTTTTCCAGGACACAAGCTCATTGCCCACTCTCTTTCACAACCTCTAAAGACCATTCTCTGTAGGACCTCTGACGAGTCACGGCTGATTGGTACTCTATAATAATTTGTCTATCGCCTTTCGAACCGACCTCCTAGCCCAGCAATATTTTTTTTATTTTTTTTTATTTGTCTATCTATCTTTGAACCTATTTAATTTACTTGTGAATCTGGTAACAGGCAACTCCCAAACCCAACAATGCTGTTCTTTGAAATATTTATACAGTATCAACTCAAAAGCTAGTTCGACAACTTTCTAAATTCATCTGCCAATGTTGCTGTGACTACGAAACATTGCGATTATGAATATAATATCAAGATGCATGTGCCTAGGTTGTGTGCGCAAGACAATGTATGACTGACCTAGACAACAATATTTGGCAGACCGTTTACTACATACACTAGGTACCTAAATAAAATTAACTTCTATACAAGGTGTCGCTTTGCGTCCTGGTCAAATTCAAGGGTGCACTACAGACCATCACACTGAACTACATTCTCCATGGGACCACCATCGTAATCGCGAAAAAATAATCAACGGCCCCATACAAAATACCTACTCGACCAAATGTATGGGACACCTGATTATTTTTTTACGATTACGACGGTGATCCCATAGAGAAAGTTGTTCAGTTTGATGATCTGTAACACACCCTTGAATTTGACAAGGATGCAAAGCGACACCTTGTATGTAGGTACAAATAAAATGTGTTTGAACTGAAGCTGATCGTAAACTAATTTTCTTTTAGGAAAAGTGATGTGGGTGAGCGTAGTGACCTCCATATGACACGATATTATTATTTTATTAAATCGTATTGTGTTCCATATACACGGAGACATAAACCTCATTAGGTAGCCACAAAAGGAATAGATAACTAATCATATTATTAATATGTATGTGGCGGGTGACAATGTATCAACACACTTATTAACATAGCAAACACATTGTAATATGATACACTACCAGTTTACGACAACTGGCCATGTATATCACGCTATACTTCGTAGTTATAAGCTACAGCTTACCTATACGTCATCAACTGCCTAGCCTTTTCCCAACTATATTGGGGTCGGCTTCCAGTCTAACCGCTGAATACCAGTATTTTACATGGAGCGACTGCCTATCTGACCTCCACAACCCAGTTAGTACCGGGTAATACGATACGCCTTGGTACGACTGGTTGTTGGACTTTTTGGGCCACTGACTACCTGTAACGACTTTCAAAGATCTACAAATGACAGCCGGGAACAACGGCTTAACGTGCTTTCCGAGGCACGGACGAAACTAGGTATGTAATGGGTGGTCACCCATCCACAGACCAACCTAGGCAAGCACTGCTTAACCTAAAGATCGACCCGAGCGGCTGTTATTATTTAGCCACGAGCTCCTCTACAGCTTACCTATACGTAAGGCTGGTTATTTTCCCGTCATGGTCGAATTCCGCTTTCAGTCCGCGCAGGGCCTGTCCGGTCCTGCCGACATTGCCCCACACTCGAACCACGCCGTCCCAACCGCCCGATATCAACAAACGTTCTAAAATACACACCAAACAGTTAGTTGCAAAATATTTTTAAATACCAAGCAATCGTAAGACATTATTAGCATATTAGTAGGTCATTTCATTGTCAGCCATAGAAAAACAACGTCCAAACTCTACCTTTTTCGAGCCACAACAAACAGCTGACGGAATCGTCATGCGCGCGAAAACTTTCCACTACCCTGCCGTACTCTACGTCATACAAATATCTGCAAGTTAGTATTACAGATTAGTACAGAAAGCATTTCATACAACAGTCAAAATAAGGTTTATTGTGACAAAATAAATTACATTTCATTGTCCCAGGAACCAATTGCTACCGTATTCTGGTCAACCATCACACACGAACTTAAAGGAGTTGAACTAAGGATAACACTCCTTATTTGCTTCTTTAGAGCAGTATCATATACTTTGATAGTGCCATCCTTCCCCACAGATATGACCCTGTTGCCTTGTCGGATAGCACAGGTCACAGCCTCTTTGTGTAGATGTAATACATCAATACATTCCATGATGTAGGAAACATTTGCATCTGAATGAGACAGTGGTTTAGCAATGCGTGGTGTTATTTTTCTAACGTGCGGTTTTGTGAAGAGCTGTTTTGGCACTTGTCCAAACTCCATTATTTGCACCTCTAGTGCGTGCCTGTCGTTCATGTCGTAAATACGATCGAGATTCACCGCGCCCTCGTAGCACACGTGGTGGAACACTGCAATCAAAATGTTAACAAACTTTATTTCTATATTCTTGATACAAAATAGCTACCAGCGCACTGTGCCAGTAACCGAAGAAGCCAAACAGTCATTTACATCGCATTGACGCGTGACGCATCTATTTTTGTTTCGCTATCAAAACATCAATCTCTACAACAATTTTACAGTTTATTTTTTAGAAACCCATCAAGCTAAACTGCTGGCTGATTCATAGCGATTGTATCCGTATAGGCGCTTAGTATGGAAGCTAAAACAATAGCAATCGATACGTAGATAGCGCGGCTTAATTAACGTAATCATGGTTCTTTTTATCTTCATATTTTATCTTCCTAGGTTTTACCTTTTACTACATTTTTTTAGGATTAGGTACGCTGAAGATATGCTATGACTCATCATCATCATGAACTCACAGCTGATGACACGCTTACGAAATCGAATTATAAATCATCCTCGACAGTATTTCAAACAAAGTCAGAAATGAATGCTTTATTTATGTGGATAATCTAAGATCCAACCTTCAGCAACGTAACTTTGAAAGCATGACAGGTGAAACGTACAAGGTCGTTTTTTATTACGCGCAAATGATCTAATAAAACAAACCATTGTTGGCCTTAACGGCCTCTTCGCCTCTTTGCCTGTAGCCAAATATGAGATCGATCCATAAATGCAAATGTTTGCACACATATTCTGATTCCAGGGCTTCCCTTAACTTGACAACGAAGTCTTCAGGTGAGGTGGCCCACGGTGGAAGCGCCACATTGTTTACTTTACTGCCGTCATGACGCTCACCAAAATTTATTTCATACTGGTTAAGCAAAAAGTCGCCTTTGCCATCTGTGTCGTAAAATTCGGGAACTAATTCCTGTAAATTTAAAACTGGAAATGAATCAATGTCATAGAGAATGTTGAATATTGAAAGATGAATCAAAATAAATGATTGAGAATTCGAAAAAGATTAATTCACAGTGCTGCTCCACGTAGTCCATGAATTATTTTCAATATTATGAAATTGCCATTTACCTTAAAATCCGACATATTCCGCAGGCAATTATTGTAGACATCTTTGACCGAGTTGAACATTCTATCTGGGTGATCGAATCTACCGTTTTGTAAACACAGCATATATTTAGGATATTTCCGGACCTGGAAATTAAGATCGAAATTACGAGTTATTTCACAATAAAGCTGATAATTAGCATGACGATGATCAATTAATCATGAAGAAGTACTTAATCATTTTCAATAGCATTCATTGGATAATACTCTTTTACTTAAATGTTTAAGTTTATGTAAGTGATTACTAGACTATTTGCAATAAGGCGTTGACCATGAAATCTATTATAAAGCAGTTTAAGCTCTAGTGACTAAAACTATTAATTTGAACAGTAGAATAAATCGTTCTATGGACACAACATCAATTATTTATTTAACAAGAACTGCATGGAACTTGAATGCAATTTAGATTTAATGGCAAATAAAATAGTAAGTAATTAAACACTTACCAAATAAAATAATACAAGACCAGGTGCAGAATAATGAGATCCATATAAAAATTTGGGTTCACTCATTTCATGGTACCTTTCTTTCAGTTTGTCCAATCTATCAGGGTTTAGAGCTCCCATTGGCTTTGCTAGGTCTCTGAATGTGTCAGGGTTTGTCAGATCTAAAGTTTCTGATGTATAGTCTGCCACTACCCAAGGAAATACTGGATACTGGGTGAGATCATTTTTACTCCTATCTGCAAGACTGGAATTGTAATTGGTATATGGCAATTTTTAGTTTACTTCAGTATCCTACTAATATTATAAATGCGAAAGTTTGTGAGGATGGATGGATGGATATTTGTTACTTAAAATTTTATGTGTGCGTGTGAGCGTACGAAGCATAAACATTTGACGGACTGTCAGTACCTTAAAGTCTGATCCTGTGGGACAATTATCAAACTCGACGCGGGCGAAGCCGCGGGCATAAGCTAGCAAGTCTATAAAGTAACTGATCAGTCTTTGATACATACCAATTTAAATACATCAAATAGTCATAATTAGATACAATTCCGTTTTGCCACTGTAGTGTCATCTCCTCAGTATGTACTTTCTCCAGTTGAACATTTGGGGAATCTTCCAAGATCTTGTATATTCTGTCTCTATCTCTTTGTGACTGAAAGGTCACATATATGTGTGGGACTGTACTCTCCTCTGCACTGTATATTTCTAGACCCTAAAACGAAAAACGTCGTGTAAAATATTTCTGATATTTACCAAGCTGAATCATTAAATAAGCAGTTTGAAATGTTGCATCTGAAGACTGAACAAATAAATAAATCTTTTAATTAATACAAAGTGAAAGGTCTATACAGGCATACCATGTCTACCATGCACAAAGTCATTCAATGCCACAATAATGTACAATCTACTGCAAATAAATAAATACGTAAAACACAGATACATACAACTTGCCTTAGTAAAAATCTTCTTTTGTACATCCTCCGCAAATGACCCAGTTTTAACTTAAGAATGGGGCTCTGAAATAAAAGACACAAACCATTTATATAGTAATCATCTTTCTAACTGTAGTTTCATACAACAATGGAATATAAAAACTTGAAATATACGCACATAACTATTGTGAAGCAAACACTCATAATGATAGTGATATCTAAGTAAACAGTTAATGAAAGAGAACATGACATGTGTCACCAAGGTCCTTTCTATACCTCTTTCACAGTAGCATGTTATAAATATGAATACTACATTTTACATTTAGGGCACTACAAAATTTCATTTTCTGTTTAATATAATTAGTGGTTCAGTATTTTAAACTACATTTCCTCATTCACACATTTTATTATGCCTTTAAAAACAATAACTGGAAGTTGCTTTAATAAATATTAAAATCAATTGAACCACAAGTTATTTAAGTATGTAATTGATTCATATATTACTCATTGTAATTTTAATTCATGCTTCTTAATGTTTATTACAATTAAATGATGATAAATTGAATGAAAATACCTACTCCTTCAACATTACTGAATGGCTGGAAGTATATGGTAGTTGGCGTCAGTGCCAGCTTGCCCTGATGCCTCACGAGTGGGGATATCTTCTCAGCCTGCAGCTCACACACTATCTGTTCTGTGAAGTCGTCCATCATCACTGGATCAAACTCCATTCTCATGTATCGTGAGTGGAGGATCGTAGCTATCATGCTATTGTGTTCTGGAGCATGCAGAGTAGAAGCTCTTAGCAGCTGCTGCATTTGACACAAGCATTCATCAGCAGAGGCAAAGTCAAAGAACACATAAAAGTCTCTATCTTCATAAATAAAATTATAAGGTGCCAACATGTTTTCTTCTAGCATTTCAGCATACATCTTCATTCTTACTTTAATGACATTATTGTTTTCATCAACACAGTCAACTATTGATATATCAGCACAATCCTTGAACTGCATCTTTATGAGAGGGTGCACCCACTCCCTGGGCTCAAACACCAGGGACTTAGAACATAGTTTCAACCGTCCTTGCTTAGCTTTTTCTTTTTTTAACTCTGTATCACTTATAGTACATGAATAGTCTTCAAAATAAATTTCTCCTGGTTCAAGAAGCAACATCGAAAATCTGTAACAAGCAAAAGTTGGCTGAAAATTATAAAGAATAATGAATGCAATTCTCACCCAAATCCTTGGGTATAATTATTAACCCGCAAGGTGTAAAATAAATACAACAATTTTTGCTGACCCCATTCATTCATTAATGTGCTGTGTGTTCAATAAATAATGAATACGATACAAGAAAAGCGCCTGTTTTCACCAATTATACTAAGTGCCTTTCATACATTAAAATGTGTTTAGATTAAGTATTATAGAGAGCTTAATTTTGCCCTACAAAAAGATCTAAACCACTGCAACGTATTGTGACCGTTACGAAATTGCACAATACGGAGTGAGTCATTTCGTTCAGGAGATACTTCAGTAAACCATAGAAACAAATGTAGGTAAAATATTCAGATTCGGATCTTACCTCGACTTGTCCATTTTAAATAACTATTTTATTGAAAATATTCACTAACACGTAAGTTATGATGATATTGTCTTTCTTCGATTAATTTTATATTATTACTATCCTTCGGTACAAATAAACTGACAAAACTTTCACCTTCTTGTTTATTGTTTACCGCTTTGTTTGATTCCAGATGTTGAAATGTACCACCAATGTCAAATTCGTCTGTATGACATTGACACTGACACTGACAGTATGGTTTCTAATGGTTGGTATGGTTACTATAGAGCTTGGTTTTGTCTTTGTTAAACTATATTTTAAGCCAGGTATACATGCTTGGCACTTTCAACCTAATACAAAAGTAGAAATGTGTATTCTAAGCGCCTCGTGGCGTGTTTTTTTAAACACACGTCAAAAGTTTGTGCAGTCCTTAGACTCCGACTGTTAAAATTTATTGAATGTTATTTATTTTTGATATCTTTTGTCTTTTTCATTATTACACGAGTTTTCCACCGACCAACATTGAAGCTTTTCTTTACGTAAAATAGACCCAGAGTCCAGCAGTGGAGATACAGGCCCAGTCCGCTATATCGTGGTCCTTCGACAGCCAATCTAGTAGGTAGTAGTGATGGTGCGTACTCGTGCGGGTGCCAAGATGGGAGCTGAAGGGAACGCTGTGGAGAGGGAGCTGGAGCAACCAGGGCCCAGCTACTCACCCGCCGACGCGGTGGCCGCAGTCCAGACCCCTTCGAGGCCCGTCTCCGGCAGTCAGACCCCGCAGAGGCCCTTCACTACAATCCAGACTTCGTCGAGACCAGTAAGTAGAAGTTCATCTCGTTCTTCTGCCACAATGGTGGCTAGAAAGTTAGCCGCAGAGGCTTTACATGCTCGCCGTATGGCTGAAATAGAGCAGGAGGCCGCAGAGAGGGTCGCCGCGCGAGAGTGTGAGGCAGCAGAGTTGGAACTCAAAGCGGAATTGGCGGCTATAGATGCCGATGCCAGTCATCACAGTTCGAGAAGCAAGCGTTCGGTCAATGACTGGCTGCAGAAATCGCAAGATGCTCTGAAAACTGATAGTTGGCCTAGCTGACCCCGTTGAATTTACTTCCATTATGTCGGTTGGCCCCTCTCGCCTGGCTTTAGTTAACCCAACCCCAGTATCGCCTATAAAACCGGCTGACCAAGCTGCCACAGGTACAAACGCTAACATGCATCTCTGTTCCAGCGATTCAGACCGCCTTGTGAAGTCGTTAGGCATTCTCATAGATAATTAATAAAGGCGCTTGCCACCGTAGGGCTGATAGGGATTTTCCATTGCCGTTTTTCGACGGTAAATCGCATCTAGAATGGCTTTCTTTTAAAAGAGCCTTTCTAGATACGATGGACTCGCATTCTGCAGTGGAAAATCTAGCTAGGTTGAATAAAGCATTAAAGGGATGCGCACGTGAAGCGGTCATGATGCTGCTGGCAACGGCGCGCGAGCCTGGTGTAGTGCTGCGCGCGCTCGATACGCGCTTCGGCCGGCCCGAGCTTATAGTGGCTCAGGAGGCAGCTGCAATGCGCGCTTTACCGCGCGTCTCCGGTGAAGGTAAAGACCTTGCTATTTTTGCTAGTCGTGTTCATAATTGTGTGGAAGCGATTCGGTTACTCGACCAGCCTCACTACCTAACATCGCCAGAGCTGATTCAATCGGTTATTTCTAAAGTTCCCCCACTGTTACGAGCACAATGGGTGACCTATGCCGGCAGTCACGCGGCCAGTGGCCTACCCATGCTCGACATGTTCGTTGACTTCCTGGCCGAAATAGTAGAGCTGCAGTCTAGATTCGGTCTCCTCCCTGAATCAGCTAGTGCGCAGAGTTCCGACTTCTGCTGCTAATAGTAGAGTCAGGGATAAGGTGCACGCAGTCGTTGATGAAGAGAAATCTCGGTCAAAATCAAATAAAAATAGTTGCAAAATTCATTGTGTTTTATGTCATTGACATTGGCATTCATTGACGCAATGTGACAAATTTATTTCATTGTCAGTAGATGACAAGTGGAATTTCATAAAAAAGAAAAGAATTTGTCACCTGTGTTTGTGTTCAGCAAAAAGTTTGTGCGACATTGGCGATTGTAAATTCCGCCATCATAGGTTGTTGCATAGTGCTAGTGAGTGTACAGCCGCGGCTCATGTAGGCTTAGAAGAGGACGACGACCCTGCGCCGTCGACGTCAAGCTCCGCCCCGTGCGCGTCGAGCTCCGTACCTATAGTTTCTCTTGCTGAAGGGAAAGAGATCCTGTCACACGCGTCAACTTCGTTTTCAGCTGAAAGTCCGGCGCGATCACCGAGTCTGCGCCCGTTGCTGAAAGTTGTTGCTGTGACTGTGTCTGGTCCGTCTGGTAGTGTCGATACTTATGCCTTGTTGGACGACGGGTCGACCGCTACTTACATTGATGCGGAGGTCGCTGCTAAGATAGGTGTTAAGGGGCCAGAAGGACACGTACACGTAGATTGCATAGGGGGCCTTAACAGGAACGCAATGGTGCGTTACGTCGACTTCTACATCAAGGGTCGTCACGCGAAAGATAGTCACCTTATTCGTAAGGTTAGATCTATTAGCGGTTTAGGGGTGTCATCACAGTTTGTCAACAGGGACGCCGTCACGAAATACCCATATCTTGCGGATCTTGCAGATGAGTTGTGTTACGGTACAATTCACCCGATGCTCATCATTGGCATTGCAGCTGGCATCTCACCGTATCTAGGACCACACGTAAAGGGTCTAAGTCACAACCTGTCGCGATTCGTACTGCACTTGGTTGGGTATTGTTTGGTTTCGGTTGTAGTTCAACTACTCAGGTTGATGTTGTTAGCCACGCTACACTGTTTCGAGTCCGCGTCTGTAAGCCAGAGCGACCGTTCCGAATTAGAGCAGCTTATTAAAGAGCAGTACAAACTCGAGTCGATAGGTAGGTATTTCGAAACGTGAGGCGCGCAATGCTGATGACGAACGTGCTGGTCAGATTATTGAGCGCACAGCACGCCGCCTGCCCAGTGGTCGTTTTGAAGTAGGTCTGATTTGGAAGTGTGACGTTTTATCGGTACCTGATAGTTACAACCTCGCCTTATCTAGGTTTTTAGGCTTGGAGAAGAAGTTGTGTAGGGATGGTAGCTACGCGGAGCGGTATTGTGCCAACGTTCTCGATATGGTTGGGAAGGGCTACGCCGAGCTGTGTCCAGAGGAGCCCTCAGGGCCACGTATTTGGTACCTGCCTCACTTCGGCGTAGTCAACCCAAACAAGCCCAATAAGTTGCGGGTTGTGCACGACGCCGCTGCCAAATCCGAGGGCGTTTCTACTACTGGGCATTCTTTTTCGGTTTAGGGAAGGCAAAATTGGGTTGACCGCGGACATTCGAGAAATGTTTCCGCAAATTAGAATTCGCTCTGAAGACCGCGACGCGCAGAGGTTTTTGTGGCGCGATAGTCTGCTCGAACCGCTGCGCGTTTACCGGATGTCGTCGATGATGTTCGGTGCCGCTTCTAGTCCCTTTACGGCAATTTACATTAAAAATAAAAATGCGGCCGAGCATCGGACACGATACCCGGACGCAGCGCGTGCAATTATTTGCGATCATTATATGGACGATTGCATCTGCAGCCTTGATAGCGTGGATGAAGCAGCGAAGCTGGCCGCTGATATTTACGCTGTCCACAAAAACGGGGGTTTTGAAATGCGTGGCTGGGCCTCCAACAGCGCCTCGGCCCTGACGTTGTTGCCGAAGGAGACATTGCCGGAGGCGCCGGTGACGTCACCCGTAGACCTGGGCTACCTGACCACTCCTGTGAGAACACTCGGCCTTATTTGGCAGCCCACTACAGACTGTGTCGGTTTCAATATTGGATTAAAAAAGGGTGGGTTACCAAAAAGGCTTACCAAGCGGGTGGTTTTGGCCCACGTGATGAGGGTTTTTGACCCTCTCTGAATTCTTGCGCCTCTAGTAGTGACAGTTCGCATCATGTTCCAAAATGCGTGGCGCAAGGTTCTCGAGTGGGATGAAGAACTTTCACAGCAGGACAGTGCAGCGTGGAGGCTATGGTTTCAGGATTTGTTTAGGGTTGCCGAATTGCAGATCCCACGCTGCTACTGCCTAGCGGACTGTGAAGTGAATCACTGCGAGCTTCATGTTTTTTCCGACGCCAGCGAGTCTGCCTTGCCTTTGCTGCGGTGGCTTACTGGCGGTTCGTGCTTAAGGATGGAGAAGTCAAGCTCGCACTGATTTGCAGCAAGGTCCGTGTAGCTCCCCTAAAGCCGGTGTCGATTCCACGGTTGGAGCTGCAGGGAGCGTTGATCGCCGCGCGCCTCGCTTCAACAATCTGACTCTCATCGTTTCAAACCCGTCAGGCAAGTTTTTTGGTGTGATTCAATGACGGTATTAAGTTGGTTACGAAGCGAGGCCCGCTCATTCAAGCCTTTTGTTTCGCACAGAGTCGGCGAGATCCTGGAGTTAACGAGTGCCAGTGATTGGCGGTGGGTGCCTAGCGAGTTAAACGTTGCTGACGATGCAACCCGGTTAAGACGCACTACGTTGTCCCCAGAGTCTCGCTGGATCACTGGTCCAGAATTCTTGCTTTCTTCTGACTGGCCTATTGAGCCTTGTAGTTCCTCAGAGTACACAAGTGTAAATGAAGAGAGTAGGAATCCAGCATATACCATTGCAGAAGTTCACCTCATCGGTAGCGTTGAGGCATGTGCCTGTCTCAGCTGATCCCAAGCGGTTCAGCTCTTGGCTGAGATTGGTACGAGCAACATATAGAGCTCATAAATATCTAACTCAGATCAGAATCCATTCCTTATCACGTAGGGGGTTTCATGTAGAGAATTTAGTGCATGAGCAAGGAGGGATATTAACGTTTTCTTTTCAGCCGTCAAGTTCTTTTGGCTCTCCACACTCAACACATGAGACGGCTGCCGATATGCGCCTGGCCTAGACGCACATTTTGCGCCAGGCTCAGCTCGACTCATTTCCCGATGAGATGATGCGTCTAAGCAGCCCCCAACCCTTGCCAATACCTCGCACCAGTCGGCTGTTCCGACTATCGCTGATTGTGGATGAAGAGGGCCTTCTACGCCTATCCAGCCGTATCGCCGGAGCCTCGGGAGTGCCTGAAGCCACAAAGAACCCCATTGTCCTCGACGGGTAGCACCCTGCCGTTCAGCTACTGGTGGACCACCACCACCGCCGAGCAGCCCATGCCAACACGGAGACCGTGGTCAACGAGCTTCGCCAGAGCTTCTACTTGCTCGGCTTGAGAAACGTCGTCCGCTCCGTTGCCTTCCGTTGCCAGCTATGCCGCATTCGCCGAGCTGAGAAATTCCAGCCGCCCACTGGGAATCTACCGGAGGCACGTTTAGCTCACCACAAGCGCCCCTTTACATTCACTGGGCTGGACTACTTTGGGCCAGTTCAGGTGACTATTGGCCGAAGAAGGGAAAAAAGATGGGTCGCTTTGTACACGTGCCTAGTCGTCCGCGCCATCCACTTGGACGTTGTTGGAAGCTTGTCAACGGATTCTGCTGTGATGAGTCTTCGGCGCTTCGTGGCTCGCAGAGGAACGCCGTCTGAGATCTGGTCTGACAATGGCACCGCTTTCATCGGAGCAAGAAGAGAACTCCGTGCACTCTACGGGGACGCAGCTATGGAATATGCTGCGACGGAGAAAATCAGTTGGCGCTTCATTCCTCGTTTATGGGTGGAGTATTGGAGCGATTGGTGAGAAGTGTGAAGACAGCACTCGGTGACCCTCACCGAACGTGCTCCAACAGAAGAGGTTCTCCGAACCGTGCTGGCAGAAGCAGAAGGGCTCATCAACTCCCACCGTTTTCTCCTTGCAGCTTCGTCAGGGCGTCCTGTTCCAGCAACCTTGACGGACCGAGATCTGGTGTCAAGAAGCGGCTGGCGCAAAGCGGTCAGACTGGCGGACCACTTCTGGCAGCGCTGGGTTAAAGAGTACTTGCCGAATCTTATTCCCAGACCCGGGCAAGGCGATGTTCCAGAGTTGGCTGTGGGCGATTTGGTCCTGGTGGCTGATGGCAACCTTCCGAGGAGCTCCTGGCCGAGAGGGCGTATCTCAGCGACTTACCCGGGCCGCGATGGGGTGATCCGAGTGGCGGACGTCAGGACTACAGCGGCACACTGAGGAGGCCCTTGAAGAAGCTGCTCAAGCTGAGGGCCTAACAAGGGGGGAGGAATGTGCGCGACGCACCTTTTTACAGTTTTATTCTTTTTAGTATATTTTGTACAGTGTTTTTTTTTTTATATTTCGAATGTTATTTATTTTTGATACCTTTTGTCTTTTTCATTATTACATGAGTTTTCCACCGACCAACATTGAAGCTTTTGTTTACGTAAAATAGTCCCAGAGTCCAGCAGTGGAGATACAGGCCCAGTCCGCTATAATTAATGAATGGTGAGATACAATAAATTGACGAAAAAAAAAATATATATTACAATTTAATATTATGGTAATGATTGATTATAGCTATACATTAATAAAAATACAGGTAAACTATTTGTACAAATTATAAAAAAAAAGTAGGAAAAGGAATACGGAGTGACAAGAGAAAGAGAAAGGAAGAACGGTCATACAGAGGACAGGAGAAAAGAATGTGGTTCAAGTCGCCCACATCTGTGCCACACGACCAAGTGGGGTCGTCAATGATATGTAGTTTGGCAAGATGGGCTGGAGTGCAAACATGACCCAGTCTCATCCGTATAAGAATGGACCTCCATTCTTATACGGATGAGACTGGGTCATGTTTGTTTTGGTTTGGTAGGGCTGAGTTTGGTAAAATGGACACCTGCTCATTTTACCAAACTCAGCCCTACCAAACCACGGCTTTTCCGGAACGTCACGTCAGCTTCAGAAGTCGGTTAGTTATTTGTTTGATTCAGTTTTTTTTGCCACCGACTTCTGAAGCTAAAGTTATTTTTCTCTTTTTTGTGTTTTTTTTTTTGATGTCTGTTTTATTTTTTGCAAAAAAGTTTTTTTTTATTTTTCCATTTTTGGTTGTTCCCAATCAAATATTTACCGTACCATGAACTTATTTTACATTGTTAACATTAAATGTCATGGTAATAAGCTTATCCCCAATAAATGGAAATAAACTTAGATAACTGTCGAAATCTGGGTGTATTGTACACATCTGCGTACCCCCTCAGAGCATACAGGTGTGATGTTACGTCATGATGTTGTATAAACAATAAACATCCAAGCGATTCCAGCAATCACTGCAGATTTGCCGTCTACTTTTGAAGAGTTCCATTGTATATCTCCGAAGATCAGTATCAGATCTTCACCAAATTAAAAAAAAATATGGGACCACCCGGGAAGCACCAGCTTTCAAATAAAAAAAGAATCATCAAAATCGGTTCAACCAGTCGAAAATTCTGAGGTAACAAAAACAAAAAAAAAACCTCCTCTTTTTGGAAGTCGTTTGAAAAATAACAGCCCTTTGATGCTATCTTCCCAAAGAAAAGTTTTTGGTAGAGTCACAAGATCTGTGCTAAAATTTACAGAAATATGTAACACTGCACTATATTACGGCCAAGTAAAATGATGTGACGTTCCGGTCCTAGCAGTAACTTACCAAGTTCATCGCCATCTATCCAGCGACTAGGGAAGAGTTGAAAAAGAAAATCCCTCATTACATTGTAATAAAAACTAAGTCATGATTCGATCCGATTTTCCGAGATCAAAAGTACCGATATTGGTGTCGATTCTGTTGTGCACAAAATAAACTTAATTTAGGCTATTGCTATCTTTTAATAAAAGGCAGTGAGAGAAAAGGACGGCCATAGCTATGAACTAAGTTAGAGATGTCAAACTAGTTTAAGCCTTGCGCTTCACCGTATTTTTAATCGACATGTTTTTACGTGCACCCTTCATTTGTATAGAAATATTAGTTCGCACTAAATTTGACAGCTCAAAATTACGTCCGTCTCTTTCTCGTTTTATTAGAGGGAAAAAGATAGCAATAGCCTAAATTAAGTTTAATTTGTGCACAACAGAATCGACACCTGAACACATTTGATAAAAAAAAATTGCGTTCACGACTTCATCTAACAGTCAACGCTGCGCAGTAATAAACACGCACAATAACGAGTGAACATGTTAACTTCATTATAAGTCTGGCCAAGTTTTTTAAATTCCATGTCCACGCGCAGTTTTTAGCATAATAAGTTCAAACCCCCTAATAATAACTATTTTCATTTCAATTTTAATTTCGCGGGCTACCCTGGCGCTTCGAATAGTCGTCACCGGCCGCCAATGAATATGATAGCTGTGTAAGGTGCATAATTATTTTTTTACTTATCAATATTGTGGTAACACGGACATTCAAAGACATGGCATGCTTGCATGCATATCTGCCTTTATAGACGCACAGTTGACTATTATTCTTTAATTGCACCCTTTTTATCTGTGGTGCTTTATTCTATTTTTTGACAGCCGTTCAAATGGTGACATTGCATTTTGATTTGGCGCCAATATTCAATTTGTTTTCTTCAATAAATTTGGGATTTAGTTTTCTTGCGTTGTGTGTGATTGTTTCACTATGCAAGAAGATAGAAATGCAATATTTCAAATGCGTTTTCCTCAAAAATTGTGGTATTTATTAAATTTACGAACTGATGCCATTCTTTGGGGCGGTACTGGTAGAACAATTTTGTTGAATTATCGCATTCTCCATAATTACTTGCAGTGTGATCACTCAATCTTTAAAACTACAAATATATCAAGCTTTGTTAGGCAGCTCAACCTATATGGATTCAGAAAAGTTACTTCCCATTTGCAAGATCCTCTGTGTAATTCTAGTAACCCATACATGCACGAATATGTTCACGACTACTTTCAATACGGCAAACCGGAGTTACTAAACAAAATAACGCGGAAAGCTGTTGCTATGAAAAGAAATTTTAAACCTAAGGTACATATTAGGTCATCCTGAAAAAGGGAGTTTTCTGCAATTCTAAGAAATACGTTCTTGACATCATTTATTTGTTTTTAGAGTCTGTACAGCAATGTTGAACAGCTTCTGTACTTATCACCCCTACAAAAGGCACGACGAGCTCTACGCATGGCCCTGAAGAAAGCTGCTCAAGACTTATTTGTACAAAATTCACCAAAGGACTTTTGTGATCTTAAGTTTGAATGTGAAGGTATGCATTTAAACACTTGCAAAGACTCTTTCTATTTCATTTGACTATACAGAGTGTAAACAACCTCATCACGAAGCCGACAACCAAGCATTCTGTACGTCAAACTAAGTAACTCTACGCAAAAATTATTGCTGGGAAACAACTTTTTTTTTTGGGGTGAAAAATCATGTTTTGTGGTAGAACTCAATGTAACGCAAAACATTATGCTGATAGATGGATTGAATATTACGGGGGTCATGGAGGTGTTTAAAGTAAAAATCTTACATTAAAAACTTTTATTTAAAACAAAACTTGTCAAAAAGTTGGTATTTTGACCTCCAATATCTCCATAACTAGGTTCCCAGGTATGGTGTAGACCAAAAAATGATTGCAATGACGGGGAGAACAAGTGCCTTTCGGCTTCGTTAAGAGGTGTTTTACACCCTTTATTCTTCGTTAATATTATCCAGCAGCTTGTTTTCTTCGGAATACTTGATTAAAATGTTACTACTGTTTCAGACTCACAAGACGACTACTGTGAAGATGAAGAAAATATTGAATTTGATTGGCTGATACCCAATGATGCAGAAAAAATCCTTCCTGATACAGGTTTCTTGTCCTTACTCTGTTACTACCTATTTGTGTCCACTCCTTACATCCTTGTGACCCTTCCCTTTCCACAGCTAATGCCCCAGATCCTCAGAATGAACCCACAATACCACTCACAGAGGAACCTACTCCATACAGGTACATAATGATGCTCTATTTTATATTGTAAGAGGAATGATATACATTGATTTTTTATGTATCCAAGCTTTAGCTTCAGCTGGAAGTTTCACTAGTATCATAAGAAACCAAAAAAGTATCTATATATTACATGTTCTATTAATCATTGTTTATGTAGATCCCCAACTTATTCAGTCATCATAGTGTGCTGGAATGAAACATTGCATTTCTATTATTAGTAAGATCTTTTATAAGTATTAGTGTCTGTTACAGAGATACTTCTCAAGAAACCTTGATGAATTTTACGGAAGAAGCGTGTCAACAGAGTAATGATAACTTCCCAGCTCAATTTCTGAACATGCCTGACCTAGATCCAGAACCTCAGGAAGAAAACTCAGGTGTTGAATTATTGGCAGAGTTTAATATTGACAATGACACGGATCAGGGAATAGCAAGAAAGATTGGGGATGGTCAAGAAATTAACCAAAATTCTTTGAATTGTGTCCTACCTTCAATAAGTAATGACCAGATTGATGATGTCTCTATGTCTGTGGTAAGTAGTTTTTGGTACTTTTATTGCATCCTGAATACATTCATACAACTCCTTTTCTAATACATAGTTAACTTTTACCTTGTAAGATAAGAGCTAAATCTTGTTTTTTTCAGACAAATAATGAAAATTCAGATCATTACCATGGAGAGTGGGACCAAATGTTCAATGATATTATGATAAACAGAGGACCTATTCAAGAGTGTGGATCTGATTTGAAAGAACTTTACTCTCAAATATCTAAAACTATAGATTTACTGAACTCTTAATATATTATTAGAAAATAAAATAAGTCATTAATTTCCTTAAAAACATGTATTAGTTATAGAAAAGTTTTAAACAGTACTAAGTTATTACTTCTTCTGCTTTTTCTTCTCTGCTTCCTCCTCTTTCTCCTTCTCAATGATGGACACATAGGAGCTGATTGTGTCAGAATCAAGCATCAGCATCGGTTGGCCACGTCTCATAACTGCTATCTCCAGGTTCTTCTGCCCAGACTGAACCACTTCCAGGAGAGCACGAATAGCAAGCTGGAAGAAAATATTAAGTATGTTCAAAAGTAATCTTGATAGGGTTTTGTGGCCACTTAGAATATGTCATTGTGGAGCATGTGAATGACTTTCATTATACAAAAATAGTTCTGGGCACATACTCGTAATTACAAATGCTAATGTGAAATAAGCAGGTATCAGATTTGAGAGCGGCGGTGGCCCAGTGGTGGCGGCCCCGACTTACGAACAGTAAGTCGTGGGTTCAAACCCAGGCAGGCGGCATTACTTTGTGTTATTTATTTCATCATTACTGCTCTCAAAACGGTGAAGGAAAACATCATGAGGAAACCGGAATGTTCAGAACCAAAAATTCGAAGACATGTGACATCAACCAATCCGCACTGGGCCGCGTGGTGGATTGAAGGAAAACATCATGAGGAAACCGGAATGTTCAGAACCAAAAATTCGAAGACATGTGACATCAACCAATCCGCACTGGGCCGCGTGGTGGATTATAGCCCATACGCAAAATACGCGCTTTGACGTGGAGTTGCAGACACCAGCCCGTTATACAATACAATACAAGCAGGTAGGTAGTAAAACTACTTTAAAATGTGCAGTTCAAGCTGGCATTGCTTATCAAGAAATTTTGCATCAATATGTCAAACTTGGTACATTTATTTATTATGTTGGTTGCAGTGTAAGCTTATTGCTTGCTAAACTTGTCAAAATTAATTCTATATTTTGACAAATACACCTGTAGACCCAAGTAAAGCTAATTTAATGCACTGGACAAGCACCATTATTACTTTGTATTACAATGTTGAAATTGCAGAGTCATATACATGTCAATGACAAAAAATATGGCAGGATCTCACTAGAATAATATACAGTTAAATAATTACCTTTACAGCACCATTTTCTGTTGCGACTTCATCAGCAGTATAGTTCTTCTCTAAGAATTCTCTGACAGTCTTGGCTGATCTGCCTGTTGCATTAGCTTTCCATTCATAGTAAATTCCTGATGGCTCAGTTTGGAACAAATGAGGAAAACCATCATAATCAAAACCTCCAATCAGGCAAGAAATACCAAAAGGTCGTCGTCCATTACTCTGAGTGTACTTCTGTTTAAGTCCTGCTATGTATCTAGTGATATATTCCAAAGTAACAGGGTCCTCAACAGTCAGCTTATGCGACTGGCACTCAATTTGAGCCCTATTTATGAGAATTCTAGCATCCGCCGTCAATCCAGCAAATGCCATTACGACATGGTCGTCGAGGAGGCAGATCTTCCTTACAGTTCTTTCTTCTTGCAACTTCGCAACTGATTTTTTTTCAACTCCTAACACGACTACGTCAGCACCTCTTACACCGACCTGTAATGAGAAAATGTATTGTTTTTTATTCCAAATACACTATCATCGGCAATTTGCTTGTTTCTAACCAATAATTATTACATACCGCGGTCGACCCTTTGCGAACAGCCTCCTGTGCATATTCCACTTGTAGTAAATGACCATCGGGTGAAAATACTGTAATAGCTCTATCGTATCTTGCAGACATTTTATTATTTTGTTAAAATATATATATTTCACGAATCACTCTTTGAAGTTGATGAAACTATTCATTCGCCGCAATCCAGTTAGTGACGTGACACTTATGCTTTTCTGGCCAGTGTCATAAAACTATCGATATAGTTTTCTCGTCAGAATTGGAAGCTGTGCGAGTGGTTGTGCTAGTTAAATATTATTTTTACTTATATATTTTATAGAATCAGGCGTTACTTTGCGGAAATACATGACAGACATTAAATGTTTTGGATATATATACTAAGAATAAACTTTTTCGCCGAATTAAAACTAAATATTTTGCTTATCACTTATCGTGTGCTCACCAGAAATGTTAAAATACATCGCGTGAAGTCGTAGGACGCAGAGAACACTTTTTGGCTGGCTGCGATATCGCGACAGCGGGAAGGAATAAGTTAATCTTATGTTTTGACAAAAAGGGGATTAATACGATAAATTATTATTGTAAATTGAAAGAGACTTTCTATCCACGTCATTTGTTGAGATTATATAATATTATAATAGGAATCTAAATTGGTACTCAGCTGCATACGGTTATAATGAAAGCAGACCATGAGAAAAAAATCGACCAAGTGTGAGTTGAACTCGTGTGGAAAGGGTTCCGTACAATGCCAAAGATAAATTTTCCCTAAGTGAACGTATTATATTGAGTTTACCGCTTTATTTTCAATTGATAGAATTCTTATAGGTTTTCTGTAATCTACAAGCAATGAACTATATTTTCAAAATTTTAGGCTCAGTAGTTTCGGAGATCAGGGGGGGAATGGTCAAATAAGTATTCTTTCATGAATAAAATAAAAAATATTTATTTTACAATAATAACAAAAATATGTTTGAGAACCTCATAACGAGTCCTTTTATTTGATATACGACACAGTAAGGTTAGCAAAACTATTTTTTTAATTTCCCAATATGCCCCCGAAAATATTAAAAAAAAAATTTACTTTGCACATCTGTGTTTGGGTCATAGGATTAAACCATCGTACCGAATTTCACCTGATTTGGTCAAGTTGATTCGGAGCAAATTGGCTGTGACAGACAGATGTACAGACAGACAGACGCACGAGTGATCCTATTAAGGGTTCCGTTTTTTTTTTTATTTTTTTGTACGGGACTCTAAAAAGAGAAAGATTGAATCTAAAAGGCATATTATTACTTTCTGTCGTAATGTTTCGCTCGTCAACCTCAGTTTTCCGACTAAAACTAACATCAGTAAGTTCTATGATCCAAAAGGCTGGAACCGCGACTCTGTAGACTTACATTCATTATTTGTTCCCACGTAAGAAATAGAACCTGCCACATGCAAGAAGCACTAAAAAGATGATTTAACCTATTTCAAAAAGGAAAAGAGTTTCGAATATTTTAATATCGAACTTATTAACTATCGATAAAAAATACATCACTGTATTCACGTTCACGATGACAACGGTGTTTCGATAAAAATATTCGTTCAGAAATCAAGAACGAGGACTACTGCGCCCGCTGCTTACACTGTTCCACTCATTTTTAGGTTTTATTCATATTTTATTGTTAACTGTTAGGACCTCTGTAGTTCACGTTGCTACCATCAATAAAATTAATTTTTATTCAGGGGTCCACCAGAATATTGAAGGCAATAGTTTTTCATGTTGTAGCGTGGGGTGTCCTCTGAAAAATGTTTTATGAATGAATGTTACCCATACAAAAAAAAAACTCGAAGAAAAATGTCAGGTTTTGAAATCTCAAGAAACTCAAGCAATATGGCGTCGGCTACGAGTGACTTTGAGCCGTGGCTAACTGAAAAGTTGAGATCGCTTAAAACTGATGAAGGAGTATTCGGATCATACATATCAGGTATTTTAGAAACCGAAGATAGTGTGGATGAGAAAAAAGACGCTTTAGAAGGCATACTATCTGAGATAGTGGTATGTATCAACACGATCAACTGGTTCTGGGGAATTAGTGGGTTAGTTTGTTTATTCTTTAATTTCTCTCATTATTTTAACAGGAAAAGGATATTTCTACTCACATAGATGAGATAATTGAGAAATGGGAACAATGTCGGGTACAGGAAGAAACCCCAAAGCTCGTTACGGACGTAGATGTTCGCCTAGCCAAATTGTTAGAATCTCAAGCTCCAGCTGCAACGACACGACGAGAATATACAGATGAAGAGAAAAAGATTCGTGAAGCAATATTGTCTCAGTATAGTCAGCTCTCTGATAATGAGGTATGTGTTATGTGGTTAATATACACAATTGTATACTTTCATGAGAGAGGTTATGATGACAACTGTCATACCATGCTATTTTTCTGATTCAACTGCATTAACAATAATTAAAAAAATGGTGTGTTATAGGAAGATGTTGTACAAGAAGAGGAAGCTATCAGTCCGGACCTAGTTAAGAACACTAATGCAGCAGATGTGCATGCTGCAGCACGAGAGCGCCGTGAACAAGCCAGACTTGATGCCCAGAAAAAGAAGGAAAAAGATAAAGAAGATAGGTAATAATCTACAATCACTTTATTTAATGCCTGAAAAACTGCTTGTTTAAGCTAATAGACCATTTCAAGAGATGTTAGTATTTCAGTCTAAAATCTAAATCATAATTTTGTCCTATATGAATTAAGTCTATAAATATTTTTAAGTCTCTTCATCACACTTCACAATGTATTTCAAAAGTGACTGTGTGTTTAATTAATGTCTTGTCATTTTAGGGAAAAACAAAAACAGCTAAAGGAGGAGAAAAAAGAAAAACGTAAGACTCAAAAAGGTGAAAGAAAAAGGTAGCAAATTTAATTATGGATGAACATGCTTGGCTGTTCAACATTGCTTTGTTAATATGATATTAAAATCCTGTTAATATTGCTCAATATTGCACAAATGCAAGCTGGACATTCATATACCCATGTGTCTTAGTATATTTAATCATTATATACAAAGCAATATATCAGTTTTGTTTAGATTAATGAAAATGGTCATATGCAACAGCTGCTATTAATTGTTTTGTATTATTATTCTATGTGAATGCAATGTTATTTATTTATACTATCAAACTATATCAATTTAAAATCTCAAAAGTTTCTGTGTTTACCTAAAGTAATTATCATTCTCCTGCCCTAAGCCTAATAATATGTTAATTATTTATACATGAGCATTTTGACACTGTTGATCTACATGTTAATTCGAGTTTCCTCTATTGTTAATTGTTGTGAAATCTTTCAAACTTCTTTATTGGAGGTGATGGTCATGAGTGTACAGAAAAGGTATTAGGCTACTAACTAGCCTTCTAGTTCAAAACATCTTAAGTGGTACTTACTTACTGAAGAAACAAAAATAGATGCTTTAATATTGTTAAAAATCTATTTCTTAGAAAATGTATGGTGCTTTATTTGTTCCTTTTTAAGTAACTTCCATTAAGTGATAGATATTAGATAGCTAATAAACTGCTGTTGTATTGACCATCTAAACACTTTTATATTACTTTTTGGTATTATGCCAAACAAGTAGAATTCAAATATTCTTTTTAAAATCAAGCTCCAATGTCTCTAATTGTTGGTAATTTTATTTTTTTAAAGTAAATTTTTGTGTAAAAATTTAGCAAAAGTAATTAAGGTAGGTAATCATTTTCGGCATTTATAATTTCCTTCAAACACTATTAAAAAATAATTTGTGTAGAGTAAAATATCCTGTTATTATAAAGATATTTAATAAAACAACAACATTGCCTTCATACGGTAAGTGCTGTAACTGCAGTATTTTAAACCTCTGTATTGGAATAGTGAATGTGTACAGTAAAATATGAATATTGAATGATACATCGTTGTCATGTCCCTAGTAGTTCTACTACATTAACTGTTGCGGTTTCTTTATTGTTGTATTATTAACACCATATTTTCATAATTCACTGTACACAATTTTATTATGCTTTTAGTCATTATCATAGTCGTTATTTATTATGATGCAATACATGTGTAATATTTTAATAAAATCACATGTGTATGTCATATTATTGTTTTATTTAAGTAACATAGCCAGGTAATATTTTTAAATATTTCAACTCTGCAACTTTTAACTATAGCACTACATAACAACAGGACCTTTTTGGTGTAATATTAAAATACCACAATATACAAACAATTCTATAAATCACAAGATAAATGTAAAGTAATAAAAAAAAACTAATAATAATTATGCTTTATAAGGTTCCATACTCAAAGGGTAAACAAACAGCCCCATTACAAAGACTCCACTGTCTGTCTGTCACCAGGCTGTATCTCATGAACCGTGATACCTAGACAGTTGAAATTTTTCACAGATGATTTATTTGTTGCCGCTATAACAACAAATAAAAATTTTAAGGTGCCTCATCCCCCACTATGATGGAACGGAACCCTTCATGGGCGAGTCCGACTCGCACTTGGCAGTTTTTTTTAATTAAGTAATATTTAAAAATGTAATTGGTTTGTAAGTAAGATAATAAAGGAAAATAATAATGCTTATGTACCTAAAGATATACTGTAGACATAAAATCTCACATGTTACTTAAAATAAAATGAATAAAATTGGCCTTGAAATTTAGAACCATAATAAAGCACCGATTCATAATTTCTACTGGAACAAAATTGTATGCTCTCAAAAATAATGAGATCTTATTACTTCAATAAAATATGAATGAAATACTGCAAATAAAACAAAGTAAGAACTTATACCTACATCTATATAAAATGCACTATTTGCAAATTGCAATAATGAGTCATATAAGGGTACAATCATGATGTCATTGCATGAGATGATGATTTGATGGCCTATCACAGACAACAACATATAATAATTGGTCTTTAATGACAATTTTAGCATTATTTACTTTTCAGTTACAACAAAGTTGTGAGCACCACCAGCATAGATTTGTGTAATTCTTGAATTCTTGTCTATTTCCAAAGGCACTAAATTAGGCTGTAGAATTTCGTTTCCTAAATCTATTCCTGTATTGAAATGCTCATTCCACCCCCATGCCCAGAGAGTGTTATCTGTTGCTAAACAAATAGTGTGCTCTGAACCTAATGCAACATCTTGTACTTGTCTGCCATCTGAAAAAATACAATGATTTTTATAATACAAATAGTAGTCAAACCTAAGCACATGAAATGAAATGTAATTTATTTGCTAGAATTGTAGTACATTAAAGGTGGTTGAATTATGGCCTTTTGTTTATGGTCTTCTTTCAAATGATCATTATCATATGATCAAAAATTTAAGAATCTGGTTGTAATTGCAATATAACAGCTTTTTACTGCATGCATATGAAAGTATATGCAATACTTACAACAACAAAAAAACCGAATTTTGTCTGATTGTTCTCGCTAATGTTCGAAATGGCTGGACCATTTTTTTATTTTAGAAAAAGGATTCCATTCCATGTTCAATTTCAAATAGGGGAAGTAAGTAGTAAGTATTTTTATAATTATTTCATGCGGGCAAAGGTCGGGGATTGGCTAGTAATGTATAAATTCTCTAGTTATGTCATTATGTACTTTTGTGTATTGCTTAGCTTGAAAACATTGAAAATAAGGTTATTTATAAATCTTGAGGATTGGTGGTTTTTATGTGTAAGGGAATAAGGTTTACCAACCTGGCAGCTTGATATGTGTAAATGTTCCTGGCATCACTGTTCTATCAGTTCCCAGCTGTCCCCAATTATTTCTGCCCCAGGCTAAGAGAGTTCCATCCTCTAACCACAACAAAACATTTGTCCAACCACTCAATAACTTTTTTACTTCTTGTTTTACACCTATGTCTATTTTATTTGGTTTGTACACTTTTTTATATTTTTCAGAACAAAGGAGCAACTGGCCATGCCTGTTGTCACCCCATACATATAGCGCTCTCTCCTCAGAGCACCATGCTACACAGTGGTTCTGTCCACAAGCTATATGAGATATTTTACCAACACCCTGAACCTTCTGAAACCTATCAGAGGACAAAATTTCATTCCCCAATCCAAGTTGACCATGTCTGCCACATCCTGTAGTCCACACTTCACCTTTTGTATTGACTATTGCTGTGTGTCTTAAACCCATAGATACCAGAATAGCATGCACTGGTAGTCTGATTGGCTTCATAACATCTGAGAAGTATTCTGTTGGTGTTGTTGGAATTCCCAATTGGCCATATGTATTGGAACCCCACACAATGATTGTTTGGTCATCTGTTACTCCACAGCTGAAATCCCATCCACATACTATATTTGTAAAAGTAACACCACTCAAGCGCCATGTTCTTTCAATATTATGTACTTCTGTGTCCCTTGCTAGTTGAAGCTTTGAATTCCAACCACAAGAATAGAGCTTGCCTTCGTTATCTATCAGGAGAGTATGGCCACCTCCACACGCAATTTGTTTTACTTTGCTGTCATACAAATGTACTTCCACATTGCTCGGCTTTTCTACCTGTTCACTTGCAGTACCCACTCCTAACTGTCCATGCGAATTAGCTCCCTGTAAGTAACATCCACGATTATATCATGGCATCAACATGAATAAATATAAAGTTTGAAGCTATAATTTAAACTACACTTACCCAAGTCCATAGTGCCATATTATTTATTCAATTGATCTACATCAATCTTGATTAATTCCTAGAAATCTCCGATAGCTCCTAAGTTATGTTTTGTAAATTATTGATAGATCTGAGTGCTATTATTGTCATTATGTCAATGTCATAAGCGATGCGAGTGTAGCCGCCACAGAATACTAATAGCCACAGTGCGTAGTCTATTTCACAGAGTACTTTTATTTGTTCTATTTTGAGATATTTGTTAGTGCGGTGGGGTGTAGAATTGTCACTCGAAGATGATTATTATTAGCATACTCACAATATGAAAGGTCCGGCAGGAACTTTTGCTTCACATTCACATGAACGGTCGCTGCTGTGGCGAACTAGCGATACTATGGGTCTATGGGGAAGTCTACTTCTCCCTTATTATTATATACTCTTTGGTCTACTTGATGGGAATGGCTGGTCAAAGCTGATTGTAGATGGCGCGTCCATAGCTTAGACCAAATGTGACCAATGAGGTCAATCTATTTTGAAATATAAAATGACATTGACAGATTTTCAACCAATGACGATGTTTGGTTCATGCGCTGCTAGCGCCATTAGTTCCACCAGTTGCCCACCCCATTACATGTGAAACTGAAGTCTACCATGAGAAGAACGTTTAGTTTATATATTCTGTGGAAGAACGGAACGACGCTCAAACTAATGACTAGGCAGCATGGTCTCAGACCTTAGCTTTTTCGCTCAATATTTTAGCTTCAGCAGCACTACTTTTTGACCAAAGACTACAATGTATATAGGGCTTTTGACATTGACAATGACACTGACAGTAGCTATGTAAGTAAATATAAATAAAGATAATCACGAAATTACATTTATAACTATATATGAAAATAATTAGATACTGCGGCATTAACCGGAATAAAAAATCAAAAGCTTTTCATATCATGGTAGGTTAAATAAACTTATTACTGTGTTTTTTACTAATAAATAGGTACCCAAATACTTTTTTTATTTTATTCTTATACTGAAATTTCTTATGGTAAGGAGGCAATGGAATCATCTAAAAGACACGCTACTGCATCTCAAGTGACAGCATTGATGGATTTCATGCAAGAACATTCCGATGTCGCCAAGGGTCTCCTCAATTCTGGGCTTGAAAGGGAAGACTTGGAGGCACAGTGGCTAGACCTTACAACCACACTTAACTCTATGGGAGGAGCTGTTAAATCTGTTGATAAATGGAAGCAGGTACTTAAACAAGTATTAGTAATAAAGGAAATAGAGATACAAGTAATTAGGGCTAAATTGTAAAGCAATTGTGAATAGATGAATGCAATACCTCAACTCCTATTACTTAAGACTTCCTAGAACCTCTGCGTACTCTGCCTAATACTTTAGGTATGAGAGTACAGGTTTGACGTTATGATAAATTGTTAAGTAATAAAAAACACAACAACAGTTTACAAAATAATAGCAGTAAATGTGGTTTTCAGACTTGGCGTGATCTCAAATCAAATACAAAGAAAAGGGCTTTAAAACAGCAGCAATCACTATGTGACACAAGTGGAGGATTGAGTTCTGAAGGCAGCGGAGACACATCACAGAATATGGACGGTGAAAACTATGTTCCATCACATAAAAGATTTGGTAACTAGATTAATTCTGTACGGTTATAATCAGGTTTTTATCAGTAACATTTTGGAGAGTGTGTTTTAGAATTACACAATCTAATTCCCAGATCCCTGTTCTGAGATGCATCACCATTTTATGGTTGAAGTCCCGCGGTTCTGAACAAACTGCTGCTTTGCTTCGACTTTTTATTCTGAGAACTGCCAGTCTGTGGAATTCACTATCGGCTTCTCTCTTTCCCGATTAATTTAATCTGGATCTTTTTAAAGTACAAGTAGTGTATTGGGTTCTTCTGGACAAGCATGCTCCACCCTAGGCCGCATGATTGCTTCTTATCAGGCAAGTTACGGCCAAACACAACAGTCAACAACACACTGTCAACAACAGTCTGGAATGTGTAAATTTTTGGTGAAAGCTATTTATTTTGATGGACTTATATCTTCATTTAATCAATCAATGTGTGTCACATTTCAGCATCATTTGATGAAGAAATTATTAAAATAGAAAGAGACAAATTAGAATTTGAAAAAGAGTATAAGATTCAGAAAATTGAAGTATTATCCAGGTAATAAATTATTTAATATTTTAATGAACTAAATATGGTAAACATAATGTTTGATTTAAATCTATAGTTAATATTTTTTTTTGTTTCAGAATAGCATCAGCTTTAGAGGAATTAGCTAAGAAACAATAAAGACTAACTCATAACAAATTAAAACATGATGTTTTATTTATAGACGTCCACTGCTGGACATAGGCATCCCCCAAGTGTCGCCACATTGACCGGTCCCGTGCGACTCGCATCCAGCGGATTCCCGCAACCTTCACCAGGTCATCGGTCCACCTAGTGGGAGGCCTTCCAACGCAACGTCTTCCGGTTCGCGGTCGCCACTCCAGAACTTTTCGGCCCCATCGGCCATGCGTTCTGCGAGTAATGTGCCCTGCCCACTGCCACTTAAGTTTGGCAATTCTTCGGGCTACGTCGGTGACCCTGGTTCTCTTGCGGATGTCTTCATTTCTGATTCGATCACGCAAGGAAACTCCGAGCATAGCCCTCTCCATTGCCCTTTGGGTGACTTTAAGCCTTCTGATGAGGCCCATTGTGAGCGACCACGTTTCGGTCCCGTATGTAATCACTGGCAACACACACTGGTCATAGACTTACTGGTCATTAAGTTTGATTATCTTTAAATGTTTTTAGACAGTTACATTATTGGTATTTTTATAAATCCATTAGTAAACATGTAATTTAGAAGTACTGTAGGTATGTATTTTAACAATGATATGGCAAGAAAAGAAGTGTCTGATGAGATGACGAGTAATAGAGAAGTATGGAAGAGGAAGACATGCTGCGCCGACCACAAATGAATTGGGATAAGCCAAGATAATGATGATGATCTATATATTTTACAATAGATGGTGGTAAGCGATCAATGTATCTCTCAACGAAAATGCGTAAACGGAGTTACAACGTGGTTGTAGTCAACACAAAAAGGAATAGCTTATTGGAAATTAACATTAAAATCGCTAAGCATGATGTAGTTCTGCATTTTTGGTATGTTGTTGTACATCAGTCACGGTGATGTGAATCCAAATTTGCAACTTCGAAAAACTTGTGCTCGCTGCGCACAATGCGATAAACTGCAAAATTTCAGGGCTTTTTTCACTTTTTGCACTAAATCTCAAAAACTACCTATGCATTTAATTACGACAAATAACATTCAGTATTTATTTTATCTACTATTTATTTACACTAATAATATAAGGTAAAGTTTGTATATTCGGTACATAAGGCCCTTCAGAAGCTATTTAATTCCGTCATACTCGAGGAGAAAACGCCACAGGCATGGTGCAGGGTTGTGGTGGTGATTCTTCAAGAAGGGCGATGATGCCTGGCTGAAGAGTAATAGGCTCATCTTATTTCTAATCCTTATCTACAAGATGTTTTCAAGAGTCATCACGAAACGTCTCGCGCGCAGGTTTGACGATTTTCAGCTTTCCGAACAAGCCGGTTTCTGAAAAGGCTTTAGCACCGTGGACTACATACATACATACGCTGCGGCAGGTTATACAGCTTCGCCTCACCTCGGCTCTCTCTATGTTTAGCATTTGTGGACTACGAGAAAGCCTTCGATTTAAACAAAATTTGGGCTGTACTGCAGTCTCTCCAACGGTGCCAAATCAATTATCGGTACATCGCGGTGTTGAAGTGTTTTATAAAAACGCCGCCAATGTCAGTACGACTTAAGGACCAAGCCTCGGAACCTCACTCACCTTCCGTTTGCCGACGATATAGTGGTCATGGCTGAGATCGTTGACCACAGAAGTGCTTCCGAAAGAGTAGGTCTTAAAATGAACATGGACAAAACCAAGGTCATGTTGAATGACCATATTGGAACTCCCACTCCTATCAAGATCGGAGACTTTACACTCGAAGCAGTAGACGATTATGTATACCTGGGACAAACGGTCTAGTTAGGCAGGTCTAACTTCGAGAAAGAGGTCAATCGTCAAATTCGACTCGGCTGGGCAGCATTCGGGAAGTTGCGCGGTATCTTCTCGTCCAAGTTGTTAGACAACAGTGTGTGTTGCCAGTGATTACATAAGGGCCCGAAACGTGCTCGATCAGAAAGCTTAAAGTCACTCATAGGGCAATGGAGTGGGCTATACTCGGAGTTTCAATCAAAGAGAACCAAAGTTAGTCTTGTTACCGACGTAGCCCGAAGAAGTGCAGTGGGAAGAGCACATTGCTCACAGAACGGATGGCCGATAGGGCCGAAAAGTTCTGGAGTGGCGACAGCGAACCGGAAGACGCGTTGAATTGCGTTGGAAGGCCTCCCACTAGTTGGACCGGGAATCCGCTGGATGCGAACCGCACGCGACCGGTCAATGTGGCTACACTTGGGGGAGGCCTATGTCCAGCATGTGACACCTTTCAGCTGAAATGATGATGATGATGACATCTATTGTTTACCATTATTTTAAAGCATGAATTAATTGTTACAATAACAGTTTTATGACAACCAATTCTCTTTTTCTACAAAACCTATTTAGGTGCATATCTTTTTTCTGCAATGGAATTGGAGGTCGTGCCGATAGTAACAATTTAAGTACGAACAAACTCCTTTACAATGGCACATGCCATAACTCTGTTGGACACTGAGCCCAATTTGTCTCATGGTCCAAACAATTTTAAGTCTTGCTCACGTTCGAAGCAAACATATTGGCCAATCGCTCGTGTAGTGAAGTCTTAGTACATTTAATTTTCATTAATAGAAGCACAGTACGAATTCTGTGAGACTAGTAATAGACTCACAATTAATAATGCATAGCGTAGGAGTTTTATGTCACAAAATTTCGCAGGTTTTTCGAAGTTGCAAATTTGGATTCACATCACCTTAGCTAACTGATAAAACTGAAGGATTATTTTTTGCTAAATAACATATAGTGTCAGAAATAAAAGGAAGACCATGAATTTCAACATTTTTAATACAAAATTATTAAATTTATCAAATGCTCAAAATGAGTTCCTTTCTGTTGAATACTAAGTCGCACTCTTTTGATTATTTCGCTCCCTGTCGATTTTTTGATCTTGTTGTGGTGGATATTTAGATTAATACGTCTAACTTCTGCTTGTAGCTCGTGGACACTTTCATACTTATTTGGGGGTTAGAAGGGACTCATTTTGAGCATTTGATAAATTGATTATTTTTGTATTAAAAAAATTAAAATCATGGTTTTCATTTTATTTCTGACACTATGTTATTTAGCAAAAATTAATTCTTATGATGAAGCCTTTCGATCGGTATGATTCCCAGTTCAACCATGTAATTATTTAAATATCTATGAATGCAGTTTAAATTGTTTTTTAAGTTCAAATAATGTCTTCTTTCAGTAAAATGTTCCATCTACAATATTCAAGGTACTTTCCCTCCATGTGGCATATCCTTGGGACGCCCTGTAATGGTAAACTGACTGACTGACTGGGTGACATATCAACGCACAGCCCAATCCGCTGGTCCTAGAGACATGAAACTTGGAGAGTGTGTTCTTTGTGAAGAGTAAGTATCCACAAGAAAGGTTTTTTGGGAATTCCACCACTAAAGGAGTAAAATAAGGGATGGAAGTTTATATGAAAGTCCGTCAGCTTTAAAGTTAGGATCTTCAAATTTTGTGTTTAGGCTGATGAATGATGATTGAAAATTTATTTATAAGTGTCTCGGCGTTTTTGATAATTCCACTCCCGAAAGGTTAAAAAGGGGGATGAAGTTGTGTATGGAAAGTCCTTAATTTTCGAAGTAAAAATCACTTAATTTATTATCTAGGCTTATGATTGGAAGCTAACACAACGGTGTTGTGTTAGCTAGAATTTCAACCTTTAACGGGGTGTAAAGCGGGATAAAATTATGAACTGACTGGTTGATTGATCGATCAACGCACAGCTGAAACCGCTGGGTTTAGAAGCATGAAATTTTGTGCAAACCTTCCTTGAATGACGTACCTAAATGTGCACTAAAAAGGGATTTTTCGAAATTCATTCCCTCAGGGGTTAAACAGTTAAAAGTTTGTATGAAACTTGATCAATTTTAAAGTTAGAAATGTAATAAAGTACATATGAGCTCATGGTTCAAAAGAAAAGTTTACTGTATCATAAAAAAGTACCTACATATGAGCTCATGGTTCAAAAGAAAAGTTTACTGTATCACTATTAAAAAAAATAACTTTCTATAAGGGGGTAAAATGCAAGTTTGTATGAAACTCCGTCATTTTTGAAGTTCCAAAAAAGTGATACAGTATACTTTTATTTCTAACCATGCATGAGCATGCATGAGATCATTTACCAATTTTTACAATTCTAACTTCAAAAATGAAGAAGTTTCATGCAAACTTTCATCCTCTATTTTACCCCCAGAAAGAATGAATGTTAAAAAACAAAGTGATACAGCTAACTTTTTTTTTCTCTTACCAAGGGATAGATCAATTTAGATCAATTTGTATATTTCTAACGTCGAAAATTACGAAAGTGTAGGTACTAAATTGTCGAAGAGATTTCAACCAGTAAATGTAGGTAGTAGATAAAGTATCCAGTTCACCTAAAACGTCATTTACGTCTTATGTCAAGTAGATACATTTGTAAACAATCTCCTGTATCGTGAAATACCTACCATAATTATTACGTTTGGAAAAATAAACAATTTGAAAGAATAAAAACAGGACCGAATGTGGATGGATGGCCAGGCGTAAAAAAAGATCTACCTATGCTCTTTGCACAGTAGGTATACACGGTAATCCTGAAGCATTACCACGCCATTTACAATTTACAAAACTGTCAATGGCGTTGTACAACCTATTTTTAAATTAGCCTGCAAAGGTTTTAGGGCTTCTTGGAGATGATCTAAATTGGCAGGCAGCACTCTGTGAATATCCTTTCAAAATGAGAAACCTTTTGCCCGCGACTTCGTCCGCGTGGTACGATGTCTGATGTTAGCACAACAGACATCGTAAAGGACACAACCAATCACTCAACATCATCACTGACTGTTTGATTCACTGACTAATCGATCAACGCACAGCTGAAAATGCTGGGTCTAGAAGCGTGAAATTTTCCACAAACGTAGAGTTTTTATGACAATATTTCTCAAACAACACTCTTAACCATTTTAGTGGATGGAGCTTAAATAGCCAGAGTGCGAGGTGAGCTCACACGAGAAGACACAATGTACCCATGTGAAAACCAGTCCTGCCGCAAGTCGATTCCCGCGAATTTCATGTCATGGCAAAGCAAACTTTCAGAGGAAACAGAAGTCGCAAAAAAGTTTTGAAGCTTTAAATAGGACCTACCGCATAGATGCGGTAGTAAATACAAACGAAGCAGTCCACTATCCTGTTGAGTTTTTGAATATCACTGATCCAGCAGGTGTCCCGTGTCGTAAGCTCTCGCTGCCTGTCGGCACATTTGTGATGTTACTTTGGAATTTACTACCACAGAAAGTATGTAATGAGAAACAGTGTTTGTGCCGCGTATAATTATCGTTGACTCCCTATGATCTGCCGTTTGAATTTAAGCGACTTCTGTTTCCCCTGAAAGTTTGCTTTGCCATAACAATAAATAAGTCGCAAATTTAAAAACCAGTCCTGCTAAAAGTCGAATTTCAGAGGGCCAAACTCTGAAATTCGCGGGAGTCGACTTGTGGCAGGACTGGTTTTCACATGGGCAGTTTTACAATGCGTCTTCTCGTGTGAGCTCACCTCGCACTCTGGCTTTTTAAGCTCCATCGAATAAAATGGTTAAGTGTGTTGTTTGAGAAATATTGTCATAAAAACTTTACGTATGTGGATAATTTCATGCTTCTAGACCCAGCAGTTTCAGCTGTGCGTTGATCAATTTGTCAGTAAATCAAACAGTCAGTCATGATCTTGAGTGATTGGTTGTATCCTTTACGATGTTAGCTACCACGCGGACGAAGTCGCGGGCAACAGCTAGTATATGATATAATTACAAAATCTCTAATATTTACAAGACATAACAACTGAATCTATAATTTTATTCGATAAATCGATCAGTTGATAAAATAAACGATTGATATAATTTTAAAGTTACTAATTTTTATAAGCATTACCTACATTAAATATAAAATCGTTTATTATACCACTCAGAAGACATAAAACTTATTTAGTCTAATATGATAAAACGCGTGGGTTTTTATTTCCCTGTAAAAAAACATGCAAACAAGCATACACCATGCATGGAGCAGGCATGCAAACAAGTATAAACCATACATGTAGCATGCAAGCAAACATAGCAGCATGCGACCAAGCATGCAGCAAGCAGCAGGCATGGTTTCTGTCACGGCGCCGGCGCTGCGGGGCTCCGGCGGTCCCATGCGAGCTTATCGTCGCAGATGTGGTTCACGCTCACCGCCGCGGCTGAGGCTGGCCGGCCGGCCCGGCCAACAAGCCGAAGCCGTGTTAGAACCACCAGCTCCTCAGCTCGCGGGCCGCCTCACCCCTCCGCGCCTACGCGATTTTAAATAACACTCTAGGGGTAGGGTTACACGTTTATTATCGTGACAGAAACGAATCGCTGCAAAACCGACCCCACGTAGCCCTGCCCTGCGTCTGCTACGTGGGGTCGGTTTTGCAGCGATTCGTTTCTGTCACGATAATAAACGTTATGTTATATAATGATTTTCGATTAAATAAACGTTATATCAATAATATATGTTTTAAACGATAGGCCTAATGATTTTCCATTAAATAAACGTTATATCCAATAACGTTATACGAAATAAGTTTTAGAGTATATAACTGTTATATCTGAAGAAATTATATCAACAGTTGGTATAACTCACGTTTATTATACACACATCAACACGGTCTAGGGATATTTTTAAAAAAGCGAATTACTATCAATGTGTTAATTATTTATATGACATGTATATATTTAAAAGATACGTTATTTAATATTCTACCATTTTTTAATAATGGTTAAGGTATAGATTAAAATTTCAGGATTTTATGGAAAAAAAATGAAGCATAGACGGAAACCGTATATGAATGAACTTTTAATTTGTGAGTAAAAACTGAAAAAAATAGAAAAATCATTTAATTTGTGTTTATAAACTTGAAGTTAGTAGTCTGAGAAAGCGCCCATGATGTTCATAACACATCGGCAACGATTCGGCATGCTCAGAACAAGGTTGTCAATGTCTGCGGAATATAGTCCCATGTCCTTCTGAGGTGCGCAAAAAGTTGATCTTCTGTAGCCAGATTTTCAGGAACTTCCTTCAGAGCTCTTCTTTGCAGCATATCCCACGCATGCTCAATGGGATTTAGATCTGGCGATTGAGCAGGCCAGTCTAAGGCCCTAACATTATGTGTATAGGAAATCTTGCCCCATTTGTGTTCTGTGGGGCAAGATTACGGGCCCCAGCACCTGTTGGACGTATCGTTCTGCCGTCATATTGCCCCGCACCCAAACGAAATCCGTCCGTCCTCCAAGACGAATTCCTGCCCAAACCATAATTGTTCCTCCTTGGTATGGGTGAACTTCCTGAGGGTTCTGGAGACGGCTCCATCGTCCAGGAACTCGCCAAACACGCGTCCTTCGTGAATCTGGATGGAAGCCGAACCTGGATTCATCCGTGAACAGCACATTGGACCATTGGTCACGGCCCCAGTCCACGTGGTTCCGAACCCATTCTAATCGTCGTCCACGATTGCCTCTCCGTAAAGGTGGGACCCGGAGTGGTCTACGAGAGCGTAGATTGCTTTCATGCAGTCGCCTTCTTACAGTTTGGTCACTCACAAGCACTTGGTGTTCCACTCGCAGCCTTTGGACCAATTGAGTCGCCGTTGCATTTGGTTGTGCTCGCGCAGTAATTTGCAAAAATCGGTCTTGTCTGGGGGTAGTGATGCGACTTGGCCCCCGGTGCCTCTCCGCTACTTCACCTGTGGCACGATAGCGTGTCCACAATCTTGAAATTACATTTTGATGGGTCCCTATGGCCTCAGCAACATTACGCTGAACAGATCCAGCTTCCAGCATTCCCACAGCTCGTAACATCTCCGCCCTCGTCAAATGTCAGCGTTGCATGGCTACAATACCTCAATTTTAACTTTATCTTTCGTTTAAAAATGAAAAAAAACTGTAACTAAACGTAATTTGTATTGTTTTCTAAATTTCGCACAAATGAAAATTCCCTCTCCTATACATCAAGACATTTTTATGCCACCGAAACAAAAGAATTTTCAAAAATTTGAATTTGGAATTAGTCTGAGATAAATTACAAACAAATCGGTGTATAAAAGATTCCAATGCGGCCAGTACTTTTCGAGTTATTTAATTGAGTATGAAATATCCCTAGACCGTGTTGATGTGTGTATCATAAGGACGTTATTGAAATGAAAATATTCCAAATAACTATAGATAATATGAGACGCAACCTCTTCCTTGCATACAGGCGCGTTATTATCACGCGATATTCTACCCATATCGGAATATCGCAGGACGCAGAAACGCTAGCGTCCTACTTCTATTGCGTCGGTCGTTATTATTGCAGCAGTGTGCGGGATCGCATGCGTCCCAATACCAAATTTTCTAAGAACTCATATCGCAATTTTGCAGGACGCAGAAACGCAAGCGTCCTACTTCTATTGCGGCGTTAATATCGCGGCAGTGTGTAACTTCGTAGCCGTCCTTATACTAAGTGTACCAAATACAGATATCGCATTAACGCATGCGATATTATCGCGCGATAATGCGCGCCTGTGTGGCGGAAGCCTTAAATGTATGTATCGTAAGCCGATGCTGTTGTGATTAATCACGCCTCATCCGCATCTGTTAAGTTGCGAACTTTCTGGTTATTTGTAGGCCGCGACGACCCTTACTTGAGAAAGTTTGTTTCGTTTATAACTCATTGATATAAACGATGTGTAAGTATGTAGGTAGGTATTAGGCTGCTTGTACGCGTTTAAGGTAGCATGTAGGTACTTTGTCTAAGCGTTATTCCCGACGCTGTCGCTCAACTGTCAAACTGCCACTGTAAAATAGAAACGGGCAAATGTTTAATTCAAACCACTAAGTAACGTTTATCGATTAGACCAAATAGGTATTACCTATCTACTAGAAAATTTGAATTGAAGCAAAAGACATTAATTGTACAGTTGTAAGAAATTACAACAATACAATCTATGTACCTACCTACCTACACTATACATGTCTATCTACCCTTTTGCAGAATACAGGCATGGAGTGAGCTGAAGGTTTAACCTTTTGACCGTCAGTGTATAAACGCACGCGCGTGCCATACTACTACTTACTACGTACTATTTTGTTACATACTTATTTGTGTCGTTTGGCGTACCGGTACAGGGCATGCGCTTGCTTGTCATGTTTAAGTGAAAATGGCGGTCTAAAGGTTATGGAAATAGCCGCCGGTTCCACTAAATATCTAAGTAAGTACCTATTGTACGTACTAATCAGATTACTAAGTTTCAGTTTCTCCATCAATCGTAAAGATATAAACACAGCCATTTGTACGAAACTGAAACTTCAGTAGCATTGATCATTCCAGATCCATGTAAGTTCTACGAAGCACACAGATTTTTGACAATAAGATGTTTCTATCCACTTCTTAGGTTCTTTTAAAAACTTGGTTCGGCCAACGTCAGCCGTTTTGCACAAGAGTCGTTCAGTTCAGTAACTTACCAACTAATTGCCAATTACGGGCACTCGATGCAATGAGGTTCAATAGATAATATTTTTCCTCGCAGTAATAAAATGAGCAAATCGGATCTGGAATCAACGATCTCTGTTATTTATGTTTTTCTTATGTGCAATAGCTCGCAAGCAAAGCCAGCGTGCATGGTGGTCAGAAATGATTCTATGGGAACGTGCCTATACATATATATACAGGTGACTTTTTTATCACTTTCCAAAAAAAAAGGGTGTATTAGGTGAACGGAGTAAAGCTTATGGCATACCTAGTTTTTCTTTTTTCTACAGATAGAAAAAAATTGATCCGTCATCAAAAAACGCTACAAATTTCAAGTAAACTTTTCATATGTACTTAAGAACAAAAAACGAGAAATTTTGAAAAAAAAAAAAAAAAAGCGAATTTCAAATCATACGCAATTCGCGTATGATCTTCATTTTGAATTCCCTATTTTGAAAAAAACTAAATAGGTATGCCATTTGCTTCTACTTCGTTCACCTATTATACCCATTTTTTTGGATTTCCTAAGAGAACAACTCAAAAATATTTTGCGCGCTGGGGTCGAACCCAGGACCTCAAGCTCACCAGTAGCGCTTGACCAACGAGACAGTTGATTTCCTATGAGGTTTGTGATAATCATACACTTTTATTTCGATAATACTCGTAAAAGCAACAAAAACTAATCTGCTCACTGTTCCTGTAATACAGAATTAACACAAACACTTATCCAATTTCATGCAATAGGCTTGTGTCCTGAAAAAATCCAATTAGTCCGTCAGTTAGATTATCAAAAAAAAATATTTAAAGAAAAACAAAAAACCCAACTGCGTAAAAACTAATTTTAAAAAATACGTGAAAGAATTAACTTAAATAAAAACTAAAAAGAAAGAAACAAGCCCAGTAGTTTAGAATTCTGTTAAGTAATACTAAATAACTACACAATTGAAATAGTTTTATAATCGATACACACATAAAACAAATCATAAATTCTAATGCAGAACAGAACGACTCACAGTCGGGGCCCATTTAAATTTTACCAATCAAATCTTCCCAAGGGGCCCCGACTGTGGGTCGTTCTGTGTGTTCCGACCTCCTTTGCGTCGCGCAGTCGGGTAAAAATATTTGACACGTTTTTTCTTTTGTTTCGTATACCAAAATTGACGAAGATACGACGCTTTTAAAATTCTCAATATGTCACGCCGTGCTATAATATTTAGTGCGTTGTGACGTCACGAGCCACTCCTAAGTTTTGATGCATTTTATCTTTGTCAATATTGATTGATTTACAAAAACAAAAAAACGTGTCCATTATTTTTCAATACTGTAACTGACGGACTAAATAGATTTGCAATTTATTGATGGTGGAAACTAGCCTATTAGTAGGTACTTAAAATTATGCATTAACCGCTTGGCAGGTCGCAACTAGCGCAAATTGCAAGCTCAGCCAGACATTGTTGTTGATGTGGCATGGATGTGTACTTATGTACATAGTGCGGGAACGTCGTCGTATTGTGAAACCTAGGCGGTGTGGAATATGAACTTGACTGTGGTTAACTAGTAGTAGTTTTGACGACGTAAATAACGCCCTACTGCAGGTCCACAATTGGTTTACCGCCAATAATTTAGTACTAAATGGAAAAAAGACTAAGTGCATTAGATTTGCTCTACCAAATGTCAAAAGTAGTGATTGTGACATAATATTGAATCAAGAGAAACTAGAATTTGTCGATAAAACGGTTTTCTTGGGAATCACGCTCGATTCAAGGTTACAATGGGGTCCTCATTTAACATCTCTTGCAGGACGGCTGAGCTCAGCAGCATATGCTGTTAGAAAAATCCGTCAATTCACTGATATTGATACCGCGAGGCTAGTCTATTTTAGTTATTTTCATAGTATTATGTCATACGGTATTTTACTATGGGGACGGGCTGCAGACATCGAGTCTATATTTATTCTGCAGAAAAGAGCCATCAGAGCCATTTATGAATTACGTAGACGCGATTCTCTAAGAGAACTGTTTAAGGAAATTAATATCATGACAGTACCTTGTCAATACATCTATGAAAACATCATGTACGTTAGGAAAAATCGGCATTTATTCAGTAGAAGAGGTGACAGACACCACTATAACACTAGAAATAGGGACCAACTAGTTCAGCCAGGTTTCAGGCTTGCTAAAGTAGATTCATCTTTCATGGGGTACTGTTTGAAATGTTACAATAAAATACCTCCCCACATTCTTCAACTGAACGAGACGAAATTTAAATCTTGTATAAAACGCACACTATGTAGGCAAGCATATTATAAGTTGGGGGATTACATTGATGATAAAAATGCTTGGCTAAATGCTGGTCCTGCTCCACAACCATAGGGGGGGGGGGGGGGGGGGCAAATTAATTGATTGTTTGGGTCGGGCATTATTTGAGTCCATCGACACGTAAAGAAGAAGATGAAGAATTGATTCCCATGTTAATGTTTTGTGGAAGCTGCAGAAGATTGTAAAAATATACTTGCATTATATAGATTCCAGTTCATAATATTATATAATTGCATAGCACATGTGTGAGTACTTTGTACTGTTCAGCCACCATTTACATTTATTTATATTTCATTGACTTGAATATGCCTTGGTGGCTGAGAGAATGTCATGCTCACTTAAATGTCTCGCTGATGGTGGCGGGTGTGTCGGGTCATTTAGTTCCCTTCAATATGGTTGAGTTGAATGGCGCCGGTACATGCGTCATGTTCGTGAACGGGCGCTGTCAGTTGGGACTGGTCATCTCTTAGCTGCCAAGGTTCATTTTAATTACTTTATTCGTAAACTGTTGATCTAATCTTTTACTCTGGACGCTCTTAGTGTGCACGTCTTTCTACATCGTTCTCACATATATGTATAATCTCAAAATTAAAGATGTAACCAAGATTTTGTAACAATATTTTGTTTTTAAAAGAGTGTCCATGGAGTTTCTTGCCCGTTCTTCTCCATAGAGATCTACGCTAGGGAATGGGCAACTACAGTACTTTCTCAAGTTATTATGCCTTGTGACTGGGACTGTAGCTTTGATTTTCTTTTTTGTATTTTTGACATTCAAAAGTGCCGTAATGGTCTAATTGAAATAAATGCTTTGAGTTTGAGTTTGAGTTTGAGTTTGAACTAACTGCTTGGAAATGTTTAACTTCTGTTCAGGAATTTCAGTATTTTTGCGCCAGGAATTCGAGATTAGTATTTAGTACTTATCGTGTAGACACTGTGGTGGTGCTTTCGTTTGTACATAAAAATTAATGTTAACACGAGCAGTTAGGAATTTATGTAGGGGTACCAACATCAAAACGCACATAAAATTAATGTAGGTAGTGACTACTAATGACCCATCCACCATAAAAGCAGGTAGGCTTTCTAGGTGGGATCCTACTTTTATGATCTGGTGGCCGGGTATCTCGTAGGGTAACCTAGGTACATACTTACACAAGTGATCGCGCCAGCACCTACTCGCCAAATATTAAAAAAAAATGAAAAATAACTACCCAGCTCAGAAGTAGGCGGGTTTTGTTTGTTTGATTCAGTTTTTTTGCCACCGACTTCTGAAGCTAAAATTAAACAAATTGATGACCTCCTTCTTACATAATTATACATATGTAATAAGTATACCTATGTGCAGCTGAGCAGCGGTGGCCCAGTGGTGGTAGCCCCGATTTACGAACAGTAAGTCGTGGGTTCGAACCCAGACAGGCGCATTACTTTGTGTAATTTATTTCATCACCACTGCTCTCAAAACGGGGAAGGAATACATCGTGAGGAAACCGGCATGTCGTAGAACCAAAATTCGAAGACATGTGACATCTACGAATCCGCACTGGGCCCGCGTGGTGGATTCGCTCTCATTGAGTGGCCCATTCGCTCTCATTGAAAGGAGGCAGTGTCCCAGCAGTGGGAACATTATCGGCTGCTGATGATGATGATGATGATGATGTGCAGCTAACATCATAACTAAAATCATTTCCTTTTGGCTTTCCCGTAGTCGTGCCATGTAAAAAGGGCACTAACTCGTAACTCGGCTGTTTATTTTTAAATTTTCAGTTTGCACATCTGGGACACGGGACCTTTAAGACTCGGGGTCGTGTTATAGCTATTTCACTATAGATGACCGCCTTCCACCTTAACATAAAGGGTTTAACTGGGTGTAAAGGGTGTACTGGTGGTCGCGAGAGCTGACGTCTTTGCGCGAGGCGTGCGTGGCTGCGCGGCCCCTGTAGGTCAGGCATCGCAGGCTCCACATTCGCCCACCGGGTGCGGCAGCCATTGAAGCGGAGCTATATGAGGGATACAGAGCGGCGAAGACCGCCCTCCGCGAGGCTGTTCTGCGGGCCAGGAACCTGGCCCGCGAGGAGATGCTGGAGACTCTCGACAGAGATCCGTGGGGGCGCCCTTACAAGATGGTGCGGGATAAACTCCGCACTTGGGCCCCCCCACTGACGCAGTCTCCGGCCTGAGCTCGTGGAGGACGTAGTCAGCACTCTGTTCCCTTCGCGAGGGGAACATCCCCCCCCACGTATGGCTCCGCCGTGTCGCCGTGTGACGTCAAACCTACCAACCTCCTGCAAATGACATGTTAAAAGGAATAATTATAGATAAACAATTAGAGAAAACAAAACCATTATCCGTTCTAGCACTTATAGCTGTAGTGTTAAATTATATGTATATCATATACATTAGCCGAGCAATATGCAGACGAAGTCGCTGGTGAAGTACGAGTAGGGTGTAAAAGACAGGACCTCTTAACGAAGCCGAAAGGCACTTGTTCTCCCCGTCATTGCGATCATTTTTTTGTTCTACACCATACCTGGGAACCTTCTAGTTATATATATTGAGGATCAAAGTTCCAACTTTTTGACAAGTTTTTTTTTTAAATACAAGTTTTTATTCTAAGATTTTTACGACCCCCGTACTATTCAATCCATCCACCAGCACAGTGTTTTGAGTGCGTTACATTGAGTTCTACCACAAAACATGTTTTTTATTTTTATTTTTATTTTTGATGTACAGTATGCTTTGACGGCTTCGTGATGAGGTTGTTTACACCTATAGATGTTGCTGACAGAATGTACTGTATCTTTTTCACAGCTGAATAGGAGAGCAATATTCATATAGACAGCCAGTTGTTTTTTTTTTAATTTTGGAAAAAAAGAGTCTTGATTCGCAACGTAGGTATTCAAGCCGTAGCCCGTAGGTATCTCATTTTCACTCACAGGCAGAGCTTTAAAAATTCCAATTTGTTTGACGGCAAAAATTGAACTTTACACATTTAAAAACTTTCGGAGGAAAAGTTTGGTTTGTTATGTGTAATGTGATTCTGTTTATTCTTTTAAAGGTAGAAGTTGGTACGGGTTGCGACCTCGTAAGCCGCTTTGTGATACTTTTAGTTGAACCTAAAGCCAATAATGCGCACTGCTTGTTCAAACCTGACCTGTTTATATGTGCTGTAAAATAAATGTTAAACAGTATTAGGTACACAGGATGATACATAAAATCAGTGGAAGAAAATGCTGTTTCTTGTATGTCATATATTCTCTATAGGACTCATACTGATTTGTTACAGTAAAATAATGGATAGGTTTATCATAGAGAGGAATCTATTAGTCAAGTCTTGTGTGTTCAACATTAATCGTAGTTACCTACCTTTTTTGTATTAGATATTGATGTTCTGTTGTTTTTCTTACAAAATAGTGATAGGTACCTACCAACTCCTAATTGCCTATTCCTTTAAGTAACAAACTTTGTTATCTCTTGTCGGAAAATGAACTTAATTACTTACTAGCCAATTTCCCTAGAAATTCGAATTATCTTTGAAGCGAGCCCTGGAGCGCTCTGTTTAGTTGCTAAGCTAGTGACCGTAACGTTTCGCTGAATTTCCTGTAACATGGCTGAAAATGTAATACCGTCGCGTCGGTCGTTGGGCCTCCGGTCACCCCGTCATCGGGCGTTATGGACCGGCACACGGTTATTTAATCAGTGGACGACCGTATGGTACGACACTAGATGCATTTTTCATTGCACGTAGCGACGCTGCAGTGAACAAATTGTTAATAAAATCGTGTCCTCCGCTTTTATGAGATTGATGAAAAAATTGGATGGTTTTCGTTGTGAGTCGTTTCGCTTTAACCTCCTGGATGCCAGCGTCATTCCTGAATATAATCACGCGACAAAGATTGATGCTTAGGCTGCAGAAATAGTATTAAAATGACGTTTAAATCTTTATGTAATTTAGGCATGACGCTGGCATCCAGGTAGTTAAGGCACATTATTAAACAACAATATTAAAAGTAGAGCTTTATTTATAGAACAGATTAAATTAAACTATTATCAACATACTACTAAGGTCGGTGCAGGATGTGTTCTTCCATTACTTCTCTATTACTTGTCATCTCAGCAGTCACCTTCTATCTAGCCATATCATAGATTAAATAAAAAACAAAGCCTAATACCTACCAATTTCGTTTGCCTTTGGATAAAAATCTTTTCATAAAAATGATTACGGTTCAGATGGACTAGAGCATCTGATATGCGGGAATGCTAAAGAGGGATGCTGGTTAGACGTACCTAGTCGGTTTTAGTCCCCAAGCTCAGTCAGTCAGTTCTGTGGTTCGTTTGGTCTCTCAGATTATCCCTTATGTGGATAATTTGTACGCACAGTGTTTGGCGAAGGATTGCGGTCCCTCTCCGCCATTAATTAACATAACCACGACTCCTTCTAAATTTGAATATATTGACAGCCTCTGGCGGGATTAAGGAGACCCCTTATTACTCTTTCAACGAAGTTTTGTTAAGTCAGTGCTAAGCTAAAAGGTCGCGTGGGGTTACATAATGCTAAGCAACATTTTATTACTTGCTAAGTTTTTTAATCAGAAGTAACGTTTTAATTCAGATAAAATACTTCAAATAAAGCCTATTTGAAGTATTTTATCTGAATTACCCTCCTCGATTCGGACTAAACCGGAGCCCTTAGTTGTTTACCTAATTTTGCAGTCTCGTACGTGACCATCTCTAAACACGGTGTTTTAAATATATTTACTAAAATCCCTGCTATAAAATAACCAGTTTATTCTTTAAAAATAATAGTAGATTTTACAACCATTTTTATCCGAGACTTTTAGCATGGATAAAATGGTTTTGTGGACGAGTTATAAACTCTGCTTTTCGATTGCGAGGAAATAAAACAGTAGTATAACATAACAATTCTTTAATTAAAATTCAAAGTAAAATTATTATAGTTTTGAATACTTAAGGAAATAGTTTTTCCCGGCATATCGCCGCTTTTTAAATCTTACGACATTGATGATAAGCTTGGGCTGCAGACCTATACAGCCTACTATTAAATTATTTTTGTAATAATAATTTTCTCAAAATAATTAAATAACCTACCGTACTTGAATTTAAATTTTAATATCTTTTATGTCTTAAAAAACACATAAAGCAAATAAATTAAAGTAAATATTATAAAATAACAAATTCTATCTATGAACTTCTTATTGTGTTTGCCTGTATGGCTCATTTTCTTAGCCTTAATGTAGTTACATTTATGAGTAGATACGTTAATGCACAAGTGCACAAAATTCGATTTTGTACAGCCTATTTGAAGTATTTTATCTGAATTACCCTCCTCGATTCGGACTAAACCGGAGCCCTTAGTTGTTTACCTAATTTTGCAGTCTCGTACGTGACCATCTCTAAACACGGTGTTTTAAATATATTTACTAAAATCCCTGCTATAAAATAACCAGTTTATTCTTTAAAAATAATAGTAGATTTTACAACCATTTTTATCCGAGACTTTTAGCATGGATAAAATGGTTTTGTGGACGAGTTATAAACTCTGCTTTTCGATTGCGAGGAAATAAAACAGTAGTATAACATAACAATTCTTTAATTAAAATTCAAAGTAAAATTATTATAGTTTTGAATACTTAAGGAAATAGTTTACCTGCACAAATAAGCACTTTTAGAGCATGAGAAGTGAAAAGGATATTTAATGCACATGATTACATAAAACCTACAGGTAATAAAACGTGATAGACACCAGCTTTTCACCTCGGTAGCCAGCGAGGGCGACCCCGCACAGGTCGCCTCCCAATAACCCGCATGATTGGGTTTAGGCACACGTGGCGCGCTCCTCCGTGCTCGCTCGCAACCTATCTAAACAGCCTTTTAACCAGATCCAATTTAATATTCATTATCGACTTGAATATTAGCTTTTAATCTAGTAATGTTATTAAATGTAAACAAAAGGAGTTGTTTATCAAAACTCTAAGGTATGGTCTGTTATGTCTTATTGTCTTATGTATTACGTACCTAAAAGTAAGGTAACAAACAAACAGCGTCATGAAGATCAGTAGCTCGGGCAACTGTGACTTCCTGGAACATACAATACAACATTATCTGCTAAATGTGGTGAATAGATGTTTATGCAGCCGTAACTAATAAACTATTGCAGTAGTTGATTATGTACTGTGATGGTTATTTCAGTAGGTAACGAGTCTTTAAGGCCTCATTCACGAAACTAGCGGTAGCGGCGCGGCGGCGGCGGAGGCGGCGCGGGCGAGTGCGTCGAGCGGCGTACGAGCGGTGAGCGGCAAACGAGCGGTGCCCTCGAGACTGCATTGACGTAGTGTTGTTGTTTAAGAATATTATCTAATGTTTCTGTACTCATTCTGGTATAGTCAAAGAATTTATCGTTATATTGTCTCTGTTCTTCATAATTCCGATGAAACTCGCCTCAGTTCAGACATTTCGTTCGCGAATAAAGATATTAGTTTCTCTTAACACAACACTACGCCGCTCTAGCGCCGCGCGATCTGCCCGCTGACTTCGTGAACACTACAGCGCCGCCGCGCTGTGCCGCACCCGCGCCACCTCCGCGCCGCCGCCGCTGACTTCGTGAATGAGGCATATTGGACAGTAAGTCGTGACTTTTTGTGTTGTTTTTACATTTACGCCAAGTAGGTACCTACCTACCTATGGGTTTCAAGAGAAAACACTAAATCTACTCTCACCTTGTGATAGGAATCACACGCAGCTCCTCAAAAACTGTGGCAGAGCAAAGAGGCTCTTTGTCACATCAATGAGGCGACAATATTCATTGTTATTTTTATTTGCTCAGGTAAGTGCCCACTCAATCGGCTAAAGGGCTCGGGTGGGCGGAATTTATCGCTGGCAAGCCGCGGGAACAATTATGAGATGAAAGGATGTGTAAACATCGGAAATTATTATGTAGCTTTTACCAGATTTCCTTCGAATTTTCTGTGTTTCTTTAACATACGTGTACGTAGAGCGGGTAATGGAGCAGTTTAGTAACGTAAGTAGTTTGTTGAAAGAAAGAAAATGGTGTTTATTGGCATCATAAAAAACAGAAACACATTAAAACCTTGTTGGAGGTTTTTATGTAGGTAATTAGCCTGGTGCTGAAAACCAGGCTAATTTTGATTTTAATGAAACTTCGAAGAATTGGCTTTAAAGAGATATTGAGGAACTGGTTGTAAAATTCCTCGTCCTCCTTTAAAAAAGAAAGCATTCTCCAAAAAAACTAGTGTTGTGGCTTGTGGTCTACCACCCGACGGTTGTTGTATGACTGTAGAATCTATCCTAATCTCGTGGACTCTGCTTGCGCGATGTAGGATTTACGTGACGTCTGGTACGATGCGTAGTTTGTATGTGGCGTTCCACGCCACACGATTCCACTACAGCCAAGACCTCTATAACGCCATGTCTACGAAGTTCCATTAGGATCAAACACGGCAAATGCTTCGGCAAACAAACACTCTTATGAGCTTTGGAGACTATCTGACAAAACAAATTCTATCTATCAATTCTCCTGTCGGTATTTTACAGACTTTCATAAAATTGTGTCGTATATCTTGTTCAGGTTCGTAGATATATAATATGTAGCGAGTATTTGTTACCATTGGAATTTTACACACACGTCGTAAAAGTCAGATGAAAACCACGAAGTGGCCCATTTGGCTATCATTCGTTTTATACCCTTTATAAGCGAATACGTAAAACACGCTCCCGGTTATTTATTGACTACCAGTGAAATAGGTGAAATACGGATACAGTATATATTATACCTATATGTCAGCGTCAAATTGTAAAACCTGTCAGATTGTAATCTGTCTGGTCAGATTGTAAACTGTCGAAATATTGTCAACTGAACATACTGCTAATACAATATTACGCATTATTTTCTGCTTCGGCAGATTATAATCTGTCGAAGCGAAACCGTCAAATTGTAAAATGCATGCGATCAAATTATATCTGCCCCCATAATCGGGACTTGGGGCACCCCGACGTTAGGTTAGTTAGGTTCCTTTAAACCTTGCAGACAGAAATAAGAGCCCCGCGTAGCGGGGCTCCGTCGACTACGCTTTTATGCGAATATGAAGTGTTTTGAGGTTAGGTTACATTAATCAGTTTTTCTCAGGAATGGTGCATTATCTATTCATGGGAGTGGTACCAGGTGGCAAGGGGAACACCCCCTCCCGCCCCTCCCTCCACAGCTTGCTAGGTGAGTTCCGTCGCATACATTTACAGATTATAATCTGCCGAAAAATAATGCGTCATATTGTAAGCAGTATGTTGAGTTGACAATATTTTGACAGTTTACAATCTCACTGGACAGATTACAATCTGACGGGTTTTACAATTTGACGCCGACCTAAATAAAGTTTGTATAGATTCAAGTTTAATTTATTTTCAGTGGAGCGAAGTAATTGACGATTTAGAGCTGATGTAACCTTCGTAGACATGGTTCCAAGGTTGTGGAGAAAAGTTTGTTTCAAAATCACCTGTGATTTACAACCTAAGTGTTTTATTCGTGTCGTGATCGTATAGGAATGAGACGCAACGATCTCGTTGTTACTTTTCTATCTCCTCAAAAATATATTTATCAAAATTTACCTACAAAAGTATTTGTTACCTACTTAAGCTTCTATGCTTACTTAGAAATATTTTCCTTTTAGAAAGTAACTCGTATATCCCATTCGAACACAACGTACAAAGGAGCTCGCACAAAAGTTGCCTCGTTAGGGCTGTGCGTTCGCAAGGTGATGTCACAAGCCAGGTAAAAACGGTGTCAAATAGTCGGTGTCGTACAAAGAAAGGTAACGCTCCGTCTCAATGGTCGTTACTAAATATTTCAACGGGCCGCACTGCGCACCACCTTAAATAAAACATTCCTGCCGACCGAACTGAATTTTTCACGCGGTCTGGTGGTCCCATACCCTTAGAGACTGACTTCGCTTGCCCAACTAGTGCTAGTCAGGTATTTGGATTATTTATCTCTCGTAAATCGCGCTACACTATTTTGCAGTGATTTTATGAGTCGCATTTTGCTTCTTATTGCGCTAGCTTTGGGGTTTTTGGTAGCGCATAGTAATAAATTATTACCTCAAGAATAGCCCGCTTTAGTTTTGATTTTAAATAACTAAGCTTGTTGAAACAAAAGCTTGATTTTGAATCTGCATTCTTAATAATATGCTGTAGGTACTACCGCGCTCACAGGCGATAGACCACTTTTCGTGCATTTGAAAAATATTGAAGTATTTGTTTTGTTGTTTGTCATGTGGTTAATGCCTAACCTGGTGCAAGTTTATCGTCGGAGTGCCAAGTCACGGGTCTCGAGGTCTAACTGAAGACACGCATCTTTGTTTGTTTTCGGATTCATGTGCGTATTGTATCATTTTCACGTGCATCGGTGAAGAAAAACATTGGAGTGTGTACCTATCTATGTGACCGACATAACATTTCGGCGGTGAAATATATACGGTCTACATACATCTGCATCAAGTAAATAGATAGTATCCTTGAGAATTCCCGCTGTGTTGTGCCGCAGGGATTTCCTAAAAAGGTGATTTGCATTATTTTTCACCAAGTTAAAATAAAGAGTCCTATCTCCGTAAAATGTAAATTTGGGGCTCTCCTGAATGTAAAGTTCACGGTTGATTTTATTTTCATGGAGCGAACGCGGCTTGAATTTTAAAATCACAATGGACCCAAATGAAATTTCATTATATTAATATATATTTTTCGAGTTTAGGCGCGGGTTACAGCCAGATGATGAAATATTCTGGTAGGATTTTCATAATTAACAGTGTGTATAACAGTGTACTTAAATGGCATAAATTCGTCTATAATACCTCCATGACAGTCTTAAATACGGACTTAACATTTTTAATTAAAAGCACTGTTTCCTTTATTTTTAACATTTTAAGGTAATTTTTGTTTGTTTTAATGACAATTAACGCATTTTTCTTTCTTCTTATAAATATTTTAAGAAGAGACGGGAAGAGTTGGGCGCTAAGTAAGTAGTTACCGGTTTTTTCCAAATAAGAAAAAATTACATCATCAAAGCTGAGGAAAATATGTGGAATTAAAATACCGACCACACAAAAAGTATAAAAGCCCTCAAGACCTCAGTTTTTGTTCAAGTTCCAAGGAATGATTAAGTATCCCGTCTCGGCAAAATTATTTTGTCTTCAATAACATTTTTATTATTTATGAAGCGGCCAGTCTCCTTTGACTTGTTTTAATATCTTTGAACAGCCGGACTTTGAGCTCCGATCAAATTAAACTTTCGCCAGAATTTTATAAAGGCTACTCTAAATGTTTCATCGCTTCAGACGTCTTATTCAATTGAATTTTTCAGAGAACGAACGGAGATTCCGGTTGTTATAAATATTTTTTTTGTGAAATTGCGTTTTTGATGAATGTAAATTCTAATGCCACTGTGACACGTATATTAAACTGAGTGATTATACTTGAGACACATACTATGATTAATTAAATATTCCTTCAGGGCGTTATTAGAGGTTGGCATATTAGTTCTTATATTATAGTACTTATGTGATGCTCTGTGACAGTACCTACTACTCACTGTATTATTTTGACAATATTGCAGACATTGCTATCTATCAAGCCTCGAAAAGAAAAATAGGTTGTATTTTATTTTACAAAAAATCTGTAACATGGTACTGCATGTTTTTAATTATACGTAGACAATAGGAAAACATTCCGAATTTGTGGTCCTGTGTGATACCTTCATTATTATCATAGTAGGTAATTGGGCACATAACTGTACGACCAGAAGTATTTTGCCAAGTCCATTGTCATAACATAATTATGTACGCCCAAACATTCGCTACTAAACACTGGCCTCCTAAAACTCGCATAAACAACGAATGGTCGTTTTAGAATATTGCTTTAATTTAAATATCGCGATGGAAATCAATTATGTAAGGGGTCTAAAATAGTCTAAATAGTCATTATTATAGATGCTCCTTGTCAAAATAATGGAGGCATTGTAAAAGCACTTAATGAACTGATATTCTTGCACAAAACACTATTTTCTTCCATTAACTAACGAGCACGCAAATTAAAATCCAATTTTAAAAATGGCTGCCAATAAAACGAGCATAAACACGTCTCGCAGCTCGAGCTTCTACGGTAAACGTTAGTTTTTCACCGTTAGCGTTCCACGTTTTCTTCTCAGCGTTCGCTCGGTGCTCGCAAATCCAAGAAAACGCTTGGTTGCGTTCAACTTGTTTCGCCACCCAACTGAAGGTGCTGACTCTAGAAAAATGGTTAAGAACATGAATGTACGTTTATAATATGAATGTACTCAAACGCAGACGGTGCTCTGAAGTTCTTGCTGAAATACGTTGTATGAATATTAGTATTTTCTTGGTATTTTGCTACAAAAGTTGACATGGTAGGTGAAAAAGGGATTATATAAGGTGTATCTATTCAATTGTACTCATCATTATGAACAACTTTTACTATGGGACCAAACCCTGAATCGCGAAAAAAAAATCAGTTGTTCCCTACATTTTGACGAGTTAATTGCGAACACATTGTAGGGAACAGCGGAATTTTTTTCGCGATTCAGGGTTTGGTTTCATAGTAAAAGTTGTTCATAATGATGAGTACAATGACCCCTTACGAGATTTCGTGTATGAATAGATACACATATATAAACATGATACATATATATAAAGAAAAAAAAAAAAGAAAAAAAAAAAAAAAAAAAAAAAAAAAAGTATATATATTTTGTTTTAATTTCTCAATCAAACAGTCTGCTGTTTCCAGAAGAGATACACAGATATAATGACATTGCTCCTTGTCGCTCGGGCGCCGGGTGTTTTCAATGAGCACTAAACTGAGATAAAATATTGTTTACATAACTGAAGCTCCACCTTAAAACTTTTTATTCATTATGTTCACTTTGTTTAGTATTATGTAAAGTATAGTGGAGATACTCTGTCATTTAATATAAGATATTATAACTTGTTGCAGCCAGAACTTACTTCAGTAGTTGGCTTAAAGTTTCTCAATAATTTTGTATGTGATTTCAGTATTATAAAATGTTTCTACTTGTATAATTATGGAAATGATTACTTCTATCATTATCATGTACAGCTCAATTTAAAATTCGATTACTGTTTATTAATTTTTCTGTGTTATTTATCCTCATGAAAATTTGATGCTGAGAAAAGATTTTATGTTGAAGTGAAACCAATTTATTTCCAAACTAGCTTTTGCTTCGCTTCGCTCCCGTTATGTACGGAAATTAACCAAACAGAAAGTTTTAAATGTAGCTTATGACACTCGGGGATAAATGTAGCTTCGTGTTTTTGAAAGAATTTTCGGAATCGGGTCAGTAGTTCGGAAGATTACCCCCTACATACAAAAAAATATACCTCTTAATAATATTTTAAGTAAGTGTAGATAAATATTAAGAATAATATGAGTTAGAATAAATGAGTTTCCACGTCGTCTTAGAAGGCAGTAAGTTGGAAGAAGCTCCATTTCAGTAGGTCCACTTGAATGTAAGAGGATCTCGAGTGCCAATATATTTGTGTGAGGAGGTGTGAGGCGAGCGCCGACCCTAACAAAATACACTGACGCTATTTAAACATATTTAGACCTAAATATTTATATAATAGACTTATATTAATACGGTTTTATTCTGGTTTTTTGTTTTTATCAGCCAATTTATCGTTTTTTTATTGAATTAAATATAGAATAATTTACAAACTACATATACAGACTTAAAATAATAATACAATATTATGAACATACTGTTACGAATATTACAGGGCGTCACCAAATTCAAATACGTGCACGTCATGAACTATTTCAAACTATAATATTTATCTATTCTGTGTGTAGGTACGAGTATGTTTGTCTGTGAGTGGGGCGTTCCCCGTTTTCAGTGAGAGTGTGTTAGCATTTATGTCATCATCAGCCTAATAATGTTCCCACTGCTGGGACACATGCCTTCTCTCAATGAGAGGGAATGGGCTATAATCCACCACACGGGCCCAGTGCGGATTGGTAGATGTCACATGTCTTCGAATTTTTGGTTCTAGGACATCCTGGTTTCCACACGATATTTTCCTTCAACGTTTTAAGAGCAGTGGTGATGAAATAAATTACACAAAGTAATGCGCCTGCCTGGGTTCGAACCCACGACTTACTGTTCGTAAGTCGGGGCCGCCACCACAGGGCCACCGCTGCTCTCGTTAGCATTTATAATATTATGGCTTAAATCGAGATAGACTCATACATGAATCATAATTATGTTGGACTAACTTTTAATAGACTTTGTAGACAAAACTTGTTTAAAATGAGATCCTAAATCAACAGTTTATAATACTTGTAACTTACATGTATAGTTAGCAACCTTGGGTTCGTTTCTTGCGAAACAGTGAATTTGTGTGTTAAAGTACTTACCTACATAAAGGCTTGTGCCCTGAAAAAATCTAATTCGTCCGTCAGTTTGATTATAAAAAAAAATATTGTTACGTATTTTTTCTTTTGTTACGTAAACCAAAATTGACGAAGACACGTCGCTTTTAAAATTCTCAATACGTCGTGCTATAATTTTTAGTGCGTTGTGACGTCACGAGCCCCCACTCTCGAGTTTTGATGCGTTTTATCTTTGTATTGATTTACAAAAACAAAAAATACGTGTCCATTATTTTCCAATACTCTAACTGACGGACTAAATAGATTTGCATTTTATTGATGGTGGAAACTAGCCTTTTTTTTTTTTTTCGGATGGGAAGTCATCAAATGACTTCTCCCGGAGTCTCTGGGCGGAGTAGGAGGGAGTGTCAGACTTTTACTGACTAAAACCCATCCATCTTCCTTCATCGCTCTTTTTGTTCCGGCGCCACGGTATCTCTTTCGAACAGTCCCACAACCCCGGCAGGCATCGGTCCTTGCGGACCCCTTCCTTTTGCTGACTCTCTTTGAGGCGCGCGTGGAACACAAACGCGCCGTCGACACGGCCTGTCGTCATGAGACGGACGGACGGCGAGCTAGCCCATAGCCCACCGTCCACAGGCCCGCGCCTACGGTGGCCGGGGGCCACGTGGCGGCCCCTGACGCCCGGGGCGTCTCCCGCGGCGGTCAGGACGCTGTGAGGTTCTCTCCCTCTCACGTTCCGCCACCTCCTTCTCTAGCATGTGGAAACTAGCCTAAAGTTTTTTTATTTTCTATTAATAATTTATCTCCAAGTCAAACTCTCTAGCGTGTTTTGGAGTGGTATAATACGTTGAATTGCGTTATTGCGTTTAAAATAGAAGAAACAATAAAAGCACAAAATCTAATGATAAGAATTTTGATGGGTGACTTGCAAGATGAAGGGAACAAAATGGCATATAATCATTCCAAACAAAGACAGATTTAACTCATTTAATATCAACAATTTCAGTACCTAGATTGCTGATAACAAATTAATCAGCCAGGGGTAGTCTCGAGGGCTTTAAAGATAAGGAAAATGTTATAAATCGTGGTGAGAAATAATTAGAAACGCCCTTTACGCATGGTTGAGTTAAGGTAATTAAATTACCGAAGTTTTGTAGGGTGTGTATGCCTCGTAGGTCCAGTGGACGCAAGCGCGACTGCTGAGCATGAGGTTCTGGGTTCGATTGCAAAGTGTTATTAAGTTTTTCCAGCAGGAATTTCTCAGTAGCAGCTACGGAGTCCAGATTTGTGCCCGGTTGATGGTTATAGGCTCACCCCCCATTACATGGGACTTAAACATAACTAGCAAAATGTGGGTTTACTAATGAGTACCAGCGCTTAGAACACTTCGAGGATTACAGGCGTGATGACATGAGTAAGCACATCAATTTGTAACTATCAAAACTACTCAGATAATTTCAATAGTAAGTACTTGAAGTAAAACCGAACATAAAATCGTGTCCCACGACCGTTTCATGTAGTTTAAAAAAAAAAAAAAAATCTTTTTGCCGATTGTCGTAACGGCCAATGGCCTGATGGCCAACAGCCACGATGAACATCTGTCGAAGCTCTCTTTAGGCGGTTGGGTCAAGGGCTTGTTTCAGAAAGCAGTACTCCTCGATACAGCTCGTATTGTGAGGAGGTTCCAGTCTCTGATGCTCTAACCACCGGTAGCTTGGACCCCGCTTCCGACACCGGCGGACTGCTATTTTTTTTTACATTTTTAAATGTTTTTTTTTTTAAGAGAAAAAATGCTTATAATAAGATTTTAAAATAAATAAAGGAGTTAATAATAATATAATAATACCAGCCTATTACTGTCCCACTGCTGGGCAAAGGCCTCTTCTCATACAGAGAAGGCACGAGCATTGATCACCAATTTAATAAAATCAAAATAAGTACAGCATGTCTAATTTCTTTTTCAAAATCAGCACCATGAAATCACAAACATCACCGGCTATCAATTATGATTCTTTTTACATTATCCGTAACAATGTATTGCTAGTTAACAGTCATGATGTTAATTGGATTTTATTGCAATTTCTTATCAATCTGTTTCGCCTCGTGAACACAATTCGCTGATTTTCATCTTAAACGAGACGTGTTAAAATCTTAGTTTAAATTACGCTTCTGACGCATGAAATGACGCGGTTTTATTTAGTCCATTTTATTATGAGTCTGTTAGTTCTAGAAAACTTTGCCCGTGAGCTAGATTTCCGATACGAGGAATCAGCTGCTCTCCAACAAGCATGTAAGTGTATTTTTATTAATTTTCTTAAGTGCTAAAAAATAAGTATAAAAAATAAAAAACTAAAGACAACCTAAATTGATTAGGATAAAGAAAGTTTCGTAAATCTAAATGTGTAAATTCAAAAATCGATCTTGTTGATATTTACATCATACATAAAAGAGATTACATGAGCTAAACGCGAGTTTTATAATGCAAAAAAGCATATGATTCACTGCAATAAACAAAACCAGAAAAATATATGATATTCTTCAGGATATATGCTAGTACGATAACGTTTTGAAAACATAATACAACAAATATTATTCGATGGAAAAAATCACGAACTTATCTCTAAAAATTTCTTTGATTGAAAAATTTATTTAATTTGAATTTGAAAATTTCTTTTAACGAGTAAAAACCATACTAAAATATATGCGATCATTCTGATTTTTTGGCAAATAATTCTACAAACAAAATACTAGCATCATAGTGTTTTACTTTTTTAGTCCAATCAATAGATTTTTTGTAAATCGCAAAAAACCACTCATTTCGCACTATTCGGCCGCAGTGACTGACGTAACAACCACTTTGTCGTGCAAGCTGATTAGAACTTTATTCTAACAGTATTTCAAACGAAGTTTGAACCAACACAAATACAGTTGCTTATTTAGCTCATGTAATCGCCTTATACATTAGCTCTTTTAAGGCTAAGCTCAAAGCATTTCTGTTAGATAAAAACTTGTACTCAATAGACGAACTTAAATTTAATATCAATATTCCAATTTTCTATAAAAAAAATGATAATTATTATTACTGTTTTGGTTTTTGGTAATCATGTTTTTTTTTTAATTATTTCTGCATGTTTTATATTATTGCATGTCACTTTTATAATTTATATTCAAATATTTAATTATGATGTACCTATTTAACGTTAAATAAACACAATCCAGATTGTTCTCGATAGAAAAAGTGACTTTTTTCCAATGTGTTAGACAGAAACTACAAAAAGCCATCTGCTACGAGCCTTACTTATTATACTTTCACTTCGTTCACGTTCGACTTTTTATATATAGGCGTACACGCACGATGGTTGCGAGTACCTACTACACACCTGACTTTTCTAAAGAATATAACCAATAAGATCAGTGTGTCCTTCTAGGGCGCCCTTCCCCCATCTGCTTCTGACTTGTAAATACTTTTTAATTTTCGCCTTTCACTCATCCTCTCGACATGACCAATATCACAAACCTTCTAAGTATACTCTTTGCAATTCAGTCACAACATCTTGTGGCCATTTTGTCAATAAACCTAATATTGTTATTTCCAGTTTTACTTGCTCGTTCCAATATTTCTTTTATATGACGTGCGAAACTTCACAAAGCCAGTTAGGAATTATTTTCTTTCACAAAGTTTACACGTAAAGTAGAATTACACCTACAGAGTTTACGAGTGAAGGTTTTATCACAAATCTGAACTGAAGCCGGAGTTTCCCCCAGACGCAAAATAAACGTGGACTTCGTTCGATTTTTCAAAAGTAACGGGACTTTTGGCATAGTTATAGATTGTACTTGCCCGCCCCTAGTCCATTTTTCATTTATTTCAGCCCCGATTCATGTTCTGTATAACGGTATTCGGTTTCGGACGAAACTTTGGCTATATTTTAACCGAAGCAGTTTGGCAGAGTGCGCCATTTTTAGCAGTAGATGGCCCAAGGGTACGCTTAGTAATTTGCACGTAGTAAAATAAAAATCTATGAAGCTCGTAAAATACTTACGTAAAAAACCATCAGAACTTTATTCCCAATCATACACTCTATTTAACTAGTCTTTATCTGACAGTTAAAACACAATGTTTAATTGCCATACGAATGGGCACTAACTGTCGAAGTACTAAAGTGCTAAGGCTAGGTACAATCCGTACAATAGCGACCCATTTGCGTGGTTGACACAGTTTGCGCTGAAAACATCTCGTAGTTGATGCTCGGCAGTCGGTACTCTTGCATGTGTTATGGAAAACTAGCAGGACGCGTGTGGCAACGACACGTTATAAATATTCGTAGGCCAGAAATCCTTGGTAAAGCATAATACGAATAAATACACATTAGGTACCTTGTAAAATAATTCCCTTTCCATCTGTGTTTGTTAGAATTCTTGGAAATTTCGGTGAACGGATTTGTACTTAAGTAGGTTCGTTCTATTTACGTGAATTCTGCACAAAGATAAAATGTATTCTAGATTAGCAAACAGGATAAAAAAAAAACATTTTGTGGCACGGGCAGAGGCCCGTGCTACAAAATGTTTTTTTTTTTAAATTTCATTTCAATAAAGTACTGCTCAAACTGAGGCAAACCCCGAGCTAAACGCTATTTTGCCCGTCGATTGTTTATTTTTTGGGAAGCCATGCAACAATCCGCGCCCTGGGTCAAACTCCTTCGCATCTACAATACATCTACAAGGTAGTGGACACCATCGACGTAAACGAATTTCATCTCGCGTTCTGAGCGGGATTCTCCTCAGTTTGACCAGAGCTTCATTTCCGCGGAGCTTAACACTACTTCTCTAATATTAATCCATAAACAGGGTTCCTCTATGACATTATGTCGTTGAAAATTCGGATAAAAAGAGGTATTCCTTCATTTTCAGATTAGTTTGTGATGTTTTAATAACAACTAATAACACGAGCGTGTCCTATCTGTTAAGCGTATTTCTGGACGTGCATAAAAGGGTAGAGGTAATTATGAAACGCTAATTTGCTTATCTACGACGGACTGGAATCACATTAAGGCACTGCGAACACCAAAGGGAATACTAACTCTTTTATATTCTCGTTAGCGTGTCCATGTTAATTCTTTGTTTTTGATTGTTCTTTTGTGAGGACATAATGATATTATTTTATAATTAATGTCTGTGGTCGCTCTCCATACTGAGAAGTACAGAAATTGAGAACATCGTTTATTTCTTTCTTTGTGTTTTCTGACAAGTACGCACGACGACCATTGAAGCTATACACTAGTTAATTCGGATCTCTCAATGTACTGGAAATAAATTCAAAGCGAGGCGATGTTATACTGGAAATGTATAGTTTGATATGTCGCCATGTGTACCTACACTCGACAGCTTCACATTTCTCATACAAAATTGTTTTCCCAACAGCTCGAAAGGCTCCATTCGCTCAACCCACAGCATATAAGATTGGTGCACAGCGGCAAATCATGGCAGCCAAGAGTTTTCGCCGAAAACCGGGTTTGTAGCACCCCGGGAACACCTACCTCACGTGGGTGCAGTTGCTTTAACGGAAGCCCAGACGGAAAGAGAAACCAAACCCATTGTGAGTATGGTGTTCCCGAATAGTAATCTAATCATTTTAATTTCTGTGCCCTTTGCGCTTGCACTTATTATCACTCTCCTCACCATCATCTGCCTAGCCTTTTCCCAACTATGTTGGGGTCGGCTTCCAGTCTAACCGGATGCAGCTGAATACAAGTATTTTACATGGAGCGACTGCCTACCTGATCTCCACAACCCAGTTAGTTCTGGGTAACACGATACCCCTTGGTAAGACTGGTTGTCAGACTTTTTGGGCTACTGACTACCTGTAATGACTGCCAAAGATCTTCAATTGACAGCCGGGACCAACTGCTTAACGTGCTTTCCGAGGCACGGAAGAAACTCGGTATGTAATGGATGATGGTCATCCATCCACAGACCAACCTTGGCAAGCACGGCTTAACCTAAAGATCGACCCGAGCGGCTGTTATTATTTAGCCACGAGCTCCTCACTCTAATCACTCTCCTACGATCTGGATTAATTTTCTAACCTATATTTATTAAAAAATACCCACTATAATTAACAGCCGCCCTTAATTTTTAATTTATTTTTATTATTTGTTGATAGACCGGCAACAGAAACACACATTTTGTGATAATTTCAACTGTCTACCTTTTATGGATCATGAGACATAGACAGACGGACGGACGGACAACGGAGGCAACGGAGGCAACGGAGGTCTCGATGGTTACCCTTCCGGTATGGAACCCTAAAAATGGGATATTTACCATGTGTACTGTTTATTTTGACTAGAAATAGACTAGGTATGTATTAAAAAAATAAAACCTTTTAACAGTTCTCTTTATACACACATCAAAAGTATCTAGGGATCAACATATATTTTTGCAATAACTTTTCTCCTGATTGATATTAATTAAAATTTTCTTTAAGGATTCATCAAATAAAGTGTTTTCGTTTGTCACAGTAACGATAAACCAAGTCACCTTTGCATTAATAAAGAAATTTGCCATTTTCCTAATAAAGGGATTTTTGACATTTGAACCACTAACATTAAAGTTCGAAAAAAAGACTGAAATAACAGTTTTCTTTAAAATTTTATTGGGTAACTTAAACAATTAATAATCCGTGTTTCTACCGCGAACACTAACAACACAAGAACATCGGTTTGGCATACTCAAAATGAGTTCATCCAAATCACGCTGTGGAATGGCCGCCCATGTTCGTTGCAACAACAAAAAAAGGTCTTCTTGCGACTGGATACCCTCCATATTCGGCAGAGCTCTTCTCTGTAGCATATCCCATGCATGCTCAATCGGGTTCAAGTCTGGCGACTGAGCAGGCCAGGGCAGGACATTGATGTTAGCTGCGGCGAGAGTCTGTCTTACAACTCTTGCGGTGTGCGGTCGTGCATTATCATGCATTAACTGAAATAAGGGACCGATTTGCACTTGTAGAGGAACGATGACGTCTGATACAATCGTCTCAGCATAAATTTGAGCGTTGAGGTTGCCTCTGATCCAAATCAACTCAGTTCTTCCGCCGATCCAAATACCCGCCCATACCATGATGGTTCCACCACTATAAGGATGGACTTCCTGGCAGGATTTTAATCGCTGTTGGCGTCCAGGGGTTCTCCAGTGTCGTATACGTCTTGTATCCGGTCTCATACCAAAACGAGACTCATCAGAAAAGCACACGAAACGCCATTGTTCTTCTGCCCAATTTCTGTGTTCAAGAGCCCATTGATATCGAATCCTACGATTGTGCATTGCTATAGGTGGTACCCGTAGCGGTCTTCGGGAATGAAGGTTCACTTCATGCAAGCGGTTTCTGACTGTTTGGTCGCTAATTAAGTTCCCTGAAGAGTGATGAAGCCTCACGGCTAACATCATGGCGGTTATTGTTGGAGCTCTTCGAGTTAAGATTTGAATGTATCGGTCTTGTCTCCGTGTGGTGCAGCGATACCGTCCTCCATGGCGCTCAGCCACGGTACCAGTGCTTCGGTAACGTGTCCAAAGTCGACTGATAACACTCTGACTTGTATTCAGAGCTAAAGCTACAGTACGTTGCCGGGAACCAGCTTCTATCATTCCCACGGCTCTGAGCATTTCTTCCCTGCTTAAATGACGTCGCCGCTCCATAATAACGTTGGTTTTAATCAGTAGTAGGGAAACAGTAGCACTAATAATGTCTTCAATGCGTTGTATGTTTTTATAGGGAAAATATTGACAGCTTATTTTCATCTTTTACTCGAATTTGATTGAGAGTTCCTGATTCAAATTATGAAATGCACCAAAAAGGATCCATATAAATTTATAAAATCATAAATTTATTACAAAGCCACATCTCAATCTCAAGAAATCCGCATAAAAATGCTTGATCCCTAGACATTTTTGATGTGTGTAGTTGTGTTTGTACTTGCATAGATACAAGTAAAACCCGGCATTACAATACTATAATGAACACTGGCCTAACGTAATTCTAATTGTGTATAAGTTCTTCTTTACAAACAGATAACAGTTATTTCATCCAAAGGACTAAATATATTCGCGTTAAATCGCATTAATACGTAAATGGAATCGAGTTCGCTTGGAATAATGTTGGCGACATCGGTCCAATCGGATTGGTTAGCGGACCGACCACCCAGCTAAACGAATTTGGTTCTAATTAGCATTCTGCCGATGTCGTCGGAAATGTTTGAAAAATTCCAACCGGTATCGAAGGCCTCTATTTGAATGCGAAACTCCTTTATTGCATAAAAAGGAAAAATTCTTTAAAAATCAGTACGCCGTTGAATTTTATCTGATTCGCCATTGTTTGATTTTTTGACAAGAATGTCGAGTACAAAGGCCATAATTGAAAATTCGACGAAGTTATTGCCAAACTAGGATCGCAAAACCTGTTTGTTGGGTTTGCTGCTACGGCGTAGCAAACGACATCTTTGCTACGACTGCTACGCTTGTACTGTCGTAGCAAATAATCAGATTAAATCATTTATTGCTTTGCAAACACGGCTAAAATAATTGGTACATAGAAAATGTTGTCATAGAAGTTAGTTTTCCATGTTCTGCCGTCACATGGGCATGCAAATCATAATCAATTAATTAAAATATACCTTCATATTTATAAAATTACCATTTCAGAAATGATGATTAGATCAGATGTAGTGTATTTTAGGAGGAGCTCGTGGCTAAATAATAAACGCTGCCCAGGTCTATTTTCAGTTTAAGCCGCTCTGGCCTGGGTTGGCCTATGGTGATGATGATGAGATGTAGTGTAAAGGATACAAATAGACCCTTAACGAAGCCAAAAGGCACTTGTTCTCCCCGTCATTGTGATCATTTTTTTTTTCCAGACCATACCTGGGAACATTCTAGTTACGCAGATATTGGGGGTCAAAGTTCCAACGTTTTCACAAGATTTTTTATAAATACATGTTTTTAATGGAAGATTTTTACTTTTAACACCCACGACCCCCGCACTATTCAATCCATCCATCAGCACAATGTTTTAAGTGCGTTACATTGAGTTTTACCGTAAAACGTGATTATTCACCCCAAGAAAAAAGTAGTGTCCCAGCAATAATTTTTGCGTAGAGTTACTTAGTTTGATGTAGAATGCTTGGTTGACGGCTTCGTGAAGGGTCTGTTTACAACTTGTATTTTTTAGTAAATATTGGCGCAGTCGAATGAACGTAACCATATTTTGTTTTAATTTCAGTACCGATCATCCCCCGCTGTAGGTCCGGCGGTCTCTGCATCACCAGTGGCGCCTGTCCCATAAACCGGATCATTGCCGACGACATAAACTGTATGATGAAAGAAAATGACAACGTGTGCTGTAAGGTCGACCGTAAAAAAATCCCAATTGATTTATTCCTTGAACATCATTGATCATCTAATTGTATCCTAAGATTTTTTTTATCTTTGTTGTAATAACTGCCAATAAATAAGAATTCAAATAACTCCAATTTTCTTCAACACGTTTTTGACGCCGTGTCTCTTTCATGTCAAGCGAGATCAATATCTATTGAATATAATATGAAGGTATTCAGGTGCCTCCTACAAAGCGTAGTTTAGAGCGCTTCCATAGTTCGTGTCTATCAGACCGTATGAATAAGACAATATGCTCGGCTCCGTTTAAGTGGGAATCGAGGTATCTGCTCCTTTGGGACTGCTTCGAAGAGCTACCTACCTGTCTGCCAACTTCGGAGATATCTACTATATTTGTTTTTGTAAAGGTGCTACGAGTATGGCAACCTTCAGCCTGCTCTGGTTTTGTTTTGCATATCTAAATTGAAATTCTTATCTTCTAAGCAAGATTTCTGGGATATCAAAACACACGTTGAAACAGAAATCTTTTTCATAAAAATGTTTTCCCAAGTAAAATAGTAGTAAGTCTTACACAAACTCGCTCCACGGAACGTTGGTAAATGTTTAACTCGATGCTTAACGACATAATCTGACGTCGCACTGTTATCCAAACCTGACTAATGAAGTTTAGTTAGGCTGGCTCGTGCGATCCAATCTCCCACCAGGCCTAATGCTGTGCCATAAAGAGTTGTACATACTGGATGTGTTCGAAATGGGAAACGCATCAAGCCCAAATGGTACGTTCGAATTATTTTTTAAATGGCATTTGGAAGTTCTTTTTGTTCTTTTTGTTCTTATTTGTTTTCTGACTGGCTTTTGTTCTCTGGGTTTACTTGCTTGTAAAACGCAAAAAAACTTAAGCACATTACTTATGTATTTAAGAACACTCAATTGAGATTTGCTACTTTTCTCAAATCAGAAAACGGCTGATATAGTCGTCAATAGTTATATAATTTATCTTTTGCCCGTCCAGGGACATGTTTGGGTATAAGGCACGCGTCTCTGGAGGCACGTAGAACAAAGTACAATCAGCGTCGATTGTTTGTGTGTTTTGTAAAGACCAAATGAAACAAGATCAAGAAACTACAGATAAGTAATTTTATTTAGGGTTTATCAGTGATAAATTCTATTCACGAATTGTAAAAAAACTACTGGTATTCTCCGTTCACCAAACGCTTTCACGGGTGAAATTATATTCTCTCCGCTACTTCAAAACATTTAACGGTTTAAATTCATTTTATAAAGTGAAAAGTCACCATCCTCGTGAAAGATGAAAAATTGTATTGTGTCTCCAGCTGGGACGGTGCCGTTTCTAGTTAGGAAGAGTGTTGGGTCTAATTCAGCTCGCTCGGATATTGCAATTTCCATCCAGCTCACGCCCACTGCGTCTCCCTTCCATTTCGTTTCATATTGCGCTGCAGTAACAACACTTGACGTTTATGAATCTAATTTTGAAGGTAATACCACAATATGATTATTATCAAACTAGTGCTTTGTAGATTTCCAGCAGATCGCGGTGGAATTACACTCTGACGTCACTACTCGCTTTCCGAAAAGTTATTAGAGTTCACATATAAGATGGAAGCTGTTTGCTCCACTAGTTCAAACAACGCCAGTATTTGTTTAGGTTTTGTACTACATAGGTTCTCATACAATAGGTATGGACGTTCCGTCGTTCCACAAAAGATTTTCCTCAACAACAGGCCACCGCCGACCCTTTTAATGAAAAAAAATTAGAAGCTTTGTAATATTTTTAATTTTATTCACAATCCGTGTATTGTTCTGCGAGGCGAGGGTCGGCCGGAGGGCACACCGCTGTTATAATATTCAGCCTCCATACCACAATGTTTTATTTAGCCATCTCGGTGGCTTCAATATTCATCACTGTACTCCGAGCCCTCTTAGCTCCTGAATAAAATACTCTAGGCATCTCCACGTCTACATTTAGGCTTTTGGTTAATTTTAACATGGAAGGCAATAGTTCTATACGTACCAGAGTATAATAACTCCTCATTTTATAATAGAACGCTTGTTCAAATAAATAAGAGAGTACTATAAAACTGCTAAATAGAATTTTAAGTAAACACCGCCTTTAAAAAAGATTCACAGCAAGCTCTGAAAAATTGCGTTAACCCGGAAAGTAGCGCGACATTTTAAAAGATAAAAATATTCAAGCAAATAGCGCCCATTAAGAGACAGTAAGCACAAAACTTATGAGAACAAGAGTCAGTCGGCGAGCAAAATGGATATTTGTTGAGTCCGAAAGCCGTTGAACGTTCGCGGAGGAGCCGAGCAGCCGAGGACGACTGAGCGCGAGACGTGACCGAACTTTTTAAGTTATGCCTCTTTTACATCTCCATCCTTTAATATTAAATGTGTTTGAGTTAAAACGGCTTATTTCTTTTATTTTCTTTTAAACTCCTCTCCTGAAACTTGATAGGCATGCGGTGAAACAAATTCAATTAGGATGATGAAGCATTTCTTTTCTGTTTTATAATTCGTTCAGTCTAATTCATTGGATGCTTTACATTCGCAGCACAATTGGCGCAAAGGGCCAAATTTTTCAGTATTTAAAACTTGAAGGAAAATATTTGTGCGACCTAGTTACAAATACATACCTTGAGGTATTATTTTGTGCATGAAGAGTTAAAATCACAGGGTGAGATAAAGTTCAAGAAGATATTTCCGGAATAACACAGCTTCCGTAAAGCTCTGTGACCTGTTACATTTATTTCATATTCCGCACGACTCCCTTCTGATTACATTACGTTCGCGGTAAATCACTTGAGGTGATGTCTGCAGCTGACGTAGGTTACCTCGCAAAATGTTGGGAACGAGCCCAAACTTGTTCTCACAATTCCTTCAAGACTTCGCTAAACGCTATTGGTATCAAAGTGTCAGCTCAGCCGAGCAACCGCAAGCCCCTTAGCGTCGGAGAAGTTAGTGTCGGCCCGACTTGTACCTCTGTCTACGCCGCTAGTTGATTACTATTCCACTTCGAAGCCGGCTGCACGTTCCATCTCTTAATTTGATAAGATATTTCACAGTGAGCGCACAGTGTAGAGCGTTTAACGTTATCGGTTGTTTCGAGTCGGCGGGCCTGTGTGCTGAGGGCTTTACCGCAAACATTGGCTGACGTAGCGAAGATGTGGCTACACGAATTGACACCATCCCGTCGTTAACAAGATGAGATGAACTTTATAGTTCTTAATATAAGATTTATGCCTGGAGTTTGGAACCACAAGTCGCTTTGAAAGATAGAGAGGTGTGAGGGTTTCTAGCGTAGGTTCTGATCACAATTAACACAATCATGAACACGTAGATAGATTTACTTCTAAGCACTAATTATGCTGATGTTAAATATCCACAATCTGAAAAAATACTTTTAAAATAAATTATTCTTGTACTTAAAAAAAAATCAATATGAACGAATGTGAAGTTGAACTCGTCTGTATCGATTGTGCTAACTCTGTGACTAAACATAACGTACTTGGAGAAGGCCTATCCAGCCTCCACAAAACGAAAAATACCCGACAATAATGCACAAAACATACACCCGTTAGGCTTAGGCATCCAACACAAAGAAAAAAGATGGTCAAAGGTGAAAAGTATTCGGAATAAGCGGCACCTACAGGCGCAGATCAAAGAGCATGATCACAAAGAGACCGAAAGACACGCGGCTTTGCTCGGAGGCTTTCAATCGAAACCTTCTGAAGAACGTAGAATTGCCCTGATCGACGCTTCTCGGATACCAATGATGGGTCTGTCCCGATTCCGTCGCAGATAATATTGGTTAAATCGGTCTCTTTTGCGTCAAAGGACGTTTGATGTGAGAACACTAATTAGTTACATCGAATTATAGGTTTTTTTAGGGTTCCGTACCTCAAAAGGTAAAAAATGGAACCCTTTTAAGATCACTTTCTTGTCCGTCTGTCACCACCGATTTTCTCAGGAACGAGTAAACCTAGCAAGTTGAAATTTAAACCAAATACTGAAGTCTATAGTTCCTATTAGGTGTATAAAAATCAAGGTCCTGAGTCAACACGATAAAAAGATATGCGTAAATTTAGATTTTCGCGAAAACTTGTAAGTACCAAAATGTTCCAACTTTTTTTTTTAATTTTCCCTTTACTTGTGCTGTAAGTCCCTGCTTTTAACCAAAATTGACAATTCTAGGTCAACCGGAAGTACCCTATAGGTTTTGGGTCGAAAACCTATACGGTAGTTCCCGTTGACCTGAAATTTGGCAAAAAGCAAGGTCTTGCAGCACATGTAAAGGGAAAAATCTGAAAACCATATAACCAGCCAACCATATAACCATATGTAGTTTAATAACAAAAAAAAGCGATTTTAATATTACAAACTTATTATTTGCGGTTGGTACAATAGCCGTTTCTAGGGATCGAACAGTTAAGTTTGTCCTTTAAAAAGTTTGTACGGAACCCTCGGTGCGCGAGTCCAACTCGCTCTTGGCCGGTTTTTCTCTGTATACCCTGGTAGCTACTTGTTTAATTTCGTCCAATACAGAAGTTAAATAACAACCATAAGTAATTATTACAACATCAATCGAAATTTCAACACAATTACTGCCCGTGAACGCTCATTGACGAACATTCGGTTGACAAATGGTGGTCGCTGTTTGTTTTATTTCACGCACGGATACATCATTCACGAAATGATGTTCCATTCTCAACCGATCCTAGCTTAGAAGTAAAGTATTTTGGTCAACATTTAATTACCAACCAAGTCTGCAAACAATGTCGTCAGTGGGTGACACAGCGCTTTTGTTAGGTCATCACGTTGGTAGGAAGTTTGGCAACGGTCGACGGGCGGACAACGGGGCCGCATCAATCAAATTTTGACATTCGATTTTTTCCGTCCTCCCCTGCCTGCGGAATGATGTAGGGATAACTTTTTGAAGTATTGTCACTTTTATTATACGAACGCCGAGCTTATGTTCTGACAGGACTCAGGGCAAAATTGAGCCAAAGTAATGTAAGTTTCAGAAGAAGAATTCAATAGATGTTGTTGTTATAGGTATCTTGTCGATTCGTGTTCAATTTCGTTGGGAAATTCGCGGTTATTTTCCGACCTTTTATCTCTTAGATCAATTTTCTTGTACAACTAAGCAATTAAAGAATAGTTATGAAATGTTTAAGTGTTTTGTTTTCACCTTCTAAATAGTTATTCACACACGGGTCTGCTGAAAACTTGCTGAAAAAAAAACGCTGGAATGTTCGCTGTTACAAGATCAAGGGTTTTATTATCAGTAATAGGAGCATACCTAATTCAGTATTTAATAAAATGATAGCCGAGGTAATCAACAAACGGGCGGGCCTGTAATCCGGGCCGTTCTGGGCTCGCACGTAAATCACGGGCGCGCGACGCAATTTATCGCTTTGGCCCCACATTCGCACACGCACACGAATCGCTTTTTATTGCGTCATAGATACCAGTATTCACGCATAGTGAATATAATTTACTATCCCTGGAACGACAGCTTTCAAGACATCCCGCGATAAACATATAATATTAGTTCTCGTTCCAGATTTTCTGGAAAACTGGTTTTCGTAAGGATGAGATAGCAAATTGAATAACTAAGAAATGAATACATTTCAGATTACGACAAAAACCAACAGAAAGTACATAAATTACAAGCTTAAAAAATTAATATAATACATTTCAACCGTTTTGGTGTTGGGATAAAAAAATATTAAAAGAAAAAATATAATAGCATTTCGTAATGTATATTTTTTATGACAAACGACCTGTTATCTAAGGATAAAAGCGTTGTAAATATTTGTAAATGGAACGACATTCTTTAATCTCTGGCATTTTTTGGGAAATAAATAATTGCCTACAGGTAATTGGACACCTGTCCTGAAAAAGGACTTTGTTGGGAAATATAATACGTTTTATTTTATACAAATAAGATGAGCTTCTTATAGTAACTATAGAAACCAGCATTCACTGACGAAGATTAAACTTTGCTACTAAAGGAATAAAAACTGAACTGTGTTAATAGTAACACAGTTCAGTTTTTACCAAAAAAAAAAACAAAAGTGCAAAAAGCAAAATTAAACCTAAAGCGATAGCGATTTAGGTTTAATTTTAATGGAAAAATGATAATTGCTTATCACGCAAAAATGTAAGAAATCAAATCTCGAAAAAATATTAAGGTGGCTGGCTGTACACTCTCGCCGAGAAACTCCGAGGCAGGGCGACTGCGAAAGTGTACAACCAAGCTTCGGTGTTCCTCGATTGGCTTTACAATCTCGTATTCGCCCTGTCTCGGACTGTCTCGGCGAAAGTGTACAGCCACCTTTACACTTTTCTTAAATTAATAATTTGCCTTCCAATAAAATATTGGAACTCACCATCTCATTGAACAGTGGACAGGTACTTTTCACGTATTTTATATTTGTCCGAAGTACCGCATGCCATGTCCCCCAGGTCCGCAGTATGCATAAACAAACATTCAAACCTGGATTTACTAGCACAACCACCTCAGGGAGTTGTCCTACCGTCAGCATCCGGCTTCCCAACTACGGAACTGCTCAACATTTACACAAACTGGATGAGCTTCGTTCCACCGTCCGAACCGGAACAGAATGAAAAATAAACCTATCAAAAAGTTTGACGATGAATAAAGGGGAGAGCGGGCCACTCTGAACTAATTTCTCGTATTCCGCCCACTATATTTATTAAAGGGGAAAGTTAACGCGGCGGCCATTTTTCTCCATAATTCCGAGACAACTACAATACCTACGTTTGTGGCTAGAAACTTTTGAAATTGTAATTAGCGCACTCTCGTTACTGAGTTTTCTCTATTGTGTGTATTGTACTGGGTTTGAAGAGGAAATACGGGAACAAAAAACGCTTGTTTCAAGGGAGAATAATATCCATTTTACAATAGATTTGTTTCCGCTGGGAGTTCTACTGTTTAATAGAACAATGAGTTCGTGTAGTGGGCAGTTTTATGCTTATTTATTTCAATTGTTCTAATATTATTTCACTATTTATTTACCGCAGGAGAAATATATCTACGTGAATTGGTACTTTACTTGAAATTATTTATGTGCGAATATATTGCCGCCCCTTGATATAAAATCGAAGATACTTGGTGTCCGTAATAATTCTTTTACTACGATTTTATGGGTTGGTTAGGTTATAATTTATACCCCAAACCCTTCTGTGGTCACAGATCAGTGTGTGAGAGGAAGATAAACATACAGGGTGACACCTGCGCGACACCTGCGTTCTTATGATGGAAATGGGTAGACGTACGCAGTGATTTATTTTCGCATTAACTTGTAAACGGTTTTTAACCACAAGTAACATTTCCACCACTTTTTATAAAAACAAAAATATAATGCGCTTATCTATATTCATTTAAAAAGTAGTTCACTTTTGTAGTAAGCATGTTATCGAATTGCAGGTAAAATTAAACTCATCAAGCACCACAGGGGTAAACACGCGAGCGGGTAGAGTCAGCAAGTCAAACTCGGCCAGCATCTACACAAGTAACAGGTAACTTTATATGGAAACTTCGTGTTGGTAGCTTCGTTGTTGTTCTAGTTTTTGAGCTAACGGTACGTATATGTGTGTTGACACTGCATAATAAATGTGGAAACGCTAAGTTCTCTGTAAAAGTTTGAAAATAGAATTGAATTCGTGTATGCTGTAATTTATTTTCAGTGCAGGCACAAGAACGTAGTTCTTTGAGGCAGGAAATTGTGGGAGGTACCTAGTTATAAATAATTTTAATTTGGAAAACTTTACGAATAATTTGATTAAATCAAAATTGTAGTTTTCGTTTGCCACATGTGAAGTTTAATAAAAAACAAAAAGGAGTACTTAAACGAAACATTTTACTTTACTAAAAATTCTTATCAATAACGTCCTCAAATCTAACCAACTTCCGGTTTTTTTCTGTAACCGGCTTACATGTCACATTTAAAAAGCTATAAAGCTAAAAAGGCATGTATTCGAACAACGCGAGTTTGAAATAGCCCAGCCGAGTCGGCTTCATCCGGAATTTTGTAATTGCCCCCACAGGCGGAACAAAAAATTGGACCAGCACAAATGCACGGAACGGGTTCCATGAAAAATATTATAGTCTACATCTACATCATCCTACACGACCCTCGTTACGAGAATATATACTTTTCTTCCTTTCTCCATATTAAGAATATTAAAATGAGCAAACAAAACGAGCACGGGGGCGTGTAAGCATAGCTGAGAATATTCATGAGCTAAATGTGGGACAACGGGGAAAGTTTCTACTCTTTGAAATATTTACGAATCTTTGATTAGCTTCCTTGAACATTTTTGAGGCGCATGTTCTGTTTAATTGTTGAACAAATTCTTTTCAGCAACTTTTATTTCTCTGAGTAATAAAGTTTACAAGCAAATTGTTATGTTGTGAGGAGAAAACTCTGAAGTGTTCCGTGGAAGTGCAAGGAATAACAAAGACTTGCAAATGGCTACAATAACAGCAGCGCTACGTAAAGAAATCGCGTTTCTCTTGTTTACTGTCGGCTCTCCAACTAAATTAGAATTTAGAAACAACAAGATTTAAACGAACTTGAATTAATGCCTATTAATTATGACTAGTTAACAAGAATATAGGCGAAACCTGCAACCTGCGATATATTTTTACAGGGGAAGCAAGCATGGAGACTACATATTTTTAAAGTTAGATTTAGTTTTTTAACAGGATGGAATTCAATACTGTCTTTTCCTAATAGTGACAGGACCTAAGTACAACTATCTATGTAAATTGAAAAGTGATTGAGTATCTACTAAGATAAGTTAAGTGGGATAATAACTTTAACAGACAGTATTAAACTAAAATAAGTGTGTTGTTTAGGGCCTTCTCATACTAGCGGATTGCGAGCGTCTTGAAAGCGAAGCGGGCGCGCACGAATACGTTACGGGCGTCCAACGAACATACAGCACATGCGCAACGAATTCGTTGCAGACGCACAACGAATTCGCTGCGCAAGGCAAACTCAATTTTCAACGCTAGGCTGCAAAGCCTATCATTGAAAATTGAGTGCATGAATCCGCTGGTATGATAAGGCCAGCGGTTTTACAACAATGAAACTACACGCGACCAGCATACCAAAACCGCATTTAAGAACTGTCAAGTGAACGTCATAATTGCTATAGAATGACACTAAGGCCGCGTTCCCGCCATGTCGTGACAAATTAATTTATCGTTGGTTTTTAGTTAGCAAAAGTCGTGGACGACAGTTATCGCGTCGTCCTATATGTGAACACCGCCATTCGAATACACAAGCCACGACACTTAAAGCTACACGATTATCTGTCGTCACGACAAAGTGGGAACGCGGCCTAATACTTCAGATTCAGATAACTTTATTTGCTCAAACATACGTACATACAATTATAATGAAAAAATATATAATTTAAATGCATGCAAGGTGTTATAAGTAGAGTTGTGCTAACATATTTACCATATTGTCATGGTGTGCAAATATCAATACAAGTTTAGAATTAAAATAATATCATTAATAACAACAATAATTAACATTGACAGTGCTGACATTAGTAAATAAAATATAATTGATTGATTACATAATGGATTCATATAGAAATAAATAGGAGTTACGTACAAGAATTGTCAAATATTCAATTATCCAAAATATAACAGTGTAGTAGTTTAGATGTACTGATGTGAAATCCGTCTTTACTTGGGATATCCAAATCTACTTCACCGTCGTTTTGATGATTCCCTTTTTTTCAAAATAATATAAAACTAAGTATTGTACTAATAAGCCGAAAGATAAATGAGTTCATAGGTACCGAGATACTGAATAAAACACAGTCAATCTCCACTCGCGGCAAGTTGTAAATAATTCCGGCTTATAACTCGTATGTCTCTAACAATGGGCGGCTCCATCCGTTTGCGCTATGCCTGGCGTAAATAACTAAAATACATAAAACTGAACGTTTAAATCTCTTTGATTAATTACTGCAGAAACTGGGACCGGAAAATGTGTCAAATGTCAATGGTTTCTGGTATTTTTTAACAAGAACTAATCCTGACTAATTAGTACGTAAGATATTACTTCAGTAGTTAATTAACTGTAAAAGGTCTTTGCCGAGTAGTTAGGAATAAAGAATTTATCTCTACTGCTATCAGATTACTGATAGAAAATATTCTATTATGAGAGAAAATAATGCTTCTGTAGATCACTTACCATAAGACTATATTATAATCCTTAATTTTTTGTGTTCTTAGAAGCATCAACATTTATTTCATACGCTGTTAAAACAAACATGATTAGGTAGTTTCTTTATATAAAGAGTCTGAAAATATTTTATTAATTAGCAGCAAGCAAAGGCTCTTTTTTCCTCTTTTCACGCTGCCACTGGACGGGATACAGGTCTTTTAGGCAGTAATTTTATTAGGCTTACATGAAAAATTCAACCAACTTTTCCGAGTTAAAACACGCTGCCAATGTTTTCACTGGTAGACTAATGAATAGCCTTTTTCTTTTACGTTACCTACCCTATTTGTGAGAGTGGTGTATTTCAAAATTCGCTTTTAGAATTTTGTGAAAAATTAAGAATAACTGAACAATGGACGCATGAATGAAAATCGACTCACTGAAAAATTAATTCCAGAAATATCGATTTGATAAATTGTCGCTTTGTATTAAGTAGTTTATGAATTCGAAGTCATCGTGAAATATATGATGTGTTTAAATATGTATTAAGAATTTGTGAGGTAATCAGAAACTCTATGACCTTCGAAACCCATCGGCAGTTCAAGGTTTTGCCCATGTTTGCCAAAGATTACCATAAATAAAAAAGTAAATGTCTTACAAAACGTTTCCTTACCAAAAAGGGTTTCTGGAAAACATGCCTCTGCATTTCGTAAGAAAATAATAAGGGAAAATTCCGGTATACTCGTACAAACATATTTGACCATAAACTTTCATCGAATCGGCCAACATTGATAGAGCCCGGATATTGGGAACAAAATAAACTTTGCACAGTATTTTTACGCGCCACATAGTTTCGTACATGTAGTCCGTACTCCGTATATCATGGTCGTTTCTTCGGTGATATAGTAATGGAAGAAAAACAAAGAGTATCCGCCATTTGTCATCGTTAGGAAGTTATCACCTACCGCCCGTTACTGTACTTAGCTACACTGCGCTGATTAGAGCGATAAGTCCGCAAGACCAAGATTTTTCAAACTGATGGATGACTTTTAATTTTTCATTGTGTTTTTTGTTTTTATCCGACTACGTTATGATTTTAGCAGTCTATGCATGTATGTATGTGTATTTACGTATGTTCCACCGTAGCGCCTAAACTATTCATCCGATTTTGATGAATAAGGTGTCGGGTAACATTGGCTACATTTTAACCGACTTCATTCAGTAGTCGGGTTTTAGTTTAAGAACTACTTGTTTATAGATAGGATTGTTATGTATCCGGTCCATACCGAATCTAAACAATATTAATATTTGAATTACTAAACTAGGTATTCAGTAACCACATTTATACAGTTATTAGGAGTTTTTTTTTGGTCGTTCGACAAACTTACAAGGTGTACACGGACCCAAAAAAAAGCAAGCAAAAAATATTGCTGGGAAACGTCTTTCTTTTTTGGAGTGAAAAATATTTTTATGTAGTTTATTTCAATTTAAAGTCCATCGCCTCTAAAAAATATACCCTTTACTACTTGTGTGCGTCGAACACGGCCTTTAATTTGATATTGCAGCAAAACACGCCAACATCAATTGAAGCTTATCATAATGGTTTCTCCACTATTTTAATCATGTTAAATAAAGTAAACATGTACCTGTCTTGTTTACTTTTAATTTAAATATTGTTCCAACTAATCAGCAATCGTTTGAAATAATTGCCCACCAATCAATAATTGTTTTGTAAGTATTAACAGAATTCTCATTTTCATAAATTGAATGTTAAATGTTGTAGTAGTCACGTTTTCGTATTAAAACTCGTACACACATATATACATATTTAAAAAGCCAACTGAAATGGATTGGTTCCATTTTAAAGCTCTGCGTGCACACAGTCCTTTTACATATGTACCTATGTACGTTATTTATAGAATACTGCAAAAATAAGAGGAAGCGGTCTGCAAGCGGTTTCATTTAAAAAGTGATAAAAATGGAATGGGGAATGATGACCGAATAGCATTTTGGTATTCAAATAACTATGTTCGAATGTTCGATGATTATTTTATAAAAAGAACCTAGGCTGCTGTGGCAAGCTTGTTTCAACCATAAAGATAGAGTGCCCTGCGTGATTAATGTGCACTTGTTGTGGTCAGCGTGTGAATCGGTGTACATTCTTTACACAATCTCTGCCCCTACGTGCCTCGGAGAGCACATAATTATGTCGACATACCTAACGCCGCATAAATAGCATAAGCCTGTAATGTTTCCACTGCTGGGACGCATAGTCACGTGGTCACCTGGGTTGGTAAGAGAAAGGTAGGTCGTACTTTAGTACACCAAATATGACTCACCATCAAATTGAATTTTGGCATAATTGAGTCCAGAGATGATGAAGAGCAGTTGAGAGACTGTCGAGTCTTTTTGCTAAATGAGCAAGAGCAGGCCTTAACCTCGGTCACGCCTTATGGAAAGCGATGGATGAGATCTTTGATTGACGTTGACGTGCCCAGAAGATGCCTGTTCATCATCATCATCAACATCAGCCTAAAATATTCCCACTGCTGGGACACAGGCCTCCTCTCAATGAAAGGGAATGGGCTATAATCCACCACGCGGGCCCAGTGCGGGTTGGTAGATGTCACATGTCATGTGTGTGTGATGTCTGTTCATTATTGCTTAAAAGGCAGACGGGTTAAATGTATTTTCTTTCTTTCTTTAAAAGTGGACCATTTCCGTAGATAATGATTTAGTATCTAATGACGAAACACTCAACTTACGACTTAGTGTGACGTAATTTAAAAGCACTTAACTATCCCCATCCGCCATTTATTGCGCAGTTCCCGATAACGTCTTTAGGTAGAAAGTTTGCATATTATGGGGCAATTAATATGGAAATGGCTCTGTCCGTCGTACCGATCACAAGTTTTATTGGCTCAAACTTATTCGCTGCTCGAATTATTTCACGCTTCAGCCATCGTTTCAGCGTGTTAATAAAGTTTATTTTATACAATAAAGATTGCAAAAAGGCAAAATGTTAATCACCAATATTTTGATAGAGGTATGGCTTTATACCAACCGGACACCGTTGACGGAACGAACCGGACCGTTACCGGAAGACGTTGCGTAGGAAGACCTCCCAACAGGTGGACCGATGACCTGGTCAAGATTACGGAGATCTGCTGGATGCGATTCGCACGGGACCGGTCAATGTGGCATCACTTGGGGGAGGCCTATGTCCAGCAGTGTTGTCTTTTTCTACTCTGGACGCTCTTAATGTGCACGCACTTCTACATCGTTCGCACATATATGTATAATTTCAAAATTAATGATGTAACCAAGATTTTGTAACAATATTCTGATTCAAAAGAATGTCCATGGAGTTTCTTGCCCGTTCTTCTCCATAGAGATCTACGCTAGGGAATGGGCAACTACAGTACTTTCTCAAGTTATTATGCCTTGTGACTGGGACTGTAGCTTTGTTTTTTATTTGTAATTTTGACATTCAAATGTGCCGTAATGGTTTAATTGAAATAAATGCTTTGAGTTTGAGTTTGAGTTTGCAGTGGACGTCTTTTGGCTGAAATTATGATGATGATGACTATATAAAGTTGAAAAGTAGGCGTATAGTAAGCGATGGTTCAGACAGATAAAACTATTGAAAAAGATTTCTGAATGAAATCTTAAGCTTCGTCAATTTCACTATTCAAACGTAAGACACTTAAAAACATGCTTAGATATAACTTAAACATTTTTTACGAAGTCGTGTTTGGACAGCGTCGGGTTTCCTAGCCCGCCCCTCGTGAAAAACACGGCATACTTAACTTGTTTCCTCTAAGTTGACATACCTAAACTTAAAGTTGTCCAAGATAGTAAAGAGTCTCCCTACTTAAGTTTGCCTTTCATTTCCAGATTAGCAAAGAATGTTCCTGCATCGTTTGTAGGCGGGTCCAGACTTCGTGATTTCTCTGGCAAAAGAATCCAAAATTCATTTTACGTCATGAGTTCATTACTTAAGGAGTTTACATGTCAAACTTTCTGATAGTCATATTTCCCACCACACATAACATAAAGCCCTTCGTTGTCTTTCGACATCCGCATCATATTAAAGTTCGCATTTACAATGTTTACAATGTGACCCAAGTATTTAAAGTTCTCAACGATCTTAAGATTTTATCAATTAATACAAATTGCAAATAAGCTTTCCGGTCTCTTTCCCGATCTGAAAACTACCATCTAAGTCTTTGTAACATTATTATGATCTGCGGCCTACCTTTCACTGGTTGCAATTAGCCTTCGCAAACCTTTAATCAAAGAGCTGAGCAACACCATGTTTTGTTTATCTTTAACATTTGTAAGTTTCTTGACAGGCTAAAGGAAAGTGCTGAGAAAACCTATTAAGTCCAGATCTATCGATGTGATTTTAAAACTTCGTAGCTCATGGGAAGTAAATACTTTTCTATATACCCTTTGTCTGAGTTAGTAAGTTTCACGAATTTTACGTGTGCCTTACGCTGTCTTGCTTGCAATATTCCTGCCTTCGCTTTTACTTGCAAAAAAGTGTATTCTGGTACACGAAATTTTTCATAAATTATTCAGTGGGAAAAATACAGAATGTTCAAAATAAAACGCTGGCCTTTTTAATAGTATGCGGCTTGTTGGGCTTCACGGAATGATTTCAGAAAACTGTAGCACTCGAGTTTTATAGCATTCACGGAAGAAAATTTTTAATTTAAAACTCTGCGCTCTAGTAATTTACACAGTAAACAAGCAAGATAAACAAAATATTACTTTGAACGATAGTTCCAAGTTAAACGGTTTTATTTTTACGTAAAAAAACTTGCGAATGGATCACTTTTATAAAATATTTACGACAGAACAATGAGAGTAATATGGTTTCAGATAGACACATTCTCTTGAAATGAATAAGCCTTAAAGAAAACAATCTAAAGGTAAACCTTTTACGAGTGTGTAAGATAAATGATTATAGGCTTACACGAAACCGACGTAGGCCTAATAAGGTTTATTAAGGAACAATAGTCGGTGCAATACATCAAGCGGCGGAGAACGGAGGCGGAGACAGGGTAATGAGCAAACTTAGTGTGATTACGAACATTATTGTTCTGCGCAATTATTGTAACAGACTTACTGGAAACCTCTAACGATTTTGCGGCGCTCATTTTGTATATCATTTTGCTGTTGTTATCCTTTGTACCGTTAGATAAGGACTTTCGGATTAAATTGTGCCTGATTGTATTTTAGAATGCTTTTAAAACGCTGTGTTGTTTTTTACTATTCATCATTTTCAATTATGGTTTATTAAGTCATAGCCTTAATAGTCACAAATCAACGTGGACGCCTTTGAGCATAATCAGCTTATAATGGGACTAGTATAGGCGACTGGGCCTGGCTTCGTCTCTAATAATGCAATTAGTGTTTAATTAATTAATGTTCAGGTACATAATTATCAGGGTACATAATTATCTCGATTGAGTATTGACATAGACTTAGGTGGCTACTCACAATTTATGAACATAAGCATTGTTATATTCATTCTGCTTAGGGTTTCTCTTCTTATTGGTTTCTCGAGACCCGGGAATTCTCTACAGAAATTTCTCGGGACTTCTCCATATGTCGAGAATTTTTGGCATGTTTTAAAAAATGTTCACTAACAATTTTCTAACCTTGAAAAAAAAAACAAGTACCTACGCTTTTTAATAATCATCAACATTTATTAATATTTAGTGCTATTTAGGTTATTTTATTGAATAGAATGTAATTTATCTAATATTACAGTATTAATAACACAGTATTTTGTTCCATTGAATTAATAGTATGTACCTGAAGTACCGGATGCAGATGAATACATTTTACATGACAGTGTAAAATCAGTGAATGAGTCATTATCACCCTTTAGTGAGATTGGTGGTCAGATTTTCGGCCTTCTGCATAGTACGCACTGTCAAAGAACCCAAACAAATATGTTGCGAAGATTATATTACTGCTGTCTGTAGATACACTGCGACCACACCCTAATAAAATAGGGTAGATGACAAAAAAATCTAATTAGTACGTCAGATAGATTTCCAAAAAATATTGGACACATAAATATTTTTCTTTTTTGACGTAAACAAAAAATGAAGACGAAACTCAAGTGACGTCACATTTGAATACATTTTCTACTCAAATGTGACGTCACAAGCCCCTACTCATGATCTTTGGACACGTTTTATCTTCGTAAATTTTTAGTAATTTGATAAAACAAAAAACACGTACCTATCCAATAATTTTAGATAATTTAACTGCCGGACTAAACAGAATCATATTTTTTTAAGTCAGTCATCATCACTAATAAACTAATCGAAGTACCTTTTTGAACCTTACCTTCGAATTACCCGATATTAGGCTCGTGTGGCTCAATCAGCATCAGGCTAATCCCATTCGGTGTATTTTGTTGTATGTGCGATATGTAGCGGGATACGAAGCGGTTTTACCGTACTGATTAATTAAAACGGACCCCATGGGGTGGGTCTCACGGATATTAAGCCGTAATAAAACTAGGTGTAATGTGAAATTTAGAAGAATGAATTAATTATTACGCGATTGCTGAGCATGGGTCCCTGGATTCGATTCCCGAGTCGAGCAAAGTGTTATTGGGTTTTTTTATTTCTCAGTAACAGTCACCCGTCTGGTTTTTTAGGGTTCCGTAGTCCTGACAAGGAACCCTTATATTTTAGTCATGTCCGTCTGTCTGTCTGTCTATCCGAGGTTTTGCTAAGAGACCATTAATACTAGCAAGCTGTAATTTTGTAAAGGTGTGTAAATCAATAACGCCGACAAAGAGGTAAAATAAAATTTTGGAAAAAATTTTTTTTAGAGTAGCTCCCCTACATGTGAAGTGGGAATAATTTTTTTTTTCGTCGTCTACCCCAGCGTGTGGGGGTTATCATAGGGGTTCCTAATACTACTTTTCGATGTAATGCTCCATTTACGAAATATTAATCTTTAAAGTGCAATTTATTGTTTCAGTATGGCGTCCCCCCCGCCTTTAAAAGCTAAACTAATGGCTTGAAAAATCTGGAAAAATTCATGATGATAGTGCATTTTATGAACTTTAAAGGAAAACTATAGTGGTTAAGATAACTTTATAAGTTTAGCAGTAACAGTCGTTGAACTTGAGTGTTGGATAATTTTGTACCAAATACAAAATCCTTAGAATAAATCCTATAAAGTGACTAAGTTGTTAGTTGCTTGTTTATAACGGGTAAAGACTTGCATTGAAAACCAATCTAAACAAAAAAAAACATAATAAATTATCATAACTTTCACAAGGCTGCCGCTAGATGGCACTGTACCAACGGGTTCGTTCTATATTGTGATAACGGGCTACTACGGAACCTGACACTGCGCGTGGCCCGACACGCACTAGATCGGTTTTTCCCGGTTAATGACGATAGGCTCGCCCCCTATTACATGGGACCAAAAAGGACCTGGGTTTGATTGAGGTCTTGGGACCTCTTGCTCAGCATTTGCGCTCGCGAACCACACGACCAACGAGGCAGTACAAGTGTACCTTTTAAATTATAGCATAAAGGTTGATTACAATACTAATCCTAATATCAATTCAACATCATATCCCACCGAATTACAAGATATTAGACACGCGGGGGTACCACAATCAGCGGCAGGATAATCCCATTAGATGCATTTTATTATTATGTCCGATATTTATCGCTTCTACCGTACTGATTCATTAACATGGACCCCCAAGGGCTGGGTCGCACGGATATAATGCCGTAATAAAACTAGGTGTAGCTCTACTATTAAGGGTAATGTGGATTTAGGAGAATTACTTAATCATTTCAACGAGCGAAGGTTGTTTCGTGGAAAAAATGATGCAATAACGGATAATTAGGCGTTGTGACTTTTTAAAAATTGTAACATACCATATACCATGCTGAGATAGGGGTCTTTTGGCCTCGTTTAGGACCCATTAAAAAAAATAGTTTTCAAGAACTCTCTAGATGGGGTTGAACTGACTACGTTACTTGGTGCCAAAGCCAAAACGCTTGGAAAAAAACATTGCGTCGCGTCACATACGCTCGTTGATTGACACTTTTGTTTGCTTATGCTTCCGAATATAACCTAGTTTTCTCACGCTTTGTTAAAATTTGTTTTTGCAGTAACTTACCAAGTTCAGCGTCATCTATCCAGCGACTAGGGAAGAGCTAAAAAGAAAATCCCTCATTTCGTTTGTTTTTTTTTCTTCTATTTACTTTTAGAGTTCCGTACCTCAAAAGGTAAAAAAAGGAACCCTTTGATCAGTTTCTTATCCGTCTGTCCGTTCGTCTCTCACCACTGATTTTCTCAGGAACGGGTGGACCTAGCAAGTTGAAATTTATACCAGATACTGAGGTCTATCCAAGTTTGGAAGCCATAGGTCAGGAAGGCAGAATGCAAGTGTCTATTACAGTTTTTTTTCATAACTAGGTCGTAGTTACCTCTCTAGGTCTATAGTCCCTACTAGGTGTATTAAAATCAAGGTCCTGAGTCAACACGATAAAAAGATATGGGCAAATTTAGATTTTCGTAAAAACATGTAAGTACCAAAATTTACCTTAATTTTCAACTTTTTTGGAATTTTCCCTTTACTTGTGCTGTAAGACCTAGGTCCAAAATTGACAATTCTAGGTCAACCAGAAGTACCCTATAGGTTTTGGGTCGAAAACCTATAAATGGTAGTTCCCCTTGACCTAGAATCACGAAATTTGGCGAGAAGCATTGTCTTACAGCATATGTAAAGGGAAAATTTTCAAACCGTGAATAAGTAGTTTAATAACATTACAAGCGATTTGACTATTACAAACTTATTATTTGCAGTTGGTGCATAAGTTAAGTTTGTCCTTTAAAAAGTTTGTACGGTACCCTCGGTGCGCGATTAGTCCGACTCACTCTTGGCCGGTTTTTTTTTAATATTATTTTGTTTTGCTGTTAATTTAACCAACTTTTTTTGTTTTGGCGTGTGCGGACTAATAAATACATTGTATTTCTTTTGTTTGAAGCAACAGGGTATCCACTATGACCAGTTTTTGACGATTTCGATACTTCCATTTTTCTGACTGATTGACTAAGCAACTAATGAGCTTAATTAAATAAATATTGGGTATAATGAAATAAATTATTGGACATTATGTGACATAATGTGTTAGAAATAACCTAGATAAAATACTAACCTAAAAAATTGTTGGTTTTCAGAGAAAATATCACGTTTATCATTATCTTCTTCATTATCCACCTTCTAACTGTATTGGGAACGGCTTCTAGTCCATCCGGATGCAGCTGAATACTAGTATTTTACCCATGTAAAATAGGTTCCGGTAACTAGGTTGTGGAGGTCAGATAGGCAGCTATGGAGCTGCTGGAGTACTGGGTAATACGATACCCCTTGGGAAGACTGGTTGCCATACTCTCAAAGACCTTCAAATGACAGCCGGGACCAACGGCTTACGTGATTTCCGAGGTACGGAGGCAACTTGGTATGTAATGATGGTCACCCATCCACAGACCGACCGTGGCAACCGCGGCTTAATCTTGAAGTTCGACTCGTTCATTATTATTAAGCCACGAGCTCCTTGGAATGTCACGTTATTCTATGATACTGTAATGAAGTTATTTCTAGTACAAAGTCATGTTATTTCCGAAGGGTTGGGGACGCAATGGGCGCTCCAGTGGTGACCGCGTTCGGTTTGCTGACGAGCATCCGAGCGCCAATGAACCGAGCCCGTTCACACGCTCCGATAGTTTTCATGCCCGGCCTACACTTGTAACGCTGTAGCCACTGTTTTCATGGACCTAGGTGGCCTGTCCATCCAATAAAATAGTCTTGGTGGCTAGCAAACGTACTGTTACTGCGTAATGTGTGTTTCTGAAACTACGAGTTTGGACGTTGCGTAAGCAAGCTAGTGTCTGTGTTCCAGGCTTATTTTGGACTAACCTTGCCGGCAGCAGGTTCTATTTTTTTAGGTATTCACTCAACTCACATGTGATTCTGAAATTGTTCACACAATGTCAACCATGTGCATAATCTCCACGCATGCACGTACCCCGAAATTACAGTAGATACGAAAGCTATGCTCGGCTGCGTCTGAAACACATTCATACAAAATGCATGTCTCTTGTCCCAGTGCGGCACCTCACGTGACGTTACTAACACGACATCGCGTGTTGCTTTTTGTTACCCCTATTTTGCTAACCTCCTGGATCATTCTGATTTCTGACACCCTTGACAAGAGGTAAACGATGCGCAACTTGTACAGCATGAAGAAAACAGAAAACATGTCGTATATTGACGGTTTTATGAAACATGCACTCGAAAAAGCAATGTGTTTGGCGACAAAGCTAATTTCTAGAAATAAAGCTACAGAATGTAGGTTAATGAGATAATTTAAATTTTTTTCTACATGCACACAGTGCAGCGCTGGCATGTTGTTGCAGCCCTAACTTTTCCTGAATTAACGAGCTTTCAACACTAGTTAATCCTCACTAAAAACACCAAGGATAGTTAGATAAGTAAAACAGAGGGTCGCGGGTTCAACGCTAATCTGTTTAAATTCCGCTCCTACTCAAATAAATCCTGTTTAAATAACCGTAAAACTGTCCGTGTGTGGATCCTTTTAATCCGTTTGATGTGGATCGCAACACGATCGAATTTCATTTATTCGACTTTTTAAGTAATTGTTCTGTTTTATTACGGGGACAATTATACCGAATAGGATTCTGATTGAGATAATAAAGCTTTTATTACTATTGATTTAGGATACACTTACACTTTTTCCGAGCAACCGCAATGTGGGCGTCGGAACGTGTTCAGTTTATTAAAGCTGAGTTAGGATTCTAACTTCGTGGACTGTATTGTGTGATTCTCAGAATTAGAAAGAATATATTCATCGGTGTTAACGTAATAATGGAAGTATAATAAAGTGTTCAATATCGGTAAATTGAACAGGTTAACAATAACAGTCGATTCCGACCTTTTTGTGAAAGCCAAGTACCCGCTTCGATAAATATTGTTGAGGAGCTCCGAAGTGTCTTCATTCATACAAACTAATTTCTCGAAAACTTTCCGAGATATACCTACACCTACAATCAAACTAAAACAACTCGAGAGCGCCCTGATGTATAAGCCAAAGAGATATATTGTGAGAAGCAAACTTTAGAAATTCCATTAAATGTAAGAACAATCGTTTACGGGTAAATGAGGCGTTTGAAACAAATCGTTAGCACGCAGTAGGTACAGCGATCAACATTAAAATGGCCTCTGAATATGATTTCAAACGTAATACTGAAGAAAATGTAATACATTCTGCTACTGATAAAAGGGAGTTTGAGGATTGTTGTCTTTGTCCAATCGAAGGAGACGTCTTGGACAATTTGTAGTTAGTTCTGACTGAAATTCAAAGGGTCGTTAAAACTTCCGTAATGGGTACCAACATTTGAAATTGTAACTTCAGTTCAAGAGGTAACGAGAACTCTAATCTTCATTGGTTTTGTTGTTCTATTGGATATCTTGAAGCTTTGCTGTCTATGTTAAGTACTTTATGCCAACTTGACATTCGACTTAGCTTCCGTGTATTAACTTGTATGAAGAACTTAAGGGGCTCCCCCAAGCACACTAGCGCCACTTTAGTAAAAAATCTGAACTCGTTAAATGCACAATCAATATAAAATCTGATTGACAAAATCAATGCTTTAAAGTTCTAGATTATTGACGTCTATTTAATTTATTAAAATATACTTACTTAACTGTAGTTACAGTTAGAAAAATTGCTAAAAACGGCCGTTTTTTTCCATTTTGTATCTGTAACGACAGCGAGCTATGTTTCAATGAGTTAAGCAGACGTAAATAATTTAGAAGACCAAAAGATTAATTTTTAACGTTGATTTTCTAAAGCTGATTATTTGGTGTGACAATATTAATTATTGCATTTCATAATCAATATTTTAGTTCTCGTTAGCCATATTTCTTATTTCCATACAGTAATATTGCCATATTGATCAAAACAGCGAAATATTTGACAGTTATTTGTGACGTTGCCCAGTTTCTGTATATCTAAATGGATATATAAAGGGTGTAAACACCTCTTAACGAAGCCGAAAGGCACTTGTTCTCCTCGTTATTGCGATCATTTTTTTGTTCTACACCATATCTGGGAACCTTCTAGTTACGGAGATATTGGGGGTCAAAGTTCCAACTTTTTGACAAGTTTTTTTTTTTAATACAGGTTTTTAATGTAATATTTTTAGTGTGCATTACATTGAGTTCTGCCAAAAAACATGATTTTTAACCCCAAAAAAAAAAGTCGTTTCCCTGCAATCATTTTTGCTTATAGTTACTTAGTTTGGTGTACAGAATGCTAGGTTGACGGCTTCGTGATTTTACACTCTGTATTTACAATACTGAAGTTATATTTTTATCCACGGTAAAACTGCAACAGAGCTTCCCAAGGTGGCTAATCCAAAGATTTTGTGTATGTTTAACCAATACTTAGCGCAAATGAAAAGGAACCATTTAGTATTAAAAAGGACGAGGTCGACGACTTCTTTCAAATATTCAAGAAGGGTGTTGCCATAGATCATCACTATATAGATCATACATATTATAAAACAAAGTCCCCCGCCGCGTCTGTCTGTCCCTAGTTATGTCTAGATCTTTAAAACTACGAAACGGATTTTGATGCGGGTTTTTTTAAAAGATAGAGTGATTCAAGAGGAAGGTTTTAGTATATAATTTGTCAAGTGGGCAAAGCCGCGGGCATCAGCTTAACCAATAAAAACAGATGTTTGTACGACATTAATACTTCGTTAAAACATTTAATAAATTTAATAGTAAAGGCCAGGTCAATACCCCTTTTTAGGGTGAATAATGTAGTAACCATGTCTGTTTCAAAACTAATAATATACTTTTCTCAAACATGTTTGGAAATTTGAGCATTATTTTGACAACCTTCTTCGAGATAAATCAAAATTACCTACTGTACTGGCCAGATACATGCGACCAGCGGCCAGCAAAAGTTGTATGAAAATCCATATCTGTCGTGTTTAGTGGCCAAATAAATTACATAGTAAACTCATAATATCTGTCGTGTTATTTAAAAATGGAGCGATCTTTTACTCTGAAACATGGCAACTACCTGAAAATGGCACAAAGTATAACTAGTGCCAAACCAAAAAAAAAAAAACATGGCAACCAAGGAGGTAACTTTTCAAAGGTTTAATTTAAATTTCGAATTGGCTTGTAAATAGAATGCGGTTTTTTGAGAAAAAAAAAAAAACAAATGAACTCTTCAAGGCGAGAAAAAATATTGCTGTTTGTGTGCATCATTGATTTTGAAAAGTAATTGTATTAATTTCCTCGCATTATTTGAGAAAAGTACTATACAAGCCTTGGGCACAACTAGGCATTGATGGACTTACGTATTAGTGTTTTACGTTCGTCCATCAATGCCTCTGTTGCTGGCCGCTGCAGTAAAGCAGTAATGTACTATTATATTTCGCAGCTTCATTCGACGCGATTTTCTTCTTTTACATGCTGTAGCTGAGTCCTAGGCATTGACTTAACACAGATTTTCAGATAAAATAAGTGAAAAAATAAAAATCATATGGCAATACTGGGGTAATTTTCCACATTCAACTCGCTCGGCGGTAGGTACTTCATTCTGTGTTCTGTGGGCAAAGGCTTCGCACAAGACAAAACTTGCTCACAATGGATAGGAAAAGAAGATACAATTCGGAGGAAACGGATCATAATAATAAGCATCGCAGAGTGAATACAGTTAGACGGCGTATTATTTCTTCATCATCGTCGGATGACAAATTAACCGAACGTAAGTTTTATAATACTACCTTCCTACTTATGTACAATTTATCGTTAATTTTGTTTTAAATGAGTGATGCGAGAAACCAGAGTGGTTTCCTCTGTCACGTTGATTTGATACAAGTTAACATATAAAAATGTGATGCGATTCAACCCAGCGTGGTTGTTTTCAGTCACGCTTATTTTTGCGCACAATTCAGCGGGAATTGTGTCTACTTATATTTACCTATTACTACCTATATTTACCTACATTATTGTCTTACATACAACGTGATGTTTTATTGCAATGCGAACAACCAGCGGGGTATCATCCGTTACGCTTGATTGCGCATAGTCCGGCGGGGACTATGCCTACCCTCATTTTAAAATTAATTGATCGTATTTTGCTTCGCAAAAAAAGAAAAAAGTCAGAATAAGTAGATATTTCTACTTATTCTGACTTTTTTCTAGGTCACAGTAATGATAAAATTATGTCGGACAGTGGTATGACACCCAAGTCTAGTCTGGAAAAAATCTTAGTAGGCGATCCTTTATGACCTAACACAAAAGAGACTGAATCTTTAGATGATGAAATACTCGCCTTATTAGGCGATGCTCCTACGAGTGAAATCGTTCTCGATAAACCAATTCACAAAGACATTGCAGCTAGACGGCACGAAATTCTTATAAAAGGATTACCAAAATACAAACTATTGAAGGATTACCTAGTACCGTCTAATTGCGAAATGATACTAGCACCAACACTGAACGCAGAAACCAAAGTTGCTATAGCTGAAACTCTTGTAAAACGAGATAATATACTGGAAACAAAACAAAACCAGGTTCGGCACTAGCCGCACTATCGCAAGCCATAGATAGCATATTAGAAAAAGATTTTTCGCCGCAAAAAGTGCTCAAACCTATCAGTGATGCATGTCGCATCCTATGCGACAGTCATTATAACGAAACGAAAACTCAGACATTTTATAATTTCGTCAACAAATAGTGATATGAAAGAAACTATGACAGAAACTGTTCGTGATAAATACTCATTCGGAGAAAATATTTCTGATACACTGAAATTGGCAAAAACCATCAAAAAATCCGGCACCGACTTGAAATCAACAAAAACCGCTGCTACCTTCAGAAATCAAAAATGTAATAAAAGTATATTCTTGAAAAATAAAGGTCAAGGTCAGTCAAACTGGAAACCCCTGCAACGGAAACCAGCGGGCAAAGCCGATGCAGGGGCACGACGCGCAGCCCAGTACCAGTACCAACCCCGCATGAGGAACAGCTTTCAACAGCGAAAAGCAGGAGGTCGATCGTCAACGATTTTTTTTAATCTCTCAAAAAGAAAACTTCTCATTGGCCAACACAACCTTGGTTTCCCATTTTTAAAAGACTTATGGTTTCAGAACCGTTATATTTCGAACCAAATATAACCTATTAAAATCTCCTTCCAGATTATTACACAGTTTCCATCACGCTAACATTAATTGCCGCCAAATTGTCAGGAAAGCACTACTTACAATTAAGATTTTTTTCACAAAATTCAATCGATATTATGTTATCATCGTTTTCCAAAAATACATACAAGCAGTATAATAGCACTATTAAGTTGTGGGCTAATAGGCGAGACGACAAAAAGAAACTAATTAGTCCGGCAGTTAGATTATCAGAAAATATTTGACCCGTGTTTTTTCTTTTGTTACGTAAATCAAAATTGACGAAGATATGACGCTTTAAAAATTCTCAATACGTCACGCCTAGGCATAATTTTTAGCTAGTTCTGACGTCACGAGCCCCCACTCCCGAGTTTTGATGCGTTTTATCTTTGTCAATATTCATTGATTTACAAAAACAAAAAATACGTGTCCATTAATTTCCAATACTCTAACTAACGGACTAAATAGATTTGCAATTTTTTGATACTGTCGTCAATAGTAATTATTGTTTTTATAACAGAATGTTACAAAATGGTGCATACGGCACAACAAATTCATATAAATCTGCATTACTATCTATTCTATTTCCAAAAACTTTGAATGCTGACGACCTAAAGCGATTTATGAAAGGAATATTTAGGTTGCTCCTAGATACAGTGGTACTTGGGATCCAAATGTGGTTTTGGAGTATTTAGGTCAAAAATGGCCTAACGATCAGCTTAATTTAGAAATGTTATCTAAAAAGACAGTTACGTTGCTGGCACTTGCACTGCCCATCGGGTTCAAACGTTCTCACTCATAGATGTAAATAATATAAAAATTCAAAGCACTAACATAATCATAACAGTACCCGATCTTATTAAAACATCACGAGTAACTCTTTACAACCTCTATTAAAACTACCCATAATATTTAAATAAAACAAAATTGTTGCGTAATAGAAATAACAATTTATTTATTTCATGTAGAAAACCATAAAATAAAGTAACCTCACAAACAATTAGCAGTTGGATCAAAAGTACACTTTCCCTCAGTGGAGTTGACACGTCAGTTTTCAGCGCTCATAGCACCCACCATTCTTCCACCTCTTTCGCTAAACGACTCGGTATCAGTCTGGAAGTAATCCGCAAAACTGCTGAATGGTCAGAGTCATCCAAAGTATTTGCCAAGTTCTATAATAAGGAATTAGTTAATGTTCTTAATCAATTTGCAAATACGATTTTGTCAAATGCATTAACAACCAATTTGGATACATGATTATTTTGTTTTCAATAAATAGTTTTGATTTTTGGCTACCATTTATCTAGTTTCATTTTACTGATACTCTGAATATCCTACAACATGTAAAAGAAGAAAATCGCGTCGAATGAAGCTGCGAAATATAATTAATGATCAAACGAACTTACCCGTACGTGAAGTTCGATCATTATTATGTGAGCAGCTTCATTCGACGCGATAATAAGAACCCACCCTTTTGCCCCAACCCTGAAAATGAAACGAAGATGATAGATCCTGGTACACCAACATACCTAGTCCCTATCTACTAATCTATAGTTGTAGTATGTAGGTAGATATTGAGGTAAATAGATAAGTAATGCTTTAAACAAGAATGAAGTACCTACCGCCGAGCGAGTTGAATGTGGAAAATTACTCCAGTATTGCCTTATAAGGTTTTTATTTTTTTACTTATTTTATCTGAAAATCTGTGTGAAGCCAATGCTTTAGGACTCAGCTACAACATGTACACGAAAGAAAATCGCGTCGAATGAAGCTGCTCATATAATAATGATCGAACTTCACGTACAGGTAAGTTCGTTTGATCATTAATTATACACAGCGGCACTGTGGTACCGCTAAAATCCCACAGTTTACTACTTACTATAACCATACTATAAAGATAATTAATGGATTTGTGTATTCTTGCCTAAATTACTCGAACTTCTAGCCTCTAGGTCGGGGAACACTAATAAATAAACAACAGTTTAATCGTCTTCATGAAATTAATAGTCACATTGAACTCCAATTAAACAGAAATATTGGGTTTCGAAGTGGGTCCCCAATTATAGAGCTCTGTAATAGAGGTACTTACCTAACTAACGTTAAGTTAGTTTCAGTAGGCATGGTTTCAGTGCATGAATTTAAACGAGGAAATAAATAAAATTCGGACTTTCTTAAACGAATAAATCTTTAATCACTCGTTAAAGCAGTTATAAAAATTTGAACAATTTGTAAATTGATTATTACGTTGCCAGTTGGCATTTTTAATGTTGTCAAGTTATTATTATTATATTTTATCTCCCAAAGTTAATTTTATTCATAAAATGTTGACCAGTTTTCTGACATAAAAACTCTTTGCTAAGATTTAAAAAAGTACAGTTAGTTTTAGACGGAGCATCTTGATAAACCGTGCGTTTTACATCACAATAACGCACAAGTACGTAATGAGATATAATACGTTATTGAAATTGGTGAAATAAGAGACCCTTTACGAGAAAATGTGTTATAAAAACTATTATAAGTCTTCAGATGTATAATTATATTAACAAATTTGAATATTTCTATCAATTTAATTTAATTTCGTTCGAAAATATCCATCGGTTTCTAAGAAAACTTCAACTATGTTATTCGACCTTGGTTACTTATTTGCTTTGCCCTCTGTACATGAAAGGTTAATATCCTCCTATGCCGTTAACCACTGCGTTAACTCTTATTTATATTTACCTTCAAAACCGGAACGTTGAGTTTATCGAACTTATTCCTATTATCGTCAGTGAATTGACGCCTGCAAGAAATATAACTGAAAACAAATTAAAACTTTTTGGGACTAACATCGTTCACGAATTTTATTTCATAGAAGTTATAAAACAATATCTATCAAACAAAATGTATATCGGAAAACGGCAAATGTGTATCGAAAAAATCTGCCTTGTTGGTTGCACCTCGCTTACAAACTTCTTAGGCACCGGTCACACCACCAGCGATTAGCGAGTAGCTAAATCACTGAAACTAATGGATATTGCATCCGGTTAGACTTGATGCCGAACTCAACATAGTTGGGTGGCTGGCATACTTGCTGAGAACCCTCTGTTTCAGAAACGAGTTGTTTGTCTGACAGATTTTTTGCTGACAGTATGAGTATTTAACGACCAAAAGTGTAAGTAGTCAGGGACATCGAGCGGACTCCAAAATTGACAATAAAGTTCCCATTATTCCGGCTGTGATTAGAAGACTACCATAAAAAATTACACAAAAGAAATATGGTAGGAACGTAGAAATATTCTTTCGTAAAATTTTAATGTTAAAAGTATTTTAATCGGCTCAGTTTTCGAGGAGAAAAAGCGGTCATACGAAACGTCGATCTCATCAAAATTTGTGTGATCTGAATTTTTGTGGGTCTGAGCTGCAGCTGTCTATCGCACTCTACGGGGGCAGGCTTGACACAGAGCGATAGCAATAGTTTCTTCAAATAATACACATTTTTCAAATGAACCCTCTTGATATATTTATTATTTTTCTCTTAGACTTAGATTTTTTTTACTTTTCATGAGCGAGAAAAAAATCGATGGTTAGTCGCTTCCTCGTCGTCGGTGGTTATACAATACATGACCCTTAGCAAGAGGGTAACTTTCGGATAAGGTTTTGTGTAGCTTGTAACTTTTTTTCGGTTTCAGGTTTACCCTTTGGGCGCTGCACGGACTAGGAGATTGAATTGTCTTTATTAACTTTGAACACTGCTATGTTTCACTAAACTAGAGAGTAAGAAATAGATTTTTCACTTCTTATGCTTTGAAAGTGCTTGTTTGTGCAGGATATAGGCTGCACAAAATCGAATTTTGGGCATTAACACGGGCAGGGCATTAACGTATCTACTCATAAGGGCATTAACGTATCTACTCATAAATGTATCGAAATTAAGGCAAAGAAAAAGAGCCTAGCCAAACGCAATAACAAGTTCATAGAGTACAATTTGTTATTTTATAATATTTACTTTAATTTATTTGCCAGTGTTTTTTAAGACATAAAAGATATAAAAATTTAAATTCAAGTACCTACGTTATGTTATTTAATTAATTTAAGAAAATTATTATTACAAAATTAATTTAATAGTAGGATGTATAGGTCTGCAGCCCAAGCCTTAATATCAATGTCGTAAGATTTCAAAAAAATAAACCGGCGGGAAACCGCTCTTGTTTTTTCGTGCGTTTATTAATTTCTTCAATAAAATTTATACTACTGTTTTATTTCCTCGACATTACTATCAGCCCTCGCCTTCGGCTCGGGCTGCTAAAAGTCTCGGATAAAAATGGTTCGTTTTGTGCACTTGTTGTAAAATCTACTATTTCATCCCTTCTATTCGAAAAGTGTCGTTTTGTTTCCCTTTAAGCGGGAGCAAAGTAGCTCTTTTCTCCACTAGACTTTTTAGCGGGCATTTATGAGATTTGAATTTGGAACATGTACCGTTCATTGAAATCGAACGAAAATTGTATAAATTAATGGCTGTGTTTGCTGTACGGTGCGGGGGTCACCACTCGCATTGTAGAAAATATTAAATTAAGAGCTCGCCTACACCATTGTCGCCACGCCCGCGCACATATACTGAGATTACAAACACTCAAAATACCGGATGACTTTTTTATCACTTTCCAAAAAAAAATGGGTATATTAGGTGAACAGAGTAGAAGCTTAATGGCATACTTAGTTTTGTTTTTCTTTTTTCCACAGCTTAGAAAAGAATTGATCCATCATCAAAAAACGCTACAAATTTCAAGTAAACTTTTCATATTAGAACAAAGAGAGAGAAATTAAAAAAACAAAAACTATAAAATATCGAATTTCAAACAATACGAAAAAAAAAAACAAAGTATGCCATTTGCTTGTACTCCGTTCACCTATTATAACCATTTTTTATTTGGAAAGTGATAAAAATATCATCCGTATAAATAAGTCCACAACTATATCAATCCCAAATAAAACACACACACAGGGACAATCAATTTTCAAAATTTCGCCTGTGTAAATTTAAATTTGTAATTGACCTTTTTTACATTCATGGCATTTTTTTAATTAAACTTATTCATTAATTACTTAAAAGTGTCTCTTATTTATTTTCTCATAGAACGAGATGAAAAGTCGAGTATATGACTAGAGAGCAAACATATTTTTCCCCTCAGGCGATGTACTTTGAATCCCTCGCTAGGCTCAGGATACTATTTTAGAATCCCTCGCTATGCTCGGGATTCTATTCTAGAATCCTTCGCTTCGCTCTGGATTCAAAATAGCGTCCTCGCCGTAAAAATACTATTTTGCTCCCTTGTCATACAATCTACTATTTCTGCCCTATAATTTTATTTATTTTCTCGCAAATGTAATGAAAAACATTGTATGTATCACGGGCGGTACGGAAATTACGAACCTCGACTCAGAAAGCCTCCAGTCTTCGACTTCGGGCTTCTACTAGAGCCTCGATCGTCATTCTTTACTTACCGTCATGTACTATAAGTACTTATATTACTCGAGTACTTAGATATACGGCCTTTTTATCTTTATTACTAAAATAAACGGAGTACTTTAGAAACGCAGACGTATTATTCTATGAAGTTGTAAGGCTTACTTGTTATTTTAAATTCATAACCGAACACCAGTTTCTGAATGTTTCATGTAACAACACTTTCCTACGCTACGTAACAAAGGTTACCACTGTCAGGAACTTAATGAAAATAAAGTTCTCAGAAAACACGTGTATATTTTCTGTAAGGATGTTCCGCACTTTCGATCCGATATTATTTTCTTATTACTTCGTTCATTGCATCTATCCGTTCGGGTTGTTTCGGCACAATTAGAGATAAGCCGAGCGAACTGAAAATTCATCTAAAATTGATTCGGCACGGCCTGATGACAAAATATCGCCGTGCCGAGTGTTCGTCGATGTTCAACATGAACTTCACCGACTTTATTTAAAATTGCTACGACAGTTTAATGACACTTTTTCACGAAACGTTCTTCAATTTACGTGGGTGTGCTAAATAGGTTAATGAGTTCATGACGTCACCCGAACTATTATAAATAGCCCCGCATACCTACAGCGTGCCTCAATTACTTTGAATAGGAGTGTATTACCGTGGATCATCCTATGGCACTGGTAATCCTAATTATTGGAAACGGATTCAAACTGTTCACCGAAGTGAAATATCGATTTTACGAAGAGGCCTATGAAGCTCAGTGAAATGTACAGAATTGATAGACAACAACTAAGCCCGACTGGCTGTGAAATGTAGAATAATAGTACAATAATATGTGTTAAATAGACACTATAGTACCCTACCCTACTACTTTACTACTACTACTACTACTACCCTACTTACTCTACTACTACTACTGCTTTGTACCCTACCCTACTTTGTACTTAGTACCCTATCACTATGTTTTACTATTTAACCCAAAGGTTGACTGGTAGAGAATGCCTTGTGGCATTAAGTCCGCCTATGTACCACTATTGTACATGAAGTTTAAATAAATATAGTGATGAGCTATTCAGGACATTTGGTAAGTATCTTCTAAACAAAGGTGAGTACTACATTTCATTCGATAAAATGTATTCATAACTAACTTTTCCTCTCTCTAACAGATCCCAACAATCCCTATAATACGCTGGATTGTGTAAGTATTGAAACTTTTACTTAAAGTTTTAGGTATCTTCAACAAGTATTGATACTTACCGAGGATTTCTGCGGATCCCCCCCTATTGGATATGACCGCGCAAGACCTAAATGCTTTTACATAATACAGGGCAACGCTCCGTCGCTCTCACAGTCTTTTTAGCTAAGCTTAATAGAGGTTGACGACACATAATAACCCCTCTGAGTCAGCGACTTTCCGCTGTGATGTGCGAAAATGTTCGTCATCGGAAAAATTGCGAGCGGGAAGTATTGCTGACGCGAGCTGCGCAGTGATGAATTGAACACGTCCCGCCGTCCCGCTGCCTCAGCCGCTTGCTACACAGGCTTCACTGTTCATTTGTCGAGGAAAGCTAGAAACTTAACGATCAACGGCTTTGTAAAATCGCGTACTTCACACGTTCCATTTCAGCTTGCGGGTCGCGGGTGCAGGGAGTAGCTTCGTTTGAACACTTTTTTTACAATGAGGCGCATTTGACGGAGTATGAGAATTACGGAATCTGATTGAGTTCGCTTCTTGTCGAGTTCGTCATAGATCCTTTTTTCCCTATGTATTCAGTTAAGTAAATTAATTATTTGTTGTTTACTCGTCCTGTCATCCATCAAAAGGAAAACACAAACACAAAAAAAATAAAACGTCAATAACATTTCATTATTTTTATCTTTCATCGTGAACACGGCTTAGCAGAAATAATGAGCTGACGTCAAACGCAACACGATAAGATCTAGTGGCACACCGCAGATATTTGAGAATTTAACGAGATTCTACCGTGGCGAGGAAAATTTAGACAAAAATTGGGGAAAGCAGAATCTCCAGGCAATTATCTGTGTCTACAGCGGTAATTACTAGGGACCTGAGGTTACATTACAGCCAGATAACCGAAGGAGGAATAATACCTTATTTTATACTTATGCCGCTTGTACGCAAGCCGAGGGTGCGCCCTGGCGTAATTAGTTGTCATTGGTGGGCTAATTTGTTATCTGACAAAAGTTAATGGAAGTAATGCTGGTGATAATGTTAATTTATGTTGGTGGCTGCGATGTCAGTGGCTGAGGATTAGGTTGGCAAGCAATTGACGTGGTCTAGGTCTGGTAGGAAACTGCTGTTGGTTGAAGGTGATAATGATGAACCTCCCCACCTTCCCCACGTTAGACTACAAGTAGGACCAATTTAATAGACCACATTTGACACTTCATCAAAATACAAACGTAACCTTGTAATGGCTGGCATAAAATATAAGGGGTTAAAGTATGAAATTGCCGATTGGTACTGAAAAATTGAAACTTATTTTTTTTTCCAAGATATAACATATTTATTTAATCAAAATATTTACCCTCATTATCTATTAATTGCTGCCATCTAAACGGAAGTTCATTTATGCCTTTACGGTAGAACTCTGAGGATCTAGATTCGACAAACTGTGTGAAAGCATTTTGTACTGCCTCCTGGGAAGAAATTTTTATCACGTAGAAAATTTAAAGCAAAAACGCACGGTGCGTTCATTATCAGTCTCCTCTCCAAACGCAACGTTGATATTGCGAGCCGTTTCTGCCGCGTTAGTTCCGCGTCCGAACTCGTATTTAAAAAAACTAAGATTTTCGAAGTATCCATCTATACGTCTAAGCTGAATAAAAAAAAAAACAATTGAAAGTCGAAAATAGAATGTTGCAATTTTTTTAAAAGAAGAACCTCATAGGTGTCACGTGAAAAAAGTTTCACACAAAAATATCACACCATGAAGATTTTATGTCAATTCGAGGTGTCTGTTACTATACAACGGCAATTTTATACTTTAACCCCTATTATTATTTATTTCTTCAAAGTTAGAACTGCACAATTGCGTAACTTTTTTCAATTACGATTACATATTTATTGTAATTATGATAAAATAAGGTAACTTTAAAATGTAGTAGTACTACACAGTTGGCCCTACCAGACGATCTCATAAAAGTGGCCGGAAGAAGCTGAATAGTCATGATGACACTTTATCGCCAAAAATGGGGAGATTTGGAAGAGACCTACACTCAGCATAGGGTGGCCATAGGTTGAAGAAGAAGAACCAGTTAGACTACTAGACCAGTTTCAATTAATCTCATTTTACCTTATCTTCCCTCCGTTAAATTACATAGCGACGAAGCCTTGTTTTTTCTCCAAAACCTATTACAGGCAGTTAATCGAGTAAAAAAAGAGAGGACCTTAAAGTAGGCAAGCTCCGTAAATAACGCGTTACGAGAGAATGGAGACAAAACGTGAGACGACAGCAGACATCCGTCCCTGTCCGACATGATCCGACGGATTGATGCGTCACATCTTACACTAACGCGGAGTTTACATGACAAATACAAATACAAAATAGTTTATCGCTTCATAAGTTTACAAAAAGTTTAGTGTTTGAAGCTTCCCTTTAAGCAAGTAATGCCTGTGTTGGGAAGCCCCGCTCTTTCACAGCAAAGCAATACAAATTCATACAAAATTTTGCTAAAACTGGGAATTTACAATAAAATGGCAAATGACAACAGTATAGTTCCAAGAAAAAGTTGATTGCAGTATGCTATTTCAGTATCTGAAAGAGCAGGCACCCCTTACCCGTCTCCCTTAACAGATGTGATCATAATTTAAAAGATAGACCTCAATAAAAAGTTGTAATCTACCTACTCAGCTGTTTGATGCGCCTATCTGCGTATGCGGGACAATCTTACTACTGTTTGGCAGTATGTAAAGATTCGGTAACCAAAAAGGTGAAAGAAAACAGAAAAAGGACAAAATGACAATTAATGTCAAAAGCTTGTCAATCGGCAAAGGACAAACGTTTTTAAGATACCAGTTAAAATCGATTCCTCCATTATGTAAGCCAAGCTTAAGCATTATGACCACGTATAGGATTTTATTGTAGTGGGGAATTGCTCTTAGATCTCATAACTAACACCATAAAATATATTATACCCAATTGTTATGGTCGATTGCCCGCGTTTTTATAAGCACGTTAACAAATGTTATTTGTTATTTAGTAGCTGTTATGTTGATATTATTGTTTTAAATATCAAAATAACATGATTCATTTTGGAAATACCAATACTTGAAGCATCATTGGAAACATTACGCATTGGGTAAAAACTTTTTTGCATCAGATACTAATATGAAGTCCAATCTATTTATTACAGGCAATATAGGTAAGTTAATTATTAAAACAATATCATCTTATAATTCAAGCGACAAGATGTCGACACGGTACAAGCTCATAATTTTATTAGAGAGTTTATTATTTCTTAATTAGAATCATTAAGATTTTGCCGACATTCATTAAGTTAATTAAACGAAATTCTTAATTATCAGTAGACCTGAACATTTGTAGAGACAAAAGCGACTGGACTGGAATTCTTTAGTTTAGTGAATTCAAAGTATATTAGTTCTTGAGGTCCTTGGATTCTGAGTTCAGATACAGGATTACTGACAAATGCGCGCATTGACTGGACAGGCCCACTCAAATCCGTGTGGTTCATTCCTCAAAAGACCATCTACACACACTAATAAAGATAAGGATAAAGTTATAGATGCATTTATTACTACTATAAACAAATGCATCTTTATGTTTAATTTTTTTTTGCTTTTTCTTTTTCTTTTTTCTTATCGGCATGGACTATGTCTGGACTTTAAAAGATACTGTGATCTCTGAGTTTGTTTCGGTATATCTTGTCTTAGTAGTCGGATAGGAATACCTTTCTCATAAAGTTTTAATACATAATTTATTTTTGACGTGTTAAAGTGATTTTAAAACTAATTTACGGAAATAAATGTTTAAAAGTAATTTTTAGTAGTTTAAAGTAGTTATCATTCACTTATAGCCCAGTCAAATTAGCTCAAAAAATAGGGGTAAGGTTACAATAATTCGCAGAGCTTAAACTTAGTACGAATGTTGGAAAAACCATTACAAATAGAGAGCAGCGGTGGCCCAGTAGTGGCGGCCCCGACTTACGAACAGTAAGTCTTGGGTTCGAACCCTCCCAGGCGCATTACTTAGTGTAATTTATTTCATCACCACTGCTCTCAAAACGGTGAAGGAAAACATCGTGAGGAAACCGGCATGTCCTAGAACCAAAAATTCGAAGATATGTGATGTGACATCTACCAATCCGCACTGGGCCCGCGTGGTAGCTTAAAGCCCTTACGCAAAATACGCGCTTTGACGTGGAGTTGCGGACACCAGCCCGTTATACAATATACAACCATTACAAGTGAAATGTCAAAAGTCCCTATCGATCCGAACTTTGCAAAAAAAAAAAACAAGGTCAAAGGTCGCGTAAACGTGTTTTTTGCATTTTTCAGCCAAACGGTAAGTTTTATCATAAAAATATGTTAAACAAAATTTTAGACCGTGCAATTATCTATAATATTAACTGATTTTATACTTTTTCCTGAGAATCAGCACTACCGAGATATAGCTGTTGAAAAAGTTGTGTTCTTCATAATAATGAAACGTTTCCACGGCAGCGGTGAAGTGGAGTACCTGGCGTGTTTTTTTAACGCGTTTACCCCAATGAGCCTTATTCCTCGATCTATTGTGGTCATGTTTATAAAAAAAATACCATTATTACCATTGGAAATTGCGGTGAAATTTATGAGTAAAGAGTTTATACCCGCGGCTTCACCCGTGTGGAGTTCGATAATTGTCCCACGGGATCATGCTACGGGGATAAAAAGTATTATTTGTTAATACAGGTCATAAACTATATATGTGCTAAATTTCATCCAAATCCGTTCAGTAGTTTTTGCGTGAAAGAGTAATAAACACACACACGTAATAAAACTTTCGCCTTTATAATATTAGTGTGAAGTGTGATTGTAGAAAATTATTCGTCTGATTGATAAATAATTATCTACCAGTATTTTACATGGAACGACTGCCTGTCGTCTGATTGATAAATAATTATCTACCAGTATTTTACATGGAACGACTGCCTGTCGTCTGATTGATAAATAATTATCTACCAGTATTTTACATGGAATGACTGCCAGTCGTCTGATTGATAAATAATTATCTACCAGTATTTTACATGGAACGACTGCCTATCTGACCTCCACAACCCAGTTAATACTGGGTTATACGATATTCCTTGGTAAGACTGGTTGTCAGACTTTTTGGGCCACCTGTAATCACTGTCAAAGATTTACAAATGACAGCTGGGACCAACTGCTTAACGTGCTTTCCGAGGCACGGAGGAAACTCAGTATGTAATGGGTGGTCACCCATCCACAGACCTACCTACGCAAGCACTGCTTAACCTAAATATCAACCCGAGTGGCTGTTATTATTCAGCCACGAGCTCCTCGTCCTATAACAACAAATAATAAATTAAAGGTTCACCTACTGCAATGGTACGGAACCCTTCATGCGCGAGTCCGACTCCCACTTGGCCGGTATTTTAATTAAACAGGGCCACAATAGATCGTGGAATAGGCTCACCGGGATAACCACGTTAAAAAAACACACCAGGTACACTATTTCACCGGTGTGGCGGGGAAACGTTTGATTATTATGAAGAACACAACGTTTTCATCTTTTTGAACCGCTATATCTCAGAAATGGTTATTCTTAGAAAAAAGTTTAAAAACAATTAGTTAAAGATAATTGCACGATCTACAATGTTGTCGAACAAATTTTTATGATAACTCAATACTGAATTGTATATTGCGTTCCTTAACGATGATGTTATAAAATAAAATAAAAGATCATTATGGAACCCTGTCGGGCACAGCAACATTAGGAGAGAGGAAGAGGGCTTATAAAACTTACCGTTGGGCTGAAAAATGCAAAAAACCCATTTACGCGATCTTTGACCTTGAAATTTTTTTTGCGAAGGTCGGATCTATGGGGACTTTTGACATTTCATTTGTAATGGTAATCCCAACATTCGTACCAATTTTTAACTCTATGCGAATTATTGTAACCTTGCATGTCTAATTTGACTGGGCTACTATTAATGTTCAGAATATAATTTAATGTAATCGCAATAGACGAGAGACGTGGATAAAAGGCAATCTACTACAAATGTAATTTATTCAGACATTTGAGACCACTCAGGTATCTCTTTTGATATTTATTCCATTAATATACTCTACGTTTTTCAGACTTCTAAGTGATTGTATTTCGGTGCTAGTGTTTGGTACTGATGTTTGAGTAGGTAGGTACGTATATAATTGAAAAATATGTCTGGGTAATGGAAAAATATTAAACAGATAAGAACAATTAAAGCTTTTTCAAGCTTAAAGAGTAGCAAACAAGCAGGTGACCAGACTCATATTAAGTGGTTCCAGCTACCTATTTCTTGAAGACATCTCCAATACTAAAGGTATTTTTGTACGTTTTAGATAGATAACTAACATTTTACTTCATCATTGTTCTCCTACCCTTATCCCAATTACGCTGCGGTTGGCGGGACATATCTTTTTCTTCCATACTTCTCCATTCCTCGTCATCTCAGCAGTCACCTCCTTACTAGCCATATCGTCCTTAACACACTCATCCATCGTTTCCTTGATCTTCCTCTGCTCTTCTAGACATTTATATTCATACCTACTCAAAATTTTGTTCACTACATTTTACTTATTACTACAACTAATATTTCACTTGCTGTAGGCAAATGAATCATTACACTTAAAGTACTTAAAGGATAATATCCGTGAAAATCACGGATATTATCCCGTAAGTACCTTAAGTGTGACAAATTAATCATTAGTCGTTTTGAGATTTATATCAGCAAATGTACGCCTGATGGAGAAATCAGCGTCGAGGTATGTGCAGGCCACGGCGTACTTAGGTAGTGTGACGATCTGATTTTATTTACAAGACAATCGTGGCCAGAGATCAAACAAGATAAAGAAGTTTGTAAGGGGAAGCTTTTGTCCAGCAGCGGGACGCTTATGAGGGTACCCAAAAAAGACAGCAATTAGTGACAGAAATTGACTCATAGCCAAAAAAACAAGGGGGCGGCCAATGATATTCTAATAAACAGATATGTTGTGAGCGCGCAATCGTGAAGATTCTAAAACGGGCCTTTATTCTGCGTCACTGCGTGTATGTGAGCTGGCGCTGCCCCGCGGAACACTTTTTTCGGTGGTTTTGTAGGTGTATAATATATCTGTTTATTAGAATATCATTGGGGGCGGCGCAACACGTTTTTTTCTTCCATTCTCATGTGTCAACCGTGACGCTATCATTTAGGTACTCCTTTATCTTTCATATCATTACTCGCACAATCCATCCATCGTTTCTTTAGTCTTCCTCTTCATCAATCAACATTATTTTATATTTATCACTCTTTTTTTTCTCGTTTTGGCATTGCACTATTCGTGCTTATTGCCACTGACAATATTTTATTTGATAATTGTAGCGTAAGAATCACGTACTCGCGAAATAATAAAATATAAAACGGAAAATTTGGAAATGGAAAGGAGATTAGTTATTAAATATAAATACACACATCAACACGGTCTAGGGATATTTTTAAAAAAGCGAATTACTATCAATGTGTTAATTATTTATATGACATGTATATATTTAAAAGATACGTTATTTAATATTCTACCATTTTTTAATAATGGTTAAGGTATAGATTAAAATTTCAGGATTTTATGGAAAAAAAATGAAGCATAGACGGAAACCGTATATGAATGAACTTTTAATTTGTGAGTAAAAACTGAAAAAAATAGAAAAATCATTTAATTTGTGTTTATAAACTTGAAGTTAGTAGTCTGAGAAAGCGCCCATGATGTTCATAACACATCGGCAACGATTCGGCATGCTCAGAACAAGGTTGTCAATGTCTTGCTGCGGAATATTGTCCCATGTCCTTCTGAGGTGCGCAAAAAGTTGATCTTCTGTAGCCAGATTTTCAGGAACTTCCTTCAGAGCTCTTCTTTGCAGCATATCCCACGCATGCTCAATGGGATTTAGATCTGGCGATTGAGCAGGCCAGCCTAAGGCCCTAACATTATGTGTATGTAACCAAGCTGCTACCGTTCTCGCCGTGTGTGCCCGGGCATTGTCGTGCATGAGCAGGAAATCTTGCCCCATTTGTGTTCTGTGGGGCAAGATTACGGGCCCCAGCACCTGTTGGACGTATCGTTCTGCCGTCATATTGCCCCGCACCCAAACGAGATCCGTCCGTCCTCCAAGACGAATTCCTGCCCAAACCATAATTGTTCCTCCTTGGTATGGGTGAACTTCCTGAGGGTTCTGGAGACGGCTCCATCGTCCAGGAACTCGCCAAACACGCGTCCTTCGTGAATCTGGATGGAAGCCGAACCTGGATTCATCCGTGAACAGCACATTGTACCATTGGTCACGGCCCCAGTCCACGTGGTTCCGAACCCATTCTAATCGTCGTCCACGATTGCCTCTCCGTAAAGGTGGGACCCGGAGTGGTCTACGAGAGCGTAGATTGCTTTCATGCAGTCGCCTTCTTACAGTTTGGTCACTCACAAGCACTTGGTGTTCCACTCGCAGCCTTTGGACCAATTGAGTCGCCGTTGCATTTGGTTGTGCTCGCGCAGTAATTTGCAAAAATCGGTCTTGTCTGGGGGTAGTGGTGCGACTTGGCCCCCGGTGCCTCTCCGCTACTTCATCTGTGGCACAATAGCGTGTCCACAATCTTGAAATTACATTTTGATGGGTCCCTATGGCCTCAGCAACATTACGCTGAACAGATCCAGTTTCCAGCATTCCCACAGCTCGTAACATCTCCGCCCTCGTCAAATGTCGGCGTTGCATGGCTACAATACCTCAATTTTAACTTTATCTTTCGTTTAAAAATGAAAAAAAACTGTAACTAAACGTAATTCGTATTGTTTTCTAAATTTCGCACAAATGAAAATTCCCTCTCCTATACATCAAGACATTTTTATGCCACCGAAACAAAAGAATTTTCAAAAATTTGAATTTGGAATTAGTCTGAGATAAATTACAAACAAATCGGTGTCCATCGCGGCCAGTACTTTTCGAGTTATTTAATTGAGTATGAAATATCCCTAGACCGTGTTGATGTGTGTATAATAAATTATAACACGTTAACAATAGGTAAATATAATACAACAGAAAACTAACAATTTAACGCAACCAGGTGGCCCGACAAAAAGGCCGACTCGGTGCGTAAAATGAACTACATGCAATGGTACCTCTATAAAATGTTTAAATAGTTATATCATTATTTACAAGGAAAAGAGCTATGGTTTTTATAAATATCTATATTAAAATTAAATAAAAACATAAGATAGAAGTGGGTAAAGGGTTTCGGAGGGAAACAAGACTTTGGAAAAATGAGGAGTGGTCATAAAGAGGGCAAGAAAAAATTAGGTGGTTCAGATCTCCCACTTCAGCGCCACATTAACACGCAGGGTTCTGCACAATGCCATGTCTGGCAAGATGAGCAGGAGTGCACAAGTGACCCAATCGCATACGTATAAATATTGTTGAAATCTTTTTGCTTAACCAAGGTTTAACAAAAATGGATGGCAGAATATTATGATAAAATTTCCCTTTCACCGATTGCTCGGACCAAAGCTGACCCCAGGATTCCTGTAGATAAACCTTGGGCAGAGCTGCCAGAACTTGGGTGTTATTTTTGTACGGAAAAACGTCTCCACACAATACGGCATCATTAGCTAACTGGTCAGCTCTCTCGTTACCTAAAATGCCACAATGCGAGGGTATCCACCAAAATGGCCTGAATACCCCTTAATAGAACACCTATATTTTTTTAGTTCACGTGTTTCAAATATAATATAAGGGTTATGAGAATAGGAAGGGAATCTGGCCAAAGATTGTCAGGCTTGTTAGCCGTGTGGTATCCGGCAGTTAGCCGTGTGGTATCCGGCAGAGTAGAATAGAACCAACCCATTACACTCACGGGTGTCGTATAAGGCGACTAATGTCTGAGGCAGAACACCTTGCGCCTCCGTAGACCAGAGAATGGGCAGCAGCGTTTTCTGTTAGTCTTTCATCACTGCGATCTCCAATCCGCCTGCCAAGCGTGGAGATTACGGCAAATTCCTCCCATCATGGGAGAGGCTTATGTCCAGCAGTGGACGTTATGGGCTGTTGTAGTAGTAGTATTGTCAGGCACTCCTTGCATCAGTTAAAATTTGTGAATTCCGTAAGCCTATCGTAAGTACATATTCGACAGCTTTGAACAGACCGTAACATTCTCCCGTAAATATAGATGATTCGGGCGGGAGCTTTATTTTTTGGACGATATTAAATTGGGAGTGGTATACACCTACTCCCACACATGAGTCTCTTCCATGCTTCGAAGCATCTGTAAACAAGTGATGGCAGCCCTTCCTGTTTCTATCCATAGTTAAGTTGAAGTTAAGGTGACATACGTCATCTCGGAAAATGTTAAGGTTGTAATGTATGTTCGGAACAGGTACTGACAGACTGGATCACCAATACGTTAAGCAAACGAGTGGTTCGACTTGAAGGGGAACAGCAGATTGCCTTGATAGCCAGAGGCTGCCCCCAAGGTGGAGTACTATCCCCGCTCCTCTGGAATCTGGTGATAAATGATCTCATCACAAAACTCGACGCGAACCATTTCTACACAATAGGGTATGCTGACGACCTCGCTATCCTCATTTCAGGTAAACTGACGGGGACAATCTGCAACCTCACTCAACAAGCACTACGCATTGTTGAGCGGTGGTGCGGAGAGTTCGATCTTTCAGTAAACCCCACGAAAACTGAACTAGTCATGTTTACCCAAAAACGAACACTAGGCCCTTATCGCCTACCCAAACTTTCCGATACAGAACTCCAGTTAGCCGACGAGGTCAAATATCTGGGAGTCATCCTGGACAGTAAGTTAAATTGGAGTAGTCACTTAGATAATAAAATAAACAGGGCCTGCATCACCTTTTGGCAATGCAGGAGGATGATAGGTAAGAAGTGGGGCCTATCCCCTAAAATTATACTTTGGTTATACTGCGCGGTAATCCGACCTATGATCAATTACGGGGCAGTGGTCTGGTGGCCCCGCACCAAACTAACTACAGCCTCCATCAAACTGCAACGCATGCAAAGGCTTGCCTGCATGGTGATCACAGGCTGCATGAGGACTACCCCGACGGCAGCTTTCGAAGCCATGCTGGGGCTCCCACCGCTTCATCTGTTCATACAGCAGAAAGCGACGATGACGGCTGTACGCCTTAATACACTTCAACTCTGTGGTAAGAAAGAAACACAGCACACCGCGGTACTGGAGGGATTCCACAACGAATTCCCCCTGGCGAAAGCAATAAACGATCGGATACCAAAACAATTCGTATGACTATCGTAGAGTATTGTGTTTTATTCCGAATGTTCATTTAAGATAAAAATTTTGATCTTAAAAATTTGCTAAAAATTAGGTTTTATTGACTGAAACGAATCGGTGTAATCCGACTCCACGCAGTCTTGTCTGCCCTATCCCTAGAGTGTAATTTAAAATCGCGTAGGCGCGGAGGGGCGAGGCGGCCGCGAGTTAAGGAGCAGGTGGTTTTAACACTCGCCGCCGCGGCTGAGGCAAGCCGAAGCTGCGGTGGTGAGCGTTAAACACATCTGCGACGATAAACTCGCGTGGAACCACCGGAGCCCCGCAGCGTCGGAGCCGTGACAGAAACTATGCCTGCTGCATGTTGCATGCTCGCTTGCATGCTGCATGCTTGCTTGAATGCTACATGCTTGCTTGCATGCTGCATGCTGCGGGCTTGCTTGCATGCTGCATGCTGCGGGCTTGCTTGCATGCTGCATGCTGCGGGCTGCTTGCATGCTGCATGCTTAAAAATATTTTGTTAACATTGCAATCAAGGGGTGTCATTTTTACTTGGGTCAAATAATCTATAGACAAATACAAAAGTAAATTAACTACAAACAAACACCCAAGTGAAAATTACACCCCTTGAAAACGACTGCGACTGTTCCACTGGACTTGAGTAGATTTGGATCCATTATGATTAAGGTTAAATAAGTTAGACAGCATATCAATTAAAGTGGCAACGTTGGACGGTTCAATATTATTATTTTTAGATAAGGCATTAATTAACAAGATTATTAAATTTAAAATTTGGCTCTCATTATTATTTGTTGTTTTATTTTAGAATGCAACACCATTCCCTGACATAAAAACTTCATTACTGATTAATGCTTGATGAGCTGCCTGGTCATACCCCTTGGTTGTTGTTGGGGGATCCCGAGGTTTATGGAATACCGTTTTTCTTGGTGAGGAGACAATTGGCATGTTACGTGATTGTGGCAAAGGTTGTGAATAGAAAGAATTTTTAGTGGTATATGATGGGGCAGATGTTACCACATCTGCATACAATTTTGAGATTGGTGGATGTAGCTGTGACGCTTCAGCATATGACACGCAGCTATAGGCCATATAATGCTTAATTGATTTTTGTCTTTCAAATTCTGAGCATTTTTATGATGGCGTAATGAATGCCACCGCAATGACAGCATTTACTATTACTCTCATCTTCAATACTGCAAGTGTCAGCAGAATGCTTCTCCCCACACTTGAAGCACTAAGGGTTCGGCCTGCATTGTATCTTTGTATGGCCAAAACGACAACAATTAAAACATTGATTTGTTGGGAATGTATACAATTCCACTGGCATGGAATTGTAACAACAAAACACGTTTTGGTAGAATTTGTCCGTCAAAGGTGAGCACGACTGTTTGGGATGGTTTCCACACAGGGGTCGGTTCGTGTATTTTATAGTTGTGACGCCTTGCTTAGATGACTTTCCCGCATCCAGCGGGAACAGATATATTTTCTAGTATTTCCTCCGACGACCATTCGGTAGGTACGCCTTTAATAATTCCAATGCGACACACATTATACCCCATTTCTTCCCGTGGGTGTCGTAAGAGGCGACTAAGGGACTTACCAGAGAATGGGCAGCAGCGTTCTCTGTGCTTTTGTAACAACCATACTGCGATCGCCAACCCGCCTGCCAAGCATGGCGATTATGGCAAAACCCCCCCTTTTGGGGGCCCATGTCCAGCAGTGGACGTCTTTCGGCTGAGGTGGTGGGTGGTGACACACATAAATTGATGGAACAAATGCCTTCAATTTCTCCTTGGCCAAACTTGGGTCATTTATAAAAGAGTTAGCATCTACGTAACGGGAGAAGCTTAAAGATATTCTGTTTCGACCAATGCGTTTTAGAGAACCGTTAATAATGTTGTTGTATTTGCGATTTTTCAAGAAGTGCCCTTTATTGGGTGTAATGTCTGAGCCGAGTTTTGTGTATTAAAATAAACGTATGGCGACAGGTCTGTGGCTTCGTACAAAGCCCTAGCAACCTGTGGCACCTTCTGGGGAAGATCTGACTTTAAGAGGTTCTCAGTCTGGGGACAATCCACAGAACGTGGAGTGGCTTCTTCGTGAACTAAAATTGAATGTACCGGAACGTCTGACGTTGTTTTTGGACTTAATGTGATTACTGATTCATTATCACAATGACAATTTGTTTCATTATTTATTCCTGTTGAGTGATGACCACTTCGTCTTCTTTAACCGACTTCCAAAAGGAGGAGATTCTCAATTCGATTGGTATTTTTTTTTATGTATTTCCACCGATTACGCTGAGATTTATGATCCGATTTACGCGATTCTTCTTTAGTTTGATGCGGAATAGTTTCCATTTGGTCCCATAAAAATTTAACATAGTTTGTACCAGTAGTTTTCGTTTTATGAACATTTTATGTATATACATTTTATTTTTACTTCAGTCGTGTGGTCTAATTTCAACATGTTCACCGATTTATCTCCAATTTGTAGAGCGATTCTCTAAATTTTTTTTTTAATGAATATATTCCTGAGATGGTCCCATTTAAATTTGGTGAAGATCTGATGCTGATCTTCGAAGATATACAATGGAACTCTTCAAAAATGGACGGTAAATCGGTCGTGATTGCTGCAATCGCTTGGATGTTTATTCTTTATACAACATCAAGACGTAACATCACGCCTGTATGCTCTGAGGGGTACGCAGATGTGTACAATGTATAGTGTACAGGTATGTTAAGTTCCATTTATTGGGGATAAGCCTATTACCATGAAATGTATTGTTAACAATGTAAAATAAATGCACAGCAAACATTTGTATCGGATATTACAACTAAAAAGGGAAAAATAAAAAAAACTTTTTTGCAAAATAACTTTAGCTTCAGCAGTCGGTGACAAAAAATAACTAAACGTATCAAAGGTCACCGACTTCTGAAGCTAAAGTAATTTTTCACTTTTTTGTGTTTTGTGTTTTTTGAAGTCGGTTTTATTTTTTGCAAAAGAGTTTTTCAATACAATTTTTAGGTACATATTTTGCGTGGAGCCCTTTTCCGCTCCGATCTGGTTAAGGACGAGTCTGTTTCCATACTGGATTCATATATTGTAATATTATGCCCGACCGAGGGGATTGTGCCCCCCGGATCAGGCGGTTCATTGTCCATTGTGGCCACTAGCCAGAAAAAATAAAATATAAAAAACTTACCCAAAAGAAAATTTTTATCTACAAACAATTAAATTAACTAATCTAATGAATATTTACATAAATCTACACAACTTATCTCCAATCTCTAACGTTTTTTTAATATTTAGATGAAAACCAAAGAAAAATCACGCCCGCCAAATTCGGTGATTCCCGCGCTTTTTTTCATCACTCTTTTAGCCACATGCGAAAACAAATGATACTCAGAAATAAAAGACAGCGAAAATCTTTCTTTTTTCAAATTATTTATAGTTATAAAGATGGCCAGTGCGTAAAGAGATCACAGAAAATATTATTTCACCTTTTTTACGTTCCTCTAAATATGTCCATAAGTGTACTTGGGTCCATAACTGTCACAGGAGACTTTCGTACTAAAGTTAAAGTTTGTCCTATCGATACAATGCACTCGCCTATGGTCCTTATCTTGACAGCTAGTTACGTCCAAGTTATTTCCCGAGGGAAATATAAATTTTACAAATATTGTACTTCGATATTATTAACCGTTGTTTTGTCATTGAAGTCGACAGTTTTACTGGAATGGTTTTTCGTTCTGTGGGAAAAATACTAAAGCGAATTGGCTTTTGACCTTTAACAGTGAACCTTATTTGACTTCTGTTTTAGTTATCTAAAAGGTCATTTTCATCTTCAAAAGACTCGACAGCTCTAGTACTAAATTCTCAATACCCTAATGCAGATACCTACATCATACACTTTGAAAATATGTGGTTTTAACAATATCTCAGTCTCAATTCATTGTAAGGCACTTTTTATGGTCTGGCCAAGAGTGGGTGACTGAGGCCATTACCTAAATTAAATACTCCTTGTTAACTAAAATAAAATACATCGTAATTATCCATCCAAAGATTACGTTTACAATTAGGCTATACGTGTTACCTACATTTACTACTACATTTGTTAATTAATTATCGTGTGCCTATTTACAACAACATATAACATAGGTAAATGGTCACTATTCATTACCTAGTCTATATTAGTCACACATGTTTTCACTAGAATTATTTTATTTCTCATTAGGTATACCTACCTACACACCACGCACAGTTCACAGTTGCAGCAGGCATTTGCCCATTTTTTGGATGACGTAGGCTAACAATACGAGTTTCCTTTGTTTTTTACCCGACTGCAGTGAAGCCCAAAAGGAGGGTGTATTCCATTTTAATAATTTTATGTTTTTTAATAAGTTTATGCCTGCTTCCAACTTTTGTTTAATTTAAAATGTGCTTGTTTTTTTTCTTTTCAGATTTTTTTGTCGTGTTTTTTAGTTTTGTACAACTTTTTTTCACCTTCTGCAGTCAGCCATGAGCTTTATAAACTCAATGCATTTATTTCAATTAGACCATTACGGCACTTTTGAATGTCAAAAATACAAAAAAAAAACAAAGCTACAGTCCCAGACACAAGACATAATAACTTGAGAAAGTACTGTAGTTGCCCATTCCCTAGCGTAGATCATTGAGACGCTCTTTTTTTTATAAATATTTGTTATCTCTTTGTTAGTCAGTGTTGATTAGATAGATAAAATACCTTTCTATAACCTCCTTGATACTTGGAATTTGAGTACTACGAGTAAGAAAGTAAAGCAGAGTTTGGCAGTATTCGTTTCTCTCATCAAAATATAAAAGAAAATGATAACTAATTGAAATGGATTTGGCAGAACGTTTAAAATTTCACATGTAGCGTCTAGCTCGCATGTGAGTGGCACGATACGGCTCTGAAGTTAGCGGGATTAATAAAAATATGACTTCTGAATACTGATACTATTACGCTTAAAATAACATGAAGTGAAATGTTCTTATTTTTAATTGGAATTATGTATTCGTGAATCATCATCGGTGACATTTAATTATTACAATGGAAATTGTTTTATTATTAAAAAAATATCCATTGTAAAAAAGACAACATTCCTGATTATAATTTGAAAATTAGCAATCATCTTATTAGGTAAACTGATTCAGTTAGTCATTCCAGCAAGAAACTTTTTAAAATAACTTAATAATATTATAAAGAGGAAAGATTTGTATTTTTGTATTTTTGTGTGGGTGTATGTATGTTTGTAATGAATAAACTCAATAACTACTGCGCCGATTTCAAAAATTCTTTTACCATTAGAAAGCTACCTACACCCTGAGTAACATAGGCTATATTTTATCCCTGTACTCCCACGGGAACGGGAAGTACGCGGGTGAAACCGCGTGACGTCCGCTAGTATTTAATAATGAAAGCAGTAGACCTCCCGATGCGAGTGCTTACTATCCACAGGCTCTTCCCCGCTTGTTTCGAAGCCGCATCCAAAGTGTCCTCGGCTCGAGCCGCGACCCACTTCCGAACCGCCCGACAGCGAGTCCGTTTTTCTCCAACCGGAAATGAGATTTCCCGACAGATATAATGGCTTTCCACGGATTACGTCATGCGAGCTTTGAGTTTAGAAAATTCACTTGAATAATTCACTCCCTAAGCCAGCTTAAGCACCTTCAATAGCTACTTAACTCTTTGCTTGAGTGTGATAGAATATTATATTGTTTTAAGGTATCGAAGAATAAAGTACTTATCTTTATCATTTGTTTCTAAAAGGCATTTTGGTACACATTTCACTAATTACGCTGTATTGTATTGTGTATTGTATAACGGGCTGGTGTCCGCAACTCCACGTCAAAGCGCGTATTTTGCGTAATCCACCACGGGGGCCCAGTGCGGATTGGTAGATGTCACATGTCTTCGAATTTTTGGTTCTAAGACATGCCGGTTTCCTCACGATGTTTTCCTTCACCGTTTTGAGAGCAGTGGTGATGAAATAAATTACACAAAGTAATGCCGCCTGCCTGGGTTTAAACCCACGACTTACTGTTCGTAAGGCGGGGCCGCCACCACTGGGCCACCGCTGCTCGACTAATTACGCTATAAAATTATCATTTTTACAATAATTACGGCCAACAGCCCAGATAATCGACCCAACCGATCGGAAATACTGTCAAAATAATTTGTTTGAAACAATAATTGGATCATTACTGTTTATTGAGGTTTAACCGCACGTCCGTAATGGTGTGGGAGTTACTCGTATTATCGCTATAAAATGGCGCCTATAAAAATAACTTCGTCTCGTATTACTTTCCAACTCAGTAAAAAAGTTTAAGACTAAGAGAATTTTGTTATGGAGTCATTAAGTGGAGTAAAATGCGAGTGGTATGGGAAATAAAGTGAGTTGTGACAAGCCGGGGTCCATTAGTCGCCGGTGACTCCGCGACAAATGGCTTGAATAATGACCATTCCCGTTTTAAACGCTTGACTAAGTGCTATTTGCGGTTTTCATGCTGAAATATGGCTGAAGTTTTGTTGTTTACTTAATTATCGTCTCATTATCCTAAGTTTATAGTGGATTATTTAATTTTCATAATAAAGCTAGGGAGTGCTTAAATTATTATGGGTAGCAAATTATTTCTTGGGCTTAAATTTTTAATTTATTCCTAAATAAATACAGATAGTATCATTGCACAACAAAGCTAAGAATAGCTACGGATTAAATTATAACAAGAAACATCAAGCCTAGCCTCAGGGAACTTGGACGAATTTTCGATGTTCCTTGTTTTATCCATCAAACTTGGAACATTTGGTGTTCTCGAACACAAGGCGAAAACTTCATTATTAAGGCGAGGAATTAATAATTAATTGCAAAGTTCAGCAATAATTCCATGTTGTTGTTATAATAGTAAGCAGCGTTTGAACTTCAAAGGGTTCTTTGAGGAATCTTTGATCTAAGTGGAGACCAACATTCTAATATAGATAATTATAATCATAGAGCAGGTAAGTGATACGAAGCAATTAATTATTAAAGCTGTACTAAGAAGGAAAATTATATTTTGGTAGTAAAATACCTACTACCTTTCTAGGTACCTATATTGTTTTTCTGCATCAGTTTATTAAACTAGTCCGCCGACAGCCAGTGCAATAAGAATATTTTGATGAAAACGTTTTTCACGCTGAAAAGTGTAGTTCTATTTTTGTTCCGGTTTAGTCACTAGTTTAAAATTGGAGTTTCAATATAGCGAATATACGAAAACAACTCGCATGTGAAATGTTGACTCTAAAATCGACTATTCGATTCATTATGTTTGAATTTTGAATTCTGTTCCATTTACCGCCATGAATAAGTGAACCTGTATAATTCGCAATATTTTCAAGAAGAAAGTTGTGGGTAGTTTTAACTCCGAATCGTAGATTCACTAAAGCCTCACATCAACATTTCGATTATCTCTATCTGGTTAGAGGAGTTAGTTTATCATCTGTGATTGGTTAAGTTTCAAGTATATATCAATCATTTTAGCGAGGAGATATCGCATTAACAGTTCCATAAATTACAATACTTGTTCAAGTTCCAATGTTCATACAAATCAACACTAATACGCTTACGACAAAAGGTTGCATCAACATAAACTGTTATAATATTGAAAGAATCTATTAGTAAGTAGAAACTCCACTTAATGTTTAATATCATTTTACGTAAAGCAGAATCACTGAAAAGTTTTGTTAATAAGAACTTCTACGAAAATAGTTAACCATATTAGGTACCCTTCTCTAGATCTTCAGTGCTTCTAAGATGCAAGTTCTTAACTAAGTGGCTGCCAAAGTTTGGAGGATCTTGTATCACAATATATATTTCACATACTTTGCGAGTGGAGCGAAATACCACGGCTGCCTTCTTAACATAATTGTTCAAGAATATTTGCCTGGCTTAAGAAAGGAGATAACCCCTTTTGGTTGAGACGTTGCTGAGTTATTCACCAACTATGTTTTAATAGCCAATTACAGTAAACGTTGAATAAGTTTCAGGAATTTTATAATTATCTTCGGTACAGAAGCTAGGGAATTGTTGGTTATTTTTCAGATATTATTTTGTACCTACCCTATCATAATGTTGTCCTATTTAACTTAAAGTGCGTCTGGCATTAAGTTCGCCTATGTTCAAGTATTGTTTATGAAGTTCAAATAAATAAATTATTTTATTTACTTAAATTAGTTGTTTTTTGATGATATTTACAACCGCAGGAAGATCACTTATTACTTTTTTTAGATAAGATAAGACAATTTTAAAAGATGACGATAATACAATGTAACGATAAGATATTTAATTAAAAAATTACGCACAAATGATAAATCAAATACGTATACGTATTTGATTTATCATTTGTGCGTAATTTTTAAATCAACAATTCCGTTTAAAGGAAAATGGAAAAGCATAAGCCAACGCCTGTCGTAGCAGGCATTTCCAATAAATGATACTTACGTAATATATTTCCAATACACTTTATAAATGCATGCATCTATATTCAAAATACGTTCGTTTCGTAGGCGCTTGGCAATCAAGTTTGATCTCTGGCTGGATTTGCTTGGTGGCAGATAGCATGAATAAATTGAACATGATACATTTCATTGCGGGGCTCTTCCGAGCGAGTATGTGCGCCGGGCTGCCGGTGTAGGTGCCCCTGCATGCACTATCTCAAACTTTACGAGTAAGCATGCCCCGAAACGTTCGACAACCGATGCTATTTTCAAATCACACGTTATGAAAACTGTAGAAAATACTGAAAACTTTTCTCTTAGATATGACAAGGGACACAGAAAACAAGAGAAAAGAATAACCATGGAGTTTCTTGTCGAATCTTCTCCAAAGTAAACGACCAACCCGTATCGGGCACCTTTTTTCGACGTTTTATAAGTGCGTGCCCTTGTAGATGTAAAATAAAATATTTTGCAAAGGTTTTTTCGTTTTCCTGTAGTTATCAAATTCATTACTCTTCATCAATAACGGTTTTGTTTCCTTCACGTGTTTTGTTTGTAACAATTTACATAAGTACATTTCCTTTTAACATTGTGCTTGAAAAACACATTTGTACAACACACTTGTGAGATAAATGAGCAGACAGATTGACAAGTTTACAAATGTTTATACGCCGAACCCTAATCGTGGATTCTTAGCGCGTGTAGACATAAATATCGCATAAATATGGAGTGATAAAGTGATAGGACCCCTTTCTAGTTTTATGGGCCTGTCGTCTGACGTGCAGAAAGGAGTTGCGCCAAAATTTCGTATTCCACTCAAGCGCTAGATAAAATGTATTCGTTGGTTTAATATAGTCCATGCTATATAACTCTGGTATAAGAGGTCACCTTATCTGGGCTTCCGTCCGGTTGTATCTGGGAGCTTCACGGAGGTTTATTGTTGTTTTTTTTTGCAGAATAGGGAGTAGTACCCATCATTCTGCTTTTAATGTCAGCCGATGGTTATTTGATGATAGATGTTTATGCTGTAATTGTTCTAGCACTGTTCAATTTTGACTTTACAGTAGGTGTAATAACCTTATTTAAAACACCGTTACGTAAGACAAACATAACTCATTACCCATTTATTAAATTTCATTCTTAAAGAGCTTAGGTAGTAGACACAGGCGTACACTTCACAGACGCGCCCTTGAAATTAAATCCGTTAAACCCAGCTAATGATTCTCTTGTATACCAGATCTTATACCTCTAATTACCGTTATTCAACGTTAAGCCTAGCTGAACTCTGCTTGAATACATTTTGAGTGAAAGCGGGCATCACGCCGAAAGCTGTTAGCCCGTAACTTGAGAAACTCCTTTTAGGGAAAAAAATACTTTGAAAAGATACAACTCCGAAGTACATAAGTTTCTAAGTACATAGATTCATGTACTAAGTTATCATCGGTGTAAACGGAATGGTAGTAAATCTTGTGGAAGTCGTAAAAAGTTGTTTGTTTTTTACGAGTATGAATATAATATTAGTTAGGTAATGCTGGAGATGAAATTGCTGCGAAATATTTGGGATAAGCTGTTCCATCTTATACTTATTTTTGGTGAATAGGATGTTGGTTATACATGCTCGAATGGGGCAGAGATCTCTTCACGTACCTTCACAGGAAGAAAATTTACTTGTTTAACACATAACATCAAACCTATAATTCCCGATAGGTTAGGCAGACGTGTACCTAATAGTACAGGCACATTTCGCCAGTTATTTTTAAGTTCCATGTAATAGGGAACGAGCCTATTGCCGTCAACCATAGGTATTGAGTTATCATGGTTTCATTTGTATGTCTAGGCCGTGTGAATACTACACGACGCTGATTAATGTTCATAACTACTAAATATTATAATAGACTACGTATTATCATGGCAAATGCCACAAATTTCTCTGTCAATTGTGACTGTACCGTCTTGTTTTTTAGATTAAATTAAAAGTTTAACCTCATAAACTGTGATGAGTACCTATATATTATATTATATTACACACCTTTGCCAGTATCTACATTGGTGCTAATGGCAACGCCATGTTAATATCATTCATATTTCGTCAACATGTTTGCCGAGTATCAAAATTGAGCGGTCAATAACCTTTCATCTTGGCGTGTGTTGTGTGGGAGTGCTATACTTATTAAATGCAAACGTATTGACAAAACAATATTGTTAACCAAGAATTCAACATCGGTAAACAATTTGCCATAACATCTTTTTACACACATTCAGGTACATACATAACAAAAAACACACACAGGTATATAAGCAGAGTAAGTATGTTACGTTCTACTTGGAGTCGCTTCACTACGACCATCGCTACAGTTTGATGAGATTTTATTAGTTCCGTTCGATGACGTCACTTAAAATAACGATAATAATTTATTTCGATGTAACATTTCGATTGCAAATTGATATTTGATGCCTTACATGCAGGTGGCTCGTTGGTCTAGGGGTATGATTCTCGCTTTGGGTGCGAGAGGTCCCGGGTTCAAATCCCGGACGAGCCCAACTTATTAGTTTTGTTTTATCGTTTTTATCAAGATAATAGTATTATTTACCTTAATATTTTATTTTAATAATAATAACATCAGTTAGATACTTTTATAATGTTTTGAATGCAAACACCAACGAGCCAGTTTTGCGGGAGTAACCAGAAAACGGCTTTGTATTTTATATTAATAATATAAAATGTACCTACAACATTACATAGCAGTAAAATGAAGGCCAGCCTAATAAGTAAATAATTAATGGTCGATAAAAAGGTACATTTATGTATGACACTTATTTAATTTATGTCTGTCTTACGAGTTATGTCTAAACGCTTACAAAGCGTTTATTTCTCAACAAGCCGGAATGCGGATCTACTTAATTTTTATGATAACTGTCGATCTCAGGTCAAAAGTGGTCAAACACCTTTCACTCACGCGTTTACGCATCACACATTCTAATGTGCTAATGAATTTCGACATGTCTTACAAGCGGCTCGTTGGTCTAGGGGTATGATTTTCGCTTAGGGTGCGAGAGGTCCCGGGTTCAAATCCCGGACGAGCCCAATCTTTTTGTAAGAGCAGTTTTTTTACAACTTGTGAAAATAATACGCGGAAACAAATATGTAAATATTTGAGTGCTTGTTTATACATTATAACAAGAACAAAAATGTTTCTAGGAAGAAGTAGGGTGGCAACTGTATGTCTCATTGAATTGCAAATTGTTTCGAGGTTCATTATATACACAATACCTTTTTATGAAGAGTGTGAAACAATAGCGAGCGGGAAATATGAGTTTATGAAAGTGTAGGTGAGTATCATAATACTAAAGAGGTGCAATGGAAAATGCAAATGCAAGTCCTGGAAAAGTGCAGTTGTGGAAAATCGATTTAAAAATGATGCTTTTTACTTAAGAATTAAGGGAGCATTTTGTTTGGGGTTGCGGGACAGTTCGAAAGAGATATTGTGACCCCGCAACACAAAGGGCGATGAAGGAACATGGATGGGTTTTAGTCAGTAAAAGTCTGACACTCCCTCCTGCTCCGCCCAGAGCGGGAGAAGTCATTTGAAGATTTCCCATTCGAATAAAAAAAAAAAAAAGGGAGCATTTTGTTATTTGATTTTTGATAATTTGATACAAATAATTTATAAAATGTAAGTACCTTTAAAAAAATTACATAGGTATCTATTTTTAATGTTAATATAGGTCGTATGTATCTATTACGTCACTAATGCTTCACATTTTTGACGTAGGTTTGGCATATTAACTGCGTCCTCTAATCTAAAGGGTGTAAAACACCTCTTAACGAAGCCGAAAGGCACTTGTTCTCCTCGTCATTGCGATCATTTTTATGTTCTACATGATACCTGGGAACCTTCTAGTTACGGAGATATTGGGAATCAAAGATCCAACTTTTTGACAAGTTTTTTAGGTAGATTTCGTCAGAAAAAATCTACCTATTGGTCTTGCACCTAAAGTCGTGTTTTCCGAAAATTTCACCATAGGGGGTCTAGTTATGACCCCTAGAGCCCAAATCAACCGCTGATTAAAAAGATACGTATGTATGTGGGGCGCCAAGCAAAATTTAGCCACACTACAGGTCGCAATTATGCACCGATTGCTTTCAAACTTGGCCCAAAAATCGAAAGGGTCAAAACTTAGGTTAAGTACGTGAATGGGCAGAATTCGACCATGGAGGTCGGCGAGGGGGCGGTTTTTCGAAAATCAGTTTTTTGGTCATAACTTTTTTCCTTTGGAAAATTTTTGAACCGTTTAACATATTTTATCATTCAGAGTAAGAATACGGACAACTTTTAAATTTTAACTTTTTTGATGCAACCCCTAACTTGGGGAGGGTGTCGAAATTTCCAAAAATTTTAGACAAAAAAGTATATCTACGAAACGGTAAATATTTTTAGCGTCGAAAATTTTTTTTTTTTGAAAGCAAATTGTTTACTCTACAATTTTAACTGTTAAAGTTTAGCGATAAAACTTAAGGGTGTATCCATGCTAAACTCTTATGGGAGGATTTTAAAATGTATGATAACCATTAGACAAACATCTACAAATTCGTTGCCATGACGACCAAGTCTTTTGGCAACTGACGTATTCATAAAGGAGGTAAGCACTTTTAACAAAACCAAAAAATTTCAAACAAAAAATCGGCAATAAATATGGGTGGAACCTTCTACGAAATCTACCTCCTCCTGCGGCTTGCCGAAGAGATTTTTCTAAATACAAGTTTTTAATGTAAGATTTTTACTTTTAAACACCTCCACGACCCCCGTACCTACTATTCAATTCATCCATCAGCACAATGTTTTGAGTGCGTTACATTGAGTTCTACCACAAAACATGATTTTTCACTCAAAAAACAAAAGTCCGTTCCCAGCCATAATTTTTGCGTAAAGTTACTTAGTTAGATGTACAGAATGCTTGGTTGACGGCTTCGTGATGAGGTCTTTTACAGCCTGTATAATAGAACCTATTATAACTTATAACTTGTCAAAAGGAGAAAAATATTTAATTCGTAAATTTGTCACAAACGTAACATATAATTTATAACTCTTATAATATAATAAAATAATAATAATCATTTTATTATCAAGCCCATCCTCTAAACAGCGCGAGGAGCCTGTGGGAGCCGCGCATGCACCTCGTCCCCTTTAGGGTATATTTGTTCTGTGACCTCGTCGAACTGCGCGAGGAGCCTGTGGAAGCCGCGCGCTGTCAGAATAAATTGTCCAAAACCTTTAATAAAAAATCGACTAAACGTGCTCTGTCCACGTATTCAATGTTTTATTTCCCATCTCTATAACATTCTTAAACTCCGTACCAAAAATCACAGCTCACAGCACTTGCGACAACACACAGCGCCATTTCTTGCGTCATCGTGTTAGCGTTAGTGTCACATTTCAAGTGACGTCACGAGCTACGTATTTGTTATTGTAATATAATGTTATACCTTTAAATGTTCGTGAGAAATTGTACTATCGTATTATGATAACGCAAATTAGGTTTCGCATCGCAAAGTTGCAGTATTTCGCCTGTAAAATGCAGTAGGTATATATACCTACAGTGACTGTGAAGTGTGAAGAAAAAGTGATTTAGTGATTAAAACGTGTGTGAAAACGTCCAAATAGTGTTTAATTAGTGTGGTGATTAGATTGTTCAAATATCTACACCAAAAAACCAAGTGGTTTTGTGTTTTTTTTCGTCCAACCGCGGCTGGTAAAATTAGTTACCAGATGTAAACAAACAGTGAGTATCTAGTTAATAATTAAGTTTTTGATATGATGCTAATGAGATATTAATGAGATTGTGGTTTTGTTGGAAAGGAAATATTATCTAGTTTATTTTGATATAAAAAATAAATAAATAAAAAGTTAATAGTTTTTGAGCAAATTAATATTTTAATAGCACAATATCCGTTTTTATCACTGGTTTTCAAGTTCTACATTATTTTTTGAGTATCAAATTATAATTGTATAATATCTTGATTTTTGGTTTAATAGTTTCCTTATCTATTCTGCTATTCACTGTACATTTTATATAGCTATAACTCTTGTAGTTTGCGATCGTCAAGTGTTTTTATATACGTGGCAAATTACATGCAAATATTTCGCGAGCATGCGTGGTCAGCATTGACCTAACGCTGTCAGCACAAGTGAGAGGATAGATAAAATACACAAAATAATATTTAACAACAATAATATACTAATACATATTTTAAACCATAAGAGACTAAAACTATACACGCAACGTTGTCGGCGTCGTGTTTCGCTGCGTGGTGTCGCGTAACCGCCCTCGGAAACGTCGATATACGACACCCTTCGGCTAAAAGTCCTCCTTCATGCAGGTCTGTAGATGTTGGGTTCGTACCACGAAAGACTTAAAGTTGATGTTGTGGGGCGATTCCAACCTTTCGACCTTGATAGTCCAGTTGGTCTTCACTTTCAAATACTGCACCGAAGCGACAGTGATGCAGACGCGGAAAGTACAGCTGCGTCGTAGGCACAGCAGGACGCAGCAGCATGTTCGGTCCATTCAGTGCGGTACCGCACAGGTTACGAGAACAGGGCTTCTTCTTCTTCTTCCTCCTTTCTACTTGAATGAAGCCCTCATCATCAACTTGGCTCGTTCTTGGCACGGAGCAACGGACCGCAGCCAGGGCAGGTTGAGCACCCATTTTCAATTTTTCCCCTTTCCTATTTTGTCGCTTAGGTTGCGACGCATCAGTATTACCGCTGGTGACAATAGCATCATAGGCATGTTTTGGGGTCGACGTACCTACCCGTGACGTTTCCGCAGCCAGTGTTGTGGCGCGGGCGACGACGGCAGCGGGCGGCTCTTGCTCAGCGTTATCGGCAGCTGGTGACGCACTTGTGTTCGCTGATTCAAAACTGCCGATGGTTGCACTTTGCGCCCCTCGACGTGTGTTCACCTTTGAGGCCTCAGGTGACCCAATTTCCGAACAGACGTTGCGCAATAATGCTATTTCCGCACGTAGTTCGGTATTGGTTTTTTCTGAAATCTCCATCCTGGACTGCACCTTGGTCATCTCCGCTTTCAAGGAAGTGATGTTCTTTAGCAGCCGTGTAACGTCGACGTGATCGAAAGTGACGGGAAGCAGTTTACTTAACTCCTTCGCCACGAAATCTGACACGTCGTGCGCGTCAGTAAGTATCGAGGATATCCTGAAGACTCTTCTCGGTTCCATCTCTGCGCCGAGTCTCTTGGAAAACTGGACCAGATGCCCATCTGGTCCAGTTTTCCAAGAGACTGGAACAGCAAGAGTTTTTCGCTGCTGATGTCGTCCTCCTTGAAATTGGACCGGCAAATCTGCAGGATGCTCACCTCGTCCATGTAGTCGATGGCATGGACTAGGAATGCCAGCAATTCATTTACTACAAGTTGTTTTGAACTCATTGTTAACGGGCAGCGGCAATGGCCGTATATAAGCACTTATCGCTGCACTTATCATTTATCATATTCATTATCATTAGTATAATGGAATTTATAAAAATAGACCGCATGACGTAACTTTATTTTGTTGCTTCAAATATTATGTAGTTTTATTATACAGGGTGGCCGAAATATTGACGTCCAAAAAAATAATTTAGGTCGTCCACTCTTCAACCTTACTACTGAGGGTATCAGGGTGAACAGTGGGATCATTCCCACTAGTTCTACTACACAGTTCTACGGTAGTACCCACTAGTACTATACTTTTTTCCCCACTGGCAGACCGTCAGTAAACTCGTTAGTACCTACGTGTTAAACCTTTTTTTCAGTATTTTTTACATACGAAGTATCTATTTGGGTACTATGCTTCGGTATTGGGTATATACAATAACAACGCGTAGGTTTTAAAATCTGTTGTAACCAAAATTCGTTACCTACAAAGTTAGTTTGATCTCGATATTCGCAATTTTCTCATACGAGGGCGGTACTAAAAATAAATTGTACTTTATTACACCATTTTATTGGAGCGTTATATCAAATCCATATTTTTATTGGATTCGCTGCTATTTTATTACATTTATAATTTCATTAAAATAAGTTTATTGGTGTACCTACATCATCATCATCATCAGCCTATTAATGTTCCTACTGCTGGGACACAGGCCTCCTCTCTATGTGAGGGATTGGGCTATAATCCACCACGCAGGCCCAGTGCGGATTGGTAGATGTCACATGTCTTCGAATTTTTGGTTCTAGCTTTCAATGTACATACAGTACATTGAAATTTGATTTGCGACTGCACAAATAAGGCTGTACTGAGTTATACTCATTGGAATCATCAATACAATCTTCTAAGTTACCTAAACGGCACCCTATTTCTTCTCCTAAAATTTTTTGTCCGAAATCCATAACACGTTTGCTATAACCTTCTGTAACCATAATGTTCAAAATCCCGAAATTTTGTTTTACATAATTAACTTTACTTCTAAAACTATTCTGTCATAATATCGAATACTATAATAATTTAATCTCCTAATTTTACATGACGTAAAGTTTTATGTCCTTAGTATTGTATTATATAATGTGGATTTTTCCGAATGTTCATTTATGAATTGCTAAAAGTTAGGTTTTAGTGACAGAAACGAATTGCTGTAAATTCGACTCTACGCAGTCAGGGGTAGGGCAAACCCCTAGAGCGTAACTTAAAATTGCGTAGGCGCGGAGGGGCGAGGCGGCCCGCGAGTTGAGGAGCAGGTGGACACTCGCCGCCGCTGCTGAGGCTGGCCGGCGCAGCCGCGAGCGTTAAACACATCTACGACGATAAGCTCGCGTGGGACCGCCGGAGCCCCGCAGCGCCAGAGCCGTGACACGAACCATGCCTGCTGCATGTTGCTTGTTCGCTTGCATGCTGCATGCTTGCTGAATGCTTGCTGCATGCTTGCCGCATGCTAGTTGCATGCTTGCTAAATGCTTTCTGCATGCTTGCTGCGTACTAGTTGCATGCTTGCTGCATGCATGGTGTATGTTGGTTGGCATGATTCTTACAGGGAAATAAAATCCACATAATGTTCTTCTTGTTTTTCAACTGTTTTATAATGATTGCTTTGATTGATTGATTTTCTGCCTTTTAGTGACTATCAATATGAAATGTATTTCAAGAGAAAATTCGAACTGTGAACTTTTTAATTCTTACAAATTTTATTAGAGCAATATTGTATAAAAATGTGTTGTGTTGAGAGAAGTTCATAGCAAAAGCTTAGTAATACTTTGTCTTAAAAATATTATTAGGATCAAAATATTAAATAATTTGAATTTAGGATTTATAACTATTAATGTCTTTTGTATATTATTGAATGTACTATTTATGACAAATGGGTTTAGGGCATATTGTATTTAGGGATTTCAATTTTATGGCATGTGATATTATGTGATATAAAGTTCGGGAAAGTTATCATTCGGACAAATGATGATTAGGACAAAAAAAATTATAGCACTTTAGATTATGGATAAAAATATACACGTTAGGTAACACGATAGAGAACCTTAATAAACCCCTAAAATTTATTGACTTTTTCATGAAATAGTCATTCAATGGGATAAACTTTAAGGGGTTGTGTTGATGATTTTAATGATTATAATTCTTTAAATACATAACTTTTACTGGGCCCAATAATAAAAGCCGTTCCGGTCGATCTTTAGGTTAAGCCGTGCTTGCCTAGGATGGTATGTGGATGGGCGCCATCTTGGATGTTCATTTTGACCTCATTTTTATTAACAGCGACCGCAAAAACCTCGAAAACGACACCCATGAAGAGAAAACTAAAAATTTTAGTCGGCGCCATCTTAGATTTTCATTTTGACCTCATTTTCATTATCAGCGACCCCAAAAACCTCGAAAACGACACTCATAAAGAAAAAACTGAAAATTTTCGTCGGCGCCATTTTGGATTTTCATTTTGACCTCATTTTCATTATCAGCGACCCCATAAACCTGGAAAACGACACCCATGAAGAAAAATTGAAAATTTTTGTCGGCGCCATCTTGGATTTTCATTTTGACCTCATTTTCATTATCAGCGACCCCATAAACCTCGAAAACGACACCCATGAAGGAAAAACTAAAAAAATTCGTAGGCGGTTTATTGGATTTTAATTTTGAACTCATTTTCATTATCACCAACCCCAAAAACCACGAAAACGACACCCATGAAGAAATATATAATAACAATAATATTATTAATTATTATAATAATACGCGCCAATAACCCCCAGGAATCATTATTTCAATCAACATACACCCTAGCACTGGCCTGCAAATTGCAAAAAACGTAAGGAAATTGGAATTTCGCGGGCTAAAGAACATCTACCTTGAATTCTGGCCTTGTGTTGTAGCAGCCAATCACAGCCCAGCTACACTCGCAGGAGTTACCGCCCTAAAATTACTGCAATCTATACATGTGTGCAGTTCATACACACGAAAATAAGCACCAATGTGCCAATGTGTGCGTAAAATTATCAATGGATTTAAGGCTAGTCGAGTGTTTGCCTGTCCGGTGGAGCTCCAACCTTTGTAGTAACTTCCAGTAAAGTGTTAGTTACGTGACACGGGAGCGACAAATTGCTATAAGTATTCTAACAGGAGTTTGAACTTTTTTTTATATATATTGTACATAATGTGTTATTTTATTACATAGTTAGTTCGTTATAATGAATGCCCAGTTGGTAGGGTAGGCTTTGCCTAATTGCCTCTTAGGAGCGCACGCCCATGGTATTCAGCTACAGCCGGTAAGACTGGAAGCCGACCCCAACATAGTTTGGAAAAGGCTAGGCAGATGGTGGACCTACAGTACGATAGAGTTAAATAATAATAGTATTATTATCAAATAACTAAAATTGAAGTTTCTGTTTGTATTATCTAAATAACAGCCGATTTTTACTGGCAGATAGCTGATGTTATAATAAGGTCTAACTTATGCTACTTTTATGTTTGAATAAAGATTACGGTTCCGTTCAAAAAATTAAAACCCTTGAAATTGGTACCTAACAAAATCCGATTCAAAAAGGGAAGTGATATTTTTATAATAATTTCACGCGAGGAAAATTGCAGATCACCTCTAGTGATTCCTGAAAAGAAGTACCTCCAAACCTTATTTTTCTTAGTTCCCAAGCTCCTGCGAAAACCACTGAAGCTTTAAGTTAGCTTGAAGACGAGGTTTTTCAAAAAGGTACTTATGTAGGTACGTTGAGTACAATAGGCTATTACCTACTATGAATATTCAGTACCTATAACTTGGCTTATGTAGGGACGTAACGTTATTTTACGCTTGTTCTTAACCTAACGTCTTGAATACCATAAAGGTGCAAGTTGGCAGTGGGCGACACGAAGCCTCCGCAGACGACGTGTCGCAGCGACTACAAAGCAACTAGGTACTGGTTTCTATGTATTTCTATGAAATTCCCTCCGAAGCAAGCGACATGAAGCTAGCGACGCGTCATCAAGCGGCAGACGCAAGTGTCGCCCGACCGCAGATCAGTAGTGTCGTTGACGTCGAAATGCCGGGTTCGAAATCATGACTGACAGAGAGCGACGTGTCGCAGCGACATGAAGCGACGACACGTCGTCTGCGGCGGCTTCGTGTCGCCCGCTGCCAACTTGCACCTTAAAACATTTCTCCAGCCACCAAATAGAAGGTTAAAAATCGGCTTAATAATAACTCAATTTCGTTGAAGGACACGTCCGTGCCACATCAAAAATACAATAGTACGACATCTCAGAAATTGGGATATTGTCGAAGGCTATTCTGACATTCGGATTCTGACATTGATTTATTATGCAAAATAAAGGCAAGACCGATCGTTCGGCTGTCCGGCCTTATTGCAGATGTGGACGGTATTGTTACAAGGGCGAAACACGACACGTTTAGTTCTTGTAGCGAATTTGTGATAAACATAATCAACGTATTTATGTAACATCTTCAACACACCCAGTAGTGTACCTAGGAAACCGTTTTTGTTTTGATAAAGGCTAGTTATAGTACCTACGGTCGAACAAGCTATTTGGTTTACATCTTATTATGAAATTTGTGGGTTAAACTGTAAACCAAATAGCTTGTTCGACCGTACATTACTGCAGCGGCCAGCAACAGAGGCATTGATGGACGAAAGTTCGCCTCCCCCACATACGTAATTCCATCAATGCCTAGTTGATGTGGTCAAGGCTTGTATAGCAATATGGAAATTAAAATTATTACATAACATACCTACATAACATCACGCCTGTAATCCTCGAAGGGTTAGGCCGAGGTGTACCCATTAGTACACCCACATTTCGCCAGTTATTGTTATGTCCCATTTAATGGGTGCTATCGCGCATGAATTCGCCGCTAGACGCGTTCGTGTAGAGTAAGGTCTTCCGAAATGTCAGATGTCATTCCGTGTTGGCGCGATGCGTGCTTTATTATCACGTATATAAACTAATACTCACGATTGTGTTCTAGAATTCCTAATTGATTGATTTGATTGATTGATTGATTTTGAATTGATTGAGACTTGAAGATTTTAAGTAGCAACTTAGGATATTATTTGTTAGTAGGTACTTGGAGGTAGAATGATTTTTAAATGTTCTATGCGTGCTAATTTTAAGGAGAATATTTTAAATTAAGGGTGTAAAACACCTCTTAACGAAGCCGAAAGACATTTGTTCTCCTCGTCATTGCGATCATTTTTTTGTTCTACACCATACCTGGGAACCTTCTAGTTACGGAGATATTGGAGGTCAAATTTCCAACTTTTTGACAAGTTTTCTTTAAATCCAAGTTTTTATTGTGTGATTTTTACTTTTAACACCTCCACGACCCCCACACTATTCAATCCATCCATCAGCACAATGTTTTGAGTGCGTTACATAGAGTTCTACCACAAAATATGATTTTTCACCTCAAAAAAAAAAAGTCGTTTCCCAGCAATAATTTTTGCGCCTCTCACAAGCGTCGTCTGCGCTCCGTTGTACCCCCAACCGCGGCCAACCGCGGAGGTCCGCGAAAATTTGCACGTAATTTGACACTTTTTATAAAAACACTTGTCGATCGCAAACTACAAGAGTTATAGCTCTATAAAATTTACAGTGAATAGCAGAATAGATAAGAAAACTATTAAACTAAATATCAAGACTTACAATTATAATTTGATATTCCAAACATAATGTAGAACTTGAAAAACAGCGATAAAAACGGATATGTTGCTATTAAAATATTAATTTTATCAAAAACTATTAACATTTTTACAATTTTTTATTATTTTAAAATAAACTAGATTATATTACCTTTCTAATAAGACCACAATCTCATTAATATCTTATTAGCATCATATCAAAACATTCATTACAACCTAGATACTCACTGTTTGTTTACATCTGGGTGATCCGACGACTCAGCTGCGGTCGGTTGAAAAAAAACACAAAATCACTTGTTTTTTTGGTGTAAATAGTTAAACTATCTAATCACCACACTAATTAAACACTCACTGTAAGCTTTCACACACATTTTAATCACTAAATCACGTATTTCTTCACACTTCACAATCACTATAGGTATTTATACCTACGCGTTTTCACAGGCGAAATACTGCAACTTTGCGATTCGAAACCTAATTTACGTTATCATAACACGATAGTACAACTTCTCACGAACATTTAAAGGTATAACACTATATTACAATAACAAATCCGTAGCTCGCAATCACTTGAAATGTGACGCTAACGATAACACGATGACGCAAGAAATGGCGCGGAGTGTTGACGCAACTTTGTTTATATTATTTGACAACTTGTCAATGGAATAGAGCTGGGACTTTTGGTGAGTCGTTCGGAAATGTTATAGAAATTGGAAATAAACCCTAAAACAGACTGACAACACACGTTTTATTCGTTTTTTTTTTTTAAATATCTTCAAACAGACGCTTGCAACAAAAGGCGTTTAGCGCTGTCAACTGAAGAACACCTCGCGCAACAGGTGTGGTTTAGCGCTGTCCAGAGGGTAGTTACTTAGTTTGATGTACAGAATGCTTGGTTAACGGCTTCGTGATAAGGTCTTTTACACCCTGTATGTACTTGAAATTTACACTATGTTGTAATAAAATAAACTTTTTATGACGTTATTGGTATTTTAAAATATAAAATAGAATTATTGACCAGACCTTACTCGACAGTAGCGCCATCTGGTGAGCTCAAAAACGATAGCCCCCATTGCGAACAACCGGGCACAAATCCAGACCCCGTGGCTGCTACTGAGAAATTCCTGATGGAAAAACCACTATAACACTTTGCCCCGGGAATCGAATCCAGGACCTCACGCTCAGCAGTCGCGTTTGCAACCACTAGACCAAAACGATTACTTGTCGAGAAACTAGAAAGTACTAACATGAGCAATTATTCGCAGCAGTTTTGATCATATTTAATATCACAAGTGCAGAAGTTTCTACTAAAGAACATCAAACAATTAAGTAAGTAAATCCTTATTAGATATCTAAAGGGTGTACGAGACCTCTCAACGAAGCCGAAAGGCACTTGTTCTCCCCGTCATTGCGATCATTTTTTTTGTTCTACACCATACCTGGGAACCTTCTAGTTCTGTTATTGGGGGTCAAAGTTCCAACATTTGGACAAGTTTTTTTTAATGCAAGTTTTTAATGTTAGATTTTTACTTTAGACACCTCCACGACCCCCGTACTATTCAATCCATCCATCAGCACAATGTTTTGAGTGCGTTACATTGAGTTCTACCGTTGCTAATTGTTGATCGAAGGTTCTACCACAAAACATGATTTTTCACCCAAAAAAAAAAGTTTCCCAGCAATAATTTTTGCGTAAAGTTACTTAGTTTCATGTACAGAATGCTTGGTTCACGACTTCGTGATGAGCTGTATATTGTTATTAGTTCTGATAAAATTCAAGTCGTGCAAATAAAACAGTGTAATCTAATTAAATTCCTTATGTCTAGTCTAAGAGCCACATCTGTGCGTAGGTACCTACATAGTCCTCTGCAAACAGTCCATTGATTAAATCGTACAAATGTCTGGGAACTATGTTTATTTTAACTACTAGGCTACTTAGGTCTTTTTTCAAACCTTTGCAATACGTACTAATTAATTCAAGGAAATAAGTAAAAGATTATCAGCATCCATTGTAGGTAACTGCTTTTTCCTGTTTCTAACTAAAGTGTTTTTTTTTTAAATAAAAATATGCTTCGGATATTACAAATAAAATTCTGTCGCCTTGTTCCTTTGATACCCAACATCAGATCTAACCTTTCAAAACATCAAAAGCCAGCACAATATAAAAAGCAACAAAAGTGTGTAACATGGTTAACGCGACGTGAGCGTGCGTCTATACAATTTGAAATAAGGCAGTGGAAGGGACAGGACATGTCAATTTGTCCGCGTCAGTGTCGCGCCCGGTCAAATAGGTGGTGGGCCCTGGCGGGCGGCGACAGTCAGCCACATACACAAACACAATTATACAAACGAGCCGGGTACGTTCCGGAACGAGAACACCACCTAGCAGAAATTCGAGAGAGCAAAATTTTTTACCTACGAGCGAACATTTTAAATTGCATTCTACTTTTTGCTTGTTTACTCCACCAAGCTGAATGCACAGCTCGCGGTTTTGTGTCTACGAATTACGAGTATTGTACTGTATACCGCGAATCGGGGTCGTTTCGTTAGTCGAGCACTTATTTGTTGATAGATCGTTGCAAATGAAATAAACAATTTTGTTAGACTGCCATAATCATTCAGCCTTTTACACGTGAAACTTACGTAGCAATTTTATCTCTCATAAATATTTACGGCTCCGAAAGGCATATAAAATTCTTTCTACCATATTATTCGCGTTCTTAGTAAGTTGGCGCCAGGTGGGGCAACTATTGTGAGTGACCTCCGCCGAGCAGGTGCGAGGAACGACGATCCTCCCTAAAAGCTGGATTACTCTTGAAATGGACGCGACAGTTGACTTACAATGGAACTGCTACAAGTGGGGTCTTTGGATACTGAATGTGCGAACAATTCAAATGTGTACGCAGAGTTCTATTCAATAGGGGTAGCTGACAGTAACAGTTAGTACAAATATGAGACCTGTGTTAAAAGGGAACGTCTAGGTACACATTCAATAGCTACACCTACTTATTTAACGATTCGTTTCTGACTAGTATCTGTTTAACAATTCAGAGCAAGTTAAAATCTAAGTTTCGGGGCTCTGAAACAGATATTTTAATATCTGATTCCTACTAATGTGAGTACCTACGAGTACTACTAAATCTTTCAACCACCTTAAAATGAAGTGACACGAAATCTGTTATTACTTTTACACATTTTTCAAAATCTGCGAGTGGTAGGTATTTATTACCATAAAGCTGTGTAAGGGAAAATGTCAACGTAAGATGGTGTGATGGAGTGCTTTTAATTTATTCGTCTCTTTATTCGGTATCGCCAAATTCAATGTATATTGGTATTCAGCCACAAAATTCCTCGTGAATATTCATTTGTCGTAATAAGAAGAGCTGTTGGGCCTAAATAAAAATCACCAAGTTTAAACTGTCACAGAAGTTAAGTCTCACTTTGTGAAAACAAGTACGCCTCAAGTCACCTTTAGTGGTGAGTAATACAGTTTTATGTTAATTGTATTTAATTCCCTTTTTATGTACAGTGTTTATTCGCTGAGCTCCAAACCTTCGTTCAATTTATCTTAATTTTCGGTTTATAATCAAAAATAATTTAATTACTTACTCATTATCCTAATGGATATTTAATAAGACAAGTATCAAATACTAACAAGGCTGAAAGTCAGTCGGTTTAACGTGACCGCAATATGTCACTGGCTGTATGCTAATACTCGTATATATTCTCGTAGGGTCATAGTAGGAGATATTTTAAGCCGTAACGTGGAACCCTGAACGCGGCTCTTAAATCTTACTTGACCGATTTTTAGAAAGATTTATTGGAGAGTGAGGCAGAAATAGATGCCTTCAGGAGCTCTCTGTAATTTCTCACGTAATGCCTGGCAAGCAGGCTAAGTAACAAATGAGGTCACATAATTTTATTAGTTCGAGCTGTCATAATAGCTGCTCGGTGGCGTCAGTTACCAACCGCGTAATTTTCATAATATGCAAATGGACTTTCTGTTTAAATGCTTTTGTACATGGTAGTGTAGGAATCTATGAATATTACAGCGCGTTATTCTTGCGTACATTTTAACACAATTAATCATGCTGAAATTATAATGTTGTACGTTACATTTACGATAAATGGATTACATTTACTGTGGAGCATGTTACCTTATTAATTTATTGTGGCTACATGTGTTTTATCGTGAGGAAACCGGCATGTCCTAGAACCAAAAAATTCGAAGACATGTGACATCTACCAACCTGCACTGGGCCCGCGTGGTGGATTATAGCCCATTCCCTCCCATAGAGAGGAGGCCTGTGTCCCAGCAGTGGGATCATTAATAGGCTGATGATGATGATGATGATGACATGTGTTTGTTCTAATGGCCGTATATTTCTCTGACAGGACTTCAGAACATTAAGCTAACGCTCTTACATGAAGGTTGGCATTACGGAATAGCGCTTAGCGCCGGGAGCTTACCTAAGTATTCGGATAATGTCCCTAAATATGTAATAACACCGTCTTGAATGGTCTTTCTTCATAGTAAATATGCTCAAAATATTTTACCGCACATTAGTATACGAGCCGGATAATTGACTAAATATTGACCCGGGTTCCGATCAAATATAATTATAGATTGCTACTTTGGAAGCTAGCTAGCTTACCGGTTTTAGCATAACGTCCCTGAAGAGTAAGGCAGAGGTGTACAGATCTAATGATACATCCACATTTTGTAATAGGGGGCGAACCTATTGGGATTAACCATTGCACAGACTCCGTGGCTGCTACTGAGAAATTCTTGATGGTAAAACCCAATAACACTTTGCCCGACCCGGGAATCCAACACGGGACCTCATGACAGTAGTCGCGCTTGCGACTAAAAGACAAACGAAGCAATCTGGTTTTAAGTATATGAGTAATCAGCCTTAAAAATTATGCATCTCAGCCTTCAACGTTACATACCATTGCTGGAATACAGGCTTCTCTGTAGGAGGTAGTGTTGTCGAATGTTATTTATTTCTTCACGTTTTTGGTTTTAAAAGGTAATTCGTTATTACCATCCATCCATCTGCCTAGCTTTTTCCCAACTATGTTGGAGTCGGCTTCCAGTCTAACCCGATTCCGCTAAGTACCAGTATTTTACATGGAGGGACTGCCTATCTGACCTCCACAACCCAGTTAGTACTGAGTAATACAATGATGACTTCCTGTAACGACTGTCAAAGATCTACAAATGACAGCCGGGACCAACGGCTTAACGTGCTTTCCGAGGCGCGAAGGAAACTCGGTATGTAATGGGTGGTCACCCATCCATGGACCAACCTAGGTAAGCACGGCGGCTTACCCATGTTGATAGACCCCAGCGGTTGTTATTATTTAGCCACGAGCTCCTCGTTATTTATTTTGTCGTAAGTAATTCGTTAGTACCAAGGCATTGATTAATCACATTTTGTTATTTTATTATACAGGAAAATAGCTTGACTGTTGGAAACGGAACTAATAAAAGTCTAGACAGATAATTTCCGTTTATTGAAACACGATAGGACTTCCTAGAGCCGTGCCATGTTGATAAATTAAATTCGTCTGTCAGGATCAGCAGTCCTGATTGAATTACTTGAATGTACATGTTACCGACGTTGTGGATATCGGATTACCGGCGGGGTTCTGACTATAGAGAAAGAATTTGTGTTTTATTACAACTAAAAAACCCGAATACTGAAAAATCACGCTCTTATTAAAATGAAATCGGTTAAAATGTAGCCTATGTCACCTGGGCCTTAATACCGAATCGATTGACACCTTATTCATCAAAATCGGATGAATAGTTTAGGCGCTACGGTGGATCATATGTAAATACATACATACGCACTCACATACATACATACATAGACTGCTAAAATCATAACCCTTCCTGTTGGCTTCGCCGTAGTCGGGTAAAAAAGCACTGCCCACAACCTGTAATATTGGTTATTGGAATTCAAGTTATCATTTACATAGAGGGTGTAAAAGGGCCCATCACGAATCCGCCAACCAAGCATTATGCACATCAAACTAAGTAACACAGTTCAAATATTGTTGTGGTGTGAAAAATCACGGTTTACGGTAGCGTAGCGCTCAATGTAACGCACTCAAAACATTGTGCTGATGGATGTATTCAATATTACAGGGGTCCTAGCGAAATTTGTGTTTGTAACAAAAATGTGTGAAAAAGTTGGAACTTTGACTTTCATTAGAGATCTTGAACGTTAAAGCTCCAACTTTTTCAGATCAGTTACGGAGAGAGAGAGAGATAAAACGCACACTATGTAGGCAAGCATATTATAAGTTGGGGGATTACATTGATGATAAAAGTGCTTGGCTAAATGCTGGTTCTGCTCCACAATCATAGGGGCAAACTAATTGATTGTACTGGTCGGGCATTATTTGAGTCTATCGATACGCAAAGAAGAAGAAGAATTGATTCCTATGTTGATGTATTGTGGAAGCTGCAGAAGATTGTAGAAGATTGTAAAAATATACTTGCTGGAATCTACACAATGTAGATTCCAGTTCTTAGTATTATATAATTGCATAGCACATGTGTGAGTACTTTGTATTGTTCAGCCACCATTTACATTTAGTTATCTTTCATTGACTTGAATATGCATTGGTGGCTGAGAGAATGTCATTCTCACTCAAATGTCTCGCTGATGGTGGCCCTTTATCGTGATCCTTGACTTTTTCTAGTAATAAAAAATAATAATAATAAAAATCTTTATTTCCAGTTTACAATTCCAATGTCACTACATGCCTCAGCAATATATTATTTGAGAATTAAAAAACGATTCATAATGTATTACCTACGCAGAGAAATTAAGGAAAGAGCAATGACCTTTAATTCTTACTTATCTGGCGGAGACTATAGTTGATTGATAATGATCGATGTTGACAGAGAAGTAAAAATAGGGTTACCTTTGTATGAAAGTAATGTGTCGTGTATGATTTATGGTTATTTGTAAATGTTAGCACTATTCATATTATTAAAGATCTTTATTTTCTGACTTTTGTCTTGGCCAATAGTGGGATTTTGTCGACATTAGTGTAGGTACAGGAAACGTATTATTTATTAAGTTAAACTTTATGCACAATCGAAAAATATTTAATTTTATTTCTTTCTGCAGCTATGTAATGTTCCGTGTTCTGTTTCGATTTGTTTTTTTTTAACTGTCGCCACGGATATCGTGATCAGTGGGTAACACAATAACGAGTGAAACGGATAACGGTATCAGTGGATACAACTCGCCGTGATCCGTGACTAACGTGATCTGATACTGTGATCGGTGAACTCTTTGACGGTTCTCGATACAATTTACGTCACGGAAAAAAATATTGATTAAATATAAATCAGATTTAAGTGGTTTCTTACTGGACGATATAAATAATTATGTTGTCAATAGTCGATGTAATTAAAGCGTCTGCAGGATACACAAAACCAATGCGTTCTGGAGAAGAATTATTACGGAGTGAAGGTTTGTGAATTGATCAATTACTTTTATATCCATTTGTATCTTTCCTAATCCATACTATGAATAGGTACTATACATGTTAAAGTATTTAACTCTGGCTGTCTGTAACAATTTTACAACTAGTTATTAGATAATGTCAAGTACCTAGATAAGTAAGTACTAACATTTTTATGCATGATAGTAAATGGTCAGCAATTTTGACTCTTTTTCAGAATCGAGGAGGCAGATCTGGAGGATCTGAGTAGTACGGATATTGAGAAACAATGGGGTACACTTAAAACTACAGCATTGAGGAATACGAGGCAAAATAATTGTCAGAAATGTGTCATGTGATAGGACAAACGGACATCTATATTAAAACAATGCCAGAAGTCACTGAAGAGATGGAACGTCGTTGGAGAATGAAATGAATGCAAAGTAAATATTTATACAGCAACAGAGGATACGGCACCTATCTGAAAACATCAATTTGATGAAACTATATTGGCAGATTAAAAGTACAGTTACAAACTAGAATGACATTTTTTCTTCATAATTCTGTCTTTTGGAAACAAATGAAAACTTATTCGCGAATCTCCGTAAGTACTACATTGAGGAACGCATAGAGATGGGCCTATACCCGGTAAAAATCCAGACTTTGGGTAAATACCCATTTATACCCATTTTTACCTTCCCATTTTTAATTTATACCTACCGGGTAAAAATTAAGATCGGTTTAATTTTTTTATTTTTTTTTTCGAAATGGCATCTCGCAGTTCAACCTAGAGGGGTTGTCGTCTGCTTAACCGGACAATCCTGTGGGTGCCTTAAGTGTAAGGCCTCAAGCCAGGGCATAAAAAACTTATAAACTAAACGACTACACACTAAGGGCACCCCCTGCGGGGTACGGGCCTCGGCTTAGGGCGTCGCTGGGAGAGGACAGCAAGGGGACAGGCTGGATCTGAGTGGTGTCATTGATTAGGCAGGCTCAGCAACGCGGGCTGGCACGAGCAAGGGACGGGGAGGGTTCGTATCGGGGCGTCGCGACGGGCCTCGACGGCGAGTACGGAATGACGGCGGTTTGCGTCTGTGCTTTCTAAGCGTGCTAGTTTCCTTCCTGCTCTCCTGGAGGAGGGTCATAGCGTCATCGGGATCGACTAAAGTATGCCTTGGGCGGCGGATCTGACTAAGGAGTTTAATTTAAACTAATTATTGTATTTTATAATAGATACTTTGACATACGGAATTTTATAATTTATTTTATTTAAGACCGTCGTCGGCAAAACATACGCGGACATTGTTTTCTCATTAGAACAAGAGAAGAGTATAGCACTCACTGTAACTGTCCAATGAGGGATGACGTGGAGGGGAGAGTGCATTTCGTCTACTAGCTTCGCTTCGTTTCTGTTTTCGTGTGTCTAACTTCTGAGAACTATACTTTTAGCATTTATATTCAGTTTTTTTCAACAGAATTGAGTGAATGAGTGTGAAGTTTTGTTCATTTAGTATGTATAAAAGATGGTAAGCCAATTTAATTAAAGTACAATATTATATTGTAGATATATCAAATATAGAACGCACACCGCCTGCTATATAGTACCTGTCAACGACATTCACGAAATAGTGTATATCACTTTACTTTAAATAATATATCTATTACATATACTTTTTTGGGCTTACAAGTCTAGATAAACTTGGCCCACTCGGTATTTTCTAACGTTTATTTTTATTATATTAATGTGTTTTATTCTATTACTTCATTAAATTCACTATTTTTTGTTTTGACAATGGGAAAGGCAGAAAGAAAGGAGCTGAAATTTAGAAACACTATCGTGTGGATCCTGATAAATCAGTAATTTGCAAGTATTATGATCATAAATATAAAGTAGCAAGCGTCAACAAAATGGGAGGTAATTTAGTCAAATGTGTTGTGTCTACCTGTTGTTAAAAATGAGGTGAAGAATCAACCTGACGTAAATATCACCAATACTACTAACGCTCCTGTTTTAGCAACGACATCCTCGCAACTAGCGCCCCATATTTTTTCGCTGGATTCAGAAAATAGTAATCACAGTCTGAATCAGCCATCATCGACATCACAAAGCCACAAAGGTAATCAACGGAAGAGGAAGACATCGAAAGGCGGACAGTAAAATTAGCAAAGGCAGTAGTTGATTTCTGGATCACTTTTGAGCCTGATGGAACATACATTGTGGATCTATCCACAGAGGTAATTGAAATAATAGTCGCAGATCTATAAAAATGTCTACATTTTTATAGATCTGCGACTATTATTTCAATTACCATCATGGAAGAACTTATCAACTACGCTTCTGGATAAAGTGTACACTGAAATAAACGGGGCAGTAAGGGAAACTACCTTAACCGTTGCAGCTACACGAAAATATCAATCTAATATACTTCAACAATCTATTATATTTGTTTTAATTCTAAACAGTTTATTTGAAAGGGGGTTTTTCAAAGTAGCGGCCACGCATAATACGTATATCAATCACATACAAATACACTTTTATGCGTGTTTAATCAAATCAAAGTTGTGCTGAAGATGCCATCAGTGAATGGACTTAAACTATGATAGCTCATATCTCGGAAACGTGACACTATAGAACATTTTGCTTGATTTAAAACTTGTTTTTATTGATACCAGCTATCGATAAATATATTAGGTCTTATGCCCGGCCGCTAAATTGAAAAAAAAAAAAATATAAATGGCGGTAGTTAATCCGGCCACGCTTCATAAAAAAATCTTCCAAGCCCTTTATGTTGACCAAAGATTTAAAAGATACATATTTAACTTCGTTTTATTTAAAATCAATATTATATCTTCAATGATCAAGGTAAAAATTAACATGGTAGATCGTAGTATTGATGACGAAGCCAATTACATTATATAAAGACAATATACATTTCATGGCGAAGCCATTTAAATAATATAAAGACAGTACTTATTTTTTACCCAGTATTTATTAATTATACCCGGTAAAAAAGGGTATTTTTTCTTTTTTACCTTTTTTCCCTTTCCTTCCAATTTTTACCTTCCCATTTTTTACCCACGCGCCCATCTCTAGGAACGCAACAATATTTCGTATTTCTGCTTTTATTAGCAAGAGGGTTTTGTATGTAATCGTGATCCATCTGATTATGTCTAAACTTAACCTCACCTTAACCACAATACAATTTATACTGTGTCTTAACCACAACTCTAAAGCAATGTGTCGTTCTTAGACAACTTCTAAATTTTTGCCGCTAGAGGCGCGCGGATAATCTTTGCAACGCCAATACAACCGACAAGAATTTAAACGAAGTAAGAACCGTCAAAGAAAGCAAAGGTATCAATGATATTATAGTAAACAGATATGTTGTGAGCGCGCATCGTAAAGACTCGAAAACGGGCCAACTGGGTCGTATTGCCTTTATTCTGCGTCACTGCGTGTAGTGTAGTGTAGTGTGAGCTGCCGCTGCCGCGCGCACTTTTCTCGGTTGATTTGTAGGTGTATAACATATCTGTTTATTAGAATATCATTAAAAGGTATGAATTTTGACAGTTCTAACTTCAAGCAATTACTAAACTACAGAATAAATATCCGTGTCTCTCTACCATTTTACTATCGGTAAAAAAATATGATATGCCCTAATCAAGGTCATTGTCGCCGAGTGCCAAATATTCAAATCCGGTCAGCCGGCCGGGCGGCGCGGCGCGCGTCTCGCGTCTTGAAGAAGTTACAGAAAGTCAGATATATTATACTTTCGCATTAGTATGGAGTATGGTTTGATGAAGTTGGTTTCTTTACTGGACGATGAAGCTATATTAACACTACATATAAATAAAATAAAGTCGCCCGCCGCGTCTGTCCCTATAATGTATGCTTAGATCTTTAAAACTTCGCAACGAATTTTGATGCGGGTGTTTTAGTAGATAGTTCAAGAGGAAGGTTTTAGTAGGTATATAATTTGAGGCGGGTGGGCGAAGCCGCGGGCATCAGGCTAGTAAATTATAATACATATAGTACCAATATACACTGGAAGCCAACTCCAACATACGTAGTTGGGAAAAAGCGTAAGCAGATGACATTAATGATGACACTCATTTTTCTTAATGTAAAATAATAATAAAGTCCCATTATACAATGTACCAGATCAGCATTGAACAATAATTAGTGTTCCTAATTACCTACTCAATTTAAATGACACCATTACGTTAATCTAATAACACACAAGCAATATATCATTTCAGAAGTCAGAATATATAAATCACAGACAACTTTAATATTAATACGTCGCTCGTCTAATACGTTAAATTTACACGAAGATCGATGTATGAAATGTCATAGATGCTTAAATATTTAGATATATGTGTAAGCGGTTAAAGTAATTCTAAAGTTAGAAAGTGAGTTTCAGTACAGTCCTTTTAAATTTATTTTACCTCCGCCCTTTAATCACTGCCAAAATCACAATGATCTTTATGCTTGTAGCAATAAGATTACCTATTATTGTTGTTGTTGTTGTAGGTTTATACCTCTGATCAATCTGACTAAATTATAATGACCTTTATTATTGGCGCGATAAGGTTTGCATTTGGACTGCAATATATTGCTCTTAAGGGGAAAGTGTCAGTGTAGCCCACGAAATTCAAATATTCTTACGTTTTTACGCAATTTGCAGATCAGTGTCAAGTCTCTACATTTGTTTCCGAGTCATGGATGTTTATATTTATCATAATCATCATCATCATAAGCCTATTATAATGTTCCCACAGCTGGGACACAGGCCGCCTCTCTATGAGAGGGAATGGGCTATAATCCACCACGCGGGCCCAGTGCGGATTGGTAGATATCACATGTCGCATGTCACATATCACATGATATCACATGTTTATATGTATAATAAGTATGTATTTACAAAAGAAAAGTAACTATGTAGTATATCAAGTATCTGGTGTCCACGACACAAGCCTCGTTGCTTAGTGTGGCACTAGATGGCGCTGTGTGTAATGTCCAGCGATAATTATTTATTTAAGTTGTATGTTCAATAAAATAATATGATTCGCGGCCGTTACAAATACGGTTTTAGATAGTTATAATAATTAAATTATCAATAAAACCATTTAAGTTCATTTAACCCCATGAATGACTTTTCCATGGATTAAATGAACTTTGAGGATTGTATTGATGATTTTAATTATTATAATTATGCAAGTTCTACATTATACGTGATACGGTCGCGAAACATATTTTGTTCAACATACAGCCTGACACTGACCGGCAAATTGCAAAAAAACGTAAGAAAATTTGAATTCCACTGGCTACCGCTGGCGCTTTCCCCTTAAATCTTGCTATCTTACATTCCACGGTCGGATACACTCGCGGAATGGCCTGAACTGTGCAGTGTTTAAGAATGGAAACTCGAAAATGTGAACTAGAGTTAGAAGTGTCAGGACTTTCTAGACCTTGTCTCTGGTTGTGGTTATTTTAGAGAACTTTTAATAGGAATATAGTGCACATGTTGTTTCTGACTGCGTGCTCAAGTTGGCCGCTGCTGATCCAATTTGGCTAGATAGGGTATAATCGACCTATCTCGGACACAATGGCGAGTGTGGAGCCCCAACACAGTATATGTCACACCTTCTCTCCTTCACGTCATGCACAACTAATGGGGTGTCTAAGGCAAAGTAAATCTCAGATGGCGCCACCATAGTTGGTCTCAATCCGACCAATGAGGTTAATTTGAAATATAAAATGACATTACCACATTTTCAACCAATGACGATGTTTGGGTACCAACTATGCTAGCGCCATTAGTTCCACAGTTAGCCTCCTCATTGCACCTTCCTGCCCAGGACTTGAATGAAGCAAACGAAAGCACTGTCCAGGATTCTACGTACTGGTCGGACAAAATCTGTGTCATCGGTTTAAAAAGAAAAACAAGAAGTGCACATGTCACATGGCTCAACTTGTGTTAAGATATAAATAGAATGTAGATGTTATCTATCGCAATCGTTACTGTTACTGATCGTAGCTACTGGAACTAAAACGCGCAGGTGTAAGTAACCATAGTTTATTTTACAAACATTCACCAAATCGTGAAAACCAAAAAGTCACAAGTCAGTCACAGATTACTGTCAAGTGATATTAGAATTTAGAAGACAATTAAATGTTCCGAAAAGGTGATACTAACAAGTTCGATTCGTAACAGTTACTGATCTCGATGATTATAATTATGTGTCACTCATCTACCGACTAGCATGTAGATTTCTGTTCTGTAAGCAGCAGGATATTTGCAAATTCAAACTATTCGATTTAAATTAACTGTATGTATACAGATCAATATTGAATTCCCTAACGAATCCCCGAACTGTAACTAACAGCTTTCAAAATCCAATTCATTTATTCATCCGCGTTCTCATTTCGTCGTGTCGTTTACACGCCAATATAAAAGTTGCCTTTACACTATTTGATTGGTGGGAAAGCGACCATTAGTCTAGATTGAATCGATTGACCTGAAATCAGCAATTTGGGGCAATTTACATTACAATAGGGTACATTACCTTGTTCTACGTATACACATTACACGTGCATTACAGTTCATAGTTTATTGTTAAAACGTGGGGGAGGCTCAGGAACTCAGAACTTTGTAAGTGCTGTGCATTAAGTTCGTATCGTATATAGTTAGAAACTTTGATACTAGACTTAATAAAGAGATAAAGTTGACAGTGTTGATAAACTGGTGTTTCGGAGTTACGTCCTGTCGAATGTCGGAGGAAATTCAGTTTATGATAGTTGTAGTGCCTCTCTTAGATCGATTGATCATTTTACAGGAAGAACCTACAAGCAATGTTACATACTTACTCGTTGTAACAGTTATCAAATTCTGTGTGTGTCATGCTAGTTACTTTTCTTATTTGTTTGGCAAGTCGCCATCACAGTAATTCTGTATGAATATCCCAAAATGAGACACAACACACGATAATGCGTGTTTGCATAACTCAATCTTTATTACTTATAATTTTTACATATAAGTTATTTTTAAATAGTATATTATGATACAAGTGAGCAAAGTTGCTCATTATACACGAGGGTGTGGGTTGCAGCCCGAGCCGTAGGCGAGGGCGTACATCAGCCGAGTGTCTAGTGAGCAAGTTGCTCCCGAGTTGCATACGCACTTTTTCAACACACTTGCAAGGAAAAAACAAACATGTAAGTATTGCATATTTTACCACACAGCGACAAATGCGATACAAACAAAATATGAAAATTATGAGAAATAACGCGCAAGGTTTTTTTTTTTGCACGGGCCGAGTGTAAGGTGATTGATTACATAATATAGTCATACAGCCTACTTTAAATTTATAATTATAGTGATAAAATGCAAATATTTTATAACAAATTATTGTGAATCATAAATAATTTGATAATAATAAATGTTTTTTCGTCTTAATTATGGACACATTTTATTCCAAAAATGTAAATGGATTTTCAGCGGCATAAAACCTCCTTGTTGTTACAAAAAAAAAACTGTAAGTATGACCCGGTTAAATTGAAAATGCTCTGTTTACTCGCATATAATTTGCAATTAGGCACTAACTTAACTTTGCAGGGATAATTCTATTATGCACTAGTGTGTAATATTATTATGCACGTGTGTGTTATAGTTCGGTTTATGGCCCTAAGAGCGATGTAATAAGGCTCACTTTACGAGCAAGTGTGTTGAAAAATTAATTACATTTCAACAAATCATAAACCAGGAACGGAAAAGACTCTACGACTCTAAGATTCCCAATGAATTGTCAAACAAAAGGTGCAAATCGCTGTAAATACACGCAAACTAACAACACAACAAACCGTCCCTCACTGAAAGCCTAAACAGATCCCAAATAGGTCGACACTCACACAACACAGTAAACAGTTGATCATATACATCCCTACGTACTTGTGACGTGTGACGGTGTTAGGCACATTCGGTGTCATTAGCGACGTGGCTCAGTCTCCTCTATTTACGGCACGACCCAACCCACTACATAAAGAATAGCCCGAACGAACAATGGCTCCATGTATTTAGGAACCACTCGGATTTGTGACGTTTTAGGAACTTTGACCTTTATAGCGTTGAAGTTAAAATTGTGGATTTTATTTGGGTTTAAGTGGTCATAAAAAGTAGGGCATTAGATGTTCAATTACGTTACATTACTTGAATGGCCTGTAATTTAAATGAAGGAGGCGGATTATTCAGAATGAGAACAAACTAGCCTCTAATAACCGTATTTTATAAATGGTTCTCGATTGTCAATCCTCTTTTCTGCGTACATTTTATATACATTATTAATGGAAACATCTGATTCAAACCAGCAATCCTAAATTATAATACGAAAATCACGTTGCACTTTGACATAGGTCGGCAAACATGGTCTCATCTAGACTCTAGAGACGTTTAGGTAAATGCCAAAATTCTACTTATATTAAGTAGACATTAATCATTATACATAACATTAAAATACATGCTCTTACATTATTATGTTTTAATTTAAACCTCCTCATAGAGAATTTCAGAGGAGGTCACAATACTCACAATAGGCGAGACGACAAAAAAACTAATTAGTCCGTCAGTTAGATTATCAAAAAATATTTGACCCGTGTTTTTTCTTTTGTTACGTAAACCAAAATTGACGAAGATATGACGCTTTTAAAATTCTCAATACGTCACGCCTAGGTATGAGTTTTACCTAGTTCTGACGTCACGAGCCCTGAGTTTTGATTCGTTTTATCTTTGTCAATATTTATTGATTTACAAAAACAATAAATACGTGTCCATTCATTTCCAATACTCTAACTGACTGACTAAATAGATTTGCAATTTTTTGATACTGTCGTCATGCCTATTAAAGCATCGGAACGCCTCGAACGCCATGTCGACGATGTAGGTACAAGCGTAGTATTGTAATCTTTGATAGCCGGAATGAGAAAATAAATTCACAATACGAGAAACAAAAGAATTCTTCATTACCATCATCATTGTTGCCCCAATGTGTATTTTCCTCCTTGGGACCGTTCCCAGTTTTCTTAACCAATACAAACGATTTACTACAGACAATTTCTTCGTATTTGTACACCATTTATTTGCTTCCCATTGTTTATTTTGTTCGTTTATGATATGAAAATAAAACAATAAAACTTGCCAGCATACTGTTGTGATGTAGACATGTTGATATTAAACATTTTTCGCGTGATCTGATGAATGTTCTCGAAGACAACAGCCAGGCTTTGCGTCGTTGACTGGCTAGAGACTGTTCTGATTCTTAGAATTTATTTAAATCTAAAGATGCTGTTGGAACTTTTATTTGTTTCTCGACAAAAACCGGTAAATAGCAAATGACTCGTATTGAGACGTATTGATGACGAACAGATAGACATATTTGCTTTGCTGCAGTTAACCGCACTTAGGCTCTCAATTTCACATCGTTGGTTTTGAATTTCCGGTATACAAGTTCTAACTGGATTTTTGCAGAAACTGGACCCACAGTATGACATAAAACATGGTTAGACCAACTTCAGTGCGAATATATTTGCAAATACACCCGGCGACACAATTAATGTCCGGGTTTCCGCACTCATGACTCGATGAGGAGCGCGTCACCAGCATATAATGAAGCTGACAGTCGATGCGCTTTGTTCGCTCTACCGAAACTAGTCCAGGCGGTATACTTGGATGAATTCAAAAATGGGTTCCCAGTAAACAAATACGGGAAACAAAGATGGATCATAATGACATCGTCGTTAAGGGCCTAACATGCCTCAAATGGCTTAGCATGATCCTCCGTTACGCCTAAAATACTGTAGCATTAATTTTGAAATAAATATTGTAACGTCAATGAAATACGTGGGTCAACGACAGACTGGTTTATTGACAAAAGACACTAAGTACCCACCACCATACAATTATTAGGAACGACCGATATCACATCTCTCCCCATCAAGTCTTCTAATTACAACAAGTACATCTTAAAATTAACAAGGGTATATAACTAACAATAGTATATTACTAACAAGGGTATATAACTAGCAATAGTATATTACCAACAATAGTATATTACTCACAAGGGTAAATAACTAACATTGGCATACAACTACCAAAGATAAATAACTAAGTTAACTGTTTCTTCGCTCGGTTGCGCGCACGCAATGCGCGATCTGACGCGCCCTGCGGTGGCGGTGATATCGATGACGAAAGCCGTTCGGCTCTAACTTGCGCCGAGTTCGACCCTTCCAGCGGTGTGTCTTTAGTATCACTGTCACCGCCGGACGCATCCTCAAACACCTCACCTTCGGCACCGTTATCGACCCCCGGTTTGACTATCCCTGTGCCCGTGGCCTCGGCTACGGCCACGTCACTTACGCGTGATAATGAGAACCTATTTTTGCTACTTGCCGGTATTATTTGGTCGGCATGTCGACGCCATTCAACCCCATTAGCTAAACCAACTTTGTATGAAATTGGCCCTGTCTTTTTAACAACTGTGGCTGCGGTCCACTTGTCCCCCCTCGCCGCGTAATCGCGAGCTATTACCGCGTCCCCAACGTGAAACTCCCTATCGGTCCCCGAAGCGCGCGCGACCTGACGCTCTTGCTTCGCGCGTACCGTTGCGGCTACGTCCGGCCGTAGCGCATCAAGTCGGGTGCGTAAGCGCCGCCCCTGGAGCGCCACTGCTGGCGAGACCCCTGTAGTTGCATGTTCACAATTTCGGTACTGTAAAAGAAACTTGCTTAGGGCGACGTTGACGTCCTCGCCTTCGTACATAGCTCTCTTTATTGCTTTTTTTACGGTTTTAACTGCGTTCTCAGCCGCGCCATTTCCCTGAGGCCTATACGGTGCCGAAGTTGTATGTTTGATACAATTCTTTTCACAATACGTTTTAAACTCTTGTGAAGAGAATGGCGGGCCGTTGTCAGTCACGAGCTGCGATGGTAAACCGAAACGCGCAAATGTACATCTAAATGCTTTAATAGTAGCAGCTGCGTTCGTGCCACGCATCGGCAGGGCCTCTATCCATTTAGAATGCGCGTCTACTATGATTAGATATCGCACACCGCCGCAGTCTGCGAAATCAGCGTGTACTCGTTGCCACGGGTGCAGTGGGAACTCCCAGGGATGCAACTGCGCCCGTGGCGGCGCATCCTGCACGGTGCGGCACGCAGCACATGACCTACACACTTCCTCAATGTCCTGATCTAAACTCGCCCAATAAATGTAGCTCCGCGATAAAGTTTTCATTTTGGTCATACCTAAATGACCCTCGTGTACTTCCTGTAATATTTTACTTTGCAGGCTGTAAGGAACCACAATCCTGTATTTATAAATGACACATCCTTGATCTACTAATAAATCATTTTTTCTAGCAAAAAATGGTTTTTCCGCTTCGCAGCTCGGGACTGTCGGCCAACCGAATAGTACATAACCTTTTATTTTACTTAACAACGTATCGCGCTCTGTCTCCTTTGCTATATTTTTAAAGTAAATAGGCAGTGACTCCTCTACTAGATTTAAATAATCTACCGTGTCGACGAAGCGATCCTCCCGAGGTAATGGTAACCGTGACAACGCATCAGCCGGACCATTGTCCACCGATCGCACAAATTCTATGTCGAAATCATAAGCAGCCAGGCGTGCCGCCCATCTTTGTAGACGACTGGCAGCCGTCTGTGGGATTCCCCCTTTGGCACCAAAAATATACGTCAGAGGCTAATGATCAGTGCGTAGCGTGAACCGCCTTCCGAACCAATATTGGTGATGTTTTGTGACCCCGAACAGAATAGCCAGCGCCTCTTTATCTAACTGGCTGTAATTGCGCTCGGGCGCGCTAAGTGTGCGCGACACACAGCTGACGGGCCGCTCACTGCCGTCCGAGTACCGGTGCGCCAGCACGGCGCCCAGTCCGTACGCGCTGCTGTCCACCGACAACACCAGGTCGCGCCCCTCCTCATAGTGTGCTAATACACGTTCACTCAGGAGAGATCGCTTTGCCTCCACGAAAGCCTTATTACACTTGGAGTCCCATTCCCAGCCGTTATCCTTTTTTAACAAGTTATGTAATGGTTGTAACATGGTGCTTAAACTTGGAATAAATCGCCCATAGTAATTAACCATTCCTAAGAAACTTTTTAGTTGTGTTACGTTTTCTGGTATAGGCGCGCTGGAAATGGCCTCCAGTTTCTCGGTATCCGGTCGCAAACCTTCCTTATTAATAATAAAACCGAGATATTTCACACTGTTTTGTAAAAATTTACATTTACTTAGTTTAACGGTAAGTCCCATGTTACGTAACCTTTCTAGTACAGTTCTCAGATTATTCATGTGATTAAGTGTGTTAGACCCCGTTACACAAATATCGTCTAAGAATACTACACACCCCGGCACCCCGCGCAACGTCTCCTCCATAATTTTTTGAAACTCTTCCGGTATAACCGATAGCCCATAAGGCGTTCGTCTATAAACAAAGGTACCCATATGCGTAGTTATAGCTGTGTATGGTTGCGAGTCATCCGACAACAAACACTGTTCATAAGCATGTTTTAAATCTATCTTTGTGAATTTATCTCCCCCACTAAGATTTGCGAATAACTCTTCTATACGCGGCAATGGATAATAATCTCTTTTTAATTTAGGGTTAATGGTTATCTTATAATCCCCACAAATGCGTATGTCTCCGTTTTGTTTAACTACGGGTACGATTGGAGTTCCATAGTCTGAGTAGTCAACGCGGTAGATGGAACCGTCCGCCTCAAGACGTTCCAACTCCCGCTCGACACGTGCGCGCAGTGCCAGTGGCATGGGTCTCGCTCGCACGTAAACCGGTTCCATATCGGACAGCTGTAGTCGTATGGGCTGTTTACATGTACCTAACTTATCGCTAAAAACTTCTGGGAATTCTTTACATAATTTATTTACCAAATCATCATCTATGATTTCATTGAGGTTTATTTGCGTTATATTTAATGCGCGCATCCAGTCTCGTCCTAACAAAGGCCGCGCCCCACCCTTAATAATGTATAATCGTAATGTTTCAGCTTTAAATTCGCCCAAACAAACGCCTACCTCAATGTAACCTAGTGATTCAATTCTTGAACCCGAATAACAACGTAAAACTAAGTTATCTGGTTTAATACTTTTGTGCGAAAACATACATTGGTACATGTCCTCACTTATTGCCGATATACGACTACCTGTGTCCACTTCACATTCCATATTAATGTTGTCTACCGTCAGTTTAATAAAATATGGTTTGTTACCTCGAGCCGTCACGTTCATGTTAAACATATCATCATCTGATTGATCACTCACATAATTATGCCGACCGCCACTACCGCGCACTTGTTTGCACATTACTTTTAAGTGACCTTTTTTACCGCACTCATCACAACTGTAGCTTTTAAAACGACACCTGTCGGGCGCGTGCGCCTTGCCGCAGCGCCAACAGGCGCGCGTGCCGCCGTCCGGCGCGTCGGCCCGAGCGGCGCCGGCGCCTGCCGCTGCTCCGTCGCCTCCGCGCTGCGACCCGCGCGGGCGTGTCCGTCCGCCGCGCGCGTAATGCAGGCCTTCGCCCGCCTCGCCGCCTGCCGGTTTTGCTGAGTCCGTCGCCGCCGTCGTCGTAGTTCCGCTCACCTCGGCATGCTTCTCCGCTGCCTCTAGTGCCAGCGCCAGCTCCACTGCCTCTTTGTATTGAACTTTTTTTTCTGCGAAGATTCTCGAACGCATTACGTCACTTGCCAGCCCTGACACGAACTGGTCGCGCAAATTCTCTTCGAGCGTGGAACATGACTTGCACTTTCCGAAGCTGCACGTAGATGCCAAGTGTTTCAATGCCTGCAGGTATTCTGTGAGAGATTCGCCCGGTCGCTGTCGACGCAACCTGAACACGTGGCGTTCCGCGATCTCCGATCGTTGTGGTTCCAGGTGTTCCGTTACCAATCCCACTAGTTCGTCATATGTTTTGTTCTCCGGAAAACTAGGTGAACACAGATCGCACATAAGCGCATAAGTTTCTTCACCCACAACCGTGATTAACATCGGCACTTTTAATTCTTCGTCGATTCCGTTAAGCCGTACATACTGATTTATTCGACGTATGTATGCTGGCCACTGTTTCGAACTCAAATTAAATGATTCAATTTTACCAATAGGCATCTTGACACACGCAAAACTTGAAAATATAAAGAAATTACTTAAAATCCCGTTCTCGTCGCCAATGTAACGTCAATGAAATACGTGGGTCAACGACAGACTGGTTTATTGACAAAAGACACTAAGTACCCACCACCATACAATTATTAGGAACGACCGATATCACAAATATATGGTACAGTTGAGGATTAATGGTAGGTACTATGTGTGACGAAAACACGATTCCATAAACTTTTCTCGATAGAAAAAAATCCAAAGTTACCTCCAAATCGAACAATAAACTGCTGGTATTCAAAAAGTACTTCAAATTAGATCATGAAACTTTGCATACTAACTGAACTAACTATAAAGCAGGTCTTATGTGTTTTATTTTTTTAGTCCAATCAATAGATTTTTTGTAAATCGCAAAAAAACCACTCATTTCGCACTATTCGGCCGCAGTGACTGACGTAACAACCGCTTTGTAGTGCAAGCTGATTAGAACTTTATTCTAACAGTTATTCAAATGAAGTTTGAACCACCACAAATAGAGTTGCTAATTTTAGGGTTAGAAGGGCCTTAAGCTAGTGGTTGCAAGCGCTACTGCTAAAGCATAAAGGCTTAGTTTCGATTCCCGGGTCGGTCAAACTGCAACCGGAGACTGGACTTGTGCACAGTTTTTGGTAATAGGTTCGCCCCCTATAACATGGGATTTAGGGTACAAACGAGCGGCACGTTGCCGACTGCAGATAAACTGCAGCCGTCGCCACCTGTCGACGGCTGCCGTCGACGCTTGCAGTTGTGGCGTCGGCGGCTGCCGCCGCGGCCGGCGCGTCGTCGGTAGCCGCCGACACACATTTACGCGGCATGCCACAACTGCAAGCGTCGACGGCAGTTGTCGACGCTTCGGCGGCTGCCGTCCGGCGCGTCGACGCAGTTGCAGTTTATCTGCCGTTGGCAACGTGCCGCTCATCTGTAGGAACCCTTACATAACTGGCGAAATGTGGGAGTGTTAACTGAATGTTACTGCCATTCGTGTGTACAATCATTTACCGCCGGCAATTAGGCAATTGTATGGAATTATGTTTAAAAATAAATTGAAAAATTGTTCATTTATAATGTATTTTATAATCTGCATGAGTTGTTTGTGGGAACCTAATTGCTTGAAATACGCATACCCGACTTGGGTATATATATATTGGCTTACTGATAAGACTAGAAATGTAATGTTTAATATTAAGAGCTTCATGTACACCAGTTACGCAATAAATATATCTTTATCTTTATGCATAACTAGTACGCATTTCAGCAGTTGAATAAGAAAAATCACCTTTCCCTAACCTAACCCTTCGTTGATTACAGGTATAATGTTATGTTAAGAACAACAACAACAACAACAGCAGCCCATAACGTCCACTGCTGGACATAAGCCTCTCCCATGATGGGAGGAATTTGCCGTAATCTCCACGCTTGGCAGGCGGATTGGAGATCGCAGTGATGAAAGACTAACAGAAAACGCTGCTGCCCATTCTCTGGTATACGGAGGCGCAAGGTGTTCTGCCTCAGACATTAGTCGCCTTATACGACACCCGTGAGTGTATTGGGTTGGTTCTATTCTACTCTGCCGGATACCACACGGCTTGTTAAGAACATAATATGACAAAAGACATTCGATAAAAACGATTCAAGGCAATAAAAACAAATCTGTTTTTATTCGAAGACCATATTTTCTGTGTAAGTAGTAAAAATAAAAAGCTTCCCGAATTCACGATGCAAAGCTGTACTTAAGTAGGTCCACGACAAAAGGAGGATACCATTCAAAAGGATTACCTTTGTAATAGAATTCCTTTCATTCAGTTACTGCTTCAAATAAATAACGAGTACATGGCAATGCTTTTAGGTCGGGCAATAGCGAACCCGAAATTTTGCATCAAATCACAATACGTAATCAATTATCGGTTTAATAATGGATTTATTGTACATTTACTGTGACAAAGAGATTCCATTATATATAATTTATTTTGTTGCTTGACAAATGAGTGCTGTTGTCACTAAATGATAACTCGCATCCATTTTGTTCTGACTATTTGTTTTTCTGACAACTTTTTGTGGCCCGAGAGCGGGTTGCTAAAATGTCTCATTATTTTGGACATCCATAAAGTGCTTTGTGTTCAAAGTAAGTTAATGCTAAATCAATTTGGTAATAGAATTTATAACAGTTTTTGTTATTGTTGCTGCCTTCCCTTTCTTCTTCCAAACCTCTTTTAATAAATTTTGCAAAAAAAAATGGTACAATCTTATTTGTTACCAACTACAGTCTGCGCCAGATAAGTAGGAAATAAAGGTCATTAACCCACATACATTTATTCAAAAACATAATTCCGAAAACAGAAATAATGACATAAACTGGTCCCGAAACTAACTTAATCGTGATCCTTGACTTTTTCTGGTAATAAAAAACTATTCATAATGTATTGTCGGGGTACCTACGCAGAGAAATTAAGGAAAGAGCAATGACCTTTAATTCCTTCTTATCTGGCGCAGACTATAGTCACTACTAATCAGGCTTACACAAAAAGTACCTTGGTGTTTATTAATTTCGAACATAAGTAAAATTAATGCTTTCATATTTATTAAGAGAAAAACATTTCAGAACAGCTTTTAATATTTTCGCTTTTGAATATAATAAACTCGATGTCACATTACAAAGGCTATTAAGTAGATAAATTGTGTTAAGCCTTATTTGAACTGACATTGACGTTCCTTCATACATTTTATAATAAAAAAGCAATGTGATTATTGACTGGAGAACCATTTATTCGATGTTTTTTTAACTCTCCTGTTTTATGTTTATCCCTTTGATTCTTTAGTAAGTATAGAATTGTACGGTCGAACAAGCTATTTGGTTTACATTTTACAATGTAATTTGTTGGTAAAACTGTAAACCAAATAGCTTGTTCGACCGTACATTGGTATTTGATACATCACCATTGCTCTCAAAGCAGTAAAGGATTGAAATCGGAAACATTGGAAGGATGTTCTAGAACCAAAAAACTCGAAGACATGTGACATTGAACATCCCGCACGGCCACTCCTTCTCACTGCGAGGAGGCCGGTGTCCCAGCAGTGAGAAGGTTTTAGGCTCGTATCCTGGAAAGTATGGTAAGGATCTATATGTGCACATCGCCATGTGGGACGAGCTTTGGTGATCACAGCATAGCTAGTTCTCGAATAATAATGTCTTTATTGACGTTAGTTACTCCGTACTGCTACAAAAGGCATTGATTTCCCCGGATACATTCACAGTTGTTTACTAGTTCCAGGAAATCTGATTGGATGGCTTATTGGTGGACGAGAATATGAAACATCTGCCTGACATAGTTTTCGCTCACAACATTATTCACAAGTTGGTGGTTCGCCAATAAACCACGCTGGTATACTACACTACATAGTCATGTTTTACAGGTCCCACTCCCGGATAATTTATTTGCCAAACTCGTTCCTTTGACGAATTTATTCCTCTTCGGATTTAAAGGAACTTTATAAATTGGCCTTCGGGCTCCTCGTTCCCACATCACATACTACTTATCCCTATATATTTTCCAAAGATAAGGTTGGCTGAATATTTCCTTGATCTCCCTTAAGCATTGTGACGAGGGTTAAACATTGTCGGCGAATATAATTTCGTAAACCGTGTAATCGAATTTTAATCTCATTAGCAGGCGATAATGGAAACTGGAGACTGCTTTACGAACACATTTTACATTACATTCAAATGGGCCGATATTGTTGCCAGCAGTGTAATAAATTATGCAAGTAAGTAGCACACTTTACAGAGAACTATAAAACGAGGGCAATGAAAGTAAAACTGTCTCCATTTCTCTCGTAAAATGGTCACAGTTTAAGGTGGATGCTCCAGGGTAGCTCGCGAAATTCAAATTTTCTTATTATGTTTTTTGCATTTTGCAGGCCAGTGCTAGGTTGTATGTTGATTAATATACAACCTAGCACTGGCCTGAAAATTGCAAAAAACTTAAGAAAATTTGTATTTCGCGGACTACCCTGACGCTTTCACCTTAACAAAAATATACATATTTTCGCAAAGAAGGGAAGGAATTCGTTTTACAGATGAGAAAATCGGATGCATTCGGAGCGGATGGAGGGGAGGATTTTTTCCGTCTTGACGCCCTCAGCCTGGCTGTACAACGAATGATACTAGAAAAAAGAATTACTTCGCGCGTATCCCTGCAAATATTATGTTAAACTATAGGCGTGAAAGTAAGTTAGTTTTCGTTGAAGAACGTGATAATTTTAAGTATAAAGTAGTATAAACATATGTATTATTTATTTTAAAACACAAACTACTATATAAATACGATATTTAACTTAAAACGAGTCTTGCAAGTTTAAATACTTACGAGTATATCATATTATAAGATACCAATGTGTAAATATTTGATAATAAAGCTTGTTGGGATAAAAACTTTAAGCATTGTAACTCCAGCGAAAGCTCTACAAATGCCATTTTAACTTTAGCTTCGCAACCAAAATTGTTTTTAGAATTTTATAAAACCATTTTTGTTTATCTGTTCTGTACAAACACAGCCAGATGTGGCCCGGAGACGGCTCGACGCCGGCCGACGGTCGGGCCGTATTTACATGGAGAAATAGCTGAATTTCAACTGCAAACACATCCACCGCGGATCTCGGGACGTCCCACACGACCCACACCCTCTATCTCCCCCTTAACTGCAAGTGGACCGTTCAAACTCTCCTCTATGAGTTTTTATGACCGCAAATGCTTTAAAATAGACATACCGCAACCCATTCAGGCTTCAAACGCGGAAATCCGAGCAATAAAAATAAATGCAGTATGAAAGTTGTCGTATTTAGAATAAACTAGTACGCGCTATGCTATAACCACTTTTATGTTGTAGCAAGTAGTAGGTGTCTCACGTCAAAGGCTTCGTAAAACTGAAATAACTGCCGTAATACTTTGGTGTTGATAAGGCGAAATGCAAAGTTTTTGTGCTTGCTAGAAAACTTTAAATACTTACCCACTTTAGTTTTCGGAAAACTGAGCCTAGTAAGTCATGTCTCCAAAGTCAGAATAGTAAATGTTTTCAAAAGCTGAGCTAGTCTAAGCGAGCCAAAAACCATGGCGTAGCAAAAGATGGCTTCAAATACGACCCGACCTACTTATTCGCATAGCAAAAGAATGATTCAAATACAAACTACTTATGCCAAAACAGGAAGTTGAATGGATAAGTAAATAAGCTACGACCCATTATCCTCCTTTACTTTATGACATTGGTACGCGCAGTTGATTCTGACGCATAAGTCGGTGTTTGTGCCAATATTTGTGCGAGTCGAGAGCGCAAACAACCGCCCTGCCCGGGCAAACACACGCCTTACCACGTACCCTATTGGAACGCGTCACTCGTCTTATGACTACAATCTATTACGCTAAGATGTTACTGGCTTATCATACTGCTATCAAATTTTCTGGAATAATAATCCAATGATTGATTCGTATCCTCGGATTTCCCGAGCCGGTAAACATGACGGTTGACTTCACGCGTCTTGATATTGGAGAGTCAATTAAGCGACGTGCTTCGAGTACTTCCTAGTTGACGCTGTGAGGTTCATGTCAAGTGGAATTTCCAATTTTGATCATCTAGTGTAGTGGAAGCTCGTTATGAGGCCACTCTAATATAATTATTATTAAAAAGTCTATTTTTGTGCCGCTTGGGTTGGTAACACTCTTTCATGGGGCTCAAGTGCTCATCACCTCGTTCAAAATATTTCTAAGGTTCCTTTAACCCAAAGTCTTGCAAGGAGCAAATTAACTAATGTTGAACACTTTATCTTCTACCAACTATTTAAGGAAAATCTTTTATCGTAGAGCAAGTTCTGTCGAGATACTTTCCTAACTATGTAGTTCACATTTCATATTATTTATTTGTACAATATTTTATGTTTTAAAACTGAAAAATGTCCAAGGTTATACACTTTTACGTGGTGGACAAGTGAGGTTAAAATTTCAGGAAAGCTGATTATTGCCTTTGACCGAAGTAAAAATCAAAATTTTCCCGCATGTAGCTCGTCAAAATTAAATCCCACCGATGATCCAACCCGGGTAAACATATTACCGGTTAACCGATACCACGGATCATGTATAGATAGGTAGTCAACACAACGCGGTGGGACCACTTCATATTCGATAACAAGCATAATAATAATTCACTCCAGTTTCATGGCGTTCAAATTTTAATAACATTAAAGACCGTTCAACCACGATCGGTTTACAATTACAGGTTATTTTATTTCGTATTAAAACTACGAAATACTATTATTATTATTGCTAGCCCTTATTATCCCCTGCTGGGCAAAGGTCTCCCTCCATTTCTTCAAACGGTCACCATTCTGTGCTACTTCTTTCCAATTCTCAAGGAACTAGGAAGACATCCAGTTCGTCCCGCCATCTTCTTCGTGGTCTGCCGTGAAACACTAATTGCCCCATTGGGCACCCGCTTTAATGGCACCTAAGGTATTCCACATACGGCACCTATCAATATTTTTCGCAGGTGCCATAAGTGGATAGTTTATTATTTAAAATTGTATAATTATAATAGCGTTAGTGTGTATATAATGTAATATTTTGAAATAAAAATTTTATTCCACAAATGGCACCTACGAGTGCAAGAAACAATCATTCCATTTATACCTATCTGAACAATCTAACAAACACTCGCTTTTTCATTGTTTATATTTCTGAGAACTGGGTCGTATCGTTCTTCGTCATTTTGTTCTAGAAACAATGTATTCATGTCTACATAATTCTCATTATCTTTATTCCTATCATCTCTCTGTACCGATATAAAAACAAAATGATGAAGGGCACACCTGCTTGTGGGTAAACGCGTTCAACTTGATTGAAACCCGACAGCCTAAATATTCAAATTCGTAGTTCCAAGGCCACGTTGATGTCTTAGCCTCCGTCAGTAATGCATGGATGCCTTAGGGACCGGCAGACTTAGTGAGCAGTTGGGTACTTCTCGATGCATACGTGATATAGTCGTAGATAGTGGTATATAATATTCATGTTCACGCTACAGGGGGCATCGGGTGGCGTTAACGTGGCGTGACGGAGTGGCACGGGCTAAGTGCTCCGCTAAATTGCTCGCAACGTCTAAACACGCTCCTTGAGCTGCTGGAGCCAGAGGTGGGCCATTAAAATAACCACACCACCCTCTCATTCCTTAATTAATTACTTCCCAACTGTACCTATTAACCACACTTAACGATATCGAAAAAACCATTAACAACCCACAGACTGTCGTGGTTAAAAAGCTTTTCCTCGTCCCTATTCTCGTGTTATTACTCAATAGCGGTTAAGGGGGCTACAGGAGCTAAACGCGAGTTTTATAAAGCAAAAAAAGCATGTGATTCACAGCAATAAACAAAACCAGAAAACATATGATATTCTTCAGGATATATAATAAAATAAATAAATATCGCTGGACATTACACACAGCGCCATCTGGTGCCACACTAAGCAACGAGGCTTGTGTCGTGGATACCAGATAGTTGATATACTACATAGATACTTTTTGTTTGTAAATACATACTTATTATACATATAAACATCCATGACTCGGAAACAAATGTCCATGCTCATCACACAAACATTTGCTTCTACCGGGATTCGAACCCGGGACCCTAGAAACGTAAGGCAGCCTCAGTACCGTTCCGTACCGTATATATGCTAGTACGATAGTGTTTTAAAAACATAATACAACTAATTTTACTCGATAAAAAAATCACGAACTTATCTCTAAAAATTTCTTTTAACGAGTAAAAAACATACTAAAATACATGCGATCATTCAGATTTTTTGGCAAATGATTCTACAAGCAACATATTAGCATCATAGTGTTTTATTTTTTTAGTCAAATCAATAGATATTTTTGTAAATCGCAAAAAATCACTTATTTCGCACTATTCGCCCCGTAGTGACTGACGTAACAACCACTTTGTAGTGCTAGCTGATTAGAACTTTATTCTTACAGGATTTCAAACGAAGTTTGAACCACCACAAATAGAGTTGCTAATTTAGCTCCCGTAGTCGCCTTAACACTGATATAAAAGCAATTCCCGTATTAGGGTAGGGACAAGTTAATAAAATAATCATAGTTATAATTCCGACTTAAACCCGCTCGTTTCAGGGCTCAGGCCGTCAGTCAGCTTTAAAAGGTATGTGAATTAATTCATACACTGCCTCCACTCACGTAGCTACACGTAAAATCGAATTTGAAAAGGTTCATTCATAGTTATGTTGATATGGCGGGCAAGAATGTGTACCGTTACTTGACAGAGCATTAGTCGAACGAATATTTTGTCGGAAATATCCATTTCTGTTATATAAGATATGATAATGTCAAAAGATGATTCAGAAGCCGTGTGTGTGTTCTGACATCTTATGTAAGTCTGACCCTTCTAGTATATGTATTATCTAGATAAGCTGTAAGAGTAACACTTAAACACTAATGACTTAAGGGACGAGAAATCAAAATTAATAATCCTCTTAATTCAATCATGCATAAAGTAGAGGGCGCACTAGCGCTGACGCTTTCAGAGCGACAGGTGAGCCGTGAAGCTAGCGCGCAGACTAAAGCCGAGATAAATTGTCGTCATTACTCAGCTTAAGAAAATGTCAACTTGCCTTACCTCCTTTCAGCTTTTCAAAGTTGGAATCATCCAATTTAGGTCAGTCGAAGGTTCGTGGAAGTCAAAGCAGCCAGCTGTGGAAAACAAGTTCATGTTCGCATTTTTCGGATTGCATTTCGCATTGTGTCGGTTGAAGCGCTTCCATGTGAAAAGCTTTTCAATAGTTTATTAAAGTTCGCTGAAACTGTAACGTTGTGGGTTCTCAGGACGTCAGTTCTTGGAACTTATCGTAAGTAAGTGATAGGTAGTTCAACGATATTACCAAAGTCTTCCCTAACTTATTACGGCTACATGTTCGAAAGTTAAACGTGCTCCATACTATAATTACGCAAAGAAAAACATTAAACAGAAAGTAACACCAACAAAGAAATTCGTTGAAACTTGATTGATGTATAAACACATTTTCAAAATACATAAAACCTTTTTAACTATTAAAGTTTGCGTTAGTTTGACAGTTGCTTGAATGCAAAAAGTGCTTATGACACTTTAATTTATTCCACGCTCCGTAGGGGTTTTACTTTGGAACAGAATAATATTATTAATAGTAAACATATTTAGTTTGGGAACTCTGCTGCCTAATTGCTACATCTCTAAATAGGTTACATTGAGCAAAAACGTTTGACGTCAGATTTTGGAGTGGTTTTAGACTGAACTAACGATGCTTGAAAGAAGTTTGTAAAGGGGTCATGCTCAGATTTTATACTATAGGTAATAATGTAGCTTTCTGCAAGTGAAAGAATTTGACCATGCGCATATTTTTCTCACGATTCACCATTCGCATATTTTTGTCAGAAAATCCATTCTCCCGACACGAAGGACGAAGGCTGCAGTAGTGTTTTCCACAAAGACGCTACATTGCTTTTTTATTAACCCGCTTCCAGCTGCTTTATAAACATTTTTCACCTTTTGAACACCAACATTTTCTAGTGTTAAAAAGGAAAATTAAGCTAGTTCTATTCCAATTAGTAGTTTAACAAGGGAAGTGGTTTCAAGTAATTTCCACAGCTTCCACACTATTTTTTGCTTGTTTCTAACAAAGGGGAGCGTAATATTTTGAGCGCGAATTTTCCACTCGGCAACCGCTACGCTGAAGGTAGAGTTTAATAGATTTTTATGCACATATTATTTTAACTGTATTAGTACTAAAACTTTCGCATAATTTTTAGAGTGCCTCAATATCTCGATGAGGATTATTCATTATTTCACTTCGTTTTTATTAATTTCATAAAACTAACATCTCTGTTTAAATTCAATGATGTTCGTAATAAGTGTTTTCTAATGAAATAACATAACATACGATAGGACCTCCTTGACTAGATTAAAGTAAAGTAATTCTTTTATATAATTACCATGATAAACTACTAAATTACATAAATGATGCATTGCTGCGCCAAACAATTGATGTTGAAGCGAGTAAATTGGTTTTCATTAACGGGAGCTTGTGCCGCTGTGGTCACATTCGTACAAACTGTTAGGTGATAAAATTTGCATGCCATTACATGAATTTATGCGCACCGCCGTATCTCGGCCGGCAATTAATGTTATCATTACACTACTCGACCACTGATATTTAAATATTTTATTCAACATAAATAAATATGATGGCAGATAACCGCTTTACAGGCACAATCATTCTTTAAACAAAGGAGATAGGTCCATCTGATAGTAAATAATTAAGATAAAACAGAGATAAAAAGCGAGTTGCTTGCTCAAAATTAAGTCTCTTAATTTAAAAAGTACCCCTTTTTACGCCTTGAAAAGGTCGAGAAAAGAAATACATTAGAATACGGGGATTCATCAATCTTAAAAGTTGTAATCGCTGTGTCTCGGAGTGGAGGTAGAAAGTTTTTCGTGCGACTTGCTGGCGGGTGAAGTCGGGTCGCACGACACATAAAACGAATGTTTAAGGTGGATGCTTCAGGGTAGCCCGCGAAATTCAAATTTTCTTACGTTTTTTGCAATTTGCAGACCAGTACTAGGGTTAATGTTGATTACAATATTATTTGCGGCTGCAAGACGTATGTAGTTACAGAATTATAATCATCAAAATCATCAATACAACACTCCAAATTCATAAAGGTGTAGAAATGACTTTTTCTGCATTTTTTTTGTTTCCTACACCTTTATGAACTTGGAGGGTTGTATTGATGATTTTGATGATAATAATTCTATAACTACATACGTCTTACAGCCGCGAATAATATCTTACATACAACCTAGCACTGGCCTGAAAATTGCAAAAAACGTAAGAAATTTTGAATTTCGCGGGCTACCCTGGAGCATCAGCCTTAAATAAAGCTGCTCCACCTTCAGGCAACTTTTAATGAGCAGGTTATGTAAAGGATTTTAAAACTACCCTCATTTTTTCTACATATATTTTTTACTTTATTTTCTTTTACATTGTTTGACTTCATATAAAACTGTGGTAATAATGTAGCGAGCAAGGTTTTGAAAAATGATTACTTTATTTACCAGAACACAAATAGTGTTCTGGTAATTTTTTAAACCAAATTCATCATCATCATCATCAGCCTATCATGTTCCCACTGCTGGGACGACACGGCCTCCTCTCAATGAGAGGGGATAGGCTATAATCCACCACTCGGACCCAGGGTGGATTGGTAGATGTCACATGTCTTCACGTTTTTGGTTCTAGGACATGCCGGTTTCCTCACGATGTTTTCCCACACCAGTTTGAGAGCAGTGGTGATGAAATAAATTACACAAAGTAATGCGCCTGAAGTCGGGGCAGCCACCACTGGGCCACCGCTGCTCTCGCAACGAAACCAAAAACCAAATTATTTCTATCAAAATAATTCGTCGAATTTCTTGCACTCAACAGAATTCGGAATAACGAAAGGCTCGTGTAACAAGATGCTAACAATCGGAGAGCTCACGGCGATAAATAATTACCAAAAAGTTCAAAGACCAGGGCGTTTTCCTGACGAACAGACAGACAGATAGATAGTACTTGACGAGGGTCCTTGGAGCCGGATCTAAATTTTAATTGGCTATTTTTGGTCTTGTTCGATTGGATAACGGTAAAAGTTTCCGTCAAATTTTGTATTATAGGTTCTTGTTTTGAGGAAAAAGCGAATATTTATAGAAAGAAAAAACGACTCGACTGATTCAATCATTCATAAAAACAATGGAGACCTGTCACTAGAACCAAAAAACATCGATCTTTGTGTTTCCTGATCATTCACGGAAACCATTTTGTGTAAAGATAAATTTTAATACGGCAAAGAAAATGGCTTCGAAAGAACGAAACATTCATTAAACACTTTGTCCTTTTCGTACGAAAAATATTAAATCCGTTTTTTTTTTATCATTCGTTGAGTGTTTATAAATACATTTGGCAGCGTTTTGTTATTTAAGAGGTTCGTCACATCTTTGTCACAAAGATTTCGGTACAAAGGTACAAATAAGAGGGTATTGTCGTCCAAATAATCGAAGTTGACGAAACGACAAAGAGCCCGGGAGCAAAGGAAATGGATTTGTGAAAGCCGACATTCATGGCGCGGCTGGTTTTAATAAATAGAGATTATTAGGTGTTTTTTCTCTCGTAATATCTTTTCAATGGCGCCTTTCATTGGATAAAGCTTTGTTGTCATCTTAATACTTTAATAATTTTCAAGGTTTTGCCAAAGAAAATCATCATTATCATCATTTCATCCAAAAGACGTCCACTGCTGGACATAGGCCTCCCCTAAGTGTCGCCACATTGACCGGTCCCGTGCGACTCTCATCCAGCGGATTCCCGCAACCTTCACCAGGTCATCGGTCCAGGTCTAGTGGGAGGCCTTCCAACGCAACGTCTTCCGGTTCGCGGTCGCTACTCCAGAACTTTTCGGCCCCCTCGGCCATCCGTTCTGCGAGCAATGTGCCCTGCCCACTGCCACTTAAGTTTGCCAATTCTTTAGGCTACGAAAGAAAATGAAAACTTTAAAAGTGAAAAGTTAAACAATGGTGTCGATTCTGTTGTGCACAAGATAAACTTAATTTAGGCTATTGGTGTATTTTACTAAAAGGCAGTGCGAGAAAAGGACGGCGATAGCTATGAACAAAGTTAGAGATGTCAAACTAGTTTATGCCCTACGCTTCACCGTGTTTTTAGTCGTCATGTTTTTACGTGCACCCTTCATTTGTGTGGAAATATTAGTTCCAACTAAATTAAAAAGAAAAAAATAGCAATAGCCTAAATTAAGTTTAGTTTGTGCACAACAGAATCGACATTAATAGCTTTGAACTAAATAGACAAACAAAGGGTAAAGACTAAATTAAAATGGAGTGTCAGTTATTTATAACAAAACACAATGAATGAAATGTTTCCTTGTCTCGAACCATGAAACGCCTTTATAATGATATTGCCACTGAAAACTGGAACTCTTTAATTAAATCTTTCCTCTTTTTAGGGTTCCGTAGTCAACTAGGAACCCTTATAGTTTCGCCATGTCTGTCCGTCCGTCTGTCCGTCCTCGCTTAATCTCTGTGACCGTTAGCACTAGAAAGCTGAAATTTGGTAAGGTCAATGGAGGCTATTGCAACTATGGGGCTAAAGCAACTAATAGCGATATCTTCCATTCTCATGTTTTTTAAATACACTGCCATCTATGGGCCTGGAGAAAATTCATAGTTTAACCTATAATAAACAGATGGCGTCAGAGGGATGAATACTGTTTGACCTACAGAGATTTTGTGTTAGTCGCCATTTTGAACACGTGTTTGGTGACGAGCGTGTCATCAATTTTAAACAAAAAAAAATACTTCTCGTGCGTTTTATACACGGTTTTATGCAGAAACGAAGAAAATGTAAAGGTAAGCACTCTAAACACTTACGTTTTTAATATTATATCTTATATTTCGTAAGATAATGTAATAGTTACATTAGCCTCCACTTATTCTCTTTGCGGGGTTATTGTGACTAGTTTTTTTGGTTACAATAGCCCCTTCGTGTTTGTATAAAATAAAATAAAGCCAGTGATGTCGAATATCGATAATTGTAAATCGATATACTTTAGAAAATTCTCGAACTGAATCCCTTCGGGGCCTGGGATAAATTGCGTAAATAAATGTTATTATTTGTTTTATTACCATTTCAACTAGGATTCAAATCTATTTTCCTTTCAAGATGGAAATACTATTGTATGGTTAAATACTGTAGTTAAATAGGGGGTCCGACCTAATGCATTTAGTTCATGACTTCGTGCGTAGGTACTTTAGCAACCCATACTACTTAAAAACTCTGAACTAATTTGGTATTTGACTTGTTTTAGATGGTCCGAAATTATATTAAGAAAAAAGAAAAGAGCTATTCAAAAGAAAAGCTTCTAGAGGTACTCGAGTTGGTTAAAAGCAAAACGTTAAATAGTTATGAGGCAGCAAAGACGTTTAATATTCCGAGGTCTACTATAATTTCACATTTATATGGCACACGTGGTCAAAAACAGGTAAACCCTGGAATGAAGACTGTATTTTCAATTGATGTAGAGCAGAAAATAGCTTCGTATTTGCATACTTTAGAAAAGTATGGCTTTCCTCTAACTAAAAAAGAAGTCAAAACATTAGTATCGCAATACGTCGTAAGAAACGGATGGATAACTCCATTTAAGAATAATATTCCTGGAGATGATTGGTTTCGTCGCTTTTGCAAAAGAAATAATCTATCATTAAAAAAACCACAATCAGTCGAAATAGCTAGAAGAAAAGCCTGCAACCCATTTACCATTTATGAATACTTTGATTTATTGGAAAAGGCCATAAATGAATTGGGCCTGTCCGAGAAACCCGAGCGCATCTATAATCTAGACGAAACCAGTTTTTGCAATGATCCTTCAAAGAGTAAAGTCCTTGGTCAAAGAGGGTACAGTTCTACCAGGACAACTAGTTCTCCTGGGCGTGATAACACGAGTGTCTTATTGGCAACTAATGCATGCGGCGATAAAGTCCCACCACTCATCATTTTTCAAGGAAAATACCTGTGGAATGAATGGTGTTACAAAAATGATACTGTGAAAACAGCATACGCCGTCAGCCAAAAAGGCTGGATGGAAACATCAATTTTCGAAAAATATTTTACAGATGTATTTTTACCTGCGATCGGAAATGAGCGACCAGTTCTACTAATTTATGATGGCCACTCCACACACGTCGATTTGAAAGTGATTGAACTCGCCATTTCGGAGAATGTTACCATTTTAAAGTTACCACCACATTCTTCGCATATCCTTCAACCGTTAGATGTAAGTGGAATGAAGCCCATGAAAGATCGTTGGGAAGATGCCTTGGTTAAATGGCAAAGGCTTCATATCGGATCAAAGTTACCAAAAAGTGAGTTTGCAAGAATCATTACTGATATATGGGATGTTTTGAATCCTGTTATTCTATCCAATGGATTTAAAAAAACCGGTATCTATCCCTTAAATCGGCAAGTGATACCAAAAGAAAAGTTTGATCCCTTAACTTGGTCTAGATGGGAGCAGAATTTACAAGCGTCTAAGCAGGGCAACTACGGCGAAGATTTTAATGAAGCTATCCAATCAACATCTGATCACAGTACACAAGAATTGGTCAACAAACCTCTTCACAATATTCCAACTCTCGCTACATTGGCACTTAAAACTTTAAACTCTCAACCGGAACATAAAAACCTGAAATATTGTAAAGCTTCAAATCAAACAAAAATCAAGTTGCAAAATAAAGAAAACGTAACAAATAACGGTAGTGAACAACAGGATAATTCATTACAATGTTTAAACCAGAATAAAATTACTAAAAATATTGAAATAAATCAAATACTAACAGTAAAAAAAGAAACAATAACATATAAACAAATTCAGAAAATGCAGGAAGAAACAGCGCTAACAGAATCCCGCAACAAAAATGAAACAATTTATGAACAAGAAAAACAAAAAGTAATCACATTTCCAAAAACCGTAGACCCTCTTAAATTTAAATTACCGCTTCCAAATTGTAACAGAAAAACTACTTACTCAAATAAAATTCAGATTTTCGGAAACGAGTTAATTCAGCCAGCAAATACCACTCACCAGATAAATGAAGAGAATTTTAACGTATCATTTGAAGAACTTCTGTTAAATTCAATAGCTCGCAATGATATTCCAAAAAATAAAAAAAAACGCGTGACGAGAGGAGCGGAGATACTAACTTATAAGGATGTTATTGAGAGAATAAAAAAGGAACAAGAAGAAAAAATAACAAAGAAACCAAAAAAAGAAAAACCAAAAAAAGTTAAAGAAACAAAAATTGAAAAGCAAAACAAAAAGAGAAAGAGAGGCATTAAAAGAAATCCTAAATTAAAAAAGAACCACTGTGAAACTGACAGTAACAGCAGTTGTTCCTATCAATTAGATGATAATTCAGATGAAGACGATAAGACTTTTTGGGAAAGCGTACTAACCGACGAACTTACCGATAATTTAGACTTTACTGATCAAACTTATGAGCAATTTTCTGAAATAGCGACTACTTCGACAGAAATGGCATCTACTTCAAAATTGGCATCATTTTCGGAAGAAGCTCAGGGTCCAAAATACCCAGAAATAGCGACTACTTCGACAGAAATGGCATCTGCTTCAAAATTGGCATCATTTACGGAAGAAGCTCAGGTCCCAAAATACCCAGAGCAAGGCACTTTTATTTTGGCAAAATTTAGCTCTGCGCGGGGCAAAAAAACTTATAAATACGTATGCCGTGTACATGACATTTTAGATGATAAAATTGTAGTTACAGGGCTGAAATCATACAAACGAAAAAATACCTTTCGTATAATCAAAGATGATATCTCAATTATTGATTTGAAAGATATTGTTACTTATCTTCCACAACCAGAGCGCTTAGATGGAGAATTATTTAAGTTTCTTAATAATATTGACGTGTATGAAGTGTGAGTGTTTTGTTGTGTATCCATCTGTATTTAGAATTAAGATAAGTCGTTTTTTAGGATATCATAAGAAAATATGTGCTGTTGATTTATTACATGTAAAGTGAAGTTAATGTTTATAATATTGTTGTAACACTGTTTTAGGCTTTCACGGTTTATAATTAAACTTGATTAAGTGACAGTATTCACTTACGGTATATCTACCGTGATTGTTTCTTATTTTGAGCTCCCGATCTTTTGACGCTGTTGCAAGTGCCATGATTGCGGGTCATGATCGGAATCGGGGGTGATTCAACAGCGTCGAAATATCGGGAGCTCAATATAAGAAACAACCACGGAAGATATCCCGTAAATGACAGTATAAGTTTAATATTATTGTACTATTGAAACATTCCAAATGTGATAAATATGTGCCATTGTTTAACACCAAAGTGCAGTTAAACCAAAGTATAGATTCCTATTATTTTTGTATTTGTCTTTAGAATTAATTACTCTACTTATTTCAGGATCTCTCAAATATAGCTCTAAGTAAAGACAAACTTAATATTGCAATTTAGAAAAAATGTTACCTTAAAGATTTTTTATAGTAATTTTAGATTATTTTATGTTGTTCTTAGAATTTTCGTATATGTTTTGAGAAGTATCTAAAACTTATAATTTTTGATATGATGATGATTACAAATAAAAAATAGAAACGAAACATGGTTTTATATTACTTATGTATCTATCAGTATCGATTGCCTACACATTTCATTATTTATCGATATTTTTTACGTCAACACAACACTAACTCTATAGAAAATAGTCACATTAGCCCCAAACATTACGAAACAAACTTTTAGTTTGATCGGGACTGTACTGGTTCAATTCGGAGAACATACCTACGTAAATTTCACACAGGGTGACATGTGCTTCGATTGTGAGCATTATAAGCTACAAAAACCAATGAGTTAATTTAAATAGTCGCATTTACCCCAACATGGGGCTAATGTAACTTTTCCTAACCGCAAGTATCTTTTAATAAGATTTTAACTAAATCCTATGGCTTTTTGACATTGTATTATATTCAAAGTAATCTCAGATATATGCTTAATTATATAGATTTAATAGATTACCCCATAAAGTCAAATGTTCATTTTTGGTGAAGGTTCAAGTTTCAACACATTTTTTTTTAGTTACAATAGCCTCCATTGACCTTACCAATATGTATATCAATCACGCCGACAAAGTGGTAAAATAAAAATTGGAAAAAAATGTTTTATTAGGGTAGCCCCCTGTATGTAAAGTGGGAAGTGTTTTTTTTTTTTAATTTCAACCCTAACGTGTGATATATTGTTGGAAAGGTATTTAAAAATGAATAGGGGTTTCCTAAAATCATTTTTTGATAATGTCAATAATTTCGGAAATAATCGCTCCAAAATTAAAAAAACAATGTGTCCCCCCCCTCTAACTTTTGAACCATAAGTTTAGAAAATATGAAAAAAATCTGAAAAGTAGAACTTTATAAGGACTTTCTAGGAAAATCATTTTGAACTTGATGGAAACAACAGTTTTTGTACAAAAAAGACAAAAAGTTGTACAAATTAATTTCGCGCGGAGCGCTGCTGGAGCGCGAACACATGGGCGAGCGCAACGAAGAGGCAATTAGACCAAGCCTACCCTACCAACTGGGGGAATTATTATAACTAATGAACTATGTAATAAACTAACACTTTGTACAAAATATTAAAAAAAAGTTCTAACTCCTGTTCGAATACTTATAGCAATTTTTCGCGCCCGTGTTACGTAACTAACACTGTACTGGAAGTTGCTACGAAGCTCGACGCTCACCCGCCGGACGCATCTTATAGGCAAGCAATCCACTTGCCTTAATCCCATTGATAAATTTACGCACACAGCGGCACATTGGTGCATATTTTCGTGTGTATGAACCGCACACATGTATAGATTGCAGCCATTTGTGGGCGGTAACTCCTGCGAGTGTAGCTGGGCTATGATTGGCTGCTACAACACAAGGCCAGGATTCAAGGTGGATGTTCTTTAGCCCGCGAAATTCAAATTTTCTTACGTTTTTTTGCAATTTGCAGGCCAGTGCTATGTTGTATGTTGATTAAAATGTGACTACATACGTCTTACAGCCGCAAATCATATAATCATCAACATACAACCTAGCACTGGCCTGCAAATTGCAAAAAATGTGAGGAAATTTGAATTTCGCGGGCTACCGTGCAGCAATGCACTAAGCAGGGTTGGTTCCGGTTCCTTTCCAAATTAAATATAAATTTAGTGGATTTTGTATTATCCTGCAAAATTTTGTTTATCACTGTTGTGAACCAACTCGATATGAAAATGATGCAATTTTATTTGGTCGTATTTTTCCATCGACAAATTAGAAATTATATTTTTCTGAAGGAAGCCATTATTGTTTCATTGTGACAAGCAATTTATATCGCGATCTTGAATGTTTTAATTTTAACATATTAAGTTATTTACACATTTGTTTTGAAACAGAAAACGTACATTTAACAGTAACAGTAGTGTAAATATTAATTTTGTTGTGTATTAATTGTTTATTCACCTAACAATGGTGTTTACTTGTGAAGTTTGTGCTGATAATGTGTGTTTGTTAGAAGTTAAAGGCAATAAGTTTTCTCTATTATCGTATAATGACAAGCTTCAAGTTGTGTCTAAAGGTAGATGTGTACCCGAATTACGAGAATTAATCCAAAAATATGGTAATCCAGCGCGTACTCGTCATTTCAATCCTCAAAATTATGCAACATTTACCTGGCTGTGTGGCTGTATACATACAAATAAATTATTTTGTTTTCCGTGCATTTTGTTTAATACTTCCAGTAATTGGAGTGAGGGATTTATTGATTTGCATAATTTTCATTCCTCGGCCAAAAAGCATGACCTATCAGAAAAACATATAGAGGCTTGCTTAAAGTTAAATACACACATCAAAAATGTCTAGGGATCAAGCATTTTTATGCGGATTTCTTGAGATTGAGATGTGGCTTTGTAATAAATTTATGATTTTATAAATTTATATGGATCCTTTTTGGTGCATTTCATAATTTGAATCAGGAACTCTCAATCAAATTCGAGTAAAAGATGAAAATAAGCTGTCAATATTTTCCCTATAAAAACATACAACGCATTGAAGACATTATTAGTGCTACTGTTTCCCTACTACTGATTAAAACCAACGTTATTATGGAGCGGCGACGTCATTTAAGCAGGGAAGAAATGCTCAGAGCCGTGGGAATGATAGAAGCTGGTTCCCGGCAACGTACTGTAGCTTTAGCTCTGAATACAAGTCAGAGTGTTATCAGTCGACTTTGGACACGTTACCGAAGCACTGGTACCGTGGCTGAGCGCCATGGAGGACGGTATCGCTGCACCACACGGAGACAAGACCGATACATTCAAATCTTAACTCGAAGAGCTCCAACAATAACCGCCATGATGTTAGCCGTGAGGCTTCATCACTCTTCAGGGAACTTAATTAGCGACCAAACAGTCAGAAACCGCTTGCATGAAATGAACCTTCATTCCCGAAGACCGCTACGGGTACCACCTATAGCAATGCACAATCGTAGGATTCGATATCAATGGGCTCTTGAACACAGAAATTGGGCAGAAGAACAATGGCGTTTCGTGTGCTTTTCTGATGAGTCTCGTTTTGGTATGAGACCGGATACAAGACGTATACGACACTGGAGAACCCCTGGACGCCAACAGCGATTAAAATCCTGCCAGGAAGTCCATCCTTATAGTGGTGGAACCATCATGGTATGGGCGGGTATTTGGATCGGCGGAAGAACTGAGTTGATTTGGATCAGAGGCAACCTCAACGCTCAAATTTATGCTGAGACGATTGTATCAGACGTCATCGTTCCTCTACAAGTGCAAATCGGTCCCTTATTTCAGTTAATGCATGATAATGCACGACCGCACACCGCAAGAGTTGTAAGACAGACTCTCGCCGCAGCTAACATCAATGTCCTGCCCTGGCCTGCTCAGTCGCCAGACTTGAACCCGATTGAGCATGCATGGGATATGCTACAGAGAAGAGCTCTGCCGAATATGGAGGGTATCCAGTCGCAAGAAGACCTTTTTTTGTTGTTGCAACGAACATGGGCGGCCATTCCACAGCGTGATTTGGATGAACTCATTTTGAGTATGCCAAACCGATGTTCTTGTGTTGTTAGTGTTCGCGGTAGAAACACGGATTATTAATTGTTTAAGTTACCCAATAAAATTTTAAAGAAAACTGTTATTTCAGTCTTTTTTTCGAACTTTAATGTTAGTGGTTCAAATGTCAAAAATCCCTTTATTAGGAAAATGGCAAATTTCTTTATTAATGCAAAGGTGACTTGGTTTATCGTTACTGTGACAAACGAAAACACTTTATTTGATGAATCCTTAAAGAAAATTTTAATTAATATCAATCAGGAGAAAAGTTATTGCAAAAATATATGTTGATCCCTAGATACTTTTGATGTGTGTACATTTGGTAAATCACGTATTGAAACTAGTATTAACAGCCAGTTAAGATTAGATATAGAAAGGCATAATTCTAAAGTAGATAGGAATAGAAATATTTTTCAAAGACTGATCGATGTCGTATGCTTTCTGGGAAAACAAGAATTAGCTTTTCGCGGCCACGATGAATCATTATCATCAATGAATAGAGGTAATTATTTAGTAACAGTAGATTTATTAGCAAAGTATGATGGAGTTTTAGAAACCCACTTACAAAATGCAAGTACCTCATTCACGGGCATGTCGAACAGAACGCAAAATGATTTGATCTCGAGCGTTGCATCTGTGATGAGTGATATTATTAAAGACGAAATTAAACAGTCCGATTATGTTGCTGTCATGGTGGATGAAACATCGGACATAAGCGGCCGAGAACAATTAGTTCTGATTTTAAGATATTTTCGTGATTCCGAAGTAGTGGATCGATTTATTAAATACGTAGATGTCAGCGCGGATCGGACCGCTGTAGCTTTAAGTTCTATAATTTTGGAAATTTTAGAAAACTTAGATTGTCATTCTAAATTAATTGCACAAACTTATGACGGGGCAGCAGTTTTATCCTCTCAAATTAACGGCGTACAGGCTTTGGTGAGGCAAAAATGTCCGCAAGCTATGTATGTTTGGTGTTCCGCACATGTATTAAATTTAGTTTTATCGAAATCTTTTGAACGGGTTCCTGAAACCAAACGCTTTTTTAGTATAATAAAATCAATTGCGGTTTTTTTTCACAGTAGTACGAAACGAATGGCGTATTATAACGACTTTGCCGTTATGAAAAAGCTGCCTCGTGTCGCGGAAACAAGGTGGACATATCACTCGCGCACGTTAAATATAATTAAAAACGAGTCCACACACCTCCTCCAGTTGTTTGAAGAAATGAATGAAAATACACAACACTGGGATGGTGATACATTGTCACAAGTCACTTCATTTTTATTTAACATGAAAGAATTTGAATTCAATTTTTTTTTAAAAACCTTCGCGGATATTTTTGCTGAAACCGATGTTTTATACGACATTATACAGAAAAAAACTTGTGACATCGCGTATTGTGTTAAAAAGATAAAACAATTCGAGTCATTTTTAGCTCGTTACAGAGACAAGTTCGAGAACAATTATGATGCAACTGCCCTCATAACCGGACCACCCAAAAGAAAGCGCAATGTCGATAATATAAAAATACACTATCGGCGAATTTTTAACGAAATTATTGATAATGTACTCACCGAATTAAGAGATCGTAATATGAATATAAAAAATTTGAAATTCTTTGAGTTACTTTCTTATGAGAATTTTAGTAAATATAGTGAACAATTCCCTGAAAAAGAAATCAGAGAATTCACTAATACTTATCAGGCAAATTTTAATTTTGATAGATTAAAAAATGAATTGCGCTGTATTTATAGATCGCCTGAATTTGCGAATTGTAGCATATATGATATCATTCAAAATTTGTATAAAAGTAACTTAGATAAAGTTTTTTCAGAAGTTTTGCGTTTGGCGAAGTTTATTGTTACTATCCCAGCAAGCAGCGCATCGGCAGAACGTTCATTTTCGTCCTTAAAACGTATCCACACCTATTTACGAAACACACAAAGTCAGCAACGACTCACAAATCTATCTTTAATTTCTATAGAAAAAGAATTAATGGTCGAACTACGACGCAAGCCTACTTTTTATGACGAGGTCTTAAAATCATATTTGAAAAAGGATAGGCGAGTAGATTTAATTTATAAATGAGTTGATTTTTTTACAGATTTCAAATCCATAGTTAACTTATTAAATATATTTATACATGCGAATCACAATGAAATAGGGCCTTCAAAGGCCGCTTCGGATATCTTGCAAGTGACGTGTTCTGTAACTATCACCCACTCACTTGGTTAAGATATTTGAGGTGGCAGAATCTTTCTTCTGTTTGCATCGTTAGAAAATCGTGAGTTGAACCTTGAATAATGAGGTGAGTTCTTGAATTCTTGCATTTATAACTTTTGTTTTTACAGGCTTATTTTCAAATATTATAAATCAATAAATGTGACTACTTTGAGGATTGAGGGCCATCATAATTATGTAGAGCGACGGACGTTGTGGAGTTGCGCGTTTTTTTTTTTTGCTATCATTATTTCGTGGCCTACCCAGCCTGGTAGACGACTGCACGCCGCTGCGCGAACATAATGGATGCACCTTTAAACTTATAAGTGGGAACACTTATTGTGACGGACGGGAAACTACGGAACCCTACACTGAGCGTGGCCCGACACGCTCTTGGCCGGTTTTTATTTTTATTTCCGCCTGACTGGTTTCGTTTTTATTAGTATATCAATTTTTAAAAGTCCAAAAATTCAAGTTGGGAGTCATCATCATCATCATTTCAGACGAAAGACGTCCACTGCTGGACATAGGCCTCCCCCAAGTGTCGCCACATTGACCGGTCCCGTGCGACTCGCATCTAGCGGATTCCAGCAACCTTCACAAGGTCATCGGTCCACCTAGTGGGAGGCCTTCCAACGCAACGTCTTCCGGTTCGCGGTCGCCACTCTAGAACTTTTTGGCACCATCGGCCATCCGTTCTGCGAGCAATGTGCCCTTTTTTTTTTTTTTTTTTTTTTTCGGTTGGGAAATCATCAAATGACTTCTCCCGCTCTGGGCGGAGCGGGAGGGAGTGTCAGACTTTTACTGACTAAAACCCATCCATGTTCCTTCATCGCCCTTTGTGATCCGGGGCCACGGTATCTCTTTCGAACAGTCCCGCAACCCCGGCAGGCATCGGTCCTTGCGGACCCCTTCCTTTTTGCTGACTCTCTTTGAGGCGCGCGTGGAACACGAACGCGCCGTCGACACGGCCTGTCGTCATGAGACGGACGGACGGCGAGCTAGCCCATAGCCCACCGTCCACAGGCCCGCGCCTACGGTGGCCGGGGGCCACGTGGTGGCCCCCGACGCCCGGGGCGTCTCCCGCGGCGGCCGGGACGCTGTGAGGTTCTCTCCCTCTCACGTTCCGCCACCTCCTTCTCTAGCATTACTGCTTCGCAGAAGGAGGTGACGGCGTCCCATTCCGTCTCGCTCCGGACCATGGCTTGCACCAGGGCCGGACGCGAGAGGTCGCCGCCGCCAATCGCCACTTCGAGGACACGGCGGTGCTCCGCCCACGCGGGGCACACCTCCACCGTGTGCTCCACCGTGTCCTCCGGTCGATCCTCGCAATGGAAACACCCGGGCGTTTCCTCCCGCCCGATTCGGTGCAGGAACCTCCCGAAACAACCGTGTCCGGTGAGGACCTGCGTCAGGCGGAAGGTGAGGACGCCGTGGCGTCTCTCAAGCCACTCCTCAAAGAGGGGACTTACCGCCACTATCGTGGCGTGCCCTGCACGGGGTTGCGACAGTCGCTCTCTCCATGTCGCCATGAGATCATGCCGAAAATTTGCCGCGGCAGCGGAGTTTCCCCCCGGCGTAGCACCTCCGCGCGCCATTCGTGCAGGCGCGCGAGGACAATTGCCTCCAGATCCCATGGCGGCAATCCGGCAAGGAGGCACGCCGCCTCGCGGGCGATCGTGCGGTACCCACGGGCCAGCCTTACGGCTACCACCTTTTAGGGCGCGTTCAGGTAGTGGGCTGCACGCAGCCTCAAGGAACGCGCCCACACCGGGGCCCCGTAAAGGGCCATGGACCGCACGACTCCCGCGTAGAGCCTCCGGCAGGAGGCGTTTGGCCCCCCCAGGTTGGGCAGGAGCCGCCTGAAGGCAGCCCCAGTCCGTTCCAGTTTGGGGGCCAAACGTCGGAAGTGCTCCACGAAGTTCCACCGGCTGTCGAGGACGAGTCCTAGGTACTTCAAAGTCGACTCGACACCGATGGATACCCCTCCTACCGTGAGTAAGGATCCCGGAGGTGGCGCATTCCGAGGCCCATGAAAGCACATGGCCTCAGACTTGTGCAATGCCACCTCGAGACCCAGTTGCCGGATCCTCTCAACGACAATCGCAACCCCGCGTGTCATGATTTCGGCCGCCGCCTCGTGCGACCCCCCCTGTGCCAGCACCAGCGTGTCGTCTGCATAGCAGACCACGCTGACGCCGCTAGGGAGGTCGGCGCGCAGCACCCAGTCGTACCCGATGTTCCACAAGGAAGGCCCTAGAACCGATCCCTGTGGAACACCGCACGACATCTCTCGGAGCAATGTGCCCTGCACTTAAGTTTGGCAATTCTCCGGGCCACGTCGGTAACCTTGATTCTCTTGCGGATGTCTTCATTTCTGATTCGATCGCGCAAGGAAACCCCGAGCATAGCCCTCTCCATTGCCCTTTGGGTGACTTTAAGCCTTCTGATGAGGCCCATTGTGAGCGACCACGTTTCGGTCCCATATGTAATCACTGGCAACACACACTGGTCATAGACTTTCGTCTTGAGACACTGTGGTAAGTTGGACGAGAAGATACCGCGCAACTTCCCGAACGCTGCCCAGCCGAGTCGGATTCACCTCTTTCTCGAAGTTAGACCTACCTAACTGGACCGTTTGTTCTAGGTACACATAATCGTCTACAATTTCCAGTGTAGAGTCTCCGATCTTGATAGGAATGGGTGTGACATGGGCATTCGACATGACCTTGGTTTTGTCCATGTTCTTTTTTTAGACCCACTCTTCCGGAAGCTCTACTGAGGTCATCGAGCATTGTACTGAGGTCCTCCATGGTCTCAGCCATGACCACTATATCGTCGGCAAACCGAAGGTGAGTGATGTACTCGCCATTGACGTTGATGCCTAGCCCTCTCCAGTCCAGAACCTTGAAGACATCCTCCAGTGCAGCGGTGAACAGTTTCGGAGATATGACATCTCCCTGTCTCACACCTCGCTGCAGAAGGATAGGTTCCGAGGCTTGGTCCTGAAGTCGGACTGACATGGTGGCGTTTTTGTACAAACACTTCAACACCTCGATGTACCGATTGTCGATTTGGCACCGTTGGAGAGACTGCAGTACAGCCTAGGTCTCGATCGAATCGAAGGCTTTCTCGTAGTCCACAAACGCTAAACTGAGGGGCAGGTACTATCTCTTCGGTCTTCTGTATAACCTGCCGCAGCGTATGAATGTGTTCCACGGTGCTAAAGCCTTTTCGGAAACCGGCTTGTTCGAGAGGCTGGAAATCGTCAAACCTGCGCGCAAGACAATTCGTGACGACTCTTGAAAACCACTTGTAGACATGGCTTAGAAGTGAGATGGGCCTACAATTCTTCAACCGGGCATTGTCACCCTTCTTGAAGAAGAGTACCACCACACCCCTGCACCATGCCTGTGGCGTTTTTCCCTTGAGTATCACGGAATTAAACAGCTTCTGAAGGGCCTTCAATACCGGTTTTCCACCCGCCTTCAGGAGTTCGGCAGTAATTCCGTCATCACCCGGTGCCAGGCTGACGTCCGGGATGTCTTCGGTATAGTGTCGGGTCAGTCTAGCTCTTCGGTCGTTTGCTAGATCTACGACGGGTTTACTGGTTGACGTGTACAACTGTCCATAGAAGCTCTCGATCTCCCTCAGAAGCTCCGGTTTGGCGGATAAGATCCTACCATAGTCGGTCTTCGGTTTCGTGAGCTGGCTCTGCCCAATAGCCAGATCTCTTGCAAATACCTTGGAGCCTTTATTCCGCTTAATCACGTCTTTAATACGTTCGGTATTAAAGCGGCGGAGGTCGCTCTTCAAGGATTTAGAGATCTGTCTATTGAGCTGCTGGTATTTACACGCCTCGTCTGAAGACTGCAGGATCATCTCACGCCGCTCCTTCATGAGCTTGAGAGTGTGATCGGAGAGCCTCTTGTTCTGATCTGTACGACGTGCCTTGAAGAACTTAGACCCAGTCGTATGGACAGTTTCCACGAACCCATCGTTGTATTCGTCCACTGTGCTTCCTAGGCACTCGAAACGGTTTTGGAGTTCAAGCTGAAAGCTCTCGGGGTTTTGTATTTGGATCTGTGCTGGACGGAGCGTAAACTTCATCAGTCGATACCTTTCAAGCTTGATATCGATGTTCAATGTGCCTCTTACCATGCGGTGATCGCTCCCGGTTTTCACCGAATTGATCACCGAGACATCATTGAACATTTGCTTGTTGGATGACATGATAAAGTCAATCTCATTTCTAGTTGCACCATCGGGGCTCTGCCAGGTCCACTTCCTGTGCTCACGCTTTCTGAAGAAGGAGTTAATAATATAGAGGCCCTCCTTCTACATAAAGCTAGCCAGTTGGTGACCCCGGCGATTCCTACGTCCAACTCCAAATTGCTCCGCTCATCCCTGCAATGCAATTGCTCATCCCCGTCTCGTTTGCCCAGTTTCGCGTTGAAGTCCCCCATGACAACGGTGAAGTGAGTTTTGGAACCATGCATGGCTTTAGAAATATCCTCATACATGGTCTCCACTTCGTCGTCGAGGTGTGCCGAGGTCGGGGCGTAGACCTGTATGACCTTCAGCGAATTTCTGAGTATAAGGTACGCCACCCTGGTCGACACACTCTCGATCTTCACCACGTTATTCACAAGGGACTTGTGGACGATAAACCCAACACCACCCTGGGACTGCCGGTCACCCTCTCGGAAATAGAGCAGGTTGCCGGATTTCAGAATTATCGTGTCATCCCCCTCTCTTCGGACTTCGGATAATCCCACAATACTCCATCGCAGCCTGCTCAAATCCTCTTCGAGTTCTTCTCGTCGGTCCGGAGTGTGCGCGTATTATACGTTGCCAGGTCCAGTCGTTGGTATTGGCAGCCAGATCCCTTCCGGAGATTCTTCGCACCACTTGCCACGCCGGCCGTAGCCTCGACCGCTGCCGTAGTCGAGGTTAGACGGGCTGCCGGGCACTAGGGGCCATTTCTGTGATGCTATAATATATCCTATAATCATTTGGGGGGTTTTGCCATAATCGCCACGCTTGGTAAACGGGTTGGCGATCGCAGTACGGTTGTTACAAAAGCACAGAGAACGCTGCTGCCCATTCTCTGGTAAGTCCCTTAGTCGCCTCTTATGATACCCACGGGAAGATGTGGGATGGTGCTATTCTTTACGTCCGACACCATACAGACGTCCGACACCATACAGACGTTGAAGTTGGGAGAAGTTGAAGTTGGGAGTAACAGAAAACAATCACTAACAAATGGGCTAACTTTCCGTTCATTCAAAGTTTATCAAGATACATTTTTGGTCGTGGATTTAATTTATTGGTTGCCATGGCCGATATAATCAAAAAATAATAATTTGTGTTTAATGATTAGTAGATTTAAATAGGCTTGTCAACTGAAACAATCTAATTAGTCCGCCAGTTAGATTATCAAAAATTATTTGACCCATATTGTTTCTTTTTTTACATAAACCAAAATTGACTAAGATACGACGCTTTTAAAATTCTCGAAACGTCACGCAGTGGTATAATTTTACTCCCGAGTTTTGATGCGTTTTATCTTCATTATTTTCCAATACTCTAACTGACGGACTAAATAGATTTGCAATTTATTTATGGTGGACACTAGCCTATTACTTTACAGTTTAACTCCGTGAAGTTACAATTTAGAATAAGGACTCATTGTTCAATTAAATGAATATAAGGACTGACTCTCGAAGATACTAAGCAAACTATATACAGGGTGAATACGGTAAACGGGGCAATAAGGGGAAGTACCGTAACCGTTGCAGCTACACGAAAATGGTCTTAGTCATCATCTTTTTGCCCTTGTCCCATGTTACTTGTGGTCGGCGCAACACGTTTTCTTCTTCCATTCTCCCCTGTCAACCGTAACGCTATCGTTTACTCCTTTATCTTTCATATCATTCCTCAAACAAACAATCCATCCATCGTTACTTTGGTCTTCCTCTCCCCCTCTATCCATCAACATTTATAATCATCACTCTTTTAGTCACATGCGATTCATCCCTCCTCATCACAGTCATGTCTATTCCACGACAGTCTATTACCTTTCAACTTTTCTGTAACTTGCGCAACTTTTAAGCTTCCTCTAATATACTCGTTCCTTACCTTATCCATTCTTGTCACACCACACATCCACCACAACATTCTCATCTCCTCTACATGCAATCTTTTTTTATCCATCTTCTTCACAGCCCAGCATTCCAATCCATACAGTACGACAGGCCTAATCACGGACGTGTATATTTTCCCTTTTAACTTGAGGGGGCCGCAAGTTGTTCCAGTGACCTGTCGCCATTTCATCCATCCTGAGTTGATCCGGTGCGTCTCGGTCTACTTCGCCATCTCCTTGGACAAGCCACCCGAGATACCGAAAATCGGAACAGATCGGTTTGGGCGTTCCGGCAAGAGCTATGGGCACAGGACTGGAGAGACCGGCGAATTCACAGAATATGTGTTCTGTTTTGGTCCTACTTACTTTCAGGCCAACATTCTCTAGTCTTTGCCACCACACCTCCAATCTGTTCTAGACCTCTAGGCCACTCTCGGCAACCAAAACAATGACGTCGGCAAACAGCATACACCAGGGAGCCTCTTCCTGGATGTCAGACGTAAGTGCGTCCATTATCACCAGGAAGAGGTAGGGGCTTAGAGCTGACCCTTGGTGCAAGCCGACAGCTACATTGAAGCTGTAGTAGTAGTGGTAGTGCCTGCTATAGACCGGACTTGAGTACTACATCGACTGTACATCGCTCGGATCAATTTCACATACTTCCCAGGCATAAATTTATCTTTCAGGGCCCACCACAAAACCTCACGAGGTACCCGGTCGTATGCAGGCTTTCGAGGTCGATAAACACCATGTGCAAGTTTTTGTGCGCACTTCTGTATTTCTCGCACAGCTGGCGGATGGCAAACATGGCATCCGTCCTTCCCCGACCAGGCATAAAACCGAATTGATTTCGTGAAATTTCACTCTCATCTCTCAGTCGTCTTTCAATAGCTTTTTCCCAAACTTTCATACTATGCGCCATTAGCTTTATTCCTCTATAGTTATTGCACTCCAGCACATCACCTTTATTTTTAAAGATGGGCACCATTCGTCAGGTATGGCTTCTTCCAGTAACAACTTATTGATAAATAAAGCTAACCACGTCCATCCATTCACCCGTAGTAGCTTCCAAACTTCACAACATCAAGTCCTAACGCTATACCATTCTTCATTCCATTTACTGCTATTCTCACTTCATCCATACCAACCTTTCTCACTAACCCCTCATTCACTGGTTTATTATCCAGCATACCGTTCCAGTCATTCTCCTCATTCATCAGTTTTTCAAAGTACCCCATCCACCTATCCTTAATTTCCTCATTATCCGAACGAACCAATCCAGCTTCATCTTTTACGCACTTAATCTGACATACATCCCTCGCCTTTCTCTCTCTAGCTCTAGCAAGCTGGTAAAGTTGTTTTTGGCCTGCTGTACCATCCAAAGTGTCATAAAGCTGGTCTTGGGCCTTTGCTCTAGCTATAGCTACAACTTTCTTGGCTTTTTTCTTGAGAGCATCATACTCACTCTTCCTTTCAACTTTCATAACATTTGCAACTTCAACACTATCTTTAACCTCGTTTTTTCTTTCAACACATTCTGGATTTCTGTTGACCACCACCATGTATCCCTATCTATCGTACCCTTTCCTTTCGTCTCTCCTAAGACATTCTTTGCTACACTCCTAATACACCCAGCCATTTCACTCCAGCATTCATTTACTCTTCTCTCGTTCATATCTCCCATCTCTACCATTTTATCCACCACTCGTTCTTTAAATTCTTTCGCAGATTCATCCTTCTCTAACATATACCATTTTATTTTAGGGGGAGGTCGATCTTTGGTTTTATTTACTTTTATTTCTGTAACTATTTCCAAAAGTAGGAGTCTGTGCTGTGTAACCAAGTCTTGTCCCGGTAAGACTTTACAGTCATTGATGTTCTTTAATTTATTTCTTCAGAATAGGATGTCTATTTGTGTATTATGATTACCACTTTTGTATGTAATAAAGTGTTCGTCGTTCTTCTGGAACCAAGTATTGGCTACTGCCAGATCAAATGCAGAAGCGGATTGCAGTAGAGTATCCCCCGCATTGTTTTGATTCCCGATTCCCCAACCCCCATGCACTCTTTCATATGTCCCTCTCATCCTTCCCACATGTCCATTAAAATCACCTCTAACTATAAATTCTTCATGCACCGGGATGTTGATCAAAACGATGTCAAAATCCTCCCAAAACTTCTCCTTAACTCTTTCATTACAACTCACTTGCGGTGCATACACACTAACTACGTTCAGCATTACTTTTTTGTCTTAAAATGGTCTTTAATCTCATAAAAAAAAGTTTTTTGGTTAAAATTTTCAAACAAATGGTTTTTGCTATTTCTGACTTTTTTAGTACTCCAACCTGGGTTGGTTAGATAGAACTTTTTGATCAGTATTAGAAACAGGATCGATTGGCATCAAAAAAATGTTTTGTGTAAAATGGCCATTTTCTTGCTAACTGTACATTTTTTCGAAAGTCTTTGAATGGGGATCAAAATTTCACGAAAAATCATGGATAGTCTCATAGGACCATTTTACGTTGCAGCTACACGCTCTCCTTACTGCCCCGTTTGCCGTATCGACCATGTAGGTATAAGCCAAAGTAATTAATTAAAATCTAATTGTGATAGTGTCTGTAAAACTCGCCCGAGCGAACGAGTGCGGCATCGATATCGTCTCGACGCGCTCGCTGCGGAACGCCAACCCAATTATTGGGCCACTTACTCGATGCATTCCACAACTCGATAAATTCTCGAGTGGGGCTCGCCGCGGCATGCACGTTGTGCGGCTCCGGGGCTCCGAGCCGGGCTGAGCGAGCGGAACTCGCAAAGCCCCATGTTGATTGATTTTGTATTTTCAATATAGACTCAATTGAAAGCGGATGATGCAAACTCATGTCTTTGCATCTTTATTTAGGTAACTTGTTTTCTAGAGCACATTGTGCCACAAAATGGCTTACTTATAAAACTCGATAATGAAACTTGCTATAAGTCTTTAAGTACTTATTTTATCTGGTAGAGCCCAGCTTGGGGCTAGCTATATTTTTGTGATAATGTTTATGGCGGTCGTTTTCCAAATGGGAAGGCAAGAAGATACAGTTTATGACTTTTACTGGTGCGTTTATGGAGAAATATGTGTGTTCAGTATACAGTAGTTCCTAATATTTATGTATACCTATGTATGGAGTCTATGTCATGCACGTTCGTATACCTATCAAACATAATTGTTCGCTACACAACACGGGGGTACAGACGACCTCAGCGAATGATCCTGGGGGGATAATGTCATAGTCACTTCGCTTGGCAGACGTGCCCCTGCCTACCTACATGACACAGGTGGATGCTCTCCGCACGTTAGTGACACAAGAGGGTGAGGGGTAACTCCTATCTGCATGATCAAACGTTCACGTTAAAATTACTTCTATAATAAAGTTGATTTAACAAATGGTTCCAGGAAAGCATTTCAATCAAAAGAAACTCATGATTTTCTCGGGAAACCTTGCTGATAAACGGGAAAATAAACGTCTATATTCCAAGAATTATTATGTCGATGTAAACAGAAATTAAAATGCCAGAAGGCAAGAATTCGTTTGTTAGAAACTGATTACTGAGTGACTTTACAAAATTAAATACCTTGATGGGGATAATCATTTAATCAAACTGTTCACGGGTTCCGTGGTACGAGCTCGGACACTCCGGTATCTACCTTAGAATTAATCCAGTAACAATGTTGGCGTAGGTAATCCTCCGGAGAGCTAACGCAAAGTGATTTGTGCTTAACGCGGGCCGGGATCACCGAGGTAGGCCGGCTGCCAGGTAATCGCAGCCATTTACATAATGTGCGCTTCCAGCCACCGCCGCCTCGTCCTGTATCACCAGCAGACCTCCAACAATTAACTTCACAATGTTTACCCAGAGAAAGCAAGATTCAAACCCTCCATAGTAATCGCAAGTCCCCAGCGGCTATTCGTAAATATGATTAATTTTAAATTAAGAACCTAACTAATGACGTCAACTTCATTACGTAAAAGCAATTTCATTTACATAAGCATTAAAATTAAACTAAAAATGTCGTTTCAATTTATGAAATTCTTAATAAAACCTTTCCTTTGAAAGGTTCTGATGAAATATTTCATTCTGTTATAGCAAACTACAAGATTTCAGCAGCCACATGGGAGCAGGAAATGTCAATAAACACTTAATCTCCATTAAGAGAATCGAGTTGGACGCCGATGGTAGGACGACCGATAACTCTGAATAATGGATGAGACAGCCCGAGGAGCGTGTGACCTCTGCACCTACTATATTTGGTACGCAGGAGACCGACCGGAGAGCGACATCCCGCAGCACTCGGGTCTCAACGAATGTGAACCTTTTTCTGTTTACGCGGTACAAAACGTGCAAATCACCTGTCCCGATAAAAATGTAACGGACGAAGATTCGGCGAATATCTCCTCTTAAAAATACAATGAATCCTTTTCCTTGTTAATGTTATTTCTACAAACATCGCGAGGTTTCCCTTTATATATTACTTTGAGGAGTTGATTTTTATATAACAATGGCTGAACAAAAGTAAAAGTATACTTTTTGTTAGCGTTATGAAATTCAATAGGTACCAGCTCTCGGACTTGGAGTAGGTATTTTTTATAAGAAAAAAATCTAGACCTATTTAAGAGGGCGTCAAAGTCTCTGTTGTTCTAAGTAGACAGTTTTGGAGTAATTAGCCCGATGTTCACGAAAAGGAAAAACATAAAGAGGGTAGACTGACTTCGCAGAAAACTGCGCCCAAATATAAAATAGCTTATATTTGGGCATGTAGTGACGTAGGAGTATATTCCGGGCTTTTTATGGGTACGATGTAAACGTGCCTAGCGAACTAATACGGACCGTGTATCCCCAGAGATACACGCACAACATAAAGTTACGGTAATGTTGTGAATTTAAATAATGCAGTTCAAGAAACACAAATCATAAGATCCCTGGTTTTACCATTATAGTTGTTTTCTTTCCTTATACCACTCTGCGAGGTTTCTTTATTGGGTAACACTTTTCACGTTCAGTAAATATGTTTGCCATTTAATAAATTACTTATTGCTTGAGTGTGCTCACAGCCTATTACTCTATTATGAGTTTATGAGTCCAAACAATTAAATAGAGTAGTCTACGTCAAACTTCCTGCGAGTGGGCGGGGCCAATAAAAAGTACTATTCACCCCACCTACAAAGTGTAACAACACCCGTAAGAGATTGTGTTCGTGTAATATTCTGATATTCATTTCCTGATTCGTATTTCCTTAGAATGAGTATCCGTTGACTACGATATAATGGCACCGTTTTCGATTTTCCTCGTACTTAACACGTTATTATGTTGGAAATATCCCTATTCTTGTAATATATGACTCTATGAGGCAAGGACATAGTGTAACATAATAATATAAAGTATTGTTTTATGGGTTGCCGCTCCATTTGTCACGTATCAACATATTTGTATTTACTTATGTTCTGCCTTCAATCAATTTTACAAAATTTGTGCTCGCTTGGTAAATAGCCTCAGGTGACTAACAAATTACGGTAAACTAGCCTTTGCCTGCGGCTTCACTCCCGTTACATTGTTTTAAATGGGCCTAAATAAACCTACAACACTCGTAGATTACGTAGCTTTCCATTAGTGAAGGAATTTTCAGAATCGGATCTGTGGATCCGAAGATTACGCTCTATATACACTCAAACTCACAAACTTTTGCCTCTAAATAATATTATATTAGTATAGAAACATTATACAGTATGACTTTTCTCGTATTTTTTTATTACTTCATACGTGATAGTAAGTCACTACCATTAAGTATATATTTGTTGTTAAATTGATAACAGTATCTATTGTAAGTATTGTAACCTTAACAAATTGCATAAGCCAAGACAGCCAAAGGACGCTTACTTCGGCCACAAACTATGTAAAGCCGACCTTTGTCATAGTTGATGGTTGTTTCTCTCCAACCCTTTGTTCCACCGACCTGTCAGCCTCACAGTTAGTGGCAATTCAGTGTCATTAATAGTACAACTTACGCTAAGGACCCTGGTAATTCTAAGTACTGAGATATTGTTGCTCAGGTTCATTCATGGCGCACTTTTCAACTTTATTTCTTACTTACTTTATTTCTGATATGTAATTCAAGATGTTCGTTTATTGTAAGGCTATCTCCTATATAAAGGGTGTAACAGTAAAACACCTCTTAACGAAGCCGAAAAGCACTTGTTCTCCCCGTCATTGCGATCATTTTTTTGGTCTACACCATACCTGGGAACCTTCTAGTTACGGAGATATTGAAGGTCAGAGTTCCAACTTTTTGACAACTTTTCTTTTAAATACAAGTTTTTAATGTAAGATTTTTACTTTAAACACCTCCGCGACGCCCGTACTGTTCAATCCATCCACCAGCACAATGTTTTGAATGCGTTACATTGATTTCTACCACAAAAAAAAACTTTTTTACCCAAAAAAAACAAAGTCGTTTCCCAGCAATAATTTTTGCGTGAAGTTACATAATCTGATGTACAGAATGCTTGGTTGATTGCTTCGTGATGAGGTGGTTTAGACCCTGTATGTATTTATTAATATGTACACGAGCAAACACTTACTTAATCCGCCATGTGGCGTGGTAACCACGTGGAGCTACTACTATTACACCTGCCCTAACCGACAACGCATTTAATTACCAAGAGTAAACTCTTGTAATCTTATTATTTAGCTATGTGAGATTCTCTGTGAAAACTGTATTTCTACGTAATATAATCATTTTGATTTAAGACAGCAATGTTCGTGAGTTGAACGAGATTCAGTTGATTTAAGATTACAACAGAATCGTTAACAATGCTAATATGACGTAGGATTTCGTTTCAATAAGTGACAAAATAAAATAATTATTTCATCATTTATTATTTCATTTTTTATTTCATCACCACTGCTCTCAAAACGGTGAAGGAAAACATCGTGAGGAAACCGGCATGTCCTAGAACCAAAAAATTCGAAGACATATGACATCTACCAATCCGCACTGGGCCCGCGTGGTGGATTATAGCCCATTCCCTCTCATTGAGAGGAGGCCTGTGTCCCAGCAGTGGGAACATTAATAGGCTGATGATGATGATGATGATGAAGTGACAAAAATCGAACAGCATATAGCCGATTCATAACAAAGTTTGTATTTTAATTCAACTTTATTATTCCGTAAAATGGTATTACGGCTTAAATAAAATACCTTAGGAACTTTTCTCATGAATAGCTCGCATCCCTTAAAAATTAATCACGTTTCAATTTCACCTCGCGCATAGTATTACAGATAGGTACATGTTTTTTCTATTAAACTTGGGTTTCTTCGATCTCGGTAGTCACCTATACGGTTTCGAATTGCCAGATTAAATACGATTGGAAGGGGAGGAATCGAGGTCGGGGAGAAAAACTTATTTTGTCGAAGATGACGAACGAAAATATACCCAAACTGAATTGTGCCGAACCTGAGCATTTTAGCGAAGTTGATATAAGTAATATTGATAAGCGGTCTTGAAGAGAAAATTGAGTTGGAGTTGGGCCCTTGAAGAGCGAGCAAGTTGAGTGAGGTGGCGGCAAAACGCTCCGCAAATATTGGCTGCGGTTGAGTGTCTCGAAACTTGTGAATTTTCCCCAGTCTTATATCGAGCTAGAACTTTCATATTAATGCCTTCGGGGAAAGTAAAAACTTTTAATAGACTAGCCTTTCACCTCTCGGATTTACTCACGAACTTAGTTTTTCTTTGCGGCAATCATCAGACTAGATAACCTTTGGGAATTTGGGTGTAATAGTTACATCATAATAATGTGAAATCTGTGTGTACTGTGCAAGTGTGTTTTAGTTTTACTTTGGGTTGAAACTTGAAATTAAAACACTTATATATTTTATCTATTTTATTAAAAAATCTTATCAGGTAACCTGGAGACTACATATACAAAACAATAATACAAAGAGTTACAGCTACATGACTGTTGTTCAAGAAAAAGTAATGTGTTGTTCGATAAAATTCCATGTCATGTAGTGCGGATCTTTGTCATTGATTCACTTGTGCATAATCTTACTATGTATGTACCTTAACTTTCATAAAAAATAAATTTCACTAAACTAACTCTTATTCTAACATGATATGGTTTGTGAATTTCGTTATGCATAATTCTATTACGAACTAACCTACTATGTAAGTACATCGATTTTTCTAATGTGGCGGGTAGTTCACTCATCACCTGCTCGTAGGCTAGTACATAGCTACTAGAGGTACTTATAGTTATGTGTCATTATTATGAATATTTCGAAATTTGGCAAATCTGAAAATCTATGGGTAGGTACCTACCTAATTGTTATTAATAAAACAAGTTCATTAAGATAAATAGCTATGCTATTAAAACATGAATTGACCTAAGTTTTAGACTAGATACATAATTGAGTCTATTCTAAACAATATTTAAGTACATTTGAAATCAAGCGCTACACGTAAACATACATGTTTTATGAGTAAATATGTTATGAAACAGTTATGAAACTACTAAGGTATTACTATTGATGTAAATAGGGAAATAGCGGAAATCCGTACCCGAAGTCCCGAACTGACATTGTTAATGTTCGTGTTTGTGACCATGATTTGCATCTGATCCTTCGGTAGTCGTAATATATCCCTAAACATTAAAACATAATTAAATCATCTACGTGCACCGTGCCATCACAATTTATAATGTGACTGTGATCCACTATAACTAATTACGTTAGATGTTAAGGTTTTTGTCAGTCATCACCAGTATTTCATTATCATGGTAATTGAAGTGTGATATTGTATATCTAACCTAATATGCGCAATGGATTAAACCTATTTCGATTCGGCTGTTGTGGTCTTCGAGACCTGTTGGGTCTGTGTACCGGTTCATTGGCTCCAGACAGTAATGGTGACTGGAATTCATCCATGGAATCTGTTGAATTAGAACCAAATTCATCACGTGTTTCGCCGTAGGGTTCAATTTTCATGTCGTGAGTCAAGTCAACTTCAGAAGTACCGGTCGTTGAAGCTTCTTTCAAATCATTATTCTGGTAACTCGAATTGTAAATCACTTGTGTTGTAGTTGCTATGGGTACCACTTTTATTGTAGTTGTTGTTTCTTCAGTGGTTGTGGTTTGTATCTGGAAAACTACTACGGTATCATTTGTATTAGTAGAGACATCAGCAACGCTTGAAATATTGACTACAGGTTCTGTTTCTATATCATTTGGTGTTGTATCAATGTTCGGCTGGGTAGTAGACAATATTTCACTTTTGTTGTGGAAGTCCTCAGCTAATTCTTTCTGAGTTGTTGTGGACAGTGAAGCTACGGGCGTAGTGTCCTGGAGAATTGGCACTTTAGTAGTAACTTCAAATGTAGTTGGAGTTACTGTTGTGTGACCTTCAGAGATAATAGTAATTTTAATAACTTCGTGATTTAAAGTTATATTTTTAGTGCTCTCGTCAAATTTCCTAATTGGTTTTTCATGTTTAATCTCTTCAGTTGCTTCGACGTCAACTAATTTTATTTCTGACTCATTATTTAGAGTGCCATTATTTATAACCTCCAATTTGGAAATATCACCAGTGTAATTAGTGTAAAACATTTTTTCTTCACGAATTTCTGGTTCATCTTTTAAGAAAACTGTCAGATCTAGAGCGGAATCCTCATCCATTTTGCCTAAATGTGTCATAGGCGTGGTCTCACTATATTTAACGGCAATTGTTGTTTGTGTGAAAGGTTGCTCGGTTTTTCCTATTGGTTCTAGTTTGGTTTCCACTGCTTTTAGAGCTTTATTTTTAGGGTCATCGAATTTTTCATTGTACTTTTTCGGCTTTGTAGATTTCACTTTGTCTTTTTTCGAGCTGTCTTTATTTTCCATGATGTGCATCAAAAGTTTTTTCTCCAGTGGAACTGGCTCAGGATCTTCAGTGGTGGATTGGAATGTATTACTGTGGTAAACATGATCATTTTGTCCATACTGATAACCTCTGTAGTAATGATGTTCTGCCAATTGCTGTGCATGTTTTTCTTTTAAAGATAAAACGGTCATATCGTCACTAATTTTAGCCTTTGCCATTACTAGTGGAGGAACAAAATGGTCTGTGGGTTGCGTAAATATATTTTCAAGATTACCAAGTCTCGCCATTTCTTCATGCAACATTTTATGTTGCATGTGTTTTTCATCTTCTATTTTCTCCAGTTGTTCATTCGTTACGTAGTTGTCCACGTTGGCCATTTTCGGAATGTAATTACTTTGTAAATTATTGTTATTGATCAAACCTAAATCAAAGGTCTTGTCGATATTAAGTCGGTTGAATTTATTGGCATTTACAAGAGTAATCGGTAATTTATGTTCAGTTACAAGATTAAGATCGTGAGCTATAGAAGTGGAAGTTATGGTAGGAGACTGATTTATGTCATCTTCGTGTTCAGTTGTGGCATTTTCTTCAGTAGTGACCTCTGTCGTTGTGATGTCTTGATCAGTGAATACTGCGTCAGTTGATACTGGCCATGTGTTACCCAAAGATGTTAAGTTGGGAGTGCTTGTTATTTCTTCTTCTTCAGCACATGACAAATCTCTGAGTAAATCTTCGCGTTTCTGTGAAAAGTCAAAGGAAACCTTAGAAATCATCGTTATTGTTAAAAGTAAAATGACTTGAGATAAATTTTAGTTATCTTACCACATTGCCTGTGCACTGCACTCGTTTGACGCCAGCGAGTCCGCAGTCGGCGGTCAGTTGGACAGCAGCACTTTCAGGCAAGTACAGGATAGTCAGAGCCGGCAAGGCACGAACCATACATCCCTCGATCCCAAGAGCCCATTGCGGTACTGCCAGCAAACAGAAATACGTTTAAATGGTCTTACTATCTCGTAACTAAGGTAACTACTATGTATAACATCGCGCAAGATCCTAAGCTATCGTAAAGTTACTTTACGAAGCTGCTACTAAACTAAGATGTTTAGCCTCGAGCCTTTACTTGTCTTGAGATTGTAGCGAACTTACATATACCAGTAATGTATGTGTTTATGTACACATGGGATCGTATACATAAAATATTATAGCCTTTCCCTTTGTAAGCATAAACTACTGTTTATATGATCGGGTGTTCGCGTATGTTTTTTTATCGATGACCTCAGTGCTGTTTTTCTAGTGTCTATAAGAAATCACTGTGAATCTTGAGAATTATAGTAATGGAACTTGAATATTAACGATAATATCTTACAGCTTGTATGTTTGTAAGTTTGGATGTAGCGGGTAATCTTCGGAACTCCTGAGCGGATTCCGAAAATTCTTTCACTAATGAAAGCTACTCGTAAAAGCTACTCGTAGTTTGTAGAAAATTTAACGAAGTATTTTTCTGTCAGGCACAATGTATGTATACCAACCAGGCAGTTCACAGATGAAGGAGGCTACAGTGGGTCCTCCACAAGCACGGGCCTCCCAGCGGTAGTCAGCAGCAGGGTCCGCGGCTGCGCAGAGTGGGGCGGCGCGTGAGTCGGGCGCTGAGCTCCAGTAGCCATCACTGCTCAGGCCGCGGTAGTCACTGGTGGAAGATAGAAAAGAATGAATCATTTGGAATCAAAACATTTATGAGCAGAATTTGAAGCACCAAATCGAGTAGAGCGGTGCGAAGACGTCCGAATTCGAACAATGAGAGGAGATGAGAACACGTGATGTGGATTTCTACAAAAGTGGTTGGTCTTTTTGTTTCATTAGGTCTCCGCTTTATTGAAACCAAGCCTTACAGTATTTTGCTGAGGACTTTTGTCATCACAAAAAGTACGGTGCATATTACTATGGATGCCAATGTTACTATACTATATTTATCAAAATATAACTCACGTCCAAGTAAAGTCTCCATCAGGGTTACTTCGTATCAGGCCGACCCACACGGCGCTGGAGATGTCCAGCTCTTTAAGGTAGGCTCGCACTGCGTCGTACTGCGCCGTCGTATCCACTGCACAACACATAGAGGTATCAGTGTCATGTGTCAAAGGGACATAAGACGGAATCGCTGGTGCGGAGGATACGCGAATCTGTGCTCTATGGCCAATGGTGTGTTGTCATATTGCGTTATTGCAAACAGACGCATTGGTATAATTCAGTTATTCATATTAAGTAGCACCTAGGCCATTACTTCGTGGTCATTGAGTGATCAGTACGGGTATAAGGGTCAGCAACGCGCGACTTGTCCAAATGAGTTCAGCACATGATTCACCAGTTTCTAGAACAGGTTGCACGTCGATCCTCACCGTCTCTATTTAGCGCTTACAAAAAGTCAAACAGCCAATTAATCACAAAAACAAGTTTAAAAATATCCAAAAAGTCCTATGAAATTAATCTAAAATGAAATGGAGGCTGTCCTTTGTATTTTGTTAGAATGTTAAATGGGCCGTTAATATTGCAAAATGATGAAATATTGGCAAGAGTTCCGGAGTAAACAAGTAACGGTTTGTTTTGACGAATGGAACACGAAAGTGGTTCTCCCAAGAGAATATTGAATTTAATAAACAGATTGGATATTTCGATTCGAGCTAAATTCGTAGGAACCTACTCACTAATTACTTAGTTACGATGAAGTTTATAACACAGTTTGAACTATTACTAGAATTAGAATAAATACAATAATGTTGATTCACTAATTCTGAAAACAACTTCAAAGTCCGTAGTTAGAACAACTACAGCGAATTCCAGTGAAAGTTTCTATGATACCTTACTTGTAACCTTAATCTCTCGCTGTAGCATAACCTCAACTTCGTGGAACAAAGAAACAAAGCTGCTTAACAGTTCCACTTAATTATGTACATTAGGAAAACTCAACTAAGTGAATAAAGAATCTTTCTTTTGTACCCACTGAATACAACAGAACACGGAGTTTGTGGAGAACTCCGCGAACAAAAACAACTTGTGTCAAAACACGAGGCGGTAATGCGCCTGTATTACGTAACTGGAATACGCAGACTACGCCTTTGCGTGTCGCATTTTTAGTATATTTTCTTTTTATATCGCCTATTTTCTTAGACATCTAAAATAGCTCGGTTAAAACTCACGTATTTCGGGTAATCGACTCGGAAGCAGGCTGCATGAATTACCGCGTTCGTTCATGTTCCATTTAAACGATATCATAAATTTACGTCGTCGACTGGCGAGCGCAGCCAGGAGGCGTGCTGCGGTTTATTAGAGAAGCTTCCTATTATACAGAAGCTGCCTCGACTTTTCTAAGAAACGTTCTGGAGGCTGCGACCGCGACGGCCTTAGTTATGCGCCGGAGCGCGCGGTCACGACACCTACTTACATAAAAGGATTTTTTACACGACAGAAATAAAAAGCAGTAAACAGTATATTTCGTATCCAACCCTTTAGGTAGGTACTATATCCTCCAACAAATTTCCTTTTTTAATGCCCATTTAGCCGCGCTATAAAACTCGATATCTGAGCGTTATTTACGGCGTATCTCACGTAAGGTTCGGTTGAACGAAAATGTTAGAAATTCTTTCGCAATTTCCGTTAGTACAACAAGAAAGGAATTTTTGTAGTGAGCAAATGGAAAAACGTAATTCATGTCCGGAGAATGCTCACGTAGTGCAGGTATGATTCGATTATTTCGCTCTGTGGGCCACTCTTTTTGTTTACGTCACGTAGCTCTTAAACGGGTCCCGGGAGCTTCCTCATATCCGGTAATCTTATCAAATGATCTTTAGTAGTAAGGTGGGTCACGTTTATGGTCTAGTAAAAACGAAACGTAAAAAATGTGTACGTGGTGCGGAGGTAAAACTTGATTGGTAGAGGCAGGGGGTCGTATGAAAATTTAAGTGACATAAACAAAGACCACAAAAGTCAAGATGGTCAAGTAAACCATAGTGTGTGTGCTGTGTTATGTAAATGGGCCCTTGTATGCAGAACCCTCAATTAGTTTGCGATTAAAGCGACAGCTAATCAGCGGCTATTCAATAATTATGTAAGACAACCCATTCCCTCTCCGACTCGAATACTGGTTGACTCTCTTGAGTTAGAATAATTTAGTTGTAGTCCAAACTCAATAAATAACGTTTTCTTTATTTATTTGACTACGTCATTTAACATCACATACCAACTTCCTCGTAAATAAATATCAAAATGAGTAATTTCTGAAATTTTTCTCAAACCTATTAAAACAAAAATTGTTCAGAATTCTAGTCTGGGGCCAAGTCTAACTCAAAAGTAATTTGTGTTAAATTTTTACGGAACATTAAATTACAATTACTCTAAAATCTGACAATGAAAACTTTACGGCGCTTGTCCTATTTTCCTTACGGACTTTTTATTACTACAGAAGCTTTGCAAATGAGATGAATTTATTTTACCTGTCGTTTGAAGATTATGGAAATGGAAAATAGTCATTTGAACTTAATAATCATTAACAATGAGGGTTTCCAATTATGTAGGTCACAATGTGTACAGGTAATAAATTACAGCTACCTATCTTATCACGAACATGAGGTAAGTGGCTATAAACCAGTATAATCACGGTCCTGACATCAGTAATTATGTATGTAACCCAAAGGGGCGCGCCAACCCCGCGAGGCCTTTCGGACCATTTTCATATCGAACCATACGTACCTACTACCTACACGATAATTGTCCCGACATTTAAAACCGATATTCAAATAATGTTTATTCCCAGTTCGAAATCCTACAACCATTTATCGCACGGTTACACAGAGCAATACATAAATTAACGCTCAAGTTCCCCGATCGCCAAATTGCTTACTCGGATCAGTTCGATACAATCGCTCCCAGATTGACAGCCCATTTTCGCTGTCAAATAATACTAGGAAACTATGCCTTTCAGAGCTGACACAAGCGGGAAATTTACATTACCGTGGAGTGGAGTGGAGCCGTGGAGCCGACAAGTCGGTCGTATTCAAATTGACGTCATTAAGGCGGTTACACGCCGCTAAGACGAAAGCTTTCACTAATAACATTTACCTGAGCTGGAGTAACCTCGTGTGCGGCCTTCGAGCTAAGTCGAGAACTTGTTCATTAGTAAAGACGACGGCGAATATAACGACCTTTAGAAAAAAAAAATACATATTACTTTTTCATAAGAATTTCACTCAACCTACAAGTTCCACATATCAGCAAAGTAATTTCCTGAGGAAACTAATTTACCAACGTTCTCGATTATTATACTCATCGCATTGATTGACTCTCATTGGCGGTATTGAGCCAAAGAATAAAAGAAAAGACACAAAGCCCTATAAATCCTTTCAGAACTCATAACAAAAGCGGATTAACTCGGTCTGTAATAACACATTGTGGTATTATCCGTCCGTGAAACCACTTTTTACTTAGAAGTAATTTCTCAACGAGAATGAGAAACGCAACTTTTAATTAATATTCTCTTCGTATTTTATAACCCTCCAGTTTTCCTGTAATTAAATTTAGAGTAAAGTTATTAATTAGACCTGGCATAGGAAAATCTGAGGATATTTTTTCACAATAAATAGTCGTGCTAGAAAAAATGTTTGAAAACATTGTGACAGACAGTGATAATCATTATTTGAACGACACCTGGGGGCGTAAGATCTTTACATATAAATTGCCAATGAAGATTAACGGTTGTTCTATCCATGGAGCGGGATCTATAGGGCTGTGAAATTAAGAAAATTTCCATAACACGTCTCGGGGTCGAGTGTAGTGTAGGTATACAAACGGCGAGGTCGGTTGGCGTCGCGCCAGAGGCTCCCGCTCCCAACAACTCGGGAAAACTCCCAGGAACCGCCGAGTCAATATTTGTGATGCCATTTAACTGTCTCTCTGTGTCCACCACTCGCGTCTTACGATATTTTATTGGTTTTTGCAAACTTTTAATTTTACGGTTGAATTATTTGGCAAAAAAATTGATTGGACATGAAAAAAGATAACACGATTTGCTTTTCATTTGACGTTATATCGGAAGAATGCTAAGCTGTTTATAAAACAAATAAAAAGTAAAGAAGCGAGGCGTGTTAAAATTACTCATATTTAATTAACTGAAGTCACCGTTAAACACAAATCCAACCATTTCACTAACAACCAGAACAAATCTTCAAAGTCGGAATAACTAATGATGTAAATATTTTAACAGCACGAGCGTGAAAGGAAGACCTTTGCTTGGGCACGGTTAAACTAACACTCGTATACAAACCAATCACTAGATAGCTACCGCTCTTTGAATTACGACGTAGCAATGTTTAATCTGTTTAATATTTAACAATATAACCTCGATGAAATCTCAGATACGCTAAAAGGTCGGATCACAAAGCTATTAAGCCCATTTAGTTGAGCCGCATGCCGTTTATTTCTAATCCTAAACCATAACATGTCAATTTAAGGGAATACGGAATCAGGAAATTTATATTAGATTGTGAGGCACCGAGCCCGCCGCAATTTAGCCTCGGGGATCCCAATAACTACATTTGACGCCATTTGTAGGTACACGGAACAGCCGCCTTGTTTATACCGCTGCCGGGTCGGGTACGGCCGTGCAGGCGATAACACCACCTTTATTGCCAATAACCACTACTTATTTTAGGGTATGAGATTTTGGTACGTGACACGGACGTATTCAGGGTATATTTTTAGTATTACTGGTAACGAGCGGTCTATTAAATACTATTCTTGCAACATTTTCTTGATATTTTTTTTTCAGATGCGTTGATACCTTTTGACACTCAGCTTCCATTGTTTCAACTGTCAGTAAATATCGGACGTGATAATCAAATTTCATAAAGAACACAAATTGTTGAAACAGGTACTCGTATAAACAAACAATAAATCTACCCTTCAACTTCACCAAAGTCGATCTCCAAATCGTTCCTCATTAGCATTTGACACGTCATCGTTAGACAGTGCACAAATTGCTTCAGCCACGCAGCATGACTAAGCTCCGGATTACCGTGAGATGAGGACGTCAATCGATTCCGCCAATCGTCGAAACACATTGAATCACGTACATCGATACATCGCGCAAATCAATGCATCGAATCGGGCTAAGCTCGGAGATCAGCGCTCTTTCAACGTCACGTACACGATTCACCACTATACGCTGATTGGATATTCTTTGTGTATCTAGAAGCATCACCCTGAAGTTTTTATTAGAATGTTTAGTGTAATAGCAGGTAGTATGTATAGTTATATTCTGAGACAAGGGTATTTATGTTCCCATGGGGGTTGACTAAAACAAGACAGCGGCGTGCCAGGATTCTATGTAACTTGCCAGCTTTTGTAAATACAAGTAGGTACACTTACCTACATTTTTCTAGTTCTGTTTTTAATTTTACCAAGTTTGTTGTACCACTTAAAAATATTGCTTTTCAAATAAATTGAAAAATCCAATCAGCTGAAATGTTTTCCTCGTTTTTCAATCAAATCATTTCAGATGGCGTTGTGAGATTGTATGCTGCCTCAAAATTAAAATGACTTACTTAACTGAATATATTAAAACTTTCTCTTACTCCATGATAAGAATAGATAACTTAATAAAGCCTGTAAAGAACACGAAATACAGGACCGTTGAGAATACATAAGTAGCTGAATATTATGAATTCAGGATTATTTATAGTATTTTACTTAACGAATTTATTCAAATAAGTAGGTCCATGAAAAAACTGTTTCGTATGCAAAGGCGTTCCTAAATGGTACATAAAATAATGTTAGTACGACATAACAGTCATAGAAAACATAAGCTTTATGCTTCAATACAGAAAGAGGAAAGTTTGCTGATTTTGTGCAATTAAATTACCATTTCAGGCTTCTGAAAGAATTGGAAAGTCAACACAACTTTAATCAAAAACTCTCCGACTTTTGACTTTTCCTTATTGTAATAATTTGTTATCTTATTTATCTTAATTTGTATTTATGTTTATTTTTGTTACCCGGAAATCTTTGTTTTAGTGCCTTTTGTTTTTTTTTTTTGTAATTTTTGTTTCCTAAGCTGTGTTTTGTTTTAATCTCTAAGTACTGACTGTTTAATTTTAGTTCTTCATATAGTCAAATATCACTGTATCGACTTCCGTACGTTTTTTTTCACGGGTGACCACTGAAAACCAGCGCTGTGCTGTGGGCTCCCCATATCACAGCATCATGCTGAGTGGTTTAACCTGTTTGTCGCACTCACGACGTGCAAGCTGTCAACTTTTTTTTTCTGTTCCGTTCCGTTATATTTTGAATGTCTGTTATGCGTTGTATGTTTTCTGTTTATTTTTTCTAAGTTTGTATGCACGTCATGTGCCTGCGGGAAATAAATATCCTTTCTTTCTTTCTTTCTCTTTTTAATAAAAAAACACAATTATACTACATTCTTCAAATATCCTCCATTCTTTGTAAATAAAATTCCAAAACCGCAGTTTATACATGAACAGAAACAATTTCCGACCAGGCAAAACAACTCGCGCCAGCCAACACTTGCTACATAGGTATTTAATTAAACAATTCCAAGAATCTCCGTATCCAAGGAGCAAGTTGTGTAGCCAGAGGCGTTCGATCCGGGGTGAAATTAGCTGTTAAACAGGCGGTCGTGCCCAAGCCTGGCTTTCATTAATTAAGTGGTAATTCAAACGGCTCGGATTCCTAGGAGGCACTTAACGTATAGCTAGTTATAGTGGCCACTTTATGTGAGTGCGTGCATAATGTACGACGGCTGTCGAATAGGTACAGTCGCCAGAGCATCAAGTTACTACGAACTGTCTTTTCTCATTCGATTTTGAACTTAACCTTTAACGTTTTATGGTTAAAAATCATTCGGAGAAAGCGCTTGGAAGATTTTTGTGAAGCCTGGCCTACCTAATTTCAGCCCTTTTTTTTTTCAAAGTATCAGTCACGCATAAAACCTATATTAATCGATAGCTGGTATCAATACAAGGAAGTTTTGTGTTCTACAAATTAATGTTCTAAAGTGTCAATTTCCGAGATATGAGCTATCAAAGTTAACGTTCATTCATCTCAGGGAAGCGTGTCCAAGGAGTTTCTTGCCCGTGCTTCTCCATAAAGATCTACGCTAGGGAATGGGCAACTGAAGTACTTTCACAGTTTTTATGTCTTGTGACTGGGACTGTAGCTACATTTAATTTTCATCTTTGTTTCGACAATTCAAAAGTGCCTGTAACTGGCCTACTTGAAATAAATGCTTTAATTTTGATTTCTTCGGCACATTCAAATCCCTTTAGCAGTTTGTAGTAGGTGACTTGATGTGCTGTCGACTGTACACTATCGAGCGATGGACACTTGCACAGTCCGTATTGTGTACATCTTGGCTGATCTTGTTTGTCAAATACATAGGACACCGGGTAATCTTGACTGCGATCTTGTTCTAAACTGACCTAGCTCTTGACTGTAAACTCAGTTAAATTTTGCATGTTTGTTAAAAAAAAAAACCTATACTTTATACATACTTGAATACTGATATTGAATTCATTTTTTTATGATTTGATATCGCCTAATTTCTGTTTTGGTATCTACTAGGTACTTATTTACAAGAATCCTTAGGCAGCGTAATTTAAACATAATTGAATCTCTTCCGTAATTCCAAACGGAGTGTTCTCCATTTCGATTATACGGTCAACTGAACACTTACAAACATTTAATTTTGAAAAGCCTTAACAGAATTTAGGTCTCCCTTTTGAAAGCCTGTCGTAAAATCCTTGACACAGGTACGTATTGGAGATATGAATATTCCGATGGCGTAGAAAACTGATAGTTTCCTCAAGAGATCGGTTAAGGAACCTATCTTACCTTTCTTGCTTCAACTCCTCACCCTATATACAGGTAATTGAATATTTGACCAGGTAACTGAAACCAAATACGAACGGAGCATGAAACTTTTATTGACCCATAAAACTGCAAAGAAGCACAATTAATCATACTTTTTTTAGTAGCAAGCTCAGCGCTGATTTTCATTTCAAGTTAATTAAAATGTTCCAGGGAAAATGTTAAAAATCAAATTTAAAGTCTTAATTTTTTCAGTTGAGGCAGCTTCGATTCTTATGGGCTTACTTAATCATTATATAATTTCCCTATTTTCAGTCGCCACCCAGCTACCCTTTGCTCTCAGCAGCTAATTTAATGCAGACCACGTGGCACTTTTATGTGTAACAGCATCCAATAGAAAGAATAGAAAATATATCGCAGACATTTACCTCCCGCCGCGACAGAGACACACCACACAAAAGCGCTGTCTTATTCTCTCATTTAACTTCTAAAATGTAATTAAGAAGAACAGCTTAAACTAAGCACATTTAATTATAAACACCCTTGCCAAGAGGAATATTAATAATGTGTTCTTAGTCTTCAAAGTAATAGGTTTGCGTGCGCGACGCACCGCTCTTGAAATTGAATGTAAACACAGATCCGCCATTTTATCATGCACGCCACGTACTTGTGAATACTGGTACTCTTTGCATACGTAAATATGTATAACTAATTAGTATTTGTTAAAGACTACTATTCAAAATTTAAACAAAAGAGTTAGAACTCAAGTGTTGCCTTTAAACTTTGACATTGGCAGAATTATCTATACTAATTCAGAATCAAACGAATGATCACAACAATTAATTCGTATAAAATTGTATTCAGTAATGAAATTCAAGTAAAATACGGCTGTAATGAGACGTAAGATGTTTTGTCGGCATTAATCCTTACCTTTCCGTTACTCGGAAAAGCAAGCTTTTCTACATAAGCAAATTAAGAGGACGCATTGGAGATTTTAGAGTCAATGATCTCAATTTTTGCCAGCAATTACAAAACGAATGAAAATATAAATTTCTGACCTGATAATTCATGATAAAAACCTTATTTTGTTAGTTTCCAATACATGATTAGTTAACTTTTGTAACAGATAAAAAATATCAAACATACTCAATACTCAATACGTTTATTGCATTCCACAATGTGAACTTAGGTGGTAGGTACATAAAGACATACATTCGTTTTGGAGCATTGTGGGCCCTGTCGGGCATAACAACATAAAAATTAGGAGGCTATTATAGATATTTGTTAACAATTTTAATATTAATCTACTCTTTCGTTTTGTGTAGGTAGGTAGGCTGATAACTAATTGTGTACATATTTTTACTACTTATATATTGGATTTATACATTAATATTTATTTATTGCATACTTCTTTTTAAAAAGAGATTCTCATATTATGAGCAAACGGGACCGATTAAAGCCTCTTAACTTTCTCCGTAGATGAGTCTATACATACTCTTTAAAATTGTAGAAGGAATTTCTTAAATTATCGTTTCCAACTAAATTAAATAACAAAAACCAATTTGTCGTTTACGTCCTTTAGTTATAAGCTAGCAATCCTCGCCCCGCTCCAGACGCTCAGTCCCCCGCTAAGTCCCGGGACGCGCGTGCCCTGTTTTAGAACAATGCGTCGCCTTAATGGTTACCTTAGCTTTAGGGGTTAGGACTAACCTAAAACCGTGTCCTTATTTTTTGTAAAATTATCTTCTAATGAGGATAGGGTATCGTATCGTAGGTAATATAGGTACATCTACCCACCTCCTGCTGTTAGCTGGTGCTATGTAAATAGGCAGGATTACCTTTATCGCGTTACACCCTTAAAGCCGAGACGTGATCTTGCCCGAGGCGATATCGTTAAAGAGGTTATTATAATATTTATAATGGAATATGGTTCACAGCTTTAACAAAATTTACATCTCATCTAATTCTGACGCACACGTGGCAAAATCTGAATTATGTTTCAATTATGACAGTAATGAGAGGATAAACGACGCGAGTTTGTTAAAATGAACATTTTGATTTCATGCCGGATGAGTATTTTGTATATTTTTTCAGTAATCTAAAACGAATATTTTAATAGAATACGCAATACGCATCCAATCAAAATACGATCAGTCAGCAGCAAAAATAAACAAACACGCTCTCATGAAACTATATTGCTGGGAAAGCAAAAAATAAATAAAACTAAAAGATTTCCATTAATTTTGTTTGCGACCACATACGGCCAAATTGAACCAATATCTGTATGTTTACGGATGACAGCAATTAAGGGGCGCATGTTGTTTGCGTCCGGCGTCCGGGCGGCGTCCGGTGTCAAGTGTCGGACACGGCGTGGCGTGTCACCCTGCGCCCCGTACCCCGCAGCTCCGTCCCAACCAACCGTCATTTATTGCCTACCTTACCTTTCCACTATATTTTTGACAATCGTTTCCCTAATTGAAAATTTAATATTGAATGTGTTTTTAAAACGTATGCGTTCAATTAGGTACTGCCCGTGAACACTTGGAGCTATAACATATGTAGATACTGCGACTATCAAATTAACTAGAGTGGAAAGAGGAGAAATTCATTTGAAAGTAGAGAATGTCGTTGGAACTGTCTCCAAGCTAATGCACGTTTATGGTTATCTGGCAGCAGAAATCGCACGGAAATATTCCCATTATTTTCTAAATTATTGCTTTAATAATGATGTTTTGAAACAGTGTTTTGAGCAAAATATCGTAATAATCCTCGTATAGCCACTCGCTACATTTGCGCGATCACATCGGCTGCGATACGCATCTATTGATTTTCAATAAGCCCTGTTTAGTCGTTGTGCACTGTTCGCTAAATACTCGTGTTTTGTAAAGGTTGCTTTACGACAATATCTACCGACTAAAACTCTCGTACAAAAACAAAACTTAAATATAACACCGTGGGAACGAAAACATAAATTGGAATGAGGAACAAAATAATGTAATAACTTAATTAATTTGTTACAATTCAAAAGAAAAACCTTATTAATTAAATGGATTAGAATTATTATGGTACGAAGATGGCTAAACCTCGAATCGGATCAACAAAAGGATTCCTATAACTGCTATCTTCGCCGCGACTTTTGAAACTGCGACGAAGGACATTATATTTTAGGGCCGGTTTAAGTGCCTCATAAATTTTGATGAATATTAAAGTGATACTTAAAATCTAAGTATCTCTTAATTGTATGATATAATTTTGCTTCTAAGTGGACAGGCGTGTTTTGAATCGTAGAGTTTCTTTTTTCTTTCTGTTGCGTCAACACCTCGATATTGGAATCCATACGTTACAGTTACGATAGCGTTAACTGTCGAAATGTGTCACATATTGCACACACTGTGCGTACATCTAATACGTGTTGCGACAACGAATACGGGTATTTTTCTAAGCCCGATCGTAAGAGAAATGATAGCATAAAACTACGAAATTGCTCACATTTTTTTGTCAAATCATTTCGATTTCGGCGCGAAAAGAATGTACATTATTTTTGTACTTTTCACAAACGTACAAAGAGAGACAGCAGTATGTGGATATTACATACATTTTTAAAGTTACGCATTTTCCCATGGGTGCCCCTACGCAGAAACTACGCCAAGAACGCCACGTGCTACGGCCTACGAAGCTTGGATACTTACATTATCCTTTTGATTTGCCCACGTTTACAGGTCTTGTTGGTACCGTTGCTATCATAATAGGATTACCTACGCACCTCTTTGTTGGTACCTAGTTATTGATATTTTACTTTATATTTTTGCTAGTCCAAGCCTTCGCAACCAACAGGCTATACCACTATAGATTCGCAAGCCGCATCACCCGAGATAATTATATTTTAACACAATTTTATAAATTTAACACAAGTATTATCCGGCTTTATTACTGCTAAGTTTTACCAAAACCCGAGGCCCTAGCACGAGTGCTGACGTTTGTCGTAACATAATTACGTTTGATTTGATTTGACAATGTGATTTTTTTATCTAAAATACAATAATATTACAGCATTTACTTACAGTTAAATTGTTTGCAACAAGCACTATCAATATCATCCACAGATATGAATAAATACTTAAAACTAAATGAAAAAATATTAAATGTGAAACGTAGTATTTTTATCCTCGGCCTCCGTTCTGTAGTTTTTCTACGTGAAAGAGTAAAAAACTTCCATTCATCCTGACACATTTCTGTGTTTATAATATTAGTAAGATGGAATACACGAGCAGTGTAAAAAAAGGTCAATCCTACTTGCCCACCTACACACCCACAAATATATTTTATATGTTGTAAAGTCACATAATTCGTCTTCTACCGTGGTTCGCTTGCTAACCGAGGTGGGTAACCGATGATTGATCACACAATTTATATGGAATTCGTATTGGTATAAGATACTACTCCGTTTAAAGGCTATCATAGCTCAATGTGTGATGGATTGTTCTTCGCAAACTATAGATTATCGTGACTATCGCATAAATGTGTTGTTTGAGGCTTTTCGGGATATTGTTTTTCAGATACATATATTTTATTTCGTCTTCCAAACATGGGAAGGTATGCTGTACAATTTAATATTCAATAGCTCCATTGTATTTTGTACAAGTACCTACCTAACCCTAGTTCTATGTACCATCGAGGACACTCTTGCCTGATCACCACTAAGCTAATTTTTGCTTGCACTTACAACATGGAAACTCTCTAGCCCCGCCCCGTTGGCTTTGTATAGAAATAATGAATGAAAAGATACCGATCGGCCGAGCACAATGACGAAGCACGCCAAACGAGAGTTATTGTTATTTTGCGCGCCAAAGTTGACGCTTTTCTATTATAGGCCTAAACTTTAAGGGGGCGTGGTTCGGTGCCTTTGCATAAAATAAGCGAAAAAAAAAATTACTGGTCAGGCGGAAAAGACCACGACTGTACCTATTAATTTTAACCATATCATACAAAAATTGAATAAAAAACAACTTTAAAAATGTACGGAGTATGATGTTACCCACTTTTTAAATTCGGCTTTACGCTACACTCATCAATGTTGTTTTATATTTCAGTTGGGAAATTGCAAAAGTACCGTTTCTTATTAAATTGACTCAATATTCAATTATGATCACGGATTCAGTGGAAATTCGAAATAAAGGGATGGGTATTGCAAATTTCTTGTTCAATGCATGCACGTCATACAATTTTCTCGGGAAAATCTACCAGGTTCTGCGCTCCAATAAAGCAGTGCCGTCAAACAGACACGGCTTGTGTTGGCACACAATAGTTGGCAGACGCGAAGGCGAGAGTTAAATGAGGGTTAAGTGCTCCGAATATACCTTAAATGTAATATTTTCGGGGAACATCTGATAATTTTATAGGAATTACATAGTTCTGGTCGCTGATTTCGAAAAGGGTTTTGGGAGGACCCATTGTGGTTCGTTGTTGTGAATAAGTTAGGTTTGTGGTTTCAGCCATGCGTAAATCAATCTTATATTTCGTGCCAGACTTAGCTTTCATGATCAACCTTTTTTTTTTGTTTCGGATAGGAAATCATCAAATGACTTCTCCCGCTCTGGGCGGAGCAGGAGGGAGTGTCAGACTTTTACTGACTAAAACCCATCCATGTTCCTTCATCGCCCTTTGTATTCCGGGGTCACGGTATCTCTTTCGAACAGTCCCGCAACCCCGGCTTTATGATCAACCTGACATTATGAATTTTCTTTTTCTACTACAAAATTACTTTTGTAGTAGGCAAGTTTTCCTACCTAATCGCAAAATGGTTGCCATTGTTTCTACATTATTATTTCTGTGAATTGGAATCTACGACCTTCCCCTCATTTTCCAGTTTGGTAGGCATACAGGTAGTATATTTACCTACCTACCTGTATTTGAGAGGGAGTATTAATAACTCCAGTTACAGCCGAGGGGCCAACCTGAGTCAGCTGAAACCACTACAAGCAAAAATTTTAAAAAAAGATTTAAAGCTTAAGTGGAAAATGTTTTAACTAATCTTGTTTCATACGGGTTCCAATACAACGAACTAATCACATAGCTAGAATACCCCAAGCTCTGAAAAAGAAGCAATATTATTGGTTAGTTTCACACACATCCCTTGCTACGTATCCTCGCTCATCTCTTGTGGAAACGCAGCTAATTCGTCCGTCAGATAGATTTCCAAAAAATATTGGACATTTTTTTTTTCACGTAAACTAAAAATTAACACGATACAGTGCGTCGAAAACTCGTGTGACGTCACATTTGAGTAAATTTTTCACTCAAATGTGACGTCACAAGCCCCAACTCATGATCTTTGACACGTTTTATCTTCGACAATTTTTATTAGTTTGCTAAAACAAAAAAACACGTGTCCAATATTTTGCGATAATCCAACTGACGGACTAAACAGAATCATATTTTATAGTCAGTCATCATCCCTATTGTGAATGTGTGTATGTTCGTGAATCTGATACGGTTTCGCTGTGTGGTTTCGGTGGAACCCGAATGAAGCAAGATTAAAACATTTTCCACTAACTTTAAAACATCTCTCTGCATGCAGGTGGAAACACAGCCTAAAGGATAAACGGTATCTCCTTGCTTCTTATACGACAAGTTTATCTGTAACAGATAGCTGGGCGGTATTCAAAACGACATTAGCGGCTCAATTTCGGGTAGATTCTTAAGATCTCATTTTCCTCCGAATAGCCTTTAAAAGTAATGGCGTATCGTTAAAACTGCTTCCAGCCATTCTCATGTCTTTGAATTAATGAAGTGTAATAAGCCAAGAGATAAGGAAGCCTCTGATCCGACGATGTGACCCACTTTATAAATAAAGAGATTAAGTAAATGGTACAAGTAAGATAAAAAGGTCTACAAGCTAATATCTTGTACACAGTGGGACAAAATCAACATAAAGAGACAGTTTACTCGCACAACACACCGTTACTAACTATTATCTAATCCAATACACCTTAACCTTCATTAAATTAATCAAACAAGGAGTTCGCAGTCTATTTCACAGTATCCAGGGACTTAATTGGCTATTAACCCGTATTGTTCTGCGCTATTAAATAACCTTTAAAATAGGCATGAGATACTCGTTACTTGGAACTTAACGCCTCGCTTAACTTTTAATGAAAGAACCGGCTAAAATAGGCGATCGATACCGGACACACCTCGCAGGCGGTGGACAGGCAATACATAACGATAATAAAGCCGCACCTCGCCTTATTCCACTAATAAACTTCATTATGTCCGACCGAGTGCGCGATGCCCGTATACCGACACGCTCCGGACACACAAATAATCATATCGCATTCAGCGTGATATCTCAGATCATATCTTCCCTTTGAAATGGGAAGTAGAGCGAGCCTAGGCGCACAGAATAGAATAATAGATTTTTCATAAAACTACCCTACGTAGCGTGAATGGAAATTCGCAACAAAATCCGTGACAGCGCCAGCGCCCGCCCGGCCGCGGGACTAAATTGAAAAGCTTTTGAAAGCCTATTGCCCGAGCCTATTTTCGTATCGGCACTGATCAATGAAATGATTTTGCAGGCAGTGCAAATATTCTTTCACATATGTTTCCAGTAAGCGAGAGATCGGTGAAAAACGATGTATGAGGGGCACATTGCTCAAAAAGTGATCACCCTGCCTCGTCAGTTATTTCAGTGGAGTTTCAGCGTAATGGATCAGATGAGAGTGTTCTCGGAAATTGCAAACAAACGCAAGTCATGTTGCGTGTACCCCTGATGTGTTCTACGTAAAACCTGGTAAAACCCTTTTAAATATTTAGACGTAAGTGAATTTTCTTGGAAAGAGAAAGTGAACATACTTTTTATGAATCATAAAAAGCATGTGTCGTACATGTTGTGCGACGAACTCTCAACATGTATGATACATGCTTTTTTTCTTGGAGCTCTTCTTTGCATAATAGAAAGGTGGCGTCCTGTGTTCTATGAAATATTATTTTAACATTAACCTTAAGGAGTGACAGCCTAGTGGTGTAACTGTCGGACTGTAAAGTCATATAGGTCTCGAGTTCGACACCAACACACGCATATCTGATTTTTCGGATTCATGTGCGTATTTTATTATTATCATTTGCTTGTGAAGGAAAACCTCGTAAGGAAACCAGCATGCCTAAGAGATATTTCTCGACGGCCTGTAAAGCAAATTCAGAGGCCGATGGGCGGCATAAAAACTCTGACACCAGGTTAGGCACTAATCACACGATAGAAGACAATAACTTTATGCATCAATCATGTTATTTTATAGGGTATTGTTATATTATTTATAATACCTAATAGGGTTGCCTTACAATTTTAAATACTTAAGAGAGGCTAACCCGCCATATTTTTCATACAAACACGAAGTATTATATTATCTGTGATACAAACGCTCGTACGTGATTATGCCGTTGTTACACCTATATCTTTGAATTTTTTGAACTATTAGGTATCTTGTGCATGCACTATATCTAGGCTTCTATCAAAGCAAAAAATTGAAATTTGTAAAAACAAATTCAGTATAAGCCTCCAAAAATTGCTGTTTTGCACAGATTTTACCTGAACTTTGGCCGTCCATAATATAATCAAAAATGGTAAAAGTAAAGAAAACATCCTGATAGAAGTCTTGCACATGTAATGGAGATTCTAAATGACAAACATTTATTTCACAAAATTGCGGGAGACGAGTAGTACGGGGTCGGGGCTAGGTAAGACCAGGGAGTTGAAAAAATATCGCCACGATGGCTTTGTATGAAATTTAAAGCTTTTCGACCATGCTCGCGTTGACGATAGACGGGCCGGGAAGGGCCCTCTTAACAAGCCTTTTTAAAAAAGCAAATCCTTACAAACACGTACATTACAAACTAACTCCGTTCCGTATCCTGTTTATTACAGTTCTACAAACTACCCTGCAAGGCCCATATCAATAGAGTAGTCGTCGACGGGAGCGAAATTGTCAAAGGTAAAGTACAAACCCTCAACTATAAAGCGCATTAGCATCAATTTACATAAACGGATTGGAGTTCTTAGTCCAGTCGGATTTAAATAATAGATGGCTACTGTGTGGCGGACTGAGTTTAGTTTATACAAAAGACGGCACATCATTTGTTAACATCCGACTTTCCCGCGGACAACGGCCGCCTTTTTATGGCGAGATTAATGGATTATGACCTCGATCAAGCACGTTGTGGCCTCGATCAAGCGTATTGTGTCCTGTCTCTAAAATAAACGGCTCGACAAATATATTTAGGGCGAGTGTGTATCAGCTTATAGTTTATTTTTTATTTATTGGAATGGTAATGAAAAGGTTCGCTGTAGCTACGAACAATTTCACAGGTTGTCAGTCTATGTTACATCGTTTGGGGGTCGAATTGTAATGTCTATCAAAAATACCAAACAAATTTCTCGATCGTACTGCCTTATTGTTTCTAAGGTCTCAAATTGGCTGAAAGTTATTCTATGCTGACTCATTTCTTTACTTTTGCAAAAAATAATAAAAAACAAGGTTTAAGTGGGTAAAACCTATTTTGTATCTCAAAAACTCAAACTCAAAGCATTTATTTCAATTAGACCATTACGGCACTTTTGAATCGCAAAAATACAAAAAAGGAAAATCAAAGCTACAGTCCCAGTCACAAGGCATAATAACTTGAGAAAGTACTGTAGTTGCCCATTCCCTAGCGTAGATCTCTATGGAGAAGAACGGGCAAGAAACTCCATGGACACTCTTTTAAAATCAAAATATTGTTACAAAATCTTGGTTACATCATCAATTTTGAGATTATACATAAATGTGAGAACGATGTAGAAAGACGTGCACACTAAGAGCGTCCAGAGTAAAAGATTAGATCAACAATTTACGATTAAAGTAATCTACTAAAGTGAGACCTATTAGATGATTAGTGTTTCAAGTTTTTGTAAAAGAGGTTTACTTGAAAACGCCTTAAGTTTCCAAAGCCGTTCCAGCTTTAAAAGAAATAGAGGTAAGCCGTTTCCCTAATAGAAAAGGAAATTAAGGAAAAAAAACCTAATGGCATCGCTACATTATTTTGGCAAAAATGGCCAGCTATGCACAGTTTTAGAAATGAGTTTGGGAATATAATGTCAAGTAAGTACTTACTGGTCACATAAAGTCAGCAAAGATTGCAAGCCATTAAAAAAAAAAAACACCATCACACAATTTTTTTTATTGGAAACGGCCAATTGCTCAAACATAACATTATAATATTACCGTGACATAAGTAACCAAAAACGTTTATTGATGATAACGAGCATGTTAATACATTGTTATTACAATATTTTTTCGATATCTGGTAATCCGACAGTGAATTGATATTGGTATATTTGCTTTATGATGATGTCTACATAAATAGTATTTTTCATTTTGGCATGAGTGATCAAAACAGACTGAAATAGGTAAGAGAACAATCACACCCGTCATGATTGTAGTATCCACGCGAAGTTCTAACTAATAAACTTTTATTTTAGCGCGAACTCTTCGCGAAACAAATTGGTCCACTGGATTCTCTGGAGAAATTACACGAAGAGAAGTCCAAGAGTTGTAGTGTTGGGCACCCCTGTTAACCGTACTTATAGAAACTAATGAAGAAAAGTCCTGTATTTCGACTAATCTGACCTTAGTCCGACCCTTCAGATTAGGATTATTGCTTATTTCTGTAAAAATACTTTCGCTGCTAAATACTATTTGAGAAAATGAGTGAGAATACAATATTCGTAACACAAAAGCGTAATTTGTCGACATTAATGTGTCAACGTAAAATACGAACGTTATTCGATTTTTTGGATGACAACAATTCGTGCAACATTATATTCATACAGGTATCCCAGGAATTATGTCAGTATTGTCAATTTGTTTTTAAATGTACACACATCAAAAATGTCTAGGGATCAAGCATTTTTATGCGGATTTCTTGAGATTGAGATGTGGCTTTGTAATAAATTTATGATTTTATAAATTTATATGGATCCTTTTTGGTGCATTTCATAATTTGAATCAGGAACTCTCAATCAAATTCGAGTAAAAGATGAAAATAAGCTGTCAATATTTTCCCTATAAAAACATACAACGCATTGAAGACATTATTAGTGCTACTGTTTCCCTACTACTGATTAAAACCAACGTTATTATGGAGCGGCGACGTCATTTAAGCAGGGAAGAAATGCTCAGAGCCGTGGGAATGATAGAAGCTGGTTCCCGGCAACGTACTGTAGCTTTAGCTCTGAATACAAGTCAGTGTTATCAGTCGACTTTGGACACGTTACCGAAGCACTGGTACCGTGGCTGAGCGCCATGGAGGACGGTATCGCTGCACCACACGGAGACAAGACCGATACATTCAAATCTTAACTCGAAGAGCTCCAACAATAACCGCCATGATGTTAGCCGTGAGGCTTCATCACTCTTCAGGGAACTTAATTAGCGACCAAACAGTCAGAAACCGCTTGCATGAAGTGAACCTTCATTCCCGAAGACCGCTACGGGTACCACCTATAGCAATGCACAATCGTAGGATTCGATATCAATGGGCTCTTGAACACAGAAATTGGGCAGAAGAACAATGGCGTTTCGTGTGCTTTTCTGATGAGTCTCGTTTTGGTATGAGACCGGATACAAGACGTATACGACACTGGAGAACCCCTGGACGCCAACAGCGATTAAAATCCTGCCAGGAAGTCCATCCTTATAGTGGTGGAACCATCATGGTATGGGCGGGTATTTGGATCGGCGGAAGAACTGAGTTGATTTGGATCAGAGGCAACCTCAACGCTCAAATTTATGCTGAGACGATTGTATCAGACGTCATCGTTCCTCTACAAGTGCAAATCGGTCCCTTATTTCAGTTAATGCATGATAATGCACGACCGCACACCGCAAGAGTTGTAAGACAGACTCTCGCCGCAGCTAACATCAATGTCCTGCCCTGGCCTGCTCAGTCGCCAGACTTGAACCCGATTGAGCATGCATGGGATATGCTACAGAGAAGAGCTCTGCCGAATATGGAGGGTATCCAGTCGCAAGAAGACCTTTTTTTGTTGTTGCAACGAACATGGGCGGCCATTCCACAGCGTGATTTGGATGAACTCATTTTGAGTATGCCAAACCGATGTTCTTGTGTTGTTAGTGTTCGCGGTAGAAACACGGATTATTAATTGTTTAAGTTACCCAATAAAATTTTAAAGAAAACTGTTATTTCAGTCTTTTTTTCGAACTTTAATGTTAGTGGTTCAAATGTCAAAAATCCCTTTATTAGGAAAATGGCAAATTTCTTTATTAATGCAAAGGTGACTTGGTTTATCGTTACTGTGATAAACGAAAACACTTTATTTGATGAATCCTTAAAGAAAATTTTAATTAATATCAATCAGGAGAAAAGTTATTGCAAAAATATATGTTGATCCCTAGATACTTTTGATGTGTGTAGCTATAGTATTTCAGTCATTTAAATAGGCGGCTAAGGATGTCATGCTGCGGCAGCCATTTGTAAGCGCATGGATGCGGGCAGCTGAACTGCTTCGCGCAGCCAGAGCCACACGAAGCGAATGTACAAGTATGTGGTTACCTTCGCTTCCCGCGCACGTGCTTTAGCAGCCAGACGTATTTCGTCTAAAGCGGCCAAGCTACGCACGGATAGTTAGCTTCGATTTGTATAAATATTTAAACGAAATCGTCTGCTACGTCCTGCGACCCGGATACGATCCGCGCTACGAAGCGAATGCTGGTAAATAAATTTTACCAAGCAAAACTCTCCGTGTGCATCCTATATAGCAGTGGACGGACGGTCAACTTTACTTCGTGTATGATGTATGCAATACACGGCGTATGGTATGTACACACTTATCCAATCGCAATCACTTTGAAACAACTCACATCAATATTATTTATAACAAATATGATGACAACTTTCAATATCCACCTACCAAAAAGTAATATTAAACTTCACTGAATTAATCAAACATTTGTTTTACTTTAAAATATATTACCCTCATTTTATTTTTCAGCGGGACTTTCAATTACAATCGGAAATGGCCGAAAGAAATATAATTTGGAATTTTTCCTCGCAGATAAATGGCTGTTCACAAGTTTGTGAGTTACAACAATGAGGCGGATTCAACTTTCAAGGCTGGGAATAAATTGACGTAATTTTATGAATTTCAAGACGTGAATCGTCGAGCACGTGGTGTTGTGGATTCAAACACAAGTAACCTTTTATTTAATTGTACCTACTTAAATTGTATCAATCTAAAATCTGTTTTATTTATAATTTAAACACTAGCGACCCACCCCGGCTTCGCACGGATGCAATGTAACACATACATATAAATCCTCTTGGATCACTCTATCTATTGCTGAATTAAAATCTGTTGCGTAGTTTAAAAGATCTAAGCGTACAGACAGCGACTTTGTTTTATACTATATAAAGATGTCTACTTTGATTCGTTATAGTCATATTAGTTACTTATCCTTACGAACGAGGCAACAGCAGGATTTATACAGCCTCACTAATCTACGCTGGACAACAAATATCAAATCAAGAAGCTTGATGAGATCAAACTTATGTAACTGGGGCACTTGGTATTCGAGTCACAGATCCGGTGGGGTCCGATGTAACCCCACCCTTCGCATGATCGTAGGCCTGGGATCTTACGGACGTGATGTGCCGCGGGTTAAAATACAGTGCTATGTTGAGGGGAAGAAGGTTCACTTCAAAATTACATCAGAAAAATAAAAACATTTTTTTATTTTTTTTTAGCCTATTTCGGTGTCCCACTGCTGGGCAAAGGCCTCATTTTTGTGTCCCACTGCTGGGCAAAGGCCTCCCCTTTCTCCTTCCAAACCTTTCTATCCCGTGCATTATTTGACCATGTTCGCCCCACAAACGAGATCAGATCGTCACACCATCTTCGCCGCGGTCTACCTCGACCGCCATTTCCTCCGACAGGCGTTTAGTGAGTGACGATCGAAAACATTTAAGACCAACACTTTTTTTGTTCTGTTTTCGTGCAATCAGTCTATTGACTAATAGCAGATGTGTTGTCATATTGAGTGTCATGCGGTCAGTTCTCCACTGGGTTAACTCTTGGTAATCGGTAGCTTATTGTAGGCTATCCAGGGTCACGATTTTGCGTCTCTTCAGGCGATTCAGGGTGTCAGGAATAGTGAACTGCTTTGCTAGTGGATTTACACGGTGTTGGAAGGCTATGCAATAAAACAAAAGATCGAATATAATTTTAAGTCGTGGGCTACATCCACCGACCCGCAGTAGGCCGTGTGGTGGACGAGAGTCCGCTCCCACACATAGGGAACGTTGGTAATACGTTGATTATGCTTTAAAGAACGTAATTAATATTTACCTATTAAGTAGGTAACTTCAGTATACTTCTATGTAGTGAAACTTAAGGTTGCATGCAAGTACCCATTAGATTATGTCCAATGAATTATGGCCTTGGAGTAAGTGACTTTGGGAAGCTAATTGCATCATGACACGCGGTTTCGTTGCGACCTTTGGCAAAAAGCCAAATAACTATTGTGCCTTCATCGAAAATATTTTTAAAGGCTGACGCATATTTGAGCGGGCCGCACCGGAACACAAAAAATCATACATTTTGTATGAACCATCGCAGACTTGAAATTGAGTTTAATGAAATTGGATGTGCTGAAGTCAGATGAGGTCATATGCGCTTGCCTTTAAGACACGTAACCATACTAATCTAAGAAAATAACAAAGTAACTTTCGACACTTGTTTTCTTGGTTATTCGTATTTGCCAACTGGAACAAATCTTTTTAGTCTATTATGTTTCCACTGCTGGGACACAGGTCTTCTCTCTATTGAGATCTCTGTATAACCGTATAACTTACATGATCCATAAATGAATATAAAGGGAGCGCCTGTACAAAGGTCTACTGGAATTTCCTTCCACTTGACGACGCTGCCCGACGCACCTCCGTTTACGACTGTAGCAGTCACTACGAAACGCGATTCCGTTTTATTATCGCATTTATGAAGTTAATAAAAAAATGTTGTGAAACAGTCGGACGTAGTTTATTTTTAAATTTATTTCCGTGTTTAGTTTTAGGGAATATTTACGCATGTAACTATAGCTTAGCGAAGCTATGTAATGATCAAAAGTTCTACGCAACTGTTGATCATATACCGTGACAATACATGAAAAAGACAAACAAAGGGTACCCACTTCTTCAACGTGTTGACCCAAATATTCACTGACCCTTAAAGAGGCTGATGTTGTCAAAGTCGGCTCCGCTCAAAGGCATCCCTTGTGAAAACATTTTAATGGGATGGATATGCCTGAAGACGTCAGACTTGCAATTTAATGCAATGACTGTGCAGTCAATCATATCAGGACCAGGAGTCTTGGATTACAGCAAAAAGGCGCAATATCGTATTTACGCTGCGTTTTATAAAAAAAATTGTATCAGAAACATGCCTTAGAGATCAATAGGGTACCGATTCCTTTTTCATTTTTCCTTTCGCACGTCTGCTGGTAGAAAATTCTTTTGAAATAAGCAGTGCCTTTGTACACAAAGTTATGTTGTTTTCTTATGTTCTCTATTGTGTTTACATAAATGATAAAAATATAGGGTGCAGTAAACAGACCATTCAGCAGAAGCCGTCAACCAAGCATTTTGTACATCAAATTACGTAACTCTACGCCAAAAATTATTGCTGGGATTTTTTTTTTTTGCCCTGAAAAAATCACGTTTTTCGGTACGACTCAATGTAACGCACTTAAAACAAAGTGCTGATGGATGGATTGAATAGTACGGAGTTCGTAACGGTGTAAAAATCTTACATTAAAAACAGTTATTTAAAAAAAAGTTGTAACTTGACCCCCAATATCTCCGTAACTAGAAGGTTTCCAGGTTTGGTCTTGAACAAAAAAAATATCACAAAGACGGGGAGAACAAGTGCCTTTCGGCTTCGTTAAGAGTTTTTTTACACCCTCTAAAGATGACTCCGCACTACAGTACGACGACCCGAATGGCGCAGCGGTAGTGAGGCTGCCTTACGTTCTTAGGGTCCCGGGTTCGAATCCCGGTCGGAGCAAATGTTTGTGTGATGAGCATGGGCATTTGTTTCCGAGTCATGGATGTTTATATGTATATTAAGTATGTATTTACAAACAAAAAGTATCTATGTAGTATATCAACTATCTGGTGTCCACGACACAAGCCTCGTTGCTTAGTGTGGCACTGGATGGCGCTGTGTGTAATGTCCAGCGATATTTATTTATTTATTTATAGTAAAAATGTGGTGCTGATCTACAAATAATAGAACTATTATCTATCATGTCCTTCGTGCCCTGTTGTTTGGTAAACTATAATAGGACACTCGTGACATTGCAATTTCTAGGCTAACTCAATTTGCATCGACACGCTAAGAACTTTACCGCACAACTTTTCAATCACCGGCACCACTTTCAGACTCCAAGTAGGTAATTCAGTAAAATAACATGAAAACTCTATACCTAGCAATTGACGTCTCAGGGTACCCTATTGCCACATGATTATGTAAACTACATACATATATAAACTACATACGTACATTAACAACGCAAAACAAAAAAAAAAACGTCGCACTATTTGGCTAGCTCATCGACTAAAACCTATTTACCGAAATCCCTTGAGTAGATATTATTTTGCATAGAAATTTGTTTGAGGCGTCGGCAAATCCCCGCTTCATCTTATCTCTTTTAGTACGTGATTGTGGGTAATATGGCCTGGGGATGGAGATTTCTCTATTTTCATGTTATATGGTTTAGATGTGTGTAGGTTCTTGCCAATTTTTATTTGATTGCCGCGTTTTGATGTTAAAGAGGCATCATGCATTTTTGGTGGAACTATGTGTTGGTAGAAGTTTTGTCTACCCGTCTTTATAATTTATTTTACAGAAATTGAAGTGGTAAAAAATCAGAAGAGTTTGTTTTTGGAAATGTTAGTCAACACTAGATCGTACACCTACGCTATATTTTTTCACTTACAGCCGCTCAAAAGTAAACCTGTTATCGTTCCTCCATTTCCTCCTTAGCGTGGCAAAATAAGAAAACTTTATGAACGAAATGCGGAAAAGTAAACAGATAGTTTCTCAGGAGCGCTGAAATCTGTGCGACTCGATGTATTCGCGTGATATACGGCCCAGGGTCACCGTCGCCCGCCTGGCGACTAGGTATAATAACGCTCCCGGTTAAATAAAAACCTTCAACTTCCTGCCATTTTTCACGTTAATAATAAAATGTAAATGGGACTATACGTTGTAGTTATGGATTACGTAATGTAGTTACTACCATCGTACATGCTTTGTTTTGCCTAATAGCCTAATAATATATAGCACTTCTGGGCAAATGCCAACACCACTTGGTTAATTAGTAACGCATATTTAAAAATATGTTCCGCGATAAATGGGTGCGTAGATTGAGGTGAACATCCTGAAAAAAAAAATAACTTTCTAGAATGGTCAAACAATTCAGCTAAAATAAAAGACTTCACACGATTGAGCTTGAACATACCTACAACAACGAAAGTCGTTTTATTTGCGTATCTGCATTTGAGTGCCTAATTGGTTTGGTGGTCGCAAGCGCAACTGCGCATGAGCATGACGAGGTTCTGGGTTCGATTCCTAGGTCGGGCAATATGCTAATGGGATTTTTTTTTATTTCTCAGTAGCAGACACGGATTCTGGATTTGTGTCCGGTTGATGACAATAGGCTTGCCCCCTATTACATGGGACTTAAACATAACTGGTGAAATGTAGGTGTACTAATAGGTTAACCTCTGCCTAATCCTTTGAAGATTACAGGCGTTATGTAATCTGCATATCGTGAATCAAATCTCAACTCATCTCGAACCGTCATGTCTCCCGGCGTGTGTATGAACTCATCCAACAAACTTCGGTTACTTGTAGTTCATGTTCCGAGACTTAACATCATTATGATAAGATAAGGCGACAATAGGGCGGGGCTGACTGTGATTAGATTAAGACCGGAATTGCGAAAGAAGCTCTGAAAATACATGGTCTACACTCAACATTTGACAACATCATATGGAACTGGAATGAATTCTCCTAAATCATTGTATTCGAGAAGGCTCTCTGGTTGGTCGGATAGAGAGAGATGGAACCCTCTACGCAGATGATGACTTGCGGGGACTAGTCTTTGCCCAATCCTCACTAGAAACACACATTACTGGTTTAGTATCGCAAGGAAAAAACTCGGTAACGGGTAAAACTGTTGTAAATCACTGGAAGAAACCTGATCTTAACTGATTATATAATTATGTTTTAATGGGAAGTATTCGATCGTGCTCCAAACTGATGCTGTGTTAGCAACTTCGCCCAACTGTTTCGCTGCTAGCACAGCTTATGTAGTATGAGTGTAAATTGTTAACAGTTACCGCTTCAGTAAGTCCTGTCTAGCCACAGCTTAAAGAGAAAAAAAAAGAAAGAAAAAACAAAAATGCTGACGTTAGCTAGCCCAGCCTCACTTTGAACTAAGAAACATAGTATGGGTTTCGAAAACAGAAGCAGATTGGTTAGTGAACTGACTTTCCTTTAGCATAACGAAGACAAGCTAAATTGAGTCGGCCCAGATGTTGACGACGAATTTGCACCTCTAGAAGCGTTCTTGCAACGTGCTGACAAAGGGCACCATATTAGATGCCCCATGGAACAACACAAAGTTGACTTCATCAAATCCAATATTGTCACTTCAGTCTCGTCAGACTATACTGTACAGCTAGGTAAAACGTTAAAGTATATGTAAGCTACCTTGTATGTACTTTGTAAGCAGGTATATTTTTTCTTGGGTACTTCCTAGCATTTAGGCTTCCATATTCATGGGTACCTACCTACGCCTGGCCGCACGTGCTCGTAAAGAATTACAGTAGTACAAATATATTATGTATGTAGGCCGTTCCGTCTTTCTTCCCCGATGACTAACAGAGGTACTAAACTATAAAGTGCCGGCGCTGTGACCTGCCTTTGAAACTACATACAAGTTTAATAACATGTTGAGTTCCCAGACCACTTCAATTTTGCGTGCATGTTTTATATTGGTGTCTTCACTGAACTTATGAGCTTTTTTCAGGACGTTATTGCTACTTGAGTATGTTCATGTTTTTTTGCAGTTTTAAGTTTATATATAAATAAAAAAAGATTCTTTCATACTTCGTATCTCCTCATATTCGTTCTTGTGGTTGGAAAAACATCTCAGACGACTATAATACGACTAGCAGCGTTATGAATATCCTTTCAAAATGAATAACTTCGTATAGTAAAAAGGCCTCAGATGAAAAGTAATGTGAGTGAATCTCGCCGAGCAAGCTGATTCTAAAAGTTAATATTCCATATCGGAGTGGCAATTTACACAAGTATTCCTTCTGACAGGCCCAACTGTTAACTAGATTCTTGAATAATGTAAGCAGAGGAAGGCCCTTCCCAACTTGTTTAAAAGAATTGATCATGATAATGAACGATTGTATTTCAACGTCTTATCTCGCTGGCTGCTCCAAGTTTTTATTCAGTTTTCAAATTATTAGTCGTATTATAGTTTGTTTAAGTTTTGGTCGGCGAAGTTCCTCTTTTTAACAATATTTAAAAATATGTTTTTGTGTTTGTTAAAAAATTATATATATACTAACTTACTAAGAAAAGTTAAAGAACTAGACTGTTTAGCACGGAGAGACACAGAACTGCTCTAGCTCAGAGGCATTATTGGATTCTGAGTTCACGGGTTTACAATAAAGTCAATGCTGTTCCTGTTGTATGTTGTGCCTTCTCAACCGACACCAATGTAAGAATTCTGTAAGTGATTGGCTAAACGGTCTCACCTATGAAGAGTCTGAGAGACTTATACAATTAGCAGGGTGACTGTATAAGTTACCAATGCATATTTACTCATACCTTCTAGAATTCAGGACACACACTGCCCCACACACGCACACATACATACACACACAAACCACAACACATAGCACGAACATTGTATATGCATTATCTTCTTTTTTTTTCATTTCCTTTTTTTGTTTGTTTCTTGTTTGTTTGCTTAACCTTATTTAAGTCAGTTTTTATTTTAATCTTATTTTTATTTATTATACTTTTGCACAGATTTATTTTTTCTGATTAAATTAAATTATGTAAACAACAACCTAGCAGGTTCGGAGGAAGGTGACGGCAGCAGTACGAGTGCCAAAGCACTCCTTTGTCACCTAAGTGCACATCGTATTCGACAAAATTAATATACAGGGTGTAAAAGACCTCATCACGAAGCCACCAAGTATTCTGTACTTCAAACTAAGTTACTTTACGCAAAAATTATTGCTGGGAAACGACTTTTTTTTTTGGGGTTCAAAATCATGTTTTGTGATGGAACTCAATGTAACGCACTAAAAATATTGTGCTGATGGATGGATTGAATAGTACAGGGATCGTGGAGGTGTTTAAAGTAAAAATCTTACAATAAAATCTTGTATTAAAAAAAAATCTTGTCAAAAAGTTGGAACTTTGACCCCCAATATCTCCGTAACTAGAAGGTTCCCAGGTATGTTGTAAAACAAAAAAATGATCGCAATGACGAGGAGAACAAGTGCCTTTCGGCTTCGTTAAGAGGTGTTTTACACCCTTTATAGATAATTTAAGGAGATTTACTGTATCCTTTTTACTTGCAATAAAGATTTTTATATTTATATTTTATATTACTAGTAAATATAATACACAAAGATATTTCAGTTTCTGCTCCACAATCGAAATAATTGTAAGGCTTATCAAAATCGTCTTAAAATACTCAACACATTTGTAATTCAATGAATCCGATTTTAGATTCCCGAAAATTTGTAAAGCATTCAGCCAAATGTACAGCAGTGTCTACAATAATCTAATTTTATATAGGGCTTTAATTAGACTACTTGAATTTCAAAGAACATAGAATGAATTCTTTCGAGTTGGCATTCCGAAATTAATTAAAGTTTTCATTCTCAGGATAAAAGCGTCTTGTATTACAAAGGATTTGTTCGACATCATCGCGAGGCCTACAGGCTCAGCGCGTCACACTCATTGTGCACAAAGACAAATAAGTAGGTATTGTTTTGTTTTCAACTGCCGCTCTCGAGGGTCTAAATGAGACGCAGCCTGGATAATGGGGACATTTCGTCAGCTCTTAGAAAACAAAACAATATTACACTGATGTAGTTCAATTTTCTATACCTAAGTACTCCTTTATATACTTATGTCACGTTTTCTGTCCCCTCTTTCATGTGGGGCGGAGTAGGATCCCGGCTTCATGCCTCGTTTGACTGTGCACTAGTACCTCTTGAGACGTGAATAGCTGGCGTGTCGTTTAGAAAGTGCAGAAGTAGTAACATGTTACTGGGCCATTAAGTCACTCGCTTCCCTCCATTTACTCTTACGACTTGCGACGGAAAATAAGCGCATGAACCTCCTATTACATGCCATGTGTTTCTTTTTATTCCCATAAGCTCGAAATTACTTGGCATGCTGCTAAATTAAGGTATTCCTCTCGAAATACGACTACTACTAGCATGAAATAAAACAGAGCACAAATATACGATGAAAACATAAACAAATCGTTTACATTTCAAAACAGAAACATCGAAAATTATGATTGCAAATTAATGAATCGAAATGGAAATACATTTTAAATTATCGTTTTCAATTAGGGAACGATATTGAAATGTTATCAATCGTGGGCCTGGGCGTAATCGGGGCAGGAATCAGTCTCGGAAAGGGACCCGCCGATTCAACTGTCATTTCTGAGAGTTTACCGACCTTCGTAGTTCGCTTATGGAAACCTAATGACTCGTCCTGATGTAGGTATACATAACGATACTTTACTGGCAACAAAAAAATACTTTCGTAGTACAAATATACTCGGCACAGACGTTCAATGAAATACGTTCCAGATTGAATGCCTCATTAAGCATGTTTGGAGGAGTAGATATTGAATCTGAGTCGTAAATACGGTGTATTTTGTTACAAGTTCTTCTGTATCTTCTGTTGTTTTGTTTCTAATGTTGCTGGCATCCTTTACATGATATTAATGTCTTTTACTCGTAAATCTGTGTCGTTTATATATTTTTTAATAAAGTTCACGATATGATGAAATGATCATTAAAATATACTTAAAACACGTATTCTTATTCCGTTTCCTTTTCGAATACACTTCCCTAAACAAGTTAATTTTGTGTACAAAACGACAAGCTATATATTTACATTTTCTTATCGGCACGTACATTTATATGTGACGGGGTTGTATCTCGCTAGTGGCAGGGTCGAGGGCGCTATCAACGGTAATGGGGGTCTTGGCTGGATTGCCGCCGATTAGACCTAACGGCCCGTGGGAATATTGAAATATATATAGCTCTTTTTGTACTCCCACAACGGGCATCTTTAACGAACAATGTCGGAGCAATTCAGAGATAACGTGAAAGCTGACAATAACGAAACCTTTTTAGTGAATCGTAGCTCAGAATGTATTAATTTTACTTATCTTAACGAAAGGCCTTATGCTACCTTCAGATAAAGATTCTTGAGATTTTTTTGGAAGATTTTTAGAAATGATGCTTTTCTTTTTCTCTGGCTATAATGAGATGGTTGCGGCGCCTGCACAGAAATAAAAGAATACTGGGCTTTATTTTATATTCATGATTGCTAATTGGCAACATCTGTCCAAATGTTACTTCGTTTCTAAAAGCACCACACACTCGTACATACCTACTTACTATACGTGTTACAATGCGGTATCTACTGCAGAACTGTTTTAACTTTCTTTATGGCGGAAAATAATCACGGATCCTGAATCTAAGAGAGTAACTAAGTTGTAAAAGCCATTTAAACTTTTCATAATTTTAATCTGTGCTGGCCACTCGTGACGTGCACCAAATTATTTTTTTAAAGTTTTTAAAAAGAGAATTTGGAATAGAATTAACCCAAATTCAAATATTACAATAGGGACTTGTGCTTTTTCAATACATTTCTTCGAAAACTGGTTTTATCGCACTACTATTAGGTTCAAAATGCAATCTATTTCACACGCGTGCGATTTTTTTCATTTTCCAACGCGTGTGCGGGAATGAAAATTGCCACAGATAACTATACCTCTACTTAGTCCAAATTGGTTAAATGGCTATAGTCGGAGGTGAATGTTTTTTTTTTAATTTCGGCAAAGCAATGCGTCTTTACGGCGTTAATATTTTTTGAATATTCAAATTGTGTTTATAAATAGAATATCATAGATAAACATGATTATTTAAAAGTAATATTTACTTTTATTATCAAATTAACATTTATTTGTGTTATAAATTCAAAAATATATAAAAAAACTATTTTTATATTAGGCTGTTTAGCGGCTTTATAACTTTGCTTCTCTTTCAACCTGGCGAAAGCAAAGCGCGGAATAAAAGAAAATTAAAATCATAGTTTCCTAATAATTCACGACAAAAATATTTTTTGTTCTTTTATTTTATTTCTTCAAAAGTGTATTGAAAAACGTCGTTTGATTTGCGTGGACATTTGTTATTGCAGTTCTCGGCTCAAAAACACCCTCGCCTACGGCTCGGGAGTAAATTCCACCTCGGATGCATTATCAAACTTTCTCAAATTATGGCCGTTCATTATGTATGAGTTAGCGTGTTTATTACTGACCTGTGACTAAGTTGGCATGGTGGAACTGGCAGACGGCATCGGCCTCGTACCAAGAGATGCGGTCCCTGAAGTAGCGGTAGAACACCGGGAACCCTTCCTCAGGCAGGACCCAGGTGTTGCTGATGTTCACCTGCACACACACACACATTCATAATTTATCTTGGGGCAAGGGACATGTACGATCGTTGACTTTTTCCAAAGCATAACATTGTTATTCAGTCACAGTTCTACAATCTCCACCTATATAACTCTGCGAACTTTGTTTGTCAATAAAATAAAAGACAGCAGAGCACAGTCAACCGCGTCAAAACTTCTCCGCAAGAAGAAAGTTTTAAAAGTCAGTGTACGACTCAGAATACATTCGAGAATTCGAATCGCATGCATCAACTTGTGCAAATTCCGTACAAAAAGTGTCAATATTTGCAGAGGATTGTGGCGCGCGCCACTCTAATGAACTTTTCCATTTGCTACAATCCTTGCATAGAAGAATAGCCGCATAACAATAAGTGCAAATAAATGTATACATTCTCTATTGCTGTAGACGTCAATTGCACGCTATTCAAAGACGGCGCTTAGTAACAAACAGCGAGATGAGATTTTGGAAACTATGATTGTACTTGTTCAGAGTTGTTGTAGATAATTGCCATCCAACCGTGAGCACTGCCTGAGTGGCTACAAATTACGTACCTACTATTTAGCCAAATTAACATTTATGTTGTCTAAATTAGAAGAGCCGCCCCTTTTGTAATGAAACGTGAAATCTGACCGCCTTCGCTCGAGCTTGTTTCCGCGGAATCTCTGTAGATTTAAAGGTAATTTCGTCTGCAGTCGTCCGTGAAATTTCCACGGGCCTTGTTCAATCTTTTTAATGGTAAAAATAAATTGAAATAAAGGCCTACTTTGTTTTAAAAAGATACGTAATTTGTTTAATACTTTTCTTTTCAGTCCCTTGGTAGCTCATTAGTGAAAATGCATTTTTCCGGAAAAATAAACGAATTTTTTCATCGAAAAAGTACGGTTTCCTCTCATGCTCCGGCTTCATTTAAACGGGAATATTTATATCATTTAACGAAGAACATTCCAATAATTATTAGTATTCCAGTGTAGTTTGGGCGTGCGCAGAGAACTTGCAAAGCAGCCTTCGAACAAGCTGTTCCCGATAACTTAATTAACATGCTGAATTCTCAAGTCTCATCTGACTTCGTAATTCAAACAATCTCTTGTTCCCGCCATGTTTATGCGTCCCAATTGTTCAGTTCGATCCAATTGATATATAATATCTTGACGATACTATACAGAATTCCTTTAAGCCCATTGTATTTATAAGTACCATTTTGAGGTACCTAAGGATCAAATGAACCTCGAGAACCTAAATTAAATATTGGTCCCCTAATATCATATTTACACAAGATGTACCTGAGTAATGACAAATGAGTTCCATTCTATAATGACTCTCTAAAGCCCCCTTATTCTGGTAGGTAAAAATTAAATTAGGTATCTTGAAAGTCTTGATTTGGATGAAGTACTTAAAACATCAAAGTAGATAAGATAGACCTGTCGATCGACGCAGACATTGTTAATAAAATAACTTATCTTGAAAATAGACTTTTGATCAAAAGTGCTTACAAATTGTATTGTATTTATTTGTATTTCAAAGCCAATCATTGTGTCTAAGTTTGCTTCGTATTGTGGGTTTTCTATAAGTGCCTATTTGTATTTTGTTGTGGCCTTCGGCACTTGACGTTCTATCTTTTGTCTTTATATCAAGTTTACAAATAAATCGCGGTTTGTGTTTGGCAGGTGGAGTGGCAGCAGAGAAATCACAAAGCTATGTGATTTGTTTGTTGTCGGTATAACAATGTATAGGCTAGACGAGAGTCTGATCACAAGACTGAAAAATACTAAAATCAAAGATCTTTAAATACGTTTTACTGGGAAAATATTTTCCGGGATTTGAAGCCCGCGTGTTTTGATAACTTCTATGTTCAGTGACTTACCTACCGACGGCTCCGTATCGTAACGTCGTATTAGCAAATGGTCATTCTATCATTTCGTGAAATTTCAGTGTGCTATTTCTTTGCTTCTCATATTTTTCTTTTACGTACGCTTGTATGTATCCTACGAAAACTTATCATGGATAATATGAGAGTATTAAACCATGTTTTTATTAACGCCAAGTAATTTATTAATAAAATATATCCCACATATGTGTACGTTTTCTTTGATTAAATTCTAAATCTCAGCTGGAATGAAACGCTTACGTTAGCTGGAAAGCGCTGAATAAGCTATTTCATCCTGATACAGCCGGCTTCTAATTTATGCAGAACAACTGGATCTGTAATATGAAAGTCTCCTTTCAACCTCATATAACCTTTTAGAATTTTGAAAAAATTTGCAACGTTAACCAACGGACGCGACGCCGACGGTTGAAAAGTAGTAGCCTGTTATCCTCGAAGAGTAAGGCAGAAGTGCACCTGATAGTACACCCAAAATTCGCTAGTTATGTTTAAGTCCCATGTAATAGGGTGCGAGCCTATTGCCATCAACCGGGCCGAAGTGGATTCTCTTGCAACATTATTCCAAAATTTTAAAAAGATTTGTTTAGTGCCATGGATTTATTTTGCATTTCTCTATTTATTATATGTTTTACACATAAACCTGACCTGAGATATTTCCTAGCTGAAATACTTTGTGTATTTTGTAGAAAAAACAACGCAGGTATTGCTATTATTAAAATAACCATGGTAATGACAAATAATAGTTAATCTGAACCTGATAATATATTATAGATCTCCGCTGGAACTGGCAAACTCTATGACAAACGTGGCCGACGGAAAGCTAACTACCGTCGCACAGTAGACATAAATAAAATAAAAGAGAATAAAAGCGAAATGAAAAGGAAGTATTTTTTTAAAGTCTGATAACACATTTAAACGCGAGAACCAGATAATTTTTTTAAGTTACAAACAAAAGTAGTCGAACTAGGAAAAACATTATTAAAAGTTCAATTGCAAAGGTTTCTACAAGTTTAAAGTCAACGAAGAGAAATAACAATTTCCAACTACACAATAGATACTTAGTTGGATTTATTCTTTTGTTTTAGAATAATACAAGTGAAATACACGCAGCATTTTATTAGATTTTTAATAAAAGAGAGTACTAATACTGTACTGTACTAGTACATCTCTTTTATATTTCAAAATTATGTTTCTGTCTGTCTTCAAGAAAGAATACTTATTTATTTTAAACCGTTGACTTTCAACTTGTAGAAACCTTTTAATAATATTGTCCCTAGTTGGACTATTTTTGTTTGTAACTTTAAAAAAATCTAGGTTTACTTGTAATAAGTTGGTAAAGTACGATTAAGTTACAGCATAGTTTGTAAGTCAAACAATACATCGCATATTATATTTACGTACAAACAACTTTACTTGTAAACTCTATGAAATATGAAACTATTCCAGTCCCCCTGTAACCGCTGTCATACAGAGTCTTATTTATAAGATACCTGTATAACTGAACAGTTATATCAAATAGCTCAATTTGTATAAAAAATGGCCTCCATTAAGGTAATCGTTGCGTCAGTGTCTCCATGACAGAAGACGCAAGCACATTAGGCACAAAGCGGTCGCGATAACATTGTGGTTAATGCCCAACTCCAACTTGTTTGTGTATTCAGCCGTTAGTAGTTGAAGATGGTACTTAAGACGGTTATATTTGCACCCTGCAAACGTAATGACGCACAGTCGCACATGTGGAGCAATCCTTAGAAATTAACCCCCAGGGTGATAGTCGTTGGAGGTGAATTCATTCGAGGGTTAACTGCGATGAATGTATAGTTATATGTTATATTAATTTTACTTAACGCGCACATTCCTACGCCTTGTATAATTGTGTGACACGCTGAAATTGGATACATACGTTTTCCGAGGGTTAAAAGTTTTGGTAAATTGATTAAATAAGTTTCGGTAAACGTTATCTGTTAAAAAAGTTTTGGAACTGTCAATAACAGTTAGTATGTTTGAATGAAGTGTGATTATAAATAGATTTAATGAATAACTCATATTACTTAAGTATTTTATTAATCCTTAGATACTTTTGATAACAGAATTTAATCGAACTACGGAATTTTTAAATAATGTAAAAGTTGGTCTATCCAATATAAAATTGTTTATCTAAACTTTAATTTAAAAATACTAACTGAAAATGATTACTAACAAATCAATTTTAGTAATTAAAGCTCCTTGATTCCAAAGTTTAAGTGAAGGACTGCGACAACTCAAAATTCAGCGACTTGTCTTCTTCGTCTTGAATAGGTATGACTGCGGCACCAAACTTTTAAACTAACTACTTCAGGTAATCCGCCCAAGTAAGTGGGGTTATAAGAATAGAAGCTTAAAAGTGATTCTTACCGCACGTCCTTGGACGGAGGCGAACACAGCCAAGAGCGCGACCGAACACCACAACATTACGTGGCCCGAACACTCGTAGCGCCGCGTAGCGACCGACCGTAGCTCTCGCCGTAGCGTGACTGCCGCAAGCTACGAGCCGCTACGAGACTACGTTGTCGCGTGCCGCGCCATACGGCCTTATGCTCGGACCTTCGTACTACATTATGTAAACAAAGTATTTGACAATAACATAGAAGTAACGATCGACCGTTTTTGTTTACACGTCTTCCCGCCTCCTGTCTGTTTGTAGTAAAACAAGGTCAAGGATACTTATCAATAATGAAATCTTTGATGCTACTCCCAGATAATACTTTCCCTTTTACTTCAAAAGACATTAGTCTGTCGCCGGAATAAAATGAAGCTAAAACAAAGAGGAGGACCCTCACTTATTTAATAACTACAATAAACTGCGTCGAACTTTCAGCACTCAAAAGTAGCTATGTAAATAAGAGACTTTCTTGATTAAAATAATTGATTTTTAAACTAGATAGAAATGGATTACGTGTTCATTGATATACATTGCCAAATCCTTTAACGTCTTATTAAAACGTGCGGAATTGCGGATGAAAATAATGGCTTGTTTTTGCGTAACAAATAAAAACTGAACGTTATTAGTCATTGTCAGAGTTATAGAGTGATATCATGTATTGTATATTTTGCTAAGGTTATCTACCTTTAAACACATAACGTTCGATGTATAACTAGTGTGCTTGCGCATAAGTTTATGGCAGTCGTAAAACTATCTTACGACCCATCAATAACTATCGTAAGGAAGTGGGCTGTACTCGCTAATACAACATATACGCCTACTGTACAGTTTATGTTATATATATAAGCAATAAACCCATGTTACTTAGCTTAATTGAGGAAATGAACACATCACACAACCCGCCCGTAAATCATAAGTAAATCATTAAAAAGTTTGAGATGCTTTCCAAATTTGTTTCAAAATAGTCAACTTTCGAAATAAGTAATTACGAATAAATTCAATTTCACTGGTTTGAGAAGATTAAAACAAGAAAATTTATAATATTTCCAAAAGTTTTTACAAATTCTTTAAAGGGAACTCAATATTTAATTTGAGGGTTGTTTGATCGTCGGATTTAGGGTATATAGGTGCCTAGCAATAGGTAGAAGGCTTAACAAACCGTTTGCGCGGCGGAAGGTTAATTTCAAAAGTTTGCACTTTGCCTTTTAAGATTTAAAACAAACTTCGCTAAATCACTCCTTGCTTCCAATTAAAAAAAAACTGTTCAGTAAAGTGTTGAAGTAATAAAGGAAAATATATAACGACACTGTTGAAAATTGTGTATTCATTAACTGGATTTTTCTGAATGTTATATTGCAATTACCTTTTACTTGAACCCTACGTATTTTTATTAGGTAGGCACAAGTAGTACAATCTAAATTAAATAGTCCCATAAAAGCAGCAATCTATAGTAAGCACATGACTTTTATTGCACATCCATGATTAGACTCTTTCAGGGTATTATGACTTCACCAACGGATCTTCTTCTTCTTCGTCGTGTCGCTGAATAACAAAACATAAGTAAACAGTAGCTCAAAGTAAAGAAAGTATTTTAAAATACTGTGTAATATACTCTCCATAATTCTCCTTCCGGCTTTTAGAACCGCACTTCCTGCCCTCATAATTTATAAAGGCACGGAACAGGCAAAAACGCAAACCCTAAAGTAATTTAGAGTCAGTAAGCTAAGCAACAAAAGCGTACCATCACTCTACATTCATTTGTTTAAAAATCAAATGAAAATTCTAACAAAACTCGTAAATAAAACATCAGCAGTGTAACTGCACGTGAACTTTTTCAATTAATCCTCGTCTCTTGTACAAACAGAACACCTACACGCCAACGTGAAACAATTTTAATTACGATTGCTACAAAATATTCAGCAAAACACGAAAATATTTCAATAAAACCAAATATTTTTTCGAGCTCTGTTATTAATAATCAAAATATTCAGCAAAACACGAAAATATTTCAATAAAATCAAATATTTTTTCGAGCTCTGTTATTAATAATAAGTCTTACAAATACTCGTGTATTAATCTGCAGGCCTGTGATTGGTAGATAAAGGTGGCGTCTCGTTTGTTTCCCTTGTACATTGACTGGCTTTGCAGAAGACGTATTATTATGGTGCTGCAAGGCTTAGTTGGCAATCTTCTAACACAACAGATTGATGGTATAGTTCCATGGCATCAGCCTCTTAAGATGTTACGTAAAGATACGCGCATATTGCTTTCTATTGTGTTCCTATAAAGCCTGTTACAGGCGTGCTTTGAAAACAATTTGGATTAACTTGCATTTTGTAAACACGACAACAATTTGGAAAAAGCATGGAAAATGTAAGATTCGATCTTAGTTACAAATAACGTGTAGATCTATCAGCTGTAGGTATAGGGTACCTACTATCAAATGGGAACTTACATCCAATCTTTATAATATATCATAACATAACATCAAGCCTGTAATCCCCAGAGGGATAGGCAGAGGTGAATCCAATTAAAGTACCCACATTTCGCCAGTTACGTTTAAATCCAATGATATAGGGGGCGAGCCTATTGCTATCAAACGGGCACGAAATAGACTCCATGGTTATTACTGAGAAGATTCCTAATGGAAAAACCCAATAACGTTTTGCCCGACCCGAGAATCGAACCCAGGACCTCACGCTTAAGTCACGCTTGCAACCACCAGACCAACGAGACAGTCTTCAATCTATTTCTAATCACTAATTAAAATAAAAAGTCCTCCTAGTAACACTAACAGTCCGGATAGGTACTCGTATACCTACCGATATCATGAAGTAATATCACGCTTTTTTGTAAATCCTTTAGGAAAATAGATGAAGTCACTTACACAGGCGAAATCCTCAGACTTTCCTCAACAAAAGCTCAATGCCTGACTCAGCAGTGCAGGTAAATGAGGAAAAGAGTGGAGTTGACGAAACTGAGGCAGTTCCCGCAACGAACGCATGTCCCGGTGAATCTGTTCGAGTTTCCTCAGCACGTGACAACCATGCAAATCGACCATAATATACCAGCCACCCCGCCAAGTATTTTACTGTTCATTTCACGAACTCGTTCTTCTCCACAAAATATTTTACAAACAATAAGTTTCGCATGTAATAATCGAATGTGTTTTGTTATCGTCGCGTTGGATGGAATTCTAATAAAAATCTATTTGGATATTGAACACATTCGAAGTTACCTGTACCTGTGTGTACTGAACAAATTTTCAGTTGATCGCGATGCTCAGAAAAAACTCTTCACATTCCAACATTTTAATATTTAACGTAGGTATTAGGTGCACAGCCGACGTGCACATAAAAACAAGAAGTTGTGATTGCAATACGAAATAACTCTTTATGGTATTTTTCAGGGAAAATATACCTTACCGAACCAACATTTCAGAACGAGACGTGTATATTTTTATGTGCAACTCATTCGATGTTTTACGAAAGCGGTAATAACCTGGTATCGGCTATTCAGCCCGACGAACTATGATTGCGAATTTTACTCACAAATACGAGTACGCTTGATCGGTTTGTTACCATTCTCTCTTTGTTTATTGTTGTTCCCGCTTTATTACTTGAGTTTCGAGTCTCGGCGCTAACAAGCGTCGCTCTTGAAAATATTTTCCATTATGCAGGACCCGCGGCCGGATTCGAATTAACTTTCATACTAGATTCACACTGAAGCGGGATGATTGTGTGAGTACTTACGGAATTTCCGTCTTCACGGGACAGTGTTTGCATGGCTGAGTCCACGATTGGAATTTTAAATTACTTAAAATATCACTAAGGCAAGAGCGCTCTATGAGAATAAAACGGTGGAAGGTGCTATATTTAGTAAGTACCTTTCTATTTTCGTTTGAGCGGTGGATGGAGTATATAAGCGACGCTTCACTTAATAAGTTTTTCGTTATAACTATATTGACATGAGCAATTACTTAGCTAATTTTCTTTTATTAACGTCGGCACAAGTAGTTACTAAGCTAGCTAGATTACTAACTTAGCTTTTACTGGCCGCTCGGTCGGCTGTAATTAGCGTGAATTTATTCTATATGCGTTAACTTAATGGCTATCGTATTAAGATAGAAGTTAGGTTCACTTTCTAGAACACTCAATAGTAAAATAAAAGAAGACAAACCTAAATCAGTTTACTAGTTCGTACGTGAGTCGAGTGTAAAATGAGAGGAGAAATGCAAACGCCGCCAATTTCTTCTACACGTAGCTTATTTATGGTCCCGATAAGTTACGTTCACAGACATTATTAAGTTCAGAACGTGTGTTTGAAAAAATATATCTTAAAATCAGGTAAGTGAAGAAGTACCTACTTACATAATATTTAAGTACATACCTATTCAAAAATCAGTATAACGAGGACAATCTATTTGGAAAACGTTCCAAAGTCAAAATACCCTTCGGTTTGGTTATTTTTCTCCGTATAATTATATATCTCTCATATCAAAAGCCACACCGAAGGCAATCTGAAATTGCCTTGTCATATATTCCATTTATTTCGCAGATTACATCTGACATGGCTACTGAATTCTTTACACCTCGCCTCATCGTATCGATACCTGCCGAAGAACGAGCTTCCTACATACTCGTCGACTGGGGGCAAAACCGCTTATCACAAGTATCGAGCTAGTATTCAAGACATTCCGTTCCATGTACTGATAGTTTACAGCAACCTGTACTGCTCTGGAACCCTGGTACGGAGCAAGATTGTCATCACAGCTGCCAGTTGCTTGCAAATTAGTAAAATGAAGAGACCCGTTGTAAAAGTTGGCGCTGAAAGTACTACTGGTTTGGGGTAAGCATCTTGTAGTTTATTTTGTTTAACTTAGTAACATTTACCTATGGCATAATGCTGCCTTCTACATATCTAGTTGTGAAGCAAATATATTTAGTTGGAGTTCCGTAAATGTAGATTCAGCTTGGATGCCGAATGCAGCACCGCAGAAATATACACATACAGAAGGCGCAGTAATTATAATGCAACATACAACCCAATCTGGAGACACTTGGGGGAGGCCTATGTCCAGCAATGGACGTCTTTCAGCTGAAATGATGATGATGTTTCAACCCCAACCCAAACCTATAACGGCTCGCTAACCTAGTGGTTTCAAATTGCTTCTTAGCACATGATATTATTCAAAATCTATTTATACCTTGTATTTATAAAATAGATAGGTTTATTTTCGTATTAGCTTCTAAAGCCTTATAATAAACTTTCCAAGATTTATAAATATACCTTTTATAAGTAATGGATGGCTCCGAGGTTGTGATCTTTAACATAATAGCTGAAGGGGCAACGAGTATTACTCTTAGTTTAAAAGACATTATTTATAACTAGCTTGCCACCAGAGCGCTGCACTAAGATTTTAATGAATGGCTTTTAATTTTAAGAGTCAACAACGCCACGTAGTTTATGAAATACAGCAGATAAAATAATAATAACGAGAATATAAAGTATCAACTTATGAAAATTATAACTAGTTATTTTTAAACGTTTTAGTATGATATTTTGGTGTCTTATTGAGTCGTGAATAACAGCAGGCCAAATGTGAAGGAGGAACAAACGAATTTATCCAAGCTTTAATCGTCTCAATCCAAAGAACTAATTGGTCTAAGTACAGTACGCGTTACTAACTCAAGTCACACCTTGTCTATGGTCAATCAAAAGTTCTATTTTAGAAAATGCTTATAATTATAGTAGAGATTAACTGAAGATAGACGATAATCGCCAAAGTTCATACTTTTCTTGGGAGATCTGTAAAGAGATGTTATAAAAATGTTTTCAGACAAATAATACCGATCGTGGAAGTGAAACTGCACGAGTACTACAGGTACATGAGCCGCTTGGACAACGACATCGCCATGCTCGTGTTGCAGGTATGGTTTATCCACCCATCTGCCCTTCCGCTCATCATCGTCTGCCTAGCATTTTCCTAATTATGTTGGAGTCTAGTCTAACCAGATGCAACTGAATATAGCGACCTTTAACATGCGAGCGAGGGATTTAATTTTTCGGACTTCTGACCCGCTGAACAACTGTTATAGATCTACAAATGACACCCGGGACCAACGGTGTAACGTGCTTTCCGAGGCATGGAGGAAACTCAGTATGTAGTGAATGGTCACCCATCTGCGGACCGACTTCAGCCAGCACTACTTATGCTTATAAAGATCGACCAGTGCGTCTGGTATTATTTAGACAGGAGCCCATCGGCTATGTAATTATTTTATATAATTGTGTAAATGGTACCTACACCAGACTAAGGGTGCCTGTCCATTGAATCAGAGCTAGGCTGCGGAGTGGAGTAACGGACAAATATTAAGAGCGCACCGAGGAAACGATACGTAATTCCAAAATAATTGCATTCGCTTGATCCCTTGCTGCATCGTTATTACTTATCCTATAATTATGCAATTAATATTTATGTAAGATATTTAAGGATTCACTCTATACATCGTACATTTTAGAAACACGATTACTTTTAGTTTCCTCGTCAGAAAAAAAATCCAAAGTAATCTCTAAAAAACAAAATAAACCCCAAGTACGGCGTAAATACTTCACGGAAGATCATCAGATTTTGAATAATAATAAAACTACAAGTTTTCTATAACGCATACATTTACGAAATGTGTATTTGTTTGAATAATATGAAAGAAATACCTAAATTAGCGTGGATTCCGCCAATTCTAACCAGAGCCGCCATGCTTCTCCCTATCCGCTTTAGTCCTGCTTCGTCCTGCTTAGGAATACCTAAAATCTATTAGCGCCAGAAGCTCGGTGCGCTCTTAACCAATGGTTTCTCCGTTTCAGTGAACAGGCAGCCTTACTGCTGTAGGTACTGTTCCTCTTCCAGCCCCAAGTCCACCTATAGGTTATCTTGAAAAGATCGCATTTAGCGATAAGACCGGCCATTTTGTCAGTCTATGTATGAAACCTCTTTGTGTTGACACCTACAATTTGTATAATGTACATAACAAAGAATATTCTAGCTCTCTACCCATCCATCAGTCATTCGCTCATCCCCAGTTAATTTAATCACAGCACGTCTGAGTGTTGGGCGTGGATGATATATAATGTATTTACTCGGCTACTCGATACAGTAAGTAATATGAGTATCAATGGAATAAACCAATAAAATACGAACGTGATCTTTAATTTCAGGAAATATTTACAGATTTTTTTTTTCTCTCTCCATTTGGTATCGTTTTACTCAACTGAGGTGGTTCCATATAAAATACTGGTATTTAGCTGCATCCGGTTAGTCGTACAAAGCGGTTCCAGACATAGTTGTGAAAATCCTAAATAGATTGTGATTTTCGTTAACATTTCCATTACAAAATCAGTTGTTAAATCTCGTGTCAGTTCAAATAATTATTATTTCCTAAAGCATGCTGCTAATTTGCTTGCATGTTGTTCATTTGTTCAACAAGTGGTTAACATGTCATTTGATCGGTGTTTGGTGATCAGAGTCTGACCTTTCAGTATCGGAAATCCTAATCTATCAGTATGGAATGTGGTGATTAATTGCTATGATATATGCTGTAATACAATACATTCTGCGTATGAAAATAGCTAGTACATAGTGGCCAAAGTTATGAAACAGGTTTTAATATCCGACTTCAAAAAAATACGTCGCTTTAGTAAGTATTCCTAAATATGTGGAAAGCGTGGCGGGGTATAGCAAATACATTATGTATTTGAATTAATTTAGCAAAAAGAAAGCTGATATTTACTTGGTTTGAGAATATTTTTTTGGCATCGCGTTCTGAATGGATACATAGCGCCGTAGTGCGTAGAAGACAAGGTTTAAACATATGAACGTGCCTGTAGTACACGCACATTTCGAAAGTTATGATTTTAGTCTCTAGGGGCCACATCACAAAATAGAACAATAACTATATCCCAATATTTATCTGCACATACAAAATAACATATAACGCCTTAATTCACCAAAGGAATAGGCAGAGTTGTACCTACAGCACATCCACATTTCGCCAGTCCAATGTTATAGAGACGCACAAATTTATATGTATAAGTACATGAATAAGTATATAATGTATCCGCTTCTCGTTACGTGTCTTTGCGCTTAGAATACATCCTCTCACTATTCCGGAGGGGATCGTAAGTGACTCTTAAGGGATTAAATCAAATTGAAAGGTATAGAGTAACGTCTACCTGAACACGGCGTCTATCCGGCAGAGTAGCCGTGTGGTATCCGGCAGAGTAGAATAGAACCAACCCATTACACTCACGGGTGTCGTATAAGGCGACTAATGTCTGAGGCAGAACACCTTGCGCCTCCGTAGACCAGAGAATGGGCAGCAGCGTTTTCTGTTAGTCTTTCATCACTGCGATCTCCAATCCGCCTGCCAAGCGTGGAGATTACGGCAAATTCCTCCCATCATGGGAGAGGCTTATGTCCAGCATGGACGTTATGGGCTGATGTTGAACACGGCGTCTGATGTGAATTTATTATAATTGAATAAGCTCTTGTTATATTTATAAAGAAAAGAAATATTTTTCTATGCATAAATGGGTACGTAAGTTTATCTACTGAAATATTTTCCGTAATAAAATGTTATAATAGATATACTTACATTAACTGGACTGGTAACGTCTGTGTCTGTGTTAAGCTAAAAATAACCACTTTCTGGAGCCCTGACACAGCTAGAAAGCGTCGTGGCAGACCTCGTAGAAGATGGCGGGACGAGTTAAACAAAATCTACGACCAGTAGCCCACATTAGCCGTGGATAGAAACAACTGGATGTCATGGGGAGAAGCCTTTGCCCAGCAGTGGGATGACGCAGGCTAACGGTATCAGTATAGATCTATCACTTAAACTTAGGACATGGGCTTTTTTACCTATAGAAAGGAAACCAGCAAACCAATTTCAACTACGGTTCAGTGCGGTACGATCTCCAAATCCTGAATGAAATTAGCATATTTACACCTAAAGTCTAAAATACTAATTACACATAACCTAACATCACGCCTGTCCCCGAAGGTTTAGGCAGAAGTTTACCTTATTAGTACACCTACATTTCGCCAGTTATGTTTAAAGCTCATGTAATAGGGAGCGATCCTATCGCCATCAACTGGGTACAAATCCAGACTCCACGGCTGCTATTGATATTTTCTTGATGGAAAAACCCAATAACAATATGCCCGACCCGGGAATCGAATCCAGGGCCTCTAAAAAATACTAATTAATCAGAGACAAAACATAGAATAGAATTGTATGCTTAATGGAACTGAAAAATAAAACTGAAATAAAAAAAAGGAATAGTTTGAATGCTAGTTGCAATGGCAAAAATGCACAGGTTACTTATTATTTCAGAGGACTTTACCCCCGAAGTTTAACTTTACGACTGGCAATAACCATTTTAACACCGGTGAACGGAATGAAATTCATTTCATTAATGGATCGAATATTACCAACTATTACTTACCTATAACATAGTGAGCTAAATGTGAATACTATTCTACTAAAGCGAAACGTATTTCTGCTACGAGTAAATATAACTTTTTTGTATCAAAAACATTGTTCCGAGTTTCCGACAATAAAGAATAAATTGTAAAAAGACTTGAACTCTCTAACATTCTTTTGTAATATATTTTAGTTTCGCGAGAAATCGATTATTATCAAACTAAATATTGTCAGTGGCTACAAGCACGAATAGTGCAACACCAAAACGAAACAAAAAAAAAACATTATTCTGTTTAAAATCTCCTCCTGCGTGTTAGTAATGAACCATCAATCAATCAATCTATTCTACATATATGCATATGTCAGGGTCGGTAATTTTTTAAAGATAATGTTCGAAGTTTTGTGCAAAACAAACGCCCAGCTCAAACACGAAAAAGACTTGAAAAAATGGGCATGCCATGAGGTCAACGGTACCCTAATATATTAAACAGACCGCACTGTAGACTGGGCGCGCCACCTACAGTCAGACATGAAATACAAGCCGTCTATCGCATGCCAATTCCAACCAAACATTGTTGTGGATCGTGCCAACTGCCAATATCTAATGCTCTCTTAATCAAGGAAATGAATGTCCTGGGGGATTACCATGCCTACAGTTTTATGTAGTAGCAGGTAAAAATTTAAGTGTCATGCGATTTGGTACCACCCCAACCAACTGTTAACTCCCAACTGTTATATACTTGATGGACAATATCATCACAACATCACAGGCCTGTCAGATGATTATGGGAGGTTAAGAATTGCTTCAGAGGCATCATCGAAAGCGCGACGTAATCGTAAAGTTTATTTGAACAATTAATGAATCGAAAATACGAATGTCCTGTCAGTTTCGTTTAATTTTTGCAAAGACATTCAAATATTTATATGAGCGATAGACGTCGAAATCGTATTCCAATATTTGTTACTATACTTTAAACTGTAACAAGGTCTGTCCAGTGTCACACGACCGCTTGTCGGGTAGCATTCGTGTGTCAAACTCAAAAATGTTCAGGATTTGTATGACTGATGTCCGCTCTATAATTATTTAGAATCTCTTTGAATTTTTGCGAGTCTTAAAACGAGGTAAATATTGTGTGCGAAACAACTACTTCTTTACCGAAATAACTTTACGTTTCCTCTGCACATGCGACGCCCACAGGTCGAATGAAGTCTCACTACATTTTATTTATTTGACAGGATCACGTGAGATTCGAAAACAACGTGAAAAAGGCGATACTAGTAGAGCCCGAGGTTGCGTTACGAACTGGTGTCTCCATTGAAGTATCTGGTTACGGAAGCACGGTAACCATAAGCATAGCTTATTCAGCCTAAAATGTTTCCACTGCTGGGAGGCACAGGCCTCCTCTCTATGAGAGGGAATGGGCTATAATCCACCACGCGGGCCCAGCGCGGGTTGGTTGACGTCACATGTCTACGAATGATTGGTTCTAGGACATGCCAGTTTCCTAACGATGTTTTTCTTGACAGTTTTGAGAGAAGTGGTGATTAAAAAATTACACCTAGTAATCCGCATGGCTGGGGCCGCCACCGCTGCTCTCCAGCAAGACAAGACTCAGTCGAATGTATCATTTACAGACTGGTCCCCTTTCATACCTGGGTAGTAAGTGTGCCTCTCGCATACTAATATCTTGAGACTAACATAAGCGACAGTAACAAATTAAGAAAGGATAGGGATAGTTACAAAGGGTTGTGTAACTATCCTTATCAATAATAGGTATATTGTCACTGAAAACTTACTTATAAATGTATAATTTTAGGACCGATCGAGTACATAACACTGCATTAATATTTATGTCGCAGTCCGTAGCCGTCGCATCGGCTTCTAGAAAGTACTAGAACTATAGTGATAGCTAGTTGAAAATTAAAAAAAAAATACCCTGACAGAACAGTACGTCCTATTTCCTCACAATGCATTTATTCCAATCGGGGTATAAATTCTAAAGAATAAAACAACAAACCGCAAACATTACTGGTACCTACAATTATTAAATGGTTTTAATAGTTCTCAACTCGTATCATAGTTTCTCTACTTACCCTGTGAAAGTGTACCAGCACCGCAATGTTATCAAAGTTCTTCCCATTTATCATTGCAAACGCCATCTATCTTCAGTGCTGCTAACTACAACTGTAGGACATGCAACACTACTGGATCAAAGCTACATAGTATGCCTCACTCCAGATTCTCGCTGATAATAGCAGCAGCGCTTACAAATGAATTTAATCAAATTCTAATTGGTAGATGGCGTGTTCTTAACTTAAAGTCAGTTAATTTGGCCCATTAGCTTCTACTTCAGTTTGTAGAACTATTTACTATCATACAATCAAATATTAATCATACACTCAAACTATCGGGCTAGGTCTCGGAAAATGTGATTGAGTCACTAATAATAAACTTTACTAATCACTCCGGCAGAGGATTTCCTGAGAGATGGGTACGATCTTACCAATATACCAACGTTGACACACGTTGCGAGTTTTATAGGAAAATCCAGTGATTTTTAGGAAAATTCTAATTCTTTTCCTAACATATCATTATGACTCGCTTGTGCTTTTAACATACGACACGGTTGGCTGAGCGATTGGCGGCTGCACTGCGTGTCGAGAGTTCGATTCCCACACGGAAAAAATATTTGTATGGGGTACAGGTAGTTGTTTCGAGTTATATGTGAGTTTGATTGTTTGTAAACGCGCCCACGATACAGGAGAAATTAGTAGTGTGGGGCAAAGTGATCATCATTCTCTTGCCCTTATCCCAATTCATTTGGGGTCAGCGCAGCATGTCTTCTTCTTCCACACTTCTCTATTTTCGTCATCTCATCAGACACTTCTTCCATCCATCGTTTCTTTGGTCTTCTTCTAGACAGTGTGGGGCAAAGTATACCACGCACAATGATCCACTTCAAAGAGTAAGTCCGGAAACCTAAACCCCATGATAGATAGATAGATAGAATATATGGTAGAAATTATTATTACTGAGTGGACCAAATAGTGTCATTAAAAAAAGAATACAGAAAATACCCCATGTATGTTCCGTGGTTCTTGGTAGTTTTCGAGTTATAGCTTCTTGAAAATTATATGGTGTACCTATTAAGTCCTGTCATAATATGCCAAGAACATGCAGAAAGTGTGGAAAAGAAAAAAATACTTGTGAATTTAAATGTTCGGAATGATGTATAATTGTGGTAACCGTTTTAGCGTCGGGGTTTTTTCCACCCTGTATAAGGGAATATACACGAAGAACGCTGGCTACCGGTGCCGTTCTGCCAGCGCTTATCGGAACCGGTTCGCGCAGGTAGTCGGCGCAGGCAGTCTATACTTTGTGCCGAACCAGCGCCAATAAGCAGGTCGGAACTTGTCAGCGACGTTCGGCTCTTATCGGCGCTGGTTCCGATAAGCTAAGGTAGACTGGTAGAAAATGCCCAAGGCAATAAAGTCCGCCTTTAATGCCTTGAAAAGTTTTTAAAGTTTTACTTGTGCATAAAGTTTTAATAAATAAATAAGCGCTGGCAGATTGGCGCCGGCGCCGGTAGCCAGCGTTCTACGTGTATACGCCCTAAAGCATGGTCCTCTAATTACAGAATCTGCCTCAAATATACGTGAACCAACTGATATGGACGGAAATGACGGTCATAGATAAAAGGGATTGTGCTGGAGTCCTTCAAAACCTTACAACCCCTTCTAACTTCTGTGCAAGATATACGCCAGTAAGTTTTATTTAAACTGTTATTAAATTTATCTGACCTCATTGTCAGGTGCCTCTGAAAGGCCAGGTGCATAGTACTAGTAAACAGCGTGCGTGTATGACTAGATGTATGAACGTGGACGAGACGAAAGATGGTCTACAGTTTCTGGTTCATCATCAGCCTATAATGTTCCCACTGCTGGGACACGGCCTCGTCTCAATGAGATGGAATGGGCTATAATCCACCACGCGGGCCCAGTTCGTATTGGTAGATGTCACATGTCTTGCCGGTTTCCTCACGATGTTTTCCTTCACCGTTTTGAGAGCAGTGGTGATGAAATAAATTACACAAAGTAATGCGCCTGTCTGGGTTCGAACCCACTACTTACTGTTCGTAAGTCGGGGCCGCCACCGCTGGGCCACCGCTGCTCTCAGTTTCTGGTTGGCACAATGGGAAAAAGGCGTTATTTTATGTACAAATGTGGTCCAAATCCAATCTCACGATACAACGGTGGTATCAGATAGAGAAGCATCGATTTCTAAACTTTTATGAAACCGTTGTATCCCTTAGGAGCACTTACTCTCAGATAAGCAGCAAGGGTTTGTTTATTACTGACTTTTCCCGTGTTTGGAGATCCTAGAAAATAAGCGCCGATAACGAATTTTGACATTTTAAATCATAAGTCAAATTCTGTTGCGATTTTTGGCGCTGACATTGATGTACATACTTACCACAGAGCGAAATTCTGCCTTAACACATTTTGAATTGTAGGGGCAATTCCTGAATTAATACGAACGTTCGCATTCTATTCTCAGTTTTTATTTATCAATAGTACCTCAAAAAATTGTACATATTAACGAGTTTTTGGCTTCGATTATGGTGGATTGCCACAACATTATGAATTTTTTTAATTACGGGAATTGTCTTTAAAGTCTGCGTACAGATTAAAGTAGTGGAAGAAATAAAAATAAAAGCGAAACATTTGCCAAGCGCTCGAGCAGTTCCTTCGTAAGCGGAACTTGGCTGCAGGCCAAGATGACACTAGGATGAAGGAGAGGAATTTACATCGTTGTTTAAAGTTGTATAAATCACCTATTTCCGGTTCCTGTATAATCCGCCGGAATAGGTATAGAGACTAAAATGTATTGTGGGTTTTTCATCTTGATAGACAGGAAGGCTGTCTTTCACCGCTGTAAATCCGTACTAATTGCCAAGACTACAGTGGGGTTACTTGATGCTACGACGACTCAAATTTATACCTCTATTTTTACATGGATTCGGTACGATCAATACACAAATCTTATCACAAAACAGCATTTCCACCCGAACATGTTTTTTGTAAAAGAAGCGAGGCAAAATTAATCCCTCTACCTCACACAAAGGGTACCACCGATTAGGCGGACCCGGATATTCACGTGCCGACCTTCCGAAAATTCACACCAGCATCGGTACTTGAGTACCTATTACACAAAGGTCTCTAACCGCCTTAGTGTCTCAGGACCGCCGTTTGAGCGACATCGGAGGCCCGGCCATATATAACCGGGAGCTGCTGGTCGGGATCCTCTCCTATGGAGGAACGAGCGCTGAAGACCCACATGTCGCCATCTTCACGAACATCTCCTACTTCCACAGGTGTGTGTCATTTGTTTTTTTTTTTTCAATGTTAATTGTGTCTTGCCGTTACAGGTATTCAGTATCCCAAAAGTCTGACAACCAGTCTTACTAAGGGGTATCGTATTACGCAGTACTAACTGGGTTGTGGAGGTCAGATAGGCAGTCGCTCCATGTAAAAATTCTGGTATTCAGCTGCATCCGGTTAGACTGGAAGCCGACCACAACATTCATAGTTGGAAAAAGACTAGGTAGATGATGATTTGTGTCTTTGTTATCAATTTTTGTCTCAGGCTGCCAGTTAGTAGACATTTTTGTGAAAAAAAAATCTCCTGGTAATAAATCCGTATGTTATTGCCCTAGTAGTTTAGGTGGGAGATAATACTGGCCCTAGGCCAGCAGTACCAGTAAGTATCTAGTAGTATGTGGACAAAAAATTACTTTGCTAATTGAATCCGCATGGTTGTAATTATTGTATAATTTTCACTTGGATCGGTGAAGGAAAACATCGTGAGGAAACCAGCATGCTTAAGAGATATTTCTTGACGGCATGTAAAGCCAAGTCAGAGGCCTATGGGTGGCATAAAAACTTTGACACCATGGGTTAGGCACTAACCACACCATAAACAAGAAGCCATCTCTACAGTTAGTAGGTAGATACCTAATCAACTATGGAGTATCACCAAAATTAAGTAGCAGTTAGTTCCTGATAACACCATTTACTTAGATTGCCATGCGTGATCGTAACTTACGATTCGTAAGTGCATTAGGTATGTTATTTTCCGTCCACCTAACTACTGTTTATTGCGGCAATACACGATTTCAATGCCACCGGCATTTAAATCATGTATTGCATTCCAAACACGATCGTTACTGCTAAATGACGTAATGACGATTGAGCTCAATAAGTGAATACCTTAGCCAAGTACATAAACTATAATTATATTTGTAATTGAAATAATTGGGATTTTCCATTATTTGTGTCAAAGGTAAAATAAGTATTTTCTGCGTTTCGTCATAACATCTTTATCCGTATGACAGATTTGAAAATAATAAAAAAAAAAAAACTTTTTTTTTACAAACAACACAAATAAGTACAAATAAGTTATTTGCGTTAGATATTTTTACAGGCATTCTTTATCTCCATAATTTACTATGTTCTCAGATGGATCATGCTCAACACCAAAAAATTTTTAGAAAAGTACTGCACGCCGAAAACAGATTTTTCGGATGAAACAGGGCTTGACAGTGATTCAGAATCATCACAATAAAAAATGATAATAACGCTACATTGTATTATTAACTCCATAATGAAGGAATTTGCCCCGTTTACTGCAATAGTTCTTTATGAACTTTTTTACTTGCTTCTTTATCCAGCGTCTTTGGTACCAGAGGTTGGTATACACGCTTGGTTTGCCTTTCTTTGCGCACCCGTCGCCGTGTGACGTCAAACCTACCAACCTCCTGCAAATGACATGTTAAAAGGAATAATTATAGAAAAACAATTAGAGAAAACAAAACTACTAACTACACACATCAACACGGTCTAGGGATATTTCATACTCAATTAAATAACTCGAAAAGTACTGGCCGCATTGGAATCTTTTATACACCGATTTGTTTGTAATTTATCTCAGACTAATTCCAAATTCAAATTTTTGAAAATTCTTTTGTTTCGGTGGCATAAAAATGTCTTGATGTATAGGAGAGGGAATTTTCATTTGTGCGAAATTTAGAAAACAATACGAATTACGTTTAGTTACAGTTTTTTTTCATTTTTAAACGAAAGATAAAGTTAAAATTGAGGTATTGTAGCCATGCAACGCCGACATTTGACGAGGGCGGAGATGTTACGAGCTGTGGGAATGCTGGAAGCTGGATCTGTTCAGCGTAATGTTGCTGAGGCCATAGGGACCCATCAAAATGTAATTTCAAGATTGTGGACACGCTATCGTGCCACAGGTGAAGTAGCGGAGAGGCACCGGGGGCCAAGTCGCATCACTACCCCCAGACAAGACCGATTTTTGCAAATTACTGCGCGAGCACAACCAAATGCAACGGCGACTCAATTGGTCCAAAGGCTGCGAGTGGAACACCAAGTGCTTGTGAGTGACCAAACTGTAAGAAGGCGACTGCATGAAAGCAATCTACGCTCTCGTAGACCACTCCGGGTCCCACCTTTACGGAGAGGCAATCGTGGACGACGATTAGAATGGGTTCGGAACCACGTGGACTGGGGCCGTGACCAATGGTCCAATGTGCTGTTCACGGATGAATCCAGGTTCGGCTTCCATCCAGATTCACGAAGTACGCGTGTTTGGCGAGTTCCTGGACGATGGAGCCGTCTCCAGAACCCTCAGGAAGTTCACCCATACCAAGGAGGAACAATTATGGTTTGGGCAGGAATTCGTCTTGGAGGACGGACGGATCTCGTTTGGGTGCGGGGCAATATGACGGCAGAACGATACGTCCAACAGGTGCTGGGGCCCGTAATCTTGCCCCACAACAAATGGGGCAAGATTTCCTGCTCATACACGACAATGCCCGGGCACACACGGCGAGAACGGTAGCAGCTTGGTTACATACACATAATGTTAGGGCCTTAGACTGGCCTGCTCAATCGCCAGATCTAAATCCCATTGAGCATGAGTGGGATATGCTGCAAAGAAGAGCTCTGAAGGAAGTTCCTGAAAATCTGGCTACAGAAGATCAACTTTTTGCGCACCTCAGAAGGACATGGGACAATATTCCGCAGCAAGACATTGACAACCTTGTTCAGAGCATGCCGAATCGTTGCCGATGTGTTATGAACATCATGGGCGCTTTCTCAGACTACTAACTTCAAGTTTATAAACACAAATTAAATGATTTTTCTATTTTTTCAGTTTTTACTCACAAATTAAAAGTTCATTCATATACGGTTTCCGTCTATGCTTCATTTTTTTTCCATAAAATCCTGAAATTTTAATCTATACCTTAACCATTATTAAAAAATGGTAGAATATTAAATAACGTATCTTTTAAATATATACATGTCATATAAATAATTAACACATTGATAGTAATTCGCTTTTTAAAAAATATCCATATCCATAAAGTCGCTGGTGAAGTGTTAGTGACATAAGAGTATATAGAATTGAACGTGCGGTTGCCGCAAAAGGGGGATTTTCCAAAGTCTAGACACCCCGGGCGACAGACGGGCTGATATTTTAATAGCACTAAAGTACTTACTGCTGGATATATGGTTAGCAAGCAATGCTTTGTTAAAGAAAAGTAGGTAGATCCTAGTTAATAGCACGTCTGTTTTCCCAAAAGGTTTGGCCAGGTAACTGGTATTCAGTTCTATGTTATTTTTTTTTTTTTTTTTTTTAGATGGGACCACTCGCAGACACAACACGTTAACGTGTTGTGTCTGCGAGTGGTCCCAAACTGCTTAACCGGACCGGTGGTTGTCAAACTGCTTAACCGGACTATCCTGTGGTGGCCAAAAATTACTTTAAGGCCCCCAGCCAGGGCTTACAAACTATGGATTTTCATTAAATGAGCGACACTAAGGGCACCCCCTGTGGGGTTCGGGCCTCGGCTTAGTGCGTCATTGAGGGAGGGCAGCAAGGGTGGCTGGGTCGGATTATTATTTTGGGAATTTGAAGCTACATGCTCAGCGGCGCGGGCTGGCTCGTCGAGCAAGGGTCGGGCGGTGATGTTACGGGGGGGACGCGCTCGCGGTACACCACGGTGGCGGGGTTGGTTTCGGATTCGCGGTTTGTATCTGTTTTTTTTTTTTTTTAGTGTGCTAGTTTCCCTACAACTCTCCTGAATGAGGGTGATGGGGTCATCGGGTATGAGGAGTGTATGCCTGGGACGGTGGATCTTTGAGATTTTCGAAGGAACATAATGGGCGGCTGAAGCTATCAATGGGTTATGGTGCTTCTCGGCCTTATCAAAGAAGCTCTTAGAGAGGCGTTTCATAAACTGTTGGATGGTTGGGATTTTAAGGTCTACGTGAAGTTGGTCGTTCCTGAGGTACCACGGTGAGCCCGTGGCCCTTCGGAGGAAACGGTTTTGGAGGGTCTGCATCCTATGGATTAGGTAAGGTTTGGAGTGTGCGAACACGGGGCACGCATAAGTCATGATAGGCCGAATGCACGCGGTGTAGATACGCAATTTGCACTTAAGTGACAATGAGGCACAAGAACCGACCTCGGTAAGCGTTGCGACCTAGAAGATCGACCCGTGCGGCGGTTATCATGTGGGCACGAGCCCTCTCTATAAGGCGATTACATGAGCTAAACGCGAGTTTTATAATGCAAAAAGCACATGATTATTATTATTATTCACTGCAATAAACAAAACCAGAAAAATATATGATATTCTTCAGGATATATGCTAGTACGATAGTGTTTTGAAAACATAATACAACTAATTATATTCGATAGAAAAAAATCACGAACTTATCTCAAAAAATTTCTTTTAACGAGTTTAAACCATTCTTAAATACATGCGATCATTCTGATTTTTTGGCAAATAATTCTACAAGCAAAATACTAGTATCATAGTGTTTTACTTTTTTAGTCCAATCAATAGATTTTTTATAAATCGCAAAAAAACACACATTTCGCACTATTCTGCCGCAGTGACTGACGTAACAACCACTTTGTCGTGCAAGCTGATTAGAACTTTATTCTAACAGAATTTCAAACGAAGTTTGAACCAACACAAATACAGTTGCTTATTTAGCTCATGTAATCGCCTTAAGAAAACACACTAGGTATATCTTGATTCCCATGCAATAACATAGAACTTCCCCTGTGTCAATAACAAAGTTTTTATGCGTCGCTTACAACGCAAAGTAGATGCGTTAAAAAACTGCGTGATGAACAGTGGGATAAGATGCTCGATGACCTGGAACCGACCCATCAGACACAACACGTTAACGTGTTGTGTCTGCGAGTGGTCCCAAACTGCTTAACCGGACCGGTGGTTGTCAAACTGCTTAACCGGACTATCCTGTGGTGGCCAAAAATTACTTTAAGGTCCCCGCCAGGGCTTACAAACTATGGATTTTCATTAAATGAGCGACACTAAGGGCACCCCCTGTGGGGTTCGGGCCTCGGCTTAGTGCGTCATTGAGGGAGGGCAGCAAGGGTGGCTGGGTCGGATTATTATTTTGGGAATTTGAAGCTACATGCTCAGCGGCGCGGGCTGGCTCGTCGAGCAAGGGTCGGGCGGTGATGTTACGGGGGGGACGCGCTCGCGGTACACCACGGTGGCGGGGTTGGTTTCGGATTCGCGGTTTGTATCTGTTTTTATTTTTTTTTAGTGTGCTAGTTTCCCTACAACTCTCCTGAATGAGGGTGATGGGGTCATCGGGTATGAGGAGTGTATGCCTGGGACGGTGGATCTTTGAGATTTTCGAAGGAACATAATGGGCGGCTGAAGCTATCAATGGGTTATGGTGCTTCTCGGCCTTATCAAAGAAGCTCTTAGAGAGGCGTTTCATAAACTGTTGGATGGTTGGGATTTTAAGGTCTACGTGAAGTTGGTCGTTCCTGAGGTACCACGGTGAGCCCGTGGCCCTTCGGAGGAAACGGTTTTGGAGGGTCTGCATCCTATGGATTAGGTAAGGTTTGGAGTGTGCGAACATGGGGCACGCATAAGTCATGATAGGCCGAATGCACGCGGTGTAGATACGCAATTTGCACTTAAGTGACAATTTGCTGCGCGCATTCAGCACATAGTGGAGCCTACTGAGAGCGAAAGCGGCACGCGAGCGTACCGTCTTTATGTGCTCTCGGAAGTTTAGGCGTTGATCAAGAGTGACCCCCAAATATTTGGCTTGCGTCTCCCAAGGGATCGGCTTGTCAAACATGGTGATCGGACTGGGAGTCGGAGGAATAGTGTGGTTAGGCCTGGTGAAAAGTACTGCCTGGCTCTTGTCGGGATTTACTTCGATTCTCCATCTCCGGAACCAATCGCCTAAGGCGCTTGCGGAGGTTTGGAGTGCACGGGCGATTTTAGAGGGGCTCCTTCCAGAGTAATAAATGGCCGTGTCGTCGGCAAAAAGGGCTAACTGGGCTGTACTACTCTTTGGGATGTCGCTAGTGAAGAGCGTGAATATTAACGGGGATAGCACCGAGCCCTGAGGGACACCGGCGCGAATCGGATGAGGGGCAGAAAGTGCACCCTCGATGCGGTATTGGAAGGTGCGATTCGACAGAAAGTCTCTAAGGATGAGGACGAGACGATCTGGCACACCGAGCCGATACAGCTTGTATATCAGCCCGTTGTGCCAGACCTTGTCGAATGTTTTCGCAATATCGAAGAACAAGGCACCAGTCATCATGCCTCGTTGAAAGCGGGCGCTGATGTGCTCTACTATGCGGTGCACTTGTTGGGATCTAAAACCAAACTGCGCTTTTGGGATTAAGCTCTTTGCTTCGGCTTAGTCTTTGAGACGCTTATGAATAAGCCTCTCGTAGATTTTGCCCATGACATTGAGGAGACTAATGGGGCGGTAGCTACTCGGGGAGGATTTGGGCTTGCCCGGTTTGGGAATACCAATAACGGTAGCCTGTTTCCACGACTGTGGGAAGATATTGCTGGTCATGGCGCTATTGAAGATAGCGGTTAGTAATACTATGAGGGCGGGGGAGAAAAATTTGAACACCTTATTGGTGATTCCGTCAGAGCCAGGGGCTTTTCTAGGTTTGAGGCCTTTTATGATGTCCTCCACTTCGTCTGGAGTGACTGGAGGTAGGGGATAATTTGGGTCTTCTACGGGGTGTAGGGAGGTCCGGCGTTCGACTTCAGCATCCACCCTGGCAAGGTGAGCTTGGTCTACTGGCTGGGTGCTGGGGGAGCAATGAGACTCTCTGTCGGCCAGACATTCGGCTTTGTCGTCGTCGTCGAAAGCGACGCTCTGATCAGGGTTCGTAAGAGGAGGCATGGGAGTGACCTCAGAGGAGCGTAGTTTCCTCTGCAGGTTCCAGAAGGCCTGATGGGTCGGTTCCAGGTCATCGAGCATCTTATCCCACTGTTCATCACGCAGTTTTTTAACGCATCTACTTTGCGTTGTAAGCGACGCATAAAAACTTTGTTATTGACACAGGGGAAGTTCTATGTTATTGCATGGGAATCAAGATATACCTAGTGTGTTTTCTTAAGGCGATTACATGAGCTAAATAAGCAACTGTATTTGTGTTGGTTCAAACTTCGTTTGAAATTCTGTTAGAATAAAGTTCTAATCAGCTTGCACGACAAAGTGGTTGTTACGTCAGTCACTGCGGCAGAATAGTGCGAAATGTGTGTTTTTTTGCGATTTATAAAAAATCTATTGATTGGACTAAAAAAGTAAAACACTATGATACTAGTATTTTGCTTGTAGAATTATTTGCCAAAAAATCAGAATGATCGCATGTATTTAAGAATGGTTTAAACTCGTTAAAAGAAATTTTTTGAGATAAGTTCGTGATTTTTTTCTATCGAATATAATTAGTTGTATTATGTTTTCAAAACACTATCGTACTAGCATATATCCTGAAGAATATCATATATTTTTCTGGTTTTGTTTATTGCAGTGAATAATAATAATAATCATGTGCTTTTTGCATTATAAAACTCGCGTTTAGCTCATGTAATCGCCTTATAGAGAGGGCTCGTGCCCACATGATAACCGCCGCACGGGTCGATCTTCTAGGTCGCAACGCTTACCGAGGTCGGTTCTTGTGCCTCGGAAGTCACACAAAGTCGTCATCATAACTTCATTAGTAGATCTGTGACAATTTTTACGGGTTGTCTGAAGTCCGAAACTCTGACTACCAGTCTTACCAAGGTGTTTCGTGTTACCCAGTAGTAATTGTGTAAGTCAGATACGCAATCGCTCCATGTAAAATACTGGTATTCAGCTGTATCCGCTTAAACTGGAAGCCGACTCCTACATAATGGGATAAAGCTGGGCAGATATTAGTGAGAATAAACCCCACATACCCATGCCAAAGCACCCCACCGCCGGAGTCTCCCCTGCAGGTATCCTGCCGTCCGTTTCCGTACAGACAGAACATGTCATCAGACAGCTTTATATTGTGCAGCCGACTGCACTTCTTCACCGGCACGTACTTCAAGGAGGCCATCATCAGGCTCAACTCTGATAGTTCACCACCATACTGAAACATTAATTATAAATTTAGACCACAGAATTGAGTTTTCAGGCCTGGTGCGTTTCTCAATTCTTCAGTAGTGAATCTGACTCAAATCTCTAGTAAACATTATGTACGAAACTACTTAAATATAGACAACGAAACCAAATCCGCATTGTCAACTAGTAAAAACAAAGTTCATCAAACAGCACATCCCTTGTGCCAATTCAATATACGGTGCAGTCGTCAGAATCACGAACTACTAGGAATAAAACAAATAAATTAACTGACGAGAAGGAAAGAAAAAAGAAGAGAAGTAATGTTTTGTCCAACAAAAAACCTGGCCAAGTGCGTGTCGCGCCACGCGCAGTGTAGGGTTCCATAGTAGCCCGTTATATTTTAGGTTTTTATTTTTCAATGCAAGTCTTCACCCGTTAAACTACTCTATCATAAGTCACTTGAAAGGATTTATTCTAAGGTTTTTATATTTGGTACAAAATTATGCAACACCCAAGTTCAACGACTGTTACTGCTAAACTAATAAAGTTATCTTAATCGCTATAGTTATCCTTTAAAGTTTATGCATTATCATTATGAATTTTTCAAAAAATTTCAATTCAGCAATTTAGCTTTTAGAGGACGCTGGAACAAAAATGTACACTTTAAAGTTTAATATTTCGTAAATGGAGCATTAAATCGAAAAACAATACTAACAAACCCTAAGTCATTATAAAAGACCTATTCAACGATAACCCGCACAATGGGCCAGATGACAAAAAAAAAATTGTTCCCCCCTTCACATGTAGGGGAAGCTACCCTAACAAAAAATATTTTCAAATTTTATTTTGCCGCTTTGTCGGCGTAATTGATATACTTACCCCTACAAAATTACAGCTTTCTAGTACTAACGGTTTCTTAGCAAAACCTCGGACAGATAGACAGACGGACATGACGAAACTATAAGGGTTCCTTGTCAGGACTACGGAACCCTAAAAAGATAACGAAGCTTATTCCTTCCGGAGTGTCTTGCTGTTTAAAACATTATGAAAATTTAAAATAAATTCACGCCTTTGTACCGTGAAATAGGCCTACCCAAGCAGAAACTACAGAGACCTCAACACGAGCGCGTACGTCGATTTGTAAATCGAAAATACAATTTTATTATCCTATAGCATTTTAGCAAAATTATTAGCAACAAGCAGAATCTGTATCATCCATAAATACAAATAAATTAAATTAAAATTACGAAAATATTGTTAGTATGTGAAATTAGTTTTTTTTTTTTTTTTTTAAACCGACGTGTTTACGTTACGTTTACCATGGGCTGTATATAGGTGTCTCTTTAAATTAAATGCTGGCAGGCATCCTAACTTCCAAAATACTTTATTAGATTGCCAAGGCCATCAAGTTAAAATCATTGAAAATTGCTTAAAGTTTTAAACTAGACAACACACTTTCTGCTGGCACTGTTAGTATTAATTAAAAGCGCCGCGTCTATTAACAGAGGAAGTTTATACGCTGTTTTTTTATCTCAGGAAAAGTTCTTGTTGCGGAAGACCTTAGCGTTAAGTACATAAACTTTACTGTTGCTACTTACACTAAACCATATTTCGCGTTACATAATCATGTTCTTAACTATTACTTTAGTCCCTTAGATCTTAAAGTAGAGTTCAACTGGATTATAACAAAATAGTGCAAGAGAGCTTTGTAGATATCGTGCTGTGTTGAAAGATTCAAGTAATCATGAGTAAACGTCTTGATATTCACTATTAGCCGTGCCTTTGGCTTCGCTCACATGATTGTGTTTTTTATTGACCTGATAAGTTACCGTCATAGTAGTCATATTTACATTGAGAATTGCGACTGATTATTTCGTAATCCTTCACGAAAGTACAAGGAAACCCGAGGGATAATTCAAGTAATTTTATGACGCGTGGATGAAGTTGTAGTGCAGTTGCAGTTCGAGTGATAAACGATATTCTTGTAATCTTTGAACTGCGCGTAATAAGCTGCGCGTGAACTGCTCGTCAACTGTACGACAACCAAACTTACTTAAGGTGTAGCCATATGAGAGAAAAAAATATTACTCACTAAATAATCGAATAGAATCGATTACATTTTAATGAATATGACGTTATTAAAATAATACTTCAGCACAGATTTTAGTGCTTTTTCTTACTTAGTAGAATACCGATCATGTTGCGTTCCGAAGCACGCACCAAAGACGAGCAACAGTAGAATGCCGTTATTGCGCTCGCGTGACGCGAACTTGACGCGAGCGTGTCTGACAGCGGTAGAGAATACGAAAAGCGTTGTTCTGATCGAAACTTATCTGCAACAGCACTTCTTTAATTATGTGAATTAGCTTACTGGGCTTAATATAGACTCAGCCTTATTCATAAAAAGTTAGAGCCTCCTTGAAGGCTTCTTGAAGGCCCGATGCTAAAAAACATGATTCATAAACGTCTATTAACGCTAATCAGTCCATCAAGGCTCTGCTAAAGTTAGACAGCCATATTCATAAAAAGTTAGAGCCTCCTTGAAGGCTCCTTGAAGACCCGATGCTAAAAAACATGATTCATAAACGTCTGTTAACGCTATCAGTCCATCAAGGCTCTGCTAACGTTAGTGGACCGTTGACCCTCCTTTATCTCCCTGCTAAGTCACAAAATAGCCGCCGGAAATTTGAACAGCTGACTTTGACAAGAGCAAAAAACCATACCGAAGATTATTTTAGTGAAGGGAGGGTTACGCAGATTAAAAAAAAATCCAGGAAAATTTATTTTCAGAAATTTGTATTTAAAAATCCTCTTAATTAGGTTTTTAAGATGATACGTGTACTAACAATAAATATGAAAATAATAAAATTACCATGATTAACATAGTTACAGCTTTTTGCACTTAGGTACAACATAAACATGCGGATCGGAAATGGCGGGAAAACAAACATCTCGCTTTTTATAAAAGTTGATCTTGGGGTTGTATCGTCAACTTTTATCGTTTCTTATTGGTTTATCATTAATTTATTTTTTTGTTCCTTTTCTTTTTTCTCGTGTGTATTTGTAAAAAATGCGTTTTCCCGCTAATTTGCTGTCACTGCTGTCATTTTTTTTTTAAATTGTCGATGAGGCCTTTTTTAGGGTTCCGTAGCCAAATGGCAAAAACGGAACCCTTATGAATTCGTCATGTCTGTCTGTCTGTCCGTCCGTATGTCACAGCCACTTTTTTCGAAATTATTTGGTAAGTAGATGTATTCTGTAAACCGCATTAAGATTTTCACACAAAAATAGAAAAAAAAAACAATTAATTTTGGTGGTTCCCCATACCTAAAATTGAAACTAAACTATTTTTTTCATCAAACCCATACGTGTGTATCTTGGTTTCTATGGATAGATCTTCAAAAATGATTTTTAGGTTTCTGATATAATTTTTTTCTAAACTGAATAATTTGCGCGAGAGACACCTCCAAAGTGGTAAAATGTGTCCCCCCCCCCCCATGTAACTTCAAAAATAATAGAATGATAAAACTAAAAAATATATATATGATGTACATTACCATGTAAACTTCCACCGAAAACTGGTTTTAACTTAATTAAAAAAAAACACTATTATTAAAACATCGATCAAAGTTACAACGAACTACAAGAACTTTTAAATTATGTTACTTGCTGCTACGGAACTTTATTGTCATTTGATTTGTCAAGATGGCCAACATAACGCGTCAGTCTGCTAGCTAACAGACCCATCAACAGTCTGCTAGCTGACTGCTAGCAGACCCATTAAACCTCAATTAAGGATTTTTTTATGAATAAGGCTGTAAGGGTATAGGTCGTCTAAATTAATAAAGTAACTGACAATAAAATGACTGCCTTGTTAGTCTAGTGGCCGCAATCGCGCCTGCTGAGCATGGTCCTGGGTTCGATTCCCGGGTCGGGCAAACTGTTATTGAGTTTTTCCATTAGGAATATCTCAGAAGCAGCCACTTACTTTGGATCTGTGCCCGGTTTATGTCAATATTTTCGCCCCGTATTATACATAGGACTTAAAACTGGCGAAATGTGGGTGTACTTGCAAGGTCTTCCTCTGCCTGATCCTTCAGGGATAACAGGCGTGATGTTATGGTAGTTTATTCATAAAGTAATGATTAAGTTACCTTTTGCCAGCCCCAGCCGGTGACAATAAATTTCTTCTCCTTAGAGGACATCCATTTCTTGTGATTGACAAGTATACCTTTCTTAGCGACCGCATTGAATTCAATCGGATGTTTAACAAATAAGATAGCTATATCGTTCTCGAATGGTATAATCTTGTTATAGTTCTCATGTACTACGAAATAATCAAGTTCATGTCTCTTAGCGTTGAAGTCGTAAATGTATTTTGAGCCTGTGGATTTAAGTGTTTATACAAAAAACATTATCATAACTAACTCATATCACGAATGCAGTATATACTCGTATTATTACGAAGTAGTTTTGTTATCATTCTGCATTGTGGCAAAAATGCTAACAAAATATCACATGATTTTGTGACTGAAAAGTACACAGAGTCACCCGTCGACTTAAAAACAGGTATGCTGCGGACACAATCCAGTGTGGGATGCTTTTAGCCAGCCACAGTTCTGTATCACATAGCGGTTGGACGTTGTATTCTCAAAGCATTTTCCACGCTTTTTTAGGAACCACACTAGTGTTTTAAACTGGCTCTTATTTGATGCTTAGGTACTGTGATTATCGATAACATAACATTGCTTAAAGCTTAAGAGCATAATTATGTCTTACCAAAAGTTCTCCATTGTGATAAATTATTCCACTAGTCATGTTATCAGGGTATCTTTCACCATAGTTCGTAAAACACATGCATTTGATATGTGATATTTTCTATGTGATAACATATTTACGATGCCTGAACTGCTTTTATCCTGCTATCTTCATACCATAAATAAGTCAAATATCAATGAAAATCGTTCTAGTAGTTTCCAAGTTAAAGTTAGTTGAGAACTTTCCAGTCCCTTAATATTTCTGTTAGGGGTAATAAATCATGAGTTTTGTGCCCGTCGGGTAAAGTTAAATTTCAATAATTACCACACTAAAACTAGGTTGTTAACCCCATTTACATATTTACATAATATTGTCGTAAAAATCTAACAAAGAAAGGGTTTTTACCATGCGTTGTTAGACAGTTAAAGATGGAGGTAAGACAAGGAAATGTCGGCCAACCTTTGTTCCTTTCCAGTCTAATGTCTATCTTTAAGCAAGTAACTGACCTTAAAACTATTAGCTGCCAGTCACGACATCAATAAAAGCTATACTAATAATATAAAGAGGATATATTTGTATTTTTGTATGTAACGAATGAACTTAAAAACTACTGGACCGATTTGAAAACTTCTTTCAGCAATGGATAGCTACATTATCAGCGAGTAACATAGGCTATATTTTATCCCCGTACTCCCACGGGAACGGGAACTATTCGGGTGAAATCGCGAGACGTCCGCTAGCACACTAATAAAGTACACTTTAGCTTCACTTACCAACTTGTACCCTCATTTCATCAATATCTTGGTTATTCATTAGGCAGTGACCTGACGTCAAAACAGACCAGCTGTTTAATATGACACCGGCACATAGCGAACCCAAATTAAAGAACTGTACCGCAAATGGATATTGTTCCAACGGCACTGGCTTCCCTCCAACTATTTTAGGTTCAAATATCTTATGTCTGTGTTTTGATGCACTTACTAAGAAATTTGAATTAAAAAATGTAGAAAAAATTAAAAATTTTAGTCCTAAATCCTTTTTCAGCATGTTTATGGATGCTGTGTTGACTCAATGGTACACTAAAGAAAGCAAAATATGCAGATTACTTAAGTTTTTATGAAGCATAATAAAGATTATTAATTGCCCGTGTTGGATTTAATGTGAGTGCGTGCGTAGATGGTTTACTTACTCCAAATTATGTAATAGGAAACACTTACTACTCTCTACTTTCTTTAACTCTGTTTATATGATTTAAAAAATCCCCCGAAATATAATCCATAAGTCAAAAACATTACTTGAAAGCATTACCCACGTTGCGCACAAATGTGGTCGATATAAAGTTAATAAAAACCGGCCAAGAGCGAGTCGGACTCGCGCACCGAGGGTTCCGTACAAACTTTTTAAAGGACAAGCTTAACTTTTCTGTTCGATCCCATGAAACGGCTATTGCACCAACCGTAAATAATAAGTTTGTAATAGAAAAATCGCTTGTTTTTGTTATTAAAACTACATATTTACGGTTTTCAGATTTTTCCTTTTACATGTGCTGTAAGACATTGCTTCTCGCCAAATTTCGTGATTAGGATTAAGAACTACCATATAGGTTTTTGACCCAAAACCTAAAGGGTACTTCCGGTTGACCTAGAATTGTCAATTTTGGTTAAAAGCAAGGTCTTGCAGCACAAGTAAAGGGAAAATTCCGAAAAAATAAAAAAGTTTAAAATTAAGGTACATTTTGGTACTTACAAGTTTTCGCGAAAATCTAAATTCGCCCATATCTTTTTATTGTGTTGACTCAGGACCTTGATTTTTATACACCTAATAGGGATTATAGCCCTCAGTATCTGGTATAAATTGCTAAATCAACTTGCTAGGTCCACCCGTTCCTGAGAAAATCGGTGGTGACAGACCGACGGACAGAAGGACAGACGGACAAAAATGTGATCTCATAAGGATACCTTTTTTTACCTTTTGAGGTACGGAACCCAAATAATAACGGCCCTTTCTACTAGGTACCGACTGGGATGCTGGCTCTCTGCCAGCTGTCGCCATCGAGTAGTATATGTATGTAAACAATTTGTGTACATAATTGGGTAAGTATAGTAAATATTAATGTACGGTCGAACAAGCTATTTGGTTTACATTTTACAATGTAATTTGTTGGTTAAACTGTAAAACAAATAGCTTGTTCGACCGTACTTTTCCCGGAAATCTAAATCTATTCAAGTTGATAATAAAGGACTCTTTACTATTACCCTGTTGCAAAAGAATAGAAAACCACTCAAACCACACATTTGAAAGACGTGCTCCTGAAGATCTTCTCTAACCCAAATATATAGAAGCCATACTAAATGGACATATCTTGGATACTATACCATGCACGCCATATTTTCTAAATACATATAATCCAGCTTAATGTCGACAAAACAGCTTGCAGAACGAAAAATATATTTAAAAAAAGGTTGATAATAATACGAGAGAGAATATTGTTTGTTGCTCTTAACACCCTGAATTGTGTTCCATTTTTCATTACGAAACGCCTGTTTTCATTACACTACGAAACATAGTTTTTGTATCCATACTCATTTCTTTCCCCGGCATTTGCTTTACGTCTACGTATTAAGGTACACTTTGGTACAAAAGGCAGTTCGCAAGCAAAAAACATCCGCACGGTGAGCCTAAAAACGTTCTCACGTAAAAGCTTTCTGACTTCAGTATCGTTTGACACGAGCGATACAAGAGCTTTCAGAAAATATATCAAGTATGTAAATATCAGTCAAATTCATCTGTAAATGTCCGGAATACTGAAATCTATATGTAGAACTTTTGATGATGAAATATGGATGTGCATAATGGGGTTGGGGGTTGTGTATTCATAATGGGGTTGTTCTTACTGCACCGCTTCTTACCTCCGACTTATGTAAGAGAAATTAGGTTTTTGAGTCTGACTTTCTGTAACAACTTTTAAACTTCACGAAACTTTCGAACAAAACTACGAGTATGTTAGGTAGTGACTAATTTTTCACTATGATTAGTAATGACACCGTGATTATCAATCATGCATGTGCATACATCTACAATTTAACGTTAGTTATGTTATATGCAAAGTTATTTTAAAAACGCTTCCTATTCTGTGTAAGAAACCCAAAACTCGTGTTCTAATGCGATTAAGCAGACTGAATAAACATCTTGATTCTCAAACCCTATCGCCATCTCGGCCACTCTGAAGGGCTGAATTATTTAGGAAGGAGACAGAAAGTTTTATTTTGGCGAGGTGTAGGCAAGCCAGTCGGTGGAACGGCGGGCCGCCCGCCCTCAGCGCGCGCTCAGTTGCCCATCGCCGGCCGCCGAAAGCGCCGCGCGCGGCCGTCCCACGCACTAAACATAACCTGCAACACGGCCTACTCACATAAACATCAATCATTACCACTACCAACCAACAAAATGATGATTCTAAACGATATTCAAATCATTAAACTACATGTGATGTGATATAAACCTTCATTCCCCTATGTGTAAGTCATATAATTTTGGCAAATTAAAGAGGGCGGCGAAATCAAAACAAAGGTGTATATCGATTGTGTGTATGCGGTTGTTTTAAAGTGATTAGGTATGTACGATGCTTACTGGCTTTTTCTGCAATCTTAGATTGATATTTACTAAATTACGTATCGAGATATTCATAAAGTTATTTAAAAAAAACACTGAATAAGAGAACACCTGTTTGAGTCGCTAGAATAAATATAAAGGCTTATATACCATATGATATAATTATTTATTGAAAGAGTTATTTACAAAAAGAAAACAATGTTTTTCAACGCTTATTTTAGCCATGTGGAAAATAAAATAAAATACAAAAGAAACAAGTTGACATTTAAAATAAATAAATCTTTTTCGAGTAACCCGACAACAGAGTAAAAGGTAATGGACAATGAAATAAAATAAAACCCTTACAATTGTGTCTCCGTCGTGACCAGATTGAGCGGAGAAATAAAATCTGAAACAACGATTGAAACTAATAAATGTCAACCTGTCTAGAAGTTGACACAAGACTTAAAACTGTACCTACCTAACTACATCCGCATCTATCTATAAATAACTTTTCAGTGTCCAGGATTTATTCATGATATCGCAGTAAACAAGATTATAAACTTGGTCTATCGCCGCTGACCTACATATTTTGAAATACGCACACATACGCACACACAGACAGATGTGGGTATAATATGAGTTGTTCATTGACATTCAGATGTCAATGAAATTATATAGATCTATTGTTAGCATTGAACTTTTGACTTCCGATCTTCTTTCTTATTTATAAATTAACTTTTCGTTTGTGTGTTGAGTTAAGCACTAGTAAAAAAAGTTTTTTTCGTTTGTATGTTTATTTTTACCTAATAAGCTCCAAAACTACTGGACTGATTTTAATCATTTTTTCACCAATAGAAAGCTAAATTATCAGGAAGTAACATAGGCTATGAATTATATTTAAATCATGCAAATTAGCCGAGCTATAACAATTTTTGCGGACACAGTCGCGGGCGAAGTGCTAGTGGTTTTATGTTTCAGCATTCTTGTTAGTATAAGCAATTTAAACGCTAAGCCGAACGTCCCTGCTGCCATTTGTAAAGGTTTAACAATTAGTAACGAGTAATTAGAAGCTCGGAAGTCTGTCAACCAGTCTTATTTATTCGCTCCATGTATTAAATACAGGTAATCAGCTGCTGCCGTTCAGACTGGAAGCCGACATAAAAGCTAGGGAGATGAAGTTAATTTAAGCAATTTATATGAAGTAGTGGCCAAATGACTGCCTCGTTGGTCAAGTAATCACAAGCTCGACTTCTGAGCATGAGGACCTGGGTTCGATTCTCGGGTCGGGCAAAGTGTGGTTAGTAGTTTTTCCATCAGGATTTTCTCATTAGCAGCCACAGAGTCTGGATTTGTGCCCGACAATAGGCTCGCCCCATGTGGGTGTACTGTTAGGTACGCTTCTGCCTAATCCTTACTCCTAGTTTATAGCTCGCTAATATTTCTCTGAGGTAAAATTAATTTAAATAAAGATACACTTAACTGGAATTGAACAAGTGTGCCTAGTGTCTATCTCTACATAAAGGGTGTAAAACACCTCTTAACGAAAACAAAAGGCACTTGTTCTCCTCGTCATTGTGATCATTTTTTTGTTCTACACCATACCTGGGAAACTTCTAGTTACGTAGATACTGGGGGTCAAAGTTCCAACTTTTTCACAAGTTTTTTTAAATATGTACATGTTTTTTTATGAAAGATTTTTACTTTAAACACTTTCACGAACCCCGTACTATTCAATCCATCCACAATGTTAAGCTAAGCATCACCTTTGTACTATTTTCTGTTCCTTTCTACTTTTCTTTATATTTAGTGTGTACATAAATTGTTAAATAAATAAATAAATGTTTTAGGTGCGTTACATTGAGATTTGAGTCCTACCGAAAAAAGTGATTTTTCACCCCAAAAAAATAATAATTTCCCAGCAAAAGTTTTTGCGTAGAGTTACTTAGTTTAATGTACAGAATGCTTGGTTGATGGTTTCATGAAAAGTCTGTTTACACCCTGTGTAAAATATAATACCGGATTGTTCAGTATCGAGGTGGGAAACCTTTGAATAATTCAAGTACCTTCGGCCAGGTGAGTATCCGAGGACGTGTCGCCCAGAGCCACGTGCCCGCATGCCCTTACTAATGCCATACCCTTCAAGTACAATATGCTGTATTACTTTGTTAATAAAAAAGGTTTTAACCTGAAATTTGGCGACCTTTTTCTCGTGCACGAGTCTAAAAACGTGAAGCCGTGGGATACCAACACTTACGACTTATTCAGTCGGAGATATTTTCTGTGTAAATCACGTGATACGAGTATCTCGCTGACTTACGATTATAGCCACGCTGTCAGAAAATGAGATATCATCTGTGGATATCACGATGAAAGCCTAATCGACAACACGCTGTGAGTAAGCATTATTTTTTCAAAAGAGAAGAGCTCATTGCCTTGCAGTAAATCTCATGGCTTATTTTACTCAATACTTATAGATCACATTACATGACATTAGATATACTTATTGTGCCCCGACATTTAGCTAGTTACGTTTAAGTCCCATGTCAAACGAGGCGAGCCTGTTGGTATCAACTGGGAAAATCCAGTGTCAGGTGTCCTACAGAGGCCTAAAAGAGAGTCAGCAAAAAGGAACGGGTCCGCAAGGGCCAATGCCTGCTGGGTCTGCGGGACTGTTCGAAAGAGAAACCGTGGCCCCGGAACAGAAAGGGCGATGAAGTAACATAGATGGGTTTTAGTCAGTAAAAGTCTGACACTCTCTCCTGCTCCGTCCAGAGCGGGAGGAGTCAATTGATGATTTCCAACAGAAAAAAAAAAAAAGATGTGCTACTGAGAAATTCCTGATGGAAAACACCCAACAACGTTAAACTGCATGCCCAGCGCGCTTTCAATCAGGTATTCAATAAATAACTATAACGTAAGATTGAAGTGATCATAGTTAGAGTTTATTACACAGTAGAGACTATTCAAGTATACAGTTATGTTCCTATTACTAATACACAATAGTTCATAAGGAAATTGCCCTTCGAGAGCCATTTTCTTACGTCTAGAGAACGACATTTTATTTCCTTCATCTCCTTGGGTAGTTAGTATTGTAAGTAGGTAAGTTTTTATTACCTATCTAGTATAACTATAGTTCCTTGTAAGAAGCGATGCAGTGTAATTTAGTGTTTTCTGAAAATACGCGGATAGAGTCGAAAGTATGCCTTACTTGGCTACTCGATATTATTGATAAATGATAAATGCTGTTTATTTGCAAATAGGTTTTTACAAACCCTTTTACAAGTCATTTTTTAAAACTAGATGGGGCCGGTGTTTCGTCCCTGACTACTCTGAGAAGAAACAGCCAAAACAATCTCAGAGGTCATAGTCTCTTTTGAAGTCCAGACATAATCTTGCACAATTCACATGAGGACCATGCAGATTAGTGTCTGAAATGGTATTTTGAAGAAAGAACCACACAGATTTGAGTGGACCTGTCCAGTCAGTGCAAGCATTTGTTAGTTATCGTGTAGCTCGACTTATAACTCAAGGAGCTCAACGAAACGACGAACAATACTAAAGAAAGGGCATTTGGGTAGGTCGCTTATAGTACTCAAACTGCCAGACAGTAATTGTGGGAAAAAAAAATGTGACCCACATGGTCCCCACATTCACAATAATCAAATAAAATGAATAATAAGTACTTTATTAATAATAAGTATATTATTTTATTGTATTACTCCGGTCGAAAAATAAATTACTACAGTATAGCTACATCTTCGCCTAACCCTTCAAGGATTGCCGGCGTGGTGTTATTTTAGTCCAAATACAACTCAATAGTTAGTAAGTTAGTTACCACACGTCCATACAACCAGCGCGCACGGTCACCGCTGTTTATTTACAAAATAATTCGTATCAAATTATAATTCCTACAACAATATTTTGATTGTTATCACAAACAACACTAATGTCGGTTGATACAGCGTGTTAGTACAAGTTCCCTTTTCTATTGAGTTGTATACCCAGCGTAGTCAGCTGCGTAGCTGTATTGTGAGCGAACCCAATCAGCCGGTTGTAATCGCGTTACTTGCCGCGTTGCGTCGCTACGCAAGGGTTGAAGCACTTCAAGCTTTGGATATAACAAACGACAGTTTTATTGCGTGTTTTTAAGGGCCTATCCTTTTCCTGAATTAGGATGGGAACATTTTTTTGTGTTATGCTGAATAAATAATTTTGTGTCAAGTGTTCAAAGTGGGATAATACCGGGCGAGCGTGTCGACAATGCGGAAAACTTTAAAGTCCAAATATTAGTTGTAAGTATAATTAGTATTTAATTTATTTGAAGGGTCTCATTTTTATCCGACTGCGGTGAAGCCCTAAAGGAGGGTTATGTGTTTGACCTGTGTGTTTGTATGTATGTATGTCCGTTTCTATGTTCCCTCGTAATTACAAGCTTTTATTTAACTTGTTTGTTACCTACTAACAAAATATTTTGTGGTGAAACTTTCCCCTTTTTATTTTCAAGTAAGAGGGGGTTTCCGTTTAATCAGCGGTGGCTGAATGGCTGAAATTCAGACACAAAGTAAAGGTTTATCTCTAACGAGAATGTTTTCCTAAGAATAGACGCTACACCCTTTCAGGGCTTGCTTAAACACTTCCGTCTGCTGAAAAAATACAGTGCCATTACCACAGACAACCACATGCTACTTTAATCCCTCATCCCCATAATTATAGTGAGCCCTCCATCGTTCACAAACGCTTTTAAACCCATTAGTAGATACACACAAATGACAAAGGCACATAAGGGACTGCCTAAGTACAAACTTGCTTAAATACAGACTTGAATATAAATACTGAGCTTTTAAAAAAGAACTGACAAAAATTCGTCTCACACGTTGGGAAAAAACAAACAAAAAAGAAGTCTTATTACTAGGTATTCGTGCATTTTTGTGTGGTCTGTGGGTATAAATAAACAAGGTGAGCTTTCATTTCAGCATAAATGTAACGTAATTGAGTGAGCTTAGCCGGGCATTTTAACAGAATTAGAGCTTAGAAAGACGAACCGACGAAAGAGAAGTAAACCCCAACTTAATTTTGTGTTAATATCTTTTTTCGTCGGATCTTATTGGGGCAACATACGAGTACATGAATAAAAAGGTAGATGTTCGGTTACGTTATACATTCATCCGTAAGCTTACGGGACTGAGACATTAGAAGAACTTTACCTTAGCGTGGTTGGAAAAAGTAATTAAGTGCCTGCATACAAGCTTAGTTTTTGTTTATTCCTTTCCTCAAAAGTAAAAGTTGTTTGGGTATAATGATGAGTGAACTTCGAACACTGATATCGGGAGAGAAATCAAATATCCCAAACATTTGTATTCACATAAATCGCGTAAATTATTATGTTATGATTTTATTTCTCGATTTAATGATTTCTCCTATGGTAAATGTTGTTAACACGTACATGGTAAACAATAAGGTTGTATACCTACTTAATAATCCGTCGAAAAGTCCCATGTGAGCCAACCTTAAAGCGGTAGCCGCGTTGTTGAGCGGTTTCAAATCAATTGTGCGAATATTGTTCCGATGAACGATGTGTTTATTCGCCAATTTTTACGCCTCTATATTCCATTAGCCGTACGTCAGCGCTCCAATGAGATAATAAGTCTTTTCAACTATATTATTAACTTGTTTTGCAGATCCACTTTGAAATAACTTTGTTCGAAGAATGAGATATTGTTTATTGTTCTTCTTGGTTCGACTGTTCTTTTATGAAGTGCTTAGTGGAGTGGAACATTAATTTCTTGTTGGAATTAATAAGCGTTTAAAGTAAATTTAATAAGCGAAAATAACCTTGTTGCCATGCGAACAATATTTTAAATAAAGTAAACATGCGATCGTGAACCCTGCAGCTAAAGTTAACTGCTTGTAGAGTTGTTTAAGGGCCTATACTACCTCAAATGGCTTAGCATGATCCTCCGTTACGCCTAAAATACTGCAGCATTAATTTTGAAATAAATATATGGTAAAGTTGAGGATTAATGTTTGGCGAAAACACGATTTCGTAAAATTTTCTCGATAGAAAAAAATCCCAAAGTTCCCTCCAAATCGAACAATAAACCGCTGGTATTCAAAAAGTACTTCAAATTAGATCATGAAACTTTGTATACTAACTGAACTAACTATAAAGCAGGTCTTATGTTTTTTATTTTTTCCAAAAGACGAAAATTTGATTTTATAAAGAATAAAAACCACTCATTTCGCATTATTCGGCCGCAGTGACTGCCGTAACAACCGCTTTGTAGTGCAAGCTGATTAGAACTTTATTCTAACAGAATTACAAACGAATTTTGAACCACCACAAATAGAGTTGCTAATCTGAGGTAGTATAGGCTCTTAAGGATTAATAAAATTCCCTAATACGCCATAAGACTTAAGAAGCACATTGAACCTCTTGTTTTGTTTATAATTCAGAACAAACAGCTTTTGTATATTATAAGACTGTTTTAATGAATCTGTGAAATAATATACCATATTAATAATAATAATAAAATTCTTTAAGTATTTCAATACATACTTTGACAACATTGTAACAGACATCTTAAGATATATAACATACAGATTATGTCCCACAGACAGGTCCCCTGGCTCGCAAACTAGGTTTCACCTGTGACTTGGGAGACAGTGTTTCTCCAATACAAAGTCATTATTATGTCATAGCCTCTTAGGTGACCAAAAAAGTTGCGAAAAGAGAAGAAAAGAAAATTAACAAAAAGTAATTTCCAGAATCGAAAAACATAAACCAAAAATTTATTAATTAACAAAATCACAATCACTGTAAAACATGAAGTGCATGATAGTATGTTGTCAGAGGGTGTGTGTGTATATGTGAGTGTATATGTGTTGCCTGTTGATGGGGTGTAAAGTGCTTATGGAATGTTTGTGTCAGGCTTAGGGCTACCGCGAAAGGGGAGAATTGTACCTAAATCTTCTATTTAAATCTAACCACGTTTTCACCACCACGCTTTTTAAAATTAGTGAAAAGTGGCTACATAATAACAGCCACTCGGGTCGATCTTCAGGTTAAGCTGCGCTTACCTAGGTAGGACCGTGGATGGGTGATCACCCATTACATACCGAGTTTTCTTCGTGTCTCGGAAAACACGTTAAGCTGTTGGTCCCGGCTGTCATTTGAAGATCTTTGAGAGTCGTTACAGGTGGCAGGCAGTGGCCTGAAAGTCTGAATACTAGTCTTATCCAGGGGTATCGTATTACCCAGAGTACTATCTGCTGCTACATGTAAAATACTGGTATCCAGTTAGACTGCCAATCCCAACATATTTGAGAAAATAATAGGCAGATGTGAGATGTGTGTGTGTGATGTGAGTTGACGAGTCTTCAAAATTAAACTCAAACTCAACTCAAACTTTATTTCAATTAGACCTTTACGGCACTTTTGAATGTCAAAAATACAAAACAGCAAAACAACAGTCCCAGTCACAAGACATAATAATTTGAGAAAGTACTGTAGTGGCCCATTGCCTAGCGTAGATCTCTATGGAGAAGAACGGGTAAGAAACTCCATGGACACTTTTTTCAATCAAAATATTGTTACTAAATCTTGGTTACATCATTCATGTTGAGATTATACAATATGTGACGATGTAGAAAGACGTGCACATTAAGAGCGTTCAGCGTCCAGGGTAAAAGATTACACACCCACTTTCTTCATTAGTTTTTCATAACGAGACATAAGACACTTAGAAAAAAGTTCTACAACCTATTTATATCATATCAGTTCTGTACCTACTAAGATACATAAACACATGTGGTGTTGACGACCACAAAATCGTTATAAAAATACGTCACAGAATAATCTTGGAACCACTTCAATAACTTTCGACCGGGAAACTGCACCTAAATCTGGAATGTTACCAAATGCACACGTAGAAGAGAAATGGCGAGAGTACGCCGCTGTATAAAGAATTTTAAGACAAAGAAACATCTTTCTTTCTTCAAAGAGAAAAGAAAGATGCACGCAGTAGGTATCTACTGTTCGTACGGCACTGACCTTCACGCATATACTCATTGTATATGTCTTTATAAATATAATTAGAAGTAAACAGGGTATAAACAGACTCTTCACGAAGCCGTCAACCAAGCATTCTGACATCAAACTATTTCTAATTATTTTCTTTTTGGGGTGAAAAATCATGGATTACGGTAAAATTCAATGTAACGCACTCAAAGCATTGTGCTGGTGGATGGATTGAATAGTGTGGTGGTCGTGGAGGTGTTTAAAGTAAAGTTCTTACATTAAATTAAAACATGTATTTAAAAAAAACTTGTGAACAAGTTTGACCTTTGACCCCCAATATCTCCGTAACTAGAAGGTTCCCAGGTATGGTGTAGAAAAATGATCGCAATGATGGGGACTAGAAGTCTCTTTCGGCTTCGTTAAGAGTCTTTTTACACCCTTTATATTGCATGCCTAATGACCCCGGACACCAAAATGCTCTTTATATTTTTATGTAGTATTTTGTATCGTTCTTTTGTTTTGGACAGTGTGAATGTACTCGACACGTATACCTACTGATACACATTGTACACACTGTATTTTGAATATAAGGATCGTGTTTACATTGTCACGCGTTTATACTATCTATACCTACCATCAAAACCAATCCAAGCAACGTTCAATAAAAACTTGTACCAAAAATCTAGATAAACATCAAAATATTCATGAGTGCTAGATAAATGTTTGACATACTGACAGAACTGCGTACTTCAATAACATTTTCGCTTCTGTTGAATCTGACATGTCTGGGAATGATAAGAAACACTGTCTTTGATTCCCAGAACGAAAATTAGATTTTATGTAGAGTCTATATTGGCAGCTTACCTAAAAGAAAAGCTGGGAGGAAAACATTGTTCATATTATGTATAAAATATTGACGAAACACTAGTCTCGTTGCTAAATCTTACTAAAATTATAAATGTGAAAGTTTGTGAGTATGAATGGATGGATGGACGTTTGTTACTCTTTTACGCAAAAACTACTGAATGGAAAAGCACACAGATAGTTTATATCCGGGATTAACACATAGGATACTTTTTATCCCGGTAATATAATCCCGTGGGACACTAGGCATGACGACAGTATCAAAAAATATCAAATATATTTAGTCCGTCAGTTAGAGTATTGGAAATTAATGGACACGTTTTTTTTTGTTTTGTAAATCAATGAATATTGACAAAGAAAACGCATCAAAACTCGGGAGTGGGGGCTCCTGACGTCAGAACTAGCTAAAAAATATACCAAGGCGTGACGTATTCCGGGGCTGCGGGACTGTTCGAAAGAGATACCGTGGCCTCGGAACACAAAGGGTGATGAAGGAACATGGATGGGTTTTAGTCAGTAAAAAGTAAAAGGCTGACACTCCCTCCTGCCCACCCAGAGCGGAGAAGTCATTTGATAATTTAACATCCAAAATAAAAAAATAAAAAATGTCGTGACGTATTGAGAATTTTAAAAGCGTCATATCTTCGTCAATTTTGGTTTACGTAACAAAAGAAAAAACACGGGTCAAATATTTTTTGATAATCTAACTGACGGACTAATTAGTTTTACTTTGTCGTCTCGCCTATTATCGAACTCCACGCGGGCAAAGCCGCGGGCATAAGCCGTAGTGAATTTATAATTCGTTGTCATGAGAACTGTTTTAATGACACGTTTTGTAGCTAAGCAAAACATACACCATAAGAACGTTTTTCAATTAATTTTCAAAGCAATTAAAGTCAAGCAGGCTTGCCGATAGGTATGTTTGCCGACCAGTCGACCTCAGCCCGACATGCCACCGATCTAAACGACAAACTGCATAAATGGGGTCGACTAAATCGCAGCAACGACTGTGCAGCGCGCACACAGATGCATTTCATAAGTAATAACTTATCGAGTCTCATAAAATTCATAATAACTTCTGTCATAAATGTTTCCCATAAATGCTTTGTCAATGCCAGACGTGCTACAAGAAAACAAAAAGACTTAAATAGCATTTAAGTCGTAAAAAAAACAATAGCAAGCAATAGTATTAGTTAAAGTAATAGTAATAGTAATAGCAATAGTACCAACCTATTACCTAATAGCATTTAAGTACTTAATTTTTTTGTTGATTACCTAAATATAAGTACATTTTTGTAATAATTTTTTAAATAAATTATTCTTATGTTCTTGTTCTTATTATTCAGACCATTTTATTTGGAAATGTCAACCTAAAAAAAACATTTTTTATTGTCCCACTGCTGGTCAAACGCCTCCCCTTTCTCCCTCCAAACCTTTTTGTTCTGTGCAATTTCTGGCCACGTTTGCCCCGCAAACATGATCAGATCGTCACACTACCTTCGCCGCGGTCGACCTGTTCTCGATGTCCACCCTCAGGCGTCCAGTAAGTGACAATCTTTGCCCACCTCTCGGGGTGCATCCGTGTGCCAGCCCACTCCAGATATCCCAAACTTTAAAATTAAACAGAATAAAAAATAAACAAACACAGCTAATGCCAAAAAGGCCTCTCAAGTCAGGATAATGCCAATATGTGGGCGGATAGACTCTCATAACGGGAATTATGAAGAGTCCGTCATAAATATTTCCAACATAGCTTTTGGCCGCGCCTTTGCTCGCGTTAGTTTATAATATATATGTATTATGTTTATAATATATGTTTGTTTGTTTATATTTTTTTTATAATTGACAGTAATTTCGTAATGTAATGTTATACAGTAATGTCGTAATCTGCTTGTAATAATATAATTCAATCATGATTTATTGGTTGATTTTTTCTGTACGAGCTCATTAGAGCTACAAGTTGTGAACTAATGTACCTAAATTCGAGACTTCCTCGTTCCGTCCTTAATATTTTCCTGTTAAATTTAATTGTCACCCACAAAGTAAAGTAAAAACAACACTAAGTCAATTAACGTACAGGAAAATATTTAGCTCATTAAAACATACAAAATATTTTGCTTTGGAGTAGGTGGGTAAAGATTGTTTATATTACGTAACATCATGCTAGGAACTACATGCCTTAAAAAGTTATCATTCGTAGAAAGTCTTTGACAATCGAAACGGGTCGTCTGAAGCCTGAAAGTCCAGTCAAGAGAACCTGTCTTGCCAAAGGGTATCGTGTTACAATAACGGGTTTGTGGAGGTCAGATACGGATTCCACGTAAAATACTGAAATACGGGGTGGAAACTTGGAAAGTCTTTCCTACAAAAGGGCAATAGGTACCATACGACTCGCGACACGAAACGGGCATGGTCACGGTCGGAGAAGCAGATATTTTCAGTTCAAAATGATGTACTAAATACTTGGTAACTATTTGTGCGTCGTCGGTGTCTCTTCCCATCCACCCTGGACTGTAGGGTGTAAACAACCTCATCACGAAGCCGTCAACTATTGTAAGCATTCTGTACATCAAACTAAATAACTTTACGCAAAAATTTTTGCTGGGAAACGACAATTTTTTTTTTGGGGTGAAAAATCATGTTTTGTGCTAGAACTCAATGTAACGCACTCAAAACATTGTGCTGATGGATGAATTGAATAGTACGGGGGTCATACAGGTGTTTAAAGTAAAAATCTTACAATTAAAACTTGTATTTAAAAAAAACTTGTCGAATAGTTGTAACTTTGACCCCCAATATCTCCGTAACTAGAAGGTTCCCAGGTATTTTTATTTTATTTTATTTTATTTTATTTATTAGGGACAAATAAACAGTTACATGTTCAGGTTTAAAATTATGAGTAGTTACATAAATTGGTAAACATATAACCCACACCATTGTCCACGGATTAATAAATGAACAAATAAAGTACGAAAAGATAATTTTGTTGAATTAATTTATTAATTTTAGATTAAGATTGTGGTGAAAGAATATTGATAGCCAGTGTTTTAAATTTGTTACTAGAAAGAGAGAAGATATCTATGTCCATGAAGTGTGTGTTATAGGTTTCCACTAGTTGACGAAGAGGCACGCGTGCCCCGGCGTTGGTCCTGCATGAATCTACGTGGAACAACCGGGGCACACGGGCCGCCCGTCTGACAACAGTTCTTGGTACCGTATAGCGTAACTTATTTGTGATTTCAATACAGTCAAATCTGTTGTTACATAAACCATGCAGCATCATGGCCACCAGAAGTAAACGCCGAGACTGTAAACTTAAAACATTATACCGCTGTAGTAACTGTGTATACGGAATTCTCGAGTGGTAACATTTATAGTTGACAGTACGTAAAAACTTTTTCTGTACTAATTCTAATTTAATGTTATATTTGAGGTAGAACGGATTCCAAATAGGAATCGCGTATTCTAATTGTGATCTTATCAATGTTTTATATAATACCAAAAAAGTAGAGGGCCGCACAAAGTCATTCGAGGATCTTATGACAAAACCATACATCTGAAAGGCTTTATTTATTATGTTTTCAATATGCAGGTCAAAGTGCAAACATGAATCAATAGTCACACCAAGGTCGCGAACGGATTCCACTACAAATAATTGTTGGCTGTTCAACGTATACGTAAAATTAAGTATATTTTTGTTTTTAGTAAAGGATATACTATGACATTTAGGAAGACTAAGAAAGAGTTTGTTATCTTTACAGTAGGTATCAAGTCTGTGAAGATCTTCTTGGAGCAATAGGCAGTCATCAAGTTTTTGGCAGGCTTTGTAGATTTTTATATCATCCGCATACAACAGGAAATTTGCATTAACAAAACAATATTTTATGTCATTAATAAACAGGATAAAAAGCAAAGGGCCCAAGATAGACCCTTGAGGAACTCCAGACTTGACAGTTACAATCTCAGATTCAAACCCATTTATAACGACCTTTTGTGTCCTGTTATAAATATATGATGCAAACCAACGAAGTAAATTGCCTCTGATACCATTGTAAGCAAGCTTTTCTAAAAGAATTGTGTGATCCACCTTGTCAAAAGCTTTCCGAAAGTCAGTGTACACAGCGTCTACCTGGACTCTCCTGTCCATATTTTCAAAAAGAAAGTTAGTGAAAACCATAAGATTGGTAGTTGTCGAACGCCGTTTAACGAACCCATGTTGTTGCGGTACAATAAGGCCATGCAATTGAGGATAAAGAGCGCTGTGCACAAGTCTCTCAAAAAGCTTCGACAAGGTGGAAATAATAGATATGGGGCGATAATTCTCTACATTGTCTTTGTCTCCACTTTTATAAACTGGTGTAATAAATGCTCGCTTCCACACGGTGGGAAAGATACCATCATGTAGACATTTATTGAAAATTAAATACAACGCAGTATAGATGTTGTCAGCTATTTTTATAAAGAAGACAGGTGGAAGACCATCGGGGCCCGCTCCCTTAGAAGGGTCCAGTGATTTGACTGCTCGATGTACTTCTTCTTTTGTGAGGTAAATATCAGGTATACAAGCAGAGCTTTCCTTGTATATATTTGATGGTTCCCAATTCTCGGGATCAAACGTGGAAGGTTCATAGACAGAAGCGAAAAAAGAAGAAAACAAATTGCATGTATGAGTAGGGCTATCAGACAATTCATTTTTAAAATACATATTGGCTGGGTAGTTAGTCTTGCCCTTTCTATTGGATACATATGTCCAAAAGTACTTTATGTTTTTAGGAATACTGTCTTCTACTGAGTTAATATAATTTCTAAAACAAATAACGGATTCATTTTGAAACAATTTACGGTAACCCGAAAAGTGATTATAGTCGCACAAGTTTTGGTACATTTTCCACTTAATCCACGCACGTTCTTTACTTTTAAAGATACGGATCAAAGAGGGTGTGAACCAAACAGGAAATTGTGAATTTTTAATTCGAGTTACAGGAACATGCTGTCTAATTATCCCGTATAAAATATCGTAGAAAGTGTTGACAGCCTGTTCAGCGGTCAGATCAGCGAGTTTGGCTTCCCACTTTATAGAACCGAGTTCTGCATTTATATCAGTATATTTAGCTTTATGATAGTTGTACCTAGGAACAGAACGGCATTTCATGGGGGTAAATTGCATATTGAGATCCACAAACACGGTAAAAGGCGGATGGTGGGTGTCAGCCGGAAGTAGTGGCGATTGCCTTGGATGTAGAAACTTGCGTTACGCGCAAGCATCATTATTGCAACAGAATTTATTCATTAGTAATCAGCGATCGAAAGTTTTCGCCCTGCCCGCACTGGACCACGTGAGCCCAGTTGCTGACAAAAACAATAATTTGTCAACAGCAAATAGGCATGCACCTGACGTGCTGAAAAACAATTCCATTATCAATTATATTTCTACCGTTATCAATGACCTTTTCAATAATGTAACGTAATTACTCGTACCTGCGTCGACGTCAAAACGATCGGAACGCGCGGTCGTCGTGCAATTTACAAACCATTGCTTTACACACTTATACAACCATAGAATTTTCCATCAGAATAAATAACAAGAAAAACAGAGGCCATAAATGTTATATAGCTTAACATAACCTTACGCCTGTAATCCTCAAAGGATTTGCCAGAGGTGTACTGACCGATATTACAAACAATTCGCCAGCTATGTTACAGTCTCATGTAATAGGGGATGAGCCTAGGGGCACAGATCCATACTACGGGTTGCTACTAGGAATATTTTGATGAAAACCCCAATTAAACTTTACTCGACCAGGGAATCGAATCTAATACCTCATGCGCGGCAGTAGCTCTTGTGAACATGTCTTGTGAGAACAACGAGCAGTAATAATGTTATGTAGGTATTTATCATGGACTGCCAGTTGCGTTAGTTTTTCTAGCGCTACGAGTAATCGCTTAGATAATTTTATCTGACCTAGTAACTTACACGAGACATGCCTTTGATGTGGGGGACATGTGACGTTTTTATAATATTATCTTAACATTTTGACCCCAATACCTGAGATAGGCGATTGATTTGTTATTGACAGGTGCAATACAAGTTGCAAGTTTGTACCTCTCTTTGTTTTTTCGTGAAGCTGATATTTTTTACTGAAACATCACGCTACATTTTATTTTATTTTTGTTTTAGAAATGCTGTTTTAATTGTCGCGTTACGAGAATTTATTATTTTAAAAACAAGGCGTTCAAATAAATATGGAATTTAAAAAGCAACACAATATTGATCAATATTAATTTTAATCGAATCTAATACAATTTTTTTTTATGGCTATGGTATAAATAAAAAAATAAAAAAATTATAAAACGGTACAATTGCCATTGGTAACCGATTTTAGTCGCGATAAAACTAAATCAATTATTCATGGATCGTGATAACTACATATTTCAACAAGTACCTACGTAGGTACTGGCAACCTACCTTACTACTTCCTAAAATAAAATATTTACGTGTCCTTTCCAGGTTGACAGAACAGAGACATATTATGACAGTGTCAACAATGTTCTCAGAATATTCTAACCACGAATATCAAAAAAATATTTATCAAATAATATCAGGCGTGTGTTTCCTCGATTATCTGCTATTTTCGTTGTCAGTCAGAGGGCGGGAGCGCGCGCGATTGGACGCCCGGTCACTCGATACGTCACGTCAGTACGAGCGTGTTTTCTCAGTTTTTCTTCGTTTCGCAGTTCACATAGTGTTTTTATATTACAAGCAAATAAAAACTGCATTTCCATACGGTTCTAATTAACAGACTTTATTCTCGACAGTAAGTGAGTGTATTTTCTTTTGTTTATGTTTTGATAGTGAAAACATTGCGGGCTGTTTTATGTTGTTACGATAATGTTTTAAATGTTTTTATGTTGTTACGATAATGTTTTAAATGTTTTTTCAACACGTCTGACCGTGAAATAGGTTTTCAATAGCAACGCATGTTTAATTTCATTGAACTACATGTATCATAAACATGGAAGCACGTGCGCCAACTGTTATTTTTGGCGCGTACCTACCTACCTGACATGCAGTTTTTTAAAAACAAAGACAGCTCACCGGAAGCCTTACAGTTTGTTTTATGGTGTTTGTAACAATACATAGTTAGTTCACTATACTCGATCTCATTAACTAACTGATATTTACTATAAGTCTATGTTGTGACATAAATAACGTGAATAATTTTGCTTATCATTTGTGTTATTGCGTTTTGCGCACTAAGCAGTGTGTTAAATAAACGAGCGTAGCTATTTAATTAATACATATATGTATGTAGCGATAGATAAAGATTGGTATGCATGTATTGTGCACCAAATCCATCTAATTTAAAATTAGGTACTTAATACTAGTATCATTTCCTTTGTTTAAAGTTTTGTTTGTTTACACTATTTAATTGGCTCGTTATTTACTAATGGCATGCCATGAGGCTAATAGTACTACGCTAGACACACGTCTGCTCTAGTTACTAATTGGTTATTTGGGGGCCATTGTTTATTATTTGGAATCTCTGATAGCCTATGTCTCAACCTCAACTCGCTTTATGTTCTTCAGGCATGATTTATGATGAGATTGATGAGCACGACACACCACAGGACGTGAATGCTTTGATATTTATATTTTTTTCGTTAAAGTGTGAGTAAACAGTGAGTGATAAAAATGTAAAATTTGAATTTTGGATTAGTTAGTAGAATACAGGATGACTTTTTTATCACTTTCCAAAAGAAATGGGTGTAATAGGTGAACGGAGTAGAAGAAATTGGCATACTTAGTATTTTCTTTTTTCGAAAAAAAAATATTTAAAAATAATCGAAATTCAAATCATATGCGTATCGCGTATGATTTGAAATACGATTTCTTTATTCTAATATGAAAAGTTTGCTTGAAATTTGTAGTGTTTTTAGATGATAGATCAATTTTTTTCTAAGCTGTGGAAAAAGAAAAAAACTAGGTATGTCATCAGCTTCTACTCCATTCACCTAATATACCCATTTTTTTTTTGGAAAGTGATAAAGTAGTCATCCGGTATATACAGGATAATATATAATAGTTTGGATAGTTTATTCCCATCTACCACCCCGATGGTAGATTTTTTGTTGTCTTTTTTAAAAGTTTTTAAGTTTGGTTAAGTTTTTATATATTTTTTAAAGTTATTTTAAACCCATCCTTAGATTGATGTAAAAGTAATGTAACTTTTTTACCATTATAGAAATATACAAGTGATAATGTCCAGTACAACGGTAATGACAATCAACCACCGGAGTGGTAGATGGAAATAAAATGTTTGAACGGTTTGGATAAGGAAAACATGTTATTTTTAATAAAACTTATTAAAAATAACATGTTTTCCTTTCTTGTAGATATTGTTGTTGCCGTTTTATTTCTATAGAAACTTTTTTTAAAGACTCATTTTTTCGAAGCCAGAAAGTTGGTACTGTGCAAACACATGTAGTGTAATAGGTAAAAATACATTGTGTACATTGTCATATAATATCTATTCTTCTTACTAAATCTCACATACAAGATAGGTAAACCTTTGTAATCTGCATCTCGTATACAAAAACAACATGTTGACTGACATTTTCGACTTTATCGGTAAAAGAATGAACGGCTTTACTAGGGATCAAATATGCTCGAAAATAACGAACATCTGGGTTGATCTGTAGGTAAACTTCTCTGACATTTTAAGTACAAAGAAGGTTTATCATCCACCAGACTAACATTTTCTTAACTAATTTGGGGTCATCTAGTCAACATATTACGATACGCCTGAATATCATTATATTGGACTCAATTCAAAGATTACCTAAACAAAAATACGATAAAGATGTGAATGTTTTGGCAAAAAGAAAAACAATTTGTGATGTTTTTAAATATGATTAAATTCGGAACGAGAATAATAAGACGTTCACACTTACAAAGACAAAAGCAATTTGTGTTACGCTTCCTAAAATAAAGAAAACACAAAAAAGAAGTAAGTACTTAGAGAGATTAGGGGAATACCATGTTGTTAACCTTGGCAACTTAACTTGCTGACATAACTTCAAATTGGCTTACCCTATGATGGTTGAAACTGTAACCCAGTTTAAAGTTAGCCACTTAAACAATGTTGTGAAACATTAAATATGGACATGGACAATACCGGACATTAACTAAGTCACCTTTTTGTCCCTGTTGACTCTTGAGAGTCGGAGATAAGCCGCTGAGGCGCTGATACAGTTCTCGAATATCTACATACTTAATGACGCTACAATGACACTTGACACTTCACTTTTTTATGTTAATTGAGCCTTCTCTTGACCTCAGACAAAGATGAAGTAGACGATCGAACGAGCTAACCCAAAAGAAGATATAAGGTTTATTAAACTGTAAAGGGTCCCTTATTATCGAAAAAGCTGTTTAACCTTACCTAACATAAAGAAAACATCGAGAAAGAACAAAATAAAACAGATGTAACCAATATAATCTGAACCAACAAAAAAAAAACCACAAAAAAGGTATAACTGGAAACATAATTTAGCCAACCACCAGTCCTGTTTGTGACCAATTAATACTGCTCGGACTTGTACACCTGCGAATACAATTTCATTTTCAATATTTTCCCCATGATCGTTCACTGCTATGATCGATCGTGACAGTCCCTAATTCCGAACCGGACACTGTTGTTCTGGAAAAATCTGCTCCAGACAATCCCCTTTTAGTTATTACACAAGAACTTACAATATTGATGTTTACATAACCGTATTACGACCCGCACACGACCTCGGATCTCGACACGTGCGTGTCTCTTTCTCTTGCTTCTATCGCGTGGGTTATCTTCCGTCGTGGCGCAAGTTGATTAGGCAAGGAAGGAAGCAATTTTTGTCATTTGTTTTTTTCCGTAAAGAAATCTAATATGACTAGATTTCTTTACGGAAAAAAACACACAAGTATTAGGGTTTCTCCAGGACGTGGGCCACGGAATTTGGGGTACTCAGGGAATAACCCAGTTGCAGTCGCAACGAGTCACTTGGTCTTCCAGATCGTGGCCAACCGATTACAGTTTAGAATACGTAACAAACTATCGATGAATAATAATAGTGATGTAACAATGACAGTTTGGGGTGTAGCAGGGAACGTAACCCCCCCCCCCCCCGGTCCCCTTATCGTCAGTAGGCGATAAGGGGACCGCGCAACTGACAAGAAAATCATGTGCGTCATCTTTACTTGGTCTTAAACCACAACGGAACTTTCAGTTTATAATATATACTACGGCTCGCGTTAATTTAGAATTTGACAAGCAATTCGGGTTGTACTCTGCTTGTAATAATATAATTCAACCATGATTCGAAAGTCTATTATTATAAGAACCGTATTGTTGTTTTCCTCGGGACTAGTACTTTTTTTCGGGATGAAATGTACCCTATGTCAGTTTCTGTACACCTGACAACGTATATGCAAATTTCAGGACGATCGGAACAAACTTACTTTTGCATTTATAATATTATTATGCCCACAGCTTCGCCCGCTTGACAAATCATATACTAAAACCTTCCTTTTGAATCACTCTATCTATTAAAAAAACGCATCAAAATCCGTTGCGTACTTTTAAAGAACTAAGCATACATAGGGACAGACAGACGCAGCGGGGGACTTTGTTTTATAATATGTAGTGATAAGTATAGAAGTATGGATGACAGTTCGGTACACAATTTGAAGCATATTAGAATAATTTATTCATGATTTATCGGATACGATGCTACTAGCTTTTTCCTGCGACTTCTGTCCTTGTTTTTACTTTACTCTTCTTTCTTATCTTCACTTTTATCGTTACACTTCATCGTAACACCCTATTATACATACATAGTTGGCTGACACGGTTGGCGCAGTGGTTGAGCGATTGGTTGCTGCGCTGCGTGTCGCGGGTTCGATCCCCGCACGGTACAAATATTTGTATGGCCTACAGATAGTTGTTCCGGGTCTGGCTGTTTGTGTATGTGAGTTTAAATGTTTGTAAACGCACCCACGATACAGGAGAAATTCCTAGTGTGGAGCAACATTTAAAAAAAAAAAAATTGTTATTACGATATTTGTTATACGATTAGTTATGTCTTAGCTTCGGGTTTAGTTATTTAGAAAAATAAGACGCACCGGGAAAACCAATTATAGGAAACAAAGCCTATAAAAATGCTTTTTATGAAATTCAGCAGTAGTCATGTTCTAAGTAATAAATAGCCCATTTAATATTGATGTTCGTAACCGATTACTTAGTAAAAGCAATTCCGACTCGTGTTAGCAGAAACCTCTGAGGTGTGTGTATTACGGTAATGTGCACCAATCTGACTTGAAGTAAATATATAATTGCGTAATTAATTATTGTTGTGATCTTACTTCTGAGAAACTATTGCATTTATTATAATATCAAGTTGTTAAACTTAGCATTGAATTACACATACGGTATTGATAATGATTAAATGCTAGCTTGTTTTTTTTAATTTGCCACATTACCTATATAGGTGGAAAAAAACATACAGGCAAAATTTGTGTGAAATTCCCAATAGTTACTATGTATTTACCCATTCCTAATTTGTCATTAATTGCAACGATAACATGCAGGCCAACCGGCAGGATTAATTAATGTGGTACTTTATAACACAAAAAAACCGGCCAAGAGCGAGTCGGACTCGCACACCGAGGGTTCCGTACAAACTTTATTGAATGAAAGGTAAATTGCGGTTTACGATTTATGACGTATTAAAAAAAACTACTTACTTGATCTCGTTCAAATCAATTTTAACAGCATGGTTCTTATAGTTTCGGAAAAAAGTGGCTGTGACATAGAACATTTCTTTTTCCCGGTAGAACATTTCTGTAGAATAATTCACGAATTTAAATAGGCGAAGCCATGAGCAAGAGCTAGTCGCCCAATAAGTAATAATTTACGAGTCTCATGTTATCGAAAAGTCAGTGACAGATTTATCGATAATACTTTATCGATCGTATACAGACGACGACGACTTTATGAATAAAGGGCTTATTATCTAGACAGTCGTATCTCTATCATAAGTTACACATTGATAGATGTATTTATTTTAAGACATGTGCTCTCAACTGGTCACTCATCATTGGACCACGTGTCACTCGACCATTATGATTAAACATCCACGTCAACGCACAGGTTTATGCAGTTTATCGGAATGTTGGGCCACAAAAGGGATGAATGAAACGCACTAGCATATACGTGGTGTGGCGTGCGGCTAATATGTGAATGCTAAGGGTGATGTGTGGTGTAACGCGAATGAATGAGTGTATAAGAGCTGTGCTGAGCTGAGCTGTGTGGTAATCGGTTATCGTTGTATGGACATGTGGTGCGGAGAAATGAGGAAAATGTTGAGTATGAATGTAGATACGAGTGGAGGAAGACCAAAGAAACGATGGATTTACTGTGTGAAGGATGATATGACTAGAAAGGAGGTGTCTGATAAGATGACGAGTAATAGAGAAGTATGGAAGAAGAAGACATGCTGCGCCGACCGCAAATAAATTGGAATAAGAGCAGGAAAATGATAATACACAGGTATAAGCAGTAAACGAATTCAGGATCCCCTCAACTCGAGCTGTTCGGTATTCTTTCTATGTACTATCGAGGACACTCCCTCCTGATCACCACTAAGCTAATTTTTGCTTACACTCGCAACATAGAAACGCTCTCTAGCCCCGCCCCGTTGACTTTGTATAGAAATAACGAATGATAAGATACCAAATCGGCCGAGCGCACTGACGACGCACGCCAAAGTTGACGCTTTCCTAATAGGCCCAAACTTTAAGGGGGCATGGCTCGGCGCCTCCGCAAATTTAAGCGAAAAAAAATAACTGGACAGGCGGAAAAGACTACGACTGTACCTGCATATCGTAACGCATACTGAGAAGCACCGTCATAACAGCTTCGCCTAGGACCGGGATCAGCTAGTAAAAACCATCCAAGTGTGAGTCGGACTTGTGCATGAAGAACCATAGCAAAACCACCATTACACAACCACCACCATTAGGTCCCTGTAGGTTACCCTTCGGGTACGGAACCCTAAAATGAGATGAGGTTATACAGATCCGCTCCAGTACATATTAGTGTGCTTCAATGTGACTTATGCTGGAATTTTACCTTATATAGTTACCACCAAAACATGTTAATACACTTGTAGGCACCTTTGATGATTACGCAAAACCGCTAGTTCATAAACAGCCATATCTTTCTGATTGATATTTGTGCAATATCTGTTATCTACAAAAAATAAGGCTATCTGTAGGTATCTGGTCCCCACCGATGGTTGGCGTCAGAGGTTTCATAGAATTAGTATCACAAATGTGGGCAGGGACATTTTTTTCCAGAAATTGGAAAAGGCCATCGCGTCGCACGGAGCCAAATTAGATTCATTAACTCGGATGAGAGTGGGCAGTGTGGGTACAGACTAGATTGCTGAAGAATTGTGATGTATTTGGTTATGATATTATTTGGAGATGTTATGCCATCTGCTGTAGATACCATGGTTAAAAGATTGGTATATACCTATTGTGTATTTGAGGAGCCCGTGGCTAAATAATTACAGCCGCTCGGGTCGATCTTTAGGTTAATCCGTGCTTGCCTAGGTTGGTCTGTGGATGGGAGACCACCCATTACATACCGGGTTTCCTCTTCGGAAAGCACGTTACGCCGTTGGTCTTGGCTGTCATTTGCAGATCTTTGACAGTCGTTACAGGTAGTCAGTGGCCCAAATTTTGACAACCAGTCTTACCAAGAGGTATCGTTACCCAGTACTAACTGGGTTGTGGAGGTCAGATAGGCAGTCGCTCCATGTAAAATACTGGTATCCAGCTGCATCCGGTCAGACTGGAAGCCGACCCCAACATAGTTGGGAAAAGGCTGGGCAGATTATGATGATGATAGTATATGCGTGTTGTGTAAATAGTTTATTCTGATGTATCCTTTGCATCATTTGGCTTTGATATTCTTATGCAAAGCGTATAGGACGGTTAGTACTGAAGCCTTACCGGTACTTGCAGGTGTACTTCCAGTTGATCTTGAAGTGCAGCGACGGGCTGCAATGTACTATAACGCACGTGAGACCGCGGACGCAGACTTTTTAACCCTACGTGACCGTGTTAAGATTGCTAGATTATTCAAACCACAGACCGACGTCTGGGAGGAACTTTTGTCTGAATGGCAAGGTAGGTGGGATAATTCCATCAAGGGCCGACACCTCCACCAGTTCTTTCCATCCGTTCGTGAACGGCTGGCCAGGACATGGTTGGAGGTTGATCACTGTGTTGCCCAATTTCTCACCGGTCATGGTAACTTTAAGAGTAAATTATTTTCCTTCAAGCTTGTTGACTCGCCTTTTTGTCAATGTTCCACATCTGACTGCGAATATGAACAATCAGCACATCACATTTTATGGGAGTGCAGTCTTTGGCAGAATGAACGCAACATTATGTTGGATAGTGTACAGGTTACATCCGGAGTTATTTACTATACAGACTTTGTGGAAACTAGAACAAATTTCCGTGCGTTCAAGCGTTTTTGCCATACCTATTATTGGAATCAAATATAACAGCTCACAACTTAGGACCCATTAATGTTAATATTTATCCGTGGTGCTAGGCAACTGGGCCTATCCCAGTTGTAAACGTCCCTTTGTGCCTATTGGCCTTGTTTCGTTCTCTCTCCTGCTGAAATGGAGGGAAGTGGAAATTACGGATTTTTCCTACTCCTCCACTATACTTTTCTGATTAATTTCGTTGCGGGATCCAAGACAGTTAAATTCATTCTCTGGGACTTCGTCGAGCTTCATTGTCTCGGCGCTTTTCTGGTGGTCGCCACTGTTGATTCTGGCTTTCAGGAGTTACAGTGATTTGGGAACAGTGTGGCGGGCTTGTATCCTTTGCAGAAAGCCCTTCATTTTAAGTAGGTTAATAATGGTGTCGATTCTGTTGTGCACAAACTAAACTTAATTTAGGTTATTGCTATCTTTTTCTCTCTAATAAAACGAGAAAGAGACGGACGTAATTTAGAGCTGTCAAATTTAGTTGGAACTAATATTTTCATACAAATGAAGGGTGCACGTAAAAACATGTCGACTAAAAACACGGTGAAGCGCAAGGCATAAACTAGTTTGACATCTCTAACTTAGTTCATAGCTATAGCCGTCCTTTTCTCGCACTACCTTTTAGAATAAGATAGCAATAACCTAAATTAAATTGAGTTCGTTTCATACCAGGTTTCAAGCCTTTAAATATTCCCATTCTCGGGTTTGTCTCCACCGATCACAGCATCAGATCACGTTAGCCACGGATCACGGCGAGTTGTATCCACTGATACAGTTATCCGTTTCCCTCGTTATCGTGTTACCCACTGATCACGATATCCGTGGCGACATGAAAAAAAAAAAAAATCGTAACAGATCACGGTGTACAGAGACAAGAAATAAAATTAAATATTTTTAGAAACTGTTTGTTTACCTACTTTCCCAAACGAAAAGAAGTTATATTAAAAAAAAAACAAAAAAAAAAAGTGTGTCAAAAAGTCAAAATCAAATTGAAGTGTCAGTGTGTAATTTCAAAATACGCTTAATATGCTTATTACGGAATGCAGAAAGTACAACGGTAGTTGACTACTTATAAAAATCCATTCGGCAAGCCGCAGTAGGAGGTATATAAAGGGTGTAAAACACCTCTTAACGAAGCCGAAAGGTACTTATTCTCCCCGTCATTGCGATCATTTTTTTGTTCTATACCATAGCTGGGAACCTTCTAGTTACGGAGATATTGGGTCAAAGTTACAACTTTTTGACAAGTTTTTTTTTAAATACAAGTTTTTGATGTAAGATTTTTACTTTAAACACCTCCACGATCCCCGTACTATTCAATCCATCCATCAGCACAATGTTTTGAGTGCGTTACATTGAGTTCTACCACAAAACATGATTTTTCACCCCAAAAAAAAAGTTGTTTCCCAGCAATAACTTTTGCGTAAAGTTACTTAGTTTGATGTACAGAATGCTTGGTTGACGGCTTCGTGATGAGGTCTTTTACATCCTGTATAGGTAAATGAAATGAAACAGTTTTAACTGAATCATTTTGCAAAACGCGTTTTGAGTAAACACTAGTTTTAACAAGAGAAAACGCGTTTTTAACTAAAATTGGGTTTTAACTGTAACTTAAATATAAATATAGCTAGACATTACATCGGCCGTCTAGTGTCATTACGTCCACCACAAGTAGTATTTCACATAGAAACATTCTATGAGTTGATCCACCCATTTTCAAACATGGTAAACATAGCAAAGAAACACACTCTTATAAATCGTGTTACAGTTCTCATTTATACAACTTAATATTGTTCTCTTCAAAAACCACTCACAATTACTTAATACTTCAATTATTTGCTAATCGCAAGATAACCAGACGTTGTTACATTTATGCACGTATGTAATAGAATTCATCCAATTTAAACTCAAACAACATAAATAGAAAAATATTTATATATACTTAGACAAAAAAAAACAATTGTAAGTACCGTCGAACAAGCTATTTGGTTTACAGTTTTACCAACAAATTACATTGTAAAATGTAAACCAAATAGGTTGTTCGACCGTACATAAGACAATAATAGCGTTTGCAATTATCGTCATTCGGAGCATGAATCTTGTTTAAGTAAAGATTTTAATAAATGGCACCAAATTACGCTCTATTGATCATTTGATGTCTACAATCGAAACACAATTAAACCTGGACTCTGCTTAATCAAGTGGTTAACAAACAGAACAGGCATCTGGGAGAACCTCAGGTGAACGGTAGAACTTCATAGCCGGTGGTTGTTGTTAGGAATTTAAATATATCCTAAAGGTAATAGGTCGGGGTAGAAAGCCATAAGTAGCTTTCATAACTGGTTTTTATCCCATACGAAAATATCCGATTCCTATGCAACGGCACTTTGCAAAACTAGAACTAAGGCTAAAAACACTTGGCTTGGCTTATATCACATGTAATTAAATTTTCATTGATTTATCTATAATGGTATTCACTTACATTATAATTTTTTTTAGTGGTTTTAAAGAATTTCGCCCCGCGACTGAAAAATTCACCATCAAACAATGTCAATTTTTTCTCATATGTCCAACATCAAATTATAAAATTTGAAAGTTTAAAAAATGTTACACACTGACACTTCAATTTTATTTATTTGTGTAGAGGTATATGACTTTTTGATACACATTCATAATGTTTTTTTTTTAATATAACTTCTTTTCGTTTGAAAAAGTAGGTAAAAAAAACAGTTTCGAAAAATATTTGATTTTATTTCTTGTCTCTGTACACTGTGATCTGTTTCGATTTTGTTTTTTTTTTCTTGTCGCCACGGATATCGTGATCAGTGGGGAACACGATAACGAGGAAAACGGATAACGGTATCAGTGGATACAACTCGCTGTGATCCGTGGCTAACGTGATCTGATACTGTGATCAATGGAGACAAACCCCCATTCTCCACCAATGCATAACAAACACCGTGGCTAAGTACTTCATCGTATCGGCTTATTTGAATATCGTTTGATAACATGAGATAGTCGTCACTATTATTGAAAATCACGCCCACTATACTAAAAGCAATCATATGATTTAAACATGACTTGATATGTAAGCATATTTATATATATTTTAATCTCGTTCGACCCTGAACATATCATATAAATCAAATGTACCGAACATGCTAACAGTGAAATATATGACAGAACGGTAAATCAACCCGAAATCATATCAGAGGTATCTTATCAACAAATCACTTCATCGACAAGGTGCGATATCATCGATCGAATGAGTATACTGTAATACTTATAGGGTGTAAATAGACTCAACGAAGCCGAAAGGCACTTTTTCTTCCCATCATTGCGATTATTTTTTTGTTTATGACCATACCTGGGAACTTTTTAGTTACGGAGATATTGGGGGTCAAAGTTCCAACTTTTTTTTTAAATACATGTTTTTAATGAAGGTTTTTACTTTAAACACCTTCACGACCCCCGTACTATTGAAACCATCCATCAGCACATTGTTTTAAGCGCGTTACATTGAGTTCTACCGCAAAACGTAATTTATCACACCAAAATAAAAGTAATTTTCCAGCAATTTTTTTTGCGTAAAGTTACTAAGTTCGATGTACACTATACAGAATATTTAATTGTCGGCTTCGTGTCTGTTTACACCACACACATTACACCCTACACATACATTTACACCCTGTATACTCGTAGATACATCCCTTTACTCGTGTTTTCCCCTGAAGTCATTTGATTTCCCATCCGAAAAAAAAAAAAAAAAAAAAGGTACATTTTGTATAACTCTGTGTATGCGCATCATGTACTACAATCTCCTTTTTATGAAATAAATTTATTATTATTATTAATTTGTAAAGCATTGAGGGAATTGTCAAACTTTCTTCATATCGCTGCCTACCACACGTCGTTAGACAGGTACCACTTTACCCATTACCCTATTTTTTTATTGACTTCGACGTTTCTAAAACAATTTCAACTTTGTTAGAACACGCCAAATTTCATGCTTGTGTGGTACTTTATTACTGAAGCCTCATTTATTATTGAACTAAAAAAAAAAAATTGGTATATCCCTCAAATGATGTAACATGATAGAAATGGGCTCTGTTAATTTACCAAAATCGTTTGCAAATAAAAGGAGATCAAGATATAAAATCAACAAGCGAATTTAATTACTGAAATCAAATATTTTAGGTTTAATCTAAACAATGTAATATTGTTTTATCGCTTCATGCTAATTTCGTTATATCTTTAAAGCTAATATCTTATGTAATATCAACGTACTTAACTTTTATCTCTCTCAATCAAGTCGATTAGACATATTATTACAAAGTCACGTTTGTTTAAGAAAGGTCTCTCTGATCAACTGATGTTAGCATACCTTCTTACGCGCGAAATATTTATTTCAATACACTTCCTCGAAAACTGGTTCTTATCGCACTACGATTAGGTTCAACATGCAATATTTTTCACACGCGTGCGATTTTTTTCATTTTCCAATACGTGTGCGGGAATGAAAATTGCCACAGATATATATACCTATACTTAGTATTAGTTAAATATTTTTTGAATATTCAAATTGTCTTTATAAATAGAATATCATAAATTAAATTATTAACATTAATTTAATTATTATTTAAAACTAATATTTACTTTTGTAAACAAATTAACATTTATTTGTGTTCTAAATTCAAAAAAATAAAAATAAACTTTTTTTTATAATATTCTGTTTAGCGGCTTCATACCTTTGCTTCTCCTTCAACCTGGCGAAAGCAAAGCGCGGAAAAAAAGAAAATTAAAATCATAGTTTCTTAGTAATTCATGAGAAAAATATTTGTTGTTCTTTTATTTTATTTCTTCAAAAGTGTATTGAAAAACGTCGTTTGATACACGTGGACATTTGTTATTGCAGGTCTCGGCTCAAAAACAGGGAGTTAATTCCGCCTCGAATGCAATAACAAACTTTCTCCACTAGTATCAAAATGTACCACCTTTTATTCATTTACTTTTACTATCCGATTAGACTGGAAGACGACCCCGACATATGTAGTTGGTATAAAAAGGATTAGGCAGATGATAATGACTTACTTTTACTACCATATTTTTCCCCAGAGTATTTAAAGAGATTTAACAAATTAACACCCACATTTAACTGATAACAGTTTTGTTTGCCATGCCATATTGTTAAATAATTTAAATAAAATTCCGACATTAATTACCACAATCAAAGACAACAACATATTAAAGACATAATTGCTAAAAGCCTATTTGCCAACTAAAAAGAGAACCTAATTATAACAGATAGTTGCCAGCTGGAAATCGCACTCATCTCACAGTAGGCATCAAAGCAAAGTCAACACCAGCGAATATGTAACATATGAAAAAGAAAAAAACATTTACTGCTTTTATTTTTCCAATTGTCAAAAATCAAACTTCTTCGTCTTGACGTATCGACAGACTCAAATAATACCCGACCAGTATGTTGCCACCTGCACAGCTCTGTCGTTGGCTTCGTTTAAATCTGGAAGGTGCAGGTAGCTGTGCAGGATGGACAAGAAAGGGGGGGGGGATATCCTGCAGAGGGGCTCCACACTGACATTGTCTTTGGGACGGGTCGATGGTACCCCATTTGACCAGATTACTTCTACAGCGGCCAACCTGGGCCCGCAAACGGTTAAGAGATTTCCAGATTGGCCACTGCAGTTCGTGTTCAGGATGAAGATAAACCAAACCAAACTACCAACCAAACTTAAAATAATAATTAAAATATGTTCATATAGAAAATAAGAATTATGCTTATTAAAAGGCGTCACAATAGATGACGAGTAATAGAGAAGTATACGAGACTCACGGACATAGCGGAAGCGATAGCAAAAAGAAAGTGGAAGTGGGCGGGCCATAGATGCCGTAGGCTAGATGGAAGATGGGGGAAGAAAATGCTGGAGTGGAGAGAAGACAACCGACTAGGTGGACAGACGATCTCATTAAAGTGGCCGGAAGAAACTGGATAGCCATGACACAAAACCGCCAAAAGTGGAGAGATTTTGAAGAGACCTACACTCAGCATTGGGTGGCCAAGGGTTGAAGAATGGAGAAGTATGGCAAAAGAAGACATGCTGCGCCGACCCCAAATGAATTCGTAGGGCGTCAAAAAATTATCCAAATTGCTCTCAAGAGGAATAGTGTCCAGAAGGCTGGCAGCATTGCCACGATATAAATAAATAAATAAATATCGCTGGACATTGCACACAGCGCCATCTAGTGCCACACTAAGCAACGAGGCTTGTGTCGTGGACACCAGATAGTTAGTATACTACATAGATACTTTTTTGTTTGTAAATACATATAAACATCCATGACTCGGAAACAAATGTCCATGCTCATCACACAAACATTTACTTCTACCGGGATTCGAACCCGGGACCCTAAGAAAGAACGTAAGGCAGCCCCACTACCGCTGCGCCATTCGGGTCGTCAAACGACCGACGATGGATGGCAATGCTGATTATTTGACCAAAAAACATTTGAATAGAAATGTTTGTAACAATTGTAGTCACTTGAACTTGATTACTGATCAATAGACAACTAATGCGGTGGTAACCATTACCCTATTAGGTACAATAGGTACAACTCGACAGTTTTTCCAAACATGATTTTCATAACAAATATCCTAAATGTGCCACAAACTACCCGCGTGGGACGACGCATGGAACACATTATTTATATTGCCTATCTGTTACATGAACTGAAATATTTGTCTTGAAAACATTACCTTGAGACGTACAAGTGATAAGCAGTTCCCTTTCAAAGTAAATCTCTGTGGCGCCAGACGAACCTTTCGATCGAGAACTTTTTAAGAATGACGTCACTAATACATATAAATGGATGCCGCCAGAATATCAAATCCCAAATACCTTGTCATCATAAAATACCCGTAACGCTTATTAGGATCCAAGGAATTACCAAAATAAGGCTTCAAAACAAGTTCTTTAAGTTTATGGTCAAGTTATTGCAAAAATTGCACTTAATTTTATATATTTTACAAGGGTATTCGAGTAAGGTTAAAAGGGTGATCTACACCGTAATTTAATATTAAAGCTCTCTGATGAAATTTTAATTCAAGGATCTCTGCGTCACTACTCGACAGAGATTTGTTATTAAATGTGAAACGGTGTTGCGAATTTTCATCATCCACCATAAAACTCTGTTATCACTTATCAGGTAATTAACTTTTTTTTATTTTGTTTCAGATAAGAAATTGGAAAATAAAAGAAGATGTTTTGCGTATCCTGGAACACAGCGATATTTGACACGGAAGTCTTAAACCGCAGATAATTGTGAAAGAATGGTCTATGACCACACATAGGATTTAATACTTATCATTATTTCAATTATATCTTCCTCAATCGCTTCCCTGCTCTTTTAAACAAATCTTTTATTATCTTTAGTACCTACATATACCTGAATTAAGTAATAATTAAAGCACTCATAAACCAACAACATATCCAAGCGACAAAATACTAAAATAACGTACAACATATTTTTAATAATAAAGCAGATTTTAAAAAGAGAAGTTATATTTAGGGAGTTTTAATAATTCATATCAAGATAAGCCTTAGTGCCAGCAAACCAGTAACAAGTTTGTTGATTAACAAACTAGCGTAGTACCGTGCCAAAGAGAGATAGAAAAATATTCGGTTCAGAAGATGTCTCACGGCGTGGTGCAGAAGAGCGAGAAGAACGGCAACAGTGCGCAGGCACAGGAGTCGTCGGCGGAGTCGTCGCGGGTCAGCCCGCCGCCGCCGCCCGATGGGGGATGGGGGTGGATGGTCGTCTTCGCATCCTTCATGATCCACATTGTCAGTGAGTACTTGCTTGCTTTCTTCTTATAATACCCAATTACAGTTCAACAGTTTGTGGTGGTAACTCGTGGTAGTTGCGGAGGACCCATACCAGATACCTACATTACATATGGGCTAGTATTTTCCTAAATTTTGGTTGGGTGTTCCAAATTATGGTACTAATTTCGGGCACCATACGCCTGAAGATTGTGATTTTTCTCCAAAATGCGCTATACGTTGTTTTCCGAGTTTCAATTTCAACCCCCGTAATATAGTCCTTGTCAATACATCTATGAAAATATCATGTACGTTAGGAAAAATCTGCATTTATTCAGTAAAAGAGGTGACAGACACCACTATAGTACTAGAAATAGGGACCAACTAGTTCAGCCAGGTTTCAGGCTTGCTAAAGTAGATTCATCTTTCATGGGGTACTGTTTAAAATGTTACAATAAAATACCTCCCCACATTCTACAACTGAATGAGACGAAATTTAAATCTTGTATAAAACGCACACCATGTAGGCAAGCATATTATAAGTTGGTGGATTACATTGATGATAAAAATGCTTGGCTCAATCCTGGTCCTGCTCCACAACCATAGGGGAAAACTAATTGGGCAAATTATTGTGCTAGCTGCAGAAGATTGTAAAAGTATCTTTGCTTTGTATAGATTCCATCTCCTAGTATTGTATAATTGCATAGCACATGTGAGTACCATGTATTTTTAAGCTACCATTTGCATTTAGTTATCTTTCATTGACTTGAATATGCCTTGGTGGCTGAGAGAAAGTCATGCTCACTCAAATGTCTCGCTGATGGTGGCGGGTGTGTCGGGTCATTTAGTTCCCTTCAATATGGTTGAGTTGAATGGCGCCGATACACGCGTCTTGTTCGTGATCGGGCGCTGTCAGTTGGGACTGGTCATCTCTTAGCTGCCACGGTTCATTTTAATTACTTTATTTTTAATTTGTTGATTTAATGTTTTACTCTGGACGCTCATAATGTGCACGTCTTCCTACATCGTTCTCACATATATTATATGTATAATCTCAACATGAATGATGTAACCAAGATTTTGTAACAATCTTTGATTTAAAAGAGTGTCCATGGAGTTTCTTGCCCGTTCTTCTCCATAGAGATCTACGCTAGGGAATGGGCAACTACAGTACTTTCTCAAGTTATTATGTCTTGTGTCTGGGACTGTAGCTTTGTTTTGTTTTTTTTTGTATTTTTGACTTTCAAAGGTGCCATAATGGTCTAATTTAAATAAATGCTTTGAGTTTGAGTCGTTGCGGTAATAACCAGATCGACGACCTCACTATCACAATAAATAGAATTGAAACCGATTACAGAGAATGCCCCGTCTTGTTTATCGAGAGACCCTTGTCCTTTGATAAACATTGGTGCAGAGCTCTGTGGCTCTATCTGGATAGCTTATGGTCAATCAGTTTATTGCATCTTCAATCAATATTGAATCTTTCTGTAAGTTAGTAAAGTTACTTTCGGACATTTCATTTTTAGTGTTGAACAGTCCTGAAAACCATATTTATGAGACGTAACTTAGTTCAAATCGAAAATTGACAATTATTTGAATTTTCATAATGCTTTCTTGTGTTTAAAGTGGACTCTATTTTGAAATCTCCTGGATTGATTCTGCTTTTGTCTACAGAAAGCGAAACTTTTGTTCTACATCTGCTTTAACGTTAGTAAAACATTAATAAAGGCGAGGCATGTCAATAGTTCTGCCGCATTATGTTTTCGCTAGCAACACTGACGGGGCAATGCGCCTTTATTATCATTTAAGACGGGTAGGCGAGGTTTCCTTTTGAACTATTAACGCTATTATAAAACCATTAACTGTAAAACGATTTAATCTTCCTGAAGGCCGTGATATCTAAGCCTTACTAAAATATTCTATTATATAATGTGCTTAAGAAATTAATGTGTACCTACTTACTATCTACCCACGCACTTTAGCAGACATGTGACGCTTTAAGTAAAATCCTACTGAATAAATAAATAGCTCTAGTCGGTTGTTGTAGTACAAACGGTTATTATACATTTAGTACCGTGTACTAGGTACATAATTAACTCGTTAGTCGAGTGGTCGCAAGCGTGACTTCTGAGTATGAGGTCCTGGGTCGATTCCTGGGTCGGGAAAGTGTTATAGGGATTTTCCGTCAGGAATTTCTCAGTTGCTGCCACAGAGTTTGGATTTGAGCCCGGTTGGTGGCAATAGACCCCCTATAACATAGAAATTAAACATACTTAATGAAATGGGAGTGTACCTACTTGTTAGGTACACCCTAACTGTCGTGCGGTGTTCCACAGGGATCGGTTCTAGGGCCTTCCTTGTGGAACATCGGGTACGACTGGGTGCTGCGCGCCGACCTCCCTAGCAGCGTCAGCGTGGTCTGCTATGCAGACGACACGCTGGTGCTGGCACAGGAGGGGTCGCACGAGGCGGCGGCCGAAATAATGACACGCGGGGTTGCGATAGTCGTCGAGAGGATCCGGCAACTGGGTCTCGAGGTGGCATTGCACAAGTCCGAGGCCATGTGCTTTCATGGGCCTCGGAATGCGCCACCTCCGGGATCCTCACTGACGGTAGGAGGGGTATCCATCGGGGTCAAGTCGACGCTGAAGTACCTGGGACTCGTCCTCGGCAGCCGATGGAACTTCGTGGAGCATTTCCGACGTTTGGCCCCCAAACTGGAACGGACCGTGGCTACCTTCAGGCGGCTTCTGCCCAACCTGGGGGGCCAAACGCCTCCTGCCGGAAGCTCTACGCGGGAGTCGTGCGGTCCATGGCCCTTTACGGGGCCCCGGTGTGGGCGCGTTCATTGAGGCGGCGAGCCCTCCACTACCTGAACGCGCCCCAAAAAGTGGTAGCCGTAAGGCTGGCCCGTGGGTACCGCACGATCTCCCGTGAGGCGGCGTGCCTCCTTGCCGGATTGCCGCCATGAGATCTGGAGGCAATAGTCCTCGCGCGCCGGCACGAATGGCACGCGGAGGTGCTACGCCGAGGGGAAACTCCGCTGCCGCGGCAAATTGTCGCGCAGCGGACAGACTTCCGGCATGATCTCATGGCGACATGGAGAGAGCGACTGTCGCAACCCCGTGCAGGGCACGCCACAATAGTGGCGGTAAGTCCCCTCTTTGAGGAGTGGCTTGAGAGACGCCACGGCGTCCTCACCTTCTGCTTGACGCAGGTCCTCACCGGACACGGTTGTTTCGGGAGGTTCCTGCACCGAATCGGGCGGCAGGAAACGCCCGGGTGTTTCCATTGCGAGGATCGACCGGAGGACACGGTGGAGCACACGGTGGAGGTGTGCCCCGCGTGGGCGGAGCACCGCCGTGTCCTCGAAGCGGCGATTGGCGGCGGCGACCTCTCGCGTCCGGCCCTGGTGCAAGCCATAGTCCGGAGCGAGACGGAATGGGACGCCGCCGTCACCTCCTTCTGCGAAGCAGTAATGCTAGAGGAGGTGGCGGAACGTGAGAGGAAGAGAACCTCACAGCGTCCCGGCCGCCGCGGGAGACGCCCCGGGCGTCGGTGGCCACCACGTGGCCCCCGGCCACCACGTGGCCCTCGGCCACCACGTGGCCCTCGGCCACCGTAGGCGCGGGCCTGTGGACGGTGGGCTATGGGCTAGCTCGCCGTCCGTCCGTCTCATGACAACAGGCCGTGTCGACGGCGCGTTCGTGTTCCACGCGCGCCTCAAAGAGAGTCAGCAATAGAAAGGGGGACCCCTTTCTATTGCTGACTCTCTCCCTCCCACGAGAGAACCTCACAGAATCCCGGCCGCCGCGGGAGACACCCCGGGCGGTGGCCTGTGGACGGTGGGCTATGGGCTAGCTCGCTGTCCGTCCGTCTCATGACGACAGGCCGTGTCGACGGCGCGTTCGTGTTCCACGCGCGCCTCAAAGAGAGTCAGCAAAAGGAAGGGGTCCGCAAGGACCGATGCCTGCCGGGGTTGCGGGACTGTTCGAAAGAGATACCGTGGCCCCGGAACACAAAGGGCGATGAAGGAACATGGATGGGTTTTAATCAGTAAAAGTCTGACTCTCCCTCCTGCTCCGCCCAGAGCGGGAGAAATCATTTGATGATTTCCCATACGAAAAAAAAAGGAACACCCCTAACCCTTCGGGGATTACAAGGCGTGATGTTATATTGTGTAATTTATCCGCGTAAATCTTAATACTCGTAAAATCTGTATATCACAGCCTTTCGGACTTGTATAACGTAATTTCATTATTCTCATTAGGGTGACTCGGGACTCTGGTCAGGGTGAAACTTTGAGCTTGTCACACTCACAAGTACCCACTTAATTAATCGGGGAAAATGCCGATCACGAAGTTCCAATTACTCTGATTATGCCAACTTGGAGTTTATGGTCCAAACTCTGATTTTAAGGAGAGTCGTACATAGCTGAAGTACCAAGCCACTGAGAATAGTTTCAACCAGAGCTGTAAAGATTTGTTTGTTATCTTCGAAATTGATCAAACATGTAAAGTTTCAGTTGCCACGCTGACACCTGTGTCTATTTTTATACTGACAAATTGCTAGCCGAACATAAGTATTTATGTATATAGGTCCTACATCCAAATAAAATACTTTCTGGAACTAACGTAATAGTAACTTGAGGTATAGTATTACTCAGTAATTGGGTTGTGTAGGTCACATAGGCAGTCGCCATGTAAAATACTGGTATTCAGCTACATTCCGATAGACTAGAAGTCGACTCCAACATAATTAGGAGAAGGTTAGGCAGATAATAAATAATAAATCAATTTATTGACACACAGAAGTTACAAATTATACAAACAAGAAAACAAAAACAATGAGTATAAAGGAGTTCAAAACTACAAAGAAGAAACCGTGGGCCCCAAACGAGACACAGCCTGTATCTTGGTGGCCCAATACAGACAGTAAAGACAGATTGAGTGACTCACTCTTCAGCGTGACACAGCACCACAAGACACAAGTAACAGTTAATTTTGAAAATTATAAATTAAAAATATATAAATAAATATAGGTATATATGTATTTACATTATAATAATAATATCAATCTATCTAAATCAATAAATGATTATAAAATAAAAAAACAAGAAGATGAACAAACATAATTCAAATAATTGAAATTAAAATTATCTAAAATCAATAAATAAATAATAAAAAATTCAAATCAATCACCATTAATATTTAAAAAAAAAACATTAAATTTTTTTCAATTCATTCAATAATTCAAACTAAAATCATCCAAATCACAAATTCAAATCAATCGTCATTGCAAAGATGATGGCGTATGTGTGCCAGAGTGAGCGTGCGTGTGTGCGTGTGTGTGTGTGTGTTGGCTAGTTTAAGACAGGGGCAGGAAAAGGTCTTGACTATGTGAGTGTATGTGATAATGATGATGTTATAGATGTGTAGGTATGTTCAGTTAAGAAACAAAAACAATGGAAATGTTACTAAACATAAAACCTGATGAAATATTGACACACAGATACACAAAAAAAATAAACAAGAATAAAATAAATGACGTGTGAACTACGCGTGATTTTATGTAAAAACAAAGTTTTACTTGGATATAGTTTATGCACTAAATTTAGCACTACATAACAGTATCTAGTGTTGACAAAACATTATGATAACAGCTTCTGTGATTTCACAGCAAACAATAATGACTACGATATATTTCGATGCACGTGATTACATGCAGACAGCTGTTATCTACATTACATTAAAAAATACTGAAATATAGAAATTTAAGTGTATGAGTACTCACGAGGAGCTCGTGGCTAAATAATAACAGCCGCTCGGGTCGATCGTTAAGTTAAGCCGTGCTTGCCTAGGTTGGTCTGTGGATGGGTGACCACCCATTACATACCGAGTTTCCTCCGTGCCTCGGAAAGCACGTTAAGCCGTTGGTCCCGGCTGTCATTTGTAGATCTTTAACAGTCGTTAGGTAGTCAGAGAAAAAAAGAAAGTCTAACAACCAGTCTTACCAAGGTAGGTATATCGTAATTCCCGGTACTAACTGGGTTGTGGAGGTCAGATAGGCAGTCGCTCCATGTAAAATACTGGTATTCAGCTGCATCCGGTAAAACTGGAAGCCGACCCCAACATAGTTGGGAAAAGGCTAGGCAGATGATGAAGTGTATGAGTACTCAAAGTACACCATTTCAGAACGATAAATAAACAAATAACATGAATGCCCTCGTGGCTAAATTAAAATGTTCAGAACAGACATCATATTTTCCGAAATAAACATTAAAGCCAACGCCCACAGCCCACACGAGATCACAAGAGTCACGACGGATCCGTTTGTCACGTCCTTTATTTCCCGACCCAGGATTTATTTCTGCGTGACGTGTCAGCGCTCATATTTATAGTCCCGACAACTACTTCACAGTTCATCCCTCTACAAATACATAATCAGACCGTGACGATGAATGTGCCTCATTCATTAACACTAGTGCTCTTCCACTGTTCTAGACTGCAACGGGGATGTAATATATCGTTGTCTCAATTGCCAGGCTTAGAATGGTTCAGTCCTTTAAATTAAATGCTGTAAGACGCGTGAATTTTATCTTAATTAATTATTTTCTGTATACATTCGTACGTGAGTAACCTTTCCGAATTCCTGAATCATACATTTTCAAAATTTGTCCTCAGCAACAGATATCTGTATGCATCCAGAATATATTGTAAGATTTCGTCGTCACCGAACGCGTTGCAAGCATTGTAAAAATAATGAATTTCATTTTGCAGCAGATTTGGAGACAGACATGGATGCATAATATCTCAACTATCTCGTGATTCTGGCAATCATTAATCTAAATTGAAGCAGCACACAATTTAGTACATTTTCATGTGTACATATACACAAAAGTTATGTTTGTACACGTTGTACTTATCAAGGGGTATTAAATTTGACGTGTTTGAGTTTCAGCAATAAACAGACGGTTCTTGCCTAAGCTCTATTTATCTACGGCTCATAGTGTGTATAATTGTTGGTAGAACATTGTAATATTCATGATACATATACATAGGTACCTAGTTCTTTGATATCCTACAGGTATCAGGGTATCCGGAGCGTGATAAAAGCCGTCCTCGTAAATGAGTTTCGCGTGACAAGGGGAATAGAATTACGAGGCTCACACGTTGACGTCACTTCCTGTCGGATGACAGATAATTTGAGTTATCAGGAGACCTAAATGAACCCATCTTTTATCTTAGTAGATCTCTGGACATTTAAGCTAAACGCAGACCGGGACGGCATGGCATCAAACGTATTGGTATAGAAATACGACATAAATTGCTATGCTTTAAAATTATCCCGTAGCATGCCGTTGCATCGAAAGGGATTTGTATTGAAAGACGCATCACGGTCGTATTTCTATATAAATACGTTTGAATGTCCATTGGCAAAAATTTAAATCTGCGTTCAGCTTTACGATATTTTCTGGACAAAGACTGTTTCACCTCTTTAACACGCAATTCCTCGTACACGGTTAGTCTACAGTTTAGGATCTGTGTCAGTCAGAACTTTGCCTAGGTTTAAGCTAAATAATATTCATTAATTACCTAGGTACATAAGTATTGTGTGGATTTTTTAATTTACACAAAAACCCGTAATAATAATAAAGTGTTGTCCATTCATATTGTAAAAAAAAATAACATTTATTTCAGGTCATTGATCCATATTAGATTAGACATTAAACAAAACTTTTGTCAATTTTACAGTCAACTGATTGAATAATAAAGAAATAAAGTTAATTCAACGACAAAAATAATTAAAATATTAGAAACAAATAAATGTCAGATCAAATCAATTAATGTCAAAGGCACATAACAAAATAAAATATGACAACTGACTTAAATTAACGAATTATGTTGATGTCAGAAGCATTATTATGAAGGTCCATTCAAAGTAAAAGTAAAGTAAAGTATTAAAGACATACATTTACACCGCTTCTAAAACTGTTTTTAGTGTCCACTAAAAACACTTTCAGAAGCGGTGTAGATGTAATAAATACACATGTACTTTAGTCGAAATATTAAATAGGAAGTTGATAATAATGAGTCCAGTCACAAAGTTGGCCGATTGCCACCCCGATAGTATCTACAGTATCGTGTGTGTACGCCCCCGTTATTCTAATCGTTATTGCATAGATTACAAATATATATAATATTACGTAGTCGATCATTGCAAAGACTTAATACTGTTATATCATATGCTTATTTTTATCCACAGTAGGTATAAGTACTGGATTATTGATAATGTCACGTGCCAATACGCGCGTGATAATCTCAGACGAATTGAAAGCAAAATTGGCAGATATTTTTTTTTGTTCTACACTATACCTTAGAACCTTCTAGTTACGGAGATAATGCTTCACACTTGTGTGGCTGGTACTTAATTGGGCTCTTAATTATAATGGTACCTAAAGTATATTTATAAAAATATATCTAGGGCTCTTGTTCTTATCGAACATTAACTTCACTGTTCATAATATGTTTTGAACGATGCTCGATGAGTCAGGGTGCATTTAACAGACGTAATTTATTAATGAATTACACAAATTAAATAGAGTGACGCTGATAATAGGATAGAGGACTTTGCCTAATGCGACGTAAGATGAATACATTTAGTGCTCACAATGGGGATGGCAACTGTGAAACTAATGGCGCTAGCATAGTTTGTTCCAAGCATCGTCATTGGTAGAAAATCTGGTAATGTCATTTTAAATTTCAAAAAGGCTTGACCTCATTGGTCAGATTGGGAACAAACTATGCTAGCGCCATCTGCTTTCAGCTTTCTCCGGCCAACCCCATTAAGTACTTTTTTAGTTTGAAATTTGAACGCAATTGTGCTGTAAAATTAACTAATTGTAAGAAAGTAATTGAGATACGAAAGTTTTTCTGGCTAGTGATAGATAGAACAGTCTGTGTTTAAGTAGGTACTTATTCAAACATTAACGAGTGAACGAATTATAGTCGCCAGCGCATTAAATTACCACAAACTTTCAAATTTCTCCAAATCATTTTAAACCATAAAATGTTAAAGGTTATGTTCAAAATCGAATGAGAAAATTTGACAGTTAGTGGTAACGTGCAACTGTACTAAGATATAACTGGGTACACAAAGGATATGTATTGTCTTAGTACTATGTACCTAAGGAATAGTTTCCACATACGAAGCTGCGGGAAAATACCACCTACGTATTATGTTATAATTTATCATAATAATAATATCGGACATTCCCGATCAAATCTCAGATAGTTCAGCTCGACAGGGACATCCCATCAATATCGGTAAGTGCCGATAGCCGAGGCCTACGATCCGTTCGTTAGACGCGAGCAGTAAATCCCTGTAGCTCGTGCTACTTTACCCGGCTTACACTTGCACATAAACAGGTCGATACATTACACGCTATTAGCTTGGAATAGCAGGTAATCAGCTGTACAATGGTTCATTGACTAGAGTGGGTACTTTACTTTAACAAAGCATCACACCTGTAATCCCCGAAAGGTTAGACAGAGATGGACCTAATAGATCACCTACATTTCGCACAGTTATGTTTAAGTCCCATGTAATAGGGGGCGAGCATATTGCCAACAACCGGCCTTTTCCTAAAACAAGATGTCACGTATTTATCTACAGTAAAATGTAATAGTAAGGTAGCACTTACCCGCTTGTTCTTTAACCGACTTCAAAATGAAGAGGAAGTTATTTGCTTACTTCGGTGTTTCTTCTCAGGGGTAGTCAGTTAGGAAATGCCGGCGCCAACGTTCTCCTAAAACAAAATATTGACGTGTAAAAGTGATTTAATCCTATTTGCAAAATAAATAATTTCATTTCATTTAATTTTATTTCATTTCATTTCAAACTTAATCCCCGTTTGATACGATCAGAAGTAGACGGTCGAAAGCTCTTTTTTCGTTTTCAAGAGTAACAATATTTTTTATTTCCATTTTATTAGTATCGGCTATGGATTGAACAGACACGGAAGCTTTTGGAAGCTGTTTTTTTTTTTGTTAAACAAAATATTGTATAACAAAAAAAAAACAGAAAAAAATGTTAACTATCCTAAGCCCCTTTTGATGGTTACAAAATTAAGGTACATTGTAAGGAAAATCGAGTAATAGAGAAGTATGGAAGAAGAGGACATGCTGCGCCGACGTCAAATGTATTGGGAGAAGGGCAAGATGTTGATGAGGAAAATCAATCTCATCTTAAGATGAATGCTCCAACCAGCCCACGTTAGGTTTTTTGCAATTTGCATGCCAGTGCTATGTTGTATGTTGATTAAAATTATTCGCGGCTAAAAACGTATGTAGTTACAGAATTATAATCATCAAAATCATCAATACAACCTTTTAACTTCATAAAGGTGAAGGAACCAAAAAGAAAACAGAAAAAGTAATTTCTACTTTTGGAGGGTTGTGTTGATGATTTTGATGATTATAATTCTGTAACTACATACGTCATAAGTACAGTTGATTAAAATATTATTCGCGGCTGTAACCCAGAATAATTTTCTTATGTTTTTTGCAATTTGCACTAGTGTGCTACTACTAGTGCTAGGGCACTGGCCTGCAAATTGCAAAAAAACATAAGAAAATTTGAATTTCGCGGGCTACCCTGGAGCATCCACCTTAACAACTTCCTGTTTTTTCTGTTCCGAGTTCCTACGCATCAGTTTTATTTTAATAAAAACATTATTATTTACACTTTTATGCCTCTGGGTTAGGTAGGTATACTTAAAGATTATTGAAGACTTTTTTAAGTGAGTTTGTGTGTCCTTTCTCACATTAAGATAAACTATTGTTGGTAATAAATCACGCAGAAAATTAACAGCCATTAAATTAATCGAAGGGTCGTTAAGAGAAATGTTTCTTTGTTGTGAGGCCATTAGCACTTAGGCTGGTTATACATAGTTGAATAGAAAAGGTCCAATTTCAGATTAATACAATTGATTCGGTCTGTGAATGTGTGGTGCTAATCGTTATTTCATTACGCATCTATTTAAATCTAAATTAGGTTAATATAAAAAGAAACAATTCATTATTATACTAGGTAGGTACATGTTTTTTTTAATTTATATATGTTTTTTATTGTTATTTAAAAAAAAAACAGTCCCAATCGTTCCGAGTTCGATGATCGAGTTTGTAGCTTTCGGTTCCAGAACGACCTAAAAATAATAGTGTACCTATATCAATGATTACAACTTTAGTACCTAGACTTAAATTTTTGCTACCTATTAATAAAATGTGAGGTGATCTAAATACCTCAGGACCTTCCTACTTCAGACACCTGTCTCTATGTAATATTATGCATAAGTGAACCAACCACCTGTAAAGAACCGACTTTGAACAAACAGAACATAGCAAAAATTACAAAAGGATATAACCATCCAGTATTTCATTATGACAAACGTATTTCATATGTTGTGTGTCGGTTTTAGCAAGCATCGTGTGAGGACAATGTGACCTCTTTGTTGATCTATATTGTTATCAAGAGACATTGGCCGACGACCTCAAGCTATAATATTTATCAAAACAACAATATTATAGTCATGACATTGCCGCTCCTTACATTGCTCATCGTTACATATTCACTAGGTATGTCAAGATACTGTGGCATACATAATATTTCATGTATTGATGACCTCTTTTATTTTTTTATTAATAGTTAAATAGGTATTACGCGAGGAGCTCGTGGCTAAATAATAACAGCCGCTCGGGTTGATCTTTAGGTTAAGCCGTACTTGCCTAGGTTTTTTCTGTGGATGGGTGACCACCCATTACATACCGAGTTTCCTGCGTGCCTCGGAAAGCACGTTAAGCAGTTGGTCCCGGCTGTCATTTGTAAATCTTTGACAGTCATTACAGGTAGTCAGTGGCCCAAAAAGTCTGACAACCAGTCTTACCAAGGAGTATTGTATTACCCAGTACTAACTGGGTTGTGGAGGTCAGATAGGCAGTCGGTCCATGTAAAATTCTGGTATTCAGCTGCATCCGGTGAGACTGGAAACCGACCCCAATATAGTTGGGAACACACACACACATACACTAACACACTTTGTACTATTATGATATATATGTTAGTCTGTAAGGTATATAACTAAAAAAACCTTTATTTTCAGGCTACTTTGGCCCATGCCAAAGTAGCCTGGAAATAAAGGTTTTTTTTTTTTAATGCTAACCAGGTGATGCAGATGACGAGTTAAATATTACACATTTTGCGTGTGTAATAATAACTTCTTTGGTTACACTATTTGAAGGAAAAATTGATTAACTCAGTAAATTATATGAATGACTTTTATTCAGGTATGCCCAAACTCAACAATCAATGCCACACTATCTTAATATATTAAGATATTCGCACATAATATTTTATGAATTGCTGACCTCTTTTTTTGTGTAATGCCAAGCGAAGCACAACACATTGCATTGCGGTACACAAACTGACTTTATTTACCCCAAGAGAAAGATTTCGTAGGAACTTTTATTGCGGACTACATAACGATACAAAATATTGTATTGCTTGTTACAATTTTCTCACAAAAGTGTGTAATGGGCAGGTTGTTTTTTATCCTAGTAGCCGCAGGGACTAGGTAACATCTTGTAGAATGACCAGAATATTTTTGAGCAGTCAACATTTTTTAATATATTTTCCATCTGATATCATTTCGATTAGAAACATTGCGACTTTGCGAATAAAGACATCTCATTTCACGTAATCCCTCTATTTATTTAGAAAATACAGCAAGGGTTGAATGTTCTTATAGTTATAACAAGAATAGCGTGGCAAGAAACGATTCGTTCAGATTTCTTTCAGCAGGGTTGCGGGGTCAAAGTTTGCGACATTGGTATTTTGCGATAACGTGCAATATACATGGAACGCACAATTATCTTAGATTTCAGCATATCTATACTAATATTATGAAGAGGTAACATTTATTTTATTTTATTTTCAGAAAACTTACAGCTAGGCAGACACAATAGTTTAGTTAAAAAGAACAATATGGCCAATTACAAGTTTTCACAAATAGTTATACAATAGTTAAACCAAACAAGAATAACTTAACTAAAAGACAGTAGTAAGGATTAGTACACACAAAAACATTATAGAAAAAATAATAAAGATTTTTTTTTTTTAATACAAATTGATTTTGAATTTGTTTGTGTGTAGGGGTAATTTTCTGAACTAATAATCCAATTTCTTTATAAATTATATTTATAGGCATATTAACCGAGCTATCACAATGTTTGCAGACAAAGTCATGGGTGTCGTGCTAGTTTATTATACAAGGTGTAGTTTTGCATCCTGGACAAAATTCAGGAGATTGTCACAAAACACGTCAATAATCAATTTAAATTACGATACCTGGTCAATAGTTAATAAAACTGCTATTTTAAGTTGTTTAACTTTGACAGTATTTCAGAATAATACGAAAGTAATAAACAGAATCACCCAACGCGCGACATTTCGCTGTGTACGTTTATTTGTGTGTGTGAAGGCGCGGTTATAGGGCTAGTAACAGAGGGGCTGCGTTTACATACGGGTGGTTTACATTTACCAAATTCCGTAAATAAGAAAAAAAATCTACCATTTTATTATTGAATCGGGTCGAGAATCATTAGCATAGATACCTCCTTGAATTTGACCAGGATACAAAGCGACACCTTTGTATCTGCATTATATCTCTTCGATAAAAAGTTTCGAGCATATCTTACCCAGATCTATATGAGGCGCAACCCTAATTATCATAGATTATTTAATATTGGAGATTATAATATAGGTACTTATCTGTTCTGATTTTCTGATCTAATATTAGGTATAATAATATATTATAATCATAGTTCAGCAAAATTGATAAACCTATGTCCTCGATTAATTTACTAAAGATAATTATAAATTGATGTTTCAATGAATCGTTCATACATTCTTAAAATCACATTTAATTTGTGACAAGTTTTTAATTAAAATAAAAACTGGTTGTCTGTAAAGTCGGTTTACGGACGATAGTTTAACGGTTTCGTGATTACGTCATTTTTCATGATATTAGTGATTTTGACTTAAAAAAAAAATTGCATCCCCCTTTTCACCCCCATAAGGATTGAAACTGACTTTCCATACACAACTTTATGCCCCTTTAAACTCTGGGGGTGGAATTAACAAAAACGCTGAGACAGGTATAAATTATTTTTCAATCGTCAGCATAAACACAAAAATTTATTATCCTAACTTTAAAACTGACGGACTTTCATACAAACTTACATCCCCTATTAAACTCCCTTATGGGTTGAATTTCGAAGAATCCTTCCTTACCTTCCTTGTCTACATTATAAAGAGAACCACTCTGCAAAATTTCCGTTTTCTAGGTCCAAGGGTTTGGGCTGGGCGTTGATCGCAACACGCGTAACGGCGTGACACTTTTTCATGCGTGCAGCCGGTGTTTATCGATTTATAAGACTTTATCACGTCAAAACTATTAAGATTTGTTCTTATATGATGATAGATAGACAATAGACAAATAAAGTCATTATAATCACAACTTTGCACATAACAAAAACAAACCCATTACAATTGAAAACAATGCAATCATTGTTAATCAGTTACAGTTGTTTTTTTTTTTATTTTGAACTTTGAACGTAGATAATTGCGTAACGAAGACTAAATTACAAATCGTTACCCATATGGTATATTATTATCACTATCTTTTACATTATTGAATAGTTTAATTAAATCAACTTATTTAAGAACATGGGTATGCATACAGGGATATGATGAACATGGTATAGTTCTTCTTTCCCAATAAAAAGGGAGAATCCTCCGACCAGACGGGTGTTGTGTCTGGTGGTGGGCTACTGCCCGACAAAAGCTGTTGTCGTGTTTTTCTATACAGGGTTATTTGTAAAACACCGACAACCACTCAGAACTACGTTACGAACATCATAATCAACAACTTTTGTTCTATGACTTTTAAAAATTCATCATATTTTAGTTCATCAGATTTTCATACAAAATAAAAATATTTAAATTGAACGCCCTAAATGTTACGTCTATGCGCAGCAAAAGAAAGCGATAGCACAATATCGAGGGGAGCGGGGTTAGGGCGGTTGGCGGGGCCGCTTGAACTTGACTAATTTACGGACGGCCCTCGGTCGGTCGTTCGCCTTGATGCGTTTGTTTTTGGTAAATGTATGATTTGTAAAAAGTCATAGAACAAAAGTTGTTGTTTATGATGATAGTAATACAGTCCTGCAAGGTTGTCGGCGTTTTAGAAACAATAGTTTAGTAAAAACGTATAGTTTTTAAGTCGCGGATAACTTTAATAGCGCGATTCAGAATTTCAGTTTAGTTTTATTTTGGTAGTTACATAAGGTGACATTACATAAGGTGACCATATCCTAAGAGAAGCTTGGAAATAAATCACCTGTTTTCCTTTGCATCACCTGCATAATTTTATTAATGAGAAAAATCATCTCTGTATAATTTCCCCATAAATTATTTTTTTCCGGGAAATTTAGATACCGACGTATCTACATAAAAACTACGCATCAACAAGGCCGTGATTTTCTACGAAATTATCGCTAATTGATTTCATGAAGAGCACGCTTAGGTTACCATAATATTTTTTATCGATCTCTATTACTGATAAAAGTAATTATTATTACCTACATCTATTATGTTATAATCTAAATGGTATTTAACAGCCTGATAGAGATTGTGGTAATAGTCGTAGGTTGTCATAAACGGATTATATGATTACTGTTGCCGTGACTTCTGGGCAACGATAACATTATATACTGAGCTACTTGTTATTTTAAACCAGATATAATCTCTCAGATACTCTAGCAATACGTCGATTCATAGTACTTTTGTGTTTATCTACTAAAAGATTTCATATCACACATTTTTGTAATGGATTACTTTGCTTGGTAATATGAAACTTTGCTCTTTTTCAAAGCCCTTGAGCTTTCATGAAAGTCATACGCTCCAATTTATTTTTCATAAAACTCCTAACGAAGTTTCGTATTGACTCGACTCGAAATCGAGTACTTCGAAGTTTTATCAAAAAACTCGTCAAAGAATACCAATTCGAAATTATTCGTGTCGAAACTGAAATAAGTAACCAATATCGGTTGCCAAATGAGATCCGTGTCTCATTTTATTTTCAGGATATTACAAGAGAGATGAGGATGTCGATGGATATACGGAACTCACCGTGACCACAGTATATATATCACCAGTAAACTAACTAAGCTGACTGCCTCGTTGGTCGAGTGTTCGCAAGCGCGACTGCTGAGCGTTAGGTCTTGGATTCTATTCCCATTAGGTCGGGCAAAGTGTTATTGAGTTTTTCCATCAGGAATGTCTCAGGAGCAGCCACTGAGTCTGAATTTGTGCCCGGTTGATGGCAATAGGCTTGCCACTATTGCATTACATATTACGGATTTAAAACATAACTGACGTTGGTGTACCTAACACCTCTGCCTGTCCCTTCGGGGATTATAGGCGTGATGTTATGTTGTGCTAACTAAGCGTGTTAGTCGGTGTTAGGGTTGTCAACAATTCCATTTTGCACTACACTCATAAAACACTTGCCTGCTTAGCCCGTAAGTTTGGGCTATCGAGTAACTTGTTACCTGAAGCATGCTTAAAATTCGAATAAACGCTTTACATGTGTGAGCCCAATTCTGAACTTTTGCGCCTAATTGAAATACTGTATGTTAATATTAATTTGTCTACTCTGCCGTGACCTGGCGTAACCAATTTCCGTGAAAATGAACAGTTGAAGGAACCCCAGCGCTCCCATCAAATGGCGCTCCGTGCTAATTCGGGACTGGCGATATATCGGAAGTCAAGGTCAAGCTGGCATTTACAATGGCGCTCCCGTGTTTTATTAGATATCTGCAGAACTATAATAGGTTTATTCTGCAACACTGCGGATATTTTGCTGCAAAACAAACAAAATGTGTATCGTACACTGTAGTAATTAAGATTTAGTGAACAACATGCACGATTTATGACTTTCATAATGTGCCTTACATTAGGGGTCGTCTTGTAAATCACGTCGTGTTCAAAGCAGGGGGTTAGGAAATAATCACGATTAACCACGATGGGGGGGAGGGGGGGCAGGGAATAGAGTTACAATCACGTGTATTTTTAGGATTGGATTTAATTATGTAACCACGTAAAAACCCGAGCAAGCGAATATTTGAGTAATTTTGAGTAAAAAGACTCCAATATTTATTTCACTTTTGTCGCATGAAACGGAACTTTAATGAAATGAAACGACGGTGTCTTGCGAGGCATTGCGCAGGAATTTAATAAACTTATTTGTATTGGAGCAATCTGTTCCAATTGACATTATTTACATGTCGAGGGTCGACGACCTCGCCATCTGTAATTAACTAAGTACACAGGTCTGCTAGTTAATTTCAATATCGCTATATTTACACAGCTTGCGACTTAGTAATCTAATATTAGAAACAAATAAATAACAAATTTGAATAATTCATAGCAGAGGAAAATGTACGCTTGAATGCTGCGTCTTGATTGGGTCGAAGAACGCCATGACATGAAACCTTTCGGAATATAAATGCCGTAATTGAAAATCATTAATGGGGAATCCGTGACATCGTTCTATCATGCTAGCCGCAAGGTCAGACGTTCCGTTGCCTTTGCCGCAACTTTTGTTCGTAAATAAATAATCATGAAAATAAAATTATGTCACGAATACCTTCTGCACTTGCACGCATTTTATATGAAGGAGGCTGAAAAGTTCTCAAAAGTCGTCTCATAAGCCTTTGTTATTATAAGAAACAACACCTAGTATGAAACTAACAATAGAATAGGTACAATATAAATATTCAAAAAACCTAAAAATGTGGGTTGTGTACGGTTGGGTATAAGCCCCATATCATAACATATTCATTGAACTAGGACAGTGACAAGGGGTTTGTTTCATTTCCCAAAAACTTTTTCACACATGTAGAAAAAAAATCCATTATCAAAGTGTCAATATATCACTCAACATCAACCTCTTATTATTATTTCTCTATTCCATTATTTGTGTCCTGTCACTTCGGGAAACTTTTCTGGAAAAAGAAAATATCATCATATGTCCTTTTCTATCAAATCTTTTGTATGGAGTCACAAGACGTATCCATCACTCAAGTTCATTGAGAGATTTATTACACCTAGTCCCTGAAGGTGTTGGTGAAAGCCTGTTCCGTTATTCGAGTACTTGAGAACTCCAAGATAAACTCTAATACGTGAGGCTTATGAAAGAATGAACCCGGATTAGCTTTTAGAAGTTAATCAAAGTAACAACAGAGTAAACATTTTCTTACAGGGTATTAATGCGATTATTGGCAAAATTCTTCAAACTTTGCCAATGCTAAATCTTCATTACATAGCTAAAGTATAAGTACTTTAAAAACATACGCAGAGGGAGTAAATATGTTATCATATCCAGCTAGCTTCTTTGAAATAAGTGCCTACATTTGTATTCCATCAAATTATCGAGATGAATTACTCGTAATATTAATTTAGGAACATACTGGATTAGGTACTATAGAATAATACCAGTACAGTATTTAAATTAAGTTTCCCTAGCAACCTACAATTTAAAATAAAACCAAATAGTACAGATCGTAATCTTATCAATCTACATTTTTATTTTTGACAATAACATGCCCTTATCGTCAATAGTGCTACTCTATTTCGTGGGTGTCAAATGTATTGATTGATGATTTTACCATCATGTGAAGATTCTTTTGACTCACTGATATCATCAGACGACTAACATTCTCATCACGCGAAATACATAGAATATTTCGATTGCCTACATGTAGATAATCTACTTGAAACAAATCTTCCCACTTCACTATCAAAGCAGTATATACTTTATCAAAAACTCCGAAGTGAGGCATCTAGGACTTGAATAATTTGGGTTTAAATTAAAACTACCAGCGTAGAGCTTAATGAGAACATGAAAACTCATTTGCTTCAACCTCCTCTTAGATTGAAACCACAAACACGAACAGCTGATACTTTTGCTTTAATTTTAGCATTCAAATAAAATGCTTTGCGCGATCTGCTTCTATTTATAAACACAACATTCCGACGACAACACGTGACGTCGTATTTCGCATTCACTCTGGATAATTCTCTTTTATACTTGTAGTAACATAGGATCTTATCTAAAACTCTAGAATAACATACTATCTGAGAGACAGGATATCCAGCCAGTTGGCTTACAAAACCTCTTTAAAATTCTCTTCGCGACGCAGCAGATCTACAAGGCATTTTATTTGACCGCAGAAGTCGATCGTATAATCTATCTCTTTAAGTATTATTGACAAAACTTTTAAAAGGCGGCCAAGGAAACGAATAGTGTAATTTGCATAAGTTTATTACTAACTACGTTCTCTTCGCGGAGCTAATCATCTCAATTTTCGCTACATTAAACTTGCTACGAATCTCTATTGTAAGTCGTCTCGATTCCATTTGAAAACCTTAATCATAAACTATTTCAAAAGTGTTTATGGTATGAATTTTATCTTACTGAAATTACTTTTATACAGAATTTCGTTACATATTTCTTAATATGTAATTAATTGTGGACATAAAAATAATAAATAAGCTCGTGGCTAAATAATAACAGCCACTCGGGTCGATCTTTAGGTTAAGCAGTGCTTACCTAGGTTGGTCTGTGGATGGGTGACCACACATTACATACCGAGTTTCCTCCGTGCCTCGGAAAGCACGTTAAACCGTTGGTCCCGGCTGTCATTTGTAGATCTTTGACAGTCGTTAAGTAGTCGAGGCCCAAAAAGTCTGACAACCAGTATTACCTAGGGGTATCGTATTACCCGGTACTAACTGGGTTGCGGAGGTCAGATAGGCAGTCGCTCCATGTAAAATACTGATATTCAGCTGCATCCGGTAAGACTGGAAGCCGACTCCAACATAGTTGGGAAACGGCTAGGCAGATGATGATGATTTCCTAATCTGTAATTAGGTGTAGCGAGCTACTCTCAGAGTTAATCCTATGCTAAATCGTGTTTCTTTGTTCAGCTTTCAGAGAGTACTGTATGTATTCATTCAATATGTAAGACAGTGCTCAGCCAGGGAGAACAATTTCCTCGCTCATAGAAAGAATTGCAGTACCAACAGCTTGCAAATATTTAATCTCGGCAACTACCTACCTACCTTTTCTTGAAAAGCCCACGCGCTGCGACGACGTTTCTTTAATTTCTCTTATAGTAAAGATTTTTTCTCTCGTGTCATTGAATACGAAAGGAAGTCTCTTCGAAGTCGACTCTCGTTCTATTGTCAGAGCGTGCCTTTGTTTAGTAGTGGTGGTATTCTCCGACTTCCTTACTTCATCGATATTGTACATGCATATGCCTATCATGTTAACCTAGTTTGTCATTGACTGTGACGTTATTGTACACTCTCGAACGATAGAGGAACGTTGACAGGGTCCGGTTATGGGGTTTTATGTTTTGCCACCCCAATAGTACTCTAGTAAAATCATACTTGTTTGAAAAGGTATGATAACAGAATTTTCGCTGGGATTATATTTACGACTATTTCCATAATATTTAATTAGGTAAACGTATAACCATAGGTGAGGTGAGGTGCCGAGTAAGGGACTACTCACACTTATTCAGCTGTATTCAGCTTATGCCCATAGAAAACAGCCATCTTGTATGAGACGTGAATGCGCGCGTTCAGCTAAACGGATGTAGAGAAGTATGGAAGAATAAGACATGCTTCGCCTACCCCATATGAATTGGGATGAGGACTAGAGAATGACGTTATACACGTAGCCTTCATGTGTATGGTGTCAAATATACCTATCGAATTAAAATTGCAGTATTTCCTTCTCTACTTCCATTATGCAATTCACAATGCGCTACGAAAGTATTTCTAACATAGAGAACTATTTTTAATATTCGATTAGTATTTCAACTGTTCCCCTCCCTACGACTTTTCTTTATGAGTAAACAATAACGACGTGAATGTTTTCCGTTACAGCCGATGGCATGACCTATTCGTTCGGCGTGTTCTATGCAGAGTTCCTGACCTACTTCGACGAGGGTAAAGGCAAGACCGCGTGGATCGTCTCAATCCTCGTAGGGGTCACACTTAGTTCGGGTAAGTAATAAATTTAATACAACGTCATTCTGGCTTTGAACGTTCAACTTGGCCGAAATAATGATGCCATCAGAGGGCTTCTGACTGTGTTGGAATCTTGGAACCCGACCGTGCCCGACCTAAATATGTAGTGCTGAGTCCTAAACTGTATATGCGTATTTACATTGTTTTATTCAGTAAATTGACTTCACTATGTAATATTAGGAATGAGCTAAAGTTACTTATCTTTCAGTCAGGGGAATATTTGCCTTTCAGTCAGGGGAATATTTGCCTTTCAGTCAGGGGAATATTTGCCTTTCAGTCAGGGGAATATTTGCATCCAGATGAAATCCATACTAATATTATAAATGCGTAAGTAACTCTGTTTGTTACCTTTTCGAGACTAAACGGCTGATCGGACTGTAATGGGGACAAGGAGATAGATTATATCCTGGGGAAGGTCATGTGCATATTTTTTTTCTCACACTTACCCTTCAACGTTTCCACGCGAACGAAGTCGCGGGCAACAGACTAGTACTGTAATACATTTCAAAACAGTTGAATCATTTTGCAATTATTCATTCTAGCTAGCTGATATGTTTCGAACTCTGTTCCTTTGCACCATGTGCTAGATAACAGAAACAACATGATAGCAAACACTACGTATATTCAAAGGCAAATGCTTATACGCAATGGACAGGAAATTGAGCTTCTAAATTATTAATTATCCCAAAGCAATTAGTTTGATATCCTTATTCCCTGAATATAACTTAATTATTTTACCTTAGAAATTAAAGTAGGTCAGTCTGGATCGTGACTGCCGGGAGGGTCTAGTGGTTGCTAGCGCTACCACTGAGTATGAGGTCCTGGGTTCGATTCCCAGGTCAAGTCAAGTGTTATTGGGATGACGGTTGACGGGAACATGCTCGTCCCCTATTACAAGGGACTTAAACATAACTAGCGAATAACTCTGTTCAGTCAGGTTAATGTCAGTGACCTTTTTAGAATGGAATAGAATATTCTTGAATATGTATACCATACAAGTAACATTCTTAAAAGAAAAATATTTCACATAGGGTGACACACTGGGCGGTCTTATAGCTAAAAGTGATATTTTCAAGACGACCTTTTAATTCTTCCAGGTCCTATATCGAGTTCGTTCGTGAACCGCTGGGGCTGCCGCGCGGTGACGGTGGCGGGCGCGCTTCTCGCGTCGACGTGCGTGGTGCTGTCGGCCTTCGCCAACAACGTGTTCACGCTCATTATCACCATCGGCGTCGGCACCGGCTTCGGCTTCGGCCTCATCTACCTTCCCGCCATTGTCAGCGTCACTGTGTGGTTCGAACGCTACAGAAGTCTTGCGACTGGTAAATATTATTTTACACTTTAAAATCTCAGACCAAATAAAAAGGTAAAGACGGAACTCTACGAACAGAGAAGTGAGGCCGGTTTCATAAACACTTTGTGCATTTATTGAGGCATAGTTTAATTGTAGTTTGATGTAAATGTGTGCGTGTGAGCGTGTATGAACAGAGCGAGACGTAATTTGACGGGCCTCAGTTTGCTGTTCACAGAGTTCCGTCTTTACCTTTATATTTGGTCTGAGCTTAAAATAACTTGCCAAAATTGTACCGTGAATTTAGAAACAACAGTTTAAAGTTTGATGTTTATCTTTCCAGGTATCGCAGTATGTGGATCAGGACTCGGAACATTTTTGTTCGCACCAATCACATCAATTTTAATTGAGACCTACGGTTGGCGCGGTGCTATGGCTATCATTGGTGCCTTAATACTGAACTGTGTGCCACTAGGCCTTATATTTAAACCCGTTCCCGAAATCCCGCAAACACCAGCAACAGAACCAATGCTGCCCAAAAAAGCTAAGTCTCCACTAAAAAGATCTCAAAGTACAGAACACGTCCTCAGAATTAATAATGGTAAAGTTGACGACAATGATATTGCAAGACTGACACTGTCCCAGCCTGCCTTAAACAAACCTCATGAACAAAAGCCGCCTCCCTCAAGGCAAGGCAGTGGGATCATGCAACGGCCGGACGTTTTGTATCAAGGCAGTATGACAAGTCTAGCCAGATTCAGATCAACGTCACCTGAAAGAGTATTCACCGCCTTCAGCACGAAAGAAGAACCAGAGGTGAAATGTGGCTGGTTGCCTTGCTCAACAGAATTCAAAGCAGCGCTCGGAGAAATGCTCGATATGACACTCCTCGTGGACCCAATATTTCTTTTGTTCGCTGCATCGAACTTTTTAACCAGTATCGGTTTTTATATACCGTATGTTTACACTGTACCAATGAGCGAATCACTAGGAATAGAGAATCCACCATACCTTATTTCCATAATTGGGGGATCAAACTTGGTGGGGAGGATAATTCTTGGTTACATAAGTGATAAGCCGTGGGTAAACCGCTTGCTGGCTTATAATGTGTGCCTTACAATCGCAGGCGTTGGTATGTATATCGAATTGATATTCTTTAATAACCAAGGCTTTGATTGTATTCAAATGGGTATAATTATTGAATACTATATTGTTTTCAGGTACGGCAATGGCCATGGCCTGCTGGGAGTTCTGGGGTCTCGCTTTATACGCTACGACATTTGGCTTTTGCATCGGCGCCTATGTCGGGCTGACCTCAGTCGTTCTTGTGGATCTATTAGGTATTGAGAAGCTCACAAATGCATTTGGACTTCTCCTACTATTCCAAGGAATTGCTTCTCTAATAGGACCACCATTTGCAGGTAAACTATCTACCGATTTAGCAACAGTAAGTTCCATCCGCTTCAAATAAATATACAATTGTTATTTTGTGTCCTGCAGGGTGGTTGTACGACACACTTAACTCGTACGCGCCAGGCTTCTACGTGGCAGGCGGTACGATATCGCTGAGCGGGCTGATTCTGTTCTTCATCCCCGTGATCGAAAGGAGGCAGCAGAGGGCGTGGGAGAACACGGCGCTGGAGCAGATATAGCAGGACGGTGTGGGGGGTGCGCGGGGTGAGGGGGGTGGAGGGGCGCGAGCCTGCCCCGTCATCGTGCTGTGCAGCCCCTCCACGCGCAGCGCCTCCAGCGCCGACACCTACAGCAACAGGGTATACAAATCTACAATAATAGAGGAGAATAATTATTATGTTAGTGATGAAGAAGATGACTTTGTAAATATCTCGGCGATGGATGAATGCGACGAGCGCTTCGATGAAGACTATCGAACCCATTCCAGAGGACGTGTTGTGTGTGCGTGCGAGATGTGTAAAGTTTAAGAAAAAAGGTGCAATATAAATCTATATACTTTCATCTATATATCCATTCGATTAATTTAAACATTTATAATAATATGAAGTGCCGCTATAATAAGTATCTACGTTTCCTATTAATACAACCATAGATGTAAGTAGTTTTATGTAGTAAGGTGAACTATAATAAAATATATCTATGTATAATGCAAACACTTATTATATTGATAGGTTTAATGTAAAAAGTACATAGTAGTCCTTATTTTCGAGAAAAAAGAAGAGCGGACACGTAAAATTTAACTTGGCTGTTATTTGTCACAATCAATGGTCAGTGAAATACACTATCTTTGAGAAGTATCAACTAGTCGTGCTGTATTGTGTGCGTGTAATTTTACTCCATTATATAATGGCCTTACTGTGGACCAATCGTGGGTAGAATGTAACGTCATCAAAAGTACCTAGTAACGGCATATTGTGCTTTTTGTAAATTTAGAAATAAATAATCAAATACATACTACGGCGGCTATTTCATTTTCTTGATAAGCTACTGTAATTTTCTTTTAAGTAGCAATATTTTTCCACGTTGTGTTCAGTAGTATATAATTTGTCGATTAGGACTTAGGTTCAATTCGGTTTCTTCCTCCTCTAAAATATACATGTAATGTACATTTCGACTGAATTAGATAACCATACAATGTATCGTACTATGTAACTGGACTGCGCTGATATTCTTCGTACAAATCTTTTTCTCTTTGTATTATATTGTTGGCAATCTTGTAATCGTATGTAATACGGTTTCAAACATTATTTAATGTTACTATTATGTATACTATACATAAATATCTAAAATTATAATATATTTAAACTGTATGTGTCTTTTATATTTATATATCCTGAACCTGCTAGTAAATAATTCATATTTAAACGATTAATTATCTATTTCTGAATGCACTCTTGCACCGCTGCACACATTAAGGAAATTTGTAATAGAAACATTAGTCACGTGTTCAATAAGACCTTCACAGTCGGACCATAAATAAAACCTATGCGGTAAATGTGCCATGGTATACAGGGGTAAACAACCTCATCACGAAGCCATCAACCAAGCATTCTGTACATCAAACGAAGCAACTTTACGCGAAAATTATTGCTGGGAGACGACTTTTTGGGATAAAAATCATGTTTTGTGGTAGAACTTCATGTAACGCACTCAAAACATTGTGCTGAGGGATGGATTGAATAGTACGGAGGTCGTGGAGGTGTTTAAAGTAAAAATCTTACATTTAAAACTTGTATTTAAAAAAACTTGTCAAAAAGTTTGAACTTTGACCCCAATATCTACGTAACTAGAAGGTTCCCACGTATAGTGTAGAACAAAAAAAATATCGCAATGACGGGGAGAACAAGTGCCTTTCGGCTTCGTTAAGAGTCTTTTACACCCTTTATACCGCATAAAGGATGTAAAAAACCAAAGGCACTTGTTTTCTCCGTCATTGCAATCATTTTTTTGTTCTACACCAAACCTGGGAACCTTCTAGTTACGGAGATATTGGGGGTCAAAGTTCCTACTTTTTGACAAGTTTTTAATGTAAGATTTTTACACCTCCACAGCCCCCGTCCTTTTCAATCCATCCATCAGCACAATGTTTTGAGTGTGTTACATTGAGTTCTACCATTAAACATGATTTTTCACCCCAAAAAAAAGTCGTTTCCCAGCAATCATTTTTGCGTAAAGTTACTTCGTTTGATGTACAGAATGCTTGGTTGACGGCTTCGTGATGAGGTTGTTTACACCCTTTATATGGACGTGCTTACATGATTTGATGGCTATACGATTGAATATGAGTAATGTTATCTTTTAGTAAGTAGAAGTAAGTACAAACCGGCCTAAAATTCGAATGTATTATAGTACTTACCTAGTAAACGGTTACATGCTTCAACTAACGTTTGAATAGAGGTGAAAATTTTACTTATTACTTTTAGCTAAAACAATATTGGTCCAGTTTTTATTTTTCATAGAAAACCAGATTAGACACAACCTAGACCAAATATCATTGACCTAGACCAAAATCTCTACACTTAGACACCTGCCGTGACTCGACAGGTGATAACTAAACAGCATCCATATATCCAGTCCAGAAGCAGCCACCATGTCTGATTTTATCATGAAGTAGCATCAGTTTTTCAGAGAAAATTAATGTTTTGAGAAAAAGCAATGACCTGGTATCAAAAACATTCTTAGTATTTCAGTCAATTAAAAAGGGATAAGAACAAAAAGACCCATAAGCAATAACAGCAATTTATTGGGGCAAACAAGCTAAGTACTTGGTGTATATTGGCATTAAGTGAAGTTCTCGGTATGTAGATATATCAATTTACAGGCATTAAAATCTGAGTTTTTAATAAACCACAAATAAATACAAATGTAGAGTAGTATCATATCCTGCTGCGAGTACAGAAACTTAATCTTTCTTGTTATCATTTTCGTCTTCACGTCCCGCCACGCCGGCGCACATATTGAACAATTTCCCGCGCACACGTTCGTCAACCAGAAACAGTGCTACTGCTGTCACCGCAGGCGCCACCTGTAAACAAAGGTAAGTCAACTCAAAAACGTGCATATTCTCTATTAGGGAATATGTATAGTATTTTTTCTTTATTTAAATCAATAAAATACAGTACCATCAACCCAAAAAAAGTATTAAAAGTTAAATTCAACCACTTCTTGTCGCACAAAAATAATATTAAACTCCTGCAATTTTCTACGACAATTCAAACGTCCGTAGGCTTTCGGCTTTCGCGGCCACGATGTGACGTCATTATCCGCAATCTGCCTTGTTTACATCTTATTTTTTTTGGCCTTAATAAAATAATTTTACTAATTGTATGTGCTTTATTTAAGTAAAAATTGCAATAACTGTATTATAATAAAATTTTACTGAAACTTTAAGCGCAAATAAAAGTGTTTTTTTGACACAATGAACTTTGATGTCAATAACGGTGTTATCGAGGACGATGCGTTTTGAGAGTGCGTCCCGTTTCGGCAAAAACATGCTACATAAAACAGTAAATTGTAAAATAAGTGATGTATTAGAAATTTAAACAAGTATACCACAATGTTTTTATGCTCCAATACAAGGCATTTTTCATAAATAAAAAGAGTTTTGTATTTCATGCATGTTCCCTTAAGCTATCACTGCAAAGTTCTAGGTAACGAAATCTATTGTTTAATTAGATCGTAATATCAAGCAGACTTAGGTGTGGCTGAATATGGAACTCTTAACAGAATAGATACCCTGAAAATATTACTGAAAAACCACTAAGTCTAAACAATCAGGTTATGTGATTTGTGATCGCAACTGATCACTGATCATTATTTTAATAAGAACCTTAAAATCCTGTGATCACACATGTAATATAGGGGAAAAAATCGATGGGTTTGCGATTTGCGATCTACATTCCTTTGATGAATTTTATTTTGCTGAATGAAGAAGTACAGAAGTTAGTCAATATACAGACTATGCAGTCAGAAATTTAAAAGAAAAAAGTTGGCAAGAAACACATGTACCTACCTATGTATAAAAAACCGGCTAAGTGCAAGACAGACTCGCGCTTGTACGGATCCGTAGTTTTTTTTTAGAAATACACTTTCTGTGATTTCAACTGTCTACCTATTACGAATCATCGGATACAGCCCGCTGACAGACTGAAAGACGGACGGACGAACAGCAGAGGCTTAGTAACAGGGTTGGTTACAAAATAGTTTTCTCTACAAGATAAACTTGTTCAAATTGACACATCCAAAAATCAGAAGTCAGATTAAGAATTATTAACATCCTCACACAGATTTATCATTTACAATCAAAGCGTCTAAAGAATGATAGGGATTTATTTAGCAGAATCCATCTTAATCGCGCCGTGAGTCACAGATGAATTGGCGTCTCATGAGTTGTGGCCGCTGCACCATTACGCAACCACGTCACTCTTCATAAATACTTACGTAACGTTCGAGACGTAGGTACAGTCACGAGCACTAATATGTAAACACCTAGCAAACAACAAAAGCGGTTTTCTCGTGAAATAGCCATTTCTACTTTGAGATAAGATCTAAGTATTTCGTAATAATATGGCTTCCTAAATACTATATTCGTGAAATCAATATAGTAGGAGAAAATCCCAATTAATTAATATTAGAGCTTGGACTGTACACACTTACTATTCGATGCATCATTCACTAGGCGTGGGTTACACGAGTCCGTAATTATAGCGACTGTTTCACACTCTCTAATTATTTCAGATCGTAATTAACCTAAGTATGTCTTCTATCTCATGTTGAGTCTGAAAGTGGATGGCTATAAGAGTAGAGGAAGACCAAAGAAACGATGGATGGATTCTGTGAAGCATGATATGACTAGAAAGGAGGTGTCGAGCGGGTCTCCCACGACTCGGATGCAAGAGCATAACAGTACAATTTCTGGTGGTCAATAACTAAAAAAAAAAAAATTTTGATTCTAATTTCAAGATACAATGGGGATTAATTTTGGTGATCATTTACTAATTTTGGCAATCAAAATTGTTTTTTTTGCCGATACATTTGACTAAATCTGGTGGTTCGTTAATTGTATGCCTTATTATATTAGCTGTTATTTCTCAGTAACAGTCCCGAGTCTGAAATTGCACTATAGGTTGATGGTAATCATCATCATCTTAGCCGAAAGACGTCCACTGCTGGACATGGGCCTCCCCCAAAGGGGGGTTTTGCCATAATCGCCACGCGGGTTGGCGATCGCAGTGCGGTTGTTACAAAAGCACAAAGAACGCTGCTGCCCATTCTCTGGTACGTCCCTTAGTCGCCTCTTACGACACCCACGGGAAGATATGGGATGGTGCTATTCTTTGCGTCCGACACCATACAGAACCGTCCCTGATGGTAATACTACTCCTTAAAACATGAGACTTAAACATAACCTGAAAAATATCGAACTACTATATGGCACACCTCTGGTTAACCCGTTTATAGGCATCCAGTTATTTTTCTGATATTCTGTTAGCTGTTATCTCAGAGTTCCCATGTTTTTTTAACCTTCTTATAGTCTTCCACATTCATCTTAACTCTTTTCTTATTATACATGTGACGTCTACAATAATACTTAGGTACTATTACATTGGTAAGCCTTACCCAATGTATCCACATGGCCCACATGATGTAGGCTGCTGAGGGCAGAGGCTGTATATCCACATACATCAACTGTGACATCACCACGCTTCCTCTGATCAGGGCGATGGGTGTCCAGCAGAGTAGGTTCACCATCGTTATGACTGTTACACTCTGGAATAACGTAAACAGATTATTTTCTCCCACCTATCACAAAGCAGCGTGCAGCATGCTTTCAGTCTCTTAACTGTGTGGCAAAGAATTTAGGAACGTATAGACATGAAATTCATAAAATATTAGGTCTTCCGATTCTCGATCTACAAATTTCTTTCCACAGAGCATATTTTTATGCAATGGTAAAGTAAAAGAATCTTTTAAACTCACCCGAGTAAAATTCTGGTTCCTCATAGAACAAGGCAATTTTCTCTCCAACATACGCGCCCAAATAAGCATCATTGTCCTGAAAAATGTTACATATTTTCATACAATTCTAGCTTCATGTTTAATCCGTTTCCTTTGTCTACAGAAATTGGGTCAACTTCAACTGAGCACAATTAAAATTGTATCGTTGTTGATAGCTTCTGCTCGGTAGGCACTAATTACGTGCCACTATGAATCGAAGCTGTCTAAGTGTCTACTCCTAATGTGAATTGATATTTAATTGACGTGACTAATTTGCATTAGGCACCAGTTAAGCCTCTCTGATGTAGTTTAGTTAGTTAACACTAGTCTTCTTAATCCAAACGCAAATTGGTTTGATTAATTAATAACGATTGATATTAATATTGACCTACTATTGAACATAATTGATTGGATCATAATAAGCTTTTTTTTTTTTTTTTAGGTGGGACCACTCGCAGACACAACACGTTAAGGTTGTCAAACTGCTTTACCGGACTATCCTGTGGTGGCCAAAAATTACTTTAAGGCCCCCAGCCAGGGCTTACAAACTATGGATTTTCATTAAATGAGCGACACTAAAGGCACCCCCTGTGGGGTTCGGGCCTCGGCTTAGTGTGTCATTGAGGGAGGGTAGCAAGGGTGGCTGGGTCGGATTATTATTTGGGGAATTTAAAGCTACATGCTCAGCGGCGCGGGCTGGCTCGTCGAGCAAGGGTCGGTCGGTGTTCATCATAATAAGCTTTTAAAAAGAAACTATTTATACTTACATGACGATAGCAGGCTTGACGCTTCGAAGAATAAAAATGGCCATGATGATGTTCCTCTGCCAAGTCTCTGGTAACACCATGTCGAAGGTGCACGACGTGCATTGGAAATCCAACCCATACTTTCCAACTCCAAATAAAGGAGGAATAGAGTAGAGGGAAGAAAAGAACACACAAAGACAAACATACAAGTAGTAGTGGTTCTTTCGTATCTGCCAACCTTGAAAAGTATGAAGCAAGCATAATTTAGTCTGATAATAAACATACAACAGCATTAAATAAAGATTCACTTACCGTTAGTAACGTATTTTGCAACTACATATCTTTCAATACAGACGTGAGTTAGGCATTCGACCTCGAACACTGCCAAAAACGTCTCCAAGAAAGCATAAAGTTCACAAGAGAATGTTTCAAATCCGTACAAACTGAAAGGTCAGTACACTTACAGCCATTTTAAGATTAACAAAGAATCACAGTCCAGATTAAAAATACTTTAATGATGAAACATTAAAGAATAAAAAGCATTGACCTTGTGTGAACATGATAACAAAAGAAAACAAGCAATGTTGCAATATGAATGAACCCAGACACAAGAGTTTGTAATACTAGTAATGTAAAAGCAAATTAATCAGATGCGTACTAATTTGCATTTTTACTGCACAGGCTTCAGAGGGACCTTCACAATCTAAATGTATCACAAGGACTACATGAATAAACAAAAGGTATTTCAATGCAAATAAAATGTTCCCTTCCAACTCACGTTTCAATGTATTTGACAAGCGGCAGGAGCAAAAACATCGGCACAATACGTCTGATACACGCTACCATGGTATAATTAGCCAGGTTACGATAACTGTCATCAAAACGAAGGTTTGAAAACAGGAGAGTTACACTTAACCATAAACTGAATATGACTGACAACAGGCCTGAAACGATAAGACATGGACTTAGGTATACTTTAACGAAAATAAAGAAATCTTCAATATCAAAACGGACAAACACGGAAGCAACGGGCTATACTCCTGATAAGATTGAATTACCTGTTACAAAGAAGCCTTGTTGCATAACGATTTTCTCATCATTAATAAATACTTCCTTCCAAACACAAATGTCTTCGTAATTCTCACTATATTTAACCAATGTCATCTTTAAACACTGGTCACACAAACAAATTATGTCAGTTATCAGAAATCGTGAAGTATAAGTAGTTGAATTTTTTTTGAGAATTCAGCTGTCTCCAGATTTACAATGGAGGTAAAAAATGTCAATGTTAGGTGCAATATACGAGTCTAAAAGACGTGTGGCGGGAGTCGTTACGATCCTGATGTATGCGAAACCTGAATCTCATGTTGCATCTTGAATCTTCAACTGCTACACCAGTTATTTCATGCTCCGCCTCACCTATTGTTTTACTACAAGTACTTAGAAGAATAGTAAGTGAGTGTACAACTGTGCAAACGACAACGCAGTTAAATGTTGGAGTTTTAAACACAAGTAGATCTGTTTACTTAACTTTTATTATAAGCGTAGGGATATACATTTCAAATGTGTACAAAATTCTTTTATAGCATCATGAACTACCGCTGATCTTTTCTTGGGATCATTCATTCGGACGGCATCATTGGAAATACCTCCGGTACCCCGAGGACTTGGAGAACATGCTAGGACTCCCCGCCACCTTGCTAAGCTCTGTTGTACCGCTTGGCGCGTTCTGGTTGAAGCAGGGCATAATGTCTGCGCATGCGTCCAAGAAGTGCAGCGCGGAGTCTCTCGTCACCGGCAATAAAACATAGAACTGGAACACTTGTTGCTGCCTGCAAAATAAGAAAAGGTTAAATCAATAAGAATAATATAGAACAAGTTTCCTAACGAAAACAATATGATAGGCATGTTATTCGTACCTCTGAAGCAATGGGTGCAATTACCGCCAAAGCAGGTGGTACATGTGGTCTGTATCCATATATTAGTAATGGCAGCCACTGCCAACCAACCAAAATGGCAGACGGTATCCATAATGCTAACGTAGCTACACACACGGCGTGGATACTCTGGAAATTACATCAATTAGATAACTCTAAAGGGCAATACGGTACGTTAATTACACAGGCTAATTATAACTTCTCTACATATCTACCTACGAGTTCGTATGTGGAAAGATTTTCTATGAAATGTCATGGAGATTCTGAGGCTAAGAATACAAATTCTTTGGAACAAAATATCAAAATTAATATTAACTTTACTACCCTGAATCATCGGAGTACCATATTTCATCATTGCACCATCATTCTCCTGGCCTTATCCCAATTTATTTGGGTCGGTGCAGCATGTCTTGAGGAGGACCTTATTTCTCAATACAAAATATTTAGGACTTCTAATTTATTGTTTATCGATAACATTATAAGAAATCAACTAGAATGTCATCGAAATCAAATCAGAAACAGCGTAAAATCTTCACCTGTGTCAGCCGCGTTTGTTCCTTTTGTTGTTCGCCTTTGTAGAATATTCTTTCCAATCGAACTGCCTTTCCCATATAGTAGAATCTGTCAACAATACTAGATCCGGTTAAATCATCTCATGTGATGCTATTCATTGTGTACAAGGTATTTAAACAATATCCACTTACATAGCAATGACCGGTATCACTCCACATACAATGATGTAAGGAATGCTAAATCCGATGTGTTTAGCTCCAGAAGATAATGACGGCCAGAGGAACGTACAAGATGTTCCCGTAGAATCGCAGGAATATTTCCCATAACCAAACAGTGGAGGGGTGGCGAATATTACTGAATTAGACCAACTGAGGCCAACCAGTGACCAATAGAATCTCGTGTAAAGTGATCTCTCTGAAATATGAACAACCATTAATCGCATCAGAAACAGCTGTGAGAAGCACATTACATTATATTCAATTTGCATGTACATACCACGTCTGTAGTACTTTGCTAATAAATATCGCTCCAAAACTGCCACAAATAAAGCAGTCATTTGAAAGACACCAAAGAATTGATTCAGAAATGCAAATAGTTGACAGCACGAAGGACCAAAGAGCCATCTATAACAATATTCATTTTTTAGTGGTCTTACATAATGGATTAGCCTTCAAAATCATTATCATTCTCCTGTCATTATACCAAATTATTCGTGGTCGGCGCAGGATGTCTTCTTCTTCCATACTTCTCTATTACTCGTCATCTCAGTCACCTCCTTTCTAGTAATATCCTCCGTCACACAGTTCATTTATCGTTAATTTGGTCTTCCACTACTCTTAGTTAACTCTTAATTAGTTTTCAGGATAATATTCTTTTAATTGTAAAACGTACATATAGAATATTTACCTTTTTGCTACAGCTGATGATCCCGCAAATGGAAATCCAACGAGATTTCGGCCAAGTGACGCTGTGCACAAATTAAGTACCAGAATATGACTCCTAAACACGAGCAGGTGACTGTGGATGAATGTGGCAAAAAGCCAACCGTTGAGCAGCACCCCGAACACACCTATTGAATTATGACCCACATTAACATAATATAATGCAAATACACACTGCTCAAAATTTATGAATTCGTGACTTGTTTAACGTACTGAGTTATGATTTGGACGGCAATTGAACTAATTAATTAGTAACTAACCGAATATAAAAAGGCAAGCTCCCAACAGCAGTTTGTAAGAACCATCGAAATAATACCACGGACACTCATCTTCGAGATCCTCAAACAAGGTTTGCATATCTGAGGAACAACCACTTGCTGTAATCACTGCGCGTCAGGCACCGTGGAAGATGTTCGGGAGATGATATTGATATTTATTGGGCATTTAGATTACTTTTTCATAAATACAAACGTCCACGTAGTTGAAGTGGTTACAGAGACTGGTCAGGTTGTCGAACCACCGCGTAGGGACTCGCTACAACAAAGGGAGTGGATCGGGTGACATTCTCTGACGCCACTTTGTGCGCGCCATCGAGGGCGTGAACGTGCCGTGTGTCCTGCTACCGTGAACAAGCTGAAGTATCTCGAGAGTCATGAGCTCATGGCAATAAGTTGCTTGGCTATGTTTTCAATAACTTACTTTCATACGCACATTTTCATCAACTTTATGACGTGTTTGCAAAGATGTTGCTCATGTTAACAAAGAGTGTTTGCCTTTGATATCATTACCTACCTAAGTATTATATGTACCTACATAGGACATGTATTGGTCATCTTCTGTTTTATTTTCTTAGCTATCTCATAAACTACTGCAATCAAAGATTTATGTATTATATTGTCATCCATCATTAAGATCGTAAAACAGAATGAAGATCGCACCCGGTGTTTTATGTTACTTGTTCAAAATTAATTTTGTTCAATAAAAAATACCTGTTACACTCTTGGCAACATTATATATTTTTTTAGACGTTAATGTTCCACTGCTGGGCAAGGGCCTTCTTCTTCTAAGAACTCTTTTCGTGCGCCACCTTGAACCAGCCATGGGTTCCTGAGGGTGGACGTCGCCGCCGAAGCTGGCCCAGAAAAGAGGTGGCGAGATGACCTGGACGCGCACTGCGATGGCTGGTTCGAGGCGGTACACGAAGCAAAGAGTAAATTATCATTACGAAGACAAAATACTTAAATTACCAAAATAAAACCTCTAGTTTATGGACCATTTATGGAGGAATAAAGATCATTACTATTAAAAAATATAGTTTTCGACGGATAGACTAATACAATAGAATTTCAACACACCTACACATACATAAAATGTTTATTACTGTTTCTTCAAGATTTACAGACACTAATAACTGTACTTAAATCTAAATAAAGCTCAATGTTTATTTATGAAAACATATGTCCACCAAATGTATCTATTAATTTAAAACTAAGTAATTTAATTGTAGTTTGTCACTAGACCAATTAAATTAACCCACTAGCTAGACAAATGTCCCGGTAACAATGATACGCCATCACAGATGTTTCGTATATATTTAACCGGAGCACTGAGCTGTTAATATATTTCATTTTACACTGATTTTTAAAAATAGTAATCAACCCGGCCTATATTTATATCATAGACACATGAATTCTTCCCAGATGTCACGTCCTCGTCTTTCACGCACTTAGGACAAGCTCAGGTAACCGCTGAGTCGCGCGTTACGAGAACGTCGAGCGACGCACACAACTCGTACGTAAATTACCTGATAATCTATACGTTATTGGCAACGCCCGTGAGGAATACGTCAGGTCCGTATACGTACTCCACGCAGTCGGCACACTTCTATCGGACTCAGTTAATTGCGGAGAAGATCGCGGACGTTTTTGGCGATGTTATACTTATAACCGATCATTGTCTAGCTGTTATCAAACTCGCTGATTTGTATATTCGCATTGAGCGCGCAGTGCAGTGCCGTCATCGGACGGGTCGCGGCAGGATGTTGTCGTTGGAGCAATTGTCGCAAATGGTGAAGGAACACCTCGGTCTGAGCGACTATATCGACGGCATACAATATTCGTGTAAATGGATTATCAACGAGTCGCCCTTAGGTGGCCGTGGCTTAATCGCCACCGAAGACATAATGCCTGGAGAAGTTCTGTTTGTTGACCGGCCTCTCATCTACGGCCCGCGAGCTGGAACCGCCGTAGAACAAGGATGTACGGTATGCGGCAACCTAGACAGTGATACTTTTTATAAGTGTTCAAAGTGTTCATTGTTGTTGTGCTCAGGACAGTGTCAGAGTACAAACGTTCATTTTAACGACTGTGGTATTATGTCGCGCTGGAACGTCAACACGCCCGACGAGGAAATTGATGCCAATGTACTGTCTCGCGCATTAACTCCTGTTAGGGCTCTGCTGTTAAATAACGACCAAAGGATATTCTTGGCTTCCCTGCAGGCACACACTCTACCTCAACATGGAATTGAAATTCGGAACTTGAAGCAATATTACAAGATACCAGAAGAAGACGAGCAGATGATGCTGTTAGCTTGTTGTGCTCTAGATACTAATGCATATCAAATTGCAACACCGTACGGTAAAAAGGAAATGAGCATGCGTGGATTGTATCCTGTGTCAGGATTGATGAATCACAACTGTGTACCAAATACGAGATACTACTTCAACAGTGACCTACAGATGACAGTAAAAGCTGTGAAGCCAATACGAGCGGGAACAGAGATATTCTCTTGTTACTCTGGAATTTTATGGGGAACACCGGCTCGCCGGACCCACCTGTATAAAACAAAACATTTCCTGTGTAAATGTGATCGTTGTTCCGACCCCACTGAGCGAGGGACCCTTCTCGGTGCTCTGAAATGCTTCTCGACACAGTGTTCAGGATATTTACTTCCTATAGACTCTTTGAAGTCCTCAAGTGCTTGGCGGTGTTTACAGTGTAACATGCGAGTCCCCGACGAAAACGTCCGTGCTATACAGGGGGCCCTCGGAAGTCTCATGGGATCATTAAACTTTGAAAGTGTTCAAGAATTAGAAAGTTTTTTAGTTAATCGAATAACAAAATATGTTCCGAAGACAAATCAAATTGTGATCGACCTACAGTGTCGTTTGATATGGGCGTTCGGAGAGGTTGAAGGATACCGCTGGCACGGTAAGCTACTTTGTCAAAATTATTTTTAACTAACAATATGTTTAGATCTTCTGATGTTTTTCCTAAAATATTTGATTTACAGAATAGAAAAAGAATAAATCATTCGTTTTTAGGTTAAGATCAATCCAAATAATCTGATACAAAGATAGTTTATCGTTATCTCGTCTATGTTTTGGAACACCGTGTTTAGACATTGAAGTATTTACTTCTATGAAAACATAACTGAACTGAAAAATATTTTAGTAACTATGCAGTATTTTATGGGTAATGTGCAAGTTGCGAAACTAATCAATGATCGGGTTAAAGTGACGTCAGAGGCCCTCGATTGTACCTTCAACTGTGTCGATAAAGGCTTGCGGTACTTAGTTTTGCAATAATTATATTCAGCTCAAGTACAGGTAACATTGTGGCTCTCGTTTAGAATGCGTCACTTCCTATAGCACGTCAGACAGTTCTATTAATGGCTGCCAACCTTCTGGCACCTGGTGGAACGTGAAGCTGAACTGCCGATTACCTAATAGTACTACGAGTATGAAGCGCCGCCGCGCGCCGCGCCTAGTAGGTACTTACATTTTATATTATGACTTATACTAACATTAGTTTTTTAAGAACATTGTTACTAACAAAATATGGACATAGTCTGAAATAAATGTTTATAATAATGATAATTAGCATATTTTAAGGTTGATAAAGTTTACGGTTCAGTCAGGGTATATTGAGCAACAGAGCTCTCTACGGTAAGGGTAATTTATTTTTAGACTGTTTTGATTCTGAGACCAATTTAAGTAATCATGGAATACTATAGATAGATAATCGTGTAGCTGCAGATGTTTGCATGAAAATATTTGTACATGATTATGAAGCGGATGAAAATAAACATAGATATTGTCATCCGCTTAGTACCTAACATTTCAATAATTTTATAATAAAACTGTAAAGAGATAAATGGCTTATAATATTAATTAAATCACAAGTAGACAAGTACACTATGTACTTATAAATTCATTCGAATCAGACGGTTCCCATGGCCAGTGGCATAAGAATAGAGGTGCAGTATAACAAGGATTCAACCAATTACATGATAACTACGTCCCGCGACATCTTTATATAATAATTGGGATACCTCTAGCTCTACCTATACTGGTCTTGAGTGCAGCAGTTGCACTGAAATCTTTTGAACTTGACACAAAGGTCGAATTTCACCAATGTTTCACGAATAGCACATCAAAAACCGCGTCCAGTGTGTGTCTGAACATTAGTGACACTGACAGCAGCTCCTTAACGCGGTTTCGATGTGCTATATACCATTGAGTTGTATCGGTGAAATCGGGCTAAAACATCCGTTACTCATTTAAATGATTAATTACCTAATCAGTTAGACATCAATTGCACTGGGGTAGACATTATTGCAAGTTTCTCCAAGTCCACCTTTAAACAAAAACATAACAGTGGCAATAAACTTTTAAAACTTGTGTGAGATAGCCTAACTTGTGACTTATTTTCATCCGAAAGGATTTCCAAAGGTTTCACAGTAAATGCCTACAATATCGTTAGACGTTGAACAGCCAATTATACCATCTATTTACAAATGCTTGCCTTTTAACACCTAAAACAGTGTAGCGGTGTATACCTTTGCTTACTAAACGGGCAGCGGTATAATATTTTCACAACGTTAATTCAATAAACTTTTTCTTATAATTTCTTTCTCTACGTGACCATTGCTACGTGAACATTGCTAAATTATTGGTAAATAAAAAAAAAGCAATAATTTAATCAGCAGCATTGGCACATTGAATGACATGCTTTATTGTACAAACGTAATAGTTTGTACAATAAAGCATGTCATTCAATGTGTCAATAGATGCAATAGGCACCATTAAAGTTAAAAAGAGACTTTACCTTGGCCAGAGACTGAGTTGCCATACAACATGGCAACGCCGCAAGTCTTTTGGATACATTACCAGCTGACAGAGTTGAGGCGGAGTATTTTGAATTTTTGAAGCCCTTTTTTAGTTTTGTTGTTAGTTTATTTTTAATAGTTTTTAATTTTTAAGTTAAAATGGGAACAATAGCGGTTCCTTACGAATTTCATAATTACATTACCACTCGAAAAAATCATCCATAATGTAATTGCACAAAGACTTCCAATTCCACTGCTCTGATTAATAAATACCTCATGTCAGTATTAACCGGTCGCTGCTAGCCAATAAGTAAACATCCTGGTCTTGAATATCTTACTGTTGACGTAAAACAGTGTAGGTAAGTTTCTAATGGTAATTATACGTGAGTATAGACAGTACATCGACCATTCGACCCACTTAATTGAAGCAACGTTTGTGAAAAAACACAGCCATTGAAAATTGTTATTAAAACAGTTTTTTTCGCTGTCATGACATGGGAATGAAAGCAAAAACACAAAGCTGACGCAGCCATTAGTCAAACAGCTCACGCTATCAGATCGCGCAAACGGACGACAAAGGAAATGGTTTGCTGTGCAGTCCTACTTACTGGGAAACTACGTTGATTTTGTGTAAACAAAAAGGAAGTTGAGAAGGCTAAAAAATAAGTTGAATAATAAAATTAATGAACATAATTAATCAGTAACACTCAACATTATATTGGAGTGTTGATGGCATGCTACCATTAGGTATTTTGTTTGAAATCGACCTTAAGCTAACAAACAATTCATTTTACAAACTGCACACTGAAAGCTTTCAAGTAAACAATCCGATTGTTCTCTGGCTACCAATGCGAACGGTTTTTATTGATAGTTAAACATTCCGACTCGGCTTTTAGGTCGCGACGTGCAATAGTAAACTAAACATAAATCGCTAAACCGACGTACATTACGTCAGATTCGGCACGTGAGCTGACTCCATGGAACAGATGAGATTTATTATTTCCAGTGGCTATTTTCATAGCAGGTCATGTACATCGAAGTCGGTAGGCGGCGTCAGTCAGCCGCGGCGCGCTGCTCCACACCATGCCTTCCAGTGCACTACCACTCCAGCGGCAGCCCCGACATGGCGCAACCAGCTGCCGAAGAAATGCCACTGTTGACGGCATACCTAGAAGAAGAGCCTACACAACCCACCTGGACCATCAAACGATCCCACCTCGGAGGAAGAGGATTATTCGCCTCTCAAACAATCAAGAAAGGGACCCTCATCTTCAAGAACAAGCCGCTGGTGGTAGCTCCTCGAGCTGACCGCGCTGGGGACATGTACTGCACCGTCTGTTACCGTGTCAGTGATTCGTGCTACGCTTGTGAACGATGTTCCCTGATGATCTGCTCCGAAGACTGCAAAACATGTGAAGGTCACGACGCAGAATGCAACTTCATTACAAACAATTGGAAGCTAAAGCCTGTTTGCGACGGATATTCAGGATTGCTCCCACGAATGCAGATCTATTTGCGGTTTTTACTTTTACCCAAAGAACACAAGTTACTGCTATCTATCTTACAAAGCTGCACCATTGATACAAAATTCGAAGAGCTTGAAATACTGTGTACGAAGTATGAAATACCAGAGGATCAGATCTCATTCATTAAATTAGTTCAATCTGTTATTAAAATTAACTCCTTCAGGATAGCGAACGATCCACTCGACAGGAAAATACCTTTACGGGGACTGTTCCCATTATCAGCGTTCCTAAATCACAGCTGTGTGCCAAATACTAGAAATGTGTTCAACATCGACTACACTATGGCAGTTTATGCTACGAGGGACATTGATGTCGGGGAAGAGATCCTGACCTGCTACACAGGACTTCTATTGTGTACGCCAGCTAGAAGATGTCAACTTTATAAAACCAAACATTTTTGGTGCAAGTGTGAACGGTGTAAAGATACTACAGAGATGGGAACCAAACTGTCTGCACTGAAATGTTTCAACAAGGAATGTGTGGGGATCCTGCTTCCGACGTCGCCTTTGGACCCAAGAGTGGAGTGGCGTTGTGACAATTGTGCTACTAGAACCCCTCCGGACGAAATATGTACGATTCAGAGCATTTTAGGAAGCTTGGTTGGATCCTTAGACCTGGATGACCAATTCCGCCTAGAAGCGGCTATCCTGGCAAGATTAGCTAACTTTATACCTTACTCCAATCATATTTTCATTGATTTGCGATTGAGGTTAGCGTTGAAAATCGGATTTACAGAAGGACTGAAACTTAACGGTATCTATTGAATTTAAACTTAATTTGCTTTCAATGTAATAAAATAAATAATACCGATTATACATTAAACTAATAACCTGATGTAACAAGAAACGTTGATTAAACAACAAGCACAATTAACATAATACCTAAGTACTATCGTCTCTTAACAAATTAGGTATAGCATTGGTAGGTAATACTGCAACCTTTTCCGTGAGCTGTTTCTTTTACTTGGGTGCTTTGCTAATCATTGCTAATAACATATCCACATATTCACGCACACGGTGCCCACACTACACAGGTCCTGTCACAAAGATCAATCATTCGTTAAAAATCAATTTGTTTTGGATTTAATGAACTAAGATGACACAAAGACTTCTTCTAGCACAAAAATATAGCATCAAAATGATCATCCACATAGGTATATTATAATTAATAAAATATAAATATTTATTCTCAAAATGTGTCGTTCCGCAAGACCGCTGCAATTAACTGTCCTGTGCGAAATTCGGTTATCTTATATCGTAGCCAGCAAGCTTGGCAAGTGTCTTTGCGTATGCAAGCAAGTAGTACACATAAAAGATACGCAATACTCGTAGAGCGGTTTCGCACTACGCCCGATCCGAATCCGATCCGAACACGGTCCGAAGTAGTCGTGGAACTATTTCTATGATAGTTTATGCACTAGATCCGGCTTCCGTCATCCGATTTTGTATTGTAGTGTATTTCACGGGTACGGATCGGACTCGGAACGGACGTAGTGCGAAAACACACAAAAAGTTGCTATTACTGGTCGCGATTTTAAAATTATAAATGCATTTCTCGACCTTCGATAGGTAGTGCCTTCGGGTAATACCAGGAAAGAATTATTCGATGCAGGCTTAGATCGCACCAATAAAATGCCTTTTTACTTTAGCTTAGCAGGGATATTCGTCTATGCTAATATCGCACCTAGAAATAACCTTCTTGCTCTTACTTTGTGGATTATCACAAGACGCTGCCAGGGAGTTTTACCCGGGCCATAATGCAACGTAAATCGCACGTTGCATCCACAAACTGTACTAAGAGATTTAAGAGTGAGACACTGGAGTGACATTTCTATCCTCAGTTTATCAGGTATGTTTACCAAAATACCACTCGAAAATATTTAGGGGGAATCCGGGACCGTGGTCCTGGTCCCGAAAGCCCCCCCCCCCACCCCCCCGACCCGTATAAATAGAACCGTCCAATAAATCTTAAAAATCAAATTTCGAAATAAGCACGAAATATTTATTCGCTAGTATATTTTTTCGCTAGTACCTAATTTATTTTTATCAGAAACAAACCGAATTGAATCGGTGAATCGTTTGTTTTCATCACATGTCAGAATCGTTTTAACGCAAGTAGTAATAGCTTTAACGGTTTCTGTCAATGTAAAAGAAAATCTTTACACCTTATTTTCAATTTCAGTTGGTTTCTGAAGTTCATGCTTATGTAGTACCGGTTTTTCAATCGATATGGTTGTTTGACATCTTATGTCTGTTCCTAAATTACCCTAAGCCCTAGGCTAATAAAAATAAAACATATTAATATGAGTATTAGAGGTCGGTTTTCCCCTTATAAAATTTTCGAAACAAAACCAGTAAAAATGAACCGTAATTTTGATGCCCCAGATGAAGGCTATCTAAAGATTGAAATATCAGCCCAGAAGGCCCAGGAATATAGAGTATTTTAATAAAGGTAGTCTAGTTTTGCTATTTTTCATGACTACGATAAGGACAGGTCACAAAAGAAAAAGTTTTTAATGGCCCGCAGGCAAAGTCGCAGTCGCGGCTAGTTTCAAATATCGTTGCAATAGACAGCTTATAAACCTTTAACCTAGTAATAATAGGTACAATATATTATGACTGAAACCAACTGCGTCTGTCTTATGTTTCTAGGACACGTTGCGGTGTCTACTATGTCAAGGTAACAATATGCATCTCACGTAAATAATTTAGAATAGTCCATTTTTATAACGTGCTAGCGGACGCCACGCGGTTTCACCCGCGTTTTTCCCGTTCCCGTGGGAGTACGGGGATAAAATATAGCCTATGTTACTCAGGGTGAATGTAGCTTTCTAATGGTGAAAGAATCGGCACAGCAGTTTTTGAGTTTATTCATTACAAACATACACACAAAAATACAAATCTTTCCTCTTTATAAAATTATTAGTGTAGTTCTACTTCTAGCGTTCATCAAAATAAATGCAAAACTTATTCAAAATCACATAACATCATGCCTGTTATCCCCGAAGGGTTAGGCAGAGGTCTAGTACAGCCACAATTAGTATAAGTCGCTATAGCCTATACCGGATGACTTTTTTATCATTTTCCAAAAAAAAAATGGGTATATTACGTGAACCGAGTTTCTACTCGGTTCACGTAATATACCCATTTTTTTCTGCTTATGGCATACCTAGTTTATTTTTTTCACGGCTTAGAAAAAAATTGATCTATCATCAAAAAACGCTACAAATTTCAAGTAAACTTTTCATATTAGAACAAAGAGAAATTTAAAAAAAAAAAACTAAGTAGGTATGCCATTTGCTTCTACTCCGTTCACTTATTATACCAATTTTTTTTGGAATGTGATAAAAAAGTCATCGTTTACCTTGGAAAAACCTTCTCCAAGACGTATTTGTAGATACGAACGAGTGTTTCCCAGAATTTGCGAGTCAATGATTTTATTTGTTTTCAGTATGATTCAAGTAAACAGTTCATTATTATTCAAGTGTCAGCTGATACATTCTGTATAGGTAGTACCGCGCTCACTGACGGTCAACCCATTTTCAACCATATAACTCAGAACATAATGGTGAAAAGTGTTCGACCTTCAGTGAGGGCGGTAGTACAAACCCCGACTCGGGGCTGCTAATGAGAAATTCCACATGGAAAAACCCATAACAATCACATTGCTCGACCTGAGAATCGAACCCCCGTGATCAGCAGCAGTAAGTAGGTACGACCTCTAGACCAACGTGGCGGTTATTAATAATCCATTACTAGTTTTAACTTTACTTGTTTGTGTGATGAGCATGGACATTGGTTTCCGAGTCATGGATGAAAAGTATCTATACAATGTAGTATATCAACTATCTGGTGTCCACGACACAAGCCTCGTTGCTTAGTGAGGCACTAGATGGCGCTGTGTGTAATGTCCAGCGATATTTATTTATTTACTTCTTTAATATTGCCATATTGTTACTATCCTACCAGCTGACTAACAGCCATTTTCAATAACTTACTAACAGGCAACGGAAGATTGCTATCTCTGTCTGTTTGACATTTTTAGCTTACGGACGGTTAGAAACAGAACGTCACAGAAAAGCTTTCTTTGATTTTTCTATGAATGAAGTAGGTGACGCGGATAGGATATTTCAAGCTAACTTTGTTTAAAACACCGATACGAACTACGGACGTAGGCATATTAACCTACAGTTACACGTAAGTTATAGAAAACGGCCGTAAGTTATATTTGTTCATCAGATACACGAAACGTAAAAATAATGGCACACTTTACTACGCACTGCACTATATTTTAACCTTTGGAACAATGCCAATATTGTGTTTCAATTCAATTCGAAATTCATTCTGATCCAACCATTGTTTATAAAGACGTAGCAATTAAAGTTCTTTGAATTATCCATTGTATTCTATAGTTGGTTGACTTTTAGTTGTTGTTACATGCACCTTAGAAGTAGAAGACAGACAGACAAATCAGATATACCATATCTGCAGATAGTAGCGAAGCGTGCAAGATTTCTTGCGTGTGCGTACAAAACCAACAACAACAATAACAACAAAAACAAAATCAACTGAAACCAACAATTGAAAAAGATATTATATTTTTAAGTAAGTAAAATCAATACATTTTCAGGAATTTTTTCAAAGTTACTTTCTGTATCTCTGAAAATATAGATAAGTATTTAAAAGTACCTAAAGCTGGCGCTGTAGAAGAAAATCCTGCAATTCATGGTTGTTTAAAGACACGCAGCCGCTTGAACTGTATGAACATTATTAAATTAATTAATTACAAGCAAATCGTGAATTACTTTTCATATTTATGCCTACTTGAAGTCTGGTCAAGATATGACCACTAATTATTAAAAGATTAATGTAGGTATTTACAGTAATTAAAACCATAATTTAAGTCTCAATTAAAATTCTTTAAATAAGGAAAGGTGCTAATTTGTACGTTGATAAAAAGTGTTTAAACAAATGTTATGTCATAATTACATTCTTGTTCAGATCAATTTTCGAGATCTTTTTATAACTAGCTTAAGCTCGCAGGTTCGCCCGTGTTTAAAGGGCAGCAGATAGACAGACAAATACTTTGGTTTATAAATTAAACTAGCTGATGCCCGCGGCTTCGCCCGCCCGCAAATTATATACGAAAACCTTCCTCTTGAATCACTCTATCTATTAAAAAAAACCCGCATCAAAATCCGTTGCGAAGTTTTAAAGATCTATATATATAAGTATACATAAGGGTAGACGCGGCGGGCAACTTTGTTTTATAACATTACTAGCTGCCCGTCCCGGCTTCGCACGGGTGGACTTTTTATTTTTTTCTATTCTATCCTGTCTTTCAAGTTGGATCAAACTGCACACGGTGTGCAAATTTTATTATAATCGGTTAAGTGGTCCTCGCTGGACTCTTAGGAGTCCAGCGAGGACAAACGTTGTGACACGAGATTTATATATATTAAGATGTAGTGTATATATCCATAAACATGTTATGGATTAAAACTATTAGCTTAGTGAATATTCCTTACCGGTATTTTAAACGTAGTAAGAAGAGTATCCGCTTGTCAGCTACTTTTTACCAGTTTGGACCAATTTTGGACAAATTTCGAAAGACAGAAAAGAGGTTTCAGTGATTACGGGCATTTTAATTTCAATGAGTACCTAACCTACTCACACTACTCACTAATTGAATAAGGAACGATAATGTAATCAAGATACGGCAATGAAAATGCAACGCAACTCCAACTCTAAACGCAGCCGTAATATCGCGTTCAAGTAAAAATACGTCACGGATGATGCACATTTAGAGCAGTTAGCACTCCTGCACTGTTATGTATGCTTTGCAAAATAAATACAACTGCGGGCTAAATCGGTAAAAACAGTAAAATTCAACTAGATACACATTCTGGAAGAAAATGGTACTCTGGACGAAATGAGAAACACGCCCTGGCAGATTTACTTTTCCACAGCATTCAAATAATTTTCGTTCCGTAAGTGGAAACGCGTCAAAGCGTCCATACACGTATCAACAGGAAGCACGCGCAGTAATATTTAAGGAATGGCATCTATTTTAAGAGCAACAAGAAGAATTATTGTACATAATTATGTTCCTTTATTTTATTCGCGCAGTTGTAACTGCGTCATTCCGTAAAAGCGAATACGTAAAACTTAAAAGGCTGGTGTCGAATGTAGTTAGTATTGCATTGTGAGTTCAGAGTAACGTGCAGTGTGCGGCATGCGACGAGCACTACGCAACAAGTGAATAAAATCGGGGACGATATTATCGTGAGGGGCAGTAGTACGATTGAACGCCGATTGACATGGGCGCCGCCGCGAGGAACGCTCGTCCTCACGTCGTCACCAGGTGGATCTGTCTACCTGTACCGTTAGTACACACCTCCTCCTATCATTCATACTTCTAACGTCCAATTTATTTTATCCGCTAATCACTGCCAAACATGTGGGAAATATTATTAAAATGTTCTGGCATTGACAATGAACTGCATCTGTACGGTGCGCCAGTGGTTGTGGAGACGACGTCTTGTGCTGTGCATTTGAACAGATGATTTTATTTATGTGGCGTCAGATTAGACATGACAGATATGAGCGCCCTTAAAACTACTACTCAGCATGCGCTCCGTGTCGGACTTGGCGTGGTGCCGTTACACCGATAACGATGAAGGTCTGCACAACTTCTCTTCTGCCAACTATTTCTATTTCTTCGCCAAGTTTTGATGTATTGAGAATCAATTTGTTGGTTCGTTTTTTAGCCAACTGTTAAAATACTTTTAATTATTTAATAACACAGACATATTAATCATGAATTCATCCATTTTTAGAACGATTGGCAAGTTGACATTAAATTTAAGCTTTGAGTTCGTTCGTTTATTATAATAAGAGACTACAAAAAAAATTAATAAACCCGTTGCAGAATTTTCAAACATACAAATGCAGAATGTCTATGTTTCGAAAATTTTATCCAAAAAGCTTGGTCTATACAATATTTTGTCCGCTTTCCGTTTAGCGTCCGATCTTGGATCATTGTCGAGGCATGCCCAAGAAAAATCATGAAATTCTTCAATGCCACGCTCTAGTTCTTGGTAGGTATTACATTGTAGGGTCTCTTGATTTCTCGATTCACTCGATCTAGTTTATGTGATATCTGATATGTATGCATAATGATGTTGGTCTCTGCGTTGGCCTCTGGGGAACACAAGAGTGACGGTTTCACGCTAAAGCTCAATCTTGGGACACATAACAAATAGAATTCGAGTACAAACATCCCAAACACCCAAACTCTGACCAAATACAATCCTCATAAATATTTGTCCCGATGCGTAAATAAAACCCTGTCTGCCCGCTTTAGAAATTCGGTGTTTAGGTGGTTTGGAATTGGTTACCATAGTTTATCACATTAGGGTTTGCATTTACACGGCTTCGGTTCAGTTAGGAAGACAGACGACAAATTAAAAGAATGAAATGCTGAAATAAAATGTTTTGAATATTTTTTTGTCATTATTATTGACTGTTACATAAAGTAGCTACTGTAGTTAGCTATGTTTATCAAACTTTTGCCGCTGACCGTATTTCTGTCATTCCAACCCTACCCTCAAACACAAACAAAAATATGCAAACGCAAATAAACTCTAGTCGCTGGTTTGACTGCTGACCGTAAGTCCTGGGTCCTAGGTCAAGTTGACCGGAATTTTATTTCTTTTACCGGTTTTTAATTAGCGAATTACTTAGTAGGGAAAAGACATTCTGTAGCAGCACATATCTGGCTAAATGTACTTACCTTAATGTAGGTAAACTAATTGCGGTAACTCTGCGTTCAAGTAGTACCTGGACTCATTTTATTGTTAAACATTTCAGAGCTGTCGGAGTCCCGGCTGGCGCTGAAAGAGAGCCTGTGCCGCGGCACTCTGCGCACGGTGGCGGCGCTGGGCGTGGGCGACGCGCACCTGCGAGGCCTGCTGCTGTACCACCTGCACGCCGCCCTGGCAGAGCGCGCGCGCCGCTACCCCGACCTGTATGAGGTAACCACCATCTGCTAATGTTCACCGGGTTGGTTGGTGTCGAGGCTGCTGCTGTACTATCTGCACACAGCGCTGATAGAGCGCGCGCACCGTTACCCCGACCTGAATGAGGTAATCGTCCTCTTCTGCATAACATGAAAGCATAATCACTATCAGCTTGTTTTCTTTACTTAGCGTGTCAATGGTGATTTAGGTATACCCAGAACTTAACTACGTGTTCGATATGGTTACGGTGACCCATTGCGTGTCGCAAATGAGTCTGGGTGTTTGTGTACCTATGTGTGTTTAAATGTTTGTGTATGTAAGTTTAAATGCTTGTAAACGCATCCACGCTTCAGGAGAAATTCCTAGTGTGGGCCAACGTTCTTTAAAGAAAAAAACAATGTGAGCCGTCACGGGACGCCTGGCAGATGTGAAACATCGAAATTATTTTGTACAAGTAATATGCATAAAAGAACAGATTACGACAAGAACTAAAATATTACTATTTTTTCCCTGAAAATGATGACTGTTTATTTAATAATCGTTTATTTAATAATCATTTATTTACATTAATTACACAAAATAAATAAAAACAAATATCTCGATTCACAAAAAGAAAATCCTTAGGCTGGGATCGAACTCAAAGTCACGAGATTGTAACGCAGAGTTGTGCCCCGAGACCAGCTGGCTTGTTGTAAACCGTGGCGAATATGTATATCTTAGGCTGCTTCAACAGGTCGGTAATGTTCGGGATTGTTCGGGCCGGGTTAACAACTTGACAGTTGGCGACGCGTCGCCACGGCATGCGTCATGTTTTGGTTTTACCTGCGCCTCTATATGTTTCACATAAAAAAAAACAATAACTCCAGACTAGAATCGTTAGGCTTAAATTACATAATACAGTGCACTTGATAAGACGCTAAAATTTTTGTTACAGGAGATAAAATCTGAAATCGAGAGCACCATAGAACAAGCCTACATTATTCTCCATGGCGACATATCCGCGCCACCAGACCTCGAGCTGCGGCGCCGGTACCTTGGCCCAGGCTGTGATAAACCCCAAGAAGAACGATTCTTCATCCTCGATGCTTAATAACTAAGTGCTAAAAATGTGATAGATCATTATTTTTATACATTATTTACTTGTTGTTTATCTACTTACTTATATTTTAAAACCTAAGTAAATATGGTTGTTTATAGCTACGTGTTATAATAAAAAGCTAGCCATGAATGGAACTATGAATACAGTGATGTAATATAGGTATTCTTTATGATTATAATATGCTATTATTTATTTTTGGTCCTTACTTGGAGTCCGCGTAACACTGGTCAGTTTCGCTCACTCGTCATTTTATTTAATTTGACAGTTTCGTTGATACTAAGGTATCCATAAAGTTACCCAGCATGTACCTACATATTAGGTCGACCTAGACCTACTTACCTACCGTGTATATACGAAGTTTTAAACAAAACTTAGAACTTAACTCCTCAGATAATTTAAAGTTAATGTTTAAATTACACATTTGTGGCTATATATAATTACAAAAATAAAAACTAAAAGTAAGAACCTCCATATATACAACGACGTCAATAAGCGTCAAAGTACTCCTCCGTATCGCTGTCACTCGGAAACGTACCCAGAAGACTGGCAGCATTGCCACGTTGAAAGGCAATGCTAATTCTTTGGCCAAAGAAAAAGCCAGCCCTCTGGTCACGCGAAGTGTCGACCAGTCTTACCTACCTACTTAAATTCGAAAAAAAATAAAAGTGATTAAGCATTTTTTTTCTGCATTGGAATGGAAGAAAAAACTTTATAAAAGTTTAACGTTTAACAACGTAGTGTAAACTTCAGATAGGTACATTTTTACAATATTGCCCCGAAATGTTTTAAGCTTGCTCATTAGCTTGAAACATTTAAAAATCATTCTTCCTCCAATTAGGTACCCTACCTGGGACTCGTCCTTGATAGTTGGTGGGACTTTGTGCCGTACTTTCAGCAGCTGGCACCCCGGTTGATGGGCACCGCGAACTCAATCTCGTGGCTAGGCTAGTGCCTAATCTGGGGGGATCCAATTCCTCCTGCAGAAGATTCTATATTGGGATCGTACGGTCCATAGCGCTCTACGGAGGGCCAGTATGGGCGGACAACCTGGCAACCTAAATACCATAATTCTGATAATTCAGCGATGAACCCAGACAGCGATGGCCGTCAGGGTGATGAGAATAAATCAAACGGTCTCCTTTAAGGCGGCAAGCTTTTTGGCCGGATCACCACCCTGAGATCTTGACGTTATAGGCCTTGCACAGAGCGAGCACCTGATGCGTCATCATGAAGTCGAGTTGTACAGGGCTGTGCTCCACCAGGTCCTAGTGGTGGAATGACAAGCTCGCGCAACGAAACACAGTGCACACCAATTTTACGGCGATAAGATCCATGACGAAGAAGTGGCTTTTAAGAGACGGCATGGCGCCCTTATTTTCCGTCTGACACAAGTACTCTCCGGGCATGCGTTCTTCGAAAATCATCTGTGCCTGTGCAGATCGGGAACCGACACCCTGTTCACTACTGTGGAGACAGCTCCGAAGTCAACACCTTGTATTATGTATGGTCAACACAGAGCTAAAAGTTATTTGCTATCATCTATGAGCCAGGAACGTGTGTCAAATCTCGCAATCTTAGCGATAGAAAATCGAATAGCACATGAAATAAATTATGACAAGGCCTTAAATTTGTTTAGATAAAAGTAAAATTGTAATTTCAATTTGAAATACCTACAATACAATAATAATCTATCTACGAGTAACTCGTTTTGTTTAAAAGCACAGGGTAGGTGCTTTCTTATCAACAATATACCGGATGACTTTTTTATCACTTTCCAAAAATAATGGGTATATCACAATGATATTCTAACAAACAGATACCTATGTTAAACACCTACAAAACACTGAAAAAAGTGTTCCGCGGGCCAGAGCCAGCTCACATACACGCAGTGACGCAGAACAAAAGGCAAAACAAGCCAATTGGCCCGTTTTCGAGTCTTCACGATTGCGCGCTTACAACATAATTATCTGTGAATATCAGTAGTATATCAGGTGAACGGAGTAGAAGCGTAAGGCATACGTAGTTTTTTTCCACAAGTTAAGAAAAAAATGATCTATCATAAAAAAACGCTACAAATTTCAAGTGAACTTTTCTTTACAACAAAGAAAGAATAATTTTGAAAAAATAATTGAAAAATATCGAATTTCAAATCATACACACGCTTATGATTTGAATTTTGATTTATTTTTTTATTTTATTTTTTCGAAAAAAAAAACTAAGCAGGTAGGTATGCCATTTGCTTCTACTCCGTTCACTAGCCATTTTTTTGGAAAGTGATAATAAGTCACCTGTATGTCCTACCCTACACGTCCACATATGTATATTTGTAAATAAATAGTGTAAACACAAAAAGAGCAGCGCTAGGTAGGTCCTTGTGGCGTTCTATCCTCGAGGCCTATGTTCATCATTAGGAGTCTGATTGCTGAAATAATGATGATGCTATAGGCAAATATATACGGGCCGGGCGTCAATTTCAGTTTTGCCCCGCCTCGAGAAAATTAAAGACCCGGGGCTTGAATTCATGCATAGCGTGTCCGTGGTTTGCAGTGGACAATTACATACATTTTCTTGCAAAGCGAAGCTTAACACACGTCACACGTAGGTAGCCTCTTTGTGCGCAGCGGTGGGTATGCGCCTTAAATATCAAGAAAGCTGTGTATGAGTAGTGTGTGCAAAAATCTTATTGAATAAAACACTTGACTTAAAAGCCTGAGTAGCCAGGTTTCCAGAAGTATTCCCAAATAAAAAGTCTTACGTCAAATTCACAGCTGTCTGCTTGTCGTGGCTTGTCACCACAGACTTGCCACTGACAGTGACTATAAATTTACAAATGTTTTTGTGTTTTCCTGCCCATTCTCTGGTGCTGTCACATAATCTAACAACAAAGTGTAATTTACTTCCAAACAAATGGGTTAGTTTATTGTAATATAGCCCTAGACGCTACAGGAACAATTGGTGTTTTAATGAAATGATCTACTGTTGTTTACAATTCTATTATCTGATAAGAAGTCAATAAATTCTTCGTTCGATAGCAAAAAGAAATTTACCAAGATAATGCCTTATTAAAAGTTGTTTTTTTATCTCCTTTTAAAACAGTATCGGCTTGGTATTGACAAAATCAATACTCATTTAAAAACCGTCAAGCGAAAAAACTTCAATTTCACTGTTTCGTTCAAAATGCCTCACCAGCGTCAGGCCTTGTTACTTTCGTCATCCAATTGTCATGGTTATTCAATCTTGGAGTTTGCTAAAGAAGAAATATGCAATCTCCTCACCAAGTAAGTACATAAATACATTACTATTTCTTTTAATTATTAATCTAATTTGTAAAATATACTTTGAATTATTTCAGAAATAATGTATCTGAGTTAGTTTTCATCCCATATGCTCAGAAGGACTATGATAACTACACTGCTAAAATTAAAGAAGTCATTGAACCATGGGGAATTGCAGTCACAGGTTTACATAGTTATCCTAATGTTATTGAAAGAATTAATTCCTCAAAAGCAATTTTTGTTGGTGGGGGAAATACATTTCTACTTTTAAAAACGTTGTATGAAAAAAATCTAGTTAATTTGATTAAAAGAAAAGTAGATGACGGCAGCCTGGTATACATTGGTAGCAGCGCTGGCACCAATGTAGCAACAAAAAGCATTCACACTACTAATGATATGCCTATAATTTATCCTCCAAGTTTTGAAGCAATTGGTATTGTGCCATTCAACATCAACCCCCATTATATTGACATAATAAGTGAGACACACAAGGGTGAAACAAGGAGCCAGAGAATCTGTGAATATTTGACAATGAGTCATGCCACACCTGTGCTAGGACTACAGGAAGGGTCAATTCTGCATGTTGATGGATATAAATTAACTATCAAAGGAATTTCTGGTGCTGTTCTATTCAAGAAGTAAGTACCTTCCATGCAAATTACAATAACGGCCTAGATATGTAGGTACCAACTGCATTAAAGACCAAAATTGGTTAAATGCAGCTTAATCTTGCAGGTTAATCTTGTCTCTTTCTAGCACTATCACACCAGCAATATCAGTGCCTGCTCAAGACACGATGCTCATGCATCATGTCGCGCAGGGCATCGGATGCGCACGTTGAGTTGTGCATGTGTACGATGCAAGTATGCAAACAGCTCCGAAAGCAGCCTAAGAGCATTTGATGGCGAAATTTTTCCGCTCGGCTTAGCTCGAATTATGCCGACCCGCACGAAATTAACGGAAGTCAAATATATGCAGTAATTGCAACAGGTTGACCTTCTAAATCTTCTGATTATGACATTGTTAATAGGGGTGCAGCGAGCTAATCTGAAACAACATGTTATATTATTTCATTTGTTTTAGGAATGGCGCACCAGTATATTATGCACCAGGTTCCGATGTATCATTTTTGTGTGCACAAGACCAAGAACTTTAGAATTCCAGATTTCTAAAGGAACTTGCAAGACCAAATATAAAACTTGTATTTTTTTGTCAAGTATACTTATTAGTGATCAAATTTGGCAATTATTATAAATAATAAAATATTTTAGATAAAAGAAGTTATATTTGAATTAATACAGGAACACAAATAATATGTCAATGCCTTGAAACACTATGCACTTATCCTATATTATCCAAGTCTGGTCCTAATTGGAGTAGTTCATAAAACATATGACTGATTCACTTTATCAACTGTTTCAAGTAAGTATACCACAGAACCACATAAAAATCCACAATTTTCACTACTAGCTGTAAATAAGAGCTTTATATCCATTCCACCAGTTTTTTTTTTTTACTAAAGATTTTAAATGATCACTTTTTTACAAACAGCATTGTGTCTGAATATTGCACTTAAAGTTTCTTGTGTAGTCTAAGTTCTGGCTAGCCAGATTTAGAGTCTATGTCAGCCAGTAACTGGAGCATGCAGTAACAGAGATCTAGCTGCATGAAACAAAGAGGCTTGTGGAGTCACACGTGACTGGCCAGTTCTTTCTGCTGTAGGTAAATGACATAGGTATCTCCTTAAAGCCAGATCTCGTCGTGCACTCAACCCACGAGTTATTTCACAACCAGAGCCAAATAATACAGCACGCTGTCGTTTTCTCTTTTCTACAGCCACCTAAAAGAATGAAATAAAAACATCAGTTCGAATTCCTTAAAACATTACATCTCTGTTAGCTTAATGGGGATACAGGCAAAGATAATCTAACATGGCACCACCATAGCTGGTCTCAATCTGACCAATGAGGTTAAGCTATTTTGAAATATAAAATGACATTACCACATTTTCAACCAATGACGATGTTTTGAACCAGCTATGCTAGTGCCATTAGTTCCAGTTTCCTTCCCCATTGCATGAATATTACCTGAATGGCAGCAACTGGATGCAACGTTGAAACATCAGCTACAGATTCAATTTTAGCATCATTTTCATGTGTACCATTTTGTTCCACCTTATCTATCTGGTCAGAATTATCTAATGAGGTAACTTGTTTTTTCTTATCTAACTGCAAGCTTTCAGCATTTTTCTGTAATACATCTTGTACGATTTCCGCCCCCGCCATATGTAGCGAAAGCCCAAGACGCGCGAGAACTCGCTCGGGTCTCCAGCGATCACGGGCGCCGCCGGAAGAGACGCTAGTCTGTTCACGTCGACGGACATCTGCCACTAAGCTAGCCCAGTCAACTCCGAGAGCGTCGCCTAATCCAGCTGTAAAATACCAGAAAGAATTATGATTTTTAGAATTATGATTAAATTTTGTTTTTCTATAATAATTTTATAAAATGTTAACATTTTACATGTTTTAATTTACCTCTTGTTCGCTCTTCTTCAAGTTCTCCATCAGATATTTCCTCAAAGTCCAAATTAGTAACATCTTCATCATCCTTGGCCTCCTGTGATTCCTTTTCTTCACCTGCACCACTTGTGTCCTAGAAAGAAATTGCTTTTTTTGAACATCTTATACATACGTGGTACGCAGTGGAGCGCAGTTTTAAATTAATTAACTTTCATACCTGTGTCGACTCCTTCTCGGAGCCTTCTGGCTTGGATACACTTTCATCATTTGGTAAAGCAGTTTGACTGTCTTCATCCATAATTTGATCAGCCATCTAACAAAAAAATAATGAGTGACTACAAGTTGGATGACAACGAAACGTATTTTTTTTACTATAGATTCACTTACATCTTCCCTATTGAGTATATCATCGGGGTCATCACTTATTTCACTGAGATCATCGGGTATTGGTTTATCATCAATTTCGACCTCCTGTCGTGGCGGTGCTGTGGCTGGTGTTTGCGTAGCAGGCGGAGTTTCCTTCGCAATTTGTTCCGGTTCGTTTCTGGGAGGACGGCGCTTATTACCGTCACCTCGAGCTAAATCCATTCTCATGCCGCGTCCATAATCATCTTAAACAACAATAATATGAGTTAATAATTAGATAAAAAGGACCTTATACTCTAACAAAAAAAAACCGGCCAAGTGCGTGTCAGGCCACGCGCAGTGTAGGGTTCCGCAGTAGCCCGCGGTATCACAATATAGAACGATTTTGTATTTGGTACAAAATTATCCAACACCCCAAGGTTCAACTACTATTACTGCTAAACTAATTATCTTAACCGCTGTAATTTTCCTTTAAAGTTCATGAAATGCACTATCATCATGAATTTTTCCAGATTTTCCAAGTCAGCAGTTTAGCCTTTAGGGACGACGACCTACTGGAACAAAAATTTGTTTCCAAGTTTAATATTTCGTAAATGGATCATTAAATCGAAAAATATTATTAGCAATAGCATCCCTTAAGTCATTTTAAAAGACCTATTCAACGATACCCCACACGATGGGGTAGACGACGAAAAAAAATTTTTCCCCTCTTCACATGGGGAGCTACCCTAAAAAATAAATTAATTTAATTTTACCACTTTGTCGGCGTAATTAATATACACACCCCTACAAAATTACAGCTTTCTAGTACTTATGGTCTCTTAGCAAAACCTTGGACGGACATGACAAAACTATAAGGGTTCCTTGTCAGGACTATGGAACCATAAAAAAGCTCTAGAAAACATTTGTCAATAATGGCTCTACTCTCACCATGCATCCGTCCACGGTGAGGACCTGGGGGATGGCCCCTATGGTGCCAAGCATCTACATCAGGTTCTTTATCACCCCACTCGTTCATCTGAAATTACAAAGTTAATTATATACAAATACACATTTATAGACAAATATATTTAAAATATAAACACATCAACATACCAAAGTGTGAATAAGGACAGCCAAGGAATATGTGGGATAGAACAAGGCAAGGGTTTTTATTGTCTTTACGATAATCAATTGGTTCATTCCGATACCAAGTTTGATAGTAGTATAAACTCACCTATATAAAGGAGGAGAAGGATTAGGAACAAGTAACAACTTATAATATTTAATCAATTAGATGAAATGTTAAACATAAACAGTAGATAACCTGTGGGTCATGCATAGGCCAATGTCGCTCTCTGCCCCAATCTCCTGGGCGATAGTCATCATTATCCCACTCCTTATGTGGATGCATGTAGCCACGCTCACGATCCAAGGAACCAGAGCGCCCTTCCCAGGAACGATCGCGATGGGGTCGACGGTCATCATAACCTTCAACAGACAAGAACACTTAGGATAGAAACCTCCTGTTTCAGTACCCACAATGAATCAAATTCGTCTTACCCATATCCACTCCCCTCCGTTCGCCCATATGTTCACCATATAACCTATCATCGTCTTCAGGATATCCCCTTGGGGGTCCTGACATGTCATAACCAGTATCATAGTGTCTATCCCTTCCCTGCATATTGTAACCTGGAGACCTCTCATCTTCTCTAGGACCATCTTCATAACGATCATCCACTCTATCATAATGATCCAAGTTGCGCTCTTTGTCATACTGACGTTCCATACCCATTTCATAGTCACCTTGATCTCTGTCCATGCTATCCAATCTGTCTCTTTTTGTAGAACGGTCCCTTTCAAGCCTGTCTTGCTTACGACCACCTCTTTCAGAATCCTGTCGGTCTTTAGATGTTGAAGAATTTTTATCAATATCTAATGCTCTATTTGAAATAGCAGCTAGAGCTGCTAAACGCTCTTCTGGTCTAGGAAGAAGTCTCTCCATAGGCTTATTGGGCTTTTCTAATCCTTTATCAGCTCCTCCTCTTCCACCTAAACCTCTATCTCGGCCTCGTCTCTTACTGTCATCTCTTTTATTATCTTTATTCCTGTCACGCCCACCTCTTTCTTTTCTGTCATGCCTATCTTTGTCATCATGTTTGTCTTTTCGTCTCTCCAGTGATCTGTCTTTATGATCACGTCCTCTGTCCCTATCTCTACTTACAGATCTCTTTCTATGTCTCTCAGTACTTCCATCTCGGCGGGTTTGTTTTTTAGGTGAAACAGGTCTACTACGCTCTGAGCTTTCTTTCTTCCTTACGTCCTTTGAATGAGATGTATGCTGACGAGGAGATCTTGATCTAGCTTTCCTAGGAGATCTACTACGAACTCTAGTTCGTTCTCTTTCTTTTTCACGTTCCTTTTCTCTTTCCCTCTCCTTTTCTTTTGTTCGATCTCTATCTTTATCTCTCTCTCTAAGGCTATGAGGAGAAGCACTTTTGTTTCTATCTCTCTTTGGTGGAGATTTGCCATGTTTGACTATAGTTTTTGCAAGAGTTTTAGTTGTAATAGGAGGAGTTCCACCAGATTTCTTACCTGGTGACAATGATTTTTTTCCAATTGTAGTTTTAGTGACAGGTTTCTTTTTAGTGGTATCTTGTTTTTTTAAAAGTCTGTCATCTTTTTTTGCAACTGTTTTCTTAGGTTCACTTTTATCCCTTTTCAAAGTATCAGTTTTAATAAATTTCTTTTTAGATGGTGCATCCCCATCTGATGATGAACTGGAATTTCTTTTAGGTTTTCCTTTCTTTCCTTTTCGTCTTGCTTCTCTAAAATAATGAAAGGTACATTAAGAGAGATTAGAACTGAGGTTACCCACATACAAATTTATACAATAAATTATTAATGCATCACATAAAACAGAATTGAAAATAATTCGGAAATCGATACATAGGTCAGAATTACTCATACCTGCCAGATGATGAAGAAGATGAGCTATTATCTGATGAAGAAGAAGAAACGCTCGATGAACTAGAACTCCGTGACGAAGATGTGCTCGACATATTTTTCTTCTTGTCTTTGCGCATATCTTTGCTAGAGTCCATTTTCAATTGCAACTCTAATTCACGTTGCAGTTGTTGTCGCCTTTTTTCAAGGACATCTGTGTCTGCGTACTCTAGGTCATTTTGATCCCAGTTGTCGATTTCACCATCTGGACTACGTCCCGAGCGCACGACCACGGTCGAATGCAGTCTACTTTTAGGGTCATCTTTCACAGAACGTTTATGTTCACTATCTTTGTTTGCTGCGCGTTGTTTCGATGGACTTATTAATGTATGAGTTGATGCAAATTTACAACTTTTACCGTAAGCGCAACTCCCGTTTTGTGCCCACTGTCTACAATGTTCAGTTGTTTTTTTAGCGCTAGATTTTTTGGTACCAAGACGCTCAAAAACACTGGGCCTATTAGCTAGATCTTTTGACTTCGGTAATTCGACAGTAATTTTTCTTTTTCCTTGTTTTGACATTATAGAGGAAAAACATTGGTCTCGCACAACTAAAAGCGATTAAAAACGGATTTCCACCGGCGCTGTTACCGCCGCCATTGTTGTTTTATTGTTTATGCTCTAAGCCATAGAGTATAATGCATGGAAATCACAATCAAGGATTTCTCGGATTCACAGATTGAATTTCGGTAAACATTCTATATATTTTAGTTTTCCAATTCTTTTGCGACCCATCTAACATCATATATAAATATAAATCATTTTTACCGAGTACATTATCTATCTATGAAATACGAAAATTTGAATTTCACGAGCTACCCTGGCGCTTCCACCATTATAATAATATGTCCATGCCATAGACAGTTTAAAAAAAAAATGCAATTATAAATTGGTTGGTGACAACACTAAATGAAATGTCATCTAGTGATGTGAGATTAATGGAAAAGAATCGATTAAATAAAAATCGTTTTTTTTTTATAAAAATAAATAAACGATTTCTGCGAAAAAACTGTTTTTTTTCTATTATTTAAAAATCTACATGCTTTTTATATTCTTTGTATAATATATGTTTATATCCGTACAATATTAAGAGATTAACATTAACAATTTATCAGACTAAAAATCTAATAAAATGTTAGGAATGTAAAATATAAAATAAATAAAAATCAAAGCAAATGTTCCTTTAGACTTTCAAGGAGGTAAGGAATAAGGAAACCAAATATCAATATTGATACAAATTTTCAGTACCATTAAACGTAAAAATAAAAATGAAATGATGGGTATCCCAACAAAATGACAACCTTAAATGTCTCAAAAACTAAAATATAAATCAAATAAATAAAAAAATGCCTGTCCAGTATTATTTTATATCTTTTGACTAGTTTTAAAATAAAACACTTAAAACGATAATTTAAAAAAACTAAACGACCACGCTATGGTCTAAAAACTAAAATATAAAACAAATTCTTTGAATTTAAACAAAAAAAAAATGTGTGTTGAGGAAAGAACAATGTTCCAATTCCAAACTGCTTAGTTTGTAATCTATTATTTAAGAAGTTTTAGTAGTAATCTATGTTATCAATGATTGTAAAACTATAGGATGAAAATAAGAAATAAATAGAACTAGAACAATTTCTTACATCGAAAAATTTATTATTCCTCGTCCCTGCAAAATAATTAACAGTGTCACTAGTGTCGTCCTATTTTACATTTGACTAGTATTAAAAAGCGATGTTTTTGTAAATCGATTTAAACACGTAATTTGTATTATCGTTTTATTAAAAACTGATTATTTTTTAACATCCCTAATGTCATCAAGAGAAGAAGCGTCAGTCAGTGTCACAGGTCAGTGTTATCGGATAACCTATAAACAATACTATATTGATTATTATTAGTCGTCACCGTTATCAAATACGAAATAATATAAAGTTATTTATTCAGGCAACCAAATAGCTCTGTAATACAAAATGCCTCTACTCGACGGCAAAGAAATCGACATATTTTTTGTAAGTATACAAACCCCGTATCATTTTTTTATCTTTCGAATAGTAACAAGGCACATCCTCTCAGGTTTGAACCCGTACTGTTACTTCAAAAGTGGACCAACCTTTTAACAGACCACCCAATTAAAATGGGTTAAAGAGGTTTTAGCGAAGGAATTAAAATAAACTCAACAGTGACAAAAATTATTCAATATCTGCTCATTTTATTATGTTTAATAGTTAAAATGGGTATCGCCGAGTTAGTCGGCTCTGTAACTTATTCTCCCTACATTTTCTAATGCACTATTCTGTCTGTGATTTTAGTCACATTAATGAAAGAGAATTTCGATTTTTCATTCCATACATTGTTATCACTTTCATAAAGTTAAAACTTTACAATAGATTGTCAATAATAATCAAGTGTTAACATAACGTATCATATTATTTAATTAATTTCAGAGTGAAGAAGATCTACCATATGAAGAGGAGATATTGAGAAATCCTTTCTCAGTTAAACACTGGCTAAGATACATAGAACATAAGAAAGCAGCTCCGAAACATGAGATAAATATGATCTATGAGAGGGCTCTCAAGGAGTTGCCGGGATCATTTAAACTGTGGTATAACTATCTTAAATTAAGAAGGAGTCAAATTCGAGGAAAATGCATCACTGACCCTTGCTTTGCAGATGTTAACAATTGTTTTGAAAGATCTTTAGTGTTTATGCATAAAATGCCTAGAATATGGATGGATTACTGCACATTTCTAACTGATCAATATAAGATAACAGGAACAAGAAAAGCCTTTGATAGTGCTTTGAGGGCTTTGCCAATAACACAACACCACAGGATATGGCCACTATACCTAAACTTTCTAAAGAAACACAATATTTCTGAAACAGCTGTTAGAGTATTTAGAAGATACCTTAAACTATGTCCAGAAGATACAGAAGAATATATTGATTATTTAATTTCAATAAATAAATTGGATGAAGCCGCAGTTAAGTTGGCTCAAATAGTAAATAATGAAAATTTTCAATCAAAACATGGCAAATCAAACCATCAGCTTTGGAATGAACTTTGTGAATTAACATCTAAGAACCCTGACCAAATTCATACTCTTAATGTAGATGCTATTATTAGAGGTGGACTAAGGCGCTACACAGATCAACTAGGACATTTATGGAACTCTCTTGCTGATTATTATGTCAGAAGTGGGCTGTTTGAAAGAGCTAGAGACATTTATGAAGAAGCTATACAAACAGTAACCACTGTAAGGGATTTTACTCAAGTATTTGATGCATATGCTCAATTTGAAGAGCTTAGCTTAAGCAAAAAAATGGAAGAAGTTGCTAAAAAGCCTAGCCCCACTGAAGATGATGATATTGATTTAGAACTGAGACTTGCAAGGTTTGAGTACCTCATGGAAAGAAGATTATTGTTGCTTAACTCAGTGCTTCTGAGGCAAAACCCTCACAATGTTGCTGAATGGCACAAAAGAGTTAAACTTTATGAAGATAAACCTCATGAGATCATTGATACGTACACTGAGGCTGTTCAAACAGTAGATCCTAAACTTGCTGTGGGCAAGTTGTATACTTTGTGGGTAGGATTTGCAAAATTTTATGAAAAAAATGAACAAATAGAAGATGCAAGACTCATTTTTGAAAAAGCAACACAAGTAAACTATGCTAAAGTTGATGATTTGGCTTCAGTGTGGTGTGAATGGGCGGAGATGGAAATACGCCATGAAAATTACGAAGAAGCCTTGAAGTTGATGCAAAGAGCCACTGTTTTACCCAGTCGAAAAGTTGCATATCATGATGACACTGAAACTGTACAGATGCGGTTATACAAGTCTTTGAAAGTATGGTCTATGTATGCAGATTTGGAAGAAAGTTTTGGTACTTATAAATCATGTAAGGCTGTTTATGATCATATTATAGACTTAAAAATTGCTACTCCACAAATCATTATAAATTATGGCCTTTTCCTAGAGGAACACAATTACTTTGAAGAAGCTTTTAGAGCTTATGAAAAGGGTATTGCATTATTTAAATGGCCCAATGTATATGATATTTGGAATACTTACCTCACCAAGTTTTTAAAAAGGTATGGAGGATCGAAGTTGGAGAGAGCTAGAGATTTATTTGAACAATGTCTTGAACATTGCCCACCAGAATTTGCAAAATCGATATTCTTACTATATGCAAAATTAGAAGAAGAGCATGGTTTGGCAAGGCATGCTATGGCTGTATATGAACGAGCGACAACGGCTGTTCTCACAGAAGAAATGTTTGAAATGTTCAATATTTACATTAAAAAAGCTGCTGAAATATATGGCGTGCCAAAAACACGTCAAATATATGAAAAAGCCATTGAAACTCTTCCTGATGAAAAAGCGAGGGAGATGTGTGTACGCTTTTCTGAAATGGAAACGCGTCTTGGCGAAATTGACAGGGCTCGGGCAATATACGCCCATTGTAGTCAAATGTGTGATCCTAGGATAACAGCCGAGTTTTGGAACACATGGAAGGAGTTTGAAGTAAGACATGGTAATGAGGATACAATGAGAGAAATGCTCAGAATTAAACGCAGTGTCCAAGCTACATACAACACACAAGTAAATATGATGTCTGCCCAAATGTTGAGTTCAGCAGCACAAGCAGCTGGTACTGTTTCAGATCTGGCACCAGGCATGAAGGATGGTATGAGAATGTTGGAAGCAAAAGCTGCTGAAATGGCAGTACAAAGTAAAGGTAATATTTCATTTGTTCGGGGTGAAACACAAGGTCTCAAGGAAGCTGATAAAGTGGTTAATCCTGACGAAATTGACATTGATGAGGATTCAGAAAACAGTGAAGATGAAGGAGAAAGTTCTCCTGTTCAGAAAAAAGAAATCCCAGCTGCTGTCTTTGGAGGACTTGTTAAGGAAGCTGAATGAACCTAGTAATATAAATGTAATGACAAATACTTGAATTAAATACTTTTTAGTAATAAATCAACTTTTAATCGTATTACATTTACAATAAGCCATATTTACAACAGAAATCACAGAACACATTTTCATTCATTATTATTGATTGCAGATTTATTAGGTACACATTGAACTGGATTACTGAATAAGTGATGTGGAAGTGAGACATTGAGTTATAGCAAGCAAATAATTACTATGCAATTAATAACAATGTAAACAACAAAAATACTCATATTAAAAGTGAACATTTTTTTTTCAAACTTAGTAAGAATCCATTATTTGTCAGAGAGTCAGCAGGCATAAATAACTAGAATATTACCTTAGAAATAATACACAAAATAAAAAGGAAAATAAAGTAATAGTTTGAATTGTACATCAGAAGTTTATATGATATCTCTAGGTGGTGTTATAAAATGCAATGAATTTGAGTACTTATTCTGATGTTCAGAATAATTTAAAATACTGATATCGTTGTGAACACCACCAAACATAATTAGCTCCCCATTTCCTTTGACTAATGAATACATAACTAATTCCTCTGGTGCCCCAGTCATTTCTCCCAGGCGCGGACAAAGCCACCCCACATAATTTTGTGAATTTCCATCAACAATAGAAGAAATATCCAAAACATGCATAGTCAAAGTATTTCGTTTCACTTTCTTTACTGCAGGTTGCCTTGGCTGTGGGTTTGGTGGAGAAGGCATTGGTTCTCTTCTATTTTCTAAGTGAGCTATATGTCTTTGATTAATGAGATCATTTTCAGGAGGAGTATTATTTTGCGATGTATCACAAGCAAATGCGGCCATCCTGTACTTATTAGCTTCTTGCAACTGTCTTACTATTTTCATCCCCTTATTCTGTAAAAAAAATAAATATAATATGAGACTTAAATATAGGCTGGAATGGACATCACAAGGGTCGAAGGGAAAATACCTATTAGGAAATTATCCAAGTAGGTAATTTCCCATTTGGGTATATACCTAAACCATGGATAAAAATATTGAATGTCGGCAAATTGTTCAGAAGACCAGAGATATGTATCAAATGCTGAGTATAGTAAGTATTCATGGACTAAGGGAAAGCCTTTGACTCCCTATAAAAATGTCAATGTTTCAAAAAATGTCATTAGTTCGGGACTCAGCAACAATGTTGCATTGACTGGTGCTATGAAAGTGTTAAATATGATGCTGTCACAATGACTTGTCGAGATCCAGGATAGGGGAAACCAATAGTTGGAGGATGTCTTTAAAAAGAAAATAATTACAGAAGTTCATAATTGTCTCTTTCATACACAACACATAAATTGTATTCTTTGTTGCATGCTGTATCATGACTTACCTTATTTTTATTCCTTCTCATTGCCAAATCTTTTTTGCCAGCATCCAATCCATTGCTTTGTTTTCCATCTGCACTGGTTCCAGCAAGAAGTCCATCCTGATCTGGATTATTTTCAGTACCCACTTGATTTTGAGACCTCTCCCGCTCATTGCTAGGACCAGCAACTGGCTCGTCAATAGGGTTCATGTGTTCTTGTCTTGGAGGATTCATTGGTCGCCTGGGTAGTACTCCTCTCCTGCCATTAATATTTAGATCTCGATCCAGAGGCCTTTGTATACTTTGCTCAACTCTAACCGACACAGGTGCACCCTCAGGTCTGTTTAGAGCTGATAATCTGACCGCTGATGTAACTAAAGGTTTTGCACTATTCCAACCATTTCTACTTCTACTTAGACTCACAACCTTATCTCCAACCCTACATGCTGGATTGCACCATATATTTGCAGAAGCCCACTCTTTATTTTTGACTGTCAGTTCTTTCCATGTCCATGTAGGACCTTTCATTGTCAGTTCCCAGCAGTCACTATACACAAAACGGTTATGTAATGTTTGAACTCCCCCTAGAAGCATCAATCTGTCCGAGTCTAGACAGATTAGGGATTGTGCATATCTTGGCGGTGGTCTAGGCTTGGTGGTTGCTTGTTTCCTCCAATTAAGTGTAGGTATATCTAGCACCCACACATCATTAGAACATTGTATTTGATAATTTTGAGAAGGAGACATTACCAGCCCTCCAAACACAACCATTTCATCTCCTTTCATGCAAGCTGAATGTCCTGCCATAGGAGGGGGGCGATTTGTCGCATTTATTAGAACCCATTTATTTGTATTCACAGAGTAAAAGTGTATTTCATTAAACATGGTAACATTTTGATAATATTGAGAAAGTGAGGGATATGTCCAGCCACCAAAAACGATTAAACAGTCTTTATAATGAACCATTGATGTATAAGCTTTTGGAACAGGATATGTGCCTGTAGCAAGAGGTCGTATCCACTGTCTAATGGATAAATCAAACCTCCAAAGATCATTGAATGAAGTAGCATTAGTTGTGCACCCGCCAAATATGTACATGTTGTTTTCAAGAACACATGCAGCATGTGAAAACCTTTTAGTGATAGTGGGCACCATATCAGTTAGAGCTACATTCCTCCATAATATATTAAACTCGCCAACAGCTTTTATCAATTTTATTGATGTTTTATGTAATACATCTGAAAGACAAAGTAAAGTTTAGTACATTTTTGTTCACGCATTCTTAGTGCATCCACGCCACTTCCAAACAGTTCAACATACTTTGAGAGCAATTATACCATCGTTTGCAAACTATCATACAATTCTGTAAATCTTTATACGGTGGCAGAAACCCTAAAATAAATTCCAAGACTTCATCTGGAAGATCTTCAATAGTGCTTTGTAAAGTTTGCTGACTCAAAGATTGGTGTATCACATCCATTTTTTTTAATAATTACTTGTGAGATTTATTACACTTTCATCACATTACTTTAATTAAAAAATATATCGGTAAAATACTTCGACTGAAAATTGAAAACATTGAGAAGAGAATTAGAATGAATTATTTGATTGATGACAGAATTTGTTTGACAGTGAGTGACTGCGCTGCGCTCAGCTCAGGGTTACCAATAGAGATGGAGCGTTTATACTAGAACAGATCCAGGCACTAGGAATTTAACGAGACTAGGTTGCACCTATTCCAACTCTTTAGATACTCGATCCACCTAGTCTCGCGTCCGGCACCCGCGGCCCGCTCGTATCGAAGTCTGAAGTACCGGCGCGGGCGCGGCGAAGCGAGATAGTATTTTGTTTCCATAGTTACTAGTCTGCTTTGCCGCTCACTCGTGTTTGCCTAAAACCATTCGTGTGCCATTTATTTGAATTTGAACCATAATTCAATGCTCATAAAAGTAACGCGACGGGCACTCATGTGTACCTAAATAATTCTTATATTATTCATTTGAATTTGAACCTTATTTCAATACAAATAAAAGTAACGCGACGCGCACTCGTTTAGTGCAAGAATACATTCTGTCTTTTTTTAACTACATTATTCTACAATGAAGACTTTATGATCCACTTGCACTATTTGCACTAGTCGAGTATCAAATACGGACTCGTGCGGATATGATCTCGGTGGCTGCCGGCTCGCCATATTGATACCTACTTGACGTCTCGTATCGCGTACGTGATACGCGTATCGGACCTAAACAAACATTTTTCGTAACGAAGTTTTGTGTTTAAGAACTTTTGATTAGAGTTTTATTAAAATATTAATACAATGATTGAAGAAAGGTGAAAAAAGTACAAAAAAAGGCAAAATAAAATGGTTTAGTACCTTGAAAAATTAATTTAATCTTTTAAATACGCCAATAATCTACAATTTAGAAAAACCTTTATTCTGACAGTCGTAAACCTGTGTAAAGTATAACGGGAAGATTCGGTGAAGTATCGGTGGAACGCAAAGACTAGGCAGTAAGCATACTGTAATGTATGCGTACTTAATAGACTAGGTGGAATAGGTTTTTGGATCAAGTATTCGTACGGAATCGGACTAGATGCACATAGTACAAAATTTACCTAGTACGACGCATCTCTAGACTTACCAACTCCCAAAAATATTTACCCCTATAACTAAAGAAAAAACCTCAAATTGCCACATTGGGGAACGCTGGTCAAAACTGATTTTAGATGGCGCGTCTATAGCTTTGACATAATCTGACCAATGAGGTCAAACTATTTTGAAATATAAAATGACAATGACAGACTTTCAATCAAGATGATGTTTGGTAGGTTAGTTCCACAGTTGCCAACCCCATTACTTGAAAATCCCCCTACATTTTTTTAAATCGGTTTTAGGCATAATAACAAAAAAATGCTAGTTATTGCAACAGCCGTGCAAATACGTAGGAATCGATTCGATAAATCTGACAGTCATTCTCGACGAAATGAGTTTATAACAAAGATAAAAACTAAAACGGCAGATCAAATAAAATAGCTGACTGCAAAACTAGATTACAACATGGACCTATAAAAAAAGGCGGACGGAACTTCAGTAAGAAACAATCGCGTAAATGTGTATGCGTGTGTAAAGGGATGCTAGATGAAGGAAAATTTTACCCATTTAAAACAATATTTCATTAGATCTCCCCTTGGGATTTCTAACAAGTTTCTGTGACAGATATTATTATAGAAAAGGTAAAATAAATAAAACACATTAAAAATAAAAATAATTACAACTTATTTAACCAGTTGCCTGCGCGGCCCCCGCGAATTTTATTAGGTAAGTACCTAGTCAACAAAAATTTAACTTTATTAAATTAACACAAGTGTGTTAATTAATAAAGTTCATTTTTTTGTTAACTTGCCTTTTGCTATCAACACATCTAGAAATCCCTTGTAATTTAGCTATGTGTTGAAAACGAATGTTTAGATACTTTTTGGCCATGTATTTAATTAAAGCTACGAAGAAGGCACCAAGAAGAAGTCCACCTTTAGTTGTGTACAAATCATTCTTCTCAAAACGTATACTGCAGATTACACTAGATTTTGATGGATTCCAATTATTTTCATTCACTCCCCTAATATTTTTTATCCAATAATTTTTCCATGCATCATTATTTTGCTGAGGGAAATCTGTAAAATTCAGAACAATACATAATAACAATAAATAGTAACAAAAAATATAAATCTCCCACCATGGACCTAATCTCCCACATTTAAAATAATTTGGAAATTGAAATAGTTGCAACACTGATTGATTTCGTGATTTAATAAAATAATTGACGTAAAATCGAGAAATAAGCATAAAGATGATATGCTAACCTATGAAAAGTGATCCCCTGGCTTTTATTAATTTAACCACTATGGTTTCGACAACTTTTTACAACAGATAACGGCTTCATAGAAGTTTTAGTAGTAAAAAAAAAACAAAAACGTCAGGGTAGCCCGCGAAAATAAAATTTTCTTACGTTTTTGGCAATTTGCAGACCAGTGCTAGGTTGTATGTTGATTAAAATATTGTTCGCTACTGTAAGACGTATGTAGTTACAGAATTATAGTCATCAAAATCATCAATACAACCCTCTAATTTCATAAAGGTCTAGGAACGACTTTTTCAAGGTCAAAGTCAGTGCACCTTTATGAACTTGGTGCTTCAGTTATTGATAAAGGAGACGGCGTCTGCCTTTTTTTATTGGTCCATGGATTACAACAACAACCAAGCCAAGGTATTTTATAATTTCCAGAAAGCGTAAACAAACAAATTTACCACAGGCTACAAAATACCTATAGAGTACATGTATTGATTAAAAAATAGTTGATAGAAAAAAAAACCGTTGCCTAGGATTAACCTAGTGACAGTTGTATTTTTCTATAAAGACTTCACATTCTTAGTAATCTTAGTAACGAGGAATTGCTCTAGATGTCATAACGTGTCGCTACGTCAGCAAATAAATATGATCGGCTGGATTTCGTTTTCTTGGGATCTATACTTGTAAATAAAAAAGTCCCTAAAAATAGAACACACCTAAAAAATCCCACTTATTTACCCCCTAAATTTGGGGGGAAATCCCCTAAGTTGGTAACCCTGGCTGCTCTGCGCTTTGATTTTGGCGTAGATCTTCTCTATCTACGGCTTTTGGGTTATGACATTGACGTTATGACAGACAATGTTCTTGGGAGCGTTCAGTTATTTCGCTCGCACCTCGTAAGGACGAAAGGTTCGGTCAAACCGGTACGGACAGACAACAACGAAGGTGTAAAAAAATAGTAATAAATCATCTCCTCCCTAACATAAAATTATTAGACCTTCCAGAAACCCTCTATATAACATTGCATAAAGCTGCTATTTTAAATACGTGTACAATCGTTAGTAAGTTCATGCATGCAGATTGCAGATAGAAGAGAACGAGATAGGACCTCATCACAACACATAAACATTCACAAAACTAACACACTACATGCTGTATTTTCTATGGTTCAAGTTCCAGTCTAAGGACTGGATTTCAGCTACATTTACGGGTTAGAAAGGCTGAGAAGAAAAAACACTTTCCAAAAATAATAAGAAGTAACTTCCTTTTGTGATCATGTACACAGGCCTTTACGTCAAAATAAAAAATGACATTGCTTTGACTTTGATGTTTGCCTTTGAAAATGACTGCAGAAAGCGCGAATATTTAAAATCGTCTTGAGTGTATTATACGATATTGCATATTTTAATTGTGTAGTTACTTCGAAGTATTTAAATAAAGCATTTAAATAAATAAAATAGAATACAAATACAGTTTATGTAGCCTTACAAAAAAAATCCAGACAAAAGTGGTGTTTTGACAGATAACCTATAAGAGCTGATTATATCAGCATTGTAAATAATAAAATAATAGAGATATTTTACACAGTGTTTATTTAATTAAATATTTAATAATGCAGCTGTTAATACAAGCTAGCCCGTTAATTGATAAATTGAAACATTGGCATCGAGCAATATCTTTTAATGAAGTGCAATTATCAACTTCACAGAAGGTCAGTATTTTGGTTTTATTTAACATATCCAATTTAATCACTCTAATACACATAATATTAATGTTCTGTTATTAATCGAGATTCTAATACTGTAGAAAAAATGTCTAATAAAGGATGAAAAATAATTCTATTTGGTTGTAATAAATAGGCTTCATTTACAGAAACTATTGACAGAAAAGAATTGAATTCATACAATTATAATGGTCTATATGTCATTCGTGATTGCATTTAAATTACATGGTCAGATTGTGTTAAATATGTGTAATTTGGTATGAAAGAGTATCAGCTATTTTGACCTTGTAATACGATGTTGGTTTTTAAATAAAATAATAAATATTAAATAATATTCGGTACTCCTGGACACAGCTAGTATTGTTAGGAGGTTCCTCTCTCTGGTGCCCTGACTGCCGGTAGCTTGGACCTTGGTCTCGATACTAGTGGGCTACAATTTTTTAAATGATTTTATAGTTTTTTTAGGAATATTTAAAAATGTAAGTAATTGATTTGTGAAAAAATAAATAAAGGCATTAAAATCTTAATATTTAAGTAAATGTGGTTACAGGTTGTACTATGGAGTTTAGGAGTTGTGGGTACAAGTGCAGTAGTCGTTGGAGTGCTGTCAAGGTACTTAGCGAGGCGGCGAGCCAAACCTATTATGAATCCTCGGATTCAAAGAGCTATTAACAAGAGAATTTCACGAATGAGGAGTCCTAATGGAGGTAATACTTAAATCATTTCTTTAATCAATATTTCATATACATTCCCACAGCTGGGCAGAACTCTCCATGAACTCTCTTGACTTTCTCTTTTGCCCAAAGCGGTATGAATGAATGTAAATAGTCCCAAGAAATTCTTTAATATTACTTTTAATGTGTGAATATTCTCAGTAAGATCACAAACTAAACCCTCGCATATCGGTACTATTTTTTAGACAATAAAAAAATTTAATTATTAAATCGTTCTTTCTTTAGGAATGGGGTCTGTTGCTAGTAGTGGTGGTCGCAGCAGTCCTCTGGGGTTTAGTGAGCGTCTGTCGCTGGCGTCGGGCTCCATCGGTTCAGGAGCTGGAGATGCAGCGCCGCTATCGCCTCAGCAATTGGGTGTTATGGGTAAGTAGTAGCAATATACCTGCGCCATCTATTATCGAGTAGTGGAACTAATTAAAAAAGTTAGAATCTAATTTACTTGTATGTCTCTACTAATAGAATATCTTCATTACGCTCTAGAATTGTAGATGTTATTAGTCAGAGAATACTAATGTATCCTGTTATTTTATATATTTTTCCAGTTGTGTGTACTTGTTCCTAATATAATAATTTCTGGTTTTTACTACGAAATTAGTTTATTTGATTATTTTGTTTATTTCGCCTTTATACTTAAAGGTAGGGCTGTAACAAAAATTTTAGAGCGCCATCTCTTATCGAGTAGTGAAAGTCAATGATAATGTAGTTGTCTAAGTGTCGTTATAGTTTGATGCCAAAATCACAGATGTCGCTGTTCATAAGTATGATAAAACGGCCAATCATCTCAAAAAAAGGGGAAAGTTTGTTCGATTGATAGGAATCCGCGTAAAAAATAGCACCTAACTACATTATAAAGCTCATGTAAACGGGTATTTATCGCGAATAACACAGCAGCAGCAGCAGCTAATGCTAAGAATACTACAACGATTTAATGTACTTGTAGATCTTGTGAGAACACTAAGCTATTGATATCGGCGTCATTAAAACAATCACCATAGATTCCGTTTTTTTTTTTAAATTCTCTATATGACGATTCGTTAGAAGAAGATATCAATGCCATTCTCCATGAGACTCCATGTAGTTGGTTATAGAATAATAAAAATTGTAAAAAGCGCGAAAACTGAATTAGGCAATAGATAAATTAAGCAAGCAGGCCACCTCGTTTCTTTTTGTCATAATGGATTCTGTCAAACGTTGATGATGATACATGTGCTTATTTTGATTTGGTCTTCTGTAGTCCGCAGTAGGTAGGTACATTGATATGTGTGACGTAATATCTTTTATTTTACGAAAGGAAAAATAAATTTACGACAGGTTATTCAGTCATTCACTACATTCGGTATTCTATTCTGTATTTCTGTCTGACTCGTGAAATAAATTCGTTGGAAATCAACATTTATTCATATTTTTTGTGTTAAACCCAAGGAAATTTACCTGACTTACCACGACCATGGTCCATGGGAAATATTCTTACAAGCATCATAGGGAATTAGGGACAGGCATATCCCGTCATCACGGTAGTGGCGAGGTTGTCTGACTGACTTTACAGCCCAACGTACGCCAGCCGGCACTCTTGAAACCTATTTTATTAGACCCCCTTTGCTTCCATCAGTTTCAGTGGCTCTCAAAGCCAGACGTTCCTACATTTAACCAATCTAAACTATATCTAGGTACCTAATAGGCACTTGTACCATTTGGTGTTATGGTCATGTCAGGGGCTTCTTGTTTGTTAAATTTTTGCCCAATTTGAGTTGAGTACCATAACGACACCCAAATAACAGAAATAATGTGGTCAACTGTTATGACAATAATGTTGAAACTCGTGACTTGCGCCATGATGTCAGCATACCCATACAGGTAGGTATGATAATTATGACAGTAGTACAAATACCTCATCGCTTAAATCACGTCTAGATCTTGTGAACCTTGACTGCGAAGATCTGTAATTTAATAATAGCTCGTTAAGGCTTCAATCAAGTCGTAATTCTGTCTCTGACCCCAAATAGGTAGGATGCCTGGAAATATTTCTGCTTTTATCTGTAGTTTTTATTAAACCAAGTAGGTATTCATTATTGTCATACTACCCCTTCTCATATGTATACGGGATCGGTTAAATGTTAAATCGTGGTGTTAGTAACTTCAGATGTCTTAGTAGATTTTCTACTAGCCATGTGCGGCCATGTGCCTTGTGATAATCTTTTTATCACGGACTTTGGTTTCTGGTAGTCGCCACTGTTATCTGGATATCAGGAGTTGCACTGGTTGGAAATAGTGTTAGCATGATGTGCTAGTCCCAAAAAAATTAAATCCAATGCCTCTTTTTGGAAAACGTTTTTAATTTCTTAGGTGCTAAGTATGACAATTTTGTGCAGCACAAACCTTCTTTAGTTTACCACAGAAAGATCTTAGGTTTTACTGACTAGGTACTTTCTACTTTAACCAGCAAGTTAAGACGCAGGTTAATGACCGCACTATTTACGAGTTAACGGGCAGACGCTAGTGTTCCTCATTAGGTCCACGGTTTACGACCGTGTACGTACTATAGGTACCTACCTTTAAGTAAATACGATACAGGTAGATACCTATCTTATTAACTTAGCTTACTATGTACGTACCTACCGGCTACCTAACCAACTGGTATTAAATAAACACCTATGTCTGTCTCAAGGTGGCATTCGGGAATTAATAGAACTATTTGCAGCAATGATATTATGAATTCAACCGCGTCGCTAACGTCGCTATTACTTATATTACCAACATGATTTCTGATGTCAGAACTAAAAGGTAAGATCACGCTGTCCTCGCCCTGACCTAATAAAATATTACGAACAGGTAATAAAACAAACAAAAATACAATTTATTTTACTGCTGTGCTGAACTTTTGAGCCTCTGTTAGGTAGCTCTTTAAGATTATTATGTGATAAAAATAACAAAACCATTACCTATTCTTACTTGCCCTTGGCGTCTTGTTTTACTCACGGAGAAGTCGCGTGTCAAATTAACATGATTACATTTACTACCTACCCATCTGGTTCCTCTACCTACTGTTTTTCTGTTATTTTCCTTAGATAAACAACAACATTAAATGAATGCATGCTTACTTCTCATTAACTGTCTAATATTTTACACAACAATTTCTAAATGATAATAAAGTTTTTGTCCTTTTGTATCTAAAACCTCGATCTGGAAACAATTCTAGGTACCTACCTAGATATAAGTTTAGTGTTGGTAACAGGAAATACCACTTTCCTCCCTACATCCAAGTTGAATGTCAAGGCTCAGATAACGCGACTACCACTTGCCATTTGGAAACAATCCGAAGCGTTTGATAATAAACTGGGACATTAGTCACGCTTACTGTGCACTTGCGGAGAGAGCATCGTTCGACTCTTCGAGCCTTTCACAGAAGGCTCCGTTATCGTAAATGACGTACTCGTACACCGCTCCTACAAGGCCAGGCCCAATCACTAAATTCGCTGTCTTTCTGTGTGGCTCGTTGGTCTAGGGGTATGATTCTCGCTTTGGGTGCGAGAGGTCCCGGGTTCAAATCCCGGACGAGCCCGACTTTTGTTGTTGGAACTAGTATTTTTGAGGCTTGTGGAAGAATGTTTGTGATGCTCAATTGATTAATGAGAGGTTCAAATTGACATAGCGCAGTATTTACTTCGGTTTATTTGAAAAAAATAGTCTATCTCCTACTTTTTGTGTTGACACCACAAATTATTCGTCTACCTACCTTTAGTCAACTATAGCACCATAGCGTCTTCCATTTTATATTTTTTATGTAAGTTCATTATCATGTCATTGACCAATATGGATGTTTTTACTTACCAGAGCTACTTACAAATTCTATCGACTAAAAAAACGGTGCAAAAAACGTTTTAAAGTACAAAGACGGATATATATAACTAAATCGTGCTCCATTCCATTAGTTTTATGTACCTACCTTTGCAAATACATGAGCAATTACGCACACGATAATAGTCCAGTTCGCAATGTCTATTCTAGGTACCTATATAGAACAATTAAATAGTTAGCTGTGTAATCGATCCCCTAGAGATTGTGGACTGGGTTGGTGTGACCACGTCCTTATTCCCGGCACGCGCCGACCCACTGACACCGCGGGATTACGCCTGAGATCTGTATCACAGTCTATTGTGAAATTAATGTCCTTAATACGAAGGCTGCCCTATAAACCAAGGATTATTGGCAGTGTAATCACCTGTTATAACTTTACGCATGTTGAAAGCTACTCAATATAGGTAATCAATGGTAAATTATGGCAAAATTTTGTCGTATGGGTGATAAGTGCTCAAACTACCAAAGCATGATCTAGTGTGGTTCTGTCCACATAACTTTACCATTATGGATAGGTATTTGAGTAAATTACTCACTTGTAGCAACAGTTTTTAGATTAACAAAGTTGCAGGAAAAAAAAGATTTTCGAAAATTTTGTTCTTTCTTATCTTAGACAGCTTCTAATAGGGACAAGTAATTTTGTAAAATAGCAGGAAAACAGACTACTATCAGTTTGCCATTATGCGACGAAACATCAGCATGATTACAATACATAAGGGAGAAATAATTCGAACTACTGCCCACTAGATGGCGCTGTTCAATGAAACGGTAGGGCCCACACACGTCACACCGTTCACAGTCACGTGCAAGTTATATAATTGCGTACGGTAGTGTTACGTTTTTAATGAATTATCTTATCAGTTATTATCAAAAAAAAGATAAAGACTAGTTATTCTGTAGCTTGGTCGGTATAGTTCTGTTATTTCAACTACTTCGTCAGTGGCTCGTTGGTCTAGGGGTATGATTTTCGCTTAGGGTGCGAGAGGTCCCGGGTTCAAATCCCGGACGAGCCCAAATCTTTTTGTTTTAGTTGCAAGTTACATTGTAATTTCTTACTTTTTCGTGACATAATTAATTTTATTTTGGATCTTATTATATAGACTGTTTCAAAAACCGTATTTATTTCTTTGGACTAACTTCCATTTAGACAGTTTTAGCCGCATTGTAGTAAGTACCTGTATAATTTATTGATCTTACGATTTTATTTTAAATGAAAAATAAAATATGCGTGTTCCGTCTAACATTTAAAACATAAGCCGCTGATCCCGACGATTGCACCCGTTTAGTAAACAAACGTTTCCTGGAGGGATCTCAAGGGAAAGCTTCTGTGATCCCTTTCCTTGTTCCGTACCCTTACATGTGGGAAATAATTAAAGCGCCTCCAACCTACCTTTGAGCGTGGCTGCGTGGAGCGTGGCTCAGCTGAAATGTCTTCACAAAGGGACGTGAATGCGCCTCGGGTGAAAAGAAACACCCACTATTTATGCAACGGTTTCTTTTTAGCTTCTGCATACGACGTAGTCTTTATTGTTTTCAATGTCTCCGCTCAAACATGATAAGCCAAGATAGGAAATAAGTTCGTAATAGTTATAGTTTTACTTAGTCAATAAGTAATTTGTTATTAAGGTTATTAAACAGAATTACTAATAATATAATTATGCATGAGGTATTTCTGAAAGCAGCAGCTACAAAGGGATAGCCTATGGTATATCACACAACTTTTTCTGAAAAATGATATGTAATGTTGCCATAACATCTCTAAAAAAAACTTTTTTGCAAAAAATAAAACCGACTTCAAAAACACAACAAAGTGAAAAATAACTTTAGCTTTCAAAAACACAACAAAGTGAAAAATAACTTTAGCTTCAGAAGTCGGTGACTTCTGTGTGTTTGATTCAGTTTCTTTGCCACCGACTTCTGAAGCTAAAGTTATTTTTCACTTTGTTGTGTTTTTGAAGTCGGTTTTATTTTTTGCAAAAAAGTTTTTCATTTTACCATTTTTAGTTGTAATAATTATCTTAAACAAATATTAGCTATACATTTATTTTAACATAATATAACCTCACGCCTGTAATTCCGAAGAGTTGGGCTGAGGTGTACCCAATAGTACCTACACCCACATTTCGCCAGTTATGTTTAAGTCCCATGTAATAGGGGGCGAGCGCCGGCTCAAATCCAGACTCCGTGGCTGCTACTGAGAAATTCTTGATGGAAAAACCCAATAACACTTTGCCCGACCTGGGAATCGAACCCAGGACCTCATGCTGAGTAGTCGCCACCACTAGACCAACGAGGCAGTCATTTATTTCATATTGTTAACAATACCATGTCATGGTACTATTACCATTACCATTATTACTATTATTATTTTATTGGGGATAAGCCTATGCTTATCCCCAATAAAATGGAACCTAACAGACCGAACTGTCGGAATGTGGGTGTACTGTACACATCTGCATACCCCCTCAGAGTATACAGGCGTGATGTTATGTTATGATTTTGTGAAAACAACAAACATCCAAGCGATTGCAGCAATCACGACCGATTTGCTGTCTATAATTGAAGAGTTCCATTGCATATCTCCGAAGATCACCATCAGATCTTCACCAAATTTAAACGGGACCACCGCGAAGTAATTTTCTTCCAAACAAAAAAAGAATCATCGAAATCGGTTCACAATTGGCGAAAAAAATTCTGAACATAAACACAAAAAAAAACAGTCGACTTGATAACCTCCTCCTTTTTTTGAAGTCGGGTTAAAAAGTATCCAGAAAGTGAACTCTACCGGAGACTTATTCACAACTGTCCAGTAAGAAGCGAGATTTTAAATTTCAAATCTCCTACTGTCCAGTAAGCAAGTATGTAATTTACTTACTGGACAGTAGGTCATCCTCTTTTGATCTGCTTAGAAAAAAAAACATAGTACCAGACACAGATTAAAGTTTAGCCATTATAACATGGTTATAGGAGGGAGGCGCCAAATATTATATCTATCTCTCTTTTTGGTATGACATTTTATGAGATACATATATTTTTGGAGCCTTAAACAGCATTTTATAGTCTGTGAAGAAAAAGTATGCACGTTGCGTTTTGTACTTAGTAATGTTGTAAAAGTATAGTGTGGGATTTTATGTTTGTGTTTAGTAATTTCAGTTTATAAATCGTGTGGGATTAAAACTTTCCATTCTAAAATAAACATGGAGTTTCAAAAACAATAATATTATAAATACCCCCGGTAAATCGATCACAATATCTATCAGTAATTGCCCTAATATGAATGTAACCTTCAATATTAATTTAAAACGAATTTGTTGTTAAACTATTTTGCATTTTTGAGAAAAGCATTATACAAACCTCAACCAGTAAGAAATCCATCCTGACCTCGTACTTAACTCATACTTGGCCAGGAAGGCTTACTTACTGGATTCTGCAGTAATGTACTATACCCCATTGTGTTGGGAAACATACACATTATTAGCTTATTATCATGTCCAAGTTGCGAAAGTAAATCATGCATTAAGGTGCGATGTCGCATTACTGAACCCTTTCGTTTGATATATGTATGTCACATTACATCCAAGTGTGTATTTCGTTCTACGAATTTTTAGCCGTGTTACAATAGAGCTGGGTTTCTCCCGACATCTGACAGCGGGGATATAGGGAGAGAATTATCGGAATTAATGATAATTATGAAGATGATGAATCATTGGGATTTTCGGAATAGTGTCAGTAGGAATAAAGATTTAACAAATTCGGTTAGTATTTATCAAAAACAAGTTTGAGAAGCGAATCAAAGTTTGAGAAGCGAATCAATAAAAACAAGTTTGAGAAGCGAATCAATAAAAACAAGTATGAGAAGCGAATCAATAAAAACAAGTTTGAGAAGCGAATCTATAAAAAAAGAATGGAATACAGAACCCTTCTTTTACCTACCTGCCCTCTGGTAAATAATTATAAGCAAAAGCAATTATAAGCAAAAAATTCATATTTTTCCAATATTTGTACAACTGTTCCTAGGTTTTCTTAAAATCCCTGTACAATGTATATGTACAGCATGGGCGTGCGCAACGAAGAGGCAATTAGACAAAGCCTACCCTACCAACTGGGGCAATTATTATAACTAACGAACTATGTAATAAAATAACACTTTGTACAAAATATTAAAAAAAAGATCTAACTCCTGTTCGAATACTTATAGCAATTTTTCGCGCCCGTGTTACGTAACTAACACTGTACTGGAAGTTGCTACGAAGCTCGACGCTCACCCGCCGGACGCATCTTATAGGCAAGGCAGTCTACTCGCCTTAATCCCATTGATAAATTTACGCACACAGCGGCACATTGGTGCATATTTTCGTGTGTATGAACCGCACACATGTATAGATTGCAGCCATTTTTGGGCGGTAACTCCTGCGAGTGTAGCTGGGCTAAGATTGGCTGTTACAACACAAGGCCAGGATTCAAGGTGGATGTTCTTTAGCCCGCGAAATTCAAATTTCCTTACGTTTTTTGCAATTTGCAGGCCAGTGCTATGTTGTATGTTGATTAAAATAAAACTACATACGTCTTACAGCCGCAAATCATATAATCATCAACATACAACCTAGCACTGGCCTGCAAATTGCAAAAAACGTGAGGAAATTTGAATTTCGCGAATATTGTTTCATTGTGACAAGCAATTTATATCGCGATCTTGAACGTTTTAATTTTAACATATTAAGTTATTTACACATTTGTTTTGAAACAAAAAACGTACATTTAACAGTAACAGCAGTGTAAATATTAATTTTGTTGTTTATTAATTGTTTATTCACCTAACAATGGTGTTTACTTGTGAAGTTTGTGCTGATAATGTGTGTTTGTTAGAAGTTAAAGGCAATAAGTTTTCTCTATTATCGTATAATGACAAGCTTCAAGTTGTGTCTAAAGGTAGATGTGTACCCGAATTACGAGAATTAATCTAAAAATAATATATGGTAATTAACTGACGTGTTCTGTAACTATCACCCACTTGGATAAGATATTAGAGGTAGCCGAATCTTTCTTCTGTTTGCATCGTTAGAAAATCGTGAGTTAAACCTTGAATAATGTGGTGAGTTCTTTACTTCTTGTATTTATAACTTTCGTTTTTACAGGCTTATTTTCAAATATTATTAATCAATAAATGTGACTACTTTGAGGGCCATCATAATTATGTAGAGCGACGGACGTTGTGGAGTTGCGCGTTTTTTTTTTTTGCTATCATTATTTCGTGGCCTACCCATCCTGGTGGACGACTGCACGCCGCTGATGTACAGGCTACTACTATTCAGTCTCATGGATATCTTAAAACATGTGCGTATTTACAAAACTCAACATTATGGGTATTTGAATGCAGCGTTTGTCTTACGTCCTTATTATATCTGGGTCAAGTAATACTTCGATATCCTGCGACTAGAGGACAAAATACAATCTTTTCACTCTTCAATGAAACCTAATGAGACTTCCTGCAGAGTTGATGCCGTCATACCTACCGGCGGCGCTCGCGCTTATGGTATCCTTGGAATACTCACGCAACGTTGCCTCAGAGAAATGGTCGTTTTATAGGACTTGGTGGGCGGATGACTACCGTTGCAAAACGTACCATTCGGTGTTAGGAAGAAATGTCAGTGCTGTGAACTTTCAAACCGACGGCATTTGCAATTATGGAGATCTTTATGCAAATGTCAAGGAAAATAATCATCATTGGCACTTAGTTATTTAATTGTTTTATCTATTTATTCCTAGCGTTCCACTGAATAAGTATTTTTGTCAACATACTCCCCTGCGTTGGCGAACATCATAATTCTTATTCTCTTAATCAAAATTAGCGATAAACTCTTACCGCAGTTGGGTTGCGTCAGTGAGTTAAAAATAGCATCTTCAACGTTTGTCCTGATGAGTCATCGGAGCCCGTCCCAAACTTGGAATTTGGACAACTTTTTGCGACCTGCACTCCCCTTAAATTTCATTTTACGACCTAACGAACTGTCATTTAGTTTTGGTCTTAGCTTGTTGGGCCACTCCTGGCTCGTGCTGACAGATTCCGTCTCGGAGACATTAATTTAAATATTATAAGTACCTAAAGTTATTAATCTCAATCAATTTGTTATTCGTAATTTGCTAAACTGGTTTCGTATTTTTAAGCCAAGGCAACTTTAATTGCTAAACATTATTTCACTTTGCAACATTTCAATGTCCCTGTGATTCAACGTCGTTCGTGAGTTGCATTGCAATTTGCTAATTTCGTGGGAACCACTTTTTTATGAACTAAATTGAGTCCGCCATTATTCATACAAATCCTTAATAAAACTTGTGTAATAAATCCTTGAATGTTGAATATCTATATTAATTAATTAATTTTAAAAACGTCTATAGTGCTTTTTAACCGACTTCAAAAAGGAGGAGGTTCTCAATTCGTCGGAACCTTTTTTTTTATCTCAGAAATCTCATGTCTATTGTTTACACCAGTTCATAACATAACATCACGCCAGTACGCTGTGTACGCTTACCCAGTTACCCCCGTAAGCACATGTGAACTACAAAAATCTAAAAAAAAATTTTTTGCTAAAAATAAAACCGACTTCAAAAAACACAAAACGTAACTTTAGCTTCAGAAGTCGCTGACCTTTGTTTGATTGATTTAGTTTTTTTGGCACCGACTTCTGAAGATAAAGTAATTTTTCACTTTTTTTGTGTTTTTTGAAGTCGGTTTTACTTTTTGCAAAAATGTTTTTATAGCAACTTTAGTTTCAACTTTTTAAAGTTTACAGACGATAAAGACGGTTCATCTTCATTTTTTAAGTAAGCATTAGAGAATTCGATCATAATTAGTTAATTACCCATAACCACAGATAACCTCATCCTTATAGGAAGGATTTGATTAGATTTTTAGCTAGAAATAAAATAACTAAATACGTAAGTAGGTGCTATTTCGTACTTATGGCTAAATCTTGAACTGTTTATAGACAATCTTGTCAGTGTTTATCAATATTTTAACGAAGTGCCTTGTTAAATGTTAGCTGTGGGCGGCGAAAGTCGAACTAATTTGATGATTATGTTGACATTAATGAGCTCTATTGAGGTTCCTTTTACTTGCTTTGATCTATTTTATCTATTATACTGATAGTCTACAGAACAATAACTGTTTGTTATTGTATGAATATTAAATTAAAAAAAAAAAATTAATAATATAATTTATTATATAGGTATATTTAATATCATATTTTAAAATGTCTAGTCAGAAAATAAAAGATGTCAAAGTCCAGGAGCCCAGCAAGATTATTATCAAGCGTAAAGTGGTCACGTGTTATTTGACTCACATATAACGCAGAAACATATTACATACGCCACATCACATTATAAACGTTCACATTATTGTACTAAGTGCAATTTGCACTTAGAATTTGAATAGGTACCTAGGTACTGGCTACTATGTAATAAGCGGAAACATAGTTTACTTATTTATCTACCGTTAAAACAGTACCTATTACGAGCCTTACTAGTAGCAATATAGGTATTATTATAGCTACAACATTCTAAAAGTAAGCACGATTTTTCAGCTGCCACTTAATTCTACGACCCTGGACAGCGATACTGCCATTTTATGTATATGAGGGAATCTCATTCATAATGGCTTTTCTTTTTGATTAGGTCAAAACTCGACAACACCCTTATTTGTTTATTTTGTGGTATTTCCCACACTTTCTGTTGTAAATAAACTGTAGAGTGACGTTATTTCTCAAGAGTGTAAGTCTGCCTTTTACGTTATTGTGAGTAATATACTAAAAACATTATAATGAAGGTATTAATGCTAAACAAAAGAAGACATTATGAACCTCTAGTGATGACATAACGTATTATACTCGTACGTGACCTGATAGACGCACATTTGTGTAACGACAAAGAAGTGTCACGCCACACTGTAACACACAGTACCGATGCGACACAGAATGTCTGGTCCATTATAAATTAAACCGGCACCCTGGCTTTACAGTTACTTGGAAATAATAACTGGGTTCCCATTAAATGGTTAGGTAAGTGATGACGCGTGCACTACTGGCGCCGATGACGGATTGCTGCTGTCAACCACGTATAATGGACGGAGGCCATCTCCATTTACCACACTTTAAATAAAATAAATTAAGTATTTGTGGTTGCCAAGTTTACGTTTGTAGTTGTTGTTAGTTAGTCAGCAGGGACAAATTTAAACACAGAAAGCGATATTATTTATGAATATTTATTTGTGGTCATTTCTAGTACTTTCCCTAATATGTAGTACCTACACTTGTAAAACATAAAGAATATAATAAATAGTCATTAATTGGTCATGTTATGTTAATGAATTGGCAACTTTTGAAGCAAATATGGTTTGAAAAATTATATCGCTATCTATTTGCATATAGCCCCTTATCTACTACGAGCTACGTTATTGAATTATGCAAGTCAAGTGCCCTGAACTCACAATATTGAATTGAAATGCATAATTATTGTAATAGGCACGGTGTCAATTAATGATAGGCAAATACTATTATGTATTTATATTTTATATTACATATCAATGTTGCGGTAATACGTTATTCATTAATCATGATCTAATACAATACCACTACAGTTGAGTAACGTTTTAATTGTGTTGTGTAACTTTACTAAACATACAAAACCTTGCAATTATTTCAAGAGCTCAAAAAGTTTAAAAATGTCATAGAAACATTTGCACAAACCTGCAGTAGATTGAAATTCCCGAACACAGACTACAAAGCTTGGTATATCTATTCGTACCTACCTGCGTTTAGGTAGGAATATTAAGTGCAAGCCCGCCCCAGCCCTTGTGAAGGCCATGAAATACTTCCACAGGGGAAGTTTCTAGGCCCCGGTATTGCAAGGGTACGGACAAATTTACTTTTTATGATCATATCAACGCTATCTCGGCATTTTATGTGTTTTGTATACGTATAACCTTTTACATGACGAAGTGTGTTCATGTTCATACAATTTTAATACGATTAGGTACTGCTTGGATATTTCCTTGCCCCAATCGATTTTTTATGCAATTCGTGGGCTATTTATTACTATAGTATAGGAGACTAATCAGGAATCAACACTATTATTAACTATAACAGTTTCCATTACTTACAATGCTGTAACATATCTTTACTAGTTGACGAGATTACACTGCGAATTTCTATCATTCAACACACATTAAACATTCACTGTGTCAAGACCACCGTCTCTCTCTGCCTAGTCTTTACTCAATTGCATTGGGGTCAGCTTCCAGTCTAACCGGATACAGCTGAATACCAGTATTACTCATGGAGCGACTGCCTGTCTAAAATACACATCCCAGTTATTTTACATGGAGCGACTGCCTATCTGACATACACATCCCAGTTATTTTACATGGAGTGACTGCCCATCTGACATAAACATCCCAGTTAATTTACATGGAGCGACTGCCTATCTGCTATACACATCCCAGTTAATTTACATGGAGCGACTGCCTATCTGACATACACATCCCAGTTATTTTACATGGAGTGACTGCCCATCTGACATAAACATCCCAGTTAATTTACATGGAGCGACTGCCTATCTGCTATACACATCCCAGTTAATTTACATGGAGCGACTGCCTATCTGACATACACATCCCAGTTATTTTACATGGAGTGACTGCCCATCTGACATAAACATCCCAGTTAATTTACATGGAGCGACTGCCTATCTGCCATACACATCCCAGTTAATTTACATGGAGCGACTGCCTATCTGACATACACGTCCCAGTTATTTTACATGGAGCGACTGCCTATCTGCCATACACATCCCAGTTATTTTACATGGAGCGACTACCCATTTGACATAAACATCCCAGTTATTTTACATGGAGGGACGGCCTATCTGACATACACATCCCAGTTAATTACATGGAGCGACTGCCTATCTGACATACACATCCCAGTTATTGGGTAACGCGGTACTCTAACAAAATAAGTAGGGTCTTATTGTTTTGCTCAGTTATTCATGATCTTTCTCATTTTACTCAAAAAAACTTTCTTGTGTATGTTATAGGTATATTTTTATGGTGGATCTATTCATACCTACACCAAATCTCTTAAGGGGTCATTGTACTCATCATTGTGAACAACTTTTACTATGGGACCAAAGCCTGAATCGCAAAAAAAAAACTACTGTTCCATACATTTTGACGAGTACCTACTGCGAACTTGTACAACAGCTGCTTTTTTTATTTTGTCCCATAGTAAAAGTTGGTCATAATGATGAGTACGATGACCCCTTAAGAGATTTTGTGTACGAATAGATACACCTTATATATACCATATCCTAACCTTGGGATAAGCATGAGTACACACGAAGGTAATTTGTCTTGATGTAGATACAACCAGTTATTCGGAGTCTACCTTCCTCGCCCTACTCACAGGTAAGTTAATAGGCACTTATTTTTCCTACTGTCAAAGCTATCCTATTTCTATCCTATTCCTGGATCTCTAAAAAGCTGAACCGGTTCTCGTTATTTGTAAAAAATATGTCTTAGCGAGCTCACAGAGCGTGACTTTTCTTGCATGGCTAAGTTCATTGCCTTTGCAGATCAGAGATAAATAAGAGTTGAAGTTGTAATAATCTCGAAATCTAACTTCAACTAGTTGCCAAAGCCAGTCAACCTTTTGATTCTTGAGATTAAATCTTTCGATTCTGCAAAACAAACCCCATAGAATGTAGCCTAAAACGAAAAAAAATGAATTGCTGCTGTAGCTGTTGCTGCCGTCACAAACAAGAAAGGCTAGAGTGGCATCTTCCAGCCAATAAAATGGAACATTTTAAATTGAAAGAATGCTACATTTTTTGTATTGCTTAGGCAACTAATTCCTTCACGCTCCGTTAAGCCAGATACAATGAGACCCTTAGGCGCCGTGTTTCCCCCTGGCGTTGTCGAGACGTCTCACACTAATGCGTCTGTAAATCCTATAACGGTTGCCAAAACCAGGCAACAGACTAAACAAACTTTGAGAGCATGCTGGTGCTTGCAATCTGATAGGTAAGTCCAGACAAGACTTCGAATTCGATAAGATTCGTTTCCCGGGGAAAATAAGTAGCAGTTGAAAAACAACGTAGTTACAACCTCAAATGAAAACGCGGACTTTTTGTGGCAAAGAGAATTTGGTCAAATCTGAACTGCAGCTGCGGCTGGTTGCGTCAAAGAGATTCCTTACCAAGATCCTATTAAAAATATTATGTGCAAACTTTAATCAAACTCTGAGTGTGTCTGAGATACTTTGATCGCAAGCATTTCACAATTTTACGGTTTCACTTCGACAGATTATAATCTACCGAAAAATTCAGTTGACAATATTTCGACAGTTTACAATCTCGCTAGATAGATTACAAATTTATAATCTAACGGTTTTTACAAAAATACGGTGACATATACACGCACAAGTCACAACTGTAAAGCGCAGGCCACACCACCAGCTAGCGACCGAGCGAGCAAGCCGTGCGAGCATCGTTTCCCCTCTTTTCATACTTCGGTTCGGCATTTTCGGGTAGCTCGCGGTGTGCACCGAAGTAATAAAAAACTTTTTTGCAAAAAATAAAACCGACTTCAAAAAACATAAAAGTGAAAAATAAACTTAATTAGCTTAAGAAGTCGGTGGAATAAAAAACTGAATCAAACAAATAAGTCACCGACTTCTGAAGCTAAGGTTATTTTTCACTTTTTTGTTTTTTTAAGTCGGTTTTATTATTTGCAAAAACGTTTTTAATTTTTCCATTTTTAGTTGTAATTTATATCGTATACAAATATTTGCTATGCAAACTTCAATCTTAATTAGGAATTATTTTTGTACCAACAGAACATTTTGGCATATTGAACCGTTTGAAGTAAGCCCAACAAAGGTAACTGCTGTAAATCGTTAAAGAATTCCCTCGACTGTCTATGGTCTCCATCATCAGACCTGTAATGGCACTTATAACCCATATGGGTGCAAAGTTCTCATCAATATTAATGAATTAAGTCCAAACACAAGGTAGTTACTGTCAAACGTTGAGGAGTTTCCTTGACTGTCCTTCGTCTTCATCATCAGACTCCTAATGACAGTCACAACTCATCTAGGTGTAAAGTTCTCATCGATACAAATTAACCAAGCCCAAACACCGCGTAATTGCTGTAAATCGTTGAGACAGGTGGTTTAGAATAGATAATATTTTCGACGGAAAAAAAATACTTTTTTTAAATAAAATTTAATTCCTGTCCACCACGAAAAATCGAATGTGTGGATATTGCAACAGCACAATTCAGTTCAACAACCTAGATAGGTAGCAGTTAGCACACACATAAATTTAGCGGTGGATGCACGCACACAAGTGCCCTACCCACTAGGTTTATGATTTAGGAAATTTTTAGGGCATTTTCAAATAAATGCTATTATTAGGTAGATTTCGTCAGAAAAAATCCTATTGGTCTTGCACCTGAAGTCGAGTTTTCCGAAAATTTCACCATAGGGGGTTCTAGTTATGACCCCTAGAGCCCAAAACAACCGCCTGTTAAAAAGTTTATATATTATATGTATACGTATGTATGTGGGGCGCCAAGCAAAATTTAGCCTACTGGTCGCAATAATGCACCGATTGCTTTCAAACTTGGCCCAAAAATCGAAAGGATCAAAACTTAGGTTAAGTTCGAGAAAGGGCGGAATTCGTCTATGCGGGGCGACGGGGGAGAGGTTTTTCGAAAATCAGTTTAATGGCCATAACTTCTTTCTTTTGGAATTTTTTTGAATCGTTTAACATTTTATCATTCCGAGTAAGAAATACGGACAACTTTTAAATTGAAATTTTTTTAATTGAAATTTCCAAATTTTTTGGAAAAAAAATTATATCTCCGAAACTGTAAATATTTTTAGCATCGCAATTTTTTTTTATAGCAAATTGTTTGCTATACAATTTTTACTTTAAAAGTTTTGCGATAAAACTTTTCGAAATAAAAAATTATAACTGAAAAATTGAGGGCGATTCCATGCTAGACTCTGGGAGGATTTTAAAATTTATGATAATGGTTATCATAAATTTTAAAACAAAAAAAATATGACAAAATCTACACTTAAGAAATTGGCTAACAGCGCAACTGTGGCTATAGTAGTCTCTGAATTTCCAGAATAAATATGGGTGGAACCTTCTTTGAAATCTACCTCCTCCTGCGGCTTGCCGAAGGGATTTTTTTTTATTTTACATTTTTCGACAATAATATTTAAAATGCACTTTTGGTTTGATATCTTAATTTTAAATTTTGGCTGGTCATTGAAAACTAACCCTGTATATACAGTCGAATTGAGAAACCTCCTTTTTTAGAAGTCGGTTAAAAAGAGGAGAAATTATGTTCGCCCGGCACACACTTGCTCGCTACGTGGCGGTGTGGCCTGCGCTATAAACTACCAGTAGAGAACATAATTATTATCTAATCCAAACCACGCGCCAGTAACGTTTGAAATCGACCAAAGGCTGCATTAAGGGTGATTGTACAGGCTTCGAAGATTGTTAGAATATAATGGGCGCTTTAGTTTCTAGAGGATGTTGTATAAATGTATTTGAGGTCTTGTACGACGTTGGAATAAATAAATAGCAGTTGATACCAAGCTAGCCTAATTGCAAATACAGTATGAATTATGTTGTATGTATATTCGTGGGAATACGTTGAACAATTCATATCGCTCAGAGGTGACGTCGCGGTCGCCAGCATCAGATATGTATTTGCATACGGGTGAGGCAAGATAATCATTCTAATTCAATGCTTAGATCATCCTTTCTCAGTATAAACGAAACGATTATGATTATTTATATACCTAGCTGTCATATCTATTTTCATAATAAACAACAGGATGTATTTCTTCCATCAGCAGGATTTGGACAGTGAGTGGAATAAAAATAAAAATCACGAAGTCTTTTAGTTACATTTTAATGAATTTAAACAAAGTAAACTTACATGGAACATCACAATTATGCTTCGCAAAACAGTTTTGATGTCATGAGATTCATTGTTATAATATCTACCCAATTAGCAGGGTCTATTTCAATTACATAAGGTACAACAATCGAATATGCCTTAATATTATATGGAATAGATTTTCTACCTAACGGGAAGAAGCAATATCCTTAAATATTAGACGTTGAACATACAGGCCTTGACTTTGTTTTGTAGATATTATTAAATGTTTCGCAATAACTTCTAACATTAATTTACGACATCAGAGACAAAAATATTTTGAAGCTGAGAAAGTGACCAATAAATATAATTAATTTGTTATAATAATATTTTAAGTCTTATTCAATAATGGTACGCTAGGTGGGACGTTGATCTAACGTTAATTTAAAAAATATTTTAACCAAGATTACACCACATAAGTTAATAAACTAAATATTGACGCATTTGGAACTGCAGAAATGAAAAGATTGATAGTAAACTTAAGAAGGTGAAGACAGTCACTTACAATTAAGGCGAACACTTACAATCGATTTCAATTCATACAAAAATATCATCCATTTTCTTTACACATTGACAAAAGTCCGCTAAGCATACTACTACCAAACGATGCCAAATCTATTAGTCTACGTACTTGTTTCTAAGAACTAACAAGAATGATGAGTTCATTTGACGGAGGGATGCAATTTTAATGGATTTAATGCCTAAACTAACAAAATAAGGCATACTTACAAAGGATTACTTTGGCTTATACTTAACAAAGTCATCTTCAGCTTCAGCTAACCTCGTGCCGATGCTGAGTTTTTATATGTACTTATCTGAAGTGTAGGTAAGTAGGATTTCATCTGAACCTAGGCTTATGTTTTAATATAAGAGAGAATAAAAACAAAATAAATTATTTGTGAATAAACGCTATCGCTATACGCTTTAAACTAATAATATCTCTTAATTCTGGATTTTAGACTCTTGTAACTTAAAATTATAAATAACAATTAAAATTAGGAAATACAAAATACTAAAAGGTAAGAGGTACTAAACGATGTGCTTACTTACTATTGCGCGAAAAGAAATTAACTGTGTCAAACTGCTCATAACCAAATCCTATTCCAATTAAAAAAAAAGCATATTTCAGGAAATTGGTAGCAAGGAATTTAATGCACAACAATTGCAATATTGTACAAAGCGAAATCAAGCGGGAACAATAATGTTGGGCAAGTTTAATCAATTAATTCCTAAAGTGTTAACTATGTAACGGAATACGATAAAATAAATTACTCAAAACTTTACACTTAACTTTTTACGGTGATTATATTTAACAATTACTCAAAAACATGGCTATAGCCTTCAAGCAAAAACAAAATTCCATTATTCAAAGTATTAAGAAAATTTAAATATTGTGTTTTGTACATTGCAACATTTTAAATATTGACGGTAACGTATTTTTCTCTTTATACGTGATTTCGAATTTTGAAATTCATTCCGATATCACAACTGTCAGTTTACTGTACTGTCCTGTGAGTGGTCTAGGTACATACATTATGTGTGATTTTATTACAGCTTGTCATTGGTAACAGTGTCTTACTTCACTCGGTATCATTATCCCTATCTACGATGTTTCCACTGTCATTACATTTAATGACAACACCCTCGCGCCGCTCTGCGACTTCCATATCAGTTAACTATTTACAGATATATCTATTTACAGTTATGCGATTAATTTTGGCTTCTCAATTAACACATTGGAATGAAATCACATAACAGGAATGTCAAGAAAACAAAAATATTTATATTTACATATTTTGGCCGAGGAAGAATGTATTATCTGTCCCTCGACTTTATAAACAACAGCATCAAGCTCAGTTGCCAAAACGTACATACATGTATAAACGACCAAGCAACTATAATTTTAATGATATTTTTCTCGATATTTACAAAGAATAAATTTAACTCTTGTCATTTTAAAGTAAAAGTATTAGCGCTGGGATGAATAACGTGAATGTAACAATCTTCATAGTAGCTGCGTTGGGGTTGCTGCCGAGTCCACCGACTACAGATTTTTTGATATCTTCTTTAGGCACCGATGGTTTAACCATGCCTTCGCCACTTTCATTCATCATTTCACCGCTGTCCATCTGAGCAGGCTGGTCCTTCTTCTGCATGGCAGCCACGTCATTTTCTTCAGGTGCTGGAGGCGCAGTTTCTGGTGGAGGAGTCGTCGTAGTTGTCGTAGTAGTAGTGGTAGTGGTTGTTGTGGTCGGTACCAAAGTATTGTTTGCAAGGAAATATATTTCCCCGTAAATAGCTTCCACCTCAAGAGTATTTTCAATTCGCTGTCCTCTCATTTGCCTCGATCGAGGGTCGTTATTATTATAGAAAGTAACTAATTTAGCTGTATACTGTACGTCACTGTTTGTAAGGTTACCCCTGAATGTTACATTACATGCTGTGCCTGGTTCTAGGTATTGTTCCAGTTTATATAACTTGGTTTTTGGCTCTGTGAACTGGTTAGCCCACTGTATGTGCGGGTATAAAGTACCATCATCTGATTCAATCGTAGTGTTAAGACCAATGGCTATGCCATGTCCGTGACCCCAAGATAACGTGTAGTTAAAGTCGTATTCGATTTCTGTAGTGACAGTTGCGCCATCTTCGCCCTCATTTTTTAGAATTCGCTCTTCAAAAACTTCAGGTTCTGTTTGACGAACATGTTCCGTAGCACGATCCAACACAACATTCTCTAACTTGTAACTAATAGGTTCAATTTCTTTTAGGATTTCACCGCTGTTTTCTATAATTTCGTTATTCTTGTCATCAAAAGTAATTAACTGTCCAATAACGTTTTCGTACGCGATCCTGCCAATATAATGCGAATATCCACTTTGGGCTTTCATTCTTCCAATAAAAACGGAATCAACAGAGGAGTCTACTACTACACCTCCACTAGGTTTGGCATGAAACCTAAACCAGGGTATCCAATTGATTAAAGAGGCATTTTCAATATTTTCAAGCACCTCGAATATATTGTAGCTCTTGCTTGCGGATACAGCGCAGGACGTGTAGTCTGGTCTCAGTTGTCCGAGAATCATGTCGCCTTCGTGACGAGCTCTGCAAAGGTATATGAGACCTGAAAAAGAAAAGAGTGATGTATCCGAACTCTCCTACAAAATCTGTAAATTGTTTAAATTGTAAAACGTAGTCATTCATCTTAATACCTTGATCAGATTCAGCCCCAACGACATAGTTGCTCATTGATTCTTTCTTGAGATTAGTCCACTTCAAAGTGCTTGAGGTTGTGACTTGTTTTAGCTTCGAGTTGTACAGCCCGACTCCAGCTTCTGCCGCAGCTTGAACCGCCAGGGTGGCAGTGAATAGCACCACCCACCACCCACTTTGGCAATTTCTGTTTTTCTTCATCTTGGCACTGTAACAAGGAAAAATTGTATCAATTTTCTATCAGATTCACTTCTTAACATTCTTGATGAAAATATGACTTGACGTAATAAAAACGTGGTGTAATATTTTGTGAAATGTATACCAGTTATCTATTTATAAACGATGGATATATATTGTATCCTACTTGACCTCAATATTTACACTAATGGATTTAAAGTGTAGATTTTAAAAAGTTTATGTGAAAGCAACTATTTTTAACACACAGCATTAGCTACAATTTTCTGATAAAGTAAAAATAACATTCGAGTCGTAAAAGAAAAATTAAAACTTGGCACCATGGGTAAACAACGAAAATTGAATGTGGCGCGTTTTTGTTATCCAAGCGATTGTTTTTTGATACAAATCAGAAGGCAGAAAAGATTGTACAAAGGGTTTAGCTAAATAATCCAGAACAAATAGACATTTGTTAGATATAAGATGTCTTGAAAAAAAACCTTTCATTGTCCTCGTGGATTACATTAAGAATTTTGTGAGTTAACTCCGAAAATAGCATCACATTCGTCCGACCCTCCAGTAATAAATTGCTGCGACCCCCAAATTTTATCTAGATGTACAATTCACAAGATATAAAAGCTGTCGTTTTTCCCTGCTTATTGCGTTTTGTAATTGGCAGTAAACATGTTAGAAATGGACTCTAAAATATAGCATTCTTTAAAGATAAATATATATCTGTTGTTGCCCTGCACCTGTACATTATGTATATCGGCTAAAAAGGTTGTGGTACTGGTATGTTTCGATCGCTCGGAAACTCAATTTCCTTAACAAAGTTACGTTACAGAAAGCAGATAGCGCTGAGCTCGACGATTTCGCCTCTAGCAAAGTGTTGATGCGGGAGATACGGTGCTGTCTTTGATTTTATTATTTTGTAGATTTTCTCATATCTCAAGGATACCTTTTATATCGTTAATAGGTATTTTATCCTACTATCATCATAGTCAAAGTTAAACCATTCATTTCCATGAAGCCATGATAAGGCACTTTTGAGCGTGACTTTGGCAACTTTACACGAAAATAGAATTAATTTTAGTTGCCATCTTCGAAGATCGGTTACTATGATAAAAATGGAATAAAATCAATAATTTAAACGAGGTCGTTAATGCAAGCGACAGAAAAGTTTGAATAACGAACGTAGAACTAGTGGAAAAGGTGTAGTAGCTTAGACGGCTGAAGTAGGTTGTAGGCAAATCGATTGAAGACGCTACCGTTGAAAACCTTGTGAGAACGATTCGATTTACTGATTTTCGTTTTTTTTGTTTTTCGGTTTTTGTTTTTTCGTTTTTTTTTTGTTGATTTAACATTTATTCCTTGTATTTTTCGTTTTTTTTTTGTTTTTCTGTTTTTGTTTTTTTTTTGTTGATCTAATATTTATTCCGTGTGTATCATATTTTGCATTTTTTAATTTCCGGCAATCATATTCGACTATCAAGGTCCAAGATGCATATTTTAACAGCACGAGCATTTAACTTAGATAGAAACCGTTAGAAAATATGAAGTGGAATGATGACATTGTATAGAATATCTAACACTCGTACTTGCTGTATTTATTAATCTCACGAGTGATATACTTATGATGCTGTCAGCAACGTACATGGTAATTAATAGATCCTAAATTACTGGACAGTTCATATGTATAATTGTCAGTATCTACTTATCATCCAAGGCTAACATGTTTACTGAACGTTTTTTAATCATAGGTTTTATGAAAACCTAACTGCTATGTTCATCGGTCTAACGCCGACTAGCAGCTAAATATTGGGGTACATTTATCAGTATGATTCGGTTGAATTAATAGTTTCCTAATACCCTTTTTCTTTGTTTTCAGGTAAGTCAACAACCTCGTAAAATGGTATGTTGATGATAATAGCAACTTGAATCTAAAATACGTCCAAGATGTTCTTTCCCAAACATAAAGAAACCAAGAATCCTAAATTTTGCTTCGCCTACCCGAACCACATAAAGTTTATTGCAGATTTATTATCAAGCTATGTTATTTCGGTCAAACGGGATATCAAACCTACATTTTAGGAAAACCCCGAGGTTCTCCTTTTTTACAAGGGTTTTGGACTTCCTTTAATAATAAAAATGTACTTGAGATTAGGGTCCAATAAATCATCGTTAGTGCGGCTACAAATGGAGTAAATTCAATTTAATAAGTTCAATTGGAGTTTGACACGGACCATTCTGTGTGGCACAATCCCGACGCCCCGTGCCTTTGTTATTTGATTAACTTGTGAAATATTGCTTTTCGAATAGGGTTCTTCCTTCATAAAGTATCTGTAATTAGTTACGGTAGCTTATATATGTATTCAACATTAATTTTGGACAAACGGCCTTTATTCCGTATCGCCAGATGTAAAGCTAAAATTATATTCGGTCATAGGGTACACGATAACGTTAAAACATATTCACCTACCAAGACTTAGACTGTACCTACACATGTAAATGATAAAAAATTAAAGATGATAATGAATGATCAAATATTTTCAAGACAAATTTTTATGAAATAATAAAAGGCCTTCGTATTTATATTATCCCAGTACGCAGAATTCACTTTGGCTAGGTCACATTCCGTCAGCTCCATTCAGGTCCTTTTGTCTGTGCCTTTGTGTCAGTGCTCATAGCGTGTCCAAACGCAGCTTTTGTGTGCCCGCCAATATGACACCTAGCAGAATCGATTAACTGATTTCACTCTATGTCGGTAGTATATACGCTCTATATGGTAGCTATGACCTATTTTCAACATTGAATTGTTCTTTTTTGATCACGAAAATTGTTTTTATCTGAAATTCAGATTTTCACAACGCTAAGAGAGTTTTGAGGATTTGTTCTTAATCTGTTCATCAAGTAATTTACGATAAACCACAGTCTCCCCTCGTGGAAGTAGATGATAAAATGATAACGTGTACAAAGGAAGCTCAGACAATTACTCAGCGGTGGCTTTAATGAGTCGATTTAAACACCCCATACGTTCCTTCCAACACAATACCTTGTGTCTGCGTGTTTTAAAGCAACTCTCGATGCGACGAGGGGAGACAAACTACAAACAAAACAGGAAAATCTTTCGTCTGAGTTACCTCACTTCACTGAATCATCACCACCCCTCTAGCAGTATTTTCACTTCACATTTTTCCAAGTAGGTACGAACAGGGGTTTCATTTATTTTTGTTTTAGGTTAGAAGTCAGAACATTTTAAAACAAAACGACTAATTTACTAAAGGTGTCATGTTCTTTTTCGCGGACAACTATAAAAATAGCTCTCCTCTAAGCTTCATTATTTTACCCGGTCGAAAGGACGACCATTGTAAATGATGAAACCCGAGCAAAACGCGGTTGGCAATGTTATTGAACATAAACGTTAATTTTCAAACATGACATCATGTTGGTAAAGGCAAACTTGTATTAAGTAACGATATTATTGGCAGTAAAGTTTTATGATGTTCAGCTTCGTGGTTTGTAGTGACTGCACCATCCGAGGTCACATTCATTTTATGAATAGTGTGCCGTGCCTGAAGTGCCGTAACTAAATTGCAACCATGTATGTCTCTGTCAATGTCAATGCTGTTAATATTTTGCTGGACGGAGGGGATTAAGCGAACACGGCTTTTAGCGGAATGTTCTCTTCGTCCACTTCGTGTCTAACCCTATTAATTAAATTCATGATAGGTACGATGCAGTTGGTAGCATCGGTATCTATTCAACACTCTCTATTCATAGGATTATGTTATCTTCCTCGGTTCTATGATTGCATTAATAGAAACAGTGGTGTCAATTAGAAATTAGAATTAGTCAGTTCTCAGTCCAAAGCCAAGTACCAAATGACCTAAAGAAAGTTCATCCAAGAAGTGAACCGAAATGAACCTTTGAATACGATTCGTTGAATTGTTTCGCTTATATTATTTATCTCAGCGCCGAGTACTTGAGATGGTACTTGTTTATCTTTAGTTCCGACGCTTCATTGTCCCGGCAGAGATCATTAATCTTGTCGTTAACTATCAACTCCTGCTATAACCACGTCTCTTAAGTGTGAGTCATATTTTTGAAAATAGCTTCTATACTTAAATGATTACGATAACAATTTCCGTAAATGGCATCATTTAATAAGTTATACTATCTAGCACGTAAAAATATCGCCGTTTAATCTATCGATTGACGTAACTTATTGTAAAGAGGTAAGCTCCCCGGGCAATAGCTCGCACAGTAATCGCATTACCCACATGCTATCAATTATACTAGACAGGATTACTGTCCAAAGTACTAAAATTTCTGGCTTTAAGATGTAAGAAAAAAACTTGGAGCAAGAGTATGAAATTGACACAGTGCGATGCAAAAATGGGACATACTAGCTACAATAACTGTCAAACTGGGGTAATATGTGCAGTTTCTTGGCAGTGGCTTAACATTTTGATGGTATATTTAAACTAAGTGCCGTATTCTGTAAAACATTAATAGAACTTGCGAAATGTCACGTACGCGTGTCTGTTTTATGAAGCATGCTGAGGGTCACCAGAAGCAAATAAATGTCAGCGTCGCTGAACCGAACACACCTTATGGCTCATAATTAATTTTAGCAAAGTACCTACTACGTTTGATATGCAGACATTCTAATTTAATTGAATATCAAAGTTGACATCATAGGTTACACGCCGGCTCTGCACTAGCTCTATGCATGATTGTTGGCCTAATCCGACTGCGAAACAGAACTAAGCTTTTAACCCAGTTGTGCTGCTTACAATGCAAATATTCCGTTAACGTTGGCGCGAAGGCTCTGGGGTGAGTCGGACACTGTGCTAATTTAATAGCAAGCCTTATATAGGTTTTGAAAGGAACTTTCCGCTTTCGCTGCCAGCATTGATAAAGTTTTTACTGTAACGGCATAAAATTAGTGGAGAATTCTTCAATAATTGAACCTCTTTGTATCGTATCTCGACCGTTATTACACGTCTAGTAATGTCCGGGTACACAATTGAATTGCATGACAATTTTCAACCGAATTATTGTAAATTCTTCAGTTATGTCAACGTCCTCTTTTGCATTCTTGAAGAATACACAAAAACATTTCTAGTTAAGTTACACAACTGACATGGCACTGCCAACCAATTCATTCTATTAAGCAAGCTGTACAAGATCATGTCCATTTGTTGAGGGGTCCCATTGACCTTTCTTCATATTATCTTACGACAGGATAAAACCATTAAGCATTCGCTTTTATTGTGTTAAATACGAACAATAAAGTTTACTATTGCTTTGCGCGGTTTCCTTCTATATTTAGAACCCCTATTTGTCATGTCAACGTGGTTAAATACGTTGCAGTGCTCTGAGTCTGAGTAGTAGAATCGCAGTCGGGTGTTAGATGGGCGGTCCTCATTGGGAGGCAATTATCGCAGTAATGGCTTCGTTATCAAACGCTGTTTCATCTCTGTAGCTCTAATGAAACGAGTTCGGCTTACTTTAACCAGTAACTACTTAGTAGGTTTATATCCGTTCATTGTCAGCTCAGTGAAAGCATGGACAAGGTCGCATTTATGCCGTAACTGCTTTTTTTCACAATTATCTTTAGAGAAATACCACTATAAATCATTACCACTTGATTTATCAACGGAAGGTTTATAACGGAGTACTTACAATTGGATTTTTAAGTACCGTTACCAATTCTGTGGTTTTTCTTTTGAGGTATACAATTATTCTATCTCGATTTATAATAAATAAGTTGTAGTTTATTGAACTGAAAGGTTTTCCCATTAAACGCAGTAATGTTTATTCATGAAGCGTTCTGTGTAGATACTATGTACTTCTTTACGTGTAATCTTTACAAGTAAGTTAGCGGTACAGGCGGAACAATGCAACATACGTAAGCCCATTGAATGCGCTGATACGTTTTTGCGGCGCAGTGAATTGCTCTCTCGGGCGCCGTCTACTCTCGCGTACCGCTGCTAACTGTCAATAAATCATTCTCTTTATTATTAGTCACTGGCTCTTCCCTCGGAGTTGCCAAATTGCAGCCAGTAGTTTTTTAATCATTTTGTTAACCTAGCTTCGCCATTTTATTTGATCATGTTTTTTATACTTTTTTTCACTTTGATTATTTTTTGCTCTCGGTTGAGTGCGGTGTGTTATCGGGTAGGCTGGTGACGCTGGTAGTCGCGGGCGGTTGCGCGTGCGCGCTGGTGCGTGAACCAGCTGATAGCGTGGGAACAACTTCATGCATGCATTGCCTGCCTCACATATTGGAACACTATGGCGATGGCGCCTCAGATTCCTATCTTGATCGCAATGGACGTAAATTCAATGATTCAATGCTTCTCAGGAACTATCGGTAAAATTAACGAAGCAGTAGAAAGTTTTGATACTGTATGAATGCGACCGATTTCTTAATTGTTTGTTACACAATATGTTATTGCACCAAATTACATTGACCGAGCCGCGAGGGTTGTCGTGACAGCTTCTTCAGAATGCGTACTTGTGAAACTCTCTTCAAAGCTTTTAAAACAATAGGATGCGGGCTTTGTGGCTTGTTGACGATGTCGACTTGAGCTCGTAGACGTAGATGACAACACAATTAAGTGCTCAATGAGCGCCAATCAAATGAATTTGAACGTTGTTTTATCGCAGACATTGTATGGTGAAAGGGCGCTCTAAGTCTCAAACAGTGTGCATAAGAATTTATGATTATTTCTTATCGTTTGCGACCAGGAAGGGTGGGCTTATCTTCTTGTTATGTTTATTGTGTCTTATTTTCTCTTTGCATACGAACATTCTTCAATGAAACTTGTCTATGATTCGTGTGACGACACTGGTGTGGTAGAAATGGTAATTGTCTACATTCGTCACGCGATGGGCCGGTTCGTGCGCCACATGCTACCATGGTGCATGGGTACATTTGCCATTAGGTACAGGTCATTGGCAATGTATACTTATAAAAGTATATTTTTTGCTTATTGTGATGGTTTTGTGAAACAGTTAACTTCCGCTAGTTAAATTATGAATGAGATAGTTCCGTTTGGGCGGACAGTATTTGTTTGCGTTGAGTTCGCAGTGGTATCCGCGAGGCGTGACGGTGTCGGGAGATGTCCCATGATAATAACGGCAAATCATAATTACAGTTCAGGTTCCTGCAGTAATTTCCGTTCAGAGGTCGTTGTACTGTCTGTAAAAAGTTTGAAAGGGTTCTGTCTGAGTCATCGCCAGATTTTAATCAACTTTGTTTAATTTAGGCCAATTTTGGCGTCCATGTTTTTCAATCTTATCGTTTTATGGATTGCTATTTAGCTAGCTAAGAATAAGTTAAATATTCAGAATTCAATATTTCATGAGGAACAACTGGTTAATTGGATGTGCTATCCTAGTAACCTGTTTCCCATAGTTTATTCACACAGATTACGCGGGAGTGGCAACCTGCTGCATTACTTTTATTATTATCTTAATCAGAGTGAATTTCCCAGAGATATTCTTTAAACGCTGCATAATTTATTATATCTAAACGGACGTCCACAATTTTAGCGCGTCATCGGCCGTAGACCGAAGTCTGAGCTCAGATAAATCAAGCACGGTCTATCCTAAGACAAAGTTAGGCTATAAATCAACCGGCAAGGGGCTAATTAACACCAGCTCGATAGAGTCCGTATCATCGCACCTGCCGCCCGCGCCGATCCGCGGACCGATGTTAGAGGTAGCAATTTTCTATGTCAAACGCGGTTAAATGAGGGAACGAAAGATTTATTAGAAACTATGTAGTTAGATGTTGGCTTACAGTTTACTTATTAGACGCTCATAAAGTAGTGAAAGCTCTTGTAGCGAACGGGGGAGCTAGTGTTCGAACCTTGTAAGTGGAACCTAGGACCGTACGAATAGGAGCATGTTTTTCGCACCTGGATATGGATGCTCACATAAATATTTAAATTTAGCACTAGAAACATCGCGAAGGGTGCTCAGAATACATGATATACCTACAAGTTATACAACACATGCATTATGTATATCAATCATAAAATGTGTGTATTGCATATCAGCATTATATTCATGACTTACATTGGTGCATCTTTAATATTCTTGTTATACTCGCGAGGTAAATCTCTATAAGTACATTTAAAGTACTTATCGATACCGGAAGTTTCAACCTGCATGCAAACATATCGATGAATCTTCATTGAAGTACACACCCGACAAAACATTACCAACTGAAGTTGTTTGTCCAGTACAAATAAACTTTTGTTGAACGACAACTTTTTCAACGCTGTTATTTATTTGAGTACTGAACTAACCTGTTCCCTAAATAGCATTAAGCGGACAGCAAAAAAGAAATAAAAACCAGTGGTAATTAGCTAAGTGTGTAGAAAATTGCGCTCCTAATATTGACTGTGACTGCGCTGCGCAAAGTTGAAATTTTGTGTTTCAGGAAGATTTTAATTGTAAATTAGATACAGCCCATCTCTGAGAGGCCTATTGATTAATTATTTCAGCCTTGTGGATTAATTAGGAACCTAGTGGATATTCCAAGATTGCATAATGTATTATGAAGAACATGTCAACTCTCCATAACTGTACCTATTTGAAGTAATGCGAAACACATAAACACAACAGTCTGCAACATAATGGACTACAAACATTAGAAAGTGCATTAGATCGGGTGAAAACCGACACCTCAATTGCTGAAGATAAGTCATATTGATTACGGCAATTTGTTGAGCCGCTCAGACAACTCGTTGTCCATTTTAAAACGTGTCTTGTTCGAGCGTCCGCAATATACGCACACGACTCACAAACGTGTTTTAGAACTTTATTGAATTGGACAACCGCATAAACATCTAAACCATTGCTTATTTAATGGTTGTCAATGACAACAAGTATTAAGATGATGTTTTGAGCAAAATCGACCATGCGTACTTGTTTATCTAACCCAACAAGTACGAAACACTTGGATCTGGGGTATTATGTAATGAAGTGCAAAAAGCGGATGCCGGAATGGAGAGGATGACAATCTGGGGCTCCCCACGATTTGCGCGACAACGAGCAGCAAGGTCGCCGTCTGATTGTCGGTAATAGTGCCACTTATGATTTTCCGACGACATATTGGCCCAATTTTAGAGCTGCACTTTTCTACTCAGAATTTTAGACGGTTCCACAAACAAAGCTCACACGCAAACAGATAATTTCACACTACTTCTTTCATATTGCTTGTACAACAAGAATGTCAAAAGTCGAACTTTACACTTAGGAAACCGACAAATTTTCAACCTGAAACGTTGTCAAGTTTTCCAGGCGTCTTCTGTATTTCCCTATTAAGTCGTTAGGATAATGGTCATTTGCGTAACTCGCGATGCAGATCCGGCACTTGTTTGATATTGAGAGGCCAATTGTGGCCCGTCCTGACTCCTGACAGGATGATAGTGGGCTACTCTCGAACGTGCTCGTCGTGACTATTTTTAGTTGCTTGATTGCATCACCGAAACATTCCATTGAATTGTCAATTTCGTGTGCTTTTTGCGTCGACTGCGTCTCGCTTCAGTTGTTGACCACTGGGTATGTTTGGTATGTCTGCTATGAACGCCGTGACTGAGTTACAAATTAGAATTGACTGTCAAGTTCAAACTGATTAGCATGCACATAGCACGCGTGTTTTATAAAGAAGATCATGATAACAAAGTCAATTCCCAGATTATTGAAATTCCTTTTTTTATTTATTTATTAGTTACTAATACTGACCCACGGCCATTATGGATGTTTATTACAATAAATATTTTAACTTATAAGTTTTAAGAAAACCAATTACCTTATTTGGAAAGGCTATAAAATGTCCAGGTTTACAACAAATCTTAGCCGGTGCACCAAATCTGATACAACAAAATTTTCGTCATCAGCATTTCATCAGTCTCTTGTTGCGCAAGTCGACAATTGTCATTTAGTTCTATCAATACTATTTTGGTCCAGTTCTCGTTCAAGCCACGACCTTGTCCTTAATTTGTTGTGTAAATTAAAAATATCTTCTGAACGTGACTGACGTAACTGTAGCTGTTAGCTTTATAAAACCTAGTAATGCTATGAACCGGCCAGGATGTAGGAAGAATTTCTTGTGTATAATCATGTACTCTAATGTATTTGATTACTGTGTTCTTCGTATCAGGTACATAACAGTATTAACAAGGAAGATAATTATTTAATGGTCGCGAACGTGGAGAATCTTTGCAATAAAAACTAGTTGCAGTAAAGTGGTTGCAGCTGTCTCTTATGTTTTGTTAGTCGTTTATGCAACAGATGCTCGACAATATCAAGTTCAAGCAGCTGCTTAGATTAGTCGCAGTTCTTAAGGTGAAAGCGTCAGGGTAGCCCGCGAAATTCAAATTTTCTTACGTTTTTTGCAATTTGCAGGCCAGTGCTAGGTTGTATGTTGATTAAAATATTGTTCGCGACTGTAAGACGTATGTAGTTACAGAATTATAATTATCTATAATCATCATCAATTACTTAAGACGCTTTCACCTTAAGTAAAAGTGCATGAGTGCACAGAAATAACGTAGGTACTGCTACACTTGAACATTGCCACAGTTGAATTAATTCGCATAAACTTCACTATCGATTACTAACAGTTAGAATTAAAAATAATAATGTTCAAAACCGCAAGCAGTCATTCAATAGTAAACACGCGGTTAACCACTGCAATGGAAGGGAAATAAAGAGATACTGTACAAACTGCATGACATATTAGCGTTAGAATATATTTACATTTAATATTCATATCGATGAAGATAATGAGAACCTATTGTTATTCTGGAAAAATCCGTGATTATACAACTTGTCACAATATGCGTGTTAAAGTTGATGCAATTACGTCTTTTAATCCAGTCGTTATGCGGTGTTGAGTCGGCCTTTGCCACGGCAACGGTTCCATTGTGTGCGACTGCTACAATGAGCACTTGGAAACCAGATACCAGCGTCTTATGTCTCGTGTCTCCGGTTTAATAATTACAGTGTACACGGGAGGTGCTGAGTTCATGCGAGCGCTGAAAATTATCACTCTAGTCCCTAAATACTGCACTGAGTTCCGTATCTGGAATGTAGTGAGATAACGAAACATTTTTAATCGATCATTAATTAGTGGATTCGCCGACATCCGGAAACGGCTTCGGGCTCTTCGTTAGTTAAAGCGCCCATTATTTGATACAGCTCTGAAGCGAATCAATTTATCGTAGTTTTGAGTTCTGTGGTACTTATGTACCTACTCTTTTCCTAATATTAGTTCTGTCACTGTCAAAACATTTCCTAGATCGTAAGTTTTCTCTTCCATCCTGTTTCATGTTTGGTTTGTATAGGCAATATATTAAGAATAAATTCTGCAAGTGTATGTGGTTTATAGTCCCATTTTGCAAATTACTCAGTTAACCACAAGAGCGCGCGAGGAAGCCGGGATTTCCAATAACACGAGGGGAAGCCGATGGACAGGCAATTGTCTTGACAGGGGTCAAATAACCAAAGAGGCAAGGGACTTGGAAAATACGATCAACCTTTGTATTTTATGTGCTTTATTTAAACGTTTTTGAATAGGACGTATTATTTCGTGTTCCTGTTTGTAATGTTTTCGGCTTCTTTTTGGGTACCTATGTGATTCGAAGAGTCTGCCACCAACCACAAAACTAATTCTACAAGATCTGTTGCCTTTATTTCAGATTCATATAAATCCTAAAATAATTCATATCTTCAATCAGGCTGTGATATCAAATCTCTTTGTCTAGCATCAGCCCCGCCTATACAATACGTCGCAAGTCTTTTGTCGCGAGATATGGCTGCTCATGCAGACCGCCCCCACACTCCCATTTTAAATTGCCTGACAAAATCTCGCATCCCTTTGTGTAATAGAGTTATTATTACGGGCCGCTGATTTGATGAGGATCCCTCAGATGTATAATATTTGTGTTACGATACGATATCTTTTTATATTCTTTTAGGTTTTTACAGTAAGGATTCTATTGTCATTTTCGAAAGTTTCTTTTTCTTAGTGTACTTTAAACTTAATCATTAGAATATGAAGTGTCTTGTGTGTCAAGGATTCAAGGTTTTGATACACTAAAAAGGTAAAATCAAGCTGACGGGGATAAATAATAGCCATTTCCACTCGGCTGACTTGGAAACGCCGGCTATAGGTCGTTCCCGTAGGGTGGGGGGTTGTGGAACTGCGTAGTTTCCTCTGTTGCCATGGCGACGCCCCGCACGTGGCCTGTCCTTTTCGCAACCTGCCTCCGAACCGAATTAGCGGACTGAAACACAAGCCATCAACTCATAGGTTATCCCATTATGGTGGCCGGTTACACCGCGAATGTCCCATCACATGTAATCGCGCGTGTAATATACGTATCAGACTGTTGAAAGCCCTTCACTTAAATGATTCGCTCGCTATAATGTTGGCCCGGAAAAGTGGATTGTACAAGCATATTACATTTAAATTGATAATCACACTTCCCCCTTTTTGTTGTGGCTTCTATTGAGATATTTCAAACATTTTTTTATTAAATGGTTTCTCTCTCAGAGGCGTGTTACGTGTTACTATGAGGCAACCCCTAGCCTAATTGCATTTTATTTATTCAGGACTCTAGTACCTACCCTCGAACGATCATAAAACCGACATGGGGGTTGCACAACCCCAGTTGCTCATTAGTTTATGCTTTTAGATAGAATTTATTAATCTAAGTAATGCATGTTCATTAGCAACATCTTAAGGTTTTGGCAGAATAATATTTTAAGCTTAAAAGAAGAAAGTGGTATCATAGTCGAATACCAGATGATTATTTGAAGAAAAAAAAAACAGTATCTTTAAGGCCTGAATTCCTGCTACGCTGATTTCGGTCGATCGCGTACGTCAGCGAGAAATACAGTAGCAACGTACGCGCCGCTGACGTCAGCGTCGCAGTATGGTGCTATACATAATAGGAAAAAACAATGTATACACGTGCGCGCGACCGACGCGACGTAGGTACGCAACCGACGACGTCAACGTAGGAGAAATTCCGGCTTTAGGTGAATGCTCCAAGCAGCCCGCGAATGGCAATGGCAAAAGGCAATCAATTATTCGTCTCTTGGGGTACAAATAGGTTAAAAGCAATTCCGAGTCTGCGACTAATCCCGCTTTTATCTCGGACACTTTCGACTTTTAATTGAGGATTGCGATCCGCCATCATTTGCCGAAAAAAAGGTTTCATTATTCGCTTGGTCGGCATCGTGGTTCCCCCACGGATAATGCTCTGATAAACGGTTAGAAAACAATTCGGTTTGAAATTCAAATTAGATTCAATTTTAAGATAATCCCAAATTATGGTATAACGCCAAACTCTGTACCTTTATTATTACTTAATCTGTCTAACAGATATTTTTGTATTTTATTAAATGGCTCGATAGGATTATTTTATAAACTGCTGATTTCTAAGGCAATATCTTCTGAAAATGTAGCGGAATATTTTTAGAACCAATTACTTTGTAAACTATATAAAGGTACTTACATAAATAGTAACAACTTTTGCTTCTCGGAAACGGCTAAACACACACGACAAACTTGGAGTGTTTTCTCTAGGGAGCTCCATAAAATAATAAGTCCATATTAATATTCGTGCTGACACTAGAGTATTACGAAGAGTACTATGTCAGTAACAAATTGTTGCTGATGTCATGCTTGTTCACAAATAAAAACTCCCCTCTAGAATGCAATCGATACCGGGTACCTCCATTACATATTTATTGGAAACAGTCTCGGGAAGTCGGGACTGCTGAGGAAAATGGAAATGTCCTCCGTACTTTGTACAGCCGCGCCGCTTAGTCTTCTTTAGATTTTATCGTAACTGCGAAACAGAGACTGTTACGCTGTCGAGTTTTTGGAATTGTTGAGATACATTAAAGACTTGAATTTTTAAGTCACTTGTGTGTAATTTGCTCACGTACGGTTCAAATCACAAACCTTTGGCTTTTGTAGGTCGTGGTGAATTCGTGATCGAAGACTGACAAGAACATTTCAAAAACGTTGGCGTAAATATGCATGTAAACCCATAAATAATACAAGCAAAACGATTACAGTTTAAATCGTCTGTATGAAATATTAAAACAGTGTGCAATAAATTAGTTTTATGCTCACACAAAACGTGCACGGGGAGCAAAATCGATAGTTCTTTACAAAGAAATAGACATTCTGAATAGTTCCGGTTATATTAATACAACGTCCTTGGCGTTCTATGAATTTCAAATTAACTTTTTTTGACATCATTTGGCTTTATTTCTAACGATAGCTCTCAGCTTCAACGCAGTTCTTGTATCTTTAAAAGAGTTGTTAACCTGTATGATTTGAATTTGCAACTAAAGCCCACAAAAGTAAATTATTCCTCTATATTACAAGTTCGTATAATACCCGATGGCAGTCAACTTTGCGTTTATGGGCCGGGAGCTTTCAAACTTTGCATTAATTACTGCCGAGCAACTTTGCCCACTGAACAAACTGTTCAAGCAATAAACATTGTGCAATATCTCACTAATTAAGTTCTCTGTGCTGAAGTTAGCGCAACACGAACGAAGTTTTAAGAATGAATGGAACGAAGAAGTAAGGAAATTCTGTATCGTTCACTATTTACAACTTCAATGTTTTCTAGAAAATTTATTAAGGTTAATGCTCCAACTATCCCGCGAAAATCAAATTTTCTTACGTTTTTTGCAATTTGCAGGCCGATGATTATAATTCTGTAACTACATAATTATGTCTTACAGCCGCGAATAATATTTTAATCAACATACATCCTAGTACTAGCCTGCAAATTGGGGTGGGTTACCCTGAACATTCACCGTAAAGCAGAAATTGCAAACCTTCTAATGTTATCATAGGAAAACTCTATTTTTTCTGTGACACGAACTGTATTTTATTCAGCCTCAAAAAGATTGCAAATGGACTAAGTTTCGCCCCCCTAACGAAAAAGTTTTGTGCTTTGTAAACAGAACGCGAGCAGAGTTTGCCGTTTGCATATGAAATGCTGTTAGCAGTCCGGCCTGGGGATTAAACCACACGCACCCGGTAGGTACTACATCTCTATAGTGACATATCGCTGAGAGAAATGAGTCATCATAATAGTGATACAATTCCGACTTAAAACGCGTAACTTACTACGAATTACTCACAACTTCAATGCGTCAGTTTAGAATCATTCGGTGAGTCACTTGATCTTGCATTAAGATGAATGATTCGATCTTTATTGGATTCAAAATACTCATTTGAATACTACGAAATCGAATTCAAGGCTATAATAGGAATGATTATCTGTTGGATGACCGTAATTAGTTTGACTGAGACTAAAACTTATTTGAACGTAAAACCGACTCGTCGAAGTCTTGTGTAGAAGCGATAACGGCTGCTGTAAGTTACAGGAGGTTATCGAACTAAGAGCAACGATGAGTCATCGGTCACCGGAGCATTTTGAATTCGCCACTCGCTTGCAAAACTTACGTCTCCAGTGGACGATGAGACGCAAATGAACTCGCTTACTTCTCGGTCACGTATCGATGATAAAATTCTTGATGCATGTTCCACTCACACGCAAACGCTGCATAGTTATTTTTTGTGAAGGTACTTATCACATTCCTCGGAGAACCTCTCAAAACTAACGAATGGAAGTTAATTGAAGTACTCGAATATACTCTGTGCTCGACGGGAAAGGAACAAAGCGTTCGTATTGAATATTCATTAATGAACGCCATAATAACGAAAGGATTCAAGAGCCCTGCATTCCGTGTGGTAAGAGCCATTAACAATGTGAGCTACGGACAGAATGGACTGGGAGACTGGGAGGGAACGATAATTTACCGGAGTTTTACTCTAATAAATGGTGTGTAATGGGAGAGATCGTGTTGCTCAACAACACAAATCATTTGGTTTGTTTCGTATTGCTTTTTATCAACAACTTTTGTCCAAAAGTGAGAAGTATTTGCTGAAATTGTGTTTGATAACCTCGCATGCATAACTGTTAGCCGTAATAGACTATTTAGATTTACATAAGTACTATTTTCGTTGCAAAACGTTTCCTGAGCTTATGTTATTTCCAGCAACAATAGTCTGTCTATCTACTTTGATATTTTCATTAATAGTTTTTCTCTATGAAGAAACCTCATTCACATTTCCCGTTTGTATAAACTTGACCCAGTTACAATATGAGGGCAACTAGGAGAGCATGGCCTTCATCCAGTTTCCAATGCGAACATGTAGAAAATTCTGCCGAGCGAGAGAATCCGTCAATTAAACCGACTACACGACCTGTAGCATGTTTTTCCCGACGTGAACAGCTCTCGTGAAAATTCATTTCGGAGTTTCGTTTCAGAGCATGTTCCATGTTGTTTGTTTCAATCCAATCAATTTGTTGGCTTTACGTTTTGTTGATCCCATATGTGTTCTTTTTTAGTTTGTCTTCCATTGCTAGTAAATAAATCACTGTTTTCCAAATTGAGAGTATTCAAAAATAGTCTTACATGATTAACGTGTTGAATCCCACACTTACAAATGGCTGCTCATTATTAAATTAACAGATTCAAATGTCTTGTCTTTAGGTTTGGAGACTATTACCGAGGTACTGGATAATGTATTTTGCCTTCAATAACATTAATTTGGAGAATGACGTGAAAACGATTACGAGGCAAGGTCGTCGATTAATTTCCGTGGTCATTTCATACAACGCGTGACACAGATGACACGAACATTACATGCTTGTTATGGCAAAGCGAATGTATATTATGCTAATGTTATTAAGCCTCAAAAACGGTTTACTTATCTCAAAACATAGTTCAATTTGACCTTTATCGCGTTATTTGAGACAAGATTTAAGTCATCTTTTGTAAAGTATCTATACAATCATACCTATGCGTATGTATAATCGTATTCTGAATTGTCTGTAACACGGTGATGCAAAACCAGCATGTAATATGTTCTTTTAAGATATTTAATCATTTTAATTATATCTCTTGACACGTCGCGTCGAGTGCAATCCAGCAGTAGGTACTCCTTGAGCAAGTGTAGTAATGAGAGATGGATAATCAGTGGACCGTGCACTAACGGGAGTCACACTTCAAGTGCAACGGTCATATGATATATTGAAACGAAATATCTTTAATCTGGCAGTATTAAATTTATTAGGAGGCTAAAGTCTTTACATCTGCATATCCGTAACGTAGTAGGTTCATTGAGAATGCAATTGATATGCAGAGAAAAACGGATGCAAAAATACTAAAAATAATACAAATGTTATAGAGAAACACACATAAAGGTTTGACGTAACAATAACTAGCTTTATTATTACCAGTTCTAGCAATAAAATGGTAGTTTATTGCTACAGACGGTGGACTGCGCGACCAGGCTCTCGAACTTCAAGTGGAGCGATTTTACGACCAAACCTTAAATAAATAAATCATTTTACCCACTTTGACAAGAGTTTCATAACAATTGTGATTGATATCTTCGTCAACAGTACAAATAGACTTATATTAAACGTGTCTGCGAATGCTAAAATTACATTGGAACGTATCCTTATCAAAAATAGATTGACTGATTTGGTCGATTCGTTGTAAACAAACATTCGCTCGCATTCTTTGTTCACAAACAAAGAACAAAGTTTACCGTAGACTGGAGCACTCTCTAGTGAAGTTACGTGTGGTGGCTTCAACTACAAGTCGAGTGGAGTGCTTGTTCAACATGTCTCCTGTGAAGATGTCGCAACGCTCTCACTGCCTGCATGCAGCCTTCCACTTCTGTTTATTTAGACTACTATATGATCATGCTTGCCTGCATACACTTATACAGCATTCACTATAATATTTTGAGTCCAAACTACTTAAAAATCTCTTTGATGACCAACATGAACACCTGTGTTTATTTGTTTGTAAAAGTCGAAGTTTATGCTTAGCTTAAATCGCTGTGGAATTAATTTATCAAGTTCTTAAGTGCTCCACTCTGAGAGCTTTACTTCTCAAGTAAAATAAACAGCGTCTTTTCCATGAAAGCTTTTATGAAGGCAATGATTAGACTCAGAAATACTCAAGATTATTATTTAAAATATACTTTGCTTTTATTGTACAAACAACAGCAACCAATCTGGAGATTCTGGAGGTTTATAAAATATATGTTTGTTCAAAGAATAAATAGATAATTGATTAAATTTCTTCCATCTTGAATACTGATTATCTACCGAGATTATTGTATAGTACGTGCGTGTGTTCCGAGTTCGTGACCAGCGAGTATGATAAACAATTTCTTCGTCAGTCTCGGCACGTTCACTCTGAACCACATACGTCTAATTATATTAATTCATTCTCCACATAATAATGACTTACTTATGTGTTATTACTTGAGGGGAATAGACTTATGCCACCCGTTTTGAAACAACCTAGTTTCTTGGACTTCAATATCTTAAGCAGAGTGGAATTTTCATCTATTCAACCATCAACATCACACAATGGTTCTGGTCGTGACGCTGTGTATTCAAAATCATATACCGTTATTATTTAGTGTTCACTGTCTGTCTGGCGTCGAACATCAGAAAAGCATTTGGCTAAAACTTGGAGCACTTTTGCGAAATTAAACTGTTCGCTTTTTACATCGGCTACGTGGAATGACTTGTGGTTTTGTCATGTTTTAAAAATATTTCACGTTCAGGTTTTACCCAGCTGTTGAAAAAATCCATTTATCATTCTGGTTCATCGTTGGTCGGTTTATGTTTTATTTGTCTAGTTGTGTTGCGTCGTTCGTTTGGTTGTTGTTCCCCGGGGACGGGACGGTTGTGGTGCAGCGACTCAGCGGGTAACGGAAGACTTCGGTTCTCGCTTCACAATTAGTGCCTTGTCCCGTTACCGACGCATTGTCCGCTTTAATACTCCACCGGTTATATTCCTTTGTGTATTATTGTTATTGGAAAATTTCAGATTGTTCGTTTTGATTTTACGTTATGTATTTTACTAGCAAACTCCCTATTGTAAAGGTAATAATGTTATGTATACTCCGACGTATTTACACAAATCTGTATAAACCTCATTGTTTTATGGAATGAAAACTGAAACTCGAAGTCATTCAAAGCTTTACCATAAAAACAAAAAACTGAAAAATAACTTTGGCTTCAGAAGTCGGTAACCTTTGTTTGATTGATTTAGTTTTTTTGTCACCGACTTCTGAAGCTAGTTATTTTTCAGTTTATTCTTTGCAAAAACTCTTTTATTTTTCCATTTTTAGTTGCAATGTATCCTATACAACTATTTGCTACCTATGCAAACTTCAATTTGAAGTAGTAACTGCTGTAAATCGAATGAGGAATTCCGTCGACTATCTATGGTCTCCACCATCAGACCTGTAATGGCACTTATAACCCACATGAGTGCAAAGTTCTCATCAATAGAAATGTATTAAGTCCAAACACAAGGTAGCTACTGTAAAACGTTGAGGAGTTCCTTTGATTGTCCTTCAAGGTTCCCAGGTATGGTGTAGAACAAAAAAATGATCGCAATGACGAGGAGAACAAGTGCCTTTCGGCTTCGTCAAAAGGTGTTTTACACCCTTTATACATGACAGTCGAATTGAGAAACCTCCTTTTTTGAAGTCGGTTAATAAAAACATCAATATTATGCAAAATATTAAAATGAGCAGATAATAGATGTGGTGGGGCTGACTGAAGAGAATGATGTGATTACCGATACCCATATTTGTATGTTCATCTTACCGCCATTAGCAATCTCTTGGTCCGATCAGTGGTTCAGAGCCTAACCGTAGATTATCTTTCAGTGTTATCTAATCTATTTCTATTAATTTATCATTAAGAGCTCAATTACATCCTTCTGTTTGAATATATAATTTTAATAATGCTCGACCGTTAGCAAACGGTGCGCCCTCGAAAAGGGTCCACCGGAAATGTATCACCGTGAAACGCAACGGCTTCCTGAATGTTAATTAAACTAATTTTGCATTAATAATAAATTAGAAAGCTATATGGAACGTACAAAGAGGCGAATAATAATTTATACATAAATGGTAAAATGATTTATCCTTTGTCAAGTTCAATACCTATAACAATACGTTTTACCCCAGGTTCAATGAGAGCATAAAAGAAAACCTTTAATGAGACCTTCATAGAAAGCCAAGGACACCAGCCTCCCGCCCGGAGCCCGGGCAAGACCTTCCCTTTAGCCTTGGACGAGAATTGTGCGTCTGTGCGTCATGACCTTGAGCTCACTGGGAATTCATTATGATTGCGACACCTTTGTATTAATGAGATTTCTATGTTAATCTTGATCAGGGTTTGTTTGTGGAGAGACTCCAATTTCGCTTAAAGATCATACAAAAACCACTCTTTTAAAATGTTGCCGACCCCTGACAAGTGTTCACTAATATTCTGCCTGCTGCCATAACTAACATTCTGTTAACACGAAAATGTTTATGAATGAGCACAGTACCTATCCATATCGATCGACAAACATATCTGTTTCTGCTTCATTTGTCTTCATGTAGGTATCATAATTTATTATTCCACGACACACACATTTCAGTCAGGAACATATTTTGGAATGTTACTCTCTCTGAAATAATCGTCTTTGTGGAAAACTTTTTATAGTTCTTTTGTAGTAACTTATTTATAGGTACCATTTTGGTTGTATCATTCTCAGTCTATCCGAAAATTAATACTTAATTTACGAAAAAGTACTGATTAGCATTGCAAAAACTCATAAAGAAATGGACAAAATGTAGCTTCGGACTCAGATGTTTAGGGCCATTTTTTAAAGTATCCACTTGTATTCATAAAATTGACATTAGGTACATTATAATACCACTGAATTTGTAACGGTCCTGCTTCCTTAACAATTTTTAGCGTCCAGTCTATAAATCATTTGCATCGCATGATCCATCATAAGTCGAACATGAGAAACGTTTCGTGTCGGGCAATTACGACTAGCTTCGGATGCTGATTTGATATCAATCAAACTAGGAAGTAGTTTGATTGATATCAAATCAGCATAAAGATACATAAAGTTAAAGTCCTTAATTATAACTAAGTATTTATGTATATTGTATCCCAAAGATTTCCCTGTCTATTGTTTATATTAGTATTATATTTGTTATATTGTGTATATTACTAATAAGTCGTATATTATGTAGGTTCGTTAGACATCATTTCTACACAAGCTAAAAAGCTTGTGAAAGTTTGTTGAATTTCAGGATCTAAACGGTTTAGTTATCAAAAGATAACTAAACCGTTTAGATCCTGAAATTCACAATCTGAATTACAAAGGTGATGGACGGGAAATCCTACAAAACAGTACCTATTTCATCAATGTCAAGGACATGATACAACTCAACATTAGTGGTATGCCGAGGAAATGGGATTATTTTCGGGCGGATATTAAATTATAGCCGGTGAGAGCCGGATTACGTGGTGCGGGTTCCATTGTAGTCGAAACTTTACAACCCAAATTATCAATCACGAAGAATAAATCATGGTATCACTAAAAAGGAAAGGTTCAAGTGGCTATAAATTATTCTAGAGGCACTCTAACGCCTTTTGGAATGTAAACAACGATGAACATTTCCTCTAAATGTAATACGGGGACTAATAACATGACAGTAAAAGGGCCATTACATTCATTTGTAATTATGCGCGGACAGGACACGTGGTTGCGCTTGCGCACGCGCCGGAAGCGCGGGATAGTCGATACTTGCGTGACATTGTTTAACTGCTGACACCTGCCGCCTCCGATCATGCGGAGAATCCCAAATAGATACCTCCGAAATAATTAATTGAAAACTAAATTGAACTTAATGACGTTATTACAAACCCAAGTCGGTCTTCGGTCCTATTATATCAAACACAGGTGGTTGGTAACGAATGAATATTGTTAAAAATGAAATAATTTAAAATTGAAAATGCTCTGAAAGTTCTCGATCGGCTGTAGTAGGTGCTCATATGTCACTGAGATGAACCAGGGGGCCTAGTCTGCTATTACAATAGTGTCACAATGAACTATCATTGATTTCATAATAATTGTTGATTTTGACAAGTTTGGTAATCTACTGTCATTTTGGCTTTCCAATGATCAACCACTGACACTCCAAAAGAAATAGCATAGAATGGTAATCTCGTACACAATGACAAATGTATGACTGACTTACGCGGTAATCTGCAAAAATTTTGACAGTTCCAGCCGAAATTTGCTCAATTTCCACGACACAAGCCTCGTTGCTTAGTGTGGCACTGGATGGCGCTGTGTGTAATGTCCAGCGATATTTATTTATTTTATTTTAATTAGCAACATTTTGTATTGCAATAAATATAAGCTTCTATATTAAAGATAATTTAAAACACATAAATGAAAATAAATCAAAACACCGGCCACTAGAAATAAAAACAGATAAAACGTCAGTAAGCAGTAATGTCACATTTGACTTTGACAGCTAAACAGATAAAATATTATTGAATTGTATAGTTTCACATTAATCCACGTTACGCATAACGTAATGTTTTTTTGCTATTTACGAACTTCTTACTACTTCAGATTGCATAGAACACTAATAAATAATATGTAAAAATATATATAAATAAAATCTGGCATGATTAGATGTTCAAATTTAATTCTAGTTTTTTGAAAATCATTTCCATTAACAGGTTTTATAATAATGGCAATACAAAAATGTCATTATAACACAATTCTATTACGAGACCATTGACCGACCAATGATCGACCGATGATCGAATTATGAAGTTGCAGATTACGAACTTTTAACAAAATGACAATGGCATCGTTCAACAATTATGAAATCAATGATAGATCATTGTGGCACTATTGTAATAGCAGACTAGGCCCGAAGTTTACCAACTGAACATTTGTGCATTCTAATAAGTAAAGTGCACTAAGAAGCGTCCGCGCGTGTTCATTTAATTTCCTCGCGGTGACCGCGATAACCGCTTGTTGGTTCAATGTAAGTAATTAATTTTACCGAGCTTCGTTAATGCGGTCGGGACAACTTAATAACACCGGCACCGCTCTTCGCGTTGGCAATAGCAACGAGAATGTTCGTGGTGCACTAAAACACATCATACATTCTCAAGTGTATTGTTCCACAAAATCGCTGGATGTTCCGCTGTTGTGTTGCATTTGTACTTCATTGTATCCAGCAACAATGCGAGGTAATTCAGTTCTTTTAAACATTATGTTATGATTAAACAATATGAAGAAATTTTTCGCGAACCCGAACGGATATTTTCACAGCAGTATAATTTTTCGGAAATTGTATTGCGTGAATTTGCGTGTCTATAATATTGACATACTTAACACAGTTATTTATTTAATTTTGTTACTCCATCCTGATTTTTGTAAACATTGTCATGATGTTTTTTTTTTACAAAAAATTGCATGCATTCTATGGTAATAGGATAGGATACAAGATTTTCCGTAGCAACAAATTGGATCAACCGAAATTACGCTCCACTTGTATTCACCGTATTGATTAGCATACAAAAATTATATAGACTTATGGCAAATATTTGCCTCAGCCAAGGTTAGCAGCCGCCACTAAAATACGTCCAGCTACCGGAGCCTGGTACGTTCGAAGCTCGCTCACAAATCTCGCCAATCGATTGTTCCAGTGGCCATGAACTCGAACCTCGGGCCTCGTCTTGCACTACGCCGGTGTTCACAGAAAGCACTCGGAATAAGTTAAATAACATCACGTTTCTACATCCGATTCGAGAACAACATCCACTTTTGAAATACCACACGAGCTTATTTTTACAATTCTTCGATATGAAGTAACGTGTAACATACCACAAGTTCTGAAGTTAATCGAAGCCGAGAAAATTAATACTATTCATGAAGGAGAAACTTAGTGGAACTGTTGTGACAGCAAGGTGTCGCTACCGTCTGGCGCCTGAGGAAAAAGTTGCACACTTGCAGAATGGGGTCTACATTGCGTTTCTCGTTGCGTCATATATGTTGGAAGCAGACGCATCTCGACCACTTTTTCCGTTGCTGAGAAACTGTCTCAATCAACTTTCAACATAGGTACTTAGTAGGCAAGCAAAGAAACCCCAGCAATAAATGTAACTTGCTTTTATAAATAAATGTTTCTTGGACTTTTTATCTTCTCCAAGTCCGCATGTGTTATTATTAGCTTTGAAATGCATATTGGCAGCGTTAAATGAAACTAAACAGTAAACGCATTGTGCAGTCTAATCGGAGAAAATACAATTGGCCTCATTTCGCGACCCAGTTACTTCCTTCAGCGACTATCAGAGAAACATGTTCTAAAAGAAAAGGTGCAGCTGCATCACGCTCCCCTCACTCCAATCATTGTTCGACCAAAGGGTCGTCCGAAATGGGGAGCAATGGCCGTGGTAGAAAAAAAAACTGTAATAAAAGAACGCATCCAGGTATTCTCGCCATTATCTACTGACGATAATCCTATTTAGCGGCTGATTAACCAATCATTATAATATTTCCTTAATCGCTGCTGTTCCATATTTGTTCAAAAAACCATAAAGTTCACTAAATTTGACTATGTGAGCTTTACATTCTATCATTTCACATCTCAGCTGCTTCCCTTTTAAAAACATTTGTATAGCTTCCGTCTCTTATTGCGGTAGGCAACCTAGTTGAAACATAAACAAATTGCCTGATACAGATACAAGTCACAGTACATGTGTAGGTGAAAGCATGCGGGCATGCAATAACAACTAACAGCTCGCAATGCGTACAATGTTTAGTGCATTGCGGACTTGTTCAGTTATGACGATGACGTAGCCGCACTCCTGTTTATCTGCTAATCGAAATTCATTGATTCATACTGCCAGCTGTAGTTATGTCTACCCAAACGAGCCAAATTCCTAATTAACATTGACTCAATGATTACCTACAATTATTAATGCTAATTACGCAAAATAAGATGGTAATTAAGTAGACCATTGGCGTTAATACACAATATCACTCTTGTGTATCTCGGAAAATCATACAATTGTAGCCCATTGCAAAAAGTTTATATTCAGGATCATAGATTTCCTGACGTCTAAAGTATGCTGATTTATTCAGGGTGCCAGATTGTAATCTAAACTATGCTCACTTATTGAAATATTTCCTACAATAGATATGTACACAGAAGCTATGTATAATAAACGCCGCTGCGCCAGGATCCCTTCATTGATAGCTCCCCTCGATATACGTCGAACTGCTATTGGAAGTGCATTAAAGCTATTAGTAAGTAGTTAGCGCATTCCACACAAAAAGGGAGACCCCTTATAGGGGAGAGATTCTGAGCTCAAATTCACTGTATTTGGTTTCTGTTTACTCGCAAATACTATAACATGTATAGAAAATGGACTTATACAGAATATACGTGCTATTCTATAGTAAACAACCTCGATCCTACTCCATGGCACTGAACACCCACGTTCTTTTGTGATGTGAATCATTTAATAAGCTAGCTTCACCATTTATGGTGACAAATAAATCACGATTAAGGTACTTCGGACCTGTTAACAAGTCATAATACTTTATTAAAGTTGCCTGTCACATAAGCGTTCACAAAACTTGGATAATTGTATTAGGTACCTAATAATTTTATGCTCGTGCGTATCTGTTGGCAGTCCACATCTTACACGGTCACGGAAGGTCATCACCGAGCTTGTTCCGTCAAGATCAGGGCCACGCGGTCACCGGCCAAGCGTGTTCTACGCCTCACTGATCGGTTAGTTCATGTTAACAGTTTTTTATTCTCTCCCTTGGTCGATCCCGTTGATGATGTCATTTTCTTATCTTTAGAATACTTACTCAGTTCGTCGCGCTTTGATGGACAAATAATTACAATTGCAAATACTCTGTCAAATAAATTTCCATACTCGCTATCAGTAAGCTGTCAGAAATACGTTTCTAACCAATTTGTTCACGAAAACGTGGCATAATTTCTGAATTCATGGTTACACTTTAGTGTATACGGAATTAGATGATTAAATAGCAATAAAGTTACACCGTTTCACGATATTAAGCAACAGTTAAGACCAATGATCGCCCTATAATAATTTCCATCTCATCAAGTGGTGCGACGACGTAGAGTACGCCTTGAGTTTCAGTTGAGCCGGAAGATTGGTTCACTTGCCAGTTATTGAGGAGTCGTCTTAAATAAATTTAATAAGCTAAAGTATATTTGTTGTAGCAGACTTGTAAGTCGTATCGCGGGGAGGCGTCGCGCGGGCGCGTATCGATCGCGCCGCCACCGCGCGGCCTGCATACGAATACCAGAATCGCCCTCCGTTCAGCCCCTTATCAAGCACTTCCACCTACTAGACCCCAAGCCCCTCGTTAGTGTCGTGACCTCGTTGATTGTTGTGTCAACACTGCACTGACTGGACACGACTTACCTAGCTACTAACATCCAACGACTACTAAGTGTTACAGCTGAGGTAAGAGTAAAGACAAAGTCCAAACAAGAAGAGACATTAAAAATATTAGCAGTAGCGTGTCTATCCTGGCACAATGTTTGCCACTTGGATTTAAAGACGCTAAATTACAAAAAGCTTTCCGTGTTAACCCTCGGTGCGAGAAATGCGTCCTCGCTTCGAGCAAATTAGACGAACAACATTTACCTAGACGTAACGATGAGGGCACCGATACAACTCATACAACCATTACCTCAAATGTAAGAGCTAATAAAGAAATACTAGTAATAGCATATCAAAGCAAAATACTCCTCTATTCAGATAACGTCGCCTAATCGATTATAAACATCGTTTCGAAGACTGTCCATTTGGGTAGCTGTTGGCATCATGAACAGTCAGTGGTTGTAGTTACGACACGCTATCCAAACTTAAGCAAGTGCCATGAAAAGGAACCTGAATTTAAACAAAGTCTACAAAAGTTCTCTAGTAAAACGATCCAATTTGCATTTTTTCTCCTCCTTTTATCTGCAATCCAAAACACCGCAACGAGCAAATGTACAATGTTGATGCACTATAAGCAATACTAAGGCTGAATGTTGCAACAAAAACAGCAGCGATCTTGTTAACATTTTTCAAAACGTTAGTATTTCTATCATCATCGCCTGCAATTTAGAATCTTCCTTGTCTGGGCTATTTAGCTGATTACATTTAGGGGGTGGTTCCACCCTAAAAATTGGAGCAATTTTCCAGCCGAGAACTCGCCTACTTTGCGTCGCAAAATGTGACGCCTGCACCCTACTAAGTAGGGCAAGTTGTGGGGCCCATGGATTTCTACGTGTAAATTTCTTAACTGACTGGGGTTTCGAATCCAGAATATTAAATTTGAATTAATGTATACCTACTGTGAACATATTTCAAGCTATGGGGTCCGAATAACTTTAATTTAACTGCTACGCAAGTAGACATTCTCTTTGGATAATTTAACCCATACGCGACGACAATTTGTGATAGCCGATTGTTATTTTTTTTAATAAGTACCTATATTGGGCAGTTTTCTCTTAAAATTGTTTAAAGTAGTGATGAGACGGCGAACGCTGAATATTTTCATTAGTGCATCGAACTAACTTCAGTATGTACTTAAATGAAATAAACTGGACAGTATCGATGCATAACCTGCAGCAAGTTGATCGGCAAACGGAAATGGCCAACAAGAAGCGGAGGCGACTCGATGAAGGCAATTTAGCGAGACTTCTCCCGGGACATCGTCTTATTAACAATCGCCATATAATAACCGCCGATCACTTAGACAATCCATCCACGACATTCCCAATAGATAACGAATAAAATTATCGGAAGAATTCGTGAAGCATAGAGGGCACAACATTATGGAAAGTCTCTATAAATTTGAAAATTAATTTGGTAGTGTTTAAAATAGCTAAAGTGAATTTAGATGTTTATTTTAGTGCGTGGACAGTGTTCCGATGACGTAGTTGTTAGAATGGACTCACAGATCGATACGACGACGCCAATTGGTCGGTGTCGCGACTCGCGACAACTGAGGGTTCAACAATCGAAACATTAGAATCTGTTGCTATGTTTACAATTGTTTGCATCGCTTGGCCAGGAAGCTTGACTATGAGAATAAAATCTACCAAACGATCTATGAATTCTATGATTGTGAATACAATGTAAAAAAAAACAATCAAAATCTGTGCCGGCTCGTTCCAAAAGGTTGGTAAGGTTTTTTCTGTGAAATCTGTTTGCCCGATTTCAACACAATGTGAATTCCAGCAATTGTGTCGGCACATTCATTATATGTATTGACAGTACACGTGGAACCGCAGCTGCAGCTTACGATGTAGAATAACAACAGTTACAATACACCTTCAGTGTCCTCTGCCCCTAGCAGATGTTTGCGCGATTTTGCACTTCGATAACCAACCACGTCTTATAAATGCAGTAATGTTATCGATATGAATAATACGAAAATAGCGATGAGATCAATTTCTAAAAATGCGTTAACACTAATGAACCTGGACGTATGTAATGTAGGTATGTCTATATATATATATGATAATTTTTATTCTTAGGAGTCTGTCATTGTAATAACATAATAGTGAATAACTGTCCTTCCTAAGTTTCCTACATACTTTCGGAGTTTATTTTGTTGTGATTAACTCATACACCCAAATTAGATGACTTTCAACATAGGAACTAACATAAAACATCAATTTGGTCCAGAAATTACTTTCTTCCTGTAACAGATTCAAGCAATTGTCATATTCGTAATCGTAACTAAGTAAAAAAGCTTTTATTTATATCATTTTGATTCTATAACGACTAACCTGAACCTCCTTAGACTTTCAAACATTTTGGACATTGTTCATTCGATTAGAGTTACGATTGCATAAGTCGTGTATCCGAGTGAACCGGTTTCTATGAAACGTGTCAGGAGATTCTTTTCTGAGTGCTCACGTTCGACGTTCCAGAGAATGCTTGGAGCGCTTGAGACCTCCTATAGTGTTCCCCGGTTGATAATCTAACTGTTCAATGTCGATTACATTGAATCTTGAATCTTATATACATATTACCCACGGAAAGATAAAAAAATATATCTCTTAAATGCAGCACATCGGTCGTCGTAAAGAAAATAAAGCTTATACAGGTAGAAACAAAATTCGAAAGGGTCCACAAAAAAGAAACAATTGACTTTACAAACGCTATGACAAGGTAAATAAATAAACATAACATTAAACTAAATATTAAAAACGACTTCATATTTAAACTTGTAGAAAAACACACTGTTATTATATTAAAGATTTTATTGAAAGTCCAATTAATTAGACTCTGTCTTACCTGTCAGAACGATACAAATCGGCGTCAATATAGCCGGGAAGAGCAGCAAAGCCTCTAAGAAAACCCACAGAATTCGTAGTTTTTCAAACACAACACTGTAACAATGTATCAATCACTTTGCAGTTAATACTTGGATATTAATCCACGGTTTTTATAGTTGACGATTAGAAACAGAACGCTTCGGATAGGTGTAGCACGGTGATAGTATGGAGCTTAGCGATAGGGTACACCGCCGCAGTGCGGAGTCTCGGATAGACTGACGGGGTTGGCGGGCGGAGGCCGGCCGGAGAGACCATGCTCGAATGACGCTCGACGCCCCGCGATCGCGCGCGCCGTGCCGGGCCGTGCGCTGCTGCACCGACCGTTTGTAGTGTCCACCATCGGTACAGACGCACTTGGACCACTGATCTTTTTACTAATCCATTAATTGACCAGTATATTTTCATAAACAGCATTGTTAGATGCAAAACATTATTTTTTTATCTGTAACACTGTAAGGAAAGGGCTGAAAGGGCTGTTTGAATATGTTCTCGTGGCTCTAAGGTCAAGTCTAATATGAACAGGCTCTATCGGCTAGTCGGCTAGTCTAGATATTTGCAGAACATTGATCCTGCATAGTCTTCATCATCACACGTAATTAATTTGCCTCTCTCTCTCTCACCAGTTTCTTCTCTGTCAGTTTCTCACCTAGGTGATTAACTTTTTGCGAACTCCTACAATTTTATAACTGGATATGATCTAGTCTCCAAAACATATTTACTGTCTCGTCTTATTTGCTTTTTTATTGTTGTAATACTTACTAATAACAAACTTTGATCACTTTTAATAATGATTTACGTGTTGTAGGTAGGTACCTGGGTTGGCGCCAGCTTATGAGCAGACTCTAATTTTATTGTATGTAGGCATATAATATTAATCTTAATATATATAAATCTCGTGTCACAATGTTTGTCCTCAATGGACTCCTAAACCACTTAACCGATTATAATAAAATTTGCACACCGTGTGCAGTTTGATCCAACTTGAAAGATAGGATAGAATAGAAAAAAATAAAAAGTCCACCCGTGCGAAGCCGGGACGGGCAGCTAGTATGGTATAAGTACTTCAAGTGGGCGGTGATTTTCGTCTAGAGTTTATTTTGATTGCTTCTATACTCTTTTTAAAAATTAGTAATGTAGCCAATAAAAATATGCTTAAGGGCAAAACTAAGTTGACCTGCTAAGGTTTCGCAGAAAAGCGGCTTAACCATTTCATGTGAAACCTTCGCTGTCGGAGTTGGACAGTTTGGTGTCTCCTATGATTAAATTATTATGGAATTAACCTACTATACGTTAGCTTGGATTTTACACTTTAGGAACATAATTATATAGCTATCATTGAATTTTATTGAACTAATATAATAACATATTTTTCAATAACAGCTACAGCTAAGTATGAACGTAAATTTCCACAAAAAAATATACAACGCCAATATATTATTACTTTATACTATGTAGGTATTACTACGTCCTTCGTACCTACTTATAGGACCTATAATTAATTAAATAGCAAATTAAATTAATCTTACATAAGTTATAATAAGAGACCGTGTTCACTTCGCTAGGTTATTGGTCATGTACTACCTAACTTCTGGGAACCGGTTAGAGGCTCCCAATTTTTCGCAAGTCCATGTGACCGTGGCAAATCCATACTTGTGAAAAAAGTTACGCACGTACGCCTATTTAATTGTATTGGAGTGTTTTACCTGTGTAGGTAAGAAGTGTAGGTGGGTAACCGATTTGCTTACTTTATAGGAAAGAAACGTCAATCAATAAAGACGGTACTGGATTAATTTAATTTTCACTTCTCATGCTCTGAAAGTGCTTGTTTGTGCAGGATATAGGCTGCACAAAATCGAATTTTATGCACAAGGGCATTAACGTATCTACTCATAAATGTATCTATATTAAGGCAAATGAGCCATACAGTCAAACGCAATAAGAAGTTTATAGATAGAATTTGTTTTTTTATAATATTTACTTTAATTTATTTGCTTTATGTGTTTTTTAAGACATAAAAGATATAAAAAATTAAATTCAAGTACCTACGGTACGGTAGGTTATTTAATTCATTTAAGGAAATTATTATTACAAAATTAATTTAATAGTAGGCTGTATAGGTCTGCAGCCCAAGCCTAATATCAATGTCGTAAGATTTCAAAAAAATAAAGCGCCGGGAAACAGCTCTTGTTATATCGTGCGTTTATTAATTTCTTCAATTTATAGGTACTACTGTTTTATTTCCTCGCAACGCAATCGAAGTGAAAAGCAGAGTTTATAACTCGTCCGCAAAACCATTTTATCCTCGACATTACTATCAGCCCTCGCCTCCGGCTCGGGCTGCTAAAAGTCTCGGATAAAAATGGTTCGTTTTGTGCACTTGTCGTAAAATCTACTATTAACACATCTCGATAGGAATAGCTTATATGATTGTGCAGTGTGCTAGATCATGAATGAATAAAATCATCGTCGTAGCTGCGTAGCCACGGCGTAGTCGGCTACGACGCTTAGTATTAAATTTAAAGTCCATTCATTAAATAGGATTTAATTTTATTTTGTGCAAGATGATAGACAAATAGATTGAATAGGTACCTACTGTTTATTGTACCTGCTAATAAATGACTATCCAAGGACCAAACGACCACTGAATATTTGCGAAACGGTCGGAGTAATTATTTTATTGCACAGCAAGGTTTTATTTTAATCGTCTTATCTCGAAAAGCTAAAAAGCTTGGAAGGCTAAATTGATTGTAACGTTTTTTCGTGAATTTAATATGTGAAATTCCGGGTAAATTAATTAATGTGCCGGTCGTAAGCCGGTAAGCTGACACTTGACTGCTTCGGGACGGAACCAACAGACACAGATTTGCATGTCGCTAAATTAGGGTTCGCAGATCTACTTATGAATTTTATTCCGGAAAAAATTCCGGACATTTGAAGAAAATCTCGGACTTTTCGTTTAAATTGCGCAGTACAATTTAACTGAATTTACAAAATTCCGGACATTTTAGAATTCCTCTCGCGTTCCGGACACTGAGCTAAATGTCCGGGAAATCCGTACGTGTGGTAACCCTATGCTAAATGCTATTATGTTATGTGTGAGTTAAATGATCGATTAAAAAAAAAGTGTGGAATTAAATGCTTTGTTTTTTTAATACGCATTTGCGAATGCAAAATATTTTTACAAGCTTTTATTTAACTTGCAATTAGAGAATACAATCCCGAGCATATTTTTCAATTCCAGGATTACGGGATTTTTGAAACGTAATCCCGTTATAGCCCCGGGATCCCGGGATTACGTTTCATAAATCCCGTTTCCGTTCCCATTATTGTGGTTTCAAATTGTGCTCAAATGAAAAAATAAAATGTTTTTAATGTCTTTGCACAACACAAACACAATAAAATGAGAAAAGAAAAAAGACAAAACAAAAAACTATACTTTTGCAAGAAATCAAAAACACAACACAAAAAAACTATTTATAATTTTGAAAATATGATCGCAGAAATATCAAAGCATCAAATGTTTGACTTCCAAGCCGGCTTCGTAGTTTATTGCCAACATAAGCAGCAGCTGAAAACGCTAATTCAGGTTCTACGCTGGTACCCGAGTGGGGAAATCCCTTCTACGTTCTACGACAAACATATAATTTAAAAGTTGTTTATAATCTAGGCAAGATGATTGTCAAGGCGCAACGTACTACGGAATACAAACTAGACTTGTTTATGGAAATCCCGAAAATCCCGAGATTAGCCAAGTACAGTCCCGGAATTTTCGGGGCCCAAAACGGTCTGGATCCCGGGATCCTAAATCTCGGGATCCCGGGATCCCGAGATTTAGAATCCTCTAATTGCAATGTATTCTCTAATTGCAATGTATGTACCTATGAATGTTTGTTCGGGTGACATCTTGCAACTCAATTTTGAAGCAGACATCTTCAACCTATTGAGCTAAAATTTTGCACGCCTAAATGTATTTCGTGTGACAATGCAATATTATGATTGCGAAATTATCCTATGTAGATAAACAAGGAAATTAAATAATGTGATCAAATTGATTTTAATTTTTAAATTTACAAACTAAGTAAATACGAGTAAGTAAGTATCTCACGACAAGCTTTTACCGATATGATATAAATTGTGTAATGACGTTATAAGTTGATAGGTAAAGTTTTAAAGGAAAAGCTTATTTATTATTTTTAGCGCATTTGAATAAAAGCTTCTTTATCAAAGAGATATAAAAAGACTTATTTAGACTAATGTCATACAAAAATGTTGATGTCGTACGTCAGTAGCGTTATCTAGCTATGAATAGAAAGAACACAAATATATATTTTTTTAAATATAATTCAGCTATTACACGGTAGATCGCACTAGTAACCACCTATGTGGTATAGTTTGGGATGGCATAAAATTATCGATAAATTTTATCGATAACGCTTGGTAAGATTAATTAAATATTTGTATTATATTGTTTACGAGCACACTTGAGGAGGTATTTCAGACACTGGCAGCCCTATGGAAGACCAAGGGCGTTGAAGTCGGCAGTAAGAGGCTGACTAACCTTAGGTTTGCAGTTTGCTGATGACATTATACTTTTCGCTCCTACAGCTCTCGAACTACAGAGAATGCTCCAAGACCTGAGCACGGTTAGCCTCAAGGTGGAACTCGCGATGAATCGGTCAAAAACTAAAACTTTGACTAATAGCACTAAGCGTAGGGTCGAGGTAGATGGGCAGGAAATACTCTATGGCGATGAGTACATCTACTTAGGCCAGTTAGTTTCTTTCGAAAACAGGCAGGAAAAGGAAATCGATCGCCGAATCGACAATGCCTGGAAAAGCTACAAAGACAAAGATATTTATTCGTCGGATATAGTAGGCACAGAGTTGTTAATTTAAATATTAATAAAAATAGCACATATACCTATTCTTAGCTTATCTACTTACATTCAAATAAATTACAAAATCAAAAAACAAAACTAAAACGTGTAAAACTCTATAATCTAATATCTGAGTAATCTATAACACAACATTAATCTAAGGTATATAAAAAAAAGCATGAAAATTTGTATAACAATATCTGGTACCTATTTATTAATATCTTTAAGAAATTCTTTTACTAAGTAAAAAGTCTTTGTTGTTTTCGGCTACTGTGAGGAGAAGAAGTCTGTTTTTTTTTTTACAAATATAGCTATTTCTAAGATAATAAAATCTCGATTTCTAACCTTTAACTTTTTAAAAACTGGTCTGCAACTTTCATATGGAGGTGTCCCAGTGTTTGCTCTCAAGCATTTTTTTGCGCTATAAATGCTCTTTGGACATGAGTCGAGTTACCCCATAGGAGTAAGCCGTATCTCAGTACAGACGCTACATAGCCATGGTAAGCGTTGAGTGCGACCTCTTCATTCGCTGTTTTGCGTAGCTCTTTAGCGCTTATACAAATCTGTTCATTTTTTTACCTAAGTTGTCAATATAGAATCCCCAATTACAATTTTGATCTAATGTTAACCCTAAAAATTTTAAGTTATTTACTCTATTAATTATTGCATTACTGTGTTCCCAACAAATTTTTGGTGGGTTCTGTTTATGGTTCGCAAATTAAATGAATTTTGTTTTAAAAAGGTTAACTTTTAGGTTATTTCCATCTAGCCAGTTTATTCTATTGGTAATGGTGTCTTTTACTTCTTGTTGGTGTAGTGTTTTGTCACTCTCAGATATTATTATTGACACATCATCGGCAAATAGTACGCATTTATATTTTGTAATATTTTTTAAATCATAGATATATAAGAGGATATACTTCCTTGAGGCACTCCTGATCCATTGTGACGACTACTGGTCCATGAAGACGCTAATGAAAGGAGATGATATCTACCGATCTCCATAAAGCGCAAACTCATCGATATGTGTATCCTGCCCGTCCTAACCTACGGTGCTCAGACCCTGGTCGCTCCCCGAATTACAAAAGGCCCGCCTTGGAGTTTGCCTAAGAGCAATGGAGCGCAGCGTTCTCGGTGTAAAGAGAGCTGATAAAATACGGAACACTACGCTACGCTCAAAAACAGGGATTATAGACGTAGACAAAAAGGCTGCCAGGCTCAAATGACATTGGGTCACGTGAGCCGCATGCACGACGACCGCTGGGCAAAGGTCTTCTTAACACGATGGGTGCCTGAGGATGGACGGCGCCGCCGAGGCCGGCCTAGAAAGAGGTGACGAGATGATTTAGACGTACATCACGAGGGCTGGTTCGAGGTGGCGCAGGAAAAGAGTACCTGGAAGGATATGGGAGAGGTTACTCGCACCACTCGCTCGGAGCGGCTGGTCCTGCGCAACACTGTACGTGCTACGTATTTGTTCCCTTCCCGACAACAATGTTACCGGTAGTTATAGTAATTTTTCTGATTCATAATATGTGCACTCAGATCCGCATTCTAGGTAGAAATTACCGCTGGGTCTCTTGGCGTGAATTTTGACCGCCAAGCGAGCATCGCTGAGCATACCATGTATCGCTGAGCGAGTATTATCTGTGGTAGCTTTTAAAGTAATTTTAAAGAAATATACGCGAAACAATAACATTTATTCCCATATTGACACTTGGACGTCATAACATGATTACCGGAACAGTAATATTAAGTTTTTGATATTTATTATCTACGACATAGCTTGAAAAAATATCGATAAACGAACAACTCTCAGTAAAGTAGTAGTGGTACATCTACTGGGCAACAGAGGGCGCTTATAGCAATTTATGTAAATATTCTAGAACACTATCAGATTTTTTTTCTTCTAAAATTAACTAAATTTAGGTCCACTCGTTTTTCGATATCGAGATTTGCAGTAACGCAAAGCGCAACAGGGCATATTTTCTTACAATATATTTTCTTCTACTCAATGATATGTCACATAATGCCACCTGTCAAGCGGACGTATCGCCAGTGTACTCTGTGCACTAGACTGATCGATCTGCTACTAAGGTGTAACAAGTTATTGGAATGGCAGTTTCTTCGTCTTGTCCCGTCTATAGCTAGTAATATATTTGAATGTCTTTGTTGTTTAGAAAGTTTTTTTACTTTTAATTTATTTACTCTCTCGACAAATTCTGTGTGTACATGGGCGTGTGTAAACAAACTAGGCAACTTCTAAAACAAGACACTTTACAAAGAGGTACCTACCTGACAAAAAGTAAGCAGTCAAAGTCCACCTGCTGTATTATAAGAAACAATCATTTTATTAACTGCCTATGAATCTCATTGAATTAAGTTGAGATCTAGGACTCTAGCCAGTAGTAAACGTCCAAAGCATCTCAAACAACCGAACATTAAGAAAAACATAGCCTTGAAAAGTGTAGTTATAGGATTCCGCTACTCGACATTTCATATGCCTTATTTTAAAACGCAAAGCTAATGATAAATTAGTCAAATACTGGAAATAAGGAACACCAAAAGCATTCTCATTGTTTTTTCAAACTCAGAATATGAATACATAATTCTAAATCTTATTTCGTAATAGGAATTTAAATTAACGCCATCTACTCTAAATTGGGAAGGCAATGTTTTGATACGTTTTGTTTGATAGGGTAACATTAAAACAACCATTATAAAATACCAAGCTAAATTCTCAACTCTGATTGTATAACGTTGTTTGTAATGAATGAATGAATTAATTAATTAAAAATATGTTCCAAAAAATCGATAAAGGAAAGGTTGTCGACCTCTCGGGCGTGCAATTCTATCCGAGGCAAGACATCGTGATCGCATCGCTCGCCAGTGCCGCCAACCGTACGATTTAAATCGTATTTATACGACCTTTTTGGCTCTTGTACGATGTACGATCGAGTAATCGAAATCGTACGCAAAATATACGATCTTTTCAAATCATATACCCATCATCGTAGCGAAGTAAAAATAGATGACAAATTCAATTAATTTTTGATATTATAAAAAAAAAACAAGTAGAAGACATGAACGAGCTAAACTTTATATATAAAAAAAAATAATCTATCTTTCAAATTGTACACGATTTCAATCAACTGAAATCGAGAATTGTTAGCATCAGAGCTTACATAATCAAGGTAGAGGACAACTTTTATCCGTATACAAATTGGAGATTTTAAATCTAGATCTATGGAAGTGACACCTAATCACGTTTCATCTGAGTTTTAGAATATACTTATGTAACTTTTCTGACTTTCTCATCTAGAAAAGTATAAAAATTCAGTTATAAATCTTAATGCTAAATGTTGATTCATGTTCCATAAATGATAAGATTTTTGAGGTATTAAAAAAAAACTTAGTTTCCAAGAACTCTATAGATGGCGTTGAACTGACTACGATAGTTGGTGCCAAAGCCAAAACGCTTGGGAAAAAAAACATTGCGTCACGTCACATACGCTCGTTGCACTGATGCCAACTTAGCAACTTTATAGCTAGATCTAGCTATTATTTGGTGACAGACAGCTACAATTTAATAAAACTTGTAGCTAAACTTTTCAGCTACTTTTTCTAGCAACTTTTCATTTCATCATGAGCACAGAGTACTATAATATAATATCATGAGGCGCGAGTCTATCGAAATTAGTCGAGTAGTGTGCCGAGTCGAAAGAAAAAAAAATCTATGGTCATAGATGCAGCTACGGTAAGTACAGGTTGACAGTGTTGACGGGCCGGGAATTCCCTGATTCCTCTGTGACAGAATACATAAGTACGCGCTATTCGTATTGTACCCTACCTAGTACCTTGTGTTGTTTTATCCATATAAAACTAATTTAATTTGAAAATGGATTTACCTTTCAAAAAAAAAACCTACGCACAGAAATATAGACCGGAGTGGGAAAATATGGACGAATTTAAAGGTTGGCTAAAGCCGACTGCTGAAGCAAGTGGAGACTCAAGCAAAGCATTTTGTACATATTGTTCTACGGAGATTCTTGCTAAACTGTTTGATATAAAGAAGCATGCTGAGACCAAAAAGCATAAACAGAAAGTAGAGTTCAAAACAGGTACGTGAATGGATTTAAAATTCGTTTTGTTGATATCAGACTCTATCGATGGTAAAAATGACTTTGATATTTTCATTTTACCAATTTTTTAGGGTCAAATAATATTTTGCGTCTAGGATACTTATGTATATTCATTTTATCTTTACAGGCAATAAAGAAATTCCTTTCAAAGTTGTACCAAAAGGCCATTTATTTAGACCCTGCGATGAATCTGAAGGCGCATTGACCTTATTTATTGCCGAGCACTGTTCAATATTAAGTGTAGACCATTTAGGTGAACTATGCAAAACTTGTTTCAAAGACTCCAAAGCTACACAGGAGTTAAAATTGCATCGCACTAAATGTACAGAAATAATGAAAAATGTACTGATGCCACACTTTCGCAAGGAGCTCTTAAATGATATTGGAAATCAAAAGTTCAGCATTATAATGGATGAGTCCACAGACGTCAGTGTCAGTAAACACCTTGGTCTTGTAATTAGGTATTATAGTGCCGCACAGGAAAGGATAGTAAGCTCATTCCTGGAACTAGTTTCTATTGAGAGTGCAGATGCTAGGGGAATCGTTAATGGCTTGGTATCATGCTTAGAGAGTCACAACTTAGATATCAAACAAATGATTGGAATTGGAACTGATAATGCATCTGTTATGACAGGCATTAATAACGGGGTTCATGCAATCCTAAAAAGAGAATATGGTATAGAAAATTTGATACTGATACGATGTGTCTGCCACTCGTTGCAGTTAGCAGTGACCCATGCCTCCGAAAATACTCTGCCAAGAAATTTAGAGTTTTTAGTTAGAGAAATTTATAAATGGTTTTCTGTGTCTCCTAAGCGGCGAGACGAATACACAAAAATATATGAACTTATAAACTGTGGCGAAAGTCCGTTGAAAATCACCAAAGTGTGCGATACACGTTGGCTTTCAATAGAGCCAGCGATAACAAAAATTGTGACACAATGGGAAGAATTGAAAATACATTTTAATTTAGCAAGAGGGAAAGACAATTGCTACTCAGCTGAGCTTATTTACAACATGCTCGAAGACAAAAGAAATTATTTATATTTTGTGTTTCTGAGAAGCGTTTTAAATGATGTTCAAACAGCAATTAAATCATTTGAAAGTGAAAACTCTAATCCATTAAAACTTCTCAATACACTCACAACACTGATAGAATCAGTGAGCCAGAGAATTTTAATGCCAAGACCTGTAAACAGAAACTTATTAGATCCAATAACTGACAGGGATATTAACCCTAGGCCTTATCTTGGCTACATGTTTGAAACCGCTCAACATAATTTAGACTCCGAAATTTTAAATGCAATACGACAACGCTGCTCCGCCTTCTTACTGCAATTACTTAAGGAATTGCAACAAAAGCTTCCAGACAACTACAAGCAGCTAGAATCAATGGCGTTGCTAAGTCCAGAAGAGGCAATAAAACCAATCAAGTCAAACACTATCATCGATGTTGCTGAAATTTTGGGATTTACACCAGAAATAATAGACAAGATAATGCAGCAGTGGCACATTCTACATATAAATAAGTGGCATTCTGAAGAAATAGTTCAGTTTTGGGTTGAAGTAAAAAAATTTAGAAATTCTTCCGGTGACAACATATATCAAGATATAAGTACTCTTGCCTTAACTTGCCTTTCACTGCCACATTCTAATGCAGAGGTAGAAAGGTTATTCTCTCAAATGAATTTAGTTAAAAATAAGCAAAGAAACAGAATGAGTTTAATAACTCTGAACTCAATCCTCTCCATTAGAGACTCCCTCAGGAATAGTGGTAAATGCTGCTATAACTGTGTTTTGCCTAAAGACGTACTGCATAAAATGGGCACTGTTGAAAAATATTCGAAATCAATGAAAGATACTGATCCCCAGCCATCGACATCTTCCTCTTTAATTGATTAATTTTTTTTTTTTAATTTAATTGCGTACACTAGACTTAATTTAACTTCTTGTTGGAATTAATGAAAATAAAAATGATTATCAGAAATTGTCATTTTATTTTAACCTACTTATCTTTTAACTTATCTACTGTAACATTCATTAGCAACTTCTAGCAACATTTCAGGGTAAAAAAAACTGGAAAACTAGCAACATTTTGAAAATGTCTAGCTACTGGGTAAAGCTAGCAGTTGGCAACACTGGCTCGTTGACTGACACTTTCGTTTGCTTAACCTTCCGAGTATAACCTAGTTTTCTCGCGCTTTGTTAAAATTCGTTTTTTTAGGTTCCGTTCCTTGCATTAACGTACTAAGTTCAGCGCCATCTATCCAGCGACAAGAGAAGAGCTAAAAAGTAAATCCCTCATTACATTCCGTTTTAAAATTATTAACGCTGTTTTAATGAAATTTCATTACGTACTATTTTTTTCCTTGATATGTTGGCAAAATACGATCTTTTCTAGTCCATGGTACGATCTTCTAAAAAATAAAGTTGGCAACACTGGCTCGCGCTCGCAGTCGCCGAGTCTGTGGCCGAGTCGCTAAGTCGCCATTACATGTCGCCTAATAATATTGCCTTTGAGAAGGAGATTGCTTAAGTCAAATAAATAGCGCGCGATTATAATAATTTTCATCTATGAAACATTCTTCAGTATGTTTTAAAAGTTGCTAAGTTCAACAATCCATTATAGAATCAAGGTAAGTACTAACCAATCTATGGTTTTATGAAGCATCCTAATTATTGTTATATTTTTTTAACTGTTTGTTATAGTCAAAAGTTTTATTTACATTTTATTTTTAGATGGCACCACCTCGGCGCATTCTTAGGCAGCAGTGTGAGATTCTGATTGACTTTCTAGAAGAGAATAGATACATGACTAAAGGCCTGCTGCCTGGGTCTCCGGTGTCTCATCAGAAGACGCGGCACAAGTGGGGCATACTAGGTAAACAACTGAATGCGGTACCATCAGGGGCACTGAAGACCCCTGATGGGTGGAAGAAGGTATGTTTTATATTTTATTTTAAATTATTTCATTGAATAGTTAAATACTTACTCAGTTTAATTTCTTAGGAATTGACTTGATGATAGTTCCCAGCTCTAACAATAATATTTATAAAATGGAACCTACTTATATACACCTACCATACCACCGCCATGTCATTCCTAGCAAACATTTTACATTTCAGTATTGGTTTGAATGGAGACACAAGTGCAGAAAAAAAGCAACAAATGCCCGAAGAATGCAGTCAGGATCCGAGGGAAGCACAAACAGATTCATACCACTAAATGATTTAGAAGTTAGAGTTCTTGAACTAAGTGGAAAAGGCTCTGTTGCAGCCAATGACTCCACATCCAGCCAACTTGATAATTTTCTGGCTGAAGACTCGGATTCAGAAACTTTGGAAAAACTCAAAGTACGGTGCGGTCCGTCCAGTAAGAAGATTAGACAATCTGTCTATAGTACACCTACAGGTAAGTGTAGGTCGTGCTAGGATAGTAATGAACCCGTGTTAACTGTCTAAAAAGATAACTTGATTGAAATAAATTAATTTGATTAGATTATTAACAAAAACCTTTTGTATATTTCAGATGATGATGGTGTCCCTCCACCACCAAAATGGGCGCTAGACTTTGAGGAACGTAGAGTAGCAGCTGAGGAGAGAATGGCTGATGCACTGCAGTCAATGGTGTCCATAATGAGGACCCAGGAGCAAAAACGAGGGTTGCTGGAAGAACGGATAGCAGATGCACTTGCAGCTATCGCAAGGACAGTGCAGGACTTAAACAGTGGCATACAAGAGACACTGCCATACGTAAATCCTCTACAAACTAATGGAACAGAAATGAGGGGAAATATATTTCATAGCCATTAAAAGCATCTAGTTTAATGTGGTACTGAGAGTATGAAAATGAAAACTGAATAACAACATTGTCTAGCTAGACTTATGAAGTAAGTCTGCTTAGCTATGATTTAGGATAAATGACACAGGATTATCATGTGAATAGCTCTTAGGACGCTCTTAGCGGTGCGTAGATAGGTATCAACATATTATACTTGGCAAATTAGCCCTAATATCCAGTGTATAATTATATTATAAATTGAATGTTGTTTAAATTAAACACAATGTCAGAATATCCAGCAGTAACAATTAAAGTAGTTATATCTTATGGTTATTTTCATTTACTTACCCTAAAATAAATATATCATACTCAAAGCATTTTTTTCAATTAGACCATTACGGCACTTTTGAGTGTCAAAAATACAAATAAAAAACAAAGCTACAGCCCCAGTCACAAGACAATAACTTGAGAAAGTACTGTAGTTGCCCATTCCCTAACGTAGATCTCTATGGAGAAAATCGGGCAAGAAACTCCATGGACACTCTTTTAAATATCAAAATATTGTTACAAAATCTTGGTTACATCATTAATTTTGAGATTATACATATATGTGAGAACGATGTAGAAAGGCGTGCACATTAAGAACGTCCAGAGTAAAAGATTGGATCGACAATTTAAAAATAAAGTACATAATTAAAATGCTTTTTTGGAATTGTGGAGATTGTAAAATCGGAAACTGAACTGGTAGACCACCTCAAGGGCACAATCATAGAAACAGGAACACATCTAAGCAGCCAGGAAATTAGAAACATACTTATATAGAATTGGCAAGAATAAGAATGTTAAAAACCGGCCTGTCGTAATTTCCGTCACATCGTTATGGAAAAAACACATGATTTTGAAAAACAGGTCACAGATGCCGCCAGGTGTATATGTGGAAAAACATTACCCTAAAGAAATAATAGAAAAGCGCAAGCAACTAAGAGCACAAATGGAAGATGAAAGAAAAAAAGAAAAAGCCTTTTTAAGATATGACAAATTAATAGTAAAGAAATCATCGGGAATAAACAGGGACAAGAGGAAAAGAGAAGGCCAAGACTCACCCAACTAGTCTCAGAAGAAAATAGACTTAAAAGACAATCCAGTGGCCGCAACCACCAAGGCAAAAGAAATCCTAAAACCCAACATACTTAACTACGTTGAACGAGGCAGAACTGCTTTACTGTCAGAGATTCCAAAAAACCTGTAATGGTCATTACCGGTTTACTGGTACTCGAAAACAGCTAGAACAATAAATACTAAAATTACAACTGAAAAATGCACCCCAAGGGTCAATATGGAGTTTGATTTATGGTGAAAAACATCTAAAGCAACTAATAATAGAGTTCAAAGGGATATCAGAAAGAATAGCTTTACTAAATATACAGCTACAAGGCTATAAGAACAAATGGACCTTAGTACAAATATACGCGCCAACAGAAGCAACGGACGAAACGACAAAAGACGAATTCTACAACAAACTTACCACTACGCTAGAGACTGCCCATAAAAACGTTATTATCTTGGGAGACTTCAATGGAAAAATAGGTAAACAAAAGCATGGTGAAGAGTCAGTACCTAGTAGGAAAGTATGGTGTAAGAAAGATAAGCAAGAACGGCAAGAGAATTGTAAATTTGGCTCTGATGGAGAATAACATAGCCATATCAAATAGCGTTTTCAAGAAAAGGCATGCTAAGAAGTGGAGCTGGATATCGCCTGATGGAACTTACTGCAATAAAATAGACTTTATAACTAGTAATCAACCAAAGATTTTTCAAGATGTTAGCGTAATAAGCAATCTCAACTTTAATAGCAACCGCAATCGTATGGTCAGAGCAGTACTATCCCACAAACAACAAAAGAAACAGCGAAAACACACGCACGACTGATGCGCCGTCTCAAAACAGTATTACATTCGAAGTAATAGACAAAACACAAGAAATTTACAATATAGAAACAAACGATGTTTATAGAAAGGTGAACAAGTTAATAACGAACAAAAAATACACTGAGCTGAAAAAAGGAAAGAAGTGCTTAAAAATAGAAGAAATAAAATAACATTACATGAAATCACTGAACTAAGTAAGGAAATAAGTCGCAACATAAAACAAGATAAGTCAAACGAAAGAATTAAATGTATCCAAAAGCACATTACTAAAACAGGAGGTACACAAGGAGGACAATAAGAGGAACAAGAAGCACTATAATACTCATCTTTAAGAAAGGAGATAGATCAGAAATAGCAAACTATCGCCGAATAAGTCTCATGTCGAACATAATACAAGGTGTTCTCAAAAATAATATTGAAACGTATCACCAAAAAACTTGACGAACAACAATCAAGAGAACAGGCTGGATTCCGATCGGGATTCGCAACAATAGGTCACATACATGTGGTAAAACAGCTCATTGAAAAATGTTAAGAATATCATTACCCACTATACATGGCATTTGTGGACTATAATAAAGCATTTGACGGCCTGGAACATCAGTACATTTGGGAAGCCCTGAAAAATCAAGGAACAGAAAATAAACAAATATATAAGGTTAATAAAAAATGTATATTCCAACAGCAAGGCACGAATAAAACTAGAAACGGAGGGGGAATTTTTCCCAATACACAGGGGAGTGAGGCAGGGAGATCCACTCTCACCAAAACTTTTTCATCCGTGCTAGAGGAAGTCATCAGGAAGATGGAATGGGACAACATAGGGATTAACATAAATGGAACACGTTTAAATCATTTGAGATTCGCAAATGACATAATACTTATAACAGATAACCCAGAAAGCCTTAAAAACATGCTACAAGATTTGTCATGTGAAAGCAAAAAGCAAAAAAGTGGTACTTACAATAAACAAAACAAAGACCAAGATGACAAACGGATCCCAAATAAGTATCACAGTAGATGAGGAAGAAATAGAATATGTTAATTCCTATATATACTTGGGCCAACTGATTGCCTTCAACAACCAAATGGATTCAGAAAAAGAAAGACAGGTAGCCAATGCCTGGAAGAGATTTTGGTCTCTCAAAGAAGTGCTAAAAAGTAATCAATATAAAATTGCAATAAAAAGGAAAGTATACAATACATGCATATTACCAATTCTTACCTATGGGTACCAGACCTGGGCAAACACACAAAAACAAAACCAAAAACTGATAACATGCCAAAGAGGCAATGGAGAGGAGTATACTGGGGTACACAAAAAGAGACAGAAAAAGAGTTGTAGATCTAAGAAAAATAACTAAAATGGAAGATGTTGTTAAAACTCAAATAGAGGTGGGTAGGCCACATGATGAGAGAGGAGAGTAATAAATGAACGAAAGCAATAACAGAATGGACCCCTACATTCCAAAGAAAAAGGAAACGAGGAAGTCAAAGAAAACGTTGGTCTGATGACATAAAAAGGCATGCGGGTCCTATATGGCACAGGTTAACCCAAACAAGAGAAAAATGGAAAGACCTGGAGGAGGCCTTCGTGTCGCAAAGACAAGCCGACGCCCAATCTAATAATAATATAATATCGCAAAATTAATGATAGCAATAACATTTAATGAAAATAATTGCAATTGTAATAATAATGAATTTAATTTAAATTTAATGTTAATGCCAATTTAAAATCTAATGAATTTTAATAAAATATTATATTAAATTGCAATTGTAATATATTAATAATGATGAATTTAAAGGCTTATTAATAATAATAATTAAAATGAACCGTGGCAGCTAAGAGATGACCAGTCCCAACTGCCAACTGACAGCGCCCGTTCACGAACATGACGCATGTACCGGCGCCATTCAACTCAACCATATTGAAGGGAACTAAATTACCCGACACACCCGCCACCATCAGCGAGACATTTGAGTGAGCATGACATTCTCTCAGCCACCAAGGCATATTCAAGTCAATGAAAGATAACTAAATGTAAATGTGTTATTTATCTGTTCCAGGCATGGAGGCGTTAGAAACAAGTATAAACTACTGGGAGGACGCGCTGGCTGCGTTCTCGTTAGGCGCGCGCGGCGGAGTGTCGGGCACCCTAGCGCTCACGTCACCCGAAGAGGCCGAGTTCTGTCGCGAAATACAGGACCTACTGCAGGACGCCTACCTTTTACAGGTACCTAAAACACTTGTAGCCTATCTAAAAGCCACGGTCCTAACTCACCTACTGCTGGGAATTGGCGTATCTTTGCTTGTACCAAACGTCCAAACCCATCGCTTCTGTCATGGTATCATACAGGTTCTGCCCGCCATGGAAACAATTTCGTACTCAAAGCTTAGACGAATGAGGGTACCTACTCCACTGAGTCAAAGTTCGACTGAGGATCCACATTACAACTTACCTTCTGCTTGCTACCAGGCTGGCCATCCATTCGCGATGTCCGTACTCTGTACGATGGCATTACGGAATGTTTTTCTTAATGATGTTGTCGATGCGTGTATGTACAGGAGCGGTGCGAGCTGTTGTTCCTGGACCAGCGGTCGGTGCTGTTCCGGTCGGAGAGCGGCGGTGCGGGGGGCGCGGGCGGCGCGGAGGGCGAGGCCGGGCCCGCGCGGCGCCCGCGCCTGCTGTCCGCGCACACGGGCTCCTCGCACACGCGCCGCGACCACCACTCCAGCGCCGAGTCCTTCGCCTCGGCGGAGGATCAGGTACGAGTGCCGTACCAGATTTGTCGGGCATGACCCATAGAGTGCGCTGGACCCACGTTATCATAAATATTTTAATTTTAGGTTGCTGACCTACGAGACTTTGACGATTTAACGGAAGCATTACCTGAATTAGAAAACTTGGAACTATATCAGGCCGCTGTAAAACAGTTTGAAATCGGAATTCCTTACAGGTAAACTTTTTGTGACTTTTAAGACACTTTTTTCTTACGTGCCATGATTTTCATTTATCAGGCGCGTTTTTTTAGTTTCGCTAATTTAGAAATTGGAAGCTAGACCGTCAGCCGAGCTTGTCACCACCGCAAACCAAACTTCTTAGTTTATTCGAATTAGTTTGGGTTCAAATGCGTTTAGGTATCTCTATCTAGTTATTAATTTAAGTGGTAATTCAGCTGACCAATTTTGGCTACATTTAATTATTGTTAAAAAAAAAAAATGCCGTGTATTTGTGCAAAACTAGAAATGGTTCTTTCCTCGTAAGTTATTCCTACATACATATGTAGGTACGTGTGTTGTAACGCAATAGAAGAAGTCTAGATATCGCCATTTTTCTCTGTATGTGCAGGACGCTACGTACCGAGGTGGTGCAATGCGGGTCGGACTCGGAGTTCCTGTGCAAGCTGCAGTGCTTGCGCGTGGCCTTCACGCAGGTGTTCAAGGACGCGGCCGTGTGGGCCTGGTTCGTGGACGCCGGCCGCCAGGTGCTAACCGACATGCTGCTGTTCGCTGACAAGGTACCTAACGCCGTCATCGTCCACAGTGGGCGAAGGCGCCCACTACTGCGTGTAGGCCGCACGTTCCTGTGCCAACCTCAACCAGGATTTACCAAACTACTCGCGATGCAACATGTCATCTGCCCATCTCGCCGCCAAACAACCAAAATTACCAACTTTTCTGTGTAACCCATTCAGAAGCCATAGCATATTATTGCAGGGCAGTTGATGTGCGAGGCAAATCGATAATAACTGTCCCGCACTATTCTTGTCATAAGGACTGAATGAAGTGCTGACTAATTAAATGATACATACACGGCCTTTAAAAAAACCCAAGTGACACTGGATATGTTTTGTCGCTAGTTTCGATAGCTTCGTCTTCAAGGACCCACCAAGCAGGTCCGCCGGTGGGTCTCCGAATACTGATGTGTCTCCCAAGACCTACTGACTGGTAGGACCTATGTGACTATTTAGTTTTATATCCCCTGAGACCCACCAAGAACTTAAATGTACGAAAGAAAACAATTACAAATAATCCTTTATGGCGGCATGGGCACCGACGAAGGAGGCTGGCGGAGGCCCGGCACTTCGGGGGCAGACGTCAAAGAATGTTATTAAGCGAGCGAAGCGAGCGCTGGTTTACGATCCATTATCTTTGACGCTACGTTTTCTATTTTTACCCACGACGGAACGCAGACGGTAAATGCGTTTGTGGTGAGAAGATGTTATTTTGTTTGTGCAAAATACATGTTGCCATTTTTCTCCAAAACTCCTACTCCGAGTGAGTCTTCGAAGACAATAAAATCTCAGAGGACCCACTAGTAGGTCTTGAGAGACATCATCAGTATTCGGAGACCCACGGTAGGTCTGCTTGGTGGATCTTTGAAGACAAACTGGTTTCGATCCTGTATTGCGCATAGCATTCTTAGGCGGATATGTATCTACACTTATTTTTAATGATCCACTCAAATTCCTGCATCTTCTGTTTACAATTGTGTCAATTCAATAATATCATTAAATTCCCTCGTATTGACAATATAAATGTGGACTTTGTTCATTGTTTAAATAAGAGAGACCCTATTTAGACCCATGAAATCTTTTATTTGACTAGGAACCGAAAGAATTCCTGGTGGCGTACGAAGAAATGGTGTCATGGGCAACAGACGCGGCAAACTGGGCGACAATAGAAAGTGAACTTACAACCAAAGGCGTTAAGGTACAGATTATTTTTGTCCTATTCTAAAGCAAGATCCCAGAGCTGCCAGACATAACTTATTTTCTCATTAACAAAATGTGTGACATCAAGCAGTGTTAGTTTTAGTATGTACTGTGAACATACCTATATAAAGGGTGTAAAAAACCTCTTAACGAAGCCGAAAGGCACTTGTTCTCCCCGTCATTGCGATAATTTTTTTTTGTTTTACACCATACCTGGGAACCGTCTAGTTACGGAGATATTGGGGCTCAAAGTTCCATCTTTTTGACAAGTTTTGTTTTTTTAATACAAGTTTTTAATGTAATAGGTATTTTTACTTTAAACACCTCCACGACCCCCGTACTATGCAATCCATCCATCAGCACAATGTTTTGAGTGCGTTACATTGTGTTCTACCACATAACATGATTTTTCACCACAAAAAAAAAGTCGTTTCTCAGCAACAATTTTTGCGTTAAGTTACTTAGTTTGATGTACAGAATGCTTGGTTGACTGTTTCGTGATGAGGTTGTTTACACCCTGTATACATACCTGCTAACTTGTGCCGAGACGGCCAATTTTTCAATATCAGTTTCTAAAGTTGCGAAGTAATAATAGTAAGTTTTCTTAAATCCTGGGTGTTGTTGTTTTTTTATATTGTATAGAAGGCCTCTCCACTACCGACCATCTACAGTCCCTTAGGCAGGTTATAGAAATACATCTGGAATTCAACCTACCCTTATATTTCGCATTTGTAGACTCCATCTCTTCAAAATCAAGACATCGAACCTAATAAAAGCTATTATTTTATGCTATTTTGGTATATTTTTTCAAGTAAGAAAAGATATACCAAAATAGCACAGCAGCCATAAAAATAAACAATACAATAAACAATACATATCCAAAAAGGGGTTAAACAGGGCGACCCACTTTCTCCAAAGCTTTTCACAGCCACGCTTGAAGAAGTCTTTAAAAAACTAAATAGCAATTGGAGGGACAAGGGCATCATCGTGGGCGATAGAAGATTAACAAATCTCAGTTTCGCCGACGATATTGTTTTGTTTTCCTCCACGGCAGCCGAGTTAGGCCTAAGGGTCAATTCACACCGAAAGAGCGGCGAAGGGCAGCGCAGTTTCAGTTTCATATGAATTTTAACTTTATTATCATTACCATAATACTTATTATCGCATGATCGCATGAGAAACTCGAACGAGTCGCGCGGATGCCCGCGGCGCCGCTGCGCCGCACCGATAAACGAGTTTCTCATGCGATAATAAGTATTATGGTAATGATAATAAAGTTAAAATTCATATGAAACTGAAACTGCGCTGCCCTTCGCCGCTCTTTCGGTGTGAATTGACCCTAATGCTCGAACAAATGAGCAGTACCAGCCTCGAGGTCGGACTCGCGATGAATATGGCGAAGACCAAGGTGATGACCAACAGCACCAAGCGCAACATAGGAATTGGGGGTGTGAGGATTGAATATGTCCATGAGTACATATACCTCAGCCAAATAGTCTCCTTCCAGGCAAGACACGATAAAGAAGTAGCTCGACGCACCGAAAACGCCTGGAAGAGCTATTGGTCGATGAAGCAATTAATGCAGGGAATCTCTCCCTCTCTCACTGAAGAGAAAACTCATGGACATGTGCACTCTTCCTACCCTCACCTATGGAGCGCAGACATGGTCACTAACCAACCGTCAAAAGTCCGCACTCGGGGTCTGTCAGCGAGCAATGGAGCGCAGTATCCTTGGAGTGAAACTGATCGTGTAAGGAACTCGATACTGCGTTCTAAAACTCAAATTGCCGATGTAAGTCACACGGCTGCCAAGCTCAAATGGAACTGGGCTGGCCACATCTGTTGCTATGGGCTAAAGCTACCACAAAATGGGTCCCAAACGGCAATGCGGCAGGCCTAGGAAATGGCGGGACGAACTCTACTCCTTCCACAAGGATTGGCTCATAACAGCACTGGATAGGGATGAGTGGGAGGAAGGGAGGTCTTTGCCCAGCAGTGGGACACAAATGGCGGATAATAATAGAAGATTCGGCATTCGTAATACGGCAGTAGATAAATAACTAACGAATTATTGCATTTTCCGATACTTTCAGGCCTTGACGTTCTACGATGTGGTGCTGGACTACATTCTGTTGGATGCATTCGAAGACCTCGCATCACCGCCCTCCTCGGTCCTTGCCGTTGTCCGTAATCGATGGTTGTCAGATGGATTCAAAGAAAGCGTATGTTGATTCGCATAAAATGTACTTGTGTTTGTAAACTTTAAAATTGATTAACAATTTTATAAAATAATTCCAGGCATTAACAACGGCAGTGTGGTCTGTCATTAAAGCTAAGCGGCGGTACCTGCAGTATCCAGACGGTTTCATGGCGCATTTCTACTCGATATCAGAGCATTTACTGCCAGTTCTCGTGTGGGGATACCTCGGGCCTAACGAACGTCTCCGTGACGTGTGCGAGTCCTTCCAGTCAGAAATAGTGGGATTTATTGCAGACTTATTTAACTTCCAGAAATGTCGCTACACGAATATAGAAGATCTCTCTGCCGACATAATGCAACACGCTAGAATACGTTCGGCTAATATTACTGATAAATTAGCCGAGAGAATTTAAAAATCTACCGCGATATTATCAGAATGTAGTATTTACTTATATGCAGCTTGCATGGAATAGTATTGGCCTTTTTTACCTCAAATTGTCATCTTATCAAGGAATTTGTTATGTATTAATCATCACGCTGTAAACATTATTGTTAATGCTAAAGTTTTTAGAGGTATACTAATATTATTATTGTAAGAGAAGCTAGTACCTAAATGTTATGTATAAATTAAGCAAATGTTAACTGCATGTGAAACCAAGGCCTAAGTTTTGGTTGATACTAACACAAACGCATTTTTTATAGGGAGATACAAACATGGAATATAACATTCCTATGGTCATTTGGTTGGTTTATATTGTAAAATAGCACATTTTTTTGAGCTCAAATCAATACAATACTAATTATTTAGTCGTAAGATGAAAGTGTTCATGAATCTGTCTTTAAATACTAAGCAATATCACCGTAATTAATTTTGTTATGAATGATTCTGAACAATGATTGTCATTGAGAACGTATGTATGTACAGACCCTTCACAGCGTTTTCACCTCCAACTGTGTCACTCTTAAAATCAATGTGATCTTGAACAATAAGGTTGCTGCCACCGACAAGCTCATCAAAATTATACGCGATTCCATTAGGCAAGTAACTTGTATGCAAGTTGTAAAAAGCATTCAACTTGAACAAACCTGCATACAAGCTACAACTTGTATGAGGTAGTTTGAACTTGTACATTTTTGTATTCAAGTGAATTGCAAATTGAACGCGCAAACGTTTCGAATTGCGAACGAGTGCCGTGCAAGTCTTCAACCCATGATGTCTGTTGAACATCTCCGCTTGTATGCAAGTAAAACCTGCATGCAAGACTTGCCTAATGGCATCGCGCCTTTATTCTTGTTTTATAAGATGGTGTTGTCTGAGGTAAATATAGAAAACTAAAAAAATGGAATGTCAGCCGCGATTATGGGTAGCAATATTGTAAATGATATATAAAAGGTACAGACGTTTAGGCAGACAGGAGTGCTAAAACATGCGTGGGTGCACTCGCGTGCCTGTATTGAAAATATGAGCAGCGCTATGGCCCGGACTTTTGGAGAGATGTGTTGTAAACCATAGAATTATTATTTATTTACACTTCGCTTCTCCGCTTTGCGTTGGTGGAAACGGTTGTTTAAACCAGCTTCCGCACTCGGCAGTCAAGCAAGCAGTAGCGCACCTCAGACGTGAGCGTAGTTGTGTTAACTGGGCGTAAGTAGCCTGTACACATCTCTGTTCCGGGCTAGCCCGTACGAATCTCCGTATGACTGACACTGGCTTGGCCACCATCAGGGATTTTAATGATAACACAAAAATATTGTCGCCAAATATCAGAATTTGTCGGTCACTGGTTCAAAAGATATAAGGGTTTATAGGTGGCCGTCTCCCCAGCTTGGCCCCATTTATATCTCAAAAACTAGGGCACCTAGCGAAGATCTGTTTTCTCCCATTTTTGTCGCCAATAAGTCAGGGCCGCGCCGCCCCTGTGTGCGAAGTGTGCGGCGCACACAGGCGCCAAGACAATAGGAGCGCTGCCATCCAAATTATTTTTGTTAATTACCTATGTTTGTAGTGTCAGTTGTATTTTTTATATTATGAATAAGTTCTAGCACTAAAAACAATATTTGTGTGTTAATGATTGTTTTAACATTGATTTCGGTCTAACTAAAAAAAAAAAAAAGTTAAAACATGAAGATTCGTTAAAAAAAGAGGCGCTTCATAGGTTTCACAATTTTCGCACACAGGCACTGTGGGGTTCGGCGCGGCCCTGCAATTAGTCGCCAAGTCACAGATTTAATCGGGTCTTAGTTTAGAAGATAATATAATTATGAGTTCAAGTAAGGTGTCCAGCTAGATCGAAAGAAGAGAGTTCATTCGATCTAGCTCTTGGACTATACCTTACTAATGGGGTGGTGGCTAAGGCAAAGTAAATCTCAGATGGCACTACCATAGTTGGTCTCAATCGGACCAATTAGGTTATGCTATTTTAAAATATAAAATGACATTACCACATTTTCAACCAACGACGATGTTTGGGTAACAACTATGCTAGCGCCATGAGTTCAACAGTTAGCCTCCCCATTGAACTCATATATCTTCTAAACTAAGACCCAATTAAATCTGTGACTTGGCGATAAAGTAAGCCTAATTGGCGACAAAATATGGGAGAAAACAGACCTTCGCTAGGTGCCCTAGTTTTTGAGATAAAATGTGGCCAACCTGGGGAGACTCCAGATCAGCCACCTATAAACCCTTATATCTTTTGAACCAGTGACCGACAAATTCTGATATTTGGCGACAAATTTCGACTAATTTTTTTGTGTTATCAAAATTAATATCCCCGATGGTGGCCAAGCCAGTGTCAGTCACACCGAATCTCCGCATACCTTCGGTGGATACAAACCAGCTCCTAAGCATCTCCGCTTTGCTGAAGAAGAGAGAAGAAGAAGTTTTAAAAGCCCCGAGTGACGGGAACACAGCGGGAACCCGCTCCGTGCACCTCCGCCAGTTTTAGCAGACTCTCCATTAATTAGATCTATTTATTCTTCCAGTAAAAAAGCTATCTTGTAGTGTAAAATTTCATATTAACATAAATCATATTGTTTATGGATAGCAAAAAAAATGTTGATGGTTTAACGTTCTAACTATAGATTTTTGATGGCAGAGCTATAAAGCCAACCCCCACACCAGATATGGATAGCAAGAAGGCAGAATGAATAGTTCACATTTAAGTACAGTTCAATGTTAGCACAATAGTTCGAGGTTGTCGCAACAGATGCGATTTCACGCCCTATATAAGTCATCCCCGCTTTTTTTGACGTGTGTGAACTAATTAAGTACTAATCTTCGCATTTCGTGCTATTTATCATAAGAGCTTATCATGCATTCCATTGTGGAAATATGTTTTTATTTATTTTACAGATGCTATGGAAGTTAAAACTTTTAATTTTAATTAAGTGTATGATTAAATGTTTTTGCTACCTTATTAAATAATGCTTTCATAAGAACCCTATTATTATAATATACTTAATAAATTATTTTGCTTTTGTGGATATGGTAGTTGTTGTTTCAGTTATTAAATCAAGTGTATTAATAATGCTTTCATAAGAACCCTATTATTATAATATACTTAATAAATTATTTTGCTTTTGTGGATATGGTAGTTGTTGTTTCAGTTATTAAATCAAGTGTATTATTACCTTTGTAAATATATAATAAATTGATTATATAACATGGCTTTATTTTGAAGTTAAAATTTGCAAAACAATTTTAAATAAATGTGATGATAAATTTAAATAACATAGGTCATGAAATAAAACGCTTCTGTATTAGAAAATTTAGTATATCAATTTTCACAATTATAGCCATACGTCTATGATATAAAAACAAATGTGTAAACATAAATCTTTAATTACAAATTCAACGATAATACTTCCCCAGGGAGCAAGCACCAATAACTTTTAAAGATTTTTTAGGTGAAGATAAGTTAATTGTGAGGTATCACTCGCTAGCCTCCTCAAAGTAAATTAAATTAAATAACATAGTCTTTTATAGTAATACCTGCACATGAACAATTTTATAATACTTTCGGTTTAAATAAGGTGAGCGAGCGAGTGATTTAATTATTTTACGTCGGGCCGACGTTATAATATAACACCGAATTTTTGCAACACGGAGATAAATTCGTATCCTTCGGGATAGGATACTTCGGAATTACTCTATGTGTTGGACATAGCTTACTAAAACCGTTTCAAGGATAAGAAAGCCTGGCAACCACAAAATCACGAAAATTACGTTAGTGTATAATATACTTTAGGACTCACTACAATAATTATTTGGTTTAGTGCACAGCAAGTTTATAAAAGCTCTAATAGTACAACAAAAATAATAAAACAATATTTTTAAATAATATAAAGAAAACCATAATATCTAATCCCTTTTATAATTATTATATTATATTGATTGGCAGGCTTCCTCAGAAATATAAAAGCTTACGATATAGTGAGAATCGACATCTACTCGTCAGGACTAGACACTAGAAAGTCTGAAAATGAGTATACAAACACACCAAAGAAATGCATGCATTCTTCTTATAATAATAAATGGAATCACTCTATGATATCCGAAACTAACAGAGTCAATATATACAACAAAATAATTAATGAAAATATCAATGTGGTTAGACGAAATGGACATAGTCAAAAATGTTCTGTTCAGAATGTTTTGTGTAAAACGTTGGAAATAAATAAAGACATTGAGATGGGAGATCAACGTAAGACTGTGGATTAGTGCAAATTATGAATTTGCATATTTTTTTTTAGATTTTATCACATTTTTTTATAATCATTTAGATCCACAGTTAATTTATGATAAAAATATTCACAAAAATGAGGTACAGGCACTATACCCACCACTAAAAAAATAAATATTTTGGTGCGCTAATACTTTTAAGATAAATCTGCTAAAATTAGAAGAGTGAAGCTCGCTAAAATAAGAGTCGTATAGGACGGACACGTCGCTTGGCTCGAACGAGGCGTCAGTCGTCACACGTGACTCGTGCGTCCCTCGACAGGTGGCGTCCGTAGCGGCCTCGGGTCTCTTAGCTGCCAGCAGTGGTGCGATCGACGGTTCGCTCGCGTGAGTGCGTACTGTGTAACAGTAGTACTTGCCTATGGCACCTACCTATTTCGTAAAAATAATTTTGTAGTGTCGTGTGCAATGTGGAAGTAGCATGTGTGGCGAGCGAACGGCGGCGACGAGATTTACTCAGGCTCGGGCGAGTCGGGCGCGTCTACTGCGGCCACGGTCGTGCCGCCGGCTGCGCGCGCCTTCTTCAAGTAGCTCACGCTGTCGAACTCCAGGCAACTCTGTCGGACACGATAGCACAGTTATCGACGCCTTCCATGATGCATACCGAATGAGTAATGAGTAGTGCTGGCGAGTGTTTGTGTTAGTTCTGCTTATGTAAGCGTAGGTTATTTACAAAAAGCTCCGATCACCGCAGCGTTGAAGAGTTTTATGTGGATTAGTTGGGAGGTAAGCGTAAGAACAGGCAAAAGACGAAGATATTTTGAAATTTTTATATTTTAAACCATAAATTGACAATCAATCGTAAGGATATAACACTAATAATTTTAATGCAATACTCAAATTAAAAACAATAACAATAAATGAACAACAGATAATCAACAGATACAATTTAGAACTTCAGTCAAGTTAAACGCGAACAGTCTACCTGTAGCGATCCCCTCTCGAATACCCATTCTGTCCGAGCAGCATGAACAAAGAGACATCACAAATTTATATTAGCATGGTTAATAAACTCTTAATAAAGCTTTCAAAACTGTTTACTCATGTAAATAACGTTGCGTAAAAGATTTATCAATATTATTCTGTCAATAAACACCTTTATATATTAGTAATAAAAAATTCTTTCATTAATTCAATAATGAAAAATATTTTTTTTCTAAAACAAATTTCCAGTGCTGGAATTTCCAATGGTCAGATTGTTATCCTAAGTCAGTCTTCAGTTTGGCAGGACGGTTGGGTGTGGGCGCAGTGGTAGTCATAGTGGCATTCAAAATGGTGAGCGGCAAACTTTTCGTCGCCACTCTCGAACTCTGTTAGAGGCCACTCCCCACCTAATACTAGCGTCAGTCTTACTATTAACTTACAACTTACGCTACTGAGATCAACATTTTTCCTATTTTAAGAATCGCTTATAATTTATACCTAGCGTTACGCTTAATCGGCTAATGGGGGGCCGGGACTGAAGCCCGGAGACGGATGAGAGGATGAGTACGACTAGGAATTTTCGACTAACCTAACTATAAATAGGAGGTACCTCGACATTACTTTGAAGATAGCATCTATAATGCACCATCATGCGCAAGCATTAGAAAAGGCGGGTGGAAAACAAAAGCAAGCCGGGACGCATGCAAGACGATACACCTCGCGACCCGAGCGCGATCCGTGCGCGTCAGTAGAAGTTGCGGCACAGCAGAGCGGCCAGGTAGTTGGGGTGGTGCAGCGGCGCCCACACGCGGTACGGCGTCAGCGTTACCTTGCGCGCCAGCTCGGCCGGGAAGGCCGCCAGGCCGCTGGGCGGCAGCTTGCTGAGCGGCGAGTCGGCGTACTGCACCAGCGTCTCGTACGAGTACGTCTGCCGCGACCCCGCTCCGCCTGCAACGTGCGCACGGTCGCTAGGGGCGATACTGAGGCCCTACTCTCTAACGTTTCGTTCGTATATTCGGATCTATCCGTCTCTTTCACTCGCACTCATCTGCAGACGTGCGCGAGAGAGACGGATAGAACCGAAAATACGGACGAAACGTTAGAGAGTAGGGTCCTAGCTTAACGACAGATTATAATTATGTGCGAGCGTTAAAAGGCATAAACGTGCAAATTATTGCAAGCCGTCACTAAGTTAAAGCACATTTGTATGCATTAATTATAATTAGTATTTGCATATTTTGCAATAAACGAATAATTATGAATACTGACCATTTTTGACTGACTGCTGCATTTTAGATATTTTTATGGAACAATATGGACATGAAAAAAATTAGCACAATATGAAATAGCTTACATGTTACTATAAAAACGCCTACACACGGCCCTAAAATCAGAGGCAATATCGGGAGAGTGGTGGTGGGGATGAAATCGGCCACTACTCTACACACGTCCCTGCCACTTAGTACGTAACCCACCGTGCAGCAAAGCGCTTGTCGATCCAAGATGCCGCCTACACTCTCAAAAAATCAAAAAATAGGCATCGCTCTGGCACTTGCTACGGCGCGACCAAAACAAAAGACGAGGACCTGGCTTAAGAGGTGGTTGATGAAACGCCATGAATTGAGTCACATAAACGTGGTGAGAAATATAGAACCAGCTGATTTGAAAAACTTTTTAAGGATGGATGTTAAATGTTTTGAAGAGCTCCTCAATTTGGTGACACCATTCATACAAAAACTTAAGTCGGCCATCGTAGTGTCTTTACCAAAGACTTTCAAATTTTAAATCTCTTTGGTCTTTACCGACTTTTTCATTGTACACTTGTAATAACATTCTAAAGGCCTCCTGCCTCATGTCACGGTTAAAATACTCTATAAGTTTTTTATCCCATAAATACGACATATCCTTGAAAAGTCCAGGCCTCTCGCTCCTTCTCTTTCGCCATATTTTATTTCAGCACGAAATAAAAATTGATTTACAAAAACACGCCCTGTTGCCACTACAATCGCACGCGCACTGCGGTGAAATCGGTTCCGATTTCGCTACACACGCACAGACAACGCTCCATAGATCATAATCGGCCCTAAATCGTAAGCTCACCCGAACCAATTTCTGAGTTAGGGGGTAATAATAATAATACTGATTACGATTAGCCTACTCACGAGGCGATCAAGGGAGCGATCTAGGGCGCTCTCCACCACTTGCCCGATATTACTTCTGATTTTAGGCCCGTGTGTAGGCGCTTTAACAGTCTTACAAAATGGACATGCAAAACATGGTGGAAACTAAGTAAATGAATACGACACAAGTTAGCAATGTTACAAAAAGGTATTTTAGAATAGGTAAGAATGACCTACAAATACCATAGTCCTTGAAACTTTAAATTAGTGCTTATGACGAAGTGTGTACAATGAAATGCGTTGAATAAATAATTTTCATAGTTATGGTTTAGATCAGCTCATTATCGTTGCTTATGAAGCTACCAAATATTTAAACGACAGTGGCACATTGATCAATATCGCATCAACTTTGAGAGGGCTACAACAAATTCAACTCTCTTGGCAGATGCTCTGTTAACTGTTCCTTAACCTCCGCGTTAATGTGTTTGTATTGATATAAATTAGGATAAAAATATTTGCGACTGTGAAATGTCTACTATTGGTACAGATTGAGTGGAAATTGGTTTTCCTATTTTTGTTTCTCCTATACTTTACTTTTTATTAACATTGTCGGGAGTGTTTGAATATTTTTGCAATACACAACTGAACAAAGGGTCGTATTAGTTAATTATTTTTAAAGGCTACGAGCTTGTTTACAAAGTATGCACACTGACAACCAACTGTAAATTCAAGGAACACTCGACAGTAATGTCACCTAGAGTTAGGGTTGCCATCTCTAAAATTTGGCGACCAGGACAAGACACGTGCAAACCCCGGATTTTAGAGCCCAGAACCCGGACATGTCAACAGGTTTTTTAAAACATAGCCAGTGTTATAAAAAAACAGTTGCAAATGTCTTAAATCACCTTTTTATTTATTTTCAGACCTTTTTTTTTCGGATGGGAAATCATCAAATGACTTCTCCCGCTCTGGGCGGAGCAGGCGGGGGTGTCAGACTTTTACTGACTAAAACCCATCCATGTTCCTTCATCGCCCTTTGTGTTCCGGGGCCACGCCGCCGTGGCGTCTCTCAAGCCACTCCTCAAAGAGGGGACTCGCCACTATCGTGACGTGCCCTGCACGGGGTTGTGACAGTCGCTCTCTCCATGTCGCCATGAGATCCCGCCGGAAGTCTGTCCGCTGAGCGACAATTTGCCGCGGCAGCGGAGTTTCCCCCCGGCGTAGCGCCTCCGCGCGCCATTCATGCAGGCGCGCGAGGACTATCGCCTCCAGATCCAATGGCGGCAATCCGGCAAGGAGGCACGCCGCCTCGCGGGCGATCGTGCGGTACCCACGGGCCAGCCTTACGGCTACCACCTTTTGGGGCGCGTTCAGGTAGTGGGCTGCACGCAGCCTCAAGGAACGCGCCCACACCGGGGCCCCATAAAGAGCCATGGACCGCACGGCTCCCGCGTAAAGCCTCCAGCAGGAGGCGTTCGGCCCAGCCCCGGGTTGGGCAGGAGCCGCCTGAAGGCAGCCCCAGTCCGTTCCAGTTTGGGGGCCAAACGTCGGAAGTGCTCCACGAAGTTCCACCGGCTGTCGAGGATAAGTCCTAGGTACTTCAAAGTCGACTCGACACCGATGGATACCCCTCCTACTGTGAGTAAGGATCCCGGAGGTGGCGCATTCCGAGGCCCATGAAAGCACATGGCCTCGGACTTGTGCAATGCCACCTCGAGACCCAGTTGCCGGATCCTCTCAACGACTATCGCAACCCCGCGTGTCATGATTTCGGCCGCCGCCTCGTGCGACCCCCCCTGTGCCAGCACCAGCGTGTCGTCTGCATAGCAAACCACGCTGACGCTGCTAGGGAGGTCGGCGCGCAGCACCCAGTCGTAACCGATGTTCCACAAGGACGGCCCTAGAACCGACCCCTGCGGAACACCGTACGACATCTCTCGCCGGTTCCATTCTCCGCTGCGACCGAGGTAGATGACGGCTCTATCCGTCAGGTAGTCCCCGACCACACGACGAAGGTAGGTCGGCACCCGGTGATACCGGAGTGCCTCCCTAATGGCACGGTGGCATAGCATGGTGGTGGCATGGTGTTGAAGGGTGACAACCCCACCCCGGGACACTGCATCCCCCGTCGTGAGGGCTCTCACGCGCTTATTTTCAGACCTTAAAATTAAATTTTGTCATTTTTTAACATCATTTTAAATGAACCTAACAAAACAATCTTATTACAGTTTGTCACAAATTGTTTTAATAATCAGTTAGATTTTTTTTTTCTTAAAGAAGTCAGACTTTTTTATTCTTATTTAAATTTTTAAACCCGGACTACAAATAAAGCCGCGCCCGAACGCTCCCCGGATGCCCTCTAAACTAGGACAAATCCGGGGAAACCCGGGCGGATGGCAACCCTACCTAGATTAAGCAAGTGGCAGTTTTTAGCCCCATTTCGTAAAATACTTATACCAAAAGGAAAAGGGGTCCTCTATTAGAATAATTTGATTGCTAACGTTGAATAGTGGCTACATCTATTATCCTGTTACCTACAAATAATACGTACTACTCTGGATAAGTATTTATATCAATAAGTATTGTCAGCAACATCTAGGAAGGTATTATAATGTAGCTATAAGTGCAGTGCGATGCGCGCTCGAACACGGACGTGTTTCCACTGTACACGGCACGAATTTTATTCGCGTGTTGCGTGGCCATAGCCGCTGCCCGTTATAACTATGAGTTCAAAACAACATAGTAAATGAATTGCTGGCATTCCTAGTCCATGCCATCGACTACATGTACGAGGTGAGCATCCTGCAGATTTGCCGGTCCAATTCAAGGAGGACGACATCAGCAGCGGAAAACTCTTGCTGTTCCAGTCTATTGGAAAACTGGACCAGATGCCCTCTCGGCGCAGAGATGGAACCGAGAAGAGCCTTCAAGATATCATCGATATGTTGAAGAAGACTGACCCGGACGACGTGCCAGATTTCGTGGCTAAGTAAACTGCCTCCCGTCACTTTCGATCACGTCGACGTTACACGGCTGCTAAAGGACATCACTCACTACCTTGCAAGCGGAGATGACCAGGATGCAGTCCAGAATGGAGGTTTTAGAAAAACCAATACTGAACTACGTGCGGAAATAGCATTATTGCGCAACGTCGGTTCGGAAACTGGGTCACCTGAGGCCTCAAAGGTGAACACACGTCGAGGGGCACAAAATGCAACCATCGGCAGTTTGAATCGGCGAACACAAGTGCGTCACCAGCTGCCGATAACGCTGAGCAAGCGTCGCCCGCGCCACACCACCGGCTGCGGATACGTCACGCGTAGGTAGGTCGACCCCAAAACGTGCCTATGCTGCTATTGTCACCAGCGATAAAACTGATGCGTCGCAGCCTAAGCGACAAACCAGGAAAGGGGAAAATTTTAAAATGGGTTCTTTTCCAGCCCTGGCTGCGGGCCGTAGCTCCGTGCCAAGAACGAGCCAAGTTGATGAGGAGAGCTTCACTAAAGTGGAAAGGAGGATGAAGAAGAAGCCCTGTTCTCGTAACCTGTGCGGTACCGCACCGAGTGGACCCAACATGCTGCTGCGTCCTGCTGTGCCTACGACGCAGCTGTACATTTCACGTCTGCATCACTTCACTACAACTGAGGAAGTGGTGCAGTATTTGAAATTAAAGACTAACTGGACTCTGAGAGTTGAAAGGTTGGAATCACGCCACAACATCAACTTTAAGTCATTCGTGATACAAACCCACCATCTGAAGACCTGCATGAAGGAGGACTTTTGGCCGAAGCTCCGAAGGGTGTCGTATATCGACGTTTCCGAGGGCCGTTACGCGACAACACGCAGCGAAACACGACGCCGACAACGTTGCGTGTATAGTTTTAGTCATAGTTTGAAATATGTCATGTATTAGTATATTATTGTTGTTAATTATTATTTTGTGTATTTTATCTATGGGCCTTAGTTGCCTGACAATAAAATGATTATTATTATTATAATATGATTTCGATTAGACACTGGTACTCGGAACAATAATTAGAATAAAACAATTGTTTGAAATTGATATTTCACTTGTTCGTTTTCTGTTCAGAAAATATGTTTATAGTTCAATTTAATAAAAAAAAGATATTATTATTAGTTTCAATAAATATAGAATTAACTTTTAATTTTAAAAGCTTTCATTTAACTTGCCTTTTTAGTATATATTATGTATTAGTCGAATCTTGCAACTAAATTTCAAACCAGTACTCCACATTCATTTGAACTGAAATTTTGCACAATCTCTGATTCTGGTGACAATACATTTTTATGACAGACAGGACTTGATCCTGAAGCCGGGATTGTCTCCTCACGAGAGAACTCCTCAATGGTTAATAGCACAGACACAAAACTTTGTATACCTACAAGTTCAATGTTGATAGATATTCCTAATTGTCTGCTTCCATTTTAATAAAAGCTTGTTTATTTTATTATATTATTTTATAGGTTCTTTCGAAAAGTATCGAAACCTGCCATCTAGCGAGGTTTTTTAATACTAAGATCTTTTGGTACTGAATTTTAGATATCGCCACGTCATCCGAAGATAAATTGCTCGTAATGAGCTGCCCCAGTGCAGATTGATGAACCAAAATAGTGTGTTGTTGAGGAGTAGTGAGTTACCTTGATTCTTGTCAATGCTGGTGGCGCGCGAGAAGCGCGGGCGGCGCGGCGTGGCGTCCGAGTCCCCGGCCGCTGCACACCACACACACGTCACACACACGCCACACACACGACGCACGGCCGCCTAACTACTCTATACCGACACAACCACACCCGCACCACACCGCCGCACCGTCACCGCACCACGCAAATTACGTTTAAATTAATAATTGAAGAAAGATTAATCATATTAACTTATTAATTTCAAACAAAGGAGTGGTACAATTTTAATGTGGTGAAGTTGCTTCAGTATAGAATATTTTAGGTTAAGCATTTATGGCAGATAGTAGTGATTCCTAATGATTTGTTACGAAATGTTCATGTTAAATGATTAAAAAAATACTCTGCCATGACCGTGACTCGAGGTGGGTTGAAGATAAACATAAAATATCATGTGACATAAATAAACATAATAAATACTTTCATGTATAAGAAAAAATAAATACTTGTGAAATGAGTCTAAACATAGTCTGAAAGAAATGACTTCAAATCTGATGTAATGAGGATGTTGAATGTTTATTTAAATAAAAAGATAACATGCTTCAGTCAGTCTAATCTTCCTTCTATTGTATAGTAGATCTGCCTAACTTTCTGTTAAGAAACTGCATACCATCACTAAGTGCTTTCATGCTTTCAAACTGAATTGAAACTCCTGGCACTAGCTACTGTTTCATGCTCTTTTAAAACATTATTGTATTCATAGAAAATGGCACTTTGTGATATATCTTGTGTAAATAGAAGGCAGCAAATCATTCAATAGCTAATCTTTTAAATCAATACTTTTCTGTACATTTTCATGCGCTCGAGAACAAACGCGAGGCTCTTTAACACGTAAGACCACTAAGCTTACTGCTGGCAAAATATTATTACATGGAAATAGTGCGAGAAACTCCACAAATATTCCTTAAAATATTAGCTTGTCAGAAATGAACAAAGTGAGTCAAGTGGTCTCGTTGGTCGAGCGGGCGTGCGTGTTACCGGCGTGGTCCTGGTCGTTGACGAAGACGTCGTCGTCGGCGCCGTTGAGCGCGGCGTCGTCGCGCAGCAGCAGCGCGGCGGCGGGTCGCTGCGACAGCGTGAAGAAGTCTCCCGAGCCCGCGCCCATCGCCTCCAGCGCGCCCGCGCTCTCGAAGTACTCGTCTAACACTAACTTCGCAGTCTGCAATTCATCAAATTTCAACCTTTACTTCTACTAATCATGGTATACATTAATCGTCACAGCGGTGTGGTAAATATCAACTACAACATACAAATTCAGAGATTGTCGATGATCATGAACTGAATAATCTATAATTATGGATTTTTGCTTCAGGTTCGGCAGCAGGTTTAGTACTCAACAAATACTGGCAATTTGTACAAGTAGCTAGTAGTATTCGGCTGTGCCAATTCGTACAAGTAGCACGCGTAAATGTTAAAAAATGACTCACCTTCACAAGATCCAAATTAAGGCCCGTGATCTTAATGGAATGTTGCCCGAAAGTAACCGTGTACTTATACTCCCCCAGGGCGGCGTCATTGGTCGAGAAGCTATGAAGTAGAGCCCGGGCATTGTGCGGGGATTTCTAGAAAAATACAAAATTATGACCAACTGTAGGATGGACGGCCGTAGGCGTGCACACTGTGTAGTTTGTCCATTGCTTCTTTGAATTTTGGGTGTCCAGAAATGTAGTATTACACTTCTGTCCCAACCTAAGTAAGCTTGTATATCATGTGGCTACCTCCCGGGCGCGCGGCGCGTCGTCGTCGCCGGAGTCCAGCGAGGCGCGCGAGCCGGCCAGCGCGCCGTCGGCCTCCAGGCGCACGGGCGACGCGTTGCGCCGGATCGTGTCGCCGATCAGGTGCTTGGCGTGGCTGCAACGTGCGAGGGACCTCATTATACGAACAATAGTCAGCAAAATCATCTATGAACAAGTGAACAATCCGTCGAGTGCCCGATTTCAAGGCTTTCTCACAATCTTTAGAAAACTACTTACCAAAAAACACCATGATACCTACAACTCATTTTTACGTGGAAGCCAAGTACAAACTTTCACGTTTCTAACATCAAAACTCAGTTTTTTAAGTTTTCCGTATGTGAATTTAAAAAAATATATATATTCATTTGGAAAATGTGTAAATGTAACTCACTTAACATTCTCCTCGTTCGGTCCAGTGATCTGGACGAGACGCTCCTTTGCACCGGGACTCACTGAAATCACCAACATCCCTGTGACTGACAAGCTGACACGAATCGACATTATTAGTCTTTATTATGGAGGTGATAAGCTAATAGCTAGTTGCGATTATTAGGCGGTGAAATATGACTATGTATTTTGAAAATTAGTAACTCGCATGTAAACCATTACCAAACAATTATGAATTAGTAGGAAGTAACGTTTCTAGGGGGAAATAAATGTAACCTTGAGTTTAACTCAGTTTCAGGCTGATACTAGTAAGATTGTTAAGGTGATGTATGTGGTAAAGTAATGGATAGTAAAGATCTGCTGGTAGAGAGTATAAAGGAGATGGGAAGAGCCCGCCACACCATGCGCAAGCGCCTCTCAGCCCGCACCGTGCGTTCATACCTCGCTGAAACGATATAATCGTGTCACTTAGCTCCTCGATCATGTGCACCCTTCTGCCCTTGATACCCATCACTGTAACACCACAACACAACTTCAGACACGCCGCCAGGGGGCTCTCCTGTAGCGACCACCCAAATTCCTTGGTTTGAACAGACTTCACTTTATAATAACCCAACCCCAACCAAACAGTACATTTAGTACTATTTAATTGGATGTTAGGATATGTTGATAGAAATATCACATGGGCCTTTAGAAATAGAAATTTAGCTTTGATTTATTTCAGGTATATACGTAATTTACAGTTTCGCTTCTACTTATCTCCATGCACAAAAAAGTACATAAGTATGTATGTATAATGGAACCCGTCTAAGTAATACTAAGATAAAGATAAGCGTAATATCGACCTCAGTCATGCATCGTATGAATGTCCCCGATTTATCGGTAAATACTTGCAAAGTATTCAACATGCAAGTCCCCATTTAGATAGATCGTATTTCAGAATGTAATAGGAATGTGTCGTCACCTTTCCCGGAGTCAGCATTCCTGATGACAACTTCGTCCTTTGAATAGTTCTTGCCAGGTATCTTGGTGGGCTTGGGGAACTTGCCCGACGGCTTGATGATCTCGCCGGGACCAAGCAGCGAGGGCGGCTCGGCAGGCGCAGCCAGCGTCGGCGACACCGAGCCGCCCGAGCCCGACCCCTCCATCGTCGGCACCAGCAGTGGCTGAAGTACACACTTAATATATGCTACGAGGATACCATTCCGGATGTGCATTATTACCTAACTAGGTCAGCTGTTCGTTTATCGGAAGGTAGCATTTGTATTGCACATTTTACAAACTGCGAGTCACACCTTGAATATTGGATTATGAAAAGAACTAAATAAATGTTACCTCAGCATGGGTGCCGCGGTGTCTATAATATTGACTCATGTAGTCGGAGCCCTGCCAGAGTTTGGCGCGCAGCTCAATCAGCTCGAGGAGATGAAGTCTAGTTTTCTTATCCAATCTTTCATCCTGTGAACCATTACGGAACACAACAAAGTATCTGAAATATAAACAAATGACTAAAATAAGACCTATAATGTAAGTAGGTTTCAGAATTTAAAAAGTACTTCAAAAGTCAGCTAGGCAACAAAAAATCTAATTTTATCTTAAATACACACAAACCTATCAAGAAAGTCCTTGTAAAGAGCTTCGAGCTGAGCGCCATAAAGCTTCAGATTAGAGTACATGGTGGCCACATTGCTTTGAAGCGCACGGTCATAGTTACCCTGCATCATTTGGTACGCCACCGCTTCTGTCAACACTATGAGGTCATCAACTGCAAAAAAAACAATTTGTATGAAAGAAGAGGTATTTATTATGGTTTGGTAACTGCATAATAATTATGACTTGTTTGGGTGCTAAAATTGAGGTAACAAGTTATAAGCTTTTGAGTATTAGATTTTAACCTAAAATTGAAGGTGTATATGGCCACTTAAATTGACACTGAGCGGCAACAATTGAATAGTATCTTGCTTGCTTGTTTACGTTATAAAAAAAAAGTACTGAAATCGCCTTTGTTACACAAACTTCCATTTATGGAAAGCAAGTAACATTAATTAAAAGTATCAAATAAGCTGACTACAAATTGTATTGTACCTATTATTTTTAATCTCTTTTTAATTTCCTTCATTTTGATAACCTACAAGAGGTTTGGTTGAAAAAAAAAATAACGACTTACAATTTAGTGCCAAAAATCATACACCTATCTAAGGACACTAGGGTTTTTAAGACGAATATAACAATACCTTAATTGTCGAAATCCATCCAGCCGTTTGCAATATACCAGGTTATTAAGAAATTTACAAACATACAAGATACTGCGAAAAAACATAACACTGCCATTCCGTGGCAGTTGGGTAAAAGTAAGCACATGCTACACAATGACACATGTAAACATTTTATTGATATTTTGCAAAGGTGAGGATATATCCAAGAACAGGACAAAAGCTTATCATATATATAGATTTGTAAGATATAATGTTGGAAATATTATACAAGGTGGGAATGACAATAAATAAAAACACTGGTAATACTAGTTTTCATAAGATAGTTTAACTAATATCAAATAAATCCTAACATAGAAATAAAAAATTCAAACAAACTAAATAGCATAAAACTGTTAACGAAATTGAACACCATTTTATCCATGTTATCTGGAAATAAAATGTAAGGGACGAATTTGCTAAAGGTTTTTGAAGTAGCGTAGTAGAGTTGGCAACATGTGTTTAGTGTTTATATCGATGCGGGGTTGTTAACCTGTCGGTGAATTTTTGTTGCAAACTGGGAATGACATGAGGTATATGCAGTTTAATCTATTGTCGTATTGTCGGTACCACTATCTAAAATAATTTGATTTGATTGTGTTCATAATAATGACAGACTTGCTGTCTACACCTAAATCTTAAGTTTTGGGAATTCTTCGAAAACACTTTGTAGATTCATGTTGTATTTGACTGGGTTTGAATAATTTTTATGTAGGTTTGGTAATGCAAGTTTTAAGGCTTAGCACTAACCATAAATTATTCCTAAGGAAGTACATAAATTCTCACTACAGACATGATTTTCACTATTACTTACTTTGCCATAGGGATCATGATGATGATGATGATGCTGATAATACTTACATATCCTGCCTGTTGCATGTAATTAAAACAATTGAGTATAAAAATATTAAAACATTGCTCTCTCATGTATCTTCAAAACATCAAATATTCGCCAAACCTTTTTCTTGGATACAATATTTACACATGACTTACATAAATGTTTGTGTTAAAACTTGAAATTGTATGAAAATAATAAATAAAAGTTCGTAAACAGAATGGGAACAGACTCCTCTCATGATTCTAATTCTTACCTGAGTTTATTTTGACGTCCAACACAGAGTTGCGGTTGTGTGCGGAACTGGTTGAAGATTTCAGGGGTCTGGGCACCTCCAGTTTTTTAACCGTGCGGGTCATTTTCGTTAGGGTCGACATGGTGCTACAAACAAACAAAACTTACATTAGGAATATTTTATTGAGTAGCCGCTTGTTTACCGACAGAAAAATCACGAACAATGATTGTCATATTTTAGTTGCGAGGGTATGAGTAACCTTGTCATAAATTAAACAATGAAACAACCAAATACGGGGAAAATTATCGGGAAACTCACTCATCCATGGCGACAGAGCCTCGATGCACACTAGAACCACTATTAAAGCAAATCGTGTGAAAAGTGAAAGTGATGACAATGAATGATCCTAGCGAATAAATTCGGAACAAATCCAATACGTGTTCATTACTCGTAATATTGTTTTTTCGTGTAATAAAAACGGATTAGCTAGAAAAATTTTGACTTTACAGAAGATTAAATATTTTGCTCGATGAAAAACATTTAGACAAAACAATTGAAAGCCATGGAACACTATGAAATAGGAAATAAACAAGAAAACTCACCTGGCTACGCCATTAATTCGCAATAAAAATAAATTCAGTCTAGTGGTGAGTAGCTATAACAAAAATCGAATTTAAAAAAAATATATCATCAAGATTATTATTGATATTAGTATATGGAAAAATTTGTTTCATTTATTTAATAACCATTAAAACATATTAAACGTTAAATTAAGAAAAAAATATAATTAACCGAAAATTTCCAATAAATAATCACTTCAGTGCCACGCATCTCTATACAATGAAAAAAGTCTACCAATATGGTAGTTAAAATCAAATCAAAAAATCAAAAATGTTTCTTTGTTAGGACATGGTACAAATAGATGTTACAATATTGGTTCCAGCATATCCTGCCATAATAAGGCGTACAAATATTTTTATACAAAACAAAGCTTATGTCACTAACCCAGAATCAGAATGTTTATTTGTTAAAGTAGGTGTTACAGAGTGCTTGAGATGGCGTATAGAAATAATATCATAAATTTAGATTAAGTTAAACGTGCAGAAAATACCATTATCCCTTAATATTATCAAAACAAGAGAGAGAAGTACCTAGCAAATCACAACCAAATATTCATGAGTTTTTCAACTGACTTATGAATTGAGAACCTCCTCTTTTTGGAAGTCGGTTGAAAAGAGGAGGTTCTCTGTTTTTTTTTGTGTTTGTTTCCTCAGAACTTTCGACTCGGTGAACTGATTTTGGTGATTCTTTTTTTTATTTGAAAGCTGGTGCTTCCCGTGTGGTTTTCATTTCAATTTGGTGAAGATCTGATGCTGATCTTCGGAGATATACAATGGAACTCTTCAAAAATAGACGGCAAATCAGCAGTGATTGCTGGAATCGCTTGGATGTTTATTGTTTATACAACATCATGACGTAACATCATGCCTGTATGCTCTGAGGGGGTACGCAGATGTGTACAATACACCCAGATTTCGACAGGTTTAGGTATGTTAAGTTCCATTTATTTGTGTTATGCCTATTATCATGACATGTATTGTTTTTTATTTGAAAGGATGTACTCCAAGGGTAGTTTAATGAGAGTTTGGTTCTGATTATGGGATCCATGACAAAGTAACGGAACTCTTGAATTCTTAGGAGCAAAATAACGATACTCGGCCTAATCTTATAAAGGCTATCCGGAAATTTGAGTCACCTACCGTAACGTCGTTCGTCATGGTCAAGTTATTGTCGTAGTCGAATATTATGGTAAATGGAACTCCCTAACGGCTTACAGTAAGGGTGCGATCTGTGGTAGAATTTCCAACTGTCTTAAATTGCAATGCGCTTACGTTAGTTGATATTTAATGTAAAATAAATTCATGGCAAACATTTGTTTGGAAACAACTAAAAATGGAAAAATAAAAAACTTTTTTGCAAAAAATAAAACCGACTTCAAAAAACTCAAAAAAGTGAAAAATAACTTTACCTTCAGAAGTCGGTGACCTTTGTTTAATTGATTTAGTTTTTTTGTCATCGACTTCTGAAGCTAAAGTTATTTTTCACTTTTTTGTGATTTTTGACATTTTTTATTTTTTGAAAAAAGTTTTTTTACATAGATTTGATAGTATATAGTTGTGTGTACCTACCAATTTGTTTGTGTATAGGTATAAGTACAGACTCCAGCACAGCAAGGGCAAGCTAATATAGTCTATCTTAACTTTTCTCGTCCCGCCTGTCGTGATATCGCGGCCAGCCAAAAAGTGGTTTCTGTCCCGAAGACTTGATATTGCGTCCTACGACTTCGCGCGGTGCATTGACATTTCGGTGAGTGGGACGGCAAAGGAAGGAGATTTTTAACTTTATCGCTAACGCATTTGGATCAAGGTTGATAGGGAAAATTTGACAGTTTCAGATAGCTTGATGTGATGGCGTCTGTACAAATAAACAAGCTGGACAAAACCAACGACCAGTGATCCACATTAGCCCTGGGTCGAAATTATTGGAAGTCATGGAGAGGGGCCTTTGCCCAGCAGGGAAAAGACAAAGGCTAACAGTGTCAGTATCAGTAAATGCATGCACGATAGTTGATTGGCCTATGATGACAAAAAATATTCAGCTTGTCAGAACACGATGTTACTTGATTGGTCTACATGGGGCCTAGGCTAACGTTATCCGTTATTGCGCTTCTAATAAGTAATTTTTGTGTAAAAGTAAATTAATTCTGGAGAGTCTATCCGAAATATCATGTAGATATTTGATTTTGTCCTTTATTAAAGACGAAGAAGATAAAAAACTTTCTTTAAAAAAAAGGGAGAACCTAGGAGGAGCAGGGATTTCTTTTCTAAAATTTTTATTTCTGTCTTATGCGCAGGCCACACAGCCAGCTAGCGAGCGAGCGAGAGAGACGGGCGACCTGGATGCGGAGGCTAACTCTGGAACTAATGGCGCTAGCATAGTTGGTACCCAAACATCGTCATTGGTTGAATATGTGGTATGTCATTTTATATTTCAAAATTGTTTAACCTCATTGGTCAGATTGAGACCAACTATGGTGGTGCCATCTGAGATTTACTTTGCCTTAGCAACCCCATTGAAGACAGAGGAAAATAGTATAGTTTCAACGCATAGGTTTGGTAACACTTGTTTGCTCTGGATTTTTGTTGGGTTGCCCGTTGCTGTCAAAATTGTAATTTTTTGAAGTGTCAGTGAATTGTTGGTGGAGTGTGTGGTCGTGTTTTTGTTTCAAGAAATTTAGCGATGTCGTAAAATGTTTAAATGCACGAATTTATTTGTAAAAATCGAATCGAGTTTTGACTTACGTTAAAAGTGTGGTTATTTGAAATGTCATGATAATTTGGTTATGTTTCTGAACTTATAAAAAATAGGTAAGCTGAAAACATCCCAAGATATCGCTACCCAAATTAGAGTTGTTACTTGTTAGTACTGCAGTAGTAAATCTGTCTTCTACTAAATTGTATGCAAAACGTCTGCACATATTTTCTGGAAATGTTTACTTATTCTTAGATCGTCCTTAGTTACTCTAGATAACACCTAAATGTAAGAAGTATCAATACATTCTATGATTATAAATATTAATGAGCAAGATTTTATAGCTTATCGAAACTTAACGAAACTAACTAAATAATTATCTGTGTAATTTGGTTTTACATTGAATTTCTAATTTCCAAGGATTTAAAAGCCAACTATATCATAGATTCCTAATACAGAAGAAAGACCTCAACATATATTTCAAAACTAAGTATTGCACTTCTTTTTAATAATTTGTATTATTATCATTATAATAGCGAAATAGAACACCCTTTTCTTATTCCTTGGCAAAAAAATACTAAATATTACTAACATATTACACACGTTTACCTATATAAATTTATTAGAAGAGTAAAAGCTGGTTTTACTATTAGTCTGTCATAGAGAAAATCTAAAACAGGTTTGTATTCATAGCCCTCCTATTAGAATAATGACCTGTTTTTTATTAAATACTAGCAGACGTCATGCAGTTTCACCCGCATATTTCCTGTTCCCATGGGAGTTCAGGGATAAAATATAGCCTATGTTACTCGCTGATAATGTAACTAAGTAGCTATCCATTGCTAAAAGATCCATTGTTTTTAAGTTTATTCATGACATACAAAAATTAATCATGCCTCTTTAAAATATTAGATTAAATTTCCTCTTTATTATATTTATGCTTTAATTGTTTTGCAGTTATCAAGATGTCCAAGTTCTACCTTGTTGTATTACTGGTGCGGCTGTTGCTGCCGATCAGTCTGCTGATGTGTAAGTAAAACATTTAGCAGTTTGTAAATGTTGTTTAAAGTTAAAAAATAATGATAAACAAATTGCTACATACCTACATATTTTGATGTTCAAACACCTCTTAACATAAAGCAGTGTTTATAATAAATCCCTTATTCTGTGTGTAAAATTTATTCAGCCTGAACATGTCTATATTTTGATGAATAATAGGTCAATGAATGATGTTGATATTGGGTAATAATTATCATGTTGTTACAATTTTTATGAAAACATCCATCTAATTAAAAATATCCTTAGTAACATGAATATTTTTTTATTTACATAACAGGCACTTACATCAGTCTGCAAAAATAGTATATTATAGTATAATATGGTATAAATATTCCTTCATTGTAGTTTTGAGTCATGATAACTGATTTGATGGGGAAGAATGTATAATTTATTGGTGAATTTTTAAGTCCAGATTGAGAGAGCAGTTTCGTTTATAGCTAACGTAAAAGAACTTCTTAAATACTAGAACATTCAGTTTGAGATCAAAATATTGATAACTTTTTTTTTCTGAGAATTTTTAGAAAAAAACGATCAAACTTCGAACAACATTCTTGTGCTGGCTCATGTGACGCAATGCTCCGGAACCGGCCGGCCGGTCGCCGTGCCGGCGCGCGCGGCGTGGCGGCCGGCAACGCGTGTATCGCCGCGCCTTTAATATTATGTATTTCATTCTCACCACTTCTGCATACGAACTGCCAAAATAAATCTTACGTCACTGTTGCGCCCGATAAATAGTAGATTAGGACTTTTTTTTATAACCGCCGCCGCCACCGCACCGCCACAGATATGCTCAATAAACATCGCGTTACGACTTAAGTACAGGGAAATCGCTAGGAATGTTTTTTGACCTAGCCTGCCAATTTAGAATTCTAATTTCCCCAGTTCATGTGTTCGTAGTTAATTTAGAAGCTTGTACTCATTGAGGTACGCATCGTCGCATTGCGGGAAGGAGTAACGTCCTCATATCCTCCCTCCCGCTGGCTGGGCGCGCCGGCTAGTTCTGGGTGCGTCCTCACGATTCGTACTATGACCCGTTGACCGACTTGTCGTGGCCTTGTCAATGGACCCTTTAATAGATGTGTTGTGACAATATTTGCATGAGATTTGCATCACGCAAGCCAAGAATTGAAGGCATACCCAAAATCATGCTTCGGTGGTTCGACCTTGGTGAGGTTTATTGAACTACGCTCAATAACAACGTCGGATAGTAGAAATTCCTACTTTACATATAATTATAATATTAGCCCACATGTGCAGAGTGATATCCAATTTTTAACCGTACACTCAGGAATTCGCTCTTCAAACCTGTAGTTTATTATCACAAATCAGAATCAATCAATCAGTGCAGCGGTCTTTATTATATCTATGGCAGCGGTCAATGTCTACTTAGGTCAAGTTCTGTCCTGTACCAGTACCTACTGGACTTTCCCGATAATGTCAACCAACCACAGATCTACAAAACGGGAAAGTAGGTACTATAATCTATTCTGTGCTATTGGGAACTGTAAGTCTTTTCTCCTTGTGCTACACTGAGATACATATTCTGCTATGACAATCATACCATTATTTATGGACCTACTCATAGAGTAAAGTGCCAACCAACCAGTAGATAGGGTGCTGTTGCTAGTTCCATGCCGATGTAAACCCCAAGCCGAGTATGCATATTGCAGCCTAAATTATTGGCATTTGGATAATAATTGATTGAACGTGATTTGCGAGAACAGAGTGTTCTGTTTTGGCTTCATGCTCTTTAGTACAATTTCTCCTTGGCTTATAAAACTGGTTAATTTTTTTATACGCACATAATAACAGTCATTTGTGTCCATGAAAATGTGTAAAAGCAAATGCGTGTCATAGTCGTAAAGGACACAAGTCCTGACCCTAATTCCCTCATGGCCTATAAATCCGCCAATGTAGAGCATTACCTGCTCGACCCTCTGTTTGCACCTCCGCCTATTATATCATATTTGCACGCACCAAACACGCGCTTTTCCGCGAACGTAATGTGATTTTATCATTCATTACGGTAGGTAATAAATGTTAAATTAAGTAAATCGCACAAATTGTGAAGGAGTTAAAGGTCGACGGTTTAACATGTTAGTGCTTGCGCAAGGGCAGCATTGCTCTCATTATCACCCGCACTGTGCAAACATCGAAATGATTACATTTACGTTGATTGCAATTTCATTCTGACTGTAGGTAGGTATTAGGTACCTATGTGGGGGTATTAAAATCATTCGTCATCACCATTAACCAAGGCATATTTTTTTGACAAGAAATACCTTTTTGCATGTCATACAATGACCGTACTCTTAGTTGGGTTAACTTAATCTAATGTCGAACTTTGTGGGTATCAGTTAACCTCAACAAAAAGGGTTACCCTTTCATTGTTTATCAAGTGAATAGCCTTTCCCAAAAAATTGCCGTACAGCTGAATTAGGTACTATTCATAAGGTACAAATATGGGCCAGGCGTGATTCTATCTATAACTGTGTCACCAGTGATATGCTGGAAATGCACTGATAAAGTGCTACCTACTAAACGAGTAAAATTCGAGTGCAAGTTATCATAGAGAGCAAGTAATGTTCAGTGTACATATTATAGGATGTCGTGAGCCCGCTATGTTTGCACAGCTAATGGGCCACACCCGCCTTCACAAAATGCCATTAATTAAACCTCTCTACCCTTTGTAAATCAAATTGCTTCCCGGTACCTTTTCGCAAAGAATACAAGTCGTGATAACCTGCCGTTATTGTGCACGACACGGTTATCGACTACTATAGTATGCTGTAAATAGACAATTCGTTCTTCATCACTCGCTTCCCTAATTTCCGTTGTCGATAAACTATTTATTTGGCCATAATATTATACTATATGTTACGAAGGAGGCGGCGTAAAAAAGTATTATTCAATCATGTTAGCTCACCTCTAACCTGCTAAATACGCCAGACAGTTTTATCGTTGACCTCTAACATTTAATGAATCATCATTGTCCATGTCCTGTCTGTAATTTTAAATTGCTTATTCAATAAAGTTTCATCCAAATGCTCTAAGGAAAATTTTGAGAATTAGTTGCGAAGTTTCCATAGACAACAATTTGCCGTGCTCGAAAGAGTATTACAGTAGCTACACGCCCTGATGGACAATCGCGTTTCAGTACACGCACTGGATGCCTGCCCTGTCATACCCCCCGCTATTTTAATTACACATGCTCACCTCGTAGAGCACTTAACCATATTAAAAACAAAATCTAATTCCTTGAAACAACAGAACCTAACATTCACAGAATATTATAAAAATTGGGCGGTGGCTTCTTTTAATTAACAGAAACACTAGGTAATTAACAACTTACTGTAAATCTGTACTGAAATACTTTAATTAGCGTGAATGTTGCAGTAATGAGTTTTTGGTATTTACGTAGAGTCTAACCCGTAGAACACTGCTGAAATTCAGTATACATTCGTAGTGATGATGCGTACCCTGATAGAAATAAAAAACACAAAACAGTTCTTTTTTTAAATAGAGGTTTAAATAATTTTAATACCTATTATAATTCGAATAATTTCCTGTTACATCATCTTAGATGTTGCAAAATAATACAATTGAAATCCGGTACATGCGCAGTTTTGATACTTACTGTGGTTTTGGTGTCACGTAATCACTTTGGTGCCAGACCTTCGTTTGTGGGGTGCGATGTCAGAAGTCCTCCACGTGTGTCTGGCGGTTGCTGGTCCCTCTCGATACGTCTGGAGGGAAGAGCAGCTGCTGGGCCGGTGCACCCTGGGCGCGGCAGTATCCTTCCCCGGGGAATGAGAGGAAATGAGAATTTCCTTTTATCCCTCGGGGAGAGTTACTGCCGCGGCTAATTATTCTGACATGGGTGGGGTCCTGCCAGGACCACCGATGCGTTCCTCTGCGTGACCCTCTGTACAGCAGAGGGCATAGCAGAGGAGTGAGGGCGGGCTCGGTGTGCACTCACCCTGCCTCCGAGCAGACAGAGTAGGATGCGTCCTTCTTTGTCACCGTCAGTCTCGTAATCCCATTGTCGAAGTGCTGTGGATCACGTCTCGCGGCTTCGATAGGGACCGAGGGTCTTGGCTTAACCGCCCGGACTGCGAGGTAGAAAACCTCTATAAAAAGTTACCCCGAATCCCAAGCGGCGGCGCACCGCGAGGGGATGTATGGCTGACGGGTGTTCCCATGGAACGAATCAGTCGCTAGTGCTCACCCTCGCCAGGGTACCTGCAGACCCTCTGGCGAGTAATAAATACTCAAAATCTGCCCTTCTAGGTACAGGGGTCTCTGCCTAGATTGAGAATACTTCCCCCATACTCGTGGGAACAATTATGGAAAAATCTATTAAACCCAAAACACCGCCGGTAACGGCAAGGAAGAGGAGAGGAGGGATGCGGGGTCGGAGTCCGACCTCGTATCCAGCGATGCGAGCGCGGGAGGCTCAGAGAGCTCCCGCCGCGTGAGGGCCGGGACTGCTGCGGAGAACGGCAAGTTCTTCCGCAAGCGGTCCAGGAAGGATGGCGACCAAGCGTCATCATCCGGGGAGGAGGAGGCTTCGGCCAGAAAGATCCCCACCAACAAGCGTGGTGGGATCAGAGGCAGAGGGAGGGGGTTGTCTGCCTCCGAAAGGTCGGTGAGACTGGCCGAAGAGGAGCGCCACCCGGGCATGACTGCTCCCGGGTCGGGCGACGAGGCGGGTGCACCTGGCGGCTCCGATGCGGAGCGTAAGGCCAGGTTCGCAAAGGAGGTGGAAGCCGCAATAAGGGGCGTGGCCTTGAAGGTGAAGACATCTTCAAAACTCAAGGCCATACCCGCGGCTTCCGCCTCCATCATGGCGGCTGCAGAAGCCAACTTTGCGGGGCCTTCCCCTCCTCCTCCTCCTCCGATAGGTGGAGAGGAGGTGGCTAAACTGCGGGTGGAGTTAGCCCGCCTGACGGCTGCCATGGAGGTTCTCCAAAAAGAGAACGCTAAGCTCCACGCAGACCTGGCCAGTCTACGTGAGGTTGGCTCCCGCACGGCACCTTCAAATAGGGGCCAGCAGCAGCAGCGACAAGCCCAGCCCATGCCGGTGGAGAACCAGGTTCTAAACTTGGTTCGGCAGGAGTTGGCTTCCTTCCAGGCGCGGTTTTCCGTCCTGGAGGGAATTGTACTGCGACCTGCCCTGGGTGCAAACAGGGCAGCCGCGGGCCCAAGCCCGATGCCGAGCACGGTGTCGTACGCGGCTGCTGCGGCTACCGCACCCGCACCGGGGCCGTCCAGCCAGCCCTCCGGCAGGGCTGTGGCACCCCCCCCCTCCGAAAAGCCGGCTCCGGCGAAACCGGCGACGAGTAAAAAGGCGGCCAAAAAAGGGAAGGGCAAGGCAGCTGCACAAGTGGACACTGTGCCAACGCCAGTGCCTACGGCGAATGGGCCAGTGCCTGCGGCACGGCAGCTGCCGCCACCACCACCGCCCCCCCAGCCCCCTACACCTCCCTCGGCTGAAGCCGGATGGCAGGTGGTCGGGGAGAAAAAGAAGGGGCGAAAGGCGGCCAAAAAGGCCCGGAATGAGGAGCGGCAGCGCCAGCATAGGGCACGCAAGATCGCGGCTAGGCTCCGCGCCCCGAAGACCGCGGCTGTAGTGATTACACTACAGCCGGAAGCGGAAAAGAGGGGCGTGTCTTACCGCGATTTGCTGGCGAAGGCGAAGGAGACGGTGGATCTCGGGGAGCTCGGGATCACCGGGGGCCTCCGGCTTAAGGTCACCGCGACGGGGGCACGCATGCTGGAGATCCCCGGTGAAACCAGCGGCTCGTCCGCTGACGCTCTGGCGGAAAAGCTCAGAGCGTCCCTAAACGCGGACGAGGCCCGAGTGTCCAGGCCCGTGAGATGCGCAGACCTGCGCATTCTGGGTCTGGACGACTCGGTGACCAAGGAGGAGGTGGTGGCCGCCGTCGCCAGGTCCGGTGGGTGTCCTGCTGAGCAGGTCAGGGCAGGCGCCCTACGCCCGGACCTCACGGGTATGCATACCGTTACGGTATGCTGCCCTGTGACGGCGGCCAAAGCTATAGTGGAGGGCCGTAGGCTACTGGTGGGCTGGGTTTCAGCGCAGGTGAAGCTGCTGGAGCCCAGACCTCTGAGGTGCTATCGCTGCCACGTGGGACACCACGTGTCAGTACAGTGCGCCTCGGAGGTTGACCGCAGCGGCCTCTGCTTCCGCTGCAGCCAGCCGGGTCACATGTCCGCAGCTTGCTGCGCCACGCGGTGCATGTGCGGCGGCTGGCAAGCCGGCCGATCACCGGGCTGGGAGCAAGGCCTGCGTTCCACCCACCAAAGCCACCAGAGGCAAGGGTAGGCCCTCCGCCGCCACCGCCACCGTCGCCACCGCCGCAGCCGCAACTGCCGCCGCTGCCGCTGTCACCGCCACAGTGGGGCCCTCACAAGGGGCCAGGGAGGAGGAAGCGGCAATGGAGTGCCAATAACGGCCCCATTACGCTTCCTCCAAGCGAATATCAACCACTGCGCCTGTGCTCAGGATCTGTTGCTCCAGAGCATGGCGCAGTGGTCGATAAACATCGCTGTGGTCGCTGAGCCGTATTTTGTCCTGCCCAGGGAAGACTGGGTGGCGGACCTTAGCGGCTCAGTGACCATTGTGTCGTCGGCCGCCGCCGGCACCCCGACCCTTGAAAGTGTCAGGAGGGGTCGGGGATGCGTAGCAGCACGGTTCGGGGAGATTGTCGTGGTGGGAGTCTACTTCTCCCCGAGCCGAACTCTCGCCGAGTTCCACAACTCCCTTGCGGAGTTGAGTGTCGTCGTCGGAAACCAATCCCTCCCCGTAATTGTCCTCGGGGACTTCAACGCCAAGAACTTGGCTTGGGGTTCCCGTTGCACAGACGTGCGGGGAAGAATGGTGGAGGACTGGGCCCTGGAGAAGGGCCTGGACGTCCTAAATCGGGGTTCTGTCCCCACGTGTGTGCGGATGCGGGGCGAGTCGGTGGTGGACATTTCGTTCGCTAGCCCCGCTCTGTCGCCGCGTGTCATTGACTGGCGTGTCATGGAGGGGGTGGAGACCTATTCCGACCACCGGTACATCCGGTTCGACGTCTCCACCCAGACCTCAAGCGCGCCGGTCCAACAGGCCCCGAGTGGTCCGCGTTGGGCGCTAAAGCAGCTGGACCGGGAGCTCCTCCTGGAAGCCTCGATCGTGCAGGCCTGGGTGACATCACCGGACAGGCCTGCCGACATTAATAATGAGGCAGGGTGGTTCCAGGAGGCCATGTCCGATATATGCGACGTGGCAATGCCCCGAGTCCGGCCAGGAAGCGCCCGACGTCAGGTGTACTGGTGGTCGCGAGAGCTGACGTCTCTGCGCGAGGCGTGCGTGGCTGCGCGACACCTGTACGCCAGGCATCGCAGGCTCCGCATTCGCCCACCGAATGCGGCAGCCATCGAGGCGGAGCTTTATGAGGGGTACAGAGCGGCGAAGACCGCCCTCCGCGAGGCTGTCTTGCGGGCCAGGGATCTGGCCCGCGAGGAGTTGCTGGGGACTCTCGACAGAGATCCGTGGGGGCGCCCTTACAAGATGGTGCGGGATAAACTCCGCACCTGGGCCCCCCCACTGACGCAGAGTCTCCGGCCTGAGCTCGTGGAGGACGTGGTGAGCACTCTGTTCCCTACGCGGGGAGAACATCCCCCCCCGCCTATGGCTCCGCCACCTGCGATGCTGGAAGCGGACCACCAGGATGACGACGACGACACTCCGGAAGTGACTGGGGTAGACCTGAGAGTGGCGGTACGCAGGCTCAGTGCCAAAAATACCGCCCCGGGACCCGACGGCTTGCCTGGCAAAGCCTGGGTCCTGGCCTTGGAGGCTCTCGGGCCCCGACTGGAGGGGCTCTTAAGCGCATGCTTGGAGAGAGGCCAGTTCCCGCTTCGTTGGAAGACGGGGAAGCTGGTCCTCATTCGGAAGCCGGGGCGCCCTGCGGACTCTCCGTCCGCATACCGGCCCGTGGTGCTGCTCGACGAGGTGGGCAAGCTCTTTGAAAGAGTCATTGCAAACCGCCTCGCCGAGCACCTTACGGGGACGGGGCTGGATCTTGCGGAACACCAATTTGGTTTCCGCAAGGGGCGCTCTACGGTGGACGCCATCATGCGCGTGAGAACCCTCACGACGGGGGATGCGGTGTGCAGGGGTGGGGTTGTCTTGGCGGTGTCTCTCGACATCGCCAACGCCTTCAACTCCATGCCCTGGAGCTGCATAAGGGAGGCACTCCGGTATCACCGGGTGCCGACCTACCTCCGTCGAGTGGTCGGGGACTACCTGACGGACAGGGCAGTCATTTACCCCAGTCGCAGTGGAGCATGGAACCGGCGAGAGATGTCGTGCGGTGTTCCACAGGGATCGGTTCTAGGGCCTTCCTTGTGGAACATCGGGTACGACTGGGTGCTGCGCGCCGACCTCCCTAGTGGTGTCAGCGTAGTTTGCTACGCTGACGACACGCTGGTGCTGGCACAGGGGGGGTCGCACGAGGCGGCGGCCGAAGCTATGACACGCGGGGTTGCGATAGTCGTTGAGAGGATCCGGCAACTGGGTCTCGAGGTGGCATTGCACAAGTCCGAGGCCATGTGCTTTCATGGGCCTCGGAATGCGCCACCTCCGGGATCCTTACTCACGGTAGGAGGGGTATCCATCGGTGTCGAGTCGACTTTGAAGTACCTAGGACTCGTCCTCGACAGCCGGTGGAACTTCGTGGAGCACTTCCGACGTTTGGCCCCCAAACTGGAACGGACTGGGGCTGCCTTCAGGCGGCTCCTGCCCAACCTGGGGGGGCCGAACGCCTCCTGCCGGAGGCTCTACGCGGGAGTCGTGCGGTCCATGGCCCTTTACGGGGCCCCGGTGTGGGCGCGTTCCTTGAGGCTGCGTGCAGCCCACTACCTGAACGCGCCCCAAAAGGTGGTAGCCGTAAGGCTGGCCCGTGGGTACCGCACGATCGCCCGCGAGGCGGCGTGCCTCCTTGCCGGATTGCCGCCATGGGATCTGGAGGCGATAGTCCTCGCGCGCCTGCATGAATGGCGCGCGGAGGCGCTTCGCCGGGGGGAAACTCCGCTGCCGCGACAAATTGTCGCTCAGCGGACAGACTTCCGGCGGGATCTCATGGCGACATGGAGAGAGCGACTGTCGCAACCCCGTGCAGGGCACGCCACGATAGTGGCGATAAGTCCCCTCTTTGAGGAGTGGCTAGAGAGACGCCACGGCGTCCTCACCTTCCGCCTGACGCAGGTCCTCACCGGACACGGTGTTTTCGGGAGGTTCCTGCACCGAATCGGGCGGGAGGAAACGCCCGGGTGTTTCCATTGCGAGGATCGACCGGAGGACACGGTGGAGCACACGGTGGAGGTGTGCCCCGCGTGGGCGGAGCACCGCCGTGCCCTCGAAGCGGCGATTGGCGGCGGCGACCTCTCGCGTCCGGCCCTGGTGCAAGCCATGGTCCGGAGCGAGACGGAATGGGACGCCGTCACCTCCTTCTGCGAAGCAGTAATGCTAGAGAAGGAGGTGGCGGAACGTGAGAGGGAGAGAGCCTCACAGCGTCCCGGCCGCCGCGGGAGACGCCCCGGGCGTCGGGGGCCACGTGGTGGCCCCCGGCCACCGTAGGCGCGGGCCTGTGGACGGTGGGCTATGGGCTAGCTCGCCGTCCGTCCGTCTCATGACGACAGGCCGTGTCGACGGCGCGTTCGTGTTCCACGCGCGCCTCAAAGAGAGTCAGCAAGGGGAAGGGGTCCGCAAGGACCGATGCCTGCCGGGGTTGCGGGACTGTTCGAAAGAGATACCGTGACCCCGGAACACAAAGGGCGATGAAGGAACATGGATGGGTTTTAGTCAGTAAAAGTCTGACACTCCCTCCTGCTCCGCCCAGAGCGGGAGAAGTCATTTGATGATTTCCCATCCGAAAAAAAAAAAAAAAAAAAAAAAAAAAAAAAAAGACCTTCGTTTGTAGACCCGTAATGTAATAAGGAAGGACCAAGTACAGCGCTGAATAATTCATCCACATTCTGATTTTCATATAAGTACGGTCTTCTCATTATTATTATGATAATCATTTAATACTTTGTTCACTATCATCAAGTTGAAATATGTTATTAGAACATTATGCTATTATTTATAAACATTTAAATTGAAATAAACAGGACTCTCGTAAATTATGTATTAAATTAGTAGATGATGTCATTTGGGGTTATCGTTGGCACGGCATTTACAGCAACTGAAGTGGTATTTTTAGGTTTAATAGTTTAACTTGCAGTATTTGTTAGTTAACACTTTGTATTGCATTAGGGAAGGTAACGACAAAATAAAGGTCTACCTTTGTTTATTAAGCGGTGTTAGTAGTCACGTAGTTGAGCAACATGTTTGGCGCCCGGCGTTGGTAGGTAATGTAGGTATGTACCTAAAGCATGGCCATATCGGAACGTCTGATTCACAAGGTCACGCCACAGTTCAACTGGTTAACTAGCAAGTGCCAACCTACATTTACAGTGATCTCATCAACACAATCGACTTTTAACAAGTTTTTGGTAATTACAAAATTTTTAACCTTTTCAGTGCGTTGGAATTGGAACCGGTTTGTGGTTCAATGCTGTCATACAAAAATAAAATTTCTTCGGAAAAAGAAAAGATAGTAAACAGAACTGCGCAGCGTGTCGCATGCGCATTCTTTTCTACCAAATTCTAAACTTAAATAACCTCCTTTTTTTGAAGTCAGTTAAAAATGACTGACACTGTGTTCATTTAATTGCTCCAAGTAGTTTTCTGTATTTTTAATGAAAAAAGCACTACTTGGAATAAATTTCTTTATACAGGGTGATAAAAATCATTCGCCTATAGGCGGATATTTTTATTAATTTATAATAACTATTTGCTTATAAATAAATGCGTAGGTATGGCAATGGCATGGCAAATGTTTACCGAAAACACTGCATAATAATGATAATGAGACTACTCATATGTACTTATGAATACTCACATCGTGTACATAATTGTATTTGCATGAAATCTGAATGTTCTCCCGTGTTTATATTTCCAGTCTTATTTTTAACTTGGCTTGTACCTATTTGTGTCAGCAATACTGTACGTACTGTTGTACAAACAAAATATCGAAGCTCGAGTTTAATGGTTCAATGAAAACACATTTTGACAGATTTCAGTGAGTTCATAGAACAGTGATTTCATAGTTGGAGTGATACACGTTTTTCATTTATGAACTATTTACCACTTATTTGCGTGTAGTAAAGTTACAGGTACCTACTTATAACGTTTAATCTGTAACTACGTAAACGTAATAAACTTCGTCATCACTGTTTAGGTTATATTATTGTTAGGAAACACGTTTTTCTCACATAGCGTCTCTCAGTAGCCGCGACATAGTTTCCGCTACCTTCCATTGTTCTATGGAAACTATTTGTTTATAATAATGCCTGTTATCAAAGTTTTATGTGCTAGAAATTCAATTCACTGCTTTATTCCCTGTGGATAAGAGGTTGGTTACTAAAATTTATTTGCGTCAGAAACAAGTTTTGTAGATCGTTTCACAGAAACAATAATTAAGTTTTTTTTACTTGAATAATTTAGAGTTTATGGTCTTTATAATGTGTCGTTCGTGATCGTCTTAGTAGATTAAGGTGGGCCCCGTAGCGGGTCCTCTGTAGATTTGCAGCAGGTTATAAACATAAATGAATAAACTTCTCCACTCAGTCTCATATCGGCCGCTACCGCGGGCGTCGGTCGCTATCTGGAATATTTTATAGAATTTGATGCTCACGTAAAACATGGAGTTGTCAAGGTTATTCGGTATACTTTTTGGCCAATGCACCGCATGCCTGTTAGTGTAGACCAAGATTTTAAGAGTTGTTAGAGCTCTACATAGCTAGTAATACAAGAACAGAACTGTTCGTTACAGCTTACAGCTCAATAACTAAACTTTCGCCTTCACTGCTGTTGCAGTTCCGTGCTTCGGCGAGTTCAATAACTTCGATGAATAAAAATGCTCAACAAAAAAAGGCAATTTTTTTAAATCAAAATTAATAACTAAAATACCTAGGCTTGTGTACTGAAAAAATCTAATTAGTCCGTCAGTTAAATTATCAAAAAATATTTGACCCGTATTTTTTCTTTTGTTATGTAAGCCAAAATAGAAAAGATAAATAGGCGTGACGACAGTATCAAAAAATAGCAAATCTATTTAGTCCGTCAGCTATAGTATTGGAAATTAATGGACACGTATTTTTTGTTTTTGTAAATCAATGAATATTGACAAAGATAAAACGCATCAAAACTCAAGAGTGGGGGCTCGTGACGTCAGAACTAGGTAAAAATTATACCTAGGCGTGACGTATTGAGAATTTTAAAAGCGTCATATGTTCGTGAATTTTGGTTTACGTAACAAAAGAAAAAACACGGGTCAAATATTTTTTGATAATCTAACTGACGGACTAATTAGATTTTTTTTTGTCGGCTCGCCTATTCTCAATACGTCACCCCGTGGTATAATTTTGAGTGCGTTCGCGTTCTGACGTCACGAGCCCCTACTCCCGAGTTTTGATGCGTTTTATCTTTGTCAATATTCATTGATTTACAAAAACAAAAAATACGTGTCCATTATTTTCCAATACTCTTACTGACGGACTAAATATATTTGCAATTTATTGATGGTGGAAACTAGCCTATTACTTATGGCGATTTCTTCTGTTTTCGGGGTAGCTTTTATCACTGCAACTTATTCTGCAAATAAATTCCACCACGCGAATTTGATTTTGTAGACGAATACTCATAGAATGCTTACCAATACAGGATTTTCAATTATATACATTTTTATCACTAGAGCGAATTATGAAAATGGTCTCAAATTTAAAGTAGGCTGGTATAGTATTAGAAGACCAACGTGCCACATTTGCCAGTCAATCGTCTTCCAATATAGGACGGTGGAGAATTATGTTAATTAATGACTAATCATGAATCAGAGGAACAACGACCGGAAAATGTTGCACCGAATGTTTGGATTCTCGCGGAGTGTGTCAGATTTTATGTTACTTAATTAGAAATGTGGAACACTTCTGGGATTGTTTTCATCCTTCCAACCGTCTGACACATCAGAAGCGACTTAAAATTATGATTTTGGGAAACAGTTTTTTTTTAGCTTTATTATTGTACTGTATTACTGATACAAATTTATACCCATCGCGTCTGTGAAGTTACTAATTCATTAAAAAACGGGTTAGTCACCAACTGGACACGAAAGTCTGGACACACGTGTGTCCAGTTGGTGAAACTCACAATTAATATCACTTATTATTTCGTCATCTGGACACACCCATTTTTTTTGCAAAAAAAGGTTACAGTCCGGTTAAAGTGTACAGTCAGGTTAATAAATTATAAACACACAAACATGAAAAAGCTGCCTTACTTTTTTGCTTGCAAAACCTTATTAGCTTAAAAAACCGGCCAAGAGCGAGTCGGACTCGCACACCGAGGGTTCCGTATAAACTTTTTAAAGGTAAAACTTAACTTTGCTGTTCGATCCCTAGAAACGGCTATTGCACCAACCGCAAATAATAAGTTTGTAATAGTAAAATCGCTTTTTTTTGTTATTAAACTACATATTTACGGTTTTCAGATTTTTCCCTTTACATGTGCAGTAAGACCTTGCTCAACGGGAACTACCATATAGGATTTAAACCTAAAACCTTTAGGGTACTTCTGGTTGACCTAGAATTGTCAATTTTGGTTAAAAGCAAGGTCTTACAGCACAAGTAAAGGGAAAAGACCGAAAAATAAATAAGTTGAAAATTATTATTATTTTTGCCATACCTATTATTGGAATCAAATATAACAGCTCACAACTTAGGACCCATTAATGTTAATATTTATCCGTGGTGCTAGGCAACTGGGCCTATCCCAGTTGTAAACGTCCCTTTGTGCCTATTGGCCTTGTTTCGTTCTGTCTCCTGCTGAAATGGAGGGAAGTGGAAATTACGGATTTTTCCTACTCCTCCACTATACTTTTCTGATTAATTTCGTTGCGGGATCCAAGACAGTTAAATTCATTCTCTGGGACTTCGTCGAGCTTCATTGTCTCGGCGCTTTTCTGGTGGTCGCCACTGTTGATTCTGGCTTTCAGGAGTTACAGTGGTTTGGGAACAGTGTGGCGGGCTTGTCCCAAAATAAAAAAAGTTGAAAATTAAGGTAAATTACGGTACCTGTACATACAAGTTTTCGACGAAAACTTAAGGTTTTTTCTTCATGGGTGTCGTTTCCGTGGTTTTTGGGGTCGCTGATAATGAAAATGAGGTCAAAATAAACATCCATGATAGCGCCGACGAAAATTTCCGATTTTTTCTTCATGGGTATCGTTTTCGTGGTTTTTGGGGTCGCTGATAATGAAAATGAGGTCAAAATGAAAATCCAAGATGGCGCCGACGAAAACTTAAGGTTTTTTCTTCATGGGTGTCGTTTTCGTGGTTTTTGGGGTCGCTGATAATGAAAATGAGGTTAAAATGAAAATCCAAGATGGCACCGATGAATATTTTCGGTTTTTTCTTCATGGGTGTCGTTTTCGTTAGACGTTGTAATTTCATGTAACGATATTTGACACAAGTTGTGAAGACTGTACCTATTATGTACAAAACTTGTCAAATATTTCTGAAAAAGTTTTACAGAATAGTAATTGTCTGTAAATAGGTACTGTAGTCAATACCTACTATACGTATATGACACAAATGCTAAATGAAGGTACTTAACACTAACACAACTTGTCTGTGAGTGTAAACGCGGAGTACCTACCTACCTAAAGTATCTGTTTCTCATAGGATGAGTAATCAATACTATAATTTGAACTTTAATAGTGAAATGAAAGTCACAAAATTTATATAACATAATAAGAATTGAAGTACTTGTGTGAGGTAGGTATAATCTTTCGCCAACTAGGTATGTCGATGTTGATTAGATAAGTAATTGAACTTCAATAATATTTACAGTAAGGTACAGTAGTTATAGTAGTCTAGTGACATACTTTTTTTTTCAAACATCTTTACTTTACAAAGGGGCCAAACGTAACATATTTATTTATAAAATTTGTTTTCACTTATCATCCAGAGCTAGTCAATAGTACTTTTTGTTGATATAAGTGGGACAATTTGTTATTGCAGTCGAGGCGGAATTCATACCCGAGTCGCAGGCGAGATTGTTATGGACCCGAGAACTGCAGTAACAAATGCCGAATTATATCAAACGACGTTGTTCAATACACTTTCGAAGAAATAAAATAGACGATACAAATAGGTCCCTATTTGTATCGTCTATTTTATTTCTTTCGTTCTAGAAAAGTATTTTTTGTAGGTATTGTATTTTCGGAAACTATGATTTCATTTGCTTTTTTTGCCGCTTTCGCCAGGTTGAAGGAGAGCCGCTAAACAGTCTAATATGAAAAATAGAAAATTAAAATATTTTTGAATTTAGAACCCAAATCACACAATCTCGTTGCCGAGATTAAAAAAAAATAGTCACCGCCTACTATAGGAATTTAACCAATTTGGACTTAGTATCTGTGGAAATTTTATATCCGCGCAAGTTGTGATAAATGAAAAAAAAACACGAGTGGGAAATACATTGCATGTTGAACCTAATCGTAATGCGATAAGAGCCAGTTTTCACGAAAGTGTATTGAAAAAATATTGTCTATTATTGGAACTAGATACCACAATAAACAAACTTATAAAAATAAAACTGTTTACAGCTCCGTGCACTTAAAGTAATAACGAAGTGACAAGTGTACTGTTATGGTATGATCAAAGCATTATAATAATATTTGCGTTGTTATCGGGCATGTTGCATAGATATTAGACAATAAAATTATTAAAGGAATGAATGATTGTTTATTTACATTTTGTAGCCGTGACAAAAACTTCGCATGACATGCATGTCGGTTCGCATTAGAAATTCATTAATAATGCATATTGAATTGCATGTAGACGGTTTACAGGGTGTGTCCTCAATCAAACTGTGTTGTTCGTTTGTTACTTTATAATTGTATTCGTTATTACATCTTTTTGAGGCGAGGCAGGTTTAGCTTGTTATTTTTTATTACGTCCATGTTAGCAGAATTCTTCTCGCGTATTAAGGCTGGGGTATCTGCTAACGAGAGGTTTTCTCCATGTAACTCCACTCCTGATGAGTGAATATAAATGTGCAAAAAAAAATATGTTGCTGATTTGACTCCAAACTTTAATTGGTAAAATTGAAATAATAAATTCTAACTTTATTAGTAGTTTTTTCTTTGAAATTTCGTAACTACCTACTCCTAAACGTTAAGTTTTAGTTTTTTTTTTCACACAAATGTTTGTCACTTTTTTCTTCACAAAGTGTACAATTGGCATTTTGATCTAATGATTTATTAGGCTACAATTAAATAAAAACAACTCATTTTGCACTATTCAGCCCGTAGTGACTGACGTAACAACCACTTTGTAGTTGCAAGCTGATTAGAACTTTATTCTAACAGTATTTCAAACGAAGTTTGAACCACCACAAGTAGAGTTGCTAATTCTAGCAGATACCCCAGCCTTAACAAGGTAGATTGCAGAAGTCAGGCGAAGAGTCAGAAGGTCATGCAAACTTTTATATTTTTTACAGTAGCTATCTAGTTAGTTACCAACCCTTACCTAACTTGTGATACTTATCTTCTCCATCAGATTTTCTTAACAATCCTATGACTATTATATAAGATTATGGATTATGTTCAGTGCCTATATTTATTTTATAGACTTCTTGGTATTTGCATTATAACAATGAAGCAATTTCAAGATAAGTACTTGCATAAAATGTACACCAATTTTAGAAAAGAATGAGCGCGTAAGTGATCCTACAAAGATTACACTAAACAATAAAAATATTGGAGCAGATTTTGTACAAAATCAAAGAGATTTAAAAATACATACATAGAGCGGAACAAATATGAAAATTAAATGTAGCTACAGTCCCAGTCACAAGACATATTAACTGTGAAAGTACTGTAGTTGCCCATTCCCTAGCGTAGATCTCTATGGAGAAGAACGGGCAAGAAACTCCATGGACACTCTTTTAAATCAATTTTTTTTTTACAAAAATCTTGGTTACATCATTCATGTTGAGATGGTATATTATGTGAGAACAATGTAGCAAGATGTGCACGTTAAAAGTGTCCATAGTAAAATCAAAAAATACAATTCAAAAATAAACATACAAATAAGCCACGGCAAATAAGAGATGACCAGTCACAACTGACAGCGTGCCCGTTCACGAACATGACGCATGGATCAGCACCATTCAACTCAACCATTTTGTAGGGAATTAAATGATCCGACACACGCGCCACCATCAGCGAGACATTAGAGTGAGCATGACATAGTCTCAACCGCCAGGGCACATTCAAGTCAAAAAAGAAAAGACGTAGGATTCCAGTGAATGATAGCTTTACATAGTACTCACACAATATGGGCTATGCGATTGTATAATGCTAGAGATTGAATCTATACAACGCAAAGACATTTGTACAATCTTCAGCAGCTCTAACAATTATATTCAATTTTAATGCTATCTATTTATGCGCCCCTGTCCATGTGGAGCAGGACCAGCATTGAGCCACGCATTTTTATCAGCGATATAATCGCCCAATTTGTAATAAGCTTGCTTACATAGTGTGCGTTTGCTGCATGTTTTAAATTTCGTCTCATTCAGTTCAAGAATACTTTGTGGAATTTTATAATAGCATCTCAAACAGTACCCCATGAAAGATGAGTCCACTTTAGCGAGTCTGAAGCCTGGCTGAACTAGTTGGTCCCTATTTCTAGTACTGTAATTATGTCTGTCACCTCTTTTACCAAAAAGATGCAGATTTTTTCTGACGTACATTATGTTTTCGTAGATGTACTGACAATGTACTGTCATGATGCCAATATCTTTAAACAGTTCCCTTAGAGAATCGCACCTACGAAGATTATATATGGCTCTGATGGCTCTTTTTTGGAGAATAAATATAGACTCAATATCTGCAGCCCGTCCCCATAGCAAAATGCCATAAGACATTATACTATGAAAGTAACTAAAATAGACCAGTCTAGCGGTATCTACATCAGTAAATTGACGGATTTTTCTAATAGCGTATGCTGCTGATCTTAGCCGCCCCGCAAGGGATGTTAAATGAGAACCCCATTGTAGCCTTGAATCAAGCGTAATCCCCAGGAAAACCGTTATATCTACGAATTCAAGTTTCTCTTTATTCAATATTATTTCACAATCACTACTTTTAACATTGGGTAAAGCAAATCTTATGCATTTAGTAATACCAAATTGTATTCTCTATTACACGGTAAGTGTGCGGTAAGTAGATCCCACTAGTAACCACCTATGATAGGGGTGCTACAGTTTAGGATGGCATCAAATTATCGATATATTTTATCGAACACTTGGTTAATTAAGATTAATTAAATATTTGTATTATATTGGCGATGCAAAGATTATCCGCGCGCCTCTAGCGGCGAAATTTAGAAGTTGTCTAAGAACGACGCTTTGCTTTAAAGTTGAGGTTAAGTTTAGACATAATCAGATGGATCACGATTACATACAGAAACCTTTACGAAATATTGTTGCGTTCCTCAATGTAGTAAGTACTTACGGAGATTGGGGAATAATTTTTCATTTGTTTCCAAAAGACAAAATTATGAAGAAAAAATGAATAGGCAAGCCGGTTTCACTATTTTTGGATTGGCTCCTTATTTTGATGATATTTTGAAGTTGGTGGTCTTACCAATTTGGGTCCAATGTAGTTATGTTAAATTAATGAAGCGTAACAAGGGGAGCTTATGAATCTGAAGGGTATTGTAAAAGTGGTAATCAATTTTTATATTCAATAAATAATTTAGTACACACCGCTATATTTATTTTTATTCTAATTTTAAACAAAAGATCCATACTTGTTAACTATTTAGAAATTTTTCAAAATATACACTACCAAGACATGAATAAATTTCCAAAATATGATTTTCGTCACATAAAACTCTTCTTATCGCTAAATCTTGTCCTATTTCAGAATAAACTAAATAATCACATACTGTAAATACCTGACAATAACATACCCGCTTAATTGCATTTGAGTATAATGCTGAGTATTTTATTTATTTTTATTTTTCTCTAAAATAGTGTTACGTCGTACCCGTACTTACCTACAGTTACGGTAGTAGGTACCTAATAGTAGGTAGGTAGGTAGGTAAAACGAGTCCCGAATGATGTAGGTACAAATTCGCAAACTACCTACAAAAGAACATCATTGTAATTTCGACCGTACGCCAAGGGCATAAAGTACCTACTTCTTTCCTCTGTACAAGTTGTGGAATTGTCTAGAAGATTCTAGGAAGTCGTGGATATTTCTCGAACGTTCGATCGCCATATAAATAGTCGGGTATACCGCCGTTTACCCGAATTTTATTTGCCCTAATATCATTGGCCATAATAGTCAACAGCCATAATATCATACGACATAATACTCATTTGCCCTACTCTCATTTGCCATATTAGTCACGTGCCAGAATCATTGTTTCCCATAAAGTCACTTACCATAACATCATTTGTCATAATCATTGTAAGCCCTAATTATCTCATGCCCTAATTATCACATGCCATAATTATGAAATGCCATAACATAATTTGCCATCGACATCGGGTGTGTAACGGTTGTTTATATCAAGAGAAATTGGATGCAATTGGGACTTTAGGGCACCCCGACTCGGACAGGTTAGGTTAGAAGGGGATGGCTGGGTCGTGTGAGCGAGCGAAGCGAGCGAATAGACCCCGCCATCCCCTTCGTGGTTATTTTTTTATAAACCACACAGAAGTAGGAGCCCCGGCGGGGCTCCGTCGACCTAACCCACCATCAACAATGTAATGATTATTACGGGGCTTAAATATTTGTCTAATACTTGTTATGCCATTTAAATATTATGCCATTTAAATATTATGTCTTTTAGGGCAAATGAAACATTCGGGCAAATGAAATTCGGGTAAATGAAATTCGGGAAAATGATGATTATGGCATATAATCTTCGGGCAAACAATAGACAACCAAATAGTCGACGTGTTTGCGGGAGCAGGCAGTGTGATTTTGGCTACACAACGAAGCGAATCGAAGTGAACTAGAAGTGCGATATCTAAGCGAATAGTGATCAGTAGTGTATTTGTAATTGAGTTATAAGTGTTTTGTGATTATTAAAGTTATTTGTTGTTTCTTCGGTAGTTATTAATTTATCCCATACCCAGCTCGTAACAATAGGAATTGCATTCATTTCTATAAGTTCATCTTTATTTTTAATGTCAATCTCAATATTTAAAAGAAAATTTCCTTCTATTTCCATAGTAGTACCGTCTAGATTTTTCCAGAACGCATTGGTTTTGTGTATCCTGCAGACGCTTTAATAAAATCGACTATTGACAACATAATTATTGTCTCGTCCAGCAAGAAACCACATAAATCTGAATTATGTTTAATTAATTATTTTTTCCATGCCGTAAATTGTATCGAAAACTGTCAAAGTGTCGTTCTTAGACAGCTTCACAATTTTGACACTTGAGGCGCTAGTTAGAATCTTTGCGTCGCCAATTGAGACTGCCTCGTTTTTCTAGTAGCCGCAAACGCGACTACTGAGCATGATGGGTTCGATTATCAGGTCGGGTATTATTGGGTTTTTCCTTCAGGAATTTCTCAATATCAGCCTATTTCCATCAATAGGCTCTCCCCCTATTACACGGGACATTAGGCAGTTGACCCACCGCCAACGATGAGCGAGAAGCGAGTAGAGCTGGAAACTAGAAACGCGTTGGCAAGCAGCGGGAAGCGAGTACGTAGTTCCGTTAGTTTTGTAGGTGGGCTATAAGCGAGTGTGCGAGCGCGACGGGCGATTACTCGCACCACTCGCTCGGAGCGGCTAGTCCTGCGCAAAACTGCGCTTGCTACGCACTTGTTCCCTTCCCGACAACAATGATACCGGTAGTTATAGTAATAGTTCTGATTCATAATAATTATTTGCACTCAGATCCGCATTCTAGGTAAAAATGACCGCTGGGTCTCTTGGCGTGAATTTTGACCGCTAAGCGAGCATCGCTGAGCATGTATCGCTGAGCGAGTATTATCTTTGATAGCTTTAATAGGTAATTTTAAAGAAATATACGCGAACCAATAACATTCATTCCCTGTTTTTTTTTTCGGATGGGAAATCAAATGTCTTCTTATGCTCTGGGCGGAGCAGGAGGGAGTGTCAGACTTTTCCTGACTAAAACCCATCCATGTTCCTTCATCGCCCTTTGTGTTCCGGGGTCACGGTATCTCTTTCGAACAGTCCCGCAACCCCGGAACATTTATTCCCTTAAAGAACAGTAAAATAAAATTTTTGAAATTTATTATTTTACGAAATATCGTGAAAAAATTGCGATAGCTAAAATTGATAAACGAAAAACTCTCAGTAAAGAAGTAGTTGCTGTTGTACAGCTACTGAGCAACAGAGGGCGCTTATTGCAATTTGTGTAAATATTCTAGAACATTATTAGAAAATATTCTTTATATCCCAAATGCTGGGTAAATAAAGAAAATACTAACTAGAGTCAGGTCCACTTGCTTTTCCATATCGAGATTTGCAATAACGCAAAGCGCAACAGAGCATATTTTTTTACAATATATTTTCTTCTATTCTATGTTATGATGTCACATGAATGCGACCTGTCAAGCGGGCTTATCGCACTAGACTGATCGATTTGCTACTAACTACTAAGGTGGAACAAGTTATTGGAATGTCAGTTTCTTCGTCTTGTCCCGTCTATAGCTAGTAATAAAGGGTGTAAAAAACCTCTTAACGAACCCTAAAGGCATTTGTTTTTTTTGTTCTACTTCATACCTGGGAACCTTCTAGTTACGGAGATATTGAGGGTCAAAGTTCCAACTTTTTGAAAAAGTTTTTTTTTTTAATACAAGTTTTTATTGTAAGATTTTTAAACACCTCCACGGCCCTGTACTATTTAATCTATCCATTAGCATAATGTTTTGAGTGCGTTACATTGAGTTCTACCACAAAACATGATTTTTCACCCCCAAAAAAAAAGTCGTTTCCCATCAATAATTTAAGCGTAAAGTTACATAGCTTGATGTACAGAATGCTTTGTTGACGGCTTCGTGATGAGGTTGTTTACACCCTGTATATTTGAATGTCTTTGTACAAAATAATAAAATCAATTTGACCGAAAATGAATAAAATTGAACGTAGACCTAAATTTCCAATACTAAAAATACACTCATACTTTCATAAATTTAATCAGTGGGTTATGTAGGTTGACACTTGACGTAAGTACCTACTATCTATTTTATGTTTTTTTTTATCGATGATGGCATCCATTTGTTTCCTACTAGTTTTTTAGAGTTCCGTTGCCAAATGCCAAAAACGGAAACCTTATAGATTCGTCCGTCCGCCTCTGTCTGTCCGTCCGTCCGTCCGTATGTCAGAGTCTTATATGTTTTGTATCGATGATGGCATCCATTTTGCTCCGAGACTGTTTGCCACCGCACAGTTGAAATTTGGAGTGCACGTATCTTCTATCAACCGCTACACAAAAGTGAAGTGAAAATATGAATAAAAAAATAGGGGTGGCCTTGCATGTCATGTCATCGAAAGTTGAAAAAAAATTCAGCAAGTACCTACTCTCCCACGAAAGCTGGCTGTTATCGCTGGCTGTCAAGTCTGATGCTCCAGGGTACCCCGCGAAATTCAAATTTTCTTACGTTTTTTGCAATTTGCAGGCCAGTGCTAGGTTGTATGTTGATTAAAATATTGTTCGCGATTGTAAGACGTATGTAGTTACAGAATTATAATCATCAAAATCATCATATCCATCCAAGTTCATAAAGGTCGAGGAACGATTTTTTCAAGGTCAAAGTCATTGCTAGACTTTTATGAACTTGGAGGGTTGTATTGATGATTTTTATGGTACCCCTACATTTGTGTTCATCAGATGTTTTTTTTTTCGTCGTTTACCCCATCGTGTGTCTCGGGTATCGTGGAATAGGTCTTTTAAAATGACTTAGGGGTTTCTAATACAATTTTTCGATTTAATGCCCCATTTACGAAATATTAAACTTTAAAGTGAACATTTTTGTTCCAGTAGGGCGTCCCCCCTCCCCCCTCTAAAAGCTTAACTGCTGGCTTGAAAAACCTGGAAAAATTCACGATGATAGTGCAGTTCATGAACTTTAAAGGAAAATTATAGCGGTTAAGATAACTTTATCAGTTTAGCAGTAATAGTTGTTGAACTTGGGTGTTGGATAATTTTGTACCAAATACAAAATCCTTATAATAAATCCTTTAAAGTGACTAAGATGATGTAGTTGCTTGAATATAACGGGCTACTACAGAACCCTATACTGCGCGTGGCCCGACACGCACTTAGCCGATTTTTTTATTATATTGTTTGGTGCTACGGAACCATTAGTGTGCGAGTGCGACTCGCACTAGGCCGATTTGTTTTCTCACATAATGCTATGCAAACTGTAGCGTATGCGTAACATAATTTAAAATTAAATCAATATTTTTAATTTGTATCAGTAGTGATGATTTATCTTCAGTATCCATCAGATAACTCTCATCCTTTACATTAAATTCTAACGTTATTGATTGGTTGTTTATTAGAATTTGAAACGGTTGTAGCGACTATCATTTAGCCATTCTATTTTGATAGCGAATCCCAGCTTATGTTACATAAACATGAGAAAATATTAAGCATGGTTTTATGACAGTGGTAGGACTGGTAGGACGCGAGAGAAAATAGGGCAGGGTATAAAACGAAGTGGAACAAATTCTAAATGTTACTGTGGCATTTGGGTCCGCCATAACGAACGGTGCCCGGCAAAATAGGGTATTTTACTGTGTATGAGAAAAAATGCTAAAAATATATAATTGAGATAGCTTAGGCAAAAAGCAGTCGGAAAACGTTTGTTTTAGTTCATAAAGTAGCAAACTAAGTTTTAAGATTAAATTCAAAGGTTTCAGTTTTTTAAATCTATTTCATAACACCAGACGTATAGTAGTCGCCATGTTATTACGTCATACGGCTATGTAAACTTAGAAGTGTCAACTGTCAACTTCAAATATCACTGCATTTGTTTACATAGCCAACTGACGTCATGACATGTCAACAGAGCAATATGGCGTCCACTGCGTCCAGCGTTTTCGTCAAATTACGCGCGAAATTTGAAAATGCAAAATTTAAATACCTACTTTTTATGGCACCTAACGATTGAATTTTTATTTTTTATTTTTTAGTGCTTCATTAGCACTATAGAATCTAATTGAAACACGTTTCAAAAATGGGTGTAACACCCTATTGTGTTCTCCTCCTTCGGTGTTAGCTTTTCACGACTCCTATCTGTTTAAAATTGAATGATTTAATGGACCTTATAAAGGATGTAAAACACCTCTTAACGAAGCCGAAAGACACTTGTTCTCCTCGTCATTACCATCATTTTTTTGTTTCACACCATACCTACTATCTACGCTAGGGAATGGGCAACTACAGTACTTTCTCAAGTTATTATGTCTTGTGTCTGGGACTGTAGCTTTGTTTTTTTATTGTATTTTTGACATTCAAAAGTGCCGTAATGGTCTAATTGAAATAAATGCTTTGAGTCTGAGTTTGACCTGCGAACCTTCTAGTTACGGAGATATTGGGGGTCAAAGTTCCAACTTTTTGACAAGTTTTTTTTTAATACAAGTTTTTTATGTAAGATTTTTATCCAACAGCACAATGTTTTGAGTGCGTTACATTGAGTTCTACCCCAAAACATGATTTTTCACCCCAAAAAAAAAAGTCGTTTCCCAGCAATAGTTTTTGCGTAAAGTTACTTAGTTTAATGTACAGAATGCTTGGTTGACGGCTTCGTGATGAGGTTTTTTTACACCCTGTATACAATTTTCTACGGTATTCACTGCCTGCCGCCTAGGCGCAAATGGTTCGAAAAAGTAATTAAGTTGCGAGAAAGAGCTCGACTCAGCAGCTAAATTAGCAACTCTATTTGTGGTGGTTCAAACTTCGTTTGAAATACTGTTAGAATAAAGTTCTAATCAGCTTGCACTACAAAGTGGTTGTTAAAACGTCAGTCACTGCGGGCCGAATAGTGCGAAATGAGTGTTTTTTTGCGATTTACAAAAAATCCATTGATTTGACTAAAAAAATAAAACACATAAGACCTGCTTTATAGTTAGTTCAGTTAATATGCAAAGTTTTATGATCCAATTTGTAGTACTTTTTGAATACCAGCGGTTTATTGTTCGATTTGGAGGTAACTTTGATTTTTTTTTCAATCGAGATAAGTTTATGGAATCGTGTTTTCGTCACACATAGTACTTAGCATTAATCCGCAACTTCACCATATATTTATTTCAAAATTAATGCTGCAGTATTTTAGGCGTAACGGAGGATCATGCTAAGCCATTTGAGGTAGTATAGAAAGGTCCTTAATGAATGGCCAACAAGACTATCTACTATACGTAAAAGTACATAATGAACTTATGTAAATTTCAGAATGTTGTAAGTACATACTTAATTAGATTAAAAAACAAATACTCCACGATTCTACTAGGTTTATTTTATACTATACTTTAGCAGCACGGGCTACAGGTTCCGATATTTCTAGAAACTGTCTTTTGTTTTAAACATCTCTGTAATAATGAACTACAAATAAAATACCAAGGCAATTCAATGTCACGGTTACCTGCTGATAATACTCATTCGAATTTTAGAGGTGGATTCATGTAATTTTCGAGCAATAAAAAATAAGTTTAACCTTTTATCACATTATTAAATAAGTTACAAAGAAAAAAGTTAAAAGGGATAAAAATATTAAAAAAAATATAATAATATCAAAACTACGTTTCTTTATTTCGGGAATAAACCACAATTAAAAGAGTTTGTTTTGTAAAATATTTTTTTTCAATTATGTTTAATAAGTCTAGCCTGTATTAAGGTTAAACTGTGTTCTACTAAGTACAAAATATTTAAAACTGACTGGGCATGAAAAATCTTAATCACCACGCAACAAAATATTTTGAATATTATATAATTTCTCAATTTAGATTAATCTGAAGTGAGAATGAATAAAATATTTTTATAGGCTGACATAAAACGCCTACGTAGCTAGAGCACGTAAATAAGGCTAAAACAATTCTGGAAATCTGAACGTCCTATTGCCAGCCGGGCGGCGCGGCGGCGGCGGCGCCTTATGCCTGTGATTTATAGTGTCTGCGACTTTCCCTTTATTGACTTTCCTTTCGTGTTTCGGCATTTTCATGTTTCCTTTTTTTTCGGTTTAATTTTCTCGTTCATTCAATTCCTCTTTAAGGGCTCTGTGTTTATTTCTATTGTATATGATTGGTGTTAAATGATTTACATCAACTACATCAGGCGTTGATGGATGGAAAGGGAGAAGAAGGCCAGATAAAAGATGGATGGTTTGTGTGAGGAAAGATATGAAACAGAAAGGAGTAAACGATACCGTGACGTCTGACAGGGCAGAATGGAAGAGGAAAACGTGTTGCGCCGACCCCAAACACAAGCCGAGGCGAGACGACAAAAAAAAATCGAATTAGTCCGTCAGTTAAATTATCAAAAAATATTTTGATGAAAAAAAGTGTTGTAGGTTTAGGAAGTTAAACAAGTGTCCCACAATGTTTGTATGGGCCAAAACAAGGCATTTTAAGGAATAAAAATGTTTTGAATTTCTTGCATATATCCCAAATTATCGAAATCTTATGATGTTAATTGACGTGTGTCTCCTTAATTAATATTTGCATTTATTTACAGGTATAGCACTCCGACCGTTCGGCATCTCAATAATATATCTCCTGCTGTTTTTATTAGCACCACTAATGAGCATACCAGACAACAAAACATTCAAAGGTGAGAAATTGTTAAACTAAGTGCATACACGAAGACTATCCTACGTACAACTTACAAGTACAAGGTGTTAAGTACACAAAAAGCTCTAGATCTCAGGCACCCCTAACCCTAAATACTATTTAAGTCTTCAAACATTTAGGAGTCGTCTAGTGCTGCTGAAAACGAGCATAACAAAAGTATATCACCACGAGTCTAAACATATATTAGAACCAAATAATATCGTATAAATCTGAGTAATTCATCAACTGGTCCCTCATGCCCACGGTATCGGGGTTTCGTTACATTCCAAATTTTGATATTTACGAAGACCTGCTTGTTGCCAAGTTATTCACTACTGGCTTATGCCTGCGGCTTCGCCCGCTCCGAGTACGGGAATAATCCGACGGGATCGTTCTACCGGGATAAAAAGTATTCTATATATTAATCCAGGTTATAAAGTATGCCAAATTTCACCTTTTTTGCGTGGAAGAGGAACAAACATCCATACATCCTCACAAACTTTCGCATTTATAATAGGAGTAAGAAGTAAGATTTTACCAAGTATATGAATAATACCAAGATGTATACGGTCGACCAAGCTATTTGGTTTACATTTTACAATGTAATTTGCATGTTAAAATGTAAACCAAATAGCTTGGTCGACCGTACCTATTTTGAGACTTAATATTGACTATTTATTAAGTGTTTTGGTAGCTACTAAAGCAGCTTAGGAACGTAGTAGGTAGTACATCAAACCTATTAAAACCAAGCATTTACTTTCCAGGATGGCGCGGTACATATTTGTTATTAAATGTGCTGGTATCATGCCTGCTGCTGTTGCTGCACATCGCATGGCACACGATGCTGGCAACGGTTACACCTTACGGCGCCCTACTCGTGCAGTATCCTATCCTCAGTCTCGTAGGCCACAATCTAGGCTTTGTGTCTTATTCTGAAATAGATCCATTTAAGGCCGTGCATTATATGCTGCCCGAGGTAAATATTAATTTTATTTATGCAATAAGTGTAAATTGGAATTCATACAGAGGTAGTTTTCAATGACCAGCCAAAATTTTAAATTAAGATCTTGATATCAAACCAAAAGTGCATTTTAAATATTATTGTCGAAAAATAAAAAATAAAATAATAGCATTCATTAGAACTGCTTTGAAATACCATAGGTAACTTCTACGACTGCCTCATTGGTCTAACACTCGTATTAAGTAACTACTTGTTGCTAAGTGAAGTCATTACTTGAGGCAGTTGATGATAGAATTCTTCATTACGAAATCTTATTCTATAATCGAGTAATGTACGTTACATTAAGAATCATCGCTTGATGGTTGTTTTGGGGTTGCGGGACTTTTCGAAAGAAAAACCGTGGCCCCGGAACATAAAGGGCGATGAAAGAACATGGATGGGTTTTAGTCAGTAAAAGTCTGACATTTGATGATTTCCCATCCGTCATTCCAAAAAAAAAAATGGTTGTTTTCCCCTGGCAACAATTAATTGCTGCGTTTTGTTTCACTACATGCAAGGCATACAATGGTTGTAGATTATTTTACTATAACATCGATAATATGACTTACATGTTGACTTACTTTATAATTCTATTAAAATCGTGCCATACCAGAATTGGATGTATCTCTTTACACTTGTATTAGTTTCTATAGCGTAATATATCATCAACTAGCTTTTGCTCACGGCTTCGGTCCCGTTATGTACGGAAATTAAACCATTGGGTTTTTCGACCAGGAAGTTCTTAGTAGAAGCCACGGAGTCGGGACTTTTGCCCTTTAGGATTTCAGGCGTTATATTCTATGTAAAATAGTATAAAGTTGATAGCAATTGTATGTTTTGGGGCTCCACGCTGTACCTTATTTTTTTACCACACTTTTAAATTAGGTCTTTCGTTCTTTCTTTGTTCGAAAAATCGATCGTTGTTTAAAAAATAGTTTATTTAAATGTCTACTTAATGATTGATATTTACATTCATTTCAGGTTATAAGCACCACAACGTCGCTGCTAGTGTATTACGTAGTCAAAAGATTGCTATTAGGTCCGTCAGCAGATCCAGTGCAGCAACCAGAAACCAAATATCAGCGTTATCCACTTGTGACAAGTGCAGGTAAACAACTAAACAAACTTATTTTCGATCTTTGGCTTGCCTGGTCTGATTCTACCAAAGCAACCAAAGATTCCTCTGATCGTGGCACGACTGCCACATCATATAGCTCTTTTATCCACACTTTGAAACGAGAAATAATAATTCCGTTACTATTTTATTACTCAACTTACTGATAGGAATGATACAATTCTTATTTTCATTCAAATACTTTGTTAAACTCGCCCGTTTTTATTTTCAGGGAAATATTTATGCTTGATCCTGATAATGTTCTCCGGTATAATGCGTCCGAGCGTAACGTCTGGGATCTACTACCTCATGTTCATGGGCTCAGCGACGGCCTGGGCACTGGGCCAGCCTCTCAACAAGGGCTTTGCGGTGGTATGCCGCTGCGTCATGGCCATCATGGCCGTCCACGTCATCGTGGAGTTAGTTTACCAGTGCTCTGTGCTGGAGGAACTTTATCCACCAGATAAGGAATTTGCTAGGTAAGGACGATATAATTTTTCCTTTTTATGATCCTGTTATTTGTAGATCTTTGACAGACGTCCGGAAGTCAGGAGAACGAATGTCTGGCAACCAATCTTACCAAGAGGACGTATCGTATTACCTATAGTTGCTGCCAGTTAAGATCGCAATAGCGGTCATTGCCCTTTCCCTAATATCTCCTCGTACGAACCAAAACAAATGAATCATGTATCGTTTTTCATAAGAAAAAATGTTGAAGATTACGATAGATGACGATTCAAGACTTTGAACAGGCTTATTTTTGAATTTCAAAGTTAAGAACTTTATTATACGTAGGTGGGTCAATGACCGCTATTGCGATCTTAAGGAGACTACAGGAGCTAAACGCGGGTTTTATTATGCAAAAAAGCATATGATTCACTGCAATAAACAAAACCAGAAAAATATATGTTATTCTTCGAGATATATGCTAGTATGATAGTGTTTTGAAAACATAATAAGTACAACTAATTTTACTCGATAAAAAAAAATCTTGAACTTATCTCTAAAAAATTCTTTTAACGAGTAAAAACCATAGATGCGATCATTCTGATTTTTTGGCAAATAATTCTACAAGGAACATATTAGCATGATAGAGTTTTATTTTTTTAGTCCAATCAATAGATTTTTTGTAAATCGCAAAAAACCACTCATTTCGCACTATTCGGCCCGCAGTGACTGACGTAACAACCACTTTGTAGTGCAAGCTGATTAGAACTTTATTCTAACATTATTTCAAACAAAGTTTGAACCACCACAAATAGAGTTGCTAATTTAGCTCCTGTAGTCGCCTTAACTGGCAGCAACTATAGTGTGTACCTGGGTTGTGGATGTGGAGGTCAGATAGAGTAGTATTTTAAAATACTGTATGCTGCTGCATTCCGTTAGACTGGAAGCTGACCCCAACAGAGATTTTGACCTAATTCTTTACTTAACTTAACTTTTGCATTCGTAGTCCTTTAATTTAGGTCATATTCTACTTGTGTGCACAATTTGAGTCTTCATCTGAAATACGTGATTGAGTTACAAACATCCAAACGTTTACATCTAAAACATTAACATAGTATGTGGACAAGAGAGTAAATCAACAATTACATTTGCAGGTACTTTGGCCTAACAAAATTAGTAATTATCAACGCCACAAATCCGTCACTTTTTACGTACGAAGTAGCAGATAACAGTATGTGGGCAACATTAGCGAGTCCGTTTGTCATACTGTTCACTTATTTCGTCCTCGCACTTGAGACCCGACAACTGTTCAAGCCCAAGGTATGTATGTTTGCATAATAATGTAGTCATTTAGTACTGTGATTTAATAACAATGATGATCTTGACTAACCCAAAGACTACCAACTGTATGCTTTTTAAATAACCTGAGATGGTTGGATTGGATGGTTACTTTAATATTATGTTTCTTACGCAAAAACATAGGTACAGGCTGAAGTTTTCAAGAAGGCGTGGATGGCCAAATCGATAGGGTTTGATTCCTGGCTAGGAATATTGATTTTAGAAATCCTATGAAATCGGGCTCGGAGAATTTTTACTATTCCTCATAGTTTCAGATTTGGCCATTCACGCCCACTTTTAAAAATACCTCTTTACAGGAATCTATAAAGCCTACTAACTATTAACTTGTTAAAATTCGTCAATGCCTATTGTGATCCTAATCAACACTAATTAAAAATTATTAAAAAACAATGACAGTCTTCGCATTGAGTTACAGCTTAAGCAAGACTTGAAGGTTGTTTTTTATAATAATTGTGTCATCGAATCATCAATAAAATAACTAGAGCCAAGTCAAATAACAGTGTTTAGCAATATTATATATTTCCTGTGCTACTGGGAACTTAGGCGAAAAAAAAGAGCGCCCTTTCCGGCTTAGAAGATGGCAAGGTGAACGGTTCCCTGACACGGGGAATACCCTTCCATCGTGGCAGCCGAGTAATCACGCGGGATAAGTGGAAAAACGCTACTAAAAAAGTTCGAGTAAGCTTACGACAATTATTCACGGGTCCCCACTTATTCATTATTGCACACAATATTGCTTTGTCGTAGTTAGTTCTTACATCGATTCTGAATACAAGTGTAAAGTTTCTAGATTTATTTCGATGCTTTTTTTTTCGGATGTTAAATCATCAAATGGCCCCTCCCTCTCTGGGCGGAGCAGGAGGGAGTGTCAGACTGTTACTGACTAAAACCCATCCATGTTCCTTCATCGCCCTTTGTGTTCCGGGGCCACGGTATCTTTTTCGAATAGTCCCGCAGCGACTTATTTCGATCCTGACATGCTAATGAATTCAGTGTAGTATGCTATATTAGTCAGCGAACACACAACAGTTTCTGTTATTTAAACAGTAGTGAGTAGCTATTTGCATCACTTGTATTTAGGTTCAAGCAATCATTATGTTTATATTTTAAATGTGATTCGTATTTTTACGGTTAAGTAGTTCTTTTCTTGTTCGTACGTTTCTCACTTCGGTAGAGCACTAAAAACTTTGATCACATTGTATATTATTGGCTTCACTTCATAATTAGTTGAGTATGTCATAATGTTTATAACTGCATGGCACGTTTTTGTAGTTAATTTGTAGATAAAATTTACCTTAAAATTGTTTTTTTTTTTAATCCCACTCTGAAGACCAGGCAGGCATGCTTCTGTTGAACCCAGGACTGGAATTTAATTTTCTTTTAGCTTTGCACTTAAAATATTTTGTTTTTTTGCAACCAGCTTTCATTCTTTTATAGGTATCAATTCCATACATAAAAACTCAAGCACAGCACACTGAGCCCAGCGAGACTGATCCTGTAGGTATCTTCTTTTGTTTTATTTGTGTTTTGTATGTGAAACCTTGTATGCATCCGAGCCAAGAAATGTCTTGCTTTGTAAAATTGCAACAAACAAAACTTATCCTGTTCATTTGTATTTTTTTGCCTAAAGCATTTAAAGTTGATAACATTATTCCCGTAGAAATTTCTTGATTCGGATTCAGATGGCAATACCTATTAGAACTGGAAATAACCTTAGAGAACAATGAAATGCTTGGTTATCATATTTAACCAGCTCACCGATCTAACACGCTACTTGTGCACATCCGCTAATAATGTTGTGTTGTGTGTTATCACGTAGTCTGTGTGCACTGCATGCTTGATGTGTCATTCATTGTTTGTATAACCACCGCCGCTACAATGTATCATTTTTTTGTTTTTTTTTCTATAGTAGGTAAGTATGCAGTGTACCAGAAAAGTGTGGTCAGAAGTCTAAAATGGCCGCTTTAGCAGAATCGTAATATGAAACACGTTAAAAATTTAAAATTCTTAAAATGGACTTTATGTTAACGAATATAAAGTCCATTTTAAGAATTTTAAATTTTTAACGTGATTCATAGCTGATTCAGATTCAGATTCTGCTAAAGCGGTCATTTTAGACGCCCAGTTTGGTGACTCTGAATCACACCCTGAAATATGACCATACCTTTTTGCTACATGCCGTTTGATTTAAATTACACCGAAAATAGCATAGTATTTTAAAAAAAAAAACATACAGATTATTAAAAATCTCCTTAGTCTCTTTACCGTACAACATCTGGCAAAGCACAAGAAATTCTACTGTGCTTTCGTGGACTAGGAGAAGGCCTATGACACTATTTGTGGAGGGAAGCAGTGGTTGACACTATCCATGTATGGTGAGGACAGGTGCATCGTTGTGTGACTACCAGACGATGTCCAGAAAGCCTCGATTGGCTGTTCACAATGGTGTGCTGGTGGTGTCAACACTTATGTATAGAAATGAATGTTGAGTGTGGTAAAAGAGACATAGGAAATGAATTCCTTACGAAGAATAGTAAAATTTTGATGATAAAATAGAATTATGTGAAACATTATTGACTAAAAAAAAACTACTGACATCTGTTTTGACACTTTTATTCACGTGCAGCTAATACGCGTGAATTCATCGAAACGAAGGTCAGTTGATCCGACCACGTCCAGCGCTAGACAGCTGCGACAAGACTCCACGGGTTCGGTCGTTCTTCAGGACACAGGTAAACCTCCTTTATTAATTACTAGCGGCCCGTCCCGGCTTCGCACGGGTGCTTATGTTACTCAGGGGTAATGTAGCATTCTAATGGTGAAATAATTTTTGGAATCGGTCCAGTAGTTTTTGAGTTTATTCATTACAAACATACAAAAATACAAATAGAAAAGAAAAAATATTTATTTGGGACAAGCACAGGAACTACAAAAATAATAATAATAAAAAAAAGAATCTTAAAAACTAAATAATAAAAATGAAGGCCTGTGCGAGGCCAAAAAGGCTCCTATCTCAGCATGATGCTGCGATAAATGAAAAACAAATACCGCAGCGCTGGTATTCTGATAGGGCCCACTGTGATGCCACGGTCAAATCTTTCCTCTTTATAATATTAGTATAGACTATATATAGTTGCTGCCAGTTTAGATGTCAATTGCGGTCATTGTCCTTTCCGTAATATCTCTTCGTACGAACCAAAACAAATAAACCATGTATTGTTTTTCATTAGAAAAAATGTTGAAGATCACGATAGATGACGATTCAAGACTTGAACAGGCTTATTTTTGGTTTTTAAAGTTAAGAACTTAAATAAATGTAGGTTAGTTATTTTTGGTTTTTAAAGTTAAGAACTTAAATAAATGTAGGTTAGTCAATGACCGCTATTGACATCTTAACTGCAGCAACTATAGCTGTGCCCAGCATGCGTTGCAAGGCAGCTTTTCTTCGAATCTAAAAAATCAGAGATTACACTAAAATCGGTCCAGCCGTTCTTGAGGTATAAATGGTGTAACTAACTCGTTATGTAGATTTGTGTTGTTGTAAAAGTAAATTCAAAAGAAATTGCAATTGAATGTTAATAAACTGATATCAACTATCTGCCTGGCAACCAGATCTTTGATAATCTATTTTTATTAAGATTTATCCGTTTAAAAAGTGTAATTATTGGTGAAATTACACTAGTAAAAAATTTTTTTTTTTCTTGAATATGTTTTGTACCTTTTAGTTTAGTTTTTCACTAAAAGAAAACAAAATTCTGACTTCAGAATGTTATTATGCATTAAATCCTTTAAGCATACACATTGCAAAACGTTTTAGACTGTAGTCTGCGCCAGAGAAGTAGGAATTAAAGGTCATTGCTCTTTCCTTAATTTCTCTGCGTAGGTACCTTGACAGTACATTATGAATCGTTTTTTATTACTAGACAAAGTCAAAGATCACGATAAAGGTCGTTTCGGGCCAAATTTATGTCATTATTTCTGTTTTCGGAATTATGTATTTGAATAAATGTATGCGGGTTAATGACCTTTAATTCCTACTTATCTGGCGCAGACTATAGTGTTATTACTGGTGTACAAACATGAAATTATGACATTTTGACTCAGGTATAACTTGTTTGTAATAATACCAGCTATTGATTAATACAAGTTTAATTCGTGGCCGCTGTTCTGAAAATAAAATAAAATGGCGGAAGTTAGGCAGGCCAAATAATTCAAACCTCTTTACTTCTTACCAATTATTGAATACTTTTTATTACAGAGTCAACCGCTGGAATAGATTCTGAACCTACCTTGATTGATGACATTATTATGGCGATAATCGACTTCTTCCAAGTTCTAATCAGGTCAGTATCAAAGAATAAATTATTGCATGATACATTAACGCTGTGTGTTTGTCAAGACTACTATTCGTTGTGTGCTCTGTGTGTATGCAGGGCCTTCACTTGCAGACCGCAACAAATCTTTAGTCCCATGTTGTCCTCAAGAAAGAGAGCACTGAAGAGCACTTTGATCAGGGATTGATCAAAATGGACTTTATAGTCATAACCATAAAGTCCATTTTAAGAATTTTTAATTTTTAACGTGATTTATATTACGATTCTGCTAAAGCGGCCATTTTAGACCCGCAGTGTGTCACTTAGATCACTCTGGTTCTAACGTCGTCAAATGTAACTAAAAACCTCAGCCCCTTTGAGGAACACAGGAGGTTTGTTATGTGTTTATATATATATTTTCAGGTCATCCTACATAGCTACGACGATCACGATGATGGCTTGGAGTATAATGTACCATTCGTGGCTGACGTTCGTGTTCCTAATGTGGGCGAACGTGGTGTGGCTGTGCCACGACCAACGAGGGTTCATGCTCAAGACAAGTCCCGTACTAGTCCTCTACGCCATGCTGTTGATCATCGCAGAGTACATATACAGTATGGATCTTCTCGAGAGTGAGCTGCCTAGTAACTTCGAGGTTAGTAAGTTATCAAGGAATACCAAACTGTTTATTAAGCACGTACAATTTTACAAGGAAATATAAACTGGCCAAGTGCGTGTCGGACTATGCATATTGTGGGTTTCCGTCGTTGCCCATCTAAATATGCGGACACTTCCTACGGTCCGATTTGCCTCCGAACGATGATTTTTATTGTAATAATAAAAAACAAACGACTTTAACTTAAAACCTTACTTGCAGTTAAAAAACCTGTGCTCCAGATTTGGCAAAGTTTTATAAGGTTTTTGGTATCTTCTAACAAGAGGTTTTCTCCATGTAACTCCTCTTTGACGAGTGAATATAAATGTGCAAAAAAAAATATGTTGCTTATTAGACTCTAAACTTTAATTGAAATAATTCTAACTTTATTATTACTATATGAAAAAAAGATTCAAAGTGAAGCATTTTTCTTTGAAATTTCGTAACTACTCCTAAACGGCATTGAGTTTTAGTATCTTTTTCACACAAATATTTGTCACTTTTTTCTTCACAAAGTGTACAATTAGCATTTTGATCTAATGATTTGTTAGGCTACAATTAAATAAAAACCACTCATTTCGCACTATTCGGCCCGCAGTGACTGACGTAACAACCACTTTGTAGTGCAAGCTGATTAGAACTTTATTCTAACAGTATTTCAAACGAAGTTTGAACCACCACAAATAGAGTTGCAAATTTAGCAGATACCCCAGCCTTAAGTAATTTATCGGTAACAGCCGGTAGTCGGCGTTTGGTCACGATTCTTGCCGGCTCTGTTCTAGCAGAGGACAGAATTCAGCTGATATGATTATTTTTGTTTTTCAGCACGTGAATCTCCATCAGATAGGTCTGGGCCGCGCGGTACCATCATCGTGCATACCGCTGGTGATCAAGTCGCTGTTCACGTGCATGTTCTGGGTGACTCTGAGGCAGCGCGTTCAGGACATACGCCAGCGCCGAAAATCAGCTGTCATCGCGGACATGGCGGCGCCTTTGCAACTCACCGCATCCACTGCAGCTAGTGGTGAATATTTAAACGTCTTTATGCTTCAACTGGCTTAGTGATCCAACGTAATATTATACAAGTTATAGCTTAGACACTAGTTACCATATTGATTAGCTGATTCTGAATTCAAATCCAAATAAATATTCAAATATTTCGATGAGGGAGGCTTGACCATTCTATAATATCTAAGATATAGTCACTAAATACAGGATGTCAAAAGAAAAACCAATCACAAAGCGGTCGTCTACGCATCGAGTCATATTGTACAAAAATAATAAATAACAGGGAACTTACATTTGTAGCGCGCAATGTTGCGCACGTAAAATATTGTATATCCAGCGTAAGCATATGGATATTCATTTCTTCCACAGGTTTTCATAAAAAAGTCATAAAAAAGCTGAATTTTTCACCTTCAGTATATCCATAGCGAAGGAACACATGCTCACAACGTATGGTTCAGAGAAATTAAGTGATTTCAACGATGGGAAGAGCAAGTGACTCTCAGATTCTTCAAACTTTTTTATTACTTTTAAAATCAACAAAATTATCGATCCTATTTGTTAACTTATAAAAATATAATGCATTGTTTTCTATTTTATCACTACCCTGGGACAGGTCTCATGGTGAACGGTAATCGAATGAGTATAAACTACACACTTCACTTTAAAGAATGGGATTACAAGTTATGGCTATCAAGAACAAAATGTATTATAATAAAATGCACCATGATTTTTAATCCCATTCTATAAGAAATCGTTTCCCACATTTGATTACGTTTTGTTTTCTTCATTTCAGCTGATTCTCTCTGAAGTCGCGTTGATACGATCAGACGGGACTCGGATATCTACTCGTACGCAACTCGTATCGAGGTAACCCATAATCCTGGCGCACTCTATTGGGTTGGTATGGGTTGGCACAATACGAGTTGCATCCGAGACCTACTCACAATCCGAGTCCACTCGGACCGAGCATACTCTGATCGTGTCAACGCGGCTTTAACTGCTTAGCACTCTAAAATATCTTAAATATAATTTTATGGTAATTTATATAGTTCACATTTTTGCTACCAATAAAAACTGCAACTCTTTTTATTTCGAATTGAGTCGTGACTCATGAATACGAGTACCTTTGTATGATTCGGTAGACAGGTTGAGTTTTTAAGATAGAAACTCAGAACGCAACGAACAAAGACTATGAGTACCTACCTAAATCGGCTCTATTAAAAAAAGTCTTGACAACCAGTCTTACCAAGAGGTATCGTATTCCCCAGTAGGTACTAAATAGGTTGTGGAGGTCAGCTGCATCCGGTTAGACTTGAAGCCGACTCTAAAATAGTTGGGAAAAGGCTAGGCAGATGATGTGCACATAAAATGCGACGAAACGTCTTTTTGGCGCTTGATATTAACTTAGCTGTTACATAATAAACCGTTTGAACGCCAGAGTATTACCGCACGCGCGCCTTCACCTACCATCCACAGACCAACCTAGGCAAGCACGGCTTAACCTAAAGATCGACCCGAGCGGCTGTTATTATTTAGCCACGAGCTTATTAATTATTTTTGTGTGCACAATTAATAAAACAACGCCCGTTATATTAATTGTTTGAAATAAAGAGCGTTCTTATGAGATGAAATAAATCTCATAACTGAACGGTTTTTAGCGTTTGTTCAAAAGGTCATTTATCGGAGTTGTGGAGTGCCGTCTCAAAAACTCAATCTGTGCAATACGTATTTCAACTCTTTTGATGATTTTGTACTGACAGTTGCAACGTTTTAGCACCCCCTTATAACATTCAATCAAAAGTTCAAACACTAGCAAACCTATTTCTTACGCAAAATATCCCTCGAAGTGACAAAAGGCCTCGAAGTGTCTTTCAAGATAAAGGCTGTTGTCTAGAAGAATATGCGTAGTACCTACGTTATAAATGTAACCATTAATTGTTTCAATATCTGAGATCTTGAAGCTTGATCAATAAACATAGAACAATGTCGACAGTACTGGCCACGCGGGAAGAAGAAATGAAACGTTCTCGTCTGATGCGCGTTCTGGGCGAAAAGCTGCGATCGCTGTGCGCCCACTACTGGATCTACGTCGTGGTCATCATGCTGTTCATTATCGGCATCTCCGGCAAGCGCATGACCATCTTCCGGATCATTTACATGTTCCTCTTCCTCGCGTTCATACTCATGTTCCAGGTAAAATCTAAACAAATACGTTATGATAACGAAATAGTATATTACTGCAGCGGCCAGCAACAGAGGCATTGATGGACGAACGTGTAAATGTGGGCCGAAGCGAAGCCGAGGCACACACACGTAAGTCCATCAATGCCTAGTTATGGCCAAGGCTTTTATAGTACTTTCTCAAATAATGCGAGGAAATTAATACAATTACTTTTCAAAATGCACACAAACAACAATATTTTTTCTCGCGTTGAAGAGTTCATTTGTTTTTTTTTTTTTCAATAAATCGCTTTACAAGCCAATTCGAAATTTAAATAAAACCTTTGATAAGTAACCTCCTTGGTTGCCATGTTTCAGAGTAAAAGATCGTTCCATTTTTAAATAAAACGATAGATATGAGTTTACTATGTAATTTTTTTGGCCGCTAAACACGACATATATGGATTTTCATACAAATTTTGCCGGCCGCTGGTCGCATGTATCTGACCAGTATAGCAATTTCGATTTATCTACAAGAAGGTTGTCAAAATAATGCTCAAATTTCCAAGCATGTTTGAGAAAATTATTTTTGATGTAAAATCGACCGTCATTTGTTTCAACTTAAATAAAAATAAAAATAAATCTCTTTTGTTTCCAGATAAGTTGGTATTGGTGGCGCAAATTAATCTACATATTTTGGATAGTGGTCATCGTATATTCGATGATAAATCTTATTCTTATATACATTTATCAGTTCGATAATTTTTCGAAGATTATAGAAAAGTATTTAATGATCAGTGAGAGTTTGTAAGTAAAATCAATCAATGTTAAAAAAATAACTAGTCTCCCCTTTTAATACACATCGTATCTATGTGTTATTTTCAGACAACGAGACTTGGGATTGGAGCCGTACCACCCGGCGGATTTATTTGTCAAACTGTTAACACCGACATCATTCCTTATTATAACTATATTGCAAGTTCATTATTTCCATAAGGATTTTATGGCCTTATCGGATCCAAAGACGAGGCAAGTATCGAAATGCGCGATGTATTGTGACAGTTTTAAGTACGAACATAAATCTTTCACTTGTATGTTGATATTGTTTTTAACAGGTCAAATAGTATTGCACCTTCTCGACCAGAGTCGGGTAAGCCAAGTCAAGATGGGGTATCGACAATGAGAGACGATGTAAGTATTGAATGAAATACCGATTGACCTGTAAAATTCAGATGTGACACATGTCAAAAAGTAGGCCTTCGTGTGGTCTATACAGGGAATCCCTTTCAGTAAAGTCACAACTTTGCTACGGATGTAACGGTACGACAAAATGTTAGGTCAGTCAGTAGCTTTAATATTATTCGAAATCAATGCTTTAGTACAGAGGTTACCAAACCTTTTTTTTTTTTTTTATTTAATCCATACTATACAAAGTTATATTTAAATACAGCATCTGCCAAACTGCAAAGCAATTTGACGGCAGTAGGTTCTCGCGAAGTGTTATTACATATTCTATCTAAGTTAAAGTATAAATCTAAGTTAAAACTAGGTTATTGTAAAACTAAGACTAAGACTAAGACAAAGTGTCAGTCAGCCATTATGCTCAGCGCCATCCGTCAGCCAATGTCATGAAACCATCCCATCGTCATAGTCATCAGTGTAGGGTAAGCAAGAATAATTGGGCTCACGACATTAGCCGACCTAGGCCGTCAATCGAGCGCAGCCACTATGGACACATCGACATGTAGTGTTTTCTTAGGACGCTTTTGAGGTGGTTTTTACTCTTGACACGATTGATCATTCCCTCAGGTAGTTCATTGATTAATGTAGGTGTCATCCATTGTCTCGTTCGCTTACCGTAATAATTAGTTACATTTGGCACATGTAGTTTCTTTTTCTTAGCAAGTCGGGTTCTGATAGACCACTTTCTAAATTTTCTGGTTTCGGTGAAAAAAAATGCAGCAGTGGCATATTTTCAAGCACGTGGACCAAAAAAGAAAAGCAAGGCAATATTACTTTTTCGCGCTATCTGTTACGTGCTTGAGGAGCGTAGCTCCTAAGATTTTACTGGCAAACAATCTGAAAATTAGAATATTAAAGCTTCGAAATGCTTTTTTAACCGACTTCCAAAAAGATTCGTCTTGATTTTTTTATTTTTATAGTTTCAATACGACCATTGTCACCGAAATACCCGGTTTTTTTTTACTTTTTTTATTATCTGCATACATTGAAAAATAAAGCCAAGCCAACATTTTTGTTCTTTAGTATCGAAACCAGATAAATTTTCGTCGACTTACAACTTGTGAATCCCCATTTTTTTTGTCACGTCAAAGTAGATTCCCGTCAGGCTTCCCGTGGACCCCTGGGGGTTCACCTAGACTACTTTGGGAATCACTGCTTTAGTATTTAATCGCCTTAAGGCAAATATAAAATTTTTCAATACGTTTTAGGTGCCACAGTTGCCATCTGAAGATACAAACCCACGTTCACAAGCTGGTACAGAACCGGATCAATCAATCGAGCTGTCTTCAATACACCCAGCTGTCACTGATGTACCATCACCAAGGTTAGTACGGAATATTTATTTAAATTACAACACCATTTCAAACTATGTATCCATTTATGGGTTTTATTAAGAGATCTTTTCAATAGCAGTTCGGTGTTTTGATGTGTGTTCAGTCGTTGCGGTCTTATTAAATGGGACTTAAACATAACTGGCGGATTAGGATTGTACTATATGTGCACATTTGCCTGACCGTTCGGGAAATACAGGAGTGATATTGTTCAGTATCGGTTTCGGCCAATTATTGGCTAAAACTTCGGCGTTCTCCAAAACTCGGTGTTCGTGAATTGTTGTTCGGTTAATTTCGGGTGAGTCCGTAGCTCGTGATCGCCAGCTAAGTTCGCCTCCGTTGTCGGGTTTTTATAGTTAATCTTAAGATGAAAGTGCCGAAGCCCGCGAAATTCAAAACTAACGTTTTTTTGTAATTTGCAGGTCCGCGTCGGGTTGTATGTTGATTAAAATATGGTTCGCGACCACATTTTCGAGTTTTTTTGCCATCAAAGTAACAATATTCGCCATCAGCACAACTTAGCGTATGTTTCGTAAATCGCTTTAGAAGATTTTGTTTCATACAATACTTGCTTCTATTGATGCGTGTGTCATTGATAAATATAGGTTTCATGAGTGGCAAATAAAAACAATGTTGTTCTGATGGCTTAGATTGGAACTTTAATGGCTTTCTCTATGCAATCTGGATCTATGCGGAGTGGTTCGAAATGATGTTCTGAGCACGTTAACCGTTTGTGTGACGATGTTCTTTCCACTCTTCCATTAAAACATGCCAAACAAAAAACAATTTTATAGTATGTTTAAGTTTCAATTTCAATTTAAATTCATTATTGCATATCACATATATGTGTGTTAAGATCTTATAATTAAAATAAAGTTCATGTCGGGCACAGCAATTTATGATATTAGACAGTAAGTAGCAAAAACATCATCAATTAAAAAGTTCATTCAAATAAGTAAATAATGTCAAACGATAAAATAAAAGATAAAATAGAGAATAAAAAATATAAAAATCGCATAAATTAAAGTTATAGTCAAATCAAATACATCTCATTCATTCTCATCTCGTTCATTAGAATAATAATCGAAATACAATCATGTCAATAAGATAAATCAAAAACAAAATGTCAATAAAATAAAAGCAAATTTATGTCAAATACATCATGTCAATAAAATAATAATCAGAATACAATCATGTTAAAAGATGTAGGAATCAAATACAAAATGTCAATAAAATAAAAGGCAAAGTTAAATAAGTAAATGTAGTAATAGTCAATCTATTTTGAAGTCATCATTAAAAAAATCATTCAATGAATAGTAGCAATTTTGAATTTAAAAGGTTTTTGACTCATTTTAAAAATATTTTGTCATTCTCTTCTCTTCTAATGTCATTTGGTATCTTGTTATATATTTTTATTGATGTAACGTAAGGGCTAGTGCTGTGTAAAAATTTCTAGAATATATATCGATGTCAGGGTTAGAATGTCCAATTCTTTAAAATGTGGTCTACAACTTTCATCGTTTTCAATATGGACCAATATCCTAACACATTTTTTCTGCATGATAAACAACTCATTTACGTCTACACTATTACCCCAAAGAATTATTCCATACTTAAGCCATGCGTATGCGTAAGCATAGTAAGTGGATAGGGCTGTTTTTAGATCTGAAAAACAGCCCTATCCACTTTCGTTTCGTTTTCGTTTCGATTTCGGCTGAAAATCCTGTTTCAGTTGGTCACTAGTTTATTTATCAGTAAACATGATCGGTATTCGGGCCATGTTTTATAACCATTAACCAGTATTCTTACATTTTGTCATATTTATTTAATGCTTGATTTGCTGCGTGCACGTCTGCCATACTTGGGCAGGTCGCGCACGCGTCGCCCGATGACGTCGAGCGCGGCGGCGATGCCTGAGGCGGGCGTCAAGAACAGTCTCAACGCGCTCATGAATATGTTTTCGCGCCGCTACCACGCCTCCAAGCACACCGCCAGGAGGATCAAAAACTATATTTTCATCTACCTCGAGCACCACCTCATCAAAATCGTTTTCATATCTTTGATGCTGCTCTGCGTAATGAACGTTAGTAAACTAGTGGTTTTTTTTTACGAATAAGAAGGATTATAATGCAACCTACTCAATTACAGATCGCGGCACGTAAGTTGAACCAAAATGGCGGTCGTCCGCGAAGCTACAATGATGAAAAAAAGTCGATTGAGACCCGAAAATGTGCAACTGCGCATTCCAGGTCATAGTTCAACTTACGAGATGCAATCTGTAACACATTATCGGGTCTCAATTCGATCTCGATTACGTGAATCTCGACTTTTTTTTATAATGTAGTTTCTCGGACGACCGCTATTTTTATTCAACTTACGTGCCGCAATCTATACCCGACGACACCAGCGCAAGCGGCTGGGTCTAGCTAGAATGGAAGTTAAATAAAGCAGTCATATTAATTTACGTTTGTTTATGGGATTAAACTAATTATAATTTACCTAAAAGTCCCCAGCCGAATTTAAGACTACTGAAAATGATAATATTAGGACATTGCAAGGATAGTACTAAATATTTTGCTTCTTATCCCAGGTGTGCGCAATGCACGTACCCATCATGTTAGTGATCACGCCAGCATTGTGGTTCAATTTCGGAAAACAACGAGTTTGCATACTTTTTCTGTCGACACTAATTAGTATCTATTTCATGGCTAAGATGGTCTACCAGATTGATTACATCAAACATGCTAGTTTTGATGTCAATTGCACGAAACACGAAGTAAGTACTCCACCACTGAATATATAACACGAATTCATTTTTGTTTTTTTTTTTGTAACTTTATTTTATTTAATTTTTCAGAGTTCCACAAACAGGACTTCGAATATTTCTCAATTTAACAATGCTGAATGGCTAGGGTTTGAAAAGATTGGACCAGATAAAACGCTGGTGACTATACTCAAGGGATACATAGGTCTTTTAGCCCTTTTTACTTTTCACGCATTAGTTGGATATAGACAAGAATTGCTCAGGTTGGAAGCTTTGTACTTAAGTAATCATGTTGCATTTTTTTGTCATTAATATTTATTGAATTTTTTTTATCTGTTGATAGATTATCCGGAGCATTACCAAAAGAAAGGACTAAAACGATATTTCTTAACATAACTCGCCAGGAAGCGGACAAAGACTTGGTGCACTGTACGAAGTATTTAATAAATTATGGATTTTATAAGTTTGGAGTGGAGGTTAGTGTTTTTATTTGCTATTTACATACTGAACGCAACAGACGTATAAACTGACTGTAGGTAGATTAGTTAAAAGGGTCTTTTCTGAGGCTTGCATCAAAATTCTTTTTTAGGATTCCGATGTCAAAAAGGAACCCTTTTAATTCCGTCTCGTCTGTCTGTCCGTCGTCCATCTGGATCTCAAACAGTAATTTTACTTAGAGACTTCACTAAACGACGAAAACTGGAAAGTTGTATTTGTGAATTCTGTGCACCGAACTAATGATTTTGGCGACTGGTTTCTATGTAACTATGAAAATGTCAGCAGGCGAAAATGTTGTAGTCGCCTTCGGAATAGGGAATATGCACGTAATTTTTTCTTCACTTAAATCAATAAAAACAGTACTATCAACCCAACAAAAGTATTAAAAGTTAAGTTAAACTACTGCTTGTCGCTTAAAAATAATAAAAACTGCAATTTTCTATGACAGTTAAAACGTCCCTAGCTGTCGCGGCCATGATGTGACGTCATTTACCACAATCTGCCTTGTTTACATCAAATTTTTTGCCCCTAATAGAATATTTTTACTAATTGTATGTGCTTATAATCAAGTAAAAAAAATGCAGTAACAATATAAATAATAAAATCTTAGTGAAACTTTAAGCATTTATCAAATAGAAGTGTTTTTTTGACACATAGACTTTGCTTTCACTACCGGTGTTATCAAGGATGCCGCTTTTTGAGAGTGCGTTCCGTTTCACCAAAAACATGCTACATAAAACAATAAATTGTAAAATAAGTGGTGTATTAGCAACTTAAACAAGTGTACCACAATGTTTTTATGGGCCAATACAAGGCATTTTTAATAAATAAAAAGAGTTTTGTATTTCATGCATATTCCCTATCGTACGGTCGAACAAGCTATTTAGTTTACAGTTTAACGCACAAATTCCATTGTAAAATGTAAACCAAATAGCTTGTTCGACCGTACCTGAGTAAACAATTTCTGGTAGGGTTGCTGACACCATCGATATTGGTGAATGTAGAAATACCCGTGCATCTTAAAATCGAGCGAATGTGATTGTAACTGTAATGGCCCTGCCACACTATGCTCCTTGCGCTGCTCATCGCTATCTCCCCGCGCTGCCGCGATGTTGCCCTCTCTGCCCACACTCGTGCAATAGGGCCTATCGTGCATGAATTCGCCGCTAGAGGCATTCGTGTAGACTAAGGTCTTCCAAAATGTCAGATGTCTTAGAGTGTTCGCGCGTTGCGTGCTTTTTTATCACGTATTTATACTAAATATACTCACGATTGTGTTCTAGATTGATCCATTCCCAAGATTTTAAGTAGCAACTTGGGATCATATTTGTCAGTACTTGGAGGTAGAATGGTTTTTAAATGTTTCATGCTTGCTAATTTTAGGAAGATTATTGTAAATATGTATCTAAAGCTTACACTATGTTGTTATACGTAATAAAATAATCTTTTTTATAAAGTTATTGGTTCTTTAATAGTTATTTATGCAACTGTTATATGATGAGGGGTATTAAACACGAATGTGGGTTTATCACATGAGTGTTTTAATACCTAATTATGTACAGTTGCATACAAGACATTCATTCATTCATTCCATGATATGAATCCTCCATAAAAGGTTCTGAAACCATAGGGTGTTGTAGTGTTGTAAGAAGTCTATGGAAATTTATGTAAAGTTTAATTGCTGAGTGTTTAATACAAACAAACCATGTACAGGTAATAATATAATTATTTACATTTTGGATTGTACATAATGCAATACTAATATCGAACAAAAATGGCGGGATACGACGTGAATTCGAATTAACCTATATAAGTTTTTTTTATTACAGCGCTGCGGTAGTGAATCGCACGTGTTAGACAATGTTCTTTTTTTAAAACGAGTTGCATAATGAAATTTAGTACAACATTATAACACTCGTTTGGATGTTATAATGGTTATTATGACACTGGCTGTTTTAATGTTGGCAATAAGCTAACTGTTTCAGATACTTTTATAGAGGATTTATAGCATGGGTGTAGATAATAGTACATTATGGTACAAGTGTGTAATGTTGGTGATTACCGCTGAGGCGCGATTGAGACCCGAGCCGTCAGGCGAGGGTCTTAAGAGAGCCGAGGACGGTAATCATCAATACACACGTGTGTCATACGATGTTTTTCAACACACTTGTGAATAAAATAATACAAAAAAATCATTTTATTTAATAGATATTTGTCCTTGGAATTTTCAGGTAGTAAACTTTCCATAACGTTAAGGGCTTCACATCTTATAACGGGTGGTGTACAACATAAATCATTTTCTTCATAACTAGTACTTGTAGACATTTTTTATTCATAAATAAATATACTTTCAACAGTGAAAACGAGTAATGAAAAGTTTTTCGCAATGGCGGGATAATTTAATCAGTTTTCCTATGCGCGCGCATCTAACAATGGCGATCGGCCATAGACTAAAATAATGAAGTTTGTTTTTTTGGCTTTTCGCGGATAGCGAATCCACGTACAAAATGTGGAATTCAAAGTTTTCTTTATTACAGAGAAAACAAAAGTTACATTTCAGTGAAATGAACAAGCAATAGGTACATTAATTTATTTGTACTATTGAACACGATTTTTTTATATAGAAACTTTTGTAGGATCAAAGCAAAGAGCACATCAACCAAAAAAAAAAACCCTATAACTCACTTGTGAAAAATAGTAATGAAAAAGTCACAGTTCGATTATAGGTGTCATTATGTCCCTAATTGCGGTGAAATTAGAGCCATTTTATGAGCAAGTGTGTTGAAAAGTATTAAATAGAATTATTGACAGGACCTTACTCGACAGTGCGCCATCTGGTGAGCTCAACGTTTTTGAGCTATCGTTTATAATATAATATTCATTAATTGCGACGCTCCGGACTGCTTACAAAAGTTTAATAGATTTTCAACTTTATCGCTAATAAGCATTAGGTTAAAGGTTGATTAGGAAAACTTTAAAATTTCTCCAAATGATTTTAAACCATAAAATATTGTTGGTTAAATTCAAAATCGAATGAGGAAAATTAATATTGCCGGTCCTTTGACTCGCGCTCAAAAACCGACAAAATAGGGAGCGTAGGGCACGACGGTGCGGCACCGTCGAGTGTGTGGCAGGCCCATAACATATTGTATAGAATGTTTGATGTATTACAGATAACCCTGATATGTCTGATGGGCGTGATTGGGTCTCGTATGGACCTGTACGCGGTGCTGTACGCGGCGTGGCTGCTGATCCTGGTGTCCATCGAGCGCAGCGCTAAGGCGCGCTGGTGGCCGGCCTTCACCGTGTTCATCACCGCGCTCATTCCCCTCCAGTATATCATAGCGGTGGGATTCCTGCCCCAGCTCTGTGTCACGTACCCCTGGGAGGCCGACGATCCGGTAATACTGAGATTTAATATGAGATATCTCATATTAACAGGGTGTAAACAGACTCATCACGAAGCCGTCAACCAAGCATTCTGTACATCATACTAAGTAACTTTATGCAAAAATTATTGCTGGGAAATATTTTTTTTTGGGGTGTAATATCACGTTTTACGGTAAAACTCAATGTACCGTACTCAAAACATTATACTGGTGGTTGGATTGAATAGTACGGGGGTCGTGGAGGTGTTTAAAGTAAAAATCTTACATTGAAAACATTTATATCTAAAAAAAAAAACGGAAGAGCTGGAACTTTGACCCCCAATATCTCCGTAATAAAAAGGTTCCGTAATAAATGATAGCAAAGACGGGGAGAACAAGTGCCTTTGCCTGCTTCGTTAAGGATCTTTTAACACCCTTCAGTTTTCTGTGCCTCGTTCGTTCATCGATATAAAAATTTTATCACTTGACGACGATGGTTACCATCGATACATGTCAAGATTGGCTAAAAGTGAATAACATAATGTTTTTTTGAAAGTTTATTTTTGGTGATGACGAACTTTCGAAACGCGTGTGCGCCGCTGTGTGATATGACACTCCCGCTCATTCGTAACAGTTCGTTTAATTTCGGCTTTTGCTAGAAACCGAAGTTGAAACTTCGGTCGAACACCATAACCATGTTTTAATGTCTGAACGGAAAACGGCCATGTAGAGAAGAATTATATAATAAAGTAGATTTAAGGGGCCGCCTCCACGAGCGAGAGAATCGCGGCGATTCAACGTATTTCTATACGAAAATATCGCCGTGATTCTCTTGCTCGTGGAGACGGCCCTCAAGTGTGACTACGACTATTTCATGATATTGGATCCTAGGGTTGCCAACTATACTGTTAAAAACTGTACTACTACTACTACTGTACTGTATTACTGTTTTTCACAACATTATACTTTTTACTGTTGAACAAAAATAAAGTATACAAAATACTGTTTTCAGCATCAATATTTTTGGTAGGTAATGAATGCAAAGTGGCGGCACACAATAAATAGTACAAGTATGGCGTGGCGGGAAGACAGAAATAGAGTTTCAATAAATTTAATAAAAAATGAGCTCCTCATTTATTTTAATTTTAGTTTTGATTGTGGCAAGGCCTGTGAGGCTTTTAAAAATAATACAAAATTAATAAGTTGTGCTGGAAGCACTAAAAATATATGTCTTAAAACAAAAAAAATACTGTTAATTTTTCTAAAATACTGTTTATTTTCCTTCTCAGACCCAAATATACTTTATTTCATGTAAAAAAAGTTAGCGACCCTATTGGAACCATTATTTTCAAATAATTTCTTTTTCATTTACACCCTTTTATTTTCTCGGTCTTTAGCTGCTCTTCAGCGTAATCACTGTGGTGAGGATGTTTACTATAAACACTAGATTTGTATTGTATTTTGTAATAAAAACTTTGGGCCCTAATTAAATAGTTCGATGTAGTTTTACCATGTACTTTAGTTTCATTTTGGGACAATTTTGAGTCCCAAAATGAAGTGGCTCAAGGTACGAGTATATCGGTAGGCTGCTAGTCAACGTAATTTAGCGTTAATTGTTACAGCTTACTCACCAACAGGTCCGATATAGTATTCCAAACCTGTGTTCCAAACAAACAGTAACATCTTCAGAAAATATTTATAAATAACAAATTAAACGTCAACTTAAAGCTGATAGATGCTGATAGTGGGCCACAGGTACTTGGACAGAATTTGGAGCTGATGCCCGTAACCTTCGTCCACATGAAATTATTATTAAAATATAACTTTCCTATTTGAATCGGATTTTGTCAAACAATTAAGGGTTATTTTTATCATTTTTTTTTTTTTTTTCGTTTTGTTATTTTTTTGGTTGTTTTGCTCCCCTAATCCTTTTTTTTATATAGGAGTACCCTGAGTTACTCCCGCTCGTAGAACAGTTCCCGTCAAAATCGGTCCAGCCGTTTCAAGGATTAGCCGGAACAAACAGACAGACCGACCAGAGAGACAAATATATAAAAAAAAAATGTTATGTGTACCTTAAAATACTTTCATATGCATTCAGACAATTCAAGTTTATTTATTTGTATAGATTCGAGAAATAACCTTGCCGTTGGACCATATAAGCTAAACTAGCGTATTAGGTTGCTTAAAAACAAACATCATTGCATATGCTTAACTAGATTTGAAAATATTTTTCAGCAAATGAAACATATTCGTACTTGGATGTTCCTGCCGTACGCCGAGTCGCCGCCACACGCGTACAAGATTATCTTCGATTTCTTTGTACTATTGTTTGCCACTCGACAAATCAAAGTGTTCAACATAGAAAATACTGTGGGTTCAAGTTATCCCGGAGGATCGAACAGCGAAAACATTGGTAAAGATTGGGAGACCCCTCACTTCGTGAATCCTGTACCAGATTTTCTTGGTTATGTTGGGTAAGTTAATTTGCACACTGATGGTATGATGGTATAGGTACATGTCTCTTCTGGTTTGAAAAAACCATGACCGATCCATAGTCACATCAAATTGCCACACACCAGTGAGACTATGGATAAATAAAATTAACCATAGGCACACTGGTGTGGCATTTGGTGTGACTAAGGATCGGTCATGGAAAAAACATGTATACTCGACATATTTGAAAAAGCATAACGAAAATTCCGTAAAACTGACATTCCACGGACAAGATATACAGGGCGTCCCACGGATATGCCACTATGGAGGGAAAGTACCTTGAATATTGTAGATCGAACATTTTACTGAAAGAAGACATTATTTGAATTTAAAAAACAATTAAAACTGCATTCATAGATATTTAAATAATTACATGTTTGAACCGGGAATCGAACCCGTTACACGAGAAAAATAATCACCCTGTAGCTTTATCATACCGATCGAAAGGCTTCATCATAAGCATTATTTTTTTCTAAATAACATAGTGTCAGAAATAAAAGGAAGACCATACATTTTTACATTAATAATACAAAATTAATCAATTTATCAAATGCTCAAAATGAGTCCCTGTTGAATACAAAGTCGCACTCTTTTGATTATTTCGCTCCCTGTCGATTTTTTGATCTTGTTGTGGTGGATATTTAGAATAATACGTATAACTTCTGCTAGCTCGTGGACACTTTCATACTGGTTCTTGTAAACTAATTTTTTTATATGTATCTTCCCCTTACTGAATTGAATACGTGATGAGTATTATAAATTAATTTTAGGCCGAATTTCATAACAGCAATTCAACTAATTGGTTGACTATCGTGTCTTAATATTTCTCACCAACTCATATTATGGTATACAGGTATACACATACATTTAAAAATAAAAACAATTACTATGTTTCTTCTAGGACGTGGCTTGATGTGTTGAAGCGGATGGTTTTCTTGGGAATGCTTTGGATAACGCTGGCCATAATGTTCATGACCGGCACCAATCGAGTGAACCTGTTCTCAATGGGATATCTCATAGGCTCGTTTATATTCCTGTGGCAAGGGACCGACTTCTATCTCCGCCCCAAAAGCGCTATATTAAAATGGTGAGTTTAAAACATAAAATCATTGTTGACTAATGACGAATACTTTTGATACTGACTCTGCATTGGACGGTATGAAATTAAGTAAACGATGGTGTGAAATGAGGGTAACGTCGTGAGGAAAGTTTTGAGTATGACTGGTGATGGTTAAAAAGTAGAGGAAGACCAAAGAAACGATGGTTATATAGAAGACTGAAGGATGTTATGGCTAGAAAAGAGGCCATATAAAATAATATAAATTCTTTATTCCACCAAAAGCCATCATAGTTTATGGACCAAAAACTAAGAGCATATAAGGCTAAAAACTAGGACAATCATTTTAATTCCCTGACTTCTAAACTGGTGTCGGACGAGACGACGAGTAATAGAGAAGAAGACATGCTGTGCCCACCCCAAATAAATTGCTATAAGGGCCAGAGAATGGTGGTGTGAAATGCATTTGAACGGTTGACCACCTATCTACAAGGAAGGTGTAACATAATAAACGTACAACCTCTCGTGTGTTGTCTCGGACTATGACACTGAACAACTTTTTTGAACCCCCGAAACTACGGGGTGTTATAAATTTGACGTATCTGTGTGTGTCTGTCTGTGGCATCGTTGCTCCCGAACGGATGAACCGATTTTGATTTTGTTTTTTTTTGTTTGAAAGGTGAATTAGTAGGGAGTGTTTTTAGCTATGTTTGATGAAAACTTGACTAGTTATGGAATAATGTACAGTAGATTGAAAGGGAATGAGGAAGATTAGCTAATGAAATGAAAATTTAAAACTAGAAAAAAAAAATTTTGTCTTAACAATGCCCTAGATTGAGGAGGAATGTAGAATGATGACTAGTACCTAGGACCTAATACGAATTCGATCGCAAGGCTCTTTACACTGACTCTGATCTATTATGCGATACGTTAAACCATTAATTCTATTTCAAGATCGTTCTTGGAAGCATCATAGCGCCATGCCAATCACGCAATCTCATGAGCGGCGTGCGATCAATTAAACGCGTTGCGATCTACCGAAGGCAGCGGGTAGGCATACACGGGCGGCCATTAGTTACAGAGAACGCATGCGTTCTGATCGCATCGCCAGATCGTAGCGGCAGAACGGATAGGGCGCTGTGAGTGCGACCAGTCCGTCTAGGACCTAGACGATCCTAGACTCTAGGTTCCCCATTTTTAATACGCACTGTAAAGATAACTCAAACTTCGGTAATTGTATGGTTAATCTGAAGGTTGCAACTTGTTTACACCGCGTTTATTTATAGAGGGTTAACGTTTTCCGTGGTGTTCAATCAGGTGGTCGTGGCTGGTGCGTTACAACGTAGGAGTGGTGGTCGTGAAGACCCTGCTACAGATCCCGGGCTGTATTATGAGCGGGGTGATGCAGGAGCACGCCTGCTGGCTGGTGCAGCTGCTCGGCATCGGATGTGTCGACAAGTTCGCCGGCGGCAATATCGCTAACTTCATAAGAATGAACTATACTAAAGTAAGTAAACCATTTTTGGGTAAGCCGTTTGCGAAATAAATATTTCTGGCACGATATTGTTTTGTATATATTGTATAACGGGCTGGTGTCCACAACTCCACGTCAAAGCGCGTATTTTGCGTGTGGGGTATAATCCACCACGCGGGCCCAGTGCGGATTGGTAGATGTCAAATGTCTTCGAATTTTTGGTTCTAGGACATGCCGGTTTCCTCACGATGTTTTCCTTCACCGTTTTGAGAGCAGTGGTAATGAAATAAATTACACAAAGTAATGCGCCTGTCTGGGTTCAACCCACTACTTAGGGTTCTTACAGACGAGCGGCACGTTGCCAACGGCAGATAAACTGCAGCCGTCGCCAACTGTCTGTCGATGGCTGCAGTTTATCTGCAATTGGCAACGTGCCGCTCGTCTGTAAGAACCCTTACTGTTCGTAAGTCGGGGCCGCCACCACTGGGCCACCGCTGGCACGATATTGCCATAACATAAAAAAATACTGATTCCGACCTATTATTATTTTGTGTTTGTTTGCCTGCCCTATCGAAGTAAAGGCTGTATTATATAATGATGTCTGATATCGATTTTTATTTTTAATTTTGTTTTAGGAGGCAGCCTGTTCTGTTCCCCAAGAAGATATAGGATTAGCGTGGGACGGAGTTTGCTTTGCTTTCCTCATACTGCAACAAAGGCTCTTCCATAGTTTCTACTTTTACAGAGTCATAGACGAAAGCAAAGCTACAACCGTGCTCGCTTCAAGGTAATGTTTTAAATTCAGCCCGCTTAGCATGACCACTTTGATTCTCTGACCACTTAGCATGACCACTTTGATTCTCTGTCGTTTCTACGGTAGTCATGCTAGGCGGGGTGTGGACAGTAAAAAAAATGTTTCAACTAATCTTCGAGTGTCCTAAAAATATCGATTCATTGAACATGGTAGTTCAAAGGTTGTATTTCACACTTGTAGAGGCGCAGAATTAATAGAGGAGCTTCGTATAAAACAGATGCATGTACAGGAAGACCAAGAGTCGAAAATCCTAGACAAAATCAAAGTAAAAATGGAAAGAATAAAGGCGAACCAGAAAAAGATACAAGGCGTTTTGAGCAGGGAACCGGGTCATCACGATGGAGGTATGTTTTTCGTGTTGTATTTTATTTTTAATCTTCAAAGAAAAACGGCACTTCAAATTTGAAAAACTAAGATTTCATATCTTTGGTGTGGAAGTGAGATTATATTTGATTATGTAGTTAAACTTCAGCCTAATGTTTAGGTTTTGGTGACGAAAATACATCTAGCCAGTCAAAAAAAAATCTCAAGAAAATAATAGTTAAATATGTTGACTATTATTTTCTTGAGATTTTTTTTTTTGACTCGCTAGATGTATTTTTTAAAAGTATCTTATAAAATTTTTAAGGTTTCCAAAATACATCAAATGTTTAGTTTAACGGCTTTGAAGATACCTATAGCTCAAATTTTGCAAAAAAAGATCATGAAAAATTATACATATAGATCCGGAGTACCCCACGCAATCCCAGTTCAAAAAATCGATCTGTAGTAAATAATTAAATATCATATTTTCCCTTGCCGCTGTTATTTACTACTAATGTATATGTTTCGAAGCACTATTACAATAACGCTCAATACAGTAATCAGGCAGGCAGCAGGCTAGCGTCCAAGTGTAGTTTGATTTGTGTTATCAGATCTTACCAAGTCTAGAAACTATTATAAACGTGAAAGTTTGTGAGAATGGATGGATTGGTGTCTTCCATTTCCACGCAAAAACTACTGACCGGATTTTAATCAACTTTACAGTAATTAGCTCAGAATAATAAAGACATTGTAAAATAATTAATTTACGCGGGCGATTCCCTGGGCTAGTATAATATAATATAAAGTACCAGTTCGACTGACTCTTATGTAAGTCTGTTGAACTGGTACCTTTACTAGTACTTACTCCATTTTCTACCTTGGTTATTGTGGATCAAATAAATCGAACATGTGGCAGATCTACGCTTCTGAATTCGACTATAAATTCATAATGTATTGTTATGTTAATTATGAAACAAGAACGCGTCATGGGTAAGAAAAAAAAATATATAGATGCGTGTATCAGGACGGTTAGGGTATAATATTTCCGTGACCGTTTCCGTCGCGCACCCGGAGCAGACGAGGAGGAGACGATGGCGGGCGAGTCGGAGCAGGTGCCGCTGGTGCGCGGCGACTCGGACGCGTCGCGCGGCTACCACACGCCCGACAGCCCCGCCTCGCCGCGCGGCTTCCACACGCCGCTCAGCGAGCCGTCCGCGCCGCCCACGCCGGCGCGCCACTCGCTGCCGGCGCTGCCGGGCCTGCCCGCGCCGGGCATGCCCGCCGGCCCGCCCTCTCCCTCGTCGGCGCTCATGACCGTATCGCTCGACGCGTACTTGGAGCCGCGACGCATCTCGTTCGAGTCGCCGCCGTCGTCAGAGTTGCTCCCGCGCGCGCAGAGCCCGGAGGAGTCGTACCCGGTGTTCTCGCCGCCGCCGATCCGGCGCGGCAGTGTGGGCGTGCAGCGCCAGCAGTCCGTGTCGGCGTGGAGCCGCGCCGAGCCGACGTCGCACCACACGTGTAACCGCTCCTCCGGCCGTGGGCTTTTGTTGTTGAATCACGACCAGTTGAACATACACCGACTGTTGCACTTTGTATCAAATGTAAAGCATAATTTTATCGTTTTTATGAACTTGTTTCACATATGTTTTTTCCCTTTCGTTTAGGAGTAGAATCAGGTTCCGAGGGACCTAAATGCCGCGTGTACACTCAAAGACACCTAGGTAAATATTCGTGGCGTTATCTCGGGTGTGGGAGGTGTTTGTTATTTTGTTCTATCACCCTGTGCGCTGGTCGTTCAAACTAAACCTGAAGACATGACATTTCTTGTTGTAAATGAATGACCCCTACTGCAGTCATTTATCTACATACCAAATTTACTTTTTCTTATTTTCTTTTGACTATAGTAAAATGGACGCTTATTAAGTTAACTGTGTTTACAGTCTCTAAATTCCAAGTACAACGTTATATTGCAACTGCTTGCAAGTAGACCTTTCTAATACATGGAGGTCAAATCAGGTCATATTTTTCATGTCTTGACTAGCTGTGATATGTCTTTAACTATCAATTACAGCTTTATTAATAATTTCCTGATTTTGGGTGCTTAACTGATTCAAGAATTGACTTAGTGTTAAGTCACTCTGTATTATAAAGCAGATGGTGTGTGAGCTACTATTAAGTAATGCTTTTCTATTGTAGCGTGGGACAGACCATCGTATAAGCCGCCAGCAAGCCATCAACAGGGTAAAGTTTATGATCCAGGCTCGCTATAAAATCGTAATGCGTTACTAACCCCCTCCTCGGCTTGTCGGTGATGGTATTTAGGCAAATTGCATCTCCATGGCGGGAACTGTCTTATTTTTTTAAGTTATGTATGAAACGTGTACATTTTGTATTACAGTTGTATGTTGTAAATAAAAAAGAAAACCTAAGACAGAATGCGCCGGTTGTCGGCTTTACTTGTGTTTCGCGCCTGATTATGCCATAGTCGAATGTCTGCATGTTACTGTTATGCTATGTATACCTCTTGACTCACTTCCCACGTGCATGTTGCGTGTGCTTTTCTGCACTAACACTTTGTCATGTTTCACTAATATGGTGCATTTAATGTTATGTTATTATTATGCATAAAAGAATCAATCACTCAACTACTGTAGTATATAATTATTATTATTTTTTTATTGATGTATTATTTGATCTTGTCACTATTTCGTTCAGCATGGAATAGAATAGAATATACTCATATATATGAGAAGCTTGCGCTAAGCAAACGTTACTATGTATTACAGCTTAATGCAAATAATTCAAATAGGCGTAACTGGACATTATTGCTAAATATAAAAATAGTAAATTTTATAAATCGATCACACGTTTTAATATTCAAATACAAATAATCGCTTAAAGTTGCGCCTATTTTGTTGAAAACAGGATTTACATATATTTTTGCACTTACAGCTGTACGTTCCGGGGACTATTACATGTTCGATGAATTCGATGATACTGAGATTCAGGTGAAAGATGACAATTCAAGCGACGATGATGGAGACATTCCTAGACAAATGGGAATTGGCAAGGTAGGTTAATTTGTACCAGTTGGGGTTCTTAGTCGTAGTCAGCGGGATTATAGACGAAAGCTAACTCTCAGTCACATGAGTCCAAGATTGACTGCTAAGTGTATTTTTTTTCCGACTGCATGAGCTATTTATTGCAAAGAAACTCGTATTTACAGGTGACTTTTTTTTTCAATTTCCAAAAAAAAATGGGTATGGGTATGGGTGGGGTGGTGGACGGAGTAGAAGCAAATGGCATGCTTAGTTTTTTTTTTTAATTTAGGATAAAATAAATAAAAATAAAACGATATTCACATCATACGCGTATTGCGTATGATTTGAAATTCGAAACTTTTATTTATTTTTTCAAAATTTTTCTTTCTTTGTTCTAACATGAAAAGTTTATTTGAAATTTGTAGCGTTTTTTGATGATTTTTTTCCTAGCTGTGGAGAAAAGAAAAAAAAAACTAGGTATACCATAAGCTTCTACTCCGTTCACCTAATATTCCCATTTTTTTTGAAAGTGATAAAAAAATCATCCGGTATAGGGTGACTGGTAATTAGCGAACGATACAAACACGTGATTGTAGTCATGGTAACAAACAACTTTTACTATGGGACCAAACCTGAAATCGCGAAAAAAAAAACAGCTGTTCAGTACATTTTGACCAGTTATGCGAGGTCGAAATGTACTGAACACATGTTTTTTTTTTTTTTTTTTTGCGATTTTAGTAAAAAATATTTGTTAAAATAACGAAATTCACATCATACGCGTATTGCGTATGATTTGAAATTCGATTCTAACATGAAAAGTTAACTTGAAATTTATAGCGTTTTTTGATGATGGATCAATTTTTTGATTACAATCACGTGTTTAAGTATCGTACACTAATTACCAGTCACCCTATATATTGATTTCGAGAGGGGCGTCCATAGTCCTGCTGTACTATTAGTATGACATCTCGTGGGTGAAGGTAGTTCCGTTGTGATTTGTGGGTTATGCTATATCTAAGGGAACATTGTCATCAGTATTCCTGCTTGCTCCTATCACACTGCACAAACAAGTGCTTGTACTCAACCTTTCGGCCATTTTAGTAGCGTTCTTAGCCACAGTAATAACACAAAATTATATGGGAACACCAGACAAATTAAAGGGGATACTGAGACGGACAATGTTTTACAATGGTGTACTTTTTTAATAAGCATGTTTGAGCATCTACATTAGAAATATTGATTGGTGACTGTTATTTACATAGTCTTGGGTGTTCCCGCATGTTCGCTTACCCTGGAGAATTTTAGATGACGCGGAATGTCAATTTCTTCAACCTAGAATAGAAGTAAAGGGAATATCATTTGTTGTAGTTCAAGTTGTAAACGTCTAGCCCGCTTAAGGTGACTAACCATAATGCCGGGCATTAATTATTGCACCGCCATGCTACTCGAATCGGCACACGTTGTAACTGTTGTAATAAGCACAGATTTAACGACCAGCGCGACGACTCTGATGCAAGTTAATACTAAGAAATGCTTTAATTGTTACCGTTAAAACAACGTGTACTGATACAAGTGCGTGTGAGCTTACGATTGTGTCGCGTCGGCCAATCAGCTGCTGTCCACGATGATCAAGACGGACTTGAAGCACGCCGTGGACACTCACCGGCGAGCCTCCGCGCCCAACGTCCCGACAATCCGACGCTACTCCCTCAGCGAACCAATCTCCTACCCGCAGGTAATCACTCTCATTGCGATCACATCCACAATAGGTTTAGATGTGGAACGTCTTTTACCGCGCCATGGCAGTAAAAGCAACTCGTATGCCGTGACGTCAAACGGCATGACGCTGTCATAAACCTGTCAAAAACATGAGAAATTAAAAAGGGAGTCGAGAGGGGCTCGACTCCCTTTTTGATTTCTCAGGTTTTTATTAATTATCAATTGTAATGAGACTGTCTCGACGCGCGACGGTTTAGTGGTCGGGCAAAGTGTTATTGGGTTAATACATTAGGAATTTCTCGGTTCACTCGTGCAAAGCGATGGCGAAATAGATCGTAGTGTAAAGCACAGAATTAACACGGGATGGATGAAGTGGCGGCAGGTCACGGGAACAATCTGCGACTCCCGCATTCCCCATAAACTTAAGGGGAAGATTTATAAAACAATGGTTAGAACTGCTGTCTTGTATGGATCAGAATGTTGGGCCACAAAAGGGAAGAATGAAAGGTATTTGCATGTCGCGGAGATGAGGATGCTAAGGGGGATGTGTGGTGTTACTCGAATGGATAAAGTAAGAAATGAGTATATAAGAGGAAGTCTGAAAGTGGCGCCGGTGACTGAAAAGTTGTGTGGTAATCGGTTGTCGTGGTATGGGCATGTGATGCGGAGGAAAATGTCGTGAAGAAAGTTTTCAGTATGAATGTGGATGCCCATATGAGTAGAGGAAGACCAAAGAAACGATGGATGGACTGTGTTAAGAATGATATGGCAAAAAAAGAAGTGTCTGATGAGATGACGAAAAATAGAGAAGTATGGAGGAAGAAGACATGCTGCGCCGACCACAAATGAATTGGGATAAGGGCAAGAGAATGATGATGATGACATTTAGGAATTTCTCAGTAACTGCCACGGAGTCTGGATTTGTGCCCAGTTGATGGCAATAGGCTCGCCCCTATTACATGGGACTTAAACATAACTGGTGAAATGTGTACTATTAGGTACACCCACCTCTGCCTAACCCTTTCCGGATCACAGGCGTGATGTTATGTATGTATGAATTTTAATATTAACATAGATGTTTTTCATCTGGCGGGCGTCCCGTGACGGCCAGCTTTTTTTATATCACTGATATGAAACTAAAATAATTTAATAGCGCTGGACATTACACACACCGCCATCTAGTCCACACTAAGCAACGAGCTGCTTGTGTCGTGGACATCAGATAGTTGATATACTACATATATACTTTTTTTTTGTTGTAAATACATACTTATTATAAATATAAACATCCATGACTCGGAAACAATAGTCCATGCTCATCACACAAACATTTGCTCCTACCGGGATTCGAACCCGGGACTCTTAAGAACGAAAGGCAGCCTCACTACCGCTGCGCCGCTTTGTAGGGAGTTCACTTTAGTTAGACACATGGAACATCAAAATACAGGTACAACGGGTTCTGCTAAGACTTACGAATTTTGAAAGCATAACCTTAAACCTACCCAATGTTCAATTCTCAATCATAAACACGATAAGCTTGCTAAACACGTGCGGGGCTTACAAACGCTCTCAAGGATGGATGAAGAACGCTCTTATGGAGGAAGTACACAGGTCGTTACGACGTAAACTTATCCGAAGACGAATGTATCTTGCACCATAGTTTATTTGGTGTGGGTTTATTATTGCTTGCACTTTTGTTTTGGCTTTTGCATGAAATTTTATGTTACGTAATTTTGTTAAGTGTGCTTTAGTTTGTTATGTTTAAACACAAAACCGTTTTAACACTATTTAAATTCTGACAAAGAACCAAAATTTAAAAAATTTACTTTTTTTTTGTTATGTGCCACAGGTACAATTATGATTTCGCATCCTTGTTACTTTTAACATTTTGCTATCTACTGTTTAAACGTGTGTCTACCCTATTGATAGTACAATAAAATCAACTGTTATTCAGTTACATCGCAAGCCGTCCCAGCATCGAGTCCCTGAAAGGCTCGTCTTGCCGGAAGAACGCGATGAACAGTTGACAGATTTGGATGAATTCGCACCTTTACCAGGTTTGTTTAAATAAATATAATTATGAATTAAATTGAATACTGAAGCTAATTATGTACCGACGCTAATGTAAATATTGAATCCGAGATAGGAATTTGATTGTTTAGGCCAATTACAAACATAAGTATCGTTATTTATATGAGAGAGTTAACATACTTCTTTATTTTGGCTACCTAGTGGGTTTTTTATCGTCTTTAATCTGAGCACGAATTTAAGTCTGTAAACAAACTGGGAAAAAAATCTAGGCCATTGAAACATTTTGCGCGTTCCCAACATTAGTATAGCGTATGTAGAACAGAACTGCAGTAGTCGAGTTGCTAATAAAATAGCTTTGTTTCAGAAAATGTCACTTTCGTGGACAAGATAAGCGCACTCATCGAGACGGCGTGGGCGTTCATTTCGAGTTTCTTAGTATCATTTACACGACACCTGATGAAATATTCCCGGGATTATCGATACGTATCGAAAACGCTTTCTATTGAAAAGAAAATACTAAAGGTATAACAACAGGTGGAAATATATGACTACATTTCATTAAAACTTGTTGATGTTTATTTTGAATCGTATTAGTAGACGTTTTCTTTTATATACACTGCTGTAAACTGTAATTAAAGTAAAGGAAAGTAAAGGATCAGCCTGACAGCCCTACCTCATTCTCCTTGAATAACTCGTTCTAGAAGATATTTATTTTTATTATTAAAACTGTATTTTTCAGGAAAAAGAGGGCTTTGGCATCGGATTACGAGAAGGATCGCAAATGATATGGGAACCACTACCAGAGGCACTATCCAGACAGTGAGTTAGGTCTTATCTACTAACAATGTTGGACACTGGCAAACTCAATTTTGTACCTTTCAAGTAATATTTTAGAGTTTGGCAAATGTTCTCATAGGCTGTATGAGTAGTCGTTAGTAATTGGCATGAGGAACGCCCATGCTTTCTGCATGTTTAGTTTAGACCTGGTTATCATTGATATATTAAAAAACCCAAGATACAGATTCAGTGTCTCAAAATCGTCCGTATAAAATACAGGCACAATTACTAATTGTGCGTCTATTTTAATTAGTTTCACGTCGCTCGCGTAACTGCCCGCTAGTTAAAAATGCCGAAGTGTTTATTAAGAAATTGTAAAAATATTACGTCAAGAACGTTAAAAAAGGATGGGAAATCGTATTTTCAGAAAGTAAAAGAGTTTATTGATTTGTTTTTGTTGTTTTTATCACTTGATATAGAAAGCAATATGTGATTTTGATTTAATTTGTCTGAAAACTTCACTCAACGGTCCAAGTGTAAGTCGGCAAATTTCAATGGCCGTTTTGTCAGTTTAAGAACGATGCATTACAACTTTCTTTTATTTTAGTCGCGTAATATAAATTACCCTGTTCTTATTCAATGGAGGTGATGTTTTCTTGTATTTTTTTTTATTAATAATTTAATTCGCTTTTGAACTTTTTTGTTTTAAGCTTTTAACATATATTTTTAAGTAGGTTATATTACAATATAGTTTTTAATCATTGAATTCCAAAAGGAGAAGAGGTCGTCAATTCGTCGTTTTTCTTTTAATGTTCGTAATTTTATTTTATTGAATAACAGGGATTTACGTTTAGATACAAATATAATAATTTGTTTAGAACACAATTTAAGAAACTCTAAAATTACTAACACAAAGTCTTATTAAAAAAAAAAACAGCAAATATATTCGTCTCCAGTTCATGCCTTGTCCTACTGGCTAACTTCGGTCGTAAAATTAATTGCTTTTTGTACACTGCTTTGTAAAAACATCTCTAAATAATCCGCGTAAGGTTGAATTTGCAAAAAAATTGTTTATAGTATAACGATAACTACTTATGTAGTAGTGGGTTGTAGTGGTGAGTGTTTGGTGACAGTTTGGAGTGATACTTTTGTTCGAAACTGTGCATCTTAGGTTTTTATATATATCAATGCTGGTTATACTTTATATTTTGTAAGATGTTTGGTACTTGTCAACGATGTTTAAAATAGTTAAGTATACTATGTAAAGGTGCGGTCAAACCGATCGGACGCTGGACACCGGACTTGGACAGATAATCTACAGTCGAGTAAAGCTCGGTCTACTCATTTTTAAAAGAAAACCCCGTGTACACAATGACCACGTCTGTTTACCGCCCCTTTTTGTGCGGAAAAATAGTAGTTTACGGCCAGCGCAAACGATAGACTAGCCGTGAGCAATTATATGTGGTAACGCATACGGCGCGCAAAAAGTCCGGAGGCCAAAAAATCTGTCTCAGTCTGGCAGATCACACCGCGCCTCGCCTCAAAAAGTGCGCGAAGAAATAGAACGTTTGCTCCAACACATGGTAACGCAGACGGCGCACTTAGTGTGCAATCTGCGCTCGTTAGTGGGGGATGTAATGTACTACGAAGATGTGCGTCGTGTGCGTTGAGTCTGCATAAAATCCGCGACGGACTTTTTGTCTGCCATGCAGACATTTTGTGCGCCACAGACTCATCCGCACAAAAAGTCTGTAGAGGCCCTAAAACAGGGCGAAATTTTTTTATTAGTAAATTTTTTATAATTATTATTAAAAAGTTGGTTAAAAAAAAAATGGCGCTGTTTATGTTCACTGATGTTTGATAACCCTTTTTCGTTTATTATAAATAAAAAAAAGGACCAAGGATAAATAAGTTTTTAAGTGTTTATAGCGGCCGGGCGCTGCAAACAGGAATACTCCTTACGGTGGTGGTCAGACGCAAGTTTGGATGACTGTACTAAAATATCTGTCGAAGACCGGTATCCACAGTCTGGGCCGGTTGATTTAACCGCACCTTGTAAACGTGAATTTTTAACTTTTTGCAATGATATATAGAAAAGTAAATATAAGATAACTTTAAACAGCGTTACAAAAAATAGCTTTTAGTAGACTTATGTAGTCGATTAGTAAGTAGTGATTTGTTTGCATGCTGCCTAGTACCCGCGACATGGAATTATTTGACAATAATCTACTCGCGCCACCAGTAGAGATGGGGTTTGTATGGCTTTATTATATAAAAAAGTTATAACATTTTAATTAGGTTTTAGAAACTACGTAATTAGAAACCACTAAAATCCTTAACAGCTTGAAAAATACGACAGGATTTCCAAGAGTATTTTATGATAGCGCTAAAAACTTATTATCAATCATATCAGTGCTTGCTCAGAAGCTCAATAGACGGGAATGTGACCTCGAAAGCCGTCACCTGAAACAAAGGTACCGTACGTATGACCGTGGTGGGTGTTTCCAGCCGTAAGTTAAGCGACATAAGTGTTCCCGAGATCCGGATACTGGCGCCCAGCATGGAGCGCGGGCTGGACGCGTCGCCCCCCCCGCGCCGCCCGCGCCTCTCGCTCTCCAGCGCGTCGTCGCGCCCCCCGTCTGACGACGAAGACGACACGTCTGAACATGAGAGCGCGTTTTCCTTGCAGTCGTCCCAGAGGTGCAGTGACCCGCAAGCAACGATCACTTGTACTGTCTATCTCTATCTTGTCGTTCTGACAATTACGCACAGAATGGACTGATGTACCGCGTCAGCCATGCTAAGACAAAATAAGCGTACCAACATAGAAAATAAAGTCTAGATTGTAATAAACGATTCGCAGTACGAGTATCGTTGGATATTATCGTCGCTTGCAATGGGCTTTTGCTGTAATGTTTTATATTAAAACAAATTGCTCTTACTTTACCAATACGTCACGTTTCGTCGTGTTGCAGCTTTTTTGTATTTTTATTACGTTTAAATCATTGGGAAGAACGATAACTGTGATTCAAATGGAAATACTATTGTTGCAAATGGCAAATGTTTGAAACTTGTACAAATCAAGTCAATGTAAATATGGAAAGCACGTTTCGTTATGCACGTTGCATGGAGGAATTAAAGTACCTACATGTTCAAGTAATTTTATCCAAATACATTCTTAAATTTATATTCTTTCTATTCTAATTCTAAAACTACACTACCCACACATTGCCGGCCTTTTGCCGGCATTCCTCTCAACTACTATACTTTTCTTTTATTCTACAATATTTTGTATACTTGTATGTATAGGCTACATATGGTAGGTGCGATTAAGAACATATTTTAAACAATTTTTTCAGATTTTAAAGATTTTTTTTTATTTACCAAACAGTGTGTATCAGAAATACGTGTAAATTGAGGGACCATTTTCTATTTGTTAAAGGAATGAGTTTTTTGCTCCCTCGATAATTAAACAACAATAAATTAATATATATATAACAATAAATTAACAAAAAAATTAAAAAACTCATTATCACCCTGAATTTGAGTTCAGTGAAGGACGAAAGAAGAGCCTGTGCAAAAGCATAGAAAAGCGTCTTCAAGACCATGCGAATTCACTAGCAATGCAGCTCACTATTCCACCCTGAATCGTCTGAAGAGACGCAAAATCCTGAACCTGGATAGCCTACAATGAGCTACCGATTACAAAGAGTTATACCCAGTGGGGAACCTGACTCTGCATGACACTCAATATAACAACACATCTCATCAGGACAAAAAAAAAAGTTCCACACACATTTCTGATACACGCGGTATGCAGTTTCTAGAATATATATTATTGGCTTAAATGTATAATGTATAATGAATTTCCTCATACTGTACCAGTTACACACTGTATAGTTTCTGTACCGAGATACATTAATCAAAATGGTATGTGTGTATAATTTATGTGACCCGGCTTTTCTCATATTGTAATTTTTTTTATTAAATTGCAGTCACAACGTAACTATATTGGAGGAGCAGGACGACTCAATGTTCAAACAGAATCGCTCGCCGTTCGTGCACCTCGGATACGCGATGTGGTACGTCGTGCTAGCGCATACTGATATAGTGTGCTATCTCATGGTTTTTATAAATCAGGTAAATACTTATTTTTTCGTTTACTATATTTATACTCATTAAATTAAGTATGTTATAATAGCATAATAATCTCCCAATACCTCGGGTTTTTTATGTGTTTATTGTATAATTGTCACTTGCTTCGGTAAAGGAAAACATCGTTAGGAAACCAGCATGCCTAGAAATATTTCTTAACGGCATGTAAAGCCAAGTCAGAAGCCCATGGGTGGCATAGAAACTGACACCAGGTTAGGCGCTAACCATACGACGTAATGACGTGGTATTATCGATTCCTCCAACACCAAATGCGAGTGACGCGGAAGGCGCGCGTAACTCAGACTATGTCCCATGTGCACCCTTGACCATCTGAACAAAGCTTCTAGCCCCTTACTGGACCGCAACAGTATAGATAGTAACGTCAATACGAAAAGAAATATATTTTAAATAAGTCGCGTTATTGCGGCTGTGATGTAGGCAAAGTAAGCAAAGTGGAACTAAGTGCAACTGGTGAGACATTTTCTTCTAAAGTGACAAGCCATGCGCGTGGTCGCTCCAAACACACTCCGGGTTCAGAATTTAAATCGTAAGTATTTGAAGTGAAGCGGAATAAATAGTCATTATACAAATTACAGATACAATCAGCAACAATATTGTCTATACCTCTCCCTCTGATGGTATTCATGTGGGGCACGCTCACCATACCGCGACCTACCAAGACGTTTTGGGTTACCCTGATAGCATACACAGAGGTACGTATACTATTTACCAGTCTGACGCAGAAGAAGGGTAATGTTTCATAAAAACAAAGAAAAATTATTATTTCTTCATGCGCTTTTCTGATGTAAATATAAATAACTTTCTTTGTAGAATATTTTGAATTTTTATGAGTGCATAATTTTACTATGAAAGTATGTACAAATATTAAATTAAATCCTATTCACATGATAGTCGAAAAACCTGGCCTACCCGACATCTTGACGTTCATACAAATTGGCTTTGCAAGTGGTGCACCACTTTAAAAGGACGATTTATGCTAGGCGGGTGCAAGCCGTGCTACGTACTATAGTTAGTGCCAGTTAAGATGAGAATAGCGGTCATTGACCCACCTACATTTATTAAACTTCTTTGAAAACTAAAAAAAGCCTGTTCATGTCTTTAACGTCATCTATCGTGATCTTCAACATTTTTTCTAATGAAAAACGATACAAGATTTATTTGTATTGTTTCGTACGAAGAGATATTAGGGAAAGGGCAATGACCGCTATTCTCATTTTAACTGGCACCAACTATAGGCGTGAACGTGACACGGATCGAAAACTTCACGAACATTTCACAATGAAGTAGTTCACGGTACACCGTGTACCGTCTTTGCCCCGTTCAAGTCTTGGTCTCTACAAATCGAGCAGACGCGGACACAACCCGCGCACTTGACGACCTAGCATAAATGATTGTCGGCCGTAATCAAATAAATACCATACTAAAAGTAGTTCTCTTCAACTTATTCTATCGTGTAATATTCACAGGTAATCGTGCTCATAAAGAGTATGTTCCAATTTGAGATTCTGCCGTGGAATCAGAAGGTGATACCTGCGAACATGCCGTTCACTGCACCGCGCATCATTGGTATCGAGAGGAAATTCAATTACGCTCTCTATGATCTACTTCTGCTGCTCATTATCTTTTTGCATCGGTAAATATCTATATTATTAGAGGTTACGACTAGAATCGGCTAGAATCGACGGCTTTTATGAGAATACATTCCGTTGTGTTTGAATACTTTGAATTGGTATACTCATTGCTCAGCACCTAATCTGATGGTGGCCTTAGATCGTTTGTACCCACAGGTTTTTTTGGGTATCACAATACTGAAGAACATAGATTTTCACTGCAAAAAAAAGTGTATTTTCAACCAGTCTTATCCATTATACAACTTATACATTACTACCTAAGTGTTGAAGGGATCGCTTGTATATTGTGTGTGGTTTGTATATTTGAGTATATCGGTTTATAAATAAATGCGTTTAAAACAGTTAATTGAAGAAATCATATTTTCACACTCACACTTTTACACAAAGCTAGTTCTAATTTCCTTTTTAGGGTTCCATATTTAGATTGTGTCTTTGAAGAGTGAATATAAATGTGCAATTAAAATATATGTTGCTTATTAGACTCTAAACTTTAATTGGTACAGTTGAAATAATTCTAACTTCAAAGTGAAGCATTTTTTCTTTGAAATTTCGTACTACTAAACGGCATTAAGTTTTAGTGTTTTTTTATTCACACAAATATTTGTCACTTTTTTCTTCACAAAGTGAACAATTGGCATTTTGATCTAATGATTTATAAAGCTACAATTAAATTAAAACCACTCATTTCGCACTATTCGTCCCGCAGTGACTGACGTAACAACTATTTTGTAGTGCAAGCTGCTTAGAACTTTATTCTAACAGCATTTCAAACGAAGGTTGAACCACCACAAATAGAGTTGCTAATTTAGCAGATACCGCAGCCTTAAATGTCAATTGAACGAACGAACAAATGTCTCAGCCTTGCCGCGCGCAGCAGGCTCGCGATGATGCCGAAGCTGCCGCGTTCGTTCGGGGACAGTTTGTAGAGGTTGCTCGCTCTGTGTGAACCCGCCTAATGACGAGCTTTGCGGAAACTTTAACTTATTTATTTTTAAAGAAAAGACTTCATGTCGTTATTGCTGAGACAAATCTGCCCCGACAAAAAAACGACTCCTTTTTCAAAAAAGATTTAAAATACAAAAATAGTCTTCATGATTTGAGGTTGCTTCAAAAGTAAAATACGAGTATACCTATACTTTAGTCGAGAACAGTGGTATAAATAAAATTAAAAAATATACATTTACAACACTTTGTAATATATTCAGATTTATGCTGAAATCGCTGGGGCTATGGAAGGAATCGTCTCCAGAAATTGAGTTAAGAGAAGACATGGAGTATCCACTGGATCAGGAAGACACTCGGTTAGTGGCAGAAGGTCACATCGATGAAGTGGGCCGCAAGTACGTCATGCTGCACGACCAGTCGGGCCCGTGAGTTTGATTTTATAACTACATATTATATTCTTCTCAGTGTCTTTCAGGGTGGGTTTTTGAGACGGGGTAGTGGGGACTGGTAATGAAAGCATGTATGGTACCGGCCAAACCCGATTTCAGGACCAAACTGGTTTACTGGTTTATTGTGTCAGGAAGATACACTAGCCCAAACAGAGCAATTACACCGCACCCAAATTGGATGTGGCTGATCACAGTTCTAACCCAATTACCCAACCCATTTGTGCTATCGTTCTTTGGAGGTGAGCCCTAGTTTGGCCTAGGACAAAGTGGTTTAGCCGGAAATCGGGTTTGGATTTTCAACGCTAGGCTTTGCAGCCCAGCGTTGAAAATTTACTGCACTTTCACGCTGCTATTCGCGGCGAATTCGTTGCGCGCCCGCTCCGCTTTGAAGACGCTCGCAATTCGCTAGTGTGATAAGGCTGTCTTTTCTGCTTCAATTTTCTAAAATCTATGAATGCAACTATGATTTACTTAAAATTTAAGGACAGTTTCCTAGGAACAATTTTCTCACGTTACAGCAGGTCTATGAAATTCACTCTGTATATTTCTGGTTGCATATGAATTCATCGTAATAAAATGGCAATACGCTTGCCTCGTCAAGAATACGCTACATAAAGTGCGTCCGGAACTTATTTTACGGTTAAGCTTGAAATGTTGTCAGCAACATGGTTACTTACAACACAACAAAATGATGCTGAAAAAAGGTCCTACAAGTTTTGTTTCGTAACAAGGGACATTGAGTCAGTAGAGGGTAGCAGTGCACAGCGGGCGATGGAGTACGTACTTACGTAGTAGTGCGTCGGTGTTTCGGATAGTACATGTCTGGGTGTGCGGATCAGACAGTTGTCACCGGCTGGTGGACCGGCTGTACCACGTGACCGCGACCATCGAGGACGCCATGCACGAGCTGCAGGCGTCGCGCTCCGACCCGCGCGTGCTGAACCTGGTGTGGCAGCGCCTGCAGGAACTGCCCGTGCGCCCCCCCCCGGCCCTCAGCCGCACCGTGCCGCACGTGGCGACACCCCGCCTACAGTATGTCATGACCGTGTCGTGTTGTCTCTTTCTACATTACGTATACGATATCTTGTATTAGCATATTAGTAAAGTAAATTACATCCTACTAGTGAGTAACTGAATTATTGTATCTGAAGATTTCTAAGTATAATATTTTTTTTTTTAAGACTGTTTAATATCATCTAGAAAGTGATAATTACTCTAAACTGTATTGAATAGCTTCCTCTTAACATTTGTCCTTATTTTGATAACGTTCGTATCACGATGGAATACCGCGATAACTCTACAAGGTGTAAACGAATGTAAACGGATGTTCACGAAGCCTTCCACCAAGCATCCTGTAATACATCAAACCGTTTATCTACTCATGTGATCAAACTAAGTAACACTGCACATAAATTATTGCTGGGTAACTACTTCTTGTTTGGTGTGAATAATCACATTCTATAACGCACTCAAAACATAGTGCTGAAGGATGTATTAAATAGTACAAGGGTAATGGACATTTTTTTATTTTTGTGGCTTTGACCTACAATATTTCCGTAACTAGAAGGTTCCCAAGTATGGGTCAGAACAAAAAAATATCGCGACAGGAAGAACAAGTGACTTTCGGTTTCGTTAAGAGCCCTTTTTACACCTTTTGCTTGATCGCCAATGTTGGAAATCAAAACGTAAACCACATGAAATGCCAAATAATTGCTATGTATTCCCATGCTTTAACAATTTCCACAAGCTAAACATAAGACGACGCATGTTTTCCCAAAAGGTTTATGCAATAAGTGATGTACCTGTGTACGTCCATCCCATTACGCCAGTTATCGTTAGATACATTATTATCAACGTCATTGCTGCGTCGGCATGAACGCGACAATGACGTTGCACAACAAATAATGATTTATTCAGTCTTCCAACCTCGTAATACGATAAAATAAAGCTAATTTTACTACTCCAAACGGTGTAGTAAGTATCTCCTAGTAACGGCCCTCCACGTCACCACCACACCTGCACAGACTGAAGAACCTATTCAGTTTTGGGAGAGTGTACTGTCTTCTTCTTTTCATCATCATTCTCTTGCCCTTATCCCAATTCATTTGGGGTCGGCGCAGCATGTCTTCTTCCTCCATACTTCTCTATTTTTCGTCATCTCGTCAGACACTTCTTTTCTTGCCATATCATTCTTAACACAGTCCATCCATCGTTTCTTTGTTCTTCCTCTACTGTCTTCTTAGAATCTTTAGGAGTATTTAGAATAAGCTTTCAAAGTTAATTGATTATTTGTAGTAAGTAAATGTATTTCGTATATTTGTAAGTAAATGTATTTCGGATCGTTATAAGTATTACGTAAATATTTGTTTATTATGGCATACAATTAACGAACCACCAGATTTAGTAAAATGTAACGGCAAATAATCACTTTTGATTGTCAAAATTAGTAAATGATCACCAAAATATTTAGTAATTTCTTTAGTTAATGACCACCAGAAATTGAACTGTTATGCTCTTGCATCCGAGTCGAGGAAGACCCCGTTGACGGAGCCAGGCTCCTACTTCTGAATGGTTTATAAAAAAATAACAGTGTCGGGGTGCCTCAAGTCGGCCTAGGCAAAACTAGTTTGTCATCAACCACCTCATTAAAATTTGGTGCTCAATTTACTAAATTTGGTAATCAATTGATATTTTAGGTGATAGATGTTAGTGGTCACAAAGTTATTTTTGGTGGTCATTATATTTTCCCCCGTTTATTATGTTGTTTGCATTAGTCAGTCAGTCTGCACAGTCAATCGGTATGTACAAAAAACGCATTGCAAAGTGTCGCTAGTCCAGACAGTATAGCTTAAGGCTACACAAGCCGATTATTCTCCCATACAAACGGAGAAAGCTGATAACTTCACTATTACGTGTTTTACACCAAAAACTAAGCATGATATCAATTTATTTTGACAATATTAAGTTCCATATTTTTTAACATTAATTTTAGGCAACTTTGAGCGTCCATAAATAGCAATAGTATTATAAAAACTTAAAAATAATTTACCAAAAGGTATAGTTTATTTATTTATATGTTCAAATAACTTTATTTTGCAAAGTTAGATTTAATAGTTTTCGTCTAAATACTTTTTTCCCGAAGGACTGAATAAAAATTCTTCGGCATTAATAATATTTGCATCTCACTTTCTCACACGGCGCTTGGTGAAATAGCAATTATTTTTGGGCGAGTTTGACCGAGGGGCATGCGCACTCCTAATATAGTAATATGGTATCAAGATTATTCTCTATATTAATTTTAAATATGTAATATGTAAAAATAAAAACTGCTAGCATTGTAAAGCAAATTAAACTATGTATTTAATTACAATTGTAATAAGAATTAAATAATATAAAATATACAACGTAAGAAAACTACTTTTGTCTACCAAAATGATTAAAACTACTAATGAACCATTTTAATTTCTTGAAATATCTGCTTCTTGTTATGCTTTTTGGGAGTAAACCTAGTAACCTTACACTTCCAAATAAATCTCAAAATTTTGTTTATCGATCAACATTTCTGTTCCCAGCACAAACTATAATAGCATATTCTTATTTTATAGAGACGAAGATCCTTTGTCCGATTCCGTAGTGAGAAGAGAAGCTGGTCGCAGCGATGAAATGGATCCGGGTTCGTCGAAAAGGTTGGAAGACGATCACTACAAGTATGTAAATCTGGATGTCACTGACAACTTCTTATTGAATTTTATAATAAGACCAGGATTCGTTAAGGGGCAATACAAGCCCCAATTAGAATGACTTTTTCATGAAATAGTAATTAGATGATTTTAGCTTTATTTATTTCGGTATGCTTACACAAAATATTTACAATCAATTCCTTCTTAATCTTAGTACTATTATATTACTTTTATGAGTGCAACTTATCACTAATAGGCTAACAACACCACATGCACCATTTATGATTTAACATAATATTTTTGTAAATATAGAATTTTTATAATATAAAGTTAAAACTTCAATTACCTATATAGAATTACAATAAATTAAATTTAAAATAAATTATTAATAACATTAATTAGCAAACAATGATTGTAGTTATTATAGTATATTAGTTACGGTCGTGGTCATGGGTGTCGTTTTCGTGGTTTTCAGGGTCGCTGATAACAAAAATGAGGTCAAAATTAAAATCCAAGATGACACCAGCGAAAATTTTCGGTAATATTTTTGGATTGTTATTTATACCTTATTTTCGTTATCAGCGACCGCGAAAACCATGAAAACGACACCCATGATGGAAAAACCGAAAGTTTTCCTCGACGCCATCTGATACCGTTTGAATGATAAATAAGTTAGTGTTAGTCACTGAACATAACCTAAATTACATACATTTTCCGTTCAACCAATCAGCGCGCGAGTTAGGTTTAGTCGCATGCATTTCACAATTTTACGATTTTAAAGACTATCACGAAGAAGAAGAATTATCACATTTATACGGTAGGAAACTCTACACTGACTAGCGCTGTAATATTATGAATCAGACTCACGGTCACAGCTAAATCTGACCTTAATAAATTTCACTTAATCTAATGATGTGATTCGTCTGTTTCAGTGTAAACGATGACGAAGAACCAATCATTGCTGTGTCAACGACACTTGAGAAAAGATGGTCGCATTACCCGGAACTGATTATGTTGTCGTAAGTATAAGTTCAATAGAACTGCACAGAACATTAATCGCCTTTGTTAAGGTGAATGTAACCTGGTTGAATGACTACTTCATGAAAAAGTCATTCAATCGGGTTACATGAACTTATAGGGTTGTATTGATGATTTTAATGATTATAATCCTGTAATTACATACGTGTTACAGCCGCGAATTATATTTAATCAACATACAACCTGAGGCCCTACTCTCTAACGTTTCGTCCGTATATTCGGATCTATCCGTATCTCTCGCGCACGTCTGTAGATCCGAATATACGGACGAAACGTTAGAGAGTAGGGCCTCTCACACTGACCTGCAAATTGCAAAAAACGTAAGAAAATTTGAATTTTGCGGGCTACCCTGGCGCTTCCACGTTAATTAAACAACCTGTGTTCTTACTATCACATCTGTTAACAGTATTTCTTTGATGTCATTTACGTATGGGAAAAAAATGGAGCTATACCGGACGTCTAGCTCCATCTCTTTCCCCTTTTTAAGATTATAATAATATTGTTATAAAACCGCTCCCTCACCTCCCGAGCATTCGCCTGTAACGTAAAGTTCAGATTCGAGCATTACACTAGTGAGTGAGACGAACCGAGCATTACAGTGTGCAGTATTTGTAACAATCACTTGTTCCTGTACAAAATCGAATCTTGGATTGTTATATAACAGGCGAATGCTTCCATCACTGGGAGCGTTTATTTGTTACATGTTGGTCAAAATCGAATCTCGGATAGTTACTTTACAGGGTCCGCTGAGGGAGCGCCTTAAGAGGTCATGGTAGGCCACCATGTGGAAACTATGTTGAATAAAACTGTCTATCTGTAATAACATATATCTTTTGCAGCATAAAGCGCTACCTGCGTCCGACGCACCGCTTCTTCCAGTGCATGTTAGCGCCTGGCGCAAGGGTCACCGCTGACATATACGCGTATATGTTCCTGTGTGACTTCTTCAACTTCCTTGTTGTTATTTTCGGATTCGCTGCGTTTGGGGTAAGCCTATTTAGTGCTTCTAATATTGAAATGTACTTTTATAGCAGGACAGCAAGATATCTCCGTAACTAGAATTTCGAATATTGTTCTAATTTCAATCAGTATTTTACATGGAGCGACTGCCCATCTGACCTTCACAACCCAGTTAATACTAGGTGCGTAATGCGGTACCCCTTGGTAAGACTGGTTGTCAGCTTGACTTTCGGGCCACTAGCTTCCTGTAACGACTGTCAAAGAACTACAAATGACAGCCGGGACAAAGGGCTTTACGTACTTTCCGACGCACGGAGAAAACTCGGTATGTAAAGAATTAGTGGTCACCCATCCACAGGTCGACCTTTGGTAAGCGTGGCTTAACCTTGAAGATGGACCCGAGTGGCTGTTATTATTAACCCATGATAAATATGAATACTATTCTTCTATGTATTTTCTCGCAGTCAATGGTAAAAAGTAGAGTACAACTCGTGAAAAAAAAAACATCTCGGTTCTTGTATCCCTCGCTCCGCTCAGGACTCTACTCTAGAATCCATTGCTTGGCAGCTAGGCATGGCCCCAAAAATATTTAATAGTATACCAGCAGCTATTATAAATAAAGAGTGTCTGGGATCCTATAAGAGGTCTCTGTTTAAATTCCTTATAGACAGATGTTATTACTCGATCACTGAATTTACTAATGATAAACAGAGGTATGATGATTCCGACTTCCCAATTAAACACTTATGAATCTATTTGTTGACTAATTATGGAATGTGATTATTTATCTAAAGCTGAAATGACATGTTTACCTTGTCGACATATGTATTTTAAACTCAATTATTGTTTTCCTTATTGTAATCTATTGACATGCCATCTTAATAATTGTAATTTGCCATAAATTGGCAAAATATAGTGCACACATTTTAGACGATATACTATCTGTAACCATACCTATGTTTCACAAAAGAAATGATTGATTGATTGATTGCTACACTCGGGATTCTACTCTAGAATCCTTCGCTGCAGTCGGGATCCAACTTAGTCCCTCGAATTAAATTCCCTTTTTTTTCACTTGTTGTTTAATCTACTATTATGCATTTAATTGATTGTCTAAATAGTCCTCATATTGTTGGTCTAGACGCACCAAGGCGACGGCGGCGTTAAAGCGTACTTGGAAGAGAACAAAGTGCCGATTCCGTTCCTCGTGATGCTAATCCTGCAGTTCGCGCTGATCGTCATCGACAGGGCGTTGTACTTGCGCAAGTTTATGCTCGGGAAGATACTGTTCCAGTACGCGCTTATCATAGGCGTGCATATCTGGATGTTCTTCGTTCTGCCGTTCATTACTGAGAGGTATGACACTTGATACTACTACGTGATTAGTTAAACAAGGGCGATACTTTAAAGCAGGGAAATACTCATAAATATGAGAAACTTTTGCTGTGGGACTTATTCTGAAATGTGAGTATAAAGCTGAATATAAAAGCTGTTGGATTCGTCATTTTGAAACATGATGAAAATAATATTCTTTGTTTTTAATCTGCTTTAGTCTGCGGGCCCTCTCACTGCAGTAGGTAATTTACCCCATATCCTAATAATTTAACCCTTTATTTTTAGGAAGAAGTTATCTTTTAAGGTAATATCTAGTATGCTTAATTGTAGGTACTTTTCATTCTTCTTACGGCTAAAAAAGTGAAAAACCCTCCTTCTGAAGTAGTTGGCTACTACGCATTCAGGTAAACTACACTGATGCATTAATATTTTTTCATATTATTCATGCTTAGGACATTCAACGCCCTGCTGCCGCCTCCGATGTGGTACATGCTGAAGTGCGTGTACCTGCTGCTGTCGGCGTACCAGATCCGCTGCGGGTACCCACGCCGCATTATCGGCAACTTCATCTGCAAGTCCTACCGCTTCCTCAACATGGTCTTCTTTAGAGGGTGAGATGCGTTTACATATAAGGGAACGTACCCATACTACGTGACCCATTTTTTGTTTTTAGTTATGCCCCTGCGCCCCGTCCCCTCTGGTTTTCACGTAGTAATCATAAGTATGGTTTTAAATCATTTTTTGCAGACAGAAAGTTAAAAAAAAAATCATTTGGCCTATAATTGTCTTTAATACAGCGCTTGTCGTGTAACGCCAAGAGTGCGTACATGGTCCCAATTTTGAAAATGGTCATTTGAATTTAGCTCAGGAAAGCACGAGATTTCCCTAAAGGGTACCCCCCGCCCTTGTGACTAAACGTGGTATTTTGAAGACCCCCCTCAGAAAGAACGGGTCACGTAGTATGTATACGTTCCCTAACTCGTTTCTAGGTCAAAGTTTCACAACATTCGGAGTTCTAACAATAAAAAACTGTTGCTTAAACGTCGGGTCTTTGTTTTGATTCCCAGGTCGGGCAAAGTGTCACGAATTTCTCAGCTGTATCTCGGATTTGTGTCCGCAAATAGGACTTTAATATAGTTGACGGATTGTTGTTATCCTAGGCACTTCTTCCTAACCCTGCAGCAATTCTGGCGTAATATTATGTGTGGTAATAGATAGATTCATTTATTTGCCTGAAATATGATATTTTACAGATTTTATAACAAATACACAATAGTTCTTCATATTCCGCCAACTATGTAAATTCGGCATGCAAATTTTGGGACAATAACAATGATTCTAATTAAACAAAATAATTAAACCCCTATGTCAAAAAAAAAGTACTAAATCAAGAATTTTCTAGATTATCAAATGTCAAATAAGAATAATTCAATTCCAATTTTCTAAAAATCAACTTACAAATGCAAACCAAAGAAATTCAATAACAAAATATGTCAATTGCTTAAAATAAAAATGACTATTTTTTTTTTTTGAATTCTTAAATTCCTTAATGCTATAAAAACAGTTTTCTATAAGCCATGCTCTGAGATGCTTTTGAAATAAGCTGGTTCGCAGTTCTCTAATAACCATCGGTATATTATCTGTATTGCCATTCGACTCGTGTTTCGTGTTTTTATGGCAGTACGCTGTTCTACATCTTGGCATTGCTAATTTTGTTGGATCCCTTGACATTTAATTTTTTTTGTAATAATAATATAATAAATCGTTTATTGGACTCAGTAAAATATAGCCTAATACTATATCATCCATTAGGGGGTGTACAAAAAAGGCTGCAAAAAACTAAATGGACGCCTGACTTCCAAACTAGGTAAAGAACCTGTATCTTGGAAATCAGTACATTTTCATGGACGAAATTTCGTTATTGTAATTATACAAATATACAGTACAGCAATATAACATCGCGCTTGTTATCCCGACGGGTAATGCAGAGGTGTACCAAATGATATACCAACATTTCGCCAGTTATATTTAAGTCTCATGATATAGGTCGCGAGTCTATTGCCATCAAGCTGGCACAAGTTCAGACTCCGTAGCTGCTACTAAGAAATTGCTTATGGAAAAACCCAATAACACTTTGCCCGACCTGGGATCGGGACCTTATGTTCAGCAGTATATTACTAATTAATTTAAATGTAATTCACAGGTTCATGATAATACCGTTCTTATTCGAGTTGCGGACGCTTATGGACTGGATATGGACGGACACGTCTATGACTCTCATGGATTGGCTAAAGATGGAGGACATCTTCGCTAGTGTCTTCTTGCTGAAGGTATTTCAACTTTAGTTGGTGCCAGTTAAGATCGCAATAGCGGTCATTGACCCACCTACATTTATTAAAGTTCTTAACTTTGAAATCCAAAAATAAGCCTGTTCATGTCTTGAATCGTCATCTATCGTGATCTTCAACATTTTTTCTAATGAAAAACGATACATGATTTATTTGTTTTATATTAGGTGAACGGAGTAGAAGCTTATGGCATACCTAGGTTTTTTTTTTTTTTTTTTAATTAAAAAAATTGGAAATTCGATATTTTTCAGTTTTTTTTTTCAAAATTTCTCTTTCTTTGTTCTAATATGAAAAGTTTAGGTACTTGAAATTTGCGTTTTTTGATAATGGATCAATTTTTTTCTTAGCTGTGGATAAAAGAAAAAAAACTAGGTATGCCATAAGCCGTTCACCTAATATACCCATATCTTTTTGGAAAGTGATAAAAAAGTCATCCGGTATAAATTATAAGTATACAGCTCTCGGTTTATTAATCTGAATGAATGAAACACAGGCTTGTTGTTCCAGTGCTCCCGGTACATAGATGACGAGTTCCCGCAGCCGCGTGGCTCCAAGAAGCCCAACTCTGTCAAGTACTTACTGGGCGGAGGAGTTCTTGCCTTCGTCATCGCCATCATATGGTTCCCGCTTGTCTTCTTCGCATTCGGAAATTCGGTAATTTGAAAATTTCAATGACACATTGTCATCATGGCGATGAGTTTTTAAAACGGGAATCTTAGATCATGGAACCATAAAATCATGTTCATGTTTTATTTAATTCAATTGCAACCAAAATAAATGGAGGACTAGGGAGTGTTATCCAGCTAGGTTGGATCCAAAATCCAGTGAGATCCGGCCATCGAGCACATACCCCAATAAAACAGAAATGTTACTTATTTTGTTTGAAAACAATTCCGCTAACTCACAGCTACACACATTCGTTTACTACGGTCTGATTGGCTGACCCAAGGTCAAATAACACTATCTCTCTCTCGCTTTCACTGTTTTAGTGAGAGCGAGCGTAATATTTATAAGCGACAAATCACTTACTAGTTGTGGAGGCAGATGGTCCGACATTACCGCTCTATTAGGGCCCGCCCTAATAGAGCAGTAATGTCGGACCATCTGTGTGTATATGTGCTCGATGGAACCGGCGTAGTTCTACGCCCTGCGGATCCCGCAAGCATCAAATCGTCCATTAAGAGGGTCCTTCCCAGGCGGCCGGCCCGCCTTTCGTCAACGCGAGCAGGTCGAAAAGCTTGTTGTTTCATGCAGAGCCACAGCGGTGATAACACAAATGAAAAGGTGGCTCGATTTTTTAAACGAACAGTTTACTTTGGAACCTTTTTGATTATAAAACAGGTCTTATCTCAAAGTTGCAATCGTTACTCCACGAGGAATCAGTTTAAAAATTAATTAAGAGCAACAACTGTTGATTCTGAAGTAAGTAAACATCTTCTGGGCACGCTCGTTACATCATAGACCCCTGCCATCGCTTTCCATCAGGCGTGATCGAGGTCAAGAGCTGGCCCATTTAGTAATAAAAAAGTAGCATATCATCATCATCATTTCAGCCGAAAGACGTCCACTGCTGGACATAGGCCTCCCCTAAGTGGCGCCACATGTCCCGGTCCCGTGCGACTCGCATCCAGCGAATCCCCGCAACCTTCACCGGTCATCGGTCCACCTAGTAGCACAATCTAAAATATTTATTTCATTTCAGGTCGGTCAACCCAATCCGCCCACAGATGTGACGGTAAAGATACGCATTGGTCCCTTCCTGCCTATCTATCAAATGTCGGCTCAATCAAACAATATTTACGTGTAAGTATAATATACGTTTTACATGACATTCTGAATCTAAAAGTTCATAAATAGTCACTGATATCTCTCGATCTCGCTCCCCAAATGCTGTGACTCGCGACTCCGTTCCAATTTGTCGAATGAAATATTTACGAATTCACTGATCTCCCGTTGTTTTTATATTGGATCCGACCTTTAAAAGCTGGCTTTTGTTCTTCGGGTAGATATAAGTACTAACTTTTTTATTATTATCTCCTTTATTCATTTTATCATATTATTATTTACATTTTTAAATATTTCTTAAAAAAATAGTAGTCCGTCGGTGTTTGGAGCAGGGTACAAGCCACCGGTGGTTAGGGCGAGCCGAGTCGAGGAGGACTGCCTTTTAAATCAGGCCCTTGATCCAACCGCCTAAAGAGAGCTTCGATAGATGGTCATCGAAGCTCTTGGCTATAAGGCCATTGGCCGTCACGACAATCGGCAGAATGATAACCGAGTTCATATTCCACATATCGCGAACCTCGTGCGCCAAGTCGAGATATTTTATTTGTTTCTCTTTCTCAGCTTTCACGAGGTTCTCGTCATGAGGAGTGGTAACATCAATTATCATTACGCGGCGCGCTGATCGGTCTATCATCACTATATATTATTATTATTTTCCAGTTTCACGGAACAAGACTACACTCAGCTGAGCAACCTGTACGCACGCGACCGCACTGCGCAGACGTTCCTGTCCAACTACGTGTACAACGACGTCGCCGTCGTCACCATCAACCCGAACTCCACGCTCAAGTGGGAGATCTCACCGCCCGAGCTCGACCGGCTCAAGAGAGAGGCGGCCTCTAGTCAGTACCTACTACCTACATACTACATACCATGTACAACGGCACCATCGACCTACTATTATAGCTAGCCTGTACTGTCGCACTGCTGGGCAAACGCCTCCCTCCATATTTTCTATCGGTCCCGGCCCCACTTCTTGCACATTCCTAAGGAAGACATCCAAGTCGTCTCATCACCATCAATGTGACAATAAAAAGGGTGTAAAAAACCTCTTAACGAAGCTGAAAGGCACTTGTTCTCCCCGTCATTGCGATATTTTTTTTTGTTCTACATCATACCTGGGAACCTTCTAGTTACGGAGATATTGGGGGTCAAAGTTCCAACTTTTTGATAAGGTTTTTTTAATACTAGTTTTTAATGTAAGATTTTTACTTTAAACACCTCCACGACCCCCGTACTATTCAATCCATCCACCAGCACAATGTTTTGAGTGCGTTACATTGAGTTCTACTACAAAACATAATTTTTCACCCCAAAAAAAAGTCGTTTCCTAGCAATAATTTTTGCGTAAAGTTACTTAGTTTGATGTACAAAATATGTTTGGTTGACGGCTTCGTGATGATCGAGGTTATTTACACCCTCTATATTTTAATTTATCATGACTTTGCAATGTATTTAATAAGGTAATTAATTGCGCTAATCATCAACAGATGCAACATTAATGGTGAAGCTCACATACGTGATCACGCACCCCACGAACGCGGTCCCGAACCCGCCCACCATAGAGGCCAGTCGCGAGGTCGCCATGCCGGCGCTACTGGCGGCCGAGCCCAACCCGCAGCGGGAGATACTGCGCCAGCTGCTGGACGGGACTTCTGCACCAGACACGTGGTACGGTGACTCCATTGTTACTACGAGTACACCAGGGCCCTTTACATATTCGCAGGCAACACATCCATGACTTAGCACAAATATGCTCATTTTTATTCACTTCAGTGTCGACCAGACGTTAGAGCCGACGTAATTGACGTTAGCAATTTCGAGATTTAATAATATTATGCCCTCCAAAATGTAGTTGAAACTATTCACATCACATATTATGTCGCATAATCTGAAATATATTTATCAACAGGCTAACCGTCCACGACTTTTTCCCGAAATTTTTGAAAGTTTTCAACAAGGGAACCACAAAAGCGGCGTACCAACTAATTCCACCATCGTCTGTTTCAGACGAAGAATTGAGTGAGTTTTCTTGTCTAGATTGCTTATTTATTTTTTAATTCAGACTGTTTATCCATCATTGTTAGTAATAGTGCTTAAAAATATTAATCATACAAAAAATAATTACCTATTTAATGTTATATTAAACGTTATTTCAGGTGAGGAACAAATTGAGTACCGGGACGTACTACTTCGATTAGAGAGAGATAAAGTTACAGACGTAATGTACTGGCGCGTTCGAGAGTCTTGTTCTTTAAGGGTAAGTTGCAGTTCTTTGCTTTTTAGGTTCCTAAATAGGCCAAACACTCTCCAGATTGTACATTAAATATTAAAATAAACAATTCTACCTACACTGGTCATTGACTAGGGTAGTAACAATACTTAAAAATAGTAAAGAATTAAGTATTAAGAATCGTTTAAATCGATTTTGTCACAGACAGTAATGAGAATAATAGAGGAATGAGATAGGTAAATAGAGGAAAATAAAATTCCAAATTTACTTAGTAGGCAAATAGGGATTTATAATTTTTACAAAATTCTTGGTACTTATTACGCTAATTATTTATTGAAAATCACGAAACATTAAGATTATTTATAAAAATTGGCTACATGATAAATATAATATAATATTTCCTCTGTTTCCGAAATCGATTCTCGAGAATCCATTTTTGTTGCGTAGGATGAACAGCACTAATCGCTAAAATTGACAGAAAAATGATAAAAGCGCTTGTACTCCGAAACTGAAGACTCACGAATATACAGCATGCTTTCGATGACCTATGTTTATCTTAAATTTTGTATTACTGTGGGTATTAGGTTAAAAATAATTGATTTTAAAATGAATTACGCATAATATTAATCATAAAATTACTTGCCGACGTTAGTTTTTTTTTCTGCTCACATTTGTGCAGTTTTTACAATTAATCACACCTCAATTAGGCATTTTTGATTTTTTTACTGACGTCCTACTAGCGCGGCGCGCCGATGCAGACTCAGCGCGACAGTGGCACAGTTAAGCATTTTATGCTTATGTCCGGCACGCGAAGTGGGTGCTCTTGCGTTATCTAGGTCTATCTATATCTGTGGTTACAACTGTGGGACGAATCGTTTTTTTTTTAATTTTGGGGATGACTAAAGAAAGTATTTATTTAATTCTGTTTTCAGGATCCACTGATGTCGATCCCGCTCAACAACTGCGATATGCTCGTGATGTACACGTTTAACGATAAACTCTTCCCAGAGACGCTTAACTTTATATCTGGCAGTGGGTAAGTCTAAACTTCTTCATGTCATACAGTTAGATAAAGGAGTTATTCCATAAAATAGCTCGACTTATTTTAAGGGTATTGTCCATTTATGATAGCAATGTAGCCATGTCCATGTCCTAATTCGTAAACATGCTGTTTTTTTAATATGTTGTGTGAATGTTTATAGCATCATCGGATTGTACACCACATTCGTGTTCTTGGCGTCTCGAGTGCTGCGAGGGTTCTTCTCCGGCATCTACACAAGGATCATGTTCGATGACCTGCCAAATGGTGACAGACTGCTGCAACTCTGCCTTGACATTTATCTAGTAAGTTTGCGTCGTGTAAACTGCGATTTGTAATCTAAATATCAATACTAAGAATGTTTAACATGATTTTTTGATTTTAAAATAAAGATAAAGTCATCGCCCATTTTCCTTTAGGTACGCGAAGCGCTGGAGCTGGCCCTAGAAGAAGATCTTTTTGCTAAATTGGTATTCCTATACCGGTCCCCTGAAACCATGATAAAGTGGAGTCGACCCAAGGAAGATGAAAACATGGAACAGCCGGCGCTACCACCATCGCGCTGAGCTAACTTGATTTCAATTAGCTTTACAAACAAATATTGTAGTACATGAAGTTTGTTTACTTCTATCCAAAAGTAAGCCTATACAATCATGGCATCTAGATATCATCGTCATATGTATAGTAAACCACGTAATTACTTTACCGTTCTAAGGCTAAATGTCAATTGCACGTCATATAACGTCATGATTATACAGTTAGATAGGTTCAACCCCTAAGTAATCCAGTGGTCCCCTTCTAAGGGGGATTCTCGGATAAACGTCCTAGAATCCCCCCCAACGATGGTATGAATTAAGTATCCATATTAGCGCTGGCCTAGGGGACATTTTGTAAGGGGGTTTGGCTGGTATAACCTTAAATTTACTGAGAGTTTTTTGTAACAAGTGGTAAACCAATAACGGGGTCGACTATACTATACCTAGCCTCGACATTCAGTGGAGTTATTTTGAAAGTAGCTATATTTTTTATACTCTAGTACATATGCCAATACTCTAGCCAATGTCTGGAGTTAATTGTAGACAGGTAATCAGGATGTGTACCTAACAATCATAAAACAATTCAAATTATTACCTACTCAACAAAAATCATAGATTTAATTTAAAAAAATAGGAAGAAAGAAAGTACAAGGTCACCCATGGTCATGGTCTATTGTTTACTGTCATAAACGTCCATTTATATTATAATTATTTAAAATTTAATTATGACTGCAACACATTACATCGATCATAGATACGTAAGTTGTACAGTAAAATAGTTATAATTTAAGATAAATCATGGTGCATATTTTCTTAACTCAATTCTGGAAGTTTCTGAAATTGGCGAAATCTTGCTATGATGTTCCTACCTTATCTACATATAATAAGTCTGATCAAACAAACATAGCTTGCATGATTGTCATAATTTAATTTATATTTTTCTATTAAATAAATTTTCATTGCAGTAATGATTATTTAACTACTACTAATTCCTTGCACTATTATTTCCGTAATGTGTACAAACTGGCTTGTGTTGTACTTAAGCTTAATGTACGTTCCTAAGGTGATCAAGTCAAAAGCTCTCTTATCTAAAATTACGAGATAGTTACTAACTTCCTATTGCAAGCTCATAGCTGCGTATTGTTATAATTTGCTGTTTAGAATTTATAGGTATTCGCTTATTACCAGATGTTTATGTAAATAATGTTTTTTAAATCTATCTGAAGTTACCAGTTTAAGAATTCAGTTATTTATACTTATTAAATGGTTTCACATTATATTGTAATCTATTCATAACTGCACAAAATATGTACTATCTAATCTTTAAACAAATAAGTCTTCTTTAAAGTGACAGATATTTATTATAGATATCTAAATTTAAAAAAAAACCCCTACTTTGCATTTGATAATACTTAATTAAATTATGAGTAAGAGTTATACATATTGTACACTTTTGTATTATGGTTGTTGTGTTTAAGCTGCATTTAATGTTGTCTCGATTTGTGATAATAAAAGTCATATGAAACATTGCTTGTATTTTTATTAATTGTATGAATACATAAAGAAATCCAAAATTGAAGTTTATCTTTCTTATACAAGAGGCAACTTAATATTCTAATTTACTACCATTAATCTTGGTGCTATGTTCATAGACATCAGTTCCTGGAATAGTAATTTGGCAGCGTATGGCAATCGTATTTGCGAAATTTGTGTCTTGTTCTTACAACCTTTGCATTCAAAAGTATTATTTCTTAAGTTTGCAATTGCTATCAAGCCACAGAAATTGCAAACGTGTATACGATAGGGATCGGATACCTCAAAAAGCCGCTCACGCAAAAATTGTGCAGCACCATGAGCAATTTGACAATCTCGTTCCATTTCTCCAAAACGTAATCCGCCATCTCTAGCTCGGCCCTCCATAGGTTGTCTTACTAAAATTTGTACAGGTCCTCGAGCTCTGGAGTGAATTTTGTCATCCACCATATGCTTCAAACGCTGATAATATGTGGGACCTAAGAAAACTTGGGCATTTATCTTTCGTCCTGTGTGTCCATTATACATGACTTCATTTCCACGAAGATGATAGCCATACTCTTGTAATAGAGAAGAAATTTTCTGCACATTTACAGCATCATTGAATGGTGTAGCATCACCAATTTCTCCTTTGTTAGAAGAGACTTTGCCTTGAATGCACTCAATCAAGTGACCAATTGTCATACGAGATGGGATAGCATGTGGATTAATAATAATATCAGGAGTAAGTCCCTCACAAGTAAATGGCATATCTTCTTGCCTATACTGAATTCCGCAAGTTCCTTTTTGTCCGTGACGTGAAGCAAACTTATCTCCAATCTGAGGAATACGCACAGATCTAACGCGAATTTTGCAAAATTTGTATCCTTCACTGTTTAGTGTTAACATTACCTGGTCGACGATCCCAGTTTCACTGTTACGTAAGAATGTTGACGCATCACGCTTCGTGTAACGTTTTGTTGTACCTTCTAATTCATCATCATTTTCTGGCAATGTTATAGTTTTGCCAATAACTACATCATCACCAGATACTCGTATACCAGGCGCGATAATGCCGTCTTCATCTAATTTATCATATAAAGCATTTCTCATGCCTTGACATGTTTGTCTGGTTGGTTTCTCAAACTGCTCTTCTTGGTCACCAATTCTTTTGGACTCAGAGTCTTTATAAGACCGATAAAATACGGAACGGAAGAAACCTCTTTCCACTGCAGAAGCATTCAAAATGACACTGTCTTCTTGGTTATAACCAGTATAACACAGGATTGCAACTATTGAATTAATACCTGCTGGCAATTCTCTAAACCTTAGATATTCCATAGACCTTGTAGTTACCAATGGCTTGTGTGGATAGTACAACACATGAGCCAGAGTGTCCATTCTTACATGGAAGTTGGTAATGTAAACTCCCATAGCTTGTTTACCCATAGCACTTTGATAAGTATTCCTAGGACTCTGGTTGTGATCAGGGAATGGGATAATAGAAGCACACACACCCAGGATCATAGCAGGATGAATCTCACAGTGAGTGTATGTAGTACAGTATGCATATTCTTTTACTTGAGCCAAGTCATCTGGGCTCATTGCTATCATTACAGTTTCCTCTTCCAAGGTGTCTATATATTCGACAACCCCACTTGCTACCAAATTTTGCCAACCGTAGTTATTGAAGTCACGCTCTTTAAGGTCATCAATATGTTTCTTCTTCAATAGCAAGGCTCCATTTTCTACAATCAGCAAGGGGCGACATATTCTACCAGCATCTGTGTAAATTCTGATTTCTCTGTCTCTGATATCCCGGATCATGCTCACTTCAGACACAATGATATCCATTTGACGTCTCAGTTTTCTCAAGGTAGCCATCAATTGTTCTGGATCTCTATGGATACCAACCCAACAACCATTTACAAATATTTTTGTAGCATCAGCTATGGCTGAAGGTGCAATTTCTTCCAAATTTTCCATGGACCATTCTTCCAAGAATTCTAGAATTGGAGATGGCTGACTGCCTACAGAGATATAGGCCATTAACGCAAGATTTTTCACCAAACCGACAGCGGCACCTTCAGGTGTTTCAGCAGGACAAATCATACCCCACAAAGTATTGTGTAATTGTCGAGGTTTGGCTAGTTTACCGTCGCGACCAATCGGAGAGTTAACACGTCTCAAATGTGATAAAGTTGAAGCAAAAGTTAATCTGTTCAATACTTGAGACACACCAGCTCTAGCCTGATGAGCTTTCTTTTGGTCACCCCAATTTCCAGTAGCAAGGGAGTATCTGAGACCATCTGTTATTATTTTAGTCTTAATAGCTAATTCCAAATTAAAATCCTTTCCTCTGTCAATGAATTTTTGAGCATACATTCTGACCTCTTTCAACAGATTTTTAAATAAACCTCTGAATAAAAATGCAAGTAGAGGGCCAGCTAAATCCAACCGTTTGTTGCCATAGTGATCTCTGTCATCTAGTTCACGACGACCCAATGCAGCCAGCAACAGCCTGTGTACCATATAACCCAAAAAGTAAGCTTTTTTAGTTTCACAGAAATCTGATACACCAACATGTGGCAACATTTCTTTTTGTAAAATTTCTCGAGCATATTTGATACGCTTTTCCTTAGTTACTCCAGGGCGAGCTCCACGAGCACCAATAAAATTAAGAGCCACATTTTGTTCTTGAATTACAAAAGCTTCATCTAGGGAGGGTTTTACCATTTCCATCATTTCTGGATCATCAAAATCATAGATAATGTGTTCCAGTATATCTCTGTCAGCTACAAAACCAAGAGCTCTGAACACAATCATGATTGGAATTTCTTGTTTAATATATGGGACAATTGCAATAATTCTTTGCCCAATTGCAGATTTTTTTATATTTTGCCCTCCACGAGCCATCATATTAACCCATAAAGTAGAAGTAGGCCTAGAACTATGTTCCAGACAAGACCGAATTTCTGTTTTGTAAGCAAATTTACCATCTTTCATACTGAATACATATACAGTATTTGTTGCCATTTTTTCTTGTGCAATTAATACTTTTTCAGATCCGTTGATAATAAAATAGCCACCAGGGTCAAGTGGGCATTCATTCAATTCAGACAAATCTCTGTCTGTTAAGTTATTTAATAGGCAATAAGTGGATCTAAGCATGATAGGAATCTTCCCAATGAATGTTTTCTGATGCTGCGTTTCAATAGGGTCTTCATGTTCTTTTACAATTGTTTTGGTAATATCTACATAAAGTGGTGCAGAATAAGTCAAGTTTCGAAGACGGGCTTCATTAGGCATCATAGGTGATGGGGCACCATCTTTTTCCCAATGCGTAGGTTTAGACAAATAAATTTGATCGAATTTTAAAAGATATCTCGGCGGTGTTTCTATTTCTCCCGAAGAATGTTGAGCTTCAGCTTGCAACTCTATAGGTGGTGAATCTTCCACGATACGTTGGACAGACATTTGAATAAATTCATCAAAACTATCCAACTGTTGGCGTACTAAACCTTTTTCATCAAAGTAAGCGTTGATGACAATCCAACAAGCTTCCTGCCAGAGTTCAGAAGAAATTTCTTCCACGTCAACTTCTTCATATTGATCATCTTCAGTATCGTACATAATAACAGAGGAGAACTAGAAGTTCCCCTCAATCACGTTAATTTATAACTATGTTGTTGCTGTATCACGCACAAACTTGTGGTAGCAAGTAGCACAGAACAGATAACAGAATGTCCGCTTGACAGATCACATAGTAGGCGAGACTCGAGGGGCGATGACAGCAGAACTGCGAGGATTCAAAATGGCGTCGTGCAGTAGAGGGGCCCAGTGATAGTCAAATAGTTTACGTGCGGTTCGATCATCAAACATCACGTGTGTAATAAGCCTAAGGACGTATACACATAAAAACGATACGACGTCGCATCGTGGGAATACTGGGAATCTACGACATCGCAACGTGTCACGATTTCGTCGTGTGGGCGTACGACCTACTCGCTACATTCACAAATGAATGCGGAATGCACCGGCGAAAGATAGTTTCATCGACGTCGTATCATGCATCGTGGCATGTTGCGATGTCGTAGATTCCCACGATATGACGTCGCATCCTGAAACGATGCTGTCGTAGCACGATGCGACGTTCTAACGTGTATAGGTCCGTGTACGAGCCGACGCATAGAGGAATAAGCTATAGAAACGGCATAGCTGGGCTTAACCCTCTGTTATGCAGTTATGGTACTTTGGCTGTTTGACCAAACACGTTAACTAAAACTAGTTCACTCGACGATCGTCGTCATTGTTTATCCATCTGTATCGTTAACAAGTGCTCTCTAAAATGGTCCAATGTGCCGTTTCCTTGTAAAAAACAATCTGCTACTTCAAATCTACAAAACCAAACTGTTTCGTATCACATGTAAATACTAAATAAGCACTGGTGGGCACGCGCCGTTATAGGAAAATATCGTACGTTACGTTACGTGTACGTTATTAGCTCGAACACACATTCAGGTCCCTCCAGTGACGTGCGTGGTATAAACGACCAAAACTCTAAACCCAAACCGCGGGGCCAGAACGGGATAGCAACAAAGTGGGTCGGGAGCACTCGGACGGTAGTCACCTAGTCAATCCGCGTTATCTGTTAATAGTATATTACCTACGGGTACCTACGCGTTTTTTGAAAACAGTGATCTCGTTTAGTCGTTTTGTAAATTGTAATTTTGTTGCTGCGTAACAAAAGTAGCCTAAAATGATGTTCCTTATCGTAAATACATGTGATTGTCTGGAAAGAAATGTACAGATACCAGCACATCTAGCTACTTCAATCTGTCAATAGATTTTATCGCTAAAGCGTTATGTTCAAGTTTGAGTGGGAAAATTTGACAGTTTTGGGGTAGCATGATGTACTGCTAGCATCGTCTGTACTTTGGCAAAGGGCTAACCTCTGTAACTCTTTAGCTTACGGCTCGCACACATAAACACGATACGACGCGCGACGTCGCATCATGCTACGACGCGGCATCGCGTCGTATTGTGGGAATCTACGATATCGCAACGTACCACGATGCACGGTAGGTACGACGTCGTTGAAACTATCTCTAATGCGGTCCATTTTTCGAAATTTATTGCGACCGACCACACATATTCCTCTTTAATTCATAAGGTGAATGCTCCAACTAGTCCGGGAAATTCAAATTTTCTTACGTTTTTTGCAATTTGCAGGCCAGTGCTAGGTTGTATGTTGATTAGAATATTACTCGCGGCTGTAAGACATATGTAGTTACAGAATTTTAATCATCAAAATAATCAATACAATCCTCCAAGTTCTTATAGGTGCAGGAATGCCTTTGACCTTGAAAAAGTCATTTTTCCACCTTTATGAACTCGGAGGGTTGTATTTATATCGTGTATGTCACACAACTGTGCAGGTTTCCACACCTGTACACAAGACAAGTAAGAAAATATTAATTTTGATACCTATTTTGAGCCTGTACAACTGAGTGTGTGTGGCGGTAGCCTGTCAGGTACACCCTAGCGTGTATGGCACGCTCTGTTGGTTTTTACGTTAGCGGTTTTTAAAGTTAAAAAATCGAGCGAAAAATTGTTTGCGTTATACAATTTTTTTTAAATAATAATAATAATTTATTTATTCAAATTTATAATTCGCACGAAAAATACAAGTTAAATCTTAAAAATAATGTTGGTAGGTATAACAGAGTTCGATGCCTATTGCCTGTACTAGGTTAAACCTGTAATATCCACAGAGTACTTTTTATATAAAGGTAGTAATATCACAGGCGGCATGTTTCTAATATATACTATTTGGACAATGGATTTCATAACAATATAAAACCTATAGTGAATTATGTTAGTATGGGTATTTATAATGTATCTGTACAAGTCATTTTGACAGTCATTTTTAAATAATTACTAATAACAATCGAATATCGATCTATGTCGTTAGATCATCCCTAGTGGATGTTTTGTTTGAGAACGTAAAGAGACTTCAATTTGACGATTTTGACGATTTTTGAGTTGAGATGATTCATTCGAACTCGGATTGAAGTGCCTAGGATTAAAGTTTATTTTAATTTTGAGTAGTTGCATTTATTCCAAAACATGGATTCATCGCGCAGAAGTAACTCAGAAGAACAACGTTGTATTATTGGTCTTCAAAATTTAAAACTATCCAATAAAGTTGAAGATGTTAGTGAGCAAGCGCACGGCGCCGTATCATCGAACACAAGTTCTCTCGCCAAAACCCGACCTGTGGGCGCAATAGAGAGCTTTGTATTGGATAATAGCCAAAATAGTCGTCAAGATTACAGTTTTTATGAGCGATCGAATGTTATAGCTGCTTCAAAGTTTGCTACGCCTAAACGAGTTGAAACTATTGCGTCGATCAATAAACGTGATATAAACACTGCTGCTCTGCCTTCGAGTCCTACACGTTCCATCGATTCTATATCGCAAAGGTCACTCAGTTATCAAACTGACGACCTCTATGAAATCCCAGCCATTCCGAATGCTCAATATCCACCACCAGTTTATGAAAATATAGATTATTACGGTGAACAGCGGTCCCCGCAGCCGCCCTACTACCACCAGCTGTACCAGCAGGCCCCGCCGCCGCCGGTGTCCGACGGGTATTACGATACACGCTACAGTAAAGCCCAACCTCAAGTGCCTGTTAATTCCAAGACTAAAGCTAACCCAATAGTGTATGAGAACATGTTGTGTTCAGATAACGATAAAAAAAGTGAATTTAAGCCTCAACAAAACCATGATCAGCGATTTATACAACAGGGGTCAGTTCCTGGTCCACAAGTGCCAAACACTGGTGTTACTAGGAATCTGGCACAAATGATAACAAGTGAGAAAGTAAAACTAGACAAGGCTCCACCTCCACCTCCGTACAGCACGTCCCATGAGAACCCAGGCAGTGACTACACAGTGATGAAGTCTGCCCCTCCCAAGTACACTGATGTGAGTGCTCTCCTGAAGAATGATAACAGTATTAGTTTTGATGATAAAATTGTGACTATACCATCTACAGCAATATATGCATCTATAGCTCCAAGTGCCCAAAGACCCAAAGCCAACATTGCTACTGAAGTACAAACAGCTACAGCAAGTCCTAAATTCTTTCATCCCAAACCAAATATTGGGAAAGAGAAACCATTAATTAATGGAGGGTTTAATTCAAAGCCTGCAGTTGGTAGTAGAATGCAGATAGTGGAAGATACTAACGGTTCAGATTATGTGTGCATGACTGGTGGCTCCCCTGCTGCAGTGGTGGCAGCAGCTAACAGAGACAATGTCTCCCTTGCTTCTGAATCTATTGCTTCTAGGAATTTAGTATCAGGACTGACATCATTGTGTTCTCCGGCTCAGTCCCCAGCTCCCAGTCCTACTCCAAGCTCTGTGTCCCAAGTGTCAGGTGGTTCTCGAGGATCTGGTGGTCGAGGCAAAAGCTTGCTGCCGTACAGTATCACACCCCCACGTCCACCTGGCCCCAGTGAGGCTCAACGTAAGATAGAAGAACTTACCAGGCAACTTGAAGAGGAAATGGAAAGGCAAGATGAAGAGGGTGAATATTTTGGTACGACATCTACATTTTTTTTAAATCTTGAAATAGGTTTTTGCTATAAAAATACTACCTTGGTTTGGTTTGGTACATTTTCACATATTGAATTCAGACTTACACTTATCACCTAGGTATCTGCCACACATGCGGTGCAGGAGTCACGGGGGCAGGCCAAGCTTGCCAAGCAATGGGCAACCTTTACCACACCAACTGTTTCATCTGTTGCTCTTGTGGTCGTGCATTACGAGGCAAGGCTTTCTACAATGTGCATGGCAAGGTTTACTGTGAAGAAGACTATTTGGTGTGTACTGAATGTCATAAATATGCACTTATGCATTAAATGTTGCATTATCATTGTTAAAAATAATGAGGTAACCTTTTTGTAATCCAATATTGCAGTACTCTGGATTTCAACAAACTGCTGAAAAGTGTGCAATATGTGGACATCTTATTATGGAAATGGTAAGGAATTCTTTGTTTTTGCAGGCCTAGTTTCTTTGAACACACATTATTTCTGTTGTATTGTTTACAGATTTTGCAAGCAATGGGAAAATCATATCACCCAGGATGTTTCCGTTGCTGTGTGTGTAATGAGTGCCTTGATGGGGTACCCTTCACTGTTGATGTTGACAACAAGATTTACTGTGTCAATGATTATCATCGCATGTTTGCTCCTAAATGTGCTAGCTGTGGAAAGGGTAAGGAAATTCTCTTATTTAAAAAAATAACTTGAATGAACCTAAATAAGCATAAATCAATCAAACTGTTTGATTCCAGGCATAACTCCAGTTGAAGGCACAGATGAGACAGTAAGAGTTGTGTCAATGGACCGGGACTTCCATGTTGACTGTTATATGTGCTGCCTATGTGGAATGCAACTGACTGATGAACCTGACAAGCGTTGCTACCCTCTAGCTGGTAAGTCAAGCATTTTAAAGTCACGTGTGTAACTATGGTGTCCCTTTGCAGCCTTCTTACTGTTGAATATCAGTTAGTAGTGCCAGCCCTGAAGAGTAATTTCTTCCTGCTACACAAATAACCATTTTGCTAAAAAAAGTCTTTGCCTTGGCTAAAAACCTTTTGCATTATCTAATATAACTGGCGATACAACCTGGGGGTCTAAAATGGCCGCTTTAGAAGAATCGTAATATGAATCCGTTATAAATCACGTTAAAAAAAAAATTCTTAAAATGGATTTTATGGTCATTACCATAAAGTTCATTTTAAGAATTTTAAATTTTACGCGATTCTTCTAAAGCGGCCGTTTTAGGCCCACTGATTAATTATCTTTTAAAGGAATTCAGGCATGTGATTTTGTTGTGTATTGAGTGGTGAAAAAAAAAATCTTTATGATATGCTCAAGTTGATATTTTATAAATATTCTATTTTTTACACTCTGGTTATGTTCATACAAAATATATAATTTTAAATATAAAATAATTTATATGAGTAACAATCACAATGAAACCATTTCAGGCAAGCTAATGTGTCGTGCTTGTCACTTGACCACGATCGGCGCGGCGACGGGTCCGGGCCACTCGCCGGCGCCTCATCTCTCCCCCGCATCTTATCAGTACATGGGCTGAACTTTATTCCTTGGGCGGCGGCGTCTAGTGTTCAAACAATTAAATTACATCAGAATGTGTACTTGGCAGGCTAATATTTATATATGGTATCCAAGTATGTGCTCAAAATGATTTTGATAGCCAATGTTGCATCTATTAGCATTTAATGTAATTAGCTTTAATATGCCTAACATAAGTTATGATAAACTTAAGTAAAACATTTTACATATGTTGTTAATGATAATAAGATTCAAGATAATGTGATGTAAATGTTATGTGACAAATTATATCTATTTGATGAGCATACATACTCTATTTGAGAGCATCAAAATATAATTAAGAAATGTGATTTGTTTTAGCAAAGAACAGGTTGGCCTATTGTATTTTGTGATATCCAATATTTTTTTTATTCTATGTGATATTTCAATAAATTATGAGAACACTATCAAAGGAATTGATTTATGAAAAGTGATAATTACATGTCAATATGGAATTGGTGGTAATAACAAATTAGTAAGCTTATGTCTTGTTTCATACATGTATTTGAGTAGCTGTGCTCATATTTCTGTTACTGTGTATGTACAGTCCAACAAGCTATTTAGTATACAGATAAATGTTATATTCCCACTACACCAACAAAATTCTTATTATTGTATGCATGATTTAATAACTTTTAAAATCAAATTAAGTACCATAGTATAGTTAATGAGTGATGCAAAAGAATGCAATGCAAAAGCATGTGAGAAAAAATATAGCTTGTTCAACAGTACATACATAATATATATTGGAAAATGTTCTTTAAAGCTAAACAATGCAATAAATTCTTATAGATTTACCTTGCCGTTACACATTGTATGTATATTGAATGAAATACATGTTAAAACCCCCCAAGTATTATGGCTGCTAGTTGATTTGCCATTGATGTGAAATGCATTTATTAATTTTACACACGACTGGACAGCACGCCTGGTTAGTGTGTATATTACATAATAGAATTATTATGTAACATTGTGTAACAGGCCCTGTTTTGAACAAGTATATATTAATTGCTTTTGGTCACAAGCTTAGGAATATTTTAGGATGAAAGGCGCAATAAAACATTCCAGTAATGTGCTGTCTTGTTTTGTACTTAATATAAATAAATGAAGCTGTTTTAATATGTACATTTTGAAGAAAAATTATGTGATTATTGTGTAACTAGCTATTTTATATGAAATAAACATGATTTCGTTATGTAGTTCTTTTTATATTTAAGGAAGTAATAAATATTACAAAATTTATAACTGTAATTTAAATTTCATCCTAGAGCCTTATTCGTCATATGCATGAAAAAAGAATCTTATCATCTTGTCGCAAATATATTATAATGACCTTGGGTATGGATGGGATCTTTGAAAATAATCACATTTTCTTCACCTTATTTTTCACATTTCTCATTTCAGATTTATAACGTTTCATTTCCCGCATGACTTGGGTGTGTTTTTCTTTCATTTGGGCTTGACTCTCCTTGAAGGCATCTTGGAGATTCTCTCTTTTTTCTTGAAATATTTCTTTCATTCGCTCTCGAGAAGGAACTGGTTTGATAAAACCTATGCCTGTTAATCTTCTAATAGCAATTGTAGTCCCTCCTAGAATGAATTTTTTTTTTTAATAACATGCTTATCCATACTTGGGTCTTGGTCTTACAGCTTGGGACTAGAAAATTATAATACAATGTTTATCAGAAAGGCTACAGAAAAATAATTCATATTTAACATATTTTAAATGTAAATAAAAAGAAAAATTATTCCCAAGTGACAATTTTTTGTTGTAATGTCAACATAAATACATTCTAAACATTTGACTTGCCTAACAAAGGAATTATAATAATATGAATTGATTGGACTTTATGCCCAGTAGATCTGGCCAAGTTTTTTTTTTAACTACTCACTTTTAAAACTGTTTGTTATATTATGCAAGCAGGTATTACCTATTGTGACAGCATACCGTAGAGGTGTTACTATCTTGTACATTGCTAATGCAATGGCAAAATATCCTGCATTTGTATCTCTTAGAGGGCCAATTATTGATTCACTGATGCCTATGGACTGTGCTACTGCGAAAACATCAACACCACTGCAAGAAAGTTAAATTAGCTTTATATTATTTTGTATAAATAAATCACATAATATTATACAAGCTTCAAATTGTTAATTCACACCTTCTGACAATGTAGTAGAAACTTCCAAACCAAACGATAGATGTAGCGACATGCACAGGGATCAACACATACCAGTAGTCCCTGTACATTTGTTTAAACTTCTGTATAACCCCCTGCTTACTTTTCGGTAGATCGTCGGGTGGCGCGTCATTTGGGGTAGCGCTACTTGGAGTAGAATAAAGTCGGAAATTTTTTGGTTGGAAAGTTTTTATTTTAGAGTCAATAACGAGACTTTGAGCGTATGGATTTTGATAGCAAATACCACTTGCCAGAGTTCTTAGTGGATATATTTCTCCGACTCTCCATTTTACCGGTTTGGTTATATTTTGTAGTAAATTATATTTATTAAACAAACTCCTATAAGTAAGGGCCATTTTAATTCGTAAGTCGATTTATTGCACAAAAATCTTAATGCTATAACATTTTTTATAACTAATCGGAAAAATGTGTAACGGGATTATAGACTATTGTTGACAGGTAGGTTAAGGTGACAGTGACATAGCACCAGTGTTGCCAACTTTATTTTTTAGAAGATCTTACCATGGACTAGAAAAGATCGTATTTTGCCAACATTTCAAGAAAAAATAGTACGTCATGAAATTTCAATAAAACAACGTAAATAATTATAAAACGGAATGTAGGTAATTATAATTTTGAATCAATATTTATCATTTATGGAACATGAAATAACATGTAGCATTAAGATTTATAACTGAATTTTTATATTTTTATGTAATGTGAAAAGTTACGGTATATTCTAAATCTCAGATGAAACCGTGATTAGATGTCATTTCCATAGATTAGATACAGATTTAAAATCTCGAATTTGTACCTATTTGTATCTGTACCTTGATTATGTAAGCTCTGATGTTAACAATTCTCAATTTCAGTTGATTGAAATTGTAACTTTTGCGAAATAATTTCAATCGATTCCAATCGAGAATTACAATCAGAGGGCTTTTTTTAGAGATTACTGTTTTTTTTTTTGAAGAATACTAATCGAGGCACTTATATAAATTGGCCTTCTTTTTTAATATCAAAAATTAATTAAATTTGTGATCTATTTTTACTTCGTTATAATGATGGGTATAAGATTTGAAGAGATCGTATATTTTGCGTACGATTTCGATAACTCGATCGTACATCGTACAAGAGCCAAAAAGTAATTTGTATAGAAGCATATAAAACATACTTTTATATACTTCACTCATTTTTTAACAATTTTCGTCAGATATTAAAACCGTGACGAAAATAAAACTGCGCTATATCTCAGTATATCTCTAACTGCTTTTTTGCCGCTGGTCGCATTCTGCATAACGACGCTCTTGTGTAGAGTCTGAGCAAAACACGCATAAAATTGACCATCCTGTAGAAAGAGAGAAAACGACCGTGCTGCCAATACTTTACTGTCTCTTTTCTATAATAGGTTCTTACCTGTCTTAGTATACCTACACGTAGTGTAGAATTCAGCCACTCGTGCATGGCTGTGACATTTTTAGATCAAAAGTCTAGAAAAAAAGCTACTGGCCGCACGATCGCTTTATCACCCGTATTTACTTAACAGCTGGATAAGGAACGCTTACCTAGTCAAAATAGGGTAGATGACAAAAAAAATTCTAAATAGTCCGTCAGATAGATTTCCAAAGAATTTTGGACACTAATTTTTCCTTTTTTACGGAAACAAAAAATAAAGACGATCCAGTGCGTCGAAAACTCGTGTGACTTCACATTTGAGTACCTTTTCTACCCCTATGACGTCACAAGCCCCCACTCATGATCTTTGACGCGTTTTAACTTCGTCAATTTTTATTAATTTGATAAAACAAAAAACACTTGTCCAATATTTTTCGATAATTTAACTGACGTACTAAACAGAATCATATTTTTTTGTCAGGAATCATCCCACGGGAACAGCAATTTTTAAAAAAATTCTATGTGCGTTCGTGCGTTGATGTTCCTTGCATTCTGTCTATCGACAACAAACAAAATATTCTAGTGTTTGTGGTGAGGCACAAAAATCCGACGACCGTCTCGCGCCAGTAAGCCTTTGGCTACTGAGTCCCGGTGGCGCGAAATTTGAATAGCTCGCTCTTGCATCCGAGTCGAGGGAGTCGGCGGCTTCGCGGGACTTATGCCCGTTTTCGCCAGTAGCCCCTAAACAGTAACCTAAGTAACGTTCCCTTATCTTAAGGGACCCTTCAAATCATTCCCTTACCTAAATTAGAGGTTTATAAAGCGTAGTCGACGCTCAAAAGATGGTTGGAACGGAACGGCCAAAAAAAAAAGCTGCCGCCCTTATCTCCCGTCAGCCATATCGTCGGAGCTCTGCTGGCTTTCGGCCTACGCTCTTAATTTTTTTTCAATGTATGATATACACACATCAACACGGTCTAGGGATATTTCATACTCAATTAAATAACTCGAAAAGTACTGGCCGCATTGGAATCTTTTATACACCGATTTGTTTGTAATTTATCTCAGACTAATTCCAAATTCAAATTTTTGAAAATTCTTTTGTTTCGGTGGCATAAAAATGTCTTGATGTATAGGAGAGGGAAATTTCATTTGTGCGAAATTTAGAAAACAATACGAATTACGTTTAGTTACTTACTGTTTTTTTTTCATTTTTAAACGAAAGATAAAGTTAAAATTGAGGTATTGTAGCCATGCAAAGCCGACATTTGACGAGGGCGGAGATGTTACGAGCTGTGGGAATGCTGGAAGCTGGATCTGTTCAGCGTAATGTTGCTGAGGCCATAGGGACCCATCAAAATGTAATTTCAAGATTGTGGACACGCTATCGTGCCACAGGTGAAGTAGCGGAGAGGCACCGGGGGCCAAGTCGCATCACTAGATACCCCCAGACAAGACCGATTTTTGCAAATTACTGCGCGAGCACAACCAAATGCAACGGCGACTCAATTGGTCCAAAGGCTGCGAGTGGAACACCAAGTGCTTGTGAGAGACCAAACTGTAAGAAGGCGACTGCATGAAAGCAATCTACGCTCTCGTAGACCACTCCGGGTCCCACCTTTACGGAGAGGCAATCGTGGACGACGATTAGAATGGGTTCGGATTCGGAACCACGTGGACTGGGGCCGTGACCAATGGTCCAATGTGCTGTTCACGGATGAATCCAGGTTCGGCTTCCATCCAGATTCACGAAGGACGCGTGTTTGGCGAGTTCCTGGACGATGGAGCCGTCTCCAGAACCCTCAGGAAGTTCACCCATACCAAGGAGGAACAATTATGGTTTGGGCAGGAATTCGTCTTGGAGGACGGACGGATCTCGTTTGGGTGCGGGGCAATATGACGGCAGAACGATACGTCCAACAGGTGCTGGGGCCCGTAATCTTGCCCCACAGAACACAAATGGGGCAAGATTTCCTGCTCATGCACGACAATGCCCGGGCACACACGGCGAGAACGGTAGCAGCTTGGTTACATACACATAATGTTATGGCCTTAGACTGGCCTGCTCAATCACCAGATCTAAATCCCATTGAGCATGCGTGGGATATGCTGCAAAGAAGAGCTCTGAAGGAAGTTCCTGAAAATCTGGCTACAGAAGATCAACTTTTTGCGCACCTCAGAAGGACATGGGACAATATTCCGCAGCAAGACATTGACAACCTTGTTCTGAGCATACCGAATCGTTGCCGATGTGTTATGAACATCATGGGCGCTTTCTCAGACTACTAACTTCAAGTTTATAAACACATATTAAATGATTTTTCAATTTTTTTCAGTTTTTACTCACAAATTAAAAGTTCATTCATATACGGTTTCCGTCTATGCTTAATTTTTTTTCCATAAAATCCTGAAATTTTAATCTATACCTTAACCATTATTAAAAAATGGTAGAATATTAAATAACGTATCTTTTAAATATATACATGTCATATAAATAATTAACACATTGATAGTAATTCGCTTTTTTAAAAATATCCCTAGACCGTGTTGATGTGTGTATAAAAAACACCTAAAATAAAAACAAAATGACTCGATTCACAAAAACATATGCAGGAATCGAACTCGAGTCACGAGATTGTAGTACAGCGCTCTGTGCTCTGAGACCTGTTAACTTGTTAATAATCATGGCGAATATGTAGGTCTTATGCTGCTTCGGGATTGTTCGGGATATTAGGAGCCAAGGGCCAATGTCGCGTGTCGAAAATCCGCTCCTAAGACGACCCACTGACCCAAAATTTTCTCGCTGACAATATTGAGTGTGGAACTGTGGACGCTCCTTGATGGAACGCGACGGTTTAGGTCGGTGACGGAACGGTCTACTTGGCATGGTCACATACTTTTCAGTACAGAGAATATATTTTTTTGACTGTTACGTTTATATCACAGTCATGAAATTGTCCGTCTTGTACGGTATAGTGGCCAGATACCATAATCACAAAAATTTTAGAGGCATCCCGAAGGCGTGCGGTAAGTCGAATTTGCTAAGAGTGCTGATGCTGGGATATTATAAGTTATTAACATAATATCAAGAACTAAACTTGACTTTAGTGCCGGCCACCTACGCCCTGATCATTGTATACAGATGATACTCGTAAGACGCCTCTTTAGACGTTTTTAATCGGACGCGCACCCTACTTCCTTGAAAATCTATAATATATTTTAGTCAACGCGCGGCAGTATCTTTGTACGTGATGGAGCAAGCAAGGAGTACGTACCTACCCATGTTATAATAAACCCCTCCCTTGTTGTCCTAGGAGGAGCTCGTGGCTAAATAATAACAGCCGCTCAGGTCGATCTTTAGGTTAAGCCGTGCTTGCCTAGGTTGGTCTGTAGATAGGTGACCACCCAATACGAGTTTCCTCTGTGCCTCAGAAAGAACGTTAAGGCCCAGCGCACACTGCTGGAGGCGCAGCGCAGCGCATTTGAAGACAACAATTTAATATAAACCTTAACTACGCAATCCATGCTCCTGTAGTAGCTTGAGGGTGCTCCGATCAGTACCGCGTGCGAATTTATTCTTATATTGACCGTATATCAAGGTGGTATTCTCAGTTGGGAAAAGATGAGGCAGATGATGTTGTCCTAGATACAGATTAATAATAATAGTCTAGATCTAGCTAAGATAAACTTTTTTAGCAACGGAACTCTTTTGGAAACCTAAATATTTAACGGAGGAGCCCTAAAATTACGTTTGTTACCTAAACTATTAAAAAAAGTTTGTGTTTTATATCAGGCTTGATAGAAGAAAGTTGGAGTCTCATATTAGGTTCGGCATCTAGTCTATTGCGGTAGTTTGTTTTTGTAGCTGCATATGTCATGAATCCTGTTTCGCACAATTAAATGGTTGGGAACGGGAGAAGAAAATTCAGGGCCTTTGTGGCAAGAAGTGGATATTCATTACAAATCCTAAACCAAAACTCCTTCAGCGGCATTATTTTGAACAGCTACTCGATACTGGAGTCTGATGACATTTCTGAAAATGATTCATAAATCTCGTTTGTCATAGGTACATTCGGGCTTTTGCAAGTTGGGTGCAAAAGGATTTTTGAATTCAGATTCAGATAACTTTATTTGCTCAAACATGAGTGTACATACAATTCTAATTAAAAAAAAATGCATGCAAGGTGTTATAAGTGCCTAGAGTTGTGCTGACATGTTTACCATATTGTCATGGTGTGCAAATATCAATACTAGTTTAGAGTTAAAATAATATCATTAAAAACAACAATAATTAACATTGACAGTGCTGACATTAGTAAATAAAATAAAAACTGATTGATTACATAACGGATTCATATATAAATAAATAGGAGTTACATACAAGAATTGTCAAATATTCAATTTTCCAAAATAAAATCAAAAACATAATAATGTAAACTTATGTCCAAAAAATATGCAATAGGTATTTTTTGGACATAAGTTGACTTCATGAGTTCATTTTAATTTTTGCATTGGGGTAATGTCTCAAAACATGCACGCACAGCGGTCCGATATTGGACCAATTCTTCAAACATCATCTTGAAACATTTCTGAGTCGTTAACAATCGCTAAGCGATGGAAAGCTTTCCATTTCTCTCTTACACAAATAAATCAATAGTAATTTATTTTTCTCTGCAGACTTATTTATCTTTGGTATATTTTTAAAGGATGACCAGTGTTTTAGTGGAGCCCCTACATTGCAGAGCACACTTTGAGAAAGGCTGGTCTAGATAAACTTGTTTATAAATAAATAGGACATAAGTAGGTAAAAATATTGCCTTTGTAAAATACTTTTGAAGGATTTAACAGTCCATTTGCTAGTAGCAGGTTTAAAGGTAAGGCATTGCTTTCCTATTTACAATGGGAGCTATTGTACTCGTCTCGTAGCAGTTATTAGTGTGGCCGTAACTAAGCGTACTTAGACCCAGGGCCGGATTATCCATAAGGCGGATTAGGCAACTGCCTAGGGGCCCCGCGTCGACTAGGGGCCCCTCGTCAACTAGGGGCCCCGTGCACGCACCAAGAAAAAAAACGTTTAATCGGACGATTTTTATTGTTGAAAATTTGTATACTTCCTCAATATTATTCCTTTTTTTCGCGCACGCATGTTGTCAGTTGATGAAATACTTCATAAATAAAAATAAAATAAGAGTGGCTCATGTATTCGCCATCTGCTGGAAAAGTGCCTATACTGTTTTCCGTGTGTTCTTTTTGGTGGAGTTATAAACCAATCGCAATTTCAAACAGGATTTTCTGATCGAAAAAATGTATCGTATAGAATTCAATCCCATGAGAATAGTGCAACGCACCGAGAATGTGTATAGACACTGATTAGTAGACGGCGTATTCACGGACGAATTGACCCCTCTTTGGAAATCGCATTCAACAAAGAATGAGAATATTGGATGAAAGTTTTACAAAGACTGGTTTCAGTGATTAAATTGTTGGTTCTCAACATAATGGCAACTGCGGAATTTTAAAACTACTCGCGGAGTACGATCCGTTCCTTAGTTAGCATTTGGCCAAATATGGTAGTGTTGGAAAAGACTGGATATTTGTCTTCAACGATTTGCGAGGAACTTATTAAAATATTGGGAAGTAAGGTTTTAATCTTGGTTTTAATACTTATTGTTGTTATGGAGTATGTTATACTAGAACCTTATTATTTTTGATAACCTTTTAAACTCATGTCAGATGTATTGCCTAGGAACCGCTGGTATGTCAGATGTATTGCCTAGAAACCGCTGTTATTAATGAAATTATATTTTTACATGTCACAACCACGAGTCTTATTTTATAATGATAAATAGTTTTATCATTGTAGCAGAGCGTGGTTACAAGTGATAGTAACTAGAGAAGTCATCAACCAAGTTTAAAACAATCCGGTAAGACAAATATTCATAATGCAATCACCAAGTTGTAAAATTGACATTGGTCACCTGGAGGGTGTAAAAACTGGTCGACTTGGAAATTTAAAGCGACATGACTACTAAGAGGTATGCCCGGTGGATTGGACGCGGTAAACGGTGCTCTAATAAAACCTGTGAAACCAACAACCAACAATGTCGACGAAATTTCTCAATATAATACTGCTCTCGAAAAATATAATAAAATTGATAGTTCTGCATTACTTCTGCAAATATGGCAGATGAAACGCTTCAGAAAATCATGCGTTTTAACTCGTCTAAAGAAGTTTGGTGCGAACTACATCGTTTGTTCGATGGTATGTCTGAAGACAAAAGTTATGATCTATGGATGAGGTTTTTCAGCTATTCAAAAGATCCGTCACACGACATCACAACTCATATCTCCAAAATAAAAACCATTTGGTCAGATTTGATAAATGAATTAATGAAGATAGATAAGTCTGAATTACCAGATATCTTATTAATCTGCAAAAATTCTGGACTCTACCTGAACCATATTTTTCATTCAAATCAAGCTGAATGTTGATGTCAAAGACAGATAGAACAATAGAAAATCTGACGACACAACTCTGTGCCTATGAGCGCTCTATCTCTTTGAAAAATAAAGGTCCCGCAGAAGCTTTAGCCTTACAGAATTCTAATAAAGTAAAGAAAAAATGTGGATTTTGTGGAAAAGTCAACAAAAAGTGGAAAATTCACAGGGTTTAAAAGTAAAAATGGGGGTTCCACAAGGCTCAATATTGGGTCCTTTTCTCTTTCTAGTATATATAAATGATCTTCCCTATTTACTGAAAAACCAACCGCAAAATATGGTGTTATTTGCTGATGACACTTCCCTAATTTTTAAGATAAATAGGCGGGCCCAAAATCTAGATGACGTGAATAATGCCCTACTTCAGGTCCAAAATTGGTTCACAGCAAACAATTTGGTATTAAATGAAAAAAAAACCAAATGCATAAGATTTGCTTTACCGAATGTTAAAAGTAGTGATTGTGATATAATATTGAATAAAGAGAAACTTGAATTCGTAGATAAAACGGTTTTCCTGGGGATTACGCTTGATTCAAGGCTACAATGGGGTTCTCATTTGACTTCTCTTGCGGGGCGGCTAAGTTCAGCAGCCTATGCCATTAGAAAAATCCGTCAGTATACTGATGTAGATACCGCTAGACTGGTTTATTTTAGTTACTTTCATAGTATAATGTCTTATGGCATTTTACTGTGGGGACGGGCTGCAGATATTGAGTCTATATTTATTCTGCAGAAAAGAGCCATCAGGGCCATATATAATCTTCGTAAGCGCGATTCTCTAAGGGAACTGTTTAAGGATATTGGCATCATGACGGTACATTGTCAATACATCTACGAAAACATAATGTACGTCAGAAAAAATCTGCACCTTTTTGGTAAAAGGGGTGACAGACATAATTACAGTACTAGAAATAGGGACCAACTAGTTCAGCCAGGTTTCCGACTCGCTAAAGTAGACTCATCTTTCATGGGGTACTGTTTGAGATGCTATAATAAAATTCCACAAAGTATTCTTGAACTGAATGAGACGAAATTTAAAACATGCATTAAACGCACACTATGTAAGCAAGCATATTACAAGTTGAGCGATTATATCGCTGATAAAAATGCTTGGCTCAATGCTGGTCCTGCTCCACAAGGACAGGGGCGCATAAATTGATAGCATTAAAATGTATTGTTGGAGCTGCTGAAGATTGTACAACTATCTTTGCATTGTATAGATTCAATCTCCTTAGTATTATATAAATGCATAGCCATAGCCCATATTGTGTGAGTACTATGTACTAGAAAGCTATCATTCACTGGAAACCTACGTTTTTTCTTGACTTGAATGTGCCCTGGCGGTTTAGAGTATGTCATGCTCACTCAAATGTCTCGCTGATGGTGGCGCATGTGTCGGATCATTTAGTTCCCTTCAAAATGGTTGAGTTGAATGGTGCTGATCCATGCGTCATGTCCGTGAACGGGCGCTGTCAGTTGTGACTGGTCATCTCTTAGTTGCCATGGCTTATTTGAATGAATTATTTTGAATTGTATTTTTTTTGTTTGTGTGTTTTTGCTGTGGACACTTTTAACGTGCACATCTTGCTACATTGTTCTCACATAATATACCATCTCAACATGAATGATGTAACCAAGATTTTGTAACAATATTCTGATTTAAAAGAGTGTCCATGGAGTTTCTTGCCCGTTCTTCTCCATAGAGATCTACGCTAGGGAATGGGCAACTACAGTACTTTCACAGTTTTTATGTCTTGTGACTGGGACTGTAGCTACATTTAATTTTCATCTTTGTTTCGACAATTCAAAAGTGCCTGTAACTGGCTTACTTGAAATAAATGCTTTGATTTTGAAAAGTCGGTCACAAAGTCAGGCAATGGAAAGCTGACGGTAAACCAGCCAAGCCTGAAAGTAAACAGACCCCAACAAATTTGAACTTAATGCTTAAGCAAGTCAATACAGATGTAAATTCAATGCATACACACTATGATACATCGAGTTGGTTCGTCGACAATGGTGCAACTAATCATGTCACCTGCCGGAACGACTATTTTTCTAGTTTTCAGCACTTTGAAGATAATCGTATAGTGACTACTGCTAATGGAGCTACTCTCAAAGCAATTGGCAAAGGTACTGTTGACTTGGAAACAGTTATCAATGGCAAGGAATCCAGAGTAACACTCTGTGATGTATGGTATGTTCCTGATATTATGCGAAACCTATTCTCTGTACTGGCCACTCAAGACAGACTAAATAAAAGTGTTTTCATGTCTGAAAGGGAACACTGCTCGCTGAAAGTTGATGGACAAGTTAGACTGACTGGCAAAAGGATCAAGAATGGTGGCTTATACAAGCTCAATGTAGAGACTATTATAAAGTCAACACCTAAAGTAAGCATTTTGTCAACAGAAAACATACTACAACTGTATCACGAAAGGTTAGCCCATCAGAATAAAAAATACGTTAAAGGTGTTATAGAACGAGAACTAGGAATTAAAATTCGACTAGATTCAGAATTGTGTACTGGCTGTATTTATGGTAAAACACACAGACAGTCTTTCGGAACAAGAGTACGACCTAAATTACCTGCAGAAATTTTACACGCTGATGTATGCGGTCCATTCCCTCCTTCTTTTAACAAATTTCGCTACTTCGTTTTATTCAAAGATGACTACAGCAAGTACAGACACATTTATTTTGTTCGACATAAATCGGAAGTTTACTTGAAACTCCGACAAATGTTACAAGAATGTAAAGTAGCTGGATACTCTGTTAAAGAATTTCTTAGCGATAACGGAGGTGAATTTGATAATCAGAACGTCAGGTGCATTCTACAAGAAGCTGGAATTAGACAAAGGCTCACGATGCCCTATACACCCCAACAAAATGGTCTTAGTGAACGTGAGAATAAAACCTTAGTTGAAGCTGCTCGTACAATGATGCATGCTCACGAAGACGTACCGCAGGGGGGGGGGGAGACAGTTGGGGTGCGATGTCAGAAGTCCTCCACGTGTGTCTGGCGGTTGCTGGTCCCTCTCGATACGTCTGGAGGGAAGAGCAGCTGCTGGGCCGGTGCACCCTGGGCGCGGCAGTATCCTTCTCCGGGGAATGAGAGGAAATGAGAATTTCCTTTCATCCCTCGGGGAGTGTGCCTTTCATCCCGGTGCGTTCCTCTGCGTGACCCTCTGTAAAGCAGAGGGCATAGCAGAGGAGTGAGGGCGGGCTCGGTGTGCACTTACCCTGCCTCCGAGCAGACAGAGAAGGATGCGTTCTTCTCTGTCACCGTCAGTCTCGTAATCCCATTATCGAAGTGCTGTGGATCACGTCTCGCGGCTTCGATAGGGACCAAGGGTCTTGGCTTAATTGCCCGGATCGCGAGGTAGAAAACCTCTATAAAAAGTTACCCCGAATCCCAAGCGGCGACGCACCGCGAGGGGATGTATGGCTGACGGGTGTTCCATAGAACAAATCAGTCGTTAGTGCGCTCCTCGCCAGGGTACCTGCAGACCCCCTGGCGAGTAATAAGTACTCAAATCTGCCCTTCTAGGTACAGGGGTCTCTGCCTAGATTGAGAATATTTCCCCCATACTCGTGGGTTTAAGTATGGAAAATGTAAAAAAAAACCAAAAAACCAACGCCGGTAACGGCACAGAAGAGGAGAGGAGGGATGCGGGGTCGGAGTCCGACGTCGCATCCAGCGATGTGAGCGCGGGAGGCTCAGAGAGCTCCCGCCGCTTGAGGGCCGGGACGCTCGCGGAGAACAGTAAGTTCTTCCGCAAGCGGCCTAGGCGGGATGGCGACCGGGGGTCGTCATCCGGAGATGAGGAGGCCTCGGCCCGAAAGATCCCCACCAACAAGCGCGGTGGGATCCGGGGCAAGGGGAGGGGGCTCTCTGCCTCCGTGAGGCCCGAGAGGGCAGCAAAGCTGGCCGAGGAGGGGCGCCACCCGGGCAATATTGCTCCCGGGTCGGGCGACGAGGCGGGTGGACCTGGCGGCTCCGAGGCGGAGCGTAAGGCCAGGTTCGCAAAGGAGGTGGAAGCCGCTATAAGGGGCGTGGCCTTGAAGGTGAAGACATCGACCAAACTCAAGGCCATACCCGCGGCTTCCGCCTCCATCATGGCGGCAGCGGAGGCAAGTTTTGCGGGGCCTCCTGCTGCTCCTCCAATTGATGGAGAGGAGGTGGTCAAACTCCGGGCGGAGGTGGCCCGCCTGACGGCCACCACGGAAGTCCTCCAAAAGGAGAATGCCAAGCTCCAAGCAGACCTGGCCAGTCTGCGTGAGCCTGGCTCTCGCGTGGTGCCTGAAAATGGGGGCCGGCAGCAGCGACAGAGCCAGCCTGTGCCGGTGGAGAACCAGGTCCTGAACCTGGTCCGGCAGGAGCTGGCTTCCTTCCGGGCACGGTTCTCCGTCCTGGAGGGAATTGTCCTGGCCCCCACCCTGGCGGCAAATGCCGGCCACCACAGGCCACCACAGGCCCGAAGGCGGCCTCGTATGCGGCTGCTGCAGCCGCACCCGGACCGGGGCCGTCCAACCAGCCATCCAACAGGGCTGTGGTGGCCTCCCCCGAAAAGCCGAGTCCAGCAAAAACGGCGCCGGCCAAGAAGGCCCGCAAGAGGGGGAAAGGCAAGGCAGCTGCCCAGGCGGTGACTGTGCCGGCGCCAGCGCTAGTGCCAGTGGCGAGTGGGCCAGCACCTGCAGCATGTCAGCTGCCGCCGCCGCCACCACCCCTCCAGCCCCCTACCCCCTCCCGCGGCTGAAGCTGGATGGCAGGTGGTCGGGGAGAAGCAGAAGGGGCGAAAGGCGGCCAAAAAGGCCCGAAATGAGGAGCGGCAGCGCCAGCACAGGGCGCGAAAGATCGCGGCTAGGCTCCGCGCCCCGAAGACCGCAGCTGTAGTGATTACACTACAGCCGGACTACGGCTAGCGAAGGCAAAGGAGACGGTGGATCTCGGGGAGCTCGGGATCACCGGGGGCCTCCGGCTTAAAGTAACCAAGACGGGAGCTCGGTTGCTGGAGATCCCCGGTGAAACCAGTGGCTCGTCCGCTGACGCTCTGGCTGAAAAGCTCAGAGCGTCTCTAAACGCGGACGAGGCCCGAGTGTCCAGGCCCGTCAGGTGCGCAGACCTGCGCGTCCTGGGTCTGGACGACTCAGTGACCGAAGAGGAGGTGGTGGCCGCCGTTGCCAGGTCCGGAGGGTGCCCTGCCGATCAGGTCAAGGCAGGCGCTCTTCGTCCGGACTCCACGGGCATGCGAACCGTTACAGTAAGCTGCCCTGTAACGGCGGCAAAGGCAATCGTGGAGGGCCGTAGGCTACTGGTGGGCTGGGTGTCAGCGCAGGTGAAGCTCCTGGAGCCCAGACTTCTGAGGTGCTACCGCTGCCATGTGGGACACCATGTGTCGGTGCAATGCGCCTCGGAGGTCGACCGCAGTGGCCTCTGCTTCCGTTGCAGTCAGCCCGGTCACACATCCGCGACGTGCTGCGCCACGCCGCACTGCGCCGCATGCGCGGCGTCTGGCAAGCCGGCTGATCACCGGGCTGGCAGCAAGGCCTGCGCTGCACCCGCCAAGGCCAAGGCCAGAGGCAGGGGAGGGCCCTCCACCGCCACCACCACCGTCACCGTCGCCACCGCCGCAGCCGCAACCGCCGCCGCTGCCGCTGTCGCCGCCACCACCGTCGCGACAGTTGCGCCTGCAGAGGGGCCCTCACAGGGGACCCGAGTGGAGGAAGCGGTAATGGAATGCCAATAACGGCTCCATTACGCTTCCTCCAAGCGAACATCAACCACTGCGCCTGCGCTCAGGACCTGTTGCTCCAGAACATGGCGCAGTGGTTGATTAACATCGCTGTGGTCGCTGAGCCGTATTTTGTCCTGCCTAGGGAAGACTGGGTGGCGGACCTTAGCGGCTCAGTGACCATAGTGTCGTCGGCCGCCGCCGGTACCCCGACCCTTGAAAATGTCAGGAGAGGTCGGGGGTGCGTAGCAGCACGGTTCGGGGAGATTGTAGTGGTGGGAGTCTACTTCTCGCCGAACCGAACTCTCGCCGAGTTCCACAACTCTCTTGCAGAGTTGAGTGTCGTCGTCGGGAACCATTCCCTCCCCGTGCTTGTCCTCGGGGACTTCAATGCCAAGAACTTGGCTTGGGGTTCTCGTTGCACAGATGTGCGGGGAAGGATGGTGGAGGACTGGGCTCTGGAGAAGGGCCTGGTCGTTCTAAATCGGGGTTCTGTCTCCACGTGCGTGCGGATGCGGGGTGAGTCGGTGGTGGACATTTCGTTCGCTAGCCCCGCTCTGTCGCTGCGTGTCGTTGACTGGCGTGTCATGGAGGGGGTGGAGACCTATTCCGACCACCGGTATATCCGGTTCGACGTCTCCACCCAGACCTCAAGCGCGCCGGTCCAACAGGCCCCGAGTGGTCCGCGTTGGGCGCTGAAGCAGCTGGACCGGGAGCTCCTCCTGGAAGCCTCAATCGTGCAGGCCTGGGTGACATCACCAGACAGGCCTGCCGACATTAACAATGAGGCAGGTTGGTTCCAGGAGGCAATGTCTGACATATGTGACGTGGCAATGCCCCGAGTCCGGCCAGGAAGCGCCCGGCGTCAGGTGTACTGGTGGTCGCGAGAGCTGACGTCTCTGCGCGAGGCGTGCGTGGCTGCGCGACACCTGTACGCCAGGCATCGCAGGCTCCGCATTCGCCCACCGGATGCGGCAGCCATTGAGGCGGAGCTATATGAGGGGTACAGAGCGGCGAAGACCGCCCTCCGCGAGGCTGTCCTGCGGGCCAGGGATCTGGCCCGCGAGGAGATGCTGGGGACTCTCGACAGAGATCCGTGGGGGCGCCCTTACAAGATGGTGCGGGATAAACTCCGCACCTGGCCCCCCCCACTGACGCAGAGTCTCCGGTCTGAGCTCGTGGAGGACGTAGTGAGCACTCTGTTCCCTACGCGGGGGGAACATCCCCCCCCGCCTATGGCTCCGCCACCTGCGGTGCTGGAAGCGGACCATCAGGACGACGACGACGACACTCCGACAGTGACTGGGGTAGACCTGAGAGTGGCGGTACGCAGGCTCAGTGCCAAAAATACCGCCCCGGGACCCGACGGCTTGCCTGGCAAAGCCTGGGTCCTGGCCTCGGAGGCTCTCGGGCCCCGACTGGAGGGGCTCCTAAGCGCATGCTTGGAGAGGGGCCAGTTCCCGCTTCGTTGGAAGACGGGGAAGCTGGTCCTCATTCGGAAGCCGGGGCGCCCTGCGGACTCTCCGTCCGCATACCGGCCCATAGTGTTGCTCGACGAGGTGGGCAAGCTCTTTGAAAGAGTAATTGCAAACCGCCTCGCCGAGCACCTTGCGGGGACGGGGCCGGATCTTGCGGAACACCAGTTTGGTTTCCGCAAGGGGCGCTCTACGGTGGACGCCATCATGCGCGTGAGAGCCCTCACGACGGGGGATGCGGTGTCCCGGGGTGGGGTTGTCTTGGCGGTGTCTCTTGACATCGCCAACGCCTTCAACTCCATGCCCTGGAGCTGCATTAGGGAGGCACTACGGTATCACCGGGTGCCGACCTACCTTCGTCGTGTGGTCGGGGACTACCTAACAGATAGAGCCGTTATCTACCCCGGTCGCAGCGGAGAATGGAACCGGCGAGAGATGTCGTGCGGTGTTCCACAGGGATCGGTTCTAGGGCCTTCCCTGTGGAACATCGGTTACGACTGGGTGCTGCGCGCCGACCTCCCTAGTGGTGTCAGTGTAGTTTGCTACGCTGACGACACGCTGGTGCTGGCACAGAGGGGGTCGCACGAGGCGGCGGCCGAAGCTATGACACGCGGGGTTGCGATAGTCGTTGAGAGGATCCGGCAACTGGGTCTCGAGGTGGCATTGCACAAGTCCGAGGCCATGTGCTTTCATGGGCCTCGGAATGCGCCACCTCCGGGATCCATACTCACGGTAGGAGGGGTATCCATCGGTGTCGAGTCGACTTTGAAGTACCTAGGACTCGTCCTCGACAGCCGGTGGAACTTCGTGGAGCACTTCCGACGTTTGGCCCCCAAACTGGAACGGACTGGGGCTGCCTTCAGGCGGCTCCTGCCCAACCTGGGGGGGCCGAACGCCTCCTGCCGGAGGCTCTATGCGGGAGTCGTGCGGTCCATGGCCCTTTACGGGGCCCCGGTGTGGGCGCGTTCCTTGAGGCTGCGTGCAGCCCACTACCTGAACGCGCCCCAAAAGGTGGTAGCCGTAAGGCTGGCCCGTGGGTACCGCACGATTGCCCGCGAGGCGGCGTGCCTCCTTGCCGGATTGCCGCCATGGGATCTGGAGGCCATAGTCCTCGCGCGCCTGCATGAATGGCGCGCGGAGGCGCTTCGCCGGGGGGAAACTCCGCTGCCGCGACAAATTGTCGCTCAGCGGACAGACTTCCGGCGGGATCTCATGGCGACATGGAGAGAGCGACTGTCGCAACCCCGTGCAGGGCACGCCACGATAGTGGCGATAAGTCCCCTCTTTGAGGAGTGGCTGGAGAGACGCCACGGCGTCCTCACCTTCCGCCTGACGCAGGTCCTCACCGGACACGGTGTTTTCGGGAGGTTCCTGCACCGAATCGGGCGGGAGGAAACGCCCGGGTGTTTCCATTGCGAGGATCGACCGGAGGACACGGTGGAGCACACGGTGGAGGTGTGCCCCGCGTGGGCGGAGCACCGCCGTGTCCTCGAAGCGGCGATTGGCGCGCGTCCGGCCCTGGTGCAAGCCATGATCCGGAGCGAGACGGAATGGGACGCCGTCACCTCCTTCTGCGAAGCAGTAATGCTAGAGAAGGAGGTGGCGGAACGTGAGAGGGAGAGAACCTCACAGCGTCCCGGCCGCCGCGGGAGACGCCCCGGGCGTCGGGGGCCACCACGTGGCCCCCGGCCACCGTTGGCGCGGGCCTGTGGACGGTGGGCTATGGGCTAGCTCGCCGTCCATCCGTCTCATGACGACAGGCCGTGTCGACGGCGCGTTCGTGTTCCACGCGCGCCTCAAAGAGAGTCAGCAATAGGAAGGGGTCCGCAAGGACCGATGCCTGCCGGGGTTGCGGGACTGTTCGAAAGAGATACCGTGACCCCGGAACACAAAGGGCGATGAAGGAACATGGATGGGTTTTAGTCAGTAAAAGTCTGACACTCCCTCCTGCTCCGCCCAGAGCGGGAGAAGTCATTTGATGATTTCCCATCCGAAAGAAAAAAAAAAAAAAAAAAAAAAAAGGGGGGAGACAGTTAGAACATGTACAACTTCAGTGAAGAAAGAGTCGCCATCTACTTTACTTAACCAATAAACTATGTATTTCATAGTTAACGATTGATGTCTCTGTTCAATTATGATAATCAAATAATTAAGTTCTATAATTTAATGAGAATAATTGTTAAATTTTTCATCAAAATTATCACGTTTTTATATTTCATAGCTGTTTCGTATTATCAATTATACCACAACCTTGTCACGGAAATCCTTTTTGTGTAACATAAACTGGCAACATCATATAATGGCCGCCGCAACTTGCGCTTACGCTTGAATGTGTTTTGTTAGTCCATCTTATGTTTAATTATTTACAAATTCTCTGTGTAACTGTCAATTCTATTCAAATATGAATGTAGCCAGCGAAATTCTTTCTTGTTTTTGCAAATAGAAGCTGTGTTTACATCGTCTAATTGATCAAAATGCAATTCGCGAATAAAAAGATGGCTCATATTATAATGTATCATCATTAAGTTATGTATTCGCAAATTTTATTATGATCAACATACGACATAAACAAAACAGCTGCTATTTGCAAAAAAACAAGAAAATTTTAATGATCACCTTTAAGTAAACAAATATTGACCTATATGAAGGTATACATACATTCCTATCTACCTATAGCTACCTATAGAGCCTTAGTTCTCGTTAAGAAATCCAGATGGCGCTTCAAATCGGATGCTTCAAAATGGCACAAGAGGGCTCTCTTCTCCCTTATTATTATTATACTCTTTGACGTACCGTTTGCTACATGGGCAGAATTGAAAACAACTTCAGAAAATGGAAAATCACCATTTGAATTGTGGTTTAAGAAGAAGCCAGCAATCAGTCACCTAAAAATAATTGGATGTGAATGTTATGCTCATATTCCTCAACAAAAAAGGAAAAAGCTATCTAAAAAGGCTGAGAAATGCATTCTAATTGGATATGAGGGTGATGAAGGCTATCGCTTACTGAATAAACATGGTAAACTCATAAGGTCAAAAGACGTTACATTTAATGAATCAGTATTGACTCCATTTGGTCAAAGTGATTTGGAAGAACAGCCTTCAGTCGAAACACACTTTCCACTTTCAGTACCACTGATGTGTGATGCAAGGGACGATGATTGTGTCGAAAATAGCTTGGATCGCGCTGCAAGTAGCTCTGATGAGCTTAGTTTGACTTTGCCCCCCACATCGCCGGATTTGGTTGTGAGTCAGGAAATAGAAAGTCAAGATGACTCTACTGAACCATTACAAACGTCTTCAGAAGCATCAATGCCAGAATCACCTCATTATGAAGACGCCTTAGATGATGGTGATGATACTGAACGACCAAGAATCTCAGATAATATAGCTGAGATAGCCACTAGAATGACTCTACGAGATAGAAGTCAAATACGACCGCCTATCAGATTCGGAGATTACGTCATGATGTCAGAAGACATTTTTAATCAGATAAATGAACCTAAAACCTACAAAGAAGCAATGACTAGTACGCATAAAGATCAGTGGGTCAAAGCAAAGGAAAGTGAGGTGAAGTCTTTAAAGGAAAACAAAACCGGGATAATGGTGGACCTTCCAAAAGACAGGAAGCCTATATCCTGTAAATGGATTTATAAGATCAAAACCAATGCTGATGGCTCTCTAGATAAATTCAAAGCAAGACTAGTTGCTAGAGGATATACACAGAAAAAGGGCATCGACTATGATGAGACTTTCAGCCCAGTTGCTAAGATGTCAACAATAAGATCAGTCTTAAGCGTTGCTGCAAATGAAGGCCTAAAACTCACACAGTTTGATGTATCAACTGCTTTTCTCTATGGTTGAAACCGTGCAAGTAACAAAATTATTCTCGCTCTCTATGTAGATGACGATTTGGTCGCTGCAACAAATCAGGAAGATTCTGAAAAGTTAATGAGAGAATTGAAGAGAAGATTTAAAATCACGATAAAAGATGCATCCTATTTTCTAGGATTAGAAATAGAGGACCATGATGGTAATATAAAAGTGTCACAAAAGCACTACGCTCAGAAAGTTTTAGATCGCTTTGGTATGAGTGATTGCAAACCTGTTACCACTCCTATACAAAAAGATGGACTGCCAGAACTGGATAAAGAAGTGGTAGACCCTGCTTTATTTCCGTATAGAGAAGCTGTGGGAGCACTCGCATATCTGACCGTTTGGAACCAGACCGGACTTAGCATATGCTGTAAGCGTTGTATCCCGGAGTCTAGAAAACCCCTCTAAAGAAGACATCCAGAGGCTGAAACGTATCCTAAGATACATCAAAGGAACTTTCAACTATGGAATAGTTTTTAAGAAGAGCTGCAATGCTGGAATTCTAGAATGCTACAGTGATTATGACCACGGTGGAGACCAAAGTACCGGACGTTCGACATCAGTCATATTATGCTTATACTCTGGAGGAGCAATTTCTGGGACAAGTCGACGACAAACATGTGTGTGTGCCGAATTGGTTGCTGCCAGTGAAGCGTCTAGAGAGATTGTCTGGATCAAAAGACTCTTTGGTGAAATATCTAAATTGAAAGAAATACCTAAGCTAAAGCTTGATAATGATGCAGCCATAAAGATCTCACACAATCCAGAACTCCACAGAAGAACCAAGCATAATGCTATTCGACATTTCTATGTGAGAGAACTCGTTGCTAATAGAGAAATACGTGTAGAATACGTTCCCAGCGTGTTCCAACTAGCGGATTTACTGACCAAAGCATTACATAAGCCACGGATTGTATCAATCACAAAACAAATTGGCTTGAAATAGTAATAGGGTTGCCAAAAAGGGAGGATGTTAAGGAGTACTTATGTTATACTAGAACCTTATTATTTTTGATAAACTTTTAAACTCATGTCAGATGTATTGCCTAGGAAGCACTGTTATTAATGAAATTATATTTTTACATGTCACAACCACGAGTCTTATTTTATAATGCGTTATTTTATAATGCTAATTTTTGCGTTAGATAAATAGTAGTTTTATGAATGTTGTTTTAAAAGATAAAACGTTACATTTGGGTAATCTCAGTAAGAGTTTATTTGTGGTACAATAAGTAGAAAGTCGATTTTAAGTCACTTAGAAGCAATAAACAATCTTCGATAGTTTTTATAGTTTTGTAAATTTTTAAATCATCTGCGTACATAGAACAGAAAGTTAGAATGTTTGAAACAACCAATTATGTCATTTACAAATATAGTAGCCTTTCAATAAAAAAAAAAAAAAAATAGTAAATAATAAAAAACCCAAAATTGATCTCTGCGGGACTCCGGAGGTGGCTGAAATTATCAGCCAGTGTTATCCCTTTTTTGCCCGTGGTCCCTTCTCGTAGTCCCTGGAAGGGACCACGGAGCTTTTTTCTTCGTGGTCCCTATAATACTGAAAAATTCTGTGGTCCCTTCTCGTATTACTAGGTAGGTAACCACGGAGGTTTTATGACGCGCGCTAGCTCCGATCGCACATTAAATAACACTCTTTGACTACTGTCCCCGAAGTCGGCCTACGGCCCGGTGCCCATGTCGCCCATAAAGGATTTAAAAAAAAAACACCCTCGTTCTGTCACAAATGTAATTATATTTTAAAAACAAAAAATGTCAATGACTGCATTTCAAATATTTATGTAAAATTTAATTCGGCAGTAGGTATATATTTCTTGAGGGAACCACGGGCAAAAAAATACTCGTGGTCCCACCCAGGGCCTAAGGGACCTCCACGGGCGAAAACCTGTATTATCTAGATAAATAAATTAGCCACAGTAGCAATACATTTTAACTGAATCGTAATTAATACAATCACTTTGATTTCGATAAAGATTCAGGCGGCCCACGCTTCCAGACACCACCCAGTGCGATCCGCTGTGGATAAGAGTGCCATCAAAAATACCGTTTCCCGGTCTTGTTTTCACCCTTACCGAATAAATTCGCCATTGCTTATTTCTTTCTACTAAATAAACATCATATATATGTGCAAGGATTAATTTACGACACTGTGGATAATCGTTTAACAATTTGTTGAGTTGCTCCACAAGTTTGAGTGCTGCTATCTTTTTAAGTTTGCTTCCAAATTTAATCTTTTTCCCTCGGTGACACGGGCACCAATGTTCTTCAATACCAACTGCTGTGCAATTTCTGATTCCCGGTATAGGAAGAAAAAGACTTGATTTACTTAAAGACAAACTCTTAGCCCTTAAACTGATCATATTATCTTCTAGGCAATCCAGATTGAGCAGATCTAAAAATGTCTCATGAACATCATAAGGCGTGGTTAGGCGGCCGACATTATGTTGGACGTTCTGAAAGGCTTGTTTATAACGGCGTCTAAACTTTTCAGGAAAAAGAATACCCAGCATTGGCAAACGTTCTTCCAGTCGGCCTTGTTCTGTTTCTAATAGGTTCCCCGATCTCATTCCATGATCACTTAGAATTATAAGTATTGTTTTACTCAAATAATTATCTCCCTGTAAATTAGTTAAAAAGTTAAAATAAGACTCATCCATGAGACGTGGGTTATTGAGAGACTCGTGACTTATAGATTCTTCCCAAAACATACCAAACAATGGAATACGCTTTGAACTAACATGTTGCGTTAACCTATAGACGTATTCTAAAAGAACTTTGAAATAATATCTAGAGCTTAAGCATGAGTGGTATTGGTAATATCGGTTTTTAAATAATTTCCACGTTTCCGCAATGAATGGCTGTAAATAGAAATCAGTCGGTAAGCTGGGCAGGCGGTACTCGTATTGGCCTAGGAGGGCAGCCACAGTGTCGGACCCGAGTGCTGTGAGGTATCCTTTCTCGTGAAACTTATTCCAGATGAACGCATTGATACACTCGTCAAAATGTTGTTTTTGCTTTACATACTTGAAAGAAAGTCCTGTTAACAATGGAAACAAGTTAGGATTCGAGTTATCCCCTAATTTGCCATAGCCGAGCAACTCAACGACACCTCTTTCCTTTAAGAAAAGTGACGTTAAAGGCATTGTACGATGAAAATTGAGTCGTGACAAACTTTGCAAACCAAGTACGAGTATGTTGTAAGATTCTTCGTTATGAGACGCATTAGGCGTAATATCTTCATGGTAATTGAACAAAAAGAAATCTCTGTAAATTACTTCTTCTAAGTAATAACAGTCAATATAAACAAATTCGTGTTCCGCTTTTATCACTGTTAAAAATTCTTTGCAATCACTGTAAATTATTTCATTTATGTTTTTTGGTGCTGAAAAAAATTTGTAGCAACAATAAAAAATAGAACTATCTTCAGTATATACGTTGTAGACGTCGAGAGCTTCACGCTTCACCCAGATATGTGTCTCATTGGTTGCGACGAGCGGGACGGCAGAGGAGCAGTTGCGTATCTGAGGCGGTGCAGAAACTATTTCTCTTATACTGTCACTAACCTCTGACATACCAGTTATCACACATCCTTCTGTACGGATCGTGTATAGCTCACTAGTATTCTCGTAAATCGCAACAACTTCTTTTAAGACAGTAACCAAAGTACAACACAAAGCTACTGAAATATGCATTGCAATTAAAATGCCTATTCTATGCGTTGTGTTTCTGTTCTTGTTGTTTTGCAAACAGGTGCTAAAATTGTTACGGACCACCAAAAGAAAGCTAAGTTGCTGATGAGGGCTTTTCAAAATATTTACTTCCCACTTTCGAAACATTCTGATAATTCAGTGATGTGGATATTAAACCGCGTTCACATTATAAAATAATTAAATATACTTGTCTTCCATGTAGCGGAACCTGTTGTACTTAGGCCAGTTTTTAACATTTTCGTTTTTTTTTAGTCATGTCAAATAATTATGTATATAATAGAAAGATCAGTCATTCAAATACATAATTCATGAATAAAATCTGTGGATTTTTGAATACACTTAAAGTTGAGGTTAGTCTGATATTAGCAATCTAATGTCAGACTAACCTCAACTTTAAAACTCCTCTCAATGAAAGGGAAATGGTAATGGAAATTTAATCTAGTTTAATTAATTCAATAATGTTTTTAATGTACTTAATTCTGATATTTTAATAATTTATGTGTTTACATTTGGTTTCTATTTTTTTTTTTTTTAAGCGCAAAACACACAGGGGACGGTTGCGGGTCGGGCGCGGGTCTATTTTGCATAATTTATATGGACAACAACACACTGAACTCGTGCGTATCACCCGACCCGCGACTGACCCTCGCACGCGTTCCGTGTGTTGTTGTCCATATAAATTATACAGAATAGACCCGCGCCCGACCCGCGCACCCGTGCGGCTCGCACTTAGCACGTTCTACAAAGGGAGCGGCAAGCGCGTAGCACAGTCTACGAAAAGAGCAGATCGTGCGTAGCACGGTCTACGATGGGTGCGGCTCGCGCGTAGCACGTTCTAAAAAAGGGAACGGCAAGCGCGTAGCACAATCTACGAAATGAGCAGTTCCTGCGTAGCACGGTCTACGAAGGATGCGGCTCGCGTAGCACGTTATACAAAAGGAGCGGCAAGCGCGTAGCACAGTCTACGAAAGGAGTAGATCGTACGTAGCAAGGTCTACGAAGGGTGCGGCTGGCACGTAACACGTTCTACAAAGGGAGCCGGAAGCATGTAGCACGGTGTACGAAGGGTGAGGTTCGCGCGTAGCACGTTCTACAAAGGGAGTGGCAAGCGCGTAGCACGGTCTACGAAAGGAGCAGCTCGTGCGTAGCAAGGTCTACGAAGGGAGTGGCAGGCGCGTTGCACGGTCTATGACGGCTGCAGCTCGCGTAGCACGCACTACAAAGGGAGCGGCAAGCGCGTAGCGCACAGTCTACGAAACAAGCAGATCGTGCGTAGCACGGTCTACGAAGGGTGCGCCGCGCGCGTAGCACGTTCTACAAAGGGAGCGCCAAGCGTGTTGCACGGTCTACAAAAGGTTCAGATTGTGCGCAGAACGGTCTACGAAGGGTGCGCCTCGCGCGTAGCACGTTCTACAAAGGCAGCAGCAAGCTTGTAGCACATCCTACGAAAGGTTCAGATCGTGCGTAGCACGGTCTACGAAGGGTGAGGCCTCGGCGTAGCACGTTCTACAAACGGAGCGGCAAGCACGTAGTATAGGCTACGAAAGGAGCAGATCGTGCGTAGCACGGTCTACGAAGGGTGCGCCTCGCGCGTAGCACGTTCTACAAAGGGAGCGGCAAGCGTGTTGCACGGTCTACGAAAGGTTCAGATTGTGCGCAGAACGGACTACGAAGGGTGCGCCTCGCGCGTAGCACGTTCTACAAAGGCAGCAGCAAGCTTGTAGCACATCCTACGAAAGGTTCAGATCGTGCGTAGCACGGTCTACGAAGGGTGAGGCCTCGGCGTAGCACGTTCTACAAACGGAGCGGCAAGCACGTAGTATAGGCTACGAAAGGAGCAGATCGTGCGTAGCACGGTCTACAAAGGCTGCGGCTGGTGCGTAGCACGTGCCACAAAGGGGGCAGCAAGCGTGAAGCACGGTCTACGAAAGGACCATATTTATAACAGGAAATAATGTTTAGAACCTGAAACACAAATATAAGTAATTCTGTATCCTCTTTAGGTAATTTGATTAATTTAAAAAAAATCCAAATTGAAATTTTATAACTTTGGCAAAGTAATACCTCGTCTGATGTTTATTTAATTTCTATGCACTATGTATGTACCTACATATTGTACGAGTGTACACAGCCGCCCTCGTAAATATTGTATCACTTTAAAAAAACTGACAGTAAATAGAAAAAAAAAACAAGTGCGAGTCGGAATCGCGCACCCAGGGGTCCGTACAAACTTTTTAAAGGACAAACTTAACTTTGCTGTTCGATCCCCAGAAACGGCTATTGCACCAACCGCAAATAATAAGTTTGTAATAGTAAAATCGCTTTTTTATTCATGACCGATCCATAGTCACACTAAATTGCTACACCAGTGTGACTATGGTTAATTTTATTTATCCGTAGTCACACTGGTGTGACCACGGATAATTTTAACCTGATCCGTAGTCACACTGGTGAAATTTAAACTATTCACAGATTTTCGAAAATTGTACAGTTAGCAAGAAAATGGCCATGTTGCACAAAACATTTTTTGATGCCAATCGATTCTGCTTCTAAAACTGATCAAAAAGTTCCATGGAAAAGTCTAGGTTGGAATACTAAAAAGTCATAAATCGCAACGCGATTAACACGAAAAATTATGGATAGTCTCTTAAAACCATTTTCATGTAGCTGCAACGGTTAAGGTAGTTCCCCTTACTCCCCCGTTTACCGTATCCACCCTGTATACTTCATTGACATTATAACTGGCTACTTATGATAAAAACCTCTTATAAAGGTAATTATTTATTATGCTTAGGTTCCAAACTCCAGTATTAGTATAAATATTAAATGAAATAATACCGGTAAGGGGAAGTAAAAAGCAACCCAAATAAAAGACTACGGATAAATAAAATTAACCATAGTTACACTGGTGTAGCAATTTGGTGTGACTATGGATCGGTCATGTTTTTTTTGTTATTAAACTACATATTTACGGTTTTCAGATTTATCCTTTTACATGTACTGTAAGAAATTGCTTTTAGCCAAATTTCCTGATTCTAGGTCAACGGGAACTACCATATAGGTTTTCGAACACACACGGACAGACAGACGGACAAGAGAATGATCTTATAAGGGTTCCTTTTTTTACTTTTTGAGGTACGGAACCATAATGAACGCACGAGTTAGACTCGCGCACCGAGGGTTTACGTAAAAAATTGTAGATATTTTGTATTTAAACTACATAAATCTACGGTTTTCCTTACCATGTCCTGTAAGACAGTGCTTCTTGCCAAATTTCATGATTCTAGGTCAACGAGAAGGAGCCTATGGGTTTCGATTCCCTTATGTGAAATTGCAAACTATGCGACAAAAACGGTCATATCTTTTGACCGTGTTTACTTATAAGTTTGTTTTTTTCACTGCTCCAAAGGGTAGCAGAGTCTTTGATATTAGTTTCAGCTTGATACTACCTCTATGCGTTCCTGGGAAAAAGGGTCTTGACAGACGGACAACAAAGTGATCCTTTAAGGGTTTCGATCTTGCCGCCTGAGGTACGGAATCCTAAAAAGATGTGCAAGTGATATGGTAGTAAATCAACTACCCCCCGAGCCCGGAATGTAAATAAAATTATAAACAACAAGTTTAATTTTATTAAAAAAAAAACAATTAGCTGCCATTTCTTCCTATAACTTAACAATCCATACATCATACACGTATTTACAGAAATTATTAATAAATACTAACTACTTCAAATGTATATTATAACTTTACACACAACAATAAGTATGTATTTTTGATATTGTGAATCATTAAATTTGTACTATAATATGATCTAAGGATATCGTTATACAGGGTGTAAACAACCTCATCACGAAGCCGTCAACCAAGCATTCTGTACATCAAACTAAGTAACTTTACCTACGCAAAAATGATTGCTGCGAAATGACTTATTTTTTTGGCGTGAAAAATCATGTTTTGTGGTAGAACTCAATGTAACGAACTCAAAACATTGTGCATTGGATGGAATGAACAGTACGAGGGTCGTTAAGGTGTTTAAAGTAAAAATCTTACAATAAAAACTTGTATTTAAAAAGAAACTTGTCAAAAAGTTTAATCCCTTAACTTTGACCCCCAATATCTCCGTAACTAGAAGGTTCTCCCAGGTATGATGTAGAACAAAAAAATGATCGCTATGACGAGGAAAATAAGTGCCTTTCGGCTCCGTTAAGAGGTGTTTTACACCTTTTATATACTGTATACTTACATAACACTTATTAATAAACGCGGAGTCAAGTTGTACCAAAGTTAACGAAAAATCTAGGTAAAACCGAAGGTAGGGACGTTTAAGGACATTACACAGACTAAAAGGACCCATATTCCACGTTTATTAATAGTAAGTGCACGTTGTATACTTCAGCATGTACTTATAGTTTACATAACATCACGCCTGTAATCCCCGTAGGGTTAGGTACAGGTGTGCCTCATAATACACCAATTTAAGTCTCATGTAATAGGGGGCAAGCCTATTGCCATGAACCGGGCAGAAATCTAGACTCCGTGGCTGCTCCTAAGATACTGCCGATGAAAAACTCAATAACAATTTAACTTATATTGTCACTTACGGGTATCTTCCGTGATTGTTAATAGACAAGCCCGTAAGTGACAATATAGTTTTTAGTTTTAAACCGTGAAATCTTAAAACAGTGTTTCAGTAACAATTTGCCCAACCCAGGGATTGACCCCAGTACCTCATGCTAAGTCGCAATTGCGAGCAATAGACCAACGAGGCAGTTATATAGTTAAATTACAAATAAAAGTATCCTTTACACACAATATATGTTTGTGATATGTGATTATTCTCAAATCTACATCAAGCTGACAAATATGAGCGTAACATCGTAGCGGGCACTGTCTAGCACAATAGTTAGTAATTTCCACGTTTCCTCGTGTTTTCTGCACTAATTTCCCTCATGCCTTAGTCTAATTGAATACAATTCACATTTAGGTACACATAATATAATTGTTCAGAAAACGATGAAATAAACCATCGTCTAATATCATTCGCTTAATGTTTGATATGCTTGTACGAAAATATTTCTTATACCTATTTATGATATTTATGACAAATCGAATTTAAAATTTTAGAAAACATTTGATATCTTACAAGACTCATAAACAAACCAAGTATTTAGTAAGGTGTCTACAGTATACAGTCAAACTCTTATAACTATTTGTCCTCTAGAAACATGATTCTGATCGGTAAAAGTACAATATTAATGACATAACTTCATACAACTGAATGGGCCTTCGCACACCATATCATCAACTCGACATCATTCTCTGATCACTTGTTCAGAGTCAACAGGGCGGTATATCGACATTAATGAACAAAGTCGACTGTTACTTACTAGAAGATGTCGTAATTGTCGTATCCTCAACGCGTTGTACACTCGTGAACAACGCGTTTCACAATGACGTGTGACGTGTTGCTTGTGAGCCGTCAACGCGGGGCCGACCAGAGGTGGATGCGGTGTACTATTTATTTAGTGGATGTGGGCTGTAGCCAAGACAGGCCGTCACTGCAATAGCGCCGCACCGTCTTGTAAGGTCAAAATACAGGGTGTTAACGGACCATTCACGAATCCGTCAACCAAGCATTCTGTACATCAAACTAAGTAACTTTACGCAAAAAATATTGCTGGGAAACGACTTTTTTTTTTTGGGATGCATAATCACGTTTTACGGTATAACTCAATGTAACGCACTCAAAACATTGTGCTGATGGATGCATTGAGTAATAAACGGGTTATGGATGTATTTAAAGTAAAGTTATGACCTTAAAAACTAGTACTTATAAAAAAAAACTTGTAAAAAAGTTAGAACTTTGACCTCCTATATCTCCGTAACTATAAGATTCCCAGGTATGGTCTAGAATAGAAAAAATATCGCAATGATGGTGAGAACAAGTGCCTTTCTGCTTCTTTAAGGGTCTATTTACACCGTTTATATTTTTAAACTGACACGGTCAGTAACACAACAACAACAACAACATGGTAAATATCCCGTTTCCAGTGTGTTACATATTGGTGTAACAGGGTGATCGATTGTTACGCATCGGTGTAATAGAAGGAAATAGCAAAAACGTTGACTGCACTTGACCCTCATTCAGCGCACCGCAACCTTCGCCGACATGAGGCGCGAGTGCGACTCAGCAAATGCGTCACTAATAATGCCACCCTAATTTCGCAAGTTTTTATGCATCCGCATAGTTAATCATCTCACAGAAATATTCATTCTTGGTACAAACATCGACCAATTATGACCTCTTTATAATGTAGTCCATAATGTAATTCTTTTATAATTAAATTATTTTAAGCAAATTGGCTTTCTCTGCATCCTCCGGCTCCAACCTACATAATTAGTGTTAATGACAATATAATTATTTTGTTTTGTAAAATTAAATAATCGCATCAACGTATGTTTTAAAAGCTCTTTGCTTGAATCAAAAGAACCATCGTCCGTAAGCACTTTTAATCCCTGACCGTAAGTGGTAGAGTGGCAAAAATGACACAAAAGTGCCAAACACTTTACACGACTGCCCTTAATTGTTGATGTATGTAGCTATTGTGTTTTTATTTATTATTTTAACATTTTACTCTGAGTCAATCTTTAAGGTAGCCGATTGCCACATTAACATTGCAATCGAAAAGTTTAGGTACTTAGTTAGGTAACTATCGATAGGCATCGATGGCCCATATTTGTTACTTATCTATAGGGATACAGGTATCGCGCAGGTTCTTCAATCTGCCTATATCAGAAAAGAACAAATTCAAAAAAACGACGAAGCGTTTCGAGAAAACGTAGTTTCGCTTCGCTTGGCTCGTCTTGGCGGATTAACAAGGACGAGGAGTTGATATCTGAACGTCAGGTAGAGTCGTATAGATATACAGGGTTAGTTAAATTCAATGACCGACCAAATTTACAGAGATGGTTTAGAATCGATAATATTTACGATATAATGAAAAAAAAAACATATTTTTTTTAAATACAATTTCATTCCTGTCCACCACTAAAACGCGAACGTGTGGATATTTCAACAGCACAGTTGAGTTCAACAACCTAGATAGGTAGCAGTTAGCACACACATAAATTTGGCAGTGCATGCACGCACACAAGTGCATTGATTCCCACTAGGTTTATGATTTAGGAAATTTTTAGGACATTTTCAAATTAATGCTATTATTTTTTTTTATATTTTTCGACAATAATATTTAAAATGCACTTTTGGTTTGATATCTAGATCTTAATTTTAAATTTTGGCTGGGCATTGAAAACTAACCCTGTATAAGGAGTGGAAGGGACCCCGACGCGAAAGCGGTCACCATGCATTCAGTAGGGTCAAGTGGGGGACAGTGTAACATAAGGAATATCTTTGTCCATGTCTTATCTATGGTCTGTTTTGACGTGTTTTATTAGGTCCATGCGCCGCCATCGTAAACAGCTGTCATCAGATGTCAAATTGCCGGGTAAACGTGTTTGAATTTGTGTCTTTTGTGGAAAAAATGTGTAAAATTTAACTAGTGAAGTTTTATTCTTGTTGGAAAACTATTAATTACTGGTGAGTAAATACATGTTACTTCTATCTTCAATTAAGAAGTTTATTGGTATTTCTAATCTATAAAGTTTGACAAATGTTTGGAATAGTAAGATATGGGGTACAGTGTAACGGTATACAGTGTAACATGTTATAGTGTGCCACAATTGTTTTTTTTTTTATTCGGGTTTTAGGTGTTTTATATCGATGTTGGTGCGAAATGGGATAAAAAAGACAGAAATTGACTTACACGATGCTAATGATATGGAATAAGCAAAAGAAGAGTTGGTTGAAAAGGGAATACCCTTGAGAAAAGCAGCCGAGAGAAAAAAAAATAATCTACGCTAAGAAAAGATACCTACGAAATATGTAACATCATTGAGGTTAAACGTTTATTATTTTTTTATATTTTATTTTGTTTGATGAATGTTTAGTCTATTGTTATAGTGTGCCCCTATGGCTGTTAAACTGTACCCCGTCCCTGGGGCACAGTATAACAAATTTATGATCTCACAAAACAAAAAAAAAGTAATTTCTAAGCATAATTTTGATATTATTTTAAGTCGAATATGAAAGTTAATGACTGCTGATTTTATAATAAATAATAAGAAGAGAATATAACAAACAGTTTTTTTTTCAAAAAATGCATAAAAATGTCTTTTTGGTTACACTGTCGCCCTCTTGACCCTACATCATTCTGAGCACTACACAGAAATTAGTCACCGGTTATTAAAAAAAAATCTGCTGTTTGCTACAAAAGTGCAATACCTACAGCTACACGTTCAAAATGTATGTATCATATTTCTGTGTGGCTTAGAATTAGTCAGAATGAAGTAGGTACTATCGAGGACACTCCCACCTGATCACCACTAAGCTAATTTTTGCTTGCACTTACAACATAGAAACGCTCTCTAGCCTCGCCCCGTTGACTTTGTATAGAAATAATGAATGAAAAGATACTGATCGGCCGAGCGCACTGACGACGCACGCAAACAAGAGTTATTGTTATTTAGCGCGCCAAAGTTGACGCTTTCCCAATAGGCCTAAATTTTAAGTGGGCGTGGCTCGGCGCCTCCGCATGATTTAAGCGAAAAAAATTAAATGATCAGGCGGAAAAGATCACGACTGTACCTAGGTACTGAACACATGGTAACCGTTTCCGCTTCGGTGACCCTCCACCACGTATTTATGTGTCATTGTTAGTTTTGTAATAGTTAAGTACATATGTACATTAAACTAATATTGAACAAGGGAAGCTTTTAAAATCTTGTGAAAATTATGTACTTATACAAATAATGCAGGCGACGCGGCAGACCTCGTAGAAGATGGCGGGACCAGTGGTCCACATTAGCCCTGGATAGAAACAACTGGGAGTCATGGGGAGAGGCCTTTGCCCAGCAGTGGGATGACGCAGGCTAACAGTATCAGTACATTTAATGTCTAATAATTCGATGTTCTAGTGTGGGTACTATAATTGTCTAAAAGTATATAGGTATCTATGTCACGTTCTAGTTAAACGATATTCTTCGATATTAATTCCATCATTATTTTCCAGATGAACTATGAACTATTATATTTGTTCTCATACAGCTACGATACCTATCTAGTCTAATAACATTTTGAAGAATCAACTCTTCGTAATATCACAGCTTTTTAACATGATCTGGATTGCGATCAAATTGCTAGAACTACCGACAATAGCAATACAATTTAAGTTGGTAGTGGTGCACGCAGTGGCCTTGCTTGCCGTACAGGTTGAGGCGGCTGATGGTTCCGGCCAGGCTCCACACGTCGCCGCGCTGGCGCAGCGTGCCCTCGAACACGCCGGCGCCCGGCGCGGTGCGCACCACCGCCATGAACTCGCGCCACCCCACCTCCCCATCCCGCGGCACCCCCACCATCATCTCTGTCACATCCAGCACTTCAGCCAGTTTTAATTCAGCACATTGCTGGTGGTCCTTCAAATATTCATTGATATGCTTCACTAGTTGTTTGGCTGCGTCGCGAGCGTCAAAACTCTTTGGTGGTATTTTTATACCTTTGTGACAAGTACACCAATGGTCGTCGATGTCCGCCATCTTACAAGTTCGATTACTCGGTATCGGCAGAAACAGACTAATACTTCTACTTTGAGTGTATTCAGGCGATTCCATTCGTTGTTTTATATTTTTATTATCGATTACTTGCAAATCGATCAAATCGGACAATGTCGCATACATGTCGAAAGGTGTAGTCAGACGTTTGCTGTTCTCTAGCAAATTATCGTACGCTAAATTGTAACTTTCTTGAAATGATGGCGGCAGCAGTATATGGACAAAAGGTAGACGTTCTTCTAATCGGCCTTGTTTAGTACGTCTTATTGCACCCCACCTTATTCCATGATCACTTAATAGTATTAGAACAGTTTTATCCAAATAATGTCTATCAAGTGTTTTCAAAAATGTTTCGTAACTGTCGTCCATTGCCATCGGGTACGTTAGATGATCATGACTCATTGTCACCTCCCAGAAAAACCCAAAAAGTTTGGAAGATTGTAAAGTTGTCGTTAAATCTTGAATATAGTCCAGAAGTACCTTGTAAAAGTATTTGTTGCCCATACAGATATATGAGTTAAAGTCAATAGTATTACCCACGTTCACTTCTGCTTCGTGCATAAACGTTCTAATGTAGTAGTCAGTTGGTAGCTTGATAAAGCCGGATTTAAAAAAATTAAAAGTACCCAGTTTTGCACTATCTTCGCCCATAGCTGTATAAAACCCAGCTTGTCTAAACCAATGCCAGATAAAAGGACAATTATCAAAATTTGCATCATCATTCGGCCAACAAGTTTTCTTCATTTCGGTGTCTTTGATCCCGAGCAGCATAGGAATTAAGTTAGGAAAAGTATTGTCACCCACTTTGTTGTAACCTAGTAATTCAATAGCACCCTTCTCTTTAAGGTAAGCCACAGTTTTTGGCATGGTTCTATAAAAATTTAACCTTGAAATGGCATCAATACCCATCACAATCACATTGTAAGATGTTTTGTTGGATTTAATTTTCGGTCTTTTGCTAAGTATTGTTTTCTTGCGTGCAAATAGATAGTACTGTTGGTGGACCTGTTTTTTATTATATTCGCAGGTGACCTTCACAAATTCATTCTTTACTTTTATATGCTTAGAGAAATTCTGACAATCTTCGTAGTGTACTCTGTCATCTGCATGAGCCGAATAAACATTTTGGACCGACTTCGGTCTGTTAAATGGTTGGTAACAACAGGAGATATTTCCATCTTTGGGAATATTATTGTATTGGAAAAGTCCAGGGTCAATCCAAATGTATGTTTTATTATATTTTAGGAGAGAATTGTCGGCATCGGGACAACCTTTTAAGTGTTTTGGAGGTATATTGAACAGTTTTACAGTTTCGTCTAAGGCGATCAAACTGGGTATCGTACAACCTTCTGTTTTGATGGTGAAACTTGGTTCGGCATGATATTCGTAATGTTGGTAACCTAAGGGCTGTTCATTGTTGACGAGAAATATCTCTGTGCGATTGGAGATGGAAATTATAATGAAACTGCTGCCGAACACCATTGCGAGTAGAAAGAGATATCTTAACCGCACCGACACCGAGTTAAGCCTAACGCTGCTCTTCACCTGATGGGCCATGCTGAAAACAAAAATGTGATTATTCCGTACATATGTAAATGTTACAATCCTAGACATTACATGTATATTAAGAAGTATACTAATCGTTTTAACTCAGTAATTTATCAACGCAGAGCAAAACGATAGCTTGATAATAATATGGACAGTTTTTTTTGTTCTACGTTTTTTTTTAAATTAGTAGTGTAGGATGCAGTGACGTTAATTTTTTTATTTTTTTATTATAAAATAATTGATTAGCATGTGGTTTTAACTACTAACACTAGAATTGTAAGTCTTACTAATACTAACATCCCATAAACTTTAAATATCTGAAATATTTTTTATTTTTAACCGGCGAAAATAAAGGAGGAGGTTCTCAATTCGATTCAATTCGGTATACTTTTTTTATTTGTTTCTTAACAAATTCCATACATTTTTAAATATCCAGAGAAAGGAACCTCCAAACAATACGAGCCGTGTCCAGGAGTGGCCGCTTTCTGAATCAAGCCCTCCATGACCTAGCTACGTAACGAGAGTCCCCTCGGCCCTCAGGTATTGGTCGAGGCTCTTGGCAATTAAGCCATTGGCTGATAATACGTCTAGGCTTTCATTTATCAGCACAATGATAGCTGAGTCCACATCCCACATGTCGCCAACATCAATGAATGTTAAACATAATGTTATTTTATTTATTAATGTTTTAACCTACTCCTATTTACCTCCTTTGTAAACATATTGTAAGTTTTTCAAAACAAGACCCATTTAGGTCGTTTTGTTAGTGTTTAAGACAAGATATCTCAGCGTTTTTAAATAAGTAAAAAAATACATGAAAAAAGAATAGGTAAGTAGGTATGTTGTGAAGTTGTTTTTAGACTTTTAAACGTGAAACACAAATGGATAACGATCATTCTTTTAAGACACAAATATAAACATGACTGGACCGGCAGTCTCGACAGAGTTAACGACAAAATCGCTAACTTTCGATTGCTAATTACTAACGAATAAATTCGCTTGCAGTGATAATGCTTGCGAGTCTCGACCTACATCCAAGATGCGTTTCTCGCAAGCATCATCATTGTAACCGAATTTATTCGTTAGTAATTAGCAATCAAAAGTTAGCGATTTTGTCGTTATCTCTGTCGTCAGTTTCACTGCACTAAGTTGACGAAAGAGAGCAGCAAAATATTATCTTATCATTTAAATTTAGATAATTAACTTCCGAATGTCGATATTGTTTTGTAGAACTATACTGTAACATTACTGAACGAGTTCCAGTTGAAAGTATTGACTTACCTTGGAAGAAGTTGACTTAACGTTGAATAAACACGAACTGACAAAAACATTGGGAACTGAAGTTACAATAACACAGGAAGTTCAATGGGCTAGTCATTTTTAATTTAATAAATATTTACTTTCGCACTGTCTGAACCGAATATGTTTTAGCATTAAGTTTCAGTAGGGCCTGTATAGGTAAGTACATGTTTCATTAGATTGTGATTGAGGAATAAAGTGGCCGCGTGTGTAATACTGGAGACGATCGTGACGGGTCCCGGGGATCTGTTGTGCCCGGATTCAATACAGACTGAAAATTTCTCAGTATGAAGTTCGTCCTAATGGTTGCCTTATGAAACATGTAAGCAAGACAGCACTAGTTAGCCGAGTATCGCACAGGGATCGCGGCGGAGGCTGCGCGCATGCGCCCTCGGGGGTGGTTGAGTTTTGCGACCCTTGACAGTTCAGCTACACTCGCTGTGGCGCTACCTATGTGTGTAGATCAAAAAAGAATGTATTAAGTAGGTACTACTCACACACGACATACAGTGCAATTCAAAAATGGATGGTTGGATGTTTCACTCTAAAATAACTGAACGGAATTGGGTGAAATTTGGAACACAGATAGATTTACAACCTGGATTAAGACATTGACCATTTAGTTAAACACTGGGCAACAAGTCTTCGATTGTTTCCTAGTATTAGGTATTTTGAAGAATTCGTGTCGGCTTGTCATTTGTAAATGTTGACAGTTCTCATCCAGTAAATAGGTTTTAGAGGTCAGAAAGGCAGTCACTCCATTGTAAAATGCAGGATTCTTCAGTTACATTGGAAGCCATCCCTAACCTAGTTGGGAAAAGGTAAGTTAGACGACGATGGCCTCTAGCATAGCAAATCTACTTAGTTTTAGTTTTAGAGGTTTTGCAAACGGCATAGTGCCTTCTTGTGTTAGTAATTCCCTGGTTAAACGCCTAGATATTATCTCTATGTTGTCGAAGGACGGTCAGAAGAATGTACAGTTGTCTAACAGTTAGTACAACAGTTTCCTAATATAATTTCCGAGTAGCAAAGAGTCTACGTTTAAAGAAGGCAACCTTTTAAATCAGCCTTTTTTGAGCTCGCGCTAGATCCAACAATTTTGTTTTATCAGTGCCACCCCATGTAGTAGTACAGTAGGCCACAATAGATGATAAGTGTCTTCCTATCTGCTACGTGTCTGAGTTGTTTAGAAATGTACGTAAGTTTACGCACTTTCTGGGCGGCGACGTTATGAATGTGTTCTCCGAATGAAAGACTATTGTTAATAGTAACGCCGTAATGTAGGTATAGATTTTACTGATTTGATTTGCGGACAATTACTGGAACGGAACATTGGTTAGCAAATATTTGGTATACGTTTTGTGAAGTCAATGCTGGGTTACGAGCGGAGAATTTTATTGCATGAATTTGGTCTTTTCCGCATTCAATGTCAGTGAAATTGCAGCCATCCCGTGGCAGATAGTGTTCAACCCAGCCTGAGTTTTAGCATAAACCAGGTGCCACCTACAAAAATATTAGTCTTGGATTTGAGACAGAGCTCATTTATATGTAATACATAAAAGTAAGGTGGGTCCAAGAATACTCCCTTGCCAACTCCAAACGTCATTTTGGGATCATTACTAGTGAGTCACCGATACTTACACACTGAGATCTTCCCGATACATAATCAGCGAAAGATCAAGCCGTTTCCCCCGAATTCCCATGCTGTTTAGCTTGTTTAAAAGGTTGATGGACACAAAGAATGTATATTTCTATGTATTTTTTATCTAAAATCAAATTGTGGAGGCCCCGGGGCTAGCAACAGCGTTGTGAACGAGCCTCCATAGTGCTTAATACATGACTGTCGACCGGGTCGGGAATAGCTCTTACAACAGGTAATACAAAAATACATTTACAAAGCATATTATCTTTATACCGAGACTCATTTACAATAACAAAATGTTTTAATAAGAGGATGTTTGACACAAAAACTCCGCAAATCGAGGGCATTCAGTCGTTCTATGTGATCCACAATGCTCCAATCTTTATTGTAATAGCGTAAAATTGTGTCAAAAATCCCGCCTCCAGGTGCCATTCTCACTACCACATTATAGATACGAAATTCGGTATGTATATTGTACAAGGGCACCATTTCCTTAACTGTAATAATTTCGTCCACTATGAGTTTTAAGCATTTTGGGTATGGCTTCAGTATCTCATTTGTCTGATGGTTTATGAATTGAACAGCTTCTGCAATTATTCGGCTTCCAGATGATACTGTAACATCAGTATGGCAATCACACCATGTGTTATTTATGCCTGCCATTTTACAGGTTCTGTTTAGGGGATTTTTTTGGAACAGGCTGATACCTCTATCATGCGTGTAAAATTTCATGCTCCTTCTTAATATTTTTTCTTTAGATAAGGCAGTCATATCAATAAGATTTAATAGTGTTTCGTGCATGTCAAAGGGAGTCGTAAGGCGTCCCACATTCCACTTTAAATTCTGATAAGCTAATCTATATTGTTTCATAAATGAAGGTGGCATTAAAATAAAGACGAATGGTAGTCTCCGTTCTTTAATATCTCCAATATCAATTCCATGATCACTCATTAAGATCAATATTGTTTTATTTAAATAGCCAGTAAACAACCAGTTCTTGATTAACCTAACATATGCATTATCCATATTTATAGGACTATTTAAGTGGTCATGACTCATAGATTTTTCCCAAAAAACGCCGAACAACTTACCGTTTTTCAGAGATGTAGTGATATCGTAAACGTAATCAAGTAGAACTTCTGAATAGTACTTGTCTCCCATACATTTAATTATTGAGTTCTTATTTGTTGTTATGTCCAAGGATTCAGACTCGTGGATAAATGGGTGTGCATAGTAATCTGTAGGGCTATCTCTAAAACCGGTGTTTGCTCGATTAAACATACTAAATCTGGAAGTATCTTCCACCAGTGCCGTGTAATATCCCACGTCTTTAAACTTTTGCCAAATAAAGGGGCATCTGTCCAACGTAGACCGTTTATCCGTCAAACAAGTGGTTTTCAGTTCCCAGTTGTTCTTGCCAACTAGGACAGCCATCATATTCTGGAAAGTGTTGGCTGCTACTGTGTTGTAGCCTTTCAATTCCACCGCGTTGTATTTTTTCAGCAGCGTTACAGTATTATGCATGGTACGGTGAAACCTTTGCCTTGACATAGATCCTATTCCCATTATAATTACGTTGTACCTGGATCGGTAAGTAGGTATGTTAAACGGTTTATCTTTAACTATAGTAAATGATTTTGTTGGCGTAAATATAAAATATTGTTTATACACAGTTCGTTTAGAGTAACGACAAGTCACTTTTACAAACTCATCTTTCACTTCTATGAAGTTATTAAAGTTTATGCAACCGTAATAATGGATGGCGGGGATGTTATTGTCAACTACTTCGTGAGGTAGTTCTCGAGCAGGTGGTCGGTAAAAGGACTGATAGCAACACACCACGTTCGAATTGTTTGTCATGTTATAATGTTGATAATTATGTTTTATAATCCATATGTGTGTTTGGTTGCTTCCCAGCAAACGTGTATTATAATTAGCACAAAATTTCGTTAGCTTTTTAGATTTTGATGATATCTTATTCAACGAATTCTGAATATTGAAGGACGGAATAATACAGCCCACAGTCTTGATATTGTAAGTTTCATCGCTATACGGACTTTCAAAAGAATCAAAATGAAAATTTTTAGGGTCTTCAAATTGTTGAGCTCCACGCGGGATAGCGCACCAAGCCAGTCTTCCAAATACAATAACTTTTATTAAAACAAGGATAATTGCTCCTCTCTTCCTTCCTTCTGCTACGCATTGATGAATCATAGCGATCTCGACAGTAAATAAGTACAAGTATTGTCAATGTTTAAATAACATTTGAAACTGTCGCAAAACGTGATAACGATGACAACGATGTGGATTTTAAAGGAATAAAATATACAGCAATATCACGATTATTATAAACACTTTAAACTAATAATGTCGGATGTTCAATTTCAAGTCATTGATTACGAGCACACTAAGCGTGAAAGCTTGTGATATAATTATGTACCTATATTATCTGATGAAGAATAAGATTCTATGATAAGTTAGATTAAAATAGCTAGTCTGTCTATTTTGCCAAACTTATTAGTAGTGCACCTACAACCACGAGTTCCACTCAACTAATGAAAATGTAAACCAGTAGCTACTTACTCCTCAGCAACAAATAAAGTTTTGTTGTGTGATTAAGTTACACACAGATGGATGGACGTGTATCACTTACTAACCTGTATATTATTTAAGGAAAACTCTTGTAAAGTGTGGGAGGTATCAGCGTGCGCGGCTCGGCGACGGCTTTATAACTGTTATCAAACAAAAAAACTGTTAATTGCAATTTTAATGGCTTGTTAGTATACACAGCTGTAACAGTCCCATACGATCGTTTGTTAAATTAACACAAACACTCTTACATGCTATTGATTGCATTGGAAATATAGGTACTGCGCCTAAAACAAAAGTTGTTTGTGTTATACCCACTAAGCAGTGTTTGTACTGATAAGCTGCAGTTCGTGCTCCCTTCGAGAACACGAAAGCATTGGAACTACTTTGACCTGGTATGGTGGTGGAGTATTCAAGTAGTAATAAATAATTAGATACTTCTTTCTTTCTTTATCGTGTGGTTAGTGTCTAACCTGGTGCCAGAGTTTTTATGCCGCCAATGGGCCTCTGACTTGGCTTTACATGCCGTCGAGAAATATCTCTTTTAGGTATCAGCATACCTAAAAGATTTCCTCACAATGTTTTCCTTCACCGAAGCAAGTGATAATTATACAATACGCACTTGAATATGAGAAATCAGAGGTGCGTGTCTTGGATAAATACTGTTTTTAACCAAAATTAATATTACTCATATCAAGGATAGAATTATTAATAGAATTAGTTTGTTTGCTACACTCTAAGTATATAATACCTGACGTGCAGTTCCATGAACCTAAAAGGGTACCTAAACCTAAACTGCACTTAAGGGATCGATGTCGGGCTTTAAACAAATCTAAGCTAAGCTAGGGGAACGGAAGCGGTTGGTAGAGCGGGGATCATCTACCGTCCGCTTGATCCGTCTGTGGATGGGTGGCGATGTCCCCCACGTCGCCGAAGGAGCTAGGTAGCTGAGGCGCAGGGCCACCGCTATAAGGGTTGTAAAATCAATCAATATATTCAGTCATATCAATCGTACTTTCCCATTTAGGGCCCGTTTCAAATGCCCGCGTGGGCAGAGGTTACTTGTCAAATTATAGGGAAAATACCTTAGCGCGGTTGATGCTAACATGTGGGGAACATCACTACGAATGAGTAGTGGAAATTCATAAATTTTCTCAGCTGAAGACGTTTCCGTTAAATTACTTATAGTGTTCATGGGTTTCTCTAACCGTGCAGTTTTCACGTTTATACTCGTAATATGTCAAGTGTAAAATATATTTGTATTTATTTAGGTATGTTATTTTCTCCATCTTACGACTATCTTTACAGGGTTACCTAATGCGATAGTGTACACAATAACAATATTAATTTTCGTAACTAATCACAAACAATGCTTTTTTGTGTGAACTCACTCGGAGAACAATGGAATAAATCAACGTCCATGAGATTGAGAGTGCGGGGTGCACGTAAATTCTTACGAAGAAGACCCGGTAGACTGGACGGTATTATTTCTGACTCAGCATTGAGTATCTTTATGATGGCCAGGTCGTTTAAAGGTTTAACTAATGTGAACTCACACATTCATCAAAGGTCATTTTGATTTTTGTTAACAAGTAAGTAATTAACTATAGGTTTATTATGTACAGTCAAGGATTATAAATGATGAGCCACTTGCCACCATTCGTATTTTAGCCGTGTAAAGTAAATCGCGTTTAGTCGGTCGTATTCGTACATTTAGTACAGTACAGAGTGACCACTCAAAGTCGACCAATGGGGGCTATCGCGTGTGAATTTGCCACTAGAGGCGCTTGTGTAGACTAAGGTCTTCCAAAATGTCAGATATCATAGAGTATTCGCGCGTTGCGTGCTTTTTTATCACGTATTATACTCACTATTGAATTCTAGATTGAGCCATTCCTGATTAATTATGACTTAAAGATTTTAAGTAGCAACTTAGGATCTTATTTGTTAGTACTTGGAAATAGAATGATTTTTAAATATTTCATGCTTGCTAATTTTAGGAAGAATATTGTAAATATGTATCTAAAGCTTACACTATGTTGTTTTACGTAATAAAATGAACTTTTTATGAAGTTATTGGTACTATAAAGTATTAAATAGAATTATTGACAGGACCTTACTCGACAGTGCGCCATATGGCGAGCTCAAAAACGATAGCCCTCATTGCAGGTTTGCTGGTGTAGAAACCGTAACCAAGCGACAATAGGCATGACGACAGTATCAAAAAATTGCAAATCTATTTAGTCCGTCAGTTAGACTCATCATCATCATCAGCCTATTAATGTTCCCACTGCTGGGACACAGGCCTCCTCTCTATGAGAGGGACTCAGTTAGACTATTGGAAATTAATGGACACGTATTTTTTGTTTTTGTAAATCAATGAATATTGACAAAGATAAAACGCATCAAAACTCGGGAGTGGGGGCTCGTGACGTCAGAACTAGGTAAAAATTATACCTAGGCGTGACGTATTGAGATTTTTAAAAGCGTCATATCTTCGTCAATTTTGGTTTACGTAACAAAAGAAAAAACACGGGTCAAATATTTTTTGATAATCTAACTGACGGACTAATTAGTTTTTTTTTTGTCGTATCGCCTATTGTTTTAGCGTAGCCATAGTAACGTTGGAGTACGGAGACATTATGATTGGTATAATTTCGACATCGAAAACCCGTACCCACGATTTTATCTGAACGCAAAGCGTCCAAGATGACGTTCATGATAATTATGATTATGATTACTTTTGCATATTTAGTAAACACACATGCCTCCATCTTGCAAGAATTACGAATTTCATTTACTATTTCTGTAAAGAGTTTGTTTTAGCTATTATAAATGTCTTGAAATGCTCTAAGCTAAAAAAGTAGTCAACCTTTGAAAAATAGTTTTATTTCGTTTATCAATCAATATTGTTGGACAGACTGTTTATTTCATCTTGCAGTCGTAATTGCATAGAGGTAACCAATCTAGTGCCAATATCAGTCCCTCGCATATTTTCCCATACTTCTTGGCAATGTTGAGCCAGATCTTTTCTTCGTTTATTGCGGTGATCCCATCGCTGCACCATTAAACCCCACAGTTCATGGGATTCAGGTTCGGGAATTTAGGTGGCCATGGAATTACCGTTATGTCTGGATGTGGATCAAACCAGGTGCAGACAATCCTTGCACGATGTATAGCACAATTATCGTGAAAAAATGAATATTTTCCATTTCGTGCTGTGGATACGAAATTCTTTCAGAGGGAAGCAAATTATCTTCCAAAATGCTGATTGAAATGAGAGTTCACGGCAAAGACATTCAAATATTTACGAGCGATAGACGGGACAAGACGAAGAAAATTGTAATCCAACACTTGTTACTACTTAGTAACAAGTCGCTCTGTCTAATAACCGCTTGTCAGGTAACATTCGTGTGTCAAAATCTTAAATGTTCGGGATCAAAATTTTTGTATGAAATTATTCCCAATGCCCGCTCTATGAATCTTTTAAATCTCTTTGGTTCACGGCATTGTAAGAGGCGGTAGTTAAACCAGCTCTTCTACACCTTCCGACCTCATCCCCACGCCGCGCACGAATGCGCAGACCCTGCTGATGCAATGTTAAAATTATACTGTGGCGAATTTCCTCAGAAACTGCAGCTGGCATTATCGCGTAAATAACCACGGCTACGATTAACCAAAATTCGATATTATCGTCTGTGATATCTACATTTCAACTGTCACTGTCTTGTGATAGATTTTCAGAAATAACGAGTATTTCTAATGAGCTCTCATTCAAAAGAGGTCAGTATCAAATAGGTTGGATTAACTTAAGCAACATTGTATGGATTTATAATCGACAACTTATAAAGTCATTTTGAACTCTATGGATAAGACTATTTCCGATTATTATTAATTTGTCATCTTGTTTCCGAGCATTCGGTTTGAGTTCGTGTTTAATCGTGTAATTTCGTGAATGTATTAAACTGCAAAATTGGAAATCTTGAAAGTGGCTTATCAATTATAGTCCGTGACTGTACCTGTCTTGATAGGTGAAAGAATTTGAAATTCCACGAAGGTTTAAAAGACTTTGCTGATGTATGTATGTATGTACCATCTACAAGTACAAAATTCAACTAGCAACTTTGTAAGGTCGCAATAATTAAAATTCTAAGTTTTGTCGAGAGGGGTGACCGGACGTCCAGTACGCATGCGCGAAAGAACCGGTAATGGCAACGCATGTCGAGGCTCCTGTACTTTGAGTAATAAACTAGGTAGTTTAATTCACGATTCATGTAAACAGTTTCCTTGACCATCTGCCGTATAAGAGATATGAATGAGGACCACTTCGTTTTCCCTCGAGGTAAGCATATATTTCTTTGGAGACAAGGTTAACTCCGATGCTCGAAAATCGATAGTTAAATAACACAAGCATAACCTTATTCTCATTGCGATTAAAACTATTTAGCGTGTAACGTCGTGTATATTCATTCAGTGAAATTGTGTATCAAATTGTGTTTCGGTCAGTGTTCATTAGGATAAATAAGTATTAATTTGTGAAGTTTCAAAGGAGTTTTGCACTAAAGTGATTCTCGGAATGTCAGGGTGAAAGTAGGAATTCAGGAACCGTCACTGGGTCATACTCGTTTCATTTACGTCACAACCCCTTCAAGAAACCCAGCAAGTAATCTTAACGTTTTGTGTTTAACAGAATTATTCTTATCAAACGTATTTGAAGATGATCTCAAAATGATACAGGCACAGGGTATACCTGACCTAATTTCACAGTAAGAGATGTTGGTTTGGAATGCCTGTACTGGCAATATGGGAATGGGAACTCACTTAGTTTGTAAAATATTCCGCATGCGGTACGTTGCAACTTTAGAACTTGCAAGCGGGAACTACATCGTCAGAAAACCACTTTTTTATTTTATTTATGTACTAGCTGGTGCCCGCGACTTCGTTCGCGTAGAATTTTTTATGTGTGTGAAAAAAAATTGCCTACGACCTATTCTCAGACCTATCAAAAATCAGTCAAGCAGTTTCGGAGGGTGTCGGAGGAGTTCAATAACAAACACTGTGACACGAGATTTTTATATATTACCTAAATTTAAACTTTAAGTACATTAGTGGTACATAGGCGGACTTATTTTCTGCAAGAAAATTGTTCCGTGGTGACCTGACCTAACATAATGGTTATGTTTCATACTAATCATACACGGTGTAAACAACCTCATCACGAAGCCTCATCACCAAGCATTCTGTACATCAAACTAAGTAACTTTACGCAAAAATATTGCTGGCAAACGACTTATTTTTGGGGTGAAAAATCATGTTTTGTGGTAGAACTCAATGTAACGCACATTGTGCTGATGGATGGATTCAAAAGTTCGAATATCGTAGAGTTGTTTAAAGTAAAAACCTTACAATAAAAACTTGTATTAAAAAAAACTTGTCAAAAAGTTGGAACTTTGACCCCCAATATCTCCGTAACTAGAAGGTTCCCAGGTATGGTGTAGAACAAAAACATGATCGCAATGACGGGGAGAACAAGTGCGTTTCGGCTTCGCTAAGAGGTGTTTTACACCCTTTATTATTGCAAGAGAGAGAGGCTAGCGTCGCGTACCATCAGGTGAGAATGTGAGATCGGCGGGTGAGATAGTGGTCTAACGTGAGCTTATCAATAATACATACATATAAAGTAAGCACAAAATACAGAACTTCATCAGCTCCTCCAGATCCTCACATTCTCCTTTCGCCTCGTTCACTTTCAAACATCTGATCATACACGCAAGTATAATAGCAAACAAATGTTAAATGCTGCTCCTTTTTGGTAAATGTGATGAAATGCGACGCGGTCTATGTTGCGAGACTCCAGAGTAGTCCAAAGTCTCGCACAATAGACCATTTTTTTAATAAATAAAATAAATTATGTTTTATTTCAGGCAAAATAGCCATATAAGTACAACAAAAAAATTAAATTGAGACAAATAAAATAGTAAAAAAAGTAAAGAAATCTTTAAAAAAAAAATAAAAATATCATTCAAGTCATTATTATATAACAATAGTACCAATAGTATTTGTATAGTGTTAAAGTAACTATAGTATTTGTGTTGCATCAGTAGACTGAGTTTTAAAATAATTTGTTTTGTTCGCAGGTCCTGGCCTTACTCTTCCTCACGCTGATCCCTTGGCCGGGGCCCTCAGTCTTCAAGATAACCTGCTCTCGTGACAACTCCAAAATAGTAAGAAAAGTTATAGAAAACAAATGGCTCCCAGTATTGGAGAGGTTTCAGGTAAGCTACATGTTTTCAATAATCATTCGAACATCTTATAAGTACTTTTTTATTCTTTTAGGGCCAAATATTAGTGCGTAGAAATTTACTTATATTTGTTGTTTAATTCGACTACAGGAGCTAAATTAGCAACTCTATTTGTGGTGGTTCAAACTTCGTTTGAAATACTGTTAGAATAAAGTTCTAATCAGCTTGCACTACAAAGTGATTGTTACGTCAGTCACTGCGGGCCGAATAGAGCGAAATGAGTGATTTTATGCGATTTACAAAAAATCTATTGGACTAAAGAAATAAAACACTCATGCTAATATGTTGCTTGAAGTATTATTTGCCAAAAAATCAGAATGATCGCATGTATTTTAGTATGGTTTTTACTCGTTAAAAGATTTTTTTAGAGATTAGATCGTGATTTTTTTTTATCGAGTAAAATTAGTTGTATTATTTTTTCAAAACACTATCATACTAGCATATATCCTGAAGAATATCATATATTTTTCTGGTTTTGTTTATTGCAGTGAATCATATGCTTTTTTGCATTATAAAACTCGTGTTTAGCTCCTGTAGTCCCCTTAAATAGAACATGTAAGCTAGATGTTTGGGTTGCATGTGGAGTTTCACAAGGTAGGATTCATTTGCAGATTCTCTTCTTGACTTTAAACGGCAATTTAATTTTGTTGACGCTACTTACTATACATAAACTGACGCCTTTTTCTCATGAGGGTAGGCAGAAATTACTGAAACTGGCAGTAGTTTCACTAGTTTCAGTAATGTCTACTCTCTGCTATGATCTTTAGATAGCTAGGTACTCCTTTTGCTTCGTCCTCGTGTGATACACATAAACTAGTGACATTGGGTCACATTCATTTAAAACTGTAGGTAATAATTAAACAAATTGAATGAACTTCTGATCTATCTACACTAATATAAAGAGGAAAGATTTGTATTTTGTGTGTGTGTGTATGTTTGTAATGAATAAACACAAAAACTACTACACTGATTTAAAAAAATCTTTCACCATTTAAAAGCTACATTCACCCTGAGTACGAGTAACATAGGCTTTATTTTATCCCCGTACTCCCACGGGAACGGAAACTACGCGGGTGAAACCGCGTGACGTCCGCTAGTTTTAAATAAAAATGTTTTTTTCTTGGTTAACCTACCTGGAAGAAGTCATTCACACCTGACATAGGTATCGGTATTCTACTCGTAATCTTAACCCTAAAGGGTTTTACTGTTTCCGTCAAGTTAAACCAATAAAGAAATCATTAGTAGGTACCTCCTTTATTTATTATTGCACTGTTTGCACATAAGTCTTTTTAATTATTGAGTTCTACGTAGGTATACGGTCTCACATACCTTCCTGTATTGTATTGTTATCTATTAAATAGATACAATACAGTACAGTTTAAAAAAAATAGATTTTATTTCCACAGATAATATTGACACAAAAAAAAACAAAGACACACACACAAAACTCACACTTACCATCAGGTAAAATTGATGCGATTCTGTTCCAAGTACTGTTTGACAGCTACTGATTCCACCGGATCACCGGTGACACCGACATAATCAATATTCATTAAGTTGTTAAAATCCACAACTACGAAAAAATCAGTTTCATATTAAATAACACATACCTACATACGCAAAAATGCACCGTTGACTCAATACTTGACGTATACCGTAGCATGCCAAATAATTATGTAATCAGTGGATATTAATTGTGACCTCATGCCAAGACAAAGGGGAGGCCTGATTTACGTGGCTCCTGAAAGAAAGAAAGAAAAGTATTTATTGAACTTACACAGGACATAACAGAAACAAAAAGATAGAATAGACATGACAAAATTATATAAAAAGTAAACAAAAGAAAAATAAAAAAACAATCAAAATGGTCCTGTGCAAGGCTAAAAGGCTCCCATCTCAGCAAGGTGCTGTGAAAAATAAAAGTCACTACGCTGGTATTCTGATAGGGCCCAGAGTGAAGCCACGGTCAGAAACGAATATAAATTTATATTACAAAATAATAATAATAAACAAATAGAAATATTTAAGGTGAAATAAATATAGGTTATAGAATAAAAATATAATTTTCGTGCAGCTTTTCGTGTCGTTTTATTTTTATTTTCGTGCATGATAATCTAAACTTCTAAACTTATAAAGAGTCAAGATTTTCAACCGATTTAAAAAAAAAAATGTCACCACTAGAAAGCTATACATCGTTACCGAGTAACACAGGCTATAAATAATATTGATATCATGCAAATTAGCCGAGCTATCACAATTTTCGCGGACGAAGTGCTATCAAATATAATATAATATATAATATTTTGTACTTAGCAACTGTTAAAAACGATTTTCTCATACTTGCATTGACGGTAATTTTATGTTGTTACAAACAGGTACAGCTACAAAAATAAAAACCGGATATGATGTATTTTGCTACTTGCGTCAAAAGTAGCAAAATACATCATATCGTTCATTCTACTATTACGAGTACAACTGAAAGTAAATATAAGTTTCTAAATAAAAATAATAATTTAGGTCCATCTAAGGCGTCGTAGGCAACATCAACATACCAGCTAATAAATACACACAAAAAGGAAACCATGGTCACTAGAAAGCTAATTACTAATCCTCACATACAACTTTTTTATGTACTTTACTTAAATCTATCATAAGAATTAACCAGAAATCGAATGAAACTGACGAACACTAATATGCAATACGCATACAACTAGCAAAATTCAATAGCTATTATCTCGTTGAATCCTGTCCTTTGAGATGAGACCTATCTCATTATGGTTCAGGTTCGAAACACTATAATATTTCAAACGACACAAAATAACAATCAACAGAGAGTAAGACAAAATCACTACTGTGTTACAGGTGAAACTACCACTGGAGTGTCCATTCCACCCAGCGCGCGACATCTTTGCGCCCCAACACGCGGCCAAGTTGCAGCACCGGCCGTCGCAGTGGACGTGCGCCTTCTGTGGCAAGTCCTTCTACGAGGAACGACACCTCGACACGCACTTCGACCAGCGACACAAGAACCAGATTAATAAGGTACGAACGAAGTAGAATAGTGGCAGGGCTAATGTCGCGCCATTCGCAACCCACATAATGCGTATCATTGCCACATAACCGTTTGGCCACGGGCTAAATGCTCAAGCAAATTCAATGAAAGAAATTGCTCTAACATGCCACGAGTAGAATCGATCGTAAGTAAGGGTCTATTCACAAGGCGTTTTTATCGGCGCAGATGACGTTCGTTTAACGAGAATCAGACGCAGCCAGTAAAGCTTAGTACATGTTCACAAGTTTGTACTGAAACGTTTCAAGAACGCGCGTTGTCAGTGAATCATCGGCGAGAATAACATAATGCACTACATTTAAGTTCGTGCAGATAGCCAGATACGGCGATGTAAAAGCGTTGCGAACGCGATGCTCGGGCACGGTTGTATCGCAACATACGCGCATTTGAATCGGTACAAATGCATGCAACGATCTGCTTTTACTTAGTCGTGAACGCGCGTCGTCAGTGCGTATAAAACACGCTGTGTGAATTCGTGTGCGTCGCCTGATGTAGTGAACGGGGCGAAGGGCCAACATTCGCCCGATGTCTCTGGAGACATTTTCCACAAGAACATTACTTTTTTGCTACTAAATACAGGGTTCTTTTTCAATATTTTTATAGGCAGAAGATGCAGTATGCCTGGCTGACTTCTGCGACATAATGCGGTGCCAGGTGCTGGTCGCTCACGGTCTACTCAGCGGCGCGGGTGGCCCGAGCACTGACATAGAGGTGAGCAAACATAGATCCATATGTGTTTATCCCTAATCAGGTAAACTATTTTAAGGGGTTCGGTTTAACGAAAGCCTTCGAAATGCCTACGAACAATTAATTACTGGATTAATTTGTCCAGATGAAGGATTGTTTAAACCGAAGACCAGAGATTATCCCGACGCTTTGAAGAAGGAACATCCATCTATTACTTAGGTACTTATATGTTGATATAACTTACTTTTATACTAATCAATCGCAGGTATGGCAAGACGTAGAAGCGGTAAAGAAAGCGCTAGCGCCGGCGGGGTCGCGGAGCGTGGCGCGCGTGGCGGCGCGCAGACGACACCGCCCGCGCACCGCGCCTCCCCCGCCCATCGCCGACTGTCCCCGAACAGATGCCGATGCAAGAGAGGAGGAAGCTGGTATGTGCCTTCCTATATATTTATCCAAAAGATTTGAAAACCTTTACTCACCATTAATAAAGTTCCTATATCCAGTTCGTGCAGTATCCAGATATGTCACCGTCACGTAACCCATTTTTAGGGACCTGATCTACTAGCAAGCTTAACCGCGGTCATGTTGGCTGGCGGGTCGGTCGCTGGTGTATCATTGCAAGACCACGGTATTATGAGCTAACAAGCCAGGCTCGCGACTCGTCAACTTTGTTTAAAATTTTGCGACACACTGACTTGACAAATGTTGGTCTGGCTTGTGTTACAGGAAATACGAGCTACTAAAATCCCGGTTTAGGCCCACTCGTCGATCTTGTTTAGGTTTGAGAATGTCAATACGTGTAAATGTGACCATTGCCATGTTCCTGTTTTGTTTGTTTAAACAACGCCGGACGCATTATCAGCTGGTGATATGAAAAATAAAAAAAAACATGGTAATAGAGTGACTGTAATATTATGATACTGCTGACTGCTACTGCTACTACTATGATACACGAGGTTGTGGGTTGCAGCCCGAGCCGCAGGCGAGGGCGTAAACCAGCCGAGTATCTAATGAGCAAGTTGCTCACGAGTTGCATACGCACTTTTTCAACACATATGCGAGGACAAAACAAACATGTATTACATAAATCGTTTTACTCAGCAACAAATGCGATACAAACAAAAAATAAAAATAAAAAGTAAATTGGGCGCGCAAGTTTATTTTTTTGCACGCGCCAAATGTAAGGTGATTGATTATATTCATACAGCCTACTTCAAAATTATAATTTTAGTGATAAAATGCAAATATTTTACAACAAATTATTGTGAATTATAAATAATTTGATAATAATAAATATTTTTTTGTCTTAATTACGGACACATTTATTTATTCCAAAAATGTAAATGGATTTTCAGCGGCATATAACCTCTTTGCTGTTACAAAAAAACTGTAAGTATTAGCCGGTTTAATGGGGAGACACACTGGGGAACTAATGGCGCTAGTATAGGTGGTTCCCAACATCGTCATTGGTTGAAAATGTGGTAATGTCATTTTATATTTCAAATTAGCTTAACCTCATTGATCAGATTAAGACCAGCTATGGTGGTGCCATCTTAGATTATCTTTGCCTGTGTCTCCCCATTGAAAATGCTCTGTTTACTCGCTTAGAGGGATTGATTCGCGCACTCGCAGCGGACAGACGTGCTCATTAGCAATATTTCAATTAATACTTACTTTAATAATATTGACCTCCTTTCGTGCAGGTATTACTATCGTAATGCAGGTATTCTTGCTTAGTGTGTAGTTTTAGTGAATAATGGTTACGAAATAGTGAAGTTTAATAAAACTAACAAAATGGAAAACAGCCCCTGTAATCCAAAGGGGCCAGTGCAACCCTCCAGCTCACCGTCACAGTCGACCACGGCCGTTGTCATTGCTTCAACGCCCGAAATCCAAGGACGGATGGCCAAGATCCAGCAGTACCTGGATGATGTTTGCAAACAAGTCGCCAATAAGCTGAAGAACGCAGTCCAGCTCTCTACATCTGGACTTACCGCCGACGAACCAAACAAGCGCAAACCTCGGATCGTGGTTGTAGGAATGCCGACTTCTTTGACTGAAAATGAGGTTTTCAAGTGCATTTTCGAGCAAAATATAGCTGACAAGTTACCAGATATGTCCCTAGAATCCTTTTTGACCTTGATAAAATTAAGCCACAAATCTGGGAAGAGAGAGGCTGCGACCTGTAACTTCGTTATTGAAGTTGCGGCCAACATACGAAAAATTTTAATACCACAAACTAGGATTTTTATAAATTGGTCATCATGTCCTGTCAGGGACTTCACGTTAGTTACGAGGTGCTATAAATGCCAGCAGTATGGCCATGCAGCCAAATCTTGCAGAGAACTATTTTCCGCATGTGGTCACTGCGGTGACGCAGGTCATACGATGTCCGAATGCGCGAAGAAAGCTGACACTCCGAGATGCGCGACTTGCTCCCGCTTTAAAAAGCCCAGTGACCACAAAACGGGAGACGCTGAATGCCCTGCTAGAAAAATAGCGAAACATAGATCTATAAACTCCGTCGATTATGAGGGCACCTAGTGCGTCATACTTCAAGCCAGGCATCCGTTGATCTTTCGCTGTCTAAGCAAATTGTCACCCGCAACAAAAATACCTTGACGGTGTTATTTGCAATGTTTACTTGTTTAATACTGCTGACAATCATATTAGTATTAGCAAATAAGTGCTACAAACTCTTTTCCTTAGATTTATTTACATGTGTGACCCTAATTATTATCTGTTGTACGAACAACAGATAATAATTAGGGTCACACATGTAAATAAATCACAATAAAGATACGAATCTTATAATAGCGTTTAAGTACATTAGGTATATCGTAATATATTAACTCACACTAACTTATTTCACTATTATGTTTTATATTGTTAAGAAATCCATTGTCCAAATAGTATTTGTTAGAAACATGCCGCCTGTGATACAGGTTTAACCTAGTACAGGCATCGAACTCTGTTATACCAACATTATTTTTAAGATTTAACTTGTAGTTTTCGTGCGAATTCTAAATTTGAATAAATATATTATATTATTATTATATTTTATATTATATAGTTTGCAGTTAGGTACTATTTTAACTTTGTAGGGATAATTCTATTATGCACTAGTGTGTAATATTATTATGCATGTGTGAGTTATAGTTCGGTTTATGGCCCTAAGAACGATGTAATAAGGCTCACTTTACGAGCAAGTGTGTTGAAAACTTAATTATAATTTCAGAGCCAGAAGAGAAAAGAACAGAAGACAGTGACGGGGACGCAAATCAAACAGCAGAACTTTGCGATGCTGACACGGTGGAGTCATCGCTACCTCCTGACAGTCGGCAGAAGAGGTTGGCAGACCTGCAGGCCGAGCGAGCGGCTTGCGACCCCACCCGCCTTCAGACACTCAAGGTATTTTGATTTTATCATCTTGTGTTTATCACTATTGTATATTGTTTTTAGGCTTTTGAAAACCATTGACTATGTAGTGGTGCTATTTGGTTCTCGAGAGAGTCTAACTCATATACTGTTCGTATATTTCAATATCCATGATTTCGTTTTTCAGGTTCGCTGCGAAAGGATCGTGCACTCCTGCATAGCGACGCTTTTGCTACACCTTACTCAACATCAGTTCACCGAGCTTGAAGGTTTTATTCGTTCTTTTATTGCCTACTTGTATTCCAAATCCCACATTATTCAACATGTCGCCGGAATGTTATCTTCAATGTCCGACTTGAAGAAAGTTAGCCGGTTAGATTATTCTGATGCTTACTTGACTGCTGCTGGCTGGTCAAGTGCTGGCGATGTTGCAATTTTATGCAGATGAATTATAGGGTCCAACTAGTCCGCGGTCGACTAATGTCGACCGATCGATATTGATCACCACATGTCCAAGAAAACTGTCACAATTTGACTGGTCTTGAATTTTTTCCAAATTGTGTGCTCAATTCAAAGTGTGACGTTGTCAGAAGAGATGCAGCGCGCCGTGTGCTGGTACCTGAGCTGCGACCGCTACTGGGAGGACACGGCGCCTTCGGCCCGCGCCTTCCCCTGGCCGCTCCTACTGGCCCTCGCCACCGGCCTCGCGCTGGCACTCTGTATGTGCTATTACATCATCTGGATTGTGTTTGAGTAAGTGTTGTCCGGCGGCGAGAGACGGACGACATTGTTGCACTTGGGTGAGACGCACAGGGAGAGTGAAGATTGGCTTCAAGAGAAGCTTTTGCCCAGGAGTGGGTAGTGGGTGGTGGATGGTGATTTGTGATGTATGAAGAAGCTGCAAAATGAATTTTCAACTCTTCTTTCAATATTTACAACTTGTTTTCCGTTATCGGTTTTCACAATAGTCTTCCTAAATGTTTTTTCCATAAGAGAAAACTGAGGCCCAAGTATCCTAGAACAGTGTAGCGGCTCTGGCTATTCAGAAGTCGCGTTTCTAGCGGTACAGTCAGCTGCGAAAGTTGATTACACTTTAGTATTTTCTGAACAAAAATATATCTAAAAAGTAAAAACAGAAGTACCCAACATTATAATAACAAACTGTTGTCTCATGAAATGCTGAAACAAATCACAAATATTGAATAATTTTGTGTTAATTTAGAAGTTATGTTAACAATGTGAAGTGTTAACCAACTTTCGTTCCTAACTGTACTTAGATGCTCACAGATGACCTATTTTTGTTTTGGAAAAGGTTGCCTTCTGTACAGACGTTTCTGATTAATTCAATCGTCCAACACCTTTACCGTCAAGACGTCGAGGATGAAGACTTCGACGAGCTCATCATCCCACACGGAATTAGGTACAGACAGTACTTTACTATCCAATCTCTTTCTTTTCCAAAATTGAACTCATCTACAACTGTATAGTTCGGAGGAAGGCAGCGTGGCGGGCAGTGCGTCGGTCTCGATGACGACACATTCATCGCCAACGCGTGGCGAGCGCTTGGCGGCCGAGGAAGCTATGCTAGACGACCCCGACCACGACGACCACTACATCTACGTGACCTACCCGCCTGAGCTCAAGCGCCGGCTGCTCGAGAGGTACGAAGCGAACAAACTCACACTAATCATTTTGTCGCCTTTTATACGACAGACGCGTGTAGATTAGGGTTGTCAATTCAGTGAATGTTTCCTAAAGGATTTTTGTTACTATTTGTATGTTTCACTACAGAGGTTTAATTGAAAGAGTACAAGTAAATTGTTATAACCCCAATCTAAACTAACTATATCTAATGTCTAATCTTCATCTCTATCGGAAATTCAAGCTCTACTGGACCAGCTAACACTAAATGTAAGGCAATCATAGTTTGATGGATTCCTGAAGTTCGTTTGAGAATATGTAGAATTTTGTTGATAGGTACGTTTGTAAACTACTGAAAATAAGAGCAGATTTCACTAATGACGCTGATCGCAATAATCTATGCTAATGCATTCATGAGCTAAAATGCCATAATTGATATAGAATATTTAAACTGACAAATAAATGTTATACGTCAACGCCCAGTTACTATAACTATATAATTTATACTATAATAACTTTACGAATTTCAATGTAATTCATATCGTTATCCTATTATGATTCTGCTAAAGCGGCCATGTTAGGCCCCCTGTGCTCGCGTTGTTTCATTCGTGAAATCCCTTACTCATAAACAGTGAATATTAGTTTATAGATAAAATATAATCCGTTAGGTAGTTACACTTATAATTTAGACCCTGTTTTATCTCACTTTTATAGCGAGATTTTAAAATTGCACAGGATGATTTTAAAGTACTTAGCGATTGTTTTATTTTTTATATGAATTAATTGTGCGATGGAAAACAACTCGTTATGACATCATGCTAGATAGCGAGTTGTTTGCCAATTTGCTAAATACATTTATCTGATTGACCATAATCGTTTAATACTCATAAATTGATTTTAAACTTAATGCCGTCGCTCAAGTAATTTCTAACAATATATAGTCGAACCGTTTTAACGTGACAATACAAGTTAATGACCTTGGTTGGTTAAATTTTTTTTTACGCAGTTTTTTTGGCGGAGCTCGTGGCTAAATAATAACAGTCACTCGGGTCAATCTTTAGGTTAAGCAGCGCTTGCCCAGATTGGTCCGTGGACAGGTGACCGCCCGTTGGTCCCGGCTGCCAATTGTAGATCTTTGGTTACAGGAAGTCAATGGCCCGAAAGTCTGACAACCAGTTTTACCAAGGTATATCGTATTACCTAGTACTAACTGTAAACGTTGTGGATGTCAGATAGGCAGTCGCTCCCTGTAAAGTTTTTAACTACTGATATTCAGATGCATTCGGTAAAAATGGAAGCCGACCCCAACTTAGTTGGGAAAAGGCTAGGCAGGTGGTGAATACAAGTTAATGATCCGACTTGTATCTAAAATAGCCGCTTTAGCAGAATCATAAAATGAATCACGTTAAAAATGTTAAATTCTTAAAGTGGTTCTTCTTTATGGTTATAACCACAAGGTCCATTAAAAAAAAATATATATAAGTAATAAAATTTATTATATAAAAAAAAAAAAAATAATATATATTGTTGACCCCCTGTACTGTCACGTTAATACGATTCGACTACAGATAGGTAATATAGTCCAGGCACCCTATTATGAAAATAGAAGGTCAGATAGTAGATTATCTATTTGGAAATTATGACATAGCTCCGCATTATCTGTTTGCTCCGGTTTTTTTTTATAAAAAATGTGTATTGTCTCAGTGATTAATAAGTATAGCTAGCTGTTAATTCACAGTTCTACACAAAGAACCTAAAAATTGTCACTTAAACAAAGTTGTGCAGTCTTTGAAATTTATCAAAATCTCTGGTGAAATTTATTTAGCTTGCGAAATTCGACAGGCGTGTTGGATATCGATATTAAGGTCATTATCCTCTCCTGAAATATCAAAACATTGTTTTTTTTTGTTTTATCTATTTAGATACCGATATCCACGTCTGTCGAATTTCGTTTGCAAATTAAATTTGACCCGGTGTTTGAACACTAATTTTACTAACAAGAGTTTATTGTTTTAGCTGCTACAATAGAACGACTCGCCTCTGAGATTCGCATCCATGCCATTGCGCCGCGCATGCGTACTTTGTACCACTACAGTAGATTTAATACTTAGATTTAGTGGCAACTTTAACGTTTTGTTATAGAAAAGTGCGTTCGTGTTCTGTTCCTTATATAAATCAAAACAACGACTTATTTCTGAACACAAATTAGCTTTAAGGTTTAGTCGAATCGGTACAGACAAATTGAAGACGCGACTGAGGACTGTAGACACCGGGCTTTGACAGATATTTTTTTATTATTAAGTATTTATTTACCACCAAATAAAGCAACTTATCAGACTCGTCCAATAAGATGCTATAAGTCACAAAATATAAAACAAGTAAAAATATTAATACTTAAGTATAATAATGCCAATAGCCAAGAGCCTCGACCAACATCTTAGGAGGCTCTCGCTTGGCAGCTGGATCAAGGGCTTGATTCGGAAAGCAGTACTTCTGGACACGGCACGTATTGTTAGGAGGTTCCTCTCTCAAGAGCCCTGACCACCGGCAGCTCGGACCCTGTTCCCAGCGCTGGTGGGCTACTATTTTTTATTTTTGTTTTATATTAGAATATTTCAAAATGTACTTAATATGTAAAAAATTGAATAAACTAAAAAAGAATAATGATGTAAAATGTTCTTACTGAATTATCTGTCTAGTTCGCAGCAGTGTCCGCAATTTTATTAGTCCGTACTGCAGGTTCGAGCGCATCTCTATTCTTATTAAAGATAAACTTGAGACCCATTGGTGATCTTACAGACTTATTAAATCTAGTGTTACACCTAACATTGTGTTCAGAAAACACAAATATTATAGGGTACAGAAAAACATGAACAATTTTACAAAATTTTCACGATTTTTTAAAGTAGATTTTAGAAATGAATAATGAAAGAATCTCTTGTTTGATATTGTTGTAAGTAATATTATTTTATTTCAATTTAGTTGAAAGTATTATTGTTCCTTTAGATGTAGTTCGCTTGAAACAATTGGTGCCTAAACCTTTCCGTTTTTATATTGTGCCTATTACTAATGTACTTTTTTTTCTATTGTAGGTAGTTTCTGATATTGCAATAAAAATAATACTGTACATATGAAACCTGTCGACATTATCACTCATAATAGAATCCAGTAAATCAAGAGACAGACAATCATTCTAACTCCCTGATTGCTCACTAGACCACACCTACATATTTGACACACGTATATATTTCCATGTCTAAAATCTTATAAGCATTTTTATATAAAAATAGCCTGTAAATAGTTTAGTATTTAATTATCTTTCTTTAAATATGAGTATAGCATTTCCTGTGCAATACCTATTACTTATTTTTTTACCTATTGATTAAAATTACTTTTTAGAGATACTGCCAGAGGATTAAGTTTTTTGTCTTTTGTTTATATAAATTAATGAATGAATTGAAATAATTGTACTTTATTAATCATTTAAATGATCTCACGATAACTAGTCTTCTCGCCTACATATTTTTGTATTTTTTGATTGATTAATTTTTTGTGTAATTTTCAACTAACTTATATATTTAAACTATGATATATTTACTTACCTTAAACTTGCTACCTGTATAATATTTACTGCTTCTTTACTTCGCATTAGTCAATGCTTGAAAGAGACTGAAGAAAAGCATTTTAATAATACTTTCAATTATTATAAACTCACTCATTTTAAGATAATCAGGAGCACAGTTTCGTTTGATTGTTTTAAAATATTTGTAATATAAAAACGTTTGTTAAATAAAATTCTTGATACAAATTGTGTAATTATTTATTACAATGGATTGTATAAAATTGCCAGTCTTATATTAATTACATTTAAAATTATTATATACAAATATGTTCAACGCATATTTTGTGTTACGTAATTTGACATCATTTATGAGTGTGTACAGTTTATTAGGTAAGTCACACAGTTTAAACGAGGCTTTAGATAGTGAAGTCATAAATCGTTAAAATACATCAGAAGAAAATAACGTTCAAAAGTTATTAATTGGATTTTTTTTAAATTACAAAATTGGTCTTATTTCAAACCACGAGAAGATTGATTTTGAATTTTGCTAACTTAGTTTACGTATAAGTGCTGGTAGTCACCACACGTACAGACATCAAAAAAAGTTTGTGATCACTAGCTTAAGCTGATATCATTTTTTAAATTGAATTTTATCAAGAAAAATGATTTGTTGTGTGTTTTCTTTAAATAGAAATACCCGTTAAATAAAGAATCTAATAAGAAGAAAAATTCTAAATATAATCTACCGTAACAAAAAAGATTTCGATTTTTTAAAGTGATCGCAAACTTTTTTTGATGTGTGTACATACTCATAATTATGAATCTTACACCCGAAAATCACAATTTAAACCTTATTAAAAACCCAAAAGTAAATGCTCATGATTCAAAAATCTACTCTAAATCTGCCCAATAGAAACTTAAGTGAGATATTTACACTACGCCTATTCATATATTAGTAAGTTACATACGTTGTTCGCTCAGACGTACTTGACTCCTTTCCACACGGAGTTACCTTCCATGACGCACTTACAGCCGCAGCCCGTCGGGCACGTGTCGTGTTGGGAGAACCTGAGGGGTTTGTAGATTGGTGAGCAGTGGACCACTTTTATTCGGTTAATTACGTACTTATAAGCGGTTTTGAACGAGTTCTTAGTGAAAAATTGCAAGTATATAATTAGGGAAGACGAATGCAAAAAACGACTCCATTTTAAAGTAAATAGTAAAAAAGATAGATGGGGTAAAAACTCCTCTTTCGCGCTTAGGTTTAGAAGATTTGAATTTTAAGATTTAAACAAAAATGTTATCGTCATTACGATATCCACTTATGCCTGTTTTTCTTTAATAAAAAATAACACTTTAATAACAAATTAAAATAGCGCCGTTCAATTAATGACGACTTGGAACTAGCTATGCTAGCGCTATTAGTTTCACGGTTTAAAATTATTTTTAAAGTGCTATTCAAATACGAGCACTCACCAGTGCAGCATGTGCATGGCATGTCCGGCGTGCGCGCAGTAGTGGCAGGCGGCGGCCAGGCCGCGCACGGGGCGCGCGCACACGGCGCAGCGCAGCGCCAGGCGCGCGCACGCGCCGCACGCCGGGCCGCGCGCCGCCCGCCCGCAGCGCGCGCACTCCGCCGCCAGCTCGGGCCCGCGCCCCGGCGAGCTGCCCGACCCGTCGCACACTAGCTTTAGCACCTGACATCACCGATACCAGAATACAATACCACACCGAGCTGATAAAAAGGGGTATTTAATATGGGGGAAAATATAATGACCACCAAAAATAACTTTGTGACCACTAACACACCTAAAATATCAATTGATCACCAAATTTAGTAAATTGAGCACCAAATTTTAATGAGGTGGTTGATGACAGTAGTTTAGTTTAGTTTTGCCAGGCCGACTTGGGGCACCTTTTTTTATAAACCATTCAGAAGTAGGAGCCCCGCGGGGCTCCGTCGACCGGGTCTCCCTCAACCTGGATTCAAGAGCATAACAGTTCAATTTCTAGTGACATTAACTAAAAAAAAAAATGTTTGGTTCTAATTTCACGATAAAATGGGCATTAATTTTGGTGATAATTTACTAATTTTGGCAATCAAAAATCATTTTTTTGCCGTTACATTTTGCAAAATCTGGTGATTCGTTAATTGTATGACATTTAATATTAATACCTACCTGTGATAATTACTAAAATAAAACTAATGAAGATTACAACAATCTTTCATTCAAATATTACAGACTACCAGTCTGACTTGCAACAGGTAGTCTGCAAGTCTCAAGTGCTAGTAGTAGAAGTCTGGACGCTCTTAATGTGCACGTCTTTCTACATCGTTCTTACATATATGTATAATTTCAAAATTAATGATGTAACCAAGATTTTGTAACAATATTTTGATTCAAAAGAGTGTCCATAGTTTCTTGCCCGTTCTTCTCCATAGAGATCTACGCTAGGGAATGGGCAACTACAGTACTTTCTCAAGTTATTATGCCTTGTGACTGGGACTGTAGCTTTGTTTTTTATTTGTAATTTTGACATTCAAAAGTGCCGTTATGGTCTAATTGAAAAAAATGCATTGAGTTTGAGCTAGCCAATTTCACTTACCTCAGTCTTCTTATAAATCAACTGCCAACGGTGTAAGATATCCGCATAGACTCGTTTAAAACAATGGTACAGATGCACTGTGGCTTCATCGAGCACACACGACGAGGCTCGTTCCGACTTGGAGACCGTTGAGTCTGTGTAAAAGTTCTCGGCTTCTGAACACGAGTTACTGCGAACGATGGGAAGCGTCCACCCGTCGGCGCTGATTTCGCTGTACTGATTTACTGTACTGTATGGGGATGTCCCGTTGCCCTATAATTAAGAAGTATTCTATAAAGGCTGTTATTTTTTGTAACGTGATTTTTTAAGGCAGTGATGGTATTTTTCTTTTTATGTTCTTTTCACAATAGAGGGTCAAAATAAATTGGCTAATGAAACCATAAAAATTGATACCCATCATGTTGGGTTTTTTTCTATAAAAGTTGGGCGAAAGACCAACTGAAATATGTATATCTTAAATTAGGACTAGCTTGTAATTAGTACTTCACTTTAGACTAAAACAACGAATACCTAAGTCGCCGGAGAATAGAAATGGAGGTAACTGAAATATGTTGCCTTTTCATGTATTTTGAGAAAGATTTAGAACAAGGGGCCTATATACCAAAACCTATATGTCGAAAGACATACCGTGGCCCCGGAACACAAAGGGCGACGAAGGAACATGGATGGGTTTTAGTCAGTAAAAGTCTGACACTCCCTCCTGCTCCGCCCAGAGCGGGAGAAGTCATTTGCTGATTTCCCATCCGAAAAAAATAATAAAAAGGGGCCTATATACAGATAGATAGATAAATAGTTTATAATGTGGGTTTTTCCCTGTAGTACGATGGCCTGGGACAATTACCGAACTCCACGCGGGTGAAGCACGGGCATAGGCTAGTCATTTAAAACTTTTTTTGACGTGATAACGTCTTATAAATCTATCAACACCCGATGCACGCATGAAAAAGTGTCACACCGTTCCGCGCGCCAGTCGATCAACGCCCAGCCCAAACCCTTGGACCTAGAAATCTGAAATTTTGCACAGTGGTTCCCTTTATAATGTAGACAACGAATAAGGAAGGATTTTTCGAAATTCAACCCCTAAGGGAGTTAAATAGGGGATGAAAGTTTGTATGAAAGTCCGTCAGTTTTAAAGTTAGGATCTTAAAATTTTGTGTTTAGGCTGACGATTGAAAAAGTTTTTTATTTTTCCATTTTTAGTTGTAATATCCAATACAAAAATGAGCTATGCATTTATTTTATCATAACATAACATCACGCCTGTAATCCCCGAAGAGTTGGGCTGAGGTGAGGTGTTATGTTTAAGTCCCATGTAATAGGGGGCGAGCGCTGGCGCAAATCTAGACTCCGTGGCTGCTACTGAGAAATTCCTGATGGAAAAACCCAATAACACTTTGCCCGACCTGGGAATCGAACCCAGGAACTCATGCTGAGTAGTCGCCACCACTAGACCAACGAGGCAGTTATTTATTTCATATTGTTAACAATACATGTCATGGTAATAGGCTTATCCCCAATAAAATGGAACCTAACATACCTAACTGTCGAAATGTGGGTGTACTGTACACATCAGCGTGATGATATGTTATGATGTTGTGAAAACAACAAACATCCAAGCGATTGCAGCAATCACGACCGATTTGCTGTCTATAATTGAAGAGTTCCATTGTATTTCTCGGAAGATCACCATCAGATCTTCACCAAATTTAAACGGGACCACCGCGAAGTAATTTTCTTCCAAACAAAAAAAGAATCATCGAAATTGGTTCACAATTGGCGAAAAAACGGTTGAACATACACAATAAAAACAAAAAAAAAACAGACGAATTGATAACCTCCTCTTTTTGGAAGTCGGTTAAAAATTAATTTATCTGTGTCAGTTTTTGATAATTCCACCCCCAGAGTTAAAAAAGTGGATGAAGTTGTGTTTGGAAAGTCCTTCATTTTCGAAATAAAACTCACAAAATTTATCTAGGCGTATATATGGTAGGAAACTAACGAAACGGTGTTGTTAGAATTTCAATCCTAATGGGGTTTAGAAGGGGTTGAAATTTTGTTGTTGTTACAATCACTAATATCATACAAAATAAGAGTAGTTTCATATCTTATTATACTCACATAACTAGAGGTACTGATAGTGGATTGTGAACTAGAATTGCTGGCGTCGTTGAAGACAGAGAACGCACATGCTAACATTGCTGCCATCTGCAGGTTGGACGCTTTGGCATAGTGAGATATTCTGTAACAATGAAGATGGGGGTCATTACGGTGTTAACTGAAGACTTTGGAAATCTTGAATTTAGAGCTGCAGTAATGGTTTACTTAAATTTGAGTTTAGTTCATAAAACTACGGACAAGGGCTCGAATGAAAAAATAACACATTACGTGTGTCGTGTGTAAACTGATTCAAAAAGGTATTGTATACAACAAAGATTTTTTTTGATCATAAAATAAGGGGGAAGCCGCGCCGGCAACTGGTTAACACATTGAAAACGTATTAAATAAGTAGACTCACAGCGACCTGAACGCAGACCGCGAGGTGCTAGCGATCATAGTTAGTACTTACAGAGACTGCAGCAGGTTGCAGCACAGCGGGTGCCCCACCCAGCCCATGCTCTCCTCGCTGGACAACAGGTGGTCGGACACGCGCGCACGCAGCGACCGCGCGGTCAGGGCCGCGAGGCTCCACGCGTGCGCTAACTCGGTCTCACCTTCTTCTGTTGCCAACTTTGCGTTTGTTTCACACATTTCTGTTGAATATTTTATTATTTAGTTTAGTAATATAAAAAAGTACCAATATATTTAAAAGGATCAGTTAGGCACGTTCGGTAAATCGGTGTTATTAACAGTACTTACCAACAGGGTTGTCAGCGTTGATAACATATTTTTCCGCGAGGTTGCGGCTCAGCGGGAAGAGACTGGGGGCGGCGTACATGACGACGCGCGGTGCTACGCAGCCGGATATACTGCCTCGGCTACGCATGCTACCCGCGCGGCGACCTTGTGCTTTCTATCGATAGGAGACAATATTATATTACTGGTTTTGTTGTAGAATATAATGAGCACAACATTTTTAGGCTACTGACTACATGTACATAACTCTTTATCTTGGTATCGTAAAAGAGTAGTTTTATTGAGACCAGAATTGTATTCGCGAAATAAGCGTTTGAGGATAGAAAGCGTGTTAATTAGAAGTTGGATATAGATTTCATCTTCTGCAGAGTAAATATCAATGAGTATTTAATCACTAAAAAAATATAAAAACTTACCCATCTATCTTGAAAATAGAACGTAGTAATAGAATTCGACGCATGTCGATGATGCAGCTGTGGAAAACCGGACGCGTTCGTCGGGGACGGCGTCGTGGTCGCATGCGGCGACACAGAGTTGTACCCCGTCGTGCCAAACAGCCCCGGAGTTAGCGACAACGATGACATCGACCGCGGGGTCCCAGTCTCATGCTTCAGGGACAGTCGCCGCGCGTTCGGCGGACGGTTGAAGACAACCAGTGTGCTGACTCCGCACCACTTGGCCCCACACGTTCTGGGGAATGGTATGCACGAGTCACCAGCGTTTTCGCTCTCCGATTGACTTCGTTGACTTGATTTCATTGAGTCTGTATCGTCACTGGATTTCACTGGTATCTAGAATGTTGGAAATACGTGATAGGTACTTTCTAATGTTTTCGCAATACGTTGAGTATTTTTGCAATGATAAGTTTTATTATAATGTGTTGTTCACATTTCAAGAATGCTCCTTTAATTGCTTATTAAATGAATAGCATGGAATAACAATAGTTTTAGTATGTAAATACCTCATCAATGGATGTAGCTAATGTTTTCAAACAGTGCAACAGACATCTGTGCCCTTCTTTTTTCTTACGGTAGGCAGTTCTATTGATAGATTGTAGAATTTTAATAGTCGTGGGGCTATCGACATTTGTTCCTGATAGCCAGGAGAACTTTGGTATAGTTTGTTCAGTAACGTTTCTCGGGAATGTGACTTGTAAGTTGGCGACGTATCCGTTACGTTCGGAGTGTATCTGGCAGGTCCGCGTCTCAATGTTCATGTCCGTTACTTCGATGTTCGCCATCTCGCGAATAGATTCGAACTCCTCGTCGATCGAAGTGTTCGTTTTGTGTGGGAGTTTGTTCTGAAACGAAAATTATGGTTTTGGGCTACTTATATGACAATTTTGGTTAAGTGTGCTCTGATTGAGCAATCAGGCCATAGCAATATTTTTTAGCGGATCACGATGCGTGACGTTGCGGAAGAACACGCATAATAACCCTGTTAGAAATATGTATAGCTAAAATTAATATGATACTCAGACCCAAGCTTTATGAGACAACTGCTTACCAATGCAATATCTTGACCTTTGTTATCTCCTGTCGAGATATCGTTTGTAGACCCTGTTGTAGAAGCATAGCTTACATCTGAAATAATACACTTTGGTTTTATTTTGCTAACCTAATGGTTGTGATTAGAATAAGAAGAAAAAAAACTTACTGTCACTATTATTATCGTCATCATTCTCACCATCATCAGGAAGATAATGATTGCACATCTTTAACAATGAAGGGTGCATCGTCCAAACCCTGAGTGATTGATCCCGGGCCCACGTCACCAACTGATAGTTGGATGGGGAGGTGTTAGGTCTCCAAACCATGGTCTGGACTGTATCTGTGTGACCGACAAGCCTGTGTGTCAGTGTCCCTCCTACCCAGATGCCAATGACTCCGGCCTGCTCTACTCTGGGCATCCCTCCCCAACCTACTCCTATGGTCAGTAAGCCACTTCCAAAAGGCGTGTATATTGCCCTCCACACTGGGAAATTAGTCATTATAACATTCTCAGGTCTCCTTGCATTATTAATGTCGAAATATTTGATGCTCCCATCATGGCTTGATGTGACCAGTTGGTACTCATGGTGGGGACTCCAGTCTACTCCATGGATTTTACACAGATGTGCAGAAATGTAGTGGATAGGTGCAGAATGTTTGCGGTAATCCCAAATTTTAATGTCACCATCATGGGCAGTGGCTACTATGTGGGTGGCTACTTTGTTCCATTGTACTTGTGAAGCTCCAGCTGGAAGCATTGCAAGATACTTGTCTTATCACATCATAATTGTATTTTTTCCACATTCATATTTTTTTATTATAGGTTCCAATTTTGATTGTTTTGGGACCTTTAATTGATAATAACATAACAATTGTGGTAATTCACAATAATATGAAGCATGGTGAAAATATAACACACTTACCAACAGCACATAATGAAACCACGGGTTTCCTTGCATCTCTCAAGTCCCACAAATGAGTGAATGTATCAATAGAGCATGTGGCAATTAAGTTGTGATCTTGTCTATGGAAGTGAGTATCACTGACCACTCTGGTGTGTCCACGAAGAGAACAGATGCATGTTAGGTCATTGCCTCCACGCCACTCATACACATCCACTCTTTGGTTACTCTGAAATTATGTTAAAAACAATGTTAATTTTGGGTTCATAAATAGACAAATTCAAGTTAATTGTAGAACAGTTTGGTTTTGATAAACCAGATTTAATCAAAAGCTCATCTTGGAAGCCTTGAACTAAGGTGACCCTCTGATTAGGTTTCCTCAGCAGATCTGACACAACTCTTCTTTTACAGATTAGTTGATCAGAATATAAAAAAAAAATATCATTTATATTTCTAATTTCGTACATACCGCAATTGCGCAAAGTTTCTGTCCATGGTACGACTGGCACCACTCGGCGCCGGCCGCATCGTACTTGCTGTGACGAGGGTACTTCTTCACAATGTCACCCGAGTCGTCGTCTTGCGTGAGCTGTTTGATCGCTAGCCATCGTCGTCCCGCTAACAGCACGTTGTTGCCCGAATAGTCCACGGACATAGCTGTGGCTTGCAAATCGCGATATTCCCATTTCATTATTTCTGAACTCCAGTGTATCGACATACTAAAGAATTCTTTAAATAAATATTGCTCTACTATCTACCAATTAAACTTATTGTAGTAGTGAAAACATGGTTTATTTATTTTCACTTTATTCGAATTCCTTATTGACAATCAATCCGACAATAATATTTGACATTTTGACAATCAACAATCAGCTGGAGAATGCGTTTCGTTTTAATTGGAGGATGTTAGTATTTCTAAAGATTTTAGCCAAGACTAAGATCTTACTTTAACATTATTGTGTGTCTTATTGTGTTTTGTTGCTCGAATTAAATGATTTAATAATATTGATATAATTGAACATACCGTTAAAGTCAAATTCAAATTAAAAAAATTCTGTCAGGGGTTTGAAATAAGTCACACACAGAGCACCCAAGTGGTTTGAGTTTGGCTATAACTTCTCAGAGGCTTATAAAGTGGCAATGTAATTATTCTCTTGTCAGTATTGAGAAATATATCTACAACACTTATCAGTCCTTCACATTACCAATGAGGGATTTTCTTTTTAGCACTTCCCTAGTCGCTGGATAGATGGCGATGTACTTGGTACGTTAATGCAAGGAACGGAACTTAAAAAAACTGATTCGCGAGAAAACTAGGTTATTTTCGGAAGCGTTAAACGAAAGTGTCAGTCAACGAGCGTATGTGACGTGACGGAATGTTTTTTTCCAAGCGTTTTGGTTTTGGCACCAACTAACGTAGTCAGTTCAACGCCATCTAGAGAGTTCTTTGAAACTATTTTTTTTTATAATCCCTCAAAAAGAAAACCTCTCATTGAAAGCGTTAAGAAGGAGGACTTTTTGACGCTATATTTTAATTTGTGTGTATATTGTAGGTACATACAAGTTTGGCGAAATAGAGTATGGAAAAAATGAGGGCGTTGTTGGCGACTTTCTGGCAACCCTGAGCAGTGACAAGCCAATGACATTGCCGAGTTTGACAGAAAACGTGGCATTGCCTGGTAGGAAATTTGTAGTTCCGCGTTTCGCCACTATCTAAACTTTTTTGTCGGGCTGTACTTACCTTGTTTTTTTTTTTTTTTTAATCACAAAATAAAACAAAAGTGAATTAAAAGAGGGATTGGTTTTAGATTATTAATTGGTCTAATAAAGTATTGACCTCTTGTTGCCCGTTTAATAAAGTATAATGCATATTTTGTACTCGCTTGTGCAATGTTGTTCGATTTTTTGGTACAATCAACAAGATTATAATATAGCAACACTTGAGTACAAACTGTCTGTCAAAAATCAATAAAATTGATTTGATTGTTTGAATACAAACCGGTTATTTGTATAACTTGAAAATATTTAATATTGAATGAAAATTACATTATTGCTTTTATTTATAAGCAACAATCAGTAACAGCTTAATTGAACAAGAAAACTGTAGCACCATGGCATTAATGTCACGAAGATTGCGACGAAGTTTTGTTAAATTAATTTGCTTGTTTCTTGGTTTCGGTATGATTTACGTTTATTGCGAGTACTTAATTTACTATGTTGCGCAATTTCCGGTAATTCTCTTTAATTTAAAATAATTAAATACTAGCATTCACCCAATATGTAAGATGTGCATTACGTATATTCTAGTGCGGCTGGTCAATGTTGAGTAAAGAGCCAACTGACGGTGTGGATCCAGTATATGCGATGGTTATAGCTGATACGCACCTCGTTGGCTCCCGGAATGGACACTGGTTTGATAAGTGGCGGCGAGAGTGGCAGATGCATCGCTCATTTCAGGCGGCTATGACACTACATAGTCCTGATGTTGTTTTTGTTTTAGGTATTTTTATTTGACCATATTAACCCAAATATACAGAACAATACAAACGCTCGGACTGGGCTTTGTGTCTTTATTGTATAACTTAAGCTACTGACCGTAGTTTGATGTTTTTAAAGCTCTTTTTGTAATCTTGTAACAGTTGGGCTACAGGAAGATTGGGCTCGGCTGGTCATCCTTATAAAGCTTATCTTTTTTTTGGGGTAGACAATAGCAGTTTAATAATAATAGTGGATTATTATTAATTACACTTTGTACATTAAATAACATTTAACATTACATAGGCAGTTGCTCTATGTAAAATACTGGTATTCAGACTGGAAGCCGACCCCAATAAAACTTGGGAAAAGGCTAGGCAGATGACACTTTAAACATTAAAATCAACAATAAGGTTTTCTGTTTCTATATTAAATTAAACATAATTTACTGTCCCTTTCCAAGTTATAGGTTTTGACCATAGACTAATGTGTCATATTATGTTGTTTCCAGGCGATCTTTTTGATGAGGGTTTGTGGTGTCCTGAAAAAGAATTCAATGATTATGTTGAACGATTTTATCAAATATTCAAAGTTCCTGAAGGTACGGCAATGTACTCTGTTGTTGGCAACCATGACATTGGCTTTCATTACAGGTAATCATTTAAGATTCATTAATTCAAAACTTAACCAACAAATTAAGTAAGCATTGCCCATGCTTTATATTTCACCTGTTTATTTATTATTTAATCCAGTACATGTTTATCCAAAAAGACAAATGACATGGTAAATGTGTAGTGTACCACTTTTTTCAATTACTGAGACTGAAACTTCAATGCACATTGTTATTCCCTTTATTCATTTCTGTACAAATAAATTCATTACATTTTAAAATTTGTATTAAATAAATAAACCATTAAAAATATGAAAAACAGTAGCCCACCAGCGCTGGGAACAGGGTCCGAGCTGCCGGTGGTCAGGGCTCTTGAGAGAGGAACCTCCTAACAATATGTGCCGTGTCCAGAAGTACTGCTTTCTGAATCAAACCCTTGATCCAGCTGCCAAGCGAGAGCCTCCTAAGATGTTGGTCAAGGCTCTTAAGCCGGCTATTAAGCCATTGACCGACACGACTATCGGCACAATGACTGCTGTACCTACTCACGTCCCACATGTCGACAACCTCGCGAGCCAGATCCAGATATTTGAATTGTGTATCTTTCTCTGCTTTCACGAGGTTCTCGTCATGCGGGACCGTTATATCTACAATTATTGTGCGACGCTCCAATCGATCTATCATCACAATGTCAAGCCTATTATCAACAACAGTCCTGTCAGTGGTGATAGGTCGATCCCAATACAACGTGATACTACCATTATCGAGAACTGGGTCGGGCGCATACTTATAGTATGGCATGTATACTTCTGATTCCACAAGGTTGTGTCTATGCAAGTATTCTCCGTTAGCTAGACTAGAACACCCAGAAATAATGTGTCGGATCGATTCTCCCGGACGGTGGCATGCCCGACATATGTCATCCGTGCCATCCTTCACAATGTATTTCCGGTAGTTTGTCGTCATCATAACTTCCTCCATTATTGCACAGACAAAACCTTCGGTTTCCCCGAAGAGATCTCCAAAGCGCAGCCAGGATACGGACGCTAAGAAGTCTACATCGGGGCCATGTAAGGCCCGGTAAAAGTGTCCGTGAAGCTCCTTGCCCTGCCATTCCTCCATGCGGTCGTTAGTGTCTAATACTTTAGGTTTGCGCCAGTTCTCGTTAGCCAGGGAGAGCGGGGTGAGGCCCTTGTCCACTGAGACCACATCTCGGTGCACCCCGTCGGCTTCTAGGAAGTATTCCCTGAGACTGAGACTGTATACCTCACGGTTGTGTAGGGTCTTATCATTTAAGAAGCTACGACCCTCGCATTTCCGCTTGATATATAGTCTCATCACCGACGACCGTGGGTGATGCATTCGATTTGCGGTCAGCAGTGTGCGTACCCTCCTATCCAGGGCATCAAGTTCCGTCTGAATCCCTTTAAGTATGCCGAAAGATAACCTAACCCAACTGTTGAAGGCGCGTACCTTGTTTCCGCCTGACAAAAGACTGCCTAGCACCTTATTCAGATGGCCAAAGAAGCGCTCCCTCAACGATTGTTTTATGTCGGCAGTATTGATACCTAATGCTTCCGACATACCCAAATGCTTGTAAGTTTCTGTTGAGGAGAGGGATCTAAAGTGTATGGAATCCGAGAGTTGAGTTCCCACGGATTCCATAATCTCCCCTCGCTTCACATGCATGACTGCACATTTGTCCACACCAAATTCCATCCTGATGGCGCTACTGAAAGTTTCTGTTACCTTCAGTAGCTTCATCAGTTGCAAATTGTTGGGGGCAAAGAGTTTCAGATCATTCATGTAAAGAAGGTGAGATATGACCTGACCATCTTTCCTCAACATATAGCCTAGACCTGAACAAGGCTAGACAAAACCACAATGGACTCAGACTATCACCCTGGAATATACCACGCTCGATCCTTATCGGTTCGCTGTTTCCCTGGATCTGTCGACATCCTGGATAGCGAAGAACCGTCCTCCAGTGCCCCATACATGACATCAGGAAGGTACGTAGAGTTGCATCTACTTTATACAACTCCAGCACCCTCATGAGCTATGTATGAGGCACAGAATCATAAGCCTTCTTATAATCTATCCAACATGTAGACAGATTCTTTTGGGAGCGGCGAACCTGTTGGCTAATGGTCATATCAATGAGGAGCAGCTTCTTAGTACCGCGGGACCCGTTCCTACATGCATTCTGAGAGGCAGACATGATAGAATTACTCTCAATATGTTGGTTGATTTTAGCTCTCAAAATGGATGCACGAACTTTGTAGACCGTTGGTAAACAAGTGATTGGTCTATAATTTTTGGGCTCCGCAGTACTACCTCGTTTATTTATTATTATATTAAGAAATATTTTATACATTTTTTTTTCTTCAGTTCTATTGTAGGGCAAGCCGGGCTTTTCAGCTTGTACCACACTTCCGCCACTGCTGTAGTTACAAAAAGTAATCACGTAACCGTGATTGCAACTACAATTTGTAGTTAGTAATCAAAATTTTCAACTACGATTATTTCACCTACCTAATCTATTATTATGATTACTACCTACAAAATGTAGTTGTAGTTAGTATGATTACCAACTACAAAATGTAGTTAGTAGTTAGATTACATTTTGCCCAATACTGGTCAGTCACATTGTTATTATTATTATTACATCATACAATGAGAATGTGTATTAAATTGTCGTTGAAACAGCTAGATTCAAAATTTGTGAAGTGTCAATGTCTTCGGAAATTAAAAAAAAAGCATTCTGATTTATTGATTCCGATGTGATTAGATTTTACTCCCCGAGAGCCTTTGATTTGACCTTTGACTGTCTACTTACCGTTGTAAATGAACTGCAGTTTGTCCAAAGGATAACGCCGCAGTTGGTCAAGAGGTTCGAGACTCGGCTGAAGTCGCCCCCTGTGCAGTTAGTCAGCATCAGGGGCAATCACTTCGTCCTTATCAACTCTATGGCGATGGAAGGAGACGGGTGCACACTGTGTGCTCGTACTGTTGCCCAAATAGCAAACATATCAAGTAAGTTTTATTAACTCTTCGCACTCTTTCGTCTATAAATTCGGTATATTATTTTAGATTTTGGAGTAGGTACCCAAATAATCGATTGCTGATTTGCGTGTGAGTACGAAAAAAGGTAGTTTTTGTGTGCTTGCTGTGGGATATAAGGGCTTACTATTACGAAATTTACAAATCAATGAATGCGTTAAACGTATTTAAGACTTCGTTGTGCTTCTATAGATTGTTTCCAGTTAATGACAGAGACAGAATTATGTTTTAAATATGTTTAGTTGTGGAGCAAGTGGGCCTAGAACACCACACTCACATAAATAAATAAATATCGCTAGACACTACACACAGCGCCATGTAGTGCCACACTAAGCGACGGGGCTTGTGTCGTGGACACCAGATAGTTGATTGAATAGGTACATACATATAAACATCCATAACTCGGATACAAATGTCCATGCTCAACACACAAACATTTGCTCCTACCGGGATTCGAACCCGGGACCCCAAGAACGTAAGGCAACCTCACTACCGCTGCGCCATTCGGGTCGCCAAAGCAAGACATGCAAGTGTTGACGCTTTATATCCCGCTGAGGCGCTGTCTTATAACTACTTATAAGTGATAAGCCCGCTGCGTCGCGTTAACGTTACTGTTGACTCTAATAGAATGCTTTGTAAATAACTGAAAACATTATTAAGAAAATTTTGTTTTATCCTGACAGATATATTAAAGTGCAGCAGTGGATCTAGTTTATGCAAAGGCAAAAAGAAATTGGAAAGATATAGCAGACCAATTATTATGCAGGTGAGTGTTTATGAACAAATATCAGTTAAAATAGCAAATATTCGCCATTTTTAAGTTGTCTAGGAATGAACAAGTATCTCGTGCATGATTTATTCAAAAACGTATTAGGTAGATTACTAAATGCCAAAAATGCAATAAAACACAAACATGAGTATTTTTATACATTTCAGCACTACCCTCTATACAGAGAATCAGATAGCGTATGCACGGAGTATGACGCAGCCCCTTTGCCTGAACGCAACAGTTTGTTCGAAGAGCGTTGGGACTGCCTGTCCAAAGAGTCCACGGAGCACTTAGTAGAAAGCCTGCGACCGCGCGCCGCCTTCGGTGCGCACACGCATCACAGCTGCGTCGTCAGACATAGCTTCGTGCCCACCCCTGACCATAAGATCGAGTTCGTCGAATACACGGTACCTTCCTTCTCGTGGAGAAATCGACTTGACCCCAAGTATTATTTGGTAAGTAACTAAGTTCTTCACATTAGCCCTTAAACCTTTGCCAGCAGCAGGCGGACACCTTTTCTTCTTCGTGTTCAAGGTTCGACCAATTATTAGAGAGACGAGGAAACGAGGCACGATTTGAATTTCAACCAATATGACTGGTTGATTTCCGCTCGTCTCCTCTTTGTTCCTTTGGTCTCCGCTTTGGTGGAAACCAATAAATAAAATTGCAATCGAATTTAACCGCCACTTAAATTCTAAAGGTCGTCTTGTCGAAAGTAAACCTGGGGCCAAGTCTGCTATTTTTATAAATTCGTCATTCCAACACGATCCCATTCTCATTCCATTGTCAATTTGGATAAAAGTTCGTAAACTGCTAAATCCATAAAGGTCGATCATTGGTCGGTCAATGGTCTCGTAATAGAATTGTGTTATACTGACGTTGCCGTATTGCCATTATTATAAAACCCGCCAGATTTCATTTATATAAATTCTTACATATTATATATTAGTGTTATAGGCAATCTGAAGTAAGAAGTTCGTGTATAGCACCAGTCATTAATTTGTCATTATGTACGAGATTGCCATTCTATGCCATTTCCTTCCATGGAGTGTAATTGGTTGACCATTGGAAAGTCAATGACGCCATCATATTAGTAAATTACCAAACTTGTCAAAATTAAGAATTATGAAATCAATGATAGACCATTCTGACACTATTGTAATAGCAGACTTGAGGCCCTGTAAGTTTGTTACCTACAGCTGAACTTGACACACAGATAGACCATGACCTCAAACCTGGTTAATAAAAGTATCATATCATAATCATATCAAAGTATCATATCATATACTTTTACCACGATAATGTGCTTCCGTGGTACCATTTCCACCTACACAAGGCTAAGCCGTGGGTAGAAGCTAGAACGAATAAGTCACTCACATTTTTGTCTGCTATCTATGACCCTTGGTTTAGGTTTTCTTTTTTGTTAATTTCCAGTTGACGATAAGTCCGGAAGAAGTGAAGGTGTCAAAATGCAGCATGCCAAGTGAGTGGATGTTGCAGATCTCGGCCATACTCATGACCATTGGGCTGCTGGTCTATCTGAGATACTTCGCCGGTTTCGCGCTTAGATACAAGTTGTGAGTATAATTAGTCCTACCCTTAGGAATTATAACTTTATACCACCGATGCACCGACAAAGCAGAAGCGACTACCTATCGTTCGACAATTTTCCCGCTTACCAAATGTAAATAAGAGGTAGGTACATAAACAAGGTGTAAACGAACCCTTCACAAAGCCGTCAACCGAGGAATCTGTACATTAAACCAAGGAACAGTGTGCAAAAAATATTGCTGGGTAACGCCTTTTTTATGGTGTGTTAAATTGCGGTTTACGGTAACCCTCATAACTTTGTGCTGATGGATGCATTGAATAGTACAGGGGTCATAGAGGTATTTAAAGTAAAGTTACAACTTCAAATGCTTGTATTAAAAAAAAAAAACTTTTGCAAATGCAACTTTGATCTCCAATATCCCATGTATTCCCATGTATGTTCCAAAACAATCGCATTGACGGTGAGATCAAGTGCCTCTCGTCTTCGTTAAGAGTATTTTTACACCCATTATAAACACCATGCACAAGCTTAATTTACTGATTTTGCCAACAAAGAGAAGAGATCATCCAATAGTGCAATTTTTTTTTCACGTCTTGCATTAATTAGATTTTCGAAATTACAAATGGATGTTTTTTGTTTTGTTCTGATTCCGGTCTAGTTTGAACAAGAAAATGCAATTTGTTATCAAATGTAGTATTAATGGAGCAAATAATATGATAAGAATGCCATCAGTCAGTTTAAACTCGCACAATCCAACTATGGGTGGTTTTCGTCGCTTGAGATTGAGACCAACCTATTCTTTACGTCGAATGGCGATGAAATGATTTGTTTGTTATATCAAAAGTATGGTACTAACAGTGCAATATTGAAAAAAGATCACGGTCAAGGAAACACGGGTTTAAAAAAACCTTTTTAGTGCACTTGTAATATCTAGGTCACTTATTGGCAAATAATAATGCAAATGCACGGCGGTCACACATTTCTACTCGTGACTTGGGGCAGATCGATAACAGGCAGTAGCAGTCTCGGAGTACCTAGTCACATGTAGGGATATACCTACTTACTTACAGCGCGAATTTCCCCTACATTAAATTATTTTAAATTTGTAGCACTCTAATCGCATGGCCTGGTATACCACTAAAACCTGATCACTAAACATTTCAATTTATTTATAAAAGAAAAAGAATAACGTGATTCGGTCAAGTCCTTCTCAAGACATAAATGCACTAAAAGACTAGACAGAGAGACGCGTTTTTTAAAATGTAAGAAATATTAAACATGTATTTCTTGACAAGAAAATCACGGATATTATCCCGTAAGTACTTTAAGTGTAGCGAAAAACCGTGAAAGTCTAAAACAGTGCATGTATTTCTTGTTTCAGATCTGGAAAGAAAGTGTAAGACTGCACTTACTAAAATAATTCTATCACTGTATTGATAAAAGTATATATATTCTAAGTCATTATTGTTTATAACTATCTATTTGAATAATTTATTAAATGCGGAATGCGACTTTATTTACTAGTTATTTCAATTCGATATCCGCTTGATCTAGTGGAAGCGAGGTCAAGAGATCGAGACCCTTACTGGTAATTATCAGGGCTCGAGATAGAGGTGATCGGACATATAAATAATAAAAGCTGTGCTTCAAGGGTGCGCGTAAGTAAATAATAATATTATTAAACTGGAAAGGTCTCTTCTGGTGTAGGGAAGGAATCTAACGCACTGCGGTCAAAGGTACTGCAGTGTGGGGGACGTGTTATTCTACTAATTATCAATCCTTTTTAGGATATTTGTACTTATAAATATATTTTTTATAATTTCAATACTTATTAAACTCCCGTCCGTTACTAAATCTAACTCCAGGAGATTTATGTCAATTGTTTAACTATTGTGTCTACTAATTAGTCGTTAATACGTTCTTTCGTAATGTATCTGAAGTCTGTCTCCCTGACAATACATAATTTTAATTGTCTTCTCTATTTTCTTTATTATAATTTACATATTTAAATTTAACAAGTTGCCAGTATTAATTAGTGGCCAGGATGATGTATTACCCAATGGTAATACATCTAAATCAAACCAAGGTGTTTTTCTACTAGGTACTGTAGAGGTTATTGAACCTCTACAGTACCTAGTAGATAAACACCCTTGGTTTTAGTCGGTAAGGGCCGCCTCCACGAGCGAGAGAATCGCTGCAATTTAACGTAAATATTATACGAAAATATCGCCGCAATTCTCTCGCTCGTGGAGACGGCCCCTAAGAGTCTAATATACCCCTTCGCCCACCACCATAGAGGACAACCATGAGGATTTGCAAACGTGGAAATAAGGAATCGGCAAAGGTTTTACCTAACCTTAAAGAAAGTGTGTAACATGATCTGTTACCTCGAAATGATAAATCATAACTCCTTTATTCCGGTAGTAAGTGATAATAGTATCACATGAGTGTTTTAATACCTAATTATGTATAGTTGCATACAAGACTTTATCTACATCCATGATATGAATCCTTAAAAGGTTCTGAAACCATAGGGTGTTGTAGTGTTGTAAGAAGTCTATGTAAATTCATGGAAAGTTTAATTACTGAGTATTTAATACAAACAAATCATGTATAGGTAATAATATAATTATTTACATTTTGGATTGTACAATTATTAAAATGCACAAAGCTTGTAACACTCATTTTATATACGTACATAATGCAATACTAATATCGACTAAGAATATCGTGAATTCGAATTAACCAATAAGTTTTTTTAATTACGGCGCTGTGGTAGTGAATCGCACGACGTGCTAGACAATGTTCTTTTTTAAAACGAGTTGTAAAATGAAATTTTGTACAACATTATAACACCCGTTTGGATGTTATAATGGTTATTATGACACTGGTGCTGATTCCCTTGTTTACAAACTAAACCAAATTTAAGTTCAGTGCATCTTTTTCTTTCTATTTCATTAAGAAAAGGACAGAAGATAAATTTTAGTTACGTTCTGTCAAATTAATCAGCGCCATACAACTTTTAGACGCGATTAAAAAGTTGACTACTAAAATTACATCAAATTACGTCAGGTGCTGACTAATTTGACAGGATTAAACTAATTTTATCTTCTGTCCTTTTCATAATGAAATAGAAAGAAAAAGATGCATTCAACTTAAATTTAGTTTAGTTTGTGAACAAGGGAATCGGCACCATTGGCTGTTTTCATGTTGGCAATAAGATAACTGTTTCAGATACTTTTATACAGGATTTATGGCATGGGTGTAGATAAAATAACTTAAATAGCTATCAAAGATAATACTCGCTCAGCGATGCTCGCTTGGCGGTCAAAATTCACGCCAAGAGACCCAGCGGTCATTTCTATCTAGAATGCGGATCTGAGTGCACATTATTATGAATCAGAACAATTACTATAACGACCGGTATTATTGTTGTCGCGAGGGGAACAAGTGCGTTGCACGTGCAGTGTTGCGCAGGACTAGCCGCTCCGAGCGAGTGGTGCGAGTAATCGCCAGTCGCACTCGCACACTCGCTTATAGCCCACCTACAAAACTATCGCAACTACATACTCGCTTCTCGCTGCTCGCCAACGGGTTCCTAGTTTCCGGCTCTAGTCGCTTCTCGCTCATCGTTAGCGGTGGTGGGACAACTGCCTAATGTCCCATGTAATAGTGGGCGAGCCTATTGCCATCAACCGGGCACAAATCCAGACTCCATGGCTGATATTGAGAAATTCCTGATGGAAAAACCCAATAACACTTTACCCGACCTGATAATCGAACCCATCATGCTCAGTAGTCGCGTTTGCGGCCACTGACACAGACCAACGAGGCAGTCGCAATTAAATACAAATGTTTAATTAATCTTACCAAGCGTTATCGATAAAATTTATCGATAATTTGATGCCATCCTAAACGAAAAGCACCCCTATCATAGGTATTTACTAGTGCGATCTACCGTGTAATAGCTGAATTATATTTAAAAAAAAAAATGTTTTTTCTATTCATAGCTAGATAGCGCTACGTACGACATCATCATTTTTGTATGACCTTATGTCCGCTCTATGTATAACTCTTTTTAAATCTCTTTGGGCTGTACCTATCTCATTATCTGTAATAAAGACAGTTGAAATTTCTGTGAAAAGTTCTGTTCTGTTGCCGCTATAACAACAAATCATAGAAATTCGATGGCAATACGGTCGCCCCGTATTACATGGGACTTAAAACATAACTGTCGTAATGTTGGTGTACTATTAGGTACACTTCTGGATGATTTAAGTAAGTTAATTCATTAAATTTTTCTACTAACAAGCCCAGAAGAATGCAACGTCACGATGATGATGTCTTCGTTGGCCGTTTTATTGCAGAGGTGTGTATTGAGATAGGTACCAGAGTAACATATCTTACGAACAGGTTGTCATAAACAGATAGTAAGATGACACTTAGGTTATCGATGAGGAAAACTGATGTCAATCAAAGTAGGTTTTGTCAGGGAGGGATTTTCACAGAATGATGAACTTCATTTATTTATTTATTTAGTATACGGAGGACTTACAGCTAATAAAAACAGAAAAAAAGTCCAAGTCCAAGTCCTCAGACTTGTAATTGACTTTCCCTTTTTTTCTGTATGGACTTATCATAGTAATCTATGGTGACCTCCACAACCCAGTTAGTACTGGGTTACTGGGTGTACTGGTACTAAAACGATACCCCTTTTTTATCCTACACAACCCCGGATCAAAATCCCAAAATTTCGTTAACTTCGGAATTGTGTCTTGTACCTGCCGAGGAAAAATACAAACAGTCCGGAAATTCCGAAGTTTTTTGCTCTCCACCAAGTTAGCACAGGCTCCTCGAAGTCGAAAACTTTTTTTTTTGATCCTACACCCACAGGCTCCTCGAGGTCGAAAACTTTTTTTTTGTACTTGCCGGTGACTGTACTTAGAGCCTAAGCCACGGACCCAAAAATTTGAGGCTTAAGCACCTTCTGGCCGAATTCACACTAATTCATATAAGTATAGGTAGGTAAATATAGGGTGACTGGTAATTAGTGACCGATACTTCATTAAACACGTGAACTTTCCCGTAGATTTTTTTAAATATTTTAGTTCACCTTTATCAGAATTACACAATAGCCGTATGAAATTAGCGCTCGCGCGCGCGCCTGTGACCTATCAGTTCGAGTACCAATCAGACGCCGTTCTGTCTCATTACTATCGTACCGTGCAATAGTGGGTAGGCACTAGGCAGAGCACCCGCGCGGTTGGCAAGCCCGCTCCTTAAAGGCCTGGACACAACACCACGGCGCACTGGCTCACGGTGCGCCCGCCGCCTGGCATGCATAGGGTAAGGCGCGTCGCTCACTGGTAAGTCGAAGCGGCGGCGGCGGCGCGGCGCGGGCGTCGCGAAAACCTTAACTACCTTGATATACGGTCGCACGCATGCTCTTGTGGTAGCTTGAGGGCGCTCCGAGTATCGCGTGCGAATTTATTCTTATATAGACCGTATATCAAGGTAGTTAAGGTTTCCGCGACGCCCGCGCCGCGCCGCCGCCGCCGCCTCGACTTACCAGTGAGCGACGCGCCTTAGGCGCGGGACAAATACAAGAGGCGACGGGCGGAGATGTGGCACGGGCGCGGCGCGGGCGAGCTGCGGGCGTGGCGTAGGCGTGGCGCCGGTGCAGCGCAGAACAGGCGCGCTAACGGTGTCGGAAAGGCGAGGCGCGGGCGAACACAGGGATGCATTTGGGGAATTCTAGTGTTTAAAATTCTATATCGTCACGCATTTTCGCCGTCTAGTTCACCCCTGTGTACACTGTCGGCATGCTACTGCTAACTGCAAGTGCGCCGAGGGCGAGAAAGTGGCGCCTGCGCCGCGGCCGCCCGTATACTTACCTGCCCTGCTTATGCCTGTGGCGCGGGCGCCTCTTAGGGTTCTTACAGACGAGCGGCACGTTGCCAACTGCACATAAACTCGGCGCGTCGACGGCAGCCGTCGACAAGTGGCGACGGCAGGCGCCGACGCCACAACTGCAAGTGTCGACGGCAGCCGTTGACAGGTGGCGACGGCTGCAGTTTATGTGCAGTTGGCACCGTGCCGCTCGTCTGTAAGAACCCTTAGGGAAGCGGCACCCGCGCCACAGGCATAAGCAGGGCAGGTAAGTATCTACATGTTTAGATTGCTGCTAAATTAAAAAATAATATCCAATGACAACAAACACTGAGTATAAACAAAATGTTTCTTTGGGAAAGTTGTTTGTTATCATGAGTACAATCACGTGTATAAGAATCAGTTAGGTAAGTACTAATTATTACCAGTCACCCTATATTATATTAGTGCCATGACGGAATTTAGATAAACATCTTTTGGAATAGGTTTCATGGTGTGGTAAAATAAAATCAAGAAGGTAATTTATAAATCCAAATATTTATTTTCTAGTTATAAAATAGTAGGAACATAAGAAAAAGCAGTTATTGCTAGGTTTAAGCGAACAATTACAATACATCTCTTTTAGAATTAATACTGAGTTATATCTAAAGTAACAATACAAACAAAGCACATACGTTTAGCTTTCAAACGAATTATATTCTCCTCATTCGGGAACAAGCTTCTAAAAAGGCACAACTACTGCCATGCATTGTAAAAAAAAAACTTTATTATAATGTCTAGGTACTTAAATAAATGCAAAATATCTTTCAATACTAAGAGACATCTACCACTTGGCAACAGATATGATGAACAGTGGAATAAGTACGCTTGGCAAGTTCGTTTTGACATGACTGCGCTTATCAAAGCTCTGACATCACTGACTGAGGTTAACAGTAACTACAATAATTATTATAAAGTACGAATTCTCGGATAAGCAAGTCATGGTTAGCGAAATAAATTATCAATTTATCGTACGTACCTACATACAGTGCCTACTCTTGCTATCTCAATTCAAGAAACTGTTAACGTAACAACATTCTTAAACAACACATCTATTTCTAAAGTAAAGCTGGTGGTTTGATAAAACTAAACACAATTCTAACAATACAAAACAAATACGTTAATTGTCGGGACAGCTAACAGCTAGAGAGTGTTTAAAAACATTATAGCATTTAAAGGCCACACTTTTTTCCTCTTGTTCTCAATAATAAAAAAATTATTTCATCTCCAAAGTCGGTGACTACCTGTCAATCAAAGGCTATTGGAAGTTGACACTGACGCGGACGGGGGGATAAGAAACAAGTTTGGTGTGCCTTAATCTTAATAACATTGGCAGTGCAATGTGCTGATGTACTTGGCCGTCTCATTCTGGTATGTCACTGAGTCGGATGCCCCCGGGTCGTCGGTACATGCGCTCTTGAAGGGGGAGCTCTCCGACGAGGAATCGCTCCAGGGCTTTGTTGGCCATGCGAGAGTGGCCGGAGCTGCGGAACGCGGTGCTCGCGTCGTGGCCGGCGTACTCGAACATTATGTCCGCTCCACCAGGGTGCTGTAACAACAGGAAATATTTTTATAGCTTCTATTGTATATGAAAAAGTTATAGTAATAGTCGTAAGAGATTAATTAGATTTCAGCGTTGGAAAAGTTTAATTGAAAGGGAATTGTTGCTTGCTCAAGTTTTGAACTTACCTCATCAAAGAAAGTAGTAATGTCGTATACTCGATCGTATATGACCACCCAGCAATCTTGCGGCGAGTCGTGAAGCCTGACTTCCGCGAGGGTGATCGTGCGATCTTTGGCCTCCGGTGCCCCCGGGACGATCTGGTCTTCCCACTGGCTGGGCTTGGCCTCCACCGACCAAGGGTTCACAAAGCGCAGCGCTGCCATGGTCAAAGCCATCAGATCTATTTCAGATTGTTCCTGCTGTACCGGCAGAGATGCCGAAAGGCTCATCTCATGAGGGGTCTGTACAGTTGCCATCTTAATTCTTCTCAAGTGTATTCTTCTCAATAAACTCTTCTGCTTGTCTCTTCTTGTCTGACAGACACGTCAGGTCGTTCAGATGATCTAGACTCGATTGATTGATCGACCGCTTGTCACTCTGTGAAGGAATTATGAAACCATATTAGTGCCCGCATTTTATTTACTGTTAGGGGTGTCAAACATAGCGTGTACCTAATTTTTTGGACTAATCTTAGTTTTTGTTACAAAAATTGTTTAAGGTCAGGCTGGTGCTGTGTAGGTAAATATTGAGGAAATAATGTATAAACCTATTTTTCATTTATTGATTGTGGCTGTCGAACTAAACTATTGTTGAACTTGCGCCAGCCCTGGGCGAAAGCAGCGGAGCGTGAATAGTTAAAATACGATACCGTTAACTGGGATCGTTTTACACGTCTAGACAACCACCACCAAAGGATTGGCAACACTTTTCTATATAAAGTAAAACAAGGCAGTTCACTGCTTAATTGTCATACGCCAGTATCTTTGAACGAGTTATCGCGACACTGAGGTGACCCCTAACTTTTTAAAACAGCCGATAAAGAAGGCTTTTATCAAATTAAGTTTTCGCAATAACGATCGTCAGAGGCAAGTTATCTCTCGCACTTGACGCAAACGTAAAGTTCATTGATAAAAAACTGACTGTCGTTAACCTATCTAATTATTCAAAAGGTTTAACGAATAATTAGATCATTTATAATTTTAGTATTAGAAAGGAAAACTTTTGATTTTACAGTAAAAATTTGATTATATTTTTTTTTTAATTTAAATTAATTTTATAACCGGATTTTTTACCCGACTCTACTTATTTATGCTTGGGAACGTAAACTGCATTATTTTTAAAACAAATAATATTTACCTTTTAATCACTGCACTCGATCTGAAGGACTCTGGGTTATCTCTGTTGATGCTCGAATCGCGGAGAATGACTGTCACACCAATTGTCACTATGCCACAGTTGTTCGTATTTCAGGTTATTATTAATCACGATAGTAGGATAATGCATGAGAGCGTAGAACATTGCCACAAAACTAATATACTCTTGTCATCGATTACTTGCGATTAGAGAATGAGTAGTTCGTCGCGGCCGCGTAGCTTATATAGCGGTCGGCACGCGCCGCGCGCCGGTGCTCGGTCTGATGTAACTCGGCGCTATCTTGCGCGCGCGCACGGGCCGCGTCCGCACGCTTCCAGGGGCGTCGTGTGCTGCCAACACCTTTGGTGAAGTTATCAGTACCAACAGCCTCAGATATTATTCTGACCTCAAGTTATGCTTGAAATTGTACACAAATATTGAGTTATTAAGTCATTTTTTGGATGATGAATTTTTGTTGTTATTATAAAATTATCATCGTCATCTGCCAAGCCTTCTCGGCTTTTTTCGGCCACCTATGTTGGGGTCAGTCTCTAGTCAGTAAAATACTGATATTCAGCAGTCGGATAAGATATCCGACTGCTGAATATCAGTATTTTACATGGAGAGACTGCAGATCTGACCTCCCCGACTTAGGTACCTACTTACTGGGTAATACGGTGATAATAATTCCCTTAACATAATAAAGATAGCATTCTTCTATTCCAATGAGTTATTAATGAGCTATTAACATGAGTTTAGGGTCAACTTTAATATCCTCATTCATATTTATGCTCTATTGCGATCGAGTTCTATTATTGTATTTGGATGGAAAGCTGTACTGTGACGTATTGTAGGGCGGTGAATGAACCTCCGTCACCCATCGTACGACACCCACAAACAACCGAATTCACGTCATTCCCTTATCAATCGTCAGATATTGCAGCGTATTTCTTTAGCTAAACAAACGTGTGACCCAAATTCCGTGAGATGTTATTATTTTGATATATTCATGACGCGAGTGCTTCCTCGTCCCTTCCTTCATCTTTACATTAATCATAATATTATTATGCATGCATATCCATAAATCCATTAACTGATTAGATATAGTCTCCCTGATGTGACAGGCCGCAAGTTGCTGATTGACAGGGAATGACTTCCAACTGCTCATGAAAATGGTTTGTCTAAGGATTATAATTTTTTAACGATTCCATTAATTTATCGTGAGTATAATATTTGTATAATTACCTACTCTGACAGTCCTGACATAGTGAGGCGGGGTCGCGGTAGGCTACGGAGTTGGCCATGGCGGGTGGGGCAAACTGGACAGGTTCCGTCAGAACTGAAAGGAGGATGCGCGAGAAATGGAAAGAGTGGAGGGAGGCCTTTGCCCTGGAGTGGTGCAGAGCAGGATAGAGGAAAAATGTGTGTGAAGCCTTCTGTGATAGATAATAATGTTGTATAGGAACAAGTGAGGAACACATACTTACAAAAATTACCTAAGTACCTTTTTTTTTTTTTTTTTTTTTTTTTTTTTTTTTCGGATGGGAAATCATCAAATGACTTCTCCCGCTCTGGGCGGAGCACCTTACATTCCTTCCCGAAATGTGCATATTCTCATCGTAAGAAGCATAATAATAATATTCTTAGAGAAAGATAAACAATTCAAATATCTGGGTCTGGCTCACGAGGTTGTCGACATGTGGGACGTGGGTAGGTACAGCAGTCATTGTACCGATAGCCGTGTCGGCCAATGGCATAATAGCCAAGAGCCTCGACCAACATCTTAGGAGGCTCTCGCTTGGCAGCTGGATCAAGGGCTTGATTCAGAAAGCAGTACTTCTGGCCACGGCACGTATTGTTATTATTGTTCCTCCAGGTTGGAATGGTTTAAATATAAAATAATATGTCGGTAGGTACTTATGTACAATAAATAAAGAAAATAATATTCTTTGAAAATCAAGTTCCTATAATTTATGAAGATTAATATTCGTATCTATACTTAATCAATTACGGTACCTAATAATACGCAAAACGCTAAACTAATCGGTTAATCTAGCGATTAAAAAAAGAAAATTAGGTACGTAAAGTAACGAACACGTCCTCTTGCCATTATAATACGTACCTACCTACCTACAAAGAATTTATGTACCTAATACTTACTAATGAAAATCGATACTTAAAAAATACGACCTTTCCACATTACAGGTGCTATATTATTATAATGGACATTTAACTAAAACCTGATTGAAATATGTCTGCCAGTCCTTGAATTGAAATTACATATTATTTGAATAACCTAATAGATAGCATCAGATCTGATGAAAACAGTTTTCGCGATTGCGTTTGCGCCCGCGTTGACAAAAACATCGGTTAGGTGATGTTTTTCAATCAATAAGTAATTATTTTATTCTTTACATATAATGATGCAATATTTGAGACCGGTTGCTTGCTTCTTTACGCCTATTCAGCGTTTAGTTTTAGTTTATATTGTCTGAATCAGGTGAAAAATTTAAATACCTACCTAATTGAATGATGTGCCTCATGAATATAAATTACTTTTCAACACACTTGCTCATAAAATGGCTCTAATTTCACCGCAATTAGGTACATAATGACACCTATAATCGAACTGTGACTTTTTCATTACTATTATTCACAAGTGAGTTATAGGATTTTTTTTTTTGGTTGATGTGCTTTTTGCTTTGATCCTACAAAAGTTTCTATATAAAAAAAATCGTGTTCAATAGTACAAATAAATTAATGTACCTATTGCTTGCTCATTTCACTGAAATGTAACTTTTGTTTTCTCTGTAATAAAGAAAACTTTGAATTCCACATTTTGTACGTGGATTCGCTATCCGCGAAAAGCCAAAAAAAAAAACTTCATTATTTTAGTCTATGGCCGATCGCCATTGTTAGATGCGCGCATAGGAAAACTGATTAAATTATCCCGCCATTGCGAAAAACTTTTCATTACTCGTTTTCACTGTTGAAATTATATTTATTTATGAATAAAAAATGTCTACAAGTACTAGTTATGAAGAAAATGATTTATGTTGTACACTGCCCGTTATAAGATGTGAAGCCCTTAACGTTATGGAAAGTTTACTACCTGAAAATTCCAAGGACAAATATCTATTATCTATTAAATAAAATGTTTTTTTTTTGTATTATTTTATTCACAAGTGTGTTGAAAAACGTCGTATGACACACGTGTGTATTGATGATTACCGTCCTCGGCTCTCTTAAGACTCAATCGCGCCTCAGCGGTAATCACCAACATTACACACTTGTACCATAATGTACTATTACGGATTCATGCGCTGGCAGCGCTGGGGTGTCTGGCAGAAAAGTTATCCGATCAAGGTATTTTTCTTCTTGGAGCATAAGATGAAATAATGATGTACTTACAAAAATTGTGCGTAACCTACACAACGTTTGACAAGATTTGAAAACGATATTTTAGGGTTGGTTGGGCGCAAATTACAGAGGTTATCGGAGGAATCCTTGTGACATGAGTGTCATAAATTATATATTGATGTAGCACGATATTTGACTCTTGTTAAAGGGAGCATTAATAAATTACATCACGATTGTATTCCCCAAAGGGGTAGACAAAGGTATACTCACATTTTCCACTCTATTTTCCCATTATTAACCATTCTATTGCCATAAACTGACACTTACACACACAGACACTTATCTAGACTCAGGGCTGCTCCCGTGAAGGTCCAAATTGGATAAACCTAATGACATTGACACTTACCCACCTTGAGAATCCAGGGATCCCACAAGCAACAGTTGCGGGTGTGATCGCTAGAGCAACTAGGCGAAAACGCGCAGTGAAGGCTATTATACACACATCAAAAATGTCTAGGGATCAAGCATTTTTATGCGGATTTCTTGAGATTGAGATGTGGCTTTGTAATAAATTTATGATTTTATAAATTTATATGGATCCTTTTTGGTGCATTTCATAATTTGAATCAGGAACTCTCAATCAAATTCGAGTAAAAGATGAAAATAAGCTGTCAATATTTTCCCTATAAAAACATACAACGCATTGAAGACATTATTAGTGCTACTGTTTCCCTACTACTGATTAAAACCAACGTTATTATGGAGCGGCGACGTCATTTAAGCAGGGAAGAAATGCTCAGAGCCGTGGGAATGATAGAAGCTGGTTCCCGGCAACGTACTGTAGCTTTAGCTCTGAATACAAGTCAGAGTGTTATCAGTCGACTTTGGACACGTTACCGAAGCACTGGTACCGTGGCTGAGCGCCATGGAGGACGGTATCGCTGCACCACACGGAGACAAGACCGATACATTCAAATCTTAACTCGAAGAGCTCCAACAATAACCGCCATGATGTTAGCCGTGAGGCTTCATCACTCTTCAGGGAACTTAATTAGCGACCAAACAGTCAGAAACCGCTTGCATGAAGTGAACCTTCATTCCCGAAGACCGCTACGGGTACCACCTATAGCAATGCACAATCGTAGGATTCGATATCAATGGGCTCTTGAACACAGAAATTGGGCAGAAGAACAATGGCGTTTCGTGTGCTTTTCTGATGAGTCTCGTTTTGGTATGAGACCGGATACAAGACGTATACGACACTGGAGAACCCCTGGACGCCAACAGCGATTAAAATCCTGCCAGGAAGTCCATCCTTATAGTGGTGGAACCATCATGGTATGGGCGGGTATTTGGATCGGCGGAAGAACTGAGTTGATTTGGATCAGAGGCAACCTCAACGCTCAAATTTATGCTGAGACGATTGTATCAGACGTCATCGTTCCTCTACAAGTGCAAATCGGTCCCTTATTTCAGTTAATGCATGATAATGCACGACCGCACACCGCAAGAGTTGTAAGACAGACTCTCGCCGCAGCTAACATCAATGTCCTGCCCTGGCCTGCTCAGTCGCCAGACTTGAACCCGATTGAGCATGCATGGGATATGCTACAGAGAAGAGCTCTGCCGAATATGGAGGGTATCCAGTCGCAAGAAGACCTTTTTTTGTTGTTGCAACGAACATGGGCGGCCATTCCACAGCGTGATTTGGATGAACTCATTTTGAGTATGCCAAACCGATGTTCTTGTGTTGTTAGTGTTCGCGGTAGAAACACGGATTATTAATTGTTTAAGTTACCCAATAAAATTTTAAAGAAAACTGTTATTTCAGTCTTTTTTTCGAACTTTAATGTTAGTGGTTCAAATGTCAAAAATCCCTTTATTAGGAAAATGGCAAATTTCTTTATTAATGCAAAGGTGACTTGGTTTATCGTTACTGTGACAAACGAAAACACTTTATTTGATGAATCCTTAAAGAAAATTTTAATTAATATCAATCAGGAGAAAAGTTATTGCAAAAATATATGTTGATCCCTAGATACTTTTGATGTGTGTATTTTCTTGTTAAACAAGCAGGTCGTTGGCTAATAGACTAATGAGGATAATAATAAAATAGCTATCAGTGGTAACGTCTTGTTCATGATTAACAAAGAATTCTGTATTTTTTGCGAAATTAAGAAAACAATTCCAAAGATTGAATACTAAGAAAGGGTACGGCTAGCAACGAAAGGCGGTTAACCCTCAATTTGGATGATAAAATTCTCCAAAAAAATTATCTGCTTTTCAACTTTGTATTAAGTAGTTATTTATAAATTATAACGGTATGAATTACTTTCCCGGTTATGTGAATTATTTACAGTTTTACTTTGATGACTGTATCTACTCTACTTACTTGGCATAAATGGTTTGACCTGTCTTTTCCGATGATTTCATAACAATGGACACAATTAAAGTCTTGAATGACGTAAGTTTTTTTCTTTTATACTATTCGTTTAGCCTACCTTTAACTACATAATTGCAGTAGTAAATAACGATCCGGAGTATCTACCAATTGAATAAAAATTAAAAGTTTTTATTAGAACAAAAGTGACCCACCACGGTATGAATATATTTTTGTCCATTTTTAGGGTTCCGTACCCGAAGGGTTACCAACTATTACTAAGCCTCCAGATGCAGCCTCCGCTGTCCGTCCGTCTGTCTGTCAGCGAGCTGTATCTCATGATCTGTAATAGGTATAGCTATAGACAGTTGAAATTTTCACAGAATGTGTATTTTTGTTGCCGTTGCTTACAAATAAATTAAAAGTTAAAGGGTGCTCCCCTACTACGATTCTACAAAACCCTTCATGCGCAAGTCCGAATCACACTTAGCCGGTTTTTTAAAGTAGTTTCAGGTCATCTTATTGACTGCCCAGGTTCATCACCTAACCTCTCTATTAAGATACTGTGATAGACGAGCCAATGGATTGTTTACTTCATTTACTACTATCAAAGAGTATATTTTGTCTATTGTTATAATAAACAGAGTACCTACCTATTACGAAGGTAGATGTGTGCCAAAAATCTCTTCTCCTTTAGTAGATAACGTAAACTATAAGGTCTATTAAACTTTTTAATACATATAATATAATACAATAGTTAAATCAAATAAGAATAACTTAACTAAACACAGTGGTAAGGATTAGTACGCACAAAAACATTATAGAAAAAATAATAAAGAAAAAAAAAATGAACACAAATTGACATAATTCGAAGGTTGTCAAAGAAGTGGTTGCAAGGAGTCTTTTTCAATTTAGACACGCTCGTATTAAAGATGTCGATCTCAACATCCTGGCAAGTCGCATTGTATTCACTGCTCGCCCTAATCATGTACGAGTATTGTCTGCAGTCCTAGTCGTTGGTATGTGCAACAAACGAGATTTACGCAGAAACGAACCAGGTACCCGCAGCCCAATCTTGCTTAGCAACTCAGGGACATCACTGGATCCATTTGCAATTTTAATTAGAAAGGCCGAATCTGAGATTTTCCTTTGTTCATGCAAAGGAAGAATATGAAACCTTTTGCACCGTTTAAAATAATTTGGTAGATATATTTTGGAACGAAATTGAATGTACCTTAAGAACTTTCTCTGTAAGCCCCCCAATCGAGCGATATAGACGTTGTATTTAGGGTTCCAGACTTAAGAGGCATACTCGAGGTGACTACGAACGATATAGAATCTTGATAGTTTTGATGTTTCTGAACTCTGATGAGACCCTGCAGATGAAACCTAGGTCTTTCGACGCTTTGCTGACAATATTATTTATCATGTGTGTCAAAGATAAGCTTGGAGTCAAAAGTAACCCCGAGGTCCCTGATTACGCTGACCCTTTCCATTCGGGTATCCATAAGTTTGTGGGAAAAATATAAAGTTTGTGGTTTGCGGGTGAAAGTACACACATAGCATTTGGCGACGTTTAAGTCCAACTTATTTAATTTGCAGTAGGTTTGAAAAGCGTTTAGATCCGCCTGCAGTGAGAGAGCATCTGCCTGGGTAGTAACCTGTTTCATGATCTTCATGTCGTCTGCATACAACAATATTTTACAGTGCTGAAAACAGGAAAATACGTCGTTGATGAAAATATTTAACAAGAGCGGCCCCAATAACGATCCCTGGGGAACTCCCGAGAGAATACGCATAGCTCTAGACGAGTTTTTTCCCATTCATTCCATTTTTTTCATTCATTTCAACCCTTCAGCACCACGGTCTGGCATCTACCCTCAACATATGACATGAACAACCTGTAGAGGTTACCCCTGATACCCATCGATCAAAGTTTACGCATTAAGATAACATGATCTATTCTGTCAAAATATTTACTGTAATCGGTATAAATAACATCGACTTGGGACCGATGTGACATAGACTCTGACAGGAATTCACTGCAGAGAATCAGATTAGACGTGGTAGACCGACCTCTTAAGAAACCGTGCTGATGTTCTCAAAAACTATGTTGAAGAGCCGAATAGACTTGTTTATGGACTAGTTTCTCCAGTATTTTTGCAAACACGCACAATTTAGAGATCGGTCTATAATTGTCAACAGAAGTTCTAGGTCCTTTTTTGTGTATCGGTGTTATGTATGCCGACTTCCAGATCGTGGGTACCACACCAATGTCGAGTGATCTTTTGAACAGATAGACTCTTAGCGCAGTTCATTATAAATAACGGCGGAATATTGTCTGGTCCAGCGGACTTGTTGACATCAACTTGTTTCAGTAGCCTATGAACTTCATGCTCATTTATTTTAATAGTACTGATATCTGATGTACTCTGCACCGCACTACTGTGACCCACATCACGAGAAAAACCACTAACACCTGCACTAGTGCTTGCAAGAAAGTTGGACTGAAAATAGTCAGCAAACATGTTGCAAATTACGTCACCGTCGCCAGAAGACAGCTGCCCAAAGTGTAGTACTGACTACTGACAGATAAGAGTTGGACTGTTTTTTTTTACTTAACTTCTAACTTCAAAAGGCTCGAGGATTATTAGATATATCTATTTCAATCTTTTACATGTAGTCGTCAAACATTACTTTTTCTAAGTCTTTAGCACGTTGTCGTAGTAAAACAAAACATTGATAATCAGAAAGGTTTCCATATTTTTTTAAATTTGGCATGACAATTAGCCTTTTCTTTAATAATTTTGACCAACGGGCTTTTATACCAAGGCGGACATTTCGATTGGGAAAGTACTGTTTTTTTCGGTATGTAGGTGTTACGCAGTCTATCAATAATCATCATCATTTCAGCCGAAAGACGTCCACTGCTGGACATAGGCCTCCCCCAAGTGTCGCCACATTGACCGGTCCCGTGCGACTCGCATCCAGCGGATTCCCGCAACCTTCACCAGGTCATCGGTCCACCTAGTGGGAGGCCTTCCAACGCAACGTCTTTCAGTTCGCGGTCGCCACTCCAGAACTTTTCAGCCCCATCGGCCATCCGTTCTGCGAGCAATGTGCCCTGCTCACTGCCACTTAAGTTTGGCAATTCTTCGGGCTACGTCGGTGACCCTGGTTCTCTTGCGGATGTCTTCATTTCTGATTCGATCACGCAAGGAAACTCCGAGCATAGCCCTCTCCATTGCCCTTTGGGTGACTTTAAGCCTTCTGATAAGGCCCATTGTGAGCGACCACGTTTCGGTCCCGTATGTAATCACTGGCAACACAACTATCATTATTGGAATAAAAATATTGAACGGCCTCTTCTAAAGACCGAAGATTCAAGTCATTCTGCCAATCCACCAGATTAAGTTTGTCATCTATTGCATTATAGTCAGCCAAATGATATAAAAACTTAACATAGGGACGAACTGGAAGAATATGCAATTCAACAAAGTCCGCAGATACACACAATGCCACGTGATGCGAATCTTCAGGCACCAGTGGATCCCTACAACGTGTGACTACAACCTCATCGTTGGACAGCACCAGATCCAGAATCTTATTGTTCTTATTTAAGTAACAATTATACTGTACAAGGTTAATGCTGGAGTTCATCAATCATTCTGACCTAGTTAGAGGTCATAATATCTTGGATATTTTGGTGGTGAGATGGTGACTGGTAAAGTAGATGAACTCTGTGCTGCTGTCCCATCTTGTAATATGGCTGTGTGGCATTAGAACGTTCACAATAAATGAAGAATAGCGATAGACAAGGCATATGCTCAGTATTGGACGTTCACTGGCTAGTGGTTATGACGATAATACTGAAGGTACAAGTTAAAATTAGAATCAATAAGTACATTAACTCATTGATGCTCATAGTATCTCTACACAATCTCAATCTCTCTCTCTGGGTATGTTGTAATTCTAAATGTCCAATGATTCGAAAATAATGATACATTGTGCGTACGTCGAACAGTCATCCATTCAATTAAATAACATAATCTTCATCAAAATATTATGTGACGTTATACCGAACTGACGTCACAAATGTTTTTCATTTCATAATATGTATAGTGTTGTCGAACGTGCGGAACGGACTGTTTCTCCCCAGAAAATGAAACATTAGTTGATAACCATTTATATATCAATGGTGATAACAGACTACCGATTCTTGGTATGTTAAGATATTCATGAATCGTGATGAATTACGTGTGGACTCCCCCGGTGGTAAACTAAACTTGTAGAGTTAGATGACGATGAGGGGTACCAAGTAGATGGCCTGGATGGCTGTTTCATTATGGTTCTGAATAATGGGAACTGAAAGTTTGATCCTCTACATACACTCCTACAGTATATGTGCAGGATCAGATATAACACCTCACAGTGTGCCAATTTCCAAATCTATATAAGGTCTATCTATTAATACTCGAAATCTCTAATGGGGTCATTGTACTTATTATTATGAACAACTTTTACTATAGGACCAAACCCTGAATCGCGAAAAAAAACGGCTGTTCCATACATTTTGACAAGTTATGCGAACATTTATTTATTTATTTATTTAGTACTGTATTTAAAACCATTAACACTAAATTAAATACCTAATCCTTTTACTCGGTCTTCTCGCAGAAACACAAACATATTGTAGGAAACAGCTGATTATTATTTTTTCGCGATTCGGAGTTTGGTCCCATAGTAAAAGTTGTTCATAATGATGAGTACAATGACCCTTTATGAGATTTCGTGTATGGATAGATAGACCTTATATAAGTCAGTGGTGTCGATTCTGTTGTGCACAAACTAAACTTAATTTAGGCTACTGCTATCTTTTACTAAAAGGCACATATTTACTGCGTGGGAAGAGTACCAAGACGCCATAGGATTTTTTTGTGACCTCTCCAAAGCGTTTGATTGCGTAAATCACGAAACATTACTTTTGAAACTTGAGCATTACGGACTGGGTAAATTTGCACTTAGTTTGGTAAAATATTATTTGAATGATAGACAACAACATGTTCAAATAAATGGTGTTAATTCACAGGGGTTAAAAGTAAAAATGGGGGTTCCTCAGGGCTCAATATTGGGTCCTTTCCTCTTTTTAATATATATAAATGATCTACCCTATTTATTGAAAAACCAACCTCAAAATATGGCGTTATTTGATGATGACACTTCCCTAATTTTTAAGATAAATAGACGGGCCTAAAATTTAGATGACGTGAATAATGCCCTACTTCAGGTCCAAAATTGGTTCACAGTAAACAATATGGTATTAAATGAAAAAAAAGTGATTGTGATATAATATTGAATAAAGAGAAACTTGAATTCGTAGATAAAACGGTTTTCCTGGGGATTACGCTTGATTCAAGGCTACAATGGGGTTCTCATTTAACATCTCTTGCGGGGCGGTTAAGTTCAGCAGCATATGCCATTAGAAAAATCCATCAATATACTGATGTAGATACCGCTAGACTGGTCTATTTTAGTTTCTTTCATAGTATAATGTCTTATGGCATTTTGCTATGGGGACGGGCTGCAGATATTGAGTCTATATTTATTCTGCAGAAAAGGGCCATCAGAGCCATATATAATCTTCATAGGCGCGATTCTCTAAGGGAACTGTTTAAGGATATTGGTATCATGACGGTGCATTGTCAATACATCTACGAAAACATAATGTACGTCAGAAAAAATCTGCATCTTTTTGGTAAAAGAGGTGACAGACATAATTACAGTACTAGAAATAGGGACCAACTAGTTCAGCCAGGCTTTAGACTCGCTAAAGTAGACTCATTTTCATGGGGTACTGGTTGAGATGCTATATTAAAATTCCACAAAGTATTCTTGAACTGAATGAGACGAAATTTAAAACATGCATTAAACGCAGTGTGCGTTTAATGCATGTTTTAAATTTCTTCTAATAAGCAAGCATATTACAAGTTGAGCGATTAGATAAAAATGCTTGGCTCAATGCTGGTCCTGCTCCACAAGGACAGCGCGCATAAATTGATAGCATTAAATGGTATTGTTGGAGCTGCCGATGATTGTACAACTACGAGTATCTTTGCATTGTATAGATTCAATCTCTTTAGTATTATATAATCGCATAGCCCATATTATGTGAGTATTATGTACTAGAAAGCTATCATTCACTGGAAACGCACTGGTGGCGCATGTGTCGGATCATTTAGTTCCCTTCAAAATGGTTGAGTTGAATGGTGCTGATCCATGCGTCATGTTCGTGAACGGGCGCTGTCAGTTGTGACTGGTCATCTCTTAGTTGCCATGGCTTATTTGAATGTTTTTTTTTAATTTTTTTAATTGTACTTTTTTGGTTTTTTTTTGTGGACACTTTTACGTGCACTTCTTGCTACATTGTTCTCACATAATATACCATCTCAACATGAATGTGGTAACCAAGATTTTGTAACAATATTTTTTGATTTAAAAGAGTGTCCATGGAGTTTCTTGCCCGTTCTTCTCCATTGAGATCTACGCTAGGGAATGGGCAACTACAGTACTTTCACAGTTTTTATGTCTTGTGACTGGGACTGTAGCTACATTTAATTTTCATCTTTGTTTCGACAATTCAAAAGTGCCTATAACTGGCCTACTTGAAATAAATGCTTTGATTTTGATTTTGATTTAGCAGTGCGATAAAAGGACCGGCTATAGCTATGAGCTAAGTTAGAGTTGTCAAACTAGTTTATGCCTTGCGCTTCACCGTGCTTTTAGTCGACATGTTGTTACGTGCACCCTTCATTTGTATAGAAATATAAGTTACAACTAAATTTAACAGCTCTAAATTACGTCCGTCTCTTTCTCGTTTTATTAGAGAGAAAAAGATAGCAATAGTCTTAATTAAGTTTAGTTTGTGCACAACAGAATCGACACCAGTATCTACCTGAGACTAATCGCACCTCTCTTCTACTTTGTAAGAAGAGTTGAGTAATGCAGGGCATATGGACTATGATATAGGTCATATCATCGACGAGTGGTTTTATGTACCTAAGTCATGTCCAGTCAAAACATATTCGTTCACGGCCCTTGATTCACCCCTCCCTCGAGTTTTTATTCTAAAAGACATAATATATGAGATTGCCAAGTCCCAACAGAGATGTTTACCAAACTGCCCGTCCATTAATCTCGAAGTGTCGAGCCTACTTGAAGACGTTGAACTGTGGGGGATAATATTTTCTTGACATTGGTACGCAAGATCAAGGCTAGTGTGAATGTTTATGTTTTTAAGACCGTTCATAACATTTCATTGCGTGTGTTATCTTGTATGGATTATGATTATGACGGAGGAGAAAATATTTTTTTACATTATAAACAAAAGTTTTTACTTTGTTTTTCGTATTTTGAATCGTCGCCTAGTGGCCCTGTATCTCCTCCTAATTAAGACATCTCTGACAAAGGGTGACTTTAATTTTATCCGCTTGCCAATCAATTTTAAATAGAGCATTATCATGTTCCAGTCCTGCCCTTGTACCGTGTTTCATGGGGTCGGCGCAACAGGTCAACCGTCACGCAATCATTTACACCTTACACATACGATAGATGAATGCAATTATTTGAGGTTTAATTATTTAGGTGCTCTTTTATGTAAAATAGTATCTACCTGCTTACATAACTTTAATGCAGCTAAAATGTTTGATCGAATGAACTGTTGTCGAACAGTCAGCCTCATTTTTAATTTTGCTGACTAGCCAAATTCTTACCACTGTAGGTAGGTACGACATACGGCATGATTTTCGGTGTTAGTTTTTGCCAACAAGACTAACAAGCGACAAATTAAGGAGGAGTTTTAATTAGCTTTTTGATTAAAATGGGGTGGAGTAAGTACTTTGAGAACATTTTATATTATGTATCATGGAGTAGAATGAAACCTAATTTAAAATATTATATTTTTCATGGAGTAGTTTGGAAAGTCTTTTTGGAGTACTTTGGGAATAACCCCATCGAATGGGTTGGGCACTGCCTCACAACGTCTATGTTTTTCTTATAAGAAGGTCGCAAAGCGTGATTACCTTAAAGCTAGGCCACTTGCAGCTATACCCCAATGTTGTCAGTGGTGTTCTGACATGTCCGCTTTGTGCTCGGAGTTTTTTGACCAAAGTCCGATATGCTAGCCACTTGAGAGCATACCAAGCTCTTGTCAACCACCTTAAAAAGCAATCGGATGCAGTCGCTGTGGCCGAAATCGGCTACATGGCATCATCATGTTTTTCTTTTAAGCATGACGCGCAAGTAAATTCCCAGTCTGTTTTATTTTTTTCAATGAATCTTTATCTTTATTTACATAAATATCGTTACGGGTTATTTACATACCTATATCATGTTTTTTTTACGTAAATGATCATCCTCAAATGCACAATGATCATGAACTAAAAACAAAAACAATTTTCAGAGTTCGCCTGCGTCATGTTGTTTTTTTCCTGTGTAAATACTACGATGTGGAAAAACTGAATTTTCTAAGAAAATAATAATGTTTCTAATTAAAACGCATGACCGCTGATGCTCTTTCTTGTTTATTTACATTAATTTAAATAACTTTTAGCACTTTATACAATATTTCATGATGATCAAATGGAAGTAACCATTCACTAGATATACCGTTAACCGTAAGGTGCCTTTAGTAAGTAGTTCACCACATTTCGCCAGGTAGGTATATTTCATCCCAAATGACAATAGGGTCACACCCTATTGTCATTTAAGTCTGATACTCCAGGGTAGCCCGCGAAATTAAAATTTTCTTACGTATTTTGCAATTTGCAGGTCAGTGCTAGGTTGTATGTTGATTAAAATATTGCTCGCGATTGAGACGTATGTAGTTACAGAATTATAATCAACAAAATCATCAATACAACCCTCTAAGTTCATAAAAGTCGAGGAACGATTTTTTCAAGGTCAAATGAACTAGACCTAAATGAACTTGGAGGGTTATGACTTCTCCCGCTCTGGGCGGAGCAGGAGGGAGTGTCAGACTTTTACTGACTAAAACCCATCCATGTTCCTTCATCGCCCTTTGTATTCCGGGGCCACGGTATCTCTTTCGAACAGTCCCGCTAATACAATGCCTGACTTGAGAATCGAGGTTGATAGACAGGCTATAGTTTAAACGTAATGAAAATAAGACTTTGAATATTTAATGCCATATAGAAGTCCTACGTTAACAAAGGTCTTATCGATGCTGCGCTGCGCCAATTTTGTTTAATCGCAGACATCGCGATACGCAATTTATAAGGCACGTCTGATGTTTTACTACTATTCTTTCAAATAGCTGCAGCTTCTCAAGATAAATATTAATGAAAATTATTAAATAAACTAGTTACTAAAATCATTGTCAATTATACGATCATTAAAACTCATTTCCCAAGAAAAACTATTTTCTCCCTCGTAAATCATTAATTTATGGTCACGAACCACTATTAAAATCTTAAAGATACTGTTATTGTATCCAAACACTCAATAAAAGACGAGGAATACTCGTATTTGTTAAGGTATTTCTGTTAAACTTTGAAATACCTGACAGTGTTTCTGGCTAACTCGAGAAACGTGGCCGTAATAGCAATCTTTCAGTTTTACTCGTTCACCTGTATCTCAGTATCCTGTTACCAAGTTTGAACATTACATTACATCACGCCTGTAATCTCAGAAGGTTAGTTTGAGGTATACCTGTAACCTATAGTTTCCTCATTCAAACCTTTGAATTGAGGAACCACCTTAGAACTCCTGTAACTTTTATGGGATGTCATAAATTTCAAATGGGGCCTGAAAAATTATCTCATTTGGTACTGAATATTGGTAGTAGTTACCTTTGATTAAATATGAAAAATGGCTACTCAAACCATACACATACAGTATGTGACATTACCTAAACAGATATTGCACAAACATGCCGTCTGATACGCGCTGTCCCAATCCAGCGATCAGGCGCGATCCGGATGAAATTGGAGCAAATATCACTGGGTGATCTTAGGTCAGGAGTCAGATGATGGCCATACACTGAGGCCGTGACAATGTCCGAGATATCGAACATTTGGTACGCCTCAAATATTGGAATAACTGCCTATTGCAACAAGTAAGATCACCAGTAAATCTTAACAAGGTTATGCATGTATTAGGAAATGAATTTAATTAAAGAGCCTTTCCAAAAGAGCAGGTTTTCAGGTTCTTTGTTAGAATTGTATAAACCACATCCTCTACATAACACAACTTCACGCCTGTAATCCCCGAAGGGTAAGGCAGAGGTGTACCTAATAGCACACCCAAAATCCGCCACTCCCATGTAATAGGGGGTGAGCTTATTGCCATCAACCGGGCACAAATCCAAACTCCGTGGCTGCCACTGAGAAATTCCTGATGGAAAAAATCAATAATAATTTGCCTGATCTGGGAATCGAACCCAGGACCTAATGTCCTGTAGTCGCGTTTTAGACCACTAGACCAACAAGGCAGTCACACGCCTCGATACAGTTAGTTTTCAAATGGGACGCGGGCTGGGCAAAGAATGAAAAAAAAAAAAAAAAATTAACCGACTTCCCAAAAAAGGAGGAGGTTCTCAATTCGACTAAATTTGAAAGCTGGTGCTTCCTATGTGTCCCATTTTGAATATACAATGGAACTCTTTAAAAGTAGACGGCAAATCTGATGCTGTCTGATCTGTGATTGCTGAAATCGCTTGGATATTTATTGTTTATACAACATCATGACGTAAAATCACGCCTGTATGCTCTGAGGGGTACGTAGATGTGTACAATACACCCAGATTTCGACAGTTAGGTATGTTAAGTTCCATTTACTGGGGATAAGCCTATTACCATGACATGTATTGTTAAATAATTAAAAATAAATTCATGGCAAATATTTGTTTGGGAACAACTAAAAATGGAAAAATATTTTCTTTTCTTGCAAAAATTAAAACCGACTTAAAAAAAACACAAAAAAGTGAAAAATAACTTTAGCTTTAAAAAGTTTTTTTTGTACTTGATATAACGGTTTACTAATGTTTGCCATAATTTAAAATGCAATAATTTTATATACCATAATAGGCGAGACGATAAAAAAAAAAACTAATTAGTCCGTCAGTTAGATTATCAGATAATATTTGACCCGTGTTTTTTCTTTTGTTACGTAAATCAAAATTGACGAAGATATGACGCTTTTAAAATTCTCAATACGTCACGCCTAGGTATAATTTTTAGCTAGTTCTGACGTCACGAGCCCCCACTCCCGAGTTTTGATGCATTTTATCTTTGTCAATATTCATTGATATACAAAAACAAAAAAATACGTGTCCATTAATTTCCAATACTCTAACTGACGGACTAAATAGATTTGCAATTTTTATATACTGTCGTCATGCCTTATTGTATTTACCATAATTTCATTAGAAATAACGCTTCAGTTGCCATAATCGTGAAATTACATAAAATCATTTTCACTAATTTCATTGCCCATAATCGATCAAGTGTCATAATAATTTTAATCCATAAATTTATTTACTATATTTTTCATTTTCAATAATGTCGATTTCCATAACATTTACCATAATATTCATTTGCCCATACTAGCACAACAATGCTAGTTCAGTACAAGCGCAATGCAATGTGTGCAATGTGTGTTTTGGCATACATTTCATATCGATAGTCATTAAAAGGCAGAAAATCAATAAATCAAAGCGAATAGCGATAATCAACTGTTATTATAAAATGATTCAACTGACATTATAAAAATGATTGACATTATAAAACAGTTGATTATGAATATTTATGTGGTTGATATTTCCCCGTAAGAAGCATGCAAACAAGTATACACCATGCATGCAGCAAGCATGAAGCAAGCATGCAAGCAAGCATGCAGCATGCAAGCGAGCAAGCAACATGCAGCAGGCATGGTTTCTGTCTCACTACCTGCTTCTCAACTCGCGGGCCGCCTTGCCCCTCCGCGCCTACGCAATTCTAAATTACACTCTAGGGGTAGGGCAGACAAGACTGCGTGGAGTCGGATTTACACAAACTTATAGAAAATGTTTTAGCACTAACAATGTAAATGAACGTTCGGAATAATACTGATAATATAATACAATACTTAGAACATATTATAACTTTATGTCATGTAAAATTAGGAAATTCAATTAAAATAGTACTAAAATCATCAAAGTACTAAAGATTGTTTGCTGTAAATCATTTTATTACAGACCAAATGCCTTAATGACATTATACAATAAACGTTTCTAACTTGTATTAAATGTTGCTTATGTCAAGTATCGATTATGTAATGTGTTACTTATAGAAACTAATGATTATAACACATGTTATAATGGAAACTTATTTTATGGCAAATAAAAGTTATGACTACTAAGTTGATATGACAAGCGTTATTAATATAAATGATAATAGTGCAAGAAAATATTATGAGAGGGGACGATTATGGAAAACAATAATAGTACAAATAATTTTATGAAAAACTGGGTATTACCCGAAATAACTGGTCTCTACCCGTTGAGTGGTCAATAACTGGTCTCTTTGGGTGTTTTGATCTCCAATCTCGTTAGTCACGGATGAATTACTCAGAACTCCAAGACTAAGCAAAGGTGATCTTAAAAATATGTTGTATCACATTAGTAGCCACGTGAAATATTTGTTTAAAATAAAATCATCTAAAAACAACTTTGAAAATCGACGGTCTGATTAGTCAGAGCCAAGGAAACGACTTCTAGTTCAAACAAAACAGTTTTTTTTTGTTTTATTCTTAGTTAGTCATTAGAATTTAAATTGATTTTAAAAGACAAGATCTAAATCTCAAAACGAACATAGATAGACGCCTACTTTTTAGGGTTATGTATCCAAAGGGTACCCACGGGCCAGGGCTAAGAAGGAACGGATGGGTTTTAGTCAGTAAACGTCTGACACTCCCTTGCGCTCCGGTCATTCCACCATCCGAAAAAAAAGAGTAACCAACGGGACTCTATTACTAAGCCAATGTCTGTCTATCTGTCTGTCAGCGGACTGTATCTCATGATCCGTAATAAGTAGACAGTTGAAATTTTCGCAGAATGTGTATTTCTGTTGCCACTTTATCAACAATTAATAATAAATTTAAAATGGAAGGGGGGCAATACTGTGATGGTACGGAACCCTTCATGCGCGAGTCCGACTCGCACTTGGCCGGTTTTTCATATAAAAAATGCTTACACGCGAATAACATAACAAACAGGAATTTTGTTTCCATTTAGGTTTTAAGTTCGTTGGCCTTTCTCCTTATTTTCACAGGTAATCATACATAGCCGAAACACTTCCATTATAAATGGCCTTCCTCGAACCATCCTCGAAGTCCATTGAGCAGAGATCGCGTCCAGAGAATTAGGTCACGCAGAATACGCCTAGGCATCGGTCCACCATGTGAAGGCCAAAAACCTTCATGGCCAGTATGATGTCAAAACTGGGCCACAACGGAAAGATCCTTAAAAATGGGCCATAAAATGTATGTTCTCCTGTCTGTTTCAAATAGAGACTTATTTAAAAAATTATAAGCCTTTTGCATTAATATTTCAGAAACTGGTCTGCATTTGCTGCGTAAACATTTGTTTGGCTTAGCAATAATTGGTAACAGTTACAACTATCCTAAATATCAAAGGTGTGAACCGAAGACCTCGCGTGCGGCTGATGTAATGTTTTCACTCGATGTCGTGCCCGCGGCTTGGCTCGCCGGTACTTCCGATCTGATGACAACAAACAAATCGATTGCAGGCTACAATGTCAACAAATTTGGCCTTAACTTTTGATCATTGGAATTTAGACTATTAGCTTTTTGAACTTTCTAAATAAACAAAAACATACTTATAATGTAAAAACTATTATGCCAGATTTTGCTGCGAATTTATAAACTGTGAACTTCGAAACCTTTAATATTGAGATTAGTGATTTTAGCGAAGAAACCGCTACAAAAACAACCTGTAATAAGTAGTGGGTCGTCGTAACAAAATGACCTGTCACTTTATCCTGTCTGGGGTGAACAGAAGAGCAACCTTTCTTGAGCACTATTTTACGACGATTATTTTCGATCATTGTCGGTCAATGAGCAGCCTAGATTTTTCTTTAATATAACCTACCTTCATTCCGCGCGCGTGCTCCGAGGAATCGGTGGCTTACTTAAATCATCGCTGGTTTTATTCCAAGTACATAATACCCTCATAGAATGATTTCATTATTTAGTACTCCGCGCGAACTAAACTATGAAATCATTATATGAGGGTATTAACTATTATGTACTAAGCCACCGATTCCTCGTTGCTCGCGCGCGGACTATACGTACCTTACCTATCCTGTTTCTTGGATGTTCTTCATTGTCAACAATTGACCACACTAGTCATTTCAGCCTAGGATTAATCAGCAAACAACCTCTCAGATATTCAGGAGTTGGTTCTGAAATCTCTAATCACATAAACTTAGATTGGTTGATTTAGATAGTTATTCCTAGAGAAGTCCATTGAAATCTGTAGCCAACGATAAACCAACCAGATGATACTGACGAACAATCTATCCAAAAGTGACCCCCCGATAACAGTCACAGCAAAAATATAAAAGAAACGTTTATCATCGTGTTATTATTGTACATTTGGAGATCACCTTATTAGAGGCTGTAAATATTTTAGTAAACATATCAATTGATACAAATTGAACGCTGATTTGGCACGTATCGATTCTAACGAACGGTCAAATGATTTATACAGCACCAGCACTGAATCACTGATGTTATGCGTGGTTACGGTTCCTCTTCTGTACCTAGCTGATGGTGTTTTTAATATGTCATCTAGTGATTTTTCTGTTGGGGTTTTTATGTAACTGAGTGCTTAAAGAAGTACAAGTGAATACGGGTTTGGTGAGGGACAGTAATGATGAAGTAAGAAAGGCAGTTCTCAGTTTGAGAAATAGAAAGGCCATGGGCCCTGATGAAAAACTATAGGACAGGTCCACTCAAATCTGTGTGGTTCTTTCTTCAAAAGACCATCTCAGACACTAATCTGCATAGTCCTCATGTGAATTGAGCAAGATTATGTCTGGACTTCAAAAGAGACTATGACCTCTGAGTTTGTTTCGGCTGTTTCTTCTCAGAGTAGTCAGGTACGAAACACCGGCCCCATCTAGTTTTAAAAAGTGTTTGTAAAAATCTACTTGCAAAATAAACATCATTTATCATTTATATAGTAGAAGTATGGAAGTGTTCTAACCTTTTGACCGCCAGAGCATAAATGCACGCCTGTGCCCTCCACGTCAAGCCACAATTTCACCTACCATTTTGTCACATATTTGTGTCGTTTGGTGTACAGGGCACGCACTTGCTTGTCACGTATATCTAACTATGGAGGACAAAAGGTCAAAGAAGGTCGATGTTTGTGGCTGACTTTATTTTTCAATAAGTTGTTGTGTCAAGAAGCCTGCCACAAGAATGGTGCAATAGTTCGCTAGTGGCTCTCTGGGAGCTGTTAGGGTCGGTATGGGGTATGGCAGTGCCTGGCTGCCAGGCTGACCTTTGAGTCAACTGATCTTTCAGGCTGATGATCCTGAAATCAGATCTTTATTCCTACAGAAAACGTATCACCATCCTCTTGCCTTTACCCTTATTACTTAGAAAATATAGATACTGTAAGCAAGCATAATACAAAATATCTCCTATATTGGATTGGAGTTACAAATCTCAATGAGTTGTAGGTGTCTACACACACAGACATATTGTAACTAGCCCCGTCATTATCTTACGATTTGAATACACGACACGATACACCTATAATGACCTCTTTCTAACCACGCGCCAATTATAATAAAAGGCGTGATAGTAGGTATATTATTTTATCGACATGAATTCATAAGCGAGGAAAATGCATTACTTTAACTTTGTACCTATCCTATGTATCTTGTTTCTAAATAGGTTACGTAGCATACTGAGTATCATTCTCAGATTTAGGGACATAGCATTGTAAAGATACGTTCCTAGAGGATTCACTATCGTGTGTGTAGGGGTAGAATTACGTACAAGAGTAAGACTGTATTACATATTATCAATGCAAATATAGAGATCGATGGTGATGAGCACCATTCTCTCTCATCTCCATTCATCTTCATCAAGCCTGAGGTCATATTGGGTCTTTTTATCTGTTGACCTAAAAGTTCAGCAACAGTCTAAAAATTGGCACTTACGCAATTGTTACAAAATATTGAATTAATGTTTACGGAAACAATTTTGTAAGTCAAAGTGCATGCTAAAGTAAGCAATGTAAGTAAAACTGCTGCTGCTGTTAATGATTGTATAACTTTAACTAATGCAACAACTAACACGTGTGGCTGATGCAAGTTACTACGCTTGTATCGTGGGATTCGTGGGCTTGGCGACATGGCACGCGGGCGTGCGCGAACCTGCATGTGCGTCTGGCGTCGTCGGCGCGGCGCGAGCGCAGATCGTGGTTACCGGTGTGACGCGATCAGAGGCACTCCCTGGCTGGCAACCATTCTGACGTTTTAAAACACCACGCTGCATTGTATATTGTATGATATCCTTCCACACATTGTTGCATCAGACAATTATATTTAGACGACGCTTTTTTTTTTTTTTTTTTTTTTTTTTTTTTTTTTAGGAGGGACCACTCGCAGTTGCAACGCGCTAAGGTTGCTTAACTGCTTAACCGGACAATCCTGTGGTGGCCAAAAATTACTTGAAGGCCCCCAGCCAGGGCTTACAAACTAAGGATTTAAATTAAATGAACGGTCACTAAGGGCACCCCCTGTGGGGTTCGGGCCTCGGCTTAGTGCGTCATTGATGAGAGGGCAGCAAGGGACAACAGGCTGGGTCGGATCATTAATTGGGGAATCGGTCGTTACATGCTCAGCGTCGCGGGCTGGCTCGTCGAGCAAGGGTCGGGCAGTGTTAGACGACGCTGCGGCAAGCAGGTCCTTTATTTTAGCGGCTTTTTATATGGAATTTATTTAAATATAGAGGTTTTTATCTAAGCAGGTGTTTATAATTTATTAGAGTGCAGCGCATGTCTTAAAATGTGATTTTATGTATCTACATATTTGTTTTGAGTTGATTGTTTCAACGTTGTATTGATAACCAAATTACCTCGTTTATCCCTCAAGCTATTATTTTATAATTTAACTAGCGACCCTCTGGCTTCTTAAGGGTGCAATGTAGCATAAATACATAAACCTTCCTCTTGAATCACTCTATCTATTGCTGAAAACTGCATTAATATCCGTTCCGTAGTTTAAAAGATCTAAGCGTACAGACAGCGGGAGCGACTTTGTTTTATATACTATATGGTAACATAAAGATGTTAAGATTTAATATATAGTAGCGGGTTCTAACCTAGCAGTACAGCAGTAGAAGTTCGTCGAAGTGGGCTCCGGTATATTATGTTTAAGTAAACTGGTGTCGATTCTGTTGTGCACAAACTAAACTTAATTTAAGCTATTGTTATCTTTTTCTCTCTAATAAAACGAGAAAGAGACGGACGTAATTTAGAGCTGTCAAATTTAGTTGGAACTAATATGTCTATACAAATGAAGGGTGCACGTAAAAACATGTCGACTAAAAACACGGTGAAGCGCAAGGCATAAACTAGTTTGACATCTCTAACTTGGTGCATAGCTATAGCCGTCCTTTTCTCGCACTGCCTTTTAGTAAAAGATAGCAATAGCCTAAATTAAGTTTATTTTGTGCACAACAGAATCGACACCGCTGTCTATTTGAATGGGAGTAAACGAGACGTCACTACGGCGGCGGCCAGGTTTTAGAAGAAAATAATTAATAAATATTGAAATAAAAAAAAAGTGTGGATTATTTGTGAAACATGACTCGTTGGCGGTTTAGGTATGAATATGCTGATTTCATGTTTTTAATTGCAGACCCATAGGTACGTCAAAAATAAAGACAGAACCGTTAATGATGATTTTAAGACCAATCTTTGCAATTATTTTCTATCGAGCCGATTTCCTCCAATTATGTATCGAATCCGTCCAAGGTCTTTGAAATATGATGAATATTAATTCCTTTTTTTTTATGTTTTCTTAAAAAACTGTTTAAATAACATCAATTTCAACAAATTTAGTGTTGTCAGCCTCTTAGACAAGGACAAACTTATACAGAATTACTTTTTTATCACTTTCAAAAAAAATGGGTATAATAGGTTAACGGAGTAGAAGCAAATGGCGTACTTACTTAGTTTTTTTTTTTCCCAAAAAAAGAAATTCTGAAAAATTCTAAAATCAAATCATACACTTATTGCGTACCTACGATTTGAAATTCGATATTTTTCATTTTGTTTTTCAAAATTCATCTTTGTTCTAATATGAAAAGTTTACTTGAAATTTGTAGCGTTTTTTGATGATAGATCAATTTTTTTCTAAGCTGTGGTAAAAAGAAAAAAAAAAAAACTAGGTATGCCATAAGCTACTACTCCGTTCACCTAATATGCCCATTTTTTTGGAAAGTGATAAAAATGTCATCCGGTATTTCGAATAAGCATTTAATAATATGAGCAGAGAAAATGTGAATTTAAATCAAATACTCGTTAATGTTATCTTAGTTTGTTATTTAGAAACAGAGCAGTATTATCCGGTTTTTAATCTATGCAAGTTCGTTGGAATATGAGAACGATGTAGGTACTTAATTATGTGGCTCTCCTAAAACACCAGACTAATACTTATCAGTTGATTTCCAAGATAGTTTATCTCGTAAAGATGTTTATCTCAAAACATGATAAAATACTTAGACGTCTTAGAGGTATCTTGTTTTCATAAAATTATAACATACAGATGTATGAACTTGGACGAGGCGAAAGGGGTATGTAAGGATCGTGAAGCCCGGCGACCTCTCGCGCCCGGCCCTGGTGCAAGCCATGGTCCGGAGCGAGACGGAATGGGACGCCGTCACCTCCTTCTGCGAAGCAGTAATGCTAGAGAAGGAGGTGGCGGAACGTGAGAGGGAGAGAACCTCACAGCGTCCCGGCCGCCACGGGCCTTTGGACGGTGGGCTATGGGCTAGCTCGCCGTCCGTCCGTCTCATGACGACAGGCCGTGTCGACGGCGCGTTCGTGTTCCACGCGCGAACATAGACGGGTTTTAGTCAGTAAAAGTCTGACACTCCCTCCTGCTCCGCCCAGAGCGGGAGGAGTTATTAGATGATTTCACATCCGAAAAAAAATAAAAAAAAGGGATCGAGAAGCCGTGAGTTTATGTTTTTTCAATACACTTCCCCGAAAACGGGTTCTTAATCGCACTAGGATTAGGTGTGCGTTTCCTTCATTTCCACTGGTAACGTATAAAATACGAAGTTCAAATCGGTTCAATGCCTATAGTCGGAGGCGAATGTTTTTTTTTTTTTAATTTCAGTAAAGCTTTATATGCGTCTTTACGGCGTAAATAATTTTTGAATGAATGACCAGCCTTCCTTGGACCTGTTTGCTGATGAATGGAAAACAACGATGTTAGAATTTTTGCGGTTATGAGAGAAGACAAACCTTAATGTAGTATTTATTAGTGGCTGCACTAATACGCTATAGGTATGTAATAATAAAATAATTAAAAAAAAGTAAAAGGCAAAGAGGCAGACAACAAAAAAAAAAGATGGGACGATGATATCAGGCAGGTTGCAGGCATAACATGGAGTAGAGTAGCCAGAGAGAGATCAGAATGGAATAGGTTGGAGGAGGCCTTTGCCAACTGGCAAACAGATTTACAAACAGTAAATACGCGAATAATTTTAATTGTGTAAAATACATTAATTATAACAGTGCAGTAGTATAAGAAACATAATTGTATATCTGTTGTCCGAATAAAAAGGCTTTATTATTTTATAGGTATGTAATGAATTGTAATAAATATCTAACTATCTATTAAAATACAATACAAGATTAGAGATTCGTTTTTTGAAAGTCTGAGAAATGCGTTATACAATTTGGGGTTTGTGTTATGTGATTTGGGGTCGCCTCCACAAGCGAGAGAATCGCGGCGATATTATCGTCCTTGTCACGTTTTCCTATACACTCTTTTTTGGGCCGCCTCCACGAGCGAGAGAATCGCGGCGATATTTTCGTATAAAATTACGTTGAATCGCCGCGATTATCTCGCTCGTGGAGACGGCCCCGTATCACACAAAATAGTTTGATTGCAAAGGTCAAAATTGAGCGAAATAGGTGTAGAATCTGGTTTGACTTGAACCTGTTGCATGTACCCGCATGCAAATGGTTGAGATTTTGAGAAGAAAAAAAAATACTATCTCATAAATCAGAGAAAACGATAACGAAATTATAACCTGTAGTGAAGCACGGGTCGATTTTAAGGTTAAGCAACGTTTGGCGAGGTTAGCCGTGGATGGTTGACAGACGCATACCGGGACGCGTCCGCGCCTCAGAAAGCACTTCATTGGTCTCGGCTGTAATTCGTAGATGGTAGCCAGAAGCCTAAAACCCTGACCATCGAGTATCTCGTTTTATCCAATAACTGGCTGTGTTGTTGAGGTCAGATACTTTAAATAAGCATTCGCTCCATGTAAAATACTTGTATTCAGCTACATCTGGTTAGACTGGAAAAGAAACTCAACACAGTTGGGAAAAGGCCAGGCAGATGATGATAAATGTAGTAAAAATAGATAAACGTTTACGTTGTTAAGAGACAATCTAGGTATTTCCGATTATAAGTTAACCACTATTTCATTCACCTATTTCCCTAACGGCTCGTACACATAAACACGATACGACGTCACATCGTGCTACGACGCGGCATCGTTTCACTATGCGACGTCGTATCGTGGGAATCTATATCAAAACAAGTAGCAATAAATCTGCAGTGTTCGCAGAAAATATGGCGTATTTCCCTGTTCTAAAGCACAGTAAAAAGATCACACAGACACACAAGTACACTAGTTCACTTCAAACGTAGATTCCCACGATACGACGCGGCATCGTGCACGATGCCGCGTCGTAACACGATGTGACATCGTTTCTGTTTATGTGTATGAGCCAGTTCTACACAGATAAATTGATGATTCGTTATGTAAGGCGGCACGAACGTCATCAGAACCATTTTACTGGGTCGCCTATTATAAAAACGTGATCGAGCTAAATTAAATACATTTTATGTTATTTTAGCACAAAAAAACTTTTGTGAACGATTTAAAGTTTTTTGATAAGACAGTGTCATTGTCTTCAGAAATAACGAACAACCATTCAAACTGAATAAAAACCGGCCAAGTGCGGGTTGGACTTGCGCACCGTGCGAGGGTTCCGTATAAACTTGTAGGTATTTTGTAATTTAACTACATATTTACGGTTTCCTGAATTTTTCATGTACTGCAAGACATTGCTGTTGCCAAATTACATGATTCTAGGTCAACGGAAAGTACCCATTTTGATTCCCGTGAGAGTATCGAAATATAATTACTTTATTGCGGCATAAACGGCCGTATCTTGTTTTTACGTTAACTTAGCCCTTCGTAGATCTACGCGAGACACAATGGCTTTTAAATTGTTTTCTGTAATTACGGCAAACGAGGGGTTAAAAGTTCGATTTTTTCACAGCTTCAAGGGACTGTTAAAGACCTAAGTACATTTATATGGTTTTAATTTTAACTAGTACCTCCACGCGTTCCTGAGATAAAGGGTCTTGACAGACAGACGGGACTACAAAGTGATCCTATAAGGGTTGCGTTTTTTTTTTGAGGCATGGAGCCCTAAAAAGAGGATAAATTTTTTAAAAATTCTATCCGTCGGTTCAACTTCTATCTGTAGACAGACTGGGTCTAGGAGCTTGTTTCGAACTCATGTGATGCTCAAGCATGCTTATTCTTAAGCCAGTAGCTAGACAAAGCTCAGTACTATTGTCTGTCAAGTGCTGGTCCTGCTTGCTCCTCAGTTTACCAGATACCATCACCGATCACCACGGATTTAGGTAGTTTGTTTTTCCATGCTACTATCCTTTTCTGTCGAATCGTCATTTGAGAGAGCGAGACACAGAACGTGTTGCCGCGTGCGATAGCTCTCCCGCTGTTTGTCGGTCGGCTCAATCGTTATGGCAGTCTCCACATTAGTATTCTAATGGGAAGAAGGACTCTCTCATGGGTTTGTATGAGTCGGGTGCCAATGGAGTGATATCCACATGAATTAACTCATTTTAAACTCCCGGTATTCCATTTCAATTCGACTCATTTCATGTGCTTAATCACTGCTGTCATCTTCTATTATTAATTTCTTCAGAACTTGGTTTACACCAGTCAAATTACATGCCACTCTAACACCCGGCTTCTAAAGCAAAAATCTAGAGATCTACAACATGTCAAATTGTTGCTGTAGATCTGATACGAGTAGGTCGTTGATAATAATTCAGTCAACCAATCACAGCAGTTGACATGCGAGTGATTGACAATTTGTTAATGGGTGTTACACTTCAACCAACTTATCTGTGCAGGCGGAAAAACACAGAACTAAAATAAACGTACTAAGTTTGACATATCGATGGTAATTTTCATGACTATAGCAACGCCACCACTAGCATGATCAATTTAAGTGGGCAATTCTAGCCCACTTGAAGTGGTCATGCTATATTCAACTGTACAATCTTATCCACATTCTTCTTTCCTAACGATATCCTCAACCATACATAACGGCTGATGACTCATGCAGCATAATATTATCATCTGATAGGCACTCGTACGTTTTGCAGATAATTCCATATTTTGTTATGACAACCAACGAAGAAATTGTTATAGCAACAAAAGATAAGTGTTGTTTTTATTCGATGAACTCAAAGCTGGGGTGGTATTTTAAGCTACCTATAGCTTAACGTTACGTAGATGAACATAGGTCCTCTAATAAAAACACATACATAATCTTGTAGAATAGGCGAGACGACAAAAAAAAAACTAATTAGTCCGTCAGTTAGATTATCAAAAAATATTTGACCCGTGTTTTTTCTTTTGTTACGTAAACCAAAAATGACGAAGATATGACGCTTTTAAAATTCTCAATACGTCACGCCTGGGTATAATTTTTACCTAGTTCTGACGTCACGAGCCCCCACTTCCGAGTTTTGATGCGTTTTATCTTTGTCAATATAACAAAAAATACGTGTCCATTAATTTCCAATACTCTAACTGACGGACTAAATAGATTTGCAATTTTTTGATACTGTCGTCATGCCTATTACACACTCCTTCTTAGTGTGTCGATGACAATAGGGAATATGCATGTAATTTTTAATATACAGTATTATCAACCCAAGAAAATTATTAAAAGTTAAGTTAAGTTCAACTTCAAGTTCAACAAGGAGTTTCCTTGCGTGATCGAATCAAGATGAAGACATCCGCAAGAGAACCAAGGTTACCGACGTAGCCCGAAGAATTGCCAATAAGTGGCAGTGGGCAGGGCACATTGCTCGCAAAACGGATGGCCGATGGGGCCGAAAAGTTCTGGAGTGGTGACAGCGAACCGGAAGACGTTGCGTTGGAAGGCCTCCCACTAGGTGGACCTGGTGAAGGCTGCGGGAATCCGCTGGATGCGAGTCGCACGGGACCGGCCAATGTGGCGACACTTGGGGGAGGCCTATGTCCAGCAGTGGACGTCTTTCGGCTGAAATGATGATGATGATGAATTTCAACTACTGCTTGTCGCTCAAAAATAATATTAAAATCCTGCAATTTTCTACAACAGTTCAAACGTCCTTGACTGTCGCGGCCATGATGGGAAGTCATTTACCTCAATCTGTTTTGTTTACATATAATTTTTCGGCCTTAATAAAATCATTTTACTAATTTTATGTGCTTTATTCAAGCAAAACTTGCATTAACAATTTTATAATAAAATCTTATTCAAATACAAGTGTTTTTATTACACATAGACTTTGACGTCAATACCGGCGTTATCGAGGAGGATGCGTTCCGTTTCACCAAAAACATGCTACTTACATAAAACAATAAATTGTAAAATAAGTGATGTTTTAGAAACTAAAACAAGTGTACCACAATGTTATAAACATTGTGGTACACTTGTTTAAGTTTAAGTGCCAATACATATATTTTTAATAAATAAAAAGAGTTTTTCATTTCTTGCATATTCCAGCCTGTTTCCTCAGAAGATTTAAAAAAGATCCGCAAGAGGCAGCAATAATAGGGGTTACGTATGTTTTGAATTCTCTATTGACAGTAACGTTAAACGTACATTGTATAAATAGAATTAATGGAAGATGATGTACCAGAAGCAAAATTTACATTTGCAGAAATCAAAGGTTATCTCGTCCGGGATTTAAAACGATGGCTTGCATGCCGTGGTTTACCTGTTTCAGGTAACAAACATGTACTTGTACAAAGGTTAGTTGTCGTTCATAATTCGTTTTATTTGTTGTCAGAGATTTGAGAAGTGCATATTTTTGTTAATGCTACCTTTTTTGTTTTTTAATGAAGAATGCAGCGAATGGTAATGATAAAGTTTTTATCGGAATCGATGTTTTTAAATGTTTAGAGTATAAACAGCTACGCATGAAATTACTCAATTCAGTTCCACAGACATCCAGCACTTTTTCTTCTTCAAATTGGGCAATTTTCCCATCCTGGATTATTCCTCGTACTTTCTGACATGCTACGATGTATAATTATATCACTTCTGGCACTACTGATGATACTTGAAACCTTATCTGATGAATGTCTTCCTAACTTTCGAAATTCGAAAGCACAAAATCTTCTTTTAGAGCAACTGTAACTTATAAAATATGCATATAGCTCTTGATAATAAAAGTAGCAAAATTATTAATGCTCAGTGTCAGTGTCCAGCATCTGCTTCGAAAAACTGTTCCCATATCATTGCTGTACTATATCAACTTAAAGATTATACCGTACTCTACGGTTATGATGCTCTGACTTGCACATTCAAATTAAAAGGGTGAACAAGGGCAAAAAGTGAGACAATAATTCAGACAATATTTCAACAGCCAGCTATCTTACATAACGTAAACATCCTAAGAAATAGATTGTTAACTTATTAATTCAAAACATATGTACCCCCCCCCTAGTGCTGCCTCTGGCGGAACAGGCTAATTCAAATTGAGTCAGCCCAAAATTTGGCAACGAGTTTGGCACTTTCAATAGCATCCATCAGCTCCTGTGATGTTCAAATAACAGGACAGGCAGGACACGATATCAAGTAGTGTCCCATCGTTTGTGGGGCAACACCACTTACACACTCCAGGGTAGAGTCATCTATGAATCTCCACCTTTACAGGTTTTTTCTTCGGCGAACCTGTATCCGGAGTCTTTTTAAAGACTTCCAGGTTAGCCACGGCAGCTCATGTCCAGGTGGGACATTTCCGGCTATAGTTACACACTGAAACATCTCCTTGGTGAAATTTTATAAATTACGCATACAGTAGTTACCACAGAGGGACGTTCAAGGATTAGGAAGATATAAAAATTCATACAAAACTTGTTTTTTACATTAACTTCGTGCTATATTTAGTATAGCATAATTATCGTTGTTTTGAGAGGTATTCAAATAGTTATTTGGACTTCCTGCATTAAATAAAAGCTTTTAACACAGATCAGATGCACCTTGTGCTAAAATTCTTGATTTGTAATTTGGCCAAATGTTTGAAAAAAAAATACAAGCTTTTTATTAGGCTTGATTGAGCTGCATGGTTCGGGAAAGCATTGCTTGTAATGAATAGGGAATTTGCAAGAAATACAAAAAAAATAAATCCTTAAAAATGCCTTGTATTGCAGCATAAAAACATTGTGGCACACTTGTTTAATGTTCTAATACAACACTTATTTTACAATTTAATATTTTATGTAGCGTGTTTTTGGTGAAACGGAATACAAACTCAAAACGCAATAACGCCGGTAGTGACGTCAAACGCTATGTGTCAAAGAAACAATTTAATTTGAAAACTACCTAAAGTTTCACTAAGATGTTATTATAATATTGTTATTGCAGTGTTTGCTTGAATAAAGCACATACATTTAGTAAAATCATTATATTAATGGTAAAAACTTAGATGTAAACAAGGCAAATAGAATAGTAGTAGAATAGAATAGAATGACGTCAAGCGCTATGACATGAATGGCCGCGACAGTCACGGACGTTTGAACAGTCGTAGAAAATTGTTTAATTTTTTTTTTTTGAGCGACGAGCATGTGCGTGCGCAACGAAGAGGCAATTAGACAAAGCCTACCCTACCAACTGGGGCAATTATTATAACTAATGAACTATGTAATAAAATAACACTTTGTACAAAATATTAAAAAAAAGTTCTAACTCCTGTTCGAATACTTATAGCAATTTTTCGCGCCCGTGTTACGTAACTAACACTGTACTGGAAGTTGCTACGAAGCTCGACGCTCACCCGCCGGACGAATCTTATAGGCAAGCAGTCTACTCGCCTTAATCCCATTGATAAATTTACGCACACAGCGGCACATTGGTGCATATTTTCGTGTGTATGAACCGCACACATGTATAGATTGCAGCCATTTTTGGGCGGTAACTCCTGTGAGTGTAGCTGAGCTATGATTGGCTGCTACAACACAAGGCCAGGATTCAAGGTGGATGTTCTTTAGCCCGCGAAATTCAAATTTCCTTACGTATTTTGCAATTTGCAGGCCAGTGCTATATTGTATGTTGATTAAAATATGACTACATACGTCTTACAGCCACAAATCATATAATCATCAACATACAACCTAGCACTGGCCTGCAAATTGCAAAAAACGTGAGGAAATTTGAATTTTGTGGGCTACAGTGCAGCAATGCACTAAGTAGGGTTGGTTCCGGTTCCTTTCCAAATTAAATATAAATTAGTGGAATTTCGTATTATCCTGCAAAATTTTGTTGATCACTGTTGTGAAGCAACTCGATATGAAAATGATGCAATTTTATTTGGTCGTATTTATCCATCGACAAATTAGAAATTATATTTTTCTGAAGGAAGCCATTATTGTTTCATTGTGACAAGCAATTTATATCGCGATCTTGAACGTTTTAATTTTGACATATTAAGTTATTTACACATTTGTTTTGAAACAAAAAACGTACATTTAACAGTAACAGCAGTGTAAATATTAATTTTGTTGTGTATTAATTCTTTATTCACGTAACAATGGTGTTTACTTGTGAAGTTTGTGCTGATAATGTGTGTTTGTTAGAAGTTAAAGGCAATAAGTTTTCTCTATTATCGTATAATGACAAGCTTCAAATTGTGTATAAAGGTAGATGTGTACCCGAATTACGAGAATTAATCTAAAAATAATATATGGTAATTAACTGACGTGTTCTGTAACTATCACCCACTCACTTGGATAAGATATTAGAGGTAGCCGAATCTTTCTTCTGTTTGCATCGTTAGAAAATCGTGAATAATGTGGTGAGTTCTTTACTTCTTGTATTTATAACTTTTGTTTTTACAGGCTTATTTTCAAATATTATAAATCAATAAATGTGACTACTTTGAGGGCCATCATAATTATGTAGAGCGACGGACGTTGTGGAGTTGCGCGTTTTTGCTATCATTATTTCGTGGCCTACCCATCCTGGTGGACGAATGTACGCCGCTGGCGACGAACATTCGTTGAACTTAACTTTTAATTATTTTCTTGGGTTGATAGTACTGTACTTATTTGAGTGAAGAAAAAAATACATGCATATTGGGATATTACCTGACACAAACCATACTGCAGACATTAAGCACTCAGTGAAAACGGGCCATTATTTTCGTTTTCACTAATACTGAGTGATACTTTAGCCTTGCACTGTTGGAATATCAATTCTCGCGCTGCGCTGAAAATGTACCAATGTGCATTTGAGGCCTAGTCTTAGTGAATATATATATATACTAAGTTCAACGCCTTGAACTAGTACAATCTCTGTTTCTGTATTAAAAGACGATAGCCTTAATTATTAAAAAAAAATGTTTGTCTGTATGTAGTCATAATATTGTGCAATATTATTATATAGAGCAGCGGTGGCCCAGTGAGCAGCGGTGGCCCAGTGGTGGCGGCCCCGACTTACGAACAGTAAGTCATGGATTCGAACCCAGACAGGCGCATTACTTTGTGTAATTTATTTCATCACCACTGCTCTCAAAACGGTGAAGGAAAACATCGTGAGGAAACCGGCATGTCCTAGAACCAAAAAATTCGAAGACATGTGACATCTACCAATTCGCACCTCGCCCGCGTGGTGGATTATAGCCCAATCCCTCTCATAGAGAGGAGGCCTGTGTCCCAGCAGTGGGAACATTAATAGGCTGATGATGATGATGATTATTATATAGACAAGATTGATGATATAATCTACAATTTGACAATATTTTCTTTACTTATGGAACTTTCTGGAGTGGCAACAAACTGGGGTCACTTCAGGCCCGTGCCGTGATTAGATAATATTTTTAGAGAAACATCTTTACGATTGTGACGTTGTCATAAACGTCACAATAATTTGATATGAAGATGTTTTTAACTGGAAAGGTACTACCGAGTTCACTGACGGTGTGACGGTCTGCCACTGTTCACCCTTATAATAATAAATATTTATTTCAGATCAAGATCCATAACAATATGTTGTTAGTAAAAGTCTTAACCTAATGTTAGTAAAAAACTAAAAACACACGCATGCAATTTTAAACAAGTGTTACAGAATCTTCTGTCCAACTCAAAAGATATTGCAATGCAATTCTTAGATGAAATGAATGCATTTCTTTCTTAATTTCTTTAGTGTTCATCACACATTCATAAAATTACAAAAAGCTCGTTACATAAATTAACGACATTTTCGTAAATCCACATTTACTAATAAGGCACTAGCTTAGCTTTCTTCGGAACTATGCTGAACTTCAGTTCGAGTTGCCATCGAAAACTTATATTTATTTATGGCTATATAGTATAAAAGCAGCCCGCAATTGCCGAACTCCATCATTGTAAATCTATTCCGGGACGTATTATTGTTTTTATCTGTGGCGAAAGAAACATTGATGCCCCATCTACGAAAAAAAAACAAAACATATGGAAAATTACCTAGAGTAGTGGTAACATTAAAGCAGAATGTTTTATATGGGAGCTACATCTGCCAACAAACTGCTTTACAGTTTGGCAGAAGTAACATTTTATGTATTAATACGATGTCACCACGAATAAACGCGTTTTCATTTTAAATTTTTGTTTTCACCCCGCCTGGCTTCGCCCAAGACAACTATTTACTTGCATCGCAATATCATCACGATTGTACCCTTATCGGATGGCAATAACTCCAGGCGGACTCAATAAGATCTGCAAATCGTAAACTAGGCCGTATCTACATGGAGCGAGGCATTCGTCGTAAAGAAGGTATCAGATTTAAGCATTGCGACTGTCAAACGGTCAATAGCAATTAATTTATACACTAAGAATCTTTTTTTGATCCCCGTACTATTATGAAATGGGTCTTATCTTAGATTTTCAATCGTTATTCTATCAGTTAATAGTAAAACTTGCTGCTAAGTGTTTCCATATTATTTTGTGTCTTTTTCTACCCGGATTATAATCGCAGACAGTTGTACCTAGCAACAATTACTTAATCAAAGTTTTTGTTTGTCGCTTATTCATTTTTAAGACGATAAGAAAAGAGATAAAAGTTTTCAGTCTGAAGTTACCAAGGGTATGAATGCTTGTTATTTAATTTTATCCCTCTTTCGCAAAAAATAAATAATTATATTACTTTAAACTCAAAGAATTTTATTATAAGTAACAATTATCAGGAGCATAATGTTTTGTTTTAGAACTCAGATCTGAGATAGAATGTCAGATCTTCGTTTCTTTTTAAGTCCTCAGATGGTCCTATAAGAGTACCTATAATATCATTTTATATTTTTACTTTTCAGTGAATAGATTTCCCGATATTTCAAAAAACTAGCCTTCTTAATTGAGAAGTATACCTTATTATCTCTTTTAAGCACAGTCCAGTCTAGAACACAAAGGACGTTGCATAACCCAGAAAAAGCATTTCAATAATTACAATTTAAATGACCATATTTACTTGAAATAACAATAACAATTAAGTTATCTTAGTAATTTATTATTAATAACGCGCTTAATGACGTTCTATCGGCTAATAATAGTGAGCGACGCAAGTGTTTGCTCTGCTCTCGACGTCAGGCGTACGCACGCGTTCAATCAAACACACACATACCTACAAAATATCACTCTTATTATTTGTATAGGAGTACATGTAAAATACGAGTTCACATCAATTTGGTTTTTATTAAGTTTTTTGTTTTTTTTTTTGTGTGTGGTTTGTGTGACTGCCTCGTTGGTTTAGTGGTCGAAAGCGCGACTGCTGTGGTCTTTGGTTTGATTCCCAGTTCGGGTAGAGTGTAATTCAGTTTTTGTATCAGGGAGTTTTTAGTAGCGGCAAAGTAGTCAGATTTGGGCCCGGTTAATTGCAATAGGGTCGCCTCCTATTACTTAAACATAACTGCCGAAATGTGGGTGTAGTCATGGGTACACCTCTGCCTAAACCCTTCGTTAAAATTATGATGATGTTTTGTGCATATTGGGCAAAAATAAGTTTTCTACTGACAACTTTACGAAAACAAAACAAACAACACACAAAACACAAAACACACACACACACACTTTGACAAAACGATAATCTTCCGTAAGTCTTAGTTTCATTATATCTACGCTGTACCTTAATTTACACACTATTTCAAGATCAGAGGTAAGCACGAGCGTGGTATAAACTTAACGTAAATAAGGGCGATTTTATGGTTTTCACAAAGGATTTATTCATAATTATGGCTGACACTTTTTGTGCTTGTTGCAAAAACACAATGCTATAAGACAGTTGTATTTTAGATTCTAAAGTCGTTCGTATTTACGTGTACACTCAAGCTAGTGCCTCTGATATTTAAATAGTGCACATCATGATACACATCACTAGAAAAACGCAATGCTATAAGACAGTTGTATTTTAGATTCTAAAGTCGTTCGTATTTACGTATACACGCCACACTCATGCTAGTGCCTCTGATATTTAAATAGTGCACATCATGATACACATCACTAGAAAAACGCAATGCTATAAGACAGTTGTATTTTAGATTCTAAAGTCGTTCGTATTTACGTATACACCCCACACTCATGCTAGTGCCTCTGATATTTAAATAGTGCACATCATGATACACATCACTAGAAAAACATACATTTAGTTAATGTGATGAAATATTAACCCTAGGTCATAGTCCCTGCTACGGCGTAGCGCTACGCCGTAGGCCCTTCAACTAGAAATAGGTTAATAGTGTTTATGATGGCGTAGCGGTTTAAGAATGTTGACAATGGTTTACAGGTCTGGAATCTTACGTTCTGATTCAGAATGCATTCATCGATGGGTGTTATGTCGAATATAAATCCTTGTTTATCTGTGGAAAGAATTTTGCGTTACATAAAGGTGAGACGTCTATGAATAGATGTAAACGAGATTATTTATGAAGACAATCATCATTCACTATCATGTTATTCAAACAAACAGATGGTTTGAAATCATAATCCTTACATCAGTCTGAGCTGTATATACCATCTCATGATCGTAATAGTCGTTTGATCCATCATTGTAGCTAGCAGCGTGTACCATCACTCATCGTGAAATCAACTAAAAGTCAAATAAAACAACATGTAATTATCTAGATAACAATATATTTTTGTCATCAACGACAAACTTAACAACAGACTACAACATAGATCTTCTCAACGAAACACCTGCGCGAAGTTTAAACATCACCTAACACCTGTGAAATGTTTACCAACACATTGAGATTAGCTAAGGTCCATTATACAGATATAAAATCCACGTTCACCTCAGAGCATCCGAGGATGAAACAAATGCAACATAAATGGACGGCTTACAATATTTAGGATAAATAAGTTGCCAATAACGAGAGGCACTGCGGGATTCAAAGGCGTAGTGCTGGAGACGCGTCAAGTAAACGACTGCAAGCTGTTGGTAAACAAATCTACACAAAACATCTGCAGGTTTGCGAACTCATTACCACAAAAACGTAACTTAAAATAGTTTGTTGTTAAAATAATCTCTTAATCCTACTTACATTGCTTTTGGTTTGACGTGTTTAATACGTACGTAAATGATGAATTGACTCAAATAGAAGGCTGGCCGGTCACACGAGCCTGCCTTTACAAACATGACCGCTTAAATGTAATCATAAAAACTTATAGGTACTTTAAATACAATTAGGTATAAGTTTAAAATTAACTATAATTACTCGTACAAAATATATTTGTTTCAGTGTACTTCTGCTCTTTGTATTTTTGTGGATAAAACAGTAATCAGGAAAGGCGGATGTCTCTATGTGACACTGTTTGAACTATTCACAAGTGTTATCAAAGGGAACTGAAGTACTCACGCCACCATATCGTGTACAACGTGAAAGTATACAATTTTCATAGAATATTAACTTGAATACGCAATGTATTGTAATGTTACAATCAAAGTATATGTCAATCATGATCAAATCCTAATATTAGAAGCGTATTGAGTGAGATAAGCAATCGATGAACTGTAGTAAGTAATAGATATCTTGATGTCAGCAGAGGACTGCTACGCCGATGGCTCTGCGTTACTTATACTGTACACGCCTAGTGGGGAATGTAAAATGCTTTTGGCACTAACTTCAATAAATATTTATAATAATAATTTATATTACAATACATTCAAATTTGATATTTACAGCTTATGAGTAGATACAGATATATATATTTACAACGGTCGCTTGTTGAGATAATAAGGGGTAATGAGGTTCAGTTATAGCATATTACATTTATACAAATACTAGTTATTATTGTGAGAACGTGTACAATATCTACAGCTGTAGCTGTACGTTATGGTAGAAGCTCTAGCAACATCGATACCCGGAGCCGGGAACAGAGCGGGCTCCACGCGGCGTACGCTCTCACGCCGCTCTCACGCCGCTCTCACGCAGCTCTCACGCAGCTCTCACGTCGCTCTCGCGTCGCTCTCATCTCGGCGACGCCTACACGCCTCCCGCGGCGACGCTGGGCCCACGCCGCGTGATCGCCTATTACATCGACGCCGAACACTGTTTATTGATTCTAACATCTAACATTTGATTATATTGCACACATTCACTTATTTCTACATAAATATCCATAAAAGAGTGGGCTAAAATCCCTCTCCGCCAAAATTTCGTAAACTCACCGCTTAACTACCTGATGGAATGACATGTTTGACGCACCTTCTATGTGACACTCTCTAAGCAAACTAAACGAAGCGATACCGAGGACGACTTTATGCGTTTCAATTAAGAGACAGCTGAACGTATTCAGAACATGGGTTTTACGAAATGGTACTTAATTTTGATTTGAAACGAATGGTTTCTAATTGGAACTAAACTGTCGGTCTCATTTCTAATAGAAAATGTATGAATAGTTTAAAGCTGACATAATGACAGTTCAAGCAATGACGGAACCGACGAAACCATAAAGTGAGCTTGCTTAGGAGCGCGCCGACCTGGCCGCGCTGCGGGCCGAACTTGCGATCCTTGCGATGTGCCGACCGGAAGCTCTCTACACGAACACTAGTGACAACTACTGATGGGAACATGACTCTGAACTCGAGGACGATACTTTACTTGAAACATGATATCTTCTCGTAGCACCGTTGCCGATCCTTTGATTTTTAGCACGATTCAAAATGAAATTCGAAAGATCTATGTTATCGTCATCTTTTTACAACTCTAGTTCTATTAAATTAGTCGCGGAATTGATCGATCTCTCTAATTATTAAAAATTGTGATTTTAAAATTTTGTGACTTTAAGATGAACTTATAGTAAACGGTAAAAGTAGGAGATTCATTTTTATAAAATTCAGTCGCCGCCTACTGTTAAAATCGGATTAATAGCTACTCTCCTAGAAAACTTTTTAAAAAATTTCAGCACTCCCGTAGCGTCCATCGTCGGACGGTCGCGTCACGGTCTCGAGAGATTACTTCCAAAGCCCCTCGGGCGGTGCATGTAAGGGTCGTAGTGTTGTTCCGTCGCTGCGGACGGCTCGTGTCAGCGCGTTGCGTCGCCTCCCTGTGCCACAGTGTCACGCCGCCGCCACGCGCTCAGAAGAGCATGTGGCAGCGCAGGTTGGAGTTGGCTATTCCGTGTGCGCGGTGAGGGCGGCCCGCGCCGCCGCGCTGCCCTGCGCGGCCGGCGGGTCGCTGGCGGGGAGGGACAGTAGATGTTAGGCCTCCAAAAAAATCAGTGCGGTTGGCTTCGGCTCCAAGTTGGACTTCTTTGCTTCCACAACTAGGAACTCGATCTCCTGCGGATGTTTAAAGGTTGCTTGGACTTGTTTGTTACATACAATCAGTACCTGTACGTGATTTAACCTCAAGAAACGTGATTACTAAATGATTCTGTTAATGTGTATGTGTATCATCATTTACTAGCTAATTGAAAACAATTCATTATGCAATAGTGCTCAAACTACAATTACGATTTGAGTGTATGCCTATTGTCTAATGTGTTATTAATCCATTTGACCTTGTCATCTCATTGAGTAATGTTATGACAGTTCGATGACTCACCGGTTTGTCCCTCTGTGCGAAGGACTCGGCGATCAGCCGCGCCACGTCTTGGTGCTGCAGGCCCTCCACGCGATGCCCATCCACCGCGAGGATCAACTGGCCCACCTCCAACCCGCCAGCTTCATAAGCTGCCCCATGCTCCTGGAATCACAAGTTTATGACATCAAGGAACATTCTGATATTGGGTATCAGCACCAGCACCAACTTTGCAGTAGATATGGCAATCACAAAGCTACTTCTTTAATAGGAGAAAAATAACGCAAGTTGGGGAAATGACGAGATGTAGTTGATAACTCACATGAATATTTATAATTCTGGGCAGCGGGTGCTTGGTGTTGGCGCCGCCCTCGATGGCGATGCCGAGGATGGGCTTGGTCTTCTTGACGGTGATGTGCAGGTTGCCGTGGTGGTCGGGCACGACGCGCGCGGCGCTGGCCGGGTCGGGCGCGTCGTGCTGCAGCCGCTGCATGGACTGGTGCCGCCGGATGCCGCCCCGCTCCTCCAACAACGCACCACTATCCTCTTTCATGTCGAAACTTCGTGACAAATTGTGTGCTAACTCCTATAAAAAGTTCCCACTTTTCCATAATGTTTGCTTTTGTTTTATAGCTAGCTAAACAATAAGTCACTTTCGATTCTTGTGTGGTACAATTTACATCGTAAATACGATTGAAATTACTGATATGCCTCCAATACCTAACCTAGTGACTAATTTTACACATCCACACTAAAACTGTTACTCTACTATGCTAATAAATAGCAAATTCAATTCAGCCTCTAAGTACAAGTTAGTGCTCTAAGAATATTGAGGAGACGTGTAGCTGGGCGGCAGAGGGCAGTAACTCAGCGACGTGCGACAACCGCGGCGGCGGCGACTCGAGCTACGGATACAGGTAGACTTGATTTACGACCTTGTGCCTCTCAGTTACAAAATGTAGGTACAGTGAGAATAATACGTCGAATGTATTGAGAAGCTGTAAGTGAGATGTGTGCTAGAGGCTTGGATTCATGCGTTTCGATCACTCGGTGGCGTGGTTCAAAGTGGGTATATTTTACAAGTGTTACAATGTATTATGGAGAGAGTTCTTATCCCGTTTACCTACCTGAGTAGGCGAATTTAGTTACAGCAAGAAATATAGCAGACACGAACTGAATAACAAAACAACGGAAATGCAACAGATAAATGTAGAAAATCTAGAAACCAAAAAAAATATTTTAACGCATTTTTGTCCTGTTATGCTTTTACGCCACCATGCTCTAATTGAAAATAAATGAAACTTGATTTCAATACAAAATAAATGATTTAGAAACTGAATGTATAATACACTATTCAGGTACTGAAGTTTTATTACATTAAGGATTTGTGAAATGATAATCAGTTAATACTAAACTTTCATGCAGCACGTTAGCTCGATCCATTCAAGACAATAGTACCTCTACAGGCTAATGAAATAACCGGAATGATAAATCAAATCACTGAGATGTGCGTCACTACTTCGAAATAAATTCATGGGTCAAATAAAATGTTTTACTAACAAAATTAACACCGAAATGAAGTGCAACGATAAGAGAAGTGAAAACATACAATAATTGAATAATTCACTAACACCAAGCAATCGTTTTGAAATCGAAGCAAGAACTTCCAATAAAAAAAATCAAGTTTTTTTTTAAATTTCGTGCAAATGTAAGAATCGTTAATGTGCTAGGACAGTTCGCTGGTCATTCCGGCGGCGAGAGGCCGGGCCACTTACTAGAGGTCGTCCCCAGTACCATGATTTTACTTTCTGCGTCCAGCCACCGAGTGATGAGCGCAGCCCCTCGAGATAGCCGCACTGAAACATCACACTCACTCAGGACCAGATCGTTCTCCCTCCGATACTCAATCTATCTCGCGACTCCTATCACCCTGAGTTTTGCCACACAGCAACCCGCTCGTGTTCTTTGTCATGTTCAATGTTCGAGTGACTGTTAAGCATCTAGCATAAATCTAGCTGAAGACAGGTATACTATAGGATTCAATAGGATATATCCTACTTAATAGATTTAAAATTCAGTCCGATGCGATTATACTACGAAGTAGGTTCACAAAACACTTAATCTGTATACTGGTACAAAATGTAAGGTAACATCATAACATCTAGGTATATTGAGTAAGTAGTTGTTCTATCAAAAACTTTATAAGATGCTAGAAAAATTAGCAAATACTACAAATTGCTAGCTATCTACAAAACATTACTTAGTTATGTAAAGGTGAAAGTATTTGCCAAGCCTTAATTAACATTACTTACTAACCCTTTACTCTGTTTTGTTTGGACTGTTACAGTGTCTGTTACACCGCACGCTGTCATAATAAAAAATAATCGTAACAAATATTGGATATAAATAAAAATACATACCTGATCCTACATGTGAGATTTGTCAGACAGCATGAAACAAAAATGGTAAGATTTTATCACAGTTCGTCTAGCGCGAACCAAGCTGTAACGTAGTTGGTAACTTTCAAGTCATGCAACAATTTTGTCCTATTGTGTTTTATATTATGCGCCTCGCCCGTCGCGTTAACTTTCCATCAATTGTGCTGTGTTTTGGATCTGTCAACAGATTCAGCGTTTGTTCAAAGAAAAACTTCGCATTATTCGAAAAGAATACTTCTTTTGTTTGTTTTTCGGGGGATTGTTGTCAGTTAAGCAATACCTTTGTAAGAAGACAATCATTTTGTTTCACTGCACATATTTTCACATACCTCATTATATGTTACGGTAAAAACTTTTAGTTGTGCCAAGTAACGAAAATCAATATAAGAACATTTAAAATCTTTATATTCATGACTTTGCACTTAACCTAGCTTTCTATAAGTTTTTGTGCTCGTATGATACGATGATTTAGAATTCTTGTAAAAACAGGGCTTTTAAGAAACTTTCTCTGATACTGGAGCGTTTATTTCTACGTGTTTATCTAACTTGGCTTTGAAGGTTTATATAACACATGTCCAATCTTAGGGACACGTAGAAACTACAAAGCGATTCGTCTGTCATAACGAGATAGTTTGTTACAAATGCAGCGTGTATCTAGGGACCGTATCTAGAAGCAGGCGCGACATGATGCGTCTCGTTAGCGTCTTCTATAAATAATGAGATAACATCGGCCGATGTCGTCCGACACGCGCCGATCCGATGCGATGAACGACGCGCGCCGGTCACCGGTACAAGCACCCGAACCGCTGCTATCTATATTTTATTATCAGCGACTCACAATCCCATTTCACGTAGTTCAGTATTTGCCGTTTTTTATACAAGTTCTAATTATTATTTTATAGATAAATTGAAAATCGGAAAGCGGTTGCTGGCAGAGAAGGTTGCGTTTGGTTTGTCCAAATCCTTCATGTGGGTTCACAATTGGCTGTTTCGAGATCGAGTATACAGTGTAAGTTTTGGACGGCTTACTCGATAGATACAGCCTAAGAGACCAGATCAAGTTCACTTTATCCTACTTTATGATTAAAGTTCTATTGCTTCCTTTGTATTAAGAATCAGATATAAGCTACCTCGTTAAAGCTTGCCTGGTTTCAAATAATTTTCACCTTGTATATTATGTATAATAACTAGCGCTTGTTTCAGTTGTCGTGACTGCACGCATGGGCGTATATTTTTTTTAAATACTTTTGTAGTTCACGTTGACCTTTCCCGTAGTTTTATTGTAAGTGCACGCTTACGTACAATCTTAATTCGTAATCATACGTAACACACATAGGTACGCAAGGCAAGTGTATGAAGTCCGTTACAATGGAAGCTACACCCATTAAGAGTTGAAAGTTTTTAGGACGTGAAGTTTACGGCTCTTTTAGAGTTATTAAGTAAATAGGTAGGTACGTGTTATCTTGCTGCTCTTACCATAAGTTGAGAATTCTCATATTTAAGCTATATATGTAGTTAGGTTCATCATAAGATTAGACATTTATGATCTCAAGCAAGTCCAGCTACGCGTTTTAACCGCTTCCGTGACAATAGAAGTTTATTAACGTGTTATTATAAACTTCAAGCACCGTTAGCTTATAAATTCTAAAGATAACTCGGTATCGTCTCATCGAATAACGATGCGCAGTCATTGCCGTCGTAATTACAAACGAAACCTCTTTATTATTATCTATGTTCCGAATCACAATACCCGTTAGAAATACTTTATGAATTCAGCAAAATTAAATTTTGTCATTAGATAACGTTCTGTACGAACGGCTAATGTATGAAGGCTTGGTGTTACCGTTGGATGTGTGCCAGATGAAACTCTAACAGCTCTGTTCGTTGGGAAACTCTTTATCTACTAACATGAATAGTAGCTAATTGCCAATTTAATCGTAGTTACACGTGCTTACCATAAATATTAAACACAGTCATTATACTAATAAGTCCGACCCGGGAAATAAATATCAAAATAACAAGTCCATACAGAATTCTCTCTCTCTCTCGTTTTGCAGACCAATCATAAAATTTTCAGCGAAAGAAAATGAATTTTCGTTATCTTTATTTATTATTTTCTTTACTATTAATTTTTATCTTCATGTTGGTTTCAACACTTTCGACTCTATTGAAATATTATTATCAATAGACTTGAAAGTGTGAAATAAAACGAACGTAAAAATATCATGAGAAGCTCAAGTTGAGTGAAATTGTAAGACTGAGCTCGGTCGCCTATAAATCATCTATTATATGTTAAGAAAGCCAACACTATCGTTGATGAATGAACTGTAATCAGGACGATGAATAGCAGCGTCCATCTTTTGTGCAATATAATCCTGTGGAGATTGCTAATGGTAATTGGATTCCCAAGAAAGTATGCTACAATGTATTTAGCATCATAATATTGCTTTTTAATTCCAAATGTCTGTTCGTTAAGGGCCCGATATTTACGAGATAGAATGTTGAACATGTTTCGAATAAGTTAATACACAATATCAATATAGTTATATGCTTATTAGCACTTTCTAATCGTCTACTCTAAAAATAGAGTCTAAAAATCGCTCTCCAGTCCAGTCCGAGAGCATTAAAGTAGTAAGCAAATATCATTTCAGTTACACGTATCCACAATGCCATATAAGAATGTCCTTGTATAAACAGCAAAAGGACCTATTCGCACTTATTGATTTCGGATCCATCATATAAGATGACAAGTTTATTTCGTTCGATTCTCTATTTATATAGCGGGAATAAGTCTTGTGTAATACGCTTAAGTCAACATACGACTATTGGTAAGCTATGTATAGTGAACCGTGAAAGCTTCTGGAGACAAAGCCACGCCCTGTTAGAGAAACCCGCTCTAATACTGTAACCGTATCGAACAAAGCCGCCATTAATTTCACTTTTACCAACCACCGAGAGTACGCTTCACTAATCGGTGTAAACACGGCGATTGATTGAATTACAGACTTTCTTTGCATGAAATATGACAAGTATGTGTCAGGCACGTGTGTGTGGTCAGAAGGTGTCCGATGACCACGTGATTCTACATAGGCAGCAAGTTATAGGTGTCTATTTATAATAACCCGACAAAATGCCGCAATGTCAGTTTATAGCATAGTAGTACTTTAAATCGCATTCGCAACGATAGTCAGAAAGAGGAAAAGCGAAGTTTTTGCTGAGATAAAACTGTAAAGACAAGAGATATACCAAAAAACATCTGACTCCTTCATAGCAAAATCTGGAAATGAAATCGTACCTAATCGAGTTTGGAAATAAGTGGTTTGATACAATGGACAAACTAAAGAAATTCGTGATAATTGTATTAGAAACTGTAACAAGTAGATTCGGCAATGCATTCGCAGAGCGTAACCCTGGCTTGACGCTGTGCCCTTTATGGCTGTATGTACCGTGTACCGTTAACATAAATAAGCAATAACGATATTAGAATGGGTGTAAAAATATTACCCATAACGAAGCCAAAAGCCACTTCTTCTTCCCCTCATTACGAATTTTTTTGTTCTGGACCATACCTTCTAGTTACGGAAATATTGGGGGTCAAAGTTCCAACTTTTCAAAAGTATTTAATGTTACAACTTTACTTTAAATACTCCACGACCCCCGTACTGTTCAATGCATCGACCAGCACAATGTTTTGAATGCGTTACATTAAGTCCTACCGTAAAACGTGATTTTTCAGACCTGTAGATTATACACCTTGTATAGGTGCACAATCTATGAAGACTTTATTATTATCGCTACATACGACTACGTATGTTATGATTTCAGAAAGTGTTTTCTTTTTGTTTAATGTATTTTTTGTATTCTTTCTTTATTGCAAATCTACATTTCTTACATAACCAATCGCGTAATGAATGGATTGTATAAGAAAGATGTTTTATAATTGCAATTTGTTAAACAATTCTTGATTAATTTTCAAAGGATTTGTTATTTAATCCAGCAATTTACCGTATAATCGGTATACCGATATGCAAAGATGCTAGAGTGTAAAGTACTTGTTGAATTTCATTGACAATTTCATATCATCTCATCATCTGCCTACTCTTTTCCCTACTATGTTGAGGTCGGCTTCCAGTATAACCCGATGCAGCTGAATGCCAATATTTTACATGAAGCGACTGCCTATATGACCTCCACAACCCAGTTAGTACTGGGTAATACGATACCCCTTGGTAAGACTGGTTATCAGACTGACAGACTACCTGTTACGACTGTCAAAGATGTACAAATGACAGTTAGGACCAATGGCTTAACTTGCTTTCCAAGGCACGGAGGAAACTTGGTCTGTAATGTTGGCTACCCAACCACGGACCAACCTGGGCACGCACCGATCGATCGGTCGACCCGTGCGACTGTTATTATTTAACCACGACCTATCAATTTGATACAAGATTTTATGTGAAAATGGTACTATGCGACCCGTTTACGGTTTTTAGTACGTGGTTAAGAACTTTTGGTTAGTTCGTAGAATTCTTCAAATTACTACGTTACAACCAGTAAAAACAACGTTATGCGTGTTTCGGTGAATCAGGAGCATCAAAGCGTGTAAATAATTCAAGAACTTCCAAATTACACGATGTTTTAAATAAACCAAGATGAATAGTCTACTGAGCTGCGTACTTACGCCTTATTCTAATTATAACAACAATAGCGAATAAGGTTTAATCATAGCTATAATTAAGTTTTATCGGGCGGCGCGTCGTGATTGAAGTGGTAAAAAAATAAGTAGTGTTCACGAGACATGGGAATCGCAGGTGGTTGGCTTGGTAGCTTGGTTGTTTCCGGTTTATCCAGTTTTGGATGATGTCCGCGTGGGAACTAACGGTGCGGGCTGGTAAGACGATTTGTTCATAACCATCGGCCATTGTGTTTGATTAACACTAGAACATGAATCTTTTAGTTATGCCTCGGCACGGACATTGCACTATTGGTGATTGGTGTTACGCGTCCACACAGTGATCTTTAAACAAAAGTCTTATTTCCTTGAACGACATGGCCTTTTTTTTTATGCACTATTAAATCGATTTTACACGTTTTTAAATATGCATTAATTGAATACTAAAAATGTTCATGATTATGTTAAACTGTTGAACATTGGCGTCATATTGTGCTGCTGTATTAAAAAAACTAATAAATCATATTAGTTTTTTTAATTTTTTATTAGCATGAATTAGTATTCTTATTGTACTTCAGCTATAGATCATTTCAGTAAAATCTGCTGTTGCAACCACATTGTTTATGTAACGCTCGCTTTCACACCGAACGTCGCGTCATTTGTAAATCCATCTTGAATATTTTCGACTTGAATGGTTCAGTATCGTCGCAAATATTTTTAGTACCTTCTGTATGATGTTGGATTATTGTGTCGGGACAGGGATGTTATATGTTATCGACAATGGTGTGCGTGGGTGGCCGTAACCATTGCCTGTGGCATACAACCACACAAAAGCGAGCGACGCTTGCGTAGCCAGTTGAGTATCAAGTGAACTCGATTCGCACAGCGGCCGCGGCAGGCGCTCGCTTTGCTCTCGCGGTCAGTTTCGCTCCAAGCGCCGACACATGTGCACGTTCAACTTACTTCACAATTACTAGCTTGTTTACAAATAGAAGGTAGTGCAATCTCGCTGTCAACAGGATAACCGTGACAGGTAAGTTAAATATTAAATGGAGGCCAGTGTGCCAAATACAGTTTTATACATGACATCAGTTCTCGAGAAAGATCGGCTTACAACATCGCAGTTAGTTTACTGTAGGGTGTAAACAAAACAACGCGGTTGTGTACCTTTGTTTTTGGACATGATAATGTAAAGTGCGCAAATAATGTGAAGATGTGGATTCAAGTTTAGTTAATTTTTTTATGTAGCTGGGCTGGGACTTTTTCCTATAAATTTCTGCTTAAACAGACACAGTTTTAATAGCAACACGGTTTAGTAGGTCAACATTGATCTTATAAATTCTATCCAAGCACTTGCTTTTAAGATTATATAAGTTGGTGTCCCATTCCATGTGTGTTAGGTACATTTACCATGCGTAGGTACGGTCATGTGTTTTTACTTAGTTCGTTATTCAGAACACATTCGTCAAAGCAAGTTTAGCTTGCATTCGGCTGGTTGTTTTCGGGCCATGGACAGAAAAAATAGTCCTTGTCTCACTTTGTTGTATAATATTATAGCCGCGCGGTTCGCTTCAGATTCAGTTTTTGCTAAAAATTAAAGCATAATCTTTGTAATAAAACTAATTAATTTGTATGCTCATAGTTTCTACTTTGTTTTATTATAATGTTGGTTACCAAGCAGGTCACGATTCGAGTTCCTTGAAAATACGGTGTACAATACAAATTCATTTAACTTACTTTCATGAAATATTAATTTTAGCAAAGGCCACGATTATCTGTCAATTATTAAGCTATAAATATAAAGTTACATTTGTAAATGTCAAGCAGAAAATTGAAGGTTAGTAATCTTCAATGTCACTTCATTTTCAGACTCATTTGTTTATATTTATTCATTGGGATATGAACGTTCGTGGGAAAAATATAAAGCAAATCATAGGAATAGGTACTACACGATACTCTCATGGACATGTATCCCATATCCCAGATCCCAAATGGGCAATACAACTTATATGAAAGACTTGCTAATCAGACCCCATTGCATTTCGTAAAATATATTTTTTCCTGTATTTATGGCGCCACGCGTGACTGACTTGTTGAATGCAACAAGGACAGCACAACTCGACAGAAGGCCTTCAAGAGATGTCTATTGTGTTATCGTAAATTATGCACTTTTTTATCTATCCACAACACAGCCGGCGAAGCTCCATGACACGCTTTCTACGATTGGAATGGAATGGTAGACTATTACTTACTATACACCATTTGCTAGGAGAGATTCAGAACCAGCGGTATAGGCATCTGATAGCTGGCGAGCACTACCGAGATTGGTCTAAGTGCATTAGACTATCAAAAATATCAAGGCAAGCATTTCTATTTCTGAAAATAATACTCCGAATCATTTTGGATAACTACTTAGGAGGCGACTCGATTGTTATAAAAAAAAACATTGTTTTCCTAATTTAAATTTTTATACTGTTATTGAATTAGTATAATAAATATAGTAATCGTTATCGATATGTCGCTTTTGATCGAGTTCTGATATACATAAGATACACATGAGTGATAGGATAAGTAACGATGTTTCTACAGAATTTTACGTTATCGTGCTGAATCGACAAGTCTATATTTTCTATTGTATCGCCGCTCACGAGATAACACTACACGAGAAATATTGTTGAGATCACGAACCGGAGCCGTGCCTTGCAAAGGGGTTAATGTTACAGCGCACCTTCCTTATACAGTTTGTTGGGACGACCGACGACGGCGATGACGGACCGATAGCTTTCCGGCCCTTCGAAAAAGAACCGTTCTCTCGTTTACTTGATTTATTTACGGTCGTAGTCGTATACGTGAATGCGTTATTATTATAGTCGAGTGCGGAAACATTTGCCACGACACAGCCCCATTATTAATGCAGCGTACGAATGGGGAGAGAGGTATCGATTGGGTTTATATATTAGGTTTATGGTACGCGAAAGCTGTGTAGTTAGAGATGAATGCCGACCCGCGGGTCACAATAGCGCACGACCAACATGGAGAGATTGCAGCGGGCCCTAGAAACTACATAGAACACTACAACTCGGTTATTTAATACACGTAGCACTTGATACGATGTTGAAAATCGGTGGAATAAAAAGACTTTCATTGGTAAAGTTGCTAGGCAGGTATATTGTGTACCTGCACCAAAACACAGTTAAATGAAATTTTCGGGCCAACTCTGTTTGGGAACCTAAACTTAAATATGATTTTCATCGCGTTAATTCAAACTCAGTGTTTAAACAGGACGCGTCCATTTTCATTTAAACGCACAATACTGATAGATACTCTCGTTAACCAGTCAAGTCAACAACAGTCGAATAGGGCAAACCTTGTCATTGCTATTGTATTTCCGTGAACAGAATTAATGAGTCAGACGATAGCGGATAAATAATAAATAGGCGGTATAGGCAAATGAGCACCGTTGAAGCTTGTGAGCACTTGAGCAGGTTTGTATGGACAAACAAGACTGGCAATTAGCGAGGTGGCGTGGGAGCTCGTGCTAGCATAACGTCGCAGTCCCGCTAGCCAAACAAAGCGGACGTTCACCGACTGACGATTCGAAGCACGCCTTCTGACTTGCTCTCATGCATCTCTATGCTTCTTCATATGGGTTAGATGGGAAAAGTAGTATCATCGTCCCCTATACAACCCACGGCGTTTATAGGGGCAGATAGCACACATCTAATTTCATGCACCCCGTATTGCGTTTAAAGGGGATGATCGCATAGAACAAATTTAATTTACCTCCTCCTTCAACCCTTGCACTATTTTACCATCGAACGGCACAAACATATGATTTTCAATACCTCCTTTCTCCACCACTAACATACTTATGCAAATTCGTCTTCGTGAACTCGCTACATAAGCCACAATGCGCTCGTTCTAAAATACATTTTCTAGCTAAAATATCTTTTAAACTGAGCAACGCGATCACCATTCATTTTCGTGCAAATATGTCGAAAATTCAACTATATTTTACTGTAAGTTTTCATATTACAGCATTAGGTATTATGTCAGTTTCGTGTTCAATTTTCTGAGTGACAGTATCCACTACATCGTTCATACCTAGACATTAATGTTTTGCGTGATGTATAGGATCGTCTTTAATATGATATGTCGACGAGTTAAAAAGAAAGCGTTTTTTTTATTTTGATTAACTAACTGGCACTTAGATTACTTCGGAATAGATTAAATTCTTGCACGAAATACATTTCATCCGTGAAGACTATCAACATATCCCAAATCTGTTTCAAATATCATATTATAGGTACACATCATATTATGTAGGAGGAAAAAGTTCTATTTTAGATAACGTTTTCTTTACACAACTCATATTTTTTGTGAGTACTTGTTTTGTTTTCGAAAGATTAATCGGAAGTAATAACCGCCTGTTCAGAAGTAGCTGGCAGCAAGTTTTGAAACCAGTTAATCTCCTTTTTACAAAAAAGTTAAATAAAGTGAATAAAGTAACAACCTTTTATGCTTAGTGTCTTTATACAATTTGTTCGGCTCAAGTGAAGTAAAAATAAACACTTAAAATGTAAGTCGACAACTTGAAACATTTCCAGAAACACGAAGTAGAAAGTGGCACAACGAGTTTACGGGAAACGACAAGTAATTGCAGGAAATATTGGGTCAGACCATACAAGTGCCCCCTGCTCTTCCTGTTTAGACGCACAATCTTTTCAGTTTCCTGCGTTTAATTGGTCAACAAAATACAAATAACTTTTAGGTAGGTACAATGTAATTCTTCCGCTATAAGAACTGTTTTACGGTTCATTTCAATTTATAATATTCACGAACGCGCTGTTTTGGTTATATAATTTCCTTTTAGTAAACTGCATTTTGCTATATTTAGTATGTCACGTGACATGCAACTAGCCGGTACACGATATGCATTCAGACAGTTATGTATTCAAATATGATAAAAGTGTAAAAACCAAGATAACAAAAAATCTGCCAATATTTCACTAATCTACAATACGTTTGTGATAAACACATTATCAAATGAAATTCTGTCTTGCAAGACCGTTCCTAATAGAAACAAGCGATTGTCACGGACATACCGAAGCCGAAGCCCACTTGCACAGATGCGGCGACGCAAAGGAATTGCTAAGTAGAACGTCGGTATATTATCACTAATATCGGCGAGGTAACGGTATCAAATTGTCATGACTACTACATTACGTACAATTGCCATAGATATATCTAACACACTCACCTAAATGTGCGACACTATATACAATAATCTTGTTTTGTAGCGAAAGTATCCTACTTGTTGGCACCTTACGATTTACTGGTCTACTGGCCTCAACTGAGTAAGAAACTAAAAATGTTAATCACGTGTTTATTGACTAGTTGAATATTTTATTTTAATTGGACAAGAAATATTTCGATCTCGTATCGCCAGGCATTTTTTTCTTGAGACTGGAACTTCAGTTCTTGCTTCAAGCAAACTGCATTCAATAATTTTAATCAATCAATTTTTTTTATTTTAAAAGGCACCTGAGACGCAGGCTGGTCATCATAGCCCAGCTTTAAGGAATCATAATACGAAAACACGTACGGCTCTCAATTTAAATCTTGCACCATATAGAAATCCAATTCCAGCCTTATCCGAGCCCACTCGTATTAGCTGAGCAGGCGGGCACACTCGAAAGAGAAAGTACCATATAGTTCCAAGCCCCATGAGTTACTTACGATGTCACGTACCAAAGTAATTTAGAGCAACGTAAAAGTGCCCTCCAACCATCCGACCATTACACCCATGGTTAACTTAACATTCCAAGGAGACATTATGACATATTTTACTAATGATAAAAACGTTTGAGTAGAAAATATGTCAGCTCATATTACCAAGTCAGCTGCACTCTCATAAATCCATAATCCACAGAGCACGGAACCGCCGGCAGTGACTAGAGACGCCAAGTACTAACAAAATGCGTGAACGCTCGATTAGCATAATCAGTTCCTATAATGTTTCTACTGGTGGGTCACAGGCCTCCTCTCTATGAAAAGGAGTGGGCCGTAATCCAACACGTGGACACGGGCGGGTTGGCGCTGACAAAATTGGGCTGTCCACACGCATTGTCATAATTGTCACGAGCCATCATTTTAAATGAGTACATGATGGACTCCTGGTTTATATGGCAAGTGTTAACAATATCGTTTCTAATTTCGCCGAAGCAACATTTCATAATGTTTCATTATTGATGTAGTTTCCTTTATTTACATGCACAAATTAATATGGACAAACGACAAAAGGCGTGGGCGATGCGCACGCGACGTCCCACTTCCGGAAAGTCTGTGCTCCTCTCAAGCGCAACATATACTCGTATTGTTATGAACGCCGTTTTTATTTTAATCGACAATGATATAGATAATATTAACTGGATTATTACAGGAAGACTGGTAGAACTCATTGCTTGAAGTTTCTAAAGAGAGCTAAAACGTTAAATTTCTACAAAATTTCACTCCAATTCTAATAGGAAATCGGTGATCGGTTGGGTGATCAGATTTATTGCTTTTATAAAATAATTGCGTAAAACTATTATTTCAGTACAGTATCAATCATGCAATGAGTTCTTATTTTATTGCACGCGCTAATATCTTATCTAATTTTTACGATATCACTATCGTCGCTGAGTCAGAAGTTTCTGAGAATTGGTTCTCAGTGCTTGCTTCGGGTGTCCGCTTGTCGTGTCGGATCTCACCCACGGTAGGTGGCAGTGAGTCACGATCTGTACCAACTACCGGACCTGTAAATGCATTTGATACTGACGGCCCGCTTTCTCGGATATTACGTGTATTACGACACAGCCTCGCATTAAGTTCTAAAAAACAAAATGTTATACTCAACATCCTTTAAAGGTGCAGCTCTTATCAATAATATACTTGCAAAACATTTCAAATATTTTGGATGATAAGATTAAAATAAAATTCTTGGCTTCACTTAAGAGCAAATAATTTGAATCCAGAATTACTACCCCTAACGAAATTGTTTTGATTTGACAAACTTTGAATACCACAGCGTAGAGCCCATAAATCAAGTGCCAATTAATAACGAAGCAAATTGTATTTGAAAGCGTCACAGAGAAATAATGCCACCGCGTTTAGCAACACTTTCGCTAGAGAAAGCTATTCGTGCAATAAAATATCTTTGTCTTTGCACTTAAGATGCGCGGAACGACTCACTAGTTATTAATCACTTTTTATGTTCCCCAGCAAGCGAGCACGATTGAGATACGATTAGCATACAATACAATATCAGTTAACGAGGCCTTCTTATAGTAATATGAAGCTAATAAAGATACTTGTTTACGTAAGACAAGCTATAGTTGCTATTCATTTGGTTATATTGCGTATTGTTTTGTTTTCGTATATAATAAAATTTAACAATATATCTGTTATGGGACGTGCCCAAATACAGCGACTAATACATAGTTGTGACAAAAGATAGGTAAAATTAATTGAGATCAACTAATAATTAATTAATGTCAGCTTCTATATCAATCCTCGTCTCTTCCGGGACTAACGATTGGTCCCCGAGGGCCCCTTAATCACTACGAACGGCAGGTAGAATTGTGATTGATGAGGTCATTGGATGTTGAGATACTTTTGGATTTAATTATTCCTTGAGTAATCCTGTACCAACTGGACCTACTGAACTTTTTGCTGATTATAACTGGCGCCGTTTTCTCTTGGATCAACTAAGATTACTTGTGTAATAATTTCAAAACGGTTTTGTGTTGCCTTACCATAAATGTCTCGACACTAGCTGACGGCGGCACCCACGCCCGGCGCCGAGATGAAACCGCGCTTATTTAGGATTTCACCACTCCCCAATGACCATCGTTACTTACACAACCATTGACCAACGGTGCTACGCCAAAGTAGTGCGTGTTGCCACTTTTTGCACGGCCTGTACTTACTCGATCAGATATGATTGAATCTGTTTCAATTAATGACTACGAACAGTTTCCTAGTTGGTGCAATAGATCTTGTATCAGGCAGGCTACATTATATGAACTAAACTTTTCCGTTGTTCATGGTATAATGTTGTTGTGTAAAGCTGCAAATCATGTTTTTAGGCGTCCTTACCATCTTGAAAAGAAACCTGCTGGCAGATTTGATCATCAATTTAAAAATAATGTCTTATTTTTCCAGAATCGAGCATTGAACCATCGAAAATGGAAAGCTGGCTAGGCGATGTCAAACGCGTGAGGATCCCGCGGCCAAAATTCGGGAGCAAATATCCAGTAGAGCCGCCGAAGGATTACCTAGAAGATTGTGGAGGGGATCTTGGCAAGCAACGCCGACACGACAAAGACCTGACTAAGGCGACAGAAGAGCTACGTCGATCACTGCAAGAGAAACTATGACCTCCCAATAGAGCGTTAGTTCTAATTTAGCTTTAACCCTAGCCAATGGCATAATGACCCCCATACGCGACCGTTTAAGGGATTACACAAGTTTGACGGACATTGTTCGATACAAATGAACGTGATTCGCTAAATTTACAAAGTGTTACGGACACGTGTTACGCGTGTTAATCGTCCGGGTTATTGTTATCATGGCTACTAGTTATAGTGTTATTATTTTATGTTAAACGTTTAATTAAGTGATCGACTTGAAATGTACTTCGTTATCGATGGGATCAAATCAAATGGTAATGTTTTAAAAAAGACATTCAAATGCCACAATATAACCACTTCATAGTAAGAAATGTCAAACCACAAATCGTACCCATGTCATGATATAATGTAAGATTTAAAAGTGAGTGGATTTGTTTGAATGTCAAATGCCCCTGGACCAACTGGCGAGTATTATAACAGAAATGATAGATGTGACATGCTTTGTTACAATATGTATAATATTTAAATTTTGGTTAAAAAATAACAATGATCGGAAAAACAACTACTCTTATGTAAAAAGGTTGTCAGTATTAATTTGCATAAATTTGTTCTTTTGTTTAACTAAAACCTAATTACAACTTTATTTTGCTTTACAATCTTGCCAATAAGCAAAAAATATGGCGTGTAACTAATTCAAGTTTAACTACGAAACCAGTAAAATTCTTTAGGTACGATTAGACATAGTTATTTAGACTGACATTATTTTAGAATAAGTTTACCGAATCTCGATAAGTATTAAAATACTTTTATAAATAAACATTGATGTATCGTTTATTGTTGTTTCATGTTTCAGCAATTATGTAAAGATTTATATGTCTAACACACATAGTTAATGTTGATTTAGAACAATAATTTATCTAGAGAGAAAGAAGGGAATAAGATGCATTGCTCTGAAAGACATATTCCTAAAAAAATACTGCTTAGACGTTCATTCTTTCCGTGTATATACAAATATCTAAGCTACGCTAGTAATATTTCATACAACGTTTTAGATGGACCTGTGAGATCAAGATGGCCGTGTCAGAGGACTGGCTCGGTGCCAAACTATTCAGTTACAAATGAGTTTTGGTGGGTATCCACTGTATTCCAACAAACATACATATAAACAAAAGCTTCTGCCGATTCCGACGAAATTGTTCGATAACTTAGTTATACGTAGATGGCTATGTTTTTGTGAGCGTAGATCCATATTTTATTCTTGGTATATAAGACTGGAAACATATGACGTGAACTTTAAAAATAAGTAGACGTACCGACATAAAAATTTCTTATAAATGCCAACAGCTTGATTGGTATGAAATGTCACAACATTTACCAACTGTTGTAAATATCACCGCAATGCTTGTTAAGGTTTTCCCTAATTACACAGTAGATATAATCAGCTTTTGTTCATGTATGTATATAAAGTGGAACAAGTAAGACCATGATAAGGTTTCGTAAAGATGTGTAATTTCATTAAACAAAATGATTTTCCTCTGGATTAACGAGAAATCTCGATATTGTTATTCCAAAGTTTCAAAAGTTCGTGATTGGAAAACACAAAATGCTCCGATGGAACCAGAGTGTACGACGTCTATTATATACTGTACATTACCCGTCTCAATCTTCCGCATCGCAATTGGTTTTGTCTTTTTTAAAGGTTTTATATGAGTAAATCACATCGCCGTACGTAAACAGTTAGCTGCATACTTTTCTAAACTAGTTAGGACTTCAACTCACTAGGAAAAACACATTCGTATATCCTGAAGAAGCCTGGTTTGTGGGATTAAATATTATTGTAAGATAAAAATGTGGAGGATTTATCAGAAGATTAGCACTCAATTCTACTGGGTTTTTATTCTGTGGGACGAAGTAAATATGAATGGATTACTTACGGAATCATCGTAGTGTTGTGTGTGTAGAGCGGTAGTGCTGCCCTCTCGCGAGTTGCACGGGGACGAGTGTCGCCGAGAGCGCCTCCCCTCCTCCTCGTACTCCTGCACATGTACGTGTGTTATATCCCTTCATGCCGAACAATATGCAAGCTTACATTACACATCATAGACCAACCAATGTGAAACGCAGTAGAGCTACAAGTACAAAACACTAGACAGCACCGTGTCACAACTCATAGATAACATGCATCACACTTTACACGCAAGAAAGTAATACAAGCGTAAAAACTACGTAACTGTATGTAGCACACGACAAAGTTCCGTCTAGACTACAACCTACATAGAAACTTGTTTATTAGTTATAAAAAACGTCTAAGAGAGGGAGTAAAGTTAGAGGGATGTGAAACAGCGAAGACTCGCGGTTAAACTGCATGGCGAGGGATGTCCAACTAACTGTCTCGACGATTCAATTGATTTTTCACGCTATTTTTGCATGTTGGCACAGTTTCGATTAGCGCCAACGCCGCGCGGAAGTGCTAGCTTGTTAAGTATTGTTATCGCTCTAGTAGTACCTAAACTGTGTTCAAAATAACAAAAAGTCACACAACGCAAATACATAATTATGGTAATTTTACTGCAGAGCTTCGTTCTAGGCTTGACATATAATTCTGCAAATAATAGCTAAAGTTTATAATATTGTGTTTATGAAGAGTGTCATCCTGAACTTCATATCTGTAGTGATGATCCTATCTTAATTTGAAATGACTAGTCTAAATGCTCGGTGAAATGAATAAATTGAAGGTTTAGCAACATCAGACTCGCACAAAATGGTTGACCAAGTTCGCAAAGCCTGATTTAAGACTGGTTTCGTTTTTAGTAACAAAAAACACACTCATTTTAAAAAGAAAACATTCCCACGAAACGTTATAATGTATTGTTTACTTTTAATTTCTGTTGCGTAACAAAACTTTAACATAGAGGCTGTTAATTGAAGGATTAACTTCCGTGTAACTTTATACGCAAATTTCCGAAGATTTTTAGAATCCTACATTGCATAATAGTGATTATTTCAATCATAGTAGACATAGTATACCTACAAGAAAATGCATGTAAGACAATTAATGAAAGCAAGTATCTCCCCTATCTAGTAAGATCGTAAGATGGATGCTTACCTATTTTCACGAACGTTAAGAGACGCGCGGAATTGTAGTGTTAAAAACCTAGAAGTGTGTTTTATTTAGGCATTTATTTAAGTTTCACCTAGTGTTACAGAAAACAGACATATTCTTCATACACCGCCAGTACCTCAATAAATTAAAAAGTTAAAGGCTTATTTATAACATTTTAAACTGTAAGTGAAACCTAAGCCAGGTGTGAGCTTAGAGTCGGACACTTGCGTGTTTAATATCAAACCGAACTCGTTCGCTACTATCGCTTACCCGGAGCCATTGAACGCAATAGTTTTATGTGTAACTACAATAAATAGTCACGCAACGTATAAAGGCTAAAGAACCCTAGAATATGAAATAAAGTCGACCCAAATCGTAGTTCATTTTGAGAAGTAAACAACCTCGTTTCTCTGTTTTCGTTTTTCGTTTTCGTATAAAAGTACTTAGTATGATTGGTTTTGTACGTGTTGCAATTTTTTGTTCTAAAAACAACACCTTATTTTACATACCTACTTACAACAGCATTATCACAGTTACAGTTACAGTTTATCTAAGATGGCCCTTCTTATTTCCTAAGAAAATACGTAAATATAGGTACATGTTACGGACATACACAGACATAATCTGCAATATTTATTCATAAATCATGCTACGCAGTGTGTATGTAACCTATCAGCGGCATGTTCCCGCGTAAATCCAAGTGTCAACACAGGAAAATAGGTCATTCCGGTTCTCGTAGCAGACGTAGCCCACTGACTTACGGGTACTTTTAAAAGACGACTTTATCGTAGCACCTGACTGCTACAGATCGTAGATAATGTCGGGAGTTTTGTTCCTCAATTTACAAAAAGAGATCCTTGGGACTACGAGACTACGAGTCTACGAAACGCTACGCGTGCTACGTGCTACGAAATTTTATCGTAAGTAAGAAATTCAATTATTTTAAATTACATTACCTACATCAGTTATCTCGTTTCGTTTGTGTTATTTCATTAAATTGCTGTAGATAACGTTGTCATCTATGTTATGGCAGCGATTAAATGTACTGCACCAATGACTCCCCAAAGAGAAGACATCAACGACCGGGTTAGCATACCTGCTAATTTAATTAACTTTATTGATCGGTTGTATGTCGTTCGGTTCATTATATTTGTTGAGTAAAATTATTGAGACATAAAACCAACGTATAAGAGTAGTTGTGTGCTTTGAACTACTGTACAGAATGTTAAATATTGATGTTTTTGTTCACTTTATTCACCGTGGTGGTGGTATCGATTAGGGAGATGGTTGTTAACAAACAACCCTGTTAAATATGCAGGACAATCCGTGGTCTGCGTCGAATAACTTGCTCACACCTTTCAAACTAAGAGCCATAGGTACGAGAGTTTATGCATAATGTATAAATTATTTCAAGCTCACAATTTCACTAAGTTTAGGGAACCTCTTTCGAGTCGCGAAGTGTTAAAGCTCTATAACAAGAATATTAGATAAACAAAACTGTTTTTAAAGATCCACTTTGGATTTTTACAAGTTTTAAATGAACGTTATGTTATTGTTGCAGCTCAAAAAAATTCAGGCACTTAACCATTTATAAAATCACAAAAGTAAAACTGTATCCACCCAAAGACTAATTAAATAAAAATGGCGGGTTTAACGGGCTCTCTAATTAGATATTAACGTTCATTACATTCCTGCTAACTTATACTTACGTTGCATGTAGCTACACGAAATTTCCATTAAAGAACAGTACCTACAGTCTATACACGACGAATCGCACATAAATGAACAACCATATATTGTATATAGCATTTTTTTTTAAATAAAGCTCGAATAAATATTTCCGATAATGTTTAAATATTGCAAACGATTCGAACTGCTTCGGTAAATAACAAAATCCAAACGGAAAGTATGAACGGAAGTATTAATAACCCCTGAAAGTTCGCAACCGAAAATAGAAAGCAATCTCATTACAAGTGTAGTGTTATATCACGGAGAGGGTGAGAATGTTACCGAACTGTGTATGAAATAAAGTGGAAGGTACCTTGGCCATGGCGCGCACGTCCATAGGTACGTAGTCGCGGAAGGCGACGCGGCGTCGCCGGCGCGACGACATGCCGAGCGGCCGGCGCGCCGCGCACTGCTGGACCTAGTCAAGCTACCCGCCTGAAGCCGCCCTTGCCGCCCTAACCGCCCTTACCGCCCTTGGGACGTGCCCGCCCTACGGTTTGCTTAAGGGGCTCCCTGTTAACTTTACATTTTATGGCGCACCCGCGGCAAGTACGCGTCGGAAATATTTTTAATTTTCTACCCTCTCAGTAAAATACTGCTGCGGTCAATAACTGTCGTCTTTACCGGCGAAATGTATTTAATTTAAGAGCTTTTTAAACAATTGCTTGCTCAAACTTTTTATACGGAACGAAATGTATGAGGCCTTAGTTTGCGTGTACTCGAAGATTAGTTGAGTACTAACTAAAGGTACACAAAACCCTAAACAAGTTTTGCTAAAACATAAAATAAACGTTTTTGTTGCTAAGAAGAAGCCTGTTTCATTTATCTTTGTCTATTTCGGACACAAAGGTAAATATAAAGCCTGCGACTGAGGGTTGACAAACAAGATAAGCGTACACAATAAGCTTCTATTGAACTCATTTCGTTTAGGAAGTACTATGGCTCTATGTACAGCTACCTATATTATCTAATTAATAACGTTGGGGGAGGATAAAGCACATCACCGACAAAGAGGCCTTCCTTGGCTCGCTCTTATTGAGCTTCATTTATAAAAGATGTCCTATATTTATTAATGAATGCTTTCTTGATTAATGCGATAACTTATAATTAGATTTCTCTAGCGTTCCGCGGTAAACCGTTGATTCAGCGACACTCGCATGTCTCATTTATTTCTTTGTAGTCGGCATTTTAACATCTTTAAAAGATAAGTTTTAACAGAGAAAACTGATTACAGGCAAGTTCGTTATCCTAGGAGTAAGCTCACCTTATCTTTATGACGTATCAAAATGGCGCATGCCGCGACTTACTGACGTCACAATATTAGATGGTTTACCGTTTAGCCTTTAGCACTCATTAATTTTAACAAGAGAAGGCGCGGTGAAAAGTACACCTTTAATAAAGGCTATTCTAATCACACCAAAGGTTAATAAAGGTTAGATACAACTATTGTTTTAGGGAATGTTTTTCTTAGTGAAGCATTATTTTTAATTACTCTTAAATAAAATACAGTTTTAGTAAAAACCCCGGGAGAGATGGAAAGGAATGGGATGGGGTAGGCCTTTGCCCAGCAGTGGGATAGAATAGGCTAATTATTACGAACTTTTTTTATAAATTACTTACGTCTTCATTTTACCAGTATCTACACCGTTTGTCCAAATTAGTAGAAAATAAGAAGTGAGACAGTGTTATAAGAAACTTCTAAAATTCGATTTGGAAAAGATTGTGGCCTGTATAAACCACTCTCAACCGACCGTATATTTATGTAATGCAATACACCATACAATCAGCATCCCAAGAGATATGAAAACGACAGAGAAAAGAAAATTCTCAAATAGGAGCGAATTATGAATATATGACGTAGGTACATTGTAGAGTCAACAAACGAGATAACTGTACTTATACTGGCGGGTAACTGCAACTTCCTTTTAGGTTGACACAAATTGTATATCTACCTTAAAATCTTTGACATCGTACGCATAAATGTGTTTACGCATAAAATGTTACATATTATTATAAAAGGTATGAATATAACCTCCCTAGTAACGAAAAAGGGAACAGACGCTTGTTCCCTGGCCACATACAAAGCTCTGTTGTTAACTGTGTAAAATAATTCTTAGTAGTTTTTAATTCTAGATATTATGTATTCTTTAGGTTAGTCAGAATATTAGCCAGATTATAAGTTCAACAAGGTAAGCATAAACTTGATATTGATATAATACTAGTTGACGACCCGAATGGCGCAGCGGTAGCGAAGCTGCCTTACGTTCTTAGGGTCCCGGTTACGAATCCCGGTTGGAGCAAATGTTTGTGTGATGAGCATGGACATTTGTTTCCGAGTCATGGATGTTTATATGTATAGTAAGTATGTATTTACAAACAAAAAGTATCTATGTAGTATATCAACTATCTGGTGTCCACGACACAAGCCTCGTTGCTTAGTGTGGCACTGGATGGCGCTGTGTGTTAATGTCCAGCGATATTTATTTATTTTATTTATTTAGTTATAACTTAATATTACTTGCATGACTTTTAAACGCCAACTTTCCTAAAAATCTTATTTTGTTAACTTTGAAAATCCGTATTAAAATTCCAAAACTAACTAACTTAACTATTCAAATCCTCATTGTGAAGTCATTATGAGTTGAAAATACTCATTTCCACTGAAAATTCAACAGTGTGAAATACCTATTGTTAAAAATACTAACGAACAATCTGACAGACGGAAATTAAACTTCCGCTTTTACCATTCGGTCAGAACGTACCTCCCTAAAATAGCTTTAGCAAATATTGGGTACCTTTTAAAATGCTGTGGTTATTTAAGGGTATATCGTTTTGAAGGCAGGTAGACGGACGGACAAAGGTGTCACACCGATACGGTTCTTGTGGTACGTTTTTGGCATAAATCCACAACTTCCTATAACTATGCCAAATAAGTTTTTATTTTTTATTTAACTACCTACGAAAATAAATTTAAGTTACCGTGTAACGTTCCTATAGACTATGATGATTTCATTAAAAGTACGAAAAATTCAAAAAAGAAAGTTCCCCGGTATCAGTACCTTTTTTATAACATTTCGTCGAAAAATGATACAGGTACTCACGACGACCAATCAAACTAACCATACAAAACCAGTTTATGTAGATCTCTCATTGTACGGGAAATCTATACAAAGCGAGGCCATGTTATACTGGAATTGCATAGCTTGACGTGTCGCCATATACACACGTAGATACACCTACACAAAAACCTGTGAACGTAGTCATTTGATAAAAACATAACACACGCAATAGTAAAATGAATAATACCTGCGAAACTGAAGATTTTTTACTGTCTACCTACCTAATTATTTTATTGGCTGTACCTAATAATTACGTTACTTCGAAAACCACGACATTTTAGTAAACTGTCAAAATATATTACTTAGATGATAGCTCCTTGCGCCTAAAATAACTAGCCGTACTGCGTAAATAGCCAATTTAAATTCAAAGTAAATAAACAAAAAGTTTAAAAAATAAAAACAAAATAGATACATAATTCTCTAAAATTATTTAGATTAAAAAAAAATGTTAGTCCCCATAAAAGGATGTTTTAAAGGTCTTTTGTAAATAATAAAACCATGTCGATGCCTTTTTTTCGTTGTTTGATTTTTTTGACAGAATTACATAATTATTTTTTTACAAAATAATAGACATCAAGACTTACACAAAAAGCTACAAAATGAATAAAAATATAATCAAAAATACAACAGTGTGGGCTCGTCCGGGATTTGAACCCGGGACCTCTCGCACCCGAAGCGAGAATCATACCCCTAGACCAACGAGCCGTTACTTCACCGAGCTAAAATAGTACTCTAAACAAACGCCCTATATAACTGTGTTATCAATGACGTCATAATGTTTTAAATTACATTAGTCATCTAGATTTCATACAAGATGTATCGAATTAGCAACTCAAACTATTTTCTTTCATGGAACATAAGTGAGGTTAAATTGAATGGTGATCGTCCTAACTGGGATGTTTTAAGTTACATAAGCTTAACACACATCGGTATACAAATGAAATTTTTCCAAGAGAAGAATTTCTACTTGAATCTATTCTATACTAATAGAGTCAAAAGAAAACACTGTTATTGGCCGCTATTGCCGAATAGGTATTTTCACATAGTTAAATGTTTGCCAATGTTCCCCACGGACCTCTTTGCGAGTTGAAAAATAAATAGGTACCCGAATTTTGCCAGATTTACCCATGGAATGCAATATACAGGAAATAACGGCCATAATTGTGAGCTGTTTTAGTTCTACTCGCCAGCCGTTATCGACTCATGCAAGAAAATGTGAGATACATAGTAACACAGTGGTAGTGCCGAGGTGCCACTCCAGCTAAGCTACTCAATTAATTAGCTAATTCCAAAGTAAAGCAAACAATTTTTTTAAATTTTTCTATGGAAATAGCAGATACAATGAAAGCGATGCAACATCACCTGCTTCCGTAATTGTTGAGTGTTCTATTTATTATGTCTTTAAATAGAAGATCAAGCTTAAAGTAGAACTTGAGCATGAGCTAGAACAGCTGTCGGTAAAGAAGATCAGTAGAAAATATGTAAGTGTGAATGGTCGGTGATGAGAACGCGAGTGACACCCAGGACACTGCTATAGACAAGGCGCAGAGAAGTGAATGTGGTCGACAAGATAAGTGTAGAAGGTAATTCTGGCAAAATCACCTCGTGCGGGGGCTCCAGGTCGTCGTCCGGGGGCGGCGCGTCGCTGGGCCGCCACGCGCGCCCGCTCCTGCCCCAGACAACACCACGTCACATCACTCCAACACATCGCTACACCAGCTACTTCACACATTACACCATACGATAACACACAAACTCAACCATCAACCGATTTCAACGATCAACACTTTTACAGGGTCGCACTTTCGAGTCCGGAGGGCCTAATTTGTGTTTTAATCGGTCAATATTGTTTTCTACTCTTAAATGTTTTTTTATTTATTTAATTTTAAAATAATGCCTGTTATTGTAAAAGTTTAAATAGTGATCAGACACTATTTTCTGTATTCATTCATAGTGTTCGCGCATTTCACATTGCTCTGAATAGGTAAAGGAAAATGTAACGTTAAAATTAGTAACACTTGTGCAGGTAACTACTGCAACTAATGAATTATTCGAGCCTTCTTTGTAATCTAAGAAGTAGGTTCATTGTTGATCTTTTCAATATTGTCATAACTCCATGCAACCAAACCGTTAAAATAAATATGGACTAGAACATTAATAATACTGAATTGTTTTTGTTGAAACAATTTGACAAAATGGATCTTCGATAAAAGTTCAAACGTCGCTCTCGCATCGATTTAACTGGCAGTAAATTGAAAGCCACCCTTACTTACGGATGCAGGACAATGGCACTAAACCGCCGGTGACAATAAATGGGAACGTTTATGCCGTCATAAAACAATCGATTCCAATACTGAATAAAAGTGTAAGTGTTTGGCGACCAGCCAATGAGATGCTCGGTTCGCAAGAGTGAGCGCTGACAAGGGATAGTGGAAAACTGTGGGTTATTTTCGCTGTGAGATGTAAAAGAGCGGACGAAAGCGAACGCTCGACGAGGACTCAGCCTTTGCTTTCGCACTTTACCATTAAAGTACGAGTACTTTAGCATTTAAGCGCCTTTAGAGAGAGGCCCCGCCGGCGGTGAGGGATTTACGCCTCGCTCATTAGAGAGGTGCGGTCTGTCGCGCTGGTGGCTCTCAGATCTCCCACGGCCTCAGCTGAATGACAAATTATTATTATATCGTTCCGCTTTTCATGAAAACCGCTACATCCTATTTAATCGTAGTGTAAAGAGCTCTAACTATTTTAATGTAAGTGTGGTCAGTCATATAATGAGGTCACCTGTAAGCATGGTCATGCGGTGGCAGGCCCAGGCCGGAGTCCTCGGAGGGCGAGCGATGGTCGGCTACGAGAGGTGCCTCCGCCGGTCCCTCCTATAACAATAACCCGCAACCTGACCCGAAAGCCCCAACACTTCAACCACTTCGCACGTAACTTTACATACGTGGAAGAGTTACTAACTTTTAGTTGATTTGGAACTTTGAACTCTAAAGTACTCTAATAGTCCATTAACTGAGTTAAACAGATTTACGAAAGACATTGAAGACGTTGTGGTTGACATAGTGTTCAGAAAAGAAAGTACGCGTAAATTGATGGGTCACATTAAGTGTGCCACGATGGGAGTTTACATTTGTCAGGCCTGACCTTATGGGTGTATCATTGATGTTTCATGATGCCTACTTGTTATTAAAATAATATATTTATGAACCATTTATAAACAAGCTCAATCTACTATAGAAAGCAATCAAACTATGACATCGATGGAACATGCAGATACAGCGGCGTACTCGGCGATCCTTAACCCTTTGAAGTACTTAATCTTAATTACTAAGTTCTTTTGAATAATTTAAGAATACTATACTATTGTTTGGAGCAGCTGTGTACGTCCTTGTGTACAGCCAAGTGAATAAGTAAAGCGTGTGCACTTACCGGGTCGTGCAACTCATGCATCGTCGAGGAGGGTAGCATGTGTCGCTCGGGAGCCCGCTACCAACAAATCGTAAGCATCAACTAAGTTTTGTGCAAATGATTTTGCACTGAAGTGTTATCTATGTATGAAGATTTATGCTTTCATCCATGTTTTAGCAGAACAGCTGTGTAATTTTAAGTAGTCTAGTGGTGTTGATAATTTATCTTGTACATTTACCATGTGTATGTAGGTACTACATAATTACTAAACAAAGAGTTGAGTTTTCACTTCAACTGAAGTATAACAACAAGTTTCATTCGTTCGTTAAGATAAACTGAAACCATAGTTTACTGAAATAACTTAGTTATCTTTTAGCAGACAGCAAAACATCGTTTAAATTAAGTTAGTCGAAGCAATCTTGCAAAGAGGGCGGAATCCTAATTAGGTACTGCAGGTGGAGCACAGATTACAACATTGTAAGACGAAAGCTTGCCTTATAAACTTGAAAAAAATACACCTTTTACCTCTATTTTTCGCTGAAGAAGAGATTAATTGTGAAAACGTTGCGAATTACTTTGTATTTACATGATTATTTTACTCTACAGTTTGCAAAGCTTATTTTGTGGTGTCTGTGGTACTCTGGGCTTTGGGTGCAAATGTGTTTATAGTTTTTCGTTTTGTGATACAGCGGTCATACCCATGCTAGGTACAGGTACAGTAGGTACAGTACACACTTTTTCAGGAGATCTACAGTGCCATTCCGCACATTTCAAGTAAACCATACCACGGGAAAATTGGCCGAGCATTTCAATTCCGCGCTCTTTAAAAATCAAAAGTAATCGTGGTATGGTCTAGAAGTACTTTAATTAAAATAATATTTTACTAAGATACTGTACTAAAATTGATAGATCTGTTTCCATAATTATGTAATCGGTAATTACCTTAATGTGATGATCACCTGGCTCCTCTCCTCTCCTATACACGAGCTCGTCGAACCTGGCTCGGTCCTCAGGCATCATGAACTCGCGTATCTCCGTCAAAAGCGTGTACTGCGAACGAAACACTCATCTATTATTTGTATAAAGAAATAAAACTGCAAAACTAGCACTGGAAAGAAATTGTCGAGGTTACGAGCGGAATGTAGGTTAAACAGGTAGATGGGAAACAAAGGATACGCTCTTATGTGGAAGATATTTTGCTATACGGAATAATTTAGACAGCATCATACATTTTAAATTTATCCGCATAGCTGGTGTTCGGTTTCGTGAGAATAGATTGTAAAAGGAAAAAATTTAACATAGGTATACAGGGTGTCCGGTAATTAATGGATAACCTTGAAATGGCTTATAGTACAACTTATGGCCAGTTAAAAAAAAATACGAAAAAAAAAACTATCTTATGTACTACTACTTGCTTACAGGTACTGTACATTTATTTTGGAAAATTAGTATGAATTAATTTTTAAACAATGTTTAAACATCTTGGTTAAAAAAAATGTTTTAAAAAATAATGTCGGTTTCAAGTAGATTTGATAATGGTACAATTCATAATTGTATCTGCCTTAAATAGTGAATTATTGCTATTAATGTTGTATACATTAATAGCAATAATTCACTATTTAAGAGGAGAGGAGAAAAAGATACTGAAGCAAAAAAAATTAATATGGATTTTATGCATATCCAAAGCAATGCCATGCAAAGCCGCTAAGCTGAAGTGGGACTGGACTGGCCACGTCTGCCGCATGCCGAATGAGCTGTGGGAAAAAGTAACCACTTTCTGGAGCCCTGACACATCCAGAAGGCGTCGCGGCAGACCTCGTAGAAGATGGCGGGACGAGCTGGATAAAACCAACGACCAGTGGTCCACATTGGCCCTGGATAGAAAAAACTGGAATTCATGGGGAGAGGCCTTTGCCCAGCAGTGGGATGAAGCAGGCTAACAGTATCAGTATCAGTATGCATATCCATTCTAATGTAGGCCCTACATCTGCGGATGAAATTTTTCATAAGATGTATTTTTTTGAATGGCCATGGGTTCTGCTATGGGCCATTTCAAAACTATCCATTCGTGTCCGGACACCCTGTATACAATAAGTATTTAAAACAGGTACTTATTATGCACACATCAATAATTGAACGTAAACAGACTTCGTGCATGCTGCCTGCTCCAAAAGATAAATTGTTGTTTGGTAATGTGACGAGCGTGCCTGCGCGAGGCATAAGTTATACAGCGTATGATTGATGATAATGTATTGACATAGCGTCTACACGCGCACTTCATGACATCCCACAAATTACTTTGATCCTATAAATACAAAAACCACGCGGAGAAACATTAAATAGGATAGAAAGAGATGTCTCGGTGAACAGAATTCGTGATGTGTTGAATAATGCAATTCCAGACGTCGAATTAAAGACGCCCTCTACGTGCTTCCTCAGAATCGAATAGACACGCAATGAGTGTATATTATGATTGTGTCTATAAGATGGATCTCTGGAACATTACTGAAAATAGTCTAGACCTCTGTATTTTAGTTCATATGAACCAAAAGAGAACATTATATTTATATAAGAATGTGTATTTCAGTCATATTTATTGAGTAGACTTTATATACTTAATCAACAAAGTGGCTTATTTTCGGACCCCTAGGCTCTATTTGCTATCTAGAATTTGGAATCGAAATAAATTGGATTTCTATTTATCAATAAAAACAACTAAGTTAGCGAGAAACCTGAACTATCGCGATAAATTGAATAAGTTTTCATGGAAAGTTCAACCTTCTGGCCGCAGCAAAAGAAAATACTTAACTGAAAGAAACAAATACGTACTAATCGTTTTGTTATTCTAATCCACAATCTCATTAAGAATCAATTGATGGCAATAGACAAAGCACTAACTCTGCTCAAGCTAAGCCTACTAGTATACTGAAACATTACCGCTATGTATACAGCTTACAGTTTTCCCTATTGCTAACATGAGAAAACCCGAGCTACACACACAAACACTTTCATTAGTAGATGTAGGTAAGTATTAGTGCGGAATGTCCCAAAATAGGGATCAAACGATCCAAGATAATAGGGTCGATAGAGCACAATCTGGAATTCGGCAAAAGTATAAAGAAGTCTTTGAAAGTATCCGAAATCGGTTAACATACATTACACTTGTATGAGGTTCTTTAGATGGTATTATTTGGTGTGTATTTTTTGTGCTACCTATATATAAATATATTCGTATAAACGGGAAACCCTCACACGCCATTGGAATAGTTACAAGCCTTTTCAAATTGTTGATCGAACCGACAAAAAGCGATCGGTATTGTTTGTAAAATAAATTCTTGACTTTAACTTTCTCATAGAACACTAGTTCAGTTCTAATAGGCAACTTTGCCTACTACCTAATTCTGTATCGCTGTGAGTAGCATATTTGTGTGATGACCTAAATGCCGCGGATGAAGCCACCGCCTGCACTAGGGATTGGGATCGATTCTTGCAATGGTACAAGTTTGTATAGAGTGACATTAGTTTACAGTCGGACGATTGTGCTCTGTGAAATGTGTGCATTTATGTGACAGTTCATTCTTATGTAGCCAAATATTCTATTGTAGAATACACGTACTGTGATCTACTTTAGAATAGAAAGATCTAAATTAGGTATTTGGCAAGCAAAGCTGATAACTTCACAATGGACATTTTTGCCGATGTCAATGTTATTGTGTGCCCAAAAGAATCGTTTTGGGTATTCGGTTCTGTGGCGGACTGAGCTTCTTTGAATTAATGATAATTATGAGCCAATACACTTGGATAGACTCTGCGAATGATCTTGACGTATAGATACTGGAGGTAGAAATGATCATGTATGGATGACGTACCTTCTGCGGCGTATCGAGCAGGTCCCTGACGACGGTGAGGAAGGAGTCGGGCGTGAGCCTCCGCGCGGCGTACTCCTCCATGTAGTAGGCGATGGCGGGCAGGTCGCACTGCGGCAGCAGCGAGCGCGCCTTCTGTTCCACCGCCGTCGACGCCGCGCCGCGACGCTTGCCCCAGCCGCTTATTCTAAAGGGAACATGATTTATCATCAGCATGAAGAAAGGCCCTGGGCCACAACTGGGCTCGCTTGCTAGATTATATATAGCCCACTAAATCTCAGAGAGAGGAGGCCGCGGTCCCAAAAGTATTAACATTATATAGGCTGATTATGAAGCGTAATCACAACGATATGGTTGTTGTGGTGATATTTCGAGGCGGGCCGCTGCATACGCTGCACCTTCCGGCATTTAAATACTCTAAGTCAGGTTCAGCCCTGATTCAGAATATTTGGCACTCAAATGCTACGACAACTATGCCAATAACGCAACCAAGACTCCATTCCATTACATTCCATTCACTCTGTGACTTTTGTTACGTTATCAGAACCGGTACGGTACTACACAAAATAAAAATGATCCCTATTTAACCACCTGCATATTCAAATGATAATGAGACTGCGTTACTCACGGTTTCTCATTATGAAAAGGGCCCTGAATGGAATCTAGGTTGTAAGTTTATAACGAGCGGGAGATTCCGGTTGAATAAAGCTGTGGTTATTCGTACTTCCTGAGTTCTCTAAATTCCGTACAATAACTTTTATCCAAGAAACTACAACTATTTATGGTATGTGCCCAACTTCCCGATATAGACCTCTGTCTTCGTAAAGGCTTAAAAAAAACTTTAGTAATACAATTACTAAAGTTTATTTGTTAAGTTATTTGATGTAACTTTATGGAACAACTGATAACCTACTGCCATTTTTCATAAATAAATAAAATGTTATCAAGTTTCCATAGATGCCTGACACTAACAAACTAACTGTCGAAAAGCCAAAAAGGAAATTGAATGTATCATTCGATTAATCTGAGCTTTGGGCTGACAGGTGTTCCCTTTATACTAGAAAGCAGTCAGATTCATTTGATTAAGAGGGCCCTTCCCGGCGCGTCTATCGTCAACGCGAGCATGGTCGAAAAGCTTGTTGTTTCATCCAGTGCCATCGCGGCGATATTTTTTCAACTGTCCTGTCTTACCTAGCCCTGACCCCGCACTACTCGTCACCCGCGCACCTCATACCGACTAACGCGAGGACATTGAACGAAAAATAGTGTTCGAAAATTTATAAAACTTGTTCCAGGAAATACGTGTTTTTGAATAAGTGTTACAAGTTTGTGAAATAAATATTTGTTATTTAAAATCTCCACTATATTTGCAAGGCTTCTATCAGGCTATTTTCTTTAGTTTTAAAATTTATGAGCACATTATGAACGGCCAAAGTTGAGGTAAAATTTGAGAAAAACAGCAATTTTTGGAGGCTTATACTGAATTTGTTTCTACAATTTTTTATTTTTTGCTTCGATAGAAGCCTAGATATAGTGCACAAGATACCTATCAGTTCAAAAAAATTAAAGATATATGTGTAACAACTTGATAATCATGCACGAGCGTTTGTCAAAATTCTCGCGAAAAGTATGGCGGGTTGGCCGCTCTTAAATTAGTTTTTATAACACATTTGCTCGTAAAGAGTCTCTTATTTCACCAATTTCAATATCGTACTGTATCTTATTACGTACTTGTGCGTTATTGTAATGTAAAACGCACGGTTTATCAAGATGCTCCGTCTAAAACGAACGGTACTTTTTTAAATCTTAGCAAAGAGTTTTTATGTCAAAAAAGTGGTTTACATTTTATGAATAAAATTAACTTTGGGAGATAAAATATAATAATAATAACTTGACAACATTAAAAATGCCAACTGGCAACGTAATAATCAATTTTACAAATTGTTCAAATTTTTATAACTGCTTTAACAAGTGATTAAAGATTTATTAGTTTAAGAAAGTCCGAGTTTTATTTATTTCCTCGCGAATATGTTATAAAACGTCGTATGACATACGTGCGCATTAATAATTACAGCCTCTGCTTTGTAGTCCTCGCCTACGGCTCGGGCTAGCAATATCGCCTCGGCTGTAATTTTCAACTTACCGCACTTATATCATAATGTACTATTACCTACCCTCTTTACGAGTTACAATTCACGTGTAATTAAATTTAATAAGAGAAACTGCATTGTTCCAGAAACAAAATAAGATGAAAATTATTTCGTGCGAACGAAATGGATTTAATTTTCTACTCGAGTACGAAACACTTTAATTAACATTAGTGAAAACTATGAACATAAAGCTATCCGGAAAAGATTTATACACTTTACGAATTCCAGTGCTGATTAAGGGCTTATCGAGGTACGCTCTAACTTGGTTTTGCGATTTCATAAGGTTATCGGCCATCTGCTGAGGCTTCCCACACTAAGACAGAGTTTGCTTATTTGCGGTCAAACTAGATGTGTGTCCAATACACCTTACAAAATATGATGGCATTTGTGATACTTTAGCTAACGAGGTGTCTATATTAGGATTGGCACCTCGTCAGCTAGTTATGTAAGTTTTTTTTCGGACATGGCGGTAAATTTCAACGGCGACTAGCCGACATCGGGACCGCAAGAGATTTTACCTATACTGCACAAGTGTGAACGCAAACACAAGTACACTTACTCTTCCGTCACTCTCGTAATCCTATGCGACAGCAATCCGACACGCCCAGAGACATCAGGGGCAGGACCAACGGCTTGTAGAAAACAATACAGGGTTAGTTTTCAATGACCAGCCAAAATTTAAAATTAAGATCTAGATATCATACCAAAAGTGCATTTTAAAAAGTATTGTCGAAAAATAATATAGCATTCATTTGAAAATGTCCTAAAAATGTCCTAAACCTAGTGGGAGTCAGTGCACTTGTGTGAGCATGCACCGCCAAATTTATGTGTGTGCTAATTACTACCTATTTATGTTGTTGAACTGAATTGTACTGTTGCAATATCCACACTTTCGCTTTTTAGTGGTGGACAGGAATTAAATTTTATTAAACATTTTTTTTATTTTTTTATTTCGAAAATTCTAAACCATCTCTGAAAATATGGCCGGTCATTGAAAACTAACCCTGTATATCTGTGATAGGTACCTGGGCGTCGCATCCCGTTCCCCGTACGCGGTGCATGCGTGAGGAACCTTCCCGACGTCCTTCACAACCAAGGACATTCGTTTGTGGTACTTGAGCTGCGCGACCGCCTCGTCGTGCGTCACGTCGATGAACGACTGATTGTTCACCTCCATAATCTGGTCTCCAACCTAATGTAAATTAGATAATGAAGAAAAAGTTAGTGATGCTGATGACTTTGTTCATCTTTTACAAATTATTGATAAGTTACAAATATTTTTTATTGAAATTGTCTTCTTTCGTCTATGTAATATTAATCGATATCAAAATACCTTTTTATAATTCTAATTGATTGGTGGCAGAGTGTGACCGAGCAATAATTTTGCACTTGAAAATAATTGTTTAATGAAAATTCCTGGCAAATTGTTGGTGGTAGAAGTTTCAAATGTAAGTTACGAGGCTCGGATGTAGCAAGGTAGCGTGCAGAAACTGTGGGAGGGGCGAGTCTCCAGCTCAAACGCTATAAATTTGCCAGCACACCTCGCTCCGTTACCCGCGACACGAAAATTCGAAAATTTATTATTATCTGTTCAATTCGGTAAACAGAAACATTGTTGTATTAAGAGATGTAATGTAAAGTCAACATACAAGTAGAACTATCAACACAGAATTAAAGATTTATTAAACACAGACTAATAATATTTACATTATTTACACACTAACTCTATAAAAAGAAATAAAAATATTTTACAAATAAAAAAAAAGGTTACAGGGCGTCGAAAAATTCGTCCACATCGCTGTCAACAGGAAAAGTTATTCCACTATTATTATTATAAGCAACTTATTCCACATACAAGTGGAATAAGTTCAGAATACAGCTTCCAAAACTAGGACTTCATTTAATAGCAGCTCTGCAAAATGTCATTTCCATAGCACTGCAAGTTTAATGGGAAACAAACCAGTAATTTAGCCAACTATGAAGCGCCCCCGGTTGGCACAAAACTTCGATGCAATTCCGTCTCGAAGGCCTCTTGCCTGCCGCCTCCGCAACTTTCCCAGAGTTGGGTGTCGCGTTAATTTACAACGAATTGCAGCAAACTAAGCGCACTAAATTGAGATTTATATTCACAGTACTTACTCCGCATTCCTTTTACATAGCGCTAAAATTGTTGTCCTTTTTTTTTTCGGATAACCTTATTTACTGTACTATAATAACATAAAGAAACTATCCAATACATGGTTACACACGCAATACAAGTTCAAAAGCCAATAAATATGTCGTCCAAATTGCCTCTTATACTTTTTACGTGATAAATAAAAAGGAAACATAACATTATAAATTCGGCCGCATATCGAATATAACAACAATAAAGACAATATTATCTAACATCATTCAGTATAACCAGGGTGCCGAGGGAAAAGCCGTCAAATTACTACAATTTCCAATATTGTCTCCATTCTGAGCGTCATTAGTTACCCAAACGGGTGAACTTATCAAGTTGGTTGAACATGAAAGCATAATTACCATAAGTCCTGCTCTATCTGCAACGGAATCCTTGTCGACCCCTGTGATATAGATGCCGAGGTTGTACTCCAGCCCTCCTCTTATCATTAGTCCTAACGACTGTCCCGGCTCTATACAAAGGTCAACCTGCACACAAATTCATAAGATTAGCTAATTATTACGGTACATTAAAGCCTCGCAACATAAAATGAAAATGCGTTGTAGATACACATACGAAAATTCATGGCATTCCGGATAGAACATTACGGAAATTGCTATTAGGGAAAGCTTGGCACGTGATTATAATACATAGGGGCCCATAAACACGTAATCTGTGCTCACAGCGCTTTAAGAATGGCTTCATTCACCAAAATGTACAATATTAAGATCGAGCTCATCGTGGTGACGTCACAGAGACCGATACGCGCCGCGGCCCCACTTCATTACAACCGCTAACGACAGAATTCTGTGGTGAGTTGACTGCGATTAGCATACCACAAAGAGCTGCGACCTCTAACCCCAATATGCAATGACATAAAATATTTACGAGTAACGGAATTGACCATAAAAATTATGATGTCATAAATTAGTTTACGTGTTTATAAGTAACTGTCGTCATCGTTCGTGAGTAGGCTTTGGGCAAGAGACGTCTATGTGCGCTTTAGCTTGGCATGATACATGAGACGAATAGGTTATAATAAATGGCATAGTATACAAGATATATTTCAACGTTAGTATTGGCAGCCGTCTGTGGCAGACGTTCAGCAAAAGTAGTTGCTATTTTGTGTAACTCACCCTCCGTACGGAGCGGTCTTTGCTGTTGGGCCTCGAGGAGCGCTGCGGCGGCGGGGAGGCAGGCCGGCCGTAGCGGTCCATCCACGAGCACGACGCGCGCCCCACCAGCGCGCCCGCCGTCCGCACCGTCATCGTCAGCTGACGACATGACTTCAACATCTAAACGAACAAACGCAGCTCTAGTAATATGGACCAAATATCACGATGTAAAGCAAAGTTTTGTCTAGCGAAATACATAACTCTGTTCTTAATAACGGTCCACTTTTTTCAATTATTTAAAAATACAATTCATGTATTGCGCATTCGTAACCAAAATAAAATTGAATATCAAAACGTATTAAGTTTTCCTTCAAGCTCATAGGTATTCAAGAGGAGAATTTTATTTTCTACTGTATAAAAGTTTATGTTTCACATAAATATATTTATGCCATCCAATACTCGTTAAACTTACTTAATGTGGCATAAATCGTAATAGCACACACATTAGAAACATATTCGTGTTCAGGTTTTGAAATTGGGCCAGGAACTCTTTTGTATTATTTTAAGCAAATTAATTAACCTGGATGTTAAAAGCTATTACGAGCTAAGTTAAATATGAAATCAGTGGCTCAACGAATTAAGCGAAAGGAAGTAGAAATGAATGAAATATATGCAGCTAAGTTCGTAGTCCCTTTTCCCCCGTATCTCTTACGTTTGCTTATGACGGGTAGGGTTTGGAGTTTTGGTCGCTCGGCCGAGCAAAAATTACAAAACTTTATCAGATCAAGGGTACCTACGAGAGCGGACAATGAGGGTGTAGAAATAAAGGGCACCGAAACAAATCAACTCGGAATATCGTGGGAAAATGGCTGTGTTCCCGGAAATTGCTGCTATTTTTATAAATCTTAGAGGTACTATTTCGCTTTACATTTTCCTCTCCAAATTCAAAGAACCGATGCTGGTCTGTGAGTAAGTAGCTAACGAAGCCATACACCATGCCCAGATCTTTTACGACAAAAGTTATCAAATAACTTGGCTCCATTTCTACATTTTAAGTTACAAAGTAGGTAAATACCTAGTTTCAGAGGAATTTATTTTATAAAAGGAATGAAAACGACTATCCGCGCGTATACTTTTATTTGTGTGTGATAAAATCACGTCAGCTGATGGGCAGGGGGACGGCCGGGATGGTCGGGACACCCCGGCGACACGCGGCCAGCCGGCGCGGCGCTACTGCCCACTCCCTTGCTGACATATAGCTACATTTGTATAACTGCCACAAGCTTTTACGTAATATAACCATTTAACAAATTAGATATCTGTGCGAGAACAATATTTTTTCTGATTAAGCTTTTACACTTGATTAAAAGCTCTTTTGTATTTTAAAGCTTAAAAGTATGCTGGTATATTACACAAACGGAAGAGTTTCTAAAGATAAAAGTTAATAATATAACACAATGTCTTTGTAGCGGAACAACTAAAGTCGTGTTTTACAAAAAGGTCTCTCAGTAAATGTCAGGAAGCGACATCGTAAATCAAGCGATATCGTCAAGTGCGGAAGGAAAAGTCCAACAACGTCTGCAAAAATAGTAGCGCTTACCTGACCCACCCACTATAGGTATGTACTATACCTAACAGCTACTCTAAAAATATTTGCTACGTTGCAAATATTTTTGCTGTTTCTATGCTCCGTGAGGGCAAACAATTTTTTTTATGTTTGCACTCTTTATCCAAGTATTGAAAAAGAAAACGAATAAATGGATCTTTCCAACATATACTTACGTAAATAATAAGTAAAGAATGGAACTTACCTACTTACACCTACCTAAATGAGGGCCATACAAACTTGGAAACAAGTGAAATATAACTGCCACGCCATAGCCAATATCATTCCAAGCCTAATACTGAGTTGTAGGTACCTTCTGAGACAACAAAAGGAAAACAAACTTTCCCGAAAAGAAAACAAAACTTGATGTAGATGTAGAAACTTTCACCTCGCTTCTCTTAGAAATGTATATGAGTTGAGTACCTATATTCCACAAAGTCAATTTTGTTTACTTATCGAAGTATACGCAGGTAATTTCAATACACCTAACTTTGAAGTAATATTGAGACAGAAAATAATTACGCACCTTATATGTTGCTTAAGTGCCTAATTCTCAAATGTGTAGTTGAAAACGCGAGTGAAAAACGTAAGAACAGCAAAGCGTAGTAAAATTGTATCTAGAGCCTGAAATAGGTACAATCAAACACACTCCTGTCAAATGCATTAGGAACGCCAACTGGCATTAGCCATCCACTAAAAAGAAAATATGAAACGGATAAGCGCCGTCCGATGCTTGTTAGCTTTAACACTATTCAGAAACGAAATGATTGAATGAATTCAAAGTAACGAGAAAATAGGTATTTCTTCTTGGTACATTCGTATTTAGATTTGATATGCTGAAGGTGACAGAAATATTCAGCTCTTAGAAACAAGAAAAATAGCGGATATAATAATTCAAGACAGCTGAAATCATAAAAGTGCTTTCGATATGTTGGTCAAGCCATAAAACCGAAGAAATATGGTTTTCCATACATGAGTTTCGCAGCAATAAAATATCTGTTTAGGTCTTACGGTTGGGAAATTTCAGGATTATCTGCTGTAGGTGCCCTGGGTTGGCATTAGCGCGAAAATAGAAAATGTCCGCTTATCGTATTCGCTCCTAATCTAGTACTGGTCATCCCATCACCGGATGGGCGGTATCTAAGTGAAAAATGTATCGGACACGTAGACATTTTCACAAATTCAAGATTACTAGATACCCCGGCCTCCAAAGAAGTCTTTAAATTATAAACTTAAGTAACAGTAATGAGGAGTATATTAATAAATTGTGCGTTAGATTTTCGCATTATTCTGGTTTTATGGAAGTACTTTAGATTTACATTTTAGTTTAACCTGAATTTCGACATGCAAACGGTATTTCTGTGGTTTGGAAATGACAGGCGGACACGATAAGGAGACGTTTTCTATTTCCGTGCTAATGCCGACCGCAGGCACCTCACACACAACAAATGTTCCGAGGTTTTCCCAACTTTAATATCTAACAGATATTTTTTTCTACAAAACTGTTTGGAATACCATATTGTACTTGTACCTATTATTTCTTTAGTTGTACTTAATTTATTTATTTATTTATTTATTTAAGGACAACCAACAAAGCATACACGAAAAATACATGTTAAGAACTCATGTTGAATTTTACATTTTATGGTGTAGCCTTAATTAAAGGCTGCCACGGCATGCATTAAACATTGGAGAAGAAAATGCAGTTACAAAACAAATCTTACCTTAAAGTAATGTAAAAATACAATTTTTACAATCTTTCAGGACAATGCCATACGCAAGACAGACTTGACTTTACGTAATGAGTAAGACATATCAATCTCAACATTAGGCGAGCGTGACAGGCGACTAAATTGAACTTGCATTCTGTTAATGGTTGAAAAATGACCCAGATTGGTTTTAAAGCCCTTAGCGCGAAGCAGCCGATATCTAGACTTACGAGCAAGTTTATAAGGCACATTTAAGTTTATTTGAGTTAGTAACCGTTAATTGTCATTTCAGAATGCATATGAGGTATTATATATATGATAGCAATCGTTTCAACTTTAATTTTTATTACAATTTGCAGCTTCAACAATCCCAATGTGACAAGTAACGTAATATTTATATAATTCGAGGACTTCTAAAACTCTTGTTTGTGAATTCGTGTTACTCCCAATGGGCAATCAACTCTTTTACGTAGATATAAACTATTAGGCAGCTCGCTGAGGCCGCTCGGCCGTTTTACAAGAAATACATTTTACAACATTTCCTTCATCTCTTAGTTATATCATCCGAAACAATTTGTAAATGTCTTAAATTGTAATAAGGAATTCTATTAGCGTATAGTTCTTTATAAAATACACGTAACAATATGGCTATGATTTATTTCAGTAACATAGGCTTTCGAACGGATTGGATCTTACAATACTTCTCATTCCATATAGTAGGTTTCGATAGAAATACGTACTCTATTTCCCGATGTCACATACTGCAAAGTCGATATTAAACACGTTCGCCCCGAGTTGGCTGTGACAGTTGGATTATATACAACCTAGGATAGTATATCTCTTGGGAAACATTTCTTTCTGCTAGGCTTACACTCACTAACTTGTCAAGTCAACTCTTTAGATTGCACCGCAGAGAAAAGTTACTTGACTTGATGAATTTTTTAACACTTTCCAAAAAAAATGGGTATATTAGGTGAACGGAGTAGAAGCAAATGACTTACTTAGTATTTTTACAAAAAAAAAATCGAAATTCAAATCATACGCGCATTGCGTGTGATTTGAAATTCGATACTTTTCATTTTTTTTTTTCAAAATTTCTCTTTCTTTGTTCTAATATGAAAAGTTAACTTAAAATTGTATTTTTTGATGATGGATCAATTTTTTTCTAAGCTGTGGAAAAAAGAAAAGTGGTATTCCATAAGCTTCTACTCCGTTCACCTAATATACCCATTTTTTTGGAAAGTGAAAAAAAAGTCATCCGGTATATGACTTAAATAAAGTGTTTCATAAAAATAGCAGCCAAGCTTGAAAAATAAACATGTTAAAAAGCTTTTAACGCTCAACACCACGTACATGAAATATGCATAATGTCAGCTTCATAGACCAGCCTGCCATATAAATCACATGATTATCATCCGTTAAGTGGTGCTGCCGACTACCGAGTGTGAGCCGAGGAGCTCGTCTGCGCTTACGAACACTTTGTTTAATGTTAATGACGTCACTTAAGTTTTTCACTGCCTTTGCAATTATTTTACATGGTTTTTAGGGTTCCATTCAAAAAACGAAAAAACGGAACCCTTTTAGGATCACTCGTGCGTCTGTCTGTCTGTCCGTCCGTCTGTCACAGACAATTTGCTCCGAATCTACTGGACCAAATCAGGTGAAATTTGGTAGGATGGTGTAATCCTATGACCCAAACACAGATGTGCAAAGATTTTTTTATTTTTTATTTAATGGTCATTTTCGGGGGACAAATTAGGAAATTATTTCTTTATAATTTTAACAAATTGCTCTATTGCATGACTATTTTATTGCAACTTGTATTTCACTTAACTACCTACAGTTTTGACAAGGCTAAAATATATGTGTCTAGTTTTCAATCGGAAAAGGCTTGATAAAGCCTACCGTTACATACCTAACAATAGACCCATATTATCAGAATGTCCGTTTTCTCTCACTGTTTTGGCAGGTACACCGAAGTTAAGTGTTTAAAATATTCTTAACCGCGATACTGTTTGGTAGTGAAGGCATTTGGCGCGCGTCACTTAGGGTCATTTGGCGTACCGTCAGGACCGTGGGTACTGCCAGCGACTGTGACAGCAACAGGTCCAACTTGAGCCGGCTTCATAATAGGTGTATGTAATCACCGTGTTATTCACAGATATCTACGTCCCGCCATCATTATGTAAATCAAGGTTTCCTAGCTAACGAGGTGTTTGACTACCAAACGTTTACCCAAAATGGGCCGAGCGCCAGACTGAGGATTTCGGAGGCTGATTTATTTATCTAAACTGTCAAGCTTAACGACCTTAATTACAGAGGAATAATGCATGGAATATCAAGGAATTGAAATATAGAATGTAGATGACTGCTTCACTTCAATAAAATCGTGAAGTCAAGTGAAGTACCTAGAATATAAATCCATACGTAGACGGTAAATAGTACATATGGGACGTGTATGGCATTACCCAAGCCAGTTTCTTCTATTACGTTCCCCACATAAATATTCTACTACCTTCAACATCAGGGCATGTTACGAACCAGAATATCTTACCTTAAGAGCATCTTCGTGAGAGATCCCGGAGAACGGAGTGCCATTGACTTGAAGAATGGAGTCCCCAGGGCGAAGACCCGCGCGCTCCGCCACCGAGCCCTCCTCCACTCTCGATATGTACACACCTACGCCTAAATATTATTACATTAACTAAAATTTATACACCTACTGTACAACTAGCCAACGTAACAAAATGCAAAATAAAATTAGAAAATTAATAAAAAGCATTAATTTGAAGTCCGTTCTTCAATTTTGGCGCCAATAAATCCATAGACAAACATTTATTTTTCCACATCTTCCCGCTTACCGTGTTAAGTATTAATGGCTACTGAAAAAAGTTTTTATTAATATGACATAATATCAAATTAAAGTTACAAGGTAAGTATTTTTTTAAGAGTCATTACTATGTAACAAGACAGAATCACGGAATTAATATGTACTACGTACAGTATAACTTTGCTTCAACCTTGGCAAGTCTCCCGTCAATGCCTTTGTCTTAGTAATCATATCTACAGTGCATGAATACACCCCCACTATCGGAAGGTCCTTTTTGGTAAAACTTTTACACTATATTTAGCTTGAACAAATTCAGATATTAAACTCAAAAAATTTGAAAACGTGGCCACAATGTAACCTTCACAATTAATCAATATAAACCGAAAATGATCTTATCCTGGTCATTGTGGCTGAATACTGTATAATAAACTTTACTTAACGGACCTACTTTAGAATTTTTACCCGAAGATGTACAATCTACACGATTTTACTACCTTAATGCTGCGTCATTCACTTGATAGCTACATAGGCCTTTCTTATCTGTACATTGTAATTTGAGTAGTATAATAAGAATAATAATCTCTCGTCTTACCAGGGTTTATTATTTTGTACGTCGCAAACAGCCGGGTAAAATGTGCTTATATTATTTTTCTCCTCAACGTATTGTATTCTGTGGCTTTGTGTACAGCAACGTATTTTCCTGTGTGGCTCATGGATAATAGGCGTACTTTCTTGTAAGAGATTTTATGCAATTTAAATAACCCACAGCGCCGTGCCGTCTGCCGGGTTCACTCGAGCGGGATTATCATTTAAAGTTGCCACAAGCGACCGCCTAGTCGACTGAAGAGACAGAATACTTTATTTTCTTTTAAACTTTTAAAAAGGTTGTTGTTGTTGTACGCTTCGCATGTGGTGTCTCAAACTAACTGAAATACATATATTTGGACAGCTGATAGGCCACTCACAAGCCAGCTTGTTCATTAACAAGTTTCTCTTTTTTCTAAAACTAACATGATTTTCATAAAGGTAACTTAAGTATCAGTATAGCACTTAATAAGAAACCCTCTGAACGTGACTTGTGAAATTCGAACCCCATATTATGCTCCTAAACGTGTAATTAATAACAGATTAACAGTTACAAAACCCTCTATTCATCACGATAGTACACACACGATTAGTATTCGACACACAAAGGGTTGCCAATAAAGAAAATTGTTATGATACAAATAGAGCACGTAAAGTGTGTATCACAAATAGCATCGGATCATTGTTTAGGTTCTGTCCGCTCTCGGCGCTATTTGCGTGCCGCCTACGCTATATGCTCGTAATCGATAGGACAGGCTCGTTTGCTGTGTAGCTTACGGCTATCGGCTGACGATAATGCGTACCTAATAACTTTCGCTCTAACTGCGAGATGTTGGTGATATTTTTTATATGAATGTGTAAATAGTATTTCTAGACTAAGTAGATTGTTTGTTCTAGGTCACCATTTCAATGGTAAAAAAAGCTCTACAATGAGTTGATACAACATGGAAATGGCGAAACGACATTATGGTTCCACGTGTTTTTTTATGTGTTTTTAAATACTTAATAGAACAGACAGCGAACCCAGACGTGGGGTTGTGAATGATTTTATAATTTATTCTATTATATTTTATTATTTATTTTTAAAGCAAAAGTCAAGGTGACTTTCTTAGGTTTTGGTAAGAAGCTTTACTGATTTATTTCTTTAGATAATGAAACAAATAACTATAACGGTTTTAGGGTTCTGTATAAACACATTGTGAACAAACTAACTTTTCCACTATTCCACTGACAAAATTAGACAACTGTCAGTCTTGGAAATACTTGGAAATCTGTCAATTTTGCAAGACTGACTTATAAAACTAAAAAAGTTGTCTAGTTTAACAGGTGAAAAAAAAAGCACCCTTTGCTATCGCTTTTCATTTCACGTGTCCCTTGCAATTTAGAAACATTTAGTCACGTGTTCGCTGTCTGTGTGACAAGGGTATATCTACACTAAGATACTTAGTTTAGTTGTATACAAGGAAGGTTCCCACCTGCCTCCTTCCCGCCTTTGACACAGATGCCAAAGCCATGCGAGTCGGCGGGGTCCCGGCTCATGGTGACGGTCCGCGTGGCGGGCTCCGCCGGCGGCGGCGGCGCGCCCCCCGACGAGTACGGCCTCTCCCGCTCACCCCCGCGGTATATTGCCTGACGACAAATGATACAGTTAATAGAGAAAAAGAAACATTAATCATTCCAACGTGAACATTTTTGTCAGTTCTATAAAAACAGAGTAAAAATAAGTCTGTCGAAGAATACAATAGTTGCTATCGATCGCATTTTTAATTACGACTATGTCGGAATAGTCATAATGGTGAATTTATAACTCATAGTGTTGGTGTGAGAGCGGATAATGCGCTGCTGAAATAGCTAAGAGTACCTACACATACATAAGTATTTTAAGAGCAGGATCAATACGACGAGGCTTCTATGCCGTACATTTTGGCGCCGGAATCATGATTATGCTTAGCTTTAAAAATGTTTTTAATCTCTGACTGAAATAGCGACTTACATTCATTTTAAACTGCTATCTCGTAAACGAATTTTGATCATTCGTGAATATAGGTATCATTACAATAAGATGTCATAATATATGGGTTAGTTCTCCAAATTTAACTCGAAAACATACAAATAATAATGCAGTTACTGAAAACAATAATCTAAATATCAGTAATATCCTCCATAAGCTCAGCTGTGGAGTAATAGCATTTATTAATTAAAAATTATTTCAGTTTTTTTAAACATACTATTATTAAGATTCTTTATCTGTCGTGTTATTGTAAATAACTGAGCCATTCGATAAATATTTTTACGTATAGTAGGAGAACTGTTTTACGGAAATCAACACAAAGAAGGTTCGAATCCCTGTTTCTTAACCGTGGATCAGTATTTATGGTGCTCTTATTTTGAAAAGCTGTGGGTTTGGAACGTAAACTGCAACCTCGAAGATGTATAATGACGAAAATGTTAGACACTTCAAAGATTCAAATTATGGCTAACAACTGTCTCTTGAGTGTAATTACATGTAGGCATTTTTTGTGCGATGAAAACGTATATGTGTGTAACGTGCACGTAAAGATTATATAATATATAATATGTAAGATTATATATAGATTATTGTCGTCGTATGGGCATGTGATGCGGAGGAATGAGGAAAGTGTCGTGAAGAAAGTTTTGAGTATGAATGTGGATGGGTATATAAGTAGAGGAAGACCAAAGAAACGATGGATGGACTGTGTTAAGAATGATATGGCAAGAAAAAAAATGTCTGATGAGATGACAAAAATAGAGAAGTGTGGAGGAAGAAGACATGCTGCGCCGACCCCAAATGGGTCCCCAATTGGGATAAGGGCAAGAGAATGATGATGATGTGCACGTAAAGATTATCACTACATATTATATACACAATGAAATTGTAAAAGTTATGTACTGAACGGAGAGTACTTAGTATGTTGAAAAATATGCAGAGATATTGGCTAGTATTCGCTTCACTCCTGAAGCTTTTACGCTGCTTAATCAAATTATTTTGCGTAAAATTCTTCACCATTATTTATATTCATAATAAGTCTTTCTTTAACCGTCCCACTTTAGAACAAACAACTCATAAATATCTATTATTTTGGGCTTTTAACTCGCTTAATTTTTCGTTACGTTTAAACCTGTCTATATTTAAACGATGAAAGGCGTGAGCGATGTGCCTGTTAGCTCCTTAAACAAAATTGTGTTTCTAAAAAATGAACGGCGCGTCCCCTTTGTTGTTGAACAGAAGCTTGTCAAATTATGGTCGTTGAAATATCGCCGTGCTCCTTATTGTTTGTCTCGTAAACTTTTTAGGTGGTTTAAAGACTCGATCTAAAATCTCTCATTAACTTCTGATGGTTTTGTAGAGGGGGCCGAATGTAAATACAGATTTCTTATTCTCTCTTATCGATTTTTTATTGTCTAACCACGCTAAGTTCAAATATCAACACGAGCGCCTTGGATGTGTTTAGCAACCTAGTTTAGAATTCTGCTATACGCAAATACTTTCCTGTAATAAGTTTGTGTTTAGTTTTAAGTTAATAGAGTTTAAGTTAATTCAAATAAGTTTGTCATTATGTAATGTCCTACATAAAGCATATTTTTAGAGCTCCTGCAGTCTGTGATACAGGAGTACAGGCATCTAACATTTTTATACCTACATTGTTGGTTTCAGATTCATATTGTATTTTACCCACATTTCCCGTTGAAGAAGTTGAAAAAATTCACACACAAAAACAAAAACAAAAACAAAAACTACAAAATAAAACATACAAAAACATCAGGTTAATCAGCTAACCACTGCTTCGTAAAGAGCCTAAAAAAAAAATATATTTCTCATTCACCTCATACTCGCTACACGCTGGGTTGCTTTAAAAAATACATGTATGTAGGCGGCTCAAGCTTTATTGGGTTAGGAACAGTCACCTTCCGCATTTATAAATTTTTCACTAAGTGACGTGTTTCCTTTACATTACAGCGTGACCTAGCATGTTTGGCGGCGTTTTCCAAAATAATACCAACACATACTCTACTCTCTGCGTGCTAGCAAGTAATAAAATTCTAATCCTTTGTACTTCAATAAGGTGCAATACAAAAAGGAAGTTTGATCCAAATATAGCGAAAGAACATGATTTCTAGAAACGCGAATGACTGCTCAAAGAATTGTTTCCCTCAATATTGTACTCGAGTCGGCGTTCATAAGCAATAAAACCCGCGCCCCTCTTTTGCGTAAACAATGTTTCTCGAGGCGAACGTTTAACATATCAAAGAAGTTGTATTTGTCGGCCGCCCTCGCGCGCTGAGCGCCGCCCCACGACTCGCGCGCCCGCCCTGGCCCGCTGCAAGCTATCCCAGCCGCGAATATTTTCATCCGATCTCGCCCGAGATTTACTAGAATACTATGCTTTCGCTTGCATTGTACAATGTTCGTGAATATTTTATTCCACGTCTATTTAAGTGTCAGTTACAGAACATAAATTGCTAAGGCTTGGGTTGGTTGGAATAACTCGCTCTTTTTTGCTCGATGCCTGTGTTATATTACAAAATAATTATTGAAATTTTTTCTCTAGCAAATTTCTTGGACACATTTACTTTATTCACATAAATGTAATTCAACCGTTCACCTTCGTTAGAACCTGGTGAGCGACGCGAACTTAATTAATTAGAGTGTTTAAATTAAATGTGTTTTTGTTTTTTTTTTAAAGATACATAATTATAAAACATTCTCAGCAAAAAGTTTTCATTGTAAAAATGACGTAATAACCGGCATATATGCAGATTTACATCAACAAGTGTATCGCAGCTGTAATCACTCACGAGCCCAGCGGGGAATACGCCGAGCCACCGCCGCGCGCCGCTCATACAACTTTACTAAAGATACCTTACACTTTCCAACAGTGATTAACTGCTCGCTTTCAGTTTGCGATGTTAATAGCCCTAAGTACACTTTAATTGATTAAAACCGAAAGTTCAAAAACAGCTATTATTGCACACAAGTTTCCAACTTTAACTAAATGCGTTTGAACAAAGTAATTTCTAACGTCTTCTGAATGTTATCGTAGTACGTCTACGTATATCAAGTTTGATATACATGGACTATCGTTGTAAAGTTGGAAAACTAGCGGAGTTTCGTAAAATTATATGAAATTCAAAATTACCTCATTATTCTCGGTGGAATCCAATTTGGAACGTCTGTTAAGTATATGTTGTCGACGAACCAGCGTACACTGAGACACATCACGCACTGTTTGAACACTATTTAAGAACACATTTTTCGGCTTGCTTAATGTTTCAGGTGTCAGAAAAATATACTAAACGTGTAGAAAAACTCAAATAACTTGTGTAGATGAGCTTATGTCTTTAAACTTTATACGGCTGGAAGATAACACAATCTACGTTCCTCGCTACCCGTTACGCGTTTCAATCTATTTATTTGTATTAAATTTAATGTCTCCCGACTAACCACATCAGTTACGAGGAAATGAGACCTTCGCCGTCGTCGGCGAGTCGTCCGTCGTTCACAAATTGAAATATTTATCGTTCCCTCCTTGGAAAAAAATACAGTGTAATTGGGTCAAACGGCACGACACCGCCCTAACCATTTTACGATAAAGTTAGGAAAAGTTCGCGTAAAATCAGAATTTGTTGTGTTTTACTTTTACAATAAAGAACAGTTAAATACACTGTAGACTAGGCTGCCGGGGCTGTCTCCTGACAGCGACTGAACGTCACGATGACAGCGCGCCGCCGGTGACCATGACACCATAAGCTTTGTATGGACTCTCCCACGCCCACCCATAACAATATTTTTCATTGCACACGTGATATTTTCAGACATTCTAACCGGGTAGTCGGGGTCAACACTGAATTGGCCTACACTGAATTTCAAATATTTGACCTGGTCCAGTAATTTATTAGACAAGCATTCTATGTACACATGCGGATAAAGCAAAACCCATTCATTTCTGTGTGGTCATGTCCATACTGCCGGCATCTAAACGGTCGCCACTGTGGTCATGAATAAAGTAGTGGTATCGACTGGCGAGCGCGGCCTCACCCTGGAATAATTTACACACGTGACACCCCCCCGCCCCGTCGTGCCTCATATTTAGCTATTTTTGGAACTCTAATTCACCTACTGACATCCTTGACGATACTAGTATTGATTCAATAATTGGTGCAGCGCAATTTCAACAGCTGTTGAAATTCAAGGTTCACTAACAAGAATATGAAAATTAATACGGACGATTCATTCAGGTATTGTAGTGTAACTGTAGCGTCGACCTTAGTTTTATACCTCCAATTTACTAACTGTACTAATTACTCACATCTGAAGTAAACAGGTGCAAGTTATAAATAACTGAGCAGAGAGTTAAACAACGATTGAACTCTAATTAATCACGAACGTTCTCGGAATTAACCTGAATTTCTGGCTAGCGCTGGAGCAGGCTAATTTAGTAGTGCCCCAGTTAGGTCGTTGAGTAGTGGCAGCATCTAAATAATGCAAATTGGAATTGTATTAAGGGCACTTACATGATGCGTAGTGCTGCTGGGGCTGCTGGCTGGCGAGTGCCTGCGCGCGGGCAGGGGCGCGGGCAGTGGCGCGGGGGGGTGCGACGGTGGCAGCGCCTTGCCCAGCGCTGCTGCCCCGCCCTGCCCGAACAGCCGCAGCACCTGCTCCGGCGAGATGGGCCGCTTCTTGCCGTTCGCCGCGCTCAGGTGGTCCGTACTGTTCCTCAAGCTCGTCGCTCCGGCTACATGTAACAACGAACAGATTAGACAGGCCTGAATGAAAAATGTGTGTCCATTTCTCCCGTGACCTCCACAGAAAAAGCAACATTAGGTAGATCTCAGTACGGCTAACAATAAAAATCATCACCTGCACTATTCGCAATCGTAGTGGAGCCGAGGTAGGGCTGCCGGGACAACTTGCCCGCATAGTGTTGCGAGTACGAGGTGTGGTGGCCGTGCGAGGAGGCCGGGCGCTCCACGATGGTGTACGAGGTGCCCGGCGGCGAGTAGTACACCCCGCCCCGCGCCCTGCCCCGTGCGTCCTCCGCCTCGTAGCTCGTGTGGCGGTTGTCCTGCAACCACTGCTTGCTTACAAAAGAACCAAAGGCTTTTATACAAATACTAGTTTGTGTAAATCATTTTCAAGGCAAATAATTAAGACAGTCTTCCCAAAAAGGCGCAACCAGATTGCTATCTATAGATGTCATCAAGCGATCTGATATATGAGATACATCCAGTGTCGTCCTTGGTAGCCGGATTACTTCCATCGATCTACTATGGACTATATATACAGCAATCAGTATCAACTGGTCGAAGTTAATTTATTGCAATCTGCATAGTTCCACTTTATCTCAACGTAAAGCATCCTAGAAGTTCTTCTTGAAACATGTTAATAAATACTTCAGAAACTTAATTAATAATTCCAACACATTGTTACATTAAAATTCTTTCAGACATTGTTCTTGCAACTTTTACAGTAGGTAAGTATGTAGTTGGGAGGTTGAATCGTTGTTGCAATTATTGGTACCAGTTTTAACACTAGACTGCATGTTAAAGTGGTATTTTAATACATATTAAAACGGTGGCAAAGAGCCAAGAACCCTTCCTCTGAAATAAAGTTGGCCAAAAAGTTCACAAGCTACTCAAGCTAGGTATTGGTCGCGTAGGAGACTGCGTGGCAGTTTGAATTATAGATGCTCGTTGTACTTTTCCAAAATTGTGAGTCAATTTTAAGTAGTAGGAAACAAAAAACAACAAATTTTCTTTTTAGACATTCACTTAGAAGTAAAAATTGTAAAGTGCACATTTAATTGTTTCATTGTTATTTTATGCTTCTTATTATATAAAACAGTGTCCAAACCAGTTTGAAGTTTTTGACAAAGGCAGTACAATAAAGAGCAACCGCTTGCGACCAACATACAGTGACAGTTTAGAGTTTTTTTTCTGAAGCCATTTCCAGTCGCAGGTATTATCAGTAAGTAGACTAATTTATCCGTAGGGCAAGGACTGCAATAATTCGTAGGGAAATTGAATCTGTACTCTGTTCAAAAGTTAATCGACCTCCTCTTTTTGCAAGCCGGAAAAAAAACTTTCACGGAAGTAATAGAAGATACAAATCGTATAGGATTCGTTTTTGGTCATAATCTACTCATAAATAGGTATAATGCTCTGGGAAATGTCACTGACAGTGGACAGTTGTGTACCTGGTGGCTCCTAGAGTGCCGGGCGAGGTGATGCGCGGGCGGGTGCTGCGGCGTGGCGGAGCGCGTCCAGCCGTAGCCCTGGTTGTAGGGCGGCGGCCAGCGCGCGCCGAACTCGGCCAGCTCCGAGCCCTCGCCCGCCTCCCCCGACCTCATGCCGGGGGTCACGATGCTTTCTGAAACAACCGAAACGGAACATTACGTGTGTCGCTCGAGGTTTTGTTTACGTGAAAATGGAGCTTTGCAGCATCTTATTCTGCTAAACAACAAGGGTGTTTGCGGGCGCTTAGAGTTTAGTACTCTTGTTTGCCGGTTGAAATTTTACGCGCTTCTTTTATTTTAACATAATAAACGTAAAAACTACAAATCACAAAAATAAAATGTGAAATCCAGGGCGGTTTGTTTTAATTATTATTTTCATAAAATGAAACTCTCTAAAGTGTATTAAAATATTTCAGAAGAAAACAAAATCCAGGTAACTTTAAATAAGTATTCTGGGCATAAAGCTCGTGGTGCTACGTTATAAAATATTACTGCTCACTCCGGGGACAGAATTCTCTAAAATTTGTTATTAACAGAGTTGCTAGGATTGGGGCTAGTTTCTCGGAACGTGAAAAAAGCGGCAGGTACCTTCATCCTAGGCAATTTAACGAAGGAGGTAGTCAGCGTAACACCTGGGCGCGGTCCAATTTATGGGACCGACGACTCGAGCTTAGATCGTGAACCACGACATACATTTTTCATGGGCTCTCTGGTTCATTCATTGTTTTCAATTATTTACAAGCCGTTGCAAAGGGTAGTTTTGCAATTTTAGAGACACAAATGTCTTAACTGAATAAAATTCAGTCGCAAAGGGTTTCTTTTGATGTCTTTTTTTGCGTGAATAATCAAAGAAGCTTTGTAGGTTCTTTTTTTTTTGGATATATGTATATTCCTATCTCCTATACCTAGACACTTATTACGAAACTTGGGACAGTACCTATCTTCTTGTATACCACGTCGTCGCAGTTTCAATAAACTTTCAGAACTGCCATTAGAGTCTCATTTTCAGGACGCTCTCTTCAGCTATCAAGTCAGCAAAACATAAAGATTTATGTGGCTCTTAAAGTTTGCCACACCATAATGAGTTGCGGCGGCACTTTTTACTTGAAAGCGATTGAGGTAACAACCCTTTGAGGAGACATAGTGTGTGGGTTCATGGACAACCACGGAGTTGATAACCAGGTTTTATGTGTTTTTGATGATTTTAAATTTATCATCTTGTATAACTTATGACATGCTATAGGTATAGTTAAAGATGTATATAATACAAAGCCTTTAAAGTACTCTCTGCTTCGAACATGTCAAATTAAATCAACTGATGAGTGAGGGAAACTGACTAGTGGTACGCGGACTCTTGTTTTATCCGCCCTATGAGGTGTCATTTGATTAGTCTCTTTGTACTTAAAATAAATTAAGTCTTATTAAACACATCTACTACTGTGAAAAATACAATACACGCAATTTTAGCGGCAAAAAAAGAGATACAAAAAAAGAATGACTACATTTTTCCTATCGACCTTCTGCCACAAGACCTAAAATCGTATGACAGCGAAGAATTACAGTACATCTATGTCGTAAACTGTCATAAAGTCCGTAATGAGGGCTTAAGTACGAAATAAGCTTCCGACCATTGGGCGCGATGTCCGGTGGCGTGGCGGTCCACTTCCGGTCACCTCGGCCCTTTGTAGCACGGTTGTTTATACGCCATTTATACACGCTCAAATCTAGCTACCCTCCTAATGAATGGAACGCGAGAAACCGCTTACAATGTATTTTATAACCATTGATTAAAGTATGCTTTTTGTTCGTCCTATTGCATTCCTAGTGGGGTCTATTACATGGGACTTAAACATAACTGGCGAAATTTATAGCATAAAAATACTATCCTCAGTCAACTGTGGAAGTAAAGAAGGTAAAATACCTTCGTGGAAACTTCTTAATTTTTTAACTGAAACTTGGACCCTAAACTAAGTAATGACATAACACTAGAGACCTCACGTGGCCTCGTGAGCTCTAATAATGAAGTTACTCAAGAATTTGTAAATTTATTTACCTTTATCCCACTTAAGACTACAGAAACCTTAAATTCCTCTCCCTTGCTCTCTATTGATTTATTGAAAGCGAACGTTTCAGCCTGTCCAAATGAATTTAAATTTCAGCATACAAACCCCATATCAGTCATAAAAGCTTTTGAGCAAATCAAGATCAAATTAACCGCATCAAATTAATCAAATTAACCTGATTATTGAGACCCCCTAATTATTGAGACTGTAGCACCGTATTTAGCCTCGATATTTAATTTGTGCGTGGATCAAGGGATCTTCCCGGATCTAATGAAATTCAGTAAGTTAATACCTCTTTTTAAATCCGGGGACAGTAAAGATACCAATAACTATAGACCCGTATCCGTGTTGCCGGTTTTCAGCAAGGTGTTTGAAAAGATAATGCTCAGTCAAATGCTTAACCATTTTAACACCAATAAAATCTTACACGAGCAACAGTACGATTCGGTTTCACCAAAAGACGTTGTACGGCTGACGCCGGTGTCACTTTATTAAAATACATATTTACTGCGTGGGAAGAGGCTCAAGATGCCATAGGAATCTTCTGTGACCTTTCGACGGCATTTGATTGCGTAAATCACGAAACCCTGATCTTGAAACTTGAGCATTAGGTAAACTTGCGCTCAGTTTGGTAAAATCGTATTTGAATGATAGTCAGCAGCATGTACAAGTAAATGGTGTAAATTCAATAGGTTTAAAAGTAAAAATGGGTGTACCACAAGGTTCGATATTGGGTCCCTTCCTCTTTTTAGTGTACATCCATGACCTACCCCATTTATTTAACAACCATCCGCAATTGGTGTTGTTTGCTGACGATACTTCTTTAATATTTAGGGTAAACAGACGTGCCACCAAATTTGACGACGTAAATAACGCCCATGGGAAAAAAACAAAGTGCATAAGATTTGCTTTACCAAATGTCAAAAGTAGTGATTGCGACGACATTTAACATCTCTTGCAGGAGGGCTGAGCTCAGCAGCATATGCTGTTAGAAAAATCCTTTACTGATGTTGATACGGCAAGGATAGTCTATTTTAGTTATTGCCATAGTATTATGTCATACAGTATTTTACTATGGGGACGGGCTGCAGACATCGAGTCTATATTTAGTCTGCAGAAAAGAGCCATCAGAGCCATTTATGAATTACGTAGACGCGATTCTCTAAGAGAACTGTTTAAGGAAATTAATATCATGACAGTACCTTGTCAATACATCTATGAATATCATGTACGTTAGGAAAAATCTGCATTTATTCAGTAAAAGAGGTGACAGACACCACTATAGTACTAGAAATAGGGACCAACTAGTTCAGCCAGGTTTCAGGCTTGCTAAAGTAGATTCATCTTTCATGGGGTACTGTTTAAAATGTTACAGTAAAATACCTCCCCACATTCTACAATTAATAAGACTAAATTTAAATCTTGTATAAAACGCACACTATGTAGGCAAGCATATTATAAGTTGGGGGATTACATTAATGATAAAAAGCTTGGCTCAATGCTGGTCCTGCTCCACAACCATAGGGGAAAATTAATTGAGAAAATCATTGTGGCAGCTACAGAAGATTGTTAAAGATATCCTTGCGTTGTATAGACTCCATCTCTTATTATTGTATAATTGCATAGCACACGTGTGAGTACCATGTACTGTAAAGCATTCTGTTATCTTTGTTTGACTTGAATATGCCTTGGTGGCTGAGAGAATGTCATGCTCACTCAAATGTCTCGCTGATGGTGGCGGGTGTGTCGGGTTATTTAGTTCCCTTCAATACGGTTGAGTTGAATGGCGCCGGTACATGCGTCATGTTCGTGAACGGGCGCTGTCAGTTGGGACTGGTCATCTCTTAGCTGCCATGGTTCATTTTAATTTCTTTATCTTTAATTTGTTGATTTAATCTTTAACTCTGGACGCTAATAATGTGCACGTCTTTCTACATCGTTCTCACATATATCTTTAATCTCAACGTGAATGATGTTACCAAGATTTTGTAACAATATTTCGATTTCCATGGAGTTTCTTGCCCGTTCTTCTCCATAGAGATCTACGCTAGGGAATGGGCAACTACAGTACTTTCTCAAGTTATAATGTCTTGTGACTGGGACTGTAGCTTTGTTTTTTTCTTTTTTTGACATTCAAAAGTGCCGTAATAGTCTAATTGAAATAAATGCTTTGAGTTTGAGTTTGAAACTTGTGCCTTTAGGACTTTCACATAACTGGCAAAATCTCTCCGCAGCTTGTCGATGGGAATACAAATTGAATCAGTCTAAAATTTGGCGACGAGTTTCACACATTGTGTAGCATCCATCAGCTCCTGCAATGTGCAAACAACAGGACGGGTAGAACATGACGTTACGTGTCCCATTATTTAAGGAACGACACCACACTTTCCTAAATTTGAAAGCAATTTTCGCGTGAAATAACTATTGTAACTTCGAGATACATCTTTTTCATAAAAATATAAGTTCCAAAATAATATGTTCGTAACAACATAAATCAGAACAGTAGGAGAAAACCTCAAGTTGTTAAGTGTTTACATATTGGTGCTCGACTGTACACTCCAGGACAGAGTCATCTATGAATCTCCACTTGTACAGGTTTTCCTTGCTTATGAAATATGGGGTGTCCGCCACTCCTGCGCCTAACTCCTATATGTGGCCTTAGTAAGTCCAACAGATGTGGTCGTCACTCGAGCGGTGACTAATGCAAGTGTCAGTGACCGTCATTACTGCCGTTAATACAGGTGTGCTGGCATTCATTATGGGTTCCCAGGACGAGTCAATTTACGTTAAGAAAGAAGTTCCATGCAAAAGATCTGTTCAAATTTCGACGAATAAATGAAAGCCTTCATGTCCTACCCCAGGTCCTAAGTTTAATGTAAAACGATTGGTTCAGTAGTTTAGACGAGTTACTTTCTCATTTATTAAATATAGCGACCCGTCCCGGCCTCGCACGGGTGTCTATGTTACTCAGGGATAATGTAGCATTTTAATGGTAGAAAGAATTTTTGGAATCGGTCCAGTAGTTTTTGAGTTTATTCATTACAAACATGCAAAAATACAAATCTTTCTTCTTTATAATATAATATATTATAAAATAAAATATAAAATATTTATAATATATTATTATTATATATTCTTTTTTAAGTATAGATATAGATTATAGTATCACTGACTCTTCGGTCTAGTGGTCGCAAGTGACTTCTGAGAGGTCTTGGGTTCCAATCCCAGATCTGGAAAAGTGTTATTTGGTTTTTCATTGAGGAATTTCTCTGAAGTGTATATTACCCGCCCCATATTACCTGGGACTTGAACATAACTGGCAAAATGTGGGTGTATTATTAAGTACACACCCTCCTGATCTTCTGATCTTCTGAACAATTGGGCATTTATTTATTGACGTTGCTCTTTTTATACCATTTAAGGGTTTTGTACCCGAAGGGTAACCAACGGGACCCTATTACTAAGCCTCCGCTGTCTGTCCGTCCGTCTGTCTGTAGTAGGTAGACAGTTGAAATTTTCACAGAATGTATATTTCTGTTGCCGCTATAACAACAAATAATAAAAAGAAAGTAAAGGGATCCTTCATGCGTGAGTCCGACTCGCACTTGGCCGGTTTGTTTTTTCATATGGTCCGCATATGCTCATTAAATGGACATTATCATTATGTTGTTGTCCATGAATACATCTTTATTTCCCTGCTATTGTATCGAATAACGTTTACTATCTTTTCCTAAAAACACTCTCCCACTGTTCACCCAATATGGAGTGCACTGCAGTGGCACAGATGACATGACGTCGTCACTTGATCAACCGGTGACCAAACGCTGGTCCGTTGCATAACGTCTGCACTGCAGTCACACGATACATATCTAATTAAAATATAAAATGAATAAATTTTTGAAAATGGAAGGAACTTTTGGCCGCTATTGTATAGACTTAAACTCAAAAAACAAATAACTAAAGGAAAATATTTGAGGAAAGAGCGTTCGTCATGATATGTATCAAATACTATACATACTTATGTATAAACTATTGTCTTGTCTCCCTTGTAAGTATGATGTCTTTTGCTTTTATCACGTTGTATCTACTCCATTATAAAAAGAACCTTGAGGAAACTAAGAATGACCCGTAAATAGCCGACTTACGAATAGTCGAGGCTACGGCTAAGGCTTTGACTTCCTATTCAAAGGTTGTGAGTTCAAAACCCCATTGAACTTGTAGTGAATTAAAACAAGAATATTTAGCGTTCGTAGAGGTGCTACGCTTGCTACGAGTGCTACGACTGCTACGAATATATGTTGTGTTATCTTTGATCGTAGCTTTTTTGTTAATTCTTATAGAAATCAGTAACGCAAACATAACATAACACAACGCCTGTAATACCTGAAGGGTTAGCAGAGGTCAACCAGTCCACCGTAATAGGAGGCGAGCCAATGTGTATAAAATAAACGTCTAGGAATAATATTTATAGGTCCCCTACAAAACCAATAATAAAATTCAGTCCAAGATATTCTTCATCGCAACAATAGAACATTTCGAATTTTCAAATTCGTTTAATTAATATTGAAGGTTACATTAAAAGTTTTGCTTGCAGTGCTCTATAGTCCTAATCTAAATGTTGACTACTTTGATTCCCTTGATTCCACCCTCAGTAATCTTTGTCCGTTGTACGACCTCGTTATTTTAATGGGTGATTTTAATACGTGCTTAATTAAAAACGACGCTCGGTCTCTCAAACTCCTCTCCGTCTTGTCTTCCTTTAATCTTCAAGTCTTGTCTCTCTCTGCAACTCACTATTTTCCTAATTTTACACCGTCTTTTCTAGACCTTATGATTGTTTCTTCTCCTAATAATGTTAAATATCATGGTCAACTTACTGCTACTTTCTCCTACCACGATCTTATTTATCTGTCGTATCGCATTCGTGTCCCTAAGCGTAAGCTCCAGTTATAATATCTCCTTAACTACAAAGGCATTGATCTGGAGGCATTTCAGCGTGATGCCAACAATATCGACTGGTCCCCTCTGGTCGTGACGGAAAGTATTGATGAGAAGGTGAGTTATTTTACTACTCAAGTTCTCAACCTGTTGGACCAGCATGCACCCATCAGACGTGTCAAAGTGAGACATAACCCTGGTCCATGGATTACCACACAAATTAAAGAGCTTATGGCACGTAGGGATAAAGCTAAAAGTAGATATAAGCGCAGACCTTCAGAGCTAAATTTCTCTTATTACAAATCGCTCCGTAATAGCTGCAGTCATCTGTGTCAAGATGCCAAGAGACCACTATATTATTACTACTATTATTATTACTACTATTATTTCCACGACCGACTCACCAGCACCTAGTTCTTCCGTTGTTTGGAAATTTCTCAAGTCTGTAGGCATAGGCAAAATAGGTACCAACCAGTGCAAGGATGTGAACCTCAACGATCTGAATAAACATTTCTCTTTCCTTCCCTCTTCTCTCGATTCGTCTGTCAAGGCTGTGACCCTGGAGAACCTTTCTAGACTGCCGTTGCCACAATGTTCTCCTTTTAACCTTAGCGATGTTTCTGAGGATGATGTTAGGAAATCTGTCTTTGCGATTACATCTTCTGCAGTCGGTAACGATAAGTTGTGTTCAAGAATAGTTACTCTTATCCTTCCATCTCTACTTCCTGTTCTTACTTACATCTTTAACCACTCTTTTTCCTGTTGTTCTTTTCCCTCAGTTTGGAAGCAAGCTCACATCATACCTTTACCTAAAACTAACAATCCATCCTCGCTATCCCACTTTAGACCTATTTCTATTCTCCCATTTCTTTCCAAAGTTTTTGAGCACTTAGTTCATAAACAATTAACATTTTTCTTAGCGTCGAACTCTTTAATATCCCCTTTCCAATCTGGTTTCCGCTCGTGTCATAGTACTGTCACTGCACTTTTGAAAGTAACTGACGATATCCGCTGGGCAATGGAGAGTAAGTCACTTACCGTTCTTGTGTTGGTTGACTTCAGTAGTGCCTTCAACTCTGTGGATTTCGACATTTTGCTAGGTATCCTCAAATCTTTGAACTTTTCTTCTTCTGCTTTAGCCTGGTTCAATTCTTATCTTCGGGGACGCTCTCAGTGTGTTCGCCTTGTTGAAGCTTTCTCTGATTGGTGTAGCCTCACCGAGGGTGTCCCTCAGGGTAGCGTTCTCTCTCCTCTTCTTTTTTCAATTTTCATAACCTTGGTTACCAGTGTAATCTCTTCCAATTTCCCTCTTTATGCAGATGACTTGCAGCTCTACCGGCACTTTACAGTAGCTGATGCCATTTCTGCCATTGCTGACATGAATCATGACCTGGCTTGTATCAGCGCCTGGGCTAAGTCATTTGGATTGCAAATTAACCCTGCTAAATCTCAGGCCATGGTCATAGGCAGCCGATTTGTTCGTGGTGCAGCCGTTGTTGCATCTCTGATGCCGTTGTACCTCGATGGTGTTCGCATCGATTATACAGATACCGCCAAAGATCTGGGTGTTACTATTGACTCCTATATGTCGTGGCGAGCTCAAGTCAATGAGGTAAGCCGCAAGGTTCACTTCTCTCTTCATTCGCTGAAATGCCTTCAGATTCTCCTGCCTTTGAAGACTAAAATCTCTTTAGCACAAACACTTATTCTGTAACATATACGGCAGTACATGAGTAATGGAACGCACTGAAATATACTTAGGTTTAAGATGTTACGAGGGGGAGCGCGGGAACGCGCCAGACAGCCGAGCGAGACACTGGCTGAGGCATACAGGAAAAATTGTAATTAAAATAATACTAAACTTACTGCAAATAAATGTGTTTTAATACATCAGCCTGGCTTTAACTAATAAACAATACATGGCGCAGCTGACAGAAGAACCGTAGCAGAAAAATACAAGTAAGATTTAAAATTTCATTGGCAAGGAGGTTATGACCACGCCTCAGACCCCGCCGGTTGACGAACAAGAAACAATGGCGGGTGTAGAATACAGAATGCCGGAACCCATGCGGTTAGACTCGCAGGGAGATCTGCTACCTAAATGGGTAAAATTTAAACAACAATTTCAAATATTCCTGACGGCGGCTGGATTTGACAGAATTTCGGAGACAAGGAAGGCGGCCATTTTTCTTAATAGCGTGGGTCACGAAGTACAGGACCTTTTCTTCAATGTATTAAAGACTGAGGAATCGACGAAATATGAACAAATCATAAAACTGTTGGATGATTATTTCGAGCCAAAACAGAACGAACTCATAAGTACTTACAGCTTTCATAAACGAAATCAGGAAGAAGGAGAGAGCTTCGATTTGTTCTACACAGAAATAAGAAAACTGGTGAAAAATTGTAATTTTAAAGAACAAGAAGAAAGAATGCTCAGAGACCGTATTGTGTTAGGTGTTCAAGATCAGAAATTGCAGAGAAAATTTTTAGAAATAAGCAAACTAACACTACAAACAGCAGTGGACATGTGCAGGGCTTCAGAATTGTCAAATAATCACAGTAAGGTGATGCAACAGCAGACAACGATGGTGGATATTGACCGGAGCACAGCAACCTCTGATGTACAACAGTCAGCGGGTACTAAAGTTAAGTATGCTTCTAATAAGGACTCTAAAGATTCCTACAATTGTAAAAAATGTGGAACAAGGCACGGGCCAAGAAATTGTCCAGCTTTTGGGAAAATATGCTCAAATTGTCAAAAACCAAACCATTTTAAAAAAGGGTGTAAACTGTTAAAGGAAATAAGGGTGTATAATAGTGATAGCAATGGGGATGCAGATAATAATGTACACAATTTGTGACTAGTAAAAGGGTGTCATAACATTGGTTCTCATAATAATGTTAAAAATAATGAGTGGATTCTAACATTAAGAGTAGAAAATAAGAATGTGGATTTTAAATGTGATACAGGGGCCCAAGTGAATGTCTTGTCAGTAAGAGACTTAAAGAAAATTGTCAATGATGACACACCTAAATGGTCTGAGACAAATATAGTTTTAGAAGTATTTGGGGGAACACATTTATTTCCAGTAGGTAAAACTGTCTTAAAAACATATAAAAAGGTAAGGTAAGGTAGGTAATAATAGATTATGCTGATGCCTGCTACCTGGATGCTACTGAGGAGCTATTAAATAAGCTTGAGCGTTTGTAAAATTTATGTATTCGTTTTATTTTTGGTCTCCGTAAATAAGACCACGTTTCTCACCTTCGCAAAGAACTCAAGTGGCTCCCAATCCGCCTTCGCAGGAACCCTAGGATCCTATGTCTCCTTTTCAATATCCTACACAACCCGTCCTATCCTTCTTACCTGCGCGAGCGTTTTTCTTATGCTCGCCCTACTGACGCACCGTGTAGATCGCACCTTCGATCCCTACTTAAATCCCATCCTCACAAATCCAGCTATTACTCTTATTCCTTCTCCGTCCATGCTGTAAGGTTGTGGAACGCACTTCCGCCTAGCATTCGTGATTTGAAGACCATCTCACTGTTTAAATCCAGAGTGAAAGAGCATTACCTTTCCTCTCAACCATGATTTATTATATACATATTTATATTTATTAGTCTATATATCTTAGCATTATGTATTTATATAAGTATTTATTAATATTTACTTATATGTGTATTTATATATCTCAATAGGTTAAGTTAGGTAAGGCACATAATCTCTATTCTCTTCCTTTTCTCACACACTATTGTCTACATTTCTTTTTCATTTCTCCTTTTGCAGGTCTGCTGGCAGAAATTTCTTAAGAAATAAGCAGTTCCTATGTACTCATATTTTTAATGTATTTTCCTGTGTTGTATACTGTGTGTACACAAATAGTAAAATAAATTAAATAAATAAAATTAGGGCAATTACTGATAGATATTATGATCGATTTACCTGGGGGCATTTATATTTGTTTCTTATACATCTTGATTAACGGACTCTTGGCTGGCAGTAAATTATTGTTTTTGAAACTCCATGTTAATAGAATGGAAAGTTTTAATCCAACATGATTTATAAACTAAAATTACTAAATACAAACATAAAATCCCACACTATACTTCTACAACATTACTAAGTACAAAACGCAACGTGCATACTTTTCTGCGTCGCGTTAAGTGTCACAGACTATAAAATGGCTGTTTAAGGCTCCAAAAATATAAGTATCTCATAAAATGTCACACCAAAAAGAGAGATAGATATATATTTGGAGCCTCCCTCCTATAACCAAGTTATAATGGCTAAACTCTAATCTGTGTCTGGTACTATGTTTTTTGTTCTAAGCAGATCTAAAGAGGATGACCTACTGTCCAGTAAGTAAATTACATACTTACTTACTTACTGGACAGTTGTGAATAAGTCTCCGGTAGAGTTCACTTTCTGGATACTTTTTAGAGATGTTATGGCAACATTATATAACATTTTTGAGAAAAAGAATACTTACTAATCAATGCAACAGTTGACAATAAAACTACTTAGTCTTAAATATAATTGAAATAAATTGGCCAAACCGATGCAATTTGTTTGTGATAATTTATCTGTGCGAGTTCCAAGGATGGACGGATGAGTCGCTGGCTCAGGGCCAACCCTCCCGCCGTGCGACCGCCAAGTGACTCGCATCCTACAACTTTATATCACTTTTACGTCGTGCCACTTCATGTCTCATACATTTTTACTGCCGGTGGGGCATTTCAAGATACCTATACAACAGAATTAATTTTACTTTATTAGCTTTTCCGAAGAATTCTTGATAAGAATTTGCATGTTCCTTTTACGTAAAGCCCGAATGGGTTTTTCAATTATATAGAACTAAGGAATAAAGTTGAATCTTATGCATACTAGTGCAACTTGTAAAAATGAGGAAGGCAGTCTGTCTTATATAATCGTTTACATATTTAATTTTAGAAAACTACGAGGCACTTGTATAAATAAACATTGCCAGTACTTACGCTGATTTACTCTACATCATTAGAGGAAATTCAATACAAGAAAACATGTTAGCATAGTATATAAACATGGATGTCTACTCCCCAAACCTACCCACATATTTGTACACACATAAAACCCCACATATCGTACAGGCTCGTAAACAAGACTGCTCAGCATCGCGCCCTAATTGCGCTTATGCGCCGTTACTTAATAAAAAACCTTTTAGTCCTGTCGAAAGTACCACCGTAAAATTCACTTTTTTAGGACGAAGTTCACCCACTCCTTTTGCGAGTTAGGTATTGCCGGCTCTTACCTTGTAAATTCAGTTCTACATCCGCCCGCCGAAAATAGCCTTGCAAAAGTGTCCGATTTTTTACATTTGACCTACCAGTAGTAGGTACTACAGTGAAATAAGACTATATTTAAGTAAAGAAATAAAGTATACAATGGGAATTTATTTCTTTTGAGTTGTGTGAATAAGAAATTACCTTATTTGTAAAACTTCATACTTTTTATTCTACAGAACTATTTAGTCACGAGAACTTTTTAACCTACATATACGTGCTTGCTGAGTCGCTCTTACAGGCTAAATAATCTAAATGAATCTGTGCTTTTAATGGTTGGTTGGTTGGTTGAAGGAGAGGTTAAGTTCGCATCATTACAATAAACAACAGAATCCCAACAAGGTCAGATAAGAGTAAAAACTTAGTATTGCACTCGTAATTTAATAATCTTAGAATGTTAAATGTTTATTTTTCTTAAGTAGATACAGATACTTGACCTACCCAAGTATCCATCCATCTTAATGATTATATCTCTTGAAGCCTTCCGAGAGGCATCCTGAAACTTTGGCGGAAAATGGCAAAGAATATTATATCAGAAACTTTTATCTTCAAGTTATGTATAAAAAGGAAGTCTTAAGGACTTTGAATATTCCTTCTTTTGATGAGTCTCGACGTATAACGATGTTTTACTTGTACTCTTATAAACTTCAGATTTTACATTGACACAGTTTTGTAATCTGTAGGTACATAGACAGAAGCAGTAGGTAGTACCTACTTAAAGGCTCGGCCATAACGGTAGAGACAAATTGCGTACGCGGCTGCGGACAGATAACAACAGATTTACAATCTCTCCGCGCCGGGTAGATCGAAACTTAAGTCCTAAACTTTCAGCTTTATAATCTCATATAGGTTAGAGTGCATGTCCTGCAAACCCACAGGTCCCAAGAAAATCGTAAGGGACAACTAACGGATTGTACCGAAGAGAACAGAGCAGCGTCCTGATGTAAAATAATAACACCAACACCACACTACAATGAACGACCCGAGCCAAGTGCTAAGCATGTGATAGTCACAATAAGTAGCTCTCTTGGGGAAAGACTTATGGTTGAAACGTTATTATGAGAACACACGTTAAACCATTAAGCTTTACTCTTTTCATAACATAACATCACGCCTGTAATCCTCAAATGGTTTAGACAGAGGTGAACCTAATAGTACACCTACATTTCGCCAGTTATGTTTAAGTCCCATGTCATGGGGCACAAATCTAGACTCCGTGGCTGCTACTGAGAATTCCTGATAAAAAACCCTGGGAATCCAACCCAGGACCTTATGTAAAGTAGTCTCTTTTCCTTGCAGAGTTTTATCCTTTTATCTAAACTAATGGTGAAATTGAGATTGCTTGTTTGCAAGAGATAATCTCTGGAAGCACTGTAACACTATTGACGAATGCCATAGTAGGTACCTAGTAGATGTATATAAGTTTTAGGTAGAGCAATATTGTGCTGTCTACCGGCCGTATTTTATAACTTACTTACGTTCAACTGTTAGCTAGCGGTGTTTCTATGAACAAAGTTAGCTTGAAATATCCTATCCGCGTCACCTACCTGTCACTTGATTCATAGAAAAATAAAAGAAAGCTTTTCTGTGACGTTTTGTTTCTAACCGTCCGTAAGCAAAATATCAAACAGACACAGAAAGCAACCTACCAAAACCCGCTAGTAGGTTATTGAAAATGGCCGCTAAACACTAGGATATTACCGGAGCACAAATTAAATTACTTTACTGCCTCCTCCAATTTCGAACCAAGCCTTGTTGATACCTACCTACTGTTCAAAGTCATTAAGATGCAAAACAGTTCACTAATTGAATTTGGAAAGGCGTTTGGTGCGAATCAAGCGATTTTGTTGTCTTATCGGTAAACACAGAAATGAGCGGTAAATGGTTCCAAAATCATTCCAAAGATGGGACCACTGTAAGCATCCTAATAACAGCTAAACGAGAACATGCTTTTCTTTAAATGTAAATAAGTTAATTAGGTATGTACAATTACAACAGCTTATTGGTGGTTATTGTACTTACATAACATTACGGCTGTGATCCCAGAAGGGTTAAGCAGAGATATACCTAAACACAGGATAGTACACTCACATTTAGCCAATTACGTTTAAGCCCCATGTAATAGAGATCGAGCCTATTGTCATAAAATTCCTGATGGAAAAACCCAATAACACTTTACCCAACCTGGGAATTGAACCCCGGACCTTATGCTCAGTAGTCTAGACTAACGAGGCAGTTGTTGTACTTTAATTCCTGTTAATATTCTTACCTACACTGCAACTCTAACCAAACAATATCAAGTAACCCTAGCGCTACGCTGCTGTGCTGTAATCATATAGGTATACAAATTATATAATAAACCCTTTCGCAATGATACCTGCACACACATACTTTGCATATGTTAGTTTACGTAAATTTCTTCATAGCTACAGATTTGAACGAGCCACTGACTCGGAAAACAAGCTGGAACCGCAGACAACCAAATGGAAAATTTGCCAACAACCTAAACCTGTGAACTGAACTGAGCCACTAGCCGGTATTTGTCACTAAATTATTCCGTTGTTTTCAAACTATAGAGATTTATAGTACCCACAAAAAATACCGAATGGACTTTCATATGACAATATACACACATCAAAAGTATCTAGGGATCAACATATATTTTTGCAATAACTTTTCTCCTGATTGATATTAATTAAAATTTTCTTTAAGGATTCATCAAATAAAGTGTTTTCGTTTGTCACAGTAACGATAAACCAAGTCACCTTTGCATTAATAAAGAAATTTGCCATTTTCCTAATAAAGGGATTTTTGACATTTGAACCACTAACATTAAAGTTCGAAAAAAAGACTGAAATAACAGTTTTCTTTAAAATTTTATTGGGTAACTTAAACAATTAATAATCCGTGTTTCTACCGCGAACACTAACAACACAAGAACATCGGTTTGGCATACTCAAAATGAGTTCATCCAAATCACGCTGTGGAATGGCCGCCCATGTTCGTTGCAACAACAAAAAAAGGTCTTCTTGCGACTGGATACCCTCCATATTCGGCAGAGCTCTTCTCTGTAGCATATCCCATGCATGCTCAATCGGGTTCAAGTCTGGCGACTGAGCAGGCCAGGGCAGGACATTGATGTTAGCTGCGGCGAGAGTCTGTCTTACAACTCTTGCGGTGTGCGGTCGTGCATTATCATGCATTAACTGAAATAAGGGACCGATTTGCACTTGTAGAGGAACGATGACGTCTGATACAATCGTCTCAGCATAAATTTGAGCGTTGAGGTTGCCTCTGATCCAAATCAACTCAGTTCTTCCGCCGATCCAAATACCCGCCCATACCATGATGGTTCCACCACTATAAGGATGGACTTCCTGGCAGGATTTTAATCGCTGTTGGCGTCCAGGGGTTCTCCAGTGTCGTATACGTCTTGTATCCGGTCTCATACCAAAACGAGACTCATCAGAAAAGCACACGAAACGCCATTGTTCTTCTGCCCAATTTCTGTGTTCAAGAGCCCATTGATATCGAATCCTACGATTGTGCATTGCTATCGGTGGTACCCGTAGCGGTCTTCGGGAATGAAGGTTCACTTCATGCAAGCGGTTTCTGACTGTTTGGTCGCTAATTAAGTTCCCTGAAGAGTGATGAAGCCTCACGGCTAACATCATGGCGGTTATTGTTGGAGCTCTTCGAGTTAAGATTTGAATGTATCGGTCTTGTCTCCGTGTGGTGCAGCGATACCGTCCTCCATGGCGCTCAGCCACGGTACCAGTGCTTCGGTAACGTGTCCAAAGTCGACTGATAACACTCTGACTTGTATTCAGAGCTAAAGCTACAGTACGTTGCCGGGAACCAGCTTCTATCATTCCCACGGCTCTGAGCATTTCTTCCCTGCTTAAATGACGTCGCCGCTCCATAATAACGTTGGTTTTAATCAGTAGTAGGGAAACAGTAGCACTAATAATGTCTTCAATGTGTTGTATGTTTTTATAGGGAAAATATTGACAGCTTATTTTCATCTTATAATCGAATTTGATTGAGAGTTCCTGATTCAAATTATGAAATGCACCAAAAAGGATCCATATAAATTTATAAAATCATAAATTTATTACAAAGCCACATCTCAATCTCAAGAAATCCGCATAAAAATGCTTGATCCCTAGACATTTTTGATGTGTGTATTTTTGGCAAACACAAAGAGGATATTATGTGACATCCATTGTTCCATTTTACCTGACAAAACATTAAAAACGCCATTTCCTAATAGACCGGTTATAGCCAATAAAAGAACGGTTGAATTTGCGTAAGTTGTTTTGATTGATTGATTGAATTGATTGAATGATTTTTTATTTAACTTCAAAAATCTTACAACTAAGTACAATGCCCCACAAAACTGCTTACGCAGTTTAACTGTGAGATCGATGAGTCTCTTTACAATAATTTTTCAGAGACGTAACATGTCACAGAAGGGTACTCGTCTCACTGCCATAAATAAAGGATCTCAGTATCGTTAACTTCTTTCAAGGAAAGATTTCTTTGGAAGCGACTTACATCAAATATTTAATTATGTTTAAATCAGTCACAGTCTTCAATTTGGTTTTACCATAACTTTAACTACGAATTATTTTGTCTAGAGCAAACATAACGCTTGTCGGCCCCCTCCTAATAAAAAAGTAAGGCTAATCTATATAAAATCTATTTATAATGAAGATTTTCCAACAAATATTCAGGTAGGCAAATAAAGCACTTAACACTGCTGTAAGCTGTAAAGCGTGAACCTGCATTCAATAAATTACAGTCATTCGTTGAAGTGCAAACATCAAACATGCAATTTACTTGGCTTTAAACTTTATTCGTTGATTGGCATTGTTGAACATGTTTACTAGGCATAAACAAGCATTCATTACCACTGCAGAAACGTACTGCAGCATTCTGCAAATATCATGTTTTTTTTTAATACTTTGATTTACTTTTGTAGCAACAGTACTACTGTTTAAATTTTTATGTTTATAATCGTATAACTGGCGAATTAATATTAATAAAATGACCATCTTGATGTTATGGTCTTTGGCAAAACCGTAACTTTCAGTATCTATCATCTTCGATAACCAAATATTGCTCTTTTTACTTGTTGTCTTCCACATATGTATTTGCACATTTTTGCAACCATCATTTCTTCACGTACAATTGTACATTCTCTTATTTTATTTTATACATTCTACCCTACTTTAGCTGCATTATCAGCACGAGACAAAGAGAGAGCTTCTCTTTGTCTTTTCCCTTAAATCAATAAATTCCCGTTCGAACAACAAGCAGACGATGAAAACGTAGCGCACTGTTATTTTCCCCTCCAGACAATTAAATAGCTTTGTTGACATACAGTAGAGTCATCTTTTTTTAGAACAAAACAATATACTTAAGAGACAATGCTTGCGGAGGGCATTTATGACGTCACGGGAGCATGCGGGTGTCGGGCGTGGGGTGCGGGGGGTCGGGGTTCAAGGGCGCGAATCTAGGTCAATGGGACACGGACGAAGTTGGGCTACCGGATTTACTACGAACACTGGCTCACGGGCGGCTTATTTCCTGATTGGTTCTGTCACACTATTGCATGCCTATATTATGTTTGTCGAAGATATTGACTCACTTGTATTTCCTCAAATCTAAATTATTTGTCAATACACATCCGCATATTTATGTCATTGATCAAAGCTTCTTTGTTTCCCAACATCAACCCTAAAAATTTAGTACCTACCTATGCATTTAGGGTTAATTTTATAGAAGCCTTTAATTTACGGCTCAGCGGCGTCTGTAGCAATTATCCGGTTCAGGGAACAATCTGTGAATATTTTCCACCTGGTCGATAACTGGCCGAAACCCAACACATCAAAAGAACCATTCAATAAGATCAAGTATGCTATGAAAAACCATTTAGTTTTAATTTAACACGAATAAGTCAGTCAAGAAGCAAATCTTGGAAAAGCAAAAGTTTAAGGCAAACGAGTCCTTGAAGAACACACCGTCCTTGGATCTGAAAACGAAATAAGTCACCGGGAACGTAATTTTGTACGAAATAAAATTAGACTGAATAAGGATTACAGAGAAAATTCGACTAAGTTATATAAAATTCAAGCCACGCGAAATAAATCAAAACATTAGTCTTTGAAAGCAGGTAAACTTTAACATCGACCCATTGTTATGTTGGTAATCGACGCGTGATCTTCCGCTAGCGTGTCCGATATTTCCACAAAGCATGTTATTATTTGAGGGAAGGCGGCGACCCTCCCTTTTCATGCAATTCCACTAGTCGCAGTAAAGCTGATGAAATCACGAACTTTGTAAAGGACTATGAACTCTAGGAAAATAATAAAATCAACTGATTAATATTCAGCAATTCCACAATGTCAAGAAACTATCTAGACGCCATTACAAAATGAGATAGACTAAAAATATATATTTAGGTGTGCTGAAATAAGAAAACCAAGCAAAATAGAAAGCAGTCTTCAATCATCGCAACATGATATTCATAAAGATATCTTATTTTTTCCTAAAATATCTTCCCTCGTAAAGCTAATCTCTTGTTGTGGATGGCATAATTTTTCATAAGAAGTTGATCCAGCCTTGTGACCGGCTGAGAAGCCTTTTATTACGGATAGTGTTCGGTTATTTATAGTTTCATGGCTTTATATTATATATTTCCTTTAGATTCCAGCGACTTTCGACTACATATTAATAGTTACAGAACGTAATAGCATTGCTGAATGAGGAAATAGCGAGTTTGGCGCAAGTTATTACGGTTAACTGGGGAGAAATTAAAACTTTGACATATTTATTAGCAAACTCTTACGTATGTGAAGTTACTGTGCACTGTTTATAGACCGGATTCGGAATGGTTGTTTTAACTCAGAGGAATAGAACGTTGTAAACTCATAAAACTCGCTCGTTTAATGCCATGCGTAAGTTACATGCTTATAATATGGTTATACTTTCGTAACTTTAAAACTAACTACTAAAACTAGCTACTCTTATTATTTTAGCAATCAACGAGTCAACAAAATGTATAATAGACACTGTATGATACATTTTGTTATCTAAGATACACTGCTTAAATGCTGGTCTGAACTGAGCACTTTGGATCTTAACAGAGCAATACTAGAGAAACAACACTGTGTAATATAATAATATGTATTACAATATCCACATATATATTTGGAAAAAAATTACAGACTGTGACAGTAATTGCTGTACGAAGAGGGCATGCCGTTCGCGAATACAAAAACAAAAAGCCGGGTGCAATAAATAGTCTTATTCCCATATTCACATGCGAATCCGAAAGTCCGTTAGCATACAAATGGACTAATTGGCTTCGAGCCGATGAAACAGCCGAAAATAATCGAACAATTTTGTTCCACAGAGATAGGACGTGACACAGACAACGGACGGGTCGGCAACTCGGCACGAATGCGAAATACTGACGTGAAAATAAAACAGCTTCTACTGCATCTCATTATTTTAGCACTACGAACAATATGCATTAAATACTTGAAAGAATTCTTTACAACCTTTTACTGAAAATACAATTAACCGTCTGTCCCATAATTTGTTCTTATTAATTATCTTACTAATATGCACTTATGCTAGCTTGCATGCTTACCAAGCAGACCCGCAGCAGTATTTCTGCATGAAATAATAAAAGAAGTGGCAATAAGAACGAAACGTAACGACCCATCATCGTTTAAACAGCTAGAGTGCTGCGCAAACTATAGGTCCTTCAATTTAGTTTACAGTTAAAGAGTGAAAAACAACCTCTCAATGAGAAGTGGAGCGAGAGTGGGCGGAAACTGACAGCACACGAGTGAAGTTGAGCGAGAATTTCCTTTAAGCGGGCTGCGCAGGCATTGTCTGCGGGCGCTAAACGATCCCCGTCACCTAACACATGCGTCAAGAGAGCGTTCAGCTAACGTGCCGTAGGTATATAAAACTATAGAAACACACACACATCGATGACACTGTAGGTATTCTCGCCATAACTCGATAATTTCTAATTTCCTGTGCTATTGTCTAACTTCCGACATGTCAACTAGAGACCTACTCCGTCAAAACAGTAGGAGGAAAATTTTTGGGCCGATGCTTCCTCATCGGAATCTCTTTATGTAACAAATGGTTGATTGGAACACAAACGCGTGGAAAATTTGGACGGTTCCTTCCTACAACAATAGCTGAATTTTCACTAAAATATTTCAGTAATGTGTAAATAGAGACTAAAACTGCCTGAATATTGATTTTACCGTCAATTTTTGCTACTTCAAAGTATCATGATCCGTTTACAGCAGTACAAAGGTATTCAAATGATTTTTGATGCAAACAGAATGTAGGTTATTGTTAGTTTATGGAATGAAAGGCACAAAGGCTTTATTTCAAACAAGCGTGTTTCCCGTGATTTACGAGCTCGAACCCTCCACTGAAAAGCTACTGTTTATTCAATTAGAGGTGCGTTACAGGTTTAACGGGACTCATTGTCAGACTAGGAGTAATTGTGTATACCTAAACTTAAATTTTGTTTCAGAGTTAAAATTCATATTTTCGCAATTTTTGTCTCATCATTCAACATCTCGTTGTTCATTTTGCCATGTCTGAAAACGTAAAACGTAGTTACATAAATATGTTCTCATGTCACATTATTTTATGAAAACATCTCACGATAACGCTCACCAATAGTAAGTACATTTTGATACAAGTGGAGAAAGTTTGTTATTGCATTCGAGGCGGGGTGTTTTTGAGCTGAGAACTGCAATAACAAATGTCCACGTGTATCAAATTACGTTTTTCAATACACTTTTGAAGAAATAACATAAAAGAACGAAAAATATTTTTGTCATGAATTAGGAAACTGTGATTTTAATTTTCTTTTTATTTCCGCGCTTTGCTTTCGCCAGGTTGAAGGAGAAGCAAAGGTATGAAGCTGCTAAACAGCCTAATATGTTTTTTTTTTTTTTTATTAAATGTTAATTTGTTCATAGAAGTAAATATTAGTTTAAAATAATCATGTTTATCTATGATATTCTATTTATATACACATTGAATATTCAAAAAATAATTACGCCGTAAAGAAGCGTAATGCTTCGCCAAAATTAAAAAAAAACTCCTCTGACTATAGGCATTGAACCAATTTTGAATAAGTTTCATTTTCATTCCCGCACGCGTGTTGGAATAGGAAAAAATACGTTGAACCTAATCATAGTGCGATAAGAACCAGTTTTCGAGGAAGTGTTTTGAAAAGTTCATTTACAACTTAGTAATCGAAAATGGTACTTTATTTCCAATTGAACTTGCATTATTTTCTTCGAGGAAACTCATTGGTATTCCTTTCACAATCAAACATTCCATCGACGCGCTGAATTCACTTACAGGCACATAGGAACACTGAGGAATGCCAAATACCTTCTATCTTCTATACTGAGCTGCAGGTTCAGGTAAATCGATGAGATAGCTCAGTGACAAAGAAATCCTTGGAATATAATTAAGTAATACGAGTATAATACTTAGTTCGTAATATGTGCCAAGTTGCGTTCATAAACACTTGGCAGGGTCTTTGCGGCTTTTGTCAGGAAATAATGAACAAGAGATGCTGTTGTTGACATTTCATTCTTTTGAAGTCAAATAACTGTTTTTTTTTGTACTACTTACAATTTACTGGTTTTTAAAAGAGTCAAGTTAATCGTTCTGAGTAGAGAACAAAATAATATTTTTTAACGTGTGAACATTTGTTCAATACAATTCCATGAAAGCAACCTTTCTGGGTACATTCTCATACATTTCAATTTTGGTTAAAAATCACTTGAAGACCAAAGGAAAGATTAATTTAACATAAACCTACATACGATTTAGAACCGACGTGAACCTGAATACGAAACCAGTTCGCGTGTCAAAAGACCTTTAAATATTTCTGTTTAAAGTTATGTTTTTATTGCTTGGATGTATACTTTAATATTAAGTGAATGCAAAATCGCTCACGATGTATAAGCTACTGTAACACGATACGTTTAATATAGACTGAAAAGTATAAAGTTAAAATTCATCAATTGTTTTGCAACCACCTGATTGATAGCTTTATAATAATAGCCGTATTTAAAAGGATAACAGCCAAACTTTTCCTATTTCCACTTTCACGATTTGATTCCATTTTCAATTCAAAATCTTTCGCGCCTATTTTTAAATTATACTATGTAAGCAGCCGGTTTTATAAAAAATGAATTGTAAAATGGATTGTATGAATTCGAAGTAATAAAGTCTATCTGTAGGTAGTCTGTCCAGCGGTACGTAGAGAGCCCTTGAGAAACATGAAAATCCTCTTTGGCTCGCTCAGCAGGCGAATGTGTCCCGGTTTACAACGGGTGCACATTACACGGGCATCGTAAAGGAGCCTGAGGGTAATGGCCAGTAAATTTTTACTACTTGAACACAAATCACATAAAAAAGTCAAATAAGAGAGTTTATGGCCTCAGAAACACTAGAAACCTAATTTAGTTTCGATTAAACAATTACAGTTAACAGTATTTTCTTTTAAGGTTTTTTTTAATTTAGTTATCCCATAATTCATGTGCATAGTAAAAGCTTAAACAGCTCTAAGTATTATTCTTAAGGAATGCTAAGTGGTTTAATTTTCCAAAAAAAAATGAAAAAAAAATAAAAAAAATGGAATATGTATTTCCTAATTTTCCCATTTTCATTGAACAAAAATGAATAGAAATCCCAAGTCATCTACGATCAGCACAGGTTAGGTCTGCGATAGTTAATATTATAGTCCCTCCAATATTTTATAACTCGTTTTTACAAATCTAGAACCGTACAACTTACGATACGACAGTAAAGCTAGTTTCAGATCCAGTCGCTGAAACAAGTAGTAACATCTTTATGTTCTGAATCGATCTAAGTTATGTAGGTCACTTATAAATTTTCCATCGGTAATTTTTTTTTATTGTCGGCTTTTCTTTAGAAATTGATTGCAATTTCGAAGGAAAAGCAGACAATAAAAAAAAAAAAAAAAACCTACACGGTCAAACCGATTTAAAATTGGAATGGTGCGTATTACCACTTAGACAGTACGTATACGTGGTAATCTGCAACCGTGAAATAAAACTGTTTCTTACCAAGTAAACAGACGCCATAGCAGAGCTATTAGCGAAGTTACATGATAAACGACATAATTTTGGCCAATATCTTCCTAGTTCCTATATCCTTTTTTTTTTTTTTTTTTTTTTTTTCGAATGGGAAGTCATCAAATGACTTCTCCCGCTCTGGGCGGAGCAGGAGGGAGTGTCAGACTTTTACTGACTAAAACCCATCCATGTTCCTTCATCGCCCTTTGTGTTCCGGGGTCACGGTATCTCTTTCGAACAGTCCCGCAACCCCGGTCGAACAGTCCCGCAACCCCGGAGTTCCTATATCCTGCAATAACAATCTAAACAACAATATACACAAATACAGAAAATAATATGTACCTAGACCTACATAAATACTATGTGGGTAAATCATAACAATTCGGTAACATTTACTACTAAACAAGGTTTCCTAATAGACCGTAAGAACGAACGGTCGTCGCAGGGAGTATTGCTATAATCAGCACGCTTGACAAACACTGTGAGCCCAATATATTGTTATTAGTGTTGAGGGGAAAGCTGCTACCTATCGTCTCACCATTATCCCTTAGTCACCTTGCACGACGCCCGCGGGAGCCTTATTCTTGGCCAGAAAAGACACGCAAATGAAAGTAAACGAAATTATTTGAGCCGTCCTTTGCCTAAATAAAAGGATTACTTCCAATTATTTTCCTTTTTTCCCTTCTCATTCTCTCTTATTTCTTCATCCTATCTTTGTTTTGGTTTGAGTATATAAAATGTTATACCTACTATGAGTAGCTATTAGTAAATTGGATAGTCTGGTGTGACCGGCGGACAACAAATAATAATAATAATGTATCATTTAATTCAAAGTCTACAAGGTCTCGAGTTCGAACATAAGGCACGTACCTCTGATTTTTCGGATTCATGTGCGTATTGCATAAATATCACTTGCTTGGTGAAGGAAAACATCGTGAGGAAACCAGCATGTGCCTGAGAGATATTTCTCGACGGCATGTTAAGCCAAGTCAGAGGCCCGTGGGGGGCATAAAAACTCTGACACCAGGTTAGGCACTAACCACACGTTGAAGAAGAAGTAAATTGGATTGACTTTTATTTGATCTTGGCAAAAGGTTAAATATTATAAAATTCGGACACACATCTAATACTTCTTCAAATATCAGTAAAATGACTATTGTCCTATTTTGTATTACATCTACTCGTGTGTTTATGAGACGTTTATCAAATCTTTTTCTTAGTGGTTCACTCTTGACAGAGTGGTCGTGGTCATGAGGGATCGCCCACAACTGCGGTCGCTGCCTTCGCGATCTTTTTCCACCGGTCTCTATTGACCGCATGGCGAGCACATACTGCCAGAGGGGTCTTGATGACGGATTTAATGGAGTCTGTCCATCGGGTTGGTGATCGAACACGTGGTCTCAAGCCTTTGACTCTACCCTGAATTATCAAACGCTGGAATCATTGTTGCGGGTAACGTGTCCAAAGCATCTGAGTATTAGTAATTGCACAAGCGACGACAGTCTTTGTTTAATATTTGAATTCTTTGAGTATTGACACGTTAGGGTTCATACAGACGAGAGGCACGGCAACGGCGACAGCCACCGAAGCGTCGAAGCCTGCCGTCGACGGGTGGCGACGCTTGCAGTTGTGGCATGCCGCGTTATAAGTGTGTGTCGACGGCTACCGTCGACGCGCCGGTGGCAACCGCCGATGCCACAACTGCAAGCGTCGACAGCAGCTGTTGACAGGTGGCGACGCCTCCAACACCACATCTCAAGGGCGTCAATCTTGCGTCGGTCCTGCATACGCAATGTCCATGTCTCCGCTCCATAGAGGAAGATCGGGAAAACCAAGGTGTTCATAAGGCGAATTTTGGTATTTTTAGTTATTCGGCGGTCTCTCCAAATTTTGTCTAACTTTTGTGCACCCGGTCGAGTTATGGCGCAACGTCATCTAATCTCCGTGTCACAGCCCGCACAGTTGGTGATAGTAAAGCCCAAATAGATGTAGCTGTTGACGACTTCACAGTTGGCAACTGGTGTGATATCTGGGTTGCTCTCGTGAGCTCTATCCACTATCATCATCTTGGTTTTTTCGCGGTTCAGGGCGAGTCCAACTTTAGACTAGTGGTTTCGAGAACACCTAACAAATTACTGATATCCTCCTTAGACGACGCCAGGAGGGTTGTATCATCAGCATACGTCAGGTTGGATATCATCCTGCCTCCGACCGACACACCCTTATCCCAGTTATCTAAAACTGTCCGCATTATGTATTCGGTGTATATGTTGAACAGTAAGGGTGTTAGTGCCTTGTCTGACACCAGCTTACCAGTTTACCTTCTTTTTTTTGTACCTACTCTTGACGTAACTTTAGATAAAGTAAAGTGCTGAGAGGAACACCTCACCTTACCTATAGTACGGTCGAACAAGCTATTTGGTATACATTTTACAATGTAATTTGTTGGTTAAACTGTAAACCAAATAGCTTGTTTGACCGTACCTAGGTACATCATAAAGGCTAAACGTTATTAGTGACCAGTCAATCTTTTCAGCTGAAAATAGCCGTCTCTACCTGTTTATCATATTTAATTTAATAAACAATACTTAATTGAAACGTTGAAGCTCATACCCGGGAGTTCACTCACGTAGCTGCGAGTCAAACCAGAGGATAATTTATACCCCTGTTTAATTAACGTGGCTCACGGAGTTACGATGATGAAATCAAATAAATCCGCGCGATATTTTACTGTTACCACATTTTTGTGTAAAAACGTAGAAAAACGGAGAGCGTTTTCGCGTTTTCTGGTTAAGTTTCGTCGTGGGTGCAGTGTGGGTGGGGTCGTTAATTAAAACGTAGGTAAAAACCGATTTCCGCCTCGGATCTGACACAATATAGAAGGAGATACTAGACACCTAGCCACGTATATCTACAATTCTACATACTAGAGAAAACGTGTTAAATCTGTACTATGTAGGTCGTAAGCAAACTCAAACTCAAAGCATTTATTTCAATTAGACCATTACGGCACTTTTGAATGTCAAAATTACAAATAAAAAACAAAGCTACAGTCCCAGTCACAAGGCATAATAACTTGAGAAAGTACTGTAGTTGCCCATTCCCTAGCGTAGATCTCTATGGAGAAGAACGGGCAAGAAACTCCATGGACACTCTTTTGAATCAAAATATTGTTACAAAATCTTGGTTACATCATTAATTTTGAAATTATACATATATGTGAGAACGATGTAGAAAGACGTGCACATTAAGAGCGTTCAGAGTAGAAAAAGACAACAATTTAACAACAAACGAATTAAAATGAACCCTGGCAGCCAAGAGATGACCAGTCCCAACTGACAGCGCCCGCTTACGAACATGACGCGCACATCGGCGCCATTCAACTCAACCATATTGAAGGGAATTAAATGACCCGACACACCCGCCACCATCAGCGAGACATTTGAGTGAGCATGACATTCTCTCAGCCACCAAGGCATATTCAAGTCAATGAAAGATAACTAAATGGTGGCTGAACAATACAAAATACTCACACATGTGCTATGCACTTATATAATACTAAGAACTGGAATCTACACAATGCAAGTAGGTATATTTTTACAATCTTCTGCCGCTTCACAATACATCAACATGGGAATCAATTCTTCTTCTTCTTCTTTGCGTGTCGATAGACTCAAATAATGCCCGACCAGTACAATAAATTTAGTTTGCCCCTATAGTTGTGGAGCAGCACCAGCATTGAGCCAAGCATTTTTATCATTAATGTAATCCCCCAACTTATATTATGCTTGCCTACATAGTGTGTGTTTTATACAAGATTTAAATTTCGTCTCGTTCAGTTGAAGAATGTGGGGACGTATTTTATTGTAACATTTCAAACAGTACCCCATGAAAGATGAATCTACTTTAGCAAGCCTGAAACCTGGCTGAACTAGTTGGTCCCTATTTCTAGTGTTATAGTGGTGTCTGTCACCTCTTCTACTGAATAAATGCCGATTTTTCCTAACGTACATGATGGTTTCATAGATGTATTGACAAGGTACTAAGGTACTAATAGGTTAATTTCCTTAAACAGTTCTCTTAGAGAATCGCGTCTACGTAATTCATAAATAGCTCTGATGGCTCTTTTCTGCAGAATAAATATAGACTCGTGTCTGCAGCCCGTCCCCATAGTAAAATACCGTATGACATAATACTATGAAAATAACTAAAATAGACTAGCCTCGCGGTATCAATATCAGTAAATTGACGGATTTTTCTAACAGCATATGCTGCTGAGCTCAGCCGTCCTGCAAGAGATGTTAAATGAGGACCCCATTGTAACCTTGAATCGAGCGTGATTCCCAAGAAAACCGTTTTATCGACAAATTCTAGTTTCTCTTGATTCAATATTATGTCACAATCACTACTTTTGACATTTGGTAGAGCAAATCTAATGCACTTAGTTTTTTTCCCATTTAGTACTAAATTATTGGCGGTAAACCAATTGTGGACCTGCAGTAGGGCGTTATTTACGTCGTCAAGATTAGTGGCACGTCTGTTTATCCTAAATATTGAAGAAGTATCGTCAGCAAACAACACCATATGCGGATGGTTGTTAAATAAATGGAGTAGGTCATTAATATACACCAAAAAGAGGAAGGGACCCAATATCGAACCTTGTGGTACACCCAGTTTTACTTTTAAACCCATTGAGTTGACTCCATTTATTTGTACCTGCTGCTGTCTATCATTCAAATACGATTTTACTAAACTGAGCGCAAGTTTACCTAAACCGTAATGCTCAAGTTTCAGGATCAGGGTTTCGTGATTTACGCAATCAAATGCCTTCGAAAGGTCACAGAAGATTCCTATGGCATCTTGTGCCTCTTCTCACGCAGTAAAGATGTTTTTTAATAAAGTGACACCGGCGTCAGTTGTACAACGTCCTTTGGTGAAACCATACTGTTGCTCGTGTAATATTTTATTAGTGTTAAAATGGTTAAGCATTTGATTGAGCATTATCTTTTCAAACACCTTGCTGAAAACCGGCAACCTAAGATACCGATGGTACTGTGTACTGTGTATTTCTTGTTGCAAATCCCATAGAAAACATCAAAGGAAATCCAAGATAGCACACATATCACCTAAAAGCAGAACAAAGGTTTCGTATTATTTCTCTGCTGCATTGTCATTTATTCCGTAAAGATCAGAAATCATATAAATATTACCTCAGTCTGCATACAAAATTTACCAATTCCTAGATACTGTTAGTTTTGCTACTGTTTATTCATATTTTTTTACTAAAAAAATCTGCGATAGAGGAGGATTTTTTTTAATATTAACAAGCCAATCACGACTTTTCTACATTCAAACAATTCCTAGAATAACCATTCAAAGCAGTCTACAAAAACGTAAAGGAAAATAAATGTAAGAATGGAAAGTTCAAGAATGCTGAATTGTTTTCTTTTTACATTTTTAACGATGGTGGAATAACTATGCAAACGTTTGTAGCTCCTACTCCGATAGCAGATAACAATGTCACTCAAAAATAAACATTAAAATCTACTTTTAATTAACACCAAACAAATGCGAAATTTGGTTATAATATGTACTATAGATACACCCCTGCTTAACCCTTCGAGGAAACAGTCGTGATTTCATATTGTATGTTTGGGCACAATATTCTAACAAAAGTAACATTTGTATCATGTAGCAAAACCAATTGGGGACATCTGCATATCATCAGTGTGAGATGACCAAGCTGAGAACATACTGCATGCCTGCTTGCCCACGATGACAATAAACTGCTGCAGGGACAGCTAATTACTTAAGCTTTTTAGACTACCATAATAACCATCAAATTCTCCTGCCCTTATCCCAATTCGTTTGGGGTCGGTGCAGCCTGCAGCATACTTTCCTCTTCCAAATTTCTGGATTACTCGTCATCGCAGCAGTCACCTCCCCTAGCCATATTATTCTTCCAACCACCGTTTCTTTGGCCTTTCTCTACTCTTATAGCTATCTTCATAAAACAATCAACCTACATAATATAATATTTTTAAGTACAAAAAGTGATTATAAGGAAGAAACAAGAAATGCCAGCACCATTAATATTTGTAACAACCTCTACTGCCTACTATCTCTGTAACTATTCCTTCCGAAGTTTCCCAGTATTCTGAGAATGTAAGAAAATTATAGAGTATTATAGCCCACCTTCCGGTGAAACTCGGTGGAACCGTCTTGGAACGGAGAGAATGCATTTCGTATGTATGCACGGTCGTAAGCGATGAGCGTTCGGTCTGTTATTACCGAGGGTACAATTGCAAAATTCTTGCTCTTGCAATCTCATTTCCACGCTATTTCTCCACTAATAAAAGGTGTGACCCCGTTACCTTTACGCGGGTGGGTGTTACCGGATGTAGAGAATGTTGCTTGAGAACAGAACAGAATTGAAAATAAATATGTTATGCTATATTCAGTGATAATTTTTACAGTTCCTGCATGTGTTATTTTTGCGGACGTGCGGTGCTGCATCCTACATGCAATCCTGGATCTACCTAGTTAAATAAAAAAACAATATTATCGCATACGTAACATTTATTGTCATAGATCGTTATTCTAGATTAAATTCAACTCTTCTATGTTATGACTAAAAAAAACAACTTTAAGATGAGGTACTTTTCTTGATAAACTTTTACCCATCCAATTACGTAAGTTTATTTTACGAATTTTCTTAGATATTAGCCCTCGTAACTTTCTCAGCGGTTCAGCAAATGAAATAATATTTCTTTATTTTCCCTTGCTATTTCAGTATTGCTGATATTTAAATAAAGGCACTGAAATGAATGTTCTCTGCTGTACCCAAATAAATAACGCTGTGTGCTCGACTGCGAACATTCAGGGCCCGAGGGTGTCGTAAGATACGACTCTAAGATTGCTTCAGATAGAGAGTCGGTATGCTATATAAAAACTCTGTGGTGGACCCAGCTTCCCTACAATATCCTACTTTTACCATTCTTTCTTTTTAAATCCAAATGTAATTCTTAAGGATCAGTGTATCACGAATTCACGACACTTCAAACACAAAAAACATCCGGTTCCAGTCAGTTTTGAATAGGATACATTGATAAGTATAGCTAGAAAATTGAAGAAAGCCTAGGATTTACTCACATGTTGATAATAAAGGAAAATAGAAAAAAAGTCATTTGCTGTAGTTGAATATTTAAACTGACCAATTACAAGAATATTTCAACTCGCAAGTAAATTACTCAAGTTTCAAAGATTCTGTTAATCTACTTACTTGTTCCGCGTAAACTTGGATCCGCAAGTAAATATCACATTGTAAGATGCTCGGTGCTCCAAATAGCATAATTACAGTCTGTGTGAATGAGATAATTGTATAATTAGCTGATAAGTTGCTGCTAAGACTTGCTTTATGATGATTTGATGCAGGATATTAGAGGCTACATCTTTAAAGTCTTTCCATGATCTGGCGCTTTGTTTAAGCTTAAATCCTTCCCCTGCTACGTTACTTTTAATAACCTCCACAATTAATGGTCATACAGCTAACCATGACTATAAATAATAACTGTAATTGTTATAACTACTGCTGTCGGTAACAATCCTCTTCTAGTAATCTATAAATCACCTTTCACGCCATTACGGATATGCTCGGGCTTTTCCCTTTCTGCAACTAGACGAAACAATAAAAGTTTCGTTCCGTTAATTAATGGGTAATTTTACTAATTAGCAGTGCTATTCCATGTCCAAACCCTGATTGCCAGGATCGATGCGAGCAGTACGCGAGGGGGCTGAGTTATTGCATCGTTTGGTGCGAGTTGCGTGCGCGCCGCGCCCCCGGCACGCGAGCCTGCCGCACGCCAAACTATATCTACTGCTGATAAAATATTAAGCTTGTTAAAAACGAAAATTCATGATTTACCTCAAATTATGTTGACGTCTATAAACCAGATTCAATCATGTAGGTAAGTTGAGCTATTGCAGCACTCCGCATTAATTTCCTACAGAAATCATCATGAAATAATAAAAAAGCAATATAACGAAAGATTGTTGTAATTACTTAGATTCATGAAGAAGCTATAAAAATATCCATAAATCATATGCATAAAATAACTGAACCCGTATTTGAATCAAGCTTAAGTTAGCTTGATTCAAATGCGGGTTCAGTTATTATTTTATCAGTTATAAACAAAACACTGCTACGAGCTGCTACGAAAGTGCTACGAAAACACATGTTTGCTACAAATGATAAACTAAAGTGTATTTAATCGGTCATAAACATCGGTTCTGTGTGTCAGCCTTTAATATCTAGGCTATTACTAAAAATATCGTTGAATAAATATCTTGTAGCTTAGTGGTGGGTGTGCCATAATCAGATTGCGGCAGTCGTAGAGCTTCGCGTACGGACGGACTTCGGCCGCTCCCACCACACAACTAGCTCACTGGTATCAATTCTGAGGTACGTCTGATGCCAATAATCTGAACAAATGTTTTATGACATAAACTTTGACCTTGGTCATGCAATATGGTACATACACGTAGGATAGGTTAGTAAGGCTTTGACCTAATGAATATTTCTGGCTACTAAAAGAAAGTTTACGTAAAACATTGAAAAGCATTTTTTTTGTTATTTATATTTAATTTGTGTATCTAGTATTCAGTAATAAAAGCAAGAGATAAACTGGGTCCATCCAATAAGGATTTAAGTCAAAATAAAGCTGGTTCAGCTCACCTTATTATTTCATTTTGTGCGTAACTCTGGCACACCACATGCCGCTGGCCGGCGATGTAACAAAGGCTTTGTTTTTCACATGTCGAGCCGCGGGGCCCGGGACTGGTCACGTGGCACGAGCACTGCACACCCGGCACTGGAGGTAGGACGCTCGTGTTAGGTAGCGGAGGTCGCGCGTGTTGTTGTTGTGAACCGGGGTCGGCACGGCAAGGTTGTCACAGAGCGAGTGTCGACGAGCGTCGCGAGCAGCAGCGTGCGAGGCGCTCGGGCGGGCGGCGCGGCGCGACTGCGCGGCCGGACTCCGGAGCGCGCGTGGCCCGCTCGATACACTGGCCATGAAATTTTCAGCCGAGTCGCTGTCAACCGGTGGCGGCACGCAGGTGCGCCATCACCACCATACCCTCATCCTCTACCACACAAACCTGGTTCCCTCGAAATAGCACTTGTCAGTCTAAAAAACAGGCGATAGAACTTTCAAAGTTCCCTGAGCATCTTCTACATGTTCGAAAAACCCACATGAGAAACGTTAGGTACTAATAGCCATTTCAGCCTACAACAGTGTCAGCAAAATACCTTTGCTAATACCTGAATAAATTTATTTATGAAAGTTATATATTCAAACCGATTGAGAAAATAGGTAGGTCAGAAAGTCAGAAACCTACTTCTTTAGGCGCGAATTTGAAAAGCCAAAGGTCGAGGGAGGTGTAGAGTATTTGAAGACGCTATCTGGCAGTATCTAATCACAAACTTCAAAAAATCCCAGCGTAGCGAGGCACATACTACATGGCCGCAGTAATGTTTGAACGAATTGTTAAACCCAATTCATAGATGGCACCACTAGCATTGATGTAAGATTTAAGCTGATAATTAATGCTTCCGAAAATGTGGACTGTTTTTGGACTTTTTGGCAGTTTAACCTGAGTTTGAATGAACGTGGCTTGAGGTTGCAACTTCCTATGATCGATATACCTCGTAAATAGCTGTTCCATGAATACAATAGGCTTTTTTTTCACTTTATTGTGCTGATCACCAGTTGATGTTTCTAGACTGAAGTAAAACTTAGGTCACGTTTATTAAAACTACATATTCTTAAAGGGTTTCGTTAACTTTTATTATACGAATATAAACATGTTACAGCGACACTGGTGGAAAACTACAAAATTACACTTTAATTACATACAGATATTTACAACAAAAAAAAAAGTATTAAACGAATGTCATTCTGAGCTTAATACATAGGGAGGTAACATAAATACAGTTACAATATAACGCAAAGATATAAAATATGAGTTAAATACATTATAAACGATACTATTCAAATAATAATTTATATTAGGCACACCGTGAATCTTATATTTATCGTATGCGTATGGTCACGTCAAAAGAATTAGTATTAAATACCACGGTGTAGATTTGTAGAATATAGTACATAGATATTGTAATATTTTCTTTTAATTAAACAATCCTCGTGAAAATCAGTACATTTTATGTAAGTATGGCTGTAAGTACGTAGAGCTTACGATCTACACATTAACTTACTTGTGTGCAAATAATGGTTTTTATTAATTTTGTAAAATGGCCTTTGATTTGATGCCATTATCAACAATGAACACATACCTAAAGTGACATTTACTCCTACAGAAACTACAAGACCACTTCAAGGTGAGACATTTCAGGGATAAAACAGTTAAGTACAATACATCGTTCCGTCAAGTAAAACCTAATAAAGAGAAGTCATAAGGAAAATAAAAATCAGTACCTGATGTTTAAAATTGATCCTAATCTGAAAATGCCATCATCGAGTGTATATTTATCAAAAAACATGACTTATAACGACTGGCTTATTGAACATCTTTTGAATCTCTTTGTTCCCGATTTTTTACCCTTCTTTTAAACACACTCTATTAATTTGAAATACAATACGAAATTCAATGTATAAAACATGTTCATATTAAAGCTTCTAAAACGTTATACAAAAGTGGGTACAGCACCTTGCTATTAGACGTATATTGCCTTTGGCTCAGTATCATACTACAATATTAATTCATGAGATTCTTATTTACAAACATTATATACAAACAACAATCCACATATACATAAACAGTTAAATTCACAATCCTATGCTAAAGGTGGCATTACATTAAATTATTTACATGAGTATACAATACAAAACAAATATTACATCATAGAGACCGTGAAATGCACGTTAGGAATATATGGGAACACAGTCAGTTGTAAGTAGTGCGTCAGAGCGCATTCATCTTGAAATTGTCAAAATTACCAAAGAAACTTCCAAGTAGGTCCTAGGTCCTAGGTTGACCTTCGAAGCGATATGTGGTCAGATTATGCGTTGGATTTCAGTTTGATAACCAAGCAGGAATGGAAAAATTGTCAAATTGAAAAAAAAAACTCGTTAAACAAAAACTCACTTCATAGATCTACCAAAAAGAGTAAGTAAAAAGTAAGAAATACGAGTACAATATCTTTAAACAATAAATGCGATATTTTTGAAGTCTATAATATTCCCTGCATTTAAGAGTCCGCCCTGGCACTGTCGATCTGTCGTTGCTCACCATAGTATCATTACCTGAAGAGTCGTATTAGCACAACTGTCTATGGAACCATCACTGAAGACGATCAAGGGCGTTTGCCACGCGATTTTCCGTTAACCACAGGTTCTATCTGCTGAGTCTTGCGCGGCCGCAGGATAAAGTTCAGGTTGTAGGCAGTATTTACTGCATAGTACACGTTCGCGTTAGCAGGGAGCAGCATTTCTGTAACAATTTTTTTATTTTATTTGTTGTAATGGAATTTCCTACGATTAACTCTCTCTCTCTCTCTCTTTAGAAATGATGGGGTGGTTATGACTGAGAAAAAATACTACACAATCTCGATGAACATAGGCATCCATTCTTTACGAAAGAAACAACATTGTACCCGCCAGAGTGAGTCCGATTAATTTCAACGTTAAAGAATTAAAGCACTATTACACAATCAGATTGACTGCACTGAAAGAGTCACTAGTCACTTAACCAAGTATCAACCTTACAAACAAAAAAAAGAGATTAGTAAGAGATTATTTATATACAACTGTAAGAATAAAACTTTAGAGATTGGTATACAATCTTTACCTTTGTCGGGCAAAACTTGTGCTAATGTGTATCCATCGGGATCGCCATCGAGGTTGAGCTTGAGCATCGCGTTGCGGATGACCTGCGGCGTGCGCTCGTTGTTGCACAGCATGATGGACTTGTACAGCACCACGCCCTCCGTCTCCGCGCAGTCCGACTCGTACGTCACGCGGATGATGTAGAAGTCGGGCCCCGAGCGCACGCCCGGGCCCGCCGGGCTGGCGCCGCCCGTCTTGCCGTTAGCGGGCTTCTGGCCGCTGTTGCCACTCGACAGCGAGACATCCAGCGAAGGCAGCGACGACGACGACGAACCGTGCGACAGACGCGTCGGCGACACCCGCCTCTCTAGACTGTCTCTCTTCCAAGCTGTACCCGTTCCATCCGTCTCACAATAGAACTGCGAGCTGTTACTCGAGCTGGTACTGGCGATCGAGTCGTTCTTTCGGTGACCTTGGCTATTTGAATCGTTTATTTTCTTCGGTCGCCTCTCCTTGGGAGGATTTGTCGGTGGTTCAATCTGGCATGATAGCTGGAACGACTCCCGGTCATCCAGCACAATGACAGAGTCGAACCACCTATCGAACATCGAGTCTTGGGGCAAGTGGTAGGCGTTGGCAGCACCTTGCAATAACTTAATCTGCGCAAGAACTTCGAATTCTTTCCTTCGCTTATCAAAATTAATTAAGCCATCAGCTACCGTGTCTGGAATGGCAGTATCGATCATAGTGAGATCGGTTAGAAAAGTTCCAAGGTATGGGATGGTCCCATGACTGACCCCAGGAGAACCCCGTTCGTGTAATAGTTTTTGTAGCTGACGATCATTTTCACCCACTGTGTCTGCAAACTTCGCGGTACCCTCACGCATTAATAACTCTCGCTGAGCCCACCGATTATTGTCCTCACTAAAAATACGCGCGAGTTCGTCGAACAATTCCGCTTTTTCTTTGGCTAGTAACGCCCACGTCTTTCTGAGTCTATAAACGGGGTTGCTCTGAAGACCGGAGATGATCGCTTTTAACGAAGAAAAGTTTTTGAGCACTCTCAGTTCCCGGGCAATATCCATCCAGGCCGATAAGATTTCGGCGCGCTCGAGCGGCCTGAGGTTCGGTTCGACCAGGACCGTCGAAATGACTCGAAACGATACAGCATTGAATTGGTTCACGGTCGCCAACACGGTGGCGGCGTCGTGGTTGCGGTCCTTGTCCCGGCGGGACCAGACGGCGCCGAGGCACTGGTGCGGCACGAGCTTCTTGAACAGCTCCATGTCCATGCGCGTGAGCTGCTCGGCGAAGTGGCGGTGCGGCACGTGCGGCAGGCGGTAGGCGCTCGTGTGGTGCGCCGGCACGCGCATGCCGGCCGCCAGGCACAGCCCGCCCGCGCCGCACCCGCCATTGCGCTCTGCACTGAAAACAGCTAGCTTCTGTAATACCTGCAAATCACACGCAAGATTAGCTTTGTTACACAGATCAACACAAAATAAGCAATAGAGTAGGCTAACACTTGTTCTTGTTCAGTATTACAAGAGTGTTCGAGGCCTACCTTCGAGTGTAGTTCCGTCCCGGGCAGATGAACCTGTGTGAAGGCGAGTAGCTGTTGCAGTGCGGGGTGGTGCGGGGACTGGCGGAAGTCTTCCGGGTACGTGTCCAGCCACACGTGGAGACACGCGACCAGAGTCCTGGAACATTTCAAATATAAGTATTGGACAGGTGACATTATAATGTAGGCCAATGTGAACTGCAAAGTTGTCCGGTAGTTTTTTTTTCAAGTGTCGTACACGTTTCGCCTTTAATGATTTGCTTATTTACGTAGGTACCACTAGAGAAAAAGATAGAATTTGAGGTCTACACTTGCAGTCAAAAACTCACTTAGTGCGGTTCATTACATAGAAAATAGATCTTAATCTTTCTTCTTTTGGAAAAATTGCGGTTTCGAATAGATACTACCATGAAAAACTTACTTTCGGTGTTGCAGCGACGTGTCGACTGCTGTTGGATGCACGTCCTCCGCAGCCAATGCTTCATATCGTCGTAGGAGGAGGTCCAGCACTCGGCCGCACTCCGCGAACGAACTGAAACGTCACAAATAACTATACAGTTAAAACTGAACTGTAGATAACTATCCGTACCTCTGGCCCTGTTGCGAAAGGTTGGTAAAAATATAAATAACTTCACATCTTTTTCATTTAGTTATCGTTCGCGAATGGGTCTGCAGAAGGCGAACATGAGGAATGATGATTAACAAACATATTGAGTAGGATTTGTAGCGCAAAGAAGATGAGTACAAACGTCAAATGAATCAGCAATGGAAAAAGCAATGTTGGGTTTTTCTCTCCGAGATCACATGAGAAATCTAGAGATCCGAGTAATAACGATGCAAACTGATATTGTTCTGGTAGTAGAGACCTCTGTGCTGCCTCGAACGACTACATAGAAGTGACGAAGTTATAGGACACGAAAAAAAAAGTTAGGCAGAAGTGGAAATGGCGACTTTGGGGAGGCCATTTATATAAATGCTGCAGATCGTAAAGTAAATCGGGTGAGAAGTAATATGTGGGTGGAGTGGAGACCGAGTAGTAGAAATAGGAGCATACGCAGGCTACGAGCCAGGTGTAACGATGACTTGTCAGACCCAGGACAGGGTAAAGTAGGGGTGTATCAATTGAGTAGACCTGCTCACTCAGCATTGGTTGAATACGGGTTGATGAAAAGAGAGAGATGCTGACTTCCTTCTCATCTGTCTTTTGCCCATACAAATAAATAAGAAATAATAACTCACCGATATGTAGCCAGGAACACGTTGACGTACGTGGACTCGAGTTCTCCATCATCTGTGGCGAGTGCCTCCACCAGTCGCTCGACCGTGCCCGCCTTCACGAATCGCACGCGCACCGTCTCCCATTCCAGATGGGAGATCTCGTCGTCTGACTCCTGAAAACCACATGATTTTGTTATTATATTGTCATCATTGCATTAGGCGATCTAGGCCTAAGTCACTCCCGGACATCAGACTACTAGAATTGCAAACAGTTCGGTGGTTGGTGGTCGTAGGATGTCAGTGGCCATTTTCCATTAACATTTTAGAATTGTTCCACAGTTTTTATTACTGAATGATATAGGCGGAGAAGGGTGTCCTTATCTCTACACTACACATAGGTACAAATCAAGTTTAGTTTTGATCCATTGTAGGTAGGTACTTACTACTTAATTACCTATGTTTTGTTATTTGCCTGAAATCCATCAATACATTCGTCATGGTTTCGGTCGACGTGCACACAAGCATGTTTTTATTAAAAAGTGCCTAAATGTGAATTGTTTTTGTGAAAAAAGGATAAACCGCAAGTCTCTCCGTCATAGTATTGTCCCGTTGAGTAACAAGATCCAGCTTACAAGTCAATGTGACTCAATGACGACATGTGTATAAAACAAAAATGAGGAAAATCAGTCCTCTAGCTAGTCTAATGCCTACGTGAATGAAAGTATGCGTATGGCGCCATATTGCGTCATTAACAAAGCTCCCATCCATGGTACAAAAACAATGAGTTTAGAAATTACGGTAATTAAACCTTTTTTTTATTCATACTAGGTATCTTCTGACAGTTGGAAAAGGCTAGGCAGAAGACGATGACTATCTTGTGATAGTTTTGCCACCATATAAATTAATATAAGATGGCATTTATTCAATTGTTGGCCAACTTAGCTTTAATGTAGTTTGTTAATTAAATTTAGGCGTTTGTACAACAACATGCTTTTCATAATTAGACCGTCCTCACCAAGTAAAAACCATTGTAATGCGTTGACCTGTATCAATTATTTATGAATAAATCATTCAAATGATATATGACTATGCATATATTCGCGGTCATGCGGAGAGGACTTTGCCCATCAATGAGATGACGCAGGTTAACAGTACCCGTATACCTACGATGGGACTATAGCGCTAAAACGAACAATTCGTACGTAAATTAAATAAATAAACTAGGTCAAATAAAACCCCAACTACACTGAATTCAATTCAAGTTTAAAGGGTGCGGTGAACCCTACGGAATAGTTAAGAAAGCTACTTGAATACAGAACAAAACCAGCTACAGACATCACACACCGTATCAAGTCATACATACAGATAATATGTAATTTTATGCAATTTAGTTGTCAAGCCATTGTGAGATCAGCGAACAGAACTAAAGATACAAATGACTGCAGGTTCCCACATCTTACACTTACTATTATACTCTGGTGTTTCGCTCATTGTATCAGAATAATGTGTTTATTGTCTTAAGCATGTTTTGTACTCAGGAAAATAATGTAAGTATATTGTATTTATAGGTATATTAGGTACCGTACTCATTCATACTACGCTACTGATTTATGTTTTATACATACGATTTCAGCATTCCTGGTTTAAGTACCTAAATGTATTCTTACATAAACCCAATTGTCGACAGTACTTTTACTTATTTTATTCATGTTAAAAATATTTTCCCAGAATTCTTTAGAAGAATGAAATACATAATTATAACGAAAGGAAAACACTTTGTCGTTCATTCATTCAACCATTGTTTTCTTAATATTTTATGTATAGACGCATTAATTCTTATCTGAAGTAATAATTATAAATAATTTCGTAATAATTCGTATGCATACAACGACCTCTTGGGAATGTTAGCAGAAGGATAAGTAACGAATGCCCACAATGTTACGTTAGTGATTCATGTTATTTACACTGCACAAGTTAAAGTGCCTTTGTCATTAGCTGTACCTGTGCTGTTTTGATTGCTATCTGAACGACATTGAAATTGCGTGATGGCCTCGGTGCTGAAAATCAATATTATTGCAAAGCGCAAAATTTAACAAAAACCGATGTGAATTTTTCACTGAATGGAGTACTATATCTATATACAGTTATTGGTTGGTGGGTGAGTTGTTCACTGAAATGTATGTTTTTTTTTTGTATCAAGCCACGCATTCTAAATATGAATTATGAAATCAAGTGATGTCTTGTGTACCAAGTTAATGACATCTTTAGTATTATTCTTGATCTGTTTGTTTTGTTTTAGCTGTAAGTCTCCCATGTTATTTAAGTAAATAAATAAATTACTAAAATTCTGTAGGAAAATACGCACTTAATGCTGATATCATTAAACATGTCATGTCACAAACAATTACCTACTTTACGAGTATTTCAACGACGTAACAATATTCATAGTGAAATAAAGTGATGAATGAATAATGGAATTCAAATTCTTGGCTGACAATCCCAAGCGATGAAGTCTGTCTCGACCTCGAGTGGCCATTTTGTTAATCAAAGGTTAGTCCATCCAGAAAAGCGTTTTCTTCAAACTGAGCCAATCAAAATAATAATAGGAACCAAACAGCAGAACTCTATTATTTCATGACAAAGAAAATCTTGTTGAAAGTTTTCGCATTGTTATGTATGAGTACCTACAACCTTCCAAGCCCCAAGTACGGGCTGGGAGCATACCAACGTAAATGTACTTTCCTGAAGTTTGTGTGCATGGTTCATGTGTTTTAATCGTGCTCGTGCATTTTAATCGTCGCCACACCGCTCTGTATATACCTAACTGCAGATCGTGATAAACCATACATTACAGAGCGGACTAATTAAAAGATACACGGTAATAAAGAATTAAAATTGTATGGTACACGCTAAAATTGCGTTCAGTAATTGTCATGTACAACCTTGTAAACCATTGTCGGTCATCCGGGAAGCTAACAGTGGGTACAGTAAATATAAACATGAATATAAAATTCTGTCAGATTGTGAGCGATCCGCGATGTTTTAAAGGCACTTTTTATTCCACAAAATGTTATCGCATGCCATAAATCGGAATTGTAACGTACTTGCAAACGAACACAATAGAAAATACTGAACTAATATTGTCACACACGTTTGGAGACATAAAACATTATGAAGGCTACGACGATACATGGCATGGTCTGAAACTGCTCAGTAGTTGCTATAAATTACCTACCATCTATTAGCTCACAATAAAAGTAATTACTAAACATTACTTACTTACTGAATTACACTAATGTAATCAAAACAACGAAATTGAGTAATAAACTAGAGCGAGTTAGCAGAATTAGTTTATCGACAATGTTTATAGTTTAACGTCACATTATTATGTAATAAATAAAGTAATGTAGTATTGTTCATATAATGGAGCTAAGTATGCCTAATGTAATTATATTTTATCATATATGATGGGAAAAGAGAACAACCAACTGAAATAATAATGTTCAAATGAATTCACTTATAGATCTATCTGTGTAGGTAATATTCTTCAATTATTTTATTAATTGAATAAAAGCAGTAATGGCCCAGTGCTCTCACTGCTCCCATCCTATACCCATGACGTAACAACTCTAACATCATCGGGGCTATTTCCTAATGAAAGAGTTGTTAGTTCCTAAAGAAAAGTTTCAGCCTGGGTTCGAACCCATGACGGATTCGAACCCAGGCTGAAACTTTTCTTTATGTAAGTACTTAATTTATTTAATCACCACTGCTCTCAAAATGGTGAACGGAAAAATCGTGAAGAAACCAGCATGGCCTACTAACCGAGAATTCGAACTAGTGTGACATCTACCAACCCGCACTGTGCCTGCGTAGTGGATTACGTCTCCCTATATCATAGTGAAGCCCATCAGAGAGAAAATCATAGCATAATCAGCCTATAAGCTTCTTCTTAGCGTAACGATGGCAAAAATCAAACGTGTTTAGCCCAAAACTCAGCCACGCCAACTCCGCGCAAGATGGAAGTTGGGCTATTGTTTATAAGCCTAGAAGCTAATATCGTGAAAATGCTATGTACATATTTTCACCGATTTATTGATTAGTAGGGCAATATTGTACTACTTGCTGGCTGCAACATAGTGTGCTGTAAGCCGGTGGTAACGTATATCAGCGATTCCTCATAGAGGTCATCAAGTCACGATAGTGGGTATGAAATAAGCATACCTAATTATGATTACAATGTTTTAGTTACATACATTGTGTAAATGTTCTATAGAACATGCGATACTAATTTTATTAATATTTAAAACCTTTTTGTATTAAAAAAATATTTTATTCACACCTCGATAGATACGTGATACAAAAGCATTACGATGGTCTGCCTTAAAGATAAAGATAATTTTATTTGTTAAAACATGCGTTATACATACATGCAAATTAAGCATGCAGGATGACACAATATGAATATTTTGTACGTACGGTCGAACAAGCTATTTGGTTTACAGTTTAACCAACAAATTACAATGTAAAATGTAAACCAAATAGCTTGTTCGACCGTACATGTTTCACCCGTAAGGCGTACAAATTTATAAAATTTACAAAATAAATAACTCGTCTTGTTACTGGCATACTGATTTTATACCTTTTATAGGGTAATGGAACTGTGAGGTCTAAAATTAGTAAAAAAATTAAATTAGAGACAGTTCTGCCTGAACAGAAGTATTTCATTCACCTGCCTATTGGGCTACCGTGCTGGTATCCATTCCCACTTAAAAGTCACAAAAATGATGTGTTAATACTCACACTATTAGAAGCACTCCTTGTCGGTCGGTGGTAGCGCACTTTCTTGAGGTAGACGGTGTAGATGGCGCCGTCGACGCGCTCCTCGCCCCACAACCGCCATGTCGGCTGCTGGAACACACCACGAACAGGTCAACATAATAGTTCAACACCAACATTTACTTACTTTCAATATACACAAAATACAACACAGTTTTGAGCATCCTACATCATCATGGTGGTTCAAGATAGCAAGATAACTAATTCCACTAATATTGTCTGCTTCGGCGAAGGTATCTACCGACACAAGTGATGAGTGCATAAAGTTCTTCAGAACCCAGTATTTACAGGTAGAAGACATTATTTGTTTATCACGTCAAATGCATAGAACACGTATTAAACTTATGCGTAGGTACACACTTACAGCTTCAAGTTATACCTAGCTAGTTTGGTCATGTACGTATGGGTGCATTACAACAACGTGTTCCGCTGTAAAGATAAGGCATGTTGTCATAATAGTGTTGTTGTCTGTAGGTTAGGTATGTGATGTTGGTAACAGCGAGTGCTTACAAAATCATCGTCTGGGTTGCGAGCGAACAGCGCGGGCTCGGCCTTACTGACGCCGCAGATCCTCCACATGGCCCATGTCCGCGACGTCACGCGACGTCACCCCAGCTGAGCGCCTCCCGCATCACGCTTCACTTTCACTATCTACTGCACTGTGCACACCGCGCCGCTACAATACGTCCACATGCAAATCCAGTAATCCAGTAATTGGATCTATCAGCGGCGAGAGGCGCGCGAGTATGCGCGCCGCGCGGACGTGCGTGACGCGGAGAAATCGAAGCACACCGGCACACTTGTCCACCTCGGCAACACTCGGCATCCGGCTCCAGAGCCGAGCTACGGAACTTTTAATCGATTCACGCAGTTAAGCTCCACTGTCACCTCTTAATCACTGGCATCACTCGTTAAATGATCCGAAACGAACTCTCCCTCCATAACAACAAGTTTTCTACTATTAAGTACAGCGTTACAGTCTAATAAACTGTGTAATTAGCGTCACATTTTACTACGTTGATATTACGAAATCGTGAATTTGCATATTACATGGACAACGCATAACTAACAAAATCTATAAAAAACTTTCACACATTTAATATTGAGAATGTTACCTCCTGCCTTCTACTGGATTTTGAAAATGAATTACGTAACAGTACGATACACGTAACAACCACAATCAATTATAGAAATAATAATAAAAAGTTAGCAAAATATGAAATGTATGAGAAGCGCTGGCGCTGCAGCGCGGGCGCACGACGACTGCTCTCTTCGTGGAGAGATCGCGTGAAAAACTCCGATAGAGCACGTCAGTGACGCGTCCACACCGCCGCGCCAGCGCCCCTGTACCAGGTGTTAGGTGTTAGTGGCTTCATAACACGGCAACACGTGCCGACACATATGTGTGAGTCGAATCAAACAAGCTTAAATATACGCAACATGACCTCTTGTTATTATGATCCCATTAGCACAAACATGTATACCCGCGCATCCAATAGGTTTATCTACTAATACCTTTCAGCACCCAATTGTTCATTAAATTTTCCAGTACAACTGGTGGACAAACTGGATTGAAAAAAATAATACCGTATTCTGCGTACCTACTATAAGTTTCAACTATCACAGACTTACCCGGATTTGCGGTCTCATCAGCAATAGATTTCACCGCAGATAAGGTTAATGTTTACTGAAATTGCGTATCGACCGTTTTCTCTAAGGTTATACATTGCATTACATTCGCACTGTAAAGTTTCAGCCTTTTCTACTTAGAGAAAAGGCTGTAGAACGTTAGTCTGTGGTTGAAGTAGTCAAATAACGCAATTTCTTAAGCTTCCGAAATTTACGACACATCCCGACATATCCCGACAACGAATTATAGAAATTCATACACTAACCTACCACGAACCGCTGAACTGAACCTTCCAGAATAAGTGCCCACATGTATTTGTAGACTTTTTGTCCCAGGCGAACAAGCAGAATAGTATACATATATAGGTACATATTTTGGAATATTGATTATCATTGTACCAAGAGTGTGAAGTTGCTATTCAATTGACGGCAAGAACTATTCTTACATGTCTTACAATACATATCTCATAGTAGCGCTTATGTTCGAGATTTCAGATTCTATATAAAACATATTGACATTTGGCCTTGGAACATCTAAATTAGATCCTGAATACTATAACCTGGCCACAAAATATTACCTATTTCAGGAATAAAATGCGATTTGGAACGATTTCCCATTTCTATATTGTGTAGGCAAGCATTTTCTCATCCATTAGGAAAATAACAACGATATTGTCTAAGTAATGTGTCCAAGTATCAAAACATTATACTTTGTATATTTTTCCGCTAAGCAATTCTGACTAGTTTGATGCCGCCGCCTAATTCTTAAATCAACATTTACCAATCGATAACATCTCTTAAAAGTAAACTGTTTACGGGCAAACATAAGCGTTTTTGTAGAAAAGTAAATAATGTTTATCGCAAGTATTGGTCGAAATGAGTTGTGAGTCGTGAAGCGATATGCTCGCGCGCACCCAATGAAGCGATTAATAACTTGCCTGCTCAACTACGAAGTTGTTGCGATCATTGAAAATTGAAATGAACACCTACAACACATTATGTTGTACATATACACATATCACTTTTTGTGAGATATGTAGGTAAGTAGAGTCATAGAGAAGACTTCGAACGTAAAAGTAGTTTTTCTGGTGTGTTACTTAGCAATAAAATGTTAAAAAAATTCAACGTCCAAATTTGCACTACTCCAGCTTAACATTAACTACCCTTAATCGTCCATGGGGAGCCGAGCTTCACAAACACGCGAAGGTTCGATGAGCTCCACTTATGCTAACTAAGCACTACGTAGGGTCAGCTACACCGGCTAGCCAAAAAATATTGTGTAATTTTGTCTAAAGTTAGAGATAACAGTCATATAAACCTCAGTTCCAGTAGTGAGGAAAATTAGCAGGTGAGATAGGCACTTACGACTGAAATACAATTCCAAAACATAGCAACAAGATAAGTACAAATTGTGCGGTTTTACGAGAGTTGACAACGCGCCAGCAGACCAACCGGCGCCGGCTAACCTCTCATGACCTCTCTTTCCTAAGGGTTCTTACAGACGAGCGGCACGTTGCCAACTACAGCCGTCGCCACCTTTCGACGGCTGCCGTCGACGCTTGCAGTTGTGGCGTCGGCGGCTGCCGTTGGCGCGTCGACGGCAGCCGTCGACACACTTTTACGCGGCATGCCACAACTGCAAGCGTCGACGGCAGTCGTCGACGCTTCGGCGGCTGCCGCCCGGCGCGTCGACGGCAGCCGTCGACAGGTGGCGACGGCTGCAGTTTATCTGCCGTTGGCAACGTGCCGCTCGTCTGTAAGAACCCTAATGTAACAATATACTACGAACCTACTCATATTTTTGATGGTTATCTCCTGAATAAACAATTTTCCTAGACGGTTATCCTTTTACAGACGATCTCTTTTCGTCCCGACGCACTAAATTAAATTGAGTCTCCGTGATATTGGTAAGGAAAATCTTATTGAAATTCAGTGATGGCAAAATTACAAACATGATATTGATCGCGCAGATTCTGCCGGTCTTTTGAATCGTTGTTTAAATAACAATTGAAGTTCGGATAAACGAACACACGAGCACGTGTTTATTAATCAATTCTTTGTAGAACGTTCTAGCGATCGATGAGAGCAACAAGGCTCAATTGATTTCGTAGATTGCTGTCCCACGCATTTAACCATCTGGAGCCCTTCACAAATGCGAAATCGCTTGAAAAATCTCTCACGGCTAAACATTGGACCCTTCTAACAAAACCTTTTAAGAATACGACAAAGAATTTGGGCCTCAAGCCGATTTACGTCAATTCAATCCGATTGTTATTTCTACTCTACAGACTTACGAAACCCTAGAAAATAAAATCTTTCACATGTCAAAACAAACGGATTTCATCGAAATTAATATTCAAGGTAAAAGTGTAATTGCAAAGTTAAAATTACAGTGAAGAACCAGCACGCTATCCACTGCGGGGTGTCAAGGCATAGTTTACTGCGCAGTCATTGTGATGAATAGTCGGCATCCGATGTATCTATACTACGACGAATGTTGTAATTATTGTGAATCGTATATATAGGAATATAGGTCGCGGGGTAAACGTCGATTTTATTCTAGTTTAACCTGTAGTAGAGTTGTTAGAAAGCTAGCGGTAAGTGCGAATATCGATCGAACATGCAATTTACAGCAAGGTAGACTATATGTATAGCAGGTGATTCAAGTCGGGTGACTTCCTTCCCACCCCGTGTGCCTCCCCAGTCCCTAGCACCTTGCTAGCCCAATTACCGCCAACTGTCAGCCTGCGCAGTCATACTGAAATAATTGGCCTTATCGAAATGAATATTGGAATTTTCTCGTCAGGGAATAAAATGCCTACTGTAGTAAATAGTAACCTCGCAAGTATGTACATTTAATAACTTCGTAGAGGATTAGGTCAGAGGTCTTGACTGACAGCCAGACAGTGTTCTTATTGGACTTTCTATTTTGCGTGCCTCCATAATCCGTTGTATTATTATAGTTTCAAATTACTTAACAAACTGTCTTTTTAAATAATCAAATTAATTTACGCTTAAAACTAAAATGTTTGCTACGAGTTTCGTAGACCTGCTACGAAAAATATACTTTCTCACAGCATACGAACAAAATCAATATTTCTGAGAACAACGAAGCGACTGTCGATTATCTCATAACATTGGCATCTCTCACTCACCTGTATCAGTTTGATAAGATTATTGACCTCGAGAAAGTATCCAATAACAAGCTGAAGATGTATCTCGCTACGTTTATGACTTAGGTTGTTATGTGAACGCAATAAAACGTGAAGAGGCTGGGATGGTAATAGGCGTCGGAGTCTGAAATAGACGGCAGTTGGAGCGGACAGCGGGCGAGTGGTGCTCCCTAAACTGTGACGCACTCCCACTGACACCCACTGTCCCACACCATAGCCTATACAGTGTGTTTGGCTACCGGTTACTCTTAGCTCCGGAATGTTGCATTGCATATGTTTTTGTGTTAAATGAGAAGTTTTTGAGTCAACCTACAAAATGAAATCAAAATATTGACTCAACAGTAATTATTTTAAGATGTATAGCCATTTGAGCACATCCCCGTCCCAGCGCATAGGCTCCGTAATGTTGCAGGTAAGGTGTAAAAAGAATACGTTATTTTTATGTAAAATTTCGTAATTTCTTATTTTTTAGAGTCATTATGCTAATTTTTTTAAGAAAAAATATTTAATAATTGATAGCCGCGTCGTTTACCCTTTTTTTTCGGATGGGAAATCATCAAATGACTTCTGACCGCTCTGGGCAGAGCAGGAGGGAGTGTCAGACTTTTACCGACTAAAACCCATCCATGTTCCTTCATCGCCCTTTGTGTTCCGGGGCCACGGTATCTCTTTCGAACAGTCCCGCAACCACGGCAGGCATCGGTCCTTGCGGACCCCTTCCTATTGCTGACTCTCTTTGAGGCGCACGTGGAACACGAACGCGCCGTCGACACATAATTTGATAGCCTAGTCGTTTACCCTTGCAATAAGATCATTTCCACGTCTCTAGGTCCCTTACATTTAAAGATATTAGCATCATTGAACATACGATAGATCAGCCGATTAGAAAAACAAAATGGCTGCCATTCGCGGGGTGTGGGGTTCGGAGTATTTATAAACATGTATTTGTCGATAGAAATGAGTAAATAATCCCTTAAATCAACTTAAAAGAATCGGTAGCCGGTAGCCAAACACACTGTATAATGAAGTGACGTTTACAAACCCATGCACATACGATCGACAACCCACACTGAGATAATTTTACACATTTATGAATATCGATTCATTGCTGTGGTTACGGATACTAATTGAACACTTATGAACGTGTCAATAAATGTTGAACGTTACTTATCTTGGTAGCCTTTTCCTGACTATGTTGGATGAAATTCTGGTATTTTTCAAATGGAACGACTGTCAATCTGACCCCCGAACGTTATTATAGGTAAATCCCGTAAGGTTTTGGTATCGTATCTATAAAAAAAATTCGTCGAGTGAAAGGCCATTATGCTACTAATACATTTACTTATCAAATAGTTCAAGAGCTCATTCGCACCGTCCTCCCACGCAGACGTACGACACTTTGACACGTTCGCGCCCTCTCGCCACCTTTCAATAAACCCAAAGAGTGCACTCACTCTGATTCACAGACCCTACATAGCAACTGTAGCGACTGCTCTTTGGCTTGATCAACGTTGCTTCCTATTATTTTTCTTTAAAATTTTGACAACGTCAGACTTTGCTCAAAATGTAAATAAACTGACCTCAAACTTTAATATTAATAACTTTAATCGATCGTCCATGTACCTAGGAAATACAAGTAGGTAGCCAAAAGGCAATGTTCTACTTATAACTTGAGCTTCTTAAAAAACATTGAACCGTGTCTTCGGGCAAAAAGTGGTCGTTGCTTATTAGAAAACTGTTGTTAAACAAAGGACAGCGGTGAAGTCGGAGGGCATTGTGCGACGCGGGGCAGCCGCGTGGCGTGACGGACGCGCTTGGCCGACGGCGCGCCCTGGCCGCGACTGATGCTACCCGGAACAAACACCCACCACTATTGGGCAAAGCGGTGCCATCGTTGGTTGGCAACCTTATGCAAACTACAAATACATACATCGCACATAACTTTCGAACTTGGCACCGAGTACCCGACGTTACATGACTATTTATTTGAATGCCGCAAGAAACATCCCTCTGCGATCTGCAAGCAAAAGCTGACACCGATGTAAAGAAATGTCGGTCATTCCTTTTGCGTAGTACGCCACGGCTTTAGAGAGGCGGCTCATAAAGGCGAGTACTCGCACCATTCCTTATTTGAAAAACAACACCGCACACATTTTCTTACTTTCCACGCTCGTCTTGACGTAAACACCACAGTTAAAATACTAAGCAGTAAGAAGCCACTACTTTTATGGTGAAATCTTATAAGAAACATTTCAAGCACGTACTTTAAACTCTCTACGGTTATGTCAATTTTATTCAAATAACATAAAAGAATATTTATACATATAATTGAATCTCGAAAACTAAGCAAGTACATACTCACTGCTCAGCCGTCCTGAACGTAATGATGTAACCTTGATCGTGTATGAATGGTAATCATAATCACACTAGCCATGCATGAGGACTCAACCTTTTTATAATCGCGCGTCCATCACAATCAGAATACAAATACACAGTACTTTACGATTTAATTGTACAATTATCGCGGTTGTTAGCTAATTTCAAAACTGTGACTCGCTTTAAAATGGAGAACATTAACGATCAAAAGACTCATGGCAAAAGTAAGCAAGTCTCGAGTTCGTCGGCACCTCTGCAATCGATACGTATCGAGCATCGGACGGAATAGTCACGGTGACAACGACCTCAGACACTGGGTGACCCACTGCTTACAATAGCACACAGAGATTAGCAACCGACTAATTAACTTAACAACTTGTTGAAATTTACGTGGATACATACAGAACGTAACGTTGATAATGAAACTAAGAGTAAGATCACAGACGGTCAGCCAGAGATCGCAAGCGGCCGTCAATCCGAAGGATTTTGAAGAAAATTCCTAATCCATTTCAAGAAATTAGCTGTTGACATCGTGAGTAACGCAATGATTGTTGTTATATTGTCAACATGAACAACTGCCATTGTATTTGCTGGCAAGTATGTGTTACGCGATTACCCCGCTGTATCTTGGAAAAACTCGTCAAATTTAGCTCAGATTCTAAAAATGACACCACTAAAGGATAGGCCCACAAGCCAACAATAAACTGCTATATTGTTGTATACTCGTAACTTGTAAAAGTGACAATGGCACGCAATTAGAAGCCAGGTAGCTGTTAGTTGGAACAGAAGCATCCTCCATGCATGAAGCACCATGCTGACCTATTTTAATTTCTTGACTCTTGCCGCTGCCTCAGGAAATAGCACTCGGCATCCTGTTACGTAGATTACAACACGATAGGATTGTGAGGATATCCATCAGAATACAATTAGGATTTATTGAAAATCTAATAATATAGAGATAAAGGGATATGGTAAACATGATAAGCAAATTTTCCGGGGAAATTCCTATGTAGGCCATTTCATTTCTTCGTAATCGCGTTACAGAAATGTGCCGTGTCAATATTTGATACAGTATATTTTGCAAATAATTCATAATGACGTGTTCAATCATAATGCTGTCATTACCGACCGTTGCTTGTCCACAATAATGTTTGGGATTTCAGCCGACTTGTTTACCAATCAAATATTTTATGCTTCGGAAATACGAGTATGTCCAACGGAGGATTTAGAAAACAGTTGTGTTACCTACATAATGTTAGATATATGGCTGTGAGACATCTTAGTATCCATGCACTTATTGGTAAAATGTAGGTACAGGAAGGATGGCTAAGATAATGTAGGATATTGACAAAATAAATAGCTTCGCCTGGTGACTAATGTTGACACGAACAACCAACTTAACTCCCCTATGTTACCAACAACAGAGTAGTTAAGGTTTACTTATTTCATTAGTTACAACCCAGTTTTGATATGAATATGATTCAAAGAAAGGCAATGTTGATAAAAAATATGGAGTTTTTATTGTTATTATAACTTTTCCACAAAATTCTACGAAGTGGTAGAATGACTTGGTACAGTGTGTAACTATTATAACGCGATCACCATTGTACGTCCACCACAAACGATTCGTCACTTACGAAGTTATGATTCATACGAATTCGCAGCTGAACTACTTGTGCTACAAACAAGTCAGTCACAATGCTCTTGTTCAGACAATTATCGCCTCACTAAACAAATACAAGAAACTTCAAGATTTGGAACCTACAGGTTACTACATTGAAACGCGTGCGGCAAAGATTTTAGCTAAAATATGTAGAAATCGAGGGGGCCGCGCGGCGAAGTGGCTTGGCCAAAATAATTCATACCTTAAAATAAGATCACTTATGTTTTATTCAAATGTTTCAAGTTCACAAAGTGATAAAGGTGCTTTCATCTCAAGAACGTCCTTCAAGTCGCTTCATTTGTCCCCGAGGCCTACCCCATGCCCTATTTCGGCTCACGTCCTGATTCTTCATTTATAATAACAGATTATTGCCCCCTACGACCAGGTAGATGTAATGTGCCTACTAACTTTTTTCAGAAATACGCATATAAATGACATTTCCAGCAAGACTTGCAGGCTTATAGCCAGAGAAATAAAATAACTGGAATTTAACTAAATAATAAATATATATAGTAATTCTTCGTCTAAGTCAGTACAAATAACGTTTATTGTAAGGTACTTGCTTTACCTACATTTAAGTAAAGAGAGGTTTTAGATTTAAAAAGAGTTATAAAATTCCTACTTAATAACGTTAATGAAACTGACGGCCTGTTAATAGAAACATTCCATGCACGTTCGCATGTACGTACCATGCAAAACGCTTTTAATATGTAGCTGTAGGATAGGCTTTTAGGTAGATAGAGCTTTTCAGGTAGTAAATATTTACCAAATAGCTGATTGCTTGTATCCAGGGCCCGCATAGCAGCCTGCCGCATTCTCGAGCGCAAACCGTGTGCATTCCTATGCGCGTGCGCCGCCTTACGCTCACATAACTCAAGCCTTGACCTGCATTGCTAACGAAGCCTGCAGACGTACCCGATAAGACGATTCACTGACACCGATTGCAGAATTAACACTTTTAAACACTGTTGCTATTGCATTCTTTTGTAGTTAATACAGATGCTAACTGCGAAATAATTATGACACAGAATGAAAATATCACAAAAAATCTTAAAAAACTAATCGTAATCACTGGTTTTCGACCGACTTCCCAAGGAAGTAAGTATTTACTGAAAAGCGTTCAGATTCGTAATAGCATGAATCAAGAATCTAAACACCAATGACGTCAGTACATGGTAACGCATACAAAATCAATAAATCATCTGTCTACACATTCTACTCAGCAAAACCGGCCTAGCTCATTGAATCTTAGCGTAAACTTATAATAACATGTCAATTTTCCGCTTTTCGTTTTTGGATATTATAACAATGATGGGTTTTCTGGATTTACTTAACTTCGTGAACGCGAAGGACTAAGATTAAGCAGACGATACACACAATGCATAGGTGCCTATACATATTGAATGGTACATTGCGTTGATATGATTCATTCACAGATATGTGCAAAAAGACAACTCTTTTTTAGAACGTTGTAGGTAGTGATGTAGTATAAGGCTATCAAATAAACAAAATAATCAATCTGCTCACTTGAACCCCAGACTCCTAAATATATTATATGAATATTGTTTCATCATCATCTATAAGTCGCTAGTTGTAAACACTTACAAATTGCAGATAATGACTGGAAATAACTGGTTAATTTCGACAAAGTCATGACTAAAAAAACATCAGATAACTACTTATAGGAAAACTTTGGTTGATAACAAAAGAGAAGATCATTGCCTTGGTTTATAAACGCACTATTCTATTGCCCAGAGAATTTAAATTATTTCCATTTAGGTAACGGTTTTAAATGCCTAAATGTATTATTTTTTTCCATCACCACGGTGTACGTATTACATTTACATATTTATATTGGTACAATGAATGAGTCAACGAACGGTCGAAGATCGTTGTTTTGTCATGCAAATAACATGGAAACCATTGATTCATCCACTAAGATGATTGTAACAAATATCAATATCCGGTGTGTAATACATATACCTATATCCTGAGGTATTATCCTTGTGACATATCAATAAAACGAAAAGTCTACATGAAGCTGATTTAGAAGGAGTGACTCGTGTTCTCAGTATTTGAATCCTGCGGTGCATCACTTATTTTGCATTTTGTTATTTGATCAAATAAATATCCGACTTCAACCGAACTCGTAATATTTATTACTACCGCACTATCTGAATAAACAATTCATAAACAGATAACAGAATCTGCAATTAAAAACTCTAAGTCAGATGATTAGCAATTGAAAATACTGAAGATGAAAATATTAATCAACTTGATACATCTGTTTTCAGGAATACCAAAGTGATTATTAGCCATGTTCTAGTGAATGTGTGTAGCATGTCATGGGGCCCATGCATGAATGTACCTGAACATGAAGTCCTTGAGCAAAACTTACTTTGACATACCACCGCGTTTGTGACTTTCGGTGCCTGGTCCGACGTCGCTCGCAGCTTCGCTCAGCGCGCGCCGGCGAGCGCAGCGCGTGGCACTGCGCCGCCAGCGCTTTGGTGCGCTCGGCCAGCGAGTGGCGCAGCTCGCCCCCCACGCCCCCCACACACCCCCGCACCAGCATCTCAACCGACCTCCACTTGCTCCACCGATATACTGGCGTCATCTAAGATATCACTCATCGCGACTCCTTCACACTACTCCGCCAGATTGTGCTGCAGCGGTGCCTAACAAAAAGATAGTGCTTATATTGAAAACTCTGGATTTATCAATTCAAACCCATTTCAACTAAACGGTTATGTAATTAATGCCAAGATAAGATGTCAACTGTGTAGTCATCAATATTTACTGAGATAATATGAAAACTTCCGCTCTTACAATTAGTTTCTATAGCTAAAAATAAATTGATCGTAACTGTATTAGATTAGATGAACGAGACGAAGTATCAAGGTCTAGGTCGGAAGATAAGGTCGCGCAAGCAACAAGCTATGTATCATTTGATAGGAGTAAACTGAGCGCATTCTGCCGGGCCAGGCCGGGCGACGACTTGTGATCACAAACATGTGTCATTGTGTATTTTCATTGAATGATTAAAATCCCGTTTCAAGCGGGGATAAACAAATTGTACTCGTTACAAAGACGTAAAGTAACAAAAAGATAAACTCTGCAATAATGTCCTGTTTATCAGTTCTTTGTAAACCGGAATGATTCATGTTCTCTGTAAGCTAAACAAACAAAACTAAGTACAACCGATTAAATGGTTTAAATGATCTGTTATTGTGGGAAAGGTGTGACTTGGACGCTCGGAGACAGATATAGGACATTGTTCTTTGTGAACATCGTGATTGTCCCGCCCGCGCCGACATCCACTTGTTCGTGTTGAGACCGATTTTCGTATGCACTGTTACATAACAGTGTGCGTATGTTCAATTACTTGGTTACTACACGCAATTACTGAAAATACTTAATACAAGATTTATTCAAAAGTCATCTTGATTGATTTTTCTGAAAATAGCTTTCATAATATTTTCTTTGCTGCAATGCGAGTTGACGAGTTACTTATTACATAAAACTTCCCTGCAGTTATTTCACTTTACCTTCACGCTGACTGACTGTACTGTATGTATCTTTATCATACATACTCGTAACTGTAATTTATTGTACCACAACCTATGAAAATCGATAGACTTGTTACAGTCGGTAGGAATAAGATAAAGCCTGATAACGGCACTAAGTATGTATGTACATTTGTTCAAGATATCAATAAATTCTTCTCCTTGTGATAATATGATTTGATTCATCATCATCCCTATTAAATCATGCCTATTAATGTTCCCACTGCTGGGACACAGGCCTCCTCTCTATGAGAGGGAATGGGCTATAATCCACCCACCCAGTGCGGATTGGTAGATGTCACATGTCTTCGAATTTTTGGTTCTAGGACATGCCGGTTTCCTCACGATGTTTTCCTTCACCGTTTTGAGAGCAGTGGTGATGAAATAAATTACACAAAGTAATGCGCCTGTCTGGGTTCGAACCCCTGGCCACCACTGGGCCACCGCTGCTCTATTTGGTTGTATTGTAACTGTTAAAATCAATTTATTTCTAAATAATCCAACTATGTGCAACCGAGGACTTGAAAACTCGTCTTGGACTTGGAATTGATGAGCCACTTGGCACTGTTCGTATATTAGCCGTGTAATACAAATTGGGTTTAGTCGGTAATATTCGTACTCGTGAATGTATAAAAGTGCAAAATTGGAAAGTAGTGAAAGTGGCTTATCGATTAAGTCCTCGACTCTACATACAGCGCATAAACAACGTCATCACGAAGTTGTCAACGCAGCATCCTGTACATCAAACTAAGAAACTTTACGAAAAAATTATTGCTGGGAAACGACTTTTTTTTTGGCGTGAAAAATTATGTTTTGTGGTGTAACTCACTGTAACGCACTCAAAACATTGTGCTGATGGATGGATTAAATAGTATGGGTGTCGTGGAGGTGTTTAAAGTAAAAATCTTAAATTAAAAATTTGTATTTAAAAAAAAGTTGGCAAAAAGTTGGAACTTTGACCCCCAATATCTCCGTAAAAAAAAAAGTTGTCAAAAAGTTGGAACTTTGAACGCCAATATCTCCGTAAAAAAAAAAGTTGTCAAAAAGTTGGAACTTTAACCCCCAATATTTCCGTAACTAGAAGGTTCCCAGGTATGGAGTAGAACAAAAAAATATCACAATGACTGGGAGAACAAGTGCCTTTCGGCTTCGTTAAGAGGTTTTTTTCACCCTAAATTTAGTAAACCCGGGATCAAGTTTAAAACAATAGCTTCTCTGGAATATTAACCATTTTCCAGAAAAACAAAATCCTCTAACTAAACGCCGTTAATCTCGATGAGCTTTGCTAGTCGAGTTTCCACAGGAACCATTCAATTACCCAGAATCGACTTTCCATAAATAGAAATGGTAAAAGGTCAGCAGACTTTCATTTAAGTGGAATATTGTGGAAACATTAATGCAATAAGGCATCCATGTAAATATATTTATGCATTTGTAGAGGGTAGGCGTTGACAACGCGTAGACTCTGCGTAGGCCTAGCGTAGACGCTTCGTAACCGCTTTAGTTTGGATACTATGACAGGCTTTGTAGGTTTAATTTATTTTGTATATTTTTTATTGCCCAATCATTTCCGTTCTTTGCTGATAGTGCAAGGCGCGAAAACATTGCAGAGTAAAAGTATTATATTTTGCATTATATTTTTATTGTATAAACACGATCTGTTCTGAATAGCTAGAAACCAGATTGCCAGTTGAGTAGCATCGCCGTAGTACACATGTCTGTAGAGTAGGTCGATATCTGACGAGGAAATTGGATAATTGAGGAAGGGAGCGGCCGCCGCCGAGAACTAGGTACACTCGATATGTTAACGTCTTTTTACTATGGAAATCACGTGTTGCACAATAACATCGCTGCTACTTTGGATTTTTTTTAAAGCCGGATACAGTTGCAACAAGTTTAAATGACTTGTTCACTGCTAGGACCACGGATAAGAAAAAACAAGTTCATTAGCTGGTTTTCTCTATTCCGTGACTAGGACGTCTCTTGTGTATTATATCCTTGATAGTCTATAAAACGCCAAGACTGGCCAGCCAGAGTACCTACTTTAAAATACTAATTATCCTTTTAACCTAAATGGTGATTTCAACATGAATAAATGCGATAAATTGCGACAGAACTAGTGGTTCGCGGCTGAACGTATTCTGATGAAATGTGGAGAACTCCTTACCCAGTGTGAGTGTATTTTAAGATGTCTCGCTCGTAAACTAGCGCTAATTAATTGCTTCTAAGCTTGAAACATTTCTTATAATCTTATTATGTTTATCAAAGATAAAGCGGACTTAAATAATTATTAAGTAATGGCATGAATCTAATTACAATTTACTGAGGATGTTAGTCATTTCAGATAAAATTAAAAAGAGATTTTTTTTTTTAATCAAGCAGCCTAGTAACCAATTTTTCTTCAAAAGTTAAGCATCCAACATTAAAGCATAATGTGTAATAACTTTTTAAACGACCAGTGAGCACAAGCCGTGCCTACGCCAGGTGGTATTACATATTTAGTTAATGCCCCGAAATTTCGCCCTTAAAGCTTGTGAATACGAAGTACCGAATTCGAGTGGATACGACAGGTGGGCGACAACGGTCGTCAGGTGCACATCGTGCATCGTACAAAAAACCGAAAAGGTTTTTAAAATCCTACCTGGCTTCCATACGTCCCTCACTAATTTATTCATCTGCTCATAAGAATCGCGATATTTTTGCCTGATACGCTTTATCTAGACAGTATGCTAGCTTATTATCAGTGAATGAAGGAATTACGTTACAGCCTTAGAGCGAACTAGACCACTGAACGCTATGTTTATGTATTTTAATGGGTTTAGGTTTAGTATTTAACTATTATATTGTTTTCCTAGCCGGCCTGCGTTTTTTGATTATTTACTTGAATAAGTACACAAAAACTTATAAATAAGTAATACATACAAGTTTAGTACCACATTATTCAGCAGCAACAGCATGTGCATTTATTTAAAATATGGCAGGTACACTACAGGCTTTGTGATAGAGTGGTCATAAGTTTGGAAACTGGATTTCAAACTTATTATTATGATATTCCGGACCTGAGATTTTAATAATAATTTTCCAGTCGATATGATCAATGTATTTTTTACTACAATGCAGGTTGAACAGGAAATACATATAAAGTCAAACGTAACAATCAATTCCGTATGTGCCCTTTTGGTCTACATTGTCTACAAGTCAATTTATGAAACATGGTTTTAGGTGTACATACATATATATGACAATGTATAATTATAAGAAAAGAATACACTTAATTAGCTGCTTATTTAGTATCATGTGTATTCTTTTGGTATCATAGTAATTAATAAAAACATTGAGACATAAATACGCGCAAAAAGTGTCATCAACCGTATTAACCTCTCATAATGAGTTATATCGTATTTATGACTATGCTACTATATTAAATTATGGGTACGCACATGAATCTTTGTTAGTCATACCCAGACGAATGAACATCTTTGTACCTCCTCAGGACTCATGGCAACATTGAGTGGTGGTGCGAAACTCTCAGCTGATGAGACAACTTTAGTTGACATAAAACAACCACTTGAGGTTGAATTACTATAAACCAAGGCCTCTTAACTCTTGGCATTAACTACATACCCGATAACCAACTAATTGGTATAGCAACTAATTACCATGCAAATTACACTTGAACTCAAAACACGTTTATAAAGACAAAAATGTAATCTCACTGTTCACAATCACATAAATCTTGAGCACATAAGAGAAATAAACAAAAAACTATTTAAACTTCATTAAAAACTTTTGGGTTCACTGAGAGACACTTCACTAAAAGTATTAAATCGAGATTTTTCGGAAATGTTTGGTGTCACTGAATGTAAAGTAAAGCGTAGAACGTTGACAAGTATGGCCTTCCGCACTCGACGCGGGGCGCGCGTCGTCTGAGCCGCGACGCGCGACGAGCCGTATCGCGCGACACCGAGGACTGACGCGGCTAGGAAACCACGCATGTGCAGGATTCTCTCGGGTTTTCCGACAACACGGTACAATCATGACGTAGCGAAGAGCTACGTCATAAAAAAGATAAAGGTATACATTTCCCTATAGTATTCGACCTCAGTAAAAAACTGCAAATGATTGCATTGCAATTCAGATATACCTAATAGGCATTACTAACTCTACACGCCCTAACTCTACAAGGTCTACACAAACTCTACCACCATTTTTTTATTATTTTTTTCGTATGGGAAATCATCAAATAACTCCTCCCGCTCTGGGCGGAGCAGGAGGCAGTGTCAGACTTTTACTGACTAAAACCCATCCATGTTCCTTCATCGCCCTTTGTGTTCCGGGGCCACGGTATCTCTTTCGAACAGTCCCGCAGCCCCTGCGCTACATTCACACGGGCGTAAGGGAAACATTTATCCACTGTTCTACTTTTCTGTTATACAATAGTTCTTGTAGCAACGAAACGGCCAAGCCATATATTTTGACTATAAGGTGTAGAGTTTGTGAAGTTAGACCTAGTAGAGTTAGGGCGTGTAGAGTTAAAAGCTTGGCTCTACATGAGATCTGATTGATGATCTACAAATGATGAACTTTTTGACAGTGCGAGTCATATGGTCTCGTCTTGAAATCATTTTACATGAAAATGTTTTTGGTGGGATTACTAATTTACTGGAATTTAATGACTGATTCAAAGTAACTGTAAATTAACTTCGAGTTTAGGTCCAAAGCGTTATTCAGAAAAACGGCGGTTTTGCTTTTGGATGAGGGTAAAACATAACACAGTGTCGTCATGGGTGGAATCGAAAGTTTTCCAAATTGCCATTACATTACTGCAAAAATCTACTGACTTATCTAAGGATCCTCTAATATATATCGTGAATCTTCTAAACAGCTGAGCCACACACAAGATAACAAACATATTTTTGGTGTTCCAGACCGTTCTGAGACCCTGGTAGCGTTCTGAGACCTGTAATTTATTAATTTAGACAACAAATGATGTCGGTTCGCAGTATTTTTTTGTCTTGATTAATGATTAATTAAATGTACGTTAGAATGTAAGAATAGCTTAACATTTGGATGAAAGTATGCAAAGTTATTCTAGAACCTATCCTAGTTCGAGTTAGCTTAATATAAGAGACAGTGAGTCCATATATCTTAGCGAAGAATTGCGTGTCTTGCTTGTGGTGTCGTGTCAGTGATTATGCGGACACAATGTATGGACAACGACTTCGGTCAAAAACCGAAAGACTGATTCAGACTTCAAAACGCCTGTGCACGTTTCTGCTTTGAAGTTTCTTTTAGGGGACAGTTACACCCTTCTTAAATGACCACAGCATTCTAAAAATAAGAGCTAGACGTAAACTGTACTTGGCGACCCTACTTTTTGGAGCTATCAAGTCCTACTCCCCTTCTTATTTATACATTCAGTCAAAAAAGTATCGGGAATGGATGATTTGTTTATGGTTCCAAATTCAAATTCTTGTTTTTTTTGTAGTTGTTAGATTGGCACAACTGTTTTCCATTTTGGCGCGGAGTTTGAGTTGCATCTGTTATTTATATTAAATACAGTGCTGGTTTTAGTAATATCATATTTTATATATAGTGTGTATTGCGAATTTCATAATGGACAAAAATATCGAACAAAGAGTTTGTCTTAAATTTTGCATCGCCAATGGAATTTCGTGTTCGGAGTCACTGAAAATGTTACAGAAGGCTTACGGTGAATCGACTTTATCAAAAACTCGTGCTTATGAGTGGTTCAAAGCGTTCAAAAGATGTGATGGAAGATTTGCCTCGCTCTGGTAGGCCGTCAACGTCTGCAACTGAAGTTAACATCGCAAAAGTGAAGAAAATAGTGACTGAAAATCCCCATTCAACTCTGAGAGAGATAGCCGCCGAACTTTCTGTATCTCACGAGTCGATCCGTACCATTTTAACTAATCATTTGGGTATGAAACATGTTGCTGCTCGGCTAGTCCCAAAAGATCTGAATTTTCTCCAAAAACTCAATCGCATGAAAGTCGCTGAGGACATGCTAGAACGAGTCAGTTCGGACCCAACATTCATGAAACGCATTGTTACTGGTGACGAGACGTGGGTTTACGAGTTTGACATGCAAACTAGTCAACAAGCTTCGGAGTGGCGCCTTCCAACTGAACCGAAACCGAAAAAACCACGCCAAAGTCGATCAAAAGTCAAAGTCATGTTGACTGTTTTCTTTGACTATCGCGGTGTTGTGCACTCTGAATTCTTACCGGAAGGTCTAACGGTAAATAAAGAATATTATTTGAGCGTTATGCGGCGTTTAAGAGAGCAAATTCGACGAAAAAGGCCAGATTTCTGGAAAGAAAATTCTTGGATTTTGCACCACGACAATGCGCCTTCGCACAAGGCTATCATTGTGAACGAATTTTTGACCAAACACTCAACAAATACCATCCAGCAACCACCATATTCACCAGATATGGCTCCTGCTGACTTTTTTCTTTTTCCTAAACTCAAATTACCACTTCGTCGCACCCGTTTTCAATCGATAGAAGACATAAAGGAGAATTCGCGGCGAGAACTGAACTCAATTCCGGAAGCAGCGTTTAAAAAATGTTTTGATGAATGGATTATTCGTTGGCGCAAGTGTATCGTTTCTAAAGGAGCATACTTTGAAGGTTATAAAATAAATTTGGATGAATAACAGACATTTTGTGTATTATTGATCTTTTCCCGGTACTTTCTTGACAGAGTAGTACAATAATTGGCTGTCATAGATTAGTATGCACAAAATCGGTGGGGGAAGAAAATTATCTTTTATTTTTCTCATTTTTTTGTTTTTGTTTTAAAATATTAAGAGTAGTAAAATTTATTTTAATTGTTATTTGTACAAAACATTTTGCACTTTTGAATGTGTTTGTTTATGTTTTCGAGCGTATGGCACTCGTGGGCTGCAGCTGAAAATCAGCGTCAGGTGTGTGAATCTTGTGTAGCCATCTGGCATTATGCATTATTCTGGATTTTAGCATTATTAGTTCTGTTTGTTTATTTTGTACATTTTTTAAGGTGTTTTTGTTTTTAATGCCTAATAAACTCAATTTACTTTTCTTTCTTTCATAAGAATATAAACTCGAAACTGTTGCATTGTTAGTCATTTTCAATTACCTTCGATTTTTCCTAGATGAAAGTATGACAATCGCATGGTGCTATACGCGACGCTTTCTCAGTTCAGGAAGACAACTACGTAAGTCCATCTATGCCTAGTTGTGGCCAAGGCTTGTATAGTACTTTTCTCAAATAATGCGAGGAAATTAAAACTCTTGCGTTGAAGAGTTCATTTGTTTTTTTCCAATAAACCGCTTTCTATTTGTAAGCCAATTCGAAATTTAAATAAAACCTTTGTTATGTTACCTCCTTGGTTGCCATGTTTCAGAGTAAAAGATCGTTCCATTTTTAAATAACACGATAGATATGAGTTTACTATGTAATTTATTTGGAAGTTAAACACGACAGATATAGATTCTTTTCATACAACTTTTGCCGGGCGCTGGTCGCATGTCTGGACAGTACAACAATTTCGATTTATCTCGAAGAAGGTTGTCAAAATAATGCTCAAATTTCCAAGCATGTTTGAGAAAAAGTCATTTATTTCTTCACCATTGCTGTCAAAACGGTGAAGAAATATGCATGTCCCGGATCTGAAAATTCGAGGACTTTGTATCATTCGCCAACCCGCACTCAGGCCTCTGTCCCAGCCAGACCAAAAGTAGGAACATAATATGCTAAAGGCGAGTATGCTTATACTGTTCTCTCAAAATAAGATAGGTTATCAACTATTATCAAGCTGCGATGCGCAAGTCTTTTTAACCAACAACAGCCATTCGTGACTGCGTCAATTGAGTAAATACTTAAGTAATACTAAACGTATGGTGGGCCGGCCAATGACCATATACTGCGAGAATATAAGAAAAACAACATTCTGTCGGTGCCTGATGTTTTTCTTTTGAACATTTTGAACTTGACGCTCACTATGTGCAATGGCGGCCGACTATAGCCTTGCTTATACAATTTCGCATCTTGTGCATCGGATTGATCGGATTTATTTTGTCGATGAGGATGAGCGTCAGTGAACGCACTTGTATGATGACTGTACATGCAGGAAGCCATACAAAATGCATAAAATTCTCCGTTTGATAGGATCGGTCCGATGCAGAACATTGGACGCGAGTTTAATAAAAATAATCCTCGGTCCTCCTGACCGTTTTCAGTCTCAGACAATCACAGTAGATATTTGATATTTTAGTTCACAAATGTGAGCATAGACACAGGTATACAATTTCTTCCATCTCTCTGGGAGCGTCCGATGGGACGGCTTTCTGGCACATGACTAGCGAGAGATCAAGAGCCTGACCAACAGTGGTATGATACCGCAGCCTAATACGTTTGGCGTGAAAGGGCCTAAAATAATGCCAAAAATGGTCAACAAGCTGCTGCAAAACAGCAATAAAATAATCAGTTCATGACAAGTTCATTCTAATTACTCTAATTACTAGCTTTTGCCCGCGGCTTCACTCGCGTTAATTTAGAATTTGACAATTAATCTCTTAACACACTACTAAAGTTTCTATAAAATATAATTCAATTATGATTCGAAAGACACGTGGCACCATCTAATATCATTAGAACGTTATTGATATTTTATTTTCCACGGGAACGGTACTTTTTTCGGGATGAAAGGTACCCTATGTCCGTTTCTACAACGTATATGCAAAATTTCAGGATGATCGGTACAGTGGTTTAACACAAACAAACAAACTTACTTTCTGAATTATAATATTAATTAGGAAGTTAGAATAAGGAGTAAGTTATCACATAAAGATGAAACATTTCATAATCACAGCTCGGCATGTAAAAGATCTCAACGCGCGATAATAACAGACAAGGTATGGTTGCACAATTTACCATTGACTTATTATTTGTATCGTCGTTATTTCATGTGGCTGTAGTGGAGACCTAAACAGTAACAGAATATGCTAGGTTACAAAAATCTTTTCATGATTTTTAAACATAATTATAATACGTGTGGGTAATGTAGGTATCTTGGGGTCAGTTTCTGTTAAATAATTAAGTCTTCTTTTACATACACATCATAACAGCCTTTAATCTCCGAAGGGCATAGGATAGGTGTACCACATTTCACCATTCATGTTTCATCATCATCATTTCAGCCGAAAGACGTCCACTGCTGACATAGACCTCCCCCAAGTGTCGCCACATTGACCGGTCCCGTGCGACTCGCATCCAACGGATTCCAACAACCTCCACCAGGTCATCGGTCTACCTAGTGGGAGGCCTTCCAACGCAACGTGTTCCGGTTCGCGGTCGCCACTCCACAACTTTTCGGCTCCAACGGCCATCCGTTCTGCGAGCAATATGCCCTGCCCACTGCCACTTAAGTTTGGCAATTCTTCGGGCTACGTCGGTAACCTTGGCTCTTTTGCCTTTCCTTGAGTTTCGTAGCGCGATCAAATCAGAAATGAAGACATCCTCATTTCTGATTCGATCGCGCAAGGAAACTCCGAGCATAGCCCTCTCCATTGCCCTTTGAGTGACTTTAAGCCTTCTGATGAGGCCCATTGTGAGCGACCACGTTTCGGTCGCGTATGTAATCACTGGCAACATACACTGGTCATAGACTAGTATAGTTATTCATATTTAAGTACCATATAATATGTACGTAAACGCAGTCTTTGCGGCTGCTGCTGGGAAATTGCTGATCGAAAAACCCGAACTTTATCCGAGCTGGAAATCGATCCCAGCACCTCATGCTCAGCAGTCGCGCTTGCGGCCACTACACCTACGAGGCAGTTAATCTTCATTTAAACATACAAAAATAATAATGATAGTAACGCGAACAAGCTGTTACTTAAATTTCTATGGAACGCAATGTAACGTGAAAGTGTTAGTCGAAGGTCCGGGGCTCCGGCCGTTTCACTTTCTACGGAAAAATGCGATTGTCGAAATGTTTGCGCAACCTCGTCAACTATTCAAATTATAAAACAACTATCTTATCTTTAGCGTCTTTAGCATGAAATGCTACATTGGTGTTTTTTCAATCTTGATATTTTAATGAACACAGCTATGCCATTAATACGTAGGTAGGTACTGACGGATAGCGAAATTACCTGAGGTAATTTTGTAACTAAAGTGATTTCACAAAGGGGTTGTTTAGAGTTAAGCCTGTTAATTCTCGTAGGTTACTCCAACTGTTCTTACAGTTTACCGTCGTTGTTTTTTTAGGAGAATGTGTTCTTAGCCATAAAAGAGTTTTAGAGTTACGGTATAGAAATGTTTTAGATGAACCGTTGCTACCTATCTAATGGCCGTGTTGTCTAACTCTAGTCGACCATTAGGTGTAGCTTAGTGTAGCTCAATCTGGCATCACTTCGACAAGGTAACGCAACGCATATTACTTCAAGGCACTAGATCCATATCACGTTGTAATGTTTTAATAAAACTTCCTGAAATGTACTGATTAACAGCATTGCATCGTTGGCGAAACTACAACCGTTTACATCTTCGCAGAGTTGTAAGTCTGTCGGTGATTTATCTGGTGCATTTGTAAGGCTGAGTTTACCTAATCATTTGGAGACATTCCTCCATCTCCAAGTCTTTTCCATAATCGGATGACTAGATGGATAACAATGCGCCACCGTTATAGGTGGACATTCCAGCGATACATATTTGCGTTCCGACAGTAGAATTCTTTTCCGACGTATGTGTTTACCGATAGCGCTAACGGCAACCTTCAAGTTACGATTGGACAGGTTGCTTCTAGAAAAGCGTAGGTACCTACTTACATATTTTAACGTGTCATTGGTCAAAAGCGACTGTAGATGCCAATTTCTCGTTTCACCTTCCACACAACTCTATTTATCACAGAACAGAAGGAAATCTGAAAGTTAACAATGGTGCAGAAACTGGAGCAAGCGCGCGTGTGGCAAGCAACTGCCACCAGTCCCACGAACACTTTCAACATTTTGCGTTATTGCTAGAATAACAAAACAAATATCGCAATCAACATCTGTGCCGTACTTTTTAAGCAATTGAGAATGTATGACTTGAGTGTTCATGTTTTATAGGCAGTCAAGGTAACATTGAAGCTGTTCAAGTAGCCAAAACACCTATAGTGAAGAGTGTATAGCAAGATGCGATGGTAATGATGGCCAATCTAACTAGGTGACAAAATAATATCCTTTAGGTTTAAAATTTGATAATATTTAATATTGATATTTTCGAGTTGTAGCCAGCAAATCTTGCCATGGACAGCAAAATGTCAATAACCTCGCCGAAAAGTCGAGACCTACATGAGTACATGGATTCTATGTTGATCTCTACATTTCTGTGGGCGAGAAATAGCACCCACGCATTGAATCATCGCCCAACCAAATAATATCTCCAATTAAGACCGTATCGAACTGTCGTCCATGCAAACAGCAGCTAACATAATACTTTGCTACTGACTATTGGAATTTTTAGTTCTACTGGTTGTTGTTACTAGGTACCATGTTATGCACACAGATACATAAGTAGGTATGGGTTCCCGTTTTCCTGCTGTGTACACATACTACACACTAAAACTATTTTTGTTTATAACAGGAAAATATCTGTCTATCTGTAACAGCAGTTTTACTTTACCCTACACATCACATTCATGATAACTAAATAATAATCCATCAAGTAAGCAGAATGTATGTAAGGCAGCCTTGAATGTCTCCAGTTCAAGTAAATACAAACGTATTAAGCAACGTTTACTGTCTATAATATCATCATCATTATAAATAGCCAAACTGAAATCGTCTCTTGCAGTTTTCTCAACAGTGATCTAATAGCACTTGTCAGTATTCGTTAGACAGCTCATCGCGCTATTCGCATTTGTAGAAAAGGCTCAAAGAAACTTGGCACTCGGTACCTGTGTTAAGTGGAGTTACTACAAAAATGATATTACCAAGCTCTCAGCATCCTGGCTCATCTTTTTCTACGCATGGTTCCCGTAGAGGAACCGCGCTGTGGCGGCGTTGCGGCTACAATCCAGGTAATCCAAGACACTGCACCATCGCACGTCACCATAACAACACGCCACATTCCATCACTGCATCCGCGTCCAACATATGATCGCGGTGGCCGGTGTCTCTGACGTCACGCGCTTTCTCACTACTTCACAAGGTTGTAACAAGGCATTAGGGGCCTGTAGGTCCTGTGCACTCGATCACTTAAATTCAAACAATGATACTCTTAGCTGATGAATTGATTCGTTTCGCTTTGGCGTGCTGTAGAAATAATGTTCGCGTGTGGGCAAGTGCTATCGTGTGACGCAGGTAACGACTTTCGCGCACGAACTGAGTGAAGCACGTCCGCGTCGTGGCACCGCCGCCGTCGCGCGCGCACCACGTAACGGCACCGACCCCCGCCGCCGCGCGCCTCCCCTCGCGTTGGCTCCACCGCTCCACCGGACCTGCCCTGTCTCACTATCGCCCGCAAAGCCGCTTTCATGTGTATTGTGTAGGTCCCATCATGTAATCACCACACCACAATATTAAAAGTAATACCAATACGGATGCGATGCGTATCGTATCCTGCATAATATCTTTCTCCATGCGTTATTGAAACAAAGACTAACAATACAACATGCTGCCCTGCGTAACAGTGAACGAGATATTACTGTTAGCAGAGTCACAATCACAGATCAGTACGGCTGAGGTGATCTAAGTAGTGATAGTTATATCACATAGTGACTGATGATGACATGATGTTGGAACTGAAGATCTGTTTGGATGGCCTTGATAGTAAACCTCCGGGACAATTTTATGTCATTGACATGTCCTGACGAGCTAAACACTGATTCATAAATTAGAATATTAAAATATAAGATAAATTATATTACTTACTTTAAAATACACCTCTCATTGGTACATACACTAATACTAATATATTTTGTTCTGTGCCGCTATATAGTTATTGTCTTATATCTTCTGTTCTCTTCATTCTTAGCTTAGGTATATAAACTTGTATGAATATGCTTTATATGTCAACAAAGCGACCTCTATTTTTTATATAATCTATCATAATTTACAAACTTGACATGACCACCTCAGCAGATTGATTTGTACGCACTCCGCGCCCGGTACGATCAATGAGTTGATTGCACCCGTACTCGTGAGAAGAACAAACGTTTCGCTAATCATTTTATCTAAAGTTTAGTTACTACACTTGCTACAGAAAAGAGGTTCGCGTTCGCAAGCTCTTGTGTTGAAAGTTATTAGACGATACCCAAACCCAAGTAGTCACACTATCACACTATTCATCACCGTTATACTAATATTGTATATCTGTTACGGCTAATAGCCGAAGTGCGGCTACACTTAGTTTTAGCCGGGTACAACTAGGTGCAGCCGGCCACATTCGGTCACCTAAGTTTAACCACCGGTGTGCGGCTGCACCTAATTCTAGTTTAACCTAGTTTAAAGAACTGCATGTGCCCGGCTACACAGGTGTAGCCGGGCACATGCAGTTCTTTAAACTTAGATGTATCCTCTTATCTTCGGTTAGAACTAGGTTTAGCCTTCATAATAGTGGCTAGAATTAGGTTCAGCCGCACACCGGTGGTTAAACTTAGGTGACCGAATGTGGCCGGCTGCACCTAGTTGTACCCGGCTAAAACTAAGTGTAGCCGCACTTCGGCTATTAGCCGTAACATATATAATAGACATTAGTATAATGGTGATGAATTTAAACAGGGTGTAAACAGCCATTCACGAAGCCGTTAACCAAGCATTCTGTAGGTACTATCGGGGTCTTTTCCGCCTGACCAGTTTGATTTTTTTTCGCTTAAATCATGCGAAGGTGCCGGAGCCACGCCCCCTTAAAGTTTGGGCCTATTAGGAAAGCGTCAAATTTGGCGCGCAAAATAACAATAACTCTCGTTTGGCGTGCGTCGTCAGTGCGCTCGGCGGATTCGGTATTTTTTCATTCATTATTTCTATACAAAGTCAAAGGGGCGGGGCTAGAGAGCGTTTCTATTTTGCGAGTGCAAGCAAAAATTAGCTTAGTGGTGGTCAGGCGGGAGTGTCCTCGATAGTACATCAAACTGTAACCTTATGCAAAAATGGCACACACTCAAAATATTGTGCTGATGGGTGCACTGATGAATAGTAAACGGGTTATGGAGGTATTTAAAGTAAAGTTACCTATATGTTAGCTAGTAGGATAACCTATTTAAAATTTATTTATCCCGGACATTTTGTACTATATTTTATTTTTTATTTTGACAACTGTATTATTGTTGACATTCTATTTTATGAGGTTTGTATTATTTAAATTTTGATTTAACCAGTGACACCGTTTTATATTTTATGCCTTTCGGCGGAACATAGGATGGACCAAACATTGTAATGGATAAAACATCACTGTTCCTTAAGTTCACAAAATTAATAAAATTAAATGAATTAATTAATCATGGTCTTGTATTGACAAAATTCTGAATTTACAAGCATGTCTTTTGTGTAATATTTGTATGAATGATGAATAGTTCTAATACTGTCGATTATAAATCTGACAGACGCATGCAATGAGTTGTTTTCAGGGCCAACTTCCACTGAAAAACGATAGATGGCGCTGTGCATGACTCGGTGTAAAAAAAACTTTTTTTGGCTATAGGCTAGCGTTCAGTGCCTTTTAAAAATAAAAGTAGGTATACGTGTGTAGGTGCTATAATTGTTTTTTTCTTGCTTGCTTGTCAGTAATCTGAATAAAACGCAACTGGAGTATTATATTCTCTTTGATATAATTAATCATTTGTGTTGTGTCAATGCAACAAAAACGCAAATCGAACGAAGAAAGACGAACACACAAACTATTAAAGGAGATCCCCATTATGGGCTAATTCGTTACACGAATCAGATATAGCAAAATAATCTACTATTTTGCTTAATAAACCCATTTAAATCTTAGCCTCAATTACAATGGCCAAGAGTAGAATTTATGCACTTCTAAACTTAGGACCCGGGGACTCAGATGGTCGATTGTCGTAACACTTCTGCAAATTCCTAAAACTACTTTCGGCACTCTCGCACCCGCGAAGCCTATAAAAAATATAATTAAATAAATAGTCCTAGAACATCATGTTTTAAAATCTAATTTGGATGAAACATTTTACATTTTATTATATTTCGTAAACTAATGAAGTTAGCTATGTGAATCTTTTTGTTCTATTGGTTTTAAATACAGACCTACCTTTAAGCACTAATTTCGTTAAAATATCTCTATTAATATTAAAAATGTAATTTTCAAACTATATATTTTTATGAGATCAATTTTTTATGTAAAATGTTTCAATTAACATAGATCAGTCTTGTAATGACTCGAATAAGAAAACCAACTAACTCTTGTAAAAGATAATTAGAAACTCTACCACATTATCTGATAGTAAAATAACCTAAAATGTAAACATTGTCTGATTTTACCAATTTGGCCATTGCTGGGAGACGTGAAAATTGGGCTCGTGAAACCTTCCCAAATGAAGGGGCGTGAAAAAATATTCGATTATGGAAATAATCGATTTAAAATCGATGTAATCTCAATAAAAATCGATTTTACTAAGCGATTTTATTATTACAAAAAATCGATTAATAAATCGTTTTTTTTTTTATCTGCAACCCTCGACATTTAGTTAGCTTTCTCAAGCCCGGATCGCAAATTATAACTAGTAGGCTATCATTCATTTACTTACTCAAACATTCAATTGCTAATGTACCTTTCATACTTTATTCGTTTGATAAGACGTTCGATAGTCATTGCTCATTGTTGAAACTCAATTTTTTAAACGAAATTTATACGCTATTTCAATTAACGATTATGTCTAAAACTTTAATTTGTGTTCTTTATTTTAAAACTTTTAATTTTTGTTGTTTTTATTTAATAAAAAACCTTGATTAATATAATATATTGCTTTTATTTTGGATTATATTTGACAAATTAGGAAAAATCGAATAATTTAACAAAATCGATATTTTTTTTAAAGAAAAACTGGTTATTTAAAATCGATTTTTTATGCTACGAAAAACAATCGATTAGAATGTCACATCCCTTCTAATATAAGGCAAAATTCTAACCATGTAACTCCAGGCCCCAGTTTATATATTACATAACTGAACCATTCAAAATATATTTTTTATAAAAAGGAAATAGAAAATAATAAAGTCAAAATGTTTATGTTTGTGTGTATTTCTTCGTTTGATTTGAGTTATTTTTATTCAGATTACTGACAAGCAAGCAAGAAAAGAACAAATAAAGCACCCACAGGCATTTACTTGGCCAGTATTTTATTTTTAAAAGGCAATGAATGCCAGCTCCCTAAAGCTTAAAAAAAAGTTATTTTATCCATCCTCAAAAGACTGGGTTCTATTTCTTAGAAAACGCGCAAAATGTGTTGTTTAAAATCGCACATTATTTATGATTTTAAGGCTGATGCTCCAGGGTAGCCCGCAAAATTCAAATTTTCTTACGTTTTTTGCAATTTTCAGGCCAGTGCTAGGTTGTATGTTGATTAAAATATTATTCGCGGCTGTAAGACGTATGTAGTTATAGAATTATAATCATCAAAATCATCAGTACAACCCTCCAAGTTCATAGAGGTGTAGAAATAACTTTTTCTGTTTTTTTTTTGTTTCCTACACCTTTATGAACTTGGACGGTTGTATATACGTCTTGCAGCCGCAAATAATTTGTAATCAACATTAACCGTAGTACTGGCCTGCAAATTGCAAAAAACATAAGAAAATTTTAATTTCGCGGGCTACTCTGGAGCATCCACCTTAAAAGTCTGTGGTTGGTAGTGGTACTGGTTCGGTTCTATTCTATGTGGTCTGTGCTCAGTGCTGGTATGGGTTAATGGCGTAGATAGATCTCTGTCTACACTCTACGGTTAATGGATGGTTAATGGTTATGTGGATCGTCAGTTGTTCATAAAACGTGACGCGCGTGCTTTTTTTTTATTTTGTCTTTATAAATACGCGCTTTTCAAGAGTTTACATCTCATCTACAAACCTGGATATAGTGAATCTCGCTAATTTAAAAAGTAATGATCATTTAGCATACTCAAAAACCAAATAAATCACAAACTATGTCGTCTTCTCATAGTGCAGAACAAAAGAACGGTGATCCTAAAGTTGACGAAGACCATATTGAAAAAGTCGGGAATGTCGTAGAAAAACATCATATTGATCAAGATAGCAATGATCCCCCTCAAAAGGAAGCTAAAACTGAAGAACATAGTTCAGTGGTGGCAGCACACTACAACCACTTGGAAGAGAAAGGCTTGAAGGAAAGATTTAATTCACCCATATATTACCTCAGAAATTTTAATAACTGGGTCAAAAGTGTGCTGATACAAGAGTACACAGACAAAATTCGTGAAAAGGATTATGGTAGATCCTTGAGAGTACTGGATATATGCTGTGGCAAAGGTGGTGACTTAAGTAAATGGCAAAAGGCCAGAGTAGAACATGTTGTTTTTGCTGATATTGCTGAGGTATCAGTGCAGCAGTGTCAAACAAGATATGATGATCTTCGTTCACGTTGCCGGGGTGGTCGAGTTTACTCTGCTGAATTCATTGCAGCAGACTGCTCTAAGGACACACTGAGAGATAAATATAGAGATCCCTCAATCAGTTTTGACATAGTAAGCTGCCAATTTGGTCTGCATTATAGCTTTGAAAGCTTACCTCAAGCGAAGAGGATGCTTACTAATATATCTGAGTGTCTAAAACCAGGTGGCTACTTTTTTGGAACTATTCCTGATGCTTATGAAATTGTGTCTCGGGCACAAAAATCACCTGATGGCTCATTTGGTAATAGAATTTACAATATAAAATTACTGTTTGATGTTGAGGAAGGTTATCCACTCTTTGGTGGAAAATACGATTTTCATCTAGAAGGAGTTGTTGATTGTCCTGAGTTTTTAGTGAATTTCAAATTATTGACAAAGCTTGCTTCTGACTTTGGTTTGGAATTAGTATACAAAGCAAGATTTAAAGACTTTTTTAAGGATCACTCTGAAAATTACAGACAACTATTGCAAAGAATTGTATGCTTTGAAAGTTATCCTCCACCTCCAGGAAAAGAGCTTATTGCTGATGAAGCAGAATATGAACATGCTAAACAGTTCTGGGAGAGCAAGGATAACAAGACTGAAAGAGATTGTGTTGGCACAATGAGTTCATGTGAATGGGAAGTTGCCAGTAAGTATAGAAAAACTGAGTTTAATCAATGAACTTTATCATGACAGGCTAATAATATATACCCTTTTGTTTTTTTAGCTGTATACATGGCTTTTGCCTTTAGAAAACTGAAAAACACCTGGGATTCAAATGGAAAACCTGTGTATTCAAAATTAAATGAAGAATGTCAATCAACGAACAAAAATTAGCTTTTTAAGTATATCGTAATATTGTTCCATTTGTATATCTGTATTAGAAGCTCGAAATTAAATATAATTATATAAGAAAACTAGTATTTGCGATGTGAGCGAGCTGCGCGTGCTCGCGATTTCGTCGTGTTTTTGAGAAGTATTCCTTACCCATAGAAAATTTTGAGAATCCATTGGAATCCTCATGAATTAGAAAATCTGTTAAATTTTTTATTGAATTTTTTAAACATTTTAAAAACCTTTATGAGCGCCCCTTTACAGCAGTACAAAAACCCATAAGAACCCCTAAAACATTTTAAAAACTAATTTAATAAAAAAAAAAGTAAAAAAATACAATCTAAAATAGACCTTTTCCCTTTAAAAAAACATTACCCTAAAGTTTGCTTGTCGTCGCCTCTGAGTTACGCTTCACCTCTGTTCCACTCAGACCTACCTACCAGCGGACAGGTTTCGACGCCTACTATAATATTTGTTCAAACACTTATTTGCTATCTCTAACCGTTATGAAGTTACAGCCCTTTCAATTTTAGGGGGGTAAGTATACAAATTACAACGCCCCTCAATAATATAGTAAAAATCAAAAAGCCGCTGTGTCCTAGTTTCCGAGATACGATGGGGGAGGGGAGAGAGGGGAGTTTTGAAAAATGATTTTGACTAAAGCATTGCCCCTATATGAATCTGAAAAAAAAATGTTCAGTCGCCACTTCCGAGATCCGCATAAAGGGGGGCAACTTTGAAAAATTGTTTTACTTTTCCGAGCCTCTACGACTCCTTAAAAAAAAAAAAACGGGGTCTCATAATTTCCAAGATAAGATGGAGTAAGGGGGGCAAAAAGGGGAGGTTTGGCACTTTTTCCCCTACGCGTGAGAGTTATTTGTTTACGAATCTGTCAAAATATAATCCCCTCCCCCTCCAACATCTGGGAGTTAGGGTTCCGTACCTCTAAGGAACCCATAAAAGATCACTTTCTTGTCAGTCTGTCACCACCGATTGTTTCAAGACAAGTGAACCTAAATGCCAAATTTCGTGACTCTAGATCAACGGGAACTACCTTAAGGCTGATGCTCCAGGGTAGCCCGCGAAATTCAAATTGTCTTACGTTTTTTGCAATTTGCAGGCCAGTACTAGGGTAAATTGCTTGCTGAATGCGATGGGGTGTGCAACTGATGGAACTAATGGCGCTAGCACCGCATGAACCAAACATCGTCATTGGTTGAAAATCTGTCAATGTCATTTTATATTTCAACATCGTTTGACGTCATTGATCAGATTGGGTCTAAGCTATGGACGCGCCATCTACAATCAGCTTTGACTAGCCTTCCCCATTATTCTTGACTAAATTCATTAACGACTGAAATAAGATGAATAAATTCAGTAAAGTGTATTATTATGTGCTTGGGGGTAAGCCCAGCTATGCCAAACTCCTTAGCTTATTCCTCTAGGGCTTCGGTTCGCCTCAGACGTCACCCAGAGTTGCCCAGAACTTGGCTACATAATCATATAATGGGGGCTATCGCGCATGAATTCGCCGCTAGAGGCGTTCGTGTAGACTAAGGTCTTCCGAAATGTCATGTCATAAAATGTTCGCGCGTTGCGTGCTTTTTTATCACGTATTTATACTAATACTCACTATTGTGTTCTAGACTGAGCCATTCCTGATTAATTAGGAGTTGACGATTTTAATAGCAACCTATGATAGTTATGTTAGTACTCGTACTTGGAGGTAGAATGATTTTTATGTGTTTAGTGCTTTCTAATTTTAGGAAGAATATTGTAAATAATTTAGGTAGTTTACACTATGTTGATAGACGTAATAAAATAAACTTTTTTATGAAGTTATTGGTACTCTAAAGTACTAAATAGAACTATTGACAGGTCCTTCCTCGACAGTGCGCCATCTGGTGAGCTCAAAAACGATAGCCCTCATTAGTGTACATAGAATTGTAAAAAAAACACGCTGTTTCGGGTCATCTTCCATGAAAAACTCTCTCTCACAAGGAATTATTTTTATTGTAGTTTAGTATGATTATATTTTGAACGCTGCAACACTGAGCACAGAATACTTTTATATTCTGAACCGTCTGAACAACGTCCAACTAGGACATTGAACCGATTCACCTGAAGCTATCAACAATCTTGGGAGGAACGACGCATGCGCATTCGTCACTTCTCAGCACTTAGAATTTGCGTTCGCTTGACCGGCCTCATGTAATCGTACATCGTACTTTTTGTGCTAACGTTGGTCGGTAATACGTAGGCAAAATGAGTGTCGAAAATCCCGCTAGCGACAATGATTGTGAATCAGTAAGTGATTAAATAGATTTGTTTAATCAATATCTATCAACTAATATTACATTTACGCCATATGGATACCTGAATTGTGCGTTCTATTGGTGAACACAAGTCTCCACGAAGCGAAAATTTTCTAAGTCCCAATATGGCGTCAACTACAGTATTCGAACAAACCGAAGCTAAGCGTCGGTTTGGAAAGTTTCGATAATTAAAACCGACACAATACGGTGTTACAAAGCTCTTTATATAATTATCTACATGATGCCAATTTGATGTCAATTATTTTGATAATCTTAAAATGTCGTAAATTATTCTCAGGGAAAGGTAAACGGTAATAAAAATGAACACGTGAACGGTGTTCACAATGGATACAGTAGCTCCGAGAAACACAGATCCAGCCACAAGTCATCAAGTAAGGACAAGCACCGAGACAAAGATCGGAACCACAAGAGCTCGTCCAAACACAGCAGGTTAGTTTTTCCAGAAGGTTCTGTGTGAACATGCATTCTGCATTGTTGACCTAATGAAGGTTACTATTTAAGTGTTTAATTTATAGCGATCAAGACAAGCACTCGTCTAGTAAAAATCACAGCAGCTCACACCAGTCCTCCAGTAGAGACAAAGATCGCAGCGAAAAAGATAAAGAGCGCAGTGATCGAGAGCACAGCAGCAAAGATAAAGATCGCGACAAGGACAAGCACCGCAGCGACAGAGACAAGCACAGGGACAAGGAGAGAAGTGACAAGGATAAGCACAAGAGCAGCAGTAATGATAAAAAATCGTCCTCATCGTCGTCTAAGGATAAAGACAGAGATCACAAGAGTTCATCTAAAGATCACAAGTCAAAGGACAAGGATAAAGAACGTGAAAAAGATCGACACAGAAGTGACAAACACCGCAGCAGTGATAAAGACAAACATTCAAGCTCGAAAGATAAACACAGGTATAAATTCCTACTTTCTATTTCTCTCATTCTGCATAGCTTGTCTATTAATAAGGTTTCTGAATAGGTTACATAGAAAAAGTAGATTAAAAAAATTATCATGTCATTTTTTGTATGTCAACTTGTCAAAATCTTTCTGCATTTAGTATTATTTTTGGCAAAATTATATTGTGTCTTCCACAAAGTTGATGATTGGGGAGTTAGTTCTTGTCCACATTCAGCTATTAATTATAATAATATTTATTTCAGACTACTTGGCCCATAAATTCAAAAATGTTTTTTTAATGGATTGCTTTATAGATTTGTACAAGTTAATATCTCTTCATCAATTTATATTCAGTCTACTTCTATCTATAAAACTTAATTTGATCACATTACAAAATAATTGTTCATAATAAGAGTTATGGTTTCAAATTATACTAATATTATTTAAAAGTTCTTATGCAACCTTGGTCAGCATTTAATGACCTAACTATAACGAATTTCATTTTCTGTAGCTCCAGTAAAAGCAAAGAGAAAAGCAGTAGTGAAAAACATGATAAAATCAAATCTGAATCCAATACTCGCATCAAGGATGAGCCCATGCAGGTAATAATTTTGCAATATCAATCAGCTTTTCTGGTTTATTTCCAAAGTTCAGCTTAGTTTTTCATAATTATATATTCTTTTAAAGATAGAACATGTTGATGTTAAGAGAGAAATGAATGACGAAAGCAATGATTTTGGAGGACTCAACACAACAGCTTCATCATGTGATTATTCTCTATCACAATTTAAAGATGAGCCATTGTCAGAACTCCCACCTGAAGATGAAAGTGATGAAGATTCACCATCGGTAATCATTTGATTTATTTCATCTAAACCCTGAAGTTATTGTTAACTCGCCCCAAATTAACCTTCTTTTTAAAAACAGTCTGAGCCCATTGGTAAAAAACGACGTGCGCCTAGTGAGAGTGAAGAGGAAATTCCATTGCTTCAGCGTAAGAAATCTAAAAAGAAAATCAAAAAAGGTTTGTAATTTATTCAAATTAATTATCATCTTTTTTTTTTCTTCTCATCTTCAAAACTCTGTTGTTGCTGTGTATATCTACAATACATTATTAATATTCATTCAGAAACAACTTACGACGATGACGATGAGGAAGAAGAACAAAAACCAAAAAAGAAGAAATCAAAAGCACTAGTAAAACCAATCAAAGTGAAGCATGAGGCAAATGATGGCCCCAGTCCAAACAAACGCAAGAAGAAACAAGATGATGAACAAGAAGTCTGGAAATGGTAAGTTCCATCAAATTGAGATATAAGGTCAATAAACTAGAATGCTAAAATAGCACACAAACCTCATCACTCTAGTTTCCTAGAAAATGTTTAGATGGCGCTGTTCTCAACAATGTGACATTACAGTTTTGAGGTTATGTTCTTGAAAATGTTCTTTAGAAATGTGTCAATAAGAATTTTAGAAGTAAAATCAGTTTTTAGGGTGACACCTATAGTTATTGTGAGAACAGTGCGTTATCGCAGGCAAAAGTGTTTGTAGGTTTTTATTATTAAGATCATTATTAACAAATCTACACAAATAAAGTAGTTAGCATCATGTAATGTTTAATACATTATGTATTGTAATACAGTCATTATGATCAACATTGTTTTTAAGGTGGGAGGAAGAAAAGAAAGATGATGGAACTAAATGGAAATATTTGGAGCACAAAGGACCCGTATTTGCGCCGGATTATGAACCTTTGCCTGAAAATGTTAGATTCTTTTATGATGGTAAAGAGATGAGACTTTCTCAGGACGCGGAAGAAGTCGCGGGATTCTACGCTCGCATGTTGGACCATGACTATACAACCAAATCGACATTTAACACGAATTTCTTTACTGACTGGCGCAAAGTAATGACACATGAAGAAACAAAACGAATAAAGGATCTCTCAAAATGTAATTTTAAGGAAATGCAAGCTTATTTCCTAAGTGTTTCAGAAAAAAACAGGAATCGAACAAAGGAAGAAAAAGCAGCACTTAAAGCTAAGAATGAAGAAATTCAAAAGGAGTATGGTTTCTGTACCATAGATGGCCATAAAGAGAAAATAGGAAACTTCAGGATAGAACCTCCTGGCTTATTCAGAGGGCGTGGTGAACACCCGAAAATGGGAATGTTGAAAAGACGTGTAATGCCTGAGGATGTGCTTATTAACTGCTCTAAAGATAGTAAAATACCTAAACCACCCCCAGGACATAAGTGGAAAGAAGTTCGACATGACAACACAGTCACTTGGCTAGCTTCATGGACCGAAAATGTCCAAGGGCAAGCCAAGTATGTTATGTTAAATCCTAGTTCTAAATTAAAAGGTGAAAAAGATTGGCAAAAGTATGAAACTGCCAGAAAACTCCACAAGTGTATTGATGTAATCAGAGAAAACTATAAAAATGATTGGAAGGCTAAAGAAATGCGTGTTCGTCAACGTGCAGTCGCTCTATACTTCATTGATAAACTGGCATTGAGAGCAGGTAATGAGAAGGATGATGATCAAGCAGACACAGTGGGTTGTTGCTCTTTGCGTGTTGAACACATTGCTTTGCATAAAGAGAAAGATGGTAAAGAATATGTCGTTGTATTTGATTTTCTTGGTAAAGATTCTATCAGGTACTATAATGAAGTGCCAGTTGAAAAACGTGTGTTCAAGAATCTCGAGTTATTCATGGAAAATAAAAAAGACAGTGATGATCTATTTGACAGACTCAATACACAAACTCTAAATGAACATTTAAAAGATTTAATGCCTGGACTGACTGCAAAGGTTTTCCGTACATACAATGCATCTATTACACTGCAACGACAATTAGATGAGCTTACAGATGCTGATGCATCAATACCAGAGAAAATATTGGCTTACAACCGAGCAAACCGTGCAGTTGCAGTCCTTTGTAACCATCAACGTGCTGTCCCCAAAGGTGATTTAATGTACTTTATGTTTTCATAAGTATAATACAACCCTGAAGTGGTTTTCACTCCTTGTAAACTGACATGTGGCCAAGAAACTACATTCACTATAATCTTTCTACCTTTGGCCCTTTGGGTCATCGCAACATGTTTTTTTTTCAATCTCCCGCTATATCCATCACAGTATTATTTATTCCTTTTTCTTGTATACCAGGTCTCACAAATACCAACATCTTTTTTGGCCTTCCTCTTCCTTTTCATTAATCAACATTCATATTCGTCCCTCCTTATCACATGACTCATACCAAAACAGACAACACCCTTTCATTTTTCTGTAACAGGCGCCACTTTAGATTTTCCTCATATAGGCATTCCTTAAATTATCCTTTCTGGTCACTCACACATCTATCCTAATATTCTCATCTCTCACACAAACAAAATATATAATTTTTTTTCATCCATGATAGATAAAAATTAACATTAGCTTCTTTGCTATCTTTCCATTGTTTTTAGGTCATTCAAAATCAATGGAAGCTTTGAAGGAAAAAATCCAAGCTAAGCGTGATCAAGTTGATGAAGCAGAAGAAGATTTGCGACAAGCATCAAAGGCGGCCAAACGAGGTTCTGTCAAAGAGAAGCTAGCTTGTGATAAGAAAAAGAAAGCACTAGAACGTCTGCGAGACCAACTGAAAAAACTAGAACTTCAGGAGACCGATCGCGACGAAAATAAAACAATTTCGCTTGGCACTTCAAAACTGAATTATCTTGATCCACGTATCTCAGTAGCTTGGTAAGTGGAGTCAAATTGGTTAGTTAAAAAGCAAAGTTAACATTATTATAAAACGAAATTTGTATTTTTGTATTTTTGCAGGTGCAAAAAACACGGGGTACCAATTGAAAAGATTTACAACAAAACTCAACGTGATAAATTCCGTTGGGCGATCGACATGGCCGGTCCGGAATATATCTTCTAAGGTCAATATTAGCATTAGCTATAAATATTTTATAAATTTTCGTTAAATCTGAAAACGTTCCACTTCCTACATGTTGTTTACATGGAATTTATTTTATGGATTTCTGACGTAAAAATTTTATTCAGTGATTTAGTATTGATGTAAAAAAAATACATTTGGACCCAAACGGAATAGTGTTCCTCCCAAGATTAGGATCCAAATTAGAAGTCTGATTCTAATTTATTTTATTTAGTTACAATGTTCTCTTTAGCTTAATTAGTTGTAGGCTAAGGACTAGTGTTAAAAAAGAGAGTTGAAGTTTCTTGTATAGATTTGCGAAAGTTTTGATGTTAAAAGTAGGTTTTTATTTCTAGATAACTAAATCAGCCCTTAAAAAACAATCTACTATTCATGCAATTGTGTCAAAATTTATGAAGAGGCAGTGAGTTCCTTTGAACATTATTTTCTATAAGAATAGCGACTTATTTAGTGACTTCCAGCCCGTCTGGAAATAGGCAATTTTAACAGTTCAAGTGATTTGTATATAAACTAAGGCTCTTTTGTTTACATACTACTTAATACAAACCATGATTTAGTGATCACTAGATTATTCTTAGAAGTATTAAATAGCAAACTCGAGAACCCGAAAGAATAAAGCCGCATCAGATGTAATAAACTGTGCACAATGTGTGCAGAAGCAAATGTTGTAAAGTAAGAAATAATGTTATTTTATTTTTATAAAATTAGTATTGGAAATCGTGGCAAGCGCCAGTTCATCTTTCGAAAGGTACAATGCTCTAGGTAAATATGTAATATTACATACATTTGTGTGCATCTTGTATATAGTAAATTTTTACCATGTCAAACAATTGTGTAATGTATTGAGATTATCCAAATAAATAAAAAATTGAACACTAGTATTTCACTGGTTTTATTTCGTTAGCATCAAAAATCATTAATCACGGTGAACGAACGTTCACCGATTAATCATCACCATGGAAGAAATTATTGTCCTCCATTCCCTCTGGCATATAGCTTAATCCAGACTGGTCTCTATGTGACATATTATAACCACTTCCATAACCTGAAAAGACAGTATTGGAAAGTATTATTATTATAAGACAGTATTATTATTCTACAAAGTTATTCGTTATTCAATACTGAAATAGGTTTTAAGCCTATCGACAATTGACACAACATCACTTTAAATCCCAAAGGGTTATACAGACGTGTACTTATTAACATTAGGTACACCAATTTTGGGACAATGTATACAACCTGTTGTGCACAAACTAAACTTTATTTAGGCTATTGCTATCTTTTATTAAAAGGCAGTGCGAGAAAAGGAGGGCTATAGTTATGAACTAAGTTAGAGATGTCAAACTAGTTTATGCCTTGCGCTTCACCGTGTTTTTAGTCTACATGTTTTTACGTGCACCCTTCATTTGTAAGGAAATATTAGTTCTAATTAAATTTGACAGCTCTAAATTACGTCAGTCTCTCGTTTTATTAGAGAGAAAAGATAGCAATAGCCATAATTAAGTTTAGTTTGTGCACAACAGAATCGACAGCATTGTATGTATTGGCACACTGAAATTCTGTTCGAACGATTTTTTTTTTATATTTCACAAATTACAGACGCAAGCTTGTGTGCGTTACCCCAGCCAGATGTTGTCGAAAATGGACATTTGAATCTTATAGATAATTAGTTTTGCGGCTTCTGTAATTGTTGCGCACATTTTTAAATTTGTTGCGCTTATAGTTTTTTAATTATTTCACAAAAACATTTCCTGCTGGGGTAACGTTACCCCAGCCAGACCTTTTTCTTTCTAATGGGAATATTTAAATAAATACTAGCTATAAAATTAGTTGTCTAGATGAAGTAAATGTTGTGCCTTATTTAGTATTTGTTCTGTCTTCGGTTGCGAAGTTATTCGAGATTTTGCTGGGGTAACGTTTTTGGTTTTGCTAGATCTTTGAAATGGTTAAGCGGATTCTTATCATATTTTGTACAAGACTTCTGTTTTTAATTGTGATTGTTTTTAAGTATAAGTTTATTAATACTTTAAAAGTTCAATTGAAATGATTATTTTACCTATCAATAAAAATTCTTTAATAATCATGTAGTTTTTTTTTAAACTTGTGTACATGTCTGTACTAAATTTGTAACACTATCCTACATATTTTAGAAGGTACCGTAATGTTCTGCGTTTTCGCTTTTTCGTAACCACCTAAACTTGGTCGGGTTACCACGGTCATTCACTTCCTAATGACTTTAATCGTATTATCTCATTAATTATCCAATGTACTGAGCTGAAATTTTACTGATATACAACTGAACTAAGAAACTAATAATTGACATAACATTCAGTTCATATATCCAATCCAGTGGCCAAATAACACCGCGCGTATCAAGACCGTGCTCGTGAAGAACTGAATATCATCATAACTTGTTAAATACTTACAGGATACTAATGAAACTTCACATACATTTGAAGGCAGTTACAAGCTTTAAAATAACGTTTAAAGTAAGTCTTTAGACTTCTATTGAGAGTGCTGGGACCAATTGAAGTGTTTTTCTATTTATTGAAATAACCTTTAAGCTATGCATTATTTTGGTGTTTTTATTGCAGAACAAATTTAAACTAATTCCTAAGAAGTCATGTACAAAATATGATAAGAATCCGCTTAACCATTTCAAAGATCTAGCAAAACCAAAAACGTTAAATCAGCAAAATCTCGAATAACTTCGCAACCGATGAAAGAACAAATACAAAATAGGCACAACATTTACTTCAACTAGACAACTAATTTTATAGCTAGTATTTATTTAAATATTCCCATTAGAAAGAAAAAGGTCTGGCTGGGGTAACGTTACCCCAGCAGGAAATGTTTTTGTGAAATAATTAAAAAACTATAAGCGCAACAAATTTAAAAATGTGCGCAACAATTATAGAAGCCGTAAAACTAATTATCTATAAGATTCAAATGACCATTTTCGACAACATCTGGCTGGGGTAACGCACACCGCAAGCTTGGCGAGAAATTTGAAGAAATTATTGCCGTCGTACTGCGTCAAGTCTATCTCCGTTGAATGCGATATCCCACAGCTGCTGCAGCTCAGACCGATTATATCACAAATAACGAGATCGACGTTTCGTATTCCCCTTTTTACCCGACTACGGCGAAGCTAAAAGGAAGGGTTATGATTTTAGCAGTTTAAGTATGTTATGTTAGTATTTACGTATGTTCTACCGTAGCGCCTAAACTAATCATCCGATTTTGACGATTAAGGTGTCAATCGATTCGTTTTTATGGCCCGGGTAACATATGCTACATTTTATTTAGTGGTCGGGGTTTTTTAATTGCGTATACCACACAAAATTCTTGTTTCTCCTCGAAAACTATTATTTTTGCCATCACAATTTTCAGAAGGGTATGTCTTATTAATTGCTCAAACCAAATAAAAAAGTTAAGACGGAACTCTGCGAACAGAGAAGTGAGGCCGGTTTCGTAAACATGTGTGCATTTATTCTTCTTCTTTGGAGTGTCGGTAAACTCAAATAATAACCAGTATGTTGCCACCTGCACAGCTCTGTCGTTGGCTTGGTTTAAATTCCGGAAGGTGCAGGTAGCTGTGCAGGATGGGCAAGAAAGGAGATGGGAATATCCTGCAGAGGGGCTCCACACTGACATTGTCTTTGGGACGGGTCGATGATATGATACCCCATTTGGCCAGATTACTTCAGGCCCGCAAACAGTTAAGAGATTTCCAGATTGGCCACTGCACTCCCTGTCCAGGGGGAAGATGTTCTGCTGCTGTGCGTGTGAGCGTGTATGCACAGAGCGAGATGTAGTTTTGCGATGGCCTCACTTTATTGTTCGCAGCGCTGTCTTGGTTTTTTATTTGGTCTGAGATTAATTATGCTGCAAAAAGGAAATGACGGACGTATCTACAGACCTGGATTTTGTGGAAAAAAAAATGATAGCTCTAGACTAGAGGTATTATTCAGGAAGAAAAAAGGGGAATAGGAAACTTCGATTTCGTCATGTATGGAGAATCGCGCATCCCCTGTTCCCTATTAATGTTAAGTTGGGACCACTAGACCAACGAAGTATAAATACGAATGTTTTGAGATTAAACCGTAGTAGTACTTAGTATTCAGTTATCATACAAGGTGAAAAATCACAGTTTACTGTAGGACTCGGATGTAATGCACTCAAAACATTGTGCTGATGGATGCATTGAAAAGTAAGTACAGGAGTCATGGAGAACTAAAACATTAAAAACAAATTATCGGAACTTTGACCTCCACAATGTCTCCGCAACTAGAAGGTCCGGATCAAAAAGAATACTGCAATGACGGGAAGAACAAGTGCCTTTTGGCTTCTGTAAGGGTCTTGGTATTTTTACACCCACTATGATTATACATACGTACAAATGTCTGGTTGCGATTATTTGTAATTACTTCTCACGGGTTTTCTATTTGACTGCAAGGTAGTTGAGCAGTCAGTAGTGAAATAAAACGAAAAACAAATTGAATGCTGCCAAATAATACTGATATCAGTTTATCTTTCTAAATACGCTTTTTCGATTCTGCACGTAACATATAAGCGATATCTACATCTATCTACACTAATATTACAAAGAGGAAATATTGTATTTTTGTGTGTATGTTTGTAATGAATAAACTCAAAAATTACTGCGCCGATTTCAAAAAATCTTTCACCATTAGAAAGCTACATTCACCCTGAGTAACATAGGCTATATTTTATACCCGTACTCCCAAGGGAACGGGAACTACGCGTCCGCTAGTTTATATGTTTGTTATTCTATGTAGCTCTACTATAAAGTTGCCACTAATTTTCTCTTCAGGAAAAAGTACCAAAGTGAGCAGAGATTTCCGTTAGCTTACTTTGGTACTTTTTCCAGTACCATAGTTTACCTAGTTGCTTCATAAGCTTCGTAGGAGCATTACGCAAATGGAGTGGAACTGATGGCAAAGGGCCCTTCGTTTCCACCAGAGATTGCCGACATCTTTTCATAGCACAGTATATTTCTCTACTTTTAGGTGCTCTTGCAAGTCTTACTGCACATTGTGCGAGCAAAACGTCACATTCCGGCATCCCAATATGCTGACAACCTTGTAAGCATGCAACCGCTTCAACTAGGGCAGTCTGGTCTGCTAAACCTGTATAATACAGAAGTAAATTTCAGTCTACGGAAAATGAAAGATATTGTGTTTACCAGTATCGGTTATGGATTTCAATCATAGCTTTAAACCCGGGCATAACTGCATCCTGACCCTGAGCTGTTACTGAAAAATTCATCATGGAATAACCCAATTGCCCGATCTGGAATTCCAAGCCATACCCTCATGTTTAGCAGTATCTATAATATTTTCTTTTTTATTAGCAATATGGAATATGCACGTAATTTTTTCTTCACTTAAATCAATAAAATACAGTACTATCAACCCAAGAAAGGTATTAAAAGTTAAGTTCAACTACTGCTTGTCGCTTAAATATAATATTAAACTCCTGCAATTTTCTACGACAGTTCAAACGTCCGTAGCTGTCGCGGCCATGATGTGACGTCATTTACCACAATCTCCCTTGTTTACATTTTTTTTTTGGCCTTAATAGAATAATTTTACTAATTGTATGTGCTCTAGTCAAGTAAAAATTGCATTAACAATATTATAATAAAATCTTAGTGAAACTTTAAGCACTTTTCAAATAAAAGTGTTTTTTTGACATATGGACTTTGACGTCACGACGCGTTTTGAGAGTGCGTTCAACAGTAAATTGTAAAATAAGTGATGTATTAGCAACCTACACAAGTGTACCACAATGTTTGTAGGCGTCAATACAAGGTATTTTTAATAAATAAAAAGAGTTTTGTATTTCATGCATATTCCCTATTGCAACCACTAAACCAATGAAGCAGGTGGAACATCCATAATTGGACATCAAATAACAATTTTTTGTCTATTTTGTTACCATGGACAGACAATAAAGTGAATTACCTATATCTTCACAAGCTGCCCGCACTAAGCGCCGTGCGATATACAAGGGATCCTCGCCACCGTGCAGTGCTCGCGTGGTCCAGTACAAGGCGGCGTTATCGTCACTTGCTCGAATCGACTTATGGATCGCTGACACGGTATTATAGTGCTCTTCACCTTTTCGATCGTAAATCATGTGTGATCTCTGTAAGGAAACTTACCCAGCTCATTAAATAAAACAGCAAGCGAGTCGGGCTCTCGCATTTAACGAGGGCAATATTTCTATTTTCACAGCAGAATTTTATTTCTTTGCATCTGAGAAAAAACTGTGCTAGCCGAGAGATATTTTTAATTTACTTATATACCTACATACAAAAAACCTAAAATTTTCAATAATGTGGCACACCTTTATACCATCTTTAATATCTTCAAGACTTATTATTGCTGGGCCTGTGTTCAGCGTAGTCCCAGGAGCTCTTGCTGCAAGTGCTAGTTCCAGAGCCCCAAGTGCCACCCTTGCATCTCCATCACACACTTCTGCTAGCCACTGGAGAGAATCTTCCTCAACAATACATCTTGAAAATATAATCAATATTTGAGTTTATAAAACTGATTATTTATATGGGGAAGGGAGAAAAGGGTGGGAAAGCAACAAGCAATACAATGATGGCCCAATAAATTGGATTAAGGCTTGGAGCATTATGATGGTAAGATCACAGGTATCAGAACAGAGTACACAGCTGGATGTTAAGTTTTTTAAGTGCCCTGAACTCACTAAATATAACTGAGGTGAGTAAACAGGTCAGCATCAAATTCAATAGTTATATAAACTACACTGAAAAAAACTTACTCTGGAAGATCAGTTTCAGGTGACTCTTTAAAGTCTTTTGTGAGGCTGCTGATAATTGCTTTTCCACTCTTTTTAAGAGCTTGCTTCAAAATTATTAATACCTCATCTGCATTTAATTTTTCCATAACAACTACTCGACATCTGCTCAGCAGTGCATTATTCAAACTAAATGAAGGATTTTCAGTTGTAGCACCAACAAGAATGATTGTACCGTTTTCTACATGCGGTAAAAATGTGTCTTGCTGTAGTTTGTTGAACCTAAAATTATAAATTGCAGCAATGAAATCTGATCCACTTATTAATATATAGGTAAGGTTTTGGCTAAAACATAAAATTAATCGTTAACACTAGAATTTGAGCTGCATCACATTCCAAAATATTCCATAAGAATACCTATGAATTTCATCCATGAACAGTACTGTCTGCCTCTTGAACTGTGTTTCATTTTTGGCAACTTTTACCACTTCTTTAACATCATTTATTCCTGCCATTGTGGCAGATAACTTGACAAATCTCATATTATTTTGTTCTTTACAAATGTTGGCTATAACATTAGCCAATGATGTCTGAAATAAAATGTTTATATTATATTTAATTTTATATTAGTGATGAAATCGGCAGTATTTAAGCAAGTGATATTAATAAGTACTGGCCAATAAAATTTTCCTTCAGCTGAAGATTATTTTAAGATTATCTAATTAACAAAGTACAGAAATACCTTTCCACAACCAGGCGGTCCCCAAAGAATCATGTTGGGTATTATTTTCCGTTCTATTGAAGATCTCAACATTGACCCAGGACCAAATGCTTGTGTCTGCCCAACAATGTCTTCCAGATGTAGTGGTCTCATACGTTCGGCCAGAGGCAGACTTTTTACTTCCTTTGATTGGGCTTTAGAGCTAGTTTCAGGAAATTGTGGTTTCTAAGGAAATGATACATTTAATGATTATTTTACACAAATTATCAAACTTATAGACTTTACACTACTCACCAGAATGTTGGCAGAATTTGGGCTAGTGCTTAATCGTGCCCGTTTTTCATGTAAACTATTGTTGAGGTGTGAACTACTTCTTTTGTTATTCGGTGGGTCTACTTTATTTTGTTTTAACTTGCTTCCTTGTGATGTATTCAGAAATAAACATTTATTAGCATGTTCTTGTATCACTGTTTTCCTAAAAGCTTTACTACAAATGGGACATGAAATTGTGACATCAGAGTCATTTTCTTGATTATCTTCTAATTTGATCGAAGCCATTGTTCAATTAAAAGAATACGACTATTATCATTTAGTACAAAAAATGAACTGACAAGTTTCAACAAGTTTTCAACAATTTTGACACAAAATTTTATTTTCCCGCGTCATGACTACCATGCATGGCGTTTATAAGTACCTAACATAGATGGTGTGGTGACATAAAGCGGCGTTCTTACTAGAGCCGTGCGGCTCCGGCGGGAGGCCGAGCCGCGCGGCCGAGCCTTGCACAACCCGACGGTTGTCGGCACAGAACACTATTACTCCTAGCGGAGTTGTCGAGACGAACACGCGTAACTGTCACACTGATTTGCTTTTGTATAAACACATTAATTTGTCAAAGTGTATGTGTTTCTATAGAGAAACTATAGATAGAGTGTGGTTGCATGTCTCTGTGTGTGACTGTCAAAATCCCGTACTGTGCCAACCCGTTTCGCACCATGCCGTCTCCATAGCTTATTACTCTATGACTGCATTGGCTAATGAAATATGGACTGCTCGTGCCGCCTCTCCCAGTTTGCCACCCTGCCGGTCCCTGCCATGGACAGTGGCGTATAGCAGTAAGTCATATTATGTACCTACACCATGACTGCTTGGTTGTCCTTGTTTTTACTACATAACAGTACATGACAATAGTAATTATCTGAATGATGACCATAAGGTTATGCTGCCGCCTGGCCCCACTGGAAGCCTCCTGGCTCTGCTTGCCAGTAGCCACCTCCTGACTCCGCTCACTGATTAGCGCTGCTGGGCCACGGCCAGGGCCTATGTGGTCTGTGGAGTTTATTTTAGCTGTGTACAAACGTCAAATACGTCACGGAATGTCACGGTCAAACATGAAAAATTTGCGAAAGTTTTAAAATTACTTTCATTAGTTACACTGTAGATATTCATAAATGAAACACAATCGAAAGGAGTAGTAATAGTTGAAACTTAATTATGGATGTATCTACAAATGTCAAAAGACGATTAATGAAAAAGAAAAATAAGGAGGTCAGCGAACTTGAGGAAAACAGTTATTTAGAAGCCCCATTATGTACTGAAAGAGAAGTCGTAAGTGCCATCATATAGCGGTACCCTTCATCATAAACATCAATTAAAATACGTTTGATGTAATGCAATTTTTTTTCAATGGCTGTTGTTAATCCACTAGATACTTACCAACACCTCCAGAGTGCTGTTTAACAAATAACCAATTACACGTCTGTCTAACAAAACTTATTAGAATTTTTTATGAGATTATAATATACCTAAATATATTATCGTTTTCTGTTATTTTTTATATTAATTAATTAGATTTTTCCAGTTGTTTACATTTTCCCTGAAGACTAATTATTTGTATGTATGTATACTGAGACATGTTTATTCTAGCAAAAAGCTGATACACTAGCGGAAGATGAAATAGAGCCAGTAAAAGACAAACCACTGTCTAAAACAGTATACCAGTCACCGAAAGGTGTATACTTACATTTGGAAATAAATCTGGTGTTTCTTGGCCTGCTTGCATTAGCACTATGTACTAGACTACCCAACCTCGATAAACCTCACTATATTGTGTAAGTAATTTTACCAATAAATGTGTAAAACTTTATTTTAAAAGTTCAAATTAACCATAGGATTTAATGTGCCTTTTATATGATATATCTCACTATTGTTTGCAAGCTTTCTTTTACAATAAATGTTGTCATTTGAATGTTGATGATTCTGACAAAATAGTTTAATTTACTCATACTGTAACTTTTGATGGTTTGGTGTCGAATCATCCACTTTCTGATTTGAGTATTTTAATTACAATTACCCAACTTAGAAATTAGGAATAAGTCTTATACTACAATTTTTTATTGCAGATTTGATGAATTACATTATGGCCGTTATGTGTCTTTGTACACAAAAGGTGTATTCTTCTTTGATGCTCATCCACCTCTTGGTAAGCAGTTGTTATACTTAGCTGGCAGGGCTGCTGGCTATGATGGAAACTTTACTTTTGACAAAATAGGCACACCCTATACAGAGAATGTGCCAGTGACGGCTCTGCGACTAATTCCTGCAGTAGCAGGCAGTATGTTAGTAGCAGTTACATATCAATTAATGTTGGAGATATCTTTTTATCATTGGACTGCTATTCTGGCTGGTCTTCTTGTCTTATTTGGTGAGTAATAAATGCTAGGATGTGTTAACTTCTAATATTTTATACTTTTCCAGAAGCATAAAATCTAACTTGGTGATCTGCAAACTAGCTTAAAGTTCAAATGATCATATAATAAATACACATGTATTTGGCATCAGTTTGTATAGTCTCCGCCAGATAAGTAAGAATTAAAGGTCATTGCTCTTTCTTTAATTTCTCTGTGTAGGTACCCCAACAACAAAACACATTATGAATCATTTTTTATTACTAGAAAAAGTCACAGATCACGATAAAAATCGTTTCAGGACAAGTTTATGTCATTATTTCTGTTTTCGGAATTATGTATTTGAATAAATGTATGCGGGTTAATTCTTACTTATCTGGCAGACACTATAGTTAAAGAGCTTTGATAAGCTACCATTTTATAGTTATTAATATGAACCATGAATGTCATGACCTCACTCATATACTTTTAAGATTTAAAAAATTCAATACTCTGCTCTCTGCTTGGTGAGTCACAACTCACAAGCTCTTAATGCCTTGTAAAGTAACTTAAAATATTTATTGCATGAATTTCAGAAAATTGTTTTTTAGCACAGTCAAGGTTTATGTTGCTAGAAAGTATACAGATACTGTTTGGACTGTGTGGAGTTTTGTGTGCCATTAAAAGTACTCGCCGCACGGGCCTTGCAAGTGTAATTTGGCTTTGCATTGCTGCACTCTCACTTGGTTGCTGCTTCTCGTGAGTATAATTTTATAAACCTGTTTATATGACAAGTATTACACAGACAACGTCGTGTTTCAATCTCTGGAAGGAATACTTAAAACAAGTATCAAGTGGAAGCTTGATATTCATAGGCCCATTATATATCTAAAACAAAAACGAAAGACCCACTCGGCCACTCAAATACATGACAATTGTTTGATAAAATCATGCACTAACCCAATGATTACTCGTAAATGTTATTGTTACAGAATCAAATACTCTGGCGTGTATTCGTACCTGCTAGCAGTTTTCCTAGTTGGAAGACAGATATGGCAATGGATTGGTCGTACGGAATCCGGCCTTCGACTTGCTTTTTCGGCATTATGGAGACTGCTTATACTCACCGCTATTCCGTTTGCGGTGTATGTGGGAGTATTTTATGCTCATTTGATGATGCTGCCAAAAGCTGGCCCGCACGATAGTGTCATGACGAGCGCTTTCCAAGCGTCGCTGCAGGGTGGACTCGCAAGTATAACCCGCGGCCAACCATTACATGTGGCACACGGTTCTCAAATAACTCTTCGGCACACTCATGGGCGCACCTGCTGGCTGCACTCACACGCGCACGTGTACCCGGTACGCTACACGGACGGGCGCGGCTCGTCGCACCAGCAGCAGGTCACGTGCTACAGCTTCAAGGACGTCAACAACTGGTGGATAGTGAAGCGCCCGGAGCAGGCGTCGCTAACCGTGTCGCGGCCGCCCGACGCTGTACGGCACGGAGATGTTGTACAGTTGCTTCACGGTATCACTAGTCGCGCTTTGAACTCTCATGATGTGGCTGCGCCTGTGTCACCACAATCTCAGGTATAGAATAGCGATAAATTGGCTTTCCTTCGTTATTCGAAACTACGTTTAATACAGTTTAAATTTTTTATAAAATTTTCAGGAAGTATCTTGCTACATCGACTATAACGTATCGATGTCGGCACAGAATCTCTGGCGGGTTGATATTGTGAATCGTGATAGCGAAGACGCCACGTGGGACAGCATCCGATCTATGGTCCGATTGGTGCACGTCGGCTCCGGGTCGGCACTGCGCTTCAGTGGTCGCCAACTGCCTTCGTGGGGCTTCCATCAACATGAAGTGGTGGCCGATAAAGTGCTGACACATCAAGATACAGTGTGGAATGTTGAAGAACATCGATATACGAAAGGTAACTTTTAACCATGATCATCATCATAGTCGGTGCTGGACTGCTGAAGCATCTAGAATCGCTCTTCATCTAACCTAGATCGTGTGTCATTGGAATTATCATTGTTCTATAGATAACTGCTAATTAAATTTTATTTTTTTAGCTGAAGACAGAAAAGAAAGGGAACGCGAGCTTGTATCTGCAGAAATGATCCCGACTGCTGTGACTCAGTTAACGTTTTGGGAGAAGTTCGCGGAGTTGCAATACAAAATGATAGCACACGCTCCCGACGCGCCTCATGGCCATATGTTCGCTAGTGAGCCTACTGAGTGGCCATTGCTCGTCAGGTCCATCGCATATTGGCTATCACCTAATTCAAACGTAAGTCTTGTACTTCAGAAAAAAACATGCGGAGCAGTCTTTGGGGACTGCCGATAGAAGTGAAAACTAAGTTTGCATAGAATTAATCCAAAATAAACTTTATCTTAATCATATAAGGATGATTTTGATGGCTGATGATGTTCTATGAAAGCTTTCGGTAACGATGACGCGAGTTCCATGATTTTTGTTCACCCAAAAATTGCTCAACGCACCTAAAAAAGTTTTCACTTCAAAAACTTACAATCAAAATCTGAAACCTATTTGATTTTATTTTGGGTAAAACTTAACTGAACGTTTATTTTCAGGCTCAAGTACATTTAATCGGAAATCTAATAACTTGGTACACCGGGTCAATCTGCGTACTTCTGTACAGTGTGTTCCTTGCACTGTATTCCATTCGACAGCGCCGCGCCTGTACCGACTTACCACCACAGGCACTGCAAAAGTTTTATGACGCCGGCTATATTCTCTTCTTGGGCTACTGGATCCACTACTTACCTTATTTCTTTATGGACCGCACTCTGTTTCTACATCACTACTTACCCGCGTATACATTTAAAATCTTACTTTTATCGTTTGTCATGGATCACATATACTACATCCTTCAGTCACGAGAAAAAACTCGTCCACTGACGAACATATTTATTTTATGCATTGCAGTATGGCTAGGATATGTTGTAATTACTTTCAAAAAGTTTAGTGTTCTCAACTATGGGAACACTGACTTGACTGAGCATGATCTTATGAATCTCAGATGGAAAGATACTTGGGATTTTATAATCCATAAAAAAGGATGACAGACGTTACCAATCTGAATATCTACTTCAGCTGCCATTTCAATGATCTTGTCACTTTATCCTGTGTAATATCAGTATACTTAATTAATTAGAATGGATAATCCAAATAAATATAAGTTATAATCCAGGGACTGCAAAAAAGGGTTATCCTTTTATAAAGTAATACCTACCTTACAATTAAAAGGGGTACCTAAAACTTATTGTACAATGTACAGACAGTCGCATTAATTTGGTATCCGTCATGCAATAGGACACTCATTGAAAGGGGTACCTAACGATTTAATGCAGCCGTCCGTTCATTAATTAAGTTACCTTTAATTTAAATTGTGTTATTAGTATCATATTTGTGGTTAAAGGAAGTCATTGGGTGAAATAACCGCAGTGGCCACTCAAAGAGCAGATTTAGATTAATTTGTTTCTGTAGAATGAATGTTATTTCATGCAATATAAAACGGAAAGGAGTCTTGGCAGCAATATACCGCGCTAGAATTAGTGAAATTATAATATTGCTGTACCATAATCTTTATTTCAACTTTAAATTGAGTAATGAAAGTATAAAATAGGTACTTTATCTTTCATGCAGTTAAACAAATGTGAATGCATTGCTGATGCCAGAAGAATGGGTTAACACAAAACAAGGGTTCTCCATTTTAAAGTCCCCATAGTGACCACACGCGACAATTATCGACGCACAATCGGGTTGAGCCGGTCATGCAGAGCTTCAAGACTGCCTCGTTTCGGTTCGGACAACTGGGCGAACACATGATCGGTTCCAACCGAACAGCATTGGTGTGATTACTCCCTAACCTTTTGACCGCTGTTGTCAAATATACGTGACAAGCAAGCGCGTGCCCTGTACGCTAAACGGCACAAATATGTGACAAAGTGGTAGGTGGAATTGTGGCTTGGCGTGAAGGTGAAATTGTGGCCTGGCGTGAAGGGCACCCGCGTGTTTATGCTTTGGCGTTCAAAAGGCTGATGTTGACTAGCGGGCCTAAAATGGCCGCTTTTGCAGAATCTTAGTATGAATTTTAAATTCTTAACTAGTCCATTTTAAGAATTTTTAATTTTTAACGTGATTCGTATTACGGTTGTGCTAAAGCGGCCAATTTAGACCCCCTGTCCCCAAAGGTATATTATTTTGTAATTTAAGTACAATAGTTATCGACTGAAAGGAGTTTAATACTCATAATAAAACAGTGGCACTATTGAAGCAATAGAATCTATTATTTGGGAAGGCCACTTGTTGAAGTCATTCCATCCCTAAGTATTTCTATATTTGTATTGAGATTTTATTAAATTATTATTTTATATAACTAAAGAAGTTTTTATTGAAATAACTACAACTATTTAAGAAAAAAATACATTTATTTTAGCAATATGTAAATGTAAAACTGGGAAGTTAACGCCGACTGTGGGAAGCTTCCACATCCATTGGCTGTGGGCTGCTAATGTTGACAGATGTAACCTCCAGGGGAATGACGCGCTGCTTCAGCACAGCTGTAGTGCCCAGGGCGTATCTGTAAGAGCCTTGCTTCTTGCCCTGAAAAAATCATAATGTTAACAAAAAAATGTTCAATTATTTTGTAGTAGCTGTTATATTGTATAACGGGCTGGTGTCCGCAACTCCACATCAAGCGCGTATTTTGCGTATGGGCTATAATCCACCATGCGGGCCCAGTGCGGATTGGTAGATGTCACATCTGCGAATTTTTGGTTCTAGGACATGCCGGTTTCCTCACAATGTTTTTCTTCACGGTTTTTGAGAGCAGTGGTGATGAAATTAAATTACACAAAGTAATGCGCCTGTCTGCGTTCGAGCCCACGACTTACTGTTTGTAAGTCAGGGCTGCTACCACTGGGCCACCGCTGCTCTCGTAGTAGCTGTTATAAACAGCAAATAGTTACCTTAACATTAGCTTCTTCATAAGTTCTAAGGTACTGAGCAGGTCCTGTGCTGCGAATGACACAAAGGTCAACATTGGAACCTGACCCCAAGTCATTGAAAATACCAGCAGCAATAGCATCACGAACAAGCTTTTTTCCTTCTTCCTCACTCATGTTTGGCTTCCAACCAGATTCAAACACTGCCATGGCAGCTAAAGATCCAGAACCTAATTAAAACCAAAAACATTAGAATATGATTTTAGGCACTAATTATCTCGAATTCTATTGTTATGAAGATCTTACCCATAGTTGCATAGGGCAATTTGTCAACAGACCCATGAGGGTAAATGCAATAGATATGAGGCCCAGTTCTATCAACACCACCAAGAACCAGAGCAGCACCAATGTACCCCTGGTAGCGGAACAGCATCCGTTTCAATAGGGTGGCGGCAGTTTCAACCGGTACCGTGCGCCCTGTGTGCAGTCTCTGTAACTCCAACTGCGAAGCCACTGTTTGCGTTGTCATTTCAGTATCAGCGGCAGTGCCGGCACCGCAGCAGTACATGTTGCCAGCTAGGTAATGTATCTTTTGACAGTTTTTATCAGACACGACAGTATTTTCAGTCGCCCTGGTATCAGCGCCGAGAATGACCCCATCAGCATATATTATGCCCACGATGGTGGTACCGGTTTTAGTAGCTTTAGGAGCCGGAAATCCTTTCTGAGCTAAGAAAGCATTGCTGTAAGAAAGAAGAAAGTTATTGAAATTCTAGAGCTATGAATGAATAATCGGTTTGTGCAGTCTTTGCTTACCGCTGGCAGTTCTCAAATGAGAATCCTGGAGCTGGGACTTCTGGTACTAGAATAGAAGCCATGTTTATATATTTATTATTTAAATTGGACACAACGGTTTACTTTTATTTGCGTTGATAGGATTTTGTAAGCCAAATTGTATTTCTGCAAGCAATGCTTCTTAACGTCACTGTCAAACGATCAATCTCAGAATCACAATGACTTATCAAAAACGCAAGCATGGAACAATAAAATACTATAGGGGTTTCAAGTTTTAAATCGACTAAGATTACCGGCCTTGAGAAGTTGAGAAAACCGATGTTTCGATCGTAAAACAATAAAATGGATTTAGTAGTTTAGTCTCCAAAGCGTTTGATTGCGTAAATCACGACACATTACTTTTGAAACTTGAGCATTACGGACTGGGTAAACTTGCACTTAGTTTGGTAAAATCTTATTTGAATGATAGACAACAACATGTTCAAATAAATGGTGTTAATTCACAGGGTTTAAAAGTAAAAATGGGGGTTCCACAAGGCTCAATATTGGGTCCTTTTCTCTTTCTAGTATATATAAATGATCTTCCCTATTTACTGAAAAACCAACCGCAAAATATGGTGTTATTTGCTGATGACACTTCCCTAATTTTTAAGATAAATAGGCGGGCCCAAAATCTAGATGACGTGAATAATGCCCTACTTCAGGTCCAAAATTGGTTCACAGCAAACAATTTGGTATTAAATGAAAAAAAAAACCAAATGCATAAGATTTGCTTTACCGAATGTTAAAAGTAATGATTGTGATATAATATTGAATAAAGAGAAACTTGAATTCGTAGATAAAACGGTTTTCCTGGGGATTACGCTTGATTCAAGGCTACAATGGGGTTCTCATTTGACTTCTCTTGCGGGGCGGCTAAGTTCAGCAGCCTATGCCATTAGAAAAATCCGTCAGTATACTGATGTAGATACCGCTAGACTGGTTTATTTTAGTTACTTTCATAGTATAATGTCTTATGGCATTTTACTGTGGGGACGGGCTGCAGATATTGAGTCTATATTTATTCTGCAGAAAAGAGCCATCAGGGCCATATATAATCTTCGTAAGCGCGATTCTCTAAGGGAACTGTTTAAGGATATTGGCATCATGACGGTACATTGTCAATACATCTACGAAAACATAATGTACGTCAGAAAAAATCTGCACCTTTTTGGTAAAAGGGGTGACAGACATAATTACAGTACTAGAAATAGGGACCAACTAGTTCAGCCAGGTTTCCGACTCGCTAAAGTAGACTCATCTTTCATGGGGTACTGTTTGAGATGCTATAATAAAATTCCACAAAGTATTCTTGAACTGAATGAGACGAAATTTAAAACATGCATTAAACGCACACTATGTAAGCAAGCATATTACAAGTTGAGCGATTATATCGCTGATAAAAATGCTTGGCTCAATGCTGGTCCTGCTCCACAAGGACAGGGGCGCATAAATTGATAGCATTAAAATGTATTGTTGGAGCTGCTGAAGATTGTAAAACTATCTTTGCATTGTATAGATTCAACCTCTTTAGTATTATATAAATGCATAGCCCATATTGTGTGAGTACTATGTACTAGAAAGCTATCATTCACTGGAAACCTACGTCTTTTCTTGACTTGAATGTGCCCTGGCGGTTTAGAGTATGTCATGCTCACTCAAATGTCTCGCTGATGGTGGCGCATGTGTCGGATCATTTAGTTCCCTTCAAAATGGTTGAGTTGAATGGTGCTGATCCATGCGTCATGTCCGTGAACGGGCGCTGTCGGTTGTGACTGGTCATCTCTTAGTTGCCATGGCTTATTTGAATGAATTATTTTGAATTGTATTTTTGTTGTTTGTGTGTTTTTGCTGTGGACACTTTTAACGTGCACGTCTTGCTACATTGTTCTCACATAATATACCATCTCAACATGAATGATGTAACCAAGATTATGTAACAATATTCTGATTTAAAAGAGTGTCCATGGAGTTTCTTGCCCGTTCTTCTCCATAGAGATCTACGCTAGGGAATGGGCAACTACAGTACTTTCACAGTTTTTATGTCTTGTGACTGGGACTGTAGCTACATTTAATTTTCATCTTTGTTTCGACAATTCAAAAGTGCCTGTAACTGGCTTACTTGAAATAAATGCTTTGATTTTGATTTTGATTTTGATTTTGAGTACTCTGGTAACATTACACCTACGAGTCTTCTGTTGATTGGATGAAATTTTATTGTGTGTTCGTGCAATTATGAACTTTATTGAACAGTGTTAGACGCTTGGTTATTGATTTATCAATTTACTTTGGCCTTTTTCGTCTTGAAAACCTCCCGGACCAATCGGGAGTGGACGAATTTGTCTTCGTATGCCATTTGTCAAACTAGTACTGCAGTTGTCAAAAGACGAAATGTGTTGAGGAATACCATTCCAGATTTTTACTTGAATTTAGCTTCTAAATTAGTTCCTAGGTTTAAAGTTAACAAAATGCTTAGTAACACTGCCTATTTGTGTTTAATTTATCTTACGTCTGCGTTAGTACTGACTTTGGCCGGTCGGGACTTTTATCAAATTCTTGGAGTAAGTCGTTCTGCAACCACAAATGAAATAAAGAAAGCTTACAGGAAATTAGCAAAGGCTCTCCATCCAGACAAAAATCAAGATGACCCTGACGCGTCCCAAAAGTTCCAAGACCTTGGCGCAGCTTATGAAGCCCTTTCGGATACCGAAAAACGAGAGCTGTATGATCGTTGCGGTGAGGACTGTCTTAAGAAAGACGGTATGATGAATAACAATGATCCGTTTGCGAGTTTCTTTGGAGATTTCGGTTTCCACTTTGGTGGAGAATCTCAACAGCACGAAACCCCACGCGGGTCGGATATTGTAATGGATCTCACAGTCACCCTTGAAGAGCTCTACAATGGAAATTTCATAGAGGTTAGTAACAGTAAAAGTAATCAATGATAATATTTCGCTAAACCGTCCTAATGCAAGTAAAAGTGTAGGAAATGTTTTTAGTGAATAATATCCTTATTTGCAGATAACTAGAAATAAGCCAGTAATCAAACCAGCGTCAGGTACACGCAAATGCAACTGCAGACAAGAGATGGTGACCAGGAACCTTGGGCCTGGCCGGTTCCAGATGATGCAACAGACTGTGTGTGATGAATGTCCTAATGTCAAGTTTGTCAATGAAGAGAGGCTGCTTGAAATTGAGGTAAAGTCTTGAATTTGTATCACTTTTATGTTTTAAAGAGTACTTATTTTAAACTTACAGCACTGCTGCTGGATATCTAGAGAAAAAAAAAATACTTTAAGCTTATTTTTCACTAATTATATTAAAAGCCTATGAATTGTTGGTAAGAATGTTGCTACATACATCCATTTAATGTCAAAAAGAGTTGCTTCAGATGTTTAATTTCCTTTACCTTTCTCCTTATTTATTTATGTTATTAGCGACCCTCCCCGGCTTTGAACGGGACCAATTTAGAACAATAAAAAATACAGATAAAAGCGTTAGAGAGTAGGGCCGCAGTTCACCACCTACTTAGCCTTTTCCCAACTATGTTGATGTTGAGGTCCCAAAGATCTACAAATGACAGCCGGGATCAACAGCATTCATGCTTTCCTAGGCACAGAATAAACTCAGTATGTAATTAGTGGTCAACCATCTACAGACCAACCTAGCTATCATGGGGTATAGGTTTCCGCATTTAGTCCTTGAAGTGGACCATTGTGTGTACAGACCAACCTTGGCAAGCATGGCTTGGTGGATGCTCCAGGGTAGCCCGCGAAATTCCATTTCTTCTTATGTTTTTTGCAATTTGCAGGCCAGTGCTAGGTTGTATGTTGATTAAAATAATGTTCGTGACTGTAAGACGTATGTAGTTATAGAATTAGGGTAGCCGTAGGTAGTAAAATAAAGATTGATAATGAAAAATATTAATAAGGTTACATATTCCAATCTTTCATCTACAAGATTTGTTAATGAATAAAATCAATAAAATTAATAGTGTGTAAAAAATATAAGAACAAAACTGATAGTGAAAACTGATAAAACATATTGATAACAGCATGTAACATTTGGAACACCAGTGGTATTTTTGAATTGTTTACTAATGTTTAATATGAATATGTTCCGCCTCCCTGACCGGGACTGCCTCGTTGGTCTAGTGGTCGCAAGCGCGATTGCTAAGCATGAGGTCCCAGGTTCATAATGAGCTATGGCAACATCTGCAATATAATTACTTGAATAGTTATGTTTATAAATAAAACAGCTTCACATACTTATGGACATCTATGACAATAAAATTATATGATTTTTCTAGGTAGAAGTAGGTGCACCGGATGGCCATAAATCGAGGTTACGAGGAGAGGGTGAGCCACATATGGATGGAGACCCTGGCGATCTGATCATTGTGTTCACAACTGAGAAACACCCACAGTACACACGTAAAGGAGATGATCTCTACACCAATGTCACCATAACTCTACAGGTAGGTTGTAGCCAACACTAAGGGGCCGCCTCCACGAGTGAGAGAATCGCGTCGATATTATCGTCCTTGCCACGTTTTTCTATACTCTCTTTTGAGAGTACTCCTCGAGTGAGAATCGCGACGATTCAACGTATTTCTATACGAAAATATCGGCGCGTTTCTCTCGCTCGTGGAGACGGCCCCTTAATGTATGTCTGTTTAAATATGATTTTTGTAATAAAACATGTCAGATTTTGCTTAATCAAATTTCTTTGATTATGCCCTAATAATTGCTCACTGAAAACAGTCATGGGCTAAAATAGATTTGAGGGTGAGATCTTTATGTAGGTTGTAGTATTTTGTTGTTAAAAGAAAAAAAGAAAATACATTTCATAACTCATGAGATCATGAACCAATGTAGCTGAACTGAAGCATACAGTTACACAGTAGACTGTATGAGTAATAAACGTAACAGTGTTTTATTAGGTAGATTAAACTCTTATCTAGAATAGTTGCCAATCATTACAAATGGTTCCACATTTTCACGGTTATAGTATGTTTTTTATTTTTTTTATAGCTAAACTTTCTGAGATTTACGGAATTTAGTTAGTAAATATACAAAACCACATTATATAGTACTTTTTCATTGATTATTAATACTATAATAATATTTATTTTTACAGGATGCGTTAACTGGTTTCACAATGGACCTGGTGCATTTAGATGGTCACAAAGTATCTGTCTCTCGTGACAAAGTGACCTGGGCTGGCGCCCGTGTCCGCAAGAAGGGTGAAGGCATGCCCAACTTTGAAAACAATAACCTCCATGGAAATCTCTACATAACTTTTGATATTGATTTCCCAAAACAGGACTTTACTGATGAAGATAGAGAAGGTATTTTGTTACTATAGTTGTTGCCAGTTAAGATGAGAATAGCGGTCATTGCCCTTTCCCTAATATCTCTTCCTACGAACCAAAACAAATAAACCATGTATCGTTTTTCATTACAAACAATGTTGAAGATCACGATAGATGACGATTCCAGACTTGAACAGGCTTATTTTTGGTTTTCAAAGTTAAGAATTTTAATAAATGTAGGTGGGTCCTAGGACCGCTATTCTCATCTTAACTGGCACCAACTATACTTAACAACAACAACAACAACATCAGCCCATAACGTCCACTGCTGGACATAAGCCTCTCCCATGATGGGAGGAATTTGCCGTAATCTCCACGCTCGGCAGGCGGATTGGAGATCGCAGTAATGAAAGACTAACAGAAAACGCTGCTGCCCATTCTCTGGTCTACGGAGGCGCAAGGTGTTCTGCCTCAGACATTAGTCGCCTTATACGACACCCGTGAGTGTAATGGGTTGGTTCTATTCTACTCTGCCGGATACCACACGGCTAACTATACTTAGATTAGTTTTAATTAAATGGTTTTATAACTAATCTTTTTTTGTTCCAGCACTACGGAAAATACTTAAACAAACAACAAATAATAAAGTATACAATGGACTATAGTATACTATATACTGCCAATTTAATTTATTTAAGTAGTGAAAGTGCTATGATATGAACAAAGTCAGTTTTGTGTGAAGGATTTTTTGTTACCTGTGAATACATGTGATTGTTTTTATATAATAAAACATCCTAATTATAGAAAAAAAGTTTATATTTTATTTTTGAACTTGATGTGCCTAAAGCACATTTTTACAATTTGTCACATGCGTAAATCTAGAAATTTCGTATAATAAAAAAACCGGCCAAGAGCGTGTCGGGCCACGCTCAGTGTAGGGTTCCGTAGTTTCCCGTCCGTCACAATAAGTGTTCCCACTTATGAGTTGAGGTGGGTATCCATTATGTTCGCGCTCCTGCAACTGCTCCCGGTAGTGGGTACATGCGCGAACAGGCGCTCCGACTCGTGACGGTTTTTAGCGCGAACACATAGGGGAGCGAAGTGTGTCAAAGAGGAGCGCATGTAGAAGTGCGCGCGACGTATCCATTGGAGCAGTTGCAGGAGCGCGGAGCGCTGCTGGAGCGCGAACATAGTGGTAACCCAACTTAAAAAAGGCTATTTGTTACGGAACTCTAATAATTACGGGACACTAAAAACGGGCCCACAAAGGACGGTGATAACTAAAATAATTACGGGACACTAAAAACGGGCCCACAAAGGACGGTGATAACTAAAAAAGTTTTCGGTGGTAATTTTGGATTGCGAGAACCGATTTTAATAATTCTTTTTTGTTTGAAAAAAGATACGTTCAGGATAATAAAATATGTAAACGAAGTTAAAAAAAATGCTTGCATATACGAATATACTACAAACTTAGTCCAGAAATTATTTTGTACAACTTTTTTGTCTTTTTTGTACAAAAACTGTTGTTTCCATCAAGTTCAAAATGATTTTCCTAGAAAGTCCTTATAAAGTTCTGCTTTTCAGATTTTTTTCATATTTTCTAAACTTCTGGTTCAAAAGTTAGAGGGGGGGGGGGACACATTGTTTTTTACTTTTGGAGCAATTATTTCCGAAATTATTGACATTATCAAAAAATGATTTTAGGAAACCCCTATTCATTTTTAAATACCTTTCCAACAATATATCACACGTTAGGGTTGAAATTAAAAAAAAAATCACTTCCCACTTTACATATAGGGCTACCCTAATAAAACATTTTTTTCCAATTTTTATTTTACCACTTTGTCGGCGTGATTGATATACATATTGGTACCAAATTTCAGCTTTCTAGTGCTAACGGTCACAGAGATTAAGCGAGGACGGACAGACGGACGGACAGACATGGCGAAACTATAAGGGTTCCTAGTTGACTACGGAACCCTAAAAAAGGTGTCACTCTTTATATAGAATTATCCACATAAATCATTTAGAACCTAATGGCTTGGCACGCGACAATGGGAAACGACCTGATGGTATGACCATATTACTATTGAAGTTAAGTAGTAGTTGTTGTAGTTTTGTAGTTAGTTATTTACCTTTGGTGTTGGATGCAACATGTGTCTACACTCTTGCACCATCTCTTTTCTCTCTTTCTTCTTGCACTACTATTGTCTAAAATCTTGATTTAATTCGTGACATTCTGCGTGACTCAGGCACAAGATTGTTGAATTGAATCACTAATATGTCGTCTACTCTGGCCAGCGTCGAGCGCAGCATACCGCGGCACGGAGGAGCGTCGCGCGCGCACTCCGACGACAAGAGCGAGGGCGGCGGCCGCACGCGCGGGGTTAAGCCTCGGGTCCAACTATTCAGCTCCACTTGAGACGAGAATTTCTGTCATCGATTTCTGGCTCTTGCTCGGAAATTAATATTTTTAGGACTACTACAATTCGTGAAGACGAGCTTCGACTTCCTCCGAGAGACTGGCACACCCTACTGATAGAATGGTGCTCGAATTGAATGAGAAACTGCGCAACAGAGAGCCCGAGCCGTCAAGGGAAGCAGGGGGAATCAATGTGTCGTCGAATAATAGGTTTCGTGTTCGAACTCGGAGCGGTTCAATGAGTACTGACGTGGCATCCGCATCTACAGAAGTCGGCTTCTCGACCATAACTGTGAAGGCCACACGTGTGCCCGAGACCATGCCAGCACCTGCTGCTACCGCATCTGTTGCTGGTGAAGACGCGCCTGCAGCGGGTTCGGACGTGGCAGACGGAGCCGCAGCAACAGAGCCACGTAGACAGTACATCAGTAGCCTGTAAGATCGGTAGCCTGTAAGATCCTACGGGGACTAATCGACTGCCCTGAGCTCCACAGCCTTTTCTGCCGGCTATTTGTTCCCGACAAATATATCGGACACCGCCGGTGCCGACGGCACAATCTGTTCGCCCCACCGTCATCTAAAACTTTCGCCAGAGCTGAATCTCCGGTATGTCGTACTCTTGACGCTCAACGCCCTTCTGATTGCCAACCCTGAATGTGATGTGTTTGCGGATGAATGGAGTAAGGTTATGCGAATATGTCTGATGTTCTGTGAGAGAAAGTATGCAAGAGTGTCCACTGTTCCGTGCTAGTATTAGTTTTCGTAATTCAATCCATTGTTTTGTTAATTATTGTAATTGGTGTTTCTATGTTAATTATTGTAATTGGTGTTTACCGTTTTAATTAACTATAAATAATAAATAAATAAAATAAAATCAGATTTTAATCCCGACAGACCGTCAACAAGTAGGGATGATTTTTGGAATACATAGAAGTGACGCAGTTCCACCTCACGAAGCTTATAGAAAAGTAAGAAGCGGTGTACACGCATTACAGAAGCACACTGCAATTGACGAATGTTTGGCTGCGCGGCAGGTGCACGACCATGAGAGAATTACGCGGGATGTGGGAAAATTTACGCCAACGTAGGTATATACTTATGTTACCTAGAGAAACAGGAAGACAAGATGTTCCCAGTTATTAACTAGGCTTAGTTTCGGTACTGTCCATATTTATACTGTGGCCCCGTCGATGCGCATGTTAGTGTCAGTGTGCGGTTTCGAGCGTTTGTAGGTAGTTTCCGTACTGTCCAAATTTAAATTGTGGCTAAGCGTTGACATACGCGTCACCGCCAGTCTCTTGGGCACATTACCAGCTGACAGCATTGAGGAGTTTTTGATGCCCTTTTCACATCATTTTTAATATTTTTTTTATTCTATAGTGCATAAATTTGGTACAATAAAATAAAAATAATAATATAATAGCTATATTTTCATAAAAATATGTTTTAAAACACTAAATTTTCCTAAATTTTTAAATCCTGTTAAGATTTTCACAGCGTAATACGTTTTACAATAAAATATATACAATTTTTTATTGAAATTGGTTAGTAGAGTCTGTCCAACGGCGTCGTATTAAAATGTTTAATGCATTTCTTCAAAACGAATTCCTGTAACTCTATTAGTTTTATATAGGCTCCATAGAGACTCAAGTAATAGTAGTCTTTATAAATCTATTCGACAATATAAGATAGTTTGTAAAACGACATAGGTATGGTGTTTCTTTTCTGTTTCATATAAAAATATTGCTTAGATTCAGGTCTAAGCCCTCACTAGTGAACATACGGTAGGTATTAAGTACATTTGGGCACAGATAATATTCATTTGGGGCATTAGTTGTAACAGAGTTATATAGGTATAGTACGAGACTAACAAATGAACTAAACCACATAACTGTGCGTTTTGCCTATTGTGTGTGAACAATAATAATAGAGCAATAGTCACAAGAACTTTTAAATATGTTGTCAGAAACGGTACTTGGAAGCATACTATGTATTATGAAACAGGACATAATCTCAAAGTTGAAATCGATATGTTACAAGAAAATTGCTTTTGAATTTTGCGTAGTCTTACATACATATTAGTGACCCTCCAGTATTCAGCTCAATAATAATTATTTTAACAATAGTTTGTAGCAAGCAGCATCGAAATGCGGCCCTTGAGCTTTGACACAAAATTGAAAAAGCCAATGAGTCAGTGACTAACACCACGACTATCACTCGCGGCCAATTCAGGACAGGAATGCATGTCGATGTCTTTTACAATGCCTTATACCAACTTAAAATTAAAATATAACAATATCAGTGAAGGAAGACCAGACAAAATGGTCTAGATGACCAATAACAACCACATGAATTTCATTAGAAATACATTTCAACTAATAAAAAAAAAATGTTTATTTCAATCACATAAGGCTTAAACAGGATTTGGAGATCACCTTTTAAGCAAGGAGATGCTTGTGTTAGGTGACTCCGCTCTCCGCATTTACATTAACATTATAATGCAATTGAACACAACATAAAAATAAAAGAAGATATAAAAAATCAAAGATTGTTAAACATTAAATTAAAGTAAAATAAAGTTAAAAAGTTCAATAAAAATTATAATGCAATAGCTAACTACTATCAGCTCATAATAACAATAAAAAATATAACAACACTATAAAACAAAGGGGACCAGGCAACAACTACATATTTTGTCTTATTGGATAATATTTTAAAATTATGCAATATCGGCTCATTTCATATTACCGTATGAAGAAATCTACGGCGATGTTTCATAGAACTGCAAATATTCAAACTAGACCACTTGAAGTGATTTACTATTCAAGGGTTAACGCAGTGGTTCGAACTGAGCCGTTTGGAAGTAGTTATTGCAGTACATTAAAATACCTATTTAAACACGTAGGTAGTTACAAGAATCATCTTAGACCAGCGTTTAATCAATATTGCAGATTCTCTTTTGTGCGGAATATATTAGCATTTAGTGTCGAGGTTCTATATTTATAAACATATTATTGTTTTTATTTATTTCAACATGGTCAACAAACAAATTGGGAGCCATATAACGCAAGTATATTCAATACGACATATTTGTAAATATCAGTCGCGCTTAAAACATTTTTCAGCTTACATCTAAAATGGCATTTACATTATTTGTTGCTGAGACAAGTGTGACAAATTATTACAATATTCGGCCATATTTGAGTTGATTACAGAGCTTAGGCTAATGTAGGGACAGCGGTACGCGGGCGTGACAGGCGCGGGGAGGTGCTCGCGCCCTGCACCTCAGGCCCCGACTGCATTCAGCTCATGCGCGCGTCAGCTAGCCGCAAGCACCCACACGCGGCTAGCTGACGAGCTGGCAGCGGCGCGGTCACGAGACGAGGCACGACGGCATGGCGGCGGGCTCGAGCTGCGCGGCCGCGGCGCCCTGCAGTACGCTGTTGACGACGGCGCGCGCCAGGTAGCCCACCGACACGCCTGGCGCCGCCGAGCTCAACGCGTTGCTGTCTGTCGGCCCGCCGTCCTGTACGGATTAACGAAAGAACAGGTCACACAACGCCCCATACGCTACGCTACAGACTACATACGTGTGCGTACCGACCTTGGCATAGGTGAGCTGCGCGTCGTCCACGAGGCGGTCGACGTAGAGCGGCTGCTGCAGGTAGAGCTCGGGGTTGCGGCGCAGGATGGTCGCCAGCACGCACAGCAGCTCCACGCACAGCTGGCGGCGCGCGGGAGCCGCCACGCGTACCAGCGCCTCCTCCACCAGCAGCGCGAAGGCGAGCTCCGAGCGCGACATGTTCACCAGCGTGGGCGTCGCCGGGATCGCGTGCCCCTGCACATGCACACATACGCATGCACCGAGCGTCACATAGCAGTTCTAGAAATCTAATAGGTGAGACTGCACGTGTGACGTCACGCACAAGTATTGTGTACGGGAACGCGCGCCTCAACTGAGCTCTGCCGGTTTGCTCGGCGATCGCTCGCGGCGGGCGGATGGAGTGAAGAAGTAAAACTGGTTTTAAGACCGAGAGCGAGTGAGACAAAATACAGGCGTATCAAGTGATGTAGACGGTTGGAACGATGCACCACGATGACGACGATGTTTTAGCTAGATAAAATAGTTTACAACGTTAAATTATAGCTTTTTAAAATTCGGATGGATGGCAACCCTAATCGCTCAAGGTGTAAGGTCAGGTTTTTACACAAAATTTGTTTGCCCTGCAAATCATTATTTTTTGCCCACACCTGGGCAAAAGCCTTCCTCCATTTCTTCCACTGTTCAGGATAGTGTGCTTCTTCTCACCAATTCAAGAGGAAGCCATCCAAGGCGTCCCGCTATCTCCTTGGTCTGCCGCGACCGTGACCATGAAAATCTGTTTGATTAATTTATTGGACTAGACTGGGTTTAGATCGGTCAATGAAATCAGCCGATCTTGCACAACTTTTACAAGTACCTACTTACCTCAATAATAATTCCTTTCGGTGTTCGCAGCAATATATCCCAGACTTGTATGTAGAAATGTTTCGGCACGCGACACAGGCAGCCCTCTAACTGCCGCCGTTGTAGCGGTGTCAACCTATTAAGAGCATATAAAACTAGGTTATTTTTTAGGAAGGCTGAAAGTTAAGTAAATCACTTTTCGAACAAGAAGATTAAATTATGCAGTCGTCAAAAAGCTCGATTGAGCTTTCGCTTTTGCATTTTTTTTCGTCACTTTACGTTTTATCCCGGCAAAAGCATAGGTCTGCAGCATAGCATGCCTGTGCCTGGGCGGCGCATTCGATTCGAAAGTATTTGTCAAAAAATAGACCGACGCGACGTTCATCGTAGCCAACATCCTACAAGTCACGAGTCGATTGGTAATCACGTATTTGTAGCTCGTCTGAAAGTCGACGGAAGCGAAGTCGAGGGTGGTGCATAGAATAAGCGACGAATTAGAAAAAGACATAAACATACCCTTTTTCCTCAGCCCAGTCGGACACAGTCAATACTCTCTGTAGTAGCGTACGCAGCTTGTACGGCGAGAGCGCCTCGATGGTGGCGTCGGCGCGCTTCTCGTCGGGGAACAGCTGCAGGTAGATGCGGATGGCCTCCAGCACCCAGCCCACGCGGATCTTCAGGATGCCGCGGAACATGTCCGGGTTCGTGCCGATCAGGCGCCCCGTGTACAGCACGATCTCCTGATCAGGTAACATGGCTCTATCCAAGTGTGTAACATATGCCTATGGACTAATCAAATGACGACTAATAGAGAAGTACGGAAGACAAAGACACGCTACGCCGATTACAAATAAATTGGAATGAGGATCATCATTGAGTGATGATCTATCGTGTGATACACAAAATAGAACAGTGCTACCCGCGTTAGCCTTAAGGTTGAACTACTCAATATATTTTCATACAAATTTCAGGGGGGTATTACTCCACTGTTTGACATGGTGCATCTAAAGTTAAACATGATATCGTTGTGTCTCATTATTAATTGTGTCTGTGCGGAAACAGAATAGTAAAATAAAAAGCCATTCAAAAGTTACAAGCTACCAAAGATTCGTTTTTATTGCCAATTTTAACGTAACTTTGGGCGTAAATAAGTAATAAAAGATGTGTCAAATATCCAAAACAAAGTCCGTACCGACGCAGCACAATTATCGAAGAATTTAATAAGTTTTATTTGTAAATGATTTATGCAGTGGTTTTTTCATAAAATTCGATTTCCCAAAGGCCTTTTGGTATTTTTTTGCGCGCGCCTTTTACTATGAATTTTCGTGCAACTCATTGAATAATGTTTCCCCCTGGTGCGGTGCGGGAAGGACGACACTCACTCACACATATGAACAATATGTCACATATAACTTTGTTTGATAGAAGAACAAGAACTATATTTCTGTCCTTTTCATTTCATGCATGACGTCAGTGACGTGTCATTTGTTTTTCGCTGAAGTTGAAGGGCCTGTGCATTTTTATTGCACTCCTATAATGTGTGCGTTTCGATAGCGCGTCCACGGCATTAAAAAAAAAACTATAGCATGATTTTGTAAAAATTTGCATTTAAAATTAAATTAATTAAATTAACTAATTTCAATTTTAAATTTCACATTCAGAACGTTTTGAAGGGTATAAGCGATACCGTACAACAGCTCCTGAAATATAAACCTAGGATTTTTGTGTATTTTGACAAATTCAAATCTAGGTTTTTACAAAAACTTCAGACCTCTGCGATGCTTTTTCAGCGAGATATCGGAGATAACGTGTATTTTACCGTTTCAATGGCGCAGCCATGGGGTTTTAGTCTTACAGCTCCTAAAATTATAAACCTAGGATTTTTAAAATTATAAACCTAGGATTTTTATAATTTTTTTTACAAATTCTATCTGTTATTTACCTAAACTTCAGGTCTCTGCAACGCTTAGTTTTTAAGATTTCCGTGGCCACGTGGTTCTCCGCGTTTCGATGGCGTGGCCACATTCAAACCCTTTTAATTTTTTAACCATAACTTTGACAAATTTAAGGTTTTGGGATATTTGAACCAAATTTTACATATTTTTACAAAATCATGGCATAGTTATTTAAAAAAAAAAACGCCGTGGTCGCGCCATCGAAACGCACAACGCACATGATTTTTACTTTTCTTCTGATCTGTCACTACTCTGTCTTGTGTTGACAAAATTTATATTGATTGATGAAAAATTTTAATTGAATTGAATTAGTGTACAACAACCACTAAATTGGTGACCCCGATGTGATACGCCCTGAAAAGGAAATCCTAAATTTTATCAGGCCAAGGAAATCCCAGTACCAGGATGACAATATAAAGCAGTTGTCTGTCGACCAACGTCCAGACTCTGCTGGCTTCACAGCCATTTACTTCTCTCGAGGGATTAGCAGACCTGGCGGAAAGCGTCCAAGACATCGTGACCCCAGGCCAACAATAACAAAGAATATAGTTATACAATATTATTGTTGCCACTAATCTCGTGAATTGTGTAATGACGTTATATGTTGATAGTAAAAGTTTTAAAGGAAAAGTTGATTTTATTCTTTTTTGCGCATTTAAATAAAAGGTCAGACGAAAGTAAAGTTATTTGTAAAGATATATATTTAAAAAAATTAATAATAATTAATATATGTAATAATTGAGCGGCGTCGAATAGCATTATGTGTGTGTGTGGTGTAACTTAGTTTTTGTTCGGCACGGTTCGGAACGCTGTGTGTGTGCGTACGAACTAGACGTGCGTGTAGACTAGCGTCTAACTGCTCATTATTGATACTATCTCTGTCGGGCACGATGCCAGGTGAGACAGCGTGCTTTTTGGCCACGCCCACCAATGAGTTCGAGCCCGTGAGTTGTGTCACCTTAATAACTCTTTTTGAGATGAAACATCTATAGGCGCGTGTAAACCAAAAATCAAATGAAAAATTCGTGGCGAACGTGGCGATCGAACCCGGCCCGAACCATCCCGAACATTACCGACCTGTTGAAGCAGCATAAGATCTACATCGCCACGATTTACAAAAAGCCAGCTGGTTTAGGGGCACAGAGCGCTGGGTTATAATCTCGTGACTTCGAGTTCCATTCTTGCATAAGGATTTTCTTTTTGTGAATCGAGTCATTTTGTTTTTATTTTATTTTGTGTTTTTTATATTGATTATAGCATATTTTTTGTACAAAATAACTCACTTTTTATTGTACAGTCATGGTAACAATGATTGAATGACTTTGACAGCGCCTTATTTTGTAATGTCAGGTGTTATTAATGACGAGTGTGACTTACCTGTTGTAACACTGCACCAATGACATCGTAAGGTTGTATGGTCGAGTACATGACGGACTGGATCTCGCCGGGCGTCATGGGCTTGTCAAACACGGTCTCCTTCTGGCCAATCACGCCCACTGTTAACTGTGCATAGAAAAAAAAGTCGAGTTGAGAATTGAATAATGAATATAAAAAAATCTGCTGTTTCGTACATTTTGACCGTGTAGGTCTATAAGTATCTCAATTTTTTTTTATTTTTTTTAAAGAGTTTCTATGTGCGGGTTAGCCGGGACGCCCAACCCGCCCACATAGAATCTCATCCACCCTTTGTTACATAAGGTTAATGTATGCAGGCGGAGTGATCACCTGCTTCCCGTTGACCAGCACAGTGGTGATGAAGGGGCTGATGGAGTCCACGGTGTGGTTGAGCAGCGACGAGCAGTAGCGCACGGCGCGCCAGTGCCGCAGTACGCCAGCGCTATGGTACAAGCTCTTCAGGGACTCCAGCGCGTTTGTGCCGTTGATCTGTTTGCAATGGATCAATGTTTAAGCACTGCTAAAGGCAATTAGTACGTTTTTTCTTGCATATCTTATTGAGGAAACAGAAACTGTACTAAAACATTTCGCATCAGCTATACACTAAATGAACTTTGAGTTTGAATGCCTCGGGGCCTATTGCAGACAGCGATTTTTTTACGCACCGTGGATATGTATACGCGCTGTAAACGCTACTAGTACTGCTTTTTAAGGCAGAAATCGCCCGTCGACGCGCAGATGGATGCGCGTTACATGGAATGGAACACATGTGGCGACATCGCCGCGCGTCATGTGAACTTATTTAAAAAAAAAATATCTCAGGAAATATACGCACCTCAAACATAGGTCCCTCCCTTTCTATCAAGATGCCCCACAGCTGGCACTGCGCGAAGATATTGTCGAGCGACCTGAGCGCGGCCACCACGTCGGGCGTGGAGCGGTGCTTGAACGCGTCGTAACAGGTGTTCTCTTCGCGGTACGTGAGCGTGCGCGGGACGTCCGTCAGCGACTGGTAGCCGATGTACTCGTGCTCCAGCTGACGGAACTGAGTGAACATCTCCGATGGGAACTCGCCTTGGCTCATGAAGTCCAGATGTTCTGTTGGCAGTATTTTTTTTATTTTTTTACGCGCCAGAAAGATACCAGCTAGTTCTATTGATTTTTAGTATGGCCAGCGTCATTAATACGCAGCGATATCACAGTATTGGCAAATTATGTTAAATGTATGAACTTGTAACTTAATTCACTCATGCCATGCCACACTTAATAATCTGTTCCAAATGAATTTAATGAAGGTAATATTCATTGCAGCAATGCTTGCAAGGATGATATTTAAAAAAAAAAAACTTAACTTCGAAATAAGCTAGATTCAAACCTTTGCAAATTTAAACTACTTGGAGTAAAACAAAACAGTTTTCGGGCAGATTGTTAATATACTTGTCCAATTTGAAAACTTGCCCATTAAACTTCGAGTTAAAATTTTGTTGCGATTATATATTTAAAAAAATTCCCCTCACCACCTCCCCCCACTCCCCCGCCGCCAACCTTTCTCTCCCTCCGCCGTTTATAAATATTTTTTTTATTAAATAAAAAAAAAATCCCCCTCTCCCGCCGCCAGCCTCTCCCTCTGCCACTTTTAAATGAGTATTTTTTTTATTTAAATACAAAAAATTGTTCTCCCAGATGGTGGATGGGGAGGTGGGTATATTTTGACAGATTCGTAAACAAATAACTCCCGCGAGTATGGGAAAAGTGCCAAACCTCCCCTTTTCGCCCCCCTTTCTCCCCCTCCCTACCCTTTCTCGGAAACCAAGAGACTTTGAACATTTTTTTTTCAGATTCGTATAGAGGAGGCTCGGAAAAGTAAAAACTAGTTTTCAAAAGTTGACCCACTTATCCCCCTTCTCCCCTCTTTAGGCGGATCTCGGAAGTTGAGAAACTTGGAACATTTTTTTGTTGCAAATTCGTAAGGAGGGGCCTAGAGTTGGTCAAAATCATTTGTATACCCTCCCCTCCCCAACCTCCCCAAAAATTGAAAGGGCTGTAACTTCATAACGGTTAGAGATAGCCGTTGGCCATTTTAGGAATTCATATCGACGATCAATTAACCTGGAAACCGCAAGCAGAGGAGGTGTGCAAAAAGTTAAGCACTGCGGCATATGTTCTTTTTAACCTTACGAAAAAAGTTGACATAAAGACTGCTTTAGTAGCATACCATGGTTTAGTCGCATCGGTCTTGAGGTTTGGAATATTTTTTTGAGGTAATTGCAGCTTAAGAGATAACATATTTAAAGCCCAGAAACGTTGTGTTAGAGCTATGTGTAGTCTTAAACCTAGAGATAGCTGTGAACCTCTGTTTAAGTCTTTGAAAATTCTTACTTTTCCGTCGTTGTATATTCTAGAAACGGCAATTTTTGTAAAAAAAAAATAAAGCATTATTTGCTAAGTTCTCGGATGCCAAGAAAGGTCCCGTGAGAAGTCAATACAAAAACCTCTTAATTACCGGTGGTTTTAAAACAGCACTACTGAGGAAGAGTGTTTTCTGCATGGGTCCAATAATATTTAATAAACTACCAGACGGCATAAAAAATGACACTCTTCAACAATTTAAAAATAAACTCAAAGCGTTTTTGTTAGAGAAATGTTATTATTCAATAAGTGATTTTTTGAATGACCCTATGTGTGACAGTTCAATAATCCTATAGTTTTTTACATTACTTATGATGATGATACTTTGTTAAATTAATTAATTTGTAACTGTTGTAATCATTTTCTATTTCATAATACTCATATTATTCTTTTAATAATTTTTTGATGCAGAATTCTATTATCGGTTATGTGATTATTTGTTTTATTTTTCTATTTTGATCCTGTGTTTGACATTCCAGCAATTTAATATTATTGACATTATTTGATACTTTGTGCTTAATAATTTATTGATACTGACATTATTTGATACTTTGTGCTTGATAATTTATTGATACTGACATTATTTGATACTTTGTGCTTGATAATTTATTGATACTGACATTATTTGATACTTTGTGCTTGATAATTTATTGATACTGGAATTATTTGTTAAATTTTGCATGCCAAAACTTAGGCAGAATGTACTCAGCTCACTATATTTTCTAACAACATTATTGTACAAATACCTACATTCTATGCGAATAAATGATTTGATTTAATTTGATTTGAATTTGGGTGTTTGAACAAATATTATAGTAGGCGTCGAAACCTGTCCGGTGATAGGAAGGTCCTGAGCGGAGCGAACCTGCGAGACCGAGTGGAGCGAAGGTGGCGAGCGAAGCGAGCCGGCGACCTCTGTAGCGTAACGAAGTTTGAGTGGGTGAAGCGTAATTCAGGGGCGACGACAAGCAAACTTTTAATGGGAATAGGTCTGAGTTTTTAATTAAGGTTTTTACTTTAATTTTATTAGGATTTTCAGGTATTGTTTTTTTTTTATTACTTTTTAGAGTTTTTTAGGGGTTCTTAAGGGTTTTCAAAATATTTAAAAGATTTTATAAAATTTACAAAATCTTTTAAGGACTTTAATGGATTTTCCAATTCGTTTAAGAATTTTTATGGATTCTCAAAATTTTATATAGGTAAGGACTAGTTCTCAAGAACACGACGACACGCGAGCTGCGCGCAGCTCGCGCACCCACGCAAATACTAGTTTAATTATAATATTGTTATTGCAATTTTTACGGAATTTTTAAGGAATTTTTTGTGACCTCTCCAAAGCGTTTGATTGCGTAAATCACGACACATTAATTTTGAAACTTGAGCATTACGGACTGGGTAAACTTGCACTTAGTTTGGTAAAATCTTATTTGAATGATAGACAACAACATGTTCAAATAAATGGTGTTAATTCACAGGGTTTAAAAGTAAAAATGGGGGTTCCACAAGGCTCAATATTGGGTCCTTTTCTCTTTCTTGTATATATAAATGATCTTCCCTATTTACTGAAAAACCAACCGCAAAATATGGTGTTATTTGCTGATGACACTTCCCTAATTTTTAAGATAAATAGGCGGGCCCAAAATCTAGATGACGTGAATAATGCCCTACTTCAGGTCCAAAATTGGTTCACAGCAAACAATTTGGTATTAAATGAAAAAAAAAACCAAATGCATAAGATTTGCTTTACCGAATGTTAAAAGTAGTGATTGTGATATAATATTGAATAAAGAGAAACTTGAATTCGTAGATAAAACGGTTTTCCTGGGGATTACGCTTGATTCAAGGCTACAATGGGGTTCTCATTTGACTTCTCTTGCGGGGCGGCTAAGTTCAGCAGCCTATGCCATTAGAAAAATCCGTCAGTATACTGATGTAGAGACCGCTAGACTGGTTTATTTTAGTTACTTTCATAGTATAATGTCTTATGGCATTTTACTGTGGGGACGGGCTGCAGATATTGAGTCTATATTTATTCTGCAGAAAAGAGCCATCAGGGCCATATATAATCTTCGTAAGCGCGATTCTCTAAGGGAACTGTTTAATGACGGTACATTGTCAATACATCTACGAAAACATAATGTACGTCAGAAAAAATCTGCACCTTTTTGGTAAAAGGGGTGACAGACATAATTACAGTACTAGAAATAGGGACCAACTAGTTCAGCCAGGTTTCCGACTCGCTAAAGTAGACTCATCTTTCATGGGGTACTGTTTGAGATGCTATAATAAAATTCCACAAAGTATTCTTGAACTGAATGAGACGAAATTTAAAACATGCATTAAACGCACACTATGTAAGCAAGCATATTACAAGTTGAGCGATTATATCGCTGATAAAAATGCTTGGCTCAATGCTGGTCCTGCTCCACAAGGACAGGGGCGCATAAATTGATAGCATTAAAATGTATTGTTGGAGCTGCTGAAGATTGTACAACTATCTTTGCATTGTATAGATTCAATCTCCTTAGTATTATATAAATGCATAGCCCATATTGTGTGAGTACTATGTACTAGAAAGCTATCATTCACTGGAAACCTACGTTTTTTTCTTGACTTGAATGTGCCCTGGCGGTTTAGAGTATGTCATGCTCACTCAAATGTCTCGCTGATGGTGGCGCATGTGTCGGATCATTTAGTTCCCTTCAAAATGGTTGAGTTGAATGGTGCTGATCCATGCGTCATGTCCGTGAACGGGCGCTGTCAGTTGTGACTGGTCATTTCTTAGTTGCTATGGCTTATTTGAATGAATTATTTTGAATTGTATTTTTTTTTTTGTTTGTGTGTTTTTGCTGTGGACACTTTTAACGTGCACATCTTGCTACATTGTTCTCACATAATATACCATCTCAACATGAATGATGTAACCAAGATTTTGTAACAATATTCTGATTTAAAAGAGTGTCCATGGAGTTTCTTGCCCGTTCTTCTCCATAGAGATCTACGCTAGGGAATGGGCAACTACAGTACTTTCACAGTTTTTATGTCTTGTGACTGGGACTGTAGCTACATTTAATTTTCATCTTTGTTTCGACAATTCAAAAGTGCCTGTAACTGGCTTACTTGAAATAAAAAAAAAAAAATTTTACTTGACTAGAGCACATACAATTAGTAAAATGTAAACAAGGCAGATTGTGGTAAATGACGTCACATCATGGCCGCGACAGCTGCGGACGTTTGAACTGTCATAGAAAATTGCAGGAGTTTAATATTATTTTTAAGAGCCATTTCACATTTCCGCGCAAATTTCTAATACTTTATTCGACTAATTTACTAACTTAGATAACACCCTGGCAATTTTGAATACATGTTAAAAATAGACTAGTCTTTCTTATTGACACTTCATGTAACACATTTATAAAAACTTATTTATTTAGTAATAATAATAATAATAATAATAAGCCTTTTATTTCTCATCTCACAATATTTAACATTTTTATATTAAGTACTACTTTATTTAAATTCAATAAGTGTTAGTTGTGTTAGTGTTCGTCTTATTCTAGTTAGTAGTGTTATTTGTTTGGGTATCTTTTGGAGATGTAGTCCCATATAGGGTAAAGGCCTCCTCCATCCGTTTCCAAGTCTCCCGATCTTTGGCAAGGGTCCGCCAGTTTGTGCCAGCAGTCTGGGCTATGTCGTCTGCCCATCGTTTGTATGGTCTTCCAACCTTTCTTTTCCCTGGTGGTCCTTTCCAGTTAGTGGCTCGTATCGTCCATCTGTCGTCAGTGAGCCTTGCGATATGTCCTGCCCACCGCCACTTTAGTGCTAGTGCTTGTGTTAGAGCATCTGTCAGCATAGTCTTTCCCCTAATTTTTGTACTTCGCACCTTGTGAATCTTTCTTATTCCTAGCATGCTCGTCTCCATTGCCCTCTGGGTGGTTGTAATTTTTTTCTTGGTTCTCTCGGTGTGGACCCATGTTTGGCAGCCGTATAATAGGCAGGGTAGTATACAAGTGTCCATTACTACTCTCTTGAGATTCAAGGAGTAGTGGCCTTTTAGGATTTCTTTTAGTGACCAATATTTTTGCCATGTGATGTTTACTCTCCTTTGTATTTCTTCTTCATTATTTGTTTTGCTGAATGTCACTTGTTTGCCTAGGTATGTATAAGTTTTTACATATTCTATGTGATTTCCCGTGACCCATATTGGTTTTTCATAACTATTCGTCATTACTCTAGTCTTGTTTGCATTCATTTCCAGACCTACCTTGGAGCTTTCCGTGGCTAATGAACAAATCATTTCCTCTAGAGTGTGTGGTGTTTCGGCCAGTATGACGATATCGTCTGCGAACCTTAGATGGTTAAGGTATCTCTTGCCTATTTTAATACCTTTGTGAGTCCAGTCTAGCTTCCTAAAGACAGTTTCCAAAACAGCTATGAAGAGTTTAGGTGAGATGGGGTCTCCTTGTCTCACGCCTCTTTCGATCTTGATTGGGTCCCCTATTGTTTCTAGTTTTACCTTACTAGTGCTGTTAGCATACAAGTTCTTCAGAATGTTTATGTATTTTTCATCGACGTTGGAGAGTTTCAGTGCTTCCCAGATTGAGTTATGACTAATTGTATCGAAAGCCTTACTGTAATCAATATATGCTAGATATAAAGGTTTGTTAAATTCTTTGTACTTCTCCATTGTTTGTTTCAGTGCCTGTAGGTGGTCAGTTGTACTAAAACCCGAACGGAAACCTGCTTGTTCTATTGGTTGTGAGTCATCAATTGTAGGTGCTATTCTACTTAGGATGATAGATGCAAACAATTTGTATATACTTGCCATCAGACTAATTGGCCTGTAGTTGCCTATATCTAATGGATTTCCTTTTTTTTATAAATTAGTGTTATTTCTGAAGTGCACCATTGTTGTGGCACTATCTCAGCATCTAATATCATGTTGAAGAGCTTGGTGAAATGGTGGAGTAGAACAGGTGCTCCTAATTTAATGGCTTCGTTGGTTATACCGTCGGGTCCTGGGCTTTTCTCATCTTTTAGCTTTCTAATGTGGTCATATAATTCTCTTTCCGTTATTGGGTTTATTGTTGTTCTAGAATCATTATGGTCTTGTGTTTGTGGGGTGTCGTTATGTATCTTTCTCTTGTACATTTCTCTGTAAAAATTTGTAGCGTGGTTAATAATATCTTTTCTCGTTTTTGTTTCCCTTGTATTGTCTTCCAACTTCTGTATCCATGTTTTTTGTAGTTTCAGGTCTCTAAAGGCTCTTTTTGTACTTCTATGATTCTTAAGGTTTCTTGTGATTATGTCCTGTCTATGCTTTTTATAGTCTTGGTTAATAGATTTGTTGGTTACCTTGAATACTTCACTTAGCTCTTTTCTTATAATATTATCTTTGGGCTTTGTTTTTATTAGTTCAGTGCGTTTCTTTATTAGTTCCTCAGTTTCTCTACTAAATATTTTTTGTTGTTTTTTCTCTTGGTTACTTGTGTTTAGACTGTGCATCACGGATTCTTCTAAAGTGTTGTAGTAGTTTTGGATGCTCGGGGTCTCTTTAAAATTGGTTTCTAGACGTGATTGCAGGCTATTCACGTAACTTTTAATTTCATTGTCAGTTTTTAGACTTGTAGCTGTAGGTTTGTAGTTTTTTCTATCATTCCTTGGCTGTTTTAAATAGAGAGAGGCTCTTAAAAGTCTGTGGTCGGAAGGGAATTTTATATTGTTGAGTACTTCTGTGTTTGTGATGAGTTGGGGGTGGCTTGTTAGTATGAAATCTATTCCATTTGTTGTTTTCTGATCTGGTGAAATCCAGGTCCATCGTTTGTTTTTTCTTTTCTTGAAATATGTGTTTCATAATAGAAAGCTTGTGTTCAAAAGCAAAGTCTAACAGTAGTTCACCCCGGTCATTTCGTTCGCCATATCCGTACTGACCCATTATTAAGTTTTCTCCTTCCTTGGGGTGTCCTATTTTAGCGTTAAAGTCGCCCATTAGTATCACTTTGTCGTCAGCTTTGGAGAGTGCTTCTGTGATGGTGTTGTAGAATTTCTGTATCTCTTCTTCACTCGCTTTCTCAGTGGGTGCATAGACTTGTATAAGTGAGAGGTGCAAGTCTTCTAGTTTCAATTGTAGCAAAGCAACCCTTTCTGACAGTCCTGTGAAGTTGATTATTTTGTTTTTAAATGTTTTCTTCAGTAAAAAGCCAACCCCGTGTTTTCCCTTGGTTTCTCCCATGTAACATATAATGTAGTCTTTGTATTCTTCTATATTGCAACCTGTTCTTCTGACTTCGGAAAGACCCAAAATGTCGAAGTTAATATTTTCAAGAGCATATGTAAGTTGAAGATATCTTTCAGTTGTAGACAGGGATCTCACATTATATGTGCATATTTGTAGAGATTCACTTTTTGTCTTCCTTGTAATAGATGGAGGGTGGTGGTCGTTATTCCCCACGGGGACCAGCCGGCTTGGGGAATGTGATTTGTTGTTGTTGTTGTTTGTTTTTGTGTTTTTTCCTTTCTTCGGCTGTTGTGGGTAGTTTTTGATTGATTGCTATTGCTTGTTGTTTCCGGTTTGTGAGTTGTGTCTGGAGCGGTTCATATATTCGAAAGCATTTGTTTTATTTATTTTACTTGGAGCCTTTGGTTGTGGGCTATCATCACCGTTAGACTGAGGTGGTGTGTCTGACGGGGCCCGTTTCCTCTTATCATTGCCTTTGTCTTGGTTTATTGTCCCTTTAATTATTAATTTATCATAACGGATGATTGCTAAGTTTCCATTTTTCTTTTCTTGTTGCTGTTGTTGTTTTAGCTCTTTCCTTTCCAAGACCTCTTTGGGAAAATCTTCAGTGGCATATGTAGATGCTGGAAAGTATTTGTTATTTCTTAATATCTCAAGTTTTCTCCAAGCCAAAGTAAGTTTGACTAATATCGGTCTCCTTTTTTTGTCTTCTTTTTTCCCTAACCTTTGGACCTCACTGATTTCCCACATATCAAATTCTCGTATTCCTCTCTCAGTTACTATCTTGTTTCTGAAATCCACGACCAAACTCATAAGTTCCTTGTTATTTTCCTCGGTTTCTTCTACGCCATGCAGTAGTATATTATTTCTCTTAACTTCCCTTTCTAACTTACTGACTTTCATTTTCAGTGTCGAAACCTCAGTTTTCAGTTTAAGGTTCTCTTTAACCAGTGGATTCAGCTTCTCTTCTATTGTTGCTGTAATACTTGCGGTTATTGAACTAGTGTGTTTCATGAAATCTTCTTTTAATTCATGCATCTTCGTGTCAATCTTCTCATCTATTTTCATTAGAAATAATTCCATCTGTTTGTCCATTTTCTACTGTTTGGTAGATTTTTTTTATTGTTGTGACAAGTTTTCCGAGCTCTGGCAACACTATCCTGTGGCGTGACGTGACGTGACACTGACAACAGTTGTCACTGTCAAATATAAATTATTTGTCATTTAATGATTAATCAATTTTGTGGGGGTAGAATTGTTTTCACTGAGCGATTTCAAGTTTTTGATCGCTTTTTTCAGGCTTAATAACGAATTTCAGAACTGGATAACACTATCACCACGAGATGGACACTTTAGCTGCACTTTGGTAGTATTATTAGTACTTAAATCACAGTTTTTCTTAGCAAATCACGAAATTATGGGAGAGCACTAGTGCTTCTGACAATTTATTTAGTAAGTAGTGATTAATCTCCCACGTCTAGTTTACTGAAAAATCACCGCAGAGTCAATTTCAGACTCCTATATCTATCATAAATATTTATAAATTTCACTGAAAAAAATACGTAAAGCATCAGACATATTCTTTTGTCGATACATAATGTACTAGAATATCGATAATTAATAACATTAATTAGTAAAAAAAGAAAGTCTTAGGTCAATTTTTACGTTTTATATCGCTATTTTATCGTAATTTTTTGGTTTGAATAAAGCGTAATTACATTAAACAAATTATGTAAAACTAAACTATGATCTTTTACTAAACTAATTCCAAAGTTTTATTAAAATCAATTCATTTAATCAGACAATATAATTTTTAACATCACTCTAAATTACAATAAATTACGACGCATTGGCCAGCACCGATTAGTAGGGCCCGAGCGCCCGTCGACGTAGGACCTGTGCTATTTTTTTCCGCGTCCCGATTTTCGAGCGTATGTATCGTAAACGCATTGTTATACTACGACTACAACATTTTGAACCGCTTTGTATTTTTTTTTCATTGGAGTAGAATTTCGTTTATTATCAAGTAAAGTATTATTTTAGTAGTTTGTAGAATATTTGTTATTTTATTTTTTATATTTCTGTTTTACTAGTTTTAGCAATGGGGCGTAAGGGTTGTATTATCATTGTGTCAATAAAAGGAAAGATTTATTCTTTCCTTTTATTGACATTCTGCAAAAGCTGAAAGCAACAGAAGCGAGATGGATATTATTTTTATTTGCAATTCATATACACGGTTATCAATCACGTTAGTTGAATACTCCAAAAATGACTTTTTCAAGCACCTTTATGAACTTGGAGGGTTGTATTGATAATTTTGATGATTATAATTCTGTAACTACATACGTCTTACAGCCGCGAATAATATTCTAATCAACAGACAACCTAGCACTGGCCTGCAAATTGCAAAAAACGTAAGAAAATTTGAATTTCGCGGGCTACCCTGGAGCATTAGCCGCAACATAATTATATCGACATGGAATATAGAACCGTAATTACAATTTGAAAAGTTTCCCTTGGGTTGAGAGCAGCGGTGGCCCAGTGGTGGCGGCCCCGACTTACCAACAGTAAGTCGTGGGTTCGAACCCAGACAGGCGCATTACTTTGTGTAATTTATTTCATCACCACTGCTCTCAAAAACGGTGAAGGAAAACATCGTGAGGAAACCGGCATGTCCTAGAACCAAAAATTCGAAGACATGTGACATCTACCAATCCGCACTGGGCCCGCGTGGTGGATTATAGCCCATACGCAAAATACGCGCTTGACGTGGAGTTGCGGACAAAAGCCCGTTATACAATACAATACATTCAGTCAAAAAAGTATCGGGAATGGATGATTTGTTTATGGTTCCCATTCAACCCATTCTAATCGTCGGCCACGATTGCCTCTCCGTAAAGGTGGGACCCGGAGTGGTCTACGAGAGCGTAGATTGCTTTCATGCAGTCGCCTTCTTACAGTTTGGTCACTCACAAGCACTTGGTGTTCCACTCGCAGCCTTTGGACCAATTGAGTCGCCGTTGCATTTGGTTGTGCTCGCGCAGTAATTTGCAAAAATCGTTCTTGTCTGGGGGTAGTGATGCGACTTGGCCCCCGGTGCCTCGCCGCTACTTCACCTGTGGCACGATAGCGTGTCCACAATCTTGAAATTACATTTTGATGGGTCCCTATGGCCTCAGCAACATTACGCTGAACAGATCCAGCTTCCAGCATTCCCACAGCTCGTAACATCTCCGCCCTCGTCAAATGTCGGCGTTGCATGGCTACAATACCTCAATTTTAACTTTATCTTTCGTTTAAAAATGAAAAAAAACTGTAACTAAACGTAATTCGTATTGTTTTCTAAATTTCGCACAAATGAAAATTCCCTCTCCTATACATCAAGACATTTTTATGCCACCGAAACAAAAGAATTTTCAAAAATTTGAATTTTGAATTAGTCTGAGATAAATTACAAACAAATCGGTGTATAAAAGATTCCAATGCGGCCAGTACTTTTCGAGGTATTTAATTGAGTATGAAATATCCCTAGACCGTGTTGATGTGTGTATATATATTCCCTTGGGTTTTCCTTTAAAACAATTTCGGTGTCGAAATAAGATAGCTATTTTTTTGTTTTCATTTTAGAATGAGAAATCGCGTGAATCGAGTAGTACCTATAGTACTTTTACGTAGGATAGTACTTTTAGAAGAGCCGCCATGCTGGGTACTGGTGGAAAGTCTGATTTGACAACAGAAATTGTGTGTTTAAGTTACAATTTTATGTTTAATACAGGAGTCTATTCAGTATCAAAATCAAAGCATTTATTTCAAATAGGCCAGCTACAGGCACTTTTGAACTGTCGAAACAAAGATGAAAATTAAATGTAGCTACAGTCCCAGTCACAAGACATAAGAACTGTGAAAGTACTGTAGTATTTATATTCAGTATCATAGGTACCTACTATAATAAAAAGTATATTCATACTATAATAATATTATATAGAGGAAAGATTTGATTTTTTGTTTGTTTGTTACGATTTAATTGAAAAAGTACTTGACCGATTTAAAAAATTCTTTCAGCAATGGATAGCTACATTATCAGCGAGTAACATAGGCTATATTTTATCCCCATACTCCCACGGGAACGGGAACTACCTACGTGGGAGAAACCGCGCAACGTCAGCTAGTCATACAGGGTGGAAATTTTCAATGCTACCTGGAGGGAAAGTACTCTAAATACTGGAGATAGCAAATTTTACTCAAAGGAAACATTCCTAAATTTAAAAAAAGAAAATAATCTGTATTCTCAGATTTTCGAAAATTCGCTTGCCACAATCGGGCATCGAACCCAGGATGAATCGACTAAAGTTCTAAAAAATATTTTCTGTATCTTTTTGACATCAATCAATATGGATCAAATCTCTCTAAGAAACATGATAAATTAAATGAAAGGAAAATCATGAATAAAAGTGCCAATCTTATTGAATTTATAACTGTTCTTTATATTTTATGGTTTTCCCTTCATTAAATTTATCATGTTTGTTAGAGAGATTTGATCCATATGATTGTCCCTATCGATTGATGTAAAAAAAGTATATTTTTTCAAACTTTAGCAGGTTCGATTCCCGCGTGTGGCAAGCGAATTTTCGAAAATCTGATAATGCAGATTTGTTTCTTTTTAAAAATAAAGGAATGTTTTGTTTGAGTAAAATTTGCTATCTCCAGTATTTCGAGTACTTTCTCTCCAAGTGGCATTGAAAAATTCCATCCTGTATATGTAATAGAATAATGCGCTCGAAAACAGCTGACCGCCGAACGGACGGGCACTCGGGGTCACCGACCGTGCCGCAGTCAGCTGTCGCTAGAGCGAGCGCGCGACGGAGCGTGCGCCGCGCACCGAGCCGTTTGTTTCTCGCACGTAAATTGAGTGTACTTATACAAAGACAGTGGACCGATTTTTTGTTTTTTTGGATTTTATTTTTATTTTTCCTGGGTTCCTTTATCGATACTGTACCTACCCCTAAGCTATGGCACGCGACTGCTTTAACATCCTGTATATTTGGGACGAGAATCGAATACTGAACACCTTTCCTCAATATGTCCCTCGTTTAACCTAACATACTGTATAGATGTTTCACTTCAAAAAGATGACTTACCCATACAAGAGCTGGAGATCAAGTTCTGGAGCCTTCCGAGGCGCACCTTGACGCCGTCGCAGTGGCCCTTCTTGAGCATCGCGAACAAGTCCAGCATGTGCTTGAAGTGCGGGTCGCGCATGTGCTCCTCGCGCACCAGCAGGCACACCGTCGGCCGGCCCGACAGGCGCCAGTATCTACCGGCGAGGTGCTGATGGTACAGTACTCACACAAGAGAACGAGAAAGTGTGTGTTGGGGATAAAATCGAACGCAGCTGACAAGCTTGTTCAAATATTCTTGAGAATGTTCCTAAAGATAGATTTATGAGTTTCCAAAACTGTTTATCGCTTAAAATGAAGGCACTGAGCAGACGATGGACTATTTTGTCCGCGGACTATCACCATATATTATAAAACAAAGTCCTCCGCCGCGTCTGTCTGTCTGTTCGCGATAAACTCAAAAACTACTGCATCGATTTTCATGCTGTTTTCACCAATGGATTGAGTGGTTCTCGAAGAGGGTTTTAGTATATTATTTGTCAAGTTTTTGTATACATTGGCTAAAATATAATGATATTTGTTGGAGGTGTCGGAAAAAAAGAAGCCGTCTGGGAGCTTTCAACGAAAACGCTGCCTAAACCCTTTGAGATAAAATCGCGTATCGTTTTTAACAAAATGATGTACCGTGGAATTGTGTATCGGAAATAGGTCAACAGAGAAGAGCTAGAAAAGTCGGCGATGGCATATGTTTATCTCTTAAGGATAACATACTATATCCATTTTAATACTTTAAAAAGGGGCAATAGGAAATATCCGTGAAATACAAAACTCTATCTATTTATTAAAAAGGCCTTATATTGGCTCATAAAAACATTGTGGTACACTTATTTAATTTGCTAATACATCACTTATTTTACAATTTATTGTTTTATGTAGCATGTTTTTGGTGAAACGCACTCTTAAAAAGCGTCGTCCTCGATAACGCCGGAAGTGATGTCAAAGTCTGTGTTAAAAAACACTTTTAAAAAGAGCTTAAAGTTTCACTAAGATTTTATTATAATATTGTTATTGCAATTTTTACTTGACTAGAGCACAGACAATTAGTAAAATTATTCTATTACATATTTACATGTGCTGTAAGACATTGCTTCTCGCCAAATTTCGTGATTTTAGGTCAACGGGAACTACCTTAAAGGTTTTCGACCCAAAATCTATAGGGTACTTCCGGTTGACCTAGAACTGTCAATTTTGGTTAAAAGCAAGGACTAAAGCAAGGTACAGCACAAGTAGAAGGGAAATTCTGAAAAACAAAAAAAAGTGAAAAATAAGGTAAATTTAGGTACCTACTTACAAGTTTTCGCGAAAATCTAAATTTGTTATATCTTTTTATCATGTTGACTCAGGAGCTTGATTTTTATACACCTAATAGGGACTATAGACCTCAGTATCTGATATAAATGTGGTATAGTTCCTGTAAAAATCGGTGGTGACAGACGGGACGGACAGTTTGACAGGCGAACAGACTGACAGACAGACGGACAAGAAAGTGATCTTATAAGGGTTCCTTTTTTACCTTTTGAGGTACGGAACCCCTAAAATAGATGAAAAAACAACGCGGCAACCAAGTTAGACATGATTCATTTCGCAGGTCATTTTTGGCGGACAAAATAGTCTATGGCCTGCGCAGGGCCTACAGATGCTAGGTTTGTGGTGAAAAGTAGGCGCAAACAAAATAAAGAGTAAGTATTTGGATTTTCTTACTTGCCAACGAACTGCAGCTCAGTCTTGATGTCGTCGATGAGCAGAGCCATGTCTCTGTACAGGTAGAACTCCGACACTTCGAATATAAGCGGGTAGCACAGCACGGTCATGCCGCACACCCTGTATATCTAGAGCAATGATTGACTTATTAGCATATTGATAGCAGTCAGGGAGTGGATATACTAATCGACGCAGAATTAGCTTGAGTACCTACAGCACATATTATCACATTTGTTGCATTTAGATCGGCGTGACGTCCGAAACAAAAGAAGGCGAATGACTACTGACGTTTTTTCGCTTTTATTACATGGACATAAAGTTCTTTTTGATCCGCCGCGTCTTTTAGTGTGGTCAGCCAAGAACTTTCGTGTTAAGAGTTGCGCCAGAAGACAGACAGTCAGCGGGACTGCTATATAAAAAGTATGACAAAGATATACCTTGCTCGTGCCGAGAGAGCCCACGGGTCGGATGGGACGTCCCGTAAGCTTCAGCTTCGGGCAGACGCCTAGCTCTCGGTACACGTGCACCAGCTGCGTTGAACTGCACACCTTTAAGGATAAGTTGTTCAAGCATTATGCTTACACCAATATTTTTTATTAATTGCCATAACAAATTGACCGGAGAAGGCAAGACATCAGGAGGCTTAGAAATGTATGGGGAAAGTGTTTGTCCAGCAAGGGGACAGAACAGGTAAAAAAAAACATGCAGATAAGTAGTGGAACATTACTCTTTTACAGATATTTCGGACTTTCGGGAGTGTTGATAAATGTTAGACTCCGTTTACACGGCGTTGATATGTACGATATTGTTCAGTATAATTTTGGGATTAAATGGCAGTTCCATACTACTTTTTGTTTTGATCCGTATGAAGTTGGATTGTTGATGTGTGATCTCACCTTTTTACCGTAAAGTATGTAGGACAGCGCCACGTAAACAGTCGCTAAACTAGAGACTGTTAATTTAGCACATTGTTTTTTTTAACAGTTTCGACTTCGTAGTTTCCACGTAAGGAAACTCGCAAAAAAACGTGCAATCTAACCTGGACAGGTTCAACTTCGTGCGGCGTCTGCGTCTGTATGCCGTATGTGCCCATCATTGCCTGCAGCCGCATAGACTCGGCTATCAACACCACTTGGACCACCAGATCTGTTGCTATGCCCTGCGACAAAAACATCGTGAAATATATGTTACGCATTATTATTACTTATGTATACGTATTAATTTAATTATTGGTATTCAACTGCACCCGGACTCACCCGGTTAGACTGGAAGCCGACCTCAACATAGTTGGGACAAGGCTAGGCAGATGATGATACGTATTATTTAAACGTAAGTTTGAAAAAGCACAATTTAGGTGCGTAGATAATATACATACATAATTATATGTGCGTATCTAATGTATAACTGCGTATATATCAATTCGAACTGTAACTTTCGAGCCTTGGCACAGATCTTTCATCCAAATAGGTAAAATAAGCCACATAATGCAGTGCTAGTGGATTCTTTGTCAACCTCTTATTTAGTGCAAGTATGCAGCTCATGCCGGACACACTTTTATTCTTAATACTTACACCAGTTGGTTTGCCCTGCAGCATGAAAGTAAAATTATTTTGAATTTTAAACCAATAATAATACAAAAGAGGTAACTTCGCGGTGATATTCATTAGAGCGATAAAAATTACCATCAACATTGTTTCAGCCTAGTCTAGTGCTCATACATCCAGCAGGTTCCGGTTCTCGTGACGTTCACCAGTGTCTGCCTTAGTGCGCGCTGTATTTATCTTATCCATTGCGTTATCGCAATCTTCAGTATAAATGCACCTAAATAAAAGCCGGCTGGAACCATGGAACCGGATCGAGAAAGCAGTCTACGCTTCGACGTCTAGAACGCTTTAAAAAAAAATACAGGATAGATACCTGTCAGTGCTCGGCCAAACAAACGTTGTGGTTCGTTGTGCGTTGTGCAAACGCGGATGCGGTGCGGGCGCGGTGCGACGAGGTCAAACATATGAACTTCATTGGAGTGTCCATAGTGGGCACGCGGGTGCGGGCTGCGGCGCGGGCTAGTTGGCGCGGGCCACTCAAGCCATAGCTCGTTCATACAAGTGGCCGCAGTGAGGGCGCGGGCGGCAAGTGCGGGAGCCAGGGTTACCAACTCCCAAAAATAATTACCTCTTTTTTTTTTTTTCGGATGGGAAATCATCAAATGACTTCTCCCGCTCTGGGCGGAGCAGGAGGGAGTGTCAGACTTTTACTGACTAAAACCCATCCATGTTCCTTCATCGCCCTTTGTGTTCCGGGGTCACGGTATCTCTTTCGAACAGTCCCGCAACCCCGGCAGGCATCGGCCCTTGCGGACCCTTTCCTTTTGCTGACATCTCTTTGAGGCGCGCGTGGAACACGAACGCGCCGTCCGTCGACAAGGCTTGTCGTCATAAGACGGACGGACGGCGAGCTAGCCCATTGCATAGCTCCCCGTCCACAGGCCCGCGCCTACGGTGGCCGGGGCCACGTGGTGGCTCCCGGGAATTTATTATTAAATCACATCCCTCTTATTTACCCATAAATTGGGGGGAAGACCTCTAAGTTGGTAACCCTGGCGGGAGCAGGGATCTCCGATTCCGCGCCGCTCGCCGCACCGCGCTGCCAGTCTGGCCAGGCAAACCGCGTGCGTTGCCGCACCCGCACCGCGCTTCCAGTCTGGCCGAGCACTTAATATTATTAAACTTTCTGATGACATGAGTGTACCTGAAAAGCAGAATACCGGCCGGCGCGACGCGGTCGGTTGTACGACGGTAGGTACCTCCTGATGGGGTCGAGCTCGTTGACGTGCAGCAGTCCGCCGGTCAGCAGCTGCGCCAGCACGAACAACGACTGCGCCCAGAGGAACAGACCACCTGTGTCTAATGCATCAAGTGAATGTTACATTAATAAACTGTCGGACCTACTTTGGAAATGCTCAGTCAGTTTTTCTTAATTATTCTGGCAATGCTTTGTTTTATTTAAAGAAATAAGCAGTCGTTATCTGTCACCGGCTGTTTTCCAAAGGCTCCCCTCGCTTGTAAAGCTGATAATTACCCGTGCAACTGTACTGTACTCCCTCAACCGTTAAGCTTTATACAGAAGAAGGGAATAATAAATAAAAAAATAATAGAGAATAAAAAAACAAACGGACAAGAAAGTGATCTTAAAGGGTTCCTTTTTTACCTTTTGAGGTACGGATACCTAAAAATGAAAAAATAAATAATAATAATAGGGATCGCTATGGCAAATATGCTAAACATTGGAGTTGTTCCAATCTTGTTCCGCCATGAAACATCCGCCAACAACCTCATTGTATTTCATTGTATAGCGGGCTGGTGTCTGCAACTCCACGTCAAAGCGCGTATTTTGCGTACGGGTGGGAAATTTATTCGATCCACCCCAACTCCCCGAGAAAGGCCAGCCTTGGTGTTGCTGACAACAACCTCATACACAAAGTTCGATGTGTAGCCACTTAAATAACATTGTATGGAAACATAATTATATAACAAAATCTACACATGTCAAGATAGAAGTACGACTTATAATCTTAATCGATAGGGTTTGACTTCATACATACGAAGTTAAAAAATTGCAACATATACAGCCCTACTGAAGTGTAGTTTACTCTAATCTACTGAAGAAAGTATAATTTGCATAAACTCAAAACTCAAAGCATTTATTTCAATTAGACCAATAGGGCACTTTTGAATGTCAAAAAAAACAAAGCTACAGTGCTCGGCCAGACTGGCAGCGCGGTGCCGGTGCCGCCACGCACGCGGTTTGCCTGGCCAGACTGGCAGCGCGGTGCGGGGTGCGGTGCGGGTGCGGCAACGCACGCGGTTTGCCTGGCCAGACTGGCAGCGCGGTGCGGCGGGCGGCGCGGGATCGGAAATCCCCGCTCCCGCCAGGGTTACCAACTTAGGGGTTTTCCCTCCCAAATTTAGGGGTAAATAAGAGGGATTTGATTTAATAAAATAAATGGCCGGGGGCCACCACGTGGCCGCCGTAGGCGCGGGCCTGTGGACGGGGAGCTATGGGCTAGCTCGCCGTCCGTCCGTCCGTCTTATGACGACAAGCCGTGTCGACGGTGCGTTCGTGTTCGACGCGCGCCTCAAAGAGATGTCAGCAAAAGGAAGGGGGTCTGCAAGGGCCGATGCCTTCCAGGGCTGCGGGTTGTTCGAAAGAGTTACCGCGGCCCTGGAACACAAAAGGCAAAGAAGGAACATGTACGGGTTTTAGTCAGTAAGACCCAGAGCGGGAGGGGTCATTTGATTTGATTTCCCATCCGAAAAAAAAAGGGGGATTTTCAAGTAATTGTGGAAATTTTGACTTAGCTTGAGGGGTAAAAATTTTTGGGAGTTGGTAACCCTGGCACTTGCCGCCCGCGCCCTCACTGCGGCCACTTGTATGAACGAGCTATAGCTTGAGCGGCCCGCGCGCGATTCGCGTGCGGGCCGCGCCAACTAGCCCGCGCCGCAGCCCGCGCCCGCACCGCACCCGCGTTTGCAATCTGGCCGAGCACACAGTCCCAGTCACAAGACATAATAACTTGAGAAAGTACTGTAGTTGCCCATTCCGTAGCGTAGATCTCTATGGAGAAGAACGGTCAAGAAACTCCATGGACACTCTTTTAAATGAAAATATTCTTACAAAAAAGTGTTAGGTAAACGTGTTACAGTGTATTAGTCACCGTCGACATTTTTAATATGTACTTAGGATCAGCAATAGAAAGAAGTTAGAGAAAAAAATCTTGTGAAATTTATGGAAACATGGAAATGCACAAGTATTCATGAAAAACTAAACGCAAGCTTTGGTGGATGCTCCAGGGTAGCCCCAAATTTTCTTACGTTTTTTGCAATTTGCAGGCCAGTGCTAGGTTGTATGTTGATTGAAATATTGTTCGCGACCGTAAGACGTATGTAGTTACAGAATTATAATCATCAAGATCATCAATACAACCCTCCAAGTTCATAAAGGTCGAGGAATGACTTTTTCAAGGTCAAGCTCCTTCCTCGACCTAACGACGCAAATTGCAAAAAACGTAAGAAAATTTGAATTTCGCGGGCTACCCTGACGCTTTCGAAATCTATGTTAAATACAGGTTTGGTTAAATACAACAGAAAACAGAAATAAGTGTTAAATAAGAAGAAAACAGCCATTCTCAATGTTGTTACATTTTACCTTTTTCATTACTGTCACTGGGGTGATCTGGAATTGTTGAATTTTTATTTTAAATACCGATATTTATAACATTATTTTATTTTACAATTTACGACGAAGCAAAGGAGTATGTAAGGGTCATAATAGTAGCTGGCGTTCTAAGGTCTACCCATTTGGGAAAAAGACGCGAGTTTATGTACTTATGCAAAATCACGTAAATATACAGTGTAAACAGATTCTTCACGAAGCCGTCAACCAAGCATTCTGTACATTAAACTAAGTAACCCTACGCAAATAATTGCTGGGGAATGGTTTTTTTTTTTGGAGGGCAAAATCACTTTTCGGTAGGACTCAGTGTAACGCACTTAAAACATTGTGCTAATGGATGGATTGTATAGTACGTGGCCGTGAAGGTGTTTTAAGTAAAGATCTTACATTATAAACATGTAGGTATTTAAAAAAAAAACTTGTGAAAATGTTGGAACTTTGACCCCCAATATCTCCGTAACTAGAAGGTTTCCAGGTATGGTCTAGCTAGAACAAAAAAAAATCGCAACGACGGAGAGAACAAGTGCCTTTCGGCTTCGTTAAGTCTTTTTACACCCTATAATGGTATCGAATGATGTGTACTGTTGCTAAGTGCAACAAGTGAATTTTCTTGTGTTTCTATGGCATCCTATTGACCCTGAAAAACAGTACTTACTTGCAGGCAATCTTCGCACTGAATTCGGTTCACTCCGCTCATTTTCTATACCCTCGCGGGGAACGTAATAATACCAAGGGATAACTGGATCTGAAATGATATACTTACACATAATCGTAAAGGACTAACGACAGTGTGAAACAATTTGGTATTTAGCAAAATTGGAGTTGTGTGTCAAACTGAGTCGAACCGCGAATCCAGAGAGTAACGCGAATGCACGCGTCTGTTATTTGAATGATAAATTAATAAATATAACTTAACTTTTTAACTTAACTTAACTTTTTGTTTGTAAAAAAAATAATAAAGTTACACAAACAAATAACTACAGTTTATTATACAAATAAACATCCATGACTCAAAAACAAATGTCCATGCTCATCACACAAACATTTGCTCCTACCGGGATTTGAACCCGGGACCCTAAGAACGTTAGGCAGCCTCACTACCGCTGCGCCATTCGGGTCGTCAATAAAGATATCACACGACAATTTGTGCCAATTTTAACACTAACTAGTTGACACTAATTAGTTGACACTACTGGCGCCAGCAAATTTTGTCCCGTTTCCCGCACGGGTTCCGACTTAGTTTGATTGACTACTAAAAAGTGATTCAACACACCTCCAAATTCGTCCATGTAAATCCTAGCTTTCAGAAGTTTCTGGTACTCTTCAACTTGATCAGGTAGGGTGCGGAATACGCCGTCAATAATCATCATTACGTAGAACAGAGGCCATTCTGACTCGATGCCATCGAACTCCTTGAGTTCTCCTTCGTGGTAATACCTCCTGTGCGGATCCTCTAGCACGCACTTGTACCCATCACGGCTGAACCTTTTGAACCCACATTTGCCTTGTAAACGTCTTAAAATATTATTTTTAGTCAAATGAACTAGGTGTTCCTCGTGAGTGGCGAAAGCCGGGAATGATACTGTTGGTAATAATGCTGCATCAACACCCTGAAATATGAATATGAAGTTTAGTTATTTCTTTCTTCTTCTAACTAAGTTAGTCAAAAGTGAGTTGTGGAGACACCGTGTATCATGTAAGTACAGGCATACAAGCTTCTCCCCTTGCAGATTTTAGCTCAAAATTCATAAACATGCCTTCTTTTACGAAAATAAAATTATTAGTAAATAAGTATATTTATTTGCGTAAAATTTGGTAAATATATAAAGATATTACTATTTTGTTTACCTTGGAACTAGATTCGCGCGGCAGCATAGTTTCAAAAATACTTCTATTGCGATTATGCGCATCAATATCTACATAAACTACACTCCATGATGCTCCTTTGTCTCCGAAAAGATTGCATCCATTGATAGCTTCAAGAGCGGCCTTAGCCATGCCTGAAATATCATAAATGTATGATATTATTTGTCCAAAATAACAGGTATTTTGGACAAATAATATCATACATTTAAGTGACAATAAGAAAATGGGAGATGACACATCACTGGATGTGCAAATAGCAAAGAGATGACAAATCAACAAATCTGATTAAAGGTTTAGTGACAATTAGTTGTTTTCATGTGTAACATACCAATTGAGGATGCATGGATTTCAGGCTTTCCGTCGTTATATTTAGATCCTCTTTCCCACATGCCATAATCTGGCGTTCTGTAAGCACGCTCCACGTAATATACTAAATTTTGAACAAATGCCACCTCATCCTGTTCAAAAACAAGAAAATCTGTACAAATCTTATCTACTTAACTACTGTTATAAATGCGAAAGTTTGGATGGATGGATGTTTGTTACTCAATCATGCCAGAATGGCTGAATGGATGAAATTCGGCACTGAGAAAGATTATAGTCTGGAATAGAACATAGGGTACTTTTTTTCTCACACATACATTAAAATTTCCACGCGAACGAAGTCGCGGACAACAGCTAGTACTAAGTACGTACATAAAAAATAATCATATTAATACTTATTCATATTAATCTCAAGTAGTTAAAGGACCAAGTCGTAAGTGCGGTACTCCCTTGCTTGTCCTAAAAATTTTTGTCCGAAAATCATTATCCACAGCATTTTTGGGTAAGTACCTAAACTTTATAATGTCATAATCATCATTTGTCCGAATGATAACTTTATCATTTGTACAAATGATGATTATGACAAACAAAATTATGGCACTTTAAATTATGGATAAAAAAGTTAGGTAACACAATAGGGAACCCGTAAGTCCTTTACCTGGGTATAAATAATCTGTAGTCCAGATGTGATCATTTGTACAAGAAAAAGTAGATATAGAGAGACAACATCTATCTGCAGATGATGGTACTGTTCATCAGTCAGCACAGGTTCCCCAGTAGTGAGGTGAAACTTGACGTGTAGTGCGTGTGCAGTGCTCTGGCGCGTTTTGAAGGCCTCCACCCGCGCCGACTGCTTCACCCAGCACTCCAGGATGCCACGCATGCACTTGACAGTGCTCTGACCCAGCTCGTATGATTTTCCTCGGTCATCGTCAATTCGTCTGAAATATTCCATAATTGGTATTTTATTCTATGTCAAATGTTGCACTACTTGCTGTGTTCAGACCTCACAATATCTTGACCCACACATGTCTAAAGTTGGCCACATTAGCCTAAAATCTCATTCCATTGTCAACATCATCTCTGTAATCAGGACTAGATTGAGGTCATGAATAGGCCCATTTAGTATTTTTTTAAATCTATGAGGTTAAATAATAATAGTAATTATATATGGGTAACCTAACCTGTAAGCCTGGTATAAGCCCCAAACTGCTGATGCACAGTAAATACTGTCTCTCACACTGCCTATGTGGAGGTCTGATGACAAAACTGGAAATAGTCCAGTTATAGGGCTTTGGAACCTTAATAACTGTCTTTTAACTATAAAAAAAGAAAGCTCATTAGTAACAAATTAAAACAAATAACTGTAATAAGTATGCTAGGTTTAGTAGTTGTGAATACTATGGTATATTTTTGGTGGATGTTTTGGTATGTTCTTAACCCTGCATTTTCATCAAGGTTTAAAAAATGTATTCTACATGCTACAGGGGGTAAAATGGTTGCTTTATCAGAATCATAATATGAATCACATTAAAAATTTAATATTCTTAAAATGGTCTTTATGGTTAAGAACATATAAAGTCCATTTTAAGCATTTAAATTTTTAACATGATTCATATTATGATTCTGATAAAGCAGCCATTTTTGGCCCCCAGGAACTAATTGAAGTTCCAGTTTACAGTTACAAGTTATGAATTGTTACAAAAGTTGTTCCTTGTAGGTACCTTGTTAAAAATTTCAAAAAGATAAACAATAAGACATTAATTTCAAAATTTACATTTTATACATATTTTTTATATTTAAGACATGGGTGAATACAAATTATTTCTGCTATAATTTTATTATAAACAAATTTTTAGTTAGTGCTGAGGTTATAATAATTTCTGGTTTAGTAAGTAATGGTAATTTCTCTGTGATAAGTGTGGTAACTTACCGATAGCATAATATATATCCAGTTGTCGGACTGTGTCTTCATAATTAGATACCTTTAAAAACTGTTGAGAATTTATGTCATCAATACTTCCTTGACGAATCATTATTTCTGGGATAGGCTGTTCAATCATAAGAAAGCAGTGTCAGACGGTCATCAAAACCTAATACAAAAAACCATCTTACAAAAATAAACTATAGGTTGCTTCTCGAAAGTATTTTTTTTTTGATGAAATACATGTAGGTAACACTGTTAAAAGCTTTCACTGTTTAGAACTAAACTAATATTGTCACTTCTATGGGATATCTTCCGTGATTATTATTTGTTTTGAGCTCCCAATATTTCGACGCTGTTGCAAGCGCCATGAGCGCGGATTGCCTATATCCCATAAGTTACAATAAAAGTTTACATGTAGGTACATTAATTAAAATAAAACAACAATAATTTGAATTTGCCAAAAAAAAACATTATTACCTGTGATCCCATTAAACTCTACACTCATTTTTTTTTTAAGTTCTACATATACAAAGTTCGGACTCATATCATCATGATTAACTTTATCTTACTTTAGCTCTTAGTATAAAATTGAATTTAAACAATATTATTTCAACAATAATCGCTAATTAACTAATAATGTTTTCTAGTTTGTTTGACCACTATTTGACATTGGTCTGTGACTGATTGAAAGGCAGTGTGTGTATATACTTATTTTACTCTATGGTGTGAAGTGTCCGTCAGTCCGTCCTTAAAATATGGATATTTTTCTCTAGATCTATGGAATGTTTGCATGTTTGCATGAAAAAAAACCGAACCCTAAGGTTTTTTTAGAGTTTCAAATTGTTCGTTTCTTTTAAAGTCATTACAGCACTCTCGTATTTTTATTTATTGAATTTTAGAAATTATAGATAATTCTAAGAAATAAATACCACTTCAACATAAATGATAACCAGTGTTTAAATCAAAGCTTGCTTTTAGAGACAGTTCAGAGAAAAAGGTTAGTAATAAATAACATCACATTTGTAATTCCCGAAAGGTTAGGCAGAGGTGTACATAATACTTACCGACATAAAGTGTATATTCATATAAGTATATTACTATCCTCTTTGTATATATTACACTGTAATTTACAAGTACTCTAAATAATCTATTATAATACCCGCATTTCGCTAGTTATGGTTAACTCCTATGTAATAGAAGACCCTATTGCCATCAACCGGGTATAAATCCAGAATTCCAGACGATGTGGCTAGTACTAAGAAATTCTTGGGGAAAACGACATAAGTACATGATTTACGAAAATATCCAAATTTTATCAGCTTAGATAACTATGAAAGAGTGGAAAACCCCAATAACACTATGCCCGACCTGGGGATGGAACCCAAGACCATAAACTCAGCAGTTACATTAGACAGCAACCATTAAAACAACGAGGCAGTCGAAAAAATAATAAACCTGAATTATGTGTAGGTACTTAATGTTACTTTGTTTTATTATTTTGATGGAGAATCTAGGGGGAATTACAGAGAGTGGCAGCACTGTTGAAAGGCAGTTGTCAGTTATCTATTGTGCGACCTCCATGATTGCGAATTTGCGACTGAAAGACTTTGTATATAAGGTCATGAATAAAGATTATTAAAAAAAAAAAGCAGCGTAAAACACAAACCCTTGCTTGTACCTATATTTTCTGTTTGGATTGCCCCTAACCTGTTCAAGGATATTTCAAAACGCCTTGTTGGTTGACGTTTCTCGTGACCCAAGGCCTGATTTTTACCCTGGGGGCTTGGCCAGAGGCTTAGTGTTGGTATACAACGTGGCCATGCCGCTAGTCTCTTGGGCACATTACCAGCTGACAGCGTTGAGGAGTTTTTCAATGTTTGTTGTTATTTTAGTTTGTTTCATAGTTTTAAATTTTATCTACATAGATAGTAATGATTACATTTTGAAGTGATTTCTTTCTAAATTACAATAATCAACAACATAAAAAAAAAAACAAATAAAAATCTGAACGAATCCATCGTGACATGTCTATTAGTGCCTTACCTTTTCCCCCTCTTGGTTTTTTCTTATAACTGATTTCTAAGTGATAATAATGTTATTTGCCTTGTACATATTATTACCATGGAAAGGAAATTGATAAAATAATGACAAGTCGAAGAAGTTTTTATGACATTGACACTGACACCTGACACTGACATGTGTATAACTACAAAGTTGATGAAAAAAAAAAGACCATCAGACTTCGGAGCAACTTCGGAGTTGATCAGAGATAACAAAAACAACAATTTTACGTGTAATTGTAATTTGATTGTCTGATGAACAGGTTTGTTGTTTTTTAATAATGGTCAAGTAATGTTTTTAGGTAGGTACGTTGTATTCTTTAGTCTAAATAAAGAAGCTGCAAAGTAGTTTGTGATTGTGAATATACTTCGCCAACGAGTATGAATAACGACACGAGTGAAATATCTTCAGAAAGTGATAACAATCACAGCAGAGACACCCAACAGGTTTTGATCAATAATATTATGGATTCATTAATATCACAAAACAATTCAAGGCACCTATTTATACTCTAACTTAGAAAACCCTAACAGGTAACTTCCATTGTGGTATAATAAGCAGCTGTAATGTGTATTGGATTTGGTACCTAATTGTAATTATTTTATTTTTATGTTCGTAATATTTAAATTTTATTTGAGAACAATGTTTATTAAATCCTCCTGGCCTTCATTTTGTTTATTGTTTAATAAATATGTATGATGAACAAATGATTTATCATCATTTGTATAAAAAATCGGTAAGGCCTTGTTAAATAAAAGAGGTAAAGTAAAACCAATACTATTACTGTGACTAACAATTTATTGTATGAATGCAGTTGGGTAATATGGAAAACATGCATGTACTTATTATAAACTTTCAGAGAACCTTGTTTCATAAAAGTGGACATCAAGAGGGCATGATTAATTTTTATAACATACAACAGACAATTGATTACAATGTATTGTATGATTTCAGGTAGACTTATTTAATTTGATTGGAGGTAGCTGGCCACCAGCCCCACGTGAGCCAGTGCATACTGAGTATGGAAAATTGCAGCAGAACCACAAACACACTATGCAGCGAACTCCACACAATGAGCGAGTCAAGTCTGTAAATTTACTGGCTCATTTGGCCCCAGAACGGCGACGCAACAAAACACATACCAATCCACCACCTTCAGTAGTTAGTGAAGACTCGCAACAAAAAATGGTTCATGAACCAAAGAGGATTGAGACTGGAATTTTAGTGGGTGGGTGTTAGAATAACAAATTATTTTAACACACTAATTTTTTATATAAAACTACATTTTTATTGCTGCTCTGCATTGGTAAAGAAAAGTTGACTTTAGTGACATTGGTGTTGATTCTGTTGTGCACAAACTAAACTTAATTTAGGCTATTTGCTATCTTTTACTAAAAGGCAGTGCGAAAAAAGGATAGTTATAGCTATGAACTAAGTTAGAGATGTCAAACTAGTTTATGCCTTGCGCTTCATCGTGTTTTTAGTCGACATGTTTTTACGTGCACCCTTCATTTGTATGGAAATATTAGTTCTAATTAAATTTGACAGCTCTAAATTACGTCCATCTCTTTCTCGTTTTATTAGAGAAAAAGAGATAGCAATAGCCTAAATTAAGTTTAGTTTGTGCTCAACAGAATCGACACCATTTCCAAGCTTTTTTTAATTAATGCCATCTGTTTACTTTCTGGAGTTTCATCTCTAACCATTTTGGCTTTGTAATCTTAAAAGTGATTAATGTACTTGATGACAGCCTAATTATGTATCTATTTCATCAATTACTGTGTATGTAATGAAACATTATCTAAATTTAATGCATACAATTCCAAGGACCAATGACAAAATTATCAAACAAACATGTTTTTCTTAACACCTCTGGCCAACCCTTCGCGAAAACAGGTGTAATGTTATGTTTTTCTTTTAATTAACTTGATTTTACGTGAGAAAGAAAAAACAGTGAGGTGACTTTGCAAAATGTCAATGTTATCAATTTCATGATACCTACTCTGTGTGTTCATCACTCAATAATTTTTAAAGCATGTCATTATTGAATATGCTCACTGTTAGTACTGTTATCATAGCCTAAAACACTATACCTTACCGGTTTATTCATGGCTGTGGAGATATATCACAGGTTACTTCCTAATATTATTGACAAACACCACAATATTTTGCTAGAGCACTGAGCTCAGAACTCGCGTCTCCCTATCGTCCAATAATAGCTATCGTCTAATTTTAGACACTACCGCACTAGTGCGGCAGGGTGGCGTCCGGCCGGCTGGCACTCTCGCGTGGTGCATCGGCCACCAACATGTCGTATTTACGGGATTTGTCTATTGACGAAATACCACTCTGTGTGCTTGAATGTGAACAGTGTATGGCATAAACTATTTAATAAATTCTGTAAACTGTTTTTATTGTATAGTTATTGTGGAAAACTATGTACTTACTTACTAACATTAACTTCCTGGTAGTGTCCTAATTTTCAAACTGAACCAAAATATTGTTCACTTTATAATCTTAGTTTCAATTTAATTTACTGAAATACAACTTATTGCGTTTTATTTAGAATACTGTGTTATTTTTAGACATATGTAACGCGGAGGCTGCGCCTGAGGAGTTATATGATTCACCGGTGCTGGGGTCGCCCCGGGCGGCTCCACCGGCCGGCAGACCCTCACCCATACACGTCGCTGAAGACATCGGCGTCGGGTCACTGGTGGAAGTTGCTACAGACGTCGATCAACATTACTATGGCGTAGTCAGATGGATAGGAGTTATTGATGGTAAGTGATAAGATTAGTATGGTAGCTTTACCATGACTTCAAATAAAGCCGCAAGAGTTCACTGGTGGATCATTGCAAGATTGTGCCGCAGTTGTGCTGCACCACTAGCTTACAACTCGTTAGTTGATGTTAGATATACCTAGTTATTGATTAATGATAGTTGTTTGGGAGGGGTGGTGGAATGATAAGTGACGGAAGATTTATTAGAATTGCGATAATGTAGTTAAGAGCTACCTCGATGATTACAGCACAAAAACTCATAAAAAGCTCACACCATCCCAATCCTTAATCAGTCTTCACATGCTATCAAGTTAAATCATGCAACAGCAACAGCGCTCACAAGCCACATGCGGTTGTGCGAATGTTGTAGTACACACTGTAAATGTTATGTTTAGTGTAATATGTGTCGCAGACACAGCGACAGCCGGCGTGGAGCTCGAGCAGAGCGTGTGCGGGCTGGGCGACGGGTCGCGCGGCGGCGCGCGGCTGTTCGCGTGCGCGGCCGGCCGCGCGCTGTTCGTGCCGCTGCCGCTGTGCCGCCGCGACGCGCGCTTCCGCGACACGCCGCCGCCCGACACCGGCGACATGCACGACGCCGACCACTTCGACCAGGTAGAGTAGAGTAGAGTAGAGTAGGGACTCCATTTTCCGCACTTAGACTCTCATTCGGTCCGTTGTGCGTAGGTGTCCTGGCTAGGTTAGCTCCTAGCTCCTAGCTCCGTCCAGAAGCACAGAAGTTTCCTGGGATCTTCACAGGCTTCGCGGAGCGACCTCACCGTTCCGAGGATTTGTTTGCGTTGGGTAGCCACAGCCTCGCATTCCAGGATGACGTGGGCAGCTGATTCTTCGGCGTCAAAGCAGCCCCTGCAGAGTGGGCTGTCCGTGGCGCCTATGTTGAAAAGATGTTTGTTAAGGGGGCAATGGCCCGTTATTGTCCCTATTATTATTCTGAGGTTATTTCTGCTTAAGCTGAGCAGTCGTTTTGTTAGTCGTGGGTGTAGACTTGGCATCGCCATTTTTGACTGTGTACAGTCTGTAGACCGTGACCATTTGTTGTTATGAAGTTCAGTTGATCTCTGGCGAATCCACGTACGGAAATGTGAGAAAGGTAAGGGAAGGAGTGGGTACGGGCCTAGCACTGCCATTTCGGAACCTCTCTTAGCAAGTTCGTCTGCGGCGTCATTGCCTAAGGATCCACTGTGCCCCTTAATCCACTGGAGAGTGATTCTGTTAGACAGCGATATACTCTCCATGGCGAGGTGACATTCAAATATTAATTTACTTTTGGTTTGTTTGTTTTCTAGGGCTTTAAGCACAGCTAGGCTATCAGATACGAATCTGATTGCGTAATTGTGAATCCCCAGACGCTTTACGGCTGTTGCAGCTTGTGTTAGGGCAACACACTCGCATTGGAATATCGAGCTGTGTTCGCCTAGTGGTAGGTGAAAGTTAATGTTGAGGTCTAGGGAGTGTACGCCAGCCCCTGAGCCGTTTTGAGTTTTAGAGCCATCTGTGTAGATGCGTACTTCATTAACTCCTGACTGATCCCTTAATTCCTCTGTTGTTTGTATGCTATAGCTTTTGTTGAACATGGGTTTATTATGTGTCCTATCACACGGGGCAGCGATGAGAGGTTGATACTCGATCGCCCGGTCCAGGATGCCTGCGTGGGGACTGGTGTGGTTCTTTCCCCATATGCCCAAGTGCATAAGCCTGATAGCTGCTAGTGCTGCCTCCTGCTGTATGTACAATTCAAGGGGAGTTAATTGTAGGGCTATCTCCATTGCCGCGGTTGGGGTTGTCCTCATACAGCCCGTGATAGCGGAACAGGCCAGCCTTTGGAACCGCTGAAGCCTAGAGACGGTGGTCGAGAATTCAGTTCTGGTCCACCAAACCAAAGCGCCATAAGTCAGCATTGATCTGATCACCGCTGTGTAAAGCCAACTTCGACCAGGTACGACATGATGCCGCTGTGCCTACCTGCTTTCGTTGATCCTAAAGAAAACTATCAAATACTTCTTTTCGCTATTAGTCGGTTAAACAATCCAAAAATGCCTACAATCTGCACCAATGGAATAGCAGTAAGTTATCGCACGTTACGAGGCATAAGGATTGCTTGAAATACGGAAAAACATTTTCCTCGTTTCATTTAGATGGTCCTTATAATGTTTATACAGGCTGTTGCGTAACTCAATACAAAATGTTTCAGCCGGACTGCCCCGTGGTCCCCGGTGTGGTGGCGCCGCTAAGTTCGCTCGGCGAGCTGGCCGGAAAGAACCGCGGCATTCAAGGACATCACAACTCCTGTTACCTGGATGCCACGCTGTTTGCCATGTTCACCTTCACAAGCGTGTTCGACGCCCTATTGTATCGTCCGCCTGAGCCTGAGGTAAAATATTCTGATCAAGAGAGAATTCGACGCATTACATGCGCTTTGTTTGATGCTGAAAACAAAAAACACTTCATTTTTTGTGTTATCTTTTTGTATTTTACAGGACTCTCCGCATTATTCCGAAGTTCAGCGAGTTCTTAGAGAAGAGATTGTGAACCCGCTGAGAAAGCATGGTTATGTGCGCGCTGACAGAGTCATGAAGTTACGTACTTTGCTTGAAAGACTTTCTGACGTGCCTGGCCTGACATCCGAAGAAAAGGTATAAGTCACTGCTCACTGCTAATAAAAAGGTTTTGACTCATTCATATGTAAACTATATCATTGCAGCATGTGTATCATACACGCATGTTTCCAAACATAAATATATTATGTATTTATTTTTGTTTAGCCATTCCTTCTTCAGCTTGCGGTGTTGTGGTTCTTCACCTATTCATGAACCTAAATGGGTTGAACTCTCAAAACCCTCTCCCGGCCACCGGCCCTGGTTGATCTATTTATTTTTTTACCGCCGACAAAAATATGTGATATCAAACAAACCAAAATCTTTAATTACTATTTATAATTATTTCAGGATCCAGAAGAATTTTTAAATGGTTTAGTAGCGCAGTTACTGCGAGCTGAGCCTTTTCTGAAGTTGTCTTCGGGACAGGAGGCGTACTGCTATCAACTGTTTGTAGAGAAAGATGAACATGTTTCGTTACCCACCGTACAGCAACTTTTGGAACAGTCGTTTACTACATCAGGCGTCAAATTAAGTGAGGTAAGATTTTAACTATTAATAATCAAGCTAACCCTATAATATAAAGATTAAACAACTAGCGACCCGCTCCGGCTTCGCACGGGTGCAAGCATATACATATAAACCTTCCTCTTGAATCACTCTATTTATTGCTAAAAACTGCATGAAAATCCGTTGCGTAGTTTAAACGATCTAAGCGTACAAACAGCGGGAGTGACTTTGTTTTATATTATGTAAAGATATAAAAAAACAAGCTACACTATTGTTACAGGTCCCAGCAGCTTTCATCATTCAAATGCCACGGTTCGGCAAGCAATACAAGTTATACCAAAGAGTATTACCATCTCCTCTTTTGGACGTCACTGATTTAATAGAGGGCTGTGAGTATTGGGATTGAACATTCAAAATCCGATTAGTTTGAATAATTGTTTTCAATCTGCGTTCCCATTGAATGAATGAATGATACATTTATTTGCAAGAATATAGGTAGTTAACATAAATGATGTTTATTTTGCAAGTAGGTTTTTACAAACACTTTTAAACGTAATTTTTTTAATGGATGGGTCAGGTACGAAACACCGGCCGTGTTTCGTACCTGACTACTCTGAGAAGAAACAGCCGAAAAAAACTCAGAGGTCATAGTCTCTTTTGAAGTCCAGACATAATCTTGCTCAATTCACAAGACGACTATGCAGATTAGTGTCTGAGATGGTCTTTTGAAGAAAGAACCACACAGATTTGTGTGGACCTGTCCAGTCAGTGCAAGCATTTGTCAGTTATCTATCGTGTAGCTCGACTTATAACTCAAGGAGCTTAACGAAACGACGAACAATACCAAAGAAAGGACATTTGGGTAGGTCGCTTAAAGTACTCAAATTGCCAGACAGTTGTGGGAAAAAAAAAACAAAAACAAAAATTAAAAATGTGACCCACATGGTCCTCACATTCACAATAATCAAATAAAATCAATAACAAGTATTTTCAAAATAACTGTAAATAAAAATCATAAAAAGCATTAAATGTCACAATGATAATAAAAAAGTAAAATAATTAATAAAATAAGTATTCATGTCAAATTCAGTAAATGTCACATAAAAAAATAAAGTAAAAAATAAAAATAATAAAATACTGAACTAAGTATTCATGTCAAATCATTCAATGTCAGAGTGTATAAAGGAAAGTAATTAATACGAGTAATAAACAAGCGAAGTCCGAAATTTCGACATTCACAGAGCAAGTTTCGTTGGAGCAGCTTAATCCCAAGCCTTTTTATCTTCGAGATAGTGATTAACATGATAGTAGGCTTTCAGGCACAGCTTCCGTTTTATAAACGATTTGAATTTATTTAGGCTTAGTGCTTGAATTTGGCTTGGAAGTTTATTGTACAAAACGTATACATTGGCATCTGAACGTACCCCCTATTTTTTTGAACCTCGTTGCAGGAACAACAAATTTGTGTTTGTTCCTCGTATTTATGTTGTGGATATCACTGTATTTTTTAAACAAATTGATATTTTTGTGTGCGTACAATAGGTTTTCATAAACTGAGAGGGCACAGTAAGAATACTAGTCTCTTTAATTTTTTCACTGAGAGAGTATCTGGGTCTTAATTGCCCTTTTTTGCAAAACAAATATTGTCTGAATATCGACGGCATTGCCCCACAAGAGAATACCGTACGACATCACGCTATGGAAATAACTAAAGTAAACTAAACGGGCTGTCTCTAAACCAGTTAAATCACGAATTCTTCCTTCTAACGGTGTATGCTTCGTCAATTTGTCTATATGCGGGCCCCACTAAAGCTTGGCATCCAAATTTATGCTTAGGCATAGGAACACTGTGCTATCTTCCGGTTTCGACTCTTCATCCTTAATTAGTACAGTAGTTTCCACTTGTCTTACATGGGGTATCGTAAACTTAATACATTTAGTTTTTTTCTCATTTAAGAGTAGATTATTAACATTAAACCAATTAACGACTTTTGCCAGGGCGCTATTAACATCATCCGTAACTTACTACTGACGTTTGAGTTTAAATAAAAAAGAAGTGTCGTCTGTAAACAATACAATGTCATGTTTATCCTTTATGAGGTAAGGCAAGTCATTTATATAAATAAGAAACAAAAATGGACCAAGAATTGAGCCCTGGGGTACCACCCCCATTCTTACTACGGATCCGGGAGATCTTTCCCCGTTAACATCAACTCTCTGAATCATATCACTCAAATATGAAATAAGAAGATCCAGAGGGGCGTTACGGATTCCGTAGTGGTGTAGTTTTCTGATTAGTGTATCATGAAGAACGCAATCGAAAGCTTTAGATAAATCGCAAAATATGCCCACAGCATCGCATTTGTCCTGTAAATGAATATGTTTGGAATGTAATAACTTATGTGTATTGAAAAAACTTTGCACTTGTGCCAAAATTATTTTTTTAATAAAGGTGGGTAGTACTGAAATGGGTCTATAATTAGTGGTGTCTGATGTACTACCCGATTTAAACAATAGTATTATGTTACTGTATTTCATTAGATCAGGAAACTCACCACGGTCAATACAATCGTTAAATATAACAGCTAATGAAGGAGCTTCAATGTTTATAATGGATTTAGCAACGTCCACAGAATGACCCTAAGTTCTTAATATCTATTGGTTCCACTATATTCGGTATTTCGGCCATACAAATACTGAGATTTTACATCATGGTATACTAATAGGATGCAGAACACATTTAGTAATTAGCAATTACATATAAATACTTATCATAATTAAACTTACAAACCAATTAATAAAATTAGATTCATTAAAAATAATAATTAATACATATTAAAATAGCGATGCATAATAAAAAATGTCAATAAAAATAGTATTTGATGAATCCAGAAAAATAATCAATATTTAAATAGCATTGTCGATTTATGTCGTGTCAATAGAAAATAGCAAGAATAATTGAAAATATTTTAATATTACATAAATAATGGCAATAATTAAAGATAAATGTCATAATAATTATAGTAAGTCAGTTTTACATTTTACACTCAAAATATTCGTTGCTGGAATAAAAACATCTCTCACACAACCAGTTATGTAGCTTTCTATTAAATTCTAAATCTGTAGCACTTCTAAATTCTTTAGCTAAGTGATTATATATTTTCATTGCCATAGTATAACAATTTTTATCTCATTCTCTTAGCCATTTATTATGTGTATAAGCAGATATAAATGGATTCCCGTATTTATGCAATTATCAGCTGCCATGTTCAAAGGCTGCATAGAAATAATTATTCGCAGTAATAAAGAAAGTTTTTAACAAAAAATGCATGGATTCTGATATACAGCAGTAAAATCCGTGAACAAGTGATAGCAAGTGGCAGTCTTATTCTGATATACAACAGTAAAATCCGTGAACAAGTGATAGCAAGTGGCAGTCTTTTTAGGGCAAAAAAACGAACCCAGAAAAACGATTTTGTCTCGGTTGATGGCAATAGCAATAGGCTCCCCCTCTCTCTATTAACCTAACCTAACCCTTCGGCGATTACTAGGCGTGATATTATTTTATTTATTTTATTTTATTAATTTTATGAAAACTTACAGCTAATACATTAGAGTAGTCAGAAGTAATAAGTAGAAGAAAGCCAATTACAAGTTTCCACATATATAAAGTTATGTATAAATTGACAAAACGGTAAACAGCGTGGGAGAGAGTTAAACAAAGAAACAACTGAAGAGAATAAACAAAATAAAATACATTACACAACCAAGGTACACAACAAAGTTACATGTCAAAGAAAAAGTTACTTAACGTTTTTTTTTTATTTCTGGACACTATTTATATTGAACATTCGACATGCTCTTATAATGAAAAACACCTCTTAACGAAGCCGAAAGGCACTTGCTCTCCCCGTTATTGCGATAATTTTTTTGCTCTACACCATACCTGGGAACCTTCTAGTTAGGGATATATGGGGAGTCAAAATTCCAACTTTTTGACAAGTTTTATTTTAAATACAAGTTTTTAATGTAAGATTTTTACTTTAAACACCTCCACGACCCCCGTACTATTCAATTCATTTACCAGCACAATGTTTTGAGCGCGTAACATCGAGTTCTACCACAAAAAATGATTTTTCACCCCAAAAAAAAATCGTTTCCCAGCAATAATTTTTGCGTAAAGTTACTTAGTTTGATGTACAGAATGCTTGGTTAACGGCTTCGGGATGAGGTGGTTTACACCCTGTATGTGTGTTCTGCCTATAGATAGTTTTCACAATAGGTACATGAAGGAGATGAGTTCTCCGAAGAAACACAGACGGTGCACGAAGTCCAATCTTGGCCACCAGCTCAGGGATGTCAGTAGATCCATTCATTATATTAAATAGGAAAGTGAGATCTGCAATTTTTCTTCGCTTGTGTAAAGGAAGAATATGAAATTTCTTACACCGACTAGTATAGTTAGGAAGATAAGTATTTGAACGATATTGAGTGTACCTTAAAAATCGCCTTTGTATGCTTTCGAGGCGATTAATATAAACATTGTAATTTGGATTCCAAATTTGAGAAGCATATTCGAGATGGCTACGGACAAAAGCACAATATAGAATTTTCATTGTTTTGCTATTCTTGAACTCAGAAGAGACTCTAAAAATAAAACCCAATGCTTTAAAAGCCTTGTTGACTATATTGTCAATATGCGCATCAAACATAAGCTTCGAGTCAAAAGTTACCCCAAGATCCTTGATGACGTTGACTCTGGCAATTGAGGTATTCGATAGTTTGTAATCATACATTTGGCTTAAGAGTACACACATAACATTTCGAAATATTTAAATCCAACCTATTTCGATCGCAGTAATCATGGAACCGGTCCAGATCCTCCTGTAATAGGTATGCATCCTCAACGGTTGACACTTGACTCAGAATTTTCATGTCATCCGCATACAATAACGGAATACGGAATTCTCGAGTGTGCAAACTAAGCAGGCCGTCCTGTCGGCTGTACGTGCGTACAACAAAGGAAAAGGAAAAGACGATAGATTAAATACTGCAGTCATGGGCTTGCCTGGAGATCGTCATCCCGTGTACATCTCTGAACACCTACCAGCACACACCAAAAAGCTTTTCTACCAAACCAAGGATTTCGCCAGCAAAAACACGTATAAATTCTGCTGGATCTCCAACGGCAATATATTCCTGCGCAAGATAGAGGGAGACAAACAGATTCTTGTAAGATCTGAAAAATGCCTCACTAACCCGGACAGCCCAAATCACATCATCTGACCATCACTGAAAGTTCCTATTTCTTATAATTTTTCTTTAGTATTAATTCCTTGTTTATTTTTGATTAGTGTTTTAAAATTAACTTTTACATCAAACAATACACTCTTACCAACAATTATCTTATACACCTTACACACAACAAAAAAACGCACACAAACTATATATACACAAGTCTACATACTAAAACACAAAATATTTTATCCCATCACCATACACGCTAATACAATACGTAGGTACCTGTCAACTTGCTACCTGCCATAAATATCAGTAGTTCAAACATTATTATTCATAAATATCTTTGTCCATAAGTCTGCTACACAGCGTGTAATACTAACCTTTTTACCCGACTACGGCGAAGGAAAAAGGAGGTTAAAATTTATATTTTTTGTCCTTTTTTTTTTTACTTACATTTACAACGATCTCCACCTTTCTGCCGCCTTCTTCGTTCAACTTTCTGGCATTACCTAATTACAAATGGCTAATCTAGATATAATTAATGATGAAATTGACGCGCTTCATATTTCTAAATCGTTCAAGTGCCAACCTGAGAATTGCGCGCAGTTTATGAAAGACCCGACAAAAGGCTTAAAAGTATTACATCTTAACATACGAAGCATTTGTAAAAATTTCGATGAAGTTTCGGTGCTTATGCGATTATTGGGTTTTTAGACCGACGTGCTCGTTCTCTCCGAGTGCTGGTTAAGCAAACTTCCACACTTGGCGATCTTGGATGGCTTCACGTCATACTACACTAAAAACACATACAACCAAAATGACGGGTGTGCTATCTACGTTAAATCTTCCCTTAATGCTGACGTTAAGGAACCACATTTTGTTGATGCGAACTGTCTTATTTGTCGCATAGAGGATGTTACAATAGTTGCTATTTATCGCCCTCCTTCTTTTAAAAACATTAACAATTTTATTGACAGTCTCGATAACGTACTCAAATTAACAACTCCTTCCGTGGTCCTGATCGGTGATATCAACATTGATATTAAGCCTGACAACATTGATAGTCACTCAGATGAATATTTAACCTGTGCTGCCTCTAACGGACTTCTCCCAGCTCACCAGTTTCCGACACGGCTCACTAATTGTTTAGACCACATTTTACTTAAAACAAATAAATCCGCTACAACTTTCGTTATTGAATCTTCCATAACAGATCACGAACCGCTGCTATTGTTTCTACAAACCAGGAGTGCCAAGTCAGATGTGACCCGCACTAGATCCAAAATAAACTACGAAGCCGCTATAGAAAATGTCAAAACACATGATTGGTCTCCAATGCTGTCAATCTCAGATCCTAATGATGCTGCAGATGCGTTAATAGGTAATCTGTCCTCTATTGTCCTAAAGCACACCCGGGAACAAACTATTCCAAGAAGAGAACGTAATCTGAAACCCTGGATTACGCCGGGCCTACTCCGCTGTATACGTCCGTGACCGCATGAATGTCAAACTAAAAAAGTCGGACGATAATTTAATATTAAAAATCACCTACACTCGCTATCGCAATTTCTGTAATTCCTTGCTGAGAAAACTTAAACGCTCGTATGAAAAAGAACAGTTTCGTAATGCAAAAAATAATGTTATAGCTACTTGGAATGTCATTAAAAAAGTCTCAGATCTTCGAACTCGATTATCTCCCTCTTTTGAACTGTTACATTTATTTGATAATCCTAAATCCTCGCTTAATCATGTCAACAACTTTTTTGCTAATGTAGGCAAATTTCGACGCCAAGTTATGGCGTCGAAATTTAAATCACCCTCAATAGTGCCCAGTTCTGTGTCGGATTCAAATTCGTGTAGCTCAATGGCCCTCTTCAAGGTAACCGAGGACGATGTTAACTCCATTATTTTGGGTCTTAGGTCTGATTGTGCTACTGGTTTAGACTGTATACCGTCTAAAATAATAAAGGCCTCGAGATGTGTATTGGTTCCGGTTATTACACATATCTGTAATTTGTCTATAGTGGCGGGTGTCTTTCCTACAGCGTTTAAAAAAGCAGTCGTCACCCCATTCACAAATCTGGGCGCAGAGATGACGTCAATAACTACCGTCCAATCTCGATTCTAACAGCGATGTCAAAGATCCTAGAACGAATACTGAATAAGAACCTGACCAGTTTTCTCGACGCAAACAACATCTTAGCGAATAACCAATATGGTTTTAGAAATGGAGTTAGCACCGAAGACGCAGTCATGGATTTGTCTAGTCACGTGGCTAGAACGCTTGATAGAAAACGCAAGTGCCTGGGAATATTCCTTGATCTGTCAAAGGCATTTGACACCGTTTCTGCCCAAGCCTTATTGAATAAAATGGAAAGCATCAGTATACGTGGACACCCTTTGAAAATCTTCGCAGATTATCTCCAAGATCGCACCCAAATTGTGAAAATTGGCCCACACGAAAGTGATGAGCTTTCAATCACATACGGCGTTCCGCAAGGCAGCATTCTGGGGCCTACTCTCTTTCTCATTTATATTAATGAACTCTGCAAACTGCCTCTCGAAAATTGCAAGATATTTACATACGCGGATGACACTGCCCTTGTTGTAGATGGTGATGACTGGGCCCAGACATACCAAAACGCCGAGGCTGCGCTGTCTGCCGTAATTAAATGTTTGGCCGACAACTTGCTCACCTTAAATGTTGATAAATCGGTATATGTTCCATTCTCCATTCGGTCGAATCTGTGTCCCTCAAAATCCTTTACCATAAAAGCGCATGCCTGCGGATCCTTAACACAGTGTAGCTGCCTCTTCCTCGCCAAATCCTCTTGTGTAAGGTATCTAGGAGTACTCATCGATCAGCATCTCAACTGGCACCCCCATATCGCCAAAGTCACGTCCCGCATACGTAAGCTAATATATGTTTTCAAGAAGTTGCGAAACTCTGCTGATAATGAAACCCTAAAATTAGTAAAGTTTGCCCTATGCCGCCGGTCTGTCCTAACGTACTGCTTGCCCGTCTGGGGTGGTGCCACCCAAAATGTATTTATCCGCCTTGAGAGAGCCCAGAGAGCTGTCCTTAAGGTAATGCTCTCTCTTCCACGTAGGTATCCTACTGTGCAGCTTTATTCCGACAGTAAGGTACTCACCGTCAGGCAACTTTATGTGCTCCTTTCGACCCTACGCAAACACTCTGCCCGCCCTCCAAAGGAACCGACTGGTAGGCTTAAACATAACGTTTTTCACCACGAACGCCATAGAACTGTCTTTGCCAAACACCTATTTTACGTTAATAGCATTAATATGTACAACCTCCTAAATAAAAAGTTTAAAATTTATTCATGCCCTAAATATAAATGCAAAAATTTACTTTAAAGATTATCTCCAGACATTAAATTATGATGACACTGAGGATCTTCTGCTGGGTAATTTACAATGATAAGGTACTATACATCAACCAACCCAATCCAACCAAAACGGATGTGTACTGACGGACGGATGGTTACACATCTCATTATTTCTCACTACACACATCACACATCCTACACCTACACACCACATACGCATTCACACACATTCTACACTTACTCACTACACACACACACACACTCGGACCCCACATTTATTCTCCTCACCACTCACTTATACGTTTTCCTTTTTGTGTTTTTCTCTACATAGTTTAAAATTAGTTTAAAATTATCCTGTTTTCTTTTACACCAATTGCTTATTGTTTTAAAGTCCTGATTTATTTATTTATTATACTATGGCTTTGTCTTGTTAGTTATGGAGAATCACTGACTCCTAAGACACAGGCACATACACCTAGTTTAGGAGTCAGGGAATTAAAATTATTGTGTCCTAGCCTTATATGCTCTTAGTTTTTGGTTCTTGTTATAATTATGATGGCTTTTGGTGAAATAAAGAATTATTATTATATAATTATTATTATAATAAAATTTTAGAGTTTAGGAAGCAAGATTCGATGTCATTCACAAAAATATTAAATATAAGGGGTCCTATTAAGGATCCTTGGGAAACACCCGACGGAATGTACATCGCTCTCGAGTTATAACCATTGAGGCCTACAGACTGGCATCTATTTTCGACATAATTATGATACAAACCATCTGTACAAGCTAACCCTCACACCAATGTCTAACAGTTTGCGCATTAGAAGTATATGATCTATTTGATCAAAACGTTTACTGTAATCAGTGTATATAACGTCGGCCTGAGACCTCTTGGACATATGCTCTGAAAGATAGTCACTACAGACCACGAGATTGGATGTGGTGGAGCGACCTTTTAAAAGTCCATGTTGGTGTTCGGAGAAAATTAAATTAAGAGAAGAAGAAAGTTGTACGTGTACGATTTTCTCCATAATTTTAGCGAAAACGCAGAGTTTGGAGATCGGTCTATAATTTACAACACTGTCCTAAGGTCCTTTTTATGAATCGGCGTTATATACGCTGAGTTCCAGATTGTAGGCACCACTCCCAAGTCGAATGACCGTTTGAATAATATTGTCAATAGGATGGATAGACACCAGGCACATTTGGTTACAAAAAATGGTGAAATATTATCCGGACCAGCGGATTTATTGATGTCCATACGCTTTAGCAAGCGAAATACCTCCTCCTCCCGCACATCCATAGAGCGATGCCTGATATGATTATGTTATGATACACAAATTTAGTTTGAGTGCAAGTCTGCGTCCTGTAAGGAATTAGTCGAATAACAAGTCAACCTCTACATAAGGAAAAAAATAAAAATAAATATGCTCCTAATCCGAGCAGTTTAGTTCAAGCGTTGTGTAGCAGTGAAGGAATTAATATTTCGTGACAGTGCCTCGTCAGTGCACGGTGTGCGGGTCGCTGGCGCGCTGGGAGTGCGCGGCGTGCGCCGGCGCGGCGCTGGAGGCGGGCGCACTGTGCGACAGCTGTCGCCGACTCGCGCACGCCACGCGCCCGCACCACAAGGTATGTGACAGTGCCTCGTCAGTGCACGGTGTGCGGATCGCTGGCGCGCTGGGAGTGCGCCGGCGCGGCGCTGGAGGTGGGAGCACTGTGCGACAGCTGTCGCCGCATTGCGCACGCCACCGCCCGCACCACAAGGTATGTGACAGTGCCTCGTCAATGCATGGTGTGCGGGTCGCTGGCGCGCTGGGAGTGCGCCGGCGCGGCGCTGGAGGCGGACGCACTGTGCGACAGCTGTCGCCGCATCGCGCACGCCACGCGCCCTCACCACAAGGTATGTGACAGTGCCTCGTCAGTGCACGGTGTGCGGATCGCTGGCGCGCTGGGAGTGCGCCGGCGCGGCGCTGGAGGTGGGAGCACTGTGCGACAGCTGTCGCCGCATTGCGCACGCCACCGCCCGCACCACAAGGTATGTGACAGTGCCTCGTCAATGCATGGTGTGCGGGTCGCTGGCGCGCTGGGAGTGCGCCGGCGCGGCGCTGGAGGCGGGCGCACTGTGCGACAGCTGTCGCCGCATCGCGCACGCCACGCGCCCGCACCACAAGGTATGTGACAGTGCCTCGTCAGTGCACGGTGTGCGGATCGCTGGCGCGCTGGGAGTGCGCCGGCGCGGCGCTGGAGGTGGGCGCACTGTGCGACAGCTGTCGCCGCATCGCGTATCGTATCAACATAGTTTCCAAGAACTCTGTAGATGGCGTTGAACTGACTACGTTACTAGGTGCCAAAGCCATAACGCTTTGAAAAAAAAACTGCGGCACGTCACATACGCTCGTTGACTGACAATTTCGTTTGCTTAAGCTTCTGAATATAACCTAGCTTTTCGCGCTTTGTTAAAATCAGTTTTTTTACGTTCCGTTCCTGGCAGTAACTTACCAAGTTCAGCGCCATCTATTCAGCGACCAGGGAAGAGTGTAAAATATAATAAAAAAAATAAAATTCATTTAATTCAGACAACAAAGATTTATATTTTAAAAGAAAAAAAAATAAAAAGAAAATCCCTCATTGTTATGCACTCCCTTGTTCAATTTTATTCCCACGAATATTTATTTATTTATTTCTCTCCCAGCATCGCTATAGGCCGAGGTCTGTATCCCTCAAGGGGTGTAGTGGGCAGATCACTTAACTTTTTTTTTTTTCAGGCAACACCACTCACTGTATGCGAGGAGTTTGCCAACATTCTGGAGTCCTGCCCTGTTCCACGAGTGTACATGGAACTGTTTGCGGTCCTGTGTATTGAGACTAGTCACTATGTGGCCTTTGTCAAAGCTGGGGTCGGCCATGACGCGCCCTGGTGTTTCTTTGATTCGATGGCTGATAGAAAAGGTAAGATCATTTGTTATTTAGGGAGTGTCCACACTTATCGTCCATGCAATAAAAGCGAAGAAGACGTCATTTGCTTCGTTTCGGTGCGGACGACGCGACACGACACCTGCACCTCATTCTTTCTTTGCTGTTGTTGCAATAGGGATGACACCATAAAACAATAATTCCAAGACACCAATCTCTAAAAAAAACACTTTATTTTGGGCCTGAAAACCCGATTTATTTTCAATTAATTGCCAAATTCGATTTTTAGTTGCTTTGAAATCAATAAATAGTTGAGTCATTTAGTTGAAAAAACAGTGACGTCACAGTTGGCTATTGCCATACAAAATCTATGAGAGAACCGCGTTTTGACAGCTCTTAAAAAGTATCTCAATTGATTGGTGTGTGCATTGTGTGCAAAATGCATTGTGGCATTATGTATTGAAACGGGCTGAACCATCACTAAGAAAGGTTGAGATTATCTAATATGCACAAAAGGGCCTTGCTATTTTAGGAAGCGCTTAATATGCATCAAGTATCACTACCGCAAGCTAGCAGACCGGGCGAGGTTTCACCTCTTTTCATACTTTAGTTCACACCGCGAACTACCGAAAGTACTGAAAAAAAGTATGAAAAGACGCTCGCCCGGCTCACTCGCTGGCGCTGTGGCCTGCGCTTTATACGTTCTTGAGTGCAATTACCAGGGTGCTGGTGGTGTTGATAGAAACAAAATAGCGTTTGTTTCGATTAAGGCCACGTGACAAAATACAGCCGTGTTCAAGTATAATATAACGTAATGATGAGTGACGCCTGGTGGTGTGTGTTCAGGCGAGCGCAACGGCTACAACATCCCGGAGATCGTATGCATCGCGGAGCTGGGCGCGTGGCTCGGCGACGAGGGCGCGCGCCTGCCCGACCGCGCGCTGCCGCGCCGCCTGCTGTCCGACGCCTACATGTGCTTCTACCGCAGCCCCGACGTCGCCATGTACCGATAGCGACCTGAAGCTGAGCGTAAATAGACTGATACATATTTACTGACACCTGCTAGAAATTACGTCCAAGAAATGTACCTACGCTTTGACGTATTCGTTTGCTATGACACACCTTGTCTAAAATGAAAATGTTTAAGCCTAAGCTGAAATGTCTTCGTTTAATAAAGGGTGTAAAAAACCTCTTAACGAAGCCGAAAGGCACTTATTCTCCCCGTCATTGCGATATTTTTTTTTGTTCTAGACCATACCTGAGAACCTTTTAGTTACGGAGATAATGGGGGTTAAAGTTCCAACTTTTTGACAGAAAAGCAGACAGAAAGTTTTTTTCAAGCCAAAAAAAAAACGTTTTCCAGCAATATTTTTTGCATAAAGTTACTTATTTTGATGTACAGAATGCTTGGTTGACAGCTTTGTGATGAGGTTGTTTACACCCTGTATGTAAATGTTCGTGTGCCGTGCAGCTAGTTAGTTAAAAAGCATTGTAAGAGAAACTTTCTCCACCTAATATCGGCAGGTCTATTTAAATGTTTAAATTTCCAAAAAATATCGTAATATAAAAAACCAGCCCCGAAGTGAGGGTATATAGCTTTATGCAATCCAGCTTTGTAACTACCGGGTCAAATTAAATGAGCTAGCAAAACTCCACAGACGTAATGCGTGGGTCGTATCGTATGTAATGACAGTGAAATTGACAGTAAAAATATCTTTTGTTTTATTTTCACTCGATAAAGTCTACGGAGCTTCGTTAGCTAAACAAGTTGGAGACGACTATACGACAATTTAAATGAAAACACTGACAATAGAATCCTAATCCAATTCCAACATCGAAATTGAAAAACAATATTTTTTCTATCAAACTGAATAGCATAAAACTGTAAACGAACAACTTTTTATAATTAATATTGGGACACTAACCTAGAGTAACCTTAGTTATAATTATGCACCAATTCGCATCACTAAATAAAATGTAAGTACGATTTTTTGTCTAAATGTTGCCCTGTACCGCGTGGTTGCGTTTACAAACATTTAAACTCACAAACAGACCCGGAACCCCGTATATTTGGTTAATCCTAATTACTTACTATTGTACATTCATTGGCTATACCAGTATTTGAATCACTAGTTTAATGTTAAAAGAACCTGAAAGTAAATGGAACTAATGTTGAATTTTGTTATCACTAGTTCCACTGGTAACATTAATAATTCCATGATCAAACTACCTATGTTTTTTTTTAATCACTAGTTCCATTTTAAAAGAATCTGAAAGTAAATGGAACTAATGTTGATTTTTGCTATCACACAGACACGTGAAATTAATTAATTACTTGGAAGTTCCTTTAATTGTGTCGGTTGTAACATAATCGATTTTAAATGAATATTGACATACCGAATGGAGATCCCTTCTTTTTGCATAATGTTATTTTTCCTAATATACTTTGGCATAATTTGTTTTGCCATAATAATACTTTGCCATATTTTTTTGGCATACAGTTTATGTTGGCATAATCATCTTGAAGGGTAATTAGTTTTGGCATAAATTGAATTCGCATAATGTTACTAAGTAGGCATAATGACTAATAGCATAATATTATTTAGGCAAACAATAGGCTTGTGTCCCGAAAAAATCTAATAAACCTGTCAGTAAGATTATCAAAAAATATTTGACACGTATTTTTTCTTTGTTACGTAAACCAAAATTGACGAAGATACGACGCTTTTAAAATTCTCAATACGTCACGCCGTGCTATAATTTTTAGTGCGTTGTGACGTCACGAGCTCCCACTCTCGAGTTTTGATGCGTTTTATCTTTGTCAATATTCATTGATTTACAAAAACAAAAAATACGTGTCCATTATTTTTCAAAACTAACTGACGGACTAAATAGATTTGCAATTTATTGATGTGGAAACTAGCCTATTAATAGAAATAACGGAATCAAATTTAAGTTATTTTTACGTATTTATTTTGAATTGAGCAGCGGTGGCCCAGTGGTGGCGGCCCCGACTTACGAAAAGTAAGTCGGGTTCGAACCCAGACAGCGCATTACTTTGTGTAATTTATTTCATCACCACTGCTCTCAAAACGGTGAAGGAAAACATCGTGAGGAAACCGGCATGTTCTAGAACCAAAAATTCGAAGACATGTGACATCTACCAACCTGCACTGAGCCCGCGTGGTGGATTATAGCCCATTCCCTCTCATTGAGAGGACGCCGTGTCCCAGCAGTGGGAACATTATAGGCTGATGATGATGATGATGATTTAGAATTAAAAATTCTTTAAATTGTGCTACAAAAGTTAGTGTCAGAAACGAATCGCTGCAAAACTGACTCCCTAGAGTGTAATCGAAGCCCGCGCAGCGCCGGATCCGTGACAGAAACCATGCTTGCTGCATGTTGCATGCTTGCTTGCTGCATGTTTCATGCTTGCTTGCTTGCTGCATGCTTGCTTGCATGCTGCATATGCTTGCTGCATGCATGGTGTATGCTTGTTTGCATGCTGTATGGATGGTGTATGCTTGTTTGCATGCTGCTTGCATGGTGTATGCTTGTTTGCATGCTTCTTACAGGAAAAAAACTCATATATGTTCACAATCAACTATTTTCAAAACAAATAATTATGTTATGTATTACTTGCTTCAGGTCATTATGGTATGTCTAACATTTCAGGAGTTAAGTATTATGCCTTCTTTGTTATGCCTATAAAAATATATTTTAATATCATTATGCATAAATTTATGCCTGAGAATGTTATGCTTAATCATAATTATGATTATGCTTTAAAAAAATATGCGTACAGCGTAAGTTGTTATGCGAAAATATTATTAGGAGTAACAAAAGTATGCCAAGTTATATTAGGTCTTAAAATTTTATGCAAATGGATAGGGAACCTAACGAATGTCCTCATTCTCTTTTTTCCGATTTTTATTCCAATTGTATTAAGTTTTGTTTTTAACAGTAAACCATTATTTAATTTAATTTAGTTAATAATTTCATTCAAGTTTACATGCCTAATATAAGGTAGACCCATCTTATTGTTACATGTTATTTTATGTACCTGCAATCTATGTAAATAAGTACATTTAACTTTACTTCACATCAATTCATTTTCATAAAAAAAAGTTGATTTTATTGAATATACTTAATTGTTATAAAAACTAAGTGTTTTCACTACTAGTGTTTTACACCCTTAAAAAATTCACAATTACCTAAAATAATAATGTGGAACTAGTGATAACAAAACTCAACATTTGTTCCATTTATTTTCAGATTCTTTCAAAATGGATGTGATAAACAAGTTTTTACCCGTTATAAACAAGCAACTAGTCTTAGTCACTTTAAAGGATTTATTCTAAGGATTTTCTATTTGGTACAAAATTATCCAACACCCAAGTTCAACGACTATTACTGCTAAACTAATAAAGTTATCTTAACCGCTATAATATATATTTATATTTTTTTTCTTCTAATAACTTTCAGAAGTCGGTGACTTGTTTGTTTGATTCAGTTTTTTTGCCACAGAAAGTTATTTTCCACTTTTTTGTTTTTTGAAGTCGGTTTTATTTTTTGCAAAAGTTTTTAATTTTTCCATAGTTGTAATATCCTATACAAATATTTGCTATACATTTATTTTACATTGTTAACAATACAATCATGGTAATAGGCTTCAAAATCTAGTTGTACTGTACACACCTGCGTACTCCCTCAGAGCATACAGGCGTGATCTTACGTCATGATGTTGTATAAACAATAAACATCCAAGCGATTCCAGCAATCACTGCAGATTTGCCGTCTATTTTTGAATAGTTCCATTGTATATCTCCGAAGATCAGCATCAGCTTCACCAAATTTAAATGGGACTACACGGGAAGCACCAGCTTTCAAATAAAAAAGAATCATCAAAATCGGTTCACCCAGTCGAAAGTTCTGAGGTAACAAACACAAAAAAAAAAACGGTCGAATTGAGAACCTCCTCTTTTTGGAAGTCGGTTGAAAAATAGTATTAGCAACCCCTAAGTCATTTTCTACGTAAAACAAAACTGTCTTGCCTAGAATCGGTTACTTAATTGGTGCTAAATATTGGAATCAATCCAATATTTAGCACTAATTAAGTAACCGATTCTAGGCAAAACAGTTTGTTTTAGGATCAACTGACGAGGAAACGAGCTTTATAACAGGACTAAGGAAACTAATCACAAAAAAATCTGTTTCTATGTGCCCAGACGTTTTAAATACACACAAAATGTTTTAATTATACACATCCAATAGGATGAACCAAATATTACTGATGATATCTAGTAAAAATGTCAAAAAATTATATATATTTGTTTTTCATTATATACCAACCCTTATGTGCCCATTTTCTAGAATAATAATGAATGTTTAGGTTTTTCCGACTTTTGTTGATTTTTCGCCTGTGTGCCGCGGGTGGCCGGCGCGCGGACAGCGTGCTTACGGCCGCGGCGCACGGTGGGCTGGAAATCGGCTTTCATAGACTTAGGGATTTCAATTTGCAAGTGCCTAATTTTTTGCCGGATATCGCTTCTATTAGTCATTACTATGTACAAAAATGACACCCGAGTTAATTCTGCCCAAAAACGAAGGAAATATATTTTTTTTACGAAAAATTTGTATGAAGCTAGTATGAAAAATCGAATTATCTCCTAAACGGCATGTTTAATCGTAATATCCTTGGAGATGGTCATAGTGATAATTATTTATGATTTTTTGGTTGCCGATTTGACGAAAAATTTAATGCCGTTTTTTTTAAAAAAACCTTCAAAATAATTTTATTTATTTTTACATGTAAAACGATCCCTTTTAGTGTCCAAGTTAAAAAGTTCGATATATTATTAACCCAAATATTAAGAACTAACAACACAAGAAAAATTAAATAAAAAAATTGCTGTTTTTTGACACATTTTTATTAATTTAAATAAAAAAAGATTATCAAACTCTTATTTAAGTAACATATAAAGTTATATTATATACAAAATAATTTAATTTAAGGAATTAATACTAAGCATTTGTAAAATAAATTAAAAAAAAAGACAAAATATCATTAAATATTACAAAAAAATACCCAAACACACTCAAATACAAATTTACAAATATGTACATAGGTATATAATTTTTTTACAAATTTTCCTTATCACTCTCGTTGTCAGACTCCAATTCTGATCCAGATTCAGCATCCAGATTGGATATATCCAAAAACTCGAACTCAGTTTCCTGAAATTGAATTAAGTCGAGAGTTTCAGCAAAAAAGCTCTGCTTTTTCTTGGCATCTAACTTAGGCCAGACAGGCAATCGCCTATGCGAGATACAACTGCACTGAACAATACTTCATGATCAAATGAAGTACTCTCACTTCGTAGAAGAACAAACAAGTCTAAATTGGTGATTAAACTTTCCATTCTAAGATTTTATAGTCGCAGATTTAGTGTTAGCAGTTACACAGTTGTGAACAAACTAAATTATAAAACAAAACTTTAGCCCTTTTATTTCAAAACGCCAATAATTAGGTAACTACCCTCATTAGTTATCTCCTCATTAGCTAATGAAAATTTATAATTGTCACTAACTATTCTTAGAACTCATAGCACTGCTAATTAACAAATTAGCTTACTTATCAGGAAAAGTTGAATGTAATCCATAGTTGGCATTGTCGTGAGATATTGAAAATCATTAAATCACCTATAAAGACTCATTAGAAGACCTAATCAGTGTAGTTACTTAATCACTTCTTTTCGGACTCATTAGAAGAGTAAACAATTGATAATTTGGTTGTATGAAAAGAAGTTTTAAAACTCATGATGTGTTGATAAATATCTAGCTCAAACATAGTTGTTTACGTGTGGGTGTACTATAAACCTCTGCCAACTCCTTCGGAAATATTAAAGTCCGTGTTCTTCAACATAAACACTAAAAGGAATCGTTTCATATGTAAAAACAAATAAAAATATTTTGACGATTTTTAAAAAAAAAACGGCATGAAGTTTTTCGTCAAATCGGCAACCAAAAAATCATAAATAATTAGCACTATGACCATCTCCAAGGATATTACGGTTAAACATGCCGTTTAGGAGATAATTCGATTTTTCATACTAGCTTCATAAATTTTTTTCGTAAAAAAATTATATTTCCATCGTTTTTGGGCAGAATTAACTCGGGTGTCATTTTTGTACATAGTAATGACTAATAGAAGCGATATCCGGCATAAAAACAAGCACTTGCAATTGAAATCCCTAAGTTTATGAAAGCCGATTTCCAGCCCACCGTGCGGCGCGCCAACCGCCTGCTTGCCGCGCGCGCCGATTCCGAGTTGCCCGCGAAACAACGTCGTAAACAAATGCAGCAAGCTTAAAAGTCATGAAACTTTTTTCATAAATAGTTTACATCATACTGAGCTCTGGCGGACCAGCCAGAGCTACGAAGGCACTTTTATGTGGTTTTACCACTATCAAGCAAGTTTTGGATGTCATCACTACCTACGATACCTACAATCACACATACTTATAAAACAAAGTCCTCCGCCGCGTCAGTCTGTTCGCGATAAACTCAAAAACTACTGCACCGATTTTCATGCTGTTTTCTTCAATGGATGAGTGATTCTCGAGTAAGGTTTTAGTATTTAATTTGTCAAGTTTTTGTATACCTACATTGGCTAAAATATAATGATATTTGTTGGAAGTGTCGGAAAAAAATAAGCCGTCTGGGAGCTTTACTTTTGGTCGCAATAACCGACATCCACGCGGGCGAAGCCGCGGGCATCAGCTAGTTTCCAATAATATACATAGATCAACAAAGGTATAGTGTCGTTACCAAGCCTACGGCCTAGCTTTAAGGTGGATGCTCCAGGGTAGCCCGCGAAATTCAAATTGTCTTACGTTTTTTGCAATTTGCAGGCCAGTGCTAGGTTGTATGTTGATTAAAAAATTGCTCGCGATTGTGAGACGTATGTAGTGAATTAGAATCATCAAAATCATCAATACAACCCTCCAAGCCCATAAAGGTGCAGGAATTACTTTTTCAAGGCCAAAGTCATTCCTGCACCTTTAAAAAAAAGAGGAAGGAAAAGTAAAAAAAAAACAACTCCAATTTTGGTCAGTGCTTATGATAATAATTTAAAAGACAGCATAGATGACGAATTAGTGCATTTGCCGAGCTGCCCAGTCCAAAACGGATGCGGCTGGTGCGATGACAGTACGAAAAACGAAGCTCTGGAAATTCAATAAGTATTTTATAAATTCAAATTAAATAATGGTGTCGATTCTGTTGTGCACAAACTAAACTTAATTTAGGCTATTGCTATCTTTTTCTCTCTAATAAAACGAGAAAGAGACTGTACGTCCGTCTCTTTCTCGTTTTATTAGAGAGATTTAGAGCTGTCAAATTTGACTGGAACTAATATTTCTCAAATGATGGGTGCACGTAAAAACAGTTTGACATCTCTAACTTAGTTCATAGCTATAACCGTCCTTTTCTCGCACTGCCTTTTAGTAAAAGATAGCAATAGCCTAAATTAAGTTTAGTTTGTGCACAACAGAATCGACACTAATGGATAAATTTATTAGAATCATGTTTCCCAAATTTAGAAAATTTATCTGTCTAACTGCAGTGGCGAACTTTCATTTTCGACATTGAAGAGTTTAAAACAATGAATTAAGGAACATAGTCAAGAACGTCTGAATCAAGATCTCATTTTGATAGAATATGATTTTCTCAGAAAAAATGTCACATGAGATCTACTAAAGTTAATTGCAAAAGTTTCAAAAAAATAAAAGAAACTGATAAATAAACTTCAAATATATCCGTTACGCTATGTGTGATTAATTGAAAAATATTAATAGTTATCTATTAAAAAAAAAAGCTGTTTCCTACAAAAGTGCAACCTGTAGGTATTGCGGTTCAAATTGTTTCGAACAGCTTTTTTTTTTTTAAATTAAGTTCCAATTAAAAATTACTTTGTTGTTTGGAACTTGAATTGATCGATTTGAAGCTTGGAATGAATACTGAATACGTGGTAACCATTTGTACGGTCAAACGAAAGACAATTATCTCATAAATGAAAACCAAGCGATTATTGCTGTCAAGGATCAAATCTGGCTATAGGTAATAATTAAAGCAATAAAATAATGTTTGTAGTCTTGTATAATAATTGTAAATAAAGTTAAAAAAAAAAATACTTTCTACATTTTGACTTACAAACTGAGATTACGACATAATTATGAATTTTTGTTCAACACTATAGGTATTAATATTATGATTAATATCACAGCTCTTCGCGGTTATTTGGTTTTAGAGGTTCACAATCGCAAGCATTTTTAGGCTGTTGTACTTGAGTCATGCTTTCGCCTATATTCACTTTGCTTTTTGCAACTTTACTCCATTCCTGAAACAAAAAATAACATATTGGAGGTGTAAGCTTGATCTCAACCAAGATTCAAGCCAAATGACTTGAATCTAATTTATTTCAACCAATCAAATCATAGGTACATTGGTCGAAACAAATTTTAAATAATGCTCAAGTCTCCAGTGTCGTTCTGTAATACGAGCCTTAGTCCCTGAGATGTTTTCCAGAAACCAGTCAAAGGGGTTTGAATATTTTTGTATGAAGCCTGGCCTGCCTAACTTCCGCCATTTTATTTTATTTTCAAAAAATAGCAGCCAATAGGTTGAACTTTTCGAGTGGGCGTGAATGGCCAAATCCGATACTATGAGGAACGGCGAAAAATACAAAAAAATCAAATCATGTAGTTTTAGTTTTCATCAAAATAGGGCTCAAAAATCAAAATCAAAAAATTTCTTTTCACATAGGCCTAGATGGGCACTTATAAAACGTCGAAAAAGGTGCACGGTTCGGGCTGGTTGTTTCCAGCGTTTCCGTTTGGAGAAGGACCGGCAAGAAACTCCATGGTTATTTTTTTCAAATCATTTGGTATTACAATATTATTATGTTACAGTATTATAGCATTAGTACTTAAGTATGGGGGGACAGCGTAGGCCCGACAATAGGTCGTTGCTTACTAACTTAACAAAAACTGACTTCAAAGTAAAACACAAAAAGAAAAACACGTTTCGACGAGAGTACACTGGTGTGGTTGCATAGCCCAGTACAGAGCAAAGGGAAGTCTCCGAAATTGCAAGCAAAATGGGATGGACTATACCGATCGTGACTAGGAGCAACGATGTCACCTACCGAATACAGAAGGGTCCACGAGGTGCGCCTAAGATTGTCCATGTAGACCGATTGGCGCGATACTACGGGGCTAATGATGCTCGGGACGAGCATGTCTAAAGAGGGGGCAGTGTTACGTCGTACCCGTACCTACAATTGCGGTAGTACCGTAGTAGGTACCTACCTGGTAGGTAGGACGAGTCTCGAATGATGTAGGTACCTACAAGTAGGTAGGTAGGTAGGGAGAGTCTCGAATGATGTAGGTACCTACTCTAAAGAAGGTTCGAGGAAGTCGTGGATCTTTCTTGAACGTTCGGTCGCCATATCGCTAGTCGACGTGTTTGCGGGAGCAGGCAGTCTGATTTTGGCTACAGAACGAAGCGAATCGAAGTGAACGAGAAGTGCGATATCTAATCGAATAATGATCAGTAGTGTATTTGTGATTAAGTTTGAAGTGTTTTGTAATTAATATTTTTATATATATTTATATTATCAAGACACTTATTAACATTACGATTGACAAAATATGCGTTCCAGAAAACCACAAAGGTTTGTTAGGAACGTTGATTCAGCTCATCATAGGTCATAAAAACAGAACACAATATTTTAAAGTGATTAATCGGTATGCACATCGTGTTTGACCAACCTATCTATGCAGTTATATCGGCGCGGCTTTGTCGTCTGTCGGTAAGAATAATGTTCATTATAGTTGGTTTCGAATTGATCTGCCTGCACAGATAGGTTGATCGCACTAGTATCTACTACTACCACAAACAGTAATAGATAGATAGATACAAACAATGCTTAACTGGGTACGGCACACATCTATGGTTTGCTAGTAACCAGCCAGATACAATATTGGCGTTGTCGTCCTTTAACTTCGTTATACAGTATGATTTTAATTTTGATTTAATATTGGATTTAGTTATACTGCTTCTAAGGATTGGATCCATTTCATTTAGCAGTCGAGGAATTAAATAAGCAGTGGTTCGTTGTCCGTAAGTGTTTTTAGCATAAGTTGTTACTAGTTTTTTTTGTGATACGGAGCGCGTTTGTTTGCAGTGCGATACTTCAGTTTGGATGTCAGTGTTAAAGAATTATTCTTTTAGTAATGCGTATTCTATTTTGAGATGGATGGGAAGAACATTGCAATGTTCAAACAAAAGCGCTTCGTTGCCCGTACATTTGAGTTTGACATTGAGATACTACGAGTACTTGTTTGAGAATACGAACTTGAAGTCGGTATATATTTTGCAGGTAAGTTTTGTAAGTACGGCCGTAGCTTGTTAACCCGTACGATATATAGGAATCTGCTAGAACATTATAAAAAATTAGTCTCGTTTTAAACGGTATTCTGAAAGTAATAAAGTTATTTGTTGTTTAATCGGTAGTAATTAAATTTATCACATACCCAGCTCGTAACAATATTATGAAAAAAACTTAATTAAACAAGTGACACAAATATTGTCTTCAGTGCTGTAACTATTCTGAGCAAAAGATGAAAAAAAAAATGACATGAAAGCTATTGTAAAAATCTGAATGGAAAGAAAAGAGAAAATGAGAATAGTTAAGTCACCACAGTACTCAGACATCCACAAATTTGTGCCGTTTATGAGCTAACAGAGAGATTTCATGTTTACTGCGTGTATTTTTAGCATGGAAGTCGCTCCTAATTTTGAAAAGCCCTCGATTTTTGCGGACATATAAAATACATTCAAAGATATAAAGCGAAGGCAGTCAGTATATCGATCTGTTTAAATTTTTCTCGGAGGGACTCGCGAAGACCATTTTATAGATCGCGCGGACTGCCCTCTTTTGTAAAATGAAAATTGAGTCAACGTCAGCTGCTGATCCCCACAGCAGAATGCCATAAGACATAATACTGTGGAAATAAGAGCATAGAATACTTATCTAGCTGTGGCTTAACCTACCCGAAAGAGTTCTAATGTACGTGCCCCACTGCAATTTTGAATCGATAGTAATCCCTTATTTATTGTTTTTCGCGTGGGATATCATCACATGACTTCTCCCGCTCTGGGCGGAGCAGGAGGGAGTGTCAGACTTTTACTGACTAAAACCCATCCATGTTCCTTCATCGCCCTTTGTGTTCCGGTTCACGGTATCTCTTTCGAACAGTCCCGCAACCCCGGCAGGCATCGGTCCTTGCGGACCCCTTCCTATTGCTGACTCTCTTTGAGACGCGCGTGAAACACGAACGCACCGTCGACACGGCCTGTCGTCATGAGACGGACGGACGGCGAGCTAGCCTATAGCCCACCGTCCACAGGCCCGCGCCTACGGTGGCCGGGGGCCTCGTGGTGGCCCCCGGGACGCTGTGAGGTTCTCTCCCTCTCACGTTCCGCCACCTCCTTCTCTAGCATTACTGCTTCGCAGGTGACGGCGTCCCATTCCGTCTCGCTCCGGACCATGGCTTGCACCAGGGCCGGACGCGAGAGGTCGCCGCCGCCAATCGCCGCTTCGAGGACACGGCGGTGCTCTGCCCACGCGGGGCACACCTCCAACGTGTGCTCCACCGTGTCCTCCGGTCGATCCTCGCAATGAAAACACCCGGGCGTTTCCACCCGCCCGATTCGGCGCAGGAACGTCCCGAAACAACCGTGTCCGGTGAGGACCTGCGTCAGGCGGAAGGTGAGGACGCCGTGGCCTCTCTCAAGCCACTCCTCAAAAAGGGACTTACCGCCACTATTGTGGCGTACTCTATCGATAGTAATCCCTAAGAATACGTTTTCGCTATAACATCTAGTTTATTGTATTAGCTGCGAACCATTTCGAGAGAACAGTTAGACGACAGAGAGAGGGGGGGGGGTTCTCTGTCGTCTCTTTCGTCGTTTCAGCCGATTGGCGTTCTATCCAAATTTAACAAGAAATTAAATCTTCCCTGGTGGAATTTCACCGTGATTGGACGCTGTAAGGTGATGGCGTTGATCCGAACGCGTGGCGCGCCCCCGAACATTTAGTCCGACCGGTGACCTATATATATTAATATTATCGTCGACTGATTTTTGGTATGTTACTTATTTCATAGACTTGAAGTAGGTCAGCCTGGGTGCATGGTCATCACTGCACTATTAATTAATTAACATTAGGGTGTCAGAGTCGACTTTCGTTGACATGTAAGACATTCGTATCTTTTCTATTTTAAAAATTAGCGAGGTGTCATCAGCAAATAGAATTATATCCGATAATTTGGTCATCATATAAGGGAGATTATTAATGTTAACAAGAAATAGGAAAGGACCGAGAATTGAACCTTGCCGCACGCCCCTCTTGACTAGAGACCCGGAGGACGTCGCCCCATTTACATTTTGCTGCCTGTTTGATAAGAAAGAACAAGATCAGCAGCTCGTCCACGAATTCTGTAGTAGTGTAATTTACAAATCAATGTGTTGTGGTCGACGCAGTCGAACCCTTTAGACATATAACCTTTAGGCACAGTAAATGCCAATGGCATCCTGGGAATTCTCCCGGGATTCCAAAATGTGAGTGAAGAGTTTTACTCCCGCGTCCGTTGTCGACCTACCCTTCGTGAAACCAAACTGTTAACTATGCAGAATCCCATTTGAGTTAAAATGAGTCAACATCTAGTCCAGCATGATTTTTTCATAGATTTTACTCAATGGTGGAAGCACAGATATAGGTCTATAATTAGAGGATCACTCTTACAACCTGATTTGAAAATTGGTACTACTTTACTATGTTAAATTAGATCAGGAAGCTTGCCGCTGTCCAAACAATGATAGGACAGAAGCGATTGATTCTATAATATCTCCAAGAACCTTGACGGATATCCCCCATAAGTCTTCAATATTTTTTATGTTGAGACTTTTGAATGCGTTTTTATTGGTGGCTAATGCCACCAATACGTAATCGTATTGGTTTAAATTTAAAGTTTGGTATGTCCCCAGTAAAGTTTTCTTTAAGGAAGAGCTTCAGCTAATGTAGATGAAGAGGGGAGAGATTTCGTAACTTTTAGCGGAATATTAGTAAATAAATTTTCTAGTGTCTCAGCCACTTCTAGCTTATCAGAAATTGGTGTCGATTCTGTTGTGCACAAACTAAACTTATTTTAGGCTATTGCTATCTTTTTCTCTCTAATAAAACGAGAAAGAGACGGACGTAATTTAGAGCTGTCAAATTTAGTTTGAACTAATATTTCTATACAAATGAAGGGTGCACGTAAAAACATGTCGACTAAAAACACGGTGAAGCGCAAGGCATAAACTAGTTTGACATCTTTAACTTAGTTCATAGCTATAGCCGTCCTTTTCTTGCACGGCCTTTTAGTAAAAGATCCCTAAAATAAGTTTAGTTTGTGCACAACAGAATCGACACCATTGTCTGATTATCTATTTTCAAGGACAATTCATTCTGATCTCGTTGTTGTGTCTTTCCAGCTTCTCTGTTAATAACTTGCCACACAGTTTTTATTTTATTATTAGAAATAACAATTTTGTTAATATTATTATTTGTGATTTTGCTTGAGCGCAGACACTTTAGAATATTTTTGAATAGTTTCTAACATAAGAAAAACTTGATCAGAAGTTAAAGTTTTTTCGTGATATAAATTGTAAAAAAAATATCTCTGCTCTTTCTTATTCCCGCAGTGGCCCATTCCAGGTAGGTATCTGAACCTGTTAATTTCGATTAAATAAAAAACAAGTGAACTGTTTTTAGGTAACCCAAATGATAAAGGTTACCTGTTACATAAGCACAAACGACACCTAAATTAACCGGTTAATTCCGTAATTCGTAAATTTTTTTCGTCTACTTTTTTAACACTTCCAACAAGTTATAATTAGGGCATACTATCCGGATAATTCGGATATCCGTGATATAAATTATTCGAATAATAATTGCATCACTATTCGGATAATACGAATAAAACGGATAATTTTTGGTTTATTATTTTCACGTATTTAAACATACATTATTTGTTTGCACAATTTTTCGGGTATTTTTTTCGATAATGGCAACATTGAACTGAACCCCCATGTTGTGAAGTGTGGATGCTTCGTCCGGCATTAGTTGCGGACTTGCGGCCTCTGTGATTGCGGCTCTGAGTGAAATTTGTACGTACGTGTTTGTTTATGTAATGTTGTTGTCTGGTGTTTGTGCTGGATTTTGAAACAGATGGAATAATTAAAACACTGATCGACTTAAAAAACGACACTAAGTTTTCTAGCTCTGAAATAGAAATATTAAAAGATCTGTCTATTTCTTTGAATGTTATAAAAACAACCGTAGAAACAATCTGCTTACTGCTGAGACTGCATTGAAATTTATGATTTTAAAACTTACTGAAAGTGACAGCACAATAAGCCAACAGCTAGTAGAATCTTTACGCGTTATTCAACGCTGACAAATAGAACTTGTTATTACATTCAAATTCTCGCACAACCCTACGAAATTCTATGAAGAAAAGTTATGTGACGTATTCAGAATTTCTTATAATATAGTGCCAGGATTCGTTGTAGAAAAATACTTACCTACGAGTTCAATTACCACGAAACTATACCAGATAATGATGACGATGATGATGAACAATTAAGTAAAAAGATCGAAAAATTCTTATCAAACACACCATCAACATCCACTGCAATTCCAAAGCAAAATGAAGACTTGGAAACTATGCCGAGTACAAATGGCACTCTTTGATAGAGGCGGTCCAAGAAGCCAGCATGTAAGTAAAATATATAACTTTCATATGACCATTCCTCCAACCAGCGTGGAATCTGAAAGGTCATTTTCGTCAACAGGCTACCTGTACAATAAATTGAGGACATCTCTATACGAATCGACATTAAATAGCTTGAGTTGAAAGTTCCCTTCGATCTTATTATCAAAGACTGAAAAAGTAATATTTAATTGTTACAATTAGTTTATTTTTTTATTTATGAACAAAGTTTAAGATAGGCCAGGCACTTGTCAAAAATAAGGTTACTCTGTTTAAAAGTAATATTTTGTTTTGATTTAGTTTTTTTTTTTCTTATCTTTAAATATTGCTTTTTAAACATTCAAAATCAATCAAAATCAAAGCATTTATTTCAAGTAGGCCAGTTACAGGCACTTTTGAATTGTCGAAACAAAGATGAAAATTAAATGTAGCTACAGTCCCAGTCACAAGACATAAAAACTGTGAAAGTACTGTAGTTGCCCATTCCCTAGCGTAGATCTCTATGGAGAAGAACGGGCAAGAAACTCTATGGACACTCTTTTAAATCCAAATATTGTTACAAAATCTTGGTTACATCATTCATGTTGATATGGTATATTATGTGAGAACAATGTAGCAAGATGTGCACGTTAAAAGTGTCCATAGTAAAAACAAAAAATACAATTCAAAAATAAACATTCAAATAAGCCATGGCAACTAAGAGATGACCAGTCATAACTGATAGCGCCCGTTCACGAACATGACGCATGGATCAGCACCATTCAACTCAACCATTTTGAAGGGAACTGAATGATCCGACACACGCGCCACCATCAGCGAGACATTAGAGTGAGCATGACATACTCTCAACCGCCAGGGCACATTCAAGTCAAGAAAAGACGTAGGATTTCAATGAATGATAGCTATCTAGTACATAGTACTCACACAATAAGGGCTATGCGATTATATAATACTAGAGATTGATTCTATACAATGCAAAGACAGTTGACAATTTATGCGCCCCTGTCCATGTGGAGCAGGACCAGCATTGAGCCACGCATTTTTATCAGCGATATAATCGCCCAACTTGTAATAAGCTTGCTTACATAGTGTGCGTTTGATGCATGTTTTAAATTTCGTCTCATTCAGTTCAAGAATACTTTGTGGAATTTTATTATAGCATCTCAAACAGTACCCCATGAAAGATGGCGAACTAGTTGGTCCCTATTTCTAGTACTGTAATTATGTCTGTCACCTCTTTTACCAAAAAGATGGAGATTTTTTCTGACGTACATTATGTTTTCGTAGATGAACTGACAATGTACCGTCATGATGCCAATATCCTTAAACAGTTCCCTTAGAGAATCGCGCCTACGAAGATTATATATGGCTCTGATAGCTCTTTTTTTTTGCAGAATAAATATAGACTCAATATCTGCAGCCCGTCCCCATAGCAAAATGCCGTAAGACATTATACCGTGAAAGTAACTAAAACAGACCAGTCTAGCGGTATCTACATCAGTAAATTGACGAATTTTTCTAATAGCATATGCTGCTGAACTTAGACGCGCCGCAAGGGATGTTAAATGAGAACCCCATTGTAGCCTTGAATCAAGCGTAATCCCCAGGAAAACCGTTTTATCTACGAATTCAAGTTTCTCTTTATTTAATATTATTTCACAATCACTACTTTTAACATTGGGTAAAGCAAATCTTATGCATTTAGTTTTTTTTTCATTTAATACTAAATTGTTTGCTGTGAACTAATTATGGACCTGAAGTAGGGCATTATTCACCTCATCTAGATTTTGGGCCCGTCTATTTATCTTAAAAATAAGGGAAGTGTCATCAGCAAACAACACCATATTTTGAGGTTGGTTTTTCAATAAATAAGGTAGATCATTTATATACACGAGAAAGAGGAAAGGACCCAATATTGAGCCTTGCGGAACCCCTATTTTTACTTTTAAACCCTGTGAACCATTTAGGTAGACGTTACAGATTTAACAGAGAATTATAGATTAAAAGATCTCATTATGACGACAATCATTTATTATTTAGTTCTGATTGTAAGATTTTTTACTACTGTAGTACTTAAAATTTATAAAAATTATTACAAGATGTTACATGTGTGTAATTTTATAACTTGGTTTGTTGCCTACTTAGGTTTGATATTTTATTTTTACCATGGTTCGTTAGACTGTTTAATGAATATAAATCATTGACGGTATTGTGGTTAAATTTTATTTTTATAACTCCTATCCGAGTTATCCGTTAACGTTATCCGGATAACGTTATCCAAGTATCCGAATTATCCGAATACTAAAATGAGCGGATAATTGCATGCCCTAGTTATAATAGTGACATACCCCAGAAAATATTATTAAAAAGATCTATGATATGAAGATATAGATATGTTAGATCTGAAGACGTCAAAAAACCAAACACAATGATCGCAACGTCCAGACCGTGCGAGTGAGAGTGGCCGGGGCCGGGAACCATATCAAACTTGGTTTTAACCGGTTAGTTTTGACTATCAAAACCAAAATTCATGAAAAACCGGCTTTCCGTATATCAGCTATACACCGGTAAAGTGCAACCTTTAACCTAAATCGATTTCGGTTTGGGGTCAATGACCGTAACCGGTTAAAAATTTAGAATTGACTTTAAATGTTTTCAAAGGACATTTTTATTGAATTCTTGGAAAACTGTATAAAATAACGTGCCGTAGTTTATATTGGGGTGTTTTGAATCAAAACTTGCGTTTGAGGCTAAGTATAACTTACCTATTGTCCAAATCCAAAGATACAAGGTGACCAGGCTCGAGACTCCATTGAGTATTTTTCGCTATAGGAATAGCGAAAAATACTAACTATAAATAACTACTACGTACAACTACATATAACTATGAGGACATAGTTTCGGACTTTGCCATCCACGCCCCCTTGAAAACATCACCGTTTCATAGTCTAAATGGCGGAAAGCTAGGCAGACCAAAATATTCAAACCTCTTTACTTCCATTTGCGTTTTTTTCCTGCAGTGCGCGCGCTTTTCTTTGGTTCTTTACTTCACAGATCTAGCGGATAAAAACGTAACTACGGCTATAGGATATTTTTTGGACCTAAAGAAAGCTACACAATATAAAATTATTATGAAAATACTACATACCCAAAATAAAGCCGCATGATAACAAATAACATGTTGCGGCAATAAGTGTTCATTACCGAAATTCCTCGCATTCATCGCTATTTGTTTTGCCTTCTCATCGTTTTCACGTGCCCATTTCACCCGATCGACTAAATCGGACAGATCTCGTTTTAAGGGTACAAAATGTTCCCAAGCGGTGAGTTGCTTGTAAAAATGTTCGTGGTAAGGCGAATCCTGTTTAAGAACCAAGCCTCCGCCAGTTAACAGATACGGCATACGATATGCAGCTACCGTACCATCAACATTAATTTGATATTTAAACTGAAAAACACAACAAACTGTTATGGTGCTTGATGTTACTCTCTTCTAAAAACTAATATCTTATAAAGTTGTATTTTTATGAAGTCATTTTAGGTCGTCGTCGGCTCCGATTCTAAAGCCATTTCCATAGCTTGCTAAGCGACCTTGAACTGGCGGACATATCAATACAAATAAGATGCGCTGATATAATAAACAACATAAAACTTACATCAAAGAATTTAAAGAACGATATATGCGGCTGTTTTGGTCCGTATTGAGCCTCTTTATCTCTAAAGAAAAAGAAATTCGTAAGTGATACATTAAACAAATCGGGATTGGCTCGTGCGATATCAACAAGTTTCAAACGTTCAGCACGCGAATCTCGACCACGCCAAACAGCTCGCGGCTCTCGCTCTTCCCAAACAATATCTGCACCACTTTGAACTGATAATGTATCTAAAGTCACTCTGTAATCATGAAAAACATTATATTGAAAGACATAAGTAAATAAACAATAATGTTAGTATCCATTCGTCCGTTTTTGCGTCGGGAGTTAAAAACTGATCAAATAAGTATTGCGCTCCTTTGAATCAGCGGAATCTGCTATTTTTCCTACATTATTTTCAAAGTAAGAACTACTAGCTTATGCCCGCGACTTCGCCCGCGTGGAGATCTGGAATTGTCCACGGAGTCGTACTTCGGGATAAAAAGTAGCCTTTGTGTTATTCCTGACTATAATCCATCTCTGTACCAAATTTCAACCAGATCCAGACCCAGATTTTAAATCAGACATTTCTGAGGGCGCTGATTTTTATGTGAATATCTGAAATCCAAACGGACCAAGTTGCGGGCAACATTCTAGCACCTTTAATATAGACAAAGAGAGAGAGACATATATGTATACCTAGAGAGTATAATAATTCTTAACTCATAATTATTCAGTGTTTACCTTCCCATATTTTCTAAAGTCGACTCTGTTAAATCGTATGTTGGCATTACAATGTCATAAGTTTCATCACTGCCACACCATGATAAAACAGGTAATGGTTCATCACGCTTGTGGACCAAAGGCCAATCACCAAGATTAATTATCAGTTCCATATCAGGTAGTTTTACTTTCCTCATTAAAGCTAATAGAATATTATCAGAAAACATATTAAAACCAACATGTTTCCCATAACAATCACGATACATATTGTTTTGTTTTATGGCATAGTGACAAAAACTGGTACTTTCTGGCTGATGATACTTTTGTATAATCTTTTGTACTTGCTCTTTCATATCTAAATCATGAAATGGCTTAAGGTCATTTGTAATTTGTTTATGTGTTTTTATGCAACCATAATTCTTGAACCACTTTTCAAAATCTTGTTCTGGGCAATCACACTGATCCGGATAAATTGGCCCTGCAAAAAATGGTGTTTGTGTTATTTTCGTATTTATAAATATCCTTAAATAGGGTGATTTGTAATATGTTGCATTAACTTGAAATGGATGATACTAGACCGTAGCAACAATTTAGACCTACAATACTGGAGGTTTCATTCCGGAATTCCAGAACTGGTAATTTTTAAAGTTTATTTCAAATCAAACAAGATTCATAATCATCATCATCAGCCAACGGCTGGACAGTAGTGTATTATTGAGGGTTCTGCATCACTTGCTTCGCTCGAGGGCGTTATGCAGAACGTCATTAGACGGACGGACGGCGAGCTAGCCCATAGCCCACCGTCCACAGGCCCGCTCCTACGGTGGCCGGGGGCCACGTGGTGGCCCCCGACGCCCGGGGCGTCTCCCGCGGCGGCCGGGACGCTGTGAGGTTCTGTCCCTCTCACGTTCCGCCACCTCCTTCTCTAGCATTACTGCTTCGCAGAAGGAGGTGACGGCGTCCCATTCCGTCTCGCTCCGGACCATGGCTTGCACCAGGGCCGGACGCGAGAGGTCGCCGGTCGCGCGTACAACTGCCGTAGAAGTTTTCGACCATAAAGAATCCCGGGCTTCGAAACGATTACATCCCCGCTAGATTTAGTCAACTTCGTCAGGTGGCTACTTCCAAGTGATTGGACGAACACTTTCGACCCCTGATTTTGCTCAATCGCTTTTTCCATTCAGCGTGTGCTGGAGGATCAAAGGTCGCGTCGTACCAATTTCCTAATTCTTTTAATGAGATGCCAGTTCTGACTAATTAAATATATTTGGTCATCTTTCTCCCTTAATACTCTAATTAAAAATTTTAAACCGTAAAATCAACAAGCCTTATTATCACATATTAGAATTAAACATTATAAAATATGAATAAAAACATACGATATTTTAATTGTAGTAGGTATGTATTACGTGTCACGTACATTACATACTACATAGTCTCCTTCCAGTCTTAACATTTTCATTATGAAATGAGAGAGCATACAAAATTTAAAGCCCGGCTGTTGCGTTCAAAAAAATAATAATAGTAAAAAAAATATTAAAAAAAAATGAAAATCGGAATTTCGATATTACTCCTCTCAATTCCAGAATTGAAATTTCAGAAAAATCGGAATGCATGCATTAATACCACCTATCGATTAATATAGGTCTTATGCGTGGCCGCTACTTGGAAAAATAATCAACACGGCGGAAGTTAATCTGGCCATGCTTCATACAAAAATCTTCCAAGCCCTTTCCAAAAATCTTGTGAAGTTCAATTTCTCCAAAACAACCCAGTATGAACCCCAAGGTTATCGGAGTCAAAATAGATGCAATTAGGGTCAAGTATCAACCAATTCAAGGAATGCACTCAATTAACTAGTGTACATTGTCTGGATTGTAAGTTTGTAAAACATGACGATATCTCTATATCTCTCAATCTTTTTTGTTTAAATCTTTTCCTCATCACAACATGTTTTTATGAAAATGCTCGCCAGTGTAGGTAGGCATTATTATCAAGTTTGGGATTCGATGTTTTAAATGGCAAAGTTCAAATTCCAATGCAACACTAAAGGCCAAAATCTTCAATAATGAATAAAATGGCCTTCCTATTTTAACACTAAACAAGGGACAAAATCTTTTTATGCATCTATTTTCTGAAATATAAGCTATCAAATCAAAGTACTAATGATCAGTGAATAGATTCAAACTTTGATAGCTTATTATATCTGAAACATGAAGCTTTAGATTTTTTTCTTTTAAAATACTTGTTTGTATTTAAGGCAGCTATAGATAAAAACATGTAACAAGTGTGGCTACAATTTATATTAGAAAAAAAAAACATAATGCCAGATGAGTAGGCAGCGAAAAACATTCAAACTCCTTTAGTATTAGAATAGTTTGACGAAAACATACAAACCTTTAAACTTATATGGTGACTTTCCCAAATCTTTTCTATCATAGTGCACATGAATAGACAAATCTAAGCATGTTTCATATACCTTATAGCGGACGATGAAAGTTCCATCTTTTCTGTCTAATTTGTTAACCCATACACGACAATGTTTGCTTGCACTAGATTTACCGTCTATTTCAACAACCAATTTTTTATTTATTTCTGGAGTATACCTGTGTAAAATTATGTTTTAATAAAGTAGTATTTTTGTTTTCAGTATAATTATGGTCATATTCAGATTTTTTTATACACATACAGTAAAGGGATCCATTGGTATGAATATTTCCATATCCTCAGAATTGATTTTACCAGTGCTGCAAATTGCAAGAAACATGAAAAATGGAAAATTCAGTGTGAGAAAGCTGGAGCTACTAAGATGGGATAAATTACATTATCTAATAACAGAACAATGGTAGGTTTAACCACTGCAGACCTACCGTACCCCTGGCCATATTCCTGGTGGTATGGTGTTTTTTTTTAAACAATACCACCAGGTAATAGTGTTGTAACAATAGTTAAAACCACTTCTGACAACAATAATTTAATTTATTTAATCATTTTATTAGAACCTGCTACGACTTCATGACGCGCGCTCGCTTTGCTCGCTTAAATAACACTCTTTGACTTCTATTTCCGAAGTGCCAGGCCTCCGCCGGCCTCCTTCGTCGGCCTACGGCCCGGTAGCCATGTCGCCCTTAAATAAAGGATTAAAAATGATTGTTGTTGTCATAATATTACCTGGTGGTAACGTTTAACTTTAAAAAACCCACATACCACCAGGAGTACGGCTAATGGGTCTGCAACCGGTTTGACATGACCCATTCTCTTATCTAGATAAGTTTTCGGTCTCAGGGTCGCTAAATAGCTTACTTTTTAGTACTTTACTGGTGATACTGCTAAAAAAATATATAAATTGTTTATTTACTCACGATTGGGCAGTAATCTGTGTAAAGTTAATGAAAAAATATCTAGCCGGCATTATTATTTCTACTGGTTTGAGTCCTGGGCCAGATATAATTACATTATCACGGTTCTGCGATTGTGTCAAAACACATAAAAGTAGCAAATATATCATTATTTTAAAACACATTTTGTATTATCACAGACGTACAGTTTGCAAAGATAAAGATACACTGAAAGTTTGTACAAATCAATCAAAACAAACATAACCTCACTCCTCAACTCCTCCACTTCCACAGCACTACCTATATAAAAAGTACTCTGTGCACAGCACAGTTCCACAGCACAGAATACATATTATACTCTTTCCACAGTATCTAGAATTGAATTCAGATATGTCAGACCCAGTGTTGCCAACTCCTTCAAATTCGGGTCCCCAGACCCAATATCAAAAGCCGCTAAAACTGATTCTACAATACCGAGTAGATTCAAGATTTTGTTTTGGGAGGGGTACAAGAGGCTAGTGGCGGTAAAGTAATCATAATTTAAATACAAAATACTTATGTTAAATTAAATAAACAGGGTGATTGGTACTTGGGTGCAGTCATTGAAATGGTTGATTCTAGACCCTGTCGCAACAAATTCAATCCCCCGTACTTCCGGACGCCGCGCGCCGCCGCGCATGTCTTCCCTCTCGCCTTAACGACTATGCAATTTCTCAATCCGCTTCAATCCAGTATGAACAAAGTTAGTCAGTTAAGAAAACCCATATTTGCAACAATATTGGCTCCGATAGCTTGGGGTCCAAACTGGGTGGTTTTTATGAAATCGAACTTTTAAAGTTTTTTTTTTATTTCTCACCGCTCATCCTTAAAGTGCTGATTGTGAGAAATCTAGGCGGTTCAGGATGTAAACTGATACTTTTCTGATAGTTTTTATACATACTTATTACACTAACTAGACCATGAACGAATGTATCCTTTGAAAACCAATTTGTCATGATCTGAAAATTTCTTGAAACTTCTCTTGTTTTTCGGGGCAGATTTCCCAAAATAAATATACAACACTTGTCGTGCAAATTAAAGGACCGACGTCCTTACCTCATTAGCTTTCCAAAATGGTGCCCAAAGAGTATAGTAATATATATGGAATAGAGAGCCCTCTCTCTCATTTTTGACACCTATATTGGACGGTGTCGCCATCTGATACTATATCCGCGGAACTAATGCAAAAAACTATAGGTATACATCTATATCTTATTGAATATGTTTTCTATAGGTAGGCGGGTAGTTTGAAATGTTGGCCATCTAAAAACCAATTTTATAAATATTTTGTATTTGTTACATAGCGATTCGTGTTTTGTTCTTGATCTTTACAAATTTACATACAAAAAAAAAAACAAATACAGTTAATGTTTACAAAATTGAATTTTTTTATAGCCAGCACAAATAAAAGCGATGATTAGGTTAATATTTACGTCATTTATTGATCTTATTATGGCGATGTTAAACATAATAATCTTGAGCATACATTTTAGTTTCATCGTCGAATGTAAGCTTCCCTGCTAAAATCCGGTTTATTGACTTGCACCAACTATAAATTAGGATAATTGATTTCTTGAATAGCTTTTCCAGTCGTGACTATTAACCTATTCGCCGCTTCTTAACACCACACACATCTGTCTAGTATATCTGTCCGTCTGTACATCTGTCTTAGATTTTTCATTTTAACAAATTATACACTTTCAAATCTTGTGTTTTATAGTTTACTATAAAACACAAGATTTGAAAGTGTATAATTTGCAAAACACAGCACTAAAATTAATGAGGTTTCCGGATATAAAACAGATAAGAAAGACCGACAAACCGTATAAATTACACAAAATGGAAGAGATCTACAAATTTGCGCACACGGTGAAATTAATGACCATTTTCTAGGACAATATATAGTAAATACCAGTATTATGTTTATGATGCTGTGACTACAATGTTGCCAAACCTAAAAAATATAAATTTTTAAAATGCATATATAAATGAATAAATGATTATTCTCGTTTAGAATATACATTTATTATTTTTGACTCAATTTTCGTTTTCATTTTCATCAACATTCATTCAAATCAACAAGGTGTTTCAAGCATACTGGTGTCAATTGGTGTAAGCACCATCTATGTCATTTTTACGTACTAAATCTCTCAAGTTTACGCGGATTTCGTAAGAGATGGCGCTAGTGTCTTTGTCAAAGATTGGACGCCTACGTCAAGTAGTGCAGTGTCCTCCCCCTGATGGTGCCACTCGTTTAGCATAGATTAGAATAATGTCGTTTAGAGTAAGATAATGTTCCTGAGATGGTCGTATTTTTAATAAAACGGTAGACAGTAGACTCGATTGAATGACTATTTCATGAAAAAGTCATTCAATCGAGTTACATGAACTTGCATGGTTGTATTGATGATTTTAATGATTATAATTCTATAACTACATACGTCTTACAGCCGCGAATCATTATTTAATCAACATACAACGTAGCACTGGCCCGCAAATTGCAAAAAACGTAAGAAAATTTGAATTTCGCGGGCTACCCTGGATCTTCCACAACATAGTTTTTTATGGTCTGTGATATTTTTGTCAAAGTTATTTTTGCAAATTTTGATATTATACCCCATCTAGTTTACTGAAACACTTTTTTATTAAGTCAATGGTTGAAGAGATAATTTGCTTATAGAGCCGTAAGAATTGTGTCCTCCCCGTTTTAATTTCTAAAGTAAAAGGAGGAAATTCTGAATTAAAATGGGTTTGTAGAACCTAAATGACGTACTGACAACGAAAATTGGTTTGATGCTTGGATTTTTATTTTTTGAGATTTGGGAGTTTTTCGTCAAACTGCAGCAGTAACTTTCAGTTTCAGAAAAAAAAATAGTTTTTCTGTTATGTGTAAACTTACTTGAATGGGCGTTACAATTAAATTAATATTGTTTTTACATTGTTTGGTGCTACTGGGTGCTACGGAACCCTGTATGTGCGCATTTGGCTGGTTTAAAAGCTCCAAGATAAGAATGGGGAAAAACCAAAATATTGCATTATAAGGTGGGTTTAGACCAAGCGATTAAAGAGCTAGAACAAGAATGCTCTTGTTCTAGCTCTTTAATCCACCAAGAAAGAATGCTCTTTCTTGGTCTTTTAGTGTAAACGAAAGGGTCGGTTACACCAAAATATCAACAAGCAAGAATGAGAACCAAGAACTAGAATTCGCTAGAACACAAGAACACTTTGAAGAGACCGCTCTGGGGAGCGAGCACGTCGGAACACGTACCTAAAGCGGCCTTTACATTTGGCTAAATTTAGTTCACTAAATTCAGACAGTGAGTGATAGCGAAAAAAAGCTTGCTCTTTACACTTGATCTAATTAGCTGGCTAACTCAGTATATCAGCGAATTCCGAGCGTGTCGTACGTATTTATTTGTCACTCTCATGGCACTATCAAAACATCAAAGGCTGTGTCAAAGGATAGGGCTCGCCTTGGCTATGGTTGCGTCGAGCTCGATTTTAATTACTAAAAAAACAAGCAGGAAGTGTTGGGTGAAAAAATGTTTGCTTTTAAGAAAACAACTGTTTAAATTAAATTATATATTAAATGTATTAGAACCGGAAGATGTAAGAAATTTTCTAATATTGGAATCTGAACAATCTATAGAATTGTTGAGATTAGTTACACCGTACATTATGAAAGAAGACAGTTGGCTCAGAGATGCTGTTACTCCAAGAGAAAGATTAGCTGTTACTTTGAGATTCTTAGCAACAGGAAATACATAAGAAGATGTCAGTTTCAAAGTTCAGTTCGTTATTCTTTATTTTTATATTCCCCATGACTTTTGTCCCATAAATAGGGCATTTCTTTATATATATCCAGTAATCGAAGAATTACTTCTTTTTCTTTAGTGGCTGGCCATCGCTGCTCGAAAGTAGGTACCTACAGCGCTGCGTTCGGCGATAAATGATGTACGTGCACACTCCGCTGAGGGTAGCAGATAACTAAACGCATTTCTTGTCTAAATCGCTTTACACTTGGCTAAATTCAGCATGCTAACTGATTTAGATTGGCAGACACAACTATGATTGTTTATCTAGTGTGTATAACAGTCTGAATGTCTTTACACTTGTCTAAATTCAGAGTCTAATTCATTTAGCTAACTGAATTTATGCAAATGTAAAGCGGCCTTAAGAACGCTCTAAGCTACTGTTCGCGCGCCATAATGCCGTTTACATCCAGCGAGCGAGCATTCTTAGAATATTCCATGGAATCAAGATACAATAACATAGGAATGATCTGTCTCTGTTTACACTAATAGAATTCGACAGGCGAGGGGATAAAATGAGCATTCGCTTGACTTATGTAACAGACCTTTATGGAAAACAACTGAATATGGGGAATATTCTGAAATCTGATCTAGTAACCCTTCAACTACAAATGTCAATGTCATTAAATGATTCCCATTCCCATTTCCCAGTTTAAGAGTGTGACGTGTGTGGCTGTGTGATTGTGTGTGAGTGAACCAGGGGTAGTCGACTCTTACTGTCGAATCAGTAACATACCTATTGGGGCCAATTTTATGTTGCCAGAAATATATTAAATATTTTTTAATGTTTTGTTCATCACCACTGCTCTCAAAACGGTGAAGGAAAACATCGTGAGGAAACCGGCATGTCCTAGGACCAAAAATTCGAAGACATGTGACATCTACCAATCCGCACTGGGCCCGCGTGGTGGATACGTGGTGCCCATACGCAAAATACGCGCTTTGACGTGGAGTTGCGGACACCAGCCCGTTATACAATACAATACAATACAATGTTTTGTGGCAACATCAAAAAAAAAAAAAAAAACTGTTCAACTTAAGTGTTGCTATAATTTTGACGTTTACCTCAATCCTAGATAAAACTATCGTTTAACTCCTTCGTAAAAACGTTGATAACAAAAGTTGATAACATTTTTTTTTTTTTAAACGACATAATAATTTAAACAACTCATAACTCCCATTGAATAGGTATTCAAAATAAAATACATTTTGTTTCGTAATGATTTGATGTAAAATATGGAAAGATTTTGAGGAAGGTTTAAAACGTGACATAGCAACACAGCCTAAAAAACTAAAAATGTTTTCATGTTTGGCCCGTGCTTGCTTACCCTCTCATTTAGTTTTGTTTAATTTCATTGTGTTTTGGTACTTTCTGGTTACCACGATGAAAGACCACAAAAGGAAGTGCTTCATGTGTGGCAGTTCAAGTGATAATCCAACTATAACTCTACATCGGTTTCCTAAACCGGGAAGTAAGAACTATCTCCGGTACGTATCTTCGTAAATTTGGCAGACTGTTGCCCTTACATAATTATTTATCTACAATTTTACACACAAAATTCAGATTTTTAATTTGCTACATCAAAATGCCAGCTGCGACCGACCTTTTTCATTAGTCAGTTTAGTTATTATAATGATTTGCTGGTTTGACACCTCCATCTACCTCCTTTCAAAAAATACATTCAGTGCTAAACCTTGTACAGACCTCCGCCCCTAAGGCGACCCACCGACCTACCAAACAACCTAACCTCACACCGGGATAGGCCACCCTCCAAAATTCAAAACCTGTACAAAAACATAATTAAAAGATGTTTTATTCATACAAACATTAACTGTTTCTTACAGCTGCGAACTATGGGCGAAATTCTGTTTCCCTCATGGACAGTGGTCTTCACCTGATTTCCAAATGAAGCTCTATAATGAGCATTGAATGCTGTGCCACACACATTTTAAAGAATCTTCTTAAGTGGACTTCACTACCAAGAAACTACGTAGGCATGCTGCTCCTGAAGAAAACTTTGTACAGGTTAGAACTTTATTGTTATGGTTCTGTATCAAAAGTGTAAAAATGTTTAGTTAATTGAGTAGTAAATTAGTGTTAATTTTTGTTAGAATATCATGTCCCACCAGCTAAAATTATAGGTATAAAGCATCATATGCATATAGCTTAAGGAAGTAAAGGAAAATTGTTTAAATTAAATAACTGTTTATACTTCCTAGGAAGTTACGGAAACCTCAGTGTACAAGTCAAAACGGTTTTTATTTTTATGATATGGCATATGGATGGTGTTAATAAATTGAAAAAGGATAAATTAATAATAGTTTTTTTGATTCAGAGAATGTTCCAATACATACTTCAAGTTGTTACTGTTTTAACAAATAATTATTTTCAGATAACACAAACTCTTTCACAACATTCCAATGAACCTGTTGTGGTTCTCGCACGTCAATGGGCACTGTCAGATGTCACAAACCAGGCACAATCAACCAGAAAAAGTAATGAAGGAGACTATGATAAGGTAAATTAATATTTTAATAGGGTTCAATACTGAAAGGGTGTCAATGGAATTATTACTAAGCCTATTATGTTGGTTCATTTGTCACACACAAGGCTTTATCGCATTATTGGTAAGAGATAGACAGTTGAAATTTTAATTATTTTTTTCAGATTACACAACCTTTTCCACAACATCTCATTGAACCTGTGGCAGGTCCCTCACATCAATTGCCACTGTCAGATGATAAACCAAGTAGGCAGAAATTACAGGTATTTATTTTCAGTACAGTTATAAGTAATAACAATGATTTAGATCTAGAATTAATCATCATACCAGCCGAAAGACATTCACTGCTGGACATAGGCCTCCCCAAAAAGGGGCGATTTGCCATAATTGCCACACTTAGCAGGCGGGTTGGCGATCGCAGTATGGTTTTAAAATGCATAGAGAACGCTGCTGCCCATGCTCTAGTAAGACCTGTAGTGGCAGTTCCAGATATTACCCCCTACATACAAACAAACTTACAAACAAATACCTCTTTAAAATATTAGTATAGAAGATAGCTAGTTACTGATGCTATGTTTTAACTAGAACATTATTAATCTTACGATGGTGCAAGACTCGAACTGCAATGCGTTTTTGAATGAGGTTTGGCATGCCAAGCAATACTTTGAAAGCTTTGTTTTTAATCATTTGCTTTCTATATTTCAGGTTTAAATACGACACTGCTTTGAAGCTGGTCTAAACATATCCGCTTCAGTGTGCGACCAAGATGGGGTTAACAGAAAAGCATTGCATTGCATTAAGAAACATCATTTATCGTGTATTAAAGCTAACATTAAAATATTATTGGGTGAAATAGACTATAATTTTTTGCATAAATGTCAAAAACACAAACAAGGTACTATACAATTTATAGGAAACAGTGTTTTTCACATTTGTGTCAAAAGATACTGCATTCTAAGAAACAGAATTTGTAGAAGTAGCCTCGCAGGCAGCTCTGAAAATAAAAATTGCCATTTTAAAACATGTTTAAAATTTAAATCTGTAAAAATGAAGACATTTTATTGTTAATAATTAAGAAATGTTATTATAATTTATATGAATATTTGAATAATCCCATTTTGTAATAATTATTACTTTGTAAAGGTGTACTGCTGTTTATTTTATAATATACTTCTATGACATAATTTTATCATTATTTGACAATATATACCTACAATTCTAATTTCAACTCTTTTGTGGTTGTAATGGCAATCATGTATTTTTATAAAATAGTTTTTTATTTTTAGTATGTTATTTATCTTTTATTCCAATTCTCTGATATTTTGTGAATGTGAAAACTTTGTAGGCCTTGTAGACCATAGATTTGTAAACCATTTTCTATTTTATTATGTACCTGGTACTTGTTGACAGTACACTGTCCTCCCATACCTATTAACACGAGTTTAAAACATTGTAAAGGCCAATTATTTTTAAAAGAGTAATCGTGGAGTTTCTCGTCGTCTTCTCCATAGAACGACTATTAAGAACCTTGCACCTAGCTTCTGACGTTTTATAAGTGCCCATGTAAGTTTATTAAATGTAAAATAAAATATTTTGATTTGATTTGTTCTCATCTTGCTAAGGCGAGTTTCCAGCATGTGAATTATGGACTCAATAATTATTATTATGTCGTCGTTAATCATGTCAGTATAATAATGGTCTGATTGCATATAATATTTTTTCTTTACAATTTTTATTTTACATGTACCACAATATTGTAATGAAATAAATATTTTTTTACATTTACAATCAACACATACTGTTTTTTTTTTGCTCCAGCTGGCTTCTGCACTTGCAAGAAAACTGAAAAGTTATCTTGCAGGTGCAAAAGCCAAATTTTATCCAAATAATTTATCTAATTTAAAAAAAATAAGATTCGAAATTCCCGCTACATTAACTTCTATTTGGGTATAACAAGAGATGGCGTGTCTGTGGCCCAGTTTTTGTCCTCAAGTTTTTCGTATTGAGTTGACATTCTTCTCCTAGAGTATATGTGGTCTGTGGAGTGAACCTAATATCTAATCTGTGGAGTGAACCAAAGCGGATTGCGGGACACGAGAATCGAATTCTTCTACAAAAATCGTCATAAAATACGATATCTCAAATAGTTTCATGAGCTGAAATATAATTTGTATAATATTCACATGTTCAAGTATCAACTATGGCTTCTGGAAACTTGAACCTTTTACGCAATTCTCTAAGCAAATTGAGGTTATAAAATAATACTTTTCAACTGCATTTTATGATGTGACAGACCCAAGTAACGAATACCCTTTTATTGTTTTATTACAGGATAGATCATATTTTTTCTCGGTCTTTCCAAAAGCCTAGATTTCGACCTCCTTATTGGTATGCACAAAAAGAGAAGGTGGTATGTATTATTATATTATATAAAATGACTTAATTTACGGAAGATCTAACAACTAAAATTATATAGTACCTAAAAAAACAATTTTGGTTTGTTTTGTTTAATTAAAATGAATTCTAAAAATGTTTCAGGCATCAGAGGAATTTTTAACTCAAGATAATAGAGCATTTATTGAAGAAGTAATCCAAGACAAATTGCAAAATCAAACCTCATTGCACTCGCCTCTGGCAAACATTGACTCAAACAAAGTTGCAGAGTGGAACCCACTAACCCGCAGAGTTGGGCTTATAGCTCGTAAAATAGGCAATTATCCTCTTTGGTCCAAGGATGGAAAGAGAATGCAAACTACATTATTACAGGTGCAGTGCAACAAAACTTTTTAGTATATCGGACATCATCATGGTTCTTGTCTTGTTATTTTGTTGATGAGGAGATATATAATATATTCAGCCACTAGCTGTTCCCTGCGGGTTTAAATATTATGTCTCTATTTTATTTGGATTATGAAAACAACTTCAAAGGCTCATTTTTGTTTCATGGGACCCTATTATTTTTTTTTAATAAAAAGGGCCTAAAGTTACTTCTTATAAAATGAGCTATCCGCCTGTAAAAGTCCTGTCATAATTGTTTCAGCTATTTCAGAGATGAGCAGGAACAAACAGAAAACAAAAAATTAATAAAGTCTTTTTTTAGAAGTACAGTTTATACTTTCATAAGCATTCAATAAAAAGCTTTCATTTTGAAATTATAAACAGACTTAAATTTAAAAAATAATTGAATATACATAATAAAAAATAATAGAATTTTATGGGGTGAATATTGCTTATTTTATGTATCCAATTACTAAGTCTGTATATTTATTTAAGGTGGTGGACAACCATGTTATAAAATATATCCCACCAGAAGAATTTAGCCCAATGAAAACCTCGGCGAAAGTATGGAAAGAAAAAAGAAAATTGGGATCTATGTTAGTTGGGTCTGAGACAATAGATCCTAGCACTGTCACAAGAGAATACTGTGGTTTATTTAATAATGCTGGCATGCTGCCAAAGAGACACCTATGCAGATTTATGGTATCACCAGAATCTTATATACCACCAGGTACACCATTGCTTGCAACTCACTTTAGAGTTGGTGACTACATTGATGTACGAGCAAAGACGTGAGTGAAATTATCTACACTAATATTATAAAGATGAAAATTTTATATTTTTGTATGTAATTAATAAACTCAAAAACAACTGCGCCGATTTCAAAAAATATTTCAACATTAGAAAGCTACATTCACCCTGAGTAACATAGGCTAAATTTTATCCCCTTACTCCCTCGGGAACGGGAACTACGCGGGTGAAACCGCATCACGTCGTGTACGTTACCCCAGCAGGAAAGTGTCTCCTAGAGTTATATGAGTGGAACGTTTAATTAGTGCCTTATCTGCTGTAAATGTGCCCTCACTTGAAAAATGTGCCCCCCTAGCGTTTCGGAAAAAAACGGAAAAAACGATTCCTGCTGGCGTAACGTTTTTCCAGCAGGAAAATTCTAAACGAATGATCGGAGAGAGAAACATTTTGCATGGCCTTGTAGCTTATATTAGTGCCAAAATATGCCCACAAAAATACAATGTGTGCCCCTTCAGGTTTTCGAGATATTGCATTTCCTGCTGGAGTAACGTTTTGCAGAATCGAATATCTCTAAAACCATTGCATGTGCCCCTGTAGAATAAACATACACAAGTAGCTCTTAATGTGTGCTCCTTAGTGCCCCAATTAGATTTTAGAAAATATTTATAATTTCGGAGTTATCGGTTTTATGAAAACTCGAAAAAACATCGCAGCGCCTAAATGAGACAAGGTTTAATACTGAAAACTGTATTTGGTCCGTCTTGACGCTAATATTATCTATACAAAGTTTCAAAACTTCATGCATGCGTTTTTGAATAATCTTGTTTTAAGTCAAAACGGTGGTGACATAACTTTGACGGAAAAATACAAGGAACCAGCTCAATCCCAGATGTGTAGGTGTAAACCAATAAGTGTGCCTTTAGTCAAAAATATATGGTGAAAATATTCAGCTTGGAATGTTTCGCATTAAGTAAATATAAACAAAAAACATAACATGTAAACAACGGCTGGTTGTCCGACCAAATTCGAATGACTACTAAAAAGTGACGGATTCATACATATCGATGACCTTCTTTAGTGGACGTATTATACACAAGCTGTTGTCCGTACAGTCGCGTTCAAAAGTTTGTGTATAATACGTCCACTAAAGAAGGTCATCGATATGTATGAATCCGTCACTTTTTAGTAGTCATTCGAATTTGGTCGGACAACCAGCCGTTGTTTACATGTTATGTTTTTTGTTTATATTTACTTAATGCGAAACATTCCAAGCTGAATATTTTCACCATATATTTTTGACTAAAGGCACACTTATTGGTTTACACCTACACATCTGGGATTGAGCTGGTTCCTTGTATTTTTCCGTCAAAGTTATGTCACCACCGTTTTGACATAAAACAAGATTATTCAAAAACGCATGCATGAAGTTTTGAAACTTTGTATGGATAATATTAGCGTCAAGACGGACCAAATACAGTTTTCAGTATTAAACCTTGTCTCATTTAGGCGCTGCGATGTTTTTTCGAGTTTTCATAAAACCGATAACTCCGAAATTATAAAAAATTTCTAAAATCTAATTGGGGCACTAAGGAGCACACATTAAGAGCTACTTGTGTATGTTTATTCTACAGGGGCACATGCAATGGTTTTAGAGATATTCGATTCTGGGCTGGATTCTGGGCAGGGGCACACATTTTATTTTTGGGGGCACATTTTGGCACTAATATAAGCTACAAGGCCATGCAAATTGTTTCTCTCTCCGATCATTCGTTTAGAATTTTCCTGCTGGAAAAACGTTACGCCAGCAGGAATCGTTTTTTTTTTCGTTTTTTTCCAAAACGACAGGGAGCACGCATTTTTTATGTGGGGGCACATTTACAGCAGGTAACGCACTAATTAAACGTTCCACTCGTATAACTCTAGGAGACACTTTCCTGCTGGGGTAACGTACACCGTGACGTCCGCTAGTGTATAATAATATGATCTTTGTTCTATGGTGTATTTACCCCACGGCCCCAAGCCATGGCCTGAGGGCGAGATGAGACCTACCTTCTTGTAATTGGCCTTGTTGCATTTGTTTAGTCATGTACTGTTGGCCTAGTGGCCTCCAGAATCTGATGATAATGCAGAAAACTGTTTGTAGGACCTCCTTAATTGTAGAAGATGAGAGGGACTGGCTACAGTTTTGTGTTAATATTCATCCCAACTACAGAACCCTTCCCTGTGCGTAGTCTTACTTGCTGTGTCTTGGCCTGTTTTTTGTGCATAAATGCATTCATTGGACTTTGGATCACTTTTACTCCAAACACCGTTTTCAATGGAGATAAAAAAATATTTCAGAATGGATCGAGGATTCCAAGGAGTAATAAAGCGTTGGGGATTTAAAGGAATGCCAGCATCCCATGGCGTCACCAAAACTCACAGAAGACCAGGAAATATTGGCGCTGGAGGTGAAAAAGCGCGCGTATGGCCTGGTACGAAGATGCCCGGGCACATGGGAAACAGGTGTGTACTTTTATGTTATATTTATTTAGAAAAACATTATAAGCTTACAGTTTTTCACCAAAAGAACGTCAGAACTGTTAACGATAATCCCATGGTTGTCCCAACCCTATGCTTAACAGGGCGGCAGCACTATCGATTGGCACCGGCGCTACCCATAGAACATTATATTCGGGAGTGCACGGGAGAGTGACGTGTGGTTTCTCTAACTTACAATATAATTATGTGTTATTAATTATGCTAATATTAGGTAACGTGATTTATGAAAAAGGAAAATTTTATCAGTCTAGCTAGGGTAATTTAGAACAGTCACAAGTGGTGCTATCACATTAGTGTTCTTTTCGGAATATTTTTTACCATTTCTAACTAAAGTTTTATGTTTAAGATTCTGTTAGGTCGAGAAATCAAAACAAGTCCTTAACCCCCAGGGTGTTTGGTAGAAAGTCACGTTTCTCTTAGAAATAGAGAGAATGATATCGTTGTTTTCACACGTTGATAATTCATATATACGTATAGGGTAAACTGCCTTAAGGCCGGCTACGCCAAGCAAACTAGGCATTTAACGCTACCACCCTTTACGCGCAACGAGCCGTGCGCACGCATCGCCGACATGAACTTACGTGAACCCAAAGCTGAGCGAAGTGTCACAGTATAGGTAAGGGTGTCGTGTGGGCAGTACATCAACTTATGTTATTAAATTGTCAGCTTGATTTATTATAATAGGTAGTACACACATCAAAAGTATCTAGGGATCAACATATATTTTTGCAATAACTTTTCTCCTGATTGATATTAATTAAAATTTTCTTTAAGGATTCATCAAATAAAGTGTTTTCGTTTGTCACAGTAACGATAAACCAAGTCACCTTTGCATTAATAAAGAAATTTGCCATTTTCCTAATAAAGGGATTTTTGACATTTGAACCACTAACATTAAAGTTCGAAAAAAAGACTGAAATAACAGTTTTCTTTAAAATTTTATTGGGTAACTTAAACAATTAATAATCCGTGTTTCTACCGCGAACACTAACAACACAAGAACATCGGTTTGGCATACTCAAAATGAGTTCATCCAAATCACGCTGTGGAATGGCCGCCCATGTTCGTTGCAACAACAAAAAAAGGTCTTCTTGCGACTGGATACCCTCCATATTCGGCAGAGCTCTTCTCTGTAGCATATCCCATGCATGCTCAATCGGGTTCAAGTCTGGCGACTGAGCAGGCCAGGGCAGGACATTGATGTTAGCTGCGGCGAGAGTCTGTCTTACAACTCTTGCGGTGTGCGGTCGTGCATTATCATGCATTAACTGAAATAAGGGACCGATTTGCACTTGTAGAGGAACGATGACGTCTGATACAATCGTCTCAGCATAAATTTGAGCGTTGAGGTTGCCTCTGATCCAAATCAACTCAGTTCTTCCGCCGATCCAAATACCCGCCCATACCATGATGGTTCCACCACTATAAGGATGGACTTCCTGGCAGGATTTTAATCGCTGTTGGCGTCCAGGGGTTCTCCAGTGTCGTATACGTCTTGTATCCGGTCTCATACCAAAACGAGACTCATCAGAAAAGCACACGAAACGCCATTGTTCTTCTGCCCAATTTCTGTGTTCAAGAGCCCATTGATATCGAATCCTACGATTGTGCATTGCTATAGGTGGTACCCGTAGCGGTCTTCGGGAATGAAGGTTCACTTCATGCAAGCGGTTTCTGACTGTTTGGTCGCTAATTAAGTTCCCTGAAGAGTGATGAAGCCTCACGGCTAACATCATGGCGGTTATTGTTGGAGCTCTTCGAGTTAAGATTTGAATGTATCGGTCTTGTCTCCGTGTGGTGCAGCGATACCGTCCTCCATGGCGCTCAGCCACGGTACCAGTGCTTCGGTAACGTGTCCAAAGTCGACTGATAACACTCTGACTTGTATTCAGAGCTAAAGCTACAGTACGTTGCCGGGAACCAGCTTCTATCATTCCCACGGCTCTGAGCATTTCTTCCCTGCTTAAATGACGTCGCCGCTCCATAATAACGTTGGTTTTAATCAGTAGTAGGGAAACAGTAGCACTAATAATGTCTTCAATGCGTTGTATGTTTTTATAGGGAAAATATTGACAGCTTATTTTCATCTTTTACTCGAATTTGATTGAGAGTTCCTGATTCAAATTATGAAATGCACCAAAAAGGATCCATATAAATTTATAAAATCATAAATTTATTACAAAGCCACATCTCAATCTCAAGAAATCCGCATAAAAATGCTTGATCCCTAGACATTTTTGATGTGTGTAATTGCGAAAACCTAACATTTAAATGTTAGGTTAGGTTAGTAGTTAGTAATTAATTTGAATAGATATTGTAATTTTTTTTGGTTCATTTTAATTCGTTTGTTGTTAAATTGTTGTCTTTTTCTACTCTGGGCGCTTTTCTCACATATACTTGATAATTTCAAAATTAATGATGTAACCAAGATTTTGTAAAAATATTTTGATTCAAAAGAGTGTCCATGGAGTTTTTTGCCCGTTCTTCTCCATAGAGATCTACGCTAGGGAATGGGCAACTACAGTACTTTCTCAAGTTATTATGTCTTGTGACTGGGACTGTAGCTTTGTTTTTTATTTGAAATTTTGACATTCAAAAGTGCCGTAATGGTCTATTTGAAATAAGTGCTTTGAGTTTGAGTTTGAGTTTGAAATGCAAAATGCTGCGTGTCGTAATTTATTCAATTATTTTACTAAATTTCTTACATTGTTTTTATCTCACGAAGCGACACGCGCTTTATTTGTTGTATCTGTCACCGTAAAATCGTAAATACCTTTAGATTGTCGCGAGATTGTAAACTCTCGAAAGATTGTGACTGTCCCTGATTGGTCAGTCTTTTATAGTAGGCCGTTCTGTTTGTTTTTTGGTTAGTCACAGATTCATTTTACTTCCACCAAAATTTCATATAACTAATTCTAAAGCTGTGAGTTATTTTCAACATGAAATCAATTTACTATCACCGAAGCACTGTTCGTTTGCATTCGACAACAAACGAATCAGCAAACAAATATGGCCGCGCGGGGCACAAAAGCACCCTGTGATTGTTTGCGTGAAGATGAGTAGCGTCATTACATGACACACACACACACTTCCGACTTCTTATCAGTTTTAATTTTTATCAAAAACGTATTTTTTTCTATTTAATAAATAAATATCGCTGGACATTACACACAGCGCCATCTAGGTGCCACACTAAGCAACGAGGCTTGTATCGTGGACACCAGATAGTTGATAAACTACATAGATACTTTTTGTTTGTAAATACATACTTATTATACATCAATGACTTTGAAACAAATGTCCATGCTCATCACACAAACATTTGCTCCTACCGGGATTCGAACCCGGGACCCTAAGAACGTAAGGCAGCCTCACTACCGCTGCGCTATTTTATTTCCATTTTTAGTTGTAATATTCTATACAAAAATTTGCTAAGCAATTATTTTACATGATAATAGGAGTATCCCCAATAAAATGGAACTTAACATACCCAACAGTCGAAATGTGGGTGTATTGTTTTACACATCTACGTACCCGCTCAGAGCATACAGGCGTGGTGTTATGTTGTGCAAACAATAAACATTCAAGTGATTGCTGCAATCGCCGTTAATTTGCTGTCATTGTTTAAAGAGTTCCGTTGTCTGTCTCCGAAACTCATCATCATCTGATGATGAGTTTCGGAGACCGACCATATGAAGTTTAAATGGGACCAACTTCGGGGTATACCCTTTCCAACAAAAAAGAATCACCTTATAAACGACGAAGTTATGCGCGACACATAAAAAAAAATATAAACGGTGGAATTGAGAAACCTCCTTTTTTTTAAGTCGGTTAAAAATATATTTCTACCACATACAAACAAATGGCAAAAGCAACGACGATAAAATAACACTTTATACCTAGCTACTTTCTTGTTTTTATTTTTATTCTCCTTACTTCACAAACTAAAGAATAAAAAAAATAACAAAAAAACTTTTTTGCAAAAAATAAAACCGACTTCAAAAAACAAAAAAGTGAAAAATATTTTTAGCTTCAGAAGTCGGTGACTTGTTTGTTTGATTCCGTTTTTTTTGCCACCATTTGTCACATTTTTTCTCACCTTTCTGCCACCATTTGTCAAAAAAAAAACAAACGCACTAGTCGCACTACGTTGTTCAAAGGTTCCCCTCGATTTCTCTGGGATGCCATCATCAGATCCTGGTTTCATGGTACTACCCTTGGAATATCTTCTTTCCAACAAAAAAAGAATCATCAAAATCGGTTCATAAACGACGAAGTTATCCTACGGTCAAATTGAGAAACCTCCTCCTTTTTTAAGTCAGTTAAAAAAAGGCTATACTGTTATATTTACACTACGTTCTATGAATAAATCGTTCGATAAATCGTTTTTTTTTTTAGTATTCTTCAAGAAAAATAACTAAAACAAAAAAATATTCAAATTAGGCTCCTGTTCGGATTTTTTTTATCGCGTGAAGTTTTCGATATCATGTTTTGAACCACAAATTTTCAAAGTAGATATAGTCAACTATAATATCTATTTTTGGCTTTAAAAAATCACTATTTGTTTGTTTAGTATTGAATCAAAGTTATGTAAAATTGGGAAAAATGGGACTACCTTGCCCTTAATTCCGGCCCCGTCCTAATATCGGCCGTGTCGAAGAAATCGTGGCGTAAATTAAAAAACGTGACATAATGTTAGGATAATATTGCACCAAAATAGACCTTATGTCATACACAGTAGACAATACCAACATGGCGGCGCTCTGTGTGCTATAGGATATTTTCAGTCGGTCTTAGAACGCGGAGGCGTACGAGCGTGTGCTTATCCGGCCTTTTAATCTCGGACCGACTGTGGACAACATTTTGGGAAAAGTGATTTTAGCGTATTATATTCATTCAAAATAATGAGTATTGATTATTTTCGATACATTATAAATAAAGAATCGCCATACATAATTATTTTAATAAAAAAATCATGCTTTATGACAATTTTAAGAGGCCGGAGTTAGGTTTCTGTTTATTAGTACAAATCCAAATATCGGCCGCCCCGGCCGATATAATACAATCATTTTTTAACAACGAATCCTAAAACCGGCGTGGCGGCCGTTTGTCATTATCAAAGACATTCAAATATATTAGTCTTTTTAAATCTCTTTGATCATTATACTATTTTTTTTGAAGTGATACTTCCTATACGAGTAGGGAGGGTGACTCGATTCGGAACGGTAACGAAGGAGTTCGTTGTTTTTCGTGGTTCACGAATGACTGACTGACGGATCAACGCACAGCCTAAACCGCTGATCGTAGAGACCTGAAACTTGGAGGGTGTGTTCTTTGTATGACATAGGCATCCGATAAGAAAGGATTTTCCGAAATTCCAACCCTTTTTTTTCGGATGGGTAATCTACAAGTAACTCCTCCCGCTCTGGGCGGAGCAGGAGGGAGTGTCAGACTTTTACTGACTAAAACCCATCCATGTTCCTTCATCGCCCTTTGTATTCCGGGGCCACGGTATCTCTTTCGAACAGTCCCGCAGCCCGAAATTCCATTCCTAAGGGGGTGAAAAAGCGGGGCAAAGTTTGTATGGGACAACGTAATTCCTTTGTCCAATCTACTTCAAATTTTGCATAAACCTTTTTAGCAGAATTGATGGAAGACGTGTTTCGTTTTTATTGAAATTCAATTCCTAACAAAAAGGGGTTAAAAAGGGGTAGAAAGTTATTTTGGCCGTGATTTGCTTCGAAGTTGATATAAATACTCCATAATGCTTTTGATTTAAATTACTTTTTATTTTGACAAAAACATGTCTAAAAACTCGATCCGATTTTATTCAAAAAAGGTTGAAACTTAAAAACTTTTTGATTTGTTGTGTATAGGTACTATAGTGTTTTAAGGTTCTTTTGATTGTTAGGTACCTACAAGGATCTTTTTTTGTTGACTACTAACTACTGGTACCTATGTCTACATTGCACATTTTTAGATACCTACCTATTATCACCTATTATGTGTTCATAATTATGTTATATTGTGACGTTGATTTTATTGTGTTCAATTTAAGTGGTTTTTGACATTGATCTTATTTTGTTTTTACTTGTTTTTTAATTATTTGTTCCCAATTTTGTACCTAATCAATAATAATTTTGAAGACTGGATAATATAAATACAAAGTTGACAAATCGATGTTTGATGATTTTTTTTTCAAATAAGCTGTTTCGTCCACTGCTACTCACTGTTAGAACCAGTGTTTAACCATACATTTTGCATAATTATGCATTATATAAGGAAAAATTCTGGTCGGCTTTAGACAAAGGGGCCGATATTGGGGAAAATCGCAAATGTATTGATAAAATAAATCATAATAATTTAACAACTAAGTTATTTTCCAAATTTAACGTGACTAAGAAACCAATTCAATTTCACAATAGGAAAAAAATAATGTTAACACTTTATCTATCAGATTGAGATAATATGATTAGTTTAAAACTGAAAAAGGTTAAAGGGCCCGATATTAGGGTGGTTTACCCTGTATCTGAATTACCAGTGTGTGAAAACAATATACACAGTATGATAGTTTATAACAGTATGGTAATTCAGAGAATTATATATATCTGAATTACCATACCATCTAGATACATTACCATATACAATTATTATATCGATCACGAGCAACGAACTCTATCCTAAGTTAGCCGAACGACACACGACAAATCACAAAATACCGTGATTCTGCCGAAAACTGGCCTAAACCGAAGCTTCCGTCGGTCACTAATTTTCATAGACATGCCATGCCACGATCTATCTCTATCAATTTATACCATGGACCAATAAAATCATAATTAAATTATCTTTGAGACTCATCGATCTATAGTTGATATCTTATATTTAAAATATGTCCTGACACTTGCACACTTGACGACCTTATGACTGCATCAGCGAGCGGAGTTCGCATAGCTGAATTTTGGGCCAAACATATTTAATAAATATTTGCCATCGACACGATAAGAAGAAGAATTGATATCTTAATTGAATATTTTTTTTTTAGATGGAGGATACTACGTGGCGTGAAAATTCTGCGTATAAACACAAAGTACAATGTGATCTGGACACTAGGTGTAGCTATACCTGGGGAAACGGGTGCAATGTGCTATTTATTTGACACAGTCCTTCCACTGAAGAAACACACGACTTCGCCTGCTTTTCCTACCCAACCATTTATTGAAGACCTACCGTTGGAATATTACGATAACTCTGTCCAACTTTTCGAGGAACAGTCCATTACTTTTGAAGAAAATTAAAGTACTGATTTGATCGTAGGAAAATAAACTAAACAATAATACACAGCCCGGGTGCACACCCAGGCTGTGTATTATTTTTCTTCGTGGTGTAACTGTAATATAAGTACTAAGATTACAGTTACACCACGAAGAACAGTTGTAGACTAATCGAGTACATTTTCATCGTGTTCGTAGCGTATGCTGGGTACGTTCAAATATTATACGACGTGTTTCCGGACGATATCGATAAACTGCGACCGGTCATTATACACATCATTATGAACAACTTTTACTATGGGACCAAAACCTGAATCGCGTAATAAAAATAAACAGCTGTTTCATATATTTTAACGAGTGCGAATATAATAAAATTGTAGGGAACAGCTAATTTTTTTTCACTATTCAAGGTTTGGTCCCTTAATAAAAGTTGTTCATATGTAAGTTGTTGTTATTGTTTGTGGTTTGTTGTTGTTGTAGTTGTGTTTGTTGTTGGACGATATCGATAAACTTCGACCGGTCATTGTACTCATCAGAGTACAATGACCGGTCGAAGTTTATCGATATCGTCCGGAAACACGATGTTTAATATTTTTTAATTATGTTGAACTAATTAAATTACGTCCCCCGGAACTGTCGAATACGCTATTCTGTGTCAGAAGCAAGAAGAATTTTACGTCTAAAACAGTAAAAAATTCAGTATGTAAAGCTTTAATTTGAAAATTTTCTACTCTGTCAGTTATGCTATTATAGTAGTCAATAAAATACTTTTTGACTGAAATTGTCTTTACTGATATCATAATTTTATTGGTTTTCACCGTACAAATTCCCAATTTAGAAACTAGGTTTAGCCTTAGTTCGGAGAATCCCTTATATATTTAATAATATGAAAGTTTAGTAGTGCTTGCTACCATACCATTAGTCTGTGTGAGTCTAGTAGTCGCATCGCAAGCGCCAGTTCTGAGCAAGAGGCTCTGGGTTCGTTTATCAAGTTAGCTGTTATTTTTTCTATTAGGAATTTGTCAGTATATTATACCCTATTGCACTTAACCCGGTTAAGGGCAATAGGCTGGTCTCAATAGTACATGGGACTTGACACAATGAAAAAATGTGGGTTTGCTATAGATACACCTCCGCCCGCCATCAGTTCAGACAGAACGGAAAAATCCTCGCGCAGGCTCGATCCTCCTCTGTTTTTCTATACCTATTTCACACCAAGAGAAGAAATGGCATGCTCGAAACGGCGCAGGTCAACACAAGAAAATGCATCAACAACACTGATTATAGCATATGGGCATGGGGACATACATGAGCACGTCAATACTTGCCCGCGCAGTCTGGTTGCCTCGAATAGAGACCCGAGCATTCGCGAGGAGGCGTGCAACCGGGTCACGAGCATATGCGAGGCGACGCTTGATGACCGAGTCGATATACATACTATATTATATAATATAATTTTCTTTTATATCCAATCGTAATACGGTCCGATTTTCAATACAGCCAGTAGATTTGATAGAGGTTTTTTCTACCCTCGGCGAAGTACAGAATTATAATATTGTTATTTATAGGCATGCAAAATATTTGGATAGATAGTTTAATTTACTTTGTTTTTTTTTTGTACCTATATGTTTTGAAGAATAAATGACAAGGCACACCTGGGTGACGAAATTGTAAATGATCAGCAAAACGCAAAATCACACCAGCTCCCATACCTAACTACCTATACGCCGCACAGTGGTCTGGAACAAGTCTGGAAATCGAGCTCCATACTGATAGAAACTCAAAGTCAGGAATTCAAAAAATAAAATTGTACCATACACGGCGATCAAGATGACATCTAATTTATACGCCTTTGGTTGCCGCTTCGAACGTAGCATTTTTTTTTTTATTTTGAATTTTTGTTATGAGATTTTTTAAATCTACGACGTGGTTAAATGAAGTTTCCGATCGATTTACTTATACTAACGTTAGTTTATAGCATGCTAATGACTTTTATGATGCTGCTATGACTTTTCTCCAACTTATTCATTTCCGATAGGTACCTACATACATTACAAGTCTGCGATGAGGTATTTGATAGCTGTGAAGTGATTTTGCCATCTATCATGGTCATACATAGCTTTTCATTAGAAGGCTGCAGTTCTAAAATCTCAGCTTCAATCGAAGCCTGTTCCGCCACGATTTTTAACTTGTTTTCGTTAGAAATTTAAAATAAATTGGTCTGCAGAACATTGTGGAAGAAGACTGGATTCTCCCATACCTTTTTTCCACCACAAATAAGCGTAGAGGCACTAAAGAACAAATAAAATATCTATGCTGCAACATCTTTGCCTGCTAGTTTTAGCTATAGTTTGCTTTACAAACTTTGCCCTGAAGCACCATCCAAGCCCCACTTGCATACCAGTGTCGACTCTTTGCCATCTAGCGAAGATTCTACACGTAGGAATTTTCCAAGCCTAGCCAGTTTTGTCCGAAATTGCTTGGAGCTTTACGGTTACCTCGGTCAATACTTGCCTGCGCAGTCTGGTTGCCTCGAAGAGACCCGAGCATTCGCGAGGAGGCGTGCGACCGGGTCACGAGCATATGCGAGGCGACGCTTGATGACCGAGTCGATATACCTACATACAATTTTCTTTTATATCCAATCGTAATACGGTCCGATTTTCAATACAGCCAGTAGATTTGATAGAGGTTTTTTCTACCCTCGGCGGAGAAGTAGGTACAGAATTATAATATTGTTATTTTTATGCATGGAAAATATTTGGATAGATAGTTTAATTTATTTTGTTTTTTTTTGTATGTGTTTTGAAGAATAAATGACAAGGCACACCTGGGTGACGAAATTGTAAATGATCAGCAAAACGCAAAATCACACCAGCTCCCATACCTAACTACCTATACGCCGCACAGTGGTCTGGAACAAGTCTGGAAATCGAGCTCCATAGATACTGATAGAAACTCAAAGTCAGGAATTCAAAAAATAAAAATTGCAATGGCTCTAGTATACCTCCCTTTACGTCATATTAACGTATGGATGGTATTAGTAGCACCACGGGTGAGAAAAAAAAGATTTGTGATTTTTTCGTATGGGAGAAAACACCTAAAGTACATTTTTTTTAAAACTGAATGGAACTGAAGGGCTCTTGCTCATACGAGATAATGTACCATACACGTCGATCAAGATGACATCTAATTTATACGCCTTTGGTTGCCGCTTCGAACGTAGCATTTTTTTTTAATTTTGAATTTTTGATATGAGATTTTTCAAATCTACAACGTGGTTAAATGAAGTTTCCGATCGATTTACTTATACTAACGTTAGTTTATAGCATGCTAATGACTTTTATGATGATGCTATGACTTTTCTCCAACTTATTCATTTCCGAAGGAGTAGCTTTACATACATCACAAGTCTGCGATGAGGTATTTGATAGCTGTGAAGTGATTTTGCCATCTATCATGGTCATAACCATCGAGTGCTTAGCTTTTCATAATAGAAGGCTGCAGTTCTGCAATCTCAGCTTCAATTGGAGCCTTTTCTCCCACGATGTTTAACTTGTTTTCGTTTGAAAACTTAAAATAAATTGGTCTGCAGAACATTGTGGAAGAAGGCTTTGGATTCTCTCTCTCTTCTCATTTCCTTTTTTCTGCACACATAACACAAACAGACAACACAATGAGAATACATAAAAATACTAGCATTGTCGTCTTCCGAGTAAACCATTCGTGGAGCTAAGCCCGCTACAGAAGAGAAGGAGAGTGGCAGATCTCCTAATGCATAACACCAAAAGCTTTGCTTATGCAACTGGTTTATAAGCACAAAACAAGAATGTAGCAGATATCATTAACTGGTCTCGGAGCATCCCGAAGAGGTTACAAAGATAAAGGAATTGTTAAAGGCAAAGAAAACTGCGCCTATGTATTCCGCTGATAAAGCTAGGTATTTTGACCTCATTGAAGCTTTCAGTGGCAGTATGTAACATTAAGGTATTGTGCAAAAAAAGAAGGAATACCACTGTATCCTGCCAACCACGAGGCGAAGAAGGACTGCTATCCCCATACCATATGCATAAGGTAACAATACTAACAAATTACTGTGATACGAGAAAAAAAAAGTTTCAGTAACTGAGATAATACGACGAATGGAAGATTACCAACATTAAAAAAAATCCTAGAAGATTTTACTCTAGTATAATAGATATTAATTAATTTTGTAAGCAGATAAAAACACAAACATTCAAAATAAAATAACAATTATTCAAGCACAGTTTTTATTCACACAGAAAAATAGAATAATACCAATTCTTTTTATTACTAATGTCATATAAAAAAAGTTATTGTTAAGGCGTGTCCAAATAAGCGCGGCATTTGAGGGAATCTGATTGGACTACGGGAAGCTCGTCAAAAAGACAACCCCCAACTTAAAAAAGTGCAAATTTACTTTAGCTTTGGAAGTCTATGACTTTTGTTTGATTGATACTTTGTTTGTCACCGACTTCAAGCTATCACACAAACATAAACTAAGTACATACACAAAAAAACAGACGAATTGATAACCTCCTCCTTTTGAAAGTCGGCTAAAGATAAACAGATAAGGGGCTGACAACACCTAATTGATTTTAATAAGGCAGTTTTTTAAGAAAAACTTCTAGCACATCAACAAAAATATTTTAAGTTAGTATTCATTATATATTTTAAAGTCCGTGGACGGACTCGATACATACCTAATTGGACGAAATCAGCTCGATAGAAAATAATTGCAAAGAGTGGTTTTAAAATCATCATTAAACGGTCTTTTATTTTTTTGTCTTATGGGTCTGCAATTAAAAACATGAAGTCAACATATTCATACCTAAACCGCTAACGAGTCATATATTACAAATAATCCACACTTTTTTTATTTCAATATGTATTTATAATTTTCTTCTAAAACCTGGCCGCTCGCTCTCGTTTACTCCGATACAAATAACAGTGTGCGCGCATTTTGGTGTTGATTAAGAGCTCGTTCCCACTTCTCGGGTGTCGGATCCATATATTAATCGGAGGTTCCAGTGGCAGAGCATTTTATATGAAGATATTCACACTTGTCGGAAACCGATTTTGTTTTGGCGCCGACAAGAAATGTCGGATGTTTTTTTGCTAGCCCTCTACGCCCGGAAATAATTGTGTCGGATCTCGCTCGCCTATGAGTAAGAATGGCGCTGTTCACATTTGTCGGATGTCGGGGCCGACAATTTAGTTGTTTATGCTCACTGATATTTAAGCCAGTAGATCATTGAATGTAGTTATCGACATTCTAAAATAATTGAAAAACTTAATTTCGTCAAATCAATCAAATCAAATAATTTATTCGCATAATATGGGTAAATAGATGGTACATAAAATGTTACATTACATAATATAACAATAAGGATCCTCATATTAACCATTTCTGGTATACGAAATATAAAATAAAAGCTTTTAATAACAATTAAACGAAATGAGTGATATAACTATGCATAGTCACTTCTCAATTCTGTTATTAAGTTCTGAAATGTTCCCAAATTAAATCTTTCCCTCAGGATTGGATGCACACATTATTTTCTTTCTTTGGCTGTCTTTGTTCGTTTTTTCTTAAATAATAATACATCACAAAAATAAATTCGTCGTCGTACATCGTGCACCAGCACCAGCACCGCACCAGCTTCGACCGTGGCCGACAACCGATTATCGTAAGTGTGAACAAAGCCACCGACATCCAATTAATATACGGATCCGACACCCGACAAGTGGGAACGAGCTGTAAGTCAACAATTTTAAGACTGAAAAGCAAATTGACGACAAAAATGCAAACTTGTTGCTCGGTTTTGCTACACAGTACTGCGTCTGCGGCGTGTACATTTCTCTATACATAGCGCGCCAGAAATTGTGTTCTGCGTATGGGCACTGCGCGCTCTGTTTGGATACTCCAAGAATACAATATTAAATACGTACAAGTACTTATTGAAGTTTTTTTCATAGAAGTAAAATGAGTTACGTCAGCCATAAGAGCGATGCGCTGAAGTAACCTACAAAGATTTTATTATATAAAAAAAAACATTTAAATTAATAACTGTTCTACCCTACCTATTTATAATAATATTTACACTTAAACCTTACGTTGACAATCCAAAGATTATTGAACTTGCTATTTGTGTTCGCAGCATAGCAAAGCAAATTACTTTAGTTTTTCTCATTTCGGAAACTTCATAAATCGTTCAGAAAATAGTATAATAATTAATCATAATTACTCAGACTGGGACTTAGTTATGGTCACGCCATATACAATGAGTTTTAACGGGCCTTCACCATTATTGTCGTTTTAGATACAACCCACATCCCCCCAATAACATTGGGCGCTTGATATTTGCTTTGCTTGCTTCAGTATGGTTAGGGTAATTGATTCCGCTGACTTCAAACAATGGAAAGTTTGCGAGGCCGACGGATTTTTTCTAAGAAAGAATAAAGAAGGTGGATTTCAAAAGAGGCAACGGGTTTGATTAATTTCGCAAAATTACATAGAAATTATGAAAAAACTCAATATTTAAGAGAATGAATTGCATTATAATATTATAATTTCAACAGTAAGTAGGTATTTAGTTTTAGGTGTAAAAAGTGCATTTGGAAAGAGTTCAAATTCCGCGCTATAATATAGCGCCACCTACCGGATCCGACTTTATCTGAGATACATCCAGTTCTAGATGACGTCCGATAGGACAAGATTTCCTAAAAACGCCCACACCGGAATTTTAAGGCTGATGCTCCAGGGTAGCCCGCGAAATTCAAATTTTCTTAAGTGTTTTTGCAAAGCTCGGGTTAAATGAAAAAATTTTTTTTGTAAACAAAAAATAAAAAAAAACTGATTAGGTATACCGTGAACAACGACGACAAGTGTGAAGTTGTTTGTTTTGATTAGCGGATATGGAAGATGCGCTAACCTACCAGAAAAAAAAATTAAGTATGTTTGACTCAGATTGGGGGCATTCCACGTGAAGCGTACAGCGGTACAGGCAATGATATTCTAATAAACAGCTAAGTTGTGACCGCGCCATCGAGAAGACTCGAAATCGGGCCAATGAGGGCTATCGTTTTTAAGCTCACCAGATGGCGCACTGTCGAGTAAGGTCCTGTCAATAATTATATTGAATACTCTATATTACCAATAACTTCTTATAAAAGTTAATTTTATTACGTATAACAACATAGTGTAAGCTTTAGATACATATTTACAATATTCTTCCTAAAATTAGCAAGCATAAAACATTTAAAAATCATTCTACCTCCAAGTACTAACAAATAAGTTGCTACTTAAAATCTTCAAGTCATAATTAATCAGGAATGACTCAATCTCGAAGACAATCGTGAGTATTAGTATAAATACGTGATAAAAAACCACGCAACGCGCGAACACTATGACATTTGACATTTTGGAAGACCTTAGTCTACACCAGCGCCTCTAGTGGCAAATTCACACGCGATCCCATTGGCTCGTTTTGCCTTTATTCTGCGTCACTGCGTGTATGTGAGCTGGCTCTGCCCCGCGGAACACTTTTTTCGGTGGTTTTGTAGGTGTATAACATTATCTGTTTATTAGAATATCATTGCGTACAGGTAAAAAAAGTTGATGTGTCCGAGGACCTATATATAAGTCCTCGACCCAGATAAACAATATTTTTGCGGTAGGCAGGTACAATATATAGTTAAGGAGTTAAAGGTCATTGAACTTTTGACTAGCAAGTATGCGCTACTTCAAGCCCGAGTACCAAGTGTTAAAAACTTATAATCAAATAAACAAAGTAGTGGTATGTATACTTGACTTAACAAGCTACCTGACTGTATTTTTCTTTTTCTTTTTTAATTATTATGTATTTAAAATTGTTATTTTATTTTTCAAACTTGATTTTTTCAAGGTAAGACCAGTTTTAGTCTTAGTTTCAGAAAAAAAAACTGGTCATACATGAGAAAAAATCAAGTTTGAAAAATAAAATAAGTAACATAATATAAAAAAAAAAATAATTAAAAAAGAAATACCAAAATACAGTAAAGTAGCTTGTTAAGTGAAGACGGCCCTTCCCGGCCCATCTATCGTCAACGTGAGCATGGTCGAAAACCTTGTTGTTTCATCCAGAGCCATAGCGGTGGTATTCTTTGAACTCCCCTGCCTCACCTAGTAGTCGAGAGCCATTAGACAATAAGGTGGAACGAAGTTTATAGTGGTCGGATTTTCATCGGACTTTTTTTATTGAGTTCCTGTAAGAGTAGAGAAAAAAGATTAAAAAAAAAATTTCGCCGTTTTTTTTTAATTTTTTTGGAATATTTTGTTTTGTTTATGAATAACTTCAAATTCGACGCGAACTCATTTTGGTCTGTTTCTTTGTTGATGGTAGTCAATGTAATGTATTCAAGTATCTTTTAAAATTTTCCTATTTTCGGCAATTATTTCTAAAATATCGAATTTGAAGACTATTCTTTTGAAATTGGTAACTGATGCATTTTCAGAGATAACTGGACCAGAAAGTATTAATGAACACCACTTTCATGAGTGTAGTGACTTAAAATTCATTCGGAAATGTCAGAAAATCGTCTATGTTAATGAAAGTATTTTTTTTTCAAATACTGCTATGAAACTCAATGTGCAAATTATTGTCAAAATCCTCATTTTATTAGCTATCTAACGAGGTATAATAACTACAAAAATATTTAAGGATAGGTACTTGTAAAATATTGGTTATTGCTGAAAAAGTAAAACATGACAAAAGGCCTCTATCGCTAAGTGGGATGGTATCGCGAAGAAGTATCGGTATCGGTATTGATATTAACTTGCGCGCAGAGACCCAAGCTTGCAACTTATCTTGGATAGAAATCGTGAGGAATGGTTACGTTATAATTACGATAATTTTTGTAAATTTACCAGCGGCCCCATTCCGTCTTCGTCAGCAATAATCAACATTTATCTAGTACCTACCACCAATATGTTTTTTATTTTTTTTATTAGTGGATAGCAGATATAGTAAGGATATTTTCAGGATATTTATTATTTTTATTTACGTTGACCGTTATAGAAATATTTTACGATTTCCTGATAATTGTGAATACATTTTTAGTCACTTCATTCGTAAACATGGTTTTCTTGAATATTTTTACATCCAATTATCTGTGAAAAAGTATCAGTTACCAATTTTAAAAGAAATCTTGGTGTAATTCGAAATTTTAAATATGATTGCAGAAAATAGGAAATTTAAAAAAAGTACTTGAAATATTGCATTACATCGACAACAATGAACAAACAAACAGACCGAATTAGCATTTAATGGATGCACGCAGGTCACGCTACAATATGAATTCGTCGAATTTGAAGTTAGACATATACGAAAAAATAAATATTCCAAAGAAAATTAAAAAAAAAAAATAGTTGAGAGCGTCTAAATTTTTTTTAACCTTCTACACTCCTCTAGGAACTCAATAAAAAAGTCCCATGAAAATCCGACCACTCTAGACTTCGTTCCACCTTTTTGCACTCGGCTATAGCCCAAACAACGCACTACTCGCCACCCGCGCACCTTATACCGTAGGCGGTATGAGGGGACACTGAACGAAACATATTAATAGTTTTTAAAACTTGTTCCAGGAAATACGTGTTTTTGAATAAGTCTTAGAAGTTTGTGAAATAAATATTTGTCATTTATCTCCACTACATTAGCAAGGCTTCTATCAGGATATTTTCTTTACTTTTACAATTTATGAGTACCTACGTTATGAATGGCCGAAGTTGAGGCAAAATTTGTGCAAAACAGCAATTTTTGGAGGCATATACTGAATTTGTTTCTACAATTTTTTATTTTTTGCTTTGATAGAAGCCTAGATATAGTGCACAAGATATTTATCAGTTCAAAAAATTTAAAGATATATATGTGTAACAACGGCCTAATCACGCACGAGCGTATGTCAAAATTCTCGCGAAAAGTATGGCGGGTTGGCCGCTCCTCTGAACAGCGATCGGCTGTAATCACCACCGCACGCGCATCTCATCGGCCGCGTTTTGTGTTTTTATGGGGACCGTTTCGACCAACCGCGGCTGGGTAGTATAGTACTAACCACATCAAAACAATGAGTATCTAGATTCCAATTAGTTTCTTGTTAGGATGCTAATAAGATATTAATGAGATTAGGGTCTTGTTGGAAAGGAAATATAATCTTGTTTATTTTGATATAAAACAAAATAGCTAAAAAGTGAGTTTTTCTTCAAATTAATATTTTATTAACAAAATAAACCGTTTTTATCACTGTTTTTCAAGTTCTACATTTTTTTTTGAGTATTAAATTATAATTTTATATCTTGATTTTTGTTTTTAGTTTCAATAGCAATTCTGCTATTCACTGTAAATTTTATATAATTCTTGTAGTTTGCGATCTTCAAGTTTTTTTAATCTAATTGTCAAATTACTAGCGAATCGTGTCGCAAACTTGCGCGGTTGACGCGGTTCGCGATTTTGGTCACGTGACTGAGCACTGGCCAGAGGCCGTCAAGGTTAAGTCGAGTATACATTCCACTACTTTGTTTAATTGATTACAACTTTTTAACACTTGGTACTCGGTCTTGAAGTAGCGCATACTTGCTAGTTAGTCAAAAGTTCAATGACCTTTAACTCGTTAACTATATAAATTGTACCGCAAAAATATTGTATATCTGGGTCGAAGACTGATATAGGTACAACTCAATCGAATATTATTAAAATCGGACTCATCAACTTTTTTTACCTGTCCGCTTCACGTGGAATGCCCCATTGGCCAATCAGCAATAAAGTTTCCAAATGTCGGTTTATTTTAAAAAATCCCGTGAATATCGTATATTAATACAAAGACCTTTCATTAGATTTAACTTTTAAAAATTCTAGGATTTTCGCATAAAAAGTTTTTTTGTGACATGTACAGGGTGGAAGGGACTTCGACGCAAATACCACGTCACGTTACCACGTATTCAGTACATGACGGTAAAGCTGAGCTTAGCCGGACTGAGTTAATGGGGAAGGCTGGTCAAAGCTGATCGTAGATGGCGCGTCCATAGCTTAGACCCAATCTGACCAATAAGGTCAATCTATTTTGAAATATAAAATGACATTGACAGATTTTCAACCAATGACGATGTTTGGTTCATGCGCTTCTAGCGCCATTAGTTCCACTAGTTGCCCACCCCATTCAGTTTATAAATCGTGATTTTTACGTTAGCTCGTCAGATCTAAAAAATGAAACTTTAAGTTACTTACTTAATAGAGCAAATTGGTCAAAGGGTCAAAGGAACCCATTGAGCTATTACTACTACGTATAGAGAAGACAGCGCGAACAAAATCTGTGCGTAGTGCGGGGGGCGGCTAACCCGGTATATATAGATGCTGTGGCGAGCAACCAACTGAGTGAACTGCAGCCCGCCGACAGCAGTTGAACGGAGCACAGATTTTGTTCGCGCTGTCTTCTCTACTTATGCGTAGTAGTAATAGCTCAATGAAGGAACCTAGATCTTAATATTTGTTAAAAAATACAAAGGCATCATTGTACAGGCAACATTATAATCATTGTCTTTTGTATCAGTTATTTTTTTTTAATCTGTTGTTTCCTACAGAAATGCAATACACAATCAAAATGAATGGAACTGCTGTACATAGAAATTTTACACTGGTAACTTTCGGAATAATGTACCGATTATGTGGTAACCGTTTGTGTGTTGATGTGCCTACCACCCTGAATATTTCTTTAAATCAAATATTTTTCATTTTGATATGAAAAATGAAGTAATAGTCGAACATAACATTGCAATAACCTTATCTTTTATTGTTGGGTAGGCGGTTGGAACCCATATCCTGGATAAGGTTGCGGAGCACCAGGAGGGGGGGCTCCAGGTGTTGGTGCACGAGCATATGGGTAAGGAGATGGAGGATATTGAGCTGGGGGATATCCTTGCTGATAAGCATGAGGGGGGTAACCACCTCCTGCTGGAGGATAGTTTTGCGGATTTTGTGGGTATGACGCTTGTGGAGGCGGCGCTGTAGAAACAGGTGGCGCAGGGCTTCCAGGTTGAGATGATGGGTTAGAGTAAGGAGGCTGAGTAGCTGGTGGGTAAGGTGACGCCTGTCCAGGAGGGGGATATTGTTGGCCAGGAGGGCCACTTGATGAAGGTGCCCCAGGTGCTACAGAAGATGGAGGTGCATTATTCCCATGAGAGCTGGAATTATACGTTGGGGATTGTGCAGATGGAGATCCATAACCTGAAGTAGGCGGATTTTGCGATGAGTAACCAGTAGGTGGAGGTTGAGGAGAACGATTTGGCTGTGATGTGGGAGTTGTACTATAAGCTGATGTTGGTGTTGTGTTAGGGAAAGGTTGCGACTGGTAGGGTTGAGGTTGTGATCCAGTAGAATTGTTATAAGTACTAACCCCAACATTTGAGTAATTAGAGCCAGTTTGCGATGGTGGATAGGCTGAATTCCCTGTATATGGTGGTTGTGCTGCACCACGTACAGGATAAGGAGTCCCAGCAGCAGCTGGACTGCCAGGAGGTGGGGCATAGGGTTGTTGTGCTGAAGATGGCGGATAACCTGGGCCTGGGTGTGTTGATGGTGGATAGTTACTTGGTGAAGTTGTTATAGGAGGACCATAGTTTGAATTTGGAGGGTAACCCTGTGGTTGTTGAGGAGGATTTGGAGGTCCATAACCTTGACTAGGTGGTCCATAACCTGGTTGTGGTGGGTATACACCTTGTGCACCTTGATACTGTCCTTGATACTGATTCTGTGGGTATGGACGTTGCCCATAAGATTGTGTTGGTCTTGTTGGTGTTGTTGAGACCCCAGGTGGTCTATAGGATGGTTGAGCTCCCCCAGAAACATCACCACCACTCGGAGATGGTGAATTGATAGGAGGCGCTTGCGAGTTTCCAGCAGCTAGCTGATGAGGAGGCTGTAACAAGCATTTTTATTTCAGTATAAACATATCAAAATTGTGGGCAGTAGGTGGATATAAAAAGTTTTGGCTTTCTCATAAATAGTCTATGTATAGTTCCCATTGCTGCATCACAAGACTCCTCCCCTAGAGAAGGAGCCTGCTGTAAAGCACTTGGCGAGCCCAGTACAAGTTGGTGGATATAATTAATGATTATCGCCTGCCAAACCACACAATCATGTTTTTATTGAAAATAGTTACAGACTGGCTTCTTCAAGTTGAGTTCTTTCTATATTAAACTAGTTAAGAAGCACTATACCTTTGGTTTTGCCACTAATTCAGTACTATTTATTTTGGACCACTTTGTAGAGTAAAACCAAACCAGAATTCTAAGCTTGATAGATTTTGGGAGTGAATTGATTTCAATTCAATCAGTATCATGGTCAGAGCACAACCAAGTATTTTTAGCTAAAAACGAGACAAAACACATACAATCACAAAGATGCCCACCCTTGTATTAGTACTGTAAGTAATGTCTATGTACACTAATTAGCACTGTGTAGTCATTCCATTTCTTTGTCTATATGAAAACCCAATTTACCAATATCTTGTAGAAAACGGTAATTAAGAGCTTAAGTGGATATGACTGGAAAAGCTTTGAAGATTTTCATATAAGACACCAAGTCAATCAATATTTAGAAATTAGTTGACATTGCAATTTACCGGTAGTATGCTTTGAATGTTTTGATTTACATCTGCGACCGATGCTAAGTAGACCAAATTCCTGTGTAATACTTGTTGATACTGATGACACTCCATAAGTTGACCTTTTGCTTGATATTCTTGAATGGTTTGAATGAGATGAGCGTTTTCATCTAACATTTTTTGGATTTGAGCCGGGCTCAAAGGAGGCCGATTGCCGCGTGCTGCAAAAGCTACAGACATGTTGCTCTGGATTACAAATATTTCTACGACAATAGAACTTCGTAATCACATAAAACTCTCTAGTTTGTAGAGAAAGGCGTCGATGAAACCAACAAATTTCAACAAAACAAGCAAGCAAACCACAGACCACTTACAGCCTAACAAACCACCCACAGATTATACTCTCCCGAACCGCTGACTAGTCATAGTTTTATCTTATCAGCTCTTAGTACTTAATAGTTCCATCCATGGTTACTTCACATGGAGGAAAAAGTTCTAGAAGTTACAAATCTGTCACTTTTTGCGGTAGGCGAAGTAAATACGAACCACAATAATATGGTTAATTGACAATCACACACTGAGACATGCATCCTATTGCTATAAACGAACAAGAAAAAAATCAACCACATACAGAAACAGGGACAAAGGGCTCGGTTTTGGGGATCTCTTTCGCCTCGTTATTTCGTTGTAAATGATAGTCTTTTTTTTCGGATGGGAAATCATCGAATGACCCCTCCCGCTCTGGGCGGAGTGGAAGTGTCAGACTTGCAGGCACGGATACAGGGGGGGCAATGGGTGCAATTGCCTCCCCCTGAACCGGACCGAATACGTCGTTAGCCAAGCTGATTTGCGAGCTCACTTCCTTCGCTCTTGCAGCCTAGTTTTTTTTGAGTCTTGACTTTGTTTCTAGGAGGCCCAGGTAACTCCAGTAGGTCGAAACAATTCTAACCTGTTCAAGGTAGGTAGTGTTAAAAATTTCGAGCTCGCTACGCTCGCTCTTGCAGCCTACTTCCTTTTGGATTTTTCCTTTGTCTGAGGGTCGATCTAGTAACTCCTGTATGAAGGGTCTAAACAATTGTAACCTGCCCAAGGTAGAGTGCTAAAATTTTCGAGGTCGTTTCGCTCGTTCTTGGAGCCTTTTTTTTTTTTCGGATGGGTAATCATCAAATGACTTCTCCCGCTCTGGGCGGAGCAGGAGGGGAGAGTGTCAGACTTTTACTGACTAAAACCCATCCATGTTCCTTCATCGCCCTTTGTGTTCCGGGGTCACGGTATCTCTTTCGAACAGTCCCGCAACCCCGGCAGGCATCGGTCCTTGCTCTTTGAGGCGCGGGTGGAACACGAACGCGCCGTCGACACGGCCTGTCGTCATGAGACGGACGGACGGCGAGCTAGCCCATAGCCCACCGTCCACAGGCCCGCGCCTACGGTGGCCGGGGGCCACGTGGTGGCCCGTGGTGACGGCGTCCCATTCCGTCTCGCTCCGGACCATGGCTTGCACCAGGGCCGGACGCGAGAGGTTGCCGCCGCCAATCGCCGCTTCGAGGACACGGCGATGCTCCACCCACGCGGGGCACACCTCTACCGTGTCCTCCGGTCGATCCTCGGAGAGGACGCCGTGGCGTCTCTCAAGCCACTCCTCAAAGAGGGGACTTATCGCCACTATCGTGGCGTGCCCTTCGTTCTTGGAGCCTTAATTCATTTTGTTGATAAAATTGACGCCATGTCGACTAAGTAAAATTTTTTTTTTTTTTGAATTTTCCTTATGATATGTAAAATCTAACAAAAATTGCCGCCCCCTAAAGGAAATCCTGTATCCGCGCCTGCATACGTGTACTGACCAAAACCAATCCATGTTCCTTTATAGCTCTTTGTATTACAGGCCCGCAGTCCCGGCAGGCATCAGCTCTTGCCTTACCCCTTCCGGTGCGATGACAATCTCCCTCGCACATTCCGCCACCTCCTTCGCTAGCATGACTGCCATCTCTTTGAGGCGCGCGTGGAACACGAACGCTCCGTAGACACGGTCTGTCGTCATAAGATGGACGAACGTGCGGCGAGCTAGCCCATTACTCACCGTCCACAAGTCCGCGCCTACTACGGTGACCCCCGACACCCGGGGCGTCACCTGCGGCGGCTGGAACGTGAGTTTCTCTCCCTCTCACGTTCCGCCACCTCCTTCGCTAGCATGACTGCTTGGTAGAAGGTGACGGCGTCCCATTGGCCATTGCCTCTCGCTCCGGACGGACCATAGATTGAACCAGTAGCAAATTAATATCAAATCAAAGTTGTAGATTCCCAACTTCCCACTAATGATTTATTGAATAGGTACATAAATAACAGTAAGTACTAACGAAAAGGTAGGTAAATAAAAATGTTCCGGTTTTTAATAACATATTATTATTTATGTACAGCAAGTAGGTATAAATACAGGCTTTAGGGCTAGTGCATATTGCACATAGCTGACACATCCAAACTTAGCACGTGCACAGTGCACACAAATATGTACTTCCTAGTACCTACGGTATCTACAATTACAAACGTGAGTCGATGCACTTCAAACTTGAGTCAAGACTGAAAAGAGAAGTTTTCAGTAAACAGCCCTAATTAATTACCTACCTACACTTCAAAAAACGGCACAGAAATAACGTAAACTAACTTGTAAGTATACAGGGTGTAAACGAACCCTTCACGTCAACCAAGCATTCTGTACATACATCAAAATGTTACTTTATGCAAAATTTATTGCTGGGAAACGACTTTTTTTTTGGGGTAAAATTCACGTTTTATGGTAAAACTCAATGTAACGCGCTCAAAACATTGTGCTGATAGATGCATCCAATAGTAATCCGGTTATGGAGGTATTTACAATAAAGCTACGACCCTAAAAGCTAGTATTAAAAAAAAAACTTGTGAAAAAGTTGGAACTTTGACCTCCAATATCTCCGTAACTAGAAAGTATGGTCCAGAACAAAAAAAAATATCGTGATGAGACGGGGAGAACAAGTGCCTTTCGGCTTCGTTAAGGGTCTATTTACACCCTTTATAAAATTAAATTGTTGTCTTTGTTTACAACTAAATTATGCCGGCGGTTGTGCTCTAACGATCGGAAATTATAAAGTTTCAAACATAGCCTAAAGCGTAGCGTAGCTTCACATTAGTGATTTTTTTTTGGTCTCGATGACTACCCTTAACTTAAAATCAAAATCAAAATCAAAGCATTTATTTCAAGTAAGCCAGATAAAGGCACTTTTGAATTGTCGAAACAAAGATGAAAATTAAATGTAGCTACAGTCCCAGTCACAAGACATAAAAACTGTGAAAGTACTGTAGTTGCCCATTCCCTAGCGTAGATCTCTATGGAGAAGAACGGGCAAGAAACTCCATGGACACTCTTTTAAATCAGAATATTGTTACAAAATCTTGGTTACATCATTCATGTTGAGATGGTATATTATGTGAGAACAATGTAGCAAGATGTGCACGTTAAAAGTGTCCACAGCAAAAACACACAAACAAATAAAAATACAATTCAAAATAATTCATTCAAATAAGCCATGGCAACTAAGAGATGACCAGTCACAACTGACAGCGCCCGTTCACGGACATGACGCATGGATCAGCACCATTCAACTCAACCATTTTGAAGGGAACTAAATGATCCGACACATGCGCCACCATCAGCGAGACATTTGAGTGAGCATGACATACTCTAAACCGCCAGGGCACATTCAAGTCAAGAAAAGACGTAGGTTTCCAGTGAATGATAGCTTTCTAGTACATAGTACTCACACAATATGGGCTATGCATTTATATAATACTAAGGAGATTGAATCTATACAATGCAAAGATAGTTGTACAATCTTCAGCAGCTCCAACAATACATTTTAATGCTATCAATTTATGCGCCCCTGTCCTTGTGGAGCAGGACCAGCATTGAGCCAAGCATTTTTATCAGCGATATAATCGCTCAACTTGTATTATGCTTGCTTACATAGTGTGCGTTTAATGCATGTTTTAAATTTCGTCTAATTCAGTTCAAGAATACTTTGTGGAATTTTATTATAGCATCTCAAACAGTACCCCATGAAAGATGAGTCTACTTTAGCGAGTCGGAAACCTGGCTGAACTAGTTGGTCCGATTAATTACTATATCCAAAGTTACTGCTCTGTTGCCCGCGAACCCGCGACTTCGTTCGCATAGAAATTTTGATGTGTAGGTATGTGTAAGAAAAAATAGTTTACGTGCTATTCGAGACATCTATCTCTGTGCCAACTTCATCCAGATCCGTTCAGCCGTTCTGGCGTGATTGAGTAACAAACTTCTATCCATCCAAACTTTCTCAATGTAGTTGAGATAGTTCTCCAACTATTCGATATAAGTACAAAGTAGTTAAATGTGTTCGTTTTACTGATAGTTACAAAAGATGTCGCTACTCGCTTCATTTAACCTTGTAAGAAGTGAACTTGTGAATGACTGAATAATGAATACTCTGTTCGTTCATGGTCTAAACTTCAATTCGTTCGTTCCTAATTATTGATACAGAACTGAACTCACTTTGTCGACTTTAACCCGAAAATTCATTTGTAAATGTGATAGTGCAATGCTGTCGTAAATTTTAATAAAACCTTGTAAAAATTTATGTAGGTACTCTTAGTAGTGTTAATACAACACCTTGGAAGGTAAGTCTGGGCACGGAGTTACATGATGTTTAAGACCATAATTAGGTATTTTAACATAAATAATAAAAAAAACATTCTGAACTTTGAATAGCTACTTATTTAATCAAGATTCACACTTCATAAGGGCTTTTAATCAAGTGAAAGTAACTGGGTCGGTTCATTAGTACGAAGCAAATAGTAACTTATAAATTGCCTTTCATTGATTATTTACTTTTATTTAATTACTAGCTTACGCCCACGGCTTCGCCCGCGTGGAGTTCGATAATTGTCTCACGGGATCATACTACCGGGATAAAAAGTACCCTATGTGTTAATCCAGGTTGTAAATTATCAGTTTGCTAAATTTCATCTAAATCCGTTCAGAAGTTTTTGCGTGAGAGTGACAAACATCCATCCATCCTCACAAACTTTCGCATAATTATATTAGTAGGAAAGGATAAATCTATAAGAATTCTAAGATGCAATATATGTAAGTAATACATATTTTCGTACCACTTGCTCAAAAAAGTGATATTCTATGCCACAAAAAGCGAACATAACAATAGTCATTTTTAATCTGTTAAAAAGGGAAAGAAAATTGTACTGAATTTCATTCATCCTAGGGGAGAATGTGATTTAAATTTGGAATACTTACCGAAATTTATACTGAACTACATCTGTGTTTACACCATTGAGTTTGTATATAAAGCATTATACATCTTTTTGAAAAAGGAATACTCATTTATTATGCAGTTATGATTATTAAATAAAATTACGAAAACGGACTTGCTGCCTTTGCTTTTCCGACAAAAAAATATTAATCTAGGAATTTGCCGCGTTTTTGTTTTCTTCAAATACAACGATAAGTTTATTTTAATCGTCATTATTTTTAATAAATGCTTTTCTCATATTATTATTGTGTTAATTTTTTCGCAAATGGTACGAAAAGTAGAGTATTTTCCTCGGTGAGAAAGCTGTCTTAGTCTTGGGTGAACTTAAATCCCTCGCTACACTCAGGACTCGTCTTAAATCCCTCGCTTCGCTCGTGATTTAAGTTTTTGACACCCTCGCTGCGCTCGGGAGTAAACCTCGAGTCCTTCGTTACGCTCGCGATTTAAATCGTCACCCGCGACAGAAGACACTGCTTTATCCCCTTGTTTAATAATCTACTATTTGTTAGTCTAGTAGTCGCAAGTTCGATTTCCCATGGGACGAAATGTGGGAAGCGAATCTGTCGTTAAGCGAATCTGTCCTAAAGCGAACAAGGGGGTGCAAGTACATAAGTATACCTACCCATTAGATGTCTATGGATATACCTCTGCCTAACCTTTCGGGGTTAACAGGCGTTACTTGTCACATTTGAACCGGTTCGATTCCCGCGTAAGACAAGCGACTTATTAAAAATTAGCTTTTGCCAAGGCCGCGAGGCGTCGCTCTCGTTATCTTCGGAAATTTCACTCTCCCGGGACCCAGGACCCAGGACTCTCCCGCCTGATCACCACTAAGCAAATTTTTGCACAATCTGTCAAATTTCAGATGCAAGTGCAAACGCAAGAGGCCCCTCCCTCTACTCTACTCCCTCTTCTTGCGTGTCCACTTACATCTGCCTTGTACCTTTAAGTAGCCTTCCACTCATCCTCTAGAAAGATAATACACTGACCTAATTAGTGACGTTTATCGACCCTGTTCTGCAGAAAGGCCAGCTCGTAGTACTTGCAAACGGCGTACGAACGTGGACGAAGCAAAAAGATAGGAATGCAAGGATGGTATCGTTGTAGTGTCAAGTAGGGTCAGTTTAATTCAGCAACTTGAAATTATTCAAAACGTTTCAAGGAGACACGCGACCTCGCGCGGTTCGATGCCACACTAGGCCCGCAAATTCACCAACTGAAAGACATACCCCAGTTAAAAAACAAGGATCCGTAATTTTTATAATTCCGTCTTCGATGGCCCGAGCCAAGCTGCGGAGTAATAAAACAACGAGTAGGTGGATTCCCTAAATAATAATAATTAATGTTTGACATTTCTAATTGAATTATTTCAGATAAAGGATTTTTATAACAAATGGCGCTCAAAGGAATAAGAGTCGTAGAAATGATGGGCTTAGCTCCAGGCCCATTATGTGGAACCTTATTAGCGGACTTCGGGGCGACTGTCACTGTCGTGCAAAAGGTTAGTAAGTACCTAGGTGGTCACCAATCACCGAAGTTACCACATTCTACATTCCACACACCAGTAATCATTTTTATTTGATTTCAATTTGACCTGGAAAAATAGTTTAATACAATCTTCAGAAACAGTATTTTATCTGGAAGTATGTAAGTACCTAAGCCTTCAACGGTCTTGACGCAAAACGTCCGGTTTTCTTTTATTGCTTTGAAATTTTAAACAATGGGTGTAAAGTAATATGTTCTTAATATTTAAGTAGGTATTATTTTTATTCCATTATTGTCTGATACAGTAGGTAATTCCACAAATAAACACATGCTAAAAATATATGTAGGTACCTACCTCATAATCACTAAAAATAATAGCGTCTAGGTAAAGACAAAATATGTTAGGTACTTCTACTTATTTTATCACATTATGTAATCAAAGAAAACCGAGCTTCTTGCGAAGCAGACATTTGAACATAGCGTTTTGCGGCAAGACCCCATAGACATAAATCTATTTCATGCACGAGTCCAAGAATTTACTCTACCTGGCCTCGGTCTTTGAGGAAACTATTTCCGATTCATTATTAATATTGCAAACATGTGTTGCTTTTCCTACGGGGAAATACAGGCGTGGTTTGTTTATTTTACAGATGAATCCAAGTCCATTCGACGTAATGTCTAACGGAAAAAGAATGATATCAGTGAATTTAAAAACCGACGAAGGAGTCAACGTCCTAAAAAAGCTTTGTGCTAATTCGGATGTTCTTTTGGATACTTTTCGACCAGGCGTTATGGAAAAACTAGGTCTAGGACCTGAACATCTGATGACAGAAAACTCTCGTCTCATCTATGCAAGGTTAACTGGATACGGCCAAAATGGATTCTACAAAAACAAAGCTGGACATGATATAAACTATGTTGCTATGTCAGGTTTACTTTCATTACTCAGCAAAAATAAACAACCACCAACACCACCTCTTAATCTTTTGAGCGATTTTGCGGGAGGTGGAGTATTATGTGCTATAGGTATATTATTAGCTTTATTTGAAAGAACCAAATCAGGGAAAGGCCAAATTATAGATACGAGTATGACGGAAGGAGCTGCTTACATTGGTAAATGGTTATTTAAATCAAGACAATTGCCAATCTGGTCAGGCGAGCCCGGTACCAACCCTTTAGATGGGGGATTTGCATGTTATCAAACATATAAAACTAAAGATGGTAAGTTTATGGCAGTTGGAGCACTTGAGCCACAATTTTATTCAAATTTTTTGAAAGGGTTGCAGCTTCCAGACGAGGAATATGTTCAAGTGGGTAATAACGAACATTGCAAGAAAAAGTTTCAAGAAGTTTTTTTGAAGAAAACCCAAGAAGAGTGGTGTCAGATATTTGACAAACTCGATGCATGTGTCACTCCCGTGTTAAATATCGACGCAGTTGATAAACATAAATTTCGCGTTTCTGATTCAGCTTTTCATAGAGATATAAATGATATGGTAGTACCTGAACCGGTTCCGAAAATGTCTCGCACTCCAGGAATATCCAGTAGTCGTGAGCCTTTACCAGTGCCCGGACAGCATACAATAGAAATATTATATGAATTGGGATATAAGAAGATTGACATTGAAGAACTTATTAAAAATGAGCATGTGTGTGCAATTATAAAGTCAAATTTATAGCAGCATTTTAATTACTTCGTTTCTTACTTGTATAAACTCATCTTCTTTTGATGACAAAATGTCGGTACTTAAGTATATTGGGTGTATATAGATTAAGTTTAATACTTTTAATATATTTTTTAAATCAAACTTGATTATATTTATTCCAAGATAGTATTGGTTACTGCAACCCACTTCTGTATTCCCTTGTAATTGTGATAGCCTTTTCTTGGCTATATAACATATAAATGTCACAAATGACTCAAAGTCCATGCCAAAGTGAGATTTTAGGATCAGCTGGCACTCGGCAGGAAATTCAGGTGTGTCTTTACAGTCTTCTATTTGATGTTCTACTGTTAATAAACAATTTTCTAATGCTTTCCATACTATCTCTATATTACAAGCATTTATCCAATTATGATTTACAGAAATTGTTTGTGCTTCATTTATTACTTGGTGGTGCCAACCAGATGGGACAAAAAGAGCATCGCCTGCTTCTTGTGTGATCTCGTAGTACTTGATATTTTGATACTTATCTGCTTCAAATACTAAAGGCAGGTTACCCAATCGATCTTTTAATTTTTCCTCTTCTCCAGGAGGAAATATAACCCATTTTTTTCTTCCAACAACATTAACTGACCAACTGTAGGAACAGTACACGTCTTCGTGAAGAGGGGTCCTGGAACAATTCATCATTAAATTTTTACTAATCACAATAATTATCTTTAATATAAATTAAATATTATTTTATTTTTTTTGGCTCTAAGCAGCTGGCATTTAATGCCATTAAAATGAAATGGGGGCTAGGGCTATTTAAGTGCTTTATTTGTTCTTTTCTTGCTTGTTTGTCAGTAATCTGAATAAAACGCAAGTGGAGTATTATTTATTCTCCTTGATATAATATGGGTATTTGTACAACAAAAACGCAAAACGAACGAAGAAACACGAACACACATAAACTATTAAATTTATAAATAAATATCAAAAATATTATCATCTGGACCATTCAAAATATATTTTTTTATAAAACAAAAAGGTATTCTATAAAATGTTATATTTAACAAGCAAGCAAGAAAAGAATAAATAAAGCACCCACAGACATTTACTAGCCAGTATTTTATTTTTAAAAGGCAATGAATGCCAGCTATAAATAGCTTGCCTTTGCTGACCTTTGTTTGATTTTTTTATTTAGATTGTTTTGCCACCGACTTCTGAAGCTAAAGTTATATTTGTTTTTTTTTTTTTTAATGCAGTTTTATTTTTTGCAAATAGTTTTTATTTTTCCATTTTTAAATGTTCCCAAACAAATATTTGCCATGAATTTATTTTACATTGTTATCAAAACATATCATGGTAATAGGCTTATCCCCAATCCCCAACATATTATAAAACGAAGTCCCCCGCTGCGTCTGTCTGTCCCTATGTATGCTTAGATCTTTAAAACTACGCAACGGATTTTGATGCGGGTTTTAATAGATAGAGTGATTCAAGAGGAAGGTTTTAGTATAAATAATTAAATAATTTGCTGGCGGGCGAAGCCGCCGGCATCAGCTAGTCCCCAATAAATGGAACTTAACATAGGTACCTAACTGTCGAAATCTGGGTGTATTGTACACATCTGAATCTAAAAGGTTTATTTTCTTCTTTTCAGTGCATTTTTATAAAAAAATTTTTTTGAAAAGGTTTTTTAATTATATTTTTTTATTTTTTCGTAATCATTGAATTCGTGCTATTTACCGTTGAAGAGTTCCCTCGTGAGAAGACAATCCTGGCTGTAGGATCAGGTCATGATAGAAATCATGTTTATCTATCAAATATGAACGCGTCTTCAAATTTTCGTATCCCTGCTATTTACCGTTAAGGAGATCCCTCGTGAGAAGACAATCCTGGCTGTAGGATCAAGTCATGATAAAAATCATGATTATCTATCAAATATGAACGCGTCTACAAATTTTCGTATCTGTGCTATTCACCGTTAAGGAGATCCCTCGTAAGAAGACAATCGTGGCTGTAGGATCAGGTCATGATAGAAATCATGTTTATCTATCAAATATAAACGTGTCTGCAAATTTTGGTATTCGTGCTATTTACCGTTGAGGAGTTCCCTCGCGAGAAGACAACCCTGGCTGTAGGTACATGTTATGATAGAAATCATGTTTATCTATCAAATATGAACGCGTCTACAAATTGTTCGTATCTGTGCTATTTACCGTTAAGGAGTTCCCTCGTGAGAAGACAACTGGTGAGTTGTCACCGTAACACCTATCTAAGAACATGCACCAATGAAACCCGAATCCATAACTGAAAACTGCATCAAAATCGGACTAATAGTTTTGGAGAAATATGGCAACTTGTATTTGCACAAAAAATGTTTGCTGCAGCGCCCCCTGGTGAGTTGTCACCGTAACACCTATCTAAGAACATGCACCAATGAAACCCGAACCCATAACTGAAAACTGCATCAAAATCGGACTAGTAGTTTTGGTGAAAAATTGCAACTTGTATTTGCATAAAAAATGTTTGCTGCAGCGCCCCCTGGTGAGTTGTCACCGTAACACCTATCTAAGAACATGCACCAATGAAACCCGAACCCATAACTGAAAACTGCATCAAAATCAGGCTAGTAGTTTTGGAGAAAAATGGCAACTTGTATTTGCACAAAAAATGTTTGCTGCAGCGCCCCCTGGTGAGTTGTCACCGTAACACCTATCTAAGAACATGCACCAATGAAACCCGAACCCATAACTGAAAACTGCATCAAAATCGGACTAGTAGTTTTGGAGAAAAATTGCAACTTGTATTTGCATAAAAAATGCTTGCTGCAGCGCCCCCTGGTGAGTTGTCACCGTAACACCTATCTAAGAACATGCACCAATGAAACCCGAACCCATAACTGAAAACTGCATCAAAATCAGACTAGTAGTTTTGGAGAATAATGGCAACTTGTATTTGCACAAAAAACAACCAAACAACCTCTCACCCCGAACGCATACACCGTCTCCGTTCCGTCGTGGGTAAAAAGTTTTGAAGTTCTTCAAAGTCAAAGTCAAAGTCATATTTATTTGCATAGATTGCAGGTACATAAAATAAGTTGTTACAGTAAAATGGGCGAGCCTTGTACAATCTACCTTTAGGCATGCAAACATTAATTAAATTGTTATTTAGTGAATATTAAAATTAAATTAAATTATGGTTTATAGTTAAAACAATCATCATCATCATCATCATCAGCCTATTAATGTTCCCACTGCTGGGACACAGGCCTCCTCTCTATGAGGGAATGGGCTATAATCTACCACGCGCGCCCAGTGCGGATCGGTAGATGTCACATGTCTTCGAATTTTTGGTTCTAGGACATGCCGGTTTCCTCACGATGTTAAAACAATAGATTCGTAATATAAAAAAAAATAATCTACTACATACAATTTGAAAATAATCGGAGAAACATTGAAAGAATAAGATCATTATGTATGTCAATATTAAATAAATTACATTAAATTATTCCATACATTAAATTATTAAATTACAAGTCAGTGTCATTTAAAAAGTCATTTACTGAATAATAGCATTTTGAAATTAGTAGTGATGTCAGTATCTTTTTAAAATGTAGAATTGTGTAATTTTTAATAATATTGGGTACTTTATTAAAAATTATTGGTCCCATTTAATAACACTTTTTTTGAGCAAAGCAGTATTACATCTCTCAACATGTAGTAAGTGTTTGTACTGACTTCTAATAGGTCTCTTCCTACCCTCTGACACTGAGGTGAAAAGGTGCATGTTACATTTAACGAAGAGTGCTATTTCTAGTATATACATACACGGGAAAGTTAAAAGTTTTAGGGACTTAAACACAGGAACGCAACTATCCGTCACTTTTATGTTAAGTATTGCCCTTATGCATCGTTTTTGGGCTTTGAACACCTGTTCTCGTAGGGTACAGTTTCCCCAAAAGATTATTCCATATCTTAAAATGGACGCGACTAGACCATGGTATGCAACTACCGTTGTGGTGATGCTTACCTTTTTCGCTAGATTATGTAAGACATACGCCGATACGCTCAGTTTTTTACAGACTTCTTCTGCTTGAGGTTTCCACGTCAACTGGCTATGATATCTATCAGTATGCCTAGAAATTTCGCAACTGTTACTTGGGCTATACTACAATTATTATATTCTATCGCTATATTCGGTACTGATATGCGTTGATAAAAGTGCATTACATTAGTTTTTTTGCAGGTTTATTACTAAATTATTTTTGTCAAGCCAATTCACAACGTCCGTAAGTGCATTATTTATGTCCTGTTCGTATTTGGTTATATCTGTACATTTATTTAGTGCCGTACTGTCGTCAGCAAATAAGACCATGGGGTGTTCAATGTGATGAGGTAGGTCATTTATATAGAGTAAGAATAAGAGTGAGCTAAGAACTCCACCCTGAGGTACGCCATGTCTTATAAGTCTTTCTCTGGATTTATATTTTATCTCACGCTTAGTGTTAGTGTAAATTTTAGAAATTTCCGTGTAGGTACTGTTTACGGCCGCTTAGATATGACTTAATTAGGTCTAATACATTTCCTCTTATTCCGTACATGTTAAGCTTATTAAGCAGGGTTTCGTGACGGACACAATCGAAAGCTTTTGTCATATCTGTGAGGATTGTGCAGATTGGTAGTTTTTTATCAACATTGTCCATTATAACACATAATAAGTCGTAAATAGAAATATTTATTCCTTTGTTTTTCCTGAATCCTTTTTGTTCATCACATAAAATATTACATTTACATAAAAACTTATTGATTGATTCATAAATAATCTATTCCATAATTTTTGAAAATAGTTCAATATCAAAATAGTTTTCCATAGTTCTTGATTCCCTATTCTCAGTCATTGGTGGATTCGTTTTCTTATCTTTTACCTTTGTCCGAAATAATTAATAATGAACGAGCATTTCTGAATTGTATTTTAATTATGTATGTCTTGTCTATCGATGATAAATTAAGGATGATTTTAAGATTTTTTTATTTTCAAATAAATCAGATCTCGGAGATCGGAATTAGTTACTTATTTAGGGTATATTATAGCCGTTTGCGACACTGATAAATGCTGAAAAAAAATATGGAAAAATAATTGCCTAGGTACTAGTTTTCGTAGGTCTATATAAGCGTAAGTTAGTATTTATGCATGGTTACATAAGCTCACGCTTTTTTCCTATTGGGGTAGGCAGAAACCAAAGAACGCCACCTGCTACGATCATTATATTTAGTATTGATTTTTATACTCGTATATTTTTTTCTCATGAAGAGCAAGACAAGCTTTTAGGCTAATACATATAAAAGTACCGCCACTAACTGCTAGAGTATGATATCTGGGTTCCTAAAATAAAGCCAAGAGCGATTCAGACTCGCGCACCGAGGCTTAAAGGCTTTGCTGTGCGATCCTTATAAACGGCTATTGCACCAACCGCAAATAATAAGTTTGAATACTTAGTAAAATCGTTTTTTTATTATTATTAAACTACATATTTACGGTTCCCTTTACATGTGCTGTAAGACCTTGCTTTTTGCCAAATTTCGTGATTCTAGGTCAACGGGAACTACCATATATAGGTTTTCGACCCAAAAACTATTTATGGTACTTACGGTTGACCTAGAATTATTGTCAATTTTGGTTAAAAGCAAGGTCTAACAATACAAGTAAAGGGAAAAGTCCATAAAATAAAAAAAGTTGAAAATTAAGGTAAATTTAACACCTAATATGGACTATAGACCTTAGTATTATGGTATAAATTTCAACTTGCTAGGTCCACCCGTTCCTGAGAAAATCGATGGTGACTGATGGACAGACAGACAGACAATGGAACCCTTATAAGATCACACAATCTTGTTCTAAAGGTTGTGTTAAGGGTTCCGTTTTTTCCTTTTGAGGTACGGAACCCTAAAAAGTCATAAAATATTCGCTTCAAAAGCTGTAAATATTGTGTTTGAAAAAATATAGGTTTTTAGAACATAAAAAACTTTAAACAAAAATTGGTTTTAGTTATTTAGATACCGTTAAGCCTCTTTTCCCACTCTTCTCACTTATATCCATGGGTAATGGCATGGGAGCCAACACTAATTATATTACTATTCAGTAATTTACAACACCATTGTTTAGCAGTGCTCAGAATAAAGTGTATTCTCACTTTTAGCAACCTGTTTAGGATCATCAACAGTCTCATGATGATCCAACCACTTTGAACTTAGTTCCACTCTTTAAGTATTGGTCTAATAGCACACAGTGTTCCAACACATGAAAAATAGTACAAAAATAAATAAGTATGAGGAAATTGTTAAGTAATAATTGGAGCCACACATAAAGCCTGATTTAAACAATAGCTGACATCAATACAAAAAAAGGACTATTTAGGACAAAATTTTCTATAGCATCATATTTCTGAGATACAAGCTATCAAAGCCGGTTGTATAATTTTAATATTTGTTATTGATTGTAATATTATTTCTAACTTTAAGAAAAGCAAGTTCCTCTTTAATTTTAATTATAAACATAATAATTATTTCACTTTAAGTGAGATTTATTTCCATTTGAGTAGGAACAAAACAAAAACAAACAAAAAAAAGTAGTGCAAAACGCTTGCTTGGTTTAAAAATCTAACACTGACTTATATTTTTGTAATTGTCTCCTCAAGTCCTTTATTTTGATATCCCACACATGGTCATCATTACTCGTAAATGTGGTAAGATTTTTTTTAAAAAATGTTGGTACTGTAATTCTGCCTTTATAGAGTTCCAGCGTGTTACAATATTTCCCGTGTGTTGCATACGTACTTGTGTGTTACAATTTCTAGTGCGTTATGGTACAAATTTTGTGAGCCCCACCCATTTATGTTTCTGAAGAGGGTATCTAAATTCATATAGCTAACACTTTTCCACATCTCTGCCAATAAGAAAAATGCTCGGAAGGCTGGCAGCATTGCAAAGTTAGTAGTTGTGTTAAGTATTTAATATAAATTGAGCTTTATATAGTATAATAATTTCTTACCAGGATCCTTTAGGACCAATGTATACAAACATGAAATCATCTTCTTGATTATCTACTGCAAATTCATTAAGCCAGTCCAATATAAAATACTGTGGCACCTCATAAAATTTGTCATCTGGTCTATTTCTTCTTAAGTGCCAGTCTTTTAAATACAATTTTCTGCAATCTGTTGTTGTGTTCTGCAAATATTCTATGTACTGATGTACCATCATATCAGATTTGCATTGAGCATTAAATTGTATATTTTTACAATCGGCAACAGGAGCAATTAGATCACCATATTCTTCAATTAAATTATCATAATTGATTTGATCACCTTTTACCCATTGACTGGCACAATTCCAGTTGTTAGTTACATTTTTAATTAGACAAGGTACATTTTTTAACATGAAATTGTTGAAAAAGTCTATGAAACTCAAGTTACACTGCTGAAAATTCGCATCCTTAATATCCCAGTTGCTGTAATCGTACTCTGGAATTTCTGTATCTAATGGACATTGAATATCAATTTTACTCTGCGTCATTATTGTGGTGTTTGATGTTGTAATGCCAATGTTAAATTAATACTATAGTTTTTTATGTTCCTTGTTCAAAATAAGTAAAACTATATTCTTTCTTTGTTTTTTACTATATCCAGATCTTGCTTCAGATGAAAATGATTGTTTGAGCACAGGCATTGCTATGTTTGATATTTTGATTTCAACAAAAAATATATTAGCAGCAGTAGATTGTTGTGTCGAGTACAAATACATCCAAGCAGAATTAATAATCAGCCAGTCAAATATTGGGACAGAATTGTAAAAAACCTCTTGAACACTCAGAAAATACTTAATGGTCTAAGTGAAGAGTAAGAATACTTTTATCAACCAAATTAGATTTTAAAACTCTAACCTCTCTAATGAAAATATTATTGATTGACCGTTGACAATGACACTATTGACAGAATGACAGTGACGATAAATTCGGAAACATGATGGAATGTTTCCGAATAATGGGGTGGGCAACTGGTGGAACTAATAGCGCTAGCAGCGTATGAACCAAACATCGTCATTGGTTGAAAATTTGTCAATGTCATTTTTTATTTCAAAATAGATTGACCTCATTGGTCAGATTGGGTCTAAGCTATGGACGCGCCATCTACAAACAGTTTTGACCAGCCTTCCCCATTTGATGGTGATATATCTCTGGTGATAACAGTAAATTATAATTCCATGGATTAATAAAACCAAAATTAATGATTTTATTGTATATATTACTTGCGAATCAGGATTTCTGTGATTCAGGTTTTAGAAGCTTACATGAAATTCATAATTAAGCGTTCAACTTTTTTACCAATATTAAATGTAGAACATCGAACTTTTTCCTCTATGGTATAGGACCGTGCGTGGTACAACCCTACCCTAGCACTAAATTCAGTTCAGTTGTCATTTTGTGATGGCGGCGCTTGGGGAGAATGTTGGGGAGTTACGCTAGCGCTACGGTTTATAATCATACGCCGCGGTGTTTTCTTAATTTTGATAATGAGAATTTTGTTTATTTTGAATAATTTTGTAAAAGTGATTTTTAAATATGTGTTATAATGTGCGCCGTTTGAGTCAAAAGCATTTTTCTGTGTTCATTACTTGGTTGTATGAATACTGTGTTTCCAAATAAAAAGTATACTTGCCTATTGGAACCTTATTGGCCAATAATAAGTTTTCTTATACTTTAACTTCATAGATTTATAAAAAGTGTTACAATTGAGTCTAAGACAGTACACAGTCGTCCCATTAAACAGTCAACATGAATGATGTTCGTGACAAAGTAGTCGCTGGATCCTCGACGTGGGAGAATAATGCTACTCAGAGTGACTCCTCACCGGAGCTCCAGTCGTCGCCAAGTGGAAGTGGTGAAACGCCTCAAACGCCAGGAGCGCCTGTGCCATTGGCCCCACACCTAGCTGCTGACTTACATCCAGATTTATTACAACAAGGTTGGCGGAAGTACTGGTCAAAAAGAGAGAACAGACCATACTTTTGGAACAAACTTTCAGGCGAATCAATGTGGGAATTACCAGCAGTTAAGAGAGATTTTGACCCTATTACTGACCCATTAGGCATTTGTCATACTGGGCCAACAAACACAGGTAATATGACTCCTGGAGCAAACAAACGTCGTCCATCTGAGGATAATGGACCTCCACCAAAGAAGTTTGTTCTGGCAGGACCATGGGACATAGAAGTGCCAACTAATGTGGTAATATATGAGAGGCCTCCTACTATATGTCCACATCCCCATCCAGAAATAGAGGGATTTAGATTTACTTTGGCTAATAAGTTAAGACAGTGCTACCAAGAGCTTTGTCACACAAGAGAAGGCATTGATGCTCCTAAAGACTCATTTAACAGATGGTTGATGGAGAGGAAAGTGAATGATCAGGGTGGTTCAGACCCGCTGCTTCCTAGTCATTGTTTTCCAGAAATATCACATTCAATGTATGAGGAAATTATGAATGACATTCCAATTAAGCTGACTCATCCAAAGTTTACGGGTGATGCCAGAAAACAGTTATCAAGATATGCAGAAGCAGCAAAGAAAATGATAGAATCAAGAAATGCATCACCGGAAAGTCGCAAGGTAGTGAAATGGAATGCTGAAGATACATTTCAATGGCTGAGGCGAACTGTTGGAGCTACATATGATGATTTCCAAGACAGACTGGCTCACTTGAGAGTAAGTGATTATTTTAGTATATTATCGAAAGTGTTTTTTGTCAGTACCTCCTAGTAGTACATTATGTATTTGTCATAAATATGTGACTGGAGTTAGGTTATTTTTTCCTATCTACCATTTCAAAATTTTATAGGTGTTTTATAAATTACTAGCAGTTTCCCACAACCTTTGTGCGTATGAAATAGGGAATATGCATGAAATACAAAACTCTTATTATTTATTAAAAATGCCTTGTATTGGTGCATTAGATTTATTTTTTATTACTATATTATTGTTATTATGCTTAAATCTAAGAGCACAATACCATTAGTAAACTTATTTTATTAAGGCCAAAAAATTCGATGTAAACAAGGTAGATTGAGGTAAGTGACGTCACAACACGGCCGCGACAGTCACGGACATTTAAACTGCCATAGAAAATTGCAGAAGTTTAATATTATTTTTGAGCGACAAGAAGTCGTTGAACTTTACTTTTAATACATTTCTTGGGTTGATATTAGTGTAATTTATTGATTTAAGTGAAGAAAAAAATACATGCATATTCCCTATTATTATAAAAATAAATTTCTTTTTTAAATTGGATTTTGTTAACAATTTCAAAGGTTTTTGCACAGAACCCTAATCCTATCTTCCAGTAAAAGTCCCATCCAAATCTGTCAAAATTTAGCCAGAACAAACAGACACACAAAAATTAAAAATAATGTTTGTTTTGTTATAAGTACCTACTGTATGTATACTTTCATGCATTCAGTTAAAAGCTTTTATTTTGAAATTACAAACAAACTCTTCAATTTATCTATTTGTAGATAAAACTAAAAAATTGAAAATTTATTTGTAAAATTTATATTTTCTATTTGTGTGATTTTTATAAGAGTGGCTGACAATCTGTTTTGTTAAATATTTTCAGAGACAGTGCCAACCACACCTTGCGGAGACTGTGAAAGCTTCTGTTGAAGGGATTTGCCTCAAAATCTACCACTTGTCGGCTGAATACGCTCGGAAAATAAGAGAAAAACATAGTGGTCTACTCAAAGAAAACGGAATACAGGTATGAATTTAGAGGGTGGAATTTTGAGTGGGGGCTGTAAGGGCACGTATCTTAACCGTTGTGGCTATAGAAAAACGGTCTTGGTAGGGTATGCTATACAAAACTGTTTGAGAATATTGACCTACATTCAAATTTTGGAAAAACTTAACAGTTGGCAAGAAAATGGTCAATGTTACAAAATTTCTTTTGATGCTAAACAATCCTGTTTCTTGTTCACGTCTAAATGGCATATTTTTCGTGTAGGCGGGAATATCGATCTTTCAATCCACTCCAATTACCCGAGAAAGGCTAGCAATGACTTGATGTTACTGAAGATCTCACAAAGAGATGAGGCAACCTCTGGGCAGTTTAGAAGCCCATGGGCTACTGTCTCGTCTTCCTCCATGCAGGGACGGCACAGTGGGCTGTCTGTGGCTCCTATGCCGTATCCAGTGATGGCAGCTTTAACTATGCGCAGCTGTATTTTGGTCAGCCGGAGCGCCTGTTTAGTGAAATGGCCGTTGATAGTAGGAAGTTCTTCCTTGGCCTACTTGCTCTCACCATGGTCTAGACACAGATTGTAGGGTTTTCTCTGGTGTATTTCTTTACCAGCATGTGTAGGTACCCGAAAAGGACAGATTCGATGGGTTCGGGTCTCTCTGCTACCATGCTCAATACCTTTCTGGCGAGTTCGTCCGCTGCATCGTTGCCCCGGGAATCGCTGTGTATTTCGATCCATTGGATGGTTATGTTGTTGCGCTTGCAGTACAGTCATGCTGTCTGAGCGGATGTGAATTGACTGATCCTTAATAACCCTGGCTAAGAAGGTTTATGAACATTATCAAAATTATATAAACAAACAGTAAAGCAAAAATCCAATATGAAGCTTTGGGCAAAGAATTCCGGATCAAGCGAGGAGTTAGACAGGGAGATCCAATGTCCCCGAAGTTGTTTTCAGCAGTTTTAGAAAACGTCTTTCGCAACCTTGACTGGGAACATCTAGGCCTCAACATAGACGGAAGAAAACTAGACCACTTAAGATTTGCGGACGATCTGGTTCTACTAGAAGAAAGTCCAAAGGCACTCGAGCTGATGATCCAAACTCTAAATACTTAGTACTCTAAACTGGGTTTAAAAATGAATATAACAAAAACGAAACTCATGACCAACTCAAAAATGAAACCCATAGAAATCCAAGGACAACCAATGGGCCAGATCATCTTCCCTAAAGACCAAACAAACAAAGAAATAAAAAGGAGGATTGCTAACGGGTGGAAAAGATACTGGACTCTCAAGGAAATTGTAAAATCTAAAGACCACAATATGGCAACGAAAAGAAAAGTATTTAACGCGTCTTCCATGCATCACCTACGGCTGCGAAACATGGTCCCGTACAAAATATCATAGAGACAAATTAGGAAAGTGCCAGAGAGGTATGGAACGAAGCATGACAGGAACAAGAAGGCAAGGTAGAATTAACAATGTGCAATTAAGAGCAAAAACCAAATTAACAGATATCAACATGTAACATGTAAATATGTATTTTATGTGTATGTTTCTATTACATAAACAGAATGGAATTTTTCAATGCCACCTGGAGGGAAAGTACTCGAAATACTGGAGATAGCAAATTTTACTCAAAGGAAACATTCCTTTATTTTTAAAGAGTAACAAATCTGCATTCACAAATTTTCGAAAATTCGCTTGCCAGAGTCGGGAATCGAACCGACTAAAGTTCGAAAAAAAAACATTGTGTACTTTTTGTACATCAATCGATAGGGGCAATCATGTGTATCAAATCTCTCTAACAAACATGATAAATTAAATGAAGGGAAAACCATGGAATTTATAGAACAGTTATAAATTCAATAAGATTGGCACTTATTCATGATTTTCCTTTCATTTAATTTATCATGTTTAGTTACAGAATTATAATCATCAAAATTATCAATACAACCCTCCAAGTTCATAAAGGTGCAGGAATGACTGACCTTGAAATAGTCATTTTTGGAGCATTCAACTAACGTGATCGATAACTATGTATATGAATTGCAAATAAAAATAATATCCATCTCGCTTCTGTTGCTTTCAGCTTTTGCAGAATTTTTATTCTTTCCTTTTATTGACACAATGATAATACAACCCTTACCATTGATAAAACTAATAAAACAGAAATATAACAAATCTTTTACAAACTACTAAAATAATACTTTACTTGATAATAAACGAAATTCTAACCCAATGAAAAAAAATACAAAGCGGTTCAAAATGTTGTAGTCGTAGTATAACAATGCGTTTACGATAGATACGCTCGAAAATCGGGACGCGGAAATAAATGGCACAGGTCCTTCGTCGATGGGCGCTCGGGCCGTACTAATCGGTGCTCGCTTATGCGTCGTAATTTATTCTAATTTAAAGTGATGTTAAAAATTATACGAGTATTATGTCTGATTAGATGAATTGATTTTAATAAAACTTTGGAATTAGTTTATTGTTTGATGTAATTTCGCTTTATTCAAACCAAAAATTCACGATAAAATTGAGATATAAGAAGTAAAAATTGACCTAAGACTTTGTTTTTTTTTACTAAATAATGTTATTAACTATCGATATTCTACTACATTATGTGTCGACAAAAGTATATGTCTGATGCTTTACGTATTTTTTTCAGTGAAATTTATAAATATTTATAGATAGATAGATAAAACATTTATTTAGTGCACACAAAAGACATAACACAACACACAGAGGTACAATATTTTAATGATACAATTTTTTTTTTTTTTTATGATAAATATAGGAGTCTAAAATTGACTCTTCGATGATTTTTCAGTAAACTAGTTGTGGGAGATTAATCACTACTTACTAAACAAATAAGTTGTTGTAAATGTGTTACATGAAGTGTCAATTCAAAAATGCCAGGGTGTTGTCTAAGATGGTAAATTAGGCGACTAAAGTCTTAGAAATTTGCGCGAAAATGTGAAATGGCTCTTAATAAAATAAATAAAATAACTAGTGGACCGGCTGGATGTCGACAACAGCGCCACCTACTGGTTACAACTATAACTAGGAACCATCTAGGTGAACTAATAAGTACAAAAAACAAATTTCATCAAAAAGAAGAAATACAACCACATGCACAGCACACTGGAACAATAAAAAATTATTGTATTGACTGTAGGAACTTCAAGCCCCGTTGCAGCAGGCAGCGCTACGCAAGGTGTGGTGCTACCCGGTACAGTTTGCGGTGCCGGCGCCCCGGCCTCCGCTCGTGGAACACTTCCTCGACCGCGATCAGACGCTGTTGCGCTATCTCGGCGAAACTCAAGTTCTCAATGCCGTGTATTTACAGAAGCTGGTAAGCCTTTCAATTATTTGATTGTTACATTGTCATGGAACGTATGTAGATCTACCTAACTTAGAGATTCTTCTAATACATACATAAACTCCCCCGAACCCCGTTGAACCTCGTTCATTCATCAGGTGGTACGACCAGATGAATGAACGAGGTGAGCGGCGACGTGCCCACGCCGGTATACCTAATAAACTACATAAAATCCGTTGCTTATCATAAGACCATGGACCACCATAATACCACCTATTATTGTCCACCAGCAGAGCAACAGCAATTCTCATAATTATGGAAAAAGCATAAGCATTGATTAGTTAGCATGCCTGCTGCTCAAGGTGGATTGGCCTTTTCTGACTAATAATAAATAATTTCTTTAAAAATAATGGTGATGTCCAAGGTAAAAAGTTGAAAGTACATATTGTATTGTATTGTATTGTATAACGGGCTGGTGTCCGCAACTCCACGTCAAAGCGCGTATTTTGCGTAAGGGCTATAATCCACCACGCGGGCCCAGTGCGGATTGGTAGATGTCACATGTCTTCGAATTTTTTGGTTCTAGGACATGCCGGTTTCCTCACGATGTTTTCCTTCACCGTTTTGAGAGCAGTGGTGATGAAATAAATTACACAAAGTAATGCGCCTGCCTGGGTTTGAACCCACGACTTAATGAAAGTACATATTAATTGGTACAAACTTGCTTCGTTTCGAACCCACAATTTCGTGCCTAAAAATAAGGCAACTCTCAAGACCCGTAGAAACCAGATTGCGAGAAATTACTGTTTGTACCATTATAAAGATTGATGTTTTCACAGACACGTGACTGAATTAATTAATATAATTTTGCCGAAATTATTTTCTGAAAATGTTATTAATCTTTAGATTTTATAATAAAAAAATGTGTTTTTTTTTTGTTATCTCCATATCATGATCCATCATAAGAAACTACTCTCAATCCGATTTATTTAAAGTTGACACAAACTTTATTACCAGTTCGTTAGTTCGACCTCGCCCTCACCTCTCAAGCCTTAACGTAGACTTAACATCGTATGAGATGGGGTGCCTATCGAGGACAGTAACTTCCTAAAGTATCTTGGGGCTTCACTAGACAGATCATTGACTTTCAGCAAAAACTGCAATACCATCAAGGAGAAGGTGCACACTCGCAACAGACTCTTACGGCGACTAGTCTCTTCTAAGTGGGGTGCTTCGCCTTATGTTTTGCGGACTACTGCGCTGGCGCTATCTTTTCTTCAGCTGAAGAATTTGCGTGTCCTGTGTGGTTCAGCCCATAAATATCGCTGGGCATTAAATAAACAAAGTTAGATACAGCACTGAATGAAATGTACCGTTGGATCATCACTGGTTGTCTTAAACTGACCCCGGTACAGATGCTGTACCCACTGGCAGGAATAGCGCCACCAGAAGTTCGTAGAACAGTCGCAAGCTCTAGCGAAAGGGCCAAAAGATGGCTTTACGAAGTCTTAACTACATAAAATAGGGAATATGCAAGAAATTCAAAACATTTTTATTCCTTCAAAATGCTTTGTATTGGCCCATAAAAACATTGTGGTACACTTGTTTAACTCTCTAATCATCGTCATTCATCATTTCAGCCGAAAGACGTCCACTGCTGGACATAGGCTTTTCCCAAGTGTCGCCATATTGACCGGTCCCGTGCGCACTCGCATCCAACGGATTCCCGCAACCTTCACCAGGTCATCGGTCCACCTAGTGGGAGGTCTTCCAACGCATCGTCTTCCGGTTCTTCTGAAGGACCTTAAGTACCGGTTTTCCGCCCGCCTTTAGGAGTTCGGCCGTAATTCCGTTATCACCCGGTGCCTTGTTGTTTTTAAGCTGTTTCAGAGCCATCCTAATCTCGTACAGGCTGACGTCCGGGATGTCTTCGGCATAGTGTCGGGTCAGTTTAGCTCTTGGGTCGTTTGCTAGATCTACGACGGGTTTACTGGTTGACGTGTACAACTGCCCATAGAAACTCTCGATCTCCCTCAGAAGATCCGGTTTGGCGGATAAGATCCTGCCATCGTCGGTCTTCAGTTTCGTGAGCTGGCTCTGCCCAATAGCCAGATCTCTAGTAAATACCTTGGAGCCTTTGTTCCGCTCGATCGCGTCTTTAATACGCTCGGTATTAAAGTGGCAGAGGTCGCTCTACTAGGGTTTAGAGATCCGTATATTGAGCTGCCGGTATTTTAACGTCTCGCCTGAAGACTGCAGGATCATCTCACGGCGCTCCTTCATGAGCTTGTGATCGGAGAGTCTCTTGTTCTGATCTGTACGACGTGTCTTGAAGAACTTCGATCCGGTCGTATGGACAGTTTCTAACAGTTTATTTTTAACTTTCTAATACAACACTTATTTTACAATTTAATATTTTATGTAGCGTGTTTTTGGTGAAACAGTAAACGGTAGTGACGTCAAATGCTGTGTGTCAAAGAAACACTTTTATTTGAAAACTACTTAAAGTTTCACAAAGATGTTATTACAATATTGTAATTGCAATGTTTGCTTGAATAAAGCACATACATTTAGTAAAATTATAATATTAAGGGTAAAAAAATTGATGTAAACAAGGTAGATAGAGGGAAATGACGTCTAATAGCATGACATGAATGGCCGCGAAAGTCACGGACGTTTGAACTGTCGTAGGAAATTATAGGAGTTTAATATTTTTTTTGAGCGACAAGCAGCAGTTGAACTTAATTTTTAATTATTTTCTTGTGTTGATGGTACTGTATTTTATTTATTTATGTGAAGAAAAAAAATACATGCATATCCCCCCCCCCCTATTACTGATTTACATATCAGAATCAGTCTTTATTGGTATTATTATTTGGGAGGGTACGCTTGTGGCGGCGCCCACCAACTGCAGACGAATTGTCTACGAGGCATGCCTTTTAAGTTTTGTCGTTTGAAGAAAAAAACACAACTAGAACCTTATAGTACTTTTTATTGTTTTTCAAAGTATTCACCACGTAGCTTAATACACTTTTTCATTCGCTCAAACCAGTTATTATAACATTTAATCCACTCTAAAGTGGGGGTGTTTAAAATGGCTGACTTGAAAGCGTCGACTGCTTCTTCACCGGACTGGAACCTTTGACCACGAAGACTTTTCTTAATTTTAGGAAATGTAAAGAAATCGTTAGGGCTTAGGTCAGGACTGTATGGAAGATGGTCAAGAATTTCTACTTTTTCCTGCTTCAAATATTGAATCGTTTGACGAGCGCTGTGTGAGCTTGCGTTGTCGTGGTGCAGGGTTATGCGTCGCTTTGAGTTTGATTTTCGAAGTTCGGCGATGACTTGTGGCAAACAAACCGTGGTATACCACTCTGCGTTAACCGTTCTACGATCTTCAAGCGCTATAGTCGCAACAAGGCCGGTTTTTCCGAACGAACGGGGCCACCATCTTCTTGAAGTGCTTCGAGAACGAACAACTTTAGTCGACTTTGGCTCGTCTTGAAAGACCCAGATTGTAGATTGTTGTTTGGAATCAGGATCGCAGGCATAGATCCAAGATTCGTCACCACTGATGATGTCGTAGACGTGATTTGACTCTCCTCGGTTGAACCTTTGCAGAGTTTTCTTACACCATCTGACGCGGGCCGCCTTGTGATCCGTCAGAAAGCAGATGCGGTATCCAACGGCAAACTAGCTTTCTCACACCAAGCGCTTCATGCAAGATCTTCTGAATGGTTGTCCCTGAGATGCCTAATAGAGCCTCTATCTCTCGATACGTCACATGACGATCTTCGAGAATTAGTTGTCTCACAGCAATGATGTTAACTTCAGTGAAGGCGGATTTTGGGCGTCCTTCGCGAAATTTGTCACTAACACTAGTATGTCCACGCTGGAATTCTAAATACCAGCGTTCGACAGTCCGCAGACATGGGGCTTCATCATTGAACACAGATGTTAGCTATTCAAAACACTGAAGCCGTGTCAGGCCTCTTCTAAAGTTGTAGAAAATTATTGCACGAACATTTTCCTTAGAAAGATTAATTTTCGTACGTAACCTGACAGATTCCAATCGACGCTGTGGCTGTGACTAAACAATAGCATTAATCCTAATACTTTCAACTGTTTTGAGATTCAAAATTTAAACACATTCGAATATAGAACAGTTCCAAATTCAAAATTGCCGGGAAATATGGAAACGACAGAACTTAAAAGGCATGCCTCGTATACCCGTGAGTCGGGCTTTTCATCAATTCATCAGAAGCATTAGTCATTAAATCATGATTGATGAGTTGATGATTAATGACTTGAGTCAAAATTTTTACTTCCGTCTTAATCATGATTAAATTAATTAGTTATAATAATTGATCGCCAGATTGAAAAAAAAATGTTGATTTGCACAACACTGCTAGTATAGACTCAATGATTTTTTTGCATTAAAATGATTTTACTCATATAATGAATCGGATAATATGCGGTTGAACAGGATAGGCGTTATTTAACCCCAGTGCGATATTAAGCGGGGCTCATCATCATCATCTTCCTGCCCTTATCCCATGTTACTGGTGGTCGGCGCAACACGTTTTTTTCTTCCATTCTCCCCTGTCAACCGTCAAACAATCATTTGCACCTTTTTCCTTCATATCATTCCTCACACAATCCATCCATCGTTTGGTCTTCCTCCCCCTCTCCATCCATCAACATTTATATTCATCACTCTTTTAGTCACATGTGATTCTTGCCTCCTCATCACATGCCCATACCAAGACAGTCGATTCCCTTTCAACTTTTCTGTAACTGGCGCAACTTTCAAACTTGCTCTAATATACTCATTCCTTACCTTATCCATTCTTGTCACACCACACATCCACCTCAACATTCTCATCTCCGCTACATGCAATCTTTTTTCATCCATCTTCTTCACAGCCCAGCATTCACTAAGCGGGGCTCAATAAAGAATTTAATCATAAAAATGCACAGGTATCACGATGACTGGTCGTTTCACAGGAATGTCTGTACCGCTACAGCTGCTTTGACGACAAGAAGTTTGAGCAGTTTCTGTCGCGCGTGTGGTGCCTGTTGCGGCGCTACGCGGCGTGGGTGGGCGCGGGCGGCGAGGCGCAGCTCACGCAGATGTCGCTACCCGTGCCGGTGCTCGAGTGCCTGCACCGCTGCTTTGGCGTCACCTTCGAATGCTTTGCCAGTCCGCTCGACTGCTACTTCCGACAGTATTGTTCAGCTTTTGCCGATACTGATTCCTACTTTGGATCTCGAGGGTATGTAAATCAAGTAATAATCTATTAGTGTAGGTAAACATAAGATTAGTTTCCCAAAAGCACTGCAAGCAAAGGTATATTTTTAATTTTTTTAGGTCAGGAATAGTAATCACAGGTAATGCTACAATGAAATATGTAAATCATGGATTTTAATTTCCACTTTATTGTCCGCCTGTTACAGGAGTTCGTAGGTTTTTGAATTTTGGCATATTTTTTGGTCTTAGTGAAACGCACACGATGACCGCACTCAAATGCTAAGTTAGCTGAATCATAGTGCATATCGTTTTCTTCCTTAGCATGATATCATTTAAATGAATAGTTTAGGAGCTAGCACAGATTTATTGATTACGCGCAATACTGCAACTACGGCAAACCCCATCGATGACAGCTCAGTGTAGTTTGATTCGGACCCTTAATTTTGTGAAAAAGACTGGGCTGGTGTTTATTTGACAGTGTTTAAAGTTTGAACGATATCCGCACGAGTCATCATCATCATGTTTCAGCCCTTCTCCCATAGTACTTGACGGACGCCGCAACACGTTTTATAAATGACGTCGAAAAAAGGAGGTGGTTTTGTATTGATTCGTCGATTTCGTTTGTGGATACCGATATCAGCCGTCACGTTAACATTTATTTTTCTTTCGTTTTATATCATTCCTCTCACAATCTATCTATCTCTTCTTTGGCCTACATTATATTATATAAAAGTAAAATTAAAAAAGAATATGAAATATTACCCAGCAGTATTTGCAGTCTGAAATACAGGTATCTCAGTCCTCAATTAGTTTCCTTTCCAGCATGCGTACAAGACCACCGTAGAATCGGTTTTTGTCAACAGAAGAACCGTTGCAACCCGTGCAGTAGGTGTGCGAGTTCTCAGAACCAAATTAGGGAACATTCTTCTTCCGGAAAATAACTTGGTAATGGGTCAATGTAGTTGTCAGACAGTTTCCAACCATGATACTGTCCAACCTGAGGACCTGTCCCTGGCTGAGAATTTGTCTCAGAACCGTAACCTCAACCAAGATACAGCTAATATTATACAAGATTATTAACAAGTGTTACAGCCTGAAATATAATGATAGTCATGATTGTTCTTAATCAGTAATTTTCTCAGATAGTAAAGGAAGAGGTTTATGTAAGTTAGTAAGTACCTGAGTTTGTCCAATCAAAATCATTGTATGCCAGAGTGAACATACAAACAGATAATGGCATCAGTAACTAGAAATAGCGGGAGATCCCATGACCGCCAGACCTACGTCATTTTATCAAAGCTTAATCTTTTTCTGTAGAAGTACCTTACTATAGGTATGAACAATTTAATATTACGAAAAGTCGGTCGTGGTGGCTTTGGCAGATATCAGGTAACAAAGGTGTGCTAAATAGCTGCTAGGTTACGTTATACTAGAAAAGCATAATTTTTTGATATTACGTAAGGGCTAGTATGATGATTCCCCTCCTCCACTGCCAGACACTGTTTGGTGGAAAACCTTCACCAGACACCTTAAAAGTATGTTAAATTGTGAGTGAACTTGCTTTATTTTATAAAATAACTCCATCTTTTAACTATTTTACAAACTTCTTGAAGCCCCTTAAAGAGGTAACAGCACTCCACTCCAAAACCATAGGTGCAAACTAATTGATTACTGTGGAAGTTGCAGAAGCTTTTAGAAATATATCTCTGATCCATACGTCATGTTCGTGGACGTAGGTCTTTTTGTTTTTTTTTTATTTTGACATGCAAAAGTGCCTGTAATGGTCCTTTTGAAATAAAATCTTTGAGTGGAGTTTGAATTTGTTCAAACTGAAAATCTGAGAGTTGGTCCTAAGGGGCTACGATTAAGACATGTGCCTAATAAAAAGCGCATTTCACCTGTAAAAAAAGTTGTTAAAAGGTATATTAAAAAATGAACATAATATTGGTACACACGTCTTTGTTGCATCACATTATTCATACAATATTTGTTTGATAGTCCATTTCTAGAACTGCGTCCAGTGTCCGGTTCGATGGTGGCGCACCCACCTTATTGCGAGGAACTACTGGAGGCGGCGCTCCGGCACATGGAGCGGCTCCTGCAGGACTCCGCCGAGCCGCTGAGCTTCGTTGTCATCCTGCCCGAGTGGCCCGACCGACAAACGCACGCCTTACACAAGCTTCAAGCCAGCCACTTCAAAAGAAAACAGGTGCCTCACTTAAAATTATGGTTTAGTCTTAAAACGTTCAAGTTGCAAAACAACGTAATATGGTTGCAAAACATTCAGTTCTCAAAAGAGCCAAGTCTCAAAATGTTCATCGTTCATCATATGAGAATCTTAGCCAAACCAAACATAGTTGGGTAAATGTTACATAATTACGCTGAAACACTGAAGGAAAATTGATAATGTTTCTAATCGCCTGCCAGTGAACGTTGACCCCAAAAAAAACTTCACCATTTTTTGTATATTTTATCTTGTATAGATATCGATACCCATTGCGTCTTCGAAGTGTCACTCAGATACTTCTGACTGATTTTGTACCTAGCGTGGCCTGCCTAACTTCCGCCATTTTATTTACTTTCAAAATGGCGGCCACGCATAAAACCTGTATCAATCAATAGCTGGCATCAATACAAACAAGTATTAAGAAAACTTCTAACGCTTCACATTTCCGAAATGTAAGCTTTCAAATTATGATAATGTCAAAGGTTGTAACTTTTATAATATTATTTTATTTATTTTGATGACATGTTAAGGTGGAAGCGAATTATAATCATTAAAATCATCAATACAACCCTCTAAGTTCATGTAAGCTGATTGAATGACTATTTCATGAAAAAGTCATTCAATCAGGTTACATGAACTTATAGGGTTGTATTGATGATTTTAATAATTATAATTCTGTAACTGCATACGTGTTATGGCCGCAAATCATATTTTAATCAACATACAACCTGACACTGACCTGCAAATTGCAAAAAACGTAAGAAAATTTGAATTTCGCGGGCTACCGTGGAGCTCCCACCAGCACAACAAATTTAATATAAGATACAAAAAAAGCATAGTGCAATAAAGTAGCGCTAGAACCCACACTAGGATACTGTGTCGTGGGATCTTGTTATTTCTGCGTTTTTGGCACATTTTACGTGCACTAGTGGGCAGTTCAGTAATCGTTTGGTTTTGTATTCTAAACTCTAAAGAATATTTAAACTTAGGGCCATGTTCACCAACAGTAAAATAACCGACTGTTTCGCAATCGGCCCGCTAAACGTAAACAGTTGTTTAAACATGAGGTGGGAATTTTGGTGTTCACCACAACTTATTCTAGCTCGGTTATGTAAACGAGCATTTTAGGAATGAAAGACCGAATGATTATAATACAGTCAAATAGGGTGGGTAAACTTAACACGTAAAAAACCGTACAAATGCGAAACATCTTAAAATGGTTGCATTATACCTGAGAAGACAGTTCTTTATAACCATCAAATTATATGTTGTGTTTAAAGTTTTGTTCGTTTGAAATAGTTTTTAAATTAAATATAATGGATAAGAAGCGCATTGCCAATTTTACGCATGACGAAAAAGAAATTGTCACTAATTTAGTGTTAAAGCACCAAGGCGTATTTGAAAATAAACGCACCGAACTCCGTGAAGTAGTGTCGCCTGATGGAATACAAACAAGGAGTTCGCAAAAGTCTTTCAGCGGTTTCAAACTTGTCCAAAACGTCATCCTCTTCCAAAATATAATTCAAACCAGACTGCATGTTAAATTCTCACAATAATATCTGGGTGTAACCTTAAAATTTGTTATATTTGCAATTTACCAACGTCAAAATACACCGATTAACTACTAACCGGGACTTTAAACAACCTCTCCCACCTCGGTTAGAGAAAACAGTTGATTAGCTTTGGTGAACATGAAAATGTGTTTTAAACAGCTGTTTTTATATAATCAGACCGTTATCTTTTCGGTGAACATAGACCCTAAAGTAAACATGCAAAATTACAATTATAAGGTTTGTGTATAGTGTATACGTATGTACTTACATATGTTTGTGTTAAAAGGATATCTTACGCATGGCTAACTTTGATGGCTTATCACGGAAACGTAACGCTATAGAAGATTTGGTTTCATACAAAACTTTTTTGTATTGATGCCAGCTATACAAGTTTAATGCGTGGCCTCTATTTCGAAAATAAAATAAAATTATTTCGAATTCTAACGACAGACGTGGTCTTAGCTTGTGTACACGATACGTTGCAGTACCGGATAGCAAATATTTTATCGCATTGGCGGCCAAATGGGTTGTGCAGCGAAGTAGCCTGACAAATATGTTTGAATTGCTACCGAAAGAGCTCGGTAGAAATTCAAACATATCTGTCAGAATCGGCTCAATGTCGAAGAAACACAAAATATCTCTGTTAGTTTTACGACGAACGGAAGAATAAATAAGTATTGAAGTGATATAATTATGACTATAGTATATTTTTGGTTTTAGGTGGTTATTCCAGCATTTGAACACGAGTACCGCCACGGATTTCAACATGTCCTTACCAAGTAAGTTATTTTAATCTGCTTAGACTGCTAGGTACAAACCATAATACGGAGTGGAAAGGATATCGAAGCGCAACCTGTTAGTATAAATTCAGTAATGATTGTAGACCCCCAGCGTTGAAAATGATTATTATGTGAGCACAACTTAATGCGTTATTTTGTAGACTTCATCATTTTATTGATCTTGGCTCTTTCTATAGACTTTTATTCGTGTTCAGTAACTAGACAGTTCAAAGCATAATAATGTTCATGATAAAGCTATAGATTTGGGGTACCGTCGTACCGAGTCCAAATCGTCATGCCCAGCGTTTCTTGGGTCTCTCGTGGACGACGAAGAAACCCGTCTCAGGCGGTTCCCTTTCCATTTGCATACAATTTGAAGACCTAATTTAACTTGGCAAACTTTTGTTACTCCTAATTATATTTTCGCGTAACAGCTTACGCATAATTTTTAAAGCATAATTTCTCTAATTATAATAATGATTAGGCATAACATTCTTAGGCATAAATTTATTTACTTATAATGTTATTAAAACATATTTTTATAGGCATAACAAAGAAGCATAATAATTAACTCCTAAAATGTTAGACATACCATAATTGGATATACAAATTTATTTCGACGATTGGAAAAAAACCATATCTCCTGAAGCAGGTCATACGTAACATATTTGTTTTGAACATAGTTGATTGTGACCATATGTGGGTCTTTCCCTGTAAGAAGCATGCAAACAAGCACACACCATGCATGCAGCATGCAAAAAAGCATACACCATGCATGCAGTATGCAACATGCAGCTGGCATGGTTTCTGTCACGGCTCCGGCGCGGCGGTCCCACGTGAGCTTAACGTCGCAGATGTGTCTAACGCTCGCCACCGCTGCTGAGGCTGGCCGGCCAAGCCAGCCAACAAGCCGAAGCTACAACAACCACCTGCTCATCAACTCGCGGGCCGCCTCACCCCTCCGCGCCTACGCGATTCTAAATTACACTCTAGGGGTAGGGCAGACAGGACTGCGAGGAGTCGGATTTACAGCGATTCGTTTCTGTCACTAACTTTTGTAACATCATTTAATGAATTTTTAATTCAAAATAAATACATAAAAATAACTCAAATTTGATTCCGTTATTTCTATTAACCGTATGCCTAAATACTATTATGCTAATAGTCATTATGCCTAGTAACATTATGCGAATTCAATTTATGCCAAAACAAATTAGCCTTCAAGATAATTATGCCAACATAAACTGCATGCTATAAAAGAATGGCAAAGTAATATTATGGCAAAACAAATTATGCCAAAGTATACCTATTAGGAAAAAGAACATTATGCAAAAAAAGGGATCCCGTCTCAGGCACGCAGTGGGTGTGACAAAGCCCATCTGTCAGACAGATCCATCCTAGCACTATGATCATTTATACTGAAGGGGCAGCCGGGCACGCTTTTGAAGTCCCACTCCTTGTCAAGCCTAAGAGCTAGACGACTACGTCAATTTTTCACGCAATTTCAACCAAAACGCGTGGTAATTTTATATTAGAATTTAATACATATAATTAGCTATAATACCACACCAAATCCAGAGCTCTATAAATTGCTAACCTATTGCTTTTACAAGCCTTTTGTTGGCCAACCATTCTGACCCCCACGGCTGAACAGCTGCCAAGCCCCTGGATCAATTAATAATGATAGTATGGCACAATAACTAGAGGAATTTCGTTGCTCTATCAATGCATCCGTATTTCCGTATAATATTTTCCAGCTATATTTCTCACACACATATTCGGTTTCTCTAACTCAACTACGTAATTAGTCGTAGTTTTCATGCTGAATGTGCTGAAAATTCCTGTGCGCTATTGAGGCTGGCATGTGGAACTCCCATAAGAATATCTTGAATTAGCAAACGAACATTCTGACGTAATTTAAATCCGAAAGTTATTTTATATCTTAGTAGAAAAGGTACATAAAATACAGCACAAGTCCAGAAGATTCACTTCGCAAAATCATTAATTCATTCAATCGACTTTAGTGAACTACTTACTACGACATAATAAGTAATTCAGGCCACATAACTAATTACCTTAGGTTAACCCTATTTACACGTTGCCCCTCTTTCTACTTTCGGGTTGTCTTCTTTTAATTAATAATTAATCTGAATATGTAATTACCAGTTATGTGCCTATTGCTCTACTTTTGTGAACAAATGATATTTCAAATAAACCTAGGCTCGGTGTTTACTTTTAGTAGTAAGTAGATCAGAAAACTATTTTATTTTCCAATATCTGCATACGTACTTTAACCTAAGAAGAAAGGTATACGGCATTATAAGTTAGTGTACATTGTCTATGAAACTAAATAATGGTGTCGATTCTGTTGTGCACAAACTAAACTTAATTTAAGCTATTGCTATCTTTTACTAAAAGACAGTGCGAGAAAAGGACGGCTATAGCTATGAATAGTGTTGGGCAATGATAATAATCCGGTTAAATATCATTTGGCTAATAATCGATTAAAAGCAGTTAGTAGCCATAAATAGCAATTATGGATGATAACCCCGCTGTTAATGTTATTTTAGTGATTCCCTTATGGTTTTCAGGCTTAGGACTGTCAGATTAGACTTCACTTTCATCATCTTTCTTTGTAGTAAATAAATGTGCAATTTAAAACTAATCTGGCCCATTTAAAAAATTTTAATCAGCTATTTACATTGATTTTTGAAAATTGGTATTTTTTTTTTTAATTCGTATTCGGTCATGTATTTGGGATATTTTTTTGGGAATTTTTATTTTCGTTTTTAGTTGTTTTTTTTTGTTTGTTGCTCAAAAATAATTTTCAGCCTAATTACTGCTAGAAACACATCCAGTGTTTTCTTCAAAATCTCCTAAGTTTGGTACATCGATTGGATGGGACGCTAATGGATCTATTTCTGGTGCATTAAGAAGTACAGGTTCATTACAGTCACAGGATATTTCATCGATTTCTGATGTTGGACAGAAAGGTTCCGAATCCATGTAGAAATCACTTTCCGTATCTACTCAACTCAAAGCATTTATTTAAATTAGACCATTACGGCACTTTTGAATGTCAAAATTACAAATAAAAAACAAAGCTACAGTCCCAGTCACAAGACATAATAACCTGAGAAAGTACTGTAGTTGCCCATTCCCTAGCGTAGATCTCTATGGAGAAGAACGGGCAAGAAACTCCATGGACACTCTTTTGAATCAAAATATTGTTACAAAATCTTGGTTACATCATTAATTTTGAAATTATACATATATGTGAGAACGATGTAGAAAGACGTGCACATTAAGAGCGTCCAGAGTAGAAAAAGACAACAATTTAACAACAAACGAATTAAAATGAAACCTGGCAGCCAAGAGATGACCAGTCCCAACTGACAGCGCCCGCTCACGAACATGACGCGCGCATCGGCGCCATTTAACTCAACCATATTGAAGGGAATTAAATGACCCGACAAACCCGCCACCATCAGCGAGACATTTGAGTGAGCATGACATTCTCTAAGCCACCAAGGCATATTCAAGTCAATGATAGATAACTAAATGTAAATGGTGGCTGAACAATACAAAGTACTCACACATGTGCTATGCAATTATATAATACTAAGAACTGGAATCTACACAATGCAAGTAGGTATATTTTTACAATCTTCTGCAGCTTCCACAATACATCAACATGGGAATCAATTCTTCTTCTTCTTTTTTGCGTGTCGATAGATTCAAATAATGCCCGACCAGTACAATCAATTAGTTTGCCCCTATGGTTGTGCAGCAGGACCAGCATTTAGCCAAGCATTTTTATCATCAATGTAATCCCCCAACTTATAATATGCTTGCCTACATAGTGTGCGTTTTATACAAGATTTAAATTTCATCTCGTTCTGTTGAAGAATGCGGGGAGGTATTTTATTGTAACATTTCAAACAGTACCCCATGAAAGATGAATCTACTTTAGCAAGCCTGAAACCTGGCTGAACTAGTTGGTCCCTATTTCTAGTGTTATAGTGGTGTCTGTCACCTCTTCTACTGAATAAATGCCGATTTTTCCTAACGCACATGAAGTTTTCATATATGTATTGACAAGGTACTGTCATGATATTAATTTCCTTCAACAGTTCTTTTAGAGAATCGCGTCTACGTAATTCATAAATGGCTCTGATGGCTCTTTTCTGCAGAATAAATATAGACTCGATGTTTGCAGTACGTCCCCATAGTAAAATACCGTATGACATAATACTATGAAAATAACTAAAATAGACTATTCGATATATATATAGGTAAGTTATTTTTCCTGCTCGTTCAGTAGTTAGTTTATTTCTTTTTTTTGTATGTACATCAGGTTGAGTACTTAAGGTCCTTTCCGTAACTGCTGACGTGTAAGGAGCTGATAAAATAGAAACTGTAATTTTATGAAGTTTAGTAGAACTGCAAATACCCTTCCACCAGCTAAAGGCGTCTGTTTCTTCGACTTGAGACCGATTCTTCCAAAACTTGTCTTTTGCTTTGTAATCGGCTTATTCTTTCATGACGTTTATTTTTAAATGTTTGCCCAGTTCTTATATATATATATTGCATTGCTTTTATATCTTCTTCTGGATCTTGTTCTATTCCATGTGAAGCAGGGTTGAGCAAATAAGCAGCTAAATATATTGGTTCAAAAGCCATTGCAGTCCGATTATCTTTTTCACATACAAAAAGTGAAAATAAATAAAAAGAATAACAATACATTGAATCACACTGCGTAGACGCACCCAATTTATGTTCACACCCACAGATTTTACAATAAAACAAAAAAAAGCATTTATTTTTTTAACAATACAATAATAGCAGGGTTATCATCAATTGCAAGGCTATTAATGGACACTTATGGATTATAATCGATAATAACTCAAAGCATCCGGCTATTAACCCAACACTAGCTATGAACTAAGTAAGAGACTTCAAACTAGTTTATGCCTTGCGCTTCACCGTGTTTTTAGTCGACATGTTTTTACGTGCACCCTTCATTTGTATAGAAATATTAGTTCCAACTAAATTTGACAGCTCTAAATTACGTCCGTCTCTTTCTCGTTTTAATAAAGAAAAAAAGATAGCTATAGCCTAAATTATGTTTAGTTGGTGCACAACAGAATCGACACCAATATCTCGTTTAGGTGGGGAATCTGGGAATAAATACGATGCAATATGCTTTTCTTTTTCTCATCGCGACGAACAGACGACGACGCGGGCCGGGAGTGAGTATCGAACTGACGTGCGACCAATGTATGTACTTTGTGCTGCATGCCCTTCTTGCGGCAGCCAATTGAATTGGTCCGAAGCGTCAACCTCGCTATATACATACCTGTAGCTTCATCATACCTTAAATGCGGAGTGCGCCTGGCCTGCTATTCTTCTTGGTAATCGTCGAAAAATTTCAACTTGGGTCTAGAATCATGTACCGAGTCCGTGATAACAGGTTGCCGGTCAACGTTCCTTACACCGTGAAGTATTTACATACACGGCGTAAGGAACATCAACCGGCAGCCGAAACAACATACATATTTAGTTGATATTCACAGGCATCGTATAATCTGAAATACAACCGTGTCCGGTGCAGCTTTCGTCGCGCTTTTTTCCAATGTGTCGCAACAGTCCAGATTAAAGGAGGCCACTAAGTAGAGGCGGGAGACACGCATATAGCCCACATAACACGTGACATGTCACAGGAACGAGGTGTACTTCAGATGGGGCGGCGGCACGGTGGTGGTGTGGCTGCAGAACGCGGCGGGGCACGCGCGCTGGGGGCCCACGGAGGAGCGCGTGGAGGCGCTGCTGGACGCGTGGCGGCCGCGCGCCAAGCTGCGCGAGCCCGCGCCCGCGCAGCCCTCGGCGCCGCCCGACCCCGAGCCCGCGCCGCCGCCGCCGCACGCCGACAAGCGCTAGCCGGATCTCTGTAAATATTGATCGTGTACATACATATACATACCTAGATATATTATTGTAAGGACGATACGTATGGTATCTTTTTATTTTTTAAATCTCTCATCTCTGTTGTATAGTTCGATAAAAGTTTATTATGTTTTGATTGTTTATTATATTTTCTGAAAAAAAAAGTGTTTTTTTACCTGTCGGCCTGAAGTATCGTTCAGTGCCCTAACCGCCATAACTACCCAATTACCCATTATTGTTTATGTTGTTGTTTCAAACTACAAATTGTACATCCAACTATGCTGCTACTTGGAGCGCGACCCAAAGAGAAAAAGAGTTGACAAAAATAAAAGCGATTACTATTGGTTAAAGAAACTTTTTTGCAAAATATAAAAGCGACATGACAAAAAAAAAATTGTGAAATATTACTTTGTCGGTTTTATTTTTTGTAAAAAAGTTTTTTATTTTTCAATTTTTATTTGGAATGCATCCTATCCTATACAAATATTTGCTATGCAAACTTAAATTTGAAGTAAGCCCAACAAAAGGCTTACTTCAAATTGAAGTTTGCATAGCAAATATTTGCTAAATCGTTAACTGCTGTAAATCGTTGAGGAATTCCGTCGACTGTCTATGGTCTCCATCATCAGACCTGTAATGGCACTTATAAGCCATAAGGGTGTAAAGTTCTCATCAATACAAATTAGTCAAGCCCAAACACCAGGTAATTGCTGTAAATCGTTGAGAAGTTCCCTCGACTGTCTTTCGGCTCCGTCATTAGATCGACATCAGATCTGCATTAAATAGTAGTGCTTTAAAATACTTAATGAAAAAAGTAACAAACGCACTAGTCACCAGTACGATTTTCGAAGGTTCCTTTAGATTTCTCTGGGATGCCAGACCCTGGTTTCCTTATCATGGTACCACCCTTGCGATATCTCCTTTCCAACAAAAAATAATCATCTAAATCAGTTTTTATGAACTGATTTTGATGATTATTTTTTGTTGGAAAGGACCATGGAAGGCCATTCTTCATATATTTACCTACCTACCTACGTTTAACCATTCTATCGATGAGGTAGGTAGTTACTTACTTACTTACCAATTTACAAGGTACAAATTGCGCCTAATTAGTTTTTAGTTAATTTTATAATATTATGTATTTAGGTAAAGGAATTTAACGATACACGGTAAAACAGTAGAACCTACCTACCTACCTTCTGTATATGTTAGGACTTACTGCACAGTGATGTTATTACATTTTATTATTGTTGATCTGTCATTTTTAGGGTCCCGTACCTCAAAAGGTAAAAAAGGAACCCTTATAAGATCACTTTCTTGTCCGTCAGTCTGTCAGCACCGACTTTCTCGGGAACGGGGGGACATAGCAAGTTGAAATGTATACCAGATACTGAGGTTTACAGTCCCTATTAGGTGTCAAAATCAAGGTCCTGAGTCAACATCAGAAATCTGCATTTATTCAGTAAAAGAGGTGACAGACACCACCTATAGTACTAGAATTAAGGACCAACTAGTTCAGCCAGGTTTCAGGCTTGCTAAAGTAGATTCATCTTTCATGGGGTACTATTTAAAATACCTCCCCACATTCTACAACTAATTTAAATCTTGTATAAAACGCACACTATGTAGGCAAGCATATTATAAGTAGGGGGATTACATTGATGATAATAATGCTTGGCTCAATGCTGGTCCTGCTCCACAACCATAGGGGAAAACTAGTTAAGAAAATTATTGTGGCAGCTGCAGAAGATTGTAAAAATATCCTTGCTTTGTATAGACTCCATCTCCTAGTATTGTATAATTGCATCACATGTGTGAGTACCATGTACTGTAAAGCATTTGCATTCTGTTATCTTTCTTTGACTTAAATATGCCTTTGTGGCTGAGAGAATGTCATGCTCACTCAAATGTCTCGCTGATGGTGGCGGGTGTGTCGGGTCATTTAGTTCCCTTCAATATGGTTGAGTTGAATGGCGCTGATACATGCGTCATGTTCGTGCACGGGTGCTGTCAGTTGGGACTGGTCATCTCTTAGCTGCCACGGTTCATTTTAATTACTTTATTTTTCAATTGTTGATTTAATCTTTTACTCTGGACGCTCTTAATGTGCACGTCTTTCTACATCGTTCTCACATATATGTATAATCTCAACATGAATGATGTAACCAAGATTAAAAAAATCAAAATCAAAATTTTGATTTAAAAGAGTGTCCATGGAGTTTCTTGCCCGTTCTTCTCCATAGAGATCTACGCTAGGGAATGGGCAACTACAGTACTTTCTCAAGTTATTATGTCTTGTGACTGCGACTCAATTACCTTAATTTTCAACTTTTTTTTTATTTTTCGTAATTTTCCCTTTACTTGCTGTAAGACCTTGCTTTTAACCAAAATTGACAGTTCTAGGTCAACCGGAAGTACCCTATAGGTTTTGGGTCGAAAACCTGTGGTAGTTCCCGTTGACCTAGAATCACCTTTGGGGAAAGCAATGTCTTACAGCACATGTAAAGGAAAAAATCTGAAAACCGTAAATATCGTTTAATGACAAAAAAAAGGCGATTTTACTATTACAAACTTATTATTTGCGGTTGGTGCAATAGCCGTTTCATGGGATCGAACAGCAAAGTTAAGTTTGTCTTTTAAAAAGTTTGTACGGAAGTCGGTGCGCGAGTCCGACTCGCTCTTGGCTAGTTTATTACAATAAAACTTAATTTTAAATAAGGCTACAACTATTTTACTTTAACTTATTCGGAACGCTAAGCATAACACTGAAAATAGTGAAGGTGTTTATCAGTTCTTATTTTTAATTTCAGATAAGCAAGCGACGTTGCATATTAGTCCATAAAAATATCTGTGATTATTTTTGAAGTTAATTTATATACTTACTTACCATAATTAAAATATCTGCAACATCATCTACATAGGTAGGTACCTACTCCATATTTGTTATTACCTACGCATTATTATTTTTCCAATGAATATTCCATTACAATACAAAATACATTTTACTTTACCACTATTACTACTGTAAGTTTTATAAGGTTAGTATACTGTATGGCGCGGCCGCTTTTGTGTGCGTTACCCCAGCCAGATGTTGTCGAAAATGGTCATTTGAATCTTATAGATAATTAGTTTTGCGGCTTCTGTAATTGTTGCGCACATTTTTAAATTTGTTGCGCTTATAGTTTTTTAATTATTTCACAAAAACCTTTCCTGCTGGGGTAACGTTACCCCAGCCAGACCTTTTTCTTTCTAATGGGAATATTTAAATAAATACTAGCTATAAAATTAGTTGTCTAGATGAAGTAAATGTTGTGCCTTATTTTGTATTTGTTCTTTCTTCGGTTGCGAAGTTATTCGAGATTTTGCTGGGGTAACGTTTTTGGTTTTGCTAGATCTTTGAAATGGTTAAGCGGATTCTTATCATATTTTGTACAAGACTTCTTAGGAATTAGTTTAAATTTGTTCTGCAATAAAAAAACCAAAATAATACATTGCTTAAAGGTTATTTCATTAAATAGAAAAACACTTCAATTAGTCCCAGCACTCTCACTAAGAAGTCTAAAGACTTACTTTAAATGTTATTTTAAAGCTTGTAACTGCCTTCAAATGTATGTGAAGTTTCATTAGTATCCTGTGAGTATTTAATAAGTTATGATGATATTCAGTTCTTCACGAGCACGGTCTTGATGCGCGCGGTGTTATTTGGCTACTGGATTGGATATATAACCTGAATGTTATGTCAATTATTAGTTTTTTAGTTCAGTTGTATATAGGTAAAATTTCAGCTCAGTACATTGGATAATTAATGAGATAATACGATGAAAGTCATTAGGAAGTGAATGACCGTGGTAACCCGACCAAGTTTAGGTGGTTACGAAAAAGCGAAAACGCAGAACATTATACTATCTTTTGAAATGTTTAGTATAATACACCTTACAATTTCGGTACAGACGCGTACACTGTTAAATACATAATAATATCTGTACTATGAAAACATTATTATTATCTTCCAGTTGCACAAACTTATCAAAAATCACCGATATAACATGTCGTTCGGTGGGACGCGGGAGGGGTGGGTTAAGGGGTAATACATTGTTTGCAATTGCATAACGCACTAAACATGCTCCATAATCACATAATTCATCTTGTAGAGTGCGCGTGCGCTTCGGCAGTTCCGTTTCCTGTTTTTGCAAATATTTATCGAGTGCGTGAGAGCTATTATATAATAATAAGTGTAGCGAATTATTGCTAATGTGGAGTGAATTCGAATGAATTCACGAACAAGGTAAGCTTGCATAATGTAACTACAGAAATAGTAGCAAAATTATTATTAATATGTACATGTTGTTAGGTATTTATCTAAAACTGTATTTTTTTTAAGGCTTAAATATTTGAATTTAGGAACTTACTTATTATTTTCTTACTTAGTTATTACCTGGACTGGAATTCTCAACAATGATAACGACATATTTATCCTTCGCTACATATAGTACCTATAAAACAAAGTCGCTTTCCGTTTGTCTGTTCCTGTTTGCTTAGATCTTTAAAACTACGCAACGGATTCTGAAGCAGTTTTTTTTAATAGATAGATTGATTCAAGTGGAAGGTTTTTGTGTATACATTGTCAACATATGACTGGAAACTTGATTAATGAAATTCATGACTTAGCGACCGATTTTTATCGTTATCAATGTCGGGAGTCGGGACTACCGCAACAGGTAGGTAGGTATTTATTTCCACAAACTCCTTGGACACGTAGACTTTAAGAAATCCATAATTACCTTGTTGCGACACGCGTTGATATAAACTCGCAAATAGATGACGATTCGAGTTTCAAATATGTAGAAAAACTACAATTGAAACCCCATTATGGATTTAGACAAAAAAAATGTACTCTTACTTTTTATTGTAGGCATAAACAGAATGGCAACATAGCAATAGCCGTGGGCCGCGATGATGGACGCGGTGATGGCGAAATAATACCTACGTATGAGTGTGGTGGCGACTATGGCTGCGTGGTGAAGTTGTAAAAAATATCGTTTGACGTCTCTACGTCTCTACGTACAGACGTAGAGACGTAGAGACGTCAAACGATATTTTTAATGTAACTACAGAAATAGTAGCAAAATTATTATTAATATGTACATGTTGTTAGGTACTTATCTAAAACTGTATTTTTTTTAAGGCTTAAATATTTGAATTTAGGAACTTACTTATTATTTTCTTTTTTTTCGTACTTAGTTATTACCTGGTCGTTTGACGTCTCTACGTCTCTACGTCTGTAACTCAGAAACTCTCAATCTACGGTGAGTACGTACTTATATCTAGCTAGGTATACCTATACTACTACGATTTGTGAAATGTGAAATGTGATATTTGAAATAAGACAACAAAACAGTAGGACTAACTGTGAGCATTTTACTACATTGTGATGTCATTTAATATTACCATTGATCTGTGATTTTAATTGATATAAGTAGGTATTAGTAGACATACGTAAGTTTAGTGTTAACTGAAAAAAACCATTGTATATTATTTATTGTCTGTGATCATTACACATTCCAATATGTGTATATTTAAATAAAAACTGTAACTGTGTACTGTGTATAATGAAATCTATAATTTAAATAAAAAATTATAGAAAATTTCAAAAAAGCAAAATTACTATCTGTAATTTTAATCTGTGATTGTTTTTAAGTATAAGTTTATTAATACTTTAAAAGTTCAATTGAAATGATTATTTTACCTGTCAATAAAAATTCTTTAATAATCATGTAGTTTTTTTTTAAACTTGTGTACCTACATGTCTGTACTAAATTTGTAACACTATCCTACATATTTTAGAAGGTACCATAATGTTCTGCGTTTTCGCTTTTTCGTAACCACCTAAACTTGGTCGGGTTACCACGGTCATTCACTTCCTAATGACTTTCATCGTATTATCTCATTAATTATCCAATGTACTGAGCTGAAATTTTACCTATATTCAACTGAACTAAAAAACTAATAATTGACATAATATTCAGGTTATATATCCAATCCAGTAGCCAAATAACACCGCGCGTATCAAGACCGTGCTCGTGAAGAACTGAATATCATCATAACTTGTTAAATACTTACAGGATACTAATGAAACTTCACATACATTTGAAGGCAGTTACAAGCTTTAAAATAACGTTTAAAGTAAGTCTTTAGACTTCTTATTGAGAGTGCTGGGACCAATTGAAGTGTTTTTCTATTTAATGAAATAACCTTTAAGCTATGCATTATTTTGGTTTTTTTATTGCAGAACAAATTTAAACTAATTTCTAAAAAGTCATGTACAAAATATGATAAGAATTCGCTTAACCATTTCAAAGATCTAGCAAAACCAAAAACGTTACCCCAGCAAAATCTCGAATAACTTCGCAACCGATGAAAGAACAAATACAAAATTAGGCACAACATTTACTTCAACTAGACAACTAATTTTAAAGCTAGTATTTGTTTAAATATTCCCATTAGAAAGAAAAAGGTCTGGCTGGGGTAACGTTACCCCAGCAGGAAATGTTTTTTTGAAATAATTAAAAAACTATAAGCGCAACAAATTTAAAAATGTGCGCAACAATTATAGAAGCCGTAAAACTAATTATCTATAAGATTCAAATGACCATTTTCGACAACATCTGGCTGGGGTAACGCACACGCCGCTTTTTCATAACATTCTAGATTTGGTCGGGTTACCACGCATGCATCATTTTTTTTCGATTATCTCGTTTATTAATTAGTACAAGTCTGAAATTTCACATGTATATAATTGAACTGTATTTCTAATTATTAATATGATTCCCACTACTTCAGTAAACTCGGTTAATCGGTCGTCAAATAACTTAGATGCGCGCCGTGGCCGGAAAATCATTATAACTTTTTAATTACGTATAGGATACTGTTACGAGCTGGGTATGGGATAAAATAATTACTACCGAAGAAACAACAAATAACTTTAATAATCACAAAACACTTAGAACTCAATCACAAATACACTACTGATCACTATTCGCTTAGATATCGCACTTCTATTTCACTTCGATTCGCTTCGTTGTGTAGCCAAAATCAGACTGCCTGCTCCCGCAAACACGTCGACTATTTATATGGCGACCGAACGTTCGAGAAAGAACCACGACTTCCTAGAATCCTCTAGACAATTCTATAGTGGGTCATTGTCATTCGAGAAACTTCCACAACATGTACCAAGGAAAGAAGTAGTAGGTACTTTATGCCCTCGGCGTACGGTCGAAATTACAATGACAATTCCCGATGTTCTTTTGTAGGTATTTGTACCTACATTATTCGAGACTCGTTCTACCTACCTACCTACTACTACCTACCTACTTGTAGGTACCTACTACCGTAATTGTAGGTACGTACGGGTACGACGTAACAATACCAGGGACCGAAAGCGGTTACGGTTAGAGGTTAAGATACCTCAAAAATATATCGGTACCGATTTAAAATAAAGGTTGAGCTATACCGATACCTGCAGTAAATAAAGGTTGGGCTATATCGTTATCTAACCTATACACGATTTCGGTACCGAAAAACATGCGAGACGCCGCCGCGGCGCGGGTCGATTCGTGGAAACGGAGCTCGTCGAAACACGTTAGATTTATAACCTATTTTGTACAATTTGTTTGGTTTACTGTTTTTACATAACTGTTAGTTTCTTGCAGACTGTGTGGCCGGGTAATGCGTTTTTATTTTGTCGACCGCGAATCGTTCAACGTAATAAATATTTTACCTATTTGTAAATATTAAAATGGGAAGAAAGCGAAGAAACGCAGTTTACCTTAATTTTCAACTTTTTTATTTTTCGTACTTACCTTGCTTTTAACCAAAATTGTCAATTCTAGGTCAACCGGAAGTACCGTTCCCGTGGCTAGGCCCACGGGAACGGTACTTCCGGTTGACCTAGAATTTTGAACCACGAAATTTGACAAAAAGCAAGGTCTTACAGCACATGTAAAGTAAAAAGTCTGATAACCGTAAATATGTAGTTTAATAACAAAAAAAAAAAGCCGATTTTACTATTACAAACTTATTATTTGCGGTTGCTGCAAGAGCCGTTTTTAGGGATCGAACAGCAAAGTTAAGTTTGTCCTTTAAAAAGTTTGTACGGAACCCTCGGTGCGCGAGTCTGACTCGCTCTTGGCCGGTTTTTTCCTTTTAAGGTAAGTAACCCTAAAAACGACCATGTGCAGGCATGCGCCGGCCATTGCCACAGAATAGATAATAGTACTAGCGTACAGAAGTTGCACTCCTTTGATCTTGAAGGAAGCCGACATTTTAAATACCTAAACTGGGCGCGCTCGATCTAAATTGTGCCTTGACGCCACGCGCTAGCGTATTTTATTCGGCGTCTCCCTGCATAATGATCAATCGGTAGGGTTGGCTCAAGTATTAAAAAATAAAATACAGGTAGCGGGCTCGCGGCACGTAACTCTAGCGCTGAACGAAACGTGGAGGGGATAGCTGCGCATGCTATACGACTGGAGAACCAATCGGCGCAACGCACGCCCAAAGACATTCTTATTTTTTACTTCTGCACAATAAAGGTCGTGTGCGTTACCCCAGCCAGATGTTGTCGAAAATGGTCATTTGAATCTTATAGATAATTAGTTTTACGGCTTCTATAATTGTTGCGCACATTTTTAAATTTGTTGCGCTTATAGTTTTTTAATTATTTCACAAAAACCTTTCCTGCTGGGGTAACGTTACCCCAGCCAGACCTTTTTCGTTCTAATGGGAATATTTAAATAAATACTAGCTATAAAATTAGTTGTCTAGTTGAAGTAAATGTTGTGCCTTATTTTGTATTTGTTCTTTCATCGGTTGCGAAGTTATTCGAGATTTTGCTGGGGTAACGTTTTTGGTTTTGCTAGATCTTTGAAATGGTTAAGCGGATTCTTATCATACTTTGTACATGATTTCTTAGGAATTCGTTTAAATTTGTTCTGCAATAAAAAAACCAAAATAATACATAGCTTAAAGGTTATTTCATTAAATAGACAAACACTTCAATTGGTCCCAACACTCTCAATAGGAAGTCTAAAGACTTACTTTAAACGTTATTTTAAAGTTTGTAACTGCCTTCAAATGTATGTGAAGTTTCATTAGTATCCTGTAAGTATTTAACAAGTTATGATGATATTCAGTTCTTCAAGAGCACGGTCTTGATGCGCGCGGTGTTATTTGGCCACTGGATTGGACATATAACCTTAATGTTACGTCAATTATTAGTTTTTTAGTTCAGTTGTATATAGGTAAAATTTCAGCTCAGTACATTGGATAATTAATGAGATAATACGATGAAAGTAATTAGGAATTGAATGACCGTGGTAACCCGACCAAGTTTAGGTGGTTACGAAAAAGCGAAAACGCAGATAATTATGGTACCTTCTAAAATATGTAGGATAGTGTTACAAATTTAGTACAGACATGTACACAAATTTTAAAAAAAACTACATGATTATTAAAGAATTTTTATTGACAGGTAAAATAATCATTTCAATTGAACTTTTTATGTATTAATAAACTTATACTTAAAAACAATCACAGATTAAAATTACAGATAGTAATTTTGCTTTTTTGAAATTTTCTATTATTTTTTATTTAAATATACACATATTGGAATGTGTAATGATCACAGACAATAAATAATATACAATGGTTTTTTTCAGTTAACACTAAACTTACGTATGTCTACTAATACCTACTTATATCAATTAAAATCACAGTACAATGGAAATATTAAATGACATCACAATGTAGTAAAATGCTCACAGTTAGCCCTACTGTTTTGTTGTCTCATTTCAAATATCACATTTCACATTTCACAAATCGTAGTAGTATAGGTATACCTAGCTAGATATAAGTACGTACTCACCGTAGATTGACAGTTTCTGAGTTACAGACGTAGAGACGTAGAGACGTCAAACGACCAGGTAATAACTAAGTACGAAAAAAAAGAAAATAATAAGTAAGTTCCTAAATTCAAATATTTAAGCCTTAAAAAAAATACAGTTTTAGATAAGTACCTAACAACATGTACATATTAATAATAATTTTGCTACTATTTCTGTAGTTACATTATGCAATCTTACCTTGTTCGTGAATTCATCAAGCAGCCCGCACCATAATTATGATCATCAATAGAAGCACTCCACATTAGCAGTAATTCGCCACACTTATTATTATATAATAGCTCTCACGCACTCGATAAATATTTGCAAAAACAGGAAACGGAACTGCCGAAGCGCACGCGCACTCTACAAGATGAATAATGTGATTATGGAGCATGTTTAGTGCGTTATGCAATTGCAAACAATGTTTTACCCCTTCACCCCACCCCTCCCGCGTCCCACCGAACGACATGTTATATCGGTGATTTTTGATAAGTTTGTGCAACTGGAAGATAATAATAATGTTTTCATAGTACAGATATTATTATGTATTTAACAGTGTACGCGTCTGTACCGAAATTGTAAGGTGTATTATACTAAACATTTCAAAAGATAGTATAATGTTCTGCGTTTTCGCTTTTTCGTAACCACCTAAACTTGGTCGGGTTACCACGGTCATTCACTTCCTAATGACTTTAATCGTATTATCTCATTAATTATCCAATGTACTACGCTGAAATTTTACTGTTATACAACTGAACTAAAAAACTAATAATTGACATAACATTCAGTTCATATATCCAATCCAGTGGCCAAATAACACCGCGCACATCAAGACCGTGCTCGTGAAGAACTGAATATCATCATAACTTGTTAAATACTTACAGGATACTAATGAAACTTCACATACATTTGAAGGCAGTTACAAACTTTAAAATAACGTTTAAAGTAAGTCTTTAGACTTCTCAGTGAGAGTGCTAGGACTAATTGAAGTGTTTTTCTATTTAATGAAATAACCTTTAAGCTATGTATTATTTTGGTTTTTTTATTGCAGAACAAATTTAAACTAATTCCTAAGAAGTTTTGTACAAAATATGATAAGAATCCGCTTAACCATTTCAAAGATCTAGCAAAACCAAAAACGTTACCCCAGCAAAATCTCGAATAACTTCGCAACCGAAGAATGAACAAATACAAAATAAGGCACAACATTTACTTCATCTAGACAACTAATTTTATAGCTAGTATTTATTTAAATATTCCCATTAGAACGAAAAAGGTCTGGCTGGGGTAACGTTACCCCAGCAGGAAATGTTTTTGTGAAATCATTAAAAAACTATAAGCGCAACAAATTTAAAAATGTGCGCAACAATTACAGAAGCCGCAAAACTAATTATCTATAAGATTCAAATTACCATTTTCGACAACATCTGGCTGGGGTAACGCACACATAAAGGTCAGCGCTAGAGTTTCGTGCTGCGAGCTGTACTACCAACATTTTTGTATTTTAATTTATTATTATTTAAATATTAAAATATATATATTTAATTTATTGTTTTATTCTATTAAAATGTCTCATATATTTCTTGCCTTCCCTTAAATAACGATTACCTACTTATTAAATTGAATAGCAGCATAAATGCGAAATTTAAAAAATATTTTTAAAATAAACTCTGATGGGTAGCATGGACATGGAGCAGTGAAATTAATATAAAAAGACAATTTTTCTACATTTATTAACAGCAACAGTTTATCTGGCTTGTCATTTTCACTAATGATGAATTATGATCAATAAATCAGTCAGTTAACAAACACGAAGTACGAGTAGGTACGCGACGCAAGCGACTAGTCGAAAGAGCGCGAAAAATTAACGCGGCATACGTACGCACGGCTGGAGCGCGACAGCCACACCGAGCTTGCATATATTCAATATACGCGATACGGTAGGTAATTATCTCATGCCTACACACGGAGTGAAAGGTTATGTTACCCCAGCAGGAAAGTGTCTCCTAGAGTTATATGAGTGGAACGTTTAATTAGTGCCTTATCTGCTGTAAATGTGCCCCCACATAAAAAATGTGTGCCCTTGTTGTTTTGGAAAAAAACGGAAAAAACGATTCCTGCTGGGGTAACGTTTTTCCAGTAGGATAATTCTAAACGAATGATCGGAGAGAGAAACATTGTGCATGGCCTTGTTATGTTAGTGCCAAAATGTGCCCCCAAAAATAAAATGTGTGTCCTTTCAGGTTTTCGAGATATTGCATTTCCTGCTGGAGTAACGTTTTGCAAAATCGTATATCTCTAAAACCATTGCATGTGCCCCTGTAGAATAAACATACATGAGTAGCTCTTAATGTGTGCGCACCAGTGCCCCAATTAAATTTAAGAAAATATTTATAAATTCCAAGTTATCGCGGTTTTATGAAAACTCGAAAAAACATCGCGGCGCCCAAATGAGACAAGCTATAAGCTCGCTGAAAACTGTATTTGGTCTATCTTGACGCTAATAATAACCATACAAAGTTTCAAAACTGTCCATGCATGCGTTTTTTAATTTTCTTGATAAAAGTCAAAAAGATGGTGACATAACTTTGACGGCAAAATACAAGGAACCAGCTCAATCCCAGATGTGTAAGTGTAAACCAATAAAGTGTGCCTTTAGTCAAAAATATATGGTGAAAATATTTAGCTTGGAATGTTTCGAATTAAGTAAATATAAACAAAAAACAAAACATGTAAACAACGGCTGGTTATCCGACCAAATTCGAATGACTACTAAAAAGCGACGGATTCATACATATAGATGACCTTCTTTACTTTACTCACTAACCGATTCACACGTTTTGTGCCTGAGTACACTGAAGTAGAAAAGTAATATGTAATAAAATAAAGTTGTTATTGGATTATATTCTACTAGCTGTTTCTGTGACTTTGCACATGATTAAGTATATTATAAATAGTAGCCTAAGTGCTATTCCAAGGTAAGCTATTTTCTTCATTGAAAATTTCATTAAAATACATCCAGTAATTTATGTTTGAACGAAAGACATACATCCAAATATTTGCCAGGTCTTTGACCCAAAATATGATTGGGAGATGTTTTAAAAAAAATATAGTTCATGAAATGTATGATGAATACCTGCTACGAAAAAGAGGTAGCTCTTTTTTGTATATAAATAAAAACCCAATTAACACAACAGTAAAAAAAGACAAGTACGTATGTATTTGTCCTTCTAATTACATATTTATTGATAAGCCGTAGGTGAGATAAATAAACATTAAGTTTTTCATCATTAATAGAAGATTCTCCTTTTCCACCTCCCCACCGCTGCATATGTCTGGCTGGCCGCGCTACATCCGCTGACGTCGTGTCGCAAGGAGTCGCTTTGTCTAGCTTGGAGAAAGTGAGACAGCTAGTACGCATATGGTATTAGTGGGACAGAGACAGATACCTACCTAGACGTCGCTCTATATGAATAAAGTGTTTTTGATTATGAAGTGCGTTTGGATTATTACTTGGTATTGGTAAACAGTTGCAGTTATGACGCCAAGAACACTTTTTTTTTAAGTCGGTTGAAAGTGGCGATGGCATAATAATTAAGCATTTTATAACAATGATGTGGTTGTAGGGGGTGGTGAATTTTGTAAAAAAAAATTACAATGATGGCGCGATCTGCGATGGTAAGTATTTAATGGCATTGTTTTGACTTATTTTAAAAGTACTTAGGTACACTTATCTAGTACTTGGATTTTTTTCATTGCTTTATTTATTTTAAAACAAAATGTTCCCAATCATGTTTTGTTTTCATCTGAAAGGATATACATACTTTTAAATTTAAATCGATTTAGTCATTTGTTTTTTTTTTGTTTAATACGTATTTTCTCTTCTTGTGCTACGTTGATGACATATGATCCCATAATAACTTCTAGTTACAATGTAAAAAAATAATTCATGACAAGAATCACAAGACTTCTAATCAAGACTCGACCACAATCCGTCAACATGTCACAGGGCTGTATCTTTTTAGCCAAAATAGCTAAATACTTGATTTGATTTTAACAGAATGTTCTATGGCAGCTATAACAACAATAAAATAAACCAAGCAGTGAGGGCTGGCATTTTGCCTATTGGCAAGTTGCAAAACTTCCCATTGTTAATCTAAATGATGTAAGTAATAATTTTGTTGATCTTTATAATATATGTATCTAAAAAAGTTCTGGACCGATCAGGCTGAATATATCTGTTTATAATCTAAGTTTTATCACAACTGTATAAATTTCAACTTAATTGCTCGAGTACCTACCTACTTCTGGAGAAAAATGAGCACAAAATGTTGTATCCACACTTCCATTCTATAAAATAGTGTAAATAGATTTAGGAAACTGAAACGTTTATAGGTAGGAAATTTGATCTGTGATTTGATTCTATAATAACTTTAAGAATGAATAACCTTAAAATTAATTGTTTTTCAAAATTTTCTTGCAAAAATTAAATAAGATTATAGTTACAATGATTTACTGAATCCGTGGTAGGACTGGTAGGCGTTTTCGCGTTGTTGTTTTATTTTTATTTTATAACTTCAATGACGAGAATAAAAATGATAATTTCCACATCAACAAGCTGTTTCATTTAATATGGTCACAAGGTGCATTTAATAAATTTTTTAATTAGCTCCCAAAACTTTTGAACGCGACTATACGGACAACAGCTTTGGTATAATACGTCAAATAAAGAAGGTCATCGATATGTACGAATCCGTCGCTTTTTAGTAGTCATTTGAATTTGGTCGGATAACCAGCCGTTGTTTACATGTTTTGTTTTTTGTTTATATTTACTAAATGCAATACATTCCAAGCTAAATATTTTCACCATATATTTTTGAATTAAGGCACACTTTATTGGTTTACACCTACACATCTGGGATTAAGCTGGTTCCTTGTATTTTGCCGTCAAAGTTATGTCACCATCGTTTTAACTTTTATCAAGATAATTCAAAAACGCATGCATGGACAGTTTTGAAACTTTGTATGGTTATTATTAGCGTCAAGATGGACCAAATACAGTTTTCAGCGAGCTTATAGCTTGTCTCATTTGGGCGCTGCGATGTTTTTTCGAGTTTTCATAAAACCGCGATAACTTGGAAATTATAAATATTTCCTTAAATTTAATTGGGGCAGTGGTGCGCACACATTAAGAGCTACTCATGTATGTTTATTCTACAGGGGCACATGCAATGGTTTTAGAGATATACGATTCTGCAAAACGTTACTCCAGCAGGAAATGCAATATCTCGAAAACCTGAAGGGGCACACGTTTTATTTTTGGGGGCACATTTTGGCACTAACATAACAAGGCCATGCACAATGTTTCTCTCTCCGATCATTCGTTTAGAATTTTCCTGCTGGAAAAACGTTACCCCAGCAGGAATCGTTTTTTCCGTTTTTTTCCAAAACGATAGGGGGCACACATTTTTTATGTGGGGGCACATTTACAGCAGATAAGGCACTAATTAAACGTTCCACTCATATAACTCTAGGAGACACTTTCCTGCTGGGGTAACGTACACGAGTGAAAGAGCCCTGCCATTGCTCAGCCATTCGGAATGGTCACGAATGGCGCATTCCTCGAGTAGCGGTAGCTACTTACACATTCATTTTAAAAACGTAGGTACCTAATAATGTGTTTTTTACTCGTGTGTTTCCTCGAGTGATAAAGAAAACAATACAATTCGAAAATTGAATTTGTTTATATTACTGTATGTAGGTACTTAGTACCTACTTATTTCAAACTTTACAAATACTTAGGTACCGTTTCCTGCCATTTCACAATATTTGTTGATCTTCTTGTTACACCCACCAATCACCAATCACTGCTGCCTTATCCTTCCGATTGGAAATAAAAACTAAAACTGAGTCATAATAGCATTCAAGGCCTCTCAAAGTAAAGGACACAGTGGCTAGGCGGTGCGTCAAAGAAAACCGTTACTTATTAAGGTTTAGGTACTGCTACCGAAACATTTGTGAAGGTTATAGTACTTTTACCGAAATATACCGGTATGCATTTCCATCCTCAAAATTCCGTTACTGAAAAAAAAAAACGGTATCGAAAGATTTCGGTTACTCATAAATAACGGTATGACGTCATACTGAAATTTAATGGTACCTTAATTTTTGGGTAATTCAGTCCCTGAACAATACTCATGAAACTTCAGTACCATTTATAGACAGTAACTAAGTTTAGTCTTTGGAGCGCTTATTGGAAGTGCTAGGACCTATTATAGCATATTTTCTATTTACTAAAATAATTTCAAAAAGGGTGCATTAAAGTGGATTCGTTTTTAATTATTTAGATAAGATTTATTTTAAAAATATCCCATTTTTAACAAACTATCGAAGTGTTTTTATCAAATAATTAAAAAACTATTAGCTTACCAAATTTAAAAATGTGCTTACCAATTACAGAAGCTGTATGTCTAATTATCTATTGCACTTAGATGACGATTTTCGACAATATCTGGCTGGGCCCGCTGGGGTAACTCACACAGATTAATCTGCTTAATGCTGCTTTGAAAATTTACACAGCATGATTTGCGTGCATTATATATTAGCAGTTCAACATCTTGGTCGATAGATGGTGTTGTTCATTTCACTCCATTTTCTGAATCGCGGTGTTAAGATTTTCCATGAAAGAATGACTTTGGTTTTCTACCGACGAAACAAAAAGGAGGATGTACTCAATTCGACGCGTATATTTTTTTATGTATGACCACACATAACTTTTTACAGAGAAGTCCGATATGCATCCAGGTCCTTTTTTTGTGAAAATCGTAGGTATATCTCATTGTTGATCGCATTCCCATTTAAAATTGAAAAATCATGTTTGGGCTAATTTCCTGCACCTTTGATGAGAACTTTCGACCTAGCTGGAGTATGACTGTTGAAGACGTAAGGCTGTCGAGGCAAGCCCTTATTTAGAAAACATATGTAGATTGTTTTAGCGATTAATACAAATATATCGAAGAAATTAAATTGTTACCCACTTGAATCTATGCTGATATTTTAGAGCTCAAGAGTTTGGTTGGTTGAACACGCTAATTACAGGAACTAAGTAATGGTTCGAATGAAAAAAAAACTTGTAGTGTTGGATAGTCCATTTATCGAGGAAGGCTATCACTCTACAACTAAAAGGAGCGGAGCATCAATGATAAATGTTGCAAAAACAGAAAAAAGATTATTTCTTTTGAGAGCTTCCGTTGCGAGCGCTGCCTATACGGTTAAAGTTACGCAACAATTATGTATGAGGGAATTGTTCCTCTTAAAACGTTCTAAAAAAAATCCGCGAATGTCTATCTTTTAAGGTTGAGTTACAGTCTCTAACCCTCTCTCTCTCTCATGTGACGCAGACGAAGTTGCGCGGATCAGCTAGTTGCATAATATACAGGGTGTAGCGTAATTAATAAATAACCCTGTACCGGCAGGTGGGGGACCCCAAGAACTATACTATAAAAAATGTCAAACCCCGGAGTGGATGGGCAAATTTTCGTTTTTACATTTTTTCTTGAAAAATTGCTACCTTTAGTCACTTCCTTGGCCACTGTGCTCACAAACGAAAGAATTTTCACAATCTGATTTCTGCATAATATTTCTAAATAAACGTGCTAATTTGCACGGCTTTGCACGTCTGATCAAACGGTGCAGAGCGTGTACCGCAGCAGGTGCCCATTTCGAGCATTTTGTGTAATTTATTTCAGTGTTTTTGCTATTAAAACAAATATTTTGTTTTTCTTACTCTTAATCCTATAACGACATTGAGATCATATTACAAGTTGTGCATTGATTAACGACTATTTGGTTGAATTGCAAAAATATTAAAATAGCTTCTCAGTGTAATAGCAAAAACTTTGAATCTAAAAAAGATATGAATATTGCGTTTTCGGCTGTATTTTCATAGGCTTAATAAAAAATCGCACCAAGATTTAATAAAAATAATAGAAATAATTCGAAGACTGGTTTGTGCAACGAAGACTGTTTGAACCCAGGACATAAAACAGTTCCATCGTCGCAGAACACAAAACGGTTCGTCGTCGCAACGCCCACCACTAAAAAATATGTAATGTGGAAAATCAGAAGAATTATAAGAAAACCATTTTTTTTAATTTATCTTTATTTTATAAATACCAACGTCCAGTGCACCTCAAAAATAAAAATATGAAGCAAAAATAATCGTCTCGTGGAACGATTCGAAACTAAAACATATGAGTTCCGAGTTTATTTAGGAATTAAGAAAATTCATCAACAGGATTACATGTTAGTATTTTTTTAAAGCTAAATTAAATCACGATACTATGCCTAAGATTGAATGTACCTACATTGTTTTAGTGCTTATTCTCGGGCCATCACGACCGTCTCAGCCGCCAAGATGTAGATGTAGCGAGTTGCAAAAAAAAAACTGCGGTCGCGAATTTCCAAACATGAAAACATATGTGTTTTTGGAAAAACAACCTTGATACGCATACATAGCGTTGCAAATTCATAAAACTTCAAATATTAATAACTATTTCAATAGTACTAGTCATTCGGCAATAACATCAATTAAAAACGAGTATTTGAATAGACCTATGATATTTGTATCACTTAGGTACTCCTATTTTGGCGACACTTATCGCTAGTCGTAGTCAGTAAAACATATAATTATCATATTCTATAAGTTATAGTTAATAATATTATGTGCAAATGGTAGGCGAATACCCGAAGTGCAGAATAATGTTTTTAAAATAATAATAAACAAACTGTTATGTTAAAACCCCACTTTCTATTTTACATTCTTAGAATAGGTTTCTACACAATTAAATGTAGATTGGTAAGAGGGCAAAAAGTAATATTACTAACACATATAATATACCTATTGAAATAAAAATAGTACATGTAACTACTATTTCTAAAAACGTGTCAAAATACAAAAGTCGGAGAGCTCAAACGAATTATTGGTTGTTGTTGTTATAATTAACTTTCCTAAAGTAAGGTCAACGTTGAGAGCTTAATGATTAAGATACGATTAGTTACTCCAACGAATCTGAGAGATTAGGTATATCTACGACGCACACCAAAACAAGAATAATAGAAAAGATAATAATAAAAATATCACTGTCTGCGGAAAAGGCGTGTCCGACTATCCGAAAAACAGCATCGCTATAGCAGTAATTGTAGGGCAATGCACGTTAGAATAAGCGCCGCATCACGTTAATATGAAGAAACATAAAAAAACTGGAATTAGTATTGTATAAGGAAATTCTCAAAGATTGAGAATTTAAAAATTGCTTTCGTTTATGTCACATGCCTACATTGGCGTAGCGTGGGTTTTTTAGCCCAACCGAACGTAAAATTCGCCACAATCGCCACCCTTTATCTATACAAATAAATAAAATAACAGCTTTTACTGATTATAACAAATAAAACAATTTTTTTTTTAAATTTTTGATTCTGTTTGTTCTGGCTAATCTCCGAAACAACTAGACCGGTTTTGACTGGCAGATAGATGTTGTTTTAAGGAGTAACTAAGGCTATTCATATTTTAGAAAAAGGGATTAGGGTTCCGCGGAAAAATGGGGAAGGAAACTGTGGAACTAATGTCGCTATCATAGCTGGTTCCCAACATCGTCCTTGGTTGAAAATGCGGTAATGTCATTTTATGTTTCAAAATAGCTTGACTTCATTGGTCAGATTGAGACGTATAGTCGCGCCATCTACAATAAGCTTTTAACGGTCTTCCCCATTGTAAAAAAACCCGAATTAAAGAGGGAAGTAATATTTTTATAATAATTTCACGCGGGCAACAGCTAGTTCGGGAATAAATAAAACGCTCTCTTTTTTGTCGAAGGGCGGACTTACATTTTACAAAAATTATTCAAGGTACAACACCGAGCCCGAAAATTTTAGCACTTCGGATAGGATGGGTTCTTTTATTCCATTTAAATTAATGGTTTTTAGGGTTCATAGGTACCTCAAAAGGGGAAAGAACTGGACCACTTAGTTGTCAGTTAATCTAATTACCTTTTTTCAGGGGTAAGGGAACATGTATCTGAAACTAACATCATATCAGTCTGATGAAAAAATCGAGCTCATAAATCAACCGATTACTTACATATTTTTGCAGCATAAAAATATTTGGATATTAAAAACTGACATTTGCCTGTAGTATCAACCATGGTGTCGAACGTATAAAAGGACTTTTTTTAACTGCAATGGGTATTTTATCCTGCAATCCAGAATGGGAAATTCACAGCTTTGAAACCTTCAGTTTGCGAGTCCTACTCTCACTTGTCCGGTTTATTTTTGCTGGCTACTATTCATAGACTTTCCACAACTTAAGTACACAGTATTCCCTAAACTGTCAATAATTGGGTACTTTACGCTACAAACAGCAACCAAACGCATTAAAAAAAACTTTTTCTCGGACTTTTATTTTCAATATTTGACACGTCAAGTTAATAAAACAAGTGATTAAAGACATTGTAGTCGACTGTCCCACCGCCAACGAGGAAGCGACTATTCTCTAAGACGCGTACAAAGGATGAAAGTCCCGTGTCAGTAAAGGTGTACTTAATGGGGGCTATCGCGCATGAATTCGCCGCTAGAGGCGTTCGTGTAGAGTAAGGTCTTCCGAAATGTCAGATGTCATAGTGTTTGCGCGTTGCGTGCTGTTTTGTCACGTATTTATACTAATACTCACGATTGTGTTCTAGACTGAGCCATTCCTGATTAATTATGACTTGAAGATTTTAAGTAGCAGCTTAGGATCTTATTTGTTAGTACTTGGAGGTAGAATGATTTTTAAATGTTTCATGCTTGCTAATTTTAGGAAGAATGTTGTAAATATGTTTCTAAAGCTTACACTATGTTGTTAAACGTAATAAAATGAACTTTTATAAGAAGTTATTGGTACTATAGAGAATTATTGACAGGACCTTTCTCGATAGTGCGCCATCTGGTGAGCTCAAAAACGATAGCCCTCATTATATTGCTATGTTTGATCACTGACTGCGCAGTGCCGGGGCGCTTGGCGGCCAAACTATCGCAGAACACACACATACCAGCCTGCTTAGCATGGCCACCGTAGAAACGAAAGAGAATCGACAAATCTTTTGTTCATCTGTGGTGGTCATGCTACGCGGGCAGCAAGTGACTGGGTGTGAATTATCACCCGTCGCACTTGCTCATAGTCCAGCGACTCTCCGAACTAGGCATACACTCGCAGCTCGTTAACTCGTTCTTAAGTCGATAGGTCCATTTTTAATCGTCGTCAGTGGGACATGTGCAATATCAGATTTACTGTGTAAGAGGATTTTAAATTGTTTTTTTACCCGTTTTCACTAAAACAAGACGACATCTATATGTAATGCGTAAACATTAAGCAAATACTTAGCGCAAAAAAACCTTCAACAATTGAAGTCTCTTAGACTTCAATGACGATATTTCGCCAATACGTAATATTTGATTTGGTTTTGAACTACTGAGAAACGAATAGTGAAACGTGATTTGTTGCTTAGAGATCTGCTTACGGTAAACATTACGTAATAGTGGATCCACACAGCCCAGCGTCTTGATCACAAGCAAAGCCGCAAGTACGGCTGTGAATCGATATTCTGTTAGACTTCCGGCTTCGCCGGCAAAATGGCCGCCGGCTTTGTTGCGATTTTTACACGCAAAACCGGCGGCCAGGCCGCCGCCGCATGGCGCCTTTGCCTATATGAATCCACCATTAGGCGTTTTTGACCTAGAAATTAGTGAGAACGGGAATTAGTGTCTTACAGTTACGATATAATTAGATTAGTTTGTTTCTTCATTTAGTTGTATTCGTCATCTTCATCCATAGCAAAATCGACGCCTGAGTCGACAGCACACACAGGACTGAAAAAGAGATTGGAAACAAATTGAGTATTGATTAAACCAATTTTATTCAATGAGTTAATATAAATTACTTAGGTACATACCTCATTGCCCTACATGTGAAAAAGACAATCCGTTTCAACCTTCTGTTGTAAAAGAAATAGTTGAATGCCCACAGACAGCCTGGCTCTCCAAAAGGGTCACTGGCAAGATCCGGGTTGTAGCTATATATGCGACACTCTGGCAATACCACCTCCTCATCAACGGCAGTCCACAGCGTTGGCCGCAGCTGACGCCAGCGCACGCCACCTACTGCCGACAAAGCCGCATCTACTGCACTTTGTACCCAACTGAGTGATGGTTCAGCACTGAATTCGCTGCTCTGTAATTCAACAAATTCATAGGTACAAGTTATTATGCTTTCTAGAATATGGATAGAGCTAGCTACATGGTCCGATAGGGGTTCACATTGGTTTGTGAGTATACGTGACAGATCTCACAACACATTACCACACCCAATCAGAATGACAATGCAGTTACCTGAACTCAGACAAGCGGAAAGTACTTTCATACAACCACAAGCCCAAAAGCTTGGCCTCTAGGCATACCACTAGCACAATAATGAAGCACACAATGCTACAAAACATTACTATAATTGTTATTTTATTAACTACTAGCGGCCCCTCCCGGCTTCGCACGGGTGCCTATGTTACTCAGGGATAATGTAGCATTCTAATGGTGAAAGAATTTTTGGGAATCGGTCCAGTAGTTTTTGAGTTTATTCATTACAAACATACAAATCTTTCCTCTATAAAATATTATTATAGTACAGATTTTTTTTCTGAAATCAATTAAAATTGCACATGCACAAAGTAGGTATTATTTTATTTAAGTGGAAATTACATCAACTAATGGAAAATCAACTAATGGATTGAGTAAAATTTGTTTTCTCTGTTATTATGAATATCTGGATGACCGAGCTTAGCTCGGTTTTTTCTTTTTGTAAACAACATTTGTCTAAAAATGAAACCTAGCTAGATCGATTTATCGCCCCCGAGACCCCCTTCATACAAAATTTCATGAAAATCGTTGGAGCCGTTTTCGAGATTCAGATTATATATATACCTATACAAGAATTGCTCGTACATATTATTAGATAATATTGGTGTCGATTCTGTTGTGCACACACTAAACTTAATTTAGGCTATTGCTATCTTTTTCTCTCCAATAAAGCGAGAAAGAGACGGACGTAATTTAGAGCTGTAAAATTTAGTTGGAACTAATATATCCTTACAAATGAAGGGTGCACGTAAAAACATTGTCGACACGGTGAAGCGCAAGGCATAAACTAGTTTGACATCTCAAACATAATTCATAGCTATATCCGTCGTTTTCTCGCACTGCCTTTTAATAAAAGATAGCAATAGCCTAAATTAAGTTTGGTTTGTGCACAACAGAATCGACACCTATTAGCACGGTAATATTATAATACAGTAGTGTAACTCGGCCGCATGATAGAAATAAATGCCTACAGCCGCGCGGTACGTAAACATGCGTTAGGGCTGCCAGTCTCCAGCATTTTAATTACATTTGCCTACTTTTTGTTTCTATTTAGTTTTGTGATTGTAAATATCCTTTTTATGTAAATAAATGAAATACTTTGTATATTGAATAGGAAGTGTTCAATAAAAATGCGTGTTGTTTTTTGATTGGTAGATTTAATTAAAAAACATGTTACGCTATTCGCTTTATTTATTAATCCAAACACCTTTTTTTCGTGAGATAAAAGGAAATACTTAGCCATTAAAAAGACACACATTATGTACCTACCTACTAGTAAGTAAAATTATTTTATAGTCTTACCTTTCAGAGTTTCCAGGTAATTTAAAAAAAACTTATGTCTGGATGCGTTATTGACGAATTCATACAACCAAAAACAGCACAATATTTCCTACGTCACCTTAACTGATTTTAGAAAATAAATCGCGCGGTTATTGTTAAAAAAACAACACACCGTCCGTTCGACACTGCAGTTCAGCCATGACTGTCTGCGCCCCGAGCGCACCCCGAGATCGAGGCGCGTAGGTATAGCTCGCGTTTCGTCCGTTTGTATGAAGTTGGAGTACTGTATTATTATATTACCGTGTCATTAGCGACTATACTAATAGTTATTGTTACCCTGTTGTTCATTGCAGTTGTAAAACAAATAAATAAATTAAACTTTATTTTCAGACTACAGTAGGTTTGTTAGTATTTTAGTGTTAGTAACAATGGTGCTTAAGTAATTAGGTTAGTATTTTTAGTGTTTACAACTTAATCTTTTAGTTAGACCTATGACTGTCCGCACCCAGTGTCTCTGGAAGGGGCAGTCCGGTCTAGCAGCAATCATCTTCAAAATGCTGTTGTCACTACCATGCAGGCGCTGCAGTAAGGAAGCCGCTTTCTATCGCATGATAGCGTGGTAGCCATCTGTGCGAGCCTCCACGAACATTCCCGACACGCCTATTTGTAGGCTCGTGACGTATATGACACCTAGAGGCCGTTCGTGTAGAACGATTGACAGAATGCCATAAAGAGGGTTACTTTGACGTCTGTGGTACAACGAGCGAACCTGCGGGCAAGCATATTGCTCCTTACAGACCACGCCCTGCGCTCCCTCTCAATACCTCTGCCGTCCCTTAGGTCGCTCGCTCGCACTTGCCGACAGTACTGTCTATGTTTTTGTCGCATATTTAAAATACTTAATACTGAGCCCATCGTGAGAAGGATATTTTCCATACTGCATTTTATTTATTATTTTAGCCACTCTTCGCAGGTATTTTTAAATTCTTCGTCGTCATAACTAGCTCACTATCGCTCGCCTCAGCAGACGAGGGACCTAAGGGCGACCTCGCAGGCAGTAAAGTGTTCCCTAAAACCCTCAGCAACGCTCTTGTGGTCAACAGAACCACCATGCGCCAACACTCATCGGGAAGCTGGGCCTAACATTAATTTTGTTAGTGTTTTTCCAAAAGTTCTTAAAATCATTAGAAGAGTGGTTGGATGCAATGATGTCTATTTTAAATTGCTCCTGACTCGCTTGACACCATCGTAATTTAGCTATAAAATGTTTCCTTGCCTCCGACATTTCCTCAAAGATTCGACCATTCGCTGGTCGCCCAGCTAAATTCCACAACTGCAATTTAAGTTGTGCTCAGTTTATTGTAATAACTGTGAATTTACCAGAGTTAACAGATTTTCCAAAGTATAAATAATTTTTATTTGGTCTGGTTTTCTTAGCATTTTGCACTCTTGGTGTAAACCAACTAAACTTTTGTGCCATATTCAAAAATACTCAGGCTCTGCACATAGGTTCAGTTCAAACATGTGCAGCAAAATTTTCGTTTAAATCTTTCACATTTGTACATAAAATTAAGCTTAGATATATAGTTTCTACACTTACCTTTGCCATTGAAAAATCATAATCTGGAAAAGCAGCATTCAGTGTAGCGATCAAGTAAAACAAAGTTTTACGAGATATGGTATCACAAAGCACTCCATCTTCATCACCAGACAAACTTCGGCTGTAGAATTAAAATAAGAAATTAAAATTATGTCCACATTAACACTGATAGTTTAGTACAAAAAACAAACAATAGTTATACCTGTAAATAACACTCTCTGGTGGAGACAAAGCTTCGAGTGTTGTTTCTCCGAGAGCTGTGAATCTCTTATAGAAAGACTTCTCAGCCCCGGCCATTTTGCAGCTGTAGCTTTCAACTCGACCCTGTACGGCACTATCTCCATTCAAGATCGAGAGAGCTCTGCTCAATGCCTCTAAGCGGCCACTTTCTAGAAGTTTCATTTTCTCTAATATTGTTTGTCTCTCAGTTTACCCACTAAAATTACTTGTGGTAAGCGGTGCTTGTATTATAGTGCAGCACGGAACACTATTTCTGTACATAGCAGAGGGGTGTATGAATATTCCTTTTCTCTTTGAGTGTAGCAAGTTTACACTCGGAATCAGTTTCGTCTTCTGTTCTTCTTCCGCGCTGATGGAATGCGGGAACATCACAAATAAGAAGAAAAAATAGATTTAACAAATTGCTGAACGGTAGCAAATTATTTATAGCTTGTTTTGGCCACAACGAGATCGCGTCACTTCACTTGTAGTCCCACAATAGTGTACACTAAAACACCAAAGCAAATTACAATTACAGATCAATATCCATAGAAGACATGGTCACGAAATACAGTAAACCAGAAGTCACAATTTCCTTAGCACAGATCGTTCTGCAAAGTTATTTATCTCACAAAATAAGAAATTCGGGTGCGTATCAATACTTCAAGAATCATCAATGGCGGAGCACGCTCACCACAGACCACATAGAGCTAACGCTAACGCTCACTCACGGTCACTCACACACAGAACCAATGACAATTGACAAGAACCTAGAGGGAAGCATGGAATTATTACTTACTAGCTTTTGTGCGCAGCTTCGCCCGCGAACATAAGAGGAAAAAGTTGTAGAAATGGCATAGAGCGACTCACTGACCAAATGCGAGGTTTTCTTTTTGAGGTATTAAAAAAAAACTTAGTTTCCAAGAACTCTATAGATAGCGTTGAACTGACTACGATAGTTGGTGCCAAAGCCAAAACGCTTGGGAAAAAAACACTGCGTCCCGTCACATACGCTCGTTGACTGACACTTTCGTTTGCTTAACCTTCCGAATATAATCTAGTTTTCTCGCGCTTTGTTAAAATCAGTTTTTTTTTTAAAGAAAATCCCTCATTCTGGTAGTTTTTGCAGGAGAAGAGGTAAACTTATACATCACACTACGAGAATTTGACAATCATACACAAAGACATGTATCCTATTGCTACAAACGCACATGGAGTAAAAACAACCACAATAACGAAACACACGTGTATCTATGACACATGCAAGCGAGTAGGCAACAAGCAGCAGGCATAGTTTCTGTCAGGGCTCCGGCACGGCGGGGCTCCAGTGGTCCCAAGCGAGCTTATCGTCGCAGATGTGTCTAACGCTTACCACCGTGTAACAACCACTTGCTCCATAAGGGCTATTACAGACAAGCGGCACGTTGCCAACGGCAGATAAACTGCAGCCGTTGCTACCTGTCGACGACTGCCGTCGATGGGTGGCGACACTTGCAGTTGTGGCGTGCCGCGTAAATTTATTGCAGGGTCAACTGCAAGCGTCGCCAACCGTCGATGGCAGTGCCGTTCGTCTGTAAGAACACTAACTCACGGGCCGCCTTGCCCCCCCACGCCTACGCGATTCTAAAAGAGGATTTTTCGGTTTTAACTGACACCAGATGTCGATACGTAGGTTTCTGGTATAGACAACTGTCAAATTGTACTGAATTGTGTGCTAGTGATGGCTGAATGGTCTATAGATCGATGCCTGCCCTTTTAGGGCGAACGAAAAAACAAAAAAAAAAATGTGTGCTAGTGAAACTTTTTAACGAAATTTGATCGCATTTGCACTGTTTCACAATATAAATATGGATTACGGACACGGAAAAGTAGAAGTAAAAGTAGGAAAAATTAAGCTTCCTGAGTGCAAAAGTCAGTGGTACAATGAAAAACTTAATGAAAGGTAACTTATGCGGTCACATTAAAGAATGGTTACTTATGCGGCACAGCACTGAGGCATTTTATTAATGATTTAAAAGATAATTAAATCTAAAAATCTAATCTAATCTATTTCTTCTTTATAAACGAGTAAAAGAAGAAACTGACTGACTGACTGACTGACTCATCTATCAACGCACAGCCCAAACCGCTGGGTCTACAGATTCCAAATTTGGCAAGTAGGTTCCTTATGTGGTCTAGGGGTGCACTAAGAAAGGACTTTTCTAAATTCACCCCCTAAGGGGGTGAAACGGGACTCTAAAGTTTGTATGGGGAAACAAGATTATTTAGACTATTTTATTAAAAACTTCACAGGAGTACTCCTATTGCTAAATGAGTGTCAGGTTTTTTCAGAATTCAACCCCTAAGACGGAGAAATGGGGTGACAAAGTCTAAAAATCAATGCACAGCCCAAACCGCTGAGTCTAGAGATTCAAAATTTGGCACATACGTTCCTTATAAGGTTATGGGGTGCAATAAGAAAATATTTTTCAAAATGTAACCCCTAAGGGGATGAAACGGGAGTCGAAAGTTTGTATGGGGAAACAAGATCAGGTAAGACTGTTTTATTCGAAACTTCACAAGAGTACTCCTATCGATAAATGAGTTAACATTTGTGTTTCAGGGTTTTTCAGAATTCAACCCCTAAAGGGGGAAATGGGGTAACAAAGTCTGAAAATGGTGTATGGTGTATCGGGTCGGATGTTAAGACAACGATTTTAAGATTTAATTTGGCGTTCCTGAAATACCATCATCATCCCCTGTTGGGGTGCGATGGGGTTGAAATGTCTAAAAATCAGTATGGGTGTCGATACCGAGATTATCAGGGGTGCTGATTACGAATATGGCATTTATTTTGAGATCCAGAAGCCGACGGATTCTACTTCTACACAGAGTTATTGTTGAATTATTGTGATTGTGATGACGATGATAATGATTGTGATTACGATGATGGTGATTGTGAATACGATGAAAATTATTGTGATTACGATGATGATGATTGTGACAATGATGATGATGATTGTGATAACGATGATGATGATTGTGATGACGATTAGAATAACGATGATGATGATTGTGATAACAATGATAATGATTGCGATAACGATGATGATGATTGTGATAATGATGATGATGATTGCGATAACGATGATGATGATTGTGATAAAGATGATTGTGACAACGATGGTGATGATTGTGATAATGATGATGATGATTGTGATAATGATGATGATGATTGTGATAACAGTGATGGTGATTGTGATGGTGATAATGATTGTGATAGTAATGGTGATTGTGATGGTGATGGTGATTGTGACAGTGATAGTGATTGTGACAGTGATGGTGTTTGTGATAATGATGATGATGATTGTGATAATGATGATGATGATTGTGATAATGATATTGATGATTGGGATAACGATGATAGTGATTGTGATGGTGACAGTGATTGTGATGGTGACGGTGATTGTAATGATGATTGTGATAGTGATAGTGACGGTGATTGTGATGGTGATAGCGATGGTGATGGTTATTGTAATGGGATAGTGATTGTGATGGTGATTGTGACAATGGTGGTGATTATGAAAATGATGATGATGATTATGATAACGATAATGATGATTGTGATAACGATGATGGTGATTGTGATGGTGATTGTTATTGTGATGTTGATTGTGACGGTGATGGTGATAGTGATAGTGACGGTGATTGTGATGGTGATAGCGATGGTGATGGTGATTGCGATGGTTATAGTGATTGTGATTGTGATTGGATAGTGATTGTGACAGTGATGGTGTTTGTGATAATGATGATGATGATTGTGATTACGATGATAATAATTGTGATTACGAGGATAATGATTGTGATAACGATGATGGTGATTGTGATAGTGACGGTGATTGTGATGGTTATGGCGATGGTGATGGTGATAGTGATTGTGACTGTGACAGTAATGATGATTGTGATAGTGATTGTGATGGTGATTGTGATAGTGATGGTGTTTGTGGTAATGAAGATGATGCGTGTGATAACGATAATGATTGTGATAATGATGATAGTGATTGTGATAACGATGATGGTAATTGTGTTTGTGATACTGGTTGCGATTACGATGATAATGATTGTGATAATGATGATAGTGATTGTGCTAACGATAATGATGATCATGATTGTGATTACGATGATAATGATTTTGAAATGAGGTTAATAACGATGATGGTGATTGTGATGGTGATAGCGATGGTGATGGTGATTGCGATGGTTATAGTGATTGTGATTGTGATAGTGATGGTGATGGTGATTGTGATTGTGATTGGATAGTGATTGTGACAGTGATGGTGTTTGTGATAATGATGATGATGATTGTGATTACGATGATAATAATTGTGATTACGAGGATGATGATTGTGATAACGATGATGGTGATTGTGATAGTGACGGTGATTGTGATGGTTATGGCGATGGTGATGGTGATAGTGATTGTGACTGTGACAGTAATGATGATTGTGATAGTGATTGTGATGGTGATTGTGATAGTGATGGTGTTTGTGGTAATGATGATGATGCGTGTGATAACGATAATGATTGTGATAATGATGATAGTGATTGTGATAACGATGATGGTAATTGTGTTTGTGATGATACTGGTTGCGATTACGATGATAATGATTGTGATAATGATGATAGTGATTGTGCTAACGATAATGATGATCATGATTGTGATTACGATGATAATGATTTTGAAATGAGGTTAATAACGATGATGGTGATTGTGATGATGATGATTGTGATTCCGATGATAATCATCATGATACGATGATTAAGATTATGATATCGAAAATGGTGATTGCGATAGTGATTGTGATGGTGATTGTTATATTGGCGGTGATTGTGATGGTGATAGTGATTGTGACTTTGATAGTGATGGTGATTGTGATAGTGATTCTGATGGTGATTGTGACAGTGATGGTGATTGTGATAATGACGATGATGATTGTGATAGCGGTAATGTTGATTGTGATAACGAGGATGGAGATTGTGATGATGACGATTGTGATTACGAGGATAATGGTTGTGATTACGATGATAATGGTTGTGATTGTGATGGTGATGGTGATGGTGATTGTAATAATAATAGTGACGGTGATTGTGATGGTGATAGCGATGGTGATGGTTATTGTAATGGTGATAGTGATGGTGATTGTGATTGTGATAGTGATTGTGATTGTGATTATGATTGTGATTGTGATGGTGATTGTGACAGTGATGTTGATTGTGATAATGATGATGACGATTGTTATAACGATAATGATGATTGTGATAACGATGATGGTGATTGTGATTGTGATGGTGACAGTGATGGTGATTGTGATAATGATGATGATGATTGTGATAACGATGATGATGATTGTGATAACGAGGATGGAGATCGTGATGATGATCATGATTGTGATTACGATGATAATGGTTGTGATTACGATGATAATGATGATGGTGATTGTGGTGGTGATTGTGATGGTGATTGTGATGGTGATTGTGATGGTGATTGTGATGGTGATTGTGATGGTGATTGTGATGGTGATTGTGATGGTGATTGTGATGGTGATTGTGATGGTGATTGTGATAGTGATGGTGATTGTGATAATGATTGTGATAATGATGGTGGTTGCGATAGTGATGGTGATTATGATAATGATGGAGATTGTGATAGTGATGTTGATTGTGAAATAATGGTGGTTGTGATGATAATAATTGTGATGATTATGAAATTTGGCACATAGATAGTTCATAACCTGGATTAACACGTAGGACACTATTGATCCCTTTAATCAACAGCTAGTGAAAATGTAATCGTAAACAACAAGAAACTCATGTATTTTGATAGATGTTTAGACCTTACGCCAGTGCTGCCATCTTGTGGTTTTTTCAATTTGGAAAACCCTCATTAGGATAAGCTACTTTTGAAATATTACAAATCAAAACTGTGGGTAAAATGTATCAAACATTCAAATTGTTGTTCACTGAGTTTTTTTTTATTTTTAGGTAGTATTGTATATTCACATAGTATAAGCAAAAAATTTAGATGTTAAGTTTGTTTACAAATATTGGAACTGTCTTCTTCCTACTTTATATAGGACAAAAAAAGATTGATTCTAAAAACAAAAAATAGTTATAACATTAATCTAAACAAAAAATTAAAAGTATTAAAATAAAACTTTTTCTCCTTACTTTAAGATGATGGCATGTTAAAGTCTTCTACTTATAATGTGTGTGTGTGTGTGTGTGTGTGTATTTGTATGTGTGTGTGTGTATACGTGACTGCGTATGTCTGTATATGGGCGTGCGTGTGTGTGTGAGTCGCATTATGTCATCTCAAAATATTTTCTACTTCATAGCTTCATAGTAATCTAGTTTTTTAAGAAATTTATCAATATACTTTTTATATTCGCGACAGCGTAGACCTCTTATTTTTTTTTTTTTGCTCGCCTAGATAATTTGGAAAGTTTTGTGCAAACTTAGTCTTACATTTGGGAGTATTATAAACTACATCCAACCTTCGCCTAAACCCGACGTCAGGTTTCATTTTGTCTTGTTCAATAATTAAAAGCCTCATTAATAGTTTCTGTACAGAAAGTACATTAGTTTCCTTATATAATAGATCAGTTGGATACCTGTAGTTTTTATAACACAATACTTTGAGAAGCCCACGTTGAGCTCTTTCTACTACCAGCAAAGTAGTTTTTGATGTACCACCCCAGATAGTCAGACAGTAGCTTACAATAGACTGACAGAGTGTGTAATACACAGTAGTGCGTAATTGCATTGTACAAGCACTTCTGAATATTCTAAAGATGTATATTAGTTTTCGTATACGGGCACTTAGTTTTTTGGCTTGTTAAAGAACAAGCCAAAAAACTAAGTGCTGGAAAGCCAGTTCAGATACTGATCAACAACAACACCACCCCAGATAGTCAGACAGTAGCTTACAATAGACTGACAGAGTGAGTAATACACAGTAGTGCGTAATTGCATTGTACAAGCACTTCTGAATATTCTAAAGATGTATATTAGTTTTCGTCTATGGGCACTTAGTTTTTTGGCTTGTTAAAGAACAAGCCAAAAAACTAAGTGCTGGAAAGCCAGTTCAGATACTGATCAACAACAACACCACCCCAGATAGTCAGACAGTAGCTTACAATAGACTGACAGAGTGAGTAATACACAGTAGTGCGTAATTGCATTGTACAAGCACTTCTGAGTATTTTAAAGATGTATATTAGTTTTCGTAAACGGGCACTTGGTTTTTTGGCTTGTTCTTTCCAGTTCAAATACTGATCAACAACAACACCGAGATATTTAGTGGAGGTTGTATTGTTAATACCGTAACAGTCACATGTTAGTACGGTATGACATTTATGTACTTTTATATCTATGGTGTTTGCTGGAGGCTGAGTTTTAATTGATGTACTGAAGGAGATGTACATGGTTTTTTGGGCATTCAAGGTTAGCAAATTGTTATCAAGCCATGTTGCCACTGAGCGCATTCCTTGATTTGTTATGCTACTTATATCCACCCATGTTTGGGCTCTAAATAATAAAACTGTGGCATCGGCAAATGTGACAATTTGGCCCTTGTTAGTAAAAAGGTTACACAGATCATTGATATAGACCAAAAAGAGTGTTGGGCCCAGCACGCTCCCCTGTGGGACTCCGTATACCATATCGACCTCTTGGCTATATTCATCTTTGATCTTTACACTCTGTTTGCGGTTACTTAAATAATCCCTAAATAAAGCCAACGGTATACCTCGAATTCTCAAGCATTCGAGCTTAGCAAGGAGAATAGGAACGGAGACCGTGTCGAAGGCCTTGGCGAGATCCAGAAATATACCCAAGACTCTATCTCCACTATCCAAGCCATCAACACTAGAGGAAGTTAACTTATGCAGGGCATCACTGGTAGATCTGCCTTCCCTAAATCCAAATTGATTGCACGAAAAAAATCCATTTGACTCTAAATATTTCTTTAGTCTACAGTTGATTAATTTTTCTAAGATTTTCGACAAACTAGGCAGCAAGAAAATAGGTTTATAATTCGAAACGTTATTTCTGTCCCCAGCCTTAAAAATTGGAACAGTAACAGACTTTTTGAGAGTCAGTGGAAAAGTCACTGTGGTAAAACAGGTGTTAAAAATAATAGTAACTGGCTTTATAATGGCGTTCACCGCTTTTTTGAGAACTGTGTTGTTATACCATCCCACCCCGACGAACCAGTATTTTTAAGATAGGAGACAATGCGTTTAACTTCGCCCTCATCTGTTGGGAAGAGCATAAACGAATGAAGCGGTTGCTTATTTATTTCATTTTTTTTCTAAAGACCTTTTCATTTGTTATAGTTCTAGATAGTATATCATTGGCCAAATCGGCTCCAACTGCAGCAAAATAGTTATTTATGTGATTCAGTGAGCTGACTGTCTTGCTCTTTACATAAAAGGTACACTGCTGACGTATCTGTTTTGCCCAAATTGCACTTATCTTTTATTAATCCCCACTTTTTTTGAATGTTATTTTCACTATTTTCTAATTCGGTTTTAAAATGATTGTTTTTCAGATTTTTTTATAAATTATTACAGGTGTTGTATAGATGTAATTTTTAACACCTCATTAGCCGGAGTCAATTTAAGTTTATGGTGAAGTTTAACACGGTTTCTCATACAGCGACACAAACCTGGTGTTATCCAGGGTTTGATATTTGTTTTACGTGTGGATAATTTGTAGGTATAAGTATGTCGTTATATGGTGTCTCTTATGATATTAAGGAATTGGTTAGTCATTTCGTTTGGATCCAGCTGAGAAAGCATGTCTCCCAATCAAGCTGCTCCAAATCTGCAACAGCGGCTGTTGAGGATAGTTTGCCGATAAGGTGATTTTATGTGTGTGTACGGTCAGAAGGTTTGGCAAAGTAAAAAGCGTGTTCTCAGTTGAAGGTTTACTGAACGACTAACACAAAGATTACAGTGGTTGAGGGCTTAGAGTTAACTTACGAGCTACGTCATACATGACCTAAGACTAAAGATGTATAAGTAATTTGCCTACGCGCTACAATAGTTTTAATGAGACTACTCAACCTTGTTTGAAGAATGATTATATTCATGTGAGAAGGCACATTACATTTATAATGGTGGACGCACGATCGCGACATAAAAATGCGTATTCGACCGGTGTCTGTTGCCGACTAAAGGTGGCGCGCGCGCTGCCGGCGACCGCGTCCGGCCCCCCGCGCTCGCCCCGCTGCTTCCGCCGTTCGTTTAGAAATGCGCTTATGGGCGCGTTCAGCGGCATTATAGTCCCATTTTGTGTACAATCTTTTAATAGGTTTTTTTATAACCGTTGCCTTGCGAGGTATTGTAGTCATTACACAATTATGGTCCGTCAATGTACTGTTACAAACTATAGTTTTGTATTTTGTTTTGATAAAACAGTGATCGAGACAGTTTGCCGCTCTTGTAGGAAAGGTATGTGATGATAAGAGACCGTGTGAAGCCAACAAATTAATATAATCCAAAGATTGTCCATGCAGGTTATCATTAATATTTATATTATACAGGGTGTGGCGTAAGTAGTGGTCCACCGTTCAGGATTCGATGAACCAGATAATTAACTATTACAATTAAAAATTTAAACCATTTATACCCAAGGGTTCCGAAAATATTTCCTTTTTGTCTTTTATTTACGAAATTTCTACCCTTTATTACAAATTTGGTTGTAGTTTCAACAAAAGTCATTAATATTTCATTTTGATTTCTGTTAATTACTGCTGAATACTAGAGCTACCACGATAAATTATGATTTTTTATGTAAATTCAGCTCTTTTGAAGAAAAAGTTGGTTCTTTTCTAATTTTAACCCAAATTTTTAACACACCATCAAGTTCAAGAGCGATTTTTGTAAAAAAAAACGTACCACATTGTCAGTGCCCATGTATTTAATAATATGCCTACTAAATGCCGATTTCAAAATGATATCATTATAACAGATCCAATAATTTAACAAAAAGATATTCAATTTTAATTGAAGAAAAGAAGATTTTCATTAAACTGTTTTTTTTAAACTTTATTGCGTTAATACTTACGATATTTGCTAAAAAATGCACTACAGTGTCAATGCCCATTTGTTTTAAAAAAAACTACTATAACAGAGTTATGTAGACCTAACTTGTTACTTCAGGTATTTGAACAAAGAATTAAAAAAAATAAAACAAATCACTTTATTTATCATTTATTATTAATCTTTGTCATGATTACAATCATTAAAATTAAACGAAATGTTCAAAATGGCCCCCATTCGCAGCAATACACACTCTGCAACGTCGAATAAACGACCGTTTAAGTCGTCGGGCAAACCCGCTTTCGCTGACTTCTCTAGCTGCTGCCTGGATTCTAGTCCTCAATTGGTCAATACTTGTGATTTCTTTGCTATAGACTTTTTCTTTTAGGCAACCCCAATAAAAGAAATCTAGGGGATTTAGATCTGGCGAGCGTGGTGGCCACAATATTGGACCTAAGCGAACAATCCACCTATTTGGATACGCTGTATCAAGGTGCTCTCGTACTCTAACAGCATAGTGAGCGGGACAGCCATCGTTCTGCAGCCACATGTCTTCTTGGACTTCAGGAACGACACCTTCCAGAAGCAAGGGCAAGTCAATTTGCAAAAAACTTAAATATCTTTCTGCATTTAATGTTTCTGGCAGCTCGTGTGGACCGATTATCTGTCCGTTAATGATACCGGTCCAAAGGTTTATTTTAAATTGATACTATGATCTGTCTTGCCTTATGAGATGCGGGTTTTCTAGCTGCCAGTTATGCAAATTGTGTAGATTTAAATATCCATCTTTTTTGCAGGATGACTCGTCGCTCCATAGTATTTTATTAAAAAACTGCGGGTCTTCTCTTATTCTGCGTAGCATTACTCTACAAAATGTTACTCTCAAGTTTTTTTTACCTGACATGTTTGTGCTTCAACACAAATCACAGTAGAAATGTAAAAAGTTAGATTGTATCCGTTTTTTAAGTTTTAATACGTTTTGTAATAGTATTAACGCAATAAAGTCTAAAAAAATTGTTTAATGAAAATCTTCTTTTCTTCAATTAAAATTGAATATCTTTTTGTTAAATTATTGGATCTGTTATAATGATATCATTTTGAAATCGGCATTTAGTAGGCATATTATTAAATACATGGGCACTGACAATGTGGTAAGTTTTTTTTACAAAAATCGCTCTTGAACTTGATGGTGTGTTAAAAATTTGGGTTAAAATTAGAGAAGAACCAACTTTTTCTTCAAAAGAGCTGAATTTACATAAAAAAACATAATTTGTCATGGTAGCTCTAGTATTCAGCAGTAATTAACAGAAGTCAAAATGAAAGAATAATGACTTTTGTTGAAACTACAACCAAATTTGTAATAAAAGGTAGAAATTTCGTAAATAAAAGACAAAAAGGAAATATTTTCGGAACCCTTGGGTATAAATGGTTTAAATTTTTAATTGTTATAGTTAATTATCTGGTTCATCGAATCCTGAACGGTGGACCACTACTTACGCCACACCCTGTATATCAACACAATACTTTTATATTGTTTTAGTCCTGTTAGCACTTCATCCAAAGATCCCAGAAATGAATTAAATTCTTAAAAGAAGGTGGTCTATATATCGCAACTAGCTAAGTCAGTATCGCTAGAGACAGTAATCTGGTGCAGCAGTTTATAGTGTTTTAACATAGATGACGATGCCGCTATTTTTATTTAGATATTTTTTTGTAGATTATGAGGCGTAATTATCGATTGTCGGTATGACGGTAGTATCAGAAAGCCAGCATTCTGTCAATATAATTAGATCATAGGCAATAGCTAGACGCTCAAGAAGAACTAAAAGTTCATTACCATTTTTGTGCAAGCTTCTAATATTCTGCGTTAATAAAGTAACATTTTGATGAGTCATATGAAGAGCTGATTTACAGTGTTCCGGAAATTCGGCGACCAATGCGTTGCCGACATTGATTCGTTCATCAATGTTCGAGGAAATGGGGCGGGCAACTGGTGGAACTAATGGCGCTAGCACCGCATGAACCAAACACCGTCATTGGTTGAAAATCTGTCAATGTCATTTTATATTTTAAAATAGTTTGGCCTCATTGGTCAGATTGGGTCTAAGCTATGGACGCGCCATCTACAATCAGCTTTGACCAGCCTTCCCCATTACTTGTGTGAAAACTGCATGTTGTTGGTATTCGGCTATTATGACTCGCCAAGTTTATCGGAACACAGAGTTTTGTTGGGTGTTTGAGATATTTGATAATGTGTAGTTGGTTTTTAGGTAATATATTGTTTTTGTACTTGTGTATTGTATGTATAGCTGGCACGATAAAGTAGTAGATTTTTTTTTGTTGAAAACATGTATTTTGAAAGCATGCATAAACTAAGAGAAACTAAAACGTAAAAAAGTATTGTAAAAGTATTAAAAAATAGTCACTTGCTTAGATTGTGAGTCGAAGAGACGTATTAGGATCAGAATCAGCTCAATGGTCTTCAAGTTGTTCCAGAGTTTTGATGTGTATTCTTGCCAATCCATCATCTTTTTTTATAAAAACTTTACCGAAGGAAATCCAACAATATTTGAAATAATTTTTCTTCTGAGCTTGTTTAGCATGATACAAAGAGATGTCGAGTGGTGGGACTTAGCGATTCTGAGATGTAAATTGGTTTTTACTCACCCAGCCAATGGGAAAGGCTGGTCAAAGCTGATTATAGATGGCGCGTCCATAGCTTAAAACCAATCTGACCAATGAGGTCAATCTATTTTGAAATATAAAATGACATTGACAGATTTTCAACCAATGACGATGTTTGGTTCATGCGCTGCTAGCGCCATTAGTTCCACCAGTTGCCCACCCCATTGATCAGGTTGGTGTTCAATTTGTCATCTATGTGATTGTTGTTGTAAGTACGAAGAGCCTATATCACATTGGTCCGGAACTGCGTCATCTTGTATTCAACAACAATCACTTTAGTTTTATTTGATCGTTTTCCAAATATCTGGCAGACTTGTTCCCTTGAAATTAATACATCCAGTTTTTTGTGTATTTCACTAACTACCAGGATGAGGTCTTCGTTTTCACTAAACGGTATGTTTATCATTTCCACTGAAGTTTCAAGTTGTTTTCTCAGAACATCTTCTATTTTATTTTCAAGTATGATTATTTTATTCTTGTTTCATTATTTTGGAGCACTATATTTTCATATTTGCCTTTTAGCTCGTTATACAGTAGTGTCGTGTTTTCAAGTGCATTTTTCAAACAAGAGAGAGTCAAGAGAGTACAAGAGTTGTTTCATGATTTCCTGATTCTGCTGTTTTAGGTCTTTGATCATGTTTTTGGGATTTTTTTAATCGCTTAACATTGTAACGATTTCAGATCGCAAGTCATCAAGGCAAGGTCTTCCACGTCAGTACGTTCCTTTGTTTTTCTTGATGATAAACTATTTTCACGGTCTTGGTCTGAATAACTTGCTAGTTCCGGTTGAGACGAAGACAAAGTTATATTCTGTTGAGGTGTACGAAGCATCTTGGTATTTTGCATATACTACACTTCGATCTTATTTTGTCCACACTGCTGGTGCGTTGTGTGTGGCGTCGAATAGAGTATTTTCTACTTAAATGACTTGACGCTAAGGTAGAATTTACTTTGCTTTGTTTTCTCGGAATATTTAATAATGTACAGCACGGTTTTGTATTTTTTTTATTTCAATCTCAGTAGTGTCGGAGATCAGAATCAAGGTTGATTGGGAAAATTTGTCAGTTTCGGGTAGCTTGATGTGCTGGCGTCGTACTTTGGCAGATCGATAAGTCCAGCTATGCCAACTCTAAAGCTTATTCTTCTATGCGTCTTAGCGTATACACCATAGAGGAATAAATTAATGCTCTCTAGGGTAGACATAGTATGGAATTAGAACATGCAATAACTATTCTTATTTAGAAGAAGAAAGAAGAAGGTCCGGTAGAAGCAAATGTTTGTGTGATGAACATGGACATTTGTTTCCGAGTCATGGATGTTTATATTTTTAATAAGTATGTATTTACAAACAAAAAGTATCTATGTAGTATATCAACTATCTGGTGTCCACGACACAAGCCTCGTTGCTTAGTGTGGCACTAGATGGCGCTGTGTGTAATGTCCAGCGATATATATTTATTTATTTATTTATTCACCGTGCTTCCGACTGACACTGACAGACCGTGACAGACAGACCTTTTTTACTTGACAAATTGTCAAGTAATGACAATGACATGACAGCCAGCTTGCTTGCAATGAATGAATGAAATCGACTCGAATCGATCGAATGTTGCGCGGTACTAAGTAAAATTCTTCTTTTCAAGAGTTAAGATAATAATTACCTATTAAATATGTTAATTTTATTGCCTACTATTACAGGATTATTAAGAACTAGCTGTACTAGATGCTTTAGGTACCAAAGTTATGGTAAGCTGTAAATAAAACGTATTTCAATTCATTTAAAAAACACTCTCAGTCGAAGTCTTCAAGTTTTTAACTCAACTTGGTGTGATCAGTGTTCTATATATTTTGTCATTTATTATGACTAATTGTTATCCCTAAGTTTACCTTTGACCCTTGTTTTTTGCAGCGACACGTAAGAGATTTTACCGCGGTACAAGTATTGTACAAAGTGACAAAAAATGGGAGATCACTTTGGATCATCGACGTCTGAAAACACCCAATGGCAAGATATTGGCAGTACACAGCGAGCCCCTGGCGCGTGCTATAGCCGCCGAGTGGGATGCTCAAACTGAAGTTATAACACAGCCAACTATGCACTTGGTTTGTATTATTTGTTTTCATTTTTTATAAAAGTCCTGGATGCCCCACTGCTGGACTCCCTTCTCTTCTTCCACCTCTCGTTCAGAGCTGCTAACGAAGGTCCATTCATAGTTAATCAGTCAAGTAATCTCCTACAATTTGCAGTCTTGGTAGGTTTTTTAAGATTATAATTATTAATTGAGATTTCAAGAAATCATTCAAAAAATTGTTTTCCTTTTCTGCCTACTTCAGTGTTACTCCTCTTACTAAACTTCTTGATAGATTTCAATGCACCTATGAAGTTAAAAGATTGATTAGGTACACAATTACGAAAGCATCATGATCATCTACTGTCCAAGAATTAGGTATAATTTATGCTCAGACATGAAGTTCTGGTCAGTGTAACTAACCTCTGTACAAAACAAATCTTATAAGACTTACTCACACAGCCTACCTCGTTAACTGATTTGAATTAGTTATAATATCAACTCTTGAACCAATAAGTAATTTAATTTTAATGAAATCTATGAATATTGTATTATTATGAAATCAATGAATTATTTAATTTTAATGTAATCAATTCAATTTAATTAGTATGAAAATATCAAAGTTCCTATTTACTGATTTTTTTAAACTGACTTTTGAATTAACAACTGACTATGGATGTTGACTTAGGCTTAGGACGAATAATGATTAAGATGTTATATATACCAAGACTAAAAATATTGTACACCTTATAAGTATGTTACAGCGGTCTTTTATAATAATAATAAGAACAAATATTTCACCTGTGACAACAATAAATGAATTTGAATTTGAAAGGCAATCCTTACAAAGCAACAATAATTCGGAAAAATTAATTACCTAAACCATTAGAACCACCACATTTTTCTGCGTCGTTTGGTCTAGGTCTCACAGTTCTATGACGAGTTTTATTGTTGCTTAGATATTGCGTGATTTCAGTCAAATCTACATTTTTTAAGAATATCTAGCAGTTACAAGATCAATTTTTCTGTATCAAAATTCTAAACTTATTAAGTTTACCTACCTATTTTTACTTGTTACTGCTCACACTACAGTGATGATTTAGATAATTTTACATATTTATCAAATCAGGTAAATTTTATCTACCAGACACAAACTGGTGTTTATAAAAGTGTCAGGTGTCTTATTTTGACACTTTGGATAGCTATAAAAAAATGATTTCTACGAGTGTTAACATTCTTTTAATCGAACAATTAGGTAAATTTGTATGGTTGTTTTAATATTTGAACTTTAAATCAGTCTCCTGTAAAGTTCACTCCATGTCGCTCAGTGAGGGTTGCCTTTCAAGTGTCGATATAATTTTTTGAAACATCCCACAAAACCTGATCATAGTACCTGCTATATTTTGGTTCCCTAGAATATTATTATTTTAAATAAAAATGTAGGTACTCATTTTTTTTTTAAGTTTTGGCCAAGGTTATTTATGTTTTAGCAGAAATATTTACAATAATTAGATTAACTTTGTATTTTGACCATGCTGCCTATTGAAACTACCCCTTTTGACAAATATCAAAAAAGCAAGAGGCTTTTTTCCCTGTGCCTTTTTTTATTGCAAATGGGCCTGCTCTTGACCTCATTGACTATTATGGAACAAGGATACCCAGAAGATGCCTATGAACTTGATATTCTGAAATCAGCTAACACTACTGTTAAACTGTTATAATGATATTTGTTCAAGTAGAAATATCATCAATTGGAAACAAGGGCATAAATAGGAAATAGTTTACATTTATTAGAAGACCTACTCTCACTTTAATTTCATAGCAAATGAGAATTTTATTTTTTTAAACTATTTACAAATTACTTTATTAATTGAATAGGTTTTTCTGGTCAATTGTCAAAACGTCTATTGTATTTTGCATTGACTATATGTAAATAAAGGGTGTAAAAATACCCTTAACAAACTTATTCTCCCCGTCATTGCGATCATTGTTTTTGTTCTAGCCCATACCTGGGTACCTTCCAGTTACGGAGATATTGGGGGTCAAAGTTCCAACTTTTTGACAAGTTTTTTTTGTAATACAAGTTTTTATTTAAAGATTTTTACAAACACCTCCACGACCCCTGTACTATTTAATCGATCCATCAGTACAATGTTTTGTGTGCGTTACAGTGAGTCCTACTGTAAAACGTGTTTTTTCACCCCAAAAAATAGTTTTTCCCAGTAATAAACTTTGCGTAAAGTTACTTAGTTTGATGTACAATTGTACAGAATGCTTGGCTGACGGCTTCGTAAAGGGTCTGTTTACACCCTGTATTTGTTGGTCCCAAAGTTGTTCATAACGATGATGAATACAATGTGTCCTAGCGGCCTAGCGCATAGCAGAAGCAGAGATACTAATTATTTCTTTTGTTTTTAGACTGCACTATGCAACACTGCTTTGGACAATCCAGGAAAACTGACTTCACATGATATTGCTATTTATTTTCTTGAGTACTTCTCTACAGATACTCTACTTTTTTATTCAGAGGTAAGTACATAGACACATTAATAAATATTTTATAAAAACTTTATCATCACCCTGTAGCTTGGGAGCTATCTAGTATCTAGCTTGGTCGTGTCGTTTACTGGGTTCTTGGTTTTTGGTCCATACAAACTGGCCTTTCTTAAGTTCCGGTTGGCCGGTTTGTTTTTGTTTTGTCCTAAGGAACAATTTCAACAATATGATTATTAACAATTTAACATGTTTTTGTTTACTTAGGAAAAAGAAGAGCTGAGGATCCTACAAGAAAATGAATGGGGCCCTATATTGGAATGGTTCCAGAAGAGGTTTAATGTAGTTCAAGAGGTAGCTAAAGGCCTAGAACCACCGCCTGTAACTGCCAACACTAGAGCAGTTTTAGCGAGATACTTTTTGTCGTACGACTTTCCTGCACTAAGTGGTATGTATCTCACTTAACTTTGCATAAGATAGAAATAAACATTCGCAAATCTTGTGTAACTGATATTTACGACTCACGAATAGCACATAGTCACCGGGAATTTGATACAGATTTTTAGCTTTTAAAATTAAATAAAGAGAATGTGGTGGTGTAGGGCGACACTTCATAAAAACTACTATCTTCTCTTCTTTCGATTTTTCATTTTCAATATATTGTATTAGGGGATCAAAAATATTGGCAAAATAAAGTTTTGAGAGGTAACGATTTTAACGGTACTTTTGCTACTGGCAGATAGCTGGTATTACTAGATCTAAATTAGGCTACTTTTATTTTAGAAAAATAATAGTTCCGTGGAAAAAAAATAAAACCTTTCAAAATTGTTACCAAAATCCGATTCGAAAAGGGAATAATAATTTCACGCGAACGAAGGTCGCAGGCAACAGTTAGTAGTAAAATAAGTGATTTATGTAGTTGCGAACAATTATAAATGATTTTTATTTTATTAAACTATTGCAGTTTCTTGAATTACGATTGGATGAAGACAGATGCAGTGCGCAAGCAGTATACGCGCTAAATTTCATTATTGTAAATGCTTTTGTTGATTTTTAAACAGCAATGACATTTGGGGTGGATGCTCTAAAATCTCCACTGCTAATGTTGGCCTGCGTGGAGCGACGCCTGGAACCAAAGCAGGCTGTTTTATTGGCACGCCTCGAGGAAGAATACCAGGTTAGTAAATCAACCCATTAAGGCGACTACAGGAGCTAAATTAGCAACTATATTTGTGGTGGTTTAAACTGTAGAGCAGAGAGCCAGCCAGGCGGTGTGGAGGTCTAGCTTTAGCTATGTCAGTCTTACGCAGTGGATGCACAGTAGATGAAGATAGGTTGGCAGGTTGCAGGTGGCGGTCGAAATTAAACGAACACAATCACACAGTACAATACTTATTATTGTCTAGTGAAGAAAATTAGAAGATAACTAATAGGATTAATATTAAATCATGGGATACAAAAAAATCAGCTATTGCAGACATATGTGGGCTATTCAGAACAGAGCAAACGTACGTTGAAATAGACGGTGAACGGTTTTGAGAGTCGAGTACTGTCAGTGTCATCGAGACATTGACCGATGTAAAGCATAGATTTAATAAATCCTTACTCTAATCTCAGTCTCATAGACAAGTTGAATGGTGTACTGATACATAGCATGGTTCAATATTCCAACATAAACTTTGTTTGAAATCCTGTTAGAATAAACTTCTAATCAGCTTTCACTACAAAGTGGTTGTTACGTCAGTCACTGCGGGCCGAACAGTGCTAAATAAATGGTTTAATACGATTTACATAAAATCTATTGATTGGACTAAAAAAATAAAAAAAATCATCATCATCTATCATGCTAATATGGTGCTTGTAGAATTATTTGCCAAAAAATCAGAATGATCGCAAGTATTTTAGTATGGTTTTTACTTGTTAAAAGAAATTTTTAGAGAAAAGTTCGTGATTTTTTTATCAAGTAAAATTAGTTGTACGTATTATGTTTTCAAAACACTATCATATTAGCATAATTATATCCTGAAGAATATCATATATTTTTTTAATTTTGTTTATTGCAGTGAATCATATGCTTTTTTGCATTATAAAACTCGCGGTTAGGTCCTGTAGTCCCCCTTTATTTGACAGATAGAAATTAAAGTAAAAAAACAAGTCCCATGCATTCCGTATGGGGAAACATTTTTTTAATTACAAATGTACATAATAGTCCACTAAATGAGGAGCAAAATAGGGTGCAACCTCCGAATTATTTCATTGTGGACCGGTTTTTCTGAAAATTTGTAATTAAGCTCATCTTACCCTGCAAATCAAAAGTTATATGGTCCTGAGGTGAAGGTGGCGTGACGATCTGATCATGTTACAATATTACAATTTTACGACCCTTATATACTACCCCTTGAGAAATTTTTCAAATTATTTTTACTACAAAATAACTGTATAAGTACATCATTGATATAATATTGATATAATAAATGCACGAACATAGTATTTTGGAAGTCATACTATTTACGAGAAAATCGTTTTTAGGGTTCCGTACTCAAAGGGTAAAAACGGGACCCTTTAAAACTACAATTCACACAAATTTTGATATTAGTAAACAAATTGCTCCTCATGATACACTAAATTATTTGTTATGGTCTCACCTCTCAAATGCACAACATTTTGCCAGGGTAACGCACACTAAAATATCAATTGATCACCAAATTTAGTAAATTGAGCACCAAATTTTAATGAGGTGGTTGATGACAAAGTAGTTTTGCCTAGGCAGACTTGGGGCACCCCGACTAGACCCCGCCATACCCTTTGTGGTTATTTTTTTATAAACCCATTCAGAAGTAGGATCCCCGCGAAACGGGGCTCCGTCGTCCGGGTCTCCCTCGACTCGGATGCAAGAGCATAACAGTTCAATTTATGGTGGTCATTAACTAAAAAAATAAATTTTGTGTTCTAATTTCACGATAAAATGGAGATTCATTTTGGTGATTATTTACTAATTTTGGTGATCATTTACTAGTTTTGGCAATCAAAAGTGTTTTTTTTTTCGATAAATTGTGCTAAATCTGTTGGTTCGTTAATTGTATGCCGAAATATTTTCCAAGTGCGCGTCATCTTGCGCGTGAATACTCAGTGCTTCAATCTCGAGACACAAATTATAATTTAAATTTTTGTTCCAGTTAAGGCAGTGGGGGCGCGTCGAGTGGGCTCACGAGTTAAATCAAGCGGAGCTAACCGCACGAGTGTCCGCCTCATTGTTAGTTATCCACAGCTCTGTCGAAAAACACTCCGCGAAAGCAAAAGCGGCGCCTGAAGAAATAAGCCAATAAATACCGTAGACCACATTCGGGTACCAGTTTTATTTTAGTTAAATAAATATAATTAAACAATAGTCCTTAGTTAGTTATTATTATTGTATCTATTTATTTTATTTCCACGACGGAAAGAGAAATAAAGTGATTGAAAATTATTTCAAAATTCTTTGTATAATACCGCATGCATGAGTCTGATAGGCACTTATCGATAATATTCAGTATTTTGGTGAACCCTTGCCTAAATAATATGTATTGAACATCCAATTCATATTATTTGTATCGATCCCTAAATAAAGGTACATTTATTAGTAAAATCGCTTTTCGTGACTAACTGCGTTGTTCTTCTATACCTACTACGGAACAGATTTTGACCTATAGCCCAGGGTTTTTAGGAAAATTGTGAATTCTATCATAACTTCCTGATACATTCTGAACCCCACAAAGATATAAATTTTACGTCGGTAATTTAAAAAAATCTGCTGTTCCCTCAAGCACGCATCCAGGCTTTTGGATTGGGGGGGGACAAACATTGAAACAACTGTAGAACTGTGCATGGGGCGCCGGTAGAACTTTTTCCAGGGAGGAGCACTTTCAATCCCATGAAAACAGCTCAGAATTTTTTGCACTTCTACTCGGATAATTATGTTAGATTCAAGGAGTAACTTGGCCGATCTATCCAGAAAAGCTTATGAACGCAAAGGACATAATATGTCTGAGCACGCTCGTATATTTTCTGATAAATTAGTATTTTCTTTTTCGTTGGGGGTAGCACCTCCTTGCACCCTGCTGCTGGCGCCCATGGAACTGTGTAAAAATTCGCTGTAAGCACTACTATAATTTACGTACCTACTTCGCAGTGGTTATGATCCCGTTTATTTTCAGTCAAATTTCGGGGGGCGATAAATCCCTACAATCTGTATATGCCTTTTCCCTGCATTTTAATAACCGACAAAAAACCGACGCGGAGGGGGGTGTTCAGAATGACGTACTGAATACGTGATAGAACCATTTTCTAATCGGTGTCGCTTCCACCTTTTTTTTTTCGGATGAGATATCATCAAATAACTCCTCCCGCTCTGGGCGGAGCAGGAGGGAGTGTCAGACTTTTTACTGACTAAAACCCATCCATGTTCCTTCATCGCCCTTTGTGTTCCGGGGCCACGGTATTTCTTTCGAACAGTCCCGCAGCCCCGCAGCCCCGGATGTCGCTTCCACCTTGGATTGATAATTTATTTTTATTGCTTTAGTGTACTCTTCTCCTTATATTGTGTACCTAGGCACAGTGCGTGGCCTGCGTGGGTAGTAGAATAAATGTACATTTACGCTTAGGTACCTATATCTTACCGATGATGAGTGATGACACATGATATAATTCGATATAGGTCACCATCTGTATTGATTTGACCTATTCAGCAAATGAGATCACAATAAAATAGTTTCAATAAGAATACAAGATAGATAATTAAATTATGCCAGGAAGTTCACATTTAAAAGAAGTGAGGTCGGAGCACCTTTAGTGTAAGAAAGAATGAAATGAAAATAGCAAAAACGAAGTCGCGAAGTTCCTCTAAATATAGCTGGGCGGGCGGAGTGCGGCGCAGTCGCAGCTAATCGCCAGTGCCCGCGCGCGACCTCGCTTTGTTCACAATTACGAACAGAGAGCGACTGCTGTTTATCCGTTTAGTCCACAAATCAACGTTCGGTTTCATTAACTGATAGTCTATGAAGATATGTACGTAGAAGAAGATTTTCACTGATGTCTACCAAGTGTTCTTATTGATATCTACCGGAATAAAATCATTACGTGAATAACTGAATAAGAAGTCCACGTTTTGCTTAAGAAAATGCTGAAATGAGGTTAATATGTTCTAGTTTGCAGCAGACACGAAACTTGTGAACCCAATTTGATTCACTACTACGTAAGTACCCACTATATCTATTGGTGTTGATGCATAATTAACCTATTTTGCAGTGTCTTCCAACAGACAAGCTATACTTAGTCATCAAACTGCTGAAGATAATCTGAGTTGTCCTGAAAATATCAAATAAATGCATTCCTCTACTTCGTAAGTTTCTTAGCCTTTTTTTTTGTGAATTATCTATGTGAACAAAAAATTAATAAATTATCTATATCTGATTTTAAGCACACCTAGGCATAAAGACCGTAATGGTTTCATCTCTGAAGAAATGCTGAGATATGTTAACAAAAAAATAGGTAACAAGAATATGCCTAATAAAATATTAACTTTAAAAAATTAACTTTTGTTGTTAAACTGTCTAACGTGCTAAATTATTTGATTATTCATCGGCAACTTCTTAGCGCGAGCCTTAGATGATATTTTTAAAACGATGCAAAACACAGTACAAGTACCTACTTATTGTATTTAGATTATTATGTTTTATTAGTAAACATTTGAATGTCTTTGCTCTTTATACTTTATAGGGTGTAAACAAACCTTTAACGAAGCCGAAAGGCTGCTCTTGTTCACCCGTTATTGCGATTTTTTTTTTGTTCTGGACCATACCTGGGAACCTTCTAGTTACGGAGATATTTTAGGTCAAAGTTCCAACATTTTTTAATAAATACTAGCTTTTATTTAAAGGTCATAATTTTACTTAAATACCTCCATAACCCGTTTATTAAGCGATGCATCCACCAGCACAATGTTTTGAGTGCGTTGCATTGAGTTTTACCGTAAAACGTGATAGTTCACACCAAAAAAAAAGTCGTTTCCCAGCAATAATTTTTGAGTTGAGCATTCTGTACATCAAACTAAATTTTGATGTACTTAGGTACCTTTTTTTTATCCATTTTCCTTCATCGCCCTTTTTGTTCTGGGGCCACGGTATCTCTTTCGAACAGTCCCGCAACCCCGGCAGGCATCGGTCCTTGCGGACCCCTTCCTTTTGCTGACTCTCTTTGAGGCGCGCGTGGAACACGAACGCGCCGTCGACTCGGCCTGTCGTCATGAGACGGACGGACGGCGAGCTAGCCCATAGCCCACCGTCCACAGGCCCGCGCCTACGGTGGCCGGGGGCCACGTGGTGGCCCCCGACGTCCGGGCCGTCTCCCGCGGCGGCCGGGACGCTGTGAGGTTCTCTCCCTCTCACGTTCCGCCACCTCCTTCTCTAGCATTACTGCTTCGCAGAAGGAGGTGACGGTACCTACAGAATGCTTGGTTGACGACTCCTTGAAGGTTCCGTTTGTACCCTGTAGGTATAACCGATTTTGCGGATACAATACTCCCTTCCCGAAGGAAGTGTCGCAAAGGTTCTCCTGATACTTGATTTAGAAAAACTGGTATACAAACAAAATATACAATTAGCTACCAACGCCGTTTCAAACGGGACGAAACGTTTATTTTCGATTACTTTTCATTTCAGGGGTGATGAACAACGACGTAGAGGTAGAGGGCCGCCCTCGTCCACTGTCAACGGGCTTGTGGACATTGTTCTCGTGGCTACGTCGCGACGACCGCTCCGTTTCCAGTGAGAGCCTCTCCAGCGCCGGCTCGGACAGGACGGTTGCGAGCTTCGCGTTCCTGACGCCAGCGCGCTACCAACCTGCGAGAGGACCAATAGTATTGCCACCGCCGGGTCCTCCCACAGACTCCTACAAAAAAAGAGTGCATGATAGAAATCTAAGACGTCACCACGACCGTGATATAACGCTTCATCGCAAATACGGTTTATTCAAGAGTGAAGGAACTTGCGGTTACGACGCTTTTAGTTTACCGCCAGTTCGAAGAATAAGCGCCGACTCTGGTGGTAGATGGGATCGTGATAGGAGGGCCACAAGTGAGTGTTATCCACGTCGGTTAGCACACGTTCCTGGTAAGCGGCGCGCGCCTCTGCCCCCTGTATGTGCTGCGGGCACATCTGCATCTCTACCACGCCGTTATACAAGAAAACGACCTGCTCCACAACCACCTGTAAGGCTATTGGAGAAGAACAAAGCCGTCTTGAATAACGTCGAAGTAAGCATAAGCAATAGTTCTGTTCAAATGAGTTCTAACGCTTATCAAGATAAATCTAAAACAAGAAATAACGATGTTACAATGGGTTGTAAATCAGAAAAGTATAGTAAGAAAGATGCAAGTACTAAAGATACAAAAACGAAACCTGAAAAAAGTTTTTTGAAACAAATATTTGACGGGAAGAAAAGAAATTCCTATATAGATACTTCTGCTGTGAAACTACTTCCAAGCATTAGTGAATTAGATAAACAAGCAGCTGAAATAATTGAAACATGTAAATTAAAGGCGACGGAACAAAATAATAATACTACATTTGGTGGACACAGTTCTAATCCAGCTGAGTCTTGGTTTTGTGTTCGTTGTTTACGAAAATATGATTCAACAGTCGTTACTTGCGTTTATTGCGTATCGAAACATAAAGTGAAGTCTTCTGAAATAGTTAAAGATAACAAAGAAGCACCGGCTAAAGCTTCTAATATCGGTTGCACACAAACGGAAAAAGACTTGTTACCGAACAGAAAATATGATTCAGAAGACAAACAAAAACTCAAAGAAATGTTAAAAGAAATGAAAGATTCACTTCCTAAACGACCAAAACATGACTTAATCAACAAATCAGAAAAACGAACTTCTGTGGAACCAAGAAGCTCTGAGAAGAAATTTTATTCTACAGAAACTCCTACTCTTCGAGTAGGATCAATATCCCACGATGAAAAGAAAGCAAATTTTGATTCTCAGTCATCTAATTCAGATGTTAATTTAAAATCTGCACCGGTAAAGGTGTCAAAAGACCCTTCGCCAACCTCTCCACAAGCTGCTTTGGTAGCACAAGTTATATCAGCGTATAAGAAACAGACGAATAATCATTTGAACCTGGCAGTCAAGCTTACGACTGACAATAAACTTACCGCAAAAACTGAACCGCTTGCGGATAGTTGTGTTAAAATTAAAGTACCCGAAAAAGCACCACTACAACAAACACAGGATATGAAGATTTTGAATACACCATTAAAAATTTCATCGCTATTGAATCCAATGTACGTCCCTAAAAGTTCTGTCTTGAATAAACAGCAATTTACAAATATTGCTCAAAAAGAATTAAAAAATGGACTATTAAATCCTGATAAAATTAATTCAGACAAGGTACATCGAATCTCTCAAAGCACAAACGATCCAACGCCGCCGTCTGATGTGATGGCCGTTCCTTCTACATCTCAAACAAGTGTTTCTTTTGTAAATATTGCCATAGTAGAAAACAAATCTAAAACAGATATGGACAAATGCACAAAAGGGAGTCCAAATTCATCACAAAAAGAACAACTTAAATTACCGGAAGCTGGAAAAGTTCCCGAGTCAACTAGACCTCAAAATATAATATCCAAGTTGCCATCTTTAGCAAAAGAACAAAATTCGACGAACAGTACGCAGATGCTTGATCAGCATTCTAGACGTAGAGATCTAATAAATCAACTTGAGAAATCGATAGCGCGAGGAGACGAGCGCGCTGCAGCAGAAGCAGCAGCTAAACTAGCACAATTACGTTTGTCATGTTCAGTTCTTTCATTTTCGTCTCAAATATTATCTCAACCATCGACAACTTCAACCAATAACAAAGATTTAGAGGGAGGCAGTGGTGGACCAAATGTTAAGATATCCACTACTAGTAACGATTCTAAACAAAAAGCACACAATGCGCCACCAGGCCCAACGTCAAACTCGAATAAAGAAAGATCGCCGCCAAAAGTTTCAGTTTGTAAACTTAACTCGAGTGTTATTGTAATACCAAATAAGGTAACAACATCGTTAGTTTCTCAAGCAGATACCTCTAAATTGACACCTGTTCAGCAGAAAACAGACGGAGACACACAGCGAAAAGAACAGGATCCCAAAAAAAAAGAAACTCCTAAAAAGGACGATGACGATATAGTCACGTAAGTAGAACGCTAATTACGAGAATCGCTTTTATGATTTGAATACCAGCGAATTTGAATTTTTATCCTCTATCAGAAGTTCTATCAAGTGCAAAGTTAAGTTTACTACATACTCGTAAATAATCTATTGTCGTTTATGTATCTAAAATAATTATTTTAGAATAGCAGTAATGGTCGAGGACCGCGAAGCGACAAGGGGCCCAGTACACCTGCGTGTAAACCGTCAAGCATGTATTCGAGACCTGCGCCGAGAAGCCGAAACATCACTTGGCCTAGCAATCAATCTGCAACGCTGGATTGTTGGTCGTGCTCTGTGTGTTAATGACACCACACCCATCATATCGCTTGCTGGACCGGACTTTAGCGCACCTTTTTATGTATGTGTAGTAGAATCAGGTATGTTTAAGTACCTACCTACTATTTTTTGTATTTTTTTGTATTACTTAGCAATACTTAGGCATTTATGCACTTAGTTCCTAACTTATACTTACCAGTAGATATATGCCGATTTTGCAAGCCGTAAAACATTTATGATGAAAAAATATGACAATCCGCGGTTATAACTGGGCCTAGAAAGGAGACCGAAACCGTGCAGGATGCGTGCTCGTTTCTGCTTCGCGCATTTGATTACTAGAAACATAAATACCTACCCTTAGTCGTATCTATATTGGACATAGGTGTCGATTCTGTTGTGCACAAATTAAACTTAATTTAGGCTATTGTTATCTTTTACTAAAAGGCAGTGTGAGAAAAGGACGGCTATAGCTATGAACTAAGTTAGAGATGTCAAACTAGTTTATGCCTTGCGCTTCACCGTGTTTTAGTCGACAATGTTTTTACGTGCACCCTTCATTTGTAAGGAAATATTAGTTCCAACTAAATTTGACAACTCAAAGTAAATTACGTCCGTCTCTTTCTCGTTTTATTAGAGAGAAAAAGATAACAATAGCCTAAATTAAGTTTAGTTTGTGCACAACAGAATTGACACCATTAGTGAGAATTCACTTACTAAAATGTATGAAAAGGTGTCGTCACGAAACATAATTATTTCGACTTGTTTGTAATTTCAGAAACGAAATTGGAAACGAACTCCCTAAAGCACAATGACACAGCGAGTAAGAACACAAACGACCAACAAAAACAAACAGGCGACGTTTATACTGAACTTGTACAGTTGGAGCAACAAGCACTAGTTCCTAATGCAGAAAAGTTTGAGTGTGGAGTTTGTATGGAAGAGTACCCGCCCGGTCAAGGGGTAGTGTTGCGCGAATGCGTACACATTTTCTGCAAAGATTGCTTGTCTGATGTGGTTCGTCATTGTGAAGAACCAGATGTCCCCTGCCCGGCTATGGGTTGTCGGGGAATGCTGCATGAAAGGGAAATTCGCGCCCTCGTGCCTGCTCAGGACTACGAGCGCTGGCTGGCGCGGGGCCTGGCTGCGGCAGAAAGCGGAACTCGAAATGCCTTTCATTGTCGTACTCGTGATTGTAAAGGCTGGGCCCTTTGCGAACCGGGCGTCCAACGTTTTCCGTGCCCTGTGTGCAAATGCATCAATTGTGTGCCATGCCAGGTAAATGATATTATACTCATAATTTACTCTGATAAACATATTACATATACACATAGGCTCACACAGCTAAATACTGTACCTATAAGCTACCAGACAAACCGATAACAGGTGACACTTGTTTAGTCTTTCCTAGGCTAAAGTTACCAAGCTAGGGCTCATCAGAAAAGGATAATCATAGGGCACATGGCACACCGACAAATGGGTCAGTTTGAACTGTGACCAATAACTCGCGAATAAGCGAGCGGAGCGAACAGAGCCGCGACATCGGCCGGCTAGAACTTCGTCCTAGTTGGTCGCAGTGTATTGCTTCATTTTGGGTTTTAAAATAAACCGGTAAAACCGATTTGACTATTGGTTTCGGCCGCTAACATATACTTACACTTTACAGGCTGGAATTTTCAGATGAGGCAGTAAAGACCTTAACCATTGTAGATACAACAATTCAGTCTTAGTAGGAGACTTTCCTTAAGTTTTAAATAATACCAGGCCAGTTTATCTCTAATAATGTTAATGGGCTAGACCTACTCGTAATTAGGGTTAAGGCAACGCATCCTGACTCTTCTAGGTTACTAATATTATTTAATTTATTTCAATTAAAGGCTATTCACGATGGACACACTTGTGAGCAGCATCGCGCTAAACTGAAACACGCGGCGAATAAGAACACCTATGCGACCGAAACTGACGATGGAACACGAACACTACTCAATTCCTTAATTAGCAAGGGAGAAGCTCTTGAATGCCCTGAATGCAGTGCTATAATAACTAAAAAATGGGGTTGTGATTGGGTGAAGTGCTCAGCGTGCAAAACTGAGATATGTTGGGTGACACGCGGACGACGCTGGGGAGCGGGCGGTAAAGGTGACACCAGTGGCGGCTGCCGTTGTGGTGTTGACGGCAAACGGTGCCATCCATCTTGCGGTTATTGTCATTAAGACTCATCTCACTTGAATTGAAATTAAACCAAACCCAATGAAGATGACGTAGTTGAGTCTCAGAAAAGATTGTATGGTAATTTAACTATTCTTTGTCTATTTTGTTAATTTTATTATATTTATTTTTTTGTAAGCTTTTGTTGGTAGCGCAGAGCAGCTATGCTTGATGTGTTTTTTTGCATTAGAGACTGTACCTACTTTATATTTAATAATTTCAATGAATAGTTTTTTTACATTGGTACCTATAGGGGAAGGGGGAGCAATAAAACTAAAAAAACGCTTTGCTATTATATTTTTTTATCTTAATAGTCATCTTTGGTAATCAGTTTTTCATAATTCAGTCTAATTAGGAACATGTGTTACATAATTAAATATAAAAAAACAAGGTAAAAAAAAGTCAGATCTCCCCATCTTGCCTCCTCCCTCGGGTAAGATGGGGTACCGTATTAAATCAAAAACCAATTGACCAATGATAATCGTTTTTGCACCTGATACAGCGCCGCTATTCCTGTTATTAGCTAGCGAACTCACTGGACGACAACACCACGTTCTTTAGTTGTGAAATGAAAAAAAAAATTTTTGGCGGTTTCCTTAGCGTTTTTTTACATCACTTGGAACGTGTTCGCCCTGAAAATAACAATATTTCAAATTATAAATAAATTTATTCATATTTATCTTATTATGTTGTGTACCTGAGTTAAGGCCAGTCACTTGAACCTCAGAAGTGCAAGTGTCACTTAAGACACGCAGATATGGGGCATGGTGTAATCAGGAGCACCGCATTAGTACAGAGTGCCAGTGTGGTCTATAAACCCCCATTTCCCTAGAATGTGATTTCAGCAGCCAGGGTCCGCAGTCGTTTGTTTACTTTCCAATTTTAAGTTGAGACCTTCGATCAACGATCAAAGGTTGAGACCAAGAATATCCAAAAGCGCGTTTGGCCGTCGCGACTATATCACCCAAGTCGAGGGTAACACCTTAATGAGAAACGCACAGAACCAAAGTACGAAAGAATATTCCCGCCGGCCGCGGCAGCGGGCGAATCCAGGTTTATTTATGACATGCAAACTGCTGGTCACGTCCAGGTGGCACATGCTCCTGGAGCTGAACGAAATTGGGCGGTGGTGACTTCTGTTGTCGTACAGCACACTTCACCCTTACCGGGTGGTCTTAGATAACCTGAACACCTACAGCAAATAGAGCTCTTGCTTCAGGCTCTAACACCCGTATCTATATATTCAGGTTATAGTAATTAGGTACTTGAGTTTTAGTAATCACTTAGTTAGGCAAACATTTTATGCATTCTATAAGAATTTAAACGAAGTAAAAACCGTCAAAGCAGCAAAGCCATGAATTCTAACTTTTGACAGTTCAAGGTCAAGCAATTAATAAACTACGGAATAAAAATATCCGTGATGTCGAAAAATCGGCCGTGCATGCGACTTTCTTACGACAGGTGATGCGATATCGGATGGATACCGACCTACGAAGTAGTAGTGTCTGTTGCTGAGATGTATTTGTGTTTTCTTCCGCGTCCAGGAACAGGCCTAGTGTGTGGAAGGCTGCATTTATGCATTTCTGCGCCAACACTGCTTTAAGCAAACCTACTGAACTTGATGTAGAATTTTTATGTACGTTTTTTGCCCCGCTAGATCTCCCAGAAACATACCTATAGCGTACCTATTAAAAAAATTCTTAAACTCAGGAATGTACTTTTTTCAGTCTGTATAAGCACGAAAATGATCATTGTTATTCTCTTTTTCAAGGATCTTTTTTATTTTTCCACTAACAAACATATGTGTCCCTTAACTTCAAACTTGGATAAATCCACTCTACCCTCATAAGAAATATTTAGGAAAGTGTTAATAGTCTTAATTCCATGAATTAATAAAAGGTTGTATTTCGTTTATTATGGCAACATTATTGAAGAAAACGATCCTGTCTAACAAATTCAGTATTTAAACCATTAATTCTTTCAAAAATTTAATATTTAGTTTGGATTTACCTTTATTTGATATAATGGAATGTAATAGTTATGGAATAGTTTTTAATAGGCTGCTTTACTTGGCGACACAGTTTTAATAGAATTATCCAATTATCTAAATAATAGAAATAAACAGTAAAAAAGCGGGAAGTACACGGTGCTACTGTCGCAAAGTTTACGTCGACTGACGGCCATATTGAACAAACGCAATAAGCTATGGCTCTCATGGATCTAACTACATTTGAAAAAAAAACTGTCTAATGGATCTATCCGACTTAGAATAATATGATTTCGACGGTTTAATTCTCAAGAACCATGCGGATATAAACACAACTGATACAATTGTTAAAAGCATTTTGTTTTCTTTTTCTTTGGATAAGTAGGTACCAAAATCTTGAAAAATCTCAGAATTGGATTTATCCGAGTTTGAAGTTATGCGACACATAATAAGTACTCCACATTATTTTTGTTATTACAATTTTACTCGACAGACTTTTTAGTTTGTTGTCGAGTAGCGCTTGCTATTAAATAAACAAATAACCCAGGTACATAGTAAAAAATAACCTTATAGGATCGGCCGTTTTGCTGATCAAACGGCACGGAATAACTATGAACCGGTTGCGGACACTGGAGTATGGACTTCAGTGTCAGATAAACCTTTCAACAATAAACGTTATAATGTACCTACAAGCGAGCTATCTCTAACCATGAGTGCCTCATCTATTGTTCATGAAACTTGTCCGCCCTACTTTATACGTCCATGAATTTGCTGGTTCTGTGTCATTTCTGGTGCTTAAAGGCTATGCAAGTTATGCCTATTTAACCCTACCGGTAACCTTAGTTGTATGGCGTAACAGAGTATGAGCCGAAAGGAATTTGGCTTATCAGCATAGCTATTCACTACGCTTCGATTCGATTTTCGATTCGGAAAGTCGTATGTCTATCTCGCTCGATTTCGTAATGTCAAAAAAGGATAGACATACGACTTTCCGAATCGAAAATCGAATCGAAGCGTTGTGAATAAGGGGCCAGGACAGAGGGTTTACCTGTTTCCGTAAATACTGGTGATGTACCTACCTACCTACATATTTTATCCCATGTAGGTATGTTAGTCTGTAAGGTATTTATATATGGGCCAAAGTTGCCAGGTTTTATTATTATTATTAATTATGTAGATTGAATTAGTTAAGTAAGATCAGTTTTGTAGGTATACTTTTAGTTTGTTAGAGTTATGGAGTTAATACTATTGTAAAATGTATGTAGAAAATATTTTTTTAAACATTATTTGTTGTTTTTTTTTACCTTGTTATATTCCGTCTACATTCAGATATAAATACTCGTAAGTCGTACACTTCTAACACATTTAAATGTTCGTAAACGTCACTGTGAACTTATATCTCAAGTATTAGCATCTCAACAAATAACTTGAGTTCTGCTTGCATCCAGCATAGTTCCACAGTTCCTGATATTTTATAACGATTGTTCAATTCATTTGCCTTGAAAAATCCAATTTTGAAAATGAGATGCCAACTTCACCTAGGACATGCTGCATCATATAAAATGTACTCTGTGTGCTGCATGTCATATGTGAAGTTAGCATCTCATTTTCAAAATTGGATTTTTATCTCATCTCATCATATTAAAGGTTTTTGAGAATCGAGGAGTTGTTATAAACATAGTTCTATACCTCCTGATTGATTGTAACAATAGTTCTGTTGCTTTACCGTCAAAATAGCAATTTTAAAAATGAGATGCTAATTTCCTATATGAAGTCATAGCAGTATTTCAGTGTTTTAACACCGAGGAGTTGTATTAAGCATAGTTCTATACACCCTGATTGATTTTAAGCATAGTTCCGTCAATTTGCCGCCAAAGTCGCGACCCCACCGCGATTTCAAACGTATAAAAATATGTATAAACGTATAAACAGTTCTGACCAGCATCTCAGCTGCTTTCATTATTAATGCTATAAATACGCCTACTACTGCTGTAGGACACACCACACTAAAAGTTTTAGCGAAAAACAAAAAACCAAAAAAAAATACGGTGACAGTTCTGACCAGCATCTCAGCCGTTTTTCATTACAAATGCTATAAATACACCGGTAACCAAAGCTAACCTGACACGGTTTTTGGTTTTTGTCGCTAAAACTTGTAGTGTGGTGTATTTTGAAAGCGGAATACTGCAGTATTGGACGTTTTTTAAACGTAGGTAACGAAAACGGCTGACATGCTGGTCAGAACTGTCAGTAAACGGTCACCATTTAATTTTTTGTTATTTTTTTTTTTTTAATTGTAGTGTGGTGTTTTGAAAGCGGAATACTGCAGTATTGAACGTATTTATAGTGTAGGTAACGAAAACAGCTGAGATGCTGGTCAGAACTATCAGAAAACGGTCACCATATTTTATTATTGGATTTTGTTATTTTTCGCTAAAACTTGTAGTGTGGTGTGTTTTGAAAGCGGAAAACTGCAATATTGGACGTATTTATAGCGTAGGTAACGAAAACGGCTGAGATGCTGGTCAGAACTGTCAGTAAATGGTCATCAATTTTTTTTTGGTTTTTTATATTTCGCTAAAACTTGTAGTGTGGTCTGTCCCACTGCAGTAGTAGATGTATGTATAGCGTAGGTAACAAAAACGGCTGAGATGCTGGACAGAACTGTCAGTTAATGGTAACCAAAGCTAACCTGACACGGTTTTTGGTATTTCTCGCTAAAATTTGTAGTGTGGTGTGTTTTGAAAGCGAAATACTGCAGTATTGGACATATCTATAGCGTAGGTAACGAAAATGGCTGAGATGCTGGTCAGAACTGTCAGTAAACTGTCACCATATTTTTTTGTTTTTCGCTCAAACTTTTAGTGTGGTGTGTCCTACAGCAGTAGTAGGCGTATTTATGGCATTGGTAATGAAAACAGCTGAGATGCTGGTCAGAACTGTCAATTAACGGTACTTAACCATTTTTTTATACGTTTGAAAACGCGGTGGGGTCACGACTTTGGCGGCAAATTGACGGAACTATGCTAAAATCAATCAGGGTGTATAGAACCATGCTTAATACAACTCCTCGGTGTAAAAACACTGAAAATACTCTGTGAGATGATATGACGTCAAGGAAGTTAGCATCTTATTTTCAAAATTGCTATTTAACGGTAAAGCAACAGAACTATTGTTACAATCAATCAGGAGTTATAGAACTATGTTTATAACTCCTCGATTCTGAAAAACCTTTAATATGATGATATGGAGATGTCATAGGAGAAGTTGGCATCTCATTTTCAAAATTGGATTTTTCAGGGAATTAAACAATCATTTTATACTATCAGGAACTGTGGAACTATGCTGGATGCTAAGTTCACAGTGATTTCGTAAACGTGGTACTCAGCTCAAAGGGATAATATAGGTACTTTATTTGGTCTCGGCGCAGCATGTTTTCTTCCACAGGTACATCTCTACTACTCCCTCTGAGTCACACACAGGGATATTTCAAGTTTTAAATTCCAACAGTACCGATGCCATACCAATACAGGTGATTTTTTCAAGGGAGCATGAGGATAAAAACTAATAGGAGTCTCGGGCCCGATTTTGATGAAAATTGAACCATTGGATTTTTGGAAAATCAATATTCTTAGCCAAGAATCTAACCCGTTAATTTTGGAAAAAAAACAAGTTTTACACCATTCGATAGCGTCGTTAATATTCACCAAATTCTGGGAAGTAATGTGACATATTATGGCAAACTAACGAAAAGAGTTCAGTTTGTAAAATAACTACCTACCATTAGCCCAAATGAGCCCAACCGACATTTTATCGATATTTTTGTTCGAAATTTTGGGTCGTCCCAAATAGCCCCGTTTTACGGGAACTTTATTTTAAACTGCAGTGATCGATAACCTTCGAACAAAATCACTATTGGGCCAACTCACTTGTATAGTATGACCACTTAATGTACCTACAGTTCAAGCTGTGTGTACCATTTAGGTTACCCCAGAAAATTTGCATCGTTATTTCAAAGTTGGTAGTAGTGTACAACATTCATTTTAGTTCTGGGTTTTCCCGCCTGCACAGATAAGTTGGTTGAATAAGTAGGTATTGTAAGTTCTAATTTCTAGTTTTTTTTTTTCTTTTACCTACAAATCTTTGAAATTAGAACACTGTTGTGAATATGACTGCGATGAGGTTGTCATCAAATCAAGGATAGTTTGCCGATTGCGGTTTTAATTTTCATCAAAATCAGGCCCAAAACTCCTTAGTTTTCGTTATTCCTCATATTTTGGAACTTGGCCATTCTCTAAATATTTAACAATTAATATTGATTGATAAACGTAGTTTTATTTCGTTTAGCAATCAATATTGTTCAAACAGTATTGATTGTTAAACGAAATAAAACTATTTTTCAAAGGTTGACTATTTTTTTAGCTTATCGCATTTCAAGACATTTACATAACAAACTCTAAACAGAAATAGTAAATGAAATTCGTAATTCTTGCAATTGTTGGACAGACTTAATATCGGCTCCTTGGCTGTTGTATGTATTTCATCTTGCAGTCGTAATTGCATGGAGGTAACCAATCTAGTGCCAATATCAGTCCCTCGCATGTTTCCCATACTTCTTGGCAATGTTGAGCCATATCTTTTCTTCGTTTATTGCGGTGATCCCATCGCTGCACCATTAAACCCCACAGTTCACGGGATTCAGGTTCGGGAATTTAGGTGGCCATGGAATCACCGTTATGTCTGGATGTGGATCAAACCAGGTGCAGACAATCCTTGCACGTATAGCACAATTATCGTGAAAAAAAATATTATATTTGCCATTTCGTGCTGTGGATACGCAATTCTTTCAGAGGGAAGCAAATTATCTTCCAAAATGCTGATTGGAATGCGAGTTCACGTCATTGTAAGAGGCGATAGTTAAACCAGCTCTCCTACACCTTCCGACCTCATCCCCACGCCGCGCCGCATCTTGAAAGTGGCTTAACAATTATTATAGTCCGTGACTGTACATTATAGTCCGCCAGTACAAGGTGTCATACTTTCTAGCGATGACATGACATCGTATGGACTTTGTGTAATATCAAAACTATTGAGATGCTCTGTGCATTGAGATCAAAACAATGGTACGAAGCTTTACGCTAAATTAAAAAAAAATCTTTAAGGGCTATCTGATAGGGGAACCTACATCATTTCATATTATATATTTAGACACCTACGAGTAGATATTAAAATAAGTTATAAATGAATACCAGATATCGGTTTTTGCGACAAACCAAATTACACGCAGTCGAATCGATGAGCAATGGCTAGTTATCCATAATAAAATTAAAATTACGTAAAAAAGCAAAAAAAAAAGTGTCCAAATAGATCCTCGTAGATAAACCATTTATTTAAATCAACATCTAAGGCAATTACGTGTCATTTATTGATGTAAGTGCTGAAGATGAATAAAAAATAAATAATTATTTATTCCATGATGTTTTATTAACAAATTACATATTACTGTTTCATACATAAACTCACGCCTTTTTCCCATTGGGGTAGGCAGAAACCACAGAACGCCACCTGCATACATATTTACTTTTTTTTTAAATGTAGCATACAACTTCATACATTATTTTGATACTATACAGAAGTCCATACAATGTCATGTCACCGCTAGAAAGTATGACAAAGTAAAAGATGATTAATGAAATCTACGGGGACCACTATTATGAAACAGTGAACTACAGGTGTGTTTTCCTAGCCAAGACCTCATTGGTTTGAATAAAAAACAAAAATTTCTTAATAACTATATTAGATTTTAAGAATTCCAAGATATCTCAGACAATCTTAATAATGTATGCAGCTAGCTGGCCGTCATTACTCTGCATTGCATGTGAAACAAGTCTCACAACTAATTTTGTTGCATTTGTACTACACAAAAGCAATCAATTTTTGACAGATATCAAGATTTTCTGTTGGCTGCGTTACCACTGTCTAGTCCTTCAAAATCTCCTATTTTGTAATAACTGTTAGGCCACTTGTACACTCTACAGTTTCTGCAATAGTATCAATTTATCATGTACACAACAAGAATTTTGTCAAAAATTTGTCTTCCTTAATATTACCTTTTTGTTGGTCAGTGCTGATGCAGTGTACACAGGTCATGTGTAGAAACGACACAAATTCATGCACAGGCCCAGTGACTTTTCTTAGCATGTAGCGGCCTTAATATTCTGAGATCCTGCCTAAGATCAACCTTCACTCATCTGCTTCCCTAATGAAATATATGTGTTAGAAATCAAAATACTTGAATAAAAATATTGCGAATGGCTTGCCTAATCATGAAAAAACAATCAGTTTTTGTTTATATGTGAAATTTTTTCTTCAAATGAAATCAATTTTGACTGAAAGTACAAAAGCCTATGGGAACAAGAAACTTGTTGTCCTATCTTTTTGTACTTTGTCTGGCATAATTAGGTCAGTTGATATAATTATGTATGTACACATAACTGTTTTTTTTTATAAATTATATTAAAATTTAGATAGCTTTATTATAAACATGGTGGTGTTAAGTTGTAAAGTTCAATCGGTCAAGACTCACAGTTCTCACACGTAAGAGTCTTGACTTAATTTCATCAGGCAAGCTATTCGTAACAAGGTTAATGTATTATGATTGCTAAAAATCTGAAACTTCTAGGTGGTTGGTTTGGTCAGCCCTTAGTTAAATGAAAAATGTTATCACATATGAGCAACACACAAGATAAAGTTTTCATATAGTGATTATTTCACTCTATGTGGTATCACACATCACTGCACTAATTTTAATAGCGACGCATTCCAGGAGGCCCTCGCCCTCCAGGTCCGCCACGGCCCATTCCTGGAGGAGCTCCCATCATGCCTGGAGGTGGCCCTCCCATCATGGGTCCTCCACGCATTTGTGGCGGCGCAGACAACTGCCCTCGAGATCCAGGGGCCATATGTTGTTGTGATGGACCACCAACACCTCTAGCAGGTCCTTGTAAGCCCGGTGGAGCGCCTGCAGGCCCAGCTCCACGTCCTGCCGCACGGCCACCACCAGGCCCTCCGATAGCTCCAGGAATGGGCACACGAGGCAAACCTTCTTCTGGTGGAGGCGGACCTTCGATTGTTAGCGACACAATATTTTCACCGCGGAGTAACACAAATCCTAATGTTCTTTTCTCCTCTCGATCTGCGGTTTTGCTATTCTTGGATTTAATTTTTCTGAATTCTTCACAGTCTCCCAAAATTAAATTCATGTGTTTATCAAACGCTTTGAAAGTCCCAATAAATGTTCTTGAATCTTGTAGTATTACTCTAACCCTATAGTTTATATGCTGTTGCATTTTATTATTCTTCCCGATCGTCTGAAAATAATCATTAAGTACCATTGTTATTTTTGTTACACAAGTAGACTTAAACTTTAACAAATAAAATAGGAAACTGAAATTTTTAGCCGGTTTTCCCGGTATTCTAAATGCTTGGAAAATAGACGGTGAAAACGATACATCAACATAAAAATATCATTTATATTTTAGCCAGAAGGATTAAAGCATTTAAGTGCAATGTATACATACCATTTTGGATGTTTGATTTTAAAATATATTCTTGATGAAAAACTGACAGAATTCTTTTCAATACACACTCAGTTTCAGAAACCATCAAGTCAACAACAAACAACCATAGACACAACAGGTCTATGAAGCGAAGCGAACCATAGTTTTTTTTTTAATTAGTTCCTGACGGAACAGGCTAAGGTCTGAGACCATGCTGCCTAGTCATCATTTGTCTTGAGTAGTCAAAGTCAAAATTATTTATTTGCAGTAAATGTGGTACAAAAGATAGTAAAAATAATATGTAGTGCAATGACACATTTCGCCATAAAATTGGCATGCAAACATTAAATAATTAGATGCTAATTTCAAAACAATAACTGAATGGGGTAGCATCAGAATGTAAATCCATAGTAAAACGAAACATAGATTACTCATACTCAGCTCCATGTTTTTTTATGCATAAATAATATTATTAATAATAATTTTATGATTTGAGTTGCTTTAGTAAACTTCAAACTACCATACGTCACAGTCATAATGGGGTGGGCAACTGGTGGAACTAATGGCGCTAGCAGCGCATGGACCAAACGTCGTCATTGGTCGAAAATTTGTCAATCTCATTTTATATTTCAAAATAGATTGACCTCATTGGTCAGATTGGGTCTAAGCTACCGGTTCACTAACTTCCCCAAAACATTTGATAAATACCCCCGTTAATAAATTAATTAAAAATCGACTAAACGGGCTTTGTTCGTGGATAGGATAGTTTACTTCCCATCTCTATAATATTCCTCAACTCCGTACCAAAAATCATAGCTCTATTCCATCAACAAGTGTCACATTATAGTAACAAATTATTGTCAACAAAGCGCGCCATTTCTTGCGTCATCGTGTTATCGTTAGTGTCACATTTCAAGTGTTTACGAGTTACGTATTTGTTATTGTAATATAGTGTTATACCTTTGAATGTTCGTCAGAACTTGTACTATCGTATTATGATAACACAAATTAGGTTTCGAATCGCAAAGTTGCAGTATTTCGCCTGTGAAAATGCAGTAGGTATATATACCTACAGTGGTTGTGAAGTGTGAAGAAATAAGTGATTTTGTGATTAAAACGTGTGTGAAAACGTACAAATAGTGTTTAATAAGTGTGGTGATTAGATTTTTCAACTATCTACACCAAAAAAAAAGTGGTTTTGTGTTTTTTTTTTGTTTGTTCGTCCAACCGCGGCTGGTAAAATTAGTTACCAGATGTAAACAAACAGTGAGTATCTAGGTTGTAATGAATGTTTTGATATGATGCTAATGAGATATTAATGAGATTGTGGTCTTGTTGGAAAGGAAATATAATCTAGTTTATTTTTTAAAATAAACTAAACTAACTAACTTAACTAAAAAACTTAAAAAATGGCGTCAAAAAACTCCTCAACACTGTCAACTGGTAATGTCCCCAAGAGACTAGCGGCGTTACCACGCTGTATGGCAATGCTAAGCCTTTGGCCAAGGTAAAAGCCAGCCCTAGGGTCACGGGAAGTGTCAACTAAACGTTTTGAAATATCCTTGAAAAGGCTGTGAGCGCTCGGACCCCACGGTCCTAGAGTTTCAACCCCAAACGGCTCGAAAATATAGTTACCAATAAGGTTACTATATTTTCGCCGCTTGAGGTTCTCCGCAGCCAAAGCAGCAGCCCCTGCACAGCACGACGAATTAGGAAGATGGGAAGGCGCAAGAGTATCGACACATGTAGCATCCCACACTAAAGGCCTACCCATCCTCCATGGAAACAAAGACATGCCGTCCGGTCTCTTGCCATCGTCGCGTGCCAAGCCATTGGGTTCTAATAAAGCTGGAACGCCGACGGTGACAAGAGACCGACGGATGATGTCATTTAAATTCGCGTGCCGTGCAAAACGGCCCGCACTTCGGCTGCATGACAGGCCGTGGTGTCCAAGGCTGTTGACAACTTCACCACAGTGACAGTGATGAGGAGAGCAACATGGGGCGCCTAGGCGTAGAGCAACAGCGAGGCGGAAAGTGGTGTCGTCGAGCAACGTACCTGTGCTCGACGACGGTAGTGCGTGAAGCCAAAGACCCGACTCCCACTCACCCACAGCCAGCAGGCGTGCTCGCTCAGCAGTAGTAACAGACGTGTTTAGTAGATTGATCTGAACTACTCTGCAGAGCGGCTCGTCCCACCGTCTCTGGGAAAATGGGTAGTCGGGTTCTTCAGAATTCGGGCAAGCGAGTTTCCAGGCGTTGATAGCCTCGGAGAAACACGGCACATCAAAATCAATCAGTGTGGAAGCCAGGATTTTCCTGATTAATTTCTCAGTGCCGTGGACCGAGGATATGTAAGCCGGTAAACTAATACTAGAAATTTTGCGGACGCCGAGCCCTCCCATACGAATGGGAAGAGTAGCTTGGGTCCAGGCTCGGTCGTCCAAGGCCACATTTAAAATGGATGATAAAGTATTTCTGATAATTTGATCCATTTTGTTTAAAAGATGAGTGTGCTTCCATAAAGGAGAAGCACGTAGGAAATATGTTAATTTAGGGCCGAAACAGCAGTAACGGATAATGGTGATGGCCGAATGCATGTTAATTTGTAGTAACCTTTCCGAAATATCATTGAAATTTTGAATTTTTTCCTCGATGAAATCGGGAAAGGAATTTTCGAAGATTGGAGACCCAAGGAGACGAAGAGAACATTTTTCAATAATTTTGATGTTAGGGGCTATTGCGTTAAATTTAGGAATTGTCAGTTGTCTGTCGGTACAGTCTGCTAAATATAGTTCACATTTTGCAAGGTTTAGGTCAAGGCCAATGGAGTGAAGATTATTTTTTAAGAAAATTAAATCATCTAAAACTGTTTCTACATCGCCGCCCAAGGTTCCATCGTCAAGATACCAAACGTTAAATTTTGAATTTAGCTGTCTAACAATTGGGTGAATCGCTAAACTAAATATCACAGGCCCGAGGGGGTCACCTTGTTGACAGCCAACAGCAGATTCCAAAAGTTTGTCACGATACAGTAATTTAGACGGGTGTCTGTAGCACTGCCAAAGAAAACTATAAATTTGAGGTAATTCTTTTTTAATTTCTGTTAACAAGGTGTCCCTATTAACTGAATTGAAGGCATTCTTAATATCAACCTTCAGGATGACCTCACCTTTGCCAGAATTTAGGTAGGTCGACAAACCGTGTACGGCAGCCTCACAGCCCCCTTTAGAACCAAAACCTAGCTGCAGGGGCTGAATTTTTTTCGAAACAGCCTCACCATAAAATTTACAACAAATCTTGGCTGCCATACGACGGTAAGTAGTACCCACAGCAATGGGACGAATGCCGCCATCCCTCTTGCGCAGGGCACATAAATTGGCCCCGTACAAGACACCGATGACGGCTTCGTTCACCTTGCCGGAGAGTAGAAGGTTAATCAGAGCCGTAAGCTCCTTCAAGAGCGACTCACCAGCCTCCCCGGCGCCTGAACAGATTAGGTCCTTTAAGTGCTGGGGACTTAGGCCGTCGAGGCCGCCGGCGGAGCCACTCCGGAAGGAGCAAACGGCTGTGACCACCTCACGACCTGTAATGGTGAGGGAGTGAATGTCCGAATCAGGAGGGTCGGGAAAAGAAAGGCCATCCGCGGGGGCAGGGTGTTTAGTCTCCAGAGCTGCGAGTGTTTCTGGAGAACACGGAGCCACCACATCGCTACTGAAGAGAATCCTGGCTGCACCGCTTATGTCACCTTCCCCTAACTTTGATTCAACCAGGTGTGATATACCTCTCGAAGAGGAATATCCCTGTGCCGATAAATTGGGAACAAAATTTTGAGCCGAAATATTACAATTATCTTTGATTTGAGCGGTTAAAGTCTTTTTTTTGGCCAAATTCTTTTGAACATGCAGAATACGGTAAGGGAAGGTAAGCAACTGCTCCCAAGCACTGTGCGAGTTCTCACGGACGACAAGGCGCACACAACCTGCTAGGCTTTGTGCAACTAAAGGCCTAGCACCGCGGGGAACTCGCTTTAAAACAGGAACAGAGTTTTTGAATTTGGAAAGGGTTTGCCAGATCGGGTCGAAAGTGGATGTAGCCGAAGTTGTAGGTGAAAGAATTGAGACAGGGTCTGAGGGTGCATTTGGAGGTTTATGTACCTTACCAATATGCACATTCAGACCCCGCTTACCTTTAAAAAATCGTGCCTGGGCGCAAAGCGGGCATCTCTCCAGGGTGTTCAGCGATGTTGAAGGTTGACTACTACCATTACCCACCGCATCGCTGCTGCTACTACTCATTAAAGATAAAGTACCTCTTAAAAATAAACTAAATAAAAATAACTTTATTAAAACAAACTAAAAACAAACACTGAACAGTCTATTGTAGGTTGTGATGAACAGACAGGAGCGGCGGAACACACACTGGGGGCCTGGGGTATCGCACCGCTGAAGAACACATGTCGGCGCAGCCCCGGGCACTGTTGTCTGGTAAATGAAGCCTGGTCTCGCCTCGCCTCAGCGACGAACTCGTATCTCCTTATAAGCCTTTAATTGATAGCAGTCCTCTGTGGTATGCTAGATGGTATCAACATCAACAATCCTCAACAAGGATTTAAGTTAGTTAGTTTAGTTTATTTTAATAAATTTGTAAATTGTTACTTTATTAAATAAAATGTTATTGTTTATTTTGATATAAAAAAATGGATAAGAAGTTAATAGTTGTTGAGCAAAAATAATATTTTATTAGCAAAATATCCGTTTCTATCACTGTTTTTCAAGTTCTACATTATTATTTGAGTATCAAATTATAATTATTTATCTTGAAATTTGGTTAAATAGATAACACATCTATTCAGCTATGCACTGTAAAGTTTATTTAGCTATATCTCTTGTAGTTTGCGATCGTCAAGTGTTTATTAATAATTGCGAATTATTCGCGTTTATTTCGCGAATTAAACGCGGTTCGATGCGTAAAATTTTGCGCGTTGACGCTGTAGAGTGAAGGCCTACCACACGCACAAGCTTTACCACAAATCTGCCTGTGCAAGCTTCTCGTATGAAAAAACTGTACACGTACGTTTTACCACACGGTCCAAGCAAAAACTGTCACTTAAAAAGGACAGTTAACAAAAAAAAAATCGCAAATAAATAATGAACATTTTTTTTTAAACGTTATTGTCTTGATGTTACCTATATATAATAATAATACCAGCCTACTAGTGTCATAATGCTGGGCAAAGGCCTCTTCTCATACCTATAATTTATTATATTTTTTTAAGAGCGTACCTACAAGTGTTGATTCAAACTACTTAACAGATACGACTGGTTTTTTCACAAATTGTGTACCTATGTTTATGCCACCTAATTTTTTTTTTTTTTTTTTATGCAACTTTGGCCCTTATATAAATACCTTACAGACACAACATACAGAACATACATAAGATAAAACACAATGGGGTGGGCAACTGGTGGAACTAATGGCGCTAGCAGCGCATGAACCAAACATCGTCATTGGTTGAAAATCTGTCAATGTCATTTTATATTTCAAAATAGATTGACCTCATTGGTCACAATGGGTCTAAGCTATGGACGCGCCATCTACAATCAGCTTAAACCAGCCTTTCCCATTATGGCAAAGAAATGGCTAATTCTCAATCTTAACCCTTTTTTGGCAATAAAAAAAGTATTATCGAACATATCTTTTTTGCTGAACCTACCCAACTTATTCGATTTAACAGCGATTACGTCACATTAGGGTGCCAGATCAGTCCTATTCTTATTCTTCTCCACATTCCCGCGCAAATCACGGCGTGAAATTGCAGCTCGGATCGCGGTGCGTAATACTTACTCATGTGACGAAACTGCCAAGTAAGCCAAGTTCCACATTCGCAGAGGTTCGCGCCAGGTTCATAGTAAAGTTCAGGAATCCTTTGACGCGGGACAAAAACCGTAAATTTTCCGTATATATAGTGTAGAAACAGCCAGAATTGAAACAGCAGGATGGTTGAATAAGCGTTTTATTTATGACTGACAATAACTTAATTTTACAGTGTAGACTTATCGATTAGTAAAATTAATGTTTATTTCTAGGAACGTTTAGTCTTCTAGCAATAATTACGTAGGCTTATTTAGAAGCGACTGCTCCCCATGAGCTCAAGAAGTTCAAGAACCAGAATGAATTTTAGAAAGGAATCGCCTGCAGGCACGTTACTGTTCCCCACTACCAGTGCACAACCCCACTAAACCAACGGAGTTTCCGACTCAATGTTGCCAGTAAAATAATTAAATGTTTATAAAGTCTGTTACACCTTCAAAAGTTTTACAATAGATGCTCTGTGATTTTCGGGGAACGATCCGCGAACACGACGCGAAGCCGCGAAATATATGCGAATCGGATCCACACTCATGCATCGCGTAGGATCCGTGGATTCGCGTGGGAATGTGGAGAGGCTTTATGGTGAAAGCGTCAGGGTAGCCCGCGAAATTCAAATTTTCTGACGTTTTTTGCAATTTCCAGGCCAGTGCTAGGTTGAATGTTGTTTTAAATATTGTTTGCTACTGTAAGACGTATGTAGTTACAGAATTATAATAATCAAAATCATCAATACAACCCTCCAAGTTCATAAAGGTCGAGGAATGACTTTGATCTTGAAAAAGTCGTTCCTTAACCTTTATGAACTCTATGAGAATCCATCCAATAGCACGCGACGATGGCAAGAGACCGGACGGCATGTCTTTGTTTCCATGGAAGATGGGTAGGCCTTTAGTGTAGGACGCAACATGTGTCGATACTACTCTTACGCCGTCCCATCTTCCTAGTTCATCGTGCTGTACAGGGGCTACGGGTGCGACTGCAGAGAACCTCGAACGGGCGTAAATATAGTAACCTTATTGATAACTATATTTTCGAGCCGTTTGGGGTTGAAACTCTAGGATCGTGGCCCTAGTGCGGGACCTTGGCAAAAGGCTTAGCGTTGCCATACAGCGTGGTGGTAAAGCCGCCTGCAGTGTCTTGGTACATGGGGACATTACCAGTTGACAGCGTTGAGGAGGAGTTTTTTGACGCCATTTTTTAAGTTTATAGTTTTAGTTAATTAGTTCAGTTTATTTTAATTTATAATAAATTTATCCTGTTAAGTAGATCATACCTATCCTCTGTTAAATCTATATGATGATGTCACCTGCGTGGACGAGCTCCAAGGGAGTCCAAGGTGCTGGTAGACCGGCTCGCGTTAGCGGCTGCCTGATTTCTACTACTAATTCTACTTGATTCGTAAAATGTTGTCTGATGGAGGCAGCCAAGAAAAAACAGGGAAAATAAATATTCGATTTAAATCAATTCATTATTGTACTTTATTGTAACCTAAGTACCTATTACAATTATCTTAAAAATACCTACAAGATTTAAATATAAAAACTTATTCAACTTACATTAGCGGCACAAATGCACTTACCTACTTATTAAGTAGCTTTTAGTCTTTTTCTCAACTCTTAAAGATTAACATTTTCTCAATTCATTGGTTACAGATAATCGTGTTCCAACTCCAAGACACAACTGTTTTCGCCGTAAGTGTAGACTCTACATACAAGCTATTTCTCTACATACACAACACAATTTACCTTATGCTACCACTAGTCTCATTCAGAGACAACAAACAGCCAATGAATAAAATTGAAAAAAGCTTTGGAAAATTACACTAAAAAAATACTACATTCAGGATGTAATACGATTAAGCATTAGATACATGATTTATAAACTACATTGCCTATAATGAATCAGATGTGGCAGCTGGAGCAAATTGTATTACTGAGGTGTGCCGGACAGCCGGCACCTCGATATCAAGTTGGGGAATAAGTTTTCGTTTCCGTGGCGGCAACGAGGACGGTGCAAAAGTATATTGGATTGAGGTTGTGAGTGCCGGCGAGGGTGAAGGTGACGGGGAGACCGAGGGTGACGGAGCGGCCGCCGCGGCAGCGCAGGCAGCAGGCGCTGAGGGACACTGGGGCGACGGCGGAGAACTAGGAGGAGTTGGAGGTAATTGCTGCAGAGCAGCTTCTACCAAATCACACATTACGTTGCCATTAACCACTAGTGAACCCGTAGACGGCATCTGCTGAGTGCGCGGTGTGTCTGCGCCATGTTCTTTATAAATATGGGCTTCCATTTGTTTTTTGGTGTTGAAAGTGCCATCGCAAACAGTACAACGATAACACCGCTCGCCGTAATGTTGAAAACGGTGTAATTTTAACACATGATTGTAGCCGAAATCGCGGAGACATATGTCACAGGTGTAGGGACGTTCACCGGTGTGTGTACGCGAGTGCACTTTGAGTTGTTTAGAGCAGGTGAACCCTTTCCCGCAGCCGGGCGCCGGGCATCGATATGGTTTTTCACCAGTGTGGGTCCGGAGATGGATGACCAGCTGTCCCGATTGTATGAAAGTCTTGTGGCAATGAGGGCAGGCATGCGGCCGTTCTCCGGTATGTATGCGAGCATGGCGGTGTAATTTTCCCGAGTGCTCGAAAGCCGCGTCGCACACTCCGCATCGGTACGGTCGTTCTTTAGTATGGATCCGACGATGCACTTGCAAGTTCTCCTTTACACTAAACATCTTATGGCAATATTCACATTCAAAAGGCCGTTCACCAGTATGGGTCCGATAATGACGCACAAGTCTTGCGGGCACAGCAAAGGTCTTGTGGCAAACGTCGCAACGATGAGCATCTGCAGTGGCGCGATGAGAGCGCGCGTGAGCTGTTAGTGCACTGCGAGTGGACAGCGTTAGCCCACATTCGCCACACTGATGGACCCGTTCCTCCTCACCTGTCGAACGATATTGCTTTATTTTAATAGACGATAAAGATTCCATTATTGTATGTCGACCGCAATTCGGTTAGCACCCCGATTCGAACGCGACGACCGTTCACAGTACAGTGTTTGTTGTGTATGGCATGCAGCGATCAGGAATATCAGGATGCACCAACATAATACGGCCACGCAGGGGCGAGAGCGGTAAGAGGCGAGCGGAGCATAAGCCGAGTGAATGTCCTCTGACAGCACGTGGAGGCCTGCACCGCGGCAGTATCGCGTCGAAACCGCGGTGCAGGCCTCCACGTGTTTGGGCCGCCGCGCGCCGACCCCGCTGTTCGCGCTCACTCAAGTAGATATACCTCTCTCGCTCGCCCCACCCCGCCCCATTTACAAGAGTGTAATATTATCTGAGTACATACATTGGTATTCCTCGGTAAATTTTCAGAAGTTTAACTGCCCATATATTTAGTTTATATTACTGATTTTAACAGCTATAATTATTTTTATAATAGGAACCGCACCCCCATAAATAAAAGAAAAAAAAATCTGATTACAATGTTTGTCTTTAATCAGAATCATCGATGACGATAAGGAATTAGTTTTAAAAATTGTCAATAAAATAATGACCAAGACATTGATTACCGACAGGTAGGTACCTAATCAAGGCTTGGAGTAAGAGAAAAGTCAGGAAATGTTTCAGAAGACCAAGACTACTCATGCGACAAACTGACAATGTATCTACTACTTACTACACACACTTTGAGCGTTAACATACAAATTCAGGAAAGATTCACCATACAAGAGAAATTGTAACTGTTATTTTTATTAAAAAAAATCCTAATATAGGTTAAATAGAATAGTGTAGAACTGGCATAAAGTTTAAAATTTCTTGTTCTACGGTTTACTATGTTTTGATTATGCGTTTACTTAATTACATTTTATAAAAAATAATTCGCCACTAAGTATGTAGATACATTGGCAAACAAAATAGAAAATTATACCGCAATTTTAATAATGTTCTAAATAAAAATCCTTACCTATCATGTTATACAATGATGATGATTTTTCTAGCGCGGTTCAATGTTGTTAATGTTGGCGTAGGTTGTGTACAAAGGTCTGACAGCGACTAACTATAACGACACACTCACTCGACCGACAGCAGCCGAATGCCGCGCTGCGGAGCGGGCCGGATCGGAATAGGCGGCGTCATAAAGCAAGAGCGCGAGCGGGAACAATCAAGAAACGCCTTCGCTATGCTTATTTTATTGCAGTTTTTATATTCTCTCTATGTTGTTGTTGGGTGTTTTCTCTGATGCAGGCATGAATGAAAATATAATAACACTGTCCTATGTCAGTACATTTCGGCCACGACTCTGCTTCTGTACATTTCTCAAGGAAGACAACCAGGTCGTCCTACTATTTTGTTCGGCATGGGGTGGCAAACATTATTGCTATTGTTTTAAACGTCTATTATGGGGGTAGTATCTGCTAACGAGTTGTTTTCTCCATGTAACTCTTCTTTGATGAGTGAACATAAATGTGCAAAAAAAAATATGTTGCTTATTAGACTCTAAACTTTCAATTGGTACAATTGAAATAATTCTAACTTTATTATTACTATAATTATTAAAAAAATATTCAAAGTGAAGCAGTTTTTCTTTAAAATTTCGTAACTACTCCTAAACGGCATTAAGTTTTAGTATTTTTTTTTCACACAAATATTTGTCACTTTTTGTTCACAAAGTGTACAATTGGCATTTTGATCTAATGATTTATTAGGCTACAATTAATTAAAAACCACTAATTTCGCACTATTCGGCCCGTAGTGACTGACGTAACAACCACTTTGTAGTGCAAGCTGATTAGAACTTTATTCTAACATAATTTTAAACGAAGTTTGAACCACCACAAATAGAGTTGCTAATTTAGCAAATACCCCAGCCCTAAAGCTTAGCTCTAGCAAGCCTATTAAGTACTTAGGTAATTTTATGCATGCAACGCGTTTCGTCTCGAATGATTATATACCTAAGTATATATAAGAATGTTTATATAGTAAGCACCTAGATAAAAAGCACTTGACTTATAAAACAATTTTTAAAATTCGAATGCTACCCGCTACTAGGTTGCTACTTGGGGACTAAGTGCCTACCCAGCCTAAACTGAGGTCTCCACTTCACGAACGCAGTTTTTAAAGGTTAAGAACCTTTGCTGTATAGGTATATCCTTCAGTGTTAGGTATACAATATACAACCATGAATACAAAATAAAATTATGACAGAAGGCAGGTTGTAAGTATTCCTGTGTAGGCGTCTAATTATGTTATATTTTGTAGGTAATTATATTTTTTTTAGATTCGTAAATAATATAATACATTTTTATACGTATAACGTCAATATTTTGAATTATCAATTGTTTTCATTACATAGGTAGGTAGGTACTTCCCAACTTATTTTATAATTATGTATGGTATGGGTACCTATTTGTAATTGTTACACAAGCATAACGCTAAATATTAAATAACGTATATATACCTACCTACCACGCGATAGACTATGCGCGTTTGTTGAAGGTTGGTTGGAATGTCCGAACGAACCGCGCGCGGGATGCGGTGAGCGGGCGAAGGAGGGCAACGCTAGCGTACACGTGGAGGCCCACCGCGGTTTCGAAGCGCGCGTGTGAACTCTCGACAACACTGCGCGTGCGTAACTCCCTTACCCCTCAGTCCTCTCTGCCTTCCGCACTCTCCCTCTCGCCGATATCTGTCTGTCTAGCTAGGACAACAACATAACGCGAACTATGTTAGGTGGGTCTGGTGACCCGTCAAAATAATATTCTTATAAAGTAGGATTTTCCTAGTTTCATGTCACCAGGAAATGTTTTCTTATTTCAGTTTAGGTAGGTATTTGCTAAGTAGATTTGTTTATTCCTTCTTATTGGTTAGGTTATAAGTAGAATTCTTAATTCATAGCAACCCATTTAATTAGGTAGGTACCTACTTAACACTTTATTTATAATTACTTAAGTAACATTTTTTTTAAATGGTGATACTTAACGATAGGCGCTAAATTCAATTCTCGTGACGTCGCGTACCTACACAACGAGTGACGAGTTGACGAACCTAAGTATCAAAACATCCCAAAGTTAAACACCTACCTACCGGACTGGGTATAACAAGTTAACAGAATATGCGAACATCGTTTTGTATTGGCTTTCAATACAATGCGAGGTCAGCATAGACTGGATAAATGGGGTTCCCTACTTGAAATCGAATAACGTTAGATCGAATAACACTTGCTCGTAAACGTTAACTCGATAGTACTTGAAATCGATAAATTATGAGCTCGACAGTTCACTACCTCGATGCATCAAAATCTCGAATAAGCTCGAATCATCGGCAGCACGATTTCAAGTAGGGAACCAAATGTATGGCTTGGTACATGGTTGGTATAATAAACCTATGGGAAACTGATATTTCTTCTGATTTATAATAAACTAGCGGATGCCCGCGGCTTCGCCCGCCCGCAAATTATATAAGTAAGTACTAAAACCTTCCTCTTGATCTTGAATCACTCTACCTATCTATTAAAAATACCTGCATCAAAATCCGTTACATAGTTTTAAAGATCTAAGCATACTTACCTACATAGGGACAGACGCGGCGCGCGACTTTGTTTTTAATATATAGTGATGACGATAATATGTAATTTTGTTTTTATAGGTTATTTATTATAAAGGGGAACCTAACTACCTATAGGTAGGTAGGTACCTCTTAATAAGTACCTAGGTAATTAAATCTTTATTAAGTACTTAACTACCTACCTACGTTCTTTTCAGTTTTTCTTTTAAAACCGTAACAATTTATATACCTAATATTATGACAGAAAGAAAACCTCTCAAATAAATACAAAGTGGGTGCTGTATGCTTTTCTTCATAATATGTCAACAAAGAAACAAAGAAAGTAACGTTGAAAATGTTTTAAAGAAATTTGACAGATTGCGGTAGCTATGTGCTGGCGTCTGTACCTTTCGGCTTCGTTATGTATTTTACACCCACTATTAACATACGGATAACAAAGTCTGATATATCCGTAGGTAGTAGTTCTAAAAAAACAAGCTGGACCTGGACCTAAGTACCTAGTTTTTTATTCCAATCCTACCTACCTAGTATAGGATGCCCCTACTTACCTTACCAACTACCTACCTAGGTACTCCTTTTGAAACTCGTTGATAGGGAAGACGCTTTACCTTTTAAATAAAGAACATTATTGTCATAAGGTAGACAGATGATATCTTATTTAGTAAATGAGTAGGTATTTATAAATTATTCTTACACGTGTTAACGGAACGAGTACCTACTTTTGATAACGTGTAGAATATTCGCAAGGTTTTCATCTCGGTTAGATTCCTAAGTACGTACATTTTAAACTCTCAGTATGAATTTTTAGTGGATATTGGGAGGTATCTACGTGTCGTAAATGTCGTACTGTGTCAGAACTCAGAGGAAAGGAAAGGTTCGTAGTTCACAAAGTGAACAGTGAGGCGGGCGCGGGCGGGCGAGCGCAAACATTAGGTAGGTATGAGGCGGGCGCGCGGGGAGGAGTACCGACACGCGCTGCACGGTCACCGAACGTTTGAAACCGCGGTACTGAGGCCACGCGGCTCGTGCGCCCGATTCAACCTTCCTCAACGCGACCGCAACTGACCCGCCGCTCCACGAGCTGCGCCGCGCCCCCTCGCCCCGCCAACACCACCGCTGTCGCCTGCCAGCGCGCCGCCGCCGCTCGTGGAACCTCGCTCGAAGCAAGCCCGTTTCTATGATAATAATATTGTTTTGTTTTTAGTAAATATTTCCTATAATTTGACACAGTGCCGTGTGTGCCATCTATGATCCATCTAGATGTCCAGTTGTCCATCTCGTAGCAGTCGTAGCAGCGCATTTGTACATGGTGATAGTAAAACTTACCTACCTTTAGGTACAGCTACCTACATTATACAATGGGTTCCGTGTACGGTCGAACAAGCTATTTGGTTTACAGTTTAGCCCACAAATTACATTGTAAAATGTAAACCAAATAGCTTGTTCGACCGTACATTAGGTACATTTAGGGAGTAGTTACTCGTAATCATGGTAGGGAACAAAGAGTTTAGGTAGGGAATTATGGAAGTATTTGGTACTTTATTTGTGTGAATTTTTAAGGTTCCACTTTAGGGTTGCCACCTTTATTTTGAACAAATATAGTATTTTTCCCAAAAAAGCTGCAAAAATATAGTACTTTTGGGAAATTCAGGAAAAAAAACAGTAAGTACTTACACATTTATTTTTAAACATTATGTATGTTTCCATACTAATTAGATAAGTATTTGTTATTGCTCTTCGCTTTGGCCATCAATGATCTAAACATCTTTGCACCATTGGTAGTCGAACTCCCATTCGCTCTTATACTTTTGAAGCCTTTTATCTTTTTTTTGCTTTTTCTTGGGTGTCGTGCAAAAACCATCATCACTTTCCATGTTTTTTGTTATATTTGAAAAGCAGAAAATAAAGACTTAAGGTGGATCCTTTGTTCGCAACGAGTCACACTAAATCGTGTCACCGTGTGACTGGTTGAGAAAAATATTCGCATGGAGTAACAGTGTGACTCAATGCGAATTTTTATTCTCATCTAGTAACACTAGTACACGAGTAGTGTTACTCGTTCGGAAAACCAAATCGCATGGAGTAGCAGCGTCATTCGATGCGAATTTTTATTCTCAACTAGTAACATTTTTCAGAATGTCTATTTGACAACGATAAAGTTAAATAAAAATTGTAAAATAATGTATGAGTTTCTGATATTTTTTACGCACCGATCTGGCAACATTGCTTCATGGTGAATCGTGCAATGCGTGTGACAAGTTCAGTACACGCTCCGCTGTCATTCAAAATGGAAGCTACGTCTGGTTCGTCAAACAGTGTTGATTTAGTTTTTGTTAATAAAAACGGTGGCACTGTTCTTCTTCGAGCTGGTCATCAATATTACGCCAGGAAAAAACATAAAAGTGGATTGATTGTGTGGGCGTGTACAAAACGAAAGGTGTGCAAAGGGCTTGTAAGAATAAAGGTAAGAAAACTATATTACCAAAATGTATTCCATAGCTTCGTTGTATATAATATTATTGATTTATATGTTAAATGTAAAAAAAATAAAATGTAAAATAGTGATTGTATATAATCATTTAATAAATAATAATACTGCATCTTGAAAAACTTTCCTCGCGTCCTTTAGTGGCAGCCATTTTGTTTTATCACGCTCACTTGAGATTTGTTGAAACCACAGTGACGTATTTTGGGTGCTAAAGCTTTGTCTTGATTTATTTATAGCTTTACAACTAGTTTTATATAAACATTAGCTTATTGAGAGAACAGGCTTTTTAGTTTTAAGTCAATATTTTACCAATATTTTATTTTACTAATATTCTATCCCATTTTACTATTTTAGGAAGAGCGTATATTAGAAGAAACTCCTCATTTATGTACACCAGATTTTGCGAACAACGAAATCCTGAAATCTGTCCAACATTTAAAAAAAGATATAACTACGCAGGAATTTCCCAGTGTTCCTCAAAAATACAATGCCATGGTCGGAAAGCTAAAAGATGCGGGAATAGACATAATTACTTCAATACCTAAATTTAGTTCCATTAAAGACACGTTATATAGAACACGTAATTCAGCGGCTCAAGTACAAAAACTACAACATAAAAATGTGCTGGAAGTCGAAGTCCCACCTCGTTATCAAGATTTTTTGTTAGCGGAGTACACATGTGATGATACACGAATACTAGTATTTTCTTCTTCCGAAGCAAGGCAAACTTTGTGCGAGCTAACAGACTTTTATGGCGATGGAACTTTCAAAAGTTGTCATATTCCATTTACGCAACTATATTCAATCCATGGCGATATCGGCAGCACGATCAATCACACTAATATAATACCTCTAGTCTACGCTTTGATGAGTCACCGAAACACAGAAGCCTACGTGATTCTGTTCTCTATAATAAAGTCGCAGTTACCCAATTGGAATCCAATAATATTTAAAGTAGACTACGAAAAGGCCGCCATGCGAGCAATTGCTACAGTTTTTCCTTCAATTGCAGTCAAGGGCTGCTATTACCACTATAATAAGGCAATTTTTAAGAAAGGCCGTGAATTGCATATAACAAATACTCAAGACCCAAAGAAGAAACGCATGGTAAGCCTAAGCGCAGTTCTACCACTGTTACCTCAAGAAGAAATCATGAACGGATGGGAGTATATTATTTCGCGATATGATGATAATGACCCACAAATCCAAAAATTTGTGAATTATATGAAAAAGCAATGGCTCCACGAAGATTTTTTAAAAGTCTGGTGTGCTTTTGGGGAGACTCATCGAACCACAAACTTCATTGAAGGCTGGCACCATAAATTGAACAAAGCCGTCGGTAAGAAGAACCCAAATTTGATGCAGTTGTTGCTCATACTTAAAGAAGATTCCCAATTATACACCGTTCGCAACATTCAACATCAAAACAATACACAACCATCCAGAAAACGATTATCAAAGTCAATACTTAATGATAATTTTATACAAGATGCTCAGATGGATTTCGTAAATGGTACTATTACGATTGGGACCCTCCTGGAGATTTTACGACACTAAACTTACGAATGGTCAAAAAGCGAATATTTCTGAATAACTGTTGATTATATTGTGATAAAAGAGAGACTGATTTTAAAGAGAAATTATTAATGTGATATTAGTTGGTAACTAATCTTAATATATAAATGTGATTATTTTGTGTTATAAAGAAGGCTGATTTTATAGGAAAAATTATATAATAGTAGGTAAAAAAGAATTATTTACATTTTGTACTGTAACCAGGTTGTTTTTTTTATTATTACATCGAAGTACAATTAGACAAAAACACTTTGTTTTAGATTAAGAAATGATTTAAACTAATCTTAATAAATAAGTAGAAAACCTGATCAGTTTTTTTCTGTTACGTCCCCACCTACTAATATGTTAGAAATTTAAACATTATTTTATAATTTTTATTTAACTTTATCGTTGTCAAATAGACATTCTGAAAAATGTTACTAGTTGAGAATAAAAATTCGCATCGAATGACGCTGCTACTCCATGCGATTTGGTTTTCCGAACGAGTAACACTACTCGTGTACTAGTGTTACTAGATGAGAATAAAAATTCGCATTGAGTCACACTGTTACTCCATGCGAATATTTTTCTCAACCAGTCACACGGTGACACGATTTAGTGTGACTCGTTGCGAACAAAGGAGGTGGATGCTCCAGGGTAGCCCGCGAAATTCAAATTCTTACGTTTTTTGCAATTAGCAGGTCAGTGTCAGGATGTATGTTGATTAAAATATCATTTGCGACCGTAACAAATATAGCTATACGCAATGATATTATAATAAACAGATATGTTGTGAGCGCGCAATCGTGAAGACTCGAAAACGGGCCAATTGGCTCGTTTTGCCTTTATTCTGCGTGTATGTGAGCTGGCTCTGCCCCGCGGAACACTTTTTTCGGTGGTTTTGTAGGTGTATAACATATCTGTTTGATAAAATATCATTGGCTCTAAGCTATTCTAAGTTGTAATCATTAGAATCATTAATACAACCCTCCAATCCAAGTTCATATTTTAATCCTATTGAATGACTTTTTTCATGAAATAGGTAGGTACCTAGCAAAGACATTCAATAAAGTCTTTCTAGATCTCTTTGCTACCTAGTCATTCAATGGTAGACATTCAAATATTTACTTACGAGAATTCATATCTCTTTGTTCAATGGGATTAAATCAACATATAGGGGTTGTATTGATTATTTTAATGACTACATTTGTGTAAATACACAGGTTGTACGGCCCGGCCGCGAATCATATTTTGTTCAACATAAAACCTGATACTGACCGGAAAATTGCAAAAAACGTAAGAAAATTTGATTTTTGGTGGGTTACTCTGGCTCTTCAACCTTAAAAAATTACATTTTAATAAGAACTTCAAAGACGTCGATCTGTCAACTGTCACTTGAAAAGTAAGTCAATCAACAAAAAATACCCATTTTTTATGTTAAGGTGAATGCTCCAACGTGTGGTATCCGGCAGAGTAGAATAGAACCAACCCATTACACTCACGGGTGTCGTATAAGGCGACTAATGTCTGAGGCAGAACACCTTGCGCCTACGTAGACCAGAGAATGGGCAGCAGCGTTTTCTGTTAGTCTTTCATCACTGCGATCTCCAATCCGCCTGCCAAGCGTGGAGATTACGGCAAATTCCTCCCATCATGGGTGAGGCTTATGTCCAGCAGTGGACGTTATGGGCTGTTGTAGTAGTAGAATGCTCCATCCAGCCCGCGAAATTCAAATTTTCTTACGTTTTTTGCAATTTGCAGGCCAGTGCTAGGTTATATGTTAATTAGAATATTATTCGCGGCTGTAAGACGTATGTAGTTACAGAATTATAATCATCAAAATAATCAATACAACCCTATATTGCTTGTAATGCAGAGTGGAGTAATAAACACAGTTGGAAAGAAGTGAAATATTTAATATATATTATTATAAAATTACACATGACATGTTTTCATAGGAAAAATAGTTGCCGAGTGACAAACAGAACGAACACCAGCTTTCACATTTGAATCTGAAGTAAATTCTATAGATGGCCAGCGTTATACTTCCAACACCCCCCCATAACGTGGGCATCATGATGGCTTCATGCCACACCAAGCTGACGAGTGAACACCTCGTGCTTGACACAGCCCAGGGGCTTAGTGAACACATCTGCTAACATCTCATCCGTAGGGATGTATACAATTTCTACGTTAAACCTATCTATCATATCTCTAAGGTAATGAAATCTTATTTCTATATGCTTGCTCCGTCTGTGATGAGTGTGATTGATAGCAAGCTGTATAGCAGATTGATTGTCACAATACATTACTATTTTACAACTAGTCTTCATTAGCAATTCCTTAATTAAAGCTTGTAGGAACACCGCTTCTCTACTCGCTTCGCTCAAGCTACAATACTCCGCCTCGGTGGACGAAAGCGATATGCAGGACTGTTTGTAGCTACCCCAAGATACCGTATTACCGCCGTATTTAAACACATACCCCGTGTACGACTTACGATCAGGATCTGCCGCCCAATCTGCGTCAGAATAACCCTCAAGAACGGGATCTACATTCGACTTCTTTAATACCAAAGCCTTTTGCTTAGTACCTTTAAGATATCGCAGTACACGCTTAGCTTGATTCCAATGGAATTCCGTATAACAACTGTTAAATTTACTTAAATATGACACGAAATGTCAGGTCGCGTAGTTACATATAAATACATAAGACTACCAATCAACTCTTGATACGGAAACTTCGTTACAACGTTATTTGTAGCATTATTAGAACTCTCAATTACCGAACTAACATTAGTTATCATGGGAGACTTTACGGGTTTACAGTCTGTCATGCCAAAACGATCTAACATATTGTCAATCCGCTTTTCCTGACTAAGTTTTATGGAAGTTGCATCACGTTCTACCTTTATACCTAACATGTTTCGTACCGGGCCTAAGTCTTTGAGTTTAAAAACATTTAACAAAGAACTTTTTAACGTTTCAGCCAGACGTTTGTCATTATAGAACACGAAAAAATCGTCAACATACAGAGCGATAAAAACAATCGACTCACCTGATCTCTTAGTAAAGATACAGTCTTCTTGTTTACACTGTCTGTATCCCAAAGAAAATAAGACATCTTTTACCTTTCGGTACCAGGATCGCGATGCTTGCTTCAACCCATAAACAGCCTTTCGTAATCTATAGACTTTGTTCTCACTCCCAGGGCATATGAAACCTTCCGGTTGTTGCATAAAGATCTCCTCTTGCAAATTTCCATTCAGTAATGCTGTCTGCACGTCTAAATGATCAATCTTAAGGTTCATTTCTACTGCCAGAGATAGCAACAATCGTATAGAACAATGGCGAACGACCGGTTTCTTGGAAATCTTCACCATATCTTTGAGTATAGCCTTTAGCTACCAACCTTGCCTTATAACGTATAATGTTCCCATCCGAATCTCGTTTAAGGGTAAAAATCCACTTATTTTTAACAACGTTCTTGTCAACCGGTTTATCAGTAAGCTCCCAAGCTCCGTGTAAGACAAAAGAATCGATTTCCTCTTTCATGGCCTTCTGCCATAACTCTTTATCTTCACATTTCAAAGCTTCTTTGACAGTACGTGGCTCTATGGGCTCTGTCACATTACACACGTTAGTTATGTTACAGGTTGTCTTAGGCATACGTGGACGTAGGTTATATCGTGTACTAGTAGAGTCTGGTGCCAATTCAGGCGACGTTACCGAATCTTTTCTAGCTTCGCGTTCACACTCCAACTCAACAGGATGATTTGGTGATTCTGCAGGAACTGTATCTGGCTCCGCCTCAAGTGGATGATCTGACAACTCAGGCAACAGGTACTCTGACTCCGCCTCAACCGACGTAGTCTCCAGCATCTCCCTCTCATCATCACCTCCTGTAAGATAAATAGGTTCAAACACACGTTTTGGCCCTATTTTAGAATTTCTCCCTGGAAACACAGATTCGTTGAACACCACATCACGTGATATAACGATCTTATTGTCATCAGGGTTGAACAAACGATATCCTTTGACGTTATCACAGTAACCTAAAAAGATTAGCCTTCTACTTTTGGGGTCTAACTTTTTACGTTTACAGTCATCTACATGAGCAAAAGCCTCGCAACCAAAAACACGCAGATTTTTAAGACTTACTTTCTTATCACTCCACACTTCCTCTGGTAATCTACCAGAAAGTCTCGAGCTTGGCGATCTATTGATCAGAAACGCCGCAGTGTTTACAGCCTCTGCCCACATCTTGTCATCAAGGTTTGCGTTATACAGTAGACATCTGACCTTGTCAAGTAAAGAACGATTAAGGCGCTCCGCGGATCCATTCTGCTGACTAGAATAGGGTACCGTCAGCTGATGTACAATGCCTTTCTTTTTAAGAAAATCCGTCAACTCAGCATTAACGTACTCAGAGCCATTATCTGTTCTCATTACCTTGACTTTAGCACTACACTGATTCTCTACCAGTCTAATAAAATCTTTAGTGTACTTACACACTTCACTCTTCTTTGCAATGGGATAGACGAACACCTTCCTGGAGTAGTCGTCTAGAAACGTGAGGACGTAGCGCTTGCCTCCGAGAGAAGTAGTCGGCATCGGCCCCATGACGTCACTATGAATGAGCGCCAGCCGCGCCTCGGCCACCTGTTTGTTATGATTGGTCACAAAGGGAGCGCGGGATTGCTTACCCTTAAGACACACATCACAAACTTTCTTCTGATTATTGACCTGAAAGTCAATGTCGTTAGCCACCTTCCTAAGTGATGCCAAGCTGTCAAAATTTATATGACCTAAACGTTGATGCCATAACATCATATCCTTAGACGTAGATGACGTTGTCAGATTGACTTTACCCACAGAATGAAGCCTGTAAACTCTCCCAACTTTCCTAGCATATAAAACTACTTTACCAGTTTTAAGTATTTTACATCCATTTTTATCAAAAATAAATTTAAATCCCTTTTCAGCAAGGGTAGACACAGATATTAAATTAACAGTAAGATCAGGTACAAGCATTACATCTTTCAAAGTAGTATCTATTGTATGTCCACAAGAGTTAACCGTAAAATGTACTTTACCTTTCCCTTTCACATCTAACTTCTTTCCGTTAGCAACACAAACCTCCTTAGTCGACGACTCATCAAGAGCTTGAAACCATTCTTGGCGTCCTGACATGATCTGCCGCTCCAGAATCAATAATCCACGAACTGTCAGTGTTAAGTGCAGACAACACCATGGAAGTCGACGTCGCTCCATTGCGGTCCAATTGAGGACAATCCTTCTTGCCATGTCCTTTAGAACGACACTTCCAACACCACAACTTGTTCGTACTTGACGAGGTACTAGCGTGTTTTGATGTACTTGAGGCATTTTTCTTCTCGCCTCGAGAGCTAGCCTTTTCATTACTACGATTCCGTGTAAATAAGCAGCCATCGCCATTATCAGCGGCGCTCCCTTTCCATCTCTTATCTTGAAGTAGTTTTGTTTTAACCATATCTGTAGTTATGTCTATCCTAGAATGCTCCAGAGCCATTATCATTGGGTCATAATCTTGAGGCAACCCTTGGAGCATAATAGTAGCCAGAAATTCATCATCAAGTGGTTTCTTCATGCTACTGAGTTGTTCAGCAAGTGACAAGATCTCATTGACATAAATTTCCATGCTATCGAACTGTTCTAGCTTAATCGAGCACAAAGTTCGCAGACACGACAATCTCCTTTGCAACCCGGTGTCATCGTAAGCCTTCTGCAAGGCATCCCATACATCCTTCGCAGTTTTCGCCTGCACAATGTCAGAATAGCACGATTTTTCAACACTCAAACATAGCCTCGCTCGAGCTTTCTCCTCTCTACGAGCTAATTTGTTAGCGTTCTCACCTGAGGTTTCGTATTTTCCAGTAATACATTGCCACAAATCCTCGAATACTAGTATATTTTGCATTTGAAATGCCCAATCGCGATAGTTGATGGTACCTTTTAGCTTTTCCATCGTAACTTTCGAATTAGTATACTCATCCATATTTCGAGTAAAATAATAATATTTTCACAAAATATTTACACTTCACACATGTAGCACATAACCTATTGCTTGTAATGCAGAGTGGAGTAATAAACACAGTTGGAAAGAAGTGAAATATTTAATATATATTATTATAAAATTACACATGACATGTTTTCATAGGAAAAATAGTTGCCGAGTGACAAACAGAACGAACACCAGCTTTCACATTTGAATCTGAAGTAAATTCTATAGATGGCCAGCGTTATACTTCCAACACCCTACAAGGTTATAAAAGTGCAGGAGTGACTTTGATATTGAAAATGAATTTTTTTCACCTGAACTTTTAGGGTCGTATTGATGATTTTGGTGAATATATTGTATTGTATTGTATTGTATAGCGGGCTGGTGTCCGCAACTCCACGTCATAGCGCGTATTTTGCGTACGGGCGGGAACTTTATTCGATCCACCCTAACTCCCCGAGAAAGGCCAGCAGCGCCTTGGTGTTGCTGATAATCTCGCGGAGAGTACCTGGGTTACCGAAGTACTTTGCCCTGTATGTTGCAACCACTGGGCAGTGCAGAAGCACGTGGGCTGCTGTCTCGTCTTCCTCCATGCAGGCACGGCACAGGGGGCTGTCCGTGACTTCTATGACAAAGAGGTGTTTAATAAAAGAGCCGTGTCCAGTAATGGTGGCTGTAACTGTGCGCAGCTGCGATTTGGTCAACCGAAGCACGTGTTTGGTGAGGCGGCCGTCGATAGTAGGAAGTGCTTCCTTGGCCTGCCTGCACTCGCCATGGTCTAGCCATAGCTTGTGGTGTTGTACACTAGTTCGGTTCCTTACCAGTGTGCGTAGGTATCCGAAAGGGAGTGGTACGATAGGTTCGGGTCCCACCGCTGCCATGCTCGATCCCCTTCTAGCGAGTTCGTCCGCAGCATCATTGCCACGGGAATCGCTGTGTCCCTTAATCCACTGAATGGTTATATTATTGAGATTACCAACCTGGTTCAGGCGTTGATGACACTCGTGTATTAACCCAGAGTTGACTGTGTGGTTGTTTAGTGCTAGCAGTACAGCCATGCTGTCTGAGAGTATACGAATTGAGTGGTCCACAACCTTCCTGGCCAAGATAGCAGATGCCGCCAGGGAAATGCCCATGCATTCTGCCTGAAATACCGTGTTGTGGGCCCGCAGAGGTTTGGCTATGTGGTAATTGAGATCCTCCGAGAAGACTCCAGCACCTGTGCCAGTACCTGTTTTAGATCCATCCGTGAAGATCCGTAGTTCCGCGGGGTTTAATCCCTCGCAGCGGTGATCCTCGTGGAGCTGGATTTTGTACTTCTTATCGAATACGAATAGTTTTGGTATCTGATCGTTTATTGCTTTCGCCAGGGGGAACTCGTTGTGGAATCCCTCCAGTACCGCGGTGTGCTGTGTTTCTTTCTTACCCCAAAGTTGAAGTGTATTAAGGCGTACAGCCGTCATCGTCGCTTCCTGCTGTATGAACAGATGAAGCGGTGGGAGCCCCAGCATGGCTTCGAGAGCTGCGGTCGGGGTAGTCCTCATGCAGCCTGTGATCGCCATGCAGGCTAGCCTTTGCATGCGTTGCAGTTTGATGGAGGCTGTAGTTAGTTTGGTGCGGGGCCACCAGACCACTGCCCCGTAAGTGATCATAGGTCGGATTACCGCGCAGTATAACCAAAGTATAATTTTAGGGGATAGGCCCCACTTCTTCCCTATCATCCTCCTGCATTGCCAAAAGGTGATGCAGGCCCTGTTAATTTTATTATCTAAGTGACTACTCCAATTTAACTTACTGTCCAGGATGACTCCCAGATATTTGACCTCGTCGGCTAACTGGAGTTCTGTATCGAAAAGTTTGGGTAGGCGATAAGGGCCTAGTGTTCGTTTTTGGGTAAACATGACTAGTTCAGTTTTCGTGGGGTTCACTGAGAGATCGAACTCTCTGCACCACCGCTCAACGATGCGTAGTGCTTGTTGAGTGAGGTTGCAGATTGTCCCCGTCACTTTCCCTGAAATGAGGATAGCTAGGTCGTCGGCATACCCTATTGTGTAGAAATGGTTCGCGTTGAGTTTTGTGATGAGATCATTTATCACCAGATTCCAGAGGAGCGGGGATAGTACTCCACCTTGGGGGCAGCCTCTGGCTATCAAGGCAATCTGCTGTTCTGTTCCCCTTCAAGTCGAACCACTCGTTTGCTTAACATATTGGTGATCCAGTCTGTCAGTAGTACCTGTTCTACTCCGTGACGGGAGAGCGCGGTGTTGATGCTGGAGAAGTTAGTTTTATCGAAGGCTCCTTCGATGTCTATGAAGGTGCCCAGGCAGATGCCCTTCTGGTGAATCTCCTCTTCTATCCGGCCGACCACTAGATGGAGGGCGGATTCAGTGGACTTGCCCGAGCTGTATGCGTGTTGGTTAGTGTGGAGTGGGATAGATTTCAAAACGCCGTCCCTCAGCTCTCTCTCGCAAATTCTCTCTAAAGTTTTAAGGAGAAAGGAGGTCAGGCTGACTGGTCGGTGGTGTTTGGCGTTGGTATAATCACTCTTACCTGGCTTAGGAATGAATATGACTTTCACTTCCCTCCATCCTTTTGGAACGTATCTGAAGGCCAGGCACGCTCTCATTATGGGTACCAGTCTGTTAGCGACAAAGGTCCCACCCCATTGTAGTAGGGCAGGAAAGACCCCGTCCGGACCGGCCGCCTTGAAAGGATGGAAGCACCGGATCGCCCATTGGAGTTTTTCCAGCGTGATGACTTTGTGTGCATAGCGCCAGTCGTTTTCTGACGGTGTTTGTATCACCTCTGTCCAGTCGATAGCCTGTGTGAAAGCGCAGCCTGGGAAGTGAGTTTCAATAAGGACGCGCGTCGCCTCTTCTGGTGAGGTGGTAAGTGTGTTGTCGTGTTTACGGAGGACAGTAGGCCCAGTCGGGTTCTGCTGTGCCAATATTTTCCTTACCCTGTTTGCTTGTTGGCAGGATTCGATGTTGCCACAGTATTTGCGCCATCCAGTGGAGCTCCTGAATCTGATGCATTTGTTATAGGATTTTTTGGCCGCGTAGTACGGGTCCCAATCCTCATCAGCACAGGTGTTCATGGCTCTGTTTAAGGCTGACCTTACCTTCCCGCGCTTACGTTCCAGTTCCGCTCCCCACCACGGTTGTTTCCCTGGCGTTGTGGGCGGAGTGGTCTCCGGGCAGGATGAATGGTAGCTGTCTAGCATTGATTTCGTGAGATGACTTACACGCTCGTCGATCTGCTGCGTGTCCTCGTAGGTCATTCCGTAGTTTGTTGACGCAAGTTTGGTTTCGAGGATGCGTGTATAAGCAGCACGGTCAGTGTTTCGCGGGTTACGCCGTGGCAGTGTTGGTGTTACACAGACCTGAATATCGAAGCGGATCCACCTGTGGTCCGAGCAGGAGGCCTCCTTGGAGACCTGCCAGCCGGTGGTGATGGCCGCTGCACCCTCCGATGAGAGATCAGAGTGAGGTCTATGATTGTTTGGCTACGTCTGTTTACGAAGGTTGGTTCGGAGCCTGTATTTAGTAGGGTTAGGTTAGTTGTAAATAAGTAATCTACTAGCGCCTTACCCCTTGCATTTTGTGTGTCCATGCCCCACAGAGGGTGATGAGCGTTCGCATCGGCGCCTATGACAACCTCCAGCCCAGTGCTCTCGCAGTAAGTCACGAGGCGGGCGAGGTCATGCGGCGGCGGCTCTTCTGCCTCGGGCATGTATGCGGAGGCGAAGACCACAGTTGCTACTGTTTCCCCCCGCTGTATCAGTAGCCTAGCTGCAGAGACATCCCTGCAACAGAAATCTGTTAGTGGCTGTGTTTTTATGTTACGTGTCACATAGATGCACGATCTGGGTTTATCATGATCTGTACTAACTAAGAGCTTACCACCAAGATTGGAGAGTCCTTGTATTTGGCCTGCCCTAATCCATGGCTCTTGGATCAAGGCAATGGCCGTATGTTGTGCCTCCAGCCACTTCCGCAGCTGAGCCGTCGCGGTCTGACTGTGGTGGAGGTTGGCCTGCAGGACCTTACAGGTCGACGAAGGAGACGCCATCGCTGGCCGTTCCTTCCTCGACACCTGCCAGCCGCAGCCCGGCAAACAGGTCGCCCGCGTCGAAGCCGTCCCCCTCCAGGTCAGAGGCCGAGGACAGGATGATGTCCTCGAGCTCCTCCCCCGAGAGGACGGCGCCCACGCTAGCGACAGTAGGGGCGGCTGGCGCTGCTACTGCAGGCTCAACCGCGGGTGTTTCCGCGGTGTTTGTTGGGGGGAGAGTTGCCTCCTCCACCTGTGTTCCAACGCTGGCTTCGGCGGCCGGATATCCCTGAGGGACGTCGACAAATTTGCCGTTCGGACCCTGGAACTTAACGTACACCGTCCCTACACCAAATGAGAGACGGCGTTCGGCTTCCATCAGGGTCGGGATTTGGTCCTCAGGGACCCCGACCATCACGTACCACGCTTCGGCCTGTTTGTTGGCGCCCAGCAACACCCACTCCTTGATGCCAACCCAAGAGTTCTGGTAGCACAGAGCACGCCCGATGTTGGACGGCTCCGCGAAGATCCCCTGCTTATCAGGAATGAAGATGCCGCATCTTACCCGGCGCATGAGGTCCGCCTGCCTCCTGACCACTAGCGAGGTGCTAGTGGGGGGAGGCAACTCAGAGATCAGTTTCCTTAGCCATGCTAAGGTGTGGTCTGAGGACCCCGCTGCTGAACACCGGCCTCGCTTTGAAGGTCGGTGCAGGTGAGTCCTGTATGGGAGAAGAGGCCTCGACGAGTATCTTCTTCTGGATAGCCGCGAGAACCTGGTGTGACACCTCCTTGCTGATGTGCCCCGTACGGCCGCAGGTAACTGCGACATCAAGGTCGGAGCTCACAGCTTGGGCATAGCTACGCTTTGCGTCCCGTTTGGATTTATCAAGACGCGGCCGCTTGCGCTCTCCTCGAGGTGTTAACGTCTCGTTGAGGGCTCGCTTGGCCGCGGCCTGATCCATCCGAACGGGTTGCGGTGTCGTCGTCGTGGCTGGTCCACTCGCGCCGCTGGCTGCTGGTTGGCTGGGTCCCGGTCGGCTAGTGCCGGCCTCGGCCTGCAACCGCTTGCCTGCGGAGAAGTTGACATTGCCATGGGTCGGTTTAACCCGGCCCGTGGCGTTAGCCTGTGTAGGTTGAGGGGACTTACCCGTCCTCTGTGTCTGCCGCTGCCTCATGGACGGCCTGTTCTTCCTTCTCGGTTTACCCGTCGAAGGGGCCGGGGCAGCCTGCACTGAAGATTCAGCGCAGTGGCGTTGTTTGCCGGAATCCTCCTTCCTGCCTTTACGCCAGCTCCTCTGCACCTGCCAGGCGAGCGCGAACGCGTCGCCTGTGGTGCTGGTCTCCGCGCGTTGGCCAGTGACGGCCACCGAGGGGGGAGCAGTAGGCGGATCAAGATGTATGAGGGGAGCCCGGCCAGAGGAATTAACCGTCGTGGCGGGCTCCACGAGAAAAAGAGGGAGGAGCGGTACTGGTCCCGAGCAGCGCCGTACTCCTCCGTTTATTACGGGACCTGGTTTTGGTCCTGGCAGCGGTTCTCGCCACTGCCGGACCTGTACCCGCACTGGAGCTCGCTACGTTAGTAGCGGAGCATCCGGGGGCTAGAGAGGTGCTGCAAGCACCCCTCTTGGGAGAATCCTTGGCTTTTTCCTTCTCTCCGGTGTGTGTTTGTGCAGTATGTGCGTGTGAATGTGTGTGGGGTTTGTGAGTTTGTGTGGTTGTTGTGTGTGTTTGTGGTGTGTGTGTGTGTGTGGTGTCGTATGGTCTTTTAGTATCCATAGTAAAGTGTAAAGAATTCATCTCTCCGGCTTCCCACCCTCCATGGAGCCCGCACCTGGGAACGTCTCGCTACAAACTAGCTCAACCGTTAGGATTACCTTCGAGATATAGGGGCGTGAGGCTGGTTTACAGTGCGTCTGGGTAGGGCCACCGTTTCGCTTGAAATCCAGACCAAAGAGGGCGTGTTGCCTCACGGACGCATTACCACCAGCGCCGATCGGCTCAACCCTCCAGGACTCCTTCATCCCCGCTTACGGCGCTCAACTGCGCAGGTCCTAGCGCAGGTGACCAGATTTACCTACTCGACGCCAGCTGAGTTTAGTGGCGACCGAGCCCACGCCAACTTGGTCACGGAGGGTCGTGGTTAGGTTAAAATGCGCCTGGTGATTTTCGTTGCGTCTATTTCTTAGGGAAATAGACCAAAAGCAGGGCGGCAACCACGTGAAGGAGAACACACCAGACTTGCCTTGAGGATCTACACGACTGTAGCGATCCCCCTCAAGACCCCGCCACCTTACCGCCTCTGAGGGAGGCAGTAAGGTAGGCCTGCATCTATACTACCAAGCAAAGCGCAAGCAAAGCATGTCGTTGTGCAACCGCAAAAGCATAAATACCCTCCCCTTGGTGAATATAATTCCTACGTATAATATAATTACATACGTCTTATAGCCGCGAATAATATTTTAATCAACATACAACCTAGCACTGGCTTGCAGAGTCCGCGTAACACTGGTCAGTTGGAGGGATTCCACAACGAGTTCCCCCTGGCGAAAGCAATAAACGATCGGATACCAAAACAATTCGTATTCGATAAGAAGTACAAAATCCAGCTCCACGAGGATCACCGCTGCGAGGGATTAAACCCCGCGGAACTACGGATCTTCACGGATGGATCTAAAACAGGTACTGGCACAGGTGCTGGAGTCTTCTCGGAGGATCTCAACATCCACATAGCCAAACCTCGGGGGGCCCACGACACAGTATTTCAGGTAGAATGCATGGGCATTTCCCTGGCGGCATCTGCTATCTTGGCCAGGAAGGTTGTGGACCACTCAATTCGTATACTCTCAGACAGCATGGCTGTACTGCTAGCACTAAACAACCACACAGTCAACTCTGGGTTAATACACGAGTGTCATCAACGCCTGAACCAGATTGGTAATCTCAATAATATAACCATTCAGTGGATTAAGGGACACAGCGATTCCCGTGGCAATGATGCGGCGGACGAACTCGCTAGAAGGGGATCGAGCATGGCAGCGGTGGGACCCGAACCTATCGTACCACTCCCTTTCGGATACCTACGGTATGGTACGGTATGGGTGGTATGGTAAGGAACCGAACTAGTGAACAACACCACAAGCTATGGCTAGACCACGGCGAGTGCAGGCAGGCCAAGGAAGCACTTCCTACTATCGACGGCCGCCTCACCAAACGCGTGTTTCGGTTGACCAAATCGCAGCTGCGCACAGTTACAGCCACCATTACTGGACACGGCTCTTTTAATAAACACCTCTTTGTCATAGGAGTCACGGACAGCCCCCTGTGCCGTGCCTGCATGGAGGAAGACGAGACAGCAGCCCACGTGCTTCTGCACTGCCCAGTGGTTGCAACTAGAGAATGCAAATCCGCTCTGTTTTAAAATCTGGTTTTTTAAGAACGGATTTCTGGTCCAATCCGGATTATCCGGATTTTACGGATTTTTCATGAAAATAAACAAATCTACCCATTAGTTTATTAATATGACGTTTCTTATATTTGTGTAAATGGGTTAAAATAAAAACAGGAAAATCAAATCATATGATTTTTTAATTTTTTTATTTGGTATTATACAAATTAAATGCATAATGTTAATATTATAGCCATAATATTCTAATTCCCTTTCTATACATATTTTTTACTTTTTTTAATACAAAAACGTTTAAAAAAATAGTAGCCCACCGGTATCGGGAACAGGGTCCAAGCTACCAGTGCGGCGCAGAGCCGCCGTACCTCCGCACAATACGAGCCGTATCCAGGAGTACCGCTTTCTGAATCAAGCGCTTGATCCAGCTGCTTAACGAGGGGCCTCCTCAGGTATAGATCGAGGCTCTTGGCAATTAAGCCATCTGCTGATACGACTATCGGCACAATGATCGCTGAGTCCACATCCCACATGTCAGCAACCTCGCGAGCCAAGCCAAGCCACTCTGATCGCTCCACCACTACTACTAGATCAGGCAAATTGGCAACAATAGTCCTGTCAGTGATGATGGATTGATCCTAGTACAATGTGATACTGCCATTTTCGAGAACTGGGTCGGGCACATACCTATGGTACGGCACTTCCGATTCCACAAGGCTGTATTTTAGAGCAGGTTGCTGATGGATAATCCTGACTACAAGGTTGTGTCTATGGAATTACTCTCCGTTAGCCAGACGAGAACACTTGGAGATAATGTGACGGATTGATTTGCCGTCACAATAAATCTTCGTCATCTTAACTTCATCCATAATTGCACAGACAAAACCTTCGGTTTCTCCGAATAGGTTCCCGGAACGTAGATAGGCTACAGATGCTGATAGGTCTACATCGGGCCCATGTAGGGCCCGAAAAGAGCGTCCGTGAAGCTTTTTACTCAGCCATACTTCACTGCACTACAGGTTTGCGCCAGTTCTCTTTAGCCAAAGAGAGCGGGGCGTGGCCTTTGTCCATCAAGACCACATCTCGATGCATCCTCACGTCGCTTTCTAGGAAATATTCCTTGAGACTGCATATCTCACGAATGAAGAGAGTCCAGGCGTTTAAAAAGCCTCGACCCCAACACTTCCGCGGAATATAGTCTCATAATCGAAGAACGTGGGTAATTCATTCGATATGCCGTCAACAATTTACGGGCCTCTAATGTTATAGCCCTAATATTCTTATTATTCAAATAATCAGTCTGTGACTCGCGTGCGGAGTAACGTTAGTAAAATAAGAATAAGTACAAACTAAAAGAAACTCCGGAGATCAAAAATAAACACAAAAAGACTTCTTCCCCAGAGGCGACACGAATATTCGCGAGATAATTTAGCCCCCAATTTACAATTTCTTATAATTCATAAAAATCCGGATTCGATTTTAAAATCCGGATTTGGAAATCGAATAAAAATGTACGGATATCCGGTTTTTTCCGATTACGGATAGTCCGGATTGCATTCCCTAGTTGCAACATACAGGACAAAGTACTTCGGTAACCCAGGTACTCTCCGCGAGATTGTCAGCAACACCAAGGCGCTGCTGGCCTTTCTCGGGGAGTTAGGGTGGATCGAATAAATTTCCCACCCGTACGCAAAATACGCGCTTTGACGTGGAGGTGGCGGACACCAGCCCGCTATACAATACAATACAATACAACACTGGTCAGTTTCCCTCACTCGTCATTTTATTTAATTCGACACTTTCGTTGATTCGTCACTTTCGCTGTTTGGACAGTTGTGTGAATTCGACAGTTGCGTCAACTCGACAGTTTCCATAATTTGCCAATTTCGTTGACTTGTCACTTAAGTACACTCGGAAAATTAATAAACAATGAATGTGGGTATTTTAAAATAATTCTGACAAATCTATTGAAATAGATTGTATTTATCTATTTCAATAGATTTGTCAGAATTATTTTCAGTTAGAATTAGTCAGACACATTCATATATACTACACATTCATAAAATGAGTTTGTATTACTTATATTTCCAACACTGACTGTAGTGACGCCGAACGAAGTGCCAGTCAACCTACCACATCGCTGGATGTCCTAGTAAGATGCCCACACTGTTCCCAAGCACGCTTTTTTAAGAGTGAAAGAGGCTTGAAGATACATTTGGGGAAAAAACATAAGCCCCTCAATGTACCTTCTTCATGCCGAACATTACTCACTCCCATTACACCGGATCCACCCACTCAACCCTTTTGGAAATATCTTTCAAAATTAAAAACTTCAACTCCTGTTTTAAAGAGAGTTCCTCGTGGCGCGCGACCTTCAGTAGCATTAAGCTTGGCCCGTAGTGTCCGTCCGCCCGAGAGAACTCTCAAAGTGCTTGGGAGCAATTACTCACCTTCCCATTTAGAATACTACATGTACAAAAAGATTTGGCAAATAAAAAAACCTTATCAACTCAAATTAAAGACAACTGTAACATTTCGGCCCAAAGTTTTGACCCAAAATTTACAGCACATCTCCCCCAAAGAGGTTTATTGCATCATGTGGAATCTAAATTAGGCGAGGGTGATATCAGTGGTGCAGCTAGGATCATTTTTAGCAGCGATGTGGTTGCGCCGTACTCCCCAGAGACCCTTACAGCTCTGGAGAGCAAACACCCCGTCCCGGCAGTTGACCTCACCTTCCCTGACCCCCCCATTCCAGAAACTAACACTTTACAAATTACAGCTCAGCAAGTATGTGCGGCCGTTTGTTCCTTTCGAAGTGGCTCCGCCGGCGGCCTCGACGGCCTGACTCCTCAACACCTTAAGGACCTTATTTGTTCAGGCGCCGGGGAAGCTGGTGAGTCCCTTTTGAAGGAGCTGACGGCCCTCATCAATCTCATGCTCTCCGGCAATGTGAACGATGCCGTCATCGATATTCTATACGGGGCCAATCTTTGTGCCCTACGAAGGAAGGATGGCGGCATTCGTCCCATTGCCGTAGGGTCAACTTACCGTCGTATCGCAACCAAAATTAGCTGCGCCTTTTATAGTGAAACACTGGCCAGCAAATTTCAGCCCCTACAGCTTGGCTTCGGGTCCAAAGGGGGCTGTGAGGCTGCGGTACACGCACTTTCCACTTACCTTCATAGTAATAAAGGTGAGGTCATCCTTAAAGTTGACATTAAAAATGCTTTCAATTCCGTAAACAGGGACACCTTGTTGACAGAAGTTCTAAAAGAAATATCCAAAATTTACAGTTTTCTTTACCAATGCTACAGGAACCCCTCAAAATTACTATATAAAGACAATCTTTTGGAATAAGCCGTTGGATGCCAACAGGGTGACCCTCTTGGGCCAGTCATTTTTAGTTTAGCAATTAATCCAATTATTCGACAGCTAAATTCTAAATTCAACGTATGGTATCTGGATGATGGAACCCTGGGAGGTGATGTTGACACAGTCCTAAAAGATTTAACTTTCTTAAAAGAAAAATTTAGTTCCATTGGACCTTAACCTTTCGAAGTGCGAAATTTACCTTCCTGAAACCACTGACAGACAGACTACCATTTCTAAATTTAACTCGTTGGCACCAAATATCAAAATTACCGAAAAAAAATCTCTTCACCTTCTAGGGTCACCAATATTTGACGAATCTTTTCCATCGTTCGTTGAAGAAAAAATCCAAAATTTTAATGATGTTTCGGAGAGACTTTTCAAAATTAACATTCATTCGGCCTTCACACATAATCGATACTGTTGTTTTGGACCAAAATTCACGTATAGCCTTCGCTCCTCTCATCTTTGGAGGCATCCACAGCTTTTAGATAAAGTCGACCAAATCATTAGGAACACTCTTACTTCAATACTTTAATGTGGCTCTGGACGACCGAGCTTGGCAGCAAGCCACACTTCCCATTCGCTTGGGTGGTCTCGGCGTCCGCAAAATTTCAAGTATAAGTTTACCAGCCTTCCTCTCCTCGGTCTACGGTACCGAAAAATTAACCAGGGATATTTTATCTTTCTCACTGGTTGATGTTGAGGTGCCGTACTTGACCGATGCGTTGAACGCTTGGAAAATGGCTTGTCCCAATACGAATTTGCCCGACAACCTGACCTCCCAGAGACAGTGGGACGTGCCGCTCTGCAGTATTGAACGGAATACCCTTTTACACACGTCAATCAATACTGTGGAGCGTGCCCGTCTGCTGGCTGTGGGGGAATGGGAGTCGGGTTTGTGGCTTCAGGCACTTCCGTCATTCACCATTGGCACTATGATGGATGACGCATCGTTCCGGGTCGCTACGAGTCTACGCTTAGGTGCACCTTGTGTTGCTCCGCATCGGTGTCACTGCGGTGAAGCTGTCGACAGCCTCGGACACCATGGCCTGTCTTGCTACAGGAGCGCAGGTCGCATTGCACGGCACGCCAGCATTAATGACATTATTCGTCGAGCTCTTTCCATCGCCGGCGTACCAGCGGTTTTAGAACCAAACGGCTTGGTGCGTGACGATGTCAAGAGACCGGACGGCATGACGTTGGTGCCTTGGAACGTGGGTAGGCCTTTGGTGTGGGACGCAACCTGTGTCGACACCCTTGCGCCTTCTCACGTTGCAAGCACGGCGGGCTGTGCAGGCGCTGCTGCTGCGGCTGCTGAGATCCTCAAACGGCGCAAATACTGTAACCTTATTGGTAACTACAGCTTTGAGCCGTTTGGGGTCGAGACGCTCGGGTCATAGGGTCCGAGTGCGCGTCTTCTTTTTTAAGGAAATCTTTTACCGACTGGTCGACACTTCGCGTGACCAGAGGGCTGGCTTTTTCTTTTGCCAAAGAATTAGCATTGCCATTCAACGTGGTAATGCTGCCAGTCTTCTGGGTACGTTTCCGAGTGACAGCGATGCGGAGGAGTACTTTGACGCTTATTGACGTCGTTGTATATATGGAGGTTCTTACTTTTAGTTTTTATTTTTGTAATTATATAGAGATATTTTCCTACCGACTGTACTTCGACTGATGAATTGGATAAAAGTGACGAATCGACGAAATTGGCAAATTATGGAAACTGTCGAGTTGACGCAACTGTCGAATTCACACAACTGTCCAATCAGTGAAAGTGACGAATCAACGAAAGTGTCGAATTAAATAAAATGACGAGTGAGGGAAGCTGACCAGTGTTACGCAGACTCGGCCTGCAAATGGCAAAAAAGTAAGAAAAATTGAATTTCGCGGGCTACCCTGGAGCATTCACCTTAATTGTAGGTGGTGGTTCCATTACATCATTTTTGCTAGTAACCGCCATCGTTTTGGTGATTGGGCCGGCTAAAGGGCACCTTTGTGCTGCTATAAATAGTACTTATTAATTCCATGGACAGCCTATTCCATAGACTTGCCTATTCAAATTTTCGTAGGTTGGTGGCAATGATATTATATTTAACAGATATGTTGTGTTGTGAGGGCGCAATCGTCGTGAAGACTCGAGAACGGCCCAATTGGCCCGTATTGCCTCTAATCTGCAACACGCATGGCGACGAGCCATACGCTGCTATGAATTTAGATAAAAATTGTAAAAATGCCATCGTGCGTGTTTAGAAAGTGTACCAACTATGATACCAAAGTAAATAAAACACAAGGTATCTAATACCACATGTAACTACGCAATTTATTTTGATTTATTAATATTTTTCATTTATTTTCTTAATATTCTGATAGGGAGGATAAAAAAAAGAAAGAGATGGGAAACGCATTTTAGTCGTGAGTACGACAAGGACGCTTGCGCTACAGACATAGAACAACACTATCTGACTCTTTTTTTCTTATTGGTTTTATCGAGCTATCCCTTTTGTATCATTTGAAATGTAGAACGAATGAAAAGTGTGTGGTGTGACTGCTGCGCGGTACACTTTTTTCGGTGGCTTTGTAGGTGTATAACATATCTGTTTAATAGAATATCATTGGTTGGTGGCAATCAAATCTTGCAGTTATGTCACGATAAGATTCGGGACCGTAGACTTTGGTGTTCCATGATGGGTCAGAAAGGCAGCGATCGTCGTTGAGTCTAGCTATATGTCCAGCCCATCGCCATTTCAGATAAGCGAATAGTTGAGAGCGTTTATAACTTTTGTTTTAGGTCCTATACAAAAGTGTGGTATCTTTTGCATTTTTCGTATCTTCATGACACTCCTTTGGCATGACCTTATTTGCTTTTTACCCTCCGGGTAATTTTTTATGTCTGGCACGCATATGTTAGTGAGGGAAGTAGGCAGGTATCCATAACTCTTTTCTAAATTTTTATAGGCATATCCCTTTTGAGTATTTCTTTAAGACTCCAAATCTTTTTTGTTGTGTTTTTAACTCTTCTATCGACTTCCATTTCATTATTTTGCATGTGAAAAAAAACTAGTACATAATAATTCCACACAACATTCCTAATGTCAAATGACTGGCCTGCTGCCCATAGATTTGTTGTGCCACCAACTTAAGGCTGATGCTCCACGGTAGCCTGCCAAATTCAAATTTTCTTGGGTTTTTTGGAATTTACAGGCCAGTGCTAGATTGTATGTTGATTAAAATATTGTTCGCGATTGTAAGACGTATGTAGTTACAGAATTCTAAATCATCAAAATCATAAAGGTCGAGGAACGATTTTTTCAAGGTCAAAGTCATTGCTAGACCTTTATGAACTTGGAGGGTTGTATTGATGATTTTGATGATTATAATTCTGTAACTACATACGTCTTACAATCGCGAACAATATTTTAATCAACATACAACTTAACACTGGCCTGCAAATTGCAAAAAACGTTAGAAAATTGTGAATTTCGCGGGCTGGTCGGAGCATTCACCTTAAGGTGAACCAAAGAGTATAAGTATGAGGTGGAAAAAAAAGCGCGGGAATCATCGAATTCGGCGGGCGTAATTTTTCTTTCGTTTTCTTATAAATGTTAAAAAACGTTTGAGATTGGAGATAAGTTGTGTAGATTTATGTAAATATTGATTAGATTAGTTAATTTTATTGCTTGTAGGTAAAATTCTTCATTTATTAGGGTAAGTTTTTTAGATTTTATTTTTTCTTGCCAGTGGCCACAATGGACAATGAACCGCCTGATCCGGGGGGCACAGTCCCCTCGGTCGGGCATAATATTACAATTTATGAATCCAGTATGGATACAGACTCGTCCTTAACCAGATCGGAGCGGAAAAGGGCTAGAGCTCCACGCAAAATCTGTAAAAATTGTAATAAAAGAAGGCGAAGTGGTCATCATTCAACAGGATTAAATAACGAAACAAATTGTCATTGTGATAATGAATCAGTAGTCAGTCCAAAAATAACTTCAGATGTTCCGGTACACTCAATTTTAGTTCACGAAGAAGCCACTCCACGTTCTGTGGATGGTCCCCAGACTGAAAACCTTTTAAAGTCAGATCTTCCCCAGAAGGCACCACAGGTTTCTAGGGCTTTGTACGAAGCCACAGACCTGTCGCCATACGTTGTACACATCCAAAAAAATGTTGATACACAAAACTCGGCTCAGACATTACACCCAGTAACTTTAGGGCATTTCCTGAAAAACCGCAGATACAACAACATTATTAACGGTTCTCTAAAACGCATTGGTCGAAACAGAATATCTATAAGCTTCTCCCGTTACGTAGATGCTAACTCTTTTATAAATGACCCAAGTTTGGCCAAGGAGAAATTGAAGGCATTTGTTCCATCAATTAATGTGTGTCGCATTGGAATTATTAAAGGCGTACCTACCGAATGGTCTCCGGAGGAGATAATGGAAAATATTTCTGTCCCCGCTGGATGCGGGAAAGTCATCAAAGCAAGGCGTCTCAACTATAAAATACACGAACCGACCCCTGTGTGGAAACCATCCCAAACAGTCGTGCTCACCTTTGACGGACAAATTCTACCAAAACGTGTGTTTTGTTGTTACAATTCCATGCCAGTGGAATTGTATACATTCCCAACAATTCAATGTTATAATTGTTGTCGTTTTGGCCACACAAAGGTACAATGCAGGTCGAACCCTCAGTGCTTCAAGTGTGGGGAGAAGCATTCTGCTGACACTTGCAGTATTGAAGACGAGAGTAATAGTAAATGCTGTCATTGCGGTGGCATTCATTACGCCATCAATAAAAAATGCCCAGAATTTGAAAGACAAAAATCAATTAAGCATTATATGGCCCATAGCTGCGTGTCATATGCTGAAGCGTCACAGCTTCATCCACCAATCTCAAAATTGTATGCAGATGTGGTAACATCTGCCCCATCACACACCACTAAAAATTCTTACTATTCACCCCCCAAATCACGTAACACACCAATTGTCTCATCACAAAGAAAAACGGTATTCCTTAAACCTCGGGATCCCCCAAAAACAGCCAAGGGGTATGACCGGGCAGCTCATCAAGCATTAATCAGTAATGAAGTTTCTTTAACAGAGAATGGTGTTGCATTCCAAAATAAAACAACAAATAATAATGAGAATCAAATTTTAAATTTAATAATCATGTTAATTAATACCTTATCTAAAAATAATAATATTGAACCGTCCAACGTTGCCACTTTAATTGATACGCTGTCTAACTTATTTAACCTTGATCATAATGGATCCAAATCTACTCAAGATTGTCCAGTGGAACAGTCGCAGCATTGTGAATAAAAAATCTGATCTGTCCTACATATTGAACAAACACAATCCCTTTGCAGTCGCTCTCTGTGAGACATGGCTTAAACCAGGGTTCTCTTTTAAAATTCCTGGCTATGCGTGTCTAAGAACAGACAGAAGCGATGGGTATGGCGGTGTCGCCATACTTATTAAAAATAACTTGTCTTTTCAATCTTTTCCTCTTCCAAGTCTCAGTGACGATATATCTGCTGTTGCTGCTATTGTAAATAAAATCTGTTTAGTATGTATATATTATTCGCGTCCCACTGTAAATATTCTTTCTGAAATAAGTAATCTTCTTTCAGTTTTACCTAAACCATTTTTGGTAATGGGCGACTTTAATACACAACATCAGTCCTGGGGTAGTTCTAGTTCCAATCACTATGGGGAAAAGTTACTAGAAATTCTAGACTCTAATAATTTGTGTATTTTAAATACATGTCTCCCAACACGCCAAACGAATCCAGATGAGGGAGTAAGTGCCCCTGACCTCTCAATCTGCACACCTGATTTAGCATCAACATTATCCTGGTCTCCTTTACCATCTTCTCATGGTAGTGATCATTACCCTTTAATAATTTCTTTTCTACATAAAAAACCAGCTGCTTTTAATCCAACACCACGATTAAAGTATAGACTTCAAAACGCAGATTGGGATACATTCAAAAACTGTGTAGAAGAAAGAATTCTTGCTTTAACTAATTCCTTACAACTACATGATCCTCAGGTATTATCTAATCAAATAACAACAATTTTAATAGAGGTGGCAGATAATACTTTTCCTATTAAGAATGGTGCTACAGGCAAAATTCCTTCACCACCTTGGTGGGATGCTGAGTGCACTCAGGCCATTAAAACAAGAAAAGAAGCAGAAAAAAATTATAGTCATACTATGACTCGTCACAATTTTGAGATATACTTAGAAGCTGCTCGTACAACTCGTAAGCTCCTTAGGAAAAAGAAATTTGAAGGTTGGCAAAGATTCTGTGCATCTATCTCGCCAGAAGTTAACGCATCTCTAGTATGGCAAAATATTAGGCGATTCAGGTCAGCATTCAGTGACACAACAGCCTCAAAACTACCATTAGAATTAGCCAATGAGTTTATGGATCATTTAGCTCCTCCTTCAGCCCCAGAACAGAGATCTTTAATGCATTTTCCCTATGTTCCTATTCCTAATTCTGAGTTGAATTCTCTCTTCACACTAAATGAATTGAAAGGAGTCCTTTCACATGTTAAGGATTCAGCTCCTGGTGAAGATGGTATACCATATTCTTTTATAGCTAATCTGTCCGACTCTGTTCTCTTAATATACTTAAATCTCATCAATACAGCTTTGATATCTGGCAACATTCCATCAAGTTGGAAGGCTCAAACAATTATTCCTATTCTGAAACCAAACAAACCTTCTTCTAATGTTGCTTCTTATCGACCAATAGCACTTTCTACAGTTCTTGCTAAAATTGCTGAACATCTCGTTAAGAATCGTTTGGAGTGGTTCTTGGAAAGCAAAAACTTGCTAGCTAGATCACAGTTTGGTTTTAGGAAGGGTAAAAGTACGATGGACAGCCTTAGTGTGTTCACAACTGATATTCGCTTAGCCTTCACTTCTAATAACTCTGTAATTGCTGCTTTCCTGGATATTAGCTCAGCTTACGATAATGTCCTGGTATCAATCCTAGAACAAAAGTTGAATTCATTACAAGTTCCAACAATGCTGTCTAAGTTCATAATTACCATGCTTTCAGAGAGATCTTTACATCTTCATATTGAAGGGTATACATTTACCCGTTTAGTGTGGAAAGGTCTTCCTCAAGGTTCTGTACTTAGTCCAATTCTCTACAATATTTACACTTATGATTTGGAATCCTCACTAAATCAATCAGTACAAGTCCTTCAATATGCAGATGATTTACTTCTTTATTTATCTGGTCACTCTGTTGCAAATATTTGTACTTCCTTAACCTCTTCTCTAGGCTTACTGAAGACTTGGCTAGAAACTAATGGTCTAGACCTGTCAATTGATAAAAGCAACATTGTCTTGTTTACTAGAATGCGTAAGCCTCCTATATTTACAGTAAGGTATAATAATATCCCTATGCCCATTAAAAACCAGGTAAAATTTTTAGGTCTTATTTTGGATACACATCTTACTGGTTTACCACACTGTGATTATATAGCTGCAAAATGCGAACGAAATATCAACATAATTAGATGTCTTGCTGGTGTTTGGTGGGGAGCACATCCCTTTTCCTTAAAATTACTGTACAACACCTTGATTAGAAGTGTATTGGACTATGGGACTTTTTTGCTGGAACCTGCTAATGTTGCTGGTCTTAAGAAACTGGACAGTGTTCAGTCCAAGGCACTTAGAGTGGTTTCAGGTGCAATGAAAAGCAGTCCTATTAATTGTCTTCAGGTGGAATGTGGAGACCCTCCACTTCATTTACGACGTCAATTTTTAGCTGATAGATTTATGGCTCGGTGTTTGCAATTTACGTATCATCCTTTGCGAAATAAACTTTCCATTCTCACTGAAGAAGTAATTTCATCCACTTACTGGAGGCACAAAGCTACTCCGTGTTTAGTTAAAAGCTTTAGAAAATACAATTTAATTGAAGCTCCTTGTCACCAATCTGAGTTTCTTCCTTTATTTCACTGTAATTACAGTTCATTAATTATGTCACCAAACATACATTATAACCTTAACATTTTCCTCTATGATTATGACCACTCCTCACTTTTCCAAAGTCTTGTTTCCCTCCGAGTCCCTTTACCCACTTCTATCTCATGTATTTTATTTAATTTTAATGTAGATATTTATAAAACTATAGCTCTTTTCCTTGTAAATAATGATATAGCTATTTAAACATTTTTTAGAAGTTAGTTATTTTACCATGTAGTTCATAGGCACCGAGTCGGCCTTTTTGTTGGGCCACCTGGTTGCGTTAAGGTTAGTTTTATGTTGTATTATATTTCCCTACTGTTAACGTGTTTTTATTATATTTATATTTACCAACTAATCTCTTTTCCATTTCCAAATTTTCCGTTGTTATATTTATCATTTCGCGAGTACTTGATTCTTACGTTTTGTTATCAATTATAATATTGTCAGTGGCAATAAGCACGAATAGTGCAATGCCAAAACGAGAAAAAAAAAAAAAAAAAAAAAGTATGAGGTGAACGCAGACTTAGCCGCATCGCAGTCGCCGCATTCGAATTCTTCTATGGAATCAGGCCAATGATCCCACATTTGGAAAATTAAATCACCCACAATTAAATAAATTATCAAGTGACAGTGAATGCGATTCGAGTGTCTCAGAAGATGAATAACTGATTATTTACTTTTCGTACATACTAATTGAAATTTTTGTACATTATTACCTACCTACTTTCCTATTATTACTTAATACATTCATAGGATATTTAAAGACGAACTTGAAATACTTCCCTAGTATGTCTTACTTCCCTTTTTTTTTGGTAGGTTTCTAAAATGGCTATACCAATATTACATGCGACACCCTCAGATGAATAGATAGTTGGTGGCACTCTTAATCTATGGTATAGTGTCACCAACTTATCGCGGCTGTCTAAAAATCAAAACCAACATATTAATAATCTGTGATCAAAACCTAGCAACTGACGTTTTCTTAGAATAGCCGAATAGGTGTTTTTGCAAATTTTGACTTGCTAGATATTTTCCGATGTATTGTGCTTGTCAAAACATCTAAAAATCATTCGCAAATTACCTAAGTTATGAATAATCAGAAACCCAGCAACTACCTACACAACAATTTTGAAACAAGTATAAAAACAAACCTACAATAGATCTAAAACCTGGCCATCTGTAACTATTTAAAATTGCACACTCACAGCCGATCTGTTCAGGTGACGGCGTTGCTAGTGGTGACTTTGGTATTGCCATTTAAGAAACTTACCAAGAAAAAGGGAATTAAAACATACAGCAGTCTTTGAAGTCCGTCTTTAGATAATATCATAAGAATATAATATTAAGAAAGTAAATTTTTACTTTCTTAACTGAATAACTTTTAACTGAATTATAACTTAAAAACTACTAACTTAAATTAGTTTATAAGTTAAGTAGTAGTAGTAACAAATATTAATAAATCAAAGTATATTGCGTAGTTAACTAGTTACATGTGGTATTAGATCCCTTTTTTTTTTTTTTTTTTTTTTCGGATGGGAAATCATCAAATGACTTCTCCCGCTCTGGGCGGAGCAGGAGGGAGTGTCAGACTTTTACTGACTAAAACCCATCCATGTTCCTTCATCGCCCTTTGTGTTCCAGGGCCACGGTATCTCTTTCGAATAGTCCCGCAACCCTGGCAGGCATCGGTCCTTGCGGACCCCTTCCTTTTTGCTGACTCTCTTTGAGGCGCGCGTGGAACACGAACGCGCCGTCGACACGGCCTGTCGTCATGAGACGGACGGATGGCGAGCTAGCCCATAGCCCACCGTCCACAGGCCCGCGCCTACGGTGGCCGGGGGCCACGTGGAGGCCCCCGACGCCCGGGGCGTCTCCCGCGGCGGCCGGGACGCTGTGAGGTTCTCTCCCTCTCACGTTCCGCCACCTCCTTCTCTAGTATTACTGCTTCGCAGAAGGAGGTGACGGCGTCCCATTCCGTCTCACTCCGGACCATGGCTTGCACCAGGGCCGGACGCGAGAGGTCGCCGCCGCCAATCGCCGCTTCGAGGACACGGCGGTGCTCCGCCCACGCGGGGCACACCTCCACCGTGTGCTCCACCGTGTCCTCCGGTCGATCCTCGCAGTGGAAACACCCGGGCGTTTCCTCCCGCCCGATTCGGTGCAGGAACCTCCCGAAAACACCGTGTCCGGTGAGGACCTGCGTCAGGCGGAAGGTAAGGACGCCGTGGCGTCTCTCCAGCCACTCCTCAAAGAGGGGACTTATCGCCACTATCGTGGCGTGCCCTGCACGGGGTTGCGACAGTCGCTCTCTCCATGTCGCCATGAGATCCCGCCGGAAGTCTGTCCGCTGAGCGACAATTTGTCGCGGCAGCGGAGTTTCCCCCCGGCGAAGCGCCTCCGCGCGCCATTCATGCAGGCGCGCGAGGACTATCGCCTCCAGATCCCATGGCGGCAATCCGGCAAGGAGGCACGCTGCCTCGCGGGCGATCGTGCGGTACCCACGGGCCAGCCTTACGGCTACCACCTTTTGGGGCGCGTTCAGGTAGTGGGCTGCACGCAGCCTCAAGGAACGCGCCCACACCGGGGCCCCGTAAAGGGCCATGGACCGCACGACTCCCGCGTAGAGCCTCCGGCAGGAGGCGTTCGGCCCCCCCAGGTTGGGCAGGAGCCGCCTGAAGGCAGCCCCAGTCCGTTCCAGTTTGGGGGCCAAACGTCGGAAGTGCTCCACGAAGTTCCACCGGCTGTCGAGGACGAGTCCTAGGTACTTCAAAATCGACTCGACACCGATGGATACCCCTCCTACCGTGAGTAAGGATCCCGGAGGTGGCGCATTCCGAGGCCCATGAAAGCACATGGCCTCGGACTTGTGCAATGCCACCTCGAGACCCAGTTGCCGGATCCTCTCAACGACTATCGCAACCCCGCGTGTCATGATTTCGGCCGCCGCCTCGTGCGACCCCCTCTGTGCCAGCACCAGCGTGTCGTCTGCATAGCAGACCACGCTGACGCCGCTAGGGAGGTCGGCGCGCAGCACCCAGTCGTACCCTATGTTCCACAAGGACGGCCCTAGGACCGATCCCTGCGGAACACCGCACGACATCTCTCGCCGGTTCCATTCTCCGCTGCGACCAGGTCAGGTAGTCCCCGACCACACGACGAAGGTAGGTCGGCACCCGGTGATACCGGAGTGCCTCCCTAATGCAGCTCCAGGGCATGGAGTTGAAGGCATTGGCGATGTCTAGAGACACCGCCAAGACAACCCCACCCCGGGACACTGCATCCCCCGTCGTGAGGGCTCTCACGCGCATGATGGCGTCCACCGTAGAGCGCCCCTTGCGGAAACCAAATTGGTGTTCCGCAAGATCCGGCCCCGTCCCCGCAAGGTGCTCGGCGAGGCGGTTTGCGATGACCCTTTCAAAGAGCTTGCCCACCTCGTCGAGCAACACTATGGGCCGGTATGCGGACGGAGAGTCCGCAGAATTAGATCCCTTGTGTTTTATTTACTTTGGTATCATAATTGGTACACTTTCTGAACACGCACGATGGCATTTTTACAATTTTTATCTAAATTCGTAGCAGCGAATGGCTCGTCGCCATGCGCACAGAGTACATTATACTTTGGCCATGCGTCCTGCGTGTTTCAGACTAAAGGCAATACGGGCAGTGTTGCCAAGACCTGAAATGCAAAAAAAGTAACCTTTTTGTAGGAAAAGTGATCATTTACGTATTAAGACTGAAGTATGGGTATTGTAAAAATCTTACTTATATTTAAGTTGTATTTTAATATTTATAAAATCTACTTCTTCTGAACACCTGTGGCGAAACTCACGAGTCACGAAGATCGAGCGACAGGATACGAACGAATCGCATTGACCGGGCGAGTAAGTGTAACGGACGGTTGATTTATGCATTGGTGTGAAAGAGAAAAGTATGTTTAATTTGATTCTGTGGTTGCACCACTGCCACAGAATAATAATAATTTAAGCCGCTAGAGGGAATTTAAAAAAACATTCTGCACGCAAATTCCAAAAAATTACCTAAATGTAACCTTTTGTGTCGTGTAACCTAGAAATAACCTGAAGAAGTTAAAAATCTCTTAAAAGGTTACCTAAGTAACCTTCTGGCAACACTGAATACGGGCCAATTGGGCCGTTTTCGAGTCTTCACGATTGCGCGCTTACAACATATATTTTACTAGAATATCATTGACTTGAACGAAATCTACAAATAAAATATTGCAAAAATGTAATTCTGAAATAAAGATGAAGTGTCAGAAGCTCAGAAGTTTTGTATCCACGATTCACTTTAAATATCCATTGACCTCTTTTTGGCATAAATATAATTTTTTTATCCATTTGTTTTGTTTCCTGTTTGAAAAATACAAGAGTAAAATAACCTGCAAAACAGTTCAAAATCAAAATCAAAATTAACTAATCGATTGTTTTTCTTACCCCAAAAAATCGATTATAAATAATGGCCTTTTCTTTAAAAAAAATATCGATTTTTTCCTAATTTGTCAAATATAATAACAAACGAATGCAAGTAGGTAACTAAAAAAGTTAACTGTTTGATTATGCAAATGATGATCCCACCGTAGTCGCACAGATGGCGTTAATGTAATATTGATCAACTTAGTAGTAATTCGCGGTCCGAGAAGGTCAGACAAACTAAAAATGAAAAAAGAAATCGATTTTTTGTAATAATTAAATCACTTATTAAAATCGATTTTTATTAAGAAAACATCGATTTTAAATCGATTATTTCCAAAATCGATTATTTTTTCACATCCTTATGCAAAATCTAATCTGCTGGATTGACATTTGACCTTAGAGTGTTTTGTGGGATTGACAGGATTTGTATTTTGTTGAGGATTATGTTGTTTTTAGTTAATTTCACAGAAAACCTAATAAATGTCTTAAACAATTGTACAGAACGCAAAGCTCAGCTTACATAAGCGTGTAGTGGATAAGAAATAGAAGTTTGAGCTACTATTCAAGTACAATCGACTCGTCCAGAATCTAGAAATCTTCCCATTCATCATAACATCTTTCTAACTTTAGAATGGGAGGTGGAGATTTGGTAAGGTTTATTAATTTATTTGATCTGGGTGAACCTAGAACTATTATAAGATGTGCTAAGTTGTAAAAATAAATTATGTTTTAGATTTGTGTTGTTAATAGATTGATATCAGAACCATGCTAGTTGGTCTTGATGTGGCTCTGAAGCACTATTTAAATAACTAACGATTTCTGTGTTTTTGGTTCTAGAATTCTAAGAAGTCATGGCATCCAAATACAATGAAAAATCAGGAGCGTGTGTGGAAGGCAGAACAGGCTGTGGCTGAGGAGAAAAAGCGGATGGTAGAGTTACAACGTGAACGTGCCGAAGAACGGGACCGTGCTGAACTGAACAGTCTCATGAAGCACAGCAGTCATTCTCCTGCTAATGATAACCGATTGTCTTGGATGTATGATGTAGGTAACTTCATTTTTTAGCTGTTATGTGTCCAAGGTGTAATTCAGCTGTGTACATTTACAACTGTTGTGCTTAATTTATTTTGATTTTCTGTGTGGTTTTATCTTGGTTAAAACCTAGGAGAACAACAATTAAGTTTGTTTTCAAAATTGTGTTGCTTCAACTAATTATACAAAAAATTGTTTCAGAAACCTGATAAGAAAGTTGATCAAGAAGCATATTTGCTTGGTAAATCTATTGATAAAAATGTGGCACAATCAGATAAACCAGAACAAGATGTGATACCAGCAGTATCAAGAAGAGTGGTGGGCTCTAGTATGTTAACTTCAGCTGGCGACACACAAGTAGACATGTCTAGGAAGATTCGTGAAGATCCATTACTTTTGATAAAAGAGCGGGAGCGGGCCGCTCGTGCTGCCTTGTTGAACAATCCCTTACAACGTCGCCGATTAGCCGAGTTGCTCAGAAAAGAACAGGTAAATTTTATCTTTGGTTCCTCTTATCTGTTTATCACACATATAAAACTATTATTCATTAATGGTTTTTTTTAGGTATTAATATGTTTATGAATTTATCATAACAGAATGTTTTTTTTTAACTCTATAGCAATGCTGTCCTATTTGACCGAAAGTTTGACTTGACTGGTTGATAATGCTTTGTGGTATTAAGTCAGCCTATGTAGCACTCTTGTACATGGAGTTTAAATAACCAGATAAAATTAATGATAATTTTTAAACAATATGAATGGATTTTTACTATTACCAAAAGTTTTGTGTCATGTAATTTGTAAGTATTTAATAAATATTTTAATAATTTGACTCACTTCTGATGTGCTAATTTTTACCCCTCATAAATATTTAATAAAAAATGGTTTTGTGCTTTTTTGATGGGAATAAGCTCGCCCCTATTACATCAGAATTAAACAATTGTTGAAATGTCAGTGAACTATGCTACACCTCTGCCTAACCCTTTGGGGAAGTGCAGCGGTGGCCCAGTGGTGGCGGCCCCGACTTACGAACAGTAAGTCGTGGGTTCGAACCCTCACAGGCGCATTACTTTGTGTAATTTATTACATCACCACTGCTCTCAAAACGGTGAAGGAAAACATCGTGAGGGAACCGGCATGTCTTAGAACCAAAAATTCGAAGACATGTGACATCTACTAACCCGCACTGGGCCACGTGGTGGATTATAGCCCATACGCAAAATACGCGCTTTGACGTGGAGTTACGGACACCAGCCCGTTACACAATACAATACAACCCTTTGGGGAAACACAAGCGTAATGTTTTGTTATGTAACATAATATGTTTGTTTTCTAGGATTTAAGAAAAGAAAGCAAATCCAAGAAATCACCCAAAAAGAAAGATAAAAATCTTGATGATCTACTTGCAGCCAAACTGAATGCTTTAGGGGGACAGAAGAGTATAGATTTGGCAACTCTTCTAAACTCGGACGATTCCTCACCTGATTCATCCCGAGAAGACAAAACACAAAGTAAAAAGAAGAGAAAGAAATCAAAACAGAAAAAGAAGAAAAAAGAACGGAAACATTCATCAGATAGTGACGATGAAAAAACATCTAAATATAAAAAAGAGAGTAGGATTGATGACACAAAAAGCAATAAAAGATCATCTGATCATCGTGATGATAAAAAAGAATCACGAAAAAGGATAAGTTCTGAAAGAGAAAAATATTCAGACGGTGAAGTTACATATAAAAGATACAAAGGAGAGACTCCAGAACGCCATGTTTCGAGACGAGACTATGAGACAGATTACAAGAAATCGCGTTACAATGATAAGAAAAATGATGATAGTGAACATTATTCTAGCAGGCCGTATACTAGAGAGAGAGACGAAGTAAGGCAAAGTAGAGATGTGGATAAAAGGGAATCCAGGAAACATGGTGGCATGACTGAGGAGCAAAGAGCTGCTAGGTTAGCGGAGATGGCGGCTGCGGGAGCGGAGCGGGAGGTGCAGCGCGGGCGGCGCGTGGCCTCGCAGCGCGCCGTCGATGCCGAATCCGAGCGCGCCGCGCCCGCACCTCGCTCCGCTCAGCTCCGCGTGCTGCCCGACTCGCTCGAGAGCCGTATTCACTCCACCAGACATTACATTCAACGTGACAAGCGCCATATGAATGAACATTTCGCTCGACGATAATAATTTTATTCAAGAAAATAAGTCTATGCACTCAATAAAATCATATGAATGCATTTATTTAATAAATTTAATGTTAAATAAAAATATATTTTCATTGGTTCAGTAATGTTAATCCATTATATTTTGAAGCAACCGACACTTCCGTCATGTCATCTTGTCAATCCAGTGGAATCTTCTCTTTTACAATCTGCAACATTAATTAGGATTTTAGAAACATTGAACTATGTGTTATACTACTAGTACAAAAATTTAAAGTAGTATGATTTTGTGATTGTTTTGGGTCTTGTGTGAAGCAATTCTGTAGTTTGAACAGCAGTCAACAGTCTTGTACAGTGAACCGCACATCAGCAGGCCTATTACGTATCTCTGTTGACAGCTCGAAATGATAGTAACTGGGCTCAGTGTCCATCAAATAAATGTCAAAAGGTTAGTTTCGTATTATGTATGACCAGTCGCGATCAATTATGACGTCATCGGTGCCCATCGTGGCTGATAGTCACCGTAACTCATTTTGACAAACGCTTTCGTATCGATTCTTTTAATATTGTGATTATGTAAGCTTAATGGACATCAAATTGATGACAAGTGAGTTTGAAGTGGCTTTCGTGAAAGACGTTACACCGTACCCGGGCGGTTATTCACCGTTAAGTGATATCCACTCTGTGTAATACGTAATAAGTACCAATATTAAGACATTCACGGTTGTCATCAAAGTTCGGTGTACAACCGAAGCTTGATAGTCACTGGATATCAGAAAGTTACGTAATAGGCCTGCAGGAGTCGCCTTCGTCTTCGTCCAAAATCGCAATTAAGTCGCAATCAGTGTTGCCAACTGCTAGCTTTACCTAGTTGCACAATTTTAAAAATATTGCTAGATTGCCAGTTTTTTTATCCCAAAAAGTTGCAAGTAGCTAAATGTTACTTTTAAGATTGGTAGGTTACAATAAAATGTCAATTTCTGACAATCATTTTTATCTTTACTAATTCCAACAAGAGAGTTAAGTCTTGTGTAAGTCATTGAATAAACAAAAAAAAAAACAAAGACGAAGATGTCGATGGCTGGGGTTTAATATCTTTCGTTGATTTTGAATATTTCTCAGCGGTGCCCATTTTATGCAGTAAATTTTTAGGCAAAACAGCTAAAGTAGCATTTACCACTTTCTCATGATGAAATGAAAAGTTGCAAGAAAAAGTACCTAGCTAAAAAGTTTAGCTACTAGTTTCATTAAATTGTAGCTGTCTGTCACCAAATAATAGCTAGATCTAGCTATAAAGTTGCTAAGTTGGCATCACTGGTCGCAGTTAGGGCGGTTTCAGATTAGCGTATGCAGAAGCGCGAATTGGCGCGTTTTGGCGCGCCTTTCGCCATACGCGCAACTCGTACGAGCGCGAGACGCGAGAGAAGCTTCCCGCGCGCCCGCTCAACCCGAGCGAACACGCCGGAATAAGCGCGTGTAGGTACACGCGTTCGGTTTTGCGCGCGTGTAAGCGCGTAATAATAATACGAGCAAAAGTAAGGCTAGTCTGAAACCGCTCTTAATTATAAATTGTTACCACTGATTTGCGGTTGATTGTCCCTAAATCCTTGAATTTGTTATAATTTTGGTAGGTATAAGATGAAGTCAAGTCAGATTTAACACCACATCAATAAGTAGCTATCTAAAGCTATTTTTTTAAATATTAATTAGGCTTGCGTCTGGCCGCAACTCGTCGCAATTGGTCGCCGATTAACCGTATAGATTAATCCAACAGGCTTTGGCTGGCTTTGTGTTTTTTTTGTTTGGCTTTGTTGGCTTTGTGTTTGGCTTTGTAGCTTAAAACCCAAAATGGTCCGTCGATCCGGTCGAATTATGGCACCTGAAGTATACATATGACTCAAATGCTTGACTAGATGTTGTGAACAGTCTTTTTGCAATGCAGAATTAAAAGATTAGATTCTTTCACGGCTACTTTCTATCTGTAGGTAAGTTATTAGCTGTCCATGGTTAGGTAACGAAGGCACTTCGTGCCTGTACCTCCGCGCACATCCCGGCATAGATGGGGTCAGTGTCCCAGGGCCCGCGCTCGGGCAGCGGCAGCGCGCGGCGCCGCAGCTCGGCCACGAGCTCGCTCACGTCCATGATGGGGATGGGGTCGAGCCCGCGCGCCAGCCCCGCCAGGTACTCCACGTAGTGCGCCCTGCAAGTACAGCCGTGGTCAACACACCTCCACGAGGCCCCGCTTGTAGAGGCCCTCTAGCGTGCCGTAGGGCCGGGGCGGCGGCCGGAGCGCGGCGCGCTTCACCAGCGTCTCGAGGTCGTCCACCCCCAGGATCGGAAGCGGGTCGATGTTGCAACGACGAACCAACCGACTCAGGTATTCCAGGTAATGATTCCTGCAAACACATGCCTCACTCACAGCCTCGCTCCCCTCGACCGTCACCTTACAGCCGCCTAGAGACACCTAGGCAGTAGGCTCAAGGCTGTACATATAGGGTTCATCATCATTCGGTCGAAAGACGTCCATTGCTTGACATAGGCCTCCCATCGCCACAACTACCTTGAGGTCTTTCTTACGGTTAGAAATTCGATACATACCTATCCAAATACCTAGTTTATTAATATTATCACGTAGTAGAATTTCATCTTAAATTCAAAATCTATGTATTTGTTACATTGAATAAACATTGTATAGTCTAACTCCTCTTATTATTAAACATAGACCATGTTATACCTACGCAGTGTAAAGTACCAAGATGCAAAGTGTTCCCGTGCGACAGGGCGCAGTGTTTGGAGACCCACTGGCCCACTCCGCCTGCAGGCGCCTGCTCGGTGACCGGGCCAAGAGGTCCGCCATTTTAAGATTTGGCGTTCATGGCCAATAAGAATTCCCGCCCCAAAAATATCAGATAAATCATCGCCACTGTGCTTAACTGTGATTTACCAAAATATAACCAAAAAACATAACCCTCCTTCTGGCGCAATCGGAAAAAAATATTACAATTATACTGGTAAGTATCAGAAGTTCAATAGGGTTTAAATTAATTCTCAACCAGCAATGGGACAGTGGTCGTCCAACCACTTTGACAAACCGCAGTGCGGCAGCGACTCTAGTCTTTTCATTGTAAAAATACAATTCCGAGGTGATCGCAACCGCAAACCGTGAACACGCAGACGTATAGCCGCAGCACTCAGCGAGCCTCACTCACATACTCAGTACTCACTTGCAGAGCCCTGCATAATTGTTGGGTGCGTCATTGCCACACGTGCCGTCTACCAGTCCTGTCGGTGTTTCTCGTTGTAATTGTACGAAACATCGCCCCGTACTACCTTCCTCTGCGTTTGTCTCATAAGTGACGTTGTTCATCTACAACAAGTAAATGCAACGGAATTTAGTACCTACACAGAATCTTCAGATTTCGCAAGCGCTACTTTTGAGCATGAGGTCCTACGTTTAATTTGTTAGTAGCCTGTTAGTAGTCTGGGCTCGTGCCCCGTTGATGGTAATAGGCTTGCCCACTATTACATTATATGGCTTCTAAATAACTGGCGAAATGTGGGTGCACCATAAGTTACACCTACGCCTTTGCCAAACCCTTTGGGGAAATAAAGTCTTGATGTTATGTGAAATGAATGATGTTGTTTTCGTACTATACGACTCATTATTTGGATTATTGCAGAAAATTTAGTATATTGTCTAAACTTTAGCACGATTGGAAACTTGAATCATGGTTGGCTGAATTGTATGCATCTGAATACCTCGCTGTAGAAATTCAGAAACTCCCATTCGCAACCGTCACCAGTTCACCACATTTATTTAATTATGTGGATTCTAGGTAAATCTATGCAAAGACATTAGGTATGCATATAGCAGCTCGCCATTGTACATAAGCTATATTATTGCAATATATATGTAGGTATATTTGTTAATTTAGTGTGCAATATGGTGTCTAATAAATAACCATTTGTTGGGTCAGTAGAAATGGTACCTTGGTATTCTTTAAATTGGAATGCTTAGTTCATTCTTAAAATTCAGTGTGAGCAGTATTTGATTAATCTCGCCTACATTTACCTGAAAACCGCACGGAGAGAAAAGTGGAAGGCTATGGGGGAGGCATTTGCCCAGTAGTGGGACATTAGAGGAATAGAGGAAAAATAATTATAATTACCTGAAGTAAAGTTTGTAACTCATGTGGTTCTTTATCCCTTAAATAAAACAGGCAGTTTCGGGGGTGATGAGCGTGTAGACCTAGCTTTGCGCAGTAATCACTTAGGCCGCACCGTGCGCCCATTGTGAACGGCTTCCCGCAGCCATAGCAGAATTCGTATTTGCATTGAGTACATGTGAAATGCATGCAGCCTCCCCTGAAATTGTGGATTTACCGATGTTATTTTTTAACCGACTTAAATTGGAGAGTCTAAGAACAAATCTAAATACACTACTATGGCAGTATGGCAGACGTCGAGAAAATATCTGAAGTAAATATTTTCAAATAACTGTATGCTTAATCTTAATTAAATTAATTTTAAGAAGCTTAACATTTAAAATCCATAACTATACATTAATATTTCAGAAATAAAATTAACCTGGAGAGAGAGTACTTAAAGTGACACCGTGGGCACTCGAGTCCATTGTCTCGCAAATGTTGTTGTATTGCAGTGACCGACCGCTCAGGATCGTTATCCTCTAGCCACGCAGTATACTGGTCACAAGTTAGTCCTTCGTGATTTGTACTCCACTGTAAAAAATATAATCAAAATATTAATATTTTCAAATCACTGCTTATAAAATTGTTCTAACATATTTAAATTAAACTTGCCAGTTTTCTACACGATGCGCAACTTATGGATCGACATTCTGGGCAGCGTATTTTCTTTTGTTTCGGATGAACAAAAAATCCTGAAGAACATTCCATACACCACCTGAAGTTTGGATCTCGAGCTAAGGTTCGGTCTCGTAACTGTTAACAATTAAGTATTACCCATTGATATTGATATGGTAAATATAATAAAGATTTTTAAACTTAGCTAGTAAGTAAACTACTAAGTACATTGAATATAATATTTATTTACCTTTCTTTGAAACAACTCGTGCACATCTATTTCGAGCAGGGTTTTTAAAAGTATGTCCAGATGAGCAAAATATTCAAGCCAGGCATCTTCAGGTAGACTTTCCAATTCTGGAAGTTTACAATAGGGACATACGCAGTCAGCGATACTTCTCTCCGTTATTTGTACAGTGAAGTAATGGTGTGCGCATTCCCGGCAGCATCGATGCGTGCAACGCAACATTGACACCATCTGCAAAATAATCAAGTAAGATTTTATTAATGTGACTGAACGTTTTGCAAGAATGAATTTGATACCAGTGGAGAAAGTTTGTTATTGCATTCGACGCGGAATTAACACCCGAGTTGTAGGCGAGGGGGTGTTATTGAGCCGAGAACTGCAATAACAAATGTCCACGTGTATCAAACGACGTTTTTCAATACAGTTTTGAAGAAATAAAATAAAAGAAGGAAAAATGTTTTTGTCATGAATTATTAAGAAACAATGATTTTCATTTTCATTTTTTTTCCATGCTATGCTTTCACCAGCTTGAAGGAGAAGCAAAGGTATTAAGCCGTTAAACAGCCTAATATAAAAAAAAATCGTATTTTTGAATTTAATTTGTATAAAAAAGTAAAAGATTAGTTTTAAATAATCATGGATATTCTATTTATAAACACAATTTGAATATTCAAAAAATATTTACGCCGTAAAGACGCATATTGCTATGCTGAAATTAGAAAAAAAACATTCACCTCCAACTATATCTAAGCATTGAATCGATTTGAACTTCGTATACTTAAGTATATTTACTTGTGGATTTTTTTCCCGCACGTGTGCGGGTATATGAAGCAAACGCACGCGTGTGAAATACATAGCATGTTGAACTTAATCGTAGTGCGATAAAAGCCCGTTTTCCAGGAAGTCTTAAATATTATTTTAGTTTTCACCTCATGCTCCGGTAGTCGAGATGCACAGAGTTCGCAGTCTTGATATAAATAAGCTAGGGCAGATGACAGGTCAACGCACTCAAGCGCAGCTAGCAGCGCAGCCGGCGGATCTGCACCTTGTGCTATCAGCTCTACCGCAAGCTGCGCTTGCTCCCATGTTTCTGTTGCACCCTCTGCGAGTAGCATTCGCGCTTGCCTCTAAAAGATAGTTTATTTATGAATATATTTAAACGCTTTTTGCATGGAGACTACTAAATTTGCATTTAATACTATTAAAGTGATTTGTGTGAAACTTACCTCTGGTGAACCTTCTGGCAGTCGGACTTTAGCCAAATCTATGATTTGACCAGACACCCTTCGGACAGTAACTGGTGGAGGTGGAGATGGCGGTGAATGTATCGATTCCTCAGTTGGCTTCATGATAAGTAACTGTGAGTCCTCCGAATCACTATCGGTCCATTCATCTTCTGTACGACAGGTTTCGCGGAAAAATGGCTTCTTTTCTTTCGGAGGCGTAGTTGATTTAGGAGGCGAGAGTTGTTTTTCCTCTTTTTGTTTTAAGGGTGGGGGAGGGGCCGGTTTTTTCTTATTCAACGTTGAAGTGGTTGCTATCACCTCGGGCATCTCAGATGTGGTAGGAATAGGTTGGGAAGGAATTACCTTGTTATTAAAAAGTCTAGTTTGTAATTGCCTTACATGGCCACTTTGAATGTTACCAAAGTGAGATTTAGGAGGAGCAGGGGCAGGATATTGTTTAATTGATGTTCGACGTACTGGGACCTTTGAAACAATTAGTTTTGGAGAGTTTTTATCATTCTTTGACTTGTTATTAGGTATGATTCTTATCAGTTTAGGTATGTTAGACTTATTGGCTATGGAGTTTTTAATACTGTTGTTATCAGACGGTGTACCAACTGAAAATTGATCAGGTATCTGTTTTTTATCATTATTGGCGTTCTCTGTTTGTTTCGAATCTGAAGGGTTATTTTCTACAGAGTTTACATTGCTTTCGTCATTTTCTTTAATGTTTAAAGTTATAAGTGGAGCGTTTTGACTGTTGGCTGGAAGCGGTTGCTGGGGTTCTTTAATTAGTAATATTTGTTTAGAGTGGTTTTCAGAAGAATTATTTTCATCTAAATCTGCTTGTTCTAAACCTGGCTGTATAATTATTTCTTTAGAAACTGATTCAGGTGTGGCCTCATGCTGTAATTCGATATCTTGGGCGTTAATAGAATCGTCATTCTGTTTTTGCTCAACGGTTTCTAGAACAGCATTCAAAACAGGATGAATATTTTCGGAAAACATTAGTTTGGTCGGTGCTATAGCTTTCAATGTGGATAAAATTATTGCCTCTCTTGCAAATAGTTCAAGGTTTTTAGGAGTAAGATTGTCTTCTGCGGTTTGTTCTACTGTCTGTTCATTATTAGCAACTTTATCGACATTATTTTTAGTATTAAGCTCTTCATAAATTTCTTCGAAACTGTTAACGCTAATAAACACATTGTTATTCACATCTTCTTTTCTCGAGGGCCTTAAAACATCTTCTATCTGTGATTCACTTACTTCCACTTTAATAGAATGTTCTTCTTGTAATGTTCGTGCTATAGAATCAAGCATTTCAATGTTTGCGTGCTTGAAATCTTCTAATTGGTTTTCTACATGATCTAAAGCTTCTTCAAAGTTCTCATTTTCCTCAGAACTTGTTATAGATTGTAACGCCTGCCGCTTATCAAATGGATCCTCATCTTCAGAACTTGTAACTTCTTTTTCATCTGATGTAAGGTTGTCCGTTCTTTCTTCAGTGTCGCTATAGCTCGATTCTTGTTCATTATTTGTTTCATCGCTGCTAGATTCAGCTTCACTTTGGGATACAGTTCTGTCATCAATGGAGTTTATATCAGAATTAATTTCTTCTTTCATCTGTTGAATGAGTCGTTGCGTGTTATCCACAATATCTGTTAAGTTGTTGGATTTTTCCTCTATTTGTCTGTGATTTCTACTGTCTGGAATATTTTCTTCAGATTTATTCAAACTTTTTGGAAGGTGGTTACTATTACTTTCTAAAATATTTTCATTATAACTTTTTTGATTCGTAAAATTGAAAACGGGGCTGACAGTTTGTGCCTTTCTTGTTTCATCGATTTCATTGACCAAATCTACTGAATTTTTATCTGTTTGATCATTTTTAAGAGGTTTATCATTTATTTGTTTGATTTCTGGTGACTGTTCATTTTTAACGTTCAGATGATAATCATTTTCATTTGAAGTCTCTGGCTTATGGTTATTAGATTTACTAGCTTTTGTACTTTGTTCCTGTTTTAAGTCATTCTGTAAGACTAATTTATTTCCATTTAGAATTTCAGGTTTGTTGGTTTTTTCGTTAATATTTGGTAATGGACTTGACCTTGTTAAGGCGTTGTAGGCATCTATAAAATCATTTTCAGATTGAATAAAATCAATCGGCTGTGTCTTTGCACTAACATTAAGATTCTCTTCTGGTTCGAATGATTTATTGCCAGATAGTAGTCCTTGCAAAAGCAAGTTTTCATCAATCGAAGGAACTCCGGCTTCTTGGAGAAGTAATTTTAATTTTTTTGCTACATCACCTGTTTTCTCAACAATTTTCCGGTCGCTGAATTTATTTTCTAAAACGTTTACTTCTCTTTCGTAATCATTCACATTTATGTGTAGTGGTAAATACATCCAGTCGTCGTCTTGAAATCTAGGCGGTGTCGGTGCTTCAAACTCATCTGAACTATCTTCTGCTGAAATGTAAAGTGAAGGTTATGACGTGGTACGATGATGGTGTGATCTTGTAATGCAACGATATTGTTATTGGTTTGTTGTTCTTTTAAGATTACCGCGCATGCGGTGAGAGTGGCGGGATGAGGAGCGAGGAGGAGCTGCGTCGTCGTCTGCGCCCACGGGGGAGCCCCAAACATGCCCGCGTAGCTTTCCTTCCTCTCCGACGCCCATATGCTCCGTCTGAAAAGAATCGTTGTGTTTGATTGAGCTCGTAAGTCGTATTGGGTGCGGGTTACGTGCTTTCTTGTACAAAATCGGGCATGAACAAGAAAGAAGAACGATGATTTTCCTTTTTTTTTTTATTGTTCCGTTTACGAAGTGACAGGCATCGGTTTTCTTTGTATAGCAACGAAACCAATCGATACTATAATTAACTTTAGACTCCACTCCCGAAATGTTAAAAAGTCGACTAAAGAATCATAAATGTTGAAAACATTCAAAATAGATTTCTGGCTTACCTGTCGTTTGTGTCTATCCACGCATTCTGTCACAGCCGGCCACATAGCTCCTCTATGTCTAGCGAGAGCAGCTCTCGCTTCCAACTCTGTGACATTAGCGGTCGGCGCGAGTCGAACGGCGGCTGCGCGCACGCCAGCGCAGAGACTTGGCCAGCGTTCCCGCAACCAAGCTAACGGTGATGCGGGACTCTGTGTTAGTGCTGCTTGTACTTCAGCAGCGCTAAAGCCCAGCCTTTCAGCTTCCGCCATCAACTGAGCTAACTCCATTCCTCTTTCTGCTTCTCGCATAGTGCTAGCGCCAGCAAGAGCTTCAAGTGAAATCGCTCGTGCGGACTGTCGTTCAGGAGATGCCGCCTGCGAAGAAAAAGAATACCGAGGCGAGTTCATAGAACATACATAATTAACATATGTAGGTACCTAGTGCCGTTCATCAGGTGATTGTTTAGGAACGGATTTGGATACTTATACGTGGTAAAAGATTTGTACCTCAGAGCCATAATAGGTAGATCGGCGATTAGGACGAGTACGACGTAGGTCTAGGTGAGATGCACGACGGGCCAGACGACTGTAACTATCTCCCCATTCACCTCCAGGGCTGCTGTCACGTTCGCGCCACTCCCATCTACTGGACCCACCTGGGCCAGCTGTACGGACGCTTCGATCACTTTCCTGAATAATGTTAGTTTAGTTAAAATATTGTACCTCCTAATAACTTTACTACAACAGATAACTGAAATTTTTAAGAGCGACTTACACGGGTATCACTGGACATAGAATGTCTGCTTTGAGATCTTTCTCTTCTGCTTTCGTCTCGAAATCGTCTCCGGGGCCGTGATCGTGAAACGGATGGCGCGCGTTCCCATGCGGTTGAGTTCGGGACTTCATAGGTCTGTAAACGTTAATTTTCGTTAGGCTGGCATTTAAATAAATAAAATTAAATACATTTATTTCGAGCAACATTAACTCATATGTGGGGAGTACACACAAATACAGACACTCAAAGAATAATAAAACAAAAATAAAATAAATAAAGAGGCACATCTAACCGGCCCTGCTGACGGCAACATGCCTATCACAGCAGTGCCGTATGTATGGGCAGTCCATCCGGTCCGCGATCATCGCTGGGACAGCATTGGTGCTGCCCCACACCCTACGCACCAAGGACGCGCCCCGCTTGCGCATGGTCGCATAAAAGCAATCAGTGCGCGCCTCAGCGAAATACCTAAGGCACTGCAGTAGGGGGGCAGCCCCAATACTGCCCTGAGCGCGTTGTTGAACTGGACGCGGAGGGCCCCGTATGATGCACGCGTGTACCTCGCCCACAGGCTACACATGTAGATGGACGTGCAGTATGCCCTGAAGAGCGTTATCTTCACCTCCCTCGAACAGCGAGCAAGTTCGCCCGCACCGACAAGGCCCTCCGTTCCCGCTCCATGTCACATTGTCCTTGAGGTCGGTCGTAACTAAATGGCCTAGGTATTATATTATTTAAGCAGGTGTTTGTTGACCTGATTAAACGCCTGCTTAAATGCCAGCCTACAGAAGTGTTAAAAAATCTACTACAAACAATACAACTCGCCAATTAATTTCTGAATTCAAATTAATTTTGTAAATTCTTGATAATGTTATAGGGGCGAGCCTATTGCCATCAACCGGTCACAAATCCAGACTCCGTGGCTGCAACTAAGACATTCCTGATGGAAAAACCCAATAATTCTTAATTTCATTTGTATAAATTAAAAGAAAAAAGCCATGTACTCGTATTTAAAGTAGGTATTCAAAATAAAGTAAGCTCGAAGTTCAAAGTAGCAACAGTATGCAACTTTGAAAACTAAAAGGTTGCTTGCTTTGAGAGCTCAGCTACCCCAGGAAATCAGCCTCTATGCTATCAATTGCTCCCATTGACGTCGAATAATACTACTATTCTTAGTTGTATTTTCCAGCACCCTTTATTAGAGAAGGTACAACACAAAAGACCGTCGGTAAACGATGTTTCAAAGGGTTTCTGTCATATATGGCTTAAACATTAAATTGATGGAATGACATGTTATAAAACGAACGCTCACCTGCGTCGAGATACTTTGAGGAGGTGGCGATGTACCGGTATTGGCCACGTTACTCTTGTTGTTTGCTAACGATGAGGAGTGCCGTTCAACAATGGCGTCTCGAGGTGGAGACGTCCCAGTGGACTTTTTTTGGGCGTTTACTGAATTATTTTTTTGCGGTGCGTTAACATACGCGATGTCTCTGGGCGGTGAAGGCCCCACAGATATACTGTGCCGCTTTGGAATTTCAGCCCGTGGCGATTCTTTGCTGTCGCGAAAAGGAGAGACTCGCATTGTTTTGTTAGTATCTCGTGAAGGAGATATCTCTGTACTCATATCCGTTGTATTTTCATTTCGAACCTCTCTTGGTGGTGAAGGTCCAACGGCCATATCATGTCTTCCATGAAAGTTGTCGTTATGATTAATTGTACTTGATTCTCTCGTCGGCGTGACGAGTCGGTTTATCGTTTTCTTAGGAGAATTATCTTCTCGAGGTGGTGATGGTCCGCATCCGGTTGATGTCCGTTCTTTTTTAGAATTCTTTTTCGGTTTTTCGGCCCCTGAAAATAATTACAAATTGAAGTATTTTGTAAGAAAATAGGAGAGGAGTGTCTAAAATACAGACTATTCAAAGAAATAACGGGAGTTAATCATAATAATAAATTAAATCAAATTTAATTAATAAAATAAAATAATCAATATTAATTATATGTAAATAATAAATTAAATCAAATTAACCTCTATCAAAACGGGGTTCTTCCATAACACGTGCAGGCGATGGTGATTGTTTATGAGTAATTTTCAGTCTTTCAACATTCTCACTAACATCCTTTAGAATCGGTTTAGGAACAGTAACAGGTGTTCGGCAGCAGATGACACATACTCGAACTCCGGCCTCGTTCACGTAGGTACAGTGTTCGCACTGCCACGATGAGCTCGGTGGCGGAGGAGCAGGTCCAAGAGAATCTTCCTCCTTTTCTTGTGGTTTACTAGGAGGGCCGTGATCACTTTCACTTTCGCTCTCCGAATCGGCATCACTTGATGGCAGTGGCGGCGGTGACGGCGTGCGGTGCTTCATTCGTCGAGACGTTCGGGATCGCACGCTCATAGCCGGAGACGCTGCCCGTGATCCAGCGCGCGATGCTGCACGAGAAACTGTACGACTTTCAGCTGAAAACGCAAGTTCAATGTCTGACTTAATTTGTAAATCGTCCAAATAGATAAATACCATACAGTAATAAAAATACGTAAAAAAGTAATTGCTTACCTCTCCTGTAAGGTTGTGGTGTTTGTGGTGGATGCATATGTGGATGGGGTTGCATGTGAGTGGGGTGGCCAGGAGTACAGCACGTGGGCGCCCACCCTTGGTTTGTGTTGGCCCAGGGGTGGTCGAGGCTGGCGCAGCTGCCGTACCGCCACGGCACGGGGGCGCAGTGCGCACAGCCAGCGCAACCAGTGGCTCCACCGGTGAGTTCGAGTACTGATGCACCCCGACGTAAAGGTCGGCCCCAACCTTGCATTGAGGGAGCCATATTGTCAGAATTTTCCCACTGTTCGACTGGTACAGCCTAAAAATTAATGACCACGTTAAGTACTTGTTTAGGAGCTGTATATATCTGATAGTATAAATACTTAGAATCAAATTTACCATGTTCGGATGTACTCCAAAACCTTGCAGTGATCCACGAGGGCGACTCCAAGCTGCATTCATGTGAGATAGAGTATTGGACTGTCCCTGGGCAGGTGCATGCTGGGCCGCGGTGACATGCATATTTGTTGGTAGAAACTGCATACTGCCCAGATGGTTTGGTGTGGGTGTTGTAGTCATTTTAGTTTGAACATGTAGGGGCATCTGTTGGTGCATGCTATGCTGGGTGTGTTGAGGTGGTAAATGATTGCCAGCTGGCACAGTAGGGGCCTGGCCGTGTGTGCCCATCATCATAGCCGCGTGATGCGGCGAGTTGAGAGTAGCTCGCCGTTGGTCCATTACGGGTGGTTTGGGGCTAGCGCTCATTCTGTCGCCGCTCATCTATAAAGCGATAAGTTTAAGTATTAAAAACAGTGAATTCAAATACTTACAGTTCGAATTCATTATCATCGTCATTTCAGACGAAAGACGTCCACTGCTGGACATAGGCCACCCCTAAGTGTCGCCACATTGACCGTTCCCGTGCGACTCGCATCCAACGGATTCCCACAACCTTCACCAGGTCATCGGTCCGCCTAGTGGGAGGTCTTCCAACGCAACGTCTTCCGGTTCGCGGTCGCCACTACAGAACTTTTCGGCCCCATCGGCCATCCGTTCTGCGAGCAATGTGCCCTGCCCACTGCCACTTAAGCTTGGCAATTCTTCGGGCTACGTCGGTGACCCTGGTTCTTTTGCGGATGTCTTCATTTCTGATTCGATCACGCAAAGAAAGTCCGAGCATAGCCCTCTCCATTGCCCTTTTTTTTTTTTTTTTTTGGATGGGAAATCATCAAATGACTTCTCCTGCTCTGGGCGGAGCAGGAGGGAGTGTCAGACTTTTACTGACTAAAACCCATCCATGTTCCTTCATCGCCCTTTGTGTTCCGGGGCCACGGTATCTCTTTCGAATAGTCCCGCAACCCCGGCAGGCATCGGTCCTTTCGGACCCCTTCCTTTTTGCTGACTCTCTTTGAGGCGCGCGTGGAACACGAACGCGCCGTCGACACGGCCTGTCGTCATGAGACGGACGGACGGCGAGCTAGCCCATAGCCCACCGTCCACAGGCCCGCGCCTACGGTGGCCGGGGGCGTCTCCCGCGGCGGCCGGGACGCTGTGAGGTTCTCTCCCTCTCACGTTCCGCCACCTCCTTCTCTAGCATTACTGCTTCGCAGAAGGAGGTGACGGCGTCCCATTCCGTCTCGCTCCGGACCATTGCTTGCACCAGGGCCGGACGCGAGAGGTCGCCGCCGCCAATCGCCGCTTCGAGGACACGGCGGTGCTCCGCCCACGCGGGGCACACCTCCACCGTGTGCTCCACCGTGTCCTCCGGTCGATCCTCGCAGTGGAAACACCCGGGCGTTTCCTCCCGTCCGATTCGGTGCAGGAACCTCCCGAAAACACCGTGTCCGGTGAGGACCTGCGTCAGGCGGAAGGTGAGGACGCCATGGCGTCTCTCCAGCCACTCCTCAAAGAGGGGACTTATCGCCACTATCGTGGCGTGCCCTCTCTCCATTGCCCTTTGGATGACTTTAAGCCTTCTGATAAGGCCCATTGTGAGCGACCACGTTTCGGTCCCGTATGTAATCACTGGCAACACACACTGGTCATAGACTTTCCTCTTGAGACACTGCGGTAAGTTGGACGAGAAGATACCGCGCAGCTTCCCGAACGCTGCCCAGCCAAGTCGGATTCGACGATTGACCTCTTTCTCGAAGTTAGACCTACCTAACTGGACCGTTTATCCCAGGTACACATAATCGTCCACAGCTTCGAGTGTAGTGTCTCCGATTTTAATAGGAGTGGGTGTTACATGGGCATTCAATATGACCTTGGTTTGGTCCATGTTCATTTTTAGCCCCACTCTTTCGGAAGCTCTACTGAGGTCATCGAGCATTGTACTGAGGTCCTCCATGGTCTCAGCCATGACCACTATATCGTCGACAAACCGAAGGTGAGTGATGTACTCGCCATTGACGTTGATGCCTAGCCCTCTCCAGTCCAGAACCTTGAAGACATCCTCCAGTGCAGCGGTGAATAGTTTCGGAGATATGACGTCTCCCTGTCTCACACCTCGCTGCAGAAGGATAGGTTCCGAGGCTTGGTCCTGAAGTCGGACTGATATGGTGGCGTTTTTGTACGAACACTTCAACACCTTGATGTACCGGTAGTCGATTTGGCACCGTTGGAGAGACTGCAGTACAGCCCAGGTCTCGATCGAATCGAAGGCTTTCTCGTAGTCCACAAACGCTAAACAGAGAGGCAGGTTATAAATTCAAATTACACAATACATATTTAACTTGCCTTGTGTTTCCGTGGCGGTGGCACAGGTGGCACTGCCTTTGGCGGAAGTGGCGGCCGTTCTTCGCGTAATTGGGATGGCGATAGTGCCTGCAACACGACAATTAATATTTACTACCTACCTATACATCACGTATCAAATTATCCTGCTTTTGTCATTGATAGGTGAAACAATATGCGTAACATTGCAGTGGATAGAAACGGCCAAGTACTGTTTATTTAGAATAGAATGAGTCGCTAAGATCTATAGAACACAAGATGCGGGCTGCCGCATACTTTACAGGGCAATGCAGTTACAGTGCCTCTCACAGCGTTAAATTTATTATTACATTTATTCTTAGCGGGAAAAAGTTTATAATTTTTGACCTGCCGCTGGTGATGTCTCCGTTTGGGGTGTCGGTGGTACATGTCGTCACAGGAGGCGCACAGCGCTCGCCGGCCACACTCGGCACAGCGCACGCGCGCGCCCCCCCCTCCACACAGCCCGCACGATGCGCCTGCGTCGACCGGGTGACCTGGGGAAGGGACCATTAAACCATTGCGAATTGAACAAATGATGAGCATCTGGGCCACTGAACATAGACAAGTTTCGATTTTGCAAGGTTCTCCATAAGGTTCAAGTATCTTTTCTCAATCACAGACAGAAACCGATTTCCGCTGCGGCTGCGGAGAACATAAGCTTTTAGTTTACATTCAAAATAAGCTAAACCGTATAATTCTTAAGCACCGTCGATTGGCGCATCTTGGACGAGGCTTACCTATGTTCAGCAGTGGACTGCATCAGGCTGATATGCCTAGGCCTAGTGCTGGACATAAGCCCCAGCGCGCGCGCAGGCTCGATAGGAAGTCCCATATTGGGCTTAAAAATAACGACATAGGTATCCTTCGAATAAAACCTTCGGCATTTCCCAGAAATATATATATGGTTTAGTTTACCATTACGTAGTTTTTACTATACTATCCTACAAGCCGGATGTACCTATGTACTTTAAGGCTAGTGATGATAATTAAGGATTTCGTGGGTAAGGCAATAGGCAGACGTGTTTTTTTTAAGGTACTATAAAATTATAATTTAATTTAACAGTATTGTGTAGAAACAACTCAGACTTACGTACATTGCATACATAAATATAGAAATATTTCTGATTCACGAGATCAAGCTGTCACTAAAGTATTCCTGCTCCATCTTCACATTGAAAGGCCCTGTCCCCTGACATGTTTTCGCGTGCCTCTTAGAGCCTTATCACACTTGCGGATTGCGAACGGATTCAAACCGGAGCGGGCGCGCAGCGAATTCGAGGCGGGTGCGAAACGAATTCACCGCGGATGCGCAGCGAATTCTCCGCGGATGTGCAACGAATTTGCTGCGCGCCCGCTCCGCTTTGAGAATATGTGTTTCCCCATTTCTCATTAAGCTTTGATGCGGTTTTTTTTTAATCTGTTGTAGTCAGTTCCTATGGCTCCATCACATAAAATGATTAACGGGGTGAATGAGGCTCTTAAGTCTTCAGCTGCTCGGTCGTATTTGAATGTTTCTCTCGGCTATGTCTCTGTGCTGTTTTTTGCCATGTTGTTGCTGTGGTTGCTGTAAGAGGAAGCGTCGGCATTTACAATGCGAACGTCGAAGAACGCTTTCCTTGCAGGTTCCCACACACTGTTTAATAACATATCACCTATAAGTGCTGATTGATTGATACTTGCGTCTTGCATTATGGGTTCTATTGTGCCAGTTCCCTAAGCTAGATCAGCCCAATTTTTACAGTCATGTCTGTGTTGATCGTGACCTTTTTTATTAATCCTCCTTTCTTGCAGTTTAGTGCATGATTTAAGTCGAAATTACTCTCTTCGCATCCGTCACAAACCTCTGGGGTTTGCAGGTTCGTAGGCGTATCTAGTAGCTAAAACATTCCTAAACTGGGTAGCTGTGAGATCAGTATTGTTAGCGGAGGTCGGGATGATAGTTAGCCATTGTGAACAGTTTGTTTCAACAACTCTTTGGATACATCTTTTCAATTTATTTGGTAGTTTAGATATCATGAAATTACTTTTTTCACCGTCTCTCTTTTGCCGCGATAGTTTTTCTTCTTTGACAGTCTTTGTGGCATGAGTTATATGGGCTAGTTTTTAATCAGATTTGATGGCATGCATTAGTATTCTATTTGATTCGAACGAAGTTTTATAATAGTCGTTGTTGCCGTTATTTCTCTGTCTAAGATTAATGGAATCAGCGTTGTCATGATGGTTTGCTTTAAATGAGTGGAATTCCTCACAGGTATTATCCATGACTATTTGTAGGTATCTCCATTCGAATTAGAGTGATTTTGTAAAGGCTGTATGTACAAGTTGCTGATGTTTTTTACTTGCTTTTAATAGTAGTCTTATACATTCAATCCATTCGTTAACTTTGTCTTTGATGTATTCTTTTCGTCCGTTCTCATTACCGATGACACCGCCCAGAAACCGATGTGAAAGTACAATCTTCACCCCAAAGTTTCCAAATATTCTGTTGGCTTCTTCAATTGATTTATTTTTGACTATGATATAGCTTTTAGAAGTTTCTGGAAAATAACCGTATTTCGGGCCTTGTTTCATCATATTTTCTAACCATTCTTTTACATGTTAAGTTTACCAAAACAAGCAGAGTCATCAACATACCAGTTTTGTATATATTTTCCAGGGTCTTTGGAGCTTTGGATTAAAGGTAGAATTCCGACTGCATACATTAGCATTGCTAAAGGATCACCCTGTGTTGTTCCTTCTTTGCTTAAGATGAATTCATTTGAGCTTGATAGGCAAATGACTGCGAAGCCTCTATATGTGTTAAAAAGAAATATTGCACAGCGCGATTCTAGCATTCCAGAGAGCGATTTGGCGACTCAGAGCGTCGAAGGCGTTCGCGGCATCTAATAGTAGGAGTCCTTCATCATCTTCACCTTCATTAAAACAATTGGTCATGGCATGAGTTTCACCTTCAGTACCTGATTGCATGCTTGCGCAAAGCTGATCAGAGCCGCATGCTAGTTGAACATATAAGCTTGTTGCGGTCGCCATGGCTTTTGCAATGATGCGTTGAAGTATTTCACTTATGCCCATTGGGCGGACGCCTGGACATTTATCCAATGATATACCTCTTCTTGCTAATAGAGCTCTTATGCAATCCCTATCGACAATTTCACTGCTTAATTTTCTTGTTAGTGCTGCGATTGATTCTTCTAGCTCCGCCAGAGAGTTGTCTGGCAACTTTTTCTGTATGGTTCGAGGTGATATCGACTTTTGTGATAATTGAGAGGTCAGGTTGGTCTATAAAATCTGATAATTGTGGAGTTACTTGGTTCGAATGTTTGTCTTTAAATATTTGATGAACTGTTTTGTTTCCTAATTTTTCATTTGGGTCCAAGATTCCGTCACCTGATCTTTCGGTTATTCATCTATTTGCTTGTCTAATTTTTCCTTGTAATATGAGGCGGCCAAATATTCGGACAGTATGATCAATTTTACCTTAAGCCCGACGTTTCGACCGGATTGCACCAGCAGTGGTCCCGGGAAGACTGAAGTATTGGAAAAATGGTAAAATTCGCGAAAATACCCGTTTACATATGTTTTATAATGTGTTCTGAGTATGATCAATGTCTTGTTTCTGTTTGTTTTTTGATGCTATTTTCGAGATGCACATTAGAGTTTCTGCAATTAATTCATCGTAATGACCTGAGTTCCACATCTCCAATCTTCTTTGAAGTGTTCGCCTGATATCCTGGCCTGATTTAACAAAATTGTCTCTCTGTAGTATTGTACTACTTAAGATGAATATTCTTTCAGATATATAAATATATATATAGGCAGACGTGTACATTTAAATGAGTTGTGTTTACATTTAGCTACTTTCTCCTACTGCAATTGGCATGAATGTAATTTTATGCAGTTTCGAACGTAGTATTTTGGAGATAGTAATTTATTATTTAATAAACTCTCTACAATCGTCATTTCTTAGGAAAATATCTTTTGACTTAACTTGACTGTAAGTAAAGACGTACTGACTGTACACATTTCCGGCCTCTGCCATCAACTGGGCACGAACCCAGACTTAAAGTAGAGATTTTTTTTGACAAAAAAACCTCATGTATGTCCTCTGGTTCCAACCATAGGTTTAAGAAAAACTATACGTTTTACAAACCTGTTGGTGGTCGGGGTGGTGGCGGTGGGGGCGGCTGTATCTTAGCATTGACGTATTGGTCGCTTGGGAACTCCACGACCTCGTAATCTGGCTCAGCCCTGGCGAGAGGCGCTCGGTGCATCGACGGCGTAGCAGGGCGCATGCCGGACGCCAGCGCAGGCGACCGCATGACGCCCGCGAGGTGCGCCGGCGGCGCCGATTTCACGGTGCGCGGATCGCGACCGCGACCCTTCAGCATTTCTGTAAACACACAGTACCTATAGTTGTACCTTACGGTAAGTTCAGTAGCTATGTGGCGCTAGGTGTTACTGCTTATTGTTGTAAACGAAATAAGAATAACCCTGTTTATGTTTTGCCTTATTGTAGATATATTGTTTCTTTGCGTGGTATTGAGGAAGTTAATGGACAGAATAGCGCCGCGGGGGGGTTCACAATCTCAGCACATTTTTAGCGTTGACTATAATTCTTAGTTACTGCTATTGACACATCCACGTAGTTTGCGGCTAAAATAGTATTGTTGCACCAAGAATGTTCACAGTGCAACATACCTACCAACCACTTATGTAAATTTTCTTGGCTAGCCACACCAAATATTTGTTCCAGCAACTGCTTGAACTATACAACGATTTCTCGCAATATTAAAGTCATATTTAGTTATTGAGTTAATACTTCCTATAATACAGATATTATTAACATTTGCAAACGGCAGCTGTGACCGGGATAGAACGGGCGTTGCCGCGCCGGCGACGCCTTGCCGACCTATATTCCGCCACTCATATCCCAAAATATCGAAAGTCTGTTCACTCTATGTAAATAACAATTAGTAAGTGTATATGTGTGAACGTTATTATCGGCGTATAGTCTTATTTTAAGAGCTCACCGTTCTAAAAACATCCGATTTAAGATAACTTTTGTATCTTACCTCACCGGTTGTCTCACTTAAATAGGAACTGAGTTTGAAGCACAACACTTTATTTACTAAATTCGTTTACACAGGTAATTTTTCACAATTATGCAACTGCGCACAGTTCTTCATGAGTGCACTCGCGGCGGCCTGGCGCGGCAGGTCGGCGGCGCTCGGCGGCGGCTCCGCGCTACACTTTCCTCGCGGCTCGAGTGGCCGGTGGCTGGTAATCGTGCTCCCTATGCGGACGAAATTGACAGCGGGAAGACGCGTGTTCGCCGCCTCTATTTCGGTCCGCGGCCGCGTTGCCCCGATTCTACTAAAATTACGACGCGCTGCTATTTCCGCACTCATCCCAATGCCCCCTCTAGTCGGAGTCAAATACCTTGCGAAATTATTTCTTAACGTTAAACTTTTATAAACGTTCATAAAAGAAAAAAGTGTTTAGGACTAGATGGTAACTTTTATACACAGTAAAATAATCTGGTGATATTAGTTGTGTCGTACCTACTTATGATACAATCTCGGCAGATTATTATTTACACATACCATCAGACGCATGATTTTAGTATAATTAACAAAGATAACTTGCCACACTTCTCTAGCAGTTGCCAATGTTTGCATTACAGCTGCGTATTTATTAAAATACTTAGTTTTAGAATGTAAGTTCTTATTTTTCATTAATAAACAAATGATGCAGATTTCAGATCTCCATTATTGGGGATCTACTATCTAAGACTATAGGTAGGTACTATAGACTCGTTATGTAGTCTATACTGATATAATAAAATAATTATTATTATTATTAACTGGCGAGCTCCACGGCTTCTTTTTTGACCCCCATTCCCCCAAATGAAAAACCGTATTATTGTCTAACCGTAGGTATTATTGTCTACTGCTGAGCCCGTTAGATTAGGTGCTAGATTTGCAACAAAAATGTCATCGTATCAAAACAAGTTAGTCAGAAATTCTAGTAAATTATTAGATAGTCAATCGATTAGATGGTCTGATTTAGTTCAGCGGTACCCCGCCGCGACATTGTAGCACCATTTAACGAGCAAAATGTTAAAGTGCCATCCATCTGTTTCCTTAATTAAAATATAGGTTAGTAGTTACTCGATCAAATTTGATGGCTCAACAATAGGTATTATTTTTGACTTTTTAAATGTTTGTTCGCTTTTCTTTTTTGCGTCGGGCGTTTTAAAATTTAAATTTAATTTTTTTTATTGACCTTTAACTTCTTGATTTCAAGAAGTTTGTAAAATAGATGGAGCTATTTTATAAAATAATAACGCAATTTCAATTAGGATTTATAACAAATTATCATGCTGTATAAGTGTCTGTGGTGGATTTTCACTACACAAAATGTCTGGCAGTGGAGGAGATGAACCATCATACTGGTTATATTTTAATATAAAAAATCACGCTTTATAGTATGACGTAACTTTGATTTATTTACTACTATTTTAGAACGACATATGTACGAGAATAGGCTTGTGTCCTGAAAAAATCTAATTAGTCCGTCTGTTAGATTATCAAAAAATATTTGTCACGTATTTTTTCTTTTGTTACGTCAACCAAAATTGACGAAGTAAACACTTTTAAAATTCTCAATACGTCACGCCCGCGTCGTTCTATATTTTTTAGTGCGTTGTGACGTCACGAGCCCCCACTCCCGAGTTCGATGCGTTTTATCTTTGTCAATATTCATGATTTAGAGAAACAAAAAATACGTGTCCATTGTTTTCTAATACTCTAACTGACGGACTAAACAGATTTGCAATTTATTGATGGTGGAAACTAGCCTATTGTCACTAATGGTAATCACTAGTCTGCAATGCTGTGTAATAACTTACAGGCATGCACAACATTGTTATTAAAAGGTAGCAACTATTCTAAAAACATTAATTGAATACTATACAACCTGTTTTTTTGATATCCCCATAAATCTAGGGTTATATTCTGTAGGTAAAAATAATACTAAAACTCCTAGAATAGGTGGTCCAAAAATGCATAGTTTCGGAGATATCATCAATCATAACTATAAAATAAGTATCTAAGTTTCATTGATAAATACGAGTAATTCATTTTAATTCAAACCAATCATTCATATTTAAAGCTAAGAAAATGCGACGTTGTCGCGTAAGGGTGTTTTACGTTAATAATCGTGACTTTGCCGAATTATTTTGAATAAAAAATAAAAAAAAGGATGATTGAGACATAATTCATATGCCAGTTGATTCTTTGATATGGTCTCAATCATACCCTAGAGTTGGGATATCAAAAAAAAAAACAGGTTGTATAACCTGTCTGTCTGTCTGTCCGCGATAATATAATAGATATAATATCTATTCACCAATAGATAGAGGGGTTCTCGAGAAAGGTTTTAGTATATTATTTGTCAAGTTTTTGTATTATACGTTGCCGTTGGCTAAAATATAATGATATCATTATAAAATAGATTTAAAAAACTAACTTAGCAGCTATTTAGCACACCTCTGTTGCCTGATATCTGTCAAAGCCACCACGAGCGGCTTTTCATAATATCGAATTGTTCTTACCTACAGTAACGTATTTCCACAGAAAAAGTTTCAGCTTTTATAAACTGACGTAGGTCTGGCGTTCATGGGATCTTGGTCCATTAAAACTTTGAGGTCTTATTTTATTAAAGCTAACAATGTTAACATGAACCTATTTGATTAGGCCGTTGAGGTTTGAACGTTCGAACTTATTTCAAATATTATCAAATGACACTGTTTCCACGTAAACAATATTGTGTCAATTGGTGTCAATCTAATGCGTGGGTTGTAGTTTGAATATTGCATTATGGAAATATTGCAAAATTTTAAACAAAATGGCTATTTTACTGCGGAATTGTACCACTTACTTAATGAAAAGAAGTTGGTTCATGTTTCAAATGAGGTACCTTACCATTTATTATGTAGGATGTGCTTATAGATAATGTCTACTTGTAAACTTGTAAATTGCAAACTGCTAATATACATTTGTCAATAACCCCTCTTACAGGAACATTATCAAGAATAGCAAATTATTTTGTTATTATTTTAATTATAATTCAAATTAGCACTTACGTCAGTTTCCGCGTCGATGTCACACTCTGGTATTTCTCTAGATTATTATTTTCCTTGACAGATTATTCCATCGGAATATGAGAGAGAAATGAAAATGACTACGCAGGAGCGACTGCAGAATTTGAATAATATACAAACTGACAATATTATAAGTATTGCTGGCAAGAAACCTGGCAAGGTTGTGTTATCTTTCACGCCGAGGCTCTTTGTGTTTCAAAACTTTAAGCCTAATGAAAAAATACTCGCCAAATTTTCTGTTAAAAATATAAGCAAGGTTACAAACTCGTTGTTCTTGTAGTATTTTATTAGTTTAAATTCTGTTCTGTCTGGTTATTGTTTGTATCAACAGGCCCCAACATATCTTAACATGGTATTCAAAGACTCTTCGTACTTCTTCATCAAGCCTTGCGGTGGAAAGTTGCTCTCCAGATTAGCGCCCGGAATCAGCGTAACCTTCGCCATTACCTTCTTGCCTGTTCAGTACGAGGATTATACTCACAGAGTAACGTTTTTTACCGATACGGATCAATATGTTATGCCACTGATTGGTAAGCTTATGATTTTAGCTTTGCGTTTATGTTTGATATTAATGTGAAACTACATTAATAATTATTGGCTTTTAGCTATGGGCCCGAGGCCAATTTTTAATTTTCCTGACCAGGTAGAGATTGCAAAGATTCCTCTGAAAGTCGAAAGCCATGCTCTGGTGACAATCCACAACATTGGTGAGGTGCCTGCTGGCTTTACACTCAGTTGCAAATGGTATGTATATTATATAATATATTATAATGGTATGTATATTAAATTATATATTATATTTATCAGGAAATTACTGAGTGTAAACAGATACTTTTTTTTTTTACAGCCCATTTTCAGCGCAACCAAAGTCAGCTTTTTTGACTAAAGGTCAAAAAATTACTATCACTGTGGCGTTTAAAACGATGCATTTGGGCAATACGAGTTCTGTGTTAAGTGCAACTTTTGAAACTGGTAATTAGATCTACATAAAAATTAAAAGTATGTTGGTTGTGATTTTACTTTGAGACAACTTACAGCACGATTAATTATAATTTTCAGGAGAAAACTTTAGAATAGTAATATCAGGATGTGCTCACACTGTCAACGTAGAACTGGAGAAACAAGTGGTGAGGTTCTTCGACACTTACAACACCATGATACGTCAGCAGACATACAAAGTAGTCAATAAATCTGATCACGTGCTAACGTACATGTGTATGAAGAACGAGTCTGTGAACTACGGTACGTGTCATTTGAAGTACAAAGATTGTAATCGTTAGATTCGCTTTATCGCGCCAAATTATGATAATCTTTGTTCCGTTGACAATGACATTTATGTATTGCTCACTCATACTGAACACATCTAACGATTTAAATCTGTGTTTGAAGTAAAAAGTGTCTATTAGGGCAATTGCTCAGACCACTTTTCGATTGTGTTTTTTAACAAGTCGACTTGTCAAACAGACTTTGAAGAGAAAGTGAAATTAGCGACGATATTCTACAATATGAAAGATAGTGAGTCTGCGAAGTATAAAAGGTTGGTGCAATACGACGTGTTGAGCAGCGACGAGCACGAGCGGGTGTACACACGGATCTTCTACGATGAGATCCAGGCGCTCGTGGCGGACGAATCTTTACATTTCCAAAACCCGCACTTCTCAATAGATCCGATTGTGAGTGAATATCACTACAGATACTATAATTAACCATCTAGTTAACTTATAGTAGTAGTAGCTGAAGTCTCGTTATCTGCCTAGGCTTTTTAGTTAGGGTCAGTCTAACCTGATGTAGCTGCAACCAGTATTTTACATGGACAAACTGATTATCTGACCTGCACAACCTAGTAACTGGGTAATACGATACCCCTTGATAAGATTGGTTGTCAGACTTTCGGGCAACTGATTACCTGTAACGACTGTCCAAGATCTACAAATGACAGCGGGCACCGACCATGGCAACCGTCGCTTAACCTTGAAGATCGATCCGTGCGGCCGTTATTACTTAGCCACTAGTCTTCTTCATCATCAGCCTATAATGTTCCCACTGCGGGAACACGGCCTCCTCCCAATGAGAGGGAACTAGCCACTAGTAATGTTAAGTATCTACTTAATACATTTTGTTTCACAGGAAGGAAAACTATGGCCAAACAAAACTACAGAATTGACAATAACGTTTCGTCCGAAAGAGATAGGAGAGTTCCACGCGAGTGCTTACTTCGACATCGACGGACTGGTGAAGCGCGTGCCGGTGGAGCTGGTGGGCGTGTCCCTGCCGCCCTCGATCTACCTCAACGTCGAGACTCTGGACATGGACCGCGTCTACATCAACAAGCCTTATCACTACGAGATAGTTGCCATCAATAAAGGTATCTGTGGAACATAAGCTTTTATTTTATTATACTACTTCTTTCTTTATTTTTAACAATGTTATAATAATTTTATTTTTATTCATAGTTCTGATCTCATTTTTTTCTGTTTTAACCCTAATAATCATAATCTTAATGTCTTTTTTTTAATTAGTTAGTAAAATTACAGCGTATGTTTTTCTTTGTATTATGTTTCGTAAGCTAAGTAAACTCTTAAATGTAGGGTCTACTATTGTATTTAATGTCTAGAGCCACTCATTTTTTTTCTCTCTTTTGTTAACACTTATTTTTGTAAATGCTGGTTAACCTGTAATAGGCATGACGACAGTATCAAAAAATTGCAAATCTATTTAGTCTGTCAGTTAGAGTATTGGAAATTAATGGACCCGTATTTTTTGTTTTTGTAAATCAATGACTATTGACAAAGATAAAACGCATCAAAACTCGGGAGTGGGGGCTCGTGACGTCAGAACTAGCTAAAAATTATACCTAGGCGTGACATATGCAGAATTTTAAAAGCGTCATATCTTCGTCAATTTTGATTTACGTAACAAAAGAAAAAACACGAGTCAAATATTTTCTGATAATCTAGCTGACGGACTAATTAGTTTTTTTTTGTCGTCTCGCCTATTGGCGACTGTGTCAGTCCAAGACTGTACCTATGTATACCTAAATGCTGTACACAGAAGCTATTGGTGAACCTATATTAATAAATAAATAAGCTAAATTGATGCAAAAATTAATACATTTCTAATAATATTTCATTTCAGGACACATAGACGGAGTTATAGTTTATAAAGAATTACCTACGTTGTTTGGTAGTATAATATCATGCAGTCCAGAATTGCACTGTTTAAAACCTGGAGATAAAGAAGTTTTCGTAATATCTTTCTGTAATTCCAATCAAGGACCGTATTTTGAAGAAATAAACTTTACCATTCGCGACACAGATGTTGTTTTAAAACTCTACTTGAAGTAAGTTTACTATAGATCACTAAACTTTGAGAATATCTGTGATAATTAAAATTAAAATATTTTATTTTTTCTTTTTTCAGAGGCGAAGTAATATATCCATCACTAACGTTTAACATTCCGTGTTTAGATTTTGGAATCATTAGTTTGGGTAAGATGCGCGATGGTGAAATAATAAAATAGCATAGCAACGCTGCGCTAGAAGTGGATGAGTTGCAATGCAATCGCAAAGTAATCTTAGGAGCGGTATTCCGTTCGGATGTAGACCCGGCTATGTTGTTTCTAGCAAGGTCTACAGCTTATATGGGAGCGCGCTACAATCGTAGCAAAGTAGTTTTTTCGTAGCAAGTTCACTTAGAGTGCGCTACGGTCGTAGCAAGGTCTACAATCGGAAACTACGACGTAGCAAGATCTACGACAGGGCTACGACCGTAGCAAGGTGTAAAGTAGGAAGTATAACGATCGTAGCAGGTCTACAATTTAGATATAGTTTCGCTGAGTGGCATTGTAGCCAGGTACACCTCCCAAAGCATTATGCTATGATCGTAGCATAATAAGGATAACAGTAATTAGTTCTTTGCGTTTGTTTTAGATTTTAAGAATAACACATAAATGTTATTATGGTAATACGGATTTGTTTTCTGGTGTAATGACGCATTCATTACTTTTCAAGTTAGGTTTCCTTTATTTGGATCGCCAAGACTGGTACAAAATTACTAACTGAATTTTAATATGTACTTTGATAGGTGTGCCTAAAACTATGGATTTAGACGTCATCAACGAGTCAGTAGTGCATGTCAGTGGATCTTTGAAAATCTCTTCGGATGGTCCTGAAATCAGCAGCATTACACTAACCGACTATGCAGTCACTGATTATCCTAAACCGAAAGTACCTCAATGGCCAAGAGAGTTTAATATAGAGCCTTGTAAAGTTGACATAGAACCTGAGTCGAGGATAACAATCTTGGTAATTCAATATTTAATTATTTGAGGTTTGAAGTTGATGACAAAAATTAAATCTATTGTGGTAACTGTGAGGCAGTACCGTGGTAACCGTTTGTACGTCGTCCTTACCACCATGTATTTAGAAAAAAAAAACGTTATTGTCAAGCTACTTTGGCCCATAGATAAATACCTTAGGGACTAACATATACTCGTATCTTTTAATGGTACAATGTGTGTTAGTGTATAAACTTAAAAACTATGTTAGTAAAACTCACTTCACTCGAGCACTGTCTTTGTGCGATCGTGAGGCACTTGTCCGCGGAAGCGACGGGACATTACACCTTGCGGCCAAAAGTCCTCTGCCATGACGAGGTGCAGGTAGCATGTAGGTACTCGCACCACGAACGCTTTGAAGTTGACGTTGCGGCGCGATTCAAGCAAGTGCACTCTCAGCCTGTACTTGGTTCTATGGCACATGTACTCCACGATGTCCTCGGCGTTAGTACAATCAACCGCCTGACCTCTTTACTTTAAAGAAACCTCAAAACACTTTATATTCGCCTAAAAAGCATAGTCGAAGTTTACTATAGATCACTAAACTTGAAGAATATCTGTGATAATTTTTTGTTATTTTCAGAGGCGAAGTAATATATCCATCACTAACGTTTAAAATTCCGTGTTTAGATTTTGTAATCATTAGTTTGGGTAAGATGCGTGATGGTGAAATAATAAAACATAGCAACGCTGCGCTAAAAGTGGATGAGTTGCAATGCAATCGCAAAGTAATCTTAGGAGCGATATTCCGTTCGGACGTAGACACGGCTATGTTGTTTCTGGCAAGGTCTACAGCTTATATGGGAGCGCGCTACAATCGTAGCACAGTAGTTTTTTCGTAGCAACTTCACTTAGAGTGCGCTACGGTAGCACTATTTCTGTCCGCAGGGATTAAAGGAACCTAATTACCCTAACATCGCGGTGCCAAAAGTCCCGAACTTAAATGTTATTTTTTCAGGCCGCTAGTTAAATGGCCGCTTTTAGTAAAGAGGCTAGGCTGTTGATTGACCGGCTAATTAGGCTAATTGGCTGCGACATATATATGACAACTTTCATGGTTATCGGCCAGTGTTTGAGTTTATCAATCTCATATACCAACATCTATTTTTAGGGTTCCGTAGTCCTGACCCTTATATAGTTTCGTCATGTCCGTCTGTCCGAGGTTTTGCTATGAGATCGTTAGTAGAAAGCTGTAATTTTGTAGAGGTGTGTATACCAATTACGCCAAAAAAGTGGTAAAATACATTTTTGGAAAATATTTATTTTAGGGTAGCTCCCCTACATGTGAAGTGGGGATGATTTATTTTTGTCGTCTACCCCATCGTGTGGGGTATCGTTGAATAGGTCTTTTAAAATGACTTCTACTATTTTTCGATTTAATACTCCGTATAAGAAATATTAAACTTTAAAATGCAATTTTTTGTTCTAAAAGCTAAACTGCTGGCTTGAAAAATCTCAATAAATTCATGATGATAGTGCTTTTTATGTTATTTTAAAGAAAATTGTAGCGGTTGTTAGTTTAGCAGTAATAGTCATTGAACTTGGGTGTTGGATAATTTTCTATCAAATACATCAATATCCTAATCCTTACAATAAATCGTTCTATATTATGATAACGGGCTACTACGGAACCCTATACTGCGCGTGGCCCGACACGCACGTGTCCGGTTTTTTCATATGCCAGCCCCTGCTTCCCACCTATCGGATCTATCTTTCAAGCTGGAACCAACCATATAAAATCACAAAGTAATAAAGTAATTGAAGTCGGTTGAGTGGTTTCGGAGATTAGCGCGCACGAACACAGCGACATGTGATTTTTTAATATTAAGATAACAAAAATATTAAATAAATCTTTTCATAACAGGTGACATTAACGGCGAACTTAGTGCGCGCCAATCAGACCTCACTTGAACTGGAACTTGAAAAGTCGGACAGTCCCCCTATAGTGTTGCCTGTGATGTACAACGCCATGGTGCCCGAGATCACGCCGGCGCCCGACATTAAGCTGCGAGCCTGCTTCATGGACTTCAGCTATTTTCATGAAATCATTATCACCTCGAACGCTATTCGGAGTTATTTCACATTGGAAAACTCAACGGTAAGCGAAAACATACGCTTTCTTGGTGAAATAGATCGAATTTTGACCGACTTTTTGATAAATGACTTTTTATAATTTTTTAGGATGAATCGACTTTTGAAGTCAGTGTTGGGATAAAAGAAGGTTTCATCGAACCGAACTGTACGATATGCTTACCAGTCAGTATAAAAACAACCGTGCTCGGCCTTCAAGAATATATTGTTAGGTGTTTATTCATAAATTCTTAATTCTTTTTATGACTTACCTGTTGCTTTTGACAGTTCTTACATTGTTTTAAGCTTTCACGGTTTAAAACTAAACTTATATTGTCACTTACGGGATATCTTCCGTGATCAATAAATCGTAAAAAAAATCGTATCGTTCGCATCGTCGTTGTAATCGTGCGTCGCTTTTCGTTATTCGTGGTGAATAATAATCACGGAAGATATCCCGTAAGTGACAATATAAGTTATGACTGTTTTTATTTTATATTATTTAGTACATCTGACCGACATCCGATCTGTAGTTTTGGGTTTTCGATTTTAAGTCAGTTACATAGGAACTTTTAGGGTTCCGTTAGCAAATGGAAAAAAACTGCACCCTTACAGATTTGTCCTGTCTGTGTCTATCTGTCTATCCGTCCGTATATCACAGCCATTTTTATCCGAGACCTACTTTTGGCACGACACCGTTGAGATTTGGAGAGCAGTTTTATTTATCTCATCAACAAATGACTTAAGAAACAAGTATTTTAGGAACCTCGATGTCATTTTTCAAAAGCTTTCACACTGATATATATATACCGCTACGTAGAATTTTTTTTTTCAATCTTCAGTTACATGTATAGAGGGCCAGCCCTTTCTTTTTTTATAAACCGTTTCGCAAAAATGATGGGAAAATTTCTACGTAGGTATATAACACTTGGCTGGTTTTTATTTATTTTCTGTTTATTACAATAGGATAAATTTATTTGGACTTACCAAATCAATTCCAATTTGTACCATCACTGGCTACGGTGTCCGACCAATAGTTACGTGCACGCCTATGGCACTACATTGGGGTCAAACCAAATTACTGACGAAATCGGAGAAATGTCTAACGCTGTTCAATGATTCTCCTGTCAACGTCAACTTCAGTGCGACGCTGGTAAGACTTTGTGCACTATGTAGCAATCAAACAACACTCTGTCAGAAACATTTTCTTGTGTAGTAGTCATGGTAATGTACATAAACATGTCACAGTTTCTTTTTTTAATTTTCTATATAGTTGAACAAAGACGGAAGATGGCAAGTATCTCCATCGGAAGGCTTCGTAGAGCCTGAATCAGAAAAAGACTTAATATTAACTTTGTATTTGATCGACGCCGCCACCTACACCAATAAAGTGGTGTTGCATTTAGAGAAAGTTAAGGACATTGTAAGTAGCTTGTAAATTCATAAAGCTTTACGTATTTATTTTTGCTCTTACTTTAAAGCAATTTTATAAATCAATGGTTTCGAGACATCTACCTGTTTCATATTTTATGGTGCAAACGCGTAGTCAGATTAAACTGACAATAATTCGTAAACACTATACAGGGTGTTTTTTTGCCAATTGCAATACTCTGTTTCGATTTAAAAAAACAGCCTGTAGTATTTTTGTTTTAGAAGTATTGGCAAAAATTATAAAAATAAAATGGTTGATTTGTGATCGTTGCCAAAGTTTTAGGCATTTTTGAACTCTAACTCTTATTTATTAACAAAGATCTATTACGGCATCAACTATAGAAATAATTTAAATGATAGTGGGCAAATGTGGTCCAAGCGTCGCCAAAGATGAATCATATACCGAATTAATGGATTATACCCTTTAATTTCAATAATTCAAGACGAAAATAAGCAATAATTTATCGAAATCTCTCGGACAGATTTTGATGCCCTTCTGCATGTTTGAATAGCACATTGTACTTCTGCATGTTTGAATAGAACATTGTACCCTTTTATTTGGTATATTTTTATACGACATCCTTGGCGACGCTTGGAACAACTCCCATACATTTTTGCCCACTGTCTTTTCAGTACTGTCGCGCTTTAAATCATTTTTAAATTGGCTTCAAATGATTAAATCTGCAGTTTTCATAAAAAAAAACGAACTAAAAGAACTCAAAAACTACTGAATTACGGTAAAACATTTGGTGGCTTAATTTGTTGCATTTTAACTCTACTATGCCGTCCTGCAAGAAATACGTCGAGTTACTAGTAACCCTGTATATTTTTAAAAAGGTGTAATAAGACCCAGGGAATTGTTTACCCCGTGATTGCGATCATTTTGTTTGTTCTAGACCATACCTGGGAACCTTCTGGTTACGGAGATATTGGAGGTCAAAGTTCCACCTATTTCACAAGTTTTTTAAAAGTACATGTTTTTAAGGTGAAACCGTCAGAGCAGCCCGCGAAATTCTAATTTTCTTACGTTTTTTGCAATTTGCAGGCCAGTGCTAGGTTGTATGTTGAATAAAATATTGTTCGCGAATGAAAGACGTATGTAGATACAGAATTATAATTATCAAAATCATCAATACAATTAACCCTTCAAAGTTCATAAAGGTTTAGGAACGACTTTTTCACAAAGTCATTGCTAGACCTTGAACTTGGAGGGTTCAAAATATTGTTCGTCTTACAGTCGCGAACAATATTTTAATCAACATACAACCTAGCACTGGCCTGCAAATTGCAAAAAACGTAAGGTAAAATTAGAATTTAGCGGGTTACCCTGGAGCATCAGCCTTAATGTAACATTTTTACTTTAAACACCTCCACGACTTTCGTACTATTCAATCCAAACATTAGCACAATGTTTTGAGTTGCGCTTTAAGTCCTACCGAAAAACGTGATTTTTCACTCCTAAAAAAAGTCGTTTCCCAGCAGTAATTTTTGCGTAAAGTTACTTGGTTTGATGTACATAATGCGTGGTTATGACAGCATCGTGACTGTAACGTAACGTAACTGCAAGTAACTACGTATCGACGGCAAAGTGCCAATAACCTAACTGATAAAGTCAAAAATTCACACAAACTAAAAAAAAGTTCAATTTCTTAATAAATTAAAAAATAGCTAATGTATTATTTCATTTAGAATAATAACAATGTATGCTTTTTAAAGTTAGTTATCAGGTAATGCCATAAAATAGACACGTTGGTATTGTTGGGAGGTATTTTCACATTTTAATTGAATGCTGTTGCAATTAAAATACACATAAGAGATTTCACTAAAACATGCGAATAACGCCTTTGAATTCAAAACGATAAAAAAGTGAATTTCTCGAAAAATTTCAGTAAGGATGTATTGGCACTTCACCGGCGATATGTAGGTATTAATGAACATTCGTTTTGTGGTTCTAGTTAGTGCCTTTGTCTGCAACTGGTTTTGGGACGAGCATATTGGTCGGTGAGCTACGGGACAAAATAGTTCTCGGACGACACTTTACTAAAATACCTCTGGAACGCATAGTTATCGTGGAAAACTGTGGAACACGGATGCATGCGCTAGAGTGGAGTGAATATTTTAAACCACCCAAAACTCAACAAGCAATAACGTATGTATGGTTAAGGGCCTGCGCAGACGACAGACTATCCGTGATGCACTTTTTAGTCTGTGAAAATAGAACCTAAGCAATGAGGAATTTTCCACTGACGTTTGTCACAACGCTTCAGTATATATCAAAAGATGGCGCTGATCGACTTGGGGATTTTTTTTAAGCCAATGCTAAAAGAATTTACTACGTATTATATTATGGGTCAATGGTAATCTCTTTTAGCAGGGCAAAAAAAAAACTCCTAGACACGTCATGTCAAACTCATTGTATACCTAGTAAAATTTCTTTGATGACCCGAATGGCGCAACGGTACTGAGGCTGCCTTACGTTCTTAGGGTCCCGGGTTCGAATCCCGGTAGGAGCAAATGTTTGTGTGATGAGCATGGACATTTGTTTCCGAGTCATGGATGTTTATTTATGTATAATAAGTATGTATTAACAAACAAAAAAGTATCTATATGTAGTATATCAACTATCTGGTGTCCACGACACAAGCCTCGTTGCTTAGTGTGGCACTAGATGGCACTGTGTGTAATGTCTAGCGATATTTATTTATTTTTATTGTTGTATATAAAGTGGGAACTGTAAAGAACCTTTTTTCTGTCAAACATTTGTAACCTAAAAAGTCTACTGTTCATTTGCATCACTGAACTGAACTAACAGTTTTTGCATGGTTTTTGCTATTGTGCTTCTGTTTTTGCGTTACGTCTAAACTCCTGGTGCGTCGAGTCGAGCTTAGGTTCCTCCGTGCTTCAGTTAAGGCTTTGTGGACATGAAAACGAGCCATTTTATTATTCCCAAGCCAAGGTTGATCAGCGCCATCTAGTTCGTTCAAAAAAAGCACTGGAAACATCCCCATTATATGTGGCAAAAATTCCGGCGGCCAAAAATTTCATGTCATTCTGGCAGATCGCGCCGCGCCGCACGGCGCACACTTTTAGTATGCAATCTGCACTCGTTAGTGGTTAATCTGCACTATGAAGATGTGCGTCGTATGCGTTGAGTCTGCGTAAAATCCGCGACGGACTTTTAGTATGCCATGCAGACATTTTGTGCGCCACAGACTCGATCGCACAAAAAGTCTGTCGTCTGCGCAGGCCCTAAGTGAAATCAATTCGAATTGAAACCATGATAAATTAATAAACAATGACTCTGTTTTTAGAGGATTCTTCAATTTGGATCCACGATCATTCAAAATTTCCGCAGGGGAAAAAATTGAATTAACGTTAACAGGATGTTCTCATAAAGTGGCGACGGTCAAGGAAACGTGGTATTTGATTGGCAGCGTAGAAGGCATTAATAAGAAAGAGTTGTTAATGGAGTGCCCGATTATAGCGGAGTTCGTCGATCCGAAAATAGAAGTGTCTTCTACAATTACAGAGTTACAATTTGACTTCGCGCCTTACAGCGAATACTATAAGTTAACAGGTGTAAAACTTTATACTTAAATACTTAGATTTAAGTACAGTACAGACGCCAGCACGCCCAGCACCTCAAGGTAATACAATCTGTCTAGATTTTCAACTTTATCGCTAAACCGTTAGATAGACCGCAAAGTTGATTGGGAAATGTTGACAGTTTCGGGTACCTGGATGTGCTATAGCGTCTTCACAATCAACTGCAAAACAATAACGCAATGAGCCGTAAATGATGAATAATTTAATAATTAATTAATAATTCCGAATCTTTTTTATACTGCGACTTCCTTTAGATGCTGTAATTAATTATAATTAACTAATAAGCGCCGCATAATAGGTGCCATATGAGCTGACCGTGTTAGAAACACGTACCACCCTGAGCTCCATAACTGCAGTAGCTGATGTTGGAGTTGTACAGTTAAACTAAAGTGGGAATGGCAGGGCAAAAATTATCACTCACTGCGGTCACTGCGGTCGATGTCCTCCCTCGGGCGTCATGGAGGAGGAGCGTCATCGACCGCGGTGAACTTGGCCAGAAAATGCACAAAATGGTTTGTTAGGAGAAAGGAGGCCTTTGAACACTGCAGTGGGCAGCGGTAAATGTGGTTAATATTCAATATTCTTTAGAGTTTTATTAAAATAATCTAACTATTCTATAACGTGGTGGCCCCCGGCAAGTAATTTTTGAGTAAAATTTTATAACTTCGAATGTTTTTTGGGGTGTTTTTGCGTATTTTTTCAGGAAAAATTATTTAATAATTTGATAGCATCGTCTTTTGCTCTTGCAATAAGATCATTTGCACGTCTGGTCTCTTAAATTCAAAGATATTATTAGCATTTCATTGAACATACCCTAGTTCAGCCGATTAGAAATACAAAATGAGTGCCATTCGCGGGGTGTGGGGTTAGGAATATTTGTAAACGTTTATTTATCGATAGAAATGAGTATATAATATGCCCTTTAAAGTATCGGTAACCGATAACCAAACACGCTGTATACAGCTATACAGTGTGTTTGGTTATCGGTTACCGATACTTAACTTACTAAAAAAAAAAAAACTAAGTATGCCATTTGCTTCTACTCCGTTCACCTAATATACCCATTTTTTTTGGAAAGTGATAAAAAAGTCATCCGGTATAATTCCATGTTGATAATATTGAACGCCAAATGGCTAAACATAGAGCACATACTATGAAAATGTAACATCTTACATACTCTGTAGCTACCTTGTTAACAAATAAACATTTTGGTTCTATACTTTTGCAGATATTATCACTATTAAAAATGTTTCGAAACTACCATTGGATTTCGAAATTTGTGTTAAACCGCCGTTCGCAATCATTCAGAAACAAACATATAAAATACCACCTGACGAAGAAAGTATGACGTGTGGCTGTATACAATATAGAAAGTCGGACTTAAATCTTGAAAATTTATTAAAGAAACTCGGTCCACATCAATCACGGACGTTTATTGACTGCCTAACATTGAAGCCCGTGGAACCATTCCGGAAAGGATCATTAGGTTTTTTTCAAGACATTCGTAAAATTAAAATAGCCTTCAATCTCACACATTTGGTGGAGGAGCGATTACAAGACCTGGAGGTTATGAAAATACAGATACTGTTCGATACTACTAAACACTTAAATCTCAAGTCTAGAATTTATTGTGATTTAATGAGAATCAAATTTAAAGGACACAAAAATAAAGTAATTACATTCACATATTAGTAACGCTAGTATCCTGTAAATACTTAGAACAATTCAATAATGAGTTTATTTTCTTTTTTAGGATGCCATAAAACTAAGCGGAAAAATTAATTTCCCGAATATATTTGTCTTTTCACCGAGACTCGATTTTCAATGTATTTTGAATGGGAGCATACAGAGCAAAACCATAAAAATACAAAATATGACACCAGTTTTAGTTTGTTATACATTTCAATGGAAAAAATGTTCAATTACAAATCTGGTCTTAGTAAGTACTTACATAGCCTTAAACCAGTTAAGTACTTAAATTGGAAATTTTGTCAAAACATAGTTTGATACAGTATTTTTATGAGCAAAATGTTGACCAGATTAGGAGGTGTGGTGGCAAAGACTGGAATCTTGGTCTGTAATTGAGTTGATCCAAAACAGAATACTTGTTTTGAGATTTCGGCGGTCTCTTCATAACTCTGGCCGGAACGCTTGTTCATACGGGGTGGCGAAGTAGACCGGGACGTAACGCTCGGGATCAACTTAGGGTAGATGGAGATGGCGACAGGTCACTGGAACAACTTACGACCCGCGGATACGTCTCAAGTTAAAGGGAAAAATAAACAAGCCCGTGATTAGACCTCTCGTACCGTATGGATCAGAATGCTGGGCTGTGAAGAAGATGGATGAAAAACGATTGCATGTAGTGGAGATGATATTGTTGAGGTGGATGTGTGGAGTGACAAGAATGGATAAAGTACTTAAGGAATGAGTATATTTAGAGGAAGTTTGAAAGTGGCGCCTGTCACAGAAAAATTGAAAGTAGATTGTTTGTCTTGGTTTAGTATGGACTATGCATGTTATAGTCAAACCTCGAAGCTCCTATGTTTGACAAGGAGTTAGTCAATGACTAACGAAACATGTCTAATCGTCTAATCATCGAAGATACCAACTTGGACAGTCCAACGCCGAAACTCAATACGATTAAATCGGAGTTTGGCCAGTAAGTTAACTTGAACTAAAGTTCAAGGTAAATATCATTATTTTCAGATAAGGCATAGTCGACGAAGCCCCGCTGCGGCTCATATTTCTCTTTGCAGGGTTTAAAGTAACCTAACACGAAGGGGGTGGCAGGGTCTTAGTTCGCTCACTTCGCTCGCTCACTAGATCCTACCATCCCCGTCGTACCTAACCTGTCCGAATCGATGGCCCAAGTCTTGAGATCGCTTCGCTCGCTCTTGCATCCTAAGTTTTTCTTGTTTTATTAATACTACTCCGTATGCCAAATTGCCAAAGTCAGCGCCGCGCCGGCAGCAATTTCAACAAACTGCGCTGGCAGCTAATTTGTAAAAAGTAAGCCTACTTCTAGGTTTGCTTAAAAATACATCAGTCAAAGGCAGAAATTGGAATCTATTTTTGGGTTTGCCAAAGGGCGCTCGTCAAACCTAGGATAAACCAGTAATTCTGCCAAGAGGCTACATATCACACACATCTTTGACTATAACGTCGACATATAATGAGGAGGGACGTTTGTGACTAATTGAGTGATGAATTTGAGAAGGCCGAATAAAATATGATGGATCATCTGAAGAATGATGTTTCCTTTCATATCAGTCTTCACACGATCCATTCATACTTTCTTTAGGAAGGAATAAATTATGGATGACGTCTGACAGGGGGAATGGAAGAAATGTGGCGCCAACCCCAAGTAGAATGGGGCAAGGGCAGGAAGGTGATGAAGGGTCTTAAGAGCGCACCGAGGAAACGACACGTATTTCCAAAATAATTGCATTCGCTTGATCCCTTGCTGCATCGTTATTACTTATCTTTTAGTTATGCAATTAATAGGTATGTAAGATATTTAAGGATTTACTCTATACGTCGTACACTTTAGAAACACGATTACTTTTAGTTTCGTCGATAGAAAAAAAAATCAATTAATCTCTAAAAACAAAATAAACGGCGTAAATACTTCACGGAACATCATCAGATTTTGAATAATAACAAAACTACAAACTTACATGTTTTCTATAACGCATACATATTTTTACATTTTCGAAATGTGTATTTGTTTGAATAATATGAAGGAAATACCTAAATTAGCGTAATTCCGCCCACTCTAACCAGAGCCGCCACGCTTCCCCCTATCCGCTTTAGTCCTGGTTCGGCTGTCGGACGCCCCAGCTTGTATTGCTTGCGCTTAGTACGATTTTTGCGGCACGCGGATGTGCCCTACGCACACAAACATGGAGTGCATAGAATACCTAAAATCTATTGGCGATGCAAAGATTATCCGCGCACCTCTAGCGGCGAAATTTAGAAGTTGTCTAAGAACGACACTTTGCTTGTTTCCAAAAGACAAAACTATGAAAAATTGGCTCCTTATTTTGATGATATTTTGTCACAAGGGAAGGTTATGAATCTGAAGGGTAATAAATTTTACAATCAATAAATAATTTACACACTACAGCAGCTGTATTTATTTTTATTCAAATTTTAAACAAAAGATCAGTCTGACCACCAGTATGATCTTTTGTTACTAACTATTTACTACTGTGTACTAATTAGAAATTTTCCAAAATATACATTATCAAGACAAACAAATTTCCAAACTATGATTTTCGTCATATGAAACTCTTCTTATCGCTAAAACTTTTCCTATTTCAGAATAAACTAAATAATCACAATCTGTAATACCTGACAATAACATACCTACATAATTGCATTTGAGTATAATGCTAAGTAATTATTTTTTATTTTTGATTATCTAAAATAGGAATTGCATTCATTTCTAAATGTTCAACTTCCTTGTCAATCTCAATATTTAAAGAAAATTTCCTGCCATATCCATAGCAATACCGTCTAGATTTCTCCATAACGCATTGGTTTTGTGTATCCTGCAGACGCTTTAATAACATCGACTATTGACAACATAATTATTGTATCGTCCAGCAAGAAACCAATTAGATCTGATTTATATTTAATTAATAAATTTTTCCGTGACGTAAATTGTATCGAAAACTGTCTAAGTGTCGTTCTTAGACAGCTTCACAATTTTGACACTTGAGGCGCTAGTTAGAATCTTTGCGTCGCCAATTACCGCCAGAATAAATTTATTGTTAATGTTATTTTCAAAATATTGTCGTTTATTTAAGAACGTGGAAGTCGCCATCTTAGAAACGACTGGTTCTATTCACCAAAAATTAACATTAAGTTGATACAAAATAATTTTTTATAATTTTCTTGGTGTATCTTGTTTTATATAATATATTATTACCGTTTTTTTAAGATCGTGGACTTGTTGAATCAAACGGTATCTTGGAAACAACTGTTTTATGTTTAAGCTAACGAATAAGTTATTTTTATTAATTACATATTCGGTGGCTTAAACAAACTCTCGCTCTATAATGGTATTAGGGCAGGATTTGCCTAGTTTGAGGCCAATACAATGTTTTGTTTTAAATTTGGCAATAAAATAATAATATTAACAAGTTTTTTGCTGGCCTATGACATTACAATATGACGTGCGATCCTATTCTTATTTGAAACGCATTGTACAATAATTAATCCGCTCTTATATTTCAACACAGCCAGAAGTTCCAGTTGGTATCGAGTGTAATGAAGTGAGTCAAGACAGGACGCCTGTGGAAGGCACTGATACCACCCGTGGGTATATGTGTAATTAAGGCTCCCACACAGGCGCGTTCGTACAAGGTTTTTTTAACATATTGTATAAAGGCTCCCTCCCACACACAGGCGCGTTTTAGCGTTTCTGCGTCCCAATACAAAATGCGATATAAGTTCTTAGAACATTTGGTATTGGGACGCAAAAACGCGAAAACGCAGAAACGCTAAAACGCGCCTGTGTGTGGGAGCCTTTATACAATATGTTAAAAAAAACCCTGTACGAACCGTGAGGGTATTAATGGTATTATTATTAGGTATCGAGATTAGATTCCATTTATGTACCTAATCCTTTTTGGAGAACAAGTCAAAATAACCCGATTAAAATTAAATGAAATGTATTAAAAATAGAAAACTTCTATGGCAGCACACGGGTGCGTGCAGCCGCTTCTCGGGTAGTGACAATTTAACATACTTATCCCGAAAGGGTATTTAGTCTGAACGGCCAAAACGAATGGCCCTCGGGCCATTCAACCGTATACAAAAATGGTCTACGTTCCAAAGGCCCTGCTGTGATAGAATGTTTTTAGGGTTCCGTAACTCAAAAGGTAAAAAAGGAACAATATTTTTACTTTCATGAATATTGTATGTTTCTTAGTCCAATTAGCACTGTCGTTGATGGATATACAGGATGGAAACGGTAAACGGGGCAGTAAGGGGAACTACCTTAACCGTTGCAGCTACACGAAAATGGTCTTAGAAAACCATCCATAATTTTTCGTGAAATATTGATCCCCACTCACAGATTTAAAAAAATGGGAATAGAATACTATCGTATTGCTTTTTGTAAACCAGTAAAGTAAAGTAGGTAAGTAAAGTATTAGAAACAGGATCGATTGGCATCAAAAAAATGTTTTGTGTAAAATAGCAGTTTTCTTGCTAACTGTTAATTTTATAAAAATCTGTGAATGTGTATCATTTCACGTAAATTATGGATGTTTACCGTTTCCATCCTGTATACCTATTTATATGCCCCTTTCGGATCGGACAGGGTTTTTTAACATTTTATTTATTTTTATTACATAACGTATCCATATCTTATCTTATGATTTACAAAATCCGTCCAGTAACATTTTTTTTTAATTCCAGATTCCAGCTGTATACGTGATGTTATTTTGAATTCATCAGGCAAATCAGTGTATGAGCATAATGTCAGCCCTATCTTGAGTAAAATATCTGAGATTTTGTTCAATAATAATATTATGATAAAAACCCAAATAATTCGTAAAATAACACCCATGATAGACGTTGATTATGACACAGAATTTGAGTGGATACACAAGTTTGCCAGACTTTCTAAACCTTCCAACAATACCGATATCAACGACGTATTGCAATTGGTATCACATCGAGGACAGCTTAAGCCCGGCGAAATACAGTACGTGCACGTCATATTTAGACCCACATGCAATATTAGCGTTCGCGCTGTCCTGGAATGTGAAGTGTTGGGTGGGCCTCCTGAGTCGGTAATTGTGACCGGCCAAAGCTGTGATATAAGGTATAAAATAAGTGCTGAAAACATAAATTTCAAAATAAGGTCTTTTCATGAACATGCCATTGAAGAGTTAAAAATATCTAATACTGCGCTATTAAATTTAAAATATAAAACATACTTAAATGAGCCAATATTTAAAAATGAACTCGAAGGAACTATTCTTGAATTATTGCCTCCTGAGAAAAGTTTAGAACCTGAGGAAGAAATCGAAATGAAAATCGTAATGAGACCAGGCGTAGTGGGACACTTCCATACAGTATTCTTATTAGAAATTGGACACCTTCCTCACATCCCTATAGAAGTATTCGGTTGGGGTGTTGTGCCTCAAATATATTTAACGTTACTTCAACCGGATGCGGAAAAGGTAAGTTTGATTTTTTTTAATCATATTTTGTAGAAATCTTTTCAATAGTAATGAATAGGGTATATGCATGATTTTTTTGTTACTCTAAACAAAGCGTATTAACATCAGAAATAGCAAAGTGAAATTATTTTTTTAATATCTATAAAAAATACTACTTAAGTTATAAGCATTTGAAACTGCTGATAAGACAGAGATCCGATACAGCGAATGACGTCATTCGCTGCATCGACGTACAAAATCCATACTAAATTTCGTTTATCTAGAAAGAGAAAGAAACAAAAGTGTAAATGGTTATAACTTTTGTGTTGTTTGGCCGATTTATGTCTTGTTTTTGCTTTTTGTCATTATTTTTATAGTACTTTAACATTCCGTATCGCAATAAAAAAAAAGAAAATCATATTCCCTATTATCGGTGTCAGTATTTATTACTGGTGTAAAACAACTATTACTTCTGTTGACTACATACGTAATTACGTACTGAGAGATTCGTGGTGAAAATTCAATAATACCAACTTCATCAAAAGGTTCTAGCAGGCTAAGCAAACAAGGATGGCCCCCGGCGAGGGATTTGGTCATCCTTTTAGGTGGTGTACTGGCAGGCCTTATGTATCCTCTACGCCTAATATTAGTCATTGATCTTCTTTTGTTTTCGAGTTTTTGAAGAGTTGTTTACATATACATATTTGGTAAACTATTCAAGTTAGAGTAACCAAACCGGGCCTTTTCACATAGGCACCTGTTTAACCATCAATGGGGAAGTGACTAGTTAACGTTTTCTCGCTCAAGAAGTGGTTTTGTAATAAGATGTCCGAGCTCTCTTTTTTCACACTTGCAAATTTGCAATATCCATATGAAATCTTAAATTAAATACTTAAAGCTTTACAATTCTGCGAGTTAGTAATAAGGTAATCTACCTTATTACTATTTTTGTATTTCGCGATAAAACACCTAAAAAGTTTTTTTTGTTAAGTACTTTTATAAAAAAAATATCGTGCATATTAGATAAGGTTTCACAGCAAACTCCTCATAAAACCCTTTCGCTTTCTGCTAATAACATTACAAATTAACAGTTACTGTGCTATTTTTACCCGACTGTGATGAAGCCCAAAAGGAGGGTTATGTATTTATTTATTATTGTACAAATAGGTTTGTAAAATTATTTCAGTTAAATCCTGAACTAGGATACAAGGCTATTCCATCTCTGACGCAAGACTATATGGAAGCGATCGGTGAAATATTTAGTAAAGGAAAACAGGAACATTTAAATTCGCCTTTTACCGAAAAATGTTTCGAAGATCCTAATTTTGAAGCAGATTGGCACCTTTGCTCATCTTGGGTTGGTACTTTATGCCATTGTAGCTTCTTAAAATTATCCTATAGATACTTTTATCTACTTTATTAATGTTTCCAGGATGGTTATCCTTCTACAATGGATATTGAGTTAGCAATAGAAAGACTAATGGTTATAGATTATATAAAGAACCGTCCAGAAATATTGACCGCATATTCCACAATGTCAAAAGTGGGACCAATACCCGGATTTCAAACTGTACCCTACGTCATAGACTACGGAGTAGTAATTACTGGAAGCACGGTGAGGAAATAATACATTTTGATACAAGTGGGGGCTGTTTAGCGGCTTCATACTTTTGCTTCTCCTTCATTCAACCTGTCGAAAGCATAGCGCGGAAAAAGCAAGTTAAATCATATAGTTTCCCTAATAAATTCATGACAAATTATTTTTTATTTCTTCGAAAGTGTATTGAAAAACGTCGTTTGATACACGTGGGCATTTGTTACTGCAGTTCTCGGCTCCATGACAACCTCGCCTGTGGCTCGGGTGTGAATTCCACCTCAGCTGCAACAGCACAGTTTCTCCACTTGTATCAAAATGTACTATTGCGTTGTTGGCACTACGCGTCGTGTAAAACATTTGCTCATTAAAAATTATTAATATCAACAGGTGCAATGCTCTGCTGAAGTAATTAATTATGGACCGATTGCGACGAAGATATATTTTGCAAAAGGCACAAATGTTCCTACATGGCTAGGAATAAAATTATGTGGAAAATTAAATCCCGGTGAGGTCGGGAAAATCGAAGTTACTTTCTCACCTACTTCTGTGGACTTTACCGAACTGGAACAGAATGTGGAAACATGTTTGAACCTAGAGGTAAAGGATACCGTGTACCAACTCAAACACCGGTTTCCTGCTTGAACTTGTATATTTGCTTGGAAACGTACTAACTCGATAAAGGGCTTGGAAGATTTTTGTATGAATCCTGGCCGCCCTTACTTCCGTCAGTTTTTCTTTTTTTTTTCAAAGTTTTGGCCACGTTTAATAACATATAACCGATAGCTGGTATCAATACAAACAAGTTTTGTATGAGACGAAATGCTCTAAAGCTCTTTCACGTTGCCGAGATATACCTAAGCTATCAAAGATATGTTGATGACATCAATACTATAAGTATGTACTTTGATTTGATTAGACACGCATAAAACGTATATCAATCGCTGGCATCAATACAAACAAGTTTTTCTGAGACAAAATGTTGTAAGGGTTACGTCTGATCAAATCTAAGTTGTACTTTGATAGTTCACATCGCATCATATTCACCCTCACCGACATCGCTATTCTTTTCTCACTCAATATTCTCTCTCGTTAATTATTCTCAACATAGTGGAGCTTGGATGTTCGAAAACTACAAATTTTATGATTTCTAGCGTCGGCTCTCAAAATGGCGATGACCGTATTTACGCAGTTGGATTTTATTAGTGTAAATTACGAATCTTGCGCGCTAAATGAAAACTTTGAATGGTGTTGGCATTTATGATCCTTTTATCCAACTCTCTTAATTAACGCACACTCATAGTTTTTGATAATCAGAATATTATATTAATAATAACAAAAATTAATCGATGTTAGGTCAAAACGCTGTAGCTGTATGTTACGATTAGTAACAATTAACATTGTGACATCACAAGCGCTCGTTTTTGTTCAGGACCTGTCGGTGTGTTTTCGGTATTGGGTTCAAAGAATTATTTTTAATTTAATGTACCTTCTAATTTGAGAAACTAAAAATTAATTGTTATAAAACTTATTCTCTCTCTTATCTTTATATTTTTGACAAAAAAAAAACTATTAAAATACTCAATTGCGTATGCTACATTTTTCATGCAAATTTTTCACACCAATAATATCTTCATATTTGGAAGTCTCAGATAAGAGTAATTTCCAAGCAAATATTTGTACAATTCTACTTATGTTGATGTATTAAGTATGTATTTATTTTTACATATTCAGCTAACATTTGTATTTTACTAATACTGTGGTCTTTGTTATTTAGGTACCCTATGGGGTGACCATTCCAATCCAGATTAAAGCCCTCTGCGCGGTGCCTTACTTGGCCTCTAACGTTACATCTATTGATTTTGGATCTGTGAGGTGTGGGGATAAAATCATTTGTTCGATTCCATTAAAAAACGTGTAAGTAAACTTACAATGTACAATAACGAACATCCATTAAAAAAAGTAAATCACCCCACTCACCTCTAATGTACCTACCTAACACTGTTAGGCCAATGAGTAAGTAGAACTGAGCATTACAGTGCGCAACCTGCAACGATCGCTGCAATTTGTTTGAGGGGGTGCGCTTTAAACTGTGCGTGTTGTGCTGGTAAATACAGGGTGATTGGCACTTGGTTGTATTCCTTGAAATGGGTGATACTAGACCTAATTTGCAACAATTTTGACCCCAATAACTTGCCAGCTAGGTATCGTGTAAGTCAAGCAAGACTGGTTACTTACAAGAACTATTGGTTACAATATGAATAAACTTTGCATCTCCCAGTTACGTTTTACCTTTTTGAAACCACTTTCAATTGTATTTCAATAACTATGAGTTCCTTAGTCTTTTACTGTATCTTTCAATCCGTTGTTCTAACAATAAGACGAGGCATTGCACTTCTTCATGTTAGGGAATTCAGTTCTCTTAATCTGTGGGAAGGTGTCCAGTCTGGGCCGTGCGGATGGCGGAGCACGACCCTTTCGCCTTCGAAGGAAACCGACCTTAATACTAACATGATTTAAGAAAAAGGAAAATTTTATCAGCCTAGGATAATTTAGGAAGTAACAGTACTTACCATTTATTTGGTCAAAATAGGACATCGCGTAGTCCAAACCGCTGGGTGTAAAAGCATAAGCAGAAGAGTTCCCTATAACAATGTACTGGTAACTCGACGTAGGTATAGTTCGGTTCAAACTTAATGGCGGCTCGGAAGTTAACTGCAAGTGACGGTCTGCGCATTATACAGACAAATCGATGCATCATCTACGCCCCGTTGATCCCTAAAATTGTTGTCTTCGTAGCTTTAAATTAGATGTTCCGAATATCCATTAAGTTTAAAGCGTTACTCCGGCACCGGCACTCGCAGCTAACTTCCGAGCCGCCATTAAGTTTGAACCTAACTATATACAGCGGCAGGACGTGACAGCGTCTTATGTTCTCTGTTCTCTATTATCTACGTTAGGTATGTTCTCTCTATCAATGTTATTTGTCACTGTCTACTCCTTTTTAGGGGTAAACCTACATGTATTTGGTACGTAACTTTGAGGTTGAAGGCGCCGGGAACTCTTCCTATGATAGTGCTCGACAGTTCAGGAAAATACGAACCAGGGCAAGGAGGGTGGCTCAGCGTCGCCTTTAAGCCGACAATGGAGGTTCGTACGCTTTGTTTATTTATTAGTGTAGTCGAGAATACGGAAAAATACAAGTCAAACCTAGTTTACGATATGCTGTGTGGTGTAATTTTTGCATTTAGGTTTAGGTTTAAATATACTTATTCTTAAAAAAAGAGTCTCAAAGTCACTTACTGGACAATGCTTAATAGTTATTTATGCAACTGTTATAAATAACGAGGGGTATTAAAACACGAACGTGGGTTCTAACGTTCTCGGCATGTATTCGAGTGTGATCCTATAAACAGCTTCTTAGCTGCTTGAAAGGAATGGACACAATGGGCTCGGGTCCGTAGGGTTTTGTACGGGATCCTCTTCTGGCGAGTTCATCAGCCGCATCGTTCCCAAGTGATAAACTGTGACATTTGTTTGCTTTCGTAATGTGTTTCGAATCGATCAATAGTTTTGAAGGAGCACAATTTAGTTTAATTTTATTGTTCGCTGGAATTTTTACCAAATTCCACATTTTCTTAGGTTTATTAATACAATCGCTTAACTTTTTATAGTGGTAAATATTTATTTATTTAAACTTAATGTACAAGGGTGGTACATCATCATCAGCCTATAATGTTCCCACTGCTGGGACACGGCCTCCTCTCAATGAGAGGGAATGGGCTATAATCCACCACGCGGGCCCAGTGCGGATTGGTAGATGTCACATGTCTTTGAATTTTTGGTTCTAGGACATGCCGGTTTCCTCCCGATGTTTTCCTTCACCGTTTTGAGAGCAGTGGTGATGAAATAAATTACACAAAGTAATGCGCCTGTCTGGGTTCGAACCCACGACTTACTGTTCGTAAGTCGGGGCCGCCACCACTGGGCCACCGCTGCTCTCGGGGGCAGGGTGGTACATAGGCGGACTTAATGCCACAAGGCATTCTCTACCAGTCAACCTTTGGGTCAAATAGGATAGCATTGTGATATAGAACGATAAAAAAAAAAATCTGCTGTTCCATACATTTTGACGAGTTATGCGAACATATTGTAGGTAACAGCAGATTTTTTTCACGATTCATGGTTCGGTTTCAACTTTCGATGTACAGTGTCTAACAGTGGAGAAATTCCATAGAAAAAAATTCTTCCGAATCGTCCGAAATTTCTATAGAAAAAATGTCGACTAGTGTCACCTTTTTAAGAGATTTCGTGTATGAATAGATATACCTTATATATGTTTCTATTTACGTATGATCCTCGGTAACGCCTTAACTATTCATCCGATTTTGATGAGTAAAGTGTAAATCGATTCGTTATTATGGCCCAGGCAACATAGGCTAGGCTAACATAGGTTAACCAACTTCAACAATAGGAGGCTTATAAACCCCGAATTTAATTGAGAGCGTGATTTTTCAGTAGTCGTTTTTTTAGTGGTAGTATACCTACCAGTCCTACCACACATTTTTTTGTTCTCTTTAATGAAGCATCGAAATATCTTCTATCTAAAACATCGTATGCAACCGGCGCTTGTCATATTAGCCTAGCCAGCTTATATAAGCTTAGTTCAGTTGTATATAATGATTATTGTCTAACTAGTGCCTATTCTAGATTTGTCCAGTCATTCACGTAAAAAGTAGCGTCACTTTTTTTATTTGAAAATGTTTTCTATTATTTTTCCCAAGGAGAAGAGAGTTCAGTCTGTGAGAGATTGAACTCTGTTCGAGCATATACGACGTACAATCCAAATTCACGATTACGCAAACTAAACCTTTTTACATTAAACAGATGCTGTACGAAGGCATACTAATATTCAGATTTCACATGAATCCCAATAAAATGACGATACCAGTGACGGGGCAAGGTATAGTCCCTCACGTGCATATAATTGGTCCCAACGTCAACTTCCCGCCGACACTGCCGTGGGCAGAAACAACTGACATTTACTTCGGTCTTACGAATCCTTGCCCCTTTCCTATAGAGCTCATCATAGCTCATACTGATGAGTAAGTATTATTCAATGATTTCAATTCCTTAACTACCATCTTCATGATGATTTACAAGCAGTGATAGCCTAGAGGTGAGACCATCGGACTACCAAGTCATCAAAGGTCTCGAGTTAGAACCCAAGGCACGCACCTCTGTTTTTTCGGATTCATGTGCGTATTGTATAATTTTCACCTGCTTCGGTGAAGGAAAACATCGTGAGGAAAAAAATATGCTTGAGAGATATTTCTCGACGGCATGTAAAGCCAAGTCAGAGGCCCATGGGCGGCATAGAAACTCTGATACCAGGTTAGGCACTACAATAACCACACGATACAGAAAGATGAGGAAATCAACACGATTTAAGATTTGGTTTTGTATTGTGCAACATCCTAGACCCATGATTGAAATCGATATGCCGTTGTTAATATAGGGTGTAAACAGACCTTTCACGAAGCCGTCAACCAAGCATTCTGTACAACAAAGTAACTACGCAAAAATTATTGCTGGGAAACGATTTTTTTTTGGTGAAAAATCACGTTTTACAGTAAAACTCTAATGCACTCAAAATATTGTGCTGATGGGTGCATTGAATAGTTAACGGGTTATGAAGGTATTTAAAGTACAGATAGGACCTTAAAAACTAGTATTTGAAAAAAAACTTGTGAAAAAGTTGGAACTTTGACCTTCAATGTCTCCGTACTAGAGGGTTCCTAGGTATGGGCCAGAACAAAATAATGATCGCAATGAGGGAGAGAACAAATGCCTATCGGCTTCGTTAAGGGTCTTTTACACATTTTATATTATGCAACCACGGCATTGAGAAGTACAATCAATTATACCAAATATTGCTGAACTTCTGTGCATATCGCCAGTTACGTTTAAGTGTCAAGTAATAGGGGGCTTCTTGCCTTCAAACGGTCACTAATCCAGACTCCATATGTAATACGAATGCGATATCTCTTCTCTTTTCTAGAAAATGGAAAGGCGAAGATGACGTATTTCAGTTACTTTATAAATTCTACAACAAGCCAGAAGAAATGTTAGTTCCGGCTATTTTGCCAGGAAATGGACTGCCAGAAGAAGTTATTGGATTTTATCATTATTTTCAGGAACAAGTCAAGAGGTATGTAAATGTAACATTTTAAAGGTGTAGACAAACCTGCCCAGACATGGCGTTTTACGTGCAAAACTGCATACTATAAGCTCCTCATCTCATTTTGTCTACACCTACACTACAAGTGAGATTTCAGATAGTACTGATTTCTTGGGTCTTGTATAGCCTCGTTGCGTGCAGTAGGTACCTGTATTTCGCATATGATACGTGCGCGCAGCGCGTAAACCGTCCTGAGAGGAAAAAACCCGATAAATACCCGTTTCCATACGTTTTTAAATAATACATTGATCATAGTTTCTATTACTCATGGTTTCACCTCGATATCGATCGAATTCGCGTTAACACTGTCTTTACAAATTTATTAGCTATAACTTACCTACGGGCTATTTTTATAGAAACACATTAATTGTAACTAAAAATACCACCCATAACTTTTCTTTCATTTCTGTTTCAGGGCCAAAGAGGATCAAATGGCCCTTTTGAAAGTGAGCGCAAAAGCCACTGTTGCAGCGAGGTATGTATTGTGTTGTTTATACATATTTAGAATCCTACTAGCTTTTGTCACGAAGAAATATTCCCCCACCTGTCTAATACATGCGGTAGGTATACAATGTATAAAGGGTGTAAAAAGACTTTCAACGAAGCAGAAAGTGCACTTGTTCGCCCCGTCTTTGCGATATTTTTTTTTGTTCTACACCGTACCTGGGTACCTTCTAGTTACGGAGATATTGGGGTCAAAGTTCCAACTGCGCACAGAAGCTAGTTTAAACAAAAATACTAATAATAAACCCAGACAACTCCTACAATTTGATCCGATGAGACCTCTGTCTGAACTCTGAAACTAACCTGCTCAGAATTTTAGAGTACTCCAAGACGGACAAGGAGAGGATCAGGTTAGGTTCGAAGGGGCTAGCGAGGGCTAGAGTGAGCCAGGAAAGCGACCAATGGAATCCCTTGAGCCTTGCAGACAGAAACGGGTGTACCAAGTAGCTTCAATAAAATAAAATCAATGTTGGAGTCGTGGTGATCGAGGTCTAGTTGAGGTTCATAACTAATTTTGAGTACTTGATTTTAGAAAAACAAAGAGTCCTAATCCTAAATCACCGAAATCGAACGTAGTGGCGGCACCCAAAGTTCAACATGGCAACACAGGTCCTCTAAATATACGTTCTGATGCTGAAATAATTGTAGGTATGTTACCGCTGTCGTTTAACTCGTTTATTTGTTTAACGGTCGTTCAGATACGCGGAACGTGTGTAACTGATATTTCGTAATTTAACTCCCCTAACCCCTAACATCTATCTAACTAAACAGCTATCACACACAGCATCGCACAGTATCGCAAACAGCTATCTATCCAATATCTTTCGGTTCTTCGCCATTCACGTTATCTGTTCTGGCTAAAGGTTTACCCATACTAGCGCAGTCCTTTTCTGGACCGTACCGTATCGGCACATGCAAGAAAATATAGATTGTAGTAGTAATTACTACAAGTTGGCACTTGATGTCCGACAGTGCACGGAGACCGTGACAGGCTGGTGCGCGCTGGTGTCGCGAACGTTAAAACACTTACCGCAGGTGCGCCGCACCACCGCGTTTCAAGTACTACAGTTCTACGGCGTACCAATGCTGTAAACCCATGCACGTATGTGTAACATCAGTTTTCGAACATAACTTAAATGCTTCCAGATGAAATGAGAGACATGCGGGCTAAAGGTGTGGACCCGTTACATGAATGTTTACACGCTTTCGACACAGACACGGAATCTTTCAAAGAAAAACTATCCAAAGGCATTCTCATATTTTTCCACGGCTCTCCGTGTGAAGGTCCGAGAGCACTTCTATATAAGATTTATTTTTTGGTCTAAAATATTAATAAAATAAACTATAGGAATAACTCTATCTACACTCCAATGGAGAGTAGAGCAGAGTTTTCCTGTATTTTATTTTATTAATTTGGTGAACAACCGTAGCAATCTTTGTTGTACATTAATTAAAATGATTAAGTACTTTGTTTTCATAAATAGGTAGTGTGTTTTAGCTTTAGTGATAATAATGCATCATCAGCGTCCCCTTTTCTTATATTTGCTGAAGTCGGATTTCAGTTTCGCCGGATCCGGCTGAATACCAGTATTTACTGACTATATCTTATCTCCACCTCGTTAGTAATACGATGCCGATTGGTATGCCTGGTTGTTAGAGGTTCGGGACGTTCGGGCCTGGCTACCTACCCGTAACGTCTGTTAGGCCCGATTTGAATAAGAATGAGTCAGTTTGTTGAATGCTGGTTTGACTTTTTGCTTCGCGAATGGTCCGTTTTCACTTTGAAATACACACATCAACACGGTCTAGGGATATTTCATACTCAATTAAATAACTCGAAAAGTACTGGCCGCATTGGAATCTTTTATACACCGATTTGTTTGTAATTTATCTCAGACTAATTCCAAATTCAAATTTTTGAAAATTCTTTTGTTTCGGTGGCATAAAAATGTCTTGATGTATAGGAGAGAGAATTTTCATTTGTGCGAAATTTAGAAAACAATACGAATTACGTTTAATTACAGTTTTTTTTTTCATTTTTAAACGAAAGATAAAGTTAAAATTGAGGTATTGTAGCCATGCAACGCCGACATTTGACGAGGGCGGAGATGTTACGAGCTGTGGGAATGCTGGAAGCTGGATCTGTTCAGCGTAATGTTGCTGAGGCCATAGGGACCCATCAAAATGTAATTTCAAGATTGTGGACACGCTATCGTGCCACAGGTGAAGTAGCGGAGAGGCACCGGGGGCCAAGTCGCATCACTACCCAGACAAGACCGGTTTTTGCAAATTACTGCGCGAGCATAACCAAATGCAAGGGCGACTCAATTGGTCCAAAGGCTGCGAGTGGAACACCAAGTGCTTGTGAGTGACCAAACTGTAAGAAGGCGACTGCATGAAAGCAATCTACGCTCTCGTAGACCACTCCGGGTCCCACCTTTACGGAGAGGCAATCGTGGACGACGATTAGAATGGGTTCGGAACCACGTGGACTGGGGCCGTGACCAATGGTCCAATGTGCTGTTCACGGATGAATCCAGGTTCGGCTTCCATCCAGATTCACGAAGGACGCGTGTTTGGCGAGTTCCTTGACGATGGAGCCGTCTCCAGAACCCTCAGGAAGTTCACCCATACCAAGGAGGAAAAATTATGGTTTGGGCAGGAATTCGTCTTGGAGGACGGACGGATCTCGTTTGGGTGCGGGGCAATATGACGGCAGAACGATACGTCCAACAGGTGCTGGGGCCCGTAATCTTGCCCCACAGAACACAAATGGGGCAAGATTTCCTGCTCATGCACGACAATGCCCGGGCACACACGGCGAGAACGGTAGCAGCTTGGTTACATACACATAATGTTAGGGCCTTAGACTGGCCTGCTCAATCGCCAGATCTAAATCCCATTGAGCATGCGTGGGATATGCTGCAAAGAAGAGCTCTGAAGGAAGTTCCTGAAAATCTGGCTACAGAAGATCAACTTTTTGCGCACCTCAGAAGGACATGGGACAATATTCCGCAGCAAGACATTGACAACCTTGTTCTGAGCATGCCGAATCGTTGCCGATGTGTTATGAACATCATGGGCGCTTTCTCAGACTACTAACTTCAAGTTTATAAACACAAATTAAATGATTTTTCTATTTTTTTCAGTTTTTACTCACAAATTAAAAGTTCATTCATATACGGTTTCCGTCTATGCTTCATTTTTTTTCCATAAAATCCTGAAATTGTATCTATACCTTAACCATTATTAAAAAATGGTAGAATATTAAATAACGTATCTTTTAAATATATACATGTCATATAAATAATTAACACATTGATAGTAATTCGCTTTTTTTAAAATATCCCTAGACCGTGTTGATGTGTGTAGTAACTAGTAACCAAAAAGGCATTGTTTGTTATATTTGAATGCACAGATTAATGGCGCTATGGCACAAAAGCTAGCGCCGTTTAGGAATTTGTTTGCCACATTTTTACGTTAATCGTTAAATTGCCTGTTTGTTTTAGAAACGCAATGCAAAGAAATGGCTTATTCCGTGGGTACATTTCTAAAATTACCCACAGTAAATGTGGACAACTGTATAGTTCAAGCATTATGTGAAACTGACATCCCAGCAAAACATTTGCTAGTAGCCGCAATTGCCGAAAATTATGAAATAGTCAAGAAAAATATGAGAGGCGATACAGATCCCACTGAACACGCTGAAGGTAACATTGCAGTTTATTTTCGACCTGTTTTTTGAAGTTATCACTATATTAGGTATTATGGATTTAATTGATCTTTGACAGAAGAATTGAAAGAAGACGAAGATGAATTTAGTACTCTTTGGAACAAAATTCAATATTTAGCCATGACTAGAAACATTGCCACGCCTCGGTCTAGAGGAAGTGACAAGAAGAAAAAGAAATCACCCACCTCGTCGACCGTAGCGTCTCACACAGCGTTAGAAGCTATGGGCTCCACGACATTGTTTCAGATGGTTACACACCTTATATTTTTATGACTAGTCATAATATCATGCAGTTGGCTATATTATATTTTGATGCAAATGTGCAAAAGGGTTTGAATATATTTGTATGACGCCTGGCCTGCCAACTTTCGCCATTTTATTTAATTTTTAAAATAGCAGCCACGTTTAAAACATGTTATTAATCAATAACTGGCATCAATACAAACAAGTATTGTATGACAAAATGTTTTAAATCGTCATGTTTGTGTGATTTAAGCTATCAAAGTTGCAATTTTCGCGCCATTACAACTTTGATAGCTAATATGTATTTCAATATTAATAATTGTTGCTTTGTGACCTAAATCCGGCCCAATGAGATCCACTTTTCCGGGAAGTTTGTAAAAATAAATGAATTAAACCTACGTTTGATAGATTGAAATATTTACAGAAAATATAATCATACCTATCTTTAATTTTTGACAGGAGTTAGTTGAGCAACTGCTTACCGAGTTATTTCTTCAACCCACATATCACCACGGCTTTGTGGTGGACTCATTGACAAGTATTGTAGTAAAGAACCCTCCTTTAGTACTGACCACGTTGATTAAATGTAAACGCAGTATTCGGAACCTACATCTAGTACTTTGTCATTCGGATTTTACTAAATGGGCCCAACAAGCATATGACGAAGCCCAACGAGAAGCTGATGCCTTACTAATCGAGTAAGTACTTTTGATTATGACACGACATGCCATCGGACTACAAACAATATGTCGTCTGCTGACTTCAGCTGTAGCTGCAGCAAGTTGCGGTTGAAGCAATTCATACACAATGTATCAGTGAATGAATTCGTGTAGGGGATATTGGCTCTTTAGTCAACTGATCCCGCTTATTTGGATCCCGTGGGATCAGTTTACTAACTATTAATATTTTTATGTCATTTTCGTGGTCGCACTCAGATATTTGCACGCTTGATAGTAGGCCCGCTTAAGATGATAAATGGGGATTAACTCTAGCTTCGTGGAGACCTATTGGATTTCGAACCATAAATAATAAAAAGAAAAAAAAAATATTAATGTTTACTCGTCCAACGGTGGGGAGAGTGTCTATAGATTTTCAAAACTATAAAAATGTTATATGGAAGGAAATGTCCGAGCTCGCAGACATAGATAGCATACTATATGCCCCACGTATCTTTAGTAATGCAGTTATGTTAATCTGATGGTTTGCAAGGTGGGGGTGGCTGTAAGTAAGGGCTGAAAAAAAAAAGAGCGTGTTAGATATTTTAATGGCATGTTAAGGTTACCCAAAAAAAGATATCATTTAATATTCTGACGATTTGGACGTAACGCAAACTCACGGCGATTATTGAAATATGCAGAAAAAAGTCGTTATTTTGAAATACTCGAGCGCGTCAGATACAGGGTGTTAACAGACTCTTCACGAAACCGTTAACCAAGCATTCTGTACATCAAACTAAGTAACAATACGCTACGGTAAAACTCAATGTAACGCACTCAAAACATTGAGTTGATGGATGGATTGAATACTATGGGGGTCGTGGAGGTGTGTAAAGTTCTTGCATTAAAAACATGTATTTAAAAAAAAAACTTGTTAAAAAGTTTGAACTTTGACCCTCAATATCTCCGTAACTAGAAGGTTCTCAGGTATGGTGTAGAACAAAAAAATGATACAATGACGGGGAGAACAAGTGCCTTTCGGCTTCGTTAAGGATCTTTTTACATCCTTTATACGGTTCATCTTAATGCCGTAGACTTGCTGACCCATAATCTGACGATTATTTGGAAGAATTTTATAAATCTGATAAAAAAAAACTTAACGTTTTTTTCTTATCATTGAACTTAATCCATTGAAAAGCACAGGCAAATAGCTTGCAAATAAAAAAGTGTATTTCTTTAAGCTAAATATATACTCCGTCTTTCCGAATGATATCGATAAACTTCGACTGGTCATTGTACTTATCATTATGAACAACTTTTACTATGGGACCAAACCCTGAATCGTGAAAAAAAAATCAGCTGTAATGTTCCCTACAATTAAGTTCGAATAAGTCATCAAAATGAAGGATAAGTACTTCTACTTATCCTAACAACACTATCGTTGTTAATTATTCGCAAAATAAAATCATTTAAATCAGTGTTTTTTTTGCTTGGATATCTTTGGTTAGACACGTAATGAACGCTGTGTTAAAATTTGTCCATCTATTTTAATGGGACCTTAGATTTTTACAAAAAAGAAACAAAATACAAAAATTAAATGGTAATTAATTAAATTAGTTACCAAACAATGCTCCACCTGCTGGAGTGTCCCAGGTGCCTGCACTCTTGACGACCTGTACAGCGCCTCTACTGCTATTACTGGGCCCGCACCGTATAATTGGAAGGAAAATCGATACGATAAGAAGAAGAACCAATTGTTTCTAAATCTTCATCTGTATCCATCGAATCATCTTCGTCTGGTTCGATTTCATCATCAATTTCATCCTGAGATTTGTTATTTTTTTAATGAATAGAGTATTATTGAAGTAATGGACTATGGAGAGAAGATAATAATAATAATAATATCAGGTGTTATGACCACATCTTCATAGGCTTTTGGTAATTGATCACCAACAAACCAGGTCATTTCCAATTTTCCATCGACATTTTTCTAAAAGTAATTTATTGGTTGAAAGGCAATAATTTTGGCATTGTGAGCATTACTCCATTAGCATGCAATAAACTTTGTCCGTAACACGTACATGCAGCCAATACCGTCTTTACCGTCTTTAAACACGGGGCACGTGCCCGGGGCCCCGCACCCAAGGGGGCCCCCAAGTTCCTGTAACTTATCCCAGGCAGGACTTTCGAGCTCTCTCCGCTCGCTTTTGCTTTGGCGAAATTAGAAACAATGAGCACTTGGAAACCAACATTCAACGCATTATTGCCGAAATACAGCATCCAGATTTGGGCATGTTTATGCCAGCCACAGTGGCCACATCACGGAAACCATATTCATGCATTTATAATCAAAAATGTTTCTCCGCATTTTATTTAAAATTAAAGTTCTGCGCCGCTAAAAAAACACCCGTTATTTTTTACAAGAAAACCTACACTATCCCAGGCGGGGTGCAAAGAAAGCATTCTACAAGGGCCCCATTATTTTCAAGTGCCCAGGGCCCCCAAATGCTCAAAGACGGCCCTGCATGTAGCTGCACGCATTAAACTTCATAGGCGATTTTTTGTTGTTGATTCAGCTTATAGTGGAAATCGTCAGATTATTTTCCGTTATCCTTGAATTATTTTCTTTAAAATAAAATAAAAATTAGCCACGCTCGAGAATGTCGAGATGACTTTTTTTACAAATTTGAAACACTCCCACTTTGTTACGTCACACTGAAATCGTCACATTATTGAAATGTATGCTTTTTAGCATGTACTTAAGTAGGTACCTTAATCTGACGCGCTCGAGAATTTCTTATGATCAATTTTGTTTTACTATTCTTATCCTAGGCGCGCGAACATACATATGGGGCTCATATACGGTAGAGGTACTCATCAGGGTGCAAGGTAATCCCCCAAAAATTAACCTGCCGAGGTTCTGTTCATCCCGAAATCCCTTCGAGGGCTCCCCTACTATCCAGTCAATAGGTCGAAAATATGTTTTTCGGTTGTTTTTTTTTCAGTTACATATAAAATAGATATATGGTGTACGGCAATAGGTATACGTTGGGACCTAGAAATCTTGGGTATTAGGTACCTATAGGTTTTCTCTTAAAAGGCGAAGGTCCAGTATGTATGGACCGAAAATCCAGTAACATACGAACAAGCTATTTATCAATAGGTGATTATGTTCATATGAAAATCCCAGTGCGTTGTCCCATTAACTTGAAACTAGAATACAAGTAAGCTATGGAAATACTTAAGATTGTCATCATGTGTGTTTTTTTTAAGCTAGAAGAAGCAAAATAAAAAAAATATGTTGAAGTTTGTATGTGGAATTCCGGACATTAAATCTAAACAGGGCTGAAACTTTCAGCGGGGCAGTAAGGGGAACTACCTTAACCGTTGCAGCTACACGAAAATGGTCTTAGAATCTATAGTTTTAAATAAAATATTAATTATTAATATTATAAATTTTGATCCCCATTCACAGATTTTCAAAAAAAAAGAAAAAAACAGTTAGCAAGAAAATGCCCACTTTACACAAAACATTTTATTGATGCCAATCGATCCTGTTTTTAATTCTAATCAAAAACTTCTATGGGACCAACCTAGCAAGTCAAGTTGGAGTACTTAGGTACAAATTAAAAAAGTCGGAAGTTGCTAAAACTTTTCCCAAACATTTTGTATGAAAATTTTACCCAATATTTTTTTCATGTCGATGTTGTTTCTAATTCTGGGGGTTACCATGACGTCTTAAAGCAGGATTGTTTTAATGACACTCCAGTGTGGGAAAGTGACGGAGCTATAGAGGACGTCTAGCGCCATCTGTTTCGCACTCTGGAATAAGATTAAAACAGTCCTGCTTTAAGACGTCATGGTAGGCCACCTGATCAAAATTTTATATCAGATCAAATATCGTTCAAGTACTAAAAAAGTCAGAAATCGCAAAAGAACTTCTCTCATAATTATATAGGAAGTCATTGTATGTAGGTCCTAAGAAAGAATTTGTGAAACTGAAATACAAAAAGCTTACACATATCAAAACTATCTAAAATAGAAATCATATTAATTATCCTTTTTTTTTTCTATGATCCACAATAAATTATTTGAATTTGAATTTTTGTTATTGAAACCTAACGTTAGTGTTATACTTTTTTGAAATGTTTCTATGAAAAGATTTTTGCGATTTCTGACTCTTTTAGTACTCTAACCTGGGTTGGTCCCATAGAAGAGTTTACTTTCTTCTTCGAAACAGGATTGATTGACATCAATAAAATGTTTTGTGTAAAATGGCCTTTTTATGCCAACTTTATTTGTTTTGAAAATTTGTGAATGTGGATCAAAATTTCAACAAAAAATAATGGATCCTAAGTGTTTCGTCGATTCCCTTTACGTTGACTCGTGAAACAAATGACATCTGTATGTATTACTAACAAATTGTATTTTATGATCTGATAAATTAATGATTTGATTGATTGATAAGTTTTCGTTTTCGTGTAGATGCAACAGTTTAGGTGCACCCTGTATAGTATGATTTTTTACATTTCAAGATTTACCAGGGATCTATTTATATATATCTTGCTCGTATCAATTACTGGGTTAATAATTAAACCAAAATATTAATTTATTTTGTAAATGTCTACAGACCCCAATCAAAAGTGTACGACGCGTCTGAAATACAGGAAATAATACAATTATTTGAAGACATGGACGCAGAAGAGTTTGATGAGGCTTCTCCAGAATTAAAGGCAATATACATTGCTTACGGATTAGAATACAGAAGGAATAAATTTTTAGAAAACCATGCAATGTAAGTTTTTCTTGTAACACATTCGATATCTCAGATAACCGTATCTCATCAATCTCTACAATTCTGAAACAATATAAGAAAATTAAGTTATTTAGTGCATGTTGTAGCGCGCGTATGTGCGCTAAAGCCAAACAGGTTTTATTAATAAATAAATGTCCTCGACCTCGATCACGCCTGATAGAAAGCGATGGATGAGGTCTATGATGGGACCAATATTACTACCAACAGTAATACGGGCTATTCCATTGCCTGTGTTACTACCGCAGTATTATGTGGTAACACTGTAACACGGGAAATTAATAATTTCCCTTCGTACTACTTCCAGTTCTTCCATACAGCCTCATTCTTTCTTTTCTCGTCGGATCTCGTCGACGGGTTTAGTAAAAGTTATTTAAATTGATTTACCTTTTTAAAAAGATAAACATATTAAAAAAAAAGTGATACAATCATAGTATCAATACACGTCTACTTACTTACCCAAAATTATTAAAATACATACTACCTTCATCTTATGCTAATCTGGTACTTTTGATCGGTTATTTTTATTTCTGATTATTTTTACTATTTGTGTTTTTAATGTTTTATGTATTTTTATTTTATTGTATTTGGGTGGCTTACAGCTTACAATACAAAAAGTTGTAGTAATTTAATCAACGACAAGTCATTTACAAGCCTCATATTGCGTGTGTTTAGTTTTATTGTTTTCACTATTTGTAATGTGTTTCTCTTTACTTACTACTGCGGTAGTAACACAGGCAACTGAATTATCCGCACTACTCTACTGGTAGTAAGATGGGGAGTAACACTTCACGAACTGCTTTCATTGGACGCAAGAGAAGAGTGCTTGATTCTTGTCACAATGCATTGTTTTTGTCTTTGCGCACACATCAAAAGTGTCTATAGGGATCAAGTAAATTTTTTGAAATAAAAAATATCCGATCAATTATGTCTCTATTCTTCCAGATTGACTTTTTTCTTTAATACCTATGTTTATACAGGGTGTTTAGTATTTGGGTGCAGGCCTTGAAATGGGTGATACTAGACCTTATTTGCAACAACTTTGACGCGATAACTTGGCCGATGGCAAAAATGATTAAAAATAGTCTGTAATTCCACATTAACATAAATCACACAACCGCAGCGATTTGGCACGCATATCATTTCATCAAAATCACTTTGAGGAGTGGCCGCCTACGTGCTTTCTAATAAGTCTAAAAGTTGTTATATCCATTAAATAATTAATGGTAGATCCATTAATTATTTAATGGATATAACAACTTCTTTTAGACTTGTAAATCCATACTCGGCAGGGCTCTTCTTTGAAGCATATCCCGTGCGTGTTGAATTGGGTAGAAGTCTGGCGATTGAGCAGGTCACAGCAAAACCTTAATGTATCTACTTACGAGCAGCGCCGGATTTAGGGCAGAGCAACTGCAGGGGCACTTGCCCCGGGCATCCACAAGGAACCCCTTCCTTCAAACCTTTTTGTTTTATGCTTAAGAAAAAATGAATTCTTTGTGTCTATGACCAGGTTTATGGTCCGAGACACCACACGAGAGGTTGTGCGGTTAAGTCTATGTTACACCTTGTATGTATATTATTTTCGTCTGTTCCAAAAAAAAATCCGCGTCTTCTTTTTGATTGCCCTAGGGCTTCCACACCTATAAATCCGGCCTTGCTTACGAGCTTCGGCAAGAGTGCGTGTTACAACTCTAATAGTCATATATGTGGATTGTGGACGTGCATTCGTTGAAGCGAATCACACAATCTGTCTCGCAAAGTGATAATTACGTCTGAAACAATCCTCACCGCTTAAATCTGAGCATTGTGGTTGCCACTGCTGCACTGGTCCAAATGAGTTCGTTTTTTCCACCGATCCAAATACTGGCCAATTTAATTATTTTTCCTCCACCATACGGAAGAACTGCCTGACAAAATCTTAAATGTTCATGACATCCAGAGGTCCTCCAAACTCGAGTAGGACGTCTTGTATTCGGGCTCATACCGAAACGAGATTCATCGAAAAAACGTACATCGCCGATCTTCTTACTCTCAATCTCTGTGTTCGGATGGTTTGAACGCTTATTAAAAAGCCTGAAGAGCTAAGGAGCCTCGTAACCAAACTCATGGCGGTCATGGTATGATTCCAAAGAGGAGTATTTTGGATGTACCGATCCTGCCTATGAGTGGTGATGCGAGATTGTTCTCCATGTCGCTGAGCCACGCTACCTGTGATGGGATAGCGTGCCAGAGTTGGCTTACAACGATCTTTGTTAGTGCCAAGAGCGATATAACTACTGGACATTCCGACGTTCCAAGTTCCAACATTCCGACGACTCTCATCATATCTTCTCGGGTTAAATGACTTCGTCCCTCCATATCAATATTTTTTTCAGTTTCAACACTTCCATTGCAGAAATTGTAATGATTTTGTCAAAACGCGATTACACAGTTTTAAAGAAATTCTAATTGACAGTTGATTTTAATTTTGTAGTCGTAATTTAAACAAAATTATTTATTTAAATAAATAGTGCAAGTCATAAAATATAATCAATGGCAATCCAAAAAAGTTAAGATATTAAACCTCAATCGCAAATACTCTAAAACGTATTTGATCCCTACACACTTTTGGTGTGTGTAGTTTAATATAAACATATAATTTACATATACATAGTACTTACTTACCCGTTACGACACATGTCGTTTTTTTTTTTGTAGTTTTGAATTCCCAGATCCATCATCAGATAGCAACACCAAGAGAGATAAGGCGGGAAAAGGTAGGTACGGAACCCAACCATCAAGTTGTGAAAACTCAAAAAAAAGGGACTAGCACATCGAATTCTAGAAAACGCTTGTTTTTTTGTACTCTTATTGTGTCATATTAAGGCACGAAACAGGTAAGGTCGTTTGTTTAAATTAAAGGTCATTTGATTAAATTACAGTTGAGTGCAATAAGGTGGAACGAAGTTTATAGTGGTCGGATTTTCATGGGACTTTTTTTATTGAGTTCCTAAAGGAGTGGAGAAAAAAGTAAAAAAAACGCGACATGTTTTTTTAATTTCCTATGGAATACTTTTTTTTTTCTTTAATGAGTAACTTCAAATTCGACGAATTCATATTGTAGCGTAATAGTGTGACCTGCACGCATCCATTATACGCTAATTTGGTCTGTTTCATTGTGCATTGTTGTGGAGTCGATGTAATGCATATTTCAAGATTTTTGGAAATTTACAATTTTCTGCAATTATTTCAAAAATATCGAATTTTAAGACTAAGATTTTTTTTAATATTGGTAGCTGATGATTTTTCACAGAATCAAAAAGAAAAGAAAGTATTAATGAAGACCACTGTCATGAGTGTAGTGACTTAAAATTCATTCGGTAATGTCAGAAAATCGATGTTAAATGAAAGCATATTTTTTTTTAAATACTGCTATGAATCTCAATGTGCAAATTATTGTCTAAATACTCATTGTATTAGCTATTTAGTAAGATATAATAACTAGAAAAATATTTAAGGATTTTTGTTACTGCTGAAAAAGTATAACATGACAAAAGGCCTGTTTCGGTAAGAAGTGGGAGTGGTATCGGTATTGATATTAAATTGCGCGCAGAGACCTAAGCTTGCAACTTATCATAGATAAAAATCGTCAGAAATGGTTACGTTATAATTACGACATTTTTTGTAAATTTACCAGCGGCCCCAATCCACCTTCGTCAGCAATACTCAACATCAAGTATCAAAAAATATTTTTTTAGTTTTGTTATCTGTGGATAGCAGATATAATAAGGATATTTTCAGGATAATATTTACGTTGACCGTCATAAAAATATTTTGAGAAAAATCGCCTTCTTCAACTTTTATATAGACGATTTAGTCACTTTACTCGTAAAAATGGTTTTCTTGAATAATTTTACATTCAGTTATCTGTGAAAAACTATCAGTTACCAATTTCAAATCGAGCCATTCAGTCTGCACAGCGTGCCAAACATTTGAATTTGGCGCGAAAAAGCTACCATTTTGTTTTATTTTTTTATTTTGATATACACAGTAAATACGAATCTAACGACACCTTTCAAGCTAAAATCCATCGAGCCGTTCAGGCCACAGAGCGTGCCAAACAATTATACATACATATCATAAAATACTCTCGTAAAACATAAACCTCCTTTTGGCGCAGTCGGGTAAAAAAAAGTCATTTTTTTAACTTTCTTCTCCACTCCTCTAGGAACTCAATAAAAAAAGTCCCATGAAAATCCGACCACTATAAACTTTGTTCCACCTTTTCAGTATTTTTTGTTTAATTGCACTCGGCTATAAATTGTGTTTAGAGAATGCTGTGTAGGTACACCTGTAATTAGTAGGTTATACAGGTTGCGTTATACAGGATGATTGGTAATGGGTATTGTCCAGTTTTCAAAAATTCTGCAAAACCATGTCGAGGAAAAAGGTCTCTAATAATTTATTTGTCGATAAAAAACAAAATGTGGCTAACCTTTAGTTGACCTTCTATGACACTATCTCAAGAAGGAATGTCGTGAAATACACTTAAAGGTCTTAGCCCACTAAGGCCTCATTCACGAAGTCAGCAGGGGCGGCGCGGCGGCGGCGCACAGTGGTCTGGAAATCGAGCTCCATACTCATAGAAACTCAAAGTCAGGAATTCAAAAAATAAAAATTGTAATAGCTCTAGTATACCTCTCTTTATGTCATATTAACGTATGGATGGTATTAGTAGCTCCACGGATGAGAAAAAAAAGTATTGTTTTTTTTTGTATTAGAGAAAACACTTGTAAAGTACATTTTTTTGAAACTGAATGGAACTGAAGGGCTGGTGCTCGTACGAGCTATTGTACTATACCCGGCAATCAAGATGACATCTAATTTATACGCCTTTGGTTGCCGCTTCGAACGTAGCAATTAAAAAAATTTTTTGGTATGAGATTTTTCAAATCTATGACGTGGTTAAATGAAGTTGCCGATCGATTTACTTATACTAACGTTACTTTATAGCCTACTATGACTTTTCTCCAACTTATTCATTTCCGAAGGAGTAGCTTTACATACATCACAAGTCTGCGATGAGGTATTTGATAGCTGTGAAGTGATTTTTCCATCTATCATGGTCATAAGCATCGAGTGCTTAGCAGCATAGCTTCTTATTATAGAAGGCTGCAGTTCTGCAATCTCAGCTTCAATCATAGCCTGTTCTCCCACGATGTTTAACTTGAACGGACTTAGCTCCACGAATGGTTTTCTCGGAAGACGACGATGCTAGTTTTTTATGTGTGTTCGTTAGTGCCTCTGCGCTAAGTTTGTGGCGGAAAAAAAGGAGAAGAAAGAGGAGAATCCAAAGCCATCATCCACAATGTCCTGTAGACCACATATATTTTATTTTATAGTTTTCGAACGAAAACAAGTTAAACGTCGACGCAATGCATTCTAGTCGCGCTAGTGAACACTTAAGAACAACACTAGTTCTTGTTCAAGAATATAATCAAATGTTTCTGTACTCATTCTGGTATAGTCAAAGAATTTATCCGGATAATGTCTCTATTCTTCACAATTCCTATGAAACTCTCCTTTTTGGTTCCTCGCCCGGTTGCAAGAATTTATATCTTCTTTTGCCCACAATAAATCCAACTTTAGGAAGGAATTACAATCAAAAAGATGTTGTCGTCGCTGTTTAGACATTTCGTTCGCGAATAAAGATATATTAATTTCTCGTAACACAACACTACGCCGCTCTATAGCGCCGCGCGATCTGCCCGCTGACTTCGTGAACACTACAGCGCCGCGATTCACAATGCACGAACTATGCTATACTACTATTAAGACCTGCGTTCAGATATATAGCAATCGTACGGTTACTGCGTGTCTGACCAAGCCCTTAGCTTCATGTGAATGCCATTAAAATACAAGTTTATTCAATGATTGTTCATAATTTAGAGCCCCCGATATTTCGACTAAAAAATTTGTTTTGAAAAATGATTTTGCCTAACGCATAACCCATAGATATGAATCTGAAAAAAAATGTATTCCAAGTCTCTTAACTTCCGCCTGGTTTTTACTTTTCCGAGCCTCTTCTATACGAATCCGTAAAAAAGACAAAACACAGGTCTCTTATCTAGAATGATTTATAAAAAAAAACAAGATGGCGGCTGTACTAGGACCGGACGTTTTGATATTTTCGAGTTCTTTCACTCGACTCTAACAAATTGTTTTGCTCAAACGGTTTTCAAAGTCGCCAACTTTAACATTTCCAATTTGTAGGTAATTTCAATGGCAATCAAGAAAAATAATGTCATTATGAGAATCCAAGATGGTGGCCGTTGTGGCGGCCATTTTGTGAAAATTTGGAATGTTCAATCCAATTTCTAGGGTATTTTCCTAGATTTTCCCCAAATACATGAAAAGTAGAAATAACGACACTTTGAATGGAGACTTTGACTAGCTGGCAACATTGGGGTCCCCCGAATGACATTTGACCATTTTGGTTCGTTTCAGTTGGCCACCCCAAAAAACATAGAATATTTTAATTTTTTGGGACTTTTCGACTTTGGCGAATTCTTTTGTTCTACCAAACTCAAAAGTTGGCAACACCAAGTACACCGGTCGGTGGCCTGTATCCTTGAGATTCTTCAATTATTTCCCTTTAAGCTGACTATCTTTTAAGAATAAAGAATTGGCAAAGATCAATGGCTATTAAAGTGAAGACTTTTGGTTATTTTAAACTAGCTGTTGCCCGCTCCGCCCGCGTGATGTTCAGTAACCGTCCTATGGCATTATACTAAAGGGATAAATAGTATCCTACATGTTAATCCAGGTTATGAACTATCTATGTGCCAAATTTCATAATCATCACAATTATAATCATCACAATCACCATCGCAATCACAATTACGATCATTATCATAATCACCATCCCTGTCACAATCACCATCACTATCACAATCACCATCACTATCACAATCACCATCACTATCACAATCACCATCACTATCACAATCACCATCACTATCACAATCACCATCACTATCACAATCACCATCACTATCACAATCACCATCACTATTACCATCATTATCACTGTCACTGTCACTATCACTATCACAATCACTATCACCATCACCATCACCATCACAATCACTATCACGATAACTATCACAATCACAATCACCTTCATGGTTATCACAATCATTATCATCGTAATCACAATCACTATCATCGTGATCACAATCATCACAATCAACATCACCATCATTATCATAATCACCATCATCGTTATCACAATCATTATCACCGTTATCACAATCATCATCATCACAATCATTATCATCGTAATCACAATCATTATCATCACAATCATCATCATCACAATCATCATCATCACAATCATCATCATCATTATCACAATCAAGATCATCGTTATCACAATCATCATCGTCACAATCACCCTTAGACCTCTAGACCCCCTTTTCTCCATATTAGGGGTTGAATTCTGATAATGTTATTTCCCCATGTAAACTTTGGACCCCCATTTCAACCCATTAGGGTGTGAATTTTGAAAAATCCATTATTAGTGCTCCCCTAAACCTCATAAGGAACCTATGTGCCAAATTTGGAATCTCTAGACTGCTATCTACGCGCTATTTATAGGCACGCGCCGCCAGCCCCCCGGCCGGTACCGCCGCGCCGCAACGGCTATGTCCCTGCATTTTAAATCTGTAATATCACCGAAAATATTCATTTAAATTACATGCTGTAAAGGGCCATATTGATATATATTAAATGCACAATGTATTTAAGATACTTAATTGGATAAGGACAGATTTTATATTAATTGTGTATTTAACGAGTTCGAGTGGATTGTTTACTAGAAATGCGCAGTGTACATTCAATACCAGAGCCAGGGGACTTGAAAGATGCGAAGAAAAAAGTAAAAAAGGAAGAAAGAGAGTTTAGAGGTATATATATTTATATGTAAACAGTAATAATGATGTTGATGGTATATATGTACTGCACAATGACTTTATAAATTTAAGGAAAACCAACGAGTGAGTTTGCTGCAATGAATGCAAAATATACGGAATATAATAAAACTACTTATGAAACTCTCATAAATATCGCAAATAATTGGATTATCGATGCATGTGATATAGCGTTCCCTTTAATCAACTTTGCCGGTCAGCTTCTAGGCATTGCTCAAAAGAAAGCTAAGAAAAAATCTGAGTTGCAACTTCAGGTTTGTAACAATTCAACCATTTTTTTAAAATAGGTAACCCTACAAAAGGTTAAAAAAAAACATTGTTCATTAGTGTAAGTTTTATTACAGACGTCTGAAGTCACTTTTGAGGCCAGAGGCTTTCCGTTGACACTAATCATGTGCCCTTGTCAGCGATACAAGGAAGGTTTGAAACATATGTTCGCGCATTCAATCATTGTTCGCGACGCTTTAAAAAACGATGAGGAATATGATGTACTCCAAAGTCCTGTGAATAGAAAAGAATTCACTGTTTTGATGCCTAAAACTTTTCCCATCATAAATCATGAGCCACCACTTGAATGGTGGTACTTAGATGAAATACCGGTAAACGTATTAGTTCATTTAACATATATGTTAGCGGAAAAGTATGTAATCCGTCATTGTATACAGTTCCTAAAATAGATACAAAATCTATGATATATTTTGTAATATGCACTTTTCCTAGTTTTATCGGAAATTTATAACATTCTTGATGTTCTTAAGTACAGCGGGGATAGCGGTGCGAGGGGCGACTACACGCAGTGGGGAGCGTCTATCGTACTCCTATATACACCACACCAACATAATCATTTAAACGAATCATTCTAGCAAGGAAAACTTAGGATGCAAGAGCGAGCGAAGCGAGCTCGGGACTTGGGGCACCCCGACTCCGGACAGGTTAGGTTCTAAAACCCCGCCATCATCTTGGTGTAAGGTTACTTTAAACCCTGCAGACAGAAATATGAGCTCCTCGCTCATTTGTATATCTTTGAAACATTTATTTTACACATTTCTTAAGTAGGCTAGTACCTAGTAGGTATTTTATATATTTCCTAGGAATTGTGTAAATTGTGTACAATTCCCAGGTTTCATACATTTCCGGTAACATATACACATTTTTTGTCAAACAGCTTTGAGTTTACAAACACTTATAATTTTTTATTCCAGATAAAAAAATGTGAATGTAACCAACTAACTGATCTTAATTTATTGGATGATTCCAACCAAGATAATGTGTTGAATATTCTTTCGAAGTGGCATTGCATTTGTGGCAAAAGGGTACTACTTTAGATAACAAGTTTAATTTGATTTAGTTAGTGGTAGTTATTAGTTTTTTTTTTTGTTTATCTGCAATCAGCTATAAGCAGATGAGATGTAGGATGTGGTTAGTTATTAGTGAAAATTATTTCTGAAAGGACTTGGAGAAGACTATCGCCCCATAATAACACGTTAAGGTCTGACATGAAACTAATTAAATACCTACCTATCTTATCTACAGGTGACTTCGTCGCAAACATCGACGGGTGAAATTCCCTCAATGTCCGTGGAGACAAAAACCGATGACGAGAGTGCCGCAGCCGGAGAGGAGTCTCTTCCGCTTCCGCTTCCGCTACGCAGCGTCAGACCCATTCATAGTAAATATTTGTATATGTTAAACATACGACTTTTACTACTTTGCACATCTAGACTTAGAGGTGACAGGATTTTTCATAAAGACCGTCGTTTTTTTCGTAACGTCGATCGTTTTTTTTTTTCGTAACAATGAAGCCTCTTGTAAGCACTATAACTCGAAGTTGCAACCACTGAGAACACCGACATCTTTCACACTAGGGGACTACTCTACAATCCATTAAAGTAAATCTAACCGAATCCATGATTGTTATCCTGAAGAATCCTGTCACCTCTTAGTCTAATCGGCTGGTCATGCAGCCTTCAGTCAATCAATTATAGAAAGTTTGGCAAGGTTTTTCATAGAAAATCAGGAATATCAACTTTGTAGTTACCTAAAAGAATAATTTATGCGTAAAAGTTATGAAATCATTTAGTTGAAAGCGCCAAGTTAACACGCGAAATTCAAATTTTCTTAGGTTTTTTACAATTTGCAGGGTTTTGCAGGGGGTTTTTTTCGCGCACGTCTGCAGATGAATGCGAGTGAGAGAGACGGATAGTTCTGAATATACGGACGAAACGTTAGAGAGTAGGGCCTCAGGTCAGTCCTTTTTGCGGGCTACCCTGGCGATTTCACCAACAAAATAAAACAAATTCTTCAACAATTAATCAATCGATTTGATCGATTCTATACAATTCTTTAACTTCTTCTTTTATTTTATTTTTTATTATTAGTAGCACTATCCATTTTTGAATACAGAACAGAGAAATCTGTTGAAACATGGTTCAAACAAGTTCTGTCAGCCACGTGGACAGTTGAACTGTTAATTGACTTATGTAGGTATGTATCTATATTTTGCTCAATATAAGCGATGCTCATTACAGCGACTGCGTCACGTTTAATTCTACAACCTGGTGATCTAGTGAGGTGCAAGTATTCTTTTAGTCCTCAAGATGAAGGAAACTATAGCGTCAAACGATTTGTCGAAGTTAGTGGATGGCCTGAATCAAGAGCAGACATTAACGTTAACGGGATTTGTGATTTACCGAGGTAATCTCATATTCCCATTAATGGTTTAAACACAGTTTTGGTAATACCACTGGTAGACTTTTATATGTGGGGTGTGGGTGGGTTATGTAGGTTTTTGGGGTATGCAGGGTGGGTGTTTTATATGTACGTTACTTGAGTTACTTCACGTACGTTATTACAGATTGGATAGCCGCCCGAAAAAGATGTTCGAACATTTTGTAAGGAGAACTCATGAAGAGAACATCTATAAACTAACATATTTAGATGATCTTAAAGTGTTTGAATTCGGACCAATATTTATAGGATTAGACAGGTATTCTGGTAAATAAATACCTATTAAATTTACTTGTTGTACAAGAACCCGTACTAAAAAATTTATTGAAATTTTAATTTTAGAATTTATCAAGAAAATTATACCATCGATTTAAAGAATTCCTCACTCATTACAGCAGATGTTGTAATCGAGTTTCTTCAAGACACTGCAGTATTTCAAATAGACCAAACGTTTATGAGATTGGAAGTAAGAATTAAAAAAAATACATAATTTCACATTCGCCTGAAAGGAGATCACTCACTATATATTATGGATATTTTTTTAGCGGCCGTCAAAAATAATTACACATTTTTAAAGCACACGTGTAACGCATTTATGGCGTCAAAGTCGAAAACTATTTGGGTTCGGAGTCATACAGGGTGAATTTTACAAGTGGGCGTGAATGGTCAAATCCGAAACAAAAAGGAGGAATAGCGAAAAACTCTCAAAAGAGGAGCCTGATTTTGATGAAAACTAAAATTGCATCATTCGTTTTTAGAAAAATAAATATTCCTAGTGTTAGCGTGCATTGACTTCCTGTGTACATGTTGTCATTTATACATAGCAAATGTTCTAACAAACACTGTTTTAACTTCCTGTTATCTTAACGTTTTAAATATTACTTATCTGTGATAAATATTGAACTGCTAACTTCCGGTTGTCAAAATCACACCTTTGGTAAAAAATTGCCGCAGGAGCGCACTATCGGCTGGACCGGCGACTCGTGAGGTCGATGATTACTATTGTGTAGGTACGTGCATGTACAAGTGTAAAATGTTAACTGAAGTTGATTATTATAGTCCGTATTAGCAAAGTGATTTGTGTTTTATTTTGTAATCTACAAGTATACCACCACCACCACCTGGAGGAAATAAGAACGCATACGTCCTTTTACTAGCCAGGAATCGAACCCATTGATTTTAGAAAAAAACAACCGACACTGTATTATTACACCATTCGATAGTGTCGCTAATAAGGATCAAATTCTAGGAAATAATGACTTACGGGAAATTAAAGAAAAGAGTTCAATTTTAATAAAATACATAACGGGAAACAATTTGTATTAGGGGTTTTAAGAATTATATTATTAGGTACTATTATGATAGCAAAATACACGTACAGGGAAACCTAGACGAGTATTTACAAACACCGACAGGTTTTTTAGATTGACTAGACGACGAGCATAATAATACTAACTTTTTTTTGTTTTTTTTTTTAATTCGTATTACGCCGATTACTGATGGGCTAGTTAGTAGTAGTGTATGTGTCAACACTAATCATTGTGGAATAGTGGAATAATAATTAATTATACGGAATGTAAAACAGAATGGTAAATTGGACATCATTTATCTAATTTAAAGATCGATTATACAAAAAAGTGTTTCCACTCCTGCCACCATTTAAATAAAATTTAATTTATTCGTTACCGCCGATTTAGGTGTCCCAAATCATCGAACAAAGACAAAATGGGTGATCTCCTTACTGTATTTTGATTTCTTTCTCACAGACAAAGCTCCATTTAATACTTTTTCTCATCTCAGCCCGGTTGTCGAGCCCAACTGTCAATTTCGGCCGCTCCTGCAGAAGTGGGTGTGCACACGACTGTGTTACTGTTCTGTGTCAAAGACAATCCTGAAATAGTGACGGTAAACATCGCTTGTAGCGGAGTTGTGCCGATCGTTGAAATATTGCCCTTGACTAAAGCAATTGGTAAGATTTGATTATTTACACAGTTGCATAATTTTGAATATAAAGTAATGTACTCGTAGGTTTCTTCTGTTTTGCTACTTTATAACCCGCGTGTATAGATAATCTATTTGCATACTTTTAAATTGCATTTTTTATATTTCTTTCTATTTTAACATTAATTTAATTAACTCCAGAATTCGGAAAGCTTCTACTCTATCGTCGAGCAAATGATAGATTTATTGTAAAGAACGATTCTATTTTATCAATAATGTGGAAGATACGCAACGCGTCTGACTTCGTAGAAGATTTTATAATAGCACAGACATCGGGCATCGTGCCCAGACATGACAATCAAGTTGTTCCTGTTACGTATATCGCGTGCCAAGTTGGTGTTATATCGCAAAAAGTTCTGACGATCGATGTATGTTTAAACCTTTTTTTACCTTTAGCTAACACCGCTTACCGCGTGGTTATTGTATGTGTACAGTTCAAAGTAACTTTCTTATCTTTATAGGGTGTAAATAGACCCTTAACGAAGCCGAAAGGCACCTGGTTGTCCCCGTCATTGCGATCATTTTTTGTTCTATACCATACCTAGGAACCTTCTAGTTACGGAGATATTGGAGGTCAAAGTTTCAACTTTTTCACAAGTTTTCTTTCAATTATTATTTTTTAAGGTCCTAGCTTTACTTTAACCCGTTTACTATAAAATGCGTCCATAAGCACAATGTTTTGCGTTACATTGAATTTTACCGAAAAACGTGATGTTTCACCCGAAAAAAAAGTAGTTTCCCAGAAATATTTTTGCGTAGAGTACGAGAATGCATGATTGACGGCTTCGTGAAGAATCTGTTTACACCCTGCATATTAGCTAATCTAGGTTTAGATTTTGAACTAATGAATTATAGATATTATACGCAGAGGGGCCTGGAGAAACGAAAACGGAAATCTAATAAATGTACAATGTTTTATAGATATATGACGCAGAGGGGCGTGGAGATCCAATGTTGGTAGACAATCTCACATTATCTGCGGAATGCTACGATGTTATGGTTGAATGTGCTTATGAAAATCCAAGCGAAACCTATCTTAATTATGGCAACGTCAAAGTTAATTCTACGGTTGTTCGAGAGATGTACTTGCTCAATCGAGGCAAATATAACATTTTTTACAAGTTAGTTAACATTTTATTAATAAATTATTTGAATTGGATTGGCCCACACTCGTTTTAGATCGAGAAAAGTGGAAGGAGGGAAGGGACTAATTGTAATGAGAATATTACCTGGAAGCCGACGTGGGGATGTATCGAGATTTTGTCGCGGTGGACCGGGGTTCACCCCGCTCTTCTTGGCTAAAGAGAACTGGCACAAACCTGTAGTGCTTGACACAAACGACTGCAGGGATGTATGGCAGAGTAAGAAGCTTCACGAGCGTTTTTTCTGGGCCCGGCATGGGCCTGATTTATACCTATCAGCGTCCGTGGCCTGGCTACGTTCCGAGAACCTCTTCAGAAAAACCGAAGGTTTTATCTGTGCAATAGGTTTGTCGACTGAACAAATCTAATTAGTCCGTCAGTTAGATGACCACAAATACATTGATCGTATAGAGAGCATCCAGAAAAGGTTCATCAAGTATTTGTGTTATCATCAGAAAGTGCCCTACCGGTCTGAAGGTTACCTCAACCTCTGTAAGAAGTATCATATATTAAGTACCTCTCAGTAATCGGCGAGCAATCTCTGATTGTATTTCATTATTTAAAATGTTCAATAAGTCATTCTATTAATAACGAACGAACGATGGAACGTGCCGTTGCGTGTTCCATTTACCTCTACGAATTACAGGCAAAATTCATTTAGAGTGCGTGCAAGTAGAAACTTTAATAACGTGTATACAGCATGATTTTGATTCCTTCATAACAAGTGTGTCCTCGGCCAGAAAGTGCCTGCCTGAGCCTTAGGTTTTTTAATATTTTATTTTTTGTGTTAAGATTTTTACTCTTGTATTGAATAAGAATGTGAATTTAGTTTAAGTTTTAGTTTAAGCTTGAATGTTATCCTGTTTTTTTTTCTTTTTTGGTCGCTGTATTGTGTTCTTTATCTTTCCAATCTGTTTTACAAGTGCGGACTTTTAATTGTCTAATTGTTGTCTGTTTGTTGTAATTGTCTGTCACATACGATTTTTATTCTGTTTATTTTAGCTTTAAATCTTTCGTAGTAAATAAAAAAATAAATAAAAAAAAATAAAAAAATGGTCCCGCAAGCAGAGAACCTCGTGAAAGCCGAGAAAGATAAGCAAATGAAGTATCTTGACTTGGCTCAAAAGGTTGTCGACATGTGCGGTGTGAACTCGGCGATCACTGTGCCGATAGTTGTTTCAGCTATTCGCATGGCTTAATTGCCAAGAGCGTTGACTAATACCTGAGGAAGCTCTCATTAGGCAGCTAGATCAAGGGCTTGATTCAGAAAGCAATACTCCTAGAAACGGCTCGCATTGTTAGGGGGTTCCTCTCTCTGGATCCCTGACCGTCGGTAGCTTGGACCCTGTTCCCGATACCGGTGGGCTACTATATTTTTAATTAAATTTTTAAATGTTTTCTTTCATATCGATTTTTTGAAAATAATAAAAAACAATTATGTGTGCAACTCAACACCCAGGTTAAAAAAGGTGAAGAACTTTCCGGAGCCATCGCTGCTACGGTCGTTCGAGTGCATCCCGGAGTGCGGCATGGTCCCGCCCACCATGCGGCTGGTGGCTATCGAATTCGAGTGCACGCCTACCACATCCATGAACCTGCTCAACGTGCCGGCCTACATCTGCTCGCTGCTCGACGGCAGTAAGAACCAGGTCGTCGTGGCTAAGTTCCCCGTCTGCGTTACCATTGCTTCGTTTTACAACACGTAAGAGCCATTCTTTTCTTCTTCGTGTTGCTGGCACTACAGTTTTTTTTTTGGCCTAAATCTTCGCCTCATCCACGACACCTATGCACTTGAATAACAATGCAATAACAAGTTTTTGTTTACTTACTGCGTCTTGTAAGTGACGGTGTTCTATTATAACATGAACAATATTTCTATGGCATTGTCACTCATTTCGGATAGGTCACTAAATCTAGTAATCTACAATCTGTGTATATCATGTATTTTATTTTGATAACTTGCGTTGCGTTATTATGTGTTATATTTGTTTTTAAGGTTTACCTTATTCCCGTTGGGCGAATTGAATTTCCATATAATAGCAGTCGGTACTGGAATTATGAGGGAAGTTATTTTGAACAACACGAGCAAGTGCCCAGTGACCTACGAGATAGTGTTGCCTCCTGCCTACCAGGTGAAGCGCGACCCCACTCTCCCCCCTCCACCTCTGCCAAAAGAAAAAGTAACTAAGTACGTCATGACTAATTAATATTATTATATTCGTATTGTGGGGCATAATGGGAATAACACTTTACATCAAACTTTTGAGAAAAACATCTTTTCCGCCATTTCTTTGTCCTGTCATTTCACAAAAAATTAAAAAAAAAAGCCTTTAATTCTACCATAAATACTCAGAACATATAAACATGATTAATCGTAATTGTAGCAAATCAAATTAGCATTACATTTTTTTTTCCACCGGTTTTAAATATGTAAAGCCGGTCATAAAAAACGCGTGTGTTACCAAAGCAAATAGTTAAGTTATAGTCCATACAAATTCCATAACAGTATTATTTGCCATTTCAAATATGGAACGGATCGCCGCCGCACGACTCCAGCTAGTGAGGAGCGCGCTGTTGCTATTCAAATTTCGAACTAATCGCCGCGCGGCGCCAGTCATTAGGCAGCGCTAGCGCGCTGTTAAAATGGCGGGAAAGCAACAGTGTGCATTCACAGATTGAGTTTATTTAAAATAAAAAAATAAAACAGTTTATTCGGTAATTTAAAAACTTGGCTGCATGCTCTAGCGTCTTTGCCAACATTTTCACGCAGCCACGGCAGAAAATAATCCTCGCGCCATTTTTCTCAAATTTTCTTTTCTTTGTACTTGTATTGTGAATTTCTATTTTTTTTCTGTTTCCTCGCAAATGTGTTAAAAAACGTCGTACGATATACGTGCGTATTGGTTATAACATGCTCGGCTCAATTACGCCCTCGCCTTCACTAATATCGTAATGTTCTATAACATTACATGAATTATCAACTTTATACAATATCAACTACACATTACTTAAATTACATTATTATCATTACATTATGAGAATTACATTATTAACATTACATTCATTCCATAACTTTCATTCATATAATTACATTCGTTTCATTACATTCATTTAATTCGCCAAAAATTAACATAACGATTGGCAAAAACACGATTGGTCATTTCATCATTTTACAACAACAACAAGTTTGGTAAATAATTCACTTAAAGAAAATATATTTGACAACGTATTAGCTGTTATATTCATGTCATCCCCTAAAACAATGTTTGAAATAAAAAGGTTTACAAATTGCAGTATAACGTAATGTTAGGTTACGTTAAACCCAGCAAACATTAGAAGCCACGGGGTACAATAAACTAAAAATTAAAACATTATACAAATACAAAATAGCCGTCGACAGTTGTTTTGTTACTGAATACCCGTTACGCCCCACCTTCCCCTATCATGTTAATATAATAAAAATAAGTAATTTTACTAAATGAACGTTCTACAGAATTAAAAACGCTCCGTTAAAATGCGGAAACTTCCTCATAATGAACGAAGACAACCTCCTTCCTCCTGGAACCAGCCGAACCATACAGATACAGTTCTTCGCGACGAAAGCGGACAAGTTTGAAGAAACCATTAACTTTATTATAAGTGACACGTGCCCTGCTGAGGCGCAAGGAGTGCCACTCAAGCTGGTGGGCACGGGAGCTATGCCGACTTTGGACCTGTGGAATATTGAGACAACGTTTAGAGAACATTTGATTGTTAAAAATCTATCAGAATATAAAGTACCTGAGGTAACGTTTACAACTGACGCCATGCCTATTATAACTATCATAACAACACAATTTAAAGCTCATTCATAAGTCATTTTAAAGTCAACAGTAAATTATAGGAGAATGGGCCTTGAAGTATCGGCATCGTTCCCAAGGTCCAATAGCCAAAACATATTAATAATATTGAAAAGAGCTTTAAAAAAACAGCATTTGCTATTAAACAAACAAATAAAATAAAAAATAATAATATAATTGTAAACATATGCTAACCATCGACTTAAGAAAAAAGTATTATAGGAACACACAGTGTTTAAGGGTTCCGTTTTTGCCATTTGGCAACTGAACTCTAAAAAGTTAGATATTGCGTGTGTGACTGACATTTTTCTTGTTTTCAGTCATCGCCGCATTGTGTTTTTGCTGAGAATTCGGTGACGTTGCATTTTTTCTGCATCACAATCCATTCGAGTCACACAGGTTATATTGATCTTTATAATAATGGACTCGTTGCATGTGCGCTAAGCATGAAACTTCACCATCAATCTAACTCCAATCCAAAGATATTCTCTTTGGATAAGTTCAATACATTTATAGAACCATTGTTACATAAGAATCTGGGAATTATTTTCAGTCCAGATGCGCTTCAGGTACGTGCGATTAGATCTTAAACAAGTTTTGTGTACCTACTCTTAAAAAAATAAACATATTTTACTACGGGACCAACCATAGATATTACTTTTATGCAAGGTGTAAGAGCTGACCCTTCACGAAGCCGTCAACCACAGACCACATAGAGCTCCGTCAACTAAGCATTCTATACATTAAACTTAAGGTGGAAGCGCCAGGTTAACTCGCGAAATTCAAATTTTCTAACGTTTTGTCCAATTTACAAGTGAGTTTCTGGATGTATGTTGATTAAAATATGATTTGCCACCGTAAAAAATATTGCTTAACAGAGTTATAATTCTGAAATTCATTAATACAACCGAAAATCTAAGTTCATTTAATACGATTTAATGACTTTTTCATGAAATTGTCAGTCAATGAAATTAAATGAACTATGAGGGTTGTATTGACAATTTTAATGATTATATTCTGTAAATACCACTGTACATACGTGTTAAAACATAATAATCATTTTATTTCGGATATCATTCTACATCCATTTAAATTGTTACGGTCGCATTTCATATTTTGTTCATCATACAGCCTGTCACTGATCACCTCCTTGCGTCGTATTCCTCAATGCTGAGGGTCGTGACCTCCCGTGTGTATCACCTTCTCTCGGATGATCGCGATTATCACGTGTCACTGATCTGCCAATTGCAAAAAAGTAAGAAAGGGGTTTGGTTGGCCGGCCTAACTTCCGCCATTTTATAGTTTTTTTCAAAGTTGCAGCCACGCATGAAACCCATTAATCGATAGCTGGTATCAATACAAACAAGTTTTGTATGATACAAAATGCAAACGTAACTCTATGCATAAATTATTGCTGGGGAAGGATTTTTTTTTTTGAGGAAAAATCACTCATAAACTCAAACTCAAACTCAAAGCATTTATTTCAATTAGACCATTACGGCACTTTTGAATGTCAAAAATACAAAAAAACAAAGCTACAGTCCCAGACACAAGACATAATAACTTGAGAAAGTACTGTAGTTGCCCATTCCCTAGCGTAGATCTCTATGGAGAAGAACGGGCAAGAAACTCCATGGACACTCTTTTAAATGAAAATATTGTTACAAAATCTTGGTTGAGATTATAGATATATGTGAGAACGATGTAGAAAGACGTGCACATTATGAGCGTCCAGCGTAAAAGATTAAATCAACAAATTAAAAATAAAGTAATTAAAATGAACCGTGGCAGCTAAGATATGACCAGTCCCAACTGACAGCGCCCGATCACGAACATGACGCGTGTATCGGCACCATTCAACTCAACCATATTGAAGGGAACTAAATGACCCGACACACCCGCCACATGACTTTCTCTCAGCCACCAAGGCATATTCAAGTCAATGAAAGATAACTAAGTAAATGCAAATGGTAGCTTTACAATACATGGTACTCACACATGTGCTATGCAATTATACAATACTAGGAGATGGAATCTATACAAAGCAAAGATAATTTTACAATCTTCTGCAGCTAGCACAATAATTTGCCCAATTACTTTTCCCCTATGGTTGTGGAGCAGGACCAGCAATGAGCCAAGCTTTTTTATCATCAATGTAATCCACCAACTTATAATATGCTTGCCTACATAGTGTGCGTTTTATTCAAGATTTAAATTTCGTCTCATTCAGTTGTAGAATGTGGGGAGTACCCCATGAAAGATGAATCTACTTTAGCAAGCCTGAAACCTGGCTGAACTAGTTGGTCCCTATTTCTAGTAGTATAGTGGTGTCTGTCACCTCTTTTACTGAATAAATGCAGATTTTTCCTAACGTACATGATATTTTCATAGATGTATTGACAAAGCAAATCTAATGCACTTTATTTTTTTCCCATTTAGTACTAAATTATTAGCGGTAAACCAGTTATGAACCTGCAGTAGGGCGTTATTTACGTCGTCAAGATTTGTGGCACGTCTGTTTATCCTAAATATTAAAGAAGTATCGTCAGCAAACAACACCAATTGCGGGTGGTTGTTAAATAAATTGGGTATGTCATTTATGTACTCTAAAAAGAGGAAGGGACCCAATATCGAACCTTGTGGTACACCCATTTTTACTTTTAAACCCATTGAATTTACACCATTTACTTGTGTGATACATACGGTAGGAATCAATGTAACGCGCTCAAAACATTGTGCTGATGGATAATTTAATCGTACAGTGGCAATGGAGGTATTTAAAGTAAAGTTTTTCAATACACTTTTGAAGAAATAAAATAAAAAACGACAAATATTTTTGTCATGAATTATTAGGAAACTATGATTTAAATTTTCTTTCTTTCCGCGCTTTGCTTTCCCCAGGTTGAAGGAGAAGCAAAGGTATAAATCCGCTAAACAGCCTAATTTGAAAAATAGAAAATTCAAATATTTTTGAGTTTAGAACACAAATAAATGATAAATGTTAATTTGTTCATAAACGTTTATTTTATTTTAATAATCATGGTTTTTGATGATATTCTATTTATAAAAAATATTTAAATATTTAATAAATATTAACGCCTTAAAGACGCGGTGACTGTTCGTTTTTTAATTTAAAAAAAAAAACAATCACCTCAGACTATAGGCATTGAACCAATTTGGACTAAGTATAGGTATAGTTATCTGTGGCAATTTTAATAGTAAATGGAAAAAAACGCACCACTGTGAAATACATTGCATGTTGTACTTAATCGTAGTTTGTTATGGACCAGTTTTCGAGGAAGTGTATTGAAAAAAATATTACAATGAGAGGGACAACAAGTGCCTTTCGGCTTCGTTAAGGGTCTTTTTAACCAACTTCCAAAAAACGAGGAGGTTATGTATTCCACCAGCATTTTCATTTATGTACTCCATTTTTCTGTGATTACTGGTGTGATTTCGTTATTCTTTTTTCATAATTAAGGTAGAAGAACCTTGCGCGGTGGATGGTGGTGAACTCGTAAACTAATGAGTTATCTTACTTTCGGAAGCCGGTGGCAATAAAGTCAATGAAACAAACAAAGTCAGTGAACGTCTTCCGAAAGCATTTTTTTGTGTTTCTTTGGAATTCAAGTTTTTTTTTGCAAAAATGTTTATAAATCGGTTCATCCGTTCGGGAGCTACGATGTCACAGACAGACACACAGACACGTCAAACTTATAACACCCCGTTGTTTTTGCGTCGGGGGTTAAAAATGAAAGGGGGCTGACACAACCATTATTTATTAAATATGAACTACCAACTGAGAAATTTGAAAAAAAAGCAGATTTTGCCTACACTTTGCCGAGGTTTACGAACATAAATGTATGGAGCAACTGATTTGTTTTCGCACACTGTAAAACACACACACAGTGTAAAATACTTATGTCTCTCATTTAATCAAATACCCTGAATACTTGATTAATTGCGTTATTAAATTCAGGAATATCGAGCGGTGTTGGAAATAAAACTAAAATTACTAGACAACCAAGAACAGTCATTCAAGATATGTCTAATAGGCGAAGGTGTTATTCCTAGAATAGAATTTGTATCACCTCCGCTGAAACAGCTACGGACTGCCGTGCTCCGGTTTGAAGTAACATGTCTGGGTTCTATCAGCAGCAAACCAATCAGTTTTAAGAATATATGTTCTGTGGACAGTGTAGTCGTACTAGATATTATACAGTCAGACAATGAAATAAGACCTATATTCTGGTTGGCGCAGGAAAAAGGAGTGGTTCAAGATAATGGTAACAGAAATACATGGAATATTAAATTTTAAACTATGCTATTTTTTTTTCAATAGCCTTGTATGTGCAAATTAATTATATGTATTAAATAACGTTTTTTTTCAGCTGAAACCAATTTAAGAATGAAAGTTACTTTGAAACCAGGTGAAATATTGACATTCAATGTTTATTACAATCCAATAAGGAAGGGCCGAACTAGATGTGAAGTGAATATCACGATTTTAAAGAACCCTTACGAATATTTTACCGTAAGTACAATAATAAGGCTAGTATTTAACTGACGTAAATCAAAAAATTCTTCCGTTTTTAAGTAAAAAGATCCTTAATGCTGATCAAAAATTACTAGTATTTAACTGTAAATCAAAATATCTTCCTTTATATATGTAAAAAAATCTGATTGCACCTCAAAATATTATAATTTTAGCAACAATTTGAGTGCGTGACGCATCGCTAATAATTAAAAACTAAATTTATATTTTTTTTCCTTCTGTTCTATTCCTAACCTTTCCCGACGTATCGTTCCTATCTTAACCCGAATTGCGATATACACACATCAAAAATGTCTAGGGATCAAGCATTTTTATGCGGATTTCTTGAGATTGAGATGTGGCTTTGTAATAAATTTATGATTTTATAAATTTATATGGATCCTTTTTGGTGCATTTCATAATTTGAATCAGGAACTCTCAATCAAATTCGAGTAAAAGATGAAAATAAGCTGTCAATATTTTCCCTATAAAAACATACAACGCATTGAAGACATTATTAGTGCTACTGTTTCCCTACTACTGATTAAAACCAACGTTATTATGGAGCGGCGACGTCATTTAAGCAGGGAAGAAATGCTCAGAGCCGTGGGAATGATAGAAGCTGGTTCCCGGCAACGTACTGTAGCTTTAGCTCTGAATACAAGTCAGAGTGTTATCAGTCGACTTTGGACACGTTACCGAAGCACTGGTACCGTGGCTGAGCGCCATGGAGGCCGGTATCGCTGCACCACACGGAGACAAGACCGATACATTCAAATCTTAACTCGAAGAGCTCCAACAATAACCGCCATGATGTTAGCCGTGAGGCTTCATCACTTTTCAGGGAACTTAATTAGCGACCAAACAGTCAGAAACCGCTTGCATGAAGTGAACCTTCATTCCCGAAGACCGCTACGGGTACCACCTATAGCAATGCACAATCGTAGGATTCGATATCAATGGGCTCTTGAACACAGAAATTGGGCAGAAGAACAATGGCGTTTCGTGTGCTTTTCTGATGAGTCTCGTTTTGGTATGAGACCGGATACAAGACGTATACGACACTGGAGAACCCCTGGACGCCAACAGCGATTAAAATCCTGCCAGGAAGTCCATCCTTATAGTGGTGGAACCATCATGGTATGGGCGGGTATTTGGATCGGCGGAAGAACTGAGTTGATTTGGATCAGAGGCAACCTCAACGCTCAAATTTATGCTGAGACGATTGTATCAGACGTCATCGTTCCTCTACAAGTGCAAATCGGTCCCTTATTTCAGTTAATGCATGATAATGCACGACCGCACACCGCAAGAGTTGTAAGACAGACTCTCGCCGCAGCTAACATCAATGTCCTGCCCTGGCCTGCTCAGTCGCCAGACTTGAACCCGATTGAGCATGCATGGGATATGCTACAGAGAAGAGCTCTGCCGAATATGGAGGGTATCCAGTCGCAAGAAGACCTTTTTTTGTTGTTGCAACGAACATGGGCGGCCATTCCACAGCGTGATTTGGATGAACTCATTTTGAGTATGCCAAACCGATGTTCTTGTGTTGTTAGTGTTCGCGGTAGAAACACGGATTATTAATTGTTTAAGTTACCCAATAAAATTTTAAAGAAAACTGTTATTTCAGTCTTTTTTTCGAACTTTAATGTTAGTGGTTCAAATGTCAAAAATCCCTTTATTAGGAAAATGGCAAATTTCTTTATTAATGCAAAGGTGACTTGGTTTATCGTTACTGTGACAAACGAAAACACTTTATTTGATGAATCCTTAAAGAAAATTTTAATTAATATCAATCAGGAGAAAAGTTATTGCAAAAATATATGTTGATCCCTAGATACTTTTGATGTGTGTAGATAGAATTACCTACCTTCTTTATTCTTTATGTTAGCCTAGTACTTTTTACCCGACTGCGCCAGAAGGAAGGTTATGTTTTTCGAGAGTATGTATGTATGTATGTATAATTGTTTGGCACGCTCTGTGGCTTGAACGGTTCGATGGATTTTAGCTTGAGAGGTGTCGTTAGATTCGTGAGGAGCTCATGGCTAATTAATAACAGCCGCTCGGGTCGACCGTTAGGTTAAGCCGTGCTGGCCTAGGTTGGTCTGTAGATGGGTGACCACCCATTACATACTGAGTTTCCTCCGTGCCTCGGAAAGCACGTTAAGCCGTTGGTCCCGGCTATCATTTGTAGATCTTTGACAGTCGTTAGGTAGTCAGAGGCCCAAAAAGTCTGACAACCAGTCTTACCAAGGGGTATCGCATTACCCGGTACTAACTGGGTTGTGGAGGTCAGATAGGCAGTCGCTCCATGTAAAATACTGGTATTCAGCTGCATCCGGTAAAACTGGAAGCCGACCGCAACATAGTTGGGAAAAGACTAGGCAGATGATGAGGTGTCGTTAGATTCGTATTTACTGTGAGAGTGCCACTAGGTATATCAAAATAAATAAAACAAAATGGCGGATTTTTCGCGCCAAATTCAAATGTTTGGCACGCTCTGCAGCCTGAACGGCTCGATAAAGGGCTCATCATGAGGATTTAAAATGGTATATCCAAGTAAGTAAAAAGTGTAAAATAAAAAAAAATATTTAAAAAAAATAAAAAACCCGACTGCGTAAAGAATAACTATTATCTTTAAATAAAAACTGAAAAGAAAAAAACAAGTTCAGGAAACAGGACATATTGACTGCAACAGTCGGGTCCCATCAAATAATCTAGACTAAAATCATTACACCCAAAATGGGTCCCGACTGTTGCAGTCAATATGTCCTGTTTCCTGAACTTGTTTTTTTTCTTTTCAGTTTTTATTTAAAGATAATCTAAAGTAACTTATCAATTTGTTAGAATAACTACAAGAATGCTCCATACCTACGAAAAAAATACATGGAAAATCTATTTATATCGCAATTCGGGTTAGGTTAGGATAGGAACGAAACGTCGACTCAGATTAGGAAAAAAGTTACTTACGTTCGGAACAATTTTCTTTTATTTTTTTTCAAATTCCTAACCTAACCTGCGATTTCGGGTCAAGTTCCGAAAAAACCGAATTGACTCGGGGGTCACAAGTCCCGAGATTTTCCCTTTGCTGGCTCTTGCATCCTATGTTGTCCTTACTTTTTTACGATAAAAACATGTTGCAAAAGCATTTTGCTAATAAATTTGCTGTGCAATCAGTATATTTGATATGAAAATAATATTTTATTGATGTAAATAAATTAACTACTTAGGTCTGACTTAGATAAGTTTTTTGATGTGCATTTAAAATTACCTAAGTCGAATATTATTAGATACGTTTCGAATAAGATATTGGTAATTTTCATGTTTTGTAGATAGTGATATCTATCGTTATTTTTTAATTCCTTTTATTTTAAGAAAGTGTTCATACTTTCATAATTATTATTGTTTTTTTAGGTATTGTGTAAAGGAGAAGCATTTATGGAAGACGTCATATTAATTAATTTAAAAATGCTATCCATGGATACGGACCTCGAAGTGTTTAGAATAGCTCAAGAAGAGTGAGATTTCTTTAAAAATGGCATTATATTTAAGGGTGTGGTACAGACCATCAAACCGAACAGCTTTCTACTTTGAACCAACATCGTAAAGTAATTGCAAAAAAACCGACCCATGTGAAACTTCAATATCTACTCGACCAAAATACATATGGGACAGCTAATTTATTTCTCGCGATACTATATTGGTCCCATACATAAACTTGTGCAGTTTAAGGAGAGCGAGAAACAGAGTGTGCTGACTACAGTGCGCGCGGAACTAGTTGGCCGCGCCTTAGGTGCGACAGTGGTAAGGGGGCGGGTTGCCTACTGCTCGCAACGCACATGAGATTAGACAGTGATGACCAATCTCGAGATATCGTGAACAATAATTGTTCAATTATTGAAAACGATAAATAAAAAACAATTGAACTTTTAGAAGTTATCGTACTGTCTAATTATATTGTAATTAATAGTAAAATAAACCAAAAACAAACTAAGTAAATGAAATTATTCTGACATATTGTAATGATATATAAAATTATTTAATTAATATATACTTATATGAAATTCCTCTGAATCACTTGATTCTGAACTCTCTGAACTTGATTCAGAATTATCTTGTAAGTTTATAATGATTTCGTCCATCATAGTATCAAATCTCATATTATCATGATTTCAGTATTCTTGTTCGTTTTTTTGTACGTGGTCATCGCATTTTTGCAGGCAGAGAATTCGGAAAATAGCCTTGTTAGTATTGTAATTTTCTCGTCCAATGTAGCATTAATGTGATCTCTGGCCAGGCAATTTTTAATATTTGTCCACACAAGCTCGATTGGGTTGAGGTCTAGATGATATGGAGGTAGTGTTAGAACAGTATGACCTGCAGCTTTCAGAAGTTCATCAATCGTGTATATTTTTTCTGATTGGGTCGTATTAATCAACCTCAAGTGTTCGGCTTTGACCATCGTGGGAGAAAATGGCACGTTATGATTTTGCAACCAGTTCTGCATATTAATTTTCAAACTGGACATAGTCGGTTTCTTCTCAACTTGCACACAATGATAGCCAGCATTATCCATAATTTATTATGACCGAGTTAGGTGGAAGTTTAGGTAATTTTTGATCAACCCAGTCTCCATGATAATCCCCCGTTTTTTAATCTGATTTAAAAATTAGCAAAGCATCGTCAACTAACCCGTTCCGGCTACTAGCGTGAACTATTATTAAACGCCTTCCTTTGCCTATATCTGTATAATTTCCAGGGTCCGACGAAGATTGCTAACATTTTTGGACATTGTGACTTTGGTTAATGTAAATTTCGTCGAAAAAGAATACATTTCGTTTGTCTTCTCTGAATTTTCTCACTCGCCATTCAACAATGTTTGGTCTTTCTATTAAAAGGGATCTCTTCGATTTACATTTTTTAAATGAATATCCCAGTTTGTGCAAAAGTTCTCTTAAAAAAGTTAATCCGCAATCGAAAATATTATCCTCTTTTAACACAGCATTTAGTTTTCGTAGACTTGGAATTTGTTTCTCTACCATATAAAACTGACTCTTGAAACTTATCACTCCTGAATCAAAATCATCAACTCGTATTTTCTTTTTTATTTCTTTTGGTCTCTGCGGAGAAATAAATTTTGCTTCCCCTGTATTTCCCAAGGAAGTTTTACTTTCAGCAATCATTCTCCTTACACTTCGTTCTGATATCCCTGTTACTTATGCTACTAATTTATGTATATTCGCATCAGTTTTATATTCTAAACTATTGACATTGGCTTTCCGTTTTTTGAAAAACGAATGCACTTTAAATATTATTTCCTTAGATTGTCTTTTTATCGGCGGACTCATCTTGCTATTGCAATCTCATGTGCGTTTTGTCTAAATTAGCCGGAACTTTCGACGCGTGTTACCGTCGCGAAGTACGGCGCCGCACTGAGTAATGACCGCTACGCGCCCCGCCTCCCACATACCTAAGGTGCGGCCAACTAGTTCCGCGCGCACTATAGTGCACCGGGCTCTGTTTCTCGCTCAGCAAATGACGGTTCTGAGCGACGGAACCGGATAGGAATATGAAAAACTGCGGACGATTCCAAGCTGCTAGATGAGGTGCAACCCTAATAGTCTGAATCACACCTTTAAAAATGACTACATCTTTCTGATACACGGTGTATTAGTGTGTTTTGTGAAGCACTTCCTATGTTCTAGTTTTAAAACTTAATTTTTTTGGGCATCCTTTTTGTAAACATTCTTGTCAAATCTTGACGATTATTAAACTGCAAACAGGTCCATGTATTCTGCGTCAGAAAAAAGTAAAAGTAAAACCTCTAGTGAAAAGAAAAAAACGAAATTAGAACCCAAGAAGTCTAAACGGACGTCCGCTAGTTCCGTTCGTGATTCCTCAAGTGCAGAAAACTCCCTCCTAAAATACGTACTAGATTTTGGTAAAGTGCTGTTTTTCTATACGTACATTGCATGTAACTAATAGAATATAATATGAATATAAATATTGATGGATGCAGAGGGAGAGGAAGACCAAAGAAATGATTGATGAGTTGTGATGGATGGAGAGGGAGAGAAACACCAAAGAAATGATTGATGAGTTGTGTGAGGAATGATATAAAATATAAAGGTGAATATAAAATATAAAAGTAATGATGCCGTGACAGTTGACAGAGGTGAATGGAAGAAAAAAAAATGTTGTTCCAAATAACATGGGAAAAGGGCAGAAAGATAATGAAGCTGTTTTTCCATACGTACGATTTGTAGTTAGTAAAATTATGACGTGCGATTGACCTTACATTTATTTAACAATTAGTATTCAAAATTTGCAATTTGGTGGTAAAAAATGCAAACACACAAATAAATAAATGATATATGATGAGCATGGACATTTGTTTCCGAGTCATGGATGTTTATATGTATAATAAGTATGTATTTACAAACAGAAAGTATCTATGTCAACTATCTGGTGTCCACGACACAAGCCTCGTTGCTTAGTGTGGCACTGGATGGCGCTGTGTGTTAATGTCCAGCGATATATATACGTATTTTTAATTCCAGGTGGTTGTGAACTAAGCTCCTTACAAAGAAGGTCACTTATAATGGTCAATAATTCTGAAAAGGTTTACAAGTTCACCTGGGCCGAAGCAGACTGTTTAGTTATAAAACCGTCCATGGGTTATATTTCTCCAGGTGAAGAGAAGGATCTAGAAATTATGTTCTTCTCTGCCCAACCTATTACGTTACATAAGGTATTTATGGTGATTTATTTTTATTTTCTAAACTTTATTTAATTACATTCATATTCCTATTACCCCAATCCGCTCAAAAACTAAAATCACTGATGTGGGTAATAAGACTGCTGGGTTATAGTGAGATTGGGTGGGCCATGACTGTAGAACAGGACCGATGGGATAGAGACGTCAGGTATTGTGTTCCAGAAAAAGGGTGTTGTCTTCGAGGGAGACTTATGGAAACGCTGGCGTGACGCCTAGAGGAGTTTTTCAGAGATTCGCCAGAGAAAAACTCATGAAAAGAAGAGTGGAAGGCTATGGGGGGGCCTTTGCCTAGCAGTAAGACATTAGAAGCTAAGAAAAAAAATGGTTGTCTGCAAAGTCGGTTTACGGACGATAATTTTACGTGATAACGTCATTTTTCATGATATTTGTGATTTTAGCTTAAAAACAAAATTTCATCCCCCTTTTCATCCCCTTATGGATTGAAATTCTAACAACACCGTTGCGTTAGCTTCCAACCATACATAGATATTAAATTTTGTGATTTTTACTTCGAAAATTAAGGAATTCCATACACAACTTCATCCCCTTTTTTAATTCTTTGAGGGTAGAATTATTAAAAATCGCTGAGACACGTATAAATTAATTTTCAATCGTCAGCCTAAACACAAGATTTAAGGGCCGGCGCCAGATGACAGACTATCCGTGACGCACTTTTTAGTCTGTGAAAATAAAACCAAAGCAATTATATGCAGTAACGCATACGACGCGAAAAAAGTCCGGCAGCCAAAAATTCCGTGTTATTCTGCGTCGTGTGCGTTGAGTCTGCGTAAAATCCGCGACGGACTTTTTGTATGTCATGCAGACATTTTGTGCGCCACAGACTCTAGCAAAAAGTCTGTCATCTGCGCAGGCCCTTAAGATCCTAACTTTAAAACTGACGGACTTTCATACAAACTTTCATCCCCTATTTAACTCCCTTAGGGCCATGTTCACCAACAGTAAAATAACCTACTGTTTCGTAATCGGCCCGCTAAACGTAAACAGTTGTTTAAACATGAGGTGGGAATTTTGGTGTTCATCACAACTTATTCTAGCTCGGTTATGTAAACGAGCTTTTTAGGAATGAAAGACCGAATGATTATAATACAGTCAAATCAGGTGGGTAACTTAACACGTAAAAACCGTACAAATTTGAAACATCTTAAAATGGTTGCGTTATACCCATAGATAATACACCATTTAATAAAGCTTCCTCTACACGTCGGCAGATGCATCTGCACTACGTCGTCTTCGGATGCGTCCGCCGACGTAGAAGGGGTAATTTGTATATCGGTTGTTGGTATTTAACGTCCGCAGACGCGTCCGCCTCGAATCCGATTGTTGTCGGTTTTTTGGCACAGATCAAAGGTTTTCGGTCGCATCTGCAGACGTGTAGAGGAGGCTTAATACAAGATTATCCCTGAGATGACAGTTCTCTAACCATCAAATTATCTGTTGTATATGTTTCGTTTAGTTTCGTTTGTAATAGTTCTTTAATCAAATACAATGGATAAGAAGCGCAATGCTAATTTTACGCATGACAAGTGTGAAGTAGTGTCGTCTGGTGGAATACAAACGAGGAGTTCGCAAGTCTTTCAACGGTTTCAAACTGGGCCAAAACGTCATCCTCTTCCAAAATATAATTCAAAGCAGACTGCATGTTGAATTCTCACAATAATATCCAGATATTATTGTGAGAATTTATGTAACCTTAAAATTTGTTATATTTGCAGTAACAAACGTCAAAATACACCGATTAACTACTAACCGGGACTTTAAACAGTTGATTAGCGTGTTTAATCGGTTGATTTGCTTTGGTGAACATGAAAATGTGTTTTAAACAGCTGTTTATAGATAATCAGACTGTTATCTTTTCGGTGAACTTAGCCCTTAGGGGTTGAATTTCGAAAAAACCTTCCTTATTCCTTGTCTACATTATAAAGGGAACCACTGTGCTTATTTTCAGTTTTCTAGGTCCAAGGGTTTGCGCTGGGCGTTGATTGCAGGATTCGTGACACTTTTTCGTACGTGCAGCCGGTGTTCATCGATTTATAAGACATTTTCAAATCAAAACAAAACGTTATTGCTGACGATTTTAATTAATTTGTTGCAGGAGTTCTTATCTTGTGCGTTAATGGCAATTAGTGACGATGCCCTCACAATGGATGTAAAAGGAACCACTTGGGATAAACGTCAAACAGTTACCCTTTTTGATCATTATACGTATGTTCATTATAATTATATGAATCAGATATTAATAGCATACCTACATCAAATCTGTGTCGTTGTTATCTAACTCATCTCCTTTGTTCCCCAAGTTACAGTTACAGTTGTTACCCATATTTTTCTTTTTTGAGCCTAATACTTGTTAGGCTCAAAAAACAAAAAACCAACCACATTGCGTTGTGGCATAAATTTCAAAACGACCACTTAGCGAAATTCGCGTCGTGGCTCTTTTAAAAAGTCCTGAGCATTTTCCAAAGAGCCACAAATTTTCACATCTGCTATCATGGATTACCATGATAGCAGATGTAAAAATGTTCATATTTTCGTCATGGGAGGAGTCGTTTTCGGGGGCGCTGATGACGATATCGAGGTCGTAATGAAAATCCATGATGGCGGATGTGAAAATTCTCATTCGCTTTGTGGTCGTTTTGTGTTTGCCACAACGCGTTGTGGTCGGTTTTCATTTTTGTATTTTGTCTACTCGTAGTTACAAAATAAGGGCCACTCGGTTTGAAACAGATGAAGCCGAGCTTGTTTATATGGATGGGTGACCACTTATTACATACCGAGTTTCTTCCGTGCCTCAAAAACCATGTTAAACCGTTGGTCCCGGCTGTCATTTGAAATCTTTGACAGCCGTTACAGGTAGTCAGTTGTACAAAAGTCAGACAACCAGTATTACCCAGGGGTATCATTCTTTTTTGGGAGAAGGCTAGGCAGATGAGTCTGAGTTTGTCTACAAGAACGGGTTAAACTTTTAAAGCACTTATGTTAGTCTGTATGTTACAGACTAGATTCTTTATTAAAATGTTTTCAGGGATTTGAGTCTTAATCAAAGATGCCAAACTCTTATTGATGACCAAACCATTACACCGGCAGAGACTTTCCTTAGAAAAATAAACATGATTATAGTTTATTCAGCACAAACTGAATATACAAGATACGTTTGTAAGTTGCCAGAGAATAAACATTTACGTGACACGTTTATTTATCAGGTAAAATATTCGTCTTTTTAACAAGTACAACTTTTATTTTAATTAAATGTTCTAATCCCAACGATTTTCATTTCAATATTCAGACAAGAAATTTCGACTTCACCGTGGAAAATAGTGGTCGTGTTCCGATGAAAATAACTTGGAGTTTTCAAATTGACGATGAATTTCCAGCCAGAATAGACAAACACGAATTTAAAGATTTACAGGTTTATTTGTATTCTTTATACGCCGCGTATTATGTATTTTAGTGAAACGGTATTATATAAAACTAAACTAAACTTTTTCTTACGACATAAGACCTTCAACAAAACCTCGTTATTACGAGGCAAAATAAGCTACAAGGATCAACGAGCTACGAGCGCCCGGTGTTAATACATTATATCAATAGCATTTTAGTTAATTTGTATGTAACAAGCACAATCAGTTATCAGTCCAATCAAATACAATCCATAAATATGAATAAATTTTTGAATTTATAAAATATTAAATATGAAACGAGTATGCTTAATTTAAAAAAAAGAACAGCTTCCTTTGCCGTCATACATCCACCAGTTGGGGAGCATCACTGCGAGTTCTTGGTACTACTGGCCTGTCTTTCCGAAAAGGAACCCACCCTTGTTTCTTCTTCTTTGCGTGTCGATGGATTCCAATAATATTCTACCAATATTTAGCCACCTACACAGCTCTTTCATTGATTTCCTTTAAATCTTGGAAGGTGCGGGGTCTGTGTAGGATGGGCAAAAACGATGGCAACCCATGCCTAAGAAGTCGACATAGCGCTTAATGAAACCTTTTTTTTCGGATGGGAAATCATCAAATGACTCCTCCCGCTCTGGGCGGACCCCGGAGCGCTTATTGAAACCTGCCGCATCGTAATGGGGTGCTTAAAAGCAACCCCTCTTATGATAATGTACCTATTAGGTATAGCTCCAACAGTCGTGTGCTGAAAAATAACAACCCGTACGTACTGAGAAGGGTTAACAGAGACAGTCTTCACCCGCCGTATGAGCACCGACACCCTCGATCCCGCTTCAACAATCGTAAATGTTTTCTCAGACATACCATCTCTACAGAAGACAATGTGGCAGGTAAAATGTGCACACTAAGGAGTCAAAAGTACACCCCCCCTTTCACACTTCATCACACCAGCCGAAAAACTACCCCCTGGTCACGAACTGCAGTGTCCAATATGGGAATCTTTTGGGGTATTATCGACCCATCTTGAACACATTGCGAGTGTGGTGCCGCAACTCAACACAGGACACCCCACAACTTCTCTTTTGCCTGTCATGCACAACTAAATGCATCCTCCGGACTTGAATGAGGCAAAGATCAGTCAGTCATTGATTCGCGAAGTAGAAGATCAATACAAACATTTTTATGTAAAATGTTGCCAAGACGAGACCATAGGACTCGCACTGTCAGAAAGTTATCAGATCTCATGTAGAGCCAAGCTTTTAACTCTACGTGCCCTAATCCCCTAACTCTACAAGTACTAACTTCACAAACTCTACACCTTATAGTCAAAATATGTAGCGTGGCCGTTTCGGTACATTCACATGGGCGTAAGGTGACAAATTTATTCATTTTTCTGTTATACAATTAAAAACTAAACTAACTAACTTAAGGGGCCGGCGTAGCATGTGTAGTTCATACAAACGCAATACCAAAATAATTTGTAAATCAAACATATTCTTAAGGTAGTGTGTATTTATTTCATTTGGATTACAAAATATTTATGTTCCCAAATATATATTTTGAAAGGACATAAAGGATATAACTAGACGAGATATTTCAAATTTCTATAGAAAATTTATTTTTCTCATAACTCTTGTTTAAATCAGTGTCCATTCAAAATGTATATGTCGCGTCATGGGTGGCCGAGATGCGAAGCATCGGGTCTTTTCACGATCCGACATAGTTTCAAATAGATGTGACCACTCGAACGAAAGATAATTTAAATTAAATAAGTTTATTGAAACTAACGGTTTTACATTACAAGAAACAAACACGTGCGTTGGTACTGGCCGTCTGCCAAGGCTGTCGGAGCTCGACTGACGCAACACTCCGTCCCTTCATCCCCAGCCATCGTTGCATCCCCTCTACCGACGATCGTCCAAGCGGTAGGGCGCGTTCCCGGTAACGATATTATTAGTTCACAAAACTAATTTTTGATGGCGCTGATTGTTGCACTACGGCGCCATCAATCCAGGACATATATAATATTTGGGAACCTAGATATTCTGTATTCCAAAAATAAAGGAAGGAATAAAGACACTACCATAAGAATATGTTTGATTTACAAATTATTTTGTTATTACGTTTGAGTATGAACTTCGCATCCATCGCCGGCATCTCAGACTAAAAACTTAAAAATGGCGTCAAAAACCTCTTCCTCAACGCTGTCAACTGGTAATGTCCTCTGGAGACTGGCGGCGTTACCACGCTGTATGGCAACGCTAAGCCTTTGGCCAAGATAAAAGCCAGCCCTAGGGTCACAGGAAGTGTCAACTAAGCGTTTTGAAATTTCCTTAAAAGGCTAGGAGCACTCGGATCGCACGGTTCCAAAGGCTTAACCCCAAACAGCTCGAAACTATAGTTACCAATAAGGTTTACGCCGCTTGAGGTGCTCCGCAGCCGCAGCCGCAGCCCCTGCACAGCACGATGAACTAGTAAGATGAGAAGGCGCAATAGTATCGACACATGTAGCATCCCACACTAAAGGCCTACCCATCTTCCATGGAAACAAAGACATGCCGTCCGGTCTCTTGCCATTGTCGCGTCGCGTGCCAAGCCATTGGGTTCTAATAAAGCTGGAACATCCTTACTTAATTTTTTTGTTTTTTTTTTTTTGCATGTTTGATATTGAATTATATATTATTATCCTACTATTGCCCCCAGTTGATAGATACGCGCAGCGCAACGCCTCTGGTATGACGTTACTACGCGACCCCCGCCACAGTCGCATACATGCCTGCAGTGGCATAGCCATTTGTGATTTGCGTAGCTCATACTTCTCATTTTTACAAATGTTTTCGTCGTGAAATTTTCAGGAAAAGCCAGAAGACCTGTCTCTTGACCTGGACCCCAATAATGCGAACATAGGTTCAATAACAAATGGAAATGACCCCATGCCTGAACTTCCGGTTGGAAAAGGTAAATGTAGTGGAAAAAAATCATAAACTCATAAGTTGTCATAAACTCATATTTCGAGGGCTCTTGGGTATCTTGACAATGTCACCCACTATTATATTAACTTATCATTTTGTATGTGCATGGATAAGTGATGTAACGAATATTTGCATTGGTGTTCGCGAAATATTCTCGAATACTAATTCGACTGCGAGTTTTTATACAGACAACAACGTAGAGCATCTCATGCATCATTTCAGATTATTTGAATAGGGCAGGATGTTAGCGGGGGGCTCCCCGCGCACACGATAATTTTTTTCTTTTTGCATTGTATTTTATAGTCTTACACAGCCTTAAATAAACCAAAGTTCTCATTATCAGATCCCAGCCATGTGACACTGTTTAGTAACAGTCAAGGCAGAGAAAGCGTAGACACGTGGTTCGAGGTCGACCTGCCCTTCTCAATAGAACCTGTCAAACACTGCTTGTACCCTGGCGAGAGCACAGTTTTCAGAGTCAAATTTGCTCCTCTCGACGCATTTGATTATAAAGTGAGGCTGAAAAGTTCTATAGGTAACTGTGAATTTTCAGTGATAATTCGTTTTGTAATAGTAATAGCATTAAGTAAGTACAGAATGATCATCATTCATTCGCCCTTAGCCCAAAATTTGGGGTCAGCGCTGCAGGTCTTTTTCTTTCGTACTACTCTATTAGTGGTTATCTCATGAGTCACCTTGTTTTAGCTATACCTTACTTATGTCACCTATCACGTAGTTTATCCATCGTTTCTTTGATATTCCCCTGATGTCACTTTTCATACTTTTATTCGCAGATAATCTAGATCCTTACGATCAGAACATATCGTGCAAACTGACGGCGCGCTCAGTGATACCGTACGTCCACTTGGACATCGAGGAAAGTACTTACTTGACATCAGGCAGGAGAAAGATCACTGGAGTAGCTTTACCTCCACACTTAACAGTATTGGAATTCAATGTTTTGGGATCTGGATGCTACAAAAAGTTTGTATTGCTATTCTTATATCTTCATATTTCAAAAAATAACACCACTAAGGTGCAGTCGACCGCACCCATGGTAACGACATCTTTATGTCGTACGTAACAGTAAGGACGGTTTACAGTAGTATTGTTACCCGTAAGAATACGTGCGGTAAACCTTAATATACTAATTATTGCGCTGCGCACACAACAAACACGGTTTCAAAGCAATATATTTATGTACGATTACAATAATATTACCTGAAAAATCATTTCAGAACATTCAATGTGATAAATCCAACTAGCGAAGCATACGAATTTATATTTGAAATGATTTTGTCTAATAAACCGGAGCTCATCCCAGTTCATTGCAACAAGCTGAAAGGATATGTGGAAGGAGGCACGTCTACCGAAATTACCTTCACGTTCTCTCCTACTGCCCCTGGGGTAGGTAAACAGTTTAGTTGTTTTTTAGGCTGACTGTCCACTGAAGCGGAGCGAGGCTGCGGAGCGGAGAAACTGAGAAATATTAACCAATAGCGGAGATACTGGAGCGGAGCTGAGATTTTATGCGATCGTATTGGTTAATATATTTCTCCGTTTCTCCGCTCCGCAGCCTCGGGCCTCGCTCCGCTTCAATGGACAGGCAGCCTTAAATGATTGTTATTGAGAGTGGCAGCATGTCGGTGACTTGCGTTACCCGGCGACACTCAAACTGAATAGTCAGCCCCAAAAAGATATAAACACGGACTAGGAACCATTTCATTGTCTACATCCATTATTCCATAAATGTGTCTACAATGTAAACATACAAAACAATTCATGTCACCAAAACCTCTTACACAAGTCGGATACATAGATAATAATACCAACACTCTATGTCCAAAACAGGGTTTACTACGTAATAGTAATAATAATAAGTAGTGTAGTGTTTTTTTTTTGTATCGTTTTATTTTAAGAAATACTTAAAAATGTTAATAAATAAGGATGTAAATGAATAAACGGAAAATAATTTTATTATCAGAAAGACACATTTAAAAGTTTTACAAAAACAATTTAAAAATAAAAATGATAATTTCCAACAAAAGTGAATCGGTGGTGCCTGTACTAATGATTAAAATGTATCACAGACACCAGAAATTCTCTAAATAAAAAAAAAAAAAAAAATCGTAAATCTCTTATATATGGAAACAACAATCATTTAAAACGAAGTAAACACATCTAAAAGGCTGTAAGAAATAATATTTTAATTGAAAATGCGGTGTCATATACTATCTATTTACTCTTATTTACGCGTCAGACTTATCTTAGGGTAGTCACTCACTGCATGGATGCATTACCGTGTTACAGTTTCAGATTCGACGCGAGCGAGCGAGCTTTACGTCAGTGAACATATTGTATTGCTAACATTATTTCCAACCATGGAGCTGGCGCGGTATTGTATCGCAATGTTAAAAGTAAATTTCTTTCATTGTTCATAACACGCGAATGCTCCCAGTGAGTGACCAGTGTGACCACCTTTAAAGGGCTAAGCAAGATTGTTATACAGGGTGTCCGGTAATTAATGAATAACCTTGAAATGGCTTATAGTAGATCTTACGGCCATTTAAAAAAAAATACGGAAAAAGAATCTATCATAAGTAGTACCTGTAAGCAAGTTCAATTATTTTGGAAAATTAGTACCCATGAATTAATTTTTAAACATTGTTTAAACATCTTGGGTAAAAAAAAAATGTATAATTATGCGTACATGAGTGACCATTAATTTTAAAATAATGACTCAAACTCAAACTCAAAGCATTTATTTCAATTAGACCATTACGGCACTTTTGAATGTCAAAAATACAAAAAAGAAAATCAAAGCTACAGTCCCAGTCACAAGGCATAATAACTTGAGAAAGTACTGTAGTTGCCGGTTTCAAGTCGGTCAATGTCGGTTTCAAGTAGATTTGATAATGGTACATTTCATAATTATTGTTTCTGCAGGCAAATAGTGAATTATTATTGCTATTAATGGAGATAAGGACAAAAATTACTGAAGCAAAAAAATGCAATTCCCATCCATTCCATGCATTCCCATTCTTATGCAGGCTCTATATCTGCGGATGAAATTGTTTTTTAAAATAGATTTTTTTTCGTATTTTTTTTTTCTGAATGGCCATGGGTTCTGCTATGGGCCATTTCAAGGTTATCCATTCGTTGCAAGTTCAATAAAAAACAAATGACACGTCATGCATGAAATGAAAAGGACAGAAAGAAAATTCTTGTGCTTCTATCAAACGAAGTTCGAGACATGTCATTGTCAATCGTTGCAAGTCGTATGACATTGTCAGTCTGTGTACCTTGTTTTGGCCATAGGTTGTGTTTGTATTATTACCTATGTATCCGGCCTAAGTTTTGGTTTTGGTGAAATGAATTGTTTACTATGTTTTGTAGCTTTACATTCTAGATACATTTATGAAATAATGGTTGTAGACAAATGGTGCCTAGTCCGTGTTTACATCTTTTTGGGGTAGTCTACAGTGAAAAAAGTCTCGTGCCGCCGACAAAGCTTTTAGAATTGCAATGATTTGTAGCTGTCAGCTAGCACCCCGATATCAAAGTCGCCGACGCAAGTGGGCGGGACGGCGCGGCGGCTTTGGTTTGTAGAGTCCATAAGCTAAATCTATTTTATCATTATTTATTTACCTATAGGATTACGAGTCGCAGTGGAGGTTCGAAATACCAGTTCATAACCTACACATGTACATATTAGTTGTTGGTTTGGTAAGAGAGCCCGAAGTTATATTCGTTCCAACTATTCTTATCATAAGGAACTCCCTAGTTGGCTTCACGACCACCAACACCGTTATGTTGAAGAACAATGAGACCGAAGAACTCCAGTTTGAATTTAAGGGCAACTCGTTGTGTAATGAATCTGGAAAAACGCCGGTTATTTGCCAACCTGATCACGGAACACTGAAACCTAGATCTGACACACCAATTAAGTAAATAATGTTACTAATTGTAGATGTTTTATGGTTTCATTCCTTAAATTGATTTTACTATAAAATGTTCTTTTTCTAGAATAATATACACTCCAATCCAGGATGGCCCATTGTCGTTTAAGATATTCTGTAATATAACATATCTAACCAAGTTTTTGACGCTGTGCGTCAACGCGCTTAGCTTCTCCATCAAGCCTACAGTGACATATTATTTAATTGGCCACAAACATTTACTTAACAGTGAAGCGATTACCAATATATATTTGGATCAGGTTTGTTTCCAACATCATCATTAACTGCCTAGCTTATTCGCAATTATGTTGGGGTTGGCTTCCAGTCTTACCGAATGCAGCTGAATAGTTTGTTTCCTACAGTTTTAGACAAAACAGATAAGATTAAATTACTTCATATATCTACTAGCAATTTGCAGTAACTTAGTCCAAATAGAATTTCCGTAGGTGCTTTGAAAACTCCGGCCTTATTCCTAGTCTACATTACAAAACTCCGGCCCCATTCCTAGTCTACATTACAAAACTCCGGCCTTATTCCTTGTCTACATAACAAAACTCCGGCCTTATTCCTAGTCTACATTACAAAACTCCGGCCCCATTCCTAGTCTACATTACAAAACTCCGGCCTTATTCCTTGTCTACATAACAAAACTCCGGCCTTATTCCTAGTCTACATTACAAAACTCCGGCCCCATTCCTAGTCTACATTACAAAACTCCGGCCTTATTCCTTGTCTACATAACAAAACTCCGGCCTTATTCCTAGTCTACATTACAGAGTTGGTCTGCAAGATCTATGTCCAAAGGTCTGTAGGTTGGTTATTTATTTATTGTTGTAATAAAAGTTAGGTTGGTTGATATGAAAGTCTGACAACCAGTCTTACCAAGGGGAATCGTATTACCTAGTACCTGCTAACTCGGTTGTGGAGGTCAGATAGGCATCCGGTAAGACTGGAAGCCAACCCCAACATAGGCCGATGATGCCGATGATGTTAATTTAAAAGTTAAGTGGTATTATGTTGCCTGAGTATAACCGGTCAAGCCTCACGGTTGTCACAATTTATATACAAGTCTTGATGTAATTTTATCAGACAAAATGTTCTAAGTTTGCTAAACATATTTTTCAGTTAAAAGATAAGTGAATGTCGGTATCCCACCAGCTAAACTGAGTGCGCGAACAAATGTTCGCAGTTGCTGTAAACACGCTCACATTTTGTACATGTTCACTTGAGAGACTACACCAAAAGAAACATTACGCGGCACACTGTGCGGCACTGTGCCGCACACCGATGGAATCGCACCATTACGTCACATTATCATCTAAAATACTAGATTCAAGTGTTTAATTCAAAAAAAAATCTGGTCTTTGCTGTTGTTTTTATGGACTAAACTATGTATATATTGCAAGTGATTTCCTAACATTTTTTTTTTGTCTATTTGTTAAACAGTAATAATGGCAAAAGTAAGTTTAAGTTTTTAATCTTCTATGGATTTACATATTAACGGAATGTATGTATGTGTACAAAACATTATTTGAATGTAATTTTTTTTCGAGACGAACCTTAACGGCTCTGTCTAAGAAAATTGACAGCCCATCGAAATATTCGCGCCCGTTTTACAATGTTTTTTTGACTAATGGGCGTAATTTTATTTGGTTAATATTAATGTTGGTTGTATCTTAGCTGTAACTACGTATTATTTCGCACCCAACGCACATATCCAAGTTCTGTTTCAGCACTCCTTCTGAGGCAACAGAGGCTATATTCGAAAATCTATCTAGACAAAAATAACCTTAAATCGTTGTCTTTAAAATTGGCTCATTATTTTTGGAACAAAAAACTGACTTTATTTACAATAATATCGTCAATTTTCTCATTTTTACTCTCATAAATAAATAAAAATATATAGTTACGGTCAATAGGTTTGTGTTATTATTCGATTTTATTGAAGAGGCAATGTCGGACGACACAAGAAAAAAAAATACAATAAAACCTAACGTAAACTGAAAGTTATTATATTATACCAAAAGACCCATTGCATTACAGTTTACATACGGATAAATCTTCCATATTTCTTCAGTGGCTGCCTTGCAGACTAGTTAAATAAACGGCTGAATGTCGTTTTTTTTTTCAGATATCTCCCTCGCACCGTCATGCTATCGCGCTCATGTTAAATCATGCAGGTTGCTCTACTTAATAATTTTAACCGACTGAAAAGAAAAGATGGGCTACGTTTTTATTTATCATTTTTAATTATTTTACACATCGAACGCGAATGACACGACATGGACACTAGCGCGAACGGATACTTGCGGGAAATAAGATTTCTTATTTTTCGTGATGCGGAAAACGTGGGCGCTCTGTACGAATATGCGGTCGAAATCAAACTCAATGATGGCGCCATGGCGGCTACGAAAAGTAGCCAATTTTGGCGCTCTAAACGAATATGGAGTCAGCCATGAAAATGGCACCCATTATTAACTCATCATTTTGTATGTGCATGGATAAGTGATGTAAGAAATATTCGCATTGGCATTCGCGAATATTCGCATATTTCTTGACTTTTGCGTTTGTAAAATATATGCAAATATTTCGCTTAAACAGTCGGAAAAAGTAAGTACTAGTCGGTTTTTACAAATACAAAATACAAAAATCTTTATTTCTTAACCAAAAACTTTTAAGGTTTTTGTTAACGATATTTCGGTAGCGCCGAACTACTGACTCTGTACTAGTCTATCGATAGGACACGATGGAAGGCAAAACCAAACAACAATCAACAAACAACCATCGTGTTTCTTTGGATCAGCTCAACAATTCTCAAATAGGTACGACAATTCTGAATACGCAAGACTAGTTACTTAGAAGTCAAATTATAGGCAGAGAAACATATATGGTACATTGGTAATTTGGTACCAGCCCGCGTAGCATGACCACCGTAGAGACGAAAGAGAATCGACAAATCCTATGTTTATCTGTCATTGAATCGACAAAATGAGGTACCAATTTACCATGTATCTCTACTAAAAAAAAAATGCGAAATATTCGCGAATGCTACTGCGAATGCGAACAACGGCGGACAACGACGTAGAGCATCTTAAGCATCAAATCAGATTATTTGAGTACGATAGGGCGGTGATAAAGAGCAGCCTCCCGCGCACTAGATTTGTTTTTGTTTTTGCAGTGTATTTTCTCGTTTAACACACCCGAACTTTAGCCTTAACCGCAGAAGAAAATATGAAAATTGTGCTTGAACACGAACACCTATTAATTATTTATCTAGGAAAATTGTTTAAAATCGAATTGATAGGGGGCGGGTACCTTCGACGATTAAAAACTGGTTATCAAATAAAAAAAATGCTGGGAAATCCCTTACAGTCCCTAATAGTTGAATTAGTCCATAACACGATCATAGGTTAAAAATTTGAATCTATGATTTCAGATGATGATAATGCTTCTGAAGTGAATAATTTGAACTAACTTTTGGGGGCATTGTATTTATTAATGAAAATCTTTATGGCAATAATTAATCAACTACCTATACATATAATTCCATGTATTTTAGACTGCGTCAACGTATGAAAGAACAGTACCGTTTACTATTAAGAACGATGGTTCTGCAACGTTTTTCTTCGACTGGAGTTACAACTGCTCGTACGTGAAGAAGTATATGCAGCTGAGAGTGGAGCCAAAGAGCGGGCACGTCACGCCCGCCAATGAGGTGGAATGTACTTTGTATTTCACGGTCAAGCAAGTGCCGGTTCAAGCTTTCCCTGTCACTTTGTCTGTACGTAGAAACTTTTTGAAGTGGAAACTTCTTTAGACACGTTGAGCACTTTTTGGATGAAGGAAACTCAAAAACTCATCGTCACTTGACGTAACGTGCGGTCACGCTTCGTGGCACTCGTAGGCGATCATACAGACACTTCAATTTCATTTATTTGTATAGATATATTCTTTTGGTATTCAGACATGTAAAATTTTTTGCCATTTGGCAATAGAACCCTAAAAACATTATTTTTAAGCATTATCATGTAGGTACTTAGTGTGGTCAAAATGGCTGGTGGCTAATTTCCTTGTTTAGATTTCAGATGGACCGGAATACAGTATTTTCATACATTCAGAAATTGAAAAGCCTTTATACCATTTTTCGTTCAAGGAGTTTAATTTTTCAAGGTGCTTTATCAATGCGCCAGATCCTACCTACAAGCAAAAACTAGCATTTACTAACGATGATAAAGTGCCTATTATGTAAGGAATTCTTTCTATTTTACTTTCATTGGACTAATTTTCCTTATCCGTTTGGTTGATAACTCGCTGCTGTAAATAATAACATCAGCGTATTTTATTTATTTACAGAATTGATCTAAACTTCCCAAGTATACCGGAATTGTTCGTAGATTACACAAAGGTATCGAGCATCAAACCTGGAAAGCGTCTGAAAATAGCGATCTACTTCAGACCGAAGCAAGTTAAAACTTATGAATTCACCTTACAGTTTTGGGTAAACTCGCTCTGCGAAGAAAATGTTACTATTAAAGGAGAAGGTTCGATTTAATCACAATAAAGACTTTGAAGTACCATTTATCGGCAAAACACCATAACTGACAATGATTTTCGATTATTTTCCAGGAGTTCCTCTCTTATTTGATCTTTACGAAGGTTGCCAAAAGAGTTTTGACTTAGGTCACGTAAAAGTGGGTGAAAAGTTTATTCGCACTATAGAAGTGATGAATCATAGTAAAATACCAATAGAAGCCACATACATATTTAGAGAAATGTACCCGATTGTGGAAGATACGACCAAGTCTGACGCTACCAGTGTTTGTCTCAATCCTGTGACGGCTGCGAGCGATGGTGGGCCGTCGAGGTAAAACGCCCCGAGATTTTTATGAGTAAAAAAGTACTTAGCTACTTCTAATTTGAGGTTAAAATGATTGACTTTTCAGTATAGGTACATAAACCTATAAGACGCTTAGATGGGTAATTTAGTGCTGTATGTATTTAATATACCTTTTTGATATAAATTTGCAGAGTACAAATGTTGCAAACATATAAAAATGATAAAATTCGTAACCAAATCGCCATGGACATACAAAACGCGTTGTCCTCTTTGAAAGTAATACCAACTACAAGCAGGATAGGGCCGTACGGTAAAGTACCTGTGAAGATACAATTCAAGCCGGTTGGCTTGATAAGCGTGCTCAACGTTCAGGTATAATCGACTTTTTGATGTTTTTCTACATACCTAATATTGTAACTTTGAATCGGTACCTACCTACTTGTTTCCAAATGAATCAAAGTTGGCTTTTATTGTAAATTATTGATTTTTCAAATTAGGATCCGAAGAATAAGTACCTATATTGTTAGATGTTTTTATCACAATGCCTACTGCGAGTTTTGTTTTGTTGACTTTTATAATAAGTTATTTTAAACTTCCGAGTTGCGATCGATGAGAAGGAAAACAGTGCTTCGACGATACGCTGTAAGAGTTTGTACTTTCCAACTAAAACTTGGTTTATTTGTACTTAGTCACAGGACTTAGTTAGAACAAGATTGATGCTATGGAAATTATCAGGGTGCGCTTAGTTGTATTGACCTATCCGACAGCAATCGAATGACACAATTTGGCTGATGTAAAATTATTAATTAATTGCAAATAAATGTCGTTTGATTTTAGTTAAATATGAAAGTGTTAAGCTTTGAGCGGCCTCTGGTTAGTCTGAGTGGTTGTGCTACGGGCATGAGTCTCGTCTTCAGTCAGAACTCGCTTCAATTTGGCCGTGTGCGCAAACGTGGATGCAAAAATCTCAAAGTAATGCTACTAAATAAGGGCGACTTTGGGACTAGGTAAACAATATTTCATATCATAATAATTATGTAGCTAGAGACCATGGATAGTGATAGACCAGTATTAGACTGCCTATTTGCTGTCCTTCAAATAAGTATAATAAAAGAGTAGGGATTTGATTAGCATTTCACTGACACTTTTTTTTTACATCACAAGTTTCAAAACTATGCTCTGTGCATTCCAACACGCAGAGTACATGCGCAAAGAGTAGAAGTACTTATACCAAACGGGTGCTGCGTGTTGTTTTTATTTTACAATATTACTCGTATCCATGAGAAAAACGTGACACTTTATAGGTCTAGGCGGTCTAGGTAGGCTCTATAGGTCTTATGCGTGGCCGCTGCTTTGAAAAAAAAACAAAATGGCGAAAGTTAATCCGGCCAAAAAATTCAAAACCTTTTGATGTGTAGTGTATGTGTGAGACTAAAAATTAGCCTAATATCTATTCTCAGACCTACCAAAAACAGGTACACAAAAAAAAAAACCTTAAAAATCGGTCAAGCCGTTTCGAAGGAGTTCGATAACAAACACTGTGACACGAGATTTTTATAATATACTAGCGGACCTCACGCGGTTTTACCCGCGTAGTTCCCGTTCCCGTGGGAGTACGGGGATAATATATAGCCTATGTTACTCGCTGATAATGCAGCTATCCATTGCTGAAAGAGTTTTTCAAATAGATCCAGCAGTTTTTAAGTTTATTCGTTACATACAAAAATTCAAATCTTTCCTCTTCGTAATACTACTACTTACTAGCGGACGTCACGCAGTAATAGTAGTAGTAGTAGTAGTACGTAGTTTTTTTAATTTTTCCTCGTAGTTCCCGTTCCCATGGGAGTACGAGGATAAAATTTAGCCTTTTTTACTCAGTAAAGACGTGGCTTTCTAATGGTGAAAGAATTTAAAATCGGTCTAGTAGTTTTAGAGTTAAATCGTAACAATAACACAAACAAACAAAAAATCAAATCTTTCCTCTATTAAATATTAGTTTATATAGTATTATAAGTAGATTAGTATAGATTAGATTAGATAAAGCTAAGTCGCGCGACTGCTGAGTATGAGGTCCCGGGTTAGATTCCCGGGTCGGGGAATGTGTTATTGAACTTTCTCATCAGGAATTTCTCAACATCATCCCCAGAGTTCAGATTTGTGACCGGTTGAAGACATATACTCACCCTCTATTTAGATATATTATACCTACTATTTGGTACACCTCTACCTTGCCCTTCAAGGATTACTGGTGTGGTGGTATGAATAAAGCTAATGTCACTTGAAAAGTTTAGGAGAAAGTTATTGAAAGGAGACTGAGAGAAGAGAGCGAATTTTCTCAAAACCAATTCGGTTTTATGCTTGGTCGGGGAACGATGGATGACATACATTTTGTGCGAGACAACTGTGCGAGAAATACAAAGATTTTCACATGGTGCGTCGACCTCGAAAAGTCATACGACCATACCCCGTGAGGTTTTGTATTAAGGAGAATGGCGTGCGTGGAAAGTATGTGCAGTTGATCCGAGCGATGTACAGTCGATGCAGTACCCAGTCCGGTCTACAGCTGCAGGCACTTTTTGTCAATGTTCCACATCTGACTGCGAATATGAACAATCAGCACATCACATTTTATGGGAGTGCAGTCTTTGGCAGAATGAACGCAACATTATGTTGGATAGTGTACAGGTTACATCCGGAGTTATTTACTATACAGACCTTGTGGAAACTAGAACAAATTTCCGTGCGTTCAAGCGTTTTTGCCATACCTATTATTGGAATCAAATATTGCTCACAACTCACAACTTAGGACCCATTAATGTTAATATTTATCCGTGGTGCTAGGCAACTGGGCCTATCCCAGTTGTAAACGTCCCTTTGTGCCTATTGGCCTTGTTTTGTTCTGTCTCCTGCTGAAATGAGGGAAGTGGAAATTACGGTTTTTTCCTACTCCTCCACTATACTTTTCTGATTAATTGTGTTGCGGGATCCAAGAAAGTTAAATTCATTCTCTGGGACTACGTCGAGCTTCATTGTCTCGGCGCTTTTCTGGTGGTTGCCACTGTTGATTCTGGCTTTCAGGAGTTAGTGGTTTGGGTACAGAGTGGCGGGCTTGTACCACTTAAAAAAAAAAAAAAGCTGCAGGCACTACCGGCTTCAATGTGGCAGTCGACTTGCACCAAAGGTCGGCTCTCAGCCTTTAACTCATCCTGGTAATAATGTACGCTCTCACGTCGGACATCCAGGTAGAGGCTCCTGCCCGCGTAGCATGACCACCGAAGACACGAAAGAGAATCGACAAATCTTTTGTTCATCTGTCATTGAATCACTACACACCACGATATAAAAATAGACTAAACCAACCAGGTTCTAAGCTAAAAATACACTCCACAAGCACTTTAGTAATGTCAGTTAAAATATATAATAAACTACCTGATGAAATTAAAAATGAAACAAAAATTTAATATCTTTATAAATAAATTAAAACAATTTCTAATCTGTAAATGTTATTATAATACCTATACATGAATATTTAAATGATAAATTTAATAAATAAACAATAATACAAAAAAACGCAATAATAATTTATTTATAATTACCAATGATAATAATAATATATGTATAATTTAAATAAATATTAATGTATAAATCCAATATATGAGTAGTAAAAATATGTACACAATTAGTTATCAGACTACCTACACAAAACGAAAGAGTAGATTAATATTAAAATTGTTAACAAATATCTATAATAGCCCTCCTCCAAATTTTTATGTTGTTATGCCCGACAGGGCCCACAATGCTCCAAAACGAATGTATGTCTTTATGTACCTACCACCTAAGTTCACATTGTGGAATGCAATAAACGTATTGAGTATTGAATCGGCAAAATGACAGATAAACAAAAGATTTGTCGATTCTCTTTCGTGTCTACATTGGTCATGCTACGCGGCCTGGTGTGTGCTGTATGCTAATAACATTGTACTGGTTGCCGAGAGCAGCCAAGAAGTGCAAAGCAAATTGAAGGTGTGGTGGCAAATACTGGTCAATTGGTCTGAAATTGAGTCGAACCAAAACGAAATACTTGTTTTGCGATTTCGGCGGTCTCTCTAGTCCTGTGCATGTGTGTGTCTATTGCCAGAAAGTTCGCTTGTCCATGGGGATGGCGAAGTAAACCGAGACTTAACCCACCGGATCAACTCAGAGTGGATGAAACGGCGACATATCACTGGTACAACTTACGACCCGCGGATGCTGATGATTGAAGTTAAAAAAATATACAAGATCGTGATTAGACCTATATTGTACTGTATGAATTAGAATGCAAAAAGAAAATTAAGTGAAGAAAATGGATGAAACACGATTGCATGTAGCTGAGATGAGTGTTGAGATGGATGTGTACAGTGACAATAACGAAGAAAGTATTATGAGTATATTAGAGCAAGTTTTAAAGTGGAAAAAAATAAAAGGACTCGTCTGTCTCGTTATGGAGCTAGACATGTGATGTTGTGGGATGAAACGCATGTGACTATAACTCGGCTGAGTTAAGTTTGCACCTTGCTTCCTTGATGGCCGGACTTAGTTCGATCGGCTTGTAAAATAGTGATGGGTGGAGAGGGAGAGGAGGACATAAAAAAGATGGATGGATCGTGTGAGGAATGATATTAAGGAAGGAATGAAAGAGGAAAACATGTTGCGCCGACCCGAAGTAGAAGAGCCGAGCAGGAAGATGCTGATAAATTGATACCTTTGTACACTCCTTGTTCATATTTAACTACGTTTGTAAATCTCGAATATGTTTTTCTGTCTAGGTTTTGGTGGCAACCATTGATATCGGAAGAATTCACGATAAGCCCACAGTGTGGCGCAATAGCAGCTCACACAAACGTTACCTTTACCATAACGTTCAGGCCGGTCAATCATAATCCATTCATTAAAGTATGGGTATGTATTTTCAAGACGGTGCTTTATTTTGTTATTGAGTTCTTTCATTTTTGGATCCTTATTGAATTTCTTTTGGTGCGCTTTTTTACTTGTGTGTTTTTTGATTAAGAGAAACACGATATCTAACCAGGCAACTTACAACGATTCCGGACGATATTGATAAACTTCGACCGGTCATTTGATTGTACTCATCATTATGAACAACTTTTACTATGCGACCAAATCCTGAATCGCGAAAAAAAAAACAGCTATTCCCTACAATTATGTTCGCATAACTCGTCAAAATGTATGGAACAGCAGATTTTTTTTGCGGGATTGGTCTCATAGTAAAAGTTGTTCATAATGATGAGTACAATGACCGGTCGAAGTCTATCGATATCGTCCGGAAACACGTCGTATACGTTTATATTGTGGTATTGCTGCGTAAATTACTGGGTAGATGGTTACCCAGCCCCATCGCTCTTCTTAAATTTATCGCACACAAAAAAAAGTAACCCACACACATATGTTTTTTATAACCACTGTTTTAAGCTTTCACGGTTTAAAACTAAACTTATATTGTCACTTACGAAAACACGGAACACTCACTCACTCTTCACTTAGTAATCACGGAAGATATCCGTAAGTGAGAATATAAGTTTAAATGCTTTTTTTCTTGTATGTGCCTTAACTTTTTTGTGTACTGAACTTCCGTTTTCTAGGCAAGTTGTAATTTAGAAAACTACACGCCTCTTGAATTAGCCCTTTATGCAACGTGCATCGATGTGGGAAATGTTGAAATTAAAACTGTGAACATGGAATGCCCTGTCCGTGACGCGCATACTGACTATATTGTCATCGTCAATCCGTACGTATGAATGCATCACTCCTCACTGCTATTATAAATGCAAAAGTCTAATTGTATGTGTTACCTATTACCAGGCCCGGACTGGCCATACGGGCAAATGCCCGATGGGCCGGATGCCCGATGGGCCGGTGTGTCCGATTGGCGGTCGACTTTATTTTCTATTTAAAAAAACATCACAATATATCGATTAAAATAAAGTCCTATCGAGGACCTAATTCAATTTACTCTTGGACTCTATCTGTAGTAATGGTACCCCCTAGAGCAGTGGTCGTCACACTTTTCTGGTGAAGGACCACATAGGACAATGTGATGTATCACTAAGGGCCGCACATTCTTGTATCATTTTAGATGACAACTTGACACTACCAATCCATGGTCATATTTTTATCAGCTGTCCAAACGCGATTGCCCGGATTTTGTATGGCAATTGTTATCTGTGGCCAATGTGATATCTTTATTTGCCAACTAACTAACAAACAATTAATTTAAAGCAAAGCAACAGATTTCACGAGTAAGTTTACACCTACCCCGCATCTATTTAATTAATTTCTTGTACAAAATTATATTTTGATGTTTTCTACTAAAATCATTTGTTTTGTCGCGGGCGCATAAATATCGCCCGAGGCCCTGTATGACGACCACTGCCCTAGAGGCTCAGGATTTTTAAAAGTTTTTAATTTGCCTGCCTGATGCCACATAATTAGTAATTACGTAATAAATTGTAGCGTACAGTAAGTACAATCACTCTCAAACTAAAATATTGTTAAGGCTTAAAATAAGCCCCTGCGAACTCGTACTACCGCTAGAATTTTAAACATTTTTCTAAACCAACGCGCGTGGTTCGTACTTTGAACCCTGCGAAAAACCTTTTATCACTAAGGTTTCATTTTTCTGCCTCTGGATTAGCACTCCTATTGGATTTTCGACCGGTATAGACAGAGACTGAAACAAATTAAGAACCCCTTGCCCTTTTTTTTTTTTTTTCCGATGGGATGTCATCAAATGACTTCTCCCGCTCTGGGCGGAGCAGGAGGGAGTGTCAGACTTTTACTGACTAAAACCCATCCATGTTTCTTCATCGCCCTTTGTGTTCCGGGGCCACGGTATGTCTTTCGAACAGTTCCGCAACCCCGGCAGGCATCGGTCCTTGCGGACCCCTTCCTTTTGCTGACTCTCTTTGAGGCGCGCGTGGAACACGAACGCGCCGTCGACACGGCCTGTCGTCATGAGATGGACAGACGGCGAGCTAGCCCATAGCCCACCGTCCACAGGCCCGCGCCTACGGTGGCCGGGGGCCACGTGGTGGCCCCCGACGCCCGGGGCGTCTCCCGCGGCGGCCGGGACGCTGTGAGGTTCTCTCCCTCTCACGTTCCGCCACCTCCTTCTCTAGCATTACTGCTTCGCAGAAGAAGGTGACGGCGTCCCATTCCGTCTCGCTCCGGACCAAGGCTTGCACCAGGGCCGGACGCGAGAGGTCGCCGCCGCCAATCGCCGCTTCGAGGACACGGCGGTGCTCCGCCCACGCGGGGCACACCTCCACCGTGTGCTCCACCGTGTCCTCCGGTCGATCCTCGCAATGGAAACACCCGGGCGTTTCCTCCCGCCCGATTCGGTGCAGGAACCTCCCGAAACAACCGTGTCCGGTGAGGACCTGCGTCAGGCGGAAGGTGAGGACGCCGTGGCGTCTCTCAAGCCACTCCTCAAAGAGGGGACTTACCGCCACTATTGTGGCGTGCCCTAAGAACCCCTTGCCCTGAGACCTTAATAGGCACTTTTGGCATGCATATTATAGGCACAAAACGTTTTATTCGAGGCAAGATGTAAAAAATTTTCGAGCTAGCTTCGTTTGCTCTTGCAACCTACTTTCTCTTGGATCTTTACATTGTCTATTATAAATCGACCAAGTAACTCCAAGAGGTCGAAACAATTCTAAACTGTCCAAGGCAAGGTGTCAAAAAAAAATTTCGAGCTCGCTCTTGCAGGCTACTTCCTCTTGAATGTTGGCTTTGTCTGCAACTCGACCAAGTACCTAACTCTTGTATTAAGGGCGAAACAATTTAACCTGTCCAAGGGTGTTAAAATTTGCAAGCTCGCTTCGCTCGCTCTTAGAGCTATACTTCTTTTTGTTTTTAAAATAACTCTTCAAATTTAGTAATTTTTACTTCCATTTAATCAAGTATTTTAGATCTTTAGAAGAACTGCAGTCTGTTACTAGTAAACTTAACCCATACAAATTCGTTTTTACTCGCACTTTTCTGCGCCCCGCCCCCCCCCCTGGCTCAAAAACTGGCGACGCCCTTGTTGACAGCGTCGCTATTCTCTTAGTTACAAAGAGAAAGGAAAACTATATAAGTAAATATTGAATTTACTAAAATAGAATGTTAGGCTGAAATGCTAGGCTGAGACTTTTGACTTTAGACGTTTCTTTCGGTTGATTCCAAATTTACATTAGTAGTTTTGCTTTCTCTTGAGAGTGGAGGGCCGACCGTCTCTTTAAATGCCCGGGCCGGTTTTGGGTCCCAGTCCGGGCCTGCCTACTACTTCGCTCTGAAATTGATTATACAGATAGACTATGACCTGTGGTAACATATGGGCTACTAGTAAATCGAATGTAACGCTAGCGATGCCGCGGGCAAAAGCTGGCGAGTGAATAAACCTCGATTTCACACTTTGACGTAACGATTCAACAAAACATAGTGGTCCTGTTCTAATGGTGTGGCATATACTTACGAATTAAGGTGATCCCATACATATTATAGATATAATGTTGAAATGTTTAACAGTTCAATTCGTTAGAAAAACGTGTCGTGTTTTGCATACAGTGTACCAAAAATAAACGCGAGTCGTTAACGATAACACATCTCCAATTCTCCACAGAGGAAATTAGCGGCAAGAATGCTGCATGTTCTTTAATTTAGTGTTTATTGTCATTTCCAGGACTGACGATCTCTGGCTAATTCTTTCTGAAGTATCAGGTGGACCATTCGAAACTTGGAAAGAATTTAATGTTGAACCTAATTCTACGCTAGATGTTCCTATCACCTTCAAACCGAAAACTATCGGCAGGCATGATGTAAATCTTTATTTGTATTTCAATACATAAAATAAGAATCGTACAATCAGTACAAACACACAGCGTCGGCTGATTGCAAACCTAATGAGTGAATATCAAAAAAAATGTACATAAGAAAAAAGTTCAGTGTCCTCATTAATAATACGGGCGTAAAAAATCCTATTTAGTGAATAAATAAGCCGTTTTTTTTTATAAGGCTCTTTATTATTCATGTTTTCGTATATAAATACCAGATCAACAGAAATAGGCAAAACAAATAAAATAAAAACGAAATATAATGATGTGGAATTATTTTAGTCATACAAAAAAGAGTTGTCTCCACGTGCCAATTTTAAAAGAAAAAATTAATACCTTTTAATAATCGGACCAATACAGATTTATTTAATACTAGTATACTTGGAAAATGATCACTGTACATGAGAAACCTTTTTATTTTTTTATAAACGTTGTAATAAATGAGAAAATTTAAGTAAAAATGATGTCTCCGTATTTCGTTGCTTTGTGTAACGAACCTTGTGTGACGAAATTATGTGTCCTACATAAATAGTTTCTGAACGTCTCCGCATTTTATTACATCTGGCAACATTCGATTTACTACCAACCTAAAGAAAAAACAACGTCAGCCATCTTACTTTTGATGTATTGCTGTCGAAACTTGTGTTGACCGCTTTGTCGCTATATAAAATATATACTTGTGTGACGCAAATTTTCAGGTAAGTTTAATGATTTTATTACTGACACATTATCATTAGACATTATTTGTATTAAGTAAATCGTGGAATTGACAAGAATTGTGAAAATCTTTTCACTCTGTTTGTTGTGCGTGGTTTCTTGTTTTGTAGGTTATATTTTGCTTCCATTGTGTGACATTGGGTGACGTCACACAAAAAGATCAGGGTGCATTCTCAATGGTTATTTTTTTGTTCTAAAATTTACGTAATAGTCCAAATTATGTATTCTGAAAATTGGAATGTTTCCGAAAATGTTGTTTTGGGAAAAAGTTAACGTTGAGTTTTTAAGTATTGTGGTTTTTTGTGTGACTTAATTTAAATAATATATTTTTTCATGACAAAAAACAAATTATGCAATAATATACAATGTGCCCAGTGATAAAGTAAACAAACAAAAGGAAAAGAAACCAGACCAAAAATAACGTTTTTTTTTTTTATTAAAAAAAAATAGGTTACAGGGATGTTTCTTAAATCATCTTAATCGAAAATATACTGCATTTTTTGGGATTTTTTTCCATTACTTTGTACTTATTTTTTTTTATTAAACATTATTTTAAAGGTTTTTTTTTTTATTTCATTTTTATTATGCATTATTTACGATTATTTTTGGATTGGAGTTCAAATAAACATTGAACTCGATAACCCTGATAGTTAATAAGTTATTTTCCGATAACCCTGATTTTTAATAAGTTATTGTCAATAAATTGACAAATAAAAGTAACTCTAAAAAAACATTTTTTTTTTTCAATTAATTTGAGCCTCATTTCACATCCTTTCGTTTGTGCACTATATGACTAGGCAAATTGTACATTTGAATCATGAGTCATCTCATGGGCAAAATCCGAAAATAGGGATTATTACGTAAAACTAATTCTAGAGAGCGCTACTCTGCCATTACGTACCTAAGCAGTCTTTTTCATTTTTATTAATACTAATTAACATGTATTTATTTGCGCCTAAAAAAAATGACTATTATTTTTAGGCTTAAAAATACATGATTATGTCTGTAGATATATTTACATGGTAGATCCATTGTAACAATTTGTGCTTTCAGATAATGGTACAAAATGCCTTTGACTGGAGCAGAAAGACAACGACGATATCGTCAAAAGTTGATTCAAGAAAATCCGGACAAACTGCTGCAGCAAAAAAGGGAAAATTTAGAAAGAACAAAAAAAAAATATAAAAAAGTTAGCGAACTAACCCAAATACAACAGAACTTACAGCGAGAAAAGTGGAGAAAAGAAAAAGAAAAATGTAAAGGTGATAAAGCTGATAATAAAACGTCAGAAGACAAGGCAAAAAAAGCAAAACAGCGCATGTATTCTCGTAAATTACAAAAAGAAAATTTAAATTTAAAATCTACTGTAGCTCTATTAGTGAAAAAAATAAAGACGCTGAACAGGAGAAATAACAGATATAAAAAAAAAATTGAACAGTTGACACAAAAAATAATAATTTTGAATACCAGTGAACAAAAAGAACAGATAATACATATTGAAGAGAACAAAGATACTCTATATTCTAAAACTGAAAAAATTATGAAAGAAACGGTTCCCAAAATTTCGACCCCAGAGAAGAATATAGTAAAGAAGATATTGTTTGAAAATCTTATTCTAAAAGAATCATTACAAAACCAATATTCCCAAGCAACAAATAATTCCGAACGACACGTACTAAAGAAAGTAGTGAACAATGATATGACAGCAAAATATAAAATGAAAACTAAGTTAAGTGCATGCGTGGGGCTAAAAGGAAGATTAAGAGTTCGACAAAAAATACATAAATATAAAATGAAACGTTTGCAGGAACTTACATCATTTTATGAAAGAGACGATAATAGCCGCGCTACAGCTGGAAAAAGCGAGTACCTTACATAAAACAAGAAAACAAGTTAGGTATTTATTGGATACCTTAAAAAATTTACACAAAAAATATAAAACTGAAGGGGGCAAGTTATCCTATGCTACATTTAGTCGCTACAAGCCGTTTTATGTATTAAGCCCAAAAATAGTAGACAGAAATACTTGTGCCTGCGTAAAACACGCGAATATAAGTTTCCTGGTCAGCAAATTGAAGCAATTACGTTTATTAAAAACAGATAACTTAACTGAGCTGGTGTCAACAATAGCATGTAATATAAATGACAAGACTTGCATGTACAATGAATGTCACACTTGCTCTTCCAAAAGTTTTGAATTTGATTTGTCACAATCGAATCTAACAGAGACAGTGTCATGGAATATGTGGGTTACAAAACAGTTCAAATATTCAAAAAATACCGCCAATGAACAAAGTGAAGAAAAAATTACAAAAAGGACAGTTAAGGAAGAAACTACGGGATCATTACAAAAACTTCAGCAGACATTTTGTACTCAGTTACGGCTGTTTAAGAAGCATCATTTTAACATAATGCACCAATTTAAGATGAATACAAATTGTAAGAATAAACTCACTGAAAGCGACATTGTTGTGCATTGTGACTTCTCTGAGAATTATATCTGTAAGTTCACAGAAGAAGTACAGGCAATGCACTTTGGTGCTTCCAAAAGACAGATATCTTTGCACACCGGTGTTATTTATGCCAATTGCGAAGATGGACCACAAACTATATCTTTTTGTACGATATCGCAAAATACCAATCATACACCTGGCGGTATTTGGGCCCATCTTACCCCTGTGTTGAAATTCGTAAAAGAAAAATTTCCAACCGTTAAGACCATACACTTCTTTACAGATGGGCCCACAAGCCAATACCGCCAAAAAAAAAATTTTTATATGATGAATACAGCTATTTCTCAGTTAGGTTTTGAAAGAGCGACTTGGTCGTTCTTTGAAGCTTCCCACGGGAAAGGAGCCGCTGACGGTGTTGGAGGAGCAACGAAAAGAAATTTAGACCGATATGTCGTACACGGCCATGATATTCCAGATGCTGAGGCAGCTTATAACGCACTAGTGATGAATAACACATCGAAGATCAAATATTTTCTAGTGCCTGATGAAGACGTAGATAAATCAGTAAAAATGTTAGATTCGATATCAAAAAACCTGATTGCTGTTCCAGAAACCATGTCTATTCATCAAGTTGCTTCGACGCCGAATACTGATATTATAAAATTTAAAAAACTAAGCTGCTTTTGTGGAGAAGATTTTGGCTTTTGTGATTGCTTTAATTTGACTGAACATAATTTGAATCAGAAAAGAAAAACGATTAACAGAGAAGCAAAGATTATTAAAAGAAGACGTTTGAATTCTTCAAAAAAGCAAGTACAATCTGAAGATAGTGATACCACCGACACGGATATTGAAATAACGTATGCCGAATCAGACGATAGCATGTACGAAATTGAAAAGCTAGATAGTGACAATATTGAAGACGTTGAAGAATCAGTAATGTTAGTGGAAGACAAAACAGTCGACAGCAAATGCAGAGATGATGGCGCAAAAATAATGGGAGCCAATAAAGTTACGCTACTATCGGACATAACATTTTCATTGGAAAATCAAGCCTTTTCAAATTTACAAGCGTACGGTCCATTCAAGAAAATCGACAAAAATACTGATTTATTTTCTACTTACTGTCTTAAAGAAAATGTAAAAAATAATTACGACGATCCTGTACCGTCTACGTCGGGATGGAAACGAAAGCAAACAAATGATTTTGAAATTGAAGGGAGAAAAACAGGAATAGACTATTATAACATAGATTTAAGAGACATTCACCTGGAAACGGTAAAAAGGCAAAAAACCAGCACACACAAAAAAAGAAAAGTTAGAGAAATGAAAGAAACTAATGATATCGAACTTGAACATAAGACAGGAAAGGAAAAAAATGAAACAAAAGAGAAAAAGATTGAAATAAACGGACAGGTAAAAAACAGTGGTGAGGTAAAGAAAAACATGGAAGACAAAATAAAATACAATTACAACCTGGATTTAACTGACACCGAACTTGAGCAAAAAACGGGAGAGATAGAGACTGAGAGAAGTAGTGGGGTTGAAGAACAGAAAAGTAACAATGATAATGCAGAGTTACAGAAAAAAAATGAAGAAACAGAAACACAGATCTGTGATGATTCAGATTTATCTAATATAACTGTAAATGAGAGTGTCCTTGTAAGGTATTTTGAAAAAAATAAGTGGGTTTATTATGTTGGATTTATAGAAAGCGTGCAAAATAATTTTTATAATATAAGATTTTTAAAGATTATTAGAAAGCCCAAACTCAAATTTATTTTTCCTAAGAAAGATGACAAAGACTCAGTTCCTAGTATTAATGTGGTAAAAAAAATAAAATTAAAGTTAGAGTTAAAGGAATACGTGCTTTGCGAAGAAGGTGATTCAGTATTTTTTATTTAATTTACGGTTTATTGCGGGATTTGTTATCTTTTTAAAATAAAAACTTTGTTTTGTTATATTTAAAAAAATCTGTTTGAATTATTTTTCAAACACTGTTTTTTATTGCAGATGTTTATTCGTTTAAGTGATAAGTAGTGCCATAATTAGTTTTGTTATTTTTGTTTCATTTTATGATTAATGTTATCTGATATTTTTATTAAGTACTTAAGAGAGTTCACGACGTACGGCATTCCATACAAATGTTCTCATGTTTCGAAATGAATGAACCGATTTTAAAAAACTTCATAAGCAGGATACATAGGTCTAAAAAGTTAGTTGAGAAAATTTTCGAAATATCTTATTTTAAAAAAGATAATTGGAAATATCTATTTCTATGGAAAATTTTAAATCGGTTGAATTTAGCTGTAACATTATAAACATCGAAAATGTTCCCAAATAACTTATAGATTTATGTATCCTGCTTATGCGTAGGAAGTTTCATTAAAATCGGTTCATTGAATTCATTTTAAAAAATTAAGTTTGTAAAGTTTTTACGAAATACCGTATACTTAGAACTAGGACTAAACTTCTGTCAAAAAATGGCTCAAATAATTATTCTCTATATAGGTAATTAGTGTACGATACTTAAACACGTGATTGTGCTCATGATAACCAACAACTTTTACTATAGGAACAAAACTGAAATCGCGAAAAAAAAATCAGCTGTTCAGTACATTTATGTTTGCCTAATGTACTGAACAGCTGATATTTTTTTCGCGTTTTCGGCTTTGCTCCCATAATAAAAATTGTTTGTTATCATGAGCACAATCACGTGTTTAAGTATCGTACACTAATTGCCAGTCACCCTATATATATTATTAAAATCGTTCGTGTCTGTTGGAACCACCACCAAATAATAGTGTCAATGATTACTGTGATTAAATTAGTTTTGTTTAATTTTGCTCTTCATGTTGATTTTTGAGTAAAATGTTTGTTTTTTATTTGATAATAAATAAGGATATTTTTTTATTTATTTTTCACTGTTTTTTTTTTCTGTAACACCTACCTATCCTAAATAAATACCTATCTACCCTAAGAATTCTACATGTTAATTAAATTATACTTCATAGTTCGTCTAATGTGCGTGTGTATAAATGCACCTTTATATTTTTTTGTGTGACACATATTCCTTTGTGTTACAGATATTGTAATATTCCATTGTGTTTCTTTTGTGTGATGTACATTTTTTTTGATATTCACTCTAATACCTAACTTTCCGCGGCATTGCGTAAATTGCTCGGCGCAGTTCGAATCATAACTATTAATTATTTTGGTCAATCCGGTTTTCGTGGTCTATTACACAATGACGAGCGAGACGCTTTACAATTTGTTTTTGTCTATTTACAACACTCAAAAAAGTCAATATTATGTTGTGCTACAAAAGTTAGTGACATAAACAAATCGCTGCGAAACCGACTCCACGTATTCTTGTCTGCCCTACCCATAGACTGTAATTTAGGTAAACCCGCCTAGGCAGGAAGCTTGCTTGCATGCTGCATACTTGCTGCATTCATGGCTGAACAGCTGCTTTTTTTAACCGATAAATTGAAATCTGGCTTAGAATGATCTACTGAAAACAAGTTTTCGCTTCAGCGTACCTTCCACCCGGTATAATATGCCCTTCAAGTATCGGGAACCGTTAACCAAACACTGTATTTTATTGTTTTCTGTTCCCTAGAGTCAAGTTTTGTACTCGCCTCTTGGTGAAACAGTATTATTCATCACATTAGTCGGGGAAGCTGGACCACCAAACCCAAATGGCAACATTGAAATAAGTGTTCCCGCCAAGGATGTCCATACTGAATCATTACTCGTTTATAATATTACTGAGGTATTTACAATCTTAACCTAACCTAACTAAAATAATAATGGTACCTTCATACTTACCTCTAACTTTGGAAGAACTGCAGTGGTTGCAGTGGTTGGTGTGGAATCCTAAGTAATATTAAGAATGCGAAAGCGAGTTTATTTACCTATTTAAAACTTCTTACTTAATTAAAACAACTGTTTTCAGAACCCCGAGTCGTACATAGTCTCTACTGAGGTAGCAAAGACAGTGCCTGACAAATTCGAAGGGTATTTTGAAATCAAATGTCCAGAAACTATCAAAACATGGGGCGAAGCCGCTGCGACCTGCCGGTGGACCTTCGTTGGTTACGAGGAGTGCGAATTGACATTCAAAGTCAGTGCAATGCCCACCTATTTAATAAGCTTTTATTCAAATTGCTTTGTTCGTATGTGAATTTTTAGTTAGACAGACATTGTTATACCTACATTTTTCGTGCACTTGGCACTCATCAGTGACAAGATTCAACAATGAGAGCGGCATGTACCTAAGCTCGTATCAGCTCACGCGCATGCAAGCGCGCCACAATTTGCGCTACAAAAATTGGATCGCGCGTACCCGCGCTTATTCCGACATGTCCCACGAACTGGTGGGTTCTTAATAAGTAGCAATATGGCAGTAGGTATCTTTCGCGCGTCAACGATCGTACTAGTTGCGCGTATGGCAAGAGACGCGCATTCACAGCAAGTAAATCGAGCTGTGAGATATGATGTGAAGGCAAACAAACAAGGCTGCCGTTTTCTGTTAGATCACGAGTGCATACGCACCTTCACGTACGTGCTACAAAAACGCGCCGAAGATACGCTAAGCAATCTGAAATCGCTCCAAGTGCGTACCTTGGACCTGGTCTAATGCAGCCGTAGCCCGTAAGCTGACTACAGAAACTACTTCTACTTATGTTTTCAATTGTAAACGTATAATATTGACCGTAGATATTCTTCACCAACGTATTGAGTCGTGAGTATCAATTCTACAACATCACCGTGACGGTAACTGCGAGTCCTATAGTGGACACCTTGACGTTCGAATGTCGGGCGCGTGAGATGGCACAACGTGAAATGGTTATTAAAAATCCGCTTGCCGACGATGCTGACTTTTATATCAGATGTGAGAGACTACAATGTCCTGATGTTTTGAAAATCAATGGAAATTCAGAGGTAATAAATATTTTCACTTATCGTACCTTATTTTTTAGATACTAGTTATTTACCGAAGGCCGAAAACCATAGTAATTAGTAGGTTAACAATACTAATATTTATGTTTAATTTAGTAAAGCAATAATTACGTACAATGATTGATTTGTACCTACTATGATGGAAATACCACCTTCTTGGCAGTGACTTGTAAGCACACGGTAGGTACTAGAGTCGAAGTTCTGCTGGGTTATACCAGACAATCCGAAAGACTGCCTCGTTGGTCTTGTGCTCGCAAGCGCGGCTACTGAGCATAATGTCCTGTGTTCGATTCCCGGGTCGGGCACTCGGGCTTAGTCATAATGGGTTTTTCCATCAGGAATTTCTCAGTAGAAGCCACGAAGTCTGGATTTGTGCTCGGTTGATGGCAATAGGCCCTTATTACATGGGATGGGACTTAAACATAACGGGGGATATGTGTACCTACTAATACGTACACCACCTTCTGTCTGCTTAACCCTTCTGAGATTACAGGCGTGATGTTATTTTACAATTTTAGATAGAAACATTTAATTAGCTAAGCTTCGTATGAATTTCATTTTAGGTGACTGAGCCGGAATAATAAAATTGCAATGTGCAACAGCGTGACTCGTTGGGAACCCTCCTGGAAAAGAAGTTGCAACGAGTTACAGCGTGACTCGATTTTGAAAAATAATACCAACGACTCACATTTTGACACGATTGGGTAGGACTTGTTGGGATCCCACTTAAAGAATTACCTTCATAAATAAATTGTATTTGTGCCAAGTGTCTAACTAAACCCCAGCACATACAGTTGATGGTATCAAATGTGAGATGGAAATAATATGTATAAAAATTAACAGCCACCAACAGCAGACTGCGTGAAAACTGATCCTGAAAGTGCGAATAAATATTTTATAAATGTGAATATTTATTTCAGGCTACCTTAACTATGACATATTCACCTTTAGTGGTTGGCGATATTGAGGACTATTTAGAGGTGATCAATTTTTTGGTCGGCACATTTGTCTACAAAGTTATATTGAAATGTCTGCCTGCTAAAGAAAAAAATGTGGAACACGAAACTGCACTAGGAACTAATATTCCGATACGTCTCCGAGTGCAAAATAGGAGTGAATTCAGGGCTGATTTCACTTGCACGGTTATTATCTTGTTATTTATTACTATCACTACAAATACATATTATAAAACAAAGTCGCCCGCCGCGTCCCTATGTATGCTTAGATCTTTAAAACTACGCAAGGGATTTTGATGCGGGTTTTTTTAATAGATTAAGTGATTCAAGAGGAAGGTTTTAGTATCTTTATAATTTGCAGGCGGGCGAAGCGCGGGCATCAGCTAGTACTATTATATACTATTATTTATTTTTTAATGACCTAGTGCACTGACGCGACCACGACTTGTCGCATGACCAGTAGCTACCTCGAACAAAACTGGTCGGACGCCCGCCCGGTCGTGTGTGACCAAACTTTCTTCCTGATCGAAGCTTCTGGGGCCAAAAGTTGTAGTCATGGCTGCGTAGTTTTTTTCCTCGATCATTCCGTACCTCAAAGGGAAAAATAGAACCCTTTTTTGTTCTTTTTTCGGTTGGAAAATCATCAAATGACTCCTCCCGCTCTGGGCGGAGCAGGAGGGAGTGTCAGACTTTTACTGACTAAAACCCATCCATGTTCCTTCATCGCCCCGAACCGGCGCGATGAAGATGAGATGATGAATCTCTTTCGAACAGTCTCGCAGTCTCGCCCCGGCAGGCATCGGCCCTTGCGGACCCTTCCTTTTGCTGACTCTCTTTGAGGCGCGCGTGGACACGGCCTGTCGTCATGAGACGGTCAGACGGCAAGCTAGCCCATAGCCCACCGTCCACAGGCCTGCGCCTACGGTGGCCGGGGGCCACGTGGTGGCCCCCGACGCCCGGGGCGTCTCCCGCGGCGGCCGGGACGTGAGGCTCTCTCCCTCACGACGGCGTTCCATTCCGTTTAGCTCCGGACCATGGATTGAACCAGGGCCGGACGCGAGAGGTCGCCGCCGCCAATCGCCGCTACGAGAATACGGCGGTGCTCCGCCGACGCGGGGAACACCTCCACTGTGTGCTCCACCATGTCCTCCGGTCGATCCTCACAGTGGAAACACCCGGGCATTTTCTCCCGCCCGATTCGGTGCAGGAACCTCCCAAAACAACCGTGTCCGGTGAGGACCTGCGTCAGGCGGAAGGTCTCAAAGAGGTAGAGGAGAGAGAGACACCATGCCACTATTGTGGCGTGCCCTGCACGGGTTTGCGACAGTCGCTCTCTGCATGTCGCCATGAGATCACGCCGGAAGTCTGTCCGCTAAGCGACAATTTGCCGCGGCAGCGGAGTTTCCCCCGGCGTAGCGCCTCGCGCGCGCCATTCGTGCAGGCGCGCGAGGACTATCGCCTCCAGATCCCATGGCGGCAATCCGGCAAGGAGGCTTGCCGCCTCTCGGGAGATCGTGCGGTACCCCCGGCTACCATCTTTTGGGGCGCGTTCAGGTAGTGGGCGGGTCGCCGCCTCAAGGAACGCGCCCACACCGGGGCTCCGTAATGGGCCATGGACCGCACGACTCCCGCGTAGAGCCTCCGGCAGGAGGCGTTTGGCCCCCCCAGGTTGGCCAGGAGCCGCCTGAAGGCAGCCCCGGGCCGTTCCAGTTTGGGGGCCAAACGTCGGAAACGTTCCACGAAGTTCCATCGGCTATCGAGGACAAGTCCCAGGTACTTCAACGTCGACTCGACGCCGATGGAAACCTCTCCCACCGTCAGTGAGGATCCCGGAGGTGGCGCGTTCCGAGGCCCATGAAAGCCCATGAAAGCCCTGGACTTGTGCAATGCCACCTCGAGACCCAGTTGCTGGATCCTCTCAACGACTATCGCAACCCCGCATGTCATGATTTCGGCCGCCGCCTCGTGCGATCCCCCTGTGCCAGCACCAGCGTGTCGTCTGCATAGCAAACCACGCTGTCGCCGCTAGGGAGGTCGGCGCGCAGCACCCAGCCGTAACCGATGTTCCACAAGGAGGGCCCTAGAACCGATCCCTGTGGAACACTGCACGACATCTCTCGCCGGTTCCATTCTCCGCTGCGACCGAGGTAGATCAGGGTAGTCCCCGACCACGCAACGAAGGTAGGTCGGCACCCGGTGATACCGGAGTGCTTCCCTAATGCAGCTCTAGGGCATGGTGTTGAAGGCATTGGCAATGTTGAGACACCGCCTAGACACCCCCACCCCGGGACACTGCATCCCCCGTCGTGAGGGCCCTCACGCGCATGATGGCGTCCACCGTAGAGCGCCCCTTGCGGAAACCATACTGGAACACCACTAAGATCCGGCCCCGTCCCCACAAGGTGCTCGGCGAGGCGGTTTGCAATTACTCTTAGTAAAAGATCTTGCCCACCTCGTCGAGCAGCACTACGAGCCGGTATGCGGACGGAGAGTCCGCAGGGCGCCCCGGCTTCCGAATGAGGACCAGCTTTCCCGTCTTCCAACGAAGCGGGAACTGGCCTCTCTTCAAGCATGCGCTTAGGAGCCCCTCCAGTCGGGGCCCGAGATCGTCCGAGGCCAGGACCCAGGCTCTGCCAGGCAAGTTGTCGGGTCCCGGGGCGGTATTTTTGGCACTGAGCCTTCGTACCGCCACTCTCAGGGAGTCTACTTGTCCCCGAGCCGAACTCTCGCCGAGTTCCACAACTCTCTCGCAGAGTTGAGTGTTGTCGTCGGAAACCTCCCCGTGCTTGTCCTGGGACTTCAATGCCAAGAACTTGGCTTGGGGTTCTCGTTGCACAGACGTGCGGGGAAGGATGGTGGAAGACTGGGCTCTGGAGAAGGGCCTGGTCGTCCTAAATCGGCGTTCTGTCCCCACGTGTGTGCGGATGCGGGGTGAGTCAGTGGTGGACATTTTGTTCGCTAGCCCCGCTGGCTGGCGTGTCATGGAGGGGGTGGAGACCTATTCCGACCACCGGTACATCCGGTTCGACGTCTCCACCCAGACCTCAAGCGCGCCAGTCCAACAGGCCCCGAGTGGTCCGCGTTGGGCGCTGAAGCAGCTTCCAGGAGGAAAGAAGCCTCGATCCTGCAGGTCTGGGTGACATCACAGGGCAAGCCTGCCGACGTTAACAATGAGGCAACCCTGCCTCATTGTTAACGTCGGCAGGCCTGCCCTGTAACCACCCGGTTCCAGGAGGCCATGTCCGACATCTATGACGTGGCAATGCCCCGTGTTAGGCCAGGAAGTGCCCGGCGTCAGGTATACTGGTGGTCGCGTGTGCTGACGTCTCTGCGCGAGGCTTGCGTGGCTGCACGACACCTGTACGCCAGGCATCGCAGGCTCCGCATCCGCCCACCGGATGCGGCAGTCATTGAGGCGGAGCTTTATGAGGAGTACACAGCAGCGAAGACCGCCCTTCGCGAGGCTGTCCTGTGTGCCAGAGATCGGGCCCGCGAGGAAATGCTGGAGACTCTCAACAGAGATCCGTGGGGGCGCCCTTACAAGATGGTGCGGGATAAACTCCGCACCTGGGCCCCCCACTGACGCTGAGTCTCCGGCTTCAGCTCGTTGAGGACGTGGTGAGCGCTCTGCTCCCTTCGCGAGGGGTACATCCCCCCCCCGCCTATGGCTCCGCCGCCAGCGGTGCCGGAAGCGGACCACCAGAAAAATAGAACCCTTACCTATAGAATGACTTCTTTGTCCATCTGCTTTTTTGTCAAAGCGTGTATTCATCAAGTTATTAAATATGATTAAATATTTAGGAATTATTATTAATTATTTAGGTCTACGGTAGGTACCTACATTGGAGCTGTTAAATAAAAATCATGCTTCTTAGTCAACGCAATAAAAAATTACGGCCATTTATGTCGCATATTTTGCTTATTTGCAAGTACTTAATCCCAAACCAAAACGGGCTGGAGTCTCGACAGAGATAACTATAAAATCGCTAACTTTCGATTGCTAATTACTTACTACGAAAGAATTCGGTTGCAATAATGATGCTTGCGAGAAACGCATCTTGGATGTAGACACTTACGTTACTCGCAAGCATCATTATTGCAACCGAATTTTGTCGTTAGTAATCAGCGATCGAAAGTTAGCGAATTTGTCGTTAGCTCTGTCGAGACTGCGGCGCCTTGGAGTTGCGGAAACTCCAAGTCCAAAGCGCGTATTTTGTGTACGGATCTGTAGGATCCGTACACAAAACTCCGACATCTTACTACATTCCGGATACTAAATTGTTCTTCAATCCGACTTTTATCTCTTTTCATAAGATCTTATGAACTTGAATCTTTGAGACCTGATTTCCGTGATGGACAAACCATCAACATACAGGTTTGTACAGACTTAGAGCCCTCGGTGCGTGGGTCGGTCTCGCACCTGTCCGCTTTATTTACAAAAAAAATGGCCTTAAGCTTGTTGGGCCAAATTCAAATAAGTGGCGCCACCGTATACCTACTTACCTAGATTTTACAGGAATGTCTCATCTCAAATACTTAAATTGGAATGACCTACAGAATTAACACAGAGTGGATGAAACCTACATAACTATTCTACGCCTTATGACCTGAAATTATTTGGAAGAGACTTTTTCTGTGTTTTTATAATGGATTATTTTGTTCGTTGTAATACTTCTTCATAATATGGTTTTATTTTACAGTTGTCTCATCCATCGGTACTAGCAGATAAGGAATACGTGCTAGGACCTCTTGATAAAGGGAAGTTTTTAGTATTGTTTGAACCAACGGAGCCCGGTGTTCAACATTGTAAAATTTCTTTTGATTCTCCTATAGCTGGTGAATTCATGTGAGTCAGCCATATTTAATTTATAACAGACATATGCACGGGCAGCTTAAAGCAGTGGCTAACCAGTTCATGCTATGTCCCAGCCGAAAGGGAGCCGCAAGAACCAAATCAATTAGGTATTCTACCTAGTAAAACAATGTTTTTTTTATATTGTTTTACGTCAAAATAATTATACCTAATCACATATAAAGATCTATTTTCTCTTTTGTCATGTCGCAAAAAGAGTTCGCGAGCGAAGCGAGCTCGACAATTTTAGCACACCGCTTCAGATTGGTTAGAAGAAGTTACTTTGTCAATTCATGACCAAGATAGCAAGGCCGAGCGAAGCGAGCTCAAACATTTTTGCACTTCACACCGAATATGATTTACAGGGTGTAAAAGACCTCATCACGAAGCCGTCAACCAAGCATTCTGTACTTACATCAAACTTAGTAACTTAAAGCAAAAAATATTGCTGGGAAACAACTTTTTTTTTTGGGGTGAAAAATCATGTTTTGTAGTAGAACTCAATGTAACGCACTCAAACCATTGTGTTGATGGGTGGATTGAATAGTACGGCGGTCGTGGAGGTGTTTAAAGTAAAAATCTTACATTAAAAACAGTATTTAAAAAAAAACTTGTCAAAAGGGTGTCGTATAAGGCGACTAATATCTGAGGCAGAACACCTTGCGCCTCCGTAGACCAGAGAATGGGCAGCAGCGTTTTCTGTTAGTCTTTCATCACTGCGATCTCCAATCCGCCTGCCAAGCGTGGAGATTACGGCAAATTCCTCCCATTATGGGAGAGGCTTATGTCCAGCAGTGGACGTTATGGGCTGTTATAGTAGTAGTAGTAGTGTCAAAAAGTTGGAACTTTGATTGACCCCGAATATCTCCGTAACTAGAAGGTTCCCCGGTATGGTGTAGAACAAAAGAATGATCGCAATGACGGAGAGAACAAATGCCTTTCGGCTTCGTTATGAGGTGTTTTACACCCTTTAGGTTTTCTTTCTTGTCCATTCAAACGTAAAATAGAACTGACTCATGACCGAGTCGATTTCTACAGAAGAGTTTTGATGTAGAAAGCAAGTAAAGCTAACTCAATAATTTTAACACCTCCAGCCTGAGAAGAGTTAGTTTTTTATTTGAAAGAGAAATGACGACAAACGTAAAAAAGGTTCAAGATGAAGAGAAGGCAAAAGTGAGCGGATAGGTTGGGTTCTTTTTTGTTAGAATATATGGGACACCAGATAAAGAACGTGTTAATTGCAGAAACCTTTATTTAAATTAATCAAACAATCATGCTATGCAAACGCCATTGTAAGAGAGAGACCATAGTCAATCTAGCTAGACAGACCACAGACTATGGTTCATATTAGTGATGTCACATTGTAATCTCTTATATTTTTGTGCGTTCATACAGAAACAGGATTACAGGACTACCCTTGTTTCATGATACTTGGGGTGAGCGAAACACGCTTTTTTCTTGCATTCTCCCCTGTCAACCGTCACTCTATCATTTATTCCTTTTTATGGTTCCGTAAAAAAAATGAAAAAAAACGGGACTCTTATAGGATCACTCGTGCGTCTGCCTGTTCGTCTGTCTGTCACAGTCAATTTGCTCCGAATTGACTGTACCAAATCAGGTGAAATTTGGTAAGATAGTGTAATCCTATGACCCAAACATAGATGTGAAAAGTAAATGTTTTTTTTTTTTAATAAGGGTCAGGGTTTCGGGCGACAAATTAGGAAATTAAAAATAGTACATTTTGATACAAGTGGAGATTTTTTTTTTACATTTTTTATTGCCTTCGGCGGAATTAACACATTTTTGAGCCGAGAACTGCAATAACAAATGACCACGTGTATCAAACGACGTTTTTCAATAAACTTTGAAGAAATAAAATAAAAGAACGAAAAATATTTTTGTCAAGAATTATTAACAAACTATGATTTTAATTTTTTTTTTTTTTTTCGCGCTTTGCTTTCGCCAGGTTGAAGAAGAAGCAAAGGCCGTAATATAAAAAATAGTTTTTTTTTATATTTTTAATTTAGATCACAAATAAATGTTAATTTGTTTGTAATCATGTTCATCTATGATAATCTATTTATAAACAGAATTGGAATGTTCAAAAAATATTTACGCCGTAAAGACGCATATAATTGCTTTCCGAAATTAAAAAAAAAAAACATTCATCTCCGACTATAGGCATTGAACCGATTTTAAGTTCGTATAAGTATAGGTTATCTGTGGATTTTTTTACTTTCCGCACATGTGCGGAAAGTAAGACTTTTCGACGTAACGTTTACGGATAAATGAAAAAAACGCACGCATGTGAAATACATTGCATGTTGAACCTAATCCTAATCGTAGATGCGATAAGAACCCGTTTTCGAGGAAGTGTATTGATTAAGACTTTGCATGATCGCAAACGAAGATTAATGGAATGCGTGAGGAACCAGGGTGGGGCGCTTGCCCCACCCTGGTTTTAACCTTTAAGGTACCTAACCAAACCTAAAAAAATAAATTATCTAGGTACGGTCGAACAAGCTATTTGGTTTACATTTTACAATGTAATTTGTTGGATAAACTGTAAACCAAATAGCCTGTTTGACCGTACTAACTACAATACTTATTATCCGTAAGAAAGTTCACACTCGACAGTCGACACAAAAAAAAATGTGATCAAACCAATAATACATATGTGTACTTGTTTACTTACTTTACCTGAAAGTACTATCTATAGATAGATATAAACCTATAAATTGACTGATTAACAAATTGGTATACGCCCAGAGGCCAAACGGCTGAAGTTAGAGACACATTTTTGGATGGAAGATTTCGTGGTGTAGGTAGGTGAGCAAAAAGAAAGTGTTTTGGACAATTCGAATTAGATACAGGGTGCTATAGGGTGTAACCTTTTTGTATAAAAAATTAACCGGGGTAAGACCACGGGTATAGTTTGCTAGTTACATATTATTTTAGACTGCTGCCGCACCCTGGGCCCATGGCTGGCTACGCCCATGCACGTGGACATTTGTTATTGCATTCCAGGCGGAGTTAATACCCGAGCCGTACACTTATATCAAAATGTACTATTTCAATACACTTCCTCGAAAACGGGTTCATAGCGCACTACGATTAGGTTCAACATGCAATGTATGGTATTTCACACGCATGCGTTTTTTTCATTTATCCTCACGGGTGCGGAAATAAAAAAATCCACAGATAACTATTTAAACGAACTAAAAATATCTTTTATTTTATTTCTACAAAAGTGTATTGAAAAACGTCATTTGGTACACGTGGACATTTGTTATTGCATTTCTCGGCTCAATAACACCCCTCGCCTACGGATCGGGTATTAACTCCGCCTCGATTGCAATAACAAACTTTCTTTTACAGTTCAAGCAGTTCGGTTATGGAACGCCTTGCCAGCCCGCCATACTTTTCGCGAGAATTTTGACAAACGCTCGTGCGTGATTATGCCGTTGTTACACATATATATATTTTTTTTGCACTGATAGGTATCTTGTGCACTATATCTAGGCTTCTATCGAAGCAAAAAATAAAAAAAAATTAAATTAAATTCAGTATAAGCCTCCAAAAATTGCTGTTTTGCACAAATTTTACCTCAACTTTGGCCGTTCATAACGTACTCATAAATTGTAAAAGTAAAGAAAATGTCCTGATAGAAGCCTTGCAAATGTAGTGGAGATTCTAAATGACAAATATTTATTTCACAAACTTCTAAGACTTATTCAAAAACAAGTATTTCCTGGAACAAGTTCTATAAATTTTCGAACACTATTTTGCGTTCAATGTCCTCGCGTTAGGTGGTATGAGTCGCGTGCGCGGGTGACGAGTAGTGCGGGTTCGGGGCTAGGTGAGACAGGGGAGTTGAAAGAATACCACCGCTCGCGCTGTGGCTCTGGATGAAACAACAAGCTTTTCGACCATGCTCGCGTTGACCATAGACGGGCCGGGAAGGGCCCAATCTCTGCCAATTTTTAAAACCATGATAAAAAACTGTAGGTATCTCTCCTTAAGCTTAATTTTTATTAGGTATTTTAATTTAGTTCTTCGCACCTGTTTCTTGATAATAAACAAAAAAAAATGTATATTATATTATATAAAGCTCGATTACCACTGACTCACTGACAGAATTGTTCTCCCAGATGGTGGATGTGGAGGGGGGGATATATTTTGACAGATTCGTAAACAAGTAACTCTCTCTCTCAAGAGACTTAGAACATTTTTTTTTCAGATTCGTATAGAGGAGGCTCGGAAAAGTAAAAACTATTTTTAAAAGTTGCAACTCTTGCCCCCCTTCTCCCCCCCTTTAGGCGGATCTCGGAAGTTGAGAGACTTGGAACATTTTTTTTTTCAGATTCGTATAAAGGGGCAATGCGTTAGACAAAATCATTTTCCAAAACTCCCCCCTCTCCCCCCTTCACGGCCCCCTCTTCACCCCTTTCTTACTACTTAAAAATCTTTTGATTCTTACCTAGAACTACTGAGGGGCATTGAAATTTGTATACTATTCCCTCCCCTCCCCACCCTCCCCTAAAATTAAAAGGGCTGTACCTTCATAACGATTAGAGATAGCCATTAGGAGTTTCCGGTGGTAGGTAGGTCCTGAGCGTAACCCAGGGGCGACGACAAGTAAACTTTAGGGTTATATTAAATCCTGTTTAAGATTTGTACTAAGGATTTTGTTTTAACTTTTTTTTTGTTGAATTAGTTTTTAGAATGTTTTAGGGGTGCTTAAGGGTTTTCAAGACATTTAAAAGATTTTACATAATTTACAAAATCTTCTAAGGACTCTAATGGATTTTCCAATTCATTTAAAGATTCTTATGGATTCTCAAATTTTATAAGGGTAAGGAATACTTCTCAAAAAACACGAAACTCGATATAAGTGTAATATGTTTTATGTAAGTATGTACATGTATGTATTTAATGTATATATGTCAATGGTATACCACAGGCTACCTGCAGTATTGTCTCTCCTTCCCCCTTAAATCTATCCAAAGGTTGTCTTTAAAAGATCGCTTTTAGCGATAAGACCGCCCATTGTGTCACTCCATGTAAAATGTTTTACATTTGTATCTGTAATTTTTATGGTGTACCTACTTAATAAAGAATAGTCTATTCTATTCTTTCTCCACTTGTATCAAAACGTAATAAAATCAATACACTTCGAAAACGGGTTCATATCGCACTACGTTTAGATTCAACATGCAATATATTTCACACGCATGCGTTTTTTTCGTATATCCGCACATGTGCGGAAATAAAAAAATCACAGATACTAACGTAAGTAGGTACTTATACGAAGTAAAAATATTTTTAGTTCTTTTATTTGATTTCTACAAAAGTATTGAGAAACGTCGGTTGATACACGTCGTTTGATTTGATAGTGCATTCGAGGCGGAATCATTGAGCAGAGACAGCAATAACAAAATTTCTCCATTTGTATTAAAATGTACTATATTTTAAGTAGGTAAATCAAAGAGTTCAGAAACATGATCGAGCCCCAATCAAGGGGAGGCCTTAGGATCCACCCACTAATAGAATGCAAGACAGAGAAGTGAGCTTCATTTTTACATTCTGCTTCAGAAAGGTTGGTTTGTCTCGTTGAACGATTATGGGCCAGCGCAGACGACAGTTTTTTTTTTAATTTAGCGTGATGTGTTTGACTACTTATTTGACAAGGCGATCAGTAGGATCCTATCCATCAGAAGATCCTTATAGTGGACAAAAAAGTAGTCAAACTCATCAATCGCGCAAAATTTGTCGCAGAGTTTTTGTCTGTCGCAGACTTGTATTACACCCAAAATGTCTGTCGTCTAGTCTGCGCTGCCCCTAAGCAGGATTTATAAGTTATTTTGTGGAGGTTTAGCAATTTGACGTGTTGGTTCTTGAGTAGGGGAGATTATATTTTGTTCTACATATAACCTGACACTGATCGGCAAAAAGACTAAGAAAATTTGAAATTCACGGGCTAGCTTGGCGCTTCTATCTTATCTGCTTGAGCTGCCCGTTTGCGTCACCCATAATAATACTTATTCCAGTAAACTAGACAATTCTTACTTAGTTACTTAATTTGTGGTGGATCTAGAGACGCCACAATAGACAAATCCTTTTATTACCTAATAATTCAAGGGTAGGTAACAAAACTTACACAACTTTAATAACTTTTTTCTTGGAACCATGAAGATGGTGACTATGGGACATTTTACTTGAGCACTTGTTGTTGCAACTTGTTTACCAAAGATCATGGGGCTGTATCTGCGTCTTGAGGTAGGTGAGATGGTACATAATGCGGTGGTGCGTTTTCTGGGAAGTAGGATTTCCAAAAAAATTGGTTTAAACAGACCAAAATCAAGTTTTTCTACAGAATATCTGCTTCGTCGCGATAGACACAGGTTCGGCCGCAGCTTAGACAAGCATGTTATCACTGCTCGGTCTACTTGCATTATCTAATTTTACAGATATAACTTAAAAGGAACTGGCACACAACCTAAACCTCGAGGACCCTACAAAATAAAAGCCGGCGAGTCCACGCATATTCTGTTTAAAAACATTTTCGCCGATGTGAGCATGTTTAAAATATACGTGGACAGGAATGAATTTTATGTGAATACTCAATATGAATCACTTAGACCCAAGAAGGTAATTGCATAAGAAGTTGACTTTCAATAGCCTAACATCGTATTAAAAAAAACAATTTTCTCGATAAAGAACCGTACTTTTTGCCGATAACATTATCGGCAAAAAGTACGTTCTTTATCGAGATGCATGTCTTACAGTTGATTTACACCCAACGAGCGCATTTACATCCCCGATTGACCAAATTTGTTGTGTAAACAGGAAATTTAGTATCCCAAGGATATTTTGGCACTTAACGATTGAATAAAATTTTTGTGAATTTTTTTAGTGGTTCATTAGCAATAAAGAATTTAATTTTAAATTTTAATTTAATTTAAGAGTCAATTTTTAAAAATGGGTGTAATACCCTATTGCTTTGACCGTGGTTAGACATTGAAAATAAAATATTAGCGGAATTAGTATTTTTTTCTTAGATTTGCCCCATACGTAAAATTACCCTGGTGTAATGGTGTTGCTTATTCTTTCGAAGCTTTTTTTTCGCTATAATTCACTGACACGACTCTACTTTTACAATAAAACATTTTTCTTACAGGACATCAAGATAGAAGTGAGTTTGGCAGACATGCCATCAGCAGGATGGCAAGAAATGCCCACTGGTACTCTCACTATTGAGACTTACGAACCATCAACGCCAAAGGTGCTGTGGACTTACTTCCTGCAGGGGACATTGGGTCCATAACCTTGATCTTATAATATATTGCTCTATCTTGTGTTTTTATTTTTTAACATTTTTTAATATGAAAATATTTTAATAAAATGATGGCTTTTTATTTTTATTACCATTTATTGTATTACCAGTCATTTACACTAAATTCTTGCACAATATCATCTTTCTCGTCAACTGTATTGTCGTAGATTTCTACTGGTTTCTTCTTAGTTGCCTTTTTCTTAACATTTTTCTTTTCCTTCTTAGTAATTTTTTCCTTCGGCGCAGGGGTATCATCCTCCATTTTGAAGTGGTCATCCTCTTCCTCGTCGTCCGATGGAAACAGTTCCACTGGCCCCTTTTCTTCTGCTTGAGCATTTTGTGTTGCATCATCAGACAGCTTAACCCTTTTTATCTTAGGTAGTTCACCAGCAATCTCATCATTTTTAGTAATCTTCTTACGTTTCTGGATCCTGTTTATCTTACTCCAGTTCTCGAAGAATGTGTGTAACGGCGTTCCTTTCGTCCTGATACTGGTTTCCCAGGCTGTCACCATTTTATCTTCACTCAAGGAGAAACTAATTTTAGCTCTCTCCCTTTCTATAAATTTAGAGTTTTCCTCGATTTTTTCAAGCAACTGGCGCATTTTTTTTGTATAGTTTGAAACAGAACATGTCTTTAGGAACTGTTTTAACTGCAAACAATAAATAAATTATACGAATGTGGCTTTCATTCAGTTGTCTGGACAAATTACATGATATTGTTAGTATAGTCAAAACATACCTGTATGACAGCTAACAGTGTTACATCTGGGAAGGCGATTGTGTGTGACTCATTGGCTGTATACTCTAACATGAGACCATACAGCCGTTCTATTACCGAGTCTTTGAACCCATTCTCCATCAGTTGAGACTTTGCTAGTCTAAGAATGCATGAAAAATCTAATGGCTTCATTGAAACTTTCTTATGTTTCTTATTAAAGTCGAAAGTACTTAAAACCTGGAAATAAAATGATTGTTATTAATATGTTTTTATTCAAGAGTGAATTATAATGTGACAAATTCATTTCAAATATTTACCTCAACAAGAAATGGTAAAATAGGTATGAAAGTATTGGATTCTTTGGAAAGATTTACTAATATCTCAACACAATGGAATCTCAGAGGATAGTATTGGTGTGTTGGCACAAGTTTAATTGTATTAGTAATGATCATAACCAGAGGGTAGATCAGTGGCTGCAGTTGTGCTTTATTTGAAGTTGCTCCCAACAAATCTGCCCACAAATGCAATGAATTCACAAACTGCCAGTTATAAACAGCTTGACGGTTTTCAATTTTTTGTACAACTATAGCATTTCTCAAGTGAATAGCCAGTTGTCGAATGTAAAGGAAAACATGCTGATATGACACATTCAGATCCAGTGAGAACATTTCCACTAGTGACCTTCTCATGAAGTTGATTCCTGGCCAAGTAGAAGGGCTTACAAATTTACAGTTTTTAACATAAGTCAAGTACATGGCTTTTAACACCAGGTCAAGTAATGCTGGTTGCTGATTTCTGGTTATCCTCAAAATGCAGAGAAAGGCTAACACTCTCACAGTCTCTTCACCGGTACTCCAAAAAGTTAACAGTTTCTTCAGTGCTTGTTTAGCTATTCTTATGAAGCAAGCTACATAAATAGACATTTGATGCAAATGTTTGAGTAATACGGTCAATATATTCTCTGATGTTACTCCTCCAAGCAACTTCAGTAAATCACCAAGATATGAAATCAAGTGAGTTTTAATTTTTATGAAGTGTTTGCATTTCTGAGGGTCTTTGCCAGACTGTTCCATGCCTAAATACTTTCTAATGGCACCTGGCAAATATAGGACACACATCTGTATGACAGCATTGAAAACTGATGAACCTGTAAACAAATTATTTTATTTTATTTAACTTGGTATCATTATACTTAAAAAGCATTACTTCTACCTCAAACTGTCATTTGAATTATTATTTTATGTTGCCCTTTTTCAGATTTCCTGCGATAAGACTAGAGATGAAACGGGTATCCGGCCCAAATGTTACTATCCGGCAGATACCGGATATGCATAATTTTTCAAAAAAATCCTTTAAAACATGAAGTAAGACAACAGCTACGACAGTGGTGGCGGCCCCGACTTACGAACAGTAAGTCGTGGGTTCGAACCCAGACAGGCGCATTACTTTGTGTAATTTATTTCATCACCACTGCTCTCAAAACGGTGAAGGAAAACATCGTGAGGAAACCGGCATGTCCTAGAACCAAAAATTCAAAGACATGTGACATCTACCAATCCGCACTGGGCCCGCGTGGTGGATGCGTATGGGCTATATAGCCCATACGCAAAATACGCGCTTTGACGTGGAGTTGCGGACACCAGCCCGTTAAACAATAAACAAACAATAAACAAGACAACAGCTAGCAGTTATGATAAGTTTTATTAAAAGCTCGCTCGCTCGCTTTATGTACTCTAATGTCTCTAACTCATTGCACTGCACTAAAACAGGTTTTTTTTTAACAAATTAAAAATTAATATTTATAATCAACAAGCGGCACGATCACACCTGATGATACCCAAAACCGCCCGGAATGATGCAATTGCGTTGCCCGCAGCTGTACGACGCTAAAAATGTCACAACCTGCCTCAGAGAACTACTTGCTCTACTGAGCTCCGGCGGCCGGTTATTCGGTATCCGGCCAAACAACTATCCGTTTCATCTCTAGATAAGACTATACGGGGTGGTAGAGACTAGGGACACAAACTAAAAAACGTTTACTACATTTTTTTTTTTTTAATATATTGGATTAAAAAAAAAAACTGAAAAGACTGAGAAACTAGCAGCAAATTATTCAGCCACTCAATTTACTGTGTTTTCTTAAACAGATAGGCATATAACTGGAATCTTAAGGTATTAAGTATCATACCTTCAACTTTATATTCTCCCTCGGAGGCCCCATCTTCACTGGTGGCCCTGACCATGGCTGCATTGAAAGCCTTTATAACAGTAGTCAGTGTTGTGAGTTTTACTTTGATTTCACTTTGCAGTTCTGCTTGCCATTCTGCTACCATTTTCAGGGTAATTTTTCCTTGAACTGGTTTTGCATCTTCATCCTGCAAGGAATAAAATTGTTAATATAAGGCCCATAAACGTTTCACAATAAAATGGAAATGTTTGACACAACATTGTGCAAATACATGCCTCAAAGTCACTTTCGTCACTATCCCCCCTAAGTGGTCCTGGTTTGTGAACTTTGTCATCATCATACTCAGCGCCATCCTCTTTATCTGATGCATCGTCACCAGAATCCACATCAAAATTTAATAGATTCTCGTCATTTTCTTCCAAAAAGTTGTAAAAGTCTGGATCTGTTTTTTTAAGCTTTTCCAAGGATTTCTTGTGAGTTTCAGGACTAAGCTCTTCTTCAGAATCTGAAATAATAATTATACAAACACATTGAAACCGCATGTGATAGGAATCAGTAGGTTGAACTACTGATTCCTATCACATGCGAGCAGGTTTCGTCGTCATCACATATATATCTCTGAGTTCAACACCTACAAATTGGTTAACAGTAATAGCAATTCATGAAATAATCGTCGTCAGTCTGTGGTTTTATCTAGGTTCCATGGCAATTGAACACGTTTATTAGTATGCCATAAACAATCAACAAATCAAAATAATAAATAGCTTACAAACTAACCTGAGTTTCCAGAAGTTTTTACTGGGGTTTTGATTTTCTTCATTGTCCCTAATTACAGTCACTCACGAGTTCACAGATTTAGATCCACGTGTTCGGAATCTAACAATTTTGTTGTTGGTTGACCAACAGTTGACTGGCACTGACACTGACAATGACATTCATATGAATGTGATAAAAATGTGACGACTTTGACACTCTTGACACACGGAAGTTATCATTCCTCCGGGTGTTCATTACACAGGTATGGAATTATTACGTACTAAACGTAATAATTCCATACCCTTCCTCACCATAGAGGAAGAAACTATAGAGGCGGCCTAGTCCCTCAGTAAAAGTACATTGGCCATTCGACCACACACGTAACATAAAACTAGTTCATTCGCCGATCGCCATTACAGAACATCATTCGTGCACAGCATTCGTGCCCTATATACACTGAACAAATTTAAATGTTTGTCCACATTCAATTTCCTTGCCATCGCGGAAAATCTTAATAAACAAAACGCGTGTACAATCTACGGCTAAGCGCCAGTGACTAGCACAGAACACTATATACTCTAAGGAGGTGACTAGCCCGATGCGTTGCCGGTGCTGTTCACGCCAGTGAGACTGGCAGCCAACACTGGCTTCGTCTAAGCCAAAGAGTGTCTAAGCCTGATGCTGTGCTTAAGGCTGATGCTCCAGGGTAGCCCACGAAATTTAAATTTTCTTACGTTTTTTGCATTTTGAAGGCCAGTGCTAGGTTGTATGATGATTAAAATATTGTTCGCGATTGTAAGACGTATGTAGTTACAGAATTATAATCACAGAGTACTTTTTATAATCATCAAAATCATCATTTGACCTTGAAAAAGTTTTTGTGAAATGGAGAAGGCTGGTCAAAGCTGATTGTAGATGGCGCGTCCATAGCTTAGACCCAATCTGACCAATGAGGTCAATCTATTTTGAAATATGAAATGACATTGACAGATATTCAACCAATGACGATGTTTGGTTCATGCGCTGCTAGCGCCATTAGTTCCACCAGTTGCCCACCCCATTCAAACAAAATGACGATGTTTGAATGTGTGGATTTGGTACGTAATAATTCCATGGCTGCGATACTTTTTATGGCAACTTTTCCTGCCATAGCTTTAAAATACAAAACCAAATAAAATAAAATAAATACAAACTAAATTTTCCAGAATATTACCGAAAACGCGAAGTACTTCGTATCCCTTGGTCCCGTATATATTGATGTTCTATGGTATTCGTGTTTGTTTTTTGCAGTTGATTGATTTAATTGGTGACTGATCTAGTGGTTATGATTAAAAGTCATTGAAATATTGAAATCAAACGCAGATCACTTTTCACTGTTTTGACATTTCGAAAATTAGCAGACTAAAATCTATCTTCATAAAAATTGTGAGCCTATTTCTGTTTTTCATTTTTTTATAAAATTCGATTCTTTCAGTCGTAATTACATTTTAATATTGCAATCGAGCATTGGAAAGGCTACCTTTCGGCTTTGGGCTAAGTTTCTCAATTATTATTGTGTTTATATTTTTATAGATTGCATCATGTTGTCGCGTATGTGCCTTGCGCGTTCCGCGTTAAACGTAGGCCAAACCCTGAAAACCCCAGTACCACAGAACTTTGTTCCCAAAAACTATGTGATCAGGAACTATGCCCGAGAACCTCGTTCCAGAGTAGCTACTCCTCGAGCTCAAACCTCAATATGGGCGAAAATGATGGCTCCTGCTGGACCCAATGGTAATTCTTAGTTTAATTTACCTTAATGATTATTTAGAAGCATGATCTCTGTTAACCTGATATGATCTACAGAACACTACACAATTTGTTTTGAGCTTTGAATTAATTATATAAAAATATAGGGACTGGACCTTCAAAGTTCAGTGCTTTTAGTTTAGTTTATTGAAACTAACATTTTAGAGAGGAAAGATTTGATTTTTGGTTTGTGTGTTTGTTACGATTTATCTCAAGAACTACTCAACCGATTTTAAAATTCTTTTACCAATAGAAAGCTACATCTTTACCGAGTAACATAGGCTTTATAAATTATATTGATGTCCTGCAAAATTACAGGTCAGATTTTAATAAAAGTAAAAACAAAAATCATTTTTACATTACATTAAAAATAGTCAATATTTTTAGTGCTTTAAAAAGTGGTCTTGTGGTGGCATCCCATTGTGATTGTGTAATGGCTCTCACCACACACTTCTGCATCCTGAAGGCTGGGTTTACCTTCTGTAATTGTTTCAAACAATCTTCTGACTGGGATATTGATGGCCATTTGCCATTTTATCAAATTTTAATTATTCTTTTATTATTTTCAGCCTTCAGCTTAGGAAAGGGTGCACTAGCAGGAGCTTCGGCCATGAGCTTAGCAGCACTCTGTTATTATGGTTCAGGAGTGAGGCCCGGTGTGTGCACAGAAGCACAGTAAGTTTAAACTTTCCATAAACTTATTTAACTTTATTTATACTTTTAGTTATGAGACCAATATGCACAGTGACCAATCGAGCTATGTAGAACCAGTTTTTAAGGATATCTCCTTTCCGTGTGTACTATTCCTTTAAGCTGCGTAAATTATTGGTTTGAATAATTAAAACACACTGTATTGTATAACAGGCTGGTGTCCATAACTCCACGTCAAGGCGCGTTTATTAAAAAAATCTATGTTTATTAATAAAAAAAATACTATGTTACTGTCCTATAAATGCACATTAATGGTCCACTTTAAGGACTAAGTGCGGAAACCCTAACATAGAAGTATCCTATGATGACAGTTAACTACTACCATAGTTTTTATTTAGTTGAAAATGAGAAATTTCCATGATTTGATTATTTTTAGCACTTCAATATAAGATACAAAAAGAAAACAAATGGCTATGCATATTTCCTTCAAAATATACACTAATAAAAAGTGTTCTAAGTAAAACTGCTTTTTAAAGGATTGTGCTGAAATAGCTTTATATAGAGAGCAATGGAAGGAGGGAAGGGAGGCCTTTGCCCTGCAGTGGGACACAATAGGGTTATCCCAAATACCCAACAATTTGTAACTGATGAAGCTACTGAAGGTATCAGAAACTTCCAGTAGCACCATCAGGATGGAATTTGGTGTGGACAAATGTGCAGTCATGCATGTGAAGCTAGGAGAGATTATGGAATGAGTGGGAACTCAACTCTCGGATTCCATACACCTTAGATTCCTCTCCTCAACAGAAACCCACAAGTATTTGGGTATGTCGGAAGCACTAGGTATCAATACTGCCGACATGAAACAATCATTTGCCAAAAAAGCACTCCCTGTGCTTTTTTGGCCGCCTGAATAAGGTGCTGAATAGTCTTTTGTCAGGTGGAAACAAGATGCGCGCCGTCAACGATTGGGTTAAGCCGGTTCTGGTGTATTCTTTCGGCATACTCAAACGGACTCTGACGTACCTTGATGCCCTGGATAGGAGGGTCCGCGTACTGCTTACCACAAATCGAATGCGTCACCCACGGTCGTCGGTGATGAGTTTGAGACTGTATGGATATCCCGCGGAAGTGCGGGGTCGTGGCTTCTTAAATGTTAAGACCCTGCACAATCGTGAGGTCAGTCTCAGGGAATACTTCATAAAAGCCGACGTGGAGATGCACCGAGATGTGGTTTCAGTGGACAAGGGCTTCACCCCGCTCTCCCAGGCTAACGAGAACTGGCGCAAGCCTAGAGTATTAGACACTAATGACCGCAAGGAGGTTCGCGGCCGCTTTTACCGGGCCCTACATGGACCTGATGTAGACTTCTTAGCGTCCCACCATGACCACTTCGGGGAAACCGAAGGTCTGTGCATTAATTGATGAAGTATGGATGGCAGTGGATGGCACGATTGACATAATTATATGTCAGGCATGCCACCGTCCGGCGTTCGGGAGAATCAATCCGGCACTTTATTTCTGGGTGTTCTCGTCTGGCTAACGGAGAGTACTTGAAAAGACACAACCTCGTTGCCATACTTACAAGTATGCGCCCGAGCCAGTTCTCGATAATGGTATCACGGTATGACGTTGTATGTATTGGGATCAATCTCTGTAGATTTAGGCTTATTTGCTAAAATAGGACTATTTTAGCAAATAAGCCTGACATTGTGGTGATAGGTCGATTGGAGCATCGACCAATAATTGTTGATATAACAGTCCCGTATGACGAGAACTTCGTGAAAGCTGAGAAAGATAAGCAGTTGAAGTAGCTAGATCTGGCTCGTGAGATTGTCGACATGTGGTACGTGAGTACCTACAGCAGTCATTGTGCCGATAGTCGTGTTGGCCAGTGGCTGATTCAGAAAGCAGTACTTCTGGACACGGTGCGTACGATATGTATGGAAATTTACTTACTTATTTTTTTTCAGTCTCTGGCCGAAATATGTTAAAGACCGCATCAGGGCAACATATGGTTACATTGCGGGTTCCATTTTATTGACTGCGGGTAGTGCCTACACAGTATTTAGAACACCTGTATTGTTAAACTTAGTAGCAAGAAATGGTTGGATGGTAAGTTAAAAATCACAATATCTTTATTCTTTTGCAGAGACTGGCGCCGACAGAACGAATATGTCGTTTCTTTTTTATTTATTAGAGAGGAAATTATAAAGATAGCCTAAATTAAGTTTAGATTGTGCAGAATCGAAATCACTTGTAGAGACCACTTTCAGCCTCATAAGGATGGCTAAATCATGGCTAAGTGCCACTCTTCAATGTTACATAATGACTGATAAATGCAGGGGCGTAGCTACCGCCGTATCAGCCGTATCAATTAACCGGGGCCCCCGAGTAACAAGGGCCCCTGATGAGGAAGAAAATCACAAACTCTTTTCCCACCCTCAAATATTCTTCTTGATAAAAAATAAAATGAAAATATAACTTATCGCGGTCCAGAAAGCTCCAATTTTTCGTGCTCACTTCGCTCGCTCTTTGATGAAGGATTCACCAGCCGTGGTTCAGACAGCACCAATTTTTAGAGCTCGCTTCGCTCGCTTTTCGATGGAAAATTTAAACCCTTTCAGGATGCTGTAATTTTCTATTGTAGCTCTTCTTAAATCATAACGTTGTTGTATCACTTTGCTCGCTCACACATTCTTATAATAAAATGAATGACAGCCAAATCGATGCAAGTCAGGGTGCTATTTTCTTAGTTTTGCAAAAATAATTTGTGATTTTCTCCTTTTTTTGGGCTTCGCCGCACTCGGGTTAAATAAGGGCCCCAAAAAAAAAATTATACAGGGCCCTACTAGGACTCGCTACGCCACTGGATAAATGTTAGACTCATAACTCTCAACCACCAATATAAAGTTATGTTGTTGTGCCAAGTCTGTGTCAGATTTTCATGTAACTTAATTTATTTCAGTCAATAGTCATGACACTGGGCTTGATGATCGGCTCCGGCATGGTGGTACGAGGCATGGACTACACGCCAGGTTTCGGTGCTAAACAGCTAGCTTGGATAGTGCACACTGGCATTATGGGGGCTGTCATTGCACCAATGTGCTTCCTTGGTGGCGCAGCACTGACTAGAGCTGCTTGGTAAAATTATTTACTTTAAGTGTACTGTAATTTAGAAAAACCAGAGACAGAAACAATCGATGGACTGTGTGAAGGATGATATGGTAATAACAGAGGTGTCTGATGAGTGGACGAGTAATAGAGAAGTATTGAAGAAGATGACATGCTGCGCTGACCCCAAATAAATTGGGATAACGGTCGGAGACATGAAGATGAGAGAGAGATGACAATGATTAGTTGATAAAAACATAAAACAAATAATGCTAAGTTCAGAGGCAAAGCTTTTGCTCCCAAAGTGTTCAGAATAGCGAAGATCCTGTAGATCCTACTAGAGTGTACCTAGTCACTCCCGACGACCGTATCACCCTCTTTCAGAAAAGCAGTATAGTCCGGTCAAATTAGCTCAAAAAATATGGGTAAGGTTACAATAATTCGCATAGAGCTAATAATTGGTACGAATTATGGGAACACTTTTACAAATGAAATGTCAAAAGACCTTTACAAAAAAAATTCTAGGTCGCGTAAATGGTTTTTTTTTTTCATTTTTCAGCCAAACGAGTTTATGATAAAATATTTTCGACAAAATTGTAGATCGTACATCAAATTAAGTAACTTTACCGAAAAATTATTGCTGGGAAACGACTTTTGTTTTTGGGGCGAAAAATCAGGTTTAGTGCTAGAACTCGATGTAACGCACTCAAAACATTGTGCTGATGGATGGATTGAATAGTACGAGGGTCGTGGAGGTGTTTAAAGTAAAAATCTTACATTAAAAACTTGTCAAAGAGTTGGAACTTCGACCCCCAATATCTTCGTAACTAGAAGGTTCCCAGGTATGGTGTAGAACAAAAAAATGATCGCAATGACGGGGAGAACAAGTGCCTTTCGGCTTCGTTAAGAGGTGTTTTACACCCTTTAGTATGCATACGTTTCCAAGCCACCGGTGAGGTAGTGTACTTGGCCCGTTTTTTAACATGGTTGCTACTGGTTACCCCGGTAAGTCTACTCCAGGAACTTTGTGGCCCTGTTTAATTAAAATACCGGCCAAGTGCGTGTCGGACTCACGTATGACGGGTTCCGTTCCATACCATAGCAGTGGGTGAGCCTTTAATTTATTATATGTTGTTATAATGGTGTTCCCAACATTTGTACCAATTTTTAGCTCTATGTGAATTATTGTAACCTTGCATTACTACATAGACCGGGCTAGTAGGCGAAACCAGTACATTAACCTTTTGAACGCCAGAGCATAAACACACGCGCGTGCCCTAAAAGAATAGGGATTCCAAAACTATTTCAATGTTTACTTCGTGATAGTGAACCACGCATTTTTTGTCACATATTTGTGTCGTTGGCGTACAGGGCACGCGCTTGCTTGTCACGTATATGTGACAAAGGCGTCCAAAAGGTTAAAGAAACAGATACAAACCGCCATCATTCCGATCCTTACTCGAGCAAGGCCGCGATGCTGAGCCAGTAGTTTTAAATCAGCCCACTAAATAATGATATCACTCAAATCCAGTCGGTCCCTTTAACCCCTACGCCAAGGCTCGTACCCCACAGGGGCGCCCTTAGCGCGCGGTCGCTTAGTTTATAAATTATTTTTCCCTGGCTGGAGGCCTTACTCTCAAGGCACCCACAGATTTGTCCAGTTAAGCAGAAGCCAGCCTCATCGTTGACCTGCGGGTGCCACTTAGAAAAAATAAAAATAAAAACTACCTTGCCAAGTGTCTCTCATTCGTGAAGGCGAGCGTACACATGACACGATTATTTTTACAGGTACACGGCTGGAACCGTGGGCGGTCTCAGCATGATTGCTATTAGCGCGCCGTCGGGTGAATTCCTGAACATGCGTGCTCCGCTCGCAATGGGCCTTGGCGCCGTGTTCGCAGCCTCGCTGGCTGGCATGTTCGTACCACATACTACAGCGCTTGGAGCAGGTAATAAAGCAGCTTCCATGTTTATCCTTATTTAAGGCGAATTTTTCGTATGTCATTACTTCCAAGAATTTAACCTTTTAAGAATGGTGTGATAATACAATGTTTTTTTTTTTCATAATCAATGAGTGTGATTCGTGGCTAGGAACATTTATGTTTTATAAATCCAATAATGTAGTTTTAGTTTTTTATCAAAATCGGACCCAAGACTCTTTTCCTCATAGTTTCGGATATGGACAATATTTGAATATTAGCCTACAAATACTTCATACCATGAGACTGATCATCTTATTTGTGGGATTCTTCGGATTACCAGATTCAGAGCATATACTTGTGGAAACATACACAGCGCACTATAAATCATCTGTTTACTATGTTAAGGGCGCAGTCCCAATGGGGGTAACTAGTAGCTATTTTGTAGATTAAGAAGAGCTGAACTGCAATATATTCCCCATTCCCATACTAGGGTAGTCAGAAATAACAATATAATAGTTGACTAGTTTTTGGGTCAAATTTCCAGCTTCTTCGATACTAGAAGTTTAGCGCGGGCGGGCACTAATAATTAATAGGAGCTTTCAACTAGTAACTCGCCATGCGACTGCGTTAGCTCACTATCCTATGGTGAGCCAATGATTGTGTCCGCTACTGGCAAATAGCTTATTAGCGATTGTTATTATTATTAAATACATATATAGTTCACTATGTGAAAGTTAATAGCTTTCAATGGGATATTAATACTATTATTACCAATAAAGATATTGATGTTTGTTTCAGGACTGTATTCACTCAGTTTGTATGGAGGTCTGATAGTATTCGGCGGTTTCCTCCTATACGACACTCAGAGTATCATAAAACGCGCCGAGATGCATCCGATGTATGGATTACAGCCTTACGACCCGATTAACTCGTAAGTACTTTTGGAAAATTCGCAAACTAGTGGGTGCGAACACGGCTCTACCTTAACCATTTTTGTACCTATGCATTTCTGGATTTCTATATGAATTATTTTCTTGTTTCGTCCTTTTTTTACGTAATTGGGTTATAGTTTTTTTGTTACTTTTTTTATTTTCAAGTAACTGTGTGTAGTTTGGCGTGCGTAGTTGAACGTTCGGTGCACTGACGCAGAGGCGCGGTTGCTGCGCCAAGAGATAGAAGAGATGCACTTAAAACTGCCTGTTGCATGTTTCATCTACTAAGCCCTCCATAATAGCCAATATTATAATAAAATCCATTTTGCTGGGCATTTAAATTCAACACGTCATAACCGCACGCCACAAATACACCGACTGACAACGACGCGACGTAATTTTGCGTCGCGTCAACGCGGTGAACTAAACTGTACCGGTGGCGCCGCTGTCGCGTTTTCGACTGTTCGGCACGTTTGGTGTGTCATCTCATGCCGACCGAATACTATGACCGAAAATTCAGTCACTAAAGTGTCGGCGTCGTACGTGCCGCAGATGTGTCGTGACCCTTAAAAGTGCTGTTCTTAGTTTTAATAGTAATTAATTAATATAACCTGAGAGCAGCGGTGGCCCAGTGGTGGCGGCCCCGACTTACGAACAGTAAGTCGTGGGTTCGAACCCAGACAGGCGCATTACTTTGTGTAATTTATTTCATCACCACTGCACTCAAAACGGTGAAGGAAAACCTCGTGAGGAAACCGGCATGTCCTAGAACCAAAAATTCGAAGACGTGACATCTACCAATCCGCACTGGGCCCGCGTGGTGGATTATAGCCCATTCCCTCTCATTGAGAGAGGCCGTGTCCCAGCAGTGGGAAAATTATAGGCTGATGATGAATATAACCTGTGGTTGAAAGTTTGTTCTCGTATCGTGTCTGATTTAAAATTTTGTTACAGTGCTATTTCGGTATACTTGGACATCCTGAACATCTTTATGCGAATTGCTATAATCCTGTCTGGAGGCGGCGGCAACAAGAGAAAGTAAACAAAAAACGAACCGGTTTAGTGCTTTTCTTTATTATTTTGCTGTATTAGAATCAAACAAAAGAATCATAGACAGCAGGAAAAAAATAGAAAACATTTCGACTGAAAAAGGAACATGAATGTGATATTATTGTTGTGTAGTCAGTAAGTTAGTGAATGTAGGATTTGCCGTGAATAAAATTAACAAGTATTTAGAGAAGATTGACTTTTTTTGTCCCTATGGAAAATTGGAAACGTCAAACGCTTTACGAATGCAAAATATGAACGAGCAACCGAATATTACCTCATAACAATCAGAAGAGAATTTTATTCAAATGATTACTAAAACAGTCTCGCTTCGTGTTAGTTATGATACGTAGTAAACGGACCATTTTAGAAGCGGAGGATGAGTTTAATTGGTCTACTTTTCCAACAGTTAACTTGGCGCTATTTCTACTGATTACACAACTGGAATTTCAAGCTGTAGTATATTCAATATAATAGTAGAGTTCACAATACCAAAATCTGTATACATATTTTTATTTTAAATAAAACTACGTTATCAAAAAGAAACTGAATACTCTTATTATTTCTCGATGAAACCTGACCGTAACGACACATACCGTGTGAAAAATACAGCCAGCCAGCTCTACAAGTCAAATATTTATTATGAAGCGTTAAAAAAATATCCCCAAGGTCATTGCATAAAATTGTGTTTGTACGTTCCTAAACTGTGTAAAACATGCTTGCTCACTGAGTACAGTTATTTAACCTTTTGTCCGCCATAGTCACATATATATGACAAAAAAAATGAAAAGATATGGGCCAGAGCCAGAGAGCCCAGAGACGACAATAGATGGCCTAGGCCGACCAAATTCACAAAACATTTCTGGTGAATTCGTCAGAAGACTCCTCATAAGCAGACAACCAGTACCCTTCCAAGGTATGAGTGCCGATTTTCCTGACTTAGAAACATTTCCTTGGCTCATCCAGAGGGAACGTATTATCTTGTCTGGGTCATACCTATATCAATTACCTATTAACTGAAATTAGCAATAAATTAAAAGTAAAAAAACTTTATTAAAAAAAAGCTTTTATTCAAATGGGCTAAAAAGAATAAAATAAACTTTTCCTTTAAAACTTTTACTATCAACTTATATCGTCATTACATAATTATTTACATGAAATAAAAGCTTGTCGCGAGATTTAAGTAGTCGTATTTATTTTACTATGAAAAATTAAAAAAAAAAAAACATCAAGTTATTTAATTTACTTGTTTATCTACAGGTAAATCTCGCGACAAGCTATCATATAATTGGTGTCGATTCTGTTGTGCACAAACTAAACTTAATTTATGCTTTGGTTTTTCTCTCTAATAAAACGAGAAAGAGACGAACGTAATTTATAGCTGTCAAATTTAATTGGAACTAATATTTCCATACAAATGAAGGGTGCACGTAAAAACACCTCTAACTTTTCATAGCTATAGCCGTCCTTTTCTCGCACTGCCTTTTAGTAAAAGATAGCAATAGCCTAAATTAGGTTGAGCTTGTGCACAACAGAATCGACACCACTGTGTTGTTATGACGTACGCACGTCTCCTCTGTTTTGCTCGTCTCCACTTTGGTGGAGTCCGGACCTTAGTCGCTTAATTTCGGCAAATGTGTTGCTAGATTGAGGTTAAGCTCCTCCTTCTCGTTCTAACAGAGTTTATCCAAGAGTTCTAAACCCTTTGAACGCCAGAGCATAAACGCACGCGCGTGCCCTCCACGCCAATCATTTCACCTACAATAGTAGGTGAAATGATTATCGTTATTGATGTAACAAATATGTGACAAAATATTGTCACATATTTGTTACGTTTGGCGTTGGCGTACAGGGCACGCGCTTGCTTGTCACGTATATGTGACAAAAGGTTAAAGGCTCACTTTAATTGTTTGATATACAGGTGCGTGCGATTTTTGTAACGCATGCCATAGCTCATAGGGCCCGCATTCGGGGAACCATTAGTCTATCTATAGGAAACGATTGCGGTATACGGAGTACCTGAGTACCTGCACAGCACGGTTGGTAGTTGCTTTGAGAGACTCGCACTAACCCACTGGTTCCCTACCTTTTCTTGATCCAGGGACCATTTAGATTTCTTCCTTTATTCATCCTTTCCGCACATTCATCACATTCATTACATTATTAAATATTTCATAAAAAAAAACAGGCTCAGAGACAGGAACCTCCTCACAAAGCGGGCCGTGTGAAGGCAGTATCACTCGTACTGCCTTCTGAATCAGAGGCCCTACTCTCTAACGTTTCGTCCGAATATTCGGATCTATCCCTCCCTCTCGCGCACGTCTGCAGATGAGTGCGAGTGAGAGAGACGAATAGATCCGAATATTCGGACGAAACGTAAGAGAGTAGGGCCTCAGGCCCTTGATCCAACCGCCTAGCTAGAGCCTCGACAGATGTTCGTGCTGTTAACTTTTAGACAGGTTAATTTCTGACATGCTAACAGTTGGACTTAATTTTATAATTAAGTAGGTATAAATAATATGTCAGTTTAATTATGTTTATAAGTAGACACTCGTAAATGGCAAGGAGGCGTTGAAAATAATACAAGTAGACTTTAAATTGGATTGTTTATTTACATGACTAAATTGCAGCATTTTACAATCACTATCCAATTAAAATGGAATATGCATTTGGAATTTTTAATGATTTTATTCAATAAAAGTAGGTAGGTAAGTACAAATAATATAAATGCATAGGCCAGCAAGCAACATTTCTGAAGAGCATTTGCAAAATATTGAAAAAGGACTAGAATTACATCATAATATCCGATTCGATTGTAAATTCGAAAATATAATAAAAATAATACTTTTAGGAACATAAATTAGAATTATCCAATACATAAAATAAAGATTATGCATCACGGAATACAATAAATTAAACATAGAGCTATATAATAACGCAAAAGCTTTTGTTTATTGTCGTCAAGTAATAAGAAGAATAAAATATCACAATTATTTATATAATAAAGGCTCTTTGGAATTATCATTAAAATATGTAAGACTAAAAACTGAAGATTCAATTATAATATTGAATTAGATTTTATTATTATAAAGTGGATTGATTTTAAATGCAGATTACATATATTTCAATAAAACGAAATGTTACGTTGATCACGTGTTTAACCAGATTACATTTTTAGACATTACTATATAATAGAATATATGAGCTACCTGATTTTTCTGACTTATAATATGTGGTCCAACTTTATTATATTTTCCACCAATGAAGCTGGACCCGTGAATTAAATTTTCATATTTTACAGAGAATATAGGTTGTTACTAACAGTGTATTACTTACCCTAATGGTGTTTTAATACATAATTATAATGTCCAAAATTATACCTTATGAGCAATCAAATTATTAAAAGAGATCTTCCCATCCTTAAATTAAGTAGTTATATCGCCAGTCTTATGTGCTTGCTGTTTCAAATAAATAGCATACATTTGTCGCGCCTGGTTCAGTACCCTGTTTACGTTGTGTTTACGAACCATTTTGTCAAAATGCATCGCGAGCTCGTTGTAATCCATACGATTCCTCATGATGTAGTCTCTGTGTTGTAACAACACAGTTAAACAAAGGAACATCAAGAATGGATTCCCACCTCCAAACACGGTTGGGGGTGGAAGACTGCCTATACTAGTTTTAGCTGAACCGTCACTGGTCACTGAAGTAACACTAGCAGTTTTTTGAAGTGGTGGCTTAAATACCTCGTATTTCTTCTGAAAGCTATTAATAGTAGAAGCAACACTGTGTAGATTCGTTTGTTTGGCATTTAAAAGGGACTCGCAGTTCTTTTTTGCGTTTTCCAATTCTTGTGACATATTTGAGAAAAACTTTTGCGACCTCGATGTGTTGGAATTCGTTTGTTGATTATTCTTAACGGTGTCTACGTTTGTAGATTCACCAATGTCTTTCTCAGATGATTCTGATCCACTGGAATGGGTATTAGAATGTTTTGTATCTCGGCATAGCTCTTGGGGCTCTAATGATTGATTTTTTCTTAACAATCTTATTGGTGTAATGGATTTTTTACCAGAATGTTCTTCAAATATTTCTCCAGTGTCTCCATCAAAATCCAGTTCGGCCTGTTCGTCAGGTGTCTGCGGACAACTCGCCGTCGTCCGTGTCGTCGGCGTATTTCTGTGTAATGGATTTTCCCATAAATAAATGTCTTCAGCGCTTCTGGCATTCGATCTAACAGTTTCAAGTAAGGGCGACTTTTTCATGGTTTCTAATAATTGCGGTCGAGGTTCTGTAGGCTCAGTGAGTTTAAGGTCTCGTTTAATTTCAGTACAATCATGCGTCGGTTTGTCTTCAGTACTAGTTGAATCTGAAGGAGAGTCGTACATCATGCTACACCTGTTTATATATGAAGGGCCGAAAACTTGACGGTCCAAGTGTTCTAATTCAAGTCTTAATTCTCTGGTCATAGATGTTGTCATGGGGTAGTATTCTTGTGAGTCATCAGGACTACTGCCGTCATTTGTGTCTGAATAAATATTCTTATTTAATTTACTGGCTTTTTCTGTTTTATGCACCCTGACATCGTCAAGAGATGTTTTAGTTAGTGTTATTCTTGGACATTCTTTAGAACTTCTCTCTATAACAGAATGTGTTCTTTGTAGTTTCTCTTGTGTGACAGCGCCTACTTTACTTCCGGTCGCAAAATTAAGAAACTCATTTAAATTTTTAATCATTTTTACTTTCGGTTTACTAGAGGAGTCTATGCTGACAACTGAGTCCGAGTCAAGCTTGTCGAGTGAAGAAAAGAATTTGTTATTATGCACGGATATCTTATCTCGTAATAATCTTATTTGGTTTCCCAGAGGCGTATCTTTCGCGTCTGCGTGTGAGGTGCCGTTCGTCAAGTTCCCAGTACTGGACCACGCGGTGGCATGAGCCTCTGGTGTCGACGCAGGCTTCTCGTGCTCTGGAACACTTTTCATACTTCTTCTCGCCTGCAGCTTGGAATCTTTTGGTGATAAATTGTTTTCTTTATTTTTCTCTGCCTCATATTTATCTAACTTCGGTTTCAGCATTTGTAAAGTGGCATCATCCAAACTTTGAAATTCCTTTGCATGTCTAAGCGAGGGGTTAGTTACTACTTTACGTGTTGCGTTTTCGTCTAAGCTGTGATTCATTTGCTTGCAAGTGGCAAGTTTGGGCGCTTTCACGTTTGCGAGGCTAAAGCTTGAGCTCTGTCTTCTCATAGCACATACTTTAGTGTAAGCATTTTCTCTGGGGGCTTTTATCAGTGGACTCAAAGGTGGCGGATCGTCGTCTATTTCAATTGTGGGATCGAATTCCTTTTCTTTTAGGCTCAATTCAGCTGTTGGAGTTTTTTGAGGCAAGGATGCCCATAAGACTTCGAGCATTCTGAGAGCATCATCAAAGGCGAATTCTCGTTTCATTTCTAAAAGTAACCATCGATAGCAAAATAGTAAGTCGTCAGCCTGTTGGGATTTTAAGTAGTTGTAGAAATCGGGGTCGTAAACTTGCAGGGACTCGGTCAAGTGAGTGAACTTTACAGTCATGGCTTCTCCGTCTAGTAGGAAGTTGGGGTACAAGCGTGTCATGAGCGCACACAGACATATGTACGCATGCGCCTCGTCGCCCATGGTCACCAGCAACGGCGATGCTAGGTCTGACATACCTTGACAATAACTTACTGTGGGATGGTTCAGGGCGTACCTGTGGATAAAAAGAGTTTATTAGTCAGCGTCAGGACATTATCTAAAAAAACTAGAGATGCAACGAATATTCAGCAACTATTCTAAATCTTATAAAAAGAAATAAAAAGCAATTCAATGTAAACATTTATTTATCAAATAATTATTAATTGTGAAATCAAGAATATTGATGTTTTTTTTACTATTGAAAATGAATTAAAGGCAAATTGTGATGAATAAAAAAAAGTGTTCGGCATTTGTTGGTAAGAGACGATTGCGCTTTTCTTCATACACAATACCTGCTTCTGAAAATAGTCTTTCACTATAAACACTACTGCACGGTGACGACAGGTATTTTTCCGCAAGCACCGCACCAAAACGTGTCGTAACTTGTCCGCGTGAAGTGTACTGGATTTCCCGCCGAATTCGGCTGAGAGCGCCGCCGAATATTCGGTATTCGGCCAAATCACTATTCGTTACATCTCTACAAAAAACTATGTACATACTAATATTCAACTTACGTAGTTAATATATTGAAAAGAGAAGCTATGTTTTGGTTATCATCACTTCCAGCATAGAAGTTATGATGTCTGTCAGTTCTTAAGACGTCTTTTCGAACCATTCCAGTCACGTAAGCTAAGTCAGCATTTACCTGTAAATAAACACAATTTAATTAAATTCTAATGCAATATTATAGGGCAATATAGTTATTAAATCTGTGAAATATGTTATACTGACCATTCCTTTTTGAATACAGTCTTTCCATCGTGTTCTTAATGCATAATATTCATTAGCTTTTCGTTTAATGTAGTCCATTCTCTCTTTGCCAGTCATGCCTTCGGGATAAACGTTAAGAATATGTTTCCAAACAACTTTTCTGGAATAAAAATCCTCACGTTATTAGAATTTATTAGATAGTGACAATACAATAACCTCCAGAAGATACTATAGAAAGAAATCAGAAAATAGCATAATATTCAAGAGGAAAGTTGTGACTAAGAGTGTGGTGGCTATAAGAATAGGGGAAAACCAAAGATATGATAATATGGACTGTGTAAAACAGAGGTTCCCAAACTTTTTTTTTTTCTGGTAGACCCTTTTCAAAATTTTCTGGTTTCGGCCGACCGTTGCTGCATTTTTTCAAGCCCGTGGACCAATAAATTTGCAATACTATTTGTTCGCGCTATCCAGATTGCATGAGGACCGTAGCTCTTAAGATTTTTTTGGCAAAAAAAAAAAAGAAGGTTTTTCAGAAGAAACTTAGAATCTTAAAGCTTCGAAATGCTTTTTTTTAAGTCTCAAAACGACCATATTCACCAAAATACAACCTGTCATAAATAACTGAAACATTTGTTTTTTTTTACTTTTAAGAATGGCTTATTATCTGTTTACAATGATAGAGTCAAGCCAACATTGTTATTTATTTCTACCTGGACCACTTTGGGAATCACTGGTGTAGGAGAAGATATTGAGTAATGAGATGACAAATAGATGACACTGACCCCAAATAAATTGGGATAAGAGCAGGCAAATGGTGAGCATAATATTTGTACACAAATGAGTTTCATACTAAACTTCTTTTTTTTTTTTCGGATGCGAAATCATCAAATGACTTCTCCCGCTCTGGGCGGAGCAGGAGGGAGTGTCAGACTTTTACTGACTAAAACCCATCCATGTTCCTTCATCACCCTTTGTGTTCCGGGGCCACGGTATCTCTTTCGAACAGTCCCGAAACCCCGGCAGGCATCGGTCCTTGCGGACCCCTTCCTTTTCATACTAACCTAAGGCTGGGATCGATGCCTCCACAGTAAATAACTTCCCTGAGCTTGGAGGTATTAGTGATCTGTCCAACAGCATCCAGGAATGCTCTAAACTCGATGTCACTCAGTGGCGGCCGCGGCGCGTTGTTCGGGTCATCATACAGGTTTAGAGCTCTCGTCACCATGTTTAATGTTTTTTCAACCTGTCAATAGATTGGTTAGTTTAAAAGGTTAGACTAACATATTTGCCAACCTAAGTAGGACACTAAGCTTGTAGTTACTTGTTGTTAGTTATCTACTGCTAAACCAATGAGAATTATTGAGAATCAATAACGCTGTCACAAAATCTCAGTTGGTCAGGCCTAGCTACTTTCTTATTTTTACATGACTGCCCAAAAAAAGGAGTGTTATGTTTTTATTGATTGTTATTTATTATTTACGCTTTGGTAGTAAATCAAGAAGAATTTGTGTGGATAAGAGGTCCACTGGAGATGACAACAGAAAGGCGTGAAAGGGGGCGTTTTAGGAGATTTGTCTTGAGCATGCAAAAAGTTTTGATTGAAAATGAGCACTACAAAAATAACCGATTTTTAGCATGATCAGGCCAATAGGCATGACGACAGTATCAACAAATTGCAAATCTATTTAGTCCGTTAGTTAGAGTATTGGAAAATAATGGACACGTATTTTTTGTTTTTGTAAATCATTGAATATTGACAAAGATAAAACGCATCAAAACTCGGGAGTGGGGGCTCGTGACGTCAGAACTAGGTAAAAATTATACCCAGGCGTGACGTATTGAGAATTTTAAAAGCGTCATATCTTCGTCCATTTTGGTCAAATATTTTTTGATAATCTAACTGACGGACTAATTAGATTTTTTTTGTCGTTTCGCCTATTCTACATTAATTAAATGGGATCACGCTAAAAATCGTGCAAAATAATAAAAAAAAATATGTTTATTAGACAAACGGTTTTTATTTTTGTAGTGCTCATTTTGAGTCGAGTTTGATTGAGTTAGTAACTGATTTCTCATCATACTATTTTCACTAAGACATGACGTGTCCTTGATAATTATAACAACAATAGATATCAGCCAGGCAGGATACAAAACATTATCATCCATCCTTTATTTAAGTATGATTGTTAAACTGTCTGCTACAAAATGGATATACATCTAAACACACTGAATAGAGCCTCATTTAGTTTCTTTATTTAGATTTTTTTCATACTTGGTAATGTTTACAATAATAAAACGTAAAAGTTATAACTCTACAAATATAAGCCTACTTGTTTTACCAGCATTTAGCCTGTTAAGATTTACAGTTTTAACATAAAACTATTATTACAAGTTTTATGCTAAAAGTTTAAAACTGTATACTAAATAATACATAAAAAACAACTTCTCTCTGTTACCTTTTAACATTTTAACGTAAATAGATAACAATGCAATTTGGCACACAGGTAGACCATAACCTGGGTTAGGACATTTAATTGAAGACACTTTTTATACAAAGAGTAGGTTCCCCTTGCATGTGGTTAGAGCCAGGTGCAAAACCTAGTTTATTTATAACCCTTTTTTAACTGACTACGGCGAAGCCAAAAGGAAGGGTTATGATTTTAGCAGTATTTGCCCAGCAGTGGGACAGCAAAGGATAATTAAAAAGAAAAAAAAAATGTTGTCTGTAAAGTCTGTTTACGGACGATAATTTTACGTGACAATTATACTTTTATGAAATAAATTGAATTATTAATATCACTGAATTATCATTACACCATTGCGTTAGCTTCCAACCATAAGTCTATTTAATATTTTTTTTTACGTAGTAGCGTTTTAGGTTTTTTAACTTAATTATTTATTAATTATACCTGGTTCATGATCATTCCTTGGAAGCCTGTTTGTATTTCCTGTTTCTCAGTCTGCTGCTGTGCTGGAGCCACAGTTAGCTGCTCCCTAGTGTTCTGGCTGACCATTGGAGCCGCCTGGCTCACACTTGGTGGCTCCCAGTCCTCTGAGGCCTCCGCAAACGGTCTCATATCTACTTTTAGCTGCACACATGGTTCTGACTTCTGAGTGAGGGCTATATTATGTGCCCTGAAATTGGTAGGAAACTTAATTGATAAAAATGTGAAGTGTTGAATTTTTTGGCAATCGGCACAGAATTCTAAATTTATTTTGCACAATTATTCTGATTACTTGGTTGTTTAAAATATTTCGAATAACATTGCCAAGAATATATGGCTGTTGCGCAAACATAAGCAATTAATATTAACTAGCTGTTACCCGTGACTTCGTTTGCATGGTAATTTTGATGTGTCTATATGATGATGGCTTTTGATAAATTATAACCTATTTTACTTCCTGATAAATTAAGCTTTCTATTGGTTAAAAAATTGTTAAAATCGGTTTCGTAGTTTTGGAGCTTATTCAGTACAAGCAAACAACCAAAAAAGTCTTTCCTGTTTAAAAATTTGAATATAAATAGATATAGATTTTATCACTATGCTTATAATTTACTTTTGTTATACTACAAATTTTGTAATTACTATTTAACTCAATACTCAATACTCAATACTTTATTGCATTCCATATTATGTACATAGATGGTATAAAATATTGTCAAGATCAATATGGACCCTGTCGGGCACAGCAAAAGTTAGGAGAGAGGATGATAACTATTAATGTATGGCTCATAACTTACTTAAGAAAAGCTGCATCCAGGTCCCAATCAGAGAGAAGAGGTAAATAGATTTCTTGTCCATAGTCATCAGCAGTTCGGTAAGATAGTGTGAAGTCCGACTTGATATCAAAAGCTTTTACTAAAATGCTTTGTAACACTTCCAGAGATGTTATTTGAGGGTCAACTGAAAACTTCCTTAATTCAGGCTGAAGTTTACCCTCACATTTCTATAAAAAAAAACCACTAAGTTATTCCAAGTACACACAATTTCTAAGGTATGCCACAAACACAAACTCACTTTAATAATAACTTTCATAATTTTGTTCCAAACAATGGGTTCTTCTGACATACTTTTTTTTCCCAAAGGATCTCCCAGATAATGATTACTGATACTCAAGTTAAATAGAAACATAGAACCCGTATAAGTAGTAAACGGAGTAGTATTATTTGTAGTAAAATGATGTACAATATTGAACATAACAGATGTTCTACTTTTAATTTACAAAAAGTAATTGATCAACACAATACAAACCTTGACTTTCACTCTTACTGCCTCTTTACTGTACCCAAACATGATTTCACATTACTCTATTGCGAAAGCGAAGAATATAATTAAGAAATGTAGTAATAATTGTAAAACATCTTGGGCAAAACACATAAATCACAGAAATCTGAAATAGAACACTTTTTTTTACAAAAAAATCATGTCGACAAATTTTAATTTGACAGCAGTGGCATTTCTAATGACGTTTATATTTTTTTTAATTTACAGAGCAGTTTACAAAGGCATTCTCAAAAAACGTCACGTGGTCAGGGTCACGAAACGTTCAAACTAAACCAAAATATCCGCGATTGAGTCAAACTAACGTGTAGATTTTGGTGAAAGTAAAATTATAATTATTGTCCAATGGTTTTGGATTTATAATTTTTCAAACAGCTAAGGTGGATACACCAGGGTATCCCGCGAAATTCAAATTTTCTTACTTCAGCGTCAGGTTGTAAGGTGATGAAAATATGATTCGATGAAAAATTACCCTAGTCGTAGTAAATGATTTATTTATCATACAAACACACGGCACATAATAAATAATAGAACATACTACTGAAGGTTTATAAAAAGAAGGTAACTAATGTACAATAAATTAGTGAAAAATTGTCATGAAAATTAACATTTTCGTTTTAAACTTTTGCAACAGAGATATTTTTATATAAACAACAGAGGTAAACGTCGAACCCAATCTAAAGTATCACGACTTTACAATAAGTGTGCAGTTCAAGGTGGTATTTGTTTTAATTCTGTGTTTTCCGCCTGCAGAAATACGTTGGTTGTAATGCTCGCCATCTTTTAGATGGTTTTATGATAACCACCAAGTAACAAAAAGAACTAAACGTAGCAACGGTGCATACCCACCGCGTCGCACGGATAGGCTTTGCAAGAAAACGTATGTGATTGTGTCGACTGCAAACCACGGACACGCAATACATCAATTGACGTAATTAGTACTTGCATGGCTTGCTCGAATAAGGCGCTCACATAGCCATGCAAGCTGTGCATGTGGTACACATTAGACACGAATAATATTAACACACGATTATGTACATGTATCGCAGCACAGTTTTGAAATATTTCAATCAATCCTAAATAGACTGATAGAACACGTGCGTCTCCGGGCACCGCGGTGGACCACGCACTCTACAGTTGTACATAGTTTATGACATTGATGTAATTTAATGATATTAATGCATGTACTAGAAATATTAGCACCATTGCTAAGTCAAATATAGTGAAACTAAAATTATTTTACCATGATAGCATGTAAGCACCTTTTCTGGCAAATAAATACATTTCATTTCATTTCATTTCACGTTGTTAAACAAATGAATCCAAAATGCGCCGCGTGCCCGTGTAGGTACAGCATGCACCGCGGGTGGCACAGGCGGGTGGTTTGTTGCGCCCTAATAACAACTTTGGGCAAAGCGTAGACAGAGGATTAAAGAGTAGAATACAAAGCAGTCTTTTATCTTTGATTTAATGTCAATGTCAATTCACGCTGTCAGCCACTCAGCTTGTCAAGTCAAAGAACGAGAAGAGAAGATATCAAGAGAAATAAAAATATAATTCTAAACCCTTTCGAATAGTTTAATTTTTAAATATCAGGAAAGTGAAAAGAGTAAAACTAAAATGACTACTCCTGTTATTCCCCAGATAGACCGTGAATTGGACTTATCAAACGCAGGCCGAGGAGTTTGGCTCGTTAAAGTTCCGAAATACATAGCCAACAAATGGGAAAAAGCACCAGGAAATATCGAAGTAGGCAAGTTGAAGATCTCACGAGCGCCGGGTCAGAGAGCTCAGGTGCAATTGTCTCTGTCTGAGGCTGTACTTTGCCTCAAGGACCCTGGAGAACAAAACATACCAAAGGAACATCGTCTTGACGTGTCAAATGTAACAAGACAATCCCTAGGAGTATTCTCTCATGCAATTCGTACGTATAGTTTAGTACATGGATTTTTTTTATATTAATAAATTTGTTACTGTCATATTAGTACATTGCTCACTAATAACAAAGTGGAGACATCTACTAAACTTGATGACGATTGGTTTTTCAGCATCGAACACAGATTCAGTGGTACCTGAGTCAGAGAAACTTTACATGGAAGGCAGAATTGTACAGAAATTAGAATGTAGGCCTTATGCTGACAATACTTATTACAAGCTGAAATCAGAGTCTATAAGGAAGGCATCTATGCCACAGAGGCAAGTGCAACAGTTAGACAGGATAGTACAGAACTTCAAGCCAATTTCTGACCACAAACACAATGTAAGTCAAAATCTGTTAACAATATTTATGATGGAAGTTTCAATTGCTTAATTAAGTTAATGCAATATGTGTTGTTTTTTTTGTCATGAGTAAATGAGTTATTTCTGTACATGGCTGTTGCTGTTCATCATACATCTTTTGTTCAAAATAGACCTCTAGAATGTTCTGTGTCATAACTAAATGGTAATGGTGGAGTGGATAAGTCAAGTTTTGTTGAAAGTTTGTTTCTGTGAAGCTTGCTGCCAACTGCACTCTATGGCCAGAAAGATCCCTTCTTCCATAAAAATTTAAACACTAGAAATAGGGTTATTTTGTAGACTATACATATAATCTAGTCAAAACATAATAATTATTGCATGAAATCATTTTATCCTGGATATTGTTGTTCCTGCAATGTTCCCCAGTCAACTCACCCTCTTTTGTTGCTGGTAAACTTGTAGTTACATTTGCCAAAACACAAAAAAAAAGAAATAAGAACTTAAACATGTCTATATTTCATTTGTTGCAGATTGACTACATGAAGAAGAAGACAGCTGAAGGAAAGAAAGCCAGGGATGACAAAGATGCAGTTCTCAACATGCTGTTTGCTGCATTTGAGAAGCACCAGTATTACAACATTAAAGATTTACAAAAGGTATGTAGCTAACTGAGAAATAAGTTGCAGAGAAATAAGTTGCAGAGAAATAAGTTTGCAGAATTAAGTTTTTTTTTTGGTCTTTTAAGTTCCAAACATGCAAACAATAGACATGTCATAGCCATTTCATATAACACGCCGTATTACATTAAAGCGCGCCGGATTAATATACGTCGCTGTTTTGTAAACGCTGTCTTCACGTTCAGCCGGCAGCCGCATTACAATTCGGCTGAAATAAAGTACGCCGCATTAAATGAAAACGCAATTTAAGCTGGTAGAAAAACATGTCAGCAAATTTTGTATTGATTTACGGAATTTTCTGTATTTATCTGGTCGTTTCTTCTTGCTGACAATAAAGCTAAGCGATTGCGATACGTTCGACAAAGCGGCGTCCAAGCCGCAACCACAATCCGGATGAACGTGAAGAGACCGCATTACAAAACAGCGACTTTTTTCAAAGTGCCTTTATGAAATACGGCGTGTTATACGAATTGGCTGCGACACTTAAATTTAGAGCTAAGCTAGATAAGCATACCACTTTGCTATAATATGCGATACCCAGTCAACATAGTACTCGGCGACGAGGTCTTTCGCAGTGTGTAGAGAACGTAAACGAATTCGTTTAATTTGTTGCAAACTTTTTCTACGTGCGGTTTCCAGGAGAAGTGGCCATCCAGTGCTACTCCCAAAAAATTGTTTCCTCGAATCTGTCTCTAATAGAGGATGTCCATCATAGTTAATGTCAAGTTTATCCCGCTTGCGACTATATGTCCTGAATTGAACAATTTTTGTTTTATTAATATTTACATATTAAATATTATTATTATTTTATTATTAGTTTAACCAAGAAATTATTGATTCAATTGTATTATTAATGTCAATTCTGTAATTATTTTTGTCAGCTTTAATTGGTGATGTCAATATGATACAAATGTCATCTGCAAATAATGTGCATGAATTGGGTGTGTGTTCAGGGAGATTATTATTATTAATAAATAACAAGAATAAAAGGGGACCCAAAACGCTTCCTTGTGGTACAACTGAGTTGTTGCATTTTGAAAGGGATCTTATTCCCTGTAGTTCTTTATTTCTACTCATACTTAAAATTTAAACACATTGCTTTCTGCCCACTAGGTAAGTTCCAAGCCAGCTTAGGGCCGCTCGCGCATGCCATATCGTTCCAACTTTAAAAGCAATAATCTATGAGACACAAAATCAAAAGCTTTCGACATATCGAAAAAAAAAAGATTACGGATACTCGTTCGAGGAGTACTTTTTAGTACAAAAGAATACAAAAAAGGGTTTAAAATAATGAATAATTCTCTCTCAACTCTCTCTATTTATTTAAAAAAAATTGCTGTGCCCGATACGTCCCATAATTGTTTCTTTTTTTTTTATTTACCACCTGTAAGTGTACATTATGGATATAGCAATGAACGATTTTGATTTGATTTAATTATATATTGTGCAATCTAAAGCTTAATTCACTTTTGTTTCAGATTACCAGACAACCCATTGTGTACCTGAAAGAGATTTTGAAAGAAGTATGTAACTATAATTTGAAGAATCCACACAAGAACATGTGGGAGTTGAAGCCAGAATACCGGCATTATAAGCAGGAACAGGCTGCTGAAACCAAGGATGATAAAAATAGCTCTGATAGTGACTAAAGTGAACATTGTAGTTAGATCTACAAATAAGTTACTAGTTACCATGTTGTGTGTGCATTACACACAAGTTATTATTATGTTCAAAACTTGTTCCTAGTTTTGCTGTACATTATTGTGTCTCTTGTTTTGTTAAGTGCAAACTCACTAACTGTACATAAATATGATAAAGACTGTATACTCTTATAAGTAGGGAAAATAAATATTTTCGTATTGGTGCCCTGGATTTTTATTAAATTAAATGGAAATGGTCCATGAAAACACTAAGAAGTGTGATCTTCCGATCTCCCTCAAGCGGAAACTCATCGACATCTGCATCCTGCCCGAGTCGCAGACGTTCCGCCTTGGGCCCAGCGCACACCGCTGGAGGTATATCAAGTTGGTTAAGGTTTATATTAAATTGTTGTCTTCAAATGCGCTGTGCTGCGCCTCCAGCGGTGTGCGCTGGACCTTGGAGTTTGCCAAAGGTCAATGTAATGGAATGCAGCATTCTGGGTGTTTAAACGACAGAGTTCACACCATGCTGCGACACGGGCATAGATAACGTTAGCAAGAAGGCTGCTAGGCTAAAATGGGATTGGGCGGGTCAAAGAGTAGCATACTTACACCAAACGGGCGGGTCCCGTCAGCCGCAAGCACGATGACAGCTGGGCAAAAGTCCACACAATGGGTGCGATAGACGGCGCAGCCAAGGCCGGCCCAGAAAGAGGTCACTGGAGACGTACCTACTGCGCGGGCTGGTTCCAGGTGGCACGGGAAAAGAAGCTCATAGTAGGAATTGGGGGAGGCCTTTGCCTAGCAGTGGGACAGGCTACTCGTACCACAGAAAAAAAGGAAATAAAACTATGATATACATTGCTTCAGGTTTAATGACATTAAAAAATTGACTATATTTACATTGTAAAGAGTACCTACAACGATTTTAAATAATTATATATGTGCCTAACATAAATATTCTAATGAAACATATAATCTATATTATAAAAACATTAATAAAAATGCTATTATATAGCTATCCAATATGGACAGCGTCAGTCGACAAGAGATTAAAAAAATTGAGATTCGCGTACAAATCGTAATCGATAAACCTACCCACCCTACCTATTCGAGTCCTTAGTTGACCACGTCGTATTTCGATTTCTTGATGTAACTGGCTAGGTAGCACGACAGAAATGTGCCGATGAGCGGGAGTACTAAGAACATGATCATGCTCATGGTCAGCAATCTGTCGTAGTGGTGTTCCAAGTATTCATTGATCACCGCGTAACAACCCTGCTGACACAAAGTACCTACGTTAAAAAACACATTAGGTATAGAAAACATTAGCACTTTGCAAACGTTTTTGCTGGCATAGGTTCTTACTTATAAGTAGCTATTTATTTATCTTAGTCATCATCGCTTCTATCAAGGTTAAAGTCATTCACATTCCACCAAAAACGTAACAAAATTCGAATTTCGCGGGCTACCCTGACGTTTTCCCCTTAGTACAGTGGCGGACTTAATGCCAAAGGCATTATTTACCAGTTGCTCTTCATAAATTAATATAAAAAAAAGAAATTAACAACATAACATCACGCCTGTACCTAATCCTGAAGGGTTAGGCAGAGGTATACCTAATTAGTACCTAGGTACACACACTCACCCACATTTCGCCAGTTATGTTTAAGTCCCATGTACTATCGTGGTCTTTTCCGCCTGACCAGTTAGCCACGCCCCCTTAAAGTTTGGGCCTATTAAGAAAGCGTCAACTTTGGCGCGCAAAATAACAATAACTCTCGTTTGGCGTGCGTCGTCAGTGCGCTCGGCCGATTTGGTATCTTTTCATTCATTATTTCTATACAAACTCAACGCGACGCGCGCCGGCGGGGCTAGAGAGCGTTTCTATGTTGCGAGTGCAAGCAAAAATTAGCTTAGTGGTGGTCAGGCGGGAGTGTCCTCGATAGTACCTACTAGGGGGCGAGCCTATTGCCATCAACCCGGTCAACCGGGTGACCAGTGACCATACATTGGTATAATTATGTCTGGCCGGTGGCGATATGACGACAAAACCGTGCTTAGCTCTTCCGAGAAAAGAACCGTGATTATATCCAAAGTTACGGCTAAGTATTTGTTGCATAAATCATTTTCAAAGGTTGCTTACTTGTTGGAAGACATCGCTGTAATTAGCCGTGATGCAGTCGTCAGGGTCGATGCAGCACGAGATAGGGATCACCTTCTGTGGTGACAGTCGTATCCAGTCCGTGTAGTTAGATACGCCACAGCAGTGTAACTGTTAGGCACGCGCATGGAATTGTTAATTAGCCGCTGAATACAAGAAAAAGGCAGTTAACTGCGTATGAGAACAGATGATAAAAATATTAAACCACACAACTAAAAATGGAAAAATAAAAAAAAAAACTTTTTTTTGCAAAAAAATAAAACTGACTTAAAAAAATAAACAAACAAACAGAAAAAAACTAAAAAGTAAAACACATTATTTGCGTTTTTTTTAAAGTCGGTTTTATTATTTTGCAAAAAAGTTTTTTAATTTTTCTTACTCGTTAGGTATTATTGTTTAATACCAAAGACTATATTTAATAACTAAAAGAGAAGCTAAATGAAATAATTCTGTCCCGATCGGTTAAATCTAATTCACTGATGGACCAATTAGCGGTGGATCCGATATGGGAATCAATCTGATGTAAGTTGAATCATATGACTCGCTATTGGTATGACACTTACGTGCTTTTGTACAAAGTCGAAATTGGCTTTCTGCGGATCATTATTGGTGATAGTTCGAGTGAGGCCATCGTAGAGACTCTTGGGAAAGGTATCCCGGTAGCAGGCGGCTGCCGCGCCCAGGCCCGCGTTCATCATGAAGGTACACGCCAGGAATCCACCATACTGGAAGAAAATGAGATTTTCACAGGGTTACACCAATCGGGGGATGACTGATTGCACTTCAAGCTGACTGATGTCCAACATAAGAAATTTACAGGTACACTTTACTGCCATGTCTGGCCAGCAATCTAGATAGACATAGAAAATAACTCTTACAATGTAAAGCAGAACCGGTTGGCCCTTGATGATGATGGAGAATGCGACCGAGCCCACGACGATCACCAGGCAAGCGATACCGATCACCACGTAATTTACGGTCTCCAAATATTCGTGCGACAGTTCTATGTAGGCAATTTTGAACTCTGTGATTATCCCCATCAGCAGGAGCAGGACTCCTGTAATCTGAAAGGCACATGTTTTATCCGACTGCGCGACAACCAAGAGAGGGTTAGTTACGCTTTCTCAAGCAGTACCTTCTACCTACCTACTCTAACGGATTAAATATTTCATGCACGGTCTGATTTCAGTTTGGTTAAATTTCTATCGAAGTAGGTAAGTACCAAACAATTATGGTTTTAAAATTAATGTTTTGGTTCAAATATGCGGAGTTGGAAGGGCTCCCACTAGGTGGACCGATGACCTGGTAAAGGTTGCGGGAATCCGCTGGTTGCGAGTCGCACGGAACCAGTCAATTTGGCGACACTTGGGAAGGCCTATGTCCAGCAGTGGACATCTTTGCGAATTCAGTAAGTAGGTACATCATTATGAGCACCCCCCCCCCCCCCACATAGACATTTTTCATCGGTTATGAAAAAAAAATACCTACGTAACATTATGCTGCGCTCAAAAACAGGGATCATAGACGTAGGCTGCCAGGCTCAATAGTAGATTGTATCCTAGGGGAGCAAAATAATATATTTACGGCGAGGGCGCTTTTTTTTTTTTTTTTCGAAACCAGAGTGAAGTGAGAACCAGAGAGAGTAGAATCCCGAACGTAGCAAGGGATTCTTTAGTAGAATCCTGAACGTAGCGAGGGATTTAAAGTACGTCGCCCGAGCCAAAAATATATTTTGCGTCCGAGTGATACCTACTCTCTACTTTTCATCACCCACTATGAGAAAATAAAAGGAGCCTCATATTTTATTCACTGTCACTTGAAGAACTCATTTTTCAAAAAAAAAACCAAGAATTTCTAACAATCCGTTAAAATTTACGAAAATGCGGGCTGTAGTTCGCGCGTTTTTAATTTGATTTCTTTTTTTTTTAATTCAACCGGCGGCGGGACTATGGGCCGTCGTGCCAGCCAGTCTTTATTCAAACCATATTTGCGTTCGATTTCTTTGGCTATAAACACTAAGATGTTCCAAATTCAAAAAGTAAAGAGGAAATTATAAAGAGGATTAAAAACTCATTTAGTATTACCCGCTAAAAGTTTCTTAAAGAAAAATGTATGGAACAGTTGTTATTTTTAATAATCGACGAAAAATGTCTACTGGGACTGGAACTGTCCACGGTGTGTAGGTACTGTTTACGGCAAGTTGTTTTGATTTACCTACTGGCGACTGATCGCCTTATATATCTTAAAGCCCCAATAAGTCTTTTGATTGCGTTGACTTGTTAGAGGCTTGATTTTTTACAAGGTACCTAACCTATGGTCTTGACACACAGGCAAACAGACAAACGGACAACTAAAGGTATTTAAATACCGATTTGAATCGGAATCGGACGTACGTTGAGGTACAGAACCCTGAAAGATGAATGAATAACAAGAGTTTTCCAATTTAATGGCACGCGGGTCATCTAAAGTAAACTTTTAAATATTGTTACACTTGTATTATTTTAAAAGAAAATAAGGAATAAAGCAAAATAAATATTGAATGAAAACTTACCCAAAACGGGATGTTGAAAAGAAAAAGAAATGTTTTCAGGCTGACTAGGACCGCCACTTTTTTGAATTGGTTACCCATTTCCTATTTATTTTTGAGCTTTTAATTCACAATTTCCATGTTTATTTATCAAATGTTGCAAACGATCTTGTTGCGCATGGAATGTCAGACAGAGCTGAAATATACGTACCACGCATGCGCAAAATAATCGGCGTCTCGACCAGTGTTGTTGGTAAATAAAATATTGCGGCATGCAATGTCCTAGGCGTTGTAGATTGTAGACGGGAAGACCCAAAATATTCCGAAAAACTAAATTCCGAATTTCGATATAATGAAATTCGGACTTTTAATAATCGGAATTATCAAAAGGCCGAATTTCATCATTCCGAAAAATTATAATGTGTATTATTTAAACCACGAAATTCATAATTCCGAAAGTCATAAATACGAATTGTTTGTTGTCCGATTTTCATAATGTCCGAAGAATCAAATGTTCGATGGATCGTTATTGCGAAAACCGATAATTTTCAATACTTCGAATAAAATGCTAAAATTGTCCTAAAAGTCTTGCTAGCTGGCATGAGGAGCGTAGGACGAAGGCCAGCGGAGTGACGACGACATTTGTGACAGAAAGTGGGTGAGTAATGTACGCGTGTTCTGGAGTCGTAGCGGGTTCTAAATTTTCTTTTATATCTCGAAAACGTACGTTAACGTTTTCGACGAAAATGGCGTTAACAATCGCCAAACCAAAAAAGCGTCGCCTCATAAAATTATGACTTACAATTACAGTAACCAGTGCCATATATTCTGGTTATGTCATTTTACTCTCAAACATCTGCGCCAAATAGTTTAGAACCTTATGAATATAAATGTATAATAAAACTGACCTAAAAATAAAAAAAAAGTGAAAAAAAAAAATATTTTAGTTAATATTTTTAGTTTTAATACAAATACTTATTTACTATGCATTTATTTTACATTGTTAACAATACATGTCATCCCCAAAGGGTTCCCCCATGGGTCCCATGGGTTTGTCCCCAATAAATGGAACTTAACATGCATAAACTGTCGAAATCTGGGTGTATTGTACATATGCGTACCCCTCAGAGCATACAGGCATGATGTTACGTCATGCAGCAATCACGACCGATTTACAGTCTATTTTTGAGAAGTTCCATTGTATATCTCCTAAGATCAGCATCAGGTCTTCACCAAATTTAAATGGGACGACTTCAGGAGACTCTTTCAAATAAAAAAAAAGAATTTTGAGAATCGCTCCACAAATGGGGGAGAAATCGGTGAACATACATAAAATTAGACCACACGACTGAAGTTATAATGTTCATAAAAAAAATACTGGGCCAAACTATGAATTAATATGGGACCAAATGGCAACTATTCCGCATCAAACTGAAGAAGAATCACGTAAATGGGATCATAAATCTCAGCGTAATCGGTGTACATACATAAAAAATACTAATCGAATTGAGAACCTCCTCCTTTTTGAAGTCAGTTAAATAGAATATCTATTCATAATTCCATCGGGCAACCCTGCCTGATGCTTTCAATCAATATTGATTTCGTATGGTTAAAAAGTTATGAAAAAAAAAAGTAGATTATACCGTACTTAATTACATCAGGCAACTTAATTATTCGTAATATGTTTGTGTATGTTATAAAGATTTCTTTTTTTTTTTCTGCACTAAGAATGCTTGCGTGTGGCCGCCCGCGGATCGCCAGATGTGAAGCGATGTTGTGGCCCAGGGTGGGCGCACGGTTAATACTTATTTATTTCGAAAAAAAAAAACAAAGATCTTTTTTTTTTTGCAATAAATAAGTATTTAATTAAACTAGAAAAAGCGACTTGTCGCATGACCAGCCGCATGGGCCGGCCGGCACGATTTTTTCTAGGGAGGTGCACATTCAGTTCCATGAAAACAGCTCGAAATTTTTGCATTCCACCTAGGATATAGATTCAAGGAGTATCTTGGTCAATTTATCCAGAAAAGTCCGTCTATTGAAAAAAGTTGGCTTCAAAAGCGAGCGCCGCGAGCTTGAAAATTTTAATAACCATCTCGAATTTGATAGGTTTTCTTTTGTCTTTTATTATAGAAATACGGCTAAAAAAAGCTTATGAACGCAAAGGACAAAAGATGTCTGAGCGCGCTCGAATATATTAGGATATTTTCGGATAAATTTAGGTTATTTTTGTTTATACGTCCAGAAACAAGCATAGGAAAATTTTTGCTTTGTGGCCCGGATGCATTAGTGTCCACGTATTTTCTTTTCTAGGGGGTGCAAGTGCACCCCCTTGCACCCTGCTGCCGGCGCCCATGACCAGCCGCGATCTTGAACAAAACTGGTCGCACTAAAAATCGCTTAATGCGGGTTTTCTAAATAATAAATAAAATAATCATGATACCCATACTACTTAGTGCTGTAGCAGTGCCCATTGAAAGCTGGAACTGTTAGTCTGCAAAAATTGTTGGATTGACCAGGTCCTGTGTTTTATAGCATCTCCACAGGACATCCATATTTTTCAGTAACACATCATTCAAGCACGGAGGTCGCGCCTTCGCGAGTAACTGTGCCCGTCCAAAAGCGTAGCTTGTCTCGACGATGTTATTGGTTAGTCGCTCGGTGGACACTGCAGCGCAAACGCATGTACGCTCACAGCGCCGGCGCCTGCGCAACCGCGAAAGCCTATACGAAATCGCGATCTTTTCCAGACCGGGTTTTAAAAATTATAAATTAATGTGTTGCTATACTTTTATAATCGGGACATGATGGTTCGCCGTACACATTTATTTTTTATTGGTTTAATTTTTCGAATTTCATGCGTGTCTCCTATCGATGAAATTGATGCAAACGAAGGTGAGATATATTTTATAAATAATTATTTGCAATCAAAATGCCCTCATCAAAATTAGTAATTTACTACTGATAAAACGGCTGCAAAAGTATATTTTCTGAACTGATATCTACCCTGGGTTATCGGGTACAATTGTATAAATTCGAAAACCACGATCGTAAGCTCGTAGGCCTCTCATCAGATTAGTCTTATTTATTCTTAGTATAAATTCATCTCAGCCCAGTTATTTACCGGATTACTGAATGAATGTAGTTAGGTGGTCACGAGTCCTGTATGAGGACTACAATAAATGTTTAGTTATTGATGTAAAATTATACGAAAACGTTTCTTAAACTCTTCAGATTTCATGAAAATACTTCTGAAGCGTAGTGCAAGTTACAATAAATTCTATGAGAAGCGTGCGTGTCGTGTATCGTATGCTCTAGCTAGCTGCTAGCGCGACCAATGGACCGATTTCGATGATTGAGATCAAACATTCGGCTCAATGGCTTTCCATTCGGATTTATATTAGCAATCCAATCAAATTGTTCTTTGGATTGCTATGCAACATGGATAAAAATTATTGAATTGTGAGAAAGATGCTAAGGATAGGAAGGAACAGAATACCTAGGTAGGTAGATGCCGGCTGATAGATGTAAGTAGCATAGGAAATAAAATTGGGATGGCGACAGAAGGATATGGAAAACAAGAATTTGTGTGGTATACGAGGACTACCACTCAAAAAACACTCTAATTAAATTTAGGGTTTACAAGGTAAAATCGACTCCTCCTATTGTTGAAGACGGTTAAAATGTAGCCTTTGTTACCCAGGCCACTAATATCGAATCGATTGACTCCTTTCATCAAAATCGGATGAAGTACTACAGTTTTTTTTGTTCTAGTAAATACAGGGTGTAAACAACCTCATTACGAAGCCGTCAACCAAGCATTCTGTACATCAAATTATGTGACTCTACGCAATGTTTTTTGCTGGGAAATGTTTTTTTTTTGGGGTGAAAATTCACGTTTTTCGGTGGGGCTCAATGTAATGCACTTAAAACATTGTCCTTGGGATGGATTGAATAGTACGGGGGTTGTAAAAATCTTACATTAAAAACATGTGTTTAAAAAAGAACGTGTTAAAAAGTTGGAACTTTGACCCCCAATATTTCCGTAACTAGAAGGTTCCCAGGAAAACCCAGGTTCTTCTCTAGAAAAAAAAAAATATCGCAATCACGATGACGGGGAGAACACTGAACAAGTGCCTTTCGGCTTCGTAAAGAGTCTTTTTACAGCCTTTAATTACTATGGAGACAACAGAATGAAAATGCAAAAACAAGTCTGTCCTGACTCCTGATGAATTTCTATGAATGTTAACACATTTATCAGATAGGTAGAAATCCCCTAAATATACAGTATATAATTATGTACCTACTTAGTGTTATTTTAAACAATATTTGTTATATTCATTTGTATCTAAGTATACAACCTACAAAACGCAGCACATTGAAAGTAGTAGTTGCGTGCGTTCGACTTTAGCTAACATTGCAACTGTCGCCGTAAATAATTTCAATTTCAGAGTTCGAAATCACGACCAAAAAAAGAAAACACCTTATTTGTCGAATCGCAACGCGGCGTTTAGATTCAGGCGACACAGAATTAAACCAGAACTGATCGCTTTGAAAATCTGTGGACTTGCCAGATCTATTAGATTTGACGGAGTTATACTTTTGATGTTAATATCTTTGACAACATAAACCACATACTATGTCATAATAGTACATTTTGATACAAGTGGAGAAAGTTTGTTATTGCGTACGAGGCGGAATTAACTCCCGAGCCGTAGGCGAGGGTGTTTTTGGGCCGAGAACTGCAATAACAAATGTCCCAAATATATTTTTGATTTTAGAACACAAATAAATGTTAATTTGGGTATTTAAAAAGTAACTATTAGTTTTTAATAATCATGTTTATTTATGATATCATATTTATAAACACAATTTGCATATTCAACAAATATTTATGCCGTAAAGACGCTTAGTGCTTTGTCGAAATAAAAAAAAAAAACATTCACCTCAGTCAGACTATAGGCATTGAACCAATTTGAACTAAGTATAGGTATAGTTATCTATGGCAATTTTCATTGCCGCACCCGTGCGGGAAAATGGAAAAAAAACGCACGTGAGAAATACATTGCATGTTGTACTTAATCGTAGTGCGTTATGAACCAGTTTTCAAGGAAGTGTATTGAAAAAATATTTGATGATTTTGACTGACGAAGAGGGGGAAGAGAATAAAAGAAAAGGGGGCTGGAGTGTGACGGTTTATAAATGGAAGAAAAAAAAGGTGTTGCACTGACCCTAAGTAACGCGGACAAGGGTAAGACGAATCTTTGTGCAAAAGAAGCCGATTTATAGGTAGACACAACTTCTCATGTACTTAAATAAATCACAAATCTTCAGCTAACAACCAACAAAAAGGTACAGTAATGAAGACGTAGCTCAGGTAGCTGTGTGTCGAGTTATGAGACTAATAAACTATCTGTCGCAAACAAGTTTACGCAACACAGGTCCTATACAGCTCATACGTCTACAACAATGATCACTTACCGCAAACTATCGATGTTTCACACTTTTCCCACATTATTGCAGCCATAACCTTAACGGCACTCATGTAATTCACGTCAGCCGCGAAGATGAACGTGTGATAACCCTCTGTCGATATTCTTTGTGAAGCTAACGAACGAGACTACACAACTATACCTTATTATGCACGGCTAGAAAGGTAAAGGGCTTACCGTAACGGTTTAGCAAAATCCTACATAATTACCATGTAACCGTATCCCAGTGTGGTGGGACATATTTAAACCTGGCAGGAAACGTTCGTCTAATGTTATCTATGTCACGGATCGCAGCCACAGCGGGAACGCGGCCCATCTGCACTGCTTATCTCACCATCTCCGAGATTGCCTCGGTCAAATTAACTACACCACATAACAATTGGTACCAGTACAATATTGTCGTAAGTACTCGTCTATTTCTGATTATGGATCTATAATCGGCAATCTACATTATATCCATTGTTTACATGACATGGACTGATTCGATTGATAGTTACCTACCAAAAGTTCGAGCATTTGTATCTAGGTCGTAAACAAAGACAGATGACTCGTAACGAATTGAATTCTTAGCTATTATCTGATTGTTAGGCAGGTACGGTAAGGAACAGAAAGAAGAAAGGCAGGAGAGCTAGGTTGGACTACGACTAGCAAAAGAGTGCTTTAGCTACGATAACAAGAGACAATCGCCGCGGGCTGACCGACCGCGCTCAGCCAAATCACAGATACCGTCAGCTCGGGATCGGGTCCAGCTAATGCTCGCTGCTCGCCAACTTGCATTATGATAGATTACCCATGTCCAGTGCAAACTATGGCAAAAACGATGCGCCAACTAGCTGTGATTTACATTACATTTATTCTGCCCTTATTTGTAGAATTTTATTGAGTGGAATACCTACATATTTGTAGCCACTAAAACTTTTTTGGTTGGTCTTGAGTTGTCTGTGGTAAATAATCGTGACCCATATGGTTCGGTTTTTAACCGACTTTAAAAAAGGAGGAGGTTATATACAGGGTGTAAACAACCTCATCACGAAGCTTTCAACCAAGCATTCTGTACATCAAACCAAGTAACTTTACGACAAACGTATTGCTAGGAAACGACTTTTTTTTTTGGGGTGAAAAATCATGATTTGTGGTAGAACTCAATGTAACGCACTCAAAACATTGTGCTGATGGATGGATTGAATAGTACGGGGGTCGTGAAGGCGTTTAAAGTAAAAATCTTACATTAAAAACTTGTATTTAAAAAAAAAAACTTGTCAAAAAGTTGGAACTTTGACCCCCAATATCTCCGTAACTAGAAAGTTCCCAGGTATGGTGTAACTCAAACAAAAAAATGATCGCAATAACGGGGAGAACAAGTGCCTTTCGGCTTCGTTAAGAGGTGTTTTACACCCTTTATGTTCGTGACGTAAGTATGTATTTTTTTATGTATGTTACCGATTTTTCCCCTATTTGTGGACCGATTCTCAAAATTCTTTTTTTACTTGAAAGAGTATACCGACTCCTTATATAAATTTTGTACTGATCTTCGGAGATATACAATGGAACTCTTCAAAAATAGACTGATGGCAAATCTGTCGTTATTTCTGCAATCGCTGGGATGTTTTTGTTTATAGAATAACACCATGACGTAACATCACGCCTGTATGCTCTGAGGGGGTACGCAGATGTGTACAATACACCCAGATTTCGAAAGTTAGGTATGTTTGCGGATGAATGGACAAAGATTTTATTGGCATGTCAGAAGTATTATGGGAGGAATTTATGAATATGTGAACCTTTGCTCTGTTATTTTGTATATTTTAATTTCATGTTATCTCTTTTAGTTCTAGTTTTAGTTACAGTAATTGGTTTAAATATCATCTATCTGCCTAGCCGGTTGGAGTGTAGCCTTAGGGGCACTATGGAGCAAGGACTTCTACAATTTTCGTGATTTAATTTTCGGAAACTTTACGATTTTTTTTTGCAGAATCGGGTTGACCTTGTCTGTAGCAACCATTTATGCTCTGAGAAGCATGGCCCTACGACGCACCGTTTCCGAGTTATAAGCCTTTTTCTTTTTTTTCTTTTATATAAAACAACTTATATTTCCGAAATGGTAGCTCGGATGAGATTGTTTTCGGGAAAGAAATTGTTGCTCTACTCAAAAGCCATGAGGTCATGTAAAAAAATTAGCAAAAACTTCGAAAAAATAAATCCCAAAAACAAGTCAAAACAAGTCCCAAAATTTTTTTTTAACTAAAAACTTTTCTTTGCTACTCATAGTGCCCCTAAGCGTATACACCAACTCCTACACTCCGCCCCTAAGACTACCCACTGACCGCCTAGCCTTTTCCCAACTATGTTGGGGTCGGCCTCCTGTCTAACCGGATGCAGCTGAATACCAGTATTTTACATGGAGCGACTGCCTATCTGACCACCACAACCCAGTTAGTACTGGGTAATACAATACCCTTTGGTAAGACTGGTTGTCAGACTTTTTGGGCCACTGACTTCCTGTAACGACTGTCAAAGATCTTCCAACTGACAGTCGGGACCAACTGCTTAACGTGCTTTCCGAGGCACGGAGGAAACTCGGTATTGTCGGTATGTAATGGGTGGTCACCCATCCACACACCAACCTAGGCAAACACGGCGTGTGCGTTACCCCAGCCAGATGTTGTCGAAAATGGTCATTTGAATCTTATAGATAATTAGTTTTGCGGCTTCTGTAATTGTTGCGCACATTTTTAAATTTGTTGCGCTTATAGTTTCTTAATTATTTCACAAAAACATTTCCTGCTGGGGTAACGTTACCCCAGCCAGACCTTTTTCTTTCTAATGGGAATATTTAAATAAATACTAGCTATAAAATTAGTTGTCTAGATGAAGTAAATGTTGTGGCTTATTTTGTATTTGTTCTTTCTTCGGCTGCGAAGTTATTCGAGATTTTGCTGGGGTAACGTTTTTGGTTTTGCTAGATCTTTGAAATGGTTAAGCGGATTCTTATCATATTTTGTACAAGACTTCATAGGAATTAGTTTAAATTTGTTCTGCAATAAAAAACCAAAATAATGCATAGCTTAAAGGTTATTTCATTAAATAGAAAAACACTTCAATTGGTCCCAGCACTCTCAATAAGAAGTCTAAAGACTTACTTTAAACGTTATTTTAAAGCTTGTAACTGCCTTCAAATGTATGTGAAGTTTCATTAGTATCCTGTAAGTATTTAACAAGTTATGATGATATTCAGTTCTTCACGAGCACGGTCTTGATGCGCGCGATGTTATTTGGCCACTGGATTGGATATATGAACTGAATGTTATGTCAATTATTAGTTTTTTAGTTCAGTTGTATATCAGTAAAATTTCAGCGTAGTACATTGGATAATTAATGAGATAATACGATTAAAGTCATTAGGAATGAATGACTGTGGTAACCCGACCAAGTTTAGGTGGTTACGAAAAAGCGAAAGCGCAGAACATTATACTATCTTTTGAAATGTTTAGTATAATACACCTTACAATTTCGGTACAGACGCGTACACTGTTAAATACATAATAATATCTGTACTATGAAAACATTATTATTATCTTCCAGTTGCACAAACTTATCAAAAATCACCGATATAACATGTCGTTCGGTGGGACGCGGGAGGGGTGGGGTGAAGGGGTAATACATTGTTTGCAATTGCATAACGCACTAAACATGCTCCATAATCACATAATTCATCTTGTAGAGTGCGCGTGCGCTTCGGCAGTTCCGTTTCCTGTTTTTGCAAATATTTATCGAGTGCGTGAGAGCTATTATATAATAATAAGTGTGGCGAATTACTGCTAATGTGGAGTGCTTCTATTGATGATCATAATTATGGTGCGGGCTGCTTGATGAACTCACGAACAAGGTAAACTTGCATAATGTAACTACAGAAATAGTAGCAAAATTATTATTAATATGTACATGTTGTTAGGTACTTATCTAAAACTGTATTTTTTTTGACGCTTAAATATTTGAATTTAGGAACTTACTTATTATTTTCTTTTTTTTCGTACTTAGTTATTACCTGGACTGGAATTCTCAACAATGATAACGACATATTTATCCTTCGCTACATATAGTACCCATAAAACAAAGTCGCTTTCCGTTTGTCTGTTCCTGTTTGCTTAGATCTTTAAAACTACGCAACGGATTCTGAAGCAGTTTTTTTTTAATAGATAGATTGATTCAAGTGGAAGGTTTTTGTGTATACATCGTCAACATATGACTTGAAACTTTGTGACACTTGCCCTGCTAGGAGGGTGTCAGCAGGTAGGTATGTAGGGGGTTTGTAAATAATAAGAGCTGGATGATTAGGTACACTTATTATTTATTGCCTAAGCTTCCGTGGCCATCTCACGACTCGATTGCAGAGGGTATAAAGGTGGTGGGAACACTGGCCTGAACCGTCTCCAGCGATGATGGTTCCGTCATTGACCCTGCCCGCAGCCAACGGCTCCAACTCCAGGTTCTGTCTCTAGTGGGAACTCAGCGTAGGTAGGTGATCTCTCTGCAGCAGAGGACTTTCTCCAAGCGTTCTTCACGACGCCGGAACCACGATGTGGCGAAAGTTTGTAGGGTAGACTAGAATCCTGGAAATCCAGACAGAAATGGAAGCGTAAGCAAGCTGTAGGAACCACGTTTCTAAGGTCCAAAGGTCACAGTGTCCCAGATAGGAAGATAGGAAGAATTACAGCAGAAACTAGATTTAAGAGGTTCTAGGAACACCTTACAATTAGCCCTTCTAATAAAATACATGGAAACTCACCCTAGAGGATTTCGCGACGTATTTAGTAAAAATTATTTAAGTACGATCGGAGCGAGCAGCACAGCCGTCACCTCAGTGCTCTCAAAACGACTGGTCATCGGCCCTACCGAGCCCACCCGAATCGTAACTCCTCGGCGACGCTCGGCCAGGATCGTTTCAGCGTTGCGCGGGCGCATAGAAGCGAGGACCTTTTAAGATAATATACTCTCGTAGGTTCCGCACAGTAATATTTACTTTTAATGATTTATTTAAGTGTTTGGTTTACTTAATAATATTATAATAGGTTATTTTTGTGTACATAGCATAGTATTTTAAGTGTACATAAATTTCTTAATATTAAGTTTTCATAAACTAAACTCCTTTAAATTGTAACTTGCAAAGTGCAACGTTACAACTTGATTAATGAAATTCATGACTTAGCGACCGATTTTTATCGTTATCAATGTCGGGAGTCGGGACTACCGCAAGGTAGGTAGGTATTTATTTCCACAAACTCCTTGGACACGTAGACTTTAAGAAATCCATAATTACCTTGTTGCGACACTCGCGTTGATATAAACTCGCAAATAGATGACGATTCGAGTTTCAAATATGTAGCAAAACTACAATTGAAACCCCATTAAGGATTTGAAATGTACTCTTTCTTTTTATTGTAGGCATAAACAGAATGTCAACATAGCAATAGCCGTGGGCCGCGATGATGGACGCGGTGATGGCGACATAATACCTACGTATGAGTGTGGTGGCGACTATGGCTGCGTGGTGAAGTTGTAAAAAATATCGTTTGACGTCTCTACGTCTCTACGTCTGTAACTCAGAAACTCTCAATCTACGGTGAGTACGTACTTATATCTAGCTAGATATACCTATACTACTACGATTTGTGAAATGTGAAATGTGATATTTGAAATGAGACAACAAAACAGTAGGACTAACTGTGAGCATTTTACTACATTGTGATGTCATTTAATATTACCATTGATCTGTGATTTTAATTGATAAAAGTAGGTATTAGTAGACATACGTAAGTTTAGTGTTAACTGAAAAAAAACATTGTATATTATTATTATTGTGTATATTTAAATAAAAACTGTAACTGTGTACTGTGTATACTGAAATCTATAATTTAAATAAAAAATAATAGAAAATTTCAAAAAAGCAAAATTACTATCTGTAATTTTAATCTGTGATTGTTTTTAAGTATAAGTTTATTAATACTTTAAAAGTTCAATTGAAATGATTATTTTACCTGTCAATAAAAATTCTTTAATAATCATGTAGTTTTTTTTTAAACTTGTGTACATGTCTGTACTAAATTTGTAACACTATCCTACATATTTTAGAAGGTACCATAATGTTCTGCGTTTTCGCTTTTTCGTAACCACCTAAACTTGGTCGGGTTACCACGGTCATTCACTTCCTAATGACTTTCATCGTATTATCTCATTAATTATCCAATGTACTGAGCTGAAATTTTACCTATATACAACTGAACTAAAAAACTAATAATTGACATAACATTCAGGTTATATATCCAATCCAGTGGCCAAATAACACCGCGCGCATCAAGACCGTGCTCGTGAAGAACTGAATATCATCATAACTTGTTAAATACTTACAGGATACTAATGTAACTTCACATACATTTGAAGGCAGTTACAAGCTTTAAAATAACGTATAAAGTAAGTCTTTAGACTTCTTATTGAGAGTGCTGGGACCAATTGAAGTGTTTTTCTATTTAATGAAATAACCTGTAAGCTATGCATTATTTTGTTTTTTTTTTATTGCAGAACAAATTTAAACTAATTCCTAAGAATTCATGTACAAAATATGATAAGAATCCGCTTAACCATTTCAAAGATCTAGCAAAACCAAAAACGTTACCCCAGCAAAATCTCGAATAACTTCGCAACCGATGAAAGAACAAATACAAAATAAGGCACAATATTTACTTCAACTAGACAACTAATTTTATAGCTAGTATTTATTTAAATATTCCCATTAGAAAGAAAAAGGTCTGGCTGGGGTAACGTTACCCCAGCAGGAAATGTTTTTGTGAAATAATTAAAAAACTATAAGCGCAACAAATTTAAAAATGTGCGCAACAATTATAGAAGCCGTACAACTAATTATCTATAAGATTCAAATGACCATTTTCGACAACATCTGGCTGGGGTAACGCACACAAACACGGCTTAACCTAAAGATCGACCCGAGCGGCTGTTATTATTTAGCCACGAGCTCCTTCTCTTAGTTACTTCGGTTTAAATATAACCGTTATAATTAAATAAATTAATGTTAAGTTCCATTTGTTGGATTTTTTTTTACATGTATTGTTAATAATGTAAAATAAATTCATGGCGACTTGTTTAGGAACAACTAAAAATGGAAAAATAAATAAAAATCTTTTTTGCAAAAAAAATAAAACGGAAAAAATCACAAACAAAAAAACACAAAAAAAAACCTTGACCTTTGTTTGATTGATTTGGTGTTATTTTCACCGGCTTCTGACACTAGTTATTTTTCACTTTTTTTGTGTTTTTCTTTTAGGTTTTTTTTGTTTGTTTTTTTTTAAGTCTGTTTTATTTTGCTGTTTAGTTCTAGTTTTAGTTACAGTAATTGGTCGTATCTTTAGCTTCAGAAGCCGGTGACAAAAACACCAAATCAATCAAACAAAGGTCAAGCTTCAGAAGTTGACTTCGAAGCTTGACCGTTGTTTGATTGATTTGGTGTTTTTAACACCGGCTTCTGAAGTTATATTTATTTTTCACTTTTTTGCGTTTTTGTTTTTTTTTTTTTATTAATAAGATTCAATTCAAAATTTAATTTAATTTCAATTTATGGTACCCGCTACCTATTTATTATATTACCAAAATTTTATTCATAAGTATTCATGGCACACATACGCTTAAAATTTACTGTTTATTTCGTGGTCTACAAAAGTGATACCGGTGCGATACATATAGCTTAGCCGCAAACCATTTGATCCATTCCATACAACACATTCAATCGCGGAAATACTGAAGATGCTCATCAAAAATTTTGCCAGAGCAAGTTTTACCGGTCAATCAATTTTGGCGTATCGTTATGGCATGGTAACGCTATTCATGACTGTATTGGGTGGGCAGGCGCGGTTCCATAGTGTGCATGTCATTACATCGGTGGAACATTTCGCGGTCGGCATTACCATGCGATAACGGTAGCGTGTGAGTCGCGAACTCGCGGCGTCAACCCCGACCCCCCGACCCGACGTGATGCCGCTCTAATAACCTCTCCGCCACATTCGATGTTATCCTCCCTGAAACGAGCTTTTTAGATCTCTATGGTCTAACGAGAAAAATGTCGCGCCGAAACGCATGATCGTTTTGCTCTTGTTTTGTGACGGTGAGTCACTAAATGGGCCAAGTGTGAAACTGCTTTCACTGAACGTGTTTGACTGCACGTCACGTTAATTAGCTGATAATTTCATTTTAGATGTGTCGATAACATTTAATTTTGTCGTAATATTAAAATTAGTAGTGCCAGTTTCGATCTTCAAACGTGCGAAGTCATTGAATAGGTTGGTAGTCTAATATGTATGTATAACAGAAGTGTTCTAACACGGCTGCTTAGTTTTCTAGTTCTCATGTTAGCTAAATTTCACAAAAGTCGGTCAGATTATTCTGAATTTTAAGAATAGTAACGAAGTACCTAAGCGGTTGCACGTGCACCAAGGCCCGCAACACCTTGACATAACAACGGATAAGTATCCCAATATGATCTGGAATTTTGTCAAATTATACTCAAGGATTAACATTTCGACTCGCACTAGTTCCACAAAGACTTTTCCAGTTATTCGATTTTACGAAATCGTGCGCGACACCGGCTATTTTCCTGAAGCCATTGCCCTAATGTACACGTTTCTGTATCGATGTTTAACATAACTTCATCTAATTATTTTTTGTAAGATAAATTAAAAATCTCTTAAAACTGCAAACTTTTACTTTAAATTAAGTAACGATCGAACGATATGGTAAGTATGCAACAGTAAAGCTAATAATGGATAATGATAGGCTACAGTATGGCTATCAATAGAGCCTAGTCATTAGCGGACACAAAATGGGGAGCGTACTGACCGTCGGATAAGGTACCAAGCAAAGTGAACGATCGCCGCGGGCCTTTACTGCGAAGCCACGACGCAATCCATACAAAATATTTCCCAGTCTAGCGCATTTCTTAGACAAAAAAAAAGAATCAAATAAAATTTCTTATTTGATTCTTTTGGCTTTTTTTTTGTCTATAAATACTTATTTCATTAATTTTACGGGTAAACGAATCTTAATTATTTGATGAATAAACGTTTTTATTATTATTATTATATTTGTTTTGTCTCTTCATCAGACGTTACATGATGTCCGCCCAATGGTTAAATTTTAATTTGCCCTGTCAGCCCTCGCATTTTAATACACAGTAGTAAGTATACGCTTTGGACTTCCACAGGGCTCCTATCACGGCCCAGTTTTGTTTTACATTTCGTAAATAATACATTGATTACCGTATTGTAAACGATCGAAACGTCCCGCGAGGGTTGGTTTGAAAGATAAAAAGATTTCCTGGAAGGAATTAGGGGAGGCCTTTGCCCATAAGTGGGACAGCCTTCGCAGCATACGCTGCATAAAAAAAGTTGTTGGGCACACTAACAGTAGATACCCATACTGCCGTACCGATGTTGGTGTGACTATCAATTTCAATGTTACATTTTTCAAATATAGCCTTAAAAGCCCTTCATATAATTTACTCCCTTCGTACAACCCATCTCTTCATCTTTTTTGTATGTTCTCTAGCGGCTTCTTCCATCAATATTAATTTTCAACACTTTTTATCACTTTCGTTAAAGTGTCTAAACTGTCATTGTGCTTAATATACGTGCCTGCTGACTACTGTCGGATTATTCGAACTCAAAACTATCCAACCAACCCATCGGCATCGTCCTAATGTCCTAGCATACAAACTTACGAGCAAATTTCAATAAATAATTTCATACAGAGATGTTCGATGTCCGTGTACTATTTATAGTGTAGCTATATACCGTTGCACACGGATGGAGAGAGGCATGTATGCCTCTAATAAATCTGGTGGGCGCATCGTGGCTTGGTAACTTGCATGTAGGTCTAAGAGTCCTGAGTGTTCGTTGCTCACCGACCGAGCCTTCTGCGGATACTCGCTCAGCCAAAACAGAAAATCACCACCCACATTCACCTACCACATTAAGTAATTTAGGTTCCTCCTCGTCATCGCGTGAATACCGATTTGCAATCGATAACGGCTCTTCGGCCGTATTAAAGTTACCATTTTCGATTAGGTACCTTACCCACTTAAATTGCCTTTTGCAGACAGTGAATCAACGTTTAGATCTTATTAATTAGATATTTATTCCGTCTATAAAAACTCTTAGACTAGATTTTAGCTGTGTAATGGCTGGCACTGGCTTAACAACAGGTCCGTTACTACTTTGTGGCTTTTCAATACCACAGGGATTTAAGTACCTTCAGTATCTCAGTGGTTATCCATAAAAGTTCTTGGGAACGGTAGGTAACCACTAGGCCTCTTCCAGTTGTACAACCATAAACGGTTATTCGTTTTATTGGCGATCGAGCTGGCCGTTACCCGTGGATATTTCACGATGGCGATGGCACACCCGCACATAGCCTTTATACGTACAAATCTACATAATTCTTGCAATATGTTTTTAACCTTTACTTAAAGCCTTGCAGATGTAGGTTTACCAAATTGCATACCATGTTTAATGAAATGATCCTTAGATTTTAATAATATTTTTTTATTAGTCATATCCAAGTATCTTTCTACTCATATTTTATTCTGTTAATGACTTATCTACTTACTTCTATATCTACAGTTTCGTTGTTTTCATTGATTGATTTCAAAGATGGTTGATCTTTGTTACCTACCTGAGAAAATCTCAGTTCTACTAAAGTGAAAACCCACATAAGTTAGTAGTCTCTAACTACTTACGATATTGTACTCTCCCTATACATTAAGGCCATAGCACCTTCCATTAGCAGGAGGTAAGCTTAGAGTAAGCGCACATCATATTGATATCAGAGTTCTTGCTTACTTAAACTAATTCTAGTCCTCTAGTCCTAGTGTAGCTTAGGACAAAAATAAATAGATAGAAAAATAGATAGATATACAGGGTGTAAACAACCTCGTCACGAAGCCGTCAACCAAGCATTCTGTACATCAAACTAAGTAACTTTACGCAAAAATTATTGCTGGAAAACGACTTATTTTTTTCGGTTAAAAATCATGTATTGTGGTTAAACTCAATGTATCGCACTCGAAACATTGTGCTGATGGATGGATTGAATAATACGTGGTCATGGAGGTGTTTAAAGTAAAAATGTAACATTAAAAACTGGTATTAAAAAAAAAATGTCGAACAGTTGGAAATTTGACCCCCTATGTCTCCGTAACTAGAAGGTTCCCAGGTATGGTGTAGAACAAAAAAATGATCGCAAAGACGGGGAGAATAAGTGCCTTTCGGCTTCGTTAAAAGGTTTTTTACACCCTTTAAGTTTAAGGTAGGTACTCGGATTTACCGTATGGCATGCCCTAAAATATATACTAAAAGAGCAATGTATATATGTCGTCACGTTTGTCTTGTAAGTAGACTATCGGTATGTTACGCAGGGTCAACAAAGGGCACGAATCTCAGCGGTCGCATTCAGTAATTGTGCAAACATAACGGACACTGCTGCTCAAATGCCAACTGTCAAGTGCTGACCTCCGCTAGACTTTACAATGTTCTGCGAATAAAAAACATTCAAGTAGGAACACATCTTGTAAGCAGACCTAAAACACTTTATCCGAAGACGGCGCCATCGCATCAGTGCCGCCGGTGGCTATGGCAACTATTTTCCAAGTATTTCTCGCTCTAATGCCCACACAATTAAATAATTACAAAAGCTTTAATTTGAGTAAACAAGTAATTAAGACTGTTAAGAAAAAAAAGATAAATCAAAATGCACTACGGCACGCTACTTAAGTTTGACCAAATTTCTAAGCTACAACATTATAAAAGACATCGTCACCTCAATTTTTAGCTATTTAAGTAGCACGAGCGTTACAATTAAAATTAATACAAACTTTTGGTCGGTTACTTTTAAGATGCATACAAATTTCAAGAAAACACTTAATGCAGTTACAGTTAGATAATTGGCATTCAAAATTAATCTTTCTTCGCGTGTGTTTACATTCCATCTGTCCTGGATTTCGTCAGTAGCTAAACACCATTGTGACAAAGTTTTGGACTTGTTATGTTTTCTGTTTTGTCCGAGAAGTACCAAGTAGGTAGACTGTTTTGTTCTGTTCGCGCGTCTTCGCCAGTGGGTCACTTCTAATTGAATTCGGTAAAAACGGTGATTATACACGCACGTCTAACAATGGAATATAGGTTTACATCGTTTCTCCGACTTTGAAGGGTCTCGAGACTCCTATTGGACATGCCATCCAAACGAATCTCGGGACCCTTAAAAGTTTCTTATAACGAGCTACCTAAGTCGTTACTTCAGTTCTATTTTTAACGTTATGAAGCAATTCCTTTGTGCTGTAATATGATGAAATTGCTACAATTCGCAAATTATATACTTACGCAGGTACTTGTTGACGATGGAACGCAACAGAGTAATGTCAGAGATCCTTTAGATTGCTGGCATATTTACAGGCTACTTAAATAACGCCCGGCGGCTGCTGGAATCTCGGTGGACGCACTGGTACAATGTCATCAAGATAACTTGTTTTATGTCCAGGCGGTGAATTATTTCTAAGTATAGTAGCAGTTAAGTTATTGCTACTTGAACCCATAAAATACCAATAGAATTAATTCTTGTCGAATAAAAAAAATATGCGTCTTTCTTCAGCCCTAAACGGTGGCAGTTGAATAGTCGCTATTCTTGTCGTTGCATCGCGGACCAAAAACAATCGGATCTCGGAATTCTTGAACGTGCGCGCAACGATGCATATCATTGACCATGGTGTATTTTTATTGCTTTTGTATGCATGGCAGATATAATACTCTACACTGAATTGAATTAAGGGACATTTAGTTTACTTACTCCGTTATGCTATGTAGAACAGAATGTAGTAACACCTTGGCAGAAATAAGTAAGAATGTATATCGATTATGCATTCCGGGTAAGGTGGAGATTGGTTTTGCTTAGTCGAACAAAAGGTTGTGCTGCAGTTTTGTTAAATGTCCCAGTTTGTACCGGACTGCCCCTGGAATATCATGTTTCTTGTTCCTAAGCAGTCGCAGGCAGTCACAGTAACTGCTTGTACTAAAATATCCAGCCGGTTGGAAAAAATCTCGAAAGATGATGATTTCGTACAGTTTTCATTTGTTCCGATGTTAATTCACTTCTGTGTTACCGGTGCCGCGGCCGCATTGACACCATGAAATCAGATGGCCCCATAAAGCTCGGCAGGAAGAGCATCACGCGTGAAACGCGTTATTGTTTGCATAAAGCCGTTTCGCGCCACTCGCTTGTCACAATGCCGACTCACTGTTACGAATTCATCAACATGTTAAACCACACTAGGAAGCTTGTAGATTTTTCTGAAAGTGATAACTTTATTCACATAAATAAAAACAGAAACGCAACGTGTCGTTTAGCGGAAACAGATTGTGGTAACAACAATAGTACCTACCTAGACAGATTGTAGCTAGTTAAAGAAGATATATGTAACGTCAACTTCAAAAGCTTACATAATGAACAAGTCCCTCACGCATTTCCTATACAATACACTTACAGAGAGGCGTGTAAAAATAGACCTAGATGATGCTCCGCTCGCTCATTCTACGTGTAAGTACAGAACACTGTACCTACACATGATAAAAAGTCGCAAAGTAAATGCATTCAATAGGAGTTGCAAAAAACGCGGTGATGATTACAACCGCTTTCGGAAGAAAGCTGAGACGTTTCGCTAATTACTAGCATAACAGCATTTTTACTTTCGATTCTTAACTACTGATTACGTCGTTAGACAATAACGTCCAAGCATTCGATTGACTTTAAGTTTACCGTAGCCTGTACCTAGGAACTTTATTACTGTTCGGATTCTTCAATAAAAACAAGTACCTAAGTACCTACTTAATAAATTTGTTTGTTGATTGTTTGTGAACTGAGTTGATTGTATTGGTTGTAGGTAGCTAGGTATGGGTATTGTACCGGCCGGCACTCCGGCAGTCACAAACTCACAATGGTCGTTCTGGTCCAGTCGTTGGGTCATGCCGCCTGCGCATCCGTCATACCATCAAATCTGTGCCATTATGCTCACCACATAACATTATTTTATATAATGATGTAGGTATCACGACACGCAGATTTGTTATGTGGGCAATTACGCATAGTTTGTACATAATGTTCTTCGTTATGAAACATTGTCAATCAGTTTTTTTCTAAAAAAATTGGCAAATCTGCTCCTTTTTTTGCCCTTTACCCATATCCTTCTATTCATATCAGTTATTTCGCTGAATCCGGTGTCATTTCAATGCGTACCCATACCTATGATGAATATTAGATTATGTTTTAAGTACTTATATGTAACAAGTAAGTAGATAGGTAGAGATATTATTTGTTTACTGATGTTACCGGCCGCGCTCCCTCTCAGAGCGTCGCGAGGCCACATCCGTTTTCAAATTCAAACACAGTGGTAAAATAAAAATGTTAATGATAAGTATTGCAATTCCATTTCGAGGCCTGAACAATTTCAGGTTTTGTTGCGATCGAGGGCGATGCGTCCATTTATGTAAAAACATTATTTTACACATTATTTGGACCATTCTCTGTTTTGTTGAGCGAAACTTTTCCTTGTATGTATGGCTCTTGTAGGTACATTATGTATATGTAGTAAGTTACATATGTAGTTGTTTCCGATAACATAAAGTCAACCAAATATGCGAAAAGTATAATTTTGGATTCTTATTTTTTTAATACTTGAATCTCGAACACTATACTTAACACATAGGTACCTAATTTTGGGAACTGAACTGGCGTCGTTTCCTTTTAGGCGTTTGCGGTATATAAGTAATTAATTTAATGAATCATCATGAACCCGCGAAGGATTTTAAACAGTAGTAGCGATACCTACTTAATTTCGTATACTTAAGCTCCATTTCCACATTTTAACAAGTTTAATAACTACAAGTACAGAAATACAAATCTCATCAGAACTCAATTAGGAATCAACACCACCACGGATATAAAACATAGCGGTTTTTGATTAAGCTATCATAATACCAACGTTCACACCTGGAAGTTTAGAAGTTAAGAGGGAACAGCAGCTGCGATTTTCCGTACAAATGTACTACTCTGTCAAGAAAGTACCGGGAAAAGATCAATAATACACAAAGTGTCTGTTATTCATCCAAATTTATTTTATCACCTTCAAAGTATGCTCCTTTAGAAACGATACACTTGCGCCAACAAATAATCCATTCATCAAAACATTTTTTAAACGCTGCTTCCGGAATTGAGTTCAGTTCTCGCCGCGAATTCTCCTTTATGTCTTCTATCGATTGAAAACGGGTGCCACGAAGTGGTAATTTGAGTTTAGGAAAAAGAAAAAAGTCAGCAGGAGCCATATCTGGTGAATATGGTGGTTGCTGGATGGTATTTGTTGAGTGTTTGGTCAAAAATTCGTTCACAATGATAGCCTTGTGCGAAGGCGCATTGTCGTGGTGCAAAATCCAAGAATTTTCTTTCCACAAATCTGGCCTTTTTCGTCGAATTTGCTCTCTTAAACGCCGCATAACGCTCAAATAATATTCTTTATTTACCGTTAGACCTTCCGGTAAGAATTCAGAGTGCACAACACCGCGATAGTCAAAGAAAACAGTCAACATGACTTTGACTTTTGATCGACTTTGGCGTGGTTTTTTCGGTTTCGGTTCAGTTGGAAGGCGCCACTCCGGAGCTTGTTGACTAGTTTGCATGTCAAACTCATAAACCTACGTCTCGTCACCAGTAACAATGCGTTTCATGAATGTTGGGTTCGAACTGACTCGTTCTAGCATGTCCTCAGCGACTTTCATGCGATTGAGTTTTTGGAGAAAATTCAGATCTTTTGGGACTAGCCGAGCAGCAACATGTTTCATACCCAAATGATTAGTTAAAATGGTACGGATCGACTCGTGAGATACAGTAAGTTCGGCGGCTATCTCTCTCAGAGTTGAATGGGGATTTTCAGTCACTATTTTCTTCACTTTTGCGATGTTAACTTCAGTTGCAGACGTTGACGGCCTACCAGAGCGAGGCAAATCTTCCATCACATCTCGACCGCTTTTGAACGCTTTGAACCACTCATAAGCGAGAGTACGTACGAGTTTTTGATAAAGTCGATTCACCGTAAGCCTTCTGTAACATTTTCAGTGACTCCGAACACGAAATTCCATTGGCGATGCAAAATTTAAGACAAACTCTTTGTTCGATATTTTTGTCCATTATGAAATTCGCAATACACACTATATATGATATTACTAAAACCAGCACTGTATTTAATATAAATAACAGATGCAACTCAAACTCCGCGCCAAAATGGAAAACAGTTGTGCCAATCTAACAACTACAAAAAAACAAAAATTTGAATTTGGAACCATAAACAAATCATCCATTCCCGATACTTTTTTGACTGAATGTATTCCGTTTTTTTCTTCCTGAATAATGCATCTAGCTAGAGCAATCATTTGCAATAATGCCTCTAGCAAATATGACCTTCCGAAACTGACCCATTTTCACGGCCGTGATTAGGGGACTACCTTCCAGACAAATTTAAAAGTTTTTGACGTAACAGAAATTTATAGAAACCAGTGGCGAAGGGTGAAAATTGAATAAAAAAAAATGAGAATAGGTATTTTTTTTAATTTTTTTTCTATGTTTATTTGTTATCAGCGATCCCAAAAACCACGAAATCGACACCCATGAAAAAAACAACCGAAAATTTTCGTCGGCGCCATCTTGGGTTTTCATTTTGACCTCATTTTCATTATCAGCGACCCCAAAAACCACGAAAACGACACCCATGAAGAAAAAACCGAATTTTCGTCAGCGCCATCTTGGATTTTAATTTTTACCTCATTTTCATTATCAGCGACCCCAAAATCCACGAAAACGACACCAATGAAGAAAAAACCGAATTTTCGTCAGCGCCATCTTGGATTTGCATTTTGATTTCATTTTAATTATCAACGACCCCAAAAACCACGAAAACGATACCCATGAAGAAAAACCCGAAAACTTCGTCGGCGCCATCTTGGATTTTAATTTTTACCTCATTTTCATTATCATCGACCCCAAAATCCACGAAAAAAAAAACGAATAAAAAATAGTTTAAGAATAAAATGCAAAGGAAGTTTAATAAAAAAAATCTATTACTTTCTCTATGAATAACTCGGTTTGCGTCGGCTTACCAGAGTCCTAATATAGGCGAGCTGGCTAGTTACGTCATGACGTTTATTTTGGATAGAAATTTAGGTGCCAAAAAGCCGATAGCGCCTGCGGGTTATTTTATAGCAATATGTTGTTGAAGAGTAAATTTTTGTTGATTGAGTACGAGCAGGCGTTTCGTGACGCTTGTAAAAAGGTACTGAATGTGCCATTTTTCAATTACGGTAGAGAGTGGTTGTGTTCCAAACTTCTGAAGGGAAGCCGGTGGGAATCGAGTTGTTAGGTGCCTTCGTCACTGATAGGAACCTAGACATACTCATTCTCAAAATATTAATGTCAAAAATAATTTGAATCGGCTCAGTTTTCGAGGAAAAAAAAAGGGGAATTCGAAACGTCGATTTCGTCAAATTGATGGTGATATAATCGGTCTGCTGAACTGCACCTGTCAGCAGTCCCTATCGCACTCTACGGGGCAGGCTTGACGCAGCGCGACGGTAATACTGTAGGGTGCTTCCCTAACATAAGTAATGTCAATGCAAATGTAAAATGTCAAATTTAAACTTAAATTCAGAAAATGTCAGTGAATGCTCAACGGGATGAATCTAAATAAAAATGCAAGTTGTCCGACTCAAACCACGTCTAATTGAACACTAAAAAATGTAATATACATAAAATGCATAGAACATTGCAATATGTCAGTGTCAATGCCCTGCCAAATGTAGGTCGCATCTAAATGTGCAAATACGCGAGCCTACTGGCTAACTTATTGTAATAAATATATTTTAAAACCCATGTTCGTGCTCGTGCTGCATGTGCGTCCTCGTGTTCGTGCTTTCAAATTCCTCGCAGGCCCTGTTCCCTCTTAAGTGCACACTCTCTTAATGAAACACTTAAATTAAGCCGCCATTAAATCAGAAATACGCCATTTTATGACGAAGAAAATGGTCTTTATGTAAGGAAACGCTCTATTATAAGATAAGGAAATTAACTATATCGCTAGTTATTACCAGGCGCCTTTAAATGCCTCGAACCCTCTATGTCTATCGTGAGCGGTAGAATGCGAATATTCTAAAATTGAACTTTTATGACCACTTTTGTATTTTATCCTAGAACTAGTTATTGGGGCAAAATAATATCTCTTGATTGTTTTCCGATTGATAACCTTGCCGTAACTAAGCGCGCTGTGAAATCCAGTGAGTGATAGTACGAGTAGATACACATTCTTGGCTTGGAACTGTTCATAGAGTCATTATAACACAGACCTATATTTTAGTTTCACTCTAAACTTGTTTCTGCGTTGATTGATAGTTACTCGATCAAATCGTTTCGATATTAACACTCATTAATTATTTTGACTTCGCTATGCAACAACAAAAAACTGGGCAAGTGCGAATCGGACTCACACACGAAGGATTCCGTACCAGAACGGCAGCACTGTACAATTTGTGTACTTATCTCATAATACGCCGAAAAAACACGTTATTGTTAGGAGCCCTTGTAATTTAATTTTTTACTTTTAATTTTGATTAATTGCTGTACGATCTCCAATCCGCCTGCCAAGCGTGGAGATTACGGCAAATTCCTCCCATCATGGGAGAGGCTTATGTCCAGCAGTGGACGTTATGGGCTGTTGTTGTTGTTGTTTGCTGTACAGACAGACAGTAATAGGGTCTCGATTCGATAGGGACTCATTTGGGTGTGAAACCTTATAACCGCTCATGATTGTAGTCTTTATCAAAATTCTAAATATAATATACTTGTTTATAGCTTCAGTGGCAGAATGTGTATTTGTGAATGGTATTAAAAACTAGCTGTGGTCCACTACTTCGTCGGCGTGTATTTTGTATATTTTAAATACAAATATCCAGGATGAAAAGTCATGTATATTTATGTCCTACTCCAGGTCCCAGGCTACATGTCCGTTACGTAATAGACAGACAGATAAATACAATATTATTATAAAATATTAATATGGGTACCTAGTAGGTAAAGGTAGGCAGGGCCGGATTTAGGGGAGGGCAACCGGGGCTACAGCCCCGGGGCCTCCACAAAAGAGGGGCCCCCACAATAGAGATTTTGTGAAAAAAAAAATCTAATTTAGACTAGTAAACACTAATAAACAACTTTTCCTTTGATATTTTTTTTTCGCGTTTTACCTTTACCCACAGTAGGTACTTTGTTGTACAAACATGATTATATCAGCGATTATTTACAGTTAACGATATTAAATCAACGATTTTTCGGCGAAAAAAGTTCGGACGGTTCCGTTCGTTAACGCTAAAATTTAATTTCAGATTCCTAATTCTTGTTTCCGAATATATTTATATGTTTGATAAATAATATGTAGGTAATTGGTTTCACAATAAATTATTTATTGGAAAACTCGACTAAAAAAATTGACTATTTTATTTGGAAATTAATTTGGGGCCAGGAGGCCTCCACTCCTTTGTTGCCCCGAGGCCTCCAGACCTCTAAATCCGGCACTGGAGGTAGGTGCCTATTTGTTTATATGGTATGTACATAGATTTACCTGACCTCGCCTCTCAAATTAGTAGGTATACGGAAGCATTGTTTATTCAATGATCATAAGTGGAGTCGTGTGGTTTCCTTCAAGTAGAAATTATTTACTTAGTCGCCTAGCGCCTACCTACTTAGGTACTCTTTCACTAGGTGACGAGTGAACTAATTCCATATATTATGATGCGCCATACGCCCGGGGCCTGAATATGATTGAACTATCCGTAATGTGAGATATTTCGCTAACCACGCACTGGTTTCAAGTCGGTTTGTAAAACTAGCGCAAGGGAGATCCCATTACTTCGATGATACTATAATTATTGGAAGCAACAACGGCTCAGTGAGCAAGTCATTGGGTTAATGGCACGCCCGGATCGCTGCATTGCTGATGCATCCGAGCGTAACGTTAACCACCCCTATATTTGTTATCGGAACGGAATGTCTAGATTTTTTTATGTTTGCGGTTTACAGAAGTGCTGCATCTGATTGGTGAGCCTGACTTTCGCGACGTGAGACTGCGATGGGAGTACGGCAATGAAGAAGACAGGCCGAAAGTGTTGGCATTTCAAGTGCATTACTGCGAATTGCAAGCATGGGGTCAATACCGCTGCAGGACCAAGGTATGGAATATAAAATTGTTCTCGTGAACTTTGAGCATTATGGCAGTCGTGTGAACAGTGAAATATAAGTCGTTAAAAACTATGACATTCTACAATGGTATATGCTGACAATGAGTTGGCACTCCGAAACGGGAGATAATGGGCCGGGGTTTGCGCGCCGAGCGTGACTGCGGCGTGACTGTGACAAGGAACATGCCCGCCAGTCATTACTGTATTTACGTGTTAATATAGCACCGCTGCCAGTGTTTGTAGCCTTTCTCTTTTATTGAATCAGATTATATTTAAACATGGAGCTTTACGTTGACATCATTATCCGCACTGCTAAGCTGCAATAAACTTTATTGCAGTCAATTTTGCTAGAAAGACGACGCTTGGCAAAGCTGTTTTATGATCGTAGTATATTGTCTGAAAGAGTTGTTAGGTTCGATCCTTCCGACATAAATGCATATAAATTTATTGCCTGGGCTTAAAAAATAATATTGAATTATTATCTTCAAGGTGATCGACACAGCAGAAGAAGAAAAATCTACCAAACACTACACCAGTACTACAGAATCGTCAACGACCACGAGGCAGCCGACTGCAATTAAACGCGGGCGCATGTACAGCACGCGTATCATCGGCTTGCGAATGGCCACAACATACTCCTTCGAAGTTAGGCCAGTCCGGCGAGACGCCAGAGACTTAGCTGACCCGCAATCGATTAGCTCAAAAATTGTCATCGTGCCTACGAAAGGATGTAAGGATTTATTTGTTTTTCTTTTGAAATTAGTAGACTCCTACCTATTAGTGGACTGTGAAGATTTGGAAATCCTGCGACGGGACCTAACCGAATTTATAGATGCCGAGAATTTTAAGTAACCTGAATAGAAGTCACCTATACTCACCATAGGTCCATGTTAAACTCAGCTCAGGTCCAATTGCCAGGACCTGACTTTCATGACCAATATCGACTAAACAAAATTCCTTTTCCAGTTTCAGCTCGCGCCACTCAGTGCTTACCACACGCAAGTGAAGTTGAAGTATCTACGGGTCCTTTCTTCGGAGGTCGTATCGCGGTAGAAGCAGCAGACGGAGGCCCCGAGCGGTGCTCAATCCAGGGCAACCCGAACAGCGCCCAAGACGCCTACATTCTGCGGATACACCACGACGAGTGCGGCTCCGAAGTGAACGACACTACAGTCGCAACCTACGTCATTGTGCAAGAGAATCTGCCCATTCTTACGCACAGCACTAGACGGTAACGCAAACATTTTGGAAACTGAAAAAACCCGAGTTATTTCCACTGAATTGCAATATAGGATCATATATTATATATCGTGAACGGACAACTCATCTGTGGGCACTGTTTCAAATTATTATTCATTAGCTTTTGCCGGCGACATCGTTTGCGTGGAAATTGTGATGAGTATGTGTAACAAAAAAGGAGCTTATGTGCTAATTATGTATAATCTATCTCAGTGCCAATTTTCATCCAGATCCGTTCTGGCGGGATTGAGTAACCAACATCCATCTAAACTTTCGCAATAGTACCTAAGTAAAAAAGATTTTCGTGTTTCTTTCAGGTTCTTGGTCCTCTGTACGTACAAACCCGAGACATTGACAGTCAGAGCTGGAATTAACTTGCCAAAATCCAATCCTGGGGACGTGCTTCATCAGAATAGACCTTCGAGTGGATCTGTCGAACCCTACGAGAATTCAGACATGGACTACAATGAGCTACAACCTGCCAGACTTGAAGCGAGCAAGGAAGAGTCACAACAAAGTATGTCTAAACGGTTCTTTAAAATTAATTCGGTTATGATTTATTACTGTCCTCCTTACATTTGATTTATTATTCCAGGCGCGGTCGGTGAGGTCACATTGGTCATGTTCTTAGTAGTGGCTGCGTTTGGCGGCATCGCACTATTAATATGGAAGGTAGTCCCGCAAGCTGACAGAGACAACATATCTATCGCAACGGTCTCATCTTTGGCGCGCAGTGGCATCTTCAGCAGACGGAATAGAGACAGATTCTCGGACAAAAGCTCTGTTTATTCTATTTCGCTGTCCGAAAAAGACGAAGGAACTCCCAAAAAGCCTAACGACGGCGATAATACGTCAGAAGCGTGATTATTTTGTAATACTATTGTGATTGATATATTTAATTTTATGTTATAAGTGCACGTTTTATCTGAACTGAAAATATCATGTTTAACGTTGGTCATGTTGAATAAGTTATGTAAATAAAAATATTAAGACCCCCGACAAGATGAAGAAGAGAAGTGAAAACTTGAAATTCGAGACCGATTACCAACTGGTATACGTAAAAATTAAAGGATATTAGCTAAGAGTATTGATAAGTTTATTTCGAAGAAACTATTGGCATTTTAATTTCAGGTGGCCAGTAATTGCTTTGCACTTGGATCACTAACATCAATGCTATGATTGCCATTATATTAACGACTATATTTATAGACTTGTGTGGAGAGGACATACGGAACCAGATGAATTTGGAATTAATTTCGGTACTTATTTAAGGGGGTCTAAAATGGCCACTTTGGAAGAATCGTAATATGAATCAGTTATGAATCACGTTAAAAATTTAAAATTCTTAAAATGGACTCTCAAGGTAATAACCATAAAGACTATTTTAAGAATTTTTAACGTGATTCATATTACGATTCTTCTAAAGCGGCCATTTGAGACCCCAAGTTCGATTATTTGTTAATGGCAGTAAAAGTATGTAGTTAAACAAAATTCCATGTTAATCGTATGTCCGCTTGTTGAATTTAATTTTAAGTTAATACAAATAGAAAAACGAGTGTGAATAAAACAAATAATGCTAAACTCACGGATTTTTATTTGAACACATCTTGTGATTGGTCCAGTACAAATATTTGTTTTTCCATCTTCACTTCTGGAAATAGGAACTGGTTGACAATGTCGTTTAGTTCTTCTAAAGCTATCTGTGCGTGAAGTCGAACAGTTGTGTCCTCATTATTATCTCTGTAGAGGCTTTTGAGTGTTCTGTAGATAGGAAGCAGATTATCCTTCAGTTGGAGTAAGGTCTCTTTGCCTAAACCTTTGATTAAGCTGGATATGACCATGACTGCTGCTCTTCGACACTCGATTGCTTTGTCAGTTTCTATTATACTCCAAATACAATACAGCACCTTAAAATAAAATTAGACAAATTGTATAATATATTCTAATGAATAGTAAATACCACATTCATGCGGTTTAGTCTCCATGCAGAGTATAGTGAAGCGCAGAATAGAGCACTTGCTGATGACATTGAATAATGCACTTTTCAATCAGTTGCGTTAAGGGTAAGTAGAACGAACAACGAGTTCAAGTCAAACGGCTTCTCGGGTGTCACCGAATAGCGTGGTACACGCTGTCTTATGCAATTTAAGGTAAAAACGTCTGCTCCATGCTACTATTTGGCCTAAACTGAGCATTACAAGCCTGTTTAATAAAGACATTCACCTCATAAATAATACTTCCTATTCTGTAATGAAGCACTAGAGCAATTTCCGCCAGGTTTGACAAGGCTGATGTCCTGATCAGCGGGTCGGTATCGTTTACTGCGCTGAGCATCGTGTTCAGCAGGATTGTCTTGTGAACCACTGCCATTTCACCTGCAAAAATTTATAAATTGTATTTTATGCTAGAAACCCGCCTGCTTCGCACGGCGCCACCTATCGAATCCAAGACTATCCTATCATTAAAACTGGAACCAACTACTATACAGATTTACAAAATTTCATTGAAGTTAGTTGGGTGGTTACGGAAATAAGAGTGTACGAACATAGTGACACATGATTATAATAGATTAAGAATGAAAGAAATCTATGCAATGTATTTTAATAACTGTTGATCTAAAAATCAGATAAGAGATTTTCTAACTAAACAAATAGAATTGAAGAGTGTGGTGGCATTTTAACTTTTGAGCTAAGGACATAGAGGGACATGGATAATTTTAAGTCATGTTAACTACCTATTTACCTAATCTCCTGGTAACTTTCACAATAACATCGCCAATCTTCATCCTCAACTCTGTATCTTTGTTTTGACTCTCATTTGTCTGAATATTCCTCTGTTCCATTCCAGCTTTCGACTCCTGTAAGTACTCTTTACATAATATTTGTAATACATCTTCAGTACAATGTGTGCAGAGTGCAGCAAGACCATTGACAGCTGCTAAGTAGACATAGGAGTCTGAATCTTTTAGCTGTTCCTGCGAAAATATCGAAAATTCAGTTTTATAAGCAGAGTTTAGAGTAATTTCTAAACTTATCAAGAACTTAGTTTGCATTGCAATAAATGGTAAACATCTAAAGGCAGAGAAGCAGTGGCATGCATAAAAACTTTTAACATATTTACCTGAAAGATACAAAATATATAATGTTTCTTAGAAATAGTTTCAGCATCACCAGCATCAATAAGTTTTGTTAGTTCAATGATTCCATGTGCTCTAACTGGCAGCAGATCATCAAAGATTTCAGATATTGCCTTCTCACAAGCTGTATCCTTCCTCTCAGGAGCTTCTTCAGATAGCAGGGACAGAGCTTCTTTACAAAGTATACTGTTTAAGTTTGAATCATTCTCACTTATTCTTCTTAACACAGGCAGTAAATTACTAAACTTTGCATCAATTTTAGCAGAATTTGATAGAATAGTGTTCAGTAATACCAGAGCAATAGTGACACACTCATCATTTGTGTCAGAATTCTGTCTCAAAATAAAATGTTCAATGAAATCAAACACAATCATCGGGTTTGTTCTTAAAGCAATCACTATTTTAGGTGATGTGGATATTTCTGAGAGTAACTGAAGAATTATTGCATACTGTTGATCAGTTTCATTAATTAAAACAGGATCATCTTCACTGAATAGTACTTCTTTATTTCGTATTTTTCGTCTCCTTTCATTTAGGTCAATTAATACTTTTAAAGCAATCGAAAATATATTTGTAACAAGAGCATTATCAGTTGCACTTTTAAATAAATCCATAAAGTATATCACAGCTTCATCTTTTAAATAATCTTCAAATTTTGCCACTGATTTAATAGCAACACCGGCATCAAATTCTTCAACAAGAATTCCTGAAGTAGAGGAAACATCTTTACCAAATAAGAATGTTTTAACCATGTCAAATAATTGTTCTTTTCTTAGTTTCTCTAAACTTTTTAAAATAATGTCTTTCAGTTTGTTTTTCATTTCATCATTCTTTGTACACTTAACTCCAATAGAATAAATTAAATATAAGTTTGGTATCAAACACTGAATAGGCCAATTTAACTTGGTAGAACACACACATGCATGTAAAACATTTATTTTTTGTTCAACTTCTTGAGGGGATAGAATGACTGTGCCAGGTAAACAATTTGTGGTCAAATAATTATAATCAAAAGACTGGAATACCTCATTGACTAACAGGACCACAGATTGTGCCTGAGAGAACTTGTCATTTAAGCTCAAGACACATGCTACTGCTGCAGCTAAGTAATGTGTGTTGTTCAAGGACAGTATCTCTTGCAACTGACAACAGATGTTAGCAAGGTATTCACTTTCTGTACTGCTTCCATGTCTTGCTGCTATGATTCTGCAAATCATGTCAATTTTTTTCCATTCAAACCCTGTGTCTATATCATAACTTTCTATAAAACATCTGATCAAGCTCAGTAAACCTCCTGGAGCTATTAATCTTTGGCTCAACTCCTTTGTTATAACTCTTTTAGCAAATGCTGGAGGTGATGGATCAGTACCACTCTGTAGCACCAGTAGTTCCTTCATCAGAATAGGTTGAAAACAATTATTTACAAGATGATTATAAACACTCACATACTTTTTCCTGTCTTCACTGAGCTTGTCGTACATTTCTTGGGTCATAATAAAATTATTGTATGTTCCTGGTTTTTTAAAAGGTGCAAATGACAATTGTATCAATGCTGATAAATAATCTGAGAGATGCAAAGTAATAATAATTGTTTTGAGGGCCGATACACTGTAACTTCTTATGATAAAATCTGTGCAGTCAAGAAGCATGTCATACTTTTGTTGATCAGTAAAGGAAAGGTTAGGAAGTACGGCCCCAGTGACACATCTCTTTGACAATTTTATTCCAAGCCCTGGTATGAGACATGGTGAAATACCAAGGGATGTTATTAGTTGAAAACAGGTACGTAGAAGTTTTTGGTTCTTCACACTGATTAGAATAGTTTCATCGTTGTTCAGCTCAGTAGCCAGTTCGTCTATTGCACTGAATATCTCTTGTAAAAACGATTTAAATTTAAGAAAAGATTCATTTGATATCAATTGATTTTCATCTATAGCGATATCTTTGAGTATCGAAACAAAGTTACTATGGCCTTCTGAAATAGATAAGAAAAGAGAATTAATATTTAATGCTCAAAAAAACAACAAAACTGAGTAACAACAAATCACCTGTATGGGTTAGTTTTTCTATTCGGTTGTATATTGGCTGGAGCTGAGACATAGTTTCACCGTGCAAGTATGGTTTGATATCCAAGGATAAAATGATTATAATTCCTTTGAGAAACTAGAAAACAAAGTCTAATTATGCCACGGACCGAGAAACTGATTGTTTGTTACTATGTTGTTACTCGGACTCGGATGTCAGTTTGTGAGTTTGACACTGAAGTTTGAGTTTGACACTGAAACTTGTCAGTGTCACCTTCTCCTGAAGTTCTTTGAGGATTTCCGAACGGATCCAGCTAGAGTTGGCACAGTAATAAAATAAGCCGCAGAAATCGCCTAAAAACAACAGGATATTCAAGGCCATGGAGTCTTATGCTATGGTGGCAGCTAAAGTCTGGCCAACGAAAGCTGTCCAAGAAAAAAGGCGGGAATTTAAAAAAATCAAGAGCTGCATACCCTGGCTATATTCTGCGTAGACGGAGTTGATACTATTTATTATTCAGCAAGTAAAATCTTTTTATATTTTTATGAGCTGTAATTTTCGAGTTTATTATGAAGAATATTAAATAAAAGAGTACTTTTAATTTTGCCTTTTTATTATTTTCAAAAACTAAAACTCAATAAAATTCGTTTATTTTGTTTCCTATAGCTGAAATATCAAAATTATCCAAATTAGAAACTGTTGCTGAATGTGGACGATTTTTTCCCGGAGTATTCCACTGTCCTTAATTTGTAGACCATTCAATTTAAATTTTTCTTAGGGTCTTCACACTTAAATCTGAAGAGAACAAATACAATCAATTATGTAACAGTAATTTCTAAAGTAATACCTGTCATTGATTAAAGATATCTTTTCTAATTAATGTGATTCACAAGTCGACATTTCATTTTTTACGAGAGTTTTCAATTTCTTTTCTGCTTCCACAGTTTTAAGTTTTGTCTCCTCGTTGTTCATACTTCCTGAAAAGTACATACACCGAGAAAGATATTGCGATTTGTTATGAATAGTCGAAAAGTATCAAGTTGTTTCATTAAAAATTCAATAAACTAACTTACATGAAATGATTGATTCCAGTCGTAGTACTTTCTCTGCAGATTTCTGATTCAAATCACTTTTTGTCTTTAGATTTGTCAATCATAGAAAATATAAGCTTCCTCGTCGAACTTTTGATTGTTTTCGCCATTATTTTAAAACAAAACCAATGAAAATATGATACACGTAAGTAAGACACACAAGATGACTCAAGTACGAAACGTCAATGTGTCAATTTTGACAGTTTTATATGCCTTATTAAAACTTCTGAAAATAATTCGTAGACAGCTTTCGTTGGCCAGAGTCAAGCGAGTCGCCTCGCAAAAAAAAATTTTCTACCACCTTTTGCGTGAGGCGAGTAAACACAACACATACAGGAATACAGCATAGTACTCTGATGAAAGAAAGATTAAAAGTTATAAAATAGAATTTTTAGAGAAAATTGTTTAGAGTGACCAACTTTTGTAGTTGTGGCTGTGGTTGTGAGCAGTTTTTTACCGATTAGCGACTGTACTTCGACTGACGAATTGAATAAAATTGTCGAATCGAAGAAACTGACAAACACTGAAGACTGACGAATTGACGCAACTGTCTGATTCACAAAGCAGTCCAATCAGTGAAACTGACTAATCAATGAAACTGGTGAATTAAACAAACTGACGAGTGAGGGAAACTGACTAGTGTTAGAAACTCTTTATTACTCATTTTTATATATTTAATTCGATTAATCATAGACGTTCACTAAAAGTTTAAATTATTATCTGTATTTAAATTTAATAGCAATATTTAAATACTGTTATCATTAATAATAAAATTAAGTGTTATGGCACGCACTACTTCCGATCGTACAATCGCGTTTTATTATAAATGTCAACTTAGGGTTCTTACAGACGAGCGGCACGTTGCCAACGGCAGATAACCCTTAGGCTGTTTTTGGTAAAAGATAACATGGGGTCGGAAGTAGTGCGCATGATCTTTAGGCAGTCGATGTCGAACAGTTGAGGTGTAAATTATATAGTGTATTATCTATGGGTGTAAACAAGTGTGAACTGGTTTTATAAAAAACTTAATTATTAAATATTGTGAGTGTTATTCTGACAAATTGTTTCAATTTCCCTGAACTTTAATACTAGTGATACAACAATTGAGTGTTATTTCATTCGTCAAATTAATAGTTTTACTATTTGTCCAAACGTGTAATAAAACGCGAAATTGATCTGTTTGATATTGGCGCCACTATTGAATAAATGGGAGTAACCTATCAAATTTTTGAATGACTAACCCTTCGCCCGTTACTTCGTCAAAAAAAAATGTGATAGTTCGGCTAATATGCATGATAGATAAATTATAGCTAAATAATAACAACAGTCACTCAGGTCGATCTTTAGGTTAAGCCGTGCTTGCCTAGGTTGGTCTGTAGATGGGTGACCACCCTCACATACCGAGTTTCCTCCGTGCCTCGGAAAGCACGTTATGCTGTTGGTTCCGGCTTTCATTTGTAGATCTTTGACAGTCTTTACAGGTAGTCAGTGGCCCAAAAAAGTTTGACAACCAATCTTATCAAGTGGTATCGTTTTACCTAGTACTAACTGGTTTGTGGAGGTCAGATAGGCAGTCGCTCCGTGTAAAATACTGGTATTCAGCTGCTTCCAGTTAGACTAGAAGCCTAACCCAAGATAGTTGGGAAAAGGCTGCATATGGCGACAGGACAGCACTTATAGCACCCACGAATAATGTAACTTTCTGCCAGTGAAAGAATTTATAGAATTGGATCATTCGATCTGGAGATTACCCCTACATACAAACAAATTTGACCTCTTTTTAGTATTAGTACAGATAGTGCAGATTATCTTTCAATACTTCCATTTCTAGTCGATTACTTGCAACCACAACACTAAACTGTCAAATGTGTCAAACAAAATGTCAAATGATTAGCAAGCAAAAAGTGAATACTTTGCCGTACTGAATTAGAGCGCATTATTCGCAAAAGAACATTGATTTTAGTGGTCTAGTTATTGATATTAAACAAACAAATCCATCAACATGTTGATTAAAGTGAAGGTAAGGCAAATTACATACGCATATACTAGTTGAAGGTAATATTATTTACAATTCATAACCTCGTTTCTTTTCAGACGCTTACAGGAAAGGAGATTGAGATAGACATAGAACCTACAGATAAAGTAGAGAGGATCAAAGAGAGAGTGGAAGAGAAAGAAGGCATACCACCACAGCAACAACGTCTTATATTTTCCGGAAAACAAATGTAAGTATTCTTGCAACCTTGTTTCTTTGTTACTCGTTTCCTAACCATTATGTCGTTTTGTCTGTTTGGACGTGAATGTATAATTCTCCTTTTGGCGTTTAATTAATTCAGAACCTAGTTATCAGTTTATAAACCTGGGATAATATCACTTTTTTTGTATCTGATGATTACTAGCAGCCATAAGAAAAAGTATGATGAGCGAGACTTTTTACCCGACCGCACCAGGAGGGTCGTTTTAGTGGTTCATATTTACATACTGACTACCACTTATTTAAAAATCTGATTTCATTGGTGTATTAACTGCATACCTGTATCTTCAAAATAGTGATTAGAGATGCAATTTTGAAGCCTCTCTGATCAGAAGAAATGTAGTATGTAATTAATAATAGAAGTGACAACATTTCCTGCTGGTGATTATATTGAATTTACCAAGGAGTATGTTGTTACCAGTAATTGGGTTGTGGAGGTCAGATAGTCAGTGACCAACCACCAGGTAATAGTGTTGTAACACTAGTTGAAACCACTTCTGACATCAACAATTTTGTTTAATCATTTTATTAGAACCTGCTACGACTCCATGATGTGCAATCGCTTCACTCGCATATTAAATAACACTCTGACTTCTGTCCCCGAAGTGCTTAGGTTTCGCCAGCCTACTTCGTCGGCATACGGCCCGGTGCCCATACCCCCATAAAAGATTAAAAATGATTAAATAAAATTATTGTTGTCAGAATATTATCAGGTGGTATCGTTTAACTTTAAAAAACCCACCGTTCCGTACCTGCAACTGTTTTTGCCAATCTCCACACTCCTGTGCCAATCTTATTTAGGTTCTACAATTGATAGCAACTATGGTGACCCTCTAAACCAGTGGTTCTTAACCGGTGGTCCGCGGACCACTGGTGGTCCCTGGAAGCATCCCAAGTGGTCTCAATAAGTAAGATAAGTGACAGAGTCGACACAACGCGAACCACGAGCGACGCGAGCAATGCGCAATCACAAATTCTCATTAAAATCTGTAACTGTAATCCCAGCTCACAGTATTTTTTTATTACGATAAATGTATAGTAAAAAAATACCAAGGGCTTTGAATAATTTTGTTTTATTTATAGATAGATAGAACAACCCTATGTTTATTTAAATTAAAAAAGGTACTATAAATTTCCTCCAAATTAATAAACCAACTGGGTGGTCCATGGCAAAACATACATTTTGTCAAATGGTCCCTCATGACTAAAACGTTAAGAACCACTGCTCTAAACTAATTGTTTACAAAAATGTATTTAATTTCCTCTTTATTTTTTCAGGAACGATGAGAAGACAGCACAAGACTACAAAGTTCAAGGAGGTTCAGTCCTTCACTTAGTGCTGGCACTACGAGGAGGGCTCTGATCTGGCTTGTGATAGTTTCCGTCTTATATTTATAACTTCTAATTTTATTTTTCATTTCTTGTATAAAGTGATTACGCTGTACCACATATCTTTCAATTAATACCTTTGAAGTTGTTGAGTATGCCTTTTTGTCCATTCAGGATAATATGAAACATTAACTCTTTCATTATGTTCTTATTCCTGGCTGAGTTTTAAAGATTTGTTTGTTGTAATACTTTATACAACTATGACAACTGCATTTAACTTTGTATTATTTATATGATAATTATCATGAAATAGTTTTATAAAGGGTGTTGCAAATATGCAGTGAATTAAAATCAAGTCATCATTTGAGCAGGTATTTATTTTTACACCTATAACATTGTACATATAGTCAAAGTATAATTTACACATATTTTGCGCTGAATGAAGTTTACATAAAAATAAAACATCTTTGGTTCACCACACAAATTAACAACATCAATTTTCTAATTTTTTTTTTCCTAATTTACATTAATTTTACCACAAGCCTTTCATTTCACAATTTAAAATTATTAACTAAGTTTGAGCATTTCACTACTCGTGAAATAGCTGCAGTGTTACTACTACAGACTTTACACAAAGCATGCAGATCCTTGCTAGACTGTTTCATTAGGTATTACATACAAGTACACTTATATATTTCAGGTATTGTATACGTAAATACAAAGAATAGATTAAAGATGAAATGACAAACTACCATACTTTAGAATCATTTTGGTGGATTTTAAAAACTACAAATCTCTAATATTATCAAAATGATTAAATGACTTTGGGACGGAAACATTTCCTTTAAAACATCAATAATATTTTTGTCTGCAAAATATTTCAATTTTGTTAGAATTTAATTAGAGCACTTACGGAATTTAAAATTTATTAGTGGGAACATTCGAAAAAATTGAGCTTTACAAAGTAGGCGATGAGCATTCAAGTTTGGCACAACATAATAAGTTACACACATAGGCGGGAAATGCTTGAAAGTTCACATTTATTTATCTTAAGGTTGTAATCCAACATTGTCTAAAACAGGTTTACTCCCAAACTCCTTGCACTGCTGTTGGCTTCAAGTCTGCTGTATGATTAGTCACGGCAGTCGTGACCTTGTATGACACCACCACATTTAGAGAATAATAGAAGGTGGGCGTGTTTAGGTGCTTCAGGTGCTTGTGTAACCAGTATAACATGAACTTTGTGACAATGTTGTGTTAGTATGTTTCCTATTATAATAAAATTCTTTTTAGAAGATTGAATTGCATCACCCATTTCACCCTAGACTTATTTTTTATACATTGAATGTAAATATTTTTTCGACATTCGAATAAAACACTCCACTGATTTTAGACAAGATGATAAAGACTAATTACACAGAGCAGAGCATTATCAAAATTTGCACTAGTTACGACTAAAAATTGTTCTTGAAAAATAACTAAAGAGATCCTTTCTGCATTATAATTGATCAGCTCCAACTGCGAAAAGAAAACGTTAATGTTATGTGAGTAGGAATTGAATAAACTGTCTTATAATAAACTGTCTTATGGCTGTATTAGCTTATGACTTTAGGTATTTCTATTTATAAAGTAATCCTATCAAGAGTACTCCAATTTGACGACGTCGTCGTCTAAATTGATAAATAATGCTCATACGAAATATGGCTCGCGTTCGTGAGGACCCTATTTGGGTGAATGTTACGAATCACTGCACATTTTAAATGATTTCTGGACCTACATAAGTAAAGTGCAATTAACCATGTGTTAGGGTAAGATTACCTTAGGAGCTCAACCATCGGAGAGCGCTGGTGTGACCCAACCGTATTTGTCATGAGTTTTGACGACCGAGCGGAATGCTTCTTCAGCGCGGCGGCGCGTGAACTCGCAGGAGGGCCTGGGCGGCGCCCGCGCCACTCGGCCCTGCCCCTTCACCACAGATGCAGCGAACTGCATCACCACAGCTTCTACCGTGTAGGCGGAAGCCCAGCCACGTGGGGTCAGCAGCTCCATGCAAATTGCACCACCTTAACAAAAGATTAATTACATAACATGAATTGTTAAAAGCAATAAGTGTAGTAGGTATAGAGAAGTTTCCAGGTCACAGTGGCGCAGGCTCCTAACAACTCGATTCCCACCGGCTTCCCTTCAGAAGTTTGGAACACAACCACTCTTTACCGTAATTGTAAAATGACATAATCAGTACTTTTTACAAGCATCACGAAACGCCTACTCTACTCAATCAACAAAAATTGGCTCTTCGACAACATATTGCTATAAAATAACCCGCAGGCTCTATCGGCTTTTTGGCAGCTAAATTTCTATGCAAAATAAACGTCATGACGTCACTAGCTAGCCCGCCTATAGTAGGATTCTGGTAAGCCGACGCAAACCGAGTTATTCATAGAGAAAGTAATAGAAAATGCGTGCGCGTAAGCGAGATGTTGAAATATCGTTATTGCTCGTTGAAGTTCCTATAGAATCGGAAATCGTTCAATGTTTGATGACATTATTTTGCTTTGTAGGAAGCTAGGTTTCACTAAGCCGAAGATTATCGAGTTACGACAGGGGCAGAAAAAGAAAGTATGTATGGGAGAACGAGGTAGAATTAGTAATGGTCGATAATGTCGAATGTCGATTTGGTACACTAAATTATACTTAGTATTTATTTTGTTGACTATTTACATACGATAAAATCTTTTTTTATTTTTATTAGTAGTTTTTTTCTTCATGGGTGATGTTTTCGTGGTTTTTGGGGTCGCTGATAAAGAAAATGAGGTCAAAATGAAAATCCAAGGTGGCGCTGACGAAAATTTTCGGTTTTTTCTTCATGGGTATCGTTTTCGTGGTTCTTGGGGTTTTTGGGGTCGCTGATAATAAAAATGAGGTCAAAATGAAAATCCAAGATAGCGCTGACGAAAATTTTCAGTTTTTTTCTTTATGGGTGTCATTTTCGTAGTTTTTGGGGTCGCTGATAACAAAAATGAGGTCAAAATAAACATAGAAAAAAAAAACCTTTTTTTATATATATCTTATTCTATTACTTCTAATTTTTTTCCTCGGCTTCCCCTGACTCAATTTTCACTCTTCGCCACTGCGACAGGTCAAGCAGAGGTAGAGAACTTATGAAGGTATAACTCGGAATTTAGTTACATTTGTTTGAGTCTGATTAATGGCAAGTCACTCTTGAATTGGGCCTGAACTGAAAATGGTTAATAGGCTCTCGTTAAAAGAAAAGATCCCTCACCTTCCATGACGAAACCCTTCTCTATCCTGGGTTCGATGACCCGCATGAAAGGCGGTGCGAAGGGGAAGTTCTCTGGAAATATCAGATGCAGGAGTATGTGAGGAATGTGTAACTCGCGGAGGTCGCTCGACAGGTCGCTCTCCGGGTCGATCTGGTGCAGGCGCACGTGCCATTCGAACAGGTTGTCGTTTACCAGTTCCACCTGAAACAAACATTGATATTAGACTAGATCATGCTTATATTAAGTACTTAATTCAAGAGAGCGGAGTAATATTTTGCGTAACGCACTAACAATCTCAATGCTGTTCATTTTTAGACATCATCTAGCCGTTCAAGCAGTTCGTAGCAATTCTATGTTAGGGTCAGCTTCCAGTCTAACTGCATGCCAGCGGAATACCAACATTTTACATGGAGCGAATGCCTATCTGACCTTGACAATACCCGGTTGGTAGGGACTGGGTAATACGATGCCCTTTGGATTGTGTGACGTGACTGTCAGACTTTCGGGCCACTGACTACCTGTAACGACTGTCAAAGATCTACAAATGACGGCCGGGACCAACGGCTTAACGTGCTTTCCGAGCCACGGAGGAAACTGTATGTAATAGGTGGTCACACATCCATGGACCATCATATGCAAGCACAGCTTAACCTAAAAAGATCGACCCGAGCGGGTGTTATTATTTAGCCACGAGCTCCTATTCATTTACATAGATAAGTCAACAATATTCAGAATTTACGTTTCCAAACTGACAAATTCAAATATGGAACAAATGGACTACACATTTCCTTCAAAATCAATGAGCCCGCGCCTACGGTGGCCGGGGCCACGCCCGGTGCGTCTCCCGTGGCGGCTGGGACGTGAAGTTCTCTCTCTCTCACGATCCGCCACCTCCTTCGCTAGCATTACTGCTTCGCCACCGTGTCCTCCGATCGATCTTCGCAGTGGTAACACCCGGGCGTGTCCACCCGCCCGATTCGGTGCAGGAACCTCCCGAAACAACCGTGTCCGGTGAGGACCTGCGTCAGGCGAAAGGTGAGGACGCGCCTCTCAAGCCACTCCTCAAAGAGGGGACTTATCGCCACTATTGCGGCGTACCCTGCACGGGGTTGCGACAGTCGCTCTCTCCATGTCGCCATGAGATCACGCCGGAGGTCTGTCCGCTGAGCGGCGATTTGCCGCGGCGGTTTCCCCCCGGCGTAGAGCCTCCGCGCGCCATTTGTGCAGGCGCCTAGCAGAGATTAGCCTTACGGCTACTATCTTTTGGGGCGCGTTCAGATATTGGGCGGCTCGCCGCGCGCCTTTAGGTGGATGCTCCAGGGTAGCCCGCGAAATTCAAATTTTCTTGTAGAATTATAATCATCAAAATCATCAATACAACCCATAAAGGTCAAGAAGGCCAAAAAAGGCCAAAAAGCTCATAAAGGTGCAGGAATTAGTTTTTCGTCATTCCTGCACCTTTATGCGCTTGGAGGGTTGTATTGATGATTTTTATGATTATAATTCTATAACTACAGTCGTCTTACAGTCGCGAGCAATATTTTAATCAACATACAACCTAGCACTGCAAATTCCAAAAAACGTAATAAAATTTGAATTTCGCGGGCTGGTTGGAGCATCCTCCTTAAGGAACGCGCCCACTCCAGGGCCCCGTAAAGGGCCATGAACCGCACGACCCCCGCGTAGAGCCTCCGGCAGGAGGCGTTTGGACCCCCAGGTTGGGCAGGAACCGCTTTAAGGCAGCCCCGGCCCGTTCCAGTCAGGGAGCCAAATGCTCCACGAAATTACACTAGCTGTCGAGGACGAGTCCTAGGTACTTCAAAGTTGATTCGACACCGACACCTCCTACCGTCAGTAGGGATCCCAAAGGTAAAGGCGCATTCCGAGCCCATGGGCCTCGGACTTGTGTAATGCCACCTCGAGACCCAGTTGCCGGATCCTTTCAACAACTATCGCAACCCCGCGTGTCATGGTTTCTATGGGCCGGTATGCGGACGGAGAGTCCGCAGGGCGCCCCGGCTTCCGAATGAGGACCAGCTTCCCCGTCTTCCAACGAAGCGGGAACTGACCTCTCTCCAAGCATGCGCTTAGGAGCCCCTCCAGTCGAGGCCCGAGAGCCTCCGAGGCCAGGACCTAAACTTTGCCAGGCATGCCGTCGGGTCCCGGGGCGGTATTTTTGGCCTTGAGCCTACCTACTGTCACTCTCAGGTCTACCTCAGTCACCTCCGGAACGTCTTCGTCGTCACTCGGGTGATCCGCTTCACCAATAGGTACCTACCTAACTACCTACCCAACTGCTCAATGCTCAACCTGCCAATCCTTGCATCTACTGGCGTAGTTAACCTACCAAGTTTATTAATTTACCGAAGTTATTAACGGGTTAATTAATTAATTACTTACTGCTCAATAATACAATATTACAGGTACATTAGTAGTTCTTTAAGAACCCAATAAACTAAGATTTCTGAATGAGTTAATTTTCGCAATAGATATGTTTGAAGTCGTTGAATCTTAACGTGCCGTGTACTCCTACTGCAGGTAATCCTTGTAATTTATTTGATTGAAGTGAAGGCACCAAGCCAATGTAAACGAAACGGTTGAGTAACTTAACCAATTAACAAAGAGAAATCATAAAAAGTTGTTTCAAACGTTTTGCATAATCAATTGCAGAGATAGACTCGATAACATAAATTTTATGAAAGTCATAGTAGGTACCTATCGTGGATTCCTCACGGATTTTTATTTCGCGTCTTTCATTAGTCCTCCATTAGTTACATTGTAGGTACAACTGAATAACAAACTTTTAAACTTTGCAAGGTACCTACTTCGTCATATTTTGAGACTTGACAACTGAAAAGGGGAATGTACTGTACACCCACCTATATGCCTGCTAAAACTATTTTGATGTTAGTAGGACACTAGGACATGAATACTAGATGTCTCACCGTGAATACAGGATCAGGCCGGCTGTTCTGTATTCGCTGGATCTCTTTCAATTCTTTCATGAGCCTTCGTGTACGCACGGCGGCAGCGCGCTCGCGCACCTCATTGGCTCCTCCTGCCTTCTTCTTGACGAGGTTTGTGGCCGACGGGCTGGCTGGCAGACTTGCAGCGGCCGCTTCTGCTGGACTTACGCCGTCTCTGAGAATTAATATAATATTCATTTAAAAATAAAGTAGGACACTGTGTTCTGGCAATGATCTATCGTTAGGCATGTTTATTTCACTTTTTGGCACAGAAAAACAATGTTAAATGGGCATCTAATTAGTGGGCCTTAAAAACGTTTTTAGCTCATAGTAGGTCCTGTACAGATTTCAATAAACTTATTCATTAACTAGTTCAAGAGATGTAAAGATCTTATGGTCTTCGGTACCCTAAACAAGTCGTGATTGGATGGTCACGCACGAGTCTTCTCACGTGCGAACCTGCATCGTACACTCTTCAGTTTATTTTTAACATTGACCTATATGTTTGCATTCCTATGTTTTCTTTAGATATTATTATTGAATTATACAGGTGTAAACAACCTCATCACGAACCCGTCAATCAAGCATTCTGTACATCAAACTAAGTAACTGTACGCAGAAATTATTGCTGGGAAACGCCTTTTTTTTTGGGGTGAAAAATCATGTTTTGTGGTAGAACTCAATGTAACGCATTTAAAACATTGTGTTTAAAGTAAAAATCATACATAAAAAACTTGTATTAAAAAATAAACTAGTCATAAAGTTGGAACTTTGACCCCCAATATCTCCGTAACTGAAGGTTCCCAAGTATGGCGTAGAACAAAAAAATAATCGGAATGACGGGGAGATCAAGTGCCTTTCTGCTTCGTTAAGAGAGTTGAGAGAGGTTTTTTACACCCTTTAGACATTGATATATATTGTTTATTTACTGGATAAATGAAGGAAACAAATGCTTGTTTTATTGTGTAGGTACCATCTAAATCACTTTTTTTTAATCTAGCTTTAATCACTAAGTATTTAATAAACTTAAGTTTTATTAAGCTCTTCCAAATGGCAAGAAATAGAGTTGTAACAAATAATATATCGGCTTTTCTTAAAACTACATAATATGCTCTTTCATTTATGCAAAAAAAAGCTTAATATATTTTCATTTATTTATTTACACACAAAACACTTTACAGGACAATATATTTACATAGAAGAGCACAAAGGTACTGCTTATTTCTTAAGAAATTTCTTCCAGCAGACCTGCGAGAGGAAAATTGGATAAGAAATGTAGACACAGTGTGTAAAAAAGTTTGACACAAAAATAAAATTTAAACTTAAAACAAAACTATAGCTATAATAATGAACATACATACCATACACATATAATAAAATAAGAATATATTGTAAATATTTACCTATATACATACATTTTAGCCGTGTGGTATCCGGCAGAGTAAAACGTTTTCTGTTACACTATCATCACTGCGATCTCCAATCCGCCTGCCAAGCGTGGAGATTACGGCAAATTCCTCCCATCATGGGAGAGGCTTATGTCCAGCAGTGGACGTTATGGGTTGTTATAGTATACATACATTTATATATGAAGAATATTACTGAGAAGAGCGGTAATGCTCTTTGACTTGTTTTTTAAAGAGAAATAAAGTTTTAGAATCTCGAATGTTAGGCGGAAGTGAGTTCCACAAACGAACTGCGTGAACAGAGAAGGAGTAGGGATACAGTTCGGTTTTATGGGATGGGAAATTAAGAAGATGCCTGAGGTGGGATCTACACAGAGCATCAGGAGGACGGGTAAAGGAAAAACGATCGCGCAGGTAGCCGGGATATGCAGGGTTATAAAGGATGTTGTAAAGGAGACATAATATTCGAGTGTTCCTGCGAAGACGGATAGGGAGCCACTTGAGTTCCTTGCGGAAGTGAGAAACATGGTCATATTTCCTCAGACCATACACAAAACGAATGCAGAGGTTTTGTAAGCGCTCAAGCTTGTTTAACAGCTCCTCAGTGGCATCCAAATAGCAGGCATCAGCGTAATCAATGATCGGCTGAATCAGAGTTTGAGCTAAGTAAATTTTGGTTTTGAATGGCAAGAAGCTCTGTAAGGATTTGAGCGAGTGAAAAGAAAAGTGAACCTTACGACTAACCTCATTCACTTGAGCTCGCCAAGAAAGATTGCTGTCAATTAAGACACCAGGGTCCTTGGCTGTATCAGTATACGCAATGGTCGTGCGGCCCAGAGATAATGGAATCAAAGATGATAAGTCAAGATTTTATCATCTTTAAAAAACTCAACGAACATTACTTGGACACCAACCGTATAACTAAGAATATATTAAAAGAAATTATTAAAACATAGTATTAATGAGTATTATATTGATATCAAATAACTTGTCAATGCGTTTTATAATGAAATTAAAAACTTTTTTATACCTAAAATGGCAATCTGCTTAAAAAGTTGAATAACCCATAAAATTGAAATATTGTAAATATAAAACATTGTTTTAACTTTCACGGTACCTAAATATATCTAAGTTTTCATTTGTTCATGATTTGTAGATGTTCCTTGTATGTCCTATGTTCCTAGCAAGGTCAACCATCACCATTTTTGATTGGCCTTTTAAGGAACCACCGGCTTTCTTAGGAACACTACCAATATTTTAACTTAAATCAAGGCAAAATCATTATTTTTTTCTTTAGTGCCATATAACAATCCTTAGACGACAATTCACACAAAAAAAAAATGAGAAAATAATAGGTTATTTAACTAAAAACTTACGTTTTGCTATGCGCGCGAATTACAATCCTAACGTCGACGACTGAAGTCTACGAAGGGTGGGCTCGCTCGCACTGGCAAAATAGCGGCGCGAGCGACTCGCTACCGCGTCTGTGGCCTTGAGTTTGATGGATCTTAGTGTATATTAGTATTTAGAAGGAATATGTCCTTACATGTCAATAACTCATCATCATCACCATCAGCCTATTAATGTTCCCACTGCTGGGACACAGGCCTCCTCTCTGTGAGAGGGAAATCAACAACTACGACTTTTTAATTGTTGGCCTTCAAAGGACCGTGGCCTTCCATGGTCCACCCACCTTACTAGAGATGCCCCTCTCTCTGTACTAGTCTCTCTAGTTACTAACAGTCCAATTTTATATCTTAGTAAATAACATTTAGGTACCTACATTAACCTACATGCTTCATGTCATGTCATAATAAATTAGGTAATGCTCGTTATGCTACTTTAAGTAGGTACCTATTGATTTGATTGAAGAAACTCGAGTTTACATTCAAACAGGTTCTGTTACAGCCACAATTTGGCACACAGTTGCAGGAAGCTTGATTGTAAAATCCATATTATGTATCATCATCTACTGCCTTTTCTTTTCCTAACTATGTTGGGGTCTGCTTCCAGTCTAAGCAGATGTAGCAGCTGAATACCAGTATTGTACACTTTTAATCCCGGTCGTTCCTGTAGGATAATTTTGACCTCCACGCGGGAGCAACTTCAGCCAAAATTTAGTAAATAATAATAAAACTTGCTATTGCCACATGTGGAGGTAGGTATACCTTTATATCTACACTGTAGAGTTTACAGCTAACAGAGCTACCTGGCATACCCGGTATAAGTATTTGGCAATAAATCTACAGCCTTGGGTAATGACCGTCACTCGGGCTGATAAATGTCATGTAAATTGCCAGCAATTGGAATGAGTTACTTCTAGTAAATATCGGAGCTAGTTGCAGTAGCCAACTCGTTCTGTGAGTGTTATGTTATGACGTCCTTTTACACCTTGGATATCACAACCTAGGCAGATATTTCAGACAAAGAGCTGGGACAGATAGGTACAGTTGGGTACAAGGTCTTTAACGTGCCTTCATCAACCCATTGAAGCGGGCGGCATTGTTTATTTATTATTTATATTCTTATTTTTTTTCGGTTTTCTATTAGATGTACCTATTGTTCTTAAAGTGATCACGTTTTGATTTCGTAATTCACTGCATGGCTGTTTGTGAAATCATATCATCATGTTAAAATAACAATCACATTTTAGTCTCTGGAGGTTGCTTTCTGTAGTTTCTATCCACCCTCTTGAGAAATAGACATGACTGTTTTTATGGATTTCAATCGCAGTCTTGTTGCCAATTTAAGTTAGAAATCTGCACTTTTAAGTCAGCTCATGAACTTCTTTCGTGGACCCATTCCCTTGTCTTTGACATGGGATTTCAAAGTAGTGTCGCAACACTCTCACAACATACCATAGATAGGTACACAACTAGACATTTTCAAATCCACTAGCACTGCCTACCGATAGTCCTAGGCGTACCTATATGTATTAACTACTTAGTATCCCTTAGTAGCCTAGCAATCTGACTCTTTTATTTAGCTTGCATCCCTTCCCTGAACTCCAGCCAAATATTCGGTGACTCCACCTTTTTGCTCATCATTGCATTGCTCTTCTTTTTACCGTAGATTTAGGCTAGATAGGATAAGAAGCGCATGACACATGAAGCAATCGCCAGGGTAATATTGCCCTTGGCAGAATACATCATGTAATACGAGTAACTTGTTGGTGAACAAAAAAAAAAGAATTTGCTGCCCGGGGTTTAGAATTAGAATCAAAGTGCTGAATGGGGGCTATCGCGCATGAATTCGCCGCTAGAGGCGTTCGTGTAGAGTAATGTCTTCAGAAATGTCAGATGTCATAGAGTGTTCGCATTTTATCACGGATTTTAACTAATATTTACGATTTTGGTCAAGATTGAGCCATTCCTGATTATTTCTGTCTTGAAGATTTTAAGTTGCAAGTTTGGATCTAATTTGTTAGTACTTGGAAGAAGAACGATTTTTAAATGATTAATGCTTGCTAATTTTAGCGAAAATATTGTAAATATGTATCTGAAGACACACACTATGTTGTTACACGTAATTAAATAAACTGTTTATGAAGTTATTGGTACTTTAAAGTATAAAATAAAATTAATGGCAGGACCTTACTCGTCAGTGTCGCCATCTAGTGAGCTCAAAAACGATAACCCTCATTCATGGCAACTGTTTGCGAGTCGATGTCTCTTGTTATTTTTCTTCGTGTCGCTGCGACTGGTTATGTTGTTAGCCCAGAACTTTGCCACTTCCACTTTGTTTTGGGACTAAGAGGACAGGTTATGAGGTTGAGCATATTTGGCCATATTTCCACACCCACCCTCTGCTGTTCCGTTGAGGTAGCCCCACTTAACGAGGTATCCAATCATGTATGCCTTCGACCTTAACCAAGCACGAGCATCATACGTAGCGCTTAGACCTTTGTTTATCTAAAAACAACAAAGAGCTAGGGAATCATGCAAATGCAATTCATTGAATGCCCTAGTTAGTTAGTATGCGAACCAGTAAGGTATTCTCGCTGCGAATACGCTCGTGTGTGGAATGCTGCCTGCCTGCTATTCTCACAACGAGCGCTGTCAATGCGTCAAGTAATCAACATCATAAGTCGGACACCGCGATGTAAAATGTGTAAATAAATAAATGTTCATTTATTCATTTCAATAATATGACATCAAAAGAAGACTGACATTTTCCTTATTTATTCCGTTCGTTATGTTTAGGTTGGTGCTGCGTCTAGCTAAACATAACGTCCTACTTATATAAGGAAACCGCTGAAATAAAGATTTCTAAGAAGTAATTTTTAAACAAAACGACGAAATATTTTGCTCTACTTGAGGTTTTGACGAATGAGCTCTTTTACTTTTTTAGGTTACGTAGATATAGTCATTAGTCATTAGCCGGACGCTTGCAACCTGGTCTACATAAAAACTTGCCAAAAAGGTTACCTACTTAGTCAAGACACGTTTCAGTTCATCATGTTTTTGTGTAAGTAACTAATTGAAAGCAACAAACAGTGAATGGTTTTAACGAAACTGGGGCGACCGCATACCATTATTAGATACTGATTTTGATTAATCACCGGGGTTTATGTAGGTACCTCAACGGTTAAGTATACACATTTATTGCACCAGTAAAAACGATTCAAATAATGCCTTTTGGTTTTGGATTGAATCCAATGAAGTGGCGAGGCCTCACACGGGTCAATGACTTCCAGGAGATTTATTCAAAGTATAATTATACATATTAAAGTATATACGTCTATACAACTGCACAGATTACGTAAACAACTTCCAACCCAGCGATAAACTGCAGTTTCGATCTATAAATAATTTCTGCATTATTTATTAGTACCAACAAAAGTATGTTATTAAATCAATTATTGACCAGGACTAGTTTATTTATCTGACCGGATACTTACATAGGTACACAATGTAGTTGAACAGAAAATGTAAATATGTAATTACTTTATTTCATAGACCAAACATGTACCTATGCACCTACTTACCTAAGTATTAATTAAGAATTTGTTGAAGTTTTCTCTTTTCTATTGATATTTATGTTGTCCCAAAGATTATATCATCCAAAATCCTCCCCAATCAATAATTAAGTAGGTAATTAGGTATTTAGATAATGGCAACCATAATATTTAAGTTACATATTGGCAAAATCACTTCCTTTTCATGTTTTAAAACAAGTACAACAGACTGTTGTAGAGTCAGAGCTTTTTATCGGAATTTAAAGAGCTTCACTGAACTAAAGGCGGCTAAAGATTAACGATGTAGCTATGTTGACCTTGGACAAATATTTTTATTAACTATTCATATAAAATCGATAGGCCTGACAGCCAGTATAGCGACATAATCGGCTCGGGGAAATTTTCTATAAACGGCGTATTTTTAGATTTGAAAGTGAAGTGGGCGCGCATGACGCCCAGTAGCTAGCTCCCGTTTGTCTGGTTCTACCGGAGTCTGTACAAGATAGTTGATACCCTCACTGAGAATAACTAAGATTTACATGTACCACAGATACTCATGTACCAACCTACTAGCTACTATAATAGCTAGTAGTAGTATACCAGTTCTTTTGGAAATAAACAGTTTGAAGGACTTGAAAAAGGCGTTTGACTTGATCCCGAGATACGCATCACAATAAAACATAGCCGAAGCTTATGAAAAGTGTGCATGAGAACAACGTCAATTAATAACGTCATCAGGTAAAAATTCGAGACCACATAAAATATTAGGTTCACCCTTGTTTGATAGAACAACGTTTGATATAATATTACTAAATCGAATTTTAGTTGCAATAAAGTCATTTCGAAGAATTATTCATTTGACCGAATAATTCATTGGTAAATTTTTATTTAGCGTAATTATTTATTTGAACTAATTTCATTTGAACTAATTTCATTTCGCCGAATTTTCAAATGCACTAATTTTATTTAAACTAATGTTTCACTACACTAATAATGATTTAGTCGAAAGATCGTATCGAATATTTAGTTCATTAATAATTCGTTTCTTTCATCGTCTATAAACTAACATTGTTCTTCACCTGTCGAATTAATGCCACGCCGCGCGCCGTACTTCTAACGCCATCTAGTAGATGTAAGTGGAACAATATTGTGATTTACTATAATTGTAAATATGAAGGTAGTACCAAGAAAAATGCATCATGCAGGTTGTCATTGTCATGCACTATAATGATTTGTGTCTCATCATAAGTCATTACTAAGTAAACATTATTTATTTTTTGTGCTAAATTGTTTAGTACTTATAGGTAATTAAAATTGTTTCGAAATGTGCAGCATATTCCTTAGCAAGAGAGGTGGAATGAAGCTAAATATAGATGGGTTTTCGTTCAACAAAAATAAGGAAGTGGTGAATAAATACTATTGGTCCTGTGAACAAAGAAACAAGGATAAGTGTTCGTCGCGTGCTATAACTATACGCGACACAGATAATGATCAACATACAGTGTTAAGCCACGGCGAACATAATCACGAACCCAGTGCATGTAAATTACTAACTTCAAGTGTAATAAGTGAATTAAAAGAAGAAGCACTTAAGAACAACCGTTTAAAACCGTGTCAGATTTTGCAAACAGTCTTAAAAAGTACAGATTCAGATATTGCATCACAGTTACCAACGACCAGTGCGTTAAAGCAAATAATTTACAGAGAAAATGACAATATTGAGACCATATTGCGCAATTTTGAAACGTATACAGAACTGGATTTACTAAAAGTAATTTAAGATTAGTTTAACTGTTTTCTTGTTCAAAATAAATAATTTTTCAAATATTTACAATGTTTTTTTTCTGCATTACATTACACCAATTGAATATTCGATAAAATACATGGTTATACCATCTGAACATTACATCAAATGAACATTATACCTTTTGATCATTAGCGCAAATGTTGTTATAGCAAATAAATATTCGATGAACTGAAAATTCTGTCAAACGAAATTATACAAAGTGATGATTTTCTTAAACGTTGTTCGATTTAGTAATATTATATCAAACGTTGTTCTATCAAACAAGGGTGAACCAAAATATTATCTACAACCGGAACAAAGTTTTCAAAGGAGTTCACCAAGGAACTGTTTCAGGACCATCTTGAATCGAAAATGTCTAAAATAGAGGTATCTACAGTTTTATGGAGAGATGAGACTCTGTTTTTGCATTTTCTAGAGATTTAAGATTCCAGAACAGTTCCTAAGGTATTCAGTAATATGAAAAAAATAAAACTGACTTCAAAAACACTAAAACGAAAAAATTACTTTACCTTTAGAAGTCAGTGACTTTTGCTTGTTTGATTCAGTTTTTTTTTGCCACCGACTTCTAAAGGTAAAGTAATTTTTACGTTTTAGTGTTTTTGAAGTCGGTTTTATTTTTTGCAAAATAGTGATTATATTTTTCCATTTTTAGTTATAATATCCTATTAAAATATTTACTATGCATTTATTTTTTTGGTAACAATATATTTCATGATAATAGGCCTAATCCCCAATAAAATCGAACTTAACATACCTAACTGTCGAAATCTGGGTGTACTTTACACATCTGCGTACCCCCTCAGAGCATGATGGTACGTCATTGATCACAGATTTGCCGTCTATTATTGAAGAGTTCCATTGTATATCTCCGAAGATCAGCATCAGATCTTCACCAAATGGGACCATTAAATGGGACCACCTCAGGAGTATACTCTTTTAAATAAATAAAAAATATTTGAAAATCGGTCCACAAATGAGGGAAAAATCGGTGAACATACATAAAAAAAAATACATACAGTCGGTCGAACATAGTAACCTCCTCCTTTTTGAATTCGGTTAAAAAGGATTCTTTCAAAACAAGAGGATACTGGTGATTGTGTGTGATATTTAAATTGTTAACTTCGGTGAACTCACCAGTGACAACCGTGGGATTGTTACGAACACTTGGAGAATTTGATACGCAGATGACGACGTTCCAAAGCAAAACATAATTATAGCAGCCACTGTGCAAGAACTCGTGTTACAAAATGTAATGTCGTAATACTTATGAGGGAGATTTGGTACTAGAGATTATATTGCAAATGAATGAATGACCATTCTGTTATAAACGAACGAACAGAAAAAGCAGCAATTAGTTGCAGTATTTTAATTCCAACGCGATTAAGTTCACAGACCGTAGTTTGACATACGGGAAAAGAAGTGTGTGCTACGGCTGGATAATTTAAAATCGAGTGATTTGATTCCTGGACGAGGAGAGTGAGCATAAAATATCCGCACTTTTAAAGCATTCGCGTTAATACATACCTATACAGATATAGTTTATGTACCTACATACATCACGAACCTCTTGAATGTCGATGTCCATATAAAAAACATACGTAGTACCAGGATGCTATGAGTCAATTTGATCGTCATCAGAAACATGTTATTGCCCATTTCCGCAGTTGTTTAAATGTTATTTAATTCACCATTCGTAATCGAACGTAATTAGCAGGGACCATAATTGGCTTGCATTAAGTGAATGTACCTATTAAAGCCTTCTGCATTTTTGCACATCAATAGGCACTGGGTGTTATGCATTAATTATTGGCAATTAAGGAAAATACTAATTAATTTTTTAGCTGTTATCGGAGCGATTAATCTGTTGGACGGTAGAGAACGATTTGTTAGAGAAATTACTCATGCCACTTAAACACACTGAGTGACAGAAGTTCGTTAAACTAATGAACGGTACCCAGTATCGCCATAATGGCTAAATCTATAACAATACAAGTTATAACTCTTATAACCCAATACAAAAGTCCATTATCATTATTGATTAAACCTAAAAATAAAAGCCCTCATGATAATTGAACAAAATATTCAAAGGTTCGTGTTATGCCATCGTCTGTTTAACTATGCATATATTTTGACCTATTAATATATGGCTCACTATCTAATCAGAGGACATGACACGGCATCTAATGGATCGCTAATGTTTTGTTTATTCTTCCATCGGCGTTTATATATTGGTGTGTCATAATTTAACAAGGACTGAATAAACAGACGGTGCGTTGCGGATGCGTGTGGCCTTTTGCTTGAGACTTCTTTGTTGCGATATTCGTATTCCGCATTGATACGTCAGTCATTGTAGGTGAAGCGTCGATAACGGGTACAATATGCACGCGGTGCCCGTGAGCTTCTGTATGTAAACAATGCCTTTGTTTGCCGGCCACTCGAGACGAAATATGACGTAGAATCTGATTCGCACATCCAAATGGTGGCCGCATGATTATCTATTGTACTGGAACTGGAATGTCAACTATTTGACGGATTCTTAATTATGTTACCGTTGAATTTGATGAGTTTTTCGCCGTTCAGAAGTTTGATACGTCACCTTATTGATCCCCATCTCGTCTAATCTATCTTTACAGGTAGAAACCGCATCAATGTTATGATGGGCAATATTATCGACCTTCGCCTCTAAAGACCTTTCAAATATTTATCGAATAAAAGTGCAGCTTGCCAAGTTTATGCGGCATTGACGTGTGTTATATTTGTTTTAACATTTGGTCGTCGTCGCTCAACCGTGTAGATTTATATGTTAGTTATTTAGTATTGACCTTAATGGAATGTGTTAGGTACTAACGTTTGCGTGTTTCAAATTAATGCCTTGATCTTAAAACGCTGTATAATTTATAGGAAACCTTATAACGGTTTTTCTGGAGTACGAGTATAATCATTGTGCTGATGTCTATTCAAATGATTTGCAGCATACTCATTTGATTTTAAAATATTTACGGATTTATATAATGTAATGTTATTGAGAGTAGGTCAATGCATCGTCTCTAAAAATGTACGTTGTTTAAAGCTTATTTGACCTGAATCTGTTTATCAGCGTAAAAAGGCCGGCTGAATGATTGGGAGCATTTGGTTTGTAACGTAGATAAACGAATTGAGTTTTGGACCTTTCGACTTATGCAGCATGTTCGTAATGATAGTATAAGAATAATACTTAGTAGAGAGTATAGAACTTAAAAAAATATTAACATCATACTATGTAAAACTACATTCTTACAAATTCTAATTCTAATTCTAGAGATTGAAGTAATTAATGATACTTACTTGTTTTACAGACAAAAGCTCTCAATGAGTTGACTTTGTAGAGCTAGAGGAGTGTTTTGTTGTCTTAGAAAGTAGTACTTAGGCACTCATTATTACCAATGGGTAATGATGAATTCTTCTCTATCAAGAAGCCTATCGCATCGTTAAACATCATAAGACTTTTTTTTAGACATATTTTGTCCCACCTCTGGGCAACGGTCTACCCCATAAGTCCATAACCTTCCACACTTTTCTTTGCGAGGTTTTTTCTCCGGCTATTCTCTCATAAACGCCTTGTAAGGCATTATCATAAGGTAGAAACGGTATGCTTTTCTAATTCGTTTACGTTTAAGGATGCGTTTATTTCTATGAAACGATGGAATTAATAACGTATTAAAAAAATAACAAGCGAAATCGTTGTATTACCAGCATTACATTAAATTATCTACCCACATTCTAGCGCTGAAATCACCACAGTGTAATCAAACGTTGTTTACAAATAATTAAGCTTGTTTGAAAATGATTATGCAAATGGAGAAGATAATGTTTTACTGAATGCGTAAGCCTCGCACATAACCTCGCTCCATGTATGTTATTGTGTTTTTTATTACCAATAATGTTTGTTATGAAATAACTGAAGAGTTTACCAATAAATGATTGAGAATGTGCGACAGACAGTCCTTCGCTGATGGGCTCAGTGAATAAGTGACTACGTGACCAGCCGTCACCCGTGTTATCAAACATCTACTTCAGACTGATGTTACAACAGCTCGCATCGCCCGTTGCAGTCGGTGTCGCTGACTCATTTGCACATTGTGTGCTGTTTGTTGATGAAATTCTCCACTTTCGAACGTTCATACGGAGTTCGAATTTGAGTTCAACAGATACTAGGAACAATTTTGATGATGTGTTTTGTAAATGAATAAGTAAAGTACCTGTGTCGCCGCAGCAGACCTCGTCGTGCTGGGGAGCCACTGGGCCCGGCGCCGTCATTGTCCAGCTTCTCGGGAGAGCGGAACAGCTTGCGGAAGGCGGCTGCCACCTTCTCCTTAGATCGGGACGTCATGTTTGCACTAATTTAACTTCACTTCCTATAACTGCACTCAACTCTCCGAAACGATAATTTAACTTTCACACGATGTTTATTTTATTTCCGCACGTCTGACGCGACGTCTACACACCATGTCACGATAACGTCAAAATATTTTATTCGAATATGGAGTCCGCGGAGATGTATGCAGGCAGTAATAGTTCAAGTGTTCGGCATGTGTTACATCAGTGGAGGCGTCTCGCACGGCGAGGGTCCGTGATGTGCGGCGTCTGCTGCAACGCACGTGCGACTACGAAGCGAGAGCGTCGATGAAATCGAAACTTGGCAGTTGGCACGCTGGAGGAGGTCGGTTATCGCACCTCGGCGGATGCGTGGTGGAATGCGCGCATGTGTGTCACAGTGCGCCGCGAGTGCCGCATGTCCGCACACCGCACGACCGCCGGCCGACGCTGCACGCTCACAATAACCGTATCGGTATCGCCCAAGTCCGCCGTCCCTCGCCCAGCTGCGCCGGCGCAACAGGAACTTTTGCGGTTCCCAGAGTTCGCTGATCCAGTTGTCCCACCTTTAATTCCTCAAAAGTTCGTCATCACTTTGTCTCGCCACTCACTGTAATAGGAAAAAACAAGTTGAATGACTCGTCAGCAAACTTAAACTAACAGCAAAATAAGTATTTCTGTTTCTCTATGACTAATTTAAATTAACTGTTATATCTGAGAAATCTGTGTAATTTATTGAAAGCAAAAGATAAACCATAGTTTTCATGGAAAAACCACAATCAAATTTCTCATTGTATAACAAATAGGTAAGTTGGTACCTATTCGCGATGGGTGACTACTGTATTATTTAAATGTTTTTATAACACTATCAAAAAATATATTGAAAATGTTTTCAGTGAGACATTTTACATGCAGGCATCCATGGCCCTACGTGATTTATCCTCCTCCCTAATTAATGTCACTTTGATCCCCACTGAACACTCAGCAGCTGCTAAATCAATTAAGGTGATACTCTTGTTTACAATTTGATCTTATTTAAGCTGGCATTAACTAATAGCTTATTCTCCTGCAGATTCCACGAGTATAAAAATAATAGCTTTCAATAAATCTGAAAGATCGTTTATCTATATCGAATGAAAATGTTTCATTTATCATTCGCTTATTTTATTACAGATTGTAGGTGGATTTTTCTCATCATTATATTATTTTATTATCATTATTTTTCGCTATCAAATCGTGAAAACGGGTTCTTTATCGCACTACTATTAGGTTCAACATCCAATGTATTTTACACACGTGCTATTTTTTTTTCTTTTATAGCCACGTGTGCTGAAATAAAAATTTCCAAAGATACTATACTTTTACGAAGTTCAAATCGGTCCAATCGGTGGATGTTTTTTTTTTCGGCTTCTTCTTATCGTATCGATTTTCCTTCCAATTACACGGTGTGGGCCCAGTAGTAGCGGTAGAGGCGCTGTACAGGTCGTCAAGAGTACAAGTAGACGGACACCTGGGACACTAGCAAGTGGAGCATTGTTTGGTCCGGAGCACCGCACTCGCACTCGGTGTTGGAAGAACGAATTATACCCCATTTTGCCAGGTTGTGTTTGCAGCGGCCTACTTGGGTACACAATCGATTTAGAGCGTTCCAAATAGGCCACTGTTGTTTACTGCCGGGGGCCAGGTGTTCTTGGGGCTTTAAGAAGTCGTGTGGTGGTGGGCACTTCTCTTGCCATAACTTGCTTCTTACTTTAGGTGGCCTAGTTTTGGATTACCTGAGTGGAGCGTAGGAAGCTTTTGCGGTTTTTTAGTCTGCCCAGGGTAGTTTTGTGGTCGTAGAGGGGTTGTCGGGAATCGGATTCTTGGTTCTTTTTTTCCAGCGCGCATGCGACATCCCTACAGCAGGTGGTGCGATACCTACTAGCGGGTAGAGCTTATTGAGTAGAGTCGGTTTTAGGCAACCCGATAATACCCGACACGTCTCGTTTAGAGCAGTATCTAATTGCTTTGCATGAGCGGATCGGTGCCTCAAATTTACCAGCACAAAAACATAGGGACATGCCGGTTGTTCGAAGAACATCGGGTGCTGCTGCCTAGCTGGTGGACACTAGGTGACGTAATAAATTGTTTCGAGTCGCAACCTTCTGTTTCGTACTATGACAGTGTAATTTATACGTTAAGGCCCTATACAACGTGACACCTTTTTTTTTTTTTTTCCGTATGGGAAATCATCAAATGACTTCTCCCGCTCTGGGCGGAGCAGGAGGGAGTGTCAGACTTTTACTGACTAAAACCCATCCATGTTCCTTCATCGCCCATTTTGTTCCGGGGCCACGTGTATCTCTTTCGAACAGTCCCGCAACCCCGGCAAGCATCTGTCCTTGCGGACCCCTTCCTTTTGCTGACTCTCTTTGAGGCGCGCGTGGAACACGAACGCGCCGTCGACACGGCCTGTCGTCATGAGACGGACGGACGGCGAGCTAGCCCATAGCCCACCGTCCACAGGTCCGCGACAACGTGACACCTACCTAAATACTTTGGATTCGGGCAATGTTCTACATTAGTTCCTCGCCACGGGATGTTTAGTGTCCGGTTCGAGTCGCTATTGCGGAGGTGGAATGCACACGACTGTGTCTTGGACGGATTCGGCCGTAGAGCATTACTGTCATAAAATTTCCCTAATACGTAAACTGCCTCTGTCAATTTATGCACTACGTTCTCGAAAGTCGCTGACTGTGATGCTAGTGCCAGGTCATCCGCGTACGGAAACCGCTCAGTGTATTGGGTGTTAGGTTGGTCGTTGGTATACATGTTAAAAAGCACTGGCGTGCATCTGCTCTTACTAGATTGGAAGTAAACCTGGAAACGGCGGTTGTACAAGAGTTCGCTTAGTACGAGTATACGCACAAAGCCCTGGTCGTTTTTAAGAGTGATCACTTTCCCAAGTAGTCTTGTGATATTTATGGTGCTGTAAGCGGAAAGATCAACAAATACGGCATTTTTACAATTTAGTTTCAATTACAATTTTTAATTACAATTTAATTATAATCTAATTTTAATTACAATTTAATTTCGGCAAAGAGATAATAATTATGCGTCTTTACGGCGTGAATATTTTTTGAATATTTAAATTGTGTTTATAAATAGAATATCATAGATAGACATGATATCTTGTTTAAAACATTTTTATTTGTGTTATAAATTCAAAATAATAAAAAAACTATTTTTTGTATTAGACTGTTTATCGCCTTAAACCTGGCGAAATCAAAACGTGGAAAAAAAAAGAAAATTTTAATCATATTAATTCATGACAAAAATTATTTTCGTTATATTATTTTATTTCTTCAAAAGTGTACTGAAAAAGGTCGTTTGTTATTCGTGGGCATTTGTTATTGCAGTTCTCGGCTCAATAACAACCTCGCCTACGGCTCGGTTGTTAATTCCGCCTAGAATGCAATGACAAAGTTTCCCCACAAGACTTATTTATACACAAATCAACAGAATCTAGGGATATTTTATATTTCATCAAATATCTAAAAATCTATGAAGAATTTTCTGATATAGTAAATGGAAGAATGATAGGTTATTTTAAGGTCTATAGTAAAAAATAAAAAACATTTCGTGATTTTTTTGTTTTAAATAAAAATGTTTATTTTTTTAATCGCCGTAGCAAGTTAATATGGTAAAAAACTTCATTTCTTCTTATAAAGCTATTAATTTTAATGAAAATTGAAAAAATCTTATAAAATCTAATTATTAATAATCAGTGTTGCCACCTCTTACATTAATTACACATCGACATCGATTGTTCATGCTTAAAATTAGATTGTCAATGTCTTGGTGCGGTATGAGGTCCCATGTTCTTTGCAAGTGTTCGTAAAGTTGTTGTTCTGACGTCAAATTTGGCGGGAAATCTCTCAAAGCTTTTCGTTGTAACATGTCCCAGGCATGCTCGATAGGATTTAAGTCGGGCGACTGTGCAGGCCAATCCGAAACTTGAATATTGTGGTCTTGGAGAGCGGCCGACACCAGCCGCGCCGTATGGGAAGGAGTAGAAATTCCTGGCCCATTTGGATTCTGTGTGGGACAATAACAGGCTCTACTACCTCCTCGTGGTATTTTTGTGCAGTCATGCTACCTTGGATCCAAATGAGCTGGGTTCGTCCGCCAAGACGAATTCCTGCCCACACCATGATTGTCCCGACTTGATATGAGTGGACCTCCTCAGGGTGCCGTAGACGGCTAACTCTCCCTGGAGTTCTCCAAACGCGTGTTCTTCGTGAATCCGGATGAAACCCAAACCGGGACTCGTCGGTGAACAGCATCAAAGACCATTGTTCGTCACTCCATGGTAAATGCTCCCGAGCCCACGAAAGCCGCCGACCGCGATTGCCACGTCGCAATGCTGGAACACGTAGCGGTCTTCGAGCATGAAGACCAACTTCATGCAACCTCCTTCGCATGGTTTGGTCGCTTTCCAGCAGCTGGTGGTCCTCCTGGAGCCTTTATACTAGTTGCATCGCTGTGATATTGGGTTGTCTTCTAGCGGTCATTTGGAGAAATCGATCCTGTCTCTGCGTAGTAACGCGATATCTACCCGTGTGCCGTTCAGCTACATCCTCAATACTGCGATAACGTAACCACAACCTTGATATCACGTTTTGGCTGGTGTGTAAGGCCTCAGCAACGACGCGTTGAATAGCACCATTTTCTAGCATGCCCACGGCTCGTAACATTTCATCTCGACTCAAATGACGACGTGAGTTGACGTGACATGACTCCTAAAGCTCACACGGCACGTTAAATTAAAAAAGGATAACAATCTAATCCCTTTTCATTAATTAATATTAATAAAACAATTTTAATTTTCCTCAACGTAACGAATTACTAACAATTTTGCCGCCGTATTTTGTTTTTTCTTTTTTTTTTATATTTATTTTTTTAAATTTTGAAAATAGAATAAATGAGGTTTGAATCTGAATACAAACTTTTTATGAAAACTAAAAAGATTTTAAACTAAAAATTCGTAAATAATTTAGGATTAAGGTATCCCTAGATTCTGTTGATGTGTGTATATATCTTAACTAGGAATTACCTCTTATACCTGAATGTGGACGACAGGTTATGAAGTAATGACATGTATTAATATGATGAATACCTAGTACGTGGAATAGCGTGGAGGAGCTCGTGGCTTAATAATAACAGCCGCTCGGGTCGATCTTTAGGTTAAGCCGTGCTTACCTGGGTTGGTCTGTGGATGGGTGACCACCCTTACATACCGAGTTTCCTCCGTGCCTCGGAAAGCACGTTAAGCTGTTGGTCCCGGCTGTCATTTGTAAGATCTTTGACAGTCGTTACAGGTAGTCAGTGGCCCAAAAAGTCTGACAACTAGTCTTACCAAGGGGTATCGTATTACCCTATTACCCAGTACTAACTGGGTTGTGGAGGTCAGATAGGCGACTGCCTATCTGACCTCCATTAAAATTATTATTCATTATTCCAGTTCCATGTAAAATACTGGTATTCAGCTGCATGCGGTTAGACTGGAGGCCGACCCCAATATAGTTGGGAAAAGGCTAGGCAGATGATGACCTAGTAGTACGTGGAATAATTTAGAGTGTAGCCTTTTAGGTATAATATAATAACTGGTATTTCTAGACTGAGTACGCAGTACTATTATCTATTCTGTGACTGTGGTGTCCTCACGTTGACCTTGGCCCTGACTGAGGACATCCAATAACCGGCGGCTGCGAAGAGCCTACTCGTTATTGGCAAGTTGCCCGATATGATTATGTCCCTCAGAACTAAAAGGCTCATTGTGGAAGCGGGCTATTAAATTCACCGGATCAATACTCGCTCGAAATACATGACGGTTTTTAGGACATCGCTGATTTATGGATAGAACATGATTGAGGTCCCCTCATTTTCGCAACAAAATTTTACTGTAATGGATTGTTCTTCGAATTTCATTTGTGTTAATGGCAGCAGCAGACCAATGTTAGCTTTTTTCCGAGTGAAACATAATTAATTCTAAAGCCCTATTTCAAAAGTTCCATCCGTAACGGCACAGTCTGTGTTAGCATAATGGAAACCACTCTGCTATGTCAATTAGATTATGTTTCTAGTCTTTGAACTCGCACCATAATTAGATCTTATCATTGCTTTGTCATTTGCTACCCACTTTACCAGAGGTCTATTCTAAGAATGTTTTAAATAAAAACAAAAATATAGATCAGCCACGGTGCATACTCTGCACTGCACAGGCGTAGGTGGCCTGAGTCATGAGTACTCGAATCAAGAAATAGTTAGTACGAAAAAACAACTATTCAGTCATTTTGTAATGTTTTTAGGGTTCCGTAAAAAAAATGAAAAAAATATAAGTATAATAATTTAGAAATACTGAAAAATTTAATTAGCTAAGAATGTAATTGAATAAACGATATAATAATAAAAACTTTATTCAACCTAACCCCCCCCCCCCCGTCTTCTCTTCACCTTTTTCGCCTTAAGTTTTTTCCTTCCTTTTTTTCCTTTATCACTCGTGCGTCTGTCTGTCTGTCCGTCCGTCTGTCGCAGCCAATTTGATCCAAATCTACTGGACCAAATCAGGTGAAATTTGGTAGAATGGTGTAATCTAATGACCCAAACACAGATGTACAAAGTAAATAAATATTTTTTCAACACACTTCCTCGAAAACGGGTTCTTAAAAAAAATCCACAGATAACTACATATCGAAATACCTATCGAAGTTCAAATCTGTTCAATGGCTATAGTCGAAGGTGAATGTTTTTTTTTTAATTTCGGCAAAGTAATACCTAAGCGTCTTTACGGCGTAAATATTTTTTGATTATTCAATTTGTGTTTATAAATAGAATATCATAGATAAACATGTTTATTTAAAACTTCATAATAAGTATTTACTTTTTTAAACAAATTAACACTTATTTCATTATTTGTGTTCTAAATAAAAAATAAAAATAAACTATTTTTCAATACACTTCCTCGAAAACTGGTTCTTTTCGCACTACGATTAGGTTCAACATGCAATGTATTTCACACACGTGCGTTTTTTCTCATTTTCAAACACGTGTTCGGGAATGAAAATTGCCACAGATAACTATACCTATACTTAGTGTGCGGCCAGACTGGCAGCGCGGTGCGGGGTGCGGTGCGGGTGCGGCAACGCACGCGGTTTGCCTGGCCAGACTGGTAGCGCGGTGCGGCGAGCGGCGTGGCATCGGAGATACCCGCTCACGCCAGGGTTACCAACTTAGGGGTTTTCCCCCCAAATTTAGGGGTAAATAAGAGGGTTGTGATTTTTTTAGGGGCGTTCTAATTTTAGGGGGATTTTTTAAATTTATAATTGTAACCGTAGGCGCGGCCCTGTAGACGGGGAGCTATGGGCTAGCTCGCCGTCCGTCCGTCTTATGACGACAAGCCGTGTCGACGGCGCATCTCAAAGAGATGTCAGCAAGAGGGAATGGGACCGCAAGGTCCGATGCCTGCCAGGGCTGCGGGTTGTTCGAAAGAGTTACCACGGCCCTAGAACACAAACGGCAAAGAACGAACATGGATGGGTTTTAATCAGTAAAAGCCAGAGCGGGAGGGTCATTTGATGATGTACCATCCGAAAAAAAAGGGGGATTTTCAAGTAATTGTAGGATATTTGACTTAGCTTGAGGGGTAAATATTTTTAGGAGTTGGTAAACCTGGCTCCCGCACTTGCCGCCTGCACCCTCAATGCGGCCACTTGTATGAACGAGCTATGGCTTGAGCTGCCCGCGCGCGATTCGCGTGCGGCCCGCGCCTACTAGCCCGCACCGCAGCCCGCGCCCGCGTGCCCGCTATGGACACTCCAATGAAGTTCATATGTTTGAGCTCGTCGCACCGCGCCCGCACCGCACCCGCATTTGCAGTCTGGCCGAGCACATAGTCCAAATTGGTTCAATGCCTATAGTCGGCGATGTTTTTTTTTTTTTATCTCGGCAAAGAGTTAAGCGTCATTACGGCGTTAATATTTTTTGAATATTAAAATAATGTTTATAATAGAATATCATCAAAAACCATGATTATTAAAATAAAATAAAGGTTTAAAAACAAATTAACATTTATTTGTGTTCTAAACTCAAAAATATTTGAATTTTCTATTTTTCATATTAGGTTGTTTATCGGCTCTAAACCTTTGCTTCTTCTTCAACCTGGCGAAAGCAAAGCGCGGAAAAAAATAAAATTTAAATCATAGATTCCCAATAATTCATGACGAAAATATTTGTCGTTTTTTTATTTTATTTCTTCAAAAGTGTATTGAAAAACGTCGTTTGATACACGTGAACATTTGTTATTGCAGTTCTCGGCTCAATAACAACACTCGCCTGTGGCTCGGGAGTTAATTCCGCCTCGAATACAATAACAAATTTTCTCCACTTGTATTAAAATGTACTATTTTATATTACGCTGTATAACGGCTTCATACCTTTGCCTCTCATTCAACCTGGCGAAAGCAAAGCACGGAAAAAAAAGAAAATTAAAATCATAGTTTCCTAATAATTCATGACAAAAATATTTTTCGTTATTTTATTTTATTTCTTCAAAAGTGTATTGAAAAACGTTGTTTGATACATGTGGACATTTGTTATTGCAGTTCTCGACTCAAAAACACCCTCGCCTGCGGCTCACAAAATAAAATTTCTCTCAATTCCGCCTCAAATTCAATAACAAACTTTCTCCACTTGCATCAAAATGTATTATTTTTAAATAAGGCTCATTTTCGGGGGACAAATAAGGAAATTAAAAAAAAAAGGTTTTGCAAACCTTCCTCTGTCATATATCAAATGAAAGGGCGAGTCGCGCTCGGATCTCAAATATATTTTTGTTATTATTATTGTAAATAAATAGTTTTGATTTTATTCATGAAAGAAGACGAAAATTGGGCTTATTGGACGATTCGCACGAATTTAACTCGCACAAAACGTGCGAATCGACTCCTTTAAAACATATTATTTTTTCTGTAGTCGATTCGCACGAATTTCATTTATTGGCGTGCGAATCGACACCCTCACAAATATGTAGTAGGCTATTCGCACACATATTGTTTTTTATGAAATGCAGTTAAGATAAAGTACACTTGAGCACAGAAGTAGTAAGGTCAAATATGTTTTACTCGTAATAGATAGAAAATAAAAACACAATCTATAATCAACAATATCTGTATTAAAATTAAAACTAAGTACTAAACATCTTCTAAGCTCGTGGTTTGAGGATTAAAAATGAGCAAATATCGATCACAGAATAATAAATGTCACTAACAAACTACTACTCCACTAACCACGTAATAAAAAATAAAAGTACTAAAAATTTACTTTTTTTTTTTTACTTTACCCAAACATTTACTTTTTTAATAAGGTAGGTATATATATAATTAACAACTTTTTCTTATATTTATTATTGACGAACATTTGGTACAACAAAAACATGTCTTAATGTTTTTTAGAAGTGTACCTAAAATACACAGTTCTCATCATTATAACAATAAAACTTTTAATCATAAAACTAGAACTAGGGCTATAATCACAATTTGAATCACAGATTTTTCTTTAAAATAACGTATAAAAGTGACTAAACTTTTATATACAACTAACAAATCAACAATAATAAATCAAGTCACAACAATAATAAAATGCTTACTTCTAATTTATATATAACAGGTTAAAAAATAAACTTACGAGAATTATAAAAATAGATATTTGGCTTTAATCACAATCAAAATCACAGTCGTTACCTTTTAGGAATAAAATAATCATCAGTTATATATGTATTATGTATACAATATTACCGCCAACTAATTTCGTAATTTTTCAATACAAAGTTGTATATTAATTTCGCCACGATTCAATTGGCTTACGATGTCTTCGATTCTTTTTTGAAGTTTTATTCTCTCAGGACTTTTAACTGAAATATACTGATTTTTATTATAAAGAGTTAAATAATAATTGGAATCTTTACGTAAAGTATCCAAAAACATTGCAATGTTTGGTTTAGGTTTTACCAATCTGTTAAAACGCGAGTTCCATGATTCGATGGCATTATTTGTTTTATGACACACATCAAAAAATGACCATGTGTTTGAGAAATAAGCATTTTCATCTAACCAAGTACGAACAAAATAATCATTAAATTGAGTAATTTTCTTTTCAGGCTCATTTTCTGATTCAATATATAACCAGCCATCTGATCTATATTCTCGAGGTACATATGCTAGAGCCATGCAACGTTTAACATGCATTTTATCAATTAATGATTTATCCATACCTAACTTCTTTGCATTTCTCCATAAAGACTTTTGGAAATGAAATAAACAACCTTGAATACGTGCGTCAGGAAATATTTTTTCAATAGCAGCCATCGCACTTTTTTCAAAATCTGTGGTGAATATACGTGGAGAAAATTGAGGAATTCGACTTTTTATAAGGTAAAAAAAAATTTCGTATGTTTTTTCTTGTTTGTCCGGTAGTAAAGCGTATATGGCTGGTAAAATATTTGTATGTTCATGGGTACTTCCCAAATCTATATGTAACGTGTATACTTGCAAAAATGGTGGTACGCAGCTTTTGAACGTCCCATCGCAGAAAACGCTTTCTGCTGTTTCAATATATTTTATAACATTTTGGTTTGCAAAAAGTGTAATTCTTGTTTTCTTATATCCATAATCAGCAAACTTCAAATCTTCGTAGCATGGAGGAATAATAAGATCTGTAACTTTTTTGAATCTCAATTTTTTTACCTGTAGTGATGTGTTTCTGTGTCGATAGAGTCTTTTCTTAATATTTTTAAAATCAGGAACTTTTTGTATGAGATCATATCCAGCATTATGCAAGTCCGAAACCATTTCACCATAAATTTTTGGTATAGTTGTGAGCTCTTTCTCCGATCGTTTAATGCATTTGTCTAACTGATACTTCATTTCATTTTCTATGACGCTTGGTTGGCATGAATGAGGTTCTTCTTTTGTTAACAGGAGATCATTATTTGTATGTAAGAGTGCTTTACAACGTTGTCTATTGACGCACCTCCAGACTGTAACACCATTTTTGTTCTTGCGCTGCTTATTATATCTATATCCATGCCTTAATAGAAGTTCTTGACCTCTTTCTGATTTTATAAAACCAATGTCAGCCCTTTCATCTCTACTCGTCGATGGTTCTGCCGCCATACTTAGGTATTTTCAAGAAGCTTTCTATTTTGTCTGAAAATTAAAATAAGTATCCAATGAGATACTAATTAAATCAAGGAGGTTTTACCAGAATTACTTTTATCGCATTAAACATTATTAATATAATTAACTTCTTTGCTGAGCAGATAGTAAATAAAAGTTGTGCATAGTATCCATCATCATTTATGCAATACTAAAAGCAAACTTATGTTGACTCATTTTTTTAATCGATGATTTGGTGACGCTTCCACTAGGTGGCGTCACTTGCTCTTCAACGACCACAGTTTATAATTATTTATTATTAATATGTAGTATTAAATACAAACCGGAGTATAAAAAGCTTTTTTATATTAATATTTGAACTATAGTAGATCGTTATAAAATATATTTTTATAGGCAATAAATAATAAATTAAAAATTAAGAAAGATTTCTCATAATTCTCAGTCACTCAGAATAAAGGGGTTAATAATGTTATCACAGTTAATACTAATAATTCTATTACTTACATGCTTAACGCCTGCACATTACTTTGATGTCCTTCCAGCACACAACACTGTGTCACATCACAATAATTATCTTAAATTACCGTCCGGCACGTGTACTTTCTACAGTTACAATACAAAAGAAACCAAATGTAGACCCATGACCAACCCGAGTGAGCGTGATAGCATATATATAGCTTTCTCTTTCATTTTTCCTGTAATAGGCGGAATTTTGCGGTCATGTTTATATTGTTTTGTATTAGTAAAAATGTAGATATGCCACGTTTTAAGTAATTATTATTATCACTTATTCCATACAGATCTTTCTTACTTTCAAGTAAATATCTGCTTTTTAAACTTCGATTATTTTTTATTTTTATTTCAGTGATGGCTGAATACGACTGTACTTGAATTTTTTTAAACCTTAAAATGAAATGTGTGCGAATAGCCTACTACATATTTGTGAGGGTGTCGATTCGCACGCCAATAAATGAAATTCGTGCGAATCGACTACAGAAAAAATAATATGTTTTAAAGGAGTCGATTCGCACGTTTTGTGCGAGTTAAATTCGTGCGAATCGTCCAATAAGCCGAAAATTGACCATACCCCCAATCTACGAAACTCTTGAGCCTAAAATTTTGAAAAAAATATAGTTCATTGCTTGTAGATTACAGGAAAACCTATAAGAATTCTATAAATTGAAAATAAAGTGGTAAACTCAATATAAGACTTTGGTATTGTACGGAACCCTCTCAACGCGAGTTCAACTTGCACTTGGCCGGTTTTTTTTTAGTACTATGTCTTGGTGCAATCCGTGCAATTAGCAATAACTAGGATTATACCTGTCAAATACCTATATGTCCTCATTTGAGGATCAATGATTCAATGTTGTTATTCTAGCTGGCTGCTAATCCAACGGGGGAAAATATTGAAACTGATCAAAAACTCAATAATAAGCTTACCATTTAAATCATAGCCATTCGTAACTAGAGTCTTGCAGATCAACTGATATTTTGCACGTGTTCCCAAGAAACCGCATTCTTGTACAAGGTACTTGTTATTCTACTAAGTATGTCTGACGGCTACCTAGCTGTGTATGCAGACTGAAGTTGAGTGGAGCTGGGTCTGTTTGCCAGTTGACAGGTAGGCTACAAGTACCTATTCCATTTATTGAAAACGATGAAACGGGTTCAGATGACCGACTCAATCCTTGGTATTGTTAATATCGTTAATTCGTTACCCTTGAAGCCCTCCGGTTTATTTTTGATCCGGTCAGAAGCTGGATGGAGCAGTTCTTAAAGATTAGGTAAGCTTTCTAGTGCTGTTTTAGTTACCTTACCAAATTAACGAATTATACTGCTTCGCTTAGACATGAAATAACTTTAGAAATTTGAGACGCTTCCATTGAATACTAAAGCTATCATGGCATGTCTCATGTGACCGCTTGTCATTGTACTTTTCGTTTTGTTAAAAGCTCATAAAGCTTTGTATGCCATGCCCATACATAGGTATTTTGGAAGCACAAAAGTTACTTCGATTGAAATAACATCTAACGTGGGCAGGTAGTAAATACAACCTACACGGGTAAGTTCTCAAACTGGTATTTTTGTTTCATTCTCCGATTAATTTTTGACGGCAAAATTAATAACCAAAGCAGTTTGATGTTGGCACTCTAAACTTATTTGATAATGTTATGTAAGAGGTACCTATGTCTGTAAATAAAATAAGGCATGGCTAGACTTTCACTATCATACTGACAAACTTATACATAGAATCCAAGGATAGAGAAAGAAGATATTTTTGGTCTGGAAATGACCTTCCAACAGGCAGTGTCTATACAAGTCAAGTACACCCTGCCCCCTTAATGAATCTCAATAAAATCGTTTGATTAGGCGCGCTCTCAAGCGTGCGACCCCTTGTAGAATTTTATATCCTCGCTCCCCTCGTGTTCTGACTACTAAAACTATGACCAAACTTCTTGTTTCGTTCCGGAGCCCTAATTCGAATGCTTTGCCAATAAATAGATACGACAGAAATGGTTGCCTAAAAAAATGGATCCGACCGATCGACATAACAGAGCTTAGCAACGATTTAAAGAAATTACTTACAGCGAAAAAGAAAATTGAAAAGCTTACTCCGGGAAATGCTAACCTATAAAGTTTAATAAAGCTCAATAATAATTATGTAATAGTTATGGTTTTGCACCCGAGTAGAAAATAAATGCAAAAAGACATTTTAAACTTTAAAGATGCTGCTCATGAAATGTACCTAAATACATTTGCAGTTATTGGTAACCGGACGTTAGCTCGGGAATCGTTTATGAATGGGAAATTTTTGATGTTGAACTTCAGCTACACTTAGTTCAAGAAACCCTGTGTATATGCTCGTAAACAATGACGAAATAAGTAATAAAGGGAGGCCGGAGCGTTATTGCTCGAATGCTCGTGGAGTCGTCCTCCTACGCAAATTCCTGATGTCCCGAAACATTCCAAGAGTTTGCTTATTGTGATGCGCCGTCGTAGTAAACCCATTCCTTGTATCAAGTAATTCAATATGAATCAAAAGTTGTTTGTGGAAACAGGCATTGTTGTTTACCGGTTCAAATTATTCATAAATTGCACTGAAATGCCAAGCTCATTCTTGCTTGTGTGCAGTGGAAATGATATGCAGCCGTCCGATGAACTGGGATCTGAAACCCGCGGCTCACCTTGCCTTGACATTAAAGTATCTTACACAGTTATATGTTAGTAAGCAATAAAAACATTACTTGACTTTTTATACCTACTGCATCAAAAGCTGGTAGGCAGCCCGCGACATTCAAATTTTCTTTGCTTTTTTGCAATTTGCAGGTTAGTGTTGGGCTGTACTTAACTTGATTAAAATATAATTTGTGATTGTAACAAATATTGCTTTTCAGAGTTATACCTAATCATTAAAATCATCAAAACTAGCTACCTACCTTCTAAATTTATTTTTCTCAAACATGCTTGGAAATTCGGGCATTATTTTGACAACCTTCTTCAAGATAAATCGAAATTGCTGTACTGGCGAGATACATGCGACCAGCAGCGGCCGGAAAAAGTTGTATGAAAATTCATATCTGTCGTGTTTAGTGGCCAAATAAACTACATGGTAAACTCATATTATGTCGTGTTATTTGAAAATGGACCGATCTTTTACTCTGTAACATGGCAACCAAGGAGGTAACTTTTAAAAGGTTTTATTTAAAATTACGAATTGGCTTGCAAATAGAAAGCGGTTTATTGAAAAAAAATAACAAATGAACTCTTCAACGCAAGAGTTTTAATTTCCTCTCATTATTTGAGAAAAGTACTATACAAGCCTTGGCCACAACTAGGCATTGATGGACTTACTTCGCCTGTGCCTCGGCTTCGCCTCGGCCCGCATTTACACGTTCGTCCATCAATGCCTCTGTTGCTGGCCGCTGCAGTAATGTACTATAATCCCATTAAATGACTATTCCACGAAATAGTACATTACTGCAGAATCCAGTGAGTAGGCCTTCCTGGCCAAGTAAATAAATAAATATCGCTGGACATTGAGTGGACAGGAGTTAACCGGACCGAACCGCAGGTGAGGTCCCGTTATTTACGAGGCCAGGATGGCTTTCTTACTGGTTGAGGTTTGTATAATGCTTTTCTCAAAAATGAAAGAAAGTTTAACAACAAATTCGTTTAATTAATAATGAAGGTTACATTCATATTATGGCAATTACTGATAGATATTGTGATCGATTTACCGGTTAGAATGGAAAGTTTTAATCCAACATGATTTATAAACTGAAATTACTAAATACAAACATAAAATCCCACACTATACCTACTTCTACAACATTACTAAATACAAAACGCAACGTGCATACTTTTTCTGCGTCGCGTTAAGTGCACAGACTATAAAATGGCTGTTTATAGCTCCAAAAAGATATGTATCTCATAAAATGTCATACCAAAAAAAGAGATAGTTATATATTTGGAGCCTCTCTCCTATAACCATGTTATAATGGCTATTAACTCAAATCTGTGTCTGGTACTATGTTTTTTTTTTCTAAGCAGATCTAAAGAAGATGACCTACTGTCCAGTAAGTAAATTACATACTTACTTACTGGACAGTAGGAGATGCCAAATTTAAAATCTCGCTTCTTACTGGACAGTTGTGAATAAGTCTCCGGTAGAATTCACTTTCTGGATCCTTTTTAGAGAAAAAGTCATACCATTTTTGAGAAAAAGTCAATTGCACGGGCTATGCTGGTGCTTTCACCGTAATACCCGTATCATCCAACGACCAAAATAATATTCTCAAAGCTAACTTTTTTTGGTTCAGTGACAGAAGTTCAGTCAAACACCAATTAAGAAAAGGCAGTGGTTGAAAGTTTGAAACAATAATCCATTCAATAAATCAGAAATCATAGCTAGGTACTTACGTACATTCAACATAAAACCTTAACTATATTACCCACCTGAAGTCGTAAAAAGTTAGTTACCTTTCTACGCTTCAAATCGAATTCTGAATGCCAGGGGTCTTTCAATAACTGGAAGCAGCACCAGCAATTAATGCGAATTCATTAACGGAACTCCGATAACAGCACTACGTTCAAGAGATGCGAGGGTAGTTAGGGGTGGCAGGGGTGTCTGGGGCAGGGTTAGGGAGGGGGAGTACAGCCAGCGACCTCCACCTCCGCGAATGACGTCAGAGCAGACCCTAACGCGCACGTATAGCACGCAGATGAATTCAGATGGCTATGCTTTTGAAGATAACAAGCTGTATAAAACAGCACTTTAGTGTTACAATTATGTGCTTACTATGAATGGTACGATGCAAAGTTATAGGCTACATAGGAAGTATTGTGATGGAAATAACTTCTAGTACTTATTGCGTAAGATACAAGTGAGATTGAAATACTGGTTAATGTGACAAGTAGGAGCTCCTACGACATACTATATTATTACTTAACATGGACATAATGCGTTAGACTAGGTACTATCCGTCTGCAGTTATTTCTTGGTTGATGAGAATAATATTATTACCTATGTATGAGTACGTACATTACATACATACCTACAGTGAACTGCAACATCCACTAACAACTTGCATACAAATGTTTTGTTCTTGAGAGCAAAAATTACGTACCTAATCGAAGAGCAAATTAATACTTATATCGTGAGTAGGGCATGCAAAACCGGAAAGTCATCAAAACCGGTTTTGAACATCGGTTTTTTGGGACCAAAACCGAAAACCGGAGCTAGGTCCGGTTTTAGCAAAAAAAATCGAATGTAGTATAATTTAAAAAGAAACACCATTTTTTTTAAATACCCACTAAGTCTACAAATAAAACAAATTGTATGATACATTTCTTTTTAATCCAAACCATAATAAATGTACAGATAACAATGAACTTATAATACTATAAAGATTAATTAACTGAGATCAAATCAACAACAAGTAAGTTTTTGGTATCTTTGGTACCTATTAAGTCTGCTATCAAAAATAATATATTTTAAACATAGAAAACACAATCAGCATCTTCAAATATTAAACACAGCCACCCACAATTACCAAAAAAATCAACATTTTTGTAACTTTGAAGACGAACTACAAAATAACATTATTATAATATGATTCATATTGCACTAAAACAGAGATCAATAATCAACTATGTATACTAATTTAAATAAAGCATAAATCACTTGTTCTTTGCGCCCTTCGTGTCGTTGCATCCACGAGCTCAACATAAATGTACATTAAAAGACACAAAAAATAATAAATTAATAACTAAGTAAATACTCACATTTTGTCCTAGCGTCGCAGGCGAGGGCGGCGGACAGACACTTGCACTCCCGGTAAGGGTATTACTGCAACAACGCAGGCGCAGGCTGGCGGGTTACGGGTGCGGGGTGCGGGGGTAGTGGAGGGAGGCGTGTAAGTGGGTGGATGCAGGCTGTGTTCGGTTCGGATACATTTGATGCCTCAAAATTAATAATTTTTTGAGTGTTCGAAAAAAATGTTGATAAAAATCAAAATGTTAATTGTTACTCAATAATGGGAAAACCGGAGCTGAGCTCCGGTTTTGGCTCTCAAAACCGGTTTTCAAAAATCGTTAAATTTTGGCCGATTTCCGGTTTTGCGCAAAACCGGAAAACCGGTTTTGCATGCCCTAATCGTGAGGGTGACTTTGTTTGGTTCATTGCCTTTTTTGCCACCGATTTCCAATACCTAGATATTTTGAGCTTTTTTGGGTTCCGTAGTACCCGACGGGTAACAATGGGACCTTATTACTAAGACTCCACTTTTCGGCTTACTGTCTTTCACCAGGCTGTATCTCATGAACCGTGATAGCTAGACAGTTGACATTTTCACAGATGATGTATTTCTATTGCCCCTATAACAAAAAAATATGAAAATAAAATAAAAATTCAAGGGCGCTCCCCTACTACGACGGTACGGAACCCTTCATGCGCGAGTCCGACTCGCACTTGGCCGGTTTTTATTCTTTGTTCGATAACGTAAACCACAAAGTTTCTACAGTATAGGCTATTTAAAAAAAAATCCCTTCGGCAAGCCGCAGGAGGAGGTAGATTTCGATGAAGGTTCCACCCATATTTATTCTGGAAATTCAGAGGCTATACGAGTATATAGTAGCCACAGCTGCGCTGGCCGATTTTTTGTCAGTATTTTATTGTTTTTGTTTGCAGTACCATTGGCAGTATCTCCTTTACGAATACTTCAGATGCCAAAAGTCTTGACAATTGAACGTCTGGTTATCATAAATTATTCGAAGAGCTACAAGTAAAAATTGCAGAAAAACAATTTGCTTTCAAAAAAATATTTGCGACGGTAAAAATGTTTACCGTTTCGGAGATATTATTTATTTGAATACAAATTTTGAAATTTTTTTTAAATTGTCCGTATTCTTACTCTGGATGATAAAAATGTTAAACGGTTCAAAAATGTTCCCCTCAGTAGGACCTACTTAGATTCTATTATAGATAGACGCAGCCTACTGATGGCTATGATGCTGCATGGTCTATTTAAAACAGATTCGATTGTCCTGGTATGACTAATACCAAACATAATGTCACATTGTACCTAGAACTGTGGTGCGCCGGGAGGCGTGCGTGTTCCGGCTGTTCCACACTGCAAAGTGTAGAACTCACCCTGGCGCACGAGCGCCTCCTCCAACGCATCGTAGATACCTACCTATAACACACATTTATCGAACTTGATATTGACACGCTAATTATCACTCTTTAATTCCAATAGGATGGCTGTAGCGCCATCTAATAATACCTATTATCCCCTAATAACATAATGAGTAGGTACTTACTTAATTTTCTGTAATATTAATGCACGCATTAACTATTTCTAATCATTATTTCGCGAGCATCGGTGTGGGTTACACGTTAACTTAGTTTTTAACCGACTTAAAAAGGAGGTTCTCAATTCGATTGGTTTTTTTTTAATGTATGTACACCGATTACGCTGAGATTTATGATCCGATTTACGTCGTTCATCTTTAGTCTGATGCGGAATAGTTGCCATTTGGTCCCATAAAAATTTAACATAGTTTGGCCCAGTAGTTTTCATTTTATTAACATTTTTTTACTTCATTTTTGTGTTGTAAACATAGAGTTTAACCAAGCAAGGGACTTCAAAAAGGGTTGCATATTAAAAAATCAAAACTTTCTCGAGCAAATTTCAAAAGAACAGTAAACGAAATAACATAATTTAAATGCCCAAATGTTTTATTTAGAAAAATTTTAGAATCCCAATGTATGTGAAATGAACGACTGATCACAAGTTAGGTTAATTTCTTCTTTAAACAAAATGGGTAGGTTAGGTTAGGTTAAAACTGTGACCTCCTACGTGCCAAAAACGACTTGCATTAATATAAAAAAGAGATTGTTTTTAGTAGGTTAATTAAACGAACACGAGTGAAAACGAAAACGCTTCAAACAGTTTGTAACATACATTAAATTAAAAAAAAAAAAAAACCAAGTTCTACCCGCATTAGTATGACGGCTATATAATTTTATTATCTAAGTTCTACCCGCATTAGTATAACGCCTATATTATTTGTGTTAATTTATCCAGTAATCCATTTTGACCTTTAAACGATTTGGTCAATAGTGTAGTGTAATAAATAATATAAACATTGATATTCCAGACTTTAGTCAGCTGAACTTTTGATCAAATGACCAATGTTATTTTAAACTTTATTGATTTGAACGTTGTTCTTTTGAAATTTGCTCAGAAAAGTTTTGATTTTCTAATATGCAACCTCAAAAAGACATCAACGCGGTATCTTTTTTGTGTAATTTTATTACTTTAGTTGTGTGGTATAATTGAATGTATGTTCACCGATTTCGCCCCCATTTGTGGAGCGATTCTAAAAATTGATTTTATTTTTGAAAAATTTTGACAGTTGTATGTTAAGTATTGGGTATAAGCCTATTACCATGACATGTATTGTTATATTACAACTCTATATGGAAAAAAAAAACTTTATAAATAATAAAAGTTTTTTTTTAAACTCATTCTGTCATACTTTCATTGTTATATGTAACTTTTAAATGTAGGTACTATACAGGCTGTTAACAACTCATCACGAAGCTGTCAACCAAGCATTCTGTACATCAAACTAGGTATTTCATTAGACTCTCATTTAAATTGGAAAAAGCATGTCAAAAAAACTAAAATCAAACTGTCACAATTTTCATCTGGACTTAATTAAGTGTGCTAAAATCGAACACAAAAACTCACTGTGCTCTCGCTGCATACTACGCATATGCCTTACGCGTGGCTACGCTACGGCATCAGCATGTGGGGACACAGTGTAGATGCGAATGACTTATTCATTGCACAAAAATGCATGCGAACGTTATTTCAAATAAAACCTAGAGAGAGAACCCTACTTTATGAAAGAAAAAATGTTAATTCTGCCCTGAATTTATATATTAGAAACAGCTACTTTTGTAAGAAAAACATAAAACTGTTATAATTTTGAAAAGAACGAGCGCCGCAAAACTAAGTTCAGCCAGCATCTAGACTACTTTAATGTACAAAAATAGCCCAGAATATCGTAGCTTAGAGATATACAATAAATTACCTGAAAATATACAATCCACTACAACAGTAAGTGTATTTAAAGCTAGGCTAAAGTTTTTGCTCTTAGAAAAGTGCTATTATAGTATCCAAGAAAATTTGGAAGATAAAATGTTAAAATAGAGTTAAAAAATATATATAGGTATATCATGTTGTGTTCATCTTAATATAGGTTCTTTTTTATGTAAAAAAAAACTATTTGTGATTAATTATTATTTTATATGACATGTTTTCGTTTATGATTTTAATTTTTGACATTCGATGAAGTTTTGGTACGACATGTTAGATGATCAAATACACACATCAACACGGTCTAGGGATATTTCATACTCAATTAAATAACTCGAAAAGTACTGGCCGCATTGGAATCTTTTATACACCGATTTGTTTGTAATTTATCTCAGACTAATTCCAAATTCAAATTTTTGAAAATTCTTTTGTTTCGGTGGCATAAAAATGTCTTGATGTATAGGAGAGGGAATTTTCATTTGTGCGAAATTTAGAAAACAATACGAATTACGTTTAGTTACAGTTTTTTTTCATTTTTAAACGAAAGATAAAGTTAAAATTGAGGTATTGTAGCCATGCAACGCCGACATTTGACGAGGGCGGAGATGTTACGAGCTGTGGGAATGCTGGAAGCTGGATCTGTTCAGCGTAATGTTGCTGAGGCCATAGGGACCCATCAAAATGTAATTTCAAGATTGTGGACACGCTATCGTGCCACAGGTGAAGTAGCGGAGAGGCACCGGGGGCCAAGTCGCATCACTACCCCCAGACAAGGCCGATTTTTGCAAATTACTGCGCGAGCACAACCAAATGCAACGGCGACTCAATTGGTCCAAAGGCTGCGAGTGGAACACCAAGTGCTTGTGAGTGACCAAACTGTAAGAAGGCGACTGCATGAAAGCAATCTACGCTCTCGTAGACCACTCCGGGTCCCACCTTTACGGAGAGGCAATCGTGGACGACGATTAGAATGGGTTCGGAACCACGTGGACTGGGGCCGTGACCAATGGTCCAATGTGCTGTTCACGGATGAATCCAGGTTCGGCTTCCATCCAGATTCACGAAGGACGCGTGTTTGGCGAGTTCCTGGACGATAGAGCCGTCTCCAGAACCCTCAGGAAGTTCACCCATACCAAGGAGGAACAATTATGGTTTGGGCAGGAATTCGTCTTGGAGGACGGACGGATCTCGTTTGGGTGCGCAATATGACGGCAGAACGATACGTCCAACAGGTGCTGGGGCCCGTAATCTTGCCCCACAGAACACAAATGGGGCAAGATTTCCTGCTCATGCACGACAATGCCCGGGCACACACGGCGAGAACGGTAGCAGCTTGGTTACATACACATAATGTTAGGCCTTAGACTGGCCTGCACAATCGCCAGATCTAAATCCCATTGAGCATGCGTGGGATATGCTGCAAAGAAGAGCTCTGAAGGAAGTTCCTGAAAATCTGGCTACAGAAGATCAACTTTTTGCGCACCTCAGTCACATGGGACAATATTCCGCAGCAAGACATTGACAACCTTGTTCTGAGCATGCCGAATCGTTGCCGATGTGTTATGAACATCATAGGCGCTTTCTCAGACTACTAACAGTTTTTCAGTTTTTCAGTTTTTACTCACAAATTAAAAGTTCATTCATATACGGTTTCCGTCTATGCTTCATTTTTTTTCCATAAAATCCTGAAATTTTAATCTATACCTTAACCATTATTAAAAAATGGTAGAATATTAAATAACGTATCTTTTAAATATATACATGTCACATAAATAATTAACACATTGATAGTAATTCGCTTTTTTTAAAATATCCCTAGACCGTGTTGATGTGTGTAGTTTATTTTTATTACATTTTTTATTTTTATTATGTTGACATTGTATATTTGTGATTCTATTAATTTATTTGACTTAGTAATGGTATGTTTTTTCTATTTATTAATAATCAAGTTATGTTTTTTTGTTTATTTAACTAATTTTATTTAATTTATTTAAACTTTAACACATTCAGATAATTGTTATTAAGTAAATGCAATGAAATGTTTGATATAAATTTAATTAACATAATATTTTAATGTGATCCATACTCTGCAATATTAGTTTTAAGTTATGTTGCTGCGCCCTCACAAAGTCATGTACTCAGTAGTTTTAATCTTAGCGTGTAAAATTAGTTGTGTACATTGTGCATCAATAAATAAATAAATAAGTAACTTGGAAACGACTTTTTTTTTTGGGGTGAAAAATCATGTTTTGTTGTAGAACTCTATGAAACGCGCTGAAAATATTGTGCTGATGGACGGATTGAATAGTACGGGGGTCGTGGAGGTGTTTAAAGTAAAAATCTTACAATAAAAACTTGTAGGTATTTAAAAAAAAACTTGTCAAAAAGAAAAACTTTGACCCCCAGATCTCCGTAATAACTAGAAGGTTCCCAGGTATGGTGTAGAACAAAAAAATGATCGCAATGACGGGGAGAACAAGTGCCTTTCGGCTTCGTTAAGAGGTTTTTTACACCCTTTTTTGTTGTGGAGGTCAGATAGGCAACCGATCCATGTTAAATACCTTTCCGTATCAGAAGGACAATCTAGTAAAATGCCCGCTGCATCCGGTTAGACTGAAAGCTGACCCGAACATAGTTGGGAAAAGGCTAGGCAGATGATGATGAACTGATAAATGTCCCAATAAAGTGAAATAAAATAAAATTATGTAATAGACACTTCAAGCAACGTCATGTAGAGTGTAGAGGGTGTTCGCAAATGTAGACGATTTTAATGCTCCGCGTTTGTGACCGTCCGTCGCCGCGTCGGTCGTCGCGGCGAACTTTTACGAGTTGCACTCCGAGCAGGATGAGGAACTCGAGACTTGAGGAAAATTTACGCCATTTATAATATTATACACATTACACACCGCCCGAGAAAACTCCGGGATCTGCTCAAAGCTCTTTGTCGCCTGTTTAAAAGGTTCCAGCGCAGCGTGTAGCGTTTAGCGACAATTTTGAAACGTACCCATTTCCAACTTACTCGGAAGTTAGATAGGTACTGTTAATCTCTTAAATGTTTTATGATTTTCATAAAACATAAGAGATTAACAGTACATATTTAACCAAACAACTAAACAAGCAAGGCCTTTGTCAATCGTGTTTACATTACAATAAGACTTTAATATTAACTAGTACTTAGGTAAGTATAGATACTAACTAACTTGGTAGGTAGGTATTTAGTTAAGTAAACAATTCAAGATGTCATAAGATAGGTACCTATGCTTTTGTTTTCAAAACGTAAGCATAACGTCTAGGAGCTATCTAATGCTACAAGTATATCTGCTGTAGGCTGTAGCATACCTACGATACGTATCATTGTGGAAATAGCTTCCATTTGACACAGTATAAAAAGTAAAAGAGAAATCATTTTGATGTGTACCTACCCATGTATGCATGTATCTAGGTACCTATTCTAATAGGGGCCACACGTGTCCATAACTGAGGTTTTTTTTTGTAACGTTCCTATACGATATGACTGTGGGTAAAAATATGCGTTTATTGAGAAATCCTGTCGAGACGTGGTCCGGCACAAAATATGGCGGTAGGGGAGGGTCACCCTGTTCGACGTTATGAGCACTGGCGACGTTGCAAGGCCTCGGGAACCGTGGCGAATGACACCCTCCCCGCCACTTATATCCCTCCACAACACAGACAGAATGAGTTACGATTTTATATTTACTTTAGTACGTGTCATCTCGTCCATTTGCATGTTAATTGGTTTTGTGAATTTACAAAATACTTGCCACAAAATGAAATTGGGGCAAAAAATATCGAACTCATTTCGGTCGAAAAAAGTTTTCCGGTGGGTAAAGAAAATGTACGTTCACAGAAAATTTACTTTGTTTGAAAAAAGAAAAAAACACCTGCCTCCCGCTGTAATCAAATGCGGTGGATCTCCCCATATCCAAACAAGCTTTTAAACGTGAACGTGATTCCCATACACACGTAACACCGAAGTGTTCAAACTCTACTAAGTTTTAGATAGGAACCTAACAACAACACGAGAGCTTGTTTGAGAACCAGTTTTACAGGTCCGAGCCTACGAAAAAAGTTCTAGGTAGCTAACAAGTACGAATACCTACCTACCACAAATATGTATGTCATGTAGTTGGTGAAATAATTTGACAAACCAGTCAGCTAAGTTTAATTAAAGACCATTTACTTTTCAGGTTTCATCAGTCAATCTAGCTTGGAAGTACCTACCTACAGTCATGAGCACGACAAAATATCTCCTCCGAAATTCACGACTGTAAAAAAATAGTGCATAAAACACGTGCTCGTACGTAAGTACTTACATAGGTTATATATAGCTGTGTGCGCTCTATATGAAAATGTGCGGTCGTCGTAAGAGCACCATTGCCATTGGAATGACAACCCTCCTCACAATAATGGGAGCTCCAGCGATATTAAAGCTTGTAGACATGTACATAAAATATGTATGTCGCAGTTACGTGTTGTCAAAATACATAAACTTAGTGCTTGCAAGATTCAAAGAAGTTCATTGTTCGTTTACAGTATTTTATACACATTCTGTAAAGAGAACACTTGTTATGATTTTTTTGTTTGAAAATATTTGATCATTGAAGAAATTTGAGATTCCGAGGCATGCTTAGTTATCAATGCATATTTGCAAAGGTGAAAACCTTCGTGACCACACACGTGAGATCAGGTACTTGAAGTGCTTGACGATGCGCCATTCTCTCTAATGTTTGCTTCAAAGACAATGGTTTCAATTGCCTTTGTACAGATTTTATTTCATCCCTTTTCGCCAATCGTATCGCTCAGAAATAAAATGAGAATTTCAAGATAATGAAGCTCAGGTTCATGATAATATTGACAAAGTGGCAGTTCCCGAAGACTATTGTTCGAATGCCAACTGATAACATAATGAAAGATTATGATTTTGTTATTTATTTGTTTCTGTGTTTGTTCTTCATAATGGAACTTGGTTGAACGGAATTTACTCAAGCTGAAGAAGTAAACAACTTCGTATGAACTGCTAGGTTATTTTGCATGACTAACATGATATTACTTTTTATGTAGAAGTCGCCCACGTTTTATAGAAAATAAATTAGTACTTATTCCACTATGTCAGTTTTATCCATTAGATATTTTTGAACAGACCTAAAGTCCAGACTTGGTCAGTAAAAGTAATATTATAGTCTCGTCTCGCTCTACTCAAGCTAAGCTTAAATATTTTAGAATTTATCCGATTCAATCATGCCTGGTACAATTTATTTGCTTTTGCGTAGGTACCTTACCGATATAAAATTCATCTTGAAAGGTCACCCTTACACGCAAGTTGTCACAAGAGACTAGTTTATAAATCAAAAGGATAATTTTATATCATATCATGGCCTTGCTGGGCAAAGTTCAGAAGGAGTATATTGGAATATTTAACTACCAGACAGTTTACATAGCGTAGGTACCTACCTACTCGATTTCAGTTTAAATCCAATCCAGTGTATTTTACACTTTTTACCCGACTGCGCCAGAAGGAGGGTTATGTTTTTCGAGAGTATGTATGTGTGTATGTTTGTATAATTGTTTGGCACGCTCTGTGGCCTAAGAGGTTGGGGGTTAGGAGGGCCTAGGTTTGTTATGTTGCACAGTCGACCGCATTTTGATCTTGAGGCTGGGATGTATTAGAGAAGGAGGTGGCGGAACGTGAGAGGGAGAGAAGGAAAAAGGAAGGGGTCCGCAAGGACCGATCCCTGCCGGGGTTGCGGGACTGTTCGAAAGAGATACCGTGGCCCTGGAACACAAAGGGCGATGAAGGAACATGGATGGGTTTTAGTCAGTAAAAGTCTGACACTCCCTCCTGCTCCGCCCAGAGCGGGAGAAGTCATTTGATGATTTTCCATACGAAAAAAAAAAAAAAAAAAAGGCTGGGATGTATCGTAGGTAGTCGTAGGACAATTTCATCAGAATACGAGGCCAGCGCATAGATAGATACTTACTTGTTTTGTTACCTCTGGCATGCGGCGTAGGTAGCTACTGTACACAAATATTCATAGTAACTTATTTATGTCGTTATTCGTACCCTACTTAATGTAACAAGTAATATACCTAACGCTTTAAGCCCGCAACCACAGCAACTGAGTGTAACCACAAAGGAGGATTACTTACCTAAGTTTTTAGCTTTATTGCGTAGGTAGGAACTTTGATTGGGTATTTGTTCATTATTCGACCACAGTTCTAATTGTCTGTGGTTTTATCGCCAATGACTTAGGCATTATGAATAATGGCCCATCACAACACGCTTACGTCTTACCTAATCATATTATTATGAGGAAAATATTTTCTATTATTATGTTTGTCCTTTTTGCTGGTAAGTACATACATAGACAACAATATCGTTTAATAAATTAATAAATGTTTTCATGCGGCTTATGAAGTTATGACCAACGTAGGTACCTATATGTTGTGTATGTATATGTAAGTGTTTAATTATACATATAATAACGACGTTTATCAAATCAGAACTCGTTAAATACACAATTAATATAAAATCTGATTGACAAAATCAATCTTTTGGTCTTCTAAATTATTTTATAATTCGATTTTTCAGGACACAAGCCCATTGTGAGCGACCACGTTTCGGTCGCGTTTCTAATCACCGACCGAAACGTGGTCGCTCACAATGGGCCTCATCAGAAGGCTTAAAGTCATCCAAAGGGCAATGGAGAGGGCTATGCTCGGAGTTTCCTTGCGCGATTGAATCAGAAATGAAGACATCCGCCAGAAAACCAAGTTTACCGACGTAGCCCAAAGAATTGCCAAACTTAAGTGGCAGTGGGCAGGGCACATTGCTCGCGAACGGATCGCCGATGAGGCCGAAAAGTTCTGGAGTGGCAACCGCGAACCGGAAGACGTTGCGTTGGAAGGCCTCCCACTAGGTGGACCGATGACCTGGAAAGGTTGCGGGAATCCGCTGGATGCGAGTCGCACGGGACCGGTCAATGTGGCGACACTTGGGAGAGGCGTATGTCCAGCAGTGGACGTCTTTCGGCTGAAATGATGATGATGATGGTGAGGACAAAAGCCTATTCAGTTCAACAACCTAGATAGGTAGCAGTTAGCACACACATACATTTGGTGGTGCATGCACGCACAGAAGTGGATTTATTCCCACTAGGTTTATGATTTAGGATTTTTTTAGGACATTTTCAAATGAATGCTATTGTTTTATTTTTCGACAATAATATTTCAGACGTTACGTCGCATTATCATCTACCTTACCCTATTTTCAAATGTTTAAACCGTCCATATAATTCACGCAACCGCGCCTAAAGGTAAGCGTCCACATGTCCGCATCACGCATCGCATCTCTCATCTCTCACTCTTAAACCAAAATATTTTAAAGGCTAAAAATTACCCTCTGAGAACTCGTACTACCGCTGGAAACTTATACATTTTCTGTAAACCAACGCGCGTGGTTTGTACTTTGAACCCTGCGAAAAAACTTTTAAATTAGGTTTCTGATTCTGCCTCTGGATTGGCAGTCCTTTTGGATTTTCGCATGATCAGCCGGTAGAGGCAGAGAGCCTGAAATAAATTAGGAGCCCCTTGCCCCGAGGCCTTAATAGGCAATTTTGGCACGCATACACAAGATTGTAAAAAGGGAGCATGTGTTTTGATCTCAAATTACATATTTAATAATAATAATATATCTGAATTTATTCGAGGCAAGATGTAAACCTTTTCGAGACCGCTTCGTTCGCAGCGAGCTCGAAGATCTTAGCTTTGTCTGCAAGTCAACCAAGAAACTCTTGTTTCATACAAGAGTTACTGGGTCGTTACAATTTAACCTGTCCAAGGTAGGGTGTTAAAATTTCTGAGCTCACTTCGCTCGCTCTTAGAGCCTTACTTCTTTTTGTTTTTAAAATTGGCTCCATAAGTCGATTAAGTATTAAAGCGGAGTCAAATTCTTTTTTAGTTCCTAGACTTTTCAAATAACTCTTCAAAATTATTAATTTCTACTTTTTTATCTGATCAAGTATTTAGATTTATAGAAGAATTTCAGCTGCATCTGTAACTAGTAAACTTGACCCTTCTAAATTCGCTTTTGCTCGCACCTTTCTGTGCTTGACAGCGTCGCTATTCTTTTAGTTTCAAGTCTCTTCCTTAGCAAAATCGCAGCCTAGAATTTCAGCCTAAAATTCTATTTTAGATGTTTCTTTCGGTTAATTTAAAATTTACATTAGTAATTTTCCTTTCTCTTGAAAGGAGGGCCGACCGTCTCTTAAAAAGCCCGGGCCGGTTTTGGGTCCCAGTCCGGGCCTGTTTAGAACTCTCCAGTCTTTTTTATTAAGTATTTTACGCAGACAGACCTTGGGCCTGGGGGTCTTTACGTACATAACAATATTTCTTGGTTTTTGACTAAAATTGCAGCAGTGTAAAATGTATTTCACGATTTCTAAGGGTTTTAGGGACTTATACAAGAAGCGGGAACTGTCATCACAAGCAATAGCACATTGGTTCCCAACTTAGGTACGGTCCGCAGACCACCGGCGGTGGTCCGCAAGAGCTTGGAATATGGTCCGCGAAAGGTTAAAATGTTATTCGTACTTTTTAACTTGCATAAGATGCAAGCTCAACCCAACCTTATAGAAAATCTATTAGAGGCGAGTTGCTAAAATTGTTTGAGCTTGCTGCGCTCGCTCTTGTATGATTCGATTAATAAGCATTTCTGCAAAAAACTACTAACTTATTCTTATTTCTGAATATAATAAATGTTTGCTAAATTTTTCGAACTCACTTCGATTGCTCTTGTATCCTTTACTACCTATCTTAATTCTAAAGGTTTTCATCTCATTTTCCAATTTTAGCACTGTGTGTGTGTGAGTTAAAGATTTAACCCCTAGATATAATCCTATGGGTGTCCCTATGTTTATCTAGGACCTTATGGCCCCTGCTAATAATAAAGACACCAAAGTAGTCCCTGGTCCAGGAATGGTTGGGAATCACTGCACTAGCACGATACCGATACGAAATCTTTGTTGTCATCATCGCATCGGTCTTTAGAATGCCCAGATTTGATTTAGCTAACAAACACCGGACAAGTCATTAGATTTTTGGATAGGAATTGTGAAAATTGTACGTAGAATTTGTTTATTAATCGAAATCAGAAACTGCATGATGCTGAAGAAGAAACTTTGGATGCTTTTGAGGTATAAGTTATACCATTTTCCTAGTTGCGATCCTACCTAGGTACTTGTACAGTCGAGGACTTTAATTGTCATAGGCACTTGCCATTTTTCGTACCTATTTTAGCTAATTAAGAGGGCCCTTCCCGGCCCGCCTTTCGTCAACGCGAGTATGGTCGAAAAGCTTGTTGTTTCATCCAGAGCCACAGCGGTGGTATTCTAACAACTTCCCGTGTTATCTAGCCCCGACCCCGCACTATTTGCTTCCCGCGCACCTCATACCGCCTAACTAACGCAAGGACATTGAACGAAAAATAGTGTTCGAAAATTTATAAAACTTGGTCCAGTAAATACGTGTTTTTGAATTAGTATGTTAAATAAATATTTGTTATTTAGAATCTCCAATACATTTTGCAAGGCTCTATGCTGCTTTCTTTACTTTTACAACTTATGAGTACAATAAGAACGGCCAAAGTTGAGGTAACAGTTGTGCAAAGCAGCAATTTTTGGAGGCTATATACTGAATTTGTATACAGATCTACAAATTTTTATTTTTTGCTTTGATAGAATCCTAGATTTAGTCCACAAGTTACCTATTAGTTCAAAAAATTCAAATTCAAAGATATACATTCAGTCAAAAAAGTATCGGGAATGGATGATTTGTTTATGGTTCCAAATTTTTTTTTTGTTTTTTTTTTATTGTTGTTAGATTAGCACAACTGTTTTCCATTTTGGCGCGGAGTTTGAGTTACATCTGTTAATTAGATTAAATACAGTGCTGATTTTAGTTATATCATATCTAGTGTGTATTTGGACAAAAATATCGGACAAAAAGTTTGTCTTAAATTTTGCATCGCTAATGGAATTTCGAGTTCGGAGTCTGAAAATGTTACAGAAGGCTTACAGTGAATCGACTTTATCAAAAACACGCGCTTATGAGTGGTACAAAGCGTTCAAAAGCGGTCAAGGTGTGATGGAAGATTAGCCTCGTTCTGGCCATCAACGTCTGCAACTGAAGTTAACATCGCAAAAGTGAAGGAAATAGTGACTGACAATCTTGCCGGAAGGTCAAACGGTACATAAAAAATATTATTCGGACGTTATGCAGCGTTTAAGAGAGCAAATTAGATAAAAGGGCCAGATTTGTGGAAAGAAAATTCTTGGGTTTTGCACCACGATAATGCGCCTTCGCACAGTTGTGAACGATTTTTTGACCAAAACTCAACAAATACCATCGAGCAACCACCTTATTCACCAGATATGGCTCCAGCCGACTTCTTTATTTTTCCTAAACTCAAATTACCACTTCGTGGCACCCGTTTTCATTCAGTAGAAGACATAAAGGAGAATTCGCGGCGAGAACTGAACTCAATTCTGGAATAAGCATTTAAAAAATATTTTTATGATTGGATTATTAGTTGGCGTAAGTGTGTCGGTTCTGAAGGAGCATACTTTGAAGGTGATAAAATAAATTTGGATAAATAACTAATATTTTGTGTTTTATTGATCTTTTCCCGGTACTTTCTTGACAGAGTAGTATATGTGTAACAACGGCATAATCACGCACGAGCGTTTGTCAAAATTCTCGCGAAAAGTATGGCGGGTTGGCCGCTCTTAATTAAGTAGTTATTAATTTGTCATCTTGTTTCCGAGCAAGCGATTTGAGTTCGTGTTTAATCGTGTAGGACTAGGTAATCCCGTGAATGGTAGATACGAGTATGTACTTATAGTTAATAGTGCAATATTGAAAAGTAGTGAAAGTGGCTTTTCAATTCAAGCCATCGACTGTACCACAAAATAGGCGTAGGTAATATTATACCCCATAAGGTCTATAATCGTGACCTATCTATGTGCTTTTATTGAACTGCATCAGGTAGGTACCTACACTTCTGCCTAACCCTTCGGGGAATACGGGTTTATGTTAAACATGATTTTTTATCACTAGGTAACATATATTTTTGTATAGGTAAGTGAATCAGTTAGGTACCTATTGATAAGTCATTACTGTCATTAGTCATGATAAGTTAAACTTTTAAACAAGGTAGGTAGGGGGAACCTGTTGTACCTTGGATATAGTTGTACCTAGAACAATCCTATTTTTTTCAAAAATCCTGTGCTTTTAAGAACCGTTGTCTATGGTATTTGAAACGTCATTTGTCAAAACTAACGTCAAGTTAGTTGCGATTCGCCGGCGACGTATGCTCACAGTTAAAAAGGTAATTTATTATTTTAGTCACTCAAAAAGTTAGGTTTTTGCTTTACTTCATGCCAATTGTATTTATTGTGATGCATGTTTGTGTATACTGTTTCATTTAGAATCTAATCTTAGTATATCTAGCTACAAGACAGCATGAGTGTCAGATCCATCACAATGGCAAGTGGGTTTAAAAAGCTTGTTCAAGGTGAAGTTGTTGCGATGTTGTACCTTAGCTACCCAGCTTACGATGTACTTCGGTCAATGGACAAGGTAATAGATTTTCATCTTTAGCGCTAAAGTATTTAGGTTCAAGGTTGATTGGGAAAATTCGACATTTTCGGGATTTTTTTTCGGAAATTTGAAAGAGAAAGTTTATCATGTTCCAGAAATTGAGATATATTTGGATTTTTGTTAAATACTATTTAATTAAATAAAAATAATAATTGATTTCAAAACAGTAGGTAATTGAAAGTCGTGAGTCTGACAATTTTTGTTTTGTACTTTCTTATGTTTATTTTTGTTGTAACTTCTAAGTTTGTTTATGAGATATTTTAGTTCTTTAATTTGAATTTTTTACATAGAAAAAATAAAGAAAGTAACTTTCAGAAGTCAGACTTCCAAAATTTTTAATGCAGCGAGTTTAATGGATTTTTTGTTAGAATTTATATTAGTATATATTTATATTAGAGGTTCCGGGTTTTTGACAGTATAGATAGTTTTTATGAATGAATTATGTAAAGAATTAAATGATCTTATATACACATGCAAAACTGGACAGGTGTAGCTAGCACCATTAATTTTTGTTTTAATCAAAATTCAAAAAACTGGCCTAGGTACAACAAGTTCCCATACTTACCTAATTTTTCAGTAGCTTAGTACCTACCTGCTAAAGCGATAAAAGTAGCGGTACGTAGGTACCTACGTACCTAGGTACTTAGATGGTATGTTATTGTGTTCAATGGCAATGCATTGCAAATAAGTTAAATACTCTAACATTTGTCGCCAAACGTGACGACTATTGAAAAGGTGCTACTTACAGAGCAGAACACCTGTTCAATAATTTAGAATATTTAGTAGGAAGGCCCCTAAGTGTTAGGAATATGAGTGTGGCCAATACAATAGTTACATTATCTTCAAATCAATTCGTCAAAGAATTTAAAAACGTCGTTCTCATAAAATCATTTTCTTATCTTATCACCGCCGCGGGAAACAGAGCTCGTAAACACCTCATGGACCATGGTTATTACAATAAGTAAATTGGCCGCGGAGGACGAAATAAACCAACCTATCGAGATTTATAGCGGCTTACAAACTTAGTAGAAAGTTGAAACGAACCTTTTAAAATGTTAGAAATAAATAGGATAAGAAAAACAAATCGAAAATGTTGTAAAGCACTAAAATAATCTCCTCTGTGCTGCAAGTACTGTCATGTTTAAAATAATTAATGCCTTGATACAACCTATCTAATTACTAATTAGGTCTAAGTATGAAACCTGACTACTTTTAGCTTGGGAGTAAAATTTTAATTAGGCCGTTTGAGATTACACCCATCCACCCTGACAGAATCAGCACTACTGTACGCTCGTTACAGGTTACTCCAAGGAGCTTTGTAACGGAATGAGTACGTACAAAAAAGTACTCGTGAAACCTATGTTGTTAATTTTCTAATAAAACGAATTATATAATATATGCGCGGCAAAGGTGCCAAATGTAATACAATGTATACAAATATAAAATATTTTTATGGTATATCCGCACAATCTTTAAAATAACAAGAAAAATAAAATTATTGATCACATAATCTTGAATCAAAATGATGAGCAAGCTCTGTACCTAGTTTATGTATGTGTATGCAAGTGATTAGGGTGGTTGACGTTATCAAGTGGCGCACTGTCCTCACCTCGAGTGTCAGAGGCTGCAAGCCCGGAGCAGAGTCGAGAACACGGCCGCGCGCCGCCCGCCTGCCCGGCACACTGCCGCCGCCGCGCCGAGCCGTCAGAGGGCGCGCCACGCACTACTGCCTCCCGTTCCCATCGATCCACCCTCCACTAGGCCACCGCATCACTACACCCCGTAACGCTCTATCCCCCACAACATAGAGCTCCAATTACTCGCAGCGAAGGGTTAACTGCTGCTGTCGGCAACCTTCGATGACGTGGGTGAGCTCCGTTATGATGATTGCAGAGCTTCACTTACTTGACGAAGCGAATGTTAAAACGTAACGAGCTACTGAATTACTCTTTTAACGCTTTGATTGTTTGATATCAGTAAAACAAAATCGTTTGAATGCTCGAGTCTCGAGTGAAAGTCAAGTTTATTTTTATGGGATTGGATAGTTTAAATAAATAATTAAAGTTTAGTTTCAGATGAAAGAAATACAAAAGTTTAACAAATAATATAACTTTATTTCATTTAAGAAAATGTAACTCATAAAATCACAACATATACATGTACATTTTGTCATCACAACATACGATGGTTACTTTACATTTCATTCATTTACATTATTTACTTAATATTAATTGACAAATATATTCATATATTTTACACAACAGAAATTATTATATGTTTATCATCATTATAAATATGATATGTTCCATCACACTTATATACTTAACTCTCTCTCAACTTCATGTTCCATAGTTATTTTTTTACTTTCATTATTTATTTCTATTTCTTTATTATCTTTATATTTATTAAATAATATAAAGTGATACCCCACTCATACCTAAACCAAAAAGACGTACAACACAAGATTAAATAAGAATAAATATATCAAAATATATATAAAGGAATGAAGTTTTAAAAATATATATAATATATATAACTGGCGGAAGCATTTATATTTCAATAATTTATTTTAATTTGAATACAATAATATTTACAATCACAATATTTATTGTATTTTGAGTTGTTCCTACAAAAGAATAAAATAGTTTTTGATAGACAAAGAGGAACACAATATTATCGTTGTACCGCAATGAAACAAATCCTGTTATTAAAAATAATAATTTACACATAATTATTTTAGAAATATGAAGCTAATTTCTTCGTACATAAAACTAGCTTATTATGTAAAATCACTCGAACAAAAGTCAAATGCGTAACATAACAAGAATTAGTACTGGAAAAGTTAACGCAATTGAATTAAAAAAGATGAATCCTTTTACAGATTTTTTTTTCCGTATTTTTGAATGTATCGAGCTGACTTTACCCCACTAGCAAAAGGAAAGGGTTATGATTTTAGCAGTCTTGTATGTTGTGTGTATGTTTTCATGTAAGTTCCTCCGTAACGCCTAAACTATTCATCCGATTTTGATGAATAAGGTGTCAATTGATTCGTTATTATGGCCCGGGTTACTTAGTCTACATTTTAAGCGACTTTAACAATAGGAGTCGATTTTACTTTGTAAACCCCGAATTTAATTACAGCGTGATTTTTCAGTAGTCAGGTTTTTTAGTTGCAGTATCCACACAAATTCTTGTTGTTAATAGAAATGGCTTTTTAGTGCAGATGTAAAAAATGTGTTTAACTTAGCTAAGTAAAAGAGAGAAACAATGTGTCTTCTTATGGACCAAAACCTTAAATGCCAGATCTATGTCATTTTATAAAAACTGAAAGGGCTTGGAAGATTTTTGTATGAAGCGTGGCCGGATTAATTTCCGCCATTTTTATTTTTCAAATTAGCGGCCACGCAAAAACCTATATTAATCGATAGCTGGTATCAGTACAAACAAGTTTTGGATGAGACAAAATGTTCTAAAGTGTCACGTTTCCGCGATATGAGCTATCAAAGTAAAAGTCCATTCACTGATGGCATCTTCAGCACAAATTTGATTTGATGCGTGTCTCACGCATAAAACGTGTATCAATCGATAGCTGACATCAATCCAAACAAGTTTTTTCTGCGACAAAATCGTCTAAAGCGTCACTTTCAAATTAAAGTTGGGGAGTGGACTTTAACTTTGATAGCTCATATCCCGGAAACGTGAAACTTTAGAACGTTTTATATTCTCATACAAACATGTTTGTATTATTACCAGCTATCGATTAATATAGGTCTAACGCGTGGCCGCTACTTTAAAAAAATAAATCAAAAAGGCGGAAGTTAATCCGGCCAAAAAATTCAAACCTCTTTTTATGCCGAAGTAACTTAATATAGGTAAAAACAAATTGATTATCATGAAAACTGGTCGTTGTGGCTTTGGCAGATAAAATGTGAAAAACTTGTGCCAAATAGTTGCTAAGTTATGTCAAACTTTTCATAATGTGACTTTTCGTACATGTATCACCTATATTATGGTACTTCCACAAAAAAAGTTTCAGCTTCTATAAAATGACTTCGGTCTGCCCGTCTATAATGACAATGAATGCAGTAACTATATTATTAAATACAGAATGGCCTTACAATAATAATAAATGAAGAGCGATTATTTTTATTTTTTAGTAAAACAGAGCACCCTTCAATTATCCTTACACAGTACGTATTAAATACTTGGAATATGTTCCCATTATAACTCAATGCACTTTACCTTTTCTACTACATTTTGCTAAATATAAAGACATTTGTACATAACGGTGACTTCAATGACTGTCAACACTAAGGCACCAAAAATCACGAAATGCGTGTAGCGATAAATATGTTTAAAACACAATGTCTGACATCTCATCGAATCGTCGATCTGAATCATATGATGCCTGACAGGAACAGAACGATGTTTTAAATACGTTTAGATTAAAACGCATTTAATGATTTGTGGTGCAAGTGGGCCTTACAATCGGTTTCTGAAACACTAATTAACTAACACAAAAATGGCGAGACTATCAAGTTAATGATGACTACTGTGATTGGCTGACTGAAATAATAACTTCCAATTAGTCATTTCACAGCTACAATCGCTTGCGTTAAAAAATTGTTAAGGGCACGAAACCGATGTTTGCATCAATAATAATACTTTATATTTTAATTAAATAAACGTAACTATAATACCTAAATAAATGAGGGTATCGTATCAGCTCCACATTACTCAGATTTTTTAGGATATTTATATTATAAATAACATTAACACTAAACTCACAAAAACATAATTAATAATAAGTAATCCATCTATTTACTTATATACAACCCTTCAAGTAGTAGGTACACGTGTACAATAGAAAAACTTCGAGTAAATATTAGCAATTTATATTTAAAACTTATTTTACTAAATGGTCTAAAAATAATTTGGGATTTAATCAATTGCTTTAGCATTAGAATATTAGTAACCACATCCAAAGCCAAAAAATGCAATTTACGATACATTTACAAATAAAATAATTTAGGAAGAAACCTTAGTCATGGCTATTTTTATACATTATAAAATAGTAAGTTTTTAGAAGCACTATTAGATGATTTTCTGGAACACTTTTTATTGAAACAGTCGAAGTTATCATTGTTACAAAATTTTCGTGTACATGTTATACCAAAAAAAGGTTAAATGGAATAAAATATCGAGGAATGTAAATATTTTATAATACTTCATTAGAAAAGCCGACATTGTAGATGCACTAACACTGATGAGGTTAAGTACTCAACATAATATAATTTTTTTGAAAAATCTTTTTTAAAATATTTTAGTCGCTGCAATTTCCAGTCAGTAATAATCCTAGATTTTTGTAGATCTTTGACAGTCGTTACAGGTAGTCAGTGACCAGAATGTCTGACAACCAGTCTTACCAAGGAGTACCGTATTACCCAGTACTAACTGGGTTGTGGAGGTCTGATAGGCAGTCACTCTATGTAAAATACAGATATTCAGCTGCATCCGGTTAGACTGGAAGCCGACCCCAAAATAGTTGGGACTAGGCTAGGCAGATGATGAATAATCCCAGATTTTTACAATGCCGAATGTGAAACCATACTCAAATAATAATATTTATACATTGTCTTAATATATTATATTGTATAGTAGGTATAGTATATATATAATTTACGTATAATCATATTGAAGTGTATAATTAATTTATATACTTTAATCTAAATTGGCATTTTAAGGAAGTTACCTAACCACTATTGTACCCCATAACTCTCGAGCTATGAAATGCAGTGCTGACTGATTTACTTCTTGGAATAAACAATTATAAATAGCTAAATATATTATTTACAAGTTAAAGTATACACTAGTATATTGATAAAGCCCATGGGAAGTTAATAATTATTGCTCATTTAAATCTTTCATTAGGGCATAGTGATACTTCGTTAGTGGTTTATTTTAACTTTAATTAGAAAACATTGTGTTTAATACAATCAACCCATGCAGTCATACATAATATAAAAAAAAAAAAACATAAATAATATTGTACTTTTCTATTACTTTTCTATAACAGCAATAAATCAATAATATAATTATTGCTGTAGTCGACAACCCGTCTTGCTACGCTAAAAATGCTTGCTTGTACTAACTATTACATTTGTGATAATTATGAATAAGTTCTGATTTGTTTTACAAAATTTTATGTTTTTTATCATTTATACCATTTACAACCTACCAAGCATTTTTAGTCTTACAATGCGCCTAATTGTTAGGACTAGTTTAATCACCTTAAAAAAACAAAAACAGGATTCTTTTTTGGTCAATCTAATTTTATATCAGCTATCAATGACTATTTTCACTTTTATAATAACAATAGATCAAACAACATCACTAGAGTTCTTTCGTGAAGGTCGTAGATATTCAATTAGGCACAAACCTATAGCACCGTCTACCTAAAGAATTATTGCAACCACTAGAACGTACTAATAATGTCCAATTTCGATTAACAGGTTTCGTTTAAAATGTCAATTCATTTCGCACCATAGATCATTTGGTCATCGTTTGGCTAAAATACGTTTCAACGTTCTTGAATTTTAGAAATAATTTAATGTTTCACACAACCCACAGCAATGTCGTAGAAAATATCATCGTCATAATATGTAGGGAAGGCAGATTAAATGTACCGTGTAAGGTGCACAGAGCGCGATGGTAGCGCTGATCGCGATGGAGGCGCTGCGTGCGCCCTCGGGCGGCGCGTGCTATAACTCGGTCTCTACCCATTGCTAATCGCCCCGGCGCACGCGCCTCGCCGCCGCCGTGTTGCGGCGGTACAGCCACACCTGCAATAACAAACGAATACTATAACAAAACTGTACATTATGAAATACGTTGTTGGCATCTATTGTGACTTGTACAGTAATCGCCAAATCACTTTTTTCTCTATTCACGTGACAGATAAAGCTTCAGCTACACTGTGGCGGTTATGTCAGACGCGATTGCCATCACTGTCTTGTTGCATTACAGCAAAATGTATCGATATACGTCAGTCTGTTTATATTTATCGTGTCGCGACGCATCTGTGTGACGTGCTTCACAAATAGACCATGTCGCGTGTTATCGACACGCCCGGTGTCGTTATCGATACTCACACCCGCTTAGGGTATATGAATCATGTGCTGTGAGTTTTCTGAATTCTGTTCTGTCTATTCTGTTGACTGAATTCTGAAGGGGCAGGAAGAAAACTACTGACGATAAAATACCGCCGCTACAAGACGTTTCAGTAGGTAAAGGAACATTCCGAAAGATGCTGTAGTTAAGTATATAGGTCAAGGATTAGGGCTGAGTGTTGTGTGGTGCAACTTAGAAGAGTTCTAAATCCAGCCGCTGAATAGACAGGCCGATTCGAATATTTCTTTTCACTTCTCATGCTCTAAAAGTACGCTAATATAGCCCTACGAAGCGGGACTAAAGTGACCCTTTTAGTCTAGGGAGTTAAAGTAATTAGTTTTTTAATTTCCTTCATGTGACATAGACAAACTCCAAAGGCTAAAAACAGGACCCTATTAATAAGATTCCGCTGTCCATCTATCTGTCTGTCCGTCTGTCTGTCTCTCCGTCTGGCTAAATTGACTATTTTTCTCGCAATCAAAGTGAAAAGTACAGTGTAACACACGGCGCTAAAATCCCATTATAACTCGGTTCCTATTTACAACCTCGCTAAAGCACGGTAGTAAAACTACCTCGTATACAGGGTGGAATTTTGGCATGCCACATGGAGGGAAAGTACTCTAAATACCGGAGATAGCAAATTTTACTCAAAGGAAATATTCCTTTATTTTTTTAAATAAAATTAATCTGCATTCAAAGTTTTTTAAAAATTCGCGTGCCATACTCGGGAATCGAACCGGCTAAATTCCGAAAAAATAACATCCTGTACTTTTATGGCACCAATCGATAGGGTCAATTATAAACATTAAATCCCTCTCACGATAAATTAATAGAAAGGAAAAAAAAAAGAAAAAAAAAAAATTCCACTCTGTATAATGGGTCATTTTAGCCCCTTGTATTACAATGTACTATTGTCTTCTACTTATTTTCTAGATGAGTATGTTCAGATCGTGTGAGGCCCTTAGGTTTGAATGGTATGAAGATGTGGGTGGCGGACGATCATAATATATTTTCATCGAAGAGGTCCCGCGATAAATGTATGTCGTAGATACCATTTTTCCGCTACGGTAAACGCAGTGGCTGATATACTGGTTGCTACGCTACTGGTCAGAGATTCGACTTCCGCACGGAACAAATATTTGTATGGCCAACACAGATAGTTGCACCGGGTATGGTTGTATGTGAGTGTAAGATTCGAGCTTGTAAACCCACGGTGCAGAAGAAATTCCCAGAGGCAACGTTTAGAAAAAAGAACATGCAACTTAAATGGGGCCTATTGTTAAGAACATAACAATACCTATAAAATAAAATAGTAATTTGCATTGAGTTATTACTACTACGTATTGAGAAGACAACGCGAACAAAATCTGTGCGCAGTGCGGAGCGCGCGAGTGGCGGCTCACCCCGTATATATAGATGTTCTGTAGCGAGCAAGCGACTGAGTGGACTGCAGCCAGCCGACAGCAGTTGAACGGAGCACAGATTTTGTTCGCGCTGTCTTCTCTATATGTAGTAGTAATAGCTCAATAGTAATTTGCAAATAAAAGAAAGAAGCAGCAGCACAAAAGCGTTTGGATGACATTGAAATAATCCCGCTGACTACACCCGTTTGCAAATGTATGGAAGTTGTCTAATGATCGCCGATCCCTTTTCGTTGTACGTCACTCACCCCTTACAGGTAGGTAACCCGGTGTTAAAGCGAGGACTGAATATCGGAAGGCTGGGCACCCACATGCGAACCGATATCGTCAGAGTGTCATCACCTGACCATCTGCAAGCCAACCGTTGGTATTACGGCTAGTCAGCCCTTCGTACAACACGGTAACATCATCTTAGGCGACATGACCAGATAAACCCTGCGTTTCTTGCACGCAAGTGAGCCAGAATATAAAAACATTGCTTGGTGTATTACAAAGTATAATTGTAGTATACAATGCATGACATCGGTGCATTAACGAGGTTGCCAAATTATATTTTTACTGACATATAAAATAATCCAAGACGTAGTGTCTAGGCGTGGCAGAAACTTTTTTTAAGACGTCCTATCGTATTTCAAACTGTATACTCACTTGGAAGAGAATAACGACATCTAATGAGACTTGAAGGCTGCCACACAACCAAAACTGAGCAGGTGCTTCTCTTAAAACGAAGTATGCAGTCTTGAATACGTCACCACACGTCCACATTATCACCATGCTGACACTGAAATACAGACAAACAAGGCTTTATTTCAAAAGTCCATTTATATTCATTCAGATTGCTGTTTGTTTTGGAAGATAGGTAGCAACACTGATCATTCCGTATTTTTTTAAGATGAAGAATACTTCGTCAAGTCTTCTCGTCACATATACCGCAATGTTTCAACCAGTGCGTGCGGCCCGTTATGGCGTACGGTGCCTCGGGTCTGTCTGCAAATTCAAGCATGGAGTGGATGCTCGAAGGATAACATAGACCGGTGGCTGTACTCTCCACGCCTGCTAAAGTACTCGAGTCGGCTATTCAGCGCTCCGTTCAGGAACAAGTGCGTGCGCGTCTGTCAGATGCGCAACATGGGTTCCGACCTGGACGCAGCACTGCTACAAACTTTATTAACTTTATGGTACAGGTGGTGCCGGCAGTAGACTCGGGGGTACAGGTAGATGCTGCGTACTTCGATTTTAAAAAGGCGTTCGATACGGTGGATAATGACATCTTGTTAAGGAAGCTCGCGAAAATTGGATGTACACTACCTCTGATACAGTTCTTCGCTAGCTATATGAAGGATCGCCAGCAATATGTCGACTACAATGGCTGTGTATCTCAACCGTATTACACGAGATCGGGCGTGAGCCAGGGCAGCAATGTAGGGCCTCTCGAGTTTATTGTAATGATAAATGACTTGCCGGAAGTCGTCAGACATGGGACTTGTTTATTGTTTGCGGATGACCTGAACTTGCTGCTCGAGGTTCGGGATCACTCGGATTGTGAACGCCTACAGGAGGATATTGACAGAGTGGTCGAATGGAGCTATGATAACAAACTGCATTTTAATGTTGCTAAATGTTCGGTGATGTCGTTCACTCGCGCGCGAACTCCCTTGAGTTATCAGTACAAGGTTGAGGATGTGCCGATGCAACGAGTGTCTCAGGTACGAGACTTAGGGGTAGTCTTCTCTCAGGAACTAACATTCCGTGAGCATATCAATAAGATATCTAAGAAGGCATACAGAAACCTGGGTTTCGTACTCAGGCAGTCCCAAGGATTCACCAACATCACGACACTAAGGGTACTATATGACGCATTAGTCAGAAGTCACCTCGAACATAGCGCATTCATTTGGGCTCCTAATGAGGCGAAATATAGTGTTATGTTGGAACGTATCCAAAATAAGTTCACGCGACACTTGTATTACAAGCTGTATGGGGTATATCCATTATACCCATTGATGTACCCTACACTATTTGTTCTGGGTATGGTAGGGTATAACACTCTAAGAGTACGACGGGAGTTTTCGCTCGTAGCGTATGTAGTGAAACTACTACGTGGCGTGGCGCATAACCCGGGAGTGCTGCGACACCTACAGCTGTACGTGCCCGACCGGTACGTGTGGAGGCGGCACCGCCAGCCCCTGCTCGCTGTGCCTGCAGCCAGGACCAACCTACTGGCGAGAACTCCTCTCACTAGAGCCATACGTGTGGTGAATGAGGTTCACGGGAGGGTTGATGTAATGTGGTGCAACTTGAGTGAATTCGCAAAAGTTACACTATATGTAATAAGTTATTTAGATTAAGATATTTTTTAACTAGGTATAAGGTGTAGATTTAGGATTTATTTAGTAAGGCCACTCTGTCGCATTGGATCATAGATCTGTAATGATAGTGTAGGTAAGATTGTTATAAATAAATAAATAAAATAAATAACATCCGAAATGAAATCTAGAAAAAGGCGGATGGCTGATGGCGGAATTGCGCCTTGGAATGGAGAGTGCGGCGAGCGTTGTGTAGGAACTTAGACAGACTAACTAAAAAAAGTGACATCGTTAGACTGTATGTAGCAAGCAGAGAACGGAGTGTTGTGGGGCAGCTTGGGAGAGTCTCATGTCCAACAGTACACTGCCAGGAGGCTGAGTTGATTGAAATCAATAACATGCATTGTTCGGTTGTTGTTTTTACATAGCAATCTAATTAGTTTTTGCTGAGCTGCATGACTTAATATTAATGCGCTTTTGAACTTATATTTTGTCACAAAAACTATGAAAGATTATGTTACGTAATTGATGTTTACCTCATGCCCTCAGTACTTTTGTTTTTGTGATTTTTGGCTATCTGAGGTGCACCAAGCATGGCCTCAGTGAACAGAGCGAGGAAGCCAATCATTTCCACGAACGGCGCAAACTCTATCAACAAGTAAGTGATCGCCGCGCCCAGCACCGAGAACACCAACATACAGTCTACATAGCTCTGGAAGTCTGTCCAGGCCCAGAAATATTTCCTTTCCATATCTGAAACAGATATTATTAAGTCCTTGTTATTGAGGCTCTACATTCAATTATGGCAAATATATATAATTTGATATCAACCACACCATATTAACAATGCACAAAATACAATTATTTTAATCTTGTTAGTAATGTAATTTGTTAATACATTTACAAATACCACAATGCTTACATAGAAGTAGGAAATCATGCCCAAGTAAATGACATCAATAAATAGATAAGATATCTGACACAAATTTGACCCAGTCTTGACTCCTTAGATACAAAATAACTTGTATGATTATAAGAGCATTGAACTGAGGTTAGCTACACATTTGTAATATATTGTAAAAAATATGTACATTATGGTTTGACATTTGACCTTCATGATAAAGAGCTGCTATCAATCTACACTACAAATACCACATTTTACTTGTTTATTACATAATTTACATACATACACCAACTCCATTCATTATAAAACGAAACACTGAAAACATGCAATGGAAAGATGAAAGCAAATAAAAGCAAGATGATAATAAAATAAAAAGAAAGTTAAACATCCCAGATCATGTAACAAATACACTGTAATCTCCAAATAAAAGTTGTTAAGCATGGGTTTGCTGAAACAAAAACAATAATGATGACTTGCACATGGAACAAAACGCAGCAATCCTTATGACATGGAGGAGAGAGCTGGCACTCACCATAGAAGCGATGCGGCTTCTCTCCGCCGGCGATGCCACTGCGCTGGTCCAGCCAGCGTGCCGTTTGATCCGGCTGAGCTGAGCCGTTCACACAACACAACAGTATATATAACATGAAAATCGCACCTAATTTCACCATCAATCACACCAACCACCAAACAGAACATAAAATATTGTTAAAGTAAAATTATCCATAGCAAATAATATAAAAGGAAGTTAGTGGGTTAAATATCTCTCATATCTGTGATATGATTGAGGAGAAATAAAAAGAAAGCAAATAAATACCAAAAAACAAAACTAAAAGGGTTATAGTAGGTATACAGTTGTTTAACTACAGGGTTTGTCAAATATATTATGTTTAATTAGCAATAAATAATAGTTAATGCTGCATATTATAGTTCTTACAGTGCAATATTTTATCACAGATTACTATAATGTACTAAATAAAACCAATAACACACTTGTAGGGGTCATTCATACCAACCTGTGAATATTCTCTCTCTTGCTCTTATGATTTGGTTCTTTTTCCGTACACTTACACACAGGTGTATCATGACAAACATTGTGATATTCATTACTATGCTTTGGATCAATAGAGGTAACTCATAACGTTTACCAAACCTGAAAAAAAAGTTAGTAAATATTTTGAATATTTCATTACAAAATAAGTGAGTCCTGTGATATAATCTATCTTTTGGGTTTTGATATTGGTTAGAGGCTGTGGTTTGAATATAAGTGAATCACTATGACTGCCAGTTTCCACAAACCTTTTAAATGTTGGGGATTTGTTTTGTGGGCAAATTCAATCAAGGCAAACATAGATCTAATCATTTCTACTTTAGTGATTAATAAACTTGTATTGTAATGATAACAATATTTATCTGTTACAATTTAAACATACTGATAGAGCTTGCCTAACTAGCATAATATGTATTACACACTGGAACCCCAAAAAGAGGATTAGGATGGGTTATTAGCGTGTTTAGCATTATAGAAAGTCTCCGGACAAAAAAAATTGAAACAAAAGTCAGGTGTCACTTAGGATGGGTGGCATTGCAGCAGCATCCTTCCTATGGCTTGGGTGATGTACTGAATGTACATGATGTTATCTATGTTATTGAGTTTTTTAAGTTTAGCTAACTGGAAAACAATGCTTCCAACTGGCGTAACATGATGATAGTGGCAATATGATGTCATTTGCTAATGGAATGGCACGGATTAGAAGTTGATGAAGGCTGGTATTTTAACGAAACACTAATTTGTCTAATAGCATGATGTGTAAGTTTTATTTTAAGTCGTAATACATACCAAAACAATATCCTCAGAGTATTTGCTATGAGCAGTGCTAAACAAACGTATAAAGAGAACCCTTCAGCATCCTGTGTCCTCTTGATTTGTCTATACTGTGGGATGTAAGGGGCGACGCCACCAATTATCATAGCACCAGCTGCTCCCCATCCTACCAGATGGCCCACAGTAAGTCCTAACTGGTCCGAAATTATCCAATCCATTGTTTCGGGGATATTTTCAGTCAATTAAAAAACTATCACGTTAATGTCGTTAAAACTCTGTGACATTTATTGCAAGTGTATCATATCAATGACAAACTTCACATTTATTAATACTTTACATTATGTGCGAAGAATATAATTTATTATTTATTTAATCGTATATCGTTAATCGTTCAAGTTTGCGCTTGCAACGCAAATCGATCGATACGCTATATGAGTCACGTTTCTGGTAACTTTTAAGCTATTCTATTTTATACATGATGTAAAAACCTTCCACCTTCTCTTTTTTTTACGAAGGGTAGAAAGTGACAAAGTTCATCACAATGTTTCAAGACAAATGCCATCTCGGAACGCGTCATGGCTTGTCAATTCCATTTCGACATAAGAAATTTCGTTCTAAAATATGTCTAAATGGTGAATTCATGCCCAGTTTATTCTTGCTAATAATTAATAGAAATTAAATCATGAAATAGGCATTTCATGAGCATAATACAAACTTATGTAAGAATAAATTAAACATAAAAAGATGCTGGTCTAAAACATTACCACCTCCTTTATAAGAAGTCGGTTAGAAACGAAATCTTGGTTGCATTCCGTATTAGGAAATAATCGCTCACAGCGCTCACATCTGTAATTTGGCGTTCCGATTTAGATATCACGATTATGACAGCTAAGAACTGTCATCAATTCGGAACGCTCGTGAACGCGTTGACAGTGAACATAACCCCAAACCAAAACCTTCCACAACTTCCACAAGACCTATTTTTGAAAATGGAAGTTATGTTGGTTAATTCCATCGACACTGATAACTCAGATTTTGAGATAGAGAACGACGATTCGTTCAGTGATGAAAAGGATGACGGATGTGTTTATATTATCGATAAGTTCTTATCAAAACAACACAACCTGTCAATACAACTGTCATTTTTGACAGCGCTCTCGGTGATATTTTTTGGGGCATAGTCGGTGTAATCGCAAGATTGAAGAAGACGTCATCTATGACGATTCAAGGTAGAGATGGGTAACTAGCCGAAATTTCGATAGCTTAGCTAGCCGGCTATTTGTGGTGGAATAGCCAGCTAGCTAGCCAGCTATTTTGGCTACTTGGCTATTGAACAATAACGACTAGCGCTCGCTAGCGGCTAGCGGCGCAGCGGGACTTAAAATGAATAACAGTCAACTGCCCTGCGATTCGAGTTCGATCCTCGCCGCGGCAACAAGTCTAGATGTCAATAAGTTAGGTAATGTCATAATTTCGTTTTTCATTTACTTTTTATTTTATTTCATAATCTTTTGAAAAGAATTGACTTCCCTCGTAGGTCGTACTTATTATTATTTCAAGAAAACGAAAATCTACAGTAGCGTCATCTCCGTTTGTATGAACTAAAAAACTTTTACTATAGGTACTTAAATCGACTCAGGCTTTAGTTGTAGGCAAGTAAAGTACAGATGTCGCGCTTCTGATAATTAAAACGATTTAAACCCATTTCTTGACTGAAATTAGGTTTAAAATCGTATAGTTAGTATCAAATTTCTTCACATCTAACTGTAATTAGCTACTACCTTTCTAACTATCGTATTTCGTAAATTTATACACTAACCGAACGAAATTACTAAGATACAATGCCTTCTCTTTCTTTATTCTATTTGTGACTATTGTGAGAAAGAGATGTGCGATGTGAATGAAGTTCGCACTCGCGTCTTACATTACGTCACTACCTACTCAGCGCAGTGAGCACGCACACAGCTAGTTAGCTAACGGCTACTCCGGCTAGCCGGCTACCGAATATCGCGACGGCTGCAAAACGCAGTAGTTATATTATACTCTGGGGCAGCTATCCGCTGCTGTGCCGTATTCTAGCCAGCCAGTAGCCAATAGCTAGCTATCGTATTGACGGATATCATAGCCGTGGCTATTTCATTAATAGCCGCTATTTGGCTAGTTATTGGAATAGCTACCCATCTCTAATTCAAGGGACATCGATATCGCGCTCACGGTAATTCGGAACGGGTTTATGGACGATCAAATCGATTACAGCGCAATTCGGAACGCGGCCCTTATATCAGCTGGTGACTGGTGATGACAATGACATTAGCTGTCACGATGGGCTTGACCGACAAAATTTTGCAAAAATAAATACGCTAACCTCTGAGTCCTCTGACGATTTTTCACGAAAACAAGGCTAGTGTGGAGTGTAAAGTATGACTATAATATCCAAATTGTTTACAGTATTGCGCGGTACTAATGCAGTTGAATGCGTTCCTGCAATTTTACAATCATCGAAAATTAGCTATGTCCGTTGTTATTCAACCCGCAAAGGAAGCGGCTTGGCTAGGAGTCAAGAGAGAAGTGATGTGTCTACAGATGTCCGACCTCTAGGAGAGAAAATCAAAGAGACGACCAAGACTGCTACATATACTGGAGTCATTTTATTGGGTCTTGGTGCCACTAGCGTCATCTTTTACTACGTGTTCCGAGAATTGTTTTCAAGCAACAGCCCCAACAGCATTTACTCAGAGGCACTATCTAAGTGTAAAAATGTAAGTAGAATAGTATAATTTCACCTCTACACTTATCTTCTGCATGCCTTTCACTATGTAGGGGTCAGCTTCCAGTCTAATCTAATCAGGTGCTCCTGAATATCAGTATTTTGTATCGACTGACTTCCTGTCTGATATCTATAACCAGATACTGGGTAACACGATTCTTCCGCACTATGACATTCATTGCCCTTTTTTTTGTAAGATCACAACAGCATCCTATATTGACAAAGAATCTAACCATGTGCTCGCTCATTCAGAATGTGCCTGGTATTTTATTCTATGTGTGCTACATTATTGCTGAACCTTTTTTGAATACACAGTGAAATTATCTAACTCAAGGTATTTTTTAATGTTTGAATTTTATATGAAATTGAATACATATTTTACAAATTATATACAAAAAAATAAAAATAAAATATGTATTACTAGAGGATGTCACGCGGTTTTACACACGTAGTTCCCGTTCCCGTGGGAGTATGGAAATAAAATATAGCCTATGTTACTCAGTAAAGATGTGACTTTCTAATAGTGAAAGAACTTTTAAAATTGGACGAGGAGTTTTAGAGTTAAATCGTAACAAACACAAACAAACGAAAAATTAAATCTTTCCTCTTTATAATATTAGTATAATAATATGTACTGATGAGATCAGCAGTGGCCCAGTGGTGGCGGCCCCGACTTACGAACAGTAAGTCATGGGTTCGAACCCAGAAAGGCGCATTACTTTGTGTAATTTATTTCATCACCACTGCTCTCAAAACGGTGAAGAAAATATCGTGTGGAAACCGGCATGTCCTAAAACCAAAAATTCGAAGACATGTGACATCTACCAATCCGCACTGGGCCCGCGTGGTGGATTATAGCCCATACGCAAAATACGCGCTTTGACGTGGAGTTGCGGACACCAGCCCGTTATACAATACAAAAATATGTACTGTTTAATATGTACTGGTACATGTATAATAGCAGAATAGTATTAAAATCAAAAAATTCATCTGCATCACTTTTAATGGGAATGTCACTATTATTTCACACAAGGGTGGGCAGTACAGAATGGCACCTACCAAGATTTTTACATGCACTTTTTGTGTGACGACTTGTTTTTTATAATTACAGGACCCTAGAGTGGAAGATGCCTTGGGACCTCCAATCAAAGGTTATGGAGAAGAAACCACCAGGAGAAGACGCACACACGTCAGTCATGCTGTGTATGAGAAGGAAGGGGTCAAACACATGAGGATGAGGTTTTACATCAAAGGAATTAGGAACAAAGCTGTTGTTGAACTTGATATGAAACAGGTGAGTAGTCACAACACTCCTCTACAATTCTACATGACTCCTTCAATGTAGTGTAGTGCTTAAATTCAAAATTTTGATCATAACTTAAGTTTGACAAGTCCTTAACCAGTTTAGAAACTGGCAAGTAGTCTTCTGCCTGGAATTGTTCCAATAACAATGTTTGACTAGTAATATGTTACTCGGGGACAGTGTTCCTTAGTGGCTTCTCCACTCTCTGCGATGTTAGAAACATTCTTTGCAAATGTTTTTTTTTAGTTCGCCCGTATTGACCCACTCCTGAGCAAACCTCCCCATTCCTTCCAGTCTTTACTTTGCAAATGTTGATAGGTATTTATTTAAACAATTGTTTTTGTTGCAGAATGATTATGGAAATTATTTATGCCGTTATTTACTAGTGCAACTAGATGACTACAGTGGCAAGACCTTTATTATTGAAGATAATAGGGCAGAACTGGACAACAAGCAAGACTTGGGAAGCTTTTCTACGCTTTCACTAAACCAATGAAAACCTCATTCAAAGTTGTAAATTGTAAAATAAACTTAGGTATTTAAGTAGATTTGTTAAATGTTTAAATTGAATAAAAACCGCATTCTTTTGAAAAAAAAAACTTTTAATGGATCCATTGGATCTTTCAGCAATTGGCGAAACAGGACATTAATGAATTGAGCAAAACTTAAATAGTCACACTAATCAGAATTTTTACATAACACTCATCTCATTCATAATTTGTACAAGAAGACAAATTGTTTAATATTGCTTCAATTTTTTTGTAATTTGGCAGAACTGTTAGAAAAAGTACTCTCTATGTGTTTCTCTTTTTTCCAAGGCTGTATTTCCCAGGCCATAACTAAACGGTTATTGAATACAAACATTTTGATTTTATTAAACAGCCAATAGAAAACAACAATCAGGGAAAGATACTGAGGCCATGCCCATTTCAGTTCTTGAATCAAACTTGGGGTATATTTGATTTCCATTTCTGGCACTCTGAGGCTTATATGCATTTGCATGGAACCGGTATGCCCATTTTGACTTCTTGAATATAGTGTTTTGGTATGAGTTGTAACTGCAATTATAATAACATTGTATTATTGTCACAATATATATAACATAAATACTGGATGACATTTTATCACTTTCCAAAAAAAATAGGTATATTATGTGAATGGAGTAGAAGCTAAGTAAGGCAGAAGCATACCTAATAGTACACCCAAATTTTGCCAGTTATGTTTAAGTTTAAGTAATAGGGGGGAGGGAGCCTATTGCCATCATCCAGGCACAATTCCAGACTCCGTGGCTGCCACTGAGAAATTCCTGATGGAAAAATTTTGCCTGACCTGGGAATTGAACCCAGGACGTCAGCTCACGAGTCACTCTTGCGACCACTACATCAATTATTACACATTATTATTAAATGTATAAATATAATAAACTATCTTACCATCTCTCATAAAATAGTTCTCCAGTGTATGATCGATTGCATTCTCGTGAGTGTTCTTATCAGAATTAAACAAAGAATAGTTATATTTGGTATGTATTAGGTTTTGTTTGCAAGGCAAATGAGATGTTTGATAGAACTGAAGATCACCAAAATATTTGAACCCAGAAGGTGGTGTTGTAAACTCTTTGTTGATTACAGCCAGACTTTGCATGTGCAGGGGACAAACTGACTGAAATGCAGTAAAAATGATTATACTTACTTTAAAATTGATATTGTAGTACAGTACCTACAACTATATAAAAAGTATTCATAGTTCCTTGACTGAAAGTTGGAACAAAAAGATAATACCCACCTTTAATTGAAAGTCTAGACTCAAGATGAATAATATAGATGTTACCGTCATCTCCTGTGGCAATTCGAGATTGATTTTGAAATCTAATAAATCAATCTTGCCATTGCCGCTCAAATCATATTGAAGCACCTGAAAAAAGATTTTATTATTTATTAATGGAGATATATGATACCTACACATGATGGATAGAGAGGATTGAGGAATAAAGAAAAGACAAATGGATTGTATGAGGAATGATAGGAAAGAAAAAGGAGTAAATGATACCGTGATGGCTGGCCCCAAGTAATAAGGGACGATACATACTTCGAATTCCGCACAGTTGTCTTCATTTTTCATAACATTTGCATAATTTCCATTTGTTTCACCGCATGCAATAGATCTGCTGTGGTCATTAGATTCTGCTACGAGGAGGTGCTCGTACGAGAAGTGTACAATTGGTTGCTCATAAAAGCTGTGGGATCGTAGCCAAAGCCCTAAAAAAACCATAGGTACAAAGAAACTCGAAAAAATTAAGAACTTTGCAGCTATTATTGCTTAAAATACTTACCTCTGCCTATATACGCTATTAGAAACGGTAAAATGAGATTTAGTATTGTGGTGGTCAAAGTAAAAAACGTTGCTAAAGAAAAAAAGCAACTCACGTATTGTACTTTGACATTATAACTAAACAGGTTATAGAGACCCATTCTCTCATTGCTATCTCTTTAAATTGAGAGCTATTATAATTAAATAGCTAAAGAGAATATATTGTAATATAATAAGACTCAATCACAAGCATTTGACTTTTGACATTTTGACTATTGATCAACACTTAACCGTTGCTAGGCAACGATTGCACAAGTGTTGCTACCACAGAGTACATTTTATATAACCGAGAGTTGCTACACTAAATTTTGTTTTACGTCGAGTGATTTTCGCGGACGATTTTAATGATGTAAGGGTATAATGCGTGATGTATTGGGGTCTGATTTATCATGTTTTTTTCTATGAAATCATTGAGGTACAGGGCAATTATGAAATATATAGTTTTTCAAAGAATCTATTCGTTCCAAACTTTAAAGTTACAAAAACGCTGAATTGCGAACATTATGCAAATGCTCCAACCACCACTAGATGCATGAATAACTTTGCGATTTTAAGATTTTGATGTTAGTTCTTCCTTTATGGCTTAGATGGCGCTGTAGTTCTTTTTGTACCGTCAACTACGTGACGTGACGTGACGTCATATTTGATGGTCACTGGTCGTAGCCAATGCGAAACTAACCTTTTTACAGCTAATTGATGAGCACTCAGCCCGGTGATCATCACTATGAATATGAACTGTCAACAGAGATACGCAATAGCCTTGCAGGTCAAGTTGATTCCGCATCTTTAAGTGTGGTTACTTCCTTTAGCTACTTAGATACCTTACCTACCTCTTATCACCGCTTTGCCTTTGTCCGTGCAATCCGATAGGCGCCGCCGCCGGCAGGATTATTTCCAGGGGCGAGCATCTTCAGTTCCATGAAAACAGCTCGACAATTTTTGCACTCCACCTCAGATAATTATGTTAGATTTTCAATTCGTAAGTACAAGGAGTCATTTTGTCGATTTATACAGAAAAACCATCGAAAAAAAAAAAATTAATAGGTTTTCTTTTGCCCTATAATATAGAAATAGGGTTAATTCTGCCAATTTATAAAGAAAAGCTTATAAACGCAGAGGACGTAAGACATCTGAACGAGGGAAGCGAGCTCGAATGATCTATGATACTCTCGGATAAATTAGGCAGGTAATTTTTGTTTCTAAAAACAAGTACGTTAATAGAAGTATGAGCGAGCTCAAAAATTTTTACTTTCCGCCTCGGGATAGATTAGTTTCTCTATATATTATCCAAGATTTCGCACCTTCTCCCTGCGTAAAGCTCTGACGATGGAAGACACGCGACCTGTGCATGCTTTGATGACAGGAAAAGAGTAGAGGAGGACACTAAATTGATTGACAAGGTGATGAACTTGGACAGCAACCTAGACGCCTTAAGTTTTTATTATCACAGTACCTAACATTAAAAACAGTAATGTTAAAATCTAAACGATTTCTATATTATTTTCTTTCCCGACAGGGGGTTCAAGCAGCAGGCAGCAGGGTACAAAGGGGTGCACCATTTGCACCCTGCTGCCGGCGCCCATTGATGGTGATAATCAGTCATGAGCACCTGAAGACAAGCGGTCGTCCCACCCGCTTGTCTTCAGGTGCTCATGACTTTTCAATTGATAGTTTTGGATTCTAATCTCTGTTTGCGGGTGGATGGATAGAGATTTTATTGGCATGTCAGAAGTACCAACTGTGAGAGGAATATATGAAAGTGTGAACCTTTACTTTGTTATTTTGTACCTATCTTTTAATTTAATGTTATACGAGTAACTCTTTTAGCTCTAGTTTTAGCTACTGTATTTTTTTCTAGCTAATGCCCGCGGTTTTGCCCGCTTGACAAATTATATACTTAAACCTTCCTCTTGAATCACTCTATCTAATTAAAAAATCCGCATCAAAAGCCGTTGCGTAGTTTTAAAGATCTAAGCACACAAAGGGACAGACAGACACGGCAGGGGAATTTGTTTACCAAAAGATGTTTCAAAATGCGCAACATTTTTATTGCATTATGTGGTTCCAATAACGTCAATGTATGACTATTTCAATGCAGATTATGTCTGGAAAATATATTATATCTTTAGATAAATGTCAAAACAGTATAACTAAAGCATCTAATCACAGCGTCGCAAGTCGCAGTATTTCGATTCCCATAGTATCGCCGTAAACATGTCTGGCTATATGGGGGGGGGGGGGGGCACACTTTGTCGTATTATCGTATCGTATTGCAGCCACATATTTCAGTAAAATTATTAGTCCCTTTAAGCAAGACTGCGGAAATAGGATGCCATAAAGTTAAGTGTAACCTATTCCGGAAGGCAAAATAAAGTAATTGTTGAGTAGTGTTAGCGCCACATTGCAATTATGCAATGCAATTTACTGTATGAAGTACCTACCTAGTATGCCTAGTAGCAAAATCGCCTCACTGCTACGGAATAAAATCGCATACATCGCCATTGTTACTACCGAGGATACTTGTACGGTAGATCGGAACTCAATCTCATACTCAAATGTTTACCAGGTACGATAAACTGCCACAAATAGTTAAGTAGTATCACCATTCACCACATTCACGGAAACACCCTCCAACATGCTTCTTAGACAAGTTTGTCGTTGTAGTAGAAAACTTGGCTCTGACTTGACAACTTGAGCATTCGTTAGCAGTGTCCGTTACCTTGTTTTATGTTGTTAAAACAATAGGCAAACATAATAGTGCGTGTTGTATTTTAAAACGTGTTGACGGAATGAAATGCCAGAAAACAAGAGGTATAGTTCAGCACAAAAGTGTTTTAAGTAGGATCATATGTGGCAGACGATCTCTAAGGCATGTTGAAGTGGACTAAAAACTGGTTACGTATAGGAAGAAGGAACGGGGTTCGTGGCCTAAGGAAGCTAATGTCCTGTAGCGTATAGTAGTGGAATTCTGCGGTAATGGTCCGTTCTAGAAACCGCATCTTAATTACAGATTTTTCAAGTGACAGTCGACAGATGGAGGTCATTATGGAGTTCCTATTTTTAAAAAAAATCTTGCATATTACTTCCAACTGGTAACACTTACATTTTTAAACAGTTCCCTACACGACACGACTACACGACTGTACTTCGTAACGCCCCGTGTGTTAGTTAGCGTAGTAACTAGTTCTATGAAAGAGAAGTGTTCTTGTTTTAACTTCGAGTCAGTGAACATAGACAATAGCTGTCCCAGAAGCTAGTGACTCCGGCGCCTGCGTTGTTAACTGACACCTAAGGGCGGTGAACGATCCTTTGTGCCGACTAGCACTATAAAAAGGTCCCGAATCTTTCCAACGACATCATTCGCTCTGGTGTGATCCCGGAGCACAGTGAGGTCCTACATCGGGACTTGGAATACTTGGATACTCGTACAGCTTCTACGCAAGGATGTCTATGGTCAGAAGATCTAGCATGGACAGAATGTCCTCAAGCATGACGTCGAGCATGACTGGAATGGGTTTGGGTGGAATAACTGGACTGACATCGGGCATGAGCACGCTGAGTTGCATGAGAGACCAGCAGATGACGATCGGGGGAATGCCTTCGAACTATGTTCCGGGGCTTTCTGCCTATTACAATATTTCCAGCTTCTGCCAGCGCCCTGGACAAACTCGTCGTTGGCCGATGCAACGTGCCGGGCCGACGGCCCAGCATCGCCCGGGTCGCTCGCACAGCACCGGTTCGCTGCATCGTATGAAGTACTCGATGAGGAACAGTCCTAATACGCAGTACACTCATAACTTGATTTGTAAGATGGCTGATCAAAATGAACGCCGCCGCCGTCAGGACACCATGGAAATGATTCCTCAAAGTTATTATTCTCAGCAGCCATTGAAGGTGGAGCTCACTGAGTTCTACTCCCGTGACAACTCCAAAGACCACCACACTGAGCAATATGACTTGGTAAACGATAATATCCTTCCAAATCCAGTTCTAAGAAGGGGCCAGAACTTCTTCTTTGCCGTTCGCTTCGACAGGACCTACGATAAACAACAAGATATGATTCGCATTGTTTTCTGTTTTGGTAAGTTATACCGTTTTATATTATCTTGCACTGTTTTAAAAAATAATATATCTTTACGAACTTCGTTTGATCTCTTACAACATTCGAAAATTATTGAAGCATTACACGAATCTCTTTTTACAGGTCCTAAACCCAGCGTTACAAAAGGAACACGAGTAGTTTTGCCCGTGAACTGGAGCAACCAACAAGGTGTGTTCCAACATTCCCGTGATATGATGGGAATGGGCATGGGAATGGGAATGTCTCGCATGCAGGATACTAGTACCACTATGGCTCCTATGGGATCTATGGGCACAATGAACACTATGGGAACTATGGGCACCATGGGTACCATGGGGCCAATGGGAACCATAGGAACTATGGGCACCATGGGAACAATGGGCGCCATGGGTCCGATGAGCGGTATGAGAGAGACTACGACTTATGGAGTCCGTCGCAGTTCGTTCAGCAACGAGCCATTGCCCCTGCAGCATAGCCCTCTTAGCCCGCATGGACCTCTGGACCGTCCGATGATGGATCGCTACGGAGGCACAGCTCAGCATTCTACTTTCGGTCGTGGATACGGTTCGCGTCATGGTTCCATGCAGAACTTGGCGTCTGTTGCTCATGATATGGACCGATGGGATATAAGCATTCAGCGTCAAGATGGCAATACAATTACATTCCAAGTGCATGTTCCGGCTACTGCACCAGTTGGCGTATGGAACTGCTGGGTGCAAACCAATCGCTTCGGCCAGCGCGATAACCGCCACGACTACAAATGCGATGAAGATATCTACATGCTGTTTAATCCTTGGTGTCGTGAGGACCCCGTCTACATGGACAACGAATCATCCAGGAAGGAATACGTGCTCAACGAGCAAGGCAAGATTTGGTGCGGCACTTGGCGTCAACCAAAAGGTCGCAAATGGATTTACGGGCAATTTGATGACGTGGTGTTGCCAGCGTGTATGTACTTGCTGGAGCGAAGTGGCCTCGAGCATTCTGAACGCGGTAACCCAGTTCGTGTTTGCAGGGCGATTTCGTCGATGGTGAGTTGATCAATAAGAATTCTACATTCAGGGGATTATATTTTCTTAATTACCTCACATCATGGTGTGTTTTAGATAAACGCGAATCATGACGACGACGGACTGATGGTTGGCCGTTACGACGGCGAATATAAAGATGGCGTTGCGCCTCACGCCTGGACCGGCTCGGTGGCTATCATGGAACGTTACCTCACCGACGGGGGCAGGCCGATTGAATACGGCCAGTGCTGGGTATATTCCGGCCTCGTGGTCTCGATTTGCCGTGCGCTTGGTACAGATTCTTTTAAACATACTTTACTCATGATAACTACACGAGTTAAAGCGGCTGTTTATTACATGACTCACATTTATTTTTAGGTATCCCTTGCCGTTCTGTCACCAACTATGTATCAGCCCACGATACGAACCGAACATTCACGGTGGACAAATTCTTCGATCGCGATGGCAATGAAGTACCAAATGGACCTGATGAAGATTGCTACGATTCATGCTGGAACTTCCACGTATGGAATGATGTATGGATGCAGCGACCGGATTTGCCTCAAGGTATCAAATACATGAATTTTACAAAAAAATAATATCTATAGAAACTGATTGCAAGGCTTTCACTTATTTTTTCTACTTTTTTCTTAAGGTTATAGTGGCTGGCAGATCATTGACTCCACACCTCAAGAGGAAGCTGAGGCTGTATACCACTGCGGACCCGCTAGCGTTGAGGCTGTCCGACGAGGCGAGGTTGGCTTCCAATATGATACTCCCTTCATGTATTGTCAGCTCAACGCCGAACTCTGCCACTTCCAAGAAGAGGAGAATTCTGAATGGGGTTTCATTAGAATGGCTTCGAACCAGTATCAGTGAGTACCTACATTAACTGGTTCTCTTCTTGTATTGGTATTGACGTAAGTACGGTATTTGCCAATAAACGCATTATATGTTACAGAGTGGGCCGCAAGATTCTTACGAAGAACCCGAACCGTGACGACGATGAAGGTGACAGCGACATGCTGGAAATCACCCACGAGTATAAGACGGTTGACAGCTCGTCTCCCGAGCGCTTGGCGGTCATTGCGTCGTGCCGTGGCTACCAGCGCCTGCAGCAATACTATGAATACCCTGATCGCAATTTCGAAGATGTTTACTTCGATCTTATGGACATTGACCTCGTGCCTTATGGACAGCCGTTTGACTGCACGATGAATATTCAGGTACTTGGTTATTAACTCCACCTAATAAATGGATATGCTTTTTGCATTATTAAATGTCGATTTTCAACAGAACAAATCACATGAAGATCGCACCATCTGGTGTGTGCTAACGGCTTCGTCATGCTACTACACTGGCGCCATCGCCTCTCGTCTGCGAAGGGCTCAGGGAGAATTCATCGTACGTGCCGGACAACGTGAAGTGTTGAAACTACACGTCACACCTCAGGAATACATGGATAAGCTAGTGGACCACTCCATGGTGAAGGTGCACGCCATGGCCTATGTGAAACAGACTCGTCAGGCCTGGTCGGATGAGGATGACTTCCCACTACACAAACCAAGGATGCAAGTGCAGGTTTGCTATACTTTTCGGTTTAGTAAGTAATCTGTGTTTTACATTCACGATTTCTAATCACGTATGATAATGTCCGGTAGGTGAGGGGCCAGCCATGCATAGGACAAGAATGCGCTGTGACATTCAGCTTCCAGAACCCACTGAATGTCCACCTCACGGACTGCTACTTCACCTTCGAGGGACCGGGTGTACAGAGGCCGAGACAGGTAAATACAAGGTGCTTAACAACTTTTGAAAATAAATAAGAAAAGCAGGCGTCATAAATGGATTTCTTCTTCCAGATAAGATTCCGCGACGTGAAGCCGGGTGAGTTCGTGAACTACCAGGAGAAGTTCGTGCCACGGCGTCATGGCGAGCGCCGCATCGTGGTGACGTTCTCGTCGCGGCAGCTGGACGAGATCTTCGGCTGCACCACGGTGAACGTGCGCGGCTAGCTAGCCCCCGGGCCCCGCGCACCCTCGCCGCGCACCTCGCCGGGGCCTGCCTCTCCTCCCGCGCTGCAGATGGACCGATCCTACGTATCTTACGTAGCGCCAGAACAGCATTTGTATGTTCAAGAAGAAGAGGTCGTCATTATCAAGACCACCTCTTAAACGTCCACTCCTCGCCATTCTAAGCTGGCTATTATAGTTATTCTTTATTTATGACAAAAGAGTTTTTCGTGAGTTTTATTATTGATTGAATGTACGAATGTTGCATCTAGAATACTTACTTTGTATAATAATCAACAACTCGATACCTTTAACGATGACTTGGCAAGTTTTAATGGATTTTATTAAATTAGTATTATGTACTGATGTATATCGTTTGTATCACCAGCACATTTCAAATGAAAAATAACAAAAAAAGTAATTTTATAATCATTCACGTTTTTCACTGTGTGATAATAATGTTATTTTGTTAACGTATTCTTAATTTTAAGGAAACCGATGCTTCATGTGCCATTGTTTTGAAATGTACTCGTATGAATAACTCTGTACGAAAGAGTATAGTATTAAGAAATTATATGATCTTTAGTTTAACTTTTATATATTTGCGTATTGCATTTTTTTTTTAATTTTTAAATATATTTTTATCATTATTTAACAAAAACTTTATAACACTTAATTTTAATCATTTGCACGGTGTTTGTGTGTTTTTGGGATCTCAAAAATAAAGAGCATTCGCTGCAAATTATATGATTTCATTTAAAATTACCCCGTCCTTATTTTTTCATTTTTTATTAATTCTTTTGCTTTTGCAACACTAATTTTTAGGTAATGACTAATTAGTACAACAGTCGTTCCGTATGACTAATGTGGTTAGCGCTAAAACATTGGTGCAGATAGAGTATAGTGAGAAATAAACCGTCAAACAGTCCACACGTAGTTTTATTACGAGTCTATCATCAAGCAAAAATCAACCTTATCGCGTATACATTTGCAATTCAATATATTTGTATGCAATGTAATATACCTGAGTACCTGAATACCTAGTATTCAGGTACTCAGGTATATTACATTGCATTGAACTTATATTTAGTAGAAGGACAAGGGTATTCCCATTGTGAAACATTTCAAATGAGTTCATCAATGCAAAAAAGTATGAAGCTGTTCTTTTTACCCGGCTGTGGCTTTTACCAACGGAGGAACATCCTATGGTAAATCGCTTGATAAGTACGTACTCGTACATACCATTCTTATACTTACTTGCTCACATAAATAGCTAATTTTTATACCAAAGCAGCAGAATTTTTGGCGACAAACATGAAATGGTGGAAATCAGCTTTTGGCATCTACTTATTGTTATGTCTCGTAGTTACCTACTAGACATTGTTATAAAAGGTAACTAGTTGATTTTTTGACTTGAAAATACTTTATATCTTATATAAATGAAGTACAACATAGGTTCAAGCATGGTCTCAATAGTGGCCTAACCTTCGCTATTTTGTCCTGGAAACAGTGAGTCTCTAATTGAGAATATTATGTAATTGTATATTCAAGCAGTACGCACAATATGCAGAATTTTATTGCACATGGCTGTTATGAAAATATAATTATTTTGGTATAACAAACCGCACGTCTGAAAATAATAACCTCGCCCATGCTCTTACTGAAGGTGAAGTGGAAGTGGAACTAGCAGATCCCGTCTATTCCAAATCAATCAATGAAAATCAATGGCCGATCGAATGACGACACAGTGAATAGAAATAAAATACACACATAAACTCACGCATAGTAGAGACAGAAACAACAGTACGCTACCTGATACGATATTTACATAGGTACTTATTTTACTTCGTTCACGTTCATACATCTTAGAAAGGCTTTTTTATTACGTAACAATCTCAGCTGTTATGATGTCAAGTCAGGGTAGGTAATTAATTGAAATTACCCCGTGTGTGCCAGCGGTGGCCCAGTGGTGGCGGCCCCCACTTACGAACAGTAAGTCGTGGGTTCGAATCCAGACAGGCGCATTACTTTGTGTAATTTATTTCATCACCACTGCTCTCAAAACGGTGAAGGAAAACATCGTGAGGAAACCGGCATGTCCTAGAACCAAAAATTCGAAGACATGTGATATCTACCAATCCGCACTGGGCCCGCGTGGTGGATTATAGCCCATTCCCTCTCATTGAGAGGAGGCCGTGTCCCAGCAGTGGGAAAATTATAGGCTGATGATGATGATGATGACCCCGTATGTTCAAATCACAGCATTCGTTTTTCGACAGTTTGTTTACATGGACACGGCATACTTATTGTGTACCAAATGTGTCAATATTTTGAAAAATCATTATTAATTTCCCTTGACCTACTGCTAGCAAATACAGAATTGAAATAAACAAAGGAAAAGTGTTTCGAAACTAAAATCTTCATTTTAATAAATCAGTCGATATTTCATCATTACTGGTACTTATATGTAGGAATCCCCCCAAATTGTATAATTTCTCTCGTAACATTAAGACAGAATCCTGGTGGCCTACCATGACGTCTTATAGCAGGATCGTTTTAATCTTGTTCCAGTGTGGGTAAGAGACGGAGCTATAGAGGACGTCTAGCGCCATCTCTTTCCCACACTGGAACAAGATTAAAACGATCCTGCTATAAGACGTCATGGTAGGCCACCTGGTTTGTAAGTCACATGCGTGATTACATGCGAGTACATGATTGTAAAATGTATAGGATCCTAGCTAAGGTTGCTAATTGTTGATCGCAGTAGCTAAGTAAGTATCATCAAAGGCAAATGATGCATCGTTACAAATGCACTGCTGTCACCTGGAAAAGCCCTCACCTACGTGGTTTGCAGCACGTGTGCATAATTTTCTTATTTGCTGTACTAGGCGAGTCCACATGAATCAACTCGGCATGCAGTTTATTAAAAGAAGATCGATAATTTATCCTGCTGATGCTGAATGAATTGCTGAAAAATTCAATTCTAGCGTTAGTTCGTTGCCCAACTCTATATTGAATTCGAACCTTCATCTGCTTTGGCCTGGTGTATTGCTGGTGGACATCTGTGTTTTTTAGGGTTTCCGTACCTCAAAACGAAAAAACGGAACCCATAAAGGATCACTTTGTTGTCCGTCTGTCCGTCTGTCTGTCAAGTCCATTTATCTCGGGAACGCGTGGAAGTATCGAGTTGAAATTAAAACTTTATAATCAAGTCTACAGTCCCTTGAAGCTATGAAAAAATCAAACTTCTAAGTTAACGTAAAAAAAAAGATACGGCAGTTTATGCCGCAAAAAACGTATAAGTATATTTCGACACTCTCAGGGGAATCTAAATTTTTCATGAAATTTAGCGAGAAGCAATGTCTTAATCACATGTAATGTACAATGTACCCTAATATGTAGTTTAATAACAAAACCTACAAGATTATACGGAACCCTCGGTGCGCAAGTCCAACTCGCACTTGGCCGGTTTTTTTTCTATTTGTACACCAACGACTAAGCTCGTCTAAAAATCGAAATTGCAAAACAATGTTGGAAAAGTCAACTTATTAGATTGACATAAGCTACCAAAAAGGCATATTTCTCTAAGCTTTTTTAAAAACTTTTTGAAAGCGTTTGCAAATTTTCTTGGTCTTATGGCCACTCTAATTCATCAATTCCTAGCCACCCGTCTTAATAATATCACCACCAGGAACTCAAAGTCTGCTTCATGCTTGATATTCAATATAAGGTAAAATTATCCACGATTACAAGAACAGGAAGACGTAGAAGTATTGTAGGTAGATTTCAAGGTTTGTAATTAATTATTATCTAATCAAACTCATTAAAGGTTTTATCTTGTTAACCGATGAGAAGACAAACTCGTAACTGTGATTGTTTGCGAATGTTGCAATGCAGATCTTCATCTGCACCCGACCGACATGAAAACATCGTTTATTTTGAGAACGATTTGTCTGGATTTCTATTTTTTGGCTTGGATATTGAATGTTTTACTTGTAGTATCAGAACGTGCTTTGGCTAACGTAACTCAGTATGGGTTCCGATAATTGTTGTAATAACCTGAAAACTGTTATGGTTTGCGTGTATTTTCACGGTTAATAACAACGTCTTAAAACAAGAATGCAAGTCTGTAACTCAGTTCTTTGCGGCTTCTTTGAACTCAATAATGTCAAAGTATGACAAGTCATACCTGGGCAAATATTCTTCGAAGTAGTTATTCCAATATATTTTCATGACGATTGACTTCTAACAAGAAATCTAAGGATGAATTTTATCCTCACAAGTAATTCCTAAGGACACATTCGTAGTTGGGCTTTAAACCTTATCCGGATCAATTTATTATGTACAGACCAGTGTTATTAAGGCGCCTATTATGTTACAATTGCATCTTTGTATCTGTAATAGGCGACTCGATCACATTTATTGAGAAACTGCAATATATCTCGTAACTGTAGGTAACTCGTATGGGATTCAACAAGGTCGTCTTATCTCGGTGACTCACAAGCTGTTTTTAGATCATTTTAAACCAGTCTTTTTATCTTAAACACTTCCATTAATGAGCTTTGATTTATGATATTTGTTTTTGTTCAGTAAAACTGAAGCTTAATGATAGAATTCTGAAATTTTTAATCATTTTTCTTGTGGAAAAATTAGGTCAAAGTCAACTGGTACAAATGCGTCAATGTCTGGGATCTCTGAGACGTCTTTTTGACCGTAATAATTATGATATAATGGTTCTTGGAAAATTACTAACAATACGTGCAATTCATTGTACTTATTCATTCATAACAGAAAAAGGAAAAATCTGATCGGGTTAATTGAAGAGTGAGGCCTTCATCAGCCAAGTACAAGGATGTTCGCGAGTGCCGAGAGGTGGGCTTTGATGTCATCTACCTATGTAGTAAATTAACATAATCGTGTGTAACTTTTATTTTGTCAAACATTTACTATCTATTATGTTTGTTTACGGTATGATGTACAAACACACGTGTATGACAGCCTTTAACAAGATCAAGTTCATAATGATAGCTATAGTGCGTATAATAAATTAATGATAAATACGTTGTATGAGAGGTATGTATTCAGTTAACCTTCAGTAAAACGGGAAACTATTCATTGGAAAAATAATCGATTTTCACAAGCGCAACCTCGAGCTGTTCAGCAAAACTAAATTAAAATAATAATTTTCTGCATCACAGTAATTAGTAAATACGGAAATGTTATAAACGTTCGTGTTAATTATAAATGTTTAATGAAAACTTTTTATGTAGACTTACACTGGCCACTTCAGACCAACATCTCTATCAGATGCCATTAGAGATTTTTTCTTTGTATTTTTTTCTTAGCTTATAGCTTACTCTCTCGCTTATTTTTCATGTTAGCAGCCTGTACACCTACTCATTAACAGTGCAATGCACAACCTTTTTGATGTTTATTGTAAGTAGGTTCCTGCGTACGTACTTGTTTGTGCCTGTTTAGTTGACCCATAATTTAGTAAAACGTGAGAGATCGAGACGTTATTTACCTAAATTGAATAGTTTCTACGTGCCAAAGTTATACCCAATGCTACCTTTTTAGTAAATTAAAAAAACATTGATAGGTTACCAACCTAGCTGATAACTGGCCACTACAGATCAAAATCTCTAGCAGAAGCCATTAGAGATTTTTTCTTGTTACTTTTTTTTCTTAGCTAATAGCCAGATTTTTTATTTTTCGTGTAAAACAGCCTGTAAGTACATACTTATTTAAAAACAGTGCAATGCAAACTTTTTGGATTTTTTTGTAGGTACGTATTTGTGACTGTTTCTTTGATCCATACTTTAGTAATAGGGAAGTGACCTATAATAATTAAAAAATAAACATTTTTTTTTTCATTTTCAATAATTCCCACTGAAACTCAACTTGGTATCTATAATAAAATAAAAAATCTTTCTTACTAAGTTTTGTTTGTTTGTCAATTTGAATGGGTGTAAAAACATCCTTAACGAAACCCAGAGGCATTTGTTCTCCGTCATTTCGATCGTTTTTTTTTTGTGCTGAATCCATTGATATATTAAATATGGCTGGACCATTACCTGGGGTCCTTCTATAGCTACGGAGATATTGAAGCTCAAAGTCCTAACTTTTTCAAGTAAGACAAGTTCTAAACAAGTTCTAAATACCCCTGTATTAAGTACCTACGTACTCATTTAATGTATACATCAGCACAATGTTTTCAGAGCGTTACATTGAGCGATACAGAGCGTACACCAAAAAATATGGGCCTGCTCTTGACCTCGATTACGCCTGATGGAAAGCGATGGATGAGATCTATGATGGAACGAGCGTGCCCAGAAGATGCCTGTTCACTCTTGCTTTGAAGGTAGGCGGTTTAAATGTGGGTGGGAACACAGACGCAGGAAGAGAGTTCCACATTTTGGCTGTGCGCATAATAAAAGTGGAGGAGAATCGGTTAGTACGACACGTCGGGATATAAACCAAGTGCGGATGGTACGCCGCAGTACGTCTGCTAGTCCGGTGGTAAAAGGGTGATGGTGGGATCAGGTCGTGGAGCTCCTGCGCACACTCTCTGAAGTACAGTCTGTAGAAGACCGACAGGCAGGCAACATTACGCCGATGAGCATGGCTGTGAAGCGAAACTACCAACGTCTCGTCGCCTATAAGCCTTTTGGCTCTGCGTTCCACCGAGTCAAGTGCAGCAAGCTGGTATTTTGCTGAGTCAACCCACAAGTGACTGCAATACTCCATACAGGGACGGACTTGTGCTTTGTACAAACTTAAAAACTGTCCGATGTGAAGTATCGCCTCACCTTATTCAAGATGCCCAGGTTCTTAGCTGCGGTCTGAGCTTTTGACTCGATGGTTGCGCCAAAGTTGAGTCGTGTTATTTCTCAGCAGGACTTTTTGTGTAGCTTTATTACTTAGTTTGATGTACAGAATGCTTGGACGGATCCTTTTACACCCAGTAATTTAACGTGTTTTTTGAGGTCATAGTTGTTGAATATTTTCATCGGTTTTTTTTGAAGAATAGTGACTAAAAAGTTTCAGTTAACAAGTAGCAACAACAGTACAACGAGTACATCACCATGTTTGTTGCAAGCGGTACTTTTCATAGTTTGTGTAGGTACTCATTAAACTTTGTGGGTTTTTTTTTGTCGTAATAGTACATCTTCTCCCGACTTTTCCCAAATTTTTATGTCAGAGTCGGCTTCCAGTGTAACCAAATGCAGCAGAATACCAGTATTTTACACGGCGACTCTTGTCTATTTGACCTCCACTACCCAGTTAGTATTGAGTAATAGTACGATACCCCTTGGTAAGACTGGTTGTCAGACTTTCGTACTATTGACTATCTGTAACGACTGTCAAAGATCTACAAGTGACAGCCGGGACTAGCGGTTTAGCGTGCTTTCCGAGCCATGGGGGAAACCCGGAATTAAATGGGTGGTCACTCATTCACGGACCTACGTATGCAAGCACCCAAAATAGACCCGAGCGGCTGTTATCATTTAGCCATGAGTTCCTCGGAAAAACATAAATCGTTATGATTTATACATACATTTGTTATAAAGTGTTACCTAAACCTAGTAGAACTTTTCAAGTTACATTGAAAAGTTAGATGAAAATTGACCATGACTACGGTTGCCATACTTGTCATACGTACAGAATTTTCCGGTCAAGTCCGGAATTGCAGCTCGGTGTCTGTCTAATCTGTGTAAGTAATTAGCTTCGAAAATCAACATTGTCATTAGTTTAGTATCGCTATTCGATAACAGATGGCGTTGTGCCGTGACGTCACTTTTGTAGATCGCGGTATTAAGATATTCATGCAAGGTATGACATCCTCGGTACGTTATGTTTTTATCTGTTACTCTTGTTTTATTTCTCTGAGAGATATTTTTGGGATATTGTAGTGTCCGAAACGCGGGGGAATTCTTCAACGTCCGAATTCCCAAAAATGAGAAAATAAAACACAGTTACAGTTAGTACTTAGTACCTATATATGTTCTTATCTTAATAAAATACAATATTTTATTAAGATAAGAATTACGTAGGAATTATTACATTGCGATTGGTAGTTATAGAAAGTAAATAGCGTTTATACTTATTATTTCAAAAGCAAATATTCTGCAAAAAATCTTTCTATTTTTAATATACTTTCGTAAAAGAAAATACTGCATGATGCCAGATGAAAGAAAAGTTTTTTTCAGAATTTTCTTCAATGTCCGGAATTATCGCCGGATATTTTTTTTACAAATTTGGGAATTCTATAGCCACGACAGATCAAAATCTCTGTCAGATGCCATTAGAGACTTTCTTTTGTATTTTTCTCGTTATAGCTTTGTCTCTTATTACCTATTCAGCTACAACTGGTTAGACTGGAAGCCGACACCAACAGAGTAGGAAAAAGGCTAGGCAGACGATGAAAATAAATTTGCCAACAAATTTGCTGTGGTCTCCAAGTTATTTTTTCAGAATAATGAACGATTAAACTGCTATTTAATTTTCCAAACTTCCATTTGCCTAATAGTATTCTTAATGAACATTAATTGTTTTAAGGTCATGGTTGTGGAATATATTCATCGGTTTCAACGAACAATAGTGACTAAAAACTTTGCCGTCACGTACCTATAGGTACATCATCAGGTTTGTCACAAGCGGTACTTTCCATATTTTGCGTACTCATTGAACCTTTTATGGTTGTTTTACTGTACGCTTACTTTTATGGTTTATACCTGCATTCGTAAAAAAGTGACAATTCGATATCATAATTATCATCATAATAGGCTAGTTTCCACCATCAATACATTGCAAATCTATTTAGTCCGCCAGTTAGAGTATTGAAAAATATTGGACATTTATTTTTTGTTTTTATAAATCAATGAATAAAAGAAGAACAAAGATAAAACTCATCAAAACTCGATAGTGGGGGATCGTGACGTCACAACGCACTAAAAATTATAGCACGGTGGCGTGACGTATTGAGAATTTTAAAAGCGTCGTATCTTTGTCAATTTTGGTTTACTTAAGAAAAGAAAAAATACGTGTCAAATATTTTTTGATAATCTAACTGACGGACTAATTAGATTTTTTCAGGACACAAGCCTATTATGTATGCGTAGGTAAAGGTTGTAAAAATACCCTTAACGAAGCCGAAAGGTACTTGTTCTTCCCGGCATTGCATTTTTTTTTCTAGACCTTCCTTGGGAACCTTCTAGTTCCGGAGATATTGGGGGTCAATATTAAGTATTTTCTTATATACTTGTTTTTAAAGAAGATAAAAAAATAAAACAAATTTGTTTTGAAGGTCATGGTTGTTTGGTTTCAATAAAGAATAATGACTGAAATGTTTGCTGGTACGTATACATCACCACGTTTGTCACAATCGGTACTTTCCATATTCCGTGTACTCATTGAACCTGATGGGGATTTATTGGACTATACATCCCTACGCAGTTATTACGTATTGATTTATGCATAATAGTGAATCATTAGTAACAACCTATATTCCTGTGAAAGACTGACGTTGATGTGACGTGACCCTACATTCCGCGGTCGTGATAAGAGGTCACGCGAGCGAAGGTAGTGAGGATGCCCAGCGGAGACTGAGCACAGACCAACTGATCCCGCGCCGAGGTGCGCACGCGCAGACGACGTTCACACACGCTTTTAATTTTATAAGAGCTACGCAAGTGAATGTTTACCCGATCGATAAACCATTAATTCAAAAGGCAGCTGATAATTTGTTTACATTGTTACAAACTGTACAAACTGTGCGTAGGTACTAAGGATAATCGCGGTTTTAGTGCGTTAATTGATATTAGAGTGGTCTATAAAACGAGCTGAAAGAGATTGTTGTTCACTGTGTTCGTGGTTGTTAGTGAGTGATTGATGTAAGTGCAATGGGTGCTGTGAAGAGCAAGTTGGCCCACTGTTGCCCGCCACAGTGTTTGTGTTGTGGGTTCCGCAAATCGGACTCTTATGACCTCAAAGAATTGCCGCGACCTCCTTCATGGAACACCGGTAACGACGCAGGTAGGTCAAGGCCAGTTTAAATAAATAAGAACACAAAAAAAAATGAGTGATGATGACATAAACTCTTAAAATAAATTCAATATTATTCAGATGATGATAAAAATTCTTCCATGCTAACATTTTTAAGATAATGAGTTTACCTACGTATCTGTTTTGATTAACTTGCACGACATAGTGTTACCTCATGTTTTTTAATAGACAGCACGTGTTAGTTCTTGAACATTAGCATAATAATTTTAATAAAATATTGGAAACTACGTAAGGTAGAGGCATCGACTCTACCAGCTGAGATGACAAAATGTATGATAATTAAACCAATAAGGAGGTCCTTGCATACTCAATAATCACACAGCATAGTACCTCTTTCGATATAGTACAATTTCTAAAGAGCTTTTCATTATAAAAAAAAAAACACTTTGAAACTCACATCTGAAACTGAAAATATCGATTCAAAATGTTTTCAAACAAACCTGGCTGTATTGCGACTTGGAAGTAAAACATTACATTACTCATGCATGTGCAATTGTTTCATTGTAGTTCTTTTGTAAAAAAAAGGACCTTATAGATACCTACGAGTACTTATCGTTAATAGTGTAGGAGTAATACAAATTAACTCATCAAGATTTTAGGTGTAGACTTAGTTGTTAGTTTATTTATTGTTTGATTGTTGAATCACTGACTGCAATGTGCAATGCGGCGATTTCTAGTTGCTGTACCAATTTAAAGTGCCACCAAATTATTTGATCTTTATTCACCTTATTGATCAACGCGGGGCTAAAATCTGCATATAGTGCATGTTTTGGGCATACAAATTTCCTTTTATTTTTATTGTATCTTGGGCACATTACCAGCTGACAGCGTTGAGGAGTTTTTCGATGCCTTCAACCAAGTATTCTGTACATCAAACTAAGTAACTTTACGCAAAAAATATTGCTGGGAAACGACTTTTTTTTTTGGGGTGAAAAATCATGTTTTGTGGTAGAACTCAATGTAACGCACTCAAAACATTGTGCTGATGGATGGATTGAATAGTACGGGGATCCTGGAGGTGTTTAAAGTAAAAATCTTACATTAAAAACTTGTATTAAAAAAAACTTGTCAAAAAGTTTGAACTTTTATCCCCAACATCTCCGTAACTAGAAGGTTCCCAGGTATGGTGTAGAACAAAAAAATGATCGCAATGACGAGGAGAACAAGTGCCTTTCGGCTTCGTTAAGAGGTGTTTTACACCCTTTATAGTTAGATTACGATTGATAAAAAATTGTATCTAACTGGAAAAGTGCAAGAATGTCTCAGAGCTGAAACCTGCAAAAAAAGTCGATGTAGAACGATCGTTTTCAAGTTACAAAAATATTTTAATTAATAGAAGGCTCAATCGTAACATCTTCGTGCGTCGTACAAATAGCGCGATCGTCAAGACATTAATGAAAGTGCAAGTCACAATACGTATTGAATACTGTCCAATTTTCGTTCAAAAACTTATTGTGACCTATATTTTCCTGCCAGTTCTATAAAATTCCGAATTCAAATATGACAGAAAACAAACAAGGTTCATTACTAACACATTTTAATTTATGGTTTTCCATCGTTTTGAAGTAAGATAAAATTAAACTAGTGGCTTTTAGCACAGCTGGCGAGAAGTAAAACAATGTTGTTGGTATATTCGTGTGAAAACGACGACATTGGAAATTGAAATGCACACGCTGTCTCTTCCAAACAAAGATGTCTAAGTTAGAAGATGTAATTTTCCTTATTGCAGGTTTTTTTTTTGTAGCTAGCCATCCTCTGTACTATTCAACTCTTAAAATCATGAGGACATTTATTTATTTTTACGAAATTAGAACTGAGTTTTGGTGTCCCATAGGCAACTTTAGAACGATCTACGAGTACCTATTTTTGCTGCGGGGTGTGTCCCCGCAGCACACATTTAGCGTTCAAAACATCGCAACTTTACTTACCTTGATGTCTGTATAAACTATTAGTTTAACCATTTATCACTTTGCTCCCAACCTGTTCTGTCCTTCGAGGTCTCTTGGTATTCGAACGCAACTGTTTGTGAACTGGTTTAGCGTCTCGCATACTTATTGGTACCTATGTCAATACGTACTTGTACTAGTACCTCTAAAGATTTTTCGTTCCGTGATAAAAGCTAGAGATCCTTCGGTGTTTTAATTTTTATCAGCTGGCATTTTAGTTTGGCTAAAGTGATAAGCATGGGTCAATATTGTTCTTGTATTAGATGCCTTATGTCTTTCTGTAATATGTATGATAATTACTGATTGTGAGTTCATTAAACTTAGTAAAATTACATTTCAAAAGATTATTTACCAAATTTTATTCTGTAGTACTGATTTAGTTATATTATATGTCTCTACTGCTTGGCACCTATTAATGTATTGTAAATACTCGAGGGGAATGGTGCTGATAGCCGAAATACAGGCTATGCCTAGTTCGGCTACAGACGCTAATTTCTTAGCGTAAATTGAAATTGTTGTCACATTGCCATTGTAAAATAGTATCTAAGATGTTTGGAAATAAACTATTATTATTATTAAAAAAAAAAACTTCCCATCTTTTTTTATTAATTTATGCAAAATATAAAACTAGAACATAGTCTTCCAAAGAATGTCGCAGCAATTAAACGGATAACGTAATTGACAGTTATTAAAAACACAAATAATTCTTCAGATTAATGGGCTATAGGTGCGTCATTGCATTGCATTGGCGCCTACACACGTACATAGACATACTCGTACATAATGTACGTTGGTGTTTAAATTAATTATGTATCTACAAGTCGTTAGGATAAGAGGAGACAGCTAGTCATGTTGTGTCTTACCTATAGATATAAGTAACTTTCCTAGGTACAAAAGGTTAGTACTTGTTTTAGCTAATACTAGGCGACCTCTAAATGTAAAAAACCAACTGCCTAAACAAAAGCGCACTGTTGGAGTTACAACGCTATGCTCAGCGCTAATAGGTACTTGAAATTCTAACGTGCATAAATATTTAGGCATTATATTTAGCGACTAGATATAAAATAGAGAGCAGCGGTGGTCCAGTGGTGGCGGCCCCGACTTACGAACAGTAAGTCGTGGGTTCGAACCCAGACAGGCGCATTACTTTGTGTAATTTATTTCATCACCGCTGCTCTCAAAACGGTGAAGGAAAACATCGTGAGGAACCCGGCATGTCCTAGAAAGAACAATTCGAAGACATGTGACATCTACCAATCCGCACTGGGCCCGCGTGGTGGATTATAGCCCATTCCTTCTCATAGAGAGGAGGCCGTGTCCCAGCAGTGGGAACATTATAGGCTGATGATGATGATGATGATGAGATATAAAATAATTTATAGCCTATTTATTATAGCACCCACGAATAATGTAGAGCCTACCTATCAGTGTTTTTTTTTTTTTATATAATGAATTCAGCAATCTAATAAATTATTAATACATATCGAATAATATAGGTAAAACCAGTTTACAAAAAACCTTAAGTCACTAGAAATAATTTAATTTACAAAAAACCTTAAGTCACTAGAAATAATTTAATTTAAAAAATCAGTTCTTAATTCAACAATGTCCATAATACCGTACACCTTTATTTTTCGTTACTTTCCGGAGAACTTCGCAATGTCCAGTACAAGCAATTTCTAAAAATCTAGATATACTAGATTTTTTTCATTATTTTTCCTGGTTTTAGGAACATCTAACGATACAAAAAATTTACGCAGAATTCGATATTTCAATATTGTTGCCTCTTGCCAGAGAACACATTTTTTTTAATTGGGTCATTGGTTCCGAAAATTAACAGCTACATACAAACAATTTTGTTTACCTCTCTATAATATTAGTATAGAATATAGAATAGGTAATTGAGATCTTTAAGACCTTAAGGTAAATTCTACAAGCCTTGTTTTTGGAAACTAGCTATTTGAAACTCTCTGCTCTACCAAAATAATCGTTAATATAAGCCCCTATAAACTGTTTCTTATGCGTGAAATCACATCAGTCTGTTGCTAATGTTAGCATTTATAAACCAGGAATTTGGTGTCAGGAAATATTTTTGAAAATGTTTTACTCGCAATCAAATGTTTCCCCACATTCATTCATCCTAATTAGTGCAAAAACAATAGGTAAACAATAAGTTCTGATTAATTGGTTAAATCCAATAATTAATAATAGGTACCTATTGGCTCACTACTGAGTACCTATTTTATGGTCGTCGTAGATCCCACTCATTGTTCTTTTCCCGTTTTTAAATACCTAATACGTATTTATTAATAACAAAGGTATGAATTAATCATTCATTCATACTTAAACATATTATAGGTAGTAGTACTCTCGACGTCGGACCAAAATATTATGTAACTTCGCCATCTAGTATTTCAATACATTTTGACATTTCACAAAATAATTTAAAAAATGTTTATCATCAGCCCTCTTGGTAACGTCATTCGAGAGCTAAAAGAGTCATGTATCACTGTAGGGACATTTTTAGATCATTCTATCTACTCCTGTGTTATTGCTGCTTTGCTTTTTCTCGGCTCCTAAGGTGCGTAGCGTGATAGTCTATATATAGCCTTCGTCAAGAATTAGGCTATGCAAAACGATTTTTTCAAACAAAGTCTTCAGTTTTAATATAGTAATAAATGTTATTACCGTCATAATTATGTACCGCAATAAGATTGTCGTCTTGCATAAGGATAATGCAATCAGAGTCTGAAAACATGTAATACAAATGACTGTTCATAAAACAATTTATGTAACAAATTGTTGCAGGTACATTAAGTAGGTATAAGTATACCTACATCATAATAAAATCTCTATCCTAATCCCTTAATTAATAAATACATAATCAGTAGTAGTTAATATAGCAAATAAACGAACTTGCAAAAATCTTAAGAGTTTGAAAGTACAGTCACATACAAAGTTATTTAAAGGAGTGTTTCTTAAACAAGTTGACGAATAAGTAATAGAGGCTGTACGCTTATGTCATGACATGCAATTCCAAGGTAAACTAGCGTGCAGATCCGTTCTACAATCTACGTCCATACACTCCAAACATTCGTTAATTTATAATACCATGCATGATTGACAGTTGTAAACATCCACACATCTTCATAGATAAGACAACGTTAATAAGTTTCTAAATTACTAGTAGATACTTGCTAAAGACAAATGCAATTAACGTACTTATTTACATTTGCATGAAACCGGTTTCGGTTCGGTCACGCACGAATACTTAATATATGAGATGCGACTGCATGTTCAATGTGTGAACAACCTACTGTACTGACCATAAAGTACTGACATAGTGTAAAGTGTGGTAGTGATGTGTGACAGTAACGTCTTTCGTAATGAAGCAATGAATTAAGAATTTGCTTCAAAATCCTTGGGATTGCTTGACATTGGGGTGACCTACATCGCTAAGTTATTATACAGGGTGTTAAAGTAGTCGCGTGCCATAGCTGAGGGGTGAGTTCAGTATCGACAAAGGAACCCGTAAAAAAAAAAAACAAAATAAAAAAATCCTAAAAAATAAATAAAAATAAAAACAAAATAAAAATTGCAAGATCAACCTAATTTAGTACCTACTAACTTAAAATAGCAATCGATTAGAATTAAAATTATTTTATATATAAATTGTATTGTTTAATTTTATTGTTTTTATTTTGTTTTTTTTTTTGCATTTATTTTTTACGGGTTCCTTTATCGATACTGAACTCACCCCTAAGCTATGGCACGCGACTACTTTAACAACCTGTATAATAACTTAGCGATGTAGGTCACCCCAATGTCCAGCAATCCCAAGGATTTTGAAGCAAATTCTTTACTCATTGCTTCATAAATGTTTAAAAATTCGTCTGTTCGACAACGTCAATACCGCAATGAATACTATAAGCTATGGCACGCACCCAGCTATGTATAGGTTAAAAAAATCTTAGATAAATCAAGGAATTGGGGGAGGTCTTTGCCCAGCAGTGCGACTAAATAATAATCATCATCATCATCATTTTAGCCGAAAGACGTCCACTGCTGGACATATGCCTCCCCCAAGTGTCGCCACATTGACCGGTCCCGTGCGACTCGCATCCAACGGATTCCCGCAACCTTCACCAGGTTTTCGGTCCACCTAGTGGGAGGTCTTCCAACGCATCGTCTTCCGGTTCGCGGTCGCCACTCCAGAACTTTCGGCCCCACCGGCCATCCGTTCTGCGAGCAATGCGCCGTGCCCACTGCCACTTAAATTTGGCGATTCTTCGGGCTACGTCGGTGACCTCGGTTCTTGGTCTTCATTTATGATTCGATCGCGCAAGGAAACTCCGAGCATAGCCCTCTCCATTGCCCTTTGGGTGACTTTAAGCCTGGCCTGCCTGCCTTTAACCTTAGTTTTGTCCATGTTCATTTTTAGCCCCACTCTTCCGGAAGCTCTACTGAGGTCATCGAGCATTGTACTGAGGTCCTCCATAATTTCAGCCATGACCACTATATCGTCGGCAAACCAAAGGTGAGTGATGTACTCGTCATTGACGTTGATGCCTCGCCCTCTCCAGTCCAGAACTTTGAAGACATCCTCCAGTGCAGCGGTGAACAGTTTCGGAGATATGACGTCTCCCTGTCTTTCACCTCGCTGCAGAAGGATAGGTTCCGAGGCTTGGTCCTGAAGTCGGACTGACATGATGGCGTTTTTGTACAAACACTTCAACACTTCGATGTACCGGTAGTCGATTTGGCACCGATGGAGACACTGCAGTACAGCCCAGGTCTCGATCGAATCGAAAGCTTTCTCGTAGACGCTAGACAGAGAGGCAGGTTATACTCTTCGGTCTTCTGTATAACCTGCCGCAGCGTATGTATGTTTTCCACGGTGCTAAAGCCTTTTCGGAAACCGCGGCTTGTTCGGGAGGCTGAAAATCGTAAAACCTACGCGCGAGACGATTCGCGATGACTCTTGAAAACAACTTGTAGACATATATGGCTTAGAAGTGAAATGGGCCTATAATTCTTCAGACGGGCATTGTCACCCTTCTTGAAGAAGAGAAATAATAAGAAATAATAAAAAAAGAAAACATAGAAAAGCCTTCCGATTAAAAGAAAGCTTACAGAATCTGATTCGTTTATAAAATAAGTCATGGAAATAGTGTGTTTTGCAAATTGGCCATAACTTAGTACGGACCGGGTGCAATGCTTAATCAAGAAAAGAACGGTACCTACCTCCTGGCAGACTCGTTGACAAAACTTGGTTCCAAGGAATCCATTACTCAGCGGGAACTGATGACCTTCAAAAAGGTTGGGATGTGTGATATTTTCCAAGTTTGTCAAAGTCAACACTTTGTTGGCAAAGTATCCGGACTTCGCGGCCTTTTCTTAACTAACCGAGTAAATAAAAATACCCATATTTCGTAAAGCATCATGTTCCGTTCTTACGTAATTCTGTGATTTTGAGTGAGTCACTGAAACCAAGATCCATTCCTGAAATAGACCGAAATAATTAAAAAGTTCGTGTTTCGTGCGCGCGATCATAATGGAGTTATTGTCGGCAGGTGTTGATGCAGCAGTCAAATATAAGTAGGTCAGGTTGAATAATACGAAAACAATTTTTTCGGAAATATCTAGCGGTTCTTTTAAGTCTGAAAAATATAATTTGTAATTGGTTAAATTCAGTTGTTTTGGCTGTTGGTACGCAATAATAAGTGATGAGTTTTTAAATTATTGCAACACTCATAGTAAGGACCTTAAAAGATAGAAAGAGCAAGATCAAATTAAGATTATTATTATCAACATTTTTTTAAATACAAGTTTTTATTGTAAGATTTTTACTTTAAACACTTCCATGACCCCCGTACTATTCAATCCATCCATCAGCACAATGTTTAGAGTGCGTTACATTGAGTACCACGACAAAACATGATTTTTCACCCCAAAAAAAAAAGTCGTTTCACAGCAATAATTTTTGCGTAAATTTACTTAGTTTGATGTACAGAATGCTTGGTTGACGGCTTCGTGATGAGGTCTATTACACCCTGTATAACACAAACAATACCCTATCTTGAGTTATTAGTCGTGAATGATCGATCCCTATATTTTGTTAACTTTTACTTGGAGAGTTGATTGTCCTCATAAAACAACTGAACATCTAGGAATGAAGGAGCCAAACACATGACTTTCTTTAGAACTTTCGGATGTCACTCCAGACGAACACAACAATAATGTCACATGACCGTAGTAAAGATAAAATTTACGCTCTGCATTCGTTCAGTTTTATAGGACGAATTAGTCCACTTTGATGTGCTAGCTCTAATTTATGAGGTCAATATAAAATGCGACGAGTTTGAAAATAGTTATTGAATTAGAATCCTTTTGTTTATCTTGTCATTGGCTTGAAGATGAACACGAACAAGAAGAAAAATATAATTGAATAGATTTAATAAATAACTTCTATGAACTTGTTTAAAAGCACAAACTCACAAGCCTCGTCAGTTTGACCAACCAAAACCTTTCTATCGTTCCGGAGGCAATATGAGTGACTCTGAACTGTCTCGTGTGTCTATAGTGGTTTAGTGTGTCAGCATGAGGTCGTGAGATCTCTCAGTAGTAGTTCAGGGCTCGGATTTGTGCCCGGCTGATGGCAAGGGGTAATCCCTGTTGCACGGCACCTAATTGGGAATATGCACGTATTTTTTCTTCACTTAAATCAATAAAATACAGTACTATCAAATCAACCCAAGAAAAGTATTAAAAGTTAAGTTCAATTACTGCTTGACGCACAAAAATAATATTAAACTCCTGCAATTTTCTATGACAGTTCAAACGTCCGTAGCTATCGCGGCAATGATGTGACGTCATTATCCACAATCTGCCTTGTTTACATCTAATTTTTTTGGCCTCAATAAAATAATTTTACTAATTGTATGTGCTTTATTCAAGTAAAAATTGCAATAACAATATTATATTAAAATTTTAGTGAAACTTTAAGCACTTTTCAAATAAAAGTGTTTTTTGACACAATGAACTTTGACGTCGTCAATACCGGCGTTATCGAGGACGATGCGTTTTGAGAGTACGTTCTGTTTAACCAAAACCATGCTACATAAAACAGTAAATTGTAAAATAAGTGATGTATTAGAAACTTAAACAAGTGTACCACAATGTTTTTATGCGCCAATACAAGGCATTTTTCATAAATAAATTTGTAATTTGTAAAGTTTTGTATTTCATGCATATTCCCTATTATAAATCGAAATGTGGGTGTAACTACTTTAAGTAAACCTCTACCTAACTCTTCGTGGAAAACAGGCGGTTTACGTTATGTTTATGAAGCTGAAAAATATAAAGCACTGCTTAAGACATCACAACTGCACCTGTCACATAGATTATTCTAATGCATACTGTATCTAATCAATTAAAATCAAGTATTCATCTAAATATGGGATCAATTAATAGTTATCTTAACGCATCTTACATCGCTTCCTAATAGCGAGCCTACGCGATCGCCATCTGCGGTGTGTGGGACCAAGTTCTCGCTGATTATTCCGAAGGCCACCATATCCCGGTATAGCTAGTCTAGCATCCCACGTGGTAATTAATACCAAATAAGTTATTTTCCAGACGGGCGATGAAAGGAGTCGGCTGGCCTTGTTTAGTATGCTCAAGTCGTTGCTTAGCAACCAGCTCTAAAATCTGTGAGGTCAATGGTATTGGGTTGTCTAAACTTCATTTTAGATAATTCGTTGGCGAAATTTTGTACTGCGTGATAATTTAGAAGAACGACGCTTAAATAAATGTGTTCAGGCAAAATGCTAATAAGTAGAGCACACCCAGATAGTTACCGGACGTCTCATCATCATCTGCCTAGCCTTTTCCCAACTGTTGAGGTCGGCTTCCAGTCTTACCCAATGGAGCTGAATATCAGTATTTTATATGACTTTCTTACCTCCACAACCCTAAATGGGTTGTGGAGTCTGGGTCTTCTTTATCGTGTGGTTAGTACCTAAACTGGTGTCGGAGTTTTTATACCGCCCATGGGCCTTTGACCTGGCTTTACATGCCGTCGAGAAATATCTCTCAGGCATGCTGGTTTCCTCACGATGTTCGTTCACCGAAGCAAGAGATAATATACAATACGCACATGAATCCGAAAAATCAGACTTGCGTACCTTGGGTTCGAACTCGAGACCTATGACTTGGCAATCCGACTGTCACACCACAAAGGTTATCACTGCTTAGTTACTGGGTAATACGATAAGACTTGAAAGACCTCTTAGTAAGACTGGTTGTCAGACTTTCGTGCTTCTGACTACCTGAACGACAGTGAAAGATCTACAATTGACAGCCGGGAACAACTTGGCTTAACTTGGCTTTTGAGGCACGAAGGGAACTCCGTATGTTAGGGTCACCCGTCCTCGGCAAGCATTGCTAACTTAAAAGATCGACCCGTGCTGCTGTTATTATTTAGCCACGAATCGAGAGTTACTGAACGCCTAATGTCCATCAAATTCCATTAAAACAGACCTACCATAAATGTTGACCTTCATACACTAAATTATTTTCTTTTAATAAGCATACGTGAATTACTCAATGGTTATCAAATGAAGATATCAGGAACGCACGACTTCAATTGACCCGCATTAAGGGGTCAAATGTTAGTGTTAATTGATAGATATCTACAATTTATGCTGATAGGGAGTTACAATTTATTGCTAGGTGCTATAAATTAAAAGATTTGGAAAGATTTATCAATGCGTAAGACCAGTGGCGTAGCTAGGCCTATTAAGGCCCTGCATCAAAAATGTTTGGGGACCCTTCGAAACCGAGTGCGGCGGACACCAAAAAACATATTATTATATTAAAATAGCATCCTGACTTACTTGTACAGCTTAAGCTGTCATTGATTTTACTAAGACAACGAAAGAGCGAGCAAAGTGGGATAGAAAATTTTGTAGCCATGATCATGGTTGGCTGGCTCGCACAGGTAAACACATTCATCAAAAATCCAGAAAGCGAGCTCGAATAATTCTAGCTTTCTGGACCGCGACGAGTCAAGCGAGCGAAGTGAGCTCGAAATTTTGAAGTCTTCTAGACTGCGATATGTCGAATATTCATTATTTAATCGTAACGGGCCTCTTATCAATAACAATTTGATGTCATTGGAAGATTTTCTGATTTATTTCTTATACACGTTCCCCTTGTTACCCGGGGGCCCCGTATCATTGATACGGCTGATACGGCGTTAGTTACGCCCCTGAGTGAGACGTCACATTAAGAGAGTCTCCAAAGATTTTAATGACAGATTTCCAAAGATTGATTTTAATAAGAACCTTGCATTTTTCACAACTAATTATGATATTAAATTACTGGTGACTCCATAGTGCATAGTTGAACAAATGAATATAAAATTCTAATTTTATGGACATTATAATATGAGATACGTTCTTTGTTCTTGACTAATAATTGATTTATCCCTAGAGCTTACTTCATTAGTGTCTAACAGAAAATTGTTTAACCAATGAATTCATAGCTTAGTTATGTTGACAATCTCATGATATCACCTAAGGCATGATTTTGTCAGATACTAATGATATGAGTAACACCGACTAGCCTTGGTTTTGTCAATGAACAGAATCGGCTTCTCAGTAACTGGATGAAGCTTTTCTTTGCTTGTTGACTATGACATCACCGTCCGTCTTGGTCTTGGATGGAGGAATAGTAGAGTTTACACTGCAGCTCGCAGTCCAGCACGGCATGCCTGAAGAACAACACGTTTGTTTATGCGTTTGTTCTTATAATTAGCAACGTACGAACTGTACTCGATTGTGAACGAAACTAAGAGGTTTATGTGTGGATACAAGTGCTTCTGTAATGTTTATATTAGTACAGAGTTTAATGTGATTGTAAAATAATGGATTATCTTAAAAGTTTGTGGCGCCGATATTTTGGGAGGCGGGAAAGATATGTTATTACGAATGTGCCGTTTCAACCAGGTAATAAACAGGATAAAAAATGGAATTAAAAAGATATATGTCAAAAAAATGTACATAGAAACAAAATCATAACACTGAAATAGGCGGTATGCTAGTACGTAAATTACCCAATCCAACGAGAGTAAGATCTTTTGAAGATTTTGTACAAATTAAACTGATGATCTTTTTCTAGCAGCAAAATCACAAAATGTAGTTAAATATTAGTACGAAATTACGATAAAGGTTTCAAGATTGACGACACCTTGGCTAGCAGCCAAGTTTTGGGCGCAAAAATTTTTGACCATGACGAATAGTGGTTCCGTAGGTTTCATTCATAACGATCCACTAGCGTTCAGTTTTATTTTTACGATAATATGGTTAAAAATTTAATGAATTCGGTGTGAAATAACTTCGCCATTGAAAATTGAATGTAAACAATATTAGGTGCCTCTGTTTTTTCCAATGATATCCTATTTGACCTTCCGATATGCTTGGATTAATTAAAAAAATATCCTAATTTTTCAAGGTCTTGAATGAGTCAGTCTCAATTATTCTGCAACAAGTCCTGTACCTATTACTATACTCGTGAGATATTATTGAATAAGTTTATGAATGTATTGTGACATTATTTCTGTTTGTTTATTCAGATGTCGTCGACGCGACGAGGCAGGGCGTGCTTGCGGTGCAGGGAATTGATTTCTGTGTCGACACAAATGGCGAGAACCACCACACGAACAAGTTTAACCTGATGACAAGGAGCGTCGACAGAAGCTTGGTCGTGCGAAGAGGACAGGCCTTCAAACTAGACATATTATTGAACAGGCCGTACGATGCGAGCAGAGATGCCGTCTCCTTTATTTTCTACGTTGCAGGTCTGTATACCTTATGTATTTATTGTTGAAGTCGTGGGTAGTCCCACGACAGGTTTGCCTGACCTAAAGTTCTGTCTAGATGCAATTCCGCTAATCTTTGTTACTTGAAAGGAAGTATTGAGCTTACAAGTTGAACAAGGTCGAGCTTAAAGTTACCTCATTTTTTATCGTAGGCTGATCAACGTTTTTGTAGATTAGCCCTCTTTGTGTGGATGCCCATGAAAACAAAAAAAAAGTATTCGCAAAAGGATGTCCATCCATCCAGTTTGTTGGGATTAAGATGATCGCAGACACTGATATACTAGCATTGAACAAGTCAACATTCAACGTTTTTTTTTAATTTTTGGTGCCTGATATTTATTATCTTGCCAATTAATTACGTGTTGGAACACCGATACAAATGGGATATTACGTAACCTTCGCATTAGGGCGACGCGACGTCAGTGATAAAAATAATGCCATGACATGACCATAATTCTGTTACGTAGATGTGGAGACACGAGGACCATCAGATGAAACGTCTGCCGCTGTACCTTTACTGGAGAAAGGATCTGAAACCTTCGGAGCTTGGAGTGCGACGTACGAGGGTCAGGTAGACTCTCACCTCATGGTAGCTGTGACCCCAGCAGCGGACTGCATTGTAGCCGCCTGGAGACTAGATGTAGACACAAGACTTAGTGGAGGAAGCTCGCTTAGCTATAGACACCCCTTACCGATCTATGTCCTCTTCAATCCGTGGTGCTTGACTGATACTGTTTATATGCCAGGTACGAACATTTTCGTTTGCTAATTAAAGTAATCTTCTATTATATAAAAATCTCGTGTCACAGTGTTTGTTATCGAACTCCTTCGAAACGGCTTGACAGATTTTTATGATATTTTTTGTGTATATTTGGTAGGTCTGAGAATAGGTTCTAGGCTATTTTTTAGTCTTACATAATACTCATCTAAATTTCGACGCGAACGAACTTGCCAGGCCTAAGTTGATAAAGACTCAAAATAGCTGTAATGATTGGTGACCGCTTGCACAACTGGAAACTTTAAATCAACTGCTTCTCTAATACGTCAAAATCATGAATACACATAGTGATAAACCAATTCATACTATAAAACCAAGTGTCTGGGATTTTTCCAGGTCACAGCCATCGTGACGAATACGTGCTAGAAGATGGAGGGCTGATGTTCAGAGGAGTATACAATCGAATCAAACCAACACCATGGAATTACGCACAATACGATCAAGATATATTGGACTGCGCACTTTATCTAGTCAGAGAAATTGGAAAGGTATTTGCTTTTAGATTTCCACTTAGAAACTAGTTTTGCCTCAGCTTTCTAGATAAGAAAAGCGGAGAGATCCGTAATCTTAACGATAAGCTACAACATGAGGCGTTGTTTGATTTTATAGAATTATTTACCGATCTTTTATTTTTAGGTGAAAGGCCGCGCCAGAAGTGACCCAATCCGGACATGCAGGGCGTTGTCGGCTGCAGTGAATGCACAAGACGATAACGGTGTTATCATCGGCAACTGGGCTACCGAGGTGTCAGACTACAGTGGAGGCACACACCCACTCAAGTGGATCGGCTCCCTGGCTATCCTTCAGAAGTATTATGAGAAAAAGAAGCCTGTCAAATATGGACAGTGTTGGGTGTACGCTGGGGTGCTGACTTCAAGTAAGTGTGGCTACACTAGCTTACTCTGAAAATGTCGAGATGGTTATTAGTCATCACAAGACTTGAAAATTAGAATTAGTGTTTACCTCTGACTAAACTAAGCAAAGTATCCCAACAATGAAGGTCATGTCAAACTCTATATATCGGGTTTTAAAAATTGAGATCGTTTTGCAGTTTGCCGAGCTCTAGGTATCCCTTGCCGACCAGTATCAGGATACGATGCAGCCCACGACAGTCAAGGAAGTCTCACCATCGATATCATCAAGGATGATGAAGGAAACACTCTTGAAGAGTACACCAGGGACTCAGTGTGGAACTACCATGTTTGGAACGAGGTGAGGACTAGGCAATATTTAGTTACTGTTTGAGACTGCTAAAGCATTTGCTGTAGTTTTGCTTGCTTTAGTTCAATATTGTGTGTAAATTCGTGCGTTTTGCACGATTCTTATTTTTATGATGCAACGAACCGTAGGTTACTAATACCACGAGTATTATTATCGAGTCTTAAAATAGTCTCAAGTGTATGCGTTTTGCGACCTACGCAAAATGATCGATTGATGACTCATTTTGTTGATGGTATAAATAACTATAACCTTTATAACCTTTGAATGGTTAAAGCTTACAATCTTTATTACTCTTATGGTGTTTTTACTAGGGCCGTAGGCTTGTCTGGGATTCTCTGGTTTTGGCAGATTTACCATTAACATTTTATTGGACTATGAATCAATCTCGCTATGCAGTAATAAAAATTCCAGAACTGACCTCAGAAAAATTGTAACGTGTTACAAGATTATCCTGTTGTTTTTCAGGTATGGATGGACCGACCAGATTTGGGCCCAGAGTACGGTGGCTGGCAAGCTATAGACTCGACGCCGCAAGAGACGTCTGAGGACGTGTACCGTTGCGGGCCCGCTTCTCTACGAGCAGTCAGGGACGGAGAGTTACAGAGACCTTATGACGCTGCCTACGTTTTTGCTGAAGTCAACGCTGACAAGGTACTTTGTCTTTCAATGGGTGGGTCGAGATAGAAGGCGTTAATCTTATTCGTAACCGATCTGATCTGATTTGTTTTCTACACAAGATAGTTCTAAAGTAACTTTGATGTTTTGAATTTATTTTCAGGTGTTGTGGAAATATTCCGGCGAGATTCAACCGCTAAAACTGATGGCTCGTGACACAGTCTCTATTGGACAAAATATTTCAACGAAAGCCATTGGCAAAATGGAACGCGAGGTAAGGGGATTTCTGTAATATATTTATTCGTTTGACCAGTCACTATTCTGCGCCAGATAAGTAGGAAATAAAGGTCATTAACCCGCATACATTTATTCAAATACATAATTCCGAAAACAGAAATAATGACATAAACTTGTCCCGAAACTACCTTTATCGTGATCCTTGACTTTTTCTAGTAATAAAAAACCATTCATATAATGTATTGTCGGGGTACCTACGCAGAAAAATTAAGGAAAGAGCAATGACCTTTAATTCCTACTTATCTGGCGCAGACTATAGTGGTTTTCTCATATTTAAAAAGTATTGTTACTTTTAGATATTTTGATCGTTAGTAAAAGTTTAGATATTTAAGAACAGCACAGTTCATAAATGAAAATTCCAATTTAATTTAATGGTCTAAATTACTTCTAATTATAATATTATCGAGGAGCTCGTGGCTAAATAATAACAGCCACTCGGGTCGATCTAATCGGATCGGGTTAAGCCGTGCTTCCCTAGGTTAGTCTGTGGATAGGACCACCCTTACCGAGTCTCCTCCGTGCCTCGAAAAGCACGTTAAGTTGTTGGTCCCGGCAGTCATTTCTCCAGCTTTGACAGTTGTTAAAGGTAGTCAGTGGCCCAAAAAATCTGACAACCAGTCTCACCAAGTTTTATCGTATTACCCAGTATGAACTGGGTTGTGGAGGTCAGATAGGCAGTCGCTCCATGTAAAATACTGGTACTCAGCTGCATCCGGTAAGACTGGAAGCCGATCCCAACATAGTTGGGAAAAGGCTAGGCGGATGATGATGGTCTATATTACTTCTATATATATTTCTATATAGATTCTTCTCTAAAGATATTTGCCTCGATTTGCTTCGTTTGATCTTGCAACATTTAACCATAATTCCAGGACATCACAAACACATACAAGTACCCAGAGCGAACTCGCGAAGAACGCATGACGATGGAGAAGGCGCTGCGCAAGTCGGAGAGCATCTTCGCACGGTACTACCTCAACGATGCCTTCAATGACGTCACCTTTGACTTCGATCTACAGGACGATATCAAGATCGGACAGAACTTTAATGTGGTATGTTTAAGAGTTTTTAATTTTTGTGTCAGAATTTGGTTAAATACCTTCAATCAACACAAATAGATTGTAGTCGTTTAAAACAATGTTTGTGTGAAACTATCATCTAGGTAATATTATAAACGCGAAAGTTTGTGAGGATGTATCGAAGTCTGAATGTATGGATGTTTGGTACTCTTTCACGCAAAAACTACTGAACGGATTTAGATGAAATTTTGCACACAGATAGTTTATAACCTGGATTAAAACATAAGATATTTGTTATCTCGGTAGTAAGATCCCATGGGACAATTTATCAAACTTCACGCGGGCGAAGCCCCTGGCAGAAGTTGCAGAAGCTAGTGTTAATATTATAATGTTTCTTATTAAACACAAAAGTTATTACGTTGGAGGACATGCATGCATGACATAGAAAATTTAAGGGCAACTTATGTCACAATATAACTTGGCTGTTACATAGCTATAGGTACATACGAAACATAAATATATTATGGTCATGACATAATTTTGTTGGAATAAGATTTGGTAACGAAGAATTTGGCCAAAAGGCGCTTTCTCGCCGGGAGCATGGCACGTCAACGTGTAATGTAACAAACCTTGAATAGATTTTATTAAATACAGATGCCTTCCCATTTCTTTATAATGTTTGTGCCTGACTCTTTCCACTTGATTTATGTGGGAATAACTTATTTCAGGTCCTCCACATCAGAAATCGTTCAAGTAGCGAGCCGCACCATGTGAAGGGTATCCTCCGCGTGGACACGGTGACGTATACGGGAGTGACCGGCGAGGGAGTGAAGAGGAACGAGTTCGATTTCAAGCTCGAGCCGGAGGGCAAGGAGCTCGTCAAGATGCTGGTCACCTTCGATGAATACTACAAGAAGCTGGTTGATCAGGTTATTATTGATATTTATGGGAATGGAAATCAAAAGGAAGAACAAATATTAGAATTGTTTTGTTTTTGCCAACCTGCTCATATGATAAAAAGGCGTGAGTTTATGGAGCTGTCAGTGCTAAGTGTCTATGGAACAAAACCTTTGAGTCGCTTTGAATTTTCATCATATCCATCATTACGCTTTATTTCTTATCATGTCATTACTGAATTTCTTGCTGTTAGACATTAACGTTAATATTGGCCAACAATGGGGAGACACAGTCAAAGAGAATCTAAGATGGCGCCACCATAGCTGGTCTCAATCTGACCAATGAGGTTAAGCTATTTTGAAATATAAAATAACATTACCACATTTTCAACCAATGACGATGTTGGGAACCAGCTATGCTAGCGCCATTAGTTCCACAGTGTCCCCATTGCAACATTTCCAGAGTTACCAACTTAATAAACCCAAGCAAGCTTTAATTTAATACAACAACAATAATCTTCTACTGAAATCAGTAATCATATTATCTATTTTACAGGCTTCCTTCAACATCGCCTGCCTAGCAACAATCGTGGACACAAAATTCGACTTCTTCGCACAAGACGACTTCCGAGTCCGCAACCCTGACATCAAGATCAGCATTGATGGCAAGCCGGTATCTCGCCAGGAGTTCACCGTCTCCATCAAGGTAGAGAACCCTCTGCCCATCCCACTCACCAAGGGCAAGTTCTACATTCAAGGCCCTGGGCTTGAAGAGCAGCTTAAGATTCAGTTGAATGAGGTAAGCAATAACTTATTATTATGTGTAAAGAGTACTATTTGTGCAGCTTCTTTAGTTTCCCCTTGGCCTCAAGTGACTACAATGAAACCATACTCATAAAATATCAGAAAACTACAAACGTCGCTATAAATAAGTACTTATTTCTGCTGGAAATATAACTGAAACGTTGTATTTCGCATCCTTATTAATTCTCACAATTGATACTACTAGCGCCATCTATCTTAACATAAGTGAACTATTTCGCTTTCGAGCAAAGCTTGCTGGTGGGGTACCGCAAGGCAACGTGTTTGGTTTTATGCGAAGTTTACATACCGACGTAACTCTCCGTTTTCCCAGAGCGTGGCGCCAGGCGAGTTCGCGACTGCTCAGTACAAGCTGACGCCACCGTGGGCTGGTCGCCACCAGATCTCTGCCAAGTTTACGTCCAAGGAAATGCGGGACGTCGATGGGTTCCTGTCGTTCATGGTCGCACCACCGGCTGCGACCAACGGTGTGCCGCCTGACGCTGTTGAGAGTCATCAAATCTAGATAATACTTTAATTTTATTCATAGATAATTATTTTAACTGTGGAGAGATTTCCACGACTGTATTATACAAACGTTTAAGGCAAATTTTCTGTTTTGTGTTTGTCTGGTCTTTCTTTAACTGATCAATATAATTGAATAACTAATCTTTAAGAGGGATCATGCTAAGCATTCAAATGTAGCTTTAATTTTTATAAGCGTAGCATAATTCTCGTTTTCTTTGGAAAATGGAGGTATTAATGCAGCCTTTTATTCAATGTATTTCCTCATTGCTCGTATTCAATCAACAAGTAATTTGTGCAGTCTCAACATCGTTATTTTTAAGTTATTTATTGTTCCTAATGTAAGATATCTAATGAATCTACTTAAATTATAGAAATAAGTCGTGTTATTTATATAATTTACTTTATTTTCCAACCTGACATACATTGTTTTCCGGTACAACTAAAGTACAACACTATAATATAATTATATAAAGAATATCTAAGTGTTTATGTATAATTAAGACTGCCACAATTGGTGCTCTAATAAACTACAAAAAGAAAAAATAAAATAGATTCTAAAAACAAAAGTGTCTATAATTCGTGTTTTATGTTAACCTTTAAATGAGGTCAGGAACCTCCGGGTTATCCACAAAGTCAGGTGAAGGCTGTTTTTCTCCTAATTTAAATCTAGGATCAATGTAATCAGGTATCGGCTTCGGCTGAGTTATTTGACTAAAATCTAAAACATTATCTGCTGGACCTATTTCCAAAAATTCTCTCCTTGTTTGTCCACCGTGACCTTGACAGTCCTTTGCTGTATGCTCAGAGAGTAGTTGGGCTTCTTTCTTATTTTCTTCTATAAGCTTAGTTGGCTTTTTTATAACAGCCTCACACCTTGGCATCGTTACAAGCAAGTGGCCTGTGATCTGTGATCGCTTGGCGGTAGAGTTGGTAGTGTCGACCTCGGTCGGTAGATGGAGCTGGAATATCTTATCTTTGATCATAACTCTGACGTAGTTAGGCTGAACGTCAACATCAACTAGATTTGTATCCATGTATTTATACACGGCTAAATCCAAAACATAGTTTACAGGATCTTCATCGCTAAAGGTAAAGCCTATTTTTGCTTGGTTTATATTGTATGGTCTACCGTCTGGAGCAAAAAACTTGTACACTCGTTTTTCCTCCTTCTTTTCAGTTTCGTAACTCTTTAGTTTTAATTGACGCATTTTTTCGATTTCGTAGCGGACTTCAGGGGCATGTTCACATTTTTCTGCGTAAAATTTCTTGTTTCGTTCATCTGGATCCATGTCTTTGTATTCATTTTCCCATTTTTCTTTTATTTCTCGTTCTAGGCGGGATTTTTGTTTTTTCCTCTGATGCCTATAGTTTTCTTGTTCAAACAGTATATCTGACCTTATGATTGGAAGGTTCTGTAATGCTGTGATTCGCTCAGATCTGTCGATATCATGCCCATCGAGGTGATTGAGTTGGGGTAAAGTCCCAATAACAAAATCACGGTAGTTTTCATAATCAGTACAAGGATTCCCCGTTAAATACAAGTTAGATAGGTTATAGTTACCTGTAAGACTTTCGACGCTTACGATTTCACCAATAAAGTTGAGAGTGAGATCTAATTTTTCTAATGATTCACATCTCTCCAAGTTTTCAATGACTTCTATATTGTTAAGAGCCAAGTTCAAGTAAACGAGATGTTTCAACTTATTAAAATTTTCAATCTTAGCGATGAGATTACTTTGCATTAAAAGAATTTTGAGTTTAGGGCACCAATCCTGTATGTACTCGATTTTCTCAATGTTTTCCTGGTGCAGCGCAATCTCTTCCAACGGAGCCAGTAAGCAATCATGATGTTCAGCTTTTTTACGCACCATATCTACAGTGATTCGGACCATTATTTTTGTTATCTTCCTTTAAACTAAAGACGAATGAAATTGGCTTCGCTTGTTAAATAAGACAGATTTCAACTAGTCATGACTACCGTTGCCAAGTAACAATTAACGCACACAATTTGCATCCTGTTGGATACAGATAAAATAAGTTTAGTACCTATAAAACCAACTGAAACTCTATGATTTTCTTGAAACATTCGCTTAGTTGGTTAGAAGCTTAACTCAAGAATTTGGTGTCTGTAGTCAAGAATTTGGTCCATGAGTTCTTGCTTGCTTTCTCGATTTGATTTGTCCATTTATAATCAGGTGGGTATTGAACTTTTTTATGTATTTTCAGCTTGATTTTACTTAGAGTTAGGATATCCCTAACCAAACGCAAGGTATTGTAGAGCAAAAGAAAACTTACGAGATGTGGCAATGATAGAATCTCCAACATTTCGAGCGGTTAGTTATCTTTCAATCTCGGCGTTCGGTATACCGTCATTTAACATTCCATCGGTGGCACCGCGACCGCTCATCTCAAGCGTACTAAATTAATATCGCCGTGATGTAGAGGGTATTAAAATATTTTAAACGACGCCATTTATAATATGACGTTCAGATATCAAGTCGCGAGAGCACAACATATATTATTCCACGAAACTGCCAAAAGACAATGAGTATGAAGGATTACTATCATCAGGAACTCGTTTTATTGTTAATGTTCCAAGTGGGCTCACAGCTCGAAAAAAACGACAATATGGAAAAAACAAGAGATGGCTGGATGAAATAAGGCATGACAGAGGGAAAGACGGTGTTATTAGTGTGCAGGGCTCGGGCAGGGCGCGGCGCCCCGCGGTCTGTGTGTGCTTAGGGGCGCTCCGCGGGGCGCCAGCGCGACGTGCCCACTTATTGAAAGCAGTCAATTCAACATTTTGTTGTTCAAACAAACACAGTGGTCCCAAGTGCCCTTGTCAATTTATTAATTTTAAACGATTATGAAAACAATATCATGTGTGAGGTTAACAGCACACTGGTCTGCCTGAACATAGGATCATGAAGGTAGCCACTAGCCATATATTTTTGGTTTCTATTTATATCGCCAGATGGCATTGATTGAACAAAAGTATGTACTTTCAGACTATAGTATATAAGACAGACTGACTGTGTATCTTTAAGGTTCATTAATATGAATACCTCCCAACAAAATTTAATGATAATAATTACAAGTTCCTAATCTTTGTGTTTTTAATTACAATTTATATGTATTTCGTTGGACATTCTCCTGTGTTATGTGTATGTCCATGTTTGTTAATTTTTTGAAAATTTATATTGTTCTGTGTAGATAGTTTAATTTCCTTCAGTAGCTTAATTATTTACAGTATTTTTATCTTGATTATTTTATGGAAATTCAATACATCACACTCTTTTATTTAACTTTATAGAGATCAACACAGGTAGTCGTTTCGCAAATTAATTTAGGCTACATTTTTGTTGGTCGAGTGGAGCAATATCGTCGGAGTCTGCACGGGACTCGAACACGCAAATGTCAGGACAAGTCAAAACAACCGTCATCACTCCAGCGCCAGCGCGAGGTTTCTCGAAAAAATGAAAAAATACTCGTTATGAGATCGGAGTTCCGCTTATATTGTCGTCTCGTGCTAAATTGCCGTGCTAATGTGATGTGATTTATCTGTTTTAAATGAGACATTTTTGATTCGCGAAAAACTTTTTCATTTATTTTAGTGTGGGAACGTGCCCTATAGTGCTCAGATTTAGGTATTCGTTTTGAATATTTTGTGGAGCTATTTTTTATTTAATTACACTGTTTCCATATATTATACCTACGTGGTTCAGGTAGTCCAGAAATCTGTTGAGTGGGTAATTTATAACGGTTGTTTATTTTCGCAATGGAGCTGGTTTTTAGCTTGTCACAGCTTGTACGTTGAGTGTTGCGTATCAGGTATAGCATCAACATAACAAGTGTGGGTCTGTCGGAGCGGGCAGTCGTCGCGTCTGCGCGGGCGCAGCGCTGGCCACCGGAGCGTGAGCAGCAATCTGGCGGCGGCATCTCAACTCGCGCGCAATCAACGATTCGTTCCGGTGAGAGGGACTGCGCGGAGAGGGCGCGGGCGGCGGGGGTGCTGGCCCGGGCCCATTCTCACGTAAATAATTACCGGCGAGTCTCAAATTACAAGGCGCCGCTACAGCCTGCCGATACATATTCATCACGTGTTCGCGCCGCGCGTGACAGCTTCCTCAGGGCAGCGGCCAGCCAGCTCCGTGATCCACTCTCCTCTAGCTGCACGAATGAAACATGTGATTTTACATCAATCAAAATATTTCGATTTTGAATTTAGCGGGTTAAAAGAAAATATCCCAATTTAATTTTTTAAAATTCACAAGGGTTCCATTCATATTACTGCTTCCGGCTTTTCACCTTACGAGCAATTTTATCTGAACATTAGGTACCTGTAACTTAATATCATCAAAACCTTCGCAACGATAATTTACAGTTAGTTACCATAAGCCGCTTGGCGCTTTATCGAGATATGGATCGTTACGAAATTATTGAGCTTATACAAAGTGGTGATTAAAATTAACCGGATTCTGGAAATTAATTTGAATTCTAATACTTCATAACTTAGTAGTTATCATAAATAACATCATTATCTTAAGCGATGACTACTTAACTGTGGTTTAGCTATAACTAGTGAACGCCAATAAGTTAGTTAATAACGAAGTAGTTGGGAATCCATTTAGGTTCCAATATGACGTTAGATGCTCGGGATCATCAACGTCAATGAATTTCTAATTAGAAATATCGCGCTCGCGCCGGATGCGGCCTAAGCGATAAATTATGCACTTCGAGAGGAGTACTAATTTCGATGCCAACAAATTTTCCACAATCGCGATTTTAATGCGTTTCAAATAATGTCTGTAGGCAACGCTAAATGATAAATTGTCAGAGGTACGCCCCCGAGTCGAGTTTAGTATAAACGAGCGGAGCTCTCGCTCCGTCGGCGAGGGAACGAAGAAGATGGAAGCGTCTGTTACAAAAGGAATGGGTGAGGTGAGAGCGCGATGGTGTTGAGATAATAACAGTGCCGGCACCGCGGCCTGCTCGCCTTTGAGTCGCCCGCTGCCGAATATCACCATTAGCCGCAATTTGAATATTATCCTTGAGCGAAATAGTTTTCAATTTCACAAACGGCCGCCATCGATGAACATGGACCGAACATGCTGGGCTCGTTGGATTTCGATATGGAATGTGACGGTCGCCGGAAGGTCAGGTCAGCGGGCAGGGGCGCAAGGGCTGAATAAAACAAACAAGTTAATTGTAGTTATTCAAATGCGGTGGGGAGGCGGGGACCACAGCGCAGCCGTTGCTTCATGAATAGGCATGCGGCGCGCGCCCGTCGCCCGGCCTTCCTCGCTATGTGCAGCGTCATCGGTCGGAGTCGACGATGTTTTCCTAAAATTAGATTAGGCTTCGATATATTAGGTATGCAAACTTGATGTTCTTTAGGTACTTGCTAGTAGTATGCTATGCCTTCATACTTCATAGGTACGGAGTTGAATTATCACTAACTACTCTACCTTACTGGGAAATTTAGATAACGCTCTCGATATTAAACAAGGTATAAAAGAAAGACTTCATAGCAATGAAGTAATATCTATTTTCCTTCGAATGAAAGGGCAAAAATTTTATACCGTCTAATTTCTCCGTGTGTACTACCTAGTATCAGACTTTATAATTTTCAAAATAAGTACAGTCAACCAATTATAAACTAGTAGGATAATAACAATGAGAAGCTGAAGAAATTGGCTTTCTAGGTGGATGACAAGGTATGCTTGCACGAAAGTGGGTAAGCACATATTTTTTGGAAATGTTACACAGAGATAAAAAAACTTGTGCCTTATAAGACAGCTCTTTGTGAATGTCGTGTAAGGAGCATAACTAAAGATAGTCACTGGATATATTTCCATATTGCTCGTTGGCCCGGAGTGGCAGCGCACTGAGCGCACGGCTGGGCGGAGACCTGTCTGACGCTGCACTCACTATGATAATCCTTACCATTGTTAGCTCACGTCAAGTGGGCAATACTATTGTTTGTTTTCGGTAGTGGATTCTGTTACGTGTAACAACCTCCTTGTACCGAATAAGAACAAAACTAATAGGAATGCTGGTCTTCGAACTTCTGCACCCCAGATAATGTTTATTCATAATGAAAATTATTCTTCATGCTCAATGATATGTTACGTTTGCCGGTTCTGATTCATATTGCGGAATGTTTCTTCGTCCGTCACAAGCAAATGCTTTTCCGAAACAGACGTTGATTTATTTTGTGATTTAAGAAACAAACATTTCGCTGCACTTGTGGTGAGGTTTTGAAATATTGTTTAATTTGAATATTACGATTCAGCTGGAACTATTAGTATTTGATGTGCGTGATCAGTGTCCAGCTGTGAACTGCAAAAGACATGGAATTCTAGTAACTTTAAATCTTGAATTTATTTTAACAAAACATCAACTCCGGTGTAACCCCCCAATCAGAACAGATCAGCAAAACAAACAATAAATCCAGCTTTAGCTCGAACTAATTACGGAGTATGATACGTCACCTTACGCCGCATAATCCGATTCGTTGCAGAGCTCATCCCCTGACAATGGTACAGGCGAAATGTTTATTTACACAAGATATTTAGCCACTTCCCTGGCGGATTAGCGGCGGCCGAGGGGAGCAGGGATAGATAAAGTGAGGCTAATAGCAGGGGCGGAGCGCTCCCCAATAGACGAGCAATCTTTGTGTAATGCACAGATTACGTTGACTGTTTCCTGGACCGATCACTTCACTTCTGTTTTGTGATTGTTTTTCTTTCAGATTAGCTTTTGAAATTTTAAAGTTAGTTATGTATCGATATTATGAATCGATTTCAAATGCGGTTATTTTCTTTGCTGTGGGAAACGAGAGATTCGATTATTTTCTTGTGTTTGGACCATAAACTACCAATTGGTACTATAGAATTCGAGGTCATACGTAAAAAAACCCTTAGAAAAAAACAGCCATGCAAAAATAACAAAGAACCTAAACCAAAACACTTGGAACCTGATTCGTTTTTGTGTCCGGAAATGAAACAGCTTAAAAAGAATTTAAGACGATGCTGTCATTGTGGGCGCACAACACGGCCATAAATAAAACGGTTTGTTTAGCCATTGAATATTCCCTAAACAACATTAGAGGTGAATAGTTAAATTGTCAGTTTGTCACCAGGGTCTGTGCGCGGCAGGAGACCAGCCAGGGTGACTGACCGCGGGGGGGCGAAACATGCCTCGTATACTCATTTGCTCATTTTAAACTTATGTTTTCTTTCAAACTGTCGTCTCGAATTCTTGTTTATCTTGAATGAGATTTTGTTAACAGTATTTAGAAATGTTTAATATGGAGATTTAAAATTGTAGGTTTGGTAATTGCTACACAGTTACCAATCGTAATGTAGCTTCTTAATGCCATATGAAGAGATAATGACACGATCTGCCGGAATCCACTTAGTGTAGATTACTGAAGTTGGTAATCAGTTCCTACATCTATTGATGAACTTCTTTTTCGGCTTTTGCGTTAATAGGCTACGACAACGTTGCATAGCGGAAAGATGACATGTGTTGCGGAAGCGTAGCAGATCCGTAGCGGTAACGTAGCGTACGCGTAGCAGATTTCGTAATGGCTGCACTACAGTATATGTAGTTTAAACACAAGCATCAGCCAAGTAGGTCCCAGTGAGGATTGCTGTTAGTTTTGTTGCTAAATAATAAAGTAAAGCTTACAAACATTATTTTGCAAGTTTAGGTCAAGGGCCTGAGTTTGTTAAAAATGTTACTGCTATTTTAAAATGTAATAATTTCTGACTGTTGCCCTTCCTGTTTGTCGGTTTAAATCCTAGTTCTGCAAGTAACGCGATATGTCTACTATTCTTTTCATGTCTGCGTTGACGTCAATAATCATCAAAAACGTTTGCAACAAAACGGCAGCTGTGCGCGGTAAACTTATCTACATTATTCTATTATTTAATTTGTCGTTACATTGTACACGTCTAGCAAGCGGGTAATGTTTCCGTATTTACGATTTACATGCGGAATCCGGACAGAAGTCAAGTTTGACAGTGTCAACATGTCAGCGTAACAATGGCCGTCACACGTCCCGGCCTGTCAATCGGAGCATGAGAAGCGGGCGGCCCCGGGGACGCGCGCCTCGTGGGACCAACACTACAAAAGAATATTCATATAACAACAAATTCTTTTCCTTGTTTAGCAGATGAGCGAACGGTCCCTCGGTGCAATACGTTCGGAATTCAGAAGAAACGTTTGAAGTAAATGTTAAGCACTCTGCAAATGCCGACAAATTATTTCTCTACTCTGTAACCGAGACTGGTCCCATCACGCAACTTTTAACCTGTATCAGTTGCTCGTACAGGGCCGTAAAGTATCAAAGGATACGCATCGCATTTCTATTGCAACACATCATTTAATTAACGACTTGTGTACACAGTTATGATGTATAGACAGTTATTTTCGCCCTATTTGTAAAGTTCATTGTGTCTGATCACACCCAGTCGGTTTAAGGACAATGCCAAACTGTAAACGAGTGATGTTCGTATAAATCGGGACGGGTCCGCAAACAAAACGGGACGTTTCACCGACGTCACACAATGAGAGATTAATGGCGCTCTTTTTGTTATCGTTCGATGGTCTTTACGCGTTTTGTGGCCTCGTTTCACGGTTTATTTAGCTGTTTAAACACCAATAAGCGTTAAATTACAACGATATGCATACTAAAGTCAAACAAAAACCGTATTTCGAAAATTTAATTGGTGTTTACTTCTGAAAAAAGTTCAGTTATTTTAAAGCTCGGTCATGTCATGGTCGCGAGTGAAAATTCATACCTAATGCTCCACAAAACGTGGCATTCGACTATTATAGACATATATTTTAAAAATTATTAACGTCTTCTAACGTCACGTTGAGCTTTATTGATACTCGTAAAAATGAAGTGTGTCGCGATGTAGGAATCCCCATAAAATTGTGTCTATGTGGTCGCAGCCTGATCTGTTGTGTTGTGCGTTGCGCGAGAGTTGGTTTTTGGCCATTAAACGTGCGTTTTTTGTGTGTCGCGTTAACTGTCGCCTTATCATCGTGTCGAGTTGTCGACGCCTCCAGCCGGCCGCAATCAAAACACCATTCGAGGCGGTCATTAAAAATGATATAAAGTTTAATTTATATCTGTGGCACGTCTACGGATTAACGGTTATTGGTAATGTAATGTCCACATTGAACTCGGTGTGAAAATTGTTTTCTTTGTCAAAATAATATTAATAATATTTTATGGCTTAATATTATATGTGAGCTACTTCTCGCCGTATTTTTAGTACCTAATAAAACTTTTCTTTTTATGTTCAATTGATTTCTTGGTCTCTGTTTCCAAGTAGACCATGTTTATGACACGTTTGTGGAACTTTTTTGAGAACAATGGCGATGTTTGCTGGAGTAAAAAAACGTTTGGAAACAATAATTATCTAGTCTAGATTACTAGGCTTGATCGTTGTCGCCTGCGGCCGAGGTACAGGCGCGACCGCCCGCGCCATCTCGCCCCGCGGGAAGCGTTATTGTTTACGATTGTACACCACTTCTACTACAATGATTTACGAACCGCCTGCACCCATAAAAGCGGGGACACAAGGCACTAAAAGATACAAAAGGTGCTAAAGAAAAAGTAATATATTTTAAGTTGGAGCGAACGAATATAAAAGTTTGGTGAAATATATCAGTTTTAGTGTTGAGCGCGAGTGTTTGTTTATAAGGGCGATTACGCACGCCTTTTGACGCGCATTCTGTTCGGCGATCAATGGCGAACATTCGTCACGACCTTTCTCACGTCTCGTCGTGCTCTCGGAGCTTGCTTGTATATTAACGTTTACGCTTCACATGTGGTTCAACCTTGCACGCTGGCACACTCCAAATTATTTGGTGGATGTTTGACAGGAAGTAAGGCTCACACAGATTAAAATTGAGCGAACCGAATTTATGTTTGCAATGTGTCTACTTGTGTACTTTTTAAGCCACGTAGACTTAAAAATCTACGTTTTCCTAGTGTTTGTTTGACGGTACCTAGGATAAACGCTGTAAAACAAGAACAAAATTATAAGTAACATTTTAATTTCTTGGCAGTAAACTGAAACTTGCACTATGCGCACACGACAGTCATGGTTTTTGCATAATTATAATTCCTAACGTCTGATAACATCGTCCTCGTAAGACTGAGATGACACAGATTTATTCTTAGGTCTACGAATAAATCACCATTGGAAGGATATTTCATAAAAAAAAACTCACAGTTTACGACTACCTTTATCAAATATCCTAGAAGATATTATAGTCATTATAAGCTGTTTTACGGTTATTGACGAGATCGTTAAAGTAGACACTGTGGGCTGACACGTCGTCGTCGCCACGTTATCGCACAACGCGCGCGTCGCTCGCTCGGTCAACGTTTGTTTTTTCAGGGACCTTTCACCGGCTGCGGAGCTTCGGGTGTCAACGCAGACTACCGCCTTACACACAAAAAATCATTTAAACGCATTCGTATGCAATAATCTGTGGGGATTTATTCCGACCGCGGCGGCCACCCACGTGGTGCCCGTATTTCTTCCTGAACGAGCTAACTTCATTATTGTGGCGTGAGATACAATAGTTAAGAGCACGATTTATAAGTCCAACACGTTGACTTCTGTTTATAGCTAGCGGCGGGGCGCGGGCGCAGCGGGGGCGGGGATTACAGCGTCTGCGCACCGATTTATGGCCGCACCTCGATAAAAGCTTAAATACTCTCAAGTGAGAATTATTCAATAGGTTTAGTTGCGAGCGTAGAGAGCCATTGTGGCGGCCAGCGCGGGCGCATTGTCGCTCTCACACGCGCTACGCGGAGCTGAGGCCCGGACACACCATTACCGGATTTACGTCACACCGCCTCTCACTAGCCTTTGCTGGTAAATTTATTGCTTCATGTACTGAATCACGTCAAGCATCCCGTAACTAGATGCCCATTAGAAGACCTCTACGATCATTACTTTACCCAAATAGGGAGAGAGATTACCTACTAAAAATAGTAGACGAGCTATTCACGTGTTGCTCTCTTAATGATCATGAACACGAGTCAAATAATAATTAATATTACTTAACTGCCTGGTAATTCTGGTGTCTACCTAACCACAAATCCGCCAGCAAAAGTACAAAGCTGTATAAACATGACACGTTTTGCATGAAAGTGACGTACGGCAAAAAGCTTCGCAATTTGAAAATCTTGTCTATTTATATTTTTGTGAGTAAATGAGTGAAGTTTAGGATCGGTGTAGTATTGATATCAGTATGTCAGACGTCAAGGGCAGAGGGCGAGTGGTATTTCGGTGCAGGGTAGGGAGCGGAGCGGAAAGTAAGCTGAAACTAATCCGGCGCGCGGGTGGGCGAAACCCTACACCGCGTGCGCGCAGCTTACATTTGTCATTTATAATGCGCGCGATTTGTTGCTCCTCACCTCGCTGCCTCGCTGCCTCGCTCCCCACCAACAGCCCTTTCCCGTTCTCTTATTCTTTTTACCAAGCGATGTGCGTAATATTTTTTATGACATTTTATGGCATCAGTTTGTCGTATTCGTATACAAACATTTATACGCTTTTGTGACTGTCACTGGTGAATCTTCAGTTTATTTTGCGAGGTAACATGAAAATGCTGAATGTATTTTTCATTACATAACATATCATATTGACAGCGGCACTATATCAATGTTATATCACGCTGTGTGTGTAGTTAAGTGCGATATTCTACAGTTATGTGACGGGATACGTGAAAAATCGACGCACAATCTTAGCAATCGTAGCAATTTCATCAAGTCCGGCCATCATCAGTTAATATCTGTCTTATCTATACAAGAAATAATATTGCAGACAAAATGTGTTATCTGTCCAAAAGTCGTTAATCATAATTCTCGTAGCGGTCGTAGGCTCGTAGGCGATAAGCTACGAGTGCTACGACAGAGCTCAGAATTTTGTTTTTTTCGCTTTTATTTGCTAATATTGATGCAGAACCTGCATTGCGTCCGGGTTTTATTGCGTTCAAATTGTGATAACCATCAAGGTGATAACAATCTTAGTTCAATTTAACCTGAAAGGGGCTAAAATAAATATCAAGTATCCCTAATTACTATAAACTACCATAAACCTGAATGGAAAAGTGGATTTACTGCATAGCTACTTACGTATTTAACGTCTAACTGTTTTCACAATGTTACTTTGGATTGCTGTAGGTAATAAAACTGGAAACGATACCTAATAGAATCGGAACACCATTATTTCAACACGCATTCAAAACTAATTTCCAGGCGAGCGGACGTGCGTCGGCTGAACACTTCATTTCACGGTTGATGTGTGACCAATATGTCGTTGATTTGATTGCGTTAACTTTTTGCGCGAAAACTCATAACTTACGGCCGTTTTCTAATGTTGCAACATGGCATCCTGTGTGGCCACAGCCGCGTGTGTGTTCCAAACGCGCTAATATTTGGTTGCTTTCATAGGCTCACTGACGTTTTGACATTCGATTTTCGAATTGAAAAAAAAAGGGCGCCGAGAGTGGTCTTGTACCTCGCCGTTTCGTTTTACGCAATATAACACAATGGTTTGCATTGTGTTTCGCTCCACGCAGCTTATTTTTACACTATTTCCTATTTTTTCAATATCAACTTGTCAATGGTGTTGATTTTGAGAATGAATTATGAGTTCCTCTGTAACAGAGTTGTGTTGTGACGGCTAGGTATAGTAGGATTATTTGTTTTACAAAATACGTAGTAAATATTTTTATAGCATTGCATGGTTTTACAGTCAACATATTACTTCAGTTTTATGCTACCTATACTTAACTTTAGTATGGGCAAACAAAAATTTAATTAACTTGACGCCTGCAGACAAGTACCTACTTGTTTAACGATTGCTGTTTGGTTTGCGTCGTTTCTAACAATGTGCAATCAACTGAATTCGCTAATTTGAAATGCATAAACCCGAGGCAGCAATAAGTTTGTGGGCGAGTTGCGAGCTGCACATTTAAGCATTGGCGAGACATTTTGCGTGTTTGTAAGTGAAATAAACAGAGAGTGTGGGAACTGAGTGGAGGCAGACGCGCTGGGCTCAAGCGCTGTCGAGCCATTCAAGTTAGGTGCACATTGCCATAAAGATGAACACCGCAGACGCCATTCCACCAAATTGAAAAACATCTGAGTGGCTCATAATGCCTCTTAATGCCTCACCGAGAGAGTTATTGCCTCTTAAGTACTCAGTATTTTTCATATTTTCACAAATAACGCGAGTGTTTGGAGCGTGGAGTACTGTATGTACCCACTTCGTACTTACATAGGTACTGTGCGACGGAGTATACTTGTGTGGAGCTGTTTTGTTCCCTATCTCGTGAGGGGTGTCGAAATCTATGAAGCTTTCGGTGCATGCTGTAAAATTTCGGAATATCTTAAAGTAGAGTTTATGTAAGTGCTCTATGTTACTGTGAGTAATGAAATAAAATATTTAAAGTGTGAATAAAGAGCATTGAATAATCTCGGGCTATAAATCTTTAAACGGTGTTATTGAGAGCAAAAGTATATACGATGTAAGAGACAACTTAGCCAGATTGATAAGTGAGCAAGAAATTACTATAATCTGTGAAGATAGTTTAAGACAAAGATTGAGTATACAAGCAGAACTGTGCAGTGCAGTGTTAAGAACTAGTCGTAGTACTCGTAAGCTGCATTCATATATAATTTAGTACCGTCGAAAGCAAACATAAAAAAAAAAAAATTAAGTCCGATTTTGTGCTTCTATGTATTAACTCGTGCAAAAGTTTTAATGAATGAATAAACAAATAAATTAGTCACGTATAATACAAGCGCTGAAGTTACATCATATCGCTGGCAACCCTACAACTAGCTGTACTCAACATCTCCCGCTGACGTCACATGATACGCGATGAGGAAAACGATGCCTCACTCGTCATTCCTCACACGAGGAGAACAAACGTCGGAGTCCTCCTCCTCCCACAGAGCGCTTGCATTATTTAATGTTATGGAGCCCACTCCATCAAATGCTTTCACGTTATGTATGAAGAGTGGCTCGTAAGCAAATAGGGAAGTGGGGAATCTATTGCGGAATCTACTGTGATGTATCTCATAGGGAAAAGACAATTCAATTCGATCAACTGACTATTTTTAGCAGAAAGGCAAATATTACACAAAACAATGATCTGAAGCTTATAAGAATACCATCTTAAAACCTTAGACCTAATTGCGTAACACACTATGCCTTTAGTTTTATGGCAATTTTATAACAAATATTCTCTGCGTTATATATTTTGTCTCGTAGACGCATTTTTAAACTTACTTATTTAATAAAGCAATGGGTTGGTCATGAATGATGTAACCAAGATTTTGTAACAATATTTTGATTTAAAAGAGTGTCCATGGAGTTTCTTGCCTGTTCTTCTCCATAGAGATCTACGCATAGGGAATGGGCAACTACAGTACTTTCTCAAGTTATTATGCCTTGGGACTGGGACTGTAACTTTGTTTTTTTTTTGTATTTTGGACGTCCTAAAGTTCCGTAATGGTCTAATTAAAATAAATGCTTTGAATTTATATTTTTGAATTTCCTATTAAATTCTTCCTGCCTTACGCAAATAGGGTGCTATAACATGAACTTCTGAATACATTAAATAATACGTTTCTTGAGAGAATACGCTTGGAAATATTGCTTTTGTTTTAAATTAGAAATTCTTCGATTCAAGGAAAACTGAAACCACTTATCTAGAACAAAAGGTTTGTAAATTGAGTTTTTCTTTCCAATTTTATTAATTATCCAATTTTATTGTTTTTCTTTTCATTTTTATTATTCATATTGATCTGCCAAAGTGTAGTACATATTTATTTATGAATGTAACTTCAAACAATCCGAAATTTATGCCAATCAGGGTTACAAGATACAACACCGTCCCAAATTATTTGGTTAACCGGAAAAAGTGTCAAAGTGGCAACTCGTTTTCAAATCTTTGACACAAGCTATTCGGTAGCTTAGCTAGGCCGATCCAATACCTACATTTTTGACTTGACTACCGCCGTTATCGCTTATACGAGTAGTATATAACTGTGTGCCCTAAGGCTTCGTATTTGCTAGTATCTAATGTGGAGAACTACATGTTTACTTATACATTCAACATTTAGACATTGCTTGATTTCAAGGAATGGAAAAGTTATAATGGATAAAGACTGACACAGATTTAAGAAGTTACCAAAATCAGTTCAGTCCTTTTCGAAACTCACCTACGAGGTGTAGTACTTAGTTTAAATAGGATTGAACTCTTCGATGTAGTTCTAAGTTGAAATTTTTAATTTAGTGTTTAAATTATTTTATTAAGAAAAAAATAATTCAAGCAGCAAAAGCTAATAATTTGCCATCGACTTACTAAGAGTTATTGAATTCTAATTCTAAGGTTCTAAAATAAGTATTTTACTTGAACTTCGTTTTCACCAAAGTTAGGTAAAAACTCCTATCTAATTACTCATTTAGAAAAAAATGTTCTATAAACAGCAAAATAACGAATTCTGGGAGCAATAAAAATAATGAATTCAAAACGAATTAAAAAAAAAAACAATTGGCAGTGGTTTCGTAGCTAGGTCCACAATGTTTTTTTTTTTATAAAATGTGATATCTAAATTTATAAAATGCTTTTTTTTTAAAGTAGGTACTTAATTAGAAACTCTAATACTGTGCACTATTTATGATTTTTCTTATAACAGTACTTAAGGGATAATGTTTATACTCAGTGATATATGTAGATGTAGATTACACTGAATTACTGTAGATTACCTATATATTAATATCTATTAAATCAATATTTTTTTATTATTTCAATTAATATTTGGATGAAAATATTCAAACTCCGTACAGACTATTTAGGTCATTTTATATTCTAAGGCTAAAAAAAATATGAGTTTCTTTTAACAATGAAAAGTTATTGAAGTCAGTCTTATGTTGAAAAGTAACAAGAAACATGTTAAAAATGTATCGCTTTTCATGTTATGTAATTAAATGTATCGTTCTAAAAAATATACAAATAATTTGCACGCTCTGAAAAGTTTAACGTTAAGTATTGATAAAGTTACGTCTTTGATACGTTGTTGCATGTTATAAATCCTTTTAACTCTTTCTAACGCATGCGCACGCCCACTGTTGTCTATACCTATCTCGCTCTAATCTACTGATCTGTTTTAATGGGCGGCGCGCTCGCGCGGTGACTGCGCGCGCGTTTTCACTTGACACAATTTTCATGAAAATTTATTCGTATACAACGTGGATATATTTTAAAAGTGTCTCAGGGGTAATAAACTTATTGTTTTAGAACCTATAGATTGCCGATACATAAAATGAAAAAGATCAGCTGTGGGACGTTGATAAATTATTTTATTGATAGACAGAGTCAACGACTATAAAAGCTGAAATTTATTTTCTATGATGACACATACACAATGGCGGTGAGCAAATATGGAATTAATATTATTATTTTATTGTTATTGAAAAGCTTAGTGGTCGGGGTGTTCGGGGTGGGGAGGGGAGGGAGGTATCGGTGACAGCGGGTAGCGCGGCCAGTGGTTGCCTGGGGAGGCGGCCCCGCCTGCCCGGCCCGCCCCGCGCGCCGCGCCCGCGCCGCGCTCAGTCCGCGCTCAGCCGCCGTACCGCTTTCGCTTGTGTACCACGACGGACAATTTCAGCTGCTATTTAAATACGCGTTTAACGATCGTCCGACGAGTTAATTGATTCGTAATTGTGCATTAACACAGTTTTAATTCGAAAAGTGTTTTTTGTTTAAAAGTAATTAAAACTAATTTCTAAATTAAAAATGCAAATAATTTCGTAACGGTTAAATTTAAAAAATAAATTTTGTGTAAAATATTTTTCTTTAAAAGAAAATGCATAAACGAAAACAATGTACGGGCCGGTATCGGTGAGATGTTGGGTGAGGATTAGTGTTGGACTGAGGTACTGAGAGTTGTTACATGGATGTGGAGAGCGCGGAGTGTTGGAGGGCCGGAGGGGAGAGGATGGTGGCCGAGGAAGGCAAGACCAGGGCGACGGACTTCTCCATCGCGGCGATCATGGCCCGCAGCGGCGCCGAGCCGCGCAGCCCCGTCGCGCAAACACCGCCACACACCGGTAATATAGGCCTAATTAAACACTTACTTATTGATACTAACCTGAGTGCTACAAATTATAGATTCCTAAAACTAATTAGATTATGTGAAGGACAGTCGTCCTAAATATAAAATGTAGAGCAATCGCGTAGTCGCTGAAATCTGAAAATTTTAAGAATCTTTTAGGACATGATTGAACTGAAAAAAAATGTAATCCCTTAAAGGCAGTGCAGTTTTTAAAGAGGCCTAAGTTTAAGTAACATAAAGAGTGTAGGTGACATTATGGAAAACTTACTTTGTTACAATAAAACGGAACGTTGCTGTTTAATTTTGCTAAATTGCAAAATGCCTTCCCTTTTCTGAGCATTTGCAAAAAGCTTAAAATTGCTAAACAAATGTAGAGTCAGTTTGAAACAAGTATTTACATACTTATAAAGTTTGTGAAACTACCTTTTACTATTAGAGTTATAAGCTATCAAGAGTAAATAATATTTAGGTAATTTTAATGCAATGTTTTTGTTTTTACACGCTAACAAACATTGCTATTTCATTTAATAGCTCTTTTAATTCATTTTCGGATATAACGTGAGACAATACTAAGGACAGTTGATTGTTGAGCCCATAAATAAGTCATTTTGCAAAAATAATTGCCATGTCATGTATACCAAGCAACTGTAACAACTTAGGTATACGTCTATATTAAATTATATGGTTTACCTGATCCGTAATTTCACCCATAAGGAGTATTTGCAGTCATTACTCTGTTATTAGCACTATCGGTACTAACTAGGATCTAGTTTTGAACAAATATTTACAACTGAACATAGCTTTACTTATAACTTTAGTACCTATATTTAGATTTACTGCACTTTAACTAAGTAGTTGTACAAGTTAGTATGAATGATTAGAAAAATGCAAAAAAATAGTTTTTGGTTTGAAAACACTTTTGCAATCTTTAATGTTCGTTACGTTATAAATCGTAATAAAGATCCCCTTCTTTGCAACGTGAAACTAACTAAAATACGAAAACAAAACAAAATACTGTTACAGTTGAAGTTGATTTAGATTTTCGATTTGTTAGGTACTTAATAAAATATAAAACACTGGAAACTATGATGTTGCATTTATTCTAATCGAACATTAACTTGGGATATCCAATTTATTTCAAACGAACCACCAGCTGGATTTGGTTATGAAGACACATTTTCTGCTATGATCCTTAAAAAGTTATGCGGATTGGTTATACCTAAGTAAATTGAATTATAATTATTTACTAAGTAATACAGTAAGCATTTGTTGAATTTGGTACTGCGGTGGTGTTATTTGTCGGTGTTTTTAGCTGTTAGTTGATATTTTTCTAGAAAACAATCTCATTGCATTTCGTTGGGTTCGAGTGTTTGTAACTTGGTATGTATAAGATAGTGGTGATCCAATAAAGAAGTCCTCTTAGAAGCTTCATTAATATTCATGCAATCTTCCAGTTGGTCTAACTGAGCTTTTACAGCTTTTAAAAGTCAATGCATTGATATTTTTAGTTAATTGCGAGTCCAAATCAAACACACGTCTAGAACAATTTTTACAAACGTTACACTAATACCCAGCTATAAATCTGGAGACGTATTAAAGTGTTTAATGCTAATTGGTGTGGTGGGAGCAGGCGCACATGCGCAGGAGTCGTGTTACGGGTCAGTTCGTTATTTCAGATTAATTGTGTGGAACCGAACGCGCCCGACACCGCCCGAAGTGTACCGACACGCAACTTACTACAAATATACACCATTATTATTTTTATTTCGCTTTTATCTACCCATGTGGACACACATAGCCGGTATTTCTTGTTGGCAATCAAGGGTAGGATTAAAACTTGATACAATCAACTTTTAATCATCATCATTAGGTGTATCGATCGTGAAGAATACTTCTGAGGATCCATTCTTCATTTTACACACATATGGTTTCGTACTTTTATGCCTTTAAGGTGGATGCTCCAGGGTAGCCCACGAAATTCAAATTTTCTTCTCTCGATTGAATGAGTATTTCATGAAAAAGTCATTCAATCGAGTTACATGAACTAGGAGGGTTGTATTGGTGATTTTGATGATTATAATTCTGTAACTACATACGTCTTACAGTCGCGAACAATATTTTAATCAACATACAACGTAGCCACTGGCCTGCAAATACCAAAAAACCAAAGAAAATTTGAATTTCGCGAAAGCTTTCAATACAATTGCAGAATCTACTATTGAAAGGTTCTATGCTAAGGGATACTTAACTGCAAAATGTTATTTTGTTTTAGTTATAGTGGTATCAAAGAGCATAACTTTCCAAAACAGGTTCTAAAGATATATAATTGTGTACATGTATTACAAAGCACCTATTATGTGTTTTTTAAATATAACTATAAAAATCTAGGGTTAAATTGTCAGAATATATTTATCTGTTACCTTCCCCTTATCTTCCAAACACTCTGGGAATGTTAATCTGCTTGTAATCTATTGTTTTTCTTCAACTAATAAAATGTTACGTGGAATTATTAAAATTCCTACAATTAATTTATTAATGAATTTAGAACGGAATGAAAATAAAATGACATGCAAGACTGACTTCGTTTTATGGCTTAATCAAGGAACCACCATGATACACCACGGCCATATATGGTACTTTGTAAGATATTAAAACTGTAATTATCATTTTAATCTTATCACTCACCTGTTTTACAAAATTGTTTCATTTCAAAAATAGAAGGGGCACGAAATTTAAATTTTACATAAATATCTAGCTAGACACCATACATTATTCTTTGAACTACCTAAGTAAATATGTCTACATTTGAAGATTATTTGAAATAAAATAACAAACGACAGTCATTCGTTATCTTATTTTGACAGCATGAATGATTTAATCGCACATCAATATCTATTAGGATGTTCAGAAGCGCCTTGGTCACAATGATTAGGTTGAAAAAAAAAACAAAATATGGCGCGCCAAATTATAAGGTGCGGTTAGCGGGCGAATTTAAAAGCTAAAAGATAACGTAACTACTCTCAATTTTGTTTCCTTTTTAAACTCAGATAACGGTGGCCCACCCAGGGTCCCTTATTGCTATTTAATTGCAAAAGCAACGTTTGTGCTAAAAATAAGTAGTAACTCTTACTTTTGTGCCGTGTTATTTTATATTTTATGAGAAACTATAAATGTTTCCCTTACTTTTTGTTAGTTCCATTACCTACTTTTTTTTACTGTTACATTCAATTTTGCACAGACATGCTAGCAATTTTAAAGAAGGCATTCTGTAATAAGAATTATGTTTTGAAATAATGATGTTATTATCTAAATCAATCAAATGTAAAACCCTTTTAACTCTAGTCTGTCCAGTTTGAATAAAATAAGAAAGATACTCAGTGAGTCAAAAGTGTTAAAAGTGATATTCGTTTTTCGATTCGTACATTCGATCGCTAATTCTAGAAGGCATTTTATTACTACCAATTACTAGGCATTGGACTGGCACCGATGATATCATGGTAAGATATCACATATTTGTGAATTACCTAGACCAGGTATAAAAACGGTATCCTCTTGTTAATTTACTTGCGACGAAAAATAATTGTCGGTGGAGCTGTTTAGCTAGTCGCCATTTTGTAACTAAAGCCAATACTTAGCTGTACCTGGCTAACACCTCGTTTCATTAAGTTTAATGTTACAGTTAGTTAACAAAGTTAAATTCGCGGCTTAGGTTTACAGTCCCGGGTTATTAAAGTTATAAGCCTCTGAAGTTTTTACCGCGGCGGTGCTGTACCTAGGTACAATTGGCAACAAAGTTCTCTTAGTTCAACACTTCAGTTCTATTAGTATTAATAATTGAGCAAAATAATTATTAAAAAATCTTGTTTTACATTTTAAGAGTACCTATTACGAGTAACTCTACGATATAACATGACCCTGACATTTTGGATCCATAAAGATGATATGAAACCTAACTATAATTAAGTATGTAAGTATTTGTGTTCTTTAGGGGAAACTGGGGAGCTCGTGGCTAAATAATAACAGCCGCTCGGGTTGATCTTTAGGTTAAGCCGTGTTTGCCTAGGTTGTTCCGTGGATGGGTGACTACACCTTACATACCGAGATTCCTCCTTACTTTGAGTTTCTTTGAAAAATAAAGTAATACTTATCCATCATAAACGATGTGTGCCAGTCTTCTAATACCGGTTGTAGCATCGCTGCCCGGGGGATTTTAACTCTTGCCTGTTAGAAACCGTAGCTTTCTGTGCTCGTAATTAATTTCATATGAGCATGTTTTCAAGAAGAAGGGTGTGTCTTAATAGAATAGTAATGGTAATAGTGCATTTTGATACAAGTGGAGAAAGTTTGTTATTGTATTCGAGGCGGAATTAGCACTCGAGCTGCTGGCGAGGGTTGTTATTGAGCCGAGAACTGCAATAACAAATGTCCACGTGTATCAAACGACGTTTTTCAATACACTTTTGAAGAAATAAAATAAAATACGACAAATATTTTTGTTATGAATTATAACTATGATTTAAATTTTCTTTTTTTTCCGAGCTTTGTTTTTGCCAGGTTGAAGGAGAAGCAAAGATATAAAGCCTCTAAACAGCCTTATATGAAAAATTGAAAATTCAAATATTTTTGAGTTTAGAACACAAATAAATGTTAATTTGTTCATAAACGTTTATTTTATTTTAATAATCATGGTTTTTGATGATATTCTATTTATAAACATTATATAAATATTCAAAAAATATGAACGCCGTAAAGACGCTTAACTCTTGCCGAGATTAAAAAAAAACAATCACCGCCGACTCTATGCATTGAACCAATTTGGACTAAGTATAGGTATAGTTCTCTGTGGCAATTTTCATTCCCGCACACGTGTTGGAAAATGAGTAAAAACGCACGCGTGTGAAATACATTGCATGTAGAACCTAATCGTAGTGCGAAAAGAACCAGTTTTCGAGGAAGTGTATTGAAACACTCTTACAGCGAAAGCTGGCTAACAAGTTTTGGGTACGGCCCATCTGGTAACTTAATTGGGGTTCATCATTATAAGCTTTTATTCAACTTGCCTTGTTAGTTAGTATTGTGGGTCAAATCTTGCAACTGAATTTCAGACCAGATTGAGCTGAAATTTTGAACACACCTTTGGTTCAGGTGATAATTCATTTTTAAAATAATAATACCTAACCTAAATAGAGTTTGATTTTTAGGAAAAGATTTCATAAAAGCTTGTCGCGTTTAGTTTTTCTTTTACCATTCGCGCGAAAAGCTTTTATGAAATCTTTTCGTTTTCGTTTTCTTTTACTAAAAGGTTTACTTTCTTCCTTTCAGTGCAGTTTTATAAAAGTTTATTATTAAAAAGGTTTTTTTCCTATAAGCTATTTGGTTTACATTTTAACATGCAAATTACATTGTAAAATGTAAACCAAATAGCTTGGTCGACCGTTAGGTATCCATGTTTTCAACTAGAGAATAGCTAATATTATTGAAACTGAATCGCAGAATAATTTGAAATCGAGATGTTTATTTACTTATGTATAGGTAGATAATATGGGGAAATGATAAAACTTAGGTAAAGTAAAGAATTGGAAAATGGCATATAAAAATTTGAGTAAAAAAGTACTGCTTATTTCTTGAGAAACCTGCAGACCTCCAAGACAAAGTAACGGAAAGGTTTATTATTGTCATGATTATACAAACAATCAGCTGTAACCGTATCTTCTCCGCAGGCTCGGTATCCCGGCAGAGTTCCCCGGCCTCGCTCAGCTCCCCAGCGTCGAGCTGCCGGTCCCCGCTGCCGGACGAAGATGTGGAGGTGGACGTGGAACAATGCTCGGACGGCGAGCGGGACGCGTCCGACCACGCCGTGCCTTCCCCTGCCCCTTCCTCTGGTCAGTATCATCACAAGGCTAGTGTTACCTTGGCTTGTGTCCGGGGATAGTTCACCGCCATCGCTCAGCTCCCCAGTGTCAACAATAGGGTATATGCATGTTTTTTTTTATCATTCTAAACAAAGCGTATTATCATCAGAAATAGCAAGGTGAAATTATTTTTTTAATATCTATAAAAAATACTAAGTTATAAGCATTTGTAACTGCTGAGATCCGATACAGAGAATGACGTCATTCGCTGCATCGACGTACAAAATCCATACTAAATTCCGTTTATCTAGAAACAAAAGTTTAAATGGCTATAACTTTTGTGTTGTTTGGCCGATGTATGTCTTGTTTTCGCTTTTTGTCATTATTTTTATAGTACTTTAATATTCCGTATCGAAATAAAAAAAAAGAAAATTAATGCATATTCCCTATTCCCAGACGGCGAGCGAGCTTCTTCCGACCAAGCCTTTCAATATTGAGAGGAATATGCCATAGTTGTAGAATTTGGGGTCAATATACGACTGAAATCGTAGTTAGATATTAGCTGATACAAGATACAGCGAGGGTTTACTAATAAATTAAGTAATTTATAACCAATTAAAAAAGAGGCACAGAAAAAGAAATAAGTGAATTTTAAAAATATTGATTCACATACTTACAAATTAAATGAAGAACAAAACCTAATATATAGACGGAACGGAACATTAGATAGAGTCTTTTTTCAGACAGGGTTATCTGCGGGCTGCCCTTAGAGGTAATAGATATATTTTATTAACGACCTTACATGCTAATAAGCGGCATCTTCTCCACCAGTGGACCAGTCCATTCAAAATATAATTTCCCACTTTTAAAGACCTATTTCCTAGAACAATTTATACATAAACGTGAAATCTCATCGCAATTTACTGCTTTACTGCTGCATCTTGCGGCCGCCGCCATTACTGTACAACAAAAAGTAATTGAAGTTGTTATAAGACAAGTGTTATTAACATTATAAACAAACTTTCTCAGCCCGACACAATTCGGTTCTCACACTGCCATCTTGATTTAATGCGTGTAGAAAACTATAATGTGGTCACTGAAGTGGCTAGGTAACAAGGTCTGACTTGTAAATATGCACTTAATCATTTTATTGTATGTAATTGTGGTTTATTATACCACGTTTTGGTAGTCGTGTAACAATACTGTCAATTAAAATTTGTTTAGGCTCACCCATCGCCTAAACGCTACCATCGCCGCGGTGTGCGCGAATATCGGCGGAACATTATATTATCTGTGCTAGTGATGACACTTCGTGCGAGAATATCTGTAAATATTATCTGTGACAGCCGGTGACTTGCTAACCGCGCGAGCGGTCCATGTATAATTTTTGTCTTAGGAAATATAAAAGTAATTTCGAAAATAACAGTCCTTTCATTAAAGAAACCAAATACCTACCTCAAGAAGGACAAGTCTTTGTGTCGTAATAGACAACATTTGTGTTGAGAATTGTTCTTAATTAAAAAAAAGAAATGCCTGACTATGTAGGAAGGTATCTAATTAATTTTACTAACATGAACTTGTCATTTAATTGAACTCACTTTTTAGTGCTGAAGAATTAGATATAAATTATTTACTTCGCCTTTGGCTGACAACATTTTTATCGCAAGGGCTTTCGTTCATCAATTTAAACTCAGCGAAAAAGTCACGAAAAACGAAGCAAAATTTTCAATATTTTTTTCAAAGAAAGCGTTAAACTCCAATGCCTGATTTTGTTTGATATTTGTTTATATTTAGACTTACTATGCAGATTACTACTACTATTCAGATTATTTTCAGTGTAGAACATGTCTGACGGTTATCAAACATTTAGCATAGCCATCAGGTATATAGCTTTTTCATGGGCACTATTAATACTGCAAGTATAATTATGTACAGTTAACTACAACTTGTATGTTTTACAAACGTGGGTCAATGAGTGTTGTCAAATACTTAACTTCTCAACACACTTACATTGTTTAAGAATTGTTGCAACTGTTTGTTTACTTTCTCCTTGTGTGTTCTTGAAGTTTTTATCACAACATAAATACAACACAACACACAAACACACAATTCCTAACTTGATGCCTAAATAAAACCGCTCTTTTGGATAATCAACGTTTAACTCAGTGAAAGATTTGAAATTATAATACGGAAATTTATTTATGCATTGATTTAAGAATCGTTTAGTGAAAACCAGCATTATTATCATTATCATCGGCCTATTAATGTTCCCACTGCTGGGACACAGGTCTCCTCTCTATGAGAAGGAATGGGCTGTAATCCACAAAGCGGGTCCAGTGTGGATTGGTAGATATCACATGTCTTCGAATGCCGGTTTCTTCACGATGTTTTCCTTCACCGTTTTGAGAGCAGTGGTGATGAAATAAATTACACAAAGTAATTCGCCTGTCAGGGTTCGAACTCACGACTTACTGTTCGTAAGTCGGGACCGCCACCACTGGGTCACCGCTGCTCGAAAACGGGCATTAGTGCAATATAATCAATATCATAGTACCTAGTAAAAACGAAACTTTAACAGATGCCATAGAGTATCTGTCTCCTTTATTTTGAATAAAAATTTGTTGTATAGTTAAAAAAAGAACTTTTCCATGTATCATTGGTATTAATCAGTGGCCAATAACCATCTAGTGCCTCAACACAAACTATGGCTCACCACCTATCCTGCTCTATGCGTAATTTCACCTGCACTTTGAGTGACCTGTCCGAATCTACCACCAACGCAGTCCAGGTGGCAGAGTTCTGATCGAAGTTAATTTCACTCTAATAAAATGATCGATCCGACAAATAAAGATTACTATCTTACCTTATCGGTTAATCCTGCAGTTTCTGCTTTTTTTTCGCGAATTTTAAACCTTAGATGGTAAGTCGTCCCAGTTCTTCTTTGGTCTTTTAATATGCCGAGGTCCTAAAATAGAAGATTAGAACCATATAAAACTCAACATATCCTATTTGTCGCTGACTATGGTATGTTAATGTTTTTAGTCATATCAATGTAAACTAACACTTAACTTAAGGTCACGTTGTTGATATATTTTTACAACATGCATTTTTTTTTCCTTCTATGACAGTGACGTTAAGGTGAGTAGTAATAAGTATGACATCCATATTCATTGAACAATCTTATGGGTTCTGTTACAACGGTCGTGGAAATTATACTTGAAGTGTAAATGGTATGTTTATAGAGTAGGTAATCTACCAATGTGGATTAAAACTTCGCATTTCTGTCGTGTTTTTCAATACAATGATGACGACAAAAAACAGTAGTTTGCAGTTTGCGAAAGTACGAAATTGAATCATTAGTCAAACTCAAACTCAAAGCATTTATTTCAATTAGACCATTACGGCACTTTTTAATGTAAAAAATAAAAAAAAAAACAAAGCTACAGTCCCAGACACAAAACATAATAACTTGAGAAAGTACTGTAGCTGCCCATTCCCTAGCGTAGATCTCTATGGAGATTGGTTTTTAACCAAAGGCAGACTTTGACTTTGTTTGCAACCTATCTCTACTACTATAGCTCTTTACCTTACATGACACCAATGACACCAAAATAGTGTTTTATCTGCATTAAAAATGAAGACTAGGTAAATGTCGTAATATTAAACGGTACGCGGGGAGCACACTGGCTGGAATAATAAGGTGATAAGCAGAATAAGTTGAAGAGTAGAACTACTTGTGGTGCTAGTTATAACATTTTCCCATTTATAAGCGGCTTATGTTTAACTAACTACCAGGTCTAGTAAAATGTAACGGCAAAAAATCACTTTAGATTGCCAAAAATAGTAAATGATCCCCAAAATTAAATCCCCATTTTAGCGTGAAATTAGAACCAAAAATTGTACAACTTGTGATCCTACTTAAAGCAACCAACTCCAAATTATGATTGTTTTATCCAAAAATAGTTAACGACCACCAAAAATTTAACAGAATTTTAAAATAAAATTACATTTAAATATGCGACGTATTTGTAAAAAATGAAGTTCAAAACACTTTATAGTCGCCTAAAATGCGTAGTCGAAGGCTTAGTCGACGGAGCCGCGGGGCTCCTATTTCTGTCTACGTCGGGGTGCTTTTGCGTCCTAAGTTCTGCTGGTAATATTGCCATCCACTATATTTATAGTTCTCTGGGGGTATGAAGAACAAGGTGTATAGCTCTTCATCCCTCATAGAAAAGGGAGGAACCTCCGACCAGACGGGTGTTATGTCTGGTGGGCCACTGCCCGACCGTTGTTGTCGGGTTTTCTTGTATAGTCTTAAGTCGCGGATAACTCTGCTTGCGCGATGTAGGAATTCTGACGTGTTTAGCAGTTAGTTCATCATCTGTGTCATAGATGGCTCTTTAGTACTTTTTGTAGTACTTGTTGTTGTCAATTAATTTTAAAGCTAAGCATATTTATAGTGGAAACCATCAACCACCTCATTAAAATTTGGTGATCAATTTACTAAATTCGGTGATCAATTTACTGAATTTGGCTTCATTAGTACAATTTAAAGTTGTAATTTTCGGTTTTCATTTTTGGCTAAAGTTTAATTTTTTTGCTGATTCATTGATATTTTAGGTAATAGATGTTATTGGTCACAAAGTTATTTTTGGTGGTCAATTATATTTATCCCCTTTATAAACAGAACTAGGCGAGCGGGATACGCCGTCACCAGCGCGGCCGCTACCGCCTGCTACCTCCTGCAACTGTGAGGAGTTGCTCTCCGTAGACTGCCAGCTGGAGACCAAGGAGCTATGGGACAAGTTCCACGACCTCGGTACCGAGATGATCATCACTAAAAGTGGCAGGTAGGCTCAGTAGGCTATACAATATATCAATATATATATATATATATTGTAAACCTATAAAGGGTGACTGGTATTATTATTGACCGATTCAAGGGGTTTGTCTCCACCGATCACAGTATCGGATATACCTATATCGGATAGCCACGGATCACGGCGAGTTGTATCCACTGATACCGTTATCCGTTTCCCTCGAGTGGGACCAACTCGGAAACCGTTGATAAAAAATTTAACCTAACTTTTCGTGACCATTTTTCACAATCATGTATCACTAATTACCAGTACCTCTAAATAGTTTTACTTATGTAATGGGTCCTCGGCGCATGAAATTTCTTTTAGCAGTGAAGGAGTACTTCTGAAAGGAAACTCCCATCATAACAAAAGTGACAATCTGTCAAGAAATTTTAAAATCGTTAGGTACCCGTGTTACTTTAGATCAAAGTTGGAAAATTGTTTCTGAATGTTTTAATGTTTATCTTCTCTTTTTATAGGAATGACACTGATTCTTGTTGCTCATTTTAATTATCATGTTATAACTCTCTTTTATGGAGATTGACCTGTTTTATTGAAATAACAAGTGTGAGGATTTAATGAGCTGAGGCAATTTCGAACAGCTTTGACTTTATAGATTTTAATATCTGGTTCGTCATCTAATCTTTTGATATTGTATTAAAATGTAGTTAAGAATCGTTCGTTTTTAAATCATCTGAACTCTCGAAGCTTAAGAAAAATATCTAATTAATTAAGTAATTGCTACACTCATCAACATAATGTAATCTTTCACTCCTTTGAGATCGGAGTAAAAACAAATTAATTCACTCCACAATCGCCCCCAATAAAGGGTACAGCGGAATGGATTCATCAGCTAAAGTGGCCAATTCCGGAATAATTACTTCGCAAACCTGGCCGTCCTTCAACCCTTTAACGAGATAAATTAAAAGTACATTTTTTCCTAACCGTCGGCGTAATGCCGGGCTATAAATTCACAAAGCCCCAAAGACAACAAACAGCGTTGCGTGGGGGAGGGGAAGATGTTTTTATAGTCACGCCGAGAGGTTTATCTAAATAATTGCGTAGTCGGTGGCGGTGAGCGGAAAATTGGCATTGTGTACGGTGCCTGCCGCCCTGCCGCCGTCCCGGGAACACTGTCGCGCTCTGACATACAACCCTCCAGAGGCGCGAGCGCAATATTGACCTGTCAAAAACGTACAAATAAAAAGACGTTTGTTAGGTACTTGAAAAATTCTACCAAGATCTATAAAACATGCTTTGAAAAGACTCGCCTCCAAGAATTTTGTTTATGACCATATTTTTATTCAATAATGGCAATATTTATTACCTGCGAGGCGAAGTTATAGTTAGTGATAAAATATCTCATTTCCATGGTAGGAGCTGTGAACAGGTTCGAACATAAGTGTCGCGCCGAAGTAAGACCTACCTAGTAACTTTGCAAAATGACTGTAGTTTTGTGTCATTAGCTGATACTGGCTTGTAACTCGGCGTTCTGGCGCACTTACGGTAAAATAGCTTGTCGGAACAAGTGTGTGGAATGAGTATAATCCCCGTATTAGCCGCCTGTCATATGTTATCTGCAATGGGGAGTGCCCCCGTATCGCAACAAGTGCAGTTAGTCTAAATCACTGGAGCCGCCAGTATTCCGGAGACCGTTTCAATCTCCGGGGAAGGGATCCTATTGTTACTCTCACTACGAACACTATTGATATACTAGACTGGCTAGTTTTGATACTTGAAGTAATTCGTTCTGATTATAAAAATCGAAAGACCATTAGATATTTGGCACAGAATGACGGAGCAAAATAATAAAATTTGTAACGTGCTTGATATTTTCAATTAAACTTCAAACAACGAGTTAAAAATAGATGATCGAAAATTTCATTTTTTTTCAAACGAAAATTTGAATCCCATCTGCGTCATTTACCGTTTTATTTTTGTTTATAGCTTTTATAATAAAATTGTTTAAAAATAAAAAAGGATCAACAATGGGTAATCTTCAGCGTACGCCTAAACAAGAGATAAATCAAGCCGTCCAATCAAAACGGGATATCGGGGACAAATTTTACAAGGGGAGGGTGGCGGAGCGTGTTTTCAAATTGCTTTACAATGCGTTGTCTATTAATTTCTTTGGGAGATATTCTGATGTCTTTTTGTTACAAATGTCGTGGATAATATTAAATTATATGCACATTAAAAGCCAACAAAGTAAAACCTCCAGAATCTAATTGAAGTGTAATTGATTAATAGCATTGCTATCAAAACAGCTATCGTTTGACTAAAATTGAAATCGAATTCAGTTTTATTAGAATTCTAGTATCTCAATTTCAAGGAACCAAATTCAATCACCATTAAACTTGCTACAATTCATGTATATTTAACGCTATTGAATCTTTTAGGTCTAGAATGTAAAGCAGTAGTAAGAACAGCTCGAGGAGACGAGTGTTAAACTAACAAAGGCAGCCAATAGCAGTAAAATGTGTTACTACGTTCATTTTTATGTCAAACTTAATATGAAAACATAAAGTGGCCCTTATCTCCGGACATCCCGTAATACGCTTTATCTTTTTTTATTGCGATGCACAATCCGTTCCTTTCCACATCGATACGGTCTGCCCGGGACCACCAAATATCGTACTTTATTATCGATTTTTTTTTCTAATTCTACTCTCAGGTTATAAGCTTATAATATTTGGAATGGATATGCGTAATGTTATTGACTTTGAGATACAGATTTTGTATTTCTTTTTCCATTTATTAGAAAACAAACCATGTAAAAATTATTTGTTTCTTATACACATGCTTTTATCAGATTACGGAAGTTTCGCATCAGAGAGGTTTTTATTACGGTACACGCACAGGATATTTTATCGACAGTGCCCTCGCACAACTAAGTAGCGCATCACTAGTGTTGCGTGGCTCACGAGAAACGTCGGCTGCGTCTCGATTTATTTACTTTTTTCATTTTTTCGATTCGTCGTTTTGATTTACAAGCGGCCACTTTACTGCCGAGTGGACTTTGTTAGAGGGAGCTAACTGGAGGACGATTTATGTCCACTGGACCTTTCTGGACAATGACTTGTCCAAAATATTTGAATTTTAGGTCATAACGTGCCCTTTTTATGTCGGACGCTTATCCTTAACCACGTTATTGCAACAACGTTTTGCGGTTGACTTTAAAATTGTACGTCATCGCGCAAATCCATACAATAAACCAGTGTTGAAATTATGTCTGAGCGCTCTACCGCGAAATTTAAAATGTGCAGACAACCTTTCGCTTACAAATAAATCCATAATGATTAGTTCTTTATTGCTTGCTTCACTTGAAATGCTACGAATAATATCCAAGTGCAGCTTCTTGTAACACACATCATTGTATTCCGATGTTTTGTCTTTTAAGTAGCGGAGTCGATCAATGGTGTCGATTCTGTTGTGCACAAACTAAACTTAATTTAGGCTATTGCTATCTTTTACTAAAGGGCAGTGCGAGAAAAGGATGGCTATAGCTATGAACTAAGTTAGAGATGTCAAACTAGTTTATGCCTTGCGCTTCACCGTGTTTTTAGTCGACATGGTTTTACGTGCACCCGTCATATGTATGAAAATATTCGTTCCAACTAAATTTGACAGCTCTAAATTACGTCCGTCTCTTTCTAGTTTCATTAGAGAGAAAAAGATAGCAATAGCCTAAATTAAGTTTAGTATGTGCACAACAGAATCGACACCATTATCTGTCAATTAGTTTAGCGTCAAATGCGCATAATGCTATAAACATCACATAATTATGAGCTCTCATTCATAACTTTTGACTACTTGTGTAATTAAAATGCAACCCAACATTAGTAAGTAGGCACATCGTACTCGTAGTTCATTTAATTATCAGTTGCAGTGCATCTCGCGGACGGCGGTGTGAGGGGCGTCTCCTACGTAAATTATCGGTATCCGCAATTTGACCGATCGCCCGTCGTATTAATGGTTTTTATCGGTTTTTAATGCCTCGACAATTACCCGCCGGTGTGTCGGCGGACGTGATGCCCATGCATTATAAGATGTGCGTGTCTGAACCAGGTAGACTATGTTTTCTACTGATTGAAACTTTATCATGACCTTTCGGCAACGATTATAAGTTGTAGTTTCACTTTTACTAACGGACTCAGGAAACAAAGAAAATGCCTTTCTTTATACGAACAATTTCTTGCAAAAACATGTTTTGCATCAAGAATTAAAATTTACATTCGTTCCTATATTTCTAGCAATTATTTATAAATGGGGCTATTTGCCCCCAGAATTCTAAAATTGGCTATCAAAGTAATACCACTTAGGCGGTACATCGAGCTATCATTAGAAAATAAACACTAACAACTTATAAGGTGCGAGGTTATTTCATTTGAATATTAAAGAGGAAACATAAGCAAGAATATTCGTATTAATGTTAACCTTTAGCACCTGGAAGGCTGGCACTGTTGATCCGCGCCTAGTCCTTTGTGCGGGCTGGGTCCGCTCGGGCAAGCGAGCCCGCTCGACGCTCCAAGGTGTGGACCGTTAAAAAAATACAAAACTTATGGCATTTAACAAACAATATTTAGTGCCGTTTTGACAGTTATTGTAGTCAATGATTACTGTTGATTATGAGAGGTTATAATACAGTTTTTGCCGGCCGAGGGCGGCTCTAACAGGTGCCTCTGTATTGGGAATGAGTATTAAACTTATTCAACTGTATTTTATAGGGTTTAACGGCGAACTGTTTGAGATATTGATCACTTTTAGGGCTGTCTTGTGTTGTTTGTGTGATTGCTGGACGTTTTGTTGCTTTATTAAACATCAGGGATTTTGATATTATTTAATCGTAGGCGTAAGACATGTCTTACTTTTTACCTAATGTCGAACCACCTAATGTCGTAGTTTGAGATAATGTTATGTCTAACTACAGTTTTTAAAACTTAATCTTAACAGAAATTAAAAGCAGCCTTTATTAAAAACAAAGCAGTTATAAGAAATTGTTTTTGTATTTTCAAGTAACTAAATTAAAACATGTTATCAGACCACATTTACAGGATATTAAAATAAAACGAACATTAAAATCACCTGTTTCGTGTAATAAAGCTGTTGATGGGGATAACGTTATATATTAGGGAATCAAATGTATCGGCATCGATAAAGCAAGTGCAAAGTCAATCGCGCGTCGGTTTAGCTCGCTCCGTAATCGGTTTTAATAAATCGGGTAGGGGGTTAAGTGAGGGGTGAAGAGGAAGGCTGGGGGCGGGAGGTACACCGACATGTGCATTAAACTTAATTGAAATTTTCGTGGCTACGTGTTATTTTGCACTAATGCACCTTTCAGTTTGACACGTCTGCGCACTCCCGCGCAACCGCTTAAGAAAAGAGTTCAACGCACGTATTTAAAAATATTTTTTCAATGTCTTGCTTGTTGTTTTTATAATGTTGAATGTCGGGTTATCATCAAATAGTGAGTTAATTAATAACAAATATAAGTCATTTTTATTTAATTATTTTTAGTTTTACAACATTAAAGACTTGTACTAATTAAATAACTTTACTACTGAAGGCAAGAAAGGTTTGCAGTTTGCGGGAAGAATGTAGTCTTCATATTTTTTATAATTATACAACATAGCAATTTAGAATCAGCGAGGTATGTATTGTCAGTTTGCACGTAAACTTGTCGTATTTTCATCAATGTAAGTCGTAGTTAGTAGGTAATTGGTAAAGTGCTGAGGTAGGCGCGTTCGTGTCTCAGCGGCCGGCGCATGCGCAGATCCCGCGATAACTCGATCAAGCCGCGCCGCCTTCGTGTTGCAATAAAACGCAATTATGTTCATCACACGAATTAATTAATACTCAAAGCGAAATTAGTTCGAAGAAATACTTCACATAGGATAATTATAATGTTGGAGTTGTAGTATTGTGTTTAGAATGTGATTGTGGGATTCAATAAGTAGGTACCATCATCAACTGCTAAGCCTTTCCCCAAGTATGTAGGGGTCAACTTCGAGTTTATATATCCGGATACAGCTGAATATATTCTTTATCTACTTTAGAGTGAATATTAAGTTTTAGCTACCTATGTCTTGATTAGATTGGATTGATATAATTTGATATTGTAGCTACTTCATATGCATAGTTATAGACATTGTTGCAGAAACGATAAACCATTAAATCATTTATAAACACTCGAATACACAGGATCATTAGTTAGCGTTTCTTAAAGCGCAACAACAACGCCAACGGATTTAATAAACAAAATAATAAACATAAACAGATCGCAATAAACTTATTGCGATTTCACAATGATTAATGTTGAAAGTATTAGCTACTGGTTGCTGTGACTTCAATGCGAGAAAATGAGATGTGCGCACAATAAGGCTGCGCCCACGCACCCGGTGTGAACTGTCAGCTACCGGCTGATTGTGCAACTGACAGCTCCTGGACGACGCGCGAATACATACCCGTATCACGTATTTATCTTTAAACTTTGCATCGTCAAGAATTCATGATTTATGCCGCAAGAACTTCCTTAAGTATTTCGACAAAAATTTTAAATTTTCATCATTACACCCGCTTTAAAATCGATTTGACCATAAAGTACCAAGGGCCAGTACTTAAAATGAGATCGAGAGAATATGAGGAGGAACATCATTAAGAGGGTGGTCATTTAACGAGCATTAACGCCTAAAACATAATAAGCGACTTTAAATAATTACGAAAAAAGGTGTAAAAAGCGCTTGAATACAGGGAGAGTGATGCGCCCGCGCAGCTCGATGAAAGGCTGACGGCAGACGCCGACGGAGATTGATTACGTAATCATGGACAACGACCGACGATTTCGGGAATCTCATAGAGAGTAATCATCATTCATCTCACGGCTCGTTGACGTTGCATTGAAGATATGTTATTGATGTTTTTGACTGTGCACTCATAATCGAATTTTGAAGTTAATTTTACGCGTCGATTAACGTAGCCAGAGGTTGATAGAGGTGTTTGGAAAGTTGCGTGATTGCACGGAAGCGACCTCGAGACTAGTAGGAGTATAATAACAACATCGAGGTTTAGTTCTTGGCGTGAGTAACAATGAGGTGGTATCTGTCTGTCGTCGCACAATTAGCCCTCCATTGTGAGCGCGGTATTGTACTGCGCGCGTTGGTGCGCGGGCGCGTGTTGGTTTTACTCCTACGCCCATTGTGATCGCTTCAATCGCGCGCATTGCCATTCCACTCACACTGCTCAATGAGATATTATCTCGACTATTATTAGCCGAACTTTCGATGCTTAAATAGATAATGATTTAATATTCTAGCGCTGTAGCGTTTTACACGTCGATTCATTGTGATTGTGATTGATCGCTTTAATTCGCTGATTAATACCGACGTAATGCCAGGAGTCTCTTAGTAAATTAATCAATGAATTATGCTGTAGTGTAGTATGTTATGATGTTACTGTTATAATAATTTGTTTATAGAGTCTAATTGCTTTGAAAATAGAGGTGCCTGCGTTTGAAGTAATTACTGGATAATGATTTTAATTACTGGGGCCGGGCTTGAAAATAAAGGTTGGCTTAATGTGGAATGCTTTGGCAGGCCACCGGCGGAGGTGGGTCACAGGAGTCACACAGCCCGGCACTAGGCGCGCGTGGCCGTGTGAGGCACAATACACGCGTAATGAAGTGGGCCGCGAGGGGGCGGCATTGTGCACCAAACGAGCCATTGTGAGGTGTCCGCGACCGCGACTGCGACCCCCGACCCGCTTCTCGTTACCACACGAACCACTGCCCGTCGCGACCTCACTCCCGCCACTCCGGAACTGACGACGCTCTTTTTTAGTCGCTTACAGTAAAGTGGCCTTGTTATCGCATCAGCATTTGATTATTGACCGAGCTGCCCCATCTATCATTGTATTGATTCGTATCACATACACTTTATAACGGTCAGTGTCAGTTGCCCAAAGTATCATTAGTAAAAGTTAAATACATCAATGCAAGTTAACTGTTTTCTTACGACAGAATTATTGTATGTAAATAGCAATTGAATTGACTGTTGATTGAGAGCAACAGACGCGGGCCTAGCAGCAGTTCTGTGTCATCTGTCGAGTTACTAATTAAGTGAGGTCGTTAGTGTCGAGTCGATCAGCACTCGGCACACGGAAGCGATACCATTCACGCGGCAGTTGCACCGTGAACTTTTTGAATCATAAATGTCGCTTCAGGCTGTAAACTAAAAAACGGGGTAGCGTGTTGTCTCTCTCATACATAGCAAAAAAGTAAAGGATAGATGTCGAATTAGACATCGTCATGTGGTGTCACTTTTTTCAAGTAGAGCGTTAAATTTTCACAGCTACCCCTCGGTGGAATAAATTATTTTTATGTGGATTCGGGGTGGCCGAGCCCGTCGATGTAACAAAAACGTAATCATAGCTCATGTCGCGGAAGTAAGGGTTGGTTCCAACATGTCGGTGTCATTGACTACCTCCCAGATGCTACTTAAGATTTTGAAGGCTTCTTGAGTCACGTATATCGGATAAGTGTCGGTAAATCATAAACGAATAACTTGCTTTAGGTACAATTGATGCCATCAAGCAATTTATCCTATTCCACAACGTGCGATTGCAAGCGAAATTTAGATTTATGATTGTAATATACTTGTGAAATCGAAAATTTTGTTCCTTAAATTCAAAGCGTTAAACTGAAAAAAGAAACATTTTCACTTTGCTATGGTCTGAAGGAACGAAATGAAATAACAATAGAATAATGAGTTAGTCGCGCAGTATGGCGTAAGTTTTCGTACAAACGACGTCTAATGCGTCCAAATTGTATCCGTACGTGTCGCCGGCGCCGCCCAGCGATGAAGTTATTATTTTCCATTTCCGCGGCGGTGTTAAGTCGATAACTCGAAAATGACTGCCATTTGTATGAACAAGCCACAATCTGACGGCACGTGCTCATTACCGAATCATGGAACTGGAAGTTACATTTGTGACGCCGATGTTTGACTTGTAATTTGGAACACGTCACGGTAGTATAGACATGCTCTCGGATACTATAATTTGGGTAGTTGAAACAATCGAGTGAGTTTTGGGGCAGTCTTTGTTTTTGGTAATGCTTTTGGACGAAGAGTCTTCACAAAACACAATCTTAGAGGCCGATGAGTGAGCAATTTGTGATATGCCGAACAGAAAAGGCTCCTTTAAATACGAAATTGTAAGACAAGATCCCAATAAGGAACTACTCCTACTCAATTTTAACTGCTTTAAAACCACATCTCTTTAGTCACTCTTTCCTTGTCTAGTCTAGGTACTGATTCTTCACTCCAGATATAGAGAGATGATGATAGTATATTCTCAAGCGCTAGACTTCGATTTAATGACATTATTGGTCGCTGAAGCCCTTGAGTTGATCACGGAATCAGGGGTGCATACAATGTCGAATGTGTGACGTCACGCGAGCCGCTCGTCAGCTTTGTCGCCACCATGTATAAGGCTCGTGTACAACGACTCACTCGATTCAGGGGCTGACAGCCTGCGCTCTTGTGTTCCTGCCTGAAAATTATAACCGCTTTATTATTTTGACGTTGATATATTCGAAATAAAAATTGGAGTTCATTCTTGGGTCTTGGTGAAAGTGTCAGGGTTCGCGCCTATATTTGCTGGGTTTCGGAATATATTATACATGACAAAAAGCCTGGATAGATTTTTTAAAATTATGTTGTAAATCGAGGATTGTATGATTAAAAACTTTTAGTTTCCTCCAACATTTTTTTGTGTTAAGTATTCAGTCAGTAGTTCGCGACATGTGTTGGTGCTTAAATATCGTCACTTGTATGAGACCTTAACTGTCATTGACATCTGACAGTTTGCATCAGTTTGTTATCTTTAATGAGGTAATATTCTTGAATAAAAAGTGTTCGTGACTTTATAGTATGAGAATCGACCGCACTTTCACAACTTATTAGTAAAGTATTTAATCTAATTGCCACCAGGCTTGTTAATTTAATAAATAAATACCTAAAATACTTTTAAACCGGTTGGACGACTGCTTGAAAAACACCCGCTCTTCATCAGACTGGGAATATTTGCCTTTTTCTATCGCATTCTAATCGTAAAAGAATGTGCGCTATTTACGTGCCAATAAATATTTTTATCATAAACAAGTCGATACTAACTTACAGTTCAAAGTGTTCTATAAGTTATGTGCTTGTTTTATATTCGCCGCTAGTGTATTTATCATCAGACGAGTTATTTCCTGAGTAGTTGCAAAAAGTTACAAAATGTTTAGATGCAAGTAGCTGTACGAGTGTACGTGTGTTGTGTTGTAGTAGCATGATAGATACGAGTATAAACATATGACGTGAAAGTTCACGTAGTCGACCCCTGTTTTCCCGAGGAGCACGGAAATATGTGTGTCGGCGAGTGAAAGCGGGACGCAGCAGGCACAGCCGCGGCGGTTTCGTACATCGCCACCCGTCCGCGCCCGTAAGCTCGTAATTTGCCTTTCTATTAGAGCGAGGGCGTGAAAAAAGGAAAGCGTTTACGGCGTGTTTAATGGGAGCGAGAGGGAAGAAATATGACCGCCCGTCGGGAGAAGGGAAAATTTTGGTTTTCAGAGAGTTTTTGCGGAGATGTGCATCGGCTCGCAGAGTGCGAGGGGGACGGCGATGTTTGCCGAGCCGCTCCCCCGAATAATTAGCGGAAGTCGTGGCTTAGTTTACCCCCGAGCGGGAGGGCTGCGGGAAGGGAGTTCCTCTATTTGTCGTTTAAGAGTTAATCGTACGAGCAATTCGTCACCCTCGGGAGAGTGCGCTGATATTATATCTTTATTATGAGTCCGTTGTACGGAACTCGTTGTCCGCCCCGGGCCATTAACCAAATCGTGATTATTGATAACTTTGTTTGCGAGAGTTCCTCACTCCGAGGGTTGAAGTTAATTTGTTATTATGGGATTAGTTCACTTGTTACGTCTATCTGAAACTGGGCAAACTTGGTTCAACATAATCAAGTTATTAGGTACTTAAACTAACTTTCGAAGTTCTTTGTAAAAAGCTTCTCATTTATATTCCATTGTAGATAGTTCGCCATGAGGCAATGCCGCTGTGGCCGCGCACTCATGGCACTCATCAATTTGTTTATTTTCAAAAGGTCCTCTGCCGAAGGTGGGTAACGTATCATTAGCGGAGGGGAAGTGACAAATACGTAGTAAACACAGCTCGTGTGCCGACTGTCAATTAGCTGTAATAGCAGACTCCGCCGCGAGCCGCGACATCTGCTCAACGAACAACTTTTATATTTGTTACCCTTTTTACGACACAAAATTACACAATGCGACGGAGACCACAGTTGTGTTTTGGAAGCATTCGCCTAGAAAGTCAATTGAAGACGAGGCAGCACTATAAACATACGCTGCGTCCTCATTAACTGCACTGCGAGTAATATACCTTGGGAATATACAATGTGGGCAAAACGATGAACGAAAGAATGCAAATAACCACCTGCAAGTCTGCTTTGCTTTGTATTCATAACTACTGGTGGAATTTATTTGCTGGCAATTCTTGACAATATTGATTTAAGAGTACTGGCGTTAATAGTCTCCTTAATTAAAACAGCAAAGCGAATAAAGTGAAATGGCGTGGCGATCCAGATTGCAGTTCCACTTCCAAGAGATCTTGAAATTGGCCGGGTTTTATTAGAAACTAGTGGAGTACTATATTGAGGTATGTTGGGGGCCAATCAGCGGCAAATGAGCGATGGCGGTAATTAAAACGGATCGCCTTACCGAATCAATAAACTCACGATAAGCCAATTAATTGCACATGCGGGCCATACATTCCCCGAGGTGAAACTGAGGCCGATTAAATCGGACGTTATGAATATGTGTACTTGCCTAGGTGAAATTGCTAAAGGGAGCATGCCTACTTGTAGCTGTAGCTGCTACGACTATCATTGAGCAATTCATTTCCGTAGCAGTGATTGCGTAGCAGGAAGCTACGAGCTTGTCTACGTATTGATTTATCTTCAAATTAGTCAACTTCACTGACGGACATGCGGCATGCCTCCTAATAACCGCTACGGTAAACCGCCATGTTGCTATTTCATTACTAACTTGTAACCAATTGTTGATCGAATCAGTACGATTAATTAAATTAGTCAAACCAAAAGCAAGCATTCCTTACAACACTTTTACAAGAAATTTATGATCAGTGTTTATTTCTGAATAAATATTAATCCATTATAACATACCACCACGTGTGTGGTAGGCTCCAGTGAATAATATCGGCCATTTACAACATAGTTGATAGTGGTCGCGACGGGGGAGTTTCTACGAAGGGACTTCCGCGTAAGGTGCACCATTAATATAACAACAACGTATTGTACCACTACGTCCAAAGATTGTGTCAATGAGCACTCACAATACGTTTTTTCGCAATAGACACAATTTTATGGTTTTAGGGTTCCTTAAAAAACAACGAATTTGGTCTTGTGTCTTATTTTAGGGAAATCTTTAATCAAAACTGTAAAACTCCAGAATGTAGTGTTAAAAGTCAAATGAATTACGATAGGTGCAGTTTTGTTTTTTCTTATTGGGGAATTTTATAGACTGGTGCGAGAAAATAATATAAATGACCGTCTTAAAATTATTACTGTTTAAAACTCGTAGATTTATTTACTTTAAATGTCACTTCCAATATCATTTATAATAAATATCCAATTGTCATGTACTGTAGAGTAGAGTTACGGAACCCGTCAGCACCGTGACGTCACCGCGAGGTATTCGCGTGGTGCCGGCGTGTGGGTGGCATCGGTCACAATGGTGTTTGGCTTGGCATTCGTCACGGGGCGGCCGGCAGCATGATTGATGACTCCTCGCCGAGGCCCAGCTCTCCACGCAACCCCCACTTGCTCATCATTATGCACCTTTTTGCTATACTTTAAAATATTACTAGTCAACACACATTATACTCATACTGTTACAAGTAGTAGGTCTACGCAATAAGACTTAAAATCGCATGTATTTAATTTCACACCTTAAAGCAATTTTACAATCATATAGATAGGTTTATTACCAATAAAAACGCACACATATTCAATAAATTAAACGCGGTGTGTAGTATCATGTTTTTGTTTGTTGGTGTACGGAACCCTAAACGGCACGGTATGGATTACTATGCTATGATGCGTGTGGAACATGATTTATTGGTTGTTGCGGAACCTCGCGCGAGTTGGTGGCTCTCACTATGTGATTTTGATAATTAAGACCACTTTAATTAAGTGTTTTTTTTTATTTGCAAACAGAAATGTTAGTAGATGTACTATGCGTATTGTATTCTTGTTACGTTTAAAAAGTGCATTTAAATCTACTTAGCACATCGTAGGCACGGGTGATTTTGTATAAATGCGTGAAATTGTTTGTATGTAGGTAAATCTATATACAAGTAGATAAGTATATTAAACATATGTCGGTAACACAATTCAGAAGTGTCAATTTGACATTCCATTTACCTACATTGTTAATATGGCAACGGATATTGGAATCTTCTTGCATAACAATATAACTACTTATCTTCCTATTGAAATATTAACATAATACATTTTCAATTTACGACCGTCTATGTTTCAATTCATCCCAACAAAAACCTCTATAACACTGTCAAACGACTACTTGGGAAGGTGTCGAGTAAAAATATTATTTACCAAAATGTAGATACAGCCCGAGCGAGCGTCCGGCACGTAAATTATGGATCGTCATAGGTTACTCTGCGATGTAACATAATATGCGGTCCGATGTCGGACGCGATACCACTACGAAATATTCATAATCTCCGGAGGGCTCTGTAAATAAAAATTATTTCATATCGGGACAGGTGTAGCGTCGGGTTACGCAGCGCCGCGCGCCGGTCGCTGGCAGCGGCTCACCGGCGCGGGCGCAGCGCTCATTAACATTCGGACGAATTAGATCGGCATACAGGTGCAAGCTGTCACGTCAATCTGCACCAACATGCCGTGACACTATCGCATTCACAATCACGCCGTTTAGTGCTCAATGACAACGAAACATTTGTAATACTGTTACTTAAAACTTTTCAACTTGTTCATTTCAATATTTAACTTCAACGGTCAGGTCATGGATCAAAAAAATATATGAAGTCGTATACGTCGTCGATTACATCCAACAATGCTAATAGGCTCGGAGCCTATGAATATATTTGTAGTATTTTCGTGCTGTCATGAACTCTGTGACACCGCTGACTTGTAAATACCTATCGTGTGGCGTATAAATAACAATAAGCGTTCGCCTAATTAGCTATAAGAGGCTTGATAAGTTTTTATTGTCTTGCTGTCGCGTGACTTACGACAGTTTGTGCGCAAATCCGGCCGACCTCAACAGCTGTATAACTAGGTGCACGGCGATGCTTTATTGCCGGCTATGCGTAGGTAGATAATATGTCTAGATACATGCTTCCGACTTCGTAAATAAACACAACCAGGATGCGGGATCCCAGGCATTCTTGTACCTGTTGTCGCACACTCGCGTCGCGGCGCGTACCGACCGCACCAACACACGCGCGCGCACTCCCTCGCTCGGAACAGCCCTTGTTGCCAACTCGACTGGAACCTTACATAGGACTAATAAATGTAAGTGTACATAGGTACTCATATCTGAGCATTTGGAGCAGTTGTTTACGCTTACTTTGGTGGTGTTCTACAAAGCGTGGTAATGATGACTCATTAAACCTGCTTAACTCTCGCAGTTATTATTTTATGTTGATAAATTATGGAGGAGCGGCCCGAAGATAAAAGAATTTATAGATGTAATATTCATAATTTGCTTCCGTCAGCGGTATTATGGCGAAATTAACGGCATATTAGTGGGTACATAAAGCAATTAGATGCGTGTTAAGCACAATTTAAAAACTTGTCGGTTTCATCACAAAGTCAAAGGCGCTCGGGGCGGACTGTTAATGGAGATGTCTTTAATCTCGGGGATTACAAGTGCACAACTGACTTGTCACCAAACGATGCTACAGTGTTTTATCGGTGACGGATCAGTGTCCTGAGGAATTCAAATTGATCGTCACTCACAAAATTGTAATCTTAAATTTTGTATTGATACGCGTACGCGAATTTGGATCTTATTTCTGGTGAGATCTGAGATTATTTCAGCTTGGTGTATAGGGTGCAGGTTGAGTCGCTCGCGGCGGTCGACTACACGTCACCCGTTTTGTACTCGTCGCCTGATCCCGCACTTAACTAACCGTTTTGACAAGATTTCAGATGTACCAATCGATAACCGAGTTTGGTTTTTGTGTCATTTTTATCTAGAAGACTTTTTGTATTAGAATAGAACAATAAAATTAGTTTGAATATGTTAATTTTATCAAACGAAGATAGAAGCACGATTGAAACCTTGTAGGTCTATAGTACTAATGTTGTCATTGTATTCAAAGCGAGGTACAGATGGTAATTATTTTAGTTTTTGTAGCAATAAACATATTTTTACGCTACAAAATGTATTGTAGAGCCTTATTTTATTCGGCCGTTAAGTAAGACTCTGAACTATTGAAACGAATTACTAAAACTCGTTTGATGTCAGATTATGTCGTTTTATTTTAGTGTTCCGCTGGATGCTAGTAGGAGCGAGTGGCTTCCTAGTCCGTGAGGCGAGATAATATCGACGTGGCGAGGGTCTGGCCCAAAGGCACCGGCCGCGGCAGTGACAGCGCATCACAATACAGTCGTTTAACACGCTCATCGCATTTGGAACATGTCTTGACAGCTCACATGCATTATAAAATATAAAACGAGATCCGATTCACTTCGGTCGTCCTGAGACGTTCGGTGTCGTGGGTGAGGACTGCTCGAATAAGGTCACTCGTTTACTGATGATGAATGTTTATCCAGACAGCTTGCGAGTGAACTCGTCAGAGGCAACGTGAGCGAGGGTAGTACCCGTATAATAGTAGACGAAGGAGCGGCGGCTGAATCAACAATGAGTGTAGGCTGCGGGCTGCGGTGGCGTGCGCGAGGCGTGTCCGCGCTTCATCGATCGCAGCCTCCGACGCTCCTCGACGACGTCTGCTCCCCAGCACCCTGCCGCCCCCCCGCGTCCCGCGCACCCCGTGCCCGTTAGCGCCCCGACCGACTGCATTTACCACCCGCCTCCCTGTCATACACATACATAGTCCACGAGCTACCTGTCTACCGGCGCTGTCTGCTCCACCGTCAACATCTCGTGTTTTGGCAAGCACCGCACATTTTTACTCATTATTATTTCAATAAACTAAAAGTCCGCAGTAAAGCGCGCTCCCGTTTATTGCGCCGTGTTTATGTACCAATTTGGATGTAAGGTGTTGATTCGACGCTCGTAGCGACCAAGGTGCTCGATTGCTAAAGGTGCAATTAAAGCAGTTTACATCTCTTCGCGAGCGACCTGTAAATGTTATTTTGTGCTCATTAAAACGGAATTACGTTATAAAATTTATGTGCGTACGCTGCAGCCACGTTAACGTGCTTGAGAAATTATCGAAACTTTGTAATGCCTACATTGATGCAAACGTGATTCTCCTTTGTAACTTTGCAAAAACTTTATAACTACTGATTATGAGTTTAATATATGTAAATTCCGTATACATGTAAATTATCTATCCTCATTGATTCGTCATAAACGGTTTAACGATTGATCCTTCAGGTGTTTACGTAAACAACATTACCTGCTTGATATTAGATAGTTCACGTTGACGCCATAATCGCTTTATCTACATATAAGTAACAGCACACAACGAGTAACATTAGTGGTCTAAATTAAATTTGTCGGGTGTCGGTATGGCGCCGGCGGTGGTCATCCATCATCGATAATGGTGCGGTCACACTAACGAGCGTGCCCTCTGTCCGCCACGCCACGGCCACGCCACTCGCTACGCTCACACACTCGGGCACATTAACAGTGATTTGACACCTCGCATCAATCTGTTATACACTACAGCCTCTCCTATAAGTATCACAATGTGAAAGCCTTTACGCCACATAAATCTGCAAACGATCAATTCTCGTTTCACAAGAAAACATAAAGGTTTCGTTTGGAACCGGCGCGCGGCAAGTAAAACATCCCGACACAATTACCAGCTTGTGATATTTATCTGTCTTCATACAAACATCAATAAGGACGTCTCGTTTATTACGAATGTTGTTTTAAAGACGTTAGTTTATTGTGGACGGCCGAGTTATGGTTATTAAGGGTCCGGCGAGCATTAGCGATTGAAAGTAAACATTGCATCGTTTGAATTACATTCGTACGTACCTCGAGGCAACGACATTAAATTGCTCGGTATGTGGTCGCAATTTTTCACCAGTTTCAATTAGCTTAAGCAAGTAAAACCGACCCGTTGAGATATAAGGAGTGTAAGATAAATTCGCGGAGTGGGTCGCGAGTCGCATCGCTAATTACTTCAGCAGCTGACTCCGGCTAAGTGGCGATATCAATCTTAGCGAACACATGTGGGAACATGGCTACACTGCTTGAACAAAATACTCGTTTTATGCATGTAATTGGCGGAAAGAGCTCCGAGACCTCATACAATGCAAGTGATGTCATTAACATAATGTTATTAAGCATACTGCAAGTAAGTTATTATTAAAAATTAAGCGCTTGAAACTATAATTACTTGCGTCAGTATTGATTATAGTTGTCAACGAAGAATTACGATGTTCTTCTTTTTGCGACCATTGGGCTTCTAGTCTATTAACTAAATGCATCAATTTGCGGAACTTAGCCACTGAAACTAGTTAGCAAGCAATCAAAAACATTCGTATTTGCTTAAAAGAACTCGCCTACATTTCTCACCAACCTGATGTCAATCAGGTTTTCAAAACAAGGTAACTCTTTAACAGTTCTCATTATCACTTCATTTCTAATGAGATATTAAATCATAATAACGGCTTAGATTACACACAAACAGTCAAGTTAAATGAGATAAGGCGCTGCTCAAGTAATTATATCGGAGATAGCTTATAGCTGTTTATAGAGTAACAGAATGTGTACACGTGGGTGTAATCTAAAGATATCCGTACCGGTCTCGCGTGGCACCTGCGTTACGCCTTATTGACTTTTATAGACGTCCAACGGTTCATTTAACCCGGACGAGGCTTCGCATCTATCAGTGTGACCCCGTCTTTACAACGTGTACAGTTACCCGCAGAAAGCTCTCTCGTCTGAACCAGGCTTTGAGGTAGGATGACAGCTGAACATTATTTGCAATTTAAACTGCTTTGAATTTGATGGATTTCGTGAAAGAGAGATTTAGTATGTTGGCTGGTATTGTTAGCAGTAATGGTTTTTAAGGTTGAGTTAGCTGAACCGTGTCCTGTAAATAATAATGAAACAAAAGTAAATCGTGTGACCAATTTATCAATATTTTTAACTAAATGTTAGGCTATTATTTTGAACAGGGTCTTTCTTTCTTTAATTAAAGTATTTTCTTCTACTTTAAAGTATTCTTTAGTGTTGTAATAGTGAATTTGTATTTAAACCTAAGCCTTATCCAAAATAGTAGATGTAGTTATTAAAAAAAAAACTTTGTCTTACTTTCTTAAACAAACAAAACCATTACTAATGTAACTCCATTAAAATATCTTTCAAATGATAAGTCGACACAATACAGCGTTTCCGCAGCGTATGCGTTGCTTTTAAGTGCTACGCGCCTACGCTACTGCTACGCGTTTGCTACGAGCCTACGCGGTGGCTACGCAAAGACGCGGACGCGACGTAGACGCTGTCAGTCTACGGTTGACAAACGTTGATATTTTAAATGTTTCAAAAGATTATAACTTTACAGATAAAGCAAGTGAGTTAAGCGAAGTAATAATAGTATTTTACAGTAGATACTGGAAATGTTGTAATAGAAGCACTTTGCCATAAATGAATAACAGAGCATTATGTAACTCACGGTAGTTACATAATGCTCTGTTATTCATTTAACGGGAGTAACGTGCAGTAATTGTTTTTTCGCACCAACCGGTCCGCCATATTCATGTCAATTACACCTCACAAACTCTTGTTATAAAACAATACAGTTGCATTACAATATCCACACGTTACCGCAACCACACGGTTAATTATGTAAGAAAGCATTAATTTACACTATTTTTTATGATGACAAACTGCAGTGCATTAAAATAATAGATAAATATATCAGGGCACATACATTAGTGTTTTATTAATTAGTCATATAAAGAATTCAAATCAGGGAAAAAATGGTTGGTTGTTCGTTCACAGTTAGTTTATAATAAAGGCCGTAAAAGCCTTCCAAGCGCAAAGTCGTTATGGAAACATCGTAAAAGAATGGTGTGCATGATCCCTTATGATGAGATAGCAGCGTGGCTGTGTGGCTGCGTGCTTGTGTGGTTCAATCCGAATATTATGATCTCGTTTATATTCAAATGTGCTAGAAGCGAGCACAATTTACGACACAGAAAACCAACAGATTAGCAGTTTATAAATACAATTATTAAGATATTATGTAGTTATTTTAAAATCACTTTATATAGCTACGATACTAACTGACATTATTATAAAAACTCGTGTGTATTTGATGAGAGTTAATATATTAGCTTTGTAATGGAAAGTGTACAACTAATGTTGTTTGCATGGCAATTTGTTGATTATACAGATAGTACGTAATGTGAATAGGTTAACCAAACATGGTCTATGTTTTCACTTCATTTTGCAAGCTAACATTAACATAGTTAATTTGTAAATTCACTCGCAAAGTTTCACACCCTTTTTAACCGACTTCAAAAAGGAGGAGGTTCTCAATTCGATTGGCATTTTTATTTTTTTATGTATGTACACCGATTACGCTGACATTTATGATCCAATTTACGTGATTCTCTATTAGTTTGATGCGGAATAGTTGCCATTTGGTCCCATAAAAATTTAATATAGTTTGGCCCTGTAGTTTTCATTTTATGAACATTTTTACTTCAGTCGTGTGGTGTAATTTCAACATGATCACCGATTTCTGCCCCATTTGTGAAGCGATTCTCAAAATTCTTTTTTTATTTGAAAGAGTATACTCCTGAGATGGTCCCATTTAATGATGGTTCCAATTTTTTGGTGAAAATATGATGCTGATCTTCGGAGATATACAATGGAACTCTTCAAAAATCACGGTAAATTGGTCGTGATTGCTGCAATCGCTTGGATGTTTATTGTTTATACAACATCATGACGTAAAATCACGCTGTATGCTCTGAGGGGTACGTAGATGTGTACAATGCACCCAAATTTCGACAGTTTAGGTATGTTAAGTTCCATTTATTGGGGGATATAGGGGATAAGCTTAGGCTTTAACAATACATGTCATGGTATTAGTACCATGACATGTATTGTTAACAATGTAAAATAAATACATAGCAAATATTTGTATAGGATATTACAACTAAAAATGGAAAAATAAAAAAAGTAACATTTTTACAAAACCTGACCTTTGTTTAATTCATTGAGTTTTTTTTTTGTCACCGACTTCTGAAGCTAAAGTTATTTTTTAACTTTTTTGTGTTTTTTGAAGTCGGTTTTATTTTTGTAAAAATGATTTTTTTTTTATTTTTCCATTTTTAGTTGTAATATCCTATACAAATATTTTTTTATTTTTTTGTGTTTTGTGTTTTTTGAAGTCGATTTATTTTTTTGCAAAAAAGTTTTTTTTTTTTCATTTAAGCACATCTTATTAATTTAACGATTACTATCTCAAAATTTCCTGTACCGCTTACACTAGATCTTTGAATTATCCGCATAAATAAAATAAATGAATGCGCTCCTAATTTATAACAACGAGCCTCTACTTTGTGCATTCGTATCACATTTAATGTGGGTATGATTGTGCAAGATATCAGCGACTACATTACGTTACGTTGATGAGATAATTGCAGTTCTGTTGACAGCAAGAAGGCCACTTTACAACTGCGAGACCTATTAGATGCTCATAAGCGCATTTGCATTGGCAGAGCACGTACAAATTATACGTGGAGGATACGATTAAGGTTACTAGCGGATAGGTATATCTAGCATGAAGTGCAGTTGTATATTTATGGTAATTACACGGGGTAACATAATGCGATCTTATGATAAATGTTCTGTTAACAAGACCACGATGCAGGCTGAGGGAAATAAAATTGTTGCTGGTAATTGAAGTTGATTGAATGCATGCTAATAGCGTAGGTACCTATGCGCTCTTGCAAGCTTGTTTTGCAACTGCAACGTGAAATAGATTTCTAGCTTCTCCTAGATATAATTTTATAATATTAAGTGATAAGTAGTGCTTATCTTATTCGAGATACAACTTTATGGAAAAGAGAAACGTGGTATAACATTATTTACGCAGGGTTCAGTAAAAGTCTAGATTTCAATGTTTATGATTCAATCACATCAAAGCGTGATAACGTACGTATGAAATTACTTTAAACTCGTAAGCATGAATGAAGCAGATAATCAGATTCACTTTCGATTCTTATAGATAAAACTTTGTTTTTATTTGATAGTTATTTTATTGAATTGCTACAAGAAAACAGTAAAGTCAAACGTGTTGAAAGTAGTGTGAAAGACTCAATTAAATTCAATAAAATCAACACCGACATTATAAACAGTAAAAAACAAAATCAATAAACCACGATTTTTATTTAAAACGGATGTCATCTTATGGTGGCTCATGATAAACTATTACGTCATAAAACTTAGATGCAAATAAAGTTATAGCTTCATTGGTATTAGTTGTAAAGTCTAAGTGAAATTTGATTATACTATTGAAAATAAACAGGCAAGATGTTTCCTCAATAAATGATGTTAAATTGAGCAAATAAAGTAATAATGAAAATCTGTCTTAAAATCTGGTATGAACGGTACAAATTGGCTTGGAGTTGTGAGTTGTGGAGTTATGTAGATAGAAGGACGAGTCAAGGTGGTCATTAGCGAAATGAAGCCATTGGGAGCTTGTAAAACAGTTAATTACGATGGCGTAATCTCGAGCCGAGGTGGCGCTCGAGATACTCGCCCAGATTATAATGAACACGGATAATGACGGAATGTCTACCCTCTCTCCACTAATGACGAGCGGGATTGAGTTTCGAACACTCAAATCTAACTCTATTTAAAGTTCATAATTACTATATAATTGCGGGGTCCAACGTTTTGTGAAAATTAGCAAGGAGGCAATTATTTATTACTTATAATCTGCAGCCAGTATGTGATCAACCAAGTACAGGTAGAGCGAAAAAAGATCTTTAGAAAAAAAAAATACAACTTGTTTTTTGAAGTGCCAAAATAGTTAAGTTTTTGTCTTTTGGTTTATCTGCATCTAGTCTTTGGTTGATACGTATTCTGCGTAGATAGCAATCTCAAGAATGACTGAAAATTAAATTAACTAGCACAAAATAAAAACACTAGGTTACTTAATGTTCGTGTCGATTTCATTACGCTTAATAACACATAAAAGTTTCATTTAAATTAGGTCTGAACATGGCTCGGTAATGTATATGTACCGTCTTTGGTTGGTGATAATGACCGCCGACCTATCACGTAGTAATGGTCTGTTCGGTTGTACGATATAATAGGCGCCGGCGACGACGCCCTGTCTACGGTGCGCTCACGCACAAGGCAGGACCATAGTAATTTATAATTACTACAGAAATCGCAATAAAACACATATATAGAGACCAACAATAATTATAGTAGGCTATACACATGTGTATGAGCACGTGACACGCGAGTCGATCGTGTCAAGCATGAGAAATTGTTTAATTGTACATTAACCGTAGATTTATCGCCACATCCACAATAGTTAGTTCATCTCGATGAATTTCCCATTGGATATGTCTTGATTACAATTTCACGTTTTTGCGTTATGTGAAATTCATTTGATGTAGCTTAGAAATTGCTTATTGCATCGTTTATCACGCACCGTGTCGCGGGCACTGCGCAGATCGGTTTATGAAGTTATTGATCATCTTATCTCACACTGTTATAAAAACATAAATCTATGGTTTGTTAAGTGTTGCTACATACGAAATAACACTAACCTATTTTTAGTTTTATGAAGGTTGTAAAGTTATATTGGGTCATTCGGTGTTTTAATATTTAGTCGGGAGTCACATCGTTGGATTTGTGTTGTAGTGGTGTTGTTTACGAGGGCGAATGTTGCACATCGAGCATTGTATACCCGGTTTTATGGCCGGTCAGGGGTTCCGGCGGAAGTGTTGTAAACCAGACGTCATAGTCAGATTCCGCTGATAATAATTAAAGGGCACCTTGTTCATGTTAACTGGTCTATAATTGCCGACCGATATTAATTAGTTTTATATTGGCACATGACTTATAACGTCAAATGAGCGCGAGGGCGATTCGCTTGACAAACTGTTTTTTCTTTTATATTTCTTACAAAACTAGAAATGTGGTTAAAAATTGTTCTTAATTATTTTTGAGAATAAATAATTTATTAAATGTCTTTATGTATTATTCCTTTGAAATTCTTCACATAAATACGTAGTTAAACCACATTGCTAAAAACGTAATATAGGATAAGTTTAACATACGATGTTATTAAATGTTTGCCTTAAGAAAGTAAGTTTTCGTCTTTATTAGCAAGAGTCACAGGAGTTAAATTAGTTTACGTAGCTTTGATAACAATGGTGGGGTTTGGATAAGTAGGTAAAGTTAGTTGTCACTCAAGTAGATAAACTCAGTAATAAATGAAAAAAGAACACATTTTAATAAATTCACGTTCTTATGTATCTAAGGTGTTAAAAGACTTCAGTATCTAAGACGTTTGAATGCAAACATCAACCTGTATATCTAAGATACTAAATTTTTTTGGACTACTATAAAAATATTACTTAACAGGATAATTACACATGACCCTTATATTAAATTTTATTCTTCAAAACAGAATTCGGTTGTAAGGGGTTATACTTAAGGCTCTCCCAATAAAATAACGCGTAGCCAGCTGAACAGGCTATGGTGTAATAAAACTTTAATGTGGCCCCTTAAATCATTGCTTACGTGCACCTTAGCACCTTGCAGTCTCTTGAAATAACTCAGATATTGAACACGCTGTAGAGTGGAACAAGTACTAAATCGGACAAACTGTGGACTGACGAGTAAACGTATTTCAATGATAAAAATGTAGAAAACTTTAGTACTTTTGAAATGCAATATTAAGGTTATAAATTTTCTCGACACAAGTAATTAATCTGTTTTGTTTTGTATTTCCTATTCATATTTTTATGTGGTGCTAAGTGAGAAATATGTAAAACCAGCGTGAACTGATTAACACAAGTTACTCCAGTTTAGTCAAGAATTTCACGCTTCCACTTAATGCTACGATACTTATTGTAAATTATCGTGTGTTAAACAATAAAACATTTCTTGCATAACTACAATCTGGACGCAAAAACAAAGAAGAATTTTTAATTAGCAAAGTGTTTCCCTTATGCGCCGTGGGCGCCCCGCCGCGCGGCTACTTTATACACATTGCTTTGAGGTCGTTAACAAAACGTCACTTTTCACAATATTTATGTCTCCATTATTTTTCATGTATAACGACATCGTAAACTTAAAACTTCACCAAAGAAACTTTCTATAGCTGTCAATATATTTATCCCATTGCGATATAGGTAGCTGATTCAACACTCCCACAAATTTCAAGCTCTATTTTATCAAAGTAAATGGAAGTTTATATTTAAGTACACTTCTGTTTTTATCTTTAGAATCATCGGGAGACATAAAAAATGTGAGAAAACATATCGCCGTACACTAACGGATTGGTAGCTAACAAAAGAAAGATATAAACCGAGATCGTATGACCAGATAGATTTACTTGAGGGCCCTCCAGGTCCCGACACTGTACAAAAGTAATAAAATGAGAGTTCCATTTCGCAAGATTACCCGGGAGACGACAAAACATGTCAAGTGTCAATTTGTATAATTTACTCAAGAATTAAAATGGCGGTTTGACAGATGACAGTTCGCGTGGTTCTCTCGGTGGCGACGCCTGATGCGGGCGTCCTAACCTGTTGATTTTATCCATTTTATTTTTTATTCAATTTCACACGAGGTTGTCTGTAGTAACAGGATATTTTGTTTTGAATAGCGAGATTAGCCTAGCGGGCGACGCGTGGCGGTGACGACGCGCGACATAACGAGACGCGTAAGCGACAGACAGCTGACACGCGGCACGCGACGCACGCACTACACATGTACCAATGTACTACAACTATTCGCTGATAGGTTTCGTATTACCAAACACTTTCCTTCTTTTAGTAAAGTATATATTTTTGTATAGAATCGCGAATTCATATCCATAAAAAAAACGTTTAGTGTCTCAAGTAGTATTAAAGCAGGACAATTCATTACGAATCGCTTTCTTATTTTATGCAATTGCAAAATTAAAGAATACAGAACATTTGTAAATAGGACATGCTTAATTGCGTAATTGCAAAATTAATGAACGGGAATATGTATAAATTGAAAGTTGTAATAAACATATAAACACGGTGTCGATGACCCACGTTGCGTGCGAACGCGCTCTGTATGAGTGGATGACATTTCATGAAAACCAGTCATGTTTCTATTCAACTCATAAATACATACATATATCTAACAACTTATTGTAAATGATTAGATATTGGATAGATATAAATTACCTACGCAATGCCTTCGCCGTTTCTAAATAAGATCTATTAGATATTCGTTAGTTGTTCGATGCCAGCATTCATGTCTTATTAATAGTTCACTTGATTGAATATGACGTTTATAAATGGTGTGGAATATTCAATATTATCTAATTTCCCACAATGCTGATTGTTTAGTCAGTCAGTCGTTTATGATATGACAGTGCTGTGCAATGCTACTGTGATTGCAAAATTGAACGCAGCCGTTGTACACGCCGTCCTTATATTTATGGCGGATCTTTAAATAGAATTATCTGAATTATGTTATCTAAATCAAGAAACATGTTAAGCAATTAGCAGAAAATAAGGTTGTCTTTTAAAAAACTTGTGAGGTCGAAGAATCTACCTACATTGAGTAGGACGTCCATCCATTAAATAGTTTTTTAATTTTGCTTACAAGGTATTAAGGCAAAAGAAATTTTTTTGTGTGTTTTGTCTTCTTATTAATAGTATACCTACCTACAGTGAAAAACGACTCATTATAGCAGGATATTGTCACAGCAAATATGTCTCCTAAAATGTCAATAAACGAACAAGTTTTTTTAAGAACGAGCCATTTAGATAAGCCAAACGGAGTGTGAAGACTCGAAAGTTCAAAGTTTGCGTTATAATGATCTTATCGGACATAATTATACCACCCATTGATTCGACTACGACATGTAGTGGAATAACCACCGTATGATACGTGGATAACGGAACCAAACACTTCTATAATATGAAAGAAATGTTATCGCGATGGCCAGGAAACGTGATATTTGATCGGAATGCCTATTCATACGATGTGTTTTTTAAATTTAAATAGTTATTTGTGGAAGAATTACCTGCATTTAATTATAAGGTAAACATTTTTAGGTTATTGTTAGTACTCAGGCGATGTCACGGTTAATTGCTATCAAAATATCTAGGTATGCCTACCAGGTTGCGATTAAATATGGTGGCAAAAGGTGTCCACATTAGTTGGTAGCTGATAGGACCATCTAGATATTTTTTTACGGAAATAAGGAATTTCAGTACCTAGGTACCTAAATAACTCATTAAATAGAACAATATTTATCCAGAACAGTAGTTAGTATATTATTTTAACCGTTGACAGCTTTGTTTTTTTATCTCTAGCTAGTCATATCAATTTCACAAGATATGTATATTTTTTTTACGTTTACGAAATACGATATTATGTTAAATATCCAAAACTCGATGATAGTGAAAGTGGATTAATAACCATAACGTATAAATAACATAATTTTTTGTTATATTATAGCATGACAATATTCAAATTTCACATTTGAATTGGTTTTGTCCAAACAAATTGAATATACAAGGCGTATATTATTTGTAAAGTGAAATGTGACCTATAACGCAACGCTTTAGTATAGATCTTATAACAAATATGTATTTTTCTTCTTTATCGGGTGGTTAGTGCCTAACCAAATGTGTAGTTATTGATCTTATCCCTACGAATCATCATCATCATCATCAGCCTATTAATGTTCCCACTGCTGGGATGCAGGCCTCCTCTCTATGAGAGGGAATGGGCTATAATCCACCACGCGGGCCCAGTCCGTTTTTTAGATGTCACATGTCTTCCAATTTTTAGTTCTAGGACATGCCGGTTTTCTCACGATGTTTTCCTTCACCGTTTTGAGAGCAGTGGTAATGAAATAAATTACACAAAGTAATGCACCTGTCTGGATTCGAACCCACGATTTACTGTTCGTAAGTCGGGGTCGCCACCACTGGGCCACCACGGCTCTCCCTGCGAATATTACCAATTATTACTTAGAGAAAATAAAAAACAAACAAATAAGAAACCTGGACTTATAATTAATATAAGTCTGAAATCGCCAATCCGTCTTGAGCAAGCGTGGTGATCAATGCTCGTGCCTTCTCTGTATGATGCAGCAGTGGGACAGTAATAGGCTGGTATTATTATTAGTATTTACTTTAAAGACAGTTGAAAGTATAGTGAGTAAAGTATACACTTGGCTCATTTTCAATTGACGACCCGAATGGCGCAGCGGTAGTGAGGCTGCCTTACGTCCTTAGGGTCCCAGGTTCCCGGTCCCGGTCGGAGCATATGTTTTTGTGATGAGCATGGACATTTGTTTCCGAGTCATGGATGTTTATATGTATAATAAGTATGTATTTACAAACAAAAAGTATCTATGTAGTATATCAACTATCTGGTGTCCACAACACAAGCCTCGTTGCTTAGTGTGGCACTAGATGGCGCTGTGTGTAATGTCCAGCGATATTTATTATTATTAATTGGTCTGTTATATATTCATCATCTGTCTAGCTTTTCCCAACTTTGTTGGGGTCGGTTTCCAGTCTAACCAATTGCAGTAAGACTGGGTTTCAGACTTTCGGGCCACTTTCAAATGGGTTAAGAGAAAATTGAATATTGTTATTATAACTTGGTTACTATAACTTGTTACATTTCTTGTGACTTTGTAGGTGTAATACTAATAAACCTTGAACGAGAGGGTCAAGAATATAACGATTTTAATAAATTGTATAGCAAAAATATCAATACTAGGTGTGAAATATTAATTTCGCTGTCTGGCTTTTCACGGTTAAATGCCAGGTTTTTAGTTTTGTTTGACATCCGAGTGTAGTTATTCGTTACAGGTGAATCAATATATTATGCACTGCCCGGGAAATACTCGTACTGTAGCCACAAAGGCCAAATATGAAATAATACATCCTCTGAAATACTACACAATTCCAGACATCCAAAGATGGTCCAAGATAAATGCCCATTTCAATGCTCACGCAACGCGTGGAAGGAACATATTAATTTAAAATAACAGTTGACAATTAATACCCAGGACTTATTACCAGAATGGAGGCACAAACAATAAAACTGTATTTATTTACTGGGCAATTACATAAAGGTCAGACTTACGTAATAAATATGTTAGTAATCTGCTTATCTGCGCGGGCGCATAGTTTGTAATCAAGTAATGATAATAACATGTTGTCTCCTGCCTGCTTACAACTTAATTATCTTTACTGTGGGTTAATCGCTAATGGATGTGTATAAATGGCCATCTTCAACTAATTTACGGAAATGCTTATTCATTGATGAAAAAATGAAAACTACCAGCTGTTGTAAGTAATTTGGCATTCTAAATGGTTTAGAATTGAAGGGGCACTATCTCTTTACTTGTATTTTTTGGATAAAGCTCTTGTATTCTGAAAGAATGTACACAATCGTAATATAATGGTGTGTATCCATATTGGACAATCAAAGTAGTTTGTCAAACATCTTTTATGATTCATATTCACTTAAATATAAATACTTATGAAGGTAGGAAATTGAACAGACGCGTCGTGACTCATTATATATTATTACAAAATTTTTGTCAACTGCCTACAATACACTACAATTGTTCGTGAAACCACATATATTTTCTGCAAACAAACAATAACGACATAAGTTGGGAAAGGGGACATATTCAGACATACTCCGACATATTCGCGCCTCGCTCCGGATGCGGTATTCCGTAATTGTTGCACTCAATCAACTGAAATTAGGCTTCTTTCATGCGTACCTTGTCATATAGGTACTTGCTTGCGGTTTCCTACCGCAAACAAAAAAAAATTGAAACACAAGACATTCAACGAAAATAATTCAGTATAATAAAACTTAATTTTATATTATCGTGGACTAATTTATCTCTATATTTGACAAGATCTACGAACGATTTCTGGTAATTAAAATTTTACGCGTTTATCTTATGTGGGTAATGAATTCAAAGCTGGTAGTCGACACGGAATATTCCATTAATTCAGCTCCATATAAACTATATTATGTGGGAAAATCAATAATTCCCACGTCTAATACTATAAACTATTATGAATGTATAATATCCTGTAGACCCGTTCAACAACAATGTTCTTTAATGACTATTGAAACTAGTAATCTATTCGCGCGATGATCTAACTGATATTTACATACTCGGTAATTGTGTTAAAAGTTCTCGCATTTGTCTGTATACATACATTCAATTGGGTATTTTGTTAAGCTTATCCGAGGGCATCGTGGCCCGACGTTTATTAATGAATTATGTAAATGCGAGAGACCGACGGTCCGCCGACGATTCTACCAACTTTATTACTCGCGAAATGCGCCATTAATATAGATCGTTACCTCGCTCTCTGCAGACCCCTTTAATTGTTAGCTTGCTTTACCTTCGTTAGGTACTATTAAGTTAAGACGTTACGTCATATACTTTTTATGATCATATTTTAGAATCTACATAAATAGCTGATCAGAATTCTAACACATTCGCAAACATTGTATCTTCAGGTAATTGCAGCTAACCGCTTCAAGCTACATATTACAAGACATTAACAAGTACCTAATTATGAGCTGAAAGGTCACAAGAAACATTGAAGGTTAAATACCCTGTAAAACAAGCTTTATTTCCATCCACTCAGAGTTGATATAAGGTCAATGTAATGGAAAAGCAAGTTACAATAGTTACTTACCTACCTAATTTTCATAACTCAATCAACATCAGAGCCCACGATGTTCAGGCCAAAGATTTCTTGTAGCTGAAATGATTTTTCCGTTTAGATTTTTAAGACTCTACACATTAGCTACCAAGAAAAGTGAATAATTGAAGCATAATTTTCGAATAGGGAGGAAGCACTATACGTTATTTTTTCTTTATTGTAATGAAACAGGTTGATAAAACACTCCATAGTACTGGCTGTCGAGATTTTAGTTAGGCACACCTAACAGCTGAAATGCCCAAAAACTAACAGACCTGTATAAAAATGTTCAGAAGGTAAAAAGAAAACGATTAGGTAGTATTGAAGGTGCATGTGACGCAATTGATGGTCGCGATCGATTGTTATCCGTGATGGATGCGGCTCATTACTCGAGCGCTCTGGGTGGCACGACCGTCGCCCGCGCCTAACGACGCGCGACTCCTCTCATTGTCAAACCTGACCACTGATCCCATCGATATGACACTACCATTCCAAACACACCTCAATACCATTTATTTATGACCAGTGCTTAACTCGCGTCTTGCGACCTACTTTAATACTGCTGCCTTCACGTTTTATTGACTACTCTCGTACCTCGTCGTTAGATAATATAACACTTACCTCAACATCGGTTTGACATCGTGTTTTATGACTGCTATTAATTCATTCTTTCACTCCTGGATTTTATTGCTCGCATTCCACGAATTCCCATCAGCAATAAAGAATAGTTGTTTTTTCTAATCTACCGTAGCTCTACGACGATGTGACGTTATATCGCATTATGGCGGACAGACAAATTGTTAGTTGACGGCTATGTAATCTGACAGGCCCCTGACTACTTGTTTAAGCATCCAAATTACAAAAGTGCCGTTTAAATTTTATAAAAAATATAATAAGAACGACTACATCATAAATAAACGATGTTGAGATGCTATCGGTTCCTGGCCGGCAGGAAGCGCTTCGGCCTATTTAGGGGTGCATTAAAATCGAATACATCATATTTGTTTGATTTCCTAGTTCACGTTTCACCCTGTAATTATACAAGTCACCGTCCGTGGCCGGATCTGTGGTGGTTTTTGTTAAGATGCATTAATCATCTTTTTTTATTGCGAGCATGTGTTTTGGTCTCGTAAAACACTTTCGGGGATTATAAGCTTTTTGTATTCCTAATTTAGTTTTCGGTCGGTTCTTATGAGGTCATTAGTGTGGTGAGGTCCGTTTCGTCATCCCCTTCCAAAATTTATGGTTGAAAGTTGAGTTTTAAAGTCGTTTTAATTTGTCGCAATATTAATAAAATTTCAGAAACATTTTCAACTTTATTAACTATTACATAAGTTATTCTGAATTTGGTAGTTAATTATAATGAGTGTGTTTTTTTGTGATTGTCAGACGCATGTTCCCGACTGTGCGCGTGTCGTTCGCGGGGTGCCGCGCAGACGCGCGCTACGCCGTTCTGCTGGACGTGGTGCCCGTGGACGGCAAGCGCTACCGCTACGCGTACCACCGCTCCTCCTGGCTGGTGGCCGGCAAAGCGGACCCCCCCGCGCCCGCGCGCCTCTACCCGCACCCCGACTCGCCCTTCTCCGGCGACCAGCTGCGCAAGCAGGTCGTCTCCTTCGAGAAGGTCAAGCTCACCAACAACGAGATGGACAAGAACGGACAGGTGAGCCTATCATACAGATGTCACGAAATAATTATTATGTCAAAACCTTTTCGTTAATCATAACGATAGACAAATAGGGACACGGCTCTATTAGAAATCAGTGATTGATGATGTGTGTGACGTGTGGTACTCGCTTCTGATCATAATTTGATTCAATAGGTTGTTAGTCGTAATTTATAAACAACAAAGTGAAACGTATCGGTTTCGAGGGAGAGTGGCGCAGAGGTTGTTGCAGCGCTAAGAACAAGGTGATAAAGCGGCCGAGCCTGAATGAGCTATAAAGTGTTGACGTAAAACGGTTGATTTACGTGCGCCCCGGGTGTCGCCGGCGGCTAACGAGCGCCTGCGACCGGCCAGTGTGTGTACCGATCATCTAAATGTTTCACAAGTGATATACATTCATGTAATACTAATTACACAAATCGTGTCTTCGACACTACAATTTTAACTGTATAGCTTGAGTCGACTCGGTTCTGCTCCAGAAAGTAGCTAATGGGTGTTAGTGTTATTACTTGACGGCGGCTACGGGTTAGCCGAGTGCGTGCGCCACTGCAAATCGAGGTTTATAAATTATCCGTCAACATTTAATTATACACTGGCCACCTTTGCAATTCAATGTAAAGATGGCTTTTACGATATGTTCGCTTGGATTGTACGAGTGTTTAAATAATTTGGAAGGATTTAATTAAACACACAATCAGAGTGATTGATGTCACTGATTCATTCATAAAATATTGCATAAATGTAACGAAAAGGATAATTACAATAAAGAAAAGAGGAATGAACAGAACATTCAATAACCTGTAAACGCTTCCTGCATTTCACACATCCTCTGGGATGACGTCGTGACACGTGGACCACTTCCTCGTGCGTGTGGCAATTTGTAGAATTACTGGCAAAATGGTTGTGTCGGTGACACCTCGGGCGTCGGGGGACGTCGGGGAGAGTGTAATGAGTGCGTTGCTGGGAACAAATTAGTCGCACATGTCGCGGCGCGTCAGCCGGCACCTCACGGCTACTTACCTCCGCGGCGCAGGTGCACACCCGCGCAGGCAAATGTCACGACTACACACCACCGGCCTACCCAGACCCACACACAGATCTGCCACACCGCAACCGGGGATCTCGTCCACTGGACGTAATATTTACTTAACATAGGTTGGTCAGGAATATGACAGTTATGAAGAGTGCGATAGCACTGCGATAGTATCGCGATTGTAAATTGATTTTCAACTGATGAGAGTGAACTTTAAATTAGTTGTTTGTTATTGTCATAGTTTTATCGTTTTATGTAGTTATGAATAACTTATAACTTAGACTTGTTAGGTATTTATGTCTTGTATTTGTATAAACAAGCAGGTGTCCAGTAATTTTATATTTAAGTTTATTGCTACGCTACAAATTTTAATTAAGTAATTGTTTACTGAGGCTTACTAGGCGAAGGGTTTTCTTCGTTTTGCCTACAGACAACTTATGACGTGTTGGATGGCACGCTATGCCGTCTACAGTCTATTTTGAAGAGCTATTCTGGAAAACTAAGAACTTATAAGTAGTGGTAATTTATAGAATAAATAGAAATAAGCTTTTTGCTTGGCTAAGACATTCGAAACTTGAGTAAATAAGCGGTGTTGCGGGAAATTACTTGCCAAAGAGCTCAACAGTTTTTCACCTAACTGAAATGTTGTTCAGGCATAGTTTAGCGCATTTTTACGATCTTAAACAATACTACTTTGTAATTGAACAATGCTAGGTTACGTTACGCACTCAAGTTTAGTTGGAGGGCGCTGGATCGGAACCGATGGGCGTGGCGTTATGATGGATGGCCCGGCTCTCACCAAAACACACGTAATTGGCTTTCCCATAGTAGACCGATGACTATCGGGCTCCTATCGTGGACTTATTTAATTAAATAACTTATTTTAATATACATAATGTGTTCAAGCAGGCGAAGTCGGGAGTTCAAGGTTGTGTAAAAATGTTTGGGGTTTTGTAGTACTGGATGCATTGGCACTTTTATTATTAGCATTTTTTTACTGCATTGCGGACAATTATGTCATAATAATACAGTAAGTATACATTTTTATAGAATCACCTAATCTAAAAGATCAACTTGAAAAATAGTATTGCCATTGACTAACTACTTTTAATTATATTGCGACGAAGCTAAAATATGAAGTAGTTTGAATAATTTTCGCATCAATAACAAAAAAATGCTCAAAATAGCACTTCCCTGATACTAAAAATTAACATTCAAAATAATTCCATCAACAATGAAAAATAAAGTGTAAGAATAATTTACCGAAGCGGTAGATTTAACTAATTACGTAATGTTTTATTTTAAATGAATTATGAAGTTACTTGCAATATAAAATGACTATCTTAGAACTCACTATAAATATTAATAGACTCAAGCTACCGGCATTACACGAAACTCAAGTTTTCCCTCAATAAATCTAAACTTATATTATTCCGCTCCAAGAAACAGCTAAATACACGAAAATATTTATAAATAAAACTTCTAATTAGCAATATATTATCAGAAACGGAACTGGAATTGCTGAGTCGTTAACATCGGTAACAATGTATAGGCCACGCAACTCGACACGGCGGTTCGTGTCCACCCGCCTAATTGTGGAACAAAAACTCCATGGAACCGACGAATTAATCATCAGCGGCCACTTAACTGCCTGTACTCGAAATAATAAAATAAATGCTGCATTCACGACGCTTGTAACTGTAACCCTGAAATGCTGAGTTGTGTCCCGTCGCGTGCTACGCAGAGTGGCTTGTCGTTTTTGTTTTCTCTAAGGACCTCTCTGCCATGAAAAATGAGCGTTCTTTTACACCTTTTTGTAGACAAAGGTAATGTTACGTTTACTGTGCGTAATGTGTAAATAAGGGCACAATACTATCTGATCTTCTTAACATAGCTTTTTTAATTATAACAGTCTAACTGCTAAATTCCACACAACCTTAAAAGCACGACTTTCAAGTTAATTTCGACATCCGTTCATAAAGTAGAAGAGACCTTTGTGAATGTTTGTAGGGTTTATTTAAAAGCTTGGTATAATCGTGTGTCGGAATGAGGTCAGATTATTAGAATTCATGAGAACGGTCACACGAAAGCGTGGCGACTGTGGCGAGTAGCGATGACGGATCGCGATTGTACGAGCTCGCTCCGGGCCCGGCCCCGAGCCAATATGCCCCCGGTTACAAAGACCTCCCAACGACACTGTGGCGTGTTAAATCCGTAAATCTTGATGTAATATATTTTACTTTCTCATAGTTGTGTGTATTTATCTCGGTATGAATGAGCAGCTTTATTTTATTTTCTAAGGTTTTGTATAAATAATCGACTCCTCGTATCTCAGTGTTATTACTTTTAGATTTAACAGTTAATGTAGGTAAGCAGCAGATGGCGTAAACCGTAGAAAACAAAGCAACCATCAGGGTACGTCAGTGTCTTTGCACTTGACGCTTTTATTTTCCGGAGACCCCGCGTAGGCACCACGTAGACCCCGCGTTGACAACTCTTAGCTGCCACGAATACGCCACATTTTAATCAATAAATTACAATTAGGCAATAATAATGATCTACATTAATGTGTAATAAATATTTTCAAAACAATATATTATCAGGTAGCACTTCTGTAACAGTCATAAACTCGTACGTAACTAAAACAAAAGAAACATGCAAATATTTTCATTTGTAGGCGATAAAAAGAATTTATGACTTGATAGAATGATTTACTAATACGAAATGGTAATAATAGCTGGAGGTGTTGGGTATTATTATTGATAATAATAATTTAAAGCGTGTAGTTGGCAACACTAGCTACGCACTACTTGTAAACAGCAGTGCATCTACGGGAGTTTCAGTACTATAGTTTGAAGCTATAAAATATAGCAATTGTCGACTATAGTTTAGAGATTTATTACTAACACATAATAATAATAAAAACCTGTTTACCTTATTAGTTCGTTATTCAAAACAGTTCACATTTACGGGAAAGTAAACAGCTGATACTAAGGTAGCTACACTTTTTTAATCTTTTCAAAATCATGACGAAAATTAATAATGTTTTTAAAAATATTATGTTTTGTGTACAATAATGATTAGAATTCAAGGTTAATAGTAGGAAACGAAGGTAAAATTAATGAATTTATGTAAATTGCTGGTTCAGTTCGTGGTCCACAGTGAACACGAGTGGTGATGATTAATGAACTGATTTTTGGACGTTTACTTTAATAATGAGATTACTTTATGCTTCACAACTTTTAGAAAATATACATGTGGCAGCTAATAATTAGGAACTTTCTGAAATAGTTTACCTACCCAAAAATATACAGTAGAATATTCTGTTTTTAGGGTTCCGTACCCAAACGGTAAAAACGGGACCCTATTACTAAGACTCCACTGTCCGTCTGTCCGTCACCAGGCTGTATCTCATAAACCGTGACAGCTAGACAGTTGAAATGTTCACAGATGATGTATTTTTGTTGCCGCTATAATAACAAATACTCATAAAAACAGAATAAAATAAATATTTATGCGTTCCCATACAACAAACGTGATTTTATTGCCGTTTTGCCTAATGTTTTATAGATAATGGTACGGAACCCTTCGTGCGCGAGTCTGACTCGCCCTTGGCCGGTTTTTTCCTATTGATTTATATGACCAGGTCGCAAGGAAATGGTCTTCAGCCGTGGATTTAGAATCTAGAATGAATTATTTATTTCGCAGATAAAATCTTTATTGCATAGATAACGAATTAACAATGTAAGTATTCGCCATAAATTGGAAGCATTTAATTGCATGCAAAATTCGCGATAAAGTTCACGAATAAAAGAACTTTGTTTACGTTATAAAACTTTACAAAATTACTGTTGATTGCATAAACAGATCTCTGATAACATTTCCGTAATTTATATATGTGGTAATGAAACATTAAATGTGAAAGTGGCGAGGGTATTTTATGACAAACTAATGTTGTATCAGTTGACATTGTGAGCGCCCGCGGTGCTGTCAACCGCAGGCGAAGCGGGTGCTTCGATCACCAAGAGCTTATGGAGTCGGGCTCAGTGCACAGTTGCACAGTTCCCAGTTGCACAGTTTGCACAGTCCCCAACCCGCCAGGGCCCCAGGCTTGCACACCCTATTCACGTAATCACTACAGTTTATTCCATTTACTCGGAATTATGTCGTTAGGCCTTATTTATTCTATGCAATGTTCGACTCAAGTAGGTCAAGCAATTATAATGCACTTAAGATGTGTGCACTGCGGTGTAAATCTCCTTTATTACACGCTTTTTCATGGTGATTACGTATGTGCATCGACAGCAGAGCTTTGTTTCACTTTTCAGCCAGAGAATGGACAGTGAGACGATAATGGCGGTCATTTAGCCAAAAAGCCACCGTCATTAACAGGGTTGTCGGTTGTCGCAGCACTTTGTATAGCCAGAGCTGCTAGTCTGCTACACACAGGCACACGCACGCGTATCGCACCGATATCCGCGAAATACTTTCATTAATAATCCTCATTTTATTTATAGCGGCGTTCGAGCTGTTGTATGAATATACAAGCCAATAAAATTTAATAAAACGCTCACCACGCCGGCCGACCGCTCGTCTTAATGAACAACGACAAACATCAATTCTCGACGAACATTTGCGTTTTTTAATTACTGTTGATATTTTCACGTCGTTAACGTATTTTGAAATAAGGCGATTATAAAACAAACAAGCTAGACAGGTGAGTCGAGGAGGTAGTGAATATGAGTTTAGGTGTAATATAAATTAATAAGTTATTCGGCGTCGGCGGAACTCCTGCGGCGAGGCGCGCGCTCGTGCGCTGTGTACCTTACACCGGTAATTATTATACACCTTGGGCCCACTAACCGTCTCCGCACTCACTCGTTAAACAGTGCGACTAATTTTACTATAACTATTATTAATATTTTAATCTACTCTCATCTACATGCAAGTGGTATTTCGTAATGTTCCTAATTAAACACATCATAATTATGCATAAGCTGTAAACTGAGTACTGCTACGCAGGTTATATGGACTTAGCTGTATACAAACTGGTATGAAAAATTAGAAATACCGGCGCCCTTCCAATGTAATAAATATATCAACACGCTTATCATCTTATGACATCTAACGGCATGGGCAGGCAATACAATCGTACTCATAAAACTTTCATAACGTAAGTGACACTGACATGACTATCAATTGTATAGATAAAACTTATAAATCAACTGCATTAAAAAACACCACGTATTTGTCAAAGTACCTATGTATGAAGACAGTTGTGCTCTAGTGGAGTGTCATTCTGAATTTCGACAGTTAATTATTTCGACACAGTTCCAATTTCGAATTACAATAGTTCGACTACTCATTGCTTCGACACAACATACTAATGTTAGTAATCCGAAATAACATGAAAGGGCCTTTGCTAGACTTATATTATTGATATAAAGGGTGTAAAACACCTCTTAACGAAGCCAAAAGGCACTTGTTCTCCTCGTCATTGCGATCATTTTTTTGTTCTACACCATACCTGGGAACCTTCTAGTTACGGAGATATTGTGGGTCAAAGTTCCAACTTTTTGTCATTCTTTTTTTAAATACAAGTTTTTAATGTAAGATATTTACTTTAATTACCTCCATGACCCCCGTACTATTCAATCCATCCATCAGCACAATGTTTTGAGTGCGTTACATTGAGTTCTACCACAAAACATGATTGTCCAAAAAAAAAATCGTTTCCCAGCAATAATTTTTGCATAAAGTTACTAAGTTTGATGTACAGAATGCTTGGTTGACGGCTTCGTGATGAGGTGGTTTACACCCTGTATAAAATAGGCCTTAGTTTTATTGCGTAAAGAACAAAGTTCAAAATAAATCAACCTACACATTTAGTTCAGTAGCCACAGACCAGTAACAAGCTTTATCAAGAATGTCATTAGCATGACGCAGATCAAGTAAAAATAATATAAAAAGGAAACGGCACTAAAAAGACCCAAGATAGGTAATTTGATGAAATATCTTTTAACAAGACGAAACTACATGGTTAGTAGCTTTTGATATCTCTTCATAATTATCCTCAGCTTATGAAAATACAGCGGAGTTAGTTGATTGCATCCAATTACGAGCGAAGTGGCAGCTTTCATTGTTTCTGCTCACATGCAATTAGCGAGAGGAATCGGTCGAGCTTGGGGTTTCATCGCTCCCGTTTAGTATGGGAACGAAAAAACGTTTAAGCCGCAACTTAATCGAGGAATCGACGTTTACTTAGTAGAAGAGAGAAACGTGAGAATTGTGTGTAATGACACAACGTACAGCTAACACCAGCTATGGAAAATGATACTCTACGTCTACGTCGTAAAACCTGAAATAAAATTTAAAGTTGCGGGAATTTTAAGTTAATATTAATGTTAGACTCCCCTTACCCGTTACGTAGGTACCTACGTATAACTTGACCATCATTAAAGCTACACAAAGTTAAATCAAATATGGTTAACGGTAGTTAAATATACTTTGTGGTGATGTTAACAGAGAGTATCGTGAATTACTTTTATGTCATAATAAGGGCAATTGGAATAAACAGTGGGTGTAGGCGAGACGGCGGAAGTGGTCGCAGTCACCGCTGCGTTTCAAACTACCAACCACATATTTGCACTCAGTTTATTTGTACTGAACGACCGAATTATAAGCTATAAAACCGTTTCTTACAATACAATCACTTATTTTAGCTCAGACTTTAACGTAAACGAAATTTAACTCAGGTTATTGTGACATTAAAATAAGTAATAAAAATATTGTGAGCCCACAAAGATTTACAACGAATGTAATTTTACAACTAATACATTTTATGTTATAATTAATAAATAATTTTCTGTTTTACACTGACATTTTTATGTTAGCATGCGTTTCGTAAATTTTAAGCCTATTACTTAAATGGTAGGATGGTACAGTTATGTTAAGATGTAACACGCTTAGAATGTTAAAGTTAGAATCACTTACAGCTTTTGAGCATGAGCACACAAAAACATTTGTATAAATAATTTATTTAAAAATAAATGTTTTTGATAACAAATTTGTGGAAAAAATTGTTCCATGAAGGATGAGTACATTTTGATACAAGTGGAGAAAGTTTGTTATGGCATCCGAGGCGGAATTAAGTGTTTTTGAGCCGAGAACTGCAATAAAAAATGTCCACGTGTATCAAACGACGTTTTTCAATACACTTCAGAAGAAATAAAATAAAATAATGAACAATATTTTTGTCATGAACTAAGAAAGTATGATTTTTTTTTTTTTTTTTCGCTCGTTTAGTTCGCCAGGTTGAAGGAGAGGCAAAGCTATGAAGCCGTTTTACAACCTAATATAAAAAATAGTTTTTTTTTTTATTTTTGAATTCAGAACACAAATAAATGTTAATTTGTTTGAAAAAGTAAATATTAGTTTTAAATAATCATGTTTATCTATGATATTCTATTTATAAACACAATTAGAATAATCAAAAAAATATTTACGCCGTAAAGACGCATATTGCTTTGCCGAAAAAAAAAAAAAAAAACACCTCCGACTATAGGCATTGAAACGATTTGAACTTCGTTTAAGTATAGTTATCTGTGGCATTTTACTTTCCTGCACGTGTGCGGGAAAATGAAAATAAAACTCACGGGTGTGAAATACATTGCATGTTGAACCTAATCGTAGTGCGAAAAGAACCCGTTTTCGAGGAAGTGTATTGAAAAATATGATTTTGGTTGAATAGTAAAGCCAAGTACTTTGATTGTAGTACCTAATTCATAAATAATCAGAATCAGCTTTCTAAGCAATCGACGTGAATATATGTTAACATTGTGTTGCCATTCGTAAAACTCTTTATCTTAATAAGCCTAAATCAACTTTAGTTGCTGACTGTACCAAACCTATTTGATATTGCACTGAAATTAGCGTTGAATTGAAAACAGAACTCTTCAATGATTTTAACAAAACATTCTATTACAAAGTGATATATTTATTTTTGATATAAGTTTCTTATTAAACACAACCTTTACCTGGTCATGTAAAAGCATAGTTGTATAGTGACGTGCTCATTTACGGACAGCATTTTGATTTATTTCATGTTTGAATGTGTGCGTATGTGTGTGCTTGTGTGTGTGCGTTTACGAGCCAGTCTGTTGTCACGTTCCTTGTCTGCCCGCGAACACTAAACAACAAACTTAATGTTCGCGGGGAAAACGGTTTGTCTTGTAATTTAGCAACTTAAGCTTAATATATAAATCACTCCGTTCCTTGCAATTATTACCAATAAAATATAACTCTAAGCAACATGTATTTACGCTGCAAAACTTATGTTTTTATACTTACAATGAATTATTGCTTATTACGGCCGTCGAGAAGAACTTAAAGTTTCCAAGATTGAAAGTTGTTAGACGATTGCGCATTGTTTTCTAACTTATATGTACTCGTTTTCTATTACGACTGGTTTTATAACCTTTTTGAGAAATTCGTTGAAATTGCCTTTGGAAGGTAGTTATGATTTGATGGCAGCCTTGTGATGGAATGTTGTCCAGAGCGAGGGACAGGTTGTCCCACGTATTGTATGCAAATACGGTTGGCGCCGTCGTGAGGAGCTGCGCTCATTTGGCAGAGTAATGGGCGTCACATGGCACGGTGACACTGCGTCACTGATACGCTCGCCGTATTAATCACGGCTGTAACGATAGCTCTAAGAAGCCCTGAGCCCACGACGCGACGCGAGAGAAGCGCCTCGCGGGGGGCGCGCACACCGACATAACATTTCTCACTTCAATTTGTAGTCTTATTTGTTTTTCTGTTTCCATCGTCTCACTTCATTTCAATTGGAGGTCGTTTTTTAATATAACTTTTATACTTTTTTCATTCCGAGGTGACGTTTATCGTGACTCCCCGGGTGACGGCGACGCGTCGCGCCTCTCTAGTTAAATGACGATTTAAAAGTTTTTCATTGGACTCCCGATGTCAGTCTCTTTACGAGCGAGTATTTTATTTGGAGATATTTTACTGCCACCGATGTTATGATGAACGTTTACGTACCTCTGAGTTATTTTAATGTTCCATATGAATTTGTGAACTTGAGACGCTACGGCCAATAAAAGATGAAATTGATTAAGGTATAAAGTTTAAACATTATTGTAGGTATTTGTTTGATTTTGTGTACGTGTAATAAAATGTGTGTATGCACTGTAATAAAATGTAAGCTTTTCTTATTATAACTACAATACAGTACCAGGTATGCAACATAGAGCAATTGAAATAAATTAATATCAATTTATTTAAAATCTATGTAACTTTGGAACACACAAATCTCTAAAAAATACATACATATGGATGAAAAATAACAGTGTTTAGTCTCAGGTGTGAATTTGTTAATTAAGTATAGGTACTATGTCATTAGTTATGATTACCCATTCATTTGTCAAAAAAGTATATTTAGCAGTCTCATGCCTCATCCTTATTAATTTCTATCTAATACATATTTATATTTTTAAACAGTAAAGTACAGTCAAGCACAAAACTAGAACAAGAAAATAAAAATTATAAAGTCTGAAATACAAAAACATCAGAAAATTAAAATGCAAAATAAATAATTCGATTATTGACAAGTCCAACCAATACGTACTAGACCTAAAACAAAAAAAAACTGAAAATATAAGAAAACATCTGAAAATCGGTGTGCAAATAATAAGAAAGTATTTACGAGTGTGTCGATAATAAAACGGGTAGGATTGCTCTGCGAACACTAACTAATGCAAATGCAAAGAAATCCGCTACTTTAGGGGATCGTTACTCACGGCTTACCACCGCTGTTGACTTAACCTCGACGACACACGGACAGTCGCGGCCTAAGCTCCTTCTTATTGGAATTTCTTTATCAATTTTATGCTATTAGTATTTTTTTAAATAGTCTTTTTGTATTTTATTTATTGTACCTATTGGCGACAGGGTGTTTCAGTTTAGCATTATTTGTGTACAAAGGGAAAAAGTAACATTTAACAAGAATAAGAAAACAGTTAGGTATCAGTTTCTAGTTACTTGTACAGAACATTGCTTTTATATAAATAACCTTCCTTCTTTCATATCTTTTAAATATTAAATAAAAACCCATAAAATCTATGCTTAGAGTTGAGTGCGCGAGTGTGGCCGCCCACGGCCCAACCCGATTCAATCTGTTGACATCTCATATTGAGTGAACACGTGCTGTTTGTTTTAAATAAATTCATTATTAAACCGTTGCTACGGACAGAGGCCATTTAAACCGTACTTTATGTTCTAATACATACTTAATGAGTACCGTTTATGTATCAATAGATAAATGTCACATTGTTTACAATGATTTTTATTACTTTATCCGTCCAGAAATTCAGTTAATTTTCATAGTAAATTATGAAAAACTCAAAGGTGTCTAATTAGTTTTATTAATTTAAATCATTTGAATTAATTCGTTTGACATCCTTATTTATCGATCAGGAATTATTGATTCATAAATGCAGGTGCTCGTTAGGTATCAGTTTTATTGCATATATCAATTTAAATAGCTGCTCTCGTACTACTGTAGTTTCCCGTCTAATGTTACTGTATATTGGCAGTTAATAAAACAATATTTAGCATTTTGTGTCACACATAAATATTTTTGATGTTCGTAACGGTAGCGGGTTATGGCGTCGGATTTATTTAGACAGAGTCGTTATAGGCCGTGTCACGAGTGCTCGGAGTAAGGTACAAATGGGCCAATTTGTCGGCGCTCCGGTGCGGAGGCGAAAATCCGCCGTAATCCGCGGGCTCGCGCGCTAATCGAAATATCGACGCAGCCGCTTATTGACGAGTCGGCGCCTGTTCGACCCGACACCGTCGACCCGCGCACTAACAATCAACCCAAACACATCTGATTTTAAACATAATTAAATCGTACTGTTTTGTTAGTTTCATCAAATTACGGCTTATAGAACTTTACTTAGTTAATTTAAATACAAATAACATAAAGTCAAAGTTTTATGTTAAATAAAAAAAAATACTAACTATACGTACTGCTAGCTTTTTAATTAAATCACAATTAATTTGAACGTTAGACATCGTAATTGGTTTTTTTCATTTGCTGTATGGAACTCGTGGCATTATGAATTTGTTCATGCATTTAATATTATTTAAAAATACTGTTGATGGCGTTAGTATGGTATTTCAATATTAGTTAAACGAATATTGGTTCTATTGATGCTACAGACTCATGCAGCGCGGCCGGCGGTCCGCAGCCATCTGTCCCCCACCGTCGGCCATGTTCCGCTCCTCCCCACGACCCTCCCAACGCCTCCCACCGCAATTACAGCCATCCGGCGCTTTTACCGCCGCCGCAAACGTCATCTTATTCCTTTCATGTTAAAGATTAATTTCGTATGATGGGTAATTTCGGGGGAGCTGGGGTGGGTTGTCTCGCACTACAGCGGGCATCCCTTCAGATCGGCTCATGTCGTCGCCTACGCAGTACGTGATACTATCGAGTTGTATGATTATTGTAATGCCTTCGTATCGGCAGCTCTCGCATTATTGAATGCGTAATTGTTAGGTACCTATTGATATTTGCGTATTAAGATGGTTGCTATCGTAGCGTTCAATTAATAATTTTATTCCATGTTGGTATTGCTTTGCACACTCATACAATTGTGTCTGTGCATTTAATTTTTGGTTTCATTTTCTTATTCTTCTATTACCTAAGTTAATAATGTCATCTTACTGTTGATTATTACTAATAACTATATTTTAACCCAACTTTTGCAATGTTTTAGAAATTAAATTAGAACATCGTATAATCAATTCGTAGAGTAACGAAGCTTGAATAACGACCATCCTGTTTTTCTAGATAGGCTTTCATTATTACAATATCAAATCATAACAAAGCTACGTAAGCGCTACGACTACGATCCGTGAGCGCTACGACGACGTTGGGTAGGCGCTACGGCTGTGGTCCGTTTAGCGCTGCTACGACAACGCTGCGATTTTTTAAATGTCTTAGTCCAGTTCATCCAATTTGTAATGATCCTATATTCGTCATTACCGATGTTAAAATGAAATCAAAATACCTATACCAAACCAGTATTGACAACTTAGGTACTCTAAAACTAAAATATTTTATTAAAAACTAAACTGATCAACATCGGAAATAGTCCATGATTAAAAATCGCCCAAAGTTCAACATATCCTCAAATCAGTGTTCAATTTTAAATCAAGTGTTAATAAAGTGTTAGACCCAACATCCAAAGATCTCAGTAATTATAACAGAAAGTGAATCTTCCCGTGATCCGGGATGAGGGCGGGGCGGGCTATTCATTAAGCACAGGTGAGGGTATTAGAGGTGCTGTAATGATGGCCACCACGCCCAGGATCATCACACATTCTATGGGCTATTCGATAATGGATTGTTGTTTAGATGAGAGATGACAGATGTCAAAATCAGCTGGGGATGGCTTTGAATGATGCAGTGTGGTATTGAGTTGCACTAAAGCATTAGCATTATTTTTTTTTGCAATTTAGATCGATGTTAGACGAGACAAAGCAAACAAAATTGTAATTTACTTGCTTAGACCAACTGGTTAGTGTCCGTTTAAGAGTAACGTGTCAAGACTTGGTGAAAATATTTGCTTTAAAAGCCGTAGCTGACATATGGGACCCATCGTAGTTTTTCTATGACATCATGTGATGCGAAGGAATATTGAATATTATTGTCGTGGGAAAAGTTTTGAGTATGAATGTGGATGGGTATAAGAGTAGAGAAAGACCAAAGAAATAATAGCTGGACTGTGTGAAGGATGACAAGGCACGAATGGAGGTGTCTGATGAGATGACGAGTAATAGAGAAGTATGGAAAAAGAAGATATAATGCGCCGACCCTAAAATTAATTGGAGGACTATGGGAGGAAAGTGACGATGTATTCTGATCTAGTATACTTACCTATCTTAAATATTTTTGATTCTAAAAGGACTTGTACTTAGCTATTCTTATTTCTAATAGAAAACTCGATGAAGTCATACATTTAAATAGAAACACAAACCATTAAACCACCACTCATACATTTTACATTTAGCTAATACAGTAATTATACGAACCATAAAGAAAGAACAGTCATGTTAATAATCTAACAACGAAAATGAATCGGCGCCTTTGCCTTCACAATTAACACGATGCCGCAATAAAAATAACTAGCCAGTGAAATTAATTAATTTAGAGGCTTTAATTATCTCATCAGGGCAGTAAAACTATGAGCAGTTTGCGTCGGGCTGGCTTATCGACTCGTCACATCGCCCGAGACATCGCCCTATTCATTATCTACGGACCACGTTGCGTTATGAGAAATCACCGACATTGTTATTAGTGGATAGATAACGTGATGTTTACTAATTAGTGTTGGAGTGATTTCGTGTGTGAGTCGAGTTAAGTATGGCTGATGTTGCATTGTTGAAAGTAGTTGATTGTTTTATTGGCATCAGCATAAAGTAATGGTATTCAACTGCATCAGGTTAGACTGGAAGGCTCGGCAGATGGAAATGAAGTATCGTTTCTCCGCAAAATCGTGTCTAGTTTGCTGGGTTTAGATCACGTTTAAATACTATTTTGAAATTTATGAACACTATTTCATGTCAAAATTAGTTATTCTCTACGAGCGTAAAATTAATTCCAAAAACTAGTTATTTTAATTACCTATGTACCTAGTTACACGCTTGTCGTCTAGTCATTTTAGCAACTAGCTCTGTGTAGGGCTGAGTGAGTCTATCAGAATGTATCTAGCTAATCAATTAACGAACTATGGATAATAATTTGTTAAAGTAGTTACAGTCCTAAGTCGACTTTGATAAGCATAACACTAACAAGAAAAGAGAAAGAATACCGACATCTTCACAAACTGAGGCTTATGGCATGGATACTGTAGAACTGCAGCCTAATTGCGTAACACACTAACAATGACAATGGCTTTCATTTCGTCCATTTACAATATCCATTGCAGTTTTTTCCTTATCGACCAGACAACTTTTTCAAAGTTATCAATCAATGTATTGCTCGTCAGTTATGAATTTCCTTAAAACTTTTACAGTCCAATTGAGATTGTATTTGTTACGCAATTAGTGTGCAAGTGTCCTAGAAAGACAATGAAATATTTAGTTCTGAGACTCCTAAGTTCTTGAAATCTCTTCGGCAATCATTTTATTCAGTACACGTCTCCAACAACGTATCCTGCGTCAGCGGTATCATTCTCCACATCTGTCTTCTGATGAATTGCCTTCACGTGTTACTTAATCTGCCTAGTTTCTAAACTCGCAACGTTCTTATGACTGATGACTGAAAGTGTTTTGTTTGTAAATTCCAAAATGTTAAGCATGCCTACTTGTTCTAGACAAAGTTTGGTTATTATTAGGAAGTCCTTTGTGAAAATATGCCGCCTGCTTTTGACTCAAGTTTTTGTGCAGAAAATTAACAAATCTAATAATATTACGTAGTTCTTTTAATGATAATAACTATAATTACCATTCATGAATGAGTTTGAACCTAGGCCACGTGTAACCGCAATATCATTATCTCCTTTTTAATTTAAAATGACCAGAAATAATGTGCAAAATATGTATCTTTTTTTTTCTTTAGCCAAGTGTCGGTTTAATGTAGCTATTAAATTAAAAGTTTTGAATAACGTATAATTATTACAATGGTGTAAATTTTTCATAACAACGTTTGTATGAAAAGACCAATTCGTCTTTAGCAAGCGTTGTGTGTATGTTCATGCCTTTTCTGTATGAAAAGACACCTTTGCTCTCTGGTGGGGCAGTGATGGGCCTTTATTATTTTATTAATTAAACGGTTTAACGTAGATAAAACTGCTTATAAAACCATCAACGTTTACTTAGTTTCATTCTGTAGAAAATTTTGCATTGCATCTTCCTGTCTTGCTGTCAGTGAAGAAACTAGCAAATAAGCTAGACTATAGTTAGCGAGGCTATGAAGCCTTGGGTGCGCTGCTATGCTTTCATACTGACGTACCATCACTAGTAGAAGTTTATCTTTTGTTTATCTTATCTTATCTTGTTCCGCCAGATCGTCCTGAACTCGATGCATCGGTACCAGCCCCGTATCCACCTCGTGAAGGTTCGCGAAGGAGGCGGCCTCATCACGGACCTGACACGGGAACAGCACCGGACCTTTGTGTTCCCGGAGACGGTGTTCACAGCCGTCACCGCCTACCAGAACCAGCTCATCACTAAGCTCAAGATAGACTCCAACCCCTTCGCAAAAGGGTTTAGAGATTCATCGCGACTGACGGATTTTGATAGGTGAGTTACGAATTTTTTTTTGTATAGATTTGTTCTAAGGTATACCTTTTCAGTCACCTTAGACAGGTGAATCGTTGGTTAAAAAGACATAAACGACAGCACCTATAATGTGCGAAGTGTCTAAATAGGTATTTTTTTTTGCATTGTTTGAATGTCAACTCTCTACAACTAGCTAACCGTGTCAGAAAATTATACAAAGCACTTTTATTTAGGAATTCACTTAGTGTTAGTGAAGGTGAGCATTAGTGTTGCAGTTTGATCCAGCTGCGAGCTTTAAGACTTAGCTTGGAGGCAAGGGCTTATATCTTATAACATCGTCGCGAAAAATATTTTGTAAGTATCGAAATTCTAGAAAAAAAAATAGCATTTCCAGTCTTTTGTATATGGCGTTTAAACCGTCACCCTAAAGTACCAACCTAACACGAAAACATAAATCTTACCATTCAATTTTAACAGCCAATCAATACTTAAAGATTCCAAAAATCGGTGACGAGCCAACACGTTTAGTATATTTGCGCTAAAGTGGTCTAAAGCGGCGTATGGTCCGGTTTGATAAATTGACAGGTTATTAGCAACAGTTGAAAGGCATTAGGTCCGCCGCCCTGCAATTTGCCGCCAACGGTTTACCATGAATAAAAGATTAAAACCGTTCTCTCTGATTGCGGCGATATCGGATGAGTGTGATGCTGAGCGAGCCCACATTTAGGGCTGTTGTTATCCATTATCGGTTAATCGACATTGCGAATGAGATTATGGGCGTAAAAATAATCTTGAGGGTGTATCGAGGAGATGCCCCCGAGTGGAGCGATAGCAATGTGCCCAAGATTGTTATGGTTATGAATAACATAAGTATTACTTTTATAGTTATGTGTTTATCTGCCAAGCTATTAGCAGATTAGTCAAATGCAATTTTCCTTCACAACACACCAGCTACCTACTTCGTAATTGCCATGGGTCGGAGCAGGATTTTTCTTATTAAACACTTCGAAACTTCAAGTTCGAAAACACAATTTTCTAAATAATTTTTTTCACAAGTAAAAAATTAACGCACATTATTTTAAGACCATGGATGATATATTTTTTTATCTCCTTCAGAAATCTTAGTTAGTGGCATAACACCACACCTGTTTTCCCCGAATTGTTTAGTATAGTTCAACCAAATTTCGCCTAAATTTGGGTTTAGGCAGAGGTGTACCAACATAGTACATCCACATTTCGCCAGTTATAATTCCCATGAAATACGGGGCGAGAAGTACTTTATAGGTAGACAACAAACGTGCTAAAGGTGATGTCATAGTACTAATCACTTTTATTGTCTAACATAAAACTTTATAACGTTATTAGCAGAAACCATAAAATAAGCCGTTCTGTGCATGTTGGATACCTCTATGTAGTGTTCTATTACATTACATTATATAACATAGCTTTGATATCGTGACGAAGAAACATCTAGGTTTTATAACCGCCATGTCATTATGTCAATTAAGATAATTAGTAGCAATATTAAAATTGTGACCTCCAGTTGTGACTTCAATCAGTGTTTCAGGAATAAGCCCGAATAATTTGATGGTGACGATAGTGAATTTTGACGACAGAGGAATACAAGGTTTAAACGGAGCCCTCATGATGCCGTCAACCAAGCATTCTATGATACATCAAACTTAACTCTATGCTAAAATTATTGGTGGGAACTTGGTGAGACTTTGTTTTTGGGGTGAAACATCACGTTTTAAGCCGACTTCAGGACCAAGCCTCGGAACCTATCCTTCTGCAGCGAGGTGTGAGACAGGGAGACGTCATATCTCCGAAACTGTTCACCGCTGCACTGGAGGATGTCTTCAAGGTTCTGGACTGGAGAGGGCTAGGCATCAACGTCAATGGCGAGTACATCACTCACCTTCGGTTTGCCGACGATATAGTGGTCATGGCTGAGACCATGGAGGACCTCAGTACAATGCTCGATGACCTCAGTAGAGCTTGTGAAAGAGTGGGGCTAAAAATGAACATGGACAAAACCAAGGTCATGTTGAATGCCCATGTAACACCCACTCCTATTAAAATCGGAGACACTACACTCGAAGCTGTGGTGGACGATTATGTGTACCTGGGACAAACGGTCCAGTTAGGTAGGTCTAACTTCGAGAAAGAGGTCAATCGTCGAATCCGACTCGGCTGGGCAGCGTTCGGGAAGCTGCGCGGTATCTTCTCATCCAACTTACCGCAGTGTCTCAAGACGAAAGTCTATGACCAGTGTGTGTTTCCAGTGATTACATACGGGACCGAAACGTGGTCGCTCACAACGGGCCTTATATCAGAAGGCTTAAAGTCACCCAAAGGGCAATGGAGAGGGCTATGCTCGGAGTTTCTTTGCGTGATCGAATCAGAAATGAAGACATCCGGGGTCACCGACGTAGCCCGAAGAATTGCCAAACTTAAGTGGCAGTGGGCAGGGCACATTGCTCGCAGAACGGATGGCCGATGGGGCCGAAAAGTTCTGGAGTGGCGACCGCGAACCGGAAGACGTTGCGTTGGAAGACCTCCCACTAGGTGGACCGATGACCTGGTGAAGGTTGCGGGAATCCGTTGGATGCGAGTCGCACGGGACCGGTCAATGTGGCGACACTTAGGGGAGGCCTATGTCCAGCAGTGGACGTCTTTCGGCTGAAATAATGATGATGATGATCACGTTTTACGGTAGAACTCAATGTGATGTACTCAAAACAGTGTGCTGATGGATGCATTGAATAGTACGGGGAGGTATTTAAAATAAGGGTATAACATTAAAACATTGTATTAAAAAAAAATGGAACTTTGACCCCAATATCTATGGAGGTATGGTCAAGTGCCTTTCAGCTTCGTTTAGGATAATTTTACACCTATTTGTATTATATTGTATAACGGGCTGGTGTCCATAAATAGCTCTATAAGCCTCGATCTTCTTTATAAACCTTGTATAGCCTGAGATAATTGTTCTAAGCGTGGGAGAATCGATTTTTAGTCCCGGAAATACACCAACGATATATCGAAATAGGTAATGGTTTCCTAAAAAGGAAAAAGTACATACCTTCTTACAGATTATGGTCCCCTGGTATTTCACAAATCAGTTCAGCGAAGTTTTCAACATATCTGATGACGTAACTAGATAAATGTTCAAGTACCGTATTGTATTTACTTTTACCTCAGTTGTTCAGTATTAACGCCAATATCTTTCTATTGTGGATGCCTCCACACCTTTCGCCGAGAACAATCGACTATTTTACTCGATTGACGTGGGAAACCAATCACTCGAACATTTTCCACTATTCTTAGCGTCTGGACTGCTAAGAAATATGTGGGTGCAATAAACTTAGGTAGTTACGTGCTTACAGTTTACTCTTGATGGGGAATAACCTCAGGCATGACTGGACATACTAAAATGAAAAGCAACAGTCATAGCAGTTGTTACAAGATATGAAAATACTATACAGGATGGGGTTTAACACGAGACTGCTAGTGGAAATCGACTCTAGCAGATAAAGAAGAAAAAAAATATTTAATAAGTATAAGTTAATGACTTAGGTAAAACCAATATAATATAATTGCTACCAAAATTTTCAAAAATTTGCAATACTAATGTACTTACTTCACGTATGGAACAGGTTTCCCTAAGTCGTGCAAAGCAAATTACTGTTACAATAGACTTATTATAAAAATATAGATTGTTGTAGTCGGCTTGTCGCCTTGTAAGAAGGTATTAGTCGTGAAAACCTTGAAGGGCGTGTAATACACAGAGTAAAACTTAGGTATTAGTGCTAGGTACTACGACGATGCTAGTAATATTTTTAACGTTCCTTTGTCTACATAATTAATAACTTTTATACATTCTTAAACTGCAAGGCAAGTGGAAAGTAACATTCTTATGTAAGTGGAATATAAAACTTAAAGCAGAGACCTAGAGGTCTCTGCTTTAAGTTTTATATACGTATAAGAAAAATGAAGAATGGAACTATGGATAGATCCATAGTTCAATTCTTCATTTTTCTTATACGAGTAGGTAGGTGCATCTCTCTTAAAAGAATTCTAAATTTGCATTTCATGTCTATTATGAGAATGGTAGAGTCTATTACTTTTATTTATACGTGTCTATTCCCTCTCATTGAGAGGAGGCCGTGTCCCAGCAAGAGGAACATTATAGGCTGATGATGATACGTGTCCATTGAAAAAATCTACCTGCAGGCACACTTATTAAGTGATACACTCTATCGTAGCAAGATCTGATAAAAATAACATCGCCCAGAAAAATTATGTTATCGATCAACAAAATATGAATAGCAAAGATATTCAACTTAAAAGATCGAGAGACAAGATACCGTTTCGTATATTAAATGTAAAAAAAATATGTTTTGCGAAATGTAGCGTGTTTCGCTCATTAAGTTGAGGTGTTGGGTGACTGAGCCGAGAATGTGCCGCAAGGAACGGCCGGGCGTTCCCATGGGCCGACTGGACCACTACTTTCGACTCACGATCAACCACGGACATAGTAAGGGTGCCTTTATGTGGGTACGTTTCCACAGAGCGCAAAGTCCCTAAGATGGAGGCTTCTTTGCTTCGATTTTTTGGTAGAATTGTTCCGTGCCTCGAAAAGCACGTAAGCCGTTGGTCCTGGCTCTCATTTGTAGATCATTGACAGTCGTTACAGGCCCAAAACGTCTGGCAACCAGTCTTACCAAGGGGTATCGTATTACCCGGTTCTAATTAGGTTGTGGAGGTCAGATGCCTTAGTCGCTCCATGCAAAATACTGGTATTCAGCTGCATCCGTTTAGACTGGAAACTGATCCCAACATAGTTGGGAAAAGGCTAGGCAGAAAATGATACTGTAGAATTTCGAAAGTTGCTTCACTTGCATAACTTCTCCAGATTCTCCCTGCAAGCCCAGGTTTGATCAAATATAATAATCTGTGGTGAGCAAAACGCGTACGGTAGGTAAGGTAAGCTTAGATGTGTTAATTATTTTGCAAACCGATTAACATAAAGTTTTACGATGACAATGATGGGTAATGGTGCGATTCTGTTGTGCACAAACTAAACTTAATTTAGGCTATTGCTATCTTTTACTAAAAGGCAGTGCGAGATAAGGACCGCTATAGCTATGATCTAAGTTAGAGATGTCAAACTAGTTTATGCCTTGCGCTTCACCGTGTTTTAGTCGACATGTTTTTACGTGCACCCTTCATTTGTATAGAAATATTAGTTGCAACTAAATTTGACAGTTCTAAATTACGTCCGTCTCTTTCTCGTTTTATTAGAGAAAAAAAATTAGCAATAGCTTAAATTAAGTTTAGTTTGTGCACAACAGAATCGACACCATTACCAATATCTATTGTACTCGCACTTACTCGCTTGATACCTAGCTGGACTAGTGCACTATAATATTACCTGCTTCGAGGGATAGTCTACGATGTGATTGGCTGCCATTACCGAAAATGGCCAGGAGGGTATCTAGTTTTTTTACTACAACAAACCTTATAGAAGCCTGTTCAATATCGAGACGGTTCGTTTGTGGGTGTCAGTAGGAAGGTATCTTTAGTTTCGTGTTAACACGTTCGAGGTTGCGTGGTTGCGGGCGGGGGCGGGTTGCGGCGCGGCGGCGTGTGGAAACAGCTCACGTCAACGGCGGCCGGGCCCGGCGGCGGCGGCGGCGCGTAATCACAGGGCTCGCTCCTCATTATGCCCTAAACGACAAATTAAAGCGCATTTCTATTATCTGGCCATCGGTGTGATGCCCATACGCCGGTCCGGAGTCCGCGACCGGTTCTCCGGGGGCGGTGTGTGGACCGGCGCGTTCTCGCTCACGTGTTTATACTTTAGCAACAACCTGCTGAATTGACTATGCATAAACAATTACCGATTCACCTTTTAAGATTGTATATTGAAAGCAATTTGACGTTCACTACTCGGATTATAATACAAGGTTGTGCGGTAACTTTTATGGTTTAGTATTCTGTGCTATGACAACGTTTAAAGTATGACAGAAGAGGAAGCATAAAAAATATCGTGATCAAGATGCTCCCATGCATCCCGTGTGATCTTTCAAGTCAGAAATTGTTTACTTTCAACTTAGTACTTATGAAAACTCCCGCATTAGCTCTTAAGATTTTTTGTGTTACAGTAGTACCATGACGAGCGGAATTATCGGACCTATTAATAATGTAATCGACGTAGGCGTCAGTGCGTAGCTACCGATTTGTATTAATTGATATAGCATCGGTTCGATGATAGTTCGGAGCGGTGATTGACGGTTAATTCGAGATGTTATCGGTGCAATTACCGCTTCCACTCAGTCTGTACCTTTGGTTCACTCGCTACCGGCGTTAATCTCGCGTTGTCTTGTCTTGCCCACGCTCTGCGTCATCCATCGATGGATATTTTGTATGACTTGGATTTTACGGTAATACCTTCCTCGTTTCTTTTGTAATTGAAGATCAGAACTCTATTCAATATTTACGGGCAAGTTACAAAAACAAATCGACTCTCTCGATCTTAATGCTCTACATACTGCTTGATATTACAAGGAGGCCTCAAAATTAACGTGTTTAATTTGAATAGCGAGTGACACTTCCTGTCGCTCTCTCAAGCGAACATAACGGAATGAAAGACTGAATAATTAGAGGTTCTTGTATCGCGTGCTCCGTTGATTGGTGTCGGGCGCGGCGCTACCGTGCGCCCGCGCTCACCGTTCACCATAGCTTCGCACATAGTTCAGCGGGTAATTCCGCTCGACGCACACCTCTATCGATACAATCTCAGACAGAATTGCCACTCCGCTGTCTGTCACTCTTACACCACACCTTTTTGATTTGACGAGTGTAGGTTAATTTTAAAAGCCGTCTAATCACTTCCGTTTGCATTGTTCAACCACTCAACTATTTAATACTTTCTATTCTGATTGCCGAATTCACACCAACTCATAAATATAAATATTTAAAACAACGCCTAACGGCGCTCAGCCATAATGACTTCCTTCGCTGACGTCCGAAATCGTCAGACAATAAGTATGATGAATTGCCATTGTGTGAGAATCGGGCGGTGGAGTTATTTGGCGTGGTGGTCGAGGCGGCTTTTCATCCATTAATTAATAAGATCCGCCCCTCGCTCAATCAGAGCCGATATTTAGCGGCGAGGAGTTATATTTATGCTCGGACGCACCTCTTCGTTAATTGCATGCGATTCACTTACAAGCTAGAAATAACTTTAACGACAACCGCGTGCTGCCCGCGGCACGATGCGTGTTTCACAGTTACGTTACCTTACTATTTTTTAAATATCAACCATCTATCACATTTAGTTACACGATCATAGACAATGAACTGTTGGCCCAGCACTTATTGCTATTTATACCTAATGAGTCAGCCGCGTGAGTGATTTACTGCAGGCAACCCGAGGACTATCCTCAAATAGATCAAATTGACATTCTTTAAATGTTTTTATGAGCGCCATAAATAACCTTCCTTTGTAGAATAATAAGAATTAAATTCCTTCATGTAAAGCTTAAGATCGAAGGAAATGCTATAAATCTGTGCACTAATAATCTACATTAAGCAAAATGTTACGAGTAAAGGAAATCATATTTCACTTTTTATCAGATAGACACATTATGCATTTGCGGACAAATATCGATAGCGTTCGGCGCGAGAGATCGATAAGAGTGCGCGAGCATGCCGGCCGGCTATCGGCGGCCTCTTATAACCGCCGCCCTGTAATTTGCCGGCGGAGAGTGTTGGCTATTACTGCTGATACCGAGATCATAATAAATACGCCATTAACGCCCCCGCAGCACCCGAAACGACATAACCACCCGGTGAAACAGACCTTCTCGCCCAACACTAATACCGCGCCACTTAAAACCTTTTGGAACTTAAAGCTTTAAGTGTAAATTTTAAGATATTAGTGCAGTGGAATGTGTTAGTTCACAATTTAACATTCAGTTTTGATTGCCTACAATTATGCGCGAAGTTAAAATGTTTTAATATTGAGAGCTTTAAAAATTAACTTTTTACCTGAGGAAAACTTTAAGCTTTAGAGATAGCTATAGGTACCTAGATAATTTATGATGACATGAATGTTCAGCATGATAATAAAAGTCATTACGTCTCATGTTAAACTGTCATTAAATTTCTATGAAACATAGCATGCAAAGCTTTCTCTACAAGTTACGACTACGAGAATCATCCTCTGCGACTGCGACAGAGTGAAACTGACGTCGACATAATATCGCGTGATAAATTGTGTGAAATCGCTGAGACGTTGTGGTTAACTCGAGATTATTATAACAATAATACTGTCTATTATTCGTTTTTATAGAAATTAGGAGATCAATAAAAAAATCTATAATATGTGTTAGCGTGTGTGGGCACTACCTGTTTTTAATTCCCGGGGAGAGCGCGCCGGCGCCCGGGGCCGCCGCTCGGTGATAGATTAAATTCGACACGGCATCTCGTGATGTCATGCCAATTTTGAGGCTTAGCTCGAGCTCGCCGTGTCGTCACGCTCATTTGCCGCTCTCGGACTAATGCTCGTATCTCAGGACGGAGCCCATTATTAATAACATCTCCTCAGATTTACGCCTGCTCGGAGTTGCTCCACAACGAACGTGTTCTATAGAAAACGGGAAGGAGCAAGCACTAACTAGATTTCTATTGAGCAGGCGTGAAAGACGCATTATTGCACACTTATAAGTGTCGATAGTTTCGTAGAGACGCGAAAATAGCGAGTTAACGGGAAGCGTGATCGGTGGCGGTCGCGACAACCTCCAGGAACCGATAAAGGGCATCACGCACTGGCGCATGGCGCAGTAAAGGGCCGCACTCACGCACTCACGCCCGAGCTCGCCGCGCAGCTCGTTAACTGCGACACTACTCGTAAAGACGCTTCGCAGAAACAATCGACGGCGATACACTCCTTGTTTAACACTTTTCCATAATATGGGCAGTGCGTATTAAAAAATACCTACCACACAATATGTGGAGGTAGGTGTTTTATTTAAAGATTCTGCTTATTGCAAATGTTGGGAGTTATACTGGCATTGTAAATCAAAGCTAAACGTACGAGTCATAAACAAAGCTGACCACGTCGTATTTCATCGAGGCGGAATTTTACATAACAGCTTCTAGTGTGACGTTCGTAACGTTTTATGAGATTTGAAATCGCCACGTGGCCGCCGGTGGCCGGTGTCGTTCCTCGAACTCGGTTTTATAGACTACGGACCGATGAAACCCAACGAACAGTCCGTCTCGCGAAACGAGAGGTTCGCGGAACTCGAACACTTTACCGAAATAGGACTTATTACTATCAGAAAACAAACTTCGCCTCAATGAGGATATTATTCCAGAAATACTTTTCTTACAAGAGCTGCGTTTATGGATGTATAACTGTTCGCAGATGCTGGAATTAATGCTTCGTAGGGCTTAGATACAAATTGGCTTCCGAATAGGTATTTACTTACGACTGCTTACAAAATCTAAGTCACTTATGGAGGCCCTACCCATCTGATGTAACCATGCCACTGCTGTAACGTGACCGATCTATACTTATAATGATCATCATTAACGTGTATGTTGTTCTTTCTCCGCAGAGACCCGATGGAGCTGATGTTAATGGAGCAGCAGCTGTTGCGGTCTCCGCTGCGACTATACGCGGGCGGTGCTGATGAAGAGGCGGAGAAGCGCGCGGCGTGGGCGAGGTCCCCGGCTGCACTGCAGCTGCTGGCCCTCGGTGGGCGAGCGTGGCCCAGCGCGTGGCCGCAGCCGCTGGCGCTGCCGCACGAGCTGTGGCTGCAGAAGCCCCCCACGCCGCTGCGCTACTGCCCCTACCCGCCCCCCGCGCACCCCACCGCGCCGCCGCTGCAGTCTCGCCCGCAGCACTCGCCGTCGCCCAGACATCCGCTGTGAACTTATCACGATGATCTTCCTTGGACTGTGTTTCTTTAACCGAATGAGGGCTTGCCAGTCTTTTTAAGCTCTAACAGTGAACTGCCAAAATGTGTAAGGCAATCAGTTCAGTAGCAAAAGACTGAGCTGGAATTGTATGTTTGTGGCTGGCTCCAGGTTGTCACGAAAACGTGCTGCTCATCATTATCGAGTACTCATGGTAGTTTCTCGCTTGGACTGTTCTATGAATGACGAGACCGGCTAGTAAAAGACTATTTATTTTATTCAAAGTGAGTTTCAAATTAGTACCTTAATAGACGAATGTATGTAACTGAGTAGTTTAAGAGGTTGTCGATAGGTATATTGTGTACTTTAAAACATAATTTCAAGGTTCCTACCCGAAAGTATAATATTGATAAATAATATTAATAATGTAGAGTGAAATGAATATTAATTAACAATAGTTACCTGCACATATTAGTATTTTATTTTCTTTTAATCATTTATTTTTTCGTTTCAATGTCTTTGAGAAACATTATATTGTTAAATGACATATTATTGATATTATAATATAAACCAAAGAAAAAATAAGTTTGCTTAAACAAAAAACCTGAAACTATGATTCGACTACATAAAACATTCCATGTAATGAATATTTCCAGTTACTAATTTAATACAGATAGATAACCAGATAACTTTATTACAATGTGTCCCTTTTCGAGGGCATGGCAACTTATTTTGTGAATATGTAACATTCATTGTGTTGATCTTCGCCGATTCGAGTCGATTTCACCCCATGTGTCGTCGCGACCACATGCGACAGTCGAATGCGGCTTTACTAGAGAGAGTTCACTTCATTGTCACATTGAATTTAGACTGCGACGCTTACTGATCGTACTGAGACAGAGATGAAATATGGACTGGTATTGTCTGTGTATTCTTACTAGAATCGTATAAGTGTCGTACTCTAAATGTATGAGGTTACTCACATTGGTTAGCATAATTATTGAACAGCAAACCACATGTATATTGAATGCAAAACAAAATATTAAGTGAATCGAAGCTAACTCAAAGGCTCAAATATTATTTTGTGGTCACTCTTAATTAATTAGTGATTGATTTCATATAAACGTCTTCCGAGACTAATTCCAAATCCAAGTGATGTATTATCTTAAATGTACTTACGAGTATGTGTATTTGTGTGTACATTCTATAACATAAGACTATTTATATTTATATTCTACTTGTAGCCGTAAGATATATAAAAATGTATGTACTGTATAGTGGTTGAGTAAATTATTTTTGTAGGATAAGCACTGTACATAGTGGGTCACCTAGATGTTTATATCAAATAAGAGGTTTTGAAGAAGTATTGTCTTAGTAGAGAAATATGTCGCGGAAGCTCGAATTGTCGTACTTATGTATTTGCTATTTATGTATTCTTTGTAATCTCATCATTATTTGCCTAGCCTTTTCCCGGTAATGTTTGGGTCAGCTTCCAGTCCACCGGTATTTTACATGGACTACGGTGTACGATGTCTGACCCCCAGAAACCAGTTTCTGGGTAATACGATACCCTATCCGTTCTCTTTGTAACCTAATGTTCATAATAATATCTTGTATACCTACTTCGAAAGACAAAAGTATTCCTTTGCCCAATTTAAAGAATTCTGTTCAATGACTTAAAATGGGAGAAATAAGTTTTCGTGCAAACCTAGGGCAAATCTCTCACTATACATTGTCGATTCTAGCAATTTTCCAAAATATGTAAAATATAAAATGTAATTCTATCAATAAACTTGCGCAAATTTAATTTCTACATCATTATTACAAGATGATAAATGTAACATCAGATTCCCCTTCTGTATCGGAATATCATTACAGAAGATTAGGGAGAGGGTTCATGCAATAACGGTAATGGGGTTTAACTTACATATTTATAGACCTTTTGTGGTTACAATGTTCTAAGTTTGTAGGAGATCGAAAGTTTTATTTATACTTTGTGGAGATGTTGATGTTGGTTTGTACAAACCGGTTCTACGACATTGTGTTGTTTTTATGCTGCGGTCAATTGTTTCAAATTGCTATTTGCAATTTTTGATGATTTAGGTGTGTTTGTAGCTGAAATATGACCCGATATAAAGGTGTTTCCACATTGAAGTTACTTTTATGGAGCAGCGTTTGCAAGTGGATAACAACGGAAATATAGATATAAAGTTTTAGCAAGAACCGCAGGAAGTTACTTATTAATATGTTGCTACAAAAAGTAACTTCGGTGAATGCACCTTTATATCGTAAGATCCAGTTGATTCATACATTTAAAAATAAATAAAGCTCAAAAACAAAATATCGAACGGAAACATGCATCAAAACATATATAGCTCAATCAATCAGATTAAATACATACAGACTAATACCGAGTCAAAAACCACTTTAAGAAAAGGATGTTGTTAAAAGACCTGAGTGAGATCACTTCCTTAATAAATTAAAATTGAATCTTACATTGCATAGACAAGCAGGAACTTTAGATCTTATAAGAGTCTACATCTTTCATAATATTGTCATTATTAACTAAATTGCAATAAAAAAGAAAATATTGTAATTTCAATAACGTAATTCCTTCATGTCTTTTTTTTTCTTCCTTTTTTTCTTGTCATTTGGGATATGGTATTAACTGCCAGTGTTTACTAAACCGATTACCTTCATAATAATTTGAGCATGTTTGTAAGTAAAGAACCTTCTGGATTAGGACTCCTTGGTGTTCTATGTTTAAATATAAAACTTTTTATCAAATTGTATTGTTTCCTACAGCAGTATGATAGTGATTATCAACTGATGTTATTATATTTGTACGAGATGCGAGCGATGCGCGGAAGTAGCGACACATATCAGGGTTGAGCCCTAAGTGTTAATAAACCGAAATGAAACTTACTTAAGTGTTGTTTTATTTAACCTATGGAATATTAATTATCTGTGTTACAACATCTTAATAAATATACAGTATTAAATTGTATATCAGTATAAAATAAAATAAAATAAATAAATAAATACTTCTGCAACAACAACAATACCAGCCATCAGCACTCACAGTTCTTGTGAAAAAACCTCTTGAAAGCAGTTTTTACCGAAGAGATATCGAAAGATTAAAATATAACATATTGACAAAAACGAGTTGTACCACGAACAATAATAGAAATAAATGAGGCATTATAATACCATTTAAAAGAATAATTAATGACCACATAACTTAATGCTTTGTTATCCCCGAAATTGCGGTGTACCTAACAGTCACATTTCGTCAGTGATGTTTAAGTCCCATTTTATATGAGGTGATCCTATTCATTCTTATAGTTCCAAATGCTAATTCAACCATCGCGCTAGCTACTGCTTTGTATACTGCTGGAAAGGAAGGGCTTCTCCAATCACACGCCATTTAAATAGATCTTCCACAACTCTCATACAGTTAATAAACCACCCAACCATTTAATCTAACCACCAGCTGGTATTAGCGGTGCTTAAAAGTCATTTATAGAAATGGTTGGTTGATTTTGCTAGGACACACGCATCAAGATTACAAGGACTTCAAAATCACTCGCAAAATGTGCTGAAGGTACACTTCTGCCTAACCCTTTGGGGTAAACAGCCGTTACGATGTGTGACCTTGCGAAGATCATCGCTTTATGTAGCCCCGGGCTGTCCATCTATGCAGGTACTTTTCTGAGAAACGCTGGAGTCGACAGTCGATAGATGGCGTTAAAATTCATGTTACTAACTTGGAAGTTGACTGTTATGTATGGATAATAGCGTTACCGCAAAATCATAAGTGCTAGGAGAGGTTTTACCAGTAGGATTGTCTATGGAAGCTCCACCATCACCAATTCATCACTCTGTTTATCACCCTCTCGTCATGCTGGTCCCCAGCTCTTTTGAAGAGATTGTACATAAGCTAATAAAGAGAGCTAAATTCCTATTCAGTGTATGTAAGTATGGCTGATGGAATAAGGAAGAACTCAAACGGTGGAATAACCTAATCCATTTTAAAAACCATATTCGTATCTAGCAGTATCTTGGGTGCTTAAAATAAATGCAGATTCATCTCATACACAGCTTAAAATTACCAATTACTATACCACAAAAAAGGAATAACTACTGACTGCGAACAAACATGGCCCGTCCGTTTTACGCTTGATTAACTTTTTCAATAGTTGTCTATATTACCTGTGTCTGCAAATACGAATTTATGTAATTCCCAATTGTGTCCAAATTGGATTTAATATATAGAACAATAAAGTCAAGACAATAATCGTTCTATTAACATTCGTAGCAACCATGCTGAGTCCATAATGACGACCCGAATAGCGCACGGTAGCGAGGCTGCCTTACGTTCTTAGGGTCCCGGGTTCGAATCCCGGTTGGAGCAAATGTTTGTGTGATGAGCATGGACATTTGTTTCTAAGTCATGGATGTTTATATGTATATAAGTATGTATTTACAAACAAAAAGTATCTATGTAGTATATCAACTCCACGACACAAGCCTCGTTGCTTAGTGCGGCATTGGATGGCGCTGTGTGTTAATGTGCAGCGATATTTATTTATTTATTTATTACTAAATGAACCGTACACTTTACCTACCGGTCTATCAACTATCAAGGACGCTTTATTTCTTAACCGCAGCTACGAACCGTTACTATTTACGAGATGGCTAATAAATAATCGTCACACTTTTATTTTCTGTCTTTATTAAGTGTCATTAGGCATTATTAAGCGCGTATATCGATGATGATCGGCCTTCCGTCCGTCCGGTAATTGCCGGCGATGTAAGCGGCCTACAAATTGAAAGCGGCCGCAGCCCGAGGCGGGTATTGATGGATCTGCTGCCATCGGGAAATTATAGCTGGCCCTTGCGACAGCTTCGCAAATTGTGCGTATAATGCTAGTAAATAATACGGCGTTCGCTATAAATTCATATGAGGCTAGGATAAGTATAGGTCTCACGTATCGTGCGAGGAAGACACACATGAGCGCGAAATCTATGACTCTAGTTTTTCAAATTCTGCACGTTGCTTTGACATAATATGATAGCGCCCCACGTGTATGGTGCACTTACTACAATTTGCGTGCGCTGACGTGGCTGGCTCGCCCTTTGTGTCTGCGTGAGAGACATTAAGGCACAGAGAATGGCCGCGCGCCGCTCTGCCCGCGCCGGCCGATGCATAAATTAGCACGGGCGTATTTCGCAGACATCGACTGATTGACTCCTTTCATTACCGTCTCGCATTGTTCGCAGCCTGAGAAAATTGTACATCCTTTTGGAATCACAACACATTTCATAATTATGGACTATTGTGGCGTTGTCGGAGCTTATTCGCTGGGGACGAGCGCTCTCCTCGCCCGGGGAGCGCAGGAGATATATTGGCGTACGTAAAGACGGGGACCGATCTCATAATGGCTGGCGCTGATTAGTTTTCGAGGGAAACGCTAGTTTGAAGAAAGCTCTCCAGGATTTAATGTCCTGTCAGAGGAGTGTTCAAATGGGCATTGTTAGCTAAAAGATGTTCATGAGCATTCTCGCGCGAAGCACCTAGCAGCACAGAAAGGAAACTAATTTAAGATTCTGACATCGATTAAAAGGAATCGGAAAGCCGAGGTACTTTAGCGAGTTATGAATGTTATGTACTGTTTGAGGCGAGTTTTATGCTTGGCGGAACGTTTGAAATTATTGGCATTAATTGTGTTCATTTGTCGGGCGCCGTAGTGGCATTGTTCCCGTGGTGTGGCAGATTTATCAGTGATTAAGCACGATAGACATTGTAGGAGCCCACGTGCGAGCCCTGTGCCCGGTCGTGGCCTGTGCGCGATCGCGATTGGCTCATATTGCGCCTGTGGGAACATTTCAGTGTAGAATTCGCCTAAAGTACAAGCTAATGCGATGCTTACGGTTACAGACGTGAAGCGTGACTTGTTCAATCTAATTCGATCAAATGGGAATAGAAAGACAAGTTAACATCAGGTGAGACTCTTCACGGACTATTACCGAGGTACCGCACCTATCAATCGGGGAACGGTCCAGATGTTTGTGTCGCTCGTCCGGCGTGGCACAACGGTTGTCCGTGGCAAACGTTTTTCTAAGTCAATGTTGTAACGGTGTGTGTCTGTCAGCCGCGTCCGGCGTCAGCTGCCAGCTCTAGCGATCGGATAGACAAGTAAATAGAGGTGGGCTAATCGTCGCATCCAGCAAGGGAAACGACGAATTACTCCGTCACGGTGTTCCCAACAATTGCTTTGTTATTGGCGATATCACGGCGATTGATGCGGCGTGGCACCTGTGCGAATTGTAAAAATCAAGGCTGTTTTTGCTGCGTAAAATAAAATAGTTAACTTTCATTATTTGCATAGGTTTGTGTGTTTAGAGGCATGGCACAGTTAGAGCGTTGATTGACAGGGTAGTTGGTGCAAAGTAGCATGATTATCGTGTGGGTGAGTGGCAGCCGTAGCACGGCGCGGAGAGGAGACGTCGTTAGCCGCGTGTGATCGACAGACGGACAGACTAACCGCCGTAGGGTTACCTAACTGCGCCGTACTTGTTACTTGTGATAACTACGTGCGAATGCGAACTTTGATAAACATTGCGTTATTACAGCCTCCGAGTGGATGCAAGAGAACGTACCTATACTTTAGTTGTTTTCATCACTGTTGTACAAATTGTTTCTACTTTAAAAGGCCACGTTCGAACGTTCTCAATGTTATTTTACCCTAGCGACGACGTATATTCGACGACCCGAATGGCGCAGCGGTAGTGAGGCTGCCTTACGTTCTTAGGGTCCCGGGTTCGAATCCCGGTCGGAGCAAATGTTTGTGTGATGAGCATGGGCTTTTGTTTCCGAGTCATGGATGTCTATATGTATAATAAGTATGTATTTACGAACAAAAAGTATCTATGTAGTATATTAACTATCTGGTGTCCACGACACAAGCATCGTTGCTTAGTGTGGCACTAGATGGTGCTGTGTGTAATGTCCAGCGATATTTATTTATTTATTATAGCATTTCTTAGAGCAGACAGTTTCTAAAAGAAGGTAAATCGAATATCCATAATTATGAAATGTTAGATTGATGATTTCGATATCACGGTTGTCATTTTGCCATTTTACGAAATAATTAGCAGGTTCGTTAGAGCCCTGAAATGAAAACTCGTTTTACTTAGTTGACAATCTTGATTTTCTTTTGAAACAAACCAACATTGTACCACTGTCTCTATATGATACTACCCTTCAGCAAAATGGTAAGATTGGTAGGTTCCTCCTACTACTTACTATCTGGCTCTTATTTGGTCTTATCCGCTTGCAAAAACCTCTTTTTTGTATGTAGTACTCATATGCATATTTTAATTACCTATATTATAGATAGCATGCTGATGTGTACTTTTCTGAAAGCAATTTTAGGTTAAAAAGTACTTAATTATTAACAACAAACAGATTAAAACAACTCCACTCCCTTCACAGTTGTCCATGGCGAGCCGGCTAAGTAAATTCTAACACATTTACATAAACGCGAATAGAAATGGCTCAAGGCAATCGCAAGATTCAGACAGACGGACAGAGTAGTCGGTCGATAATAACGATAATGGCGGCAACGTGGTCATCACGGCCCATTTCGCTGCACTGGACGGTTGAGCACTGGCGCGGTGGCGGTGGCGCGCAGAGGGTTAATACCCCACCGACTTCCACGATAGTTTGCTTCATTTTATTTGTTGGAATGTCTGTGACTTGATGACTAGACGGGGACTTCCGCATTATGGGAGATGAGCTTTGAATCTTAATATCGGCGAAATATTTTATTATTTATCCAAATGACGTAAAGAGCGATCGTCACAACGCTGCAGAACGGTGCGAAGTTTTAACCATACTAAAAGTTTTGACTGGGAGTCGAGCCAAATTTACAGCAGCCCAACTGCTAGTAAACACGACAAAAACTGAAACAAAATTAGGTTTGATCTTGAAATGTCACTTACGGGATATCTTTCGTAATTATTATTAATTTAGCTTTTTGCTAGTGACATTTTTTTATATCCACCCGCATTCTCCAGTCAAGCCGCAAACATGGCGCTTGCAACAGCGTCGAAATATCGGGAGCTCAATATTAACACTAGGTTTGGCCTAGCCAGTATATAAATATTGCAGACTAGCTGCGGACACCGGACAATGACAGATACATCAGCATAATCTGTTAGATACTTACGTCCGGAGACACGTCCGTAATCTGTCCACACCCAGTTTAACCGTACTTGAAAAAGAATAGTCGAGTGTGTATAGCCTACAGTAGAAAAGAAAGCATAATAAATTATGCGCGGTTGTAAAATAAAGTGTTTCATTGTATTGAGAATTTAACAGTTAATGAGAGTCATTATTAAACCGGCTTTTATTACCCAAAAAGTGCAGATTGCTGCAATGAAAATGATGACACGCAAGAACGATTAAAAATGATACACTCAGGTACAGTCAAGTCGAACATTTTGCAAGTCGTAGTGGGAACAATCGTAGTACTACGAATTTTGATCGATTTCTTCGCAACGGCGATGTCAGAAGGTCTATCAAGAATGGTGAGTCTTTTGAAGAAGATTTCGAATACAAACGACTAGAAGATCTCGGTCATGCACTATTAGTATAGCACCAAGCGTCGTTTTTGTGGCTACTACAGTAGTAAAAGTTTGTGTTGGTTCGCAAGGAGTGTGTCACCCACCGGGCAGTGTAGCGCAGCACTAAGCGGAACCACTAAAAGTTCGTAGGAATTCATCCTTAGGATTATTGCACTCCCTGGATTTGTCTGTGATAAAATACTGATACCAAGTCATAACACAACATCACGCCTGTAATGCCCAATGGTTAGGCAGAGGTGCACCTTAGATCACCCACATTTGCCTATTGCCATCAGCCGGGCACAGATCCAGACTATGTGGCTACTATTGAGAAATTCCTGACGGAGAAACCCAATAACACTTTGTCCGACCCGGGAATCGAACCCAGCCATCGAAGCCAGCGATTACTCGACGACTCACTCGATCAACGAGACAGTGAGACCAAATTATGGCCAGAAATTAAGATTTATTCCAATACCTCGGATCTGATACAGCCATAACTGAGCTACCATATCACACTTATAGAGCGCAGCACTTCATTTCGACCTTTGTATTTTCCGAATATTTACTGAACAAAAGTGTAAGTAAGCTGTTCGAGTAGTGCCGACTGTACAGAGCGTGAGAGTTTTCCTTGTCTCAGTTATGGCGAGCCAGCGCCAACAATGTGTGCCGCTATTTACGCCATTTTATTGCCTATTAATTGCTCTAAAAAGTGAGCGTCGATGCTGTGATGCTTGTCTTTATTAAGCACATGATTCTTGGTAGTACGTACGTATGTTTTCATTTATTTTCACTGAATTCGTGGTGGTCTTAAGGTGATGATCACATCTTATCCTACTACGTATAATTCACGAAAGATATGGGTGAAAAACTTACTTCAGCTACTTACGATTCTTGATGATAAATTTTTTCCATGGCGTTTTTCAAAATCCATCTGATTCCTTAATATTGTATAGACGTGAAACTCTCCGCTCATAACTTTTATCAAATCTGTATCGAGCGTGTGGCTGCGCCGGCACAGGCTCGGGTCGCGAGGACGCAGCATCGCGCGGCGCGAGGTGATCCCTCAGGTGCGCCCCCCGACTCCGCCCCCTTGTTTATTGCTTATTAGCGGGCATCGCGGCGGCACGTTTGAACTGGCGGTCTTTGTTCTCGCCGACAACACTCCCCCTCCCCCCCGCGGCCAGGCTCCGCTCGCGGCCGGTCACGACGCCCGCGCAGCTCGGGTATGCTACGCGAATCATAAATTGTTGCTATTTGACGTAGCCGGTATTGGTGATACCGATCTTTGTTCAATGATATCGCTACGTAGGAAGGAAGTGCAATAGCATCGTAAATTATACCTGTTTTCTTACATTAGGTACGTAATGTATGTGCTTATCTAATAACAATTTATGGCTTATGTTTATGCTATCGGGGGCTCCATTTTATTTAATTCCTATAAAAGTATTAGGTAGGTGCCATGGATACCATCATACTGTTCTAATTTTTCAATAAGTGAGCTAAATGGGCCTCTATCAAGAGCCCATATGCTAGGTGATTCAGATAAATAATAAAGGCAAACGGGAATGGAGTTGAATCGCTTCCTGACCCCGATCGATTCACTTTCAATCTCCAGTCACGGTTGGTCAGCCGAGCCCTAGAATTTAGTTTCAGTAATTTGCAACTTTTCTATTAGAAAAGCTTACATTGCTTTTTTTTAAAACATTCGTGGTATGGATAGCTTCACTCAGTGGTTTTTCCTACAGATAGGCTACGCAAAGTTACATTTTACGATGATGGAAAAGCCAAAAATTACTGCTAAACTAAAACTTCAAACAAAGGAAACAACCGATAGACATGTCACGTAACAGTTACGGTGTTTGAGAGTCATTCAGCAATAAAGGTTAATTCAGACGAGATTGTCTATTCTTGCACCATATTTCAAGCAGTAACTGAAGTTCTACTTTACATCACGCCTGTAATCCTAGAAGTGTACCAATTAGTGGTACATTCACATTTCGCCAGTTATGTTTAAGTCCCATGTTATAGGGGACGAACCGACTGTCGTCAACCTGGCACTAATCCAGACTCTGTGGCTACGAAGTGTGCTACAAAGAAATTCCTGATGGAAAAACGCAATAACACTCTTCCCGATCTGGGAATTGAACCCGACCACTCGACCAACGGAGGTATTCCTCGAAGCGCTCCCGTTTTGAAACGCTCCCATCTAAGCGCTCCCGTTTTGTTGTCCCGTGTTGTGTTGTTTTGTTGTGATTAAAAATATTAAAACTTATTTCCTCGAAGCGCTCCCACGTTTAAAAATAGGGAAAAGCATGAAGTAAACTTAATGAATTATATCGATAATTTTTAAAAACTCATGTGTGCATCATCGACGTCGAAGTTGCTTAACCAAATTACGAAATTGAGAGAATAATATCTTTTTGCTTTCGGCACTCTTATGTGTATACAAGGACCAATGTTATTGTGTATTCAAAGAGGATGTTATAAATAAAACTTATTACCTACTTATTATCAATAATTTCAGTTAGTATAGTCCCATCTCTATCCGAAAGTTAATCATGGGAGCTCTTCGAGGAAATAACTTTTAATATTTTTAATCGTTCCTCCAGGAGGAGCAAAACGGGAGCGCTTAGATGGGAGCGTTTCAAAACGGGAGCGCTTCGAGGAATACCTCGACCAACGTGGCAGTCCTATTGTTACAAAAACAAAATTTACAAATACGAAAGTTACACTATCCTGTATCTCTCTCGCTTGCCCTAAAATATTCATCTCTCGAAGTAATATTTAAAGAAATCACTTGAACGCCTGCTTCGAACAAGAATAAATGCTAGGTCTACTTGAAATTAAATTGATACATTTCGTGTCATTTAGATGCATGTGTGATAAATATTCATCAAAACATGCTACTTGAATATTGCTTTAGCTTGCATGTGCTACTTGCATACGTTTATGAATATTTTGATTTACATTTCAATGAAATCGCGTTTAATTTCGATTACATGGATAATTGCGAATAATTTTCTTGCGGTTTCCGCGCTGCATTAAGTAATTAAAAAAATTGGCTCGGTGCATGTTAAGTAGGCGATGAGTGGAATTGAGTAGCAGATGTTTCGGGCGATGATCAGCCGACAATTATCACGCTTGCTCGCCTTCATATAACGACTGCTCATTATGAAAATATCTAGAACACTGTATAATCACCATAGTGTTACAGCAGCAAAAAGTGAAGCACAACTGAGCATTTTTGCACTTCAACCGGTTTGATAAGCGTCTAACTGTGATCTATGAGAAGATAAAATATGTTTATGGTATAATTCATGTTAAAGCATTAAATAATCTCTCTACAACTGCGACTCTGCGACCCTTTTTAGTCTTTCACAAAAAATATGTGCAAATTGCAGCACTTACTGATTCTTCTCGGTGTCTGGGTTCCGTGTGATATGTATGTACTTATATTCTATACAAGGGTTTTTGTGTAAACTGGTACCTCATTTAATTACTTGTCTTATGCTTAGAGAAGTTAGACAGACTATCTATAATTTTTTCGTGAAGTTGGTACATGAGCAGAATTAAATAGTTTGTTTTTTGTTAGTACTTACTCTACTTGTGACGTTTTCGACATACACAAACGCCAAGTGCCCGCTTCCATGTAATTCGTAATTTCTTAAATGTTACGCATATCTATATTTATAATCAACAAAATATCACGCCATAACACATCACTGACAAGCTCTTTAAGCTATTATTGATGGCATAAACTTTCCTTTCGACAAAGCCGTCGAAATTCTACGAACGAGATCGATATCAGACTGTATTCAATACTAAACGCATTAGGCCCCATCTAGTCTGTGGCGTGGGTGAGACATTCTCCGAATAGCTCCTCAAATATCTCCGACCAACAAAATGACGTTTGACGAAGGCCCTCGACCTATCATCATTAAAAACGGCCGAATCACGCAAATTATACGAACGTGATACGCATCGATGCTAACGAAAATCTAACGCGGAAAAAATCACATCGAACAATATTACAAAATAGAGAAAGATGAGTCTCATTTGTCAGTGTCTGAGCAAGGTCCTTTGCGATATTTAAGATGGTACTGAAATATGAGTCGTATTATGAGATGATTGGGTTAGTAGTTGTGTGTTGTGTGTTGGAATTATGATGTTTGATAGTGGTGCAAGTTGTGGCGATGTGGCAGATAGTGGCTGGGCGCGACGGCCGCTAATGGGTGTGATAACATCTTGCGACCACGCCTCGCGCCGGCGACCGGCGGCGACTGGCGACCGGCGCGACCGGTGCGGATCGCACCGATGCAGGCGATGCCGCAACAAATGCGTGCTGCTCATAAACACTTGGTATCTGTTGGCATCAGTTTCATTCAGACTGCCTTTCTTATGTATTGGCAAATTCGCGCAGGTGCGGATGAAGAATATTTCAAATATTGCTTGGAAAGCAAACATGACAACTATTTTCAACAACTCCAACTTCTCCAAGATTCGTAAGGTGACAATCCTTGTGGCTCTGCTTTCTTGAAAATTCAGAGGTCTTATGCAAACAATTGTTTGCAATAGACAACCATTTCACCGAAGAAAGAACCGTCAAAGAAAGCAAAGCTCATGCAGAAATCTATCTTTTGACAATTCTAACTTCAAGCAATTACTAAACTACAGAACAAAAATCGTATATCTAATGAACTCAAGTAGTCATTTTTACTTATTTATAGATATAGATACGGGTGTAAAACTCAAAAGATATACAATAACAGAAACCTATCTACATTTTATTGTTTTTTTTACATACTCGTATTTAGATTAATCACTATCTGAAAACCAAAAACACGAACAAAAAAATAAAGTACAGCATACAAAGATTTGATTTTGAAAACTTAACTTATCAAGTACTAAAAGTTTGAACGTTAAACTGTTGCATATTTACGTGGTGTTGTCGATTATATCACGTTTTCCGACAGACATGTTTCTGTCGTAATTAAAAATAAGAATATTAATTACTTTATTGCGTTTGAGTGGATGAGCACGGAAACTCAGCACGATTCTGTTAAAGGTCGTCGAACATCAAACAATTGTTTACTCTGTTGAGTTGCTTAAGGTTTCCTTCAGATCACTGACATCTAGCAAAGTGAACTATAGGTATTAAGCGAAAATAATATCGAGAAAAATAACAATTAGGTACAAATAAACTTATTTTAAGTACAAAACTAACTAGGAGAGTTTTATATTATTGTGACTGGCGAAATGTGGGTGTACTGTTAAGCCTCAGTCGCACACAGCGATTAATCGCTGCGAATGCCTACTCGCCGCCAGTATTCGCTATTTATGTGATTGGCTATTCGCTGCGAATATTCAGTCGCCGCGAGCTGAATTCGTAGCGATTTGAATTGAGCATGTTCAATTTTACTCTCGGCGGATGAGCATTCGCCGCGAGTATTCGCTGTGTGTGACAGGGTATTCGCTGCGAATAGCTATTCCGCTCAGCGACGAGCAGACGACATTTTGATTTTGCGCACCACCAAACTGTCGAAATTCTCGTGTAGAACTCGCTGTGTGTGACAGGCAGGCAGCGAATTGTCGCTGCGATCATTATTTGCAGCGAATGCACTTGCAGCGAGTATTCGCTGTGTGTGACTGAAGCTTTAGTTACACCTCTGCCTAACCATTCGGGGATTACAGGCGTTATGTTCTGTTATGTGACTGAGATAAAAAAAAAAAAAAATTACTCATTTAGAGAGGGGTCTATATACCCACCCTAGACATCATGCTTATATGTTTGTTTCAAACAGATAGGTGATTTCCCTCAGTTATGCTTTGTAACAAAATTATGACTCAACGTTTCAGACTTCTTGTTTCTTAAAATAAATTCATGGTTTAATCAATTCAAGAAGCATTTTCCCTCATCTTAATTAATCACATGTGTAATAAATGCATAGCTACCACCGGGATAACACATTCCAGCATTTCAGAACCCAAGGGGATTAGTTAAGTATTCTTGATTAATAACAAAGCAGATAGATCCATCACGTAACACATTCCTGTCCGTCAAATTATTCAACTATTCCTATTATAACGATCGTCGATTAACAGACGATCGTCGCAAGCGCACCTCGACTACAATGTTGTTAATTGTACGCGATTTACGAACTGTGCGTGCACGGATATATTATTCAGCGTGTTTCGAATTTTTAATTGTGTAGGTAACGCTTGGCAGTACTTAGAAGTTACACTTACATTATTTATTTAAATATATTTTCATAACTCTCTTTAATTGTATGATCCAAAGTTGATTGAAATAAATAAATAACTTATAATACACACATCAAAAATGTCTAGGGATCAAGCATTTTTATGCGGATTTCTTGAGATTGAGATGTGGCTTTGTAATAAATTTATGATTTTATAAATTTATATGGATCCTTTTTGGTGCATTTCATAATTTGAATCAGGAACTCTCAATCAAATTCGAGTAAAAGATGAAAATAAGCTGTCAATATTTTCCCTATAAAAACATACAACGCATTGAAGACATTATTAGTGCTACTGTTTCCCTACTACTGATTAAAACCAACGTTATTATGGAGCGGCGACGTCATTTAAGCAGGGAAGAAATGCTCAGAGCCGTGGGAATGATAGAAGCTGGTTCCCGGCAACGTACTGTAGCTTTAGCTCTGAATACAAGTCAGAGTGTTATCAGTCGACTTTGGACACGTTACCGAAGCACTGGTACCGTGGCTGAGCGCCATGGAGGACGGTATCGCTGCACCACACGGAGACAAGACCGATACATTCAAATCTTAACTCGAAGAGCTCCAACAATAACCGCCATGATGTTAGCCGTGAGGCTTCATCACTCTTCAGGGAACTTAATTAGCGACCAAACAGTCAGAAACCGCTTGCATGAAGTGAACCTTCATTCCCGAAGACCGCTACGGGTACCACCTATAGCAATGCACAATCGTAGGATTCGATATCAATGGGCTCTTGAACACAGAAATTGGGCAGAAGAACAATGGCGTTTCGTGTGCTTTTCTGATGAGTCTCGTTTTGGTATGAGACCGGATACAAGACGTATACGACACTGGAGAACCCCTGGACGCCAACAGCGATTAAAATCCTGCCAGGAAGTCCATCCTTATAGTGGTGGAACCATCATGGTATGGGCGGGTATTTGGATCGGCGGAAGAACTGAGTTGATTTGGATCAGAGGCAACCTCAACGCTCAAATTTATGCTGAGACGATTGTATCAGACGTCATCGTTCCTCTACAAGTGCAAATCGGTCCCTTATTTCAGTTAATGCATGATAATGCACGACCGCACACCGCAAGAGTTGTAAGACAGACTCTCGCCGCAGCTAACATCAATGTCCTGCCCTGGCCTGCTCAGTCGCCAGACTTGAACCCGATTGAGCATGCATGGGATATGCTACAGAGAAGAGCTCTGCCGAATATGGAGGGTATCCAGTCGCAAGAAGACCTTTTTTTGTTGTTGCAACGAACATGGGCGGCCATTCCACAGCGTGATTTGGATGAACTCATTTTGAGTATGCCAAACCGATGTTCTTGTGTTGTTAGTGTTCGCGGTAGAAACACGGATTATTAATTGTTTAAGTTACCCAATAAAATTTTAAAGAAAACTGTTATTTCAGTCTTTTTTTCGAACTTTAATGTTAGTGGTTCAAATGTCAAAAATCCCTTTATTAGGAAAATGGCAAATTTCTTTATTAATGCAAAGGTGACTTGGTTTATCGTTACTGTGACAAACGAAAACACTTTATTTGATGAATCCTTAAAGAAAATTTTAATTAATATCAATCAGGAGAAAAGTTATTGCAAAAATATATGTTGATCCCTAGATACTTTTGATGTGTGTATATTATGGTCTTCTTACACCCTTTAATTAAATAACTTCTGATTTAGGATCTACCTTACCGTTGCTGCCACAGAAAAAGGTTGATGAGACTATATCCAACTTTGGAAGGTTCTTTCAAAGGTATCGTGTCTGGTGAATAAAATATTATTGCCGTTATATTTCTATGGTGGACGAATAGGATTTCAGCAGACGATTGTCGCTAACCCGTACGTCTTTGATTGCCATCGAACCGTATGTATGATGCACCAGAGAAAAGCGAGTCTTTTTTTCAGGTACTTCAGAAACTTTCAGATCTAACTTTTAAATAAAATTTTCTGTGCGTAGTGGTAGAACCTAACAACAACAACACAAACAATAACAGCCGCTCGGGAATCTTAAGCCCGTGATTGCCTAGGTTGGTCTGTGGATGGGTGACCACTCATTACATACCGAGTTTCCTCCGTGCCTCGGAAAACACGTTAAGCAGTTTGTCCCGGCTGTCATTTGTAGATCCTTGACAGTCGTTACAGATAGTCAGAGGACCAAAAAGTCTGACAACCAGTCTTACCAAGGGGTATCGTATTACCTACCCAGTACTGACTGGGTTGTGGAGATCAGATAGGCAGTCGCTCTATAAAATACTGGTATTCAGCTGAATCCGGTAAGACTGGAAGCTGACCCCGATATAGTTGGGAAAAGGCTAGACAGACGATGATAAGTGGTAGAACCTACTCACAAACAATGTTACATCGTGGCATGTATTGAAATACGCATTGACGTTTATAAGGCATAAAATATAACCTTTACAACAACGTAAGCATAACCTTTAATTTAATTACTAAGTTAAACTACTGCTTACAATTCTAGAACAATACTAAGTCGGACTTCAAAGTCAAGTGTTTTTATTGATGAGAAAATAACATAATCTAAACCTTTATCTTTATAGCCATCGAAACCTTAAGGATAAGGTGTTTCGTGATGTCAACAAAGTAGATTTTATAGTTTTCGTTTCCGTCAATTGACCGTTACACTCGCGATCGGAGTGAACTTTTAGAAACTGTTGAGTCAGAACATATTTAGTGTACGCTAACATGAGCTATAAACCTTACAAAGTTTCGCAATACTTTACTTTATACTACCTTGTGAAAGTTTAGAGTTCCTGTATCACGTTTTGTTACCACAGCCTCACAGGTATGATGTCTTCCCAAGTCTTAAACAAAGAAGTAAAGTCAAAGCCTAAAATAAAAAGTATCAAGAGAAAACCTCGTCTCGTATGTACCTATTATGTAGGTACACCTCTGCCTAACCCTTAGGTAGCGAGCCTATTGCCATCAACCGGGCACAAATCCAGACTCCGTGGCTGTTACTAAGAAATTCCTGAGGGAAAAACCAATAACGTTTTGCCTAACCCGGGAATCAAACCCAGGGCCATAAGCTGAGCAGTCGCAAGACCGCTAGACCAACGAGGCAGCCAACAGAAAAAAAAACTGAATTTGTCTAAATTTAAATACTTATAACTTAAACATTGGCCAACGTTTTCAAAGATCGAACGTATTTGTACAGTTTCATCTTTTAAATGTTGTCTGAGTGTTTTCATCTTCTTATTCCAGTGTGGTATGGATGTTTATTCAGGTTGAACTGTTTGTTACGCCCAGTCTTTCTCAAAAGAAAGCATCGTAGAAAGCGCACATGAAGACCTGAAGCGTATGCTCAATATGTATCAAGTTTTACGATCATATAATTGAGGTGCGATGAGGGGGACGTTCTGTAATAAAGTAATGAATGATGTGATAGTTTAATTGGCGCATCCGGCTGCGCCTGCGCCGACCACTTTCATTACCGACGTTTGATGTGCCCGCTCCTAACTGCACACCTTGGGTATTAGGACATTCGACGACGTCGGTAGGTACTCGTCCGTGTGTAATGTACCTAAACTAATTAGGCAATTTGTTATACATATGTTCATTATAACTTAACATGTTGTAGCGTTTATTGTGCCGAACTTTTTTTGTTATAACAATAGCAGATTTGGTGTCGGCTCATTGAGTGCGCAGGTAGTAAATAATCATATTAAATAACGTGATAAACATCACGCTTGTAATCCTAGAAGGGTCAGGCAGAAATGTACCCATATTAGTACCTAATAATAATACAGCCTATTACTGCCCCACTGCTGGGCAAAGGCCTCTTCTCAACAGCGAAGGTACGAGCATTGACCACCACGCTTGCTCAAGACGGGTTGGCGATTTCAGACCTATATTAATATACCTAATTGGCTACTAATGATTGACTATTTGATTATTAATGACCTATATTAGGTACTTACACTAAATTAATTACAATGCTAACATTAAATCGTATAGGATCTGTAGGTAAACTTGACTTAATGATGGTTAAAAAAACCGATAGATTTTGTATCCAGCGCCCTTACTAAGTTTTGAATAACTTGTATTAAGTACGTTAGGAGTTATGTTTAAGTACTTTGTAATATTGGGCAAGCCCATTGCCACTTGCAACGGGGCACAAATCCTCACTTCCGGCTGTAACTGTGAAATTCCAGATGGAAAAACTCAACATCACATGACCCAACCTGGGAATCGAATCCAAGATCTAAATAACCTAATAGATATAGTAAAGAGAGATGGTAAACTAGAAACTAAAATGTTCAGATCTATCTAACAATAGGACGGAAGCCATAGAAGCGGATTTGTTCCCGATACCGCGTTGCTCTCGCAATACTTACTGACGATGATTCTGATCCTAGACCAGTCCTACATAGCCTACAGATATAATTACGTAATATATGACGTCATGCATCTTAGTACCGGATGTGAGGACCATCAGTTAGCTCATGGAGGCGTATAATAGGCGATAGAATATCTGTAATGGTACAGATAAACTTTGCTAGTGATACGATTTGATCTCTCGTAATGTAAGTAGGAAATTGACAGACTACTACTAAAGAATAGGTATCTCGAATATCTTTGCACATTTACATGTGGCAAGTTGCAATATACAATAAGAAGAATAACCTACAATGTGCACGGTGTAATGTATATCGACGAGCAAACATACGCATCCACGTAAAATATTACATAAATAAACATAATTATCAAGCCTTACTGTTCCCACTGCTGGCCACAGCCCACAGGCCTCCTCTCTATGAGAGGGAGTGGGCTGTAATACACCACGCGGGCCCAGTGCGGGTTGGTAGATGTCACATGTCTTTGAAAGTTTGGTTCTAGGACATGCTAGCTTCCTCACGGTGATTTACTACACCGTTTTTAGTATATTATAGTTTAAATAAATTACACAAACAAATGCGATGGGGTTCGAACCCACAACTTAGATCTCGCAATTTGGGGCCGTTACAACTGCACCAACACTGTATGAATTAATAGCAACAGTTTATACTTTGCCTGCTAGTATAATGGAAATTTGGTTCGAATTTTGGCTACGGCATTGCTAAAGGTAGATAGCCTGTATTGCTTTGTTTGTAGGGTTGATAGTTTGCTACTTGCCTAAGTAATTAGATACCTATTTAGGAAGAAAAAATATCTTTAAGCAGTACCTTTGTGCTCTTCTATCTTAATGTAATGTCTTGTTAAATATTTTGTCTGAACATAAATAAATAAATAAATTCTTGTAGCAATAAACATTGGACACACTTTAAATTTTATAATAAAGTTTGCGCGACCATTTAGAAAAATTAAACCTGCTACGAAAGCGTAGCACCATGACGTAGCACATTGCTGAATCCGTTCCTATCACTCGATAAGCTCCAAAAATATTTACCTACCTACCATTGAGCTCACGAGTCCTCAAATCCGTCACCAACCGTAGTGACTTGTCACATTGTGCGCATCTGCGATACGATCTCCGCTTGGTGACGTCGCGGTTTGCCGAAAGCTATCCTGCCACCATCTCGTACCATTGTGGTACACCCACGGTGACCATCCATCACGCCACCACTAAACCCTCAAGACGAAGCCGCCCGAAGAGAACCTTCAAAGCCGAAGCACACAATCAACTCGAATTTATCAAATATTACAGAAGATTTTAGATATGACTCGGAATTTCAAACAGTTTTTTTCATTCGTGATTTTGAGTTGTGATTGTCGTAGCACACATTTGCTTCTAATTCACTTACCGCCTAAAGGAACTGAAGAACTTACCGTGAGTTTGACTCACGGTAAGCTCAGACCTTTTATAAAAAATATATAGATTGTATCCATCGTAGAAACAAACTGAATTGTGAATAATTAAATTAAAGAACTGAGTTTCAGAAATTCTTGCACATATAGTTTATCTATAAGAAGGTTATCATTTTCTACATTGTTAACTCCAACTAGCTTTGGAGATGAGGTAAAAACAGATGAAAACAGTTTTATTATTTATGTACATAACAACAAATTACAGAATTTCATTTATAGGCTCACATAAACATAGAGAGAAAACAAAAAAAGCATTACAACGATTAATACGGCAACCGAAAGTTACAATAAAACGGTTGCGACTGTTTTAATATATTACTTAATTTCAACGTCCAATATTTGCATTAAACTGTTAAACACATCAACACGCTAGCACCCACTTTTTCATCGCTTCGCCCAATTAACAGTGACATTCGTTTAATTATAAAATGTAATTACATACTTCTTTTGTGAACTTAACGGACAGGACACTATATATTTTTGGACCACACCTCTCGTTTAAATAAGACTGTTAAGTTAATATCTGTAATTGTATTCTGTTTTTAAATATTTAATGCATAAATTAATAAAAAGTTGTTTTTTAACTTTCATTATATGTGTATTAAACAACAAACAGATCAAATAAAAATAATAAAACTAATTTATTTCATAAGAATGTGAGTGTGTATGTCTTTACGAAAAGCTGAAAGTTTTAAATGGCGACGAATCGAAGGGTTTGTTCAAATTCATGGCCCACGTCTTGTGGCAGTAATTGTACTAATAAGTTTTTTTTGTCGTCTCGCCTATTGAGGCGAGACGACAAAAAAAACTTATTAGTCCGTCAGTTAGATTATCAGAAAATATTTGACCCGTGTTTTTTCTTTTGTTACGTAAATCAAAATTGACGAAGATATGACGCTTTTAAAATTCTCAATACGTCACGCTTAGGTATAATTTTTAGCTAGTTCTGACGTCACGAGCCCCCACTCCCGAGTTTTGGTGCGTTTTATCTTTGTCAATATTCATTGATTTACAAAAACAAAAATACGTGTCCATTTAATTCCAATACTCTAACTGACGGACTAAACAGATTTGCAATTTTTTGATACTGTCGTCATGCCTATTGTTTAGGATACAATGGGACTGACATATTATTACGCTATGCGTAAAAGCCCCTATCCTATAAACAAATAAAAAAAAGTGTGATTTTGAGAGCTGACCACCACACTGAGTTTAGAGTTCTGAGATTCTTGTTAGGTAATCATGTCAAAGTTTTTCAAGGACTAAGTCGATATCAAAAATCAATTAAGCAGACCTGACACAGGTAAGAAGATTATTAATGTTTGCGTAGTTGATCAACTTTAATGTAAAGACTTCATTATAAACGCAGGTACCGATAGATGTCGATATCAGATAAAGTTTTTGTGCAAATAAATAAGAACGCAAGTGTCTCCATTATAAAGTCTTAATTATCTTTGATGCAATGACTGGATATCAATACAAATAAGTAATAACGAAAACCAGTAATCCATAAGTATAAGTACTCAATTAAATTACTTTAGGCCTTAATTATCTACTTTCGCCATCAAAATGTTTACGCTGTTATTTGTAAATGCATAATAAATAAGCAGTTTATCGGTAACAAGTCTCATATAATTATGCTATATCTAAAGGTAATTCAGGTATCAATAATGTAATTTTGAGAGAACTCACAATACCTAAGTATTTTCTATTCATCCTGGAATCGTGAAAAAATAAAACTTGAAGTTTTGGATACCCTAGGTTTCTTTCAACCTTCTTAATGATGCCTACGGGTTAATAGTAGATTAGACGACAAGTGAAAAAAAGGCAATTTAATTCGAGGGACTAAGTTGGATCCCGACAGCAGCGAAAGATTCTAAAATAGTATCCCGAGCGTAGCAAGAGATTCTAGAGTAGAATCCTGAGCGGAGCGAGGGATACGAGAACCGAGATGTTTTTTTTTTCACGAGTTGTGTCCTCTACTTTTTACCATTGACTGCGAGAAAATAAATAGAAGTATATTATTTATTTTTCTCGTGTGTTAATAATAACAGCCAATCGGGTCGATCTCCAAGGTTAAGCCACACTTACCAAGGTCAGTCTGTTAATGGGTGACCACTAATTCATTACATACCGAGTTTACTCCGTGCGTCGGAAGGTACGTAAAGGTTGGTCAATCTCTCAAAGCAATTTTCGAAATTCAGTGTTATATTCTTGTCGGCACGTTTTATTGTTCCAAATTCAAAATATTTTTATTCACTCAGTGAATAAAAGAGCATTTTATTCACTGTTACCGACATTGAGTAAAAGAGAGTTTTATTCACTGTTGTCGAAGAATAAAATGCCGTTTTTCGAGTGGCGAGGGTAAAAAAGACCTAAGACCATGACTTTATAAACCTAATACTTATTTTGGTTTTGAGCGGAGGCCTGTGTCCCAGCAGTGAGAACTTAATGGCTTATATCAAAATCTTGCTGTTCTTGTTACCTAACATTTTGTTGGCAGGGTTTATGTTGCAAAACCTGTGAACTGGCGACACGGTGGGCTATAAAATGAAAGGTGTTATTATTCAAACGCGTCGGCCGACTCTGCTCACATTCCGGAGGCATCGGGTTTTACGACCCCTTCGCTGCAGCGTCGATCACGAATGTTAGTTATGCCAAATATTTAAATCTATGTTTTTTTCTTCTTATTTTGTGAATTATATTGTAGGACATTGATTTCTTATATACCATATAATCAAGGCCACTTTGCGCATAATCATGTTTTTTTATGCATTCACCCAATGAACATGAAGGAATTGTATATTTTGATAAAAAATAAAAACTTTATGACAGAAATAGACTTTTATGAGTCCCTCTTATAATGCTGACATTTCATATAACTTTATTAGTTTGTCTAGCTTTCTGCAGATGTTCATTGCATGTGAGCAGTCATCGGTGAAACACAAGGGGAAGGAAATATGATATGATGCAAACAAAGTAGGTACTGCGTTAACAAAGTGTTGAGTTAAAGGGCACTTCGTCTTAGCTTTTAGAGTGTCGTTTATTTTTGAAACATTATATGTGCATCTATTCTAGATGCTAGACGGTAGAATGTATAAATAATTCTTAGGTTACATTACATTGCATACTAGACACTAAACCTACATAGAGAAACAGCATTTTTTCATACTTAATAGGTATATAAATGCCGCAACAAAGAAACGTTTTAAATTTTCTTGGCGGACATGTCGTCCACCAAGAAATCTTGCTGAAGAATGGGTATTTCCTTTTTCAGGGTTCCGTAACCGAAGGGTAACCAACGGCACCCTATTACTAAGCCTCCGCTGTCCGTCCATACGTCCGTCTGTCTGTCAGCCAACTGTATATCATGATACGTAATAGGTAGACAGTTGAAATTTTTACAGAATGTGTATTTCTGTCGTCTCTTTAACAACTGTAACCCTTTAAGTTTTGATTCATTTTAAATATTTTTTACTACTGCGATGGTACGGAAACCCATCATGCATGAGTTCGACTCGCACTTGGCCGGTTTTTTTTCGTAACAAGCACTTAAGCTTGACGTCTACCATGATAGAGAAAAAGCAATGTTCTTTTTATTTTATTTATCCCCGTTTTCATTATTTTAATATTCGTATAAAGTAATCCTAAGCAATATCGTCCACCTGAAGCTTAAAACGTTAGCCGCTGTACAAGCCCCGCTAACTAACTAGTTACGAAGCAGTTTGGCAAATGTGGTGACTGCCAAACTTGCAGCTACAGCTCAGCTAAGCTAAAATAATCTGCTAACCAAGCTGCACGAGTTATGCTGCTGTAGCTTAACCGTTGGCAATAATGTTGGCTCTAACTTAGAATTAAAAAGATGAACATGTCATATATTTACTTATTCCATTATAAGTTATATTATTATTGAGAGCAGCGGTGGCCCAGTGGTGACGGCCCCGACTTACGAACAGTAAGTCGTGGGTTCGAACCCAGACAGGCGCATTACTTTGTGTAATTTATTTCATCACCACTGCTCTCAAAACGGTGAAGGAAAACATCGTGAGGAAACCGGCATGTCCTGGAACCAAAAATTCGAAGACATGTGACATCACCAATACGCACTGGGCCCGCGTGGTGGATTATAGCTCTTACGCAAAATACGCGCTTTGACGTGGAGTTGCGGACACCAGCCCGTTATACAATATTTATGTTATATTATTTGGTACTTTGTTCGTCTTGTTAAACAGACTACATGTATGCTTGGTTATATTCGTCTGCTTTGCAAATTTTGTTGAGTTACATATTCTATTCATCATCTGTTCTTGTTTAATTATAATTATATATAACTTTTTCTTTATTTTTAGAGAAGTTCACAATTTTTAAAATTTGTATAATTGTCTTTTTTCAAATACACACATCAAAAATGTCTAGGGATCAAGCATTTTTATGCGGATTTCTTGAGATTGAGATGTGGCTTTGTAATAAATTTATGATTTTATAAATTTATATGGATCCTTTTTGGTGCATTTCATAATTTGAATCAGGAACTCTCAATCAAATTCGAGTAAAAGATGAAAATAAGCTGTCAATATTTTCCCTATAAAAACATACAACGCATTGAAGACATTATTAGTGCTACTGTTTCCCTACTACTGATTAAAACCAACGTTATTATGGAGCGGCGACGTCATTTAAGCAGGGAAGAAATGCTCAGAGCCGTGGGAATGATAGAAGCTGGTTCCCGGCAACGTACTGTAGCTTTAGCTCTGAATACAAGTCAGAGTGTTATCAGTCGACTTTGGACACGTTACCGAAGCACTGGTACCGTGGCTGAGCGCCATGGAGGACGGTATCGCTGCACCACACGGAGACAAGACCGATACATTCAAATCTTAACTCGAAGAGCTCCAACAATAACCGCCATGATGTTAGCCGTGAGGCTTCATCACTCTTCAGGGAACTTAATTAGCGACCAAACAGTCAGAAACCGCTTGCATGAAGTGAACCTTCATTCCCGAAGACCGCTACGGGTACCACCTATAGCAATGCACAATCGTAGGATTCGATATCAATGGGCTCTTGAACACAGAAATTGGGCAGAAGAACAATGGCGTTTCGTGTGCTTTTCTGATGAGTCTTGTTTTGGTATGAGACCGGATACAAGACGTATACGACACTGGAGAACCCCTGGACGCCAACAGCGATTAAAATCCTGCCAGGAAGTCCATCCTTATAGTGGTGGAACCATCATGGTATGGGCGGGTATTTGGATCGGCGGAAGAACTGAGTTGATTTGGATCAGAGGCAACCTCAACGCTCAAATTTATGCTGAGACGATTGTATCAGACGTCATCGTTCCTCTACAAGTGCAAATCGGTCCCTTATTTCAGTTAATGCATGATAATGCACGACCGCACACCGCAAGAGTTGTAAGACAGACTCTCGCCGCAGCTAACATCAATGTCCTGCCCTGGCCTGCTCAGTCGCCAGACTTGAACCCGATTGAGCATGCATGGGATATGCTACAGAGAAGAGCTCTGCCGAATATGGAGGGTATCCAGTCGCAAGAAGACCTTTTTTTGTTGTTGCAACGAACATGGGCGGCCATTCCACAGCGTGATTTGGATGAACTCATTTTGAGTATGCCAAACCGATGTTCTTGTGTTGTTAGTGTTCGCGGTAGAAACACGGATTATTAATTGTTTAAGTTACCCAATAAAATTTTAAAGAAAACTGTTATTTCAGTCTTTTTTTCGAACTTTAATGTTAGTGGTTCAAATGTCAAAAATCCCTTTATTAGGAAAATGGCAAATTTCTTTATTAATGCAAAGGTGACTTGGTTTATCGTTACTGTGACAAACGAAAACACTTTATTTGATGAATCCTTAAAGAAAATTTTAATTAATATCAATCAGGAGAAAAGTTATTGCAAAAATATATGTTGATCCCTAGATACTTTTGATGTGTGTAGTATGTGTTTTACATATAATATACATGCTAGATTCACATCTAGTAGATGTCAATCAGAAATTGTTTCGTAACTTTTTTATTGCATTTGTGATTGTACCAGACAGTTATGTGAATATAATAAAAAAGTCTAATTAAAATACACAATGCCTAGTGTTAAAACGAATAGATCGTTAATATTTTAAGTAGTGCATTAACTTTTACGTAAAGGAAATCATTGGATTAAAGTTTTGAATTAAATTGTAATGAGTATTAAACAGTAATACAATGTTTATCGTAATTATTTATTGAAAATAGATGTACGAAAACACTGAGTAAACTGCAAGTAATAATTATGAAGCCAGTCATTTGAATTCGCCATTATTCTTTAATAACGTCCTGTTGCAACTTTATGTGTCGGAATCGATCGTTAATGAATGACTAATTATGGTATGTGCTTATTATTTAAACAGAACGAGCATCTTTTTACGACATAATAATGTAATACTCAAATAGATTTTTTTGTCTTATTAATTTTGTGAAACATCGTGAGGAAACCTGTCCTAGAACCAAAAAAATCGAAGACATGTGACATCTACCAATCCGCATTGGGCCCGCGTGGTGGTTTATAGCCCATTCCTTCTCATAGAGAGGAGGCCTGTGTCCCAGCAGTGGGAACATTAATAGGCTGATGATGATGATGATTAATTTTGTGAAAAACCATTGTTGGGAACTTTATCCTATACCTATTACTTTCAATGCTTAATGATGGTAATGATTAAAAAAGAACCTTTCTTTGAACGAATTTTGATGAAAATCGATGAAAGACAACAACAACCTACCTATTTAAAAAAAAAGCTTTTTTAACAATTTTATAGCAGAAATTAATAAAACTACACGCACCTAAAAATCAATGACTACTGCATAAGTATGATCGTTTTTCAGTCCTAGTTTCATAACTATATCTGCGACAACAGACAATCCGCTTTCCATAAATTAACCGAGTCAAAACAAAACATTCCCCTTTAGAAACTTATCGCAGTATTCAATGAAATAATTAGATATGGTTCTAAATACTTCATAACTTGATCCTACCTTATGATAGAACAACAGCTGTACTCCTATAGAGTATCATTCACCCGCCAGTAACATCTCGGCGGAAACATTTCGCAATGTAAAGGTTCCCTCAGACCGACGCCGACAAGTTAATTTTACGCCTCTACACTCACTCATTTCATAATAATAAAATTGCTGTACAGCAGAATCCGTTGCTTTATTTGTGAAAACTCTTCCTTCGAATGCAATACTGGCAAAAACATATTCTATTGTACAGTACTACAGTTTAATTTCGGTTGTGGAAATCAAGGTATCGTTCTCCCAAATCAGAGGGTCGCCTGATTGGGGTATCATAAGCTTGTGAGTGTAGTTTGAAACAGACAGCGACACTGATACTCTTATTACCAAAACGTCAGGGGTCAGGCATGAGTGTGTGTGTGCGTGTGTATGAGGGTGTGTGTGAGGTTGTGCGGGTGGGCAAATCACCACGAAACAACTTTACAAGTGTAATTGTCGCAGCGGGTGTCGGTAATTGATTTATTCCACGCTTGTAATGCGGCCCTGCACTATTCTCATTGAGTTCTGTGATTGCTTGCGACGGGGGATTTCGGCAAATGCCTATCGATAGTTGACGCTCGATGGATTTTATTGTTATATTGTTTGGCAATTATTGTTGGTTTCGTTATTGAATCACCTTCTTTATAAATTATTTTATATCATTTGGTATAGTTACTTAGTTTTAAAGTCTTTAATTTTAATTAGTGCGGTTTTTATCTCTCGTTTTCAGCAGCAGCAGTTTTAGAGCGCTATCAAACTGGACTTAGCTTATAAGAGCATTACATTTAGATCAAAATATACATTTCTTTGAAAGCTACTCCATAACCTTACGTACTACATTTTTTAACGTTACGATCTAAGTATCAATTTTTACTCAGCAGTTATGAGCTATAAAAACACTCCCACAGCACATTACTATAAACATTACATTTTGCCGATACAAGTAATATTCAGAGCTCAATATAAAGTTCATAAATATTTAATAGATATTTTCCCACAATGGGGTGGCCATTCACACCCGTTAACCCTCAAGTGTGCCGTAAAAATGGGACTGATCGGAGAATATATTCCATTTGGCGGTCCAGTCGGCCCTCCGAGGTCTTACTAAGCAAAATTGTTGCTTGTCTCAATTATTGTTCTCCTTTCAATCGCTGTTAAATGATTTATGGAACGTGTGACTACTGTTTCTGTGGCTTTTTTGTTGTTAAAATGACTGTGACTTATTTTTGAGGCAGTGAATAATAGTGATTAATTATTTTGATAGATTTTTATCAATTTCTTATTGATATTGTGTTTTGCTTTTATTAAATTAGAATAAAGATCTGTGTGTATGCCTTAGAGATAGATTTTCTATGAATATATGGATAGATAAGGAAGTCATTGCAATAATAATTCTAAACCTATAAAAACCTCGACACACTTATTACCCAGTTACACATAACTGTCCAAACGTATGTAAATACCTGTTCTAAAATAAGTAGCATACGAGTACAACAGATAGCCTTGTTGATAATGAACGGTGTAAAATCGTACATGTCAACTTGTCTTAGCAGTAACGCCTATCAGCTGTTAATTGCCGCCTACGCCGCTTGGGGTCGCCACTGTCAAGATATACTAAGTTGCATTTTGGATATATTATCGAGAATCGATATCAATAACGCCTACGCGGATACGTCACTGTTACGTGAAGTACTCAAATGTTAAGCTAGGGTTACACAGCGACCGGAATTTAATGGTTACTATTTCACTGGGTCTATTATTTTGTTAAACTCTGTACAGTTGTAGTCAATGCTGTTTACGATGCTTTCAAATATTTAACAGTGTAATCAGTTCTTACAACGTTCATTTTCAGTTGTAACAAGATGAAATTCTGAATGACTGATGAAACAAAAAAATCTGTAATCTTACAACATCCATTTCCACATTGCAAAATTAGGCTTAAGTATATTGGGAGAGCAGTGGTGGCGGCCCCGAGTAAGTCGTGGGTTGGAACCTAGACAGTCGTATTACTTTGTGTAATTTATTTCATCGCCACTGCTCTCAAAACGGTGAAAGAAAACATCGTGAGGAAATCAGCATGTCCTAGAACCAAAAAATTCGAAGACATGTGACATCTACCAATCCGCACTGGACCCGCGTGGTGGATTATAGCCCATTCCCTCTCATAGAGAGGAGGCCTGTGTCCCAGCAGTGGGAACATTAATAGGCTGATGATGATGATACTTGGAGAACTTGGAATTTACGAATATTGGAGCTTGAAATATGGTTTATATGGTACCAACCTTAATAGTTTCGGTCTACGCGTAGCCCTATCCAACTCGCACCTACACACATCAAAAATGTCTAGGGATCAAGCATTTTTATGCGGATTTCTTGAGATTGAGATGTGGCTTTGTAATAAATTTATGATTTTATAAATTTATATGGATCCTTTTTGGTGCATTTCATAATTTGAATCAGGAACTCTCAATCAAATTCGAGTAAAAGATGAAAATAAGCTGTCAATATTTTCCCTATAAAAACATACAACGCATTGAAGACATTATTAGTGCTACTGTTTCCCTACTACTGATTAAAACCAACGTTATTATGGAGCGGCGACGTCATTTAAGCAGGGAAGAAATGCTCAGAGCCGTGGGAATGATAGAAGCTGGTTCCCGGCAACGTACTGTAGCTTTAGCTCTGAATACAAGTCAGAGTGTTATCAGTCGACTTTGGACACGTTACCGAAGCACTGGTACCGTGGCTGAGCGCCATGGAGGACGGTATCGCTGCACCACACGGAGACAAGACCGATACATTCAAATCTTAACTCGAAGAGCTCCAACAATAACCGCCATGATGTTAGCCGTGAGGCTTCATCACTCTTCAGGGAACTTAATTAGCGACCAAACAGTCAGAAACCGCTTGCATGAAGTGAACCTTCATTCCCGAAGACCGCTACGGGTACCACCTATAGCAATGCACAATCGTAGGATTCGATATCAATGGGCTCTTGAACACAGAAATTGGGCAGAAGAACAATGGCGTTTCGTGTGCTTTTCTGATGAGTCTCGTTTTGGTATGAGACCGGATACAAGACGTATACGACACTGGAGAACCCCTGGACGCCAACAGCGATTAAAATCCTGCCAGGAAGTCCATCCTTATAGTGGTGGAACCATCATGGTATGGGCGGGTATTTGGATCGGCGGAAGAACTGAGTTGATTTGGATCAGAGGCAACCTCAACGCTCAAATTTATGCTGAGACGATTGTATCAGACGTCATCGTTCCTCTACAAGTGCAAATCGGTCCCTTATTTCAGTTAATGCATGATAATGCACGACCGCACACCGCAAGAGTTGTAAGACAGACTCTCGCCGCAGCTAACATCAATGTCCTGCCCTGGCCTGCTCAGTCGCCAGACTTGAACCCGATTGAGCATGCATGGGATATGCTACAGAGAAGAGCTCTGCCGAATATGGAGGGTATCCAGTCGCAAGAAGACCTTTTTTTGTTGTTGCAACGAACATGGGCGGCCATTCCACAGCGTGATTTGGATGAACTCATTTTGAGTATGCCAAACCGATGTTCTTGTGTTGTTAGTGTTCGCGGTAGAAACACGGATTATTAATTGTTTAAGTTACCCAATAAAATTTTAAAGAAAACTGTTATTTCAGTCTTTTTTTCGAACTTTAATGTTAGTGGTTCAAATGTCAAAAATCCCTTTATTAGGAAAATGGCAAATTTCTTTATTAATGCAAAGGTGACTTGGTTTATCGTTACTGTGACAAACGAAAACACTTTATTTGATGAATCCTTAAAGAAAATTTTAATTAATATCAATCAGGAGAAAAGTTATTGCAAAAATATATGTTGATCCCTAGATACTTTTGATGTGTGTATTTACATAAAGCATTAAGTGTATTAAGTAGCTCAAACCTGTAAACACAATGAATCAAATTATCGGAACTAATAATTACAATGGGTACCTACTACAAGTACGCATGTGTACGCATGTACCTGTTCTTCTAAGTAGCACGTGTAGCTTCGCCATTAGACAACACTATTCACGCCTCCGGCTACTATCAATACACACGTCCCGATGCTGAAAAGACATTAAACCCTCCCTTCACCAATCCATTTTCAACTTTAACACCTCCAGATAGAACGAAAGTTTCTTTGTTACCGCCGTTCTTTTCAATTTTCCTCCAATCGAATTTGGCTGTAACATCAATCGAGTTCCCACATTTTCCGGGCGCACTTACACAATATCAATCAGGTTTTATTGGTGTTGTCGGGGGGTGCGGGGTGCGGCGGGGTAGTGGCTGGGTGCGGTGGGGCGGGGAGCGGGGGACTATTTGTATCAATAACCTGTCAATGGTCTCAGGGCCCGCTGGGACCTCTGCCCGTAAACTTGATACTTGCGTATGTCTGTGACCGCATGGATTTGATTAGGAAGGCATTACGATAGGCGTGCGAAACTCTCGATGTGAACAATTTGTTTTCAATACACCGCAATAAATCAAGTTCCTATTGAAGACACGCACGACGTCTTTTATTTGCGGGAAAATATTATTCCACATCGTGATCTACTGATAAACAAAACAAACTGCTAGTAAATAATCTACATTCCAAAAACACAGACAATTTGAAAAAATGTTTTGCTCTCTAAGGTCTGTCGGCAAAATTACCATAACATTCGTGGAATAAAACATAACGAAAAAGGTTCCATTTACAAAGTTCCCTCGTAACACTACATTATCTGCTATCAGTGGCGGTCGACAAAGTAAAATTGGGGACACCTTATTTCCTCGGCTGGTTTGCAAAACACGTTCACGCTTCCCACCTATCCCCACATCTCAACGCTTATAGATAGTATCTGTTACACCTATTAGGGATGCTAGCGAGTGAGTAGGTAATGCGAGGTTTTACCTACAATGCGTTGTTTCCTTGCTTCTTTTCCTTAGTCGCTCATTTGCAGCCAGCAATGTGTTCGTCGAAATTTGTTTTCACCATAATTTGAACGTGTCGTCAGGGGTAGCTTAATACCAGTTCAGGTGGGCGCCTTCTTCACGCCGCTGCCGCCGATAACACGCTAATGCCCTCAACTTTGCACCGCAAGGGGAGGCCGGGAGAGGTGCTGGAGTGGGGGAAGAGGAAGGGAGTAGCCATTCGTAGAGGAAAAACGGGAAAAGTCGGATCATTCGCGTTATTGAACGCGAATAACTTTATCGAGTTGCAATATGCGCTGCGAGCTCTGTGAACTGCATTATTTTTAAGTGGGTACTCTCATGTGAATAGGGTAATAATTAGATTGCTCTACAAACCGTAATACAATTATTTTTACTGTTAACATTTATTTTATACTTGCCTCGACTCCTTGAACTTGCACAGAACAAAGGACCTCAAGATGCTCGGTGCATGAAAGTAGTGATAAAGAAATTACACGCTACTTCATGAGACTTTTTATTTCTTTTTTTTTTTTTTTAAACTATTTTTTTAATTAATTCAGCTGTAGAGCAGACGTTTAAACATTAAAACGTTAATAAAATAATCATAAACGGTGAGTTATGCCGCGCGCGATACACATAAACGCCACGCACCAATGAACACACCGGGCAATAAATAAAAATGCTCAATTCCATTAGCGCACCATTCTGATAATGTGCCCACCTTAGCGATGAGGCCTGAACACCTATTCTATATGCATTGTTTCAGCAAACGCGCGCGTTTACGTTAATATTTCATAACGCACGTTTCGCGTTTACCGCGTGAACGGCGGACCCACGATTTGTTCCGGTAGCGACTGCCAAGGTAAGAGTACATATATTTGCGGTAATAAACGTGAATTTATTACCCCGTTACGTTTGCAGTTTTACTGAAATGTGGAGATGTGTGGGCTCTCGGAGTGACATTAGCGCCGGCTGCCGTGCTCCGCCCTGTCTCCCTCTGTACCTATGTATTAAATCAAGCTTTATGTAAATGATATAGAACATTGTTCTTTACAGCCCGAATGTTGGGAATAGGAGGTATGTCTGTTGCTCAAGTGTCTACGTTACATCGTAAAGTTCTGTTCCGGTTTGATTGCGAGAGAACTTGTGTTATACCTTGATCAGCGCAGGCCTGCCACATAAAACCGTTTTCATTCTCAATGCATGATGACTCCTGAACAATATTAAGACAATAACAATCACCTCCTACCCCTTTTCTCACATTACAATATTAAAGGTATCTATGTATTGTGGCCCAATTCCTTTAAGTTGGTGCTAATTAGTAATTTATGTTTGGTATATGTCTAGCCGTGTGGTATCCGGCAGAGTACAATAGAACCAACCCATTACACTCACGGGTGTCGTATAAGGCGACTAATGTCTGAGGCAGAACACCTTGCGCCTCCATAGACCAGAGAATGGGCAGCAGCGTTTTCTGTTAGTCTTTCATCACTGCGATCTCCAATCCGCCTGCCAAGCGTGGAGATTACGGCAAATTCCTCCCATCATGGGAGAGGCTTATGTCCAGCAGTGGACGTTATGGGCTGTTGTAGTGTAGTAGTAGTATATGTCAAGCTCAAAATGATTTATACACCAAGAAGAAAATTGTATCTCCTATCAACCAGCTCGATAGAATCTCTTTCCAGTAGACAGAAAGGAGATAGCACTACCTTGGTAGACTAAATAAAAAAAATGAAAACCCCACGCAAAGATCTTCGACAAACTTATTGAAGGATTCTGAAGCAGTAATTCGACGGCAACACGTCACCTCCGACACGTACCGCGGTGTCGTCGACATCAGAGCTAAGGAGTGCGAATGTTCACGACCAGAAGAAACCGAACATAAACATTCGGGGCACGTCGGCGCGGCTCGGGAGCCGCAGTTAAAAGAGGATTATGAGCCGAGTGGCCAATAACGCCGCATTACATGCCCCTGCTCCGCCAGCCTGCCGATAAGCCACACTGAATAAGGCTTTGTCTATACTTACCTACGTCTACTTATGTATCAGATGTATGATGGTCATAGTTCCAGGGTGGCTTATAACTATTTAAACAGTCGAAGTCTGATAAGCTTATATTGTTCATGAGAAACTCAAAAGCATTTCATAGATGAAATTAAATGCTGGTACGAAAAGTCTGATGAGTTATATCACGATAAACACCATCTTATCGTTTATAATCTAACGAGTTCATCAGATCGCCGCAATCCCTTTGCAAAAACAGCCCCCATCACTATATTTAATTAACGCAACAACATTACAACCGGCACTAAAATCAAATGAAATATTCAGTCAAACGTTAAATTCAATCGCAGCTTATCAAAATAGGAGCGTCATCCGAACAATATCTGCGATTGGAAACACTTTTACAAGCAATAAATTCTTGGTGGCTGTGTCACTGGCTACAACATTTATTAGCTACAATCCCGATTAGATTAGCGTTGCATCCCCGGTCCTGCGGGGCCCGGTGGGTCGAGCTGGGCCCCAGGGACGTGAAATTTGTCCCAGTAATGTAGCCACGCGCGCAACTAATTCGATGTAGTCGACCCTTCCTCTATGTGACTCGAATGCCTCGCCTCGACACTGCTTCATTTTAATTGAATAGTTGGCGTGGGGTGACGCGTTGTTTTCCTAAAGATAACTTTATAGCCGCTTTGCATAATTGCCCGCCGGCGCTCTAATTTGTTACAATTTCGCAATCTGTCACACTTTCGTACAAAAGAGACAAACGAGTGCTAATTTTAACAAAAAATCTGAAAATACTGTAATGGAATGTTTTTATGAAGAGCTCTTTTTTATTTAGATTGAACGAGCGTAAATAGAGTTGGTTCGTTTTACACAAACTAGGTGCTTATTTAGTGGTTTAAATTTTTACCTTTGACTGTTGCCAGTCAAACAGATAACTATCATCATTTCTTGCTTGCACTCATTCATACCAATAGATTTGGTGTCGGTGAAGCATGGCTTCTTGTTCCATACAGCTCTTTACTCCCCTTTCAGGTTTGTCTATCACCAAAGTCCATCCATCGATTCTGAGCCCTTCCCAACTCTTCTATCACCATCAATATCTTAGAAGAAAGAAAATCGGCAAAATAAAACAAGAAAACAAAAGCTCGCATCGCTGCCCGGTACAAAAGCTTCGAGTCAAGCTTCTCCATAACAAAACGTACGTAACGCGACGCCCACCGCCATCTAACGGCCCTCGAGTAAATTACAAACAATTTGTTGTGAACTACGTCCCTAGTCGTTTACGAGAATGACGGTAAGGTGCTGATTTAAATGACGTTAATATAATGGCCGCAAAAGTACCCTTATCAAAACCGAAAGGCACTTGTTCTCACCGTCATTGCGATGTTTTTTGTTCTAGACCTTATCTAGGAAGACTAGGAGATTTTGAGGGTCAAAGTTTTAAGTTTTTCAGCATTTTTTTTACCAGTTTTTAATGTTATAACTTCACTTTAAATAACTTTAATTAAGTACCTACTACTCGTTTAAATACGCCAGCACAATGTTTTAAGTGCGTTTCATTGAGTCCCATTAAATGTGACTTTTAAAAGTCATTTCCCAGCAATCATTTTTGCGTAGAGTTACTAAATTTAGTTTGATGTACAGAATGCTTAGTTGACGACTTTGTGAAGGGTCCGTTTACACCCTGTTTAAACGGCGTATTTTCAAAGCTAGCGGTTCCATTAAACTTTTAAAGTTAGATTCAAGTGTAGCTTTACTTAAGCATAGCTATACAATAGTACTAGCGTACAGAAGTTTTGAAGCATTCCTTTGATCTTGAAGAAAGCCGACATTTTAAATACCTAAACTGGGCGCGCTTGATCTAAATTGTGCCTTGACTGTGTTAGCGTATGTTATTCGGCGTCTCGCTGCTTAGTGGTCAATCGGTAGGGTTGCCACAAGTACTAAAAATAAAATACTGCCAACATTTTTGTATTTTAATGTATTATTATTTAAATGTTAATTAAAACTCATATGATTACAATTGTTTTACTTTAATGTAATGTTTCATATATTTCTTGCCTTCTCTAAAATAACGATTATTAAATTTAATAACAGCATAAATTCGAAATCTAACAAATAATTTTAAAACAAACTCTGATGGGAAGTATGGACATGGAGCAGTTAGTATAATATTTTTTTAAATTTTAAATTTATTTTATTTACTTTTCTTAAATTTATTAAACTGATCAGAGTATTAGCAAGCGACCAGTCGAAAGAGCGCGAATATTTAACGCGGCATACGTACGCACGGCTGGAGCATCTTGCATATTCAATATGAGCGAAGCGGTAGGTAATTATCTCATGCCCACACGGAGTGATAGAGCCTTGACTTAAGGGACAAGTGGCAATCGCTTTTATACTTTTTCATATTGCTACAATGACTTTCAAAAGGATTGATATAAGCTTTTCGGTAGTAAAAAACAGTCCAAGACTGCCTCGTTGGTCTACTGTTTGCAAGCGCGCCTTGTGGGCATGAAATCCTGGGTTCGACGCCCGAATCGGGCAAAGTTGTATTGGGTTTTTCCTTTAGGAATTTCTCAGTACCAGCAACGGAGTCTGGATTTGTGCCCGGTTGGTGGCAATAGGCTGGGACATGGGCATGGGACTTCTAATCGAATTTAATATTTTAGTAGCACTGCCTACGCCTGGCGTAGACGACACCTTTTCTAATTTCTAAAGTCCATCGGTTTCACACAGGCTGATAGTCGAGATTCTAGTTAGACAACCTCGCCGCCCGCCCGCCCGTGTCAAACTTCGATGTATGGTTTACACCGAAGTCAATTCTAGACATTTAACTTTATTCTCCGTATATGCGTAAAATATCCGTAATCTGTCAAATATAGAATCTGTCAAATGTAGAATATGATGTCAAAAGTAGAATCTGTCAAATGTAGACTAAACGATTTTTTTTGTTTACTTTTTCTTTTTTTTTACTTACAAATAAGTATCATTTTTCATCTTTTTTTATCAATGTGCTTGTTTATATACCTATGTAACTTTTAATGGGATAAAAATGATTGTTGTTTATTCATTAATAACATATCTAAAATCTGTCAAATGTAGAGTCTGTCGATTGTAGAATCGGTCAAACATAGAATCTGTCGATTGTAGAATCTGTCAAATATAGAATCTGTCAAATGTAGAATATGATGTCAAAAGTAGGATCTGTCGAATGTAGACTAAACGGATCCGTCTAATCGGTACGGATAGATTGCGAACCTACTGCGGACGGATGATTAAACATTATCTGTCAGAGTCCGAGTCCCAGGGTAACCCGCGAAATTCATATTTTGTTACTTTTTACAATTTACTGGTCAGTGTCGGCTTTATGTTGAACAGAATATGATTCGCAACCGCAACGAATATGGCTTTACAGAGTTAATCAATAAAATCATCAATATTTGATCAATTTGACTTTTTTATGATATTGTCATACAATGGGATTAAATGAACCTAAAGGGTTGTATTGATGATTTTAATGACTATAACTCTAAGAAAATTTGAATTTCATCATTTCATCATTGTTTTCATGTATTACTCCACGTCTTGCAGTTCACACCTAAAAAAAAATTGATTTAAGTACTTATCGCTTGTAATATCTGGTATTTTGGGAATCTGTAGTGTCTAGACAAAATGACATTATATCATAGATGATGATGATCCGAAAGCCAAAAACATGATTATGGAACTGACGCTACCGAAATGCTTAATGTCGATCTTGTTGAAAGCCGATTGTCACTTTTTGCAGGCCCTCATCACCAATGCAGGGAACAGAGTTGTTTTTTTTTTTGACATTTTCTACGTTGTTATTGGATCCTGGTCCTCGAACAGCATAATAAGTATTGCATTGACATTAATTTCTTTGCATTTAATTTCGTATTTTTTTTTTGCTGGACTTTTCACACAGCACCGTCTAGTGCCACACTAAGCAACGAGGCTTGTGTCGTGGACACCAGATAGTTGATATACTACACAGATACTTTTTGTTTGTAAATACATACTTATTATACCTACATATAAACATCCATGACTCGGAAACAAATGTCCATGCTCATCACACAAACATTTGCTCCTACCGGGATTCGAACCCTCGACCCTAAGAACGTAAGGCAGCCTCAGTACCGCTGCGCCATTCGGGTCGTCAATTTCTTGGTAGCTCTACTTTTGTCCGTAGCGGACTGTCTAGATATTTGTTGCTCTGCGTGACCACCCTCATCCAGGCCGCTTGTTGGATGTCTTTCTAATAAGAAAACTGTCTTACCTTCCGGGAATGCGATAGAACTGCACTTCAGGGAAATTAAACATGTCAGATATATGTTAACAAACATTTAATTTTTTATTTAGCAATATATTATTTTTAATAACTATAATTTAACTACAAAGTCACCGTGTAGGTACATCTATGCATCCATTTGTCGTTGGATTTAGGAATTAATTTTAAACATAGACAGCAATATAATTTCTACTATTTAATTATCATTAGGTACATCTATCTTACTAAACCTCTAAGTTTCACTAAAACATTTTTTCAGTTGTATTGCACATTTTACCTAAACAATATGAAATCAGCCAAAAAACAGTGTCGAGTGACACTATACTATTGAGCTAACAATGTTTAGGACATCGATCCATTCCGTAATGTTTTTATCTACCCTTTATTTGTTTCCAAATAGTCTGAAAGATACCAAACAAAATGTACACAGCAATCAAATGCTTGTTTTGATGCAATTAACTCTAATTTGCGATAACATGAATTTATCAGAAACCATCACTACGAGACAAAACTATTAGGAACATATAACAATAATTACAGATTTAAATTACAGTTAAATAATATTTTACAATATAATACAACTTTTTCACAGTTCGAGTAAGGACACAGCTAGTGAAGCGCGCGGTGTTCAGTCGTTCACGATTCCAGACGCACTTCTAAATGTTCTCCACGCACTCGCACTCAGTTTATTCACTTCTCGGCGCATAAAATTATCGAAGTTCACGACGCCATTTCGTTTCGTAGCAGAACACCGACGCAATTCAAAATTTACTTTTGTGTTCTCTCAGAAAACATTCCATATAAAGACTCTCATACAACATCGCATATTATTACAGGGAGATCTCGCCGGGGAGGTTTTTATTCGGCGTTTTATCACTAAGTGGGACTGTGGGGCGGGTGGGGTGCGTGCGGGGTGTGCGGGGTGTGCGGGGCATGCGGCGGGTGCAGCGGCGACGGGTGCGGGCTGGCGTCGCGCAGCGAGTCCGGCGAGGAGCCGGGCGACGCGCGGCGTGGTGGGTACGGCGAGAAGCGGTGCTGCGCCAGCTGCTGGGGGACCGCGCCGGCGCCCAGTGCGCCCGGGTACACCGGCCGCGGCAGCTGCAGCCCCGAGCCTGAGGCAGCGAGGTGCTGCTGCGCCAGAAGCTGCGGCGCCAAGCATGCCCACTGCCCCCAAAGCGCCGCCGCCGGCACGCCGTACAGCGGGTACGCCGCGCGCAGGAACAGCTGTGACCGCGCTGCCAGGATCGCCTTCTCCTCCAGCGTGAGATTGTTATTGTGCTGGTCAAGGTCGAAGGGCCGCAGCGGTGAGCGCAGGAAATGCTGCTCCGCCAACATCGACTCCATCGTTTCTCTGAAAAGGTACGAAGCCACACTTTAGTCATGTAAACGTTTTCGAGTAAATTGATGCAGATATGTAATATGATTGTATGGTCGTATCTACCTATGACTGGCGGCGCTGTAGCGCGCGTCGTCGGGGAAGACTGATGTTCTTTCGTGCTCCCCCGTGATATAGTATCTCAACAGACAAACAAAAAAAAAATAAAACACCCAATAGTCAAGAGAACATATAGAGCAATACGGCATTAGAAATGCGAAAGCGAGTAATAAGATATGCGAAGCGAATGTGGTGAGAGAAAATGTTAGATTATAAATTACACGGGTGGAAACTTGATGTCGGCTCACCCGCAATTAAATACATTGGATTGGCTAAGAAGCAATAAATACAGAGACATAATTGCTCGCGTGGAGATATCAATCAGCATCAGACAGTTATGTTTGTTTCTGAGAGCGTATCCAATGCGACGATTAGAGAACTAACCGAATTGTGTCGCACGAGCAATGACACGTAATGAACACTCATGAATAATAAATAGCCGTCACTTTCGAGTATCTCTCTAATTAACTATGGTCATTACAAAATAACAGTTTCTTTCGCTACAAAAGTTTCAGTATGAAAAAAAATATTTCATAAACTTATTTATTTTAAGCAACAAACGAGTTCTAACAACAGATGTTATTATGATAGTTACCTCTCGAACTCGGTGAGGCGTGAAGAGTCACGGAATCCCTTAGCGAATGGATTACTGTCGATTTTCAGTTTCGTGATCTGAAACAAAAGAGACACTATGATTTTCTCTGAGCGAAGGAGCAAGTTTTATAGAATTGTATAAGTACACACAAAATAATGTAATCAACGTGTAATTGGCGCGTTTTCAATTAGACGTGCATGGCAAGAGAAGGGTCGACGATTATCAAAAGGAGCTGTTCAGACGGAGCGAGCTAATTTCATTATGCAGCCGTTTATATTGCAATGGGTCAGCAAAGGGTCTCTCATATCTCAGTGTGAACGGGCCCGTGGCTGCACCACCCGCGGCGATCAGCACACACCAACTAATAAGGTTAACTTATTGACGACATTCCACATCGGTTTATCACTTTAGTTGACTACCCCGGTATTGCAATATTGTGTACATTTTAAATGTGCCACGTAATGGAACTTTGATAGTAGCATTTAAGCGAGCATTGTTGCTACAGAAGCTGGTAATGTCCTCGTATTTCTAAATCTGCATATTTGGAAACCAATAGGGAAGTTCATTGGTATTCTATTTCTCTTTTAGTATTGCTTTTTTGCTAATGTTTGAAAGTTCTTTGAGTTACATATAGCTTGTGCATGTTAGCTTTTGATAGTGACCTATACGAATTGCAAGGAAAATAATTTAAATATGTTAAAATAAGCACAAAGCAAATGTTTGATTTAAGCTTCGGGCGAGGTGTTAAAAAATGTGTTTGGCAGAGCAGAGGCAGCGTCGATGAAAAATCGCCCCCTCGCTGAGTTGCGGCGCCCCCGCTGAGGCTCCACACAATTTGTGAATAATATTTATGATAAAACCATCCACGGAAACCGGTTACCATTAAATAGCGCCTGCTCGCCTAATATCCGAGCGGATTAAACCAATATCAAAACTAATTTTAGAATATTCTTGGCAGTTTTATGATGTCGAGGTGAGAAAAAATTTATTATTTTTTAATGGCGAGCAATAAACAAGTCATCAAGAGTGGTCGTGGTGGTGTCAATCTTTCAGCATGTCCAGTCGGCGACGGTAATTACCTGGCGATTGAGTCGCGGGCAGACCCCTCCCTCCCCCCTGCTGCCCAACCTGCCCGCAAGCCCGCATACCTGTCGCTCTGCCCACACACCCACGCGACACCTAATTGTACATTGTTCTCACATGTTCACACTCCCACTACTCGGAGTTTAGCACAACGAACTGGTGGAAATGGGAGGAAAATGTAAGGCCAAGTGTTAAATTGACGAAAACGTTGTCACGTTGAAAATAGCGTCGTTTGCTTTCCTTCTCAGATGAAACCGTTGAAATAGTGTTTTTCCGACACTTTTTATGAGTGTTTATGAGACTCCTGTTACTAATTCTTTCCTTTGAAAACAATAACTTCAAAACAAAAATGTGTTGCAAAGAGCAATAGCCAAAGTAATTCATGATCAGTGTTACATACTTAGTAAAGCATTTACTTTATATCAGTCGGACATTCCACTGTAGCGACAATTAACTTCTTAATTTTCGTTAAAGATATTTGTGTATCTTTTGAAGTGGTTCATCAGAGGTGCGTTAATTCCGTTAATCTATGAAATGCTTTGACAAATATCTCCGTGTCATTGTTCCTGATCAAAGGAAAATCATAAACATTACAAAATATTGACCAGTCCGTGTCAAGTGTTCAGTTTTGCGGTGAGTAATTTCACGAGCAACGTGTCACTCGAAGACTAATGATTTCGAAAATAGTTACAGTGAAACTAGACAAAGAACATTTGTTACCACTCGTGGCCCATTTAACATTATCTCTTCTAAAAATATGCGTTAGTCGTCATCTATTTAGTATCCCGACTCCATCTTATCTTTGAATGAATTGTTTGTTGCAAACAAGATTTAAGTTCATTAAGAACTTTTGGCTTAGGATCGTCTCCCTGTTTATGATTTTTCTCTTATTCGAAGCCACTGCATTCAGTGAGTCTTAAAATACATGCACCTCTAGCCAACTGGAAACAAATATGTAAATTCCATTCAAATATTTTGTCCCGTCGCGTCGTGGAAATCGGATCCTTGTTCAGGAGGTATTCGTCCGCTACTACCCCATTCAAATATAGGTACATTCATTCTCGCGATATGAATGACTGTGTTGTCAGTTTCTTCGAAGAATGAGACTTGGCTTGAGTTAGATTTGCTGCGTTTAAGTTTTGATGAGAATAGCAGAGACATATAACTGGCTGTAAGTCCCTATACGAGCCCATGTTTAGGATGACTGCTGGTGTCTAAGCGTTAGCTTTATGATCCTAGGTGTACTAATGTATTGGTGGAGTACATTAAGGCAGCGAGGGGGCGCGGCAATGCGAGGGTCACCGGCATGTCGCGGTATCTACTTACGCTTGCACACCCACCTGGCAGCGCCATTGACTACAATGGCGACACTCTCGCCGCGCCTGCGCCGCACGTAATGACTCTACCACAATGCGAGTAGTAGCTGACAATATTGACGGATTATACATTATGTATGCCCCGCTGTCCCACCGACCGTAATTGTTTCCATGCCTCATGTTTGTTTTTGAATTCCGTTTACTTAAACGACACCCAGTCTACTCCCACTGGCAGCCACGCATGTCGTCCACAATACCACGGTATTTAATTATACAAAACTACTTAAAATATATTATCGCTAAGAGAACACCGGAATAATGAATGAGACGCTTTCTCGCTACTGACGTTTATTAGATTTAGTACAAACATAAGAACGAGGCGTGTCAAAACAACCTAATTTAAGTATCAACAAACGTTCGCCCTGGGCGGCGGCGGCGGCGGCAGCGGCGCGCTCCCGTTCACTGACAACATTAAAGGCGCCATAATGACATTATTCCCGGGCGGGAAACAAAAAATCTCACAAAAAGGCGTCAAGGAGAGAAAGACGAGCGTCGCGCCATCGGCCCGCGACCGCCGCGCGCGCATCTCTGCAAACGATGCTCTAATTATTGGGGTGGTGATGTATTGTTTATGGAAGTACCAGCCTCGTATTCCGCGATTCATACTCCGATTTGACAGTAAAAACTTGTCCACAGATGTCTTGCACGTGCGCTTATAAATGAAGCTGCGGAGTTGAGGAGAATTTATGTCTTATTTAAGCATTTACATTCGAAGACATACGAGTATGAGATGAGATATTTGCATAAAATATAATTCACCAGATGTTATTATTTCAATGTTGTGAGATCGATTCAGCTTAAACACATCTTCAGAAGGAATAGCTGTTATAAAAATGGATGCTAATGAATGCACACTTAGAATGTTTAGTGACAGTTCATAACAAGACGAAACGGTGTGCAGTGTAAAGGAACACGTGAGCGACCATCGGGACACGACATGGCAGGAACATTGTAAAGAATATATAAATGTCACGTTAGCGAGCGCGCGCTCCTTCTGCCTACATATCTCATTGATTGATGCAGTGCTGCGACGAACGACGACTCGGCGATCTGCTACTGATGTATTAGTAGACGAACCAACGACGGTAGATTAAACTGCACCTCCTTTTAAGGTAATAGGTAATAAGGCTATAGGTTATACACACATTATTATTGGTCAACATGACCGAAATACACATTATAATGGCTTGAATACCATGATTATTATCTTGTTTTTAAATACACAAAGTTTTACACACTACGCACATGTAGGGACGGTTTAGAACAGCCCTGCCCCTAACCACTGTCTTACTGTGTAGACACGAACTCCTTGTTGAAGACAATTTACAGGAAACACCCATAAACCCGTTGTAAGTATTGCAGAGTTCCTACAAACTATTAAACTAAACAGATTTTAAATATTCCGAAAAAGATAGAGAATATTACCAAGAAAAGAATACTAACTAATATACCTGAGCGAAATACGAGTATATGGTTACTTTCTATTGTGGAAGTTAAACTAGTAATTGCAAAATATACCTTAATCCGCCTGAAACATATTTAAAAGCATTTAACGTTTTAAGTGCTCAGTCATAAGTGCAGTAGAATAGCTGTTTCTCCTAATTTTACTCGTCCGTTAATTCATGATTATGAACCTCTGAATAATGCCGCAGTTATATAAATGTAGTCATGTAAGCTGTTTAATGAGAGTTCCTCAAAGTGTTCTGCTATCAAAAGTCTCGTGAATCCCGTACGACCTACAGCTGAGCACTGTAACGACGCTTTCCAGAAAACCGATGCTTTATTGACAGTAATTCGTAAATGCACCAAAATAATGAACGCTGCATGTGGCGTCGACGTATAACCGGACCAATGTGTGATATTATTCCCAGAAAGTGTTCGGAACAGTCCGAATTAATTGCAGTTTCAAAACTTGTTTAGTAAGCACCTCTACCTACATGATTGTAAACAACATTTGTCAATAAGAAGCAATGACTTTCAGATAACGGTTCCGTGAATTTTAAAAACACTGTGAATGTAAGGGCTGCGGTTATTACGAATCATTTTTGTATTTATTTCATCTAATAGTGGAAATGGATACGTCTACAGCTTGCATTGCAAAGTAGCTTGAGTTCTACAAAATCTATAGAATAAACTGAACAATTGTCTTTATAAAAGTAGGCACGATTTATTATTAAAACAATAAATTAATTCCCTGTTTCAAACCCCTTCAGCGTCATCCAATGCTTCGATCAATTGCAGACTCTCCCCTATCGATCCGATTGACACGATAAGAGATACCGTGTGCAAGTTGAAAAGATCGTCCGCTATCTCAGTCACAACTCTTATCAGCATTCTGCACATCCACATTTCCGCTGCCTTCGGGCTTTGTTATATTTGATAGAAAGTTTACCTTTATGAATTTCATTCTGGTTTATTACGCCATTTTATGTCTAATATCTTAGTAGGTTGGCAATCGATCTATTGCCTCCCTGTTCAGACGATTCAAAAGGTCTTTTAGGGGACCCACTGTTAGAATGAGATCTACTTTACACTCGTGCCCGTAGTTACGGCTGTAAACTCGAAATATGAGCGAGTAGGCAATCTGCCACATCTCAAAATTACATTAATTTTTAAAGCATCAATTATTAGTGAGTTGTTTATAGATTTTATCCGGAGTGAGTTTGACGTAGCTCAAACTGAAGCTTGTTGTTTTTTATTTAAAGTCAAAATAACGTTTACCATAAATATTAAGCAATATGAAAAAAGGTTGCATTAATTCAAATAATTTTTATCAACGAAAGACTGAAATTATAACGGCTCGTTCGTAGAGGTGCTAATTTCTGCTTTAGCACCGTATACACCATTTTTTACACGCCAATTTTAAGATCTATGATTCCGTCTGTATGTTATTTGTTAATTTAATTAAAGACTTGGTATACAAACAAATGTTTAGTTTTTCTGTGATGGCTTGGTGCGCAGACGCAATAAATTGAGCCGGGCCGCACACGACGGCTCTGCGTGACGTCACACCTCCAGTGATCGATGGTAGGAGAGAGCGAGAACACCATATAACTCACCTCTTAACGTAGCAAAAGTGAGAAAGAGACACAAAGCCAATAAATAATTTCATCTTAAATTATTTTAAATCCACTCTTAAGCAAGTACGTTGACTTCTTGTATTTTTGACTTATGTGCGTTTCGTGTTATCGAGCAGTATTATTTTTTGAATCATTGAATAATGAACTGATCCAGTGACTTTGATGTTTTATGGTAATTAATTTAATTCCTTCAATAAAGCAATATTGAAGGAATTAAATTAATTATCCAAATGATTTGCAAAGTAAATAACTACTTGAGTAAGTACCTACGTCCAGTTAATTTAACAATTTTCATAAAATGTTCTCCAATCAAATAATGGATTTTTTTTGCGTGTCAGAAATGCAGTTGACAGCTTTTCTTACAAAAAACCTTCACCAGAATTCATGATAAACAAGGAAAAAAGCCAAGAAGAGTGAAAAAAACTTAAGTTAATTCAAAAAACTAATGACGGGATAAAGAAATATTTCAACAAAACGATGTTGTACAAACGAGCAATAAGTTAACAAATATAAAAGGATCACATTGAAAAGAATGAATCGATTATTGGTGAAGAAAAAGAAACGTGAGGGGGTGAGGTAGCGGGGAGCGCGGGAGGGACACCTCGTGACACCTGACCGCAGCCATTTTGGCCCGTGAAATATGTTTATTTGTCATGGTTGCCCTTTGTTATTGAAATTGTGTTTGCCTTTACTCCTTCATTATATTGTTCGATTATACTCGCGTAGAACTCGTTTATGGATGCTCAATGTGAGAATAGCTTCGGAGATTTTAGAATATTGATTGTTGATACTGAGAAATGAGATATAAATTTCAATTAAGCGCGTATTGAGCGTGTTTGCATCTACATGAGAGAGCGTGCGCAGTTATTTTCGTGATTATCTCCTCAAGCCGGGTAATAGTGTGATGTGGCATGCATGACCAACACATCTACTGACACGATTTCTCTAATCGTTTTATTTTGTAACACGTTTTGCATTTGTCAAACTTGTTGTGCTTTAAGTTGTTTGGAACAAACTACTTGTCTTTGATCATCAGTTGAAGTTAACAAGTAAGTAGACAAATCGACAAATCCTACTACTGTCTAACACTGAATAACCTTACTATTCAGAATGCGTAAACCCATCTCTTTGATTGATGGTATCTGAGAAATCAGAAAAAATAAACGATCGTTTTATTTTTTATTTTTGTACCGATAATTAAAATAAACGAAAATGCTGACCCCGAGTAACGGCAGGTGGAAGATGTAATGGCAAGCAACAACTGAGAAAAACAAATTAATGTTTCCGAAAGTTTCCATCAGTTAAAGAAAAGGTTTTGATTATTTGATTCACCAAGAACTAACTTTTACGGAAACTGTTAAGCTTAAGAGAGTATAAAGGATTTGTGAATAAAAAAAAGTCTGTTTCTGAGAAAGGACATTGGTCAATAATTTCATAACTACATAAGCAAATATTTTCAATTATGTAGACATAATCATGTTCATAAACATTCAAAATGTCGTCGCAGGTTACTTACTATCCTCAAGTTTTTACTTTAGGTATATCCTCTAGAGGCAATCGATCATAACAAATTCACAAGTCATCGGCTAATAAAAAAACGTATTGTGTGCATTGAGGATGCGTAAACTCCAACAAACATTGTCACCTCGATGCGAGTCCAATCTCAGACAAAGGATTCTAGAGAAAACGAGCAACAGGACAATAGTGCGGTGGGTGTAAAAATGTTAAATATTGAAGCGGGTCGGGCCCACGGCGCTTTCCCGGGAAACCGCCCCGCGGCGCGCGCGCAGGCGACGCTCAGTCTCACACCGCGATACACACACAAAAAACACACCTCACATTTTTTGTACAACGCTTTATCTCATCTTATATCAACGTTTCGATATGATAAAGCACCAATAATGATGTTTCATTCCCATCGATTTAACAAACGTCGCGCGCGCATTAAATTCGGTGACACTTTTTTCTGAAAATGTATAGATAGCGGTTTAAATATTCACATTTTCTTATCTCTTATTAGTGGCGTAGGATTATGTGTTTGATGAAGTGATAGGCTGGCTACTTTTTATGCGGGCACTATCGATCTTGGTTGGCACGCCGCGCCGCGCAGGTGCAAACATGCTAAGTGTGTTCTCATTGTTATAAGGGATTGAGTTATCAATGACACTATCTCCGCTGTTCGACAAATGTTTTAGCTGTCAGAGTTGTGACGTCAGCCAAATCGAGGTGCGCGCGCGCCGCCCGCCTGGTGGACACGATCGAAGCCTTGATAGCAAGCTTTTTACCCCGTCAAGTAGTTTATCTATGCTTCGATTTAAAACTCTGGGTGATCGCTATGAAATATCCTTTTATATCTTGTTTGATATAACATTAGGCAGAGTCCTATTCCACTTTTGAAAACATGCAATTAGTAGCAATCGGTTTCCTATTTATGTTGGCATCTTGCTTAACTAGCTACATCGCATTTGTAATGGATGGCACTGTCGCTAGGCGCAGGCAGTAAATCTAGGAGCGCGTTAGAATCAATGAAAATCAATAATCGCCGACCCTGGGGAGCCGTTGGAAGCCGACTGCGAAGGTGGAGCCTCCACACAACGCTCAATGGCGATGCTTGATGGTCTACACTACACTAATGGCCACCGGTTTCTATCAATATGCCATACTGTTAAACAGTAGATAGGTAAGTACTAAAAGTTTGGGTTTATGTATCAAGTTCTACAGATATTGCTATTGAAGCTAGAGTGAGAAAAAAAAACGGGAGGCATACAAATTCTCCTATCAATTTGTTTAAGTAACAAAACATCTACAAATGGTGATACTAAACCCGGACCCGTAACAGCTAATTAACGAACGAATGAAGATTTATGTACCGCGTTGTCGATATAAAGTAACGCTTCCTTTATGAACCTCAAAACGTCCTAATTATTTTACTACACGGAATGATACAAAACGACGAACTTGGAGACGCCCAAACGCTCTTGTGACAGAGAATTAATTGCGCGTGGCGACACATGCGCTGCCGGCTGCGGCCGCTGCATCCGCGGGCGCAAGAGCGGAGCGGGCAGCGGGTGCTTGTTAACTGCTCTAGATACGCCACGTTACTAAATCAACTTGTCCAATTTATTTACTGAACATTTCTCAATCATCGGACTACTTCTCATAGTCACACCCAACCTGTCATTAGGCATTTCGCAGGCCGAATAATTGCGAAGCACAACGCACGAGAAATTTTTGTGAAGCTTATTTTCATAACAACCCAATGACTCACGAATGTTTTACCGTTAGTGATCGAAATTGGCACGTGAGTTTCAGAGAACGTTTAACTTGAAAGTTGACATAATTTAGCGGGCCGTTCTCAGAAATCTTCGGTAAGCAAATTTATACATGGAAAAAGCACGGGCAATAATAGCTGAGACGTCGGTGGACACGATCGGCTCGGCATCGACTAAGACTTTATATTTAGCTCGGGTGAAAACTTGAATCGTCACCGTGTTGCACGCGTCAGACGCGCTGTCCGTCTGTCGTCGACTGGTCGTCGGCGTCGCCCGCGTGTGGCCGTCGATGCACAAAAAATTATGTGTCACCTCCCTTTGTTCAGACTGGACATACCTTTCAGCGAGATGCAATTAGTGCGACTCAAATAGCATTCGTCGATACCCAGCCGACCGGCGCTATGCGATTTCAAACGTTTGTCTCTCTGATCTATTTTAGAAATCAAATTATAGAATTAAGAACAGGACTCTCGATGCCAAATAAACTGCGTACGTGGCAAATGGACATCAATAGTAAACAAGGTGTGCCAAATCTGTCACGGTACTTACGAGTTGATTCTGATACGCGGTGACGGCTGTGAACACGCACTCGGGGAAAATGAACGTCTTGAATTCCTCTTGTTCTAAGTCTGTGATAGGCGCGTTGATGGCTCCTTCTCGTCGTAACACCAGGTGAATGCGCGGTTGGTATTTGTGCATTGAGTTCAGGACCAGCTGTGACGCAAAACAAAAATTGTTTCAGATTCTGCTTGCTTTAGTTCCAAGACAAGTAAATTATCATGTCTCTATCTGCCAATTTAATCAACATTAGAAATGGATTGCTGAGTAAACTAACCTGTCCATTCTTGTCCATCTCATTGTTGGTGAGCTTGACTTTCTCGAAGGAGACGACCTGCTTGCGCAGCTGGTCGCCGGAGAAGGGCGAGTCGGGGTGCGGGTAGAGGCGCGCAGGCGCGGGGGGGTCCGCCTTGCCGGCCACCAGCCAGGAGGAGCGGTGGTACGCGTAGCGGTAGCGCTTGCCGTCCACGGGCACCACGTCCAGCAGCACGGTGTAGCGCGCGTCTGCGCGGCACCCCGCGAACGACACGCGCACCGTCGGGAACATGCGTCTGTGCGGACAACAAACATGCATCACATCAGTATTTAGTTATAGAAGTTATTGCGTTTGCCGTATTTTCTAGACAAAGTCGATGGTTTGTGTAATGGACTGATTTTTGGTGGAATACCCAATAAGTACTTGACTTTTCCTTTAAAAGAACACTCGATAACCCAAATAGGAAATCCGTAATTAAGCATATTATAATTTTCTTGAACTTCAGCTTTGATTACACAACAGACATATTGCATTCCATTTGTAGGTCCAGTAGCGGTATTCAACGTGCCTTTTCAGAATCATTAAAATGTTTACAGTACCTCAAAGCGCCTCAGAGAAAGGCGTAATTACAAGGCTTTCTTACACAAATGACCAAGCACAAAGAAACCGCGCTAAGCTAATTTTACGTCAAAACATTAAGTAATAACAATATATATTTCTATATTATCGACTTCCTCCTTCCTTTGTTGTGTTAAACCGTATATTTTCACATTAACGCAATTATTCGTCAATTACTCGGCTGAACTGAAGTTATCGCTCGCTTAGACCTACACAAATTTACTTTCGCTCATTAAGAGCTGCTGTTATCGTATCGCAAATTATCGCATGTAATTGGTACTCAACCTCGGTACACCACGAAATAACCATTAGTAGACTTCTACGTCAATACTACCCTTCTACTTACTATTTAAATGCTCTGTAGTTTTAAAGGCTTAAGTTTATTAGAGGGGCCATCACAGGAAAATCCAGTTCATATTTCACAAATGGTACGACAGTGCAGCGTGTCCCTCAATAAATGTAGTCCCTAGTTACGAGGGTCGCCCGCCTATATTTAGGTACCATCCCCACCGCAGAAACATTGTCAGCAATAATAAATATTTACAATAAAAACAACAAAAAATCCTAATACCAAACTACGATAGAGCTCAAATTCGAATACTCCTCTGTGGTAGCACGAAGAAAAACAAAAGGTTCAGCGTGAATTGTTTCATACGACTTTGATACTAGGCTGTCGTCCCCTTCCCCTCCTTAACGGAGACATTCTTTAATGTCTCCGTTGGAGAAAGATGAATGGGTAGACATTTTTGTAAAGGTGTATGTTTTTGTTCACTGAGTAAAATCGCTTGCGGTTGGTCGACATAATAGCTCCTGTTTCATTCTCTTATGCCACTGCGGTTTCCTGTTGTCATTCCTAATTTGAAGAGGGGAACTATATACATGGGTATAGGTAGTGAGTGTAGCGCCTATATCATATTTAGCACGAAATAAAAAGAAACTAAAAGTAGAACAACGCAACGTTGAAGTAGAAATCACAAAAAACAACGGACAGCAACTGATCACCGATAATAAACTCGTTGTAAGCAGAAAGGAGTGTCACAAAAACTGGTGTCGGTAGCGGGCGCGTGAAACACTATCTCCTAATCGACATAAAATGGTAGTCATTGAGGCGGCGGGAACGGAAACAACAAATCTTTAGTTGTAAGCTGAGACGCGGCTTCGTCTATCGGCCTCTCACTTTTTGTCGACAATGCCAGAGGCGCAGCGGTGCGCGAGAACGCTTGACAATTCGCCATCGAGCTTGCGCAAACGGTATGCGGCTTTTGACCCGCGAACTACAAGAACATTCATAACTGATGGGATATGACTGTCGACCACCCAAGCCGTTCGTCATCGTTGTGTACACTGTACAAGCATTATGATTTACAATATAATTTTGATTGGGACGTTCCTTCGTACTAAATTTTATGTCTCCATATAACGCTGGGATATTTTAACAAAGCCGATGCGACGTTGGGTCGTTCTGAGAGTTCTAATGATTTTACAAGATCGAGAGAGTGGACGAAAATAAGAATAGCATTAATAAGATTTATGCACGTTTAGCTGGTCGCGCGCGTCGATTTGTGAGACGCTTCTTATAGCAGGCGCGATGGTGCATGCTCGTGCAGGCGCTCGAGCACGGGCAATTGCGCGCATGCGTTAATGGCGACACTCGGCGCACTCGCGATATATTACCGCAATGATATATGACCACCGACGTCGTCCATCATCCTACCACCCAAAAGTTAGCGGAAAAGCGAGCGAGAGCAAAAGAACGCCGAGAAGCACACATGACTCGCTTTAATGAGCATGTACCGAAGACAGAAATAAGAGGCGCCCGTTTACAGCGCGCTTTTATCGTTATGACATTGTTAAAATACATTTCTATGATTGAAATTTATACGTGCGTCATAAATTAACGTCTGCTATAGATTAGTATTGTTCGGATGAAAGTTGTCTCTTTACTGCTATAAATGGCAGGAGAAACCCACTTCATTATGTGTAAGTCGGAAATGTTTGCTTATCTGTCACGAAGATTGCGATTTATTTAATGGTGGTTGTGACGTGAATGTGGAGGATGTTTAATGGATTGTTAGTGTTAAAGTAACAATTAAACGTGTAGCAGAGACTCGGGACAAGACGAGTGTGTCGCAAGTTAAACGAGCGCGAAGAGTCGCAGCAGTGCGCGCACGCATGTCGTCTTAATTAGAAAGGCACGAGCTGAGGTGCGAACTCGTCAATCATTGTTTCCTTCGGCGTCTCATTTGATAAATCGGTTTCTATGGACAATTGGATTTTTTCCAACCATGAACCCTTTAATGATGTTACTTTAAAAATAACACCACGAATCTTTGTAAATTTATTTGTAGACGTCTTGTGAACTTGATACTCAATTAACACGTTTTATAAGCTAGTTGGGATTTTGACTGTTAGTAACCGACGGTTAACGAAATGTTTATGAAGAGGCAACTATTAAAAACTATAAGTTTATAAGTTATACACACATTATTATTGGTCAACAGGACCCTATGAAATACACATTATAATGGCTTGAATACCATGATTATTATCCTTCTTCGAAATACACAAAGTTTTACACACTACGCACATGTACGCTCTATATAATATTTAAAAGATTAAAAATATTAAAAAATTTGCAACAAAGTGAACCGTAACATCACACAGTAAAGCCGAATTAGTCCGTCGACAGTTACAGCGCAGGTCGTGATTATGCTATAGAAAGCTATGCACGCCATTAGCGCAATGTTATCACGTCGTGATTAGGGCCCGCCGAGCAGCCAATCCGCGCGCGCTGCCGTCTAATTATACAGGAAAGCGCTTTATTAATAGCAATTACACCCCGCCGCCATATTGCCAAGCGTTTTAATTAACTCGATTCGTTGATTAGAGACAGATGGCGCGAGATTGCGAATGCTGAGCACTCATTAGCGCAGTTTTGACGCTAGCCACTCGATAACTGTAGCGTGATATTATTAATGCTAACACTTGATAATTTGTTGGTAAAACTGCGAATGTTTACATAAAGATCTGTTACATATTTGCAATGTAAATTATAGATTATTTATTGGACCAGATTCAAGTGGTGATAAAAGTTACTCGTGTGGCTTGAAAAGTTGGTTAATGAATTATTTAGTGGCACTTATAGGGTAATATTGTAGCACAAACAAGATAAGTGTCTATTACCTATGCAAAGTACTATTAGGTACCTATTTAGGTAGTATATACAGTAGTGCATGAGCCACATAAGGTAGTTTGATCACATTCATAATAATTTGTTTTCCGCCGTTGCGTTGTTCTATATTGGTCTGTATGTATTTTTATAGTTATATTCTTAAATTGACATATTCACTACATTTCCAACCTATTAAAAAAACCGGCCAAGAGCGAGTTGGACTCATGCACCGAGGGTTCCGTACAAACTTTTTAAAGGACAAACTAAACTTTGCTGTTCGATCCCATGAAACGGCTATTGGTAATAGTAAAATCGTTTTTTTTTTTTATTAGACTACATACTTTCGGTTTTAAGATTTTCCCTTTACATGTGCTGTAAGACATTGCTTCTCGCCAAATTTCGTGATTATTTATTTATTTATTTATTTAAACTTCATGTACAATAGTGGTACATAGGCGGACTTAATGCCACAAGGCATTCTCTACCAGTCAACCTTTGGGTTAAATAGGAAAACATAGTGATAGGGTACAAAGTAATGTCTAAAAAAAAAATTTTTCCAATTAGAGTTCAGATTTAGATTGATACTAATACACATATACAGATAAAATAAACTAATAGATATTTTAACAAATACCAAAAATTAAAAAGACAATATCAAGAAACCTAATAATTATTATTATGACGACTTCAAATTGAGAGCTATCTATTCTGACTTAAATAGTAGTATAGGGTGGGTAGGGTGTGGGTAGGGTAGTATTCTAGGTCAACGGGAACTATCATTATAGGTTTTCGACCCAAAACTTATAGGGTACTTCTGGTTGCCCTAGAACTGTCAATTTTTGGTTAAAAGCTAGGTCTTGCAGCATAAGTAAAGGAAAAAATTACGAAAAATAAAAAAAGTTGAAAACTAAGGTAAATTTTGGTCCGCGGGAGACGCCCCGGGCGTCGCCGTCGGGGGCCACCGTAGGCGCGGGCCTGTGGACGGTGGGCTATGGGCTAGCTCACCGTCCGTCCATCTCATGACGACAGGCCGTGTCGACGGTGCGTTCGTGTTCCACGCGCGCCTCAAAGAGAGTCAGCAAAAAGGAAGGGGTCCGCAAGGGCCGATGCCTGCCGGGGCTGCGGGACCGAAAGAGATACCGTGGCCCCGGAACACAAAGGGCGATGAAAGAACATGGCTGGGTTTTAGTCAGTAAAAGTCTGACACTCCTCACCCCCCCCTCCTCCTCCGAAAAGTTTTCGTGAAAATCTAAATTTGCCCATATCTTTTTATCATGTTGACTGATTTTTATGCATCTAATAGGGACTATAGACCTCAGTATCTAGTATAAATGCAATTTGCTAGGTTTACCCGTTCCTGAGAAAATCGGTGGTGACAGACAGACGGACAAGAAAGTGATCTCATAAGGGTTCCTTTTTTACCTTTTGAGGTACGGAACCCTAAAAACGAAGAAAATATTAAGGTTTTAACGAAACTGCTAGTTTTTCTCATGCGAAAACCGATTTTTTCTTTTAATGTATCTTTTTGTCATGTATTACACCGCTATCATCGACATTAGCTAAACATTATGTACATTTGCGTCGTGTCCTGTCGTACACGGCAAACTCGCTTGGGCACCCATTACCGCGAATTATCGCTAATAGTTCTCTATACCCGGCCTTAAGTGATTTCTGCTGCATAATACGAGTGACAACAATCTGTGTCGGTGGCCAATGAATATTTCATGTCGGATAATAGGCCTACTTACGGCCGATTGTGGTGCAGTTAAGCGATGATAAACAACGAGCGACTGCGATTGAGTAAGTTCGGATAATCTCGTCAAACGGAGATTGTATCAGCTGGGCTGGGGGACAGCTTCGGGCTTCCTCGTCGATCGTTGGAAAGTCCAGTTCGGTTTGAATCGTGTTTCTTTGAAAATGGAAGGCGTTTGTTAACTCTTTGACGTTTGGTTAATGTGATAAACAAGGACAAAAGCTTTAGCATTTTCTGCTTAAGGCTGGGGTATCTGCTAGATTAGCAACTCTATTTGTGGCGGTTCAAACGTCGTTTGAAATACAGTTAGAATAAAGTTCTAATTAGCTTGCACTACAAAGTAGTTGTTACGTCAGTCACTGCGGCCCGAATAGTGCGAAATGAGTGTTTTTTATTTAATTGTAGCCTAATAAATCATTAGATCAAAATGCCAATAAAATTGTACACTTTGTAAAGAATAAAGTGACAAATATTTGTGTGAAAAAAAGTACTAAAACTTAATGCCGTTTAGGAGTAGTTACGAAATTTCAAGAAAAAAATGCTTCTCCACTTTGAATATTTTTTTCATATAGTAAAAATAAAGTTAGAATTATTTCAATTGTACCAATTAAAGTTTACAGTCTAATAAGCAACATATTTTTTTTTGGACATTTATATTCACTCATCGAAGAGGAGTTACATGGAGAAAACCTCTCGTTAGCAGATACCACCTCCTTAAGACACGTCTACTTAAATAAATAAATAAATTAAAACGAAAACGTTAACTAGTCATTTTCAGTTCTCATCGCACTATTTGATTAGCAAAAACCGCTGAACTGAAACCAGCTTTCAAGCAAAACTGGCACAAAGAAATGCGAGCCTCCCATTTCGTAATGACATTTGATTTGCAAACGTTAGTTGCAGCTTCAATCCACGGTCTATAAACTATGAAGCAGCGAAGTGTAGTGTTCGTCATGGTCACCATGCTGGATTGATGGGAGGTGTCGTGTACACACTGGCCGACTGACAAGCTTGACATGGTCACGACTCGTCGCCTTCCCGAACCGACATGCGTTTGAAACTTAACACTGTAGCTCCTGTTACGAGTAAACTAATTCTAACTTCCAAATCTTTGTTGAAGTGTTTATGAAAATTAATTGAGGTAGGCTGACGGGTATTGGTAGTTCTTATTGCCGACGGAAATAATCAGATCAGCATCATCATCTAGCCTTTTCCAACTATATTGGGGTCGGCTTCCAGTCTAAACGGATGCAGCTGAATCGAGCGACTGCCTATTTAACCACCACAACGTAACGTACAAAAAATACTATACCCTGAAGTTTTATAATGAAGTGAGATCTACGAAATTACAAGTTGAAAAACGTTACAGCGATGACCGACTTACGAAATGATGAAAAGAAAATCTATTTGCATACTAATAATGACCGACTCTAGATATCAGTGATTGATTATTTATCGAACCTATTATACAAAAACTCTGACGTTTAGACCCTCCTTGTCATTGCATTTTAGATTATAAAATCAATTAGACCTGTAGGAGTAACAATAAGCTATCAGTGCGATCTGTGGCTTGCACAGCACGTACTGGACCTACATCAAATAAAGTCCGTGACATTTAATGTCAATCTTAAGAACAGGCGCACTTATAAATATTGAATACTGATTTATTCACACATGTATTGCTCTTGTATTCAAGTTATTTTAGTAACAAAATAACTGGCTTGAACAATAATTGAAAGTTCCTGTTACGTCTTCATCTCATTTCAACGTCTCCACCAACGCTCACATTTGACCTGAAAATATCAATTGTTTTGTGTCGTCTCAAAAGATTTCGTCACGTTTTTCTGTCGGCAATAATATTACTGGCAAACGTGAAACATTTCTTTTTGTATTTACTTTACTTATTAAACTTTTTCACACAATCTCAATTTGCGATTATAAAGGAAAAGGGCGTATCAGTGGCGCTGACGTGTGAGTGACGCGATGACAAATGATCGCGCGCCTCTCGGGATCATTACGAGTACATTCAGGATCGCCTGTGCGCCGGACGCCTGTGCCCGACGCCCGTCCACCATCTCATTATGTTACACTAGTTTTTTCATGAGTGCTAATTAATTATTATGTCCATCAGCCTGTCCGCTTATATCAACAACATTAGAATAGGTTATTTGTAAGCTATCATCAATATCGTATTAAGACACCGCTGTTTTGTCAGCATGTGTGGCATCGAATCAATCCGGAGTTTTAACATTGAAATACACATGTAGTCGTGTAAAGGCGTTACAAAAAAAAAATCCTGTCGTTCTTGTGTAGTGAATTTTTCCCGTAAGGAGAAAGTATGAGATTGATGCGCATTAGAGTCAGTTAATGAGCTGTGGGGCGTGGTTGGGGGGCGGCTGAGGCGCGCGTGAAATATAGTTCTTCCTGGGAGGTCCGGGTACGAAACCGCGTCAAATTTTCGACACTCGCACGATTTTGTCAATCCCGTTGATTAATATCTCTGTCGGATAGACAGAGATCAGATAAGTTGAGCCGCCCCACGTGGTGCCGTCACACACCGCCCGCGACTCGCTAATGCTAATGCCCGTAAAAATATTTGTTACGCTTCATTAATTAATAAGTTTCAATTGCCATATCAAAATGTGTGCGTAATAAATCATTTATCTTAGTCGCTTTTGGCTTGTAACTGGCTGGTTCCGCGTGTTTAGTTAAACGGTGAAGTTGATGCTTAACTAGATGGTAAAAAACTGTAATGTGATGACACGAAGTAGTTATACGAGTTACCTACCACAAAAAATAACGAGTTGTTCTTTTTATTTACACCTTCGAATAAAAATCTATCGGCGGCCGATATCATCAATGGCCTGAAAAATGTTCTCACTAAACATACACATGTTTTACCTCCGCAGTGGCATTTGGCGACACCACCCTGACATTTACCTATAACCAACTAAATATTTACGTAAAACCATGTTCACACAACAGAAAACTACAAGGTAGGACATGTCCGCGGACGGGCGGCGCGCGTACCAAATAAAACATTTGTACAATGCACTACGTCGCCATTAGCACAGCAGATGTGGCGTGTAAGTATTTATTAGTGGCAACATAATTAGTGAATTTAAACAAATATTACTTATGCGTACCATTTTAATTGCAGCGCGCCGAGGTAATGACACACCGTGCGTACCTGCCTTTATTGTAGCGCGCGTGTTGCGCCCTGCACCGGAAACATTGCCTTTTTGTCCCTATGGGCAACTTTCACAAGAAAAAAAGGGCATTGAACAAAATATTAATTAGACGTTAACATATTGACAAAACTAATCCGGAGCTACTTAACATTCTTGGAGCTTTTGAGATCGTTGGTTTGCAATGAAATGCTAGGACTGTATGGAGGCGGGCCGTACGGTACTGCGTAGAATTTAGCGTGGAATCTGTCACTCAGCAGACGTATGGTGCTCCTACGCTGGAGACGCGTCATGCTGTCGCGGAAGTGGACGACTAGCGAACGTTGCTGTCCGGTTACATTACAATCAATCTACATGTTTGCTAATAGTGTTGGAGACTTGCGAAGTGGTTGCGTAGCTTTCACTGACCGTGATAAGTGCTCATGTCCCGGAAAAATCGTGGAAAATAAACATATATGGAAAACCAGAAACACATCACGACCGCACAGCGGTGTGTGATGAGCATGGACATTTGTTTCCGAGTCATGGATGTTTAAAAGTACATATAATAAGTATGTATTTACAAACAAAAAGTCTATCTATGTAGTATATCAACTATCTGGTGTCCACGACACAAGCCTCGTTGCTAAGTGTGGCACTAGAGGGCGTTGTGTGTAATGTCCAGCGATATTAATTTATAGCAGTTTTCTAAAAATGATTTAAAGGACATCACACTGCCATTTGGAAACAATAATTACGTTCAGACATTAATTCTCGTAGCAGCTGCTACGAAATCGCTACGAAATGACAGAAAGTAGAAGTCAAAGACTCAATGATACAAAACCGACAGATTTACCTGATCTAACCGTATTGTAGACACAAGTTCTATGTAATTCAGTATAGTTCTACTGGAGGCGGAGACGGCGCGCTCGGTATCCGTGCCGCCGTCGCGCGAAATTCCGACACCTCGTTTTGTTCGTATTGTTCGCGCGGTTTGCTTCGCTAATGGTGTCACATAGCACGGCGAACGATGTCAGAACACGCTCGCACTTCTCTTGTTGCCCGCTTATTTCGGTCGTTAGTGAATTTTTAGAGAATGAATAATAATGTATTATGTTTTGTGGGAGGAGTGTAGCTGTCAGTTTTGGTCGTGTTTCTGTTAACTAGGTACTATAAGGAGTACGCTAAGCGGATACCGATTACAGAAAACAGCGTCGAAATTTCTAAACAAATACAGTGAAAATCCGGTTTACTGAACCACTCAGCACAGACAAACGTACGGCGCTCGTACGAATTATTCCTTGTAAATCCGGCGTTAATTCCCGCAAAGCCCACAATTTGGAGTCACGTTCATAGACGGTGCTCGGTGGCACGCTACACACTACGTATAGCTGCAGGTACTCACACCTGTAAGGTTCACAAAGCGCGGCGTGGAGTTTCGCAAGTCGACACCGAAATTGGGAAGTTTGGCGACAATATTGCGAAAACTGCCGCTTGCACCTCCCCACGACGTCTACCCCCTACTCGCTTATTATAGCCGTGTTTAGTAACCCGTGCATGCTTACCAAATTACTAACAAATAGGAGGAAGGTAGGTACTACGTACTGTTTCTATTATGAACACTGATATTGATGAATTCCCGTCATCATGTTGGTTTGTAGAATGCGTACGAAACTACAGGGTTGTATCTCGAATACGTACGCACGTAGATTCAGAACATAACAATCGCTTTTGGTTTTAAACCGTATTCGAAATTTAAAACGATATTAACAGCTTAGCTGAGAGTCTAAAGGCTTTCAAGATATTATAGGTAACACTAGTAACAACTACTTACAACAAAAAACAAGCACTGTTTATGTAAGTGTTTTATCAAAGAATAATTTGCAACAACTGTTCCATTACTTAGCTGAGCCAGGCTGAGGCAGGCAGGTAACCAACCGCTAGGTAGGTATTAAGTTAGCAACACTAGGGTACGAAGGACTATAGTTAGTTTGTTTTCATTTCCATAAAGAGGGAGCCATTGCGACGGTCGCGTAAACTCACTAGTCCGTTGCCAGCAGTTCGTTATGTCATCTAACGCGTGTACACACCACTATGAGCCTTAAATGAAAAGCAATATCGAAGATTATCGTGTACACCATGTTTGACATTGCGGTTTTATATGCAATGACATACAGTTGTGGTTTGAACCACGTATGTGTTTTCATGTTTACCGAAGATACGGCGAATCAATTCAGTAAATTAATACTTGTAGATACAAAAGGAGGGCGTTTACTGCAAATAGTTTTTTTTCTATGTTCATTGCGTGATTCACTTTGATTGATGAGGCTTGGCTTTGACTGTACATAAATGAATATAAACAATTCTATAAATTTAATTTAAGATCATTAAAAGTTTTAGAGTGATTTCATAAAACTCTCTAAATAAATTAAAAACAAGATTATGTTTACCTATTACGTATAATGTTATTAATTAACTGTCATCCCATTTTTAAGGGCTCTTTTACAGCAGCTCGACGACAGAGCTGCCGTAGCCACGTCATTCTGACCTGTTAACGGCTCATAAAAGCCAAACCTCTATAAAAAGCTAACTTACAAACTAACATTCTCAAAAAATATTACCTACGTAAAGCTGAAAGCAAATGTAACTTTAGCTAGCTATGTCAACGTCTGGCCGGGACGTGCCCTATGTCTGCGGCTGCTAATGTCGTCAGTTCTAGGGGTTACAGGGTGGTAGGGGTGGCAGGGGGTTGTAGGGGTGACTGGGGGTGGAAGAGCCACGTACTGACTGTTAAAACGCTACATGTCAACGGGGAGCGGGCGGAGCTTCGTCTCAGTACTAGCGATGGAAGGCCCGCGATAATGTCGTGACCTATATGATAGCTGGCGACTTGCATCAAATAGTTGTGATGAGTTTCAACCTTCTATATTAGCTGGTTGTAGTTGTAATGATGCTGGAATTGTTTATAGTAACGGAATAATAAAAATATACTGTAAATGCTGTTGATTTGATTTTCGAAAATTATTTTAGAGTACCTTATGCTCGCGGCTCCCGCGTGGAGTTCGGTTATGTCCCACGGGATCGTACTACCAGGATAAAAAGTAACCTATGTATTAATCTAGGTTACAAACTATCTGTGTGACAAATTTAATCTAGATCCGGTCAGTAGTTTTTGCGTGAAAGAGTAACAAACATCCATCCATCTATCCATCCATCCATCAACAGCACAAAATTTCGCATTTATAATACATATATTATTATTAGGATTACATAGTAGGAAGACCATAACTCTTTGTTCACTCGGAGTAAAGTTAAACATTGAGAAATGTATGGTTAAACCGAATTTACTAATGTAACTTTTCTCTGGGTTTTTTGTCTATTGAGTTTTCCTTCACAATTTTCTTTAAAACTGAAAAACTAGATGCCCTTTCTTTGCGGGTAGGTAAATCAAAATCAGCTACACAAAACTTACATGTATTTCAGCACTGCTATTTCAGTTGACATTAATTGTTTTATTATGTAGTACAAAACTATTAAGTGCTACATAGTAACGTGACATAACTAACACTGAGATATCATTGTATAGCGAGGTGTTAGAAATATGTTTACGTCCTTGCTTTTTTATCATGTCATAAAATCCTTAATATTAGAGCTGTATGAAGCATCAGGGAAATTAATTGTTAAGAAACTTGACTACTACTCTAAAATAGTCCCCACTTATACGCAAATCACAACTGAAATTCTTTGACAGTTTTATTAATTGGTTATATTACGGTAAATCGACAAATAACACAAAAATCGACGAAGAGTGTCAATTTGTCTAACAATTACATTTCTCGACGGTATCTACCATAGCTTTTATAAAATACAATTAGCATTGTATTAATCATTACGAGTTTAATACATAAAAGTTGGCTCTATTGAGTTCTTCAGACGGAAGACTACATTGTTTCTGATTCCGTTAATATCACAAAGAGTCATTAGTGATCCGGACAGTCCCGTGAGTAATGCCTACATGAATCGCGTCTGTCATCAGCTCGTTGTTGCATCAAAGACGCAGAAATGCGCGCGCGGTGGTCTTTGCCATTCGTTTTGTGCTGAAACAACGCCTTGTGTTTATTACCTCGGAGAATTCAACTGATCTACTTTATAGTTTTTTTATAAGCCAATAAATTCATAATCGTTTCCCAGAAGTAATTCCAAAGGTACAAAGCTTCGTACGCTCACGTATAATTTCGAATTGAGTACTACTGTATTATAATTCCACGTTTGCTGCCTAGTAGCAGCAAATAGCGAAGGCACCGGATGTCAACGGCGCAGGGCGGGAGGGCCGAAGTACGTACATAAACATTTTCCGCGTACTTACTTCCATAAATTAGTTCCCGCGAAGGCGCGGTATAAATACCCGCGAAACGCCGCAACACTCGCTCATTACCTACTAATAGTTTTACTTATCGGCTTCCTGTACACTTCACAACAAGCCAGCCTGTTGACGACTCATGAATCATTCGTGTGCTACCGCTTACTCCGTTACGTGACAACCCTTCGACCCAATCGATATCTTCTGTCCCCGAACTATCAATACAATAACTCCCCCGACGGTAGACAAAACAGTCATCAAAATAATAAGTGCCTTCCCCATTGTCAGACAACAATACAACAACGACACGTCTCGGCGAAAATTCCAAATTACACCTCACGAAGTTTCCCAGCCGTTTATCCGTATTAAAAAAAGTTGTTCGACAATCACCTATCATTACGGGAGGCGTCGGCCTAACGCGCACACAAAGGGCGCTGCTACCGGAAGAAAACGACAAAAATTAAAAGTTTCCTCCAAACAAAACAACAGCTGTCATATTAAACCGTCAAAGTAAAGATTACGAATGAAATATTCACGGTGAAAGCGGGGCTCAGGCCGTGGTTATGTAAATAAGTGGCTACGAAAATGTACATAATTAGTTTACACGTTTTCTCGAGCACCCCGCCATACCCCTCGCGGCATATTGGCGGCGCAGGCGGGGGCGCGGGGGCAGATTAGCTCGCGATACACTTGCTAAGGGCACATTTACATGAATCACACATCTATTACACGCGTATTCAAATAGGCTGCATGTGTTCACTTCACATAACCTAGATAACAACAGATAGGGTTGAGTGCCTGAATTATTAATGCACGAAAATTAAAATTTTCCATTTCGTATCATTACAATCATAGACCAATTAGAGCTTCAGTTTCCACTTTAATTATAAACATGACCGTCGTTTCCATGGCATGTTTCAATATGTATCGTAGATTTGTATTTATGTGGCATTAGAAGTTCTTAGTAATTTATAAATTGTTTTCTAATTAAAGGGTTTGATGGCGCTGAAATGACAGCTAATCTCTTATTAAGACACAGTAAAGTGAATTCGCGATGTGATAGGGGTGGCGGGTGTCGACGCCGCGGCGCGTCCCGACGCGTCGCCCAGCCACCCCTCGGCCGCATCCTCCTTAATTCTTTTGTCGTTTTCAGCTCCGTCAAATATCGCGTTTCCCGTTTGCATACATTTTCAGTGCTCCCTACGGCCGCGCGTCTCGCCGTCGCTCAGTCGCCGTCTTTCACGAATAAAATTAGTGTCGGCAACGTGACACCAACTGAATTTAAGCTTAATAAGATATTTATAAAGAAATTTCCGATTCAGCGGCAAAGTTCAAAATTTGACTCTGACTCCACAAAGAGTTTGGTGGCGTTTTCAATTTAAACTTGGAGCAAGTTAAATAATGTGCGAGCTCCGACCAACTCGATTCATTTAAGGTTTTAGTGAAATTAGCTTTTGAATTGGAATGACACTGAAATATCCACGGCATCAGTTGGTAAAGTTTAAGCTGTATTAAGGTTTCATTAATTAATCCTGCTTTTTAGATAAAATTTTAATACTTTTAAACTTTGCTCAAGATGAAATGAGTGTCAAGTTATGATCTTCTAATTTAAACAGAGTATTGTTTGTCGAGGCTCTTATAAGACGTAAAGTAACCTGTTATTGAGATTTCACAATACATGGTCTGTTTGTCATTTTTTAATTGGTTGGTAGTTTTTTGGTGGTTTCGCACATAGATATGCATTTACCTAGTCGTAGTTGTCTGGAAGAAGACGGCGCCGCGCGCCGGCGTGGCGGCGGCGCGGGCGCGGGTTGTGAGTGAGTGGCAAGTGAGCGGCAATAGTCCTCGCGGCGCGCGTGCATTTCGCGCGTCGTGCCCACCTCGCGTCTAATGTCGCACATAAATCAGAGGTAACGCGCCACCCCGCCACCCCGCCACCGCGCACCCCTCCACCTCGCCACCGATAAAATTCCAAATTGTTTTCTCGCCCCCGGTGGGCGCCGCCCTCGGTTCGCTCTTAAACGCCGTTTCAAGTTGCACTTGTGAATCGCACTTTTTACTGTTCTTGAAATTGGCGTTGCGAATTGCTTTTCGACCCTGCTCGATCCGAGCTTTTATAGGACTCGGTTATGTTTAACGATTGTACGAAAAATTTGACAATGTTTTTTTAAAACGAACTATCGATGCGAATTGGCAGAGGCGACACGTTGGCATTGGTAAATGCGAGCCAATTAGAAGATTAAGCGTTGACAATTACAGTGTCGGATCGCGATCGTATATCAACAATTATCGCGCGAGTGCGACAAATGGCGAGCTGGGCCCGTGCACGTGTAAGCGCGGTGTGCGCCCAGCGTTATCTGAACAGCGAAAATATTTGAAAGCTGTGGATATGCCTAAACTGTTTCGAAATATTTCAGGAACATGATTTGTATAGCTAATGAAATTGACTACATTTTGGGACGGTAGGTATACGATCAGTGTATGACATTAGAATTATAGATGAAGTACTACAATTTGCAGACATGAATTATGAGCACTCTTTTCAGAATGAATAACCATTAATTAATGCTTATTAAACCAGCAATACCCATCAAGAGTTCAGACCACAGTTGCATGAGCAATCTGAAAAGATAACACCAAGGAAAATGTAGAGCTGCCTGATTTTTTTCGCGTAAGTAGAGCTATAGTTATAACTAATTCTTTCGGTTTAAATGGTTTATTTTATGAAATGGTTAATCAGCCAATCTTGAACACATTTAATAAAGCGCATCCAAAAGTATCGCTGACTTTACAAGCTGCACTTTTAACAAACACGACATGTACCTGGGTAGGTACATTGGTACATACGCATGGGGCAGGCTACAATATTGTTCGATAAATCGCTACGGACCTAGTGGTGGGAATTCGTAACCCGATGGGCAATTACAGGTAAAAATGTGCTGCATCGTGGGACATACAGAAATATTTTGAAAAGTTTCAATGTTAACGGCAGGTGAATTATTTTCGTATTGAAAAGTTTTATGGGTTATTTTTTAACCACTGTTTTAAGCTTTCACGGTTTAAAACTAACCTTATACTGTCACTTACGGGACTTATCTCACCCGCATTCTCCAGTCATCCCGCGATCATGGCGCTTGCGTCGAAATATCGGAAGCTCAAAATAATTAATATTCAAGGAAGATTTCCCGTAAGTGGCAGTCTATGTTTGGTTATTTTTTTAACTCTTATGCAAATGATTATTAGAAAAAAAAAAACCAGCCACTTATGCACCGAGGGTTCCGTATAATCTCCGTATAAACTACATATTTACGGTTTTCAGATTTTTCCCTTTACATGTGCTGTAAGACATTGCTTCTCGCCAAATTTCCTGATTCTAGGTCAACGGGAACTACCATTTTATAGGTTTTCGACCCAAAACCTATAGGATACTTCCCGTTGACCTAGAATTGTCAATTTTGGTTAAAAGCAAGGTCTGACAGCACAAATAAAGGGAAAAATACAAAAAAAAAAAAATGATAATTAAGGTAAATTTTGGTACCTACGTACAAGTTTTTGCGAAAATCTAAATTTGCCCGTATCTTTTTATCGTTTTGACTCAGAACCTTGATTTGTATACACCTAATAGGGACTATAGACCTCAGTATCTGGTATAAATTTCAACTTGCTAGGTCCACCGTTCCTGAGAAAATCGGTGGTGACACACAGACAGACATACGGACAGACGGACAAGAGAGTGATCTTATAAGGGTTCCTTTTTTACCTTTAGAGGTACGGAACCTTAACTGTAATAATATTCGTGCCAACCATATCGGTATCCAAAAAGAAATTCCGGAATGCTCAAGAAATTAAAGTAGATTTTCTTAATCTACTATTTACTTACTTTTTTTACAAACCATGTAGCTAGATTTTCCCAGGATTTCTTATCCTGGGAAAATCTAGCTACATGGCATGTTGTTAACATATCAAAATCATGTCCCCAAGATAAAACAAATCTGAGTCGCAAGTGATTTACCTGCTACGACCTGACTTTAAAAATTTACACATCTGATTATCAAAAAAGCAAACAAGCACGATTTATGTCGCGCCCATTATAAAGAAAGACGTCAAAATATTTCACTACATGCCAGAGCTTCCACGAGCCCGCAAAGAGTCGACGAGTAATTTATAAACAAGAACAATCTTAATTTAGATGCTATGTGATGTTCTGTTAAGTTAAAATGCCTTTGTATAGGTACATACGTATAAGATAAAAGTGTGTTTATATATTATATGTGGAAGATTTACGATGGTTAGATGCTGGTGAGAAGTAAATCAAAGAGCGGGTTGGCTGCCAACTGTGTGCTCCAACGATTAGAGCGTTGGCAACGGCAACCGGCGAAAACATCTTCAACCAGCTACGAGCGCTATCGACGACGGATCGTATTGTGTATTAGTAAAACATGTTAATTTAAATCTGTTAGCACTGTTCCCACATATATATACGATACATTATATGACTGCACATATCTATGCTAATATAATACATAAACTCTATAATTTTCTGAGTTTATTGATCTGAATGCAGTAAATGTAGTCTACTAAAATCCGGTCTTCCGATTAAGTTTCGGGACACAGATGTTGTTTCTATACACTCACAATGGATAAGGAATTCTTTTTTTTACGTTACGGTATATTACGATTCCAGTATTAAGTGTGAAACACGCATTGCTTCAAAATGTTTTAATCAATAACCATATATTATTTTAGGAAAACCCACACTCGTTTAAATCAGAAAAAAAATCAACCAAACCACGTAACTAATGACAACAATTAATTCAATCGACAGAAGTTGTCATTTCCGATATTATCGGCGTATTAATAAAACGCTCCTAATTTGTCGACCACAATAAACAAAGGCATCAGATGGACTCTTCGTTTATGAAAGCTTTTGCACACAAAGCCGCGTAATCGACAAACATCAAAATATTTGCCAAGCGGATGAAAAATGACTACCCGTTGAATAAACTAAAAGAGCGGTGCACAACGCGGCAGGTTTTAAAACGGAGCTTACAGAAACGCGATTAGCATGCCCACTAGCGACGGACGACGCCGACGGACAAACCGACATATTTACATTATTCTATTACGCGTGCAGCGATTATCTTTTGGGGTGAGATAATGGGTGGGATACCATTTTGTTGCAGTCTGCCTTTTGTACTTTTTATGGGGCATGAAATTTTAAATCAGTAATAGAGATTTGATTGAGACCTTTTGGAACTTACGAGTATTACTATGGTAAACATTTTTAAACGAAATTGTTTGTGGATTTGATACGTTTGTTTTCCGTCAGAGCTCGCTTCATTTGAATTTCTTTTTACAAAGGTTATTCAGTATCACCTACTCGACATATTGCGCGACAATTCGGCTGATCTCTGCGGGGCAATTCAATTACAGTGAAAGATCCCTCATAAGCGAATCGTTTTTCCAAGTCATTAATTTTTTCGAACGACACGGGGCTCCGCGTGATACGGCGGGGTGGGTCCAGGCGCGCGGCTATCTCGCGAGATAATGCTGATTTATGCGGGCGGCCGACGGTCGCGATTCGTCGCGCATCGTCGCCGCGACATGCGAATGTCGCGCGATCGCATCGTCGCTCGCGTCAGTTTGTTTAGCCGCTACCCGCGTCCCGCGCCCGTCGTTCATTTGTGACGGTTAGTTGGCGAGATTTATGCTAATCGACGGGGCCGACTCGGATAAGCTCGCGTGACGGTGTGTGGCAAATTGTCTCCCATTGCGACTTCCCAAAGCCCTTTGTAACGCCTGCTATCGCTCCATCTTTTATTACCGATACCGGCTGTATCTAAAGCATCGATAATGTGGAAAAAGAGATAACGAGAGGTAATTATGAAGATCTATCGCATCTAAACATCCTCATAAAAACGAAACATGGCTACGATCTTTATTTTGCGAACGGTTATTATAGCAAATCAACACTGTTATTATTATGTTCTGTGTTGCTAAATTCGGAAATGAATGCGACTGGTACATATATTTCCAGATGTCGTATTTTATGGTGCGTGGTAGAAAAACTGGACGCCCGAAGCGTCGTTAACTCGAGAACATTATAAGGAATAAATAAGTGAGGTATTAATACAGCTTTATAGTCCGTGAAAGAGCCTTCATTGTTTTGTACATTATACCCGGCCTTTGTTCACATTTATTTGTATGGAGACGACGTATTTAGCATTAAATAAATTCCAAGGCGAAACTGTGAAATGGGTTAGATTCACTAATTAGGTTCAGGTATCGAGCGGGGGATATTGTTGAGTTTAGTTTCAGCGATCGTTTCCAGGAAAGTCTAGGTGTTATGTAATATAAGGAACCCAACAGAGAATATAGGTAGAGCGTTTATAAGCGGCGAGTATCGTGCGGTTTGTCTGAGTAAGCTACAACGTTATCAAAAGATTAGGTTTGCGAATTTGTCACGATCGGTGGGCTGTCGCGTTGATTTACGCGGGCGACGATAAGCGTCGCCGCTCCACCGCTCTGCCGCGCATTTCACTACCGTCCTAGTGTTTCCTCGATAACACTTACACACAAATCATTTTCACCTGCTCGAACGTCAAATATAGCTAAACAGGCAACTGCTTTTTAAGATTTAGTCGAGTTTAATCAGACTTTTATGTGACAGCAGTCCTTGCACTTCGATCTGATTTGTTTCAGCAGTACAACAAAAACAACGCACATGACAAACCGTAAAACATTTTTTTCACGTTTGTCATGTGAACTTATTTTCAAAGATTATTGAGAAAAAAAACCCTGCGTCTAATGAAGATACGTCTCAATTTTTTATATATATATATTTAAGAAGAATCAGTTAGCGCCCTTTTTTAATCAATAAATTATGTCTATCAACCGTCACGTAGTAATTTGTGTATAAAGTGCTAAACGGGATTTAAGCTTCACTTTGTCTTAACTTTGTAATAGGTTTTTTGGGAGTGTCAACTCTCTGTTACATTCAGGCCCAAATGAATGGAGGATACTTTGAAATCGTTTTCGTTTAGTCGTAAGACAAGTGGTTCTGAAAAGCCGTAGGTAAGCCAGTTAATTTCAGATGATCATTAGATAGTTCCATAATTTAATGAGATGAGAATTCGATCTGTAACGAGCAGATTATTTGGAGGGCAATATGCATGACGACAGTATCAAAAAACTGCAAATCTATTTAGTCCGTCAGTTAGAGTATTGGAAATTAATGGACACGTATTTTTTGTTTATGTAAATCAATGAATATTGACAAAGATAAAACGCATCAAAACTCGGGAGTGGGGATCGTGACGTCAGAACTAGGTAAAAATTATACCTAGGCGTGACGTATTGAGAATTTTAAAATCGTCATATTTTCGTCCAATTTTGGTTTACGTAACAAAAGAAAAAACACGGGTCAAATATTTTTTGATAATCTAACTGACGGACTAATTAGTTTTTTTTTGTCGTCTCCGCTATTATATTATGTTCGATTGATGTGATCGTTACGTTTTTGATTGTGGCGTTCATTGTTTAACGTGCGAGTGTCGCACGGGCGGCGCGCGGCGGTCGATTGCCCATTGTTCGGCAGCGCGGCGCGACCGACACGCCTCGCGCCGACGCCATCACTGTGCCACCTACCTTATCGCCTCAGAAACGCGCCGTCGATATTGCCTTGATCTCGTTAACCAACAATCGCGATTCGATTACCTACCTACCACAGAGTTTTTAATTTCTCGTCAAGTTCAACACGAGAAGCCTAAAAACAATTCGTTTCGTCATTTATGGTTAATAACGCGTGCTTTACGTCAGTACTGCTTGTTATGAATCCGCCTCTCGGTTCAATTAATGAAAAATTTATTGCGATAAAACCACTTCTGTTTTCAACGGTCCGTTTTAACGCAGGTAATTAAAAATAAATGAATTGCAATTTGAGCGTTTGTCATAATTAACAAATACCCAATGTGCCGGAAATCAAGTCCATAAAAGTGCTGATGTATAAAGAGGTATGAGACGTAGTCGTTTAATTAATTGAAATGTGCTCACCGCCAATAAATGAGTAGGCGTTAGTAATTTGGCACTAATGCTTCCCGACTAATTTATAACCGATCTACTTCGATTTATACCGGCTACAGTTAAAACTATGAAAAAAACAATAAGAACTCACCTTCCAGTCTTAGTGATGATCATTTCTGTTCCTAATTCGTTAAACTTGTCCCAGAGTTCTTTAGTTTCGAGGTGGCACTGTATGTGTCGCATGTCCTCGCTGGACCACCGCTCCACGAGCTGCGGATTCCTGGGGGGCGGCGATAGGGGCCGGGAGCCGCTCGGGGCTCCGCTGGCGGACCCGGCCTCCGACGTCGACGACACATCCACGGGGGAGTCCCGCTCGTACTCCGCGAGAGGTGGGGATGGGGAACCTGAGGCAGACGCTGCTGCGTCCACGAACTTTTCTGAAAGAACAAATGACATACGTCAATCGGCTTCCTTCATGAACATCAATAATGTGGGATGTTAAATAAAAAATCTTAACATTTTTTATGGTTTCATTTGCTGATTCAGAAATCACGAGAAAAATAGATGCGACATTAAAGATGTATATTTAGTTAAGTAGCCACTAAAACATTTTTCCGCTTTGTCGTGAAGAAAAACCTGTCAGCATAATGAAGTCATTAAGAGGCTAAAATCTTAGAAGCGACGGCATCAAAACAATTTAGAACATCTGTAGTTTCTTTATCACATACTTTTGACACATATTTTATAAATATATCTTTTCGTCCTCTGTCTCACACTCTATTAACTGACAGATTGACAACCGACAAACTGTCTTGTATTTATTTTAGGTGTTAAAAAATAAAATCCAGGCGGCGTCCCTGGATTTAATTTTGAGCGTCTTGTTTTGATAGGTCCTTTGTCATATTTAACGTGCCTTAACGAGTTGTGAGCAATAAGTCTTTTTACTGAACTATTTATTTAAAGTTCATGTACAAGAGTGGTACATTGGCTGACGTAATTCCACAAGGCATTCTCTACCAGTCAACCTTTTGGTCAAATAGGACAGCATTGTGAGGAAAAATAATAAACACTGTGTTTATTTATAGATTTTTCCGAGATGTGTCGATATTTAGTTTAAAAGAAAGAAATAAAATATCTCCATATGTTTTTTTTTAAACACCAAAAAAATTAAATAACGAAGTCCTTTAGAAGATCTGTAGTTACAAAAGAGTTTCAGTTTGTGAACTTTCTTAACCGTACAGTTAATTTTATTGAACCATTAGTAGGCTCAAGGAATTGCTAAAATTGCTTAAAAATTTAATAATACGACATTTTTGTACATATAGTAAGACTGATAAAAAATAAAGTAATTGTCTAAAAATGCGTACTATAAACGGGTTATGAAGGTATTTCAAGTAAAGTTATAACCTTAAAAAATAGTATTTCAAAAAACTTGTGAAAAAGTTGGAACGTTGACCACCAATATCTCCGTAACTAGAAGGTTCCCAGATAAGGTCAAAAACAAAAAAAATGATCGCAATGAAGGGGAGAACAAGTGCCTTTCAGCTTCTTTAAGAGTCTATTTACACCCGTTATATGTTACAGATAATGCTAGAAGAAACGTAAACTTAGGTTTGTCCGAGTTAAATTATTATTATTACCCAAACGTTTTTGGTAAAGTCCAAATAATCATAAAAATAATTTTAAAGGAAGTTTAACCAACTGCTACCGACCGCGCCTAGGTATAGTCCAAATAATCAGAAAAATAAATTTTAAAGGAGGTTTAATTTAACCAACTGCTACCGACCGCGCTTAGGTATAGCCGGCTAGAACTAAATGAACCATACTTCGGCTTTTAGCCGTAACATAGTTACTTTTCGAACTTTATTCAAGAAACTCGGATAACTATTTATGTACAAGCTATTTAGTTTACATTTTACAATGTAATACAACAATACCTATAACTTTTTGGTTAAATTGAAAAACCAAATAGCTTGTTCGACCGTACATACAAAATACTTAACAGGACATTACTTATAGATAGAAGAGCACAAAGGTACTGCTTATTTCATAAGAAATTTCTTCCAGCAGACCTGCGAGAGGGAAGTGGGACTAGAAATGTAGACACAAGTGTGTAGAAAAGACAAAACAGGAGAATTTATATTAGAACTAAAAAAAAAGGTAATACCTATACAGGGTGTAAAAGACCTCATCACGAAGCCGTCAACCAAGCATTCTGTACATCAAACTAAGTAACTTTAATTATTGCTGGGAAACAACTTTTTTTTTGGGGTGAAAAATCATGTTTTGTGGTAGAACTCAATGTAACGCACTCAAAACATTGTGCTGATGGCTGATGGATTGAATAGTACGGGGGTCGTGGAGGTGTTTAAAGAAAAAATCTTATTTAAAAACTTGTATTAAAAAAAAAACTTGTCAAAAAGTTGGAACTTTGACCACCAATATCTCTGTAACTAGAAGGTTCCCAGGTATGGTGTAGAACAAAAAAATGATCGCAATGACGGGGAGAATAAGTGCCTTTCGGCTTCATTAAGAGGTTTTTTACACCCTTTATAGAATAAACATACATACAAATATACACGATAATGCAAGATAATGTTAACTTAAGCCATAGGTTTACTTCTTCTTTTAACATTACTCGTAACATACAGGGTGTAAACAACCTCTTCACGAAGCCGTCAACCAAGCATTCTGTAAGTACATCAAAATAAGTAACTTTACGCAAAAAATATTGATGGGAAACGACTTTTTTTTGGGGTGAAAAATAATGTTTTGTGGTAGAACTCAATGTAACGCACTCAAAACATTTTGCTGACAGTTATTGGATTGAATAGTACGGCGGTCGTGGAGGTGTTTAAAGTAAAAATCTTACATAACTTGTATTTATAAAAAAAACTTATCAAAAAGTTGGAACTTTGATCCCCAATATCTCTGTCACTAGAAGGTTCCCAGGTATGGTGTAGAACAAAAAAATGACCGCAATGACGGGGAGAGCAAGTGCTTTTCGGTTTCGTTATGAGGTTTTTTTACAGCCTTATACTTTTAAGTAGTTTTAATGATTTCCAGTAGTGTTAAAGCTTCTTTTGAGCACCAAGTAGTACATACCAATGTATATAATATATGTTAACCTACTTGCCATATGAATAGTCCTATTGTTATGATAATCCTTATCATCGCTTCAGGCTGTAAATTTCCTCTGGTTGGTGATTACGTGACGGTAGCGACAAAGAGCGACCCTGAGACGATAATGTCATACCTAACCATTGTGTTAGCTATGCCGATTGATAATACTAGTGCCGACTGTTAAGCTACCGCATTGCATGCTGCATTTGTTAAAAAAATATTGCGATTTTTTTATTGGATATTTGACTGCCTCGTTGTGGTAGTGGTCGCAAGCGTGCCTGCTGAGCAAGAGGTCCTGGGCTCAATTCCCGGGTCGGACAAAGTGTTATTGAGGTTTTTCATCAGAAATTTCTTAGTAGCAGCCACGGAGTCTGGATCTGTCCTTGATTGTAATAGGCACTCCCCTATTACATGGGACTTGAACATAACTGATAAAAAATGTGGGTGGCAGGCACACTTCTGCCTTTAGGTCTTTAAAGGCGTGATGTTAATCTTCTAGATCCAGCTTTTCTTGCACACGAATTATCTGTTTATCAAGTTTCAAAATGATACTTGATTCAAAATTTTGATTATTAACAATACTTGGAGAAATTTTAGCCAATACTAGATTCGAAATTGGTAGGTAGGTTGTACTAAGGCGGATGCCGGAGCCGGAGCCGCTTTCTTGGTCCTTATAACTCTGCAGAACCTTTTCAGCAGTGACATAGCAAAACTTCTGCTAGCGTGACCTTATCAAGATACCCTATCTGATTTTCAGCGGTTTTCAAATCTAAAAATTGCAGGCATGCAATCATTTAATTTTTTTTCTTCAGTATAAAGCAGAAAATGTACATTTTGGTACAAGGGAGCAGTATGTCCATATGTATCGAAATGTAGTACATAATTATAATGTCACATTTTTAGCTTGACTTGAAAGTGTATTAAAAAGAAATGTAACCTTATACTTATAAGGTTACATTTCTTTTTAATACACTTTCAAGTCTTGGAAACTGCGTGAATGTCAATTGAATGTAGCTAAACTCAGAACTTGTTAAGTATTGATTTTAAATGAATTAACACTACATCACTAGTTTGTGCACTTCAGAACAGCTATGGATTCAAAATAGCTCTATATTATGCATTGGAAATTTTATTGGACTTATATTCGGCGTTTTACGAATCATTTATCACAGTGAAAATTGAATGTAAAATAATACCAGGTTACCAGGTCGTTTCTGATACAGGTCAGAAAAACATTAAACGTTATGTTTATGCTAATCATTCAATACGTTTTGGTAGACAAAGGAAACTTCGTTTTGGTAAAAATATATCTATTTGAGCAGTTCCTAACTCCTTTTAATGACCTAATGTTATATTTCAGTATTGAACAACGTATTGGATACCAAAATATAAACTGTTTACAGTTTTTTTTAGTCTTTAATTACTAAGCTTTAATTTTGTTTAATCTATGTAGTTTCATAAGTTTTTATTTATGAAAATACATATTTGACCAGTGAGAAATCCCATATCTACATGATATATTCCCATTTTCTTGAGTTTTTGCTTAGTTTTTGGAAAAAAAAAAAAATTATAACACCCCCACTAACTACATAAGGGTCATGATATACCAAATATGATTATAAGATAGAACTTTAAAAAAAAAACATCTTTTTCATGTCAGTCTTGAAAACATTTAATGAATTTGTTTTAGAACATCTAAGGATTCATTAACTATTCATGAAATTGGCCCTATAGGTAATCTTATCTATTGTGTCCGATAGTGATCTACAATACATTCTACATGGCATTTTTGTGCAAGAAGGTTTAGGTTAGAAGTTATATATTTGAATTATTATAGTTTCTTTTGTAGAATGATTTCAAACACTATGTAAATTAAATAAATTTATTGGAAACAAAGTTTCAATAAGTTTTTAACTTTTTTTGATTTATTTCAATATAAATGTATAGTCAACAAACAGTTTGGTATGCAGGCTAGCCATCTTCTTACTACTATTATAAATGCAAAAAGCTTATATATAATCAATCTGTTTGCCATTTCATCCAAATCCTTTCATAAGTTTCTGCGTGAAAGAATAACAAAAATCGATCCTCACAAACTTTCCCATTTATAACAGTAGTAAGAAGATTGCTAGCCTAGCTCTTTTGTTGACTGTACTTACGTAACTATGTAACAATTTAAAAACTTGCAAAATGTATCTGCTTAAAAGTTATAAGAGACCTTAGAAGGAATAAGACTGAATTGCGATTTTTATAGAATCATCCTTACTCATGTAGAATTCTATACGGATAGGTACTAGTCATTTGGATAGCCTAAAAGTAGTTAACAATGGTATCGATTCTGTTGTGCACAAACTAAACTTAATTTAGGCTATTGCTATCTTTTTCTCTTTAATAAAACGAGAAAGAGACGGATGTAATTTAGTTGGAACAAAAATTTCTAACAAATGAAGGGTGCACGTAAAAACATGTCGATTAAAAACACGGTGAAGCGCAAGGCATAAACTAGTTTGACATCTCTAACTTAGTTCATAGCTATAGCCGTCCTTTTCTCGCACTGCCTTTTAGTAAAAGATATAGCAACAGAATCGACACCAATAACTTAATTACAACAATGTGTAATCCAACCTTTTCAATTGTACTTTTTCAAAGCCCCAACATTAATATCAATAAAAATACTGTAGGCACCTGATAAATAATCATCAAAATATATGATGCAGTCCTTTTCAAAATGTTTTCTCGCTACAGATATAAAACTTAGTTTCCATTTTAATTTTATGATACTATCAAAGTTACTGTAACTAAAAGGCAGAATCATAAATTACGGGTGAGTTTACAAAAAGATCGAGTATTTTATTGACGGACACTGTTAAAAACGTATGTTTGTCTAAACAACATCAGAAAACAGAATGATAACTTTAAACATATTTTATCTTTTTTTTTTGGGGTTCTGCTGTTTCTTTTTTTCCGTAACAAGGGTCAAGTTTATAAAGTCATTAAGTCAACGTAAACTTGTGTTGCAAACAGTTTGCTGATAGGTAATTTTAGTATTGATTCGCGATAAGAACTAGCTATAAATAATAATAATCGGAATGTTTTCATTTTACAAGAAAATATTACAATGCCTTTATTGACAGCCATGTTGAATCGATAGCTGGTGTGTTCGATTATTGAAATATTTCCCGCTTTTAATATTGTCTGATTTATCAACATAACAATATTATGTTAATGCATACTTGACAGTTTTATTTAAATAAGATGTTTAGGCCTAAATAGTGAATAGGCCTTATTGTAAACTTATTAGAATAAAAACCTATTAAATAATTTTAATTAGACGAAGAAAATAATGAATTATGATACTTTTTAAAAGGATAAAACATCAAATAGTTCACAGTAGAACATTCTTAGAGAAAACTTTCAGAAGTTTTGCTTGGTTTAAGAAAATGTAAACAGAGTTTGCAGTATAACAATTTTCAAGTTATTTGTTACTGTAAACTAAAAATAAGGTACTTACTAACTACTTAATAGTATACTTTGGAAATGATATCTAGTTCCTACTTTGATATACTATGGAAGATAAGGAACCACAAAACATCTTGGTAAGCAATTCTTCAAATTAATATTGAAATAAGTTCTTAATTAAGGAAATTAATTTGCGTTGGTGTAGGAGGAACTTCCCACCACTTTGGTAAGCTCTGACTGGCCTTAACCTTGGAAAAAGAGAAGATGTCAAATACTGTACTTCCACTTAGTACAGTTTTCATTGAACTTTTACTTCTGAACAAAATTTAATCTTATTGGAAGTTAACTTTGGAGCAGTTTTAATGGATTTTGAAAACTTACAACAATTTGTTCCTTAACTTTTGTAACTGACTATAAGTACTCTATAGTAGTGTAATCTTAGGCATATTTATAAACAAGTTTATTAATCATTTTAATGATTAGTTCGATTATGTTTTTATCTGTTTGTGGGAGATTTTGAGTCTCCAGAACAAAAGGAGATTAAATTTGAAGAAGTGTAAAAAAGTGTGTAAAAGTGTGTGTGTAAGTGTGTAAAAGTTTGTTGGACTTACCTAAAGGCATGAGCGTGTCCTCCCTGGGGTCCCTATGCCTCCGTCTCTCTCTCCTCTCCTGACGATCCCTGGCCATGATGGCGGCGATGGAGAAGTCGGTGGCGCAGGGCCGCGCGGAGCAGTCCTCCTCCATGGCGGGCCCCTGCCGACCCTCGCCCTGCAGCAGCATCAAGTTGACCGCCTGCGAGCCCAGCTTGCCTCCAGCCGACCACTCGACGTCACCGTCCGAACATCCCATCGATGTTCCAGTACATAATCTTTGCAACTTTGAAATTAGAAATCTGCTGCAGTTCACACTTGCTACTAAAGACTATGAATACTGTCCAGATTAGCTTTAGAAAAGGCAAACGAACGGTTGAAAATAAATCAAAGTTAAATAACTTTTCAAGAAAAATAAAAATTTTCAAGATTTAAAGGAATCGCAATCGGAAAAAAAATCACAGTATTTCCAAATAAAACGAAAAACACAAACTTTTCAGCGAGTCTTTTACAGAACAACGCAAGAATGAATGGTCTCTACTGTGTTCGGTATCGTAATCACGACGTGCAAGTTTCGTAGAGTGTATTGAAACTTTTTACGCGCGCTGCGGACGCGGGCAGAGCGGGTAGAGCGGACCGGTGCGGCGCGGCGCGCTGGGGACTCGACTGAGGCGGCGGCAGGCGGCAGGCGGCGCGCCACAGGGAGGGGCCTGCATCGCCGCCCTATGCCACCACACTCCGACCACGCACACACAACGGCTTTTTTATTATTTCTTTCTTATTAAGTCCGTCCCGCTCGCGCTGGCCTCGCCGCTCGCGCCCGTCCCTCTCGGCGAGCGAGTTTTTCTCCGCGTGATAACTATTGAAATTCGCTAAACGGCTCACCGCGGCGCGGAAAAGGCTCTCTCGTTAAACGGTGAGCCGATTGTATCGAGGTATTTATACGAATTACTCGGTGCGCCGACGCTTTGCATCACTATTTATGCACTGTGATAGCTTGCCGCCTTAGATGGGGCTGTGCCCGTGCGTCGATAGCGGTTATTGTGAATAAATGAGCCCTTAGTTTACTACATGACGCAAATAGTTCCAAGCAGATGGGTCGCTGCTTGCACATTTACATAGAAATCAATGAGTGTGCGTAAACGCCTACACATACATTATGCACGCTGTAAACTATGTGTAACTGTGTAAGTATGACACAACCACTTAAGTTGGCAATTTGCGCATGAGTTTTGAAAAACTTTTATTTTTTACGAAATACGGTCTCTGTCTAAAATAAATTAACTGGAGCAAAAATAGAATTAAATTAAAAGGCAAGCTACAATACGTTAGTTTATCTGCCAGTTCGACTTCACTGGAGTGAAAGTTAACAGAAATCGACTGAACGAAAAACAGGGACAAATCGAAAACATCCAATTGAAAATTTAATTTAAAACAGGTAGGTATATGACTTTTATTTTTGTTTAAAAAACTCCAAATCCGGTGGCCGTAACTATTCACTGATTAGAATTATTTTACTCTAAGTAACAACTTGCTTAACTGAATCGAATAGAGAATATCCCTGAAGTTCGAAATACGCGAGACTCAACGACCAGTTGCAGCCTCTTAAATTCTATTCTTAAAATCAATGTTATTGTAACCTTACCTCTCGCAGTAAGAACAGTAACCGCTCAATTAGAGCGACTTTATAAACTTCATTACGTGTGCTAGCGCAGGCAGAGTAAACAGAGGCAGGTAATGCGCAATCAACGCCAGCGCAGCGGCCCAGCGCGCGAGATTGCCCACCTTTATAGCGTTAGATCAAATTTGCGGAAAATTAAACTCACAGACTTTCTCATAGTTTTGTATTTATAATAATTTATTACGTGCGAGGAGCTCAAACTAACCATGTCGTTAGGCAGTAAAGCTTATCGACGGAGAGTCGGTAATAGCGGCACAAATAGCCGCCGATACGCGAATTGTGACGAATCGCATTAATTATTTTGTTGATTTCCATGTGAGGCAACGATAATAACTGTTATTATTCGTTAATTTTGAATAGCCTTCGGTATTTTGAATAAAATTGATTACTTACACGTTATAATAATGATGAATGCAGCAGTATTAATCCTTTATGAAATTGCGCACCAAGATGTCGTAGGTACTTGAAAGAAAGAAGTATTGACTTCATATTGTAAAAATAATACAATTAAGTTTCAAAACTAATTATAAAGGCAAATTTCAAACTCTAGGGGCGTGGGGTCCGAGTGCTCATAGCCTGGTCAAAGAACTTTCAAAACGCCTAGTTGACGCTTCCCATGACCCAAGAGCTGGCTTTTTCCTTGGTCAGAGGCTAAGTGTTGCCATACAACGTGGCAACGCCGCCAGTCTCTTGGGCACATTACCAGCTGACAGCGTTGAGGAGGCGTTGGTGTTGTTAGTTTATTTATTTTAGTTTATTTAATACTTAGTTTTTAATTAATTATGTAAAGATTATAAAATGTATTTGAATAAATATTATAAAGACAACTTACCTACTAGTGCATTTTCACCTCTGCACATTAGATCTAAATTTAAAAAAAACTCGCAACTCTTCTCTACCGACTTTCCTACCAACAGTTTTCTTAAAATGTATACTACCAACAGTACCTTTTAAGTACCTATATGCTGCGTAATTATACGATCGTATTTAAGCATTAGGAAGGGATAAACATGGTAACTCTCCTGTTTAGATTGATTTAAGTACACAGTTTCTGGCTATTTTATTTTATTACCTAATACTGAATAGACTACCTACTTTAGACTTTAGAAATATTTTAACCCCTATACAGAGATTTCAGCGGGAAAATAACATCTAGGATATTTCAAGGCACACAGTAAGTGATTGGAATGAAATTAAGAATCTGATATCCCATATAAAAACACCTGTATCCTGACGATTATCTGAGGTTTGGTCTTTGCAAACTGTATCTTCTTAACATGTCGATAACAATTTAATTTGATTCAGCAAAAAAAACTGAGACGAGTTGACACTTTCAGTTTGCAACCATCATCACCTACCTAGCCTTTTCCCAACTGTTGAGGTTTTTTTCCAACCTAACCGGATGCACCTGAATAAGTACCAGTATTTTAACTCCACAACCCAGTTAGCACAGGATAATATGATACCCCTTGATAAGACTGGTTGTCAGACTTTCGGGCCACTGGCTACCTGTAACGATTGTCAAAGATCTACAAATGACAGCCGGGACCTACCTACGGCTTTTAGTTTTCAAGCAATGAATATAATTGATTGATCTTTTATTTTAGGAAGAACTAGGTAAAGAATTGTTGTTGTTGCATCTATCTCTCTCTCTCTCTCTCTCTCTACATCGTCAGCTTATTTTTTATTAAAATAAACGATGAAATGCATAATAGGCGAGACGACAAAAAAAAACTACTTAGTCCGTCAGTTAGATTATCAAAAAATATTTGACCCGTGTTTTTTCTTTTGTTACGTAAACCAAAATTGACGAAGATATGACGCTTGTAAAATTCTCAATACGTCACGCCTAGGTATAATTTTTACCTAGTTCTGACGTCACGAGGCCCCACTCCCGAGTTTTGATGCGTTTTATCTTTGTCAATATTCATTGATTTAGAAAAACAAAAAATACGTGTCCATTAATTTCCAATAGGTACTCTAACTGACGGACTAAATAGATTTGCAATTTTTTTGATACTGTCGTCATGCCTATTTCCTAAAGCATAATATGAGAAACCGAGAAAGATTGTTTCGTTATTTAAAAATGTACCTACATACCTATTTCACGTTTCACTTTCATTTCACCACAAAAATTGCTCACTTAGTCAACGGTTTTCAAAATAATAATGTGTTACCTCTTAATGGCTGGTTATTTAAAAATAATGAAGGTAATAAATCACTGAATTTTCTCTGTTATTACCAATTTCAAGGTTGGCTATCAAAAGGCATATTTTCCTGAACATTGACTGTACTATGCCATATTATTAGTAGAGTTCAAAACTTTTTCTTTGGCAAATAAGCGATAAGTCGTTTTGCCAGTAGTGGGACAGCTTATTTAATAAGAGATAAGTAATTGTAATTTGTAAGTAAATCCTACTGTTAGTATAACTGTTACTACAATTATCCCTTGCTTCGGTGAAGGAAACATCGTAAGCATGTAAAGCCAATTATTATATTAAAAGACGCTCATGGGCGACATGATAACTCTGACAAGTAAGAATATTGGTTATTTGATAAATAGGTACTAAAGTTAATGAATACAGCTTTTCTGATAAATACTTAAATGCGAAATAAAGTCAAAAGATTACATTGACCAACAGTTTACTCAACATTGCAACGGAAGATGGATACAGGATTAAGGATAAGATAAATTTGTTAAAAAAAGAAACTGCATTAAAATATACAGCTACTTTAATTCTTATACTCGTAACATTCTCAATTTATCTTTTAATTTCTCTAAGGAAAACTAATCACTCAGAGTCGTTCATTTTAATGAGTTTCAGTTTTACACTCACACTTAAAAACGATTTTACAATTGAAATAGTCATAACATCGATTGCCACTCACAGTTTCACACCAATAAAAAACGAATTCCATAACAATGAACGTTTGAACTAAAAGAAAGTACAGTCAAATAAAGTTTGAAAACAAACTCGGTTTTTTTAACCACCTGTGAACAATTTTCATGCAAGGCTGGTGACCTAATTTTAACTTTCATGGGGTTTTCAAGATCATTTTACCAAGGAAATGGATACTCAAGTTCAAGTTACCTTTGACAATTTTTGATAACTTTTAAGTTAGTTTAGTGTCAGTACACATACTACAAATAACTGTATTTCAAAATGTTACGAAATGTCCAGAATCAATTACCGGTTTACCTATTATTTGCTTTTCTTACATGCCAATCGTCATTAAAAACATTAGGTAGTTCCATATTTTCCCCTGCCACCATTACAAGCTCCCCACGACTCATCAAAATAAAACCAATGAATCACCCCGATATAAAAAATTCAATGATCACAACCTACCAGGTTATATCACTGCGTTACATACAAATGACACTGCAAACATTTCAGTTGTCAAAGGACGCGTCCATTTCACTTTTTGTCCAAATCAACGGGCAAGTTGTGATTAAAATTTAAAAGTAGCAACTCGTGTGAACGCACTCGCGGCGACGACGAAAGAGGGGGAACGGACGCCCCTTGTAGGCGGGACGGCCACTCTACAGGCAAAACTCTACTCTGTACCACGACCGTAGAGTTGCTTTTGATGTTTTGCGTTTGTAGTGTGCATCCTGTGCAAGTCTGCGTGGGAGAGGCAATTCTTCGCTAAGTATCGTCCGAGTACGCGACATGCTTCGTTTTTTTGATGGCCAGCCTTTGGTAGTTTTGGAAGAGGATTCAAGAAAATTTGAACCTTTCTTTAAAAATGTTTTTTATAAACTTAGGAATTGCTAATAATTATTGTAAAATGATACGAGCAATGATATTTTACTAAAATATCATTGGATACGAGTATGACATGATATATTTTTATTGAAGATTGATTGTTATTGAAACATTGTTGGTTATTAAATTCTTATTTAAGTAGGTAAATAAAAATTAAAAAAACTGAAATGAGTGAATACATAAAATGTAACAAAATTTACTCTAAAAACGGATATTTTTCTCTCTGTAGCTTAGTTGTTGACCTTAGTGTAAGCAAAATCTTAACTTTAAAATTAAATTAGAATCTTACTAAATAAAACAATAATACAATTGTGACAGTCACACAGTTATAAATAACCATGACCAACATAAACTTTACCTTGACAACCAATCTTCATTACAGAAATCTGCAGACCCATCAATTTTAAATATTTTGTTATTAAACAAAATACGCGCTTGGACGAGGAGTTCCGGACACCAGCCCGTTTTACAATGCAATATTAAACTTAAACGAATGTGTGGTGTTACTCAGAACCACGTTTGGATAAGTATAATAAATCCAGCAGGATATGTAGGAGGCACACATGGAAACTTTCGAACACTATAATTATTGAGTTAAAATCACTTATTTTACATCTTAACGTGTAGTGAATTCTGACAGATATCAAAACCAATCCTTCTAGATTTTATAAATATGAATTAGTTTTTGCATCCTTAAGTCTTCCAGTTATTTCGTAAATAGCCGCGAAGATTACATTTCTACCGTACTTACTATGATTTCAGTCATAACCCCAAAACACTGGAACATATTTCTAATCTTATTTATTTATTTAAACTTCATGTACAATAGTGGTACATAGGCGGACTTAATGCCACAAGGCATTCTCTACCAGTCAACCTTTGGGTTAAATAGGAAAACATAAGTAGTGATAGGGTACAAAGTAAAGTCTAAGAAATCTTTTTGCTAACGAGAGTTTAGATTTAGATTGAGACTAATACACATATACAGAGGAGCTCGTGGCTAAATAATTACAGCCGCTCGGGTCGATCGTTAGGTTAAGCCGTGCTTGCCCAGGTTCGTCTGTGGATGGGTGACCACCCATTACATTCTGAGTTTCCTCCGTGCCTCGGAAAGCACGTTAAGCCGTTGGTCCCGGCTGTCATTTGTAGATCTATGACAGTCGTTAGGTAGTCAGAGGCCCAAAAAGTCTGACAACCAGTCTTACCAAGGGGTATCGTATAACGCGGTACTAACTGGGTTGTGGAGGTCAGATAGGCAGTCGCTCCATGTAAAATATGGCATTCAGCTGCATCCGGTAAAACTGGAAGCCGACCCCAACATACTTAGTTGGGAAAAGGCTAGGCAGATGATGACTGATAAAATAAACTAATAGATATTTTAATAAATACCAAAAATTAAAAAGAAAATAACAAGAAACCTAATAATAATTATTATGACGACTAATCTAATCTTGTGCTTAGACACGATATTACACACACATAACATATTGCCCAAACTTATTACACCCAAGTAGAAGTATATGTACACTATTGCACCGGCTTGGCTGCCCAATAGATGGTTACGCAGCCGCCTTCCTTCTCTGGAACGATAAAATTTTAGCACCGTTCCCTTATTGAAACAGTTAAATCATACAGTGCAATATTACCCACATAATGCATGTAAACTACACCTAATAGTAGATCTATGATACTATTAGACTTGCTCCCTCTAAGAGTGAGCAGAATTTGGAACAGGTAGGTATAGGGAATATAGAAGTTAGCCGAGGTTATAGCCCAGTGGAAACGTCCAAGATTACGAATTGTAGATCATAGGTTCTTCTTTATCGTGAGTTATGTGCCTAACCTGGTGTCAGAGTTTATGTATGTCGCCCATGGGTCTCAGACTTAGCTTTAAATGCCGTCGAGAAATATTTCTCAGGCATGTTGGTTTCCTCACGGTGTTTTTCTTCACCGAAGCAAGTGATCATTATACAATACGCACAATCCGAAAAATCAGAGGTGCGTGCCTTGAGTTCGAACTCGAGATCTGATCTGATCTGGGATCATAGTTTCATATCCAGACCGGTTCTTTACTTTGGGTAAATTATTTCACCACCACTGCTCCCAAGATAAAACTTCCAGGGGAAACCGCCGAGTTCTAGAACAAAAAAATCGAAGTCTTTGTAAAATCTGCGAACTGGGCCCGCGTGGTGAATTAGGTAGGTACCCTTTTGCAGAAAGAAGTCCTGTTTTCAGGCAATGGGAACGTTTTAGGCTGGTTATGTTACATGGGGAAGTTTTCCGTATTTCTTTTAGTCGACTATGAAATGGAAATGAAGTAGTAAGGATGTAGAAGTAATATCAATAAAAAGTGCAATCACAAATTGGCCGAAAAATTCTTCAATCTTATGTTTGTATTTTCATCTCTGAGTGCAATGCTCTAGTGTACTAAACCAAACTGTATAGTTATGTGTGGTATCCGGCAGAGTAGAATAGAACCAACCCATTACACTCACGGGTGTCGAACAGAGAATGGGCAGCAGCGTTTAGTCTTTCATCACTGCGATCTCCAATCCGCCTGCCAAGCGTGCAGATTACGGCAAATCCTCCCATCATGGGAGAGGCTTATGTCCAGCAGTGGACGTTATGGGCTGTTGTAGTAGTATACCATAGATAAAGATATATATCTTCTACACCACATTGGAAATCTCAAGAAGCTTTTGAAGATTTCGTGTAAAATTTTCAACTCACCAACGTGGAATCTTTTCCGGAATCTGTCAGTCAGATAGGTACTGTCCTGATGTTTGTAACTAAAAGGCTGAAAATTGGGAAACAATTGGTACAGAGTGGGCAAAGCATTAAGGATTACCAAGAATACCTACGTTGATAAAACAGGTCACTTAGATAAATAAGCTTTTGGATAAGGCATAATAGGCGAGACGACAAAAAAATCCAATTAGTCCGTCAGTTAGATTATCAAAAAATATTTGACCCGTGTTTTTTCTTTTGTTACGTAAACCAAAATTGACGACGATATGACGCTTTTAAAATTCACGTCTTGGTATAATTTTTTGGTTATTTTGGACGTCACGAGCCCCCATTCCCAAGTTTTGATGCGTTTTATCTTTGTCAATATTCATTGATTTACGAAAACAAAAAATACGTGTCCATTAATATTCAATACTCTGACGGACTAAATAGTTTCGCAATTTATTGATGGTGGAAACTCGCCTATTATCTCAAGATATAGCGCAATCTCAACTTCACCACGATTAATTAATTTCACTGAGGAAGGAGATTTACAATAGCCTTTCAATATATTTCATAAATAAAACCCCCTAACCAAAACACATCTGCCACCATCATACAACTCTCGTTAGCTCCTACTGTGCCATTGATCACCAACAACAGAAAGAAGTCACTCGTGTCTCACTCAAGACTATTTGAGTGAGATTCTTTCAGTGGTCCTATTGTACTCGTGAATTATAGTAGGCGTCTCCTAGTATAAACTTTATGCTGGTAACCCACAAGCGCCATATTTGCGGTTACTCCGTGTGGCCTGACAATGACTTGTGGAAAATTGCTCCTTTTTATTGTACTTAAGTTCAAGAGATTTGCAAGATTTGTAATTTTTTTGATACAGTCGTCATGCATACTACACAAGGTCCTAAGACTCTTACGAGGCTGTCAACCAAGCATTCTGTACATCAAACTAAGTTACTCTACGCAAAAATTATTGCTGGGAAACGACAAGGTTTACGGTAGAACTCAATGTAACGCACCCAAAACATTGTGCTGATGGATTCAGTGAAATAGTACAGGGGTCATAGAGATATATAAAGTAAAGTTATACCATTACTGATATTTATTATTGACTGCACAAGGTCCTGGGTTCGATTCCCGGGTCGAGTAAAATGTTATTGGGTTTTTCCATCAGGAATTTCTCGGTAGCCGACACGAAGTCTGGATGGCCCAGTTGAGGGCAATAGGCAAATGGGACTGAAAACATAACTGGCGAAATGTGGGCGTACTTTAAAGTGCCGGACCAAACTTGTATTAAAAAAAAACTTGTGAAAACGTTGTAACTATAACCTCCAATATTTCCATAAATAGAAGTTACCCAGGTCCATACCTGGGAGACTTCTAGTTCTCGTCTAGGTCCAGAACAAAAAATGATCGCAATGACAGAAAGAACAAATATCTTTCAACTTCGTAAAAGGTCTTTTTACACCCATTATTAGGTATCAGCTACAGTAATTACATGATAATTCTCAAATTATAAAATGTGTTGTCCTTTTACTTTATTTTTCAGAAAGTCGACATCAAAACATAAAAGTTATTTCATAAACGCTCTACTTTCAGGCAGTATCTATATATGAGAAAGGCAGTACTTTGTAAGTAACAACTACTCTACTCTACAACTACCTACTCAATATAATTTCTGTATCATTCTGTTGTATCTGAACCCCTTATTGAGTAACACATAATTAAAACAAATGTCCTTCTATATTTTTGTCATGAAGGCTGTCAAAACAGAAGTCTCATGTTAGTATTAGTAACCCTTTAATTTTGTGTTTTATCTATGTTTTAATTATCTACTCGTAACGTGCTGTTATGTTAATTACAAAAATACCTCTAGCAGTGTTTTATAGTAGTTTTAGCTATTTTAAAAACAGGTCATTCTTTTATTATTATTGACTTGTTTTCTTTTTATAAAAGCATAAATTCTCAGTTCTTTCTTTGTCTTGTGGTTTGTGCCTATCCTGGTGTCAGAGTTTTATGCTGCATATGACAATTCTCAGGAGTATGGTATAGGAATTCTCAGTTTAGAAACCACAATATAAATGAAAAAGAAAATAATGTTATTAATAACGATAGCTTACCTTATCTTAAGTTCCTGTTTATTAATTTCAACTAATATTGCAACAAAAATTCTGAGAAAAGGTGATATTGAAACGGCGATAACATAATTGAAAATGTCAAATTCATCGAAAAGTTTAGGCCAATCCTGCTGAAAGACATTGTAAAAACACAACACTATTAGATTTCTTAACAATATTTTTTTTAACAATATTAGATTACCACTTTTACAAGCTCTAGAACTTTTCTGAGATATAAACTCCAACAGTCTAGATACCAAAATAAAATACCTAAATCATTCAGCAAACAATCTACTTACAAATATATTCAAGTACTTACTAAATGACGTATCAGGAGGGTAGTTATACGAGCAAAAAAGTCTAAAGAACAATGTGTAACATGTGACCGCTGGCTCGGTGGTGAAGTACACACGATCCATCTTCTTCGCACGAGTCTTTTTGTTGTGTCACCCTGCCCCCACACTGGTACTGGACAGAACCAAGAAACTGAATTTTAAAGCATTTTATAATTGTGTTTATTTCTAGCTTGAGTTGAGTTGAGGAGCTTGAAACCACCTAGAATACCAGTGTTTTGAGCTTTTGTAATTTCAGTTGTTTTGGTTTTTTACATTATTATTTTAATGTTTTACAATTCCATGTCATTTTCTAGAATTTTTCGCCAGGGTTAAACTTTTTACTTTGTTTGATTTTCAATATCTTGAGCCGAAGTAATAAATGGTCCACATTTCCATTTTTGGATTTTTATCAATTGGGGTTTTCTTTATTATTAATTAGGTGCATTAAATCAGAACAAAAGTCTGTAATAGACACTTGAAACCATAGACTTAGTAAATAATATACTATGTCTATGCTTGAAACTATCTCAGACTGTTTCCTCAAAGTCACATACCCAATGCTGCATTGTCCGTTTTGCCGCGCGACCACGGCGCGACGTGGCAACCTGCGACCGTTGCGAGCGACACGACAGCGACAAAACGTCGCCCAGCGCCGCTCCTTGTCACCTGAATAAATTACGAAGGTCCGATGTTAATTAATGTGAGACACATCCTACTACTACTTTTATCGTGATTAAGAGCCTCCAGTGTGCGAACCTAAGTGGGTCCCGGTCGCTAATAGGCTGTTTATGGCGAACAAGATTACTTGTGTTTTGGCAAAGAATTCGTCTTTCCAAAACTCCGGGATGAAAAAGTAGGTTGGCCGAAAAAAACAAATCGTTTGTTATAGTTATTTATTACTGACTAAAGACATAAGTAGGTGCCTATTTATTTCAATAACCTACTTAAGATACACAAAAAATATATGACAGCTAATTAAATGGTGTCTATCATTTGAATAGGGACGCATAAAATGAAACAAAAAAGTAAAAAGATACGTCGTTCATCACACTGACAAACAGGAAAATCCGCAAACATAATTCGTAACCATGTCAAAATCAGAGTCCCCTTTACAACATTATACTAAGTAGCGATTTCCCCACGTGTATTTCCTTAAAGGCGTACGCCTAGTGTAAATCTAAACGCTTCATGTTACGTATCCCCGTCGTGACAATACGGGTCCGACACGCGGGCGTCGGGGCCTCTCCCGGGACTCGCTAAATCGTATTGGTTTCTCTCCACTTTTGTTTATTTGCTCTCTTTCCGTTCCTACAACCCCGCTTTGATAGCACTCTTGAATCATCCATTCTCCCCAACAATATTCTAGGTAAATAGGCTACCGATTAAGGTACGGTTTGTTTTACAATAAGTTGAATATTTGTGGTAAACAGAAACACTAGCGTTGATGGAAAACATGTTTAATTTTCAGTTTATTTGCGGCCGGTAGTTAAAAGACCATGTAAATTATGCTCATGGCCTGTTTCTAAAGTTACTGCGTTTTACGCTGAGAAAACAATTATGTTAAATTAGCAGCAATAACTCCATTTACTCCAAGAATAACACTCTGCAAAACTAATTTTCGGTATGCTGTATAGATTTTCTTCATGCACAATATGGTGTAGTAAGATTGCAGAAGAATCTCCACTAGTAAAGTGGTCATTTCATGCTTGACCCGCAGTATTTCGGTGGTGGGTAGTAAAACACTGAAATGATAAATAAGTGTAATATAACACACCCTCGGCTAGTCATAATGTGCAAACGCCAAGCTCTCCGCGTTTGGCTGACACTGTTCCGGGCACAGAAGCCACGGTATGGTTACAATGCTAGCGACGAAAATATCTTCTTGAAAAGGAAATTCGAACGTATAAAACCTGAGATATTGTATAAAGAATCGTCGTCCTTGTATTTATTTATATGGTAGAAAGTTTAAAATAAATGATACGTTGGCAAAATATAACTAAAATTTTTGGGTGACACCTCGTAGACCCACGTAGCAGCGGAACTACGTAGCTATACAAGGCGTGAATTACGCTACAATGAGATGGATACGATGTATTGAAAGTTTATTTTAGTCTGTTTATATTGTAACAGTAAATATTTCCTTCATTATAATCGAAAAAAACCATTGCAACAGAATTATTTTCGGAACTACAAGACTACGTAGTACGCGTAGAGGCTCGTAGCCACAGCCGTAGCCCATTTTTCTATCGATATACCTGTTTGTTTAGCAAGAGTGTCAATTTTTTTTTTTTACTTGACTTTTCAAAAGTACTTATAATTGGTCCGTCTGATATAAAAGCTTTGAGTTTGCGATTGTTTTCAGTGATCTAGAACTTGATATCTAAGTCCTGCTGTTAGTGAAGCGCTACCCAAAGGCGGCCAGGCAGAGCGAGGCGCGAGCTTGCTTTATCTGCGCTGGCTGTGCGCGAAACAATATATTTATTGGACAGTGGCGCGGTGCGGCCCGATCCAGAGGATGATCTATTCGCTGTACCCTTATGTTGCCACCGTGTAGGCGACGGAAGCTGGCACACGCGGGAAACGGTGAAAATTGAGAAAATGTCCAGTGAGGATGAGATTTTCTGTTTGTTTACTCCTTGTATTTTGTAGATGATGGGTTCCTCAAGATTTTAGTTCACGTGATTGTTTCACTTTGCTCGGAAACATTTAATAAAGACGGTTCACAAAGAAATAAAACATTTTGTTGGTCTTAACGCTTAGCAGAATTTACAAAGTGTTTGGATTAGATGGAAAGGAAATATTACAATGCATCTGCAAGACGGGGTTATGCTGAAAGATAAAAAGTAGCAAAGCTGCTTTAAATATTCAGTGCAGGGCGTTAGTCTGTGTCTGTGCGCGGGGCGAGCGCCGTTCTTCATTCAGTAAGGTCACAGTTTGTAGCGGCGCGCCGCGGTCGCGTTGCCCCTGTTTTACGATACACCGCCAGTTTTGTTTCCAAGATTAAGCGAAACTAAACTGCTGGCGTCCACTACTCACTGACCCCACGCTTATTTATTACTCTCGCACAGCGAAATCGAGACTTATTTTTCGGTACGACCGCCAAGAAAAACATCTGCAACCGTGCTACGTACTCGTACAAATAAACCGCCGGGACATCTCAATCACGGTTCTATTTATTCAGGAACTGGTCTCCGGAGAGGCGAACAAGATGGATCGCGGTGTCAACACGAATTTGCATCCCTTGTTTGTCTCAGCGGAGCGTCGGCGGAAAAAACACCGCAATCTCATTGTGTTCGGTGCAGCGGGCGCGGCGGCCCGCATCAGTTATTCGCCGGTGCGGCCGGCTAACACGATTATCTGTCTTTTCAAACGAGACGCTTTTTTCCGTTCCCTTGTTTTCCAACTTCACGTCTGCTCCATGTTTTTTTCTGAATAGCAAATGGGATACGTCAGACGAAAAATTGACAAAAATATGGCCGACTCCGATGGAAAATAGTGGGTTTTGCGATAGGATCTGTCGGATCCCGCGTTCGTTGTATAGAAAATTTTATTTGCAAGATTGCTTTCTTGTTTGTCATGTTTTTGTTCCTCTGATTGTATTTCTGAAAAAAAAACCATGGTGGTGTCGCCCTAAATAATAGCGAGAATGGTGGCATAATATTTGTTTTTATAAGATGACAATTTGGGATAGAAGGAGATAAGAATCGGGTGGCCTACTCGGCAATGTTGCGAATTCCGAGGTAGCCAGAGGAGCATGACACGCTTCAAGCGACGTCACGGACGATTTCCGTGCTTCTAGTCTGTGGCGTCTGACTATTAGGTGGGCGTGGGTGGCCCTGAGTTCACGACTGTCTCACTGTTCAACGTAGGTACACAACTGTGTTATTATGCATATTTAATTAACTGTTTATTTAATGTCGACCTTAATAATGCTGGAAAATTAACAATTTACACGATTTCTTTAGTAAACTGAACAGCGAGTGCGGGTGCACAACTTTCATCAGTCTCATCTCATTAGCGCCGTCGGTAGCGGTCCTGCACAAAAACCAGCATCCACAAAAACCAACCCGTGAGATGACAGAAACGATTCTAAATATTTCGGCAATGCTCCGATTCTGTGAAACAAGATGCACGCCTGTGATTTATGATCATAGTAAGGCTTTACAAATTGTTTTCCGAAACTTGTGTTTGTCTTATTTATTACTTCTGGTTAATGACGTAAGAAGGTTCCGGGTGAGTTCGTTAATACGTGTGTACCTCTAAATGTCCCTCTAATAACAAAAACTGAATAATCATGATTCAATGGTGTTACGAACCGATGTTTAGTCATAAATTGCTGAGACACGAGAGATGTGATTGCGCCGTGAATTACACACGGAACCACACGCAACGGCTCATAAAGATCGCTCTAATGTCTTCATACGGCACTCACAAGCGCCTCAATACGAACTCGCGCCGGAATAGATCCACCAAACTAATAATTTCCCCGCGCTGAGGTGAGGCCGCGGAGTAGCTCACACGCTCTAGCCAAACCGCTGATTACGACTTGATTACACACTACAAAAACTTTCATAACCCGGAACTTCCATTGCCATTAGTGACTAAAAAAACAATTATTGACGCCTCATGATAGCAATTAACACCCATCTGTTATTACATCCATCCAAACCTTTACTTTCGGTAGACCTACTATCATGTGTAATAAGTTGCCTGGTGCATCGGTGATCTTCTAAAGGTAACATTGTATTTTTTCCGTATTGCAGGAAATTGTGTCTTGTGACGTCAGCCGTAGGGCTGTTTGGGATTCGTGAGTTTGGTGTAGTAGAATCGTGTCGAATAGACGTGTGAAGCTGACGCGTGGAGCAGGCGGCGCGCGCGCAGACCACCCGCGCTCGACCACCGGCCGCCGGGGGGCGTGCGCTCACACGTGGATACACACTAATAGTTCCCAACATTTCATAGTTTTTATGACCAGATGACATATTTGCAAAAAAATATCAATGATGTTACAGTTCGGAGTTCTACTTATGAGCTTCATGCGACTGGAATGGCGCTGTTGTGTTATGAGGAGTGGCGTCCAGCGTTTCTTATCTGGAGATAACAATCGTTTTGTCCATTTACATACGTCAACAAGGTTGACCCAGAACCGAGCATGGCATTCTGTGGTAAGGTCGGTGTGGTCCGCGTCCGGGCCGGCTGTCGGCGGCACGGCCGGCACGCGCGCTATGCGGCCCGGCTGCGCGCGCGCAACTTCTCAACTGCTTAATAAATGACCAGCGCGCAGTATTAGGCGGATCGCATACATCATTTATGTAAATTGTGACGAAGACATATCTAGCTCGGTCGGTCGCTGCCTTCACTCGACACGACGCGCATTCCGTCTTGTTTTATTGTGCTTTTGTAAGTAAATAAATCCACGAATAAATATCAGGGCTCATTACAAAGTGTCACGATATTACAGCAAGTAATCCTCTCCTTAATATAGTATCGCTTATGGTTGTATCTCCATATTTATTTGTAAGCTCAAGTCAAGCACCGTAGATCGGGCCGGATGTATGTAGCTTTGCATAAGAAACAGGCGAGTTAAGTAGTAGGTACCTACGGTAAATTGAGACCGTTTGCTTGCTCATGGACTACGAACATTAAATTGGCCGTTTCCCTCAACTCTTTGCGGGTCGATACACTGGTAAATAACTGTCGAAGAACAACACATTGGGGTATTTCTACTACGTGATCACGTCACTTCTTACCATAGAAGAAAAGTTAACAAAAAATTCCCTATCTTTGTACTTTACATAACCTAACAGTTCATCATCTGCCTAGCCTTTTCCCAAGTTTTATTATGGTCGGCTTCCAGTCTAACCGGATGCAGCTGAATACCAGTATTTTACATGGAGCGACTGCCTATCTGACCTCCACAACCCAGTTAGTACTGGGTAATACGATACCCTTTGGTAAGACTGGTTGTCAGACTTTTTGGGCCACTGACTACCTCTAAAAAATGTCAAAGATCACAAATGACAGCCGGGACCAACTGCTTAGTGTGCTTTCCGAGGCACGAAGGAAACTCGGTATGTAATGGGTGGTCACCCATCCACAGACCAACCTAGGCAAGCACGGCTTAACCTAAAGATCGACCCGAGCGGCTGTTATTATTTAGCCACGAGCTCCTCATAACCTAACAGTTCTTCCATCTTTAAAACTTGAAATAACCGAAATATTTCGTCCAGATGAATGGTGAATGTGACTTTATTTAGCCAACATGTCACAGCATGGTACACCAGGTGTCTATTTGTGCCTTTAAATGACTATTATATATTGCACACAGTTGTTTTCATTCTCTTGGTGCTATGATACTCATTCAACAGAGGTTTTGTTCCCCTTGAACACGAGACAATTATGTAAGAAGAACATCTTTGTAAGTTATAAAGTGTCTTGTGAGATGTATTTGAAATAACTAGGGGGAACTAGTTTGATATATTATTGATTGCTATAAGTTTCGAAAGTTTTAATTACAAAGGGTTGACGGCTTTTCTGATTAATTGAAGTCCCACAGAAATACTATTTTAAAAAGCAGTTGTAGTGTCATGTGCTTTAGAGATAAATATGTGGATCAAGCAATGATTCTGCACATTTATGTGTAATAATATAAATTATAACACATAAATGTATTTATTATATTAGTTCTGCCAGTTATTCTTGCTTTGCCTGTTCTATCTCTGTTAAATGTATGTAGGTATGTGTAATATGGATAATAGGCTTGTGTCCTGAAAAAATCTAATTAGTCAGTTAGATTTTCAATACGTCACGCCGTGCTATAATTTTTAGCACGTTGTGACGTCACGAGACCTCACTCCCGAGTTTTGATGCGTTCTAATTTTGTCAATATTCATTGATTTACAAAAACAAAAAATACGTGTCCATGATTTTGAAATACTCTAACTGACGGACTAAATAGTTTCGCAATTTATTGATGGTGAAAACTAGCATATTATCTCAAGATATAGCGCAATCTCAACTTCACCACGATTAATTAATTTCACTGAGGAAGGAGATGTACAATAGCCTTTTTTTTCAATATATTTCATACATAAAACCCCCTAACCAAAACACATCTGCCACCATCATACAACTCTCGTTAGCTCCTACTGTGCCATTGATCACCAACAACAGAAAGAACTCACTCGTCTCTCACTCGAGACTATTTGAGTGAGATACTTTCAGTGGTCCTATTGTACTCGTGAATTATAGTAGGCGTCTCCTAGTATAAACTTTATGCTGGTAACCCACAAGCGCCATATTTGCGGTTACTCCGTGTGGCCTGACAATGACTTGTGGAAAATTGCTCCTTTTTATTGTACTTAAGTTCAAGGATTTTGTTATTGTAGGTGAATGATTTGGCGATACTTTTTGTTGTGTTGGCAATGGGGAATGTGTTATCGATGATTGTAATCGGATTTCTTAATGATATTGGCGTAAAGATATGATATTGGAAAAAGAGACTTGAGCCACGAATTGACACTGAAATAGAACAAAGTCATCATGTTTCAGTTTATGTTTACTTCGCATGTCTGAATTGTTGAAGGACTGAGTAACTAAGAAGTAATATCATAATATCCCACTAATCTAGTCTTCATCGAAAAGTGAGCAGATGTTAGGTGGATTCAATCAATGGGGCTACTTTTATAATATTCTAAATAGATTAATCTTTAGCAAAAACTGACGAGCAGCCCTTGTTTTAAAAAGTAATTTATTCTAGACCACCTAAGGTAAAAGAGGGCAATCGACCTCCTATACTGTTCTGAGTACTGCAAAATAGACACAATTCATAATGTCACCTTCATTAAACTACAATAAAGTTGCAAGTTCATTAAAAACCTATCAGAACTCGTCCACGTGGTCTCCCATGGAGGTCTATGTTTGGACAAGGCGACCACTAACGTGGCACCCCTGCGGTTTCGCAAAACTATATTTTTTACACGCCCTGTATCTTGGTTTGTCAACTGGCACATTAGCCAAGGTGTTTCCATCATGGTGGTCGTTTTTTGCGCGCCCACACCCTGTTAATTGGTGACAATTGTGATCTTCGACCATTTGGGTGAAGAGAGATGTTTTCCTACAACAGATGTGTTAATAATTCTAAGAGGATAAACAAAGTATTGTGATACTTTGCTTGAGTTGTATTTCTGTTGTTTTTTTTGTCAGTATTCTGCTTACCTTCGTCTGTTCTGGAACTGATGACTGAGTATTTCATCTCACACATCCCACGTTACATGAGCCATAAAAAATAGACAAGCAAGATGTCGAAGAGTTTAATGATCTTTGATGCCCACGTGTATCTTTGTTTCTCTTCTCTTTTAATAATCCTACTATATAAACAGGTAAACCATACGTACAAGTACAGGCGGCAAACAAAAAGGCCCATTAGTCAGATAGCAACAAGTACTGGCACACAGCGCTGCAGCGTCAGATAACTGGGGCACATGCATTTTTTCCTCAGTCTATTTACGTGCTCAAGAGTGATGGATTCATCGGTTCACTAAAGATTACCCCGTATACTGAGCTGCCGACTGTCGAGGGTCCTGGCGCCATACATTTGATACTGCTCTAGTGCTCTTAAGAGCTCTCTGTGGAGTTGCTAAGAAAATATGAACGGGCTTTGTGAGTATTTTGTCGGGCTTCTTTTGGTTATTGGTTGTTAAGAGCCTATACTACCTCAAATTAGCAACTCTATATTTGGTAAGTTCTAATCAGCTTTCACTACAAAGTGGTACTGCGGGCCGAATAGTGCGAAATTAGTGGTTTTTTGCGATTTACAAAAAATCTATTGATTGGACTAAAAAAATAAATAATATAAGACCTGCTTTATAGTTAGTTCAGTTAGTATAAAAAGTTTCATGATCTAATTTGAAGTATTTTATGATTGCCAGCGGTTTATTGTTCAGTTTAGAGGTAACTTTGGGTTTTTTTCTATCAAGAAAATTTTATGGAATCGTGTTTTCGCCAAATATAATGAAAACGGCGAAAACACGATTAATCCTCAACTTTACCATATATTTATTTCAAAATTAATGCTGTAGTATTTTAGGCGTAACGGAGGATCATGCTAAGCCATTTGAGGTAGTATAGGCCCTTAAGTAAAGTCACTTCTGAAGAAGCTATAAGTTACAGTTTGGCCGCTGAGAGAATGCGTTCCTGACAGGTCGCGAGTATTAGTATTATTGGTGATTTTATATAACTTATAGCATAAATAACTTACCTATTATTACCCTTTTTGCCCCATTATCAAATAATATTATTAAGAACGATACAATTAAATCGATTAACAATAAATGTTATAATTTCGCGCTAAATGGATGTCCCAACTGACAGATGTCAGGAACGCATTCTCTCAGCGGCCAAACTGTAACCTATACCTAATGAAAAAAATAAATCTATGAATAATTTATGTTTATGAAATCAATGAGTTACTTAATTTTAATGTAATCAATTCAATTTAATTAGCATGAAAATATCAAAGTTCCTATTTACTGTTTTTTTTTAAACTGACTAGTGAATTAACAACTGACTATGGATGTTGACTTAGGACGAATAATGATTAAGATGTTAAATAATAAGTAACCAAAACGAAAAATATTGTACTCCTTAAAAGTATGTTACAGCGATCTTTTATACCTAATAATAATAAGAACAAATATTTCACCTGTGACAACAATAAATGAATTTGAATTTGAAAAAAAACCTTCGAACATTTATGTCTAACACAAATATTCCTTTTTTTAGTTTTATCTGAGTTAAAATATTAACTGTAATACGACTTCCACACCAAATTCTTAAACAATTTTGGACCATGGTCGTTCGTGAAGTTACAGTTTTTCTGCTATTCAGTAATTTTCGCTGGTATAAATCTTGGAATACATTCTTCGTTATCATTCTTCATTTGATACTGCTCTAGTGCTCTTAAGAGCTCTCTGTGGAGTTGCTAAGAAAATATGAACGGGCTTTGTGAGTATTTTGTCGGGCTTCTTTTGGTTATTGGTTGTTAAGAGCCTATACTACCTCAAATTAGCAACTCTATATTTGGTAAGTTCTAATCAGCTTTCACTACAAAGTGGTACTGCGGGCCGAATAGTGCGAAATTAGTGGTTTTTTGCGATTTACAAAAAATCTATTGATTGGACTAAAAAAATAAATAATATAAGACCTGCTTTATAGTTAGTTCAGTTAGTATAAAAAGTTTCATGATCTAATTTGAAGTATTTTATGATTGCCAGCGGTTTATTGTTCAGTTTAGAGGTAACTTTGGGTTTTTTTCTATCAAGAAAATTTTATGGAATCGTGTTTTCGCCAAATATAATGAAAACGGCGAAAACACGATTAATCCTCAACTTTACCATATATTTATTTCAAAATTAATGCTGTAGTATTTTAGGCGTAACGGAGGATCATGCTAAGCCATTTGAGGTAGTATAGGCCCTTAAGTAAAGTCACTTCTGAAGAAGCTATAAGTTACAGTTTGGCCGCTGAGAGAATGCGTTCCTGACAGGTCGCGAGTATTAGTATTATTGGTGATTTTATATAACTTATAGCATAAATAACTTACCTATTATTACCCTTTTTGCCCCATTATCAAATAATATTATTAAGAACGATACAATTAAATCGATTAACAATAAATGTTATAATTTCGCGCTAAATGGATGTCCCAACTGACAGATGTCAGGAACGCATTCTCTCAGCGGCCAAACTGTAACCTATACCTAATGAAAAAAATAAATCTATGAATAATTTATGTTTATGAAATCAATGAGTTACTTAATTTTAATGTAATCAATTCAATTTAATTAGCATGAAAATATCAAAGTTCCTATTTACTGTTTTTTTTTAAACTGACTAGTGAATTAACAACTGACTATGGATGTTGACTTAGGACGAATAATGATTAAGATGTTAAATAATAAGTAACCAAAACGAAAAATATTGTACTCCTTAAAAGTATGTTACAGCGATCTTTTATACCTAATAATAATAAGAACAAATATTTCACCTGTGACAACAATAAATGAATTTGAATTTGAAAAAAAACCTTCGAACATTTATGTCTAACACAAATATTCCTTTTTTTAGTTTTATCTGAGTTAAAATATTAACTGTAATACGACTTCCACACCAAATTCTTAAACAATTTTGGACCATGGTCGTTCGTGAAGTTACAGTTTTTCTGCTATTCAGTAATTTTCGCTGGTATAAATCTTGGAATACATTCTTCGTTATCAGTATTTCAACCCGGAATCACCCACTGGCTCCCCTTTCTTCCGCCATTTCTCTCTGTTCTGTGCGTCACTTATCCAGATTTGACGCGATTTTGACGATATACTGTCTGTTAATCCTACCGATTATAAACTAGCGCGAATAGAAAATTAATTAAAAACACTAACTTGCGTGCTAAGAATATTCAACGCTGCGATTCAATTTTCTCACCATAACGTTGGCGGATAAGCGTAGGATAAGTTGCATATAAGGTATATAAATTATCATGTGCGGAGCGGTATTACTTATGCGAGGTAGCGGGGAGAGCGTCTCGATCATGTTTGATCGCGATTTAAGCACCTGTAAGCTTGGCTTGCCCGCTCTTTGTGCCGCCTGCTTTCACACGTAGCGTCTGCAAATGTGATGCGTTATCATTTTGTTTATAAGTTTCAGTGGCTTCATGTTGCTGTATGAATAAAAGATCTCTGAAAATACTTATTAAAATTACAGTCGGTATACGAGCCTTACTATGTCCTACTTAAGTGTAGGTTAAACAAAGGGGCAGATTGATTGATTTTGGTCAGTAGGAAAATTATGACTTCTCTAAAATCCACGCAGTCGCAATATTGCCTAGATCTACGTAAATGTGATGTTTAACCAGGAAATAATTTTTCCAGCTTAGTGCAGTCTAACGAGATAAAATGAAACTGGAAACTATGGCACACACCAGCTGTTGTACAGTAGTTTGGTATACTGATACTGTTAATAGCCTGCGTCATGCCACTGCTATATAGGCAAAGGCTCCATGACTTCCAGTTTTTTCGATCTAGGGCTAGTGTGGACCGCTAATCGTTGATTTGGTCCAACTTGTTCCGCCATCTTCTACTCGGTTGCACAGACCATACAAAATCTAAGATTTTTACACATTTCTTAGCCGACTATTTTGCAGACCATACCAACTGCAAGTACACAAAGGTTTACTGTTGAAGCATGATTTTTTGCAAATTCGACCGCCAGAGGACCGCCGTCGACTATTACCGAGGCCCTGCTCCTGTAACGATATCATTTTATTGCTTGGATAGTGGTGGACTGAAAGGAACCACGTGGGACTGCGCCCCGAGAATCTTATGTCAATAAATTTTCAGACGAATGTATTTATTCTTTGGAAAATGAGAGAAGATATGGTAATGATGATGTTTTAAAATAGCAGAACATTGCATTGCCTGAAAATAGGGTTGAAATTATTTTCAAGGAATCAGTCTCTATGATCAACAATAGGCTTTCCTTCTGACTTTTTCTGAAATCCCACTAAAACTTTTTCAGTTTTGGCTACTACGAGTAGCTATTTTTTTCTAATCTTCTGGAAAACTCAGCATTCTTCAAAACTACTGGACATAAAAAAAATCTCAACATTGCATAAAGCCATCCTCGTTGGCAATCGAAGCTAATTACCGTCCCATCCTTAGTTGGTGTTGATGAAAGAGTTTTTGCGCATATTCGCGGTACTCTCCTTATAGCGCATAAACGATACCGATACGGTAGTGTATCGATATTGTATCGATACTTAATGACGCTAAATATATTGCCCGAGAGAAGCTCGCCGCTCGGTAGCCGTTCATACCGATTAATTGTTTTAAACGATCCATGCGTATATAGTGAGACTAGTGAGCGAGAACATGTCGACATCTGCCGTCGTCTGAAACTAAGCTGCTGTGTTTTCTATGCATTTCTAATTAGAGCGTGAATGAATTATTTTAGCGGTTTTAACCGTGATGTTTAAGTTTTATGGTTTGGCCTTTTGTGTATATCTATTCCTTTATACACTAAAAGTGTTTGAACTTGCTAATACCCGAATATCCGTTGCCATTATTACGTATAATCAAAATACCGGTATTTGACAGTATTTTATTGAGTTGTTGTCTTAAGACAGTCATATGATTTCAGATGTATTCAGCAAGACTGAAAAACTCCAAATAAGGTTAGAGAAAACGCCAAGAGGGTAGTTTTTCTGCCATATATTTGTACAATGTCGTCATTAAAGAAACCTTTTTAGCCTAAAGGTTGTTCTGAATACCCTATTTAAAATGTGCAACAAAAACGCCACATTCTTGTTTTTTTACGCTGTAAGCAAAGTTACACTATCTGCCATTATCTTTTGTCTGAAGCCTTACCGCAACAATAGTAAGTACATAATTATAATAACTTGTAACAAGTTCTCATTTACCTCAGCTGATTGTTACAACTTGCACAAACAGATTTATGGAGCTGATTAAGCTGTTTTTACGTTTCATTCGCAAGACAGAAACGTTTATCACATTAGTTCAATTACTGGCGTTGAATTACTTTAATAAAGATTCAATGGCGTCAGAAGTAATGTTCGGTTCCTATTCATTTTATTGTTTTAAATGAATCTGGTGTTTGTACAACGTGGAAATCTAAAGCATTGAAGCAGGCGTGTGAATGTTGGCCGCTGCAACATTGGCACCACGTAGGTTGGCTAATGGCCGTTCGCGCTTATTGATTGAAGCAGGCAGCTGGTAATAAAACGCGTCGGTGCTCGTAAACTGGCACTCGATCCCGTCGCTACTGGCGCCCGCGCACCGATCAAAGACCGACGCCGACAAAGACGCCGCCGCCGCCCTCCTCCCGCCCTGTCAACGCGGTCACGGTCCATACATAATGCTCGCCCCCGGCTGAAATTACGGGCGATGACTGCTATCGACAATTGAATATTAATATCGCGAATTTACATAAAATTCTCATGAAAACGAGATAAAACACAATCGTGCGAACCATAGCCGGCGCAACGCATAAAACACACAGTAAGTTCGTCGAAGCAATCCTAATCCGGCTGGAACGAGCCCAAAAACTGTGGGCGTCTCAAGACAAGAGTCACCGTTTTAATTGGTCGCATTAGTGCTGAGCCCCTTATTAATAGGTTGATTACTTGCGGAGCAGCGCGTGGTGCCACCGGCCGCCGATCTGCATCCGGCTCGCAGACCTCGACTTATGCAACCAAGCTAAGAAAAGCTTTGCGACTGAATAGTAGTTTCAATTGCATGCACCAACAAATCCGTGGTAAATAATATAAAATGCAGCGCGCCAGCCTTCAGTGTGGAGCGCAATCTGAGCTGACTACTTTGTTTTGCATCACGATTTTTATGGTTATTTTTATTCCGATGTGTTCGCGTAGTATGGAATTGATATTGGTGTTCATTGAGGTGCAGCGAATTCACTTCACGAAGTACTTTAGCGCGTCGGGAGCTAATAGCCGTGCAGCGAGTTGAAAATATCAATATCGTCCGGAAATAGCGGCCATATCGACATTCAGCCATAAATCTGCGAGGTGTCGGCCACTATCGGACGCTCACTCTCCGCCTGATGGTTTGTATCATTTGCAAAGCAGCTTAGGAAGTATTTTGAGTGCGTCTTACACATGTAGAAATGGAAAGAAAACAGCGCCGAACGCAAATTGAAATCTTTCAAGGAGTTTGAGTCATTATGATGTGTGCTTTTAAGTCAATTAATTACCTCAATTGGTTATTAAATTAATGTTCGAGAATTGATTAATGTAAGCGAGATAACAACTTTGGGTTCGCACTGAGCTTATGAGCACTTTACAGGCCCTGATCCCATCTTATTAGAACAATCACCGCTTAAGCCGAAATCTTTATACTGGACTGAAATACGACATTTTCCAGTCAAGTCTATCTCACAGAGTGGATGCCTGCGCATCAGCAGACTTCATTTTAGGGACGCCATAAGCTGATTATGTTAAGTTTGGATTTAAAGTATGGTTACTTTTTATGTGCTATGTTGTACGTGTATTTTGTACATAACGCTTAAGCAGATAGTCTCTTCGTATTGCCGGTAGCCTTTTTACATTTGCAGTTAGTAAATTGCTAATTGCTATTTGCTAATTGTAGGACTTGGAGGCTAGACCCGGCACTTTGCACCGTCAATGCTCCTAAGCCCATCTGCTACTGGTCATTCATAGGAGTTCAGATCAAAACAGTTTTATTTTAATCTGTTAAAGATGCACCCCTTGTATAAACAACAAACGGTAATGTTTCAAAGAATTTCTTTAATGTCTTATGAAATGTGATTGAGCTCGTATCGGTGGCACATAAAGCAGCGTTCAACCGTTATCGTGGCTGCAGCCGTGCGTACATCAAACGTGAATGTTTTTCAGACAATATCGAAGTATTATCGACGGCTCGGTGGCTACAGCGAGGCAGTGAGGCAGCGAAGCTGTAGCACGTGCTGTTTGACTCAGCGCAGTAAGTGCTGCCCGCAATTAAGATTGCGCCGATGAAGACATACGCTGAAGTGTTTTCTAATTATGTACACCATCAATCACGACTCAGCCCGAACAGGCCAGAACACCGCCAATCAAGTAATTGCATCGCGTGCATCAGCTTTTCGGCCCTCGATAATAATAGGCATTTTATTGCCCGTAATGGAGTCTCTAGGGCCGGACGGTTAATGCTCGGCATTTGGTACCCGTCGCTGCTTTTAATTCGGATTAATATGCAAGAACCGAGGAAGTAAACGTATCCGTCCGCGGTTCGAGCAACAACAACAACATTGTTTTTGTAATCAATTAAGCGGACGATTGTTAGTCTATTGATATTGCACGGTAATGGAAGTTTGATATCGTTGAGTGCCGACTATAACGTTGATTGGTTTTGAATCACGCAACAGTTATAAAGTTGGGGAATGCGTTGCGTCGCTATTAGTCATCATGTAATCCAGCGGCATTGCTCCGCGTCAGCTAGATCCTTTGACACGGCATAACGAAACAGATTTCAATTGGAGGCACGGCGTGCGGCGGAGTGCCGTCACTGAGTGACCCGTATAAAGGAAGTGATGCTAATCGGACAGGTGGGCTGACGTGGGGCTCCGGGCGGCGTGCCCCGGCTCGACCCAGCTCCAGAGACGCGCTAAACAAAACTCGTGTAGTGATCGATCGATACTTTAATTCCTCGCTTTTGTTACATTTTTAGAATATTTCACAGGTGAATCCGATGATCAATCAGGTTTTTGTGGAACAGTAGGTAACACTAAAAACGAATGCGACTATTAAGTAGATTCTTACACAAACACCGACTGAAGCTTTTAATGATAAATACCACATGAATCAGCAACGCAACAGCAGTTTAACATCATCGATAACGTCAACCCAGTTACCAAATATGAAAAAGTGAACAAAGGCTTGTGTAAACCGAACTCATAAATCACAATTCATTAGAGGCTTAGTAAGCCGCGTGACCTATTGCGAAATTGACTCGTTCCGCTATATGCGAATTAACTAAAAGTGCGATTGCTCCTACAGAACATCTATTGTACTGATTTGTTGACTACATATCGGCGAGCGATTCGACGCTGTGCAATGACGAAGTACAATAAACAGAAATGGATGATGCGCGCGCAAGTTCAACAAACGAGAATCAATTGTTACGGAGCTGATCACCTCTCACCGTTCAGCGTGTCCGTAAATCATGATCAGTCGATGATCGAACGTGATGCGACGTCAGATTAGGACGCTCCTAGCTTTTTGTTTGTAATTTGTGATGGCCGCCGAGATGCCTGGATGACTTGCGCGCGCGCAGCGGTGCGGGCGGCAGCCGCGCGGTGAAAGAAATCACTAACATTCACTTCAGTTAGTTAACTCTGATAGTAATTTATCAGTGTGATTGTTTTTATGTCATTGATGCTCGGACCGTAGAAAATGCGCCAAGTAGGCATTGAGCTCGGTCCGGCTGCTAACACGATGATTTGACAGATATTACTTACTGTAGTCGATATTTTATTTTTAATAAGTCAAGGAGACCTTAGACAGGTAAGTAGTCTGTCACGAAGAAGCCATTTGTGAATATTTACTAAGATTGAATATTTGAGCAACTAAATATTGATGTAATTCAATGATTTGCAATATTGAGCAAAGCCTTCCAAAAATTCAGTCGTGAAATGTCATCGGATCTTGACTCAGTTTAATAGCACTTTGTTTTGGGGCAGCACAGTCAGTTGGCAATTGTTTCGAAAGTGTTTCCCGTACGGCTGAGTGAGTGGGCATCACTAACGAACATCCTCGGGGATAAGTTGGGGCTTGCCGGGATATCGGCGAAGCCGCAATTACCGGCGGCTTTGCGTTCCGCAGCCACCGGCTTCCTCCACGGCTACTAATCGCAAGGGTCATTGGAGTACACCCTTAATCTGCGCTTAAATGATACGTGACTCTGTTTAATTATGTGTATAGGTAAAGACGTTGCTATGTTGGTGACAGGATTTGATTTATGTTATGTGGGCACACAGGTAAAACATGCTGAAAACTGTTCTAGTGAAATCAAGCTGTACCATAATAATATGGTCTACGAAGTAACACATACAGTAGTGATCCTTCTTTCGATCGACTCTAATCGGTTCTTAAGGCTTATGTCGGCGAGTAAAAAACTATAAAATACACTGCAAAGACAAAAAACACGAAACAACAAACTTTTTTGAAGACATTATTTCAGCAGGATTCACTGCTCATTCAAATTTGCGAGGTTGTAAATACCATACTATTTCTCACCAATAACATGACTTGTGTAACAAACATATTTTTCATTATTTAACAGTTTATTTACGCTGAATTTTTGTTTCCATCAAAAAATTGCTCCAAATTTCTTATGTCCCCATCTGCCTAAGTATACATTGTATCCCTGTTCAATATTGCCAGTTCCACGGGTCGGCAGTCACCAAAGGCAATGGATACAAAGCCTTGTGAATCAATAAGCGGCTAAAGAGCGGTAATCCGTCAAGCGACAGCGACAGCCACACAAGTACAATGGGACATTACCACCTCTCATCTGTGCCATGGCGTTGCCGCCGAATGTGAACACGGAACTAGACAGTTCCAATATATAAATGTGAAGATAATAAGTAAATGGTTGATAAATACAATGTGGGTGTGCACAGGGAGTACAAACAATTTATTGATCATTCATGTCAGTGAAAAGTAAAAGATACTTGAACTTTTCAGCTTAATTGGCCTCAAGCAGAAAAAAGGAGGAGAGAGGAGGGGAGAGGACGGGTTCGATAAAGGGCACATTTCGACACAAAACACAACTTACTATCCGTCTCAAACAAAAGTTGTAAACGACGGGTGTTATACATAGTTAGTTATAAATACGTACTTAACTACCTACTGCTGGTTACTCGTAGATGCTTTCGCTTTCATTACGTGATTAGCTCCTAAACAGTATCTTGCTAAACGAACTATTAACAAATCTTGTATCTCAACAAAACACCAGTAAATTAGCAACACAATAGCTCTAACAGTGGAAGATTGTTGCGATTATCTGCAAGTTGGGAAACGCAAACAAGTCGGACACGAACGCGGCAGCAACTCTTGCGCAAGCAGCACACCAGCTGTCAATCCAATTTATCGAGCGTCGATCAACTCTCTCACCTGCCGCCACTGTCTGTCGAAGGCCTTATAAAAAACTTATTACGACAATTCGCCAACAGTTATGGATTTGTCACGGCAATTATTTTATTCCATGTCAGAATATCGCTGAAATTATACGCCAGTGTAAGTAATTTCTTCACGCGTAAATTGTTGTCATCTAATAAGACTATGCATTAAGGTGACAACCAAACAAATTACTAAGTGCACAACACGTCACTGCTAAAAGCCTAGTAGCACTCCCATGACATAGATCTTGTCACGATAGGGCGTGCTAGGTACACTATAAGAGCCTTCTTGCCGTCACGCCATCTTAAAACTACCCACAAAATGTCACCCATGATACACTGGAACACCATTTGTAACGTAGACAGTTTAAATTAAATGTGTCTTCCGGCTTATTACTAACCCGCGAGGATAAAAAGGCGTAAAGATGAAGAAGATTAACATCGATTTTGTGGCTGCAACACGAACTTGTCTTACATGAATGGACATTGTGCGTCTGAGTGGCCCGGGACTGTGGTAGCGTTCAAAAAGCAATCGTTCATCCAGCTTGGCAGGGCGAGCTGTGTGGCCGCAGTGACAGTGTGGCGAGCTAAACGTTCCTCGTTCGTGTCCCGATTGTATCGCGTATCGAACTTCGGAGAACAGTTTTATTTCTTGCCAATAATGTCGTATGAAACTTATCGGACTGAATCGGAGAATGACTTCTGTAGTGATGCACAAGCAAATCGAGCAAATGTTATCATTTTAGATGGTACTTTTTTGTTTAATTAAACACCTCGCCTAGTCAAGTTGACAAGCTTGTTCCCAAAACATGTACATTTTTCATTTCCATATTTTTATTGTTTGCCCAAGCTCACAATGTTACGGTGTTAACTGTTTTGATGGCTGCCCTGTGGATATAAAGGCCATGTTGTTATATTATTTCGGTTTACGTCACTTGTCGGTTACGCATAATTCTTCAACGATAGCAACTGTCAGTCAACTGTCAAAATAACACTATAGAATGTGTAAGTTTGTTGGCTAATTTCCCATAACATCGGGAATTTCGGTGCGGTCACAACACACGTGGCGAATGAATAGACTACGATTGACAGGATAAACGCTATTGTGAGATAAATCTGATGTAAATGTGTAATACTAACCATAGCATAGCACATCAAGATACATTTTTCAACGTTCTTCAATTGTTTTTTTCCAGCTATCCCGAAATCAGTACAAATCACAATGTAACTTAGGCACTAAATCTGTATTTCGGCGTAACACTCCAAATTGCTTATATTAAAAACCGACAGAAGTCGATTATACTTATCTACCGAAAATTATAGTGTAGATATATTAGAAAGCTACTGTCTAAATAAAATAACAAAGGAATAGAAACGGATTCAGATGCTACGTTTCGGGTGTGCGCGGTTCCGTACGTGCGGCGGACGTGCGGCATCCGACAAATTATAGACAAATCTCTGGGAGGTATTATTTTTTCAACGCGCCCGGGTGAGAAATGCGTGATTGAGGGCCGGCACAAGATTACAGGCTACAGGAGACACGCCACCGCCGAGCTCTCTCACTCACTTATTATCATTATTTAGCTGTAATAAAGTGTTAGAATAAGTAATTATTGCCACCCAAGAAACTACGGCTCCGAAACGTTTTAGTAATCTCTGTGGTCACTGTTGCGTTCTGTTTCATGACAGTCATTCTAGCAGAATGTTCCCATTGTGCGGGACACTTAGCAGACATTATAAAGCTTACGTGCACGGCATTATAAAAAGCGATTCTAATACCGTTCACATTAACTTTTTTAGCTTCTGCTCAACCGAATGTTTAAGCCAAATTACCCGCTCGAACCCAATTTAAGACGATCTCAGCGATAATATAGGCCATAATAAAATTGGAATAGGTAGACGCCAATTTTGACACGTCGAATATTGCGTTAACTGTCATTAACAATTTTATGCAAATCCTAATTTGGATCACAGGTTTAAAATGGGAAAATTAGGGAGGAAATTATAGGGCTGGCGCGCCGATGGCACGTTTACGATGCGTTGCCACGGGCCGTGCTCTGTCCGCCCGCGCCGCGCCGCGCTTATACCGACTCTATGTTAAATTGTAACATCCAAGTGTAAAATTATGCTGAATATATAACAAGCATAAGCAACTATAGCGTATAATGATCAATGTTATCGACTTTTTTACAGAAATCTCCAAAAGGAAGATTACAATAAAGTCTCAAAGACGCAAAAATAAAATATCTTGATGGCAACCTGTGCTGCCAAAATATTATTAAATAACTGAATGCACAGTTCTCTCTTTCGAAGGGTAATAACTGTTACATGGTATGTCACTTCCCAGCAATTCGAGGAACAGTCCGAGAAATCGCTAACAAATTAATGATATGTGTTTCGAGTGTTGTGTTGGCGCGGATGGGGCCGGCGCGGCTCTGATTACAAGGCAGCCGGTAATAGGCCCGTCGCGTCCCACCCTATACTCAACTTAATGCTCTCGCAATTTCACTCAAAATAATGAACACAGTAAAAAATAAGTTTTCGGCGGATCCTTAAATGAGAGCTGGCGACGTGAGCCGCGACTCCTGGTACACCGTACACGGTACACGCGGAGCCCCTTGTATTGATCTCTCGTCAGATGAGCTTCATTCGTGTTTTGATCTCACGAAATTGTTCTACGAACTTCCAAATTGCTTTTTGCGTTATTGAATGGGGTTTATAAGATTGAATCTCCCGATCATTTTAGGTAATATGTAGGTATACAAAAGCGTTAAATTTGCGGATGCTAAACAGGTAGGTAAATGTTTGAATCCTTCTGTTTTTAAAGGTGCTCCTCGTCAATTAAATATTAAAGTAGGTATACAAGCAGACCCAAATAATAAAACAAAGATCGGAGACAGGGTATTCTCTTGTAACAAAGCCGAAAAACCAGCTTCCAAAAACCCTGATCCTCACGAGAAAAACACAGCATTAGATTTTCCCTAACAAAACATTAAGTACAATTTAAAAATATAAACATGTCGTAGTTGTAGCGAGCAGAACAGTTGTTTCCGGGGCTGTGGTTAGGCGCGGAGATAGCGCGTCCCCGGGGGAGGCCATCTGATAGCGCTGGAATATGACGACAGTTCGCGAGCACACTCCTGAACCATGCCGCACACGTAAATGATAAAGATAAACAGAACACTGCCTCCCGGACTGGGCGAGATGAGGCGCATTTTAGGACTTTGCAGCTTATCGTGCACCCATTAGAAAGGATTGCCGTATGTCTACTGATATAAGTCTCGTGAAAATGATTATCGTGGGCTTTTGACGATGGCTTTGTTTGTTGTTATTAGCGTCAGTTATGAGTAAAACATGGCAATGTACGATACCATAGAGGACGTTATTTTTATAAACTAAAAAATAAAGTTGTTTGGTTAAATTAACCTCGGTTTTACTTTTATTTTTTGAGATAAATAATGTGTCGCAATAAGTGGATCCCTTTTGTTATCCAATAAAAATGAAGGACTTAGCAAAGACAGAGTTAGAACAAAGAGAGGCTAATGGTTAAACATTGGAATAGAACACTCAAAGCGGTCGAAAGTAGAATTATACAAAACAAGTTCCGACCTATTTTTGCAGCTGAAGAAACCTTAGCAAACCAATGCTATATTAGTTTAATGTGATTATAGCTTAACCAAACATTAAACAAAAACACCTAAAACTATTGTTATATTCTAGTAAATAACCTAGAAAATATTTAAAACGAATTACCTGCTAACATCAAGAGTCAAAACTCCATTTAAAACGGCTTGGAGAAATGACATCGAGCGACAACATCAAACAATAATTTCGGAAAAAGCAATTATCATTATCCAGATAGGAGGGTCGGAGGCGATCGCATTAACATCATAAAAGGGGCGAAGTTTGTGTACGAGCCCCCGGGACTCCCGTCGACGACGAGACAGTTACATATTACGCAATAAAGAGCTGTTCTCGCGAAAGGAAGTGTGAAAATGAACAACATCAAGGGGTTATCTTGAATTACTCACTAAAAACTTATTGCCGGGCGTCGCGGGTGTGCGGAGGGGCGGGCGGGGGTGGATTTGCCGCGAACAGATAAGGGCGCGCTATTGGGATCGCGCCGTTCTCATCCAATTACACGGTCGAGCGCCCGCGCCGCGCCGCGCCTCGCCGCGCCGAGCAGCATCGAGATAAAAACGAAGCTGCCTCGGCGCTGTCTCCGCGGGGATTGTCGCTCGCCTAACGTTTTCACCTACGACCGTCCTCTGTAGCTACCAACTCAATTTGTGTCCCGAAGTCCCGACACGGCGACAGCTATCACCCCACTGAAACAACCCAACCATCTCCGTACGCAATAAGGTCGATGTGAATAGATAAATAGAAGCTGTTTTCGGACTTTAGGAGTTGCGAATGATATTTTTATTTCTTGTGCTGTTATTGGATTATTCACACAGTGCAAATTCACCTGAAGAGCTTGCGAAGCCGTAAAGTTTGTGTTGATGCTGCGTAGAGGCCTGCGTAGCAATAAAAGATGAACATTTCATTTTAAAACATTATTTAATTTTCTATTTTGTCAAATTTTGACCCAAATCCGAGTGCCTACCTACATACCTCAGAAAGTTTACTTACTACATGTAAGTATAGTTTTAGTCGATTTGAGAAAATCATGCGACAACATTATCAAATGAATTACAACTTTCCGTTCTGCAGTAGTTGTTCCAGATTCACATTATTATTTGCAACCCCTAGTGCATATAACCAGCTATATGATGCTTCCACCTGCTTACAGACGGAAGTAATCTAAGTCGACGTGCTAAGGGAGCCGGTGTCGGGCGCGAGACCGCGGGATTTGATTCAATTAGAGAGAACGCCCTGGGACCGCACCGCGCTACGAAGACGCCGAGACGTCTAGAAATCACTCGCAACGCAAACTTAGTTAAAGTTGGATGTTACGAACTGTGACTTATAATCGTGAAGTAACAAATAATGAGATGATTAATATGCATGCTATATTCCATTTCCATTTTCAGCCTCGTAAGTGACAAGAGCTACCGATAAGTAAGCAGAGCTTTTCCAGAATTTTTCGGCGGATTAAGCGCTACCGAAAGGTTTGGCTATACCCAAACCATAATTCCCGTCTTAGGCTTAATAGTACCGTGACCTAATAAATAACAGTGACATTTGTTTTCGGTACTAAGCCCCACCCTCTGTCACAAGCAGAACCCAATCCGACAGCGCGCCCGCCGCCGTATGTAAATAGTTTACCGAAAGTCGCCGCTCGTCCATCACGCGTTGTCACATAAATTATGCCGCGGCGAATCCGCGGTCGAATCATTGTTTGACTTTTATCTTATTACGTACATCTCCCGATTTTGTTCGCGTCATATTTCTTCTGACTTATCGGCTTTTATCTATCGTTTTGTGGCGAGTCGCGCTATCGATCACCCGATCCCTGCCGCGAGCCGACAAATGTCTCCGAATGTTTTGAGTGGATTAGGCGAACTGTCGGTGCCGGTCACCGGGCTAACTAATGCGCTCCTGAGCTTATTTGGAACGCGTATCGAGTTATTGTCGCTTATCTGATGATGTGCGCGCGCGCACCTCCCTGCCGGTCACTCGGTGGCCTGACGCGCTCCTCTGCCGCATCATCCACCGCTCATAATGAATAATGACTGTTCTTCTGTAATGTCTAAGAATTATTTTACATTGATCGCAGCAATAAATTAAGTCACGCACTCGACTCTTAAGGAATTCGTGATTTAATATGTAAATAACCATAACACGACTTGACCATGAGTTGCACTTCTTCATATCAAAGATAGATCGGTACTTAGCAAGGCTACGCGATCATGGAGGTTTGAAACGTTGATCTGAATGCAATATTTATGTAGATGACGCCAGAGAAACCCGAGAGGTGTGACAAATGTTGGAGCAGGACGAACGGTAGTCGCAGCACGAGCCGCGCTATCTGTCAGATCTGTGTGAGTGTCACCGGACACCCGACACCTCGGTGGCATCGCCGGATCCGCGTTAAATTAATGAAAACATCCATCCATAAAGACCCAAACGCCTCTGCGTTCTTATGAATGAAATTCCAACCTGCACGGGTTCGAATCCTTTTTTATGATGATCATAAATTAAACGACCAATTTCCAGCGAGTGTCACAGCGCGGATAAAGGAATCATTTTTATAATATCCTCAGCGCTTAACAAGGGTACAAATAATGCCCACGCATATTCACGCGGCCATAAGTCGGGATCGAGAGAGCTGCCACTGACTGCTAAACTGTTAATATAAATAATGAACTGTGTTATGGGCTGCTGGTAGGTAGCAGTTCGTTGACTAACGACGTTTTTGTGCTGCGCCTCGTAACTTGCACAGGACGCGGCCTGCTTGTTTGTTATTGTTCGCGGGTTTTGGCATCAGTCCCTGACTCACTCTCATTGATATCGATGCACTTGGGAGATATATTCATTCGGTCACAGCTTGAATAAAAATAAACTTATTTTCGACCGCAGTATGGTGTATTGACACTCGTTTATTTTCGAATAAACGTTGTATTCCTGGTATTTCCTGAAGGCCTTTATGAAAGAACGTTGCTTGATCTAATTGCTTTAATTATTCCGCTTTATTGCTACCTTACATTTTTCTCTTCAACAGATTATTGGCTATTTTTAATAACTTACTAACAGGTAACGGAATGTTGCTATCTTTAACTGTTTGACATTTAGCTTACAGACCCTTAGAAATAAACGTCCCAGAAAAGCTTTCGTTGTTTTTTCCATATGAATCACAGTCCCCCGAGTGACAGGTAGGTGACGCGGATAGGATATTTCAAGCTGACATTGTTTATATAAACACCGATAGCTACGAGACGTAGGCATATTAACTAACAGGTATACGTCAGTAAGTAATAGAAAACGGCCGTAAGCCTATTTGGCTCAGCAATGAACATACACGAGACGACGAGATACCAAATTCACAAAGAAATACAAAAAGATACTTCGTGTCAGAAGATCACCAAATTTTTCTTATCACACGAAGAATAACATTTCCATAATAGCCATATAAAAACCTAGTCCAACCAAAAAAACCTTGAAACAGTACTTATAAAGCAATAGTCTGCAAACTGTAACATGATACCGCGTAAGCAGGAGTGTATACTATAGAGGGCACAGGCTACCGCTGCCCACGCATGGCAGCATAGCCGTCGTCCTCAGGCAGGCGCCCGCTAATTTATCGGTCACCTCACTCGCCTGACTTATGACATCTGCGCTTGTACTCATGCCCTAATATGTACACAGTTTAATGGATGAACGACACTGGTTGCCACGTTGTTCTCGTGTGATAATGTCGTGAGATCATTTGGAATAAGTTAGCCTGTTTCAACGGCTGTTACTGTCTATCGTTTAGCAAAACAGCAAAATCGTTTTGTTCATCTGTGGCGTCTAAAAGAGAGAAATTAAAAATTTCGAAGGCAAACTATTATAATACGGTGTTTCATTTTTACCTTGATGTTCCTTGTGCATAGATTCTTGATGCATTATATTCAAATGGGTAGCAATATACAACAACATAGGTTGTTAGTAGAGAGGCTTCTCTGGAGACGTCAGTGGTCGAGTGTCATTGTGGCCAAGGTCCTCAACATCGCAGCCCTGCAGGGGCTATAAAGTGTCCGTATAAATGATTAAGTGTTAAGTTACGATGTTGGCAGGCGCTCGCGCAGCGTGGCTCCGTGCTCCATTCACTGACCAGCGGATAATATTACTTTACCGCCGAAAATATCAAATCGACAGGAAGATGTTATCGCTACAGAATGTTATAAAATTGAATATTTTCATATATTAGGCTGGTCTGCTTACCCCCGCGGCGACACTCTTCCGGCTCGCTCGTCTGTCCTGACTATCCCTAAACATTTTTATGACACATTTTATTGTGAATAGAGATGTTATTTAATATCGCTGTTAACGTCTCCACAAAATTTGAAAAATGTTTTTAATACTTTTCCTTCTCGATGTGCTGTGCGCAGTTGTCATTCCAGTTTATTGTACGCTATAAATATTCAATAAATAACAAAAAAGTAAATACAGGTATTGCACCGGGCGGATGCTACGTTTTTATGATGAAATAGAATACAACACATTGGTAACGCAAGCGACACAGCTCAATAAAACTTGACGATAATTCAGTCAACGAATTAATCTTGGATTCAAATGAAGTCGATAACAATATGTACTCGTGAGTATTTCCATTTCGATAGCTTACAAGTATGTTCACAGTAACACATTTAACGGTATGGTGGGTTGTAAACGTATACAGAAATCAAACTGTACATGCAAATGCCCTACCGTTCCACAGTTTTTTTGTTATAAAACACCCGAACAATTTAATCGAACTCAATTGTTTTTTCATGGCTATAAAGCCCACATAGAGTTTTGGGAACATAAGACATAAACATAGAGATATATCGGACATAACGCCCAGCGTGACAACCACGCTCCTGCACCATTCACCATTAACTTAAAACAAATCTATAAAAAAATCTCACTTTAAATAAATACACTATTAAAAAGACGTAAAGTACACCACTAGTCGTACAAATCGTTCGTTTTATGTAAACCGTGAGTTTCGCGTTAAATTCATAGAGTATTATATATTATATACATATCGCGAGTCTTGGTTATTAACAAACCGGTTATGTTCACGTGTGACGTGTGCACCGAGAGGTGGCAGAGGTGGGTGCCCAACACTTATAAAGACTCATTATCTCGCCGGGAGACGCACTTATTAGCATGCTAAATTGATTTCGACGCCTACGCAAGATCGAATCTCATTTCAGCTAAGCCCGATAGTTTCGGTTGATTGAAAAAAGAAAAAAAAACAAACACACCGATAAAAATACCGTTTATTATAATGTCTTATTTAAAATCAACTAATTGTATCGGTAGTAGGATCCAAAGAAACTTATTAATGGTAATTAAATCCTGCTTAGGACGTCAAAGAGTAGCCGAAAGCAGTGTAACTTAATTGTTGGATGTTTTACGACAAACGTTTCGGAAAAGTTGTGCAAAAAATGTTTCGCTCTAAAAATTGTTTATCGGGAATTGTGTATAAAAATGTGTGGAGTGTGTCGCGGCGAATATCAATTAATAGGCGTTGGTGCGCGCGGAGCTGCAAAAGTGTAAAGTGCAGTGAGGCGGGGGGCGTTGCGTAAATCAAGCGCGGATACGCGTGAATTGCCAACGTGGAAATATGTCCATCCGAGACTCGGGCGCCGCGAATCTCGCGAACGCGATGCCTTATTTTAGGGTAAGGGTAGGGTTGGTTTTTAACTTTTTTTCGAAATAGGGTTATTTTCTTTTCAGTGTCTTAAGTTGCAAGGATTAGTTTGAGACATTAAGTATCATTAGAGACAGAATTCAAATACTTGTTCTAATCGATAGCACCTACCTAGACTAATTAGAGTCATTACTTACATGAAAAACGTTATAATGGTTTCTTAAAACGATGTTTCCCATCTCTAGCTTTCCATCTTATATAATTGTATGTAAGTACATACTTATGTGCATGCCCCAACAACCTCCATATCAAGTAAAGACCCACCGTAGTTTACGAAACAACTCAATATGCCAGAACACGAGAAACAACCGGACAGATATCTGATACTGAAACTACAGGTGAACGGAGTAAATCTGTACGCTGAAAAAAGTAGGTCCGGCTCCGTTTGGCAGCGGCCGCACTGAAAACGTAGGTAGGGTAGGTAGTAGGCACACTATACAACACATGGCACGCGAAAATTATTGCCGCTCGGATTTTTCGAAAGCATTAATGCAAATTTATCGAGCCGCGCAGCGCTAATTGCGAACGACGCTGCCTCGCTGATTGTTTTCTCGTCCGATTTATGGCAACACCTATTGCCGATTTAAAGCTTTAATTGTAAACGATTCACGTGTTTTATTGGATAGTCGGTGTGTATTTATTCGAGTGCTCTCTGTGCGGTTTCGATTATTGATTTTCCGTCGGCTGTTTTTCGGGGACGTTGTTTTTAAGTTTCACTTGTCGTTATCGATGCATGCGACGTTTGTGACGGACATACACTAAAAAGGAGCTCTCTTTTAAACATTAAAAAAAAACATTCACAATATTTTTTTTTTTTATTCGATCCGAATGGCGCAGCGGTAGTGAAGCTGCTTTACGTTCTTAGGGTCCCGGGTTCGAATCCCGGTCGGAGCATATGTTTGTGTGATGAGCATGGGCATTTGTTTCCGAGTCATGGATGTTTATATGTATAATAAGTATGTATTTACAAACAAAAAAACTATCTATATAGTATATCAACTATCTGGTGTCCACGACACAAGCCTAGTTGCTTAGTGTGGCACTAGATGGTGCTGTTTGTAATGTCCAGCGATATTAATTAATTATTATTATTAATTTATTTCGCAATGATGCTTATAAAATACATATTTATATTAAATCTTTTAATAACCTAGTTTTCCGTTCGTTAACATAATTAAGAGGATGACAAAAGAAGCGCTTGATAAAATATTCTATAACGTTATTAACCTTTTGATCCTCAAGCCATAAATTACGATACTTATAACATTATTAGTTTTGATCTTATTAGCTTCATAACTAAATTGTCTTTGCAAATTGACCGCTGTGATGAAGCTGGCAGTTTCATCACAGCGGTAATGTTTCTCTATTGTTTGTCTTTTTATTTTAATCAGTGTTGTTAATATCTATTTACAGTAATAAATAGTTTGAAATATATTTATAGTATTTATACATATTTATAGTATTTTATATATCCTTGTAGTTTACCTTAGTATTAATTAAATTATTTTTAGATGTACACCTACCACTGCTTGTCTCTGCATCAACCAAAGGTTGACTGGTAGAAAATGCCTATGGCATTAAGACCGCCTCTGTACTTTGTGCTTGAAGTGTTAAATAAATTGAATAATTAAGATGTAAAATTTAAATATCTTAATTAAAATAATATGTGTTAAACAAAAACAGCGTCTTAATTTTAAACGATTTCATAATTTAGAAGATAAACGACGTTTTAGTTTAAATAATACCTAATATAATCTGTATTATTAGGTATACACAGTGCATTTCCGACTATACTCGCGATATTTATTGGTGATTTTGGTTTTCCATGATTTCTCCTGAAAAAAAATCAGATAACTCTGTACAATATGCCCTGTATATATGACATTGAAACCATAAAAAAAAAACAATTGAAATTAAACGGGTAGGTAACAAAAATATAGTAGAACAGTAAAAGCAGGAATGTCAACAAAAACTATTCCCGTAAGGTGGCTACGAAATCGTAGCACGTTGAGTGAGAAGTGGAAAAGTGTCGTAAAAACCAAGAATTACCTCTCGGCGGAGGTAGAGATGTGTTAATAAATTAAGTGACGTCACATCCGAGCGGTTAACAAAGTTAGCGGCGACGGCCGGGGGCGTTTCCCGCCTTTTTCGCTTAAGTTTTCCGCGCCGCCGGCACCGGAAGTTCGGCCATTATTATTTTACGCGGGCAACAAGCGGCGCGATAATATCCCGCGCTTCAGCCGGCCCGCTGCAAGAGACTGCCTTAATGGCGGAACGTGTCTTCTTACTTTGCGTTTAATAGGTGTAATAACTTAAACAGAATACCGGGATTTATTAAAGTTCCGCCTGATCTGACCAATCGATGGTATTTTTGAAGTGGCTTAAATTATGCCATAAATGAGTTTATCTCTTTCTTCATAAATATTCATACCTTAGCTGTTTGCGTTTAGCTAAGTGTGGGAAATAAAACCATGATGGTCATCAATGGAGTTTTTACACGAATATATTATTTTTTTACAACTTGGTCAAATGGGCAAAACCGTGCGATTATAAGAGCCATAAAAACAAGCTTTCTAAAACGTATTTAACCTCTTAAACAGTCTGAAAAGTCAACCCTTTGTAGAGGCGAGCTGTTCTCAATTCGGCACACGTCACTGCGATCGGTGGCGTGTGTTTTGCGTAATCCCGGAATAAAGCTTAGTTAGGAGTAAGCCGGGGTCGGGTACTCGGGTGGGGCGAGTCACTTGGCCCCGTAAATCAATCCAGGTCCGTCTCAGGCGACGCGGCAAAAATAAGAGGTCGAGGTTTACACCGCACGAGTTCCGGGCACCGAGCGGCAAACATATTCGCTTCGGTCGGCTTTACACATTATCTTATTTCATAACTTTTGAAAGTGCTGGGTAAAAAAAACATTTTTCTCAAGCATGCTTGGAAATTTGAGCATTATTTTGACAACCTTCTTTGAGATAAATCGAAATTGCTGTACTGGCCAGATACATGCGACAGCGGCCGGCAAAAGTTGTATGAAAATCCATATCTGTCGTGTTATTTAAAAATGGAACGATCTTTTACTCTGAAACATGGCAACCAAGGAGGTAACTTATCAAAGGTTTTTATTTAAATTTCGAATTGGCTTGCAAATACCAAGCGGTTTATTGAAAAAAAACAAATGAACTCTTCAACGCGTGAAAAAATATTGTTGTTTGTGTGCATACTTAGTTTTAATTTCCTCGCAATAATTTGAGAAAAGTACAATACAAGCCTTGGCCACAACTTGATGATGATGATGACATTGATGGACTTACGTATGTGTGCCTCGGCTACGCCTCGGCCCACATTTACACGTTCGCCCATCAATGCCTCTGTTGCTGGCCGCTGCAGTAATGTACTATAATTAATAATAATAAACCATTTATTTCAGGTAACAAAGACCCATAGAATACCTTAGCCTAAAAATACATACTAATAATATTTTTTGTTAGTTATGCAACTTAAAAAACTATGTTAACACGACGCCAAAACGTCGGCCAAAACTCTTCCTTGAGAAACTTGTCGAGATGTTGTGTCGGAACTCGCAACACAAACGACTTGAAGTTGGTGTTGTGACGCGGCTGCAACTTCTCGACCCTCAAGGTCCAGCTGGTCTTCACCTTCATGTACTCTACGATCTTCTCAACCTTCGTGGAGTGATGCAGTCGGGACACATACAGCAACGTCGTTGGTATCACTGGACGCAGCAGCATATATGGTCCTGACAGTCCAGTACCGCATTGATTGCGACAAGTAGGCTTCTTCTGAACTATGGTGAAGCCGTCCTCATCACACTCTTGCTTTGCTGGACAGCGCTGTACCTGATTCCTCGGAAGGGTTTCACAACGACGGTTCTGCTTTCCCCCTTTCTGCTGCTTAGAAACTTGGGGCTTTTTGGGGGATTAATGATCTACTGTTTGACTTAGAAGTTGTCAACAGATAAAACGAAAGCGTAGTCGTCTTTTGTTTTTATTGTCTTCAGTATTTCTAAAGATATTTGTATAATTTGAAAAATGAGTGTTTTTTTTTACTTTCTATAAATCCGATTTAATGTAGGCTGTATCAAAAAGGCTTTCTCATTAATCTATCCAGTTAACTCAAAAACACATCGGGTGAACTAAATCTACTGGTTTAATCAAAGAGTTATAGGTACAATACGCAAGGTGTTCGTGTTACAAGTACATAATACAAAAGATTTTTCTGTATATAATTCTAAGATAAGGTAGTGTTGAGTGGAAACAGCTTGTTAGTGTTCATACGCTGTAGCATATCTTCCATCTTTTTCTTCGTCATACTTACGTTTTCCCGGCACTTGACGTGTTCCACTTTTCTGCAATTAGCGACAGAGTTTCAGCTCAGGTATCATTAAGTTGTAAGTGGAGTGACGAGTCTTTCATTTGCAAATCTTGATAGAAAACGGACCATTCCATAAGTATACGATGGCTAGCCCATTGGACACATTATTCAGTATTTCTGTAACTTTCCTTTTGGGAAAAATGTGTGAGGAAAATTACCGTGAAAAGAATATTGTTTCGAGAACAATTGAACATGTTTTGAAACATAACATGTTCGTTGAGGTTCTGAAAGTTTTATGTACAGAGAACGGGAGAACATAGTACTTTGAAATTAATTTAAAACACAACACGACTTTACATTACCCTCTAGAAACGATCTCTATCATTTCATAGCGTTTATTTTCGCCAGTCATTACGCTTTCACAAAGCTTACGCAAACATATTTAAACGTTATTACGAGCAAATGCCACTTTCTCGTGACGTTGAACACGACAATACCGAAATAATACAATAAAAGAGTTGACAGTCCATTGTGTGGTAAATTATTCACGAAATCTATTCGTCACTCGCTCTAGATGTTGTGTGAGATTATCTTGATACGGTGGATCGCACCATTGCTGCCATATTTCATGGTGGTGACGCTGATGACAGTCGTGACACTCGTGACAGCCCTGTATCGAGTGGCCCACATACACATGGTTAATGATGGCGCTTCTGTTTTTAAAAATGTACAAATGATGTGCTTTTCTTTTGAGTTTTTCATGATTTCGCTTAATGTTTAACTTTAAATACGGTAAAGTCGAGTGTTAGTTTCATGTCTAAATATCGTGACGGAGAAAGTCTGGCAAAGAATAAATTATGATACTTAATATGTATTCACAGAATTGATTACACCCTTTTAAAGTTATTCACCGAATCTACAATGTATCAATCAATCAGGTTTTTTATTCAAATGAACCGTATTTCCAGTGCTAATAACACGCTATAAAGCCACACAGTTGCAAATAAATATCAATCACGAAGCTACTTATTAAAATACAACATATACTGCAATTTACGTATATAAAGAATGTGTATCGTGTCGTAGCCCGGGGGTAAAGACAATTAAAAATTAATCTTATGCGGGCATTGATAGTTGGTTAATACGGCGGCATCCGGCAGCGCCCGCGCCCCGTCATTACGGGTCCGACGATTCAATTCGACACATCTTCAGGGTTTCACCTCGCTCAATAATTACCCAGTGCTATCATTAAGCCGCGTGCACAACAAAACGTAATAACCTTGCAATTAGACGGTGACTGTCATTAGATTGTAATAGAGTTTCGTACAACAATTTGTGAGTAAAATCGTCAAGCGTGTCACATTACCGGAGTCCATTAGGGCGTTTACACAACACGGAATTGAAATGAGCAGTCCACAGATTATCGTGATAGACAAACAGACCGCATTCTCTCGTAATAATACTTTATACGGAGTGTTCACTAACTACTTCTTGTTGAATTAACCTTGATTTAATCGATTTGCTATTTATAAAAAAATAATGCATCTACGTAAATCCACAGTCATCAAGATTTAGATGAAATTTCATTTCAATCAAAGTCAAAACACAACGGCTTTTCAGTTCTCCCTCTAATTAGTTGTAAAGGTCAGCTCAAGGGTTTCCCTTACTAGTTTTAAGGTAGCGAACACATTACCAAAGCGATAGCGATGCGACCACGCCGAATCAAACAGGAAAACTCGATGGGAATTGCGATAATGTTGATTAGCTTTAAGACGGATTCTTTTAAACTGAAAAGGTACTTAGCATTGTTTCAAAACATAACTGCCTTTTTTTTTTCTACCCGCTTTATCAAAAATTTTGAAAACTTTTCTTATCAGGTACTGCTCCTGAAAATAGAGGGTTTAATTTTTGATATGCTAAAAGTTCTACTAACTTACTGAGTGTCACTCTAGATACCAATTAGAAATAATAGATGCCTACTTATATTTTCAAAATATCAAAACTATGTAAATTCCGAAGGAATCTTAAACATATAGGTACGCATGATATAATCTCCAACTTAAAACTCAAAAACACTGCCTAATTTCTTTAAACCTTTCAAGAATTACTTACGTAGCCTTAAACGCCTAAATTTAAAAACTACAGCCTGTACACAAAACGTTAATGGCGGCCATGTGTCGATGTCGAATATCCATGGTATATCCGGGCGTCCGGGCGATTTCGTCAGGTAGCACGATAATATCCTCACATCAGGTATTAGGATCAGCCGATAAGATCGTATCGCTTCCACGTTAAATAACATGTTTCCTGCAATCGTCGTGGTAATTTTAATAATATAATTACGATATTCGTATGGCGGCTTTTCAGCCCTATAATAATGCCGAACACCAAACAATGTGTTTATACCATTCATGTTGAGCTGTTATTATGTTTTCATACACACATTGATCGCGTCATTTGGGCACTTTTGGAATCGACTGAAATGGAGACAAGAATAGATTTTAATCGTTCAGAGGAAATCAGGCTTTTAGTATGCAAGTAGGCATGATATATACAATATACTTTACAAAAGGTGTTTTATGAGGTCATATTATAAACACCCAGCTAATAATATAGAACAGAGATTTATCTAAGTATGTCTTCTTCAAGTTTCTGAAGTCTGACTTTAGTGCATTGCTTCAGTAAATAGGTATACTCTGATGAAGGCGACGATTTTGAGGTCAAAGTCATGTAAGATCGAAAAACTCTGTAGCACCGTACACCACCTTATCTTGTAACCAAACAGATAATCTCATCTAAGTTTCTATTTTCTTTCTAGACAAATATTGAAGGAAAAATCTTTCCGGCGCTTTCACCTCAACACGTTGTAGGAAAATGTTATAATTGATGAACTTGGAAATAAACTAAAATACCTTGATATTTTATGACTTATAACCAAGTTCGTTTCTAAATAAACAAATAACTAAATATTCTTCTGTTTCAAAACCATAAACTACTGGCTTATGACCACGGCTTCGCCCGCGTGAAGTTCGATAACTGTCCCACGGGATCATGCTACCGAGATAAAAAGTATCTCCTAATATCCTATAATATGTTAAAACAGGTTATAAACTATATATGGGCCAAATTTCATTCAAATCCGTTCAGTAGTATTTGCGTGAAAGAGTAACAAACATCTATCCATTCATCCTCACAAACTTCCGCATTTATAAGTTTTTCCGCATTAAGTAAACTATAAATGATAAATAGGTCTACATTTACCTACCAGGTAAAACGGAACTCATAAATCCATGCATCATTTGCACCCTCCTACTACATTTATTTCACCATAAGGTTTTACTTCACCGCAATTTGCTTAATTGATAAAATTAATAGGTACTGAATTTAATTTCCTCCTCTCATCTATCTCACGTGTAATTAGTTACGGACATAATTCACAACAAGCTTGAAAAGAGATTTGATGCGTTCTGGTTTTTTTCTTAATTTACAAGTATTTTTTCGCTCGTTCATATTAAGTGCCAGATATTTTGAGATGAATAATAATTAAATGAATAAATAAGTCTTTAAGGTAGATGGAGTTTTTCTTTTGTTTCCACAACTTTAATCTCTCTCTCACACACTTTTTTCCTCGTTTTTTTTTGGCGGTTTCTGCAAAAGTTCAAATGAAAAAGAGCCGTTATATCAAAATCATGAAAAGTAACAAGAAAATCCCATTGAAGAACGAAATACCGCAATGGATTTCCAAATTTTCACTCGGTGCATCTGTGTCCGTAGTGAAAATCTCGGAGATTTTTTTTCTAAAAGTTGGAATGATAAAAATATGCCTTGGTTTAAGTTATAGTATGTATCTGATGTAGTTTTATATCAGCCCTCCTTTTTAACAATTATTTCTCCACCTGAAACTGATTACGGGTTACTGAACATAATTTTTATTGTGACGAAAATAAAGGCTGAAATGAAATTTAAATAAATATTATTAAAAAGAAGGGAACATAAACTTAATAACACAATTACATAGTACAGGTACCCAGACGTAATAAATACGAAATTAAATATGAAGGGACTAAATGTCGTCACATTAGGGAGGTGCAGCAATCTACAGTGGGTTGCCAGGTTGTCGGGTTGCCGGCCACTAATGACGGTGTCAGCTTATTGTTTTAGATCACCACCGCCTTCTAATTTCCTACATTCGCCTCTAATTAAACCACCCGCCGACCTCAAAAAAACACATCAAATTCACCCCTTAGTGATAACTGCATCTATGTATATAGAACGACACAAATAACGGACCAACGGAATTCGTTCAGGTCTTCCAAAATGTTGCGTAATACTTACGGATATTAGAGTAGAATTTATTTTTCTAATGTCCCTATTCACCCCTACTTCAATTGCGTAAAAGTTTAAGACGAAAAAAGTTGAAACGGCCATCCAATTAGTTTAAGAATCCGCACAGAAGCGCTTCGCCGACCCTAAATTTTTCCCAATTAAATGCAAAACTCGCCCGGCACCGGCGGCTATATAAAATTTAAAGTCCATACAATTCGCGCAACACAAATTTTTATTACCTTTGCCCGGTAAGTAAACAAAAAGAACAAATTAGCCAGCCTCAGTACGAGACGTCGCCGTCGCCGCCGTCCGCTATATCCCACTCGGGACACAAGGGTGTAAAAAGTAAAACAATAAGGATTCTGTGCGGCTGCAAGGGGATATTTATTGTTAATGAAAATGGCGGGATTTGAACTAACGTCTTGTAACTAAATGCCCCCTCACGGTTAAAGCGGGCACTAATTTGGTTTTTATAGCGCGTCCTTAATTTGATTTGGCGGCATCGCGGCCGCGCCACTATTGCCTGTAGGAGCAATTAATTTGCTCGGATTATATTTTTTCCTGGGGCGGCCTGTGCGCCGCAAGCCCGCGACTCTCCCCGTGGCCGCGTGGCCCGCGAAGCTTGCTTACGCGCCCACAACACGATCGAACCGACGAGGAAAAAATAAAATAAAACTTAAGCCCCGTTTAATTTGAAGGGTGGTTCTGGGCTATTAAAGTAACACGCTTATGTATTGCAAATTATATTGAAATTTGTCTTCCATTACTGAGCGTCTTCCTCACACAAATGTTGCCCGCATTACGAGCGGGAGATTTTTATTCCGCGCTACGCCCACCCTTGTCTCCCGGTTTTTTACGTCGGAAGTTTTGTGGTGCTTTTTTTCTCGCTAATTAAAACTCTTCCGCGCTGTTTCCTCTGAGAAACGAGATCCGATCAATTAATTTTTGGGCAGCGTAAGCCGTCTCGAAATTTACTGGCCTCAATAAAAAAACAATTTTCTTGCAAAAAAGGGTAGGTATCAAAAAGTAATTGATCAAATAAAGGTTTATATTTAACAAACTTTTTAAATTGCCTCCCAGAGTTAAAATTGTTGTTGTACAATTTACTGGGTAGCTGGGAAATACGACAGTAATCAAGGTGTAGGTTATCTAATAGAATAGCCATTGTCTATAGAAAATTCTATGCAATCATGAGCGCGGGCGCAGCGCGGTGGTAGTGTGCGGTGCGGACGGCGCGAGATGGAGTCACGCGCGCTGTTGTCTCGAACACCGAGGACAGACTATTTCATCTAATACAATCATTTGTACACTATACTATTATGTACGAAAACTACTTACTGCCGAGATGACCACTAAGTAAATTATTTGTTGACTACCGACCTATGACGGTCGGTAGCTAGCTAGCCTATGGTATATATAATTTCCAAAGCAAAACATAAAATCATGTTTAAGAAATTCACTGAAGACATCATCGGCCTCACTGCATTCCATACTGTACAGAATACGGGAGTTGAATTTTTTTAATAACACGTACACTTTCACATCCAAATATCATCCAAGCCCTAAACCCTACACAACGATAAAACCCTCATACAAAAACAAACGTGCAAAACAAAACACAAAAGCTACAGCACCCTTCAATCAGCGGGAATGAAGGAAGCAGGTTCAGCAGCAATTTGTCGTTGATAGCAGCGTCGGTAGGCAGGCCGGTCAGCCAGTGAGCACTGAGCAGTAGAAGCACGCGCCGAATTAAATGGAAATCAATAGCAATCGCCGCACGTGACTGACGACCCCTCACATCTCGCCGACAGCCGCCATCACTCAAGCCAAGAATATGGCAGTTCGTGACAGATCATGGTCTTAATAGAAAACGCTCACCGGTCTGTAGATGGGATCGTGCAAACTCGTTTGTTTTGGTCAGCTACAACCTGACTGGGCAGAGAAAAATCGTTTCAGAAAATACGGAGGATTTTTCCGAGGACCGCCATACAATTTCAGGGCTCTATGTGTACCGAGAAAGAAATCGAGATAAAAACTGATCCTGGATGCCAAGATTTTCCTAAAGAAGTGACAAAGATTTCAGAATGCAGCAGTATATTTTGGCTAAAGTCGATATAACATACCCACCTATTAGTGCGATTACCAATGAGCATTTCCACCCCAAATAAATGGGATAAGGACCGGAAAAAGATGATAACGCTGACCCAATGACGTGTCACGCGTCCAGAGTGAAAAAATATAATATGTTTATTGAAAATTAAAAGAGCCTCTGTTGGAGATTTTAATTCTTATTTTGCAACACCAACATTAAATGTAGAACATTATGTAAATAGTGGCAACACTATCCCCTTCCATCTGCGACACGGTAAAATATAGACGTTTCTTGTATTACTTGTCTGAATTATTTATTTCATCATCTTCCTCGGCACCAACATACCAGCACCTCATCAGCTACCATCCAACTACAAGCTGCACAGCCTCATCGATGCCGCTGTATATTTATTTAATTCAAATGTTACATTAAAATCAATGCGGAGAGCTTTGTTCGTGGATTACGCAAGTACAGGAGTCCGGAGGAACAATCCTGCTGAAATCACTGCTCTCCGACACAATGACGGATCAATCGATCTAACATGCTATTACTGACATAGACCAAACATCCAGGTTTACCAGTTTAGGTAGAATTCTCACACTTATCACATTTATTTTTCTCAAATACAAAAGATACCACCCACTCCCCTCCCACTAGGTGGACCGATGACCTGGTGAAGGTTGCGGGAATCCGCTAGATGCGAGTCGCACGGGACCGGTCAATGTGGTGACACTTGGGGGAGGCCTATGTCCAGCAGTGGACGTCTTTCGGCTGAAATGATGATGATGATGATGACAAAAGATACAATGAAAAAGAATAATTATAATTCTCGTTGAGCTGTTAGATAAAACGTTTGAGTTTATTTTTTTTGTTTAATGGTATTTGTTTTCTTATGAGAATCTCCATAACATACTTTTGATTGGTAACTTCTTCTTCGTGACGATGATTCTTATAAATACGAGTAGGTTTAAATATCCTTCGACCAGAACTCGAGAACCTACATAAAACAAACAATCAAATTAACTCGTAAAAATCTGATAGTGTTACTCATTTAAAAGCTTTGCCTAATAATTCAAATGTTTAATTTGCTTCATAATAAATGTGATTTCTAGGGATCTAACAGGATTATACATCAACTGCAACAATCCATATGCGCCAAAATGAAGTACCTAGGCATAAAACCATCCCAGCTACAATGCTACATCTCTACTCTACACATCAATTCGGGCGGCACGTCCGCGCTCAGTGCGGCTGGCACACAAACCAGCACTTCCTTCGATTGTCGTCCGATGATTGATCAATCAATGCATTAGAAAGGCCGGCTTAATTGCAGCTATTCCGAACCACTGTTTGTACTGACGAATTACGTCAATGCTTGCTTTACATGCCTCCGTCGTGGGTAAGGAAAGCTATTTGTGATTTATTTGGAGGCAGACTTGTTTTTGTACACGGATTTTCCTGAATTACAATTTTTTCAGGAACTCTTACCTATTTTTTTTCAAAGGAATATTATAGTAAGTTTTTCTTATCAACTGTTGTTAATAATAAATTAATAATGGAGTCACAGGAATCTTCTTGGACCATAATGAGCAAAATGGTGCATCCATTTTCTTAATTATGGCCCAAGAACATAAAGAACTTGTCCTTTTTTAATTATTATTTTCTTTTAAAAATTATTTTCTTTAAAGGAAAATTATGTGAAAATGTACAGGTATTTTCAAATAATCAAAACGCCGTGGAGTAGGTACCTCTTTACAAAGGTACAATTGTCTTTTTAATGCTAATGATTTAAATGGACTTTGATGTAGTCATTTGACTTAATCCTAGGTTTCCGTAAACCGCAACAAAGTGGTCCAATTAGCTAAACCAAGTCGGTTTCAAAATAACTCTTTAGAGAAAATTGGCAGCAATTTTGCTAAAATTACTGCGAAATCTGTTTAAATGTTAACTGAATTTGTTTATTCACGTAACAGCGAAGTAGACACGAGTGGTTGACTTTAACTTTTTCTGGGCAATTTTCCACAAATATCAACGGGAGCAGACCCACGTCCAGCGCTTACATAGTAAAGCAATATCTACAAAAGGACAAAATATCGCTGCAAATAAACGTTTAACTTTATGGACTCGAAAGATATTACCGATTCGTGATCTCCTTTTTGTTTAGTTTCGCGTTTCGCCCGGTCGGCCATCTTGGCGACATGTGGCGGGAGATTTAGGCGGGAAACGTGCCCCGCTATATTAGATTATGTCGAAATGAATTGAGCGCTACTATTGGATATGTTATTGACGTAGATTTGCGATCGGAGGAACGAACTGATATTTCGTATTGTTATTAAAGGCGCAGCGCTCCCCGTGGACGTGAGCGGCGTCCCGAGTGCCGGCCCGCCCGATACGACGCCCTTATGGACCTATCGTTTAGGCCTCTTTATATTTTTCTTATGTAAATACGGTTTCATATCCGATGAGCTTTATTTATGTGGGAATCGTTTTAGCGAGATAAGTCTCTCCTCTGTTCCACTGTTCACCTCTCGCGATGTATGGAGATTTTGCTTGTTTTGGAATACTGATTTATTGTATCCTGTGATTCGCCTGTCTTTTATTTGAGATACTTTACATATCGGACGGAGAATAAAAAAGGTAGCGACTGTCTCTTGTAAATCAGTATTTATCTACGTCATACATATTTTCAAAGGATGAATGTGTTTTGAAGAGCAGAGAGTATTTGAAGTGTCGCTAAACATCAAAGAGTGTATGTGCCAGGCCGAGAGCGTTGTTAAAACGTCTTCAAGGGTTTCAGCGCGGTAAACAGTAGCACCGGCGCTGGCGCAAGTCATGAGAAGTAACTTAGGTTCTCTCTCACTTACAAAACGAAAATATAAAATAGTTTTATATTCCTAATACGTACTTATAATTCGTAGAATATTTTTGTCAGTACCTCAGTACAAAATAATTTAGAGCTAATTTTATTTAAAGAAAAATCTACCTAAAAATAATAAGCTCAAGTAAATGTAAAAGTACCTTACTGTGCTAAAGATTTGATAGACTTAAGTACAAAACCTTAAATCAGTTCTGCACTCGAACAGTTTCCCTATTTTTCCACGTCAAGGCAGTTTTCCATCGCTTGCGCCGATGCGTGAGACAACGCGAGGGCGGCGCACGCGATCGCGGCTCGCTTTGATGTCGCGAGGGTAGTTATGGAAATTAATAAAGTGAACAACGTGTAATTGCTTCCGATAAGTCGCGCCGGGCGGCTTGCCTGCGCCGGCGCAGGAGCAACGTTTTTTTGCCTCTTTAACGAGCCGCGCACAATACAAACACCATTCTTTTAAATGATCTACTATTAATTTATTCGTCGAAGCTTTTTCTAATTGATTTTTTTGATGAGCTTTTTTAATAAGAATATTTCTGTAGTTTTATCTTTGTCGATCTTGTAATTTTTAAGTGATAATTTATGTTTGTAAAATCAGATAAATTATTTCACATTAAAGTAAACTTGTCAGTACCTATCTGCTCTACCCTGCATTACAAATTACTACCGACGCTTGCGTCGTCATCTTAAAACATTGGGACACACCTAAACGTCAATGAAAGTATTTAATTGAAGCATTCATAGATCCTGTTCTCTACAAGTCATTATATTTTAAAACCCGGTTGCGCAGACCACTTTAATAGAGTCATTGGTAGCTCTCAAAACACATAAGTAGATCGGCACCTGTCGGTCTAGTATGATAGCGGTGGCGGTAGCTACTTGCGCCCGCGCTGACGCCGACGGCGACGTTAAAAGCTCTGCCCACACATTCGCCGACCTCTTAACTTTGTTGAATGTTAACTATCCATACACAGTACCACTCTCTTTAACCCCTGGCGCCTCCTCACGCACTTCACTCTGAACTCTTACAAAAAACATTTATTTTAAGAACCACTTCCAATTCATAAGTGGCGCTTATTTATTCCGCATTTACGTCATTGTAATTCATCATCATAACATTATCCCTCAACATGCAGCCAATACCAACCAAATCAATGACGAATAGACAAAAAAATACCTTTGAAGCATCTCAGAACGTCCCAAGAAATAAATAATAATGAATAATGTTAAAAGAAACCTATCAATAAAACTGAACTTAACGTATCCCGAAATAAAACACTTTGTTATTAAGTTGACAAGCAACCGTAAAAATGCTCCTTTAAAATGTAAAATAAACAGATCAATCATGTTAAAGCGATCCCACCGGGCTCGCACCGATCCCCGAAAAGAAGCCTACGTAAGCGTCTATTATAAAGCACAGATGTTACCACAAGACCGATTTCATACGTTGTCTCTGTCGAGCCCACGGCGACCCAACTGGACAAAGTGGGACACAAAATAAAAGTGATACTCATTTTTTATTCTTTTTCGAAATAAGAATTGTTCTACATTCGGGAGAGTGATTGACATGCGGTCGCCGGCGGCGCCCCCCGACGCGCGGTATTAAAGCGTTTCACAAGATGGCCCTCGTATTATTATCATTTTATAATTTATTACGCTAATTATGAAAGGGTCGTATTTAAAAATAAAACAAAGGTATTACGGATGCCATATTTGTGTGGTAAAAGCTTTGCGGACGTGTAGCGTGTTACTTTTTGGGCGTATAAATCTAGGAAGGCACATCAATCAAGTTGTCGGATGGACGGGAAGTCCCGTTCCACATTATTATGTAGATCCGTGATTAAAACGTTAAAAAATATGTAGACACAGTACGCAACAACCCTTTAATGTAACATGTAATAATATCATTCGTATAAAAGGTGGGTCGAACTCGGACCGTCTATGTCCTTCGCCATTAACTTTTTCATGCTTGTGTCATATAAAGAGGTCTTTCAATTTATCTGTAACGTTTGTTTAGTAGGTACAGGTTTACGATATTGACTCATAACAAAGTTACGTAACATATTCATGGGAGGCTATAATAAACCAATATTGTCATTTGTGCGGGCGGGCCGGCGCCGGGCGGGTCGCTCTAATTGAAACCCCGGCTCGCCACGACGTGAGAAGACTAACCATCGGCTAATCCTCGGAGGCTGGACCTTGTCCGCCCGCGTTCGCTGCCCATACACATCTATGTAATTGGAGATTTCACGAGATAACACTATGACCCCTAATTATGAAATGGGGTGCACACGTCCCGGCCCGAGGTAAGATGAGACGTTACGACTTCCTGTTATCTGCTGTAATGCACTTAAACTTAATACAGTTTACTTTGCCTTCTTGTTATGTAGATTAATCATGTATTTCACTAAAATACTAGACAGAAGCCACGATTACTTGAAAGGATACTGTTTTAGAATACTTTATGGGAAGATTTGTTCTGAAATCCACATTATACACCCTGATGTTTCCTTACGACATTTAAACGAGTACATAACTATTGAGTGTAAGTGAGACAATGTTCACCCCAACCCCAAGCCATCAGGGAGATTATCATCGCTAACTCAAGCCCTTTCTCCAAACTCTGACTATTTAGCTTTATCGAGCGTGTCAATTTACAATCTACCTACTTAGTAGATGCACGACAGAAACAATCGAAAATTTCATCTTTGATTAGTTCATTACAATAAGTGATACAAAAGATAATGGAGTAAATACAGTTATCTTGTAACCCCGAAATAGGTTGTAAAGACTGTGAAAACGGAACAAATGAAACGAAGGTTAGGCGCGTTTCAACGCATCCCGGAGTAGGGGTGAGCCCTTAAGCCGCAGGCGCACTTACGATTGAAACATCGCCGCCGAGCCTAAAACAGCCGAGGCTTAGCGCTTCTCGTGCCAAACTTGATACCCGTCTTCTAACTTGTGATTTGGGACTTAGACGCCGAAGTAACGCAAATTCGCGACTCGAGGGAGCCAAAGACGAAAAGACTTGGGAAATTAAGGCGATACAATTTATTATAGAGCTGTAGGATTTCTCAAGTAAGATTCTTGAGTAACTAACGATGCGGACGACGAGACGTTTGACATGAGCCTTGTGCGGCGCCAGGAGCCGTCACGGGGCTGTTCTGCGTCCACTCCACAAGACTGCGTGGTCACGAGCGTAATCCTAATTTATGGCAAGACGCCCTGCGATGCCTCCGCTGGACCAACTATTTGTCAGGCACAGGCGGCCGACCAGCATCAATCTCGACTGCTGGCTTAACGCGACCTAGATCCTTGACGACTCATCTACGTATCCCATTTATCATCCCGCCGCCGCGACGCTTTGAAACGCACAATAATCGAGCGGCCGCTATTATTAACAATGGCAACGTTATCTATTACCGATGTCGGTAATAAATACGAAACGGACACAAAGTGACCAACAAAAGTGAAACTGAATCACCCCCGACCACTTAATACAACAAGAGAGGCGCGCACCGGACAAACAGCTACAAACGGCCCCCAGCGCTCGTTACCAGATCGCACTAAATTACGCGTAACTTACGCGGGCCATCTTTCATTATTACGACTCTATTTTGGCAAGTCACAACAGGACGGGCGTGGTAGCCGGACCCGATGACCATTATCCCTCTATTACCCCGGTGCAAGTTTTTTCGCCGGCCACACTGACCGCTGCCCCTATGCGGGGTGCCCGCCGAGATAAAATCGTAAATTACGACCCAATTCCATGGCTGTTAAGACTTGACAGATGAAAAGGCTTAATGTGAGATTGTTGGTGCTATATCGTTAACATATCAAATGAAATGATGGTATTGTCCCATAGAGACATATATGATTAACGTCCTTTTTCATTATTTGTGGTCAATTTAAAGTTATTTGGCCGTTATTTATTGTACAAATATTTAAATGTTCTCCAAATAACAAATGTAAAGTTCATCTTGTTGCATGGTCCTACCTTGATTGATGATAAATATGTGCGGAATGCAACTTGATGGTTCCTAATGATTGTCAAGTAGATAGTGAAGCTGTGTGGTGTGGTATCGATGGACGTGGGGCTGTCGGAGCAGCGGGGAGCGTCGCCGAGTGGGAGGACATTACAGTAATGTTACTGAAAGACGTTACTCGCCGGTCGGTGCTCGGCGCTCGGCGCCAGCCGCTCTAACAATACCCCATTACGCTAAACTATTCACAGAGTAAACTGACAACCGGACTGTTACAAACTCTGCGATAACAGAGAGTACCATAAAGGGCAAAGGTTTTCGCTCAAACCGTAAATCGTTACATTAGGGTTTGGTGTTGGCATTTATTTAAAAGTACCGGTTATCTGATTATCTGCATCATCAATGAAAACCCAGTTAGTTAGGTGCTCCAATTTCTTCAATTAGCTCTATGTTAATTTGATTAAACTTTCTGACTCGTTAAGTCGTGACACTGATCTGCCAACCCGTTTCCGAAAGCATTAAGGCGACTTTCATAAGCAATTCTGAAAACCTCGAATTATGAATATTTATCTATTTATTATTCAATGATGAAATATTTGAACTTCATCGTTACATTTCCATGGTGTTAAATAAATGGACGCTGAAATGTGAGCAATAATGCTTTCTCTATTAGGTATAATTACCTATTAGCCCGTACTGTCTAACTGCTGGGCAAAGGTTTTTCTCAATCACGATTCTGCGCTAATTAAGAATAAGAATAAGGAGCTTCACGGACGCTTTGACCGGGCCCTACATGACCCCGATGTAGACTTCTTAGCGTCCGTATCCTGGCTGCGCTTTGGTGACCTCTTCGGGGAAACCGAAGATTTTGTCGGTGTGTTGTGTTAATTCTTTCCAATTTACTAGAAAAATATCCAGTTTGTCTCGACGTTTTTGAAGTAACATGAATATGAATAACATTAAATTAATCATACAATAATTATTTTGTTGCAAACAAAGCACACGATTAGTGTACTCTCTAAACGTACCACACTCTATGGTGAAAGATAAGCCATCGACCAAATCTATGATGTGCCTGTCGCATGATCGTTAGTAGGTTCTGATGTTGCGATGGCAAGTCGACTCGTGTTGTCTCATACGCGATTATTGAATTAAAGTAAGGGATGGCGCTGAATGTCGGACCCCTGCCGAGTCAGCCCACAAAACGCTCCACTACACTGATTTCGTGCGAGGATATGAATGCTCTCGATTCTCCGTGTTTGGACAGGAATGATCGAGTGCCAGTGGCATTAAATACACATCGATATGTAGCATGCCGTTGTATTCAGTTCGAAATAGTTATTCTAGCGATTTTTTTTTTACTTTCTATTCGACAACGATAAAGTGAAACCGCATTTTTACTATCTTCAGATGAGTTTCGATTAACTGGTAGTATCACATGGTCTATTTTTTTTTTCTCTAGTTGATCGTGCCTGTTTCTCAGTATCAAGCACTGTGAAATGTACCCTTGTTTTTTTTCTATCCGACCTATCTATGACGAGATGCAGTCGAAAGAAATATAATACCAACAGTACAAGACGTTAAACAGACACAATTTCGAAATATTATTTGAACAAAAACTTTTTTGCAAAAAATGAAACCGACTACAAAAAACACAAAAACGTGAAAATTAACTTTAGCTTCAGAAGTCGGTGACCTATGTTTGATTGATTTAGTTTTTTTGTCACCGACTTTAGTCACCGGTTTTATTTTTTGCAAAAAAGTTTTTAATTTTATCATTTTTAGTTGTTGTCAAACAAATATTTGCTATGAATTTATATTACATTAAATATAAAATTCGGCCGAGTATCGTTAATTTGCTCCGAAGAATTGAAGAGTTCCGTTACTTTGTCATAGATCCCATAATCAGAACCTAACCAAACTCTCATCAAACTATCCTTGAAGTACATCCTTTCAAATAAAAAAACAATACATGTCATGGTAATAGGCTTATCCCCAATAAATGGCACTAAGCAAACCTAAACCTGTCGAAATTTGGGTGTATTGTACACATCTGCGTACCCCTCAGAGCATACAGGCATGATGTTACGTCATGATGTTGTATAAACAATAAACATCCAAGCGATTCCAGCAATCACTGCAGACATGCCGTCTATTTTTGAAGAGTTCCATTGTATATTTCCGAAGATCAGCATCAAATCTTCACCAAATGGGACCACACGGAAAGCACCAGCTTTCAAATAAAAAAAGAATTATCAAAATCTGTTCACCCAGTCGAAAGTTCTGAGGTAACAAACACAAAAAAAACCAGTCGAATTGAGAACCTCCTCTTTTTGGAAGTCGGTTGAAAACAGGAAAAATATTATTATAGTAAACCAATAATTATTAAAGACACGGTGAAAGTAAGGCCACAATAGCCTTACTTTGGTATTCGTTATTCAAAAACAATGTGCGGGACAGATGGATGGAAACCTTTAAGCATTGATTAATTTAATTACATGTCTCTCTATAGTACCTTCGTATTTATAACATAGATGTGTCTATACGAAAGTATTGTAAAAATAAAATACAATGAACTAATTCAACAAACTTTTCATCGAATTTCATTTCAATTGCTCTTTTGCTTTGATTTGATAAAACTCAAAATTTTAAAATATTGGAACACTTCGAAACCGAAAACCGTTTCACACTCCAGATTATCTCATATGAGTACGAGCAATTAATGTTTTAAGTAAATATCAGATTTTTGCGACTGTTAATGGCGGAAAACTATACCACGAATCGGAACTGTTACGATTTTTTCTGTGGGCGGCCCACCAGAAAATTGATAGACATTTATGTAGACTTTGACATGAGATGTTGTGTTACATACCTATTTAACTACTTCAATATTATAAGCGCACATAAAACTTACGACCTCTACTGCGCACATCAAGGACCATTACTATCGTAGCTATATAAAATAAACAAACGCTGCATTTACGAGCTATGACAAATCTGAATTACAATCATAACCTCTGTCCAACGCATTCTCGACGCATTCGGGCCAATAAAATAACTCACGTCCAATTTATGTTAATACAATAAATAGTGACATAAATAATTCCAGGGAAGCCACGGAAGACAATTTAAATTTATGTAGATACAGTCTACTGTCTTTAAAGGAACAACTAGGTATTCAAATTGAATGATTTGTGCATATAAATGTCGTAAACTTAATATACGTATTAGTCGATTGTGTACTATAAAAAGTACTGTAGAGTATTACCTACACACATCAAAATAAGTTTGCGATCACTTTGAAAAATCTAAATCTTTTTTGTTACGGCAGCGGTACGGTTCTTTATTTAAAAATATAGATTTAGAACATAAATCAATAAAACTTTTCAAGAAAATAGACAACAAAGTTTTTTTCTTTATAAAGTTCAACTTAAAAAACTTATCAGCTTATGCTAGTGATCACAAAATTTTATTGATGTGTGTACGTACAATGATTTAGGAAATATATCTTTCATAAAATTAAATGTTTTAAAAGATGACAGGACTCTTGAGAGTTTGTTATATTTTGCAACAACTGCAAACACAAATAAGTTAATTTGGCTGAAATAAGTTTTGAAAATGAGTTTTTTTGGTAGATATCGAAAATCGTATCGTATTTACTTCTTAGAGATACATAATCACGTGATCAGCTAAATAAGGTAATTTTACATTACTTACTTTATTCGATTGGGCGTCAGCGTGTCTTTGCGACACGAAGGCATCCTCCAGCTATTTCCATTTTGCTCTTGCTTGGGTTAACCCAAAATTAATGATAGTAATAACATTTAATGATAATAATTGCAATTGTAATAATAACGAATTTAATTTAATGTTAATGCCAATTTAAAATCGAATGAATTTTAATAATAATAAAATTGCAATTATGATATTTTAATAATAATGAATTTAATGTAAATTTACAATTTAATGTTATATGCTATGAAAATTTATTTAATTGCATTTTAAATTTAATTAACTGTGAAATTTTAAATTATGTAGGTAAATATATATATTGTGTTGGCATTATAGGCTTAATAATAATAAAAAACATTACTTACTTGTGCTTCATTAAAAGTAGGTACCTGCTCTTTAAGATACTAACGTAACTACGTAACTGTTTTTACTGAACTGGCTACGACGCATCGTTCTGTCAACCCCGCTAACAACCTTGCTGACGGGGTATAAGATATATCTTAATCCATTCTTCTTTATCATGTGTTTAGAACTAGAAAAGCTCTGACACCAGGTTAGGCAAACCTGGTGTTTAAGGTTTTTATTGGCAATCTAACGGTCACACCACTAAGCTATCACTGCTGCTCCATTACATGCCAGGATAAGCTCTCTCGTACCTCCAGCTCGTACTATAAAAAAGGATGAAAAACAAATCGTTAAGAAATTCGTCTCAGAACGTTGCGTAGCTAGGAGCTACGCTACGTCGCGCGGCGTAGCAGTAGGCACTTGGAAAACTTCTATGAATTTTCGCGATACGATTGCTTACGCTTTATATCGTGTCTATCAAAACAGTTTGTTTGTATCATTTTTAAGATCCTACCTACCTACCTGCCTTACGAGTTATCACAAGAATCTATAAAATACGAACCCAACCATTTCTTAACATTTCAATAATAAATGTCGACAATGTTTGTTTGGTGCTTTTTCTTTAAATTACACAAAGTATTTATGAATGTAGTGAACCGCAATAATAACAACATTCGAGTAATTGTATCAAGAAAACGGTTATTTGCAGGGAAAGAGCGACAAACCGACAGATGCTCCCGGCCATCTTGCGGCTGCGACAAAAGTATCGCATGACGCGTTCGTGACTTTGTGGTCACAATGTCGCCGTTTAAAATCAAATTTCGGTAATATAATGTCGCCGAAATTGTTCGTAACGACTGAAAGCTGCCGGTGCCATGTAAACGATGTGACGATGATGTAACTTTTAATATGTTAATGTACAGTTTTAGTAGGTAATTGGCAGCCAATTTTCTAATTAAAGACCGTTGCAATTTAACGACAATGTTTCGCATTTTTTATTTTTTTCAGCTCATATATGTAGATAACAAATACTTTGTCAGAGTTATAAAAAACAATATGGGATACAAGGCAAGAAGTTGTGAACCGTGAAATTGCCATCTGCGTCGCGAACACTGTTAAGTGGGTAGCTACGTAGTGTTAGCTTTTTGCGACGTTTTGTAATCTCTCTCGTGTGTTCTTAATAAAAACATTGTAGGTAGTAGATGTATTTTGAAACTCGTTTTATAATTTTTCCTCAATTTCAGGAGAGAGGCCATAAAAATATAAGCCACAACAGGCTGCAGCTATACAGAGTTTATTAATCAAGTGGAGCGACATCTCTGGGCTCAGTGGCATTTTTCTCGGAGGATGTCCTGTTCATTATTTCCCGGGAAGACGGGCGGTGTGATGAGAAATTAATCCGGGGGTGGGCAGGTGGCAGCCACGGCGCCGCAGGTGCGGTGCGCGGCCAATTTGCCGCAACAATAAGCTGGCCGCGCCGCGCCAGCCTCTTCATGAGTGCACCTAATCCGTGCGTCTACGTCACCACGCACACGCGCCCTAAACTTTGCCACTTTATATCTTCAGTTGTCCCACTTAAGAGCTCTTGAACAGCGCGCGGCATCTTTGTAATTGTTTTTATTTTCGGTACCCTTAATGAGGGCTGAAGCATTACGAGAGTTTACTTTACGGTACGAGCTCATTTCTTTTTTAAACGCTTTTTATGAATAACTCACAAACTTTATACTGCCTCTAAATACCTAAATACAGAGGATAATTTTTGTAAATGGGTTCCAGCTGCAAAACACTGAAGAAAAGCAGTAGATATGAAGAAAAGCGCACGGAGCTGCGGCGCGCCGTAATCCGAACATATCTCGGTACATTGCTCAGCGCGACACAGCGGGACTTAGCGAAAAGCCGCGCCGCGCAGATGCTTATCTCAATAACAGTTTTATTTATTTTTGCGAGCGGCTGATCCGCTCCCGGCTCCCGGCGGATCCGTCTAATGAAAATAGAGGAAGGCGCGCTCGCGCCCGCTAACACCGCGCCGCGCGCCGCAGCGGAGACGCGTCTGAGACAAATGTGTCTCCGAGCAACGGTTCTAGCACCCGGACAAAACTATCTCGTGTATGTGAATATCAACAAATGAGTACCGATTTCTGGGTTTTCTCATTTATCAAAGAAGATACTTGTCGCAATTATTTTACTGTACATCACTCGTCTGTTCCCTTTCTTTGAAGTTAAGATTCCAAACACGATACTTATTCGTCATGGAAAACTTTTGTTAATTTCTCGTCAAAGCCGGCTGTTAGAGAATTGCGACAAAGTTGCGAGAAGACATGGCACGTTTGAGTTTATTTAGTCGCGATTAACGACCACAACTGTCGTAACGCTGACTTCGTATGTCGTAAACCGAAACACATTGCAACTTGTAAGAACAGACGATCGAATTTAAAATATACCTACCTAAACTCAATAGTGAGTACCGTTTTCAATTCACGAATTTGAAAAGCGTTAATAAGTATGTACACGAGAGAAACGGAAACTACTTACCTGCAAAAAAAATAAAGTACGTGAAAATGGAAAATTAAGTGAGAAGAACCAACTTATCATCATCATCATGATTTCAGGCGAAAGACGTCTACTGCTGGATATAGCCCTCCCCTGACCCCTGCGCTGCTCTCATCCAGCAGATCTGCGGGATCTGCTGGACCTTCAGCTCATGCTGAAATTCATTGTAATTATCAAACAAATGTAGAGTGCTAAAAAGATGCAAGTACGGTCGAACAAGCTATTTGGTATACATTTTACAATGTAATTTGTTGGTTAAACTGTAAACCAAATAGCTTGTTCGACCGTACATTATCTCTGCGCGCCGTAGATACTAAACAAGGCTTCGATCTTCTTTCTTTCATAATCGTGTGGTCATTGCCTAACCTGGTGTCACAGTTTTTATGCCGAACATGGGCCTCTGACTTGGTTTTAGGTACATGTCAGGCATGCTGGTTTCCTCACGATGCTTCGGTAAAAGAAAATCACAAAAGCAAGAGATAATTATACAATACGCACATAAATCCAAAAAATCAGAGGTGCGTGTATTGGGTTCAAACTGAAGACCAATGACTTGGCAGTCCGACGGTACCACCCCTAGGTCCGGTCCACCACTAGGCTTCGATAAAAAGAACTTACACTTGACAATTTACCAAATCAATGGTTCCAAAACATAGACAAACTCACGAACAAAAACCATGACATCCACTCCGTTGTGCCGTGGTATTCACACAAAACAAAATACTCGACACATATTAAAAGCCAATTCTCTCGGCGACCGCAAACAACGGGGGAGGTGAAAAATCTTGCGGTGGCGAGACGGGCCAGGCGCACCGGTGGGGTCTAATTAGGTCATTTGCCATAATTGCTAGCTCCAGATTGGTTTTTTCGCGTCGGCGGCGTCCCGCGAGAGCCTCAGGACGTTGCCTTGCTTTAATGAACACTTCTAGCACTGAGAGAGTAGAATAAAAACTCTTATTTTCACAGCGGTCATCGGTACTTAAACTTACTTTTTAGTTGACTTTTACAAACACAGCGAATTTGTAGCGGACGTGCATTGTTCACAAATTAAGAATATAAAATATCGTCACGGTGGTTTCTCAAATAGATTATACTACTTTCTCCTATCCTATAGAATTTGAATACTTTGATGGAATTGATGACGTTACGGGCGGCCAGAAGGCCTAAGTGTGACAACCAGTCTTACCAAAGGGTATCGTGTTACCCAGTAGGTTGCGGATCTACGGATGTCAGATAGGCAGTCGCTTCAAACTTATAAAATACTGTTAAAAACCTGCATTCGGATAAATAACACTGAAGATTAATCGTAAGGCAAATGACGATGGGTACCTAACAGCAGCCAGTTTGATATCATTAAGTAAGTGCATTCTATGTAAACAATAATAGGTTGATAACGATAGTGCAGCGATATTTGAACTATTTCAGACGTTGCTTAAACCGGAAACCAATTCGTCAGCCTTGTCATACGGATCATCATCGGCAAGACGCCGTATCTCTAAAAAGTTACCGACTAATCTATCAAACGGAGGGTCAGTCTGGTCAGAATACTGTTTATTCCTAAAATACTACTAACACAAATTTTAGTTACGTACACAAGCATTTTCTTCACGAACAAGATTCACTTATATTATGTTTACCGTTAATAGTTTACCTAAGGACACAATGATGAAACATATATTTTTTTCAATTTTACAGTGTTACATAATACCTACAACAGAAATGGTTACGCAATTCATCCCCTTGATAGACTATTGACATGATGATGGGTCGCTTGGTACGATTGTTGGTGGGTGTTGTTTTTTGAGCTTCTCTCGTTTCCTGAGCTCATCTCGCAGCAACACGAGGTTCTCGTAGTGTTCGGCGGAGGCATCCAGTAGGTCCACACACACACGCACTGCGTTCGCTTGGCGACCGCGCTCCACCTCCATCGTCGCATCCGTAGCTTGGCTCACAGTTAGCACCTTTTCAACCATGTCGTCTAACCTGAGTTGAAATTATTTGAAAGTTCTTACAAAACAGAATATAGGGAAGAGGGATCAGATAATACTAACGACTGGTCCACAAACTAAATGATCTGGAAAGTGTTATACTTGGCGATCCTCTTAGGGATGACGAAATTCGGCCAGGTTGAACAACGGACATCACAGAGTGGCTAGGCGAACTGCTATAGGATGGTGGTGATGCTTGGGATAGACTGGTGGGGCATTACATAGAGCATCAACTGCAGTACCTACTTCATTAATTTCAAACCAAAAAGATCTAGGGAGCTTACTTTCGTTTCCGAATTTCAAGATATAGGCAGAAAAACAGCGTGAGCAGCGAGATAATGGCCGCGTTCAACTGCGGCCATGTGAGGTCCTGACTTATGATGTGCAGGCGCGAGATCCGAACCTTAGGAATCACGTCCCACACCGAGAACCCTGGCACTAGCACCGTCACCGGTAGTGCGAATACCACTAGTAGTCCTAGTATCACAGTTTTATCCCAATCCTTGTCAGCCATCACTGTGTGCCGAAGATATTTTTGAAAAAAACTATAGTTTGAACTTAGATTTTGAATGACAAACCTAAAATGACCACAAAAATAATTGACAGCTATTCCGACATTTACGCAGACTATTAATTAAATTGTAGAAAAAGAACGAGGTAGGTTCCTATACCGTAGTTTGTTTTTAAGTTTATATTTTAGTGTTCTTATTTGAGTTGTGGCATTAGCATTTCTCATGTTGAATGGCCTTCCGACACGGTGGGACGATAACCTGGTGATGGCGCAGAAAGGTGCTGGATGCGAGAAGCACAGGACTAGTCGCCGAAGTAAATTTGTAGAAGGGCTAGTACACGCTCGGGTCTATCTCCAGTAGTGGACGACTTTCAATATGACGATGATGGTGAATTGAGTCGGCATTATAATTAACATATTTAGGTACCTTTGCTTAGAATTTAAATGCGTACCTTTGCTTAGAATTTAAATGCGTAAATACTTATCCTTGACCTCAGGATCTCCTCTATAATAAATTTCGTACGAATGATCCATTTTATTCCCGATATTCCGATCACATTATTGATACAAATATCTTATTCACGTTACAACAAAACATCAAAGAAGCGATCGCCATTTGCAAGGTTTAGTGCCCAAAATTCGCGAGGCAGCAAATGGTCCCTTGCGGAACCTGTGTCCGTCATATGGAGCGAGCCGTCGACGCTCGCGCGGCATATCAATTTCGACTAGGTACACACAATAAAATTGGACGGTCTCCGGAGAGGGCTTAAACGATTCGCCGTTTTGTCTCGGGGCCCAGCTGCGTAATGACCGGAGCAGGAAAAAATTGTCAGCAAGAAAACGCGAGGGTAGTCGGGTTTATGTGCACGCGGCAGCTGGCGGCACCGGGCGGCGACGCACTCCTAACTGCCTCTGCTTACCTCGCAAAACCCGCGCCAATTTTATTTATCGAAAATATAAACCGATTTGCGGAGGGCCCTCGTAAATTCTGAACGGCTGATTTATGGCGGTTACCAGGCGCGCTTAAAACAAAGTTGCTTCTTAAAGGACTTCCTTACCTTTCTATTGCTTCCCTATACAGACCTGTAATGAAAAACCAGCGTTCCAGATAAATAGATCTCTTTTATATTTATGCTGAAACCAACTTTGCTGTAGGATATTGCGGCGCTTGTGTGCAAAAGCCTCTTAAGTCATAGCTTCAGACACTTTACCTACTAACATTTACAAATACCTATAGGATAATAAATGAAGACATGGGCTTTTGAATATAATTATTATATATATATCAATGGGTATTGTGGACTTGCTATCCAGCGATAATGCGACATACTCATCTGCGCGGGCTACTACTAAGAAATGCTTATGGAAAAACCTACACAAACCATACCCCGGGAAACCCAAGTCCCTTTTCAGCAGTCTCGCCTGCGATCAACATGGTTGTCACAAAGCATAATCCTATAATTTTTTAATAGTTTCAAATTTCCCATGAAAGCCTAAATCGATAAGTCTGGATGTATCGCGTGCCACAAGGAACTTCCTCGAGGAATTAACAAGCTTGGGGCTGACGGGATCGCAAACAAGTCCCGGGGGGCGGTCGAGCGGCAGTGCCCGCCGACTTGCCGTGTCTAAGGAGAAGCGCCACGCGAATCAATTAGGTGATTTGAGGCATTTGAGGGTCGGCTGCGGCCTCGCGTGACGGAACCTCGCTCCAGTCAACACTGATCCTCATGCTCATGCCTACGATACCGCTTGCGTTTTTGAAAACAATTATCTGAAGTGGGTAATTGGGAACTTGAGTTAAACTGAATATAATAATGTACAATGGTGTCGATTCTGTTGTGCAAACTTAAACTTAAACTTTTTTTAGGCTACGAGTATATATAACACGGTAAAGCGCAAGGCATAAACTAGTTTGACATCTCTAACTTAGTTCATAGCTATAGCCGTCCTTTTCTCGCACTGCCTTTTAGTAAAAGATAGCAATAGCCTAAATTAAGTTTAGTTTGTGCACAACAGAATCGACACCATTATCAAGAAACCACCCACTTTAATTAGACTGAGTTTTGACGCCTTTAGAAAGGGTGGAAAAATAAACATCAGTGAAAGAGCAACTGTATTCTTAATTTTCATCAGTAGAACGCACAAAAAAAAGCAACCATGTATCATAACAGGTATCCACCCACATCTACCGATAACAACAAACTGACAGATACGAGTAGGTACTTATGAGCCACGACCTGAGGATAAAAAGATAGACAAAACAACAGTTTCTTGTTCCCTATGCTTTGTTGTACCTACTTTCAATCAATATTCATTTCGTTTGGGAAAATAATTCATTGTAATTTTAAAAAAACCTGCTGTTTATTCCTACAAAAGTGCCCTACACGGTCAAAATGTTTGGAGAAGCTGTTTTTTTAATTACCGATGAAAAATGTCGCTGTAGGCGGTTCGGAATGGAGTGGCTAAGGCAAACTAAATCTCAGATGGCGCCACCATAGTTGGTCTCAAACTGACTAATGAGGTTATCCTATTTTGAAATATAAAATGTTTGGGTACCAACTATGCTAGCGCCATTAGTTCCACAGTTAGCCTCTCCATTACCTAATGTACTGAAAATACGTGGTAATAGATAGGGTATATGCTATTTTTTTTATCACTCTAAACAAAGCGTATTAACATCAGAAATAGCAAAGTGAAATTATTTTTTTAATATCTAAATAAATACTAAGGTAAAGCATTTGGAACTACTGATTAGACAGAAAGATCCGATACAGCGAATGACGTCATTCGCTGCATTGACGTACAAAATACATTCTAAATTCCGTTTATCTAGAAAGAGATGGTTATAACTTTTGTGTTGTTTGGCCGATTTACCTATGTCTTGTTTTCGCTTTATCTCATTATTTTTATAGTACTTTAACATTCCGTATCGAAATAAAAATAAAAATAAATTTATGCATATTCCCTATTGTTTTGTGCGTCGATGTCCCTCCACCTGTATACCCCGTATATGTCGGCGTCATATTGTAAAACCCATCATATTGTCAAATGCATGTGATCAAACTATCTCTGCCCCCATAATCGGGATTGGGGCACCCCACTTTAGGTTATAGTGCGCGGAACTAGTTGGCCGCGCTATGTATGTGAGCGGTGGGACAGAGAGGCGGGGCGCGTGCTGTCATTACTAGTGCGGCGCCGTACTTTGCGACGGCAACACGCGTTGAAAGTTCCGGCTAATTTAGACAAAACGCACATGAGATTGCAATAGCAAGATGAGTCCGCCGATAAAAAGACAATCTAAGGAAATAAAATTTAAAGTGCATACGTTTTTAAAAAAACGGAAAGCCGATATCAATAGTTTAGAATATAAAACTGATGCGAATATACATAAATTAATTATGCAGAAGTAACAGGGATATCAGAACGAAGTGTAAGGAGAGTGATTGCTGAAAGTAAAACTTCCTTGCAAAATACAGGGGAAGCAAAATTGATTTCTCCGCGGAGACCAAAAGAAATAAAAAAGAAAATACAAGTTGATGATTTTGATTTAGGAGTGATAAGAAGAAAACTAAACCAGTTTTATACGGTAGAGAAAAAAAATCCAAGTCTACGAAAACTAAATGCTGTGTTAAAAGAGGACAATATTTTTTTTAGATTGCGGATTAACTTTTTTAAGAGAACTTTTGCACAAACTGGGATATTCATTTAAAAATGTAAATCGAAGAGATCCCTTTTAATAGAGTGACCAAACATTGTTGAATGGCGAGTGAAATATTTGAGGGCCATAAGAAAATTCAGAGAAGACAAACGAAATATATTCTTTTTGGACGAAACTTACGTTAAAGTCAAAGTCACAATGTCCAAAAATGTTGGCAATCTTCGTCGGAACCTGGAATTTAAACAGATATAGGCAAAGGAAGGCGTTTAATAATAGTTCACGCTGGTAGCCGGAACGGGTTTGTTGACGATGCTTTGCTAATTTTTATTATTAAATCAGATTCAAAAACGGGGGATTATCATGGAGACATGAACTCTACAAATTTTTACAACGGGGGTGTTCGAAAATTAATACCTAAACTTCCACCTAACTCGGTCATAATTGTGGATAATGCTGCCTATCATTGTGTGCAAGTTGAGAAGAAACCGACTATGTCCAGTTTGAAAATTAATATGCAGAACTGGTTGCAAAATCATAACGTGCCATTTTCTCCCACGATGGTCAAAGCCGAACTCTTGCGGTTGATTATTACGATCCAATCAGAAAAAATATACACGATTGATGAACTTCTGAAAGCTGCAGGTCATACTGTTCTAAGACTACCTCCATATCATCCAGACCTCAACCCGATCGATCTTGTGTGGGCAAATATTAAAAATTGCCTGGCCAGAGATCACATTAATGCTACATTGGACGAGAAAATTACAATACTAACAATTCTATTTTCCGAATTCTCTGCCGGACAATAGCAAAAATGCGATGACCACGTACAAAAAAACGAACAAAAATACAGGAATCATGATATAAGATTTGATACAATGATGGACGAAATCATTATAAACTTACAAGATGATTCTGAATCAAGTTCAGAGAGTTCAGAATCAAGTGATTCAGAGCAATTTCATATAAGTATATATTAATTAAATAATTTTATATATCATTACAATAGTCAGAATAGTTTCCTTTATACTTAATTTGTTTTTGGTTTATTTTACTATTAATTACAATATAATTAGATATGTACGTTATAAACTTCTAAAAATTCAATTGTTTTTTACAATTCAAATTCAAATAATTTTTCATTCTTTTCAATAATTGAATAATTATTGTTTACGATATCTCGAGATTGGTCATCACTGTCTAATCTCATGTGCGTTGCGAGCAGTAGGCAACCCGCCCCCTCACCCCTGTCGCACCTAAGGCGCGGCCAACTAGTTCCGCGCGCACTATAGTTAGACCCTCTCTCCCCCCCCTCCACAGCGGGCGAGGTGTGCTCCGTCGCATGGCATTTATTTATTTATTTATTTATTTAAACTTAATGTACAATAGTGGTACATAGGCGGACTTAATGCCACAAGGCATTCTCTACCAGTCAACCTTTGGGTTAAATAGGAAAACATAGTGATAGGGTACAAAGTAATGTCTAAAAAAAAAAAAAAATTTTTTACTAATTTGAGTTCAGATTTAGATTGATACTAATACACATATACAGACAAAATAAACTAATAGATATTTTAACAAATACCAAAAATTAAAAAGACAATATCAAGAAACCTAATAATAATTATTATGACGACTTCAAATTGAGAGCTATCTATTCTGACTTAAATAGTAGTTACGAACTTTTCTTTTGAAAGTGAATTTGTTTTCAGCTTTTTTAATGCCAAAAGGTAGCGCGTTCCAGAGCTTTATAGTAGAGATAGCGTAAGAATTTGACATGAAGCCTGTACGGTGTGAAGGAATTTGGAGGAGTAGATTCTTTGAAGCTCGGAGGTTACGACTATGAGAACTGCCCAACACTTTGAAATAAGTCTTTAGATAATCGGGAGCACATGGATCGTTCATAATCGTGAAGAGCATGCAGAGAGATCTGAGGGACCTCCTGAGTCGGATAGGCAGCCATCTAAGCTGAGAACGAAAGGAAGAAATGTGATCGTATTTACGAAGGCCAAAAACAAACCGAATACAATTGTTGAGAAGTCGATCCAATTTATTTAGAAGTTCTTGGGAAAGATCAGAACAACAAACATCAGCATAGTCTATAATGGGAAGCAGAAGTGACTGGACCAAAGTGAGTTTGGTGCTAGATGGGAGGAAATGCTTGAATCTATAGAGAGACCGCAGTGAGAACGAGACTATCTGGCTCACCTGAGCCACGTGTTTATTCCAACTTAAACTGCCGTCAATGTACAGACCCAAATCTTTTACGTGAGGTGAAAGAGAGACGACGGAGTTCTCATACATCAGTGGCATAAGTTGGCTAGTGTTCACATTTCTCAGATAGTACGAACTACCAATGAGGATGGCCTGACATTTCCCGACGTTAACAGAAACCCCAAATTTGCCAGACCACTCTTCGATAGTTCGTAGATCAGCATTGAGCGATGAAATGCAATTGTCAAGGTTGGCAATGTCTGACTGAGCGTATAGTTGCAAGTCATCAGCGTACAGATGGTAAGAACATTTGAGGCCAGCAGTAATGGAGTTTATAAATAAAGAAAATAAGAGAGGAGAGAGTATACCGCCTTGTGGAACACCAGTTGCCAGGTCGCACCAGTCAGAGCAATCCTGATCAGCACGAACCGCCTGCTGGCGACCACGAAGATATGACGAAAACCAATCACGTGACAATGAAGAGACCCCAATTTGAGACAGTAAGGCCAGAAGAATGTCGTGATCAACAGTGTTAAAAGCATTGGAAAAATCTATTAGGACCAGGACCGTTAATCTCGAATTCTCCAGGCCATCCCTTATGTCTTCAGTAACTTTAAGCAGAGCTGTGGCTGTGCTGTGGCCAGGCCGAAAACCGGATTGGAAACTAGACAACAGATTATACTTGAACACGTACGGGGATATTTGTTTCAGGGCAACTGCTTCTAGGATCTTGGAAAGGAAAGGGAGAATGGAGATCGGTCTGAAGTGATTAGCTAAACTAGGGTTGGGAATTTTAGGGAGAGGGATAATGTAAGCCTTACGCCACATTTCAGGAAACACACCAGTCAGCAGAGATGAATTGATGATGTGAGTAATAATTGGAATTAAGTTCTCAATCATAAAAGATAACATAGTTCTACTGACCCCATCACAGCCCACAGCCTTAGACTTAATTGACTTAAAAAAATTGAGGACCTCAACGTTAGTCACGGAGGAGAAAGAAAAAGAGTCAGGAGGAAACATTGGCTTGGAAGTAATATCAAGGATAGTTCTATTCTTAACGTCAACCGCAAGCGTAGCAGACGTTGAAAAATGTTTATTTAGATCGTTTAAAGGCAAATTAAGAGATGCAATACTAGAGGAGGACTTTGTTATACCAAGTGATTTGAGAAACTTCCAAATATCAGCCGGTGAAGAATTGAGGACATTTTCACAAATGTATCGGCGTTTAGATGCCCTTACCATCTGATTGCAGCGGTTTCTAGCCAACTTGTACAGGTTCCAGTTCTCCTCACTGCGGTCCCGCCTATATTTTCTAAATGCCCGGTCACGTCGTCTCATTGCCATCCGAACTCCAGGGGTAATCCAAGGAGCTGGGGGGCGCTTGACGCGAACAGCTCTCAGTGGCGCATGCGTGTCCATGAGCTGGAGCACATTTTTGTTAAAAATTTCCACTTTCTGATCCACTGATGATGACTGGGCAATATCGACCCACTCCAGAGCTTGTGCATCGGTATTGAGTTTTTCCTTGTCTAACCTTACGTAATTCCGGATAAAAACAATAGCAGGCCGCTGCTTAGGGGGTTTAATTTTGTAAGACATGTAAATCAGATCATGTCTGGATAAACCAGGCGCAGCGATCTGACCATGGTTGGCGACAAGATCTACAGAAGATGCAAGCATGAGATCGAGCCAGGAATCGCTTGAGTCAAAGTTATGATGTGTCGGATTAAGTTTAATGAGTGACAGACTCGACGACTCCAGGATCGCACTCAGCCTACGTGATCTAGGGTTATCCTTCAAAAGGTCAGTGTTAAAATCACCCATGACTATGAGATGTTTGTGCTCTGAGGAAATAGATTCGAAGAGAGACTCTAGAGTGGAGAAGTAATCTATAGCAGGTGGGCAGTAAACAACTCCTAGAAAGCCTTAACCCCTTTAACAACAATTTCAACAAATAAGAATTCCGGGTTGCCATTATAAAATGGGGATGATGAATATAAGATTTTATATGGGATATCACTACGCAGGTAAATGGCAACACCCCCAGCTCTTTTCCCTGTGCGATCGTTCCGAATTAAAATAAAGCCAGGTACACCGTATAAGTTAGACGAAAGTTCAGGTTTTAACCAACTTTCGGACACCAAAACAGCATGCAAAGAAACGTCAGAAAATAAATCCAATATCTCAGAATGGTGCTGAGGAATGCTCTGAGCATTAACATGACATACATTAAAACAATTGTTAAATCGCTGGCACTCACTACTCAGAAAACTATTCACGGACAGAGAATCGTCAAAAGTAGAAAAAGATGTGGAAGAACAAGAATAAAAAGAGTCGTCGTCAGACATAATTATTATAAAGTTAAATTAAATAAATATGACTTTAAAAATAATAAATAATAATATATTAGATTTTAAATGTGAAATAAAAATCACCTAAGAATTAATTGCAAAACCTGCCGGCAGAGTGTTCACAAAAAAAAAAAAAAAAAAAATTACGAGTTTTACAATATGCCGCCGACATATATACGGCACGACACAAATAAGACTAAGTAAAATAGAGTATGGAAAAAATGAGGGCGTTGTTAGCGACTTTCTGGTTGGTTTGATGTACCTACAAAATGCTTGGTTGACGGCTTCGTGAAGCGTCCGTTTACACCTTGAATAGTGTGACAATGCATGATATACAATTAACTGCAGACCCACAGTGTTGTAACACTAGTTAAAACCACTTCTGACAACAACAATTTTATTTAATCATTTTATAACTTGCTTCGACTCCATGACGAGCACTCGCTTCGCTCGCATATTAAATAACACTCTATAACTAGTGTTACAACACTATTACCTGGTGGCTGGTGGTAATGTTTAACTTTAAAAAACCCACCGTACCACCAGGGGTACGGCCAGGGGTACGGTGGGTCCGAACCATGATGAGATGAGAGATGAGAGAGACATGAGATGCATGAATGCTCTCGTTATTTTTTTTGTATATTACCGTATTTTTAAAGGTACCATGTTTTTATGCAATTAATATTATTTTATTCTATTCTATTCTACAAAATATATTTCATTCGGTAAGCAGTTGACTGAAAGTCGATCTTAGGCGGCATCTCAGAATATAAGGTACCTACAGTTTGCACTGACCTTTCAAAAATATTATTCAATAATGGTACGAGAACATTAGCCAAGTGTTCGATTGAAAGCATGGTTTTATGTACTTGTACCAGTAATGAAGGAACCACTCAACCGCAGTTAGGGGCCCTCACATCAAATAATTGAACCAAATTAATTTACCTTTATGAAGGGCAAATTGTTTAGGTGAATCCCCAATCAATTTACTAAATTGATCAATGTTTTATGACAGAGCGGCATCACGTAAGTAAAAATACGTGTCCATTATTTTCCTATACTCTCGTACGTCTAACTGACGGACTAAATAGATTTGCATTTTATTGATGGTGGAAACTAGCCTATTACGAGTATGATAAGATTTTATATAGTTTTTGTGCACCTGAATGCGGTGGTAGAGTGCAAAATTCTTAAGTAGGTATATGAGTGGCATCACACAAAAGATCTTTACAGTTCATATTTTTGGACTGCCTCGTTAGTTAGTAGTCACAAGCGCGACTGCTGAGCAAGAGGTCTTGGGTTCGATTCCCGGGTCGGGCCAAGTGTTATTGAGTTTTTCCATCAGGAATCTCTCAGTAGTGTTGCCCAAATGCAAGACCAAGACGAGACCTTAGCCAGTCTTAGTCTTGGTCTTGCGTCAATACACCTGGTCTTGGTTTTGGTATTGCGCTCTGTCTTGGTCTTGGTCTTGCAGCAAGAGTCTCGCAAGTCTTGCAAGACTCTACTACTTAGACTAGACTACTTTCGAATACCTATTAGCCTATTGCTATATAATAAATACGTTAGTTTAGATCTTAGAACAACGTAACAGAGTAGGTACATGTTGAGCTTAAATTGACATAGGCACAGTGAACCACCAAATTAATAAAATTAACTTGACAATAATTTAAAAAAAATACGCAATTTAGTACCTAAGCGTAATTACTAACTCTATGTAGGTACCTTTAATGATTTTCTGTACGTGTACTGGCTATCCTAAACTCTTCACAAACAGCTAGCTGTTATAATAATTACCTATCACATATATTTACTTTTCATCTTCATCTGGACTTGATACTTCTAACTAATAAAATTTGTCGTCAACTAGACTTTTAATTAAGTACCAGCACAAACATCTAAAACATGAATTAAAGTTTTGATACTTACATTAAAATGTACCTATCAGACATATCATGTTTTGGATATCTATTGTGGCTTGTGACGAACGAAAATTGTTTGTAGGAATTTTTAAGAACCTATTAAGTATTTATCTATCGCACTTTAAAAAAAAATCAGCTGATTTATGAAATAAAATAATTGATGTTCGAATTCGAGTCATTGTGAGAATGTACCTATCTTCTATAACTCATTCAATTTATACCTCCTGCTGCGACATCTTCAAGGTCATTTAATTTTATCCTCTTGTGCCAACCCTACCAAAATAGGTACTTAACAATTTTGTGTGCTTCTGTCCATACTCTGTGGCGGCGAATGCGGCGCTCAAACAGTGTCAAATGCTGTGATACACTTGTTGTAGTCTTTGATACACCGCGACGTCTTTGTCGGTAAATTATCAAATAAGAAGGTACGTAAGTAATACACCGACCGACCAACGGTTTATTCGCGGAACATCAAATTTTCCCAATCAACCATGAACCTTAATGCTTTAGCGATAAAGTTGACAATATGTTAAAGAAATTTGGCAGATTGTAGTAGCTTGATGTGCTGGCGTCTGTACCATAACATCGGCTGGCTTTAAAACTGCTACTAGTACTAGACCTACTCGACTCGCTGTTAGTTTTAAATTTTGCTGAATAGAAGAATAATATAAACTTTGAAACATAAGTACCTACATAATGTTAACCAACCTACTAACGTTAGATCTGCACATTAGATTTATACAAACATAATATAATACTATAGGTACAAGTATGAAAGGTATACCTACAAGGTATGAAATGAACGTTGCTAGAAAGTTATGCTAGGTACATTTTTATCACATGGGAACATATTTGTAAGTTACACGCTACCTACTTAATAAATAGTCGAAATATATAATAATCAATACAATACCTTTTAGTGTTATGACGATACGGTTTTGATACTGGGGAACATCTATCAAAATCGGGATTGAAACCAAATACCTACTATAACGCCCAAATCTCAGTTTGACTTAACTGCGAGACGCGAGAGTCTTGCAGGCTTAGTCTTGTTCTTGCTTAAGTCTTACAGGGTTCAGTCTTGGTCTTGGTCTTGCTACAATAAGTCGGTCTTGGTCTTGCAAAAATACAAGAACAAGACCAAGACCGATTTTGGGCAACACTATTTCTCAGTAGCAGCCACGGAGTCTAGATCCGTGCCCGGTTGATGGCAACAGGTTCGCCAAAATGTGTGTACTATTAGGTACACCTCTGCCTAGCCTCTGTGATTTCAGGCATGATGTTATGTTAAGTTATGTGTTATTTTTGGAAAGAAACGCTTTCGATTGATTTCCCATAAATTAAATTACCCGTGAGACCAGTGGTATTATCTTCTTGCCTCAATGAGACGCTATGTCATTAACCCTGCCAACAATACTGATACTCAGAATAGAATATACTGATACAACTGATATTCAGAATAGAATATAAAGTTCCTATATCTTTAGCAAGCCTCGAGCTTGGACTTTAAAAATCATGACTTTGAGAAGCATATTACGAAACAATGGCAACAATACACACGTTACGATAGAAGACCGACCCTAAAAAGATGGATAGGAAGTTACTTTATAAATAAGAACCACAGTCAGAAATATGTGTGTATATAGTTTTTATTATTTTCTACGATGGCTACAAATGTATAAAATATCAGTCATCTTAAGATTAGCATTATTATAAACAAAAATATCATAGACAACGTCTAGCCGCTCTTAAACCAGCTGATTATAGATACACATTATATTATTAATTATTTGTTTATAAGAAACTAAACAGTTAAAATTCGAGTTATAATCCTCTGCTGATGTAAATTACACCTAATTGCTAAATACCTTATTAATTAGGCATCTTAGAGCCTTAGCACACGGCTTATTTTAAACGCACACGACGCGCGTTTCAGGAACGCGCGTTATTGCGCCGTAGATGCCGATTTTATAGATTCAAGCGAGCGTAAAACGCGATACAAACGCGCGTGTGTTGCGCGTTCAAAACTCGCGCGTACAAAGGGTCAAAGCCAGCGTAAGCAGTGTTGTTTTAACCGACACCATTGTAAAACGAGGAGTCTCTGACCAAAATGCGGAAGCTACGAGCGACTACAGCGCATCTGTATCGCTGTATCTGCGCGTATTCGCGCAGTAGACGCGCGTTTCACGATCGCCCCGTGTGCTTAGGTTACAAGGTTGCGTTCAAATCTCGTTTGAAGCGCGTTTACGCGCGTAATCTGCGCGTCGTCTGCCCGTTTAAAATACGCCGTGTGCTTAGGCTTAGGCCCTTAATTGTGGCCTTGACTAATATTTATGCTTATTTTTTATATTGCACAATATACTAAAACTGAAGCCATTCTTAAACTAAATAATATATTCGATCTTGAGTAGATTACCAGGTCATGCAGATTGAAATGCTAAAAAATTATCAAATGGTTATTAATGCTAGAATACATAATTGACTTTTAAATAATTACAGTGCTAAAGCTATTTCATAGAAGACGCATTAGTCATTTAGTTTTTTTTTTAATATATTTTGTGAGTACGACTAGACTTATATCATTTTACATAAAATTAAAGCTTACATTAAAATGTATTAAGTTGTAATATTTGGAGCATTATTATCAGAGCTTTGAGAAATCTTAGAATAGATATAAGATCTATATTTTTTAAACTTTAGTAAAAATTGACCAGCATTCTGTTGGTTTTTCAGAGAGATTTTTCATTTTAAGCACCTTTTGATAATAATATGCATAAGTATGTAATGATATCTCGTCGAAAAGGGGTTACTGCCCCATAAAATGGCAAAATTGATTTAAGAAAATTCTAATACTAATACACATTGACGAGCTTTTTTCATATTCTTTCAATACCATTAGAAAATCTTAGTATGGAACTAAAAACAATAAAAACGAGGCACAATCCAATTGTTTCTCTCTTAAAATAATATGTTTTACATAAGTATACCTAAACAAATCACTATTAATGTATTAAAATTTTCAATATTTATAACATAAAATATATAAATGATTCAAACAAATAACTTTACTTAGAATCTAATGAGATACAAGCCAATACAATGTAGTTTATGTGTATACTTTTATAATAACAAAGATCTACAAACTGCTGAATATACAAATTAATTTCAGAAATGGCGAACTAGTGGTACACCAAGTAGAGGGCATAGCATTCACTACAGACACCAAAGAAATTTAATGAACACTTTCACAGTTTTTCAGCCAAACATGAATATTAAAAGAGGGCAGAATGTATAAATTCATGACTTCATGAAATCCAGGGAACCAAAGTATCAAATAAGAATAATAAAATTTACACTACAGATAACAGTGTGAAAAATTTGCATAGAAAATAGTTCGCCATTCCAGAAACAGTAATAACACAGATCCTTTAACGGCCATTTTCAATAACTTACTAACAGGTATAGGTAGGTTGCTATCTCTGTCTGTTTGACATTTAGGTTACAGACAAAGAAACAAAACGTCACAGAAAAGCTTTCTTTGATTTTTCTATGAATCAAGTGACAGGTAGGTGACGCGGATAGGATATTTCAAGCTAACTTTGTTTATAGAAACACCGATAGCTACGAGACGTAAGCATATTAACTGGCAGTTATACGTAAGTAAGTTATAGAAAACGGCCTTAAAACAATAGTAACTAATGCCCTTACAATACAACTATTAGTAAATGACGCCATCTGTTGGGATTGGGATGACCTACAAACGAATCGAATCCATTGAGTAGCATGGAGTTAAAACATCAGTTATGTGGTTCGGAGCATTCCAAACACGTCCACGTGGTATAATCTAGCAACTATCAGGGCAGGAATAATAAATATCATATTCATATTACATTAAGATATTCTGTAGTAGTTGGAAGCCAATTGATTGCTTGATAAGTATGTCCGTACCAAGATAGAATTATACAGGACGTACAGCGCCATCTCTTTATCCCACTAGGTAAATTGTGTTCTGACACTTCCATCCAGCGACACTAGACACGCCACTTAAATATTTCAAAATTTCAAATATTCTCAAGTGTAACCCAGCCCAAAATTATTAAAATAACCGCAATTTGGACTAAAAAATGTAGCAACATACATACTTACATTCCAGTGGTAGTCATAAACTAATGATGATGCAGAACCACTATAATCTCGTTAGACTGTGGTCAGACTGTCCACAGCTTCCATGAGGCTTGGCACGGAGTCCACCTTCATCCCACGCTTACGTAAGTCGTTCAGCTCTTCGACCAACTTCGCCTTATCTCTGCCGAGTGTCTCCCTGAAAATAAGTTTCAAGTTTAGTGACAAGACGTGTGCGCGATGACGTTTCCCATCGGTAAAACAATGGCGATCTTCCATACGAGATAGCTTCATTAGACACCTTTATCTTTTGCCAAAATTGAAGCTTCTCTATGGGGTCAGACTGTATGTTGTCTTCCAGTTAGTAAATTTAAGATTTTGTTACCTTTGTGATTGGCAAGTCTGTTAGAAGGTTTTTAGCAATAGGAAGGATAATAATGAATTAGTTCCTAGATTCTCTGTCATTTATGGTAGGTATTTATTATCCAGGTGAAATAGAACTTCACACATTAGATCAATCAAACCCAACCTAATGCAATTCACTTCTATACAAAGAACTCGTTTACGACACTTAATACGCCCAGTAAAGGGAACAATACATTAATAACGGCTTTATGAGAAATAAATTCATTATATTAATTGTAATATCTTAAACAGTTCAATGTATTCTATTGTAGTGTTATCAGTTCATTTGTTTGTTCGCAAGTAATCTTCCCATTGTTTTGTGTCATTGTTTACCTTGTCAGCTGACTTGCAGGAGGTCATAGATAGCTGTTATGTATCACGCACTTTAAATATATCGATAAATACGTCTTGTTTTAGGGATGTACCTTAGATGGTAGGTACTTCCTTCCCAAAAACAAGATGACTTAATACTATGGTATTAGTACTAGGTATGTCATTGTTTTTGGCGCACTGAACATTTGGCATCAACAATGTGATAAAGATTTGAAAGTGTAGTTTAGGGTGGAACCCAATGCACTTACTTCAATTGAACCATTTACAGGCACTTTTGAACAAAACAAAATAATCTAAAGATAAAAACAGGCAAGGAACTCCATGGAAAAGGCTTTAAAATCAAAACAGATAAGTAGATACTTCAAAAAACTAAATTATCAATAGAATACGTACCATATAGAAATGCATGTATGTAAGAGTGGTACATATATGAGCAGCAAATCGGAGTCGCTGACAGCTTCGTATCGTTTGAGCGCGAGTTGCGCCCAGCGCTCCACGGGCCCGGCCAGCGTGCCGTCGCTTGCGCCCGCGCACGCCACGATGCGGCACAGCGCACCCAGTACCACACGTGAGCGATCCGTGTACACCTGGAACAGGATAGCATATTCATTAAGTTCATTGGGTAAAAGGGAAGAGAGTTTAAAGAAGAGAGTACAATAGATTTACAATACATCTAATACATAGTAAAATACCTACCTACTTTTGTCACAAGCATTAAGGTTCCTAACAGGTATTATCAGCATAGATAGCTATAGGGTTCATAGATTAAAAAATAAATAAACATTTGTTTGTCTAAGAATGATTTAAGCATTATTAGCAATTGGTTTATTAGGATTTACTGTATGAGCACAAACAATGTAAAGTAATAAAACAACAGTTTCATAATAATATTCCAGTGACATTTACCGGCAAAATGTCAGATGGCAAGCAGTCTCTGAAGTAAATATTTGTGTTGACGTTTTTGGTACCTATCTCATTTATCTACTGTTCTAGGGTTATCTTACCGTTTATGCCATACCCTTAATGTTACAATTATTATTGCATTAGGCTAGCCCATCACAGCAGGTTATTATGATTGGCCTCTAAAATAAGCAAGCACTGAAAAATCCATTGTACCAATTATTTAATGGTTCACACACACTTGACATTCCATTGAAAAGTCACTTGTGTTTCTCAAACAGGGAAAATATTAACAATTTTGTTTCCCAATATTATGAGTCTCAAGGATCAGTATTATGATCTTGAAATAAAGTTGAATGTCAAATCCAACAAAAAAGTAATTAAAACACAGATTAATGTTTTAAATATTATGTTAAGGCGCCTCCCCGAGCAAATGACCTTGAACGAGCAGCTTTTTGGAGCCTACTCCTCTTTATCCAAAAGAAATACCAACAAATAAAAAATACATTAAATTACTACATATTCTTGACTCCAAAATTGTTGTTTCATTTTTTTTTTAAGTAGCTTAATGTTTAATAAATCCCCTCACAACGAAACCACAGAAGTGAGAAATAATAATTTATAAAATGCTACTCCTCGTAAAGTAACCATTATTTTGATTTGCTACTTACACTAATGGATAGACAATTTAATAATGAACAAAAATTGTCGTTTTATTTTTTCCAAAAGACGTAAATTTGATTTTATAAAGAATAAAAACCACTCATTTCGCACTATTCAGCCTGCAGTGACTGACGTAACAATCACTTTGTAGTGCAAGCTGATTAGAACTTTATTCTAACAGTATTTCAAACGAAGTTTGAACCACCACAAATAAAGTTGCTAATTTTGCTCGGGGAACCGCCTTAATTATTAAACACATTTAGCATGTTATGGGGTGCATACACGGTGTAGGGATATTGTTGCACAAACTGTTACCACATATTCAGCACATAATTCTGAACCCCCAACTGAGAATATTTTTATTGGTTTCCTACAAATGTGCAATACCTACACTGGTACACAGTCAGAATGTATGGAAGAGCAATATTTTTTATAAGTATCATCATCTGCCTATCCTTTTCCCAACTATGTTGGGGTCGGTTTTCAGTGTAACTGGATGCAGCTGAATGCCAGTATTTTACATGGAGCGACTGCCTATCTGATCTCCACACCCAGTTAGTACTGGGTAATATGTTACGATACCTCTTGATAAGACTGATTGTTAGACTGTTGTTCTTGGGCCACTGACCCTACCTGTACTGACTGTCAAAGATGTGCAAATGACAGCCGGGACCAATTGCTTAACATGCTTTCCGAGGCACAGAGGAAACTGAGTATGTAATGGGTGGTCAGCCATCCACAGACCAACCTAGGCAAGCACGGCTTAACCTAAAGATCGACCTGAGCAGCTGTAATATTTTAGCCATGAAAACCTCATTTTTTTTTTAGTAACTGACAAAAAACAAATCTTTGGAAGTCTAAAAACATGTGCTGAATCTGTGGTATCAGTTTCATCCTGTATCCTGTATTTAAAAATGTATGTTATTTTACTAACCTTGTTTAATAATTTAAAACTTGTCTCCAAAACTGAGAGTGCTTGATCAAATTTGCCCTCATTAATGAGTTGCTTTGCTTCATTTCTCTCAATGTCCTGGAAAAATGTGATAGCAGCCGGGGAGTCCCGCAGCCGTGAGTCACCCGCTATCAAGTCTAGTAGTGACTCAAATGCAGTGCATCGTGTGGAAATCAAGTTTGGATCAAAGTTACCCATGACTATCTGAAATGAGTTGAAATAAGAAATAAAGACCAGATTTTAAAATCACAATAAGTGTTTAAATACTGCCGCTGTAAGCAAAAGAGATGCATTTGAGGAAAAGAAGTATAAACTTTACAAGACAAAGAGTGCATGCAGTAAGGCAAATTATTAAAAAAAAACTTCTGATTACCCCTTTTGCTTTTACAGTGACAGATTAAATACCACTCTTGCAAGTCATGTGACTTGCAAGAGTGGTATTAAACTTCACAAAATTCTTGAAACTATTAGTAATTTACATAAATTACACAATGACTTCACAAATAAGCATCTACTTGGAGGACAAAGCTGCTAATTGAATTGATCTAACTTAGATCTTGCCTAACAATAAAAAAACTGTGCTTCAAGTGCAGTCAACAAAAATAACAAAACAAGTAGATCACACAATACGCCTACTAGATATTATTTAAAGAAATGACTCATATTAATAAAAAGGAACTAAAACTTAACACTTGTTTACCTTTCTAGGAAATGATATGCTGTTTAGCAGTGCCGGATTTTCCTTTCTTAATCCGTGGTACAGATCTAGGAAGTGGGTGTATCTTCTCTCAACATTTGCTGGGTCTGGATCAAACACCCTGGATTCTGTAGCTTGACTTGCTTGTACCATGTAAGCCACGAATTTCTTTTCATTCTCAAAACCTTCCACAGTTCTGGAAGACACTATTTGAAATTTTAGCATGTTTGGTTTTAATTTAAACTTTTTTTGTTTACTAACTCTTTGTTACTAGTTTCTGTTTGGGTGGTTTTATGAATTTAATTTATGACGAACCATGACAAGAACAACATTGACAATATTTGTCTGCAGCTGGCAGCAGTCAGTGTTGCCAGATGGAATCTGAAGAACTCAGTAGAAAAATTTAAGTTTTAGCAGTAGATCGATGGAAAAACCAGTAGAATAAAAAAGTCTTACCCACATGAGGTAAAATGGACTTGAGCTTGAATAGGGTAGTTGACAAAAAAAATCTAATTAGTCCGTCAGATAGATTTCCAAAAAATAATGGAAAGGTTTTTTTATTTATCACTTAAAAAAATCGCGTGACGTCACATTTGAGAACATTTTTTACTCAAATGTGACGTCACAAGCCCCCACTCATGATCTTTGACACGTTTTATCCTCGTCAATTTTTATTAATTATATAAAACAAAACACACGTATCCAATACTTTTCGTTAATCTAACTGACGGACTAAACAGAATCATATTTGTTAGTCAGTCATCATCCCTATTTTAAGTATGATATAATACATTATAAGTGAACATATAAATACACATATTCATGTAAATATTTACCTGTACTTACATAGCTTAATCTAAGTCAATGCTTCTCTTTTATTTGCCATGGCATAATATACTTTATTATTGTTATTATTTTTTGTTTTTACTATCGACACTTTTAACGTGCATATCTTGCTACGTCGTTCTCACTTAGTGTACCATCTATCTATCATCTATCATGGGGTTTAGGTTTCCGCACTTAGTCCTTGAAGTGGACCATTGTGCGTGCAACCGTATAGTGTACCATCAAAACATGAATGATGTAATTAAGGTTTCATAAAATTATTCTTATTTAAAAGAGTGTCCATGAAGTTTCTTGCCCGTTCTTCTCCATAGAGATCTAAGCTATGGAATGGGCAACTACAGTACTTTCAGTTTTTATGCCTTGGGCAGACTCAGTAAGTAGTACCACAGGTAATATATAATCACCATCAGTGATTCGAATTCGCAAATTCGCGAATTCACAAAACTTGTAGAACAAATGTCATGTTATTTAGACCTATAAGCCAGATGACACGACACGACGACGACAATAACTAGATGATACGATCTGATTTGAAAAAAGGCGGGTAGATTTCCAATCAAGGCAGTAGATCAGTAGATTTTTGTAAAATCAGGTAGATCTACTGCTAAATCAGTAGATCTGGCATCACTGGCAGTAGATGTCAAGTTCAATGTGACGTTTAAGGTTTGACAATGACAGTAATGCCATTTTTGACAGCTGTTGTCCGTCCTGCTTAAATATTCACAAAAAATCAAAGCGATTACGACATCGACAATCGATTTTCAAACAGGTCGCAAAATGTCGACACTTGTGTAGAAAATGTGGCAAATAAATTATCTTATTGAATATTTCTATAAGTTTTACTGTAGATTATCCTGAATGCCCGTCGAATAACTGTTGCTTAGATATTTATAAAACAATAACATTTCAATGATTTTACTAATAAATAGATCCGCAACGATTCTTGTTTATGGTATAGTAGGTACAAGCCGACTATGGCCACGGACTGTAAGATCTACGGAGTAATATTTGTTGAACAAAAAGACTACAATTGGTTGAACAGACAAGTGGTCTCCTGCTTCTGTTGATATGCGGCATGCCGACGAACCCAGGATGGCCAATTTGCTCAAATAATTTAAATCAAAGAGTAGTAGGTAAGTAGCTACTAATGGGTTACGTACATACCTACCTACGTATGTAACCACGAATAATGGGGAGGGAGTTTTACAGTGTTTTTTATGAATGAACTAGATGGCGCTGATCAATCTTGGGCATAATAAAATGGATCATTTTTATGTACACAAAGCCTAACCTAAGCTGGACTCGACGCACCAGGAGTTTAGACGTAACGCAAAAACACTCAGAAGAACAATAATAGAAACCATGCAAAAACTTGTGGTTTAATTCAGTGATGCAAAAGAACAGTAGGTAGACTTTTTAGGTTAAAAAAGTTTAACAGAAAAACGGTTCTTTACAGTTCTCACTTTATTTAGATACAACAATGATTAAGAAAGAAATTAATGAAAGGACAATGAATAGTGAAGTTTACTATAAAATGTGTTTGACATGTGTCTAGGAGAGTTTTTTGGCCTAAGACTGATCAGCGCCATCTATTGATATATACTGAAGCGTTGTAACAAACGTCACTGGAAAATTCCCCATTGTGTAAAAAAACAAAAAAAAACCGGCCAAGAGCGAGTCGGACTCCCGCACCGAGGGTCCCGTACAAACTTTTTAAACTTAACTTTGCTGTTCGATCACTAGAAACAACTATGGCACCAACTGCAAATAATAAATTAGTAATAGTAAAATCGCTTTTTTTGTTAATATTTACGGTTTTCAGATTTTTCCCTTTACATGTGCTGCTACCTTGCTTTTTGCCAAATTTCGTGATTCTAGGTCAACGGGAACTACCATGTAGGTTTTCGACCCAAAACCTATAGGGTACTTCCGGTTGACCTACAATTGTCAATTTTAGTTAAAAGCATAATAAGTAAAGAGAACATTCCGAAAAATAAAAAAGTTGAAAATGAAGGTAAATTTTGGTACTTACAAGTTTTCGCGAAAATCTAAATTTGCCCATATCTTTTTATAGTGTTGACTCAGGACCTTAATTTTTATACACCTCAGTATCTGGTGTAAATTACAACTTGCTAAGTTCACCCGTTCCTGAGAAAATCTGTGGTGACAGACGGACAGACGGACAAAAAAGTGATCTTATAAGGGTTCCTTTTTTTACCTTTTCCAGGTACGGAACCCTAAAAACAAATGAAAAATTTGTGGCGAGCGTGGCGATCGAACCCGGCCCGAACAATCCCGAACATTACCGACCTGTTGAAGCAGCATAACATCTACATATTCGCAACAAACACTGCAAGGCAGGTGGTCTCAGGGCACAGAGCGCTGGGTAACATTCTCGTGACTTCGAGTTCTATTCCAGCATAAGGATTTTCTTTTTGTGAATCGAGTAATTTTGATTTTATTTTCTTTTAATTCATGTTTGTTTTATAAATTGACTTTTTTTAATGCATAATATTACTTGTACAAAATAATAACGATGTTTTACATTTGCCAGGCGTCCCGTGACAGCTCACTTGTTTTCATTCTTAGGTTGGATTTGGAATATCATTGTGGCATTCCCACAAAAACATCTCAGCATTTAGATGTATCACAGTCGACTTGGCATCGCTACAAACTCCAGAGCTGAGCTATCCACAAATGCAAGACACAACGGCGGATTATACTCTTCGTACTTCTGTATAATCTATCGCACTATGTGGATGTTTTCTATGATGCTGTTAGTGCAATATCCACCTCAAACCCGATCTACTACTCTTTAAGGCCGAAGCCCAGGGTAGCCCGCGAAATTCAATTTTTCTTACGTTTTTTACAATTTGGTTCGGTTTCGGTCAGTGTCAGGCTGTTTGATGAATAAAATATGGTTCTCGACCGTAACAAATATTTGTATCTTATGAGAGTTATATTACCACGAGGGTTGGTCCGAGGAGGCACGGGAAAAGAGCAAATGGAAGGAATTGGAGGAGGCCTTTGCCCAGCAGTGGGACAGTACAAAAAAAACGAGAGTTATAATTATTACAATCACCAATACAACCATCTAAGTTCATTTCCATCCCCTTGAATTATTTTTTCATGAAAAAGTCATTCAATGGGTTTTGTTTGGCGCGGTATGAAATTGGTTTTACTAACATTTTTTTTACCACTTTGACATGCTGTTGACTTTAGATTTCCCTATGGTTGCGGCAGGTGACTCTCATTTGGAAGATCAGTACATTTAAACAACTACTAGAAATTATTTTCATTCGATATACAATACTTAGACACTACACCATACCTGGGAACCTTCTAGTTACAGAGATATTGGGGGTCAAAGTTATAACGTTTTTTTTCAAGTCTTTTTTTTTTAAACAATTTTTAAATGTAAGGCTTTTACTTTAAGCAATTCCACGATCCACGTACTATTCAATCCATCCATCAGCACAATATGTTGAGTGTGTTACGTTGAGTTCTACCACAAAACATATTTTTTTACCCCAAAAAAAAAAGTTGTTTCCCAGCAATAATTTTTGCGTAAAGTTACTTAGTTTAAATGTACAGAATGCTTGGTTGACGTTGATGAGTTTGTGTACACCCTGTATAATGCCGTATTGTTTTTCTCCCGGTTGTAATCATGTCTCTAGAAGAGAAACCTGCAGGTTTTTTAGATTTCTTCTTTATATTGTTCTACGATTGCACTCAAGCTCACAACGGCAGACATTATTATAATTGAGACTAAAAACCTCTAAAACAACTGTTAATAACAAAAATCTGAAAAATCCCCTTGCGAAACTTGTTTGTTTTTACCCAAACGTCAAAATCCGCCATTCTGTGACGTCACATCACACTGCCACAGTCTATTGCTCGCAAAATAGCGCGCTGCCTCGGAATGTGTTGTAACAGTCGCCTCTAACAATAAATTCAGTTGCCACACCAAAAAATCACTGCCAGTTTAAATTTAAACAAAGCTTACAACTCAAAAAAAGCTGCCAACCTATTATTTTTGCTACACATTTAATTTTTTTTTAAAACCGTGAATCAGATTATTTTGTCGCCGCGTTAAATACATGTCATAATTTATTATCTCTTCACAAACATGACATAAGTTTGTGAGAGACTGGTGTCTGCACTAGGAAAACCTGTATCGCAGATCGCCAGGAAATCTAAATTTTAAACATTAAGTTAGTTTGTAAGATTCAAGTTAATTTTCAATCCTCTTTTTCAAGAGAAAATGAATATTCACGCTATAATGTGATTATTAATGAAATAACGAAATGTGTTAAGTACCAAAAAAATATTCACCAAAACCATATTTCAATACTGTTTCTAGGTCGATGCAACACCGTTGCTACGCCGATGCTAAACCGGTGCTTCGTCGATGCAACACCGTAGCTACGTCCAAGCAACACCGTAGCTACGTCCAAGCAACACCGTAGCTACGCCGATTCTACACCCTTGCTACGCCGATGCTACACAGTTGCTACGTCGATGGAACACCGTAGCTACGCTGATGCTACCTTTATCCTACGCCGATGCAACAACGATGCTACACCATTGCTACGTCGTAGCTACGCAAGATGCTACGCCCATTCTACGCTGATGCTACACAGTTGCTACGCCGATGCTACACCGTTGCTACGTCGATAGAACACCGTAGCTACGCTGATGCTACACCGTTGCTACGTCGATGCAACACCGCAGCTACGCTGATGCTACTCCGATGCTACGCCGATGCTACACCGTTGCTACGTCGTAGCTACGCCGATGCTACGCCGATTCTACGCTGATCCTACACCGTTGCTACGTCGATGCAACACCGTAGCCACGCTGATGCTACCCTGATGTTAATACATCGTTGTTGTACAAAAGATACAAACGTATTTTCTAGCACTCAATTATTGATTCCAATTAATAAGAACCGAAATGTTTTCAGAAAAAATAATGTTTAACATAGTTTGTTTTATGATTACCAAATGCTTATTAATAAAGATAACTTAACTGTGGGTAGTTGTTTTTACCGTAAGTGTATGTTGCGTGGTGAGGTTCCTTATTATGAATAAAAAATGTTTAAACTATAAGCAACGTTGCGTCGAACTGTCCTATGTAGAACTAGATGTTTAAGTATGTAATTTTCCTTATGAAACGGGTAAGCAATCATACTTTCTTCACGAATAATCTCAATAATTATTTAATATAAAGTAATGCAATTGTTTAAACGCTTGGGCAGAGTTGCGATTTATTTTCTATTCAACAGCTGAATGTTCAATACTTTTGCAAAAATTGCGGTTTCCAGCCATTCACTCTCATTGGCTGGCTTGGCTGACAACTGTAAGAAATAGACTGTTCTCAATCACTGTATATAATTTATTTTCTGGTTCACAACTACTAGATAGTAACTCGAGACAACCTTCGACGTCTGTATCCGCAAAAGTAATGACCGTTGCAACGAATATTTTTTACCAACTGACATAACGGTGTTGCCACCTTAAAATGAACGAATGATCTATTAAATAATTAAGTATTTGATTATTGTCTATGATGTTATGGTATTAATGAATCGATAATTAGTTATGCTAACATTCGGCTAATCCTGACGTCAAACGCGGCCTCGCGTTTTACAATTTTTAAAATCACAGGAAGAAAATACATAATTACTTTTATAACAAACATTGCGTTATTTAATATCTATAACTGATGTATGACTCACTCTTATAACTAACATCGCTAGGCACTCTCACCAACAGCGACTCACTCTTATAACTAACATCGCATATAGGCACTCACCAATAGCGACTCACTCTTATAATTAACACTGCTTGGCACTCTCACCAATAGCGACTCACTCTTAGAAAATAATATCTCATAAATACATTCTCATAGTTATTCATCTCATAAGTTGATAATTCACTTTTACTCACTCATAAATCTTTTTATAATAGAAACATAATATTTGTCAATTTCATTTTACACATGAACTATACCCATCTATATAAATAGTAAATAACAAAATCAATTGACTTTACTTCATTCTCTCACAGTCACAATCACTATTATGCTCTCTCCAGTTAATTTTACATAAAACTCAATATTTCTTTACACATTATTCATTTTCTCTATTAAACAAATATCATAATATTATTTGAAAGCCTTTAGGATTACCATAAATCATTACATATTTTACAACCATGATTTCATCATCATCATCATACAATCCTTGCATTCACTAATATTAGAAAAGACAATCATAAATACTACCATACCAAATACATAATTTTATATCTACTCTGAATCACTCGATATCGCATCGTGGTTAAAAACAAGCCAAGGGTGTAATTTGTCGACAGCGAAAACCGATCTATAGGGTTTGCAACCTTTTTTCCTAGTAATAGGAGTGTCCCCTATTTCGTAACGATCATTACCAATAACTTTAGAAATCCTAAACGGCCCCACATATTTAGGTAATAATTTACGACTCTGTCCAGGTTCAGTGCGGATATCTTTTTCGACACGAACTAAATCGCCTATTTTATACTGAGTAGGTTTTTTATGTGAATTGTCAAAACGCTCTTTTTGTTCCTGTTGATTAATTTGAATTCGCGATTCTACATCCGATATAATTTCCTCACGATCTACCGGCCGTATGGGATTCTGAGACAAGCGTATTAATGAAACCGTCCGAAACACCTGTAGTCCGAATGCCAAACAGAATTTCTGAGGGGGTACGACCGGTTGACTTATTTATCGTGTTATTTAAGGACCACTGTATTTGCGGTAACCGCAAATCCCACTCGTTTTCTGGTCTATTATGGTTTGCGGTCGTTATAGCATCAACTATAGTCCGGTTGAATCTCTCCACTTGACCATTAGCCCTAGGAGAGGCTACCGCATTTAAAATATGTTTGATTCCCCTTTCATTTACAAAATCGGAGAATTCCTTGCTGGTAAAACTAGTACCTCTGTCGGATATCAACCTACGGGGTACTCCAAAAAGAGAGAAATATTCTGTAAATACCTGAATACTAGTACTACTTTTAACATTCTTGACTGGTTTTATAAATATGAATTTTGTGAAAGCGTCGATGATTACTAAGATGTGACAATTTTTCTTTTTACTGACTGGAAATGGCCCACAGTGATCAGTATGCAGGGGATCAAATGGTTTATTAATTTTTGGTACAGGATGTAACTCCCCTTCTTTGGCACCAGCGGGTATTTTATTGTGAGCACAGCTGAGGCAGGAACTGCAATATTTTTTAATAAATCTTCGCATCTTTTTAAACCAATAAACTTGATTAACCCTACTATAAGTTTTATCAAAACTGAAGTGACCGACATCGTCGTGATTCATACGAACTATTTGCCACCTAACAGATTTTGGAACTACCCACTTCAAATTAACATCATTATTTTTGTCACTTGTTATTCTGTATAAACGACCATTTTTTATTGTATAGTTCTTATGAATATCTACAATGTCTTTCGTATTTGTGTCACTTGGAATATTAATTATTCGTTGTATTTCTGAATCCTGTTCCTGCACTGTACGCAACCAGGCATCATCATCTATTGCCATAATATCAACAACTCTAATCTCATCCTGGCATTCAGAAATACCAGGATTGCGGGACAGTGCATCAACGTGACTCATTTTAACACCATCACGATGCTCTACAATAAAATCATATTCCTGCATCAATATGTACCACCGCTACTCTAGGTATGAGATCTTTTTTTATCATTGTACTCCTTATAGCGGCACAGTCAGTAACAACTTTAAATGTTTTGCCTAAGACATAAACCCTAAATCTGTTTAAAGCACAAACCACTGCTAAAGTCTCCAATTCGTATGAGTGAAGTTTGCTTTCGTCGGAAGTTGTTTGACGACTGTAATACACTATAGGATGGAACATATCATGGTTAACACGTTGCATTAAAATTGCTCCAATGCCAACTTTACTAGCGTCAGCATGAATTTCTAGCTCAGCCTGGGGATCGTATAATGCTAAAACAAGTCTTGTAGTTAATTTTGATTTTAATTCATTGAATGCCGTTAACCGAGGTTCATCAAAAGTCCAAGGAGTATTTTTCTTTGTAAGAATTGTCAAAGGTTTTGCTATTATTGAATAATTTTGTATAAATCTTGAGAAAAGTAGCTTGTGAGCCCAACAAACTGTCTAACCTCATGAACATTTTTGGGGATGGCAAAATCCATTACAGCTTTAATTTTTGCGACACCAGGACGGATTCCATCAGAACTAATCTCGTAGCCCAGATAATTTAGACGAGTTTGAAAGAAATCACATTTTTCCAAATTAAGTGTTAGATGAGAAGATCTTAACAATTGAAAAACCCTCTCCAGCTTATCTAAACCCTCTTCAATTGACTGTGATGTCACTAATAAGTCATCCATGTACGCCAGTGCTAAATTTTGTTTACCCCTAAGCATAGAATTAATCGTACGTTGGAAAACACTAGGTGCATTTGAAAGCCCAAATGGCATTCTCTCAAACTCATACAATCCATCAGGTGTCACAAATGCTGTAAATCGCTTACTATTTTCATCCATTGGTACCTGATAGTACCCTGAAAATAGTTCTAGACTTATGAAGTACCTACTACCTCCTAATCATCTAATTGATCCTCAATACGAGGTAACGGATATTTATCTTTTAGTGTCTTTCGATTAAGAGATCTATAATCAATACATAGCCGTTTATCACCATTCTTCTTATTTACTAGTATCACGGGACTTGAATAATCCGAAGTACTCTCACGAATGATACCATTAGTCAACAACTCTTCTATAATTTTATTTAAATGCTCACGTTCACTTTGTGATATTTTATATGGATTATACACCACCGGTCTGTTATCCGTTAATGTAATGTCCATTTTTGTTATGTTAGTTTTACCCAATTCTGCCAAATTAATTGCAAAACAGTCCCTATACTTTTGTAATAGTTCAAACAATTTTTGTTTTGTTTCTCTGTCATATCTGTGCTAATTTTTACGTGTGATAATGGTAATGGTTCATAGGTTGTAGTTTCCGTCATTATGCCTATATATTCACTACTCGCTTCCCGATATATTTGGCCCCGTACTAATAACATACCTTTCGGAATCTTTAGATCATTGTGTGATAAGTTTGTTAATAGTAAATATCCCCTACCCACTTGAAATTTAAAAAGACCAGAACATATAACATATTCATTATTATGTAAAATTCGAAGACCACACTGCACAAACAAGCCACCTGTGTAATTACCATCAGCAATAACATCGATTGGCATTGTGGTCTTAGGTTTTACGATTTCATCTTTGTTAGCGAAAACTTTAACCTTTAAATTATTTTCATGACAAAAATCTGGTATTTGCATAAAAACCAGCTCATCGGCTGTTTTCAATAGTATAACATTTGGTTTTTTCGTAAAAGACTGCCCTACTAAAATTGGTGTCCTCAAGTAATGATCTTCTACGATTAGAATTTCAGTTTCAGCTTTTACGGAACCAATCTCTAACATAACCATTGATTTTCCTATTGGCCTGACTAAAGAATTACCAAACACCTGTAACATTGGTAAATTTAGCTAATATGAGCTTTGCCTTCGATTCTCGTATAAGAGTACATTTACTGTCTAGGTCAATGTATGCCTGCAAACTAATGTCATTTACTTTAACAGTTTTATAATATTTTTTATTATTGGACTCACTATTATTAATACACATGACAGTCTTTGTTCTGTGACATTATTGCTTTTACTAGTTTCATCACTATTAATGGCGTTATTTTTACGACAGTCCTTTGTTTCATGTCCTAATTTAAAGCAAAAGTTACACTTTTTGATAGGTTTATTACATTTTAAACTTATGTGACCTATTTCATTACAGTTAAAGCACCGGACTGTGTCTGAAATATTATTTTTTGTTTGTTCGTTTGTCATCTTATTAGGCTGTCTAAGCGACGCTGTGTTCCGGTTTCGGAAGTTAGAATTTGGTGCATTATTTTCATGTTGAGACACAGTACGCAAATAGTTTAGGATCTGTTCCGGTTCCTTGAACATACAAGTACCTGCCCCCATTCGTACAAATTTATCATCAATGCCGTGTATAAGACAACCGACTGCTTTAGTTCCCGTTATCTCACATTTATTTATTAATGCCATTTTATCATAATAATAATGTTCTAACGACTGGCCAAATCTACAACGAAGTTTTAACATTGTAGTTAACAAATCTCCGTAATTTTCGTTGGAAGGAAAAGCTAATTTTAATTTTTGGGTCCACTCATTCCAACTATACAAAACTGAGGGTAGACCCTGGTACCACTTTTTCACTAAACCAGTCAATTTAGGAAGTGCATAATGACATATCTGACGATCATTCCAGGAATAAATCTGCGCACATTCACTAACCTTGATTATCCAGTTTTCTATTGTCTGACTATTATCACTTGGGTCGAATTCGGGTACAACACTAAAAGAAACAGGAAAATTGTTTTGACCCCAGAAATTAGGAACAGGGGGGTGGTCGTAAAATGACTAATAGGTTCATTGACCGTGGGGATGTGCACTGTAGAACTACTACTATTAGCTGGAACAGGTTCGGATTGATTATTTAACGCACTAGAAATGTTCGATACGATTGAATGATTCGGAATTGGCAATGGAGGAGTTTTAGTTAATTCACGGTTGACGCTTCTCAGAGAAGACCCTTGTTGTTGACGTTTAGAACGCGCTTGTCTCTTACTATGTCTTTTATAACTATGGCTATGTTTACGAATATGACGTCTTTTTTTATGTCGCGATCTACGATGATGGTCGCCACTGTCGCTAGAGGTTGTATTTACAAACGTACTGTCTTCACTAGTATCACGTCGCCTCCGTTTCGAATTGCCCATTATCGATACACACCGGTTTTGAGTGATTCAAAGAAAATATAATATAGCACAATTTAGATTAACCATAGAAAAATATAGAAAAGATAATAATTATTCAAAATCAAACAATGAGGGTATTAGATTACTACTCTACTACTTATGATTATTACTATTAGGTACTAACGATATCAGCTAATACATTATAACACTTACACCGTCACTAATTAATATGTAATAAAAAAAATGTCAATCACAAAATCGTCTTCACTTTGATATTAATTTTGTTTTGTTTGCACACACTTCCACCATAAATCTTGATATAATAACGCAATTACGTATATTCCGATGATAAACAAACACTCTTTTCACTATACACACGAATCGGTTCGTATTGGATAAACGCAGGCTTTTCCAATACGTTTTGTATCGCCATAACAGTTATAACCAGACAAATAATCATGTGGCAGCAAAATAAGACATTAATTTCTGACCTTTCATATTCCTTGAGTCCAGGAAACCGCACAATCAGGCACGTGGATAAATTATTAGCACACTTCTGAATTGTAAGAAATAGACTGTTCTCAATCACTGGATATAATTTATTTTCTGGTTCACAACTACTAGATAGTAACTCGAGACAACCTTCGACGTCTGTATCCGCAAAAGTAATGACCGTTGCAACGAATATTTTTTACCAACTGACATAACGGTGTTGCCACCTTAAAATGAACGAATGATCTATTAAATAATTAAGTATTTGATTATTGTCTATGATGTTATGGTATTAATGAATCGATAATTAGTTATGCTAACACAACTTTGGCTCCAAATTGTCGTATGCTTGGCTTGGCATGGCATGGGCTGTACCGTGTACTCATGGCGTGGCATGGCGTGGCGTTACCACAGAGCATCATAAATAATACTGGAGCGTTACACTTATTTGAATCAATAATGGAAGGATGGCACCTGACATACGAAAGAAAATCTCTGTATCTCTTTAGTTAAAGTGATAGACACATTTGTAATACTAGAACATAACATAACATTACGCCTGTAATGCCTTCAGGCATTACAGGCGTAGTGTTATGTTATGGATTAGGCAGAGGTGTAGGTCTAGGTACGTAATAGTACACCCACATTTCGCCAGTACTGTTCTAAGTCCCATGTAATAGGGGATGAGCTTATTGCCATCAACCGGGCACATATCCAAACTCTGTAGATACTACTCAGAAAATCCTGATGGAAAAATCCAATTTGCCCGACTCGGGATTCGAACCCAGGACTGCATGCTCGCAGTAGTACTTGCGACAACTATACCTACTTAATAACTGGAATAGAGGTTTATTTATTTATTTATTTAACAACATACATCTACCATTACAGCTAACCAATGGTTAAAGGTAAATGGTCCTCTATTCCAGTTGTCGTTCAACCAGGTTTCAGACTTGCTAAAGTAGACTCATCTTTCACAATGTGAAATGAATGAAACGAAATAGAAAACATGCAATTAAAAAAAATGATTATTTCTCTTCCACAAATAAAGAACATAATCATAATCATAATCATAATCATTTATTTGCAATAAGAATAGTACATTATGGTCTTATTATTTTGAAGTTCCTAATACATAAATAGATGACATGCAACATTTTACAACAAAACATTTATTACAGTTACCTTAATAAGAATAGATTAATCATTAACATTATTTATAAATTCATTAACAGAATAAAATCGTTTCTCTAGTAGCCATAATTTAAACTTTAAAAAAAAAAAAATATTAGTTAGCTCTTTGAAGTCCTTTGGTATTTTATTATAAATTAGCCCACACATATTAAAAGAGTTATTTTTATATAGAGAAGTCCTTGGCACTCTAGGCAGAACTATTTTATCTGGATCTCTTACTTTTCGAGGGAAACGGTCTTCAGCCCTTTTAAACAAGTCTAAGTGCTGTCGAACAAATTTAGCGCATTCTAAAATGTACATACTGGGTAATGTACTCGTAAGAAGCTTTAATTTTTGGAATAGTGGTTTACAGGATTCCCATGGTGGAATGCCACAAATGGCTCGGATGCATTTTTTTTGTACCCTGAAAGCTTTATTCACATCTGTTGAGTTACCCCATAGTATGAGGCCATATTGTAAAGTCGATGCAACACAGCCGTGATACGCAGTCAACATAGTACTTAGCGACGAGGTCTTTCGCAGTGTGTAGAGAACGTAAACGAATTTGTTTAATTTGTTGCAAACTTTTTCTACGTGCGGTTTCCAGGCGAAGTGGCCATCCAGTGCTACTCCCAGAAAACTGGTTTCCTCTGTCTCTAATAGAGGTTGTCCGTTATAAATAATATCCAGTTTATCCCGCTTGCGACCATATGTCCTGAATTGAAAGATTTTTTTTTATTAATATTTACATGCAAATTATTATAGTTTAGCCAAGAAATTATTGATTCAATTGTATTATTAATGTCAATTCTGTGATTATTTATGTCAGCTTTAATTGGTGATGACAATATGATAGAAATGTCATCTGCAAATAATGTGCATGGATTGGGTGTGTGTTCAGGGAGATCATTAATATAGCTGCTCATTCAGTCGAGTACTCGGGCTGGTCTCGAGAATTTAGCTGATACTTGCCTACGATTAATATCTCAGTGGGGCGATCGAAACCGTCTGACCTTTGCACCGCAAAAAACTTATCAACTAATTTTAAAAGGTAATCTTAAATCGTGGCCTAGTATTAAATTTAATAACGTTCCCGTGAAAAGAAAGCAATCCGTGTGCTACCTTGGTTTGGTCTTAGAGAGAAATTTTTCATTCATAGATCATATAAAAACTGTCGGTGAAAAAGCTAAAAAGAACTTTTATGCCTTAACGAGAATATCAAAATCTACGTGGGGTCTGTCATTTATAACTTTAAAGACCATTTATGGGGCTACTTACTTGGGGTGTATGTGCTACGGGGCACCTGTCTGGGCCGATAGGGCCACCATAGGAGCGGCACGACGTAAATTGCTTCAAAGCCAGCGTTTGGCTTTGATATTCTTATGCAAAGCGTATAGGACGGTTAGTACTGAAGCCTTACCGGTACTTGCAGGTGTACTTCCAGTTGATCTTGAAGTGCAGCGACGGGCTGCAATGTACTATAACGCACGTGAGACCGCGGACGCAGACTTTTTAACCCTACGTGACCGTGTTAAGATTGCTAGATTATTCAAACCACAGACCGACGTCTGGGAGGAACTTTTGTCTGAATGGCAAGGTAGGTGGGATAATTCCATCAAGGGCCGACACCTCCACCAGTTCTTTCCATCCGTTCGTGAGCGGCTGGCCAGGACATGGTTGGATGTTGATCACTGTGTTGCCCAATTTCTCACCGGTCATGGTAACTTTAAGAGTAAATTATTTTCCTTCAAGCTTGTTGACTCGCCTTTTTGTCAATGTTCCACATCTGACTGCGAATATGAACAATCAGCACATCACATTTTATGGGAGTGCAGTCTTTGGCAGAATGAACGCAACATTATGTTGGATAGTGTACAGGTTACATCCGGAGTTATTTACTATACAGACCTTGTGGAAACTAGAACAAATTTCCGTGCGTTCAAGCGTTTTTGCCATACCTATTATTGGAATCAAATATAACAGCTCACAACTTAGGACCCATTAATGTTAATATTTATCCGTGGTGCTAGGCAACTGGGCCTATCCCAGTTGTAAACGTCCCTTTGTGCCTATTGGCCTTGTTTCGTTCTGTCTCCTGCTGAAATGGAGGGAAGTGGAAATTACGGTTTTTTCCTACTCCTCCACTATACTTTTCTGATTAATTTCGTTGCGGGATCCAAGACAGTTAAATTCATTCTCTGGGACTTCGTCGAGCTTCATTGTCTCGGCGCTTTTCTGGTGGTCGCCACTGTTGATTCTGGCTTTCAGGAGTTACAGTGGTTTGGGAACAGTGTGGCGGGCTTGTCCCAAAAAAAAAAAAAAAAAAAAATGTCCTGAATTGAAAGTTTTTTTTTTTATTAATATTTACATGCAAATTATTATAGTTTAGCCAAGAAATTATTGATTCAATTGTATTATTAATGTCAATTCTGTGATTATTTATGTCAGCTTTAATTGGTGATGACAATATGATAGAAATGTCATCTGCAAATAATGTGCATGGATTGGGTGTGTGTTCAGGGAGATCATTAATATATAACAAGAATAAAGGGGGACCCAAAACGCTTCCTTGTGGTACACCTGAGTTTTTGCATTTTGAAAGGGATCTTATTCCCTGTAGTTCTAACATACAGTACTTATGTTGTTACATATATTACAAGAAAAAGTATTTTATTAAACTTAGCCATGACCAGTTTTTTAGAACACCAGGTCCCAAGATACATATTAGGAGATCTAACAAAAGTAGTGCCAAAGATTGCAATATGTTACAATGGTGTCGACTCTGTTGTGCACAAACTAAAGTTGATTTAGGCTATTGCTATCTTTTTCTCTCTAATAAAATGATAAAGAGACGGACGTAATTTAGAGCTGTCAAATGTAGTTGGAACTAATATTTCCATACAAATGAAGGGTGCACGTAAAAACATGTCGACTAAAAACCCAGTTAAGCGCAAGGCATAAACTAGTTTGACATCTCTAACTTAGTTCATAGCTATAGCCGTCCTTTTCTCGCATTGCCTTTTAGCAAAAGATAGCAGTAGCCTAAATTGGGTTTTGTTTGTGCACAACACAATGGACACCAATACGCATCACAGTTTTTAAACCAGATAGGCAAACTTATATTAATAGTTCTACTTATTTAAGATATTTATGAGTAAACAAGTGTGTTTTTGTGTGGCAGTGTATGAGTGCTGTTTTATGAGATTGTGTTCATGAATGAGTAATATAATATGTGGTGTATAGTGATTGCATGGCAGTGTATGAGTATAGCAGTGATAGCCTAGTGGTGTGACTGTCGGATTGCCAAGACATAGGTCTCAAGTTCGAACCCTAGACACGCACCTTTGATTTTTCGGATTCATGTGCGTATTATATAATTATCACTTGCTTTGGTGAAGAACAACATCGTCCGGAAACCAGCATGCCTGAGAGAAATTTTTCGACGGCATGTAAAGCCAAGTCGCCCATTGGCGGCATAAATAAACTCTGACACCAGGTTAGGCACTAACCACACGATAAAGAAGAAGTGTATGAGTGCTGTTGTATGAGCGTGTGTTCAGGTGTTACTAATACTACAAAACCTGATAATATTATTTTTTTTATTTCCAGGAGGTCTTCATTTCCCTTATAGTCCAATTCCAACAGCCATGAAGTTACCTTTCACTTAAATTATATTGAATTATAATTAAATGTATTTTTTTTTTTATTAATTTGATAATCTAGGTATAAAGTTTTAAAATTTTTGTGCAAATCTAGGTGTGCGTTACCCCAGCCAGATATTGTCGATATTCGTCATCTAAGTGCAATAGATAATTAGAAATACAGCTTCTGTAATTGGTAAGCAGATTTTTAAATTTGGTAAGCTGAAAGATTTTTAATTATTTGATAAAAACACTTCCGGCTAGAGTAACGTTACCCCAGCCAGATCTTTTGTTTTATAATGGATATTTTGAAATAAATGGTACAACTTAATTTGTATTTGCTATGGTTGCGAAGATATTTAAAATCCTGCTGAAGTAACGTTTGCACGATTGCTGTATCTCGGAATTGACTATTCGGATGATTGTAATATTTGTACATGAGATCTGGGGGCCTAGTCTGCTATTACAATATTTCATAATTGTTGAACGATGCCATTGTAATTTTGTTAATTTTCGTAATGTGCTAACTTTAGCTTCAGCTTCAGCTTAGCTTCAGCTTAGCTGTCAAAGTCAAATGTGACATTACTGCGTACTGACGTTTTATCTGTTTTTATTTCTAGCGGCCGGTGTTTTGATTTATTTTCATTTGTGTTTTTTAAATTATCTTTAATAAAGAAGCTTATATTTATTGCAATTCAAAATGGTGCTAATTGAGTAAATTTCGGCCGGAACTGTCAAATTTTTTTCAGATTACCTCGTAAGTCAGTCATACATTTGTCATTGTGTACGAGTTTACCATTCTATGCTATTTCTTTCAATGGAATGTCAGTGGTTGATCATTGGAAAGCCATAATGACGCCATTATATAGTAGATTACCAAACTTGTCAAAATCAACAATTATGAAATTAATGATAGATCATTGTGACACTATTGTAATAGCAGATTAGGCCCCCTGGCTAATTAGTTATAATTTGTTACGCAATAAACGAATCCACTATAATGCACCGTTTTGAAGTTATTTTAGTCAATATAAAATATGCTTTAATAGGTCCTAGCACTTCCAATAAGCGGTCCAAAGACTAAACTTAAACGTTATTATATAGGTAATTATTGTTTATAAATGGTACTGAAGTTTCATTAGTATCCTTTAAGTAATTAAAAAGTTATGATGATGTTCCGGCCACGGCGCGCAGCTGAGTTATTTGACAACCAATTAACCAAGTTTACTGTAGTAGTGGTAACTGAATCTTATATCAATAATTAGAAATACAGTACAATTATATACATGTGAAATTTCAGACTTGTACACTAATGAGTTAACGAGATAATCGAAAAAAATTATGTATGCGTGGTAACCCGACCAAATCTAGAATGTTATCAAAAAGCGGCCGCGCAATACATTAGCAATACAAATTCAAATTAAGTTGTACCATATATTTCAAATTGATTTCTAATTATTTAGATAAGATTTATTTCAAAATATCCATTAGAAAACAAAAGATCTGGCTGGGGTAACGTTACTCCAGCCGGAAGTGTTTTTATCAAATAATTAAAAAACTATCAGCTTGCCAAATTTAAAAACAGCTTCTGTAATTACAGAAGCTGTATTTCTAATTATCTATTGCACTTAGATATCAATTTTCGACAACATCTGGCTGGGGTAACGCACTACAAATCTAGTTTTGGTTTTTGAGGCTTTGCAAACGTCTTATTTATTTATTTATTTAACACTTCAAGCACAAAGTACAGAGGCGGACTTAATGCCATAGGCATTTTCTACCAGTCAACCTAAACCTCATAATGCCTTCTTGTGTTAGCAATCTCTTGGTTAAACGCCGATAATTATATCTCCATGCTGTCGAAGGATGCTCAGAAGTACAGTTGTCTAACTGTTGGTACACCAGTTTCCTGATATAATTTCCGGGTACAAAAGAGTAGCATTAAACACACATAATCATGCACAATCGCAGGACTTTCCCACTGATTTTAGGACGGAAAAGGATGTTTGGGACAGGGAAACCGATTTAACATTACCTACATTAACTTCCTTGGTAAACCGCATGCCTCTTCTTTTCGCTATTATTGTGATTGTCTGTGTTTGAGAATTTGTGAATTTAGATATTCGTTATTCGCTCGCGATTATGGCAAGTAAGTACTTAGATACGTAACAGAATGTTTTTTTTATTCCAACTCCGATATCTGGTAAGATAGAGCCATGCAACCTTTGTTTTTTTTTTTCGGATGGGCAATTATCAAATGACTCCTCCAGCTCTGAGAGGAGCAGGAGGGAAATGTCGGACTTTTACTGACTAAAACCCATCCATGTTCCTTCATCGCCCTTTGTGTTCCGGGGCCACGGTATCTCTTTCGAACAGTCCCGCAACCCCCGCAGGCATCGGCCCTTGCGGACCCCTTCCTATTTGCTGACTCTCTTTGAGGCGCGCGTGGAACACGAACGCGCTGTCGACACGGCCTGTAGTCATGAGACGGATGGACGGCGAGCTAGCCCATAGCCCACCGTCCACAGGCCCGCGCCTATGGTGGCCGGGGGCTACGTGGTGGCCCCCGACGCCCGGGCGTCTTCCGTGGCGGCCGGGACGTGAATTTCTCTCCCTCTCACGTTCCGCCACCTCCTTCTAGTGTACTTTCTTAATAGTATTATGAACACTTGTGTAGCAAACATTAAAACAACAGCCGTAATTGTTGTAAACAGTGTATAATAATTATTATAACAGATTTATACAACATCATCAGCATAATTTAAGCAATATGTTAATAAACAAGACAAGAAAACTAAGCAAAACAAATTAACGATCGACGTCTCCAAAAACTACGTCGATTGACGCAATAAGCATGGTAATATCAGCAAGCATCAACTGCGGACCCATGACAGAAACTCCAAGTATATGGTTAAATGAACATGGACGTATGTGCACGCGATACGGAATAGACGAACCGTCAGACACCATGTAGACACCCAGTTCGCCTTTTGGTGCTTCCGTCGCTGTATATGTAAATCCAGGTGGCACAGGATAACCCTCACTGCATAACTTAAAATGATGTATTAAGGATTCCATTGAAGTTTTCATTTCCTTCCTTGAAGGCATACAAACTTTGGAATCGTCTGTTTTATATTCTCCTTCAGGCATCGTGTCAAGAACTTGATTAATAATTCGTAGCGTTTGGCGCATTTCTTCATAACGCAACAGGTATCGGTCGTACATATCACCGAATGTCCCAACAACGCCATCAAAATCGTATAAGTCATACCCATCATATGGTGCGTTAATCCTTATATCCCATTTGATTCCCGAGGTGCGTAGCATTGGCCCTGTGAAACCGAGAGACATAGCATCGTGCGCACTAACAATACCCATACCTGCAGTCCTAGCATAGAACAGACGGTTTCCGGTTGCAAGATCATCAGTTTCATCAAAACGAACTTCCATCTTACTACATAATTCATAAATGTCATCAAGGTAACCAATGGGAATATCCTGGGCAACCCCGCCGGGGCGTAGATAGCAACAGTGTATTCTAGCACCACAAAGCCTCTCGAACATTTCATAAAGTTTTTCTCGTTCCTCACACATCCAAAAGAACGGTGTAATGCCACCAGCATCAAGTATTGTACCTGAGATATTTAGCAAATGATTTGATAGACGACATAATTCGGCGCATAGGATTCGAATTGCCTTACCCCTCGGTGGTACTTCTATGTTGAGAAGTTTCTCAACAGCAATACAGAAAGTTTGCTCGTTTGCCAACGTAGAAACGTAATCGAGACGGTCCATGAAAGGTACACTTTGATTATAATGCTTGTGTTCCATCAGTTTCTCTGTGGCTCTGTGCAGGAAACCTATGTGAGGGTCGGCTCTGACTACTGTCTCACCGTCCAATTCCAGAATTAAACGTAGGACACCGTGAGCAGCAGGATGTTGAGGCCCGAAATTAACCCACATATTTTGTAGCCTGCGTTCGACCGGGAATAGTTTTGAATGATGTATTATCCTGTAATACTTGTTAGTCTCTGGCGTGGGGTACATCACTGAGCCAGCGAACTGTTTCAAATACGTTTCGTCAGGGTACCACCTTAATCCGAATAGCGGGGCATGGAGGGTGAGCTGCCGAGCTTGTTTCGCTACATTTACAAAACATAAACGTTTTAAATTCAACATTTTTATACAAGTACTTCAACGTCAGCTGTTATTACTACAAACAGTTTGTCACAAAGAGTAGAATACTTGTTTGTCAGCTTGACATAACTTTGGGTATAGAATGCCAGTAGGTCGTTTTTTTGTCAAGTCTCATGAAGGTCTTAATATACACAAAAAACACTTACAAGGATCGTTGAAAATAATAATAATAGTACATTGTTCACCGAGAGGAGAAAGTGACCGATTACCGTCGAGGGTGTCGTTTGAAGCCCGAGCTGTAGGCGAGGGCTTTAAAACACCCGAGATCGGGAATCGCACTTTCTCTCGAGTGATTCATAGTGCTTTATACTACACCTACGAGGAAAATAAAAAACGAAATCTTTACTTATTGAAATTTATATTGAAATTGTTGCAGTTAGTGAAGCTTAATGTAACACTTTTTCCATTAATGTTTGTTTGAGATGTTTGTGACAATGTAGGAGGAATTTCACATGTTCTTTTTTCAAATTGTTTATCCTGCCGCCGCAGGGTCGCACTGACAGCCCGACACCATCCAACACACAGCTAGTGGCCAGTGTCATTTTGCGAACTTGGAGATAAAAACTCACTGTAAAAACTTTTTGGCTTTTGATATTTAGGTTACCGGCGCATAGTCTTACCCAAAATTAAAAAAGAAAACCACGTAAGAAATGGATTTTCATACACTTTTCTCTCCCGCTCAGAGGCGTTTTCTCCCCGCATATTTGTTCGATATGCAATGACGTACTTTCTACCGTAAATTTGATAAAGTATCAAGGTACTTTCCAAGCAGCTGGTGTAGTATAAAAGTTTTTTTACATACATTGCTTAAAATGCATTGTTTTGAATATATTTATGATACTAGTGCGGGAAGTTGGTTTTTACAAACGAGTAGACGAATGTAAGCCCGAGACGAATTCGAGGGCTTACCATAGTCACGAGTTTGTAAATACCGATTTCTGCACGTGTGTCATACAATGTTTTTCAACACATTTGCGAGAAAACAGTAATGAAACAAACAGCGACCCCAAAAACCACGAAAACGACACCCATGAAGAAGAAACCGAAAATATTCATCGGCGCCATCTTGGATTTTTATTTTGACTGTTTCATTATCAGCGACCCCAAAAACCACGAAAACGACACCCATGAAGAAAAAACTGAAATATTACGTCGGCGCCATCTTAGATTTTTTATTTGACCTTATTTTCATTGTTAGCAACCCCAAAAACCACGAAAACGACACCCATGAAGAAAAATCCGAAAATTTTCCTCGGCGCCATCTTGGATTTTCATTTTGTCCTCATTTTCATTATCAGCGACGCCATGAACCACGGAAACAACACCCATCATCTGCCTAGCCTTTTCCCAAGTTTTATTGGGGTCGGCTTCCAGTCTAACCGGATGCAGCTGAATACCAGTATTTTACATAGAGCGACTGCCTACCTGACCTCCACAACCCAGTTAGTACTGGGTAATACGATACCCCTTGGTAAGACTGGTTGTCAGACGGTTTGGGCCACTGACTACCTATAACGACTGTCAAAGATCACAAATGACAGCCGGGACCAACTGCTTAACGTGCTTTCCGAAGCACGGAGGAAACTTGGTATGAAATGAGTGGTCACCCATCCACAGACCAACCAAGGTAAGCACGGCTTAACCTAAAGATCTACCTGCGGCTGTTATTGTTTAGCCACGAGCTCGACGAAAACTACACCCATGAAGAAGAAACCGAAAATTTTCGTCGGCACCATCTTGGATTTTCATTTTGACCTCATTTTCGTTATCAGTGACCCCAAAAACCACGAAAACGACACCCATGAAGAAGAAACCGAAAATTTTCGTCGGCACCATCATGGATTTTCATTTTGACCTGATTAAAAAAAAACCGTAAAGAATACGCACGGTGCTATACAACGGGGTATGCGGTAAAATAGGTACTTAGATGAGAGTACCTATTTTACCGCGCGTTCCCTTGTATGGTGAGTAATTTTTAACTTTCGAACAAGGTAAACAGGCTCTGTAAATGTATTTTTTGAGCAAATGTGTTGAAAACGAACTTATCAGATCAGAATTTTAAAACCAGATAAGCAAACGTATAGTAATAGTACCTATGTAAGGTAAAGTAGAGGAGCAAACGAGTGTGTAACAGTGTATTGAGTGCTGTTGTATGAGTGTGTGCTCACACTCATAGTGTACTATGCGTGGCGTGTGGTGATTGTGTTTTTATAATATGATCTAGGTACTAATGTGTTACAAAGACTACATTAACGGGGATTGAATTAAATAGCCGGCCTACTTTCCGCCATTTTAAATAATTATTATATTTTTTCAAAGTAACGGCCACGCAAAAGACCTATATTAATCGATGGCTGGTATCAATACAAACAAGTTTTGGATGAGACAAAATGTTCTAAAGTGTCACGTTTCCGAGATATGAGCTATCAAAGTTTAAGTCCATTCACTGATGGCATCTTCAGCTTGAGCAGACACGCATAAAACCTGCTCATAAGGCTAAAGCCAAACGAGCGTAAATTTTTGAGTTGTGAGTTGCGTAATTTCGGTCGCGTATTTTCTGCTGCATTCGGTTTCATACAAAAGTCCTGTTTCATTCACACGGCGACGCAAAATGAGTTGTCTGCCGACTCACATGCATTATTCGGACCGAATTGAGTTTGTGTTTGATTTAGTAATAAAAGGTTTTAAGAGTTGTATTCTTGAATAATTCTTGAAAAACATGTAATGGCAAATGATAGTACTTTTCAAATATATCTGGATTTGCACATAAACGTTCCTATAGAGCGTGGAACTGTCCAAGCATCAGTCTTTCACTAATAAGCGGATTTACCCAGCATCTTTTTCTGGAATTATCTACTTCTTCGTCTTCTAAATATGCTTCGTAAATACACAACATTTTCAACGGTTCCATTGCACGACACAAACATCCGCTGTAAACGTTGGATAGTAACTGAATAAAATGCGCTCGTCTGGCATCCCAACAGAATTTCTGCCAGGCAGAATTTCTGCGACCGAAATTCTGCGACTCATGACTTACAAAATTACGGTCGTTTGGCCTCACCCTAAAAATAAAATGCACGCATAAAATTTAAATGGCGGAAGTTAGTCCGGCCAGGCTTCATGCGCAAATCTTCCAAGCCCTTTACTTCTTTATTTCCAGGAGTTCCTCAGTCCTTCAGTCATGAAGCTACTTTTCTTGTAGGTACATTGTTTTGAATATATATATATATTTTTTTTATTGTCTAATTTGGTTACACTTACTCGTATAATGTAGGTCTGGCGTTCCCAAAATGTGCGCCGGCGGCGAGGCAAAATACAAACTGAAAAAGTTTTGGGAACCCCTGATCTAGGTGCTTTAGGGTTATAATTTTTTCAATACACTTCTTCGAAAACTGGTTCATAACGCACTACGATTAGGTTCAACATGCAATTTATTTCACACCCGCGTACCCGTGCGATGTTTTTCCTTTTCCAACACGTGTGCAGGAATGAAAATTGCCAGAGTTAACTATACCTATACTTAGTCCAAATTGCTTCAATGCCTTTAGTCGGAGGTGAATGTTTTTTTTAAATTTCGGCAAAGCAATAATGCGTCTTTACGGCATAAATATTTTTTGAATATCAAAATTGTGTTTACAAATAGAATACCATAGATATGATTATTTAAAACAAAGATTTACTCTTAAATTAACATTAAATTGTGTTCTAAATTAAAAAATATTAAATAAAAAAAACGATTTTTTATATTAGGCTGTTTAGCGGCTTTATGCGTCCTTCAACCTGGCTAAAGCAAAGCGCGGAAAAAAATAAAATTAAAATCATAGTTAGTACCTACTAATAATTCATGACAAAAAAATTTTTTGTTCATTTATTTTATTTCTTCAAAAGTGTATTGAAAAACGTCGTTTGATACACGTGGACATTTGTTATTGCAGTTCTCGGCTCGGTTTTGCAAACAGCATAGGCCTTCTTGTGTTGGTAATTTACCTGGTTAAACGCCGATATATCAGTCTCTATCTTGTCGAAGGACGCTCAGAAGGATGTATAGTGTTGTCTAACAGTTAGTATAAGGCCCCGTTTCCACTATGTCGTGAAGATTAATTTATCGTTGGTTTTTAGTTCGCAAAACTCTCCACAAGTTTTGCCAACTCAAAACCAACGTCAGTAATCTTGTCGTCCTATATGTGAAACTACACGACTATCTATTGTCACGACATAGTGGGAACAGGCCTAACAGTTTCCTGATAAAATTTCCGGGTGGAAAAGAATCTAGGTGTAAAGAAGGTAACATTTAAAAATCAGACTTTGAGCTTGCTCTAGCTCCAACAATTTAGCAGCCCCGCATAAAACTTCTATTAATCAATATCTGGCATCAGTACACACAGGTACCATATATTGAATAGATTCTAACTTTAAATAAATACTACCTCATTTTGATAGTTTATACTTGTATTTCGGAAACGTTTAAGGAACACGTGTCGCTTTTAGGAGTCGACGGAGCATCAACAATTATATTGTCAGCGAGAATATTTTGCGTAAAAGACCTTACGTGTTAAAAATCCCTAGTGGATTCTCAAGCAGACACAAAGCAGTTAGATAGTACTACTGTACTAAGGCTCTGTTTAGGTTTAGGTAAGATAGGTATATATGAATAGTCTTTGGCATTTGAACAAAACACGAGAAATTGATAAGTATGTTTTTTTATTGATTTTAGCTTTTTTTTTGTAGTTACTAAAAAATATTTGTCATATAAGTACCTAATACATTTACCTATTTACTTTATGTATTATTTTCTTTGATTCCATAAAAATATTTCTAAACAATGCAAATGATTAGGTAGGTAGGTACTGTTGAACTGCTTGCACTTTTTGATAACATGCTACAATAATAAGACACTGACAGTCACATTTATTAAACTTATAACTATAATATTTAATAAATATACTCTTATAAATATAACATATTTATAAATAAGTTTATATAAACAAACTGTATAAATAACATTGTAACTACAAAAAGTTGAATACATACCTCAAAAACGTTGTAAAAAAAACGTAGCAAAACTAACAAATATAGCCTAAAATTTAGGTCTAATAAAAACAGTGCTTTGTAGGAATGTCCGTACCTTATCATCATTAAATATAAATAGGTCCTTATTTCTACATGTTTAAATATAGTAGACAGTAAGAGAGCAAACACGATATACCACCATTATATAGGGCAGGTTTTATGAGGTAGGTAACATCGCATACACATATAAATACAGTAAACCTATCTAGTTTTTATTTAGATGGCGGATGCAGTTAGTATGTACCTACTCGTAGCTAACAGCACCCTAGCTAGATAATAATCATAATAAATATCGCTGGACAATACACACAGCGCCATCTAGTGCCACACTAAGCAACGAGGCTTGTGTCGTGGACACCAGATAGTTTATATACTACATAGATACAAGATAAATAGATATTTTAAGCCTAGTTTGCCTAAGTAAGACATAAGTTCACATTTACCGGCTGAGCATGGAAAACCTAAGTTTTTCAGGTAACCAGTTCAAACAAGAAAAGGCAGATAAAGTAACGTAGCACTTGCCATGCTTTGCGGTGCCCCCGCATGTGGAGCCACGTGGCTTGCAAATATTATTCAGTGAAGCAGATCGTCTATAAATACTGACTTGGTTTTATATGTTGTCAAATTAATCTGGTAAATATTGTTTTCTTATCACTTTTTCCAAAAATCTCGTTTTTGTCCTGCACAAACACTAAATCCATTGACTACCTACGTGATATAATTATTATCTCCCTTTGTATTCACATTACTTTTTAGTTCGAAAGTATTCGCATGAACTACTTAAATTCGGCGAACACGAATCAACACGCTAAGATTGAAACTGTATTTTCAAAAACGAATAGATGAAATATATGTTTATCACAGTATCATGTTGAAATGAACGATCTTGAATTCGTGTAGGTTAGTTCGGTATCAGATTGGTCCTTTAGGTACATTTAATATAGATCTAATCAAGTTTTATTAAATATTTTCGTCAATTCAACGTTTGACTTCCTTCTTCCTAATTTTCGACATTTCGTTCCAGAAAAACGCATTCTAAATCCAAATTCATTCTACAATGGTTCAATTCGACATTTTCTCAGAGGATTCTACGTAAATACATGAGCACAGTTTCTGTAGGAACCGTAAGATACAACCAGAGAAAGAATGGTACATTTCAGGCTTGCTCTCCCATTTGACACACAGGTAATACACTGGGATGCCAGAGAGAAGTATGGCTGCTCCAATAGCGGTGTCTAAAGGTCTCGTGATGGCTGGGATGAGGACCAAGCAACCAATGGCGATGAGGAACAGGTAGGGTATGACGATGTTGACCTTGATGGGTCTCGGGATGTCCGGCTTGACGCGGCGCAACCACAGCATGCCCACGACCGAGGCTCCCACGGACAGCCACAGCGTTTGAGAGAAGTAGTTGATGAGATCAAACACATTACTCGTTGTCAACATCAGGAGCGAGAAGAGACACTGGAAGTATAAAACAAAACTTCATAAATGCTTATTGAACTAGGAATCAATGAGTTTTTTGTTAATTTATATTGCTTTACTGCTTTCTTGAAATTAATTACGAACGAACAATCTTACAAATTATAATACAGAGATTATAATAATTATGAAAAACGACAAAAGCTACTTACAGTGAACATAAGCGAAGGTATAGGCGTCTGTTTCTTAATGTGAAAGAGCGAGAAGAAAGCAGGCATGTGTCCTTCTTGCGCACCGGTCGCGAACAGTCGGGCTGAAGTAAACAAGACTCCGTTGACCCCGCCGAATGTTGACAGTGCTACGAACACGGGGATCATCCAGCTCCACCCGGCGAACAAACGGTCGCCGAACACCTGCCCAAGTAGAAGAATTGTAAACAAATTAATAACTCCATCATGGATTTACCCACGGATTTACTCCTAACGCTTTAAATATAGCCTATGACATTTGGGGATGATCATGAAATAATGTAGCTTCCCATTAGTGAAACAATTTTCTGAATGGGATCAGTAATTGCGAAGTTTAGCTAGCCCCTACATCCAAACTTACAAATTTACCTCTTCTTAATTTTAGTATCGAAATACCTATAGATTTAGTTTTAGGTGTGCCAAAAGATTTCCGACGCATCCTAAGCAGATAGCTGCACTACTGACTCCGCTGTACTATCGAGGACACTCCCGCCTGACCACCACTAAGCTAATTTTTGCTTGCACTCGCAAAATAGAAACGCTCTTTAGCCCCGCCCCGTTGACTTTGTATAGAAATAATGAATGAAAAAATACCGAATCGGCCGAGCGCACTGACGACGCACGCCAAACGAGAGTTATTGTTATTTTGCGCGCCAAAGTTGACGCTTTCCTAATAGGCCCAAACTTTAAGAGGGCGTGGCTCGGCGCCTCCGCATGATTTAGGCGAAAAAAAATTAAACAGGTCAGGCGGAAAAGACCCCGATAGTACCTAGGGCTGGCAAGTAAGAAGAAGAATCGAATCTTGCTAAAAATTGTATCACAGATTCTGCTACATTGGGAGCTAACCACATTTTTCCACACTTGTGCAGTACCATTTACAAGAAAAACGCAGGAATGGAGGCGGATAGAGTATGTATGTATGTACTATGTACCTACAGTAATAAAGTGTATTCATATTGACACAACAATTACTGATGGAAAAAGAAATAAAAAAAATCCCTTCCTCCAAGTTTGTCTATTTGGCCGACATGACCGCATTAAAGCTGATGCTCAATCGCGAACAATATTTTTATCAACATACAATCTAGCACTGGCCTGCAAATTGCAAAAAACGTAAGAAAATTTGAATTTCGCGGGCTGGTCGGATCATTCACCTTATTATTAACTACGCGACGACTCATCCGAACTTCCGGATCATTCGTCGCCTTACAATTATAAAAGGGTAAAGTTTCATCCGCGAATGAAATACTTTGCGGATGAATAGCCATCTAAGTCGATGAATATTGGGTTTGTATTGTACCCACTTACTGACATTTTGTTACGGAATTCAGGAGTGGTTTTTATTGCAGATGATGTCAGTCCACTCGTGAATCGCTACACTCCATAATGTTTTATAAAGGTAAAGTGTAATAGTAAATCTCCGATATAAAAGCTTTAATTACCGAGTGCCGAAGGTAACGTTTCTTAGAATGGGGTAGCTAAGGCAAAGTAAATCTCAGATGGCGCCACCATAGTTGATCTCAATCTGACCAATGAGGTTAAGCTATTTTGAAATATTAAATGACATAACCACATTTTCAACCAATGACGATGTTTGGGTACCAACTATGCTAGCGTCATTAGTTCCACAGTTAGCCTCCCCCTTAACTTAGTCTTGCTAAAAACGACACTATTTTGACTGGTACCTACTTCCCTTGATATTGTTAACAAAATCCGATTCAAATGGGTAAGTAATCTAATATTTATATAAAAATCTCGTGACACAGTGTTTGTTATCGAACTCCTCCGAAACGGCTTCACCTATTTTTATGAATTTTTGTGTTTTTTTAGTCTCACACATACACATCTAAAAATTCAAAACCACGCGAACGAAGTCACGGGCAACAACTAGTATTTTTATAATAATTTTACGCAGGTGAAGGTGGCAGGCAGTTAAGAGTCCTATACATTTTTTACGCAAATTCATGATTTTTGACGCAGTAATTTTCAGCAGCAGTAAGATATTTGAATTATTTGCTTAAGAATAACGATAGTGCCATTTTCTTTCTTGTAAGTTGGAGTTACACATTTTCACTTTTCTTTGCGTGTAATTTACTATAAATATTTTACGAACTCATTTTGCAAGAAAAACCGTCGGCGATGGCGATGCGAACTTTGACGCTCAAATTCACATTGTTAGATTTAATTCTTATAAAAGCTAAAATTACTGAAAGATAAGTTGAATGTTTTACTTGTTTATGGAGTTCTAGAATTTTTTTAAATTACTTGAGTTTTCACAAAAAAAAATCGCAATGAAAGCGTAATTTAAGCCATAAATGTCTTGATTCAGCGTCCATTATATTCCAAATAAACTCAATTTTGTCAAATACATTAATATGATATAAAACTTCGATCTACAATGAATACGTTTAATTAGTTTTCGTTTGTCAATATAATATTTTAAGACAAAATTACAACAAATAAAATTTGAAGTACTATAATTCTGCGTCAATTCAGCTCGCTTCTCAGTCTCATGTCAGTCTCGTCTCTAATTTTCGTCAATAACAATCGACAATCGTCCGGAGATCGCTATTATTATCGAATCGTGTACGCCGATCAAAATAATTTGATCCAGGAAGTAAAAATCAAAAATTTGCGAAAAAAATGTAATAGGACTCTTAACAAAATTAGCAAATCAAAAGTGGCCCTTCAATTGCCTCGCATGCCACGGTGTATCAGCTCATGGAATTTACCGGGACGATGAATATTAAGCGACACTTACATTCAACATTACAATTATTTCTGGATAAATTCTGGCCTACTGAATTGTAGTGAAGTCTGTAGTAGGAATATTTATTGTCTACTGATAATGTCAGGAGACGATGTATTGTTGTTTAAGCTCAGTTGCTTTTTGCATCAATTCTCACTAATCTGCCCCTGGATATTACCGCGAAAATCTGATAGTCAAAGAATTTTAACGATGGCAATGGCTACAGGATAATAATGACGACGTGGTCACAAATATACAGAGATCTAGTTTAGACATTAGATAAGGCTCATATTATTCAGTTGTCCACATTATGACGATAAATGTATCGTCGGTTAAACTTGAACGCATCTGAGGTCCTACTCTACACTTCGTCCGTAAATTCGGATCTATCCGTCTCTCACTTGCACTCATCTGCAGACGTGCGCGAGAGAGACTGATAGATCCAAATACATGGACGAAGCGTTAGAGAGTAGGGCCCTATTCTAAATATAATACATGAAATTCAAGCCTATTAAATCTTTACCATAAAACCCATAATATGAGCTTTATTATCCTCATTCCATTCGGTTTGCACGTATCTAGTTATTTTGAAAGTTATATTATAACATCCATAATCATAAGCCCATTATCTTGTCAGAAGCATATGATTGTCACTTGTTTTTTCATCATGTAGTGGGCTAGTGGCCTACTTACGGCTACTTTGATTACACCATCCGAGATGTCTTTGCTATTTTCGTGGTCTACGGTTGTTAGTTAACGTTTAAACGCTCTTGTAATGATACCTAAGTACCTAAGTATGTATAGAATGAATAACTTTATTTGTGCGGCATGGAATACTATGACAGGATAACTTGAGTACTAAGTGGCAATTCTTAATTTTAGAAAATATTTTGTTTGTATTTTTTTGCAAATCATATCTTTGCTTAGAGCTATTATTCAATAATTTTGAAGTTCTTATGTAGACGTTTTTGTCAGTTTTTAGACTTCAGTTTTCAGAATTTAAATTGGGCATTGCTTAGATTTTTCGTTATACAGGGTGTAAAAGACCTCATCACGAAGCCGTCAACCAAGCATTCTGTACATCAAACTAAGTAACTTTACGCAAAAATTATTGCTGGGAAACAACTTTTTTTTTTGGGGTGAAAAATCATGTTTTGTGGTAGAACTCAATGTAACGCACTCAAAGCATTGTGCTGATGGATCAATTGAATAGTACAGGGGTCGTGGAGATGTTTAAAGTAAAAATCTTACATTAAAAACTTGTATTAAAAAAAAAAACTTAACCCTTAACCCTTAACCCTAATATCTTCGTAACTAAATGGTTCCCAGGTATGGTGTAGAACAAAAAAAATATCGCAATGACGGGGAGAACAAGTGCCTTTGGCTTCGTTAAGAGGTGTTTTACACCCTTTATTAAACTACTTAGGTAGTGGGTAGGTACCTACTTGAAATGTATCACCACTACACAATCAAAGTAGCTCTACTCCATTCTAGGCCTCCCTATTAACATTCCTAAGGAGCCTATACTTTTATTGGTTTATCAATGCCATTGTCTTACCCACAAAGAGTTAACGATTAGCTTGCATTATCTATGGAAATCATGTAGGAAAAGTTGACTTAGTGATTGTGGACATAGGACATGATGGTTGGTGTATTACTGATAAGACGTGACGTGAAACTTCAACGATGTCTAACGAGTTTATGTACTAAATAGTTTATAGAAATTATAATAATATCTATGGCAATAGTGTCGATTCTGTTGTGCACAAACTAAACTTAATTTAGGCTATTGCTATCTTTTACTAAAAGGCAGTGCGAGAAAAGGACGGCTATAGCTATGAACTAAGTTAGAGATGTCAAACTAGTTTACGCCTTACACTTCACCGTGTTTTTAGGCGACATGTTTTTACGTGCACCTTTCAATTGTTTGGAAATATTAGTTCGAATTAAATTTGACAGCTCTAAATTACGTCCGTCTCTTTCTCGTTTTATTAGAGAGAAAAAGATAGCAATAGCCTAAATTAAGATTAGTTTGTGCACAACAGAATCGACACCATTGTGAGATATGACAACGAAGCGTAAAAAAGGTATCACACTAATATTATAAAGGCGAAAGTTTGTATGTGTTGTTGTGCGTTTGTTACACTTACACGCAAAAGCTACTGAACAGATTTGGATGAAAGGGAAACGCCAATTGTTGGCCATGTTTTGCCCACCAATGTGTTAAGTACAAAAAAGAAACCCATTTTGTAACTAAAATATTGCTATTACTTATTTGCCATGAAACCTCCGGAATTAAAAGCCGGATTAATCAAGAAACTCAATCGTTTATTGCCCCATCTAACACTTCCGGTCGTTGGTAATCCTGTCGAAGTAGGGATGGCAGCTTTTACTGAAAAAAATCGATAAACTAAAACCGGTTACCAAACATCGATTTGGAAAAAAACATTTTTCTTATAGTAGTCGTTTCGCTTTTGTTATTGTCATTAGAGACAAAAAATGCTTGTCTATTTTTGGCCTTCTAAATACGAAGTAATGGACCGGAGCCTCGTTTCCAGTTTTATTTAAATATAGATTTTTCGATAAATCGATCTTATTTCTACATCCCTAGTATCCCTACATCAATAATAATCGTAACTGACATTTCACATTTTGTTTGGTGCTGTTTGCTGTTCTCTTGCGACTCGTGTTTTTTTTCTCCTGCGTTTTTCTATTTAATTTTCCGACGACTATGATTACTATTGTGGACCCTGTAACCGCTCCAGATAAAGACCTTAGCTTTGCATTGGATTCTGTACCCGCCTCGCACGACGACACCGGCTTGGCAATGGATACCGTACCTGTGTGTACCTCACGAAGGACCCGACACGACTATGGAACCTGATTTAGATGAACTTATAATACCAGCTTACCACGGAGCCATCTCTGTGTCAACTGTGGCGTGGATACACGAAGACTTATGAGATTTACCTTATGCAATGTTTTATAACCTTGAATTCTTATTTATGATTTATAAAAGTCCAACCGAGAACTATGTACAAAATAGTGTTTATTTCTTCATCTGCAATGTGATGTCAATCCTAATATCTATAGTTGGTTTCTTTCATGGGCGTCACTTGGCCAAAATCGCTTCATCAAATGGGCATTTCCCTTTTGCACACAGATTAGTTTATAACCTGGATTAACATATACGATACTTTTTATCCCGGTACTATGATCCCGTGGGACAATTATCGAACGTCACGCGGGCGAAACCGCGAGCATAAGTTAGTAAAAAGATAATTTTCAGATGAAAAATATAAGATCGTTGCTTACCGCAGCAACCGCAGGATTTGACATCATTTCAAGCTTGGTGACGACGGCAAAGTATGCCAAGTTTGCCATCACGTAGATAATAGTCACCATGGGCATGGCGATCCATATCGCGCGGGGCAAATTCCTGAAACAGAATGGAATGAACTTATAGCACATAAAAACTTATTGCTCTCAGTGTAATGAATGTTTGGAATTTTAGCTATCGTGAACATGACGCTTGTGTGTAAGTTAATGATTGATATTGAAAATATTTAGAATTTGGTAATCTTATATCAATGGACGGGATTACATTAGGTCTTTAGATTAGAATAGGCGAGACGACAAAAAAAATCTAATTAGTCCGTCAGTTGGATTATCAAAAAATATTTGACCCGTGTTTTTTTCTTTTGTTACGTAAACCAAAATTGACGAAGCTTTTAAAATTCTCAATACGTCACGCCTAGGTATAATTTTAACCTATTTCTGACGTCACAAGGCCCCACTCCCGAGTTTCGATTTGTTTTATCTTTGTCAATATTCATTGATTTACAAAAACAAAAAATACGTGTCCATTAATTTCCAATACTCTAACTGACGGACTAAATAGATTTGCAATTTTTTGATACTGTCGTCATGCCTATTGCTAATAAAATAAATTGTCAGTTGGTGATTGTGTGCAAGCGTCGAAATACATTTAGGGTAACCAACAGTAACTCCATGCTAAACGTTTTTAATTAGATAATCTTATTTCCGTTACAACCTGCGATTTGTTAGCATTGAAAAAGATACGTTACATTGCATACAAATAATTGAAGATTAATTTAAGGAAGTAGGTCGAAATGTACTAAAATTAGATTTTAAAACTTCTGATTAAAGATTAAAAGGTATAAGATAGGAACGGAGTACGAACGAAAATGCGTGGAATCGTATATTATATCTGCTGACCTTCGAAATATGTGGGTACCTACCTCTGTCAATATTTAACTAAAAATATTACGCAAAGTACAATGTTTACGTTACGTTAAATATTAATTATACGATGAAAATATCCGATGAGTCAACAACTCAACGCTAATTTTGAATTTTGATAACGCGATAAAATAAATGCACCATTGAGTAAAATGACGGATATTGGCGTCCAGCCAAGTGTAATAAAACTATTAGTGAAATCATCGCAGAAATTTATTTCTAATTTAATTATAATGGCCATCTTGAAATTTTGTTCCATGCTTCCAGTCTAAATCACGAATCCATCCCTAGTCAAAGTTCTGACTAGGGATGTGTAAAATTACAACAAAGTACTCTCATTGACTTTTTAGTCGATTAGATATGCTTCAAGTTATACGTGGGATTTTTGAACCTGGATTTCCTAATTATTCAAAGAACGATGGAGCTAAAAGCTTCAACGACAAACATAAGTTGTCAAAAATATTAAAAAATCAAGTAGTTCAAAGAAAAATGATCGTCTTATCTGAGGAATTTCTGACTTAGCAATTTAGCAGCACGATTTACATGCCTCGCTTCCATTTACAGTCGGCAATTAATCAACGCACCTACGAATAATACAGGTCTACAACTGAATTGATTTTCGTCGAAACACCTAATTACTCGGTTGCCATTTTGAATAAACCTCATTGAGTGATTTTTCCTTTCGAGTAAACACCGTTAAGACACCGAAATGTCAATGTCTAGTGGTCACCACTCACTATCAAACGGTGCGAAATAAATGTTTCAATGAATAAAACATGCAATAGGAAAAGCGAGAACACTTGGCTACCCAATGAATAAAAGAATATCCTTTGCCAACATTCCCATGTCATTGTAATTTCTAATTTCAATTTAAAATCACTGCTTTGGAACAATGCTATATTCACCAGCTTAGTTCAAGGACGCCTTCGTGCGCACTAGCCCTAATCGCGACGTCAAACAATGGGGGTATTTGAGGAGCTCTCCAGTCTCCAGGGGACCACTTGAGACGGATTTTAGAATCTATCCAGTGTGTAACCCAAGCCTGATACAATACCAGATCGTCGATCTTGACACGATCCTTTTATTTGGTCCACATTGATTGACGCAAGCGCAACTCGTTCTTGTGTTGCACTAGACATACGGTCTACATTTACATGTTCGAATAAAAGTTCTTGTTACCAGTGTCCTTGGAAAATTCTCGCTTAGTATTTTTATCTATAACTCGTAACAGTAGCACGTAGACCGATTGTTAAAGTGCGTTTTGCACGTGTTTCCTTCCAAATGATGCTAGTTACGACCTGAGATCGAAGAAAACGGAGTTTTTTGCCTTTCATCTGTACATAAAAAACTTGTAGATATTGCTAAACTCGACGAAACATCTTCTCATTAATACTTTCATAGTGGGCAACAATTTCTTTACCTAGTAAAAACTTTGCTTTATTTATGTGTCTACCTACCTAAACGTACTATTTTCTGTGGAGGTGCTAAATATGTTTAGGGACCTGACGACACTCACTTGTAAGGATCCTGTAGTTCTTCAGTAACGAAGTTGAGGTAGTTCCATCCTCCGAACGCGAAGAGTCCAGAGTAAAACGCTAGAGCAATGTTGCCAGCACTGAACTCCCCTTTAAATGCTCCCTCGAAGTTTTCAGTGTGACCTGATGATTAAAAAGAATAAAAAAACATCAACCACTTATGTTTAGATGGAAGTTAAAAAAAAAACCATATTGTAAAGATAAAATAATAGGCTGGATTGACAGTTTAATAGATCCTTAATAATGCACTAATAATGATCACAGTTATCGAGAGATTTTAACTCCAACATATAAATTCCATTAAACTATATAGTAGATTTGGCAAGATTAGATAAGGCATGGGATTACCAGACAATAGGCATGACGACAGTATTAAAAAATTGCAAATCAATTGAGTCCATCAGTTAGAGTTTTGGAAATTAATGGACACGTATTTTCTGTTTTTGTAAATCAATGAATATTGACAAAGATAAAACGCATCAAAACTCGGGAGTAGGGGCTCGTGACGTCAGAACTAGCTAAAAATTATACCTAGGCGTGACGTATTGAGAATTTTAAAAGCGTCATATCTTCGTCAATTTTGATTTACGTAACAAAAGAAAAAACACGGGTCAAATATTTTCTGATAATCTAACTGACGGACTAATTAGTTTTTTTTTGTCGTCTCGCCTATTGGGTAGCGATAACACATTTTTTACATGTTAGGTATATAATAAATAACGATAAGCTCTATGCGTAGTGATGCACCTTGTCAGTTAGTTGTGGGTTATTCTGTACTTAGATTAATAACATAGGTGTATAGTAGTTAATTTCATCTCCAGTGTCTACATTAATGCAACTTATCAAGAAATAATAATACTTGCGAGAAGAATAACATAAATATGGAGTACGCAACAGACTCCAGAATTTTTCCTATCATTGCTAGCCGTATCATTAATTTATTGCGTAGGTACATACTTAAGTAATGTTCACAACAGCAGAGCTTATTCGATGAATAAATCATAATAATGGAAGAATACCTCCATTGATATTGTGTGGACTATAAATTAGTTAATGACAGTACTGATAAGTGCATGTCTATAAATCTACTGCTTTTTACCCCCCAACGTTGTATGTACGGAGAATAAGGAAGGACAGTGTTATCTTTATACTGTGATAAGGATGTATACATAATTACGACTCCGAATTGTTTTTGAAAATGTAAGTCCTCTAATTTTAAGTTTCTTAATTTTCTAAATACTTATACAACCAGAGGTAATCACGGCGTTTTACTGGGACGCATTTTGTGTACGATACTTTTTTGTTGGTTTGTATGTCGCAGCCAATTCGTACAACACGCTGTTTTACATAATGGCGCGCCGGATTTAAAAACGCCGCCGCCATGTAATAATAAATGTAGCTGGATTGTGGGGCGATACGTTTGACAAAGCGGCGTCCAATGTTAAGCCGTATTGTCGGAAATTCCGATACTTCAAATAACCTACTAAAATTGTCCTAAAAGTCTTGCTAGGTCGCATGAGGAGTGTAGGCCAACCGAGCGACGACGACATTTGTAACAGAAAGTGGATGTGTAATGTAAAATGGAGTCGTAGCAGGTTCTAAATTTGCTTATATCTCGAAAACTGTGCGTCCTATCGCAAAAATAATGAATAATTTGCCCCCTTAATAACCTCCCTTTCCACAATTCTCAACAGGTATGTAAAAAAAAAGGAAAAAAAAAAACAGAAAAGCAGCATTTGACTGTGACACCGTTTTCGATTGCGACGCCATGTTTATCACAAACGCGAAGGGCTGATTCAATGTGGCGTACTTTATTTCAGACGAATTGTAATCCGGCTGAACGTCAGGACGCCGTATTACATAACGGCGCCGTATTTCAATCGGGCGCGCCATTATGTAAAACGGCGTATTATACGAATTGGCTGCGACATGTACACTAATGTACAGTCAAGTCAGGATAACAGGAGCATGACGAGTTCCACGGATCAGGGGATGACGATTCATTTAAGTCAATTAAGACCATTATGGTACGAGTATTATGGGCCTATAACTTGACTTCATGTATCCGTACTTACGGAGAGTTCATGTATTTGTCATTACATTGTATAACTGTAGTACGCACATCGATCGTAACCTAAGGTTAATTAACTATGCGTGATTATATATGAAATTTATCAACGTTATGTTTGAAACTATCATAAATAAATAGCGTAGTTTCGACCCGAGTTGGCCGTGAACTTGAACTCAACATATTATTATATTATTAACACTATCTCTAATTCTGAATTCATCAGAAACTCAACACTAGGTAGTTATTTTGTACAGTTACATAATTTATCTAAAACAAAATATAATTTATTTGATTATTAAGGTCAAAGTTGATTGGTGACAACAGTGTGTTCGTTTCATAAATTAATAAAAACTGAAGTAGGTAACTCTATTTATTACTGTTTCAAAAGCTTTTCTATATGAGTACGTCTTCCTACTTCCGATCGATGCTGTTCAAGAACTGCCGAACATAGGGCATCAGACTAGGGCATCAGACTCCAACTAGGGCATTAGATAGCAGATAGGATAGAGGCTCTATCCAAAACGAGTATCACGTAGAGTCGTAGACGATCATTATTTCAGCTCGGAATAACCCAATGATGGGAAAAGGCCTTCCCTTTCATCTCCCACATATCCCAGTTGCGTGCGGCCTGTGTATTTTCCGCGTCTTTGACGATAACATCAACATAACGAACTTATTAGCTTTCACATAGACGATGTATCACGATATTATTGTGGACGGCCCTTTGGGCTTTCTTTTCAACACTTTCCATCCCAATTGATGTACCACTTCCACCGCTGACTACATTATATTACAATGGCTTTTGCTCGCGGCTTCGCTCCCATTATTTATGGAAATGACAACACGGGAACGTTTTAAATGTCCTATATCACTCGGGGATAATTTAGCTTCCCGTTAGTGAAAGAATTTCTGGAATCGGATTAGTTATTTCCGAAGATTACCCTCGACAAACAAACAAATTTTACCTCTTTGTAATATTATTATAGATATAGATGGATAAGTAAGAGAATGTCTACACGACTGACAATGTTATTACGAAGGGAATTATTGTTATCAAGATACGGCCCTACAAACTTTCTATATGACTTTCTATTTCGTTCGATAGTAAAGTAATCAAACAAAAAACTGTTACGTTTTACTTTCTCGATTATTTACTTACCTCTATACATTTTATTTATTTATGTTTTCCCTTTTGAGTTGATTGCTATTTGCTACTGAACTGATGAGTCATTTAGTTTGTGCGAGAGCTTATGTAGGTACACTTTCATAAAACTCTATAGCTGCGTATATTACGCAGTTGTGCCAAATCTCAATGTCGATGTTATTTACCGCGTCGCGTCGTAATATACGCGAGCATTTCCTTCGCGAGATAAACAGCTCTGCCCACAGTGCCCACGCCAGTCAATCTAGCTGTTAAAGGAGAACTATCGGAAGCTGACAACGAAGCCCATCATTATCATTAATCAATCTATCAACGAAGACTCGTGTAGTCCATAAATGTCTTACTCATACATACTCAACATAATAAAACAGGTCTTTATCTCATGGGAATAGACAGGAAACTACAGAACGACGCGCGACGTGCTACGATCCTTGTAAATTCAATATTTATCAAGAATAAAGGCAAGTTGAATATTGATATGCAGAGACTACTCCAGAGCGAAGGCGCAACGGGGTAATTAATATACACCGTTGCAGCGCTAAATTCATATTTTAATATTTAGCCATTAATGCAGGGTTATATAGATAGTATAGATATCGGGCTGGTGTCCGCAACTCCACGTCAAAGCGCGTATTTTGCGTATAGGCTATAATCCACCACGCGGGCCCAGTGCGGATTTGTAGATTTCACATGTCTTCGAATATTTGGTTCTAGGACATGCCGGTTTCCTCACAATATTTTCCTTCACCGTTTTGAGAGCAGTGGTGATGAAATTAAATTACACAAAGTAATGCGCCTGTCTGGGTTCGAACCCACTATTTACTGTTCGTAAGTCGGGGCCGCCACCACTGTGCCACCACTGCTCTCAATACAGGGCTACCAAACGGATTTGTAATCAGTCAGTCTATAATCAGAAATTCAGCCTAAAAATCATACAGAAGGTCACTCGTCCCATAGATAGAACAGAACGTACGTTTATTTGACCGGAACAGGTTTCGGCATAAAAGTACCTATAATATGCGAAATCCACCTGCCTGTTTCGCAGGTGGCTTCTAAGAATCGTCAACAACTAACGTTGTCCATAAATAGACACTGAATAGCAACTGCCTCGTGGTTTGCTTGCCCTAGAAAGATTATGATAAAATCTTATTATGCGTGTTCTTAATTGATTAGACTATTAGGATAACTTGGTAGGTTACACAAATATGACCGTTTAGATTTAACACAGATCTATTTTAGAGCAACAATGTTTATTTATATTAAGATATCAATAAATTTGTTATTTTCAAGTCATATCGGAATTTATTTTGCTGCCCGCAAAAGGCCAATGACAGGCTTACGAAGCGAGGGTCATCGTGCGAGAATAAGTAGGGTTCAACAAAAGGCCTACTGTTGCATTGCATGGTCTCATTTGATTGATAACTAGTGCCTTCGCGAGTGCGTCAGAGACAGGAAACCCCTATATTCAAGCACATAATGTAAGATAATGTAGTGAACATGCATGATACTGCGAATTTATTGCTACATTAACTACGTCACTCTTAGCAACAGGCAACTCATTAAGGCTTCTGACTAAGTTACAATACAATAGGCAATTCTATCCGACCTTGATCTATCAGTTGACCTACCAGTCGGTTATCTATGGAGGAAGCTACCTACGTACCTCTATGGACGCGTAATAGTATATACGTAACGTAGCCTTATCAGATATTCGTATTAATCATTACTATTACCCGTATCGGTAAATTAGCTCATTCCATATTTCTGTTTACCTACATTCAAGTTGTCGTATTTTGTTACCAACGAGCTTGATTGTACATTCAGTCAAAAAAGTATCGGGAATGGATGATTTGTTTATGGTTCCAAATTTTTTTTTTGTTTTTTTTTGTTGTTGTTAGATTAGCACAACTGTTTTCCATTTTGGCGCGGAGTTTGAGTTACATCTGTTAATTAGATTAAATGCAGTGCTGATTTTAGTTATATCATATCTAGTGTGTATTGCGAATTTCTTAATGGACAAAAATATCGGACAAAAAGTTTGTCTTAAATTTTGCATCGCCAATGGAATTTCGAGTTCGGAGTCTCTGAAAATGTTACAGAAGGCTTACAGTGAATCGACTTTATCAAAAACACGCGCTTATGAGTGGTACAAAGCGTTCAAAAGCGGTCAAGGTGTGATGGAAGATTTGCCTCGTTCTGGTAGGCCATCAACGTCTGCAACTGAAGTTAACATCGCAAAAGTGAAGGAAATAGTGACTGACAATCTTGCCGGAAGGTCAAACGGTAAATAAAAAATATTATTCGGACGTTATGCAGCGTTTAAGAGAGCAAATTAGATAAAAGGGCCAGATTTGTGGAAAGAAAATTCTTGGATTTTGCACCACGATAATGCGCCTTCGCACAGTTGTGAACGATTTTTTGACCAAAACTCAACAAATACCATCGAGCAACCACCTTATTCACCAGATATGGCTCCAGCCGACTTCTTTATTTTTCCTAAACTTAAATTACCACTTCGTGGCACCCGTTTTCATTCAGTAGAAGACATAAAGGAGAATTCGCGGCGAGAACTGAACTCAATTCTGGAATAAGCATTTAAAAAATATTTTTATGATTGGATTATTAGTTGGCGTAAGTGTGTCGGTTCTGAAGGAGCATACTTTGAAGGTGATAAAATAATTTTGGATAAATAACTAATATTTTGTGTTTTATTGATCTTTTCCCGTTACTTTCTTGACAGAGTAGTATTTTGTTGTTTTTGTTGACCTTTGACTTAATACCAACCTACCTACTGAACATTCGTTTCTGCCTTAATATGAATAAATCTTGTTATTGATGACACAAAACGTGGGAAAACGTTGAAAATTTGGAGTTTTAATCGCACAATGAACTCAGTCTATCACAGTCCACAGCTGGACATTGGTGGCTTCTCCCAAGCTACACCACGACACCTTGTTCCAGCCACCTTTAAATAAAGGTCGCTGGTTTATTGCCGAACATTATTGTTCATCATTACCTGCCTAGCCTTTTCCCAACTTTATTGGGTTCGGCTTTTAACGAACATTATTGCAAATCATCATAAACAGAAATCATCATTGACAGATGCTAATGATCATCAACTTACCGATGCAGATATAGTAGATGCCAGAGATGATGATGACGATCAGTGCTAGCAGCTTGGACGAGGTGAACACATCCTGTATCCTCATGGTCCAACGCACGCTGATGCAGTTGACTGCTGTCAAGATACCTGCGAAGAAGAATGCAAAAACAAATAAGATAATTGATGCCGTCTAGACGACGTCGGCCATGGTGGCTTTCTAGGGTGGTTGCCCAGGGCGCCTAGTCTGCCATTACAACAGTGTCACAATGATCTATCATTGTTGATTCTGACAAGTTTGGTAATCTACTATGTAGTGGCGTCATTATGACTTTCCAATGATCAACCACTGACACTCCATTGAAAGAAATAGCATAGAATGATAATCTCGTACACAATGACAAATGAATGACTGACTTACACGGTAATCTGCAAAAAATTTGACAGTTCCATCCGAAATTTGCTCAATTAGCACCATTTTGTATTGCAATAAATATAAGCTTCTTTATTAAATATAATTTAAAACACATAAATGGAAATAAATCAAAACACCGGCTGCTAGAAATAAAATCAGATAAAACGTCAGTAAGCAGTAATGTCACATTTGACTTTGACAGCTGAACAGATAAAATATTATTGAATTGTTTATACTACTCTGTCAAGAAAGTACCGGGAAAAGATCAATAATACACAAAATGTCTGTTATTCAGCCAAATTTATTTTATCACCTTCAAAGTATGCTCCTTTAGAAACGATACACTTGCGCCAACGAATAATCCATTCATCAAAACATTTTTTAAACGCTGCTTCCGGAATTGAGTTCAGTTCTCGCCGCGAATTCTCCTTTATGTCTTCTATCGATTGAAAACGGGTGCCACGCATGGGCGTGCGCTACGAAGAGGCAATTAGACAAAGCCTACCCTAGCAACTGGGGCAATTATTATAACTAATGAACTATGTAATAAAATAACACTTTGTACAAAATATTAAAAAAAGTTCAAACTCCTGTTCGAATACTTAGAGCAATTTTTCGCGCCCGTGTTACGTAACCAACACTGTACTGGAAGTTGCTACGAAGCTCGACGCTCACCCGCCGGACGCATCTTATAGGCAAATAGTCTGCTGGCCTTCAACCCATTGATAAATTTACGCACACAGCGGCAAATTGGTGCATATTTTCGTGTGTGTGAACTGCACACATGTATAGATTGCAGCCATTTTTGGGCGGTAACTCCTGCGAGTGTAGCTGGGCTATGATTGGCTGCTACAACACAAGGCCAGGATTCAAGGTGAATGTTCTTTAGCCCGCGTAATTTAAATTTCCTTAGATTTTTTGCAATTTGCAGGCCAGTGCTGGGTGTATGTTGATTAAAATAATGATTCCTGGGGGTTATTGGCGCGTATTATTATTATAATAATTAATAATATTATTGATATTATATTTTTCTTCATAGGTGTCGTTTTCGTGGTTTTTGAGTTGGTTATAATGAAAATGAGGTCAAAATGAAAATCCAAGATGGCGCCGATGAAAATTTTCAGTTTTTTCTTCATGGGTGTCGTTTTCGAGGTTTTTGGGGTAGCTGATAATGAAAATGAGGTCAAAATGAAAATCCAAGATGGCGCCAACGAAAATTTTCAGTTTTTTCATCATGGGTGTCATTTTCGTGGTTTTTGTGGTTGCTGATGATGAAAATGAGGTCAAAAAGAAAATCCAAGATGGCGCCGACGAAAATTTTCAGTTTTTTCTTCATGGGTGTCATTTTCGTGGTTTTTGTGGTCGCTGATGATGAAAATGAGGTCAAAATGAAAATCCAAGATGGCGCCGATGAAAATTTTCAGTTTTTTCTTCATGGGTGTCGTTTTCGAGGTTTTTGGGGTCGCTGATAATGAAAATGAAGTCAAAATGAAAATCCAAGATGGCGCCAATGAAAATTTTCAGCTTTTTCTTTATGGGTGTCATTTTCGTGGTTTTTGTGGTCGCTGATGATGAAAATGAGGTCAAAATGAAAATCCAAGATGGCGCCGACAAAAATTTTCAGTTTTTTCTTCATGGGTGTCATTTTCGTGGTTTTTGTGGTCGCTGATGAGGAAAATGAGGTCAAAATGAAAATCCAAGATGGCGCCGATGAAAATTTTCAGTTTTTTCTTCATGGGTGTCGTTTTCGAGGTTTTTGGGGTCGCTGATAATGAAAATATAGTCAAAATGAAAATCCAAGATGGCGCCAACGAAAATTTTTAGCTTTTTCTTCATGGGTGTCATTTTCGTGGTTTTTGTGGTCGCTGATGATGAAAATGAGGTCAAAATGAAAATCCAAGATGGCGCCGACGAAAATTTTCAGTTTTTTCTTCATGGGTGTCATTTTCGTGGTTTTTGTGGTCGCTGATGATGAAAATGAGGTCAAAATGAAAATCCAAGATGGCGCCGATGAAAATTTTCAGTTTTTTCTTCATGGGTGTCGTTTTCGAGGTTTTTGGGGTCGCTGATAATGAAAATGAGGTCAAAATAAATATCCAACATGGCGCCGACGAAAATTTTCAGTTTTTTCTTCATGGGTGTCGTTTTCGAAAATCAAGATGGCGCAGACGAAATTTTTTTTGCTATCATTATTTCGTGGCCTACCCTTCGTGGAATACCGCTGCACGCCACTGGTGCCACGAAGTGGTAATTTGAGTTTAGGAAAAAGAAAAAAGTCAGCAGGAGCCATATCTGGTGAATATGGTGGTTGCTGGATGGTATTTGTTGAGTGTTTGGTCAAAAATTCGTTCACAATGATAGCCTTGTGCGAAGGCGCATTGTCGTGGTGCAAAATCCAAGAATTTTCTTTCCACAAATCTGGCCTTTTTCGTCGAATTTGCTCTCTTATAACGCTCAAATAATATTCTTTATTTACCGTTAGACCTTCCGGTAAGAATTCAGAGTGCACAACACCGCGATAGTCAAAGAAAACAGTCAACATGACTTTGACTTTTGATCAACTTTCGCTTGGTTTTTTCGGTTTCGGTTCAGTTGGAAGGCGCCACTCCGAAGCTTGTTGACTAGTTTGCATGTCAAACTCGTAAACCCACGTCTCGTCACCAGTAACAATGCGTTTCATGAATGTTGGGTCCGAACTGACTCGTTCTAGCATGTCCTCAGCGACTTTCATGCGATTGAGTTTTTGGAGAAAATTCAGATCTTTTGGGACTAGCCGAGCAGCAACATGTTTCATACCCAAATGATTAGTTAAAATGGTACGGATCGACTCGTGAGATACAGAAAGTTCGGCGGCTATCTCTCTCAGAGTTGAATGGGGATTTTCAGTCACTATTTTCTTCACTTTGGCGATGTTAACTTCAGTTGCAGACGTTGACGGCCTACCAGAGCGAGGCAAATCTTCCATCACATCTCGACCGCTTTTGAACGCTTTGAACCACTCATAAGCACGAGTTTTTGATAAAGTCGATTCACCGTAAGCCTTCTGTAACATTTTCAGTGACTCCGAACACGAAATTCCATTGGCGATGCAAAATTTAAGACAAACTCTTTGTTTGATATTTTTGTCCATTATGAAATTCGCAATACACACTATATATGATATTACTAAAACCAGCACTGTATTTAATATAAATAACAGATGCAACTCAAACTCCGCGCCAAAATGGAAAACAGTTGTGCCAATCTAACAACTACAAAAAAACAAAAATTTGAATTTGGAACCATAAACAAATCATCCATTCCCGATACTTTTTTGACTGAAGTATATTTTATTTTATAGTTTCACATTAATCCGCGTTACACATAACTTAATGTTTTTTGCTATTTACGAACTTCTTACTACTTCAGATTGCATAGAACACTAATAAATAATATGTAAAAATATATATCAATGAAATCTGGCATGATTAGATGTTCAAATTTAATTCTAGACTTTTGAAAATCATTTCCATTAACAGGTTTTATAATAATGGCAATACAACAATGTCATTAAAACACAATTCTATTACGAGACCATTGACCGACCAATGGTCGAACATTATGAAGTTAGCAGATTACGAACTTTTAACAAAATGACAATGGCATCGCATCAATGATAGATCATTGTGACACTATTGTAATAGCAGACTAGGCCCCTAGAGCTTGGTGTGCTGGTCTTTCATGTGCTCTCAAGTGACTAGCATAGATTTCGAACTTTGGCCGGAAAACTCCGAGCACAAAGCGGAAATGTCAAAAAAACATTAATTAAATAATACCGTAAACCACGTCCATCCTAACTGCAGAGACTTGCCCAACACGTTTGTTCTTTATCTATTTATATGATGAAATTACGAAAGACTACTTAAAAAACACATTCAACTGTAACACTGTCAATGCAAAACATTTAACTTATACTACTTGGGAAAAAATTTAATGTATAAACTCGCTTCTGGAAACATCGGTTGCGAACAAGGGCATACATGATTTTATAAAAAAAATAAAACGTTTTGAAATTTAGCTAAAGTCTTACATACATTTTTTTACGTCTGCGTCTGCATCAAACATGAGGTGATGACAGCACACAAATACTTAGTAAGACTAAGAACATGCAGATTATACTCGTTGCAAAATAAATTCTTCTAAGTGATCCACTTTCAGCGAGTCATTGGGTTCATTAAAGTACGTCACATGCTTCCAGACAAACAGTTCCGGATCGTGTTTCGGTGAGACATGTCGTTACTGCAAACATTTGTGATGTATGGTAGTGTAGCGTCTCATGTTTCCGCTTACGCTCATAACTTTTACCATAGTCCGAACAACACAATATTTATTTACTTTCATCTTATTTTACTAAAGTAGAGGTAAACGTTATTTAATAATTGAGTGGATTTCAAATAAATATTCAGTAAATACACACATAAAAATAGTGTGTGATCACTAGCAAGAGCTGATATAATTTTTTAAATTGAACTTTATCAAGAAAAAACATTTGTTGTGTGTTTTCTTTAAATAGAAATACTCTGTTTGAATTTTAAATTCAAACAGAGTATTTCTATTTAAAGAAAACAAAAAAAAATTAAAAAAATTATGAAAAAATATATATATTATTTGTTTATGAAAAAATTGATCAATTTTTTAAAAATTGATCAATTTTTTCATAACATAATCTGCCGTAACAAAAAAGATTTCGATTTTTCAAAGTGATCGCAAACTTTTTCTGATGTGTGTAGGTGCGACGCTTAGCTACTACTCGAACTGACTCAAAGGTACCAAGCGTAAGACAATTAATAACAAACTATTTATACCAATTAAGAGGTAAATAGTTAGCGCTCAGACTAAGTGTTGATGAGTAAATGAGTGGGTGCCTGCTTACTTTCTAATCCTTTAACACCCTGTAGGTTTTCTCATAAAACAGCCACATTACTCAAACTTTTGTACCGGTAAAATACCAACTCCAAATTAGTTCAGTCTTAGACATCTCTTAGTGCTGATATATTTGAAGTCTTAAAACCAGCTCAAAGATAACTGTACTAAGATAACATCCTCTATCATAGTGATTTGATAATGAGAAGAGTTTGACCTTTTCATCAATTCTCACAGGAAGATTTCGCCGGTGATTTGTTGACACAATAAAGATAATTCTGTACGCGATTAGATAAAATAAACAAGCTTTTATTAAAGAGTCTCGAAATAGCTCTAAGTAGATCGAGATCGACATTAAACGATAACACATTTACAACATTTTACATTAGGTATAATTAATATTATGTAAATAAACTCGAAATCGACTAATAGGCTTGGTCTTGAAAAAATCTAATTAAGTAGTCCGATTAAGATTATCAAAAAATATTTGAGACGTATTTTTTTCTTTTGTTACGTAAACCAAAATTTTTCGAAGATACGACGCTTTTAAAATTCTCAATACGTCACGCCGTGGTATAATTTTTAGTGCATTGTGACGTCACGAGCCCCCTCTCTCGAGTTTTGATGCGTTTTATCTTTGTCAATATTCATTGCTTTACAAAAACAAAAAATACGTGTCCATTATTTTCCAATACTCTAACTGACGGATTAAATAGATTTGCAATTTATTGATGGTGGAAACTAACTTATTGCGAGCAGAGCGTAAACAAGCGTGATATTCACATAGACGATAAGTAGAGGTCGTACGATCCAGGTTTAAGTGAGGATTTTTCGAAATTTTACCCGTGTGCAAGTCAAGGGTTTTAAAACGATAGTATGCGGATAAGTTGCGACAACAACTACCTACGCCATCAAACATCATTACCATCTGAGATCTTTGATAAACCCTTCATTATGTAAAGGATACAGAACAAGATCTTTGTCAGTCGCAGTTTCAAGGCTCGAGTTACGGTAACCGCAACCTGAACCTGTCATTAGATCAAGCTCCGCAAATTAAACGCGTTGTTGAAACTAGGTTGCATAAACACTATCTACTATCGTGACTACAAGATGTGCCAATAAAAAGACAAGAATACATGTTTCCATCAGGAAATTAACCCCGAAAATCACACGTTAGTCTAGATTTTAGGAGCTTATTTTGCATTCATAACCTTTTAGACGGCACTCGTTGGTCTAATGGTCAACTAGAAATTCCTAATGTTTCAGTAGCAGCCAGGGAATCTGGTTCGGAACCCAGTTGATGGCAATATGGGTCGCCCCCTATTACATGAGACTTGAACATGGTGAAATGTGTGTATAATATTAGGGACACCTCTGCCCTTCGGAGATTAGAGACGTGATATTATGTTATGTTAAATCCTTTAGCGTCCTAAAAATAAGTTATATCACACAGCCCGATGTAATACAGCCCAGTCCTGCTCCCAGAGAAGAGTCCCGTGTCCCAGCTGTGGGGAGGTTGAAGGTTATGCTAAGAATCGTTCCCGTATTCCATGTCATTTACCAACGGCAAACTTCACAAGTCAGAGTCACATAAACAGAGATACACAGGCTATAGGTAAACTAATTTACGGACTGGCAAGATGGAGGTTTTTCAGAGCCGTTCTTCCTCTATCAACAGTAACTGGGTTAAGTGACATTTCCGCCGAGAGTTCCGCCCCGAGACGCAATGCAATCAACGAATTAAAGGCTTCCTATTCCTTCCTATAGATTCCTATTTATCTTTCTTGGCTCCAAAGTAAACTGATGAATGACTGATTTGTATTTCTTGAAAGAAGAAATGAAATTCTCTATGGTATTTGATATTCCTTGTTAGAAAACTTTTCCGTTTTAAAATAAATCAATTCGGTGTTAATTCCATTGAGTAAAACAAAGGACTTCCTCTGGGCTTTTAGTAGTTGAGGAAATTGCGTCGAAAATACAACGTGGTATTGATTGATTGAAACTAAAACAATTTTAATTAAGAATAATAATCGTACTTTTTATATGCCTTCGGGAACTTCCTGCCCCTGCCGTTGCCGTACGATTCCTCGTAATCCTAGAGTCATAATATAGGTTTACGAGGAATTGTTTCTTTGTTAGTCATCACAGCGGAGTATTGTAAACTACGGCAGGGCCAGGGAGTTCCCTGTTGTTGTTGTTGAAGGCTTATAATAAATGGTAAGTACTACAATGTATTATTATTCTTTATTTGACTTTTTTCGAAGAACTTGAATTGAGGAAAATTTGTTAAACACCACCACAAACCTGAATTTACCTACAGTTTTGTAAATAAACTAATACATAATTTATTCATGCTCTACGTTAGTAGGCAAGAATGCAAGTAATAAATTATCCGGATCGCTTGCACCAGGAATCTAATATTTAGTTATGTAGATTGTCAACGTCTAAGCCCCGTTAGAAAGACATGTAGAAATATGTAGGTACGTCGTTATCTTGATTACCATGACCAAGGGTTGAAAGGGCAAATAATTAATTTCGCATTAGCAAATGACTTGTATGTCAGACAATAACGGACATCTAAGATGTTGTTAGGCAAGTTTCTGACCAACAGACATAAACTTGAACCGAGTTTCTGGATGAGTGTATTTGTATTTTAAAGGCAAGTTCTCGTTTCCTGTTTTGAGCTACCGGTTATAAAATGTAGACGGGGCTAGCTGAACTAACTTCGCGCTTTGTAAAACGCAGGCCTCACCGCCAGATAGCGGGCGGGCGAGCGAGGCCCTTTTTATACTTCGTATTTCACCGTCTCTTTTCAACGAACTACCGAACGAAAGTGCCGAATCGCAGTATAAAAAGAGGAGAAACGATGCTCGCCCGGCTCGCTCGCTCGCTGGTTTTGTGGCCTGCGCTGCGCGTCAGACGGTTCTTTGGAACTGAACTTGGCACAAAACCGAGACTCATAGCAGCCTGCTTAGCATGACCACCGAAGAAACGAAAGAGAATCGACAAATCTTTTGTTCATCTGTCATTGAATGGATAAGATGACAGATGAACAAAAGGTTTGTCGATTCTCTTTCGTTTCTACGGTGGTCATGTTACACGGGCAGGTCACGATAAGTTCCAGCTTACTTATGTGATCTAATTTCAAACAAGTTCTGTTTATTTATTTATTTTTTGTTTTGACATTTCGAAATATGTAGGATTATAGATACCTACCGCATTACAAATTCAAAGCAATAGAATTTTAATAGCAATCGTTCCATCTCAGATAATATTCGTAGGCAGGGTCAAGTCTATAAATAAGTAGAGGGGTACTGCCGAACAGTTGGTCAATGATCAGGTACCCATGTGTTAGGGGGCCAGTCTGTCCGTCTGCCGTTGTTTTACTTAGTAACGAGGCCGCTTTGAACCAGATCTTCGCTATTGCGGAGAAATAGCCTTAGCCATTACTTCAGAAGTTCAAAACATTAGCCGACGGTTTTTTTTAAATAATTTTGGTTTGTGGCCATTCAAGTTTGCACTTCAAATAATTACCTAGTAGATTTTTTTCTACAATTATTTAATTTATCACCCATTTATTTACTTCTTCAAAAATTTTGGCTACTATAGCATTCGTGCTATAGGCGAGACGACAAAAAAAACTAATTAGTCCGTCAGTTACTTAGATTATCAAAAAATATTTGACACGTAAAAATTGACGAAGATACGACGCTTTTAAAATTCTCAATACGTCACGCCTAGGTATAATTTTTAGCTAGTTCTGACGTCACGAGCCCCCACTCCCTAAGTTTGATGCGTTTTATCTTCGTCAATATTCATTGATTTACAAAAACAAAAAATACGTGTCCATTAATTTCCAATAGGTACTCTAACGGACGGACTAAATAGATTTGCAATTTTTTGATACTGTCGTCATGCCTATTGCGACGTGTGACAGGAGGATAACGTGTTGCGCCCAGCTCATGTCCCATGGGACAAAAGTAGGAAGATGATGATAAGCGTCCTTGCAAATCAGTAGACTGATTTTTCAAAAAGAAAAGAAAAAAGCTTTAAAGTTTTTAGTTGAATGTCCTCTTATGCGTGAGTCATGTACACAGTCAGTAATGTATGCACCAGCTCCGTAAATTGTAGCAGCATCGGAAAGTTACGTTGACACACATTCTCTCGTATCGTAATAAATCGACACGCGGCCGGCCACCTATTGTTGTAATTAGAGTATAGTGACTTGTCGTGGACTAGACAACATTGTATGTATTGTTTACCTAAGTTGGGCATAATATCTTGGGGTCATGTTCGAGTTTGCACTATAGTTGAAATACCTAATGCATGTTATTTGTAGTACCTATAGTAACTAAAGTTTAAGTTTTCTGTTGTTGAATGAAAGAACTCTACCTCAGAATAATATCCATATTTTAATCTTCTTAATTGACAACTCTGTCAAGGATACCTCAACGCGTGCCTCAAAAGACCCTCATTCAACGAACAAATATCAATTAAGATGGGACTGTGATACTGTGCAAACAAATGTAGAAGAGACAGAGACCGTACCGTACTTATAGTTAATGGAGGTTTAACTCCAATACCATTGACAATCTTGAAGAAACTTCAAATTTCCTCAAAAAATAAACGGCAATGACTTAAATGAAGTAATATATTCAACTGCCTCGTGACGTAGGTAAATCAAAACTACGAGCCAATTGGCTTTCACCATAGGAAGGAAGTCGATGATTGTTTGTCCAAACAATGCTGTCACCCGAGCCGTGAACGAAGATCGAAAGTGTTCCCAACGGACTATCAACATGCCCATGAAGTTGCTAAGGAACCACAACAACAAAGTATTGAGTATTGATTAGAAAAAATCTGTTCTCTATTAAGTTTTAAGCATTCACGTGTCAATGTGGTGTCAATGACCTTGTATTTAGCAACAGTCTATTTTTAGAATGATGGAATTACACATTCGAATTACCTAAGTGGGTACTTCTTTATTCGACTACTTACGATCTGAGTCTGTTGATCTTATAGGTAACTTGATTTGTGAATGAAAATGTGCAATTTTCCATAATTAAAAAACAACCTACACGAAGATTATATTTTAAACCGTTTTCAATTAAGTTTTTTTACACTTGAGAACCTTTTACAACCAGTTGCTATAATCTACATTTTATATCGCTCGCATTGCAACTTAAGTAGATACACGCTCATGTTAAAATATACGATAAGCATGGGCGTGCGCTACGAAGAGGCAATTAGACAAAGCCTACCCTAGCAACTGGGGCAATTATTATAACTAATGAACTATGTAATAAAATAACACTTTGTACAAAATATTAAAAAAAGTTCAAACTCCTGTTCGAATACTTAGAGCAATTTTTCGCGCCCGTGTTACGTAACCAACACTGTACTGGAAGTTGCTACGAAGCTCGACGCTCACCCGCCGGACGCATCTTATAGGCAAATAGTCTGCTGGCCTTCAACCCATTGATAAATTTACGCACACAGCGGCAAATTGGTGCATATTTTCGTGTGTGTGAACTGCACACATGTATAGATTGCAGCCATTTTTGGGCGGTAACTCCTGCGAGTGTAGCTGGGCTATGATTGGCTGCTACAACACAAGGCCAGGATTCAAGGTGAATGTTCTTTAGCCCGCGTAATTTAAATTTCCTTAGATTTTTTGCAATTTGCAGGCCAGTGCTGGGTGTATGTTGATTAAAATAATGATTCCTGGGGGTTATTGGCGCGTATTATTATTATAATAATTAATAATATTATTGATATTATATTTTTCTTCATAGGTGTCGTTTTCGTGGTTTTTGAGTTGGTTATAATGAAAATGAGGTCAAAATGAAAATCCAAGATGGCGCCGATGAAAATTTTCAGTTTTTTCTTCATGGGTGTCGTTTTCGAGGTTTTTGGGGTAGCTGATAATGAAAATGAGGTCAAAATGAAAATCCAAGATGGCGCCAACGAAAATTTTCAGTTTTTTCATCATGGGTGTCATTTTCGTGGTTTTTGTGGTTGCTGATGATGAAAATGAGGTCAAAAAGAAAATCCAAGATGGCGCCGACGAAAATTTTCAGTTTTTTCTTCATGGGTGTCATTTTCGTGGTTTTTGTGGTCGCTGATGATGAAAATGAGGTCAAAATGAAAATCCAAGATGGCGCCGATGAAAATTTTCAGTTTTTTCTTCATGGGTGTCGTTTTCGAGGTTTTTGGGGTCGCTGATAATGAAAATGAAGTCAAAATGAAAATCCAAGATGGCGCCAATGAAAATTTTCAGCTTTTTCTTTATGGGTGTCATTTTCGTGGTTTTTGTGGTCGCTGATGATGAAAATGAGGTCAAAATGAAAATCCAAGATGGCGCCGACAAAAATTTTCAGTTTTTTCTTCATGGGTGTCATTTTCTTGGTTTTTGTGGTCGCTGATGAGGAAAATGAGGTCAAAATGAAAATCCAAGATGGCGCCGATGAAAATTTTCAGTTTTTTCTTCATGGGTGTCGTTTTCGAGGTTTTTGGGGTCGCTGATAATGAAAATATAGTCAAAATGAAAATCCAAGATGGCGCCAACGAAAATTTTTAGCTTTTTCTTCATGGGTGTCATTTTCGTGGTTTTTGTGGTCGCTGATGATGAAAATGAGGTCAAAATGAAAATCCAAGATGGCGCCGACGAAAATTTTCAGTTTTTTCTTCATGGGTGTCATTTTCGTGGTTTTTGTGGTCGCTGATGATGAAAATGAGGTCAAAATGAAAATCCAAGATGGCGCCGATGAAAATTTTCAGTTTTTTCTTCATGGGTGTCGTTTTCGAGGTTTTTGGGGTCGCTGATAATGAAAATGAGGTCAAAATAAATATCCAAAATGGCGCCGACGAAAATTTTCAGTTTTTTCTTCATGGGTGTCGTTTTCGAAAATCAAGATGGCGCAGACGAAATTTTTTTTGCTATCATTTTTTCGTGGCCTACCCTTCGTGGAATACCGCTGCACGCCACTGACGATAAGTAGGTACCTACTTAAAATGCAATGCTTTTAAAGTCATACCTTTTGGTGGACGCGTAAACATTAAGTTTATGCAATATAAGCGATGCCATATTCATTAACTCTTTACAATTTAGTGTTATGTATTTGTAGATTACAAAAACCAGAACATGTGCCCCAATAACTATTGTCAGTAATTTACTTTCATTGCAGTGTCTATTATAAATATTGAGTCTGGTCAACATTAAACACTGCTAATTAAAAATCTCCCACAAAAATTCCAAATCGTTTATCATCAATTTTACCCAATTCGAGCTGTCGATTTCATTTTGATTTGCCATTATTTAATTTACTCGCGTCACTTATAGAACATTAGGAGGAAATCAGTTCTTGTTAGGTTTATTGAGATTGACATTGACATCGTGCAGTGTTAAATTTAAAGATCAACGGTCATCAAGATTTCCATCAATGTAATAGACGGATATTACGTGACTTTTATACGAAACAGGAATTCCGAAGAGTGTGAGAATATCTCAGTAAAATTGTATCTTGGCTTGCTGTGCCCCGTGTCGTATTTTCCTTTTTGCTCTTTCCTCAAGAATTAAGTTATCAAGAATTTTGAAAACCACTTCAGACACTTAATATTTTAGGATAGTTGACTTACATAAGCAGACAGCAGCAAGAAGCTTCACAGCCAGTTCTGGTGGATCACAGTCCGGGAAGAAAGGCTTCACAATGTAGTGGCCGAAAGTCAGGGCCACTATCGCCTGCGTGGTCGGTCTGATGATGAGCAGCGCGATCCACATCCGCAGGAAGGCTGGCAGGGGCCCGAAGGCGGTGTAGATGTAGGCGTAGTCACCTCCAGACCTCGTGATGGAGGTCCCCAGCTCCGCGTAGCACAGAGCCCCCAGTGTGGACAGCAGACCGCTCGCAAGCCATATTATTAATGATGCACCTACTGACCTGGACAAAAAAGATTTGGTAAGTTCATGGCAAAATAAACAATTGGAATTGTGTGTGGTTGCAGGTGCGACTTGCACTGCAAATCAATTTCTGCATCAATGTAGAGTTTTATTAATAATAATTTCTTCTTAGACTGATTGACGACTTTACCTTGAAAATATAATGTTCTAGAAGAGATACACAACGATACAACATACTCGTGTATTTATCTTTATTACTTCATCACATAACTTGAACTATGCGTACCGACTAGTTTTTTTTGCAGAACGATTTCATCTTCATCTACCAAGCCGTTTCCCAAGCCGGCTTCCAGTATAACCGGTTGCAGATAGCAGCTGCCAGTACCTATAATACATAGAACAAGTGCCTATCTGATCGTCACAACTCACTTCGTAATACAATACCGCTTGGTAAGACTGCTTGACTGCGGAACAAAGTAACAAGTAGTATGATACTCGACTCTGGCAGCTGGTATTCTAGGTACCTTTCAATACAGAAAGTTTCTTACAGTTGTCATCCTAAAATGTTTCTCTAGTCATATTAATTGCATTAGATACCTACTGCACCCACGAATAATGACTTCTCAGTGTATTCATAGGCCACTATTTGGAGCTGAGACGATTCAGTAATTAATATTAGGGAGAATTTGTGTAGGACTGCTAACGACCAATGCTAAATAACTTGAAACATGTTTGCTGGTTTTGCCAACAGTTTGTGGTTGTGGTAAAGGTGCCTACCTTGTTAATTACTATAGAACTTATGTTTACCTAATAAGTACCTACCTAACTAAGTACTTCATTGAAGGAAAAGTACACCAATGTAGGTATAAAGCATAGGCAAAATGTTAATATTACAGATTATCAAGAAATTAGTTTTGTAAGGTGAGCCAATAATAATAAGACATGTCGGTAAGTACTTAATTCTTCATCATATTTATTTGATAGGCATATCATTGTTTACACTGGTGCATTTATTATTTTATAATCGAACATCGACATACCTAGTTACATTTTATTTTTATAGAGAGGTCCAAAAACTTAACCATAGAGACGCGGTAGGCATCACAAAAAATCTAGGTACCCATTCTGTTCTACTATTGTGTTTTTTTTTTTTCAATATTTATTTAACATAATGCATTGTTAAGAGCGGCCAACCCGCCATAATTTTCGAGAGAATTTTGACAAACGCTCGTGCGTGATTATGAAGTTGTTACACATATATCTTTAATTTTTTTGAACTGATAGGTTTCTTGTGCACTATATCTAGGCTTCTATCGAAGCAAAAAATAAAAATTTGTAGGAACAAATTCAGTATGGCCTCCAAAAATTGCTGTTTTTCTCATATTTTACCTCAATTTTGGCCGTTCATAATGTACTCATAAATTGTAAAACTAAAGAAAATAGCCTGATAGAAGCCTTGCAAATATAGTGGAGATTTTAAATAACGAATATTTATTTCACAAACTTGTAAGACTTATTCAAAAACACGTAGGTATTTCCTGGAACAAGTTTTATAAATTTTCGAACACTATTTTTTGTTCAATGTCGCGTTAGTCGGTATTTAGGCGCCGACAACTGTCAATATATTGTAGATAAATTGAAAATTTGAATGTGTTCGATAGTACTCTACCTAGCTAGAGTATGTACCTAAAGGCCTTATAATACTGCATAAAATAGTTAAATATACCTACAACCTACTATGAAATTACATGCGTAGAGGTTTCAGTGCCACGGTCTACCAGTTTTTAAGTTATGAATGAATCTAGGCAAGCGTGTCAAACGTGCCTATAAAGACTGTCGTGAGAAAAACCTAAACGTGACTGCAGTATTTTTTAATTGTTTATAATAAAGTGCAATTATGTTACATTTCGTTTATTTGCCTTATTATTTTTTATTCGTTGTTTTATTGTCAGCTGTCCTCGTTTTGTATTGGGTTAGTCACCAAAGACTGGACACGCGTGTGTCCAGTTGGTGAAACTCACAATTAGTATCACTTATTATTTCGTCATCTGGACACGCCAAGGTTTTTACGCGTGTCCACATAGTGAAACTTAAATCACTCTTATGTTTTCACCAACTGGACTAACTGGAATAAATCCTATAAAGTGACTAAGATGAAGTAGTTGCTTGTTTATAACGGGTAAAGACTTCCATTGAAAAACCAAAACTAAAAAAAACAATAAATTATCATAAGTTTCACAAAACTGCCGCTAGATGGCGCTGTACCAACGGGTTCGTTATATGTTGTGATAACGGGCTACTACGGGACCCTACACTGCGCGTGGCCAGACACGCAGTTGGCCGGTTTTTAAGCTAATAAGGTTTTGCAAGCAAAAAAGTAAGGCAGCTTTTTCATGTTTGTGTGTTTATGATTTATTACCCTGACTGTACACAATAACCGAACTCTACCCCTTTTTTGGAAAAAAAAACTGGGTGTGTGCAGTTGGTGAAAACATAAAAGTGATTTAATTAAGGTTTCACTATGTGGACAGGCGTAAAAATCTTGGCGTGTCCAGATGACGAAATAATAAGTGATACTAATTGTGAGATTCACCAACTGGAAACACGTGTGTCCAGTCTTTCGTGTCCAGTTGGTGACTAACCCTTTGTATTTTAGATCTTCTATTGTTGTTATAGGATAGGTAAATATAGCAAGATCACAAGTTGATACAGGGGTGTCCAACTGTCCAGGGTAGGCTCATTCAATTTAGTGCCTGTAGTTATCGTATAACAAGGGTTTGCTGATGGCTAATACAAATAGGCACATACAAGGTGTAAACGGACCCGTCACGAAAAAAGCAAGCATTCCAAGCATTCTGTGTTCATATCAACCTACATATTATGTAACTCTACGGAAAAAGCGAACCGGAAGAGGTTGCGTTGGAAGGCCTCCCACTAGGTGATCCGATGAAGGTTGCGGGAATCCGCTGGTTGCGAGTCGCGCAGGACCGGTCAATGTGGCGACATTTGGGGGAGGCCTATAAAATAAATAAATATCGCTGGACATTACACACAGCGCCATCTGGTGCCACACCAAGCAACGAGGCTTGTGTCGTGGACACCAGATAGTTGATATACTACATAGATACTTTTTATTTGTAAATACATACTTATTATACATATCATCATCATCATCATCATCAGCCTATAATGTTCCCACTGCTGGGACACGGCCTCCTGTCAATGAGAGGGAATGGGCTATAATCCACCACGCGGGCCCACTGCGGATTGGTAGATGTCACATGTCTTCGAATTTTTGGTTATAGGACATGATGTTTTCCTTCACCGTTTTGAGAGCAGCGGTGGCCCAGTGGTGGCGGCCCCGACTTGACCTCGACCCGACTCGGAAACAAATGTCCATGCTCATCACACAAACATTTGCTTCTACCGGGATTCGAACCCGAGACCCTAAAAACGTAAGGCAGCCTCAGTACCGCTGCGTCATTCAGGTCGACTATGTCCAGCAGTGGACGTCTTTCGGCTAAAATGATGATGAAAATGAAAAAGACTAAATGTAACGCACTCAAAACATTGTGCTGATAAATACATTGAAGTACGGGGTTCATGAAGGTGTATAAAGTTATCACAAATGACGGGGAAAACAAGTGCCTGTCGGCTTCGTTAAGTGTACTTTTTACACCTATTTGATCATAGTTTGTTTTGTAACCTAGATTTAAATGATTGGAACGCCTCTTCCGGTTAACTAGTTTAAAACAAAATCACCAGCCCACCCACGGCCACGGGAATTTCAACCAAATTAGAATACAATAGGTAGGTGGACGAAACTCGATACTTTAATGCCCCCATAAAGTCGATAATGGTATCGAATTTCCGTTAATCCCTTTTTAAAAGACCACTACAATTCATACGTTAAAAGAATGTTCAGTGAAGACTTGAAGAGTCGTTTACCCGAACACCGTTTGTAGATCACGTTAATTTACAAGTAAATTAGTAAAAACCGTTCATGATTTTTAACTCGTTAGGAAATAGCTAGGCTAAGATAGCAGAAGACAGAAAGGGTGCTAATTAAATTAGTCATTCGTTAAATCAATGTTTTACCGATTTTAAACACGTCATTTAATGTGTAACTAATGCAGCGACCTACTGTTGTTTTATGTAGGCAGAAATATTAACTGCATAGTCATTGGTAGTAGTTATAAAGGGTGTAAAAACACTTAACGAAGCTGAAAGGCACTTGTTCTCCCTGTCATTGCGATAATTTTTGTTCTAGACCTTACCTGGGAACCTTCTAGTTACGGAGATATTGGGGGTCAAAGTTTCAACTTTAAAAAAAAAAGTTTTTTTTTCTAAGTACATGTTAGTTTTAATGTAAGATTTTAAACACCTCCACGACCCCCGCACTAGTCAATCCATCCATCAGCACAATGATTTAAGTGCGTTACATTGAGTCCTACCGAATAGGTAGTCTGATTTTTCACACCAAAATAAAAAGTCATGCCCCAGCAAAAAAAATTGCGTAGGGTTACTTAGTTTGATGTAGGTCGAACAAGCTATTTGGTTTACAGTTTAACCAACAAATTACATTGTAAAATGTAATCCAATGGCTTGTTCGACCTACAGAATGCTTGGTTGACGGCTTCGTGAAGTCTGTTTACACCCAGTATAGGGTACCAAACCAACCCATGCATATTAAATGTTACCTTTTTGTAACGTCTGCCTCGTTGGTCTAGTGGTCGCAATTGCGACTGCTGAGCTTGAGGTCCTGGGTTCGATTCCCGGGTCGGACAAAGTGTTGTTGAGTTTTTCCATCAAGATTTTTAAAATTCCTGAAGTCTGGATTTGTGCCCGGTTGAGGATAGACTTGCCGCATATTACATGGGACTTTAAACCTAGATGGCAGAATGTGGCTGTACTTTAGGCACACCACCTCTGCCAACCCTTCTGGAATTACCGGCATGATATTATAGTATGTTTTTATGAACGTAATAAACTGCTGAATATTGTGAAATGCATTATGTTAACGCATCAAGCAGCAACCTTTAGATCGTTGAACTGTTTCATGACATTTGATTCCTATCGCGTTCGCGTATCTCAAAATCCATGGTTACGATATTCTTTAGCCTAGATTAGACAGTCTCACCTCACTGAGCATTAAGGTCGCGTTATAAAATCACTAAGCAGCCTTGGCCCGACTTGGCTGTGTAACTTAAGTTGTGAGGGGCCCGTTCAGCATTCTTGTTAGAACGACCATCTGGAGTTCGGGACACCTGCACCGGTTACAGTTCAACAAGTACAGATAGCATGACATTGTGACAGTATTTTAAAATAATGAAACAAACTCCCTGTTTCATTATCTTATCATGTGGGTGGGTGCACTTACTATTAGGTACCTACACCTCTGCCTTACCCTTCGGGGGTTACAGGCGTGATGTTACGTTACAAAAATAAGTAATAAAATATTCCCAAGTTTTCTTTGATAGTTCGAATAACTTCTGAAACTTATTTACGTTCACATGCTGACTGTTCTCATGGCAGCCACAGGTATGTTGTGTACAATGCCATAAATGAAAGTTTGCAACCGTGTCGCCTGCTGACCAATACGAACAAGAGTTTTAAATAAAACTGGTTATGTACCTACTTAAATAATGCAATAACTTAATAATTAATGCACGCATTATTTTGGATTGTAATCATTCGGTAGGTAATGCAACTGTTTTGTAAACCGTGTTATTTACAATACTTTGAACTGCCTTGGAATATTATGGAAGAAACAGATACTTACTATTATGTCGGAAACAGACTTTATATAAGTATCTTTGTATAATTAAATCTAAGTCACAAATAATTGATAAAACGCAGGTTAATATAATTAAACTATTTCTTAGATAAGATAGGTACATGGAAATCAAGGAAGCAGTTGCTAGAATAAAGTCGTATTATGTTTGCCTATTAGTTAAAAGATAATTATCCATAAATCAAATTTAATGATAAAGCAACACTGTAAACAGTGCGTTTCATTCATAGAATGTGTTTTGAAAATAAATCTCTGGTTTTCACAATTTAATTTAGCAGCCTGTTAATTGTTTTTTCAACAAACAAATCTTGCGGCTCGAATTCAGCGATAAGTGCGAATCTAACCGATAAAACAGAAGAATTTAATTTGCACACGCGAACAAGTGGCTGAAAACATAGTCTTAAGAGCGGGAAACTTGAACACTCAGCTTACCCAGTGTATAAGAATACTCCTGTCGGAGATATAAATATTCCGGAACCAATAATAGTCCCAATAATAATCCCAACTCCATTAAACAATGTTATTTTACGTTTTAAAACCACTTTGCCATTGCTGGCCTGAGATTCTTCACCCATTCCGCAAAAATCAATCGCGTACACCGACACCGGTTACCGCGACGCACGTGGCTCGAATACGCGCGCTATCCACGCTGTGTCGCTATCACACGACCATGGAGTGACTGGTCGCCACGGAATATCTCACACGACTGAATCACTTTCTGTTACCATTTTTATGACCTGCGAAACTGGAATAGACGTTGCGGTGCTGACGTCAGGCGCAGTGTACAACTAAGGACGCGATTCAGCCGACCACTCCGAGCAGTCGCCGCAGCGCATGTGTACTTGTGTAGACAGACTGTAGAGCCGTAGAGCGCTACTCCGAGTCTCCGACCGCCGCGCCGCCGACGGAACACCATGCGCGACCGACAGGACCGGGACCGAGTCGTCACCGAAAGGGACACCACTATTGTGTCCTACACAAAGCAGAGAGAGACAGCGAAACGAATGGCTAAAGTTGAACTTGTTGCAGCCGGCTCATTCATGGCTCACAAACAAACAAACAAAAATACGAAACAAATCACTGAACGTAATAAATTGTATCGATAACTAAAATACTCGTAGAATAGGTAACATTGATTTAACAGTTTTAATTATAATTCCGCGTCGCTGTTGGTTACGACCCGACAACAGTATGATGATACATAATAAAAAAGTTGCATCATGTTCCTGGGCGCCTTTACAATAATAACCATGAAGAAACTACCTGACGATTTTTGGAGCTGTTTGTTGGTTTGGGACTCGTGACATTTCAAGGAGTGGATAGTAACCAATCGATGAAGAGCAACATTGTAAGATTCAATTGTACTGCCCTATTAGATATGTTTCATTATGTTACAAACAAAGCAAGTGGCAATCAATTGCAATCAAATTCACTTTGTTCTGAATATCAGTACGAATCTACTTTTTCTTGAAGGCCAGTATGTAACCTACCAGACCTACCTAGCCATTTCCAAACTAGATCACCATACACATACACCTTTCATTATCATTACATCTTGAACTACTTACATGGTACCTACATCTCTAATGAGTTTTCAACACAAAATCTACCAGAATAGTTTTTCAGTAATAACATGAAAGTCGATGTTACCAAGGATCCATTCCCAAGATAAGGCGAGGTGTGTCATGGACGCTACAGTGGGCACCACTATCTTTATATGGGCACCAGAGCTTATAGAGTAATGCACTTCCAAACGAAAGCAGCACGCACCGTTCCACGGTGATCTTAAATATTATGACCCTCCTCCATCAAGGTACCAATGATTGCATTTTGTTAGTACTTAGGTACCTGGTCTCAGTATCCACAGATCTATCTATGTGGGTATGTATTCCTATAATTTAGTACATTCCTCATTCCCTCCCCTCGAAGTGTCCTGGCTAGCAGGGCATTGAGGTAATCAAAGTTTATCCTAACTTGAAATCGTATGTTCGGATTCTACAACGGGTGATGAAAGGTGGTTTACCCACAAACACAACACTGATGGGACTGACACTCGTTAGGTATTTATACTACTGAACCACGTTTATATATTATAATCTACTATAGTCGTGAAATCGTGATTCTTCTAACACACCGCTACAATAAACAGTCGTGACAATAACACAAGTCAAAGATTTAGTCATAATAGTGCACTAATAATATAATGTCTTCCTGAATAGCCTGTAAAAACGCGTCTTTCATAGGTTATGAACATAATATGATTTTATGTTCGCTCATTGTGGTTAGAAAATACCTAATTAATGTTGCTCTGCATGCAAAACTACACGAAAAATATATTACAATATAATAATGTTGATCTAATAAAAACAAAAGATTTATGTAGGTACATACCGCTAGTATAAGTAAGTAAATATATGTTGAACATTGTAATCATGTTTTTGAAGACATCGCGGGAGACATCCTGAAATAACACGTATTTGCAGCAGCGATGCGCCCGCGCCGCGGCGCTGCCGTCGCGCGCTTATCCGACGCCATTTTCACACAATCCCCGAGCTTTCCCGCACACAGGTACGTACCAGAATTTTCACATTGTGACAAAACTTACGAATTAAATAAAACTGTGTCGTACACAAATCACTTCAATGAATCAGTGCGTTCATTCTCACTCATAAAACTATCCAATTAACACTAAATTTTATTCGACCATTCAAAAACAAGAACATTGACCCTCGAGCACACGTAATAGTTAACATGTTTTTTGTTCATTGTGGTAATTACTGAATACGAAAACATTAAAATAATACGTCCAATTAAAGTAGAGTTATCAAATTGAAATAAATCAATGTAAAATATCCAATGTGCACTTCAGGAGGGTATCGCGGATAAGTAACATCTAAAAGTGAACTGAGGAATGTGACCGTCATGTTTCGGTTACATCAATGCAGCTACTACAACATACTGTTACCTATCTAACTGTTTCACGTAATTTAAGAGTATACTCTTCGAAAGACAATCTATTTATGTCATCATGTCCTTATTTTTTTAATAGATCACCGAGCATCCCCCGCAGCGGCAGTGTTGCGAGACACGAGTCGTGTCGCAAGCCGTGGTGCCCTTGCACGTGCTGTCCAGACATTACGTGTCGCTCTTCAGCTATAAACTCATCTGGACAATCATTAAAGTGTAAATCAAGTAACACAAGATCAGATGACACTCATCCATACATCTGAAGAAGGCAAAGAAGACATCATGACTGATACAACGATGAAAGACGATCTCGGCAAATCCTCGAGACCTGTCAGAAACAGACGATACACACGGTTAGTGCCTACAAACATTGACATGCATGAGTCATTACTTTCAGTATTCAGTATAATTATTTTCTTTGTGCGTCACTTACGTATCATCTACAATGCCGCAATGCCCTTTATTCAAAAATGTAACTATTTACGAACCTCGATGTTTTGTCCATGTTTTTAGTTGCCAGTAACGTATTCGCATTTCGCACCTAATTTTTATGGACAATTCCAGAAGGAGTTTAGTCGCAGGTCAGCGTCCACAAAAGAGGCTATTTACACCAGAAATTAAGCGCTATCTCAAAGACTGGCTAGTGCGACGAAGAGATAACCCGTACCCCAACAGAGAAGAAAAAAAGTATTTGTCTCGCGAAACGGGCCTCACATACATACAAGTAAGTCATTTGAACACATTATTTTAAAGTTCATTGTTTTCAGATTTTTATACATAGGTATCATGTTTGTGCCTAACAGCAACCTAATTGGATCGATGCCAGAAATTGCTATTTGTACATAAATAGGCACTATTTTTGTCCCTGCTTTGTTGACTACTGTTCACCGTTTAACGTTAAGTGAAAAACTAGATTGACTATTGTACAGATTCTACCGAGGCTTCATTTGTGCAAAATGCACGAATTAGTAGAGCGACAACTTATTTGCTGATACCCAGCAAATTAGTTTCAACTAGTAATTAAGTCGCATGTAGGTCTCGAACTTAAATGTAATTATTGTCTATCAAGTAGGTAGCTTACAATGTTAAATTTATTTGAAATTATCTATTTACAGATTTGTAACTGGTTTGCCAACTGGCGAAGAAAGTTGAAGAATGTGAATGTAGATAGAAATCAACAAACATGGGGACACCTGATACGCACATACAATGATCGCGCTCAGGGTAACGTGGAGCAGTTCAGCATCTGCTCCGATGACAGCATATGGAGCGAGTCCGACCCCACCAACCCAAAGGACAACTTAGACAATGATGGCGACCTGACAGGCAGTCCCGAAACGATCACTGAGTACCACCACGACGATTCCAACACGTCTTCAATTATGAAAGAAAAGTGTGTGAACTTCAACAACAACTACAAATCGGATGCAAATGAGAATAGATCAGAGGATACGAAAGCGATCACAAGTCCGATGTTACTCAGCAAGTGGCTGGAGAGTGCAGCCCGATTCCAACCGAGCGAGTGTAACTACTTGTGGTGGGCTGATGGTAAACGAAGAAAGCCAGACCCTAAGATCCAAAGAATTACGATAAATACATTGTCACGTCATGATCGAGACGAGGTGGAAGCTGCAGTAGCCCTGACAGCTCTAGCATCTGCCACCAGCCGCATCGCAGCACCGTGATCTTTATACTTAAGAAAATTAAACATTTGTTTATTAATATTTTTAACTGGATAATACTCTTTGTAATAGGGTAACTGCCAATATGATTATTGTTTGTATTTCTAGTTAAGTTTAGCCAGCTACGTGAATTTACTATTACGTAATGTCAAGGAAATCAGTGTTGCTCAAGTATTATTATAAATTACAAGTAAGTTTTACGTGGAAGCAATCCTGCTTGTACCTATAGTCATTAACTTTTGATCTCTATTGGACTAAGTAGTTATAAGTTGTAACTCCAACCAAAGATTGTGTTTCAGATTGAAATCAAATACATTTTGTTAAATATTATAATTGTTTTATTTTAAAATCGGTCGAGGAAAATGGTTCTCTTTTGTGGCTGTCGACCGTTATTACATTGCGGCCGCACTAACCTTATTTTCACCCTTCGGGTGACTGCCGAGCGTCACGACAGTGCGGCCGCACACACCCCTCGTGTAACAGGCGAGCGTCACAACTGTGTAACTACACACCCGTCGGGTGACTGCCAAGCGTCATGACAGTGCGGCCGCACACACCCCTCGTGTAACGGCCGAGTGTCACAACTGTGTAACTACACACCCGTCGGCGACTGCCAAGTGTCACGACAGTGCGGCTGCACACACCCCTCGTGTAACGGCCGAGCGTCACAACTGTGTAACTACACACCCGTCGGGTGACTGCCAAGCGTCACGACATTGCGGCTGCACACACCCCTCGTGTAACGGCCGAGCGTCACAACTGTGTAACTACACAGACACACCCGTCGGGTGACTACTAAGTGTCACGACATTCCGGCTGCACACAGCCCTCGTGTAACGGCCGAGCGTCACAACTGTGTAACTACACACCTGCCAGGTGACTGCAAAGGTGGCTGGCTGGTGGGTGGCAGGTGGCTGCCTGTCAGGTGACTGCAAAGCGTCACGGCAGTGCGGCTGCACACACCCTACTAACCCGTCGGGTGACTTGTGAGCACACACCCCTCATGTGGAGGATAACAAAAGATCATAAATTGAGCATTAAATTAAAATTTTAACTACTCATGTCTCATAATATGAATTACTAAGGAAAACTACAATAAAATCTTCTAACTCTTATACTAACAAATAAATCTACAAATTAACAAAATTATTCTGAACTCTCAGGTTCTTTCTTGGCGCTGTCTTGAGGTTCATTGGTGGGGGTCTTCTTAAGTTCCACATGCTTTTCTAGGTGAGCAACAAGAGTTTGTGGCCCTAGGTTCAGTTGTCTCACAAGACAAGAGCCTGCACTCTCGAGTACTGCACATAGTTGACTCCTGGCCACATCAATATTCTGCATTTGACTGTAGTCAAGTAACTCATTCTTTGACATCAATCTGTCTTGTATGATTCCAGCTGAAAATAGAAGCAAAAATATTTTGATTAAGTTTTTAATTGACAATTATAATTTTACACACAATTATAAATTATACCTTTTAGCTGGGAATATATGCTGTGAAAGCTTTTAAATAGCAGATGTCAGTGTTTTTTGTCTTTATCGTGTGATTAGTGCCTAACCTGGTGTCAGAGTTGTTTTTCCGCACATGGGCCTCTGACTTGGTTTTATGTGCTGTCGAGAAATATCGCTCAGGCATGTTGGTTTTCTCACTATGTTTTCCTTCACCAAGGCTGGTGATAATTATACTGTAGGCACATGAATCCGAAAAAGTAGAGGTTTCTCTCTAGGAGATCTTGGGCTCAAATTCCAGACCTATGACTTTGCAGTGGGATGGTCACACCAGACTATCACTGCTATTAAGCCATATCATTATATCAGCGCTAATTTAACATTATTAACCTACTTATCTATTAGACTGTAAGCTTTGTGAATATTCAATTAAAAAATTAAATAAGGAAAGGTCAATACAGCAGTCCAGTATAAAATATTTTACAATCTTATATCGTAAACTTTATCTAATAATAAAATTAAAGGAATTACCAACCCATTATAACTAATTGAGGTGCTTTCTTCATTATCTTGAACATCTTGGCAACATTTTCAGGTTGTCCAAATATAATGTTTTGATGTGAAGTGAACAAGTGATTAACAGCTTCATAGCGTGTACCAGTGGTGGCCATGCTGACTATCTTTTTGCCATAACACCTTAAATGCATATTGTTTTTGGATAATGCAGCAAAAACTGGGGTTTTATCTTCCATAGTTATTGAATTGACATGTAAAAATATAACCATCTTTGATGTATTGAACCAATTGAGGCACTCATTCGCTAATATTCTTTCAAAGGGATTATCGATCTGCCTTGCGTACTTTTTCTCTCCTCTATCGCAAAGAGCAGCATCAGGTAACGTGTATTTAGGAGGTCCATACACAGGCTTAGTAAGGTCAATCAGAAGCTGTCTCTCGAAATGTGGCTTCCTTGGTCTTTGAATATTTATCTTCCCACGAAATCGTTTACATATCAGTAACGACGTCTGCGTTGGTAACAAAACTGTAAGACAGTCAAGACAGAAAAAATAAATTTGTAATTCTGTAGTTTGAATGGCTTTTTTAATGCTCATGAAAATTAATACGTACTTTTTTTAAGTGATGCCATTTTTTAAGCCTAGCTTATCCTGTTTTTCAGTAGAATTTGGTCGCTATTTATAAAACGACTTTAACAAAACTGATTATTTATTTCACAGTACATAACCTCGAATTTTACATTACACGAATGTCAAAAACTTCGACTCCCAAATTGTCAACATTGTCATTGTCACTGTCAAAAAACCCCTTGTTGCCCGTAGACTTCACCGCCGCAGACAGAGAAAAGTTGTTGCCCCGTTGTTCTTTTTTTTTTCAATGTAGTTTTCTTCAATGCTTGAATGCAAAAAATATTTAAAGCATACAATAATATTATGCATATTATTATGGAAAAGGTATAATAACAAACAAAATCATTTTGCATCCGCCTTGTTAGTACTCTACACGTAACTTATGTTTGTTCAATAACGAGTGAGCTTTTTCCACAACGACGAGCCGAGTGTCGGCCGTATTGTATCGTATTGTCCGTTGCTCGGTCGTCACTTTGTTGTTTACCGCTCAGTATAGCGTGAGTGTGTCCTTATAAAATATTTATGTAATATTTACTTGACCGTGCTACGGCCGACATTCGGCTCGGACCCGACACGGTCTAGCGTGGGTCATCCTTTACACTGGCAACAAATCGATCTACCACCACGACCGCGCCCCTCACCGATCAGCAGAAACACGCCAAAATACAAGGCTCCAAAGTACTCCACACCTCCAAACAGCTAGATAAAGATGTGAGATGTTGAAATCGCCAGTCTCGCGAAAACTACAATCATTGTGTGTATTACTTCCTAGGACACACTGGCTCATTATGACAGGAGTCATCTGTGAACTAGATAGAGGAATAAACTATAGAGTTGGCATAGCTGTCTTCCTTGCTGTAGTCTATGGTTTAATAAAATATAATGATTGTCTATGAGATGACGAAGGCCAGAGCTCTCAATGGTCAACCTGGTTCATGTATGTGCACCAAAGAGTATAATAATAATAAGGGAGAAGAGAGCCCTCTTGTGCCATTTTTAAGCATCCGATTTGAAGCGCCATCTGGATTTCTTAACGAGAACTAAGGCTCTATAGGTAGCTATAGGTAGATAGGAATGTATGTATACCTTCATATAGGTCAATATTTGTTTACATAAAGGTGATCATTCAAAGTTTCTTGTTTTTTTGCAAATAGCAGCTGTTTTGTTTATGTCGTATGTTGATCATAATGAAATTTGCGAATACATAACTTAATGATGATACATTATAATATGAGCCATCTTTTTATTCGCAAATTGCATTTTGATCAACTATACGATGTAAACACAGCTTCTATTTGCAAAAACAAGAAAGAATTTCGCTGGCTACATTCATATTTGAATAGAATTGACAGTTACACAGAGAATTTGTAAATAATTAAACATAAGATGGACTAACGAAACACATTCAAGCGTAAGCGCAAGTTGCGGCGGCCATTATATGATGTTGCCAGTTTATGTTACACAAAAAGGATTTCCGAGACAAGGTTGTGGTATAATTGATAATACGAAACAGCCATGAAATATAAAAACGTGATAATTTTGATGAAAAATTCAACAATTATTCTCATTAAATTAGAGAACTTAATTATTTGATTTTCATAATTGAACAGAGACATCTATCGTTAACTATGAAATACATAGTTTATTGGTTAAGTAAAGTAGATGGCGACTCTTTCTTCACTGAAGTTGTACATGTTCTAACTGTCTCCCCCCTGATGTGCACAGTGCTACTTATCTAATAAAAATAAAACAGTCTAACGCAGTTTCCTTGATCTACAAGCCATCCCGACCGAACCCACAAACACTCCTTACCTATCTGCCGATGCCGATGCATACCGCATCATCATCATCATCATCCACAGCCCGACTTCGGTTTTTAAACTTGGTTCGGTTTTTTAACTTAACTTCGGTTTTTAAAATTGTAAACTGTCGAAATATTGTCAACTGAACATACTGCTTTTAGTATGACGCATTATTTTGCGGCAGATTATAATCTGTTGAAGTGAAATCTATCTAGTGAGTCTATAATCCCTTGTGGTGATTTTAATATTAATTTGTTAGAAAATTCTGGGTTAACACTAAAATTGGAAGCCTGTTTCAGTCATAAAATCTTGAAAACAAATTTCTCGAGTCCACTAGAATAACCCAACTTGTGCCACTTGTCTACATAATATTTACACTGATATTATACCCACCCAAAAAGTAATTATTAACTTAGTAGATTCAGATCAGTGTGGGCAATTGATCACAATTCCAAATGTAAACAAGAAAGTCACCAGAAAGGATATCATCATTGTTAATTCAAAAAGTCAAAATCGTCTGGAAACTTTTAAAACTAAACTTTTATCCAAACTACCACTTTTGTCAGTTGGTGATGATCACAATCAAAAATATAACGATTTTTTCAGTATGTATTGCACACAATTTGAAACCACATTTGTCCATAATATATAGTTCTGTAGGCCTATTATGTATCTTTCTGATCTCCTCGTGACTATCAAGCTTCGGTTGTACACCAGAATGTCATAATATTGGTATTACGTATCGCATTGAGTGGATAGGATGTCACTGTAAGGTATAAGGTGACTAACAGCCCGGATACGGTGTAACGTCGCATCAGCATCTTTATCGAAATTGACACTTGATAGAATAGATTCCTTAGTTATTACGGCATTATTGTGGCATATCTGTCAGTGTCATTGTCAAGTGACAGCGAATGAAAAAATCAAGCAAGAACAGTTTTTAAACATTTCAAGAAACCCAATTATGAACAAGAAAACTCGTGCAACGTGTTATCAAGATACGAACAACTAGTAAATTATTGATATTACAAATCGTGTGCACGAAAGAACATTTAAATAAACGTCAAGAACAAAAAAAAAACTAAACAAAACAAGTTTGAAGAGAGTACATCGTAAATTAGAGAGGTTAGTTTAATAATTCTATTGCGCCATTATTTTATTTATTGTTTTAACTATTGTATGAATAATATTGTGTATTGGATCTAGATAATGCGTGGCCAACAAGAAGACACGCCGCCGTCGTCTATAAACGGTGACGAAATAACAGGCATGGATGAAGAAGACGGCATGTTCTACTACGATGAGGTGGAAGAGGTTCAGCTAGAAGATCTGGAAGAGATGTTAGGCGTAGAGGAAGAGGACATGGATATGGAACCGCCAGAAGATCATGCGGCTTTTGTGTTTAGTAAGCATGTCGGCTCAGTGTTTTGTTGTGATCTTCACCCCAATGGCAAGCTGGCGGTCACCGGCGGAGAAGACGACAGGGCCTACGTATGGTCTGTTAGCGATGGACAGTTGGTCATGGACTGTGTTGGACACAAGGACTCAGTCATCTTTGTTGGCTTCAGTTTTGATGGAGCATACCTGGCCACAGCTGACATGTCTGGATTAATCAAAGTTTGGAAATGTAACACAGAAGAGAACCAGCAACTACCATGGACAGTTGCCTTTGAGTATGAAGCAGATGACTTGACATGGGGCTTGTGGCATTTTGCAGCCAGAGTACTTATATTTGGAACAATGTCTGGAGATGTTTATATATTTAAAGTGCCCTCAGGAGAAACCAAAGTGTTGCAAGGACATAATATTAAAGTAGAATGTGGAAAGGTAAGAATAAATGTGAATTTTCTCTGTAAATTAAATCATGCAGTTTTGATTCTCTATCTTAAAAAACATATCCACTCCTCACTAACTAAAAGTCGCCCTTCTGGTAAACAAGGGCATCATCAAGTCTCACATTTCAATGATTCATATTCTCATATTATTCCTCCATTTTGCTAGTCATGTTGCATTGAGAGTAAAATAGTGAAGTCACTCTTATATCACATTACAAAGATAGCAAAGTAATCTTTATCATTCATGAATTATCTGTATAAGCGTTGATAAACATAATTATGATTTCAGTTGTTCCATGACGGAGTTCGCTTGGCAGCTGGCTATGAGGATGGAGCAGTGAAGATATGGGACCTCAAGACTTCGGCAGTCCTGCATCAAGTTCCTGCGTCAGTTCACGAGTTGAGAGTGACAGCTATTGACACTCATCCTGATGGCAATCTTATGGCATCTATTTCTACTGATGGTAAAACTTATTTCTTATTTCACTTGTAGTTTTATCCAAAGTCTGAATTTGTTTTAGTTTGATGGCAATAGGATCGCCCTTACTGGAGACTTAAACATAACATTCGAAATGTGGATGTACCAACTGTACCAAGACACCCTTTGGGGTTTCTAGACATTATGTTATGTTTTGTAGATTGTAGTTTTCTCTATGAATTAATTTAGATGTTTAGAAATGTTGGAATGAAATGAAAATATCAAGCCACAGTACTTTATTAATAACCCTTCCCTCAGTTTACAGTTTAGTTTACTTGACGAGCCTTTTTTTTAATAGATCAGTTTTATTTGTATTTTTTTTTTTTAATTTTAATGCCATTGACCTTATCCGGCACTGCTCCCACTCCCGATTAATAGATAAAATAACGATAATTTTTTTAGATGTGAATGTAATATAATTTCGCTTTTTTGCAGGTAAAATCGTTTTGACCACCACAACCAATGGCAAAGTGGTTGGCCAGATGGAAACGGAGACTGACTTAGAAACAGTTGCCTTTGGGGAAGACCCACAGCTAGGATTTCTTGCCACAGGTATATAGAATTATTAAATAATTTTGCAGCCTGTGATATCCTAGTACAGGCATCATACATTATTATACCTACGATGTAATTTTTTGAATTCAAATTATATTTTACCTTCTGAGATTCTGATAGATTTTATTACAAAAAAAAAACATTAACGTATTTTATACGTAGACACAATACACAACAAAACACGTTAATTAGACAAAATACGTAATTTTTTTTTTTTTTACATATTATGAATAAATTGTATTTTTATTAAGAACACAGTAACTGAGGGGCTTTTAAGAAAACAGTGTAAGTTAATGGCCCTCCAAAACAGATTTGGGATTTTGAGGCTTAACAAATTTTATTTAAAAAAATACTAATTTGCATTTTTTTTTATAAATAGTATGCAACCACCTCTCTTAATAGGCACTTAAATTCCCCATAACATCAGACAAACTGTAGATCGGCAAACAGTATCTCATTAGTTTCCATTTTCCAACCTCACAAATAATTCTACTACTCAACTCTTTAATCATAGCATAAAATGAATGTTACAGGAACACTAACAGGAGCAGTATGCATATGGGATATTCCCAGACAAATGGTACGGCATCAGTGCGCCAAATCAGACGACGTGGTAGGTGGCGTCACCAAGATGGTGTGGGTCAAGAATCACCTGGTCACCGGCTGCCTCGACGGATCCATACGAGTATACGAAGGCAGGACAGGAGAGAGAAGTCAGATGCTCACAGGGAACCGCTCCGAAGTCTTAGATCTATGTTACAACCCAAAAGAAAGCCTAATATTAACCACCTCCGATGATGGAACCGCAAGGATATTTAAATACGAAGTAAACAAAGACAAAGACTAAAACCTCTTTTATTGGTTTTAAATAACTATCTCCGATTATTTTCATTTCTTGTTATGGTATTATCACATTGTTTCGTCTATTTCTTTACAAAATACATGAAAGTCAAATGTAAACACTTTCATTATGACCTGACCCATTATTTTAAAGCGACGTAATTTGGAGACAGAATTCACGAATACCGACACAATATGGAAGCCTATACGGTTGTCAAAGGCTTTGATAAGTTTGAAAGACAAGAATAGTCATTAGTTTTTAAAGTAGGGCTATTGGCTATTAACCTTTTAATCGCCATAGCCACATATACGTGACAAGCAAGCGCGTGCCTGTACGCCAAACGACAAACATGTGACAAAATGGTACCTACTGAAATTGTGGCTTGGCGTGGAGGACACGCGCATATATGTGCTCTGGCGATCTTAAAGTTAAGCCATTGGCCGACACGACTATCGGCACAAATGATTGCTGTAGGTAGGTAGGTACACACATGTCGACATCCTCGCGAGCCAGATTAAGATACTTGAATTGCTTATATTTCTCTGCTTTCACGAGGTTCTCGTCATGCGAGACCGCTATATCAACAATAATTGCGCGACGGCTGTCTCTCAAATGTAATCTCGATCTGACACCACAATTTCAGGATTTTTTGGCAGCAATAAGTAGTCAGTCGAAACTAGGTTTATTAATAGTTGAAATAATATGTAAAATCCTTATCAAAATATATGCAACATATTTTAAGTGGTTTTAGAATTAAGTAAAGTCCTAATTATAAACTACTATAGGTACTTGCTGCCAGTTAAAATAGCAATAGCGGTCATTGACCCACCTACATTTTTATTAAAGTTCTTAAATTTGAAATCCAAAAATAAACCTTGAATCGTCATCGATCTTCAACATTTTTCTAATGAAAAACGATACATGGTTCATTTGTTTTGGTTCGTACCTACGAAGAGATATTAGGGAAAGGGCAATGACCGCTATTGCGATCTTACTGGCAGCAACTATATTTGAGACATTTTTCAATTCTGTTGGTCTAGCTCAGAGTTCATAGAAGAATGCCCATGGACCTTCATAAATCAAAAAATGAAACAAAACAATTATTTTAAACTAGTCACGCCTATAATATGGTGACTGGTAATTAGTGACCGATACTCAAACACGTGATTGTACTCATGATAACAAACAATTGCCAAACCTAAAATCGCGAAAAAAAAAAAAAAACGCTGTTCAGTAATTTATGTTCGCCTAGCCCAGGGGTTCCCAAACTTATTTTGTCTACTGCCCACTCTGAGAATAATTTATTGTTTAGCGCCCCCCTTTTTTCACCTACCTAAAAACCACTATAACTTCTAATTAAATTAATGATTGTGAGCTCTATTAGCGGAGATTAAACAAACAATCGATTTCTTAATTTAAGTAATATTAGTTGATGTTCACAAGTTGCAGTCGAGAGTCGAGAGCTCAGTCAGTGTCTAAGAGTCCTCTTATATGAAATTACAAATCGCCCCCTAAGCCTCTACACAACGCCCCCATTTTTTTTCTGGGTCTCTTACTGCCCCCTTTAGGCCAGCAGCGCCCACAAGGGGGCGTTATCGCCCACTTTGGGAAAGGCTGGCCTAGCTGGTCAAAATGTACTGAACAGCAGTATTTTTTTTCGCGAATTCAGGTTTGGTCCCGTAGTAAAAGTTGTTTGTAAACATGAGTACAATCACGTGTTTAGGTATCGGTCAATTATTTTATTTATTTATTTATCAGGAACAATTTAAATTGTGTTTGATACATTACTTAAATCATAATTGAAAAATAAATGAATCACAATAACAGTTGTACTGTTTTGCTAACATGTTAGCTACGGCAGTTGCCGAGTCTGTGATTTGATCGTTAAGTTTTAATAAGAGTGGCTCCTGTTGCACTTTTTTAAATCTGTTTGTGCGGTAATTAATTACATTCCAAACTTCTCTACATTTTTAGAGTTGTCAATTTTCTCTGCGACCGCAATTTTTTTGCCTTTGGTCATGACTCTTCTATATATGCGAATATATTTATTTTTCTAATTGAGTAGGTACACTTTCATGAACTTGAAATTACCAGTCACCATATACATACAGGGTGTAAAAGACCTCATCACGAAGCCGTCAACCAAGCATTCTGTACATCAAACAAAGTAACTACTCAAAAATTTTTGCGGGGAAACAACTTTTTTTTTTGGGTGAAAAAAATTTTTTTTTGTAGAACTCAATCTAACGCACTCAAAACATTGTGCTGATGGATGGATTGAATAGTACGGGGGTCGTGGAGATGTTTAATGTAAAAATCATACATTAAAAACTTGTAGGTATTTAAAAGAAAACTTGTCAAAAAGTTAGACCTTTGACCCCAAAATCTCCGTAATTAAAAGGTTCCCAGGTATGGTGTAGAACAAAAAAATGATCGCCATGACGGGGAGAACAAGTGCCTTTCGGCTTCGTTAAGAGGTGTTTTACACCCTTTATATCTAGAACCATCTGCTCTAGGCCAGCATCTGTAGGCGGAGACGTGTCCGTCCATTTTCTGGTAAAAAAATAACTAGATTAATTAGTTAGGTAATCATTTATTATTTATAATAAATTCTTTTTGAAATCAATTTTGCGCTGAAAGTTCTTTTAACGTTCTACAAACCCACATTTCTTCTGAATATACCTTCCTTTACTTTAAAAATCGGAGGGGGAGGGGCACATTTTTAGGGTTTCGTATACCTCAGTCGTCAAAAACGGAACCCTTATAGGATCACTTTGTTGTCTGTCTGTCAGTTTGTCAAGACCCTTTTTCTCAGGAATGCGTGGACTCGTGGAGATACCAAGCTGAAATTGATATCAAAGCAGAGCAGCCCCGTAGAGCAGTGAAAAAATCAAACTTGTAAGGCAACGCGATCAAAAGATATGACCGTTTATAAAGCATATTTTGCGATTTCACAAGGGCCATCAAAACCCGGCTACTTACTTCCAGTTGACTTAGAATCATGAAATTTGGCAAGAAGCCATGTCTTACAGCACGTGTACCTACCTAAAGAAAAAAATCAGAAAACCATAAATATGTAGGTTAATAACAAAATCCCTAGTTTGTACGGAACCCTCGGTGCGCGGGTCTCAGTAGCACTAGGCCAGTTTTTTATGGCTGAAGCGAATTTCTCGTCAACCAGTAGGTACTTTTTTTGAACCTCCACCCTAAGCCGCATTATTGCTTCACATTAGACGAGTGGCGGCCAAAAGCAAGTTTATTAAAAAAAAAAACCACGGTATAACTTCATGAGAGCAATCACCCCATACAGTTAAATACGTAAAAATTACAGGTAACTAAGGGGGCGACCCCTATTTTTTTCACATCACTTTTGTGTAGGTACCTGTCTAGTGGTTTATAAAAGACACCTGTTTTCAAATTTCAACTATGTGGTGCCATACCAAGTGTCAACTGCAGTCTCTGAGTAGTATGGTTGACACATAGGGTCGGATAGGACAAAATAATATAGGTACAAGGGTTACGTTATTTTGCCATTTGGCAAGGAAATTACGAAACCCCATTTTTTTTTTTAAATTCATGTCAACTACTGTGATTGGTTGACTAAACTATCACTAGCCAATCAGATCACCTAACATGATATTTCGTTGATTTTCGTTCTAAACCGGGTAAGTAGGTACCTACCGACTACCGAGTACCGAGTAACTTCAAAATTGTAGATTAGTCCCCTTGTCTCAGTGACCAACACTATCAGGCGATGTCGTAGGTCATCATGTTGGATGACATGTTGGATGCCCTGCACATCCTGCAGATAGGTGGCGTCAGTTTGGTGATTAGGTATACTCCTCCCTCCGATTAGGTATATCAGCTGGGACTGGTCATCTCTTAGCTGCCAAGGTTCATTTTAATTACTTTATTCATAAATTGTTGTTCTAATCTTTTACTCTGGACGCTCTTAGTGTGCACGTCTTTCTACATCGTTCTCACATATATGTATAATCTCAAAATTAATGATTTATCCAAGATTTTGTAACAATATTTTGATTTTAAAAGAGTGTCCATGGAGTTTCTTGCCCGTTCTTCACGTGCCCCCCAGACGGTATTTTTGTGTACTGTGGAGATACCATCACAGTACATACTTTGAAGCAAATTAAATTATCAGAGTTGTTAAAATACTCGTATATGAATAAAATAACAGAAAGAACATGAGTGAAACTCTTGTCTATTTCTGGCGCTGGAATTGCGAAATTTGTTCGTTGCATCCCTTTCACGCACTTGAAAATGAAAGATGATATAATCAGCGTTTGTGCATTTTCATCATCATCATCAGCCTATAATGTTCTCACAGCTGGGACACGGCCTCCTCTCAATGAGAGGGAATGGGCTATAATTCACCACGCGGGCCTACTGCGGATTGGTAGATGTCACATGTCTTCGAATTTTTTGTCACATGCCGGTTTCCTCACGATGTTATCCTTCACCGTTTTGAGAGCAGTGGTGATGAAATAAATTAAACAAAGTAATGCGCCTGTCTAGGTTCGAACCCACGACTTAACTGTTGGTAAGTCAGGGCCGCCGCTGCTTGAGCATTTTAGCAAGACATGCGGTTTTGGCTTTTTTGGACGTCTTGCCATGTCTTCCTGAAATATTGCAAAAAATGGCTGATCAAGATCAAAGAAACAGAAAAAGTGCTACACCGCCATTTTCGTTGCTCCCATCTATAATGTCGTCGGAACTTCTCTTATGCTTGGTAATCCATTCTGATATTTTAGGAATCACGTTACGCTGCCCTTATCCCGATCATTACAAGCCATTGAAATTGATATACTTTCTGTAGTTCAGCTTATTAATACGACCACAGGCAAGTCTGCAGAGGCAACGTGAAACTAGCACGGACACATTCAAAAACTTTTCAAGCAGGCTGAGGCCATCGCAAATGAAATTGGTGCGGAAATCACGGTCCGCAGAATCACCGACCGTCAAACAAATCGGCCGAACGTTCAGACTTAGTCAGTTGAAAAATATTACCGACTTTCAGTATATATTCCTTTTCTAGATTATAGGTATGTTAAGTGAAATATCGTCTAGGTTCCCTAGCGCTCCCATGCATAAAATCGGACAGTTGCAAAAGTTGCTGTCCCATAATTTCAGCGACAAAGATTTAGAGGATGTTTTGCAAGGCGCTGAAGTATATAAAGAAGACCTTCCTTGTTTGTTAACTTTGAAGGGAGAGCTAAAAATTTTGCGAGAGAAAATATCTCCAGCAGATGCCTACAAAAGAGCAACGGTGCTGCTAAAATTAGAACTCTTTGTCAATTGTTGTGCACGTTTCCAGTGACTACTAGCACTGCCGAGCTATCTTTCTTCACCTTACGCCGTTCAAAGTCATATCTTCGCAATAGGATAACAGAAGAGCATTTGAATGGATTGGCTTTAATGCATATCCATCAAGACGTTGCGGCAAAAATGGACGCTAAAGTGCTGGTTATCTTTAGCAGGAAACATAAAAGAAATTAAACATTTAATTTTTCTATTGTTTTGACTCTTTCATAAACCTTCATATACCTACATACAGTTATTGTTGATTTTTTTGCCCGTCCGCCCCTTGTGCCCCTCCCAGAACAAAATCTGGATCCGCCCTTGTTTGCAGGAATTGGCAAAAGTTGTCATTAGCAAACCGTAGTGGAACTAGTGATAAAAAAAATCAACACTAGTTCCATTATTTTCAGATTCTTTAAAAATGGAACTAGTGGTTATAAAAAACAACACTAGTTCCATCATAATGGAACTGATAATGGTACTAATGACAATGAAGGATACGACTTCGGTTGTCACAATAAGTAGCATTACCTATCTAAAGCTATAGATCCACAGGATTACAATTAGCCGGATGGGAAACAGTAACTTTCACCATACTGATTGATATCTCGTATCACCACACTGTCATTGACCTCTTTGCTGCGAACGAGCTACAAATGAATTGCTCATATCCTGCTTACGCGAAGAACATAATCCTCTATAGACGGTCAATGTGCCCATCACTAAACATGGAGGCACTTTAACACAGTCGTTTGTTTTAGAAGTTATTGTTATTAAAATTAAAGTAACTGTGCCAAATGCACACGTGGTGGAGCACATTTGATGGTGATGGTGAGAACAAGATAAAAAAAACAAGTTGTACGAACTTGGCAGTGAATTCTCGTGCCTGTCACCACACTAAAAGTATGCTCAATTGCTTTATGTTTAGAGTCGAATTTAACTCGACATGGTGTTCCACCCATGCCGTTTCGTGTCTGAGTCATCCTCGCGGACGTAGACGACTGCCCGTGGTTAACTTGCAAAGTAGCTTGAATAGTATTAGTAAGGCAAGCGGACGTAACGTCGGACGTCTACTCCTCGCATGTGCATACGATCGCGACCGGGGAAAACACGAATAACAAAAAAATATTTCATAAATTCAATAAACCTGATATTCTAAAGACGAGAACGATAGCAAAACACAACAATTTTATTTAAAACAGGTGTCCTAAATGTGTTGAATATTTTAACCTACATACAACAAAGTGAAGCTGTCTACCGCTAATATTTATTGTTGGGTCCTATCGTGTTATCAGCTACTGTGGGCCAGTATACCGCAGGAGTATTATTTTATCAGTCCATGGTAGTTAGATGGTGTTCATCGCCGCACGTGGTGTTTCCCGCCGCAGCTCACACCGCAGTGTGATGCAATGTTTGTATGACGGTTCTTCAGAAATTCGGCTGTGCTACATCTTGCTTTTGACAATGTGTAAAAGTGTTTAATTTTATTGGTGTTACGCAGTCAAGTCGCGTGTGTCTACAAAGAATTTGTTATTTATAAACGTTGATCATGGCGAAAGTGAGTGATATCGATGTTCTGCCGCCGAAAGCGATGGAAATGGGTCCAGAAACTAAAGATACCGGTGATAAAGAATCCACAGGCAGAGTTCGTTTGAAGAAGGAGTTAGGTCTGGTAAATGGAGTGGCTATCATAGTCGGTGTGATAGTCGGCTCAGGAATATTCGTGTCCCCAAGCCTGGCCCTCAAGTATGCTGGGTCCAAGGGCATGGCGCTGATCGTGTGGGTACTGTCCGGCTTCCTGTCGATGATCGGAGCTCTCTGCTATGCAGAGTTAGGTAAGACGATTTTATCATGAAGCAACAATGTGGGTTCTGCCGTCATTACACGGTAATTAATGACTGAAGTTTAATTGTGTTAGGAAGGTGTAATGAACCCGTTACTCACTTATATCTCCTACACTTCCTGTTACCATCATCTCGATACAAGGGAACTAGGTCTGGGCAGTAATCCGTTTCTAATTGATTAGGTATTGCAAAGAAATTAAAACATTAACTTTTAAACGCTACTATGAATCACATTTGACACGAAAATTTCAGTTCACTGCGCGAATGACGTTTCTATTTACAACTAATTAAGTACCTAGGTAGGTACCTACTTAAACTCAAACTCAAAGCATTTATTTCAATTAGACCATTACGGCACTTTTGAATGTCAAAAATACAAAAAAGAAAATCAAAGCTACAGTCCCAGTCACAAGGCATAATAACTTGAGAAAGTACTGTAGTTGCCCATTCCCTAGCGTAGATCTCTATGGAGAAGAACGGGCAAGAAACTCCATGGACACTCTTTTAAAATCAAAATATTGTTACAAAATCTTAGTTACATCATTAATTTTGAGATTATACATATATGTGAGAACGATGTAGAAAGACGTGCACACTAAGAGCGTCCAGAGTAAAAGATTAGATCAACAATTTACGAATAAAGTAATTAAAATGAACCTTGGCAGCTAAGAGATGACCAGTCCCAACTGACAGCGCCCGTTCACAAACATGACGTATGTACCGGCGCCATTCAACTCAACCATATTGAAGGGAACTAAATGACCCGACACACCCGCCACCATCAGCGAGACATTTAAGTGAGCATGACATTCTCTCCGCCACCAAGGCATATTCAAGTCAATGAGAGATAAATAAATGTAAATGGTGGCTGAACAGTACAAAGTACTCACACATGTGCTATGCAATTATATAATACTAAGAACTGGAATCTATATAAGGCAAGTATATTTTTACAATCTTCTGCAGCTTCAATACATGAATATGGGAATCAATTTTTCATCTTCTTCTTTACGTGTCGATGGACTCAAATAATGCCCGACCCGAATAATCAATAAATTTGCCCCCCCCCCCCCTATGGTTGTGGAGCAGGACCAGCATTTAGCCAAGCATTTTTATCATCAATGTAATCCCCCAACTTATAATATGCTTGCCTACATAGTGTGCGTTTTATACAAGATTTAAATTTCGTCTCGTTCAGTTGAAGAATGTGGGGAGGTATTTTATTGTAACATTTCTTACACCTTCCACCATCATCTATCAACACAATTCAATAGTGGTTCATCGTTCTCCTCTGGTATTGGCGCGAGGTTGACAAGAATACCCACACCATGCCCCCGCGCCGTGATCATGAGCATAAGATTATCCCGTCAGCAAGGTTGCTAGGGAGCACTAAACGCCTACTTATCGCCACTCGTAAAGGCTTCTTTTGCAGCAAGTTTCATTGATAAACAATTGAAATAAAACGAGTATCTTCTTACCTTCCCGATTTCATATAGGTATTGTCGTATGATTAAACCACGTGGTGCTTAAAAGTCAGCAGCATACGGTATTGTGACTATGTTTAATTGAAATGCTCGCTGAATCTAATTTGAAATTTGTACAGAAATGAATAAAGGAAATAATTGAAGTTTGTCTTGTCATTGGTTATAATAAGTTGCGTATAAGTATTTGTTATGTTACTTTTAGAAATCACGAAGATTATTATGAGCCGTATGTGTCCCACTGCAGGGCAAAGGTTTCCCATCCCTCTTTCCATTTTTCTCTTTCGTTGGCTATTTGGGCCCAATCCTTTTGATAACGAGTCCATCCAGCTCGTTACGCCATGCGAAATCTCCTTCTGGGGCTATCACGTTGCCGGGTTCTGTTGTTCGGAACCCAATCAGTTGCCATTTTGGCCCAATTGTGATGCGACATGCCGATTGTGAAACTTAATTTCCACTGTTTTACTGAAAGAATACAGATTAGATGCTCCTGCTGACCTAAATAGGAAAGTCTAAGTAATAAAACCTCAGTTTCTTGTACCTATTTGTGAAGAAAAAGATAGGCCTTAAAGTAGGTACTTATCCAGTGGAATAAAAAAAAACGGGTTCCACCCTTCATCAGTATCATAAACCCAGTACCACACAACTGTTGACCTAAAGCGCAATGCGGAGCTTAAGTATCGAGATATCGACTGGGTTACGGGCTTACGGCCTCTATTTGCAGAAGCTATTATAGAGTCTGCATTTGGCATTGAGTACCTATTTGTTCCGTCTCACAATAAGCCTCAGAAGCTTGTTATACTTTTGACTAAAACTCAATTTCTGTCATTCTTAATTCGACATTTAAAATTCTACATCTATAATATTGGGGTCACGGATTATTGAAGTCTGTCTACTACATATAAGTTAGACAAGCATAATATGGATAAGTATCATAAACATATAAGTAGTAGGTACTTTAAACATTAAATAACAGTCCACCGTCCGAAAAAATTAGTATATTACACCATTGCTCATCCATACTCACATTTGAATGCGGAAGTAGCTCTCCTTTTCACGCCTTGACTGCTGATGGGATTTCGATGAAATAACACACAGTGCGCTTTTAGTCCCGGAGGTATGAATTTTTTCGCCATAAAAGCGGGCGAAGCAGTGGACAATAGCTAGTTCACATAATTTTATATTACAGACCAACTTAGTCATAAATTCCCGATATGATACGACGAGGATAGTTTTATTGCCCGTTAAAGATAAGCAACTATATTGAATTTTGTCCCTCCTCCATTAAATAGTATTCCAATAAGTATGTAGATAAGTTATATGAAGCAAAAGTACCCACGGCCTAAGTTATCAAAAACATCGAATTCATTTTCACTACCTCGGTACTTTGACGAAAAAAGTGTAGGTACCGATTGAAAAATTAAGAACGGAAAAACGGAGCTGGGATAAAACTGCATCTTCTGTCTCTCCTTTTCTTCACAACAGAGGTTGACGTTTGAACGCAGCGTCCATAAAATTGTTGTGGTCAACTTCCTAACAGTATTTCTGTCTCAATTAGTATCTAATAAGGCTCCAGCATCAGGAAGTCGGTCAATGTGGCGACACTTGGAGGAGACATGTCCAGCAGTGGACGTCTTTCAGCTGAAATTATGATGGTCAGGAAGTAGACATTAAGCAAACTGTTTTCTATACACCCGAATCCATATTAGAGATATCTTTCACCGTTCACGTAACATTACATTCCCACAAGGACTTCAGGGGTTCAAAACTTCAAATGCCTTTGCTCTGCAATGGATCAATATAGCTTAATATTTTAGGTAGCTGTAATACTGCCAAAACTTTTTCGTGTTCAACTACATCAAAACTGGGAAAGGCTTATAAAAGTCTCGGCACTCGCAAAATTTACAACCCCTTGTAGCGAGGTCATTTGTATGTACAGGCAGCTGTGTTCTGGCAGTTATGAGTTGTTACCGCTGACCCAAATGTTGGAGTTAGTAGACCGTGCCTTTTTACAACGATTGGGTCGCCCAATATTATAACTTATAGGTAAAACGGGATGGATTACTGCTTTACAAATTTTATAATAATACTTATGTTATATTATTGTATAATGGGCTGGTGACCGCAACTCCACGTCAAAGCGCGTATTTTGCGTATGGGCTATAATCCACCATGCGGGCCCAGTGCGGATTGGTAGATGTCACATGTCTTCGAATTTTTGGTTCTAGGACATGCCGGTTTCCTCACGATGTTTTCCTTCACCGTTTTGAGAGCAGTGGTAATGAAATAAATTACACAAAGTAATGCGCCTGTCTGGGTTCGAACCCACAACTTACTGTTCGAAGTCGGGGCCGCCACCACTTATGTTACACAGTAGGTATTGGAATCTAGTTTACATAACAAACAGCTTTATTTTCAAATTTTTTATTAATTAAGTAGTCTAAAAAATATGTAAAAATATCCTTGACACTAATTCGATTCGGAAATGATCGGTTTTTCTAAGCAAAATCTAGACGCACGCTGTTTTGGAATTTATATTACGCAACTTCTGTATGAACCCGGAATAAATATTTTCAAAGACCAATACTTAAATAAAAAAAGGTTTGAGTAAATTGGCCAATGTTCCATTTTACTTAGTCACAAGAAAATAATTAAATACAATAGCCTGACCTTAAGTTCAGATTAGTGTCACTTGAGTGGTTAAACGTTTTACAAACCATAAAATTAGTTTCACTCATTTTATTATTCACTATGGTATTTTAACAATAGAAGGAAAAGCACTTTTGATATTTTCATCAGCCGATATTAAATTGAAATCGTTCAACAATGTTACATCAGCTCAAATCCGTTACGGACAAAAAACTGTTCCGAGTTCGAAAGCATCTCTCAAAACCTGTACTTGAATTGAAACACGTGAAGCTCGATGAATTTTAATTAAGTACATTGTTCCTTCAAAGTTGAAACTATCCGAAGATGTTACATCAGCCATCTCGAAAATTTTACATCAGCCATAAGCCATTAACTATTCCAAAATGAGAAAACACAAATGGTTAGCGCCAAGGCCAAAGAGCCTCGAAAGTTAAATAAATGTCGTTCTTTATTAAGAAGACTTACCAGCTTTTAAGGCTTGACGTTAATTGTCCAGGTAACCCTTACCAGTTTACGGTTATGAGTAAAAGTTTGAAAAATACACATTAATAATCATTTCGATGCAACTTTTACTTCAAACAAACCTTTCACGCACTGATATTCGATCTTTTAATTCTTTTAGGTTTTCCATAAACAACATAATTATTTTGGAATAATATATTTTTAGCCTACATAATTTCTCATCTGTATGAGGAAAATGGAGCGTTGAATTTTTGTTGGCCAATTTCCGGGAGTTCCTGATTACTTACCATTTGTTTAATTTCTGTTCCCTCTCAATAAAATGTACAATAGTCTTTCTCTTTCAGGTACAATGATTCCAAAGTCTGGGGGCGACTACGCATACATAGGAGAAGCATTTGGACCTCTCCCATCATTCCTGTACTTGTGGGTGGCGCTGTTCATCCTGGTACCCACTGGCAATGCAATCACGGCGCTGACCTTCGCTCAGAACATTCTCAAGCCTCTGTGGCCAGCCTGCACACCTCCTGACACTGCTGTGAGCCTCATAGCTGCATCGATTACATGTTAGTATCCAATGCTGTTAATCAAATCGGTGATGGGTTGCAAGCAGAGTAGGGTTTGATGCCAATATGTATTTAATTACGTGATTATACATATTTGACATTCCGTTACGATCACTATTAAAAAGCTGAGTTTCTAACTGTGCGTGACTAGGTATCATATCTATGTTTGATCGCAGTGATTTTGAAACTTGACGCTAAAACCGTTAACTATCCCAATGTCATTATATCATTAGATGCTAGGTATACATTAACAAAATTGTGGCAAGATGATAAATGTTTAAAATATCTGACATACCTAATAATAGCTACTTACCACAGTTACCACGTGTGGGGCAGAGTAGTAAAAAATAACAATAAAAACTAATGTCTTCCAAATCGAAAGACAGATGGTTAAGTCGTTACAAATGCACTAATTCCTGAAAATGTTACATCACCATGAAAAATAAAAATGTACGATTGTCTATTGGGTATCTGAAACACTATAGAAATGAATTCTAATCTCTCCGTGGTGATAGACAGAATAGACAAGAAACCCATAAATAGAACTTTTTTTTCTTTCTCCGGTTTTTTTTGATTCTCCGGTCCGGTGAACGACCTGCCCGAGAATGATCCAAGCACATGTTTGGATAAACACTTTTTGCCCCTTTCATGTCGTCTGTGCGTCGAGTGTAACTATGAGCCGATTATGGTCATGGCGTCAACTAGTACCTATCCCAGTTGGTTACTACTTACTAGGTCGCCATTGCGACCGATTTTTTCTGTTTGAACAGATCTTACGAATGTTTGTTTAACATAGCCTCGTTAGAGTGTATTGTATCTACGCTTCTAACTAATGTTGCTTTATTTATACCGATAGTAACAAATAACTCACCAAGAGTTAAATTGTATCAGTTGGCTACTGTAAACTATAACATGCTCAAATGTAACAAGAAATGTGGTATCTTATTAGAGGCTTGAATCAAAGCACTATGTAGGTACTTGAAGGTGCATTTTATATGCTGAGGTTCTTTAAAGAATTTAAAATTATATTTAATTAGCTGTAATTACAAATATAAAATCATCCTTACAATTTTGCCTTGGAATGTTTACAATCCTATGAACAGCAATAAGATACATTGTTTATGAATCCCAAATGAAAGTGGCATTGCCTGATTATGAACAAAGTCTAACCTTATTTGAATCACATCTCAATCATACGCAGAAATCTCAATATGAAACCTGTTCAGCTTCCAAGAAACTTGTTCGATGATTTAAGAATTTTCTCACGGAGTTCGCACAAGTCTTGTATGGTATGCCTGGTGTTTTGCCCAACAATAAGAAATAATATTTCGCCGTCAGAGGACGCATTATCATCACCCCATGCTGCGAACCGGTTTGATTCCATGGAATAATGTTCCAACGATTTATTTTGGTTCCCAAAATTGGCTTTCAAGAATTAGGGGAGCTTGTTATTTGTAAAAATCGTGTTAACAACGCAATTGTGAGTCGTGAGTTGTACCTATTCAAAGATTATTGGCAAAGCCATGCTATGGCGAAGCTATGCTTCACATACATTTGACATCTCTGGATCATTGACTTCACCTCGAGTGCTAAATTACCTTTCATCACAGATTCACAGCATGCCTTTACAATGTTAAGCGGGTAATAAGTCTGAGACTCAGAATGTTACCTACTTCACGCAATTTTGAAGCTCACCAAATAAGACCAAATTACCAACCAACCCAATTACCAAATTGAGGTACTGAATGTGGTCCTTACAAAATAAGTGGAGGTAATTGTGATTAAATAGAAATCCGCTGAAGCTTCGCCCCGCATCTTCTGGGTAGAAGGAAGGAGTTAAAACCTACCGTTTTTTTTTCTGTGATCACAAGAAAAACGCTTAAAATTATCGCAAGATTGTTACGCCTGCTCTTATCGGTCAGAAAATCATTGCATCAAGTGCATCAACGCTATAACGCGACAGTGCTTCACTGTGACTAAGACACATCGCGCATCTATCATCGGCGACCGTTGTATTGTGCTTGAGGCCTCTGCCTGTCACTCCAATAGGGCTACTGTGTCCGCGTCTTTATCCCCAGTAGGTACGTAGGTGTACTGTAGCGCGGTTGGCGTGCTGATTGCGCCTGACAAGATAATGAGAGCTTCCTCCCGCATCGTACTGACACACGCTCTTGTGCTGAATTATCACGCTCAACGTACAGTAAGGGCACTTAATAACTCGACGTGATTTTGCTATTACCATGTTAACGACGACTTCCGTAAGAGTTTTGACCTGCTTTAGTAAGTGCGTAATTGCCATGGGATGATTGGCTAAAGTCGTTTATGTGTTTAAGATTTAGCTCATAGATAAGGCCAGTCATTTGCGGAATCACAAGAGTCATCTACTTTTTAAGCTTTACCGTATGACGATTTCTCAACCACATCATCTACCTAGCCTTTTCCCAACTATGTTGGGGTCGGCTTCCCAGTCTAACCGGATGTCTCAACCTCAATTCTATTTAATTCTAAAAGCAAGTAACGATAATTTGCACATGGAAACTCTTCTAATCCGTATCAAGGACAAGTATATCCGTATTAATATTAAGTAGTTCATTACCATCTCGTTCTGCATCGTGAAGCCTAGAACAATATACCCACACACTGTCATACAACTGCTCATCAAAACAATAGATACTTAATCTGATTTTGGATTATTCTGATTTTGGTTCAATTGTTTAATTCCAGGTTTCCTGACAGTTATAAACTGCTACAATGTCAAGTGGGTGACGCGAGTGCAAGATTCGTTCACAGCGGCGAAGATCCTCGCCCTGCTGGTGACATTCTTCGCCAGCTTGTGGTACTTATTCTCCGGCCACACGGAGAACTTAGAGAACATGATGCAGGGCACGATCACAAAGCCCGGAGAGCTGGCTATTGCCTTTTATACGGGGCTATTCTCTTACTCCGGATGGAACTACTTAAACTTCGTCACGGAGGAATTGAAAGAGCCGTACAAGTGAGTCGTTGATTGAAAAATAGTTTGTTATTTCGATATATAAATTCTTTACGATCATGCAGGATCGTCTGAATGTTATTTTGATCAAATCTCATTACCATCGTAAGTTTCTCATAGAGAATTATTTCAGCTGCATTACTACTACTAGGTACTCATGTGAAGCTACACTAATGGGTACCTATTACTCCGCCCATCTCATTAGTTGCGGGTCATTTGTTTATCCGTACTGTAAACACAATAATATAATCATAAACTTCGTTAATGTAAACTTTTATGAGTTATGGGCATTCTCGCACATTTGTTTTTATTATAAAATTATCTACTTGACATATTATTAACATTGATTTTGAATAGGTTCTCCACATACGTTATAAAGATAATTTATACTGAAAGAGGAATCAGGCCTAGTTCCCATTCCCACACTGGGCCAGCGGGTCGTTGACGATAGAGTTAGTAGCTCTCTCCTTAATTAAGTACCTAGTTAGTTTGATGTTAATGTTAAACGAGTAGGTAGGTCTTGTAGCATGAGTTTTTTGATTTACTGATGAAGCCTTAATTGAAGTACTTAGTTTTAATTGGTACTAAAACTTAGAATACAAAAGTGAAATGTAGGTTGTAACCTAATACTGCTCACTTCAGTTCTCCTTCCAGTAGACTGCGAAAGACATTATTGTGGTTAGACCGTTAGAGCATCACCAATTTAACATCTTCCTAATTGATCCCGCGATTCAAACGAATTGTAAAACAGTTCGTGTTTCTTTTTCCAGGAACTTGCCGCGCGCAATCTGCATATCCATGCCAGTGGTTACGTTAGTGTATGCGCTGACCAACGTGGCGTACTTCGCAGTCCTCACCAACGATGAGATCCATTCCTCCCAGGCCGTCGCCGTCACCTTCAGCGTCAAGATCCTCGGCATGATGTCCTGGATCATGCCTCTATTCGTCGCTCTATGCACCTTTGGGTCCCTAAATGGGGCCATCTATGCCTCGTCCAGGTTGTTCTTCGTTGGAGCCAGGAATGGTCACTTACCACTTGCGATATCCTTGATTGACGTTAAGAGGCTGACTCCAGTACCTTCGTTACTATTCCTTGTGAGTATAAATTAACCTAATGAAGCTAATATTAAAAAAAAATGGAACTCTTGTTCATCCATCAATGATTACGCGCACAAATAAAACGCAAGTCTAGTAAGGATCTTACAACACGATTCGACTAACGATTACTGTGTAGGAAGGAGTGTGTGGCCAATAAATTCGTTCCAAATTGAGTAACTGTTGTTCTCAAATACCAATATTTGAACGTTGGCTGCGTCGGACTTTTTGCCAATAAAAATATAAGTAGTCGAATCGAAAACGTCCTCTTTTTTGAAGTCGGTTAAAATAAGCTTCGTTGCTAAAGACAAGAAAATATCGATACAAATCTAGAAACATTAATAAGTTCCTGTTATGTTGATATATATAATATATTATACCATAATCTATTCTGTTTTAATTTCAATTAAAAGACATTTGTCATCTTAGCATCAAGACAGGGTAAGAAAATAATCTTGATTGCAAAAAAAAACGATTTTGTGCAGTTTTAATATGTTTCCTACGAATCTTCGCACTCTCTGAATGCATTAGAAAAGTGTGCAACCGCTATCACAGTTAAAAGTACTTAGGAAGGGACGTTTAAGATTAGCTGAAAGTCTTCATAACTTTCTATTAATTTGATCGCGTTTTAATAGGTCTCTTTAATTAGGTACTTAAAATTTGCATTAAATATGACCATGAGATGGCTATTTTATGATGATATCTGACACGGTCATAATAGAAAGTTAATCGAAGAGAAATTAATATCTGCCGTTCTAGAAACTAAACAAAGCGAACACGTGCATCATTAAACAAAGCGTCAATGAAAAGATGACCTTATCTCCATCCAAGAACTAATGATCAATGAATGCCTTTCATCTGTTTCTTTTTAAAGGTAACAAGCTTATGCTCGCCGGCTTAGCTCGCATAAGATTCCCACGGGGACGTTTTAAATACACCCGGAGATAATGTAACTTCCCTTAAATATATTTTTACCTTTCGTCAAAATCCCACTGCTGGGCAAAGGCCTCCCCATAGCCTTCCACTCTTATCAACCGTGGAGTTATTAAGTTAAATTAAGGTGTAATCATATGTTATATCGTATTTTAAATGTGTAAATACCCAGGAAAATTATTTTCCTGTTAATTAATAAAGGATTCGGTTGTACGGCGACGTAACGACGTTACCGGTAACATAAAACCAACAGCTGATGTTCGGACTACGGATTTAAACGGGGAGTATTTGTTTACTTTTATATTTAGAATAGCACACAATTGTCCCATAATCGTAACTTTAGAACACGTCCACGCCAATTCTAGTATAGTTTTTGTTTTTTTTTTCCTAATATAAATGGTTCTAGATTGCATTGTTGACAATTGTCATTTCGTAAAAAGTAAAATTCTAACGACATAAACTTGCTTACATCAATCTTTTCAATATTATTTAAATAGAAAGTTCGTGACAGTTATTTTATTAACGTCTTGAAGTAATATTGTAATAATCATAAGTTTTTAGTCCAGGCAATCTACCCACATGAAAAAGTAAAACAATAAGAAAGTAAAATTCTGATTGAAGCAATAAAATTAATTATTCAGTAAGCTAATATCATTCTTGTCAAGCTAATATAGCAGCCTACCTCATTTCAGAGTAACACAAACTTTTTCCCTGTTTTTCCCCTTTTTTATCTCTAAATTCTCTTCGTTGGTCTATCCTATTAGTTCTCACTGTTTCTTTATTTCCAATTTTCAGTAACCAATCCGGAAACCATGCCTGTGATGACCCGTAAGGCTACTGCTCAGGATATGGAGCTAAAATTGAGAACGGCCCTCCAAGAACTTAAGGACTCTAAACTCCAATGCCAACAGCTGTTGCAGGAGAGAGAAGACAGTGAGGAGGAGGTCATTAACGTAAATAGCAAAAACTCGAGCTTAAAACGGGAGCTAGTAGACCTACATCAGGAATTCTTGAATGTTGTCAATGAACGGGATCAACTAAGGGCGGTCACGGATGGGTTCAACTCTTGTAGCAACTTGTATGAGGAGGCTTTATGTAAAATTAGGGATCTAGAGGATGAATTAGTCCATGCAAATGTCAAACTTTTAAATTTAAATTTGAAAAAGGAAAAGGATCATACTCAGGCTTTGGAAACTGAACATTTGTATAATGAATTAGTTAATACAAATTGCAACCCTCATTCCATTATAACAATAGACCTTACAGAGGACTCCTTACTAAAGCATAACTACAGCCATAAAATTAGTCAAAATAAAATTAAGAAATATGCACGATTAAATAGAATCATTAAAAAATGTAATAAATATAAGAAACAACAAAAACACCATTCCAAAAATATTCAATTAAGGAAAGAACGTGTTTCTCTAGTTAATAAATTAAATAACTATCAGATTAAATTGGAAGATAGTATAAATATTTATGAAATTGACACTCAGCGCTTACAATCAGAAATACAGGCTCTTAATAAGTCACTAAAATCATTATATAATAAATATGAAGGCTCTCAAAATCAAATTAAAGAGCATATACTTGCTACACATGCATTGGTAGACAAAGTGGACTCGCTGACTCTCAGCAACACTCAGTGTACTTGTCAGAGGGAATCCAGCAATGATGCCCTCCAGCTTGAGGCAACGGAGGACCCGTCCCTAGCTGTGAGTACTCAGGACTGTATTTCCACCCAAGATACAATACCTGACTTAGGTAATTTTGTCTCACCAAATAGTCTTGGTTCTAATCTTTCAGTTATGTTCTCTGATAGTATAGGTAGAGGGTTAGGGAAATTAATCAGTAATAACCTGAGTTATTGTACCCAAAATTATTGCATGCCAGGGTCAACCTACAAACAGATTATGGCATCGGTAACAAAGACTGTTTGTGATCCTAGTACCACCATTACTATATGTGTTGGTAATAGTTCCAAGATTAAAAAGGAAGACATCACTGACTGTGTTTCAGAGTTGTTGAAGTTAAATTGTAATAAAATAATATTGTGTGCTTTTCCATTTTTTGAAAATTTGGGTAATAGAAAAAACAACTATATACATATGTTAAATAACCATGTACATTTTTTAGTAGGTCACTATAGTGACAGACTTATATATCTGGATATCAACACTATTGTTGGTAAACTGAAGTCGACACGGGGTAAGGTGTATCTACCTATTAGATGTAGACACAAAATAGCTCGGCTATTAGCTTATAATATTCACACAGACATAAATAGTATGTCTAAGTTTAGTTCTATTATTAACACTGCGACTATTAGTAGTAATACTAATGTACAGGTGACTTTAAATGAATATAGCATTAATGCTATAAATGTTTACAAACATTGTACTGAGGAGGATCCATGTGTCACCGTGGAGAATTCTCAATTAGGGTCTATTAGTATTAGTGATAGGGTCTTGTTGTCTGAGGATGGCACGGGAGTCTCCGGCCTCACTCCAAATATTAATTTAAACTAGAAAATGAGACAACAGGAGGTACGATTAACAATATTGTTAATCCTACCAACGTATCTTCTTGCACTCAATTAGTTAGCAAAAAAGGGCCTCAGCAGAACACTTTAAAATTATTCCACCAAAATATCCAAGGCATTTCTTCCAAATTATTAGAAATTGAATTGTTTTTAGAAAATAGTAAGTTTGACATTATTTGTTTTACTGAACATTGGCTAAAGGATTACCAAATGCTTATCAATTATGAGAACTATATGGTGGGTAGCTGCTTTAACCGTAAAACTATGCTTCGTGGAGGTTCCCTAATATTAATAAAAAATTGTTTTAAATATAAGCAACGTAATGACATAGTAGGTCTCTCGGTTGAACATTGCGTTGAACTGTCCTGTGTTGAGCTAGATAAGCATGTAATTGTGTGTGTGTACAGACCCCCAAACTATCAAAACTTTTCCTTATTTGAATCAATAATGGAAGATGTGATGGCAAAACTTGCAGCCAGTAATAAATCTATAATTATTTGTGGTGATTTTAATATCAATATTTTAGAAGAATGCTCAAATAGCAGTCGCTTATTAAATCTTTTTAAGTCATTTGACTTGACCAACACTTTTAAAGAACCTACTAGAGTCACTCCATCTTCTGCTACTTGTATAGATAATATTTTCTGCGATTGTGATTACTTAGATAAAGCAATAGTAAATTGTCTGCCTTCTGACCATAGCGGACAAACTGTAACCTTTAGGTGTAATACACCCCCATTGCAAAAAGTTCAAATTAAATTTAGACCTATAACTTCTAGCAGATTAAATAGGTATAATATTTCGCTACAGAACACGTTAAGTGTTATGAGCCTTGATGATATTAATATAGATCAATTGTATGATCGTTTCTTTTCAATAGTTCACACGGAATTCAATAAAACTTTTGAAAAGAAGACAAAAAGTATTTGCCCTAAATTCATATTTAGTGATTGGGCAACTAGAGGTATCAGAAAAAGTAGGGAAAGACTATTTGAGCTTTATGGCCTTAAGCCTTTTATAAACACTGAAACTTTTAACAAGTATGTTGCTAAGTATTCAAAAATTTTTAGAAATACGTGCAAGGTTGCTAAAGCACTGCACATTAGCAACAAGATCAAAACAGCAGAAAATAAAATAAAGACAGTTTGGAAAGTTATAAATAACGAGACTAACAGGAAGAAAATACGTAACACTAGCTACACATTAGATACAGCGTGTGGTCCTAAAAGCTCAAATCAGGAAGTAGCTCAAGAATTTGTAAATTTCTTTACCGATATACCACTAAAAACAACGGAGGCTCTTATTTCCTCACCTGAACTCTCAATTGGCTTATTAAAGGCGAATGTGTCTGGCTGCCTGGCTGAATTTAAATTTAAACACATTAATCCTATGATAGTTATTAAAACTTTCCGGCAAATAAAAATCAAACTAACCGAAGATCTATGGGGAATGTCTGTCAAAGTTTGTACATCCATACTTGAGACTATAGCCCCTTACTTAGCTTTAATTTTTAATTTATGTGTAGACCAAGGAGTTTTCCCTGATTTAATGAAATACAGTAAAGTCATACCTCTTTTCAAATCCGGAGACAGTAAAGATACTAATAATTATAGACCTGTATCCGTGTTACCAGTTTTTAGCAAGGTTTTTGAAAAAGTAATGCTTAATCAAATGCTCTATCATTTTAACACCAACAGAATCTTACATGATCAACAGTATGGCTTCACCAAGGGACGTTGTACAACTGACGCCGGTGTAACCTTATTAAAGCACATATTTACTGCGTGGGAAGAGTCTCAAGACGCCATAGGAATTTTTTGTGACCTCTCCAAAGCGTTTGATTGCGTAAATCACGACACATTACTTTTGAAACTTGAGCATTACGGACTGGGTAAACTTGCACTTAGTTTGGTAAAATCTTATTTGAATGATAGACAACAACATGTTCAAATAAATGGTGTTAATTCACAGGGTTTAAAAGTAAAAATGGGGGTTCCACAAGGCTCAATATTGGGTCCTTTTCTCTTTCTAGTATATATAAATGATCTTCCCTATTTACTGAAAAACCAACCGCAAAATATGGTGTTATTTGCTGATGACACTTCCCTAATTTTTAAAATAAATAGGCGGGCCCAAAATCTAGATGACGTGAATAATGCCCTACTTCAGGTCCAAAATTGGTTCACAGCAAACAATTTGGTATTAAATGAAAAAAAAACCAAATGCATAAGATTTGCTTTACCGAATGTTAAAAGTAGTGATTGTGATATAATATTGAATAAAGAGAAACTTGAATTCGTAGATAAAACGGTTTTCCTGGGGATTACGCTTGATTCAAGGCTACAATGGGGTTCTCATTTGACTTCTCTTGCGGGGCGGCTAAGTTCAGCAGCCTATGCCATTAGAAAAATCCGTCAGTATACTGATGTAGATACCGCTAGACTGGTTTATTTTAGTTACTTTCATAGTATAATGTCTTATGGCATTTTACTGTGGGGACGGGCTGCAGATATTGAGTCTATATTTATTCTGCAGAAAAGAGCCATCAGGGCCATATATAATCTTCGTAAGCGCGATTCTCTAAGGGAACTGTTTAAGGATATTGGCATCATGACGGTACATTGTCAATACATCTACGAAAACATAATGTACGTCAGAAAAAATCTGCACCTTTTTGGTAAAAGGGGTGACAGACATAATTACAGTACTAGAAATAGGGACCAACTAGTTCAGCCAGGTTTCCGACTCGCTAAAGTAGACTCATCTTTCATGGGGTACTGTTTGAGATGCTATAATAAAATTCCACAAAGTATTCTTGAACTGAATGAGACGAAATTTAAAACATGCATTAAACGCACACTATGTAAGCAAGCATATTACAAGTTGAGCGATTATATCGCTGATAAAAATGCTTGGCTCAATGCTGGTCCTGCTCCACAAGGACAGGGGCGCATAAATTGATAGCATTAAAATGTATTGTTGGAGCTGCTGAAGATTGTACAACTATCTTTGCATTGTATAGATTCAATCTCCTTAGTATTATATAAATGCATAGCCCATATTGTGTGAGTACTATGTACTAGAAAGCTATCATTTACTGGAAACCTACGTCTTTTCTTGACTTGAATGTGCCCTGGCGGTTTAGAGTATGTCATGCTCACTCAAATGTCTCGCTGATGGTGGCGCATGTGTCGGATCATTTAGTTCCCTTCAAAATGGTTGAGTTGGATGGTGCTGATCCATGCGTCATGTCCGTGAACGGGCGCTGTCAGTTGTGACTGGTCATCTCTTAGTTGCCATGGCTTATTTGAATGAATTATTTTGAATTGTATTTTTTTTGTTTGTGTGTTTTTGCTGTGGACACTTTTAACGTGCACATCTTGCTACATTGTTCTCACATAATATACCATCTCAACATGAATGATGTAACCAAGATTTTGTAACAATATTCTGATTTAAAAGAGTGTCCATGGAGTTTCTTGCCCGTTCTTCTCCATAGAGATCTACGCTAGGGAATGGGCAACTACAGTACTTTCACAGTTTTTATGTCTTGTGACTGGGACTGTAGCTACATTTAATTTTCATCTTTGTTTCGACAATTCAAAAGTGCCTGTAACTGGCTTACTTGAAATAAATGCTTTGATTTTGATTTTGATTTCGTGCGGTTTAGCTTCCAATGAGTGAAAGAATTTTCGGAATCGGATCAGTACCTAATTGCGAAGATTACCTCTGCATCCAAATTTAAGATCTTTACCTCTTTAAAATATGAAGTATGTATTTTAGGTTTATTTTGTGTATATATTTACAAGATAACCAGAGCTATTATGGAACTTGCGGCTTTTATCAGCAACATACGTAGGTATATTTTTAGGGAGACCAAAAAAAAAATGTTTTATCGAAATAATAATCAACCCAAGCTTACGTGCTCTGTTAGGTACCTAACTCAGCTCGTATTTATTTCCTGAAAATATCCCCAAAAGGAGTTAGGCCAAAGAAGTTAACCCTGTTGAATTTGTGGTTGTACCTAATTTTGCAAATTAACGATTTTTGGACTTGTTCCTTTTTTACTTTTGCGAACCAACCTAAGACTAAGACCTTGGGTCTTGCCAAATTTCATTTTTTACAGGACCGTAACCAACCCCATAGGTTTTGATTTATTGGGTAAATGGCATAAAAACAAAAACAAAGATATCATAGACCGAATTTGACATAAATTACAATTTGATATAAATACATCCACGTATTCCTGAGAAAAAGGGTTTTGGCATACATTACAGACAGACAGACGGACAAAGAAGTCATCCTTTATGGCTTTTATCTTTTGAGGTACGGAACACTACGGAGGCCATAAATGACCTCAGTATGATCCTACGATAAAATATTGCGTCGTTGGTATTCTAAAATGGCTCACTGTGATGCCACGCTATTCCACATCGTCACCAACAAATGCCTACTACAACTGCCAGCACCGTCTATCGAATTGAGACAGAAACAGTTTATTAAATAAATAATTTTATTCTTTCAGTGCATAGCAACGCTGATGCTGCTACTCTCGAACAACGTGGAGTCCCTGATAGTTTATGTGACGGCCGTGGAGGCGCTGTTCACGCTGGCGTCCGTCGCCGGCCTGCTGTGGATGCGGTATACGAGGCCGCACCTCCAGCGGCCTATCCGAGTCAACATCATTCTGCCCGTCTCCTTCCTCATCATCTGTACCTTTGTCGTCATCTGCTCCTGCTTCACACACCCCATGGAGGTCGGCATTGGCGTCGCCTTCATCGCCCTCGGGGTGCCAGTATACTTCGTCTTCATCGTATGGAAAAACAAACCTCAATGGCTGCTCACAGCGTGCAACTCCTTCAATCTGGCCTGTTCCAAAATATTCCTATGCCTTCCAGAAGATTCCAAGGATTTATGATCTTTACGAAAAAAACTTTATGTATTTAGTGTGATCTGATTAATTATTTTTGCTATTTTTATTTTACTTTTTTATGTCGATTTACGTGGCATAAGTGGGTTGGCATAATATTAAGTACAGATCTGTTTTTATATAAGATAAGCTGATGATTCCTATGCAGTTATAGGTTAAGTATCTATATGTTAGGTATATGACTAAATAATTTCTTATTGGTAATACAATACAATTATTGTTAGTACGTGTGTTTATTCAGATGTTATAACCCACTACCTACGTCATTTCCAGATAATACAGCCGGTATAGTATGACTACTCATAAATAACATAATTTGGTAGCACGCAACGATATTCTAATAAACAGATATGTTAAACACCTACAAAACCACCGAAAAATGTGTTCCGCGGGGCAGAGCCAGCTCACATACACGCAGTGACGCAGAATAAAGGCAAAGCGAGCCAATTGGCCCGTTTTCGAGTCTTCACGATTGCACGCTCACAACATATCTGTTTATTAGAATATCATTGGTAGCACGTTAGATACGACGACGCAGTAATGTTTCACTTAACTTCTCTTCAGTGCTCCTGAGGGCTGTGGCGATGGCGAATAGAAGCGTGCCTGCCTACTATGCGGGCCACTCCGGCTCTGACCGCCGCTTATGCATAACTACTGCCAATGGATCAGAATTTACATCACGGTTTTTCGAAATAACAATAAAAGGTTTTATATTTTATTTACTTTATTGTCAAGTTGTTGTCTTCAGTCTACATATTAAAGATATTTTCAATACACTTCCTCGAAACAAGGTTCTTATCGCACTACGATTAGGTTCCACATGCAATGTATTTCACACGCCTGCGATTTTTTTAATTTTCCAACACGTGTGCGGTAGTAAAAATTGCCACAGATAACTATACGTATACTTACTTAGTCCAAATTGGTTCAATGCCTATGTTATGTAATGTTTTTTTTTCATTTCGGCAAAGCACTGCGTCTTTACGGCGTTTATATTTTTTGAAATTATTCAAATAATGTTTGTAAATAGAATAATTATCATAGATAGTCATGATTATTTAAACCTAAAATTTAGTTTTAGTATCAAATTAACATTTATTTGTGTTCTAAATCCAAAAATATCAAAAAGAAAACCTATTTTTATATTAGGCTGTTTAGCGGCTTCATACCTTTGCTTCTATTTCAACCTGGCGAAAGCAAAGCACGGAAAAAAAGAAAATTAAAATCATAGTTCCCTAATAATTCATGACAAAAATATTTTTCGTTCTTTTATTTTATTTCTTCAAAAGTGTATTGAAAAACGTCGTTTGATACACGTGGACATTTCTAATTGCAGTTCTCGGCTCAAAAACCCCCGCCGTTAATTCCGCCTCGGATGCAATAACAAACTTTCTCCACTTGTATCAAAATGTACTAGTGCGTCATAATAAGATCTCGCTAGCTTCAATTCACAGTAACGTAGCTACGTGGTATCAAAGTCGTAGGCGCTTTTGTTTAACAGAATTCTGTCACCCTACACGTTTTTAATTAATTCATGTTATGCAACTGATTCCAATGTTTTAAGAACTTAACCATTATCAGTAACTAATTGAATCCAGCGGTTGTTTTTCAGGCAGTTAATATTGCCAATGATACTTTATTGACTTTATGTGTCGGAAAAACCTAAGAGATCATAACATATGGAGAGCCTCTCGTTAGGTAGTTAAAACCCTGTTCCTTATTTAAATTTTTGGCGCCGTGCCTTATCCTGCCTATTATGACTTACGGGGCCGAAACAAGCACATTCACGGTACTGTTGGTCGATAAATTGTAGGTCGCTCAATAGAACGGGCCATGCTTGGAGCCTCACTGAGGGATCGAATCCGGAACGAGGTGATCCGACAGAGAACCAAAGTTATCAACATCGCTCTTAGAATAAGTAAGCTGAAGCGGCAATGGGCCGGCCATATTATCCGTAAAACCGATGACCGTTGTTGTAGACGTCTTCTTGAGTGGAGACCGCGAATCGGCAAACGTGGGACGCCCTTAGTTTAGGTAAAGCGACGATCTCCGCAGGGTGGCCGGTAGCAACTAGATGAGAGTTGCCGAGAATCGAGGTAAGTTACGTGCGATTGAAGAGGCGTATGTACTGCAGTGAACTACTGTATGCTGATGAACCCAGGAACCCATGCTCACTCGTAGGGGGTCCTGAGATCGGTAGGCCGCGCCTACGTACAAAAACCAGCCAGGGTTGCCAACCGTACTCAAATGTAGAGTATTGTTCTCTATTATGCTCTGTACTTTTTATTTCAGCCGAAAGACGTCCACTGCTGGATTTAGGCCTCCCCCAAATATCGCCTCAACGGCTGGTCCTGCGCTCCTAAATTACCGTCTCTCAAATCAGATGCTCTATTCTTCCTAAAAAAGTTGGCAATACTAAATTCAGTCGAAATGTTTGGTTTAAAAGGATTATTTTGTAAGTGACCCTTTTGCATATTTTTATTATTATGAATAAGTCACAAATACAATGCAAAGAGTTTTGATTGTTTCATAATCATAACCCTTTTTTTTTGTCGTATTGGAAATCATCAAATGACTAATCCCGCTCTGGGCGGAGCAGGAGGAAGTGTCAGACTTTTACTGACTAAAACCCACCCATGTTCCTTCATAGCCCTTTGTATTCCATTGCCGCGGTAGCTCTTTTTATTTACTTCAACAGACTATTGTTATGGTGGGAAGTCCCAAATCGCTGTGTGGATGAAGTAATGGCGCATTAAAGCTAGACTTCATTCATAGAAGTGCCACATTTCCCACTAATTGTAGACCAGGTGTTTTATGGCACCTCAAAATACCATATCAATTGTACAAATGTTTTATTTGACGTTTGGATATGTTACAGTTAAAACTAATTTTTACGTTTTCCCTAGTTAAACCTAGTTTTTAACCTACTTCAAAAAAGGAGGAGGTTATATTTTCGTGTGTATGTTTTTTTTTTTAATTTGTTTTTTTTCTGATTTCTCCCACATTTGTAGATCGATTCTCTAAATTCTTTTTTTATTTGAAATAGTATACTCCTGAGGTGGTCCCATTTAAATTTGTTGAAGATCTGATGCTGATCTTCGGAGATATACAATGAAACTCTTTAAAAATAGACGGCAAATTGGTCGTTATTGCTGCAATCGCTTGGATGTTTATTGTTTATACAACATCATGACGTAACATCACGCCTGTATGCTTTGAGGAGGTACGCAGATGTGTACAATACACCCATATTTCAAAAGTTAGGTATGTTTGCGGATGGATGGACAAAGATTTTATTGGCATGTCAGAAGTATTGTGAGAGGAATTTATGAATGTTTAATTTATGTTGTTTGTTTTTGAAACCTTTACTTTGTTATTTTTATATTTTAATTTTATGTTATCTCTTACTCTTTTAGTTCTAGTTTTAGTTACAGTAATTGGTTTAAACACAACCGTTGTAATTAAATACTTAAATGTTAATTTCCATTTATTGGGGTTAAGCCTATTACCATGACATGTGTTCTTAATAATGTAAAATAAATTCATGGCGACTTGTTTGGGAACAACTAAAATGTAAAAACTGTTTTTGACATAAAAAACCACAAATTATATCAATCAAACAAAGGTCACCGACTTCTGAAGCTACCTTTGTTTAATTGATTTGGTGTTTTTGTCACCGGCTTCTGAAGCTAAAGTTATTTTTCACTTTATTGTGTTTATCTTTTAGTGTTTTTTTTTTTTTTTTTTAATTGTGTTTTTCTTTTTCGTTTTTTTTTGTTTGTGTTTTTTTGAAGTCGGTTTTATTTTTTGTTACTATCTTCCTTTGTTATATAAATATATAGTAAAGAGAATCTTGTTTGGGATTGAAAATATGGATTTTGTTCATTAAAATATTAATGAATAATTCTTGGTAAAAGTTTAACAAAAATAATCATCTTACATATTATATAGGAACATTTTTTTAGGAACATCAACATAGAAGAAAAGTAATCATCTTACCTATACGAACATTTATAGGTTACGTCAACATAATGAGTCATACTGTAATGTTTTTTGTTGAAAAAGATGCGTTTTTATTTTTTCCTATCTTCAAAAATTACTGAGATATTAAATGTTAAATTACGGCCTTCGCGGCAAAATCCGACTACCGTAATAAAATTCGATTTGTAAAGTAGTTTGCACTTATTATTTCAATTCGTAGTTAGCAGCAGCGTGACGTAACGCAGCCAATTTCCTGGGGACATTACCAGTTGACAGCGTTGAGGAGTTTTTTGACGCCATTTTTTTAAGTTTAAATTTTAAGTTGATTTTGTTTACTTATTTTAATTTTAATTTCAGTAATTTTGATTGTTAAAATAAAAAAACGGTGTCCTGTATTTCTTATTTTTCGAGTTATACAGGGTGTTTGGCTTATGGACCGACACAATTTTTCCAAAGGTTTGAGAGGTCATTAGCTAGTTCTACCTATACATCCTATATGTCCCAAATGTTACGGTTGGTTACATGTTATTTTTTATTTGAAAAAAAAAATCCCGAAATATTTCCCCTAATTCGAAATAACTTTTTCGTTTGTGGGTGTAATGGCACAAAATAAACATGGGGTTAATTTGAATCAAATTTGAACAAAATTTATAACTTTATTTTATAAAAACATAATACCTTAGTCTTTTCTTAACCCTGACTCTCCTAACTAATATTTTGACTACTTAATGATTTGTTTTTTGTGACATGTAGCATACCGTTAGAAAGGGTATCAACTACAGAACTTTTTTTTTTGTAATGAATTTAGAAGTTGTAAAATTTCATACATTTAAAAATCAAAATAACTTTGGTAGCTCGTAAGAAATTAAATATTTTGTGCCATTACGCCCACAAACAAAAAAGTTATTTGGGATTAAAGGAAACGTTTTGTGTTTTTTATAATTTACAAAAAAAAAACATTATGTAACCAACCGTGACATTTAGGACATAGGGTGTATGGTATAGTATTATGCTATACTTACACTTTATATTGATCATTTATAATACCATTTATCATCCTTTTTATTTGTTTATAATTTTACACTCAACAAATCGATGTAATTACGACTCATTAACTTAAAAATTGCTGAAATAAAATATTATCATAATTTTCATATTGTGACAAGCCAAATTGTCAAACTGTCAATTACTTTTTAATTCTCTTCCTACCTTAGTCTATGATGATGTTGGTTTATAAAATTTAAATTATTTTTATCAATATGTGTTTAGCTATTGTATTATAGAGATTATTACGATTGTTTACTAAATAACTTAATTTTAAATTATATTTATAAAATTCTTTACGCACTCATGGATATGTCCTGGCCGACTACACTTGTCAGATGAGATGATGGCCACAAGAAAACTAATATTTGGAAATTTAAAAAGGAAGACGACTGGAAAAACGAGCTGAAGAACCGCTGAGGCAGTCGACGATTGAATCTGAGATAAGAAGCATAAGAAAACAGTTTGGTTTTTGGCTGTTACATATCTATATTACCCAGGGGATTCCACTAAAAGATTCCGCCTGGTGCCTCTCTCCCGATCTTCGGAAGCTATCTACGGATCTGGGACCTCTACTTCCGATCTTCTGAAGCTGTCTTGCTACTTGTCTCGCCTGCCTTACTACAGAGCTGACCTGGAGATCTGCACGACGCCCTTCCTGCAGAGATTTCCTGAAACTGAACCTCGAAGTTGCCCAGGTATTGACCTGCTACCCTGACGCCTGTTCCCGTCTCTCCTACAGTGCTGAACTTCCGAACCAACTAAGTGCGTGAACTAAAAAAAACAATCCTAGAGTGCGTGCTACGTAGGTTTTTAATATTTAGCTGTATTGTTTTATCCCTAATTCTAATCTTTCCCTAATTAAATTTTAATTGAACAAGTCTGCTTATCCTTTTATTTAATAGGAGCAAGTAGATTTGTTACAATGGGTAGAACCTAGCTTTATAATATTAAACCCTTTATATAATTTTTTTATCCAGTTGATTGATAAATTATTATAAGACTATATTTATATCTACCTACTACTGAAATGACCACTTTTTTTTTTTTTTAACGTGGGCAATACTTTAAGAGACTGAAATACCTTCTCATCAGAGCAACCATGAAATATGATAAAAAAATCTGGTGTCGCCTAATTTTTTTCGAGATACACGACAATTAATAATATTTCTTCAGCTGATATTTCTTCGCGATTTGTTGTTCGATCCCGTAGTAAAAGTTGTTCATTTTCGTAAAAGTACAACACCCCCCTAAATCCCAGTAGTCCCATAATGGAACTACTGGGATACGGCGTAAAGTATTGCCCACGTTCAATAAATCACCCAGTATTCAGATAAACTAAAGCCCTCAGATACTCGGAAATGCGAATAACATGAGATAAACACACGTCGTATTGGTTCTCAATGAACAGCGTGTCCAACGCGATGTCCCTGGTTGTTGCTTCCCACCTTGGCCATTTCCTTTCATTGTTAATTTAGTTATGCGCTGTGATTCACTATGTAACTTTTTATCCTACGAGTACCTAATTTTTTAATTCTATCAAACCAAAGAAAAAAACAGAAACCTTACAGTGTCACTCCGTGATTATCAATTATTCTGAGCTCCCGATATTTCGACACTTGCAAGCGCCATGATCGCGGGATGACCACGGAAGATAATTACGGAAGATTTAGGTATAAATTGTGGAGCTTAAAACAGTGTTTAAAAGAACAGGAGTCCTAGTGTTTAAACTATTTTACCAACAAATAACTAGTTCCCGTTTAAACTGGTGAGTTTTTTTCATTACCCAAGCAATGCTCGGCGAAGCATTAAAACTGACGTGCTTCTGAAATCACGTACCTCTCTATCCAATGTTATGAAGTACGCGCGACGTCGCTATTGTATGCTTACCGTGAAAATTGGCCAAATTAAAGTTTTGTAACCGTTACGGAAGCCTACAAAACGTCCACTAGTTCAATACACGGGTTTGTACTCAATAATAATAACCAGCGTTTCAGGATTTTTTCCGGAACTTTATAAGCAGGGTTTACTTTAAATTATGTTTCCGCCAATTCGTAAAATATAGTTATAATGTCTTCGATAGATATGATAGGAGATTGAACATTTAGATATTATGAATTCCTGAATTATATTGGTACATTTTGAAGTCAATAATTTGGTTTAACGAACTCGTGAAAATGAGTTCCTGCTGTCATTGAATGTACGGTCGAACAAGCTATTTGGTTTACATTTTACAATGTAATTTGTTGGTTAAACTGTAAACCAAATAGCTTGTTCGACCGTACCTAACTTAGAATAGATTCGCAATAAATTGGATTATTTTGTTGGATCAACTCTAACGGCTCGGTAACGGTAACGGCACCCACTGTGATCATCTTTATTTTCTCAAAAGTTTTGTAGCCATTGTAAGTAGTAAGGTTAACGGATTTCGCACAAAACTTGATCGAAATAACCTTACTTACAGTCATGTTGTCTTTCTAGTTGATGAATTGCCCAGTAAGGAGATTATTCTGACTTAATTATAGTGCGTAACCGAAATGCAAAACAGATAGAACTGTTTTTTACCCGACTGCCATGGAAGGGTTATGTTTTTTGAGCATATCTTGTGTTTGTTTGTAAGTTTTATTAAGTACCTCATAACTTCTAAACGGCTGGATGGATTTCGACAGTTAAATTCGTCTTAAAACCCCAAGTGTCCATAAATAGGTGTTTGAAAAAAACAAAATGGCGGATTTTTGGCGCGAAATAATAATATACATTCAGTCAAAAAAGTATCGGGAATGGATGATTTGTTTATGGTTCCAAATTCAAATTTTTGTTTTTTTGTAGTTGTTAGATTGGCACAACTGTTTTCCATTTTGGCGCGGAGTTTGAGTTGCATCTGTTATTTATATTAAATACAGTGCTGGTTTTAGTAATATCATATATAGTGTGTATTGCGAATTTCATAATGGACAAAAATATCGAACAAAGAGTTTGTCTTAAATTTTGCATCGCCAATGGAATTTCGTGTTCGGAGTCACTGAAAATGTTACAGAAGGCTTACGGTGAATCGACTTTATCAAAAACTCGTGCTTATGAGTGGTTCAAAGCGTTCAAAAGCGGTCGAGATATGATGGAAGATTTGCCTCGCTCTGGTAGGCCGTCAACGTCTGCAACTGAAGTTAACATCGCAAAAGTGAAGAAAATAGTGACTGAAAATCCCCATTCAACTCTGAGAGAGATAGCCGCCGAACTTTCTGTATCTCACGAGTCGATCCGTACCATTTTAACTAATCATTTGGGTATGAAACATGTTGCTGCTCGGCTAGTCCCAAAAGATCTGAATTTTCTCCAAAAACTCAATCGCATGAAAGTCGCTGAGGACATGCTAGAACGAGTCAGTTCGGACCCAACATTCATGAAACGCATTGTTACTGGTGACGAGACGTGGGTTTACGAGTTTGACATGCAAACTAGTCAACAAGCTTCGGAGTGGCGCCTTCCAACTGAACCGAAACCGAAAAAACCACGCCAAAGTCGATCAAAAGTCAAAGTCATGTTGACTGTTTTCTTTGACTATCGCGGTGTTGTGCACTCTGAATTCTTACCGGAAGGTCTAACGGTAAATAAAGAATATTATTTGAGCGTTATGCGGCGTTTAAGAGACCAAATTCGACGAAAAAGGCCAGATTTGTGGAAAGAAAATTCTTGGATTTTGCACCACGACAATGCGCCTTCGCACAAGGCTATCATTGTGAACGATTTTTTGACCAAACACTCAACAAATACCATCCAGCAACCACCATATTCACCAGATATGGCTCCTGCTGACTTTTTTCTTTTTCCTAAACTCAAATTACCACTTCGTGGCACCCGTTTTCAATCGATAGAAGACATAAAGGAGAATTCGCGGCGAGAACTGAACTCAATTCCGGAAGCAGCGTTTAAAAAATGTTTTGATGAATGGTTTATTCGTTGGCGCAAGTGTATCGTTTCTAAAGGAGCATACTTTGAAGGTGATAAAATAAATTTGGATGAATAACAGACATTTTGTGTATTATTGATCTTTTCCCGGTACTTTCTTGACAGAGTAGTATTATGTTAGTAAAAAACCTATCGAGTAGGGTACCAAAATAAAGGAAATTAAGAGGTGATAACAAAAATATGTATAAATTATATGTTTAAATTTAATTAGGAATAATATAGCAACAATAATATTTGCAGTCGGTTTTTTGATTTTTAAATTAATCAACTTGTTACCATACCATTACGACTGCTGAAAAGCCCTGCCAAATTGCTTATCTCCCCCAGCCTGCGCAAGAGTCGACGTCCGGAAATACGTTGATCAATATGTTTAAACGAAGGGCCAACTTTTATCATACCACTTTTAACGTCGCAACGTTTAAATCCAACACGTGGGCAAACAGGTGCCTACCGTTCTGACACAGGTTCACCTGCAAATAAAGGGGAGGTACCGACATATTTTAATGTTAAATTTAAAAACCCTGACGACACAAATACCAAGAAACAGTACTAGAAGCAGTTGTTAACTGGTGAATTTGACTCCGGAAGTTAAATTATCTCCCATGACTAATCATATCATAAACTATCTCTCAAGTCATTAGCAAAGCCGTGAATTATGCGTCGTCCATACATGATTCGAATAGAATAGAATGAATACCTAATATATAAATTTTAATTTTTTTTTATTCATGAATACCTAAGTAACATTTTCTGCATAGCTTCCTATGAATAGAAAATGCATGTCTGTTTCTACGCGTCTATTTATCGCTTCAATACCGGTCATTAAATGCTCGCATGTTATGAGAAAAACTATCTCTAATTGATGTTTATATACCGATTAGAGTATCGTGTTGATTCTGGCTATCTGTCCCGGTGGATGGGAATGTTTGCTTTGGGCGCAGTCAGTAAATACTGCTACAAACAGCAGTATCTAAGTTCAGACATCGTTTGAGTAAGCAATAAGTACTGGTAAACAGATACCAGAGTCGTTTTTAAAAGCAAATACGAGGACTGCGATTGTGTCATTAAAAAATAAGTGGAGTAAATAAAGTACAAACGTGGGTACTTTTTCTGAAGAACGTACAGTTCGTCCTTACTTTGTAAACTTTGTATGTCCTTATGTATGACCGTCTGCAACTGCGACCTTTACTTGATTTAAACAAATAATAATGCCTGAGTATCAACTTTATATTAAACTAGCTGACCCGCGCAACTTCGTCTGCGTCACATACGAGAGAGAGAGAGGGAGAGAAAAAGAAAGAAGTGCTTAAAAGATAGACAAGTTGTTTTTAACCTGAACCAGTAGTTCCTAAAATTTGCGCGTTCAATCAACCAAACAAACAAACTGCTTTATAATATTAGTATAGATTCTAGTAGATAACAATTTAATTTCTTGGAAATATTTGCATTCATCGTTAAAATATTCTACTATATTTTTCCAATTAGGGGCTTCCCTCGACAGCCTTCCGTTTTCATCCTTAGACACTCGATGACAGTCATACTCCAGCTAGGTTGAAAGTTCTCATCAAGGTGCATGAGATGAGCCCAAATAGGATATAGCTGCTGTAAGCTGTTGAGGACCTCTTGCAACTGCCTTTCGTCTCCATCGTCAGACCTTCGCTTCGTGACAGTCATATTCCAAGCAGGTCTTAAGTTCTGATCAAGGTGCATGAAGTGACCCCAACCAAACACTATTTTTCAGTTTTAAATTGCACCAACTTCAAGATAATTATTCGCTTTTCCCAAAAAAAAGGATCATGCATATCAGACTTCCCTGTAAAAATTAATGCGTGGTCATTCTAAAACAAAAATTATATACACATTGAATTGAGAGCCTCCTGCTTTTGACAGCTCCTGACCGATCCTGGGTGAAAGGTTGGAATCTTTCCCAGTTGTTAGACACGTGGCGCACAATGCTGCCTCGAATTTGAGAAGCCATGACCACGTTACCGTTTACTAAATAGGATAGAGATGAAAATAAGCATGCGCCATCGCCAGAGATATTTACTATTTTGCAAAGAATTTGCACTCCATTAGAAGTGATAATAATTTGATTATCCATTTTAATTAAACAATGCTCACGACCAGTAAGTAACGTAAAAAATATTACTTGAAACGTAGTTTTCTTTATAGCTACTCTTTTAAAACACCAGCCTACACCAAAGATACACTAAAATTAAAATACGAGCGTAGGTATTCAAGGACATTTTTTTCTAGTAAGAACGACTAATACTAAAATAGCTATTTATTCACCAAGGGGAGTAAGGCACAGATTACTAATCGAGTGTGCATTTGAGGCCCGACGCGAAGCGGAGGGCCGTGAACCACACGAGTTTAAAGAAAGAAAATTGTGACTACAAAATACGTCAACCAACAATAAGTTTTATTTTTTATTTTAGCGCCTCAAACAGTTTTCGCGCCAAAAGACGTTAGAGAAGGTAAAAACGCCCCGTTTCGCAGGTTCCAACTTACGCGCGTGTTAAAGCGAGAGAGTGTTATAAATCTCTCGCTCTAACGCATAGAGGTTTGAAGTTTGCCGGCTACATAGCGGAATGTATGCTACCTGCTTTAAAAGTACTAGTGGCCAGTACTTTTTATGGTAAAATTAAATCGTCATCAAGACTTAAAAAAAAACAAAACGCGTTAGTAACGGATTACTACCCCGATTTTCAGGGCAGTAATGAAATTCCATACAATATAACTGCCTAGATTTTTGAGAACGTTTAATGAACAGCTTTCAAGCCTTTTAGTGGGGTAGTATTGGTACACTTAGTAAGCAAGTGTAGTATAAAAACTATTATAGTGCTACCACAGTGTGAAATACACAATTTGTAATTCGCGAAGAAATAGACGTAACAAAATTCCAACCAGGCAATCGGTAAGAACACAAATATTATTATCCTCCAATTTAAAATTAGGAAGTGAAACAAACCAAAACAAAGAAAAACCAAACAACGATGATGACAAATATTTCAAAGCAAATTAGTAGTAATATCAAAATATCGCAGAACAGAAATGAGCTTGAACGTGTATCACTTAGGTAAGCTCAGGTTTTACACAACAGTTTGGACGCTGAGAGAATGCGTTCCTGACGTCTGTCAGTTGGTACCATAGGTTGGTACATAAGTTTAGCGCAGAATTATAACATTTATTGTTACTTGATTTAATGATATCGTTTTTAATACTTGGCAAAACTTGTAACTGGTAATAAACCAATAATTATCTGTGGTGACTTTAATGTTAATATCATAGAGAATAATGGGAATAGCAGTAGATTCTTAAGTCTCTTTAAATCATTTAATTTGTCAAATGTGTTTTCAGAACCAACTCGAATTACTACAAATACTGCTACATGTATCGATAATGTTTTTTGTTGCTGCGATTACTTAGATAAATCCATCGTAAATGACCTGCCTTCAGATCATAGTGGTCAGACCGTTACTTTCGCGTACAATATACAATTACAAAGAATTCAAATACAAACTAGACAAATAACACCCAGCAATCTAGACAAATTTAATAATAATTTAATTAACAAGTTAAGTATACCGGGTCATATTAGAAACAATGTAAATGTATTTTATGAAGAATTCTTTTCAGTAGTGCACACCGAATTTAATAATACTTTAAAAAAGAAATCTAAAACTATTGGCCCAAAGTTTATTTTCAGTGACTGGGCAACACAAGGTATTAGGAAAAGTAGGGAACGATTGTTTGAGCTGTACGGCCTTAAGCCTTACATCAACACTGAAGCTTTTAATAAATATGTTGCTACTTTCTCGAAAATTTTTAAAAACACTTGCAAGGTAGCCAAATCCTTATTCATTAGCAACAAGATTAAATCAGCCGACAACAAAATAAAGACGGTTTGGAAAATTATCAACAATGAAACAAATAGAAATAAAAAACAAGGTAATGACTTCACACTAAAGACATCGCGTGGCCTTGTGAGCTCCAACAATGAAGTTGCTCAAGAATTTGTAAATTTCTTTACCAGTATCCCACTTAAAACTACAGAAACCTTAAATTCCTCTGCCTTGCTCTCTATTGATTTATTAAAAGCGAACGTTTCAGCCTGTCCAAATGAATTTAAATTTCAGCATATAAACCCCTTAACAGTCATAAAAGGTTTTAAGCAAATCAAGATCAAATTAACGGAAGATCTATGGGGTATGTCTATCAAAGCTTGTACCTCAATTATTGAGACTGTAGCGCCGTATTTAGCCTCAATATTTAATTTGTGCGTGGATCAAGGGGTCTTCCCAGATCTAATGAAATTCAGTAAGGTAATACCGCTTTTTAAATCCGGGGACAGTAAGGACACCAATAACTATAGGCCCGTATCCGTGTTGCCGGTTTTCAGCAAAGTGTTTGAAAAGATAATGCTCAATCAAATGCTTAACCATTTCAACACCAATAAAATATTACACGAGCAACAGTATGGTTTCACCAAAGGACGTTGTACAACTGACGCCGGTGTCACTTTATTAAAACACATATTTACTGCGTGGGAAGAGGCACAAGATGCCATAGGAATCTTCTGTGACCTTTCGAAGGCATTTGATTGTGTAAATCACGAAACCCTGATCTTGAAACTTGAGCATTACGGTTTAGGTAAACTTGCGCTCAGTTTAATAAAATCGTATTTGAATGATAGACAGCAGCAGGTACAAATAAATGGAGTCAACTCAATGGGTTTAAAAGTAAAAATGGGTGTACCACAAGGTTCGATATTGGGTCCCTTCCTCTTTTTAGTGTATATTAATGACCTACCCCATTTATTTAACAACCATCCGCATATGGTGTTGTTTGCTGACGATACTTCTTTAATATTTAGGATAAACAGACGTGCCACTAATCTTGACGACGTAAATAACGCCCTACTGCAGGTCCACAATTGGTTTACCGCCAATAATTTAGTACTAAATGGAAAAAAGACTAAGTGCATTAGATTTGCTCTACCAAATGTCAAAAGTAGTGATTGTGACATAATATTGAATCAAGAGAAACTAGAATTTGTCGATAAAACGGTTTTCTTGGGAATCACGCTCGATTCAAGGTTACAATGGGGTCCTCATTTAACATCTCTTGCAGGACGGCTGAGCTCAGCAGCATATGCTGTTAGAAAAATCCGTCAATTCACTGATATTGATACCGCGAGGCTAGTCTATTTTAGTTATTTTCATAGTATTATGTCATACGGTATTTTACTATGGGGACGGGCTGCAGACATCGAGTCTATATTTATTCTGCAGAAAAGAGCCATCAGAGCCATTTATGAATTACGTAGACGCGATTCTCTAAGAGAACTGTTTAAGGAAATTAATATCATGACAGTACCTTGTCAATACATCTATGAAAACATCATGTAAGTTAGGAAAAATCGGCATTTATTCAGTAGAAGAGGTGACAGACACCACTATAACACTAGAAATAGGGACCAACTAGTTCAGCCAGGTTTCAGGCTTGCTAAAGTAGATTCATCTTTCATGGGGTACTGTTTGAAATGTTACAATAAAATACCTCCCCACATTCTTCAACTGAACGAGACGAAATTTAAATCTTGTATAAAACGCACACTATGTAGGCAAGCATATTATAAGTTGGGGGATTACATTGATGATAAAAATGCTTGGCTAAATGCTGGTCCTGCTCCACAACCATAGGGGGGGGGGCAAATTAATTGATTGTTTGGGTCGGGCATTATTTGAGTCCATCGACACGTAAAGAAGAAGATGAAGAATTGATTCCCATGTTAATGTTTTGTGGAAGCTGCAGAAGATTGTAAAAATATACTTGCATTATATAGATTCCAGTTCTTAGTATTATATAATTGCATAGCACATGTGTGAGTACTTTGTACTGTTCAGCCACCATTTACATTTATTTATATTTCATTGACTTGAATATGCCTTGGTGGCTGAGAGAATGTCATGCTCACTTAAATGTCTCGCTGATGGTGGCGGGTGTGTCGGGTCATTTAGTTCCCTTCAATATGGTTGAGTTGAATGGCGCCGGTACATGCGTCATGTTTGTGAACGGGCGCTGTCAGTTGGGACTGGTCATCTCTTAGCTGCCAAGGTCATTTTAATTACTTTATTCGTAAACTGTTGATCTAATCTTTTACTCTGGACGCTCTTAGTGTGCACGTCTTTCTACATCGTTCTCACATATATGTATAATCTCAAAATTAAAGATGTAACCAAGATTTTGTAACAATATTTTGATTTTAAAAGAGTGTCCATGGAGTTTCTTGCCCGTTCTTCTCCATAGAGATCTACGCTAGGGAATGGGCAACTACAGTACTTTCTCAAGTTATTGTACTGGGACTGTAGCTTTGATTTTCTTTTTTGTATTTTTGACATTCAAAAGTGCCGTAATGGTCTAATTGAAATAAATGCTTTGAGTTTGAGTTTGAGTCTGAATAATATTATTTGTTGATAGGGCAAAAAGGGTAATTATAGGTAAGTTAAATAAGCTATATGTTATATAACATCACCAATAATACTAATACTCGCGACCTGACAGGAACGCATTATCTCAGCGGCCAAACTGTATTCTGTGATTGATTAATGAGTTCGTTTTTTGAAACGTTTTTTTCTTACCTTTCAGCAGACGCCTGCATACTGAAAAATACTGGCCACCTCGAAATTGGTATAAAAACTTTAGAACGTTATAGAACCCTATTTCATTACCTTCCGTCCACCTGTATTCTTCAAGAAGAGCATTTAAAAATTACCACTGCGCTGGCAGAGATGCATCAATAGTATGGGTGCATATTTTGTGTATTAATAGTTTTTTTTTATAAAAAAAATACTTTGTATACAAAATATAACGAATCAAATCCATGCTGAAATCACAAGATTATTAAAACCACAGAGACACGTCTGGGAGACACTTTTGTCTGAAGTGCAATGTAGGTGGGAAAATTCCATCAAAGGTCCTTACACACCTTCACCAGTTCTTTCCATCCATTCGTTAGCGGCTGGCCAGGACATGGTTAAAGATTAATCACTGTGTTGCCCAATTTCTCATGGGTCATGGTAACTTTAAGAGTAAAATCTTTTCCTTCAAGGTTGTTGCCTCGCCTAGAGACGGCGTCCACGGCGTCCTCACCTTCCGCCTGACGCATTTCCTCACCGGACATGGCTGTTTCGGGAGGTTCCTGCACCGAATCGGGCGGGAGGAAACGCCTGGCTGCTTCCAATGCGAGGATCGACCGGAGGACACGGTGGAGCACACTGTGGAGGTGTACCCTGCGTGGGCGGTAGACCGCCGTGTCCTCGAAGCGGCGATCGGCGGCGGCGGCCTCTCGCGTCCGGCCCCAGGGCCGTTTTCGTTCAATCTGGCTTTCAGGAGATGCAGTGGTTTGGTGGAAAAGTGTGGCGCACTTGACCTAAATATAAAAGGTCTATCTATTCATACACGAAATCTCTTAAGGGGTCATTGTACTCATCATTATGAACAACTTTTACTAACTTTTACTATTGGACCAAACCATGAATAGCGAAAAAAAAATCAGCTGATCCATACATTTTGACGAGTTTTGCGAACATATTGTGGGGAGCAGCTGATCTTTTTAATCAACTAATATAAAAGTTATAGAGAGGTGAAAGACCTACCTAGACCTACTTAAAAACCCAAACACGAAAAAAAAAACAAAATCTATAAAGAAAGCTGCTCTAACACTTTTACGGTTTATTAGGTACGATAGTCCTGTTTGCGGAGAGCAGTGACTTTGGAGACAACGTTCTTGCTGCAGGTGCCTGTATGTTGTGGCAGCAAACCATCGCAAATTGCATTATATGATTGATGGCGAATATTATCACGAAACTATTTTTAAAAGTAGGTAATACTCATCGTACTGTAGTACGTATACATACGTATGTACTCTGAAGCCCAGCTTACCAGCCCGTTTCAGTTGGTCGGTGGTTTAATAAATGTACATAACATCACGCCTGTAATTCTTTAATGGTTATGCAGAGGTGTATCTAATAGTACAACCATAAATTCAGCAGTTACTTATGAAAAAAAAACAGGTGGCGATCCTATTGCCATTACCATCTATTGCAATATTATTTACAATTGTATTGTTTTATTGTATTGTTTTACTTTGGATCGACACACACATCCGATCGATATTTGATTCTCAGTAACCCAATGCGATAAGTGCGCCTTATTTAATTCTAACTTATTGTATCGTATCATCCTCTGTGGGATGCACGATACTTGATGCAAGTTATATCGCAAGTGATACGATACTTGCTAATTCCTCTAAGACAGTCTAGATCTAGACAACATTCCAGAATTCTTTTGTACTCCTTCTGTGCCTCCTTTTGTATTCTTTGAAATTCATCTCATTCTTTTATGATAGTGGCGACCGCGAACCGGGAGACGTTGCGTCTGAAGACCTCCCACTAGGTGGACCGATGACCTGGTGAAGGTTGCAGGAATCTGCTGGATACGAGACGCAAGGGACCGGTCAATGTGGCGACACTTGGGGGAGGCCTATGTCCAGCAGTGGACGTCTTTCGGCTGTAATAATGATGATGACCGAGCTCACTGACTGTCGACCACTGTTCAACCTTAACACTCAGGGCATAAGGGTGAAAGTATTCGACCAGTCGTCAGTGTCTTCGGTTTACCATAGGTAGGTTTCTGGTGCTTTTCTATCGATCCTAGCATTGTATCGCATTCGTTTGTATTGATCCAAAATATCGGAATATCGAATCATGTGGGATTATGTATCGGATCGGATCGGATCGTGCATCATCTGCCTAGCCTTTTCCCAACTATGTTGGGGTAGGCTTCCAGTTTTACCGGATGCAGCTGAATACCAGTATTTTACATGGAGCGACTGCCTATCTGACCTCCACAACCCAGTTAGTACTGGGTAATACGATACCCCTTGGTACTTTTTGGGCCTCTGTCTATCTAACGACTGTCAAAGATCTACAAATGCCGGGACCAACGGCTTAACGTGCTTTTTGAGGCACGGAGGAAACTCGGTATGTAAGGGGTGCAGGTCACAGGGCACGCCATAATAGTGGCGGTAAGTCCCCTCTTTGAGGAGTGGCTTGAGAGACGCCACGGCGTCCTCACCTTCCGCCTGACGCAGGTCCTCACCGGACACGGTGTTTTCGGGAGGTTCCTGCACCGAATCGGGCGGGAGGAAACGCCCGGGTGTTTCCACTGCGAGGATCGACCGGAGGACACGGTGGAGCACACGGTGGAGGTGTGCCCCGCGTGGGCGGAGCACCGCCGTGTCCTCGAAGCGGCGATTGGCGGCGGCGACCTCTCGCGTCCGGCCCTGGTGCAAGCCATGGTCCGGAGCGAGACGGAATGGGACGCCGTCACCTCCTTCTGCGAAGCAGTAATGCTAGAGAAGGAGGTGGCGGAACGTGAGAGGGAGAGAACCTCACAGCGTCCCGGCCGCCGCGGGAGACGCCCCGGGCGTCGGGGGCCACCACGTGGCCCCCGGCCACCGTAGGCGCGGGCCTGTGGACGGTGGGCTATGGGCTAGCTCGCCGTCCGTCCGTCTCATGACGACAGGCCGTGTCGACGGCGCGTCCGTGTTCCACGCGCGCCTCAAAGAGAGTCAGCAAAAAGGAAGGGGTCCGAAAGGACCGATGCCTGCCGGGGTTGCGGGACTATTCGAAAGAGATACCGTGGCCCCGGAACACAAAGGGCGATGAAGGAACATGGATGGGTTTTAGTCAGTAAAAGTCTGACACTCCCTCCTGCTCCGCCCAGAGCGGGAGAAGTCATTTGATGATTTCCCATCCGAAAAAAAAAAAAAAAAAAAAAAAAAAAAAAGGGGTGCAGGTCACCCATCCACAGACCAACTTAGGCAAGCACGGCTTAACCTAACGATCACCCGAGCGGCTGTTATTATTTAGCCACGAGCTCCTCGGATCCTCCGGGTCGGATCGTGCATCGACATTAAATTGTAAAGTCCACCTAAACTACGAATAGAGGGCATCAGAAACTCCAAGTCAGTGCTAGTAAAGGAAATTAGACGTAGAGAGATAAGCATATTGTTATCTACACTAACAAGTAAATAATTCCTGATTTGGCAATCTCTTACTACATCGATAAATATTAAGTAGGTAGTGAGGTTTTGGTCTATTTCGAGTGCTTTCTTTTCGTCAACATGTTGACACACCTATTTAATCATGTTTTTTGTTTACAACATCGCTAACGAGAATTAATGATTGGAAGATAACGTGATTGTTCCAAAAACTTACCTACTTAATGAAGAATCAGTGTTGAATTCAGTTTCATCAGTATTTGTTGAGTCAGCATAGTGTAGGTACTTACCTTGTAGATATGTTGTGTAAAGCTAGCACTAGACTGAGGACAGACGATCCAACCTTCTAAATGTTGATAGTGAGCCGAGTGAGCGTCAATATAAGCACACACGACACGATGGAAAATAACTCTTGAGACGTTTTAGTGTGAAATTAAATACTTAAGTAGGTAGTCAGTATCAGTAATATACCTTATAGCGTTCCTATAATCATAATCTTTTCACGTGGTGAAATCATGAGCCAAAATGACGAAGTCATTATGCACGTGAGACACAACACTCATAAACAAGGTGTAGTTGTGGGACCTGAAGAACAGAACCCAACACAACCTGTACAAGTACTAGTCATCATGACATTTTGTAGAGTTAAATTAAGAACATAAATGTAGAGGAGTGGAACAGCATACAAGGTGTAAACGGAACGTTTACGAAGCCGTTAGCCAAACGTTCTGTTCTGTACATCAAACTAAGTAACTCTACGCAAAAATTAACAATTCCCAGCTGGGAAACGACTTTCTTTTTTGAGCTGAAAAATCACGCTCTCAAAACAGAGTGGTGATGGATGCATTGACTAGTAACGGGTAACGGGTATAATGACGGGGAGAACAAGTGCCTTTCGGCTTCGATAGGGGTCTATTTACACCCTATATACGGGGTGTAAATAGACCCCTATCCCCCCTATGGAGTGAAAGGGACACCGACGCTAAAATGATTAAAATGGAAACGCCGATTTTTTAGGGTTCCGTACCCAAAGAGTCAAACGGGTCAGCAGGCTGTATCTTATGAACCGTGATAGCTGTTGATGAAGACTGTTGAAAATTTCACAGATAATGTATTTCTGTTGCCGCTATATCAACAAATACTAAAAAGAGAATAAAATAAAAATTTAAGTGGGGCTCCCATACAACAAACGTGATTTTTTGATAATGGTACGGAACCCTTCGTGCGCAAATCCGACTAGCACTTGGCCGGTTTTTTAAATTACCGATGAACAATTTCCATGGGGTTTTAAAAAAAATGGAAATTTCTGATTTCCAATAGGTAGGCACTTTTTTGCACGACAGCTGGAACCTGTAAAAGCCATGCACTTTTATAAAGTAAAAGATATCACAAAAACATACCTTTTTTTTTCGGATGGGAAATCATCATATTATTATGACTCATCCCGCCCTGGGCGGAGCAGAAGGGAGTGTCGGACTTTTACTGACTAAACCCATCCATGTTTCTTCATTGCTCTTTGTGTTCCGGAGCCACGGCATCTCTTTCGAACAGTCCCGCAGCCCCGGCAGGCATCGGACCTTACGGACCCCTTCCTTTTTGCTGACATCTCTTTGAGGCGCGCGTGGAACACGAACGCGTCGTCGACACGGCCTGTCGTCATAAGACGGACGGACGGCGAGATAGCCCATAGCTCACCGCCCACAGGCCCGCGCCAAGGTGGCCGGGAGCCACCACGACGCCCGGTGCGTCTCCCGCGGCGGTTGGGAAGTGTGGTTCTCTCCCTCTCACGTTCCGCCACCTCCTTCGCTAGCATTACTGCTTCGCAGAAAGAGGTGACGGCGTCCCATTCCGTCTCGCTCCGAACCAAAGATTGAACCAGGGCCGGACGCGAGAGGTCACCGCCGCCGATCGCCGCTACAAGGACACGGCGGTGCTCCGCCCAAGCGGGACAAACCTCAACTGTTCGTCCACCGTGTCCTTAGGCCGATCCTCGCAGTGGTGACACCCGGGCGTTTCCTCCCGCCCGATTCCTTGCAGGAACCTCCCGAAACAACCGTGTCCGCTGAGGACCTGCGTCAGGCGGAAGGTGAGGACGCCGTGGCGCCTCTCAAGCCACTCCTCAAAGAGGGGACTTATCACCACTATTATAGCGTGCCCTGCACGAGGTTCCGAGAATCGCTCTCTCCATATCGCCATGAGATCGCGCCGGAGGTCTGTCCGATGAGCGGCGATTTGCCGCGGCAGCGCCATTCATGTAGGCGCGCGAGGACTATCGCCTCCAGGTCCCATGGCAGCAATCCAGCAAGGAGGCTCGCCGCCTCACCGGAGATCGTGCGGTAACCACGGAATAGCCTTAAGGCTACCTTGTGGGGCGCGTTCAGGTAGTGGGCAGCGGCCTCAAGGAACGCGCCCAAACCGGGGCCCCGTTAAGAGCCATGGACCGCACGACCCCCGCGTAGAGGCCCATAAGCACAAGCACATGGCTTCGGACTTGTGCAATGCCACCTCGAGACCCAGTTGCCGGATCCTCTCAACGACTTATCGCAACCCCGCGTGTCATGATTTCGGCCGCCGCCTCGTGCGACCCCCCCTGTGTCAGCACCAGCGTGCGTAAGCGTAGCAAACCACGCTGATGCCGCTAGGGAGGTCAGCGCGCAGCATCCAGTCGTACCCGATGATCCGGCCCGGTGCGGCGATGTTCCACAAGGACGGCCCTAGAACGAATCCCTGCGGAACACCACACATCTCTCGCCGGTTCCATTCTCCGCTGCACAAAAATATACCTCGTTCATCGTTTATTTAGTCTCGAAGTTACCTAAAAGGCTATGCGTATTACATAAACGGTGTCACAACTACCTGCCTCCGTAGATAGAGTTAACATTGACATTGCCTTATTTACTGTTAAGGATATGTTTACGACTACATTATAGCAAGTAATCTATCTAATCCCGTATAATTGATACCGGTGATAAAATTGAGGCCATTGCGTTTATGTGATACACAGTTCTTCAATAGAAATATATTTTTGTTATTTAAATACTTTGGTATAAATAAACCCAATTCTAAATGTCTGAGGTCGATATATGTGGTTTTAACCACGAGCAAAGCAAGTAACATAACATCACGCCTGTTATCCCCGAAAGGTTAGCAGAGGTGTACCATGTAATATAGGGGGCGAGTCTTTTGTTATCAACTGGGCAAAAATCCAGACTCCGTGGCTGCTTCTAAGAAATTGATGGAAAAACCCAATAACAGCTTTGCTCGACCTGGGAATCGAACCCAGGACCTCGTGCTCAGTAGTCGCGCTTGCGGCCATTATACCTACCAATGAGGCAGTCAAAGCTGTGTGTCATAAGTGTTTACAATAGGGCACTTTAAAAAATTTTGGTTCGTAGATACGAACCAAAATTTTTTTCTAAAATGTATTTTTCAAATTAAATTCAAAATAATTTATTTCAATCCATTTAGGATCATAATTGCACACACACACTTGAAATACAAATTAACAATTATAAAATAACAATTACAGCATTAAAATAATATAATTTAAAACTAAAATTCCAAAATTAAAATGTCAAAGACTAAATAAAAATTAACAATTATAAAAATTAAAATTCCCAAATTAAAATCAAATTTTGAATGGCCTTTTCAGCCTTTACAGGTCGGTCTACTACTAGAGAAACTAAAGGTTGATTAATTTACTCACAGCTCAAAAAATTAGGTACACTCGTTTGGCCTCAGCCTCAAGGGTCGGGATCTCATAATTTAATAAATTTGATTGTGTGGGTGTGATATGCGTATAATCTATGCTTTAACAATTGTATTATTTATTTATTTATTTCTATTTTTTTTTTGTTTCAGTCCCGTATTAACCCGACAAGATCCGCGTTATGTCAATAAAATTAAGTTGGTGTAGTTTTATTATTGATAAAATTGTGTTTGTTTTTTTGCCATGCACACTTGTTTTTCCAATTCACTCGACATTGGCAGAATAATTGGTAGAGTAAATAAAAATAGACTAGAATCAATTGACATCTGAGTTTAACTTTCTGTATATACGAAAGGTATCTCAGGTAAGTTATTCATAAAGAGTTCTGTCAGTCAGAGACATTTTTTACGAGGTATCTCCTATTTCAACAACGATTGGGTTCCTACAGATACTGACCGAGAATCGTACCCTGAGTAACTCTGATTTTCCCTTGGTTTCACTTAAACCAAAATTATTCTGCCCCCATATTATTATTATATATAAGCCTATATTTTCCCACCGCAGGGCAAAGGCGCCCCTTGTCTCCTTCGCCTTCATTCCTGAATAGGCCTGTGATTAGGCACCAGCCTTGTTTCCAATCCAATTATGCCCATAGCTAATAATACTCTCCAAATGAGTACCATGTTAAATAACTACTGGCGTTACGAATTGAAACAGATTAGGACATTCCTAACGAGTTATGTAGGCACAATACGCATGTTGAAAACAATTACTTTTTTCACCCATTTCCCCTATTTTTGCCTTAGATGACAATAAAGAAATGAAGCGGTCTACATTGTTAATTATTATCCTAGGTCCATAATTGTATTTATTATTGTTATTATTATCCTATGTCCGTAATTGTATTTATTATTGTAATTATTATCCTGGTTACAAATAATAAAAAAACTATTTACGTTTTTGCTAGCCAATCTATCTTGACTGTTTAGTAGCAGACATGAAAAAATGATCTTGTTCGCTGATCTGTGGCGCACTTTCTAATCAACTCTGTGAGTACCTACACCTGTGTAAACACAACCTCAAGGTTCGTACTCGTAGGTACTTACTAGTCAATTAACTTACCAATTAGTGTTTATTTTCTTGCCATCCACTCTTTCTCACACTGTACGGAAACACCTCAGTCGTAACTCGTTGTTTGCCTATCGCGACCAGTAGCCACAACGGTCTCTTTGAACGGTTGACCCACAATGTTATACAATAAATACCTTAGATTCTCTTATTTTACTAAATACCTACTACCTTACATAACAGTCAATGTACTGACGATGACGGTGTTTCTTTGTGAATGTCTGCCTTTGTAAGAACTTAGGAACACATGTGCCTAGACGTGAATAGTAATCGCAAGATGTAACGCACGGACGTGTTCGGACTGACAAGCACTACACGAGACCAAAAATCTTCTATCTCCCTGCTAAAACAAAAGACTTCGCTTTGCTCTACCGCAAGAAGGATAAGTGGCGTTTTATTCATTAAAATAAAGTCTGTTAATAAGTACTGAACACTGTAACTTACCAACAAAAATAAATCGGACATAGCATAACTTCGTTCTAACTTATGAATGAATGCTACGCAAGAACTTTATTTACGTTGATTTGTTGACTACTTGACTTCCACGATAATCTACTGACGAGCCAAAAATACATATAATATTAGATATGATTGGTAAATAACTCGATGTCGATCTTCGTATAAATTCGTATACCACACTTTTTTTTCGACAGTATCACTTCGATCCACAGTCCTTACCCAGTGTCCATATCTACTCAAGGTGGATAGAGACCCTCTAGCGTAAAGTCGCACCCTACCAGTTGCAAATTAAATAGACACCTATGTCAGGTTGTTTCGATGCCCGGTCACTTCGTAAATAAGTACACCTTATTATCAGTAACGGTGTTCAACCGGCCTCGGAGCCTCCAGACAGCGACGGGTGAAAGTCACCGCGCTGAGTCGCAGACGCACACCTCACCTCAAGTGACAAACACGCTTCCACAACTACGCTTGATTCATTCGCGATTTAATTATTGTAATTTCCAAACAAATAAACAAAAGAACGACCGATGCGCGAGCGCCACGCTACGCGTCACATTATCACGTTCAACGGAGCGCTGTAGAAGCTGATCGTTAGATAGTGTGGTGTGGAGACGCGGGACCGCCGCCGGCGCACGCAGCGTGCCACCGTGCGAGCTGCGAGTGCAGACATCAGTCGCGACCATGTTGACAACGAGCGTCGTCGTAGTGCTGGCGCTGGCGCTGTGCACCGCCGACAGTGGCAGCAGGGGCGGCAGCCCTGGCCCCGGGGCGGCCACCCTCGCCGCAGCAGGAGCGGCAGCAGGCAACGAGCTCAACGACACCCTGCCTGCCGAGCAATACTTCATTGACAAAATATTCGATAAATATGGAGATAAAGGCGTCATTACATTTGAGGTAGGTGCAACTTTTTTATTAACAGTTTATTAACAATAAGTAGACCCAGCTAGGTACATTATTGTAAATGTTTTATGTCCGTGGTTACCTAGATTGAATGTTTATACAGTATCGCGATTTTACTCGGTCTCTTTGACATTTTGCAACTAAGTAGGCAGGTGTATTGACGAATCTTTTTTCATAAACGACACACTTCTTGACTAAAGTAAAGCTACATTTCAGCATGTTATCAATAAAAACTACATTTTCCCATTTATATAAACGGAAGTTCATCGAACTTAAAAATAACTTTAGTATTTGTATAAAATGTTACGCCAGTTTTCTTATCACCTGCTTATCAATATTTAGTTAAATCTAACATCTATTGATAACTGCTAATTTGAACTCAATTTCAAAGCTAGCATATCTTATATTATACCGGGGTAGGTATTTTATTAGGATCAAAGTTTCTACAGTTTATATCTGATATGTTCTCAAAACAAAAACCTTTTGTTCTTTCATTCAATAGTTTGTTTGAATGCTACATTGACAGTCAGAGGTTCAACGTAATTTCTATTAGCGATTATTATTTCTTTCTAACAGACACAAATAATTGAATAATGGCATTTAACAATTTACAAACATCTTCGACTGGGATTATAATTGCGGAAAAGGAAGTCGCAGATTGTCTACGGGGACTGTATGACTAGACGAGTGCTTTGAATGTGGAGCAAATATTATCGTATTTTAAGATTAGGTACCTAATTTATAAAGAATAATGTAGGTTTGTCCACTACTTAAATAAGGACTCAGGTAAAGTGCCTGTAAACTATTTATTACAATAAAACTATTAAGGTGAATGCTCCAACCAGCCCGCGAAATTCAAATTTTCTTACGTTTTTTGCAATTTGCAGGCCAGTGCTAGGTTGTATGTTGATTAAAATATTATTCGCGGTTGTAAACGTATGTAGTTACAGAATTATAATCATCAAAATCATCATACAACCCTCCAAGTTCATAAAGGTGTAGAAATGACTTTTTCCGTTTTTTTTTGGTTCCTACCAAATTGCAAAAAAAGTAAGAAAACTTGAATTTCGCGGGCTAGTAGGAGCATTCACCTTATGTAAACTGTATTAAGAAATTATTTATTAATCTTATATGCTACTTCGTTACTCTTTGATTATGGTAACTTTATTTTAAACCCCGGGTTTAAAATAAAGTTAAAAAAGAGGTGTGTTATAAGTTTGAAGTGTGTATCTGTGGCATGATAGCTCCTGAACAGTTCAACCGATTTTGATAAAGTTTATTTGTTTCAATTACATAAATTGTGTAATCAGCAAATAGGTAGCTAATTGTTTTTTTAGTGCTGATTAAACTCTTACGCGCGTTTTCGAATACCATAAAGTACATCTATTCACTTTTTGGCGTTTCGTCGTGGTTGTTAGGAGACGCGGTAAGTACTTACGTACTTACATATATTATTAAGTACACTGTTAATTTTAGGTCGTTCTGGAACCGTAATCCATAAACTCGATCATCGAACTCGGAACGATTCGGACAGTCTTTTAAAAAAATAACAGTAAAAAATAAAAATCACGAATTTTTTTTAGTTAGGTATTTAAAGAAAACACAGTCCTAATCGTTCCGAGTTGGATGATCGAGTTTTATGGCTTTCGGTTCCAGAACGACTTAAAATAAGCGTAATAAGCGTGTAGGTATGTACATACACGTTTAATTTAATTTTCAGCGCTGTTTAGTCAGACGCAGATTACATGCCGAACACAAACGTACCTACATAATAATAGCAAACATGGCTTTTATTTCTAAATTTGCGTCAAGTCCATTAAACCGCGAAGAATTACGCGTCTGGGGTATTGTTCTCTTACGGAAATGATAAACACATCATACCACGGCTGCTACCCGATGTTTTGTAAAAGTACCCAAGAGTAGAATGTATTCCGAGGTGTCCACCTCGGAATCTCACTGAAAATCGATTAGATTACTTACACGAGTCCGTTAAACATCTGCAGGTAAACACGTAACGAACGTGTACTTATTATTATAATACGTGTACTTATTATTATCATACTTACTCGTAAAACGATAATATCGTGATTGAAATGAGTACGTATTATGATTGTAACAAATAGTTGCTATTTGCTTTGCTACATGAGGAGTCTATTGTTTCTAATTACAAAATCGACATGCTACTGAAAAAATGACAATTATTTGTAAACAAATCAGGGTTGTTGTATCAATTCTTCCGGTTTCGGCCTATTTCCTAAACTGACTGCCTCGTCCGGTGGAATCGTCCGCATCCGTGCGTTCACGTGCGATACTTCGCGGGTGACGTATCTGCATAGTTATTTTCGTTCTTGTTTAGCCTGTTTACCTGTATACTTCGAATAATTAAGTATTTTGTGATTAGCGAACATTATAGAAGGATACTATTAGTGCAACTAATCGTTTAATTAGTTCGTCTCATACAATAAGGAAATTAAACATTATAACTATTGTACGGTTCATTTACATAGATACCGGTAATTTACTATTTTATTAAGATAGGGCAGAGATGTGCGGAAACAGTTTAGTTTTGTTACAAAGGACACGTGCAACTTTTATTACTCCGCGAAGATATTATCATTTTGTAAAAGGCAAAACATTTTAAGCAATATACTTTACATTTTAAATTAATAAATTAAAATTGGCGGTGGTGGAACAGCTCGATTAAATTCTCAGTAAAATTAAGAATCTCTAACCTACTTCTTTATTTATCCTTAATTTTCATTTTTTCAATTCAAAATTATCAAAGTAGGTATTTTCGTACTTATTTGACGCAATAATATGTTGTTTAAAGGAGACGGGCAAACCAATCTATATAAGAGGAAAGATATGTATTTTTGTATATTACGAATCAACTTAAAAACTAAGTTACTGGACCATTTTGAAAAATTCTTTCCTGCAATGGATAGCTACGTTATCAGCGACTAACAAAAGCTATATTTTATTCCCGTACTCCCACGGGAACGGGAACAACGCGAGTGAAACCGCGTGACGTCCGCTAGTCATTTATATTTAACCACTTTAACAAGAAGTACACCTGTATGTATTGTCAAGGCTGACATCGTAATGACTTTCCGGAAGAAACAAATTATTGCCACACGACACATCTTACTAGTTCATCAGTATTACAATGCAAGGCTGTTTTCATAGCGAACCTGACGTCCCGGCCGCCGCAGGTGACGCCCCGGGCGTCGGGGGCCACGAGGCGCGTGCCTGTGGACGGTGGTATATGGGCTAGCTCGCCGTCCGTCCGTCTCATGACGACAGGCCGTGTCGACGGCGCGTTTGTGTTCCACGCGCGCCTCAAAAAGAGTCAGCAAAAAGAAGGGGTCCGCATGGACCGATGCCTGCCGGGGTTGCGGGACTGTTTGAAAGAGATACCGTAGCCCCGGAACACAAAGGGCGATGAAGGAACATGGATGGGTTTTAGTCAGTAAAAGTCTGACACTTCCTCCTGCTCCGCCCAGACCGGGAGGAATCATTTGATGATTTCCCATACGAAAAAAAAAAACATAGCCATCGAATATGAGGAACCTGTTGGAATTTCAGGTCAAAGAATTAACCCTTGACACCTTGATCCTAATCATCATTCTCCTGCCCGAAATCCAATGAGGGCTATCGTTTTTGAGCTCACCAGATGGCGCACTGTCAAGTAAGGTCCTGTCAATAATTCTATTTAATACTCTGTAGTACCAATAACTTCATAAAAAAGTGTATTTTATTTCGTATAACAGCTAACAGCACAGTGTAAGCTTTAGATACATATTTACAATATTCTTCCTAAAATTAGCAAGCAAACATTTAAAAATCATTGTACCTCCAAGTACTAACAAATAAGATCCTAAGTTGCTACTTAAAATCTTCAAGTCATAATTAATCAGGAATTGCTAAGTCTAGAAAACAAACGTGAGTATTAGTAAATACGTGATAACCAAGCTGCACGCAACGCGCGAACACTCTATGACATCTGACATTTTGGAAGACCTCAGTCTACATGAACGCCTCTAGCGGCGAATTCATGCGCGATAGCCCCCATTGATTAGGGGTCAGTGCAGCATGTTTTCGTGTTCAAAACTTCTCGATTCCTACTCAGCATCCTAAATGTTAATCCAGGTTATAAACAATCTGTGTGCAAAATTTTATCCAAATCCATTCAGTAGTTTTTGCGTGAAAGAATAATAAACATCCATCCATCCATCTGTCCTCACAAACGTTTGTGAACCACACGTTATAGAAAGAAGAAGAAGACTTCTTCTTTTTATAACGTGTGGTTCATTTTCGTTTGCATTGATATTATTATATTATAGTGGGACTAGCTGATGCCCGCGGCTTCGCCCGCCCGCAAATTATATACTAAAACCTTCCTCTTGAATCACTCTGTCTATTAAAAAACCCGCATCAAAATCCATTGCGTAGTTTAAAAGATCTAAGCATACATAGGGACAGACAGACAAACGCGACGGGGGACTTTGTTTTATAAATTATGTAGTGATAGTGAAGTAGGATTCTGCGATAGATTGTACAAAAACGTAGGCCACATTCAGTAATATAAAAATATAAATTACTTACCCATGTATTATTATGTATAAATGTATTTTCATGCACCGTTACGTTACTGGTAAATTTGGTACATGTCAATAAATAGTATATAATAGTTTGTGAAAACTGAAAACATGAGAGTGGCACGGTATTTAGCATTTCTATCATTAAAAATCGGCCAAGAGCGTGTCCGGCCACGCTCAGTGTAGGGTTCCGTAGTTTCCCGTCCGTCACAATAAGTGTTCCCACTTATGAGTTTAAAGGTGGTTAAAATATATAAACGAAGTTAAAAAAATGCTTGCATATACGAATATACTACAAACTTAGTCCAGAAATGATTTTGTACATCTTTTTGTCTTTTTTGTACAAAAACTGTTGTTTCCATCAAGTTCAAAATGATTTTCCTAGAAAGTCCTTATAAAGTTCTACTTTTCAGATTTTTTTCATATTTTCTAAACTTATGGTTCAAAAGTTAGAGGGGGGGGGACACATTGTTTTTTACTTTTGGAGCGATTATTTCCGAAATTATTGACATTATCAAAAAATGATTTTAGGAAACCCCTATTTAATTTTAAATACCTTTCCAACAATATATCACACGTTAGGGTTGAAATTAAAAAAAAATCACTTCCCACTTTACATATAGGGGGGCTACCCTAATAAAACATTTTTTTCCAATTGTTATTTTACCACTTTGTGGGCGTGATTGATATACATATTGGTACCAAATTTCAGCTTTCTAGTGCTAACGGTCACAGAGATTAAGCGAGGACGGACAGACGGACGGACAGACATGGCGAAACTATAAGGGTTCCTAGTTGACTACGGAACCCTAAAAAGGTGTAAAAAGACCCTCAACGAAGCCGAAAGGCACTTGTTCTCCCGATCAATGCGATTTTTTTATTCTAGTCTAGACCATACCTGGGAACCTTCTAGTTACGGAGATATTGAGGGTCAAAGTTCCAACTTTTTCACAAGTTTTTTTTAAATACATGTTTTTAATGTAAGGTTTTTACTTTAAACACCTCCACGACCCCTGTACTATTCAATCCATCCATTAGCACTAAGGGTTCAGGATTAGCATTAGCGTGAAGGGTCCGTTTACAGCCTGTATATATAAAAAATCACGTACCGCTATGTTCGTACACTGTGATCTCCGCAAACACTCAAACAATTTCAATGAATGTTTGTGAAAATGAATGGTTTGTTCCAGTTTGAAGGATGGTGTTATATTTCATACTAGCTGTTATATTTAAATCGGATTTTGTTGAACAAGGGTTTTAATTTTCTGGCACGAAACCCTAATCCTTTTCCTAAAATAAAATACCCTTACTCCTTATAACATCAGCTATCTGCCAGTAAAAGTCCCGTCAAAATCGGTCAAGAGTAGCCAGGATAAACAGACAGATAAACCTAACTGTCTGTTTATCCTGGCTACCAAACCGGCCTGGCTGGTTTAACCAAACAGACAAAAATTAAAAAAAAAAATTGATATAAGTGCCGTATTTTCATATGCATTCAGTAAAAAGCTGTTATCTTGAAATTACAAACATTCACATCAATTTTATTTATTTGTTTATGTACCTTCACCGTTTACAATTGTACTTACTTCCACATGTTACAACTATGCTACTATACTATACTAGCTATGAAAAAGTACTCTATTTTGATACATAAACTCGGTCTTGGGCACAGCTTCTCATATTAGGTACTGCACGATTACCTTATAAGATAGCTAAATATTTTATCGATCATTGGGTTGTAAGTACTATTCTCAAACATACCTCAAGTTATCACAACAATGGGCAGCTATTTAATAGTAATTAGAATTGTATAAATATTTTATCTTCTTTAACATACTTTACATAAAGTGAAATAAAATATTTTGAATCTAGGTCCATAGATAATATAAAAAAAAAACTTCTTTCTTATATCTATAGTGCCAACATTCCATGTCCATACCTGAACTCTGCAAAGGCTTTTTTATACAAAAGTGGATCAAGAAGAAGTGATACCTAATTATGAATTAAGAACAATAACTGAAAGCGCATCGAAGTGGATCAAGAAGAAGTGATACTTACCTAATTATGAATTAAGAACAATAACTGAAAGCGCATCGAAGTGGATCAAGAAGAAGTGATACCTAATTATGAATTAAGAACAATAACTGAAAGCGCATCGAAGTGGATCAAGAAGAAGTGATACCTAATTATGAATTAAGAACAATAACTGAAAGCGCATCGTACCTCAACCGGCCTTATTATAAGTACCTAGTCGTAGGTTATATTTTATGTCGTTAATCTATGTCATCTTCATTATTACCCTACAGTAGTCCCCTGGTGGCCATACATACATATAGGCGTTATTGAACTCGGTTCTCGGCAACTCTCTTCCAGCTGCTTCCCTGCGATTGTTGTTCCACCTTCACTTTGGGAGAACCTTACCTACTCTTGCTGATTCGCGATGTCCACTAAAGAATACACCTACCGGAATTGTATAATAACAGGCCTCGGCCCATTTCTACTTCAGCTGATTCTACAATCTACAATTTATATTAGGAACCACCTCGTTCCGGATTCGATGGATCCCAAATTAACCTATGTAACTGCAATTATACCTACCTGGTCTTTTAAATTAATATTTCTAATTGAGAAATGCGGAAATATCTCAGCTTAATTTACAATGATTTTTCAGTATGATCGATTGATAACATTCAAGTTCAAGGTTATGGTTTTTGATTCATGGTTAGGTATTTTTCTCGGATCACTTTATAAAATCAACAAAACAAAAAAAAAACATAAAGCCCAATTTTCACGTCTCCCGGCAATGGCCAAATTGATAAAATCAGACAATGTTTACATTTTAGGTTATTTTACTATTTCAGTTATTTAAATAAATAGTACATTTTGATACAAGTGAAGAAAGTTTGTTATTGTATTCGAGGCGGAATTAACTCCCAAGCCGTAGGCAAGGGTGTTTTTGAGCCGAGAACTGCAATAACAAACGTCCACGTGTATCAAACGACGTTTTTCAATACACTTTTGAAGATATAAAATAAAAGAACGAAAAATATTTTTGTCATGAATTATTAGGAAACTATGATTTTAATTTTCTTTTTTTCCGCGCTTTGCTTTCGCCAGATTGAAGGAGAAGCAAAGGTATGAAGCCGCTAAACAGCATAATATTAAAAATAGTAGTAGTTTTTAATTTAGAACACAAATAAATGTTAATTTGTTTATAAAAGTAAATATTAGTTTTAAATAATCATGTTTATCCATGATATGTTATATTTATAAACACAATTTGCATATTCAAAAAATATTTATGCCGTAAAGACGCATTATTGCTTTGCCGAAATTAAAAAAAACATTCACCTCCGACTATAGGCATTGAACCAATTTGGACTAAGCATGGGTATAGTTATTTATGGCAATTTTCATTCCCGCACACGTGTTAAAAATCGCACCGGTGTGAAATACATTGCATGTTGAATCTAATCGTGCGATAAGAGAACCAGTTTTCGAGGAAGTGTTTTGAAAAATAATATTTATGAGGCTTTGCTGCAGCACCTGCGATGGTATCATGATGAGGTTTTAGGTACTGTAGAGGTCCTATGTGGATACATCATTCTGGCCGCTAGTGGGTACTGGCAGCTTAGAAAAATAAATAAATTTTAAATAAAAAGTAAAAAGTAAATTATGTATTCTTTTTACTTTTTATATATAATCCTTTTATTTTTTTGTAATGTAGTGACCACAGTAGTGACCCCTAACCTTACAGTACCTACTTACGTAAAAAGCGATAGAATACTAAAAATCTCACCTTACTGAAAACCTCAGCTGAAAACTACGTTTATTAGACAAGGCCCACTTACTCGTACACCACTACTAGCTTGCATTTGTTAATATTGTATCTACCACTAGGAGATTTGATGTTATCTCAGATTACAGTAGGTACTTATATTAAAATAAAAAACCGCATAATTGAGATAGGGTTTTATTAATCGATAAAAGCATCCCTTCCACTTAGAGAACTATCAACTAATTTATACACGAAATACATCCTACACATACGGATACCTAGATTTTATTCTTCCTCTTAACACCCAGGTTAAGTCCGATGTTGACACCTCTTGATGTAGGTCACCATCCACTTCTCTACACACTTCTATGACATATGAACCATTTTCTCTCACGTGCTGCCCATAGTAAGAACGGCCTGTTTAATTTGGTTGCAATCGATTCGATAAAAACGATCGAATTGATTATTTATGTCTTTTAATTATTTTTTTAATGGTGCTTACGTTAAAAAACAATAAGATTCTAGATTTTTTAGGTTACATCCATTTCAATATCTAAAAAACCATTATACTAAAACAATAGATCATTATTCAGTTATTTGAAAAAAATAGAAAACTACCTACTTTTGTTCTACACTTGGCCATTGTAATTGAGGCAACGATTTAAATGGGTTAATTGAGCAAAATAGAAGATTTTTTTGGTACATATCTGATTCGTGTAACGGCTAGGCCCAGAAACGGGTTTCTCCTTTTAAAGTATGTATTCAAAATAAGTACCTACTTAAAAAATAAATATTGTAAATTAAGTTATTTTTGTACTCAAACGAATACACGGTTCCTTTTATTAAAAATTTTTGCCAAAACATTTTTAATCAATTATAGCGTGTTATATCTTCACAAAATAATCTCTCTCACACACAGCTATCGAAATATAGCGACCGTTGCGAATTCTGACTGATACCCACTACCTTAAAAGATAAATGTTGCAGTTATCACAGATATTGCCAAGCTCAAGCCAAACCGTCCTTCAACTTGACTTGGTGACTTCTGACGTAATGTTCTGACTGAGAGGTTAATGTACAATTATTGTAGATTAACTCCACACCTTTCTCGTATTGTTTCGAAAAACAATCCAGTGTCAAACGAACAAAAGCTTTATTTTTCGTATATCGATACAGTACCTGGGCGACCAAGTTCTGCTCGGGTGAAAATAGAGAAAACGAATTTTCACAGATATGAAACCTAGCTAAATCGATTTTTCGCCCCCGTAAACTGATATTTTTTCACTTGACAGTTTTTACGAACATTATAAATAATATAGTATATTAATTACATTTTGATATGAAACAACTGGACGGGAATCAGTTATTATAAATAATTGTTAATTAGGTATGACGACTGAACGTGAACAAGCCCATATTTTCAAACTAGGAAATCAGCTGATGCGTAATATATTTTTTTAGATACGTTATCTAACCACGTTTTAAGCGTATAATTTATGATGTCTCTTTAGATTACAAATGGCAGTTTTCCTACAATAACATACTTCGATTCATGAACACCGTACAGTTGTAAAAAGATCATACACTACAGCATGTAGCACTGTCAACTTATTGACTAATTTAAAAGTTATGTTACTAATCCTTCAGTTCCATAGTGGTCCGGAAGAGACCCTTCACTTTATACAGGCTATGCATAGAATGGTAGTGAAGACGTGGCTGACATACGGCAAAATATCCGAAACTAAAATTAGTTTCGAATGTCTCCTAACATTGACCTCGAATGAATTCGCATTGTTTGTACTAATGAATAAAAAGACTTGATAGTGTTGTATCGAAAGCGCGAAGTAGCTTAACGCTAGCGCGTAGGCGCTACAAATACGCAGCGTAGCACCCCGTAGCGTCTTGTAGCCGTAACGTACCAGAGCTTAGCGACTTGTTGCCGTAGCGTAGCGTCCTGTAGCCGTAGCGTAGCATCGCGTAGCCGCAGCGTAGCACTGCGTAACTGTTACTTTACACCATTTTAGAGGTTTCTGTCAAAATATTTTACCTATTAATAATATTAAACTGTAATTTCTTTTTTCTTCAATTTATTGTATCTCATCATTCATTATTAAATGATATCGATAAGAAACTCCGTCTAACGGCGACGACAACACAAATACCCGTATAGTATATGATGCTCTATGAACACAACTCAACGCTGTCTGTACTGACATGAATCGTATTTTTGACAAATAACTAACAATGTAATATTTGCAGGGATTCGAGCACTTGCTGGACAGCCTAGGGCTCGGAGGGCGAGTGTTCACGTCGCCTCACGACCTTGCCATCCACCGCATCAACGGGACTTTCCGGCAGCTACACGACACTCAGCACAGGCACCGCAGGTCTCCATCTGCCAGTGAGTATTCTTCATTTTCATCATTAAGGTCTACGCAACTCACAGACTCGACGCCGACTCCATTCCGATTTGTCTCACAGTATATTCCGTGTTCCTTACGGTATAATTTTCAACATTTACTTAAAAGAACTGGTCCACGCGTCGTACACTTATGGCCATGTTCAAAATTCCACAGTAATCAACGTGATATAAAGCTCACATTTATTGAAATGTGAGCTTTACTATGAGTCTAAGTAATTTACGAAGACCTTTTACTCACCCACTCTGCATGTCTTTACTTTGACTACTTGTAGGTACGATTCTTCTTTTGTTCACATCTTATTTTAAATTTATCGAAAAATGGATAATTATTTCTTTCACTAAAACGACAATCCCGCTGTACTTGGTCTGCCTGGCCGTTGTTTTTTGAAAGGATGTTATTCATACCATTGATTGATGTGATCCTTCCCTAGCCCACTCTTTATTGCATACAAAGAGCGATAGCATCTACCAATAATTGTACTAACGTTCTGTTAATTCATGTCTCATATTCAATAGACTGAATGTTTACGATGAGATTAATGATATGAATGAGTATACTTTAGTTATTTACTTTGTGTGTAGACAATTCCGCGGCAGTACATTCTTGATAAATAGATAAATAACAAACACAGTCGGCATTTATTTGTCTATATAAATTAATATGTAGGAACAGATGATTAGATAACCACCGCATGGAATAATTCAACCTGCGCATTGAGCAGAAAATAAAGGCATTAACACCAAAATACTGAATTATACCTATCATAATACTAACGATCGATCTGTCAGTGGCCCGAAAGTCTGAGAACCAGTCTTACCAAGGGGTATCGTATTATCCAGTACTAACCGGGTTATGGAGCTTAGATAGGTAGTCGCTTCATGTGAAATACTGGTATTCAGCTACTTGCGGCGGACTGGAACCGATCCCAACATAGTTGGGAAAAGTCTAGGCAGATTATGTATGGTATGCTCTCTGTAAACATGCAATCATTATTGAAATCCGTAAACAAATTCTGTATGACAAAGAAATGGTACATTCACTCAATCAAGTAAATGTTACTAACGTAAATTAGTTACCTTGAAAGCTAAAACACCTGAAAGAAATGAGGAAACACGGTCTCTAATCAATGTTTTTTGTAATACCTAACGTTGTTAATTTTAATTTATCCTTGAAATGAACATGAATTCTAAAACTCTGGTAATTTAGATACTGATGCAAAAACGTGTAGTGGACTTTGTAGGAACCAAAGGTTATTTATCTCTCTTATCAAAAAGTATTAAATTTTACTTAAGCGATGTGTGAAGGATGATATGGCAAGAAAGGAGGTCTGATTAAATGACTAGAAAAAGAGAAGCATGGAAGAAGAACACACATGTTGCGCCGACCACAAATAAATTGGGATAGGGGCAATGATGTTGATGGTTTAAAACTTTACTTTAGACATGAAACCACCTTATCTGCAAAAAAATCCTTAGAAATTAGACACATGTTAGAATTGGACATGCTGTTCATTAACGAAAGAAACAAGTGAAACGAAAAAAAATAATTACAAAATAAGGCTTTTGCTAGGTATAACAATTCCATTGTATAATTTGTGGTATATAACATTCATTTCTCTATCTATACTCACCTATGTTGATAATTCTATTGTATAAAACGCGTTCAACTAGCGAGTAAAACATCGTTCGTGGCAAAAAAAACAGTTTCACGAAATATGAATTTTATAGTACTTACCTTAGTTGCTTTACATTAAACAGAAACCGTCATGGTTCTGCAAAAAGACCAATTTTGCATAAAAATTAACAGTTTACCTCCTGCTCCTCGATCGTGTTCTGGCAAAAAGTTATTACGTTGGTATTTCCTGACCGAGTGACTGCCACGATTTTTTATTAATTTTAAAGGTAGTCAAAGTACATTACATTCTACTATTCTACTTTTCCGAGCTGTGACCAATCTCTGTAAATTGCCTTTTTATTCCATTCATATTACAATTTTATCTTTTTTATATATTTAACCTTTGGGAGTACCGGTCTACGTGCTACATTAGAGGACATTTTGCTATTTGTAAAATGAGGCGATGTGCCATTTTTAAGATTTTTACATGTGGATGTGAAAGACAAACATTATATTTAGAAAATGTTCAAATAGATGATAATAAAAGTACCTCATGCATGTCTGTTTTGAATAATATCGTTAGAGTATAACAAATGAACAGTTTGGAAATCCAGTGTGACTTGTGTTTGGTAGAAAGCGAGGCACCGTTGCTTTCTCATTTATTGCGACAGCAGTATCTAACGATGTCAGCGATGTAGCCCTTATATGAAGGAAATAACTTGTACAATCATTATAGATAAAAAAAAATATAGGGATTCAATAATTCGGAACTTTTCATTTTCAATCGATCTATTAATTTCAACTCATCGTGATAATCGAACTAAATAAAACCTTTTAAAGACTTACAAAAAGAAACTGGAAACCAAGCCTCTGTTAAAAATACTGGGAACTGGTCGCATTAGCTCTTCTGCTTGCTAATAATACATGAAGCTCATGACGCCAATAGCCGGAGAATTTTATTGTCCTTTATAATCGCGATTATCCTATTACCGAGTGGCCGGCTGCTCTTGCGCAGTCGTCTGACCCCGGCCAAGGATCTGTCACATAAATCCATGAATGAATCGTATTGTTGAAAATTGTTATTCTGTTGCGCGTTGTTGTTGAGTAGTAGGTACGTTTAAAGTTCAATATATACATAATTATTACATGAAAATAGATTAACATACGAGTACTTACAATCTAATCATTATTAAAAATAAGATTCGTTGCATTAAATATTATAATTTGACAGTTTCAGCTGAACCCATCTTGCAGAAATCATGCCTATCTCCAAGGGAAATATTGGAAGTGTATGGAATGGAGAACCAGGCGCCGGGGGTCATATCAATAAGGCCCAAAACGTTCCTGGAAATGTGTCCCGCCCTGGTTTATCAGCTAGACCAGCGCTCTTGTTACAAAACAGAAGCACCAACGCCGAAATTAGACAGATTTTGGAGTAAGTACTACTTACTATAAAGGGTGTAAAAAACCTCTTAACGAAGCCGAAAGGCACTTGCTCTCCCCGTCATCATTGCGATCATTTTTTAGTTCTGCACCTTAACTTCTTCTACCACAAAACATGATTTTTCACCCCCAAAAAAAAAAGTCGCTTCCCAGCAATAATTTTTGCGTAAAGTTTTTGATGTACAGAATGCTTGGTTGACGGTTTCGTGATGAGGTTGTTTACACACTGTATTTTGAATAGAGCCCTCAGCTAAATAGAAACCAGTGTAGGTACTTCGAAGTATGATAAGTAATTTCAACAATTTATAATAATGAAATTATTATTCCTTCCAGCTTGGATTTACGCCACCTTAAGTATTTTGGTGATCAGTGCGACCTTCTAGTTACGGAGATAATTTGGGGGTCAAAGTTCCAACTTTTTGACAAGTTTTTTTTTAAACAAGTTTTTATTGTAAGATGTTTGTTTGTTTTGAGTGTGTTACATTGAGTTCTACCACAAAACATGATTTTTCACCCCCAAAAAAAAAAGTCGCTTCCCAGCAATAATTTTTGCGTAAAGTTTTTGATGTACAGAATGCTTGGTTGACGGTTTCGTGATGAGGTTGTTTACACACTGTATTTTGAATAGAGCCCTCAGCTAAATAGAAACCAGTGTAGGTACTTCGAAGTATGATAAGTAATTTCAACAATTTATAATAATGAAATTATTATTCCTTCCAGCTTGGATTTACGCCACCTTAAGTATTTTGGTGATCAGTGCGACGGGTCTACTCGGAGTAGCTATTGTGCCATTGCTAAAGTCGGCGATCTTCAGCCACGTGCTACATTTCCTGGTGGCGGTAGCAGTCGGCACATTGTGCGGAGACGCACTCCTGCATCTCCTGCCACATGCACTCAAGTCACACGGCCCGCCTTCTGCGCCTCAAGAAGAAACCGAAGTTGTGTTAAAATGTAGCGTCACCTTCCTCACCATTTTACTTTTCTACAGCGTAGAAGCAATAATGCAAGTAATACATGGCGGTCACGCTCACTCTCACGATTCGGGATTGACTGAAATGAAGACAGATTCAGGCAAACAAATCGAGCCTATAGAACTCGGTGCAATGATGCCGGGGTCACCGCCGCCGCCGGTCGACCGCCCGATGACGTCGACAGCGCTCATGGTGATTGTTGGAGACGGACTACACAATTTAACAGATGGGCTGGCAATTGGAGCGGCCTTTAGTGGAGATCCGGTAACTGGTTTTGCAACGGCATTGGCCGTGTTTTGCCACGAGCTCCCGCACGAGCTCGGGGACTTCGCTGTGCTGCTGCGCTCCGGAATGAGCATCAGACGCGCTCTTTATTATAATCTACTTTCGTCGGTGCTCAGTTTTATGGGCATGGCAGGTGGAATTTGGCTTGCAGAAGATCATGAATCTGCGTCCCAGTGGATCTATGCTGCAACAGCTGGAACTTTCTTTTATATCGCACTTGCAGATTTAGTGCCTGAAATAAATGCAAACAACAATGGCAAAAGTATTAATTTACTACTTGCAATATTAGGAATGCTCTCGGGTGGCACTATTATGTTAATGATTGCTCTACATGAAGACTCAATTCAATATCTTTTTAGAAATGCGGAACAATAAGGAAATAGTCAAATTAAATAATGTTCGGTTATGAATACTTATTATGACGTATAAATGCTAGTAAGGGTAAACTTGCGTTCATTGGATATTTTTGTGTCTAAGGTGAGGATTAAATTAATAATCTGGGGACACTGAAGTGAAGTGATGTGACACAGACCCAAATAACAGTGATTTATACGAAAACAAATACTTGGAACAGTACAATTATTGGTTGTTAAAATTGTGTGAAATGAATTAATGATAATGATTAGACATTATATTAAAAATGACGGTTTAGGAAGTAAGTAGGATTAAATTTACTTTTTATTTTTAAGCTACGCTCTTGTTTTTATGTTTCTACATAACTAAGTATATTAATTTTATAGTGAAACAATTTAGATAAATCGATAAAATTATTACGCGATTGGTCAATAGGCACTCTATGAGAGTGATGACTAAGTACGAGTAGGTATAAGGTAGGTATTTATTATGTGCAAATAAATCCGCTGATTACAAACTATCACGTTTGGAAATAGTTCTTAATTACTATTCATGTTCCTTGCCTCAAGCTAGTTATAAGTTATAATATTTATTTAAAAAAAAAACTATGTATCATACATAAGTAGTATTCTTCATATATATATGTATGTATATGGGTAAATATTTACAATATATTCTTATTTTATTATATGTGTATGTATTTGTATGTATGTTTATTATTATAATTATAGTTTTGTTTTAAGTTTAAATTTAATTTTTTTTTGTCTAACTTTTTTACACACTGTGTCTACATTTCTTATCCAACTTTCCTCTCGCAGGTCTGCTGGAAGAAATTTCTTAAGAAATAAGCAGTACCTTTGTGCTCTTCTATGTAAATATATTGTCCTATAAAGTATTTTGTGTGTACATAAATAAATAAATAAATAAATAAGTAGTCATTTAGAATTATGATAAAATAGTGGGTAGTAAAATAATAGCAGTTACACTAATTACAGAATGTAGGTGAGACAGACCAATTTCTCACAAATAAAAAGATAAAAACTGGATCTATTTCTCGAATGATGCTCACAAAATAATGAAAAACGATTGAAAGCTAGATATTATTTTTGACCAGTAGGTACGTTCACTACTCCCGAGCATCTACTACGAAGCATAGGCAGGTTACCTACTAACACTATCCTTATTTCGAAAAATACATATTCGAAATAAAAAAATCGTATTAACTGTTCGTTAGCTTCCGCCCGCCCGCGGCTTCTCGGGCGTATTTTTACACAATATCGTTGTAACTGTAGCCTATGTGTTATTCCCAATTTCCCATTATAACTTATTTTTCAATCAAAATCTGTTCTGTAGGTACACTGTTTTAAGACTTTTATTTATTTATTTATGTACACACAAAATAACTAACTAACTAACTAATCCCTAACCTCTAATCCAGTTTTGAGTATGCTCAAAAGTAGGGGCCGGCATCATAATAAGGACTCCACAAAACCTGGTAATACTGTGAGTGTGTTTTGTCATGACTTAGTGTCGAATACCAGTAGTGCGCGTAGCAAAATACATAGAAAGAGGGTAGACAGATTTGTCTGCTCCTAACAATTTATTTTCCATCCTCCCGCATTCTCCAGTCAACCCGCGATCATGGCGCTTGCAACAGCGTCGAAATATCGGGAGCTCAAAACAATAAATAATCACGGAAGATATTCCGTAAGTGACAATATAAGTTTATCTGTTCAGTAGTTTTGGCGTGTACAAACATCCATACATCCATCCATCCCTACAAACATTCGCTTTTTTAAAAAATGGGTAATAAGTAAATATGACAGTTGGAGGGGATACCAGTTTCTGACAAAAAGAATGTTATGGTGCTCCCTCACCGGGATCATTCGCCTGTACCTAATGTAACAGTTCAGATTCACTTGTTTCCGTATAAAATCGAATCTTGGACTGATATATTACAGTACATTGATATTATATAATTTTAGTGATAATTATTGTCATTGTGTGTGTGCTGGCTACCTGCCTAAACTGTAAATAAAGTATTATGATAGTATTTATTATTACTAAAATAATTTTAAAATCCGCCAGAATGCTGTAATTAACTTTAATTTTGTTTTCTTGTAAATAGAAGTATTATTTGTTAATATGACGTCATAATAATAATTAAGTGCGTACGTATTTTTCACAACATTGTTTTATTTCATGAAATACCTACTACTTACAAGCAAACTTCCAAATATCGCAGTACTACATGACTTAACATATCGCATTATACAGGGTTAGTTTTCAATGACCAGCCAAAATTTAAAATTAAGATCTAGATATCAAACCAAAAGTACATTTTAAATATTATTGTCGAAAAATATTAAATAAAATAATAGCATTCATTTGAAAATGTCCTAAAAATTTACTAAATCATAAACCTAGTGGGAATCTATGCACTTGTGTGTTCATGCACCGCCAAATTTATGTGTGTGCTAACTGCTACCTATCTATTGTTGAACGAATTGTGCTGTTGAAATATCCACACGTTCGTTTTTTAGTGGAGGACGGGAATTAAATTTCAAAAAATGTTTTTTTTTTCATTGTATTGAAAATATTATCGATTCTAAACGGTCATTGAAAACTAACCCTGTATACCTAACAAAAATTAATCAGAGCTGTCACATAGGTGAAGAGAGAGCGAAACTTACAGCCATTAAAGAAATAAAAAAAATACTTACAGCCATTAATCAAACCTAATTGTTGATTTGTGCCCGTGTAGCTACTAATTCATTCCTGTTGGAAAAACGCAATACGTGACTTGTGCTTGTAGCATGACCAATTCCATTCTCTACTCTACCAAGAATACACAAAGCTCTTGCTTTGCAACTCGACATGTCTTCTGCGCGACAATGAGGCGACCCGTAGACTCGACTTTCTACGAAGACAAAGACATAGAAATTATTTCCATAGCAACGGGGAAGTAGCTATAGTGAATAATAGTGATACAGTAGATATTCTGCGAACCTCGATCGTAGTGTCACTTAGTGTTGGTGAAAACAGGAATTAGGCATTCAGTTAGGTGACACTTAGAGTTGGTGAAAACGGGCATTAGGCATTGTCTGATTAAATCTTTGCCACCGTTTCTTCGGCTAAAGCTCGTACAGCATTCCTTTCGGAGTTACTTTCATTCTTCTCTGCCAAAAAACTGCGGACACGGCAACGGTAAGACCCCGACATGTTTTTAAATCAATGTAGGTCAATAAACATAGAGAATAGTAATAAAAATAATCTTGTCTAGGTTCAACAACAACATAAGTACAACATTTCATCAAATGTTTCTATAGCCGCGTTGACACGATCAGAGTTTGCTCGGACCGAGTGGACTCGGATACCTACTCGGACGCAACTCGTATTAAAGCAACCCATATTTCGAGCGCACTCAGATGGGTGGGGTATACTGGGTATGAATGTGTCAAAAGTAGAAAAAAAAAATGTCGTCATCCTTGACATTCTAGACTTTGTCGACTGAAGAATAGTAAACATACCTTTTCTACGTTTTTAACATCTCCATACTTAAGACGATAGAAAGCCCGTGGGAGGAGCCCGTGGCTAAATAATAACAGCCGCACGGGTCGATCTTTAGGTTAAGTCGTGTTCGCCGAGGTTGGTCTGTGGATGGGTGACCACCACACACCGGGTTTCCTCCGCGCATCGGAAAGAACGTTAAGCCGTTGGTCCCGGCTGTCATTTGCAGATCTTTGAAAGTCGTTACAGGTATTCAGTGACCCAAAAAGTCTGACAACCAGTCTTACCAAGGGGTATCGTATTGCCCAGTACTATAGTCTGCGCCAGATAAGTAGGAAATAAAGATCATTGCTCTTTCCTTAATTTCACTGCGTAGGTACACCGACAATACATTATGAACAGTTTTTTATTACTAGAATAAGTCAAATATCACGATAAAAGTCGTTTCGGGACAAGTTTATGTCATTATATTTCTGTTTTCGGAATTACGTATTTGAATAAATGTATGCGGGTTAATGACCTTTAAATCCTAATTATCTGGCGCAGACTATAACTGGGTTGTGGAGGTCAGATAGGCAGTCGCTCCATGTAAAACACACAGATATTCAGCTGCATCCGGTTAGACTGGAAGCCGACCCCAACATAGTTGCGAAAAGGCTAGGCAGATGATGATGCTTACGACGATAGAACTCTTTCTACAATCCGTCATTTTGTCGATTCTTCCATCGACAAAACCCGTTTCCACGGTGGTCATGCTTGTATGTAAGTCTCTTCGCCTTGTAAGAAATATGTAAGTCAACGGGTGCTGTTCCCGCTCACGGTCGCCACTAAAGTACTTACATCCATCAGAAAGTGACGTCTGGACTGGAAAACCATACCCAAATGCAGAGGCGTAGCGTGCGATGGGTGGCGATTTTCCCCGGCGGCGTGTTTCTGACGGCGGCAGAGAGCGAAGCCAGGAGGCTGCGAGTGGGGCCAGGTCCAGGTCATTGTCATCAGATCAAATAATTACTATTTTCATCGGGATTACACAATAAATAAATAAATAAATATCGCTAGACATTACACACACCGCCATCTAGTGCCACACTAAGCAACGAAGCTTGTGTCATGGACACCAGATAGTTGATATACTACATAAATACTGTTTTTTTTTTTTTAACTACGTTCTTATTATAAATATAAACATCTATGACTCTGAAACAAATGTCCATGCTCATTACACAAACATTTTTTTTTTGTTTACCCAAAATAATAATAATTTATTAAAATAAAAATATTGTAGATTTACAGATTTTACATTAATTGTAACAGCAGGTAACACAGAATTGTATTCTACAATACGGTGGGTGAAGCTCTGTCCTCCATAACTAGGCTACAAAATAGCCTGTGTTTAGGAGACACAGTTTCGATCCCCTAGGTAATTGGGTAATTGGGTAATTGGGTCTGGTACGTGTTACAAGTGGAGATTGGCAAAAGAGATAATAATTAACTGACTGCTATGCAAGAATACATATACAATGATAAAAGAAAAAGAAAAACAGAAAGTAAACATTTATAAAAACAAAATTGAAGCATGCAACTCAATGTGCGGGTGTTTCGTGTAAGTACGTGTGAGTGTGTTTCGTGTATATGTGAGTGTGTGTGCGTGTTTATTTGTGTATAAGTGTGTATGTGGGTGTGTGTGTTTGTGCGGATGTGTGAGCGTACGTGCGTGTGTTTGTGCATCTGAGGGAGTAATTAGTGAATGTTGTCATTTTGTTAGGAAGATTTCGGTTTCGTCATAGTTCAGGTTTGTTAAGAATGAACGGACAGACTTTTTACAGTTGAAAAGGGACGAGCCGTAGACTGGTAAATGTGAATTGATTTTGTTATAGATTACTATTACAGGTCTTTGCGACGTTTATTCATTTCTACATATGGTGTATTACGATGTTGAAGTAACACAGTGTGAAGAATAAATAGTTGCCGTACATAAGTACATCGCACACTTTGTATAACTCATTGGTTGAAAACAGAATCGGCCGAAAAGTAGAAATCTTCAATATAGCTCTGTGAGCACTGAGCAGTCTCAAGGGGCTTCAATATGGTTTTAGCAGCGCCTCCCCAGCAGGTGATACAATAGGTGAGGATTGACTGGCAAAAGCGAAATACACAATACGGATGATTGACGGGTTACAACCACGAGTCCGCAGTGAATGTTTATGCGGAGTCATCTGCGAAACATACGATTTTAGAATTCATAATAACGAGATTGCAGAGATCGTTAATATATACTAGGATAAGTAATGGGCCTAACACGCTGCCCTGTGGGACGCCATACTCGATAGGGAGCTCGGCGCTCCTGTGGTCACCTATAACAACGAATTGTTTACGATCAGTGAGGTAACTTCTGAAGAGTTCACGTGGAAGCCCTCTGACACCTAGCTTTTCCAATTTATTTAAAAGGGTGGGGATGGAATCGTATCACAGGCTTTCTTAAGATCGAGGAAAATTGTTAGCACCTTTTTTCTGTTCTTTAGGCTACCAACTATATGGTTCACTAAGTCATTAACTGCGTCACAATTAGATTTATTTGAGCGAAAGCCGTACTGCTGTGCTGATAATAATTTAAAATGCTCAAGATAGCGTACGAGTTTCTTTTTCAGTAGACGTTCAAGTACCTTGGACAGTGCACTTAAAACAGCTATGGGTCGGTAGCTACTAGGTGCGGCCCCATAAAGATAGGATGAATTATTGCAGTTTTAAAAGAGTTAGGGAAGATAGCTGACTGGAAGCAAAGGTTAAACAAATAACTGAGCACAGGGGTAAGAGTCCGCGCATATCTTCTCAAGAAAGAAGAAGATATTCCGTCCCATCCAGTAGCAACAGTGACTCTCAGTGAGTTTATAGTCGATACCAATTCTTCCGGGCTGTTTGTTCCAGCACAAATGACTTGCCACAGGTAATTGGGGGTGCCATACCTAACTGTGTCCGGTTTCCAGGAATTTTGTCTGCAAGGTTCTTTCCAACGCTGACGAAATATTGATTAACATTAGTGCAAGACTGAGTAGGTGAGAGTGAGTTAGAAATTAAATCAGTGGAAGTAGTTGAGTTTTAGTCATATTAGTTATGTTTTTTATAGTATCCCATTATAGTTTTTTAGAATTGTTTGTCGCCTTGTTTAGTACCTGTGAATCATATTTCCTTTTAACTTTCTTTAGGAGTATTGTACAGAAATTTCTGTATCGTTTGTAAGTGATGGATAGGGTTTCATTATCAGGTGTGAGTTTTATACGCTCGCGGCCAGAAGTACAGTAGCAATCTCACAAAGCTAATAGCATCAAAACTAGTCCGTATTCGCACGTAGGAGCACGACCTTCTTATTCGCGCCGTGAACACCCGTGAAAGCTGCGAACCGTGAATGTTTGCTTAAAAAGGACTTCAGCCTAACGTTGAAAATTGAGTTTGCGTTGCGCAGCGAATAAACTCAATTTTTATATTATAAATTATAATCTATTCATTAAAATCATTATAATCTCCATTTTTTCATCCATACTCCATCCACATTCACGGTTCGCGGCTTTTACGGGTGTTCGCGGCGTGAATGTGGACCCCTCTGAAAAGCCGCTCTACACTTATCCCGCGGATCGCGCGTGAAAGCAGGCCGAATACAGGCCGCGAAGGCTAACTGTAGAGCCGTTTCGCATATTCTTCGCAGTTTCGCGCTTTCTTTCCTGATTGTGTCGGTTTTTTGTCCCGCGTCAAAGGGACCGCGAAGCACGAACGCGACGCGAACTTGTATGACTCCAGACTCGCACTCCGCGACGATCAGTGTTGATCAAGTGTTGATTGAGCCGTTGCCTAATTGGACGTATGTCGAGAGTCAGAAAAATGAGCCTAACGTGGACGAACAAGTTGCAAGTTACAATTTCTCGAATACTATCATGCGGAATCTATTTATCAATAAACTTCCTCGAAAACGGGTTCTTTTCGTACTACGATTATGTTCAACATGCAATGCATTTCAAACGCGTGCGTTTTTTTCCATTTTCCCGCACATGTGCGGGAAAGTAAAATGCCACAGATAACTATACTTAAACGAAGTTCAAATCGTTTCAATGCCTATATAAATAGTTGGAGGTGAATGTTTTTTTTTAATTTCGGCAAAGCAATATGCGTCTCTAAGGCGTAAATATTTTATTGATTATTCAAATTGTGTTCATAAATAGAATAACATAAATAAACATGATTATTTAAAACTAATATTTACTTTTTCAAACAAATTAACATTTCATCTATCAAAAATAACAACAAAAAAGCTATTTTTATATTAGGCTGTTTAACGGCTTCGTACCTTTGCCTCTCCTTCAACCTGGCGAAAGCAAAGCGCGAAAAAAAAAAAAGAACATTTAAATCAGTTTCTTATAATTCATGACAAAAATATTTTTCGTTATTTTATTTTATTTCTTCAAAATTGTATTGAAAAACGTCGTTTGATACACGTGGACATTTGTTATTGCAGTTCTCGGCTCAAAAATACCCTCGCCTGCAATAACAAACTTTCTCCACATGTATCAACATTTGTACTATTGTGGAACCCTAACCAAATGGACCATAAAAACAAATTGAAAATTCACGACGCATGGATGAGAATATGAGAATCAGTGTTATGATGGAGATACCAGCACTTGCTTAAAAATAAAAAAGAATCGTTGCTTTCCTGCTTTAAGCGTAATTAAAAATCGCTAATGCGCAAAGTAGCCCCGCACCCGCAGCAGCAATCTCGGCGTCCATCTTTGTTAAGAGCGGCCAACCTGCCATACTTTTCGCGAGAATTTTGACAAACGCTCGTGCGTGATTATGCCGTTGTTGCACTATATCTATATCTTTAAATTTTTTGAACTGGTAGGTATCTTGTGCAATAGATCTAGGCTTCTATCGAAGCAAAAAATAAAAATTTGTTGGAACAAATTCAGTTTAAGCCTCCAAAACTTGCTGTTTTGCACAAATTTTACCTCAACTTTGGCCGTTCATAATGTACTCATAAATTGTAAAAGTAAAGAAAATATCCTGATAGAAGCCTTGCAAATGTAGTGGAGATTCTAAATAACAAATATTTATTTCACAAACTTGTAAGACTTATTCAAAAACACGTATTTCCTGGAACAAGTTTTATAAATTTTCGAACACTATCTTTCGTTCAATGTCCTCGCGTTAGTCGGTATGAGGTGCGCGGGTGACGAGTAGTGCGGGGTCGTGGCTAGGTCAGGCAGGGCAGTTGAAAAAATATCGCCGCGATGGCTCTGGATGAAACAACAAGCTTTTCGACCATGCTCGCGTTGATGATAGGCGGGCCGGGATGGGCCCTCTTCAGTGCGCGAACTATACTGTGAACATGGCGCGAACCTCTGCGAATGTGGAACTTGGCAGTTTTGTCGTGATTCGCACCGCGATCCGCGCCGCAATTTCACGTCGTGATTCGCAGGATAAGTGTGAAGAGGCCTTTAAGACATTTCACATATACACACGGGTGGGTATAGGGCGCGGGTCGGGCGCGGTTCAAGTCGTACCTACTCCACAGAGTACATTATACATATAGGCTCATTGTAGGCATATTGTACTCGACTAGACAGCGACATCGGTTGCTATCAAATCGCATTCAGATATCGGTGGATTCGGGCACGGACGAAGAATTTATTATTTCTGCTTTCAAGAAATTAAATTAAAAAAAATCGCACGGTTTACCGTGCGCTTTTTTCTTATGTTTTATTTATGGACTTGGGTTCACGAAATTAATTGAATTGTTTTGTAATTTTAGGCTTGAAATCAGAAGGTTGTCGTTTCGAGTGTGTTTTACGTATAAATAACCATTGAGTCAAATATACTAAATATATTATAGATGCAAACCTCAATAAAATGTGTCGAAAAAGTGTAACCACTTTTTAAACGCGACGACGACGTAGCCACGGTAATGACGTAGCTTTGAAACCACAAACATTTAAAAGTAAACATATGTCTGTCTCGCTTACACAAGTCGCAAGAACAATACCGTCGCTTTGATTAGACAAAGACGGCAATATCAACTTGCAATGGCGGGATGGGGTTGCCCACCCATGCGAAATTTTACCCAAATTTTGAAAGCCATAAAAAACATTTGATACAAATAAATTAAATTAACTTTAAAATATTTGAATTATGTATTTCTTATTGGATGTATTAGACGTCTTTATCTAATGAAATAATTAAAACATTTTCTTTTTGAATATTTTTCATTTCGTTTATTCATTTATATACAAATATCATTATTATTTACATTTTTTAAATATTCCAACCAACAATATAAAAAACATTTAAAAAATCTAAAACAATTAAATAATATTAAAATCACTTATTTCATAAATTACAAAACTCTCCCACAAATGTGGGAAACTAAAACAAGCTTTTAGTGGTAACACTGAACCTAATTGTCAAAATTCAAAATTTCATTGAATTAATTGTGTTTTTACGGTGATCTATACCAATATATAAACATAGAAACAATAAAATTACGTGTGGAAAGTTATTCCGATTAATTTGTGATTTTGAATCGCACTCTTTCACTACGCATTTGCCCATATTTTGTCGCGTGTCACTTCGGCGGTACTGCGTCAAACAGAACACTGAACTGACATAAGCTACGCATATGACCCTGGTCATATGCCCGTGGCAACGCCTTGGCGCGGTTATTGCTAATCTAGTGTAATGTAACATATATATCTAACTTAATGCACCCACCGCGCCATACTCCTGACCTTATCCTTCCTATATATACTTAGTATACCAATGATATTATAACAAACAGATATGTTATACACTTAAAAAACCACCGAAAAAAGTGTGCCGCGGGGCAGCGCCAGCTCACATACACGCAGTGACGCAGAATAAAGGCAAAACAAGCCAATTGCCCCGTTTTCGAGTCTTACTCTCTATCTCCTGACCCATCTCGCACCCGCAGCCACCCGCTCAGTGTTGCCAGTATGATTTCCCAAAAAAGTACGGTTGGCTTTCTAAAAAGGTACGGTTGGTTTTTTTTCTTCTTCTAGTTGGCTGTCTGCGACCATAGGTTAGAAAAAAAAGCGATAGGAAATCGAATATTCAAAGGGATATGGTAAAGTAGAACATTATTACAGATTGCCAATATCGAACAAATTCATTTGTAAATCAATTATAGAATGAAGTAAAGTCATTCGTTAAGCAATGAATAAAACAAATTTTTGATAATAATTTATCATAGGAATAAAGTGATGAGGAAGTTCAGATATGAAGCGATATTATTCTCTATATTTAAAGGAAGGAGTTAAAGAGTCATAGATACGAAGTCACCGTCATAGAAACGACACTTTTATATTCTAGGTAAGGAATCGGGTATTGCTAGGGAACATATTATTGAAATAAGCAAACTGCCTTAAGAACAATAAAAGTCGACTATTTTATTAACTTCTGCCGCTTACGTGAAGAATTAATATTCTGATCGATTTTGTGATGGGAACTACGGAACCATATTATGCCCGTGTCCCGACTCTCAATATGCACATGCCGGTTATTTCAATATATGTTACTAACTAAATATTAGTACTATAATAGACTATATTAATTAAATTTTCTGTATGAAACGAAACATCGGTAAATTCTACCTACGTAGTGTAGGTGTCTTAACTCTATATTTTAGTCTATGACAAATGATTCGAATTTGGAAACATGGCGCCGATTAATAATTTTATGCATATTTAATTAAATATCTAGTTACTCACTTATGGAAAGTTTTCCCTTTGCTCTTCGATTTCGATGTGTTCCTAAAAATTATTTGTGCAATAATGTAGCAGTCCCGAAGGCATTTTTGCAACTTTTGAACGCTTTTTTTACGATTATGTTCAACGTGTTTTTCGCGCCACAGAGCTGTCACTGTCAAGCAACTGATTGAAGTTGAGAGCATGCAAAAACTGTTATTTTTTTTTTAATTCATCGCTCCTGAGAAAGGAAGAAAGGGAATGTAACCCAAACAGCCAAGACTTATTTGGTTGGAAGAAAAAAGTTTTTTAAACGCAAATTCAGAATGTTGAGAAAAGCAGAAGGCCATTAAAAAAACATATACCCTTTGTAGTGAAAAATAAATCACTAGTATAGAAAAGGTACGAAAAAGGTAAGGTCTACACCGAGGTACGGTTGTGGTACGATTGTGTGATGAATAGTACGGAAAACCGTACTTTTTGGTACGGTCTAGCAACGCTGCGCCCGCTGCCTGTTTATTGAGTTTGAGACGCTTTATTCGATTACTCCATTCATTGCCCCTCAACAACGGCCGCATTCCGAATTACGCTGTAATCGATTTGAGCGTCCATAAACCCGTTCCGAATTACCGTGAGCACGATATCGATATCCCTTGAATCATCATAGATGACGTCATGACATGCGCCATCTTGCGATTACACCGACCATGCCCAAAATAAATATCACCGTGAGCGCTGTCAAAAATGACAGTTGTGTTCACAGTATGTTCATACTTATATTTAATTATCGTTGCATCCATGTAATTTGTAATTCGTAGTATTTTTTTACGGGGTACTTCTTTGCTGGGAGCAAAATACGCTATATGATACACTTCGACGTCATCCTTTTCATCACTGGACGAATCGTCCTTCTCTATCTCAAAATCTAAGTTAACAGCAGTGCAAGTACGTAGGAATCGATTCGATAAAACTGACAGTTATTCTCGACAAAATGAGTTTTTATCTTTGTTATAAACTCATTTTGTCGAGAATGACTGTCAGATTTATCGAATCGATTCCTACGTACTTGCACGGCATAGTCGATAGAGTCAACCAACATAACTTCCATTTTCAAAATAGGTCTTGTGATAGGTTTTGGTTTGGGGTTATGTTTACTGTGAACGCATTCACGAGCGTTTCGAATGAGAGCTATCGTTTTTGAGCTCACCAGATGGCGCACTGTCGAGTAAGGTCCTGTCAATAATTCTATTTAATACTTTATAGTACCAATAACTTCATAAAAAAGTTCATTTTATTACGTATAACAACATAGTGTAAGGCTAAATACATATTTACAAAATTCTTCCTAAAATTAGCAAGCATGAAACATTTAAAAATCATTCTACCTCCAAGTACTAACAACTATGATCCTAAGCTGCTACTTAAAATCTTCAAGTCATAATTAATCAAGAATAACTCAATCTAGAATACAATCGTGAGTATTAGTATAAATACGTGATAAAAAAAAGCACGCAACGCGCGAACACTGTATGACATCTGATATTTCGGAAGACCTTACTCTACACGAATGCCTTTAGCGGCGAATTTATGCGCGATAGCTCTTAGCTGCCATAATCATGATATCTAATTATCGGAGCGCAAAATATTGGCGATGCAAAGATTCTAACTAGCGCCTCAAGTGTCAAAATTGTGAACCTGTCTATGAACGACACTTTGCCAGTTTTTGATACAATTTACTTACTTCTACTTACTTGACGAAATTTTCTTTTAAACATTGAGATTGACATTAAAGGAAGATGAACATATAGAGAAATGAATGTAATCCATATTTCAGATAAAAATCCAAATTTTAAAAAAATACTCAGTATTATACTCAAATGCAATTAAGAAGGTATGTTATGGTATTACAGAATGTGATTATTTAGTTTACTATGAAATAGGAAAAGATTTAGCGATAAGAAGAGTTTCAGACGAAAATCATATTTTGGAAATTTGTTTATGTCTTGTTACTGTATATTTTGAAAAATTTCTAAATAGTTAGCAAATATGTTATGCTTTTGTTTAAACTTTGAATAAAAATAAATACAGCTGTGTGTACTAAATTAATCATTGATTAGAAAAAAATATTACCACTCCTAAAATTAATACCCTTCAGATTCATAAGCTTCCCTTGTTACGCTTTTATAATTTTACACAACTACATAAAATCAATGTGAATAATTGGTGGACCCAAATTTGTAAGACCACCAACTTTAAAATATCATCAAAATAAGGAGCCAATCCAAAGTGAAATTGGCTTGCCTATTAATTTTTTCTTCATAATTTTGTCTTTTGGAAACAAATGAAAACTTATTCCCGAATCTCCGTAAATACTTACTAAATTAAGGAACGCAACAATATTTCGTTAAGGTTTCTGTATATTGTAATCGTGATCCATTTGATTATGTCTAAACTTAACTCAAATGTCTCGCTGATGGTGGCGCATGTGTCGGATCATTTAGTTCCCTTCAAAATGGTTGAGTTGAATGGTGCTGATCCATGCGTCATGTCCGTGAACGGGCGCTGTCAGTTGTGACTGGTCATCTCTTAGTTGCCATGGCTTATTTGAATGAATTATTTTGAATTGTATTTTTTTTGTTTGTGTGTTTTTGGTGTGGACACTTTTAACGTGCACATCTTGCTACATTGTTCTCACATAATATACCATCTCAACATGAATGATGTAACCAAGATTTTGTAACAATATTCTGATTTAAAAGAGTGTCCATGGAGTTTCTTGCCCGTTCTTCTCCATAGAGATCTACGCTAGGGAATGGGCAACTACAGTACTTTCACAGGTTTTATGTCTTGTGACTGGGACTGTAGCTACATTTAATTTTCATCTTTGTTTCGACAATTCAAAAGTGCCTGTAACTGGCTTACTTGAAATAAATGCTTTGATTTTGATTTTTTGATTTTAACCTCAACTTTAAAGCAGTGTCGTTCTTAGACAACTTCTAAATTTCGCCGCTAGAGGCGCGCGGATAATCTTTGCATCGCCAATAGATGTGAGCGATTATTTTGTAATTCGGAATGCGGCCAACAATCCAATCAGGCATCAGCTGTTAAACAAAATGTCAACTGTCATTCCAAATGCGCAAACAAAGTTTTTTCATGAAAATCTTTCACTGTGGTGTTAAAGAAAAAAGTGGTTATACTGAAACTGATTTGAACTCGCCAAAAATAGTCAACAATCTATTATTTACCTACTAGAGATTGAAACATAATTAATGATTTTAAAAATGATCAAAGCAGTGGTAAGCATTTAAAAATAGTATAATTTCAAATATCATTGGGCGACCTATATAAGTATAAAAATAAATAGGATGAGGTGACAATGATTATGCAAATAATCAATCACAAAGAAGATCATGTTATAGAGACCATCGTCCGAAACAAAGAATGCTTTTAAATGTGATTATATTTGTTATGTTTCAGCTGACAGCAATAGAATAACATTATAATTATTTGAGAACAGAGCCTAATCCATCACCTAAATTTATCACAAGAAATAAATAGTATCATGCCTTCCTCTAAAAAATCAATGTCATTTTACATGCGTTAACCCCTGCCTGGGGCAGGCCGAAGCCACAGAACGCCACCTGCTACAATCCTTACATACTCTTTACGCCCTAACAAAAAAACAATATATTCATAGATATTGCAGTTTATAATACACAGTGCACTGTTTTATGTGCTTTATACCTACAGCATCTGCATTTTGATTGCATAAGTAACTTATTTATTTACCAGACTATCCCAATCTTGGGAATAGGCCTTGCAATTCCCCCATCTTCTCTCAATGATGAATGTGTTCTCTCACTATTGCAAGAGGACGCAATCGAAGATATCCTGCCATCTTCACCTAGTAAATTACACTTAATGGTCAGATGTTCATGAACATGGTATTTTTAGGTACCTAAATTAATTAGCCTCTTTTGTTTGGCTCTGAAGTGACTAAAATAATTAACAGTGACAGTATTACATTAGTGCTCACTTGAATGCAAGTTAAATGCAACATAATAAAATCTGAGAGAGAAAATATTACCGACTAATGCACTAGCATAAATGTACCCTACACAATCATGATAAACATATTTTTTAGATTTTTATTTTTATAGTTGAATCACAAAGATTACTTCATACTTTTTTTAATTAACCACATTTATGAACTTAAGCCTACTTGCTTCTTTAAAAAAACATTTGGCAATAGAGACAAGCTAAAAAAATTACTTCTATCTTTTGGAATTGGAATGTCATAATGACAGTTTATTTTTATATAAAATGAATAATGTATTGCTAACTTAAAACAAAATATAATATAAAATAATTCATCAATTTATGAGACAGAGAAAAGCCAAATGCTTCTGAAATGAGAGTACCTTTATGTCTCATAAAAGAATCTGCTCTGCCAAGAATGCTTATCAAATAGCCATGGGTTGTGTCCTCTCTTTGGTCAAAACTAGCGTAAGAGACAACTGCAACTTGTAAACAAGTATACCATTAAGTCTATTGTGTTACTTAACTTTGTTAAAATTGCTTTTAGGTAATATTTGGTGCAGGTGTTTACACAGGAGTCTATGTAGCCCAAAACTATAAGGTAATAAAAATAACTGGTGGACATGATTGATATTTAAAGTTATTATACTTAGTGCTTTTTTAATCATTCATTAAAATCTGTCCTGCAAAGGAGGCCTACATATATGATTGTTTTTTTAATTTAAGTATAACATTACTAACACACTTTCACTGTCCCCAAACTACAAAGTCACTAACTTCACATTATTCCTGGTTCAAATAAATGTAGGTATTCTCCAATACTGTATGGCCTCTTTTGCTCTGTCACATTTCTGTCTACATTGTGTAGCTAAAGTTAATAATTAATAAATATTATGTTAAATTGTACACACAGAGATAGTACAGCTATTTATACACGATGCAGGGTACCCTGACAGGGCTTTGTAACATATCTTCAGAAAGTGACAATGCAAGCAGTACTGGTAAAAAATCCTGGTTAGCGTTTTATTTTTATTTTGTTTGGTATTTATGTACTAGGTTTTGTAAAACATGGTGAAAAATCAAGAAAATCAACAGTTGTACACCTATATGTCACCTTTTTTTGAGCATGCATACAATAACTCAGAAACAATTACACCCCAAAGCTAAGCCATCTAGATCTTGACTATTTTTCACCATTTATTTTGAATTGCATAACTAACAATACTCTCAAGATTTTTTGTAGTATTTGAGTAGTAATATCTGATGTGGTACTTTCTAGCAACCACTTAAATGTATATTGCTTGAACCAGGAATATTAATAATTTCCTTGATCAAAATAACTAAGTTTCCATAGAGGTACATAATTACCCATTTTTTTTTAATTATTCCTTTTGATACAGATCGAGAAAGTTGAAGAACCATCTGTATTATTTACCAAAGCACAAACTTATGTGCAAACAAAACTATCTGATTGTACAGACAACAGCAAGAAAAAATGAGATGATTCAAAAAGACGCTAGGAAAATGTGTGTTAAAACAACATGTCATTATATTACTTTATTGTACATATTTTAAGTGGTAGTTCCTTTAATGATAAACTAAAAAAAGTTAGCAATACATACAAAAGTGTTTGAATTAATCTTCCTACTCATATAAGTGACAGACCCCCTCCACACAGCTATTTGTACTTGATGTAGGGTGCTCTGACGGGGCTTGGTCACGTAAATTCAGAATATGACAAGACAAGCAATAGGTACTGCTAAAAAATCCTGGTTAGCATTTATTTTATTTGGTATTCAAGTAAAATGTTATGTAAAATGTGGTGAAAAATCAAGAAGATCGTCACTTGTCACCGTTTTAGAACATAATAATTATTATGTAAGTCAGAAACAATTACGGACCCCCTTTAATAATGCTAATAGTTGGGCCATCTAGATCCACACTATTTTCACTATTTATTTTGATTTGTTATGAAACTTAGTTATTTAAATCAAGGAAATCATTTATATTCCTGGTTCAAGCAATATACATTATGTGGTTGCTAGAAAGTACCACATCATCAGATATTATATATCAAATACTACAAGAATTCTTGGGAGTACTGCTAGTAGTCAGTTACTCATTTTTTTTTAAATTATTCCCTTTGATACAGATCGAGAAAGTTGAAGAACCAACTGTATTATTTGCGAAAGCACAAGCATATGTGCAAACAAAACTAGCTGAATTTAACGACAACAGCAAGACGAAAGGAGATAAATGATTTAAAAAGACGGCTAGGAAAATGTGTGTTAAAACAACTTATGTCACTAAATTACTTTATTGTAAATATTTTAAGTGGTAGATCTATACAATGATAAATTAAAAAAAGTTAGCAATACATACAAGTGTTTGAATTAATCTTCCTACTCATATAAGTGACAGGCCCCCTCCAATATGCTCAACTCTTGTTTGAGGTTCTTCAAAAGCTAACCAGTCACTTGAATGAGTGGGCAATAGACCCATACTTTGGCATTTGTACAGAGCAAGCAAAATGTTAACTATGTTTCCAATAAAATACACAAACTTCTGCCCTGTAGCTTGAGTGCCTTCAACCATCTTGAATGTGCTCTGGGTAGTAAATAAAGCCTTCACTGGTCGAACAATCAGCATCCCTACCATCATAATAGGGAAAATAGATATGGAGTTTCCTGCCATGTACATTATGAACAAATTCATTGGCACTTGTTTGAGAGGGCCCAGGGCAACATCCCACAACTTTTTGATGAGAAGTAAATTAGAATCAGTATCTCTGGATGATTCCGTGTAGCTCGCATTGGCGGACTGGCTATAACCTGGCGGTGATGGTAATTCAGTTGTCTGCGTACGCATCCTAAAGAAAAAAGAAACGAAATGATTATGACCGATTCACACATTTCATATCAGGTATTTACTTACTTATTTATGTTAGAAGGCGTAAACTTGAGTCCGTACTTACTTAGGGTTGAAATCCAGAGCCCATTTGAACTTTTTGTTCGATTTGACTTGAGACATTTTGATAGCAATTACCGAGAAACGACGAATTAAATGAAATTTCTACACGTTATGTGTCGATAGATTACTATTTATTTCCGTAGCAATTATTTATTTAAATTAGAAACGGTATCGGACTCGGCCCTTCCTCAATTTTATTGACTTGACTTGCTCTTTGCTCAGTGAGTTGACTGTAACTTTGTGTCTTTGTCAAACAAATGTCACATGCATGACATTTCTTACACTATCAAACTGACAAGTCACCGTAAATGTCACGCATCGATTTTGTTGAGAGAAGACAGCAAGATTGGTGTCAAAAAGCGCGGGAATCATCGAATTTGGCGGGCGTCATTTTTCTTTCGTTTTCTTCAAAATATTATAAAACGTTTGAGATTGGAGATAAGTTGTGTAGATTTATGTAAATATTGATTAGATTATTTAATTTAATTGTTTGTAGGTAAAATTCTTCATTTTTTAGGGTAAGTTTTTTATATTTTATTTTTTCTGGCCACAATGGACAATGAACCGCCTGATCCGGGGGGCACAGTCCCCTCGGTCGGGCATAATATTATAATATATGAATCCAGTATGGATACAGACTCGTCCTTAACCAGATCGGAGCGAAAAAGGACTAGAGCTCCACGCAAAATATGCAAAAACTGTAATAAAAGAAGACGAAGTGGTCATCATTCAACAGGAATAAATAACGAAACAAATTGTCATTGTGATAATGAATCAGTAGTCAGTCCAAAAATAACATCAGATGTTCCGATACACTCAATTTTAGTTCACGAAGAAGCCACTCCACGTTCTGTGGATGGTCCTCAGACTGAAAACCTTTTAAAGTCAGATCTTCCCCAGAAGGCACCACAGGTTTCTAGGGCTTTGTACGAAGCCACAGACCTGTCGCCATACGTTGTACACATCCAAAAAAATGTTGATACACAAAACTCGGCTCAGACATTACACCCAGTAACTTTAGGGCATTTCCTGAAAAACCGCAGATACAACAATATTATTAACGGTTCTCTAAAACGCATTGGTCGAAACAGAATATCTTTAAGCTTCTCCCGTTACGTAGATGCTAACTCCTTTATAAATGACCCAAGTTTGGCCAAGGAGAAATTGAAGGCATTTGTTCCATCAATTAATGTGTGTCGCATTGGAATTATTAAAGGCGTACCTACCGAATGGTCTCCGGAGGAGATAATGGAAAATATATCTGTCCCCGCTGGATGCGGGAAAGTCATCAAAGCAAGGCGTCTCAACTATAAAATACACGAACCGACCCCTGTGTGGAAACCATCCCAAACAGTCGTGCTCACCTTTGACGGACAAATTCTACCAAAACGTGTGTTTTGTTGTTACAATTCCATGCCAGTGGAATTGTATACATTCCCAACAATTCAATGTTATAATTGTTGTCGCTTTGGCCATACAAAGGTACAATGCAGGTCGAACCCTCAGTGCTTCAAGTGTGGGGAGAAGCATTCTGCTGACACTTGCAGTATTGAAGACGAGAGTAATAGTAAATGCTGTCATTGCGGTGGCATTCATTACGCCATCAATAAAAAATGCCCAGAATTTGAAAGACAAAAATCAATTAAGCATTATATGGCCCATAGCTGCGTGTCATATGCTGAAGCGTCGCAGCTTCATCCACCAATCTCAAAATTGTATGCAGATGTGGTAACATCTGCCCCATCACATAACACTAAAAATTCTTATTATTCACCTCCCCAATCACGTAACACACCAATTGTCTCATCACAAAGAAAAACGGTATTCCTTAAACCTCGGGATCCCCCAAAAACAGCCAAGGGGTATGACCGGGCAGCTCATCAAACATTAATCAGTAATGAAGTTTCTTCAACAGGGAATGGTGTTGCATTCCAAAATAAAACAACAAATAATAATGAGAATCAAATTTTAAATTTAATAATCATGTTAATTAATACCTTATCTAAAAATAATAATATAGAACCGTCCAACGTTGCCACTTTAATTGATACGCTGTCTAACTTATTTAACCTTGATCATAATGGATCCAAATCTACTCAAGATTGTCCAGTGGAACAGTCGCAGCATTGTGAATAAAAAATCTGATCTGTCCTACATATTGAACAAACACGATCCCTTTGCAGTCGCTCTCTGTGAGACATGGCTTAAACCAGGGTTCTCTTTTAAAATTCCTGGCTATGCGTGTCTAAGAACAGACAGAAGCGATGGGTATGGCGGTGTCGCCATACTTATTAAAAATAACTTGTCTTTTCAATCTTTTCCTCTTCCAAGTCTCAGTGACGATATATCTGCTGTCGCTGCTATTGTAAATAAAATCTGTTTAGTATGTATATATTATTCGCGTCCCACTGTAAATATTCTTTCTGAAATAAGTAATCTTCTTTCAGTTTTACCTAAACCATTTTTGGTAATGGGCGACTTTAATACACAACATCAGTCCTGGGGTAGTTCTAGTTCCAACCACTATGGGGAAAAGTTACTAGAAATTCTAGACTCTAATAATTTGTGTATTTTAAATACATGTCTCCCAACACGCCAAACGAATCCAGATGAAGGAGTAAGTGCCCCTGACCTCTCAATCTGCACACCTGATTTAGCATCGACATTATCCTGGTCTCCTTTACCATCTTCTTATGGTAGTGATCATTACCCTTTAATAATTTCTTTTCTACATAAAAAACCAGCTGCTTTTAATCCAACACCACGATTAAAGTATAGACTTCAAAACGCAGATTGGGATACATTCAAAAACTGTGTAGAAGAAAGAATTCTTGCTTTAACTAATTCCTTACAACTACATGATCCTCAGGTATTATCTAATCAAATAACAACAATTTTAATAGAGGTGGCAGATAATACTTTTCCTATTAAGAAAGGTGCTACAGGCAAAATTCCTTCACCACCTTGGTGGGATGCTGAGTGCACTCAGGCCATTAAAACAAGAAAAGAAGCAGAAAAAAATTATAGTCATACTATGACTCGTCACAATTTTGAGATATACCTAGAAGCTGCTCGTACAACTCGTAAGCTCCTTAGGAAAAAGAAATTTGAAGGTTGGCAAAGATTCTGTGTATCTATCTCGCCAGAAGTTAACGCATCTCTAGTATGGCAAAATATTAGGCGATTCAGGTCAGCATTCAGTGACACAACAGCCTTAAAACTACCATTAGAATTAGCCAATGAGTTTATGGATCATTTAGCTCCTCCTTCAGCCCCAGAACAGAGATCTTTAATGCATTTTCCCTATGTTCCTATTCCTAATTCTGAGTTGAATTCTCTCTTCACACTAAATGAATTGAAAGGAGTCCTTTCACATGTTAAGGATTCAGCTCCTGGTGAAGATGGTATACCATATTCATTTATAGCTAATCTGTCCGACTCTGTTCTCTTAATATACTTAAATCTCATCAATACAGCTTTGATATCTGGCAACATTCCATCAAGTTGGAAGGCTCAAACAATTATTCCTATTCTGAAACCAAACAAACCTTCGTCTAATGTTGCTTCTTATCGACCAATAGCACTTTCTACAGTTCTTGCTAAAATTGCTGAACATCTCGTTAAGAATCGTTTGGAGTGGTTCTTGGAAAGCAAAAACTTGCTAGCTACATCACAGTTTGGTTTTAGGAAGGGTAAAAGTACAATGGACAGCCTTAGTGTGTTCACAACTGATATTCGCTTAGCCTTCACTTCTAATAACTCTGTAATTGCTGCTTTCCTGGATATTAGCTCAGCTTACGATAATGTCCTGGTATCAATCCTAGAACAAAAGTTGAATTCATTACAAGTTCCAACAATGCTGTCTAAGTTCATAATTAACATGCTTTCAGAGAGATCTTTACATCTTCATATTGAAGGGTATACATTTACCCGTTTAGTGTGGAAAGGTCTTCCTCAAGGTTCTGTACTTAGTCCAATTCTCTACAATATTTACACTTATGATTTGGAATCCACTCTAAATCAGTCAGTACAAGTCCTTCAATATGCAGATGATTTACTTCTTTATTTATCTGGTCACTCTGTTGCAAATATTTGTACTTCCTTAACCTCTTCTCTAGGCTTACTGAAGACTTGGCTAGAAACTAATGGTCTAGACCTGTCAATTGATAAAAGCAACATTGTCTTGTTTACTAGAATGCGTAAGCCTCCTATATTAACAGTAAGGTATAATAATATCCCTATGCCCATTAAAAACCAGGTAAAATTTTTAGGTCTTATTTTGGATACACATCTTACTGGTTTACCACACTGTGATTATATAGCTGCTAAATGCGAACGAAATATCAACATAATTAGATGTCTTGCTGGTGTTTGGTGGGGAGCACATCCCTTTTCCTTAAAATTACTGTACAATACCTTGATTAGAAGTGTATTGGACTATGGGACTTTTTTGCTGGAACCTGCTAATGTTGCTGGTCTTAAGAAACTGGACAGTGTTCAGTCCAAGGCACTTAGAGTGGTTTCAGGTGCAATGAAAAGCAGTCCTATTAATTGTCTTCAGGTGGAATGTGGAGACCCTCCACTTCATTTACGACGTCAATTTTTAGCTGATAGATTTATGGCTCGGTGTTTGCAATTTACGTATCATCCTTTGCGAAATAAACTTTCCATTCTCACTGAAGAAGTAATTTCATCCACTTACTGGAGGCACAAAGCTACTCCGTGTTTAGTTAAAAGCTTTAGAAAATACAATTTAATTGAAGCTCCTTGTCACCAATCTGAGTTTCTTCCTTTATTTCACTGTAATTACAGTTCATTAATTATGTCACCAAACATACATTATAACCTTAACATTTTCCGAGATGACGTATGTCATAATCTTAACTTCAACTTCACTATGGATAGAGACTGGAAGGGCTGCCATCTCTTGTTTACAGATGCTTCGAAGCATGGAAGAGACTCATGTGTGGGAGTAGGTGTATGCCACGCCCAATATAATATCGTCCAAAAAATAAAGCTCCCGCCCGAATCATCTGTATTTACGGGAGAATGTTACGGTCTATTCAAAGCTGTCGAATATATACTTATGATGGGCTTACGGAATTCACTCATTTTAACCGATGCAAGGAGTGCCTTACAATCTTTGGCCAGATTCCCTTTCTATTCTCATAATCCCTATGTTATATTTGAAACACGTGAACTCCTTTATAAGTGTTCTATTAAGGGGTATTCAGTGCATTTTGCGTGGATACCCTCGCATTGTGGCATTTTAGGTAATGAGAGAGCTGACCAGTTAGCTAATGATGCCGTATTGTGTGGAGACGTTTTTCCGTACAAAAATAACACCCAAGATCTGGCAGCTCTGCCCAAGGTTTATCTACAGAAATCCTGGGGTCAGCTTTGGTCCGAGCAATCGGTGAAAGGGAAATTTTATCGTAATATTCAGCCATCCATTTTTGTTAAACCTTGGTTTAGCAAGTACAAGTTAGGCAAAAAGATCACAACAATTTTCATACGTATGCGATTGGGCCACGTGTGCACTCCTGCTCATCTTGCCAGGCTTGGCATTGTGCAGAGCCCTGCCTGTGAATGTGGCGCTGAAGTGGGAGATCTGAACCACCTTATTTTTTCTTGCCCCCTTTATGACCACTCCTCACTTTTCCAAAGTCTTGTTTCCCTCCGAGTCCCTTTACCCACTTCTATCTCATGTATTTTATTTAATTTTAATGTAGATATTTATAAAACTATAGCTCTTTTCCTTGTAAATAATGATATAGCTATTTAAACATTTTTTAGAAGTTAGATAGTTTACCATGTAGTTCATAGGCACCGAGCCGGCCTTTTTGTTGGGCCACCTGGTTGCGTTAAGGTTAGTTTTATGTTGTATTATTATATTTCCCTACTGTTAACGTGTTTTTATTATATTTAGGTATATTTAGCAACTAATCTCCTTTCCATTTCCAAATTTTCCGTTGTTATATTTATCATTTCGCGAGTACTTGATTCTTACGTTTTGTTATCAATTATAATATTGTCAGTGGCAATAAGCACGAATAGTGCAATGCCAAAACGAGAAAAAAAAAAAAAAAAAAAAAAAGATTGGTGTCACCTTTGTAAAATATAGATGTCGCGAATGTGGAACACATTTTTTTTTAAATTAGGCAAATGTTTTTTCACAGGCTAAGGTCTGAGACCACGCTGCCTAGTCATCAGTTAGCATTTTTCTTGAGTAGGGTAGATCCTGTTCAATTCATCAGTATGTAAATCCATAATATAGGGAAATCCAATAAAATTCATTAGTTTTATATTAATTATCCTTAAATAAGTAATTCCAGTTGTCATTCGATACTTAACGATTTTGATAATTATAATTCTGTAAATAAATACGTCTTACAATCGCGAACAATATTTTAATCAACATACAATCTAGCACTGGCCTCAAATTGCAAAAAACGTAAGAATATTTGAATTTTGCGGGCTACCCTGTAGCATCAGCCTTAACCGTATGTAGTGGACTATAAAAATGTAGTTCGTGTATTTTCGTATAGGTACTCTGGAACGTAACTTGTGCGTGAAAAAAAATGTAGTTAGTAGCCAGTGCTGCTATCTAAGCAATGTAGGGTAAGGACCAACTTGCGACACGACCGTCTCGCGCCAGTTAGCTTTTGGCTCCTGACATTCCCGGTGGCGTGAAACTTGAATCGCTCGCTCTTGCATTCGAGTCGAGGCCGGAGTCTCGGTCGACGGAGCCCAGCCTGGCGGGGCTCCTACTTCTGAATGGTTTATAAAAAATACCCTGCTAACCTAATCTATCCGTGTCGGGGTGCCCCAAGTCGGTATAAAAAAGTCAATATACAAATCAAACCTAATGTAAAATATGTAATAAAATCTAAACACAAACACAAAATAAAAGAAAATAAAAACAAAATGACTCAACTCACAAAAAACAAATACTTAGGGTGTAATCGAACTTGGGGTGCGATGTCAGAAGTCCTCCACGTGTGTCTGGCGGTTGCTGGTGCCTCTCGATACTTCTGGAGGGAAGAGCAGCTACTGGGCCGATGCACCCTTTTGCGCGGCAGTATCCTTCTCCGGGGAATGAGAGGAAATGAGAATTTCCTTTTATCCCTCGGGGAGTGTTACTGCCGCGGCTAATTATTCTGACATGGGTGGGGTCCTACCAGGACCACCGGTGCGTTCCTCTGCGTGACCCTCTGTAAAGCAGAGGGCATAGCAGAGGAGTGAGAGCGGGCTCGGTGAACACTCACCCTGCCTCAGAGCAGACAGAGACGCCGCGGAGAACGGTAAGTTCTTCCGCAAGCGGCCCAGGCGGGACGGCGACCGGGAGTCGTCATCCGGAGAAGAGGAGGCCTTGGCCCGAAAAATCCCCACCAACAAGCGTGGTGGGATCCGGGGCAAGGGGAGGGGGCTCTCTGCCTCCGTGAGGTCGGTAAGGCTTGCCGAGGAGGGGCGTCACCCGGGCAATGCAGTACCCGGGTCTGGCGACGAAGCGAGTGCAACAGGCGGCTCCGAGGCGGAGCGTAGGCCAGGTTTGCTAAGGAGGTGGAAGCCGCGATAAGGGGCGTGGCCTTGAAGATGAAGACTTCATCTAAACTCAAGGCCATACCCGTGGCTTCCGCCTCCATCATGGCGGCAGTGGAGGCCAACTTTGCGAGGCCTCCACCACCTCCTTCGCCGGAGGGAGATGTGGCCAAACTGCGGGAGGAAGTGGCCCGCCTGACGGCCGCCACGGAGCTTCTCCAGCAGGAGAATGCGAAGCTCCAAGCGGACCTGGCAAGTCTGCGTAAGTCAGGCTCCCGCCCCGAAGACCGCGGCTGTAGTGATAACACTACAGCCGGAAGCGGAAAAGAGGGGCGTGTCCTACCGCGACTTGCTGGCGAAGGCGAAGGAGACGGTGGATCTCGGGGAGCTCGGGATCACCGGGGGCCTCCGGCTTAAGGTCACCGCGACGGGGGCACGCATGCTGGAGATCCCCGGTGAAACCAGCGGCTCGTCCGCTGACCCTCTGGCGGAAAAGCTCAGAGCGTCCCTAAACGCGGACGAGGCCCGAGTGTCCAGGCCCGTGAGATGCGCAGACCTGCGCATTCTGTCGCCATGTTTGGTGGGTGTCCTGCTGAGCAGGTCAGGGCAGGCGCCCTACGCCCGGACCTCACGGGTATGCATACCGTTACGGTATGCTGCCCTGTGACGGCGGCCAAAGCTATAGTGGAGGGCCGTAGGCTACTGGTGGGCTGGGTTTCAGCGCAGGTGAAGCTGCTGGAGCCCAGACCTCTGAGGTGCTATCGCTGCCACGTGGCACACCACGTGTCAGTACAGTGCGCCTCGGAGGTTGACCGCAGCGGCCTCTGCTTCCGCTGCAGCCAGCCGGGTCACGTGTCCGCAGCTTGCTACGCCACGCCGCACTGCGGTGCGTGTGCGGCGGCTGGCAAGCCGGCCGATCACCGGGCTGGGAGCAAGGCCTGCGCTCCACCCACCAAAGCCACCAGAGGCAAGGGTAGGCCCTCCGCCGCCACCGCCACCGTCACCTCCGCCGCAGCCGCAACTGCCACCGCTGCCGCTGTCACCGCCACAGTGGGGCCCTCACAAGGGGCCAGAGAGGAGGAAGCGGTAATGGAGTGCCAATAACGGCCCCATTACGCTTCCTCCAAGTGAATATCAACCACTGCGCCTGAGCTCAGGATCTGTTGCTCCAGAGCATGGCGCAGTGGTCGATTAATATCGCTGTGGTCGCTGAGCCGTATTTTGCCCTGCCTAGGGAAGACTGGGTGGCGGACCTTAGCGGCTCAGTGACCATAGTGTCGTCGGCCGCCGCCGGTACTCCGACCCTTGAAGGTGTCAGGAGGGGTCGGGGGTGCGTAGCAGCACGGTTCGGGGAGATCGTAGTGGTGGGAGTCTACTTCTCCCCGAGCCGAACTCTCGCCGAGTGCCACAACTCTCTCGCAGAGTTGAGTGTTGTCGTCGGAAACCATTCCCTCCCCGTGCTTGTCCTCGGGGACTTCAATGCCAAGAACTTGGCTTGGGGTTCTCGTTGCACAGACGTGCGGGGACGGATGGTGGAGGACTGGGCTCTGGGCTCGTCATCCGGCAACTGGGTCTCGAGGTGGCATTGCACAAGTCCGAGGCCATGTGCTTTCATGGGCCTCGGATTGCGCCACCTCCGGGATCCTTACTCACGGTAGGAGGGGTATCCATCGGTGTCGAGTCGACTTTGAAGTACCTAGGACTCGTCCTCGACAGCCGGTGGAACTTCGTGGAGCACTTCCGACGTTTGGCCCCCAAACTGGAACGGACTGGGGCTGCCTTCAGGCGGCTCCTGCCCAACCTGGGGGGGCCGAACGCCTCCTGCCGGAGGCTCTACGCGGGAGTTGTGCGGTCCATGGCCCTTTACGGGGCCCCGGTGTGGGCGCGTTCCTTGAGGCTGCGTGCAGCCCACTACCTGAACGCGCCCCAAAAGGTGGTAGCCGTAAGGCTGGCCCGTGGGTACCGCACGGTGCCTCCTTGCCGGATTGCTGCCATGGGATCTGGAGGCGATAGTCCTCGCGCGCCTGCATGAATGGCGCGCGAAGGCGCTTCGCCGGGGGGAAACTCCGCTGCCACGACAAATTGTCGCTCAGCGGACAGACTTCCGGCGGGATCTCATGGCGACATGGAGAGAGCGACTGTCGCAACCCCGTGCAGGGCACGCCACGATAGTGGCGATAAGTCCCCTTTTTGAGGAGTGGCTGGAGAGACGCCACGGCGTCCTCACCTTCCGCCTGACGCAGGTCCTCACCGGACACGGTGTTTTCGGGAGGTTCCTGCACCGAATCGGGCGGTAGGTAACGCCCGGGTGTTTCCACTGTGAGGATCGACCAGAGGACACGGTGGAGCACACGGTGGAGGTGTGCCGCGCGTGGGCGGAGCACCGCCGTGCCCTCGAAGCGGCGATTGGCGGCGGCGACCTCTCGCGTCCGGCCCTGGTGCAAGCCATGGTCCGGAGCGAGACGGAATGGGACGCCGTCAGCTCCTTCTGCGAAGCAATAATGCTAGAGAAGGAGGTGGTGGAACGTGAGAGGGAGAGAACCTCACAGCGTCCCGGCCGCCGCGGGAGACGCCCCGGGCGGTGGGCTATAGCCCGCCGTCCGTCCGTCTCATGACGACAGGCCGTGTCGACGGCGCGTTCGTGTTCCACGCGCGCCTCAAAGAGACTCAGCAAAAAGGAAGGGGTCCGCAAGGACCGATGCCTGCCGGGGTTGCGGGACTGTTCGAAAGAGATACCGTGACCCCGGAACACAAAGGGCGATGAAGTAACATGGATGGGTTTTAGTCAGTAAAAGTCTGACACTCCCTCCTGCTCCGCCCAGAGCGGGAGAAGTCATTTGATGATTTCCCATCCGAAAATAAATAAAAATAAGGTTGTAATCGAACTTGAGTCACGAGATTGTAACCTAGAGCTCTGTGCCGCTAGCTTGTTGAAAACCGATTCGAATAAGTAGATCTTCGGTCATCGTTCCTCTCGGGAAAGTTAGCTTTAGGCTCCCAGAATGACATCCCGAATAATCCTGAACATAACCGACCTTGTTGAAGCAGCATACTATTATCTACTTATTCGCCACTGTTTTTAACAAGCTAGCTGGTCTCGGGGCACAGAGCGCTGGGTTATAATCTCGTGAATCGAGTTCAATTCCACCATAAGGATTTTCTTTTTGTGATTGAGTCATTTTTTTTTGTGTTTGTGTTCACATCAAAAGTATCTAGGGATCAACATATATTTTTGCAATAACTTTTCTCCTGATTGATATTAATTAAAATTTTCTTTAAGGATTCATCAAATAAAGTGTTTTCGTTTGTCACAGTAACGATAAACCAAGTCACCTTTGCATTAATAAAGAAATTTGCCATTTTCCTAATAAAGGGATTTTTGACATTTGAACCACTAACATTAAAGTTCGAAAAAAAGACTGAAATAACAGTTTTCTTTAAAATTTTATTGGGTAACTTAAACAATTAATAATCCGTGTTTCTACCGCGAACACTAACAACACAAGAACATCGGTTTGGCATACTCAAAATGAGTTCATCCAAATCACGCTGTGGAATGGCCGCCCATGTTCGTTGCAACAACAAAAAAAGGTCTTCTTGCGACTGGATACCCTCCATATTCGGCAGAGCTCTTCTCTGTAGCATATCCCATGCATGCTCAATCGGGTTCAAGTCTGGCGACTGAGCAGGCCAGGGCAGGACATTGATGTTAGCTGCGGCGAGAGTCTGTCTTACAACTCTTGCGGTGTGCGGTCGTGCATTATCATGCATTAACTGAAATAAGGGACCGATTTGCACTTGTAGAGGAACGATGACGTCTGATACAATCGTCTCAGCATAAATTTGAGCGTTGAGGTTGCCTCTGATCCAAATCAACTCAGTTCTTCCGCCGATCCAAATACCCGCCCATACCATGATGGTTCCACCACTATAAGGATGGACTTCCTGGCAGGATTTTAATCGCTGTTGGCGTCCAGGGGTTCTCCAGTGTCGTATACGTCTTGTATCCGGTCTCATACCAAAACGAGACTCATCAGAAAAGCACACGAAACGCCATTGTTCTTCTGCCCAATTTCTGTGTTCAAGAGCCCATTGATATCGAATCCTACGATTGTGCATTGCTATAGGTGGTACCCGTAGCGGTCTTCGGGAATGAAGGTTCACTTCATGCAAGCGGTTTCTGACTGTTTGGTCGCTAATTAAGTTCCCTGAAGAGTGATGAAGCCTCACGGCTAACATCATGGCGGTTATTGTTGGAGCTCTTCGAGTTAAGATTTGAATGTATCGGTCTTGTCTCCGTGTGGTGCAGCGATACCGTCCTCCATGGCGCTCAGCCACGGTACCAGTGCTTCGGTAACGTGTCCAAAGTCGACTGATAACACTCTGACTTGTATTCAGAGCTAAAGCTACAGTACGTTGCCGGGAACCAGCTTCTATCATTCCCACGGCTCTGAGCATTTCTTCCCTGCTTAAATGACGTCGCCGCTCCATAATAACGTTGGTTTTAATCAGTAGTAGGGAAACAGTAGCACTAATAATGTCTTCAATGCGTTGTATGTTTTTATAGGGAAAATATTGACAGCTTATTTTCATCTTTTACTCGAATTTGATTGAGAGTTCCTGATTCAAATTATGAAATGCACCAAAAAGGATCCATATAAATTTATAAAATCATAAATTTATTACAAAGCCACATCTCAATCTCAAGAAATCCGCATAAAAATGCTTGATCCCTAGACATTTTTGATGTGTGTATTTTATAATAAGTGTTTGTTTTTTATATTGACTCTTTTATAACGACTTAAGCACTCCGACACTGATAGATTATGTAGGGTGCTTCCCTAACATAAGCAATGTCAATGCAAATGTAAAATGTCAAATTTAGGTTATAAGGGGATGGCTGGCGCGAATGAGCGAGCCAAGCGAGCGACTAGACCCCGCCATGCCCTTCGTGGTTATTTTTTTATAAACCATTTAGAAGTAGGAGCCCGAGCGGGACTCCTTCGACTCGGATGCAAGATCGAGCGATTGAAATTTCGCGCCACCGTGAATGTCAGGAGCCAAAGGCTAACTGGCGCGAGACGATCGTGTAGGGTGAAGGTGGAACCGGAACTTTAGTCGCGCGGCCAAAATCTGAACTAACGATCCCATCTTGTTTACCCAATTTTACAAAATATACACATAACACAGCGTACAATATTTCTGCGCTAAGCTAAGACGGCTGCGACTCCTGCGCTAACTACCTTGACGAATGTTACACCTTCCACGAGGGCCTGGCAACAGAGCATCGTTCGGAACAGTGTAACAAACAATTCTGACAACGACAATAACAAAGCTCGACTCTCCAGCCTTAGCAGCAAACTCCGCGCGCGTGCACTCCAGCGCGAGAAGATCAAGGCAAGGCTGAAACACATAAACTCTCTCGGGACGGAAAAGGAAGCGGAATCTGCTGGTTCTGGTTTCATCTCTGTGGGCGAAGTACGCATGCTTAAAACAAAGCGCGGTAAGATCCGGAACAGAGAGAGATAACTTAACAACTGTTTGCGCAAAAACCGCGAAGGCAATCAATAGCCAGCGCCAAGCGCAAACAGTTAGTTGTATGACCGAAGACCGACACCGAACCAGATAGAAGCGAGGCAATCAGTCTGGATTCCAACGCCGGGTGTCCATAGCACAAAACGTTGTGCCAAGCCCCTCAGAACCGCAACCCAATCCAAGTGGCCAGCTAGCGGCGAAAAGGGAGCGCCCGGACGATACGGCTTCACCGAGTACGCTCCAGGGAGCCGCCAAGTGTGTTAGAACCCAGGCCGCTCAAGGGGAGCAGAGAACCTACGCGCGGGCCACAAGGATATCCCTGCGCGACTCGCCGTAGCGATCTGCCTCTCGCCTCCATCCCGAGACATGACGACTAACGAGGGCGAGCACATCAAGCTCAGCCTTGAGGACCTCATAGTAGAAACGTGTCGAACCGACCCCTCCAAAGACCCGGCTTTCCGCGGTTACCCAAGGGTAGCGCATGGCACGGTTCACATGTGGTGCGAGGATGACGACGCCCTGACTTGGCTGACCCAGAACGTGCCCAAGATAAGACTGCCGAACACTGACGCGACACTGACAGTTATGAAACGTCAGTCCACGGTCCGTTCCACTATGTGCCAGGCCCTAAGGATAGTAAAAGACTGGTGCAAGGAATACAGACTAGCAGTGAACCCTACCAAAATCGAACTCGTCTTCTTCACAAAGAAAAGGAAGCTGGCAATGTTACAATTGCCAAGCTTCTTTGGGACAATCCTCAGGTACAAAAGAGCTAAGGATTTACACTGATGGATCCAAAAACCGACGATGGAATAGGCGTCCGCGTCGGAGTGTTCTCCGACGACCTAAACATTAAGATATCCAAACCACTTGGAATGCTCAACTCTGTTTACCAAGCAGTGTGTGTAGGTATTATCCAAGCGGCACACGCTACAGAGGCCAAGGAGGTTACGGATACCAATACTCTCCGACAGTGCCTCTTTAATCCCTAAAGAGTAATCAGATCACGGCGAGAGTAACGCCAGAATGCCACAAGGCTTTAGAACGAATCACGGTACTATATCACAACACAGTAACGCTACGATGGATTAGAGGTTACACTTGGAAACGATATGCGGCTGACGAACTTGCCAGAAGAGGATCCAACACAAAACCCTACGGACCCGAACCCATTGTGCCCATTCCTTTCAAGCAGCTTTCTTAGCTGGTTAAAGGATCACACTCGAATACAAGCGCAAAAATGTTGGACCTCGACACCAGGGTGTAGGCAATCCAAATCCAAGGCAAATCCAGCCTATCTCGATCAGCTTCACTGGCAGCTTCACACACCATCACTGAACACTGTTCACTGAATAAACATTTCCACACCCTAGGAATCATTGACAAGAGCATGCATGGAGGCGGAGGAAACGGTGGCGCATGTGCTCCTTGAGTGCACGGGCGTTACCAAGATTCGCGAGGTAACCCTGGGAACACCAAGATCCCTGGAGAGCCCTGGGATGCCCTGAAGAGATCGGGAAGCTTGATCTGCTTCTGGAGGGAGGAGGGCTGGTTGGAGTAATCGGCCACAACGGCTCACGAACAATGGTCCACTTTAAGGACTTAGTATTTGAAAAAATATACTCCTGAGGTGGGCCCGTTTAAATTTGGTGAAGATCTGACGCTGGTCTTCAAAAATCTCTTCAAAAATAGACGGCAAATCTGTCGTCATTGCTGCAATCGCTTGGATGTTTATTGTTTATACAACATCATGACGTAACATCACGCGTGTATGCTCTGAGGGGGTACGCAGATGTGTACAATACACCCAGATTTTGAAGTATGTTTGCGGATGGATGGACAAAGATTTTATTGGCCTGTCAGAAGTATTGTGAGAAGAATTTATGAATGTGTTATCCTTTATTTTGTTATTTTGTATATTTTAATTTTATATTATCTCTTACTCTTTTAGTTCTTGTTTTAGTTACAGTAATTAGTTTAATTCCTTGCCTTCATTATACAAACTATTCTCATCTCTTATGGAAAAAAGGATAAGAAAATCCATTGAAAAACATCAACCAATTGAGCAGGCAGGTTTTAGAACAGGTTTCTCTACTGTGGACCACATCCACTTACTTGAAATGCTGATTGAGAAATATCAAGAATTCCAAAAACCGTTATACATAGTGTTCATTGACTACCAAAAAGCTTTCGATACCATACTCCACTCAGCGATATGGGAAGCTCTGCACTCTCAGCAATTAGAAATGGATTACATTAGAGTTTTGAAATGCCTTTATGACAACTCTACGAGTAGAATAAAACTGGACTCCACGGGACCACCTATACATAATAAAGCGAGGAGTCAGACAAGGGGATCCTCTATCTCCTACCATCTTTATAGCGGTGCTAGAGTCAATCATTGGTAAACTAGACTGGAGCAAACTCGGCTTAAATATAAATGGTAAGTATATAAACCATTTGAGATTTGCGGATGACATAGTCTTGCTATCAGAAAATGCACAACAGCTGCAGTCAATGGTAAATTCACTTTACGAAGAAAGTAAAAAGGCAGGTTTAGAGATAAACCTAAATAAAACAAGCATAATGACAAATCACACTGAAACCTCTAACTTATGCCAACAGCTATATTTACCTGGGAAAACAGATTTCTTTTGACAGGCAAAATAATGAAATGGAAGTCGACAGAAGAGTTAAAAACACGTGGAAAAAGTTTTGGAGTCTTAAAGAAATACTCAAAAGTGATATGCCTCTAAAAACAAAGAAAAGAGTTATGGATACCTGCCTACTCCCCTCACTAACATATGCGTGCCAAACATGGAAATTTACCCGTAGAGTAAAAAGCAAAATAAGGTCATGCCAAAGGAGCATGGAAAGGAGTGTCATGAAGATACGAAAAATACAAAAGATACCCCATACTCGTATAAGACTCAAAACAAAAGTTATAGACGCTCTCAACTACTCGCATAAGCTGAAATGGCGATGGGCTGGACATATACCTAGACTTGACGACGACCGCTGGACAACAAGGGTGACGTCATGGCCAGGCCCATCAGGCCAAAGAAAAAGAGGAAGACCTATAGCACGCTGGGCGGATGACATTGTACAGATCGCAGGTACTAGCTGGATGCGAAAAGCTAAAGATAGAGACCGCTGGTCATCTCTGGAGGAGGCCTTCACCTTCTACTAAGAGGGGTTCTTGCTAAAATTTCAATTTACAATCATATTTTATCTAATTTTAATTCACAATTTTAATTTTAATCGTAATTCATAAATTCATAATTCATATTAAATTAATTCATAATAAATGAATAACAATTTCAATGTTCTCAATAAAATCAAAGCGAATTGAATTGTATAATACGATTTTATGATTGCATGCATGATTAATTTTTTTTTTTTTTTTTAAACTGCAAGAAATAAAAGGCTTTTTTTATTTTTATTTTATGTATAATTAGTTTAATTAAATACAACCGTCGTAATTAAATAAATGTTAAGTTCCATTCATTGGGGATAAGCTTATTACCATGACATGTATTGTTAATAATGTAAAATAAATTCATGGTGACTTGTTTGGGAACAACTAAAAATAGAAAAATAAATAATAAACTTTTTTGCAAAAAATAAAACCGACTTCAAAAAAAAACAGAAAGAAGTGAAAAATAACTTAAGCTTCAAAAGCCGGTGACAAAAACACCAAATCAATCAAACAACTAGGTCAAGCTTCAGAAGTCGGGACAAAATCACTAAAAGAATCAAACAAAAGTCACCGACTTCTGAAGCTTGGCCTTTGTTTGATTGATTTGGTGTTTTTGTCACCGGCTTTTGAAGTTAAGTTATTTTTCACTTTTTTTGTTTTTGTTTTTTCGTTTGTGTTTTTTTTTTGTGAAGTCGGTTTTATTTCGATTGGATTACAGAATATCTATGTTCCCAAATACATACATATTTTGAAAGAACAGAGATATGAATTGCGAAATTTCTATAGAAAACTTATTTCTCTCATATCTTGTTTAAATCAGTGTCCATCCAAAATATATATTTGGGAGCCTAAATACACACATCAACACGGTCTAGGGATATTTTTAAAAAAGCGAATTACTATCAATGTGTTAATTATTTATATGACATGTATATATTTAAAAGATACGTTATTTAATATTCTACCATTTTTTAATAATGGTTAAGGTATAGATTAAAATTTCAGGATTTTATGGAAAAAAATGAAGCATAGACGGAAACCGTATATGAATGAACTTTTAATTTGTGAGTAAAAACTGAAAAAAATAGAAAAATCATTTAATTTGTGTTTATAAACTTGAAGTTAGTAGTCTGAGAAAGCGCCCATGATGTTCATAACACATCGGCAACGATTCGGCATGCTCAGAACAAGGTTGTCAATGTCTTGCTGCGGAATATTGTCCCATGTCCTTCTGAGGTGCGCAAAAAGTTGATCTTCTGTAGCCAGATTTTCAGGAACTTCCTTCAGAGCTCTTCTTTGCAGCATATCCCACGCATGCTCAATGGGATTTAGATCTGGCGATTGAGCAGGCCAGTCTAAGGCCCTAACATTATGTGTATGTAACCAAGCTGCTACCGTTCTCGCCGTGTGTGCCCGGGCATTGTCGTGCATGAGCAGGAAAGCTTGCCCCATTTGTGTTCTGTGGGGCAAAATTACAGGCCCCAGCACCTGTTGGACGTATCGTTCTGCCGTCATATTGCCCCGCACCCAAACGAGATCCGTCCGTCCTCCAAGACGAATTCCTGCCCAAACCATAATTATTCCTCCTTGGTATGGGTGAACTTCCTGAGGGTACTGGAGACGGCTCCATCGTCCAGGAACTCGCCAAACACGCGTCCTTCGTAAATCTGGATGAAAGCCGAACCTGGATTCATCCGTAAACAGCACATTGGACCATTGGTCACGGCCCCAGTCCACGTGGTTCCGAACCCATTCTAATCGTCGTCCACGATTGCCTCTCCGTAAAGGTGGGACCCGGAGTGGTCTACGAGAGCGTAGATTGCTTTCATGCAGTCGCCTTCTTACAGTTTGGTCACTCACAAGCACTTGGTGTTCCACTCGCAGCCTTTGGACCAATTGAGTCGCCGTTGCATTTGGTTGTGCTCGCGCAGTAATTTGCAAAAATCGGTCTTGTCTGGGGGTAGTGATGCGACTTGGCCCCCGGTGCCTCTCCGCTACTTCACCTGTGGCACGATAGCGTGTCCACAATCTTGAAATTACATTTTGATGGGTCCCTATGGCCTCAGCAATATTACGCTGAACAGATCCAGCTTCCAGCATTCCCACAGCTCGTAACATCTCCGCCCTCGTCAAATGTCGGCGTTGCATGGCTACAATACCTCAATTTTAACTTTATCTTTCGTTTAAAAATGAAAAAAAACTGTAACTAAACGTAATTCGTATTGTTTTCTAAATTTCGCACAAATGAAAATTCCCTCTCCAATACATCAAGACATTTTTATGCCACCGAAACAAAAGAATTTTCAAAAATTTGAATTTGGAATTAGTCTGAGATAAATTACAAACAAATCGGTGTATAAAAGATTCCAATGCGGCCAGTACTTTTCGAGTTATTTAATTGAGTATGAAATATCCCTAGACCGTGTTGATGTGTGTATTATGTATTCCAATCGGAATAAATACACACTACCTTAAGAATTGATGTTTGATTTACAAAATATTGGTATTACGTTTGTATGAACTACGCACCGGTAAAACAACTAGGTAAGCTCTAGAAATAAAATTTAATTCGGGATTAAATTGCTCACAAAAACGCGCGCTGCTTCCCAATTTTAAGTGAAAAATAAATATGACAAATAAAACTAGTGAACACTTTTTACAAAGTAGGTATTTTATTTACATAAACAAAAGGGTAACCACAAAAATTGTCTATATTATAAGTAGTTTTATAATTAACTTGTAAATATGCACATCATAGCTAGATTACACCAGTTCGAGATGTTACATAATCTATTGCATTTATTACATGGCGTGTAGGTAGGATGGAAAATTTCTGCAAAGCTTACAAGGACCAAGGTCCATGCGTGATACAATTCATGCACTGGACAGGTGCGTGATGCGTATGCAATCACTGACATCACAAAATGCAATCAATAAACATAATCTTCATAACATTGAATCTTACTAGGAGTACAGTTTATAACTATACCTAAGTACTGCTGTTGGGGTTAGCTAGAAAACCTGAAATACACATTTCAGGAACCGTGAATTTTTCAACTAATTGGCGATAATGCTTTCTGTTAACGATTGATTCAAAAATAGAGTCTCAATACAGACATGATTAAAAATAATGAATATTGTTAAGCATTTGATGTGCTTAGGTACAAAATATCTGAGTAGGCACTACTTGCTGCAAAATTTCTACGGTTTTGAAAATGTCAAAATATTCAATGGTCTAATATAACAATAACACACATTTTTAGGTACATTGAAACCATTTATTCGAAAATAAATGATATTTATTTAACTATTTTATGCAACAAAACATTATCCTAGTTACTAAGCAACGGCGTGAGCAGTAACGTTGTCACAAATGACGTCGGTGTCACTGGACACAGTAACCATATTACTCTCTATTTCCTTCAGAGTTTCTCGGGTTACGATGTGGTCTTTACAGAAGAGTATTATCCTTTTGCAAGCCTCTCGCAATATATCTTCGGGCACAGTTAATACAATCCTCATGAAGTTTGGATAGGCGAAACACTGAAAACAAAAGAATAATGTGAATTTATAAACATAATACAGACAGCTATGTAGGTATCATTTTGTTTTTATTAGAAATGGGAGTACCGCAAGGGTCAATTTTGGGTCCATTCTTGTTGCTAGTCTAATTGATATATTGAAACTTCCTTGAAAAATTATAATGAGGTAAGTACCTATAAGAGTGGGGCTAAAAATGAACATGGACAAAACCAAGGTCATGTTGAATGCCCATGTAACACCCTCTCCTATTAAAATCGGAGACACTAAACTCGAAGCTGTGGACGACTATGTGTACCTGGGACAAACGGTCCAGTTAGGTATGTCTAACTTCGAGAAATAGGTCAATCGTCGAATCCGACTCGGCTGGGCAGCGTTCGGGAAGTTGCGCGGTATCTTCTCGTCCATCTTACCGCAGTGTCACAAGACGAAAGTCTATGACCAGTGTGTGTTGCCAGTGATTACATACGGGACCGAAACGTGGTCGCTCACAATGGGCCTTATCAGAAGGCTTAAGTCACCCAAAGGGCAATGGAGAGGGTTATGCTCGGAGTTTCTTTGCGTGATCGAATCAGAAATGAAGACATCAGCAAGAAAACTAGGGTCACCAACGTAGCCCGAAGCATTGCCAAACTTAAGTGGCAGTGGGCAGGGCACATTGCTCGCAGAACGGATGGCCGATGGGGCCGAAAAGTTCTAAGTGCGGGAATCCGTTGGATGCGAGTCGCACGGGACCGGTCAATGTGGCGACACTTGGGGGAGGCCTATGTCCAGCAGTGGTCGTCTTTCGGCTGAAATGATGATGATGAGGTACCTATAGGTAGGTACTCGTATATGTATGTTATTTATATGTTATGTATATATATGCTATGTACTGACCTGTCCAGGTAAGCAAAACACTGACTGCTCTGAGACCATGCGCTCAACGAATTGCAATTCATTTTTGAATGTTGGAAACAACGATAGTTTAATTTCAATCATCATGTACATTGCACCCTGTGGCATTATAGGACGCAAACCGGGAGCACATCGTAGCTCATCAAATGCCAGTTTAGCTTGGTTCTGAAAACAACAGCAATTATTATCGTAATAATGTGTACCTAAAAATGTTAGGGATACCATAAAAATTTGAGAGCAATTTGCGGGGGTTCTAACCCAGGCAGGCGCATTACTTTATGTAATTTATTTCATCACCGCTGCTCTCAAAACGGTGAAGGAAAACATCGTACCTAAGGTAACCGGCATGTTCTAGAACCAAAAAATTCGAAGACATGTGATATCTACCAATCCGGACTGGGCCCGCGTGGTGGATTATAGCCCATTCCCTCTCATAGAAAGGAGGCCTGTGTCCCAGCAGTGGGAACATTTATAGGCTGATGATGATGATGACCATAAAAATTTAATAGTAAAACATGAGTCTTTAAAAGCAGCTGCAGTAAACTGAGCTTTTGAATTCATTGTCTTGATTTTTCTTTTTTGAATGGCACATTTTGATGCATTTAAAAGCACGGTCCCGGCTATCATTTGTAGATCTTTGACAGTCGTTTGGTAGTCAGTGGTCCAAAAAGTCTGACAGCCAGTCTTGCTAAGGGGTACCAATCGTATTACCCGGTACTAAATGGGTTGTGGAGGTTAGATAGGCAGTCGCTCCATGTAAAATTCTAATATTCAGCTGAGTCCGGTAAGACTGGAAGCCGACCCCAACATAATTGGGAAAAGGCTAGGCAGATGATGATTATAGTAAATTTTGATCAACTATTTTCTGTGTTTATCATATTATTTATTGCATTGTGAACCTAATTTTAGTGCGATAAGAGCCAGTTTTCGAGGAAGTGTAAAATATTATAAGTATAAACAAATCTTAACTGCTTTACTGAGAAATCCTACATAATTATGAAAACAAAACAAGTATCCTTTCACTCACCTCTATAAATAGCACAACTTCATCGAAAAAGCTTTGTGGCGTACATGTCAATATCGCTGGTAATGCCCTCTGGATTAAGGTGTTTGGCCCTAAAATTTTAGTAGCAAGGTTTGACAAGCCCTGACGGACTTCCTTCCCTAATACATCATGTCTGTCGTGGATGATCACCCAGCCCATACGCCAGCCAGGCACTAAGAATCTCTTTGTGAGTCCACCACATGTAAGTATCGGAACATCTTTAGACAGAGCCGATAATGCTGTGAATTCGTAGTTGGAGAAAACAAAATGTTCGTATATTTCATCAGCAATGATGGGCACGTGGTTTCTCGATGCTATGTCAAGTATCTCGTACAAGTGCTCCTTGTCGTACACCGAGCCGCAAGGATTCGACGGATTGATAACAACAAGCGCGGCAGTGTCGTCATCTATTTGGTTCTCTAGATCCTCCAAGTCTATCTTCCATTGTTGATCAGGCTGCAACAACACAATCATAGTTATGGTCTATCGTTTCACTAAATAACCTTTAATCAAGGATTTACGCAGTTATAAATAAAATAAAGCGTAAATGAGCAATATGCAAATCCAATCCACAAGAAACTAGTTATGCTTCTAGAAACTCGTTTAACATCACCTCATGTTAATACTTGTCTATCCCACTGCTATCTTATGCCCCGAGATTTCGCACATTTCCTCTTAGATTTATGTGGAAAGTTTACCCACCTACCTGTCGAATATTATCCAAAAATAAACATAAAAAATCGGTTAGAGTAATTTGGGATGGATTCGATAAATAGTTTTAATTAAAGTAAACATACCAATAAATTGTAATATTTGATATTAATGCCTAATCCTTCAGCTACTGTCTTGTATATCATGAAGCCTGGTCGTGGAACGAGCACATTTTGTCCTGAGTCGGCGATAACTGTGATTGCAAGTTCAATGGCATGTGAGCAGCCACTGCAGAGGATGACGTCTTCCGGTGATATGTCACCCTGGTGGGCACTGTACTCCGCTACGGCCACCCTCGCTTCAATGTGTCCTTTTGCAGGACCATAACTGCGACTGCTAAGCCATTCAGTACTCTCCCGAACAGCTTGCAGCACTTGCTCGGGAGGGTTAAGATTTCCAAAAGTTGTCGGATCACCTAACGTGTAAAACAAATGAAGTATGGCTAGTTAAAAATATTGTGAAATCGAAATCCTGTTGACCTTGGTACATAAATAAACAGTTTGCTAACCCATTTCTGTCATAGTTTCGCAACTTTTAGCTGCGCAACAATCGTTACCACAATTATTTATTTTATTTACATATAGTTATTTCCGTCGTAGCAGTGTCTGCTTGTCTAAGCAGCTAAGAATTTCTGACTATATATTATCTTAGCGAAAGCAGCAAATATTTAGAATTTTATAAAAACAACAGTTTGTCGTCAAAATGTTTAGGCTTAGCACTTTCACACAAGTTGCTTTTAGGTGAACTACCACCACCACCACATTTTATGAAAAACCAACAGGTTTTTCGTCATGAATTTTGCATCATGTATTATTTTTATTATTGAATCTATTTTTGTATCTCCGTAATTAACATGTTATAATATCCAGGTTTTTCATGATATCATAGCCAATTCAATTTAGTTATCACAAAAATTGAACGTTTGAATGAACAATGTGAGAAAAAACTTACCGACTGAAAGCGCTATGAGGGGCTTGTCTGGATTCGGTTCCACCTGAAGGTTCTCGACGATGTCACGTATTAGGTTATGGGTATTGCGAGCCAACGTCGATGCACGCACCTCCCATGTGTTGCTTCCTCGAGACCGTCGCGACATCGGCACAAAACTTGCGGATTATTAAAAGCTGCGGCGTCACTTAAACTTGAATTAAGAATATTGCTCGCATTTCGATACAACTCAGTTTTGTATCGGAACAGTGGCGTTTGACAAGCACAGGCTCTCGAGTCGTGAAACTGGTTTGAAAATGTAGATGTGATGACGGCAATAGAATCAGGTTGTTTATATATTCTACAAGCCACATATTTGCCCCTACAGATAGCAATTAATATACTCACTCTATGGGATACTACGGAGAAAAATATATCAAATAAAATGCTTATTCTATGCGCTTGCTCCATAATTACAATCCCCAAAGCTAGTGTAAATCACTAGGAGAAATAAAACAATAATTCACGAAAATAAATTGTACAATTATTAAAGGAACAAAATCCTTTCTCTTTGATAGAGTTTTAGACGGACTTTTTTCTAATGTGTGAAGGTTGAATGATTGTACCTATGTATATTGTAAAATGCAAATAAAAATGTATGGTAAATAATACAATCAAGTATTAAGTCCGTATAATCCCAAATAAACATAGTTTATTCTTTTCTCATTTTTTTAAATGAAACAAGATACAGATAAATATCCCATTTCGTACCTTACTGTTACTGTTACTAACTTGAATCGATTAGTTTCCCTCGAGTGAGTAGTATTCCAGAACGTTATGGAAAGTTTTGTTATTTCAACATAGGTAACTACTTAACAAGCTTACCGCTTCTAAAGCGCACGATATGGTATCTGATTATTCATTACTTCTCTCGCATCAAAAATAACTTGTACCTCCTCGAAAAACCTTTAGGTACAGAAAGACGATGCATGAGTTACGATGTTAACACTAATGTTTTAAATTGAATTCTTAATTATTTCTTATTTATCAATAAGGGTTATTTATTTCCTATAAGGATCCTTCACAATGTACGTAATCACAAATAGAGTCTTGTTTATTATTGATTCCTTTCTTTCAGGAATCTCCATGAGTCCAAGAGTAATTAGAGTCTCCAATTATTCACGTTACTATAAAACTGCAAAACTAGTTCACTTAATGGCAGCCCCCGACGGATATTCTTGGGTTTTTTATTAAGTAATTTTAATTTTGTTTTTTATTTTAAACTTTTTAGAGAGCATCAAAATTAGACTAGTAGTTTTGGAGAAAAATGGCAACATGGATTTGCACAAACAAACATCCTCTCACCCCAAACGCATATATATACCGTCTCCGTTCCGTCGTGGGATCCGATTAGACTGGAAGCCGACCCCAAGTCGGAACAAATTTTCATGAAAGCTTTTCATTTTCATTTACTAAAAGGTTTATTTTCTTCTTTTCAGAGCCTTTTTATAAAAGCTTATTTTCAAAAATGACTGCGTCTACAAATTTTCGTATTCGTGCTATTTACCGTCGAGGAGTTCACTAGTGAGAAGGCAATCCTGACTATAGGATCAGGTCATGATAGAAATCATGTTTAACTATCAAATTTGAACGCGTTTTCAAATTTTCGTATCCGTGCTAATTACCTTTAGAAGACAATCCTGGCTGTAGGATCAGGTCATGACAGAAATTATGTTTATCTATCAAATATGAACGCGTCTACAAATCTTTGTATTCGTGCTATTTACCGTTGAGGAGTTCCCTCGCGAGAAGACAATCCTGGCTGTAGGATCAGGTCATGACAGAAATCATGTTTATCTATCAAATATGAACCTGTCTTTAAATTTTCGTATCCGTGCTATTTACTGTAAAGGAGTCCCCTCGTGACAAGACAATCCTGGCTGTAGGATCAGGTCATGACAGAAATCATGTTTATCTATGAAATATGAACGCGTTTTCAAATTTTCGTATCCGTGCTATTTACCGTTATGGAGTTCACGCATGAGAAGACAATCCTTGCTGTAGGATCAGGTCATGACAGAAATTATGTTTATCTATCAAATATGAACGCGTCTACAAATCTTTGTATTCGTGCTATTTACCGTTGAGGAGTTCCCTCGCGAGAAGACAATCCTGGCTGTAGGATCAGGTCATGACAGAAATCATGTTTATCTATCAAATATGAACCTGTCTTTAAATTTTCGTATCCGTGCTATTTACTGTAAAGGAGTTCCCTCGTGACAAGACAATCCTGGCTGTAGGATCAGGTCATGACAGAAATCATGTTTATCTATGAAATATGAACGCGTCGACAAATTTTCGGATCCGTGGTATTTACCGTTAAGGAGTTCCCTCGTGAGGAGACAACTGGTGAGTGGTCACCGTAACACCTATTAAGAACATGCACCAATCAAACCCAAACCCATCATTGAAAACTGCATCAAAATCGAACTAGTCGTTTTGGAGAAAAATGGCAACTTGTATTTGCACAAAAAATGTTTGCTGCAGCGCCCCTTGGTGAGTTGTCACCGTAACACCTATCTAAGAACATGCACCAATCAAACCCAAACCCATAACAGAAAACTGCATCAAACTCGGACTAGTAGTTTTGGAGAAAAATGGCAACATGTATTTGCACAAACAAACAAACAAACATGCAAACAAACATCCTCTCACCCCAAACGCATACACCGTCTCCGTTCCGTCGTGGGTATATGCCGTGATGGTCAATGGTCCCGATATGAAGATGAATTGTGCCAGGAATAAATAAAAAAAAATTAACTCAATTTCTTACTCAACTGGCTTGCTTGCTCCGTTTTTCTCTGTCTCTGACGCTGGGAGCAGAGCGGGCATGGGATTGCTAATTGAGTTGAGCCATCTATCTCATTCTTCAGTTAGCTCCGGACAGCTTCGATCTTCTTTTGACAATACATGATCCAGAAATAGGAGTTACTTTGTTGACTTATGCAGAGTTTGATTGACAAGATATGCCAGACTGCCAGAGGATGCAAGAGCGAGCGTAGTAATTATGAACTTGACTTTAGACTTCATAACTAAAACTCAGTTCGTTAGCGCATACCTGACTTTATAGCCCAGACTTCTCTCACATCTCCCACATCACCACAGATCCATACAGATATAACAGATAGGTCTACAGGGACCGTTATAAAATATGTGTCATGTTGCTACGGTTGTCATGGCCCTACAAAACGTAGGTATATAAAACTGGTTGTATAACCTTACGGTTTGTTAAGATTGTTACGTTTTATCACAATTAACGTAATTAGTTTAAAATAAGAGCGTGATAACAATACGAGTTCTCCATATCGAGCATCCTTGCACACGAAATAAAGTAATGAGTCTGAACGATTCGGAAAACTAAAAATAAACGTGTATTTTCCTCACGTTGTTCGACAGTGCCCCGACTGTCTTCACTCTATGTCCCGCAAAGGGCCACAGAAGGAAGACAAATTGGGGACGGGGAGCAATGCTCTACCTTAAAAAATACCATCAAATAACATCATATAAAATAATAAAAGGTTCATAGTACAATATGATAAAAAAGAGCGTAATGAGCATAATGCTATCTTTTCAAAACATCTCTTCGAAAACTGTTTAATTCCTGCAATTTTTTTACTGCTGTTCTATCGGCTCCTAAAGTCCTAACATGAGAATTCCGCCTCGACTGCAATAACAAAATTTCCCCATTTGTATGAAAACGTACTGTTTTGATCAATTCCGAATTAACACGGTATGTCTCAAAAATGATCTATCTATCCCGGGCGCGGTTGGGCACCAACCCTGAATCTTTCAGAACCAGGGCTCAGTGCTATACCTAATTCTCGAGCTCGCTTCGCTTACTCTTATAACCTAACTTTTTATGTTAAGATTCGCAAATAGCACTCCTTCTCGGAAAGGTTAGGGTTTTTTTTTTTAAATAAAGTTTCCTGTAAATTGATGAATGGGGGTGTACCTACTATTGGGGTACACCTCTGCCTAACTGCCTAGTTATGTAAAATGTACACATTCAATCCTATTAGGAATTTATTTTTTTTGGAGGTGGGTAGGATTTTTGATGTTTAGAGAAGGAAATAAAATAAAGGTCTTCAATCAACTCTCTTCAACAATTCACAATTTTTAGGGTTCCGTACCTCAAAAAGTAAAAAAGGAACCCTTATAGCCCTCCGCCCCGCTCCGCCCGCCGCCGCCCGTCCGCCACTGTACTTTGTGCTTGAAGTGTTAAATAAATAAATAAATCACGAAATTTGGCAAAAAGCAAGGTCTTATTGCTATAAGACCTTGCTTTTTGCCAAATTTCGTGATTTATTTAACACTTACATGTAAAGGGAAAAATCTGAAAACCGTAAATATGTAAGTACTTTATTAACAAAAAGAAGCGATTTTACTATTACAAACTTATTATTTGCGGTTGGTGCAATAGCCGTTTCTAGGGATCGAGCAGCAAAGTTAAGTTTGTCCTTTAAAAAGTTTGTACGAAGGCTTTATTTACTACTGCATGATTTTTCAAAAAATACATAAAAATATGCCTTTGCAGGTTCCGAGATAACATGCCTTCTGTTGCAACTATAATAGATTATTTTATCTACGACATTAGGTACTTAAAAGGGGAAACGTAAACAAGTAATTACATAGCTGACTCAGGTGTTGTAGTTCATACGCACTGAGGTACCTACGTAAGCGATGTTATTGGTGTTGTTGTTACGGCATTCGCCCAATACTACGTCGCACTTCGGAATGTAAACAGAGAAACGTAAACAATAACAAGGCATTTATAATGCGCCTATGCGGTTAACAGGTAGGCGATTACCTATTCATGTAAAAATAGGAGAAACGTGTACAGGTTGATCCCTTGAGGGCGACTACTCGAAGTTTAAACGATATTCAACTTAATGTACTGTAGAAGTTAATGCTGGCAAACTTATCTGTCTACTACAAACATCAAAAGTATCCAGGGATATTTTACATTTAGTGCATAACTTTAAGTTAGCTAAGTACTGGACATTAGAAAAAGATTGAAAAAAAGAAATTAACACGCATTTGTTCCTGGCACAGTATTTTATCTTCTGTATTCAAAAATTTAATTTAAAAAAACCGGCCAAGAGCGCGTCAGTCTCGCGCACCGAGGGTTCCGTACAAACTTTTTAAAGGACAAACTTAACTTTGCTGTTCGATCTCTAGAAACGGCTATTGCACCAACCGCAAATTATAAGTTTGTAATAGTAAAATCGCTTTTTTTATTATTAAACTACATATTTACGGTTTTCAGATTTTTTCCTTTACATGTGCTGTGCTGGGCTTTTTGCCAAATTTCGTGATTCTAGGTTAACGGGGACTACCATATAGGTTTTTTGTCCCAAAACCTGTAGGATACTTCCGGTTGACTTAGAATTGTCAATTTCGGTTAAAAGCAAGGTCTTACAGCAGATATAAAGGGAAAAGTCCGAAAAATATAAAAAATTAAGTTTTCGCGAAAATCTAAATTTGCCCATATCTTTTTATCGTGTTGACTCAGGACCTTGATTTTTATACACCTAATAGGGACTATAAACCTCAGTATCTGATATAAATTTAATTCAATTTGCTAGGTCCACCCGTTCCTAAGAAAATCGGTGGTGACAGACGAACAGACGGACAAAAAAGTGATCTTATAAGGGTTCCTTTTTTACCTTTTGAGGTACGGAACCCTAAAAAACAGATGTGGCAGAATTCAGTTAACTTCATGACAAACATAATTTTCTTACCTACACGTGTGATAAAGAATTTACTGTTTGAAAAAATTAAACCGACTTAATAAAACGGCTTTTGGCAACAAAACAAAAGTCACCGACTTCTGAGCTACAGTTAATTTTCACTGTTTGGTGTTTTTAGGGTTCCGTACCTCAAAACGAAAAAATGGAACTCTTATATAAGATTACTTTGTTGTCCGTCTGTCCGTTAGTATGTCAATACCTACCCTTTATGTCGGGAACGCGTGTAGGTATCGAGTTGAAATAAAACCATATACTCAGATCTACACTCCCTTGAAGCTGTGAAAAATCAAACTTCTACAAAATTAACGTAAAAAAAGTTGCGGCTGTTTAAAGGGTACTTCTCGTTGACCTAGAATTATGAAACTTGGCAAGAAGCAATGTCTTACAGCAAAGGTAAAAGAAAAAAAAGCCGTAAATATGTAGTATAATAACAAAATATCTACTAGTTATACGGAACCCTTGGTGCGCGAGTCCAACTCGCACTTGACCTGCTTTTTTTTTTAAGTCATTTTAATTTTTTGCAAAATAGTTTTTGTTTTTCCATTTTTAGTTGTAATGTCCTATACAAATATTTGCTATGCTTTTATTTTTTGGTAACAATACATTTCATGGTAATAGGCTTATCCCCTCAGAGAATAAAGGCATGATGTTATGTAAACAATAAACATCCAAGCGATTGCAGCTTTAAAAGTCGGTGGCAAAAAAAACTGAATCAAACAAACAAGTCACCGACTCAGGCGCGGATACAGCATTTTTTGTTTGATTTTACCAATAAGTATTACGGAAAATTCATTAAAAAATAATTGGTGAACTTTTGATTTTAAATAGAATCAGGCGTTACTTTACAGAAATCGATGATATGCAAGATGGTCGCCAGCTTTTGAGCTGGGGGGGGGGAGCGTAGCGAGCACAACATTTTTATGACACCTTGCCTTGGACAGGTTAGAATGGTTTCGATCCTTTATAGGAGTTAAGTACTTGGTCGACTTAAATATAAGTTCAGGAGAAAGTAGTCTGTAGAGCGAGCGAAGCGAGCTCGAAAATTTTTACACTTTCCCTACCTACCTTCTGGAGTTACCTGGCCCTCTAATAGACAAAGTCAAGACTAAAGAAAAACTAGGCTGCAAGAGCGAGCAAAGTGAGCTCGAATTTTTTTACATCATTGCCTCAGATAATAATGCTATAATTGCATTATAAGGCCTCGGGGCAAGGGGCTCCTAATTTATTTCAGGCTCTGTCTATATGTGTTAGGTCGATCATGCAAAAATCCAGAAAGTAGTAGAAAAAAGGAGCCTATTTAATATTTTAATTTGAGAGATTCCATTTTACGCTACAATTTATTACGTACAATAGCATTCTATTGCATCAGGCATCAGGCCGAAACTCCCCTTTTCACCCCCTTTCCTCCCCCTCCCCCTATCGTATCTCGGAAACCAAGAGACTGGGAAGATATTTTTTTTTAAATTCGTATAGAGGTGGCTCGGAAAAGTAAAAACCAGTTTGAAAAAGTTGACCCACTTGTCCCCCTTCTCCCCCCTTTAGGCGGATCTCGGAAGTTGAGAGACTTGGAACATTTTTTTTGCAGATTCGTAAGGAGAGTTGTTGCCTAGAGTTGGTCAAAATCATTTGTATACCCTCCCCTCCCCAAGCTCCCCTAAAATTGAAAGGAAAATTTTTACTTTAATTGTATTAGGATTTTCAGGTGCTTTTTTTTTTTTTTTTTAATTACTTTTTAGAGTTTTTTAGGGGTTGTTAAGGGTTTTCAAAATATTTAAAAGATTTTATAAAATTTACAAAATCTTTTAAGGACTTTAATGGATTTTCCAATTCGCAGCTCGCGCACCCACGCAAATACTAGTAATATTATAGAGAGAAAAGATTTGTATTTTTGTATGTAACGATTAAACTTAAAAACTACTGGCCCGATTTGAAAACTATTTCACCGATTGGAAGCTACCATATCCCCGCGTGACATAGGCTACTTTTTATTCCTATATTCTCACGGGAACGGGAACTACGCGGGTGAAACCGCGTGACGTCCGCTAGTTTTTTTATTGTTTCCCATTACTTTCGTGTAGCGGTTTATAGAAGACTCTCCAAATTTCAGTGTAGTGCCAACAGTCTCAAAGTAAAATGGCTGTGGCACAGGGATAGACAACCAGAGGGACGAGACAAAATTATAAGGAACTACACGTTCTTAAATCTAGACAATTTTGAGAGATTCACAAGAAGAAAAAACTTACGAGTTTTTGGAGTGGCAGAGCGAAAAAAAAACACCACCGTTTGGAGGACAAAGTGCTATCTATTAACAACATACTGAACATAAAATGCGAAAAATACTACATCGAATTCGTGCGAAGGCTTGGAATAAAAAAGCGAAAAAACCAGACCTGTCTGGTTTTTTCATATTTGTATTTTTATCCCCTTATATATAATAAGGGGATAAAAATACAAATACTAAAAAACCAGAAGAAACTAGAAAACACACCCTACTATATAAAAGAAGATTATTCCCCTAAAGATGTCCAAAAAAAAGTAAAGCAAGCGAGCAAGGGAAAAAAGCGATAATAAAATATGATAAACTCATAATACTTAAAAAGAAAAACCAACAAATAGAGCAGCCTAAGACACACAACAAAAAAAGAAACCTCTCAAAATCCCCAAAGATGGAAGCAAATTCTGCCAGTAAAGGAAACCAAAACAAAAAACAGCCAACAAAAATAAATAAGAACAATAGTATGATCAACTTTATTATGAAAAAACCTACGTTCACATTTCCCGATAAAACTTCTCCTCAAGCATACCACTCAATACAAGACACTGAATAGCAATTAACGCCTGCCCCTCCCGATCTCCCAACACGGCTGGTCACCGCAGGAGATCTAGACTACAACCCTCCAACATGCCAAAAACTCTACATTTGCATATACAATGTAAAATCCCAATTGTCAAAGAATGATACTGTTAAAGTTTACCCTGAATAAAATATGTCAATGTCAAATATGACATCATTGGACTAGCGGAAGTCAGAAGAAATGATAATTTAAAGATAGAAATGGTATACTCGAGGATGATGATCAAATATTTTGCCACACCGGAGAAACTAAAGGACTCCATGGAGTCGGGTTCGGGATAAAGAAAAAATACAAAAACTACATAAAAAACTACACGGGCATATCTAAAAGGGTGTAACCGGCTAAATCTTAAATTTAGAGAAATGAAGCTTTCACTTATTCAAGTATACGATATACCTCGGAAGCTACAGAGAACGAGATAGACACTTTTTGCGAACATATAGAAAATGTTCGGAGCCTTGCAAACGATATGGTAATCCTACTGGAAGATCCGAATGCGAAGATAGGCCAAAGAAAGCCTGAAAAAAACGCAGTTATCGGTCCATTCTGCTATGGAAAAAGAAACCGCAGAGGCAAAAAACTCATACAATATGCTTTTCAAAATAAATTCACCATATAATCAACATAATATTTAAGAAAAACAGAAAGAATTTACGGACATGGATTACACCGGATAAAAGAAATAAAAATAAAATAGAGTTCATTTTAAGCAACTGTAACCAACATCGAAATATTAAACAAAACTTCTTTTCCAAGTGACCACAGGTTCCTGAGAGGAAAAATAACTCTAGACAAACCAAAGAAAAGCCTTCAATTCAGCCGCAGCAAACCTATCAAGCGAGAAATCCCAAGAAAAAATCATTATCCCCTTAAAAAAGAAATTGGGACGATACTGGGAAGATGGTAAAGATATAGAGTCTTACTACCACAAAATAGAATCAGCCATAAAGGCGTTTACCAAAACAAAAAAGAAATAATATCTGATGAAATTAAAATCTTAATAAAAAACGTACCGAGCTACTACACAAAACTTCAAAAAATAAGGAGGAGAAAAGAGAACTTTCAACACTTTACAAAACAAAAGATTATGAGAAATACAGAATGGAAATTATTGAAAAAAATCTACTAACAACGGGAAGTCAAAAGAAAGCATATACCTAAACAACAAAATACAACCTGTTTTTTTGATATCCCATAACTCTAGGGTTATATTCTGTAGGTAAAAATAATACTAAAACTCCTAGAATAGGTGGTCCAAAAATGCATAGTTTCGGAGATATCATCAATCATAATTATAAAATATGTATGTATTGTTACGTCGTACCCGTACTTACCTACAGTTACGGTAGTAGGTACCTACTAGTAGGTAGGTAGGTAATAGTAGGTAGGTAGGTAAAACGAGTCCCGAATGATGTAGGTACAAATTCGCAAACTACCTACAAAAGAACATCAATGTAATTTCGACCGTACGCCGAGGGCATAAAGTACCTACTTCTTTCCTCTGTACAAGTTGTGGAAGTTTCTCGAAGGACAAAGACCCACTATGGAATTGTCTAGAAGATTCTAGGAAGTCGTGGATATTTGTCGAACGTTCGATCGCCATATAAATAGTCAACGTGTTTGCGGGAGCAGGCAGTCTGAGTTTGGCTACACCACGAAGCGAATCGAAGTGAACTAAAAGTGCGATATCTAAGCGAATAGTGATCAGTAGTGTACTTGTGATGAAGTTTTAAGTGTTTTGTGATTATTAAAGTTATTTGTTGTTTCTTCGGTAGTTATTAATTTATCCCATACCCAGCTCGTAACAATTTGGTGTCAGAAGTGAGGGATAAATTATGCCAATTCTACCTAAGGACGACACGGACGGTATCCGTACCAGGAGTCAGCGACAGCAGGACATGGACCAAAGGCGGTTAGGAAATTCTCCTACACAGACATCGGGTGGTGTCCAGCCTACGTCAGTGCCAGTCGCTGGCCCATCCGGAGTTTCTCCAGCATCAGTGGCGCCAGATTTATCAGCTTTAATGGCGCTATTGCAGGAGCAGGCTCGTCGTCAAGAGGAGCAGGCTCGCCGTAAAGAGGAGCAGGCTCGCCGACAAGAGGAGCAGGCTCGCCGTCAAGAGGAGCAGGCTCGCCAGTTACAGGAGCAGTTGCAGCGAGATAAGGAGGAGCAGGCTCGCCATCAAGAGGAGCAGGCTCGGCAGTTACAGGAGCAGTTGCAGCGAGATAAGGAGGAGCAGGCTCGCCATCAAGAGGAGCAGGCTCGCCAGTTGGAAGAGCAGTTGCAGCGAGATAAAGAGGAGCAGGTCCGCCGCCCAGAAGAACAGATGCTCCTCATAAAGGATCTTCATGCAACTTTTGGCAAAGATCTGAAGGTGATGAAGGGTCAGGTTCACCAGCACGAGAACCGTATCCCAGAGGCCGAAGTTCAGATCGCTGGGGTGAAAAAGGCTTTGGGAGAACTGAAGACTGGAGACGTGACTGTGGCTTCAGTAGTTGCTGCACCTTCAGCGCGGGGCTTTAAGGTGCCTCCATTCGATGGAACATCTTCGTGGTCGGCTTATAAAATTTAATTTGAGGCCGTTATGAAGGCGAATGGATGGACAAAACCGCAAGCCATGACTGCGCTCACCTTGGGCCTCCGAGACCAGGCCCTAAACATTCTTGAGGCGCTCGGCAAAGATGTAACCTACGAGCAGCTGCTGGAGGCGTTAGAGTCCAGATACGGTGACGCGCACCTGGAGCACGTATTTCGTGCTAAGTTGAAGGATCGTGTTCAACGTACTGCCGAGAACCTGCAGCAGTGGGCCCTGGAAGTTGAAAAGCTGGTTCGAAAAGCATACCAGTCTGCCCCTGCACTTATCGATGGGAATCTGGTATAAGCGTTCGTTGATGGAATACGTGACTTGGAAGTTAGAGTCACTGTGAGACTTGGCCACCATGAGACGCTGAAAGATGCCTTGGCCCATGCCTTAGAAGTAGAGGCAGTGAGGCAGGACCACCGAATTCACCGCGTCAGGGAAGTTGTAGCATCACCTGTACGCGACCGTGCGCAAGGGTACAGCCCTAGCTGCTACACTGGTAGAGAAAGGGATCATCTTCGGTCAAGCTCTCCAAAGCAAGTTGTGGCATCACCTGTACGCCAGCGTCCGCAAGGTTATAGCCCTAGGTGTAATACTTGTGGAGAAAGGGGTCACCTTCGGTCAAACTGTAAAAAGCGAAGCATACCGAGAGAAGATCAATCCCTGCAAGGAAAAGCGGCTGGAATGACTGCCAAGCAACAATAGAGAAACCACAGCAACACAAATGATCTGTCAAGAAGACCTTTGCCTGAAGATCGTAAGCACAGTTCCAGACAGGAGTTTAAGGAAGTGGTGCCCGTGAGGACGCTAAGAAGGGATCTCAGCGTTGAATGGAAGGTAACCATACAGCAGGCTCAGCACAATGACTCGGACATCAAACCGATCTTCGAGTGGATCAAAGCTGGTGCTCCTAAACCTAAGTGGAGTGATGTGGCTGCGATGAGTTCCATCACGAAGAGTTATTGGGCGCAATGGAACAGCTTGGTGATCCAGGATGGAGTCTTGTGCCGTAAATGGGAAAACGCTCGAGGGGACAGCTATCATTTACAAATGGTTGTCCCTAAAGCTAAGGTACCGGATATTTTACGGCTCTACCATGATGGATGTTCAGGAGGACAAATGGGGGTAAAAAGGACTCTACTAAAAATTCGAGAACGCTTTTACTGGATCCACTGTCGAGGTGATGTGGAGGACTGGGGTCGCAAATGTACCAGTTGTGCGGCCGTAAAAGGACCGCACACACGCAGTAGAGGTGCATTAAAAGTGTGCAACGTTGGAGCCCCTTGGGAAAGGATAGCACTAGACGTTGCGGGACCATTTCCAGAAAGTGAGAGCGGAAACAAGTACTTCCTGGTGGTCATGGATTACTTCACAAAGTGGCCAGAAGTCTTTGCCATTCCTGACCAAGAAGCTACAACTGTCGCAGATAAATTAGTTCAGGAAGTCTGCTGTCGTTTTGGAGTACCCTTAGAAATACATAGCGATCAAGGAAGGAATTTTGAATCGCAAGTATTTCAGGAGACTTGTCGATTGATGGGTACCCACAAAACCAGAACCTCTTACCACCCACAATCTGATGGAATGGTGGAACGATTCAACCAAACGTTAGAGAGATATCTGACAAAAGTCGTGGAAAGCAGACAAAGGGATTGGGACAAGCACATACAGCCGTTTCTTCTGTCCTACCGCAGCGCAGTCCACGAAAGTACGAGTGTGACGCCAGCCTTCGCGAACTTTGGAAGGGAATTACGGTTGCCCGCTGATTTAATCACTGGAACTCCCCCTGATGCTCCACGTAGTGTAACAGATTATGCGATTGACTTGCGTAACAAGTTGAATGATGTTTATGAGCATATCAGACAATCCGGCCAACAGATGTCTGAGAAGATGAAGACCCGTTATGAGCGGAAGGCAAATAGTAGGGGTTTCGACGAAAGTTCACTGGTGTGGTTGCATAACCCAGTACGGAGCAAGGGGAAGTCTCCGAAATTGCAAGCAAAATGGAATGGACCATACCGAGTCGTGACTAGGATCAACGATGTCACCTACCGAATACAGAAGGGTCCACGAGGTGCGCCTAAGATTGTCCATGTAGACCGATTGGCGCGATACTACGGGGCTAATGATGCTCGGGACGAGCGTGTCTAAGGAGGGGGCAGTGTGACGTAGGTAAAACGAGTCCCGAATGATGTAGGTACACATTCGCAAACTACCTACAAAAGAACATCATTGTAATTTCGACCGTACGCCGAGGGCATAAAGTACCTACTTCTTTGTTAATGTTGTACCTACTTGTTTGTAAGTTGTGGAAGTTTCTCGAAGGACAATGACCCACTATGGAATTGTCTAGAAGATTCTAGGAAGTCGTGGATATTTCTCGAACGTTCGATCGCCATATAAATACTTAGTCGACGTGTTTGCGGGAGCAGGCAGTCTGAGTTTGGCTACACCACGAAGCGAATCGAAGTGAACTAAAAGTGCGATATCTAAGCGAATAGTGATCAGTAGTGTACTTGTGATTAAGTTTTAAGTGTTTTGTGATTATTAAAGTTATTTGTTGTTTCTTCGGTAGTTATTAATTTATCCCATACCCAGCTCGTAACAGTATCTAAGTTTCATTGTTAAATACGAGTAATTCATTTTAATTCAAACAAATCATTCTTAACCTATAGTTACCCACAATTACAGACAAAATTAAAATAACAATGTTCTGTTCCCTTTCGGGAACAGCTGGGGACATACTGGTATTTAAAGCTAAGAAAATGCGACGTTGTCATATTTCACGTAAGGGTGTTTTACGTTAATAATCGTGACTTTGCCGAATTATTTTGTGTGAAAATTGAAAAAAAAGGATGATTGAAACATCATTCATATGCCAGTTGATTCTTTGATATGGTCCCAATCATACCCTAGAGTTATGCGATATCAAAAAAACAGGTAGTATAGAGAAAAACTGGATTCCGAAAAACCACACATAAACAACAAACAAGGAAAAACTTAGTAAAAGTTGCCTCTAATTTCTATGAAAAACTATAAGAAGATAAAAGCTTCAACAATGGTAGCTAGAGAAATATTTACAAAACGGAAGAAACGAATGAAACTATTGAACCCTTCACTGGCGAAGAAATAATGAAAAAAACTAAAAACTGAAGAAAGAAAAAAGTCCAAGCCCGGACAACATCCCAAACGAAGCCTTGATATGTGGAAGACACCTGCTGATAAGTTACCTAATAACTTTGATCAATAAAGTACTAGAGAGCCAGGAAATACCTGAAAACTGGGCTAAGTCAAGGATAATCCTTTTATATAAAAAGGGGGATAGGGCAGATATAAATAACTATCGATCAATCAGTCTACTACCTACTATGTATAAACTGTTTGCAATGTGCCTAGAGAAAAGAATAGAACCAACTATAGATAAGAGCCGCCCAGTGGAACAGGCAGGTTTTCGCCAAAGATACTCAACAACTGACCACAAACATACCTTAGAGCAAATAATAGAAAAACGCGGAGAATTTAATAAAGATCTCTACCTTGCATAATATATGTAGATTACGCGAAAGCGTTCGACTCTATCTAGCACAAAAGTATAAAGCCTGATATTAGAGACTGCCAAACTATCGCACTCTTCAAAAGAAGAGTTAAAGAACATTATCTGTCCTATTCGTCATAGTTGCATAGGTATTTATTATTATATATTATTTTGTAGTTTATATTTGTGTTATATATTTTGTCTTGTATGTATGTAAGTATATTCTTATAGAGTATGTTATTTTAAATTCTTTACTTGCTTAAGTTTTTATGTATTCTATTTTCTCTATTATGTATCTCTTTTTATCTACTCTCCTTTCGCAGGTATGCTGGAAGAGATTTCTCTAGAAATAAGCATCACCTTTGAACCTATTTTTCTGTTCCTTTCTTCTTTTCTGTATGTAGTGTGTACATGAACAATAAAAAAAAAAAAAAAAAGCACAAGCATAGTAAAGCTGAACAGACTGGGCCCAGAATTCAATATTCGCAGAGGAGTAAAACAAGAAGACCCGCTCTTAACTAGGCAGACGAATTAACATGACCTGGAGAAAATACTGGAGTTGCAAAGAAATTTTCAAATCGAAACTTTCAATAAGTGTGGAAAAAAAGTTATGGACTCAAGTTTACTACCTGGTCGACGCACAGTGCCCAAACCTGGATCTTTAATAAAAACAATATGACCAAAATACGTTCATGCCAGCGAGCTATGGAGAGGAGCATCCTTTGCATCAAGCTCATGCACAAACAGAACAGCAAGAAAATCAGACACAAAACGAAAGTGATAGCTGCATAACGCGTAACGCACGCACGGCGATTAAAGTGGAAATGGGCCGGACACATCGCTCGCTATCCACAAGAAAGGTGGTCTAAGCGAGTAACAAAGTGGAGAGGCCCTGGCAGTAAAAGAGCAAAAGGCAGACCAAAAGCTCGTTGGGTCGACGACATACTAACATTAGCAGGAAGCGACTAGTTGGAAGCGGCGAACACCAGAAAAAAACGGAGGCAGTTGGAGGAGGCCCATAAACCCTTAAGGCCATGACAGAAACATGGCAATTTAAAAATGGTTTTTTCTTGTACCAATTTTATTTAATTTTCTTTTGTTACCTACTATTTTGGAAATGAAAAGGCTTGTTATAATAAAACACGTTCTTAATTATTTGTGGATATTTATTACGTATAATACCTAAATAATCATGCCCAAAAACAATGTAACAATATTATGTTGTACTGTACAGTAAATAGTAATTTAAAAATATTTGAATTGGTACACTAGGGACTAAAGATAAATCTACCAAAAATCTTGTTTGTGTTGTTTGTTGTTATGTTTGTCTCATTATTTCCGCAGACAACAGAATTCTTTTCAGACATCGATGAAACAATCGATTCTTTTCTGATTGTTCCAGTGACATTTGAAGACATCGCCTCGAGGGACGGGATTCAATTCATTAAAAGCCTATTTTGATCAAAAAACGTGCCTTAATTAACAAGTAATCAACAGCCAATATACTTGCGTCTCTCATGGTCTTGACAGGAGCTTACATTTCCTTTCTTTGATACACTTAATTATAACCTTACTATAACCTAATTATTTTCGTGCAACGTAAGTAAAGTTATGCAATATTCTTTAACATGTTTTGTTTGGACGCCACATGTGTTTTCTCGTCGTTGACGATGGATACGACGTCGTGGTCCATTTTCTTCAATTGCTGCTTCAATACGTGCTCTTCGCAGAAGCTGGTGATTCTGAGACAGGCTTCTCGCAGTATTTCTTCAGGCACAGTGAGCACGATCCGCATGAAATTGGGGTAGTTGAAACACTGGAATGTCAACATAAAAATATTATAAGTAGGTATACTACTGCTCATGTTTTTACAATAAAAATATATTCTATTCTATTCTATTCTAAGTTTGAGTATTTACCTACAGATGTACAAGAATATTTTAGAACTCGGATGAAGTTATCAAGGGGTGATGTTAGTAAACATTTGTGGAATATTGTTTTGTGCAATGTTTTGAAAAAACAAGATGGCGATGTTAGTTCCAATTGTGCTCACAAGCCAGCCAAAAGATGGTGTGGCCGTCATGTGCCAATTATAATACTTGAACCGTTGTAAACATAAATGCAGGGAGACTCATAAAGGCTCTTTGAATTTTGCAACAGCAGCTTTTAACATTAATAAAACGACGTACCTTCCCAGGAATACAAAGAACTGATTGCTCATTACACATCTGAGAAATAAACTGAAGCTCGTTGTCGAATTTAGGGAACAGTGAGGTTTTGATCTCAATCATCATGTACATGGACCCTTGTGGCATGATCGGGCGCAGTCCAGGAGCTTTGACCAATTCAGTGTAAGCTAGATTTGCTTGACTCTGAAACAGATAATATATTTAGTTAATTACATTTTTTTCAATTTCATAAAGCAATCCTCCTATTTGACGAGGTGACCTAGTTTGTTTGTTACTGCTAAATATTGCTTCTAAAATGAAGTGCAATTTAAGTAGTATTGAATTCATGAGTTTGGTGTGCATCAAGACTTGTGACTTCGTCTCTCTCCTTTCGCGTTAAAAGCTACAAGTCTGATTTTAATAATTGCCGGTAGTCTCGACATTAGTATCGATGCTTGCGAGAAACGCATCTTGTATGTAGAGACTTGCGTTTCTCGCAAGAATGCAAGCATCGTTATTGCAACCGATTGCAAGTTTGCGACAGCGGCGTTATTAATACAATACAATACAATGTCTTTATTTTTTCTATTCACAAAGGTTCACATAGTTTTCTTAAATATAGTTGTAACAATGACTTCTTAACATAATGCATAATATATGTTCCTTTGTGAGATACTGTCGTCTATACTAGGATACTCTGTGTGACGGCTCACACCTCGAATTAACTGTAATTTACAAATAATATAATAGCTAATTTGAATAAATGGATAGAATTAATGTCGAGACTAACTAAACTTTAACTAACTTCTTTAACCCCTAAAAGCACCATCACTCATATATTTTAAACGCTTCCTAATCTGATAGGAATGGTAAGACAAAATTCGTCTTCAAATCTCACCTCAATAAAACGAATCGTCTCGTCGAAGAAAGTTTGTGGAGTCTCTTTAAGAATTCTTGGTAAAGCCTTCTGCATCAGTGTGTTTGGTCCCAAAATTCTAGTCGACATACTTAACAAGCCACTGCGGACCTCTTTTCCCAAAATATTCTGACGGTCGTGTATAATCACCCATCCCAGTCGCCAGCCAGGCACCAAAAATCTTTTCGTGACTCCGCTACAAGTCAAAACTGGGACATCCTCAGATAAAGACGATAGCGCAGTGAATTCGTGATCGGAGAAAACAAAGTGTTCATAAATTTCGTCTGCAATTATCGGCACGCGATTTCTCGATGCCACATCGATTATGTCTTTCAGATGTTGCCTGGTATACACTGAGCCGCAAGGGTTAGAAGGATTGTTAACGATGATTGCTGCTGTGTTTTCGTCTATTTGACTCTCGAGGCTCGCCAGATCCACTTGCCAGTTCTTGTCAGGCTGAAATTCAGATTTGTTCGTATGAATTAGCAAACTCATTAAAATCTTATTGTAAATCCCTTGAAAAATCTTAAAAGTCGTTATGAGATATTGAGAAAGAAAACGACAAAGTACCGTGGTAAATTAGTTTTATACCATCAAGACGGTTATTTACTAATGAATAAATAAATAAATGAACAATAAAACTCACCAATAAGTCATAAAATTTTATAACGATCCCCAGTCCTTCTCCAAGTGTTTTGTGAATCAAGTAACCAGGTCGAGGGATAAGTACATTCTGTCCAGCGTCGGCGATAACGGTGAGGGCCAGGTCAATGGCATGGGAGCACCCGCTGCAGAGGATGACGTCGTCAGCCGTCACGGAGCCCTGGTGAGCGCTGTACTCCGCCACCGCCTGCCTCGCATCCCGGTGCCCGATCGTAGGGCCATAGTTCCGACTTTCGTTTAGTTTAGCAGTGTCACATATGGCGTCTATTATGTTTTCTGAAGGTTGAAGATTTCCAAAGGCTGTAGGGTCGCCTGAAATTGAAAGAAGTTTTATGTAATTTACACGTACTTTATTAAATAACAAGCCGTGCGCTCAATGGAAATTCCCATCAGCAGAAATGACGACATTCCAAAAGAACTTTTATCCTTACATACCAAAAGAACTTCTATCCTTTAATAAGGGATCAATCAAAATCCCTTCATAAATACAACTTTTCAACCAAGACCATTCTACCATCTAATTTTGATATTGACATTTCCTTGTCGAATTCGTTCGCTATTAGTAAAGCATATAATTATGTAGATAGAAAAACGTATTTCGATTTTAATTAAAAAGAGTAGTTTTAAAGCATTATTTTTAAATTAAAGGCTATCGAATACATCATTTTTATGGTGTATTAATGCTGGAGCTGTCATCGATCAATCTCAATATTTAATGAATGTCATCCACATCCTTGTTAAAGGTGCCTTTCCGAGACGGGCTGCAGACCGCAAACTGCAAGCGACACCACTTGCTTCTATGAATCTCTAGGAAATTGATTCCGAGCGCGGCGACAATGCGGCGTACGGCCGCAGGCTGCAGGCTGACTGCAGTGCCCAGTGGTGTCGCGATCCGCAGAGAGTACACACGTAAAAAATGACAACTTTTTCGAATAGTATTTTTTTTTTTGGCATTTTAGTAACAACAAGTCGTCTTCATCTTCCTCTTCTAACAAAAGAAACAATAATAAACTATCGGGCCTGCGGTCCAACCGCAGCCGCTAGCCGCAGCGTCGTCGCCTGCGGTTGCTGTCTGCACCCCGTCTCAGAAAGGCACCTTTAAACACTGTTGGTCGTTGACATATTTTAACTGTTAGTGATTTGAATAGTAAACAAGGTTTTGCAAAAAAACATGTTAATCGTGTTTTAAAATGAAGGCGGATAGCAATATTAACAAATAACATAGGAATTATTCAAATGTTAATAAAAAAATGGTTCTATTTATCGGAGAAGCGAAAAATAAGATATTTCTTCTAACTCCTCTGTTCGGGCAGTTTTTTTATCCCTCTTACTTATTCATGACATTCATGGTTAATTCGGTCTTCAGCTCTGCAAAGCTCTTTCGGTTTACAGCCCTGCAAAGCTCTTCTTAGTGAAGCAGGTATGCTTCTGCTTCATCATCATCATCATCATCATTTGAGCCGAAAGACGTCCACTGCTGGACATAGGCCTCCCCCAAGTGTCGCCACATTGACCGGTCCCGTGCGACTCGCATCCAGCGGATTCCCGCAACCTTCATCAGGTCATCGGTCCACCTAGTGGAAGGCCTTCCAACGCAGCGTCTTCCGGTTCCGGCCTCTCCAGAACTTTTCGGCCCCATCGGCCATCCGTTCTGCGAGCAATGTGCCCTGCCCACTGCCACTTAAGTTTGGCAATTCTTCGCGCTACGTCGGTAACCTTAGTTCTCTTGCGGATGTCTTCATTTTTGATTCGATCACGCAAGGAAACTCCGAGCATAGTCCTCTCCATTGCCCTTTGGGTGACTTTAAGCCTTCTGATGAGGCCCATTGTGAGCGACCACGTTTCGGTCCCGTATGTAATCACTGGCAACACACACTGGTCAGACTTTCGTCTTGAGACACTGTGGTAAGTTGGACGAGAAGATACCGGAACTTCCCGAACGCTGCCCAGCCAAGTCGGATTCGACGATTGACCTCTTTCTCGAAGTTAGACCTACCTAACTGGACCGTTTGTCCCAGGTACACATAATCGTCTACAACTTCGAGTGTAGAGTCTCCGATCTTGATAGGAATGGGTGTGACATGGGCATTCAACATGACCTTGGTTTTGTCCATGTTCATTTTAAGACTTCCGGAAGCTCTACTGAGGTCATCGAGCATTGTACTGAGGTCCTCCATGGTCTCAGCCATGACCACTATAACGTTGGCAAACCGAAGGTGGGTGATGTACTCGCCATTGACGTTAATGCCTAGCCCTCTCCAGTCCAGAACCTTGAAGACATTCTCCAGTGCAGCGGTGAACAGGTTCGGAGATATGACGTCTCCCTGTCTCACACCTCGCTGCAGGAGGATAGGTTCCGAGGCTTGGTCCTGAAGTCGGACTGACATGGTGGCGTTTTTGTACAAACACTTCAACACCTCGATGTACCGATAGTCGATTTGGCACCGTTGGAGAGACTGCAGTACAGCCCAGGTCTCGATCGAATCGAAGGCTTTCTCGTAGTCCACAAACGCTAAACAGAAGGGTAGGTTATACTCTTCGGTCTTCTGTATAACCTGCCGCAGTGTATGTATGTGGTCCACGGTGCTAAAGCCTTTCCGGAAACCGGCTTGTTCGAAAGGCTGGAAATCGTCAAACCCGCTTCACTGCCTCTTAATTTTTTAGAAACTGTTTTCAAAATTATTTTTTAGAAATTTAAAAAATAAGTCGTTTTATTTTAAATTAAATTATGCTACCACTGATCCAACTGACCATAGAGTGAAGTTTTTCGTTTGACAGACAGACAACCAGGAACTCAAGTGTAAGTCGGTATCGGTATTCGGTATGTGTAGGGAAACCTCCCTACACATACACGCATGTGGCACCCCATATGGTTCGATACGAAAGTGTACCTAATAAACATGACCTAAGTCTAAATGTCACAATTTGCGCCGAATAGAAGATTGAAAACAACAAAAGGTCACCAAAACTATTATTAAAATAAAATAAAAACTCGTTCCGCACGTGACACGGGCACACGATCAAGAATACACTCCGGTGGAAAATGAATGAAGCTGAGATCACGCTTATGTACACGCTATTGTCACATACGGATGAACCGCGGATAAAAATAGTCCAAAAAATGAAATAATTACCCACATTTCATTATTTATTTTGTTTTTAACATGATCGGGCGCTTTTGCAGTCAGTCTTGATATTGAATTAAGTAAGTAATAAGTAGTCATTATACTTAAGCAGATTATCTTACAGCAATTAAACTGAAATAAACCTTATACACGTACCTACCTAATAGTTTCTATAATATAGGTACCTACTAGTACTTTGATTGGTGTCTTATTATTTGACTTTCATCTGATCCAATGATAATTACATGTATAAAATTATAATTTGAGATAGATAATTCCAAAATATTTACAAAACCTGATACCTGATTCTTAGAATTTTGTTTGCGTTTAAAAATAGTTCATACTGGTTGTGTGATCGACACCGACCAGTGATAATCGAGATGAATTATAAAAGCGGTTTTCTAATAATATGTAGATTGGTAATTTCGCGCCAATACTAAATTATGCGAAAATATACTAAACGACGAATATAAGAATTAGGCATATTCTCGAATACTAATAATAATAAAAGCCTTTCGTAATCGTAGTCGTAGTCCACTGCAACAACCACTGACAGGAAAAGTAACGATTACCTGCGCTGTGAGACCATTGCAAATTCGATCCACCCACAATTATCAATCTAATTATCCAAAATCTATGCAATACAATGCAACACCTCTGTGTTCGATTTAGACAGGGAAAACAATCCTATTGAAAACCTATTTTTATTACAATATGGGCCTGCTCTTGACCTCGATCACGCCTGATGGAAAGCGATGGATGAGTACTATGATGGAACGAGCGTGCCCAGAAGATGCCTGTTCACTCTTGCTTTGAAGGTAGGCGGGTTAAATGTGGGTACACAGACGCGGGTAGAGAGTTCCACACTTTGGCTGTGCGCATAATAAAAGTGGAGGAGGAGCGCTTAGTACGACACGTCGGGATATCAACCAAGTGCGGATGGTACGCCGCAGTACGTTTGCTAGTCCGGTGGTAAAAGGGTGATGGTGGGATCAGGTCGTGGAGCACCTGCGCACACTCTCCGAAGTACAGTCTGTAGAAGACCGACAGGCAGGCAACATTACGCCGATGAGCTAGGTTGTGAAGCGAAGCTACCAACGTCTCGTCGCCTATAAGCCTTTTGGCTCTGCGTTCCACCGAGTCAAGTGCAGCAAGCTGGTATTTTGCTGAGCCATCCCACAAGTGACTGCAATACTCCAACCAGGAACGGACTTGTGCTTTGTACAAACTTAAAAGCTGTTCAGATGTGAAGTATCGCCTCACCTTATTGAAGATGCCCCCCAGCTTCTTAGCTGCGATCTGAGTTTTTGACTTGATGGTTGCGCCAAAGTTGAGTTCAGATGTCAACTCCAAGCCCAAAAGCTATAGGCGGTCAGTAACTGCTACAGATGCACCCCGGAAAAGTGGAGACAACTGGAACTGGCTCCTATTTGCAGTGAAGAAACACGCCTGTGTTTTCAGAGCATTGAATTTGACCAGATTGACGTCACCCCACTGGGAGACGAGATTTAGGGTCAAATTAATTCGCTCCACCATGGCCCCTCTAACAGTAGCAGTATCCTCTCTGCTGGCTCTTGCACTGGACAGGTATCTTTCTGCGACTGTGCTGTCATCTGCGTATTCGATTGCACCAAGCTGTAGCAGGTCGTTGATGTGCAGCAGAAATAATGTCGCAGAAAGAACAGACCCCTGAGGAACTCCGGCGTCAATAGCCTTATGATCCGATGAGCAGCCATCTATGACCACTCTGATCGATCTGTCACTCAAGAAGTCGGAAATCCAGTAGCAAAAGTCAGCAAAGATGCCGAATGAAAGAAGCTTACCCAACAGACTGGCGTGCCAGACCCTGTCAAAGGCCTTCGAGATGTCAAGCGACACAGCAAGAGCTTTGCCATGTTTCTCGATAGCCTCACCCCAGCAATGCGTAACATACACAAGAAGATCCCTAGTTGAACGACCACGACGAAAGCCATAATGGTGGTCACTGAGAAGCGCATTGTCTTCGAGGTATCAGCTTATTGTTAAGTACCCTTTCAATCACTTTGCACAGTATGGAGGTAATGGCGATTGGTCTATAATTGGCAGGATCGGCACGTTTATCCTTTTTGGGCACTGGCTGCACATTAGCCAGCTTCCAGGACTCCGACACCACTCCGGTTTTTAGAGAGAGGCGAAACAAGCGCGTTAAGATAGGAGACAACTCTGGAGCACAGCTCTTCAGGACTCTTGCGGGTATTCCGTTAGGACCGCTGGCTTTGTTCACATCTAGACTGCACAGGGCCTTACGGACCTCTTTTATGTGAGATATACACAGATGACATATATGTGTGAGATATACACAGATGTACACAGTGATGTACACATCACTGTGTACATCAACATACACAGTGATGTATGTTGGGCGGAATGTTAGAGGCCGTATCTAGACGCAAATTTTCGGCAAAAATGGAGGCAAACAGATTTGCTTTCTCTTGCGCGGTATGAGCTAGCGTTCCATTCCATCAGACTTCAGCATAGGAGGCAGCGTAGGGACCAGAACTTCTTGCTACCCGAAGGGTAGGACGCCAGTTTGGCCCCAATTCGTTCAACATGGTCGAAACGCGCCTTTCGTAACACCTGTTTGCATTCTTTGGCGGCAGAATTGTACGCTCTTTTCAATACGCATGCACCCTGACTTTTGCACCTGTCGCTGCGCGCCGAAGTCCAGGCAAATTACATACTCAGCATTACTTAGCTCTAATAAGTGTAGGTAGGCACCTAGTCTAGGCACCACGTAAATAGGTACCTGGTACCTATTCTTCTGTAAGTAGTAATTTTCAGTACTTACCTACGATAGGTATTTGGTCAATAGGTACCGTAGGGAATTCTCAGCCAGCAGTTGCAAAACTGTTTTCTAGGTAGGAACTCTGTTACTTCCACTAACACCTAATTGCACTGACGACACCGTTGACATAGTTACATCATAATGTCTCTCTGTGCATCGTTTCAATGCCACCTGGAGGGAAAGTCCTCTAAATACTGGAGATAGCAAATTTTACTCAAAGGAAACACTCCTTTATTTTTAAAAAGAAACAAATCTGCATTCACAGATTTTCGAAAATTCGTATGCCACACTCGGGCATCGAACCGACTAAAGTTCCAAAAAATAACATCCTGTACTTTTTTTACATTAGTCGATAGGGACATGATAAACATGATAAATTTAATGTAGGGAAAACCATGAAATCTAAACTTATAAATTCAATGAGATAAGTTAAAGCACTTTTACTCAAAAGCCCATCCGATTACTTATGTTAATTAACAATTTCGAATACGAATACGAATTTTCGAAAATCTGTGTGTGTAGTTTTGTTTGTATTTAAAAATAAAGGAATGTTTCCTTTGAGCAAAATTTGCTATCTCCAGTATTTAGAGCACTTTCCCTCCAGATGGCATTGAAAAATTCCACCCTGTATGTACTAAAGTACGTAGTAGTACCCTATATTGTAGTGACTATATTAGAAGTACGAACACTGCTCTATTAATTTTCAAAATCAACTTGTTTTCATTAATTTTAAGTGCGTGGACATTAGAGAGATAGGACCGTATGCCAACGATTCTCCAATGTAAACTCTACTGATGTAGGCTCGATTTATCGAATCAAATGGCTTCCATAAACAAAGCGAGATTCGTGCATTAGAATCGTTCAATCAAAAGCAGTACTAAGTAGGTATGTTTTACGTTAATAAAGACTAACTGTATTTAACCTGCCCTCCATGACGTCTCACCGTCATGCTATTTGTGCCTAAGACAAATCAAATTAGTCTTCGCAGAAGAATTAACATAAGTATGATAAAATCCCTCAACACGCCAACTGACGCCAACAAAGATAATAACGTGATGGTGCAGAATTAGATTAGTGTTGCATTTTAAGTACCTTATCAATGCTGAGTGGTGTAATTGCTCCTCAATGATCTAAAAATGTAAAGGCAACCCTGACCGCAGGTCACTAAACTGAATAATAAAATAATGGTTACGTTAAATTAATAGGATTCACTTCGATCGATGTCATTAAATATCTAAATAATACGAAATACAACGGATCTCTATAAAGCTTTTAACACTGTTTCCATCCATAACAGGCTTGTTTATTGAAAATACCTAAATTGGCGGCATTTCCAAATAACATGTTATTTTAAAAATCGGTGGAATATTTACTTCGTTATTGAATAAATTTACCGTTAGACTTTGGCGTTCTTCAATGTAAAATTCTTGGTCCTCCACTTTTCTAAATCTACATTTAGGAACTTTGTACGTGAAAAGGACCTACATACATTGTTAACGGCTGGATTGAAAAGATTATATTATGTGAATTATAATGAGTGTCTCACTCTCAGCAGGTATTGTACACAACCTAGCTGACGCTAAAACAGCCCTTTTACAAGTTAAATGTTTCCGAAATTGCTTGCAATCGAAGTTTTCCTCAGTGAGTCTGCCACAACCAACCAAACAAACAACAAACTGGCTCTCTGACTATCTGCAATCTCTCTTTGGGGCTGGTGTAACCAATATCTGGAAATAGACCTAGTACATAATCAAGAACTATGTAGGAGGCAATTTCGAATTATTCACGTAATTATAAGAGAAACGGACTCAGCGGGATTAAGCCGGACAAAGACATGCCTCACATGCCTGTCGCGTATCAGATGAGAAATGGACTTAAGAACGACGGAGTGGGTCAGATTAGATGCCAGACGACGTAACGGGAAACCAAGACGAAGATACAAGCAAAATACAGAATCAGTTGGGAACGTGACCAGTCCACTGCATGGCAAATGCCTCCTCCTTTGCCATACAGTGGGAAAGTACATGCCAGTAAGTTGTAATCAGCTTACTTTCAATTCATTAACAAACTTTCAGCGTCCTAGACTTATGATAATGATTTACCGACCAACTTTTACTGTGGGAACTGTGAAATTATCGCAATATTATTTTACTAATACTTACAAAGAATATTACCCAGTCTAAATGAACGAAATTGTTCATCTTTCGCTATTTTAGAATATTCGTAGGCAATAATTATCATCCCTTGGAAATACTTTTTTTTTTTTTTAAGGTATTCCTTAGGTAGCCCGCGAAAATCAAATTTTCTTACGTTTTTTGCAATTTTCAGGCCAGTGCTAGGTTGTATGTTGATTAAAATATTATTCGCGGCTGTAAGACGTATGTACCCACGACGGAACGGAGACGGTGTAATGCGTTTGGGGTGAGAGGATGTTTGTTTGTTTTAATATCCTCATCTCACTTACTCTACAATTTTACCTCAATACAAAAGAAGTGCTGTTTTGTCATCTGTATAGACAGTCTAGTTATTTGTTTTTAATGAAAAGGTTTGTGGGTATAAAATAATTCAGGATCGTTGTGTGAATGTGATCCATTTACTTGATTACGATTAACAGTTATTTTACAGACTATTTAAAAAATACGAACAAGAAACCAGTTTGCAAATTATTTTGATTCACTCAAATGAACGTGTAAAATAATTGTCGCTAAACATATAGATACATTGCAGTTGCAAAAAATAAAGCTATTAGAAGTATCCGACTTCAACGTGAAAGAGAACTATTTTACCAGTGGCTACAAAATACGTGTAAGAAAAAAGTTTCACTTACCGACTGAAAGTGGGATGTATGATTTATTTGGATTCGGCTGTATTTGAAGAGTTTCAATGATGTCTCTTATAGGATTAAATGTATTGCGGGCTAATGAAGAAGCTCGCACGTCCCATTCCTTACGGCCCCGTAATCGACACGTCATCTTCATAAAAGATCGAGACTATAATGATGACCATTTTTCTGTACACCTCACTTAAGTACGGCGGCTCGCTAAACTAGAAATGCAAATAAGCGATATTAATGAAACAATATTGAGCACTATTCTTCTTAGAAAACACATATCTAATTTTAGGGTTCGGTACAGAATAATAACTATACATTGCTTAATTATTAGGTATATATACTAGCTTATGACCGCGGCTTCGCCCGCGTGGAGTTCGTGAATAGCCTAGTTTCCACCATCAATAAATTGCAAATCTATTTAATTCGTCAGAGTACGTATTGGAAAATAATGGACACGTATTTTTTGTTTTTGTAAATTAATGAATATTGACAAAGATAAAACGCATCAAAACTCGGGAGTGGGGGGGGCTCGTGACGTCACAACGCACTAAAAATTTGTAGCACGGCGCGGCGTGACGTATTGAAAATTTAAAAGCGTCTCTTCGTCAATTTTGGTTTACGTAACAAAAGAAAAAATACGTGTCAAATATTTTTTAATAATCTAACTGACGGACTAATTAGATTTTTTCAGGACACAAGCCTATTGCCACTCACCACACCAAAGAGAAAGACAAATAAATAATAAATAATAAATGCGAAAGTTTGTATGGATGGATAGTTGTTTGTTACTCTCGTCACGCAGAGTTATAAACGGATTTGGATGAAAAGCACACAGATAGATTATAACTGCGAGATGAACACATTAGTAGGATACTTTTTATACTGTCACTAAGCGGGATATCTTTAGTGATTGTTTTTTATGGCCACATGAACGTGATTGTTTGATATGGTTTGGCAATCACGGAAAATATAGGTACCGTAAGTGACAGTAAAGTTTAGTTTCAAAACGTGAAAGCTTAAAACAGTGTAGGATACTTTTTATTCCTGTAGTACGATACAATGTATGCCGCACACACACGATAATTATTATCACAATTACAGGGAATATCGATGAAGTACTCCAATCAATTTCTTCATGTGCAACTTCTTCATCTACAACTCTACTTTTGTGAGACTGGAACATTATCATAGCCAAAGCACAGCCAAAGCAGTGGCGTGCAGTGGTATTCCACGAAGGGTAGGCCACGAAATAATGATAGCAAAAAAAAATTTTCGTCTGCGCATCTTGGATTTTCATTTAGACCTCATTTTCATTAGCGACCCAAAAACCACGAAAATGACACCCATGAAGAAAAAAACTGAAAATTTTAATCGGCGCCATCTTGGATTTTCATTTTCTCCTCATTTTCATTATAAGCGATCCCAAAAACCACGAAAATGGCACCCATGAAAAAAAAACTGAAAATTTTCGTCGGCGCCATCTTGGCTTTTCATTTTGACCTCATTTTCATTATCACCAACCCCAATAACCACGAAAACGACACACATGTAGAAAAATCCGGAAATTTTCATCGGCGCCATCTTGGATTTTCAATTTGACCTCATTTTCATTATCAACGACCCCATAAACCTCGAAAACGACACCCATGAAGAAAAAACTAAAAATTTTCGTCGGCACCATCTTGGATTTTCATTTTGACCTCATTTTCATTATCACCAACCCCAAAAACCACGAAAACGACACCCATGAAGAAAAATATAATAACAATAATATTTTTAATTATTATAATAATAATACGCGCCAATAACCCCCAGGAATCATTATTTTAATCAACATACACCCTAGCACTGGCCTGCAAATTGCAAAAAACGTAAGAAAATTTGAATTTCGCGGGATAAAGAACATCCACCTTGAATCCTGGCCTTGTGTTGTAGCAGCCAATCACAGGCCCAGCTATACTCGCAGGAGTTACCGCCCTAAAATTACTGCAATCTATACATGTTGCAGTTCATACACACGAAAATATGCACCAATGTGCCAATGTGTGCGTAAAATTATCAATGGGTTTTAGGCTAGTCCAGTGCTTGCCGGTCCGGCGGAGCTCCAACCTTTGTAGTAACTTCCAGTAAAGTGTTAGTTACGTGACACCACGGGAGCGACAAATTGCTATAAGTATTCTAACAGGAGTTTGAACTTTTTTTAATATTTTGTACATAATGTGTTATTTTGTTACATAGTTAATTAGTTATATTAAATGCCCAGTTGGTAGGGTAGGCTTTGCCTAATTGCCTCTTAGGAGCGCACGCCCTTGCCAGGTCTGTAGCAATTTAGTAGAGAAGCAAACTCGGGCTTTGCCAGCGAGGGATGCAGCATGTACTGCGCTTGGGGTTTGACTAACCCGGCCGGATAAGGAACATAATAATTATGATACGGTCAGTGGCGTCTTAGGGGCGGAGTTATACGCAGCTATACGAAATCACTGACGTTAAAGCCCGTAAGGTTAGCTGATAAAGATAGGTTTCGGGCACAAATCCTGAAAAATGGAAAAACCCAATAAGACTTTGCCCGACTCGTTAACTGATTATAATAATGATAATATTTTTTTATTTTTCGGACAACACATTACCCATGAGGGAAGTATTTTTCATTCCATTCATTCTGCTAAGATAATAGGGAATATGCATGTAATTTTTTCTTCTTTAAATCAATAAAATACAGTACTATCAACCCAAGAAAAGTATTAAAAGTTAAGTTCAACAACAGTACTGCTTGTCGCACAAAATAGTTATTTGTGCAACAAGAAATCAGTGGCGCAGGCTCTTAATGACTCGATTCCCACCGGCTTCCCTTCAGAAGTTTGGAACACAACCACTCTCTACCGTAATTGAAAAATGGCACAATCAGTACTTTTTTTACAAGCATCACGAAACGCCTACTCGTACTCAATCAACAAAAATTTGCTCTTTAACAACATATTGCTATAAAATAACCCGCTGGCGCTATCGGCATTTTGGCAGCTAAATTTCTATGCAAAATAAACGTCATGACGCCACTAGCCAGCCCGCCTATATTAGGACTCTGGTAAGCCGACGCAAACCGAGTTATTCATGGAGAAAGTAATAGAAAACGCGTGCGCGTGAGCGAGATGGGAAAATATCGTTATCGCTCGTTGAATTTCGTTTAGAATCGGAAATCGTTCAATGCTTGATGACAATATTTTGTTTTGTAGGGAGCTAGGTTTTATTAAGCCGAAGATTATCGAGTTACGACAGGGGCAGAAAAAGAAAGTATGTATGGGAGAACGAGATAGAGTTAGTAATGGTCGATAATGTCGAATGTCGATTTGGTACACTAAATTATAGTATTTATTTTGTTGACTTATTTACATAGGATAAAATCACTTTTTTTTTATTATACTTCCTCTGCATTTTATACTTTACTTACTTTTTATTCATTTTTTTCTTCATGGGTGACGTTTTCGTGGTTTTTAGGGTCGCTGATAATGAAAATGAGGTAAAAGTTAAAATCCAAGATGGCGCCGACGAAAATTTTCGGTTTTTTCTTCATGGGTGACGTTTTCGTGGTTTTTAAGGTCGCTGATAATGAAAATGAGGTAAAAATTAAAATTCAAGATGGCGCCGACGAATATTTTCAGTTTTTTCTTCATGGGTGTCGTTTTTGTGGTTTTTGGGGTCGGTGATAATGATAATGAGGTCAAAATGAAAATCAAAGATGGCGCTGACGCAAATTTTGGTTTTATTTCTTTATGGGTGTCATTTTCGTGGTTTTTTGGGTCGCTGATAACAAAAATGATGTCAAATTAACATAAAAGAAAAACGAAAAAAAAAAACTACCTATTCTCATTTTTTCCTCGACTTCCCCTGACTCAATTTTCACTCTTCGCCATTGCAAGAGATTTTGAATCCTGAGCAAGCGAAGGATTCAAAAGTGGTGAGATCGGCCGGAAGCAGCCAAGAGCGTTGCCGAAGTTCTCCGAAAGCAGTGACCCGGTGTATAGCTGAGGCTCTTCCAGTTGGCAATTTCTCGCGGTATAGCACCTATTTTATTTACTCCCATAGGCTGTCGTGAGCATTTATTATTATGGTATTGTATGAAAAATCGGTCGGTTTTTATATTGGCTGGACGTAAATTTTAGGTATTTTTCTACAATAGTTACATATTCTTTGCGTACGACAAAAGACCTGTAAAGGTTCGTCTTCGTATTTTTCAATTTTACTAACAGTAATTTATCTGAATGCTTTTCGATACTATTAACTGTTAGCTGTAATAGCTCGTTATTGCGACACGCTCCACTAATTCCTATGATCAGTATAACCTGTAATGAAAATATGAATATGCATTAACAGCATATTTTACTTATCGTAATAAATATTTTAACAGTATTACTAAGCCAGACTAGAATTCATTGCGCATCCAAAAATTAGTAGTAGGCAGTAAGTACCTTTATACATAATAGTCAACACACAAATTTTATTAACTGTAGCGGCACTACAAAAACAACGTAGCACAAAAAGTACTACAGCGCCATCTATGACACGAACGACTGAACTAAACAGCGAAACACATAAGAATTCCTACATCACGCAAGCAGAGTTATCAGCGACTTAAGATTATGTACAAGTACCTGACAACAACTGAAGGGCAGTGGCCCACCAGACACAACACCCGTCTGGTCGGAGGATCCTCCCTTTTCTATGGGGGATGAAGAGCTTTACACCCTGTTCTTCATACCCCCAAATTGGTGACCACCCAAATTGGTGACCCCGAAATGGACGTCAGCGCAGCCTTCGAGCAACGTGACGTCATCATCATCATCTTCGTCAAGATAACTTCCTCAAGCTTTCGAGCAGCGAGACAATACAGCCAGCCAGCAATGGGTGTTCCTGACCACAAGCATGCAGCGGAAGCACATTCCTGGTCAGCACCCTCAGCCTCTCAAACAAGCGACCTTGGCACTACTACTCTTCGGCCCGTCGAGAACTCGATCTCCCGGTCGACTACAACAGTCAGCCACATCGCAGCGCTGTACCACAACACACCACACACTGGTGGTTCGCACCACCGCAGACAGTTCCGGCTCGCCGTGAACAATGCGGCAACGAGGTTTAAGCAGAGTTATCAACGACTTAAGACTATGTACAAGAACCCGACAACAACTGAAGGGCAGTGGCCCACCAGACACAACACCCGTCTGGTCGGAGGATCCTCCCTTTTCTATGGGGGTTTAAGAGCTTTACACCCTGTTCTTCATACCCCCAAATAACTAACAACATAGATTCATAAATACCATTTAGCGGCAAGAAAATTGCAGTCCGGAGCAAGAATTTTTTCTAGGGCCTGGACTGTTTAGCCTTATGCCCAACTGACATTCTTTTTAGAAAAAAAATACGATCTTTGCGTATGTTTCAATATTATGTTAAAGTAGCTTTCAACATTGAGTAAGAGTAAATACTCCACATTGTAGGTGATCGCCTCGTCTGTGATAAATCTAAAAAATAAGATAGCAACACCGTCTCCGAAAAACTGCTTGCGCAACTCTCCATTCATTGAAGACATGGTATGCTTTCAGATATTTCTCGGGGGACTTCTCAGGTAGGAAACTTAATTCTGCATTAATAACTTATGGTTTTAACTCTTCCGGTGTTAAAATACTGTTCTCGTCGCTAGTTTCACTCATATTTTACGATTATTTTTATATTTTTTAACTTAATCAACTCTTTACGCCAGCCACGAAATTGTATTCCCGCTCTTTTATTTAAATTAAGGCGTGTTCGGAAATAGCACCTATGATATTTTATTATTCAAAGTATATTACGTAACATTATTGAAACTAGAAATAAATATTTACAGGTTAAATATCAGTTTTATTTGCAGTAAATACTTATTTTCGTTTAAATACAACAATAAGTTAAAAATTCAATAAATTACATTATAAGACTTAGTTATCTTATTGCAAAATTTATTTTACAGTACGAAATTCCGAACGTGTTTGTCTTTGAGGTCGAATTCAAAATCGGAACTTCAAAAGTGCTGGTCTTTGTCTCTCTCTTTTTCTAATGGCGGGAAAGAGATAGAGTGTGAAATAAGATATTCGCGGCTTTCTGAAAACCAAAATTAAAAAGTTACTTTGTCTCACTCAGTGAGCAAAATCGCATTTTGCTCACTGATTTCAGGCAGCAAAACCTACATGTTTGAGCTACTAATAGTACTAATGCTAATTTTCTATGACAGTTCAAACGTCCGTAGCTGTCGCGGCCATGATGTGACGTCATTATCTACAATCTGTCTTGTGTACATAAAATTTTTTTGGCCTTAATAAAATAATTTTACTAGTTGTATGTTTTTTTTATATTTCGGGAAATCGCCAAACGGTTGGTCGACTCTTCACGTGACCAGAGGGTGGGCCTATTTTTTGGCCAAAGAATTAGCATTGCCATCCAACGTGGCAATGCTGCCAGCCCTCTGGGCACTTTTCCTGTTGACAGCGATGTAGACGAATTTTTCGACGCCCTGTAACCTTTTTTGATATTTGTAAAATATTTTTATTTCAAGTTAGTGTGTAAATAATGTAAATATTATTAGTCTGTGTGTGTGTTATTAATAAAAATAAATTGTAGTTGTTTGTAGTTGTAAAAGTTGTATGTGCTTTATTCGAGTAAAAATTGCAATAACAGAATTATAATAAAATTTTAGTGAAACTTTAAGCACTTTTCAAGTAAAAGTATTTTTTTGACACAATGAACTTTAACGTCAATACCGGCGATATCGAGGACGATGCGTTTTGAGCATGCGTTCCGTTTCACCATAAACATGCTACCTAAAACAGTAAATTGTAAAATAAGTGATCTATTAGAAACTTAAACAAGTGTACCACAATGTTTTTATGCGCCAATACAAGGCATTTTTCATAAATTAAAAGAGTTTTGTATTTCATGCATATTCTCTAATAAATTGGTTTTCTTTTGAATAAAAGTCTTTGCTCATAAAACTTATGATGCTCTGTGTTTTGCTTTATACAGGGTGTAGCGTAATTAATGGAAAATCCTGTATCTGCGGGTGGAGGACACCTATATTATAAAAAAAAACAAACCCCGGAGCTTTTCATCACAGTAGGTGGTGCCCATTTCGAGCATTTTGTGTAGTTGTTTTTAAAATAAATACTATTAAAACAAATGTTTTGTTGTTTTCTTCGACTTTCTAGTCCCTGTAGTATCATTGAGATCATATTACAAGTTGTGCATTGATCAAATCAACGACAATTTAGTTGAGTTTAAAAAAATAAAAATAGCTCCTTTCGCAGTATAACAACAAAAACTTGGTATCTGAAAAAGATATGGAATATTGATAGACCATTTTGGAATCTACAATAAATTGACAAGCTTCAAAAAATATGGGCAGCATTTTTTGCACCAGACGAACTCAAACATAGGAAAAGTTTTTTCAGTACTTTTTAAATAAAGCCAAGCCACATAAAGTACTCTAAAACTGTAATGTGTAATACACTTCTTAGAGCACGTTTATTTAAGAATATTGTGCAGAAATCGGATTGTGAAAATGGTGGCCGAGGAAATGATCAAAGGTGGCAATATTTCAAGAAAATATTAAAACGAAAAATTGTGCATGCTCATCTGGGGTTTGATAATTTTTATATAATAGGGCTTCGGGTCTCCCACCCGCAGATATAGGGTTCTGGGTTATCCATTAATTACTCCACATCCTCTATAGGAGCAACACAGGCTAGAGATGTCTTTACACTGGCACACTGTGGATTACTTTTTGCTGTGGATCAACCAATGCGAGAATATCTTCATTGGCGGCTGTCAGAATGTTCCTTCAAAAATTTTGACGTATCTGTCAGAATATTCCATAGATAACAAATGAAAATGATTGACAATCAAACATTTTGACGTAATTTATTATAGAAAATTTAGCTCAGCTGGGCTGGGAGCTGTGGTTTAACAAAAATCTTGCAAGGATTCTATGATCATGAATAAACATCGAACGTTTATTCGTTTGCTAGATTTGTCCAAGCCTGTTAAAATAATATCGAGATCTCAGGCAAATAAACCTATTTCGGACGAAACAGCAATCAACTATTGTGCAGACATCGTAAAGTAATTCATATAACCGTTACTTAGTCTTAATCTTTATTAAGTAGTAGTATATTGACACGAACCTATGAGACGAAAGTCTGGACTGTTATGTTTATCGCACGTTCTCGTACTCTATACTTTTTGCAGATAGGCAGCATGACTATGAAAATTTCTTGGCCACTCTTCTTATGACGAAGTCTCTGCGTTCTCCTGCACTTGTGCTGAGAGCGTTTAACGTAGAAGTAGCTCGAGTGCAAGACATAACAACTGACTCTAATACTGCTGCATTCAGATTACAATTCTGGCAAGATGCTCTCCATGGCATTTTTAACAAAGAGAAAACACTACAAGATGTGCCTGCTAATCCCATAGCACAAGAACTATTTAAGGTGAATAAACTCAATTTATTGTTTAAAACAATATAAAGCCAGTCTAGATTACCTTATAACTTATCTAAACATACTTTTGTAATCTTAAACTTCACACCTGTATTTTGTTATAGGTATGCTGTTGTTATGGACTCCAACGGAGGCATTTGGAAAAACTTATAACATCAAGAAGTAATATGTTAAAGTCTAAACACTTCAAAAGTCTAGAAGATATCGAAAAATATGCTGAGGAATCTGTGTCTTCAATATATTATTTACTTTTAAGTGTAGCTGGTATTAAAGATGTGCATGCTGACCATGCTGCATCTCATTTGGGAAAAGCTCAAGGGATATCAAATATATTGAGGTATGAAGCCACCACACAGCATTATATAATTACAAACACTTTGGTAATCCTTGCATAAACCCACATGTTTCAGGTCTGTGCATGTATCCAGTTATCATAAAATGGTTTCTTTGCCCATGGATGTTCTAATGAAGTACAAAATAAGCCAGGAAGATGTTTTAAGACATATTGACAGTGAGCAAATGAGAAATGTGACATTTGAAATTGCTTCAAGGGCAAATAGTCACTTAAAAAAGGTAATTTTAGTATTTTTAGAAGCGAACCCATTGGAAAATAGATAGATAAGCTGTTATTTTCCTCTATATGATCAACTTGTGATTATATCACTGTTAAGCAAAAGTATACATCTTTCTTAAGTTACAACCGTATCTTATGATAATCTTGAATCTGATTAGAAAGCAAATTTATATAATCACTGTATTTTAGTCTATCTCACTAGAACAATTTTGTTAATGTGTGGTTATACTGTTTTCAGGCAAGGGACATTAAAGTTCCTCCCCTTACGAAGCAGATATTCTTACCAGCAGTAGCTATCCACAATTATCTAGCTAAACTTGAAAAGAAAAACTTCGACATATTTGACAAGTCACTTCAGATAGCTAGTCCGATCTTACCATTCAGTATGTATTATAATAGACTGCGTAACAAATATTAGATTCAATTTACAAAAACTAATAATTATTCACAATGAATGTAGTTAATGTTAATATTTAGATGTATGTAGTAGTGAATTGTACTAATAAAGGTACTTACTAAATATAAATTGGTATTTTTCTATTAAAAAATCACATTCTAATTGAGTTTGAAGTGTAAAAGGGTAGTCAATGAAACACAATTTAAATAGAAATAATTGCACTGTTTACTTTCAAGCTTCTTCATGCAAATAAATATTTCATAACATTTCGAGATTCAAGCAAACTTGTTTGGCAACATGAGTACCTTATCAGTTAAATAGTCACTAAATATGCCTACAATGTTACTACAATAGAATATTCTTTACTGTGTTGGATACTGCACATTTTGTGAAAAGTTAGCTACAGACTTTCAACAAAAACAAAAGAGTTGTGAAACAATTGCTGCTTATTAATATTGGTCTTATGACATAATTTAAAAATGTAGGTTGTTATCAAAAATAGAATTGCATGTTAAAATCATCCAATGCAATTCATATACTGTTATAACTTTGGTTAGGTAATCTTCCAAGATCTTTGGTTACAGACAATTCCATTACTGTGATGTGCAAAATATTAATAATACGTAAAATATTAATAAGACTAATGTACTTGCATTTGCACTTAAGAAAAGAATAATTTAAGAATCTAAAATTAATCTAATAAGATTGCTTTGTTACATATCTCCAAAAAAGAGGTTCTAAAAAATAACAATAGTAACATAATACTTTCCCCTTTGTCTTTAGTGTTAAATAAAATCATTTCATGGTTGTGAGATAATAATTAATACTAGAAAGGTAAGTACTAACCCTTTAGTGCACAAATAAACTGTGCACATAAAAATGCATAGGCAACCTTTGAGCTAAATTAAGCTTGTAAACATAATAAAGCCATTAAAATAAAAATATTTCAAATGAAGTGATTAAATAAACACAGCCGATTAGAATATCATAATGCTAATTTGGAATGTAAAGGTTTATAAGTTAATAATAGTTAAAATGTTTGACACCTATGCTTAATATAAAAAAGCTAATGATAAGTACTACTGATTCCATCACAATTAACCTGCTGCAAATAAAGCTGCCATTATTACAAATAGAATGTTGTGTTATTCAGAAGGTGTTAAGTCTTTCTCAGGCTCTCCCTCAAACAAAATTTGTTGAAGTAGATCATAAATAGGTTCAAATGCTTTCCTACAAGCTGCATTCGTTGGAGTGAGGTAGTCATGCATATCATGGTGACTGATAGTGCCATCGGTTTGTATAAAACCTTTATCTATGGGAACCATTTCCACTTTATTCATGTTAGTGACCTTTTCACGTAAAATTTGATTTATCTTAGAGTTCTTCTCCCTGAGTGTGTTTGGATACTGACCACGAGGAAGTAGACTCTAGAATTAAATACAGAAACATTAATAGGATATACAATAAAAATGTATCAGTACAACTGAAGTTTTAGACCATACTTACAGGCAATACTATGTAAGCACTTGGGTGTTTCTCTCTGATTGTTCTAATTATTTCTAGGATACCTTCACAGACTTGCTCTGGGGTGTTTTCAACATTATTTGTTCCAACATGCACAACAAATACCTACAACATCAAAGAGCTTGGAATTAATATAAATACATTAAAAATGAAAGTTAAATAAATAGTGAATTGAGCCCAGATTCAAAGGGAATGCTAGTATTAAAGTATTAATTAATAGTATTAACTTTTAGTCTTCATTATTTCTTTTTAATAAGCCAAGAGATACAACAGGTGTAAAAACCAGGAGTCACAAACCTTAGCTTCAACATGATCAAGCTCGCCATTCTTGATGCGCCACAAAACATTCTGAGTCTGATCCTTGTGGATACTAAAGTTGAGGCAATGCAGAGGCGCAAACCATTGGTTCCAAACCTCTGTGTGCTCTAATGCTTGCAGGATTGAGTCGCCAATGAAAATCACATCAGCATCTTTCCCTTTAGCATCTGACAAAAATCTATTATGCTGTAATAGAAATTAGGCAATTCATGAAAATGTGTTACAGTATAATGTTTTAGACTTACAGAAGTAAATATGTCTTCAAGTAAATATTTCCCAAATGTGGCTCATAATATAATGGTTTTCAAATGAAAATTTCTTCTTAATTAAGTTTGAATTAAACAACTGATATCTCATTCACATAGAACATGTTCACAATACTTAAGTGAGAATTAAAAAAAACGATGATTTCGCATTAACCAGCGAGGATAGTTAAATTGACTAATTAGTGCCAGATTACACTTATCTGCACTTGCCGATTATCAGCAATTTAGGTCAGCAAATGCAATCCGAATCTAATTAAAAATATTACCACGTTTAGGAATCATAAAATGTATTGTGAAATCAACCGTCTTTATTTGGAAATTTTAACAGCTTACGAATTTACTAATAGAATTTAAAACTTACAATGCTATTCCATCTTCCGTCTCCTTCAGTGTCTTGTTGAGGAGAAGCAACTGAACAAGGATTCATTCTTCCACAGCAATATTGCAAGAAAATATATCACATCAAATAACTATGGTATTATTGGACTAATAAATTACCACATCAACTAAACCACGAAGATGAAGATGAAAATAACTTGGCGGTTTCTAATAAAGCAGAGGTTGTGTGTGTTCGTTCATCGTTGCCCGTCACTGTCAAATGTCATTCTCCAATAACCTGTCAGGCTGCGTTCCGAATTACGCTGTAATCGATTTGAGCGTCCATTTACCCGTTCCGAATTATCGTGAGCACGATATCGATATCCCTTGAATTGTAATAGATGATGTCATGACATGCGCCATCTTGCGATTACACCGACATGCCCCAAATAAATAACGTCATGCTCTCCAGCCACCCCATCATCTATTTTGCTGTTTTTAAATTCTTATAACAATTGTACCCAATGTGTACCGAATTAGTACATACTTAAAAAAATAAGTACCGTAACAGATTAACAGGTACAGGCAACTGAATTATGACTTGCTGTAGAGCATCTCCCCAGCAACCCCCAAGTAAAATTTTAATAATTTTACCTAAACACTTACTTATTAGGTAAACAAGTGTTTAAAAATAATAAAGTAAGTAAAATAAAAAAGTAAAAATTGTACCCTTATTTTTACCAAAGGACGTGGTAGCTATGGCTACATACAATGTTTATTTTAAATTTTCATTATAAGCGCCTGAGAAAAATAAATAGCAAAGTGTATTGTGTGCGTTTCAATGGCGCGACCACAGCGTTTTTTTTTTGTTTGAAACTATGCCAAGATTTTGTAAAAATTCTTCACTAAATTGCTCAACACTGTTGCTCGGTGATACCAGTTCATCCATAATTGCAGATCAGCTGTTCAGAAGCGTAGATCACTCTCGGTCATTGATCTCAGACAGGCACATGATATTCTAGTAAAATCAGTCCAAAAACATAATTTCTCGAATGACATAGTAACATTATCAAAGGACGGCCACTGCAGTCAATCCTTGAGAAAGCTCAACCCTTTCATAGATTCCAACTATTTCCTCAGGGTGGGGGGTCGACTTTCCCAATCGGCCGACTTCTCCTTCCAAAGAAATCTAACTTCACAAGTATCTTAATCGATCACTTTCATAAACTTCATTTACACGTGGGTCCACGCACTCTTCAAAGATTAATCAATCAAAAATATTGGATCATTTCAGCGCGTAGTGCTATTCGATCACGTACAAGTAAATGTATGTCTTGCTTTAGGGTGTCTCCTACAAATCGACCACCTATAATGGGTGAACTGCCTAAGTTCCGCACTCAAGATATTCATGTCTTTCACACTGTTGGTGTCGACATAGGCGGACCTTTTCCTACCAAGGAGTCAACTCGTAGAAACGCTCACGTATCCAAATCCTATTTGTGCGTATTCGTGTGTTGTGCCACACGAGCGGTACATTTGGAAGTCTTATCTTCTCTGAGTGCAGAGTGTTTTCTCGCATGTTTCGACCGTTTTACGGCGAGAAGAGGTTTATGCTGTTCCATTGTGTCTGACAACGGCACCAATTTTGTCTCAGCTGGCAAACAGCTAAAAGAAGTTACTGACTTCCTTAATACTGATTCGGGAAATCTATCCAGAGGCTTCGTCTCTCGTGGAATTAAATGGAGACACAACCCTCCGACAGGAAGTAACTTTGGTGGACTTTACGAATCTGTGATTAAGTCTGCTAAACTACACTTAAAACGTGCCGTTGGTACTAGGGCTCTATCTTTTGAAGAACTAGGTACGGTTTTTTGCCAAGCTGAAGCTGTGCTCAACTCAAGGCCCCTCTGTGCTCTGTCGAGTGATCCTAGCGAGTTTGAGGTTCTAACTCCCTCTCACTTCCTCATAGGTAGGGAACTCCTATCGGTTCCAGAGCACGACTTAACGGATTTGTCCGGTTCTAGACTAAATCGTTGGCAGCTTGTCCAACAAATGTCACAACAATTCTGGAAACTTTGGAGACAAGACTACTTGCATACATTGCAACAACGGCAAAAGTGGTTGACCAACTGTCGAAATCTCAATATCGGTGATCTTGTACTTTTAAATTCTGATGCACCATCGCTTCAATGTCCAAATTGCATAGTGGACCGGACGGGGTCGTGCGTGTAATAAGTGTACGCACTAACCACGAGTTTACTCGCCCTGTTTCAAAGGTGAGTCCTCTCCCTTTGGATCAGGACTCAGAATAATTCGTTTTTGTATATTTTTTACCGTCATTATGTATATTCTTGTTTATGTATGACTTCTTATTATTCTTTATTCTACTATAAAAATACAGTCCACTTGCTTTACTATATTTATACATACAAATCAAATACTTTAAACGCACATACACACATCAACTCTTATAGTTAATTGCATAATTCAAGGTTCAACAAATTCAAACCTCACTTATCCTGGTATCGTAACTGGGAAATCTTTGCGGATTTCGGTGCGGGGAAATGTTGGGTTTATTTCTTACTGGCTTGTTTTGAAACGAACCATCTTTCCCGCCTCAACGCGCTCGACCAATCAGACGCGCGGAAATCTACCGCGCTCCGAACGAATGAGCGATAGCGCCACCTGGAGAGACATCTTGAGAAAAACGCGTGCGCGGCTCCGTAAAATATTAAGAAAACTCTGAATATTACTAATTATAAACTGTGAAAACTATCTAATCCTCTTGTGCTAAGTGCTGTGAACCTCTGTAAATGGATTCCGAGTCCCCGAACAGCGCTAAGCGGTGAAAAGACGTCGGTAAGTTTCTTCTATATCAAGCCAGCATTTTGTTCCTAGATCTAAATTTTAAGCTATCGAACCACACACCATTCTTTAAATTCTATAGAATGATCATCGCCTGCCTTAGTCATACATTCTTAACAATATGAAATTTATTAGTGTTATACACACATCAAGCTATACGTTTTTGTTGCAAACTAGCTCTTTTTACCAGCACGCAATAAAATTTGAACTACTGATTATTTTTTACTATAGCGTGCTCGCTCGCCGCCATAAGTCACTAGAGTTCACATCGCGACGGGTCCTAACAACGCGGGCGCAAGCCGTTTTGGTTCGTAAAATGCCTAAACTTCCGGAAAAAGGAGCCCTTAAAGATCTCCGTGGCCCTCGCAGTTCTACGCATTTCAATGAAACTTCCAAACCCTTATAACTTTTTAACTATAACTTGGACAAATTTATGGTTTACAATTTTTATAAAATCTTGGCATAGCTTCAAACAAAAAAAACGCTGTGGTCGCGCCATTGAAACGCACACAATACACTTTGCTATTTATTTTTCTCAGGCGCTTATAATCAAAATTTTAAATAAACATTGTATGTAGCCATAGCTACCACATCCTGTGGTAAAAATAAGGGTACAATTTTTATCAAACACTTTTTTACCTAATAAGTAAGTGTTTAGGTAAAATTATTAAAATTTTACTTGGGGTTTGCTGGGGAGATGCTCTACAGCAAATCATAATTCAGTTGCCTGTACCTGTTAATCTGATAAGGTACTTATTTTTTTAAGTATGTACTAATTCGGTACACATTGGGTACAATTGTTATATGAATTTATAAACAGCAAAATAGATGATGGGGTGGCTGGGGAGCATGACGTAATAAATATCACTGTGAGCGCTGTCAAAAATGACAGTTTTACTTTATTGAAAAAAAATTAAATGAGTTTTAAACTCAAGAACATTACATTTAATTATCGTTGCATCTATGTAATTTGTAATTCGTGGTATTTTTTAAGGGGTAAATCTTTGCCGGGAGCAAAATACGCAAATATAACTTCCGTCATCCTTTTTATCACTAGACGAATCGTCGTTAAAAATTAAACTAGCGTGGCGTGGGTTCGCTGAACGGATTCCTAAGTCTACTTTAAAATGTAACCTAAAATATTATATAATATTTATATTATACACACCAACACGGTCTAGGGATATTTTTAAAAAAGCGAATTACTATCAATGTGTTAATTATTTATATGACATGTAGGTATATATTTAAAAGATTCGTTATTTAATATTCTACCATTTTTTAATAATGGTTAAGGTAAGTATAGATTAAAATTTCAGGATTTTATGGAAAAAAAATGAAACATAGACGGAAACCGTATATGAATGAACTTTTAATTTGTGAGTAAAAACTGAAAAAAATAGAAAAATCATTTAATTTGTGTTTATAAACTTGAAGTTAGTAGTCTGAGAAAGCGCCCATGATGTTTATAACACATCGGCAACGATTCGGCATGCTCAGAACAAGGTTGTCAATGTCTTGCTGCGGAATATTGTCCCATGTCCTTCTGAGGTGCGCAAAAAGTTGATCTTCTGTAGCCAGATTTTCAGGAACTTCCTTCAGAGCTCTTCTTTGCAGCATATCCCACGCATGCTCAATGGGATTTAGATTTGGCGATTGAGCAGGCCAGTCTAAGGCCCTAACATTATGTGTATGTAACCAAGCTGCTACCGTTCTCGCCGTGTGTGCCCGGGCATTGTCGTGCATGAGCAGGAAATCTTGCCCCATTTGTGTTCTGTGGGGCAAGATTACGGGCCCCAGCACCTGTTGGACGTATCGTTCTGCCGTCATATTGCCCCGCACCCAAACGAGATCCGTCCGTCCTCCAAGACGAATTCCTGCCCAAACCATAATTGTTCCTCCTTGGTATGGGTGAACTTCCTGAGGGTTCTGGAGACGGCTCCATCGTCCAGGAACTCGCCAAACACGCGTCCTTCGTGAATCTGGATGGAAGCCGAACCTGGATTCATCCGTGAACAGCACATTGGACCATTGGTCACGGCCCCAGTCCACGTGGTTCCGAACCCATTCTAATCGTCGTCCACGATTGCCTCTCCGTAAAGGTGGGACCCGGAGTGGTCTACGAGAGCGTAGATTGCTTTCATGCAGTCGCCTTCTTACAGTTTGGTCACTCACAAGCACTTGGTGTTCCACTCGCAGCCTTTGGACCAATTGAGTCGCCGTTGCATTTGGTTGTGCTCGCGCAGTAATTTGCAAAAATCGGTCTTGTCTGGGGGTAGTGATGCGACTTGGCACCCGGTGCCTCTCCGCTACTTCACCTGTGGCACGATAGCGTGTCCACAATCTTGAAATTACATTTTGATGGGTCCCTATGGCCTCAGCAACATTACGCTGAACAGATCCAGCTTCCAGCATTCCCACAGCTCGTAACATCTCCGCCCTCGTCAAATGTCGGCGTTGCATGGCTACAATACCTCAATTTTAATTTTTTTATGAAAATTCCCTCTCCTATACATCAAGACATTTTTATGCCACCGAAACAAAAGAATTTTCAAAAATTTGAATTTGGAATTAGTCTGAGATAAATTACAAACAAATCTGTGTATAAAAGATTCCAATGCGGCCTGTACTTTTCGAGTTATTTAATTGAGTATGAAATATCCCTAGACCGTGTTGATGTGTGTATATTTAAAAATTATTTTATATTTTATTAAGGTGGATGCTCCAGGGTAGTCCGCGAATTTCAAATTTTCTTTCGTTCTTTGCAATTTGCAGGCCAGTGCTAGCTTGTATGATTATTATGTAACTCGATTGAATTGTTATTTCATGAAAAAGTCATTCAATCGAGTTACATGAACTTGGAGGGTTGTATTGATGATTGTGATGATTATAGGTCTGAAACTACGTCGTACAGCCGCGAATCATATTTAAATCAACATACAACCTAGCCCTGGCCTGCAAATTGCAAAAAACGTAAGAAAATTTGAATTTCGTGGGCTATCCTGGAGCATCAGCCTTAATCGTTCTTATTTAGATGTACTTATAAACTTTTGAATTAAAAAATGCTATTCAATCATATTTTTTTATTACACTTATAAAGCTCCATTAGATTTTTTTTCAATTTTTTTCTATTTTACTTATTACTCGTTAAGCGAGCTCCACATTCGCGCCGCGAACACCCGTGAAAGCCCCGAACCGTGAATGTGGATGGCTTTCGCGCCCGTTCACGGGTTTCGCACCTGTTCGCACCTTGTTCCCCGTTCAGTGTCGCTTCAAAGGGTTTGCGAAGCGCGAACCTCCCGTGAACGCCAGCGCATCCACACTCACGCGTGAATTCAGTAACGCGCACAGAGTACTTTTATATATATGGAATAGAGGTACAACTCAGCGACGAAAATGAGAAACGTCAAATGTCGCCCTCTGGACGCTGGTTTTGGAACTAATGCCAACATAATCATACGTATAGCTACATACATATGTAGCCTGCCTACTACTTGATAGCATAAATAATATTTTTAAGGTATACGGTATGTGAATTACTTATTCGCGTGCAGATATGAAGAAAAGCGAAAAAGTAATTCACATTATTAAACAATAAAACAATGATCTTCGATTTACTTATTTATTTCTTTCTTTTAAAACACTTCTTACCGAGTTTTTTAGCTTTAACTTTAAACGAATCCGTATCATCATCACACTCCCTCTTATTTATTAATATATTATTAATATCTTTACAGTAGTTGTAAATAAAAAATCTGCAGGATATTTTGATTAAAAAATCTATTAACTTTTCATTATGAATTGAGCATTTTATGAATGAAAAATCTACAGCTATAAAAATCATAGTTCTTATTAATTCCCTTAAATTTTTCTTATCTAAATTATCTTTTAATATTATATAATTAATATCCTGCAGATTTGAGATACAATTTAAGAGGGAGTCGCTGGGACTGCAAAGCCATTTTTTATTTGCGTATTCCCGATATCTTAAATATTCGTGCTCAGTGTTTGACATTAAATCTTTTTTACATTCAACACACCCCTTAAATACTTTTTTTTTGGCACTTTTGACAAAATATCCACTAACATATTGTAGGCCCCCAATTACGCGTGGGTCATTTTTTACTTCAAGGGGTGTGAATGTTATATCGGGAATATTACTAAGTTCGCAATTTGTTTGCTCTTTGCTGCCCCCGCTCGTGATGAGTACTTCATGTAAAGTTTCACAATTGTCAATTTCACAGTTAGCTCCAGGAGCATGGACACTAGAGAGGCTGTTGACTAATAATGTGGTGAATGCTGCTTCGAATCGTTCTGGTGTAGGGTTTACGTTGCGGCATCCGTGGCTCCTTATGGACCCAAAAAAGTTTTCTATTGGGTCTTGATTCAGATGCCGCAACCAAACTGATGTTACACCATATTTTGTTTGTATTTTTTTTAATAACAATTCAATTCCTTCTAGTGTCCATAACCAATTGTTCAATGTGGGAACATATTCATCATTTGATGTTTTAGAATTAACAAATTTCATGTCTTTCATCATAACTTTACACTCCTTCCATATTTTATGATGGATAGAAGTAGGCGTTGCAGGTCCTAGGAGAGGTTTGCCGTGTTTCTTGCTTTTCCCAAAGCTTCCGTTTAGGGAATCAAAAAGCTTGTCAAAGAACAATAGGATGTCTGCAGTATCTTTGGCTTCTGCAGGAAGTATGCCCTTATCTGTGAAAAAATATAGTTTGTTAAATATTTTTTTATGTCTGATCTGCATAAATGCTAAACTGTAGTACTTATTTAATAATTATTTGTATATCATTGTAATCATCAGAAAAGAACTAGTGAAGACAATATTGAATTGTGTGGACTGATAAAATTTACCTGCTAGATAGCCCATATTCGAAGCCACAGTTTGGCTGAAAACTTGTGTTGCATTTTTTACTTTCATCCGGGGAATTTTGCTTGGGTCACAGTGGGCATCTGTTAATTTGGGCACCAATCGGATTCCTTTGTACCCTGGGTTTTCCCTGTGTAAGGCCATGACATGAGCCCATTTTGCCAATTTTACTTCCCCGTTTCTTTGATATTTCAAATGTTTTGTTATTAAATTATTTCGTATGCATTTTATTAAATGGGGAGGGTCATACAATGGTATGATTTCTTGTTCATTTATAATACAAATGTTGTCTCTGGGCTCTTCTCCCTTTCTCAATAGGTTACCCCTTGTCTCTTGCAAAAGATGTTTAATGCAGTTTACATTATTTGTGCCTTGGTCGCACACAGTTGCTACTACAATGAGACCTGCATTTTGTAACTCTGTAATTACAGCTTTTAACTGCTTCGCTAGTTCAGGCCCCTTTGTTGCAGCTTGTGAAAAAGTGTATGCAACAGGTTGCTTATAGTTTTTTAGTAACCCTCTTACCATAAACACCTGCGCATGATCTGCATAATCAGGTTGTGTCTCTAGGCCATTTGTGACAAACCCACAAACTTTGTCCTTACGTTCGTTGTATGTCACATTGGGTTTGAGTGACATTTCGTCAAACAGGACAATACATATTTTATGTTCTAACTTCATTTTTTCAGTAGCTTTCTTTATTTGCTGAATCATATTTTTGTTGATTCCTGGATTTATATCTGCCATATTAAGCAACTTCAGGAGAGTTTGACGAGATGGCAAGATAAATATTTTCCTAAGAAATCTGTACCCTTTTGGGCTCTGTTTGAGGAAGGACAAAGCAATAATTTTTTCCTTTAGAGTGAAACGGCGGCCTTTATTACCTTTCTTATGCTCTCTGAACTGTAATAATGTCAAAACTTTTGATGTGCTAGGTAATTCGTCAAGTGTTTTCAAAAACTGAGGATTCGTCGTTAGATTTTGCAGTGCCTTGATCTTTTTTGCCTGATTTTTGACCTTGTTGCGGCACTTACTTAGTTTTACTCCAACTAGCATAAGTTTTCTGTACAAAGCATGCTCAGATTTAGTTAGAGCAACTCGTTTCACCCGCCTTCTAATAGCGATAGTTCGTTGTTGCTTCTTGTGATGCTCTGTAATGAAAGAAAACATAATAATACATTTATTATTACAGAAAATTATTTACTTATTAACTATGTTGTTTTGATGACAGCCAGGACCGACAGCTTAACGTGATTTCCGAGGCACGGAGGAAACCCGGTATGTAATGGGTTGTCAACCATCCACAGACCAACCTAGGCAAGCACAGCTTAACCTAAAGATCAACCCGAGCGGCTGTTATTATTTAGCCACGGGATCCTCAAAGGAATGTTTCCTATACCTAAGTAAAATAATCTATCTTTAGGATTTAAAGTGGTAAATACTAAATTGAATACATAATGTATCTAATTTCCTAAATAAAAAGATAAGTAAGGAAAACTTATATGATGATAATTTATTATCTTTACTTACCAAGATTTTGGTTAATTTGTACATCTTCCACAGCAGCTGTAGCATGCATAGGCACATTATCTCTGGAAACTGTGGCACATCTGTGTGAAGTAATAGGATCTGGAATGAAAATTAATGTATTCATTATTATAGTTATAAACCATGAAAGCATAAAATAGTGTTTAATGCAATTTAAGTCTTATTTAATGTAAAAAATATATACATTTCCACTACATAGTAAACCTTTATCATTAATTAGCTTCTGCCTATTTTAGGTGGTTGGTATCACAATGAAAAGTGGGTAAAATTATAATGTCTTAATATAATCAAGGAAAATTTAAAAAAAAAATACAGGCTGCTAAATGTTATGAATATATCTACTCTTACCAAGATTTTCCTTTATCTGTATATCTTCCACAGCTCTTTGAGTGTGTAGCTGCATATCCACAGAGTCCAAATGTGAAGTAACAGGTTCTGGAATGACAAATTAATCAAATATTACAGCAAGAGGCGATAACCCTTGAAGAACTAGACACAATAGATTGTCCATTGTGTCTCATTAGCACTGCTTGACAGCTTACGTGTGAACTGTCATCATATAATGTGAAGCTACATTGGTATATCAGTTGCAGAAGCAACCACTGGGTTGTGGTATTAGGTTTGATTCCCAACTTGGGGCAATTTGTTATGTAGTATTTCACCAAACATTATAGTAGGTATACTAGTTAAGACCCCTGTGTCCAGCAGAGGAGGCATAATTAGGAGCTCTTGATGGGAGATTTAAGGTCTTGATAAAAAAATATTTATTTACCTTTTGATGAAGATACTTCTGACATCTGAAGAGGTCTCAACACTCCACTAACTGAGTTGAATTTCAATAAAGATAATCCTGTAATAAAAATAAAAATCCATTATAAAAAGGAGTAAGTGAACTTTGGTTCAATTAGACCACATTTAAAACTAATTGAATTTTCTAAGAATGGGGTAGCCAATGTCTAAGCAAAAATTAATGTTGTTCTGTTGCTGTGCGAAAGTAGGACAAACCAATAAATATACTTTCGCATTTATAATAATAAAGATATAATATCAGCGTTTGAAAGGCAGACACCATTTTCTTCCCAAAAGAAGTAATTTACCAATCCATTAAACAACCCATAGAACAAGGTATTTTAGTTTCCGAAGTTAGCAATAGTCCTATACCCTCCGGGAACAAACCATGACTGTATTTCTATAGTACAACCATGGGGAGGTAATGGTTTGTGTCCCATCCCATCTTAGATTAAAGTTCCCTAAAAATCCTTTAATTGTCCAACAATTAAAGGATTTTTAGGGAACTGTGGGACCTGTGTGTCTCCACATAAGCACCGGGGTTCCTTTCCACGGATGAAACCCATTTTAAAGAGAGCATAAGTCTTTTAGTATCCATGATTGTGATAAGGAATAACGGCTGTTTTAAGTAATAATGTACGTACTATCCAAAATCTGTATTCTTTGTGTTTATAAGAATTTATTACATCTAACCTGGCATGTTTCTTGTTGGTACAGCTTCTTTGCTGAGTCGATTATTCCGGCAGCAATATTTTTCTTCGAAGTGTACTCGACATACACGGCGGTATTTGAAAATATGTTGATTTTCAAGTTGCAATATGTCACCACCAACGGAATAGACCCACGAGTTGAATAACTCCTTATCCTTATCTGGGTTTGGGAATTTATGCAAATTCGCATTGGTATCTGAAATAATCGAGTCAATCAGTGGAATTGAAAGTTTTAAAATGCAATTTTTGGGGACCATTTGCGTCAACTGCGGCTGGCAATGATCATTGCTAAGCGCCGTTTGACGCGAACAGCGCTTGGCAATAATCATTGCGTTTGAGTGGGAATCTGAACTGCTTAGATCAGCCAGCAAAATACAAAGTTTTGGCCCAGCGGCATTAGATGAAACCCTTACCTAAGCTGTTAAAGCATCCGGGGACGCAACACTGTCTGTTAGACATGATAATATGAAGATAATGTCACAAACACAAAAGTTGCGGCACCAAACGGGTCGTCAGAGTCCTGTCTCAAAACTTGATTTTAACAATCAACACAAGCACAAAATCAACACGGCCGGAGGAACCAGAGGCTCGACTCAACGGACTTAGGTGGGAAAAGCACTTTTGGATGGTTAAAATCTAGAAAAACAGGTAAAAACAAGCAAGACGCGGAAAATGCGCAAACGCAAACCGGCGGCCAAGTTTGTTTTGTTTGACATTTGTTGTAGTGTTGCATACAAAAATAAATTCAGCTACTAAGTTTTGAAATTGTTTTTAAGTACTTTTTATTTTATTGAGCTTTCTAAATAATATTTTGTTGTGTTCTCGTTATATCGTTTTTATTACATAAGTTTATCGAGGTTACACTACTCATGGAAATTGAGCGAAGGCTGGTCACACCGAAGAGTCCAATGCATGACTGTTTGCACGCCATCTTGCGTACCTTGTTGAACTTCGTAGTCACAAATCTTGTAATACTGCCATCTCTTAGGGAGTTTTATAAAAACAGCACAATATAATGTAACCAAATTAAAATGTCAATTTCATGTATAAGCCGGCAATACTTTTGGTGTCCAATCATAATTTACATACTTATAAGAGAACGATTACCCGTTTCCTACTACTAAGATTGTCAACCCTGGTAACGCGCGAGACTCGGTGCCGTGAGGTCGAGCTCATTTGTATTTGTTTACGTTTGCGTCAAAATGAGCGTCAGCTGGACGAATGAGCTGGAACTCGTATTGATCGATTGCTACTATGCCGAACCCATTTTATGGGATCATAAACACAAAGAACATAAATAAAAAACTTGTGAACTTATGAACACAGAAATGAATGAATTAAAAAAAAAACTTATGTGGGACTATAAACTCCATTTTATATTATAAATTATAATCTATTGATTATAATTACCATTTTTTTTATCTTATAAATACACGGAATTTTACTCTTATGAGAAAAAATCTAAAAATATATTATTGAGATAGCTTAGGCAAAAAGCAGTCGGAAAACGTTAGTTTTAGTTTATAAAATAGCAAACTAAATTTTAAAATTCAATTCAAAGGTTTCAGCTTTTTTAATCTGTTTCATAACACCAATAAAGTAGTCGCCATGGTCATACGGCTATGTAAAGATAAAAGTGTCAACTTCAAATATCATTGTATTTGTTTACACAGCCAACTGACGTCATGACCACAGAGCAATATGGCGTCCACTGCATCCAGCGTTTTCATCAAATTACGCGCGAAATTTGTAAATGCATTTATGGCACTTATCGATTGAATAAAAATTTTGTGAATTTCTTCATAAAAAGTGGTTCATTTGCACTAAAGAAACCCTATTGTGGTAAGCTAAAGCGCTTAGCGGCACAGCGATAGCAGTACCTAATTCGGCGTCCATTCTCGACGAGCGCGCGAACTAAACGGTGAAAGTGTGAACGATTGTGAATGTGGAGGGACATGTTATTCGCAACGACTTCGCGGCAAAATTACGGCGCAAATTTGACAGTTGTTCGCGGCGCGAATGTGGAGCCCGCTTTAGAAATATTCGATACTAGGGCGCGAATCGAGCAAATAAAACAACAAAGAGCTCAATGTCAAAGTCAATCTGACAGCAGAATAAAATTTAGCGAGATAAAAAGGTCGCTAAAATTTATCATAGTCACTACTAGTCACGCGAAAACTTATACCAGCGCACGACCGTGAACGGGGCAGATTAAATTTTTTTTAGTCAGTTTAAATTTTAAGCTGATTTTAAAACCAGGCAAAGATCCTAATGATCATTGTTCATACAGACCTATTGCCTTATCGTCCATACTCATAAAACTTTTAGAACACTTGGTCAAAAACCGGTTAGTGTGGTTGGTGGAAAACAGAAAGCTGCTCCCTATGACCCAATTCGGCTTTAGGAAAGGTCTGGGCACTGCTGATAGTGTGGGTATCCTCATATCAGAGGTCCGGCTGGCCCTCAGCAGGAATGAATCTGTGGTTGCGGTTTTTCTGGATATATCAGCTGCCTATGATTCTGTTCTCCTCCCTAATCTCAGGCAAAAACTGCACGAGCTGAGAGTCCCGGCTAGGATTTGTCGCATCATTGGTAGCATCTTTACCAATCGCACCATTCAATTGAGAATACCTGGGAGTGACTCTGAACAAAGATCGGTCTGGAGAGGACTACCTCAAGGATCAGTTCTTAGTCCCCCATTATATAACATTTATATAGCTAACTTGCCCTCTTCCCTTAATTTCGATTGTAAAATCCTTCAGTATGCTGACGACATTGCACTAATGGTATGTGGCAGTTCCATTCAGGATGCCGCCCTTTCGATGAATGTCTCTCTAGCTTCATTAAACCAATGGCTACTTGACAATGGTTTGTATTTAAGTGCTCCAAAGAGTAAAGCTGTCATTTTTACACGCAGGCGTTCGCTACCCCCAATTGATATAAACATTAATGGACAAACCATTCCAGTCGAAGATAAGGCTAGGTTTCTGGGAGTAACTTTGGACACAAGATTGTCTGGGGTCGATCACATAAACAACACGGTCAAAAAATGTGAACGTTCTGTATCGGTTCTTAAGTCTTTGGCCGGGGTATGGTGGGGTGCTCACCCCTACACCCTCAAACTGGTCTATAATGCGTTGACCAGAAGCGCTTTGGATTACTGCAGTTACCTTCTTGAGCCCTGCAACAAAGGAGCGCTTAAAAAATTAGACAACATCCAGTCCAAATGCCTAAGAATTGTCATTGGGGCCATGAAATCCTCTCCCATAAATGCGCTTCAAGTGGAATGTGCAGACCCACCCCTACACCTGAGGAGACGGTGCCGATTCTCTTGTCACAAATATCTCTAAACTAGACTAAAAATCACTAAAATTTAGTTTGTTCCTGTCAAACGACGTTTCCCATTCTGATTTTGATTAAAGTGACATGACTTAAACAGATTATAGTTTGACAGCACTAAGTTATTCAATTTGGTGAAAATGGCAATTTTGCTATTCTGAAATTGACGTTTTTCACCTAAAATTTAGATAGTCAAACTAAATCAGACTATTTTTAATCGCGATTAAAAAGGTGTGGAATAAAATTAGTTGTCATGAACTAAAATATACAAAGCACATTTCTCTCGTATTTCATAAAAGTTTGGATGATTTTGAGTTCAATAAGGAAGCACATGTGATTGCAGCTGTTGTCGATTCGGCAGAAAGGTAAATTTAGTGTTATTTTATTATAATAGGATACAAACAAAATGCATTCATGAAAACTTACCAAAGGATTTTTGTACTGAACATGTATTGCATTTGCTACATTATTAGTTGGAAAAGAAGTGGATAAATTCACTTCTCATACTTAAAGCCACTTCCAGGTTCTGTGTCTAATAAGAAATAACTATTTTTTAGAAACTTTCAAGAAAGAATAAAAATATGTGAGGTTATAAATTGTTTTTTTGGGTTCTTTGGCTAATTATCTTGTTTTAATTTATAGATTAGAAGAGTATGATCGAAACCAGAACTTTGGTGCCGACTGCAACGGTCAAGACATCGTATACCTGTGTCCACTCTGTGATACATTCAGTGATATTAATGCGGATTCTCCACTTCCCATCACCAGACAGGCAATCCAAGAATATTTTCATAGGTACCTACATGAATACATTTGTTGGTCAAATTTTTAGAAAGCTCTCCATATTAACAGTGATTATAAATAAAATACTGTTTCATCTGATCACAGTATACTCTAGAAAGCTTCTGAATATATATTTTCGTTATTTGTTTTCAGCTGTAACACTCAGCATAAAGGACAGCATTTATATGAATATCGCCATCTTTTGACCGCCTGCTTTACCTCTGATGGCATTTACACTTATTTACGAGACCAGTGTAAAGCAAACAAGGACAGCTATATTGCTCCCGCAAACAATACTGTAATTTAGTCATTTACACTTTTAAGGAAAGAACATGAAGGCGAGATGATGCATATTTTAATGAAACGTTAACTCATTTAATTAACTTTTATGTACATTGTACATCATTTAGAACCTGTAATTCTAAATAAATACCTACATATGTGTATAAGGACTATTTGAAAATAGTAAAAAGGCAGAATTATAAGTATTCTTTTATTTAATATCCTTCATAATACACTCTCCAAAATTAGATATACCATTACACTTACGAGTTGAGTAAACTAACTGAATTTTTTTATAGGATTCGAAACCTGTCTAAAACTTTATGGATTTATCATCCTCTTTGTATCTATTAATAGACCCGTAGACATACTCGTGGTCAATTTGAATACTTTTAGATAAAAACTTAGGTGCACTGTACACATGCTTGTTCACTGTTGTTTAATGTGTTTACTTCTTCTTCGAGACCTATTTCTAATGCTTAATGTTTGCTGTTGTATACATGGAAGTAACACTACTGGTTGAAGGTTGCGGTTCTGCTTCAAAACTTTCCTGAAATAGTTTTTTCTGCCCTTTTTCTCATAACGATGCTGTCGTTCGAGGGCGGCTGGATTTTCTGGTTTAGCTTCAGTGAAACAGAATACCCATGGTACAGCTGTCTTTTTATGGAACTTGGCTTCTGAAATAAAAACGAAACCACGTAAGTTAACTTTTTTGTTACTTACCAAGAATGACACAAATTAGTAAGTAATGCATAAAAGTATGTGATGTTACTGTGTTATCTCACCTGTATACTATGAAATGCACTCCACAATCGTGCGGTAAACACTCCTTGACTTTTTTAATGCGTAAGGCAGACTCCCATTGTTTTTTGAGTTTGCTTTCCTTAGGAAACTAATGAACTCCCCTATTTTTACAATTTAACGCGCTACATAAGGCATTATTACAATAATTGCGGATATTAATAACGATAAACAAAAACGATTGAAGAAATCCATAAGATTTGACAGCTCTTATTTCAAAGCAGGGTATGGTCGTAGAAAGTGCCCATGGCAGAGGAGTTTAGTTTATTATTATTTTTTTAAACCTATCGGTTGATTGATTCATTATTTATAAATTTGGGTTGATTTTTTGTTTGTTTGAGGTTTCAAGCAAACAAAAATTCAATCCAAAGGACATGGCCGAAAATAGTTTTTTTATTAATCAAATATTATTTTACTATAATATTATTAAATAATAGAACTGTTCGTTCTTATTATAAAATACATATTTAACAGATCTCCAATTTTGAGAAAAATCGTTTTTTATTTAAGTGTAACTTATTACTAGTTAAAACGAACAAACCTTTTCCAAACATCAAGGATAATAAAGCGAACACACCGGAAAAAAAGTAAACAAATACTTGACAATGTCATGTCACTGTCAGATATTGACTGAAAGTGTCAGTTATTAGTGTCATTACTCAGGCTTTTTTTTGCAATTCAGATCATTTTCGTTCACTTTCATTCAGCTGTTGTCCATGGTCTAGTGCAGTCTTAGTTTATGGTTTACTCAATTTGGTGACTGTCAAACTCGAATTTAAATGTGTCAAAACTTTATCTAAGTTTAGAGAATCTTGTTTTCAGAATAACTTATCAAAACCAACTAACTAAAAATAAGAATTTTTAGTTTTAGTTTAGGTTAGTTCGGTGTACAAGAGAATCGGCACCAGTATTTAGCAGATCGCTTCCTAACTAAAGTTTTTTCCCTCTCATCTCATCCCTTGCTCCCAATTTTAGAACAAATTGACCTCTCCTTCAATGATTCTTCCTATTGGAACCATAAAGTAGTTCCTTTATTGATAAATAGGTACAGAGAGCTTAAACAACTCTCTGCGCCTATTTGTCGATATTCTACTCTTCCGGTTTTTTCCGCCGCGTACGAGGCGATTTATTATGAACCAAAAGTCGTTTTGGGCCTTGGAATATCAAGGAATCCTCAAGATGCTAGAGATGACTTTGAGTCAGCTGTCAAGCGTTATTGGGAAGGTTGGAACTTATTCTTCACAGACGCTTCAAAATTTTCGGAAAGTGAATGTACTGGTGTGGCAGTCTATTTTCAAAATTCCAAGATAGTCTTACTTTTTCAATGCCCACCAGAAGCATCAGTCTTTACAGGGGAGTGTACTGGTATTTTGGAAGCCCTATGCTATATTAAGTCCCATCAAATAACAAGGTCAGTAATTTTTTCAGATTCCCATAGTAGTATTCAGGCCCTAAAACAAAACCAATTTCACAGTAACATTAATAGTCATATTATTATGGATATAAAGAGCTTGTTGTTTGATCTCTCCCAAAACGGCTTGGACGTCGAGATAGCCTGGATCCCCGGTCACTCGGGTATTGTTGGCAATGAATGCGCTGATTCGTTAGCAAAGTATGCCACATCGAATCCGGCTGATCGAAAGCACTACGTTGCGCACAACTACGATTTGCGAAACGGTGCCAAACCCAAGCTATTTAATTCATGGACGGAAACATGGAAGACGACTTCTAGGACCAAGGGCCATTACTATGCTGCTATACAGCCTGAAATCCAGCGTCGGCCTTGGTTTTTTAAATGCCCTAAATTGTCGAAGAGAACTGTTTCGTCCCTCTCTAAACTAAGACTCGGACATTGTTGTAGCCCTGTGTTCCTGCACAAAATCCATGCCCGGGATAGTTCCCTGTGCGAGTGTGGTCTTGCGGAGGGTACATTAGATCATATTTTCTTCTCCTGCTCCCTAAATAGTAAATCAGTTGACCTGTACCAAAAAATTTCCAAATTCAATATACCTCTCCCAACCAACTTTCATACCCTTCTTTCCCACTTCTCCCTTAAATTAATCAACATTTAGGCAACATTCCTAAATGAGAATGAAATAAAATTTTAGTTGGTGCGCAACGTTCATGTAATTAGTCTGTATATAGTTTATACTAGTTTGTGTAGAATTATGTTTATATTCTTGTAAGTTAAATTATTTGTTATACTAACCTGTGTTCGTCCTTACAGCTAGACTAACACCTACCACGAAGTACGAAGTTCGACGGCCTGCCTCTCTGTGCTGCCGTCACGACGTGACACTGGCAGAATAGTCGGAACCGGCTGTTGCCATAAAAAAAAATAATAATAATTAAGCTGGATTGACTAAACGTACCCCTGCATACTATAGATAGTGCATAGAATGACTGTGTGTGTGTCATGTGTGAGTCAGTGACACCGTTAGGCAATATATTTATGTATTCTGTGCACTGACGTATAAAGTTCTGTGTCAGTGACAGGCTGACAGTGGCACACGGCAAATTATTATGGCAAACAAAAAAGTAAACTTGTTCTAAGTTGGCACCGGTTACGAGTACGCATAAACTTTTAGTTTAATTCATCAGCTAAACAATGGACAATGAAAATGAAGAATTAGTTATATTAGAGGGTAAACATCGGAAAGAAAAAAAAGAATTACAGGCCCAAATTCAAGCGTTGAAAAAAGCCGCAAAAAATGATAAAACTAAGAAGAAAGAGCTAACAGCGGAAATAGCCAGGTTAGAGGCAGAAATGGACGCTCGACATCAACAAGAAATTGTTTCTGTTTCTGCAAATAAAAATGTAAATGAGGTTATCAGTAGTGTACAAATTGAGTTAGCAAAAGTGAAAATGTCCAAAGCTCAAAAACGCCGAGAAAAGAAGATCCAACAAGAAAAAGAAAGAGATGAATTAATAAAACAACAAGAACAGGAAAATCTCCATGGACCTAGAAACACTGAACTGCAGGCAATAAATGCTAAGTTAAAAGAAAGGGGTCTTAAGATTTTATTAATTCCTTCTGATGGTGACTGTTTGTACAAAGCCATTGCTCATCAAATTACGTTAACGAAGGAGAATGAATTATCCGTAGATATTCTAAGGCAAAAGGTAGCAAATTACATAAGAAAAAATAAAGATGATTTTATTCCTTTCATGACTAACCCGGACACATGTGAGATGCTGACTAGTGAAGAGTTTGAGGAATATTGTTGTAAAATAGAGAATACTAAAGTGTGGGGTGGTCAGTTAGAGATTAGAGCTTTGTCAAATTCTTTGAAATGTCCAATAACTGTCATACAAGCGACAGGACTGGGTTCTATTGATCAAGGAGCTGAATACGAGGGTCCACCGCTAGTCATCACATACCATAGACACATGTATGGACTGGGTGAACATTACAATTCTACTGTTAATAGTCAAATTGAAGACTAGTCTGAACAATAAGTCTATTTTAAAAGTAGGAATGCAATGGAATTTAACGTTGAAGCTATTAATTATACAATATCTGTAAATAACTCTCACCAGCCTACATTACTACTGCTATTGTAATACAATGCATTTATAAAATGTACATAGCTTGCATACTTACATAGCCTGGTGACTTATTTTAATAAAAAATATATTGTTTACTAATACTTAGTTTTATTAGAAATCATTAGCATGTAGTAATAATTTATTTATGAAAAGGAAAATCAGTGTTAGTACTATCAATGTATAAACATTACACTTCACACATTTGGACACATAAATGCTATCAATATTTAAGCACCATTTTGAACAGGAGCTTCTGCTGCTGCATTTTCACCTTCAGCATTATGCTTATTGGGGTCATCAGGTTTCATGGCGGGGAACAACAGCACTTCCTGAAAACCAAGAAATATTAATGCAAAACACTTAACTGAAACCAGTTAATTAGACAACTGTTTTAATAACATCTGCAAACATTTGAATTTGGCATTGATTAAGACAGTACTTGAGGCAGTAAACTGTAGTGTGGCCATACCATTCAGTTGTGTAATAAAAGTAAATAAATTGGCAAGCACATTTTCTACGTATCAGTTCACATAAATTTACCTTGATGTTATTTGAATTGGTGAGGAACATCGTAAGACGGTCGATACCCAAGCCCCAGCCGGCAGTAGGTGGCAAACCATACTCAAGAGCAGTACAGAAAGCCTCATCGGTTGGAGGTGTCTCATCATCACCAGCAGCTCTGTCTTTGGCTTGCTGCTCAAACCTCTCCCTTTGTGTTGCTGGGTCATTCAATTCAGTGTAGGCATTGCAGATTTCCTTCTTCATTACAAATAGTTCAAATCTAAAATAAAAACGTATCTTAGTATGAAAGTAATAATTAAATAAAACAGAGCAGGATAATTAATTATTATATGACTGGTAAGCTAAGTAAGAGTTTTTGCAGCAAATGAAAAAATCTCCTTATTACCTCTCTGTCAAACCAGGGATATCCCTATGATACTTGGAGAGAGGACTCATAATTTGGGGATGGTCCAATATAAATGTGGGGTTAATACATTTCTCTTCGAGGAACTCTCCTACTAATTTATCTAGTAGTCTGGCTGTGGTCCTTGGTGGTGGGCATTCAACCTAGAAAAGAATTATTGGTATTTTTAGCACTATAAGTATATTGTGAGACATCAGCATAACTGAAGGCCATATTTCGAAAATATTTTTGCCATCTGGTTTGGATCTTTTATTTATTTATTTATTTATAAGGCTTCTCAACAATGAGTACACTGTTACATTATAATTTGTACAATTCAAACTAAAGTCTAAGCGCCTCATCACTTACAGAAAAGCACAGCATGCACTACTTTATGCGCAGAAAAATATACAATTAAATCATTAATTTTATTGACACAAGAATATTTTGGAAAAATATGCAGATTACACTTAATTACTTAAATTAAAATAAATAACATAGATTAAATTAAATCTTTAGTCATTCTTACTTCATGTTTCTCACACAACTGACTCAGCAGCTGGTTGGCTTCTTGAGAATCTAATTGGTCAGCTGGTGGTAGTTTCACATTCAATGCTTTCTCTAAGCTTGCAATCATAGGCACTCTGGCAAATGGAGGAGTGAAGTCTATCTCGACCTCTTCACCCTCAGGGCCATCTGGTTGATATTTAACCTGTAAACACAAAATGTCTTTAAATAATAGTAATAGAACTTCATTCATGTTTCAATGTAGGTTAAATCATTAGATTACTGTAAACAAATTCATATATAGTTTAATTTATTATTGGACATTTACTAAGTATCTTTAATTATTTAACACTATGATGTCAATTCTGTTGTGCACCGTGTTTTTAATTGACATGTTTTTATGTGCACCCTTCATTTGTATAGAAATATTTGTTCCAACTAAATTTGACAACTCTAAATTACTTTAGTCTCTTTCTCGTTTTATTATGAATGAATGAATTTATTTAACTTCAAAAATCTTACAACCAAGTACAATGCTCCACAAAACTGCTTACGCAGTTTAACTGTGAGATCGATGAGTCTCTTTACAATAATCTTAAATAATAATAAGGCACATCTATAACTTATACAAAATAAATATTCTTAATACCTACAAAGTTACATATTGTCTAATAAATATGTTTTTAATTTGCGTGCGAATTTAACTTTATTATCTTCTTGTCTGATGTCAGCAGGCAGAGTGTTCAATAAATAGGGTACGCGTTTTTTTAAAGTTCTGTCACCATAGTAATTACTAACTCTGGGTACATCGTATTTACCTGCTGTCATCGACCTGGTTGTATACTTATTAGAGACTAGTGAGTTACTATCCCGACTGCCATGGTTGTTAACTAATAATAAGTATTTATGTTTAAGGCTAACTGGTAAAATTTTACATATTTTGAATAAACTACTATAGTCTCCTTTGCAACTGTTTTTAGTTTTCTTGTTTACTAATAATTTTAAAAATCTAATTTGAATCGATTCTAGTTTTTGTAAATTACTTTTAAAGGTCAAGCCATAACAATCAAGAGAGTAACTCAGTATTGAGTCAACTAAGGACATATATAAACATTTTAAGGTGCTGGAGGGGACTTTAAAGCTTAAGTGATAGAATTTACTTAGCAATATTCTAAGCTTACCACAAATGTAATCAATATGCGAAGACCATGAAAAATTTTCATCAACTTTCATTCCAAGATAGGTGACACTTTCTACTTGTTCTATTGGTTTACAATTACAGTTTGAATTACCATTATGCATACAATCATAGCTATGGGTAATAATGGAAGGGCATGTTTTAGCCGTATGTATATAAGGGGAATGTATCATCAACAGCCTAGTTTTATCACCATTAAGAACGATACCGTTGTCGTGAGACCACTTAACCACTGCATCTACGTCCTGTTGTACGAGCCGACAGGTGTCTGTGAGGTCGGTGCCGGCGCGCAGCGCACACAGGTCGTCCGCGAACATGTGCGCCGAGCAGTGGCGCAATACGCCGCACAAGCTGTTCACGTGCAATAAGTAGCACACAGGCCCGCACCCGGAGCCCTGCGGCACCCCGCACCCCACCTTCCTCTCGTCGCTGTACTCATCACCTACCTTTACTCGGTAGGAGCGTGATGTGAGATAGTCGCGGAACCATTTGTTCAGCGGCTCTCCCACTCCACACTCCTCCATGGCGTTCAGTAAGGTCTCAGTTTCAAGGGTATCGAAGGCTTTTTTATAGTCAAAAAATACCGCGACTACAAACTTTTTCTCACTTAAATAAGTATTAATTTCGTCATTAAATCGTGTAAGAAGAGTATTTGTACTTTTACCTTTTTGGAAACCATGTTGACATTCATTTATTACATTATTTTTCTGCAGATAATTATTCAAACGGTTAATGATACATTTCTCAACAATCTTGTCTACACTGGATAAAATTGATATAGGCCTATAATTACTATAATCTTTATGTTCGCCCTTTTTATATATTGGTCGCACTATGGCTTCTTTTAACATACTAGGAAACAATTAAAATGGAAATGATGATCAATGGATTAGAGAGAAAAAGATAGCCTAAATTAAGTTTAGTTTGTGCACAACAGAATTGACACCTATATCTAGGAGTTATCACAGTAGTAAGAGTATGTCTGATAACCTATTGTTTGACTTTTGCAATTGAAACAAAGAGGTTACAATGAGGAGTTGATATGCATTTAGATAACAAAATGCATAAGACAATGAGACATATTGATACAGTATTGTGAAATTATTTTGAATCAACTTACTTTATATGTGCCATGAATACTTTTTACCATGCCTGACAGCATAGCTTCTGTTATGTTGATAAGATCATTGTAATCTGCATAAGCCATGTAAAACTCACAAGTTGTGAACTCTGGGTTGTGAGTCAGATCAATGCCTTCATTTCGGAACTGTCTGCCAATTTCATAAACACGGTCCAAACCTCCCACTACTAACATCTTGTGGTACAGTTCTGGAGCTATCCTCATGAACAAGTCCATGTTGAGATCATTGTGATGTGTGATGAAGGGCTTAGCTGTCGCCCCACCAGGGATCATGTTCATCATTGGAGTTTCAATTTCAAGGAAACCAATATTGTCCAAAAATTTCCTTACATAAGCAATGATTCTTGCTCTAGTGTAAAAAGTTTGTCTTACCTGTGGAAGAGAAATATATCAAACACACTGAAGCAGATAGTGTCTTACAGTGTTAAGATCAGAAAAAAAACTTACCCTATCATTTAAAATAAGATCTAAATATCTCTTCCTAAACCTGGTTTCTTTATCCTTAAGCCCAAAGTGTAAGTGAGGCAACATGTGCAGGCAAGGAGACAGCAGCTTAATACTTTTGGGTACAATGGACAGTTCTCCCTTCTTTGTCTTGCCAGGATGTCCAACACAGCCAATAATGTCACCTCTCCTCAGCTTGTCAGTATCAACTTCAAATTTTATTTCTGATTCATACATTTTTGCATTAGCCATAACCTGGAGTATTAGAATTTATGTTATTTGTGTTGATAAAATATCATAAAAAGTTGAGAAGAAATTTCTCATTTTTCCTTAAAGAAATTTCTAATATTGTTTTACCTGTATTTTAACACCTTCACCTCTCAAATCATAAAAAATGAGTTTAGCACCCGACTCCCTAATTGAATGAACTCTTCCAGCCACTGACAGTGTAACACTGTCTAGAACTTCACCACTATTTACATGGTTGTACTTTTCAATGAATTCTTCTAAAGATATTGAAACATGGAACTTGTGGGGATATGGATGGTCATCTTTGGAACCTTCCTTGAGAGCTGCAACCGCAGCAGTTCGAAGCTTATAATACTCATTGGGACTGATCTCTTCTTCAGCTTTGGATGATGCTTTCTTATCCGCCACGGGAGTTGGAAGCTGAGCAACCTTCTCCGCCTTCTCTTTTAGTTTTTGCTCGGCTTTCAATCGCCGTTTCAATTCACTAGAATTAAAAAATATAATAATATATCAGTATAATCTATAAACATAAGTAATTAACAATTAACACTAACCGTTTGCTAACAGCAGATGAGAAATTCGCACATCGATTGATGAAATGGTTAGTTCTAAATGGCAAGACACACACGTTCCTCAAAGTAAACATTTTGGTTCACACGATACTCACTTCTTTGATAACTTTTCACTACCAGTTTCAGCCATGACTATAAAAATAGATATAGTTTTAAGTGCTGAAATATTCTATGAGACCTCTATAACCTAAAATTATCAGACTGACAACTTGACACGTTATCCCATAGACTTCGTTATCCTGCACATCCTGTTTCATAGAATAAAATTCTATGGAAACTTGGACTTTTACTCTATAGACAGTAGAGTAATAAAAGTAAGGTCGAACCACACATTGACCAAAAACCGTTAAATCAATGGCATAGCCGAGAATGTGTGCTTCAAAATAAAATTTGCTCATTTATATCTGTTTTTACATTGGCATTACACATTTCTATTGACATCACAGCTGTTCGTTTCGTGTGGTCTGTCTTGCTAGGGAAAATTGAAATAATTAATCTGAAAGTGAGTTACATTTAGTATTATTCGTGGATTTAACGCCAATCTGAGTAATTTTAAAATAAATTCAACATTGTTTTAAAGTTCAGTGTCTTCGGGCCAGGTCGGAAAATGTTTTATAAATTGTCAAATTTCGTTTCTCCTGCATTCTCGTGAACTAACAAGAACAATCGCATGTAACATCTGATTTTGTGTTGGAATTATACGCATTGGTTCATTGGTTACAGGTACAATCTTATGTAGACGGTATTGCTTAGATCATCTGTCTAAATTATCGAAATACTATGCCTCTTTTTGGTAAGTCTCAAAAGAGCCCAGCGGAGCTTGTGAGATCATTGAAAGATGCAGTTACTGCTTTAGAAAGGGGTGATAAGAAAGCTGAAAAAGCTCAAGAAGATGTAAGCAAAAATCTGGTGAGTATTTTGTTGCACACCAATGTTTGGAGGTCAAAATTTTTATTGGTAACTAAGTGGACAATTTACAGTGTTGATTTTGTGTCAATAGGTTTTGATAAAGAACATGCTTTATGGCACATCCGACGCTGAACCACAAACGGATATCATAGTAGCACAGTTAGCTCAGGAACTGTACAACACCAACTTGCTTCTACTTCTCATCCAGGTATCTAAACATTTGAGTATTAGATCAATTAATAATTATCAATTGTTGTATTATCATGATGTGTAATGAGTCACACATTTGCATATAGAATCTAAACCGCATCGACTTTGAAGGCAAGAAGGATGTTGCCCAAGTGTTCAACAATGTGCTTAGACGTCAGATTGGCACCAGATCTCCCACAGTTGAGTACATATGCACCAAGCCTGAGATACTGTTTACTTTGATGTCTGGGTGAGTAATATTATATTAATGTATATACTTTTTGATTGAATTAAGTTAGATAGAATAGAAGTGTTGTAGGCTACTATTGAATTGTGATGGAATTGCAAACAACAAATAGTAATAAACATAGCTATTTATATACTGGTTTGTTATCATGTCAATGTGTGAGATAAAGTAAAGTATTGTATTGTAATAATGTTATGTGATTTGCAGGTATGAACACCAGGAAATCGCATCCAACTGTGGCACTATGCTACGGGAGTGTGCCCGATATGAGGCTTTGGCTAAAATAATGTTGTATTCAGACGATTTTTACAATTTCTTCCGTTATGTAGAAGTATCCACTTTTGATATTGCCTCAGATGCCTTTTCTACTTTTAAGGTTTGTTTATTAGAATGTTTTGTTGAAATCAGCTTCAACCTTTTTATCATGCTGAAAGTAAATGGTTTGCATGTTTACATAACACTTGTACTACAAATATTGTAGTACTCACTCATGTCCATATTTGGAGATATGGTTGTCTATAAACATTTTATGCAGTAGACTTGTATGCATGCAAAGTTCTACCTACCTTATTAGGTTGTGAAACAGGAATTTTAATTAGCATAAGTTAGAAAGGAATTAACACATTTTATTATTATTTCCAGGAATTGCTAACACGACATAAAATGTTGTGTGCTGAGTTTCTAGAAACAAACTATGATAAAGTATTCAGTCATTATCAGCGACTGCTCAACTCTGAGAACTATGTGACTCGACGGCAGAGCCTCAAGCTACTGGGAGAGTTGTTACTTGACCGCCACAACTTCTCCATTATGACACGTTACATCACAAACCCTGATAATCTTAAGCTTATGATGAATATGCTTAAAGAGAAGTCACGTAATATTCAGTTTGAGGCTTTCCATGTTTTTAAGGTACACATTGTAGTTAGTGTTGAAATGCTAAAAATTACAATTGAAGTAACCCATATGGTTAATTAATTCTTTATTTTGTTTCAGGTATTTGTAGCCAACCCTAATAAACCTAAACCAATATTGGATATCTTGCTAAGGAATCAAGATAAATTGGTTGACTTCCTCACTAAATTCCACACAGATCGTTCTGAGGATGAGCAGTTCAATGATGAGAAGGCTTACCTTATAAAGCAAATTAAAGAACTCAAGCCTTCGGAACACTAACACTTATTGCATTTCATTAAATCGCCACTTCCTCCTCAGAAAGAAGTTAGTTATAGATGCTATTATATTTAAATGCTTCTAAGTCACCAGAGGGTGTTGTGCGGCGCCGCTAAGACACAAGGTTCAGTAATAAACATTGGAAATCGAAATAGAATTTACATTTGGTCTGTGATGAGTCATGGAAAGTATATTTGTGCTACGAGCAAATTAACATTTTTAATAAACAATTGTAGGAATTAGTGTTACTTATGGTTTGACTTATATCTTTTGTAAGTTGTTAAAACCATTTTTAGTTTATATGACGTGCTTAGTGACAGCTTCGGAGTCACAATCGAAATATTTATCATTTTAGTTTGTCACATTAGTCTGCAAGTTCAATAAGGTTTTTTTTTTATTTTCTTTGGAAATGACTAAATAAAACAGGTAACAGGAGATTTTGTATATATTATGACATTTTAAATTGGAGCGTTTTTAAATGTTTGTTTTTTGTATTTTAAATCAATATCAGAAGCATAAATTGTTAATATATCTTTCTTAAATATAATTGTTGTTTATGTATATATCATTCCTAGCAGTATTGGTTTTAATTACATATTATCATTATTTACTTAGAACACAAACAATACTATGTACGTTAACATAATTTTGTTCCATGCTTAGTATTAATTCAGATGATTTAATACATATTTGCAAAACTTACACAGGTATTTTTTATTAAATTAAATTTATAGATAGGTAACTATAAGTTTTCAAAATTTCTGTATAATTTTTTTTTAATGTATAATTATTTTGTCGGCATCATTAAAATGCAATCACATTCTATAGAAACAGAATAAATACATTATTTATATCATTTTAATTTATTATTTTAAATAGTAAAATTCCTTATTGGTTTTAAGTTGCGATAAAATGAAACACTTCTCCCATCTATTAGAATTTTATTAGACACAAGGGATCTGTACACAGAATCTTATTTATAAAAACTGTACAGTTATTTTTAAACTATTCTTACAATTATCACAAATTATTTGAAGAACAAATTATTTACAGAAAATCAGAAAAAAGCTCAGATAGTTTATCCGCTGAAAACCCATTAGGTACATTGTTAGTGTAGAGCTGTGAAAATAAAGAATGTTCCGAAACGACCTAAACTAAAGTGTAAAAATCCCTACTAAGTAATTTGTCTGTGAAAACTATCGGGATTTAGTGTTTCCTATCAACATTCGAGAGGAAAGACGACAGTCGATATACATGCATTATTGCACTTATTTATGCTATTTCTAGTACCTAGCGTAGTCATAAATGTTCAAAAAGGTTATTTTATTACGCGAAAATTGTGATAGCTCGGCTAATTTGCATGATATCAATATATGTTATAGGTATATACTATGTTACTCGGTAAAGATGTAGCAATAAAATGGTGAAAGATTTTTTTAAATCGGTTGAGTAGTTCTTGAGTTAAATCGTAACAAACAAACAAAAAAACAAATGTTTCCTCTATAAAATATTATTATAGTATAGATAGGTACCTAATTCCCACTGCACCTACTTATTAAAGGCTTGAGATATAAGTTGGCCTCTAGAAGAGCAAATACTATAATAATTATCTCGATTGTATGGCCAAATAAAAACGTTGCATTTTCACAGCTCGGCTCGGCGCGCAGAGTTCGAATTCCAACAGTAAAATATTACGTAGGCACTAGGCAGGCACTCATTTGGGTGTCGCGTGTGTTAGTAAAAGTGAAAAAGGCCATAAGATAACATGCAACTTAAAAATCAAATGAACGCAATTCAGGAACAGAAAAGGTAAACAAGGAACGTACAATAACACCAAGATTAATCCAATAATTATAACCGGAATCTGGGTATGGAGAATATTCCGCGGATAACATTATCTTAAACTGAAAATAAATGAAAATCTTTTTATTGTAATGGAAATGACACAGTAGCAATACCTCAATCAACATTTTAACTTTGATGATAATAATATTAACTTAACAAATATTCACAGCAGGGTACAAATAGGACACTCAAAGTTATAATATCATGAGAATAAAACTGAATCTGCTCGTTTCGACATAAGCCAAGGCAAATGATAAAATATTCAATAGATTCATCAGCACAATATATTAGTCTTCATAAGTGGTACATGTAGAACTGCTTCTGAATTATCAGATAATGTCGAATTTAAGTAGGTACTATTTCGGTTGCCAACCAGATTTCGCACCACCCTTTTTTTTAAAGGGTAGGTACCTGAGTGAATTAGTATCTTATGGGCGCCTGACCCCTTCGGATATATTCGATGAAAAATTCACCATTAAAAACGTGCATTTTAAGTAGCCGTTTAAAGTTCGTTTTATGACATTTATGTATATATTTGTAGAGAATAAAATTATAAGTACCACTTACGATATGATCTGAAGTTCTGTTCTACTTCGAACATAACATTGAGAGATAAAAATCAATGCAGTGTATCACAACATGGACGTCGAAAATTCGACCAAACTAATACCACCTCCGCTCCCCTAGAAATGTTATGATGCTTAGGTATTGCTTTTTGTGAAACTACGTGTACATTATTTCTGTCGTTATTCATCAGATCATAATTTTAGTGGTTATATAATCTTGTTTATCAAATCGAATCGAAATTATCTAAATTCTAACATTTACCTATACTGTCGAGTGTTAATAACGTATTTGTTTAGTCATGTAGAAACCAAACAGATAGTAGGGCAGGCCCGAACTTTTGTAGTACTGAAATATTAATGTACACAAGTCAAAATTTTATGATAAATCATTTGAATATACGAATAACTATCAGTTTTACCCTAGTTGAATCGATCATCAGTCTCTATAAACGCACAAAAATCAGTCAGGCTTGGACACACAGCTCCAGGTTGCTCTTAAGTCAGGAATAATTAAACGCAATTAGTCAGAAAACACAACACCCACTCACCCCACCCATTCAAATGTTTATAACACAATACTGGAACAATAAGTTTTTAATTAAACAACATTGGTATGTCTAACCGAATACGTGCAGACCCAGCCTAAAATGATAGATGGGTTTAAGAAGATCGTTTATATTAAAATAATACGATTAATAGAAAGAAACGAAGAAAAATGGCATATTATATTGCTAGTACCAATAAAGCTGCTATAACTTAAGAATGGCGCCGCGCCAGTTTTTTTATAAATTATAAAATGGAAGAACCGAAATCACACTACCTTCGCAAGAAAAAATCTAAAAATTAATAATTAATAGAAGTCAGCTAAAAAACCTAAAACAATTGGATGTCAAATAACGAAACATGATTGCAAAGAGAGTTGAAAGTTTTTATAAGACGAACATAACATTGATTGTATGAAGTTTCAACTTACGAAGGCAGTGTATCACAATAACGCAAACTTATACAAAAAAAATTAAAAAACAAACTTAAAAATATGTTATAGTTAGGTACTATGAATTTTCAGAATTTCAGATTATTACTAAGAATAAATATCTAAAGACTGGCGATAAATCTATACTTTCAATCATGTATTACACATCTCACGCATTGATGTGTGAATGTAGTATAAACATTGACAATGCGAAAGCATTAAAGTTTTAAATCTTCTAAGGGATAATAACCGTAACAATTGGTTGTCAGTTATTACACCATAGACAGAATATGTTGCAAAATCAGTCCCAATCCAATGATTCACGAGATCAATTACAATTTAAAGAACATTGGCATTGGACATTACAAACTATGTATTTTAAAATTGGATTGACTTGCAATCAAACAATCTGTGATTAGTCTATCCTAACATTATTGTATTATGATATTTTGAAAATACAATTTGACTTTAATTATATTTTGAAATATAAACAGACATGAATCAATATTTTTAGGAGTTATAAACATGAAAAACTTGCCACAAATGCGTAAAAATGAATTTACTGAATGACACAAAAGGGCAGCCAGCGTGGCAGTGATACAGCTTCCATGGCTTTGTGTTTGGAACATCCTTATAAACATATGTCATGACATTTCTACTTAGCTCATAATAATGAGTTGTCCAGTGTTGTTTGCATACACAAGTCCTTGGCCAGGTTGGGGAGCCCAACGGAGGCAGTTGAGGCTGGTGAAGCCATGCTCCCAATTTTGCTCCAACTCCTTGATTGGAGACAAACCCGTGCGGCTTGAACTTTCTAAAAATCCACATAAAATAATGGGTTAGTGTTAAACATATAACAAGTTAGACATTACTGGCTCAGACCAAAGAATTTAAAGCTTTGTTTAGTGTTATTCTTTATTCAACACATTTCTGAGTTTCACTGATTTTTGGGGAGAGTAAGATTATCAAAGAACAAAGAAAAGCTGTTGGTGCGTTGCGAACGCAGCACTCAGCAGTACATACCGAGCGGCTCGAGGCGGTAGAGCAGCGCGATGACGTTGTTGCGTGCGGCGTGCGGCGCCGTGGTGAAGCGGCGCGACCCCAGCCCCACCGCCAGGTGCCGCGCCGTGGGCGACAGCGCCACCGACACGGCGCTCTGCTCCAGCACCGCCGTGTGCAGGCACTGGCCCAGCCGCGACCACTCCAGCGAGTACACGCCTGCGGGGTGAGCCGAACACTCCAGTACACACATACAAGCGACTATTAACTGCCACATTGACTCGCCCTGTATTTCAAGTTACACTCCATACTGCCTTCCACTATTCTATATATATTTACTTACCGAGCCAATGGTTCGAGTTTCTTAACCTGGGCACAGGAAGGAGCGCCACCAAGAGCCTGCCGTCTTTAGATATGTCGATACTGGCGTCATTATGAATTCTGCACCGCTGTACTACTACATTCTTGGTATCTGGCAACATAAGAAATATGTCTGTTGGTTTGAATATAATAAGAGAATAAGGAGCCGTCATCTCAAGTAAGCAAGAAACCTAAAGTAGTATAATGAGAAATAAAAGTTTCATACTGTCAGATATCTCGGGTGCTTTGCCAGTGGTGAAGTCCCAGGCCTGCACGCGGTGCGAGGGCGCGGGCAGCGCCTCGGAGATGATGCCGGCATCCAGCAGCCCCGCCATGCCCTGGAAGCGTCTGCTGGCCTCGCCCGCCGCGCCCTCGTCGTCCACCACCATCGCGTTCTGCCGACAGTTACACTTGTGACAGTTCTACGAGTGCGATTCCGTTTAACATGGCATAGGTTATTTTTATTTACCTGAGCCAGGATGATGGGTTGCAGATACTCGTGTATCCTGGGCAGCCGCTGCGCCGAGCCGGCGTCGTTGCCGGGCAGGTCACTCATCTGCATGAGCGGCATGGCCACGTTGTTGAGCACCGTGTGGAACTGGTGACTCAGCTCCTCACGGTTGGCCGGCTCGGCGCGCGCCGACAGGATGTGCGGCCGGAACATGGCCAGCGGGTGTCGGGTCGTGCCCTCGCCTGCCGCACTCGGGCCTGCGCCGCTGGGGCCTGCGCCGCTGGGGCCCGGCGACGCGCCGCTCGCCTGGCTGTCGCCGTTGTTCGCCGGCAGCGAGAACATCTCCCGGACGGACGACGGTGTGTACAGACGAATTGTCTGCAGGCGTCTGAACCTGTTTCTGGCTGCATTCCTAAGCCTCACGGCCTGCATGTGAGCTATGCGTATAAAATTGACTCTATGCTCGAACTCGTTCATCAGCTCACTTCCAGGTGATTCCTGAAGATTAGGATTATCACCGGGTGGTGGAGCGTTCGAGGGTCCGGCTACAGGTTCATTATTTTGCGGATCGACTCTCGGGCTTCTGAATCTAGACACGCTGGGACGCAAAGGTAAGCTTCGCAGTGCCGGTATTCTATAATTTGATACTGGGGGTAAATTCCTCTTTTTGAGGAGTGGATGTGCAGTAGGATTTGTTCTGTGCAAAGCTTTTTGCCTCCTACTTTCCATGTACAGATCTCGTCTATTTCTTGCTGTCGCGGAATTATTCCTATTGGCGGCGGCTATTTGGACTGCAAGCCGATTGCTATACCTTTGTGAAATTCTACTAAGTGAAGTTGAAGGCGTTTGTGTGGTTTCTTCACGTGGTCTCTTATTTTTATTTCTTCTTTCGACAGTGTCAGCCTGAGATGTTGACGGTTTCTCTTCACTTTTAGTTTTTGTATCTTTACTATTTTGTTGTGATCGGTTTGCAACCGGTTCAGCAGCACGCTGGGAATTACTGGGGGGCACCAGCTCATCGGGGCCATCGACGTTCACGTCCACATTATGCTCAACATTTTGGATACGAACTACATCTAGGGATTCGACACGTTGGGGTGTGGGAGCTTGGCTAGTAGCTGTTCGCCCGTTATTCCTGTTTGACATCACGATAAGGCAAGTCAACGCAAGCGCCCTTTTTAACGTCCTTAACATGCTAATGATAAGTTGACTGAGGCCGGGCTCTTCTAGACACATCATCATCATGTTGAACATAACTGACAGCACTTGCATAGCCCTCATGCGAATTTCATGTCTGGTAGCACTAATTTCGATCGCGCGCGCGAAGTCTCTGCGAGACCGGTTGGTGTAGCGTGGAGCTAAACGAGGATTCCGAGATCGCCTCCGAAGTTCATCTTCTGCACGCCAACGATAGTTCGATTGTAATCTTCTTCTCAAAGGCGGAGAAAACCGAGTACTAGGTGAAGATCTTGGATGAGAAGACCTTCCACCTTGAAATAGTCTACCATCAGTAGCATTGTCATTAGGAGTATTTCGTACACCTTCTGTCTGAGTATTATTTGCATTGTTAGTATTCTGAGACGCATTACGATTTCCAGTCGCATGCCTAACACTATCTTCATTCCTTGCATTACTTCTTAGGTTTCTTGCCGTGCGGGTGAGGTTATCCGTCATATCAGTCAACATCATACACCGATCTAGTAACGGTCTAGTATAATAACTGGGCACATCTTGTCTTCCTGTTTCTCTATGTAACATAAGTATACGTCGGCGTAAATTTTCCCACATCCCGCGTAATTCTCTCATGGTCGTGCACCTGCCCCGCAGCCAAAGATTCGTTAATTGCACAGTGTGCTTCTGTAATGCGTGTACACCGCTTCTTACTTTTCTATAAGCTTCGTGAGGTGGAACTGCGTCGCTTCTATTCCAAAAATCATCCCTACTTGTTGACGGTCTGTCGGGATTAAAATCAGATGTACTCTGTCTACGTGGCTCTGTAGCTGCGGCTCCGTCTGCCACGTCCGCTCCCGCTGCAGGCGCGTCGTCACCAGCAGCGGGGCCTGGCGCGGTCTCGGGCGCACGTGTGACCTCCACAGCTGTGCTCGAGGAGCCGACTTCTATAGATGCGGGTGCCACGACGGTACTCATTGAATCGCTCTGGGTTCGAACACGAAACCTATTATTCGACAACGACACATTGATTCCCCCTACCTCCCTTGACGGCCCGGGCTCTCTAGGAGGGGCACTGTTGCGTGATTCCTCACTCAATTCGAACACCATTCTATCAGTAGGGTGTGCCAGTCTCTCGGAGGAAGTCGAAGCAGACGGACCATCAGTAATTCTAGGCTCGTCTTCACGAAATGTAGCATTTCTAGTCCTAAAAATATTAACTTCCGAGGACTGATCACTGTCAGAGTCAGAACTGGACGACAGAAATTCTCGTCGCCAAGTGGAGCTGAATAGTCGGACCCGAGGCCTAGCCCCGCGCGTGCGGCCGCCGCCCTCGCTCTCGTCGGAGTGCGCGCGCGACCCGGACCCGCGCCGCGGTATGCTGCGCTCGACGCTGGCCAGAGTAGATAACGACATATTGGTGATTAAATTCAACAACCTTGTGCCTGAGTCACGCAGAATGTCACGAATTAAATCAAGACTTTCGTTAATAGTTTGTGCATCAACTGGCTCCGTTGAGGGGCTCATTTGTGTAGATGAATTAGTCATTGTTGGTCTTTGTGTGGAAGAGGAAGATGAGCTAGACGCTGAGGGTTGGCTTTCAGCTGATGCACTTGTCTGGAACGAGCGTCGCGGTACAAACGGCAGAGCGGACGGAGTGGTTGCTGCTGTTGTAGAATCGTTACGTGTGGACTCGCTGTTTTGTTGCATTGGGGAAAAGTTTCTTCGGCGAAGTGCGAAGTCTCGTCCCAAAGAAGATCCTCTAGATGAAGTGAAAATACTAGTGCGCGAAGTATTCGTCGAACTGTTAGGAGTGATTTCCGTAAAAGTAACCCTGGTCGGCCTCGGTGTGCCGTTAGAGGAAGAGAAAGGATTTGGCAAAAGCCTGGTACTCTCGTACTCTATAGTTCTGTATGATCTGTCGGAACCGTTTAACGGTTGGAAAGCGGATGATCGTGATCCAAACAGCGAACGTTCCTGCTGATTTGATGTACTTTGATTTCTGAAAATATCAAAGTTAACCAAAATATAAATGAAGGTATAGGTTCATTTATTTTTTTATTAGTATTGGTAATGGTAATTTATAGAAATGAATATTCAACTCGAACTGTTAGTTTTCGACTACGCTCAATCATTATATTACAAACTATTGGGAATTATAAATTGCATACCTTGCACGAGTGCTATCAATAGACAACACATCTAAGTTGAGTAAGCGTTCGCTCTCTTCAACGACGGAGTCTGCGAGTTCCATAGCGCCGCGCGATGTGGTTGGCGCCGGAGTTGCTGGAAAATCACGTAAAATTATCTTTACAAGCATGGTAAATCAAAGCACCATTTGCATAAAAGGCGAAATCAGACTAAAGTTGCTGCTTTGAATTCCATACTTTCTTTCTTTGTTCATCTAAGTAATTATTACTTAAAAGTTAGAGTAATCTTTGGTTATTTGGCTGCAGTGACTTTCGAATTCATTCACAATATAGTACCATTATCTTGAGAAGCAGTGGCAGATCGCGTGGGCCGCGACCAGCCGAGCCCGAAGTCTGTCTCCATGGGGTCCGTGCCGCGATCCGTCTGCGAACATTATACAAATATACATTTTATTAATTGTTACCCTACTAGAAGCGAAACTTATACATTTTGTTATCTGAACCCAATATAATGATAGTTTTATAATATTATCCATTACCGTATTTGGCGGCGGCGGCGGAGTGTTGGTAAGCCGGTGCCGTACCATAAAGAGTCTTTGATAGTTCCTCACTAAACTGTCGTATCTTTGCACCAAGTTTTGGTAAGAGTTTACAATCATGTCCTGTGCCGTGCCGGGGCTGTCCTGCGCGCGGTTGCCGCCCGGACTATCGTCGCTGTCATCTCTTCTCGAGTTATTGTTATTGGGGTTATTTGTCGGACCCGAGGCCGGATTCTGTTGTTGCGAAGAGTTGTTTGCAGGCCCCCCAGCACAAGCCCATAGAGATATACCAGTAATAAGTTTGTAGCCAAGAGCATCGAAAGCCACATATCTGAAAGACACAAGCTAAGAAGAATGCATAATATTTTATAACGGTTTTATACTAACTAATTCTATTGCAATTCTATTGCAAAAAAAGGAATGCATTTTTGAAAAAGTTAATAATATTTTTTACAGGTTTATTTTCATTTGTTGCATGTTTTTTGACATTTTATGTTCATACCTGACTTTCTCGTTGACATTATTAGTAGAGACTTTGGTAAAAGGGACACGTTGGCTCCAGTCCCAAAAGTACAATTCATTGTAGGTGGCTATCACTAACAGCTGATCGCGAGGGTGGAATGCGATGGAAGCTATGACAGTTTCATTGCGAACATTCCACACCTCACTGCCACCCTGTAACAACAAATGAAGGAAAAAATATTCAGTACCATCCTCACAGTCATTTATGTATTTATGAACAAAATAAACAATTTGTTTTTATTGGTTTTATTTCCAAAACATATTTTGTAGTATATATAGCTTTCGAATCACTGCACTTTGAAATGGATTTAGAACAAAATAAAAACAAGGAGATAATATAAAAAAATAACTTGATTTTATAACCTGCAATCGCTTCAAGATAAGTTTGTGTATTAACACAAACATTTTAAGACATTAAACAATTAATAATAATATATTAATTTATGCTTATAAAGTAGGTAAAACTCACACTTGCAATGTCCCACACCCGGACTTGTCCACCGAGACAGCCAGAGCCAATGAGCAGCGGGTGTGATGGATGGAAGGCAATGCACCACGGAGTGCGAGGGTGTCCTTTTAGGATGCGCACGTGTTTGCCACTGGACAGCTCAGACACATACACATTGTGGTTCCCATGTGTTGATGCTACTTTAGTCCTAAAATGTTATAAATATGTATTTCAGTTACCATTAAACCTTTTGAATCCAAAGATATAGGGAAGTCACTAATACATATAATTATTTTTTGTAACTAATGTTATTTAAGGTTTATGTCAGTAGTTCATTTGTCTGCATGTCTGTATGGGTGCCTTTGGTAATTTTGGCTGATTGGAACTCCATGCTAGATTTAAATGCCTGACTATTTTATGAAGTAGAATTCAAGACAAAAATACCAGTTGAGTTTAAGCTAGTTCTGGTGAGTAACAGTAATTGTTTTCTAGAACAATCTGTAGTGTTAGGGTGTGGTCATTTGATCGACTTTGATTAAATAATATCAACTTTGCCAGTTTACCAAGAAGGAAGGTTGTTAGCAAGCTAGCAAAGTCGATATGAGGTAAAATAATAATATTAACTTACCCATCAGGACTAAACACCATTAAAAATGTAGATCTTGGATATCCAGGCAAATCACAACTCTGAAAAGAAAAATGTTGTCATGACATATTTATCATTATCTAAGAACAATAAAAGCTATTTAATTTGTAAATATACAAATTAAATCTAAAGGTTTATATAAAAGGAAGACAGTCATACTCTTGTCTGAAGTGGTTTCTGAACAAGTATGTCCTCAGCTATGTTTTCAAGAACCTTCTTGCTGTTAGGGTAGTTGGGTGGGTTGATGCCCCGCTCTCTCCACTGCCAGCTTCGAGCAATGTTGCCCACATTCTGTATTTCCTCAAGTGGTTCATTCTTGCATGCAAGCCATTCACTGTCTATGATTGGGTCCATTGCCCTATGCTTCATGAAAAATAATAGATCATTAGAAATCATGTTGAATAATAAACCATTCAAAAAATTGTATATCCTTAGAGAGCCTCACTACTTAAAGAACTACGTTAGCTCCTATGCTCGTAGGTTTTCTAAACCAACAAGCATTGAAATTGGTTTATTGATTATAAAAGAGAAGATTGCTTTGAGATTCCAATTAAAATTTATTTGGAAAAGGGTACTTATATTATTATTCTTTTCTAATTAAATAAATATTAAGTAAGTGATAGAGATGTGTGTCCTATTAATATAAATATTATTTACTGAAGCTTACTTAAGAGATAAGCACTTGAATCAACATTAAGCTACTTGTTTACCATTATCTGATATCTTTTGTTTTGTTTATAAAAGTGTTGTTACAAATTCAAAATAATTAAAGTAAGCTTGTGGATTAAGGAGGGTAGGTTACCTACTGGCTTATTATTTACCTTCTATGTTTTTGTGGTCATTGAATAGAATTGGGTGTAGTAGATCTGAAAATTAAACAAACATCATTCAGCGGAATGTTGATTTGTAATGGAACAACATACATGTAAACATGTATTTTGGTTGGCACTTACGCCTATTCGCCCTAACAGTGAAAATGTCTTATGTAACAAGCTAAAGAGCACACCAATTATAAATATCTTATTACACTGCAACTTAAGTTGATTGTAAGTCGTCTGTCACGTACTACATTATCGTCTCACGATTATACTTCTAAGTACCTACCGTACCAAACGACCGAAGAGAGCCATGTTGAAAATTGACAACATGTAATTTCATCAAAATAATTCCTCAAAATAAGATTCAGAATCTATTTAGAATCCTGGACACATAGATGATTCATTTACATATCATACGAATTGTACAAAATGTTGTATACAATGCGCATTTCTGCGTAAAGGCCGAATATAAAAACAGCGTATTTACCTTTAACATCGTGCCAAGTGGAACAAATATTTTACAAACTAATACAGTTGTAGTCAATTTAGATGATCCTACTTGTTTATCGCCACAATTTGTGCATTAACTAAGCTTTTAGGTCTTGAAAATCCATAACAGAAACAATCCAACAGCACCAGCTGCGAACTGTCAAAATTGAGGAAACGAATACAGATAAACAAATTATCAACCAGTTGCAAATTAAAAAACCAAAGGATGGATATCCTCGTACCGTTACTAAAAACAAAAATGGAAATAATTACTACTGTCTTAAAGAACATCGGCTAAAATACAAGCAATACAATACAATCAATAGAAAAAGCGCGGGAATCATCGAATTTGGCGGGCGTGATTTTTCTTTAATTTTCTTCTAAATATAAAACGTTTGAGATTGGAGATAAGTTGTCTAGATTTATTGTAATATTTTTATGATTACTTAATTTAATTGTTGGTAGATAAAATTCTTCATTTCTCATTCTTCATTCACAGTAAGTTTTTTTTTTTCTGGCCAGTGGTAACAATGGACCATAAACCACCTGATCCGGGGGGCACAGTCCCCTCGGAGACCAGATCGGAGTGGAAAAGGGCTAGAGCTCCACGCAAAATATGTAATAATTATAATAAAAGAAGGCGAAGTGGTCATCACTCAACAGGAATAAATACTGAAATAAATTGTCATTGTGCTATTGAATCAGTAGTCACATTCAGTCCAAAAATAACATCAGACGTTCCGGTACATTCAATTTTAGTTCACGAAGAAGCCACTCCACGTTCTGTGGATGGTCCCCAGACTGAAAACCTCTTAAAGTCAGATCTTCCCCAGAAGGCGCCACAGGTTGCTAGGGCTTTGTACGAAGCCACAGCCCAAAGCACATAAAGCCATACGTTGTACACATCCAAAAAAAAATTTGATACACAAAACTCGGCTCAGACATTACACCCAATAACTTTAGGGCACTTCCTGAAAAATCACAGTTATAACAACATTATTAACGGTTCTCTAAAACGCATTGGTCGAAAACTCGAAACAGAATATCTCTAAGCTTCTCCCGTTACGTAGATGCTAACTCTTTTTTAGATGACCCAACTTTGGCCAAGGAGAAATTGAAGGCATTTTTTCCATCAATAAATGTGTGTCGCATTGGAATTATTAAAGGCGTACCTACCGAATGATCTGCGGAGGAAATAATGGAAAAAATATCTGTCCCCGCTGGATGCGGGAAAGTCATCAAAGCAAGGCGTCTCAACTATAAAATACACGAACCGACCAACCCCTGTGTGGAAACCATCCCAAACGGTCGTGCTCACCTTTGACGGACAAATTCCAAAACCGTGTACATGCAGTATACATTCCCAACAATTCAATGTTTTAATTGTTGTCGTTTTAGCCATACAAAGGTACAATGCAGCAAGGTCGAACCCTCAGTGCTACAAGTGTGGTGAGAAGCATTCTGTTGACACTTGCAGTATTGAAGATGAGAGTAATAGTAAATGCTGTCATTGCGGTGGCATTCATTACGCCATCAATAAAAAATGCCCAGAATTTAAAAGACAAAAATCAATTAAGCATTATATGGCCCATAGCTGCGTGTCATATGCTACGCAGCTACATCCACCAATCTCAAAATTGTATGCAAATGTGGTAACGTCTGCTCCATCACATACCACTAAAAATTCTTTCTATTCACAACTTTTGCCACAATCACTTATCACACCAATTGTCTCCTCACAAAGAAAAACGGTATTCCTTAAACCTCGCGATCCCCCAACAACAACCAATGGGTAAACCCGGGCAGCTCATCAATCATTAATTAGTAATGAAGTTTCTATGTCAGGGAATGGTGTTGCATTCCAAAATAAAACAACAAATATAATAATAAATAAATAAATTCATTTAATTCAGATGTCACAAGATCCATAATAGGTAGCTACATTCATAATAATACATTCATAATTGTTAGTAGAAATACAGAACTTACTTAACTATGATAATTAAACTTAAATGTAAGTTGCTCCAAAACTTATGTAACCGACTGTCTAGTCGGTTACTAAACATCGCCAGAATGCTGTTAGGGCTGGCGCGGACTCTGCAGTGCAAGGCGGCCGCGGCGCACCGCTTGCGCAAGATGGCATGGAAGCCGTCCACCTGTGCATCCGCAAACATCCCTAATGCGCTGCATGCCCGCGGCAACCGCAAGAACACCCTAAACGCGTTATTGTATTGGACCCGTTAAGCATTGAACGATCTTTCCTCGAAAAAGTGTAACTTTGACATAAGCTGTACACCGATTGAATCTACTGGAGATCATATTCGCTCTTATCGCCAATGCTCTACGCTCCCGTTCAATATCCGGATCATCACGTAAATCGTCTGTTATCAAGTGGCCAAGGTATTTAAACATTTTAACCCTTTTGAGAGGTGTACTCGTACCATTAAGTGACACTGTGGGTACATACGATGGACACTTGGTACCAGACTTAAAAACCATCAGCTCACTCTTACCGGCATTATATTTCAGACTGATCTGCAGCATACCGTTCACACACAGTCAGTTAGTAGGTCCCTCAGTCCACTGATTGACGGACTCAGCAGTACCGTGTCGTCTGCGTAACTTAAATTATTGACGCTGACACCGTCTATTCGACATCCAACACGCATGCTGCTCAGCTCGCCAATCAGGGTATTTATGTACAAATTAAAAAGCTCAAACCGCCCTGTCTAACCCCACATTGTAGTCCATACACGGCTGACCTGGCATTGCCCCATCTTACTGTATTAAGCTGACCCAAGTACCAACTTCTAAATATACGTATAAGACCCCTAGGTACATTGGCCCCCTCTAGTTTCTTCCACATGATTTCATAATTTACTAAATCGAAAGCCCGTGAAAGATCCTGGTAACACGCATATATTGGAGTCTATCTTGATGTGTAATACTGGACGGTATGCTTTAGGCTTAGAATAGCAGCCCAGGCCTGAAACCAAACTATGCATCGTGCAATTGTAGGTATTGATCCAATTGCATGCTAAGCAAACCATCAAGCACTTTGGAGATCACCGTTGCTAAAGAAATGGGCCTGTAATTGGACAACGCACATATGTCTCCACTTTTCACCTTTAATATGGGAACGACCTCCGGCTTTGTCATTTGAGGCGGCAAGTAAGAGTGTGACACACAGAGAGTAAAAAACATTGCCAGCACTCGCGACAGATGAGGCCCAGCATGTTGAAGATGATCAATGCTAAGTCCATTGTAGCCAGGAGATTTCCCACGCTTCATGCCTTAAATGAGAGCCAAAGTTTTAATTTAATAATCATGTTAATTAAAGCCTTAACTAAAAATAATAATATTGAACCGTCCACCGTTGCCACTTTAATTGATACGCTGTCTAACTTATTTAACGTTAATCATAATGGATCCAAATCTACCCAAGATTGTCCAGTGGAACAGTCGCAACATTGTGAATAAAAAATCTGATCTGTCCTACATATTGAACAAATACGATCCCTTTGCAGTCGCTCTCTGTGAGACATCTCTATGCGTGTCTAAGAACAGACAGAAGCGATGGGTATGGCGGTGTCGCCATACTAATTAAAAATAACTTGTCTTTTCAAACTTTTTCTCTTCCAAGTCTCAGTGATGACATATCTGCTGTCGCTGCTATTGTAAATAAAATTTGTTTAGTATGTATATATTATTCGCGTCCCACTGTAAATATTCTTTCCGAAATAAGTAATCTTCTTTCAGTTTTCCCTAAACCATTTTTGGTAATATACAACATCAGTCCTGGGGTAGTTCTAGTTCCAATTACTATGGGGAAAAGTTATTAGAAATTCTAGACTCTATAATAATTTGTGTATTTTAAATACATGTCTCCCAACCCGCCAAACGAATCCAAATGAGGGAGTAAGTGCTCCTGACCGCTCAATCTGTACACCTGATGTAGCATCGACATTATCCTGGTCTCCTTTACAGTCTTCTTATGGTAGTGATCATTGCCCTTTAGTAATTTCTTTTCTACATAAAAAACCAGCTGCTTGTAATCCAACACCACGACTGAAGTACAGAGTTCAAAACGCAAATTGGGATACATACAAAAACTACAGACGAAAGAATTCTTGCTTTAACTAATTCCTTACAACTACATGATCCTCAGCTATTATCTAATAAAATAACAAGAATTTTAATAGAGGTGGCAGATAATACTTTCCCTATTAAGAATGGTGTAGCACCATTCTTAAAGGCAAATTCCTTCACCACCTTGGTGGGATGCTGAGTGCACTCAGGCCATTAAAAAAAAAAGAAGCAGAAAAAAATTATGGTCATACTATGACTCGCCACATATTTGAGATATTCCTAGAAGCTGCTCGTACAACTCGTAAGCTCCATATGAAAAAGAAATTTGAAGGTTGGCAAAGATTCTGTGCATCTATCTCGCCTGAGGTTAAAGCATCTCACTGAATGCTGACCTGAATCGCCTAATATTTTGCCAATATTAGGCGATTCAGGTCAGCATTTAGTGACACAACAGCCTCAAAACTACCATTAGAATTAGAATTAGCCAATGAGTTTAGGATCATTTAGCTCCTCCATTTAGGTCTAGGGGTGCACTAAGAAAGGATTTTTCAAAAGTCACCTCCTAAGGGGGTTAAACGGGGCTCCAAAGTTTGTATGGGGAAACAAGATTAATTAAACTATATTATTAAAAATTTCACAGGAGTACTCCTATTGATAAATGAGTAGAAATGAGTTTCAGGTTTTTTTCAGAATTCAACCCCTAAGAGGGGGAAATGGGGTGACAAAGTCTAAAAATCAATGCACAGCCCTAACCGCTGAGTCTAGAGATTCCAAATTTGGCACATATACGTGCCTTATGAGGTTAAGGGGTGCAATAAGAAAGGATTTTTCAAAATGTACCCCCTATGGGGATGAAACGGGAGTCGAAAGTTTGTACGGGGAAACAAGATTAGGTAAGACTGTTTTATTCGAAACTTCACAGGAGTACTCCTATCGATAAATGAGTTAACATTTGTGTTTCAGGTTTTGTGTTTTTTTTTTTTTCGGGTGGGAAATCATCGAATGACTTCTCCCGCTCTGGGCGGAGCAGGAGGGAGTGTCAGACTTTTACTGATTAAAACCCATCCATGTTCCTTCATCGCCCTTTCTCTTACGAACAGTCCCGCAACCCCGGCAGGCATCGGTCCTTGCGGACCCCTTCCTATTGCTGACTCTCTTTGAGGCGCGCGTGGAACGCGAACGCGCCGTCGACACGGCCTGTCGTCATGAGACGGACGGACGGCGGACTAGCCCATAGCCCACCGTCCACAGGCCCGCGTCTACAGTAGCCGGGGGCCACGCGTCTCCCGCGGCGGCCGGAACGCTGTGAGGTTCTCTCCATCTCACGTTCCGCCACCTCCTTCTCCAGCATTACTGCTTCGCAGAAGGAGGTGATGGCGTCCCATTCCGTCTCGCTCCGGACCAATGGCTTGCACCAGGGCCGGACGCGAGAGGTCGCCGCCGCCAATCGCCGCTTCGAGGACACGGCGGTGCTCCGCCCACGCGAGGCACACCTCCACTGTGTGCTCCACCGTGTCCTGGAAAACACCCGGGCGTTTCCTCCCGCCCGATTCGGTGCAGGAACCTCCCGAAAACACCGTGTCCGGTGAGGACCTGCGTCAGGCGGAAGGCGAGGACGCCGTGGCGTCTCTCAAGCCACTCCTCAAAGAGGGGACTTACCGCCACTATTGTGGGTTGCGACAGTCGCTCTCTCCATGTCGCCATGAGATCACGCCGGAAGTCTGTCCGCTGCGCAACAATTTGCCGCGGCAGTGGAGTTTCCCCCCGGCGTAGCACCTCCGCGCGCCATTCATGCAGGCGCGCGAGGACTATCGCCTCCAGATCCCATGGCGGCAATCCGGTAAGGAGGCACGCCGCCTCACGGGAGATCGTGCGGTACCCACGGGCCAGCCTTACGGCTACCACCTTTTGGGGCGCGTTCAGGTAGTGGGCTGCACGCAGCCTCAAGGAACCGTGCCCACACCGGGGCCCCGTAAAAAGCCATGGAGCGCACGACTCCCGCGTAGAGCCTCCGGCAGGAGGCGTTTGGCCCCCCAAGGTTGGGCAGGAGCCGCCTGAAGGCAGCCCCGGTCCGTTCCAGTTTGGGGGCCAAACGTCGGAAATGCTCCACGAAGTTCCATCGGCTGTCGAGGACGAGTCCCAGGTACTTCAGCGTCGACTCGACGCCGATGGATACCCCTCCTACTGTCAGTGAGTATCCCGGAGGTGGCGCATTCTGAGGCCCATGAAAGCACATGGCCTCGGACTTGTGCAATGCCACCTCGAGACCCAGTTGCCGGATCCTCTCGACGACTATCGCAACCCCGCGTGTCATTATTTCGGCCGCCACCTCGTGCGACCCCCCTTGTGCCAGCACCAGCGTGTCGTCTGCATAGCAGACCACGCTGACGCCGCTAGGGAGGTCGGCGCGCAGCACCCAGTCGTACCCGATGTTCCACAAGGAAGGCCCTAGAACCGATCCCTGTGGAACACCGCACGACATCTCTCGCCGGTTCCATTCTCCGCTGCAACCGGGATAGATAACGGCTCTATCCGTTAGGTAGTCCCCGACCACACGACGAAGGTTTCAAAGAGCTTGCCCACCTCGTCGAGCAACACTATGGGCCGGTATGCGGACGGAGAGTCCGCAGGGCGCCCCGGCTTCCGAATGAGGACCAGCTTCCCCGTCTTCCAACGAAGCGGGAACTGGCCCCTCTCCAAGCATGCGCTTAGGAGCCCCTCCAGTTGGGGCCCGAGAGCCTCCGAGGCCAGGACCCAGTCTTTGCCAGGCAAGCCGTCGGGTCCCGGGGCGGTATTTTTGGCACTGAGCCTGCGTACCGCCACTCTCAGGTCTACCCCAGTCACTTCCGGAGTGTCGTCGTCGTCGTCCTGATGGTCCGCTTCCAGCACCGCAGGTGGCGCAGCCATAGGCGGGGGGGGATGTTCCCCCCGCGTAGGGAACAGAGTGCTCACTACGTCCTCCACGAGCTCAGGCCGGAGACTCTGCGTCAGTGGGGGGGCCCAGGTGCGGAGTTTATCCCGCACCATCTTGCAAGGGCGCCCCGACGGATCTCTGTCGAGAGTCCCAAGCATCTCCTCGCGGGCCAGATCCCTGCCCCGCAGGATTTGCGCAGAACCCTGCGTGTGAATGTGTATGTGTATTTTTCTCACACTCAAAGTAAAAAGTACAGTGTAACACACGGCGCTAAAATCCCATTATAACTCGGTTCTTATTTACTACCTCGCTAAAGCTCGGTAGTAAAACTATCTCGTGTATAATGGGTCATTTTAGCCCCTTGTATTACAATGTACTATTGTTATATTTTATCATTTCGCGAGTACTTGTGTTTTAATTTTAAGTAAACGCAACTCCGGCGGAAATCTTAGGGAGATACAGGCGCAGCTTAGTTTGGGGACTTCTGTTTTCTAAATATTCATGTTAAAATTTTACTCGTTACGATTTTGTCATAGTGCTAAGTTAGGTTAAGAAAATGAATGTAACAATGATTCAATAAACTTATTCTTTTTCTTATTCTTATTTCAAAATGTTTGCTAGGGGGTTGTAGGTAAGTGCATGCATCTACCTCCCAGTGCCAGCTGCGGCCACTGGTAGAGAGTGGTAAAAGCTAAAAGTGTTCAAAAACTCAGGATAGGTACAAGAACGAGCGAAGCGAGTTTGGGGATTTCAGCATCTACCCCTGAAGCTGAAAGAATTGAAGCCAAAAAAAAAATACGCTGCAGGAGTTTCTGGCGCCCTAAACGGTCGCCCAACCGCGCCCCACCCTAACGCCGTTACTAGGATGATAGATAATTTTGATGATTTAAGCCTACCTAGCATTTTATATTTTCCTACTTAGGTACAATTCATAATTCACTCTCCCGGACTCTTTGACCTCCCTAACTTCCGGCTAAAATAGCGGCTAAATCTGTATTCATCAATAGCTGGCATCTTTACGGATTTACAAACAAGGATTGTATGAGCGAAAATCTTTAAAAGACATTGCCCCCTAACTACGACCCTGTACCAGTAGCAGTGCTTTTTTTTAAAATCACCTTCTGAGTAAAAACTAAATTAATGTTTATAAAAGGTAAGAAAGTAAATTAGAAAAGTATTAAAAAGCTTAACGACGGTGAAGTGCTAATACCTCCTAACTGGAAACATTTTTCGAGAAATTTATTTGATTCAGTATGTAAATTATTTACAAATCTATTAAAATAAAACTAAACTAACTAACTTAAACTAAAAACTTAAAAAATGGCGTCACAAAACTCCTCCTCGACACTGCCAACTGGTAATGTCCCCAAGAGACTGGCGGCGTTACCACGCTGTATAGCAACGCTAAGCCTCTGGCCAAGGTAAAAGCCAGCCCTAGGGTAACGGGAAGTGTCAACTAAGCGTTTAGAAATTTTCTTGAAAAGGCTGTGAGCGCTCAGACCCCACGGTCCACAGTGACAGCGATGAGTGAGGAGAACAACAAGGGGCGCCTAGGCGTAGAGCAACAGCGACGCGGAAAGTGGTGTCGTCGAGCAACGTGCCTGTGCTCGACGACGGTAGTGCGTGAAGCCAAAGACCCGACTCCCACTCACCCACAGCCAGCAGCCGCACAAGCTCAGCAGTAGTAGTAGACGTGTTTAGTAGATTGATCTGAACTACTCTGTAGAGCGGCTCGTCCCACCCCGTCTCTGAGAAAATGGGTGGTCGGGTTCTTCAGAATTCGGGCAAGCGAGTTTCCAAGCGTTGATAGCTTCGGAGAAGCACGGCACATCAAAATCAATCAGTGTGGAAGCCAGGATTTTCCTGATTAATTTCTCAGTGCCGTGGACCGAGGATATATAAACCGGTAAACTAATACTAGAAATTTTGCGGACGCCGAGCCCTCCCATACGATTGGGAAGAGTAGCTTGGGTCCAGGCTCGGTTGTCCAAGGCCACATTTATGATAAAGTATTTCTGATAATTTGATCCATTTTGTCTAAAAGATGAGTGTGCTTCCATAAAGGAGAAGCACGTAGGAAATATGTTAATTTAGGGCCGAAACAGCAATAACGTATAATGGTGATGGCCGAATGCATGTTAATTTGGAGTAACCTTTCCGAAATATCATTGAAATTTAGAATTTTTTCCTCGATGAAATCGGGAAAGGAAATTTTGAAGATTGGAGACCCAAGGAGACGAAGAGAAGTTTAATCAATAATTTTGCTGTTAGGGGCTATTTCGTTAAATTTAGGAATTGTCAGTTGTCTGTCGGTACAGTCTGCTAAATACAATTCACATTTTGCAAGTTTTAGGTCAAGGCCAATGGAGTGAAGATTATTTTTGAAGAAAATTAAATCATTTACATCGCCGCCCAAGGTTCCATCATCAAGATACCAAACGTTAAATTTTGAATTTAGCTGTCTAACAATTGGGTGAATAGCTAAACTAAATATCACTGGCCCGAGGGGGTCACCTTGTTGACAGCCAACAGCAGATTCCTAAAGGTCGTCACGATACAGTAATTTAGACGGGTGTCTGTAGCACTGCCAAAGAAAACTATAAATTTGAGGTAATTCTTTTTTAATTTCTGTTAACGAGGTGTCGCTATTAACTGAATTGAAGGCATTCTTAATATGGATGACCTCACCTTTACCAGAATTTAGGTAGGTCGACAAAGCGTGTACGGCAGCCTCACAGCCCCCTTTGGAACCATAACCTGAAAGAAAGCAGGGGCTGAAATTTTTCCGAAACAGCCTCACCATAAAATTTACAACAAATCTTGGCTGCCATACGACGGTAAGTAGTACCCACGGCAATAAGACGAATGCCGCCATCCATCCCTCTTGCGCAGGGCACATAAATTGGCCCCGTACAAGGCGTCGATGACGGCTTCGTTCACCTTGCCGGAAAGTAGAAGGTTAATCAGAGCCATAAGCTCCTTCAAGAGCGACTCACCGGCCTCCGCGGCGCTTAGAAATTCACTTTTTTATCGTTTTGAATTTGAAGGCGTTATTCGCATGTTTTAGTGAAATCTCCTAAATGTATTTTAATTGCAACAGCATTTAATTAAAATGTGGAAATACCTCCCAACTACACCAACGTGTCTATTTTATGGCATTACCTTCTAACTAAGCTTTATAAATTATTATTTTAACTTTAACTTTATTATTCTAAGCTACTTACTTTCATTAGCTACTTTTTAGGGTTCCGTACCTCAAAAGGTAAAAAAAAGAACCCTTATAAGATCACATTCTTGTCCGTCTGTCCGTCCGTCTGTTCGTCCGTCTGTCACCACCGATTTTCTCAGGAACGGGTGGACCTAGCAAGTTGAAATTTATACCAGATACTGAGGTCTATAGTCCCTATTAGGTGTATATGAAATCAAGGTCCTGATGACTCAGATAAAAAGATATGGGCAAATTTAGATTTTCGCGAAAACTTGTAAGTATCAAAATTTACCTTAATTTTCAGCTTTTTTTATTTTTCGGAGTTTTTCCTTTACTTGTGCTGTAAGACCTTGATTTTTAACCAAATTGACAGTAATGGGTCAACCGGAAGTACCCTATAGGTTTTGGGTCGGGGTTTTTGACTTTGTTAGCTAAGATATATTGGCACTTCGCCGTCGATAAGTAGATAACTAGTAGTTACGATAAGGGAGCAAATCTATTCCAATCTGTAAATAGAATCGTTGATCCGAAGTTGATTAACCGCTCATGGTTGAATGATTGAATCAATATCCAGAGGTTCGGGGATTCGGTGACAGGCTAGCGTAGTTTATCTGGTCGGATAAAACAGGTCACGTTAATTAATCCAATCGCAGGAAGGATTACGTTGCACGGCTCCTAGCAACCTGTCACTAACGTACTGCGTCCGAGTTTAACGTGCCTAACGGTCTACCTAATGGAAGGACGGCTGTTAATCTCATCTTCCATGAATAACAAAACGGCTACGGCTTAGGATTGACGCTTGGATTAGGAGTCAGGTCCACTACTACGATATTAAATATCCAGTGATGAGTGTATAGATAGGTCCATTCATGATGTTCTGGATTTTGGACGGCTAATCTATCTATGCCTTAATTTGGCTTTCATATTTATAGATCAGATTGTAGGAATCTCTACCTGATTTGTCGAATACTTTGCATCGCTACGAAGAGTAGTTACAATTCTCATGATGTAAAACTGACCTTCCATGGCTAAAACCTCTATCTATCTATCATGGGGTTTTGGTTTCCGCACTTAATCCTTAAAATGGACCATTGTGCGTGAGCCATGGTGGCCGTTTACTCCAACCAGCCCACCTCCCTCCAGAAGCAGATCAAACTTCCCGGTCTTCTCAGGGCATCCGCAAGGGATCTAGGTGTTCCCAGGGTCTCCTCGCGAATCTTCATAACGCCGGTGCACTCAAGGAGCACATGCGCCACCGTTTCCTCCGCCCCCATGCATGCTCTGCACAGGGGACTGTCAATGATTCCTAGGGTATGGAAGTGTTTATTCAGTGAACAGTGTCCAGTAATGGTCCCCGCCACCAGTCGTAGGCTATCCCTGTCCAGGCGCAGAAGGCGCCTGGTCAGCTTTGTGTCCAGGGATGGCATGGCTTCCTTGGATTGCCTACATCCTGGTGCCGAGGTCCACCATTTCTCCGCTTGTATTCGAGTGTGTTCCTTTAACCAACTTCTTAGCTGCTTGAAAGGAATGGGCACAATGGGCTCGGGACCGCAGGGTTTTGTGTTGGATCCTCTTCTGGCAAGTTCATCAGCCGCATCGTTCCCAAGTGATCCACTGTGACCTTTGATCCATTGTAGTGTTACCGTGTTATGGTTTAGTGCCGTGATTCGTTCTAGGGCATTATGGCATTCTAGTATCAGTCTCGACGTTATCTGATTACTCTTTAAGGATTGAAGGACTGAGGCACTGTCGGAGAGTATTCGGATATTAGTATCCGTAACCTTCCTGGCCTCTATGGCGTGTGCTGCTTGGATAATACCTACACACTCTGCTTGGTAAACAGAGTTGAGTATTCCAAGGGGTTTGGATATTTTGATGTTTAGGTCGTCGGAGAACACCCCGACACCTGTCCCGTCGTTGGTTTTTGATCCATCAGTGTAGATTCTTAGCTCTTTTGTACCTGAGTAGTCACACAACTCCGCCGTGAGCTCTATGTTGTAGTGTTTTTGGAAGCAGTGGGTCTTCAGGATTCTGTCGCTGGGTGATGCCATCATAGGCTGTTGCTTGATTGCATCTTCTCTGATGCGTGTGTGTTTAATTCTGGAATCGTTACTTAGGGTGCCAGATACTCCGAGTCTGAAAGTCGCTATGGCCGCCTCCTCTCTTACGACGAGGTGTAGTGGTGGTAGCCCCAGCATTACTTGTAAGGCAGCAGTAGGGGAAGTTCTCATACTGCCGGTGATTGCCACGCAGGCAAATCTTTGTAATTTTTCGAGATCCTTTTGGGTCGTACTTAGGTTGGTCCTGGGCCACCAAACAAAAGAGCCGTATGTAATGATTGGTCGGATAACTGCGGTGTATAGCCAGTAGGTGATTTTGGGGCTTATGCCCCAATTTCTCCCGAGCAGTCTCTTACATTGCCATAGGGCAATACTGGCTTTTGTGGTTATGTACTCAGTGTGTTTTGCCCAGTTCAGCTGTTTGTCCAAAAATATACCCAGGTATTTGGTTTCAGTCGATAGGGTTAGGGTGGTCCCAAAGAAGCTTGGTAGTTGTAAAGTTGCCAACTTCCTTTTCTTTGTGAAGAGAATGAGTTCGGTTTTAGTAGGATTCACTGTTAGTTTGTATTCCTTGCACCAGTCTTCTACTATCCTCAAGGCTTGGCGCATAAGGTTGCATAGTGTGTTTTCGTGTGTGCCGTTTATTATTATGGCCAGGTCATCGGCATAGCCCACCGTGTAGTAGCCTCTGTTATTGAGGCGCTTAATGAGGCTGTCTACTACGAGGTTCCATAGCAGTGGTGAGAGGACACCGCCTTGCGGGCAGCCCTTCGCCACTATAGCTCTGGTGGTGTCGTTTACCGTAACTTGTACGGCTCTTAGTCTGAGCATATTCGTGATCCATCCTCGCAGGGTCGAGTCCACACCGTGTTCCTCGAGGGCTGCGTTGATGCTATGGAAGATGGTTTTGTCAAAAGCGCCTTCTATGTCAATGAAGACAGCTAGTGAAGAGCATTTGTGGTCCACTGCACATTCGATCTTGGAGATGACATTATGTAGTGCAGATTCTGTTGATTTTCCTGTGGAGTATGCGTGTTGTTGTTTGTGAAGTGGTCGCTCCCGAAGAGGTCCGTCCCGAATGTGTCGATCACAGAGTCTCTCGAGAGTTTTCAGTAGGAAAGATGTCAGGCTTATTGGTCTGTACGCCTTGGGTTGTGTGTAATCAGGTTTGCCTGGTTTAGGGATGAAAATAACTTTCACCTCTCGCCATGCAAGTGGTATGTATTTGTGTGCTATACAGGCTTGGTATATGGCGGTCAGCCACGGCATTAGGACGTCTGCTCCCCATTGTAGCAGGGCAGGAAAAATTTCGTCTAAGCCTGAGGATTTATATGGTTTGAAAGTCTTGATTGCCCATTTTATTCTCTCTGCGGTTACTATGGTGCGGGCTCTGGCCCAGTCTTGATCATTTGGTGTGTGTATTGGTTCCCTTTCCCAGGTTCTGTCCTCGGAGAGGTTGCAGTCTGGGAAGTGGGTTTCCAGAAGAACTTTACTCGTAGTCCGACTTAGTATAAGTGTTGTCTGCGGTTTTCAGTGACCCGAGGGTGCGATCCTGATCGGTAGATAGGATCTTTCTCACACGCGCGGCTTCGGTGTTTGATTCAATTTCTTCGCAGAATTTCCGCCAGGCGGCTCTGCTGGCGTTCCTGACTTGTTTTTTGAAGGTGTATTGTGTTTTCTTGTATGAGTCCCAGTCTTCTGGTAGTTTTTGGCTCTGTTAAATTGCTTGCGCATGGTTTGCCTGAGTTTACTAAGTTCCGCATTCCACCAGGAGTTACCCTTGCTCTTGGTGTTTTGATCTTTTAGTTTGCAGCAGGCGTGGTAGGCTTCGATTATAAATTCCGAGAGTTTTGTTACAGTGTCCTCAAGTTGCTTGGGATCCGTCAGAGTTTGAGGCGTTTGGTGCTGTGTTAGTAGGGAGGCCAACAGCCGTTTGTAGCCGGGTACATTGGTACGGCGTGGGTTGCGTCTAGGTTCGGGTTTTTTTATGTTAGCTACTAGTGAGAAGCGAATCCTTCTATGGTCAGAGCAGGAAGGCTCGTTGGATACGTGCCAGTTAGAGACAAGTTTTGTCGCGCTTTCCGAGGCCAGCGTTAAGTCAATGATTGTTTGTCCGCGTGATGTGACCCAAGTGGGTTCCGATCCGCGGTTTGCGATGTTAAGGTTAGTGGAGAACAGATATGTGCATAGTACCTCACCTCTAGTGTTGGCTTTGTTGCAACCCCAAAGCGGGTGATGGGCGTTCGAGTCCGTGCAGATGACCAGGTCCAGGTTGGCGTCTTCACAGTACCTTACCAGGTCGGCCATCTCTTTTGGTGGGCAGTCATCATCCTCGCCTGGCATGTATACCGAGGCCAGGACGATATCAGGTGCATCGTCGTCAGTTTTGATCCTGACGGCTGTTAGATCTCTGGAACATAATTGCGTGAGTGTGGTGATGGGTACGTCTTTGGGTATATAAGCACAGGTTCGTGGTTTGTCTGTGCCTTGTGTGTCGAGGATTAGCTTACCTCCAATGTTACCAAGGCCGCATATTCTGTTATTGCGGATCCACGGCTCTTGTATGAGTGCAATGGTTAAGGGTTCCACCTCCAGTGCCCTGCGAAGGCAGGCGGTGGCCGTCTGGCTATGCTGGAGGTTGGTCTGGATTATGCTTAGGGGACGGGATGTGGGCGGCAGTGGGGTGGAGTTAGGAGGAGATTGATCCATCGGATGTTTCCCCCCCCTCCTCCAGTCCGTGCCGGTCCTCGCTCGGTGCTGGCGATGATGTGAGCAGCTGCTCTGTCCATCCTGGTGGTGAGGTTGGCATCCCCACAGCGTCGGCATCAGCCATCGCCGTTCTGGCCATCTCCTCTTCCAGTTGAGTCATGGTCAAGTCAAGCTCAGTCGGTGCCGGTTTCGTCAGTTCGGTGTCAGTTCCAGTCTGGGTGTCGGAGGGACGGGTTTTGGGGAAAAAGCGCACGTATATCGACCCAAGTAGGTACGATATCCGCCGCTCCCTCCCCAAGACCTTTTCGACTTCTTCCGGTGGGATGCCTAGGGTCAAATAAGTCCCATAGTTATCGCCACCGACCGATGTCGCCCTATATAACGACCACCTCCCGATGTCGTACCAGGGGTTCTGTCGGGTCAGTACAGTCTGGAGCAGCGATATGTCCCCTTTGTACCGGGGTACAAAGAGCGCTGCTCGGACTCGGGTCGGTACGTCGGACTGTTTCATTACAGTCAGTGTCGCGTCAGTGTTCGGCAGTTCTATCTTTGGCACGTTCTGGGTCAGCCAGGTCAGGGCGCTGTCGTCCTCGCACCACATCTGTACCGTGCCGTCCGCTACCCTAGGGTAGCCGCGAAAGGCCGGGATGGATTTGGAGGGGTCGGTACACGTGTCCATGATGAGGTCCTCGAGGCTAAGCTTAATGTAATTAAGCTTAATTAAGCTTAATCTCGTCAGTCGTCATGTCACGGGATGGAGGCGAGAGGCAGATAGCTACGGCGAGTCGCGCAGGGATGTCCTTTGTGGCTCGGGCGTAGGTTCTCTGCTCCCCTTGAGCGGCCTGGGTTCTAACGCGTTTGGCGTCCCCCTGGAGCGTGCTCGGTGAGGCAGTGTCATCCGGTCACACCCTCTTCGCCGCTCCCTGGCCACTTGGACCGGGTTGCGGTTCTGAGGGGCTTGGCACAGTGTTTTGTGCCAGAGACACCCCGCGTGAGAACCCAGCCCGCTTGCCCCGCTTCTGTTTAGTCCGGTGTCGGTCTTGGGTCGTCTCGGTGCGGTTCCGGTCGTTTCCTCCGGATGGTCCTGGTGCGGGCAGTGACGTTCCGCGCTGGGTTTCCCCTTCGCGTACTGGTCCTTGCCCGCGCGTTTCCGCGTCCGGCTGCTTTCCGCGCTGGGTTTCCCCTTCGCGTACTTGCGGCTGGTCGCGTACTCCCTTACAACTAGCCGTTTGCGCTTCGCGCTGGCTATTGCCTTCGCGGATTTTGCGCAAACGGTTGTTGAGATCTCTTTCTCTGTTCCGGATCTTTCCGCGCTTGGATTTCAGCATGCGTACTTCGTCCACAGAGATGAAGCCAGAACCATCAGATTCCGCTTCCTTTCCCGTCCCGAGAGAATCAATGTCTTTCAACCTTGCCTCGATCTTCTCGCGCTGGAGTGCCAGCGCGCGGAGTTCGCTGCTAAGGCTGGAGAGTCGTGCTTTGTCACTGTCATTGTCAGGGTTGTTTGTTACACTGTTCCGAACGATGCTCTGTTGCCAGGCCCTCGTGGAAAGTGGTGTAACGTTAGTCAGTGTGGTTGGTGCAGAAATCGCAGCCGTCTTGGGCGCTGAGATCGCAACCGTCTTTGGGTCAGTAGGCGCAGAAGTCGCAGCCATGGTTGTGTCGAGTGGCGCGTGAGCCGCAGCCAGTGCTGTTGGCGCCGAAGCAGCCAGCCGCGCAGAAGGCGCGGCACTAATTGGCAAATTGGTGCCCCCCCCCAGATTACGGTGGGGGCAGACCGACGAGTCGGTGTGGGATTCCCCGGCATTGCCGGGACCCACCTGGGGAATATTATTTTTTCCACTCTGCATTATTGGATTTTGTGGGCTTTTTTGGAGTTGAGGTTGCCCGTCCTCATGGACCGAAAGGAGAAAAGGGAAAAAGGAGGGAGGGACTGGGCGTGGGATCATGGGAGTGGGGCGTGGGATTTTGGCTTTCGGGAAAATACGAAAAAGCGCCTGGGGGTTTTTGTTGCGTCTAATTCTTATGGAATTAGACCAAGAACAGGGTGGCAACCTCGTGAAGGTGAATCCCCCGGACTTGCCTTGAGGATCTACACGACCGTAGCGCTCCCCCTCAAGACCCCGCCACCCTACCGCCTCTGAGGGAGGCAGTAAGGTAGGCCTGCATCTATACTACCAAGCAAAGCATAAGCAAAGCATGTCGTTGTGCAACCGCGAAAGCATAAATACAGACCCCCCCCTAAAAAAAGGCTAAAACCTCAAAAATTATGTAAACTCTGTACGAGCGAACAATTCTTGGATCACATGTCTAGAAAGATTTACTGCCGACTGCAATCACTATTTAACTTAAGTATCTACTTGTCGCTATCAAGCTACACATAGTAGTTATTTCCGATCAAATCATTATTTGGGATGTCTTCATCAAGCCATCCGAGATGGCGGCGACTCCCTGCGTCGTTCCTTCAGCTTTGATTAGATCTGAAACAGGTGACGTTCACCGTCATAGGTACTTTGTGTACCTATAACTCCGTCGACGTCTGCTGGGAGTGACGCTCGCTAATGTAGCCAGCCCGCTGTCGCCGTCGTCCCTGCCGCTCTCCTCAGCGGAATAATTTGAATTAACTTTGGCACGTACTAACTACCAAAGAGTAAAATATTTTAGGAAGAGTTGAAGCTGCATCAAATGCTTTTGACGTTCAAAAAGTACTCAATTAACAAAGAGATAAACGATTCCCTACATGAGACACCCAAACATTGTGTTGACGTAAGGTCTCGGCTGTGATTGCGTACATTACCATCAAACAAACCCACGCTTTGTAAAATTACACATCACATTTACATAAATAGTAATGAGATTACATTCGGTTACGCGAGGCAGGGTAGAAAATTACTCTTTCATTCCCACATCATATGCGTATAAATCTCTATCTCTACGTATGTACATAATGTAGCAAAACGACGAGGTAACGAGATTTTTCACAAAATTTGATTTCCCGCAATTTTGCGCGCGAAATGGATTATTTTTTTGGAGAAGATGCGATGCGTTACGGTTACTATATCAACCCTATTATAATTTAAATAATTGGCATAAGAAATTGATGCCGTTTAATATTATGTAGGTATAGTAGCCATTAACAATCTTTTAATAACCAATGCAACCCTCCTCCGCGTTCTTTGAAGACAGACAGGAAAACATTAGCATTATTGTATTTTAATAATTTGGAAATCGTATCAAATAATAGAATGGAAATCAGTTTATTATTAGTTGAACTCACCGAAATCTTGTTTTTTTTATTCCACCTCCGCTCCGTACTTTTGATATGGGTATGATTGAGAGCGATCGAGCGGGAAATGGCATCTCCGATCCACTCTGGCAATATAAGTAGTAAGTAGGTACTTAGAAATAAGCGTCGTCTAGTATCTATACCAGCCTGTACACAGAATCGTACATATAGATAAAGGAGTACCATATAGGAGTTACTTGAGTTGAAAAAAAATATCAGTGGAAATGTTGAATAATGAAGTCGTCAGGTTTTGTTTAGTTATGAACAGTTTCGCTTCTTTTTGGAACTAGCTTTGTTATGTTTATTTTCATAAATATTAATAAAACATATATTTTTATATGTTTATTTGTGGGTACGTATAATTTTTCCAGTGTGTGTAATTTATTTTCTTCTGAAATTATGTGTTCAGTAATTTCAGAAGAAGGTAGGTAAGTACCTTCTTCTGAACACACACACACCACACTGCAGATTTGCTTTACGATAAAAACAGCTGGTTACGCGAAGTCAAGATGTCGTAGTACGAGCACGAACAATACAAAAATAGGTTTTACTTAGTTTGAACGAAGCTAAGCATCGCTGCTGTCCAATTAGGAAGCAGATGTAGCTTCCGATTTGCTCGATTTAGACTCAGCCTTCTTACTTCTCAGCTTCCACTTCCGGCTTGCTCTACAATCAAATATTTATTCAATACAGAAATAGCTGTGGGTATAACTGAGAAATATACTTTGGTTTTGAAAGCGGCACAGTCCGCACAGTACTCAAAAATATTGTTTTTGATCGGACGGATAACTTAACAATGAGATTTTACTCGTAAAATACTAGTATTTTACAAGCAACACAACAGTAAAAAATTGAGGCAACTGCGCCAGATACGGTGAAAAAAATCCAAAATAACTGCTTGATAACCATCGAATAAAAGTGCGGGAACTGGCAGATAAGATAGGGATTTCAGAAAGTGCTGTGCATTGTGTCTTGACCGAAAATTTGGATATGAACCTGGAATTTTTGGAAATGGAAATTGTGTTAAAAGGAGAGGAATAAATAAAAAAATCTCCGATTTTTGTATTTTCTTAGTGAGGCCGGGTATTACTGGACTGACTGATATTTTACAGATTTTTTTTAATTCCCTTAGAAAGTTATGAATCTATGATCCTTGTTTTCATTATTGTTAGTGTGATATTCTTTGAACAGAATGTTAGCCTCATTCGTTCTGGAAGTTAATTAGCAGTATTTTTAAATTCGTGTCGTCTCGAAATGATGGCCATGCGGTAAAGTCGCTGATTAAAATTCGTAGCCAACAATATACATTGTTCGGATCAAACGACTTCGTTCTTTGTTTTATATTGAAGCTAAAAGGGATGGGGTCTTAATTTTTGTTCCTTATTGTTCTTTATACATCGTTAGTTTAACAGTTTAATAAAATACACGACAAAGCTGCAAATGTGAAAAAAAAAACTTGCCAACCTATGTAGGTACCTACTTACTATGGTGTCGTAGATGTAACCTTTTCGGTTATTTATTACTTATACTTCTATTACTGAAGTACCACTACCTAGTTATAGTGTTCAGGAATATTCATGGTGTTGTAGAGAAGACAATGTCTAAACTCTTGCAGACAATTTTATTCAGTAGACAGCTTGAGCCCACAAAGCAAAGTATGAGTACAAACCTACAACAGTTTCAAAGGCAGATCAAGTGTCTTGCAACAATACACAAAAACGGAATGTGTGCATGTGCAGTAGTTACAAAGTAAGAACAGTTTTTGTCATCCACATTAAAATTGCAACATTTATAACTGGCGTACGCCTTGCGAGTGTCGACTTCGTGGAGAGTGATTCCGTCGCGTTTAGTTTCAACTCGGCGAAAGTCGACGGAGAGCCGTCTGAGGGCCACAGTGCACTAATTGTCAGCCCCGGGTACCCTGACAATCCTAGCTGACACTCGCGTCTTGCGCGGTTATAAACCTTACTGGCCTTACGTTGAGTCGGCCCCGTTACCGGTTATCTTGCTACGCTTGCACTCACGGATAAAGGTTACTGCGACCTTTTCATAACTTTCTTTAATCAACTTTAATTAAGTAAATAGTTTTATTCAAGTACCTATCTAAATGTGTTTTAAATAAAGAAATCTAAACGAGTTTGAATACGAAAAATGCTTCTATTTTATCCTTGTAGAATGCCTTAATTAATTAACTATACCGTACTATATTTAATTCAAGCCAAATAGTAATTTACAGTACGAAGTGGGCCAGTTGTCTCGATATACACGGACAACGTGAAATAGAGCTGGCCACGTTATTGGCTAACTAGTCGTCTCTTAGCCAGTTAGTGAAACTTGTAATGGATATTTACAGGTCTCTACGGATATATTTAACTAACTGAGGCTTACACGCAAAGGCCTTGCAAATGCCCAAGTTTGTGGGGAGATACACATGTACTTTGTACTGTAGATAAGTAATATGCGGAACTTGTAAATCTTCACATTAAATGATTCTGCTATTGTATTGTACCTACTGAAAGAACGTCGACTTATCAAAACAGCATTTTTATAGGGTACAAGAAGGGCCTGAAGCGATAGGTGCAATTCAAGAATATCAAGTGTCATTGATTTTTAAATAGGTATGCGCTTTTTTTATCTTCATTACAGCGGGTTTTATTGCAAATTATTTTTTCGTTATATCTTATTTTCCTGTTTAAACATTTATACAAACTGAGTCAAAGTTTAGTAAATAATTTAAAAAAATAAAAAAACCCGACTGCGTAAAAAATAACTAATAACTTTAAATAAAAACTGAAAAGAAAAAAACAAGTTCAATAATAAATTCTAATACAGAACATAATATTGACTGCAACAGTCGGGACCCATTCTAGATTATTTAATGGGTTCCGACTGTTGCAGTCAGAGAAAACAATAATTTAAATGCCCCCGATAAATCGATCACAATTTCTATCAGTAATTGCCCTAATATGAATGTAACCTTCAATATTAATTAAACGAATTTGTTGTTAAACTTTCTTTCATTTTTGAGAAAAGCATTATACAAACCTCAACCAGTAAGAAAGCCATCCTGGCCTCGTATATAACGGACCGAACCGCAGGTGCGGTCCGTTATATACGAGGTTTATATACGAGGATTAACTCATACTTGGTCAGGAAGGCTTACTTACTGGATTCTGCAGTTGTGCTACTATTACAAAACTGTTTATTATATCAGATAGCCAACAAACGGTCGTAAGTGTCACATCATAACTATTTGAATTTCCGTTTACTTCATAAGTGACATAGATTAAAAATACATTTCAAAACCAACAATTAGAATTAATCATACCTAATTACATCTGCGTTAAATATTTCTCACGTCCCGTTGAAGTAAACTCAATTAAAATTGTTAAATAAGTTTACCGCGCGAGAGGGCCATAACAAGTGAAATAGTTTTGATTTATACAAATAAATAAACGTCAGCCCGTTCGGCTCCGGTTGTAGCAAAATATTAATTGGGGCATGAGATTTCCTGTGAATTTGCTTCTCGTTTTGCCGCTGCGGTATGGGTACGAGTGCCCCTTTGCGCCCGCGTCACGTAAACCTTCATTCCTTTCATTTCAAATTCCACGGTTTTCTACCAACACAAAATAAAACGAACGGGAACGGAGGCACGATGTGTAATAGCTGTACATTCCTCGTACATTAATACGGCCACATCCACGCCAAATCCTATTAATTTTAGGAGCAGGTTAAGACTTTTAAGCGAACACGTTCTAAAGGGTGGGACCTTCCGAGTAACTTGCTATCAAATTATTTCGATCCCGCAAGCATGTTAGTTTATCCAGACATCATTCAGCGAAAACGGATGACACACATGCACAGAGTGGCACAGTTATTATTCATCGCTCGGATTTCACAATATGTACATAGTTTATAATTTCAAAATAATCATTCGTCCTAGTAGGTTCACGTCCTGTTTTAAAATATTCCATTATATTTCACCTTTGTAACTATATCTACACACAACTACCTGAAAGAAGAAACTATTTTTTTTATTGCCATCAGAAAATAATTCATTTCGTTAAGTTATTTACTTGGTTCGATTTTAGACATCAACGAATAATTCTGAGCGCTACATTGTCATTTTATATCTTTGCTGGATGTACATATGTGTATCCCCAATTGGAGCACTATGTTTGTCGCTGCTGAGTATCCACCCCATCAATCTTGGCCTGATACTTTCACTGGATAAATGGATTGGAGCCAGAGTTAAGGCTGACATTGTCGACTATCTCATCGTATATTTACGGACTTCCTCTTATTTGAAAACTGTTCAGCCAGTTTCAGCCTAAATATTTAGGTACCGTACTTATTTAATTGTTTTTAAAATAGTCTGAATCAAATTGATAAACGTGTGAGAGCTTCCCAGGGTAGGTAAACGTCGTGTATTTTAAGTAAAGGGTCAAATTTTGGGATAATATGTTGACGCAGATGGATCCAACGCAAATAGCGTCGGTAACCGGCGGACCTTGTCGGTGTAATCATGAAGGATCAAGGTTTATACGAAAAATGGTGACGTCGTTTTTTTCATGAAACTTTTTTTGCCAACGACTATTTTCCTGAACCGACTATTTGTAAATTTAACAAAAAGGTCTGTACTAAACAGACAATATAAAATTTCGTTCTCAAAGTATTCATCTTCATTAAAATTTTATGGATTACCTAATTCATTGCGGTACGATATTATGTACTGTAATAAATAAATCACCACATCCAAGCTTTTCAGTGGACGTTAGAAACTCCTTAACTATCTAATATATATCTGAATTTTCTCCGTCAGCAAAACTTATTGGTAAAGCCTAAAGTAATTGTTACATACTTAGATAATATTTATACTTAAGATATGTTGTACACAGAAGCTGTTGGTGAACCTAAATTAATAAATAAATAAATATTTTTAAATGCGATGGGTTTGTGTTTGATTAACTCGGAAAAATCCTTTGCCCAAACTGAGTTAGTTTATGCCAAAACAAATTTATCAGCAGTGTATTAGATACCCCAATTACCTATATCGGGACCGGCCCCGTGCCTAGTTTCTCCACCTGGGTGAAGCACGGGACCTAGGGTGGGGACTTAGGGCCCCGTGCTCCAACTGAGGATCAAGTACAGTCAAGTACATAACAGGTTTATGCCTTGAGTTATTGCATTATTATATTACATTTTTAAATATTAAAAAAAAAAATATATATAGTAGTCCACCGGTGCAGTGTCGGGAGCAGGGTCCAAGCCACCGGTGGTTAGGGCTGCAGAGACAGGAACCTCCTCACAATGCGAGCCGTATCGAGGAGTACTGCCTTTTGAATCAGGCCCAATCCAACCGCCTAAAGAGAGCTTCGATAGATGGTCATCGAAGCTCTTGGCTATAAGGCCATTGGCCGTCACGACAATCGTCACAATGATAACCGAGTTCATATTTCACATATTATTATTATTCTTTATTTAATTCCGTTTGAAAACTTTTATGAATTGTATTTTCATCATAATCTGCCTTGCCTTTTCCCAACTATGTTGGGTCGGCTTCCAGTTTTACCGGATGCAGCTGAATACCATTATTTTACATGGAGCGACTGCTTATCTGACCTCCACAACCCAGTTAGTACCGGGTTGTCACGTTTGCTACACATGGATTCTTCAAAGATTTGCATCTAATTTAACTTTCTGGTTAGGTACTTATAAATGATAATACGGTAATACGATACCCCTTGGTATGACTGGTTGTCAGAGTTTTTGGGCCTCTGACTACCTAACGACTGTCAAAGATCTACAAATGACAGCCAGGACCAACGGCTTAACGTGCTTTCCGAGGCATGGAGGAAACTCGGAAATTCGGAATTTTACTCGGAAATGTATTTTATACTTATGTAAATAAATATCTATCTAACTCAAAAATAGCTCAGAGTATCATGTACTTAAATTTAATTGCTGCTATTCTTCTCTATTACTTGCTGAAATAATATTTTATTTACGATCAGAACTGGACTCTAACACCCATTATATTATTTAATTAAGTATTATTACGTCTACTAGAGATTCACAATTATTTACACGTGAATTGGTCTAAACTAGTCGTAACATGGGAGCTATAAATCAGGATTTTCGAAGTCTTGGAAGTCTGCCAAATTCACGTAAACTTAGGCGACCTAGACCAACAAAATAGAGTACATAATTGTATCATTTTTACATCAATGGCCCCTGATACGTAAACCAAAGAATTTACTATGTATTTATCGAAAAGTATGAGAAAATATTGTGCCAAAAATATCATATTATTCTCAAGCATATATTGGTAAGATATTTCATAAAGTAGCGAAGTCGGCATCAATAAATAACAATAACAAATTCTGTATTGACATGGATGATTATTTTAGGTCGTTTCGTTTACATAGCTTCTGAATGGGCCTTCGTTTTGCTGAGAATAGGACGATGTTTTAGTAAATCGTTGGCAATATCATAAATATAACATCCTGATTCAATTTGTCTCTTCAAGTCGCTCGTGATCATAACTGTAATGCGAAGTTACTATAATGTGCTAATACAATTTATATCTTGAATCTGTTATTGTCCTGCGGGTGATAGACAGAATTGTTCAAAGCAACCTTTTTAGAGATGCGTTTTAACCATTTTAACCAACTATCTGAATGTCTCATGTATTTTTAATAATAGAATTGCAAATACACCGAAGCAAGTTACTATTCTGCTTAGCTTCATTTGAAAGCATAATCTCACGAATAATACTTAGGTGCCTACACAAGTATGTTCGTGAGAGCAATCTGTGGTTCGTGCTAATAGAAACGTATTAAACATGTGCCAATAGTTCAATAGAGATCTCAGTTATTATTGGTGCTGTTTCTAAATAATATCTTATTTTAATAAGATATCTTGCTCAATAGGTCGCCACTAACAAGTCTATTGGGGATTTAAAATTTATTGATATTGCTTGTACTTATTTTTGTTTATTATCTGTGTAAAAATAAAGCTGTAACATTAAATCGGTACTTATTTTGAACGTTTATTTTCAATTAACTTCAGCAAAAACTGGAATAACATTCTGGGGCAGGTTTTTGCCGATTTTGTAGTCCGAATTTCCATCGTCAGTGCAATCTGCCCGACGAACTGGACGCTGGCAATCGCGTAATTTAATGAACACTTCCCTAATCGAGTGACGAGACTAAAGCTCGATGCTCCAGCGAAAAATAGCATTTTCGTTTTCCATTTCAAAATTTGTTCGTAACAAGAAATATTAGTATTGACGTTTCGTAATTTGTAAACTGAGTTAGGTCTAAAGCTCCATTGCCGACCTACAAATGTCGTAGACTTTTATTTTAAGGTAATTGTATTAGTCCACTTAAGTGCTTTTACTAAGCTTAGTCTGAAAAACATCTTAATACGCTGTACCAATCGAAAACCACTTATCATCTTCGCTCACAATGTGCGCACCTCGATCATCTTGTTTGCTCAACTTACTAATGTAATAATATACTTACAGAGTAAGTACCCATATCGAATGTAAATTTCAGTAATGCGTTTTTTGGTCGTGTTAGGTACAATGTATCCGCATACAAGAGGGAATATTGGCTACATTTGTAAGCAGGTCAGAGCAACGATTTATCATTGTGAAGATGACGTTTACGGCCGATCGCGACTGATTTGTTCCAGATCAAATGCGAATCCAATATTTACGCATCGTGATCGTACGGGTTCGGAAACATTCGCATCGTATCACTGTGACGTTTTGCATTACGGTGCACTTTTATTCTTATGGTAAGTGAACGGGGGGTAGCATGTGGATGAGAGCAAGCACGAAATCTTGAAGTACCTATCTTTCAAGAATATTCGCCTGACTCTATCTTATTTACCTCTAACTTCGTGAATACGATTCCTAAATTAATAGATAATGCCTTTGTTAAAGCCACTCACTAATTGAGTAACGAAGAAATTACTAGAGTAAACACGTTTCCAAGAATTATGTCAACCCGAGTCTCAAAATGATTGTTTTAATAAATATTTACATGAGAATTATTCAAAGAGAGGTTACTGAATCAGACTCATGACGTCAATGGCTTGTGCTCGACTTTGTCGCCCCAGTTTAGGCTGCCTGTGCAAGATAAGCTGGCTTCCTCCCTCTGTATTGTCTAAAATTTAGTTGCTTTGTTACATGCTTGCAACCTAGTTAACACGAGTTAATCCGCTTGTGCACCCATCAGCTCTATGTAAGGATTTGTTTTAAGCCAAATCCGGTTCCACTGGATCTTAGGCTGCTAGACATTTAAATTCCTTTTCAATAATTACATTTTGATCAACAATAGGTAATCCGTAGGTAATTTAGAAGTCGCTATATGAGTTTACGAATTAACTGTGTTGTCAAAATCTCATATTTTTTAAATATTTTCAATTGAAAAATTTTGCACAAGTTTTAACTTGAAACTACACGGGCCAGCCGGTCGCGAAGTCGCGCGCTCGCTACTTGCTACGAGACTACGCGCGTAGAGTCAGTGACGCGCGAAACATGTGCGTAGCTGTTTTTCATCAAACGTTGCGTTCATTTTTTCATCCATATCCATACCTGCGACTGATCCTCTCTTCCGCTTTGCGTACCTTTCGATTATCCAGCGGGACGGGAGTGGATTTCGTATAATATTTCATCTGTTTCTATTAAAACATTTTATCATATTGCGAAGGATTTGCTGACAGCCTTGTCAGCAAACTATAAATTGTGCTGTTTCTGTTTTTTTGTGAACGAGTAAATTGAAATTTGTTTCGTAGACAGCGGGATTAATATTTTCATTTTTTTACTTTTCAGAGGTACTAATGCTCTTGTAAATACCATTCACAGACAAGGGTCTGCACCACTTGTAGTTATTCATTATTAATGTGTGTTATGTCTACATAATGCGCAATATATTAAGCATTCTCTATTTACCTAAAGAAAGCAATAAGGAAATTATTAAACACTGCAGTATTTTATGGTAGTAAAGCAAATAACGAAGTTAACGGTGCCACTAAAGTTGTAACTGCTACAAAATAATTAAGTAAATGGGACTTCTTAACGCAACCTCGAACATGAATCGCGGAAAATGTTATAGCAGGAATAGCAGGCTTACATTTAAGTCAAATTATTGTTGAAAAGAAACGTAGAATGTTGACATGGTTACGAGGATGTAGGCACATCTGTATGGCTCCAAATCGGCCCGTGTCACCCCCAGTCTTTTATTGTAGCGAGCTTTCCAATTACATCCGAGATGGATATTTGTGCGCCTCGATGGCGCACGTCGCCGTCGCCGACTCGACTTGTTATCTCTGAGACGAATGCAAGGGTTCATGAAATAAAAGCTAAGCTTACATCAAATATGACCCTATTAAACCGCTTTGCTATATTTGTTTTTAACGGCTTCGTTTTCATTCAACTCATAAACCGAGATGAACAATAAATTCATTAAGCTGGCGTTAATGAATGTTAATAAAACATGATATTTGGTTTAGGTATACCTTTTGGAGGATTTATTATCTTTTTTATGGTATATTCGCTAAATTAATGGCTATGTTAATAACTAATTTTGGTTTCTACTTTTAACATCGTATCGCCAAGCTCGGTAGAAATCAATGAAAACCATTACAATAAAGTAAAAAAAAAAATTGGAGAGCTTTTCTTTTCAGAAATAATTGCTGAGAGCAAACATTATTCAAGTGCTCTTACGTTGATAAATGCGTACATAAATATTAAAACAGGTGAATGATTCGTAACTCTTATTCAATATGTAAATAGTCGCGATCGTTCAGGTATACGAGAGCTCTTAGCATTGTGTCGAGTGTGCTATTAAAACAGGATATTAATACACGAGCATCCATTCAGTCGCGACGGCACTACGGCAGTTCGGACAGTTTGCTACCAACTACTTGTTAGTTGGAAAGTCCGGAAGACAATCTAATCGGAGCCAAGTTCCGGGCATTACCGATCGGCGCCTAACGATGACTGATCACTCTTTGATGTTCGTGTTTTATTAATCTGTTGGAATTAATTCGGCATAACTAGATTAAACTTCGACCAGAAAGTAGGTACACAACCACAATATTAACGTGCTTATACAAATATTCGATAATTCCAAAGCAGATGTCGTAAATGGCAGGGCAAATGTTGCCGATATATTTATGAAGGGTACCTATTTAGCGTCGAATAAAATACATATTATTTTGCTATGGAGTTAAAAATAAAAACGCTTAAAGATTTATTGGCGCAGTTTATCCGGATGATCCCGGGGGGATCGCAAGTAAATTATCACCAAGGACACATCTCACTCGTCCTTCAGAGCACGAAGGTTCGAACAAAAAAGTAGCTCGAAATATTTCTGACCAAACAGCGCTGAAGCACTTTTTGCTTCTGCTGAATTGAAAGTTACACATACGGTGTGGGAACAGTTGATGAAATTTTGTTCTCTGTAGTCGTGATCGATCACGGTGCTCTAACGAACAGTCGCAGGTATGTCGGTTTATACTACGTCCCTATAACACGCAAACTATGATGATAGAATAATAATAAAAATTTATACCAGATACATAGGTCCATAAGTCCCTATTAGGTTTATAAACATCAAGGTCCTGAGTCAACACGATAAAAGATATGGGCAAATTTAGATTTTCGCGAAAACTTGTAAGTACCAAAAATACGCGCCTAGAACACGCAAACTATGATGATAGAATAATAATAAAAATAAATAAAAATCCATAGACATTCTCTACTTTGCTTTTCTAGGCGAGGAGATTGTTGTGTAGACACTTTTCCTATAAGTTCACTAGTGATTTTTAAAGGTGTAACTCGCGGAGTTGAAGATTGCTATTTGCTTAGGTTTACTAAGATGTCACTAAATATAGTTTTAATGTTGATATTGCTCCAGGACACCAATGATAGTTCTTTGTCTCGTAGTATATTTTCACATAAATCATTTACTTATTTCATTAAAGGAAACAACAAAGTCAGATTGCCTTTATATCTGTGCCTTCGTTGATGTAGAGTCGTATTTCCATCACCGGAACAAAGGAAATTAAACTTTTAATTGGTATTCGCCAACAAAATCGTAAAGAATGTAAGGTGTAAAGAATAAATTAAAAGTTTTCTTTGTTTTTACGTTTCATTATTATTTCTTTAATTACATAAGGTTAAGTAGATGATAATTAATATTTTAACGGATTGCGTTTCCTTTTTATTTTGGGATATTTATTTACATAGTCCTCTGAATAAAGACCTCTGAATAATTTCCAAACAATAATATATTATTATATTAGGTATATGTTGCACATAATTATTCATCTACTTAAGTGTACACATTTGCACATAATTGTACTTAATCTACGGTTTTTGCTACATCGAAAGCAGCCAGCAGGTGTCAAATTTTCACCTCCCCCTATAAATCTTCATTTTCATTACGTACCTACACAAAGAAAAAGAGGGGAAGAATATTATCGAAGACCCTCACTCATTGACTTATTTTATACGGCATTAAATATATTGTAAGAACCAACCTACCTATAAAAGTATAGATTGCTTCCTGGATAAGTAAGTAGGTACCACTACCAGTGCTCAGAAAACAGAAAATGGATGACAACTTTATTATTTCCTTATTTCTGATAGACAATGTACTTGCCTTCGGGGTAAGTTGAAGATATTATTATAAAAGTTAAGAAAATCGAGAATATTATGAATAAATATCAAAATACAATGAAAAAGACTTAATCGAGGCATGATAATGAATTCATCGAGATCGAATTACAAAGTCCAAAGCTGCGTCTTTACCCAAATGAATTTATACTTGAAAAATAAAATTGTTAAAAGAGAGAAACACGTGCAGCATTAATTTCCAAATGGTGGTCACCATTTGGATCGGTACAAAATGTAACTTCTAGTTACTAAATAGTTAAAGCGAACATCACGCCCAACAACATACGGATCCAATTTATAAAGTAATCCCAGAGGAACAATAGCAAATACAAAATATGATTGTGTAGCATCCACTGGAACGAGATCGCGTATACCCTTGAATGTAATTGCCTCTTTGGAATAATTAGGTACAATTATAGATAGTCCCGTTCAATCGAGAGCTTCTGATTTCAACGGATTGATTGATGGAGCCGTGGTGATTGGCTCGATAAACGCTAAAACCTCTGAGCCGATCATAATGAAATGTGTTGGTTCTGTTCTTACATAGTTGTTGGAATTTGGAATGCTAATTAATCAGGTTTAGTAGACAGTTGGTTAATTCATTCCTGTTCGTTGTTTTATTTTTTTGGAAAAAGAAATAAAATTGTGAAAGCTGTTTTCAGATGCATCTTTTCTACATCTTCCGCATTCAGTCTTAATATTTTAGACTCTTCAATTTTTTTTTGCGTTTGTGTTTCTAGGGTTCCTTACCTCAAAAGGTAAAAAAGGAACCCTTATAAGATCACTTTCTTGTCCGTCTATCCGTCTGTCACCACCGATTTTCTCAGGAACGGGAAGACTTTCAACTTGCTAGGTTGAAATTTATACCAGATACTAAGGTCCATAGTCCCTATTAGGTGTATAAAAATCAAGGTCCTGAGTCAACACGATAAAAGATATGGGCAAATTTAGGTTTTCGCGAAAACTTGTAAGTACCAAAATTTACCTTAATTTTCAACTTTTTTTATTTTTCAGAATTGTCGCTTTACTTTTGCTGTAAGACCTTGCTTTTAACAAAATTGTTAATTCTAGGTCAACCGAAAGTACCCTATAAGTTTTGGGTCGAAAACCTATATGGTAGTTTCCTTTGACCTAGAATCACGAAATTTGGCAAAAAGCAAGGTCTTACAGCGCATGTAAAAGGAAAAATCTGAAAACCGTAAATATGTAGTAAGAAAACAAAAAAAAAGCGATTTTACTATTACAAACTTATTATTTGCGGTTGGTGCAATAGCCGTTTCTAGGGATCGAGCAGCAAAGTTAAGTTTATCCTTTAAAAAGTTTGCACGGAACTCTCGGTGCGCGAGTCCGACTCGCTCTTGGCCGGTTTTTTGAAAAAAAAATACGGCTTCATTTCTTTCACCTCGAAATGCAACTTCATATTTTTTTGTAGGTCACTCACTGGTCATGGAAAAATATGTGCAATAAGGACTAATTCCGCCGCAGGGCGCCGCATACAGGACCCACACTCGGTAATAAGGTTAACGAGATGGACGTAGCCTGAATGAGCGCAGCATTTCTTTCATTGAATTTAAAAAGCCGTGGAAAGTCTCACTATTGTTTTAAATCAAATTAAGTATGTGAAAATAAATTCAGACCGCGCAGTCTAAAATCTGGATCAAATTCAAATATTTCGTGAAGTGAGTCATTTAAGAAGTTCAAATTAAGAAAACAAAAGAAAATGTTTATCTTAATTTGATTTACTAATAGAGTCGTTTACAATCGTTTAGTTTCACCTGTGACTTGACTAAATACCATGCATCTAACAAATAATCTTGAAAGAAAGTCAGTTTTCGATTGCTTTTCCACTTGACATTTAAACAGTCCCATAAAAACAAATAATATTGGTTGTGTTTTGATTCTTTAAATAATATAATATCTGGGCCGTCATAAAAACATTTTATTTGTTTCCGCAGTTCGCTATTCTGCTCGGTTGAGTAGAGCAGAAACTGATCAGTAGTGTATGATGAAACTAGAGCACCGTTCTATTCTTAGCAAAACTTGGTAAAGCTGCGTCGTCCTCTCTACTTCGAAAGTTTTATGAGTCGGATGAGATAGATCAGGGATTGGAATGCATTATTGCCTATTCAAGATTGTGTCATCTCAACCGAGGGAGCTTTCTATTGATTGCGGGAAAGATGCTGTGAAAAAATATATTTTTGAAGTTTTATAAATAAATCTATCTATAGTACGCTTGCAAGATTTAACGTTATTGCTGTTTTTCTTAGCGCAAGCTATCGTCACTTTGTATTTAATTAATTCTTTAGAAATTGTTTCTTAATCTAATTTTGATTTTATCAAATATGATCTGGAAAGTGCATGTAGACGAACAATACCAGCTGATTGCTTCTGCCTCTTTGCCAGTGCTGAAGATCCGATCAGTCCGGAGAGGGTCTAGTACCGTCGAGTCGCCGTGCCAAATGCGGAAACTTTGTCAAATCACCACTCTAATCTTACAGTGCACCTCTTTACATTCAAACTGCGAGATTGGAATTATTAAGATTGAGCTGCGATTGTGCTAAACTTGTCCGAAGACTTGAGCCGGGTTCTCATTCAGATGCAGATTTAGGTCAGACGTCAATTGAGTTCGAACAGTGTAATTAAGCGACTTTTGGAAGTTAGATTGCTTAATTTAATTCCTTTCATTGTATAATTTTGAGCTTCTTTGTTTCATTTACTTTGTTCAATATTTTTGCTACGTTGTTGTGTAGAGTTGTTGAGCAGTAGAACACTATTTTAAATGCTATTCAATAAATGTTTAACGTGCTTGCTCCATTTCTGACTTTCAATTTTACATGTGCAAACATTCGTATTAAAAACTCGCATAAAAACTGTGAAGCGTATAAAAAGTACGGAAAGGAAGTTTACGCAGCAACTTTTATAGAACTAGGTCATAACTCTGCTTGAATATTCAAACGTTCTATTGGCGCCATGTAGGGACCTCACTTTTCGCAATATTCCGGGAATTAAACCTGTGAAAAAGCTTGTTAGTACGTGAAATATTTCTGGAGAAATATTCGTATTAGGTGCGACAATGGCACGCAATGTTACGGGTTTTCTCGTCTTTATCTTGATGTTTGCTGGTGTCAATTTCCTGTTAACTTAGGAACGACAGTATGATAATAAAATATTGACATTGTTTACGTACTCGCTGTTTCTCTTTGCGTATTTCGTGGTAACGAAGGCTCTGGGGCTTTCTGCCTAATACTTAGGTATCAAAAGATTTCCGATGGAATATTATCCTAGAGCGGAGATTATGGCTGTCTGCAGGAACGGTAGGTTCTGTCGAATTAATACGAATTTAGAATAGATTAAGTTAAACCTTTTGTTTACAAAATTAGGTAAGATATTACCTAACATTTAAAAGATTGTATATCCTGTACAAATATTCTCAAGTATAATCATTCTATTACGGTAAAATTCCAATTCATTTATTTTAAGCTGCGGTTTACTTCTAGATAAAATATTATTAATGTGATGCTGGAAGGTAGAAACGTGTGATGCAATTAATTTGAAATTTCCTTGCTAAATGTAATTGGAAAGCGTTGATGCGAGGTAGAGGAGGGGAGACAAGGCGTTGAGTGAACGTCTTCTGATGAAAAATGTTGACTTTATATGGAAAATTCGCGCGTGATTCGCATACAGCTCGCGTGAGGGGCGCGCGGATATAAACGAAAGATACGCCAGTTTGTATAACAATGTTTTATTATGCATTTTTCCCTGTTTATTTTCGTATATTACTATACTGTTATGTGTTTCAAATGGATCATAAAAAACGATGTAAATGCAGTAAAAAGCAGTTGATAGAGCTGCAGAAATAGCAAAAACATTTATTCACTTTTCATGATTGGTAATGCACTAAATAAAAGGAAAATTTAGTATTTTAATCAAAAAAGTAGTGTGTTAACTTACTTTCGGGTAAGAATTTTTCTATTTTCAACATTTAGCATTCTCATGTAAAAGACAAATTATTTCCTGAAACTAACCTGAAAATTGAGCATCACGTTGCTCATTTTTCAATTCAATGTAATGTAATTTTTCATTCAAAATGTTTTGCAAATAAACTGAAATTGAATGACATTTATGTAACAAACCTAATCCAGTCGTCACCGGCTGTGCTTGCCGTGAGGGCGGTCGATTGCGTACATGTCAATCAATTTATTGCCTGTTTATTTGCCTGCCAACGATAAAGTTTACGGTATCCCCCTCCCGTCTCGACATGCGTAGTGTGACACATGTCAAATAAAACTATGAATATAGTGATTGTACAGTGTGTACAGCCCGTTCACACTTGTTTTACCTGTGGCAGTAGCAACTCAACAGCAGTCCTATTGTAACGAGTATAAAGAGCAGTGTAATTTTGACAGATTTCTCAGTGACAGCAACCGAACATCAATCTTCTTTTTATTCTTTATTGCACACAAAAATAAAAGACATACACACAAGTTGCAACATATTATAGCTTATGTACACACGGCGACACGTCAAGTTATCAATTTCCAGTATAACATGGCCTCGATTTGTATAGACTAAACGTACAGTGAGAGATCCGCATAAACTGATTTTGTATAGCTAGATTGGTCGTCGTGCGTGGCGAATGGCGAATGGCGAGAATTGGATTGGGAACCTTATTGCGACGACGATAAAGATCATTGTGATTTTGACAGTGACGCAATCGGAAGTAAAATAACTGTGATAGGACTGTACATAATTTATAATAAGACAACCAAGCATCGTCTAACCTGTAGCTTGAAACGCTCCTATTTCATACAATTTACAAGCTTCGCTACTTTTTACGAGCATAGCAGTGCAAGTGAGGGGTTTTGTGCTTGCCATAAAGCTAGAAGATGATTTATTAGAGATTACCATACCTTTGTTTATAAATTATGTCTAAACACGCCGTAAATTTATTACTTTTTTTTTTATTACTTTTGCACTTTGGCTTTCTTTCAAAAATATATGTATAGGAACATAGCTTTGTTTCACTTAAATCATGAATTTGTTTATTAATGTACACACAAAACATTCAGTACACGAAATTAAGTAAATTAAGATATACATAGGACCACAAAGGTACCTACTGCTTATTTCATCAGAAATTCTTTCTCCAATAGACCTGCGATAGGAGATTTCGTTTCAGTTAGTAAAGCCAGTGGTTACATGTAAATATGAAAATACATTCGAGAAATAAAATAGTACGTTAACGAAGGCAAATAACACAACTGAAAGAATTTCCACGCAGAGATAAGCTCCTTCATGACGACAAACGCAGACAATTTACACAATTGCTCCGTGACACAAAGTTTGTTGTGATTATGTCCCCAATCAATTTGTTCGCGCTTTGAATGAACTTGTTAGTTCGTTACTATAGCCGGCAAAGATTTTTTTCAATTAGGAACCGGGTAAAACAAACAAATTCTAACTTACAGCCATACATTGATCTTATGCCGCTTGAATGACATTTACAAAGGGGCTTGGTAAACATCTGATAAACTGATTTAAAAAGAGCTGTTAAAACATGGCGAATATTTTCTAAGTTAAACACGTTCCATAGGATCCATGTCTAACTAAGAAAATAAAATACAGAAAACTGCTAGATTGCTATGATTATAATTATTCATGTATGTATTTCGGTTTGTTTAGCAAAACCATTTTCCTACTATTGATTTGCACTGTAAATTTGTTTCACCAAATGTACCAGCATTCAGAACTATTCCATCACTATAATAATAATGATTACGTGTTTAGTTTCTCGTGATTACAATCACGCAGTTAAATTAATTGACGACGCGTTTAACAATAATATACATGTGTATTAATTGGTGTAAAACGCAGTTATATGTATAATTATGTAGCGATAGAGAGCGCGTGTTAAATATCTTTACATCCAAATCTAATTTCGATGCTATTCAATCATTTCGAAGAAACTTCATTTGTTTGAGTCTTCATCAAACTAAATACCATTCATGAGTCTTTAGATTAACTGAAACTAACCTGAATTAATTGCGCTAATAAAGCATGTTTTGTTACTCTTAATATAAGACTATTCGCGTTAACACTATGTTGTTTTACGTTAATACAATACATTTACGGTGAGCATCATAGCAAAAACTTTCTCGTACAAACAAACAAGTACCATTAGTCACCGCTGATACATTACAACATGTACTTGCCTTTCTTTCTGCCAGCTGCTCATCATTTGTCATAGGTGCGGCGGCGCCTGTCCATCTGAATAAAAGATAGCAGCCGGCAAGAAGTCTTCAGGGACCGATTTATGGTTCACTCATATCGAAGTAAGCGCCTTTATTTCCGGAGAGTTTAAAAATAAAGTTCCTCCCGGCTGTGTCGTTTACACCGAGGACGACCCTCCGGTTCACGTGCCCTCTTTTCACAATTTAACTCCCTCATGGTGATATTATAGCCAAAATATACCATTAGTTATCATAGATCGCGCTAAATAATGTAAGAATGCTGAAGGCGCTGAAGGCTGCAGCCGGCCGGCTCCCGCCCGCGGGGTCGACGACCTCGCGCACTATTCCGGGTCCCCCGCCCCACATTTTTCTTTTCGGACACTATACGGCTGGCGGGCGTACGCCTCATGAAATGTGCTACGTCGTCGTCTTGCTGAATATGCGACTATTGTTCTGGTTTTGCAATTTCATGTGTAATCTTGTCTGCTCATTTTTATTTACCATCTTTAAAGTCGTTTTAGATGAGGAAGTCTAAATTATAAAGCACATACCTTAGCTAGAGCTCTGAGGCGCTAAATAAATCCTAATACGACGTGACATTATCGGCTTTGTGAAGTGACGTGAAAGTGCAGTTTGGCACTAAGCTTTATAGTAGGTATCGCAGTTCGTTGTATTTTTTGGACTACGAGTAGGCTGTACTGAGTAGGCTCTATTTTAGTTATTTCTTGTTGGACAATACCTAGAACGTAACAAAAGCTTGTCATTTTTCATCCTTACCTTCTCACGAAACTTGAATAATACATAGTTTTCAAGAGACTTGGGAATTTGAAGAGTAACGGGTGGAATCTTGAAATACTTTTAGTGCCGTTTCATTTGATGTTGCTTGGAGACGCTCCGCCTGTTTCTGTTGCGGTCAACGAAAGGGTGATAATTTCCCAAAGAAGTCGGGATGAAGGACGGCTCAATTACGTGGTATTCAGTGCGTAACGAGCGCGCCGGAGATCCTCGACATCAGTCAAAGAAACTAGCATTTTATATCCAACGGTGTTTGTTTACTTACAAGTCCTGTAATTTTCTACGATTCACGACCTAGTCACAGCATAATAACAGTTATTTATTTGATTCTATTATTTATTTACAAAATTTTGTTATACCTTAATTCTGTACAGACAAGACAAAATATTTCTGAAAAAAAAAAACTCTCAAAATGTACAGTCATCAACCTAATCTAATGATAAGCTTATTAAATCTGATTTGAAATTCAGAAGGGTTTTGAGGGAGAAGTAAATCCTGACTAATTCATTTGGGTTTCAAATTGTTTTCCAAGCTTTAATCTCTTGTATTTAATATTTTTAAACAGTGTGTCTGCAGTAATAATTTATGTGGGGAGTGAGGCATCCTGCCATCCCGCTGGTGTGTCGCAGGCTCGCAGCCACCTTAATGATGAAAATCAGTTTAGTGTAGCTCGGTTCAGCGTGTAGCGACAGTTTGCGGACGCTTAAACACCAACTAGAGAGGTATATCGTATGCTCGTTTTATAACTGCATGTTTTGCATATTGGTTTTTAACATTTTTTAACCTACTAATTAAACTTAATATCAAGCGAGATTTTCCGGCAAGAATGGTACCTACTTTGCTCAAAAACAAAAAATCGAATTGCCAATAAAAAGGTTTTCATCAAGTTTAAAGACACCATGAAGGTATTTTCCATACCAAATCTGTGTAAGTAATTAAATGATCTTATAATAATCTGGGAATCTACTTAAGTACACATTTTACTAATCTAAGCTACTCTGACCGGCACTTGTACAAGAAGTAAGTTCTATACATAAAATAGTACATTGTATTCCGCTAATAAATAATGGACCCTACTAACCTACTTACAGCCAACAGCTAAGATCGTACCGAAACAAACGAGGCTCAGTCGAGAATCTCTCCGTAATTAAATACTTTAGTCGGCCCTTCACAATGTCGCCCACCGTTTAGCCAACTTAAGTTCTTTTCATTGAAACCATCAAGGAAACGGAATAATTACGCCATTTTACTATTTTGAGATATTCAATTTATGATTTTCTTGAGTTTCATAAGTAATAATTCCCCGTCATTATGTATTTGTAAGCATTTTCAGTCACTAAACTGACCAACCAGAAATGTTCCACCATCTCGTTTCAAGTAGGTAAGTAATTATTTATTCCCATTTTTATTTCTCCTAAATCTATTTACAATTGCATTTATAGACATTGTTCATAGATTTATTTATAGATACATATTTGTATATTTCCTTCCTATAATATTTACGTAATTTGGTAGCCTACCCTTTTTCCATTGAATAACTAAGTAACCAATATTTTGTTACAAAGAGGGTCGTAGTCGTAGTCTTAGGACTGATACAATACAAAATTAATCGCCCCATAAATGCTCCTGGTGCTAATCCTAGTTGTGAGGCAGTATTGCTAACTCCAGTCTACCTGCCAAACTTGCTGATTATGACATAATCCCCCCTGAACATTAATTAAACCGCTTTATGATGACATTCATGGTTCATTAGAGGACGTTTACGACCACTAGCTGATATGACATGAAGCTAGTTTAAAGTTATTGACGAATATATGCGTTTGTATATTTTCCCTCAGCTTTTGAACTTTCAGTCTGCCATTAGCGATCCGTTTGTTGTTTTGTTTTCGAATACATTGCGTTGCCAACAGAAAACCTTTTTTGTGTCTATAAATGGACACTAAAAATATATAAATCCACAAAAAAGCGTCAAAAAGGTCTGCGCTAACCGCAATCGTATTTAATTGATATAATTGGCATTTAGGTCCGCCATTACGGAACCATCCCGGCCCGACCCGACGCGGCCCGTTCCAGAAACAGGCGCAATTTTTTCATTTCCCTTGCCAAAATGAAATTCGCCTGTGCATTTTTTCCACAATTCCCTTTGTTCATTATTCAGTCGGATCCCTTTTCAGAATTTTGGGCATCGAAGATAAAAGTAGATCTGCGTAAACCATGTTTGTTTCCTCTTTTTGTAATAAGTATTGTAGCAAAGCATTAGTTTTTTAATACAACATATTACCCGAGTCCTTTGAAGTGGGACCTTTGAGATATTTTAATAAAAATGTGCAGCGTTTGTATTTTGTGAAACGTGCTTCGGATTGAATTATAGAAAAGCGTAGAGAAAAATGTACTCGCATTTTTTTACTGTATTGCATATGGTCCAGACTACCGCATATAAAACGAAGTAACATCGAACCCAATCACGAGTGTATAAAAGAGAAACCTCAACGGATTCTAGTTTTCTATATATTGGTCGGGGCGCGCAATAAAAACAGTTGAATTGATTGCGGTGCGAGAGGCCAGCGCGCCGCCGCCGCTCAGGTTGGCCTGGGTTGGCCCACGTGCAATTCACATGAAAAATGGCCTCTAAATCACGGGCGCCACTTGAGGCGATCTCCCCGACTATAACCACTACAACGATATAGGGAGATAGTACCCGACAATGATGTCACGTAACGTTCGCGGGCTGTAGTAAAAGGCTATTTCTCTTATTTTATCCGATTTGGCAGAATTTTGAAGACATTGACTATTTTTGGCAATTGTTTTACGTTGCTTGGGAAGCAAAGTAATAATGAATTATTTTTATTTTGTAATTTGGTGTTAAAACACTTTTACACATTAATAGTACATTACGATATTAGTGCGTTAAGATGGTTATAACATGCGAGTCGGAATTTCAGCCCGAGCCGAAGGCGAGGGCGTAATTGAGCCGAGCATGTTATAACCAATTCGCACGTATATCGTACGACGTTTTTTAACACATTTGCGAGGAAACAGAAAAAAAAACATTTCACAATACAAGTACAAAGAAAAGAAAATTTGAGAAAAATGGCGCGAGGATTATTTTCTGCCGTGACTGCGTGAAAATGTTGGCAAAGACTCTAGAGCATGCAGCCAAGTTTTTAAATTACCGAATAAACTGTTTTTTATTTTATTTTAAATAAACTCAATCTGTGAATGCACACTGTTGCTTTCCCGCCATTTTAACAGCGCGCTAGCGCTGCCTACTGACTGGCGCCGCGCGGCGATTAGTTCGAAATTTGAATAGCAACAGCGCGCTGCTCACTAGCTGGAGTCGCGCGGCGGCGATCAGTTCCATATTTGAAATGGCAAATAATACTGTTATGGAATTTGTATGGACTATAACTTAACTATTTGCTTTGGTAACACACGCGTGTTAAAAAATTAAATAATGATTTAAAACCAAATGGGGTCGGTGTTTTCCATCCGACTACTCTGAGAAGAATCACCGAAACAAAGTCAGAACAAAAAAACTGATATGATGAATTGTAAACCATTTCATTTCGACTCTACTCTGGGGGTCTAAAATGGCGGCTTTAGCAGAATCTAAATCTGAATCAGCTAAGAATCACGTAAAAAAATTTAAATTCTTAAAATGGATTTTATAGTCGTTGTCATAAAGTCCATTTTAAGTATTTTAAATTTTTATCGTGATTCATATTACGACTCTGATAAAGCGGACATTTTAGACCCCCGGGGCTCTTCTCGTTCTTAACAAATCCTGATGTTGTTGACGCATAAGATTTTGTATCGGTGTAATTTATAAAGTATATGCTCATATAAGTATGTATAACAAAAAGAGGGTACTACGCCTGAAAGGTGGCGATAAGTTGGACACGGAAATGAAACAGGCGATGAAGATAAGTTGTTATTACTGTTTGTTATGTTACCTTAGGCCGCAGTGGGCAAGGGAGCCCTGGGGTCACCCTGGGTGGACATCTAATGTCTGCAAGTAACGGCGATCGTCTGGACATATTACGCAAGCGACAATAAAATGTTTCGGCCATGGTGCGACGGCGGAACGGAATGCGGAAAAGTGCAGCGTTCGCACGTTGTCCGCTAAAGATTTTGCGTACGTTACTCCAGCGGGAAAGTGGCTCCTAGAGTGATATCAGTGGAACGTTTTAATTAGCGTAATCTGCTATGAATGTGCACCACATAAAAAATGGTGCGCTTTGTCGTATTGGAAAAAAACTGAAATGAAATGAAATGATGTTTATTTTTGCAAGTAGGTTCTTACAAACACTTTTACACGTCATTTTTTTTAAACTAGATGGGGCCGGTGTTTCGTACCTGACTACTCTGAGAAGAAACAGCCGAAACAAACTCAGAGGTCATAATCTCTTTTGAAGTCCAGACATAATCTTGTTCAATTCAGATGAGGACTATGCAGATTAGTGTCTGAGATGGTCTTTGGAAGAAAGAACCACACAGATTTGAGTGGACCTGTCCAGTCAGTGCAAGCATTTGTCAGTTATCGTGTAGCTCGACTTATAACTCAAGGAGCTCAACGAAACGACGAACAATACCAAAGAAAGGACATTTGGGTAGGTTGCTTATAGTACTCATACTGCCTGCAGACAGTCGTGGGGAAAAAAATAAAATAAAATATGTGACCCACATGGTCCTCAACTCCTCACATTGACAATAATTAAATAAAGTTAACAATAATTTACAAAACGAATGTCAAAAAATAAATAAACATTAAATGTCACAATAATAATAAAAAAGTAAAATACTTAACAAAATAAGTATTCATGTCAAATCAATACTTGTCACATAAAATAAAGTAAAAAAAAAAAACTGAACTAAGTATTCATGTCAAATCATTCAATGTCAAAGTGTATTGTGTATATTGTAAGTGTAAAAGAAAGGAATTAATAATAAACAAGCGAAGTCCGAAATTTCCACATTCACAGAGCAAAATTCATTGGAGCAGCTTAATTTCAAGCCTTTTTATCTTCGAGATAGTGATTAACATGATAGTAGGCTTTCAGGCATAACTTCCGTTTTATAAACGATTTGAATTTATTTAGGCTTAAAAACGATTCCTCCTGGGGTAACGTTTTTCCTGGAGGAAAATTTTAAACGAATGATCGGAGAGAGTTAGAATTGTTGTGCATGGCCAGAGAGCTTATATTAGTGCAAAAAAGTGCACCGAAAATAACACTACTAGTGCGTCTTTAGGTTTTCGAGATATTGCATTTCTTGCTGCAGGATTAACGTTTTTCAGTATCGCGTATCTCTAAAACCATTGCATGTGTGCCTGTAGAATAAACATACACGAGTAGCTCTTAGTTAGTTAGTTAGTTAATTTAAGAAAATATGTATAATATTCAAGTTATTGCGGTTTTTTGAAAACCCGAAAAACATCGCAGCGCCAAAATGAGACAAGGTATAAGCTCGCTGAAAACTGTATTCGGTCCTTCTTGACGCTAATAATAACAATAAAAAGTATCAAAAGTGTTCATGCATGCATTTTTGAATAATATTGCTAAAAGTCAAAACGATGGTGTCATAACTTTGACGGCAAAATACAAGAAAGCGGCTGAATCCCAGGTGTAAACCAAAAACTATTGTATTTAGTCAAAAATAATAGTGAAAATAATCAGCTTGGAATGTTTCGCATTAAGTAAATACTACTACAGCCCATAACGTCCACTGCTAGACATAAGCCTCTCCCATGATAGGAGGAATTTGCCGTAATCTCCACGCTTGGCAGGCGGATTGGAGATCGCAGTGATGAAAGACTAACAGAAAACGCTGCTGCCCATTCTCTGGTCTACGGAGGCGCAAGGTGTTCTGCCTCAGACATTAGTCGCCTTATACGACACCCGTGAGTGTAATGGGTTGGTTCTATTCTACTCTGCCGGATACCACACGGCTACAAAGTAAATAAATATAAGTAAATATATAAACAAAAAACAAAACATGTAAACAACGGTGGTTATAATCCGACCAAATTCGAATGACTACCAAAAAGCGACGGATTCATACATATCGATGACCTGCGCACCAATTTTGTATATGGTGCATATTCACAGCATATTATGTTATAGGTACACTAAAAGGGACATTTTGCAAAAGGGACATTCTGAGAAAGGGACATTTTGCTACCTGTAGTCATTTTGCGACTGAGCCATTATACGTTCCACTCATATTACCCTAGATTTTTCAGGTATACACTGCTGTGAGAAAACATGTTACATAAAGCTAATCACATCACGAACGTAGAAAGAAATGATCAAATCATAATTTAAATCAAAGTTATTGACAAAGCAATTTAACACCATAAGTTATTACAAATACACTAATTCCTTGATCCTAACAGGTATAACTGTGTAATACGCTACACAACATAATTATTATTACGAGTAGGAGCGTGTGATGTCCTAATTGCAGCCGGTAGTAATTTACCGCCCATTTAATTGCCGGCTTCGGTATCAAACATAACACATTTATGTAGACCGTAGGTACGGCAACTTAGGTATGAGTGTAAAAATATTGCATGATCGGCTTCAGTGACGTCAGGCGTAACGAACATAATCGGCTAATTAGCGCTACTCCCAGTTCCCACGAGTGCTCGCGCATTTTTTCAACAGATTTTTAAAAGGGTTTGCGCCAGACGTCAAAGCCCACGGTGTTCTCTTATTATGCGGTGTTGTAACACTGGATAAATACCAGGTCTGCGGGAGCACCAATGCAAATGAACGTTTTTATATGTCCCAGCGCGGAGCGGCGGGCGGCGGCCGGCGGCGTGCGGTTACATTCGTCTGGCGAGAATTAAACCGTGCATCTGAAAAGGTTTAAGATGAATGAGAGCCGTACGCTCACAATGCAACAACAGTTTAGAACAACTTATTCCTGTTGAGCGAATGTAAACAGTCTGAGTTTTATCTGCATTGCAATGTTTACAAATACGGGGCGCGTAGTCTCACCCGTTTCACTTGAATAAGATTATTAAAATAATTCCTTTCAGTATTCGCAACCAGTTTTTGTGGCGCATAGTGATTCATGTGTAAGCACGCAGAGTCCATACTATCGATCTGCGATATTCGGTGTATATTTAGAGATACACGTTGTCTGAGCCGCGTCTGAACAGGAAATGACCACCAGATGAGCTGTGCCGTTAGCTTTGGAGCTGTACGTACCTGACTTGTACCTGTGAAGGTAAAATGTTTATTGATTTATTTTGCGTTTGTCATGAATTGCGAAATTTACTAATTTTAGATTTTAGAATGTTCCCACTCGTTACCGCAATATTCCAGCTTTGCCTAAATTAAGCATGCACCCCTTTGTCTTCATTTACCTTTCTACTCGTAGTATCATACAAAGGTACTACAGCGGCCCTGTAGTGCTCCTGCAGAAAAGTATTACATTTGCATCAGTGATTGTGAAAGAGAGCTCAATTTTAAATTTATCTGCATATATGGGGATGAGATGATTGAGGGAGCCAGCCCTTTTTTTCGCGGCCTATTGCATAGCCCGAAAGGGCAAGGTAAATATTTCATGAAAATTTACTTTTGTTAGATACTGACACGTGGATAATATTTATGGATTTATATAAAAATGGCTTTTGGACACACCCTTCCTTTTAATATTCTCTGAGTTTTTGTGACGGTTCTTCAGGGCGAAAGATTAACTAAAGGGAAAGGGGGAAAACGGTAACGATATTATAATTTTCGAGTACAAACATTATGTTTGAAAATAGAAACCGCTATTTCTCCGAAAAATACCAGATAGATGTTGTTAGGATAACTTATAGCGTTGATTATTTTATTTAATAGAGAGCCTGCATCTTTATTTTCAAACACAAGGCGATCAATGTTTATTTCAATTACTCTCCATACGTGTGTCTGTGTACTAGATATCTAGCCTTGGCATCGTTTTAGAAAGCAGACGTGCAATATTTTATTTTAACATGGTTTATGCTGTTCGAGATGTTTTCGCTGGTTTCAAGTAAAAGTTATTCTCCATTATTGTTACGCATGCTATATATTGCAAGTTAAACCCGTTGCATGTTCAATAAGCCAGACAGACAGAGTTAGCCAGATGACGCTTATTATTTGTCGGTTATGTTGCGGTGCGGCCGGCGGTGTGGCGTGGCCGGTGCGTGTCCGCGGTTCTCGGAAGCCGCGGGTTAGTGGGCTACCCTGCTGCTGCGGCCACACGTCGCTTACCTGCCTGTCCAGCCTCCCTCGTACCCGACCTTACCTGCCATTAAAGCACCGACCATTTCACTCCGGTACAACAAACACAAAACACTAACGTGAAATTTTATGGCAATCCAAAGAAAGAGTTATTTTTATTTCAAAGAGTCCATTGTTTTCGATACTCGATGTTGGTACTGCTGCAATTTTTTTTTACCCATTTTGTTACGCATAAACTCTTGGTTACTTAGGGTTGTCATAAATTTTTATCAAATCATTGTGTCTAACAATTTGACGTTCCCCTGTTTCTTTTGCACTCATGGCACTTGAGTGAACTCTCGACTACTCTGTTTATGATAAATGGCTGGGGAACTGAGAGTGACATGGACGCAGGTTGCACCCCCGGGTCCCGTCGGCTGCGATAAAGACTCAATCACCTGCCCCCGCCAGAGGCCGGGCGCGGCGACTGCTCGCCACCCTACCAACATGTATCGAGGCGTTCCTAACAAATGATATTTATCATCTATTATTATGCAAGGAGTGCGTGGTGCCGATAAGCTTTTTGGAAGCATAATATAGGAAATAAAATAACTTATTTATTTTATAAAATAATGTCATTCAGAGCACCACGCCAGAAATATAAACATTGCAGACAAAACAAAAACGTTTTTCAGCAATTCGTGCATCGATTTTCAGGTGTACATAAGTTGGGATATTTTAATTCAACCTGTTACATTTATAAGTCCTGTTTGGTTTCTAACTTTCACACAAAAACTGTTTTTTTTGCGTAGGCAGTATGTTTTTCAGGAATACATATTTCCGAAATTTGATTTGCCTCAAGATGTTTATAATTCGACTGTACGTTGCATATTTTCCTAGTAAAAGAAATGGATGAAGATAGGAAATGAGGCTGTATTGAATATTTATACAATCTTCCAATATTCAAGAGTAAATAACGTTCGGAGTTTCGTTGCATGGATTGGTAAATATCAACAACTATGAGTCAATACACGAGAAGAAGTAGTACAGGGTAGTATGTAGGACTGATTAATATTTCACGCCACGGCACGCATGTCAACAAGCATTCAATTGAAGCGTTTCCTGAAGTCTTTTGTACTCGTAGAACGCCAGGGAAGCCACTGCAGATTCTTGTTACATTATGAGTACAAAATTACAAATGAGAAAAGACTAACGAATGGTGTAAGTCGTGTGCCGTATCAAAATAAATAATTTGGGATGTTATGGTAGGCTGTTTGTGGGAGAGGCGCGCGCACTGTCGGCAGGCGGCGCGGCGGTGTCGGCGGAGCGCGGGGCTTCGTCCTCGGCACTCACTCGCGGCGCCCGAGCGGCTCAGTCGGCGCCCGACCTCGGCCACGAGTGCCGCACTGTACATCGAGCCTCACGACTGGCTCGCTAACCTTGCGGACATCGCAGCTTTCGTGATACGCCAGCACGAGACTTTTTATTAAAGACTCTCAATGAACTCCACTCAGACTATTCATCTCCGAATCCCAGAGCCCGTTTCCGAATTTGAGCTGTGATTGTTTGCTCCAACTGTCAGTGCGCGTGTTGTGCTTTATCGATAACATAACCTGTACGATTTCAAGGGCACAAAGACTTTGGTTAGCTAGTGTTGTGGATGTAGTGTTGTGGAGCTATCGGAACGGGTCTAACTTAGTCTTTCTTAAAATCTAAGTGGGCGTATTCGAAAGTTTGAAAATCGATCGGGTGACGTGCGTGCGTGGGATTGCGTTTACGTAATCTTTGTTTACCTTGGGAATATGCACCGTGGTGCCTGCGAGCCGTCTTATTACTGATAGGTACGCGCACTATTTCCCGGATGAAAACATAGTATGGGTAAGTTGGCTTTACTGAGTCCTTTCTTTAATTTCTGTTATGTTTTCTTGACTCGTTTCTTTTCTAATGAATTCTTTTATGTAAACTTAGGTAGTTTATATTTCAGTTTTGTAGTTAGTTATTATATTATTTACATTCTTTAACAATAGCTTTCATAACCAACGTTTAAATTTTAGGTGCTCGAGACGACAGCATCTCAAATAAATCTTAAGAAAGTAAACAAGCAACACAAGTTTTATTGTGAGCGGCTCTATCGCTGATCAATTAGTGAAAGCGTTTTAATTTAGATAGCTTCAGAAGTGAACAGAAGATTACGTTCCTTCCCACTCGGTGGCGAAATGGTTTCCTACGGCGTGGGATGTAAGAGCTCGTAACAACGAAAATGGATGATGCTCGTAAACCCAAAAAGGCTTAATAATGCTTTAGTTACTTTTTAAATTAGCGTCTAAATATCCTATTAGAAGCCATCGGATGCATCGTTTTTGTCTCGGATACATTAAGATGTGCACTGCTTTTGTGTCTTCTTGCCTACCTAGTTTCCTCAAAGGAGGAATCTAGATATCTATCTAGATTCCTCCTTTGAGGAAACTAGGTAGGCTACGTTTTTATAAGCATAGGTCGTGTATGGTGACCTACGGGTTGGTTTTGTCTATTGGGGCAGAAAACCATCAGTGGCTCAAAACTAGCAAGGTAGTCAAATTTATCCAACGAAAAAAAAGGTCAGGGTACCCACAAACAGTCATTCTACCTTATTCGTAGAACCCATTAATAAACGATACTTACCTGGCGAACCGTTGTTGTTGCCGTCCCGAACTAAAATTACAAATTTCGAAAGTCAGTTACTGGCTGTCGATTTAAATAAACACAAAGCATGATGCACCTTATCCCATAGCGGTTCCCATAAATCTTGCGCCATCAAATATCCGAACAGGTTTGGTAGCCGTGAACCCCTTCTGCATCGATCCTGACCGGTTCAGGTACAGTAATTACACAATAAAAACAGGTTTTACAAAATTATGTGAGAAAGCATAAACTTGAGAACCGTTACGGGCCGTTAGTATGAAACTTTCCTACGACTGTGCAAAATTTATTGATAATATTAATGGTACTACGAGATACCTAAATAAGCCTCTGATAGAAGTGAATAAAATGTTTAAACCCGTTTTTTGATGCTAAATTCCAATAACTTTACTCACCGTTATTGGCCAATATTCTCACAATAAAATGTGGCGAATTTTAATAAAATTCACAAGGTACCCCTTATTGCTTCTGTTTGGCGAAACAAGCGGCCATAGCAAATGAGAATACTGTCATCAGTGGCAATTAAGATGGGTTAAACAATAAAGGAACTGGAATAGTGCAAAGTAAACATGGCGTTGTACCCTCATTGTGTCAATTAAGGGATCCATGTTCTGCAACGTAGCAGCAAAAGTATAATATGATGGTATAGCGGGCCGGAGGGTAGTCGCACTATTCGTTCTTTCAGGCGTTGGTGTGCATATTTGATGAGCGCCAGTCGTGATACAATGGCGACGGGATGAGGTCGTCTGGCGGACAGAACACGCCTTTACTCCTCTATTCTATGACCAGCCTTGCTACTTATTTCGTGTTCAGTACACAACTTCAACAGGTTTCGCTTCTTATTGCAGTAAAATGCTTGGATTTTTAACATCATGCACTTTTATAGCATCAAACATGAATGGTTTTAACCGGTTTCTAGAAACTTTTCGTTTTGACCTTTGTTAGCAGATTTGCCGAATTCAGGCTCCCAGATAACGGAAGAATAATACAAGAGATAATTACGAATATCAATTTTCCTATGTGAGCTTGCAAAAAATTATCGTCTCTTTCCGAAAGCATTTCAAGGGCTTTTTATCTTTCAAAATACTCTTTATGCAAGAAAGGTTACATTGAGGAGAGTTTAGCTTTGACAATCGTACCTTTGCCTTAACTGATCTAATATTTCAAAGCCTTTTGAAATACAAAGACACAAAAACACTTTTGTTCAAGGATTATTTTTAGCAAGTTATTACCTACTCTTCGGTATCGCCCTGGCCATTGGTTACAAAGCCTCTTTTCTAAAGAAATCAATTTTCTCCGTAGCAACCGTATCTCATCTTATCGATCCGTCTTTTGATTCAAATATTCTAAATAAAAAAATGATATAGCTTGGCACCTTAGTTCATTTCCCTTTTTCATTTCCTCCTCCGCTCCTGATAGGAAATAAATTCAACGATTCACTTCTACCTGTTTCCTTTCTTAGAAGATGACTTTGTTACTGCCCTCCTAAGGAGTTATATTTAGATGTAGAAATAACGAGTCAACTCATTTTACCTCTTCAATAAGAATTAGCATCGTAGCGTGGGTATTAATTTCAGTCGTGGAGGGGGCTCAGCCGCGTGCCCGCGTCTCGTCTCGCAATGGCAGCAATTCCCTTCTAAATTATTAAACAAATTATGCTCAAAATTTTACTCAAGTAACATAATAAATCAATCGAAATCGAATTAATACTTCAAAAAGAAATTGAAGTTAAATTGCCTCAAGATATTGTGTTAGAAACTGAAATGGCTTTTAAGGATATCATTAGCCCTACCCACGGGAAATTAGAATAAATTACATAGCGTAACGGTTACGTTACAACGTGTTCGTATGTAAAAGTTCTAATACGACATTTTACATGAGCTGCTTTTGCTGAGAAAATTAGATTAGCGCGACTACTAACTTAGGCGGCACGTTCCTCTCACCTGATAACAAAGTGGGGTTCAGAGATCTTATCTCATCCATGATCAGTCCATTAAACAAAGTGGTTAATTCATTAGGAACAAGATTGAACTACTGATGTGAGCAAGCGCCGAGCTAATTCTGAATTTCGAAATAACCATTGATAAAGTAATCAACGGACCGGTTGACCGCAGTTTGGTCTGTTTGTAAACAAACTGATGGTACATCAAGTGAGCCGCCACGCGGCACATAGAGTTGTGACTCAGCTCTCAGTTCAGAATGATGGCATCAGTTGGTAGGTACGAGTGACGCCATCGCCACCGGAGTACTGCGCAGTTTTGCTCATGTTACAAAAGAGATGAATGTATAGTATATCAAAAGGTCAGTTTATGAGATTATTGTAATTAGCGGGTACATTAATGAGAGGCGGTGCCTCTGTCACGTTCTGCGACTCGCCCCTTTAATGCGCGTTGAATGTAAAGACTGTATGTCCCACATTACCTTTCCCGAGGGACGCGGCTGCTCGCACCGGTGCCCTCTGCCAGCATGTGCGTGCTCGTATAGTTGTATCCTTGACGAGAAGTGCTCGTATTACGGGGCGACGCCAGCTCACAGAGTTCAAGCATAATGCTCAATCAGGTCGACCATTCTAAAAGTTATACACACATTTTACATCACACTGTGCAATTTAATCTTTCAATCTTCATTGTGCCTACATTTGCTGTATGATGACTGTTTATTGATATCATTTTGCGCGCAATTATTGCTCAATCTGTTATTCATTAGTAAAAACTGCGAATTGCAGATACCTGTTTCAGTTCGGCATAGGATTACTGAAAAAAAAAGAACCATGTAGGTAGCCGCTAGCTACTTGTGTGATCGATGTTTGTTATGGAGTAGTGTGAAGTTGAGCGGGTGTTTGTGACGCATTCGGCGTCGTAAAGTAGCGAGATAAAAAGATGACCCTCTGTCGCCTACATCTCATTATTTATGGTTCACAGCCTCCCCTTTGGTAAGCTTTCCATAAAAGCAACTTTTTTCCTCACCTTGGCAACTTTTGTACTTATCGCACTCAGAAAGGCTAATAATGTGTTGAGTTTATTAATAGCTGTTTATTCAATATCAAGGTGCTGGTTCGAGACTCGAGATAACACTATAAAGTGAGGAGGTCAAAGTTTAATTAGTTTTCACGCGACTTCATTCTCTTAGCGCAGGTTTGACAGCGGCCGGTGGCTGAAGGTGGGGGGAGGGGATACAGGTCGGGGTCGGACTGGTTAGTCTCATTAATGCATGACTGCGGCACATCCGATATTTCGCATAACCACACAAAATATTTTTATAAAAGGCTTCTCATGAAAACAACATTACTAAAAGGACGCCGCCAAAATGTTCCGCTGCCTCGAACAGAAATGGTAGTGCCGTTTCTTTATGCATAATGGGATGAACTGAACCAAAATAACTTTTTCCTGTTTTATCCGCACAAAAATGAAAAAAAGAGGCTTATTTAAGGCATAGCACAACACGATAAGGAAGTAGCTTTGTGTAATAAGGCACTGACGAATAACGATTCCTCCGTTCCGGTCGTGCTGAAGCTTTTTTGGGAGATGTAGCAGTAACAGTCAACGCAAATAAGAATTTACTGACCATCGACGGCATTTAGTTATAGTTTAATTTCCATTTGTGTGGAGTCACTGCGGCTGTCGCAGTTGTTTTATTTCAGTAGAAAATCTCACATTTAGTTCTTTGAATGCGTACCAGTGAAGTAGAATTTGTTAGAGTAAACAGTATAATAATATTATCATCATACAATTCACATCCCCATTCGCCAGTCATTAAATAAAATGGAAAATATAAATGACATCATTTTATGATCCCCTGCTGGTTTAATTCCGTGAGCATTATTTATGTAATGTAATTCTAATTACCAATAACGTAGAGGCTACTTTAACACGTATTTGATGATCTTTAAATTGTGTAATTGAAATTGTTAAATTGTATGTGTAATGTTGACTTAACACATGTGTTGTGATGTATTTAGAGCGAGACAGAGAGAGAGGAAGTGGCGGGTGCAGCCAAGCGGGCACCTCAAGGTCGAGCACACGCCTTCATAATTTAGCCAAATTAACCACAAAGCGCATGCATCATAAGCATAACTCATAAGTAATCTGAATAACATTCATAACTCATAATTTGAATCAACTTACTGCGATGTGATGATATTTTATGCGAGATGAGCAGACATTAGATCACTAGCTAACATTATTTAAATGGCACTGTCGAGAAGAATCTTAACTAGGCTGATGCTCTTATTGAATGGCACAGTGATATTTTTTTTACGGAACGCTAAAGAAATCATAATCCATAGCTGAACGTAATAACAAAAGGTTATTAATTACATAATGCCTAAAATATTGATTTTAATAGTGTATACGATAACAGTATAAATCCAAATGACCTCATGAATTATTTTATTCAAAAGATACAAAAAATTATAATAAGCAATGCAAAAAACATCAAAATTCCTAGAAATAAAATTACCATAAAACCGTGGATAACTCCAGGCCTCCTGAGGTGCATTAGAACAAGAGACAGAATGCATTATAAGCTAAAACACAATCCTGACAATGACGTCTTAAAAATATCCTACAAAAGATATAGAAATTTTTGTAATGACATAATAAAAAAATGTAAGAGACAATATGACAGGAATATACTTGATGCGGCTGGAAGTGATAACAAGAAACTTTGGTCCGCTATTAAAACTATTACCAATCTGAAAAAATCAAACGCACCACCTTTGGAACTTTTACATATTAAAATATCCCCACAAGATTCAGTTAACGCAGTAAATTCCTATTTTGCAAGTGTGGGTATGGAGTTGCAAAGTAAAATTTCAACTAGTGTTTCTCCACTCCCAACGAACGCGGCAAATTTCAAGTCCTCTTGTAACTCTTTTGTGCTTTTGGAGACATCTGAAGAGGAAGTAGAAGGAATAATCAGCAACCTTCGCTCAGATTGTGGAGCAGGGCCAGACAATATTATGTCAACAGTCCTTAAAAATCTAAAAAAATATATAGTCCCTCCCCTCACCTACATCCTGAATAGATGTTTATCAGAAGGTATTTTTCCAGAATCCCTTAAAAAATCAATTGTTATCCCCATTTTTAAGAGCGGCGGCAAGGACGAAGTGGCCAATTATCGGCCAATTTCGTTGCTTACCTCTATTTCAAAGGTATTTGAAAGGATTATAAATAACAGATTTGTAAAATATTTAGAAGATAAAAACATCTTATCACCAAACCAGTATGGCTTCAGAAAAGGAAAATCCACAACTGATTGTATTCATACGTTCACTGAATTCATTGTAAGTAAATTAGATAATAGAAAAAAATGTTTGACTATCTTTCTGGACCTTCAGAAAGCTTTTGATACTGTGTGCCCACGCATATTAATTTCCAAACTAGAACAAATGGGAATAAGGGACACACAATTAAAACTATTCGAGAACTATTTACAAGATCGTTATCAATCAGTTCGGATAGGCAATACGCTGAGTGAAGAAAGACCGATTAATATTGGAATCCCACAAGGCAGTATCTTAGGCCCCCCCCTCTTCCTTTGCTATATCAATGATCTTTGCCAGCTAAACATTAGAAACTGTCATGTAATGTCTTATGCCGATGACACCACCTTAACATTTTATGGTGACTCTTGGGACGAAACTTTTGTTGCTGCCCAAGAAGGGTTCAATATTGTAACTTCCTGGCTTGCTCTCAACAAACTGACCTTAAACGCCACCAAAACTAAATATATAGAGTTTACAATACATAATGTAGCATCAAACACTAATAATTTCAACGTTTATGCACACACATGTAATCCAGTAACCACCAACTGTACCATGTGCCCAATGATAGCAAAAACTGAATCAATAAAATACTTAGGCATAATGATCGATAAAAACTTATCTTTCAAACAACACATTGCACATCTGGTTCAGAAAACTAGAAAACTCGTTCATATATTTAAAAATCTTAGGCATGTTGCAAATTGGAAACTGGTTAAAAATGTGTACGAATCCCTTTGCCAATCAATCTTATCGTATTGTATCTCCACCTGGGGCGGCTCGTATAAAACAAATGTCCTAAACGTTGAAAGAGCTCAACGACTTCTTCTAAAAGTTGCTCTCTTCAAACCACGTTTATACGCTACAACAACTCTCTACGAAGAAGCAAAGGTATTAACAATCAGACAACTTTATATACTGCAAACGGTAATAAAAAAACATTCCTCTATAGACGTTTCTACGGCTAAACAAAAGGTTAATACTAGACGATTCTATGAAGTCTGTGAAACAACTCCAGTAAAAACCTCTTTTGCCAAAAATTTCTATATATTCAGATCAAGCAGACTGTATAATAAAATTAATAAGATTCTTGAAATTGTTAATCTGTCTAGGGTAGAATGTAAAAAGAAGCTGACACAATGGCTTTTAGAACTTGATTATGAAGAAACTGAAAAACTGCTCACTATATTATCCTAGTCTAGCGTTTCTCATAACTACATACTGCCACCCCTTCGCGCACACATTTGTATTTACATCCATCTATGAACGTACACACACATTACACTATCTTACTCTCGCTGTCTCACACACATACACACACACTACACCACACCACATATGACACCTTCCACTTCACACTCACACTTCACACGCAAACACACACGCATTTTTAGTTTTTGTTTTATTACATTAGTATTTTTTCTTGTAATTCTTTTTTTAAAATAGTCCTACAATGACATGTCTCTCTAAAATTGTCATAATGCCAATCTCGGCGAGGGGGGCCAGGAGTCCATAGCACAGGGTATCATCCTAGTTTGAACTCCTGACTCCCACAAACCTTTGTACCTCCAATATTTAATTGTAACACCTCTATATTGTAACTTTACTTTGTGGGAGAAAATAAAAATTTATTATTATATTATTATTATAAAAAAAATTTATTATTATTATTATAATACCAAGGCAATGAACGATGATAATATAATAGTTGAGATGACACGTACAATACGAAGATATTTGTAACATGAGAAACGGATATAATGTGCTCAAAGAGTAAAAACCGAAACTGATTTATTGCCGTTCGGATCGTGGCTCGAAGCGTGACGGATAACGGAGTGGAGCTGTGGAGCTGTGGAGCGGTTCCTCACTGCAACTATTTATTATGGATAATGGTCGCAGGCTGTCACGGCTCATCAGACAAATCTCACTAAGTGACCGCTCTGTTCCCTCATCAAATGCCACTTTATGACCGGTTCTAATTGAATCATCTTGTATTATGACCACGACCTTATCTTCTACATTAACAAAGTTATTATAAAAATGTTTGGATTAACCAATCTAGAACGTTTGTGTGTACTCGCGTGACTCGTGATGATTGTGGCGAAATTCTCCGCAAAAAATAAGATTGTTTCAAATCACGTGTATTACGCGATGAACGTTGAAATATTCTCTCTTTTTTGTTAGTTCTTGTTATTTTTGAGAGAAAATGCTAGTTAGACATGCGATTTAAACATAGTTTCCGAAACACCACTTCCTCAATTGGATAAAAATGGTCATTACAAGTTTTTAGTGAGTGATTGAATATGATTCAAAACAAACAAGTGAAAGTGCAGCTGTGACATTGTTGATCCGGCGTTGTTTGTATGTACGCGGTGTCTCGGCTCGTGGTGCTACGCCCGATGTCGGGCGACGTTCGAACTCGTCGGGGAATCCAGATCACGTCACAGCCAGCAGCCTAGCTAACGATGATAAAGTAGCTGACCTCGAACTTGGAATTACTTTAAACACTTTACTTGTTTATTCTATCGTCACGTGTGTTTCACTATTTTGTTGAAGTGGCTCACGTTATTTTTCTAGATCACTGTAATTTACTAAGTACTTAGCATAGCTAAAACTTTGACAGGCCTAACAAATAATAACATGTGAAATTGATAAATAAATAACTAGAACAAGTGTTTGAGCGCTTAAAATGTGAATCATCAAAGAATCACTTATGAAATCATTCAAGTGGTTGTTGGCACACCCGATCATCACCATTTATAGGAGCTCTATACTTTAGTGTAGGTACCGGTTGTTCTCGTAGTGGCGACTGATCGATGCAGTTTCCTTTATTTTTAGAAAATTGGCCTCTCATGGATAAATCATCGAATCCGGTCACGACGGCATTCAGAGCGCGGTGTGCGTATCAAGTATCGATCTAGTGAGCGGCTCAGCTGCGTCGCCCCACATTTCACGCTGGTTGCCAATCGCGACGAACACGCTCGCTTTAGTTAGTCGCTTTGCTCTTGTTGAGTTACCGCGCCATCGCGGGTAGATGAATGCTGTATTTATGGATCAAAACAATGCCCACAAATAGAACACGCTGCAGCTACTTGTGTGTTATTAAGGGCTTGGCATTTTCAGGTTCTTTTATAAATGTGGTTCATCACAATGATCAGTGCTCAGGATTTATTGCCTAAAATATCGTGGTCTTTTATCGTGCTTGTGGTAACCAAACTCTCCGTAGCTATTTACCTACGACGTGACATTTTGGGAGTCTAAAAAATATTTTTCTTTGGACTTCGTCAATGAACTAACCAAATAGAATCAAGTGTTGTTAGTAGGTAAGCTTCTGGTTGCTTGCTTTTCTTATGCTGATACTGAGTCTTGCATAACACCAGATGTTCGTGACTCACACCTCTGTTGCGAGTAGGTGTCGCAGTCTCTACCGTGATTTAATTAGGTACCTACTTATCCACCTAGGTCTAACTCGAAAACTGGGTAGGTACTTATCATATCATATTAATTTGGCCTACGTTGAAATTATTGGAATGGGCATTCAATACTGATAGAATTAACAATATTTAACCATGACACAATTTAATAAACAAAATGCTATCGTTATCCTCATCAGCTCTTTCCCGTTGTGCGGTTACCGGTTACTGGTATTTACCGTAAACGCAGGTGTGGTAATAAACCACTTAATCTCACTGTAGCATTTCATACAAGTTACTCATGGCCCTGCGATTATGTCTATCGCAGTAATGTCTGGACTCGCTTGTGAACACCGTGAGAAACATTTCAAGCAAATTAACTTTCCGCCATTACTGTCACGCGAGAAAGAATAAGCAACAAAGTGCACACATTAAGTTTTTGTTGCATGTGTTACGTGTAGCGCATAACGATCGAGTCTTTGTAATCGATTTAATTAAAAAGTTTCACGTGCCTTTGCGATGATCATTGTTATTTGGGTCTTTGAACTAACGGGACTGGCGAGTGAACGCATGCATTCTAGACCTATCGTGCGGCTGATTATCGTGACTTATCATTACATATTATCTTCTTTTACTAAGAAACAAGCGCCGATTTATTACAATTAACGTGCCGTTTTGACGCAAAGTAAGTGGATACCTACTTCTTACAAGTAAATCGAATTAGCTTCGGTACCTGCCGTAAACAGTTCAATATTTAATGCCCTATGGGAAAGGGGAATATCAAACAAATAATTGATGAAAACCACAAGGAAATAAGATATACCTAGCGCTGACAGTGGCGTTGGCAAGCGAGCCTTTGGAGCGAGGACTGCGGAGACAATCAGCCTTCGTGACGGCTTTGGCGAGGCGAATAATGACAGCATTGTTTGAGCGCTTTTAATTAATATCGATTTGGCGACATGCGATATCTTCATCGAGCAAATTGGAATTGAAGGAATTGTACTCAGAGTAATATGCGCCTGTTCACGTCTTACTCCCTGTATGTCAACAAATAGTGATGCAATTTAATGTTATTTTTCAAATGAGTTTGGATTGTATGAACCAGATCATTTATTAAATGAATATATACTCAATCTATTTCACTAAATTCAGTTAGCAAAGAGCATTGTTGCGAGATGTTCCAACAAAAAACACAAACGAATAAAAACACGATAAATATAACATGTTTTTATCACAATCTGGGCATTAGTAGCACTGCGTTTATTGACAGTTGCCACATTCGATATTACATTCGAATTGTTAACACGTTCTTACATTTGTAAACAGCTCGTACAAGGTATGACAAGGTCCCGAAGTGGTCAATGATATCATGCTATCAACAGTGACTATCGTAACCAAATCAAGCGTGACATTCTTAATGACGTGTTCGAACATTAGTCGTTTCTTAATGTGATGCACGGCATTTATTTCGAAATTATAAAATTATCTTTACTTTACCAAGACTGTCGTGTCGCGAGAACATTATTTAAGTTTTTGCGGTTTCATAACCATAATAATCTAGGAAGTAGCTATTATACGAATATTATGGGGTAAAATGTTTTGAGTTAGATAATAAGTAGACGTAATTTCTTTACATTGAGTCTCTTTATTCAGTCTCATCAATAGTTTATCCAATTTATTTTACTTTCTAATCTTTTTATCTGGATTTGTAGGTGAAACGGGTCATTATATCGAGTATGGACATAAATCGAGTCTCTATTGTTCAGCATTTCCCTTCCGTGACGTAGTACCTATCTACTGGAAGTGACTAATAAAACTGCTGTCTGACATTTTATTGAATATTGATAATAGCGTCGTCAGCACGGCCGGGATTGGGATCGCTTATTGAAAGCTTTAGTGAGGGGCATTCACGTGGTGATTGACAAATTGCCGCTGATCCCGGGGTGATGGAGCACGTCACGCTGCTAACAATGATTGACCCGGACCCGACCCGAGAGCCTCATTTCCTTTAACACATTTTTCTTAATACGTAGATACCTGTAACCTTCTATATCCTCAATATATCGAAACCTGTTACATAATATCAATAGGGTGGTATGAAAGAATATACAAACACATAGGTTCTTATATTGATTACAGAATACACAAATTCTGTAATCAATATACGAACCTACCCAAATTCGCGGAATCGTAACGTCTAACGCAGTTTTCAACTTTGATATTTGATTAGGTCAGCTTCGGTCATGGCGATCTAAAGTCTATTTATAGGTAAATAGTAGAAGACCTTAACTCGACGCCTACCTGTGAATTTGAATACATAATACATTTACAAACCGTCAAACGAAACACCTAAACGGGGCGTGAGAATAAAAAATACACGTATTTGGTTTTTTACCCATTCGAGAGCCTAATGTAAAATCCGTGCCGTATAACTAACAAAGCCAGAATATTTTAACGAACCTTAAAAAAACGTTCATTAATACTCGTAGGACGCCAGACGCATTATGTTGTCATCGCCTACCTAATTCGATATGACACAAAATACATTGAAAACACCTTAACTTAATCTTATTTTACAGTAAGAGTGCAGTTGCAATAGCACGGCACGCCAGCATTATTGATATCATCTCGTCGTGCTCTTGCTACTGCACCCCGGTGCCAACCGTTTTAGAACCCAATTTCGGGGATTATAGTCGTGATGTCAAATCTAAGAGCGAAAAAACTCAGTACCTATGCTTTCCTGAGCAGAAACGATCTTGATATGCAAGGGTGACTTAGCACGCGACGATGGGAAGAGACTAGGCGTCATAATGCCTTGGAAGTTGGGTCGGCCTTTGGTGTGGGATGCAACATGCTCGACAAGCTTGGGCCATCCAATCTTCCTAGCACGCCACAGCGGGCTGTGCAGGGGTGGCTACTGATACAGGCGAGCCCATTAGTGTTAAGTTTAACACCGGGTCCATGAGGTCCGAGTGCCCACCCTTTTATTTCGGAACATCGCCAAGCACTTGGTCGACTCTTCTCTTGACCAGAGGGCGGTCCTATTTCTTAGCCAAAGAATCAGCATTGCCATTCAACGTGGTAATGCAGCCAGCATTCTCGACACTTTCCCCGGTGACAGCCTTTATTTTTTATCTTGCTTTTGATACATGTTAGTACTTGCACATATTTGCCTACATATTTTTTTTGGTCACAGTTACCAAAAATGCATACCTATAAAAATAAACTAAACTTAACGTACGTTTTAATAAAATATATCACTCTCGCATTGCACAAAATAATGTCTTGATAAACCACGTAAACACTTTGCTTGTAAAATGATTGTTTGTTGCTGTGTTATTTCTCCAAATATCAATACGAGTACCTAGTGCCTACCTAACGCTACCATGACCTCATCGTCTTGAGTTTTTACTCACTAGCACGTCAAAAATCTTACCTACTACTTATACATGAAGTTAGTTACCTAGCTCCACTAAAACAATATTAAGTGTAACTTAAGGACGTTTTTAAACAATATTAAGTGTAACTTAAGGACGTTTTTAAACAATATTAAGTGTAACTTAAGGACGTTTTTAAACAATATGGACGTCGGTAACGTTAGGGGATCACATTTAAGTGCACACTCAAGGGATAATCCCTTTTCGAGTATCTCAGCAGCTTTAAAAGCCAATTTGTTTGGAAGAGGTAGCTGCTCAAGGGTGCTCATTTACATATTTGTGTAACTATAGATAATAGGGCAGTTCCCAATATTCGGGTCCGCAGGGATATGATCATATTGTGTCCGTGCGATTTAACCGAAATATTAATTTATGATGAAAGATTATTGTCATTTATATTGCGTATCGAATTTAAACTACGGTTTAAATTACCAAAAGGACTACAATATTGTATATTGGTTGCAGTATTTGTATGCTACGCCCTCAACCTAAGTTAGTTCCCGGAAATCTTTAACCAAAAACGGCTACGAGTACTGCTACGAGCGCTACGCAAGAATAACATTGATTTTTGTTTTATGTATATTTGACTGATTAAAAAAACAAATTTTAATTCATAATCTTGAAATACCTACCAAGGGGTATCGTATTACCGAGTACTATCAGGGTTTTGGAGGTCAGATAGTCAAAAATACTGGTATTCAGCTGCATCCGGTTAGACTGGAAACCAAGCTACACCTAGTTGGGAAAAGACTAGGTAGATGATGAATCGTGAAATACCCACTTTTTATAAATTAATACTCGTTTTTACCTAAAAGGCTACTGCAGTATGCTTAGATTAACACGTATTTACATTAGATGCAAACGTATGATTGTAGTGTTCAAGCAGCAGCACACAAAGAACGTTATTCCCCAAGTCACTCGAAATTCAAATTCATACCAAAATCTGTTGTTGTTACAGCCGTAAGCAGCACGTTCCCAGATTAAACCACGCTCACCTTAACAAATGTGATCTCAAGGTGAAACTCGCTTTCAAGCCTGTTTGTTTTATAGCTGAGATAATCCTACCGTTACAAATTCGCCCCATTTAACAATTGACGGCGAGCAAAGCTGGCTTGACCCGCTCGAGTCGCATGCTGTTGGTGTAATGACTACAATCACGTTGCAACAATCTAGTCATCAAAACTGATTGAAAAGTTTCCCAGTGTTGCGCTGCGTACATCAGATCAGTACCCATTGGTTATTGTTTCATAGTTGATACTATTATTGGTCGACCACGGCTCGTTACGCGTATGATCGGCGCTGTTGTGTAAGCTGAAAGGAATAATCTCCGTTGACAGCTATTGTCGACATCGTAATACTGTTATAATTCCGCCATGTTTTTTCACCTTTCAATTCATTGCTTTCAGTGAAATCGTGAAACGGATTATAAGAAAAAGTATGATTATTTGAAAGGTGTATCAATATAATATGTTCTAATGTAGCCTCAACGATGTGCACATAGTTAATAGCATACATTTATCTACATTTAGCAATATATCTTGCGATTTCTAACCCGTGACAATATCGTGACGATGGATTGATAGTTGTGTAGCGGGCTAATTGATTATGTGCTCGTTATTAAACTCGTAGCTAGCATGTCTAGTTAGTCGACTAATGATAGCAGGAAACTATTAGCAGAAACTTATCGGGAAAAGGTTTTTCAGCCTAGTTTCCCGAGTTCCCTTCTCAACAAAAGGCTTCAAAAATATATTCTTGAAATTGATTACTTTTGTATTTGAATAATTAAACAATAGGTTTACTTAGTCATTCTAATATAAATAAAATAGTCGATGGTATAGCTAACTTCTTTTGATTAGAATGAAATTGCATATCTTACATATAAGGGCAAGGGTTCACTAGCTGAATAATAAAGGGTCCCGTTGTGCATATCGGGCGGAGGTCACGTCCGCACCGCAGCGCGCCGCCTGCGCTTGCGCAGCAGTTCGATGCCCGGCACGCGTAATTGGCACACGGCTATAACAACAAACAACACCGTATATTATGTCAATTTTATAATATTATGTCAGTTTCGTGAAAGATTAAAATGAAAGGAACACAAATATATAGCAATTAAATGATTAATTTAGCGTGCAAACATGTCATGTTATGAATATTGAATAGGAAAGTCAATGGCGACCGTCAGGTTATCTTCAATCAAATGAAAACGTTTCTGGGTAATTAATGAATAATGAATCAATGAATGTTATAAACTGCGATATAAAAAGTAAATGGGAAGCCGGAAGGCGAGTGGAATTTAAAAAACGATCCGTAAATGTTTACTGTTGTGTGAATCTCTCCCCCCCGGCCCCAGCCCGTCGAATGATAACGACTAATCGTAGCCTCGTTGGGGATAATTATCCTCATGATCACCAATATTAAATATATTTAATAAAGTACCATGCGTCGCTTGTAATAATCCTCTTGGAAAAAGTATTAAACACTGAGGGACACATATTGCTATTTCCTTTATTTATTTTTAAACACATTCATTACATTTCTTTAACATATTAAATAAATAAAACCAGGAAAAATATAAAAAATGGTAGCCCACCAGCATCGGGAAAGGGTCCGAGCTACCGGTGGTCAGGACGATCGAAAGAGGAACCTGCTAACAATACGAGCCGTGTCCAGAAGTACCGCTTTCTAAATCATGCCCTTAATCCAGCTGCCCAACGAGAGCGTCGTCAGGTATTGGTCGAGGCTCGCAACTGACACGACTATTGGCACAATTAACGCTGAGTTCACATCCCACATGTAGACATTATTATTATTACTGTCTTTTATCATATAATCTACCTTGTGATATGATGTTCTCCACTGATTGTTCAATTGTAAAATAACTTCAGTACAGCGCTCGACTCCAGCTCTTTGCTTCCCGTGAGATTTTTTATTAATCTCCAAGTCAGTACTTAATTCCTGCAAAAGTTGTGCGAGACACAAAGAGAAAAAAATCACTCAGTAATTATACCGTTGCAGGGAAGGGTCTTCGATTGTTTATTGCCTCCTCCGCCGGATGTTTCTAATATTCTATTTGTATTCCATGTTTCTTTTATGCTTGCTTTGAGTTGTCAAACATGCCGAGGAATGAACGGTTATGAGTGACGAGCTAACCGGATCCGAATCTGTGTGAATTTTCGTGATATATAATCCCAATGCTTTTGTCCGCGTTTAGAGAGCACAATGACATCTATTTGCTGAAGTAGTGCATGTTGGAAAGCGTTTACTTTCCACTTCGTCGAGATTTACAGCTTCAAGTTGTGCCGGGCGGCCGCGGTGTCTGGTATCATCGGAGGCTTTCTAGTGAAACCCTGCGAGCACGGAGCAGGCGCCCGCGCCGGCCACTCGTGACCTCGCATTCATATCCGCCGAACTCACGATATAATGCGACACCACGAATTATATTCCTAGATTTAATATTTTGAAAAGGATCTTCAATTCTATAGTGCCTTTTATGTTTGTGGTACTTTGTATTTGAATTGAATACAAGTACTTCGTTTTATTGCCCATTTCAAAGTCGGACTCTTAAACTTACGTAATAAACAAAAAGTATGGCCGATCAGTTTAGTTAATGGGCTACAAAATCTGTTAATAACACTGTAGTTATCTACTACGTCTAACACGGGCCAAAGCCTAAGTTGGAAACGCGAAATCGTCCTGGAAAATTTACAGCTAATACATATTCAAGTAAATAAATACACAAGGATTTTATTCCCGTCACGCTTGATATGTGATTGATAGACACATTGATAAGTTGGGGTTTGCTGCACACTTGCACAGGCGAGCGGTGGGTGAGTGGCCGACTTGCAATGTTAGCACGTCCCGGCTCTCTCACGCCGCGCCGGCCGGGCAGCGCTCGCGCAACTGGTGCACTTTCTCTCGCACGAATGCCCTATATTGTGCTTACAGTGCTTCGGCAAATCACACTATTATTAATTTAACTTATCCTAAAAGGTTTATACTCCCCATCAATAATATTGTCTTACATTAGGACGTAAATAATATGGTATGTCCACCAGAACAAGATCTCTGATTCTTTTAAATAAACGTTGAGTAGATTTTATATTTTGGCCGTCGATGTTCTAAATATGGGCCAGTGTGAACTATAATAAGTCCATGTTTGTTGTCCGACTGCGCCGCGGTTGACACGGCGACAGTTATAAGTTTAAAGATAAATTTTGAGGGGCAATGAACTCAGGTGGGAATTCTGAGAGATAACTAGAACTTTATGTGTAAAGTTATCGATACAGGTGCGAGGAGTATATTTTTTGTTGTTTGCAGCGTAATAGACTAGAACATTGTTCTTTTATGGTAATTATCTGCTTTGGAAATATTAAGTGAGGCTGAATCCTTACGACTGAAACTTTGCAAGCTCTCCTAAAACTCCGCAGTGAGGATGCGAACTCGCTCCCCACGCAACGACGCATAACAACCATAATTTTGTGCTGCTGCATTACATTATCCCTATTTGTAATGAATGTTCTAATAAGTCAAGTTTTACGGCCAGCTCGCATGTGAACACTTGCGCTTTCGCCCGATGCTGTTAATTAACGATGTTATTCAACATGTGGTACATTATTTCACGCTCCGCGTGGCCGGCTGTTCCGGTGCGCGCTGCACTGCCGAGTGCCGCCATGCCCAACATACCCGCCATGCCCGCCATGCCCGCTGTTGAAGCCAGCCGTCACTTTACTTCCCAAGGCGAAATATCCACACGAATTTGACATTTTTAGATCTCGACTGATGCTTGCAACACGCTTTGAAATGCCGCCATGCCGTGCCAGTGACGTGTGTCGTAACACTGTTTATATTGTAACCAAACCTTACCCTTTTTATATAAACTGTTGCCATAAGACGTTAAAATATAGGGCTACCAAAAGTTCGTTTAACCACTTCGATCAAAGCAAAAACATAAATGACTAAACCGGATGCTGTAATCTTATATTATTATCCATATTGGTGTACTTTGTAATTTCCTTGAGATTTACCTTGAAATTCACTGTATATGCGAGCTTTAATAAAAAAATATTTCCTAAAATCGAACTAGCTCCATAATAGTCTGAATAGTGCGTTTCAGCGCCTGCGCTGCCTTTTACGGCGTGCCAGATCGAATCCAGTGTTTTTTTTATTGCAGATCTCATGTTGTAACGATGTGAGCACAATAATCGTAAAAGCTGTCCCCCTCGAGAAGTGCGCAAACTGTCCGCACCGTGATAAAGGAAAATGCATTACTTCCCCAGTGAGGGTGAACAGGGGGTTTTCCTTAAAACAGCCCTTCAAAATGGCGGCGTAGGTCATTAATGTTCGGCTCAGGAGCCCAAATTTTAAAAGTCCACTTCTAACTTGGTTATTTCTTCTATGTGAGTTGCTCGACAAGTTAAAAGTGCGGATTTTTTACATTATTTTTTATCCGAGGTGATAGGAGAAATAAGAACTAGTCTCCACTTTAGGCTCAAGTACCACCTCTATTGCTCACAAAACGTGTAATCCAGTTTTCCCAATATTGTCTCAAGGACTGTTGCGCTATATTTGTATTAAATAAATTTACAACATACATGAAATTATGTAAATCATATTCGTGAAATCTGTGTTAGTATAATATTAATGTTAACCTCTGCATTTACATGAGGCTTCCGAGCATGCATTACATTTACTGCACGCGGCTCACATTTGTTACAAGTCTCGAGCACTTTTTTATTAAAATAAAATTACACACATCGTTCATTCTTCGTATGCAAAAACGTAATGTAGCATGTGTTAATTCTAGCGGTCATTGTCCCCTAACACTAGACTGTAATGGCGGTATCCATAAAATACAAATGAAATAAAGACTATTGGATTTATTTACAATTATTTATTTATTTTACTATCCCATATCTGTTGTCTGAGTCGTTTTGTTGTTCAGCTAAGTTTTTTTTTACTTCGCAATCGATTTCATTTCTAGTGTAAATCCGACAGTTTAGCGAAACAGCCTTCTGCTAAAATGAAACTTTGTCAATGCATTGTGAAAAGTGACGTATGTACATAAATACGTTCATTCAATATATCGATAGAGCTGATGCGTTCAAACAATATATCATAGATTGCTGTACCCATAGACACCCAAATGTGCCATTAAATAAAAAGGAACATAATACATCGCAGAAGTCTTTTCCGAGAAAATCAAAACAATAAATTGTGCCCGATTTGTCCCGGCTGTTTCGCAAAGTTGCCGGCCATATAATACGACGGGCTCTTCGGCGTCATACATTTAGGGTTAGAGGTCGGAACTGTGGCAACAATGTCGCATCCACCGGGCCCGGTAACGTCCCATTTTATCTGCGTAAGTGTACATTCATTCTCCGTGTAACTTATTTCCTCACGTGCTATTTAACATCTACTTGTTTTTAGTCGTACATAGTCGGAACAGTGGTAATGGTAATGATGCTATTAGTAAAATTTTAACGAAGGTAAGGAAGGCATTCTTAAGCGCTTTTAGTGGAGAACAACGCGGTGAGTATAATAAGGGTTTTGCCTCTCAGTAATAAAATAATGTACCTTAGGTTATTTGTTCACAGTTGGAAAAGACGTGTAATATGCGATCCTTATGAAAACGATTCTTGCAAAGCTTCATCTACGGTAATTTTGTAATATCTGGTTCTTTTATTTCATTTCTCCTTGTACGTACGTGCTGCGGTAAATGTGCTAAAATGATTATCATCTGTAGGAACACGTCCTTCTCCACGCTCACATTTAGTACGCTTGTCAACTGCGTTATGCCGCTTAAGCCGAGCAAGGTGCAAAAGCGTCACGATACTTACCGTTTGTACGTAAAATGTTCGCCGTATCACATCTTATTATGCTTAGACTACACAGAACAGGTGCCAGCGATGTGATGTCTAGAACAAAGTCTTATTATTCCATTTTAGTGACCTTATTATGTTGCTATTTCGGGTAATGTGTACCTACATTAGTTTATTATCATTACTTAGGACCCATTAATGTTAATATTTATCCGTGGTGCTAGGCAACTGGGCCTATCCCAGTTGTAAACGTCCCTTTGTGCCTATTGGCCTTGTTTCGTTCTGTCTCCTGCTGAAATGGAGGGAAGTGGAAATTACGGATTTTTCCTACTCCTCCACTATACTTTTCTGATTAATTTCGTTGCGGGATCCAAGACAGTTAAATTCATTCTCTGGGACTTCGTCGAGCTTCATTGTCTCGGCGCTTTTCTGGTGGTCGCCACTGTTGATTCTGGCTTTCAGGAGTTACAGTGGTTTGGGAACAGTGTGGCGGGCTTGTCCCAAAAAAAAAAAAAAAAAGTACCTACATTAATATTATCTATATACATAATAAAGAACGATAACAAATTAAGTGTTGCATTCTGTACCTAAATGTAATAATCCCCATTGACAAGTGAACACATCGCAAAATAAAAATACCTTATGAGTGTTCCGCATAAGGTTACCAGCGCTAACCGTTATGGACAGGTACCAAAAATCTAATCTAACTTAATCAACATCGTGTAGGCAGAACGTTATCGAAAACTTAGAATAATTTTCTTTTACCAAAAAAATATTATGAAGTCGCTACGCTGCTACGCCGTTTTACAGCTACACTGTCGAGCGGCGTAGCAACGACTCTATGGAGCGTGAAAGTGCATTTACATCCTATCCTATATCATTTCCGTCGTAGTGGTATGTATGTTTGCTTAGATAGACGGTGTACTACAAATCTCTAATAATATGGTACTAGCACTGCCCGCGGCTCTGCTCGCTTAAATCGAAACAAAAAATGGCGGCTCGCGCATCGTCTCCCCGCGTCGGTTACATACAAGTTCTCCTGCATTCATTGCCTCCTGCAGTCAAATTATCATCGCCGCTTTGTAATAATATCTATTGCAAGAAATTATACACTTCAATGAATCTAACTAGTTAAAATAAAATTATGGTAAGTAGAACAATCAAATCGAGTTATAAATGTTATAACGGATAGTCAGACGTTTCATTTCATAATTATATACAGTTAGTGGTCGTATTACCTGTGGTTAGGTACAAATCTGTTGAGACTCGAACCTCTAGCCTGGAGGCAAATTTCCCGCTGTCGGGGGAGGCTTTCTCCGCGAGGGCGGAAGAGGGGTAGACGTGACGAGTTTTTATGATGAGTACAATCAGGACCTGTGGATGCCACGTCCGCGCCACGTGACGAGCTGGTTGGAGCCTCGATGAATACATGGACCTTGTTTACAAACCAGTGATAAACTACAGCACTTTAAAGGCGTCCGTTTTCTCTTTTATGCCTCAAGGTGACGTCGCTACAGTCGCTATGGTTCGTTTTTCAGGCTTACGTATTCTTGTGGCCCCGAGTCTTCAGTCTCCTTACATGTAACAAGTGTGAAATTATTACTTTGCATTCACCACACATCAGTAATTTTACTTAATATTTTACACAAATTGTATTTGTAGACTAGATTTAGCTTTTGTATATTGAACTATTATGTGTGTGTGTATGTTATATTGTGTTCTTGCACATATTTAATAGCCTTGGTACTGAACTTGGCACTTATCTACGATATTAAACGAAATCACATTCGCCAAATTATTTATAGTGTCTATTAGTATCATTTGAATGAATTATTGCGAGCTACATCCTTCCCTGCGAAAGTAATTAACGGTACCTACTATGTGAGGTCATTGACCGGCTCTTACCTCTACACGTGCCCGTTGACTTAATTTTTGTATCGCACGTTACGTCATAAAACACCCTTTAGTAAATTAAAAATTCAGATGAACTTTAAAAATACCCGCGAAACGTAAATACCAAATAATACCTCGAGACGGCTACCCAGGTCAATTACTGAGTAATTTACTATTACATTTCATTCAAAATTTACATTTTATTTGTAAAGATTAACCTTAATACCTACCATCTGTGTGGGAGGATCTTTATTTGAAATTTTGCTGACATCGTATCTAAAGGTTAACATAGGTTTTCAAAGGTACCTGGTGGGTTGCTATACATACATTAAGGCTGAACCTACCGCTACCTACGTAGGTTTACATAAAATATTTTCCATTTCAATTATTATTTTATGGTCCGTCCATTATCCCCATGTATAATCATAAGTACAGCTGTATAAGATAGCGGCCCTACACTGAGTCATGAATGTTTTCATAATGAGAGCGCGCGCGGTGCGCCTGCGATGTACATGAAAGTGAACCAACACAGATTGTAGTGGCCATGTGCAGTGTACACTACTACCGCGGCATCGATGCAGCTGTCCGATTATGATCGCTGGCCGCATGCCAGTTCATCTAATTACCGATTTATACATTTTTATTAGTTCACATTTATTAGAGCAGCAGAAATTTTCCGCTCTTCAAGATTTCCGAGTAACTTTCCGCCACTGTTATTACAGTAACTATCTAGGAATACAATACGTCTTTAGGAAATGATTGTGCTAAAGAAATCTCAGTTTATTAAAGTCTGGCAGCATTACTGTGTACTAGCAGGGAAAAGCGGCAGACGTGCTTCAACAAAGCTCGACTTATTCAATCCCGCGCTTTTAAAGGAAATTTTCTGCTTATCATCCTTGACACAGTTGTATACATATAGCCACTAGCTTTATTAAATAAACTGTGCACAATTTCTGATAACTAATAGCATAAACTGCTGCTAGAGCTATGTATAATAAAACTAGCAATATGATTATTCATATTCCTGATATAACATGATTATCGGCCAATAGCATTCATCTTCCCGATGGCACGGGAAATATTTCCAGCGAATTAGGTCATCTCATGTAATATGAGATCGTAACAGGAACCTGCGCGTCATGGCCTATCGCCGAAGGTCGATCGCACATTTTATTTGGCTACTCGGTGACTGATGACAGGTATTGATGGGTCCGATGTTACACGCAGGCTCCCAGTAATACCGCTCGGTGATCGGCTGATCGCACAGCGGCCGAAGCTAATGGGCTGGGAGTTTTATTTATATGACAGACAGCTCCATAAATAGAGAGCGACGATAATACGATTGAAATTAATGGGTGTGTTCGACAACTAAGTTTTCCGTCAAGTTAATCAAACAAAATAAATCTTTCGTGTTTTCCTGTAGGGTCCCGTAACAAGTTTTCGTTTGCACCACCAACAGAACTTTTTTATAAGTTTGCTAGTTTAATTTAACCTCAAATACAAACTGTATTAACAGTACGTGAACAGCGTTTATTTATTTAAACATCTTCATAATGTCTTAGCATTATAATAACCTTGATTATTATAGACTTCACTCAAAACATTTTGATGTCAGCGAAAATATAACACGACAAAGTAAAGCACAAAAGTTGAAAGGGTAATAATGGAACAATTAAAGCTACCCGAAGCTCTTGAACACGGACGCAAGTGACGCAGCACAATGGACCTGCTCGGGACACTGTCGAGAGGCTAAAGAATTGCACACAGTTTTATTATTCCGAACACTTGACTAGTGGGAAAGTGAAGACGGCTGGAGTGCGTATTGGGGACGAGAGTACGTGCTGCGATCCCTCGCCGACCCCAGGGCCGCGCCGGATGTCTTGCCTCTACTTGCCTAATGGTAATATTATAATCAGATGCCTTTGGGACTAGCTAGCGCATACATTCAGTTCCTACTGCGCAATAAGACATAACAAAGGATTACGAGTACATGCAAATTCATAAACGTTGTATAGCTCTGTGGCGTATTCGGTGATGTGTGACTAGTTTACAATCAATTCAGCAACTAAGTCCTAGAGAGCAAAATGTTAAATTGTCTTCACAACTCTGTTTATGAACTTTTCATTTAATTATAATTAAATGGTAAGTTCATAAATTTAAATTATTTATGCAAATCGCACCTGTACCTACATGTTTCATACTTTAACATGTTTTATACTTAGGAGGTTATAGTACTTAGTACGTAGATTAGAACTGTCAACTGGTATTAGAAATTATTAAGATGAATGGAAAAAATCTAACTCGGTGCCGTATCCTGTATATCCCTTCTGTCTCTCCTCATTGTAACTACACCACTTTAAGAATTAGAATACAATAATAAATCTCAATAAATTGTAACATATGTATTTGTTGCTTCTTTTCAGATCTACGTCGTTACCGCCTCTGAACATTCAGCTAAAGGTGAGCAAACAACTGTCGAAATTGATTACAAAGAATGCTATCAATTCTGCATGTTGATTCCGGAATCCGCTAACTCGTCGGCGGCTGCGTGGGTGCGCTCTACTCTACGAACAACAGTGCATATAACTAGAGCGGCAGCTTTTGGTGCATTTTTCTCAAGTTTGGACCATTTATTAAACAACTCGCTGGCAATTTAGCCTCGTTTCGCTTTTCTCGCTCACCATGCAAAACTAGGTTATAGTGAGATAATAGCTGCCCATCTCGTTTGTTTTGCTCCATTGTTAGCATTCTCTACCGCGCCCGATGCCTGTTACAGATTTTATTTTATTGAAAAACTCCTAGGAAGTTAATAGATTAACAATGTTTGGTTTTTACTGAAAGTTGCCCAACGTTGTTTTGATATTGCCTTTTTTGTGCCCGCGCTTCACTGTAAATTTGTAAATAAAATCCCGACATTGATAGCTAATACAAACACCCGATTCATAACAATGGGCACGCTGAGTAGCAGTGAATGAAATCCTTTACACAATTTTATCCTCCACCGTGTAGAGATCGTTGCAGTGAGTTGAATGAATTATTCATGAATGCATTTCTAATATTTATGATGAAAGTCTCATCATGATGACTTGACAGACAAATGACGTTTATTTTATTGTCATGAGAAATAAAAATGAAAAGGCAATCTCAAGAAAGTGTTTTGACACACTAATTAAACAAGACGACAATGTTAAATTCTTGCGCTGAAATAAAACATCTTTTAGAAGAAATTTGAGCAACGCGACCGTTGTAGCCAAATGAAAGTTTGTTTGTTGTCCGGGTATGTTTGTCGCGGCTCGCGAGCCGGGAGCCGTTCCGCTGACTCCGCTGATTTAGGGGGAAACTTTCCTTGTTTTGCATTTTACTGGAGCGCGGGGAAAGTCGCCCCTGAGATTTGAATATTTTAGAAGTGGCGTAACTTCGCTAAGGTGCGTCCCTTTATGCGACTTCCAAGCGATTGCCTCACATGCTTTCAAGGGAGGTAATTGAAACCCGCTTTTAAGAGTAAGTGCAAATAATAATTTAAAAAGAAAAAGTCTGTTATACAGAGTCGTAAGATAAAAAAAGAAGATGGTGCAATGTGATAGGTCAATTCTATTTCCCGCAGTGACAGTCATTTATTTCCTTTGTGTCGGTGCAGTATCAATGTGGAATGAGTGCGGGTTTTGTCTCGCTCTCTGAAACAGGTTAAGTAAATAGTCAGATGGCTATTCATAGTGGACGAATGGAATTTCCACGTTCTGCTGAATAGAGTTTGCGCTTTATCTGATTCAGTTTTTAATTAAGGTCGTATAACTTTTTTATTAGTAGAACAACCTCTCTCTGTTTGTTTTAGTATCGATACTTTTGTTCGATGCAAGAGATATTGCTAATAGAGGATAGCGTGTAGCAATCAATTGGGTTTCCGTGTATTGATTCAGTTTTGTGTTTTTGTTTCAAACATACGACGTTACTGAACTACCCAAGTTGCTTTTCATTTTGTTTTTAATAGTAAGTCAATCAAAAGTCATATAAAACGCAAGGCAGTTTATAAACTTCCCATCATTTAATTAGGCTAGAGAAGCCATAAAATAATTAAAATTGAATAGACGTTTTGTGAATACGAAAGAAAACGGACCGGGAATCAACTCGAAGTAATCAGATTACGACCTTTTTGATATACTGACATATTTGGGTCATTGGAATCCTTTGAAGTTGCTTAGTGACAAATCGATACGCAACCCTATTAATTGAAACTGTACGTTGCCCAAAAATAATATTTTTATGTAACATTTTCGTAAGTTAATTAAAATGGCTACCACTGAAATGCTTTTAAATCCAGTCAAAACATTTCAGTACCCTATACCGTATAAATATATACCGTAAATACTGGTTTTAGTTTATTTTTCATTTGGTCGCATCAATATGAAGCACATAAAAGTATAGCATTTCAATGTTTGTCTACGTTATATCAGTTTCCGCCTGGATGCATGCTGGCTGAATATTTTTTGTTTTGTTTGTGTAAACTGCGACGCGACACAGCGAGCTTTTTCTGCAGGCTTTTCTTTGTGGCTCATATAGTGCGGTGAACTAGTGATTGCTGATATTGTCTACTGCGGGAATGTGTTCTTTGTGCCTGGAATTGCAGTTTGTAAATATATATTTGGTTGGTTTTGGATGGTTGCTTGCTTCGTCGTGTCTTTTAATTCAATTCCAATTTGTTTCGAAAAGCAAAACAAACAATCAACCAAACCGGTGGCAATCACTTCCAAAGTGTTTCGTTTTTATACAACGACTTGCAGCAGAGGAGACATTTTTTTTTGTTTGGAGAACAGGCCCCCACATAAATTGTAGCAGATATTAATGAAACGTATATAGATTTCTTCCCTATAATCTCTAGATTACAGTGGTAATATTAGCTAAGCCATGTCTAACCGGAATGATGAGAAATTCGAAAATGAAAACGTGAATCCAAAGAGATTTAAAATGACTATACATAGAGCGGACATTGGGACTAATGTCATACAATAATTTTGATGTCGTACGTCAGTAGCGCTATCTAGCTATGAATAGAAAAAACACAAATATATATTTTTTTTTATATAATTCAGCTATGACACGGTAGATCCCACTAGTACCCACCTATCATAGGGGTGCTACAGTTCAGAATGGCATCAAATTATCGATAAATCTTATCGAAAACGCTTGGTAAGATTAATTAAATATTTGTATTATATTGAGACTGCCTCGGTGGTCCAGTGGCCGCAAACGCGACTGTTGAGCATGATGGGTTCGATTACCAGGTCGGGTAAAGTGTTATTGGGTGTTTCCATCAGGAATATCTCAATATCAGCCACGGAGTCTGGATTTGTACCCGGTTGATGGCAATAGGCTCGCCCACTATTACATGTGACATTAGGCAGATGTCCCACCGCCAACGATGAGCGAGCTCGCTTCTCGCTCATCGTTGGCGGTGGGACATCTGCCTGGAAAGCGCTGGAAAGAGCTGGAAACTAGAAATGCGTTTGGCGAGCAGCGAGAAGCGAGTATGTAGTTCCGATAGTTTTGTAGTTGGGCTATAAACGAGTGTCCGAGTGCGACGGGTGATTAATCGCACCACTCGCTCGGAGCGGCTTGTCCTGCGCAATACTGCACGTGCTACGCACTTGTTCCCTTCCCGACAACAATGTATCGCGGAGCGAGTATATCTTTGATAGCTTTTTTAAGTAATTTTAAAGAAATATACGCGAACCAATAACATTTATTCCCATATTGACACTTGAACGACATATTATGATGATTACCAGAACACTACGTTAATTACGTTTTTGATACTCATTATGTACGACTTAACGTGAAAAAATATCGATAGCAAGAATCGATAAACAAACAACTCTCAGTAGAGAAGTAGTGGTACAGCTACTGAGCAACAGAGGACGCTTATTGCAATTTATGTAATTGTATTCGCATAGTGCGTTGAAATCTTACTGCACAATTGACACAACGACCAGCAGATACCATTTTCATAAAATAGTTTTTATTAAATGCGAAAAAATCTCAGAAACAGTTTCACGAAAATCGAAGTAAACAGAAAGAGTAAATGTCAAATGAAGTTGTCTGTCAAGTGTCAACCACCAAACAGACGGATTTACAACGTTCCGTGTCATGATGATTTTCTATACCATCTAAAAGATTTTAGCGGAAACCTTTAAAAATAGCATTATAAAGCTCACAGTTTAATATTATATTCTATTTCTATTACAATTAAAGCAGATATTATTACCAATGGATACCGTACTTTTTTTTGTAAACGGAAAAAACGCCCCTATTTACGTAAGTATTTTCTGTCAAATGACATTGACCACAACAGGAATGATTTGACTCGCAAAAAATATCATGATATAACTTATTAATTATGATTTTAAGATTCCGGTTTCGTTTTATGTAATCTTTCGTTTATTACTATAATAAAATGGTTACTTTTTTTTGGTGTAATATGAATAATATTTATGCAACATCGAAGAGAGCCTAAAAAAAACTGTCTCCCTTGACATTAACTTTTCGGTAGCTTATGTCAGTCCAATACATTTAAAACGTTTCCGTGTTTGGCCATTTCTAAAAATCGCTACCTCATAATTAAAAGTTGCGCGGTCAAAGGTCTTCATGTAATCTAATGCAGCCAGCCTAGATGGATGTTGTTACTTTGTTGATGAATCTGTATCGAATTATAATGTGAAGTGGCGGCAGGTCGTCGGCCCTGGCCGCCACCGCCCGCGCATGCCGCCGCGCCGGCCAATAATCCGGTTAGGGAGACCGCACGCGCCGCCGGCGGCGCTGCCCTGATCGAAATGTAATTGGGCTCACCTGTCGCACCGCACACCTATTAAAATAGATAATTTCTGAAATTCATTCGGATAAAACTACATGACTCTACGTGAAACATTAAAGTTTATTAAAAGAATTTATGGACGGTACTGAAGAGATGTAACCTGTGCCTGTCAAGTGAAAAGATGATACTGGACGTTCAAATTGATTCGTTTTCTATACATTAACATACTTGACACATGTCATTACATTAAGATAGAAGAGCACAAAGGTATTGGTATGTTGTTACTTATACCTTTTTAGCATAGATTTATGAGCAATGAAGTAATGGTTATTTGTTATACAAGAGTGTAAAGTTGTTTTTTAACCGCGTGCTTAATTTTTATGACCGAGCAAGCGAAGGATTCTAAAATTGAATCACGAGCGCAGCGAGTGCGTTAGCTAGCGAGGGAATCAAAAGAGCACAAGGTGAAAAATCTTTGCACTCGAGTGCAACACGTAACTTTTCATCCACCTCAGCGAGGAAATGACTAAATGCAAAAAAATAGTACATTTTGATACAAGTGGATAAAGTTTGTTATTGCGCACGAGGCGGAATTAACTCCCGAGCCGTAGGCGAGGGTTATTTTGAGCCGAGAACTGCAATAACAAATGTCCACGTGTATCAAACGACGTTTTTCAATACACTTTTGAAGAAATAAAATAAAAGAACGAAAAATATTTTTAGCGTTTTTTTCTCTTTTCCAACACGTGTGCGGGAATGAAAATACCTATATACTTAGTCCAAATTGGTTCAATGCCCATAGTCGGCGGTGATTGTTTTTTTTTAATCTCGGCAAAGAGTTAAGCGTCTTTACGGCGTTAATATTTTTTGAATATTTAAATAATGTTTATAAATAGAATATCATCAAAAACCATGATTATCAAAATAAAATAAACGTTTATGAACAAATTAACATTTATTTGTGTTCTAAACTCAAAAATATTTGAATTTTCTATTTTTCATATTAGGCTGTTTAGCGGCTTTATACCTTTGCTTGTCCTTCAACCTGGCGAAAGCAAAGCGCGGAAAAAAAAGAAACTTTAAATCATAGTTTCTTAATTCATGACAAAAATATTTGTCGTTTTTTTTATTTTATTTCTTCAAAAATGTATTGAAAAACGTCGTTTGATACACGTGGACTTTGTTATTGCAGTTCTCGGCTCAATAACAACCCTCGGCTGCGGCTCGGGTGTTAATTTCCTTAATAATAACAAACTTTCTCAACTTGTATCAAAATGTACTATTAATGATGTTTAAATTCACAAACTTATTGCACACGATGTTCTTAATTCAATTTACTTATCCTCTAGCGGGTAAAAACGAATATTTGCACTCAGATATCGAAGAGCAAAAATACTCTTTCCGAGATGGGGGGATGAAAAGGTAATTATTATTAAGAACTTGAAACGTAAGTAAATAGACCACACGCGTTAAGTTTTGTATCATTATCGTAATGATGTGATCGGTACATTTTCTTTGGCTTGTTCTAATTCGTGCGGCATCCATGCGTGCAATATTTTCCGTTAGTGAAAATAAAAACAGTCTTGATATTTTGTGAAATTGTTTAGCTTCCATGAAAAAGACAGAATGTTCTTACGAAAAACGTTTTGTTTTGTGTTTTGCATCCAGTTTTCGTGTAAATAATTGTGCCGACATCACCGACATGCTAAACAAAAATAATATAAAGGCGATTAAAAGCTGTAATTAAACGGGTGCGTCGTTTACGTTTACAATGGCGAGGCGATTTGTGTGCACGGGCGGACGTTTAGGTGGGATTATTTTTTTAATACAGGTTCAGGTAACATACAAATTACTTGTTATTGTTAGCCTCCTCTCATAGAGAGGAAGCCTGTGTCCCAGCAGTGGGAACATTAATACGCTGATGATGATATTAGCTCGCGGTCCAAGAGTTTTTGCTGAAACTCGACATACTCAATAAAAAGTGGTGTAGAGTATCGGTTTAGTCAGAAATTGCCATCAGTATGCAGTCCGATATTAGGTTCCAGAGCGTTGCTGTCACTTGCAAGTTCAGTGCGATCAAAACTCGCTCACTGTTTCACCAGCCGCTGGTAACCGAGCGTAACAAAGTCAAATTGAAATGTCAGCCTTTCAAATATTCACACAACGTAGTTCCACCTCCCTGACTGTAACTTGTAAGCTTATTTGGGATCTGCTACGTGTTTGTTGTTTCGGAGGCAGCGTTCTAGAACTGCAATTACAAGACTTAATAGTTATGTATGATCCTAATTAATCTTGGACTTAGCCTTCTACTTCGTATGTCGAGACTTGCATGAAATATATAGCATCAGTATACTGCAGATGACAAGAGTCTGCATATTTGCATAATCGAGCTTTTGCGAAACTTTCATTTTGATTGTGATCAGATCAATAATGCATGATGTGCAGTTATCTGGAAGTTTTAATATCATGCAAAACAAGTCAAAGAACCTTTATATATATAATACATGTGTGTGTATGTTTTTGACTAGCAACTCTCTGGTGATCAGAATCCTAAATGTATATTTACATCACTTAAAAGCTTGCTTACTAATGGAACATGTCCTGCATTTCTATTTATAGTTTTCGAAATCACTATTTGGTTAGTTTGCATCAAGCTTTTGTGATCCTAGTGGTGTGACCGTCGGACAGCCAAGTCATAGGTCTCGGATTCATGTGCGTATTGTATAATTATCACTTACTCCGGTGAAGGAAAACATCGTGAGGAAACCAGCATGTCTGAGAGATATTTCTTGACGGCATGTAAAGCCAAGTCAGAGGCCCAATGGCGGGATAAAAACTCTAACACCAGGTTAAGTACTAACCACACGATAAAGAAAGAATCAGGCTTCTGCTACCAAACTCCTTGTGTTTAAACATAAGTACATTTTGTTTACAACTTACCAGTCGACATTTGAAAGTCAGCAACAGTCAATACCACTAGGTGCTACAGAACACCCACACATACCCGTATACTTATTGTATAGGTAGGTACCACAGCATATGAGTTTAAAGGTCACGTCTCAACAATACAAGTCGCCTCGTGCACTGGACTTTCACTGATTGCAATACAAATGCCACATCAGTCACTTGATATTTCAATGACAAGTAGTTCATAATCGATTCGTTCATTAGTACGACGAATATGTTCGTATTAACTGCTATCGACAGTTTTCATCTGACCGTTGGATTCTATTCGAGATTCGTCTAATAATCCATCGCGCCTTGAGATCTTCTAAAACTGAAATATGGATTACGTCTATTCATTTGAAATTCAAAAGAGGCTCCCATCGCTTTCTCGTTGTTGTAATGAACTCGTTTTGTATCGGTATGAAATTAAATAGGCATCTAAATTACTATGCGAATACTAAATACGTATTAGATAATATTAAGCCTAATTTATTGGTTTAAATAACGACTTACTTTCAGGTTATTTAAACACCTGATAAAGTTAATAGGCATTGGCATCAGATCTATCTGATGCCGATGCCTATTACCTTTAGATATTCCGTATTATTATTAGAAAACAACCGGCCAATTGCGAGTCAGACTCGCGCATGACTGCTCCCGTTCTATCGTAGAAGGGGAGCCCCCTTTAATGTTGAATCCATTTTTATTATTTGTTGTCATAGCGGCAACACTAATACATCATCTGTGAAAAAAACAACTGTCAAGCTATCACGGTACATGAGAAACAGCCTGGTGACAGACGGACAGACGGACAGTGGAGTCTTAGTAATAGGGTCCCGTTTTTACCATTTGGGTACGGAACCCTAAAAAAGAACAGCAATAATCAAAATTAACCATCATTAACATAACATCAACCCTATAACTCTAGAGCTCAACATAGGCCTTTTCAGTTTCAACAAAAGTGTATGTTGTATAGAGCTCTGCGAAGGTTCTGCTGCTATTGAACAGTGTAAACGAAGACGTGAGCGATGTCATTGATTTCCGGTACATCTGGCGCGTCCCGCAGGCTGGCCTTGCCCGACTTCAGCGACAGCGTGGAGAACGTGGACGTCGGCGCGTGTAACCTTCCACCTTTATTGACCGTGTACAGATAAACAAATTACAATTTCGTATAATCACAGAATAATAAAATATGGAAACATACTTATTATCTTAGTCTCACAGGGGAAGCCTGTATCCCAGCAGTGGGAACATTACAGGTTATGCAAATATATTGTCTTCATGGAAAAAACATATCCTTGTCATAAATGTTTAAACTCACTGAAAATCTGCAGAACCTTATAATCTTTACGTAATGCCCTCTTGGGCAATCGGTGAGTAATTCGAATCCTAAATATTCTTCTGTCATATCTGTACTTATGTTATCTGTACCCCACGGCAGTCAGCAGGGTGGTGGCATGGCTAACTATACCGGTGCCCTTTTGTTTTTTGATGGCCATTAACGAAATGAGTTTTTTACGTACCTAACTTGGAAATTTCACTCAATTAGACCTCATTGGGATAAATTGACCATGGTATGTGAAAATATCTGTTTTTTTAACAAAATTTATTACCATTAATATAAATTTAGTTACCGAGAAACCACATGTACCTTCTTCTGCGTGGTGACAACCAAGCAGAAGAAGGTACATGTGGTTTCTCGGTTATCATGTTTTACTTTTCGACAATCTCGGCAAATCCCAGGCTAACAAGCCTTTGTCCGTGTACCGGTCATGTCACGTGTCGCATGTCGGTGTAATGACGGGGCCCGCCCGGGAACACACTACAAATAGGTACCTACCTATCTAACCCAGGACCCATAACCAAGGTAGGTAGTCCTAATTGAAATAGCTGAAAGTGTCTTCTTAGATCATTGAACTCATTACTCATAACAGCTGTTAACTACATCTTGTCCAATTATTGCGATACTTCCTTTTTTTTTTTTTTTTCGGATGGGATTTCATCAAATGACTTCTCCCGCTCTGGGCGGAGCAGGAGGGAGTGTCAGACTTTTACTGACTAAAACCCATCCATGTTCCTTCATCGCCCTTTGTGTTCCGGGGCCACGGTATCTCTTTCGAACAGTCCCGCAACCCTGGCAGGCATCGGTCCTTGCGGACCCCTTCCTATTGCTGACTCTCTTTGAGGCGCGCGTGGAACACGAACGCGCCATCGACACGGCCTGTCGTCATGAGACGGACGGACGGCGAGCTAGCCCATAGCCCACCGTCCACAGGCCCGCGCCTACGGTGGCCCCCGGTGCCCGGGGCGTCTCCCGCGGCGGCCGGGACGTGAGGTTCTCTCCCTCTCACGTTCCGCCACCTCCTTCTCTAGCATGACTGCTTCGCAGAAGGAGGTGACGGCGTCCCATTCCGTCTCGCTCCGACCATGGCTTGAACCAGGGCCGGACGCGAGAGGTCGCCGCCGCCGATCGCCGCTTCGAGTACACGGCGGTGCTCCGCCCACGCGGGGCACACCTCCACCGTGTGCTCCACCGTGTCCTCCGGTCGATCCTCGCAGTGGAAACACCCGGGCGTTTCCTCCCGCCCGATTCGGTGCAGGAGCCTCCCGAAACAACCTTGTCCGGTGAGGACCTGCGTCAGGTGGAAGGTGAGGACGCCGTGGCGTCTCTCAAGCCACTCCACAAAGAGGGGACTGATATTGCGATCGCGTTCAGTGTAATGCTACTGAAAATAACTGTAGCATTTTATCGATAAATTGAGTTCATATCTGCTCTACCATGATGCAATTTTAATTACGTTTATCATAATTTACGTTCGACACGTCGTCACCACCAAGCTTGTCATTTACTTTAGCGACAGAGCGCAGCGTGGAACGCTAGCGACAAAGATTTAGCTATTTGAAGCGAGTAATTTAGGTACGACAATGTTCGTGAAGATTATTTTATTTATAACAAAAATATCCGTTTTTGTGCAAAAAACTACACGATACTGGATTTCACTAAAGATGAAATTATTAAGTTTCGAAATAGAAATTCGGTTCCGATCACGTACTGGTTAGTGAGAAGATCAGCATTATGAACAGCTTGAAGTATCGTCCGTGCGAGCAGCCGGAGCGGCGCGCGGCTGTGCAGGCGCTAGTGAAAGGTTGCGGCGCGATGACCCGCGACAGATATGCGCGGGCGCAGTGTTCGCCCCGTGTTCCAGTAGCGAACGTTTGTTCCATTGTGAAGCCAACAGTTTCGCCACTTAGCACGACTCTCACCACAGAGAAAAGTTGCTAACACCTCACAAATTACTAACGAGTTTCGTAAACACCGCATTGTCCATTTGATCTAGATTTCTTTGTTGCTCATTGTTGCATTTACTCTATTTAGTTAGCACGGGTTATCTCGAACGACCTATTGTGAAATAATCCTTTTCACGTTGCGTATGTGACGCAAACATATATGCTAATGGATTTAAAATATACACATTTGTTTGAGATAAGCGATACATTTGAACTAATGCAGCATTAATATACGGCACGAGACACGTCAACTGACAGTAAAACCAGCTGCAATGAACAAAAAACGTGTGTATACGCATTGATTTGTGACTGGTGCAATCAGACATCGACCATAAGCTGGAAACGCGTTCCATGCTTTACATAAGTACAAAATTTTAATCGTCTGAAATTCCCGTAGCCATGAGAAAGATTTCCACGGAATGGGCGGTTACGTCTATTCAGGATGTCAGCTGGTCCGGGGAAATTGTAGTGCGCGGCTGATCGGCAGGGGGTGCACTGAGGGGTACACGGCACAGCGGTAACTCACAGGGTGCTGCCAACCCTGCTGCGACGTGTTCGGACTTCACCTTCAAGTGTGCTTGTTAGCGTGGCATGTCACGCACTTGGCCCAAACAGAACGCTTAGATCCTGCTCTAAGTTGTTTAGAGATCCAACAGTGTTTGAATACTTAACTGATGCAAGTTAACTCTTAAAACTTGACTTATGTATTGTCTTGATTATTAATTTGGAATTAGATACTAGACGAATCTTACTTTTTCCTATAAAAGCCACGGGGCTTTTATAGGAAAAAGTAAGATTCGTCTAGTAGCCTCGTTTTTTTTATCAGATTGAACCATCATTCAAAAAAAAATTGACAAATCTGTTTCAAAGTATTTATGCAAACTATAAAATAGCTTGATCTTCTTTATAATCTTTTATTAGTATCATCAGAATGTATGTACTTTCCTTAAATATTAAATATAAGTGGATAAATGGCTTTTCAATGTAGAAATACATAACAATACCATCATGAAGCATAGAACGTGGTCGGTCTGTCATGGTGTATCGCCAACAGAGTCGTCCGACACAAGACTGTTTGTGAGTTGTTACCTTTTTCAAACTTGTCGCATTTTCGGGAAGTTTAAAGGTCTGCCATAAATTAAATAAGCGAATAAAGATCGAATTGAGCCGGATATCCTAGAGCGGTACATTGCTCGCCCGCGTCACATAATTTTACGGCACCCGATAGAGATCCGCCGCGCGCCGTCTAGACGCGACAAAAGCTCTAGACTTGTTCTACAACCACTCCACTTGCAGTCAAGTACTAGCGCCGCTCCCAGACTGATCTGCCGACAAATCCGATCTAAAAGTACAGATGGTAATGCGGCTAAGGTGTGATTTTCGATAGAGACTACCACAACGTTAGTGGTAGGCTACCGCGCCTCTCCCGAGCGCATCTCAAAAAAATCTCATCTCTGTAAAGTAGATCGAAATCCTATCAGCTGGAATACGATTGGTTGCACATGACGCGTGTAATATCCCTCAAGAATTCTCTGTAGTTTTGAATTGAGAACGCCAAAATATGCCTATATAAAATCTAATACTCGTACCTACCGTGAAATCATAGACCGTGACATTCAATACAAGTGCATTAACTTGAAGGTGAGCTCACAGCCGGTGAAGTAATCGTCAACAAAGTTATTCGACATATTGCGACTTGTGTGCCTAAAAGGTACCTTGTCATAAAGATGCTAACTGAATTCATTAGAACCTCACGGTTATCTCCGACTGACCGTATATTTAGTTTGAGCGACAGCAACTGCGCGCGAAAAGTCATACGAGTAGAACAATAACATTCGAGGTCGTATCAGAAACCGATTCATTGTTAAAAAACAAAACAAGCGAGCCCATTATCTAGAACAGAACACTTCCTTTCACTTCAAACACACAAGCATCAATTTGTGTAATCTCAGGCCACTTACGGCAAAAACAATGAACCATTACACACGCCTTCGACGACTGCGGTGGAGTACAGCCGGGCTCCGCGGCAGGTATACCAGGAAACATTCAGGAACAGACTATACTTACTACACACACGGTTACAAATCTGTTACGATGAAGCAGTTACCTCGCTGCAATAAAAAAACTTAACGAATCTCTACTGTAAAAGATTTATTTTTAACTAGGTATCTTGTTTCAACGATTTCTAGTAATAAATTGCTTTCACTGAGTTTCTCTTATTCACAATTTCGCAAATGACTGTTCATATTCAATCGCTGCTCTGTTAACCGGATTACTATAAATAAAGAGCAAACACTTACTGCGTGTAACCGGCAGAAGTTGCCGCAAACTAAGTCTGAACGCTGACTTGAGCGTAGTTGAGGATATCGGTCGCCGTAAGTGCTCTTGTCTCTAAACGCATTCCCCACGTCTCAGTCCACTTGACAAAGAGAATTGAAATCCACAAGCTTCTTGTTGGCCGTAAAGCGGCTCACAGTTGCTTACTGAGATCCAGGGAGATACACTACGACGATACTATCGTATTGCACTTTTTATTAGAACCTTCTGATACTCAATCGATACGAGGATCTGAGATATCGGTATATATATATATCGAATTTAACTTGCAAACGTTGACCCCAAAGTTTTATGCTAAGTAAGAATAACGTCACGTAACACATGACAATCTAATTATAAAACTTACAGTTTCCACTCTTTTTATTTGTTTTAAATTCAATAAAAATCTCTCGATTGTCGAATGCTGCGCAGTTACTGTAACGATCTTTACGATGCTTTGTCACATTTCTACCCCCATCCCTTTCACACGGCCGACGTCACCAATATTGATGGAATTGTTAAAGGGACTCTCTATATTCACAAAAATTTATCGCTTGGAAACAAAATCCAATATGCATTCGGGAAAAATATCGTGCTTCTAATACAGATTTATGTTTATTTAGTAGCTTAACCTAATATAGACGACAGGAAATGCTTTATGTTAATAGATAAGAGTGTAAGTAGATAACGCTTTTGCCTTTTATACAAGGCGTTACAATATTCAAATTATTACCAAAGACGTACAGGTTCAATTATCTTTGCTCAATGATCCAGACATTTTCCTTCAAACAATTACATTAAACAGCTATTGCCTCCTCCCCGAGAGTACCTGCAAAATATGACAGAGTATGGCAGCAGACGGCGGGACTCGGTATTATAGTAACCCAAGTTAATAATAATAATAATAATAATTTATTCATGAAAAACATTGTAGTACATGTCACAATTATCAGAATCGCTTATAAAATAGTGTACAAAGACTACAATAAAATGGTGGGTGAGGTGCTGTATTCCTAGCTAGGTTAATAGATAACCTGTGTTAAGGAGTACAGTGCCGGTCCCCAAGGAAAGAAACAATAAAATAGTACACATTATGCATTATAGTACATTATGATGTGCTTACTACAAACAAATGTTGATGTTTAACTATACGATCTAATATGGCTTAAAACTAAAAATAAGTAAATTAACAAGTATAGAAAATAGAATGATAGGGTAAATATCTGTATAAACTAAAAGTAAATCATGTAACAAGTGGGTAGGTGAATACTTTTTGTGACCAAGTGTGTATGCTGTGCGAATAAGTTGTATTTCCGCTACATGTTACGAGTCATAAACTGTAGCGGGTAAAATTGTATGACCAAAACGTATGTTAGTGAGATTTCGATGTGCAACTTTATAGTAATCTTAATTCATTTTATTTGAGTAATAAATTATAACAAAACAAAAATGAAAAAATAATAATAATAATAATAAATAAATAAATAAGTAAATAAAAAATCAAATCAATTTAAATCAGTTATAAATTTTTCTGTTTTGTCGTAATTTTTACCTTGCAGGAATGAGTAAACAGCCCTTTTACATTTGTAATATGATATACCATATATAGGACAGAGCTTATTTATCTTATTATAGAGAGCCGGGCCTTGGTAGTAAAAAAATCTTTTAAAGAAGGGTGATCGCGTTCGTGGTAGTGTGCATATTTTGTCTTTTCGACGTTTTGTAATTTTTTTGTATGGGGTTTTCCTGTGTTGTAATAATATTACTTGTAAAATAAAATGTTGCCGTATGTTGAGAATTCCCCAGTGACTGTACAATTCATTGGTAGGGAACATAAAATGTCGAAAGGTTGCAACCTTCAAAATGGCCCTATGAGCGACTTCTAGAGGCATCAAAATAGTCTTGGCAGTACCGCCCCAGCATGAGATACAGTATGTGATAATAGAGGAGCACAGGGCAAAATAAACAGTACGAATAATTTTAAAGTTTGCAACGTATCGGAGGGTTCTAAATATGTAAATAAGTTTCCTAACTCTACCCGTGAGCAGGTTAATATGCGTCTTAAAGTTTAAATATTTATCTAATAGTATACCTAGGTATTTTATATGGTCAACGTTTACTAAAGGTGGACAATTACATGACGTTTTTGTGAGGCAAGAGTGTGCTTTTAAGATTATGGCAGTATGTGGTTGGGAAGCCGCGCTAATTGAGTAGGTAAGAAACTTTGTTTTGCTGGTATTTAGGGTAAGGGTGTGTGCAGTCAGCCAGTCTAAGGCTGTGTTAAGGCCGTGTTGAGCTATTAGTTCTAGCTCAGACCATGTGTCTGCGGTGAAAGTTATAGCGGTATCATCCGCAAATGCAACAATCCTGCCATTAGAAATGTTGAGGTTACACAGATCATTTATAAAGATAAGGAAGAGGGTGGGACCTAAAATGCTGCCTTGGGGGACCCCGTAGCTGATGGGAAGCTCTTCACTACTGTAGTTATCAATCCTGACAGTTTGTGTTCGATCACTTAGGTAACTACGAAAAAGATCTAGAGTTACCCCCCTGACGCCTACACTTTCAAGCTTGAGGAGAAGAGTGGAGATGGGAACCGTATCAAACGCCTTCGCGAGATCTAAGAAGACTGTGAGAGCTTTTTTATTCTGGTTAAGGTGCAAAACAACATTAGAAATAACATCTTGAACTGCATCACAAGTAGATTTATTTCTGCGAAACCCAAACTGTTGTGGGGATAATAAATTATAGCGTTCAAGGTATTTAGTTAGTCTTCTGTTTATAAGACGTTCGAGTACTTTGGATAGCGCACTCAGAACTGCAATAGGACGATAATTGCTAGGTAAGTTCCCATCTCCACCCTTGAATATCGGATAAATAATTGCCTTTTTCATAGAAGTCGGAAATACGGACGTTTCAAAACATAAATTAAAAATATGGCATAGTATGGGCGCCAGGGTTTTAGCATACTTCTTCAGGATCAAAGGTGAAATTGTATCCCAACCAGTGGCAGCGCTTGATCGTAGGGAACCTATAATAGATATGATTTCGTCAGGGTCTGTTGCTTCTAGGACGAATGATGTTAGTGGGATTGATGTTTGCTGGGTCTGTGCAAGTGATGCCGGCTGTAGTGTAATATCATTGCAGATATTATCTGCAAGTTTCTTGCCAATGCTCACAAAAAAGGAATTTACTACATTGCAAGATTCTACTGGTGTTGATGCGCGTATCAAAAGTTGTTTCGATGACTTTGTACTATTGGTGGTATTCGTTATTTTCTTTATAGTTTCCCATAAAGCTTTTGGATTGTGACTTGCTGTATTAAGTTCTTGCGTGTCAAATGATCTTTTTGCTTTTTTCAACAGGCCTGAACAGAAGTTTCTGTATCGTTTGTACGTTATCTTTAGTACTTCATTATCAGGAGATAACTGAAGCTTTTTATGTAAAGCATCCCTGTGTCTTATACACCGTAACAATCCTGGGGTGATCCACGGTTTAAGCAATCTCTTCCTTGCTGGCACTTGTTTAACTGACGTATTGTTTGAAATAGTTGAAGCCAAGAGGTTTATTAAGTTATCAGTAGCTGTGTTAACGTCTTGTATACGCAGAATATGACTAAAATCAATTTGGGATATCGAATTATCCAGAGACTCGTAATCTATTCTAGTTATAGTAGGCATGAAAACGGTGCGTTCGCGTTGCTTTTCTAGACACAGCAAGGAAGAGTGATGATCAGTGACTGTGGTGTCATAAACAAAAGAGATACATGGACATTTTGTTTTTAAAATTAGGTGATCCAGGCAATTGTTTCCTCTAGTTGGTAGGGTATGCGCAGGGAGAAAACCATGTGAGGCTAAACAGTTTAGATAATCGTGGGAATATGTGTCGGTAGTAGTAGATTTAATGTCTATATTTAGATCACCAGTTATGATTACCGTTTTAAATTTATGCAGTAATGAAAGTAGATTATTCAGAGCTATAAGAAAATCATGGATATTATTAGATGGTGAACGGTAAATGCATACTATTGCCACTTCCGATTTTATTTTAATTATGAGGCCAGAAGCTGCTTGACAGAAATCTGGTTCTTCATATGTAACATGTAAATCAGACTTGAAATATACCACCACACCGTCACTCTGATTGAGATGTTTGGTGGTCTTAAGCATAGTGTAGTTTTGCAGCATTGGAAGATAAAAATTGTTAGAACAGGCTAACCAACATTCTGTTAAGACCACCAGGTCACAGTCACAAGAGATACGGTGCAGTAGAGTTTGTAGGTGTTGGAAGTTACGATTTATAGAACGAATATTTTGGGAAAGTATCTTTAGATATCTATTCGGATGTTTCAATAATGTGTTGGTCTGTTCAGGAGCACATGAGTGAATTTTCGACACAGAAAGTTCATCAATCCCGTCAATTAAATGGTCTACGTCATTATTCATTTTTACGTTGTGAGGTAGCTAGGAGACTGGGGTTTAATTGGGTGATCAAGAGTAACTTAGGTATTAGGCGTATCTGTTGAATTTGACGAGAGTGATCATAATAAATGAAAGTCAATAAACACCACCAAATATTCGCAAATAATGTTTGATTGCACAGCAGTATCAAAGTGCACATTTGATGTTGTGATCGTACTGTAAGTAAATCGCTTCGTGATATATATGCAATGTTTACATGAAATTCGTATATAGATTCGTAACGATAATAAGGATAGTAAATCAAGTTACATGCATGAGTTTTAAGTTCAAACACCCAAGGGCATAACGAGTATACATGCAAACATTAGTGCGATTCATGTAATATGCATCTGAAAATGGCGCAATCTCTGCTGGGAATATATTTACAATCATAAACATAATTAGTTTTGTACTCAGTTATTTAAATTCAAGCAAGTGTTGAAAGAGGTTAATTTTAACGAATGTAGAAAAGTATCATGACGCTTTGAAAGAGCATCAAGTTTTCAATAGCAGTAGAATGAAGCCTTAGTGAACTTTATTCTTGAAACACTTCAAGATTCCTCAAAGAAAAAGATAAGCCAAGCATGGAGAACTGGACAATGTTCTTAGGGAGAAACTACGAAATATAAGTCATAATTAATAGGCAATTTCCTTTTAACAACAATTACCCATGTAGTTAAAAGTAAATTGCCTATTAATAAAATTGTCATTGCTTAAAATTAAGACAAGCTTTAAAGCGCTGTTATGCTGGTTTTAATTAATCATTACTGTACTCTTAGGAACTTTCAGCATTATTATTGAGGTAATGCAGAACGAGATTATTCTTACCCATAATGAACTGATAAGTTAGACATGTATCAACGTTAGACGGGTATGCTTGCATTGTGAGAGGGTCAAGGCTTTGCAGTGTTCTCGTAAATCGCTTGTGTTAGGCAAGGCTCACCCACCGCACAGTGACTGTGTACTCGTAGCAAATCGCCTATACTGTCTTTACTAAGCAGGTTCTATATCTATGTTACTGAGAATAATTCGACCAAAAAAGACTCGAGTTATGTAAAGTTTGAAGCATTTAAGCTTTCATCGAAAATTACATCAATTTACGTTTTCCTCTTACTAAAATTGTTTATGTTACGACACCTCCACAAATAACCTAAAGTCGGAAGTAAAAGCTCTTGCGTAAACAATTAAATACAATCGTAATCATTTCCAATGCAAAATAACACATGTGTATTCGTATATTATTCGCATGCTATTTATTTTCAAATAAGACCAACTAACTGCAATCCTGTTTACCTGAATTAGTACATTTTGATACAAGTGGAGAAAGTTTGTTATTGCATCCGAGGTGGAATTAACTCCAGAGCCGTAGGCGAGGGTGTTTTTGAGCCACAACAACAGCCACATGTCGACGTGTATCAAACGACGTTTTTCAATTTACTTTTGAAGAAATAAAATAAAAGAACGAAAATATTTTTGGCATGAATTATTAAGAAACTATGATTTTAATTTTCTTTTTTTCCGCGCTTTGCTTTTGCCAGGTTGAAGGAAAAGCAAAGGTATGAAGCCGGTAAACAGCCTAATATAAAAATTGTTAATTGTGCAACAAGAGAACAAAGTGGGTTTTTTATAATATCTTTATTGAAAAAAAAGGAAGTACATTTTACACATATTACCTACTATATTATCACAAGTACAGTAAGTAAGTAAACAGAACAAAATGAACCCTAACGTCTAAACTAGGCCAAGCCTGTATCTTAGACGTTAGTCTCTTCCAATGTTGTTACATTCAGAGATCTATGAGTATAGTGTGATTAAACATTACAAGGCAAATATTTTATATTAATAAATGTAAAAATATGTAATGTATGTGCTCAGTTTAGAATGTGGGTAGATATGTAGTTAGTTACAATCAAGTATTATTAAAATCAACGTAAGAGTGTTTACCATTTTTATTTTCTCAGTACCCTACATTCGCCTTTAATCGCAACAGAAACAACAAAAAGTATGAACTTAGAAACTTTAGAAAAAATGAAATTGTCAATTTTTAATTTAATAACTTTTCTGTTTTCTTGCTATAATAACCAGTTTGATTGATATATATTTATTCATTCCCATGAATGATTCCCATTACGTACGTTTTAAGTGTAATTATTTTGTTTTCAGATTTTATAGTTATTAGTTAAATTATTGATATTTTAACGTTTTTCATTATTTTAAAATTGCAAATAGGTTTTCTATGCTGTCATAGCTTTGAGATTTCAGCCAGGACATTAAGACCTTCTTGCAAAATTTTATTTACTTTGTTATAGAGCATTGGTCCAAGATAACATTGAAATTTTTCGATAAATGCTGTTTTATATGCAACCGTAGGACACACCCTATCGAGGCGTCTCGAGTTTATTGTTGTTTTATCAATAAATTTCTGCTTTTGATGTTGTAGTATTCCAGTTTCTTTAACGAATAACTGTCTAATAGTTAAAACATCACACTCAGATCGACTGTGGGATACCTGAAAGGCTTAAAATTCATCACCTTAAGTAAAGCTCGCTGTGCACGCTCAAGTTTAATAAAATGGGTTTTTCGTGCTCCACCCCACGACGTGATGCAATATGCTAGAATAGATTGTGCGAGTGCAAAATAAACAGTTTTGCGGAGTTCAGTATCAGCCACGTGCCTTAGTATCCTAAAAACATATATTAACTTTCTTGTTCTCTCTGCCAGAAGATCAATATATGGACACCACGTGAATTTTTCATCAAGGAGAATACCAAGATATTTAACTGTTTTAACCCTGTCAAGATAGACACAGTCTCATGTGAGTTGATGGGTTGAGCTTTAACAAGAGTGAATTTGAATTTTTAATTTTTGTACCGTTTTTATAGATAGTTCCGTATTAGTGAAAGTTATGAATTTAGTTTTTGATATATTAAGCGTAAGTAAATTTTGACTGAGCCATTTTGCTGTTTGTGGAGACCTATTCCAGCGAAATGTCTTACTTCATCCCATGTACTACCATAAAATATTACCGCCGTGTCATCAGAAAATGTAAATATTTTATAGTTTTGTATCGTTAAGCTACATAAGCAATTGACATAAATTAGAAAAAGGGTAGGGCCAAGAACGTTACCTTGTGGCACCCCAAATGATACCTGCGCGTCAGGACTGGAAAGACCGTCTATTGTAACTCCTTGAGATCTATTATTTAAATAAGTACCTTACCCCTTATACCAATTCTTTCCATTTTGTTGATTAGTATGGGTACAGAGACGGTGTCAAAAGCCTTAGTCAGGTCTAAGAATACTCCAATGCATTTATTTTTGCTATCAATATAAGTAGCTACGAGGTTAGTAAGTTCAGTGACTGCTTGTGCTGTCGACCTGCCAGCTCTGAATCCAAACTGATTGTGGGCTAAAATTTGTTATTTTTCTAAGTACAAGAGTAGTCTCTTATTAATGAACTTTTCCAAGATCTTAGACAGCACTGGTAACACTGAAATAGGGCGGTAATTACTGACACAGTCTCTGCTTCTTGCCTTGTGAATAGGATGGACGACCGATATTTTAAATACATTAGGAAAGACACCAGTCTGTATTGAAAGGTTCGCAATACGAGTTAAAAGTGGTACAATAATAATATTTCTTGTCATTTTGATAATCTCTGTGGAAATTCCAACCTAACCCATTGCGCTATCAGTTTTTAAGTTAATAATTATAAACTCAACTTCTTCCTCAGTTGCCTCCAACATGACCATAGAGTTAACCGGTGGAATAGAGGACTCTTCAATTTGATCCGAACACGGAATTATCTTTGAAGCTAATTGTTTTGCTATGTTAGTAAAATAAAGGTTAATTCTTTGTAAAACTAATTCCGGGGTATTTTTTGTTTTTAATAGATTTAATGGCGGTGGTTTTTTAGTTTCTCTGTTTGTGATGTTGTTGATTATTTTCCATGTCATTTTAGGGTTTTGGCATTTTTGTTAAGCTCATTTGAAAGGAAATCCGTTTCAGACGTTTTAACAAGTCATTGCAAAAGTTTTTATATCTACTGTACGTTACAGCGAGAGTTACATTATTGGGTTCAATTTTAGATCTTAGGTGCATGCGGTCACGGTTCCTAATGCAGCGAACCAACCCTGGCGTGATCCATGGTTTGATGCACCGTAATCTTCTAGGTGTTAGTAATTTTAGGGTGTTGTTCATAATTGATGTGTTAAGGATGTTAAGTAACTGCGCTGAAGACCAATGTGCATCTTGCGATTCCATTATATAACTGAAATTTACTGTGATCAGGCAAAATGGATTGAAGAACAAGTGTAGTCGTGGAGAACTTAGTCTTGACCATAGCGTGCTCTATGCAACTATTTTCTCTTGTTGGGTATAAATGTCCAGGCAAGAACCCATGGCTGGCTAGTAAATTGAGGTAATCTGTCGAATTACGATCTTCATTATTAAGTTTCACGTCTATGTTTAAATCACCCATAATTATTATATTATTGCAATTTTTGCATGTCAGGCCATCCAAAGACGTTACAAACTTATCTATATTTGAATATGATGGTGACCTGTCCGAGTCAATCTGTTTAACTAAACAGGTAGCATCAGCTAAGGGTATTTCTACAACTGTTCAGATAAATAAGAGAGGGCTCTTATGAATGCTACAATACCATCATTTTGATTACGATTATTTTTTATGTAGTGGGTCTCATAGTTTATTTAAGCATGGGATGTACGTAGCTTTTTAATTCCACGATTCCGTCAGTTTAAGTATTTCACATGATATTTGTAGTCTAGATAGAAAGACTTTTTGACAAAAAAATATTGTGATACTTCTAATATTTTGGGTTAAATTTTTTAAATGGTTTTTATTCGTTAGATCGGATGTCAAGATCAATCTTCAGTGCATGATTCTGGATCACATAAAAATTATGGCCCAGCAGAGATATTGGCTATATTAAGTACTAAATTATTATTAGTTCTGGAATCGAATTTTGTTTTAGAATTTAATCTGATGACTTAATCGGAAGAAACACTATTATAATAACCATTTGACATGGCATATTTTGTCGTATGGTAACTGTGTCCAAGAAGGGTTTAAAATGTAATGGATAGGATTTGGTCTAATACACCACAGAAACTGATGAATAACACAGAAACAAAAAAGTAAGTAATATTTTGAGCAAGAAACTAAACAATGCAATAAACAAGAAAATAAGCAAATTAGTAAGATTAAAACTAAAAATAATGGTATAGGATAAAATAAAAATAACGGTAAACACAAAACTAACCTTAGTCAAATGAGGTTTCGGGGAGTAGCTTGTTGAGATTCACTTTTATTTCAATGCGAGGAGCCCCGACGTCTTTGCGGAGATATATTTTGCCGTTAGCAGTCCAGCAGAATTTGTATTCCTTGGTCTTCGCTACGTCTCTTGCGGCGAAAAATTGACGACGACCTTTGCTTGTTAAAGCTTCGGATATGTAAATTGAGGCTTGTTGTCCAGAGTCAAAGAGAAATTTTGAAAAATTAATTTCGAAAAATTCGAAAAATTCCTTTAATTTTTTTTTTAAGAAAAAAAAATTAATTAAATTAACTAAATATTAACTATTATACCATACACATATTATTTTTTTGGAAAGTGATAAAAATGTCACCTGTATATTTTAATGTTAGCGACATTATTTTCAAAAATTTCAATGTGCACGTGATATTTTGTTTTATTGAACGTCATCTAGGACTTTCAACATTTGAGTAAATACTCCACATTGTAGATGGTGTCTAGTTTGTGATAATTCTATGAAGTACGATAACAGTACAGTCTCCGAGAAAGTGTTTGCACCCTTTGTAAGTCTCCATTGCTTAAAAATATCATAAGTTTTTAGATATTTTTCGCGGGACTTTTCAGGCAGAAAACTGAATTCTGCATTTTTTACATTATGCTTCAATTTTTCGGGTGTTAAATAGCTGACTTCGTCACTAGACTCACTCATATTTATTTATTACTATTACTTTATTATCCAAATTGTACTTTGTAGCTATAGTCTGCGCCAGATAAGTAGGAATTAAAGGTCATTACTCTTTCCTTAATTTCTCTGCATAGGTACCCCGACAATACATTACGAATCGTTTTTTATTATTAGATAAAGTCAAGGATCACGATAAAGGTCGTTTCGGGACAAGTTTATGTCATCATTTCTGTTTTCGGTATTATGTATTTGAATAAATGTATGCGGGTTAATGACCTTTAATTCCTACTTATCTGGCGCAGACTATAGCGTACCCAATACCTAAACCTAATCATTGCAAGCGTAACTGAGAATAAAACAATACAAATTTGAATCCCGCTATTTTTTTTAAATGCGTTCTTAAACTACACTCGCAATATTCTGTCTCAATATTAACGATTGTTAAAACTATAAATAAATAAGTAGATACATGATAAACTTAAAAAATATAGTTTTTTTTTCATTTAAAATCTAAATACGTGATTTACAATTTACGGTTATCGATTTACAATATCGGTATCCGAACGTTTTTTGTTTGTTTGTGTTTTGGGCCTTCTAGGTATGAAATTTGAACATCGAATTTCGAATCGACTTGTTTCAATCTCTCGCTTTTTTCGTATCGAAGTAAAAGTGACAAATCAAAGTGAAGTTGAAATCTTTCGAATTTTGTGAGTAGACCTGCACAGTTCTCGGTATTTAAAAAATTATTAATAAGTTACTTTGTCTCACGCTTGCAGCAAAATCGAATTTTGCTCACTGTCTGTTAACAGCAAAACCTGCTCGTTTGAGGTGCTGAGGTGAAAATAGTTTTTTTTTTTAAATATTTTTGAATTTAACACCTATAAATGTTAATTTGTTTATAAAAGTAAATATTAGTTTAAAATATTCACGTTTATCTATGATATTCTATTTATTAACACAATTTGAATATTCAACAAATATTTTCGCCGTAAAGACGCATTATTGCTTTGCCGAAATTAAAAAAAAAACATTCACTTCCGACTATAGGCATTGAACCAATTTGGACTAAGTATAGGTATAAACATCTGTGGCAACTTTCATTCCTGCACACGTGTTTGAAAATGAAAAAATCTCACGTGTGTAAAATACATTGCATCTTGAATCGCTAATCGTAGTGCGATAAGAACCAGTTTTCGAGGAAGTGTATTGAAAATGTTATTTACTTCATGCAGACGCTCGGTTGCATGGGAGCCTGGATGCCTCACTGCGTCGGTTGGGTAATGTCTAGGCGGATGGAAACAAATGAGATATTATTAGATTTCCGACGAACAGCGCAGCTGCATTATTAACTCACATCTTGTACAACATAATACCTTCTTGCTTTACAAAATAATAATATTTGTTTGTGGGAACACAATTTAAACATTGTCAGCTAGCAAATGGGACGGTAATGTCCCATGGCACTTAATTAAATACCGCTTCAAACTTTAATTACACACTTGTTGTCATTGTGATGTCAGAATGAAAATAAAAGTAAGTCAAGTTCATAATAATTGACGTGAACGGTTCAATGTCGCAGTGACAGTCGGAGCGGGCGGGCGCTGGGCGACACGACGCACGGCGCGCAATGAGAGCGCGCGAGGGCGTCGCTTTCCCAGGCTAGGGCTGCGGTCACGGCAGCTGCGTCCTGCCGGACGTGCCCCGTGACGTCACGACGCCATACACGCAGATTATCGCTTACCTATTGAGGATTTCCTTTATGACTCTCCGAAGCTGTAAAATCTATTCTCGGGCTGCATTTTCCTAAAATGTTATCAATAACGTTATAACGTCAGTTTTTTTTTCTAACTAAACTTAATACATTCAAACTACAACATAGTAAGTGATTGGGAACCTCAGGGACAGCTGAAAACAATAAGATATCTTTAATGTGTGCCATTAATTTTAATTTACGTTTAAAAGTACCGCTGAGTAACACAAAACACTTTCGTTGTTCTTAAAATAAAGAAAACTAGTGCAATAAAACGGTCAATGACATATCAAACGACATCAAAATGTATGCAAATCTATCTTAATTTATTGGACACATATATTTATGCGTATTTTTATTAATATTAATGGTCTTACGTTACGACATAGATAAGCTTATGGATGTCAGTGAATTAGTGATAATATGTGGAAAAAAAGCAATTCATATTACTTTCGAAAAGTGAAAGAGCATGTCGTAAAACTTTATACATTGATACCTACTATTAAATCATGCTATTAGTTTTGGCAATTGGCAATTATTTGTAGAACATTTGCATGCTATTTGCATATTACACATGTAATAAAATCTCAATAGTAATAAAATTATGTTAGTTTGTTCGTATAATCCACATAACATAATGTGAGCGAAGCTATTTACTTTAGGTGCTACTTATCTACTTAGTAGTTTTTATTGACCGAATAATGGTAGTCATTTATTTCTATGTATATCTCGGAAAAATAAACTAGGTGCACTATACAAGCATGTGACAACGGCGACTACAACCGCTGAAAGCTTTTCTAAGTCTGAAAACTGAAAAAGCTTGACAGGCGCCATGTTGACTCAATTAGTTTGAAACTCCAATTTATTTACTTAACAGATTGTTCATCTATATTACTTTGTTTAAGCATTAATCTGACTGGTCGGTACAGCATGTCACGCTGCTCATTTTGCTCCATTAGTGTGGACGCAAATAAAAAGTGACATGTCCGTTCGGCTCATTGCCATTCCAAGTAACGTAGCGGAGAGCAAACTTTTCGCTTACAACAAATATTAACTCTAAAAATACTACTACTATTTTATTTGTGCTCTCTATTTGTATACTATATACCCATATCCAGCTACTGTGACGATGCTGTATTTGAACGTTATTCATATTTTATCAATACGCCTCCGTAAAAATGGGCAACGTTCAAAACTTTTGATGATTTATGTTATTCGAGTTTGTTACGATATTTTTCATTTAAATTTTATTGTAATAAAATACATTGTTATTTATGATAGCCACGATAAATGGTAGGTGTATTAGAAAAAAAAACCGTTTCACACTACACTCCGTTTATGAAAAATGGAAATGAATTTCAAACATTTACGTGGGTATATGTTGTATTGGAATTGAAATTACAAGGCTCAAATAAATACTAACACTAGTTAAAATCATTTAGTATGTATGAACAAAAGTGGCAGTATTGGTATAATGAACTGCGTAAATTCGGCCAAAATCAATTCATTATAGAACAATCAATGTGCGCTCGTCACTTCCGCCTTGCACCCCGTACTACCGCGAACAGTACTCGACCACTTCCTGTCTCCGCGGTTGACTGACAAAGCAGGATTACAATCTGCCCCTCAGTGGCGCTCGAGGAGGCTCGAAGCCCCGAGTGACTCGAGCCGCGATCGCGACAGCCGCTAAAGGACCCTGGAAATATCAATGTATATTTCTTCCATCCCCTTTCCGCCCCTAGCTGTCGCCCCCGGCACTTACGATAAAAGCTAGTTCACGGTACGTCAAAGTTTAGAATTGCAGACCCTCCAAAGTAATAAGCCAAAATAGGACTAATTTGAATTTGTGCCTCGAAACAGTCCTCGCGAACTACTCCGAGTAGTACAAAAGCTTCTAATTTGATCAGTTTCATGTTTTATTTTTATGTATTTACGCGTGGTAGGTATAGTAGACATTTTGGATCGGATTCGCGGTTGCACATTTTTAAGTTAATAATAATAACCTTATACATACCAAAGTCTTCAGAAAGCCGCAATCCTGAATACATGCAGGATTGTCAGAATTTTTTTACAAAATGAAAATGAATCTGTAGTCACCACCACAAACACACAACCTCACACACACACACAGTCTAACACACATAGATACTCATCATCGCAAAATTCCATCATATTATCATCATCTCATCATAACACCACTTTCCCGGGGTAGTACTTGGCTTCGGCCCGTACTATTCTATAAATCCGGCAACAAAGCCGAGATACGTAAAAGTATAAAAACAAATAATAATAATAATAAAATAGTTTATTGTCACAAAGAAACATACATTAGTATACACTGATTAACAAGATGCTAACAATGCTGCAGAAGTCTGTATACAGATATTGTGAGCCCTGCCTCTCAAACTAGGATAACCTGTATCTTGAGAGACAGTGTTCAGCTGTGAGGTTACTTAAAAATATGGATTATACAACTGCGGACTGTGCCAACTTATTGTTCGTGCTAATAATCAGGTTTACTTTAAACATTTATAAGAAAAGGGAAAGGAAAAGGAAAACATAATATAAAATAACAATTTTAACTTTAGTATTATTGGCAGTTTGTAAAATCAACGGAAACAGGAGCAAACTGTCAACGAACTGAGTGGGTACACCTAATGGAAATCGTCGATATTATTATAACAATCGGAGTGCGTTGTAAATTTCATGGTTTTACTTGCTAGAAGACTAGTAGCAGTGAGACTTGGTGTAGGAAGTTGGCACTCCGCCAGCCGGAAGCCAATCCTGGCGCGGAGTCAGAACATTTTGATAGCACCCGCATTATCACAGAACTGTATTTATATGTACATAAGTATCTACTTTTATTAGATCATCCCGATAAATTTCGGGTAAAATATTATAACGATAATTTAGACAACATTTTTTCGGTTCGAAAGTAGGACTCTCCGTGCTGAGAAAATCAATGACCGTAACAAAAATATCAATGAAGTATTCTGGGGCACGATTGCAAATACTGTATCTTTTTAGGCAAACATCCACATCGTAAGAGCATTGTTTATTTTCGTCTCTTCAAATGTTATTCGTAGTAATAAGACGGAATATTTATAGGACTTTTAGAGGAGAGTGTGAGTGTCACTACGGAATTTCACACGTCTCCTCAAATCCTTAGCTGTCGCCACTCACGTATCCCCAGCGCCGCAGCGCACTACCTGCTTTTACCATAATTCTGCAACACTGTTATTGTTTCGTATTTCGTCTACCAAAATAGTTTGCTTTTTGTATTCTAACAACTCCGATCGTTATATGTCGTGGCAGTAAAAAGGAAACCTATTAATAGTGAGCTGTGCTGATGAGATCTGGAAAAAATGGTAATTGTTTTGCAACGTCTCATCTACAACGTGTCGCAATATATCGAAGATACCATGGGTCCTAAAACTGGTGTTGTAAATATAACAATTATAGAGAAACTGAGAAAGTGCTCAGTGATCCGTGGGCGGAACGCTAAATGGGTCGCCATTAGTTTTTATGGAGTAGTCAGCGACTCCGTCGGCCTGACTGATGCCGACTTAAGCTATGAAATTGCGTTCTAAACTGGCTTTACACTCCATGCTCTCATTTTATTTGGGTTTATAAATTGAGTCCGTAGTAAAATGTTTATATCTGCTACAGCCAGTTACCACACAAGCAATAAATGTTTTACCTCAGTCCTAAATAGTCAGATAGTTAAAACAATGGAAACTTTCATTTTGAGTTTATCTTTGTGTATTTAAAGTTTACTTAAACATTTACAAGCCGAAGATAAACTGCTAAAATTAACAGCGAAGATCCACTTTAATAAAGTTTATAGACCGACTAAGCACTGCATTAATCCTTGAAACTCTGCAGAAGCTTCGACTTAATCAATGTGTGTACAAGTAGCAGAGTGTAGTTGCACCCCTAATTACTAAATTTAGGCTAAGGCAGGTTCACGTTGAAGGTGCGTTCACATCTCTGAGGCGTTTAATGACGATGTTACGCGTTCATTAAGTCGACTGAAAGGCATTTTGTAGCGTGTCTGTGAAATGCTAATTTGTTCCTGTACACAGTGTACACTCAATATGGGCCTGTCAGTGAACCCTTTGGCCGAGTTTTTACGCCCGAATACGAAAGTTAAGTTTGTTTGTTTATGTTGATATCAGAGCTCCCGTTGGCACAATTCCGACGTTCAACGGAAAAGGATTTTTTTCATTTCACGCACAAACAAAATTAGATGACTATGTTTGACTACATGCTGTGTTGCTTCTTTGTTTGCACAAAGACAGTTGAAGAGGGACTCACACAGAATTTAATTTTGTCGCTTGCGGGATAAGCGGACTTTAGCGAACACAATAGAAACATCTTTTCTTTTGTTTTGCCTGTTTATTTTCTGCCGTTCGTTTCAATTATTGCAGACATCAAATCCGATATGAAAGGTTTATTCCCGTCTACCCCCACCGGTCTGGTCCCCACTGGCGGAAGAGCTGAAACTCTAACTCTCTAAACTCTCTAAAACTCGAGCAGAAAAATGTAGCTAAATATAGAATAGAATTTCTTAATAAATAAAAAAACGGTAGATTCAAAAGCTATTCTACCGTAAAGTTCTTTCAGTTTTATTTAATTGCGTTTAAAATAATGCGAAATAACGGGATAGACTAAGGCAAGAAATGAAAGCATTTGGAAATAAAACTGAGATTCATAGTGAAACTTTTATAATTAAACCCTGAAAACCTAAAATATACCTCAATTAAAAAACTTTACGTTCAAGGACTTAAGCCTGTGTTCTTATTTCATTTAAAATTTCTTTAACCAATATGTAATGTATTTTACGTAGAGAAAATACTTCAAAGCCCCACTTAAGATAGAAACCAACTTTAAGAACATCATAAATTACAGATGTTTTTGTGTAACACAAAGTTAATGCTAACTTTTTTGATTTTATTATTCGTTGTCACTTCCAGTCCACTTTGTTTATGTCAGTGTGCTGTCTCAGCATTCATAGATATATAGAAACATTATTAGAATAAAGAAAATAAATTACGCGGGTAATAAATTGGTAGTACCTAATTATTACCCGCGAAAGGTAGCTTCCGTAACACACCACGTGATATAACTTTATTTCTATTACCTCTTATGACTTGAACGTGCCTATACCTACACTATATTATGTACACTACATATGTACGTAATAACAAATTCATGAACGGTAATACCGCTGTAAGTTTATTTGGGTCACGTGAAGTCCCTCAATGATCGTTGTACGTAATTTGTATTTATTTATTTATGTTAGCACTTTTTTGTACTTCACATAAAGTGCCTACGGAAACACAGCTGTACTGTTTAATTGACAAGAAACAAATAATCTCACTGGGTTAATGTGTAGGTAATGTTTACTTATAAGTTATGTATTGTTTCAGGTCATTATCCAAGAACATTGGATAGGGAGATTAACTGCTAGTGTTTCCAGGTACGTAACTTTATAGTTAGTCTAAGGGGCCGCCTCCACAAGCGAAAGAATCGCGGCGATTTAACGTATTTCTATACGACAATATCGCTGCGATTCTCTCGCTCGTGGAGACAGCCCAAAAGAGAGTGTATAGAAAAACGTGGCAAGGACGATAATATCGCCGCGATTCTCTCGCTCGTGGAGACAGCCCAAAAGAGAGTGTATAGAAAAACGTGGCAAGGACGATAATATCGCCGCGATTCTCTCGCTCGTGGAGGCGGCCCATAGGTAAGGGTTTCGGTTTTGCCTACCTGTCTTAGGAATACGTCGGCTTCGTAAAGTTGGTCTTGGAACAGCATCATCCTCATCCTCCTGCCCTTATCAAAGTATATTTATGGTCGGCGCATCATGTCTTCTTGTTCTACTTCTTGGAAAAGTATTGTAACTCGAACTTAAGCACCTACCTAAAGTAGGAGTTACCATTTTAGGCTTATAATAAGGTCCCGTACTAATAAGGGGGGTACAGTACCAACGGGACCTTATTTATTACTAAGCCTCCGCTGTCCGTCCGTCTATCTGTCAGCGTGATATGTTTTTATTATTTATTACAATAAATAATAAAAACATATTAAAAATTAAAGGGGGTCCTTTACAACGATGGTATGGAAACCTTTTTTTTTTCGGAAAGGGAAATCATCAGGGCTCTGGGCGGAGCTAAAGGGTGTCAGACTTTTACTGACTAACACCCATCCATGTTCCTTTTTAGCCCTTTGTGTTCCAGGGCCGCGGTATCTCTTTCGAACAGTCCCGCAGCCCCGGCGGGAACCCTTCATGCGCAAGTCCGACTCGCACTTGGCCGGTTTTTATTGATAATTGTCTTGTTGAAGAAGATATTACCAATCTAATCATTTTGTATCCTTGTTTTCTAAACTTTTGTTTAGTAACCCATGCACTGACAACTTGTCTCCTGGTATTTCGTAACGTACCTAATAAATGAGTAACACATGTTTTAAATAGCTAATAAAATTATCGTAAACTGTTGGGACACGCGCGTTTACGTCCAGGTTTGTTGCTCACGAGTTGGCCCAATACTACAAACGTTCTCTATAACACGTTTAGAAATTTTACGATTATCTCCGAGCTTAGGTAGTTCCAGAAACTGTTTTGCTATGTTTTTTTGCGATGAAATAGGAGAGGAATTTAGTGGGAGGAGTTGATGCCTCGCTAGTCTAGTGGTCGGTGTGACCGTTGATCAAGAGGTTTTGGGTTCGGTTCCCAGGTCAGGAAAAGTGTTATTCGATTTTTCCAACAGGAATGTCACAGTACAGTCACAGCACAGCCTAGGCGTCTAGAATTATACTTGGTTGATGGCAATAGGCTCGTCCCCAATTATATGGGACTTAAATATGACTGACGGTATGTGGGTGTACACAGTGTACACGTCTGTCAGCTCTGTCTAAACCTTTAGGGATTACAGGTGTGAAATTATGTTATGAATTTAATTTCATCTGTATAGCGTATACAGGATAACATGACGTTTTAATTTGTTCGCGTTCTGAACAGTCGTTACAGTGGCCACGTTTGATCGCGTATTACTTTCTTTGTACGCCAATGGGGATGGCAACTGTGATACTAATGGCGCCAGCATCGCTTGTACCAAACATCGTCATTGGTTGAAGATCTGTCAATGTCATTATATATTTCAAAATAGTTTGACCTCATTGGTCAGATTGGGTCTAAGCTATGGACGCGCCATCTACAATCAGCTTTGATCAGCCGTCCCCATTAAATACTTAATAGTAAGACTTACGAACAGGTTATTGCAGGAAGCGTTATTTCAGTAAAGTGTCATACGTAAATTATATAAGTGAAGGAGTACACCTACCTAATACCGTTTGTCTTCCATTAACTAATAATGCTTTGTGTATATCTTTTGTTGGAGATCCTTAAGGGGCTCCCCCATGCACACTTAGCGCCACTTTAGTAAAAAAAAACAGAACTCGTTAAATACACAATTAATATAAAATCTGATTGACAAAATCAATCTTTTGGTCTTCTAAATTATTTACGTCTGCTTAACTCATTGAAACATAGCTCGCTGTCGTTACAGATACAAAATGGAAAAAAACGGCCGTTTTCAGCAATTTTTCTAACTGTAACTACAGTGAAGTATATTTTAATGAATTAAATAGACGTCAATAATCTAGAACTCTAAAGCATTGATTTTGTCAATCAGATTTTATATTAATTGTGTAATTAACGAGTTCTGATTTTTTTACTAAAGTGGCGCTAGTGTGCATGGGGGAGCCCCTTATATAAATAAATAAATATGTAGCAGTCGTGAAGTAACTAATCTTACTTATGCAGTTAATTTGTTACCTTTGTGCAGGTTCGGTTAGTTTTATAGTGCTTCATGTTGGTTCGTAATAGCTAAATGGTAACAGGACTAACCTTACTTGCATTAGAGTTACTTATTCTACTAACTACCTGTTCCGAGATTACAGCCGTCATTGTCATTTGTTATTAATAAATAAAAACGATACCAATGTCCTGCAAAATTCCTGTAAAAAGACGATTCGTCATGAGAATACACCATTGTACAGACTGCGTAGGCTCTGCCTCTGCAGTGAATACGCAGCCTCTCTAGGCTGCGTAGGCACTGCGTAAGTGCATATGCGCAACTTACGCGCTTTGTCGGCATTTAATTTTTTTTTTTCCGTAAATAGTGTAAAACTGTGTCTGTCTACGCCACGCTATACGCTACGCCGAACGCTTCGTCGACACTGCTTCAATGCCCCAAAATGTCCCGACGAAAGGCTAACGTCGAGGATTACAAATTTATTTCAATCACTAACAAAATGTTGTGTAAACATTGCCGCTGGCTTTGTTAGTAAAAAGAGAATTGATTTCAAAAGACAGTCTCAAATTACTAGAACTCTACCGCTTTCAAATTTTCACAATATTAGATACTAGAGCAGCCCGTCCTGGCTTCACACGGGTAAGCATTTAATTTCCACTAATTCCCCCCCACCCCTCCCAATTTTTTTAGTAATAAATAGATAATGCCCCGTCTATATAGAAGTTTAACTTCATCACTATCACTATCACTATCATCACTATCACTTCACTATCACTATCACTACGTATTATAAAACAAAGTCGCCCGCGTGTCTGTCCATATGTATGCTTAGATCTTTAAAACTACGCAACAGATTTTGATGGGGGCTTTTTTAATAGTAATTTGTGGGCAGGTGAAGTCGCGGGCATCACCTAGTCAATAATAAATTCATGTATTTCTTGCTCACAATAATATTTTAGCTTACTGTACTTTAACTTTTTTTTTCTTGTGGTCCCACAATACCACTCAAAAATATTTAGAGAGAATCCGGAACCGCGGTCCCGGTCCCAAAAGCTCCCCGACACATGTTAGTCAGGGACAATGTAGCATTCTAATCGTGAAAGAATTTTTGAAATCGGTTCAGTAGTTTTTGAGTTTATTCCTCTGCCTCTTTATCACCATAAAGAGGCTTTGTTTAGTATAATGTCAAGTAGTTTATTTTAAAGCCAGGATTAATTTGTATAAACACACGCAGCGCTAAATAGGCATCCTGCATCCGTGTATCCGTGCATTAACACCAGTGCACAGTGGATCGCTCGTGTTTCCAGAATATCTGGGTCAAATGATGCAGTCTCGCATTGTTCAATCAATATGTTGACAATGCTTATATGTGCTATTCAGTTCCTCGCATTATTGTGACAATGCATTCGTTACGTGAATTACGAATTATAGCCAATTATTTTTGCAGCAGGCAAAAAATCCAACGTTAAATAAAATTTTATATCCTATTCTCTTTTTATCAATGTGATGACTATTATACGTTTGTTCTACATCGAATAACAGATATTAATTAATTGGGTTCATTCAACAATGGCATGAACAAAAGATGTCAGCGTGTTATTGACACTTTTGAATTTGTGATAACGAGATAAATAATCAGCTATATTTTATTAAAAGTAGGTAAATAGATGTATCTAATCTATTGTTGGCGAAAATGCCGTGCGGTTTAAATAAACCACTGTTGTGATAAAATAAAAAATGAGTACCTACGGGTACAAAAATTGTATCAGGAAACACAAGGAAAGTTTTTCACAATAGTGCAACAAACAGAACAAGTAATTTTATGAATTTTATCTCCATCGTGGCAAAGTTCAAACTGTTATAGGTAAATTATTTGAACCAATTTACAGCGAACAATGCATGCATTGTTTCCCGAGACAAGATTTATTTGCAGGCCGCTTTCACTGAGAGACGGACTTTCTTTAGCGTTGGCGATTTGAAAACAAACTTGATCTATATCGGGAAGCTTTTGTTAATGTTTCCAGCCGTTCTCACATGTTATATAAGACAACTTACATGCGTCGCACATACACGTACGCCTCTGTCCAACCCGCGCATTTTATGGCCACGTTTTCCACAATTGTACAATTCGGAACATCATAAACTACGTTATCCACAGAGTAAGTCTATAATTGATATATTTTATATTCCCGTATGTCTAATGGGGCCCTCGACTCGACATCTCCATTTCCGCCAAGTTAGGGGAAATTCTTCGTTTATTATTCACAGTAAATTACTCGACTTCTACATTTTTTCCCCAGTGGAGCTCTCAAGCCCTTTTATTTATTCAATACGACTTATTTAACTCCAATAATTCCGACACACTCGTAAAAAATGCGCCTTGGGAAAAGAATAGTCTTGTACTTTAATTAAATTACTTTTATTGTTTTGAACGGGAACAGTTCCAAAGATATATTCGTCGTATCCCTTACCTTCGTGTTCCGGAGTCTCGGGATATTGCCGAATCACTAAACGTTATCTATCACTTAGATATTCACTCGCGTTAATTTATGTGGTTAGTTCCTTCGTATCTTGCTTTCATTAATTCGACGAATAGTCCTGTGTTAATTCTCTTAAAAGGTCTCGATCGTTCGCAAAACTTCTTACAAGCATTCCGCATCTCATCTTGTGTTCAGAACTTATAGTTGAGGATTCTTGCAATAAGTCGTTCTGGAAGTTCCTTTCTTGGTTTCGTCGTTAATGCATTTGCAGCTAATAAACTAAATGGAATAAGATTTATTACTAACTGAAACCAACTATCATTCACAACAATAACTTGGTTGCGTTCTTGTTCCTGGTGATAATACAGGCGGTAAGTGTGCCGACTTCCATTATAATATTCACTTCATATATTTTGGAAGCATGTTTGTTACAAAAACAAGCCCTGCCATTCTGTCTCTCGTAGAGTAGTTTACATGTAAAATTTGAACTAGCTGGCAGCACCCTCACATATTGAAGGGGGCCACCCTGGCGCGCATCCCTCTATGTGGCAACACTCGTCTTTGATACACGCCTTTTGATGTCTGCTTCTCGAGCGACACAATGCCACTGTTTACCTTCGCTCCTGAAACAACTTTGCTTCTCCGTCAATAATGGACTTTTTAACGAGATGTATAAAAGTAACTGGACGGATTTAGTTGCTACGCCTAACACACAGTTTGTAAAAACGATTTTCTGTGTGTACACGTCTCATTTACTTGTGCACTGCCTTTAGCAGAATGAAAACTTGTAAAAGTGACATATTTATTACAAAAAGACCAAGTATTAGTCATTAATCCGTGAACGTCAGATTCGCAGGTGATGGCAAAAAATAAAAAAAAAAGAATTAAAATATTTAATTATGAAATAAGCAATTCTCTCATCATTTACCATGATGAGAGAATTGCTGCAAATATAAGTAATTGATAAGTAATTTTTAGGCACAATTTCAAAGCTAAATACGACTATTGACCTGCGAATCTGACGTTCACATTAATCCGACGAGATCTAAGTGTGTAACAATGAATGTTACAAACTTGATGGAGCGAATTACCACAGCGATGCTGACTCCGTAAACACAGCCACTATCGGCACTGAAACCGGCTAGTTCGCCGTCTTCACAGTAATCGAGCCATAAAAACTTTTACTATCATAGTTTACGTGCCGCCTTTGAAACAAATGACCCACTTTATGACCGAGCAGTATAGGCTTATTCTCAAAAGAAATGTAATCCCGACAGAAGTAGGTGTCTACCTAATATCAACTTTGTTCCCAGTTCAGCCCTTACTCAAGAAAACGTGTTGATAAACTATTCAGACGTTTTTATCGCTTTAAGAAAATTAAATTTCCTCTTTATCGAAATGGCGAACCAGTGGACTAGGAAAGTTGTTCTTCAGCGAAGGCAAATAAGTTTTTCAGTCGGTAGCGGCGCTCCACAATCAGATAAAGAGTCGCCGACTTGCAACTACATTTCGTGGTCCTGATAAAATCTGTAAAAGGATTTTACCTATTTCACTTTTGTGCAAATATTTAAGATTAAAATCATCAAAGGGTCTTTAAAATCCCATTAAGGCACAATGGTGTCTTGAATGTTAGCTATTTTCCGATTACGATGAAAAAAATATTGACCAAAACTAAATGTTTAAGGTTGGTCTCAATTTTTCTTGAAGAGTCTTGAAATTATTTGTAAAACGGCGCTAGTTATTTCAGCACTGTTGACACGAGCCGCAATCAGATTGTGGGCGGAGGCGCCTCGGAGCGCCCGCCTCGATAAGAAGCTCACCGCGCCTCGTGAATATTGCTCATTGTTACATTTTATAAACGATGCACTTTATGCAATCGCTGCCAGCCACGAATATAATGAAAATAAAATTGTCGTTAGTAGTTCTCACGAAAACATACAAAACAAGCCTTCATAAAGAGAAGCAAAGGACCCGCTTGCGAATGTTGTTTGTGTGAGTGTTGCTTTGTTTTAATTTCACATCAAAACCATACGAACTTGAACAGGCAGAATTCGCTCGAGTAAGATTTTTTAAGTTAACATGGTTATGTTCTTTGCTAATAAGCTTCAGCTGTGCCTTATTATGTTTAAAACATGATAATATTATTGATACTGTTCGATAAACAGTAGGTAGCTACTCCACTGGGTGTAGGTACTGGTGGTGGTAGGTGTGTCTGTTAAGTGCAAATAAAGGCTCGCACAGAAACAATAATCCACTCATTACATAATTTCTGCAGTCAATCGCATATTGATTTGTAAAGCTCGAAGCAATTAATAAACAACTGCTCCCTGTCATGCAATTAGTTCAATTAGCGTTGCCAATACCAAGCTATTAAGCTTCTTGCATTCAGTATTGGCAATAAAATATATTAGTATAAACGTGTAGATAACTCAAACATCCCTCTACTCAATAGGTAGTCACTGCAGTCAGCATTGGTCCTGTTTTATTACAGCTTTTTACCAGTTTCTAAGAACTAGGTACCTACTACATGATAATAATGTATCGTACCTCGTTGATTATTTTATTTTGTTAATCAAGTACAAAGCAAACAAAAACATGCATATTTTCACATTTTCAGTCATGATAAAGTATTTCAGTAGATCTGTGCAACAAAGCCTCCTTAATTAAAGTTAATTACAATCCGGTATATTGACATAATATCCAAATAGCAGTGGTAGCGATACCGCAAATTGTATTACGGACCGGCCGCATAAACATCAGGTTCTCAGCGGGCTTTTATTGAAGCCGACCCGACCCGATTGCCCGTCGCGTTCTGTTTTTCAGGCCATTCAACGTTCAAAAACAAGCAATAAGAACTAAACTGGTTAACACACATGGACGGCTCTAATAGCTCTCTCCATTGTCGCTGGCTAACTGGGGCGCTGCACACCAGGATATTATGTGGATGTGGATGCGGGAGGGTAATAGTGTTGTGCACTGTGAGTGTGCAGTCTCAGCTCACAGACGCTAGCCGCTGACGGCACCGCACTTACTCGTACAATGTGCAATCAATTCATAGTCTGATGTATTGTTTGTAACTTTTTTTACGTTTGGATCAATTTCTTACTTTTTAAAGTCGACAATCAAGCAGTTGTTTGTGGTACTAATCTTTCATGATACTAGTTGAATATTTATAAACCGAAATCAAAATATTTTCAGGAAGGTAGTGTGGTGGATGTTACTTTATAGTAAGTTGATATCGAATAGTGGCACAGGATGTAGGTCGCGTGCCGGAGATGCCTTTGTTCCGACTGCCGCTGTAAATTATCTACATTCCGTTCTCCTTCATAACTCTGTATCGGAACAAACCGTATACTCGTATCTGACAATAAAATGGGAAAAGTGACCGTTTTTTGCACGATTGAAGCTTTATTAAATTTCTCGTTTCATTTTCCTCGTGCCTACAGGTTGTAATTAGTGAGTACAATCGTGCCGATCGTCGTTAACAATTTCACAGTTACATTAATGTAGACTAATGTAGATTATCGATTCATGGGAGTTCCCACAGCTGAGTTGCTCTTAAAATAAAGGGCTGAACTTTAAAATTGTCCATTAACTTTAACATTAGCATATTATTGCGTCCAAGACCAGTAATTAACAAAAAAGTAAAACTGAACGGTTTCAGTAGCCGCCGTTCTGCCTGTAAAAGCTAAACCATGCGTTTTAATTAGGTAACAATATAGCCAAATTATTTATCATGCAACTGAAATACGTTTACAAATATGCATGTAAGTAAAGCTAAACAAAGTATGTCAGACGTAAACCATGTACCTACCTATTATAATATTGTGTTTGACATAGCAGAACGTTCAAAACAACGCGTGTTACCTATATTTTGTAAGCTATAAAAAAGTTAACTGCAGCCACAGGTGCGACGCGCAAAACCGCGTTTTCCAATGACGCCAAAGGGGATTTATATTGCCAATATACCATAGAATCACGGAACAGAGGATCGCAAACTGTTCTTAATTGTCAATTGCTTTTGTACTTTATTATATATCTGCCGGTGGGTCTGTTTCGTTTTGTTCGAAGAGTTAGTTAGTGAAGTGATCCGCAAACGGGTCGGTGCTCCATTTGGGTCATCCGGATCGGTGTTAGCGGGGCACGAGCAGCTGAGCTCAAGCGCACTCGTCCGCTATACTCGTGTTTATAGTTCTAATAGAGTATCCTTCAAACATCTACATATAGTACGACGTAACGCTCATATCAAGTCCAGGCAGCTTCGACAGTTTATGATCACTTCGGCTTCGCCAAGGTTCAAATTTTGATTTGGGAACTTTGCTCCAGTGCGCTAGTTCTAGCTACAGGTAGTAGCTAGTTGTAGCTCTAGGCGACATAAGGTTGCGATGGATTCTGCGTTAAAATAAGGCAACGTTAAAAGTTCGAGTTACTTAAGGTATTAGGCAATACTGTAATAGGTTCTTATTTGTTAGTGTTAGTGCTACGCTACCTTGCAACATTTTGTGATTTTATTTAGTATCGGGAGGAAAGTGATGAATGTACAACGAGCTTTGCTAATGCGCATTCGTCTTTTTAGTATGGTTTATGTTTTAAATAATGACGAATACCTTTCAGAATACAGAACTGATCTTGACATATTTGTTTCAGGTATCTGGAATGATCCAAACTAGAAAACAACACATCAGACCCCCCGATCGAATGACTAGGTGAGTCAGTATTCATATTTTCTCACATAAATGCTTATTACGAAGTTCTTACATAGCATTGTATAATATGCTTTCTTAGGCTATCAGTTTACAGTAGAAACACAATATAGTGCAAGTGATATTGAGTGTGAAACGAAATAAGACGGGTCTACTAACCCACGGTAAGCACAAACTGTAACTCGAGCAAAATAAAAAGGGTAAAGTTTAAAGGTATGCTTATCAGTTGCCATAGTTACGAGATACGGTATCAGCCGGAGAACGGCGCGGCGGCGGCCCTCGACACTCACTGAACACGCATTTGCATAAGATTTCTGCAATTTTATTCCGCATACAAAAACTGAATCAGCATTTTACGACTTACTTATGCTTTTATACATAAGCACTTTTATTTTTTTCTTGCATATTGCTAGTTTTGTATTCTTTCCACGAAATAGAATACGCTTCGTGAATACATGTTTCGTTATCGTCAAAATTCGAAGTTATATTACTATCCGAAGCTAGAGTAGTAATAAACTGTATCGTAAAATAAGCCATAACGAAAACAGCACCCGTTAATGTTTGTTTAAATTTAATGTTTGTTTTTGTGGCGATAACTTTGGGCGGAATATGCTGAAAATTGCCTATGGTGAAATATGGAAACGATTGCAATAATTTTAGTCAAAAAATCAAAATCAAAGCATTTATTTCAAGTAGGCCAGTTACAGGCACTTTTGAATGGTCGAAACAAAGATGAAAATTAAATGTAGCTACAGTCCCAGTCACAAGACAAAAACACTGAAAGTACTGTAGTTGCCCATTCCCTAGCGTAGATCTCTATGGAGAACAACGGGCAAGAAACTCCATGGACACTCTTTTAAATCAAAATATTGTTACAAAATCTTGGTTACATCATTCATGTTGAGATGGTATATTATGTGAGAACAATGTAGCAAGATGTGCACGTGAAAAGTGTCCTTAGTAAAAACAAAAAATACAATTCAAAAATAAACATTCAAATAAGCCATGGCAACTAAGAGATGACCAGTCACAACTGACAGCGCCCGTTCACGAACATGACGCATGGATCAGCACCATTCAACTCAACCATTTTGAAGGGAACTAAATAATCCGACACACGCGCCACCATCAGCGAGACATTAGAGTGAGCGTGACATACTCTCAACCGCCAGGGCACATTCAAGTCAAGAAAAGACGTAGGATTTCAGTGAATGATAGCTTTCTAGTAGATAGTACTCACACAATATGGGCTATGCGATTATATAATACTAGAGATTGATTCTATACAATGCAAAGACAGTTTTACAATCTTCAGCAGCTCCAACAATTGTTTTTAATGCTATCAATTTATGCGCCCCTGTCCATGTGGAGCAGGACCAGCATTGAGCCACGCATTTTTATCAGCGATATAATCGCCCAAATTGTAATAAAGTGTGCTTGCTTGCATAGTGTGCATTTGATGCATGTTTTAAATTTCGTCTCATTCAGTTCAAGAATACTTTGTGGAATTTTATTATAGCATCTCAAACAGTACCCCATGAAAGATGAGTCCACTTTAGCGAGTCTGAAGCCTGGCTGAACTAGTTGGTCCCTATTTCTAGTACTGTAATTATGTCTGTCACCTCTTTTACCAAAAAGATGCAGATTTTTTCTGAAGTACATTATGTTTTCATAGATGTACTGACAATGTACCGTCATGATGCCAATATCCTTAAACAGTTCCCTTAAAGAATCGCGCCTACGAAGATTATATATGGCTCTGATGGCTCTTTTTTGCAGAATAAATATAGACTCAATATCTGCAGCCCGTCCCCATAGCAAAATGCCATAAGACATTATACTATGAAAGTAACTTAAATAGACCAGTCTAGCGGTATCTACATCAGTAAATTGACGAATTTTTCTAATAGCATATGCTGCTGAACTTAGACGCGCCGCAAGGGATGTTAAATGAGAACCCCATTGTAGCCTTGAATCAAGCGTAATCCCTAGGAAAACCGTTTTATTTAATATTATTTCACAATCACTACTTTTAACATTGGGTAAAGCAAATCTTATGCATTTAGTTTTTTTTTCATTGAATACTAAATTGTTTGCTGTGAATCAATTATGGACCTGAAGTAGGGCATTATTCACGTCTCTATATTTTGGGCCCGTCTATTTATCTTAAAAATAAGGGAAGTGTCATCAGCAAACAACACCATATTTTGAGGTTGGTTTTTTAATAAATAGGGTAGATCATTTATTTACACGAGAATGAGGAAAGGACCCAATATTGAGCCTTGCGGAACCCCCATTTTTACTTTTAAACCCTGTGAATTAACACCATTTATTTGAACACGTTGTTGTCTATCACTCAAATATGATTTTACCAAACTAAGTGCAAGTTGACCTAATCCGTAATGCTCAAGTTTCAAAAGTGTCGATTACGCAATTAAGTGTGATTTACGCAATCAAATGCTTTGGAAAGGTCAGAAAATATTCCTATGGCGTCTTAAGACTCTTCCCACGCAGTAACTATGTGCTTTAATAAGGTTACACCGGCGTCAGTCGTAAAACGTCCCTTGGTGAAACCATACTGTTGATCGTGTAAAATTTTGTTGGTGTTAAAATGATTGAGGATTTGATTAAGCATTACCTTTTCAAACACCTTGCTAAAAACTGGCAACACGGATACAGGTCTATAATTATTAGTATCTTTACTGTCCCCAGATTTGAAAAGAGGTTATGACTTTACTGTATTTCATTAGATCAGGGAAAACTCCTTGGTCTACACACAAATTTAAAATTATAGCTAAGTATGGGCCTATAGTCTCAAGTATGGATGTACAAACTTTGATAGACATTCCCCATAGATCTTCGGTCAGTTTGATTTTTATTTGCTGGAAAGCTTTAATAACTATCATTTATTTATTTATTTATTGGCCTATCTACAATTGTTACACTGTTTATCCTAAATAATACAAGCAATATGATACAAGCATAGTGTACAATATAATTCGATAGACACAGCATGCATAAAACAAAATTATATCAAAAAATGAAATTACAATAGTAGTGCACAAATAACACTTTCAACAACAGTGGGTAGTTTTAGAAACACAGTAAATACAAAGATGACAAGAGAAAAGAGAAAAAAGTCATTATGGTTAGTAGTTTTGATGGACCTGGCGCTTGAATTTCTGAAGTGTTGTGGAAAATATATCATAGGGTTTATGTGTTTAAATTTAAATTCAATCGTGCAGCCAGATACATTCGCCTTTAATAAACCAATTGAGACTTCAGGTGAGGAATTAAGAGCTTCCATCGTTTTTAATGGTATATCGGTAAAGAAATTTACAAATTCTTGAGCTGCTTCCAGATTAGAGCTTTTAGGACCACATGCTGAATCTAATGTGTAGCTAGTGTTACGTATTTTCTTCCTGTTAGTCTCATTATTTATGACTTTCCAGACTGTCTTTATTTTGTTTTCTGTTGTTTTGATTTTGTTGCTAATGTGCATTGCTTTAGCAACCGTGCATGTATTTCTAAAAAAAATTGAATACTTAGCAACATACTGGTTAAAAGTTTCGGTGTTTATATAAGGCTTAAGGTCATAAGCTCAAATAGTCTTTCCCTACTTTTTCTGATACCTCTAGTTGCCCAATCACTAAATATGAATTTAGGGCTAATACTTTTTGTCTTCTTTTCACAAGTTTTATTGAATTCCGTGTGAACTATTGAAAAGAAACGATCATACAATTGATTTATATTAATATCGTCATGGCGCATAACACCTAACTTGTTCTGTAGGGAAATATTATACCTATTTAATTTGCTAGAAATTATAGGTCTAAATTTGATCTGAACTTTTTGCAAAGGTGTATTACACCTAAAAGTTACAGTTTGTCCGCTATGGTCAGACGGCAGACAATTTACTGTGGCTTTATCTAAGTAATCACAATCGCAGAAAACATTATCTATACAAGTAGCAGAAGATGGAGTGACTCTAGTAGGTTCTATAAAAGTGTTGGTAAGGCAAATGACTTAAAAAGATTTAATAACCGACTGCTATTTGAACTTTCTTCTAAAATATTGATATTGAAATCATCACAAATAATTGTAGATTTATTACTGGCTGCATTTTTGCCAGAACATTTTCCATTATTGATTCAAATAAGGGAAAGTTTTGATAGTTTGGGGGTCTGTACACACACACAATTACATACTTAGCTAGCTCAACACAGGACAGTTCGACGCAATGTTCAACCGAGAGAAAACTATGTCATTTCGTTGCTTATATTTAAAACCGTTTTTTATTAATATTAGGGAACCTCCACGAAGCATAGTTTTACGGTTAAAGCAGCTACCCACCACATAGTTTTCATAATTAATAAGCATTTGGTAATCCTTTAGCCAATTTTCAGTAAAACAAATAATGTCAAACTTACTATTCTCTAAAAACAATTCAATTTCTAATAATTTGGAAGAAATGCCTTGGATATTTTGGTGGAATAATTTTAAGGTGTTCTGCTGAGACCCTTTTTTACTAACTATCTGAGTGCAAGAAAACCTTGCTGTTGGAAGGATTAACAATATTGTTAATGGTACCTTCTGTTCGACTAAAATATCGTTTATCCAAACAAACTACAGGAGAACCTTTTATCAGATTGTCTATCGGATTGTGAAAACGGATATTAGCACCGCAAAATAACTTAAAAACATTACCAGCCAATAGAGTAGCAATTGGAAAACAATTTCCGCATCAGCCGGCGCCGCCGCCCGAACCCGAACACGTCGCTCATGTGCACCTTGCCGCCTCTAGGATAACTGGCGCACCTGGACGTAGGTACGATCGAACCAGCTATCTGGTTTTATAGTATTTTATGCTATACTCCACCTTATATTAATCATTCATAATACTATTTATCATCCTTTTATTTGTTTCTATGTTTCCACTCAGAAAATCGATCTTAATACGATTCATTAACATAAAAATAGCTGGAGTAAAATATTATTACTTATAATTTTCATGTGACACTTACGTCAAATTGTCAAACTGTCAGTTACTTTTTATTTTTCTTTCTGACTTAGTCTGTAAGTATAGCATAAATATTATAGTTTACAGTTTAACCCACAAATTACATTGTAAAATGTAAACCAAATAGCTTGTTCGGCCGTACACTACACATGTGCCGGCGAGGCTCCGATGTGCAGAAACACTCACGTGCTCAATCACAATCTTTTGATGCCGATACTATTCACGATGGAGGCTACGTCGACAAGTGCAAGCGGGGTAATGGCGGCATCGCGTGCCCTCCCGAATTATCACTCGCGTTCTACGCTATATTGCATGACAAAGTGAAAGCACACGACTAATATCGCTTGTAATCCACTTAAAAGTTCATAATGCTGCCCCTTCACACGTAACTCCAAACAGGCATGCCAACTTTGTGAATGAACCGAATATGTTTAGCAACATGACGTAGGTAATGGAATTAGAAACTATTTTCGTGATTCCGTTTCCGGATTAATTAATTTAACAAAAAATTATAACAAACAATGCAGTGTGGGCGACGGAGTTTTATGATAGTACTGAAAATGCAAAACTCTTAGCTCGATTCAGAAAAACGATAAAAGAAACGGAAATGTGCGTAAAACATTTTAAAGAACACTGAAAGAGACTTACGCGTTACATTACGCCGGTTCCCCCGGAAAATATGGCTGTCAATGGTGTTCACTTATGAAGACGAGGAGCGAAATGGCCAAATTATGAGGGAAACATCGCGTACGATCCACGCCTTCGTCCTACTTTAATTCTATTACAAAAATGAGATCAAGGTAAACGTAAATTTCACTGCAAATCTCAAGACAAGTTTTTTTTAACCTACTACTAGTAATTGTTTTTGCAGAAAATGCCCTGTCTAACAACTAACGACACAATCTTGGTGTAGGTAAGATTACATTTAGAATAAACAAAGGAAACAAATAAATCGAAGGACGAAGACTGAAAGACATCAATATAAATAAGATAATTACAGTCGACAGTTTGTCTAAGAAAACTCCAACTATTTCACGCTGTTCGTGGCACTGAAGCGGCTCATAAATTCAGTCTGGCTTCATTGTGTACCTATCGCCGTTGATGTCGCAATTTAGAAGCTTTGCAACACGCGCCGGCGCTGAGATATTGTCGACTAGCCATCAATCAAGTTCTTTGCCAAATAGATCGCTGATTAAATTGTTAAATTACTGCATTTATCCTCCAAGGAGTTGTCAAGTAGGCATTACATTGATTTGAAGTTTATCCGGCTCAAAGTGATGTATCGTTTCCGTTTCCGTGTGCTTTGTTGAAAATAGAGGGCGTTTTAAGAACAATCTTTGGTAAATAAATCTTTTGAAATCATAAAGAAAATGTTGTTTTAATTAGTCGACTCATAACGACACATTATATTTTTCTTATAATTTGTTAATGAAAATTCTGAAACTTATACTTTAGTTATCGAAAACAAATATCGTTCAGTACATACTTACGTAAGTAGGTACAATAAATATTGTCAAAACTCCAAACAGAAAGAGAAAATACTTATTCAAGAAATATTGCCGGTTGAACAGAAATCTGGTCGGCCCGGAACCAAATACATTATTAATGTAGACAAAAATTAAGTTGAGAGAACAGAAGGCCGCCATGGCCGACATAATTTGGTCTATCATCCGACTAATAATAAATTAAGAGCAGCCTAAACTGTATTTAGTGAACGTAAAGATGCGGAAAAGGCTCGAAGACGACTTGACGTTAATGGATGGCACGTTTTTTTTCAGGGAGTGGGCGTGAGATGGCTCGAGCGGGCATGCTGCACAGGGGCGGAAAAAATGGAGCCGAGTGAGTATTGACCTGAACTAGGTACTCGTGTAAACTGATCGCATCTTATCACCCTGTATTTTTTCCCTGATACACCGATGAAGTATTCGAAGATATTGAAACGTCTCCACAAAATGGTCGTCATCATTTAAAAGACACTGTAGAAATAACTTCTATAAAGTATTGGTGAAATAACTAAGAAAAGGCTACAAACACGATAGGTATTATTTTTCAGGAGTGGGTGTGGGTGTATGGACACTGGACAGTATTCAAGTTTCATCATCGTAATATTAAGAACATTCATTTGTTTAGCTAATGGCTCACTCCACATTGTCCCCACACGAGGACGATATTCTTCGCGGCGTCGGCGTCGGCCTACATCCGACTTTCTCTGCCAGACATGATTTGGCACTTAACGTAATTGGCACAATGTTATAACATTCTTACTAAGTTCTACAACACGTTCGCTACATTTACATTTGAGACACTTCTTGCTCTAATCTGAAAATGTTTGCGTGCACTATAACATAATCTTTGTTTGTTTATATCTCTCGGCGACACGTGCCGGGAAAGGTTTATTTAGTCCTCACTATAAATAGAACGGCATAAATATACATAAAGTGCGCAGAGGAGCTCGCACGATTGCCCTTATCACAAAGTACTTAAGGGCGTGGCGGTAAGGGCGGGCGGTAGGCACGCCTGGGCGGGCGGCAGGTGCAGGCCTGATAGAGCAATTACTTATTTTAATATTTTTAATGCCGGTCTCCGGAGGCATCCGGCGCTTTTCACTCTCTGATAAAGTTGTTGTTATTATTCAGGGTCACAAAGAAACAGCTCGTGAAAAACATCTTTTAAAGCAGATATTAACAGCTAACAAAAGGCCTATTCGCTCATATTAAAATCTTGAATGGATTTCTAAGCACTTATTCTTTATTTTATCAAATAATGGTACAATTTTTTTTGTACACTATAAATAATAATCAGATTTGTGGGAAACACTTTATCGTGTTACTCCGCAAATCTTTTAACAAAGGCACCTCCATCAGTAGTTTTATATGTATGTATGCTTGAAAGTAACGAATCGATAAGTTACAAATCCCGCACTAGAGAACAATAGTATACAAGTCGATTATCGATGCACCCCGCGGCACGGGTGCGGCGCGGCGGCGGCGCTGCGGTGGTGCGGCCGCTATCCGTCTTGTCGCCTCAAGTCGAAGTTCGCAGACGGGTCCCCGGTGAATATTCCCCACGTTCCTTTGATGTGGTTCACGTTAATTAGGGATTTTAGCATTGCGATAGTCGGGTAGGCCGACGATGTTTTATTAACGAACTAAAATATCTAGCCGCGCGCCGCGCGCCGCCTCGCGCCTCGCCGTCGGCAACCCTTCATTTGATATTTCACATTCCCCAATTGTAATTCGCTAATACAATTTAACTGCGAATATAACAGCTGAAATTCCTGTGGATGACTGTAGTTATTCAGTTCACGACGTTTTGGAGCGTTCAATGTTATAGGCTAACTGCAGTTGGACCGCCGCCGGTTAAGTTACTTACCCCTGGTTTCGGCGCAACTTTATCAATGGCAGAGAACACTGGCAGACCTGATGTCCGGTGCACCCCTTCCCCCCACTAACTCCCCCCACATTCTCTCACCTCAGTTCGCACTCATCCTAGACTAACTTTAAATTGTTAGCTACAACTTTGCTTCCCAGTTGGTAGAACTTTATTTGTACATTGCATACCTCTCCAACTTTTGATGACTATTGTCTGAAATAACAGTTATTAAAATGGAATGGAATTAAAAGCGTTTGTTCGAATAATCGAGATATTTGCAATATCATTGCAACATGTTACACCGCAAATGAAGTATTGGAATTGGTATATTAACCTGCTCAACATTTGATTTTATTATCGTTGCTTTATTATCGAATTTATCGCTGAAATCGTCAGAGAGACGCAGTGTAAAGAAAATGAAGTAAGTTCAAAATACGTGTGTTGTTTCAATAAGCACAAAGGAGTGTTAAATTGTTCATATTGTTTTACCGGCTGCTAGCTCGGCACGCGGCGCGGCGTGGCGCGGTGCGGCGCAGCGGGGACGCAGTATTTGACTTGATTTCGGTGGTGATCCGTCACGCACGAGCCCCCCGCTCGCGCCTTCTCACGTCTTATAATAACATGTTACTTACATACAGGTATAACGCCACCAACAACGTGGAAGCGAGCCTTATTTTCACAGCTTTTATGACGCTATAAATGTTATATTGTACGTAATAACTTTACCGAAATTTTAACACATTCTATGGTGTGTTATTCATGAATTATATAGAATGTAGATTAGATAGTTTTTTTTTTGGATACAACTTTAATGTGCCATAAAAGTTTTCTTAAAATTACCAAGACAATATAGTTACACTATAAATCCCATTAGAGCATTATATTCTCTATTCAAGTCTCCAAAATGTAATCTTGTATTATATTGATGTCACAACGGGCTTGTCATAAATCAGTATCGCAGGCAAGGAAATAGCTAGGGCACGCCACAATAGTGGCGGTAATTCCCCTCTTTGAGGAGTGGCTTGAGAGACGCCACGGTGTCCTCACCTTCCTCCTGACGCAGGTCCTCACCAGACACGGTGTTTTCGGGAGGTTCCTGCACCGAATCGGGCGGGAGGAAACGCCCGGGTGTTTCCACTACGAGGATCGACCGGAGGACACGGTGGAGCACACGGTGGAGGTGTGCCCCGCGTGGGCGGAGCACCGCCGTGTCCTCGAAGCGGCGATTGGCGGCGGCGACCTCTCGCGTCCAGCCCTGGTGCAAGCCATGGTCCGGAGCGAGACGGAATGGGACGCTGTCACCTCCTTCTGCGAAGCAGTAATGCTAGAGAAGGAGGTGGCGGAACGTGAGAGGGAGAGAACCTCACAGCGTCCCGGCCGCCGCGGGAGACGCCCCGGGCGTCGGGGGCCACCACGTGGTCCCCGGCCACCGTAGGCGCGGGCCTGTGGGCGGTGGGCTATGGGCTAGCTCGCCGTCCGTCCGTCTCATGACGACAGGCCGTGTCGACGGCGCGTTCGTGTTCCACGCGCGCCTCAAAGAGAGTCAGCAATAGGAAGGGGTCCGCAAGAAACCGATGCCTGCCGGGGTTGCGGGACTGTTCGAAAGAGATACCGTGACCCCGGAACACAAAGGGCGATGAAGGAACATGGATGGGTTTTAGTCAGTAAAAGTCTGACACTCCCTCCTGCACCGCCCAGAGCGGGAGAAGTCATTTGATGATTTCCCATCAGAAAAAAAAAAAGGCAAGGAAATAGCTCATAATTTAGATAGCCTCTACGACGTGCAAGATCTCACCTTCGCTCGCGTCCAATTGTGGGTCAATGCGGTGCTCGAATTGAATTGCATTGTTTATACATTATACATCGTACAACTTTACAGATACCATACACCGCAACATTGTACAAACTATTCGAACAATAGAATATACAAAGACATTTAATTTCAAGCCTTCAGTGCCTACTGCCTAATGAAGAACCCAACGATCTACGTGTGTAATTATGGATTTAATCACCTTCTACGACCGCCAACTGCTGTTAATTTAGTTAAATGACGATTAACAAAGCCTTCATTATACCTACGGTACACAATAACGGCACATATCTTCAAACAACGAGTGTTATTCCTAGTTTAGAACTCCTACGATAGAGTACCTAATCCATAATATGCAATATTCATCAATTTTCTTTTAAAACATGCTGACGCGTATTGTGCTCAGATAAGAAAAGTAAATGGCAATAACAATTTCACTTTTATTTTATTAACATTACAATGAAGGCTCGTTGCTTGTTGTTTTTATGAGTGTCTGCAATAGGGGAGGATTCTTAAAGAGGGTCGCATTATAGATTACTTTTACTGGTCGTTTAGAAGTGGGTCAGTGTCCCGTAAAAGTTTCCGCGAATGTGGTCCGCCAGCCGCATCACCGCAGCAGATCAAAGCTGCCGGTTCAGGGCTCTCCACACGATGACCCTTCAATCCATGAGACTCTCGGAAAACCATGCATTTGTTTTATCCCCTCGTCACGCATCCGCATCGACTATTCTGGAGCCCGTAATTTCGTGTGACACTTGACACTAACGTAATTCTATACGTCGCGGTGAGCTTGAGCCTTAGTTTTAGTATAATCGTGTTTGCATCGAGTTGGATACTGTTAACCTCCGCGCCCGGCGGCTGCATAATTATTTTCAGTGTTTGCCCCCTATTAACATTTGCTACAAAGCGCGGGGCGGCGCGGGTGGCGACTCAGTTGCACCTCGGCTAGACGGCCTTGTAGAATGACTGTAAACCTAGGATACACCCAGACGAACACCGAGCGCATAATTTACACTTTAGTTAGCGAAATCTAAAGGGATCTAAAAACCTCACGATCACTACTTCGTACAATTAGTATTCTCTACGGCACTCGAGTTGCACCCCGAGGACACGTAAAAACTAATTTTGATAAATGCAATTTGGACTAATTGAGTTGAATGGCTCATAATGTCGTTATTTAATTAAAATCGGAACCACGATGCATGAAGTGTAGCAAACAAGCCTTTGATGTGTATTTATTTACAAAATGCTATGAAAGTGATGGATATCTGTCATCTCTGTGTGATGGAGCCGCGCGCTCGCGCCGCGCGATGCAAATTCTGTCGACTCACCCGGAAAGCAATTACTGAGTCTAAGCTGCCGCTCGTTCTTCTGCACTGCTTACCATAAATCAATGGGAACGTAGATACACAAAGGCGTGTATGTATATAAAGGCGGTATAACCCATAGAGCAGAAAGGAAGCGTTGTATAGACCGTAACGCGAATAACTAAATATTCAAAACCTAAAGAATACTGTTTAAAAAAAAAATCTAATATTATAAACTTGGTAGCACGACGACAAAGAAAGTATTCTCCCAAACTGCAGGTTCCAGGCTGCTAGTAGTTTTCTGGGAATAAAGGTAATTGATATAGAGTAGATCTGCTTTACGAGTTCAGAACATTTTAATATTCTGGATTCGGAGTTTGGTTCTCTCTAAGAACTTATTAAGCGATAAGAAGGGATAGGCAAAATAGCTGTTCCACTAAAACAACCCTTGATCTTGTATGTATAGATTCCTTGTATTTTCCTTAAGAAAGAAAATAGCTTCGCTAACTTCTGATGTTACATAAGCCCAAATAGGTACGTACTAGTTTCCAAAGATTGACTTTTGTTTTCATTAACGCAACGTGGGCGCGATGATTATGCCGGATTGCCTTCTATGTTAAGATGAATTAACATAAAGAAGCCATAGACGAACGCTAATGTGTTTATAATGAATAGTATTTAGTGTGACTAAACTTTAATATTAGAGAAACAACATATACAAACAACGTAACCAAATTCTGTCCCCAAATGTGGACGTAAGCCACAAATTCTTTCGCTGTGGTATAAAAGTGTCCCCGTCCAATGTTCGCAATATTGTGATAAAAGTAAATAAATACGCGCACAGGACCCATTTCAACAATTTGCTTAGGATTCCGTATTTTGTTCGTGATCGCCGCCACAGCTCCAATGTCTAATATTGAACGTAAGTATGTTATAGACAAACAAATACGAAGATCACCCACACAATATAGCACTTATTGTCGATTATGAAAGTGAAAGTCGTTCTTGAACTTGGGTATCCTTTCAATAACCACAAACTTTCGGTGTTAAGTTAAACTCGAAGGAGACAAAATTGGAACATCGTTTTTGTTAAAATTAACACAAGAAAGCTGCAAACATAAACTTCAGTGATGACGAGCTTCTGAAAGAGCCAAACGGTATGTTGTGTAGTACTATCGACCAAGTTCATAATGAAGGTACGTTTTGCTGGTAATAATCATATTTCGAGTGATTCGATTAGTTCCGTACTCGGTTCAGCCTGCAGTGCCGACTCCGCCAGTCCTACAAAATCAATTAACACGTGGCTAGATGTCGACTGAGAATATTGCAAACGAAAATGGAGCATAAAATCTGTAATTGCCCGGAATCACAGTTTCCGAACGTTTTCCATTTCGCAGATTACATACCGATTTCCGATGTACGATAGCAATTCATGTTGTCATTTACTGAGGTGAATAAATAATCGAAATATTGTGATATTTCACTGGGAGATATTTTTCTGTTGGGTGGAGTTCGGGAAGTGATTGAAATATCGAGAAATAACATATTTTATAAGATCTCCCGCTTTTATTAGGTATAGAAAAGATTATGACTAAAAAAGATCATGACTGAAACTTATTCTAAATGCTTCATAAATAACATTCCACTTGAAGTAGGTAATCTGCCAATGAGTTTCTGCACCATGGATTAAACCATCATCGAGGCCACTGTCCATTTGTCATTTAGTGACAGTTTCATGACATGGTGACAAAAAATCGAGTAGATTTAGAACATTCAAAGTGGTAAAACACAAACCTTTGCACCTTTGTGTTCATAAAACTGACTTCAAATAAGTAACATGGCAAGAATACTTCTGTTTACATTAGGTACAAGAAAAGGGCAATACGAGTACAAATCCAAATATTCGACGTCTTGGAACGCTCGGTCAATTTGCTTAGGACTTCTGTTGCTCTTTGATTGAGAAGCTGTTCCTTTTCCCATTTCACTTTCTCAATACACACAATATTTGCATACGATTCAAGACTTATATGCCAATTTAAAACCCTTTTGAGCTGCCATGTCTTGGATGGCTTGTAATTTGATGTTGAATGATTTGTAAGCAGGTACAGAATGTACAGATACAAGGAAATGTTGTTTCGTGTTATTGAGTTAATAAACAGGGTGTAAACGAACCCTTCACGAAGCCGTCAACCAAGCATTCTGTACATCAAACTAAGTAACTTTACGCAAAAATTATTGCTGGGAAACGATTTTTTTTTGGGGTGAAAAATCATCTTTTGTGGTAGAACTCAATGTACCGCACTCAAAACATTGTGCTGATGGATGGATTGAATAGTACGGGGGTCGTGGAGGTGTTTAAAGTAAAAATGTTACATTAAAAACTTTTATTTTAAAAAAACTTGTCAAAAAGTTGGAACTTTGACACCCAATATCTCCGTAACTAGAAGGTTCCCAGGTATGATGTACTCGTAGAACAAAAAAATGATCGCAATGATGGGGAGAATAAGTGCCTTTCAGCTTCGTTATGAAGTTTTTTACACCCTTTATATATAAACTTTTTAACCATTAACCGGTTAATTTGGGCTCTAGGGGTCATAACTAGACCCCCTATGGTGAAATTTTCGGAAAACTCGACTTTAGGTGCAAGATCAATAGGTGGTTTTTTTCTAACGAAATCTACCTTAAAATATATTTATTTACTTTGCACATCTGTGTTTGGGTCATAGGATTACACCATCCTACCAAATTTCACCTGATTTGGTCCAGTAGATTCGGAGTAAATTGGCTGTTGACAGACAGACGTACAGACAGACAGACGCACGAGTGATTCTATACCTAAGGGTTCCGTTTTTTCATTATTTGTACGGAACCCTAAAAACTACAATATTTTTTTAAACTTTAGTTACGAAACCAAAGTATTTTAATTGGATTGCAGTTCCCTAAATCAATTTTAATAGGTACCGAAAATATTTCTTGAAATACGAACAATAAATAAAAAAATCTGTGTTCAACCCGAAATAACAAGTTTAAACGGTGCTCTACGATCTATATTAGTTATAACTTGTTATAAATTCTAACCACGCCTCACGCATGTTTTAGGGTGCGCTATGATTTAGTGGGCACTTCCTTTAATCAGAGAAAGTGTTGTAGCACAGATAAGACACCCCGTCCTGACCTTCTAACATGGTAAACTATAACTTACGGTGTTATACAAAAAACGTTACAACCACGCTACCGACCCGAATGTTCAGTCTCCAATTTAAATTTTGATTAAATAATAATTAATACACCATCGTCATTAGTCTTGGCCTAACCGGATGCAGCTGAATACCAGTATTTTACATGAAGCCTGTCTGACCTCCACACCACTTACTGGATAATTCGATACCCCTTGGTCAGACTGGTTGACAGACTTTCGGGCCACTGACTACCTGTAACGACTGTCAAAGATCTACAAATAATAGCTGGGACCAAATGCTTAACGTGCTTTCCAACGCACGGAGGAAACTCGGTATGTAATGGACGGTCACCCACCGGCGAACCAACCCAATCAAGCGCGGCTTAACCTGAAACTCGACCCCTGTTATTATTTAGCCACGAGCTCCTCCTGATTAAATAATTAATATATTCAACGTTTATAATAGACCAAAACATGATAATATTATAATGGATGGAATCAACAATTGAACGCTACGAAAACCATTTTCTGTAGGATCAGTTTCACATGCACTAAATAATTCTATTAAACAATATTAGCTACGTCAAACATCGCACAGTGTAGGCTCCCCGTCCACCTGTCAATTTCCATAATGGAACGATGTCGGTCTGCCGCTGACCAGCTGCTAATACACCGTAGGCTGTGTAAGCCCATTGTTCTGCCATATTCGATAAAATCATTTCATAAACGCAGACAAAGTACTGCGCACACCTAGATCTAAATACTGCAATAGAAATTAATTGGCTGCACTTTATACCTGATTGCTCATTGAAATGGACGTTTTATTATTACGAGAACGACTGAAAAAGAAATTGAAGAGAGAGAGTTTATTGGAGCTAATTGTCATGCCACGCTTACGAGTCTTGTAGAGAGGAAATAGTTAATCCCAGGAAACAGTTTAAGGCAAGGCAGATTTTCTCTATACGTGCCTAGTCTAGAGAAAATCTGCCTTTTATGGATTGTAGGAAATCCCTTGCAATTTATTCTATAGTTTATTATTTAGAACTAATTAATAATATGTATAAAGTTATAATCTCTCTTCTTCTTTAATTACCTACAAATTAATTAAAATCTGTAATGCATTTTATTCGGCTCCGTTGATTAACCATATCAAGATACGCTTACTCATATTCATCAATGTTAAGAAATTATAAACAGTTTACGCAACAATATAGAATTATTCAATTTACGGTTTCCCAAAAAAACAGAAGGTTTTGAAATACCTTCACGATGTTGCGATAGCTCACGAATTTTTTAAAAATATGATGATAACAGAGTTGCGAAAGGCTTAACGGATAGGATTGGGAAAGTTGTGCAGTTGGGAAGGTCGGGGCGCTGCTGCCTGGTGGACGAAAGTGAAGGTGCCCCAGCGCACCCCTCCCCTTCTCCGACCGCAGTCCCCGGTGCCTGCCACCCTCACGCACCCCGGCAGATGCACGCCTGAGAAGCCGCAGACGCCAGGGAAAGTACTCAAGGAAACTTTTGCATAATATTGTTACGAGAAAATTATAGATTATGATATGCAAATAGTTTACTTCAACGACCGGTCTTATACAATAGATACAAGAATTCTGTAAGTTTGGAAAGAACCGCAGCACGCTGCGTGAATATCTACTGGTCTGTAAAGGAGTAGATACATACATAGACACAAAATAAACAATCTATACAACCCGCCAGACAGCGGCGAGACCTATACCTGTTAAAAATAAACTTTGTGGTAGACAGACGGGTTCCCTTGCAACAATGGCGACGCTTTCTTTCATGAACTTTCCTTTTTCGACGTTCACGTACCTAAATCATCTTTAATTTAAAGGTTATGTAAAAGGCATATACTATAATAGGTTACGTAGTTCGGCAACCTATTTCTTTGTGCCTCAAGTATCTATTTCAACTATTGTATACATACATAAAATATAGTATAGTGTAGGTACATACCAACACGAATTGTCTCAAATACTTTTTTAGCAATCCACGAATCCACATGGTACCTATTAGAAACTTACAAAGGCAAACATTTCGTCTCAAGTGTGACATAAAAATAATAACATTTTCTTTACTTTTGAGGACAAACAATTCGCAAGATATAATAACAAAGCCAAAGTTGGTAACACTTCGATATTTGCCCTGTGAAGCGTGTTGCTCATCTCATAACATCGTTAGCGAGGCAGTTCGCAGATAATTTTTTCAGTGTTGCGTCTGTCGTATTTTAAGTAAGTTACGCATGTAAGAGCTGCCGTACAGTTGTGGCGTAATTTAAGCTCTCTCACTAACGAGCAGGCACTCAAGTGAAGCCTCTCCCGCCCAGCGTTCCTCCAGACTAGGATGATATTGTGAGATTTGTAAGCACATTGTTTATGTTGCGTGTAAAACAGCGAGCTAAGCTGTACGCAGTTCCGCTTCCCCCGCCCCCCTCCTGCCCTCCCACTCCGCTTAGGCTTCCCATGTCGTGTCATATTGTTGTTTCAGTTCATATGAGTAAAAGCGACTCCGATTCATTTCAAATGTTTATAAATACACGCGAGGAAGTGAAGTGTTAGTTTTAATAATGAAAAAGTGTCGCAGTCATACATTATGCAGTGCAGTCTTTGTAGGTACTTACTGTTTTTTCAGCGAGACACAAATATTTTTGTAAACTCTTATTCTCCAAAATTTATCTTTAAGTGCTTATAACATCTTACGAAGGAGTTTATTTAATAATATTTTTTCAAAGGGATAATGTTTGCCTACGACCATATTGTGAGAATATATTATTCTGCACACACATTAACTCTTTGTCGCCATTCAAAATAAGATAGCGCATGATATTTATGACCACTTTAGCCATTGTTTGAATGTACATAAACAGCTAATGTTCATCTTAAATGCTTTTTATGAATGGATGCGGAGGTAGTGATGTTAGCAAACAACGGCGCGTCGGGGGCTCGCCGGCCGGCCGCGTCATTTCGCGTTCTTGGCTAATTACTGGGGGAGGCGCCGGAGCGCGCCCGTCTGCTGCAACCCACCACACACGGACAAACACAACTACCTCACACAAATAAACCACTTATTTATAATTGTCTGTCAACCGCCACTGTTTCAAACTTTAAGAAACTTTCTCTAAAACGCCAAGACAATGTCAGATCGTAGAGTCGTATAGCAGTTTACGAGGTTCTAGACGCGCACGCCATCGTTAACAAGTTTAGAGGTCGTAACGCCGACGCGACTTTCCATTAGCACCTGACCGTCACAGCAAGTGTGATTAATGTAATTTATCCGTTTGATGGCGGTAATTACACCCTCGAGACAAGAGCAGGTGGGAGGGAGTAGTTTCAGGCTCGCTGAAGTCCTGAAAATTTCAACCCGCGTTCTACGCTAACGCCTATCGTTCTCACTTACTACGCCACATATTATTTTCCAACGCTTTACGATTTTCTTCTTGCTATCATAATTATATTCGTCTCAAGTCAACGAATGGGTTTATCGCTAAACTCGCAGACAGTCTGAATATTCAGTAAATTTTAATCTGACGTTTTTGCTTTATTCTCAACGCACAAGGCGATTATATATATATGAGAATGGTGCTTTAATACCAAAGTAACATTTCGATATCGATCAACCATTTATTTTCTGATGGTTTTAATTAAAACTAATTACGGGGGCTTTTCGTTCCAATGGTTCGACGTGAATCTTGGGCCCGAACGGTAGCTGGGGGAGAAATTGGCATTTTGCGATGTTTTCCCCCGTCCGTCCCCTCTACACGCAGATAATTAACTGCAGATAGGTACCCGACTCCCCGTACATCCATGGCACAAGGGTATGGGATCAAAATTTACCCGCAAGTTTTAAAGAGCGGTGCCTCGGCTCGGGGCGCCGTGGCCGACGGGCGGCTCGAGTGCTCCGCGAGCGACTGATAGGGTTTAACAAATTGTTAGGGTGGTTGGGTAAACGACCGTGATTATATTGATTTTTTAAATGACATCTCTTTTAACCCTTCAATTTGTGGCTTGAGCTTGAGTTGAGAGACCTACTTAGCAAAGTTAACTATTTCAAATTCATCTGTCGGGGCTTGCGTTTATGGCAGAAGCATCGTTAGTTTTTGTTAGTTTAAAATCAAAATAAGTCATAATAATCTTGTTTTTTTTTTAAAAAAAACATGACCCAAACAAAACAACGCTTTGGTTTTGATTTTTCTTTCATTCTTGGACAATCGAAAAGCCGCCATTCAACCGGTTCGGTGCATTTTAAAAGTTACCCATTCATATTTAAATTCCATCAGAATAATCTCTTTGATGTGGTACCCTGATACTTATTTGCATGTTTATAGCGTTTCGGATAATGTTCTGTTTAAGCTTCATAGCGTAGGTAGAAAAGAGTTGTCCATTGATACATGTTGCAGCAACCCCTAGTCCCCTGTATTGTTTGTGGAGTTAACACAGTAGTGTTGCCAGACGTATAAATCACGCGGCTAATGCTGCAGCATCCGGCGCGTCTCCGCTTATTGTGGAGCCGGCATTTGCTTATGTTCGGTACTACGGGCCACAGTCACCCTCGGCGACTGTCGTCGTACACGAGGGAGGCGACAATTTATTAATTCGTAAAAATTACTTTCTTGTGCGATTTCGTTTTGTTTATGCATTTGAGAAAAGGATACCAGTCATGTAAATGGCTTGTAGTCTTCCAACTAAAGCTTATTTTCTTTGAATTCATGCTTCCATGTGACGCTATAACTTTAACCGATAGTCAAGCCAGAAAACAATGATGTTGAATGATATTATTTTAAGAGTATTCTTTATAGGATATTATTGAAATAACTGACCACATGAAGAAAAGAAAAGAAGCGCGTATTGAAATTGGCGTACAACTTCAAGCAAGAAATTGCTAATTCTATTGGATATTAGCGATGGCAAGTAAATCTGACTCTTTGTTTAATCCATAAATCAATAATCTCAGGTTTAATCTAACATCAATATACTTAGGTCGATAGAATACTCTAAAAATCGCCCGAAGCAAATTCAGCGTAATTCGGGAGAAAATAACACCGACCTCACTTTCTTGAAATAACCAGCTAAACAACAATACCACCCAGAATCGTATTAGAAATGTTTATTGGGCACAACTCCCCTTGTTACACTTCATATCAAAAGTTTAACAAATATCGTTACGTAACGGCAGACATAAAGAGAAACTCGCAAACTTCTCAAATTGTAAGAATTGCGCATCCTTTTTATGAAGCCAAGGGGGGAAGAGGGGGGGGGCTGTGTCAGTATTTATGAAGCGTGGAACCCTCGATGGTATTATTACCGTCATTCTCTTACCCGGCATTATGGTGCAACGCTTTTGTAAACCGTTTTATAGGCTCATGGCGGCCACCCGAAAAATGATTATAAATATGCATGCTTAACGTTTTAAATGCAGGTATTACGTTTATTAAATAATGATGATATCATAGATACATACATTGCGTGGAAAATTTCAGTAAAAACAGCTTAGAATGATACGAATGTCGACTAACTCACTTATGCAAAACCACAGACTTATAAAAAGCCACAACATCAACATCACACATTTAAATTAGAGTCTAGACAGTTATAATACTAATCTGCATAAAGTTTGTCGATGTACGAATGCGAACGAGCTGGTTAGTTGTGAACAAAAAGGATAGTTTTTCATTGGCGCGTCGTCGTCCGTCTGGCTGCAGCCAAAAATCGATACTACCCTGGCTGCAGCTCTCCAGACACAATCTTGCTGCCACTGTCTTAACTTGACTAATGTCTTCTATAGCCTTCGTGTACTTTACTACGTTGGACTGGTCAATATAAACTTTCGAAATAATAAACGCCTTCTTAGGCTCATGAACTTTTGAACTCTGAATCATTAACTTAAAGTTAAGTAAGCTGTCGAATTATAATTTTACTTACAAAAAAAACACTATACCGATAATTACAAATTAAGATAAATGCTAATTTATTAATATTACTTACTAGTAAATTGTTTACGCAAACAAACATCACTCTAAGCTCGAATTAAGTTTACATAAATAGATGTATCTGTGCCAGTGCCAGATCAATGTGAAGGAAATCGTTAGCACTAATCTATTTACATGTGGTTTAATTTCGAGGATTTTGGAATGTTAAAATAATAGTGTTTAAAAAACCGGAAACACTTATAAGAAACCAACGATCTAAAGCACTATTACTAGCTGAAAGCTTTTTGCACTGTGTGAGCTGACTGGACCTTTACAGAAAGAGGAGGCAGAAATTCCAGTGCACACTTGCTCACCCCTACATTTATGAGCGTTTCAATTAAACATACTTGACACATTTTTACAACCCGTTGCAAAAAGCGAGCTCGGGAGATATGTGTACCTTGGCTCGCTTTACAGGCTTTATCGGCCTGCCTGTGCCCGCCATGTACTACTTACTTGTGCACAAAAACATATTCAACGCTATCGAAATAAAATCAAAATGTTGTTGCATTTTAAATTAAAGTTTATTCTTCAGCTTTATACTAATATAAAGTACAATAGATGTAGTAGATGGGGAGGTTAATACGCTTAGGTACATAAAGGTTGTGAAAAGACACTTAACGAAGCCGAAAGGCACTCGTTCTCCCCGTCATTGCGATCATTTTTTTATTCTAGACTATCCTAATTCGTGAAGAAAAAACCCAGTTACACTTTTCCCGATTCAGCAATCAATTTCAAGACCTCACTCGACCAACGCTTAATAATACCTACTAATACAAAAATATTAGTTTTCAATAATAACTGACTAAAATAGTACAATTTTAAGCAACGAGGTTCCCATAATCTCAATTCGAAACAGACACGCGACGCTAGCGTTTCGAAAAGGGGACCATTTAGTGAGACCCTCGCTCGCGGCACTGCGGTATTATAAACGTAAAAACGATTTCCGTTGCACTAATTTGATAACCACTAATTGCACCACAAGCAGTAAAATCCATAAATACTAATCTTCGCGCCCGTACCGTAAATTAAAGCGGGGAGAACGTTTATTCCGCTGAAATATTACTCGACCACTCGGAATTAAAATGAAAATGCGATGTACCACATATTTTGCATTCCCACGCCCCCTGAACCCTGTGTAATATGTATAGCCACGCGTCGTGAACATGGCTTCGATGAAATGCTCACACGTGATTTAGGGTGTAAATGTCACCCGGCCACAGATTGTACCCACAAGCGAAATACAATACACTGTCTGTGTGTACAACACGTTAGCTCCGCGAAGCACATGAGGTTTTTAATAAAACAGCCAACGCGTAAACCTTTCAATATTTCTCTGTTGTAAGTACATACTTAGGTTACCTATGTATAGATGTTGATTCGGTATACAGTTACAAACGGCTTTATTTAACATTTCATTAAAAATTATTTACGGCTTATAAATCTTCCAGCAATTTAAGGGTTGAATCGGTTTTATTATCTGTGTACGTACGAAGGTAAGTATAGTAAGTTACCCGTCGGCCTTTGGGATTGATAATAAGGTCGCAGGAGGCTGCTTGGTCGTTTTAATACCTTAACGAGGCCGGCGTGGCGGCCTGACGGGTATTCGGAGGTACGCTGAGGCCGCTGACGAGACCTAATTGCTTAATTAACACCGCAATCCGACGACGCCGAGCGTAATCTACCCTCACTTTGATACATCGACTGTGTGATAACTGAGTACCTAATAGTTCCATTTAATTGAAAGTTCTGTGATTAGATTACTGATAGTTAAACATAACGTATTTGGCAAGCGTCTTCAAAGGATATCTTCCTGTGCTTTCCTCAAAGCTTTCGAGTTAAAGTTATCCATACAAAAACTTCTAATAACTAAAATAAATATCAAAAACTGTGTAACGCGGATCCGCGTACTGCACAGCCATGTAAGTGGTTCAGTGAGTAAGCACAGTATTTTAGTGCGGGGCGCATCGCTCCTATGAGTTGAAAAGTTCAATATTGACTCACAAAATTGCTTTAAGTCGCTGCAGACGATAATAGTGAAAGCTTATTTGAAATGTCAACCTTATTGCATGCGCGCACGATTGGAGTTGCTTCCGGGCCTTGTTTGTGCGAGGTGTTGTTACCGCTCCAGCGGTTATTGGCATGTCCTCAAAGCTTGCTTCCGACACAACCAAGATGGTGAGGATTTTCCGCTAGAAGTCAACCCTCCAATAATGTTTAGACTCATTTATGTTGTAAAGCTGAGCCAACGCATCGAAGGCTTTTTATGGCAGGTTTTGCTTTAATTTGTATTAAAATAAAATAAATAAATAATAAAATAAGATTTTATTCAAAAATATATGAGGTAAACGTTTACAGTTTTTCTTAAATCTATGTCAAGTTCACCCATGCTTTGAGCCTGAACTAGGTAATCCTGTGTTTCAGGCGCTTTGAGGTAACATTAATGTATTAAATAATCATAAATCATATTAATATTATTGGTACCAATGTAAAAAGGTTTATAAAATTATACTATTTTAACTAAGCTAATTTAAAAAATAACAATAATATGGACAAATTGTAGATACATAGTTAAAAAGTTTGTATGTACTGTTGCACTTTTTGAAAAACATATAGCACGGACTTCCATAAATGACATAGGGCATCTACATCAGCTGTACTTGATTGATTGATAGAAAGAAAATGTATAGAATTAATTCTACTCAAAAACAATGTAAAGAAAAAAAGAAGAGTTTTTCAAGATTGAAGAAAACTTCAAACTTGAAAATATCAAAAAATACCCTTTACATATATGATATTCTTTGTTGACTACTGCAAAGAACTCGGGGAAAAATACTACAAAATAAAATACACATTCAAACGAGTACATTACCTATCTCATTTTTATTTATAGAGAACAAAAATACATGTGACTCAATTATGTGTGATAAGCATTTCGGTACGAGGTACTTCGGGATCGGTCTGAAATTCTGAATAAGTTAGACCTAGCTAGACCGTCGTCGCGGCCAAAGTGTATCGTATCATTGTAACGAAGTTATTTTGTTTTCGAGTGTACTAGAGCGCACAAAATTAATGACAGTGCGTTTGATGAAACGACTGATACGGGTTTACCAACTTTGCCTATTTACATCGTTAGTATTGTCTGTATATCCTTTATTGTATCCCAATTTCCTGTTTCACAAAGTTCGATTAAAACTGTTCGCTCGCTGTGTCGGAGTGCCAAATATCATAGATTATGGGCAGGTAGGTACGTATCTACCGTTCTTATAAGTAGGTAACGGTATCTGTGGTCCTTTTTTTTTTCGGATGGGAAATCATCAAATGACTTCTCCCGCGTGTGTCGGGTGTCAGACTTTTACTGACTAAAACCCATCCATGTTCCTTCATCGCCCTTTGTGTTCCGGGGCCACGGTATCTCTTTCGAACAGTCCCGCAACCCCGGGTATCTGTGGTCCTACGGTGATAGACTTGGGTAACTATAATTAGCGGGAACCTATTTGGTTAGATTTACAATTACATTTCCTTGCGGTACATCGAAGGCCCGGTATCATGAAGGTCCATCGCTAGTTATTATGAACAAACATTTTCTTACACTTCTAATAAATTTGAACATCTGAAAAGGCCACCTAGTTTTAAGCATAGTGGAGTTACTATACAGACATTATTTTTATCAGAACCTTCAACCTTCATGTTTAGTTTCTTAGTACTCGATCATTGTGTTTTTTGTAGCTTCGTAATCTTTTCTTTCCTAAGAAACCAAACGTTCGTTTCTTTACAAAACCCGATACTCATTCATCTAAGGTAGTCGAAAAAAAATTACAAAAACGTCTTAGCACTCACACTTATTCACAATCGACAACAAGTTTTCATTTTAGTGAAAGCACTTTCGGGAAAATTGTCAAACGAGCCGATCACTTGTATTTCGGTCACGTATCACACCATTTTATGATATGCCACGGATTTGTTTTACACTGCAAACTAAATGGAAATGGGACATGTTTTAATTTAATGAATAAAAGGCTTAACATTAACGAGATATTGTTGCAAGATAGGTATATAGGTATATATAATATATATCTGGTTATGCTCATAGCCCGAAGGCCACACTGACCTACTTTGGCAAAAGGATGGTAAAGGTTATTTTACAATCTGGGTAAAGTAGTAAAGTAAAGAAATATAAACCTGTCCGTAAGGATTAATGACAGGTTTATATAAAAACCATGTGTTCACCCGATGTCCACAATCAGACAATATTGCAGCCAGATCGGTAAAATTCATATCATTCAGAATAGTCAAACAGCTAAAGTTCCAAGTGCTGCCAAAGATACGTGCTTAGCGTTAGCTGGCCGATTACGTGTTCTTGGAAAACCCGGGTCATGTCTCTTTGGCTGGTTCTCCGAGATGAAAAGCACTGATACATTGTTTCCTGTAATTCTCAGATCAGCGTGGGAAACACAAAGATTTCGATCACAATGTAATGTTTAAATTGTAGATATGTTATCTGCAGTAAATAGCAGCATTGTTTACAATGAGCTCCTTTCAATCGGAAGATTGTTAAGCCAACCTGGGTATGGCTTTAACTTGGTTTAACGATGGCAGCGTTACCTTAAACGTAAACCATAAACTATTAGCTTTCGTCCTTCTTATCGACGGAATTATGACAAACGATTGAGGAACCAAAATGATGACCGTAAATTATTATTTTCAATACCTATTTTCAGACCCCTGTTTTCAGGCGTCAGGTAACAGTTAACACCTAGCAATGATCAGAAATTATGATGGAAACATTACTGACAAACAACGCATATTAACCAACATTGTGCATTGCCTTGACTTAAATTATTTTAATAGGTAGTACCTCTACGTGTTTAACCCCTAAGAAACAATTCTAGCGAACTTCCTACCAACTAATTGGCCAACTTCTGTACACTTTAACAACTACATAGTTGTATTCCGTCCGGACTGAAAAAGTTTCAACTTTCAACCAACTATTCGGATTTTCCCGTCTTAGGGTGACTTTACCCGGTTGAATTTACTGCCAAGTTGCAGTTAATGTAATCTTAATATATGTTTTCTGATGGTTAGGTACTTAAAGTTAAACAACATGCTTATTTAAAGAACTCTAGAAGCGTGTAGTTTTAGTATAGTTTTGTTTGATGCGAATTACTTTACAATAACATGAACCCTGCATTTTTACCCGACTGCGCCAGAAGGAGGGTTATTATCTGTCCACTAACGTGAAAAAAGAAACCTTTCCGTATTACTATGCAGATTATATTATGTTATTTGTATCCAGTCCCTGATTAGAGCAGCGACAATTCCTTTGTTATTGAAATAGAAACGTACACAATAGAACTGTACCTACTCGAGTGTTATGAAAGTAGTTTCGACGTAGGATCGCTATACGCCATCTGTTGACAACGTAGCCATGAGTTCAGGTTCGATTGATCTTCGATAGATTTTCCATAGCAGGCTGTTGAGCTTGAGAGGCCGACAGCATTGAGTTGTTATTGTGTGTGGCGAGGTCGTGAGGTAGCGAGGCAGCGCGTCGTACGTACGCGAGGTCGACGGCCGAGGGCGCCGCTCGGGGGTGCCACACGGGGTTGCTTTTCACTTCCGCCTCGCTGCACTCATTTCCGCATAAATAATACCTGCCTCGCCGTATCAAAATTTAGGCCTGCCGCTGAGGCGTTGACACGTCTATGATACGCATAGGATCAAGATCTTTATTAAGACCTTCTGATCACTGTAATGAACCGCAGTGCGCAGCTCTACAAGTATGAATACAGAATACAGAAGGAGAATAAAATGCCGTGACCGCTAATAAAACTAAATTACCAACTAAACCGACTCCGTCCAACTAATCAGCGCAAACCAGATCCAGTTAAAAGGAGAAACGCAATTTGAAGTTCTCCTTAAAAGTTTCGAAAGCGCAGGAGTGTGGGTGAAATAAAACAAAGGCAGGCACGCGCCCGCCGCCGCCGCGGCACTCATGCTAAGTGCTCTGCTTTGTGGCAGGCTGGGCGATACAATGCAATACGCGATGCACACACAAGCACGACTCTACTGAGCATATCCAAGTAGGCTTCCGCGGGCGTACGTCCGATGCGGAGCCGATATTGTGTTACCTGCTAAGTGCAGGGCCTCACAATACGTCGTAATATTTCGTTAGCTAACGAACATGAACAGCGTATGGCCCACTATCCTTTTCAAAGAATTGCAAGTTTTGGTAGTATCTTTTCAATTCATTTTGCTTTTTATTTTCCGTGTCGTTTTCGGTAATATTATTATTTATTAATTAGCGTTAGCGTTGTCTCAGTTCAGTTTAGTGTAGGTATGGAAAATCACAAAATTTTCTTTCAAGAAAAACAAATTCATCAGTTCATCACATTTCTTTAAAGCAAAACAAACAAAATCATCTATGTAAACCTATTATTGTATACAAGGATATATCCGGGTATAAGTAAAGATTCTAAATAAATTGAACCAATAGATTGTCTCCAAAAAAGTATTTTCCACTTGATTGTCGGTGTCCTTCTGCTCGACCGTGCAGCGAGGATCATTAGTGAGGTGAACACTAATGACCCCCTCGATCGCGATCGCCGGAGGAGACAAGCGCTCCGTCTCTGCGAGATAGCGCGATACCATCGACTTCACCAAATATCCGATATTCCGTGTCAAGAATTCATAACAAGAGTTTTACAAAAACTCGTCACAGGCCTTCCAGTCACTACCTCAAGAGCTCCCTGAGATCTTTTAAATCCTGAACGCTTTAATTATGAAATAAATCATAACCCGAATTGAAACTGCATATCTGATGTTTCTTATATCGTGTGAAATCTTGTCAACAAAATAGTAAATAATGAGCACTCATTATTTACTATTTTGTTGACAAGATTTTCTCATTAAATTTCTCGTGGCCCTCAGGCCTGAAATTGATAAAGATTATCTTCGCATTTTAAGCAGTGAATTTGTATTGCAGTTTATTGAGCAAATATAAAATCATGTCGACCAGCGCGGCCCGCCACTCGGTGAAGGCTTATCGAGAGATGGCGAAAGAGCACTCATCTGTCTAAAGGGTTACTTTGTGCCTTCCTCTAGAACCACTTTTCAGCACTGAAGTCATGCTTCCTTTAAGATATACCTGCTTTGCTGAATAAGCTCACAGACATGATAGTCTGTGAGTCGACTGACCATTCGCCGTGTGTGAAGTAATTCAAACTTACGTGTTTGCAATGTAACGTGTTTAACGTTGTAGCTTGTGTTACCTTCCCCCGATAAGCGATCTTCGCAACTTTCCTTGACCTTTAGAACAATACACAGCTGTAGCTATACACCGATAGGTTAGGGATAAAACGACAGCGCCCACCTTAAGTAAATGCCAAGATGAATTTATTAAACTTACCTCTTGGAACAAAAAACATTTTTATTTCAGAAGGTACAATAATAATATTTCATAGTAAAGTAGATGTTTGTATTTTAGATAATAGATAAACAAAAAATATTCGACGATATATCCCGATGGGGTCTGATAAGCAACTTGTTCAACGTTCCGTCTGGTCCAGATAGAAACACCGTAATGGAAGTACGTCACGGTTGATTGATATAAGGATGTAACTATATCGTTATCCTCTAATTCGGTTCTAATGGAACAGTTAAGGAACCGTTCTCGAGGCAGGGCCAGTCGTCGTGAAGGAAATGAGTTCAATTTACCATTATCTCGGGGAATTGAGTGGTGCGACCTCGCTCGCCACTTGTAATACTGACTTATTTAGTATGACAATCCAACTAGAAAACCATCACGGAAATTGCACGGTTGCAAATTGGGTTCGCTCTAGTGCTGCGGTGACTCGGAGTTATTGAATTCGATATTATTCAATACCGAGCTATACGAAGAGGCCCTTATTTCTTTATAAAAAATAGTTCAGCTCTAGAAATAGGAGCTGAACGGGGCGCGGTGTTATTATGGATTTTATACGGACTTGCTTCTATCTAACATTTCCCGCATATTTAAAAGAAAAAAGATAATATCCATATTTCAGTCAATGTTTCTTGTATTCATTAGAGAAAATTCGTGTTTGTTTACCGCCAGATATTCCAAAGTTTTGTTTGGCAGAGAAGGAAACTAACCAGTGATAATACAGCTTTGTCTTTTTATCATCTTATTAATCGTAGTAAGTCAAGCGATCAATAACAAGAGTCATTAAATAAGTTTTGTTTTTCTATTTCTTGAGAAATTATACATGGAAGTTCCATGAAAGAGGAGGCCAGCCTTACCATTAATCAGGCACAAATCCAGACCAAAAAGTTCTTGCTCCGAACCCAAGATCTCTTGCTCAGTATTAGCATCGACTACTACTACGAAACAGTGTGGCTCAGTTGCAAAAAACAAAGTAACTATACTTATTGATACTTTGTTTGTTTCCAGCGGGGTCGACGACGTGCAGCGTTCGCTGGAGCTACTGGACCAGGTGCTGAGCGAGTACGACGAGGGCGAGCCTCGCTCGCTGGAGGCGCGTGCGCCGCCCACCCCCGCCACCCCCGCCACACCCGCCACGCCCGCCACCGACGACGACTCACCGCTCGCCGGACACACCTCGGAGGACGATGGATACATGAGCATGAACGGCAGGAGGTGAGCATCTCATTTAAATACAGAATCTTCTGCAGAAAGTCAGTTCTAAGAAACGTGTCGCTGTCATCCTTTTTTTAATGAATGCAAGCAGGATCGTGTCAAGATCATGATCATGATCATAAGACTAGTCATCTTTGGCACGATGATAAAATCTGCTCTGACGCAATGCGTGTTTGTAAGCTTATAGGAACCGATAAAGTCACGATAAAATGGCTAACTAACAGCACCTTTAACTTAGCTGGAAACGACTAAGAAAAATGGATGAATTTTGATCAGCACATGATAGAAGTAATTAATTTGTCATAAGCTGTGATAGCCCATGACAAATTAATTACTCTGACACGAAGTCGCGGTCATGAGTTTGTTGAGTTTATTTTTTAAGCAAACTCAGTACCGTACATCGAATTAATCTCTTTATTCCTCGATAAAAAACTTAACTTTCTTTGCCGTCACGCAGTCATGGAAAAATATCAAATCACATTCTTGCCTATTGATTCTAAACTGGCAAATATAGACTCGAGCTAATAATAATGCGTCCACTTTAGGCCACTACTGTACAATAGACAATGATCGGCTAGTAACAGATAATGGTTGATTATGTAGGTGTACACATAGTACGTACGTACTCTACCCAACCGAAGCCGTTCGGCTATTGTTGCCTAGACAGGTCCATATCCAGCTCGTCCTTTGTGATACAATAATATTCAACGCGCCTATTAGTAGTGGTACGTATTATATTATGATTGGTTATAGCGTACCCTGTGACGATATGGTTTTAAGAATATTTCAGTTTCTTTTAAGATAACGTACTAGAGTCCTTTATGGTGACAGGCTGGATGCCTAAAGCGACCATACGAGTGTTGTACTCGTAGTGTAACTTCAGAAAAGAGAGGTCTTTGCGCAACAGTGACTATGATAGGCTGCGTTGATTGATCATTACAGATAAGACAGTAAAACCAGTGAGTGGTTAGTACATTACAATTTGCTGAAATCACCGGATTGATTGACTTAAATCGACAGACTCAGGTCTTTTGATTTAAGTCAAACATATCGGTGAATCATGTTGATAGTTTTCTTATTGATGTATCCATTTGTGGTATGTTTCAGAGCGAAGTTCGCACTGGGTTTCCGTCCGACGGAGGAGCGCGAGGAGCCTTCGCCCCCAGACCCGCCGTCGCCGCGCTCGCCGCCGCCACCCGAGGAGGCCGAGCGCATCATCTCCACGTTGCTGCCCAAGTGAGTATTGAGGAAGCTTCACAAAGCCTCTGGAGCCCCAGAAGCTTTTATGTGTCTGCCTGAAGCTGTGCTGGCTTTGTTGGCCTGGATGCACCACGCACATGAGTCTGTAAACGCGCACAATGAAGTCCTGCACTTACATACATGGTACTGAGAAAGGAAATACATAGGTACCTACATGCAAAACAATTTTGTACATGCATCATAGCCTGCAATGACTATGGCATTAGGAATTTCCTTATAAACCAGATCGAAGTGCTAGTTTCCACCTCCTTATAAACTAAAGGAACCAAAAAGGCAAGAATAACAAAACCGAAAGTCGTCTCTTGAAAAATATAATAAAATTGTAAATAAAAATCTGGTACATAAATTATTTAAAGGGCTTATTTATTGATAGCACTATAGTTAGCAAAAAGCGGACCCAAATCTCAGTTTTGTACCACATCATAATTTTCATTACCGAGTTGATAACAGGAACTCAAAAATGTTACAGAGTGTCACCAGCGAACTCAGCCAAGCGAACGATATCAGCAGAACAGCGCGAGGCAGAGGAGAGACTGGACTCTATCATCAGCGTCAATGGTATCACCACGGCCACGCAGACCACTTTTGTAAGTGGATGTCTTATTGTCCCATATGGTTAATAAATAAATAAATATCTTTATTTCCAGCTTACAATTCCCAAGTCACTACATGTTTCAGCAATATAATTATTTAACTTTGAGTTGAGAATTGTACTTAACATTCCTAAGTATTACCGAAGTTGTAGTCATGTCTCAGTTGTAGCTAGGTGATAGATAATACATAATTTTAAGACAGTGCGTTTTGGACGATGTCAGATACCACTTCCAAGATAAATAAAGATCTGATTCTGAACCCACATTGTGCTCACACATTTTTGAGTATTTGTGAATTGTTTGACTTAAGAATATCTTTTTTCACCTGGTTTGTTTTCATTTCAGCCGAAAACCAGACATCAACGTCCGTATGGATGGGAAAAAGACACGGAAGCTAACGGTTTCCAGCTGCAGCAGGCACCCGCGCCGCCGCACCGGTTCGCGTCGCTGCAGCACGGCGCGCGCCCGCCGCCCGGCGCCGCGCCGGCCGCCTGGCTGCCGCCGCGACACAACGCGCCGCCACACAACCTCATCAAATCACCCAGCGTCGAGAACCCACCGGTCTTCCCCTTCATGGGTTTTTCCAGTGAATTCAACGACAAACCATACAATGAACACCCGGTCACCATATATCCAGGCCCAAATATACAATTCAAAAAAGAACCAGCACATTCACCGACATACAACGTACCAAAAATTTCACCTTCCAACACGAAAAGCTCGGAAAGAAAGAGCAGTATGAAACGCGACAGTAGGTCGGACGGTGAAACGTTATCACCCAAAGGGAAATTACCTCCGCGTACTCTCGCCGGTTCTATGGAGAGACATAGAGAAGTGTGTAGAGGATCTACGGAGGACGTGGTTGTGAGCTGCAGGAGAAGTTCAAGTAAGAGCAACGACGAAGAGCACTTTTCGGACGATTCGCTAGAAGAGTCGTTCCCGCCGCCGCCGCCTGCTGTTACTACGCCTTCGAAACGCAATTCCATAGCTTGGGAAGTGTCACTCGATGGTGATGACCCTCTACTTACACCAGGAAGCACAAAGGTAATTGTTGTTCAATTTAATGTGCTCATTGAGTCGACAGAAAACGATTTATTGACGGTCAAAAAGCTACAGGTACTTTAGTACTTTGAGTTTCCTCTGTCCGAGGGATGCAACTTGCAAGCAAAAAAATGTAATTTAATGACTTTATAAAGACACCATCATTATTGGATAAATTTAGATACTACCTTATATCAACCTTGTATCTACTCGACCATACTTACCAATATAATCACGTTTATTCTTTGTACTACTATAACTTGGTTACTTATTCACAGGTTATAGGCCGACGAAGAAGAAAGTCAGGTGATCAGTCACATTCTAGCACAAGCTCGATACCACAAAGAGTAGACGATGATTGGGCAGAGGAGTACTGGCCGCCACCGCCTCCACTGACGCAGTGCGAGTCCCTCGTGTCGCCAACTTCAGATGCCGAACAAGAAAGCCGACGAGCACAAGATCTAGCTTGTGGTACATACGTCATTAGAAAAGGCAAAAACCGAAAGCAGTTACCAAGTTTCAACAAGAACACGACCAATAAGTCTCCCACCAACCTACTCATTAGTCACAGTTTGAATAGAAGCTTAGATACTGATAAGTCAATGGACGGGTCGAGCATATCAATCAGCGGCTCCGGATCAGTCGGCTCGTACAACTCCCGGCCGAGCTCAGATTTAAGTTTGCCGCAATCTCGTTACAGTGTTGACTTGAACTCGAGACTGAGCCGTGAGCTTAACACTCCAAACTCTAGATATAGTATAGATCTTTGCACACCGAATTTTAGATTGAGTAAGGAGATAACTTCGCCAAAATCTCGTCTTAGTTTAGATCTTAATAATGGTCCAGACAGATTTATCGCCCAGGAGTACTTCGGCCACAGTCCCAAAAGTCGAAAAACACACAGTGAAAAAGGCGCCCATACGTCTAAAGTTCAGAACAAACTGTCTCCACAAAATAGGTTTTCCGATTTTAAAAAGTATTCATCGACTTTCGATAACATTCAGTCACTCATAAGAGAAGGAAAGGTAGAGGAGAGTCCGCCGACGGAGTGCAACGAGACCGTGAGCGAGCTGAGCACGGTCCCGCCCAACATGGTGCGCGTGGTGTCGCTGCCGAGCTTGGGGGACGACGCGGCCGGCCCGCGCCCCGCGCTCATCACCACCGTGCACGAGGAGGACGACGCCGAGCCCGCCAGCAGCGGGGACTCCTCGCCGCTGCGCAAGATCGAGAACAACATTAGCGCTATACTGAGTCAAGGTCGGGACCAAAAACATTTTACCCCTTATATACCTAAAGACTGGAATATTCATAAGGATGAATACTGTGATGACGTATCTAAAGATATATTAGAAAACAATTTCCGTTATAGTTCTAGAGAGAGGCAAAAGAGACATGATATACAAAAATCTTCGAGTCACAATGAAATACAGAATCAGCGGTCGATAGATCGCCGAGACCGTTCGAAGAGGTCGAACAGTATGCATAAGTCCACGAGCGCCAAAGATGTTCCAGTTAGTTTGATGCGGCAGCCGTCTTCGTCAGACTCTGCTGTGTCGAGTGGCGGGGACTTCCCCCTCAATGTTCAAATAGTTGAGCACTCGTACAGGCACCCACCGCTACCGTTGCCGCCTTCACCGATATTAGGGCACGAGATGGGGCCTCAGCCGCAAACCCCAGAATCCCCAAAGTTTCCTCCGCTACCTCCCTCGCCTGTGCAGGAGGTTGAAGATGAATATACAGAAATTATGCAGCCATCAGAGAAACGTCATGTGAAGAAAGCCGACACGCTACCAACCCCAACCATGGAGTCTAGGAGAAGGTATGCTAAATCAAGTTTAAAATAGCTGATAAATCTAATATGCTATAATTTATTTTTCAAAAAATAATAAAAGGTTACTAATCTAAATATTTTGTTGTTCAGGCCTTCGGAACCCCCCGCGGTGCCACCACATCGTGACACCATGAACAGCCTTAAGACGCGCTCCATGGAAACCAGTTACAACAAAAACAGGAGAAGCAGTAATTTCAAGAGTGGATCAACAGATAGAAGAACGTTACCTACAGGTATGGGCTCTACTTCACTATGTCTGTAACTTTGACTTGTCAGAACACCTGAACGTTTTAGTGATCCTGATCAGATCAGATTTTATATGCTCTAAATGCCCTAATAAAAGTATTGGTCAATCAGCAAGATGAAGAATGAGAAGTTCTGACTGCCCAATAGGTATGAATCAGACGTAGGTAGGTAATAAGTTGTGGTTTCAATACAATCTGTTGTTAATCCCGCTTCCATGAAATATAAATCTCAGATCTATTCTAAAGGGGAATCTACATTGTGTAAAGTATTATGTTATGTCCTATCCTGCTACCTGCTATAAAACTTGAGCCAACTAACCATTGTAACATGCAGTGAGTGCATGTTAGTAACATATTAAGTTCAAACAGATACCGACAGATGGCACAGTCTTCGTCAAGAGATGAAAACTAAAAAAAGAGGTTTTTTTTTAATTTTACTGCCAGTAGCATTACAAATAGGTTATAAATAGGTCAGTGCCAATTTACCAAAAATGAAACTCGTATTTTAATCCTGTATCCGACAAAAATAACAAAGCAAACACGGACCCCAGGGCCGGCAGTCTCGACATAGATAACGACAAAATCGCAAACTTTCAATCGTTAATTACTCACGAAAAAATTCGGTTGCAATAACGATGCTGTCGTGAATCGCATCTTGGATGTAGCGACTTGCATTTCCCGCCCAGAATAAACGAAGTTGTATTACACTAATAACCTACTAATAATAATATTAATCAGTAATAGTCGTATCAGCCCATGGCTTAATTGCCAAAAACCTCGATCAATACCTGAGGAGGCTCTCGTTAGGCCGCTTGATTCAGTGGTACTCCTGGACACGGCTCGTATTGTTAGGAGGTTCTTCTCTCTGGAGCCCTGACCATCGGTAGCTGGGACCCTGTTACCGGTATCGGGCTACAATTTTTTAATATTTTTAAATGTATTTTTTTTTTAATTAATATTTAAAAATGTAAATGAATTTGTATAGAATTGAATAAAGAAAATAATAATATTAATCAGTAAAAATCCCACGTACGTAGATGTACAGATAGAGTACTCTTTATTATGTACAGTCACGAGCAATAAAGTGTAAACACTTCAAAATTCTAAAGCGATTTTCTCGTGAAATAACGGTTTCTACTTTATGATAAAAGACCCATTTCGTAAAAGTATGGGTTCTAAAATAAATACTGTGTTAGTTAAAATGTTAATCAATATAGTAGAAAAAATCGCTGTTGAATTTTGCTAAGTGTTACATCCATTTCATTGCTCGTGACTGTACATCATATTAGGTCTGAATTCCTGTCACGCTGACGGTCGGTCGCACACGGTCGGTCGCGTAGGTACGTCAGCGAGTAAAGAAAATACGCGCCGTTGACGTCAGCGTCACAGTATGGTGCTATATAGAACACAACGTATACTCGTACGACCGACGACAGCGCGACAAGAATACAAGCCTAATAACAAATATAACTGTAGGAATTTCACATTGAGTACGTACTTTTCATTCCCATGCAACTTTTAAAGAAACCCTCTGTACTTCCAGACATCGGAGTGAGCGGCGCCAGACGTAGGACCCTGCAGCGCCAGAGCCGCGAGGCTGCGGCATCAGGCCGTGGGCCGCTGCAGACGTCTGCCAGTCTGCCCGAGACGCCGGTGTTCGCGCGGGGCTGCGACGTGCCCCGCACCCCACCGAGAAACTCTACTGGACCCCCCAGGAACAACACAATGAATTCAATACAATCGATAGGTTAGCTTGGCCGTTATAATTCAACTTTTCCATACCGAACCTTAAGAAGGATTGAAGTACTTTATTACGTATCTTTCTGATCTCCAGTGACTATCAAGCTTCGGTTGTACACCGAACTTTGAAGACAACCGTGAATGTCATAATATTGGTATTACGTATTACGCAGAGTGAATATCACTTTACGGTGACTAACAGCCCGGGTACGGTGTAACGTCTTTCACGAAAGCCACTTCAAACTCGGTTGTCATCAATTTGAAGTCCACTATGCTTACATAATCGCAATATTAAAAGAATCGATACGAAAGCGTCTGTCAAAATGAGTTACGGTGACTATCAGCCGCGATGGGCACCGATGACGTCATAATTGATCGCGATTGACCGACGATATAATACGAAACTAACCGTTTGACAGTTATTTGATGGACACTGAGCCCAGTTACTATCATTTCGAGCTGTCAACAGAGATACGTAATAGGCCTGCTGGTCTAATAAATTAATTATGCTTTTTGACCCTACCTTCACTTAGCACGATTCAAATACTATAGAATACTGGGACCCGAGTCACCACCCTAGGGATTTCGTTGGCGTAGTAAAACAAATTATTTCGCAAATTGCTTTGGCACAACAAGAAAGCTACTTCTTTCTGACGGCTGATCAGACTGCCAAATGCAAGCACCTGTTAAAATAACTATGACGAATCCCTTCGGCCTCGAATGGATTATTTCTCGAACGATGGATCATAAACAAATACACCACAACGTACATCTGAAGCTACTTTAAAAAAATAAACCAAAAAAAAAAACATTACAAACCAAATATTGGAAAGTTTTTGCACGATCTGTTGCTACGAAATTGCTACGAGAGTGCTACGACGTCGTAGAGGACATTATTATATTGACCTTTGTCAAAACTCTCCTTCTCTCAAGTGATGGTCGGACTCCCACACTACGTTCCATACGAGGATTACTATTTATAAAAAAAAAACAGTTTATTGTTATGTTTATTATTTGCCATGATATACGGGCGGCGACTGGCTACGGGTTGTATAAAAAGTTACAGCTTTGTAACAGATAGGCGTACGAATGTTCTTATTTTATTCTTAGAATTATTTTTTGATTCCGAATTGCACTCTTTGGGTACAAAACCCTAAAAGAATAAATTGTAAACCAAATCTTCTAATCATCTAGTCTGTTGCTATAAAAGTACTACAAGAGTGCTACGCCGTAGAGGAGCTTTTCTGCTGACCTATGTCTAAACTTTCCTGGATAAACGAAAAATTGTTTAAGAGTATTTTTATTTTTGGACTTATGAGACATCATAATGTATCTGTTGTTACGTTACTCCCTGGAGTAACACGTGCAAATGAAGATTCATCTATTCGTTCAATTAAATTCCATGTGGTAGACCTTTGCCATCAGTACAACTTTGATAGCTAATATTTCGGAAATGTGATGCTTTAGAAGATTTTGTATCATGCAATACTTATACTGATACCAGCTTAATTTAGCCGTGTGGTATCCGGCAGAGTAGAATAGAACCAACCCATTGCACTCACGGGTGTCGTATAAGGCGACTAATGTCTGAGGCAGAACACCTTTCGCCTCCGTAGATCAGAGAATGGGCAGCAGCGTTTTCTGTTAGTCTTTCATCACTGCGATCTCCAATCCGCCTGCCAAGCGTGGAGATTACGGAAAATTCCTCCCATCATGGGAGAGGCTTATGTCCAGCAGTGGACGTTATAGGCTGTTGTAGTGTAGTGTAGTAGCTTAATATGATTAATACAAGTTTCATGCGTGGCTGCTATTTTGAAAATCAAATAAAATGGCGGAAGTTAGGCAGGCCAAATCATTCAAAGCCCTTTTTCACGATCCTTAGCATTCAGAGTTATCGGTAATTTCATTGTACAAAATGGATGCTTTGAATCACATTTATTATTACAACCCAAGGAAAGCCAAGTCACTCAAAGGGCAATGGAGAGGGCTATGCTCGGAGTTTCCTTGCACGATCGAATCAGAAATGAAGACATCCGTAAGAGAACCAAGGTTACCGACGTAGCCCGAAGAATTGCCGAACTTAAGTGGCCACGGGCAGGACACATTGCTCGCAGAACGGATGGCCGATAGGGCCGAAAAGTTCTGGAGTGGCGACCGCGAACCGGAAGACGTTGTGTTGGAAGGCCTCCCAATAGGTGGACCGATGACCTGATGAAGGTTGCGGGAATCCGCTGCATGCGAGTCGCACGGGACCGGTCAATGTGGCGACACTTGGGGGAGGCCTATGTCCCAAATGATGATGATGAAAGCCAAGTTAATCAATGTGTTCTGGCGTATTCTTCAAAGCTCCTGACCTTGTCATACTACTACAACTACAACAGCCCATAACGTCCACTGCTGGACATAAGCCTCTCCCACAATGGGAGGAATTTGCCGTAATCTCCACGCTTGGCAGGCGGATTGGAGATCGCAGTGATGAAAGACTAACAGAAAATGCTGCTGCCCATTCTCTGGTCTACGGAGGCGCAAGGTGTTCTGCCTCAGACATTAGTCGCCTTATACGACACCCGTGAGTGTAATGGGTTGGTTCTATTCTACTCTGCCGGATACCACACGGCTAACATTGTCATACATTGTCCTCACATTGAGAAAGTCCAGTCTTTAAAAGAAACCAGTCTTGAGATTGTTTTTACATTTTTTTGACACAATTTATTCGTTTCCTGTCCTGTCGCGAATAAATTTATAAAAATATGTCACTATTTCTGAGCCTATTCTGAGCATACAGTTGACAAATACAACTTGGACAATGACAAACTTTAGTTTATTGATTCACATATTGTGTTAAAAAAAATATCTATGTTCAATAGATATATATGTTCAATAGATAATTTTTTACATTACTTAGGAACGGGTTTCTTTATACCTAAATAAAACCGGCCAAATGCGAGCTGGCTTCGCACACACCATATTTAAAGTTTTCAGATTTTCTCCTTTACATGTGCTCTAAGACATGGCTTTTTGCCAAATTTCATTGTTCAAGGTCAACGGGAAGTACCTATAGGTTTTGATTCCCTTGTGAAATCGCAAAATATGCGACATAAACGGTCACATCTTTTGATCGCGTTGATTTACAAAATTGATTTTTTCACTGCTCCAAGGGGTAGCAGACTTGAGTAATTGATATTAATTTCAGCGTGATATCTCCACGCGTTTCTGAGAAAAAGGCTCTTGACAGACGGACAACAAAGTGATCCTATAAGGGTTCCGTTTTTGCCGAGTGAGGTACGGAACCCTAAAAACGATGCTAACGATTAATGTAGCACAATAACACTTGCATAATTAAAAACGTCCTTTACCGTAACCACTAAACAAAGAGGTAATTTACATGTAGATAGCTCAAGTCCCACAAATTGCCTATTAGCGTGGCAATCACTAATAATACTTAAAATACATAATTATAAACGTGCCTATGATGTCATGCGTTTTGTGGTGCAGCTCGATTATACAAATATAATCATAATAAATAAATGTTATGTTCCCAGTACTCATAAAGTCAACATGTGCTAACATCCTTTTCCTTCATAAAACTTCATTGCATGCTTTATCAAAAATGACGTCATGTAATAACGAAACAATAGTAATTATATTTCTGGTCATGAAATAACGAAACAATAATATTACGTTAAAACGATTGTTGATAGAACGGTCCCGCATGACGAAAACCTCGTGAAAGCAGAGAAAGATAAACAATTCAAATATCTATGTAGATCTGGCTCGCGAGGTTGTTACAGCAGTCAATGTGCCGATAGTTCGTGTCGGCCAATGGCATAGCCTTGACCGACATCTGAGGAGGCTCTCGCTCGGCAGCTAAAACAAGGGCTTGATGCAAAAAGCAGTACTTCTAGACATATGGCACGTATTGTTAATTTGTTAGGAGGTTCCTCTCTCAATAGCCCTGACCACTGGTAGCTCGGACCCTGTTCCCGATGCTGGTGGGCTACTATTTTTAACCGACTTCAAAAAGGACGAGGTTCTCAATTCGTCGGAATCTTTTTTTTTATATATATATTATGTTCCCGATTACTCGAAGATGGCTGGACCGATTTGGATTTTTTTTCTTTGTTTGAAAGGGTATACTTCCCAGGTAGTCCCATGATCATCAAGTCAGGATCTGATGATGGGATCCTGGAGAAATAAAGAAAACTGTTCAAATTTTATAGGCACACTTGAAGCGATTTGGGTAGTTTTTGGAAGAGTACTTTCTCGGAGTGGTCCCATTGCAATTTGGTGAAGATCTGATGAAGAACTTCGGAGATAGGCAACGGAACTACTCAATAAATGATAGCAAATGGACTGGGATTGCTGAAATCTCGTCTGTGTACTGTTACACCAGTTCATAACATATCATCACACCGGTATGCTGTGAAGGGGTAAGCACATGTGAACCACTAAAAAGTGAAAAATAAAAACGATTTTGCAAAAAATAAAACCGACTTCAAAAACACAAAAAAGTGAAAAAAAATCTTTCTCAAACAATGGTCACCGACTTCCGAAGCTATATTTTAAATGTTTTTGTTTATATTGTTAAATATAGGAAACAATGTAAACAATATGTTGGAAAATCCATAAAGTAAATATTTACGTTACATATTTTATAACTAGAAATAGAAAGCAAAACACAAGATCTCCCATCTTGTGTTTTGATATATTATCGCCACGCCTATTCCTAGTAACATGTTTTGAGCTCTCTCTGTCTTTTCGGTAGGACGTGCTCTGGTGTGTTTCGTTTTATGGTTTCTAATGTCTTTTCATACAGGTATCTATATGCTATTGATTTATTTAATTAAGCCAGAATGACGTGATCACAAACACTTTGTAAACAAGAATTTGTGTGGTTCAATAAAAATCACGCTCTAATTCGGGGTTTTACAAGGTAAAATCGATTCCTCCTATTGTTGAAGTCAGTTAAAATGTAGCCTATAATGTTACCCGGGCCATAATAACGAATCGATTGACGCCTTATTCTTCAAAATCGGATGAATAGTTTAGGCGCTACCGAGGAACATACGTAAATATGTACAAACACATATTACATACTTACATACATAGACTGCTAAAATGTAAAACCCTTAGTTTTGGCTTCGCCGTAGTCGGGTAGAAATAATCCTTTTTTTGGGCAGTCGTGTAATATTATGAAAACAATAGTTAGGTAGGATACCTATACCAAAAACTCTTGAGTATTTACTGATTGCCTGCACTAACATATTTGCCACGGCTGACGAAATGGGCACGTTGGGTTCGCTCACACACAATCACATACTCGCTGCAGTTCCCTGGACAGTCACACCCTCTCGAGCTGCCTGTCCAGGGAACTGCAGCGAGTATGTGAGTGTGTGTGTCCTGCAAAGTAGCGTATTTTCTTTTACCCGACGTGTACATTATTCTTGTTGTTATCCGCTCATAAAATTCCTACCATCAGCTTTTGTGCATTCGTTAGACAACACTTACCACAGTTTTATAGTTGAATAATAATATGAATTGAATCATCGCAATCTGCCGTTAATACAATACGAGCGAGTGATCTCTGATTTAAGAATGTAACTACCAGAATTTCATGACTGTGAGAAGAGGATTTTATGGTACATCGGTATTTATATTAATTATGTTTTATTGTCTGAACAGGGAGCTCGGCGACGTTAGGCGGGTACGGACGCGGCTCGGTGATGGGTGCGACGGGCGTGAGCACCGGCGCCGACCTGCTGCGCCTGGGCGGCCCGCCCCGCGGCTGGTATCCTCGCCAGAGACACAGGTATGTACCAACAGCAAGTGTGCTATCTTAAGGTAGGTTATACGATACAATTCGGTTGAGCTAAGATTGCACCTCACTGTCAACAACAGTCAACACCTGGTACAAACTGACTCAACCGAGTTGCACATCACTATGTGCAACCCGGTTGAGTTAGTTTAAGGCTGATGCTCTAGGGTAGCCCGCGAAATTCAAATTTTCTTACGTTGTTTGCAATTTTTAGGCCAGTGCTAGGTTGTATGTTGATTAGAATATTATTCGCGGCTGTAAGACGTATGTAGTTACAGAATTATTATCATCAAAATAATCAATACAACTCTCCAAATTCATGAACGTGCAGGAATGACTTTGACCTTGAAAAAGTAATTTTTTCACCTAATTGCAGAAAACGTAAGAGAATTTGAATTTCGCGGGCTACCCTGGAGCTTTCACCCTAAACTAACTCAACCGGGTTGCACATAGGTGATGTGCAACCGGGGTTGAGTCAGTTTGTACCAGGTGTTGACTGTTGTTGACAGTGAGGTGCAATCTTAGCTCAACCGAATTGTATCGTATAACTTGACTCTCTACCTATATTCACTCGTCGCTGATGTAATGTCTATGGTATACCAAACCTTGTTTATTTTTATAATCTCAACATAGTGTTGAGCCACTCATACTAGCTGACCTAAAAATACTACACTATGCTTTAATAAAGAAGTTGCTGAACTAAAATATTAAAAGAATCAAATTATATAGGTATATTACAAAACTAAGCATTTTTGGGTGCGATGTCAAGACACGTTAATGTAGTAAGTAGGTAGTGTATCTATATTTTTATTCGTATCTGCTGTTTTATAATTATTTACGTAAACAGGAAGGAATAATTTCAAAAAATAGTTACCTAAAATCATTCGTTCCAAATTGGTATACCTACCTAATAAAGCGTTACCAGTGTTACCATTATCAGACAAAGGCATTACAGATTTTAGAAATTTTACTGCTTTATTATATTGCATACGTTCCCTCCATTCGTCACAAAAGTATCACCAGCACCATTTTGGCCTTCCCAAACCGTAATTAAAATATTTTTGTTAAATAGACGGAAAACTGAAACACCACCGTCACTGTTTCCTTGTAGTCCTGACCGTTTTAATAACTATAATGAAAACCAGGACACCATAAATATGTTAATAATATGATCTATCCTCAAACTAAGGAAAATTAATTCCGGGTAACTTAAAACCTGAAACATATAAAATGTAATCAACTCGTACCTAATCAACTCGTACGGTAAATACATACTTATTTATTCTTCTGAGTGTACATAGGTACCTACAGTCTATTGTACAATGTTATTATAATATATATATTATAGGTACGTATGTTGGTACATGAGCTGGTTTGATTCGATCATGAATTAGATACATACTTATTATTATTCAGGTAGTAGCGATAGTACTAATTTAATGTTTATTTATGTTGCATGCGGTGCTAACCTATAAGAAATTGTTATACTAACCTTTGATTTAAGAATCTTAATTTAAACATGTAACAGTATAAACAATTGTTGGTTGGCCTGAAATAAATAAATAAATGTCTGCTATTTAGTATTTACTAGCCTTAAAAAACTAAGCTTACGTAAAGCTGAGCTTTTCCAAATGAATTTAAATGATTTTAAACGTTCTTACTTCCTAGCTCGCATTGACTAGCCATCTAACCCGTGTGCTTCCCGACAGGCCCGCTTCTACGGAGCACCTGGACCGACTAACAGCCTCGTCAAAGATGGCGATGGAGCACCCCGTGGCTTGGGAGGGCAGTGCCTCCCGCAAACCCCTGACCCTGCCGCCCAATCTGACGCCTAAGTTCTTCCAGAAGTCACCCAGGGAGGCCCTGCGCAGGGTAACCAGCTTACTAATACGAAAAGGTGAGCTAATTTTATTTACTTCGTTTAATTTATGGGTGAACTAACTTTTGCCAAAGGCTTTGCCCACGTGGATGTCGGCAATTATCTCACGGGAACGCATTACGGCATGAAAAAAGGTAACAACCGACAGAATTATTAGATTAGAGTAATTATTGCATTAGTGTGGATCAATTTTGTCAATCCTATCAGCTCCATCAAGTATCAACAAGCAAACATCGTCGGCAAATTGACAATATAAGCTTAACTACAATAGTGTGGAGTATGGAAGAGTTCGGAACTCCGGACTTCCGGATCTTTGCGTTACTGCGCTGACGCAACACCAAATGTTGATGTTAGTGATAAGCAAATTACGAAATAGTTCTATCAACATATGTTTGCGTTAATGGAGATATTACTTTACTTAGATATTATATTACTTTACGAAGACAACCAAGCGTTCTGTACATTAAATAAACTAAGTAACTCTACCCAAAATTGTTTGCTGGGAAACAACTTTATGATGAAAAATCACATTTTACGGTACTCGAACTCAATGTGACGCAATCAAAACATTGTGCTGATGTTTAAAGTACAGTTATAACATAAAAAAACTTGTGAAATAGTTGGAACTTTGACCCCCAATACCTCCATAACTAGAAGATTCCCAAGACCATACCTGGGAATCTTCTATGTAGTCACTTCTACTTACTGGAACAAAAAAAAATACGGGGAGAACAAGCGCCTTTCGGCTTCGTTAAGAGTACTTTTACACCCATCATAGGTCAATCATTATGGATCTGCCGGCGTGATTGCAAATATTACAGCAGTAGGTAAGTACGTTACTAGAATTAATTTTGATTTTGTATCACGAAAACACCGAATACAAATAAATTCCCTTCCCTTCCAATGCAGATACCGGATACTGATTAACTGTTATCCTGGTGATATGGTTTGACTTTACTGTGTTAGTACGTTTATTTAATGCGGTTGGTACATAAACACAAAACGATTCTTAGTGAATGTTTGAAAATATATAATTATCATCAGGAAAACATCAGATAACGCTTTTTATATTAGCATATTAGCATCTAGTCTATTTAGAGGTTCCTAATGGGTCTATCTTATCATTTATTCATAGGCAAACAATTAGTCATGTTAAAGTGCAGAATGACATGATGTTTATTAACACATCCTACTCAGAATTTGAAGGCGAAATAATGAATAGGTTTGAGATATACCTACTCACTCATTATGATACGTGCAATAATAATTAGGTACAGACACGGCAAGGCAGTGCCTCACCGAAAATATTCTTCGCTGAAAAATTCTGAATAATTACGACTGTAGATGACTTGTTTTTACGGTTTTTCTGTATCGAATGATTCAGTCTCTATAATCTCTATGGTAGATCTATATTCTATACTCAGTTAAAAAGAAGTAGATACCTAAATCCCAAGGTTCAACATTTAAACATTTCATGGCCACGCCTGGCGTAAAGAATTCCATTCATGACCTCATTTATAACGACCATAATAAGGTGCCATTAACCTTACAATATCTAACCGACAACTAAACGATAAAATAGAAAATTACATAACCGATATAAACTAGTTGGGTTATTGCCAAATGATGTTCGTTGTAAAAACTGAAACACAGTGATCTTGAGTGTCCTCTACCTAATCTAATATATGCAGTTTTGTTACATTTTTAATCACTATCAGAAATCAATCATCGTACGCGATATAAAGTTGCAACTTTAGAAAGTTAAAATTTTCTCTTTTTTGGCTATTCTGGTCTCTCGAGGTTGTTTAGTTCGATGATATAATCGACATTGATCTTGTTAAACCGTTACCTATTTGAGGTCATTGTTTTAATTATAATTAATTATCAAATCAATATCTAGTTAGTTACCATTTCGTTGTAATAAATAATCCCTGCAAGCCTGCAAGTTATAAGGTGTGCACGAATATAAGTTTAATTTATTCCTTCAGTCAAATTAAAGTTAGCTTCTCTAATAGGGTAAATTAAAGCACTAATTAAGATTGAACATACTACATTTACTTGGGTACCATGTTTTTGTTCAGTTTTAGTTTGACCGTTATATTTCATATGTGTTCGTTTTGTTGCTAACAGATGGCGTTAGTGGTAGCGGTTGGTCGTTGTGATATTTGTATGTGTGACTAATTCCTGCGCGGCACAAACAACCGCGGACGTGTCTAAATAGCTGTTTACTTTATGAGACACAAAAAGAATTATGTGTGTTATAGATTTATTATAAGTTACACTTATTTTTCTGCTGTAATGCATTTACGTTATAACTTGGCGATTAGACATTAAATCGTCATCTAAATGATTGACCTAATCATTAGTAGGTACTTTTTTCAATTAATATGATAACTAATCTGCACGGTAATACCTACCTACCTATGTATGTACGCTATGGACTCTACCATTTTGTTCTGCGCACTTAGAAAACATCTGCGTACCTACTAAGTGGTATTAGGTACATGTTTAGGTAGGTACCTATACAGTCAATATACGTATATGACTTAAGTTCATAATTAGGTAAGTATAGTGTAAGTATGTAGATATCGGACAATAAACATGTAGCAATAGGGAATAGGTATGCATAAATTTCCTTTTTTTTTCTTTCGAAACGGAATGTTATAGTGCTTACTATAAAAATAATGACAAAAATCGAAAACAAAACATAAATCGGCCAAACAACACCAAAGTTATAACCGTTTAAACTTTTGTTTCTAGATAAACGGAATTTAGTATGGATTTTGACATCGATGCAGCGAATGACGTCATTCGCTGTATCGGATCTCTCTGTCTAATCAGCAGTTTCAAATGCATAAAACTTAATATTTTTTATAGATATTAAAAACACACTTTGGTATTTCTGATATTTATTACGCTTTGTTTAGAGTGATAGAAAAAAATCATGCATAATTATACCCTATTGAATGAAAAGAGTTGTAAAGTAAGCAGGTTATATTGCATGCAGGTAGTAGTAAATGTAGTAATGAATGGCACAAGGGCTGTTAATTAGCTACTTATGTCTATTTTTACCATACGTTACTTGGAGAACATGCATGCACTAAGTACTGAAATCTTGGACGAAAATATAATTTTATTGTGAAATTTAAATAAGTAGGTAGGTACCTAAATTTCTTTGTTTCAATGAATGATTAATTACCTTGCCGGAGTTGCCTACAAAAGCGTGCAACTAGGGTATTATCTAGGTACTGAAAAATATCAATGAAAAATGATGTAGATATAACGAGCAATGAAAACGATAATTGTACAAAGTTAACCGTTTTCTTATCATGTGTTCTAGGCGTGCAGCAGTGTAATCTTTATTTTATAAACTCAGGTAGACAGTGCCAGCTAAAGAAACAATAACCGCAAAGACCTACCTACCTGTAGGAGTGTAGGTACAGATTCAGGCAATGTAACAAAGCAAGGCATAGCCTAGACTCTAGACCAGTGGTTCCCAACCTATGGTTCGCGGACCACCGGTGGTCCGCAGGAGTCTAAAATATGGTCCGCGAAAGGGTAAAATGTTATTCGTACTTTTTAACTTGCACAGAAGATGCAAGCTCAACCCTACCTAATTGAAAACCTATCAGAGTCGTGCTGTTAGTCTTTTTTTACCTTACTCCGCTCGCTCTTTGCAAGATTCGTAAGTAGGTATTTCTGCCAAATTCTACTAACTTATTCCTATTTCTGTATGAATGATTGCTAAAATTTTCGAACTCACTTCGATCGCTCTTGTATCCTTCACTATCTTAATTTATCTAATTTTCCAATTTTTGCATTGTGACAGTTAAAGATTTAGGTACCCCTTATATATAATCCTGTCGGAGTCCATGTTTATCTAGTCCTGTCCTGTCGGTCCTGTCAGTGTCCATGTTAATCTAGTCCTTGCTAACAATGAAGACACCAAAATGGTCCCTGGTCCAAGAAAAGTTGGGAACCACTGCTCTAAACAATTAAAATTTTAATTGACACAACGTGCAGCAGGCAGGCATGACTCAAGTCAAGACATGAATATATTCATAATAGATAAACATAACAATTTGAATGAAACTGGTCTGTGGGCTTAGAATCCTGTTATTATTACTTACACTCCAAATAAACCGGCACATTCATCCGTGTAACAATAAGGCGTTAACAATCGCTTACGGGGACCTAAAAAGTTCGGCTGCACAATAGTGAATAGCACACAATGGCGATTCTGTTACCTGCGACATCAATATGTGCATAATAGTATGGCAAGGGGCAAGGTACAGCGTGGTGCGATGGTGTGGTACCTATAGCGGCGGCGCGGGCGCTGCAGTCAGTGAATCAGCGCGCTCGCCCGTCGCCCTGCATGACTGTCGCTGTCGCGTGACTCACCCACCAGCGGCACCGCCACCGCAGCGCCAAGGAAGATGCCAATACAATATTCCGTGATTAATAGAGACGTGAAAGTAGATAATGCCTGACTCCATTATTATTTATTACTCATCCGTAAATTATTACAGTTTCTCAGAAAACCACGGTTGTCTGATTATTCACACGTCCGTTGCGAGAACTCCTGATAGTTCATCCAACGACTTTTGCTTTGTAACGTTCACGCAAAATAGGTAATGAGTGTTAGAGAGTAAACTTTTCTACTAAAGAACTTGGTCTGTTAAACCGGTCTCTGCCAAAGAAGGTAACCGGTCAGGATTTGAGGCCAAGATCGTAGCTGTAACAGCGGCCGAAGTGTGGCGCGGCTCGCGAGCGCGGCTGACGACTGCTGCCCTACATACGACCTCGCCGCTATCTTCTTTATAAAGCATATTAAACTTGGGCTCGAGAATAACAATGATATCAAATTTATCGACTCATTGATTTAGCTCGTAAATTGAGTCAATGAGTTAGCTCTAAACGTAACGTTTAACATGATGATACATCCGTATGCCATGTGCCCAATTTTAGTTGACTGGTCTTATGACTACACATACCTACTGCAGTGCAGTTGTTAAAAAATTCAGATGATTGCTTTCGAATTTAGAAGTTCTATATTGTTAATCCGTATCGCCAAGTTTATCACATCATAAAGTCGCCCCTTTGACATCCACTCTAAAAGTGTAAACTCTTTCTTATACATACAGTGTGCCGTCATTTATTAGAAAATGCTGGAAAATATTTTCTCTGAAATAGTTTGGAAGGTGGCCAGCTTTCATTCATTGTGTACACTGGCAGGTTATTTAAAACTTGGCTCTGTTTTCAAGGGAAAGCCCTTTGGCATCCTTGGCCCGCCTTTACGTAGCAATATCTTCGATATCAAACTATTGATTACAGAGTTAAGTGTATGCTGCCAACAATAAGGTAAAGTAGTGGCAATGACTTTTAGCTATCCTTCCTATTGTTATTCCCATTTTGGCAAAATTTTCTGAATATTTTGAACTTTGAATCAGCAGTTGCATTTGGACAAATTGAACTACCTTCAACTCGGCTGATATCTGTTGCGCACAGTATCCAATATTGATAACGCAATCTGATACGCTGGTATCAGTGATAGCGCGGTGTAATCAACAAACTTCACATCTTAATCAACGTTATCTGGCCTGGCTCTACCAAACCCATTTTTTGCGGGCATTTACTATCAGAAGAAATATTTAATAGATGTATGTACAACACATTAGTGTCTGACAGATAATCAAAAGTATTTAGGCCATAAATATTGTACTAACTTGTATTATGTTACTTAAAAGGTCTGGCCTAGAAAGTGCCAATCTATCACTTCAATCAGCCATTGTAGAAATACGAAAGCTTTTGAATTTGCCACTGGTCCAAGCCCTCTGCGTTTGTTTATTTAAAACAGAAGTAACGCAGAATGAGAACATGTCTACCAAGATAATTATTTAAATCATTCCAATTAGTCATTGTGTACGTAAATAATCCATTGTTGGTTTTCGATTTTCGGTGTTGTTGTAGTTTACAACAACACCTAGGTAAAAATAAAAAATATTATGAATAGGGTTTGTATGACTGAATATTATGTAGGGGATTTAAAAACGTTCAGGTACTTACTTAGTCGTACTGATTAGGTTTATCTTAAGAATTCACAAAACCTTAAGGTACCTACGCAATAAAACTTTGTTCAACATCAATGTAATATTATTCTAAAGTAAGATCGTTTCGGGAGCTCCGCAGTCCGCAGGCATGCATTGTCCTGCGCGCGCGACGTGCATGCAAATGACGCCACATCCGTCTCCCAACGAATAATATATCCGGTGTGTAGGAAGGCCTTTTTAATATTCATGTTGTTATATAGAAAATCTTGTTGTTGGCTCCTGGAATAGAATAGAATAGAATAGAATAGAATACTCTTTATTATGGACAGCCCTCTATGAACACCGCTGACGCCACAGTATGCCACGTATCACTGAAGGATGCTATTCCGACCAACTATGCTTTTCCTCTATTTATCCTCTTCCATTGTTTGTTACATTGCCGACTAGTGCTCACAATTAGCGGAAAAACGAAGATTAATTAAAATGTATTCATATTTATTCACCCATGTCTGGATACTTAGCTCTAGATTTATTTAAAAAGCAGATTCAGCTGTTATTATTTGAATGCAGCAGTTATAATAAAGATTTCGAATTTATTGGATACCTACTTATCATCTCAATGAAGTTTTAGAGAGGATCCTGCTGTTTCAGTTTTTTTCTAACCTGCTCTGTCCCACTCCTGGGCAAATACCTCCACTCTTTCCATTTCTTGCGAATCCGCGCGTTGTATGTGTTCGTATGTAAGGAACCTTCGATAGATAAACTGCGTTTAGTACAACAAGGGAAACGTTTAGAGTAATGTCAAGTAATCTGATTAGCTCACTCAACTCGGCGTTACACGAACCACTTACGTTAACACGCTTATATAGATTAGGGACACAGAAACTGACTAAACAAACTTCAATTTTGACTTGATACTAAAAGCTGGACTATCTATAATTTGGTGATAACCAAACTTCAATGATTCAGGCTTGTTTTTAAAGAAACCGCTGTAGTAAGAATAGATTTTCTTGATACATTCAAATAGCAGTAAACTTCTCAACTCTACTTTTCTGTTATATTTTTAGTAGCACAGTTTCAAGGAACGTTTTCCCGGTATTCTGGTTGGAATGTTACAGTCGAGAAAACATCATAAAATACTTCAGAGAGTCACTTAGGGGATTCGTCATGTCACGAGGGTGTCTCTTTATTTTAATGTTGTTAGATGAAATAACAGACTGATGAATATTCTTTTGAGTTTATTCCATAAAACGGCCACCAGCCTGACTGCCCGCTGAGGAATGATTCTATACTTACAACATGATCCAAGCGCGGTAGTGATGAGTAAGCTTCGCTAACGTCCGAGTTGTTGTGTGCGCTATGTATCTGTTGAATATCAATTACGTAACGCCTTCGCGAACGACCTTCACCTTGGATGCCCACGTGCTTACCAGTCCCAATGTACTTACCAGCAACGAATGTGCATGTACTACGCATGTACTTACGTGAGTAGCTCTACAAACACTCAATATGTGGGCTGGGCACAATTAATTTAAGCAAAAGTTAAACGACCGGCAAGTCAGTAGTTGGCAAATAAATCTTTATTAAAAACTACCAATAAACTTCAGCGTAGCACGCAACACACAAGTTTGTTCAGAAGTGCAGACGATCGGTCATTCGGTGCTCCTGTTAGTAATCCATATTTATTCATGACTGTCTCGCTTGAAGACGCTTCAGCACTTGTTAATTACACAGAATACGTTTTTGTCTCAGTATCAGGGAATTTAGATACCCAGGCAGACGGTCTAGGTGTTCTACTTCGACAAATATTAGATAGATCTATCTGGTTATGACGCTAATGTCTCAACATGGCTGTTGATATTTGGCATGTGTTCTCAATCAATGAGCTCTCTAAACAGTCCCTTAAAAGAGTAACGTTATTCAGTGGGTACATGTTGATGCATGCACGACCTTTGCCGGCGTGTAACCTAAAAGCTTCATAAACCTTTTTATGGGTATGAGTCCGTCGGCAACGGCTAGTGCCATATGGCGCTGTACACTCGAGTACACATTCACTGAAACGATAATGTTCATGGATCACTACTTCACATGTTGAACTGGATATCAAAGATTAATTGATACAAGCAGTGTGCCGTGATAGTGTTAGAATTTTTTATAAGTAGCGTCAAAATCAAAATAAATAATGAATGTAGAATCTTACTTTTTCCTTTTTGTCATATACGCAATGGCAATTCATTTGAACATCTTGGAGGCCTGCCTGCCTGGCAACACGCATAAAGAAATAAAGATAAGTTAAAATGCTTATCGACGATAACACTTTCTTTCAACTAAGTGACGCATTTCCGTCACAATCTCAATAGCAATCGATTTGCACGTTTTCGCTGTGGTAAATATTGAATGTTTTGTCGGTCGCTGTAGAAAGGAGAGCTGATAATTTTTAGTAATCTAGTAAAACCTTATGTGCGTGACATTACAAAGCTCAACCTTAGTGGTATCCTTTCGTATCACACGCTCGACCGCGACCTCGGGGTAACACAATATGGCGTTGCGCCACGCTCGACTTACGCCCTGATTACTCTTTTGTGACAATATGCATGTTACAATCATCTTTTATTAATAATCCTTATAATGAGTGCACCTACGTGCCATCGCGCCAATCGACACAGTTCTTTGGAAAATATAAGGCATGAGTCACCACCACCATTCGATAAGGCACTAGCTAACTTCATCGAGTTTAATTATTCGTTTTGAGTATTCATAGGTATCATACAGTTCAACCTATAATGATAGGTACCAAATACAATCAATAGAGTCGGTATAAATCTGTTATTTTCCATGGCGAGTATCGAACGAGCTGTAAATGTATTTTTAAACTCGTCTCCAGTCCAGACGTGTCGGTCGTCGGACTCGTCGGTCGGTGGTCGCGAACCCGCGAGTCTCGGGCGGTGGCGCGGCGCGCGTGGCTGCGAGTTGCGACCATCACCCACATACCGCATGCGGCATGACTACTTAGGTACTGCACCTGTGCACACAGTCACACACCTCACCACTTACACACTGCACTTATAATACTGTTACTGACTAAAATACTCATTTGGTCTTAGTGCAGAAAGATTTGATTACGATAACATAAAGTTACCGACAAGAACACAGATAATTTCTATGAGTTTAGGAAGTACCTAAGTACCTAGAGGCAGACTCAAGCGTGTATTTTCTCTAAACATTTAAAATAATTAATGTACAATAATGAATTGACGATGACTGCAGTAAATAACTGTAACACCGTAACACCATTTAAAGTAGTTACCTACGATAAAAAAACGAATGTCGAAACTTTCGAAAGCCATTTTTCACCGATTGACACATGCTCCCATTAACTTATCATTTCAATGCAAAATACCCTTTCATTTAGGTATTTGTAATTATAATCTACCAAAGAAGGTAAAATAGTACAGTATGTAACTGCGGTATTTATAATTATTTGCGTCAATTTTAATATTCTGGTTCAACAATGAATATTAAGTAAAAATTATAATTATAGGGTTCTTTATCCAATGGAATGGGTAGCAACTGTATACCTACAAGAGGTCATTCTCCTAATTACTGGGCTTACGATAAGGATAGGTATATGTCTGTCTGTCTAATTACACACATACAACCACTGTAGATGCAAGCACCGATTTTTTTCTAATTCACATTATACACACACCGGCAAAATTAGGGGAACACAATAAAAGTGACTTTTTTTTAAAACTTATGGGTATTGTCAGTTGAACGTTACAACGTTCGACTGACAATACCCATAAGTTTTTAATTGGGTGTATCAGTAGGTAGCCGTTAGCCGTGTTCCAATTTAATTTCCACCGTAATGTGCAACGATACAAACAAACAGGATCTAACGTGCGCAGGCCCGCGCAAGGCAGAAATCGTGCAAACAGTGCCGTAGACGACGTTTTATTAGGGCGCAAACTCGTCAAACGGCTGTTCCGAAATGTCATGGAAGAAGTGCGTAACGAACGTGTTAGTGAACGAACAGTGAGTAAATAGCAATTTTCTTTCATAAATTAGACAAACACACTCAAATAAAGCGAAAACAATAAATAAAATAAGTATTTATTATCTCATCATTCACTTTTTTGTGTTCCCCTAATTTTGCCGGTGTGTGTAGTTAGTCATTCATTAATAATTAATTTAATGATATATTTTAATTTGTTAGTACAAAGTGTGAACTATTTATGTGCCGATTGATTCCATACAGTGTTTAACTAACGAACTAAACACATTTTCCTGTTGATTAAAGTGGCATAGTAGCCGCAGTTCAAAATCAACTAATAAATTACAGTCTAAATATAAACCAGGGATTTTATAATGCCATGAAGCCACCATAATACATAAATGTATATGGAATGATAGATAAAAATCCTTATGGTGGCTGTACACTCTCGCCAAAACACTCCGAGGCAGGGTGAGTGCGAAAGTGTACCTATGTACAAAGCAGCGCTCGTCTAGCCTCGCTGTTCCTTGCTTGCTCTACGTCCAGAGTGGGTTGTTTGCGAGACGTCTCGGGGAGAGATTGAGAGAAATTGAGACAAGAGATCTCTTGGATGACAGTCGACATCCACCATCAATGTACAATCTCGTTCGAGACACTCCGAGGCAGAGCGAATGCGAGAGTACTCATCTAGCCTTGGTGTTCCTCGCAGTTGCCCTGCCTCGGAATGTCTCGGTGAAAGAGATACATAGAGAGAGCTCTTGATCAAGAGTGTATATTCGATATTACCTAATTACTTTTGATGGCTCAAATTCATTGGTGGTAGGTAACTAGGTAGGTACGTATGGATGGTATGGCTAGTGGCTAGTTACAATTAAGTTAGGGAAGGAAATACGTGATTTCCTTCCTTTATTGTGTGGAATGTGGTGTTATTTGTAACGAGTTTACAATAAGCGTCTAACTAGCGAACGATTTAAAGTACTGTGTCCCTTTTTCATGGAGTTATGAACGCAACAACTGCAAAAATACAAAATGAGCTTCAGGGAAATCCTTGTATGGAACCTTGAAGAATCATTTCAGTTTCATTGGTTGCCAAAAATAAAGTCACAACAAATTCTGTCTCTCTCGATAGTGAGATAAAGCTCCGTGACCGTCGGACAGACAAAATATAGTAAGCTTCAAGTCCCTACGTAAAGTAATGCAGCGTCATAGATGACACACTGCGTACGGAACCACTAGTACTGGGTAGCTAACGTACATAATTAACATACCTACACAAGGGCTATCCAGGTCCTTACTTTAGTGTGTCAGAATGTCAATATATTACACGGAACGGATGCAATCTGATCTGACCATGGGTACTGCTAGGCATATTACCGAATATTAGACGACAGCAATTTATCTTTCTCGTTTAGGTAAATCTAGTTTAAGTACCTACCTAGTTACTTAAAACATGTATAAATGATAAATGATGTCGTGTCGTGTAAGCACAGGAGCTATAGTATGGTATGGCTCATGTGTTAGATCTATGGCGCGACGCGACGACGACGCGCGACGGTCGGTTACGATTTGAGGCCGCGCGAGTCAACGCCACTGCCAAGGTCGGCTCGTCCGCCACTCCAAACGAAACAATCGTTAGTACTTGGATTCGGTGCAAGCGAATGAGCTTTATCTTTATTGATTATAATCGTACCTACATTGGGCCAATATTAGACAGAGGGAAATTTCTCCGATTGACAAATAGTTTTGTTTTGTGTTTTTCAGTCACGCAGATTGGCATTAGGTCCCCAGTATCTCTGCACTGGTGCTTATTATAGCCTTTCACGATCTGCATCTTTAATTTACACGTGGGATCCTTTAAAAATACCAAGTTTTTGTAGACGGAAAGTTGTTTTAAGCAATGCCTTAAAATCCGAACTAAGTAGGTACACAGCCCTATCAACTGATCACTGGACAGTTCCAAGTAGGTACCAAGCGGTCACCTCGACCCGAGGTATCGTTCCGACAATAGTAGAATATTAATGAGATGACGCAGCAAAATCGATAATAAAGTGGATATCGAATAATACTCAATTGTGATTTGTTACTTTGTAGAGGAAAGCCGTGCAATGTAAATTTGCGATCGAGTGTGCTCGGGTGAACGATCGCGATAGAACCGGTCTGACAGGCAGCCGCGGCAAAAAGGATCCTACCGGGAATGTGCCGCGCGCTCTGCGGTGCCGACCACTCCTGCACTCTCTATCTGCACCCAGATATTTCCGGTCTATATTGAAACTAATTCCTTTGAAAAACATTCCACAATGGTGTTATCGGTCATTGTTCAGAGGAAACAGGAAATATGGATTTTAAGTTGTTGTTGTGTAAAAATAACAGTGATTCAATTATGAATCTATTTTTCCTCTCAATTATTTCTAACTATAATTAACATAGAAAGATTTCGTGGTACTAAGAATTTTATTGTTTTTCACGGTGCGTTTCCTTGTAGGACTTGTAAATGTTATAAATTAGCAATAAACGCTTTCGTATTGCAAGAACTGATAAAATATCGATTAAGTACTTTTAGGTTGGTGTTGGTGAGCATCGAGTTGACGTACCTAGACGTTATCGGTCACTTATCAGGCCGACATCACTTTGAAATGTAATAATTTACCTGTACCTACTACCTATCGATATTAAGGTAGGTACAAATTCTTGGAATTTCTTTCTGGAATTACATCACAGTTTCTTTCCGGAATTGGCTTGGCCTTAAGGTTATATTTCGGAACCTGCTACATACTAGAAGGTACCTCTGGCTTATGCCAGAAGAGTGTTTTTAGCCGGCTGAAGTCCTTTGCCCTTCTCCTTCTCTCTACCACTATTATAAACGACCAGCCATGTTTCTTATTTATTTTGGGTTTAAAGATCCTAGGCTACTAATATGGAAGGTGTCTCGAATTCTCGATGCGATTATGTCATCAATAGACTCTGCAGTTATATCGGGACTTGTGATCTAATATTAACATCGGTGAACTAATTGTGATTATTGTGAACGATAGGACATAGCACACCTGTCCTCTGCCAAGAACGCCCTCGAGTTAAACTCGTAACAAGTTCTGGGCTGATTCTCAAATTCTCAACATTGATTGCTATTTACTTTGTAGGTAGGTACCTACTAACTGCTTCTATATACGCCCAGCGAGCTTTGGGATTGAATCGATTTAGGTACCTACCCAGTAACCAATTTAGCAGCAAATTATCGTTAAGTTTGTGTTATTATATTATCTCCATTTTGAAATAATCTATTTGATTTGTTCTAGGGAACAACGGGAAGGAGAAAGAAAATTCTCGAAACAAGGAAGCCACGTCACCAGCAGCGCGCTCCGCAAACGGTCAGTAGATTCCTAAACAATCTGTAGTTATCTGTTTAAAGCTCAGAAGTCCGTTCTTGTACAAAGTCTCATTGACTACCATGACGGGCTCGCAGTGCCTAGTTACCATGGCGATAATCGCGTATTAAAGCTTGAATGAGTCCTTAATAATCGAGCTTTCAATCGGGCCGGGAGGGAGAGGGAGCTCCCCTCGTCTGCGGCGCGGCGCGGCGGCGTGTCCCCGGGGCCCGGGACGCGGCGCGCGCAGCCGGCACCCCTGTGCTGTTCCGCGCCCCGTCCCGCCTACGCCGCACACCCCTCTCTGCAGGGGCGACGAGCGACACCCCATCCTACCACATTTTTGCGGAAATTGGAATCCTCCCTAGATATTCGACTGGGTACATCATATTCGCATGTAGGTACGATGTTATTTCAAATCGCCGAAGCCAGCCGCCAGATAAAATTATCTCAATAATGTAAACGAGAATGAGTCATTATGATGTTATTAATAGACTATATTATTTATGTTCCAATCCAATAACGGCTCCTCCAATGAATTATGACAATAACAATAATAAACGTCGCCTTGGTACCTACGAGACAAAACATTGAACTTGATGTGTGAGTTTACATTAAGTAGATAGTGCTAACATAACACAATCTCGGTGTTTACATAGGTACCTACTTATTTCAATAATAATAATTATATTCTCGCCTTTACAAAAGCATCCCAACACTGCGGTATGAAAATGATAATAGGTAGGTACCTACTACAACGTAGCTAGAAACACAATGTCACCATGTCGTCAGACGTGACATATCAATGGGACAAACTACCAGACTGATAAAAGGACATCCGTCTACATACCTACTCGTGTTACACTAGAAATATGATAGTAAGTATCGTTATCGTCTTCTTAATGCACATTACAACACGTAGGTATTCTAAAACGCGATTTATCTATTCTGCTCTTTAATCATGGAGCCTTTTCATATACCTAGGTAGGTACTTACTTATAATACAAAGTGTAAGTAAGTAATTGAAATACATAGATGAAAACTGAAGGGGTTTTGCACTTTTCATTATGAACAATTGTGACTCCTCCGGGGCAAACATCAAAATCACAAAAAAAAAAACAAAGATCTAAACAATAATTACACGACAAAATATGGGGAAGAAGAGCGCACCGAGGAAACGATATACCTACCTACGTCATTCCAAAATAATTGCATTCGCTTGATCCCTTGCTGCATCGTTATTATTTATCCTTTAGTTATGCAATTAATATGTAAGATATTTAATTAAGGATTCGCTCTGTAAATCATCGTACACTTTAGAAATACGATTACTTTTAGTTTCCTTGATAGAAAAAAAATCCAAAGTAGGTACCTAATCTCTAAAAAAACAAAATAAACGGCGTAGTAATAGTACGGCGTAAATACTTCACTTGAATAATAACAAAAATACATGTTTTCTATAACGCATACAATTTACATTTTCGAAAAGTGTATTTGTTTTAATAATATGAAGGAAATACTTAAATTAGCGTGCGTTCCGCCCATTCTAACCAGAGCCGCCTCCCTTCCCCCCTATCCGCTTTAGTCCTGTTTCGTCCTGTTTAGGAATACCTAAAATCTATTAACTCCAGAAGTTCGGTGCGCTCTTAAGTGTTGGTGTCATACCTACCAAAAGTTCATGACAAATCCCCCAATTGTACAAATTCAGCCAAAAGAAGACCCTAGACTTGCAGACTATCTAGTAGCCATGTTAAGTTTCAAGTTCAAAGCTTTATCAATTAAATAGGAAATTATGCTATCTCGTTATAGTGCAGCTCTAGTACTTGTATGCAGACACAAAATTAAGTAGGTACCTACTCTCAAACATTTTACTCAATCACAATCCTGTTTATTAATGAAAAGTGTCCTACTGTCAGTTTTTTACCCGACTACCCAGAAGGGTTATGATATGTTTTAGCTCCTTTTCAGTAACTTTCGTCAAGTAAACAACCACTTCGCGTTCGTATCCAACTGTTTTTATCGATAGAGCGATGAGTAGGTGACGTCATGTAGCATAACAACCACCTTTCTACTGGGAATAAGCGATTAGTTAATTGGTTAGAATCTTCCCGTCCATTACCAGACTGGTGAGTCAAGTGTCGTGGTATTCCTTCATTGATGTTCTGACGCGCTTTTATCAGCACTCACTGAGATAGCACTATATCTTTTGTTAAACAATGTTTGAGGTAAAGCACGTACTTATACACGCTGCCAGCTTTACAAAACAAAAGTTTAACAATGCCTTTAAAAATAAGATACTCGGACACCGAAAAGTAGGAACCCAAAGGTACCAATATTGTCGGTCAATTAAATACCAAACTGCCCACATCTTTAAATAGGTACCTACTTCTCTAGGTCAAGGAACCCCTCTCTTACCAGGTACACAGTAAAAAGATAAGCAGTAGTGTGACTCGGACGTGTGAATTCAATGCCTACTGTCGATCAGGCACACTAGTTCGCGAAGATGGCCATTTGCTTATGACATGGCCTGTAGGACATGTCGCGCGGACACCGACACGCCCCCTTGCCGTTTCTACTGTGTTTTATATTTCTGTGGTTGCTACTATCGGGTATACCTACTGTGTGGTACTTGAAGTATCCTATCCATATTACGGGCGGGGGAAAGGCCGCTCGGTTAATTACGTCAACGTTTCGGTCGTTTCTTTGAAGTCAACTTACTGTTTATAAATATACTGTGCCAGGTATTTTCATAGTTTATAATTTAAATTACATTTATCTTTTACCTTTTAACAAGCTAATGCAATTAATTAATTCGTAGCCACAGCTGCTGATAAACATTCGCCTCATTTTTACAATTTGGATCGGTTCCAGTAGTGAACACGACAGCCTAAAATACTCACATTGTATATTTCAAAATATATGTCAGAGAAGTTTTTAATTTTCATACTTATCAGGTCGGCAGTTTATGAGCCACATGGCAACCCTAATATTACTAGTACTAACCCTTTTCTAGTTCTGTATGGTGTCGGACGTAAAGAATAGCACCATCCCATATCTTCCCGTGGGTGTCGTAAGAGGCGACTAAGGGACTTACCAGAGAATGGGCAGCAGCAATCTCTGTGATTTTGTAACAACCATACCGCGATCGCCAACCCGCCTGCCAAGCGTGGCGATTATGGCAAAAATCCCACTTTGGGGGAGGCCCGTGTCCACCAGTGGACGTCTTTCGACTGAAATGATGATGAATGATGATAACCCTTTTCTATAGAAACAAAATCGAAGGAACTGGCAAGGTTACCTAGGACTTGCTAGCTGACTGAACCTAGGTACCTAACGAGTTATATATGTACACACACAGTTAATTAAGTAAGTAGGTAGGTACAAACGTCTATTAGTTGAATGCGGGTTACGGATAAAGCTCGTATTATTTAAGACAATACCTGATAAAAATTAATAATTCGTACATTGTAATACATGACCCATTATATACGAGGTAGTTTTACTACCGAGCTTTAACGAGGTAGTAAATAGGAACCGAGTTATAATGAGATTTTAGCGCCGTGTGTAACACTACTTTTCACTTTGACTGCAAGAAAAATTGACAATTTAGTCAGACGGCCAGACAGACAGACAGACAGACAGATGGACAGCGGAGTCTTAGTAATAGGGTCCCGTTTTTACCCTTTGGAGTTTGTCTATATCACATGAAGGAAATTAAAAAACTAATTTTCAACACATTTGCTCAAAAAATGCATTTACGGAGGCTGCAGTAGGTACTTACATGGTTCGAAAGTTAAAATTACGCACCATACAACGAAACGTGCGGTAAAATAGGCTATATTGGTGTACTTTTAGAGCATGAGAAGTGAAAAAGTACAAGTAACACACGGCGCTAAAATCCCATTATAACTCGGTTCCTAATTACAATGTACTACCATTGGTACCTACCGTGCTACTACCTATATTATGTTACCATATGCATATCAGTTTTCACATCTGTCATTGGTTTCTCTTTATTTTCTATTCCAGTGTTAGGAATTATGAAGGCAGCAAAATTAAAAAATGCTAATTGATTTTCGCGAGTATTTTAGTAGAGCGAAGCGTAGGTACAAACTTCAAGTTGATGTCATAGTGGTAAGGTCAATGAACTTATACTGAACATTGTCTAAAATTAATTTCATGCTGTTATGGCAGCTGACGTCGAACACATTTGGTGAATTTTATTTTTTCGCATTCATAATGTCAAGGCAAGGAGCGTTCAGAATTTAACATCTCAAGATGTTTGAACAAAGTTCAAGTAGATATCTACTTACCTATACATTTTGCTTTCGTATTATTATTTTTTCTGTGAATTATTTTCTCTTGTGTACACTAAAGTAGGTATTATGATTCATCACTTTGCCAGTGACAATAAAATACCCACTCCTCGTAAGCGTTTTTGTTCTAGCGTACTAGTACCTACCTAGTTGGTTAATACTTACTGCCTTATTCACACTCTCAAGTTGCACGTCATTGCCATTCTTCGCGCCATAAGTGTTATAACTTCGAGCGACGGCTCCGCAGATAAAGCGATAGCGGCGGGATCAGTTCCGCCTTGATGCGCAGATTAGTCTGTCTGTTCATTACCGGAAGAGAGTGACTTAACCATCAATTACGTACTTACACTTCATAACTCTGATAGGGTATCGATAGCTAGGTACCTAAATTAGTTTTGATTCCCGCACAAAACAATTATTTGTAGGAAGGTATTTTTTCCAGGTCTGGCTTCTTTTTGTGTCATCGACATCATCATTTCAGCCGAACGAAAGACGTCCACTGCTGGACATAGGGCTCCCCTAAGTGTCGCCACATTGACTCGTCCCTTTTGTGTAATTTTTTGTAACTACTTGGCTAGTGTAGTGCAGTCTTTTAGATTAGCTAAGTGTGTCGCTAATCGTCGAGTCAATTTCGAGCGTATGGCCACTGCTGTTCTAGCGAGCGAGCCTGTTACTCGGAGAAAGTAAAGATTCACAGATGTATATCCTCACCTACCTACCTACTAACCTGCATATTATCACAGAAACCTACGTACAAACCGTTGACATCAATCTGTGTTTGAGTTAATAAAACATTTGACCAGTTATTAATTTAATAGGTGTATTTTAGATTTGTTATACTTACTTAGTAACTAGCTAAGTAGGTAGGTACCTACTGCTCAAAACTCCAATTAGTTTTGCATTTTGCACAAACGGTAAATATTGTTGGCGCGGATACGTTCGCCTCTCGTTGTTAATTAGTGCACTCGAGCTATTACATTAAAATTGCTTATGGTTCGAAAGCGTCTCCGCTAGTGCATACCGCGGTTACCTACCAACAATATTATTTAAAAATAATGATATGTTTTGACCCAAAACAATATTAATACATATACTTAGGTACTTAATCTTATTTATTAGCACTCAATTACAAGGTAAAATTAATAAGAGTTGGACGCTAATGATAAGAGGTCAATACATCGTCGTTTATCGCAGGTCAATGGCCGCACAAGATTTATGAGGAAGAATATTGCAGGGAACACTTTACGAGCACAGTTATTTATTCTGTGACATTATTTTTAAAGAGGGAAGATTATAATGACAAGCGCGGGCGCAGGCAGCATTAATCGTGATCGTGTTGCAGAAACAATAGCCGGCGCCCGCCGGCAGCCGCGGTCTCTGTGGCAACCCAGCTGACTTACGTTACACTCAGGGCTGTCACCACAAATTTGGATTGTATTTTTCATAAGTCATAATCAGCCTATAATACTCCCACAGCTGGGACACAGATGACAAACCTCCTGTCTGTGTGAGGAGGTCGCCACACGTTCCCATTGCGGGGACCGCAGTATCCTAATGATGTTTCCTTCCATCGCTTTGAAAGTAGTGGTCATGAACTAAATTACAAATAAGTAGGTACCTACCTAACTAATGTAAATGTGTCTGGGCTCAATGCCTTCGAATTGAACCAACGACAAGTCGTCGCTGCTACCTCTGCTGCACTGGGCCAAAACTCAACACCTGTGTCACAAGTTACAGTGTTATTCTAATAATTTGCAAAGTAGCAATGTAGGTAGGTACTTAAGTGCCAAAGTTTAACACATTTATTTTTGATTGGTTAATTACAACCCTTAATAAAGTAGGTATCAACCTATGCCATTATTGCACCCACACCCACTGACGCGGACGTAGTTCAATGACAAGAAAACCAAGTCGTTTGTAAAAATAACGAAGAACAGTTCAAAGAATTAGTTTATTGTAATGACTAAATATGGAAATAACATTGACATACATATTTAAAACTTCCTGTCAAGCAAAATACCTACCATAGGTAAGTACCTAACTTATATTTTTATCAGGTAGTTATAGAGATATTACCTTCCAAAAAAATCCAAATCTTAGTAAGAATGAAATCGTAATTGAAGTAGAGTAGATGTTTTAGGAAATCAAGTAGAGATGTAGCGCGGATCGAATGCGGGAGGCTGCGAAGCTGCGATCAATACGCGGAGCCGTCGACGCCGCCGCCGCGCCGCGCCGCCCGCCACGCGCCTACGAAAGCGAACGCACCGACCTCGCTGCCCTTCACCGAAGTGTCGACGACCCCTGGACCTCGCGCACCTCCCCACACGCCACGCGTCCCTCGCACATCAGCCCTTCGCACTTCTCCAACCCGATCTTCGTGACCTGATTAGCTAATATTTCCTTTGTCACCAGAAAACCATCAACTGAAGTTACTTCCCATGCGCAAAGATCCGTTCATACTTCATAAAAATCCTAATAAAAACCTGAAACAAGTTCAGGCATGAGATGACAAAATTATGTAGGTAGTAGGTACATCATCTACTATTTAACTAATTTTGTCTCCAAAATCGTAAGATGTGTAAAAGCTTACGCCAAACCTGAGTCATTTCCTGTTGGACAGATTCGTCATTTATGTATGACTAGCGGACGTCACGCGGTTTCACCCGCGTAGTTCCCGTTTCCGTGGGAGTACGGGGATAAAATATAGCCTATGTTACTCAGGGTGAATGTAGGCTCTTTCTAATGGTGAAAGAATTTTTGAAATCGTCGAAGTAGTTTTTGAGTTTATTCATTACAAACACACACACAAAAATACAAATCTTTCCTCTATAAAATATTATTATAATGTAGATATATGTATGTTTTGTCCAAACTCCAATCTTTCCGCTGGCTGCCGCCCGGAACTCCGTACGGTCCGTACCTAATGTCGATGATTAATTTTTGTTTTTAAACATTGTATAGCTTAATACGTCCCCATTACGTAGAATATCGTTCTAGGATCACTAATGATCTGCAGCTAAATGGCCGTCTGACGTTTATTAAATCTGAGAGTATTTGTGAAATCGAAAAAAAAAAAAATATTCAGTGTACCGCTAAACGGTGTAGTAAAATTACGAACAGGTACATAATAATTAAGGTTGCAAATAAAATCCTGACGAAATACTTACTTTATGTTTAGAAATATTCTTATTTTTGCGACCGATTAAATAAAAACTATGCTCATGCATACTGCCTGCATTCACTACATTTGCACCATTGCGTTTTAACTGAAAATATTTTCATGTTTGTTTTTACTATGCCTTCGTCCTTTAATAAATGTATAAAATATATTTTTAGAACCCTAATTTAGTCACTCAAGAGTCAAGAGCCGATTGCCATAAGTTATCTAGTTCTTAGTTCTAGGTGGATCATAGAATCATAGGACGCCGGCCGGTGGCATTATCTTTGCGGGGAGTCTAGCCAATGAACTTAAAATTGGATGGGCCCACTTCACAGACACGTGCTATAAATATAAAGGCACGCTATGCTGCACAGCTGTGTAAATAGGCATGACGACAGTATCAAAAAATTGCAAATCTATTTAGTCCGTCAGAGTATTGGAAATTAATGGACACGTATTTTTTGTTTTTGAAAATTAATGAATATTGACAAAGATAAAACGTTTAAAAACTCGGGAGTAGGGGCTCGTGACGTCAGAACTAGCTAAAAATTATACCTAGGCGTGACGTATGAGGATTTTAAAAGCGTCATATTTTCGTCTATTTTGATTTACGTAACAAAAGAAAAAACACGGGTCAAATATTTTCTGATAACCTAACTGACGGACTAATTAGTTTTTTTTGTCGTCTCGCCTATTGAGGCTTTTTTTTTTTTCAAGTAAATAACTTTTCATAAACGCAGTTCTAGAAAAGTTCGGAAGAGATATCTAGGCTCAGGTACAGTACCTACGCACAAGAATTTAAACAAGAAATTTTATGAGACATGGCATTAGGAATAGAATAACTTCAGAAATCGGTTATTTCAATGATAGACAAATAAATTACGCTACAAGCAGCGGAGTCGGATGTCGGGTGCGGCATCTCACGTGGCTCAGTCCGTCTATTTTAGGCAGCGTGCATGGCATTTGGGACGCGTGCTGGAAACTACCTACCTACTTACTGCGGTTTATTTTCGGATGCCCTACTAACAGCTCTTACTGCATAGATGAAATATCGGTATTTTCAAACAAGATAATTTCGGCATCTTATTTTTAAATCGACCTGCCTAAAATAACAACATCTTTATTTTACTTGAATACCTGTAGTGGGTAGGTATGTATAAGGTGCACTATTGGTATCTGGCTGAAAAGCAATCATTCACGGTCTTGTGAGCTTTAAATTAATTCATGGCTCTATCCAGAGCGTCTAACTAAAAAAGTGCAGCTAATTAGGTTCGTCTGAACACGACTGCGAGCAAGCGAACGTACATAAAGTTTTTAGCCTACCTAACGCAGCAACAGTAACTTTAACGGTGAATTTAACAACATTTAGTATCTTTACGTTCTTTGAATAACTACATAAGTAAATTGAATTTTCTGCATTGATTTTGTACGTACCATGTAGATTATAATATATACCAAATATACGTATTTGGTCACCTACCTAGGTATTTCACGTTACTATAGTCCATAAGGAAGATGGTTGATCAAAATAACCACGGCCGACTTAGAGACTGTTAGTCTGTACTAGTAAGCTGTAATTTTGTAGAGGTGTGTAGGTATATCAATTACGCCTACAAAATGGTAAAATAAAATTTTGGAAAATATTTTTTTTTAGGGTAGCTCCCATGTGACGATTCACATGTGAAGTGGGGATGAATTTTTTTTTTCTTCGTCTATCCCATCTTTAGGGGAATAGGTCTTTTAAAATAACTTGGGGGTTGCTAATACTATTTTTCGATTTAAATGCTCCATTTACGAAATATTAAACTTCAAAGTACAAATATTTGTCGTCCCCCCCCCCCTCTAAACTGCTGGCTTGAAAAATCTGGAAAAATTTATGATGATAGTACATTTCATAACCTGTAAAGGAAAATTAAAGCGATTAAGATAACTTTATTAGTTTAGCAGTAATAGTCGTTGAACTTGGGTGGTGGATAATTTTGTACCAAATACAAAATCCTTAGAATAAATCCGATGTCTAAAGTGACTAATAATTAGATGAAGTATTTCCTGTAGTTGCCAATAGATCAAATTTGACATCATTATTAACGGGCTACTACGGAATCCTACACTGCGCGTGGCCCGACACGCATTTAGCCGGTTTTTTTTTCAGACGTTATGGTAAAATTGGGAATGACTTGAAGTTTATTCTGGTCGACGATGGGTCATACTGACTAAGTATTTATTTTAAATCTGATACTAAACTTGCAATTTTTAAACTTGGATCCTATGTCCGGGCAGGTAGAGGACGGCGGCGCGCTGCGGCGTAGTTACTACAAAGTTCGTTCGTGTCGTTCCGGGCCGAAAGTTCTTCCCACCGCCCGCGGCAGCCGGCAGGGTGTACCTACGCGTTGTATCGACCCGCTTGTCGAGACAACCAACAAGCGAGCCGATTGCGGCGCGCTCGTACACTTGACATTCGCGTTCCCCAATAGAGGGTTCACGACCCCTTAGGCGTTGAATTTAACTTATGCTTGCTTGCAATCATTTCAAACTGAACCTTATTTCTTTTAATAAGTATTTGTATTTGCATACTACTTAGTGAGGTTTTTTACCGACTTCCAAAAGGAGGAGGCTCTCAATTCGATTGGTATTTTCTTTTTTTTTTAACTTCCGTTATCATTGGCATAATTATAGCGACAGGAAAATACTATCTTCATACAACGGAAGCAAATTTATCTACCAGTGTAACGAACGTTACGTATTTAGAGCAACTTCTCATTTTGCCTACTTGTTTATAAAATAATTTCTTACATGTTACGCAGCGTCATATGTATCTACCTAGGTGTTCGTTACTATCTTATCTAACTAAAATGAACCTATGCGGAACAGAACGCCACCTGGTCGTTTGATCCATTCTAGCTAGGTACTTGTCGCAAAAGCACAAAAAGAAAATGAATTGTGTCACTCATATTCCCTGACTACCTGGTGCCAGCGGTATATATATCTAAAATGATTAAAGATTTTTTTCCTTTTTAACAGGTGAGGAGCACCCAGGACAGAAGCAACGCAAAGGCTTTTTTAGAAGCCTTTGGAAAAAATCTCGCCATTACTCTCTCGAGCACCCTTGAAGAAACACCATGGGAGATTCTCGACTTGATCACGATTCAGGATGTTGTTTCCCTCTCACCCAGCAAAGATGGAAACCAAGAGAATGTTCAGACGATAAGTGTAAATTAATGAGCATATTACTTCGGAGAGAAAGACCGATAAAAAGTGTCTGCTTGAACGAACAGTCGAACATGACGCATATATTTTTGAAACACGTTTAATACGTCATGTCAATCATTCGATGAAATAAAATTATCAACAATACTACAGCAGTTGCGTGAAACTACAGTAGTTGATAGTACAGTTTATCTATAACTTGTTGGGTTACGGAATCAATTAGTTATATTACTTATAAGATGTCTTGGCATTATGGGACTTGGAGTATTATTATTTTAATAAATCTGATGTATAGGGATAATATTAAACATTGTGGATTGATTTGTATAATTCATGCTTTCTAACGACGCATTATTTATTTATTAAGATGTACCTATGTATTTTATTCATACACGACAATCGTTTTCTTTTCGTATAAATAGAATTGTAGAAATGTAGATAACCACGTAGTAAGTAAAACAATAACATTTTAATTTCTTTGATATTATATTGTTATATAAATGCTCTTTAGTAAAATAATGAATAAACAGCAATTTGTATTTCATCATCAGAGAAAATCTACTTTAATTAAATATAGATAGTAATGCAACTTAACCCTAAACCATTTTCATAAATTCTCTGAAAATAATTTACAACAACATTTGAGAAAAATCTTTCGAGTGTTGGACTTTAAAGTAAAGAACCAAAATCACTTGATAAATTATTATTGCTACAAGTTTAACATTTTATACCAATCCTTGTATTCGAGTGTACTTAAATCTTAATACTGTAGATTTTGTCAAAAGGAAAATAAATTATGTTCATTAGCAATAAAATGAGGTTTTTACTTTTACCTTTACTCTACATGCAACTCGGTTGGATGCTTTTCAAAGAAACAAAATGTTATAATACAAATCATTTTATTATTAGATAGACACAGTTCCCATCGCTTATCAGAAACAATGTACAAAGCTATAGTAGTAATATCAAATATAAACAATATGCACCCTTCGTTTACTGCAAGCCTTGTCTGAGGATACAGGGTAATTGAGCGCTTCTATTTCTGCAGCTAAGAGATAGAATAGAACAGAATGCAAAATGTTTATTACTCACTACACAAGATTATAAATGCGGCACAATTAAAAAGAAAGCATAGCAGAAAACTGTAATAGCGGGCATTGTGGAGGACGCGACCGCGGCGCGTCGCGGCACGAGCCTCGTACGCCACGCACTGATGTGTCGGATATTACTCACACGATGGATCCAGTGGGACTAGAGATCTTCAATTAAAATCGTAATACTTGGGTTACAGTGTCTTTCAATTTGTAACAAGCCCTTACACAAATGCTATTTATAATTATATATATATATATATGTTGTATAATGTTGTTACAGTAATTTCATTACGTGGTTATTATAACTTCTTTTCAAGCATCTGTACGCGGGCATTTGTGTCTAGGTGGCTAGTGACGCTATTTTCAAGTCTACCATAAATAATTTAGATCATTGTACACGCCAGATAAAGTACCAGAATGCTTGAGAAGAAACCTAAAAAATCTCTATACATCATGCTTTGAGACCTGCTTGCAAAGCTGAATATGCTTTACCATACTGGTCAATAAAAGCAAACTTTAAAATACATGTTTAAACCATTACAGCTTACAATTACTTTATGGAAGCGGTGAGCGTATAAAAAGGGTCCAAAATCCGCAAAGTAATTGCATCTGCACACAGTTACTAAACGCATCACGCACTGTTGACGCCATAATTTATCGAATATCAAAACAAATGAACGGTCCTTATCACTTTATAGAATATACAAAATGCAGTTACTTATTTCCCTGTGGAAAAAATATTATCTTATAGTATTCTTAGATCACGGCGCGCTTCGATCTGTAAAAAAAGAAATGATGTTTTTCAAGTCTTCAGGGCAATGTGTCGTCAACGTGCATAATTAACAGGGTAGTTTTAGAACTCACCTCTAATAACCACAGGTAATTAAATAATCTCCTAACTTCTCCACTACGGATGCGGCTTGCTGGGGTTGGATGGGTTCTTCGTACAGAGAAATTACGACGGCTGAAACAAAACATTAAAATAAACTAGCCGCTGTAGAATGAGCACGACCGTCACGTTGATTCACTTTCCCTGCACATAACCGTGCTTAAGTACCTTGAAAACTTTCCCTTTCGTTAATATAATGAAGATTAAAACTTGACTGTACGTAACATCCACATAAAATACCATTTATATTACGAAATAGTGAATAATTGCGGCGGTTGCAGTTACTAATCTAATCAAAGAAGAGCTCATACATAACAAGGCTGATCATAGTGGCCATAATGTATAATTATAATAAAGCTGTCATAACATAACAATAATAGCCTGTAACATATAACCTCCTACTCTCTTGCCACTTCTCTCTATCTGGCAACTAAGGACCTCTTCATCAAAGGAGACCAGCTCATCCCAGCCCTGCCACCTCCGTATAGGACTGTCGCGATATCAGTCATTTCATTGTTATCGCTAAGAATCGTGCGTGAATTTATAACACAGCTTGACTGTCATTATTAATTGTCTACTTTATCTATATTGCGGAATGAACTGTAAATCTGTTTGGTTGGATCGAAACTGGTGCGTGAATATGTAGGAAAATAGAATGCAGCAGAGCTTCGAAAGTTGGGATGAGCGTTTTACGGCCATTTGCAATCACTTACTAGCCGGTTTTAGTAACTTGCCCAGCTCTGGGTGAGTCGGGCGTCTGTTTGATATTTTGCTTACTGACCAGTTGGAAACAAAACGTCACAGAAAAGCTTTCTTTGAATCAAGTGAACAAGTAGGTGACGCGAATAGGATATTCTTTGTTTCACCGATAGCTACGAGACGTGGCATATTAACTGTCAGTTATACATACGTAAGTTTTAGAAAACGGGCTTTAAAAGAAAAAGGGTTTTGTGTTAGGCACCAGAGACAGAATAAATTGAAAGGTGGCATTATCATTTGATTGTCTTTTCGAACACATTCATTATGTTTGATAGGGTATAATAGGTATCCAGTTCACATAAGATATGTGTGATAGTTCAGGGTCACCTATTTAAATGTTTTTAAAAATTGCAGAAAAACCTACTTCATTAGTCTGAATAGTCCCACTGCCTAGTTGCCTGCAGGTTGTGGCATTTGAAATCCAAGACTATTATGACCTGTAATTTCAGCACGCCTGACAATTCAAGTCACAACCTAACCTTGGCGACAACCTTATGTCAAAAACTTAAAAATATTGAAAAAGGCCCACAGATCTTCTTCAAAACAACCACTTAACAACATAAAATTAAAAAATTGGTATTAATAATGTTCATGTTTAAGCTTAGAAAGATGCAAGGCAGTACAACAATGTATACTTTTTAGGACTTGTTTCCATATTTATTTAATGAACCAGCCCTTACAGCACATTCACATAATAACAGATGCCTACCTTGTTGTGTCTTCATGCAGTGCACGCCGACCTTGCCGAGTTTTGCGCGTATGATGCGGTCTGTGCCACTGAGGTAGATGTACCGTGTACCTGCTATCGTCAGGCCACCACTAGTTAACAGTGATTCATTGTCGAAACCAGCCACTATCTTCGCGACTTCATCTTTCGATATCTGTTAACAAAAATCACTATCACTACATATTATAAAACAAAGTCGCCCGCGTGTCTGTCCCTATGTATGCTTAGATCTTTAAAATTACGCAACGGATTTTGATGCATCCGCTAGTAAATGTATAAGTAAATATACTGTGTAGGAATCTATGCCTTGTAAAGACTGTGACAATATGTGAGTAGTTGTCAATCAAAAATAAGTAAATAAGATCCTAAGTTGATTGAAATAAATAAATAATAATAATAATAAAAATAAAGTTTTTCTTTTGATAAAAGGATGTGATTGTTGAGGTTATTGTACAAAATAAATTTCAATTTTGGAATCACCCCTTTTGGGTATAGGCGTCTCCTTTCTGCTGTCACTATTCTCTGTTGTGCCCCTTACCCATCCATTATCTGCCATACAAATTCCCAAATGAAAGAATTAAATACATAAATAAATATATCATTGGAGATAGCTCAAATTCATTACTCTGATCATGTTTCCTTTTCATCTCATTTTAGTGTGTATGGTAGAGAATTCGGAATTATATCAGAACCTCCACCTTATAACAATATTAATTGGCCCAATAAAGGATGATTACTTGAAAACCTTCATTAATGAGTTATTTTTTGCCAATTAACATACAAATTTTAAAAGTTATTGCTGTACTTTTATACCCCAAAACTGTTGCATACTCATAACCATAATGTTTTGCTTGCATTCCATTGTATGTTACTGAATACAGTGACTTTTTCAAAACTAAGTTTCCCAGCAATTTTTTTTCTCAGTGTTACTTATTTTGATGTACAGAATATTAAGATGACATCTAAGTGATGGGTCTTTTTATACCCCATGTTTGTCATTTTAAACAATATCACTTGCCAGGCTATACTGGACATGTCCTTCCTACTCTCTGCCCTTGTGATGGTAAATTGTTATTATGGTGTTGTGAAGCAATGTAGAACTATATTTTAACTGCCAAACAAAGCTTGTCACATAGCACCAACATTTTCACCATAACATAGCTAAAGATAATGACTTTTAGAACTAGAGTTTTGCATTTAAATTAGGTATGCAAATAAAAGCTATGAATATAAATTTTTGCCATGGTTTATTAGTAGTCTTAGGAATTGGAAATACTACTCATATCAATACTCCTCTAAATTTGAAAGCCTCCTTTTATAGTACTTTAAATTAGTGAAACAGCTCCCGTATTCACGAATGCTCCGCTTTTGATTTGACAAGTCATTATTATGTCTATCTTTTTTTGGTATTACGAAAGCAAGTGAGACAGACAAGACTTTCTTATCGAAATTGAATTGTTTGTGAATACAAGGAAGGAAACTTTTGAGTCTCTTGTCATTATGTTTAGATGTGGGCGCATATGAACATAACACCAAGAGACTGATGCTGAGGTCTGGTGAAGCAGCACAAGCAGCTTGTGAAATATTAAGTTAACAATTGAAAATGTGCCTGTACTACAGGGTATAACTCTGCCTGACCCTTCTAGAATACAAGTGCGATGTTATGTTTGGTCACCAATAAAATCTATAAAATTAAAGGAGAAACTAATTCATGCATCAGTATCAAGGAAATTTTACTATTACAACACAATTTACATCTCTTTCTCAATCTTAACGACACAGGGTTGAAAATTGTTGTTTGCTGTCAATTTAGGCAACAGACTCGACAAAAAATTTATGGTTTTAACTTGACAACCAGTTGGATTAGCTAATAACAAATCATGCTACCCTTAAACATTTATGTCAAAGGACCACAAGTTAAAAGCAGTCTAAAAGACTTAAGATTATTGAAGTCGCTTGATATATTACCTACATGAAAATAAAATCAATTTACAATAGATTTTATACTTTAACCAAAAAAAATAATTTTTGGGGCCCTTAATGCATTGACATAACTTTAGCTTTTTTTATAGGATAGGTAATTGTAATATAGTGGTTTAAAATCCTGTCCCGATTTTTATTTACAGGACACGTAGAACCAACCCACAAAACTGGTGAAATTGAGTTATTGACACCAACAGTATCTACGAATCAACTTTCATATTCTCAAAAAAGAACCAAGCTGCTTAAGACAATTTTTACTAATAATAATGAAAGCCGCCAAGGACACCAAACCCTAGATATAGTCAACTGTTTAAACACTAAACAGACCTATGTCGCATAGTACCTGTAGAACTTCAGCATTCATTACAACACTTCATTGTGCAAAATAAAACCAAGCCGTGTGGTTCTTGTTAAAAATAAACGGACAATTGAATAAGGAATAATAATTTGCATTATGGAACCATCAGGTTCTTGATCGAAAACAGACACTAAAATATATCAAAAATTCAGTTAAGGACTCTAGTTACTCTGTATCGTCATCAATACAAACCTTAAAGTTGTTTATCTCAAATAACAGCTTACCTATTTATTTCTACACACTAAATAAACAAAAATGTAATTAACTCTAAAGTCTCTTTATGTGGTTTGTTTCTAGTTTGCAACTATGACGAATTTTGAGTGAATGCTCTGATAAAGGTTGTCATCCTATAGTTAATGCTAACCAGTTTGTAGAAACAAAGCACTAAACATATCCTTGAAGTTACAGTATCTCTGTAACTTAGGTCTATGAGCAGTGCTAGTAACCCTTAATACAATCATTTTGTTGGAAAAGTTGTCATTGAGAGTAAGGGAAAATCTTTTGAGTAAATAGTTGTCATGGACCTCGTTTTCGAGCTATGAGAACGAATTGAGTTAAAATTGGTGTGTTTGCTACGGAGTAACATACCGGTTCAATGTAACAACAGGTCGTCATTAGCATAATCTATCCAGGAAGATTTCTTGTATTCTATTCGAAATATATGTCGTCCTACTTCATAAAGAAGACATTTAGACAGAAGAGTTGACCGGGAATAGCGTAAAATTTGTATAGCATTCTGACAAATACCTGCCGGTACTTTCGGCTTTTGCTTTGAGTGGATACGTAGTACAATTAGAAGCAACAAATTCATTAACACGGCAAAGTAATAGAAATTCAATACTGCTTTAAACGTAGTGACTATCACTAGCATTCTTAATACGGCGCATTTCACATTTCTAATCCGAATAGCAGGGCCCACCACATGTCGCCATCTTGTCAAACTCGCCGGATAAAGAATTCGTCACCCGTCGATCCTAGTACGAATTACACTTGATAACACTATTTGGCACTGGTATTCACAGCAAGATTAAATTTTGCAAATCACTGACCGACCGCGTAGTAAGAACTTGACAGAGGAAAAACTTACTTCGAAGCCTTCTGACTTGGCCCAGACATTCCCATCGTGACCGGCAATCGCAGCTTTTGTAACACATCTGGATGCCATTAACTGTTTATCGACATAATCTTGCCAGCTCATTTTGATTGAGTTCGACTTAAAATAAAACTACACTTGACTAAATCACAATCTACTCCTCACAACGAGCAAGCGCTTCACACGAACAAAAAGCACTGCCGTTCCAAAATGGCAGCGAAGTCATAGACACGACCGGAAGAACAAGTCACCAACTTAACAAAAATAATTTTTGTTTATGATAAATTACCAAAGACAAAATAATGCTGTGGCCAAAAAATGTGGTCTGGCCAGTCTTTAGTCTGGCCAGACCACAAAGGGGATCTTAGACGAGGCAGAAGAATATCTGTTTTTTTTTTTTAATTAAACCTAGCTAGATTGTTTTAATTTATCGCCCCCGAGAACCCCTGCATACTTTTCATGAAAATCGTTGGAGCCGTTTCCAAGATTCAGATTATTAATATGTTACGGCTAATAGCCGAAGTGCGGCTACACCTAGTTTTAGCCGGCTAGAACTAGGTGCAGCTGGCCACATGCGGTTAAACCTAGATGTATCCTCTTATCTTAGGTTAGAACTAGGTGTATCCTTCATAATAGCGGCTAGAACTACAACCGCAAACCGGTGGTTAAAGTTAGGTGTATTCTATTAATCATCGCCTGGAACTAGGTTTTCAGTTCAGATAAGTATTTTGGTTTTGTTTTGAGATTATTTTCTTGCGTTTCCCGATTGATTCGATTATTTTCAAAAATAAAAGGCAGGGATGTTGCAGTCACATTTAAAAACTCAGAAACTCAGTATGAAATGGGTGGTCTCCCATCCCAAATTAAATGGCAGTTGGTGTAAAGCTGTGACAACTCAGTCACAGGTTTACGTCATTATTCATTTTTATATTAAGTCAGTTTCAGTCCTTGGACACTAGATGAGTATCTAGCGTGAAAAGAAAAGTGTTGGTCGTTCGGGGGCGAGATGGGCAGATGACATTGTTGATATTCTTAGGCCCAGCACACACCGCTGGAGGCGCAGCAGAGCGCATTTGAAGACAACAATTTAATATAAACCTTAACTACCTTGATATACGGTCAATATAAGAATAAATTCGAAAGCGGTACTCGGAACACCCTCAAGCTACTACAAGAGCATGCGTGCGACCGTATATCAAGGTAGTTAAGGTTATTATTAAATTGTTGTCTTTAAATGCGCTCCGCTGCGCCTCCAAGGGTGTGCGCTGGGCCTTAGTCGCCATATAAAGACTCCCTAGAAGTCTATGCTTATCAGTGTTTGAAGTTGTCATGGTACAAAGACATTCAAATATGTTTAAGTCTTTAAATCTCTTTGTCATGGTATTATTATCTAATGTCTGTACTAATTATAAGTTGAATAAAGCCAACATTTGGTAATTCGCTATTTTTATTTCATAAGGCTGATGCTCCAGGGTAGCCCGCGGACTGGTTGGAGCATTCAGCATAACAGGAATATCTTGGATGAGGCTGGCACAGGCAAAGCACAAGCCAAGAGAGGCCTAGTAGCTGCTGCACCAGTCGCTGCATCCAATTTTGGCTGTGGATGATGACGTCAATAAAACAGATTCTGTCATGCAATGATCAGACAAAAGTAGCCCTTAAAGTGACCCTGTTATAAGGACTTGTTACGGCTACTTCTCAGTTTCAGCAATTAACCAGTTTTAAGTAGCACGATGTAATTTTTTTCATGTTAGTTTCACTTCCATTTCTCCAAATATATTCAAGAAGACTGCATTAAACAATGCATTTAACCCCTGCGCTTAAAATGGTGCTAGATAACAATTTTAGACTACGTTGTTTCTTGGATCATCGTCTGCCCAGCGTGTTCCCAACTATGTTAGGGGCGGCTTCTAGTTTTACCGGATGCAGCTTAATACCAGTATTTTACATGGAGCGACTGCCTATCTGACTTACACAACCCAGTTAGTACCGGGTTATACGATACCCCTTCTTATGACTGGTTGTCAGACTTTTTGGGCCTCTGACTACCTAACGACTGTCAAAGATCTACAATTGACAGCCGCGATCAACGGCTTAACGTGCTTTCCGAGGCACGGAGGAAATTCGATACGTAATGGGTGGTCACGGTGGGCTATGGGCTCGGTGGGCTATGGGCTAGCTCGCCGTCCGTCTGTCTCATGACGACAGGCCGTGTCGACGGCGCGTTCGTGTTCCACGCGCGCCTCAAAGAGAGTCAGCAAAAAGGAAGGGGTCCGCAAGGACCGATGCCTGCCGGGGTTGCGGGACTGTTTGAAAGAGATACCGTGGCCCTGGAACACAAAGGGCGATGAAGGAACATGGATGGGTTTTAGTCAGTAAAAGTCTGACACTCCCTCCTGCTCCGCCCAGAGTGGGAGAAGTCCTTTGATGATTTCCCAACCGAAAAAAAAAAAATGGGTCCCCATCCACAAACCAAATTAGGCAAGCACGGCTTAACCTAACGATCGACCCGAGTGGCTGTTATTATTTAGCCATGAGCTCCTCCCTCACGTTGTTTCTTGGATATATAAGTCGAGTCCGTCCGTAGCTGTACTCTGAGGCGGACGTTGCAACACGGTGCATATTATTATTAATATCGTACAGCGCGGCGCAAGCCGACGCTTGGAATTGTACTGCCATGAATGATAAACTTGTGCCAAATGAACTACTGGCGTTCCTGCAGCAGAAGCTGGACGTGATGGACGAGGTGTCCGGCATCCAGATCTGTGTGACGAACTTCAGCGAGGAGGATATCGCTGCTGCAAAGCTGCTGCTGTTCCGGTCACTTAATAAAGTCGACCAGATGGTGTCTCGTCGGCGCGACGGGACGAAGAAAAGTGTGCAAGACATCATCACGCTTCTGAAGGCTACCGATCCAGACGACGTGCCGACGTTTGTGGCGAGGGATCTGAACAAGTTACCCCCAGTCATATTCGACCACGTCGACGTTACGAGCCTGTTGAAGGACATTGTTTCTTTGAAGGAAAGTCTGACTGATGTACAGAGGAAGTTTAAGACATCCCAGAACACCGTTGCGGACCTGCGCTCAGAACTCGATGAGTTGCGCAACTCAGTGGCGTTAATTGGGTCACCGGCGGCGCGTGTAAGTAACGTAAATACGCGCCGAGGAGTCGGCTGCCTCGATACGTCGGTCACGAGTTTTGCGTCAGCAGTTTTGTCACCGGCGCCGATTGCTGAGCCAGCGATGAGCGCTACAAGTGTGCCTCGCTGCCCTGCCCCCGCCACAGCAGCTCCTCCCCGCAGCGCTGCCCGACCGATGCGACCATCGAACCCAGTGGTCACACCCCCTGCTCCCCTCGCAAAGCCTATGTCTTCAAAGGACACGGAACGGGCTGATGACGGCTTTATGACGGTGCAAAGGAGGAAGCGCCGTCAGAGTAGCTGTAAGAACCGCTGCGGCAAGGCTCCTATAGAGCCTAACATGAAACTGCGTGCTGCGAAGCCGAATACCCCGGTGTATATTTCGCGTCTCCATTACACCACTGACGCGGAAGACATCGTGAAGTACGTGCGCCAAAGGTTGAATTACTCTCCGAGAGTGCAGTTGCTGGAGTCGCATCGCAACGTCAACTTTAAGGCGTTTGTGGTGCGCGTACAAACATGCTACCTGCATCAGGTGATGGAAGAAAGTTTTTGGCCACAGGATGTGGTATTTCGCCGCTTTCGCGGACAAGTGCCACCAGAACGCATAAAGACTTAGTGCAATTTAGTGATACTAACATAGTTTTAAGTTATATTTACTAATACAATTGTAATAAAACGTATGTATACTTAGGTTAAGGTATTTATCTATGGGTCTTTGTTACCTGAAAATAAATGGATTATTATTATTATTATAAGTAAAATAAAGATATATACACCATAAGGTCTCGTAAAGTCTCGTAAGGTCTCGTAAACGTAATATCGAACCAATTATCGAAATAGGTGAGCAAAATGGTTAGTATATAAATAATTCTAGTTGTGTAAAATAAGACCAGTAGGCTATTACGTATCTTTTTGATCTCCAGTGACTATCAAGCTTCGGTTGTACACCGAACTTTGATGACAACCCAGAATGTCATAATATTGGCACTGAGTGGATATCTCTCTAGGGTGATTAACAGCCCGGATACGGTGCTCTTCGCCTCAGCAGTTGGCCACTCTATTTTTTATGGACTACATAATCGCAATAATATAAGTATCGATACGAAAGCGTCTGTCAAAAAGAGTTACGGTGATCATCAGCCACAATGAGCACCAATGACGTCATATTTGATCTCGACTGGTTTTACATAATACGAAACTAACCTGTTTACAGTTAATTGATGGACACTGAGCCCAGCTATCACCATTTCGAACTGTCAATAGAGATACGCAATAGCCCTACAGGTTGATGGCGCTGCCATCACACTGTTAGTTTTTCCTCGGTTCACATATTTGTTGGTGAATGTGTAAAGCCACGTTCCACTAGAACCTCGCAGTTGCGTGAGGCCGAGTCTTGTGAGTATGGACTCACAAGCCGCGCGGCTCTAGTGGGGACGCGGCTTTACTCAACTCAGAACTTCTATGAAAATGTTTCAAATAGCTATCAAAATATTTTGTTGTTTTGATTACTAACTAAGTAACGGACTATCGCTCTAGAAAGTATAACTATTGAAACTGATATTATAACTACTATTATACCTAACTAGAGGATAGAAGCCAGGCCGTCGCGGTTGCCATGCTGTCCCCCCCAAGTGGCATAGCACCACCTTTGATGTTTCTATAGTGGGGTGGTGTTATTTTATGTAGTTATCTATTGTAATAGTTTTCTTTGAAAAAAAAAATGCATTATATTACATTACTTGTGTAAAAGGCGAAGATATTTTATAATGAAAAAATTAAAAAAAAAAATGGCAATAGACTACTAATCGATAGTGCGTTGTGAATTTCGTGTATAGAGGGCTTGTATTCCATAAATTGTCGTGACGTACTTCCGCTATTTTATTCTTCAATAATTTAGTATTATTCACATTGTTGTAATCGAACACGTTTATCGAGTTTTAATAATTTTATAAATCATCAAAAAATATATTAATATTATTGTCATATAATTTGTTCAATAAAAAACCCAATTTCACAAAACCTATAAAAAAAGCTTCTGTTAACTTAACTTGACCTTGCTTATGCTTTGCTAGTTCTTTTCCGTTCAGCTACCGCGATTGGAACATGTCTTATTCACCTGAAAGAAGGTAAGTTGAGTTCTTGAGCTAAATGAGACTTGCTACCACGAGTATATATGATATATTTTATAGTAAAAACGGTGGGTTTCGTTATGGCTTAGTAATTTCATGTAATTTGCCATAAATTGTCAAATAATTTCAATGTCCCTGTCGCCGATTGCCAACATGGCGCTGGTAGGAGTACATTATTGCAAGTCTGATTCAGCGCACGTGTTTTACATTCTAGTAACAATTTCTTTACTTTATTTTGTATAAAAAATTCGGTAGTGTTAACCGTGCTGATTTTGATCTATTGCTCTCATTTCTAGCGTTTACTTTACAACAATGTTAGGGCAATTTGACAGAAGTGCTACAATGCAATCAATGAATTTTGCTAATTCATTAAAATAAGGTTAACCTTTTTACTAGAATCGAAATAATGTTAATAAGTCAAAAACTATTGTTTCTCAGATCGGAAGATTGGCCGGAGGATTCCAAAAATGGGCCATCAAAAGACCAAGGAAGTTACGATGGACCTCCGGGGACGGAACTCCAAGGAGCACTGGATACTAACTGGCATCAGGTCGTGGAAAGCTTTGATGACATGAATTTGAAGGAAGAATTGCTGAGAGGAATTTACGCCTACGGTTTTGAAAAGCCGTCGGCTATCCAGCAACGCGCTATTATGCCTTGCATTCAGGGTCGCGATGTAATAGCTCAAGCTCAGTCAGGAACTGGCAAAACTGCTACTTTCTCGATTTCAATTCTTCAACAAATTGATACCAGTATTCGTGAATGCCAAGCTCTGATTCTGGCCCCAACCAGAGAGCTGGCTCAGCAAATTCAGAAGGTATGAACTGTGCTGTTTGTGTTGTGTTTGGTGTTTTATATTAATGCTTATAGTTCGGAATTAACCGTGTGATATTTCTAGGTGGTGATAGCTCTTGGTGATCACTTGAATGCTAAATGTCATGCCTGCATTGGAGGCACCAACGTGCGCGAGGATGTGCGTCAGCTGGAGAGTGGTGTACATGTGGTGGTGGGTACGCCTGGTCGCGTCTACGACATGATAACTCGCCGTGCTCTGCGTGCTAACACTATCAAGCTATTTGTCCTTGATGAAGCTGATGAAATGTTGTCCAGGGGGTGAGTCACACTATTACCTATTGATTACTCAACATTGTAAAAGTTTGTTCTATAAAAGATGTGTATTTCTAAGCTTTCAACCTTAGCTATTGCAGTATTTACCTATACACATACTAATACCTGGTTATGTTTAAGTCCCATGCAATGAGGATGAGCCAACTGCCATCAGCTAGGTAGAAACCACCACACGATTCACAGCTGACAACAGCCTCTTTATTTTATTTATTAGGGGACATTATACAGCTACAATAATTATAATGTTTACAAATAACAATAATAAACATAGTTATGAAGGATTAACAATATTGCAGCCCACTACATTAACTGCATGTTAACAAAATTAAGATAAGGTAAAAAGTGCCACTAGATTTAGCATTACTCAGATATATTAAAAAAGAACATGTGGACATGTTTACATTATTTTTATTTGTCATAGCTGGGATGGAGGTGTAAATTTCTTTAAAGTACTTCTTTAGCCTTGCTAATAATTGTGTTGAAAAACATTTCAGATTTAAAGATCAAATCCATGATGTATTCAAGATGCTGTCTGCTGATGTGCAAGTTATTTTGCTGTCTGCCACCATGCCAGACGATGTACTTGAGGTGTCTCGATGCTTCATGAGAGACCCTGTGCGCATTCTTGTGCAAAAGGAAGAAGTATGTCTATTTGTACATAATAATAGATAACAATATTTTTCAAAACAAGTCATGAGTGACCACAATCTTAACTGCACTCAGTAGTTTAGATTGAAGTGGTCACATTTCTGGCTGTCATCTTCGAACAATAACCACTTAAACATCTATTGCATGAGGTCCATGCAATAGATGTTTAAGTATATTATACAGGGTAAGCCTATTGCCATAAACTGAGGACAAATCAAATAAGCTTAAACATCCTCCAGCATGAGAGAGAGGAAAGGGCTGTAATCCATCTTGCAGGCCTAGTGTGGGTGCTAGATGTCACATCTTTGAATTTCTAATAGAAAACTTGAGAAGATGAAATAGTTCTGTTAAAACATACAAAACAATAACACCCTGTAATACTCGTAAGGGTTTGGCAAAACTGTACCTAATAGTACACCCTTCTTTTGCCAGTTGTTTCCATGTAATTGGGGGTAAGCCTATTGCCATCAGCGGCACAAATACAGACCCCTTAGCTGCTACTGAGAAATTACTTTTGTAAAAACCCAGTAGCGCTGTCCAACCTGGGAATGGAACCCAAGACCTCATGGTCAGCAGTAGCGCTTGCCACCATGAGGCAGCCCCAGTTCTGTTTAAATATCAGATCATTTGGTAAACCATTATTATTGCTACTTGTGTTTTCATAACAGGATTCATTGCAATAATGAATGTATTGGATTGTTTTTGATATGTTTTTCTAATTCTTTTATAGTTAACCCTGGAAGGTATCAAACAATTTTATATTGCCATTGAACTCGAAGAATGGAAGTTGGACACCCTCTGTGACTTGTATGACACCCTCTCCATCGCTCAGGCTGTTATCTTCTGTAACACTCGTCGCAAGGTAAATACCACCTGTTATTTATTAAACAACATACTACAACTATAAAACCCTACTACTGAATAACAGTAGCTTATGTTACCTGGGCCATAATCACATATCAATTGATACCTTATTTATCAAAATTAAATGAATAGTTTAGGCGCTACAGAGGAACATACGTAAATACAAACATACATACATTGCTAAAATCATATCCCTTCACACCCGCCACAAATTCATTTTAATAATACTTTAATAAGTCTTAAATATGGTTACAATGTGATAAACCACATAATATAGTGTGTGAAATGTCTGTAAAATTATTCTGTCCATACGCAAAATATGCGCTTTGACGTGGAGTTGCGGACACCAGCCCGTTATACAATACAATTCTGTCTGTATAGATTATGTTTACACTAGTATGTAGTCCGTGAGACTACACTAAGACTATTCTTTCTATGTCAATAGTGTTTCCACTGAATATTTTTGTGCTCAATTATATTATAAGAAATTAAGGGATTGTGCCAACCAAGTCTAAAGAATTCTTTTTTTTTTAATAATAATATCATTATATTTCAGGTGGACTGGTTGACTGAATCCATGCATGAGCGTGATTTTACTGTGTCTGCTATGCACGGCGATATGGACCAGCGTGAGCGTGAAGTGATTATGCGGCAGTTCCGTACAGGATCCTCTCGTGTCCTGATCACAACCGATTTACTTGCCCGCGGTATTGACGTGCAGCAAGTCTCATGCGTCATAAATTATGATCTGCCCACTAACCGTGAAAACTACATTCATCGGTAAGTGTATTTCATGCATATGTTAACATTAGGGGTATTGTTCATGCCATGCTGTAACATAATGTTCATGTCTTGTATAATTAATGACAAAAAAAAACACTTAACATAAATAAAAAGATGCAGTTGATCTGACAGCCTCAATGCTTCAGCAATCTACCTACTTACTGGCTGCATTCAAAACAAGACCGTATCGTACGATCGCGCACATGTTTAGAAATCCACAAAGATAGCTGATACCGCGCGAACAAGTTCTGACGTGCTCATATATCGCTGCTTGCGCTTTTAGTGTTGATGAAATATATGTTTAGTACAAGGACATAATTGTCGGACGATGCTAATTCAATGAGAAGGCGTCCTTGCGCGGCTCCGAGCCTTTTCTTAATGTTTCACCGTCATCAAAGCCTATTCTGCTCGAAAACCAGAGGATGCTCGAGCCTGCGCGAAGTATTTACCATTGTCTGTACTGACCCTAACAATAATAAAGATCATTCGTCAATTCAATTTGACAGTGATGGCCAATCAGAAGTGAACTAGGGCCCTTTTCTGATTTGTTGGTGTGGGATAAACATGCTCTGTATACTCGCCGAAAGCTCACTGAGTGTGCCTATATTTTCAATGAGCACTTCCTGATTGGTTTAGGCGCGGGACAAATACAAGAGGTGTCGAAGCGCGGGCGAGGAGCGGGCGCGGCGCTGGTGCAGCGCAGAACAGGCGCGCTAACGGTGTCGGAAAGGCGAGGCGCGGTCGAACACAGGGATGCATTTGGGCTATTTTAGTGTTTAAGATTCTATATCGCCACGCATTTTCGCCGTCTAGTTCACTCCTGTGTACACTATCTGACATGCCACTGCTAACTGCATGAGCGCCGAGGGCGAGCAAGCGGCGCCCGCGCCCCGCCGTTTTTTAGGCGCAGGACAAATACCAGAGGCGGAGGTGAGGCGCGGGCGCAGCGCCACTTCTCTGAAATTTCATACAAAATGTATAGAACAAACAGGTAGGGCGCGAGACATACTAAAACGGCGGGCTAAAACTTGCTCGCCCTCGGCGCTCCTGCAGTTAGCAGTGGCATGACAGATAGTGTACACAGGAGTGAACTAGACGGCGAAAATGCGTGACGGTATAGAATTTTAAACACTAGAATGCCCCAAATGAATCCCTGTCCTCGCCCGCACCTCGCCCGCGCTTCGACACCTCTTGAATTTGTCCCGCGCCCTAGTTTGCCTGAGAGCGGGGATGGATCGTTTCGATTTACCGAGCCGAGCTTCGATAAAAAGATCCAGTACCTGCTCGGTGTATAGGGACACGTCACGCGTTTTAAACGATTAAAAAATATATTTAATCATCCTGTATAACTTTGCTGCTGTAACAAATAGTTGTCATTTTTTTTCTCAATGTACGGATGTCGCCAACAGCGTTTGCGTTTTTCTCGTAAATGAGGAAAAATACTAGGGAAGTCCTAAAAGTACCTGGCCTGACGTACAGATAGCGGTTTTTGTTTGAAAATAAATGTCTTTGGTAGAGAGTATCGATATTATAACATTCAAGCCGCCACAATATTTATTCTTCACGCCCATCAGAGGAACATCAGAGAACACCGTCACTGAATTTTTGAACATGGATTATGTGATACAAAACATTTATTTGAAAAAACTTGTCTGACCAATATAAAAACCGAGTTCTACTTCATTCAACAATAAAATATTGGGTGGCAGAGTTTAAACGAGGCTGTATGAGCTGCTAAGATGAAAATTGCAGAGGTTGATCAAATTGGCCATCTCATTTCACTACGCTCAGACACTACGCCAGAAATGATGAAAAAAAATGGATGACCGTCGATTAAAGTGCGCTAACTAGCAGATAAGACAGGGATTTCAGAAAGTGCTGTTAATGGTATCTTGACCGAAAATTTGGGTATGAAAAAGGTATGCCCAAAACGGATGCCGCATTTCGTCAAAATAGAGTAGTGAAGATGTTTCGGTCAGCAAACATTCAGGGCTTTAAAGTCTGTGGGTAGGTAATAAATTTAAAAAAAAAAGTTTTCCTTGTTAGGCGGGTATTTCTGAGACTGGCCTTCACGGCATTTTCATCACGCGAAGTCGACATTTTCTCGCGAAGGTTTAAGCGATACCGCACAAAGCGCCCAAAATAATACGTCAAGTTTGTAAATAAAAGCAGCACAATATTGTTTCGGTATACAGAGCATACTATACTGTACTGCTACCTCGCCAACGAATTTGGAAAGGGCCTCACTGTGAAAGTACAGTTGTAGTTTGTCTGTGGCTTATTCAAAATTAGACTTATGTAAGTACTCGGGAATTATAAACACATATTTTCTTTTTCCAGAATTGGAAGGGGAGGTCGTTTCGGCCGTAAAGGAATTGCTATCAACTTCGTCACTGAAGCTGATAGGAGAGCGCTCAAGGATATTGAGGAGTTCTACCATACAAGCATCTCGGAAATGCCCAGCGATGTGGCTAACCTCATCTGAGGCGCCTGCGCTTACCCGGTTTATACTTTGTGTCCTGCGTTCTATTGCGATATTTATAAGGTGTGTGTATTAGGAGGAGCCTTCTAATAACCGCTGTGCCGAATTTTCATTGGACTCATTTCGTTCGGACCGTTATAATCGTTTTAGTTTAATTAATGATTACATTATACTATAATAGACGTATCAATATAAGTTTAATATACATAGTTAGGAGTAAGACCGGCTCGGCCGGATGGCCCCCGTTCCGCGCAGGCCTCTTTGCCGCTTGCATAGAGGTCTCATCGGGTACTGGAGAGGCTATTTCAATCACAAAAGTTCTAGAAGGAAACCCACTGTATTGTAACTTTTTTTCCAGTTGTACATAATATGGTAACTGTTTTTGTAATACCCTAAATAAATATAATGAAATATCTCAACTGTATTGTTATTGACATACTTGAAAATTGTAGCGCTCCATTCCCGATCGGAACCTTAATTTCTCTAAAGCAGTTGTATTGAATTGTGTAAATTTTGTTTTACAGAAGATCTACCCACTGAGCCTGTGAAACGCACTTTGGACACAACTATGTGGAAATAATAAATCAAAATTTCCTCAATATGTTCACTTTCTTTTGACAGGTCCTTATTGTATCCTGTATTCCCTTATACATTTGCTTTTGCATTTTACTTTTTAAACGATTGTTTTCTACATGGTTTTTATGTTCATTTCGAATTATTTATATTTTTGGAATAAATTTTGTTCGAAGTATTAGTGACTTTTGACAAAAAATGATAATTAAGGTTCCTACGCTTACATAATATTATTATCTTTATATAAGTAATGATACTGATCTTATTCCAAATACATTAAATAACATAATTGTTAATTTTAGCTTATATACACTTGTGACAATCAATATTCAGATATAAACGCATGACCAATATTTTTGTCTTAACTCTCAGTATCACCGATAGTACCTACCCATGTCACTACGATAATATTCTTATGCTCGCTATTCCAGATTTGGTCAATTGGAGCTGCGTTGCTAACGGGAACAGTGGGAAAAAATCGGAAATTGCATTTCAAGTTGAACATACTAGTTGTTGATATGACGTGTTCCTGTATGTCTACGGTAATGTGAAATGACCGGAAGCAATGAAATTTTATACATCTATCCTGATCTCAAATTAATCATATATTTCTATCAACCCACATCCAAAATCATCCCATTCTGGCAAGTATTTTTCTTTTTTGAACCATTATGATGAGTTGTCCGTTAGATTACTGCAAAAGAACGGATTAGGGCCACGACGCACAGTTTGCCCATATGAAAAGAAAGAGCACAAAGTATGAGACGCCGCACGGTGGGCTGAAAATCGGCTTTCATAGACTTCAGTATTTCAATTTGCAAGTGCCCGATTTTTTGGCGGATATCGCTTCTATTAGTCATTATTATGTACAAAAATGACACCCGAGCAAATTCTGCTCAAAAACGAAGGAATTATAATTTATTTACAAAAAATTTGTATGAAGCTAGTATGAAAAATCTAATTATCTCTTGTTAAACACTGATATCCTTACAGGTTATTATAGTGCTAATTATTTATGATTTTTTTGTCGCCGAATGTCCGACACATTTTATGCTTTTTTTTTTTAAATCGTCAAAATATTTTTATTTATCACTACATAATATAAAACACAAGTCACTCTGGCTGTCTGACCGTCCCTATGTATGCTTAGATCTTTAAAAATACGCAACGGATTTGGGTTTTTTGATGCGGGTTTTTTTAATAGATAGTGATTCAAGAGGAAGGTTTATATGTATATAACATGCATAATATAGTACAGAAACACTGATAATTTTAGAGGTTTCTAATGTGATGTAACTAAATACATTTTTTTGTGCTTACATTGCAAACGCTGGCTGAACCCTACGAGATAGATCAAAATAATGTACTACAGTATTGTACACTTTAAAAAGGTCTACAAAAAAGTCCGCGATGGTATTATCTTTTAGGGATAACCCACAGTAACCATTTTTTATCCTTTACTTTTTACGAGAAATAATGGCTTTTTTACGAAGTGATTTTATGCAATACAGCATTAATCCTTATCTAATTCGAGTCCGCGTAACACGACCAGTGTTTCCCTCACTCGTCATTTTATTTAATTCGACAGTTTCGTTGATTCGTTACTTTCGCTGATTGGACAGTTGTGTGAATTCGACAGTTGCGTCAATTCGACAGTTGCGTCAATTCGACAGTTTCCATAATTTGCCAGTTTCGTCGATTCGTCACTTTTATCCAATTCGTCAGTTCAAGTACAGTCTGTAGGAAAATGTCTGTTAATTTTAATATGTATTGAGATCTATTTATTTATTTTACTATTTAATTAAACACAAAGGACAACACGGGAAAATAACATAATATTTGAGTACAGAGGATTGCTTATTTCTTAAGAAACTTCTGCCAGCTGACCTGCAAAAGGGAAAATGAAAAAGAAATGTAGACGATAGTGTGTGAGAAAAGTAAGAGAATAATTTGTTTATGTATGTGCCTTACCTAACTTAACCTACAACATTTAATATAAATATAAGTAAATATTAATATATACTTGTTTAAATATATAATGCTAAGATATATAGACAAATAAAATAGATATGTACATAATAAATCAAAAATGAGAGGAAAGATTATGCTCTTTCACTCAAATCCCGAATGAATGAAGGAAAGGTGGAAGTGAGTTTCCCAACCTTACAGCATGGAAAGAGGAATAAGAGTAATAAATAGCTGGATCTATGACGATGGGATTTAAGTTGGTCTATTTTACAACTAACCTTTTATAACAATGGATATGAAATATAATACAAACTCATTTTATGAATGTGTCAAACTTTTTTTTTAATTTCAATAGATTTGCCAAAATTATTCTTTTAAAATATCCACATTAATTGTTTATTATATTTTTTCTTCCGAGTGTACTTAAGTGACGAGTCAACGAAATTGGCAAATTATGGAAACTGTCGAGTTGACGCAACTGTCGAATTCACACAACTGTCCAATCAGCGAAAGTGACGAATCAACGAAAGTGTCGAATTAAATAAAATGACGAGTGAGGGAAACTGACCAGTGTTACGCGGACTCTCTAATTCAGTACCTTAAATACATTGTGCATTTAATATAGATCAATATGGCCCTTTATATCATTTATATGAATAATTAAGAAGATATCACAGAAAATTACGCGCGACTGAAAATATCATTCTCAGCGAAACAAATGGGGTCGCAGTGTAACAGTTGGTCACTCTATCCATTTTCATCTTTAAAGTTTTACTTAAAAAGTGATGCATTATTTTAGAAGCTTATATAAGGTGTATGGTGTAAATCTATATAGATTTTTTTCAATATCTATTTTAGAACGGATTTACCCTATACACTATTCAATTTAAATGAATATCTTAGGAGTTATCGCAACTGTCGGGGTCGCGGAACTGTCTAAAAAGGGTACCGGGGCCCTGGAACGCAAAGGGCAACCGAAAGAACATGGTGTCTTTAGTCAGTGTGTTTTAGTCAGTAAGTCTGACAGTCCCTTCCGCTCCATCCAGGGCGGGAGGACTCATTTAATGATTTTACCACCCAAAAAATACAATGATTAGAAAATAAAGGCACCCACCAGCATTACAAAATAATTTTACAGTAAGCGCACTTCTTTTTTGTTCTAAATTGGTCCCGAGCGAAGCCGGGGCGGGTCGCTAGTTTTTACATATAAAACGGTTCCTTTTAGTGTCTAAAATGCTGTTAATTCTTTTTTTTTTTAATTTTTAAATAAAACGTATCTCCGAAACTGTTCACCGCTGCACTGGAGGATGTCTTCAAGGTTCTGGACTGGAGAGGGCGAGGCATCAACGTCAATGGCGAGTACATCACTCACCGTCGGTTTGCCGACGATCTAATGGTCATGGCTGAGACCATGGAGGACCTCAGTACAATGCTCGATGACCTCGGTAGAGCTTCCGGAAGAGTGGGTCTTAAAATGAACATGGACGTCAAATGCCCATGTCACTCCCATTCCCATCAAGATCGGAAGTTGTAGAGGATTATGTGTACCTGGGACAAACGGTCCAGTTAGGTAGGTCTAACTTTGAAAAACAGTGTCTCAAGACGAAAGTCTATGACCGGTGTGTGTTGCTAGTGCTTACATACGGAACCGAAACGTGGTCGCTCACAATGGGCCTCATCAGAAGGCTTAAAGTCACCCAAAAGACAATGGAGAGGGCTATGCTCGAAGTTTCCTTGCGCGATCGAATCAGAAATGAAAACATCCGCAAGAGAACCAAGGTTACCGACGTTGCCCGAAGAATTGCCAAACTTAAGTGGCCACGGGCAGGGCACATTGCTCGCAGAACGGATGGCCGATAGGGCCGAAAAGTTCTGGAGTGGCGACCGCGAACCGGAAGACGTTGCGTTGGAAGGCTTCCCACTAGGTAGACCGATGACCTGGTGAAGGTTGCGGGAATCCGCTGCATGCGAGTCGCACGGGACCGGTCAATGTGGCGACACTTGCCTATGTCCAGCAGTGGACGTCTTTCGGCTGAAATGATGAATGATGAAATAAAACACGAGGTTACAACATTTTTCATTAATTTTAACGGCTGCTTCAGGATTTTTCATTATAATTATATTCGATCACAGATGCGATATATCCATGCCCTTCTTCTTTTAAACGTGCTGCAGCTGCATATACCATTTCACTGGAATCTTCGCCTATGTGTTATACGATCTTTGTCAGAAAGGCAATCGCTTATGCGGGATACAACTGCACCAAACAATACTTCATGCTTAATACTCTAATTAAGCTTGAACCGACTTTTAAGAACGAGATAAACGCCATTGTATTTTAGGCATATTGCCGTCCGAGCGGTCAACTAAAATCGACTCTAACAAATTATTGAACCTACTTTCTAGTATTTTTTTTCTGTTTATTCGCTGTAACAAATTAGTAACTAATTGTCCATGCACATTAGCCTCTATTAATTTGATATTGTTACGAGCTGGGTATGGGATAAAATAATTACTACCGAAGAAACAACAAATAACTTTAATAATCACAAAACACTTTAAAACTTAATCACAAGTACACTACTGATCACTATTCACTTAGATATCGCACTTACTAGTTCACTTCGATTCGCTTCGTACTGTAGCCAAAATAAGACTGACTGCTCCCGCAAACACGTCGACTATTTATATGGCGATCGAACGTTCGAGAAATATCCACGACTTCCTAGAATCTTCTAGACAATTCCACAACTTGTACAGAAGAAAGAAGTAGGTACTTTATGCCCACGGCGTACGGTCGAAATTACAGTGATGTTCTTTTGTAGGTAGTTTGCGAATTTGTACCTACATTATTCGGGACTCGTTTTACCTACCTACCATTACCTACCTACTTACTAGTAGGTACCTACTACCGTAACTGTAGGTAAGTACGGGTACGACGTAACAATATTTATGGTGACATACCTACCTACTCATAACCTGAAAACGAAATATTGCATAACTCTTTGTTTATTTACGTTTTGGCATTTTTTATTTTTGTAACAAATTGAACAAATTAAGACCTTTTGATGCATCATTCGTCTATCTGCATTATATAGTTTCTGTGTAATCACGAGCGATGATTACGGCAAGTGGCGGTTCTAGCGGCCAACTACTCTTTGTCATAGCGTCTTACAGCCTTATTCATAAAAAGTTAGAGCCTCCTTGAAGGCCCGATGCTAAAAAACATGATTCATAAACGTCTATTAACGCTAATCAGTCCATCAAGGCTCTGCTAAAGTTAGACAGCCTTATTCATAAAAAGTTAGAGCCTCCTTGAAGGCTCCTTGAAGACCCGATGCTAAAAAACATGATTCATAAACGTCTGTTAACTCTATCAGTCCATCAAGGCTCTGCTAACGTTAGAGGACCGTTGACCCTCCTTTATCTCCCTGCTAAGTCACAAAATGGCCGCCGGGAATTTGAACAGCTGACTTTGACAAGAGCAAAAAACCATACCGAAGATAATTTTAGTGAAGGGAGGGTTACGCAGATTAAAAAAAAAACCAGGAAAAATTATTTTCAGAAATTTGTATTTAAAAATCCTCTTATTTAGGTTTTTAGGATGAAACGTGTACTAACAATAAATATGAAAAAAATAAAATTACGATGATTAAATAGTTACACCTTTTTGGACTTAAGTACAACTTGCGGATCGGAAATGGCGGGAAAACAAACATCTCGCTTTTTATAAAAGTTCATCTTGGGGTTGTATCGTCAAAATTTATCTTTTCTTATTAGTTTATCATTTCTTTTTTTGTTCCTTTTCTTTTTTCTCGTTTGTATTTGTAAAAAAATGCGTTTTCCCGCTAATTTGCTGTCACTGCTGTCATTTTTTTTAAATTGTCGACGAGGGCTTTTTTAGGACGGAACCCTTATGAATTCGTCATGTCTGTCTGTCTGTCTGTCCGTCCGTATGTCACAGCCACTTTTTTCGAAATTATTTGGTAAGTAGATGTATTCTGTGAACCGCATTAAGATTTTCACACAAAAATAGAAATTACCATGTAAACTTCCACCGAAAACTGGTTTTAACTTAATTAAAAAAAAAACACTATTATTTAATTATCGATCAAAGTTACAACGAACTACAAGAACTTTTATATTATGTTACTTGCTGCTACGGAACTTTTTTGTCATTTGATTTGATTTGATTTTGTCAGTCTGTTAGCTAACAGACCCATCAACAGTCTGCTAGCTGACTGCTAGCAGACCCATCAAACCTCAATTAAGGATTTTTTATGAATAAGGCTGTTAGTTTTTTTTTGTAACAAATTCACGAAAAGAGGTGTGTAAAGTAACAAATTAGCACTAATTCCTGGCAAAGTTTCATCAAATATTATGAGGTGGCCGCGCGGTTGAAACGGACATAGATTCTCTCTACTCGAATGATTCGTGGATTCGTCATATTCTAGGGTTCGACGGATTAGCTATACGGCAGAAGTACAGGTGAAAACAAAAACAAATTAAAGAACAAAATAATCATATTTAACTTTTAAATATAAAATTAACCTTGCACAACTGTTTCAAACAATCAATCACGCTAACTTCATTCTTCATTGCTGCAGTAACAATTTTGTTTATTTGACAATTTTTTTTTGTAAGTTCGAGTTTTGCATTACGCTGCTTCCCTTTGCAATAAATTTGTTCTCTTTTTAACTTTGTGTCTTGAAAACGGGATTCTTTTTTTAGCAATTGTATTAATAGATAGAGTGGTGGCTTAATGGGAAATCTTTTTTTTAGTCTCGCATGCCGCCACCCTTCGATTGGGTTATTTGTACGAAAAATTTCATTATAACAAGTAAACACATTCTCGGTATATATTCCCATCCACTGAGTTGAGAAATAATTATTAAATGTATTATATTCCAGTGAGTCATTAACCAGTTCTTGTATACTTAATATTGCTTCGGGAACCAAAATCGGCGGAAGCAACGGCAGTTGCATATAAAGGCGCATGATTGTATTGTATTGTATTGTATAACGGGCTGGTGTCCGCAACTCCACGTCAAAGCGTGTATTTTGCGTGCGGGTGGGAAACTATTCTATCCATCCCAATTCCCCGAGAAAGGCCAGTAACGCCCCAGTGTTGCTGACTATCTCGCGGAGAGTACCTGGGTTACCAAAGTACTTTGCCCTGTATGTTGCAACCTCTGGGCAGTGCAGAAGCACGTGGGCTGCTGTCTCGTCTTCCTCCATGCAGGCACGGCACAGGGGGCTGTCTGTGACTCCTAAGACAAAGAGGTGTTTATTAAAAGAGCCATGTCCGGTAATGGCGGCTGTAACTGTGCGCATCTGTGGTTTAGTCAACCGCAGCGCGCGTTTGGTGAAGCGGCCATCGATAGCAGGAAGCGCTTCCTTGGCCTGCCTACACTCGCCGTGGTCCCGCCACAGCTTGTGGTGTTGTTCGCTAGTTCGTTTCCTTACCAGTGTGCGTAGGTATCCGAAAGGGAGCGGTACGATAGGTTCGGGTCCCACCGCTGCCGTGCTCGATCCCCTTCTAGCAAGTTCATCCGCCGCATCATTACCACGGGAATCGCTGTGTCCTTTGATCCATTGGATAGTTATATTATTGAGATTACCAACCTGGTTCAGGCGTTGGTGACACTAGTGTATTAACCCAGAGTTCACTGTGTGGTTGTCCAGTGCTAGCAGTACAGCCATGCTGTCTGAGAGTATACGAATTGAGTGGTCCACAACCTTCCTGGCTAGGCGCATGATATACCTACTCTCCATTTTCAGTTTTATCTAATCCAATATTTTGGCTCTTTTTAAGCTCTCTTTTTTTTTTTGGTTTTTTTGGCTCTTTCCAGTAATTTCATTACTGGAAAGCGATACTTAAAACTGGTTAATGACTCGCCGGAATATAACGTACACATGAAAATAGCAGCCAGTTACTTTTACACCAGGATAAACTGATTTCACGGCTTGAATGGTTGCTATTTCAAAGACGCACTTATAATTTTCAATTATCACGGAAAATTGATCCCTTAAAATAGTGAACAATCGTTCATAAGTTGCCTGCGTTTTATTACGTAGAAGTACATATGTAAAGCACAGGAATAAAATTTATGGTATTGTCATCGTGAGAAATATTTATATGAAGACTGTAGACTTGTTATAAAGGAGTGGGGCATGTTTTAAAGGTGCCATCCCCGTAGTAACTCTTACTTTTTTTCAGATAGTCTTTCGCCAATCTTCACCCAAAAATCAAAATTTTGTCTTCGATTCCATCATCAAATAAAAAGAAATCACCCACTAGACTGTGCGGTAGCTTCAGAGATTTCATATATCTATTTACAGTTTTTCGTATTCATTTTCAGGTAATTACAGCTAGCTATAAACTTTTAATTTGCAGTCGGCAGTGTCCATAAAATCTTCAAATAATTTTGGGTTGGTTCGAGTTTTTTGCATACTGTCTTTACATTCGTCTATTATACTGTCTACTACGTTTTTCTGTAAAATCGGGCATGCACATATGACTAGACTCTCTAATCGGCTTAGTTTGTCCAAAGTGATAGAACTGCTGCATTCTGCCTTATTTACACATCGCCAGTTTGTAGTACCATATTTGTTATTTTTTACAAAATTGTATCTGTGTCCAGCATGTAAAACAACGGGTTTTCCCCTTTCACTTTTAATAAATTTTAAATCCACTACATCGGTGCTCGAGCCGGCAAGATCCATTTCTTGCAATATTTTTATTCATGTCTATAAGTCACTTCACAACAAACAGGAAAACAAATGCCAGTGGATTATTTGAAGTTGAATAGGTAGGCATAGGCTAAATGACAATAACTTGAAGTGGCCTGTTAGATAATTGAGTAGGCTATTCAAGGAGTTTACATACTTAACCATACGAGTATATTAGTTGTAAATCATAAATTTAAAAAAATTATAAATAAGTAGGTAAACCCTGATATGGCTGTTTTTTTGTTTAATCTTTTTGTGCACAACTGTTCATTTTCTGTCGTATAGCTAATCCGTCGAACTCTAGAATATGACGAATCCACGAATTAGTCAAGTAGCGAATCTGCCGAACTAACTAATCTGTCCAATCAAAGAATCTGTCCAGTACCGAACAAAGGTGTTCAATGTTCAATGAAATGCTAAATATCTTTGAATGCAAGAGACCTAGGTGTCATTGACACTGGCTCGGCCACCATCGGGGATTTGAATTTTTATAACACAAAAAAATAGTCGAAATTTGTCGCCAAATATCAGAACTGACAAATTCTGATATAGCAGTGACTGCACAGGTTCAAAAGATATAAAGGTTAGATACCACTAAGCGAAGATGTTTTCTCCCATATTTTGTCGCCAATTTGTCGCAATTTTTCTCCAAGTCACAGATGTAATCGGGTCTTTAGAAGATATAAGGAGTTCAATTAGTAAGGTACAGTCCAAGAGCTAGATCGAGTGAACTCTAAATTCTTTCGATCTAGCTCTTGGACTATCTTGTATCGGTAACCGGTAGCCGGTAGGTAAATTGTATAAGTTGGTCCCTCCAAATTGACGATTCAATTGTTTAGTGCAACAGGTAAATGGGCGGTTTATTTTCGATTATTGAAAGATAAATATTGAATACCTATAAGCTGACCCGCGCAACTTCGACTGCGTCACATGAGAGAGAGAGAGTTAGAGAGACTGTCGTGTCGTAGGCACCTATAATACAAAAAAGGTATCCTTAGATATTCATTAAATAAGTAGGTAAGTAGTTAGGGTATCTAACTACCTAAAGAAAACAAACAGGAAATAAAAATGCTTAATTCAAGATATACGAGGGCGACACTGAAAGTTTTTAGAACGGCCACTTGTAAACGAAAAAATAAGTTCAAATTTTGAAAATGGAACTTGCCAATATTATTGTGTATGTATTTAATTCATTTGTCATTTGTTTACGAATTGGCGACAAACTGTGTCACGTTGAGCATGAATTTAACGAGAGAAAATTTTCGTACAATTATTTTTGTATGACTTTCGATGTCATCTAGGTCAACAAGAAAGTTATACACGTAGAGACTAAAAATAACATCAGTGTTGTGCGGCGTATGATAGAGACTGACAAAAGAGTGACTGATCAGCAGATTCGGACAAGCTTAAAGGCATCGGTATGAGTCAGGCATGAACATTTAGCGGTCAGGAAGTTTTGTGCCCGGTGGATACCTCATAATTTGACAGAGGCCCAAAAACTCCGTCGTGTTGATTGGTGTCGTGAAATGGTTCAAAGATTTAACGGAGGTGATTCAAATGCTGTGTTCGACATACTCACGGGGTACGAAAGCTGGATTTATTTTTATGATCCTGAAACTAAGAGACTGTGTGCTGTCTGGGTGTTTTCTTCCGAGGAGTTGCGAACTAAAGTGAAGAGAGGTTAAAGTGGAAGAAAAAAGATGGTGGCCTCGTTCTTCGGAAGGACAAGTCATTACGCAACAATAAATTGTTTTAGAGGATTGAAACAGTTACTGCAGATGGTACACTAACAATTGTTTAGCCCATTGTCTTGGAAAAAGTTTGGAAGACCTGGCTGTAGGATCCTCCTTCACCACGACAACGCCTCATCGCACACCGCCAAGCAAACAATCGACTACTTGGCGACGTCAGACATGGAATTACTGGGTCGCCCGCCCTATAGCCCCGACCTCGCGCCTTCCGATTTTTATTTATTTTCGAAATTAAAAGAAAAACTTCGAGGAAAACGTTTTATGGACGCCGAGGAAGCAGTGGCTGCGTTTCAAATGGTATTTTGAAACGCAGCCACTGCTTCCTCGAAGAGACCCCAGGAGAGTGAAGTAAGTACGAGTGGGCAAAGTGTTTTTCTCAGGTTCCATCGGATGCAGCGATGTATTGATGTAAATGGACACTATTTTAAAAAGATATAATAAAACTAATAACTTACTAGTTTGTTCAGTTTTAGATTTTATAAGAATCTTCAGTGTCACCTTCATATCTACCAATAAACAGACAACAAACGAAGTCAAAACTAAAAATAAGTAAGTAGGTAGTTAGGATGAAATAGAAGTATCTTTGTAAGTATCTATGTATGTTCCGACTACTCAGAGACAACAAATACAAAACAAAAATGTGACCTTACAATATCGAATGCAATTATAACTTTTCAACAACACCCACAGGAAGAAAACACAGTCGTCACCTCCATTCGCTCCAAGTCAGTTTAGAAAACCAAAACTCGAACTTTTCTTGGTAACGATCGCTAACAATTTTTTTATTTTATTAAACGACTATAAACTCTATTTTTAAGACTAAAGTCCTTTCAAAACGCCTTTAACCATAGTCTAGTAGATTAGGTAACAATTTGGACGCAAGTTTGCAACATCTTATCACGATTTTTTTTATAATTCTTATATGAAGTCAATCGTTCATGCTGGTCCATCTAGTTTGGTGCAATGGCGTGAGGTGCGGGGGGAGGGTCGGCGATTGCATCAACGAAGCGAGGCTCTTAAATTTTATTCTCGCGTCCGTAGTTTTTTTGCTTAAATATTCGTTTAAATTATATGGTACAAAAGTGTAAAATAATGTGCTTGAAATGCAGCCTCTAACTTATTAAAAATGATAAGGATGAATACCGTATTTGTTTGTGTAAATAGCTTCCCAATTACCGCTTTTTAATTGCCCATTTTTTAAAGTATTAAAATGGATAATTAGTCTGCTAATCATAAGAGCTAGACATATTACTATGCCATCTCGGACTTTTTTGTAGACCTATTTATGATACGCAATTCCACCATACTTACATCATTTTGTTATATCTCGAAAGGGTTTCTGGCAGCGTTTTCGTTGAAAGCTCCCAGACGGCTTATTTTTTACGCGACTGCCCAAAAAAAGGAGTGTTATGTTTTCAGGGTTCATGTATGTATGTGTTTGTGAGTTTCTTTAGTCCACCATAACTTCTAAATCCCTAAACCGATTTTGATGTACGTACGTGGTATCGTTAGAATCCTTGTTACCCCGGGTAACTTATGCTAGTGAAAATAAATTAAGTAGAGGTATAGTATTTATTTTCTCGAGGGTTAATAATAACAGCCAATCGGGTCGATCTTCAAGGTTAAGCCACGCTTACCACGGTTGGTTTGTGGATGGGTTACCATTAATTCCATTACACACCGAGTTTCCTCCGTGCGTCGGAAAGTACACGTAAAGCTCTAGCTTGGTCAAACTCAAAGCAATTTTCGAAAATCAGTGTTATATTCTTGCCGGCACGTTTTATTGTTATAATCATACAGGAGCTCTAGTGCCAAAGGCCACATCGCTGGAGGCCAAACACTGTCGCCAAACCAGACTGTTTTGGATTATAATAATGCGAAAAAGGGGGTAGATATTTCTGATCACATGGCGTCGGACTAGGGTGAACTCATCTAACTTCGTGACAAAGGCATTTGAGTAATAAAATACCAATAAATTATTAATTAATTTAATTCAGTCTCAGCATGAGTTTTAATCAGTCTTTTATGAGGAATATTAGCACAAATAATCAGATTTTTTTCTAGAAACCTAAGAGTTATACCAAATTTACTAAACCAAGTCAACTTGCCTAATTCCGTGGTGACCTCTTTAAGTCCGTGATACTTTAATTCTGATGTAACGGAATTAGGCAAGTTAACTTTATTTAAGTAGTACAATATTAATATTATAATAAAATTAACATAAACATAAAAAAAAACAAGATAAACATTTTAGTACATTAGTAACATTTAGTTTCTGTTCTTCTTGTTGGGGTCATCCATGATATACCTGAAAGTAAACAAGCAATTTAAAATAATAAATACGTACCTACCTGCTTAGATTTTAGCGTCTGCCCAAATTTGAGCTCATATTAATAAAAAAAAAGCTGCGAAATTTGGTAAATTACTCACGCAATTACGTGACAAGTCCGTGTCAAAAAGTGTCACCCGATTCCGTGATAGCAAAATATAATATTGGCTCAAAGTCGTCATTTTAATTAAGACCAGATAAAAGTAATAAAATGTCATCAATCTTGTCTACTACACTCAAAATAAGTTAATAATTTCAGTTAAAACCACAAATATTTGTACATAACTACTATAATTCTGTGATAGCACAGAAACCACTCAACCGCTAAAACGCTAATATTTTTGACGAACAAAATAAGCTCTAACACGAAAAAGACGCAGAACTATGACGATTTTTTTACTGCCACATCAAGGGAATATCAATTACAATTCATTTTATTAGAAAGAAGCTAAAAAATCGGTTAAATACTTACATAAATACAGCAAAGTTTGCCACCAATTCACAAACACTGCCGAAACCGGCGAGATTCGCGCGCGAACTGACAAAACCGTTAGCTGTTTCTATCTCGCTCACTCGAGCATCCCCAAACTTTACAGACGAATTTGAACTTTATCACAGAGGCTTAAGGTTGTATTTCAAACCATTGATTTCACTCGTATAGCCCTATGATAGCGCTCAAACCAAATATCACCGAATTAGGCGAGTCACAGAATTAGATGAGTTCACCCTATATCTACCAGCCTTAGAAAAACCCTATAATGGTACCGCAAGCTAATCATTGAGATTGTCTGTGGCACAATGTTGGTAAATGCTTGGGTTATTCACCAAAAATTTGGAGCAGGGAAAAATCTAAGTACCAATTTTAGAATTACGGGAACAAATTATAAAAGAGATGATTAGCAAGGCCAGCACTTATAATCAAGCCGATCACGTTGCAGAGGAGGGTGGGCCCCATGCACAAAGAAAGCCAAAACACAAGTTTGAGAAAACGGAAGGAAAGCTCAGAGATACCCGAAAGAGATGCAGACCTTGTTACGACCATTTTACAACATACGAATCTGCGGGTATGGCTAGAAAAAAATCAAAACGCGTGTGAAAAAACAATCAATGTGTTTGGATTGCTTCAAAACGATTCATGCAAAATAATTTTCAATTTATACCATCCATGATGGCATTTCGTTTTATGTTTTTTTTTTCAATTTTGATTTAATTATCTTATTATTCCATTGTCTCAACGTAATTTATCATAAATAATTTGCATTTCGTACAATTTATGTCGTGATTATGTCATTTTTTTCTAATAAATCAGTAGTAATTTTACTAGGCGGGGACGATAAATACAACACTTTCTCTCAAAGCGGCGCGAATTTCTTAGTATATCGAAAGTATAGTGTGACGTGGCCACCGGTGGTACACCTCGCCGTATCAGCAAATACTCCGTGCTCCACCGGTGGTACACGCCGCCGCCGCCGCCGGTCTGAACGTGTTGCTCTTTTTCGAGTGGCGATGGTAAAAACTGTATAAAAATACAATTTCGTCGCTGGGTATGCAAAATCTAGATCCGGACCCGGTTCTGCATACCCTAAGCTCACGCTCAGGCTATCATTTACTCATTTTTCTTTCATATCATTCCTCACACAATCCATCCATCTTTTTTTTGGTCTTCCTCTCCCTCTGGATCCCTCAACATTTATATTCATTACTCTTCTAATCAAATGCGATATCGATAGTGTATCAAATAAAAAAATGTAATATGTACTTACCTATTGCAAATTACGGTGAAAATTATGAGTAGGTATAAGGTAATTGCGTAAAATTAATCGTCTGATTCATAAATAATTATCTAATGGAACCTGTCATTGATACTGGCTTGACCACCATCGGGGATTTTAATTTTGATAACACAAAAAAATGTCGCTAATTAGTCGAAATTGGTCGCCAAATATCAGAATTTGTCGGTCACTGGTTCAAAAGATATAAGGGTTACCACTTAGCGAAGATCTGTTTTCTCCCATATTTTGTCGCCAATTAGTCGTAATTTGTCTCCAAGTCACAGATTTAATCGGGTCTTAGTTTAGAAGATATAATGAGTTCAATTAGTAAGGTTATATAGTCCAAGAGCTAGATCGAATGAACTCTCTAAATTCTTAGCTAATCAATTAGCTTGTCATCCCACAATCTCTGCTTTTGCTTGGATTTGAGTTTTGTTTACATGTGGTGATTGTTAGGGCCAGTCGTGCCTCCAATGTTGAATCGCCTTTAGAAGAGTAGGTATTCTTACGATATCAGTGAGGAGTTATGTGCTGCATCGGTCATAAAACAATTCACTTTAGCCCAGAAGGAAGAAAATGAAGAATAGAAGAAGACATTACATTTAAAGTTTCATTAGATAATTTTATCAATCAGATAAATAACTTTCCCCAGTTGTACTCATAATTTACACCGCTTTCTTTATTTCCAATAGTATCATTTTTATTCGATACTTACCTACATTTTTTATCGTTCCGTTTGCGAAGGGCAACCAAAGTTACCCTATTAGTAAGCCTCCGCTGTCCGTCCGTCTGGCCGCCCGCTGTCTGCCAGCGGGCTGTATCTCATGATCGTCCTATCATCATCATCATTTCAGCCAAAAGACGTCCACTGCTGGACATAGGCCTCCCCCAAGTGTCGCCACGTTGACCGGTCCCGTGCGACTCGCATTTAGCGGATTCCCGCAACCTTCACCAGGTCATCGGTCCACCTAGAACCACCATCGGTCCACCTCGTTGATCGTCTTATAACAACAAATAGTAAACTAAAAATTAAAGGCTCACCTACTGAGATGGTCCGGAACCCTTTAGACTTGCACTTGGCCAGTTTTTTTAATTAAACAGGGCCACAAAAGATTGTAGAAGAGACATACTGGGGTAACCAGTAGGAACCACGTTAAAAAAACACGCCAGGTAGGTACAGCTACTTCACCGGTGGCGTTGAAACGTTTGATTATTATGAAGAACACAACTTTTTGAACAGCTATATCTATCTCAGAAATTGTGATAAGGAAAAAAGTGTAAAATCAATTAATTATTAGATCAAATAATTGCACGATCTACAATATTGTCGAAAATAATTTTATGATAAAACTTATAAACGTTTGGTTGAAAAATGCTAAAAAAAAAACATTTTCGTACCACTTGCTCAAAATGTGACATTCTATGCCACAAAAAGCGAACATAACAATAGTCATTTTTAATCTGTTAAAAACAGGGAAAGAAAATTGTACTGAATTTAATTCATCTTCTAAGGGGAGAATGTGATTTAAATTTGGAATACTTACCGAAATTTATACTGAACTACATCTGTGTTTACATCATTGAGTTTGTATATAAAGCATTATACATCTTTTTGAAAAAAGAATACGCATTTAGCAGTTTTGATTATTAAATAAAATTACGAAAACCGACGAGGCCGTATGAGCTTGATGCCTTTGCTTTTCCGACAAAAAAATATTAGTCTAGGAATTTGCCGCGTTTTTGTTTTCTTCAAATACATAAACGTTAAGTTTATTTTTTTAAATAAAATGTTCTAAAATGCTTATCTCATATTATTATTGTGTTAATTTTTTCGCAAATAGTACGAAAAGTAGAGTATTTTCCTCGGTGATAACTGTCTTAGTCTTGGGTGAACTTAAATCCCTCGCTACACTCAGGACTCGTCTTAAATCCCTCGCTTCGCTCGTGATTTAAGTTTTTAACAACCTCGCTGCGCTCGGGAGTAAACCTCGAGTCCTTCGTCCGTTACGCTCGCGATTTAAATCGTCACCCGCGACAGAAGACACTGCTTTATCCCCTTGGCTAATAAACTACTATTAAGTAGGTACGCGACCAAACGACACGTGCTTAGGTCGGATCGATGGGGACTTTTGACATTTCATTTGTAATGGTGTTCACAACATTCGTACCAATTTTTAGCTCTATGCGAATTAATGTAACCTTGCATGTCTAATTTGACTGGGCTAGCTAGCTATAACTTCTACTTCTAATATTTATAAACAAGTAATGGAATACCTCTAACTATCCCGAGGTCACTGAGGTGCTAACAATTTTGAAGTGGCTATTGCATTTTAGATTCTTAGAAGAACTTCAGCAGCATCCGTAAACCCTCACAAATCCGTTTTTACTCGCACCCTTCTACCCCCCCTCCCCCCTGGCTCAAAAGCTGGCGACGACGCCCTAGCCGTTTACTTGTTAGTGGTATACATTCAGTCAAAAAAGTATCGGGAATGGATGATTTGTTTATGGTTCCAAATTAAAATTTTTGTTTTTTTGTAGTTGTTAGATTGGCACAACTGTTTTCCATTTTGGCGCGGAGTTTGAGTTGCATCTGTTATTTATATTAAATACAGTGCTGGTTTTAGTAATATCATATATAGTGTGTATTGCGAATTTCATAATGGACAAAAATATCGAACAAAGAGTTTGTCTTAAAATTTGCATCGCCAATGGAATTTCGTGTTCGGAGTCACTGAAAATGTTACAGAAGGCTTACGGTGAATCGACTTTATCAAAAACTCGTGCTTATGAGTGGTTCAAAGCGTTCAAAAGCGGTCGAGATGTGATGGAAGATTTGCCTCGCTCTGGTAGGCCGTCAACGTCTGCAACTGAAGTTAACATCGCAAAAGTGAAGAAAATAGTGAATGAAAATCCCCATTCAACTCTGAGAGAGATAGCCGCCGAACTTTCTGTATCTCACGAGTCGATCCGTACCATTTTAACTAATCATTTGGGTATGAAACATGTTGCTGCTCGGCTAGTCCCAAAAGATCTGAATTTTCTCCAAAAACTCAATCGCATGAAAGTCGCTGAGGACATGCTAGAACGAGTCAGTTCGGACCCAACATTCATGAAACGCATTGTTACTGGTGACGAGACGTGGGTTTACGAGTTTGACATGCAAACTAGTCAACAAGCTTCGGAGTGGCGCCTTCCAACTGAACCGAAACCGAAAAAACCACGCCAAAGTCGATCAAAAGTCAAAGTCATGTTGACTGTTTTCTTTGACTATCGCGGTGTTGTGCACTCTGAATTCTTACCGGAAGGTCTAACGGTAAATAAAGAATATTATTTGAGCGTTATGCGGTGTTTAAGAGAGCAAATTCGACGAAAAAGGCCAGATTTGTGGAAAGAAAATTCTTGGATTTTGCACCACGACAATGCGCCTTCGCACAAGGCTATCATTGTGAACTAATTTTTGACCAAACACTCAACAAATACCATCCAGCAACCACCATATTCACCAGATATGACTCCTGCTGACTTTTTTCTTATTCCTAAACTCAAATTACCACTTCGTGGCACCCGTTTTCAATCGATAGAAGACATAAAGGAGAATTCGCGGCGAGAACTGAACTCAATTCCGGAAGCAGCGTTTAAAAAATGTTTTGATGAATGGATTATTCGTTGGCGCAAGTGTATCGTTTATAAAGGAGCATACTTTGAAGGTGATAAAATAAATTTGGATGAATGACAGACATTTTGTGTATTATTATTGATCTTTTCCCGGTACTTTCTTGACAGAGTAGTAAACACAGATATAGATAAGTATACCTAGATCTTCGCGTGCCCGGCTTAGGGCTGGACTCCACCGAAGCGGAAACGAAACTGGACGCCCCACCAGCTATCGAGGACGACTCCTACTTCATCGTCGACTCGACACTGATGTGGACACCTGACACGATGTTCGCTCTCGGAGGTGGTATTTTCTGAGTTCCATGGAAACAGAGGGCATCGGATTAATGCAATGTGCCACTCAACCACCGGATCCCTTCTACGACTTGCGCGACCCCAGCTGTCACCAAGATACCTGTTGGTACGTACGTCTTCCCCCGTGCAGTGTAACATGACAGGCACAATGAAGAAACGCACCGCGAAGCACCCAGTCGTACCCAATGTTCCCTAGGAGCGGCGGAAAGTATCTACCTACCTCATCGATAGAATGGTTAAACGTAGGTAGGTACATATATGAAGAATGGCATAGTAGACACTTACTTTGAGCAATTTAAAGTTTATTTAAACATTTAGTATGGTAAATTTAATTTTTCAAACTAATTTTATTCGTGACTGTACCAACTTTAAGGACAATTATGCTAATAATTTTAGAAGGTTGGTATAATATATTGCGCGGCCGCTTTTTCATAATATTTTAGATTTGGTCGGGTTACCACGCATACATCATTTTTTTTCGATTATCTTGTTAACTAATTAGTGTACAAGTCTGAAATTTCACATGTATATAATTGAATTGTATTTCTAATTATTGATATAAGATTCAGTTACCACTACTAAAGTAAACTCGGTTAATCGGTCGTCAAATAACTCAGCTGCGTGCCGTGGCCGGAACATCATCATAACTTTTTAATTACGTATGCGAGGATACTAATGAAACTTCAGTACCATTTATAGACAGTAATTACCTATATAATAACGTTTAAGTTTAGCCCTTGGAGCGCTTATTGGAAGTGCTAGGACATTTTAAAGCATATTTTCTATTTACTAAAATAACTTCAAAACGGAGCACTGAAGTGGATTCGTTTATTGCGTAACAAATTATAACTAATTGGCCAGATCTCATGTACAAATATTACAATCATCCGTATAGTCAATTCCGAGATACAGCAATCGTACAAACGTTACTCCAGCAGGATTTTAAATATCTTCACAACCATAGCAAATACAAATACAAATTAAGTTGTACCATTTATTTCAAATTGATATCTAATTATTTAGATAAGATTTATTTCAAAATATCCATTAGAAAACAAAAGATCTGGCTGGGGTAACGTTACTCCAGCCGGAAGTGTTTTTATCAAATAATTAAAAACTATCAGCTTACCAAATTTAAAAATCTGCTTACCAATTACAGAAGCAGTATTTCTAATTATCTATTGCACCTAAAGACGATTTTCTACAATATCTGTTGGGGTAACGCACACGTCACGAGGAGGCCCATAGGCGGCAAAAAAACTGACACCAGGTTAGGTACTAAGTTACTAACCCCACGTTAAAGAAAAAAAAGCTGGCTATCTGTAAAGTCGGTTTACGGACGATAGTTTTACGTGATAGCGTCATTTTTCATGATGTTTCATCCCCCTTTTCACCCTCTTATGGATTAAAATTCTAATAACATCGTTGCGTAGTGCATAATGGTCTTATTTTATGTCGTCTTATTTTATTATTTACATATTCTGTAGTATATCAACTATCTGGTGTCCACGACACAAGCCTCGTTGCTTAGTGTGGCACTAGATGGCGCTGTGTGTAATGTCCAGCGATATTTATTATTATTTATTTATTTATTTTATTTATTCTTCATGTTCCTCTTCCTCTGCCAAAATGGCGATAATTACTAAGTCCCAATCTGCTAACGTCGAATTTTGGCATCAAACTGGTCATGCACGCCCGCCTGGCAACCCAGAGCATTTTCAACGCAGCCGGAGTTTGCTCACGGAGGGGCGAGCATGCAGCCTGCATGGTCGAGCAGACAAAATTTTGCTCGAACATATACGAATATTTTGCAGTTTGGTGTGCGCTGACCTTAAGAGTCCTACTAATCGTAGCCAAAGAGCCCCAATGGCCAGAACCCATGCACGGCCTGGAAAGTGATGGGTTTCTGGGGCAGTGTATTTGGCCTGCAGCTTTTATTTTCAAATAGGCACAATTATAATAAACTAGTGACCCCCTCGGCTTCACACGGGTGAGATTTAATAATGAAGTTTATTTTCATACAAACGTCCCGAAGAACACAACAAAAAAAACAGCCAAATCTATAGAGCCACCCTCAAGTGTAGCTCTGTCAGAAATGTAGCAATTCATTTTTTGGTTCCGTACCCAAATAAAAACCGGCCAAGTGTGTGTCGGGCCACGCACAGTATTCCGTTGTAGCCCGTTATCACAAAATAGAACGAACCCGTTGGTACAGCGCCATCTAGCGGCAGCTTTGCGAAACTTATGAATGATAATTTATTGTTTTTTTTATTTTAGATTTTGTTTTTCAATGCAATTCTTTACCCGTTATAAACAAGCAACTACTTCACCTTAGTCACTTTATAGGATTTATTCTAAGTCTTTTTTATTTGGTACAAAATTATCCAACACCTAAGTTCAACGAATATTACTGCTAAACTAATAAAGTTATCCTAACCGCTCTATTTTTCCTTGAAAGTTCATGAAATGCACTATCATCATGGATTTTTCCAGATTTTTCAAGCCAGCAGTTTAGGTTTTAGAGGGGGGGACGCCCTACTGGAACAACAATTTTCACTTTAAAGTTTAATATTTCGTAAACGGAGCATTAAATCGAAAAGTAGTATTAGCAACCCCTAAATCAGTCATTTTAAAAGACCTATTCAACGATACCCCACACCATCTCCATTTCCATTTTTTTTTCGTCGTCTACCCCATCGGGTAGACGACGAAAAAAAAAAATCATCCCCACTTCACATGTAGGAGAGCTACCCTAAAAAAATATTTTCCAAAATTTTATTTTACCACTTTGTCGGTGTTATTGATATACACACCTCTACAAAATTACAGCTTTCTAGTACTAACGTTCTCTTAGCAAAACCTCGGACAGACAGACAGACAGATGGACATGACGAAACTATAAGGGTTCCTTGTCAGGACTACGGAACCCTAAAAACGGGAGCCTATTACTAAGACTCCACTGTCCGTCTGTCTCATGAACCGTGATAGCTAGACAGTTGAAATTTTCACAGATGTATTTCTGTTGCTGCTATAACAATAAATACTTAATAAAAATAAAGATTAATTAAAAATTAAAAGGGCTCCCCTACGACGATGGTACGGAACCCTTCATGCACGAGTCTAACTCGGATACTTTCATATAAATTCAGTAAAAAGCTGTTATTTTGAAGTTACAAACAGACACTTCAATATCTATTTATTTGTATTCAATAAACACAATAATTATTATACCTTTATCCTTCGATAATATGTTATATAATTTCACAACTTTTAAATATTAACTAACATCATATACTCTAAAAACTTAATAAATTAATATCACACTTCTGGTAATGTTCACGTTGACTAAAATTAAATGAAATAAAACTATTAACAAATATCATAAAAATGCAAAAAGGAGTACAAGTAACAAGACTGTTATAGGAAAGATTATATAAACAGAAATTCGAGGATGGCATATGGATACTAGAATTGAAGAATCACTTTCCTCATTTTGTAAACCTTCTTTTGTGGGTTTTTCAACTATAACTAATTCATCACTAAAGAAGTCAATGTTAAATTCACATTCAGTTTTATTAAAACAAACTTTAGCATCAGAATTATTTACATATTGGAATGTTGGTTTATAAATATCGAAAATTGCATGTATGTCATTAATGCCATTATCCGTATAGAATATATAATAATAATATCCATCAAGGAGTACTTCGTGAACTACCTTCAGAATGGTAGTATTTTCTAAGTAATTTGTACTGTTACATTGCATGGAGTAGGGGAATAAGCGATTTATTAAGATTGTATCATGGAAACACTCTTGCAAATTATTCTCAAATCTAGAAATAGGTTCCTGGAGACTCACAGTACTGTTTAAGGCATTTCCTCCATGATACACTCCAGTATCTAATAAAGTGTTAGGATTATGCAATGGTATATTTTTTATATCTCTTCTTAGTCTTTCTTGATCATTATGTATCCCTTTTCTTGTGTAATAGTCATCTTTGGCATTATCATTTACCATTAAGTCCTGTGGGCTCTTCTTGTTATTAGCTTTTGCATCCATAAAATCTTCATTATTATGTGTAACATGTTGTGGAGTATTATTGTTTTTATGTCTCACATCAGGTTTCTCTAATGTCACCAGAACTCCTTCGTGTTCCACTTTTGGGAGATCTTTTTCTTGCCCGTTATATCCTTCTAAAATTCCACAAGTGTTCAATATCTTGTCACCTTTCACAACTAGAATCTTGGAACCTTTATGCTGAGAACAAGCTTTCAATTCAACAGCAGCCCCCTTTAATAAATAAAATCCCCAATATTCTAATGTATCATCTGGTAAGGTCATAGACTTTTTTAATCGAATATGTTTCCGCTTATTTGATATTTCTGGTGTACCTTTCATTTGGAATGCACTGAATGTGGTATTCATCTTTAATGAATGCTTTTCACAAAATATTGATGACTGACCTTTATGAATTTGGATAACATCTGAGTCTGATATTTTATACATAACATCAGCATATCTTATATTTCTGAGATACAAGGGTAACACAATTAGAATCGACGGCAAAACTGTAGTAAGCAGGCAAAATGTTATAACACGCCGAGATCCATGCATTTTATTTCCATCTGTGAAATAAACAAATTTAGAATTAAAGTAAACCAAGAAGTGAGAGACTTCACGCACTGCACGGACACAACGTTATTAGAATTATGTAAATGTTCTGAGGTACCTAGTACCTACCAGCTTCTAATTTAACGGAAAAATCATTATAACTTTGCTTCTTTAAAAGCCTTGTAAATCGAGATATTTTTTACAGAAAGCTGAATAGTGTTTATGTTTACAATAATCACATTTCACACAACATTGTTGATTGATTGTATGTCAATTGTTTGTATGTCATCATGACATGTCATTTTCAATTTTTTAGAAGGCAATTATGACAACACTACACAAGGAGTAAACGGTCCCCGGTCCCCATGGTCATAAAAAAAATGTAAACGGGAATCCCAACACGCACGACACAAAAAAATTATTCCTGTGAAACGACTTTCTATTTTTGGGTGAAAAGTCACAGTTTACGGTAGGAGTCAATGTTACGCACAATGAGATTTTCCTCAGTATTCTATAATAACATCATAGGGTACGCAATCAAAAAAAAAAAATTGTACCGATGGATGCATTGAATAGTACAGTACAGGGGTCATGGACGTATTTACTAAAGTACTTATGGTGGATGCTCCAGGGTAGCACGCGAAATTCAGAGGTCAAGGTCGAGGAACGACTTTTTCAAGGTCAAAGTCATTCCCTGACCTTTATGAACTTGGAGGGTTGTATTGATGATTATAATTCTGTAACTACATACGTCTTACAGTCGCGAACAATATTTTAATAAATATTTAAACAATCTAGCACTGACCTACAATTAGGGAATGTGCACGTAATTTATTCTTCATTTATATCAATAAAGTACAGTACTATCAACCCAAGAAAAGTATTAAAAGTTAATTCCAACTACTGCTTGTCACTTAAAAATAAAATTAAACTATTGCAATTTTCTATGACAGTTCAAACATCCATAGCTGTCGCAGCCATGATGTGACGTCATTTACCACAATCTGTCTTGATTACATCTAATTTTTTGCACTTAATAGAATAATTTTACTAATTGTATGTGCTCTAGTCAAGTAAAAATTGCAATAACTATTTTATAATAAAATCTTAGTGAAACTTTAAACACTTTTCAATTAAAAGTGTTTTTTTTACACATAGACTTTGACGTCACTATCGGCGTTATCGAGGACGACGCGTTTTGAGAGTGCGTTCCGTTTCACCAAAAACATGTTACTTATAACAGTAAATTGTACACAACTTAAACAAGTGTACCACAATGTTTAGGGCCGATACAAGGCATATAAATAAAAGAATTTTGTATTTTATGCATATTCCCTATTGCAAAAAACCTTTGATCAACAATTGCATTTAACTTTGATTTTGTACGTGACATGGCATGTATCTAGTTGCTAATTGTTGATCGAAACAAAAAACGTAAGAAAATTTGAATTTCGCGGGCTAGTTATGGACCAGAATAAAAACAATATCACAAGTGCCTTTTTGTTTCGTTATGGGTATTTGTAAACCCATAATAGAGCTATCAGTGCTGCTTTTAGGTGATTTTTAGATTATTTTCTCAAAGCTCCTTGCGAATTTCCTGTAGGGCTATTACGTACCTCTGTTGACAGCTCGAAATGATAGTAACTGGGCTCAGTGTCCATCAATTAACTGTCAAAAGGTTAGTCTCGTATTATGTATGACCAGTCGCGATCAAATATGACGTAATTGGTTGTCATCGTGCCTGATAATCACCGTAACTCATTTTGACAAACGCTTTCGTATCGATACTTATATTATTTCGATTATGTAAGCATAGTGGACAACAAATTGAAGAAAACCGAGTTTGATGTGGCTTTCGTGAAAGATGTTACACCGTACCCGGGCTGTTAGTCACCCCACTCAGTGCGATACGTTATACCAATATTATGACATTCTCGGTGGTCATCAAAGTTCGGTGTACAACCAAAGCTTGATAGTTACTGGATATCAGAAAGATACGTAATTGGCCTACTTAACCAAACCCTAGATCTATCTCTCTATTCCTAGATCGATACGTCTAATATCTATCTGACCTCCACAACCCAGTTAGGTTAGTACTGGGCATAGGTACTGGGTAATACGATACCCCTGGTAAGACTGGATGTCAGACTTTTTGGGCCGCTGACTACATGTAACGACTGTCAAAGATCTACAAATGACAGCCGGGACCAACAGCCTAACGTGCTTTCCGAAGCATGGAGGAAACAATAACACCTTACATTCGAAAATAAATGGGGAACAATATGGGAAGTAATGACTTAGTTCACGTTACGTCAAGAAACCGAAAAATTATAAGTCTGTTGTTTTAAATGGGTGCCTTCGGCTCGGGCTGTAATAAAAATGTTTGCAAACTTTGTACCTACCAAAATGTAGGTGTTAATACGATACATCTTGATACCACAATCAGTTTTCAAAATTAAAACACGATTACAAGTTGCTGGTTGCAGAAATGAAAAAGAACTTAGTGTTCTAATTAAAGTACGAGTACCGGTATGTACTATAGCCATGCTTTTGCACAAAGAATTAAATTACAAAAGATTAAGACAACCTACCTACTTATTTTCATGTTTCCCTGTGAAATCACATAAAGAAAAAAGATAACTTTAATTCAAGAGTCCTTACCTTCTTTATTTACGTTTGTGTACTGATAATGTGTATTATAATAAGACGTATTGACTAGCCTCGGAAAGTTTTTATCCATCGTTCAAGGACTAGGATAAATTATTATATTGTTCAAGAAAAAACACGGGCACGTAAGCTGCAGTGTCATTTAACTATAAGTATTACAAACGATAATATAAACTGTTTAAGTACTTAGCAGCGCAATAGGTTAATGATAAGCTTATCAGCGTTTTATCAGCTGTCGTAGGAAATATATACGCCTTGTTCACAAATGAGATATTATTATGCACACAGACTCGTCTTTCTCGTGATTCCTTCATAGTTAAATATCAGTAAGCATCAATGACTTAAGGTAGTGAATCTGTAAGGTAAACATGCTAAGTGCCTAGTTATATTTTTCTATTAATATGAAGTATTGTACTTTTAGAGTTCCGTGCAACTTTGCAAAACCAAGACTTCAGACAAAGTCTATTCTTAAAGATGATTTTCTCTCAAACGGAAGTAATTTAAAAGAGAGTTTTTTTTAACAGAAATACAAAGAGATAATTCCTGTGTTGATCAGTTTTTAATTAGGTACTTACTACACAAATACACTCGAACGGACGACTCCTTAATTGAGCCTCTGTCCATTTCTGTGGGTAAAACATCAAAAAGAATAATAGGTCCTATATATCTTCGACATAACGTTTTTAGTAACGTGAGGGTTGTTATTACGGAATAGACCTGCTCTGGGACCACGATCTGACTTGATATCAACCAAGTGTGGATGCTCCTGTCGCAGACCGCAGTAGGTCAGTCTGGTAGTCAAGCAGTAAAAAGCAAATGATGGGATCTAGTTCACACGCACAACTCTCAAAAGTACAGTCATGCAGGAGCACTGTACGTAGTACCTACCTAGAATAGCCACACACAATGTAGTTAGATTGGAACACCAAAAGGAAATTAACATTTCGCTGATATGCTAGGGTTGAAGCTTGGGTCATCAGCGCTTACTCGCCTATGAAAGCTCTGCCGAGTCAATCCGAACGTAACTCTGTCAATTGTATGTACCTACCCTTGGCCTGAGCGGATTTCCATGTGGCACACATGTAAGCCATACCCTGAATTAGGACATAGTATACTTTTTAATCCCGTAATAAGTACGTTCCCGTGTAATACTTGACGACCTGCAAACGGGCAAAGCCGTGTGCAAAAGTTTGTGAAAATTAGATGTGCAGGAGCTAACCACATACTGCAACCTGTAGTAGGTGAACGAAACACTTGCGTAAGTTGTCCGATCCGCACTTGACATAGTAATTACCAAATTTTATTGATGTTTAAACTTTAATTTTCTAATCACGTCACGCGAGCATCAATCCAAGGTCCTTTAACAATGGGGAATTTTCCAGTGCTTTTTATGAACGAACTAGATGGCGCTGATCAACCTTGGGAATAATAAAATGGCTCGTCTTTATGTCCACAAAGCCTTAACTGAAGTACGGAGGAACATAAGCTCGACTACAAATTCCCAGTTTTGTTCTACAATTGTTTTAAGACTTCTACTAAATCCTACTATTAACATTTGCGAAATACCAGTATGGTCCCTCAGTTCACACGCACATGACTCGACGCACCAGGAGTTTAGACGTAACGCAAAAACACTCAGAAGAACAATAGCAAAAACCATGCAAAAACTTGATGCAAAAGTATAGTAGACGTTATATGTTAAAAATGTTTGACAGAAAAAGGTTCTTTACAGTTCTCACTTTAACAACAATAAATAATAAAGAAATTTTACTAAACAATGAGTTTAACTTATGTGTCTTGGAGAGTTTTTTTTGCCGTGCTAAAAGATTTTACCTTTGACCTAGTATAATATAATAAGTAGAAGGTAAATTATTTTTTCAATGGATTTTACTAGAACGCCGATTAAAAAAATATCCCCAAACCTGATCAGCGCCATCTATTGATATATACTGAAGCGTTGTAACAAACGTCAGTGGAAAATTCCTCATTCTGGTATCGAATGATTGAATGAATTATTGCCATTGATTTTAAGAATTTTCTTCCAAACCCCAAATCCCAATACACAGAGGTTTGTTTTTTGTTGCATTCATACATTTTTCTTTCTTTTTTTAGGATTGGAAGTAGAAACACGGTAAATGTTTAATTTCCCATCTAACAACTTACTAGTAACAATGACAATGGGATTACCCGTGTTATTACTAGTATTGTAGTAGGATTGGTGTGTAAGTCACGGTTTATTCTGCTTCCAACATAGACAAACAGGGTAAATAGGGTAAATAGGTCACAGTAACAGCTAGTTCCATGAAGACAATAGGTAGGTAGCAGTAAATAATTCCATGCACTGAAAAAGTTGAAATCTAGCTCAAACAAAAGTCAAAGTCAAAGTGTCAAAGTCATGACTGACTGTGACTGATGTTTGTATGTTTGTTGCCTGTTTATTTGCAAACTGTGCTGATACTCGTAATAAAAAAAACATTCACCCGTTTCACCGGCCAAACTTTAACGTAAAAGTCGCAAACGAGACTACAATAAATAAAACAGATTTTATTTTTACTAAAAATATGTCTGATATCCTTAGACCTCACATAAAGTGGATCGAAGGCAGATGTTATAGGGTGAATGATTCAGCTGTGGAAACAACTAGTTTCCAAGAACACGACTATTACGAAAGTGGTAAGTTTATAGCAATACTAGGTATTTGGTGTATTCCCGCTGACCCCACTGCTTAATCCCACTGGTGGGGCCAACGGGAAAATTCAAAACCATCGTTTCGTTGGCCTCACTACCCTGCCCGACTACTTTGAGCGATTCAGGGTTTGGTCCCATAGTGAAAGTTGTTCATAATGATGAGTACAATGCCTGGTCGAAGTTTATTGATATCGTCCAGAAACACGTCGTCTAGGCTTGGGAGAGTTAAATTTTTGTTCTCCTGGAAAATAGTTTACAGGTTTCGATCATTTGAAGCCTAATCATAGCCCTTATGCACCGTTTTTGCGCTTTAGAAATTAAATCAATATCAGTCGAATTTCCCCAAACAATTACACCACACCTAAAACTGAAGCAACTTAACCATGATACGAGTATGCAGTTAAAAAGGTATTTCTAAAAGTATCAAGATTCTTGAGAAAAATGAAAGAATTAAATAAATCTTAACAATGTCAGTGAGAATTACGTTTACAAGACATTTAGATCCACACAGTACGACAGCTCTGATCACGGTCTTGTATATTGTCCCTGGGTCTCCGGCAAATTGGAAAAAGTTCCCGTTTGTTGCCAGTGAGGCATACAATTTGACACATGTTCTCCAAGAAGTACCAGGCTGCCAAGAGCTCAAGGTGGTATGAATTTTAATAATTCTGGGTATACGTACGGTCTTCCAGTAATAAATAACTACTTGGATTCATGCATGCCTAGTACTATTGTTAAGAAGGGGTTTGCAAGCGTTAATCAGACTGGCTGGTATGGGAGATGACGGATGTTTGAATAGGTATGAATAGTTAGGAACATGTGTGTCATTGCTGTTTAAAAGATACAACCAAGTCGAGATCAGAAAGCAAACTGGTTTATTTCCTTTTTACCCTCATTACAAAAATGTTACACTTGACAACTAATCAACAAGGTTCAAACATAACATATCTTTCCCTCATAGTGATTGGTAAAGACAATAATAAATTTCACAGTGGATAACAAAATAATTTTTACAAAAATGTTTACTTCTAACATAGCAATCAGTTAAGTCATTCATTAGGAATTCCTATAATATCCGGCCATAATTCAGGTGGCGGAATCACAATCGGCGGATCCTGTGATAATTCAGAGTCCGTATCATTAGCTGGCTGACTGTCAATTACAGGTGACCCATTAGCAGATGTGTCCGGCGGTCTGACCAGTATTTGGTCTGCGTGTCGCCGATGCAGTTCTCCATCTTCCGTCTTCACCACATAAGTGGCCGGCCCCTCAACCTTCTCAACGGTGGCCCGACGCCACTTGTTTCCGGGCCCGTACATGCGTATGAGCACGGGCTGCAACAGCGTAAAAGTCCGCGCGCGCAGCCGCTGTGCCGCCGCCTCCAGTTGCTGCTCGGCACGGCTCGGCGTCGAGTCGGGGTGTAAGCTCGACACTGCAGTCCTATATCTTCGCCCATTCAGTAACTCAGCAGGTGTCTTGTTAGTGGAGCTATTGGGCATAGTCCGTAAATAGTATAGAACTTTGCAAAGTTTCTCCTGCCATTGCATGCCCAGGTTTTCTAGTTTCTTCATTTTATTCTTGAATGTTTGAATCGTGCGTTCAATCTGCCCGTTAGTCTCTGGGTGGTAGGGCGGTGAATATAAATGTTTCAATTCCATTATTTTTAAGAAAATTATTAAATTCATCCGATGTAAACGCACGTCCATTATCGGACACCAATATGTCGGGCAGCCCTTGTGAAGCAAAAATTTTTCTCATAACGGCTATCACCGTACCACTGTTCATCGCTGGTATGATTTCAGCCTCAAACCATTTGCTGTAGCTGTCTACTAGGACTAGAAACGTTTTTCCCTGAAAGGGCCCCGCAAAATCCACATGCACACGGCTCCACGCCTTCTCTGGAACAATCCAAGTTTGCGGGTCCTTTGGTGGGTTATTTCTCACTAGATAACATTGCTGACACGCGGCCACCTCACTCTCAATCTGCCGATCCATGTCGACCGACCACACGTAGCCTCTTGCATGCGCTTTTGTCTGGACAATGCCCGCATGAGGAGCATGTAACAACTTTAACACTTTGTCCTGTAAGGACGTAGGTATTATGACTCTGTTGCTCCACAATAAACAACCTTTATTATGTGAAAGAGCCTCTCTCCGTGTCCAATAAGCTTGTATGCTCGGGTCTATGTTTCTTCGTGGCCTTTCGTGTAAAACGTGAAACATTACTTTTTGCAATACCACATCTTTGTTGGTTTCCGCGGCTATCTTAGCAACATCCAGCTCCCAGCCGCTCGGCGTCTCCTCCAGCAGCAGCACGTCGCGCAGCACCTCCTTCTACACGCTCGATGTGTCCGGAGCGGTCCACCTGCTCAAAGCGTCCGCGTTGCCAATTAATTTACCAGGCCTGTACTGTAAACTGTAATTATAACTAGAAAGTTTCAATGACCAGCGCAACATCCTCCGTGATATCTGGTCTGGAATTGGTTTTGCGGGATTGACTAAAACCGACCAACGGCTTATGATCTGTCACAATACAAAATTTACGACCCGCTAAGAATTCGTGAAACTTTCTCAATCCAAATATAATAGCCAGGGCCTCCTTATCAATCTGCCCATATCGTCTCTCGTGCGCCTGTAATGTCCGCGAGGCCATCATCACCGGCCGCTCTGACAAAGTAAAAGTATCAGTATAAGATACAGTGGTTCCAACACACTGCTCTTGTCAGGCAAGAATTTTTCATAGAAATTATATAAGCCTAGGAAGGCACGCAAGGTCTCTCTGTTGGTCGGCGCCGACTTTTCCTGAATTTCTTTGACTTTCGCAGGTGCTGGATGAAGTCCCTCTGAATTAATCATGTGCCCTAGGAATGTGATGCTGTTCGCAGCGAACACGCATTTCTTTCCGTTGAGGCGGAGTCCCATCTGTTGCAGTTTGCTCAGTACTTCTCTAAGTCTCCGGTTGTGTTCTTCCATCGTGGCTCCAGTGACAGCGATATCATCTAATAGGCATGCCACTCCGTCCATACCCGCTAAAGCCGTCGACATAAGACGCTGGAAAATCGCTGGCGCCGCGCTGACACCGAATGGCAGGCGATTCACTTTCATTAGACCGATAAGAGTGTTCAGCGTGAGCAGCATAGCTGTCGCGTCGTCTACCTTCAGTTGTGTGTACGTGTTTTTCAAGTCCAGCTTACTAAATATTCTGCCGCCACTAAGCCTCACAAACGCTCAAAACCACCGACGTCGGCAGCGGATAGATGTCTGTATCTATAGCGGTGTTCACCGTGACACGATAATCACCACACATTCTTATTGTTCCGTCTTCTTTCATAACCGGCGTCACCGGTGTCCCCCACTCAGAATAACGGACAGGTGTCAGTATACCCGCCTACACCATTTCGTTCAATTGTCTAATGACTTTTTCCTTAAGAGGGTAAGGCACCGCACGCGCTTTTAAGAAGCGGGGCGTAGCGTCCGGCCGCACGTAAAGTGACACCTCAGGACCTTTGTACTCGCCGAGTCCTTCTTTAAATAGTTCCGGAAATTCTTTTTTATATTTTTCTATCTCCTCTTCAGCCCAGCACAATCCTGATACCAGAAGGCCTAGTGTATGGAACCAGTTCCTGCCCAGCAGATTTGGTCCGTTCCCCGACACCACGACCAGTTCACATTGCGCTTCCTTATTACCTAGCACAACCCGCACGTCTGCTAGTCCTAATACTTTCAAAGGGTCTTGAGTCCATGTCACAAGCTTAGCTCGTAGGGGTGGGGGCGTCAACCGCAGCCTCTTGTATGTCTCTTCCGACATAATGGTACGCGATGCACCCGAGTCCATTTCCATAGATACATGAACGCCGTCTATCCTAACGTCTGTGGTAATAGGTGGTGAGTAATTATCCACGCAGACGTATACGCCCATCATCTTCTCAGTTGAAGTATCCACACTCGTGTTGGGTTCCCCCGTGTCGTTCACCTGGTGTACACGACCTGGCTTCTTGGCACAGGCCGCCCCAATGTGTCCAAACTTTTTGCAGTAGAAGCACTTCGCCTTAACAAACGGACAGCGCTCGCCCGGCCTGTGTGCGCGTGCACACCGTCGACACTCGTTCGAGTTAACATTACCAATGTCTATAGGTTAAGTCCCCGTGACACTGGACGGAGTTTGCTTAGACTCACTAGCCAGTCTAGCCACACACGCAGGGTACAAATCAGGGAACGTCACTTGATAGTCCAGACACATCTGTAACGCGACTTCGTACGTCAAGTCTTTCTTTTTCAATAAGTCGCGTCGCAAGCGATCGTCCTGCTCCCCCAGCACTAGTCGGTCTCTCAACTGACGTTTCAAGTTCATGAAGTTGCACTTTGCACCAAGCAGACTTATAGCCGCCACAAAGTCTTGCACGCTTTCACCTTGCACTTGTTGACGTTTGTAAAATTTTCCCGCTTGCAAAATTTCGTTAACCTCGGGTAACACTAAAAATGTCCACTAAAGGTACTTCCGTAGGACGTTTTGGAACTAAAAGTGATGCAATTAACGCAAAAGTGTCCTTGCCGCAATGGGAAAGAAACAGCGATCGTCCTTTGTCGAGGTTAAGTTTGTCACAACCCGCCGCATCAAGCGCGCACAGTAATTGTTCTTTATAATGACACCACTTATCAGTCTTTGGGTTAAATTGTCCGGGAAACACTATATTCGTTACATTTGTCGTCAATTTCACCGAAATCAAACTTATTTTCCGTAGTCGCCAATAAAAGATACAACCAAGTCGAGATCAGAAAGCAAACTGGTTTATTTCCTTTTTACCCTCATTACAAAAATGTTATACTTGACAACTAATCAACAAGGTTCAAACATAACACTGTTATTTTGTGTGTTTTCAAGATAAACCAAAAGGAGCTTTTTTCTTCGTGGTCCCTATAATACTGGAAATTTAATGACTGCATTTCAAATATCTAAGTACAATTTAATTCGGCAGTACCTATATTTTTCTTGAAGGAACCACGGACTTAAAACTAAAACTACAGTGGGGTCAACGGGAACAATTTCGAATAATTTTAATTTATTCTCGCTGACCCCATCAGTGGGGTCATGGGCGGTGGGATCAATGGGAATACACAATTTAAATCACGAATGTGGCTAAGGTGCTGAAAAGCTTTAATTTTCGACGTCCATGCATTTGTTGCAGATGAAGTTCGCAATGATATTCTTGATGAAGGAGATGATGATGATTTTGAAGTAGTGATGGTAGATAATTCCAGGTATAGCACCAGCTTACATGTATCTAAGTAAGTAACATAGCTGTTGTATATTACAAATTATAATTGCATTGCCATTAATGTTTTAAAGTTCAGATCATTCAGTGTAACTCAAAACTCAAACTCAATGTAGAATTGGATTTTTAGAAGCAAACTCATTAATTATGTAATACATAACATAACGCCTTGTAATCCCTAAAGAGTTAAGCAGAGATGTAGCTAGCAAATAGACACATTTCACCAGTTACAAGTTCCATGTAATAGGGGGTAAGCCTAAGAAATTCCTGATGGAAAAACCCAATAACACTTCGCCCAACCTGGGAATCGAACCCAGGACCTTATGCTGAGCAGTCGGTACTTCCACCCACTAGACCGATGAGGCAGTCTATGTAACACAAATTAATAATTTATTTAAACTTATTTAAATTTGCAGACATTACCTTGGATCAATTATTGGAAAGAAGGGAGCAGTCAAAATTAGAATTGAGAGGGATACTAAGACAGATATTAAGATACCAAAACATGGTCAAGAAGGTGACATTGTTATATTTGGACCCACAGCATCAGTAAATATTGTCTTGAATACTATACATTCTATACAATCAATTTCTATACAAATACTATGCGATCGCGAAAAAAAAATCAGCTGTTCCCTAAAATTACGTTCGCATAAGTCGTCAAAATGTATGGAACAGCTGATTTATTTTTCGCGATTCAGGGTTTGGTCCCATACTAAAAGTTGTTCATAATGATGAGTTCAGTGACCGGTCGAAGTTTATCGATATCGCCCGGAAACACGTCGTATAGGCTTGGGAGAGGAGCTTGTTCTCCTGGAAAAACGGTTTACAGGTTTCGATCATTTGAAGCTCAAACATAGCCCTTTTTTTATTTTTTTTTTATAGCACCGTTTTTGAGCTTTAGAAATTAAATCAATATCAGTCGAATTTCCCCAAAAAATCACACCACAGCTGAAGCAACTAAATTAACAAGGTATTTCTCAAAGTATAATCCCAATAAATAATATCATCTACACAATGATATTCTAATAAACAGATATTATGTTATACACCTTTTTTTTTTTTATTTTTCGGATGGGAAATCATCAAATGACTTCTCCCGCTCTGGGCGGAGCAGGAGGGAGTGTCAGACTTTTACTGACTAAAACCCATCCATGTTCCTTCATCGCCCTTTGTGTTCCGGGGCCACGGTATCTCTTTCGAACAGTGCCGCAACCATCAGGCATCGGTCCTTGCGGACCCCTTCCTTTTTGCTGACTCTCTTTGAGGCGCGCGTGGAACACGAACGCGCCGTCGACACGGCCTGTCGTCATGAGACGGACGGACGGCGAGCTAGCCCATAGCCCACCGTCCACAGGCCCGCGCCTACGGTGGCCGGGGGCCACGTGGTGGCCCCCGACGCCCGGGGCGTCTCCCACGGCGGTCGGGACGCTGTGAGATTCCACCTCCTTCTCTAGCATTACTGCTTCGCAGAAGGAGGTGACGGCGTCCCATTCCGTCTCGCTCCGGACCATGGCTTGCACCAGGGCCGGACGCGAGAGGTCGCCGCCGCCAATCGCCGCTTCGAGGACACGGCGGTGCTTCGCCCACGCCGGGCAAGCCTCCACCGTGTGCTCCACCGTGTCCTCTGGTCGATCCTCGCAATGGAAACACCCGGGCGTTTCCTCCCGCCCGATTCGGTGCAGGAACCTCCCAAAACAACCGTGTCCGGTGAGGACCTGCGTCAGGCGGAAGATGAGGACGCCGTGGCGTCTCTCAAGCCACTCCTCAAAGAGGGGACTTACCGCCACTATTGTGGCGTGCCCTGCACGAGGTTGCGACAGTCGTTCTCTCCATGTCGCCATGAGATCATGCTGGAAGTCTGCCCGCTGCGCGACAATTTGCCGCGGCAGCGGAGTTTCCCCCCGGCGTAGCACCTCCGCGCGCCATTCGTGCAGGCGCGCGAGGACAATTGCCTCTAGATCCCATGGCGGCAATCCGGCAAGGAGGTACGCCGCATCACGGGAGATCGTGCGGTACCCACGGGCCAGCCTTACGGCTACCACCTTTTGGGGCGCGTTCAGGTAGTGGGCGGCTCGCCGCCTCAATGAACGCGCCCACACCGGGGCCCCGTAAAGGGCCATTGACTGCACGACTCCCGCGTAGAGCTTCCGGCAGGAGGCGTTTGGCCCCCCCAGGTTGGGCAGAAGCCGCCTGAAGGCAGCCCCGGTCCGTTCCAGTTTGGGGGCCAAATGTCGGAAATGCTCCACGAAGTTCCATCGGCTGTCGAGGACGAGTCCCAGGTACTTCAGCGTCGATTCGACGCCGACGGATACCCCTCCTACCGTCAGTGAGGATCCCGGAGGTGGCGCATTCCGAGGCACATGAAAGCACATGGCCTCGGACTTGTGCAGTGCCACCTCAAGACCCAGTTGCCGGATCCTCTCGACGACTATCGCAACCCCGCGTGTCATTATTTCAGCCGCCGCCTCGTGCGACCCCCCTTGTGCCAGCACCAGCGTGTCGTCTGCATAGCAGACCACGCTGACGCCGCTAGGGAGGTCGGCGCGCAGCACCCAGTCGTACCCGATGTTCCACAAGGAAGGCCCTAGAACCGATCCCTGTGGAACACCGCACGACATCTCTCGCCGTTTCCATTCTCCGCTGCGACCGGGGTAGATGACGGCTCTGTCCGTCAAGTAATCCCCGACCACACGACGGAGGTAGGTCGGCACCCGGTGATACCGGAGTGCCTCCCTAATGCAGCTCCAGGGCATGGAGTTGAAGGCGTTGGCGATGTCAAGAGACACCGCCAAGACAACCCCACCCCGGGACACCGCATCCCCCGTCGTGAGGGCTCTCACGCGCATGATGGCGTCCACCGTAGAGCGCCCCTTGCGGAAACCAAATTGGTGTTCCGCAAGATCCGGCCCCGTCCCCGCAAGGTGCTCGGCGAGGCGGTTTGCAATTACTCTTTCAAAGAGCTTGCCCACCTCGTCGAGCAACACTATGGGCCGGTATGCGGACGGAGAGTCCGCAGGGCGCCCCGGCTTCCGAATGAGTACCAGCTTCCCCGTCTTCCAACGAAGCGGGAACTGGCCCCTCTCCAAGCATGCGCTTAGGAGCCCCTCCAGTCGGGGCCCGAGAGCCTCTGAGGCCAGGACCCAGGCTTTGCCAGGCAAGCCGTCGGGTCCGGGGCGGTATTTTTGGCACTGAGCCTGCGTACCGCCACTCTCAGGTCTACCCCAGTCACTACCGGAGTGTCGTCGTCGTCATCCTGGTGGTCCGCTTCCAGCACCGCAGGTGGCGGAGCCATAGGCGGGGGGGGGGATGTTCTCCCCGCGTGGGGAACAGAGTGCTCACCACGTCCTCCACGAGCTCAGGCCGGAGACTCTGCGTCAGTGGGGGGGCCCAGGTGCGGAGTTTATCCCGTACCATCTTATAAGGGCGCCCCCACGGATCTCTGTCGAGAGTCCCCTTTAGAGATTTATTAGAATATCATTGCATCTACTTATATAAACTTCAAAAATGAAGAAGTTTCGTACAAATTTCCATCCCCTTTTTTACCCCCATATAAACGATATTTTCATAAAAATTTGATACAGTAAATTTTATTCTTTATTCAACTATTCACATATCAATTTTTACATTTCCAACGTCAAAAATGATGATGCTTCATGTATCTACCATCCATCCATTTATCTAGTACCTTATTGTTTTAATACTAACTGATTTTTTCAGAGTGTAAAAGCAGCGAGACGAAGAATAAATATAATAGTAATGTCATCGAGAATGAAACAGAAGTCAACACATTTTATATCAATACCTATGAACCAGCCAAACATACAGAAAAGATTCGAAGAATTTGAGGTGATTATAATAAAACTAGCTGACCCTGCAAATATTGTTCTGCCATTTATATTATGGTGTGAAATATACTTTGCGACCTATTCTCATACCTACCAAATAAACATAAAAAAATAAAAATCGGACAAGCTGTTTCAGAAGAGTGAGTGCTACCCTAGACACCATGACATGAGATTTTTACATATTATAATGTGTTTGGCTACCAGTTGCCGATACTTTAATATTATTAACTCATTTCTATCGACAAATTCATGTTTATAAATAGTCCTAACCCTACACCCCGCGAATGGCAGCCATTTTGTTTTTATAATCGGCTGATCTAGGGCATGTTCAATGAAATGCTAATATTTTTGAATGTAAGAGACCACTAGAGACGTGCAAATGATATTAATGCAAGGTTAAACAACGAAGCTATCAAATTATTAAATTAATTTTCTTGAAAATTAGCATAAAGAGCCTAAAAAAATACGATTTTTTACAAAAATAAATACTGATTCTTTTTCTTCGATCAACAATTAACTGTTGATCGAAGTTCTTTTTACATTTTCTACTCTAGTGCAAAATTAGCCCTTGAATGTTGCGTAATTATATTTTTATGTCAAATCGAAAATTATTTATGTCAACCTACAAAATGATATCAAAATACTGACTCCACACCAATTATTTTAAGAGTTATAGCCATTTAAACATAGCCCTGTCTCAGCGCGTAAAAAGAAGTGAGTAATTTTCATGTAACAGTTCGTATTTTTTTATTTTTTTACGCTCTATGCAAATTTTTCAAGAACATTTATTTGATGGCCTCGTTGTTTACCCTTGCAACAAGATCATTTTCACGTCTGTAGGTCTCTTACATTCAAAGATATTATCATTTCTTTGAACATGCCCTAGATCAGCCGATTAGAAAAACAAAATGGCTGCCATTCGCGGGGTGTCGTGTTAGGAGTATTTATAAACAATTATTTGTCGATAGAAATGTGTAAATAATATGCCCCTAAAGTATCGGTAACCTGCAGCTATAGCCAAACACATTGTATATAGATAATTTCCAAACTGTCTGTGCTGCAAAAAGGGGTACAATTATGAAGGTGATGGCAAGCCTTAGGCTGCTACGAGGGTACCACATATCACCCAACTGTAATTATAGACGACAGCGACACTTCGAAGTTCTTATTTTTTATTGCCCTCCTATTTTATCTTTTTAGGAAAGTGTAATGCGTGACTGCTCTGCCAGAAATCTTGATAAGTCTCTATTTATCAAACCAAGCAAGTTGCATCTTACACTTGGTGTAATGTGCTTGATGGACACTGAAGAACGATTGTTTGCATCCAAGCTACTTGCTGAAGCTAAAGAAAAAGTTGTCAAGTGAGGATGATTTATTATTGTTTTAGTAATTTTCCTCATTATATTTTTTACCTCATGGCTTATTTACAGTTAAGTTTTATTTTTCAGGCCTTTACTTGCAGGGCATTTACCATTAAAGATCAGATTAAAAGGATTGTCGTACATGAATGATGATCCATCGCAAATTGATGTTCTGTATGGACTTGTTCAAGAGGAGGGAAATGCAAATGGGTTGATTCAAGAGTTGGCTGATGCGTTAGTGGATCATTTTTATAAAGCAGGTGATGAACTTTGTTTTAGGGAGCAACAACAGTACTTTCACAGTTTTTTTTTATCTTGTGACTGGGACTGTAGCTACATTTAATTTTCATCTTTGTTTCGGCAATTCAAAAGTGCCTGTAACTGGCCTACTTAAAATAAATGCTTTGATTTTGATTGATTTTGGTTTTGGAGACCCTATTCTGCCTCCAAATAATGTTTAATCTCTATGTTAAGTCAAATTATCTGCAGAATAACCAAGTTTTAAACTTAGATATATTTTTTGTCTATGTTTACAGGATTGATGAACAGAGAACACGACAGGGAAAATGTGAAACTGCACGTAACTTTAATCAATTCTAAGTACAGAAGTCGTTCAGAAAGCGCGAGTGCTGACAACTCTGCGTCGTCAGCAAGAATTACAAGACGGCCAAGAGTAACTTTCGACGGCACGGAGGTGCTTAAAAAATTCGCTGACTACGACTTTGGAGTGGCAGAGTTAACGGAGATCCACTTATCACAGCGACACTCACTGGGTCCTGATGGATATTATCAGGCAACTTGCATATTCCCCGTTAATTAGATTTGTTGTTGTATATAAGTTTTTTTTTTATTTTAACGAATAAAAATTTCACATTGTTTTATTACCTTTTTTTTACCGAACGGGTTAAACATCAATGTAAAGAATTATTCTCGAAGTCAGTCCGGAGTCGTGCGGTCCATGGCCCTTTACGGGGCCCCGGTATGGGCGCGTTCCTTGAGGCGGCGAGCCGCCCACTACCTGAATGCGCCCCAAAAGGTGGCCGTAAGGCTGGCCCGTGGGTACCGCACGGTATCCCGCGAGGCGGCGAGCCTCCTTGCCAGATTGCCGTCATGGGATCTGGAGGCGATAGTCCTCGCGCGCCTGCATGAATGGCGGGAGGCGCTACGCCGGGGGAAACTCCGCTGCCGCGGCAAATTGTCGCTCAGCGGACAGACTTCCGGCGGGACCTCATGGCGACATGGAGAGAGCGACTGTCGCAACCTCGTGCAAGGACCGATGCCTGCCGGGGTTGCGGGACTGTTCGAAAGAGATACCGTGGCCCCGGAATACATAGGGCGATGAAGGAACATGGATGGGATTTAGTCAGTAAAAGTCTGACACTCTCTCCTGCTCTGCCCGGAGCGGGAGGAATCAATTGATGATTTCATATCTCTCTATAGATTTAAACATTTTCACCCATCTAGCACTAAAACAACTTTGGTTCAGTCGCTTGTACTCCCCATTATCGACTATGCTGATGTTTGTTACTCTCTGATCTAACCCAAGAACTTCTTAACAAATTGGATCGTCTTCTGAACAATTGCATTCGTTTCATTTTTGCCCTTCGTAATACATCTCTTCGTACCGTTCTCAGCTTAAATGGCTGCCTATCAGACTCAGGAGGTCCCTCAGATCTCTCTGCATGCTTTTCACCATTATGAATGATTCATGTGCTCCCGAGTACCTAAAAACTTTTTTCAAGGTGTTGGGCAGTTCTCACAGTCGCAACCTTCGAGCTTCCAAAAACCTAATCCTTCAAATTCCCTCTCACCGTACTGGTTTTATGTCCTCTTCTTATGCTATCTCCTCTATTAAACTCTGGAACGCGCTACCCCTTGGCATTAAAAAAGCTGAAAGCAAATTGGCTTTCAAAAGAGCAGTTCGGAAGTTCTATTTAAAGTCAGTCTAAATTACTTTCTAGTCATTACTAGTGTCGTAGTAATTATTATAAGGTTTCTCGTATTTCGGACTATTTGTATGTATTTTAGTATATACATTCAGTCAAAAAAGTATCGGGAATGGATGATTTGTTTATGGTTCCAAATAATTTTGATTTTTTTTTGTTGTTGTTAGATTAGCACGACTGTTTTCCATTTTGGCGCGGAGTTTGAGTTACATCTGTTAATTAGATTAAGTACTGATTTTAGTTATATCATATCTAGTGTGTATTGCGAATTTCTTATTGGACAAAAATATCGGACAAAAAGTTTGTCTTAAATTTTGCATCGCCAATGGAATTTCGAGTTCGGAGTCTCTGAAAATGTTACAGAAGGCTTACAGTGAATCGACTTTATCAAAAACACGCGCTTATGAGTGGTACAAAGTAGAGATGGGTAACTAGACGAAATTTCGATAGCTTAGCTAGCCGGCTATTTGTGGTGGAATAGCCAGCTATTTTGGCTACTTGGCTATTGAATAATAACGACTAGCGCTCGCTAGTGGCTAGCGGCGCAGATGAATAACTGTCAACTACCCTGCGATTCGAGTTCGATCCTCGCCGCGGCAACAAGTCTAGATGTCAAAAAGTTTGGTAATGTCATAATTTCGTTTTTCATTTACTTTTTATTTTATTTCTTATTCTTTTGAAAAGAATTGACTTCCCCTCGTAAGTCGTACGTATTATTGTTTTAAGAAAACGAAAATCTACAGTAGCGTCATCTCTGTTTGTATGAACTAAAAAACTTTTATTTTACGTACATAAATCGACTGACTTAAGTTGTAGGCAAGTAAAGTACAGATGTCGCGCTTCTGATAATTTAAACGATTTAAACCCCATTTCTTGACTGAAATTAGGTTTAAAATCGTAGAGTTAGTATCAAATTCCTTCACATATAACTGTAATTAGCTACTACCTTTCTAACTATCGTATTTCGTAAATTCATACACTAACCGAACGAAATTACTAAGATACAATGCCTTCTCTTTCTTTATTCTATTTTGTGACTATTGTGAGAAAGAGATGTTCGATGTGAATGAAGTTCGCACTCGCGTCTCACATTACGTCACTACCTACTCAGCGCAGTGAGCACGCACACAGCTAGTTAGCTAACGGCTACTCCGGCTAGCCGGCTACGCAGCGGGGCAGCTATCCGCTGCTGTGCCGTATTCTAGCCAGCCAGTAGCCAATAGCTAGCTATCGTATTGACGGATATCATAGCCGCTATTTGGCTAGTTATTGGAATAGCTACCCATCTCTAGTACAAAGCGTTCAAAAGCAGTCAAGGTGTGATGGAAGATTTGCCTCGTTCTGGTAGGCCATCAACGTCTCCAACTGAAGTTAACATCGCAAAAGTGAAGGAAATAGTGACTGACAATCTTGCCGGAAGGTCAAACGGTAAATAAAAAATATTATTCGGACGTTATGCAACGTTTAAGAGAGCAAATTAGATAAAAGGGCCAGATTTGTGGAAAGAAAATTCTTGGATTTTGCACCACGATAATGCGCCTTCGCACAGTTGTGAACGATTTTTTGACCAAAACTCAACAAATACCATCGAGCAACCACCTTATTCACCAGATATGGCTCCAGCCGACTTCTTTATTTTTCCTAAACTAAAATTACCACTTCGTGGCACCCGTTTTCATTCAGTAGAAGACATAAAGGAGAATTCGCGGCGAGAACTGAACTCAATTCTGGAATAAGCATTTAAAAAATATTTTTATGATTGGATTATTAGTTGGCGTAAGTGTGTCGGTTCTGAAGGAGCATACTTTGAAGGTGATAAAATAAATTTGGATAGATAAATAACTAATATTTTGTGTTTTATTGATCTTTTCCCGGTACTTTCTTGACAGAGTAGTATTAGTTTATTTTAGCATAAATATTATATGTATTAGTATGTAGGTACCCATTTATGTGTTTTTAATTGATGCTTGCAAAATGGTATTTTTCTTATTTATTTTTGTTGTACTCTATCACAATGCTATCCTATTTGACCCAAAGGTTGACTGGTAGGGAATGCCTTGTGGCATTAAGTCCGCCTATGTACCACCCTTGTACATGAAGTTAAAACGTTCGTCCGTTCCGTTATCCGACCGAATTTCGGTCAGGGTGACAAATCTCAACGGATATAATCACACTCAGATTTTATACATAGTGTGTGCAAAAACAGTTGTCTGTCACTAGCTCCTTCTTTACTGTCAGTCCAGAATAGACGACCGGAGAGCCATCAGGTCCTGGACCTAACGTGCTGAGGCACGGGGCTGTCACGTCGCCATCTTAAAAATATCTGCCGAAAGAACAAAAATAAATATTGGTAGTGTCAACTAAATGATACATGAGTGTGCGGCTCGCAGTGACAGCTGACATTGTCCTATGTGGCCCTTCACTAGAAAAGTGTGACGATAACTGCAAAAGAGGCTTAAAAATGTAGGTAAGGCAGCTCGGCAGTGACAGCGCTGCGGCTTGGAAGATTTGACCAGAAAAATATTACAGATCGAAAAAATCTTTTCAATCACACTTGCTCGTAAAGTGAGCCTTATTACATCGTTCTTAGGGCCATAAACCAAACTATAACTCACACGTGGATAATAATATTACACACTAGTGCATAATAGAATTATCCCTACAAAGTTAAGTTAGTACCTAACTGCAAATTATGCACCCTTAAAAGGCCAGTGAGTGCCAGGCCCAGCAAAATGAAGGGTTTCGCAGTCGGGTAAAAATGATTTTATCCATACAAATAATGATTTTATCGAGAGCAAAAAATAAACAATCTGTTAAAAAAACATGTGTAGGTACCTACCTACTGCAGTTATAACTAACCATAGTCCAAGTCTCAAGCAATTTCCGTTAAAAATGCTTTAACTTAAGTACCCGTTTTCAAAATTTTAAAACACGTAATACGTCTAAGGAGGCGCATTTTTCACCAACTATTGACTTTAAAAAAACACAAGAGACATCTCCTTTTTGTGTTGTGTATTGTTGTGTAGTGTGTAAAGTGATTCAACCAATCCTGGTTGTCTGGTTGAATCACTTTCGATATCCGGACGGGCATTGTTGTGTGCAGTAATTATCTTAGATTCCCGACCTTCGATTTCCGAAGCCGGTCCTTAAATAGGACCAACTTTGAGATAATTATACGCTTTTCACAAAAAAAAATCATGCATGTCGGATTTACCTACCTGTAAAAAGTTATGCATGTTTCCTACATAAAAAAACCTCCTGAGTTTGTTTCGTGGGCATAACACCAAAGCTGAGGCAACTGACACGGCCGAGCGATTCAGAAAATGGAGTGAAATCAACAACGCCATCTATCGACTCCGAAGTTAAATTGATAAAATATATTTATCATGGAAAGCGGTCTAACACACATTCTATTGGTTATGTAGATTTTCAAAGCAGCGTCATATAGACTAATTTAGAGTACCTTTTGCTATCATAAGTTTTTTTAAAAGACGGTCACTCGATTTAAAAGTTATCTTGTGAGCACATTTTTAGTTCTTAGTAAGTACCATTTTGGTTGAATAGATGTCGCTGCATGTATCTTACATTTGATGAAAAGTCCTTGAACACTTAAAATTCATATACTCTTATCATTTGATAGAAAGCACCGATTACAATGAATCAAACACCAAAACAATCTCTAAGTTATGCCCAATATTCGTGCATTAAATCTAACCACATTAGCTTTATAATTTACACGTGATGCTGTAACAAAAGACTCCGCACAGACATAGGTACAGACATACAGACACACAGACATACAGACAAAAATAAAAAAAATGCTAGAAATGGGTTCTGTTACTGATCCTATAACACCCCTACTATTTTTGTTCTAAATTAATATTTTCAATGTACAGAAACGCATCGTTTACAGATTTATTATAAGTTAGATTATGTAGATTAGATAACCAAAGTCATTCTCATTTTGTTGCAAATTTAGTCTTCTTAAAAACTTTCATAGTAACTCACTGTAGCAAAGGTCCTTGATGGAAAAAAAAAACATAAAACCAAAAAAAGTACTAAAATTGTATGGTTTTTCAAAAAATTAACAATGATCCGGAGGGTTTCGGAGGTCGAAAAGTTGGATTTGACATAACTACTTCATCACATACAACAAAAAATTAGAACTACCTTATTTGATGCAAGGTAACACTCCTTGTATGTACGATTGACATGGGCTAAATTGTGAAAAAAAACTTCACAAAAGTACCTAAATAAATAAATTTCAAAACACAGCATTTTCTTGCATCTACCGAACCGAATCTCGCAGGTGATTATTGTAAGTCATGTATTTGATGAAACGTGCTTTATAACAGGGGCTTCGCAGCCAATATTGTGTAAGCCAAAGCTGAAAATATCTCTAAGATAAAGCCGCGATCATCGCATTACCCTCCGAAGGCTTTAATCCGACATCGAGCTTATTCGAGTTTCCGGTTAAATGGGTTTTATCGGCTGACTTGTGAGTTCAGAGTTTCAGCGTTGAAAGGAATTAGATTAGCGATGGAATATGCACAAAAGATACATTTTTCATAAAGCAGTGTATTCAATAAATACAGTAGATATCTTTCAAAGGCCATAATTATTGAATGTCATTATTGATGTCGTTATATTAATATAATATAAAATATTATTATTAATGTCGTTATTTTTTGCAAAAAAGTTTTTATTCATTTTCCATTTTTAGTTGTTCCCAAACAAGTCGCCATGAATTTATTTTACATTATTAAAATACATGTCATGGTAATAGGCTTATCCCCAATAAATGGAATTTAACATTTATATACTAGTAACGGAGGGAGATATTGGAGGTCAAAGTTCTAACTTTTTCACAAGTTTTTTTTCAAATACTAGTTTTTAACGTCATAACTTTACTTTATATACCTCCATGACCCGTTTACTATTAAACGCGTCCATCAGCACAATGTTTTGAGTGCGTTACATTCAGTTTTACCGTAAAACGTGATTTTACACTCAAAAAAAAAGTCGTTTCATAACAATAATTTTTGCGTCGCGTTACTTAGTTTGATGTACAGAATGCTCGGTTGACGGCTTCGCGAAGGGTCCGTTTACACCCTGTATTGTACCCAGCTCTACCCGGTAATAACGAAAAATATAACGTGATATAGGTACAAGTATTTTTAGTTTGACCTAAATAGTGTATTTTTCGAATTATACTTGTATATTACAAGAAACATTGTATCTTTCGCAATTTTCATCGCTAATTTAAAAAAAAGCTTAACTACTGAAATCTCTATTTTGTTATCTTAGTACCTATACCTGATTTATTAAATCGTCGTTTTTTAGGGAAATATTTAAAAAAATAAAACAGATTTTAGCAAAGCTTGTATGTTTATGTAGGTACATATTTTCCCTTTATAATACTAATTCAAATTCATTCACATAAACAAATAATTACAGTAGTCTCTTACGTGCGACACTATATGTAACTTGTCTGTCACAACAGTGTCGCACATAAGGACAGTCCAACCTGTATTGGGGTTGGAGCTGGCTCGCACTCTGCGTACAAGAGACGCGCAGCGCTTCCGCATGGTCGCATAGAAGCAATCCGTGCGCGCCCAAGCGAACATACCTGAAGCGCTACAGTAGCGAGGCAGACCCAAAACCGCTCTTTATGATCAGTGTCTAACTTTCAATTCGTCTACGAAGCAAAATGCCTAAAATTAATGTCTACACAGCAAATTGCCTAAGCTATAAATCGCCTAGAGATCAAAATGTTTATGAAGTAAAATGCCTAAAATGCAATAATTTTTAAGTAGTAAATCGCCTGGAGATCAAAATGCCTACCAAGCAATGTTCCGGAAAAGCAATAATTTTAAGCAGCAAATTACATGAAACAAATATTTTTGAATTTGAATTTAAATCTAACTTTCGCTAAACTGAATCGGCAAATATATTTTTGTTGAAATTTTACATTTAATTAAAACAAGAACTATATATAATTACAAAAATAAAAACTAAAAGTAAGAACCTCCATATATTAAAATAATAATTATTTTAAAATAATAATTTGCAACAAAACATAAGACTGAATGTTTAAATGATTACAGTACGCTTTTTCCATGGAAGGACTGTGATTTATTTTTAGTACGCTACGGCGTAGCAAAACAGTGACTTACTTTGCTACGCCGCGCCGTAGCATGTGCCTACGCACCATAGACTACACGCTAACTTAATAAATATTTTGAAAAAAAAAAATAAACGAATTCTCAGAGTTCCATGTCGCACTTGGCAGGCTAGGAAGTGGTGTATGCGGGCGGGGCGGCCCGGCCAACGTCACAAGCAGTCCTTCAGTAGGGGCGCATTGGCTACGTAATGCGCCCGCCCTGCGCTGCTCCGCGCCCGAACCACTCGCATTACGACTCCGACTGAACCTTCACGTGAAAGTGTACACAACGGATTTATATCGCATTCGTAAGTAGCTATATTATTTTTGTAAACATTTAATTAAGTATATAATTAAGATCATACGTGTTAAATGATAATTTTGAGATAATTTAAAAAATTTAGGCTTTTCGTAAAGTTTGTGCCCGTAACTAAAGAACAGTTTCAATTTATCTACTAGTTGTGCATTTTTTTCTTGTATTGATCAGTGACAATATTTTACACAAGTACGGAGATTCTTACGTATCTGAACGAAACATTTTAATGTTTCTTTCAGTTAGTCACCCTACGTTGTTATAAATCTAAGTCCGCCCGCCGTTCACGGGGTTTACGTTTCATTTGCATGAATTTTGAATATTTATGCATAAAGTTTAGGTGTTATTGCAGGCAACGAGATTTTATATTATTTTATATTTCCATTTTTTGCGATAAGTAGAGCTTCGGCGAACTCGACCGAACTCGACCCAGCTCGTAAAATGCTAAATGTAAATCGCGCTCCTTTATAAAAACCAGAAGGGACCGTCCATCAGGCGGATTTATACCATTTGTTTTATACGTTATAAAGTATTAAGCCGTTCAAAGTACGTAACATATAAATTGATTCGACTGAAATATTTCTTTAAGCAATCAGTTTCTTCATTCGCATATGGTGTACTTATTCTAATTACCCTGTAAAGTTCACCATAGAATGTTGATAGATAAACCCGTTTTATTGTCACATATTGTTATGTTCTGTAATATCCACTTACAATAGGTATATTGTCAATATTTGCTCCACTGTATAAATCAATTTTAGAAATACAGTTTCTTACTACTGCGCTACGTATTCAAATAAAAATCACTGTAATCTTCTCATAAAAAAGGTTTTATGCAGTTATTTTTCTTAATTATAAGCAACCTCCATTCAAATGTTTAAACACAACACAACTTAATAAAGTTTAAAGACAGGTAGAATTCTAACGAAGTTACATTTTACGTAGTAGCTGATCTACGAAGTATAGAATCATTTACAAGTTGCCTAAAAACACAAATAAAAAAATATGGTTTAGTTTAACCGTAAATAGCTCTCTAAATATATTACCAAAAGGGGCTCTATTGGCAAGGATGCTTATTTATTATGTAGGAACTAGGGTAAAAAGGAGCGTAATTTATAACTATGGGGTACTCCAGAATTCCACTTTCCCATGCCAAATGCCATGGCTGGAATGAATGGAGAAATCATAAGGGACTAACATGGCCCTAAACTGCAGTGAATTGTAGCCACAGGGGACTTGAACTTCTTTTTTTAATATAAATAAGAATATATAAAATAAAATGTCGCTTTAAGGTGAGTTTATAGTTTCATGGAGACCTATTCCGACCACCGGTATATCCGGTTCGACGTCTTCACCCAGAACTCAAGCGCGCCGGTCCAACAGGCCCCGAGTGGTCCGCGCTGGGCGCTGAAGCAGCTGGAACGGGAGCTCGTCCTGGAAGCCTCGATCGTGCAGGCCTGGGTGACATCACCAGACAGGCCTGCCGACATTAACAATGAGGCAGGGTGGTTCCAGAAGGCCATGTCCGACATATGTGACGTGGCAATGCCCCGAGTCCGGCCAGGAAGCGCCCGGCGTCAGGTGTACTGGTGGTCGCGAGAGCTGACGTCTCTGCGTGAGGCGTGCGTGGCTGCGCGGCACCTGTACGCCAGGCATCGCAGGCTCCGCATCCGCCCACCGGATGCGGCAGCTATTGAGGCGGAGCTATACGAGGGGTACAGAGCGGCGAAGACCGCCCTCCGCGAAGCTGTCCTGCGGGCCAGGGATCAGGCCCGCGAGGAATTGCTGGGGATTCTCGACAGAGATCCGTGGGGGCGCCCTTACAAGATGGTGCGGGATAAACTCCGAACCTGGGCCCCCCCACTGACGCAGAGTCTCCGGCCTGAGCTCGTGGAGGACGTGGTGAGCACTCTGTTCCCTACGCGGGGGGAACATCCCCCCCCGCCTATGGCTCCGCCGCCTGCGGTGCTGGAAGCGGACCACCAGGACGACGACGACGACACTCCGGTAGTGACTGGGGTAGACCTGAGAGTGGCGGTACGCAGGCTCAGTGCCAAAAATACCGCCCCGGGACCCGACGGCTTGCCTGGCAAAGCCTGGGTCCTGACCTCGGAGGCTCTCGGGCCCCGACTGGAGGGACTCCTAAGCGCATGCTTGGAGAGAGGCCAGTTCCCGCTTCGTTGGAAGACGGGGAAGCTGGTCCTCATTCAGAAGCCGGGGCGCCCTGCGGACTTTCCGTCCGCATACCGGCCCATAGTGTTGCTCGACGAGGTGGGCAAGCTCTATGAAACAGTCATTGCAAACCGCCTCGCCGAGCACCTCGCGGGGACGGGGCCGGATCTTGCGGAACACCAGTTTGGTTTCCGCAAGGGGCGCTCTACGGTGGACGCCATCATGCGCGTGAGAGCCCTCACGACGGGGGATGCGGTGTCCCGGGGTGGGGTTGTCTTGGCGGTGTCTCTTGACATCGCCAACGCCTTCAACTCCATGCCCTGGAGCTGCATTAGGGAGGCATTACGGTATCACCGGGTGCCGACCTACCTTCGTCGTGTGGTCGGGGACTACCTAACGGATAGAGCCGTTATCTACCCCGGTCGCAGTTGAGAATGGAACCGGCGAGAGATGTCGTGCGGTGTTCCACAGGGATCGGTTCTAGAGCCTTCCTTGTGGAACATCGGGTACGACTGGGTGCTGCGCGCCGACCTCCCTAGCGGTGTCAGCGTAGTTTGCTACGCTGACGACACGCTGGTGCTGGCACAGGGGGGGTCGCACGAAGCGGCGGCCGAAGCTATGACACGCGGGGTTGCGATAGTCGTTGAGAGGATCCGGCAACTGGGTCTCGAGGTGGCATTGCACAAGTCCGAGGACATGTGCTTTCATGGGCCTCGGAATGCGCCACCTCCGGGATCCATACACACGGTAGGAGGGGTATCCATCGGTATCGAGTCGACTTTGAAGTACCTAGGACTCGTCCTCGACAGCCGGTGGAACTTCGTGGAGCACTTCCGACGTTTGGCCCCCAAACTGGAACGGACTGGGGCTGCCTTCAGGCGGCTTCTGCCCAACCTGGGGGGGCCGAACGCCTCCTGCCGGAGGCTCTACGGGGGAGTCGTGCGGTCCATGGCCCTTTACGGGGCCCAAAAGGTGGTAGCCGTAAGGCTGGCCCGTGGGTACCGCACGATCGCCCGCGAGGCGGCGTGCCTCCTTGCCGGATTGCCGCCATGGGATCTGGAGGCGATAGTCCTCGCGCGCCTGCATGTATGGCGCGCGGAGGCGCTTCGCCGGAAAACTTCGGGGGAAACTCCGCTGCCGCGACAAATTGTCGCTCAGCGGACAGACTTCCGGCGGGATCTCATGGCGACATGGAGAGAGCGACAGTCGCAACCCCGTGCAGGGCACGCCACGATAGTGGCGATAAGTCCCCTCTTTGAGGAGTGGCTGGAGAGACGCCACGGCGTCCTCACCTTCCGCCTGACGGTTCTCACCGGACACGGTGTTTTCGGGAGGTTCCTGCACCGAATCGGGCGGGAGGAAACGCCCGGGTGATTCCATTGCGAGGATCGACCAGAGGACACGGTGGAGCACACGGTGGAGGTTTGCCCCGCGTGGGCGGAGCACCGCCGTGTCCTCGAAGCGGCGATTGGCGGCGGCGACCTCTCAGCGGCAACCTCACAGCGTCCCGGCCGCCGCGGGCCTGTGGACGGTGGGCTATGGGCTAGCTCACCGTCCGTCCGTCTCATGACGACAGGCCGTGTCGACGGCGCGTTCGTGTTCCACGCGCGCCTCAAAGAGAGTCAGCAAAAGGAAGGGGTCCGCAAGGACCGATGCCTGCCGGGGTTGCGGGACTGTTCGAAAGAGATACCGTGGCCCCGGAACACAAAGGGCGATGAAGGAACATGGATGGGTTTTAGTCAGTAAAAGTCTGACACTCTCTCCTGCTCCGCCCAGAGCGGGAGAAGTCATTTGATGATTTTCCATCAGAAAAAAATAAAAAAAATAGGTGAGTTTATAGTTTGGTGGAATTCAGTTGTTCACAGCCACACCCTTTTAATTATTTCTAGTGTGAGTGTCTTAATAGGTACTTAGATGTACTGCTCTCAGGCCAGTAGTCCTCAATTGTCCATGATCTAGCATGAATCTCGATTTACCTATACCTATGGAAGCTGTTGTCAGAGATTTCGCCTGTATGTATTTTGCGTTACATTGATGAAAAGTTGCTTTGTTCTGCTCCAGGTCCGAGGCTGTATATCTGTCGAATATAACAAATCTTTGAATTTATATTATATGTATAGGTGTGTTTAGAATACTGATTCAACTCTATGGATTCAACCTTGATGTTCGAGTACCTTTCTGAAATAGGTTCAGACGTTGACCAGATTATCCAGGAGTTAATTAACTACCTAGTTTTCCCACACGTACTCGTACCTACCTGCAATTTTATAAGTTCAATCAAAGTTTTCAAACAGGCTAGCAAAAACCGTTTCGTCTGCCGAATGAACGATTTTTTTTTAACTCAGATTTATTTTAGGAGCAATCCTAGTTAGTTTCGAAACATCTATGAGTGTCATTATGTAAGAATCTTTAGCCTTAACGATTATGGTAACAAACCACTCGGTTCTGTCTGGATGGCTGTGGTTAACCAAGTTATTGTGAGTGATTGTGTTTGCTCCTGAAGTTGTAGGCAACTTTTAGTGTAAAAAAAAAACTACGCAACGGATGAAAATAGATTTTATTCAGAAAGACAGAAAAATAGAGGGTTATAGCTAGTAGTAGTAACTATGAATAAGGTTCTAATGGTTGTGAACACCTAAGGGTTCTTACAGACGAGCGGCACGTTGACAACTGCACATAAACTGCAGCCGTTGCGCCGGGCGGCAGCCGCCGAAGCGTCGACGGCAGCCGTCGACAGGTGGCGACGGCTGCAGTTTATGTGCAGTTGTCAACGTGCCGCTCGTCTGTAAGAACCCTAAGTCAAATTTATCTCTGCTTAAAGTTTTTTTTAGCTTTATTTGGTTTTGTTAAGGGTCGATCTTGTGATGATTTTTTGTTTATAACCCTTCAACTATTATGGATTCTTAACACCATAGTCCTTAACGAAACGAAATTCGAATGAACAAAACAAATAAAATGAAAATTTTCTGAAAACATGGTTAAAAATACCTAAGCTTGTTGACATGAAATATTCCTTTTACCACTCGAAGCGTTCGGCAAGGCCTTGATAAATCTTACGGACAAATAAACGAATTTGCCTAACGTCAGCGTTTCCTGAGGCGTGTTTACGTGTCTCATTAGAGATACAGATAGCGTAGCAACTGTAATCAATAGGCAACATTGTAAAGCCAGATAGTGGTTATTATAAAGTAGTTTTTATAAAATTACCTACTACAATTGTCAGTTTCAGTGAAATGAACCCCGTCTGTATGGGAATTATTATTAGACACCAAGCTTTCAAACTTTGACCGATGTGTAAATACCAAACGACTCCTAAATATGAAACAAGTACAAAGGTATACCGCAAAGTTTGTTGGGTTGTACACTCACCTACACGCAGCTCGTATCACCCCACTTTATTGATACCGGTCTGTCACGCAACGAATAATACTCATATTTCTACGTTTGTTGGGACAAGTCATTTGGAAAGCCATAAAAAGCACTTTGTATATTACTAAACTTTGTTCCCTCCAAGGAGGTTTCTGTTTTGAAATCTGTTATCGATTTTCACCTTTTGTAAATGTGCTCAAAAAGGTTCACAGCGTTGTCTCCTAACCACAGATTTTCAACTTTGACCAGACTAGCGTCTCGACTCGACCTGTGACTTTCTATAATTCAATAAAGGATTTAAGAGAAATTCCATTCCGCAATCCTCTCGTTGCTGGGGTGCCCTAGCTATACCTACTTACCTACACCACATCAGGTAGGTATACTTTACTCACACAGACAGAAACGCACCCCTTTATCTTAAGGGATGGGCATAATTTGAAGGGGCGATAAACATTACTTACATTTCGAGTCATTGGGTTCGAAAGTTTCAAAATGGTACTCTCCGCTTGTCCGTTCAGCAAACCACATCGGATAAAGGATCGCAGTAAAGCGTGAGCAGTAACACAATCCTGGTCCCGGGACCCCACACATCTGTTTTCTTCTATTGACAGTTTAAACGTGCATTGCAGGTTAAATTGCTTTCCCCGACTTGCTGGCTGTGCTAAATTAAAGTCCTGCAAAATCAGCGTAAAAACTTTCATCAGGCTCGGTTCGGCTATGTTTGGGTTAATAGGTTGATTAGGTGAGGATCAGACGTGCCCATCGCTTACAATTGCAAAAATGTCTACACAGTACACACTACCTATTTTCATTTCTAAATCTAATTTAATTCTCTATTGTGCACTGGCATGTGTTTACTCCAGACAACTCTTATTTGTTTAGTTCTTGCTTCAATTTGTTCGTATACAAAATATTACAAAACTTTACTGGAGCGTGAGATTCTTCCTTCGATATCTATGAACCTTAAGACCGCGTTGATAGTAATACGGAAAGTTTTCTCATTTTCACACGTTACTTACGTGGGGAAAAGTAGGGCTACGACCAAGACTTACAGTTTCATGGTTCTGGAAAACTATTTGAACTAACATGTAACTACAAAGTTTAAAAAAAGTAAAACCCTAGAAAGTATTTAAGTACTTCAATAGAAATAATGTAATTTATACAAAAGTACTGAGGTAGTTACATGCTGCTTATATGTATGTGAAAAATTCTGGCAAACTTCGGGAGGGTGTTTCAAATTAATGTGTATAAAGGGTGTTAAGTTCGGCTGGATGATGAATGGTCGACCGCCGCGCGCCGTACGCCATCGATCCACTTAGGGGGCAAGATTCCAAAAGACAGTTCATGCAAATGTGCCACGATGACGCACCTTAACGGCTGTTCGCCTATCTTTACATGCGAGGCACACAAGTATTACACAAACAAAAATATTTGTCTGAGAGGGGGAGGCCGGGAACAATATCTGGATATTCTTCGCATTGGCGTAGTTCAAAATTCCAATACGACTCTTCATTTATTGGCCTTGGAGGAATATTCTCCCTGGATGTTCAAAAAAGCATTGATGAGAAACGGAATGCAATAGATTTATCTAAAATGTTTGGATCTCGACGCAACAAAATGAAAAAAAAAAACTCTCAAAAAGAACAAAATCTGTAAAGAAAGTTGAATGTTAAATGCGGAAAATTTACTTTTAGTTGGATTGCAACATTCTCAATAGGAATTAGAAATCTAATAAAAGATACTTGAACGTGTTCATGACTCCAGATAAAAAAAAACAAACTGAAATGAATAATTCCGTCACTTATATAAAGTTGGAGCTGTGTTAACTTTTAGTAGGTATTAGATTAACGTGCTAAAGTTGTTCCTAAGTGGAGAATGGTTATGGAGGGCCGTCTTGAAAACCGTTTAGATCTACAAGATTTTAACAGTGGACTATTACTAATATTACAAAAATGTTACTTACTCACAACTGGCGTTGTGCCAACTAGTTTCCCGTGTCTTGAAGTGCAACTTGGTCCTTTAACTTGTCACCCTGAAGTTGTTCGGGATGTGGCCCAGTTGGGTGCGGTGGAAGGACGCCTTAATAATTATGACATAAATGAAGTGCGGAATTTAAGACACCTACTCTGTCAAATGGTCATGATCTCGTGAAATCATATCATTAAAAAAGGCTTACTTGCTTGTTATAAAAAGATTTATTATTAACGAAATAAAAATTTACAAAGCATTTTTTTTAATTAACCTTAATTACTTTCATTGTACATATTTCCTTTTTCATGTTCTCTCAGACAATCAACTTTTACTACGTTTTTATCTGAGTTAAAAGTTAGGAGGAAGTAAAATGAAATGGCTCGACATTAAACGTTAGCAGAGTCTTAACAGGTAAAGGACCCGTCGGAGAGGAAAATTCTTAAGAAAATAAATTGACTGCTGAAGTTACGTTATAAATCTTCAAATGAAATATACGAGTAAAATGCTTTTCGTGGCTGGCTTTGTCAGCCAAAAATTTAAACTGATCCTCTAGCTTCAGATGAGTAAGATAAAACAAATATTCGGGAACTTTGAGTGGAGTGGTTACGGAGATCGTTTTGTGCGCTGTACCAGAGACAAATTTTAATTTAAAAGGAGAATCTTTCGATTGTTTTTATTCGATTGAATAAACTATCTGCATATTTTATGAAACTTTAGCAATATGTTTAATTGATTCATTGTAAGTCGATGAATCAGAAGGCTGATGAAATTAGATTTGATATAAAATGTATCTACGGAAATAATATCCTACCTATCATATCCCTGACATAAGGGAAAATGTTATACGAAAGAATGGTGTTTTTTTGTTTTCTCAATACAATAGATCCACTAGGGTCGTCATATTATTAATAAACTACGTGGATTATGGGTACAGCTATCTTTTGTTAAAACATATTTTCTGGTTACTTATTTGGTGTATATTTCTGATTTTTGTTTTGCCACTTACACAAAAATGAATTTTTGGCACAGAAAGCGTTCAATGGTCGTGACATTTGTTTCCAAACTTGACGCTGTCAAGAGCGATCCACTCCAGTTTGTATTGACGATTGGCGCGAACAGCCCATTGTTTGTTATGAAAACGCCTTCAGTGTGATTGCCTTGTAAACGAGCTCTCCGCAACACGCTACTAAAGCATTGTCTACATTCCTTACATATTTTTACGAGCAGTCCTCCAGACAAGTAGGTGCGTACCTACCTATTATACAAATGCGTTGGAACCTTTACGACAAGTCCGACAAGACATGATGGGTACTAAAAAGGTAATGAAACTACGTTAATATTAAAGGATATGAAGGTTTGGTTCGAAGTATGAAGTATAATATTATCTGTGATTCGAAGCCAGCTTCGTTAGCGACATTTCGGAATCGAATTGCGGTCGTGATCCGCGAAGCGTGTTCAATTGGTGATCTTGGAAATTCCGAATTTGGGATCTGTTTGCCTGTTCGAGGGAAGCGCGGTATTCAATGGTCACTTTTAATAATAAAATAAACCATAACCCTTCCTATTGGCTTCGCCGTAGTCGAGTAAAAAAATGAAGAAATGCAGAGAAATAAAATGTGTATTTTTTTCTTTCTTTCTTTTCTTTCAGAGTATGGTGAGGAGCTTTTCTGTTGAAATAATTGTGTTTGTTATTGGCTTTTATTGGCAAATGTTCCAAATTACCATAAACTCAGAAACAAACAAAGAATAAGTCCCTAGACATATTTTATTTGTTTATTGTTACTCGGGATAGGAACCTTGACCCAATTAGTGCGCGCGGCGTCACTTCAGTGCCTGGTGACAACTGTGAATGCGCACTCGTGCTCGCGTGGCTCATTGTGGCGCACAATGGAGCCACTGTCTGTTACATAACTTGAGGAACAGAACTGTGTCGTGTGGTTCCGCTCACTATTCACTCCGGAATAGCTGCACCTGTACCACATAAAAATAAAAGCTCAACACTGAGCATATAGCAAACTTCTCTCGCTTTCATGAACAAAAGCGGAATCGTAAACATTTTTGTTTTTTGAGACTATCTCGAATTTGCTTTACAGCTTTTTTATTTTCTTTTTTATAGGATTTACATTTATTTGTTCAGTTATCAAAGTTAGCAATTACTTATTGTAATTTGCTGGTAATAGGCGGTTAAACAGGGCTTGGTTTCCGATTACGTTCGCTCTACGATCCCACATTTATAGCTAATATTTTAAAGTTATGGCTCGCCCAAGGCCTTGTTCGAGGGATCGTTATGTTTCGCCTGAAGGCAGTTTGTGTTATACCTGCTTTCGAAGAAACGATCCCTTACGCTGCTGAATTTTCTGACGGCCAGATGGATCTTTCGAAATTCTGAGATGTCTGCCAACGTTTATCGTTCAAATTACAACTTTATCTTTCGATTATATCTTCTGAAAGTCGAGCGACGGACGGTTCTGATTAATTGTTTACTGTTAGGGTTGTAAATTGAATTGAATATCTTAAATAAGTAGTTAGTAACGATTGAAAGGATTTCAACGTCAGGATTTCGTGGCATTATAACGTCGAAAAGCTAAAGATACCTAACAACCGCGTAGCGTAATCTTACGTAAAAGAGATATCTTCATAAATTTTGACACGCTAACTTGTGATTCAATTTCACGCACGTAATGGATCAACATCAATAGCGTTACCATGTTTCCCCGCGAGTAATCTAGCGATGTATTTACCTACTCGAATATTTTTTTGGTTACAACATTATAAGGAAATACATCATAAACAATACTATGGATTTGGTCAAAGTTAAAGAAATAGAAATAATTTTAGCTATAAGTGTAACATTTCACATTATGCCATGTTGAATTTCCTGTTTCAATGTTATAGAGGAATTGTTTTGAAGATTTTAAGTCGACACGAGGTGAGAAGCTTTCAACGCCTGTTAGATTCATAAATACTTATACCCATAAAAAGTTAATCGCCACGTAGGACCAAAACGTTTCTCTTCAACATGATCCCAGATCTTAAGGGCGATTTATCTGCGGATATCGCGCTGCCAGATTAATATGATTGGTGGGCAAGTGAGGAATTTTCAGTGTTCCTATTTGTTTTCTTTGTTATAAGACCTACTTACAGGACAACGACATGTCCTCACAACCAAGGCTTCAGCGCGCTAACGTAATCGTGTTCTCAAGAACATTATAGATTGATAAACAATAAACAAAGTGCATTCTACATTGAAGTCAACTGTTTTGTCTGCGTCCGAGTCGAAGAGTCACTGGTGAAAGACTTATTGAAATCGGATTAGTGGTTTCGGAGAGTATAACAACTACGTCCTAACCCTACTTACAAATCTTATCTCTGTAAACATATGAGTGTTGGGTTAAGACATTCTAATAGTTCTGATTTTGTTTTGAATAACTTTAACCTCTATAATGTTCAAATACCTCCCTAATGAGTATTTCAAGATAAACTGGAGTCGCCTCAGGCCTTCTCATAGTGAAAGTAGTTCATTATCCAAGTAGAAGGCTTTGTACCAATTACTAAAGAAAATTTGTGATTATGTATTTTACACAGGGTACACAGGGGGTTCGGAAAATCACTAATGTTTAATCTAGGTCGTAACTAACACAGCACTACTGAGTAAAGTAATCAACGCTGCCGCCACGGAAGCGCCTAGATTGTGCCTGTTCCTTTACATTAGCTATGTAAGTACATTGCCCGTAGATTGGCCTGCGGTCTTGCTGCCAAGTATCGGGGCTCGGAGCGCCCCGTACCGTCTGCCCTGACCGCGTCATTTTGTCTATGAGCCCTTATCGATTCAGGACCCTGAGTTTGTAATCATGAAAGGAGTATCTACTATCTAATGACCTCATCTCTTTTTCTTTTCCATTTTTGCTGGCATATGTAAAACAACACGTAAAAAGATTTTATGAAATTTAACAGGCAGCTTCGTATTTAAAAAAATAGTAGAAGCCATTGTTATATTTTATTTGTTCTAAGTTTAGTATCAGTTGCTCAATTGATTAAGTGTTTTATTTTTATCTGTGGCAGTTTCATATCAGTTGATCAATTGATTTAAAAGTGTTTGTAAAATGACTGATTCCGGAAGTTACGCTTTTAAATAAATTAAATAAAATTGGCGGTAAAGCAATGGCGGGAATAGTTTGGGTGGCAGCCGTTCTGAACTGAGCGCGGGTCATTCTTTCTCCAGCCGTTGCCACTTCTACAGTATTTTATAATAACCAGTGTAATTATATTTGTTGAGAAATATACTACGAAGAAATAGAAAAGTAATTTACTGTGCCTTATTTCGCCTCCTTACTTCTGAACTTTATAGTTCAGAAGTGGGATAGTAAAAGGATTTAATTCCTACCGCGCCTACAACTAGTGACAGTTTAAAAACTTAAAACTTGAAGCGGAATATTAACACAAGATCTAACGGTCGTCGTGATGTTTGAAGTTGAGGAAGCTGAACGAGGATTCATCCAGGAGTCGGGGACCCCTCCTAATCCAGTGCATCATCGTCGATCGAGAAAGCGGAGTTTCTCACGAAGACGTCGCGATCGTGGCAGCGAATATGAATCTTCGCCACGTAGGCGACGCAGGCGTCGCGAAAGTGGAACACCCAAGGATCGTCGCAGCAGGTGTGATGACCGAAACCGGAAGCATCACAATCGACACCAGCGGAACAAGAGGCGGTCTTCGACTGTAAGTACATTATCTTCTTCTACTGATAGTGCCTCTTCAAGAAGCAAGTCTGCTACAAAATCTAGTGCAAGACGTTCAAAAAAACGTAACACTAAACAAGGAACCGAGGCAACTGTGAATAATGTTTCTGCCCGTGAGCTGTTAAATTTGTTAAAGTCATTGCCTACTTCACAGAATCATTTTTCAATAAATAATAATGCTATTCCTGAATTTGACCCCTCTAACAAAGAACAGACTGTTGATATTTGGATAAATAAATTAGAAGAATGCTCTAAATTGTATGGATGGAGTGAACCGCAATTGTTGCATTATTCCCTACCCAAGTTAATGGGGTTAGCAAAGGTGTGGTATCAGGGACTTCCTTCTGTCAATTTCACTTGGTCGGAATGGAAAGATAAATTAGTTAAAACATTTCCATCCGTTCAAAATTATGCACAATTATTACAAGAAATGTTAGATAGCGGAATTATAACGGAGTCCACCTCGTCTTACGCTAGTCCGATATTACTGGTACAAAAGAAAACTGGCGACCAGCGCCTATGTGTAGATTACAGGGCATTGAATTCAAAGACTGTCAAAGAGCACTATCCGTTACCTAGAGTGGAGGACCAAATTGACAGCCTCGGGGGTTTTAAATATTTTGTTACATTAGATTTGGCGTCTGGATATTACCAGATACCAATCGCTCCTTCCTCTCAGGACAAAACCGCATTCGTAACACCTGATGGGCAGTATCAGTTTACTCGTATGCCATTCGGGTTAGCCAATGCGCCGTCTGTTTTTCAAAAAACTATCAACAAAATGTTAAAAAACACTAGAAACAGTGAGGCCTTTGCTTTCATGGATGACATTATAATACCGTCACAAAATGTTCAACAAGGAATGGAGCGATTGGAAGCTGTACTTCAGTTATTAAGGAATGCTGGCCTTACTCTTAAAGTTGCCAAATGTAAATTCTTTTATACTAAGATTGACTATCTGGGGTTCGAAATTTCGGAGGATGGCGTTAGACCTGGTTCTGGGAAAACCGAAGCCGTAAGATTATACAAAGCACCCACAAACCAACATGAAGTACGACAATTTCTTGGGCTTGCAAGTTTTTTTAGGCGGTTCGTCAGAGGATTTGCAATAATAGCTTCACCTCTAACAAAATTATTAAAAAAGGATAGTAAATGGGAGTGGGGCCCAGACCAAGACCAAGCATTTCTCTTATTAAAGTCAGAACTAATAAAACGACCAATTTTGGCAATATATAATCACCTGGCTAAAACTCAAGTTCATACCGATGCGTGTAAGACTGGCATTGCTGGTATACTTCTGCAAGAAGACGAGTCGGGTAGGTGGCGAGCTGTTGCTTATTACAGTCGCCAGACTAATTTCGAAGAGCAAAAGTATCATTCTTTTGAGCTAGAGACGCTAGCGGTAGTTGGCTCTTTAAATCGATTCCGCGTTTATATTCTAGGTATAAAATTTACCATAGTTACAGATTGTAATGCATTGCGAACAACCCTGTCCAAAAGAGATATTATACCCAGAATAGCTAGGTGGTGGTTACAATTGCAAGAGTACGACTGCAGTATCGAATACCGGCCAGGAACTCGAATGAATCACGTAGATGCGCTTAGCAGAAATGCGATCGAACAAAATTTTGAGTCGGAACCTGTATTCGATATTCTAGCGGTTGAGACAGAGGACTGGTTGGCTACTATGCAAAATGTTGATGATGAGATTAAAAAAATTAAACAGATATTGGAAGATCCTGACGCTAAAAATGTAATGGATATCTATCAAAATTACAAGGTTAAAAATGGAAAGGTTTATCGTGTGGTTAATGACCAACTTAAATGGGTGGTGCCAAAAGGGGTAAGGTGGCAATTACTGAAAAAAAATCATGACGAATTAGGTCATTTTGGTATGGAGAAAACTCTAGATAAATTAAAAGATCTGTATTGGTTCCCTAAAATGAGGAAATTTGTAAAGAAATATGTTCAATCTTGTCTGGAGTGTTCTTACCACAAAATACCCGGCGGTAAAAAACAGGGAATGCTTCATCCTATCCCAAAACTCGACCAACCTTTTCACACCATCCATTTAGATCATTTAGGGCCGTTTGTGAAAAGTAAATCTAAAAATACCTACATATTAGTCTTAATCGATGCATACACAAAATATATCAATCTATACGCCGTTAAAAATACTAAAACAAGGACCACTTTAAAAGTTTTAAACAATTACGTTAGTCTGTTTGGTGTTCCAAGTAGGATAATAAGTGATAGAGGAACGTCCTTTACTAGTAAGGGTTTCAAAGATTATATAAATAAACTAGGTATACGACATGTTTTAAATGCGGTTGCAACACCTAGAGCGAATGGTCAAGTTGAGCGTTTCAATCGTACAATTTTAGCTTCACTTGCCACTAAAAACCATAATTGCTCCGAAAACGAATGGGATAGACACTTAGAGGAGATACAGTTAGCTATAAATACAACGGTTAACAAAACTACAGGTAAAAGTCCATCTGAAATATTATTTGGTATAAGGGTACGAACTAAGGGAGATGGGATGATAGCTTCATTGTTAGATTGCGATGGAAACGAATCAAAAACATTAAGTGAAGTTAGGAACGAAGTAAATTTAAGGGTGTCGAATGAACAAATTAAGCAGAAAAACAGATTTGATATAAAGAGAAAAGAGGCTACAATTTATAAAACGGGAGACTTGGTTAGGATAGAGAGAGAAATAACAAATAATAACGGAAAATCAAAAAAGCTTTTACCAAAAATACAAGGTCCCTATAGAATAATTAAAGCATTAGATCATGATCGATATGTCGTGGAGGACACTCCTTTGACGCGAAAACAAAATAGAAGGTATGAGGCAGTTATATCAATAGATAAAATTTATCCTTGGTTGACATATACCCAAAAGTACTTAGATGACACAGATGAGGGTTCAGATCAGTCCAACAAAGAATCTGAAGTAGACAATGACTATAATCAAGACATAACTAATAATTGAGATGTGAAATTAATATTTTGTTTAACATAATGTTTTTTAACTTGCAAATGAAATTGATTGTATGAATATATTTGGAAGTACTTTGATAAGTTTTACGACAGACTAAATGAGTTTAAATTATTAACATAAGTTTGAAAGATACAAGATGCATATGAGGCCAATAAGCCAATTTTGGGAGCATCCGTGTAGAGTTAAAATTATAAACCTATGTTTGAAAGGTACAAGATGCATATGAGGCCGATAAGCCAATTTTGGGAGCATCCGTGTATCTAAGTAAAGTAAGTAGAGTATCTTGCATACACATGAGGCCGATAAGCCAAACGAAGGAGTATGTAAGATATTTTGACAACGGTATTTCCACACATATGAGGCCGATAAGCCAATATGGGAGTGTGTGAATACGTTGAGTGATACCTAATGAAAATGAAATGGAATAGATATTGAAAAAACAAATGTTTTATAGTTTGTTTAATTTTTATTTGCTAGCCACATATTGTATTGAGTACGGTATTTTGTTAAAATGAAAATTATTTGTATAGATGAAAATATTTTTTTTTATCCTATGTTTTTTTTACTAGGCACATTTTGTATAAGAATTACACTTCATTTTTAAATTGATGGAACAATTTTAGTTTTGTTAGATGGCCGAAGCAGTAAAGTTTGATGAAAACAGAAACATGAATGATTGTACGATTTCAGTTTCTGATTGTTTACTTTAATAAAATTCATGCTTTAAGGTTCATTATCGTATTGTTAAAATTCAATTTAATTAACAGTTACGAGAGGACTCGCAAAGTTCAGAATGGCCGACTGTTATATTTTATTTGTTCTAAGTTTAGTATCAGTTGCTCAATTGATTAAGTGTTTTATTTTTATCTGTGGCAGTTTCATATCAGTTGATCAATTGATTTAAAAGTGTTTGTAAAATGACTGATTCCGGAAGTTACGCTTTTAAATAAATTAAATAAAATTGGCGGTAAAGCAATGGCGGGAATAGTTTAGGTGGCAGCCGTTCTGAACTGAGCGCGGGTCATTCTTTCTCCAGCCGTTGCCACTTCTACAGTATTTTATAATAACCAGTGTAATTATATTTGTTGAGAAATATACTACGAAGAAATAGAAAAGTAATTTACTGTGCCTTATTTCGCCTCCTTACTTCTGAACTTTATACATATAAGTAGGAATGTGTAGCAAAAATACAAACAAAAAGTAATTTTAAAGGCATCCCATATTATTTTGATTTTTAACGGCCAGTATGGTTGAGGTCCGGTAAAACGAAAAGAGGTTGCAGTGATAATATTTTCATGATTTTCTTTTTTTAAAGTAAAATTATACTGTTATAATAATTATGTTTTAAATATTATGGATTTATGATGCCCGTGCTATGCAACCTGGATCTACAATACCTAGGTTATCATAGAATCTGTAAATATAAATCGGTAAACGCAATTTGCGCAACAAAAACACATCGGAATTTGCGCGTTATTTCAGCAACAACAAAACAACACAAAGTTCGAAGTAAACAAACTACAAAGTAAGAAGGTCTAAATTCATTTTACAAAATTATTTTACCATTATTGCCAGAAATAAAACTTGTTTTGCATAACATTGCAGTCCCTTCTACGAACAGGTAATGAGGTACAAGAAGTATCTACTACGTGTATAGTTGGTGCCAGTTAAGATGAAAATAGCGGTTATTGACCCACCTACGTTTATTAAACTTCTTATCTTTGAAAACCAAAAATAAGCCTGTTCAAGTCTGGAATCGTCATCTTCAACATTTTGTGTGATGAAAAACGATACTGGTTTATTTGTTTTGGTTCGTACGAAGAGATTTTAGGGAAAGGGTAATGACCGCTTTTCTCATCTTAACTGGCACCAACTATAGGTACAGTATGACCACGTTAAGTGTGCAGTTGAAGGTGGCGCTGCTTGTCAAGAAAAAATGCATCAAAATGTCAAAATTTGGTATTTTTATTTTAGTTGCGGGTTTTCCCGCCTGCACAGATAAGTTAGCTAAAGTGTAATTCGACCTATAATTTATTTTTCATTTAATTTTGTACTGGCTGACTCATGACATATTTTGTGTAGCGTTTCAACTAAAAGTTTTTATAAAACTATACTGGCAGCTTCATTAAAAAAAATAACGACCGCCATAATCACATAGAAAACAAAACAAAAAAAAAACTTTAATGGTATATCTTGTTACTTTGACCGTGAATGACCAGTATTGTTTAGGTTGTGTAAAAGTACCTATGAGAAGAGGCTGCACTGAAAACATTTCAGAAAATCTTTAGATTATTAATAAGTCAATGGTATAGGTGCCCATGCCCGTGTAGCTGTAGGTATGTCCATGCTTTGTAATAAGTGGATGTCCGGTAGACCATGATAGGAAAATGTAAATTCAAACCGGTAATCGTAATAATAAAGAATCAGGGAAAACACTTATTATTTTCCTTTTTGCTTTATCTAACAACTCAACAAAATTCTTAGTAAACGAACTACAAAGCGAAAATTCGTTTTATAAAATAATTGTGGTTCATTCTACGAACAGAATGTCTCTCTGCCTCTCTTCTCAGTAATATTCTTCATATATATATATATATATGTATGTAAATATTTACAATATATTTTTATTTTATTAAATGTGTATGTATGTTTATTGTTATAGTTATAGTTTTGTTTTAAGTTTAAATTTAAATTTTTGTGTCTAACTTTTCTACACACTGTGTCTACATTTTTTTCCAACTTTCCTCTCACAGGTGCTGGAAGAAATTTCTTAAGAAATAAGCAGTACCTTTGTGCTCTTCTGTGTTAATATATTTTCCTGTAAAGTATTTTGTGTGTACATAAATAAATAATAAATAAACAGATAATGAGGTACAAGATTGTAGTAACAAAAAAGAGTAGTACAGTAATGGACACTCATATTTAAACAACAAAATTTAAAAGCCATTTTCTCGTAAAACAACGATTACAACTTTGAGTCAGGTGTTTCTTATATGTCTGGGTTCAAAAATATTATGCAATGTTAATGCTCGTAACAACATAACATTATAATTAACACAGTATTAGAAAATCACTTTTAAAAGTTGCTAAGTGAATTCATATTAGTGCTTGTAAGAGTTGTGACTCTACAGACGCCAGCACATCAAACTACCCGAAACTGTAAAATTTTCCCAATCAACCTTGAACTTAATGCTTTAGCGATAAAGTTGAAAATCTATTAAAAAAAATTGACAGATTGTAGTAGCTTGACTAGCTTGATGTGCTTGGCGTCTGTACAAGATTGTAGTAATAACAAATAGTAGTACAAGCTCAAGAGGTTGGCTGTGAATATAAATGACAGCGCGTTACGAACTCACGCTGTATATCATCACGAGAAGAATGCTCGTCGTTAATTGCTTACTTGAGAGCTTTAGCGAATATAATAATGTTGTTTTTTCATATTGTGTTGATTCAGTGCGGCCTACACGAGGGTTATTTATGTTCTATAGTGCTGTTTAACGGGTGGTTGTCGATGATGTGTACGTTGAGTGATGTAATGAATTTTAGGTAAGCAATCAGTAAGTTTAATTTGACCGATTTTATTGAGTTTTAGCCCAAAATAGAAAAGTGATCGATTTAATTAAATGATAACGTAATTGAGATGAAATAATTGGAGGGGTATTTTGTGATCATTCATCAATGTGTTTAAATATAAAATAACATTTTCTAGAGGACATTATGAAACACCCCTGTATAGTAAGAAATAAAAGATTTATTTCTTGTAATAAAGAAAATAAAATCTTTAAACAGATCAGTAGTGGCTTCACCCAATCTGATTATCACTGGGGGCAGTGTTTGGCTCATCTTACTCGTTTCATTTGTCCGCAGTACTTGTCTGGCTTCAAGTAGCTGACTTCAGGCACGTAGTACAAAGGCGTATAATATAAAGTATAAATATAGACATTCTATGTAATTTTACTATTACGAATTTAGCTTTTGTAATTTCGTTTCTACTGAAAGGTTTCAAAATACCGTGATATTAAAATGTAGGTATTCAGCTACTACCACGCAAAGGATATAACGTGAATACAAAACTAACCGAATCCTTGATAAAACACTCCCCCTAACTGGCATTGTAACAGTAACATTACAAGGAAAGCAAAACTGGATGCCTTAATTAACACTATCGTGCAAAAATCAACTGCTACGCTTTTCGTAGACGTGCTACGAATTTATCAACAAGCTTTATTTTCGTAGCCTGTTCACTTGGTACTTTTGTTTCTTACAATGATATATTTATGGAATGTACAATGGAAAGAGAATTGGGTATTAGACAAGAGGAGAAGTGTGGGGAGGTGGGAGAGGGGTAAATAAGTTTAGCCTTTTGTAACGTTGACGGTTTTCAAGACAACAAAGGCGAAAAATATCGTGCTTTCATAGTAGCTTTCAGAAACAACACACACACTGTTTTGTAGCCTTTTATGGAATAGGGAAATATGGAACAAATTCAGTCAGGGAGGGAGGAGTCCAAATTACAAAATCGATGAGACTACAATTGGAGTATATTCCTTCTGTGTATCGGTATTAAATGCTGCATGAAATCTCATAAATGTTGACTTTCAAATGTCGGTTTTATAAGTCAGGTTATTATAGTTGTGATATGAAAGTACATTGTTAATAAAGTAGCAGTCCATGACACGAAAAGCTTCTGCTTACACGTTATTTCATAACAGCGTGTCAGGTGGCGGTTCCTATCGCGCTCAGTGCACGACGCAACTAGAATTTATTATTAAGTGGATGTTCCCCGGCGATGTGTGTCGTTCAGCGTTAGCTTGATGTCTTATGAGATTTATTAAAAAAAAACAACAAACGCTTCAATTATAAGGGAAAAAATATCAAATATGTATTTTTTCAAAATAGATATAATACAAACATAACACATAACATCATGCCTATAATCCGTAAAGGTTTAGGCAGAGCTGTACCTACTATAGTAAATCCGGAAATCAGATACAAATAAAACAGTATACTTTATTTCCACATTATAACGTGGGAGATTGAAAGACTGCAGATAAACATGTGTCTTCCCACAATTCATTTTATAACAAGAAAAACGTTTTCATATATGTCGCACATGGAGCTTTAGGATGACGTCACTTAGCTATCCAGGAGGTTTAAGACTTTGCAGCTTTATATAAACTACATGTGCGTCATTTTAAAAACTATGCAGTTAGTCGTTAAACTTTAGTGATAAATTATTAAATTATGCATGAGTAAGAAACCACGCATGTATGACTACATATATTATTGTATGAACGTGGGTGAAGCAAACAGGGCATTAAGTATCACAGTAGCTGGCGTTCTGTCGTTTCGGCAAAGGGAAAGAGGTGTGAAAATATGTGTATATTTAGTAAGAAAACATGTATAATTTACCAAATAAAAAAACATGCTTGAAAAACATTCGTGTAGCCCCATGTTAACGATAGTGATTCAGCCCCCTGATATCGTCGCCATTTCGGTAGCGACACAAATGGAATATTTTACTTGCTTCCCACTTGATATTTGCTACCATTTCCGTTTGTATGTATCCTCGGACGAAAACCAGACTTTGTGTTTGTTTTTCATCGTTCGAACTTCTTAACTGTTCAAAATTTGTTCGTTTTAATATAAATACTTCAGAACGTTCTAATCCTCTTTCTGTGGGTGTCATTAATACGATTAAGGGATAATGGCAACGGATGGGTAACAAGATCCTATCCAATCAAGGTAGCCAAGTGTTAAAAACCGTCAAAAATGTTTCCCCGGTCATATCGTTACATCATAGCTCGATATATTTTCTGGAGCAGTTTACAAGAAGGGTCAGGATTGTTGTGAGGAGTTGATATGACGATGATCAATGAAATAAGAAACATAGTGAACTGGGGGTTGGGAATGATCGCGATTGCGTGGTGAGATTGCAATTTACGATAACTTCGTATTGGCAAATCCCTTTGGTGTTATTCTTCAGGCAAATTCCCAATAAATCTATATAAGTATACTAGCATTTCGCCTTCGACTTAAATTGTGATAGCTCGGCTAATATGTATGATATAAATATAATTTATAGCCTATAGTACCCACGAATAATTAACTTCCAGCCAGTGAAAGATTTTTTAGAATTGGATCATAAGTTCCGGAGATTACCCCTTACATACAAACTTCAAACAAACCTCTTTATAATACTAGTATAGAAAAATACAACAAAGGAAGGTTTAAAATATCAACCTATAATGCATGGCAGCTATATGCATAACAACTGCAAAACGACACGTAGATCCAAATGCTGCATACAGAAGCACTCTCAAAATTAAAATGAGCAAGCCGCCAATCCCAGATTGTCAACAGCGGCCGTTTGCCCCATTTTAGACCGAGCTATATTTTAGGCTCATGTTTATAAAGCACAGTAGGCCGTTAGGCACTACAGATAAAGCTCAAAGCTAAAGTACCTAGTGCTAAACCTAACGACAACCCGTTTTCATTATTGAACTGGGACAGCGATATAAACTTTGATGAATTGTAACTGGTTACAACTTGCTTATCTACGAACTAAACGTAACTTGAATGTTTTATATGAAATTGCATTTGGTTTGGTAATTATTTTTCTTCTGTTTTATCTTTTATCAGTACGTTATAGCAGTAGTGAACGGTGAAAGTTTTCATAAGAACAGAGCGTCCTATCAAGGATTGCCCATAGAAGCACAGCACTTCCATTGCAATTATAAAAATCATTTGGGTCTTTCGCACAGAATCTTTGATTTCGTAATCATGATCAAGATTGAAGGAAGACCTCGTTGCCTAAATAATACAAGAACCAGCTCAGCTAAATATTAACAGTCGGCCTTTAAGGTTAAGCAGCGCTTGCCAGGGTCGGTCCGTGGATGTTGACTAAATCCGTTACAATACCGAGTTTCCTCTGTGTCTCGAAAAGCCCGTTAAGCCGTTGATCCCGGTTATCATTTGTTCGTCTTCTAACAGAACTTTGACAGTCTTACAAGTAGTCAGAGGCCCGAAAGTCCAACAACCAGCCTTACAAAGGGGTATCATATTACTCATGACTACTTGGGTTGCGGAGGTAAGATAGGCAGTCGCTCCATATAAAATACTGGTATTTAGCCGCAACCGGAATATTGAAAACTGAACTGAAAAGCTAGGCACATGATGATCAAGATCGAACGGAACCCAAGTATAAATTGATCCTTGTAACTTGCAGGCTTGTCACTGGAAGAACCTCAATGCGTTTCGTGAGAACTAACCATATGAAAGCTGCTGGTAGACCATAATATAAAATACAAGTTATTGTCGTAGCGTTAAATCAAGCACAGTTGGTACTTTGTATGTACGGTCGAACAAGCTATTTGGTTTACATTTTACAATGTAATTTGTAGGTTAAACTGTAAACCAAATAGCTTGTTGGACCGTACGTTCAATAGTTCGTTTTGCGGCTGACTCGAATACGGGTACCTACTCACAAACTCACTTCTAAAACTTCTAACAATTGAATAAAATCGATTCGAGATTGAATTAAGATAACAAACTAATAAATAAAAAACTTTCCTTTTATACGACCGCGACCAACTTGACAATCTATTGGAATGGGGCTCACAATTCAAGACATGGGATCATAGATAAGATAAGAGTTCTAAATCCCTTGTGATAAACGCAGCCCCAGAAGTTGCTTTAAAACGAAACATTTTGTTAATGTCACGTAACTGAGATACGAAAGGTTCAACTTATTTATATTGAGTTTAATAATATTACCTAACCGACTCAGAGGTTCGTTTCCAAAGTAATTACAATAGGGGTTTTCCGCTTGCAATGAAAGTTAAGCCACATAAATTGTGCCGGATGCGGCCCCGTTCAGCCGTTGATTTGCTGCTCCAATCTAAGGACTAAAGCATTTTGTAGAAACAAAACGATCTTTTTTGTAAGTAGGTACTTAGGGTGAGTACACATCTAAGTGTGTATTGCATATCCACCAAGCTTTTGAATACACACCATTTCTAACCAAAGTTATTGACACAAATGTAATTGCGTTTCATTTACATATAAATCGTTAACACTTTAAACTCTTGAACGTGTTCCTCGCTGTTGTAGAATGGCTGTTGTTATAACTGTATCGTAAGACTTGAATCGTCAACCTTGGAGACGGTATTAGGAATAAAGAAATTCCCTGGAGGAAGCCGTGAAAAGGCCACTTTATTCCCGCAAATAAAGTTGTGCTCAGATCTTTGTTATTATGTAAACGTGATAGTGGGAATCGGGTTGGTAAATATGACGTTCCTTTAGATGGCCGGCCAGACAATTAGGGAACATGTTTGAATTGTATTTGTTATTACTAGTATCTTTTATGCGACTTTTAGGCCGAAATATCGCAAAATATTTTTCGGAACAAATCAAAAATACATCATTAAGATTATAGTAGATTGTTATACAAGGGTGGAAAGAAATCAATTCCCATACGAGGTATTTAGACGCACGAGCGAAGCGAGGGCGGCTATAGTCCGAGTGGGAATTGATGACTTTCACCCGTATTATTGTATTGTATTGTATAGCGGGCTGGTGTCCGCAACTCCACGTCAAAGCGCGTATTTTGCGTACGGGTGGGAACTTTATTCGATCCACCCTAACTCCCCGAGAAAGGCCAGCAGCGCCTTGGTGTTGCTGACAATCTCGCGGAGAGTACCTGGGTTACCGAAGTACTTTGCCCTGTATGTTGCAACCACTGGGCAGTGCAGAAGCACGTGGGCTGCTGTCTCGTCTTCCTCCATGCAGGCACGGCACAGGGGGCTGTCCGTGATTCCTATGACAAAGAGGTGTTTATTAAAAGAGCCGTGTCCAGTAATGGTGGCTGTAACTGTGCGCAGCTGCGATTTGGTCAACCGAAGCACGCGTTTGGTGAGGCGGCCGTCGATAGTAGGAAGTGCTTCCTTGGCCTGCCTGCACTCGCCATGGTCTAGCCATAGCTTGTGGTGTTGTACACTAGTTCGGTTCCTTACCAGTGTGCGTAGGTATCCGAAAGGGAGTGGTACGATAGGTTCGGGTCCCACCGCTGCCATGCTTGCATGACTTTCACCCGTGTTAAACACTCTACTTTTCATTTCAAATATAAGGAAAGTAAAAAATAGTAGTTTTTCTAAAATATTTATTGATAGTAATAACATGAGTAGTACCTATTTAAAATTAATTGAGAAGTTAGAACAATTTGTGAAATTCAAAGTTAAATTTTTGTTTGGAATATTTACACTGTTTGATATATTATGACAAATTTGGCTGTGTTGGATGTCTGTAAAAGTAGAAGACTCTGGTATTTCATTAGACGGTGGAATCCATGGCGGAGACTCTCTTGAAGTGGTTGGTTGAGGCGAATTGGGGCGTATATTTATAGTCTCAGTTAATTTCTTTGAAATTTTAGATTTATTTTGGATATAATCCTCAATGTAGCCTTCCGCGACTGTGCTGGATTTCCATCCTCCATGTCTTTTTAACATTGTTAAGTTCGCCCCAGAATCGGCTAACAGTGTCGCTGACGTTCTTCTATAACAATGCTCACAGTTTGGTAAATTCAAATATGTTGCTATCTGCTTTGGCATAACTGAGATTTTATTTTTACCGATCACTTGTTTATAGCATTTTCCCTTTTGGTAGTTAAGAAAAAAACGATCCGTTTTTATGTCAGTAGGTCTAAGCTTTTGATACTTTTTTACTGTTTGTGTAAACTCTTCTCGTACTACAAATGTGCGCTCAATATTTGTTTTTGTTTTAGTCAATTTTACAACTAATAACTGACCATGATTTTCAACGTCTTTAATTGTTAGATTTGTGAGCTCACTGCTTCTGCAGGCGCCGCTTATACCGAGTATCAATACCACCTGTGAAAACAAAGAATTTTGTTAGTATTTATCTTTTAGGTATGTAGGTAAAATAAACAGGTTTACTCTAAAAATGCATGCCGTTCCAACGTCTTTACTCTCAATATACGCAATCTGGTCAGTGTCATTGTCTCTTTTTGTACAAACTTATCTATAATACTTATCAGATTATAGACGTTGGGAACGATGTTCATTTTTAGAGTAAAAGACTTCTCCTTACTTAGATAAACGTTTAGCTTACCTTCATTGCCAAATATATCTCGTCAGGGGCTTCATTTAAAAATGATTCCACTTCGTAAGAGGTGAAAACCTTAGATTTTTTGCTCTTGAACCCCTGAGACTGTCTTTTCAAAAACGCTGTGAGATTATGGAATTTTTTCAAATCCACATTATGTTTTACACTAAGTGTACTCTTGAGCATTGAATACCTGCTCCATAGCGTAGAAGGCTGTATTTTGCTAGATAGTCCATTGAAGTATGTAAGAAATACACTTTCGGAAAACGATTTTATTTTCTTGTCTGTTCGCCACTTCATAAAATCATTGTAAATATTTAAGTATCTTTCCTTTGAAATTTCTGGCAAAAGATTTTCAATAACTGTATTGGCCTCGTCTTTAACGGAATTGGGGGTCGACATTTCAGAATCGCTTGAACATCATTCATCACTCATCACTCATTTTTAATCAAATAATTTCGGTACAGAGTTAGTATCCCGCCAAATTATACATAAATAGTCTTTTTTAATTTAAATTTCAAATATGGAACACACCGCCCGCGTCACCGCCGCGGGCCATCCCACTTTAATAGGTATTTTTTTTAATTCACATTGGCCGTATACACTCACAAGACCGCAGCATTTTGTTTTTAATCGATATTTTTCTTAATTATGTAAAAAAAAATATAGCCGACTAAATAACCAATTTTAGTTCTATTTTTAAAATTCATTCCCGCCCTAGGGAGGGAAGCAATTACTATGAGTCTTTCCCGCCCAAGGGAGGGAAGCATCGTTTTCGACCCGATGCTCTGATCAAACAAACACTACTTTCCGAGTATGAGAAATGAAAAATACTTTTTCGTATCACTTGCTCAAAAAAGTGACATTCTATGCCACAAAAAGCGAACATAACAATAGTCATTTTTAATCTGTTAAAAACAGGGAAAGAAAATTGTACTGAATTTCATTCATCCTCTAGGGGGAGAATGTGATTTAAATTTGGAATACTTACCGAAATTTATACTTAACGATATCTGTGTTTACACCATTGAGTTTGTATACAACAACAACAACAACAACAGCCCATAACGTCCACTGCTGGACATAAGCCTCTCCCATGATGGGAGGAATTTGCCGTAATCTCCACGCTTGGCAGGCGGATTGGAGATCGCAGTGATGAAAGACTAACAGAAAAAGCTGCTGCCCATTCTCTGGTCTACGCAGGCGCAGGTTCTGCCTCAGACATTAGTCGCCTTATACGACACCCGTGAGTGTAATGGGTTGGTTCTATTCTGCTCTGCCGGATACCACAAGGCTCAGTTTGTATACAATAAAGCATCATACATCTTTTTGAAAAAGTAATACGCATTTATTATGCAGTTATGATTATTAAATAAAATTACGAAAACCGACGAGGCCGTATGAGCTTGATGCCTTTGCTTTTCCGACAAAAAAATATTAGTCTAGGAATTTGCCGCGTTTTTGTTTTCTTCAAATACATAAACGTTAAGTTTATTTTACTTTTAATTGTCATTATTTTTAATAAATGCTTATATCATATTATTATTTTGTTAATTTTTTCGCAAATAGTACGAAAAGTAGAGTATTTTCCTCGGTGATAAAGCTGTCTTAGTTTTGGGTGAACTTAAATCCCTCGCTACACTCAGGACTCGTCTTAAATCCCTCGCTTCGCTCGTGATTTAAGTTTTTAACACCCTCGCTACGCTCGGGAGTAAACCTCGAGTCCTTCGTTACGCTCGCGATTTAAAACGTCACCCGCGATAGAAGACACTGCTTTATCCCCTTGGTTAATAATCTACTACCACCATTAGTTATAAATTACATATAAGTAAGTAATTATAGTGTCTCAAATAGGTAATTTAAAATTGTATATTATAAGTACTTTGCCTGCCAATGTATAAGCCAACTGCCACAGAAGGAGGGTAATGTTTTTTGGTACCTATACATTTGGAACACAATAACATTTTTGATGACACTTCCCACAAAATAAAAAAAGTTGTTCCGTATTGGAGCAACAGAGCGACGAGCGCTGAATTTTAAAAGCATCGTTTGTGAAAGCCTTGGTTTTAATACCTATACTTACATACATACTCGTACAACATCACATTGTACTTATGGTCTTTTCTTATATCGGTACGCGGAGATTCTGCACATGATGACGATTCTATAGCGTTGAAGTTTCTCGTGAGATATAGACATATTGTTCTAAACAAAAGTACACACAATCCACGCGGTCCAAATATATGGCTGTGTTTCAAAAAGACAAACGGAACCTTTTTAGGATCACTTCGTTGTCCGGCTGTCTGTCTGTCAAGACCCATTTTCTCAAGAACTCATGGTGGTATCAAGTTGAAATTAATATGAAATACGTCTAGGTACGGGTCACTTGGAGCTGTAAAAGTTCAAGCTTCTTTGTCAACACAATAAAAATATGACTATTTATAAGCTTATGAACGTCAGAAACTTTATTTCCGTGATGGATAAACCATCAACATTCAAGTTTGTACGGAACCCTCGGTGCGCGAGACTCTCACTGGTCCGGTTTTTTAATAAGCTTAAAGAAGAATGGGAAAAGTTGGTATCTGTATGTACCCTAGACCGTATGAGAATAGCTGCCGTTGAAAAATAATAGATACTTATGATAATGAACACGGTGTGTGCTGTTCGGTGTTGTTTACAAACTTATTATCCACGAATTCGGGTAATTACTTAATAATTAACTTCATATCGAAAACAAGTCAATGAAGCGGTTTGCTTTGAATTAATCACAATCATTTTATTGCCCAAAGGAAGATCGAAAGGGACAAGATTGATATTGCTACTTCGAATAATTAATTAACTTTATTATCGTCCTCAGTTCCGCTTGTGATTTTTAGATAAAGCAATCATGTTTTGTGGGAAATTAATGGCCAATAAAGTCTATTTTAGAACGGTTTTAAAGTGATGAATTATTTTATGTTAACCAGATTTGTTCTCTGAATGGAATATCATTTTTAATACACTTCCTCGAAAACTGGGTCTTATCGCACTACTATTAGGTGCAGAATGCAATAGCTAGTGAATAATTTCAATTTCTATGGTCAGCGGTAATTGATTTTTGATTCCAAATGCCAAATGGCAAAAAACGGAACCCTTATTTATGGATTCGTCATGTCTGTCTGTCTGTCTTAGAGAACTATGCTGTTGAAACTTGGTAAGTAGATGTATTCTGTGAACCGCATTAAGATTTTCACACAAAAATAGAAAAAAAAAACAATCAATTTTGGGATTTCCCCATACTTAGAACTGAAACTCAAAATTTTTTTTTCATCAAACCCTGTAACTTCTAAAATAAGAGAATGATAGAGCTAAAAAAAATATATGATGTACAAAAAAAAAAAAAAAAGTAAAATATATGGTGTGTATGTAAACTTCCACGAAAATTGGTTAGAACGAGATCTGGTAAGCAGTTTTTTTTTAATACGTCATAAATCGTAAACCGCAATTTACCTTTCATTCAATAAAGTTTTTGCGGATACCTCGGGGTGCGAGTCCGACTCGCTCTTGGCCGGTTTTTTAAAACTCAGCAAAGAGGAGCATGCTTGCGTATAGCGCGAAAAATAGTATCCCAATAATTAATGACAAGAATACTTTTCCTTCTATTAATTTATTTCTTCATAAGTGTAAGTGTTTGCTTTTGCAAATCTCCTTTGATGCTCATTTGCTCTTATCTGAGGGGCCTACATAAGTGGCAATCGGTTTCAAAGCGTTTCGTTTGGCAAATATTTTTAAGTACGAGTAGGTACATAAGCTTTTCGGTAGCCTTGGTGAATGTCAAATGTATGGGACATTTATTATCCCGTCATCGTTATCGTTAAAATGTCTCTTTGTCTAGATGTGACAGTTAGATAGTTTACCATAACCATAAGTAGGTTTAGATATTTTAATTACAGGGAATTGTTACATGCTTGCTACTTACAATTTTATACAAACACCCATTTTTGTGTATTAAATTAACCCTAATTTTTCGTTAGGTATTTCGTACGAGAGTAAGTTTTTACAACGCTTTATTCTGTTTCTCTAGTACTGATAAAGTAAATGCACAAACTCAACCGTCTCTATTGATTAGTATCATTGAGCAAGCTTCAGTGCTGTTAAATATTAAACAGTTGTGGTTTATGCATATTTATGAGGTTCAATTAGGTACATACACTACACTGTAAACATACTATGGCTATCGTGACTTTACAAACGAGTTGCAGCGCCATCTGTGAGAGGGTGAGAATAGAGAAGCAGTTGAAGCAACAGTTGGCTGAAAAGCGCCATCTAGCGGGAGGTTGTATAAACAGAAAACTTGCCAGCCAGTGTTCGAGGTCGTGAACCTCCGTACCTTTGCGGAAAAAAACGGAACTACTTCGGCAGAAGGTTCTGCCGAAGTAGTTCCGTTTTTTCCACACTAAAGCGGCATCTAGGTATTTTTCAATGTCACTGAAGATTGCCAAGAAAGTTCTATAGAGACATCCGGACGAAGGACATGAATACAGGATGTCCTTAGTTCCGAAGCGAAGACCAGAGGGCTTTTCCCAATGGCTTCCCCGGCCTCACCGACCACCTATCTATACGTACAGAGTTCGCACGTAACTACTTACTATGAATGAATCCTTAAAGCCACATCAAATGTAGCCGATATGAATTCCGTTCGTATTGTGAGTCGTATAAAAATTTTACAACTTCGCGTAGAACCGTAATAGAACACACCGTCATCAAATCAATTTTATGACCGTTTTAAGGGTTGCTATGGTTATTTCCTATCAGTGGAAATCTATTTAAAAAACAGGTCGACGATCGGCAAGGTCACCGCAGTAAAATGAGGCTTGGTTCAATATGAATTTGTGATGATTAAAAAAGCTCATGTAGAAACGATATTTAATCGCATTGCTACCCTTGTTTTAGTTAGCATTAAAATAGATAGACGGTGCTTAGGAAAATAATGATGTACGACAAACGATTATATATTCTATTTATATAGTAGGTGAAGCTTCGAATGAACAACGTGCTCTCGTTTGCACAATCAGATGCAGTCTTACAACATAGGTTCACAAACATTCATACAAATTCATTGGCGACTTTAAATAGACCTAGACGTGACCTAGGCCGCGAATGCAATATTTAAATAGAACTCAGGTTCACAGTGAATGAAATATAATATCATTTATTTGTAGCCTTCATTTTAGGCTATTTCATTTAAAATTTACTGAACGGCAAGCATCAATGAATGAGGATTACTTACAGTTAACTGAATTTCAGTTTCTATACCATTTGTCCTCGAAACGTTAAGATATAAAACTTACCAAACTTATCTTCTGCTATTCTCAAGGGGTCATGCAACACATGTTCATAATGTTAAGTATAAACAATAGACGTTATTTCATCTGAAATCCTAGTATTTACTATGCAAAAGCCGCCCTAGCCTGCAGCCGGGGCGCGCGGGGAGCGAGCGTGCGACCGCCACGCCACGCGATCATTTTGCACCGAAAGGCGGGCGGGGTGCACGTCGACCAGAAACCGTCCGCCCGCGCCTCCCACGGACCGACTCTATACTACAACCTCGTTAGTCTAAGTGACGTAAAGCCTCCATATAGACGCGCACAGTGAATGAGTACGTACGTTATTGAGGACAACGTGGAATCGTTGCATTGGATTTGTAGTGTACGGACAAATAAGAGATAACCTTGCGAGGTGCATTTATTATTCAGTGACTGCGCTAAAGCCATAAATATAGCCAGGATGGCGCCCTGTACAGGTAAGTTTTTATATGGGTTTGTTTTCCCATTAGATTTCACTTTGTCAAGCTATTACAATATAATAATATAATATACATTTTGTAATGACAACTTGTAGATACGCACACGTATTCAGATTGAGTTTCAGATAATTTGTATTTACTAATTATAATCGGTTGTGTGGTTAAGGTTCAAAATGCTATGTCAGCAAATACAATGAATTGCAATCACTAGCGGGTGCATGTTCCGAGGTGCGCAACTCCTTGCTGCTATTTTTACCGGCGGCATGCTTTGCTGCTACGTCTGCTTTTTGTAACCCTTAGCGCAATGGAAAACGACAGTAGGTACCTAGTACCTTATACTATTTGTGGTTGCTTGAAAAGAGAACATTGGAATGGGAATTCGTACGTATTTAGATTAACGTTCAGGAATTGTAAGTTACGGGTAGAGACTACATACTAGTAGTTGTTCTCTACAGTCTATACTAGTATAGACTTTATACTATACTACGATATTACTTACTACTATGCTACTAACTTACTTACTTACCTACTTTATTTTATACTAGTACTAGACTGTAGAGAACAACTTTGTGAAGTTTAACAGCTGCTGTTGTCGTACAAACCGCGTAACTACAGTCCTCGGGGTAGTTCCACAGTAGTCAAGTACTAAAACGATTGGAGTAGCAGTGAGTAGTGTGGAAAGGGCCGGTGGCGGTCGTCAGCGCTATTTACGGCGCGAACGGTTCATTTACCGCCGGTCACTTTATTACCAGCGTGAACTTTACTTAATGCATCGCTCCGTCACTCCGTCGCTCGACCTGCCAACCAACAACACACGATACTACACTTAATTGATTAAGCATTGGTTTAATGGTAGCAAAAGGTTCAGACCTAAAGTGCTGTTGAGTGCTAGGCCTAATGGGCACCTACGTGAAACATTGATAGAGTTACCTACTCTAATTAGGGAAGTATCTAGAGTTCATCAAAACAACGTTTCGCTTAACACTTTTTAAACAATTTGTGTGAGACTTATACACTGCCGCTTTTAACGATTTGTTTGTCATCCTTTGTAAAATATCTTGTTAAAAATGTATACTAGCTGAATATGTTATAATTTACACTAGCTGTTGTCCACGACTTCATTCGCGTGGAAATGGTGATGTGTAAGTGTGAAAAAAAAGCATCATATCTCTGCTCTAAATTTCATCCAGACCCATTCAGCCATTCTAGCGTGATTGAGTAACAAACATCTATCTTTCCTTCCAAACTTTCGCATTTATTATACCTATTAATATAATTATAATCTTTTTATAATTAAAAACTAAAGTAGCGCGCGGTCGAAAATATTAATCGGTCAAGTCTACGAGTCAGATTAAAATATTATAAGCCACGCAGGCATTTTCTAATCGCTTGTTTGGCATCGGCTGGACCCGACGCGTCGGCGTCTACATTTTTCATCAGAGACCCACATTCACACCGCAGACGTTTTTAATGGACACATAAAAGCGTAACCACTTATTTATATGTAAATGTGGTCTTGTCTTGCTTGGCAATACGAAAACACAAAACAATGTATGTTAGAACCCTAGCCTGGGTCGGCAGTTCGATAGTAGTTGTGCCAACTCGATTAATGGCACCGGAGCCCAATGTAATCGAAAAACGTTATTTACATTACACTAGTCGACATTTCTTTCGGCCGAATAAGTGTGTGTTGTAGCTTGACTGGACCAAATAAAGGTTTTACTGCCAGCGCTGTTTACATACTTCATATTAGCGTGATTACATGAAGTATTGACGTCACAAAACATTATTTTATGGTCGAGGTTCTACTTGTTCCTTTCTTCGACGAACAAAGAACGTATAAGTACTTATATTGTATTTAAGTAAGTAGCACATTTAAAAATAAACCCAGCTAAGTGCCAGCGGAGTATGGCGATAGGGTTTCATAGGGTTGTGTTACGTCTTAATACCGCTGCATTGTTTGGACGTTCGCAGTTTATGTACTAGCTCCGCCGCGGACCTATATTTACTGTTTCTGTGATATTATTTGAGTTTTGACTGGTTGAGTTTGCAGTACATTCAAAGTATACTGCGACCTCATTACCAACTTATTCAGCCCTTGTATTCACAACAACAATGGCGCTGTTCCTTTTCTCTGAACTACTTAGAATTTCGAAATGATTCGTGACAAATTTGCTAGTTTCTTAGCAACGAAATTAACGTAATTTCAGTATGAGGAATGGTGGTTTTCATAAGAACATCACAAAACTATAAATAAAATAAAAAGTTTCACAACATTTCGAATAACTGCTTGACTGAACATTAAAGCAGAAGACGACGTCTATTACATATATTATACGTACCAAACGAGCAGAATGGCGTGTAAGCTGTTTCAGTAGAACTACATAAGTAAGCAGTTCTAAGGTCGCGAAGTAAAACGTTGCCTCGTACAAAGTCACACACTCTAGAATTATGTGGTTGCAGCGTCAGCTTATGTCGGGAAATCGATACTAAATCAAAGCTTCCATAGAATTCTGAATCGTCGGTATTGTGAACACAGAATGGAATGGTTTCAAGTTATAGTTTCTTATTACGAAAGGCGGTTGTCGATAGTCCTTAACTCTGACAAAAGATTGTAGTTAAGTTACCGACGTTGTAATTGAAACTATTAAGACTACGGATATACTGTCTTCGCGCGAGTATTGGATTACTTGACTCACAGCATCTGCCTGTGGCTTTGCTCGCGTGGAGTTCGATAATTGTTCCACGGTATCGTACTATCGGGATAAAAGTATCATACGTGTTAATCCAGGTTATAAACCATCTGTGTGCTAAATTTCATCCGAATCCGTTCAGTACTTCTGTGGGAAAGAGTAACAAACATTCATCCATCCTCACAAACTTCCGTATTTATAACATTAAGGATTATTCCATTGTCACTATTGGTTAAATGTGCCCCATTTGTTTTTAGATTAGGGCAATGGTGGTATAAACCGATATTCATATATTGCTTCTACACGCATGCATAATGATATGCTAATACCGAGTTTATCATAATGTCCAGTGGGCGTATACTGAGCAAATTAGCCTAATAAGTAACTACCATTATGTACTGAACTACTCCCCATAGACCGAGCACGTGGAGGTCGAAACGTTGATTTGTAATGCATTATGTTTCTTGCTGATAGTATTTTTACATTGGTATTCAATAAGCTTAAAAACGATGTATGTACTAGAAAAAGTTACTAGAATCGAGGTTATACGTTTCCTATCCTAACAGTGAAAAAGCAACCTAATCTGGTGGGGGTATTCCGATGACGCGATGACGTGTGACTACGGTGCCTCAACGCAAACTATGGCTCACCTCCTGTCCTGCACTGTGTGGTTCCACGTGCACTTTGAAGGACCTGTCCGAGGCCACCACTAACGCCGTCGAGGTGGCTGCAGAGTTCTGGTCGAAACTAATTTAATTAAAAAAAAAACCGGCCAAGTGCGACTCGGACTCGCGCATTATCTATACAACATTAGACAAAACGGCAAAAAAATCACGTTTGTTGTATGGGAGCCCCTCTTAAATACTTAATTTATTCTGTTTTTAGTATTTGTTGTTATAGCGCCAACAGAAATAGGTACATCATCTGTGAAAATTTCAACTGTCTAGCTACCACGGTTCATGAGATACAGCCTGGTTACAGACAGACAGACGGACAGACAGACCCAGAGACAGTTTTTACCCTTTGGGTACAAGACCCTAAAAAGCAATACTGAATTTAAAAATTTACTCTAGATCAGGGATCTAATACCGTTGGTAAATGCCCACCGTTTTCAATTATATCATGAATAGTATTTTACCTAGGTTTTAATGTTATTTACTTGATTTCAAATATCGAGAAATTAATCAATATTTGTGCCCCGCTTTGTGAAGCCAAACATGATTGGAATGTATTATCTTACATGCTTTTGTATGTGTGTACCCATATGTTTGTACAAATAAAGAGATATCTTATCTTGTTAGTTGGTTTCGTAGCAAAAAAAAAAGCTCAATATTGAACGACAAAAATATTTCGTAGTCCTTGCTACGCTGCTGCTACGAATGGCCTACGACGGCCTACGCCGCTTTTTCTCGTAGGCGTCGTTCGTAGACTGACCTATAATGATGGTATGGATGGGTTCGTAGGTTACGCTCTTGGAATAGTTAAAAATGTCCAAAATGCCTTCTGTGTTGTAATGAAATACCCTCCCAGGATCACATAAACACTTGCAAAATTTCCTACTATCACATGAATAATACAGTAACACTACTCACATATTTGTTTGAAGTTACAGATTAGTATAATGTTATAGGAGTGTGCTACTATACTGTGTACTGTGTGTACATATAATTTGCATGACAAATGGTTTATGGACGTATGCTAACTGAAAAGGCAACGCTTCGTGAAACTGAATGATTTATGTAAAGAAAAGTTCATTCCATTACAAATGGAACTTTATCTAACTTGTTGATTATTCAGTAATTAAAACTGCCATGACTATTACAAATAAAAGGCACATTTTGATAGATCCACACAAGTCCTTACTTCAACGTTGGGCAACACGTTTCGGGGTCGATGATACCACTGTCAGACAAAAGCCTAAATAATACAAAATCCTCCATTTTTCGTCCGGACCTAAAATGTTCTCGATCTATTCAAAAGACAAACCTAATACCTACATTGTCTATACGAGATTACACAGAAGCGCAAAATAATGGCGTCCTTATTTTTTATACCGTCTCCCCGCCAGTCCATTCTCGTCTGTGCATTTATCACTTAAATAATAATAGAAATAAAGTGTTCGAGACGGTGCCGGCGTCTGGCAGACGGGCCCTGGCCGTCTAGCCCCCAGCTCGGCGGCGCGACGACGACGGCTATGGCAGAAATCACTGGCATCAATGTTTGGTGTTTATCTTCGAGAGTTTATCAGTCTAGAAAGTTCGCGAGGCACAATCACTATTTATAATTAGAAAACCTCTCAGTATCTACATAGTACAACTACCTAGCTCAGACAAGTTTGCTTGCCAAGAGAACATCACAATTTATTCTCCTGCGTATCATTACTCTGTTTTCTTGGCATGGTGAACTTTGGCAACGTTTGACCACCTACTTCGCGTACTTTTACCTGCTTCACGTGAAGTTAAGTATTGACGTCAAAATCTATATGAGTGTAAGTTATTAAGAGGATTTTAAAGCTTAGTATATTATGAACAATCGTTACAAAGTGGCTTTTAATTTTAATAGTAGGATATGAATTCGTAAATGGTGATATTTGTATCTAAAACTATCCCAGTCTCCAGTTCAGTAGCCTCTTCCAACCATAATTTTCCATACATTTAGTTACCACTCTTTGTTACTGGTTAGGTCTTCTTGCTTTTCTCGTCATTAATAACGTGTCTTGGCATTGACATTTTGTTAATGGTTAGTAATTATGAAATATGTAAATATATCAAAAGCAGAACAGAATTAAAGGCGTCTAAAAATTCGTCCGCATCTGTCAACGGAGAAAGTGTCTTGAAAGCTGGCAGCATATCCAAGTGTGATGGCAATGCTGATTAATTGACCAAGAAATAAGCCAGCCCTCTGGTCACGGGAAGGGTAAACCAACCGCTTGGCGATGTCTCGAAATTATAGGTTGGGCACTCGCACCCCAAAGCCTCAGTGATTAAAAACTCTAACGGCTCAAACACAACTACCAATGTTGTTGTATTTGCGCAGTTTGAAGTTTTCAGCACCTGCAGCAGCCGCCCCAGCTCAAAGATCCTTTACCAAAGGCCGACCGAACTTCAAACGCAATATGGTCGTACTGACGGTCGACGACTGTACGGTCTCTTCCCATCGGCGCGTGCTAAGTCGTTCGGTTAAATACAGCTGGCACCACGTCTGTGGCAAGAGCGCGACGGATTATGTTATTAATGCTGGCGTGCCGTGCTATCCAACCTGCGCTTTTTTAACTAGTTTTGGTTTATATAACAACGTACATCCTGTAGGTACACAGCATACAACCAAACTAGAGAAACTGTACATGCATACTTGAACGTGTATCTAACCTATGGGAGAATAATGTACAGTTTTCCTGAACTATGAAACCCTGTTAAGTTATAACTGATACTCGTAAAACGTAATCTAGCACGTGTACAGTATGACCAGTTTAAGTGTGCAGTTCAAGGGGCGTTGCTTGTCAAGAAAAAATGCATCGATATGCCAATCTTGGTTCATTTATTTTAGTTCGGTGTTTTCCCGCCTGCACTGATAAGTTTGCTGAAGTGATTAGCCCTGCAAGGATCTTTTGACGCTCAAATTGAAATGAAGGCACAAACCCAACGCAGTGCACGCTGTGCGGGACGGTTTTTAAAAATGAATTAAAAAACAAAATGAGGGCGTTAGTTCCGTCTTTGGCCACGCGCGTAAAGTTCCCTGTACTTGTAGATATGTATATCTTAGGGCCGGCGCACATATGGCAAAGCGCAGCGCAGAGAATTTTCAATGTCAAACTATTATCGACATTGTCCTCATTGTAATAATATCTAAAATCAATGAATTCGAAAATGCGCGCATCCGCGCGGAATCTCGCTTATCCGCGCGCAGTCTGTTAATTGAGCAGTTTGTATTTATTTTTTTTAACTTGTTTTAAAAAAAATGTATGACTAAGTTGGAATTTTTACCAACAATATCTCCGTAACTGATTTCCGGATTCCATAAGTACCTATTTACTCGAATAACTCCAAACCATTCGAAATTAAGAACACTTAAATTGAACACATGTTTTAACCAAATAGTTCGAGCGTACTTACTAAAAATATACAATCAGACTGACTACTGACTGACTTTAATGTTAATATCTTAGAGAATAATGTTAACAGCAGTAGATTTTTAAGTCTCTATAAATCATTTAATTTTTCAAATGTTTTTTCAGAACCAACCCGAATTTCTACAAATACTGCTACATGTATTGATAATGTTTTTTGTTGCTGCGCCTACTTAGATAAATCCATCGTTAATTACCTTCCTTTAGATCACAGCGGACAGACTGTTGCTTTCGCGTCCAAGATACAATTACAAAGAACTCAGATCCAAACTAGACAAATAACACCCAGCAATTTAGAAAAAATAATAATAATTGAATTAGCAAGTTAAACATACCAGGCCATATACAATTTACATACAATTCATTTACATTATTTCTAAACAATGTAAATGAATTTTATGAAGAATTATTTTCGGTAGTGCACGCCGAGTTCAATAATAGGTACTTTAAAAAAGAAATCAAAAACATTGGCCCAAAGTTTATTTTCAGAGACTGGGCAACACAGGGAAAAGAAAAGTAGGGAACGATTGTTTGAGCTGTACGGCCTAAGCCTTACATTAACACAGAAATTTTGAGAAAATATGTTGCTACTTACTCGAAAATTTTTAAAAACTTATCTTGCAAGGTAGCCAAATCCCTCTTGATTAGAATCAAGATTAAATCAGCCGATAACAAAATTAAGACAGTTTGGAAAATTATCAACAGTGAAACAAATAGAAATAAAAAACAAAGTAATGACATAACACTAGAGACCTCACATGGCCTCGTAAACTCTAATGATAAAGTTGCTCAAGAATTTGTAAATTTCTTTACCAGTATCCCAACAAGACTACAAGAAGACAAAGAAGTAAGACTACAGAAACATTAAATTCTTCTGCTTTGCTCTCTATTGATTTATTGAAAGCGAACGTTTCAGCCTGTCCAAATGAATTAAATTTCAGCATATAAACCCCATAACAGTCATAAAAGCTTTTAAGCAAATCAAGATCAAATAAACCGAAGATCTATGGGGTACGTCTATCAATGCTTGTACCTCAATGATTGAGACTGTAGCACCGTATTTAGCCTTGATATTCAATTTGTGCGTGGATCAAGGGGTCTTCCCGGATCTGATGAAGTTCAGTATGGTAATATCTCTTTTTAAATCCGGGGACAGTAAAGACACCAATAACTATAGGCCCGTATCCGTGTTGCCGGTTTTCAGCAAGGTGTTTGAAAAGATAATGCTTATGCTTAACCATTTTAACACCAATAAAATCTTACACAAGCAACAGTACGGTTTCACCAAAGGACGTTGTACGACTGACGCCGGTGTCACTTTATTAAAACACATATTTTCTGCGTGGGAAGGGGCACGAGATGCCATAGCAATCTTATGTAACCTTTCGAAGGCATTTGATTGAGTAAATCACGAAACCCTGATCTTGAAACTCGAGCATTACGGTTTAGGTATACTTCGCTCAGTTTAGAAAAAATCGTATTTGAACGATAGACAGCAGCCAGTACAAATAAATGGTGTCAATTCAATGGGTTTAAAAGTAATAATGGATGAACCACAAGGTTCGATATTGGGTCCCTCCCTCTTTTTAGTTTATATAATGACCTACCCCATTTATTTAACAACCACCCGCAATTGGTGTTGTTTGCTGACGATACTTCTTTAATATTTAGGATAAACAGACGTGCCACAAATCTTGACGACGTAAATAACACATTACTGCAGGTTCATAATTGGTTTACCGCTAATAATTTAGCACTAAATGGGAAAAAACGCAGTGCATAAGATTTGTTTTACCAAATATCAAAAGTAGTGATTGTGACGTAGTATTGAATCAAGAGAAACTAGAATTTGTCGATAAAACGGTTTTCTTGGGAATTACGCTCGACTCAAGGCTACAATGGAGTCCTCATTTAACATCTCTTGCAGGACGGCTGAGCTCAGCAGCATATGCTGTTAGAAAAATCCGTCAATTTACTGATGTTGTTATGGCGAGGCTAGTATAATTTAGTTATTTTCATAGTATTATGTCATACGGTATTTAGGGTTCCTTCTATCTGGCAGAATCTTTATGCTCCGAAATTCATTTGGCATAGAACACTTGGCATAATATAGTTATTGTTTGGCCGAATGTTTGTATGTCCGAATTTACAATGGCATACTTTTAAGATGGCAGAATTTTATTTGGCAAAATTACCTTTGGCAATGTTCAAATTCCGCATAATTTCGTTTTGAATAACGTTTATTTAGAGCGACGATTATTTGGTACAATTTCACTTGACATACTATGTTGATGGCAGAATTTCATTTGGAATAATTATAATAGGCTTTATTGCCATTTCCATAAAATAGCATTTTTACCCTTTTTTTTTGTTTTTTTTTTCGTATGGGAAATCATCAAATGACTTCTCCCGCTCTGGGCGGAGCAGGAGGGAGTGTCAGACTTTTACTGACTAAAACCCATCCATGTTCCTTCATCGCCCTTTGTGTTCCGGGGTCACGGTATCTCTTTTGAACAGTCCCGCAACCCCGGCAGCATTTTTAACCTTAAATTAGAATTAAAATATTGTCTTTATAAGACAATAAATGTTGCGCTACAAAAGTTAGTGGCAGAAAGGAATCGCTCCAAAACCGACTCCACGTAGTCTTGTCTGCCCTACCCCTAGAGTGTAATTTAAATCCGCGTAGGTGCGATGGGGTAAGGCGGCCCGCGAGCTGTCGTCGCAGATGTGTTTTACGCTCGCCGCCGCAGCTAAGGCTGTGCAGTAAGGATGTGCAAGCCGAAGGTGCGGTGGAGCATAAGCTCGCATGGGACCGCCGGGGCCCCGCACCGCCGGAGCCGTGACAGAAATCATGCCTGCTGCATGTTGCATGCTTGCTTGCATGCTGCATGCTGGATGCATGCATGTATGTATGCTGGTTTGCATGTTTGCATACTGCACGCTTGTTTGCATGTTTGCATACTGCATGCTTGTTAGCATGTTTGCATACTGCATGCTTGCCTGATCAGAAATATGCAGCAATTAACATCATCGTCTTATGTTTGTGGCGAAAAAAAAAATGTTTAATCAATTTTATTATTACCTATGGTAAGAAATACAAAATAATTCTAACTGAATTTTCTGTAATGTGATAGATGAGGCTTTCTATTATTATGCATCTTGAAATGTATGCCAAAAGATGATTCTAACTGCAAACTTTCTAAAATATTATAGTTCTGCCTTTTAATGACTATCGATATGAAAATTATGCCAAAAGATGATTCTGACTGTGAACTTTCTGCGATAAGATGGTTTTACATTTAATTCTTATGCATATGTAATTTATGACTAAAACTGATTCTGACTTACAAAATTATGAGTTTTGAATGTATGATAAATGAGTGTCTGCCAAACGATTTTCTGCGAAATAAAGTTTATGTTATCCGCTGTTATCCAAAATAATATTATGACATAAAAAGTTCTGCTATAAAGGGTAGACCCGGTATTTTACTATGGGGACGAGCTGCAGACATCGAGTCTATATTTATTCTGCAAAAAAGAGCCATCAGAGCCATATATGAATTACGTGGATGCGGTTCTCTAAGAGAACTGTTTAAGGAAATTAATATCATGACAGTACCTTGTCAATACATCTATGAAAATATCATGTACGTTAGGAAAAATCTGCATTTATTCAGTAAAGAGGTGACTATAATACTAGACGCTAACTACTTCAGCCAGGTTTCAGGCTCGCTAAAGTAGATTCATCTTTCATGGGGTACTGTTTAAAATGTTACAATAAATTACCTCCCCACATTCTACAACTGAATGAGACGAAATTTAAATCTTGTATAAAACGCACACTATGTAGGCAAGCATATTATAAGTTGGGCGATTACATTGATGATAAAAATGCTTGGCCCAATGCTGGTCCTGGTCCACAACCATAGGGGTAACTAATTGGGAAAATTATTGTTGTAGAGCAGAAGATTGTAAAATATCCTTGCTTTGTATAGACTCCATCTCTTAGTATTGTATTTAATAATTTGAATTGCATAGCACAGTTATATTTCATTGACTTGAATATGCCTTGGTGGCTGAGAGAATGTCATGATCACTCAAATGTCGCTGATGGTGGCGGGTGTGTCGGGTCATTTAATTATCTTCAGTATGGATGAGTTGAATGGCGCCGATACATGCTTCATGTTCGAGAACGGGCGCTCTCAGTTGGGACTGGTCATCTCTTAGCTGCCACGGTTCATTTTAATTACTTTATTTTTAAATTGCTGATTTAATCTTTTACTCTGGACGCTCTTAATGTGCACGTCTTTCTACATCGTTCTCACATAATAAATGTATATAATCTCAACATGAATGATGTAACCAAGATTTTGTAACAATATTTTGATTTAAAAGAGTGTCCATGGAGTTTTTTGCCCGTTCTTCTCGATCTACACTAGGGAATGTGCAACTACAGTAATTTCTCAAGTTATCATGTGTTGTGACTGGGACTGTAGCTGTTTTTTTTTTTTGTATTTTTGATATTTAAAAGTGCCGTAATAGTCTAATTGAAAAAAATGCTTTGAGTTGAGTTTGAGACGTCCATGTAATTCTTCCAACCACACAATTTATATTTTTTATTTTTTTATTTGCCCGTACAGCAAGTAAAAATAAAAATGTGTGGATGGGAGAGTACACATGTATGATCAATACACTTACTGAAATGTGTAGCAGACCTACCGTAGGCATATAACCCGTTTCCAGGTTATAAAGTAATAACCGCGCCGTAAGTAAACATTATGACATGTCGGGCAAAGTTTCCTATTAAGCTCTCCTCTCGTCCGTGCACGAGAATATATTACGAATGGGTATAAGTTTTGTGAATAGAAATAGATTAGGTACATAGTGTATGCGTAGAGTATTCTTTCTGTTTAGAAATAAAATGTTAGTATTGGCCTAGTTTGGAGTTCTTGGAGTTTCTTGCCCGTTCTTCTCCATAGAGATCTACGCTAGGGAATGGGCAACTACAGTACTTTCACAGTTTTTATGTCTTGTGACTGGGACTGTAGCTACATTTAATTTTCATCTTTGTTTCGACAATTCAAAAGTGCCTGTCACTGGCTTACTTGAAATAAATGCTTTGATTTTGATTTTGGGAATCGATTTCATGGCGGAATCAATATTACTCCATCGAAACACATTATGGCTATCTCTTAGATCAGATACAGCGCAGTATTTCAGAAATAGGCACGGATAGAACATAATGATTGTTGTCCATTAATTTTTTTTAAATTAAAATTGCATTTGGAATTTAAAATATTTAAATTCTACCCAGCTAGAGAACGCTAAAATACTAAAAAAATAACCCGTATTTTCATAAAATCTTAACGTTTCCTAAACGCTTTGTAAACACCACCGGTCCTTTCATGTTTCATGTCAAGTGAGAGGTCAAGAGGAAGAGGCACACCGTTTGAGATTTATTTAACAACTCCAGGAAAACATTATGCTTTTCCATTTGAAATGTTGCAAAAAGGTTACATTGAATTTAATTTACTCTAAAAACTCATGGCTGTTGTAAAACACATTATGCGAAAGCCTTTTAATCCGACGATGAATAACAAAAAAACGAATGGAAAAAAAAATCTAATGGAAATAAAATTGCAAATATTTTGAGAAATAGGGTTGCATTCAAATATTTAAATCGACTGAAAACCGCTAGCCGTGGTTTATTAATTTCATGCATTAGTCAGTATCAGTATTAAATAGATAAACAAAGCAAGTAGTTGTTAAATAGGATTTTTATAATGTATTTTTAGGGCAAATAAGTAGGTAAGTAAACTATACAAGATAAGATGCCATACCATATTATCTAATCTCATTTAACATTAGATGCCAAAAAGGTTAAAACGGTTGACCTGAACCTTAACCTTTTGTGCATTGACATTATTTATTTTTGTTATTTGTTCTTAGGGGTTTGGTTTATCGAAGGCTTTTTGAAAGGTATCATGCTTACCTTTCCATACGTATTAATAACAGACCACCGCACTTTTATTTTACCTGAACGCTTTAAACATAAACCCAACTTGATAAGGAGACGTGTGACTTTTCATCACACCTGTACCTATACCCCGAAGCTAAAATATTCCATTATTGACTAATTCGATCGAACCTATTAGCAACTAGTACCTGTTACTGTAACAGTTGCCTAGCTAAAGGGTATAAGATCGTGCCGATACCGGTCCGCACTGAACCGTAACGATTTGTATACGCCTCATTAGATACCAAATCTGAAAACAAAACCACTGTGAACATTTTCGTTGTTCTATGTTCGTATTATTGGATTATTGGAAGTGGGTAAGGTAAAGTTAAGTGGTTTCTACTTTCTACTTACCTTAAGTGTGGTAAGAATATCTATACAAACAAAACTTAATCCTACCCCTAAACTGATTCTAAAAAAGTATCGTAATAAATGTTTACGTTGCCTTAAATATTTAAAAGATAAAACTAAACTAGGCACAATTTTTAAACTAATAAAAATAAATATCCTTCGCTTAGTGTCGCGTCGTATCCAATTAAAAAAATAATTAATATTTATTTGGTCGGTGTTTTTTATAAATAAGGCCCCATGGGTGTCGGGCCGCGATTGTGTCGTGCAGTACTTGAGCTATCCATCATGTTGGGGCCATTACCGCGTAGGGCGAAGGCTGAGGGCGCGCCGGGTCACGCCAACCTAACCGACTCCTACGTATTTTAACCCGCCGAAAAGAGGTTATAAGTAGGTGCTATATCAAAATATGTTAAATGTCCTAGAAAAAACGGTGTTAAACAATTGTAATCCCATTATTTTTAGTGTGTTTACAAACCGTAACCCTTAAAACAGTTATTACGCCGTGGGTATAAGAGGGTACCTAATCATTTTTTCAATGATGTGGCCGAAGTAGTTACCTTGTGTCAAGGGACTAATTAATATGAATAGAACCCCTGCGCGATAAGTTGAAACCTAAGCGCGGTGGTGATACAGTAAAATTAACATCACAATAGGAAAACAAAGTCAATATTTAGAAAAAATAATAATCCATCTAATTATTGTCAGTCTAATTCTATTAATTCGATTTTAACATTTTAAATAGGTTTTATTACACTACGCGGGCCTCTATTTATCGCGCACAGGAAAATAAAATAATTATTAAGTTTAAAAGTGTCTACATTCCGAAATGTGCTGCATTCTGTCAGCTGTCAGGGCTTAAAACCTTAACTTTCTTATTGTTTCTAAATGTTTATATTTACTTTAGTGTTTTTCTCTTAAATAATTAATGCCAGTAACTTAATAAATCGAAGTACCTACATTATGATATAAGTGCGGTAAGTCGAAAATTACAGCCGAGGCGATATTGTTACAAGAAAGCAGAGGCTGTAATTATCAAAGCGCACGTATGTCATACGACGTTTTATAACATATTTGCGAGGAAATAAATAAAACTCGGACTTTCCTGAACGAATACTTAAATCTTTTACTTGTTCACAAATTAGCGATGCGCGCGCATCAGCGCTTTTTTTCAAGTCAGCCAGAATTACTAATAAAGTAAATTAATATTTTTGTGTGTTTGTTACAGATAAATGTTGTAATTTGTTGTCAAAATTAATTAAATTAAAGTATTAAATGTTTATCTATTATATTTCATGTCCCAAAGTTAATTTTATTCATAAAATTTTGACCACTTCTCTGTCATAAAAACTCTTTGCTGCTAAGATTTAAAAAAGTACCGTTCGTTTTAGACGGAGCATCTTGATAAGCCGTGCGGTTTACATTACATTACTGCACAAGTACGTAATGAGATACAATACGATATTTAAATGGGTGAAATAAGAGACCCTTTACGAGCATATGTGTTATAATAGTTATGATATAAGTGCGGTAAGTTTAAAATTACAGCCGAGGGGATATTGCTAGTCCGAGCCGTAAGGCGCGAGGGCTACAAGAAAGCAGAGGCTGTAATTATCAAAGCGCACGTATGTCATACGACGTTTTATAACATATTTGCGAGGAAATAAATAAAACTCGGACTTTCTTAAAAGAAATCTTTAATCACTTGTTAAAGCAGTTATAAAAATTAGAACAATTTGTAAAATTGATTATTACGTTGCCAGTTGGCATTTTTAATGTTGTCAAGTTATTATTATTATATTTTATCTCCCAAAGTTAATTTTATTCATAAAATGTTGACCACTTCTCTGACATAAAAACTCTTTGCTAAGATTTAAAAAAGTACCGTTCGTTTTAGACGGAGCATCTTGATAAACCGTGCGTTTTACATTACATTACTGCATAAGTACGTAATGAGATACAATACCATATTGAAATGGGTGAAATAAGAGACCCTTTACGAGCAAATGTGTTATGAAAACCTTTACAATACTGGTACCTGCTACGTTACTTCAAAAACGGAATTCACGAAATCTTAGAAATTCATTATATGTTATATTAAATATTAGAAGTTGTATTTCTTTAACTAAACTACCCGCCTTGCGTGCAAGTTGTTCGCAAGTCATCTAAGTTAAGAGACATTGGATTTTGTAGGTGGTCGTAAACCGTTCCAATGGCCTATTCCAACAATTTACAAAACTTTGATTCAAATTGTTAATGTACACCAGATGACTCGAATTGTTGCCGAGATGCGACGACGACGACAACGGTGAAGCATCAACCATCTCTTAAGAGTTCAGTACCCTCATCTTAGATGATCTAGATATTATTAATACAGCAAAAGATCTTACCAGAGTTATTTTTTGTTAAAATAAAGATACAGGTGTCTGTATGTAATGACGAACATCTAAGTATGTAGAGGGTGTCTTTTCATACTTCAGTGTCAAAATAGCGGTGTAATTAGAAAACATACCTACTAATTTTCATAGGAAATTGGTGACCTTAAAGCCCCAGGTGCTCGTGGGTAAATTTGTTTAAACAGACGAAAAAAACTACTAATGGTACCAATCCGAGATTCCCACTGCTTGAAACGTGAAGCTTACTTGGTTAACTTTAGTTCAAAGTTGCGCTACGTAGTTAAAAGCTTGCGGATTTCTCAATGTAGAACTTTATATAAAACTGCCTTTGACTCACAATTAACTTTCTCAAGTGTGGGCAAGAGCTGCTAAATATACCTAACTTAAGTATCTTCAATGTTTCGTTTTCTTTCGGTCTCGAATCTCGGATCGACGTGGAATTTCATTATCTTCATTTTTCAAATAGCCCATCGCGAGAGGGTAATATTAGGTACCGAGCTCAAGGGAACGGTTCTAGCGGCAATTGCCTTTCGCAAATCGTTGAAATGGAGGCTTAAATCTATGGCCATGAATAGCAACAATGAGTGTTATTACTACTAATTTAAACTGAATGTTAGTCGACTAACTTTCAGTTTAAATTATCACCACTAGGTGAACGACCTCCTTTGAGGGATAAATGCCGTTGGTCATACATGAAGTCCCAACTTGAAAATATGGCTAAAATAATTTTATTTATTTTGGTCCTTGATGTCCAGAGCAATTGATGACGGTCGGGAGCGGCGCGGCGCGGCGCGGCGGCGGGCTGCGACCGCTAGCACGGCTCGCACGCTGTAACGCCGCGCTATAAATATTAGATGCGGCGCTGCCTCCTCACGCCGCGGGACGCGCCAGTGCGAGCCGGAACCCTGAGAATCGATAGTCCACAACGCGATGTGTCACTATCTTGTCCCATACATTCTAATAACACGAAATAATGTGCTCGCTCTGAGGTATTCGCATCCCCGAGAGTGTATTAGGGTCTGAACGCACAGTTTACGCGTCAATAATAAACAAAATGAAATACCTTCATTCCCTTCGTGCTCAATACAACATCGCACGGTATTTCAGTATTATAGAGGCTTCGCTATGGACTGTTAGCTGTTTTATCGATAAAACTCTGTTATTACTGGCTTCTGTAGTTGTGAGCATTAGTAACTGTAGTCGGCGCCAATTGTTGTGAAGTAGGTCGAATAAACCTTTATTTATGGCCAAAAATTTGACTTTAAAACTTAAATAATAATATTAAAGTAATATATGTATTTCACTAAAACAAAATGCTTTGTCAGAAAAAAAGTGAAACGAGATCTACGTTAATTGTTTTCAGTCAGTCACTAGCACTACTTACAAAATGAATATACGTAAGTAGACCGTACACATTTCATGGCATTAACTTTACAAATTAGGTAAATCAATTAAGCTCACTTTGAAAAGGGCTTGTGTGAAAGGTCGTTTGAATATTAGATTACTTTTAGATAGCAAACGATTCGATACGCTTATAGCACCGGTCGCGGCCTTGTGATTTGCTTTCAGTTTCCGTTTAAAGCGTATGTCATTACTTGTAACAAAACTTGTAGGACGAGGAGTCCCAAACCTTCCCCAAGAAGGTAACTTACGCACAACGTTTGTATAGAAATGTAAATGATTCTTGACAAAGTTTCCTTCTCAGCGTTATCTTAACGGTAGTGCCTCGGTGACTCGGTCCCTTTTCGTACAAGTTTCTGCCATTGAGAGAACACTGCGAAGTTTTCACCTTCCTTGTTAGAGCCAACAAGCAGTTAAAGGTTGAAAGAACAAAGATTTAGCTTAAATGAATTCCTTTCCCGAAGCAAGTAAATGAGTAATATTTTTTATACATTAATGAAGTTAAAAACTAGGCCAGGCGTTCTATTTGGCTGGAACAAGGGCATTACGCCCTTTTTTTCAAAGGAAAGAAAATACAATTCTATAGAATTAGGTCAAAATAAGAAAGACAGAAACCAACTGGGTAGTTATAGTTGCGAGGTCATTTAAATTAAACAGCCTTCCATCTTATAAATATAAACCTCTATCCCCGGGTGAGGGTGCCCTCTGAGGGATAAATAGGGGAGTATCCTTCTTCACCGATAGCTCTTCAATGGTGGTATTAAGTCGTACCGTAGGTACATTTTTATTGAAGTAGACGTTATTTTTATTAGTAGGATTTGTTGTTCAATATTTACCAATAGTTAATTGACTCTATGTTTGCATAATCTTTGAAAGACAAGAGAAAAATCACGGAAAAGTTTTAATTGGGCGCCGATATTTAACAAAGCGAACGTTTTACGTAAACGATGTAGGTAGGTTTACCTCTCCTCTTTGTCAGGTGTTAAATGAATAATTTTGTTGATATAAAAGATGTAATTTCATGGAAGGTAACAATTTAATTAAAATAAAAACAGGCGCTCCAACACGTGACCATAAAATATAAATATTTGTGGATGTCCCGACTTACTTAATTGTAAATATCCATTTGAGTCGGGATGCGGCACGAGCGGGGCACGTTTCTGCTGAATTATCCTAAACAAAGAGCGTTACAGCTCAGAAATGAACAATTATAAAGCTGAATTGCTTTATTTAGCCATCTTAACGAGATTGTTAGGGAACACAAAAGGCTTTCAGTCGAGCGACAAAAATGCGCTTCATTTCGTCTTTTCTCAACGTAATTTGAAGTGTAAACAATTAGTTGGAAGGGCCCTGAAGTTTTCTCCGTAATGAGATTAGTTTCCGCTTGTAGGCAGGAAATCAATTTGCTGGCATCCAGCCACGCTGATACGTTCCCCAGCTCAGTATTCTATAACAATCTGCTAAGCTTTATATTGCTCGTCGACTTTGTCTGCAGTACGACGGACCTTTAGATTCGTACCTATACGTATTATACCTTATTCCGATTTGGTATTTTTTAACAAAGGCTGCTTTTGTGAGACTGCTTCATAAAATACAAACAAATAGAAGATAAAAATAAATAATATTTAGTGTTTGTATCCAGTAATTTGTTAGCTGAAGAGCTCGTAGGTAAACTATAGTAGATATTTGACAGTCGTTACAGGCAGTCAGTGGCCCGAAAGTTTGACAACCAGTCTCACTAAGGGGTATCGTATTACCGAGTACTAACTGGGTTGTGGAGGTCAGATAGGCTCGTTCCATCTAAAATACTAGTATTCAGCTACATCCGGTTAGATTGGAAGCCGACCCCAACAGACCCCAACGTAGTTGGGCCTTAAGCAATAATACTTAGCTGTCTATTAGTTGGATTGAAAAAGAATACAACATTAAGTATAAAGGCCTACGTAATACTCATCCTCGCATGTAGCTTATTCCTAATTCTAACCTGAAAATCCAATTCAATTTCATTCCACGCAATGAAAAGGCAAGATTATGGACCATTAAGAAAAATAAGATCGTGTTTATATTTGACTGAAATTCTTATTTAAGTGCCATTAGATACTGCGGCTTGGTGGCGGAGTTAAAATTAATTAAATCTCTCACTTATCTTAGGAGTTTGCTCTCTACAGACATAAAATTTAAAGTTTTCTGTTTTAACCAATGAGCTGCGCGATAGTAACTCGCTAGAAGCAATCTATTGTAAATACTAATCTTATCGAGTTATTTAAAACTTTCAAGTTACCTTTGCTCTTTTTCCATTTAGTTGATTTAGTTTTTAGAAGTTCTGTCATTGCGCTGTGTAAAATTAACGAGAGACGATCAGTTGATTTTGGCTTTCATATTATTTTAGCATCTCGAGCTGTACAGGTACGTTTACGCATGGCAGTAGTGGACATTGCTCTGTTTTATTTCCGACCATACTATGTATTGATCGTCATTAATTACTGAAAAATGCTGACGACAACGACTGTAGGTATCAATTTTATAGAATGTTGTTTTCATACAAGTAAATAATTTAGGTGGTTCAATGACCACTAGCCATAGTTGGTGGGTAACACCACTTGAGGAGGTTATCGTTGCTGCAAACGCATTGGGTTAACATGTACAGTCAACAAAATAATTAGGTATGCAGGCTAATAATCTTCTTACTACTACATTTATTATACATGCGAAACTATAATCAACCTGTTTGCAATTTCACCCAAATCGGTGCAGTAGTTTCTGACTGGGAGAATAGCAAAAGTCGTTCCTCACAAACTTTCGCATTTATAATAGGCAGTAGTAAGAAGATTGCTAGGCTGCATACCTAACTCTTTTGTTTACTGTTCCTATGGAGTGTTAGTAGGTAGATACAATTTGCGCGGCTGACATGAAGCTCTTTTCTTTGGTTTTCATGATTTCCCAGATTTGTGTGAAAAGCGAATTAGTACGAAAGGTCCATAACTTTGGAAAGGAAATTCATATGTAATGTTAGTACATACACTAACATTACATACAGGGTGTAAAAGACCTCATCACGAAGCCGTCAACCAAGCATTCTGTACATCAAACTAAGTAACTTTACGCAAAAAATATTGCTGGGAAACGACTTTTTTTTTTTGGGTGAAAAATCATGTTTAGTGGTAGAACTCAATGTAACGCACTCAAAACATTGTGCTGATGGATGGATTCAATAGTACGGGGGTCGTGGAGGTGTTTAAAGTAAAAATCTTACATTAAGAACTTGTATCTAAAAAAACTAGTCAAAAAGTTGGAACTTTGACCCCCAATATCTCCGTAACTAGAAGGTTCCCAAGTATGGTGTAGAACAAAAAAAAGATCGCAATGACGAGGAGAACAAGTGCCTTTCGGCTTCGTTAAGAGGTGTTTTACACCCTTTATAGAATAACCCTTGTATCTTATCCAATATATTCCTTTAATATCGGAGCATTAGCATATCCATGAATTTTATATGTAGTTTTTTTTTCTTTGCGGGTCGAGGGAAAGGATTCGACAGTTTCCCTTTTATTTAAAATCGCGTGGGAAATGTAACAACATTCAGTGCTCTGTGGTTTTTTTCGTAATGTTATCTTTCGTAAATATGGGTGAGGTCGGTCGGTTTATTAAGTGGGTGCGTGCGGGGTTGGGGTTGGACTTAAGACACGCCGTGTTTGGCCCCACCGCCGGCCCCCGCCCGCCCCACATCTCCGTCGCCGCCGCCTCACGCGCCGTGCTCACAATATCCGGTTCTGATCCGCAATATCACCCTATATGGATTTAGGACATAAAATTAAATGATTATAATATAGCCTTAACGGTTCTATCTAGATATAACGCCGCAGAATCGAATTCTTTCCAAAAAAGTCGGTCTACCTAATACGTACTCTCCTTTTTTTCAGTCAGCCCAAATGAGGTTAATTCGGGTGTTCAGTGTGCCTAGTCAAATGTTTTATTAGGGATTTTCGACCTGTAGCTTTCTACTTCTGTAAATTTTATAAGTGTGTAATTTGGGTGGACGTTTATGACGTGTGTTCTAGTAGATATACAGGATGACTTTTTTATCACTTTCCAAAAAAAATGGATATATTAGGTGCACGGAGTAAAAGCTTATGGCATACCTAGTTAAAAAGTGATAAAAAAATCATCCGGTATTATGTCTACGTTCCATAAACGTTTTATATTTACCAAATTGCTTACCTATTACTTACACACAATAAATTCAAATAAATATTCATGAGTCAGTATTTTAATAATGATGAAGCCTTCCTAAACAAAACATTAGGTACCTGCTACATAATCAAATTCAGTTTTTATTATAGGAGTTTATTATTCTAATTTCAAATATTGCCTTTACGTTTATTTACAGGTAATCATGAGGATCAAAACGATAGACAATGGTAACATCGCTGTTTACAACCGGCAGGACGTCTCATCTCACGGAAAGCCCGATAACAGGACTTGGCTAACTGCGAACAGTACAGAATCTAATTTATGCGAGAATACAACGGATCACTCGCAAGTTACAAATTGTAACACAGTTTATAACTCTCAGAGGAATTCAGAAACCTTTGAAAATTACTCGAGTGTCAAGAGAAGTGGTGCAGAGAGTGAAGCCTCGAGCCCGAGCGCGGAGCTGGTGTGCAACCGACAATATCGGATTAACAGCAGGCACGTCAATACCCTGTCGAGCAATAACAGCGAGGCGGAACATCTGGAGGAAATCACAGTCACCGTCTGTGCTCCTTGTGAAGGTTTCTTAAGTAGGTCATCAATCGGTCAACAATTTTTTCAACATTTAGAAACAAGAATAGGAAAACTAAAATTAATTTATAATCTATTACAGATAATACTAATGTATCTGCAGAACCTACGCCAATCGACGAGGAAAGAGCATTTGAGCATTCTGACACAGATGAGATGTCTGAGAACGGCATCCATCCAGTGCCGAGGGGAATCGTGAATCCAAATTATCCTGGCTTCCAACACTTAGCGCACACATTACAGGTAAAGTTTCACTTACAAAAAGAATCCTTGGAAGTGTTTAAACTTTGCTCGTTACAGCGACACAAAGGAAGCCCTTGTTGTTACTGAATGCTACTGGGCCGGGAACCGTGACTACTTATTTATACTTGTGTACATTTATGTGGGCTTCTACTGATTTCTACTTATTTGTTTAACTCCTGTGTTTTGAAGGCATACTTTGTTTTCGGAGTTCTATTAATATTCATACTGATAATTGAATATTTTGCTTGTTTAAGGATTATTCATCAAATATAGAAAATTTTTATCATTCGGAAAATGAAATGACTGATGATGATGTGGATGTAGAAATAACTGACCTGGCGTATGAACCAGAACCTAACCATAATGGAACCAGAACCACGGATTATAAAAATATTAACAACAATAATAACGTCAAATCTGATCTAGTAAAAACAACATTATTGTCACCACGAAATAAATCTTATTCACAACACAAAATTGTAGATAGTCAAATAAAGAATGATATACCAGACCTTTTAAAAACTATATCTAAGAATAATAATAACAATGATGAGGCATTCAATTATGACTTGAACTGCACGGATGCAGATATAGAGAATAACTTCCACACCAAAGATATCATCGGTGATTTCAATAAAGAAATTGAAGATGAAATAAAACAATTACTTAATTACAATATCAATATCCAAGATGACTTAGAAGAATTACGCAAAGATATAAAAGAAACTTTTGCAAAACCTATTGAAAATACTATTAATAATATAAGTGACGTTGTTAATCACGTTATTAAGAAATTAGTAGAAACGCACTGTGATGAAAATGAGGATAGTTTGACTCCACAACAAACGATAGACAAAGAAGTTAGTGAAATCACTAAAGAAAATGAAAAAAATACCCGAACAGAAATGAATTTAAGTAGGCCTACATTTTTACTAATAGAAAATAACACCAATGGAAAGATCACAGACGCTTTTCTTTCAGATGGAAAGGACGAAATAAATATTAACGATTATGACACGGAGAAGTTGAGCCTTAATGTGGAGAACACAATTAAGCAGCTCAGCACCGAACTTAGAAAGATAATTCCAAAACTAGATGAAATGCGTGAACGTGATCGAATATGGGCCGAGAGTAAAAAAGAAACAATTATTATAGATGGAAATTCTAACGAAATAGCTCATAATTCTAAAGGTTACAGTCTGATAAATAGTGGTCATACGCAAGACAAACCAGATGTTAGTAAAACTACCAGACATACCGATAACCATGTTAGTGTCAGAAATAATACCATACGGTCACCAAAGTAAGTATTTTAGATATTTTAAGTTTTATAGAGTTTCATGGATTTACTCATTCCTATATTTTATAAACTCGTGTTTGTAAACTAGATTTTACCTTTTTTACAATTCACAAGTGCAAGATGGATGCACTTGGGGTAACTCGATAATGTTGTACTTACCTATGTATAAATCATGGCTGTAAATCAGTCAGCACTCAGTGCAAACCTCTGTATGCAAATTCAGTGCCCCGTACTACGCTTAGGTAAAAGTTTAAAATAGATTTGACGCAGCACGTATAACTCCGATAAATTAAGAAGGGAAGTACACACGACGTGCTCGGGAATTCCTCGTATCAATTTAATTTAGCTGGCCACATTGAATTGGTGGAATTCTTGCAAATGAGGCGTGGTACAGCAATTTGTCTCAAATTGTGTTAGAGTGTAGGTAATCTAAAATGCATTCATACTTCAGTGAACCAAAGGCGGCGAGAGAGAAACAAAAAGAAATTACTTCAAGTAAAAACTCTTACCGCACTGCTCAAAGTAAAGCATCCGTCCGTAAAAATGATAACTCAAAAGATGTAGATTTGGGTAAGTCGGCCATTTTACATAGTTATTATTTTGTAGTTAGTTCCTTGCAATAATTATGTCACCATTTATTTTATTTACTTTTACACATTGCACATTAAACCTTTCTATAAGTAGGTAAATATTTCACGCCTGTAACGTGTTTCTGGGCGCCCACACTGAAACAGTTTCATAATATGTAGATACCTACTAGCCAAATTGCAGTAGAGATATTTTTTTTGTGGTGAGGGCGATAAGCATGTGTAACCTACCTATTTTCAGTTTGGTAAATGCACATTGCGCATATTTTACTCCTAGGTATAGGTTTACTGCCTAGAACATTTTAGGGTATTAAGGATGTAAACGTAGGTATTTAATATGCTAGGGCTAGGCGATTACGTTTCAATAGCATGTAAGTTATTATTATTATTATAGCTAAGCACTTATTTTAACTTACCTCATGTGGAAGCGGCAGGGCAGCCCGCGAAACTGATAATTTCTTACGTTTTTGCAATTTGCAGGTCAGTATCATATGATCATATCCCATTAAATCTAATTGCCAAGACGAGCCAAGCGAAGCGCAAGGGCACTAGGTACCTACCTTTTCCCGAAGCGCTTCGTCGTTTTTTTGGACCTTTATAACTTGGTTTTGGATTATACCAGACAAACAAAATTCTCGAAATATGTTGTCAATAGCAGACTTATTAAAAATATAAAGTTTCAATTGCATAGCTCTTATACTTTAGATTTTAATAATATCTAAAAAACCCTGATTTCGTCACTGACTCACTGATTGATCATCAAAATTCTTAGGGTATCTAGGTACTTGCTCAGAAAACTGAAATTTGTTATGTAAGCTATAATTAGTACACAAACAAAAAAATTAAAACTTGTAACTTTTATCCCCCAACCCCTTTAATAAGTGGCTTTAGTCAAAATATGTGGCTTGGACATTTCGCTACATTCACATGGGAGTAAGGTGAAAAATTTATCGACTGTTCTACTTTTCTGATAAACAATAGTTTCTTGTAGTAACGAAACGGCCAAGCCACATATTTTGACTACGGTGTAGAGTTTGTGAAGTTAGACCTTGTAGAGTTAGGGCGTGTAGAGTTAGAAGCTTGGCTCTACATGAGATCCGATAACTTTTTACAGTGCGAGTCGTATGGTCTCGTCTTGGCAACATTTTACATAAAAATGTTTTTAGTGGGATGTCTTTTTCATGAAATAGTTTTTCAACGGGATTAAATGAACTTAGAGGGTATTGAATATTGGCCTTGTTTGGAACCCTGTTTCTTGCAAGGCCATTTGGAAGAGCTTAACGAAACTTAAGTTTATTAGATAGTGATTAAAGCTAGGATAAAAAAGTGATTTATAGGTATGGTACACAATAAAACAAAGTATTACTTTTAGTTTAAACGAATAAATAGTGTTTATTCGTTAGTGTGGCCTTCTATGGTCCACCCATCTTATTACGATCGCGAATCACATTTTATTAAAAATACAGCCTGTCATTGACCTGAAAATTGCAAAATAGGTAGGTACCACCGTAAGAAAATTTGTATTTCGCGGGCTACCCTGGTGCTTCTCCCTTAACCGTAACCTTAGAGGTAGGTACCCATATAACTTTTAGACCTTGTCTTTGCCACTAAATTAATCTACCATGCCAATAGATAATATACTATACATATCTATATTTTATGACCAAACCAACCTACGTAGGTACCTACCTACCTAAACCTATTTATGGTAGGGTTCATTAAAAGTATGTAGTAAACTTATGGTAGATTAGTACCTATTATTATTATTTATTTATTACCTATAAAGTTAGGCTACTTCGTTCATAAGTTCACACGTCACATCTACATCTACACGAATATTATAAAGAGGAAAGATTTGTATTTTTGTGTGTATGTTTGTAATGAATAAACTCGAAAACTATTGCGCCGATTTCTTTCACCATTAGAAAGCTACATTCACCCTGAGTAACATAGGCTATATTTTATCCCCGTACTCCCACGGGAACGAGAACTACGCGGGTGAAACCGCGTGACGTCCACTAGTCTTAAATAACTCAAGTACCTAGGTAAGTAGGTACTTTGGTACCTAGGTAGGCATAGACTTTCTCAGCTATTATGAAGAGTACTTAAGTACTGTTTAATTATTCTAAATTTTCTTTGTGTGAAGAGAGCAGACAGTAGGTACTTACCTATTGTTGATAGATTTTTTGAAAAACAAAAAATAGTTTAGGCTTATCTATTGTCTTATATTTTCCAGGGAGTTTTGACGTATACAACATTGAAACAGCGCTACCCAAGTTAGATTTGGATGCTATTGAGAACCACTTGAAAGCAGCAAAGGAAGCAGAGAGGCGGGTGAGTTTAATTAATGTAATTTTTTCACACTGAAATTTGAACAGGTGTACCTATAACTATAACTACTTAGTTAATCCATTAACCCGTGCCTACCAATTTACTTGCATGTTACTTAAAGTTGGTTAAACAAACATAGGTACTTATAACTAATGTACCACAATAAGCAATAAACAAATGTTAGAAGAAATACTAAACCTACACTGCTGATGATTGGTCTGCACATAATAAATAAAATAAAACTTCAAAATCATTTAAATTGCGCGCTGTTAAGTTAACGGTAACCGCACATTCGCGTTTGATCCACGTCTGCCGCAGCCATGTGTAACAGTTAATTATCAATAGGTAGTACGTTTAGCTTTCTAAGGTGATTCAGCGAACGTAGCCAGGCTGCCAGTCTCTTACCGAATACTTATTCATTCCGCAAGGTGTGCTAGTGGTGCTTAGACTGCAATATAAGTTTCTGTTTCTACTTTTATCTTTTGTAAATTCAGTTTAAGTGATGGCGTCAATGCCTTATTTTGTTAACACAGAACAAAGACATTATAAAAAAGATACCAGGTTTTTATTGGATTTATACACTATTACATACGATAACCACGAATCTGTTGACAACATCTGTTGTTTGGTAAGTTTTTCATTTTTTTTGTAATAGAGAAGTTCTTGCTCAAGCTCAACATATTGGAAATAGGTTAAATGGAACACTTTTTGACCTTGTCCTAAATGTCAAAATGACAGGAATAATGACAGGACTTCCATTTTTTTGTTTACTTTAGTCAATTTACAGTTAACGTTCGTTCAACAGCCATCCGTGCCATATTATTGCCAAATTATAGAAGACTGACTAGTTTTTAATATGTTCGAAAATTTAGTTACTAACATTCGAAGGAAATTTAGCAAAACACCTGAAGATTTTCGTGAAAACGTGAATACAGATGCGATAGAAAAATCTGGATTCAAACGAAGTTTACATCTCTTCAAGACGAAGTTGCTTAAAAATGACAGTGAAAATGTTCACGTTGATTATAGTGACGATACTGTGCTGAGTCCAAGAGCTATTGGCTCGGCAGAGTGTAATGCCCTGACAGAGATTGAGTGGCCTCATCTTGCCGACAATAACCCTAACATCTTAGATAAATTCACAAGAATTGTGACTCTCACTGACCATGTACCTTATGATAAAAATGTAAGGGTTGAAAACATTTCTAGCTTTATTTCATATATTAAACTGAGGCCATAAAATACAATAGTGGCTTGTGTTCACCAGCACCAGTTGATTGTGGTTATGTGCCCTCAGTTAACTGAGTAGCCAATTTAAAAATTCCCATTTAATAAACTACATTAACAAATCTACATGGCCTGGTAAAATGTCCCTTGCATAAAGTCCGTCAATGTACCACTATTTTATATGAAGTGCAAATAAATAAATAACACATGAGCGTACCTACTCGTAATTATAATAACTAGAAATGGATTCTCATGCTGCATTTCATTACAGAAACGCAATGACAGAGAAGAGATTAGAAGGCGACTGGCAATGGGCGCAGATGCCGAGGAGTACTACAGTATGGGCCACACTGACCGGCCGGGGAAGAAACCAAGTCTGCATTCGCGACTTCAAAGTGGTGAGTATCACACACTGCTTTACAATTCTATGTTGGGTGTGGAATCATAAATAGATAGCTCATATATAAACAATAACAAGATATTACTTGTAAACAATAATTAATTAAGGTAATTTGTGCTGTTTGATGAGCACTAATTAGTTTTATTGTTATTAGTTAATTGCATAAATAGTTATCTTTGTTTTGACAACCAAACATGATAAAGTCATATCATTAAAGATAAAATAAACACAATAGGATCAGATAATTTGCCACATGATATTGGGTTGTATGTAAATAATTGATGTTTACATTTGTGCCACCTAAACAACTGATTTCCAAAACTTACATAAATCAGTGTAAAATTACAATGGGACTTTTGGAAATCAGTTCCATATTTACAATTTGCATTGAATTAAAAAAAGATGAAGACGTTTTTAATTTTTTGTTGACTTGAATGAATTGTATTGAATAGTAACTTCCCGTAGCCCAACAACATGCAGATTGTATCGAAATTGTATGTTCTATATTTCACAATCATTTTGTGATGTTCTCATAATAAATGTATTGTGGTGTCTGGTACAGGGATGAACCTACAAATATGTTTCATGAATGAGACAGCATCTGACAATGAATCTCAAGCATCAGACTTAGAAAAAAATTACAATAACACAAAAAGTTTGTCACGGTCGAGTATTTTTAGCAAGTCGGGCTACAACCATCCATATCAAACAAGACCGCTATCAGTTAACATCACAAAACATGACAAAATAAGCACCGTGCAGAGTGGTGAGTACATCCTGCCTATTGTTTCATGTTGGGGCCGCTCAGTGTGCGAACAATTGATTCCACATTAACACCATTACAGACACAGAAGGCTTACCATTGAGCATTTAACTTTCCCTGTCTTGGCTTTAGCATTCTATTGTAATTGTAGAAATGAAAGTTATTGGTAATAAAGTAAATTACTTGAGTACATTATGTTTCTAACAATAGAAATTTTAATTTGTTGTTAGTCATGGAACATTAACATATTAGATTTTTTCATATTTTTTTCTTTTTTGTAATATCATGCATGTAATCAACATTATTTTCTCTATCTGACAAGAGTACTTATTGTTGTTACTTGTTTGCAGGTGCAAAACTTCGCCCAACGTCCCTTTCATTAAAGACAAAGTCGAGGTCGTCACATTCTCTAGGGCATATTGAAATAAAGGAGTCTGACTTTTATGTCCTTCAAGCAACTCTGCAGACTGAGGCCAGGGTTGCTCTGGCACAAGCTAAGGAAATGGCTCGTATACAAATGGAGGTATGAAACTACAATGTACAATATCTAACAATGCATTGAACTAGACTTGTAATATTATGTTGAATGCATGCTTGAGTTTTGTATCATAATCTTTGTGTCTAATTAAGTTGTTAATTATTTATCAGTTGAAGTGATTTATGTAGGTATTCAGTAAAGGCAGCAGTTGTTTTTAGTTCTGCAGCATTATTCCAAGACCATTTAAAACTTTACTTATGATTTTATTTGGAAATTCTATAGACAAGTTGTTGTAAGATCCAATAAAAATAAGAAAGGTAGTTTATTCATGATATCGTCAGCGCGTGTGATGATAATGTGGTGGTGGTTGCAGCGCGAGCGCCGCAGCCGCGCGGTGTCGCCGGTGACGGAGATGCTCCGGCGCAGCATGGAGAAGGCCAACGTGCCGCTCGCGCCCGACCGCCGCCGCGTCTCGCGGCAGCTACTCACCGACATGAACATCGCCCAGTTGCAGGTTTGTTTAAAATTCATCATATAATCATTTTAGAAGTGCCGCCTATGACTTTGTCCGACAAGCCCATTGCTCGATTAGTCAATTACAAAAAGGCCGACTAGTCGGCTAAACCGATCATTGCTTTCGGAGGAATAGTGGCATTCCACTATTCCTCCGAAAGCAATGATCGGTTGAAAGCAATGATAATAATTACGCTTCCATCACGTATTCTAAAATGTTTAGCAGTTTAGCTTAAGACTGTGCCTGAGACCGTCCCTAATGCCTAGATAAACCAGTAACTAGAGTAACCAGTTTCAAATGTCTAGGTGCTTATACAAAGACTATGAATGCAATAAGTAAAAATGGTTTTGTTTATTTAGTCCAAAATGTTCCCATTATTACGCCAATACAAAATATACTGTGTTCCATAAAAATAAGGTTTAATTTGTATGACCAAATGAAGCAAATATATTTGCCTAATGGGCGATTTTGTGGTTGTGGTGCCAAATGTTTCAGAGTAAAGCTGTCCTCTTAAGTTAATTCTAATATAAAAACTTGTTGAAAATGAATTCTCTTAATACTCATGTTTATTGAATTCTGTTAATACTCATTTAACTGCTGTGCAGATAATATCGTTTACACTAAGAACATCCCTTTGGTTTGTTAGGTATCATTTACGAAACTGGTCGGGGTATTTAGCCGGTACGGAACTGTAGAATTAAGTTGTCTGTTTAGTAGACTAATAAATATACTCGAAGCAAAGGCCTTGAAATGCTTCCCTACAGTTTCAAATGTCTAGGTGCTTAAACAAAGACTATGAATGCAATAAGTAAACATGGTTTTGTTTCAACGTTATTCAGGACAACTGCATAATACATAAATTATCCCACGCTATATGTCATCATATATCTAAGTGATGAAACTGCATTTTAATGAACATCAGCTTCCCACTTCAATTATTTTCGGTATGTTGCTATATTGTGCTTTATGATTCACATTGATTGATAACTAGCTTACTGCCGGTCGGATGAGACCTACTAACCGGTAAAAAAGATCCTGTGTATCCATTGATATATAATCAAAATACTCGTAAATGTGTGTATCTAACTTATCCCAGGTCACCTGTGTGCCAAGTTTCGTCAAAATCCGTCCAGTTGGTTAGACATTTAAAGGTAACAGACAGCACAATTAGTTTCGATCTAAACAAAAAATAATAAAACTGAAGTGTCCGTTTGTAATTTGAAAATAACATCTTTTTAATAAATGCAAATGTAAGTATTTAAGGTATATAAAACAAAAAAACATATATTTAACATTGTCTGTCGGACTGTTTGTTCTGGCTCCTAAACGGCTTGACCGATTTTGACGTGACTTTTACTTGCGGATAGCTGATGTTCCTTATAACATCGGTTTAGGCTACTTTTATTGTAGAAATAATATTTGGCTTACGAGTAAATAAATTAAAACCATAATATAAATTCTTTGGTGAATATTTAGAGTATTCAAATTGAAACTGGCAAAGGGTTTGAATACGAGAAGTAATATTTTTATAATAATTTCACGCGGATGGAGGTCGCGGGGCAAAGCTAGTTTATAAGTACGGATCTAAATCTGACTGTATCTGTCCTCCACCCGACACATCTGTTTGCCGATCTAAAGATTCGCGTAATCGTGTCGAACAGATCTAGAATAGCTCACATTATAAGTAAACGTGCACTATGTTATGATTACTTGGTTTTTATGACGTTTCGCCGCAGCCTTGAGGATCAAGATCGACTTCGGCGCAGGCTGACTCATGCACAAAGACCATTATTTTATACAATGGATTTATTCAACCACAATGACTATTGTGTTTAAGATTTTATTCGTTCTTTCGTCGTATCAAATAGATAGTATACATTTTAGTAGCACATCAAATGCAGGAGAAAATCAAACAGATGATAGTATGGGGATCTTCTGCTGTGTTGATCTTTCATATTTTGGGATGAAACCTTTATAAAGGAGATACGAAGTCGCTTTTGAAAACACTTCCGCCACTATTTTTTTTTTTTTTAATTATAGGAACGGTATCTTTTTGGTTCTTAGGACGTCAACCTTAGGTCCGCAACGTATTGGCAATGTTCTGAGTATTGCAATGTCCATGAGTACTTTAAAGTACTTTCAATGAGTTGCCAGTTCAGGGGCGTCGACCTGTTTGCTAACAGACATACAACAAACAAATCTGCGAAACTGTAGTTAACTTAAAACGTATGAAACATGTATGCTGACAGATTCACTTTCGCATTTAATAATATATATTATGTATATATATATATTATATGCGTGGGCTGTTTGTAATTAACTTCAGTAATTGACACGAAATCATTGAACTCTGGAACATTTTCAACTTTAATTTGTACTGCACAAGGTTTGAAATAATTCTTGAATCTTAATTTTACTGTATGTAAATACTTTTGACACCGTTAGCAGTCTTTATGGTTTTAAAGATTAATGCTTAAACTTTCCAACTGTATATTATAATAATGTGTTTGTGCAGGTACGGTTCTAACGTTTAAGTATTTTTTATTTTTAGTATGTTGAGGAAAAAAACGGACGAACCGATAAACTTGTAACAAACACCTAACCTGATAAAATTAACAAGGAATATTGTTATGAAGTTTTTTGTTATTGAATAACCTGTGGTATTATCATACATGGTTATCTCTTCCAGACCGCGACCGTTGGAACCGAAGGACAAATTCCTAAAATAAATATTATTTACTTTTCGATATCACGTTTATTTGAACATGGGGAAGGTGTTATATCAGTTTTGCTCGGGTTTCTGAAAGATTAGTTGAAACTCAGATCTGCTATATCACATGCATGTTAGCTTGTGATTTGTTGACTATTAAAAACTATAATATTTAAATACCATTAATCCAGCAGTGGAACAGCACAGGCTAACAAAAAAAAACACTTTTTAAAACTGAGGCATCTTAAATTGTGTTAATTAACTGGCTGAAAACAGATATAATATGATATCACTTGTAATCATCGAAAAGTTAGGCAGAATTGTATAGGGTACAATTCTGAATTGAGCAGCGGTGGCCCAGTGGTGGGTTCGTACCCAAATAGGCGCATTACTTTGTGTAATTTATTTCATCACCACTGCTCTCAAAATGGTGAAGGAAAACATCGTGAGGAAACCGGCATGTCCTAAAACCAAAAATTCGAAGACATGTGACATCTACCAATCCGCACTGGGCCCGCGTGGTGGATTATATAGCCTTTACGCAAAATACGCGCTTTGACGTGGAGTTGCGGACACTAGCCCGATATACATACGATATATATATAGGGTACAATTCTGCCTAACTTTTGGATGATTAGAATCTAAACTATCTAAACTTCAAAACCAATATTATAAAGAGGAAAGATTTGATTTTTTGTTTGTTTGTTACGATTTAACTCAAGAATTACTCAACCGATTTAAACAATTCTTTCTTCATTAGAAAGCTACATCTTTACCGAGTATCATAGGCTATAAATTATATTCATATCATGCAAATTAGCCGAGCTATCACAATTTTCGCGGACGAAGTCGCGGGCGAAGTGCTTGTATGTCCATATTTTGCCATTATGTTTAAATCCCACGTAGCACCCTATTACATGGGATTTAAACGAGAGTTTATTGCCATCAATCGTAAAGAAACCCAGAGTCTCGGCTACAGCAAAAACCCTGCCTCGTTGGACTAGTAAGTTGTAGCAAGCGTTACAGCTGAGAAGCTTTGGGTTCGATTTCCGGTTTTGCCGGCTTTTCATGCAGGAATTTTCTAGTAGTAACATGCCTACAGTTAACTGACAGATATAGAAGACCGTTATTTTACGTATTTGCAGGTGATAGTGAACGAGCTGCACTCGCAGATCGAGTCGCTGAACGACACGCTCGTTAAGATGCTGATGGCGCGCGACGAGCTGCACATGGGACAGGACTCCATGCTCGTCGACATTGAGGACCTCACGCGCTATCTGTAAGTTACATACTGTCTCTTCAAGTCACATGTTTTGAAACGCAACATATCTCTCACTCTTTCTGCTTCTGTATGTCTTTTACTCGAGAAAAATATTTGAGTTTATTCATAATTACTGCTTACAGTTAAGTCATGAATGACAACTGTTAGCCTGTTGTTTTTGACGTTTAAATGTCTCTTCTCTTTAATCAGCCTTTATGAATAAACCCCTCAAGGCTAGTCTAGGATTAGTACGGTCGACCAAGCTATTTGGTTTACATTTTACAATGTAATTTGCATGTTAAAAATGTAAACCAAATAGCTTGGTTGACCGTACATGTTAGTCCACATTAGTGGAGCTGTTGAATAGACAACGGCCTTTTAAAATGGTAGGAGACCTCTATTCTGTTGCTCTTTGCTTCTCTTGCATTGTCAAGTAAGGTAAATTAATATCTTTTACTCACTTTCAATTCGTATTGGTACATTTTGTAGCATGTAGAACAACTATATAACGACATTCGAAGACGTTACAAGTGTCGCATTTGTTCTACTTTCAATACATTTGAATGTAGAAATGGAACAGCGCAATCATAATAAACCGATCAGCCTTTGAAAGCTTTTATGATTGCAGACAATGACTTCATGCTTTGCACAAAATAAGGCAAAATGCCAAGGCCCAAGGAAAATTTACAAGGTTTATACATAGTAACAATAGGGTATATGCATATTTTATCACTCTAAACAAAGCGTATTAACATCAGAAATAGCAAAGTAAAATTATTTTTTTAATATCTATAAAAAATACTAAGTTATAAGCATTTGAAACTGCTGATTAGACAGAGAGATCCGATACAGCGAATGACGTCATTCGCTGCATCGACGTACAAAATCCATACTAAATTCCGTTAATCTAGAAAGAGATAGAAACAAAAGTTTAAATGGTTATAACTTTTGTGTTGTTTGGCCGATTTATGTCTTGTTTTTGCTTTTTGTCATTATTTTTATAGTACTCTAACATTACGTATCGAAATAAAAAAAGAAAATTTATGCATATTCCCTATTTCTGTTTATTATTTTTTTCCGTTTTCTCCGAATTAAAACAGATATGAGAAGTTCAATTTGTGCGTCCCGATCGAAGATAATGAAATCCCGGCAAATATCCCGGTTGAAGAGGAAGAGCTCGATGTAACAATCAATAATAATACTCTTGTGAATTAATGAATAATAGTACTCTTCACTTTTGTAGAAAATAGTTAACATCGCATCGGTAGAATTAATTATTTTAATTATTGTATCGACTTGTATGCTGTTACACATTTTAATTGCAATAGGACCATAATTCGTAATATCAGAATTTCCAAAGTAGCTTTAGGTTTGACGTTTGATTTATCGATTGAGTTTGCTAATTCTAGAAAGTTATACTAACTGGTCGTTCACTTTTCAGGGGCGTCAAAGAGCAGACTAAGAAAACCAAAGGCACTACTAAAACGGCTATGAGGAGGCTCACATCTTTAGTGCACAAATAAGTACACAATATTTTAACATAGGCTTATTATAACTGCGAACTATCTATTTAGTACATACAATGGTGGTCACTGTAATAAGGCGTTTATGTAACAGTGCGAAAGATAGATATTACGACATCGTCCTGACTTTGAGTCGTCTTTAAATGTTGAACACACGTGAGTAAATTAACGTGAAATATGAGCAATATCGATTCGATATGCACGTGTCTTTGTCAATACACTACAGTAAATTAATTGTCGTTCCACATAGACATTTAAACTAATAGTAAAAGTGAAAACGCTTTGTATATCGAATCGCTCTGTGCAATGTGCTTCAACACAGCAGTTGGTGTGAAAGTGTTTTAGTGACTCACTGAACTACAAGTCGACAATATACGTTAGTCTGCTAGAAGAGAGAAGTCATTGCACAAACATTTATATACAATGGGGGCTATCGCGCATGAATTCACCGCTAGAGGCGTTCGTGTAGACTAAGGTCTTCCGAAATGTCAGATGTCATACAGTGTTCGCGCGTTGCGTGCTTTTTTATCACGTATTTATACTAATAGTCGCGATTAGGTTTTAGACTGAACCATTCCTGTTTAATTATGACTTGAAGATTTTAAGTAGCAACTTAGGATCTTGATTGTTAGTACTTGGAGGTAGAATAATTTTTAATTTTTTCATGCTTGTTAATTTTAGGGAGATATTTTTTTAAATATGTAGCTGAAGCTTACACTATGCTGTTAAACGTAATGAAATAAACTTTTTTATGAAGTTATTGGTACTTTAAAGTATAAAATAGAATTATTAACAGGACCTTACTCGACAGTGGCGCCATCTGGTGAGCTCAAAAACGATAGCCCCCATTTGTCACCAAGTCTCGAACCCAGTGTATTTAGAGTAATCAAATTTCTCTTTCATTTTAATTGGTTGTAAGTACATCTATCTTCGCACTGTAAATGATATTCCTAAATCATATAATCGGTATTGTCGTATAATTTTTGTGACAGCTGAGTTAGTTAAAATGTTCAGGGTCGCGGCTGTCCGTACGAGAATGTTTCAAATCTAATTGACCGACGCGACGTTACTCGGTTATGGTTACACTTGAATGCATTTGATATTACCAATAAAAAATGAGGCTCTTTGGCATTTACTGCAGCTAAGTTTGCGATATTTTTAAGTTTGTTATGATGACGAAATTATGAGAAAATATTCTAGTTAATATACGAAGCGTGCATTTCCTTGGCTTGTACCGAGTTATAATTCATTCATAGAAAGTGAAGGCTACAGCTAAACAGAATGTACATCGGCTAGAGGCGAGATGAGGTGGTCGTTAGGTCACACACACCGCCCGTCGGCTCCGCGGCCCCATTGTTGACCTGCACGGTGTTCCGTAACAGGTGTTATTATTCAATATATTTGTATATACTGGTTCTCTCGTTAGTAAAGTAACTCCGTCACAGTTCCCTATAATTATAAATGTGTATATCGGATTTACTGTATATTCAAATGATACATGTCCGCTTTAAATAGAAACATATTATAGCCCACCTAAATATTATATTTTACAATATTATTCGCAGATTAGAAAAAATATTTTTTCATAATAGTGCTCATTGTTATCATAGATAATGCGTCTATGCCTTCGGGGTGAGGTGGAAGCTATCTAGTGGCGATACTTTCATACAAGTCTAAAGGCTTGGCTTGCCTTTATTAGACCTACTACTCTTCATGATTGGAACAGTTTGCTTGACTTTAGACTTGCCGTATTGTTGGGCCCTAGGCACGCCACTGAGGCTACCGTTGCGGGATTGATTTATTCTTACAATAAACAGGGTTAAAACAGACTCATCACGAAGCCGTCAACCAAGCATTCTGTACATCAAACTAAGTAACTTTACGCAAAAATTATTGCTGGGAAACGACTTTCTTTTTTGGGGTGATAAATAATGTTTTGTGGTAGAACTCAATGTAATGCACTCAAAACATTGTGCTGATGGATGGATTGACTAGTACGGGAGCCGTGGAGGTGTTTAAAGTAAAAATCTAAACTTGTGTTTAAAAAAAAAAGTTGGAACTTTGACCTTTCTCCGTAACTAGAAGGTTCCCAGTTATGGTGTAGAACAAAAAAAATATCACAATGACGGGGAGAACAAGTGCTTTTCGGTTTCGTTAAGTCTTTTTACACCCTTTATGTATTTAGTATACTTATTCAAAATATTATAAACAAAAGAATATGGTTTGAATATATTATGTGTATACGATCTTAAAGTAATAAATAAATAATGATATCTAATAGTTTAATACGAAAAGATTATGAAGCAATGCAAAAATACAGATACGGTTAAGGTTTTGGACAAACAATATCAAATGATTATTTGAACAAAGCAATTTTATTTTATGTTATGATCTCTCAACGAAGGCATAGGTGGTTACTTTTATAAACTAGTATACTCACAATATATACAGGTAGGCATGTAGAGGTGCACATGCCGTCGATCATGTCCAGTGATCTTATCGGACGCTTGTAATGAATGTAGTTTACATACTAAATAACTAACGGAATGCAAATCGAGAGCTACCCGTGATTACCTCGTCAATACCTTCATAATTTACTACCTAACAAACCGGAATATTTCATTAATATTCAATATCTATCACTTTTATCTACAGTAATATATCTAGACTAATTGTTGGTAACGATGTCTCATTTTTATAACTATTTATGTACAGAACTTTTCAAATCGTTGAAAATATATCTAACTTAGAAAAAATATATATAAATTACGCCTAAAAAAATAAAAAAATAAATTTAATTTACGCCTTTCACATTCTAAATAAAAGTATTCACTATATCACTGTATTTACATGGAATAATTCACTCTGTACTTATCATCACAAACATCTATTTAAATGTTGAGAATATGTATATAATCTTATAAACACTATTGTTAGGTAGTACTTTATACACATTTGCATTCCAGGATATATTTCGCTGACTGTTATTTGTTGTGTAACAATAACTATAAAATATATGGTACTATCAATCAGCAAAAATAGTTAATGGATCTTTCTTGCCTTATCCAAATAATTTAATCTCGCTAAGCTCTAAGCAATTCGTCGGTGATACATAAACATATTATTATTCTTACATTACATGTTAATTAGTTATGTATAAGCCGATATAAGTTCGAGTATTTTACAAAGACATATTAAATCTTTAAAAAGAATTGGCAACTAAATCGAAAATATTATACCGGATGACTTTTTTATCACTTTCCAAAAAAAAAATGGGTATATTAGGTGAACGGAGTAGAAGCTTATGGCATACCTAGTTTTTTTTTCTTTTTTCCGCAGCTTGAAAAAAAATTGATCCATCATCAAAAAATGCCACAAATTTCAAGTAAACTTTTCATATTAGGACAAAAAAAGAGAAATTTTGAAAAAAAATGAAAAATATCGAATTTCAAATCATACGTAATACACGTATGATTTGAATTTCGATTTTTTTTTGAATTTTTTGTTTGGCAAAAAGAAAAAAAAACTAAGTACGCTATTTGCTTCTACTCCGTTCACCGATTATACCCATTTTTTTTGGAAAGTCATAAAAAGTCATCCAGTATACGGCCGCACTATTCCATCATAATATGTTTTATCCATCATTTCTAATATTACACTCATTGTGCAACTTATTGGTCCATGTAAAATACTCAGTCTTATAATGGCCATACTAAAATAGGTATTGACTGCAAAGACACCAATGTTATCAGTTTATCTAAGTATGTATAGGCCTCTAAATTAAAGAAAGTGTATCATTAAAATAAGTTAATTCGTCGTGGTTTAATAGCTCATTGTTTAGAATGGTTTATTCTTCTATTCTATTGTTTATTACTTGAGATCTCAAGTTTTATTCCTACTATTGTGTACCTATTGATATTAAGTCGTATATTTCTTACTTTTTTATGTAGTCGAATATTATGTGTTATTTAGGCGTAATCGTCACCCGGGCCTTTATATCTCTGACTAGAGCAGATTTCAGGTCTAGAAGTAACGATTGTGCCTGATGAATAGTTTTGCTGTGCTAGATTTAGTTACCATTATTGCTAGTTCTATAATATTTCGTGCATATATCTAAGATATTTTTGTGTGTACGACGGCTAAGATACGTGCTATCATTTACATTATGGTTTTGCGTCGCCCCTACTGCTATGTGATGATCGTCTAAAAATTTTAAAAAATAATTTTTGATTCTTACTATACAATCCAAAGCTTTTATGATTGGAAGATGTACGTACTATGGACAGAAACCTAAAAACAGTCCCACGATGACAGTCAAAAGTACAGAATGTCTTCTGTATTTTTTTGTATCTTCTTCATGATATTTATAATAAAACTAGCTGTTGCCCGCGACTTCGTTCGTTTGATGACTGTGTAGGTATGTATGAGACTAAAATATAGCCTACGACCTATTCTCAGACCTACCAAATATACACAAAAAAAATCATTAAAATCGTTCAAGCCGTTTCGGAGGAGTTCGTTAACAAACACTGTGACACGAGTTTTTTATATGTTAGAAGACTTTCTTTGAACAAAGGTGCGACGTATCAACGTATGTTTGTATGCCTACTTCAGTAGGTACTTCTTTATTAAGTACATAATTCTTACCGTGATGTAGGTGATAGTAGGAACGTATCAAGCAAACTATGATTATGATATTATGTTAACTATGTACCTTTTTGTCTAAACTGTTTACTAAAAGCATACTAGGCTCATTTATTTACCTAAATGTTATTCACTAGGTTAATCAAAATTTATATTATATGTATCAATAATGAAATGTTGGAAATAAATATATCATTACAAATTATAATAATGCAAATAAGCACTTTAGCCGCACTCCAGTATAGGGTATAAACGTTTCGTATACACACTATTATTAAACAATACAACTATACCTATATACTATAATTTATGTATGTATTGTAATATATTTTTATAACGTTAACGGACGTAGCACCAACAAGGTGAATTTGACAGACCGATATTACCAGTGTTCTTTTAAACTTAAAAAAATGGTCTTTTTTTAATTACTTACTCGAGGTTACTATATTTTTACGAGCATTTAACACAGGTGCACTTGAACTCATTGAAAACATTAATACAATGTATTCATCCTGTTGTAAATGTTATTCTGATAATCTGCTAAAACCTGATTATTATGACAATTTTATGACCAATGTGTTAAAAGCTGAGAAGTTAAAGAACTGTTAAATATTCGTCGTTTCAAGAATGCCACTTCTTTAATATTGAATCCATTAATTGATTGGTGAAGTATAAAAAGTTTCGAAAAATCTTTTAAATGCTTCATGATCAAGAAGGGCAGACTATATTTTACTGATAAACTATATTTTTTGATAATCTGGGGACGGCTAATATTACGAGCTGAGTATTTGACACCACACATCAATATGCGATAGTTTCCAACATTTTTGATAATGGCAACTTACAAAATTTTACTCTTTTTGTTAGTGATTAAAGTTACAGGGAATCTATATAACAGCTGAATTAAACAGAGCTTTCAACTGCTAAATATTTTATTAAACTTGTAACAACTTATGAAAGGTTTTACTTATGATTAATTATTCGACAAGTTATAACGTATGTACGATAACTGTTATTTTTGTTTTTCTTTGTACTTACTTCAATATGTTTTCCACTGCTGTTGGTCTGGCAGACTGGCAAGTAGATCGTCTACCGACGTTCGTGGTAAGATACAAGAATGCTTGGCGTGCTTATTGTCAACTCTTACCGACATGTGATAAAATATTATTGAATATTCTAAATAAACGGGAAAGTGTTATAATGGACTTTTATTTTAACTTCCTTTATAAATACATACAACGCATCACAGATCTGTGTTGTTTGATACACTAGACAAAGAGTTGTATAACCTAATTTAAATTGAGTTTACAACATAGGTAAGAAAACAGGAAAAAACAGGAAGTTCAGCAGCGGTATCGGCCCCGACAAAGTATCTGCCTGCTTTGATTCGATCTCATGACTCGAGATCGAATCAAAGCAGGCATGCAGATACTTGTGCAATTTATTTTACCAAAACTGCTCTTAAAACAAAGAAGGAAAACATCGTGAGGAAACCGACACGTCCTTGACACAAAAATAAGACGACATCCACGGTCCACCATCCCACACTGGGCCCGCCGCGGTGGATTACGGATTTACGGCCGACTGCCTTCCTCTCACAGAGGGCCTGTGTGCCAGCATTGGGAGCTTAATATATTGATTATGCTAGTGCAGGAAGCTACGGCAGCTGTCTGATTGAAAAGTCTCTCATAGACATGTTCAGGCTCACAACTGAAAAAGGAGAATTTCGTAGTTAAAAGAGGTCGAGGCCGAATGTGAAGCTGAGGCTGATCTTGAAGGCTTTTTCGAGATCAGCCTCAGCTTCACATTCGGCCTTCAGTGTAGAGGGATAGGTGTACCTACTTGATCATAGGGTAGATCAAAGCATTAATCTAATACAGCACACAGATTATATCTAAGTACCAACGTAAAAAAGAGTATCCTAGGCTTGTGGAAAAATGTAGGACTATCCTGTAGGACATGTCGACCCATTAGATGGACTACATTTCCACTTGGCGGCAGAAATACTCCCCCTTGATAGATAGATGGTAGATGGCAGCAGTAGAGTCCGTTTTACCTTCTTATATTTGTTGGTGATAAGATTGGCTTTCTCATAATATTTATCGACAATAATTCAGCAACGTATTTCATTAGATAATACCTTCACGAGATTTCTTAAAAAAAAAATAATTTGCACCTTCGTACATGTGACCAGATTTCAGTTTTAGGTTCAGATTTAAAGAGTTCCAATGGAAAACAAAAAAAATAAGTTATTGGCATAGTGGATGCTAGAGCGGCAGTCAAAAATGCTATCTTAAAGCACCCTAACTAAAGGTATATTTGATTCTTATGTCTGATGCCATGTGTGCGTGTGCGGTCAATCTTTTTTTTAAACGTTTCACTACACTAGGAATTTCTCCTGTATCGAGGGTGCGTTTACAAACTCACAAACAGTCAGACCCACAACGACTACTTTTAGGCCATTCAAATATTTGACCCGTCCGGGAATCGAACCCTTGACATGCAGTGCCAATCGCTCAGCTACTACGTCAACCGCGTTACCGCGCTATCATCTGATCTGATTTTATACTGTTTGAAACTTTACTCTCCTTTTATAAATAAGCGCTTACCTACTTGGTACTTGGTACTACCTAGTAGGTACCTACACTTAACCATGCGTGTGAAGGAATATCTTTCCTTCACACGAGGTAAATATACCTACCTACCTAGTACCTACGTAATAACTTTCTTAAAATACAATTATTATACAAAACACAAAGTAGCTATCTAGTCATTTCTAAGTAGGTAACTATTCAGGTTTTATTGCATATGTAGATTTTTAAACATAAAAAATTACAAAAGCATGAATTAAACATTAAAACACTTAAAACAAACACTATTTACGTATCTCTGTGCGGTGTCAATTTCCACTATTCTTTAAATGTTACACCGTGTCAAAACCATGGCTGACCCCAAATTGAAACAGTCACCTGCACGCCCAGGTGCGTACGCGCAATTAATATCATCATCTAATAATAGATACACCTCGCAACAATAATTTATTTGTTTTATTGTCTTTATCGCTAGCGAAGAATTCGACACATTAATCGCGTAAACCTAAAATATATTGTTTCCTTCGTTGCGAAATGCTATTCAAAATGTTCCCATTTATTGGACCACTTCTTTATCTTAATGGAAAATATAGACGGAGATAATTATTGGAACGTTTTTATTTTGTAGGGTGTATTAATTGTGTGAATAAACACATTTGCAATCTTATCGTTGTTTATTGGGCATCAGCAGTTTAGGGCAAATTAATTTCCTGTGGGAACTAATATCACATCAACATCGCTTTCCTTAGCTAAGTGGTTCGTGAGTGGACTATTTATATTAGTTTGTCCATAACATTAATTTGAAAAGGATATATTTGAGTTTAATCAATTTATTACTTAGTAAATTGTTTTTGAATTAAACTGCTAATTGCTATCTTGTCATGTATGTATTCGGCGGTCGGCCGGTACATACCTACCTAAGGATGTAAATATGTGCTAGTGTGTCCCCAATAGGTTACCTTTGATTAGCTAAGTGCCCACGTATACCTACACGAGTTTGATTCATCGTCTGATTAGTAGTGTGTCATGTGTTTTATTTATAACCGTCGAAGCTGTTAAAGTTATCGTGAAGTGATCGGTTCGCTTGAGGAGCATGCAAATCACCGCACTACGCCACGCGCGGCATGCGGGCGCGCTCCTCACTACCACAACCGTGGGGAGACATGGCTTACAGTAACGTTTATTTTTACATTCAATTAGTTCGTAAATGTGTATTATTATGCAGTTTTGGATACTATCGCAACCGCTGATATCCTTCCACATTCTAAAATTGACTCATTTTTAACCGACCTCCAAAAAAGAGAAGGTTTTCAATTCGTCTGGTTTTTTTTTCGATTTTGTACCCTGTTGCTCATAGGTACCATATTGATGTACAGTACCTTTTATCTGATTGAGTACTTACTTACTCTGCATTAAATAAGTCACCAGTCTAGAAATCTGGTATTTTAATAAAATCTAATTACTTTTACCAACTTATTCAAAGTTATGGTAACCGACGAGTGCTACGACGCCTACTACGACACTTATGCCATTCAATATTTTTTTATTTATGCTCACATTTGATTCATAATTTTAATTATCTCGTTTCCTTTTTTGATTATGACTAAAAGGGACGGCTGGTCTCATATTTTGTCCTCGTGGACAAAATATGAGACCAGCCGTAAAAGCAAGAGATTCAAATTGAATGGCAGGTGAACCTTTGATGTAGAGTAGCTTAATATCTACTTATTTAGTTAATTTCATTATTTTATGTGTCCTGATTGGAATAGCTCTCAATCAGTACCTATCCTAGATACCTAACTTTCATTGTGTGTGGAACTTTAAAAATAGAACAAAGTTTCGTATCAAGTAATTGTCTTTACTTACTTGCTATCGGCTTTCGCTATATTTAATTATCTAAGAAGCCAACAGGAGTACCTTTATCTCATTTAGTTATTAGAAAGATACCCAATGATCATTTATTTGCAAACTTTATTACAAGCAGATAGCACTTGAATTGATATTGCTAAAGGTGTTTCTAATTTGACATGTACCTAAGTATTGACACATAGACGGTATAATAGTAGATTATTAACCAAGGGGATAAAGCAGTGTCTTCTGTCGCGGGTGACTATTTAAATCACGAGCGTAACGAAGGACTCGAGGTTTACTCCCGAGCGTAGTGAGGGTGTTAAAAACTTAAATCACGAGCGAAGCGAGGGATTTAAGACGAGTCCTGAGTGTAGCGAGGGATTTAAGTTCACCCAAGACTAAGACAGCTTTATCATCGAGGAAAATACTCTACTTTTCGTACCATTTGCGAAAAAATTAACACAATAATAATATGAGATAAGCATTTATTAAAAATAATGACAATTAAAAGTAAAAGTTAACTAACGTTTATGTATTTGAAGAAAACAAAAACGCGGCAAATTCCTAGACTAATATTTTTTTGTCGAAAAAGCAAAGGCATCAAGCTCATACGGCCTCGTCGGTTTTCGTAATTTTATTTAATAATCATAACTGCATAATAAATGCGTATTCCTTTTTCAAAAAGATGTATAATGCTTTATATACAAACTCAATGGTGTAAACACAGATGTAGTTCAGTATAAATTTCAGTAAGTATTCCAAATTTAAATCACATTGTCCCCCTAGAGGATGAATGAATTTCAGTACAATTTTCTTTCCCTGTTTTTAACAGATTAAAAATGACTATTGTTATGTTCGCTTGTTGTGGCATAGAATGTCACTTTTTTGAGCAAGTGGTACGAAAAAGCTTTTTTAATGTGAGATAAGCCAGGTAAATTGCAAATGGCAGTGACGTGATGAGGTGGGTGAAATGTAAAAAAAAATAAGTTTACACCCTAGTCTATAATCCTTAAGATTAAATATTGATAAATTAAAGTGTTGTAGTTTCCCCGTCGCCACCCAAGATACAAGCTGTAGAGTTCAATGTCAGCGGTAGGGTCGCACCGCGGTCGAGCCATACGGGCGACCGATGACGTCCACACATTGTTATTGTTCGCAAAACCTTGTTGACACCGCACATCTCCATGATAAATAATATTTCTACAAAAAAAAGTAATTTGAAAATTTTGCACGCTTAAAATTGGCTATGAGTTATAATCCGTGTAGGGTGAAGCACAATGAACCCCATCAACCGAAAAATGATTAACTAGCGATTACACTGACGGATGGGCGGCGTGCGCGCACTGGCTTCTCTAACCATAGAGCTTACAATCTACTATAACTTGCTTGCTTTAAAGCTCTGCGATGGATTTAAATTATCCTTTTGCCTTTCACGTGTAATATAAATAGGCTACTACTATAGGATACAGGAGGGGGGGAAGGGGCAATGGGTGCGATTGCCTCCCCCTGAACCGGACCAAATACGTCGTTAGGCAAGCTTGAACTAGTTTGACGGAATTGAAACTAAATATATTCTAGTTGTGTATCTTGTCATAGGCGTCGCCAGGAAGAGGCAGCTGCCCCTAGAGGCTCAGGATTATTAAAAGTTATAGCTTTTCCTGCCTGATGCCATAGAATGATATTTTACGTAATAAATTGTAGTGTAAAATGGAATCACTACAATTAAAATATTGTTTAACTCTGCGGAAAAACATTTGCCAAAAAGGCTTCTTTTTACTACCACCGGATTGACACTCCTATTGGATTTTTGCATGATCGACCGGTATAAACAGAACCTGAAATAAATTAGGAGCCCCTTGCCCTGAGGCCTTATTTATGCAGTTATAGCATAACTATCTTAGGCAAAGATGTAAAAAAATTGCGAGGTAGTTTTGCTCACTCTTGCAGCCTAGTTTTTATTGAGTCTTGACTTTGTTTATAAGAGTCCCAGGTAACTCCAGTAGGCCAAAACAATTCTAATCTGTTCAACGTAGGTAAAGTGTTAAAATTTTCCAGCTCGCTTCGCTCGCTCTACAGACTACTTTCTCTTGATTTTATCTAGAAGTCGACCAAGTAACACTCCTATATGAAGGATCGAAACTATTCTAACCTGTCCAAGGCAAGGTGTCATAAAAATTTCGAGCTCGCTACGCTCGCTCTTGCAGCCAACTTCCTCTTGAAAATTTCTTTTGTCTGAGGGTCGATCTAGTAACTCCTGTATGAAGGGTCTAAACAATTGTAACCGGCCCAAGGTAGAGTGTTAAAATTTTCAAGCTCGTTTCGCTCGTTCTTGGAGCCTTAGTTCATTTTGTTGTTAAAATTGACGCCATAAGTTGATTAAGTAAAATCAATTTTTTTTATTGAATTTTCCGTAAGATAGTTCAAATCAAACAAAAATGATTTTCAAAAGCTATTTGTGTTATCTACGTAGAGCCATGATATCATAACGTAGCATCAGACGCGGCCACTCTGGCGGAACGTGAGAGGGAGAGGACCTCACAGCGTCCCGGCCGCCGCGGGAGACGCCCCGGGCGTCGGGGGCCACCACGTGGCCCCCGACGACGCCCGGGGCAAAGACGCGGGGAAAAGACGCGGCCACTCTCAGGTTGTTTTTCTGGTAAGGCGTAGTTTAGACGTTTGTTGATCGTGAGCTTTTATTCAGGTTATAAGGACTATGAGCAATATAATATGAACTCTGGACGTAAGACCAACAGAATTAAATAGTTTGGAGAAGTTTTAGTAATCTGATAGGTACGATAGGAAGATTTTCGACACTCTACCAGTTTCCTAATAAAGTCATTGTGATAGATCTTTACGAACAGAGTTTTCTGCTCTGTAAACTTATGCCTACTATAGATGTAGTAATAAGCTCTTGTTAAAATGCGATATCTATCCATACTACACCCTGTGGTGTACAGTTTCACCGGTGAGTGAGCAGCGCGTTGGATGCGCGGGCGCACGTGCCGCGACATATGGCGGCGCCATACTGTTTGTTTGCCAATCATAACGGACATATTTCATCAGATAACGGCCCACCGCCTCCGACATATTGCCTCAATCTAAAACAATGTGTAACAATTAAAATGTCGACACGTTGCCGAATTAATCTTGTGACGATTCGTTCTGGTTTTTAGCGGAGATGACTAAAACATCCTAACGAACTTCTGATAAATTATTATAATATTTTTTATAGGTAAGTACTAAGAATCGGACGGAGTGTTGTTCTAAACTGTTTGCATTGATTTCATTTTGGTAGAGGCTACGACTTATACATAACATCAAAAAATCTGTAAGGGACTCTGAAAACTGTAGTACATTAATAACATTAGTATCAGGAGGTATATATGCAGAGATATACCTTTTCGCTTTGTCATGTCTACCCCAAAGCTTTACTTTCCCAAATCAAACTGCATCAAAATATTTCAAAATATCTCTGTCGCGTGCCGACATGTAAATTCGTAACGGTACATAAACTCGTAGTTTTAAGTGCAAACAATTATACTAACACCAGGTTCGTCCCAACGTTAGGTCCCCTCATTGAATGAGACCAATTGATATAACCTGCAATTTGGAGCGGGCACGGGGCCACCATATGGCGCGGGGCCATCGCCAGCGATTCGAGGGACGACCACCAAACCTTACAGACACATTATAAAACCAAGGACAACATGTTACTGGAACGGTTATATAATAAATTTAACTTTTTTGATTCATTTCGTTGCAGGATCTTAAGACAGTTAAATTTTTCTCTGGGTCTTCGTCGAGCTTCAATGTCTCGGCGCTTTTCTGGTGGTCGCCATTATTGATTCTGGCTATCAGGAGTTACAGTGATTTGGGTACAGGGTGGCGGGCTTGCCCCAATAAAAAAAAAGAAAAGCTATTACTCACTTAATTCTTCAGAGCCGCGCGTGCGACGGTTTTGGTTATCATTAAACTAGCATTCATAAAAATAAGGCTTTATGTGTCAGTTATTAATTTATATTGTTATTAAAATTATTATGTTTTCCTATAGGTAGCATAGTTTGCCCTGCAAATTATAATAACTTTATAACAAACGACCAAGAAGTTAATAAATTAAACATAAACCGATCCATATATTATTTTGATTATTTACCTACTGAAACAGTAAAGGTGTTAGCAAGTAAATAAAAACAGATTGAATAAATTTTAAACTGGCAACCATGCCTGATCCAGCAACAAAGTAACTTTAGCCGTAAACGGAGTGCAACCCCACGACTTTTTTGAATAACGAAAAACTTCTTGAATTTTTTAGAACATCATAAGGCATCTCATAAAAACTGTTGCATTTTTGTTTTACACATGACTCTACAAGGAGAAAGTTTCTAAGAACTATTTCTGGATTAATAAAAAGATATAAAAAGCTGTCGATATAGAGACAAGAAAGAATCCTAACTAGAACATAAATATCTTTATACAATGTATTGAGATAAATTTTATACGTTTTCACCATAGATAGGTTATAACCGCCAATTGTAATAAAAATCATTGAAATACGTTGAATCATAAAAGTTGCGTATGCACACAAACTGTTTTGATCGTTGATGTCTTTTGTACTGCGCGCATGATATCTATCTATTGATGTGTTCTTGAACACATCAATAGATGGATATCTACGTATACCTATTTAGATAGGTGTTTATAATAATATAAAGGTAGTTTTTTGGGAAAGTTATCTATCATTTTTTATCATAATAACTGTTTTAAATAAAATAAAAATTATATTGGATCATAACTTCTACCGATCTGTTATCCTTATCAGCATGAAATGGTACTCATTAATTTATTACTAAGAAGGTTTTGTAAGCAATATTACAATTTATCCCCCACTTATTAGAATCGCAATCATAGTTTTATTTACTACTAGCTGATGCCCGCGGCTTCGCCCGCCCGCAAATTTAAATACTAAAACCTTCCTCTTGAATCACTCTATCTATTAAAAAAACCCGCATCAAAATCCGTTGCGTAGTTTTAAAGATCTAAGCATACATAGGGACAGACTGACGCGGCGGGCGACTTTGTTTTATAATATGTAGTGATGATAGTGATAGTGATAGTGAGATGTTATAAATTTTCTCGAATTTCAGGAGACAAAATCGGATTAAAAAAATCTATCAATACGCTCTAAGCCAAATAAAAGATCTGGTTTAATGAAGCTGTAAAACATGTAATGACGTCACCACGTTTTAAGCCAAGGCCCGTGGGAAAATGTGGAGTGAACACGAAACGAATAAATAAAGCTAACGTTACGTCGTCGGCGACGGTTAGCCCGGATCCTTGTAACGTCTAATGTTATATTGTCATTATACCATATGTATGTACGTTACATAACCAGCAGTCTTAAGTGTATTCCCATGTAAGAAACACGTGTGTGTTTTATTAAACCACTGAGTAAATTGGGTGTGAAGAGAACCTGTTTATGCTGCTCCGTTTGAAATGGAAAGTGAGCGGATGCTCATCATATCAGCCCGTAAATGTTCACTGATAAATGTGGTACACCATAAACCGCTACTGTAATCGATACTGGGAAAATTTCGTTCGCTATTATATCCTGGGGACCGGGGATTGGTGAATGATCACATTTAAAACACAAAGAGACTGGTGACAAAAATTTACCTTTAATAGAGGATTTTTGTCGTTCAAATGATACAAAAAGGAACCTTATAAAATAAGTTATTTTATTTTTCAAATGGACAAAGAACACACACACACACACATTATTTTAGCGTATACCTTTTGAAAATTACGCGAGCCTATTTCGTCTCTAAAATATCGAAGTATTTTTTAGCCTGTTTTCTTTTTATTCCTAAGTAATTTGAAAGCTTGATAGCCGTAGGAACACAATCCGAGGTTTCTGTCGTATAATTTCGGCTCATGTGTACCCATGTGCTACCTTACTACACTTAAAGGCACAGTTAGATCCATCAAGTTTAATTCTGTTTCTATATTAGGCACAATCTTAGCATTAAGAAAACCTTACATTGTAGACATAAGTACAAATAAAAACATTTTATGAAGCCGATCTAAAACCGCAGCAGAGTATTTTTATATAAGTAGAGCCTGAAGGCAAAATAAGTAAAAATTTGAAACATATTTACATAATAAATGCGCGTAAGTTGTTTTGCAACGAGGATGATAGCTGACAGTCGATAAGTAATTACTACAGATGCGATCTCTCTTAAGCAGACATAGCTTCATATACTTACAGGATACACATAGATTGTCTCAGAACGGCCTGCTTTAAACGTTTTTTTTTTCTAATAAACGCGGTGTCATAGTGTAGGGGTTTTAGAATAAATGTATTTCTTAGTAGCTTCTTTTTCTGACTCGCATCATACACCAGGATTTTCTCCCAGGTGTTCTGAAATTTGTCATGTGTTGTTTTGTCATTATGTTTGTCCCAAGTGTCGTGAAATGTCCTTAATTAGGTTAAACTTTCTAAGATTGCACTTAAAAGTATCTTCTTATATCTTTACTAAGACTTATGTACCTATTAAAACGATCATGATTCCACTTTAATTCAAATTATTTTAGCTCAAGTCATAGATACTTCAAATTCAACAAAAGAAAATACAGTAGGCGCGTGGGCTTGTTGTCTGTCGATTAACTCTGAAAGGTGGATGGAGACACGCGACGTGCGCCGGGGGCCTCCACACCCGCGCCCGCGCAGGCCTGCGCCGGCAGCGGCTAGATCCCACCACTTACCGGCTAACCCATTTATACGCCGCGTTGAAAACAGGACTAAATGAATTAATGCAAATTTATACTATAAAAATTGTCGCAGGTGTGCCAGGACGAGTTCCAGCCATCGTCCGATTCGATTTAACGCGCTTGCGCCGCGCGAAAGTTTTATTTATAACCGCGTAGCCTGCTCAGTTATTACGCGCTACAAGCACTTGCAATTTGGCGAAAAAAATATTCAGTTTCTCTAAAGTCCAACAAACAATAACGGAACCGAAACATTTTTAATTATTATATATAGGTTGTTTATAAAGTATTGTAATAAAAAATACACGAGGTACTGCTTTTCCCAAGCGAAAAACAATTAATGAAGCAATAAAACGCCTACTATCTAAAGAGTTTAAAACTTGTTTTTCATATTCCGCAATAAAGTTATTTTATTTAGTTCAGATGTGGATATTTAATTGTGATTATTAAATACCTAATGGCTTGCTATGAGTGCTGCCTGATTATGACTTTATACTTACGTAAATTAAATCGTAAAATTTTTATCTTCATTGATAAAGAACCCGCCGTCAAAGTAATATTGAAATTAAATAACTCTTTCGACTGTTAATTGCTGTATTAAGAATGTTAACTAGATATTAAAATAATACTAATTAATATATTTATGGTTAAATGCAGAATCTCTGCAATCGGATACCTCATACCTAGCCGCATACATTCACCGGCCACTTAGAATATTACGAGAAACAAAATACGGTACCTACTATCTTTGACTCTTACTGCTGTATAGGGGGTCGAAAAGACATCTAAGCACAAACGAGCACTACATGCCAGTACATCATTCCGAACCCCCCCGCCTCCCTCTTAAAAATGTATAAACGGCAGTTTAAAAAAAATATGTTTCCTATAAAAGTGCTGATTCTTGTTTAAATTGCTGATGAAAAATATCTACCATATGTATACATACAGGATTATGTGCTGAGCACGTGGTGACCATTTGTGTGTGGATGTACTTTCAAGCCTGTATGTGGAAAAAATCAGTACATGTAGGTTTCCTTTCTTCAAGATTTTATTTAATGAAAGGGCTGTTTACTAGGCAAATTAAGTGGACGTCCGTTGGGCCATAAAGGCGGCGCGGCGCGGCGGCAGATGCTACGGAGACGCAGTGAGCCGCGACGCGTCGCATCACTCTGCGACCGACGCGCTATACCTGTCGCACAATCATAACACATGAAATTCATGGTCGCACCTACTTAATGGGGGCTTTGTTGTGCCACTACCACATGCAGTTGCTCGCCGACAGTTAATTGCAATCGGCTTTAAATTATTAACCGGACAGAATGACCGTGGCGAACCGGCCATTTACCTATCGGAAAACATATTTATTATATTATTGACCGCTGATAAACAAAGAATACCCATTGTTTTACAAAACTTATGCCCTATTGTTTCTGTTTTTTTTTTTTTTAGTAAAATTGAAATACTAACCTAGAAAGGAATAAATGCCAAAGTCTCCCAGACAGTTCTGAAATACACACCATTTGTTGCTGGCAATTATTGAAATATTTATTCAACTGTGTACTCTGTAAAATCACGTGCCACGAAAGACTTGTTATCACATTTATTGTTAGACATTTTGTTCATTTCCTGAAAAACATACACTGACTAACATACATGAATATGCTGTGCAAATGAACAAGCGGTCTGTGACAAAAGAAAATTTAGTAGGTAATAATAATTTAAATGCAAACACTGTCTTTGTTCATTAATTATAGTCAGGGACAGAAGTTTAAGTTAGTAGTGATTATTTATTGTAATGATGTTTTTATTTAAAAAAAATGTACTTTAACGAATTTTAATAATACTGCTGTTTTTCTTTTTGCCATAAACCGAACTATAACTCACACGTGCATAATCATATTACACACTAGTGCATAATACAATTATCCCTACAAAGTTAAGTTAGTACCTAACTGCAAATTATATGCGAGTAAACAGAGCATTTTCAATTAAACCGGGTAGGTAATACTTCGTTTTTTTTTTTGTAACAACAGAGAGGTTTTATGCCGCTGAAAATCTATTTACATTTTTGGAATAAATAAATGCGTCCCTAATTAAGACGAAAATACATTTATTATTATCAAATAATTTATAATTCACAATAATTTGTTATATAATATTTGCATTTTATCACTTAAATTATAATTTTGAAGTAGGCTGTATGACTATAAGTAATCAATCACATATTTAGGCGCGTGCAAAAAAAAAAAAACTTGCGCGTCATTTCCCATAATTTTCATATTTTGTTTGTTGCTGTGTGGTAACACGATTTATGTAATACATGTTTGTTTTTTCCTCGCAAGTGTGTTGAAAAAGTGCGTATGCAACTCGTGAGCAACTTGCTCACTACACACTCGGCTGATTTACGCACTCGCCTACGGCTCGGGCTGCAACTCACAGCCTCGTGTATAATGAGCAACTTTGCTCACTTGTATCATAATATACTATTCCGTACGTCTACATTGATTGAAATACTTTGCATGCCTGAACTTCGGTATTCTAGTACCCACTGATGGATATCTTTCTTCGTCTCTAAATAATATCACAGAATAACTATTGTGCATAATCTCTTATAAATTGCCCTGAACGTCTACGTATCCGGTACCGTACCCGCGCGTACATTTAGGTGGGTAATTTATATGTCGATCGACAATGATTATTGCTATATTATGTTAATTTATTGGAGGACTCGTACTACTAAATGTATAATCATGGCGGTTACCGTGCAGATACCCAGCTCGTATACCCATAGAGACCCATAAAATCTTGAAAATATCTTCATTTTCGAATAGCGTCATCCTATATAGGTATAATTTACTAAGGCAATATGAAAGCTTGACACTGGCACTCAGCTTACGTTTTTGCAGATCTTTACGTACGTTTAAATAGAATCATTAAAAGCATTTACGATATTATATTGATACTGTCGGTTACAAAACGTTTTTTTGGCTACAACTGGAAGCTGGCACTGGATGCACAATAAGGCTTTTCTTGTTTCGTGAAAAGTCTAGATGCAGATAAGAAGGTACCTAATCTGATCCATAATGTTTTGTCTAAATACTCAGTACAGGAGTGACTAGATATTTTCGTTTTTAAGGATATTCGGCCTTTTTTAAGGTCAAAAGGGTTTGAATTTTTTGGCCGGCGTAACTTCCGCGATTTCAATTTTCTATTCAAAGTTGCAGCTACACATATAACCTATATTTCGGAAACGTGACACTTTAGAACATTTTGTCTCAGACAAAACTTGTTTGTATTGATACCAGCTATCTATTCATATAGGTTATACGAGTATGCGTGGCCGCAACATTGAAAAGAAATAAAATGGCGGAAGTTAGGCCGGCCAGACTTCATACAAAAATCTCCCAAGTTCTTTCAATAGGGAATATTATATAGGTACTTGAAACCATTATTACCGCACGCAAAATACGCGCTTTGACGTGGAGTTGCGGACACCAGCCCGTTATACAATACAACCATTATTAAAAAATGTTTTTTTTTAAATACTAGATGCATAAACTACGATCAAAAGTTGCTTCGATTTTGTTATGATTGATTTTTTTTTAGTTGTTGGTGATTTAATTTTACCAAAGTAAATAAATACTTCTACGACAAAGCGTACGCTAATTTCTGTCAAGAAAATTAAGCGGTCAATGGTGGCACCGAACATATTACGTATGTACGTACGGAATGATGCAGCTTTGATACGGTTACTGAATTCTATATACCTGGTCTGATACCTAATTAATACGGGCCAATTGCGAAATAAGCTTGCATTTTTCAAATGACTGCAGGCTGGTAATCCAACTGGTCCATAAGCAGTTGCGATGGGTAGTTTACATAAATTTCTCGTATGCAAAGCTATTGAATGTGGAATCACTTTATGTAGTAGAGATTATTTCTTCATTCGCGAAATGAATTACTGGTATTTTTGCGTTTAATGCATATGGCAGAAGATACATGTTGATGATCTTGTACAGACAAACATTTCTATGTTAACTTATCCTGATTTCTGCTCTTCGTGATTTTCATAATATGGTCACCTGAGGTGATATCTCGTTTTGAACGAAATATATAGGAAGTATATAGGGAAATTACATTAGCCAGACGACCTCATTGCAGGTCATTTTACTCTACCAAAGCTATTGACAGCTATAGACAACTAATGCTGATTCAATAGCAAGGTCAAGTCGAGTTCGTGATCTTTTGGTCGAGAGGTAAGTAATATTTTGCAGTCCACTGTAAATGCATATTTATAATCATTACCTACCTACCAGTAGCTTACCGTTTTATGAATCAAATCGCTGAATTTTTATTTTGAAAATTAACCCTATTAAAATTAAATGTATAAAGCAATTCTAATAAATTTAGCCGAAATATGCCATGGAGAGGTTATAATTATTAGCATTTACATTGAACAAGTCATTAGCAACCATCGACCGCATAGGATTGAATGGCGAAGGATCATGTTACAGGATCTAATGACGACAGTACATAACACGTTTAATGTTGTTTGAAAGTGAAGATCAGCCTGAGGCGACGGTGTAATGGTGGTGGAATGGGGTAGGCGCAGGAGGCGCGAGCGAGCGCAATGTGCGCGCGCGACCTTTGAGCGTAATTACTAGGCGCGTGCGCTCTCTGTGCACGTCGCACTGGTCACACGCACCGTTCGCTGATACCCGCTACCCGCTGTTCGCTTACATATATGGAAACAGCGACTTTGCAAAACACTCGCCCTTTGATTAGCATTTTTTGTGTTTGATTTTAATCACACTAGTTAACAAAGTGTTTTATTATACTCCGTAGCTTTTTATCAATAACGACTAAAATGCTTCGTTTGTTTTGTTACCTGCGAACATGAGCATTGACGAGTAATTAATCATTGCTGCTGTCGTTCTTCATGAGTAAACAGCATAATTTAAAAGTGTCATGCGTGTAAACCTCCAAAGTGTTTACAGGGCTGTGTTTCTACCAATTGGAATCAGACTCACGAACGTAGGGAACGTTGAATACCATTTGCCAAATTAAGTTTTATTTTCATAATAACCAGACTATTATCATACAAGCTTAGACAAGTTCCACGTACCTATTTCAGTCAAACTCTTCTTATAAGAGCTTTTATGAATTAGTCTGAAAATTTTGATCAAATCTGCAGATGTGATGCTTTTTCTTCTGTGTGTATTAAGTAAAAGGTTAACGAAAAATTCATGTGAGGTACCTAGTTATGTATGTAGATTACTAGTTACTGATAGATCCTGATTCTGAAGGGTGTAATTAGACCCTTAACGAAGCCAAAAAGCGCTTGTTCTCCCCGTCATTACGATTATTGTTTTGTTCTGGTCCATACCTGGGAACATACTAGTTACGGAGATATTGGAGGTCAAATTTCCAACATTTGACATTTTTCAAAAGTTTTTTTTAAAATACTAATTTTTAACGTCATAACTTTACTTTAAATACCTCCATAACCCGTTGACTATTAAACGCGTCCATCAGCGCAATATTTTAAATGCTTTACATTGAGTTTTACCGTAAAATGTGATTTTTCACCCCAAAAAAAAAAGTCGTTTCCCAGCAATAATTTGTGCGTGGAATAACTTAGTTTCATGTACAGAATGCTTGGTTGAGGGCTTCGTAAAGGGTCTGTTTACATCCTGTATAGTAGTAGCCCATTACCTGCAACGTAAGTTATTACTTTGTAAATCAATTGTTTTTTCAAGAGTAAATTTTGCTAATTTTCTTCCAAATATTGATCGCGGTCGTTAAATATTAACATTAAGTAATTTTCTATATCGATACCTATTATTACTTGAGTAAAATGGACAGAAAATGGCGATAAGCACTCGAAATAGCCACTGTGCAGAGGAAACGGTCTTGTCCACGGATTAATGACGGCAATTAAATCGGTTCACTCTGGCGCACGGCAGCGGCAGCGAGGGCGGCCGGCGCGCGGTGCGCGGGCCGGTTCGGTCTAAAAGCTCGTTTTTTGCTATGCCACTGTCTTCTAGACTGTACTTAATGAAAATCAATGGTTCTGTAATCTATAGGCAAGTAAGTATACGCTCGTAAAATGATCAGGTTATACAGAATTAATTAGTAATATCTTGATCCATATCTTGGATGAAAACCTGAATTTCGGTGTAATTGATCTTTGTGTGGAAAACTTGATATTTCTGGTCAATAACTTGCCTAGCTTAGGGTTCGTAAAGTTTTTCGGAGGTGTCTATGCTAAATATCTTTCATTACTTGGAAGTTGCACTGAATTTAAAAGATGTAGGTATACAGAATGCGTATCGATAAAAATGATAAAAATACCACAAAAAGAAAATAAAAACTGAAATTCGATGAAACAAAACAGGTATCCTCGTTTCATACACTTGACAACGGGTGAATGTCAATTATTAAAATTTTAGCAACCTGCAAATAACTATCAATACAAAAACAATAGAACTACGAAATGCCGTTACCTGTCGACCGTTTTATAATTACCAAGGAGCGAGAGTGGATACACACTTACTTACAGAGTGAATTATCGTGGCCGCTTCTCAGATTGGAATCAATTAACTGGAGGCGACGCGCTCCCGGTCCCGGAGTGGCCTTCGCGCCACCTGCCCGGCCGCTCCCCGCCGCGCTGCCGGCGCGAGCTGCCCCGGCCCCCGCGCCTTGCGTGCCCCGGGCCTTCGGGACGCGGCTCCTTGGCGGCCGCCAGGTACCGCTAGCTGGTCACCCCGCGCACTTATCAAAGGCGCGTGATTGCCCATTCATTATCCGCCAGCAAAATCGCGGCACCTTTGGCGGTTAATTGCGCTAACCCAATTTTTTTGTATCCGAATTTCGAATTGTAGTACGGGATAGCACATTGCGAAGTTTATTTCGATTGTCGTGTGTATGAATAAAAATATTATGTCGTTAAATAAAAATATACCTTTACACATGCCATTTTATTCCGGCTTGATGACGATTCTACTGAAATATAGGTTATATTTGGGACATCTTATGAGTTTTATTGATCTCCGTGTACAACCTTTCTGTTGTCGATATTATTCGATTGCATACGATAATTGGCTTTAAGTTCTGAATCATGATGCGCAGCTGAGTCGCGGCGTCGTATATCTGAGCCCGAAGGACGTAAAAGCATGATTTACCAACAGTAGTTAAAACACTCATTAAGTGGACATGAGCGGCGACCGCAGCCGCCGCCGCGGGGCACGCGTTAACTCGCCCAGACATCTTCACTGACCACTTGCGAGTATTGCGAGCCGCCCAAACGCAAACCAGGCAGATCAAGCCGCACACAAATAAAACCAGGACACATTTTAATTTCGTCATGTTTTATTCTCCGTTGCAAGAGATTTTATTTTCATTTTTTAATATTATAATTTAAGAAAATGCAAAGCATAAGGCATAACAAACTGAAACTATAATCTATGTGAATTCGTCAAAGTCAAAATTATTTATTGTCGAACAAGCTATTTGGTATACAGTTTAACCAACAAATTACATTGTAAAATGTAAACCAAATAGCTTGTTCGACCATCAACCATCTCGTAGGCGCACAACATTTCGGCGTAGAACTGTGCTACGAATTTCTATCGGTTACGAAAACCTGGCGTAGTCAATAGTAGAGAACCAATTAGTAGCGAAAGAAGACGTTCCAATTTTGGTAGATAGGTATTAGTGTAGTAGACTGTACCTATAGATATGTTCATCATTAAAACACGCCTATATTTTCCCAAAAGGACAGGCAAAGGTTTCTTTTTCCACGAATAAATATCAAAATAGCCTAACTACTATTGAGAACTTCCTTTTAAAAACTGATAACATTTTGAAGGCTAACCTGAAGATCTTACCAAGACCGCACGCATAGAAGTCCCGTAGTTATTACTAACATAGCAGTCGATATGTTCTAGTCTTGGCAAGTAGTGTGTGCAAATGTCATTGTTTTTGAAACATTTTATTTTATGAAACAACGATAACAACATTGTAATCGGAAATATTTTCCAACTGATCAAATTCTAATCCAAGTTGCTGTTTACAAAGGGTGACATTAAAGGAAAAGTTTATCTATCAATAGCGTAATTAATATGGTTAACATATAAATAGCAGAACAAGTATGTCAGTGTACGCGAAATGTGAAAACGATACATGTTATACATAAGTATTTAGGTTCAGGGCTGGTGTTAAGACCCCACAAATCCAAGTATGGTCAAACGTTATAAAAACATAACACGGGGGCTTACTGCACCTTTCCAATCAATTACCAATAAATAGCGTATAAGATAGGCTAGAGGACGACCGCGGCGACGAATTCCGCGCTTCACTGCCTGAAGCGTGCGCCTACTTTTTGCAATGGCAGGTGCAAGCGCATGTGCTATTAAATTGTCAAAGAATACTCGTACGCATGCCTGTGTATGCCTCTGATAGCTTTCAATAATCAAAAGTCAAGTGAATGCCTGTGTTCGTTCGTAAGTTCTATAGACGCGATGTGAAGCTCTATTTATGCTCACACGCAAGCTCTCGCGCCCAGCAGTCGGTTACCGCAAACCTTAACTGCAGTTTATTTAATAATTTATTAATAAAAGCTTTATATATGAATATCTGAAACGTACGTTTTTGCCGAGGACTTGCGCTCTCATTACACAATTACACACGCAGTAATCGAAAACCGCAACATAGCAGCCGTGCGCCTGCGCGGCCTCGGCTTCGGGAACATGTGCTCACTCAATATGGGAGCGCGTAAGAATGATCGCAATTAGTGGAGAGGAGCGCAGTTTTTCGTTGTAATGAGCGGGCGTGTCGTCCGCACCGCCGCACCATCGCGGCATCGCCCGCCGCACGCACCACACAATGCGCATGCGCACACTCCACAAGCTTTTACGGTTTCAGCCGACAACGCCCGCCATATGACTTGCCGCAGTCGGCTCCTAACTGTAGGCCTCCAACTGCTAAGATATGCAAATTGATACGTTCATAACGGATGTTTAGACGATAAAATGTTACACAGATTTTTTGGATTCCCTTCTGTTGTTTTGGAATAAACAGTCATTGTGTGTAGCGCAGGTGCGCAGGTACGCAAATGTAGGAAGATTATTTTTGAGAAAACGTATTGCTTTTTTGCCGTTTTCGAACAAAATTAGGTAAACAAACAACCACCTCCGTATAATGTACAGTCAACCGCACATACTCGTAAGTGGTAGAACTTGAAAAACGAAATCCCACTACTACACGAATTAAAGCACTGTTAATATGTAATTGTTATCCCGATCGTGGTAGACACCATTATCGACAGTTCAATATGAGTTAGCTGGTCAACCCTAGTTGATTAACTTATTAATACTTTACCAAAAAAAATATTTGAAATATTTTTGACTGTGAAAATGCATCTGCAAAATATTAAATGACTCTATCCTGGAATTTTGATTCACCTCCTTCAATCAAACTCAAAGAACTTTTCAGGATTGATTGAATATGTAGGTATCATATCAAACCTGAAAAAAACTTTAAATTTTTTAATGATAAACCCTATAGCTGTAAACAACGACTTTTGCTTGCATTTTGTAAAACCATAGAAACGTCACAATGGTAGTGACCATTTTCTCAATCGACTCCTCGATTAACCGTAGAGAAAGTGTTCACCCAGTCTCATACATTGGACATATAAAGGCGGTGCACACGAGTGGATGACGCACGGCACGCGCAGGCGCAGTCGTTCCAATAAATCCGTTACAGGCACATGGCGCGGGCGACTCGCGTGCTGAATCTTGTCTCAAGCATTGAGGGTGCTCCTTAGACGCGACGCGTGTCGATTCCCGTTATCGATGTTAGTTACGTTAGAAAACGATACTTTTACAAGTTGTTCTTAAACTAAACTTAGTGCTACGATCGTAGAGCATTTCGTAGCTCCTGCTCGTAGCAGTTAGTAAGAATGCGAAAAATTATTATTTTTAATACCTAATGAAAAAACTAGCTACGATTTAACAAAATTTTACAGTAATCATATTATTTTCGAAGTAATCAATTAAGTAATATACATAATATTAAATTTATGATTTACTTATCCTAATGAGTAACTCGTTCCGTTCAATGATAGAATTAATTAAGCTTTACGTCTGTTAATTCTGATCTTTTCATGTTTAACTTAATGTATTGTTGGTAAAACTAATAAAAGATTGATAACTCTTTCTCTATTTTCGAACACAGACTTTTTATACGCCAAGGTCACAAGGAGGAATGTCAAGAATTCCAGCTGGAATGGAACCCAGTGACGTTACAAGCAGGCTATTAATTAGCTACATCTGTATTAGGGTTCCGTCTGTATTTAAAGCTGTTGGCTTTATACAGGAAAGCTGTCATTGGGTTACTAAAAATCATAATTCACATCTGAAAACACTTGATATTCAGATTTTCATGCCTATTTGTTGATATATTCGTTAACTATTGAAACAATAGAATTCAGAGATATAAAGCTTTTCGGATTAGAGTTACAATGTCAAGATCTAAAAATATATTTTTCAAAGTACAATAAAACATTTACATAAATACGAAAACCACAACAAGACTTGTGTTATTTGTCTCCAAATCACATAGCGTGTCGATATCTAAGTCGTAACAATAGGAGCATCCCTATGCCGCAGCCACCTGCCACCCGCACCCCTACACTATATTTTATTCCACTTAATCGTCCTTTCCGTTATATTACCTGTTTTTATAAATACTTAAAGCAAATATTCTCGTTTCTATAAACGCTACAATGTCTGATCGTCCTATTAACTATAATATACACTTTTAATTGAGAATCTATAAAAGGTTTCGCGAACTGCTGCCCGTATAAGGGATAAGCATTCATCATGGAAGCCGTGGCTCTCATCTGCCCAATTAATAAAAGTTGACTGTAAGGAATGGCGCAGGGCGACAGCGTCAGCCGCCTGCGCCGGCGCAGCACCGCACCGCCGCACCACCGCCTTCGACCGGTTCTACACGCCTGCAGCTGAAACATGCGTATCTACCCTTCAACTGTTTTATTTTGATTTACTTATCTATCAACCATGTACTCGCATACTTTATGAACGTGTTTAAGGATTTGCACGGTTTTTATCTACATACATCTCGGCGCACTATACCTACCTCTCCACTTTTGGTTTTAATGTTTTATGATTCCCCTGCGAATATTTTGTTAGGTAACTAAACAATAAATTATAAGGTTAACCTCCTAGACCTTAGAACTAATTTTAAACTTATAATATCTTCGTCCCATTAATCGATATACAACCAAATTTTCGGGAACATCCAAAAATAAAAGTCACAAACTACTATGAATGAATAACAAAACCGTATCAGACAGACGATCGTGCTATCTTAAACTCAACTTCATTAATTCACCCAGAAATCGAAAAGGAGGCTTTAATTCGTATTTTGAACAAAGGGAGAAAACAAAAACAGCAACAGAAAAAAAGAAGGATAAAAAGTGGCGCGGGCGCGTGCCGGGGCGACATGTGCACGCGCCGAGGATCCGCGCTAACGGGCCGTGACGCGCGCCCCCCGCGCGCTGTGCCCCCGACACGCGCTCGCCGTTATGTTTACAGCCCCCATGGCTCCCTCCCTCTCGCCCCCCGCGCCCCGCGGGCTGCACTCGCTGAAGCACTTTCCCCACTGAAGCCCTACGCTCCCTGCGTAACAAAACACGCAGCAACCAAAGCAGATTATCCACCTAATTGAATTTCCCGAGATTGCTATTACAATCGCTTGATCAGGTGAAAATGTGATTAATGAAAGACAATATTCTTGTAAACCAATCAGAATTGTTAATTATGTCGCTGGAAAAACTGAAATATCTGTTACTTGTAGACTTATAGTTGCAGTTTACAATTTAGCCTCTGTTTTGTGGCGGTTGTTTTAAAGAGCCCAAAAAATAATTACACCACTAAAATTAACCTAAAACTGTCAATGAACACAAATCATTAGCTCCACATCCCTATGTAACTGCCCAAATACAGCATAAAAATAATTTATGTACTACCAACCTATAGCAAGTTGTAGCTATTTTTAGTCACATAAATAGTTATTATGGAATATTTTAATTGAGACTGTAATACGGCATTTAAAATGTCACGTAAAGTATTGATCGCCAATTTCTCATGCTAGTTCGTCGTCGAGCACCTTTCATCTGTCAAGCCATGGGCAATGCATAAGAAGTATTAGCTATTTATGCAAAGTTAATCAGTTTTTACATCGGGCTTAAAGCGTTTAATCAGCAAAAATATTTTTTTACAAGTAAATGGTAATTCCCGTAAGCGATGAACTTTAAAGACAAAGACTTTTGTCGTGCTATCACAAACTAGTCGAAAAAAGGACCTGACCCTTTACTTAGCTATATGAAAGTCATCAAATTTCGCAAACCGAAAAATTAAAAAAATAAAATTAATTAAGCTCACGACGCGACGGAATTTCTAAGTCACAGGTATTCCGAACGATATTCCGACTTACGAAAAATTATTATTATGGACGTAACATAATTATAATGTATCAACGTAACATAGAGCCCTTAAATTCAGTGTCCTGACCTAATTTTTATGACTGACATGACATTAAATTCACACCCTAGTCTTTACTGTAAATTAATTTGTCACAAGACAAATTAATTTACAGTAAAGCTCTAAAATAATTGAACGAATCGTTTTGTAAATAAATAATATTAGATTGTTACGTTAAAAACGCTTCTAAGTTAGTATCTAAGCAACGCTCCGCCCAGCTCTAGATAGCGACCAATAGCGCGCGGTGGGCGGGGCGCGACGCTACGAGAATCTAAGCCTCGTGCATTTAGTTAATCTCAGTTTTGGGCACAAATCAAATAAACTAGTATTTACCAGTACATAGTTAATCCAGGAACATGACATGTTACTGATGTAACCAACCTGAGGCTTCGGCACAAAGATAGGACCGGTCTATGCTCAACTAACTTTTGCAATTCTTAATGCAAGGGTTTTAATGTCACATAGGGAGCAACCGCTTATTTGTGAGCATTAATACTTAAAAGCCATTTTTCAGTGCATCCTCCGCGCCGTCAACGTAAGCGCAACCAACAATTAAGTGCTGCATGCGAGGATGCGACGCGAGCCACCTGTCAAGTGCCTGTTTCATCAAATCATTTCTTTATTGCTCAGCCTCCGTCCGACCTCTTTTTTATTAGCAGAGTTTTGAAAAAATAACGTTATTGTGGAAGAGCAGTCGGGTAGGTCGGGGCGCGCGAGCCTTATTTCAGTCAGGTGCCAGGCGCCAAACGCGACGCACCGTAGCAGTCAGTGACGTTTTCCGATCCTACGCAGCCTTACGATTTTCGCGACGTCATATCGTTCGCTGCATTTATTATTCATTTTATTTTATTATTCTACCTAAAATAAAATGACATTCGATTTATGGTGTATGTTGGACTGATTTAAAAAATCTGTTTTCCGTAGAATCTAGTGTTTCGTAGCAGTGAGTGAAATAGAATTTCGTAGCTTCGTAGAAATTCCGATAGAGGTAAGTTCTTTGTGGACATTATTATTTAACATAATATTATACATTTATACCCATACTACTGTAGCGTAATGCAAAAATCCCTATAGAGCTTTCTTCACAACATTTTTTTCCTGATGAAGGATTTCTTCTTGACAATTTGTTATGAACCGATGATGTCATCGTAGAAAACAACTAAACAACGTTAAATTAATTGGATCGCTTTATTCTAAGGATAACACATTTATTTATTATAATAATTGCGGAAAATCCTACTAATTATGAAAACAAAATTGAGTTGCTTATTTAAATATAAATTTTCTATTACCTATCTACGAAATTGTTTAAACATTTACATTTAACTAAAAAGTTTATACTAACCTGTAATAATATATTATACTTTGACTAAAGTTTATATTACCATAGACAGGTGTAACATGCTTTTGATTTATTATTCTTAAAACTTAAATCTTTTTTTATTTTAAGTGAACCTAAGTACACATATGCAATAAGTTTGTTTAATGAAAATTGACCTCAATATCGTGTTTCTAAAGTAACATACTTGAGAGCTCTAAAAGCAATCTAAGGTTCTATAAAAGCCCCTCTATCTTAAAAGAACGCGCCGTAGAGCCTGTACAGCATTTTGCAACTGCAACTCAAAAATCAATCAGCTTATCAGAAAATTCATGCTCACTGTACGGACTCGAAAACTGCACATTGAGAGTTCTACTTTTCACATATTTGCTCATGTCTATGTTTATACAATCAACAATATACTGTAATTTAATACCTACCACTAAGGCATAAGTCTGGAGATGCAGTGCCGAGCAAATAATCTTCAAGTCTGCAGTCTGGTAGCATTAAATAAATATAGCGAAACCAAATTTGTACATGTGTTCCGACTTGCTTAATACCTAGAAGTATTGAATACAAGAGCAACCCGCCGTAGATAAAACCACGGGTGGTGGAATGTATTTTGTCTGCGAATGAATCGTTTTTTAATTGGGTTATTAGGCGTTTATATTGTACCAAATTACAATTTTCTATTGGTTCGCTATGAGATTTTTAGAGAAGTTTAGAGAGAGGATGATAGATGTTTAGAGATTTTGAGGTTTTAGAAAATAGTATAATAATGTTTAGCAATAGGTAGACTGACGAAGTAAAGTTTACAAACTATGTATTATATGGTGTTCTAAAAGCTGTGGAACAATATTGGTATTCTGTCTCTATTAATTCTGAAAAAAAAAACTAAAAACGATTGCGACGTAAAGTAGCTACACCAAATCTCAGCAGTTATACCAAATCTCCGTTAAAGCTCGTAATAATTTCAACATTATGAACGCTCGTTTTAATTCCGCAGAAACAGCGCAATTTACTTTGCAACCTGCGCCTTGAAACCATGGGATCTCGAATCGATGAAATAATTAATTTTCAGTTCGTATCGACAGGCTTCGACTCTTTATATTATGCTTGTAATGTGCAACACTCTCCGACACAGGTTTAAAACGTAATTAGTTTGTATATTACCTTAATTTAATTGTTATAAATCCAAGTCTTACAATAGGGTATATGCATGATTTTTTTTATCATTCTAAACAAAGCGTATTAACATCAGAAATAGCAAAGTGTATTTTTTTTTAATATCTATAAAAAATACTAAGTTATAAGCATTTGAAACTGCTGATTAGACAGAGAGATCCGATACAGCCAATGACGTCATTCGCTGCATCGACGTACAAAATCCATACTAAATTCCGTTTATCTAGAAAGAGATAGAAACAAAAGTTTAAATGGTTATAACTTTTGTGTTGTTTGGCCGATTTATGTCTTGGTTTCGCTTTTTGTCATTATTTTTATAGTACTTTAACATTTCGTATCGAAATAAAAAAAAGAATATTTATGCATATTCCCTATTGTTTTGGTACTAATTACATTGATTGACAATGACAAGATTTGTTAAGAAATCTGTTCAAATATTCTGAACGTCGTCGGGTTTTCATTTAACTAAATTAAATCAAATCGAATTCTATCGTCTAAAACACCTGTTCGTTACAAAGGCGATAATAAGAAGGTGAATAGCATCTTTATAAAGCACACACAGATGTCTGTAAAGATTTAATTTAAAAGAAATAATAGATATTTACAAATAAGGTAAACATCAATATCGATTTATTCATGTCAATTGTTGCGCTGATTGATTTTCTCAACATTTGCTCGAGTTCCCACTGCACCGTAAAAAAAACTAAGGTGGCCGTCGTCGCGCGGTAGGTAATTGCTACTCGCGATCTAATAAATAAAGCCTTGCTTTATTGAAACAAGAAATTGCGACACACAACCCTCGCGTTAGCCAGCTTGTTAGCCAATTACTAGGACCTAATAGCACGAATCAATTGGTTTGCATTTGTAAGACAAGAAAATTGAACTGCCCCTTCGTGGATATCATGAATGTGATCGATATCTTCACGTAAACTATTGCCTAATGAGTCTGTTCGGGCATTATTGTAATTAGGATATTTTGCAAATCATTGTCCGACATCATTATTTATAATTTACGACGACAAATGTAATGTCTCCGCCTATACTGGCGCTGGTGAGCTCCTCGAGTTTAATTCCTAATGGAAGCGCGGTGAAATGGTATGGGAACACGCGGACATCCATTCTGTAAATATGTAATGTGTGTTAGACTAATGAAGATTGTTTTACTCGACACGTGCATTATTAATGCGCGTACGCAGCGGGCGCCGGCCGCGCTCCGCCGACCACTTCCATTATTCTGATTCTTCATTTGCTTGATTGAGCTTTTAATACGATTCGCTGTCAACAAACAAGCGGTCGGATTAATCAGCAAGGGCTGTCAACAAATACGTACGTAGCTAGTCGGATGGACACTAATGACGTCGGTCACGTAAAACAAAGATGATATCGCAACTTTTGAATTGATCCGCGCTGACCGTAAAATCTTGATAAACGCGGTACCTACTTACCATCATATTGAGTTGTCTTCGTGAACAAGGTGACTGACAACACTGCCGTGCCGTTATCATTTGGAAAATGTTATGAAGCTATGGATATTATAAGTAGTGTTTTATTGTGAAGTAAGACAATAAATAATAATAGGGCTGTAAGTAATGCCAACTAAGTTATGTTGTTTTTAATAGAAAAACTTATTGAGAAGGCTAAGTGTATGTCCTTGGAAAAAATCTAGATGCCAATGACTTTAAAATACAGCAACAGGCAGAAACGAGAAATTCTTGTGAAATCCAGTTTTTCCTTGGCGGGTTTGAAACCTTTTTATGAATGAATAATTGTGTCACTTAAAAACAAAATATACATCTTTAATGTAAATATGAAGCTTACTACAAAAGCTGTGGATACCTAAAGCTCTTCAGAACTGAAGATTCCCACGGGAAAGCAGAATGGTTGCAATACGATCGATCGATAAGGCTCTACAGTCAATGACAATTCAAAAGCTTAGGTGGTTTGTTCTAATTGGACTCATAATGGAGCTTAACATTGTGAAGCAGGCGTTAATTGTTAAAGAATCGTTATTACCTGTAATTTATTCACGTTGTGTTATTTTAGCTGCGTGGAAACAAATGAAATTGCCAGTTGAAGTATTTAAAATTTTGTTGGGTTTATCACGGTATTCTCTCGAAGAAACCTTCAGGATATTCTTGTTTTTTAATAGACATGGCGACAGTATCAAAAAATTGCAAATCTATTTAGTCCGTCAGTTAGAGTATTGGAAATTAATGAACACGTATTTTTTGTTTTTGTAAATCAATGAATTTTGACAAAGATAAAACGCATCAAAACTCGGGAGTGGGGGCTCGTGACGTCGGAACTAGCTAAAAATTTTACCTAGGCGTGACGTATTGAGAATTATAAAAGCGTCATATCTTCGTCAATTTTGATATACGTAACAAAAAAAAACACGAGTCAAACATTTTCTGATAATCTAACTGACGGACTAATTAGTTTTTTTTTGTCGTCTCGCCTATTAGCGTTCTTGAGATAGCCTTTAGAATCTGTTTCAACTTGCCAGAATGTTTGTGATCTAAACATTTTTTGTTCTTTTGCTTAGGATGTCTCGGCACGTGCTTCTGTCGAGGCTGGCGGAGCAGTTCCAGCCATCCTCTCCACCGCCACCAGCTCACCGCTTCCCGTCACCAGAAGGCAGCGTGTCCCCCCGCACCCCGCCTTCACCACGCTCACCCCCGCGCTCGCCCGATTCGCTCTCACATCCCAGACTGGATCTACTCCAGTTGGGCGACATCGAAATTGCAGGAAGAGCGCTCAAGCAATACGCGCGAGCTACTGGTATATATGTGTTCACTGCATGTCAAGCCCCGTTTAGTTTGTCCCACTAAATGTTTTAACGGTTTTTGACCTGTCTAGTCAAAGAAAAAATGTCGAACTTGTCTTACCGGACTGCAGTTCCATCTTTTGTCTTCCAGTTTTGTAGAGAAATTGTGTCATCAGCGAGTCTTTTGTGTACAGAATTGGGAGCACTGATGTATTGCAGTGGCCTGGGAGCCCTGTATAGCGGCGCAGGAGTCTGGCCGCTGTTGATGCCGCGCGCCTCCCCGCAGTTCGTGCGACCACCCCTCGACCACGCCAGGCATACCCCGCCCAGAGATGGTAACTACCTTGCGTTATTTGCTTTGCAACCAGATCAAATTTAAGCTTTAGTCGACTGTAATATAACTGGGAATAATTTTGTTTGGAAAGGCCGGTGAAAAATTCATGGAATCTATAAAAAAATATATATATCCATTTAAGGTTTAAGTGAATTTAGTTGCAACAAATGATAGCGGGAAAACTTCAAGTTTAATTTTTTATTTTTTGTCAAGCCTCCGTAAAACGAGCTACTGAAATAAATATATCTAAATATTTACCTATTCGTACATGAATGCATGTCATGTTACCTACATAAAATTAAAAACGTCAGCAGGCTTCGAACAGCTTTATAAGTCGAGTATGACTCATGGTACCCCAGTTATATTCTAGAACACCGAGTAGTGTCTGGACAAGTTGCAGCTGACAATAGATAACATGTAGTTAGTTAGTAATATTTTATTTGTAATTCACTAGAATTACATTGTGTTGTATTGAAACTCATTTCCAGTCAATACTTGACCTACATATTTGCAATTACCATAAATCGATGGAGTGCTTAAATCAAAGTCTGAAGAATTAATGTTTGTGTTCGTACGTGTCTTCACATTGGGATTCATATAAACAGCTCGCTCTGAAAGTGATTACGTGTTTCAAGAATCCTAAAAATGGTAATTAGGTACGTTCGCGGCATTACAAAACATCGTTCGCCTCGGCCTCCTTACGCGGCTTCTCCTGAATAACACTCATTAGAATAGCTATCAGTGTAAGGCACCGATTAATAACTCGAGGCGCTGATATGTCGTCGTTTACATGTCGTTTACCTCCGCCAATGGAAGCAACGTGCTTGTTTCCTACGCTCCAAGGAAAAGCGACGAAGTACCACCGCTCATTGTCGCGAAACGAAATTGTATTCTAATTGTCTCTTATCCATATTGGTACCGGTTACGACTTAACCTCGTAGATAACAAACAAACCGGGCGTAAGAACCTCAAAGTACTTGATTTTATTTATTTATTTCAGACTAAAGTTTTAACGAACTGACGTTTATTGCCGTCCATAAGAAAATTTATTTTAAAGATTTCATTTGTAATTAGATGGTTCGCAGGTATCCATGTTATTAGTTTGAAGTAATTGAAAGCGTACGTATTGCGTTTTCATAAACCTCGAACTTAGTAGATAATAAATTCTAAAGTAGAAAGTGAAACGGTAAGCGTTAGTAGCTGTAACTGAAAACATTAATACGTTTAAGTCCGTATTATGTTAACTCGGCATAAATATTTCTCAATGGACTGATAATGTCTAGGTGTGATGATAGAATAAATATTCAATCGCTGATTATACCCACTAACAGTATGAAGCTATTCTAAAATTACAAAATTCAATAATTTACTTGCTTGGGAAGGTGGTTTATCACCAAAACAATACAACTCCTTAAACTATTATCATCTTCCGTAAATGTAGACAAAAGTGTATGCAAGTTTTTTATGTATTATTGAGCAAACAATGACGTTACCGTCGGCGTCGGCAAACAGCGGCGCACCTGTACAGATTTCATAAGTCGCTCCACAGACGCCCGATTTGACTCGTCCGACTTTAAATTTACTTATAGAAGCGTGAAGAACAGTCGAAGAGAAACTGTCGGCACTCACAGACTGTTGACACATTATCGCATATTGGTATCTCTACCTACTATAACGATGTATTTCCTACCTCAGCCGTTAGTACAATGATGTTCTCTTGTTTGCAGAAGACGAGGAAGAGCTTCCTCTTAACTTATCAACAAAAAATCGTCAAATTTGGTCTCCGGGAAGCGCATGTGAGCGTGAAAAAGTGGAAATAGGAGATGAATCACCGATCTCTCGATGGGACACTCACGAGGACACGGATACACCTCTGGAACTAGTCAAGAGATGCCGCAGCAACCCGGATGAGGCCGAGCGTCCGCCGAGCGCCGAGCCCCGCCGCTGCCCCTCCGCCCCCGCGCACCAGACCTATCCCATCAAACCCTCGCCTGCCGGAAACCTCAACTTCTCACTTCTCCTTAAAAACGAAAACCGAAATGAAAAATCATTCCAAGTAAGTACCTACCCAACCACCCACCAATACCATACCATACCATTACCATACCATTTACCCAATCAATAGCATTAATTCTCAATGCACAGCTCCAAGTTCGAGATAGCTATATCCTTTAACAAGTTCAGAATAACTGTACAGTTTCCGTTCAAAATGCTTTAAAATAGCAAACCAGTATCCGTTTTAGTCTCTTTAACAAATCAAATAGCAAAAACTGCCCCTGTCTTAATAAGTAAGCCGCATATCGGACCGGGTCGCGAGGCGCGTCGTCCGGCGACTCACATGGAGCATGCTGGCTCGTCTTCTCGCCAGTTTTGTGCCTTTCGTTTTTTCTACTTGCGGCCGTTATAAAAATCCGCATCGGTTTTAATCAAAATTCCAACTTTTAATATCACGGCGCGGCAGATTATAATTGGACGAATAATTACCTTGTGTCATACGACGATAAATATGTTGCGGAGCCTCTCCGATACCACACTTTATCATTTAAATAGAGTGTTGATCGTTTGCTAGGTAGGTATCATCGATACGAAACCGTGCATAATTAAAAGTGACACGACTACTACCTGAGTTGAACAACAGAGAAAATAAAAGTCTCTCAGTTAATTTAATTATAAAGATGGTATTAAATAATCATTCGAAAACAATCATCGTCATTTCATAAATAAATATTAATATTTTCCTATAACGAAAAAAGGCGGTAATTCCTTGTAAGCATTTATATTGACTAATTAGTAATTTATGAGGGAACAATAAATTGTAATTATGATCGCATTAATAAGTGCACGTAGTAAAACAATGGCGGGTGGCGAGAGAGGCGGCGCGTGCGCGCCACGCGCCTCTTACGCGTCGTTCGCCTCGTCGCGCGTCGCGTCGGGCGTCGTCGTCGCCTCGCTCTCTGCTTCAAACATTACTGCTTACGACTAAATATAACTACTTAGACCCATTAGAAATCATATAAAATCAGGTGAACATCTTCTAATTTCTGAAAACAAGATTGTTTAGTTTCATTCATGTTTTTTTTTGCCATAGATACACCTACGAGTACTTAAACGAGGAAAAGGCAATATTACTACTCCTTAGATTTTACTAAGTATAAGTATATTTTCACTAGTGTCGAAGAAACCAAATACGATTTCCTCTGATTTACCTACTTCCGGCATTAGGGACACATAAATTTAAAATGCTAGTTTTGAAAGTTGTAGAAGAAAATACGCAGTAAATAGATAAATAAGTAAACGATGGAAATTGTAGTGGTAGGTACCACAAAACTTAATTCCGTCAATAATTTCGATTTGGAATTTTGGAATTAAATGGAGTACTTGTTAAAAAACAACGGTTCAGTGTAGTAGGTATATGTTTCAGGAATTTTTGGTAAAAATAATAAGTTTCAAAAATTTACAAAATACCTATCTGTAAGCTTCGAATGTATTTTTTGGATAAATAAATCACGAGATTAATTACTTAAGTAATTTCAAAGATCAAAGCTTTTTGTCCAAAAGTTAACACGTAGCATCAAATTATAAATTGCGATGAAACTAAAGTAGGTACGATAAATCGGCAATTAAAGTTTTCTTGTAATCATTGTAAATTCCCATTGACATATAACAGTCGTTTGTACCCCTCGCGAAGGACCGTAGCAGTTTCACAAAGCCGTTAATAAAAAGCCAGTTTCGTAAAAAACGACACTAGATTTTTTAAATTCAAACGGCTATCATAAAAAATCACCTCTCTACGTGGTGCAAGCCGATAACCATATGTGGACGGTCATACCCTAGCACCTGTGTTGTTTATAAGAGAGTGCATCGATTGTATAAAAAGGCGACCAAAAAAGTAGTGGTTTTTGTGAGGCGCGAGGCGCTGCAGCTGCCCCGGCAACTGTCACAGGGCCCGCTACGCGGATTTGTGCCATGGATTATCATGCGCCGCATACTTAACGACTAACCACCCGACTAATAGCCGTACATCATATTTTCCCGTTCTTATGTTTTATGCCAGCCTGCGAATAATTACCTACTTCTATAACCGGTTTTCGGATGAAAAGTGAAAATACCTTCATTTAAGTGGTAGTATTGAAGCGGGCATTACGTTGCTAAACTTAATAATAAAAGTAGTTTATTAATTTATGAATTTTAAAATGAACATTCTTAAAATTTTTCACGAATCCGCAAGAAGTTAGCCGTCGGCGGTCCAATTTTTGGATACCTTTTAGATAAAGCATTTATCCAACTCATTCATAACTAATACAAATAAGTACTTGCTATAATTAAAATAATGAGGTTCGAGCGAACATGACATCAAATGAGTGATTGTGAAATCCTCCTTCAAAACAATGCATATCTAACGTCCTTAATCTTTGTGTCGAGTAGTTAAATAAACTAAGTTGGAAACGGAATTATTCCATTGCATACCAAAAACATCTGATTCAATAAATCTAGAGCAAAGTCACTGCAAGTACTTGCTTGTTTAAAAATCTTTTGTCTCACAAACAAAGGTGAATAGAAGACATTCTGTTTGCTTTTCAAGCTTTGTGTGGAATTCAGAAACCAATTAATAATACCACGTTACTGGTAACATTTTATATCAAGAAAGTTTGTACCGCTCGTGTAGCACACCCACTTTCGAATTCGTTCGTGGAAACATTCGGTAATTTTTCTAATGCTTTTCACATCTGTTAATGAATCAATATAAAACTACGCTACAATAATTTTACCATATAGACTACGGAGTCTACTCTGTACAGTCAGTCACACAAATCAATAAAATGTACCCATCACATAAATAACGTTCCTACATTTGATTTCTTTTTCATTTATCTTTTTATTAGTCATTCTCATGAAAAAGTACCTACAAATAATAACCGGTTAATAGACGCTAATTACTAGGCAATGAAAAAAAGCCGAAGGTGGTTGGGAAATCAAAGAAAAGTGTAGAAAGGGGTAGAGCCCTGTCATTAGTTTATTGCTGGCTGTCACCGTCTAACTGAAGGTGATGGACGCTGTCCGCGCCACGTTTATAATTATATCTAGTGTCGCACGATGGCTGTATTTCACCCGATTTCTTAGCAATTGTCGTGGAGTCAAATGACGGAATTGCAATATTCCTTTACACGTCAGTCAAAGGGACTTATTATGGGTTATTAGCATCGGCGACTTGCAGACGGCAGGCATCTAATAAATATAAATAATTGACTATTAGAAGTATGTGTTGTACAAAGCGGTATAATAAGTGTAAGTATGTTTGTCCATGCAGTGCAAGCAGTGTGGCAAGTGCTTCAAGCGCTCGAGCACGCTGTCCACGCACCTGCTGATCCACTCGGACACGCGGCCGTACCCCTGCCAGTACTGCGGCAAACGGTTCCACCAGAAGTCCGACATGAAGAAGCACACCTACATACACACAGGTTTGTGTTCACTTTTGATGTAGTCCACATTAATGATTAACTCAATTTTACAGTATTTATTTGTAAAGCACTTTTGCCATCAATTTTTCCAATCCAAAAACCTACCGTGAAAACCTTGATCGTTTGTTACTGCTGAAAATCTATTGACAGCTGGTGGACTTCGAAAAGAAATCTTTTTCTTATAGATTTTCGTAGCGCACACACTCAATATTTATCGTAAATAAGACCCATGGCTCTTAAGATTACAACAAGATTTTATAAATATAATTTTACGTACTAAACAAATGATATTCGTAAAATTAAATTATTTTATGAAAATCATTGAGCTCAAAGCAAATTGAAACTGATAAATGTGTTAATTTATTTGCACAAGTACGAATGTGGTGCATTTTCCAACTGTGCAAAAACATTTTCGTTTAAAATGATTGTATTCAAGGACTTATTGAATAAGTATTGACAAAACAGAGTTTCGGTTGCTGTTGTTACAATTTTGATCCTGCTGTACTACTTACCTTAGTGAAGAAATAGAATAACCGCCTGTAGAGATAAGTACTAACTTAGTGACTTTGTTGGCCTTTATCTAGTAAATAATATGACCTCAATAGCACACTTTAGTAAACAAAACCTTTTTAGTTCAACGTCATCATCAACTGCCTAGGCTTTTCCCAATTATGTTGGGGTCGGCTTCCAGTCTAACTGGATGCAGCTGAATACCAGTATTTTACATGGAGCGACTGCCTATCTGACTTCCACAACCCAGTTAGTACAGGGTAATACGATACCCCAGTACGTTTCAGTTCAACGTATTTAACAAATTTAACATTATAATAAATAATTAATATTACTTATGATAAAATCCTCCGATTTAAAGTCAAGTAATAGTATTTTTTATGCTGAAAAAAAAACTTAAGATTAGCTACGTAAGTAGATACGTATATAACATAAACCTAAAGCACGTAGTTTCTAAAATCTTCCTTACAAATAATAAAACAATAACACTTTCTTGTCAAAGATATGGAACAGGAACTAAATTATACGTTGTGTTTCCTTCCAAGTAGTGTGAAACTCAAATTATTATGACAACTGTTTCACGTTTCACGTAACGAAGTGTCAGCGCGTCCCCTCGTTACACAACTTTACGAAGACCTATCATTTCATTTGAAAGTTTTATTGCTACTTAACATTGATGTCGTCTATCAATAAAGAGTTACAAATGTGTTTGTTTTAGTGAGGATTTTCACTGTTTTTGCTTTTGTTAACTTTGTGGATTATGTAGGTAAGTGTACAGGAGGAGACAACCCCAATTTTCACTGTTTTTGCTTTTGTTAACTTTGTGGATTATGTAGGTAAGTGTACAGGAGGAGACAACCCCAATTTTCACTGTTTTTGCTTTTGTTAACTTTGTGGATTATGTAGGTAAGTGTACAGGAGGAGACAACCCCAATTTTTAACCCCAACTTTCTAACTATCAGCGTACCAGCAGTGCAAGTACGTAGGAATCGATTCGATAAATCTGACAGTTATTCTCGACAAAATGACTTTTTATCTTTGTTATAAACTCATTTTGTCGAGAATGACTGTCAGATTTATCGAATCGATTCCTACGTACTTGGACGGCTGACCTGGTAGTTTAATCTCCAACAAAGGTAGACCCGGAGCAATCAAATAAGGCTTCATGAAAAGGTGTTCATGGCATCTAAATAAGTCAGTTACGCGGCAAAAAACGTTATAGCACGTTTTATTGCGATAAAGAAATCCGATATCATTATTTTTGTCTTCCCCGCCATAATTTCAATCGCGTCGTCCTTTATAAGAATTTGTACAATTACCAAGTACTTAGCTGTTAATTTATTTATTCACATAAAATTTTACTTTCTCAATTAGTCGCATGCGATACCCGCGTACGTTCGTGTCCAGGGTGTAATGATAGGTAATCTCCGACGATTGCCCTTTTAATCGGAATGACAGTAAACAGCTGCTGAAGACGTTATCCGACTTTATCCTCGTCGATTTATTAAGCTGTATAAGTACATGATATAGTGTTATACTTATAACCGAGGCATAGCCTAGACTTCTCTACGGTAAAACAAGTTCATTAAATGGAAAACATAGGCAGTCGCCCAATAAAAGCAATCACGCGACACATCGCAGACGATGCCTTGGGAATTAAATATTTAAATGCTGTGCAATTACGTTTTCGACGGCAAATCGCAGCCCGTCCACTGCAATTAATGAATTTCCAATAAGCAAAAAATATACTATGTGATGCTCGACGGTTTATCCAGAGCTTTCGTCGCTTCGTAAAGCTTTACGCCCATTGGTAACAACTTGTTCACATGATACTTACATTCCTTCTAATCTCAAAAAAAATACTTACTAAGTTACTTTATTCACAAACTTTAAATGATAGTAAAAGAACGAGAACACTCCGTATGAGAGCAGCCTATAACCTATCACATAATGAAAGTTGCTAATAAAAAAACATCGAACTGTAACAAAAATAAATGTCTCTCATACTTTTTCAATGGCCCGACTACTTCCAGTAAGCTCAACGAGACGAATTATAGTAGCTAAAAAATGTGGCGGACATATTTGTCTTGGCCGGAGACATCTCGTCACGTCTCTGCCCTGTTCCGAATGATTTACAGCGGCCTTACATGGTGCTCGTCCTCCCGATAAATGCCTCATCATCAATATTCCAAAATGCGGCTCGGCCTGCAATTAGCCGCGCAGCCTTCACAGGCCTTCACGTGCACGCCGTCATCGGTACAAACAAAAAGTTAACTTAAATCCTGTTCTATCTATAAAATGACATTTGCATTTTTTGCTATAATTTTATTCGTAAACTATATTTGGAGATTTTAAGTAACTGGTCAGCTAAAATTACCAATGGCTTGTTTTGATGTTTCTTATTGGAACGTGATTCATTACTCGAAATACAAGAATGTCATGAAGATCCTTCTGCCCTTAACCCTCCGAATAATAAAGTTTTACGAAACTGGTTGGTGTTATATCGTTATATCGAGCTACAAACAATTACCGTTAAAGTTAATAAATACCGGTGGACAAGGCGACGTTGCATATTAAATCAGTTCGGAAACCTCATCGTTAATAATAAATGGCCGATGATTATGACAAGTATTGCTCCACTTATACAAGCTTTAATTACTTGACGAAGTAATACGTAAAGTTTTAAGTCAGTCAGTAAGTGTTCCGCATTAGGAATTCGTAATTACCAAAAGCAGTGCTGCGTTGTGTTATTTGACATGTTATTTTATTCCGTCCTCGTATGTGGTGTGCGTAATAGTACATTGTTACCCTAGGGGTGAAAGTAACTTATTTAGTCCCGAGACGGGGTTTGGTGCCCGAGCGAAGCGGGGGCGCTAATAGTTCGAGGGACTAAATAAGTCTTTAACCCGAGGTAAACACTGTGTTTTTCATTACGAATACAAGGAAGCCGACCCCAACATAGTTGGGAAAAGGCTAGGCAGATGATGATGATGACAAGGAAAATAAAAATAAAAACATTCAATCAACAAATGAAGATCGGACCACAGAAGACCACTTCCCCGCCTATTTTGCTTTTTTTTCTGTGACCGGCCAGCTATTCAGCCATTACCTATTTTTCATCATCTAAAAAATGGTAAATATTTTTCCCAAATCTATGTTATTTTAAAGAAATAGTTGAAACTTAATTATAATAAAGTTAAATAACTTTATTATAATAAAGTTTCAACTATTTCTTTAAAATAACATAGATTTAAAAAAAAAAAAAATCTCTAATTAATACTTCATTGTATGTTATTTGAATTTTACATCGTGGCTGTATAGAAAGTTGGAACATGGTTCAATAGAAAAATGGACTATTTTTTTTTTATAATTTGACAGTTGTCAGTTGAAAACGATTCTCCCTAGGGCTGAAAAGTATTACTTTCAACCCGCTCCTCAGGCAACTTTAGACCTACTTTCCGAGTATGAGTAATGAAAAGTTGTTTTCATTTTCAGTAATACTCATACTCTATAAGTATAGGTCTGAAGTTGCCTGAGGAGCGGGTTGAAAGTAATACTTTTCAGCCATAGGGAGAATCGTTTAAAAAAAAAAACTAGTTCTATTTTCACATTTCTATTGAACCATGTTCCAACTTTCTATACTTACAGCCACTCAATGACAGCGCGATGTAAAATTGAAATAACATATTACCATTTTTTCAGTGATTAAAATGAAAAATAATTGCTGGCCTGCCACAGAAAATAGTGGATTTTACAACAAGTGCACAAAACGAACCATTTTTAGCAGCCCGAGCCGAAGGCGAGGGCTTATAGTGTCGAGGATAAAATGGTTTTGTTAATTATCGGCCTGGGCTGCAGATCTATACAGCCTACTATTAAATTAATTTTGTAATAATAATTTTCTTAAATTAATTAAATAACCTACCGTACTTGAATTTAAATTTTAATATCTTTTATGTGTTAAAAAAAACATAATTAAGGCAAATAAATTAAAGTAAATATTATAAAATAACAAATTCTATCTATGAACTTCTTATTGTGTTTGGCTGTATTGCTCATTTTCTTTGCCTTACTAATATAGATACATTTATGAGTAGATACGTTAATGCACTTGTGCAACAAAATTCGATTTTGTGCAGCCTATATCCTGCACAAATAGCACTTTCAGAGCATGAGAAGTGAAAATAAAACAAAATAGGTGGGAAAGCGGCAATCCGATCTTCATTTGTTTTTTCGAGTTTTATACTTCCATAAAGCAGAGATTTGTATTAACGCAATGAGTTCATCTGATTTAGATAACGCAGATGGATTTAACGCCTGATTTCATATGAGAAGAAGCTAAAGCAGTAGTGGAAAATAAAATTTACTCATTTTTTCTTTAGCTAATTCATGTTTTTTTTACTTTCCTTGTATTCGTAATGAAAAGCACAGTGTTTACCTCTTTGATTGTACTACCGGGATAAACAGTACCTATATATATTATTTCCGGTTATAAATCGTCTGTGTGCCAAATTGCATCAAATCCATTCAGTATTTTGCGTAAAAGAGTAACAAAGATCCTCACAAACTTTCGCGTTTATAATACATAGTAAGTACAGTAGTAAGATTTTACATTATTAAAATGGTAATTTAAAGAATGCTCATTTGTTTTAGGTGAGAAGCCGCACAAGTGCGTTGTGTGCTCTAAGGCGTTCAGCCAGAGCTCCAACCTGATCACGCACATGCGCAAGCACACCGGGTACAAGCCCTTCTCGTGCGGGCTGTGCGACAAGGCGTTCCAGCGCAAGGTAGACCTGCGCCGCCACCGCGACTCGCAGCACTCGGACGCAGCGGAGCCTGCCACCCTGCAGGTCCCGCAGCGCTACAGGTACTACGGCGACGAACAGTCGGCACCACTCACCCCACTTATCACCAATTAAAATTGACCTGGAACCACAGCTGCAGAAGTACATGCTGATAGTTCCACTGTTTGTATAAATACCTGTAAGTGACCTATTGTCTTTTTCCTAACCTGAATAGGCCAGCCTGAATTTTTTTCAGTGCATGTTATCATGTTGTTTTAGATTCCGGCGATGAAATCTATTGACAGGAAACTCTTAAAAGATCATATAACTATGAAGAGTAATATGTAAGACGTATAGTGTTGCATAATGGGAACGGGAAGGTTGTATCTATGAGGAGAATTGTCTATGTGTAAATTAAAATAATTGTTACCTTTTAGTGCCTTAGGAACTGTGAAATGTGTTGTTACTAATTAATTACCCATGTTCTAAAACGAACTACTAGTAGTTCGATTAATATGTACCTATTATAATAATAATTATAACATTATGTCCGTCCCTTGATACAGTGATATAATATATAGATAATGGTACAGTTTGTTCATCAACTGTTTGACAGCCACCAGGTAAACAGTAAGTAATATGTAGTCTATTAATACCAAAGTAAAGTGTCTTATTTAGTCGAGTGTGAAACGCTTTATTTATTTAGACTAGAACTAAATAGCTGTCATATATTTTAGTTTATTTATTCCGTGTAGTTGAGCTACGATGTGTGTATCGCAACGCCACGTGGGCCTTGAATTATTAACTTGTGAAGTTTTATTGATTGCGTATGCCTATAGTGATTAAACACTTTGTTGGTGTACCAATATTAAAGCTTACATCACTATTTTATCAATTTAAAGCATTTTTTAAATTATTCTGTTTATTTCATTCATAATAAATATTCAAATGACCACACATCACTCAACCTCTCTAATGAGAAATTTACGTGTTACCACTTACTGGTCTGTTACCAAACACTTTTGCGTAGAGGAAAGTCCTCCCTAAACATAAGCAGACGTCTTATCGATTTATTTACGTTGCTGATATTTACCTGCCATTCGCCGATATTGTAATATATATACTTAGTTATTCACATAAACTTAGAAGCAACGTAGGAACCATTTACCTACTTATATGGCGGCTATGTGGTACCACCTACCAATAATATGTCACTATTTAAAAAAATGCAATTATTAATGTATATTTTGTCATAATTTTAATGCATTTACTTTAGTAATAAGTCGTGTTTTATAGATATGGAGAAATATAGACCTTAGTTCATTAGAGGCTATACCTAATTTCATTTATGAGACTGCACTAAAAATTAAACTGAAACACTATTTTTTGAACGTGTATTATGATGCGGTTTATAGGTGTTTTATATCAATGTAATTGAAGTGTGAAATTTTATGTTATTGTAAAAATCAGATGTACCTTATTATGTTTAGATAGGTAGGTTTCATACAGTCGCGTGTTTTCATTTGTAAAAGTTACGTTATTACGTGAAGACTTAACGGCTAGAACACCAAAGAGAGTACAGCAGCGGTCAGCTATGATTGCTTCGTCCATACCTTACGACTTGACTTGTGACTGAATAATGTGAGCAGCATTATCGAGGCGAATAGAATAAGTATTTACCTTTGTATATTATTAAAAATACCAAATTTTCATGGTAAAGAAGGTACTGCGGTTAAACCGTTTTACTATCAATGTTTTGGACACACATATTTTAATATTGTCATCACATAATTATATGCTTAAAAGTGGAATCGTCAGTCAGTTTTTATAAGTTTGGTTTTAAGTTGTAATTTATTAAGGCCAGTTCAATATAAATATTTATGAAATATCCTGATGTTTTATTTTTGTTGATGCCGAAGTTACACTGCGGAATTAAAATAACTTGCAGTCATTACTTATATGAGTAGGCGCTTCTCAAATTAAAGAACACGAACTTTTTTATTTGAATAGATAGAGGAGTTAAATAGCTCATGATTACTAAAAGGATTACCTAATTGCAATGATATTCTAATAATCAGATATGTTACGAGTATACACCTACAAAACCACCGAAAAAAGTGTTCCGCGGGGCAGAGCCAGCTCACATACACGCAGTGACGCAGAATAAAGGCAAAACGAGCCACTTGGCCCGTTTTCGAGTCTTCAAGATTGCGCGCTCACAACATATCAGGGCCTCAAGTCTGCTATTTTTTAAAATTCGTCATTCCAACACGATCCTATTGTCATTTTGGTAAAAGTTCGTAGTCTGGTAAATTCACAATGATCGATCACTGGTCGGTCAATGGTCTCGTAATAGAATTGTGTTGTAGTGACAGTATCGTATTGCCATTATTATAAAACTCGTTGGTAGAAATGATTTTCGAAAAACTACTATTAAATTTGAACATTTATTCATGCCAGATTTCATTTATATATATTTTTACATATTATTTATTAGTGTTTTAAGCCATCTGAATTAATAAGAAGTTCGTAAATAGGAAAACACATTAAAATGTTCAACGCGGATTAATGTAAAACTTAATATGTTTAGCTGTCAAAGTCAAATGTGACATTACTGTTTACTGACGTATATCTGTTTTTGTTTCTAGCTGCCGGTGTTTTTTTATTGTATTTATTTTCATTTGAGTGTTCTAGTTAGATTTTTGTAATTATATTTAAATTTTCTTTCCCCTAAGACGACCCACTAACCGAGAAGCCTATATTTATTGATTTTATACAAAATGGTGATAATTTAGCAAATTTCGGCTCTAGTTGATTAATTGGAAAACCACCAATGAAGGTCGAAGTTTATCGAAGGTAAAGATCTTACAATTATTTGTTTTGACCATTAACGCCCCACTCTAGTATGTCGCCTGATGTAACAAAAAAATTTTTTTTTATAGAAAAAGACCATGTAGCTCTCGAAGTTGCTCAATCAAGGCTGGGCGCTATTGAAGCCAGGAACGCCGAGGCACATTAAAACATGCTCAGGCAGGCCATCTACAACTCAGCTACTGCATTGATCGACTAAGCTCCACCACAGAAAAAATGGTGGATCATAGAGGCCACTGTGTGCCAAAAAAGGTAATTACTAAACTAAACAATACAATAAATTTATATAACCCCTCCATCTAAGCTTATAAGCTTGTGTTAGGTTTAGGCTCAAATCAGTAGTACATTGGCCAGAATCTGACATCACGATTGTAACTCTGATACTAAGCGCTAGGTTACACAACATGCTATAAAAGAAGTTGCAACTTTTAAACACAAACTCTGCAGAATTATAATGTCATGATAAATGATTAAATGAAACAGTGATAAAAAGTGTATTAATTTATTTTAAACTGTAGATACCCGTAATTACAGAAATAACAATGTTCTGTTCCCTTTGGGGGACGTCACGGGCTTGAAGCATTAAATCATATTTTGTCAATACTGTGGTCACTGTGTGTGGATCTGTAACAAAGAGTTAAATCATTTTATTAATACTTAGAGCATTTTCGTACTTCACTAGAATATCGAGGTGGGTAACATTACATACCTGCTAATTTAATTTATGCATTTCTCCACAGTCTGTCAACAAGAGCCTGCTCAGTGTGTGGCCCAGTTCAGTGCAGTGCTTCCCGTCCTTCAAGAAGATCCTGATTCACCCTTTGATGGTCTTGATAATTAGGTGCTGCATTATTATTTTCCTCCTAAATTAAAAGATAGATTAGTGATTAGTGACATGACTGTTATTATTTTTATTAAAAGGTAAAATTTGTGATTTGTTATTCAAATGATGATTAAAATATTGAAGATCTTTTTGATTTGTATGAACACTGATTTTGATTTGTTATTATTATTACATTAGATATTGTAACTTGTCTTTTGTTTTATGTAGTACATATATTTACATTTCAGGTTTTTCAATTGACTTGAAAGTCAAGTTTAATATTGTTAAATAAATAAGTATTTAGTTTATGAGAAATAAAGATTATTTGAAATGTTGATTTTTTATCATAGTATTATTTAATATTCCATCTTCAATAGAATTATTCTAAAATAGTGGAATGTAAATCACCTGTTGCAAGCCAAGTGCTTCTGTATAAACTTCATCAGGTGGCAACGGTGCTCTTGCCAAGTATGGAATATTGTGCAATATGTAACATGCATTCACAATCTTGCCTGCAGTTGTTGGACTATAATGTAAAGCATATGCTGCAAACTAACACCTGCAAAAAATCAATTTACTTTTCTAAGCATATAGGTAAACATAGATTAACTTTTATTTAATACTGTTCTTGACATAAACAAGAACTATTGCATCTAATCACTGTTATTGAGTGTCTAAAACAATTGCTTATAATAATGCGATGGTCTTTACCTGAAACATGCTTCTTATACGCTGATGCCATGGGGAATGAGTTCTTCAATTTATTAACCCCCAAGTCATTTCCAAGGCGAAACGTTTTTACAAATTCCGCCTGGGGAATATCAATAAAATGGTTCATGATCATTCTCGTCAAGCGACGGGCACGACGACGTCTTCTGCATTCTGCCCATCTTCTTTCTTTATTATCCACTGAGTTAAGTTTATTGTCCACTGCACTGAGTTAGCCAGCTCGAGAATATTTTGTTCGTAGTGAATTCACTGTCTCCATTCAATATTCCACAAACACGATCGAAATAAAAGCAATGATTGCACAATGACGTTCCAATGGTAGGTCAGTGATAAAAGGAACTGTCAAAATTTTAGCAGATTACCGCTTATGTCAGTCTTTCATTTGTCATTGTGTACGAGGTTACCATTCTATGCTATTTCGTTCAATGGAGTGTCAGTGATTGATCATTGGGCAGTCATAGTGACGCCATTATATTAGTAGACTACCAAACTTGTCAAAATCAATAATTATGAGATCAATGACAGATCATTCTGACACTATTGTAATAGCAGACTTGAGGCCCTGTTTATTAGCATATCATTGCCTAATTGTATCTCAAATAACCTAATTATCTCCGATGATGTGAGTTTGATGTTACAATCAGAGGTCATGATTAAAATAAACAGTTGACACCTATTGATAACTACGAGCAGAAAAGTGATTAGGTAGGTTTACAAAGAGTAGGTAGGTAGATTTCAGACCTAGATTATCATCACATAAAATTAAGATTAGGTACAGAGCATGAAGTAGAACCACCATCACGGCACCTTTCTAGTCAGTGAATGGTCATTGGCCATAGATGTCTGCTGAAAAAGAACTATCTATGCCCCTGACCAAACCACAGCCATGTGTCACAGTGTCAGACTTATAGACAAGGCGGCGTGGCACCTGGACCGTTGTCGGACCTTCGGTACAGAACCCTCAAGGGCCACCCTGCCTCAAACGACCTGCATACAGCATAACATAACAATACGCCTGTCTCTCCCCGAATGGTAAGGCAGTAGGTTTAGTGTGCTACCTCTTACCTATTGTAGCAGCCAACATTTGAGCAGATATGTTTGAGTACTACGTTAGTAATATGGGGCACTGTGCAAGCATGTGCAAAATGGACACACCAATCTGAGGGCTGCTACTGAGATAAATCCTGATGTGAAAACCCAATAATTTAACTCTTTACTAGGTAGGTTTCGGAATCGAACCCAAAACCAGACTCCGACTTCACAACTACTTGATCAATTGATTGATACTTATTTTTTTGTTTTTTTTTTTACCCGCGTACTTACATCTCAAGTTTTTGAATTATTGTAAGTAACTAAAATCGGGAAAAATCTTTCACGTAACACAACAAATTCAATCTCCAAGTTCATTCCAATGTTTGAAATCTAAATGTTACCTATACTTACCTTTAATATTGTACTTAATATTAAGTATTCAGAATCACCAAAAAAGTATAATACTTGGTGTACCCTAATACCTACCTATCTATTAAAGTACCAAAATTAAATTAACAATCAACTGAAAGATATCGACGCCGCCGGCACTAGACGCCTTCACGTAAACAAACAATTACTGGATATGAAATGCCCATTACGCAGTACATGAGAACTAACATAAGTCATTCGGAAATAATCGTGTTTATCAAAGCATTTTCATTTCGTTTCCAAGAGGTAATGTACTAAGGAAATCAAAATAACGAGTGTCGCGTGATAGTTATCAATTCAGTTGTAGATATTGTAGGTGGCACTAAAAGAATTTTGTAATTTGGACCGACACAATCATTTTAATAGCTTTATTAATCGAATGTTTCTGTCCAGACAAGATACTTGTTAACTTAGTCTTTATTTACCTTACCTACATCCAGGATTCAATTTGTGACTATAGGTAGGTACCTATAGTCACAAATTGAATCCTGGACACAATGGAACAATGGAAACAATGGAACAATTTGAAAATAGACACTCCAGATTGGAGTGTCTATTTTCAAATTGTTTTTTAGCAAGTTGGTTACATTTGCATTAAATTAGCTACCTACATTCATTTATTTGAAACTAACTCTTTCATGGGGTTTATTTTTTTACACAGAACAATAATCCTTTTTTTTATGTAGCATAAGTTATTTATGTATAACATAAGCTATCTGCAAGTAAAAATCAAGTCATGCAGAATTGGTCTAGCGCCTTTACCGGCTAATCTCTGAAATGTCTAGCCGTTTCAGAGACTCGCCAGAACAAACAAACAGACGACAAACAAAAATTAAAAAAATGTGCCTGCATTCACTTCTCGAATCGATGACTCAGTTTTTGTTAGCATTCTCTGTAGTTTGCCTCATTCAAGTTCTGGAGGGTGTAATGAGTTGTGCACGATGGGCAGGAGAGAAGATGGGGCATATCCTGTGTTGGGGCTCCACACTCGCGCATTGGGCCCGAGATGAGTCGATTTTAACCCATCTAGCTAAATTGGATGCATTCACTAAAAAACCGGTCATTTTGAAATGAGTAAAAGACACTTGAGTTTTATTTATTTGTATACATTATTTTATTACATAAATGTATAGAAAAATAGATACTGTATCTCAGGGAATGAAGAGACAGTTTGAAATTAGTAAAAGACACTTCAGTTTTATATATTTGTGTAAATTATTTTATTACTTAAATGTAATAAATATAGATACTGTATCTCAGGGAATGAAGAAACAGCAGAGAATAGCTTGATGCTCCATTACCTATTGCTTGAATGCAGTCGATTTATCTTGACTTCCTTAAACAAGACTTTTATTATTTTCTTTCTTACGGACTGTCGACATTACCTGAAAACTTTTTTCTGTCGTCATCATGACGCATGCATGCTATGTCAAACATTTCTCCATTTTTAGGGTTCCGTACCTCAAAGGTGAAAAAGGAACCCTTATAAGATGACTTTCTTGTCAGTCTGTCACCACCGATTTTCTCAGGAAAGGGTGGACCTAGCAAGTTGAAATTTATACCAGATACTGAGGTCTGTAGTCCCTATAGATAGGCGTATAAAAATCAAGGTCCTGAGTCAACACGATAAAAAGATATGGGCAAATTTAGATTTTCGTGAAAACTTGCAAGTAGCAAAATTTACCTTAATTTTCAACTATTTTATTTTTCGGAATTTTCCCTTTATTTGTGCTGTAACACCTTGATTTTAACCAAAATTGTCAATTCTAGGTCAACCGGAAGTACCCTACCCCCGTTGACCTAGAATCACGAAATTTGGCGAGAAGCAATGTCTTACAGCACATGTAAAAGGAAAAATTTGAAAAAAAAATAACGATTTTACTATTACATACTTGTTATTTGCGGTTGGTGCAATAGCCGTTTCATGGGATCGAACAGCAAAGTTAAGTTTGCCCTTAAAAAAAGTTTGTACGGAACCCTCGGTGCGCGAGTGCGACTTGCTCTTGGCCGGTTTTTTTTTTATCGGTCGGTCGGCTCAGCTACATAATAATGAAAATAAGCAATATCCACCAATACCTATGATAATTTTTTTTAATCAAAATTAACAGTAGATATTATGTAAATATGATAATTTACCTATTACTGTTACTACTTATAGTTGCTGCCAGTTAAGATCGCAATAGCGGTCATTGCCCATCTTAACTGGCAGCAACTCTACCCATCTTGTTTTCTGGATAAGGCCCGGACTCCCCAAAAGCGGAGACGAGCGGTGATGTGAGAAGCTGAGAGGAAAGGACATGGGTGTGGGACAAGCTAGGGTGTATACACCGAAACTGTGCGGAGATGTGCAAAGCGGAGATGACTGATGTGCAAAGCGGCACGCCGCTCACAGTGTAGTGATAAAAGTACTACAGCAACATAGAACAAAAAGTACTACAGCGCCATCTATGACACGAAGGACGAACTAAACAGCGAAACACATAAGAATTCCTACATCGCGCAAGCAGAGTTATCAGCGACCTAATAGACTATGTACGGTCCTCCCTTTTCTATAGGGGATGAAGAGCTTTACACCCTGTTCTTCATACCCCCAAAACAGCACACCGGTTACCGCACGCCGCCGCCGCTCACGTATGTTCTAGTTTCCGCTGGCCTAATCAGCTGTGGAACATCTCTCCTCTCAGCTAAACCGTTGTCATTATAGCTAAACGGAGACGAAAAGTGTAAAATTTTATTGGTGGTTTACAACACATCTCCTCTGTTCTCTTCTTGTCTACGTTTCAGCGGAGTCCGGCCTGACTCCTTGAGATAGTTGATATTTTGTCAATTTATTATAAGTATTAAGTCACCGAGAGAGTAGGAAAGGAATGGAAGAAGTGGGACAGAGCAGGCAAAACAAATAATGATTATATCTGCATACATTTAGGTAGGTATAATACGCATGTCGATTTATTTATGCCTACTTGTTTATCCGTGTCAACCCTTCGAGACTTAGCAACAAATCTCATTACGGTAGTACCAATGCACAAGCAGCGCCTTGTATGGATTCTAATGTCGCGATGTCGATCCCTGCCTCACTCCCTAATCGTATTATAAAATCGTAATGGTAGACGGTAAAGGGGTAGTGTACTACTGGGCAAATACCGCCTTAGGTATATCTGAGATATATGGCTTCTGTGGGCGGTTTCTGTAATCTATAGGATATCCACAAACATATTAAACAATAAGTTTACGAGATACCTGCACGTGGATGCAAAAATACTTTAGTATTGCCATTTGCCGTTACTAAGAAACCGAGATGACCAGTCAAACACCACAATATTTTTTGTAAATACTTACCTACTTAAGTTGTTATACTTATGTAGGTAAGTACCTACATATGTGGGTAGGAAAATGATTAATTTATAATTTTTCAAGCCAACTATTTTAGGGTCGACTTCTAGTTTTAACCGAATGCAGTAAAATGAATATGAACAACATCACACCTGTAATCCTCGAAGTGTTAGACAGACTCGATGACTGAGTAAAATTAATAACAGTAATAAATTACATACTACAATTAGCTATTCAACCTTACTATAATAACTTTCTAAAAGCATCTATGACTCGCAGCTTAGCGTGTGTCGTAGACGCTGCGTAGACATCTCGTAGCGTTGGTAGTAGACGCTACGTAGGCAACGCGTCGATTATAGCCCACATGAAGAATCCTAACTAAGACCATATTTACGAGACACGAAGGCCCATGAGGCCACGACGTATTAACGGCCGCGCGCTTCCAAAGTTTAAAAGTTGCAAGATGTAATTTCGAAAAAAAAAATGAGTTTCGAGGTAAGGTTTTAAAATTTTCGAGCTCGCTCTTGTAACATGTAAATTATACAAACATATAAGTTGACCAAGTATCTAGTGTATGAAGGGTCGCAACACTCGCAACTAGTTATTCTAACCTATTAGCTTAGTTCTTTTTTTGCTCCTACAAGTCAAGCAAGTAATTCCTATTCCTGAATGATGGAGTTAGAGCTCTTCTTCTCTCTTCGGTCGCGCTTGCAGCATCACTTAGTTCCTTTTGTTTTTACAATTTTCTGGTTGAAGTCGACCAACATGTAGGTACCTACATATGAATAAAAGGTCTTAAGAAAAGCTAAACTATTCGGAGGAAGGTGCTGCAATTCAATTTTATTCACATTTCTATCATTTTTAAACTTTTTAACCGACGAAAGAAAAGCAGGAGGTTCTCAATTCGACGCCTATATTTTTTGTTGCTCAACTTTTCTTAGACAGTCACCCATCTGTTCTATACCTTGGGTAGGTATAGTCTTGTTTGACTTTTCTTAGACAGGTCACCCAGCTTGTTATATACCTTGGAGAGTGTCGCTCAGATTTTCTTCGAAAGGTCATCAATCTAGTTCTGTACCGTGGGTAGTGTTCCCTAACTTTTTTCGACTGGTCACTCATCTTTTTCTATATCTTGGGGAGTGTTGCTTAATTTACCCATCTTGCGAGTGGACTGATTTTAACCATTCTTTTTTATTGGAGGTATACCTACATCGAAGTTAGTCAAGTAGAAAAATGGGTGTACCACAAGGTTCGATATTGGGTCCCTTCCTCTTTTTAGTGTACATAAATGACCTACCCAATTTATTTGACAACTACCCGCAATTGGTATTGTTTGCAGACGATACTTCTTTAATATTTAGGATAAACAGACGTGCCACAAATCTTGACGACGTAAATAACGCCCTACTGCAGGTTCATAATTGGTTTACCGCTAATAATTTAGTACTAAATGGGAAAAAAAAACAAAGTGCATTAGATTTGCTTTACCAAATATCAAAAGTCGTGATTGTGACGTAGTATTGAATCAAGAGAAACTAGAATTTGTCGATAAAACGGTTTTCTTGGGAATTACGCTCGACTCAAGGCTACAATGTGGTCCTCATTTAACATCTCTTGCAGGACGGCTGAGCTCAGCAGCGTATGCTGTTAGAAAAATCCGTCAATTTACTGATGTTGATACGGCGAGGCTAGTCTATTTTAGTTATTTTCATAGTATTATGTCATACGGTATTTTACTATGGGGACGCGCTGCAGAAATCGAGTCTATATTTATTCTGCAGAAAAGAGCCATCAGAGCCATTTATGAATTACGTAGACGCGATTCTCTAAGAGAACTGTTTAAGGAAATTAATATCATAACAGTACCTTGTCAATACATCTATGAAAATATCATGTACGTTAGGAAAAATCTGCATTTATTCAGTAAAAGAGGTGACAGACACCACTATACTACTAGAAATAGGGACCAACTAGTTCAGCCAGGTTTCAGGCTTGCTAAAGTATATTCATCATTCATGGGGTTCTGTTTAAAATGTTACAATAAAATACCTCCCCACATTCTACAACTGATTGAGACGAAATTTAAATCTTGTATAAAACGCACACTATGTAGGCAAGCATATTATAAGTTGGTGGATTACATTGATGATAAAAATGCTTGGCTCAATGCTGGTCCTGCTCCTCAACCATAGGGGAAAACTAATTGAGCAAATTATTGTGCTAGCTGCAGAAGATTGTAAAAGTATCTTTGCTTTGTATAGATTCCATCTCCTAGTATTGTATAATTACATAGCACATGTGTGAGTAGGTACCATGTATTGTTAAGCTACCATTTGCATTTAGTAATCTTTCATTGACTTGAATATGCCTTGGTGGCTGAGAGAAAGTCATGCTCACACAAATGTCTCGCTAATGGTGGCGGGTGTGTCGGGTCATTTAGTTCCTTTCAATAGAGTTGAGTTGAATGGCGCCGATACACGCGTCTTGTTCGTGATCGGGCGCTGTCTGCTGGTCATCTCTTAGCTGCCACGGTTCATTTTAATTACTTTATTTGTAATTTGTTGATTTAATGTTTTATTATGGACGCTCATAATGTGCACGTCTTTCTACATCGATCTCACATATATCTATAATCTCAACATGAAAGATGTAACCAAGATTTTGTAACAACATTTTGATTTAAAAGAGTGTCCATGGAGTTTCTTGCCCGTTCTTCTCCATAGAGATCTACGCTAGGGAATGGGCAACTACAGTACTTTCTCAAGTTATTATGTCTTGTGTCTGGGACTGAGCTTTGTTTTTTTTTTGTATTTTTGACATTCAAAAGTGCCGTAATGGTCTAATTGAAATAAATGCTTTGAGTTTTGAGTTTGATTTTGAGTTTGAGTCCCATTTATTACTACTAGAATAGAATAAAATAGCCTATAATAACAATCTTATAATCTAGTTACACATAATACTTACTTTACTTTACTTTAATAAGAAAATAAATTATTCTTCAGACCTTTGGTCGGTCGGTTTCCGAAGATTGTTTTGCCGTAGCATAGGCCTGCCCCATATTCTTCCACGTTTCACGATCTTGGGTTTGCCTCTTCCATATTGACCCCGCTGTCGCTTTGAGATCGTCGTCCCACCTTCGTGTCGGGCGTCCCCTGTCCCTTTCCTTCACTTGGGTACCACCCAGCTACTAATTTAGCCCATTTCTTATTTTTGTCTCTTATTAGATGACCCGCCCATTTCCATTACAGCCTTTTTATCTTGCGTGATACGTCCACTATTTTTGTTTTCCCTCTAATTTGTTTAAGGCTTAATTTGTCCTTTCTCTTAACATTAAGCATACTTCTTTCCATGTTGTATTGGCATGTTTGTAATTTCTTCGCGTTTTGCTTAGTTAAAGCCCATGTTTGGCAACCGTAGGTCATGGTAGGAAGTATACAGGAGTCAAATACTTTGCTTTTTAACGTTACTGGTATTGCCTGACTTTTTCTGATTTCTTTTAGGGACCAGTAACGCTTCCACGCTACATTTACCCTGTTGTGTATTTCTTTGGACGTATCATTTGAAGGAGATATGATCTGTACTAAGGAAGGTATATTGATCTACAAATTCTACTAAATCGTTGTTGACCCGTATGGGTGGTTTCGAACGATTTGTCATCAGTTTCGTTTTTGCTAAATTCATTTGCAGGCCTACTTTTTGGCTTTCTTCCACAAGTTGACTGAGCATAGTTTGCAGTTGATCTGGGCTATCAGAAATTATTATAAGGTCATCCGCAAAGCGAAGGTGATTCAACCTTTCTCCATTTATCCATACAAGTTGACCATTCAAGATTTCGAAACAAGTTCTAGCGTTGCTGAGAATAATTTAGGTGATAGGGTTTAGATTTAGGAGAACTAATTCCCATTAAAAAAGGCGTCAGGCAGGGCGATCCCCTGCCTGACGCCTTTTTTAATGGGAATTAGTTCTCCTAGTTTTTCCGTTTTAATTCTCGCCGTCATGTTTTTGTAAAATATGTTTCTTATAACTCGAATATACTTTCCAGCTACCCCTTGACTGGCCACTGGCCCGCTGGCCAGTGGCCAGTCAAGGGGTAGCTGGAAAGTAAGTATATTCGGGTTCCCAAATCTTTTTGAATTTTAATTGTATCTTTGATTTAATTCTGTTATTAATTTAGATTTGAATTATGATTTGTATTTAATTTAATTTTATATTTTTTATTTGCTTTTTAATAATTTGATTTTGATTTTAATTTAATTTAATTTGGATTATAATTGTATCTTTGATTTAATTCTGTCAATTTAAATTGAATTATGATTTATAATTAATTTAATTTTATATTTTTTATTTGCTAATTTAATTTTTTGGTGTCTTATTTTGTGTTTGATTTTGGATTTGATTTTATTGTTAAATTTCTAACTTATGTAATGTTAACGTAAACCGGAAGAGCGGAAGTACCTAATACAAGTATTTTTTTGCTCAAAAGGTACTTCCTATCATGTGATTGTTAAGTCATAAGTTTAAGAAATAAAAACCTTTTTTTTTTTTTTTTTTTTGTGTTTTAGTGAGTCAAATGCCTTATGATAGTCTACAAACGCTAGATAGTGTAGACTATCGTAGAGTATCATAATACTACTAATTATCACAAAATATGCGAAAGTCTGTGAGGATGCTTGGATGTTTGATACACTGTCACGCAAAAACTTCTGCACCGATTTGTATGAAATTTGGCACACAGATAGTTTAAACCTAGATTAACATATATAATTCGTTTCATACCGGTATACGGTAGTACGAACGATCCCGTGGGTCAATTACCGAACTCCACGCCTGAAGCCGCGAGCATAAACTAGTTTGGAAAATAATTTCACCCCTAAAGGTTGCGGGAGGAGGGCGAGTGCGAGAGTGTACAGACTCCCCGAAACTTGTCAAATTCTTCCAATCAACCTTGAACCTAATGCTTCAGAGATAAAGTTGAAAATCTTCTAAAGAAATTTGACAGATTGTAGTAGCTTGATGTGCTAGTGCACAAATAGGAAGTCACAGTTAAAATATAATAAAACGGGTCTTCATACTGTGCGTACCAGATATTGACACGTTAAGTATAACGTGTTAATTCCCATTAAAGTTATAAAAATATGTGAAAACACATGTATCTGTAGGTAGGTACTTTACGGAGTAGGTATATCAACACAATAAGACACTTCAGTACAAGTGAAATAAGATAAAATTAAAAACAACCTTTATGAACCTAAGTTACCTCTGTCCATTCTAACCTATTGCATAACGTCCTGGGGTGGCGCGGGAAATTCGATTCTTCTCCCTCTAGAACGTGCTCAAAGAGCAATTCTAAAGGTTACCTTTCGTCCGTTTAGGTTTCCGACACAGCTGCTCTACAATGCATGTAATGTGCTCACAGTACGGCAATTATTTATTCTTCACACTATACTACAGCAGCACTCTACCCTTCCCTATGACCCAGTTCCTTCCGATAGGAGAAAGGACCTGGTTTGCACAAAGCCTGACATGCTTTTGCTAGTCGATTCTATGTGTTTTTAGGACCTTTTCTGTATAATAGACTCGACAAGAAACTAAACTTTTATAATCTAAGTTATAGGAAATGTAGTTTTGTAATATCAGATTATTTAGCGATATTTAATTACACGTACACAGAAAAACTTCTAGAAGTCCTGGTTTGATTATTGTTACTTAAGTTAGTTTTAATGTTTTTGTACCAATTTGATTTTTCTTATAGTTGTTAAATTTATTTTATTTTAAAACTTTTACTGACCTAATTAAATTATGCAATGTAAAGTGATGGCCTGAAACACAGGTTTAAATAAACCTAGATCCGGCAGGTCGCTACCTAACATTTGAATTCGTCATTTTCGTTACTTGCAACTGTTATGTTATATATTGTAGTTATAGTTTACTTTTATGCACTTATTATACAATACTATAAGAAATAACACTGCTGCACCTAAATGTACACTTTTGTAATATCTACTTTTAAATAAATTATTCTTATTCTCTTATTCTATACCTTAACAAATTGTTGATTTTGGTGGAGAATGGGTAAAGGTTCTATTAATAACAGAGAAAGATAAAGTTTGCAAAACATTGTGGTGTCCTTAAAAAAATCATAAAATCTACTTTCAATAAAGGTACCTACTGTAGGTACCTTAACAACAATTTTACGCCAGTGATTTCATTAAAATTATTTCTTTGTGTAATTATTTTCATACTTACAGCTATAAAATTATAATTTTTGGAAATTCCGGACGTTTTAAAATCCCCTCGCATTCCGGACACGAAGCTAAAATTCCGGACGTACGGTAACTTTAGTTTATTGAGTTTACCTTAATAAGTTGATTGTTTAGGTGTGGTCTAACCTACTGGTGGGGTCCTGTATCGACTATAACCTTTGAATATTCGTTATTATAAAAAATCACAGAGTAGAAAATTCATTTATTTCGTGAATTGGAAATCAGTAGGTACATGTATGTGTGCACTCGCTGAGTACCTACCTATCTACATTGTAGGTACCTAGCCCACTGTCTGATGTACTGAATTTGGAAATAATAGAGTTGCTGTTGTGCCATAGAACAGTTAAGACTTTAAAACACAAATTCACAAATTGTCTTTGTGAATCCTTGCTATTGGTTTTTGGCACATAGGTAGGTAGGTACGTTAATCTGTGGAAGACAGTCCAGTCTCTCACGACACGATTCAATTAATTAAGTTGTTTTGAAAAAATAGCAGAAAATTGCAGTACAATAGCGAATTTATAACTTGTCATTTTTAATGACATAATATATCTAATTCATATTAATGTTCCTTAGAAATATTACAGAAAGTACAGAACTGATTCATCAACCCAAATGAATTATTTTATCAACTACAAGTTATCAAAAGGTTATCATACAACTATATTGATCATTGACTTGTTTCATTTAAACACATATTTTGTTATAAAATTATGTTATGCTTCACAGTCTTTCATGTTTACAATTGTCCTTTTTTTTGGGTTGTACAAAATGGTGTTCCTTAGACTTTCTAAAAACCTAGGTTTGACTTGGCAGAGAAATTACATTAACGATTTTATCATTTCATAATATTACCGTTTTTTCGTAAAAATACTTACACCATATTTTTTTTTCTCATATTAAACTTCTTGTACCACATATTCTGAGACATAAATCTATTTGCATTTGATCTTTATATAACTAAGAAATAACAAGAATTTCCCCTAAGCACTTCACTAATCATGTTGCAAGATGAAAAAAAAAGTGGAAATATTAGGATAATAGTAAGTGAGTAGACAATACATATACATAATGAACTGTATACATCAAAGAAAACAGTTGAGTGGTTTTGATTTGAATACTTTTTACTAACAAATAGATAACTAGACATCACCCTTATCATGGTGATGATGGCATTTTAAAAGTGAACAACAGGTAATAAGAATTTACATTAAGTCACAATTAGGCCAACAAATATACATGCATGGACTCCCAACCTCCAAATGATTCACAACCTCTGTACAGGAAAATATAAGTACATATTATACACAATAGCTCAGATAATAATATGTAACAAATAAAAACATGTAAACTAGAAGAAATCATGTATTTTAGTTTAAAGTGCATGTGACACTGATATCACAGGATTAACATGGTTGTAACACTAACAATTTAAAAAGCCATTACATCCTTAGTCATCCCAATTCACATGGTGACAATCATGCCATATAAACGCTCCTTTTAGTGACTGGGGTGCTTCTAGTGCCAAGTACAGAGGCGCTCGCGCCCCCCGCTCTGGGGTAAAGTCACCCATGCCTTTGGTCATATCAGTCATTACAAATCCAGGGTGGACACAGTTTATAGAAATGTCTTTACCTTGTTCAAGGAACTGCCGCTGCTGGACAAATGTTAATGCTGACATAGCAACTTTAGACACTTTGTAATCTCCAAAATGACCCGCAATTGAAACAAAAGAACTTTTACCATTTTTAGCTGCCTGCAAAAACTCATTTACAAAGTCCAAGATTTCTTCAACAGTGAGATCTTCTTTAGCCAATGTGTCTAACCATACTTGTTTACGTACATTCGATAGTAACCCCCAATCACTGCTAATGTTTATTATTCTGGCTGTGTTTGAGAGTAGAGGGTATAATATCTTTGAGATAGACAACAAACTCAGAAAGTTCGTATCGATGAGTCTCTTAGCGTCTTCGTGTGATGAGATAGCCTTATCGAAGTCTAGGATGCCGGCGTTGTTTACCAAAACATCAATGGTCGAGTGATGTGTCGTAATGTGTGTAGCTAAGTCTTGAACACTTTTCTCGCATGTAACGTCCAATATGTGGAATAGAGGTTTCAGGCCTAAGTCTTGTAATTTTTTTATGGCTTGTCGTCCTCTTTCTTCGTTTCTAGCCGTAAGGTACACAGCACCATCAAACTTTTGGCACAGCCCTTTCACTATTTCAAATCCTATGCCTCGGTTGCCTCCTGTTACTATTGCTACTTTGGTTTCCATTTTGTACATAAAAATTTAGAAACTTAATAATAATTACGTAGAAAATACTACGTTATTTATGTAAAAATAAATATTTATTTTATCAATGCGCCTACTAATGACATTTCAGTTTTCCGGTCATTTTTGACATTTAGTTGACACTTCACGACAACTACTGGCACAGAGCATCTATGGCCGCGTTCCGAATTGCGCTGTAATCGATTTGATCGTCCATAAACCCGTTCCGAATTACCGTGAGCGCGATATTGATGGCTCTTGAATCGTCATAGATGACGTCATGACATGCGCCATCTTGCGATTACACCGACTATGCCCCAAACAAATATCACCGTGAGCGCTGTCAAAAATGACAGTTGTGTTGACAGGTTGTGTTTTGTAATGAACTTATCGCTACTATTTATAAACACATCCGTCATCCTTTTCATCACTGGGCGAATCGTCGTTCTCTATCTCAAAATCTGAGTTACTAGTGTCGATAGAGTCAACCAACATAACTTCCAATTTCAAAAATAGGTCTTGTGGAAGGTTTTGGTTTGGGGTTAAGTTCACTGTCAACGCGTACACGAGCGTTCCGAATTGATGCCAGCTCTTAGCTGTCATAATCGTGACATCTAAATCGGAACGCAAATTATAGACGTGAGCGCTGTGAGCGATTATTTTCTAATACGGAATGCAACCTATTTAGACATGGAAAAGACCTGCCTGGCTATTCACAACGCTTCGATTCGATTTTCGATTCGACAAGTCGTATGTCTATCTCGTTCGATTTCCTAATGTCAAAAAAAGATAGACATATGACTTTCCGAATCGAAAATCGAATCGAAGCGTTGTGAATAAGGGGCCTGGTCCGAAATCCGGAAGAGCGACTGTCAGTGTGACAAAAAGAAATCAAAGCAAAGGAGCTGACAATATGCAGTTTAGACAACTGTTTTTAGTCAAAAATAACTATTAAACAAACGAAATAAAAACATCAACTATAGAATTGACGCACACAAGCGATTATCTCTATATTTACAGAAGCATTTAACGTCAATCCTGCTGAACATTTGGCCTCGGACTTTATACAAAGTACAGTAGGGCCATTACGTACCTCTGTTGACAGCTCGAAATGATAGTAACTAGGCTCAGTGTCCATCAAATAACTGTCAAAAGGCTACTTTCGAGTTTCATATTATGTATGACAAGTCGCGATTAAAAATGACGTCATTATTTGTCATCGTGGCTGAAAGTCACCATAACTCATTTTGTCAGACGCTTCCGTATCGATACTTATATTTCGATTATGTTAGCTTAGTGGACAACAAATTGATGACAACTGAGTTTGAAGTGGCTTTCGTGAAAGACGATACACCGTACTCGGGCTGTTAGTCACCTTATAGTGATATCCACTCAGTGCGATACGTAATACCAATATTATGAAATTCTCGGTTGTCATCAAACTTCGGTGTACAACCGAAGCTTGATAGTCACTGGATATCAGAAAGATACGTATTAGGCCTGCAGAACCGCTATCTTGGCTATTAAAATACTTCCGATGTTGAATTACTGTCAAAATCGTAGTGATCTAAAATCTAATTGTCATAAAGTTGCTGTCTGAAGTAAAATAACTCTGAAAGTTCAGTGTTTAGTTGTATGACATATGTATAATACCACACACAGTCTGGTGTCAAAAAGAAACCCTGAAACCCCACAGTTTCGCCATATCCATCTGTTCGCAGCTTAGCTCAGAGATTCTCTATAATAGAAATCTATACTTTGGCTTATGGTCGATCAATGTGGGCAAATCCGTCATATTTTATGAAACCTACACCTAAACCTACCTGGTACTCGTACCTACACTAACTTAAATAATGCCTTTTCGCCGCCACGGACTTCAATAGCAGTTTCAGATTTCCGTGACACCAGTGCCACGACTTCATTAGCTCTTCATTTTAACTATGTTAAAAAAATAAATTTACCGTATTGAACAGGTTTTTTTTCATTTTACTATTTAATAATAGCACTGTCCCTGTTTTTTTATTTTTCCACACAAAAGCCCTTAATTGTCGTAAAAACCCAAAAAAAAAACTCCGAACATCTTTAGAACGCCAAGGACTTTAAATACAGGGTGTAAACAACCTCATCACGAAGCAGGGAACGGCAGGGAAGGAGAAGCAGGGAAAGGTTATTGCTGGGAAACGACTTTTTTTTTTGGGTGAAAAATCATGTTTTGTGGTAAAACTCAATGTAACGCACTCAAAACATTGTGATGATAGAAGAATTGAATAATACGCGGGTCGTGGAGGTGTTTAAAGTAAAAATCTTACATTAAACACTTGTATTTTAAAAAAAAAACTTGTCAAAAAGTTGGAACTTTGACCCCCAATATCTCCGTAACTATGAGGTTCCCAGGTATAGTGTAGAACAAAAAAATTATCGCAATGGCGGGGAGAACAAGTGCCTTTCGGCTTCGTTAATAAGTTTTTTACACCCTTTTTAATATAAATACAGATGGCTTTACAGCCATCTATAAAAAAAAACGTTAACGAATTTTGGTGTCCTAATAGCACATAAATTTGAAACAATAGAACATCCCTCCATATGTAAATGAAATGTTGTTTTAAAAACGGTCGGACGTCGGACGGATTTTCTCGAGGATTGGGGCAAATCCGTCAAGTAGCAAATTTTCCTAATTTGCCGTTATATCAAAGTATGCAATTTGTAAACAAGTAAATGTACATGTTGAAGAAAAATGTTTTGTAACTTCAAAAATCTAAGGTTGAATTTACGTTTTATTCCATAAAATCTTTTTGGGCTAATCCGGCATAATTTTATAACCAGGGATTCTATACCTTTCCAAAAAGTTTAAACATCAGTTTACTTTTTTTAGGTACACTGAAACATGACTAACTCATTAAGAGGTTGGTATATTTTGTATTGACTTAAATATACGGGGTTACTTTTAATGAATCGATTATGTGTATGAGCATTACAATTTTATTTTCAATACACTTCCTCGAAAACGGGTTCATAACGCACTACGATTAGGTTCAACATGCAATGTATTTCACACGAGTGCGTTTTTTTCAGTTTCCCGAACATGGGCGGAAAAGTGAAATTCCACAGCTAACTACGAAGTTCAAATCGGTTCAATGCCTATAGTCGAAGGTGAATGTTTTTTTTTAATTTCCGCAAAGCAAATATGCGTCTTCACGGCGTAAATATTTTTTTGATCTCTCACATTGTGTTTTTATACAGAATAAATAGATAAACATGATTATATAAAACTAATAGACCGGATTTGTGTAGCCGTATTTGATGCAGGTTCTTCTAATTTTAATGTATTTTACGCGAAAAGGAAATAAAAGCCGGTTTTTAGTTTCACCAAAAAGCACAGTCTCTTTTTATTTTCTAATTATTTTACAATAATGTTGGCGCATGGTCCATAGACTAAATTTGATTCTATAAAGGTAGGTCTACATTCTCAAATTAAAGTAAATCACACATTCAATTTGCAACACTAATATTTACTTTTCTAAACAAATTAACATTTATTTGTATTCTGAAATAAAAAACAAAAAAATATATATTGGGCTGTTTAACGGCTTCACACCTTTGCCTCTCCTTCAACATGGTGAATCAAAACCAAAGCGCGGAAAAAAAAGAAAACTAAAATCATAGTTTTGGATGCTCCAGGGTAGCCCGCGAAATTCAAATTTTCTCACGTTTTTTGCAATTTGCCGGCCAGTGCTGGTTCAGCTGGTTGCAAGTTCTTAGAGGTGCAGGAATAACTTTGATTTTGAAAAACCTTATGAACCACCTTTATGAACTTGGAGGCTTGTATTGATGATTTTGATGAATATAATTCAGTAACTACATACGTTTTACAGCCGCGAATAATATTCTAATCAACATATAACCTAACACTGGCCTGCAAATTGCAAAAAACGTAAGAAAATTTAAATTTCGCGGGCTGGTTGGAGCATTCACCTTAAATCATGACAAAAATATTTTTCGTTATTTTTTTTTATTTCTTCAAAAGTGTAATAAAAAACGTCGTTTGATACACGTGGACATTTGTTATTGCAGTTCTCAGCTCAAAAACAATTACACAACAAGTTAATGTTGTTGTCAAGTTAATTTCGCCCGAATGCAAACAAACTTTCGCCACTTGTATCAAAATGTAAATGGGCTACAATCCACCACGCGGTGACGCGGGCGTAGTGCAGATTGGTAGATATCACATGTCTTCGAATTGTTTGGTTCCAGCAGGCCTATTACGTACCTTACTGATATCCAGTGACTATCAAGCTTCTGTTGTACACCGAACTTTGATGACAACCGTGAATGTCAAAATATTGGTATAACGCACTGACGTATAAATCCTATGGACTTGGCATACCTACAAGAAAAACGTGGACATACCTACACTAGAGAGAGAAAATAAAATGACGGCTAGTAGGATAGCCCAAATCGATATTTCTCTACAATAACATCGATAAAAGATTGTGAGAATGTTTTCACGTTGTCACGGTTCAATATCAACGGGTAAGTATTTTTAACACACTTTTCTTAGCTTCACTTGTTTAGAACTAACAAAATAACTAACTATAAACAAATCTTAAAAGTTATTTTTGACCCACTTCTCGGTTTTTGATTAGGCTAACATTTAGCATGTTTAGTTTGGATGACATTACTGCCGATTTTCTTGTTCATTAACTAATTCTAAAATTAAAATCGCCATCTTTTTACTCAAAGGCAGTGCAAGAAAAGTACGGATATAGGCTGATTCAGCAACCGTTCTCATAAGACTAAGACTTTATGCTATGAACTAAGTTGGAGATGTCAAACTAGTTTATGCCTTGCGCTTCACCGTGTTTTTAGTCGACATTGACAATGGTGCCGATTCCCTTGTTTACAAATTAAACCAAATTTAAGTTCAGTGCATCTTTTTCTTTCTATTTCATTAAGAAAAGGACAGAAGATAAATTTTAGTTACGTTCTGTCAAATTAATCAGCGCCATACAACTTTTAGACGCGATTAAAAAGTTGACTACTAAAATTACATCAAATTACGTCAGGTGCTGACTAATTTGACAGGATTAAACTAATTTTATCTTCTGTCCTTTTCATAATGAAATAGAAAGAAAAAGATGCATTCAACTTAAATTTAGTTTAGTTTGTGAACAAGGGAATCGGCACCAATATTAGTTCAATTAAATGTGACAGCTCTAAATTACGTCCGACTCTTTTCCGTTTTATTATAGAGAAAAAGATAGTAATAGCCAAACAGCGGGAAACTAAAATGGCGACCCGGCCGCAAATAGGTATTTCAATAACGCTAGGAATGAAGCTTCAATAACGCTACGAATGAAGGGTTGCTATTATAGTAACTGTCAAAAACACTTATCCTTTTTCACTTACGCAAAATTATGAATGTTAAAAAGAGATGACAGTATTTTTATGATTTCGGGGTCGATATGCCTCATATTTGTATAACTATATTTTCTATAGTCAAACATTTTAAGTCCATATGATATACGTCAGTGGTATTACGTATTACACAGAGTGGATATCACTTTACGGTGACTAACAGCCCGGGTAGGGTGTAACGACTTTCACGAAAGCCACTTCAAACTCAGTTGTGATCAATTTGATGTCCATTATGCTTACTTAATTGCAATATTAAAAGAATCGATACAAAAGCGTCTGTCAAAATGAGTTACAGTGACTATCAGCCACGATGGGCACCAATGACGTCATATTTGATCGCGACTGGTCATACATAATACGAAACTAACCTTTTGACAGTTATTTGATGGACACTGAGCCCTGTTACTATCATTTCGGGCTGTCAACAAAGATACGTAATAGGCCTGCTGGTCTATGCCGGTTTCCTCCCAATGTTATCCTTCATCGTTTTGAGAGCAGCGGTGGTGAAATAAATTACACAAAGTAATGCGCCTGCCTGGGTTCGAACCCACGACTTACTGTTCGTAAGTCGGGGCCGCCACCACGGCACACGGCAACTTAAAAAAAAAATGGCGTAATTATGATAAGCCGGCGATTAAATTCAAACCCATAACTTAAGTTTTTGCAATTTGCGGGTCAGTGTCAGACTGTCATATTATAACTATGTATGTTGATGTTAGATGAGTTGTGCAAGTACCACGTATGTACCTAGTTATAAAATTACATTAAAAATAATCATTAATATCTTCGACACAACTCTCCAAGTTATTTCATTGAATGACTTTTTCATGAAATAATTGGGTTGTATTATTGATGGTATTATTTTTGATTACCTGAAAATTGCAACAAAACGTAAGAAAAAATAACTTGGCGGGCTAACCTGGCGCAAGTTCTCAGCTTCTTTTCAATGGGGGCTATCGTGGATGAATTCACCGCTAGAGGCGTTCGTGTAGATTAAGGTTTTCCGAAATGTCAGATGTCAGTGTTGCGTGGTTTTTTATCACGTATTTATACTAATTCTCACGATTGTGTTCTAGACCGAGCCATTCCTGATTAATTATGACTTGAAGATTTTAAGTAGCTACTTATGATCATTGTTAGTACTTGGAGGTAGAATGATTTTTAAATGTTTCATGCTTGTTAATTTTAGGGAGAATATTGTAAATATGTATCTGAAGTTTACACTATGTTGATAAACGTAATAAAATAAAAAAAATTATGACGTTATTGGCACTCTAAAAAATATAATTATTGCAAGACCTTACTCGACAGTGGCGCCATCTGGTGAGCTCAAAAACGATAGCCCCCATTCAGAAACCGAATGTTAGGGGCGGAGAGGTGTTACTTTTATGCAGCAATCACTCAATGAAACAGCCTTTATATTTTTATAATTTTCATGTTTTGGGTAGGTACTAACAGGTATTTTTTTAACATTAAGAGGTTTAATAGCTACTATGTGTGTTTAAAAAATATAATGAGAGTTAAATAAAATACGACGACTCAATGATTAACAAACATGATAAAGATAATGAGAGACTGAAACCATTGGATACAGTACCTAGGTATCTATATGTCTACAGGAAGCTAATCTCCGACCATCAGGTGAGATAATGATCAAATGTGTGCCTATCAATAATACAAAGCTAAATCCGCACCAATAAAATAGATTCTTTGAGTTTAAGAAGAAAGCAGGCAGTGTAATATTTTTTACATTTTTATAAATACGGATCGAAAAATAATACAAAATAAATCTTATATAAATAGTAAAAAAAAAATGTGTTTAAAATGCAAGGTTTAACTATATACCTATTTACACAAATCATATAAACACAATATAAATCAGCAAAACATCTTTGTTCAATTCATTCGTCACTCATACCAAATTAAATTACATAGTAATTGCTATTATTTAAAACTAGTCAATCTTAACAGCCGCATAAATTTTTCGTATAAATGTGTATGCTGCGAAGAATCCGATGGTGCCAGTGAGAAGCCAAAATGTTAACACCATCAGACCTGTAACAATACACTATAACATAAATTTCTGATATTTTACCCCTGTGGGTCAGCGCACACCCGCCTCGCCGCTCGCTAGTCAGCGCCTTAGAGTGCATTTCGATTGAGACAGAGATGTGTAGAAATAAATCACAAACGCGAGAGATGCGATGTGGCGTGGTATAAGTGTAATTCAATTCTTGCACTTAATTTTTCCTTTCATTCCGCTCCGGCCGTCTCCGCCTTGGTGGAAACGTACCCTTTAATGATGCAAAATTTGCGAACAAGCAAGGTTCTTAGCAGGACTGTCCAGAGCTGATTAGATGGACACTTGTAAAGACAACCCCTCAATGTAGCAACATTGTAATTGCATGAAATGAATAGATGATTCCATCAGGAATTTCTCAGAGCACCAATAGTCTGGACAAGTGTCATTTCATTGCTGCAAAATAAATTTTGTATTTGTACCTGTGTAGCCAATATAAAGCAGTGTCGGTATAAACTCTGTGATTTCCAATTTTGTGAAAAAGTAAAATATTGAGTATATTAATATATACACAGCAGAACCTCCTGAGACGATAAAACTCTTCCACCACCAATGATAATCCTGGAAAACACAGAAAACAACGATAAATATTAACCCAATGGAATAATTAATAAAAATAAATAAATTAACATGTAACTACCTCTCCACACAGTTGGAAATATACCATAACAATTGATATTTGTGATACAGAAACCACTAATATACAAAACACGAGAAATAAAAATCCAAAGAGATAATAAAATTGGTTCTCCCACAGTGCATTAAAAATGAAAAACAATTCAATGAATACAGCTCCGAATGGTAGAATGCCAGCCATCAAAATGCTGAAACAATTTTGAAAAAGGTGTATTATTACAGCATAAAAACAGTACAAGTAGAAATTTCCCCTGATAAGGGGCAAGCACGATAGAATTGTGTTACTATTATAAACTATATATAGCCCACAGTTTTAATACTGTTGATATTGTAATTTCATATAATTAATTAATTAGACCCCAAATACTCATTAGTAACACAGTTTATTTTGATAAACCACTCATGCTCAGCAAATTTTTGTAATAACATACATGCGTAAATTAATAATACTATAGTTATTCAAAGTCTTACCATATAAAGATGTTCATGTACCAAACTTGTTCAGGCACTTTTCTTGGAATAAAATTAGTTCTTACTGGATGTTGGAATGGTTGTTTCCGACACCCAAAATAATATCCCAAGTACACCAATGGCAATGAAATGCAAAACCAAAGACACAATAAAGCCATCATGGTCGAAAATGGAACTGCACCACTGGAATGTTTACCCATGATAAAAAAGTTTAAAAAGAAACATGTGCCAAAAACAATGGCTGGATATAGTGTCGCCGTTAGAAATGCAGCCTGCTTCCATTGCTTTCCCTTCATAGTATTATATAAGCGAGCCGAGTAATAGCCCGCAATGAGACCCATGAATACATAAAGGAAAATAGCAGCAGTCATTAACGCACCACGGCTCGCCGGGGACAACATTCCAAGCATTGCGATAACTGAAAGGTATACGAACTTATTAATTTAGTTTTATTAATAACAACAAGGTAAATCTACATTTAATAAAAAGCGCTTAGCATTCGTAATTAAAATAAATTTCCTCACATAACACATTGTTAATGTCAACTTATTAAAATTTTACCATGACTGTATTATCACAAGCACTGATAAATCACAGTTATTTAAAAATAACAAACTTTTTTCATAGATTTCAATTATGATAAGTTCCAAATATTTGTGATAAGTATTATATTTGAAATATTAACTTATCTTACTTTCTGTGCTAACTAACACAATTATTGAAACCATGCTAGTTTCAAATTACGTTGAAAGGATGCTTATTACTTACAGATTGTAATGAGAGCCATCAGGAAGACTTGTATGCCACTACCAATGACAGCAGCAAATAACATTCTTTTGGGTGGTGGGCGAAACACATCTCCGTGCACAAGCTTCCAGCCAGTTTCTTCCATCATATCATCAATACTCTCATCTGAATTATAACGAGCTATATCTCTTCTTAATGTGCGTACCATTATCATTGTCAAGATACCTGCAAAGTTTCCATTATTTTTAAACTAAATTCTCTAATGGCGTAAATTAATTGTTTTTTAGAATGTCACATTATTTCATTTTACTCATATAATCATTTATAAATGTTATTAATTGAACAAAATGTAAAATAATTTATCAATGAATTACCTGATAAGAAGAACAACACTACAATAGAATTTACAATAGAGAACCAATGGATTTGTACATCTTTCATGCCTAGATATATATCCCATCTAGATGCCCAGCTTATATCAGACTCTCCCCACTCAACAGAATATGTAAAATATAACTTTGTGCCTGTGTCTTCGTTGACCAGTTGCGGATTGGGATCTGTGGGAAACTGGCAAGAATCATCAACAAAGGTGAGATCATCTTTATCAACAGAAATAGTTTCCACTTCGAATCCAACAACTCTGTAGGAGTCCCTGCAAACAAGAATGACAATATTCAATTTTTGCAAGTTATGCTCTTTATTGGTTTGTAATCATTCCAAAAATTCTACCATTCGTTTTTGTTTGAATGAACCTAGTTTGACTACAAAATAACCCCTTTTTAACTACAAAATTAAACAGTTTTATGAAAAAAAAAGTAGGTAGGAATTAGTTCATGATAAAATTTTGCAGAGTACTGTAACATATTCATATTAAAGAGTTATACTTACTGGCTATGCTTGTGATATTTGAGCAATAACTTCAAATGATTATTGATGTATGCTTTGCCTTTGGACATAAAACCAAGACGATAACCTTGCTCTATACTTCTTTCTGAAGTATCAATGTTTGTAATTTTGGTGGCCACAGGTAAATTATCAACAAGCCTGAAAAGATTTAGGTTACAAGTTTAAAAAAAAACAGCAGTATCGAATACTGCTGTTTTACAAAAAACCAATCAATAGATACTCACAAATGCACATAATACTCATGTTCAATGCGGCTAGCCACTTTTTCAGATTCTTCCACACTCCAGTTTATGGGGTTATTTTTATGGTGACAGAGAAGTCTGCACTTAATATTTTCTGCCATATGGACTTCATACGGAGTGTTTACTATACGGTCTCCACGTAACACTTCGCCTAAATTTTCTGACTTGTATACAAATGTACCATTCTTGGGTAAACACAAAGGTAAAGAATAATATTCATATGGAAGTTGTGTATGTATGCTGGTCATTTTGACGGCTTTAACTTCAATTCTTTGGCCTTTTTTGAATTCCACCGGAGCCACCCCGGGTACATAGAATCCATTGCTAAAGTGAATGAAGCTACTAACTAGAAAGCAATGAAAAAGAACCTGAAAAAAATAATACATTATATTTTCGACGAGTAGAAACAAGTTCACTATAGTTGCATTACTGAAATACGCACCGACAACATATTTTAATAAATATTATTCAGTTTAAATTATATGAAAATTTAATCATTCTACGATCGCTTGCTTCGTCTCTTAACTGTCAAATAAAAATCTGACTAGAGATGGGTAGCTATTCCAATAACTAGCCAAATAGCGGCTATTAATGAAATAGCCGCGGCTATGATATCCGTCAATACGATAGCTAGCTATTGGCTACTGGCTGGCTAGAATACGGCACAGCAGCGGATAGCTGCCCCAGAGTATAATATAACTACTGCAGCCGTCGCGATATTCGGTAGCCGGCTAGCCGGAGTAGCCGTTAGCTAACTAGCTGTGTGCGTGCTCACTGCGCTGAGTAGGTAGTGACGTAATGTGAGACGCGAGTGCGAACTTCATTCACAACGGACATCTCTTTCTCACAATAGTCACAAAATAGAATAAAGAAAGATAAGGCATTGTATCTTAGTAATTTCGTTCGGTTAGTGTGTGAATTTACGAAATAAGATAGTTAGAAAGGTAGTAGCTAATTACAGTTAGATGTGAAGGAATTTGATACTAACTATACGATTTTAAACCTAATTTCAGTCAAGAAATGGGTTTAAATCGTTTAAATTATCAGAAGCGCGACATCTGTACTTTACTTGCATAACTAAAGTCTGAGTCGATTTAAAGTACGTAAAGTAAAAGTTTTTTAGTTCATACAAACAGAGATGACGCTACTGTAGATTTTCGTTTTCCTAAAATAATAATACGTACGACCTACGAGGGGAAGTCAATTATTTTCAAAAGATTATGAAATAAAATAAAAAGTAAATGAAAAACGAAATTATGACATTACCTAACTTATTGACATCTAGACTTGTTGCCGCGGCGAGGATCGAACTCGAATCGCAGGGCAGTTGACTGTTATTCCCGCTGCGCCGCTAGCCGCTAGCGAGCGCTAGCCGTTATTGTTCAATAGCCAAGTAGCCAAAATAGCTGGCTATCTAGCTGGCTATTCCACCACAAATAGCCGGCTAGCTAAGCTATCGAAATTTCGGCTAGTTACCCATCTCTAAATCTGACGTTTTATTTCACAGAAGTTTGACGTAATGACGTTCAGTTATGGTTTCGTTCCTATTTTTCAGTTTTTTAACAAAATAATGTAATACCAAGACAGCTTGGCCGCTGAGAGAATGCGTTCCTGACAGGTCGCGAGTATTAGTATTATTGGTGATGTTAAATAACTTATTGCTTATATAATCTTACCTATAATTGTCCTTTTTGCCCTATCAACAAATAATATGATTAAAAACGATATCATTAAATCAAATAACAATAAATGTTATAATTTCGCGCTAAATTTATGTACCAACTGACAGACGTCAAGAACGCATTCTCTCAGCATTCCTCTTTCCCTATGCCTACTATCTCTTTAGAGTATATATGTTCTGTGCCTACTACTTACTGCGGCGCGTGCGGTACGGCCCTGGGTCTGCGTTAACATATGATTCAAACTATGGTGTTACAAGCGAAGACGCGTTTTATAGGAAAACTTGGTCACAGATTCTTCCATCTTAAAATGTAAGAATACTTTACGATGGTCGGCAAGAAGCCATCTCATAGTGCAAAACTATGTGGATTGTTTCTCAGTAGTAAGTATGGTCTGTGTAATTTATATTTTTAGAACGACATTATTGGAGATGAAAATACTAGTGTCTAAACTGTTTTTTTTTATATTCCACAGCTCTATGAAAAAAAAGTTAAACTTGTCATTGATCATAGAGTATGAGTAGAGCAGGCAGTGATGCCAGATTTACTGATTTAGCAGTAGATCTACTTGATTTAAAAAAAATCTACTGATCTACTGCCTATATTGATATTATTTAAGAAATCTACCTGCTACCGTTATTGTCGTCGTGTCGTGTCATCTGGTCTAAAGGCATAAGTAACTTGACATTTGTTTAACATGTTTTGTGAATTCGCGGTATTTTTTATCTGTAGTGTGTGCATGACTGGCCAATCACGGACGGTACTATATATTATCTGTGGTACTACTTACTGAGTCTGCCAATCTGTTCACAAGGCAAAAACCCAGTCACAAGGCATAAAAACTGTGAAAGTACTGTAGTTGTCCATCCCATAGCTTAGATCTCTATGGAGAGGAACGGGCAAGAAACTCCATGGACACTTGATGAAAATAATTTTGCAAAACCATTGGTAAATCATTCATGTTTCGATGGTACATGTGAGAACGATGTAGCAAGATAACATGCACGTTAAAAGTGTCCCTAATAAAAACAAAAAAAAAAACAATTCAAAAATTAAATGTAAATTATGCCTTAAAGCCATGGCAATTATGAGAAGTAAATATTTAAATGATTATGTCTATTATATGTATTATAACATACTTTTATAATTCAAGCTCAAGTCCAATTTTCCTCATTTGTGGGTATGACTTTTTTAACTACTGATTTTTCCTTCGATCTACTGCTAAAACTTAATTTTTTCTACTGATTTCTTTAGATTCCGTCCAGTTCCGTCTGGCAACACTGAAAGCAGGTGTCACTGACAAAAAAACTGAAAAGAACTGAAACTTGCGTTAGTCATTCAATATTTGCAGCTTTTTCTTTTCATGTGTTTTTTTAGATAATTCAACCTTGCAGCAAACTTAGTGCTGCTATTGAATTTATTATTAAAGTGATCTTATATAAGCCGAAGTTACTGAAGAGGTTAACTACACAACATCATGGTTCAGGTGATTGTTTTGAAGAGTTTAGCTATGCCATGTGATTAGTCATATTTCTAAATGAAAAACTTCATCGGGAAACCTATGTATACCTTTATTCATTACCATGTACATTCTAAACAAACTACTAATAGATAAAAGAAATAAAAAAATATTAATTTTCGACAAATTGTTTGCAAAGAATAATATCTGTCTAGCTAACTACTGTGTTGATGTTGGAATTGGAGTGTATTAACGTCATTATGAATTTATTTACAGGCTTCAGAGGAAATGGAGCAGCCTGACCTCCCGCAAGCTGTTAAACTACTCAAAGAAATGAATACTAATGTCCAGCAAGTGTCACAGCTTGTGGACAACATGCTGGAGCGGGTCAAAAGTGGAGAACTGTCAACAGATAAAGGACTTAGTTTTCTGGAAATGAAATATCAAATGCTACTTAGTTATTTAATAAATTTGACTTATATTGTATTAAGAAAGTGCTCTGGTGAAAGAATAGAATCTGATCCATCAATTGAGAGACTAATTGAGATAAGAACTGTTCTCGAAAAAATTCGTCCCATAGATTCCAAATTAAAATACCAAATTGACAAACTTGTTAAATCAGCTGTTATTGGTGGCAATTCTGAAGATGACCCTCAAGCATATCATGCTAATCCTGCAAATCTAGTGAGTAAGATCAATGATTCTGCTGAGGAATCTAGTGAATCTTCAGATGAGGGAGAGAACAAAAAAGATAAGAGCAGCAAACCAAATATTTATGTGCCTCCTAAATTAGCTGCAGTACACTTTGATGAAAACACATCAAGATTTGATAGTGATAAGAAGAACAAAGAAAAGTCAAAGAAGCAATTCCTCAACTCAAGTATAATGCGTGAATTGCGTGATGAATATTCCGAGGCACCGCTGGAAGTGAGCACAGGAAATCATGTCAAGCAGTCAATATCTAAATATGAACAGGAAAAGACTGAATATGAAGAAAATTATTTAACTCGTTTGCCAGTCACAAAAGCAGAGAAAAACCGCAGGAAAAAGTTATCAACAGTAGGAATGATTGCTGATGAAATCACAGGTACAAGCAGTAGTCACCAGCCTCGAAAACGCAAGCTGAATTCTAAGAAAGGTAAAGGTTTTAAAAGAAGGCGTACTCAATGAGAAAATTGACTTTATATGTACTTGTAATATACTACAATATTAGAAAGAACTTGAAACAACTTTCTTCATTAAATTGGCAACTAGAGTTCCACATTATTTTCATGTTTAATTTTTCTCTGTTATTGAAGAAATTGCTTTTGCAATTTTATGCTTGTGTTATATTATGTGAAAAAGAATTGTTAATTTATTTTTTGGAATCATTATTATTTCTATAAAATATAATACTAAAATATTGTATAATACTAAATGATCCATAATAACTGTTACTAAATTCAATTATTGTAAATACTCAACACATTGAAATTCCAATAGGTATATTAAAGGGAACATAGATAGCCAAGATAGGGCACAGGGTAATTCTCATTTAAACAATAAGATACTCTCCCTATTATTAATAAAAATACTAAGTATTTCAAGTTACATTAATTATGTAGAAGATATTGAAGAGAAGAATATTCTGTTATGTCAGAGTAAAACTGAAAGAGGGAAGGGAGGCCTTTTCCCTGCAGTGGGACACATAAGCCTCATAATAAATAATAACCTCATCATTTTGGCACATTTACGCGCACCGTGACACAACTGTGATCATACTGCCAGGACGCCATTTAGTCTATCCCGGCCGCCGAACTGCGGTCGATCAACGCCCACCATTAGTGTGGAAGGAACGTATCATCGCATAGAGTGATGCGGTCAGGACGTACCCTATGATTCGCGCGGGCGCACGCTCGCGTCTATATTGATGATAGTATGTTGTGACGTTTTTCAAAGGATAATTTAACAGATCGTCCAGAGCAGACTGCAAGATAACAAGGTATTTAGCTTGACTATCACATACGAGTCTTCTCAACAACTGATTCCCGATTCGTGGCGTCACACGCCAGACGCCACAGACGCAAAGTTTGCGAACATTGACTATTTGCGCTGTCGGGATGCATCAGGCGTAGTCTGCAGTCGTTAAAACTGCATGTTGATAATATGTATTCGGTATTCCGAGCCTCCTGTTGTTATAGACCTCTATAATATAGACTCGAGGCTGCACATCGGTGGTAAAACAACCAACCTCTAGTTCAGTCGTGTTACACCTCATATTCCGCTTAAGGCTGCGTTTCCACCAGCGATGAGCGTGGATGCGTAGGGAGGAATGTGTGTGGAAGTAGCCAATCACATAGCTATAGTTGCTGCCAGTTAAGATCGCAAAAGCGGTCATTGCCCTTTTCCTAATCTCTTCGTACGAACCGAAACAAATGAACTATAATTCATCATTCCATTTTTCATTAGAAAAAATGTTGTAGATCACGATAGATGACGATTCAAGACTTGAACAGGCTTATTTTTGGATTTCAAAGTTAAGAACTAAATGTAGGTGGGTCAATGACAGCTATTGCGATCTAGACTGGCAGCAACTAATTATAGTTGCTGCCAGCAACTAATAACACAGCAGCACTAATTATAGTTGTTGCTGTTGTGTTGCTTCTTTTATTATAAATATTTTATTAAAAAGAAGCGATATTATTGGTTAGTTCCACACACATCTCTCGCGCACGATCCTCGTTGATCTCTGGTCTCGACGCAGCCAAAGATTGCAGTTTGGCCATTGGTATATAACAGTTTACGCATGTTAGATCAAGTCCAATGTATCCGAACACACCACGAGTGTCCACGAGAAGTACTGCCATTGTCAGTAGAAGTAGGCATTGCCAGTCTGGCAGAGCGCAGCGTTAACCATGAAACAATTCCTCTAAATGAGGAAGAATAAAAATCAAAAACCAAATTAAGTTTAGTAAATCTCATTATATTCTAAATCGTGTCTAAAAATTTAATTATACGACAAAGGTAACTATAGGAAAGTTGTAAAAAGACTGTTCAAAAAGTTGGCTTAGTGGGCTCCAAATTCTCTGATTCCAAAAAATATATTTGTCTTCTTAATATTACATGAGCGTGAAAATTATTTTACCAAGGTATTATAGCCGACAAATTTTAATCTTTGATAGTAATTAATTAATTCACAAGTTCTGTTTTAGCACAGAGATGTCTCGGCGGTAGCTGCTAGAGGCGGTATTGTCAACACAAGACAAGCATTACGTTATTACGTTTAATTAATTGATACTGCCGTCTCTAGACCCTGCCGTCGCCGACGTCGCGCGGTGATTCAGTGCTCTTTATTTCTGTGCATTTTGTGTTTTTTTTGTTGTTTGTGTTTAATTATTTTTTTGGTTTAATTTTGTTTTTTTTTTGGAATAATCATTGTAATAAAAGGTTGCATACATTAATATTTGTTTTCAATCATTGGCCAAAGTTTTGGTTACTTTAACCATATCTTCGTTGGGATAGTCTTGAAGACATGTTGCAGGATCGAAAGATTGATAGCGGAATAATCTCATTTCACGTATGTGTTCAATTGGTGTGTGGGTATCAAGGCACTGGTAATCGCCACGCGGTGGTGCAGCACTGTGGTTATGTGTGAGGTCCGAGCGAATCACGCGGTTCAATAGCCAGGGTGGAGATGACATTGTCAACTGAAAAAAAAATTAAAAACTCTTACAAAACTTGTGGAATCAGAAATGATACGTTGATAAAGCACATCACGTTAGATCTCTCAGGAGTCCAAAAGTGATGGAGCAGTATAACTGCTGAACAAAATGTAGGTATGTACATTAGTATAAACATACCGGTTTTGTCACTGCTGGGTAAGGGTTTCTGTAATCGTCCTGTTGAGTAGTTAGGTAATCCATCACTCCGAAATCTGCAGGAAGTTGAGCCAAGTCTGCGTTCTTCATTAATTTATTTCGTCCTGGAGTACTAAATAATGTAAAAGAAATAAAGTAATTAAGACGTAGTTTTGACGTCAAATTTCAAGAAAACGAATCAACCCTAGTTTATTTGAAATAGGTAAAATTACTTTAATTTCAATTCAGTTGGCCCAGATATCATAGTAAATTGCCCAAGGTCTTCCTATTTTCGGCGCGCATTTACGCACAAAAATGGGCAAACTATCTGCCCACATATCTCTGGTCATTCGAATCTTTCTGCTGAAACAACGTTACCTACTACGCAGATTACGCTCTATTATTCGGGTTCTCTCTGATCTGGCAGAATCTTGATGCTCCGAAATTTATTTAGCTTATCACACTCATAATCTTCTTTATATGAAAATTTTCAAGGCAAAAAAAATAGTTAATATAGTTATTGCTTGGCCGAATGTTTATATGCCCGAATTTACAATGGCATACTTTTAATATGGCAGAATTTTATTTGGCATAATTATTACCTTTGGCAATGTTCAAATTCCACATAATTTCGTTTAGACTATCGTTTATTTAAAGCGACGATTATTTGGTACAATTTCACTTGGCATACTATGATGATGGCAGAATTCCATTTGGAATAATTTTATTTGGCATTAGCATTTAAACCTTAAATTAGAATTAAAATATTGTCCTAAAAAGACAATATGTTACGCTAAAAAACTTAGTGACAGAAACGAATCGCTCCAAAACCGAATCCACGTAGTCTTGTCTGCCCTACCCCTAGAATGTAATTTAAATTCGCGTAGGCGCGGAGGAGTGAGGTGGCCCGTGAGCTGAGGAGCAGGTGGTTTTAACGCTCGCCGCCGTAGCTAAAGCTGGCCGGCTTGAGCCGGCCAGCTTTAGCTACGGCGCTACCAGCGGCAAGCCGAAGCTGCGGTGGTGAGGGTAAAATACATCTGCGGCGATAAGCTCGCGTGGGACCGACCGCCGGAACCCTGCAGCGCCGGAGCCGTGACAGAAACCATGACCACCTGCATGTTGCATGCTTGCTTGCATGCAGCATGCTTGCTTGCATGTTTGCATACTGCATGCTTGTTTGCATACTGCATGCTTGCTGCATGCATGATGTATGCTTGCCTGTTCAGAAATATGCAGCAATTAATGTTATCGTCGCACGTTTGTGGCGAAAAAAATAATGTTCAATCAATTTTATTATTATGTTAAGAAATACAAAATTATTCTAAGTATGAATATTTTGTTACGTGATAGATGAGGCTTTTTATTATTATGCATAATGAAATGTATTCCAAAAGATGATTCTAACTGTAAACTTTCTGTAATATGATAGTTAATGAGTATCGATACGAAATTTATGCCAAAAGATGATTCCGACTGTGAACTTTCTGCGATAAGATGGTTCTACTTTTAATTCTTATGCATATGAAATATATGCCTAAAGATGATTCTGACTTACAAAATTATGAGTTTTGAATGTATGATAAATGAGTGTCATCCAAACGATTTTCTGCGAAATGAAGTTTATGCTATCTACTGTTATGCAAAGTAATATTATGACATAAAAAGTTCTGCTATAAAGGTTAGACCCCTATTATTCGTAGAACTCAATTAATTCTAGGAAAGATTTTCTTACTAAGGTAACGCACATGAGTTATTATTATTTTTTTTTTTATTTGCTAATTTGGTGTAGGTATATATTTACATTATTTACACACTAACACTATAAAAAGAAATAAAAATATTTTACAAATATCAAAAAAAAAGGTTACAGGGCGTCGAAAAATTCGTCCACATCGCTGTCAACAGGAAAAGTGCCCAGAAGGCTGGCAGCATTGCCACGTTGGATGACAATGCTGATTCTTTGGCCAAAAAATAGGCCCGCCCTCTGGTCACGTGAAGAGTCGACCAACCGTTGGCGATTTCCCGAAATACTAGGTGGGCACTCGGACCCCATGGCCCTAGTGTTTCAACCCCAAACGGCTCAAACACATAATTACCAATTAAATTATTGTATTTGCGCCGTTTGAGGTTTTCAGCACCTGCAGCCGCTGCCCCAGCACAGCACACTGTGCTAGGAAGATGGGATGGCGCAAGGGTGTCGACGCAAGTTGCGTCCCACACCAAAGGCCTACCCAACTTCCATGGCATTATGGTTATACCATCTGGTCTCTTGCCATCGACGCGTGCCAAGCCAGTGGGTTCTAATACAGCTGGCACCCCGGCGGTGGCAAGAGCACGACGGATGAGATGATTAATGCTATTCTTGGTTAACTTTTCAGTGCTGTGGACAGAAGACAGGAATGCCGGTAAGCTAACACTAGAAATTTTGCGGACGCCAAGGCCACCAAAACGAATTGGTAGGGTGGCTTGCAGCCACGCTCGGTCGTCCAGGGCCACATTAAGAATGGATGTTAATGTGTTGCGAATTATTTGGTCAATTTTGTCCAAAAGTTGTGGTTTCTTCCAAAGAGGAGAACAACGGAGAAAATACATAAAATTTGGACCAAAACAGCAATATCTGATAATGGTGAATGCCGAATGTAAATTAATTTTGGAGAGTCTATCCGAAATATCATTGAAATGTTTAATTTTGTCGTCGATGAAAGATGAAAAACTTTCTTCTAAAATAGGGGAACCTAGGAGGTGCAGGGAACGTTTTTCTAAAATTTTAACTTGTGGGGCTATTGCATTAAACTTATCTATAGTCGATTGTCTGTCGGTAACGTCAGAGAGGTAAATTTCGCACTTTGAGGGGTTAAGGTCAAGGCCAATAGATTTAAATTGATTTTTGAGGAGTTGTAGGTCAGCCAAAACCGTGTCAACATCACCTCCTAGCGTTCCATCATCTAAATACCACACATTGAATTTTGAATTTAGTTGTTGAATTATGGGATGAATAGCCAAACTGAAAATGACAGGCCCGAGAGGGTCACCTTGTTGGCAACCAACTGCAGATTCCAAAACGTTGTCCTTGTAAAGTAATTTTGAAGGGTGTCTGTAACATTGCCACAAAAAACCATAAATTTCGGATAGTACTTTTTTGACTTCAGCCAACAAAGTGTCCCTATTCACAGAGTTGAAGGCATTTTTGACGTCAACCTTGAGGATGACCTCACCTTTCTTTGAGTGTAGAAAAGACGATAAGGCATGTCTCGCGCTCTCTCTCACGGCTGCCTCACAGCCCCCTCTGGAACCAAAACCAAGTTGAAGGGCCTGGAACTTAGTTGCAAGCGTCTCACTGTATCGCTTGCAACATATTTTGGCAGCCATACGCCTGTAGGTGCAACCGACGGCAATTGGACGAATGCCGCCGTCCTTCTTGCGCAGGGCACACAGGTTAGCCCCATACAAGACATCGACGACGGCATCGTTCACGCCGCCGGAGAGCATTAAGTTGATCAGAACCGCAAGCTCCTTCAAGAGCGACTCACCAGCTTCCCCGGCGCCTGAACTCAACAAATCTTTCAAATGCTGTGGAGTCAGGCCGTCGAGGCCGCCGGCAGAACCACTCCGAAAGGAGCTCACGGCTGCGATCAACTGCAGGGCTGTAATTTTAAAAAAAGGTGAGTCCTGAATGAGGGGGTCGGGGTGGACGGGCGGGTCGGGGAAGGTGAGACCATCCGCAGGCGATGGATGTTTACTCTCCAGGGCTGAAAGAGTATCTGGAGAGTAAGGCGCCACCACATCACTGCTGAACAGTATTCTGGCTGCCCCCTAATGTCTCCGTCACTTAGCTTGGATTCCACATGATCACAAAGTTGAGTGAATCATGAGTTTATTAAAAGTACCTGTGTGCCCAGTTGATGGCAATAGCACAGTATAAATATGGACAGTACCGAAACTAATCTTATTTGATGCAATAATTACCTAAGCTCCATTTAAGCCATAGGGTTGTCCCTTTTAATGTTGTTGATATTGTTTTTTTTTATAAGTCCGAATTTCATAATTCCGAAGAGTTCTATTGTCTACTATTTAAAATCCCGAAATTCATAATTCCGAAAGTCATACCTAAATACGAATTGTTTGTTGTCCAAATTTCATAATTCCGAATAATCAAATGTCCGATGAATCGTTAGTCCGAAAAACTTGCTAGCTGGCATAAGAAGCCGAAGGCCAGCGGAGCGACGATGACATTTGTGATAGAAAGTGGGTGTGTAATGTAAAATGCGAGCTTAGCTAGCGCGCGTCATGGAGTCGTAGCAGGTTCTAAATTTGCTTATATCTCGAAAACGGTGCGTCCTATCGCAAAAATAATGAAAAATTAACCCCCATAAAAAAAACTGTCTGCCGCGTAATTCTCAACATGAGTAGGTAAAAAAAATAAAAATGATTTTTAATGTTTCTTATTATCAATGTCGTCCACTAGTTTCGGCGCAGTACCTACGCACGACTGACAGCACCGCAACGTCCGCTCCGTCGATGTGCAAGTTTGTATGAGTGTGCGGTTTCGAGTGTTTCGAGGCAGTTTCCGTACTGTCCATATTTATACTGTGGCAATAGGCTCGTCCTGTGTTGCTCGCTACAGAGATTTAGGTATAAAGAAATTATAGCGAAATTGTGCCTGTCTGTAATGTGGGCATACCACTTTTTTGCATAAACTTGCAAAATTAAAGTAGGTAGTTAGTGTAATAATTACTAAGGTAAAATTTAGGAGAAAAACTTGTACTGTAACGCGGCAACCCCACGACCATAAGGTTGATAGTAATGTTGGCCGCACTGTCAGCTACATCCAATCGGATGATTGCGGGAACAGTAGAGAGGTTGGCGACATTGTTAAGGCTGATGCTCCAGGGTAGACCGCGAAATTCAAATTTTCTTACGGTTTTTGCAATTTGCAGGCCAGTGCTAAGCGATTGTAAGACGTATGTAGTTACAGAATTATAATCATCAAAATCATCAATACAACCCTCCAAGTTCATAAAGGTCTAGCAATGACTTTGACCTTGAAAAAATCGTTTCTCGACCTTTATGAACTTGGAGGGTTGTATTGATGATTTTGATGATTATAATTCTGTAACGTCTTACAATCGCGAACAATATTTTAATCAACATACAACCTAGCACTGGCCTGCAAATTGCAAAAAACGTAAGAAAAGTTCCACCGGCTGTCGAGGACGAGTCCTAGGTGGTAAAAGGTGGTAGCCGTAAGGCTGGCCCGTGGGTACCGCACGATCGCCCGCGAGGCGGCGTGCCTCCTTGCCGGATTGCCGCCATGGGATCTGGAGGCGATAGTCCTCGCGCGCCTGCATGAATGGCGCGCGGAGGCGCTTCGCCGGGGGGAAACTCCGCTGCCGCGACAAATTGTCGCTCAGCGGACCGACTTCCGGCGGGATCTCATGGCGACATGGAGATAGCGACTGTCGCAACCCCGTGCAGGGCACGCCACGATAGTGGCGATAAGTCCCGTCTTTGAGGAGTGGCTGGAGAGACGCCACGGCGTCCTCACCTTCCGTCTGACGCAGGTCCTCACCGGACACGGTGTTTTCGGGAGGTTCCTGCACCGAATCGGGCGGGAGGAAACGCCCAGGTGTTTCCATTGCGAGGATCGACCGGAGGACACGGTGGAGCACACGGTGGAGGTGTGCCCCGCGTGGGTGGAGCACCGCCGTGTCCTCGAAGCGGCGATTGGCGGCGGCGACCTCTCGCGTCCGGCCCTGGTGCAAGCCATGGTCCGGAGCGAGACGGAATGGGACGCCGTCACCTCCTTCTGCGAAGCAGTAATGCTAGAGAAGGAGGTGGCGGAACGTGAGAGGGAGAGAACCTCACAGCGTCCCGGCCGCCGCGGGAGACGCCCCGGCCTATACGCCCTCAAATGGCTTAGCATGATCCTCCGTTACGCCTAAAATACTGCAGCATTAATTTTGAATTAAATATATGGTAAAGTTGAGGATTAATGCTAAGTACTATGTGTGACAAAAACACGATTCCATAAACTTTTCTCGATAAAATCAAAACCCAAAGTTACCTCCAAATCGAACAATAAACAGCTGGTATTCAAAAAGTACCTACTTCAAATTAGATCATGAAACTTTGCATACTAACTGAACTTACTATAAAGCAGGTCTTGTGTTTTATTTTTTTAGTCCAATCATTAGTTTTTTTGTAAATCGCAAAAAACCACTCATTTCGCACTATTTGGCCGCAGTGACTGACGTAACAACCGCTTTGTAGTGCAAGCTGATTAGAACTTTATTTTAATAGTATAAATTATAATAAACGAAGTTTGAACCACCACAAATAGAGTTGCTAATTTTAGGGTTAGAAGAGCCTAAGTTTGTCCTTTATTAAGTTTGTACGGAACCCTCGGTGCGCGAGTCCGACTCGCTCTTGGCCGGGTTGTTATACTTAATTGTATGTTTTGAATATTAATGATGACTAAAGATTCCATATCTATCAGTTACTTTTACAAACATCAATGAAACTAAGTCAATATAAAAATAACCGCGTTTTTTTTAAGATAGCAATTAGACGGTCTTTCCCGAGTAATTGGGGCAACTCCTTCATAAGCATGATTTGTTTGTAATTTGATAGATATTTGCAGCAGTCATATTCAGTCAATATTTTAAAATAAAAGTAAATCAAATCCATGCTTTAAATTCGATTTGAATATAATAAAACAATAAAATGTAATGATAATCTAGACACTTACTACTACAATACGTAAAAATCTGTTGATATTCACATTTCACGTTAGGTTAAACATCGAACCAACTCACTCGTGTATCAACTTTTCAACTACCTACTAAAAATTTGTGAGACCGATTTTTGCTATTGAACTCAACACACGTTTCTAGTGGACACGGGGTCCGATCTGTGCGTGTACCCACGTGCAGCCCTACCACAGCGGTGCAGCAGGACGGCGTACCAGTTATACGCGGCAAACGGAACTGCCATCGACACGTACGGTTGGGTGGATCTTTAGTTTTTAAGTAGGTCAAAATATGGTTTTTACCGACCGAGCTACCAACGTCGTAGCTATTCAAAAACAGCTTAGAAAGACGTTGTATGGTGTTTCCCCGTAGACGAACTTCCCCACCTTGACCTTAATTGTTAATTTATTTGAATAAAAAAGTAGGAAATTGCACAGATACCTACCTATATTTTAAAAATATTAAAATGTTGATGGCCAAAGCGCAGAGTAATAACAAATACAAATGGAAAAATAAACAATGACTAAAAATAAATGTGTACTGTAGCCGACGGGCACAGGGTTCGGGCCTCTGAGTGAAAGTCCTTGCTAAATTTCACACTACTTTAATGAACAAAACAAGAAGAACAAAATGGAAAATCACTTATTGGGTACGTTAGGCATTAAATAGAACATTAGAGGTCTAAGATGGCCGGCTTTTTACGAGGGCGGTCGTAAACACGCCGCGTCTTACACGTGTCAGTGTCACCAGTAGACTGTTCTACCCCCGGTACGCTTATTGGCGCCTGCTCCGCGGGTTGCGCGGTAAGAATCTCGGCGCCTGATTCGCTGCGCTTAAGGTGAATGCTCCAACCAGCCCGCGAAATTCAAATTATCTTCCTTGAGGCTGTGGGCCTGAACGCGCCCACACCGGGGCCCCGTAAAGGGCCATGGACCGCACGACTCCCGCGTAGAGCCTCCGGCAGGAGGCGTTCGGCCCCCCCAGGTTGGGCAGGAGCCGCCTGAAGGCAGCCCCAGTCCGTTCCAGTTTGGGGGCCAAACGTCGGAAGTGCTCCACGAAGTTCCACCGGCTGTCGAGGACGAGTCCTAGGTACTTCAAAGTCGACTCGACACCGATGGATACCCCTCCTACCGTGAGCAAGGATCCCGGAGGTGGCGCATTCCGAGGCCCATGAAAGCACATGGCCTCGGACTTGTGCAATGCCACCTCGAGACCCAGTTGCCGGATCCTCTCAACGACTATCGCAACCCCGCGTGTCATCACTTCGGCCGCCGCCTCGTGCGACCCCCCTTGTGCCAGCACCAGCGTGTCGTCTGCATAGCATACCACGCTGACGCCGCTAGGGAGGTCGGCGCGCAGCACCCAGTCGTACCCGATGTTCCACAAGGACGGACCTAGGACCGATCCCTGCGGAACACCGCACGACATCTCTCGCCGGTTCCATTCTCCGCTGCGACCGGGATAGATGACGGCTCTATCCGTCAGGTAGTCCCCGACCACACGACGAAGGTAGGTCGGGATACGGTGATACCGGAGTGCCTCCCTAATGCAGCTCCAGGGCATGGAGTTGAAGGCATTGGCGATGTCGAGAGACACCGCCAAGACAACCCCACCCCGGGACACTGCCTCCCCCGTCGTGAGGGCTCTCACGTGCATGATGGCGTCCACCGTAGAGCGCCCCTTGCGGAAACCAAACTGGTGTTCCGCAAGATCCGGCCCCGTCCCCGCAAGGTGCTCGGCGAGGCGGTTTGCAATGACTCTTTCAAAGAGCTTGCCCACCTCGTCGAGCAACACTATGGGCCGGTATGCGGACGGAGAGTCCGCAGGGCGCCCCGGCTTCCGAATGAGGACCAGCTTCCCCGTCTTCCAACGAAGCGGGAACTGGCCTCTCTCCAAACATGCGCTTAAGAACCCCTCCAGTCGGGGCCCGAGAGCCTCCGAGGCCAGGACCCAGGCTTTGCCAGGCAAGCCGTCGGGTCCCGGGGCGGTATTTTTGGCACTGAGCCTGCGTACCGCCACTCTCAGGTCTACCCCAGTCACTTCCGGAGTGTCGTCGTCGTCGTCCTGATGGTCCACTTCCAGCACCGCAGGTGGCGGAGCCATAGGCGGGGGGGGATGTTCCCCCCGCGTAGGGAACAGAGTGCTCACTACTTCCTCCACGAGCTCAGGCCGGAGACTCTGCGTCAGTGGGGGGGCCCAGGTGCGGAGTTTATCCCGCACCATCTTGTAAGGGCGCCCCCACGGATCTCTGTCGAGAGTCCCCAGCATCTCCTCGTGGGCCAGATCCCTGGCCCGCAGGACAGCCTCGCGGAGGGCGGTCTTCGCCGCTCTGTACCCCTCATATAGCTCCGCCTCAATGGCTGCCGCATCCGGCGGGCGGATGCGGAGCCTGCGATGCCTGGCGTACAGGTGTCGCGCAGCTACGCACGCCTCGCGCAGAGACGTCAGCTCTTGCGACCACCAGTACACCTGACGCCGGGTGCTTCCTGGCCGGACTCGGGGCATTGCCACGTCACATATGTCGGACATGGCCTCCTGGAACCACCCTGCCTCATTGTTAATGTCGGCAGGCCTGTCTGGTGATGTCACCCAGGCCTGCACGATCGAGGCTTCCAGGAGGAGCTCCCGGTCTAGCTGCTTCAGCGCCCAACGTGGACCACTCGGGGCCTGTTGGACTGGCGCGCTTGAGCTCTGGGTGGAGATGTCGAACCGGATGTACCGGTGGTCGGAATAGGTCTCCACCCCTCCATGACACGCCAGTCAACGACACGCGGCGACAGAACGGGGCTAGCGAACGAAATGTCCACCACCGACTCGCCCCGCATCCGCACAAACGTGGGGACAGAACCCCGATTTAGGACGACCAGGCCTCCTTACTTCTGGCCTTTTTGGCCGCCTTTCGCCCCTTCCTCTTCTCGCCGACCACCTGCCACCCGGCTTCAGCCGCGGGAGGTGTAGGGAGCTGGGGGGGTGGTGGCGGCGGCGGCAGCTGCTGTGCCGCAGGTGCTGGCTCACTCGCCGCTGGCACTGGCATCGGCACAGTCACCGCCTGTGGGGCTGCCTTGCCCTTCCTCCTCCTGGACGCCTTCTTAGCCGGCGCCGGTGTCGCCGGAGCCGGCTTTCCAGGAGAGGGCGCCATTGCCCTGCCGGAGGACTGACTCGATGGCCCAGGTCCGGGCGCGGCAGCCACAGCAGCCGCGTACAACACCGTGGTTGGCATCGTGCTCGGGCCCGCGGCAGTCTTATTTGAACCCAGGGCGGGGCGCAGAACAATTCCCTCCAAGACGGAAAACCGCGCCTGGAAGGAAGCCAGCTCCCGCCGCACCAGGTTCAGAACCTGATTTTCTACCGGCACCGGCTCGGTTTGTCGCTGCTGCTGGTGGCCCCCATTTGGAGGCGCCACGCGGGTGCGAGCCTCACGCAGACTGGCCAGGTCTGCGTGGAGCTTGGCGTTCTCCCTTTGGAGAGCCTCTATCGCAGCCATCAGGCGGGCCAACTCCGCCCGCAGTTTGGCCACCTCCTCTCCAGCTATCGGAAGAGGAGGGGAAGGCCCCGCAAAGTTGGCCTCCGCTGCCGCCATGATGGAGGCGGAAGCCGCGGGTATGGCCTTGAGTTTAGACGATGTCTTTATCTTCAAGGCCACGCCCCTTATCGCGGCTTCCACTTCCTTTTCAAACCTGGCCTTACGCTCCACCTCTAAGCCGCCAGTTGCATCCGCCTCGTCGCCAGACCCGTGAGCATTCGTGCCCGGGTGGCGCCCCTCCTCGGCTGGTCTCGCCGACCTCTCGGAGGTAACAGGCCCCCCCCTCTTGCCTCGGATCCCACCGCGCTTGCTAGTGGGGATCTTACGGGCCGAGGCCATCTCTCCCTCGGATGACGAGACTTGGTCGCCATCCTTCCTAGACCGCTTGCGGAAGAACTTACCGTTCTCCGCTGCAGTCCCGGCCCTCACGCAGCGGGAGCTCTCCGAGCCTCCCGCACTCTAATCGCTGGATGCGGCGTCGGACTCCGACCCCGCATCCCTCCTCTCCTCTGTTTTGCCGTTGCCGGCGGTTTTGGTTTTGGTTTTTGTTAAATTATCCATATTTGAACCCACGAGTATGGGGGAAATAAACGTCAATCTGGGCAGAGCCGCGGCAGTAACACTCCCCGAGGGATAAAAGGAAATTCTCATTTCCTCTCATTCCCCGGAGAAGGATACTGCCGCGCCCAGGGTGCACCGGCCCAGCAGCTGCTCTTCCCTCCAGACGTATCGAGAGGGACCAGCAACCGCCAGACACACGTGGAGGACTTCTGACATCGCACCCCGGCGTATAGGCCCTTAGCTTTGCTGTTCGATCCCTAGAAACGGCTATTGGTCCAACCGCAAATATATAGTTTTGTAATAGTAAAATCGTTTTTTTGTTATTAAACTACATATTTACGGTTTTCAGTCTTTTCCCTTTACACATGTGCTGTAAGATATTGTTTTTTGCCAAATTTCGTGATCCTAGGTCAAAGGGAACAACAATATAGGTTTTCGACCCAAAACCTATAGGGTACTTCCGGGTGACCTAGAATTGTCAATTTTGGATAAAAGCAAGGTCTTACAGCACAAGTAAAGGGAAAAGACTGAAAAATTAAAATAGTTGAAAATTAAGGTAATTTTTGGCCCTCCTGATCATAAGGTCTAAGAAGCAAAATGTCCATGTAGCAAAACGTTCAACTATCAGATGGTCTGTATAGCAGAACATCTATTTAGCAAAAAGTCAGATTCTCTAAATGTCTGGACACTCAGGCACAAAATTCAACACACACTTTGCATCGGAAGGGGAATGGACATTATAATATTTACATACAGACTCTTTTTTTATGGTGAATGACACTTAACGTCATGAATTCTATTTTATTAGCATTACTAATCTTTACACTTAGGGATATCTTCCGTGATTATTGTTTATTTTGAGCTCCCGATATTTCGACACTGTTGCAAGCGCCATGATCGCGGGTTGACTGGAGAATGCGGGTGGATGGAAAAAAATGTTAGGAGCAGACAAATCTGTCTACCCTCTTTCTTTGTCTTTTGCTACGCGCACTACCGGAACTCGACACTAAGTCACGACAAAACCCACTCACAGTATCACCAGGTTCTGTGGAGTCCTAATCACAAAACGTGTCATTTTAAGTTTAGTTAAAAACCGTGAAAGCTTAAAACTATTTAAATTGAATGTAATTTACAAATAACTTTCTATCATGAGTGTACACATTTTAAAAATGACTTTTTGCTAAATAGATGTTCTGATAAACATACCATCTGATAGTTGGACGTTTTGCTACATGAACATTTTGCTAATTAGACTTACTGCTCATTAGACGTTTCGCGCTGTTGGACATTTAGCTACTTAGACCTTCTGATCAGGAGAGAATTTTGGTAGGTACTTACAAGTTTTCGCGAAAATCTAAATTTGCCTATATCTTTTTATCGTGTTGACTCAGGACCTTGATTTTTATACACCTAATAGGACCTCAGTATACTTATGATATAAATTTCAACTTGCTAGGTCCACCCGTTCCTGAGAAAATCGGTGGTGGCAGACGGACAGACAGACGGACAGACAGACAAGAAAGTGATCTTAAAAGGGTTCCGTTTTTTCCTTTTGAGGTACGGAACCCTAAAAAATCAGGCATAGGGTGTTTATAAAATCAAATTTGCAATAAATTATGCCGGACTTCGCCACCTTGACCTTATTTAGACCTGGGGGCCTAGTCTGCTATTACAATAGTGTCACAATGATCTATCTTTGATTTCATAATTGTCGTCATTATGGCTTTCCAATGATCAACCACTGACATTCCATTGAACGAAATAGCATAGAATGGTAAACTCGTACACAATGACAAATGTATGACTGACTTACACGGTAATCTGCAAAAATTTTGACAGTTCCAGCCGAAATTAGCTCAATTAGCACCATTTTGTATTGCAATAAATTTAAGCTCCTAGCCTCCTACAAGATAATTTAAAACACATAAATGAAAATAAATCAAAACACCGGCTGCTAGAAATAAAAACAGTTAAAACGTCAGTAAGCAGTAATGTCACATTTGACTTTGACAGCTAAACATAAAATATTATTGAATTGTATAGTTTCACATTAATCCGCGTTACACATAACTTAATGTTTTTTGCTATTTACGAACTTCTTACTACTTCAGATTGCATAGAACACTAATAAATAATATGTAAAAATATATACAAATGAAATCTGGCATGATTAGATGTTCAAATTTAATTCTAGTTTTTCGAAAATAATTTCCATTAACAGGTTTTATAATAATGGCAATACAACAATGTCATTGTAACACAATTCAATTACGAGACCATTGACCAACCAATGATCGACCATTATGAAGTTAGCAGATTACGAACTTTTAACAAAATGAAAATGGCATCGTTCAACAATTATGAAATCAATGATAGATCATTGTGCCACTATTATAATAGCAGACACGCGCCCTGGTTTTTGGACCTGGTAGTTTGACCTGGGGTCAGCCATTGCATTTTTCGCTTACGGTTATCGTAAACAATCCACTTTTCGTCACATGTCACAATTTGATCCAATATTCCTTCATTTCTGTACCGATTCAACAAGGCAACACAAATTTCAACACTCATTTCTTTCTGCAGATCAGTCGAATCATGGGGCACCCATTTTTCATATTTTTTTATTTATTGATTTGACGCAAATGAGTCAATATTGTAGGTAGGGTAACGTTAAACCATGCCGCTAATTCCTGGGTAGTTTGACTCGGATCGGCTTCTACCATCTCCTTCAATTCAGCGTTATTCACCTGTGTGGGTGGTACCGGTATAACACGTGGTTCGTTCTTCATGTCGAAGTTTCCATTACGAAAGCGTTTAAACAAAAAACGCACGGTGCGTTCATTAGCAGTCTCCTCTCCAAATGGAACGTTGATATTGCGAGCCGTTTCTGCCGCGTTAGTTCCGCGTCTGAACTCGTATTCAAAAATAATCGGATTTTCGAAGTATCCATCTTTACGCCTAAGCTGAATAAAAAAAACAATTGAAAGTCGAAAATCGAATGTTGCACATTTTTATAAGAAGAATCATAGGTAACAAACACGTGAAAAAAGTTTCACACGAAAATCTCACACCATGAAGATTTTATATACTACTATACAACGGCAATTTCATACTTTAACCCCTATTATTTTGCCACGGCACAGCGCCCTAGCTTGTCTAAAAAGCAGTTTTAACTACATTTGAAAATCCGGCTTCACATAAATAAGATGTTGCAAGAGGAATGAGAATTCTTTGAGAGGTTTTGAGTTTTAAGTTCGATATTCTTTTTGAACCAATATCCAAAATCCACCAAATTGTAACACGTAAACTTTGTTTTAAGACTGCCGTCACAAGAGTTCAATGACACTCTCTTTTTTTTACGAATTGAATTCTGGTGAATCTTGTGCATGGAAATGATTCACGAAATTTTTTCGACATCGTCTTCGGCAAAGTACCTACTTTAATAACTATAAGTGAACTTCGAAAGGTTTTCGTGAAAATGGACATTAACTCTTGTGAGACAACTAGCTCAAATGGTAGGTAGCATACAAAAATTTAAAAATATTTTATTTCACATAAGTAGGCTAGATACTCGACGTTTTTACCATCAACGCGGAAAATACCTATTATAGTGCAGAAGTGTGTGCACAGGTACGTAGGTACAGGACCACAATATCTTCTCTCATTTTCATTCATCATATGTATACCTAGCTGCTGTTGATACTAACGGTTCCTGGAACTGTTCAGGGGTCCTAGTCTGCTATTACAATAGTGTCACAATGATCTATCATTGATTTCATAATTGTTGATTTTGAAGTTTAGTAATCTACTATTTAGTGGCGTCATTATGACTTTCCAATGATCAACCACTGACACTCCATTGAAAGAAATAGCAGAGAATGGTAATCTCGTACACAATGACAAATGAATGGCTGACTTACGCGGTAATCTGCAAAAAAATTGACAGTTCCAGCCGAAATTTGCTCAATTACCACCATTTTGTATTGCAATAAATATAAGATAATTTAAAACACATAAATGAAAATAAATCAAAACACCTGCCGCTAGAAATAAAAACAGATAAAATGTCAGTAAGCAGTAATGTCACATTTGACTTTGACAGCTAAACAGATAAAATATTATTGAGTTTTATAGTTTCACATTAATCCGCGTTACACATAACTTAATGTTTTTTGCTATTTACGAACTTCTTACTACTTTAGATTGCTTAAAACACTAATAAATAATATGTAAAAATATATTTAAATGAAATCTGGCATAATTAGATGTTCAAATTTTATTCTAGTTTTTCGAAAATCATTTCAATTAACAGGTTTTATAATAATGGCAATACAACATTGTAACACAATTCTATTACGAGACCATTGACCGACCAATGATCGACCAATAAGAAGTTAGCAGATTACGAACTTTTAACAAAATGACAATGGCATTGTTCAACAATTTTGAAATCAATGATAGATCGTTGTGACACTATTGTAATAGCAGACTAGGCCCCCAGGGTTATATGGAAACCAGTAATAAATAAATCTTCACCGTTTTGCAACCGCATCTGTAATATTTAGATAGTCAAACCTTTATTACTTCCTTTTGCAACTTTGCCAAATTGTTTCGCAATAAATTCTATGTTTATGTTATGAACCGCCCAATTCCTGTCTGATATAATATTATCAATACAAAAGTAATTAGCCAGAACGACTGAACGGATTTTGATTTTGATTTCATTAGATTTACGCATACGTATGGATAGACCTGACCAGAACATGGGATACTTTTCACCCTGGCAGGAAGATCCCATCGAATAATTTTCGACCAGCTCACGACGAACGGACGGACGAAGCCGCTAGCAAAAGCAAGTCTGATATAATGTTGTTAGACTAGCAGTAGACCACTCGCTATGACGAGAACTATATAAGTGGTTCTCATACTAATACTGTGCAATACATGTTTACAGTTTGGTCCTAGGTCCTCCGTAACTTGACGTTTTTAAATAAGTGCCCATTGCGGGCACTTATAAAATGTCGAAAAAGGTGCACGGTTCAGGTTGGTCGTTTCCTATGAAGAAGAACCAGCAAGGTAACTCCTTGGTTACCTACTCTCTGCTGGCGAAGGCAAAGGAGACGGTGGATCTCGGGGAGCTCGGGATCACCGGGGGCCTCCGGCTTAAAGTAACCGCGACGGGAGCTCGGTTGCTGGAGATCCCTGGTGAAGCCAGTGTCTCGTCCGCTGACGCTCTGGCTGAAAAGCTCAGAGCGTCCCTAATCGCGGACGACGCCCGAGTTTCCAGGCCCGTTAGGTGCGCAGACCTGCGCGTCCTGGGTCTTGACGACTCAGTGACCGAGGAGGAGGTGGTGGCCGCCGTTGCCAGGTCCGGAGGGTGCCCTGCCGATCAGGTCAGGGCAGGCGCCCTTCGTCCGGACTCCACGGGCATGCGAACCGTTACGGTAAGCTGCCCTGTGACGGCGGCCAAGGCAATTGTGGAGGGCCGTAGGCTACTGGTGGGCTGGGTGTCAGCGCAGGTGAAGCTGCTGGAGCCCAGACCTCTGAGGTGCTACCGCTGCCATGTGGGACACCATGTGTCGGTGCAATGCGCCTCGGAGGTCGACCGCAGCGGCCTCTGCTTCCGTTGCAGTCAGCCTGGTCACACATCCGCGACTTGCTGCGCCACGCCGCACTGCGCTGCATGCGCGGCGTCTGGCAAGCCGGCTGATCACCGGGCTGGCAGCAAGGCCTGCGCTGCACCCGCCAAGGCCAAGGCCAGAGGCAGGGAGGACCCTCCACCGCCACCACCACCGTCACCGTCGCCACCGCCGCAGCCGCAACCGCCGCCGCTACCGCTGTTGCCGCCACCGCCGTCGCGACAGTTGCACGTGCATCGGGGCCCTCACAGGGGGCCCGAGTGGAGGAAGCGGTAATGGAATGCCAATAACGGCTCCATTACGCTTCCTCCAAGCGAATATCAACCACTGCGCCTGCGCTCAGGATCTGTTGCTCCAGAGCATGGCGCAGTGGTCGATAAACATCGCTGTGGTCGCTGAGCCGTATTTTGTCCTGCCCAGGGAAGACTGGGTGGCGGACCTTAGCGGCTCAGTGACCATTGTGTCGTCGGCCGCCGCCGGCACCCCGACCCTTGAAAGTGTCAGGAGGGGTCGGGGGTGCGTAGCAGCACGGTTCGGGGAGATTGTCGTGGTGGGAGTCTACTTCTCCCCGAGCCGAACTCTCGCCGAGTTCCACAACTCCCTTGCGGAGTTGAGTGTCGTCGTCGGAAACCATTCCCTCCCCGTACTTGTCCTCGGGGACTTCAACGCCAAGAACTTGGCTTGGGGTTCCCGTTGCACAGACGTGCGGGGAAGAATGGTGGAGGACTGGGCTCTGGAGAAGGGCCTGGTCGTCCTAAATCGGGGTTCTGTTCCCACGTGTGTGCGGATGCGGGGCGAGTCGGTAGTGGACATTTCGTTCGCTAGCCCCGCTCTGTCACCGCGTGTCGTTGACTGGCGTGTCATGGAGGGGGTGGAGACCTATTCCGACCACCGGTACATCCGGTTTGACGTCTCCACCCAGACCTCAAGCGCGCCGGTCCAACAGGCCCCGAGTGGTCCGCGTTGGGCGCTGAAGCAGCTGGACCGGGAGCTCCTCCTGGAAGCCTCGATCGTGCAGGCCTGGGTGACATCACCAGACAGGCCTGCCGACATTAACAATGAGGTAGGGTGGTTCCAGGAGGCCATGTCCGATATATGTGACGTGGCAATGCCCCGAGTCCGGCCAGGAAGCGCCCGACGTCAGGTGTACTGGTGGTCGCGAGAGCTGACGTCTCTGCGCGAGGCGTGCGTGGCTGCGCGACACCTGTACGCCAGGCATCGCAGGCTCCGCATCCGCCCACCGAATGCGGCAGCCATCGAGGCGGAGCTTTATGAGGGGTACAGAGCGGCGAAGACCGCCCTCCGCGAGGCTGTCCTGGGCTCTTAAGCGCATGTTTGGAGAGAGGCCAGTTCCCGCTTCGTTGGAAGACGGGGAAGCTGGTCCTCATTCGGAAGCCGGGGCGCCCTGCGGACTCTCCGTCCGCATACCGGCCCATAGTGTTGCTCGACGAGGTGGGCAAGCTCTTCGAAAGAGTCATTGCAAACCGCCTCGCCGAGCACCTTGCGGGGACGGGGCCGGATCTTGCGGAGCACCAGTTTGGTTTCCGCAAGGGGCGCTCTACGGTGGACGCCATCATGCGCGTGAGAGCCCTCACGACGGGGGATGCAGTGTCCCGGGGTGGGGTTGTCTTGGCGGTGTCTCTAGACATCGCCAATGCCTTCAACTCCATGCCCTGGAGCTGCATTAGGGAGGCACTCCGGTATCACCGGGTGCCGACCTACCTTCGTCGTGTGGTCGGGGACTACCTGACGGATAGAGCCGTCATCTACCCCGGTCGCAGCGGAGAATGGAACCGGCGAGAGATGTCGTGCGGTGTCCCGCAGGGATCGGTCCTAGGGCCGTCCTTGTGGAACATCGGGTACGACTGGGTGCTGCGCGCCGACCTCCCTAGCGGCGTCAGTGTGGTCTGCTATGCAGACGACACGCTGGTGCTGGCACAGGGGGCGTCGCACGAGGCGGCGGCCGAAGCTATGACACGCGGGGTTGCGATAGTTGTTGAGAGGATCCGGCGACTGGGTCTCGAGGTGGCATTGCACAAGTCCGAGGCCATGTGCTTTCATGGGCCTCGGAATGCGCCACCTCCGGGATCCTTACTCACGGTAGGAGGGGTATCCATCGGTGTCGAGTCGACTTTGAAGTACCTAGGACTCGTCCTCGACAGCCGGTGGAACTTCGTGGAGCACTTCCGACGTTTGGCCCCCAAACTGGAACGGACTGGGGCTGCCTTCAGGCGGCTCCTGCCCAACCTGGGGGGGCCGAACGCCTCCTGCCGGAGGCTCTACGCGGGGGTCGTGCGGTCCATGGCCCTTTACGGGGCCCCGGTGTGGGCGCGTTCCTTGAGGCTGCGTGCAGCCCACTACCTGAACGCGCCCCAAAAGGTGGTAGCCGTAAGGCTAGCCCGTGGGTACCGCACGATCGCCCGCGAGGCGGCAGGCCTCCTTGCCGGATTGCCGCCATGGGATCTGGAGGCGATAGTCCTCGCGCGCCTGCATGAATGGCGCGCGGAGGCGCTTCGCCGGGGGGAAACTCCGCTGCCGCGACAAATTGTCGCTCAGCGGACAGACTTCCGGCGGGATCTCATGGCGACATGGAGAGAGCGACTGTCGCAGCCCCGTGCAGGGCACGCCACGATAGTGGCGATAAGTCCCCTCTTTGAGGAGTGGCTGGAGAGACGCCACGGCGTCCTCACCTTCCGCCTGACGCAGGTCCTCACCGGACACGGTGTTTTCGGGAGGTTCCTGCACCGAATCGGGCGGGAGGAAACGCCCGGGTGTTTCCACTGCGAGGATCGACCGGAGGACACGGTGGAGCACACGGTGGAGGTGTGCCCCGCGTGGGCGGAGTACCGCCGTGTCCTCGAAGCGGCGATTGGCGGCGGCGACCTCTCGCGTGCGGCCCTGGTGCAAGCCATGGTCCGGAGCGAGACGGAATGGGACGCCGTCACCTCCTTCTGCGAAGCAGTAATGCTAGAGAAGGAGGTGGCGGAATGTGAGAGGGAGAGAACCTCACAGCGTCCCGGCCGCCGCGGGAGACGCCCCGGGCGTCGGGGGCCACCACGTGGCCCCCGGCCACCGTAGGCGCGGGCCTGTGGACGGTGGGCTATGGGCTAGCTCGCCGTCCGTCCGTCTCATGACGACAGGCCGTGTCGACGGCGCGTTCGTGTTCCACGCGCGCCTCAAAGAGAGTCAGCAAAAAGGAGGGGTCCGCAAGGACCGATGCCTGCCGGGGTTGCGGGACTATTCGAAAGAGATACCGTGGCCCCGGAACACAAAGGGCGATGAAGGAACATGGATGGGTTTTAGTCAGTAAAAGTCTGACACTCCCTCCTGCTCCGCCCAGAGCGGGAGAAGTCATTTGATGATTTCCCATCCGAAAAAAAAAAAAAAAAAAAATGGTTACCTACTCTTTTAAAATCATTTAGACGAGTGGGAGATTAGTTTCCGGAGAATTATAAACAGAAGCACCTCACTGACCACGGCGCCCTTCTTCACTCTTTGCGGCGCACCAGGGCGCCGCAGCGCACAGTTTGGAAACCCCTGGCTGGACTAACCGATTGTAGGGAGTTGACGAATCGAATCTAGATAAAGACGAATTGTTAACTAAAACAGTACAAAAACACCTTCACCTACACCCACCAAAGTGTGCAAAAAGCAAGGTTAACTGATACCTTCTCTTTTATAGACGTTTTTTCGTATAGACGAGCGGCACGTTGCCAACTGCAGCCACAGCAGTAACGTGTCGGCTGCCGTCGACGGGTGGCGACGCTTGCAGTTGTGGCATGCTGCTACAGATTTACGCGGCATCGAACAAATTAATCGGCACATAAATAAAATAGATAAAGGGGACGCCATAAACATAATCACAAGATCGGTTTGCGAATGACCTCGTGTTGATCGCCGAATCCCTAGAAGACCTTCAATGATGATGCTTTTTGATGCTTCCCTACAAGTTGGCTTAAGAATGAATATTTCCGCAAGCGCTTCAACTGGACCTGAGCAGGACATCTGGCTAGACGCGGAAATGGCCGATGGAGCAAGGCTTTGACCCAGTGGTGGCCAAGGTTAGGCCAAGTAACCAGGGCCGTCCTAAAACTCGTTGGGTTAACGATATCGTCAAAGTCGCGGGAAACACCTGGATAAGAGACGCACAGAACCGGGAAGTGTGGCAGAAAAAAGGGTAGGCCTATACCCACCAGTGGGTGATTCCGGGTTGATAATGATGATCATGATGATAGTACAATCGACTGAAATATAGTACAATCGACTGAAATATAGTACAATCACTGAAATTTAGCTACTACTACTACGTCTATAATAATATAGGGTAATGTAATGTGTGTGCCCACTTCCGTACCTACACCTGTACCCAACCCCACAGGGTATTAGTACTCACAGGCGCGATGTTATGTTATACCTACTTCAACTTACTCTGTGCACGGATAGGATGTGAAATTTACAAGTGGCTTGAAGGAATATATTGGGTCAGTCTTGGTGAATATTTGAGCTAGCATGTGGCGGGTTTCGGTCATGCTAGTCCCCTGATCATCCGTGCCCCAGCGGTTGTAAGTGCTGACATGGTTACTCAACTTGTCGCGATATGCATAACAATCTTTTTTTTCGGCATGTATCGCGTAGTCCCAATTTTCTACTTTCGTTTTTTGTCCATAAGTATTCTTGGAAAACAATATTTGTTGTGGTTTTTTCGCTATAGGATTTTTAAACCTCATTTTGGGAAATTCTTCCTTGTGCCAAAGTATTTAAACTTTAAATATTTTCGTTATATAATACGTTGTAGAAAACCTATGTTTTTATCGGTTAGGTACGTCACTTGTTTATTTTTTCTAGGGAGAAGTAAACTTCAAAGTTTGTGAGTTTAAGGTTGCATATGCCTCTCTGCACTAATAACTCTGGAAAATTAATTAATCTACAAACTGTAAGAAATTTAAAAAAAAAATAAAAAACCATTTTAAATATAGCTTTTATAAAAATGCAATGAAAAGAAGAAAATAAAACCTTATAATAAATGAAAACGAAAAGTTTTCATAAAAGCTTGTCGCGCTAATGGTAAAGGCAAAGGGAAAACTATACGCGACATGCTTAGGAAAGCTTTTCATTTTCGAGACTATGATTTTAATTTTCTTTTTTATTCGCGCTTTGATTTCGCCAGTTTCAAAGAGAAGCAAAGTCATGAAGCCGATAAACAGCGTAATATAAAAATCATTGATTGTTTATTTTTATTTTTTAAATTAGAATACAATTAAATGTTAATCTGTTTATGAAACTGAATATTAGTTTTTATTAATCATGTGTAACTATTATAATATTCAAATTATGTTTATAAATAGAATATCAATTCTATTTATAAACATAATTTGAATATTCAAAAAATATAATAGACGAAAATTTTACTCTGGACGCTCTTAGTGTGCACGTCTTTCTACATCGTTCTCACATATATGTATAATCTCAAAATTAAAGATGTAACCAAGATTTTGTAACAATATTTTGATTTTAAAAGAGTGTCCATGGAGTTTCTTGCCCGTTCTTCTCCATAGAGATCTACGCTAGGGAATGGGCAACTACAGTACTTTCTCAAGTTATTACGCCTTGTGACTGGGACTGTAGCTTTGATTTTCTTTTTTGTATTTTTGACATTCAAAAGTGCCGTAATGGTCTAATTGAAATAAATGCTTTGAGTTTGAGTTTGAATGTCAGAGACGCACATTGCTTTGCAGAAATAAAAAAAAAACATTCACCTCCGAAGGCATTGAACCGATTTCCGGAAAAGATCAACTTGGCGGTTCGTCCTTTTTGAATTTAAGATAAATTATTTTATAATACGGTAATATAGGATCAGTAGTCTTAGTTTTAGTGCTCTATCTTCTTTAATTTATAATTTTGTAGTTTTTTTTCTTTTCTTTGGTAGTGGTTAGTTTTTATTTATTTTTTGTTGAAACCGTGTAATGAACAACCCGCCAGACCCGGGGGACTTTGTTACCCCGGCAGGCAATTTTGTTACTGTAAGCAATGAGTCTGGCATGGATACTGATAGGTCGTCCTCGGCTCGTCACCGGAAAAGAAGCCGCGTACATGTGTGCAAGTACTGTAACAAACGCCGTCGCACCCGAAAAAACCATGGTTCCGAGTCGTCGGGTTGTGGTTGCACGGATCCTCCAAGTCCTACAACAACTTTAACAGAACCTATTTGCTCTGTAATACCAACCATTGCTGCTGATATTCATGCTCCATCCGTAGCTGTTCCCGCGCAAATCGGTCGTAAAGCATACGACAAAACCGACAGTGCACCCTACATTATTCACTTACAGAAGAAAACTATTTCCCCTGATGATGGTACTACATTGCACCCAATCACATTTGGTAAGTTTATTAAACACAACGCCTTTCAAAACATTATAAATGGTAGCGTCAAAAAAATTGGGCGCAATAAAATTTCTGTCTCATTTTCCAATATCTGGATGCAAATTCTTTTATTTCACATAATAGTCTGGAAACTTATAATTACAAAGCTGTTATACCCACTTTTAATGTTACAAGAATGGGTCTAGTGCGTGGTGTTCCTGCAGAATGGTCTCCAAGAGGAAGTTATTGATAATGTTACAGTTCCAATTGGTTGCGGGCCAATTCTTAAAGTCAGACGCCTTTTTTTTTTTTTTTCGGATGGGAAATCATCAAATGACTTCTCCCGCTCTGGGCGGAGCAGGAGGGAGTGTCAGACTTTTACTGACTAAAACCCATCCATGTTCCTTCATCGCCCTTTGTGTTCCGGGGCCACGGTATCTCTTTCGAACAGTCCCGCAACCCCGGCAGGCATCGGTCCTTGCGGACCCCTTCCTTTTTGCTGACTCTCTTTGAGGCGCGCGTGGAACACAAACGCGCCGTCGACACGGCCTGTCGTCATGAGACGGACGGACGGCGAGCTAGCCCATAGCCCACCGTCCACAGGCCCGCGCCTACGGACACGTGGCCACGTGGTGGCCCCCGACGCCCGGGGCGTCTCCCGCGGCGGCCGGGACGCTGTGAGGTTCTCTCCCTCTCACGTTCCGCCACCTCCTTCTCTAGTATTACTGCTTCGCAGAAGGAGGTGACGGCGTCCCATTCCGTTCCCAACCGTTTCGTATGAACTTTCAGCCGTTCCAAGAGAACGAAACTTTTATGAACTTTACCAAACGGTTAAAGGTTTACTTCTTGCTGAACAATATCACAGATGGTAAGGTAAAAGTGTACGTACTACTTTGCACGATTTCGCCAGATCTACACGAAAGAATGTATAATATATGCTCTCCAGAAGATCCCTTGAACATGACTTTCAAAGAGATTACAAAGATTTTAGATGATTACATTGATCCTAAGCCCAGTATTTGGACAATGCGACACAAATTTATATCTCGCATGCAACAACAAGAGGAAACTGTGGTCACATACGCCTCCGAGCTTAAAAAACTATCTGCAAATTGTGAGTTTAAATGTCATTACTGCAAAAAACAAACTTCTGATAGCTTTCTGTGCTTACAACTCATACGAGGGTTAAATGATGGTGAAATTCGGACGAAAATACTGCAGGAAAAAGATACAACCTCATTTTCACAATTGGTGCAGATTGCCACTGCTACAGAAATGGGAAAGAACGAAAACGCAACAATGTCCTCAGATATTCAAAAACCTAACACAATCAATAAAATAACAACACCTACAGCTAAAACATCTGTTTATAACAACCCACCTGTGCATACTAAGGTAAATACAAGATTACCAATAACCATTAGAGATCTTAAAGGAAAATGTTTTCGTTGTGGAAAAGATGACCATAGAGCAAACGAATGTGGAGCCATCAAAAGCACTTGCCGAAAATGTCAGAAAATAGGCCACCTAGCACGAGTCTGTTTACAATGATATACCAACTGTCATCAAGTAAATGAATCTTCAAGTAACATTAGTCAAGACAGTATTGCAGATATCAACTTAGTTAAAAGTGAAATATCGAAGAAATATACGATTACTCTGAAAATAGAAGACAAAACTGTATGTATGGAATTTGACACCGGTGCTACATTATCTTCAATGTCACTAAAGGATTTCAAAAACTTGAACATACAAAAGAAACTTTTTAAAACAGAAATTAAGATGAGAACATACACTGGAGAAATCATTAGACCGATTGGAGTAGCATATGTCAAATGTTTGTACAACACTCAATTGTTTTATGGAAAACTATACATTATTGATCGAAATGTCGACCCAATTTTCGGTAGAAGCTGGATGAAAGAACTACATGATATTGATATAGCCGATATAAGAACAGTACAAACTACAATTCATAGTAACAATCTAGAACAATTGTTAGAAGAATTCTCTTCATCCGTATTTACATCAGACCTCAAAAAGCTCATTTAAGTTTAATGGAAAATACTCAGCCGATCTTTATTAAACCACGAAGAATTCCATACGCATTGAAACCGAAAGTTGACGAAGAAATAGAAAGACTATGTACACAAGGTGTGCTTACGAAAGCTGACCATGCCGAGTGGGGAACACCTATTGTTCCAATAGTAAAACCAAATGGGAGTATTCGGTTATGTGCTGACTACAAGATTACTCTAAATAAAGTAATAAAAGATGAACAATATCCCATACCCATAATTGAAGACATATTTTCTGAAATGAACGGAGGTAAGCTTTTCTGCACTTTAGACATTACCCAAGCATATTTGAATTTGGAAATGGACGAAGAAAGCGCTCACATGCAAACCTTGAGCACGCACAAAGGAACGTACAAAGTAAATAGACTAATGTTCGGCGTTAAAGTAGCACCAAGCCTGTGGCAGAAATTCATGGACAAATTACTACAGGATCTGACAGGAGTTAAATGCTTTTTCGATGACATTATTATACAGGGCTCCTGTGAAGATGAGCTACTACAACGATTACGACAGGTCCTCCAAAAACTTAAAGAGAGTAACCTTCGAGTGAATAAAGAAAAATGTCACTTCTTTAAGCAATGCATTAACTACCTTGGACACACGATCGACAAGAACGGACTACATAAGAATAAAGACAAAATCAAAGCCATCACCAGCACTTTACGCCCTACAAACATCAACGAATTGAGAACATTTCTTGGGATGGCCAATTATTACAATAAATTTATAAACAATCTGGCCTCTATTACAAGTCCTCTAAACGAGCTACTAAAGAAAAGAGCTATCTTTACGTTTTTTAAGTTTTTTAAAAATAAAGGAAGAAATTTTGAGCGAAAGGGTATTGATTCATTTTGATCCTAAAAAGCCACAGCTACAGACACTTCACCTTTAGGGTTAGGAGCAGTGCTTTCACATAGATTACCGGACGGTTGTGAACGACCTATTGCTTTTGCTTCTAGATCTTTATCAAGCAGTGAGAAGAAGTACAGTCAGATTGATAAAGAAGCTACAGCTATCTACTGGGGCCTTAAAAATTCTTTCACTACTGTTACGGTCGAAAATTTACTTTAGTTACCGATCACAAGCCACTAACATCGATCTTTCACCCGCACCAGATGCTACCAGCGATGAGCACGATGAGACTTTTTCATTACGCTCATTTTCTATCTGGATTCAATTATGAGATAGACTACAGAAGTTCTGCAAGCAATTCTAATGCTGATTACTTATCCAGATTTCCAGTGGAAACAGTTAATGATAATAAAAAAGATCAACACTCACAATTCCAGCTACAACAAATATACAAAATCGAAGTCAACCCAGATATTATAGCCCGAGAAACTGAAGACGACAACGAATTACTTCCCTTACTACAAGCATTAAAAACAGGACGTACTTTGAAAGAACTTGGGTATAATGACAATGAATTTACGCTACAGGATGATTGTATTTTGAAAGGTACAAGGGTTATTATTCCCTCTACTTTACGTTCGCAAATTCTTAATGAATTGCATACTGGACACACTGGGATTTTAAAAATGAAATTATTAGCACGCAGCTACGTTTACTGGAAAAACATGGACAGAGACATTGAAAACAAAGTAAAATCATGTAGAGCATGCCGGTTAGAGCAAAACCAACCAGCAAAAGCTCCTTTACACCATTGGGAAGAGACAACTGGCCCTTGGCAACGAATCCATATTGATTTCGCTGGTCCAGTGTCTGGTTATCAATTATTCATTATAATCGACGCCTTCACAAAGTGGGTTGAAATAATTCCAGCCAAAATAACGACCAGCTCTTGGTGTATTCGAAAACTTAAAGAAATATTTTCCACTTTCGGCACACCCTATATTCTCGTTTCAGATAACGGCCGGCAATTCATATCACGAGAATTCAAAATTTTTCTCTCTGATTATAACATAACTCATAAAACCATTGCACCATACCACCCAGCCACAAACGGTCAAGCAGAACGCACAGTACAGACTATTAAGAGAGCTTTACGATCTATGGAGGGGGAGAGCGGTGATCTAGTCGAGAAACTGACGACTATTAAAACTCATTTGAGAAGTACGCCAGGCCCCAGTACCCAGAGCCCTTATCAGTTGATGTTTGGCAGGGAAGTAAGGACCAGGCTGCACGCCATGCTGCTCAAAACAGAGAATTCCACTCATCACCGAACATTGCGGGATAATTTACGACAATTCAAACTGGGAGACAGGGTCCAAGCTAGGAGTTACTCGTCTCCGCATCAGAGGTGGACATTCGGTAGGATCCTGTCTCGCCTGGGACATTTACACTATGAGGTGCTTACAGATGACGGGAATGTCTGGCGCCGCCATCTTGACCAGCTGTTGGCAGCAGCCCAAGTGCAGCAACTGGAATCACGGCCGAGGGCTGTTATGTCTTTGGTTTGACGTTTTGTCTATACAGGTTTCCTGGACAACGAATGTATCAGGATTGTCACTTATAATTAAAATATACGAATAGCAAAATGTACGTTTGATCTTTTATTTAATATTAAATATGAGCTAGTATATAAATTAGGTATTTTATTGATAACATAAGCTGGGAGTACCTCCAAGCGGTGAAGGCGGTAACAGTTTGAGATCTCGTTTTCTACCAGTGGTAATGGAGCAGAAGCAGGTCGTCACTTTTCATTCCATATTTCCTGTCGTAGAAAACGAGATCTCACTGGCTAAAACTCCCATAATCATCCATGCCTTGGGGCTTATGTTATTGTTGTCGTTTATGATTTCAACCTCTTTGGCACGGTAGCCTACCCGGTAACGCAGGAGAGCAGCCAGAACAGTTCTTTGCTTTGTAATCGTCATTAGTTACGCAATTGGATTATCCATTATGAGTGCTAATAATAATAAGTGTCCTGTGTGTGATAAGGACATCGTTAAAGGGAGTAAGGATGTTTCTGAGGTGAAACAAAAAGGAATACTCGGCCTTATCAAAGCTAGAAAATTTGGTGCTTATCATCGTTCCGATCTATAATAGCTTTGATAAGGCCGAGTATTCCCGGTTGAAGAATTATAGGCCCATTTCACATCTAAGTTATGTCTACAAGTTGTTTTCAAGAGTCATCACGAATCGTCTCGCGCGCAGGTTTGACGATTTCCAGCCTATCGAACAAGCCAGTTACCGAAAAGGCTTTAGCACCGTGGACCACATTCATACGCTGCAGCAGGTTATACAGAAGACCGAAGAGCCCCTCTGTTTAGCGTTTGTGGACTACGAGAAAGCCTTCGATTCGATCGAGACCTGGGCTGTACTGCTGTCTTTCCAACGGTGCCAAATCGACTTATCGGTACATCGAGGTGTTGAAGTGTTTGTACAAAAAAGGCCACCATGTCAGTCCGACTTCAGGACCAAGCCTCGGAACCTATCCTTCTGCAGCGAGGTGTGAGACAGGGAGACGTCGTATCTCCGAAACTGTTCACCGCTGCACTGGAGGATGTCTTCAAGGTTCTGGACTGGAGAGGGCTAGGCATCAACGTCAATGGCGAGTATATCACTCACCTTCGGTTTGCCGACGATATAGTGATCATGGCCGAGACCATGGAGGACCTCAGTACAATGCTCGATGACCTCAGTAGAGCTTCCGGAAGAGTGGGTCTTAAAATGAACATGGACAAAACCAAGATCATGTTGAATGCCCATGTCACACCCACTCCTATTAAGATCGGAGACTCGAAGTTCGAACACTCGAAGTTGTAGACGATTATGTGTACCTGGGACAAACGGTTCAGTTAGGTAGGTCCAACTTCGAAAAAAAGGTCAATCGTCGAATCCGACTCGGCTGGGCAGCGTTCGGGAAGTTGCGCGGTAACTTCTCGTCCAACTTACCGAAGTGTCTCAAGACGAAAGTCTACGAGTACAACTACCAGTGTGTGTTGCCAGTGATTACATACGGGACAGAAACGTAGTCGCTCACAATGGGCCTCATCAGAAGGCTTAAAGTCACCCAAAGGGGTATGGAGAGGGCTATGCTCGGAGTTTCCTTGCTCGATCGAATCAGAAATAAAGAGAACCAAGGTTACCGACGTAGCCCGAAGAATTGCCAAACTTAAGTGGCAGTGGGCAGGGCACATTGCTCGCAGAACGGATGGCCGATGGGGCCGAAAAGTTCTGGAGTGGCGACCGCGAACCGGAAGACGTTGCGTTGGAAGGCCTCCCACTAGGTGGACCGACCGTTGACCTGGTGAAGGTTGCGGGAATCCGCTGGATGCGAGTCGCACGAAATTATATTAAACTGTGAGCTTTTTAATACTATTTTTAAAGGTTTCCGCATGGTTTCCGCTAAAATCTTTTAGATGGTATAGAAAATCATCATGGCACGGAACGTTGTAAATCCGTCTTTTTGGTGGTAGACAGACAACTTCATTTGACATTTGACTTCTTTCCGTTTATTTAGATTTTCGTGAAAGTGTTTCTGCGATTTTTTCGCATATAATAAAAACAATTTTATGAAAATGGCATCTGCTGGTCGTTGTGTCAATTGTGCAGTAAGATTTCAACGCAATGTGCGAATACAATTACTTTCAGAGACTGCTACAGACGTGCAGCAACATGTATGTGTGTGGATTCATTTTAGAATTTCTCATCATTCCGGTTAGACATGGCTTAGCTAATATTACCACTGTAATCTAGAGATTATAAGGAAGAAATCTATATACGTTTCATTAATATCTGCTACAATTTATGTGGGTGGCCTGTTCTCCAAACAAAAAGAATTGTCTCCTTTAATAATTAAAATGAGTTCCCAACGGTTCAGAGAGTGAAATGGAGATTGATTGTACTCCACCAGATTTAAGATCAGAAGCCAAATTGGCAATGGAAAACCTGCTTCCAGCGAAGTCAATAGAAAAATACATGGCAAGTATATGAAAATTTTATCATTTGGTAAAACGAGAAAAAAGTGAACATTTTCTCCGAAACAGTATTTTTGGCGTATTTTAATGAGATTGCTAAAACTAAAAAGCCATCTACATTATGGGCAATTTATTCCATGCTGAAATGTTCCTCTGTTCATGTTAAAAACGGCATTAACTTAAAAAATATGGAAAGGAGATAATTTTTTTGTTTGGAGAATAAGGCCACCCACATAAATTGTAGCAGATATTAATTAAACGTATATAGATTTCTTCCTTAGAATCTCTAGATTACAGTGGTAATATTAGCTAAGCCATGTCTAACCGGAATGATAAGAAATTCGAAAATGAAAACGTGAATCTAACAATAAACAATAACAATAACACGTCTGTAGCAGTCTCTGAAAGTAATTGTATTCGCACATTGCGTTAAAATCTTACTGCACAATTGACACAACGACCAGCAGATGCCATTTTCATAAAATCGTTTTTATTATATGCGAAAAACGCAGAAACACTTTCAAGAAAACCGAAATAAACGGAAAGAGTAAATGTCAAATGAAGTTGTCTGTCAACCAACAAAAAGACTGATTTACAACGTTCCGTGCCATGATGATTTTCTATACCATCTAAAAGATTTTAGCGGAAACCTTAAAAAATAGCATTAAAAAGCTCACAGTTTAATATTATTTATTTTTATATTATATTCTATTTCTATTATAAGTAAAGCAGATATTATTACCAATGGATACCGTATTTTTTTGTAAACAGAAAAAATGCCCCTATTTACGTAAGTATTTTCTGTCAAATGACATTGACCACAACAGGAATGATTTGACTCGCAAAAAATATCATAATATAACTTATTTATTATGATTTTAAGATTCCGGTTTCGTTTCTATGTAATCTTTCTTTTATTACTATAATAAAATGGTTACTTTTTTTGGTGCAATATGAATAATATTTATGCAACATCCAAGAGGGCCTAAAAAAAACTGTCTCGTTTAACTACTTTTCTACGATAATCGACCGGATTCAAAAGCAAAAAATCGATAATTTTATTGGCGAAAACATAAAGCAATTTTTAATTAAAGCCCCAGATGATATATATTTAGCGACAAAGGTAAATTAAATAAAATGTATAACTAATTTAAAAAAAAACCCGACTGCGTAAATATATATATTTTTTTTGTTAGCCTGTACTGTCCCACTGCTGGGCAAAGGCCTCCCCCAATTCCTTCCATTTGCTCTTTTCCCGTGCCTTCTCGGACCAACCCTCGTGGTACGCGTCCAAATCGTCTCGCCACCTTTTTCTGGGTCGGCCTCGCCGGCGCCGGCCGTCTTCCGGCAACCATCGTGTGGAGGCTTTTGCCTAGCGGTCATCGTGCATGCGTCTGACGTGACCCGCCCAATCCCATTTTAGCCTAGCAGCCTTCTTGCCAACGTCCACTACGCCCGTTTTGGAACGTAGCGTGGTGTTTCGAACCCTGTCTTGTCTTTTAACACCCAGAATGCTGCGTTCCACTGCCCTTTGGCAAACTCCAAGGCGGAGCTTCTGAGACTCGGTGAGAGACCAGGTCTGAGCACCGTAGGTTAGGACGGGCAGGATGCACATGTCAATGAGTTTGCGCTTCAGGGAGATCGGAAGATCACCCTTCATTAGCGTCTTCATGGACCAGTAGCTTTTCCAGGCATTTTCGATTCGGCGATCGATTTCTCTTTCTTGCCTGTTTTCGAAAGATACTAACTGGCTCAAGTAGATATACTCATCGACATACTGTATTTCCTGCCCATCTACCTCGACCCTACGCTTAGTGCTGTTGGTCATGAGCTGTGTTTTAAAACGATTAATGAATCGTTCGAGCACAGCAAGCTTGGTGGGACTCGTAATGACGAGTCCCACCAAGCTTGCTGTGCTCAGTTCTTGAAGCATGATCTGTAGTTCTAAGGTTGTTGGGGCAAAAAGGACTATGTCGTCAGCAAATCGGAGGTTGGTCAACCTCTTATTACCGACTGTAATTCCTTTGGTTGTCCATGAGGCTGCTAGCGATCTAAATATCTCCTCAAGAGTGCATGTAAACAACTTTGGAGAGAGCGGGTCACCCTGTTTAACACCCTTTTGTATACTAAACGAAGGTCCTGCAGTATTCAGCTTAATGTTTGAGGTGCTGTTATGGTAGATATTTTAAGAGGTCTATACATTGCTGTTCCAGTTCCTGATTTTTTAAAGATTTGAAAATTTCGGAGTGTTTGATGCTATCGAAGGCCTTCGCATAATCTACGAAGGCCAAGTATAATGGTTTATTGTATTCGGTATATTTTTCTAGGTTCAAGGTGTGTAGGTGGTCGGTTGTTGAAAAACTAGGGCGAAATCCGGCTTGTTCTGGTGGCTGATGTTTATCCAGTTTCGTCTATGCGATTGTGTATCACTTTAATAAAGGTCTTGTACTCGTAGATGTGGAATGTTAAACTGATTGGACGGTAATTGCCAATGTCACTTTTGTCACCTTTTTTAGATAGAAGAACTATATTGGATGTACACATTGATTTTGGAACCTTTCCTGATATCAATATGGTGTTAAACAGGTTAGTAAGGCGGGGTGTCAAAGTGGTGGAGCCGATTTTAAGCGCTTCCGAGGTAATTCCATCTTCTCCAGGACTTCTGTCATAGCGCATAGTAGTAAGTGCTTTGTGCACTTCATAACCGTTTATTGGGGGGAGTCTGCAGGGATGTATTCGGTGTTGATATCGGGAGGTGAGTGATCTGAATATAATGATGTATAGAATTTAGTCGCTATTTCCATTATTTTTATTCTATTGTAATTTTTGATGCCGTCAGTGAATACCAAGCTGTTGATCCAAGTTCGTCCTTTTGTGACTCCTTGTTTCAAAACTCTTAAGGATGTATGGTTTTCTAAAGCTGTTTTAACCAAATGTGTATTCAAATTCCTCAAATCTTTCCTAATGCTCCTTTTAACTTCTTTGTCTATAGTTCTAAATTCTGGTGTTCCTGTTTCTTTTTCTGTCCGTTTTTCTATCAATTCAATACTATGACGTGTTAGTTTGTTTCCTTTTCTACATTTATTTTTTATGGTTTTACAAGTATTGTTAATTCCCTTAACTATAATAACGTTAATAATATATAACTATAATAACTATAATAACTATAATAACGTTAATAACTATAAATAAAAAAACTGAAAAGAATAAAACAAGTCCAGGAGACAGGACATATTGACTGCAACAGTCGGGACCCATATTGGATGGAATTATTTTAGTCTAGATTATTTAATTTTTTTGTATGGGAGCCCCCCTTAAATATTTATTTTATTTCAATTTAATTATTTATTTTAAAGTGACTGTACAATTAAATATTCTGTGAAAATTTCGAGCGTCTACCTGTTGCCGTTATAAATAACACGTTTGTTATAAGGGATTCCTTTCCCTTCAATATTTATTTTCGTTTATTTTTAGTATTTGTTGTAATAGTGGCAACCAAAATACATCATCTGTGAAAATTTCAACTGTCTAGCTATCACGGTTCATGATGCCTGGTGACAGAGAGACGGACAGTGGAGTCTTAGTAATAGGGTCCCGTTTTTACCCTTTGGGTACGGAACCCTAAAAGTAGCCAAATTAAAATAACAAAAATTAAATGGATAATTTTATTTTAAAACATATGCCAAACGTTATAAATAAAATAACTACCTACTAGGTAGTTAGGTACTAATACAACAAGCTGAAAACATTCATAATATAAAACCAGCACATAATAAATCTAAAACCAATCCGAAGGATAAAATGTCTTCCGAAAATATTGTTGATAAAACAGAACTGGATGAGTTCAGGATATAACAAATGCCTTTAACATTTTTTTGAAGATAAAATTAAACCTTTATCGTTTTCAGGTGAGAAAGAAGATTATAATGTTAACAAATGAAATCAATCTATTTTTATGGCACCAAGTGTCCGGTATGATGGGGTATCCACAAAAATGATAAAATATGTCGCTCATAATATTTGTTGTAAACATTTGTATAAGCACAAGAATATATCCAGAGAATCTGCAAACGGTAATAGTAAAACCATTATTAAAAAAACCGGCCAAGTGCGTTTCGACTCACGCGCAGTGTGTGGTTCCGTAGTAGCCCGTTATAACAATATAGAACGATTCTGTTGTTCATAAACTTATAATAATTTATTATGTTTTTTTTAGTTTTTTATTTTAGATTTTCTTTTTCAATGCAAGTCTTTACCCGTTATAAACAAGCGAATACTTCATCTTTTCTCATCAGTCACTTTAAAGGATTTATTCTAAGGATTTTGTATTTGGTACACATTATCCAACACCCAAGTTCAACGACTATTACTGCTAAACTAATAAAGTTATCTTAACCGCTATAATTTTCCTTTAAAGTTCATGAAATTGTATTCATATACGATCATGATTTTTTTTCCAGATTTTGAAACTCCATGGACACTCTTTTAAATCAGAATATTGTTACAAAATCTTGGTTACATCATTAATGTTGAGATGGTATATTATGTGAGAACAATGTAGCAAGATGTGCACGTTAAAAGTGTCCACAGCAAAAACACACAAACAAAAAAAATACAATTCAAAATAATTCATTCAAATAAGCCATGGCAACTAAGAGATGACCAGTCACAACTGACAGCGCCTGTTCACGGACATGACGCATGGATCAGCACCATTCAACTCAACCATTTTGAAGGGAACTAAATGATCCGACACATGCGCCACCATCAGCGAGACATTTGAGTGAGCATGACATACTCTAAACCGCCAGGGCACATTCAAGTCAAGAAAAAACGTAGGTTTCCAGTGAATGATAGCTTTCTAGTACATAGTACTCACACAATATGGCCTATGCATTTATATAATACTAAGGAGATTGAATCTATACAATGCAAAGATAGTTGTACAATCTTCAGCAGCTCCAACAATACATTTTAATGCTATCAATTTATGCGCCCCTGTCCTTGTGGAGCAGGACCAGCATTGAGCCAAGCATTTTTATCAGCGATATAATCGCTCAACTTGTAATATGCTTGCTTACATAGTGTGCGTTTAATGCATGTTTTAAATTTCGTCTCATTCAGTTCAAGAATACTTTGTGGAATTTTATTATAGCATCTCAAACAGTACCCCATGAAAGATGAGTCTACTTTAGCGAGTCGGAAACCTGGCTGAGTACCTATTAAAACGAAAAATAGTATTAGCAACCACTAAGTCATTATAAAAGACCTATTCAACGATACACGATGGGCTAGACGACAAAAAAATACATCCCCACTTCAAATGTAGGGGAGCTACCCTCAAAAAAAATATTTTCCAAAATGTTATTTTACCATTTTGTCGGTGTAATTTAATATACACCCCTACAAAATTACAGCTTTCTAATACTAACGGTCTCTTAGCAAAACCTTGGACAGACGGTCATGACGAAACTATAAGGGTTTTTATCAGGACCACGGAACCCTAAAAAGGACAATAAAGAAAGCATGAACTCTTAGGCCGGTTCCAGACGTGTGTAACGCGTTATGTAATGTATCGTAAAATGTAACGCGAATTCTTGTGGACGGCACTATGAGCACGCTAACGCGTAAGCGTCTAGACCCGGCTTTAGACTCTTTGAAAAATGATATACAAATGTAGGTACAGTTTTATAAAAAAACGAAACATTCATATATAAAGGTTGTAAATGGTTTTTGCAAAAATAAAACTATTATTATGGCCATTTCTGATTTCATTAATAATGTCATGGCTAACGTAGACAAGAAGTCGGTTAAAAATAAACCGGGCAGACAAAAATAATTTACTGCGGCATGGCATGACCCAGGTTTTCGACTACGTTACTCATGACATTCTCATCACATGAACATACAAGAACTCAAAAATCGTAAACAATTTACAGAAATATCCAAAATAACATCCCAACAAATACAATAATTATGTAAGTAAATAAATCAGAAGAATGAATAGTGAAATACGGAGTCCCACAGGGAAGAGCTGCAAACAATATTTTATTATGCATGATGTTTGTTTGCCATTTTACCCTATTGTCTATGCCGAACATTTTATTGTACGCTATTCCTAAATGGCAACATTGATTTATATTTAATATTTATTTAAAACTACTTTCATTCATTTATCATGTAAATATCTTTCTGTTTTACTAAATACCTACATAAATATATCTTTATCTTGTAGTATAAATATAGGTATATAGTGATTTTAAGTTGGACAACAGGAAGAAATCCGAACCTTTAAGAGATATCGAAAGACATTTAAGAAGCTTTTTCTCTTTTTAGATAAAAACAAGTTTGGCCTACCTACCTACATTACCTGTTACATTTTTTGGTCAAGTGTGAGTTGCCCATAAAAATGAGTGAAAGTGACCAAAATTATTTTTTCCGTCGTTCGACTCTGTGTGGATCATTTAAATTTATGGGAAAAAACCATCGGGATGCGGAAAATGGTCAAATTGTGCATTCAACTAATAATTACTTTTTTATGCTGGTTGTCTCTATTTCATGTACCTAAGGATTAATCCATTGTAGGTATAAACAACAAATTGATAATCTTGTAAAGTGCTGCTGCTAGTGGAACGCTACATAAATACAACTATTTAGATCTGGTGCCAAGTCCTGCTGGAGTAGATGGTGGCACCATCATTTCATTATTTATTGATAATTTATTTCTCCACTTCATTTCTTCTTCTTTCACTCGAATACTTTCTTCCGCGCAAATAACACATACTTCAAAAAATTCAAAAAATGTTATTTCGATATCAAGATCCATAATTTTATCGCCTTCGCATAGGTTCGGAAATATACTAGAAAATATTTTTAAAATGGTTTTGCTTGATAAATTGCCTAAGTTGAAAAGTTTCAAGTTTTCAACGTCTTCGTGAATTTGAAAGGGTTCAGCGAGTTCATTATCATCTGCAATAAAAAGTACACTTTGTTTTGTTAAATGTTTCGTGAAAAGATAAAAAAACCAGCTAAGTGCGAGTCGGACTCGCACACAAAGGCTTCGAACCTCGTCTATATCTTTTAACAATAATTATCGCTATACACCTCACACTGTTATAAATATTTATACACGTAGATATTTTTTTTTCCAACCCTCAGTTATATGTATGGAGGGCCACCCCTTATTTGTGTTTTTCATAATTTCACATTATATTTGTGTAGCCGTTCATAGAAGGACTTACTCTTCAAAGGAGTTGGTCCAAAAAAAAAAAAACCAGAATCGATTGGGACAAACTGGGTACGAGTGGGTTCATTGTAATGCACAATTTACCCCACCGAAATCAATGGGGTGTGCCTCATTGATTTCGCATAACTGAGCTATAGGCTGACAAAGTGTATATGAAAAAATCTTGACTAACAAACTAACTGGTTAAACTGGTCTAACTGGTGGTCTTGACTAACTGGTTTTTAACCAGTTTATACAATTTCAATAATATTATAACGATAATATTATAACGATAATAATGACAGGATTACTGTAGTATTAATTATACTACTCTGTCAAGAAAGTACCGGGAAAAGATCAATAAAACACAAAATATTAGTTATTTATCCAAATTTATTTTATCACCTTCAAAGTATGCTCCTTCAGAACCGACACACTTACGCCAACTAATAATCCAATCATAAAAATATTTTTTAAATGCTTATTCCAGAATTGAGTTCAGTTCTCGCCGCGAATTCTCCTTTATGTCTTCTACTGAATGAAAACGGGTGCCACGAAGTGGTAATTTGAGTTTAGGAAAAATAAAGAAGTCGGCTGGAGCCATATCTGGTGAATAAGGTGGTTGCTCGATGGTATTTGTTGAGTTTTGGTCAAAAAATCGTTCACAAGTGCGAAGGCGCATTATCGTGGTGCAAAATCCAAGAATTTTCTTTCCACAAATCTGGCCCTTTTATCTAATTTGCTCTCTTAAACGCTGCATAACGACCGAATAATATTTTTTATTTACCGTTTGAGCTTCCGGCAAGATTGTCAGTCACTATTTCCTTCACTTTTGCGATGTTAACTTCAGTTGCAGACGTTGATGGCCTATCAGAACGAGGCAAATCTTCCATCACACCTTGACTGCTTTTGAACGCTTTGTACCACTCATAAGCGCGTGTTTTTGATAAAGTCGATTCACTGTAAGCCTTCTGTAACATTTTCAGAGACTCCGAACTCGAAATTCCATTGGCGATGCAAAATTTAAGACAAACTTTTTGTCCGATATTTTTGTCCATTAAGAAATTCGCGATACACACTCGATATGATATAACTAAAATCAGTACTGTATTTAATCTAATTAACAGATGTAACTCAAACTCCGCGCCAAAAGGGAAAACAGTTGTGCTAATCTAACAACAACAAAAAAAAAACAAAAAAAAATTTGGAACCATAAACAAATCATCCATTCCCGATACTTTTTTGACTGAATGTATAATACCTATTATATAATCGTGACAGGGTTTTTGGTCATTATACCTAATATAGACCATTTCCTTTCAACTGTGTGGTGCCTACAGTCTCGGAGTAAAAGGACTAAGACATATGGACGGACAGACAGACAGACAGACGGACAGGACGAATCTATAAGGGTTTCGTTTTTGCCATTTGGCAACAGACCTCTAAAAATGTGTAGGTAAATATTATTTACCAACAACAAAGGTTAATTCATCTCCAAAAATATAAACATTGCGGCCTAGTGGCAAGCATATGTCGGACACTTCAACGAGGCCGGGTTGGGGATGTTTCTTGCAGTGTGATGGACGACGTACAGCGCGAAGAAAAGTGCGCACTGTGTGTGGCTCCCCCAGACTCCGGTACAACTCATAAGTCGCTTTCAAAGGTATCCATTTACCATAACCATTTACCAAATGACCTTCAAACGAAAACAAATTTTAAGCAGATGATAATGAGTATTAATAACTTTTCGAAACTTCCACCATAAGTACCTCTTTGATGACCGGATCCCTGTAGTACGTTTAATTCCATGAAAGTTCTGAAAGCACTTGCAAGAATTGTATCAGGTTTTGTGCCTGGTAATTCTCTTTTTGCATATAATTTACTGGCAACCGATATCAGACTATGTGTAAACTGCCAAAAGTAAACTTTCTCGAAAGGGTCATGCGGGTTCTCTGCGAGCCATTCAGGATTCTGTTGATATATCCTGTCAATTTCTACGAGTGTCAAGCCTCTTTCGTGAACTTTACAGTCGTAATACAATTGCCATAGAAACAAACGAATCAGTACAGGTGTAAACGCTATTGGTTCTGTGTTGCAAATGGTCGCATACTTGTTATAAATATTCCACAAATCAATTTTATAACACTTTAATGTCTGGCGTAACGAACTCTCCTCAAACCTGATCAAGTCGTCGAAGACTTCTAGCTCATTATTATGTGTTTTTTCTAACGACAGCTGCTTGTCTGTTTCAGTCATTTGTTTAAATTCTTTTTCTGTTATATTATTGATTTCCAAGTAGTCATTTATCATGTTACTTCTAATTTCATCTTGTCTATCTACATTTTTGAGCGCTTGATCTATATGATAAAAAAGGCCGACAGTACTGTCACAAATTTCAAATTGATAGGGTTCTTTTACTGTTACAGTTCCTTTAGCGCTTTGTAACTTGTGGGTATTTTGTGGTACCGAAGTACCAGCAGAATTCAAGGATCCTAAATTGTCATCAGTAAAAAGATTTTTGGCTTGGATAGCTAATCCATTGTTTGTGACAAATTTTCCTGCGCCATGTTTTTTATTTTGTTTAAACTCTCCCTTATAATGTGATCCTAAGCCGAGTCCCAGATTGACTACACCGTATCCATTACGCTGACCTTTTTCCCACATACCACGAAATGCATTAATAGATGGTAGTGCCATGGTGTTGTTATAACAAGCTTCCCATATGTATGTACCATAACCGGACATGACTCCATTCTGCCACCCACCACGGTAAAACTGAAAGAATAGGATCATTCTTATAATTAGCAGATTAATGACATTGAATTGAATCCTATCAAAATGTAAAAAATATATACAATTTGCAAAATACAGAAATTTTATTAAATCCGACATTTGCAAAAAATAAAAATTCAAGGTTAAAGTTCGCAAATGTTAGTTTTTTGCATTTCTCAGCCAAACGGTAAGTTTTTTCATAAAAAAAAAGTCAGACTAGCATTGTAGATCATGCAATTATCTATGATAATTTTATTTTGTTTTTTGGGACAAGCCCGCCACACTGTTCCCAAACCACTGTAACTCCTGAAAGCCAGAATCAACAGTGGCGACCACCAGAAAAGCCTAAAAAACCTTTTGTGAGATAAAGCTATTCAAAAAGTTGTGTTCTTCATATTAAGCATATGTTTCCACGCCCCCGGTGAGGTAGTAAGTATACTTGGCCCGTTTTTCTAACGTGGTTGCTATTGCAGGTTACCCCGGTAAGTCTATTCCGCGATCTACTGTGGACCTGTTTAATTAAAAAAGCTTCATCATTTTAAATCAAATCAAATCAAATCATTTATTCTTTGCAAACATGGGTAATAGGTACATAGATGTTCATTTATGATAAAGTTCTCCACATTTTGCCGTCACATGGGCATGCAAATAATTGGTTTACAATAAAATAATAAATTTAACATTAAGTGGCATGTCATTGGAATTAGGTACTTACATATAATAAAAAATAATAAAAAATGTCAACATGGTAATAATTGGTTTACAATAAAATAATAAATTTAACATTAAGTGGCATGTCATTGGAATTAAGCACATATTATAAAAATAAATAAAAAAATGTCAACATGGTCAAAGTAATAAAAGATTATAAAATGTCAACATGCTCAAAGTAATAAAATAAAAATATTAATAATGTCACACGGAATATTAATAACATCATGCCAACTTGAATAACAATAATATGTCAATAAGAGTAACAGTAGGTATGTAATTATAAATCAGTCAATAACAGTAGGTGTATAGCGTAACAGTAAGTATATCAATCAGTCAATGAATCATCATTTAGAAAATCGTCAATTGAATAATAACTTTTCATAATTAAAATTTCGATTAACGCCCTTTTGAATTTTAAAAAAGTCAAGTTTTTTATAACATTAGGTACTTTATTATATACGCGTGGGGCAATACCAAAAATACTTTTTTGCATTAGTGCGGTTTTACATTTCACTTGACATAATTTATTGACGTATTGCGTGCGTATTGGATTTTTCCTGACCACTGATAATTTTTTAAATAGATGTGGATTGCATTTCACAAATAAAGCCGTTTCTAATATGAACAAAGAAGGTAAAGTTAAAATTTTTAATGATTTAAAATAGGGCTCGCAACTATCAGTTGTTTTAAGACCGCACATTGACCTGATGCATCGCTTCTGCAATCTAAATACCAGCTCCCTATCAGTGGACTGACCCCAGAAAGCAATGCCATACCGCAACACAGACGCAACCAGTCCATGGTACGCAGCTAAAAGAGCCTGACGGTTCCGGTATCCGCATATGCTCTATTTCAACTATCAAGGAAAGTTTTCCTTGATAGTTGAAATAGAGCATATGCGGATTTGCTGAGTTTCTTACATAATTCTTCAACATGAGGCTTCCGTGTAAGTTGACTGTCAATTATAATACCTAAGAATTTAGCTTTATTAGCTTCTTCAATATCACAGCCATTGTAGGAAATTTCAACCTTTGGTTTTAGACATCGCTGATAAAAATGCATGACTTTTGTTTTAGTCAGGTTTATAACCAAATTATTATTATTTAGCCAATTTATGATGTCATTTAAACAAGTATTGATGTCATTCTTATAATTATTTGGATCAGTACATTTTATTATAGCTGTACTATCATCTGCAAAAAGAACCATTTGGTTCGTGGTTGCTTCCGGGAGATCGTTTATGTATACTAAAAAAAGCGGCGGACCCAGTACGCTACCCTGTGGGACGCCATATTTTACGTGTCTTGGTTTTGATACATATATGGTTTCCAATTTGCTTTTTGGACATATCCTAGAAACTTCTGAGCATTGAACCCTATTACTTAGGTATGATTCTATTAACTTTAAAATGTTTCCTCTTATACCATAGCTATGTAATTTGTGCAACAGAATCTTATGGTCAACATAGTCAAAAGCCTTGGTCATGTCAGTGTAGATTGCACAGACTGGATTTCTCCTATCTACAGATGACATGACATTAGATAATAAGTCAAACAGTGCCATATTAATCGTAGTGTTCTTACGGAAGCCTTTTTGTTCTTGGCAAAACAGTTTGTACTTTTCGAAATAGGCATATAAAGAGTTATAGATAACTTTCTCAAAAATTTTAGAAATAGTCGGAATTTTTGCAATAGGTCTGTAATTTTTTAAATCAGTTTTGTCATCTTTTTTATAAAGAGGTTTTATAATAACTGTTTTGAGCTTGTCCGGAAAAATGCCATCAGCTATGCACAGGTTAATTATATGAGCTAATGGAGATGCTATTAGTTCTTTCGTAAATTTTAATACTTTGGTGGAAATTCCATCGTATCCAACAGTATTCGTGTTTTTGAGGTTGCAAATTATTTTGATTATGTCGTCAATGGTAACAGGTTGCATGAATAGTGAATTTAAAGTTTTATTATTTAATTGTGTGTTATTAGATGTGATGTCAGCTTTAATATTATTCTCAATTGTGTCAATAAAATAATTATTAAACTCATTTGCAATGTCCATGGGGTCTGTAAATGTCAAATTGTCTCTATTCAGGCACGTTATAGGCTCCGGCGGCAGCCTAAATTTGGATTAATTTATTAATTGCCATGTAGCTTTTGATTTATTTTGGGCGGTGTTTATGAAATGATTGTTTTGTGACTTTTGTGTTAAGTTTATAATTTTCCTATAAAGTTTAGTGTAGTTTTTAAGGAGTAATTTATTTTTTGAGTCTGAGTTTAGTCGATATGCCCAAAGTAACTGCCTTTGCTTATTACTACATATTTTTATTCCATGCGAAATCCATTTCGTTTTCTTGCTAGTTGGAATGGTTATATTTTTTTCGGGAAAACATAATTTATATAAAAGGGAGAAATCATCTATGAAAATGTCAAAAGCTTCGTTCGCGTCCTTTGCATTATGTACTTGCATAAATGATAGAGAGCTGAGATGTTTTTTAAAAGTTATTAAATTTTCCATGCATAGATCCTGTTTTTTTGTTTTCCAATATTTTAGTTTGCAAGTTTTGTTTATAGGGACTTTAAGTATTTGGGAACTATGATCGGAAAGGACCAGATCTATAACTTCGGCTTTACATTCATTCCGATAGTTGTGAGCAAAGTTGTCTATGCAGCTTTGACTTTTTAACCTAGTGGGAGTATAAAGCGCCAGTTTTAAATTGTACTTCATGAGAAAATATTCAAGTTCTAATGTAGTTTTGTTTCTTAACAATACATTAATATTAAAATCTCCACACAAGACGACCTTCTTATTTGAAGGTAGACAAACTTTATTAAGGATATAATCTAACTTATCATAGAATACTTCATAATTGTATTTTGGGATTCTATAGATACAAATAATAATAATTTTATAAGCTATTATTTCTACAGCGCAACATTCAAAGATGCCTGAGACTGATTGTTTTGCTATATCCGATAGTTCTCTAAACTGCAACCCTACTCTTACGAGAATACCTGTTCCTCCCCTCTTTGTATTTCTCGAAAAGAAAGCAGCTGGACAGAAATTTGGAATATGCAATAAATCCTCATACCCTGTTTGTATGAAATGTTCTGTAATACAAACAACATCTATACCGGTCCCCCCGTTGATTAATTCTACTAATTTTACAGTCAGTGTATCGGATTTATTAATCAAACCTGCTATGTTCTGGTGTAAGATGTTAAGGTAGTTAACGAAAAAACTGAGAATTTGACTGTTGTGAATTATCAGAAAGTTTGTGCTGACTATTATTTTGAGGGTGGCAGTCCTCTCCCGAGTGCGTAGCATTCAGGTTGCATAAGCTAAGAATCAGGTCTTGTAAATCTGATATAACTATATTTAAACCACTGTTATTTAAGGTTCCGTATCGTTTGCTGTAAGTACATTCAGTCAAAAAAGTATCGGGAATGGATGATTTGTTTATGGTTCCAAATTCAAATTTTTGTTTTTTTGTAGTTGTTAGATTGGCACAACTGTTTTCCATTTTGGCGCGGAGTTTGAGTTGCATCTGTTATTTATATTAAATACAGTGCTGGTTTTAGTAATATCATATATAGTGTGTATTGCGAATTTCATAATGGACAAAAATATCGAACAAAGATTTTGTCTTAAATTTTGCATCGCCAATGGAATTTCGTGTTCGGAGTCACTGAAAATGTTACAGAAGGCTTACGGTGAATCGACTTTATCAAAAACTCGTGCTTATGAGTGGTTCAAAGCGTTCAAAAGCGGTCGAGATGTGATGGAAGATTTGCCTCGCTCTGTTAGGCCGTCAACGTCTGCAACTGAAGTTAACGTCGCAAAAGTGAAGAAAATAGTGACTGAAAATCCCCATTCAACTCTGAGAGAGATAGCCGCCGAACTTTTTGTATCTCACGAGTCGATCCGTACCATTTTAACTAATCATTTGGGTATGAAACATGTTGCTGCTCGGCTAGTCCCAAAAGATCTGAATTTTCTCCAAAAACTCAATCGCATGAAAGTCGCTGAGGACATGCTAGAACGAGTCAGTTCGGACCCAACATTCATGAAACGCATTGTTACTGGTGACGAGACCTGGGTTTACGAGTTTGACATGCAAACTAGTCAACAAGCTTCGGAGTGGCGCCTTCCAACTGAACCGAAACCGAAAAAACCACGCCAAAGTCGATCAAAAGTCAAAGTCATGTTGACTGTTTTCTTTGACTATCGCGGTGTTGTGCACTCTGAATTCTTACCGGAAGGTCTAACGGTAAATAAAGAATATTATTTGAGCGTTATGCGGCGTTTAAGAGAGCAAATTCGACGAAAAAGGCCAGATTTGTGGAAAGAAAATTCTTGGATTTTGCACCACGACAATGCGCCTTCGCACAAGGCTATCATTGTGAACGAATTTTTGACCAAACACTTAACAAATACCATCCAGCAACCACCATATTCACCAGATATGGCTCCTGCTGACTTTTTTCTTTTTCCTAAACTCAAATTACCACTTCGTGGCACCCGTTTTCAATCGATAGAAGACATAAAGGAGAATTCGCGGCGAGAACTGAACTCAATTCCGGAAGCAGCGTTTAAAAAATGTTTTGATGAATGGATTATTCGTTGGCGCAAGTGTATCGTTTCTAAAGGAGCATACTTTGAAGGTGATAAAATAAATTTGGATGAATAACAGACATTTTGTGTATTATTGATCTTTTCCCGGTACTTTCTTGACAGAGTAGTATTATAGTCATAAGATAGATTAGAATTTGAGTCAAGTAAATACGCATAGTTGCATGTGTTTATGTCCAAGTAAATAAGGTTATTGAATGTTTCTACGCGGCTGTTATACATTAGGTTGGCATCTATCATATATTTAAACGTTGGTAAGGAAATTATAAAATTGGTATGACTCAATTCTATTAACTTTTCTCTTACAAACATGACTAATTCTAAATAATTGTGTGTTTTCCGAAAGTCTTCCTCACCAATGTAAACAACACAGTAGTCTGAATGAGTGAAGTTTTGTACTTTTCCCTCAATTTTGTGAAGAATTTGCCGCAATCCGCACGTTGGTTTTCGATAATGACAGATTTCAAAATTACTTAAATTTGTTCTTTCGGCAATTGTATATAACCTGTTAGATTCTCTTGATCATTCTCTTGCCCTTATCCCAATTGATTTGAGGTCAGCGTAGCACATCCTCTTCTTCCATACTTCTCTACTACTGGGCGGAGCAGGAGGGAGTGTCAGACTTTTACTGACTAAAACCCATCCATGTTCCTTCGTCGCCCTTTGTGTTCCGGGGTATCTCTTTCAAACAGTCCCACAGCCCCGGCAAGCATCGGCCCTTGCGGACCCCTTCCGTTTTACCCGACTTCGCCAGAAGGAGGGTTATTTTCGAGAGTATGTATGTATGTATGTATAATTGTTTGACACGCTCTGTGGCCTGAACGGCTCGATGAATTTTAGCTTGAGAGGTGTCGTTAGATTCGTGTTTACTGTGAGAGTGACACTGGGTATATTAAAAAAAAAATGGTGGATTTTAATGTGGATGTTTTTACGAAACACCAAAATCTGTTTGTAGTTGTAATTATCTACAATCATTAATCATGTTTAAAAAGGGACAAAAAATCAACGGCAATGTTAGTACTTAATTATTAAAATTATTGAAAAAAAAGTATTTTTACTTTTGACTGTAGAAATATAATCATTTGCAGCCAAAAGTAAACGGTTGACTGTACAGTCATGAGCAATGGAATGGAGCAAAATACGAAATCAATTTTTAATTCGTAATAGTATGGCTTTCGAAATACTATGCTTAAGAAAACGTAGAACGTTAATCAATACAGTAGAAGAAAATCACTTTCTAATGTTGCTGCGTGGTATATTCTAGTTATATCGCATGCTATTGCTCGTTACTGTACACCATGTGAAGGGAAAAATGATTACAATGTTAATTTACAAAACTTACGTCGTGATTCGGCCACATCATTAATCCTTTACCTTGCCGCTCGTTTTTATCCCATTCTCCTTTGTATCCACTTAGTTCGCAGTATTCTCTGGATCCGTATCCATATCGCTCATTCTAAATTGAGAAGGTATGATTATATAATATGCATTAATAATTATAAAATAGTAAGGGAGCCCACAAAAATTTTCAGCAAGTATTAACATTAGGCTTAACATATTAACTATGGAATTTTATTCTGAAATTAAGAGATTATTGTTATTATGGCTAACGGCTAGGTAAAGTAAGTCCTGTTTCTCTAGGAATGCATCAAAAGAACCTAACCTATCCGAGGCCCGGCTCAGTGCGCTCGCTCTTGCGTTCTTTTCATTTTGAAACTTGAAAATCTCTCAACTCAGAGGCAGGGGGGGCTGTTAACCCTCTCTCCAGAAATCTCGGAGAACTACAAAGAAATTAACCTATCCGAGGCTGAAAGCAAAAATTTTCTAGCCCGATTCGCTCGCTAATGCATTCTATCGATTCTGCAAAAGTTGACAGAGTTCCTCTCAGTGGAGTAGCGTGTGGAGGAGGCATGGCCCAAGGCAGCGTATTTCAGGGGGTGGCACAGAGCGGAGACAGGTGGTGGCAGCGCCAGGTCATAGTCATCAGATCAGATATTTTAATTTTATTTAATCCCCTATTGCTAAATCACTTCAGCTACTCCGCTATATCGACATTATATTGCAAGTAGTATACTAGGCCATATAAACGGAGTACCAATGCTACTTCACTGGTGACCACCGACATTCGCTCCGGAATGAAGCTTGAAAACCTGAAGCTTGGTAGCAGCAGAAATTACGGACAACAAGGAATAAGACAAGGATTCCTTCATGAAATACCGAGTGTGGGTTAGGACTCCAGCTTTCAATGCCGATAATCCACAATTATGGTCTGCGCAGCTCGAGGGTCAGTTCGTCCTCTCCAGCATTACCACAGACAGCACGAAGTTTTACCACGTGCTGGCGCAGCTGGAACCCCAACATTCAGCACAAGAACACGACATCATAATAAACCCCCCACCACCGGCACGTACGAGAAGCTTAAGGCAGAGCTAATCAAGCGGTTGTCTGCCTCGCAGGAACTCATGCTCAAACAGCTATTCATGCACGAGGAGTTGGGAGACAGGAAGCCGACACAATTCCTTAGTCATCTGCAGCAGCTAGCAGGAACCACTGTCCCGACTGATTTCATCAGGTCCATCTGGTCAAGTAGGCTGTCGGCGAACCTCCTGAAAAATTGGTGGACCATATCAACGACATCGTTCCAGTAATCACGCAAGTTGCAGATGTTGTCACTTTCTTTTTGATCTTATAGATACGGGTTTCGGACCTGTGTGTCTTTCCACGATCTGCTGTACAGGAGCCACGCATGAAGACAAAGTACGAGTTGTTTGCGGCAAACGGATCAGTCATCAGCACATATGGATTTCATCCTCTCACGCTAGACCTTGGACTCCGCTGCGCATACACTTGGAGATTCATAGTTAGCGATGTCACCAAGCCAAAAATCGGAGTCGACTTTTTAGCTTACTACAATCTAATTGTCGAACTGCCGGATCCAGCGACTCATAGATAACCTGATGTCGCTTGCAATTCAGACACCACAGTACAAATCTGCAGAAGTCATATCGTCTGTCCGCAACTTAACGGAAGATAGCAACTACCATCGCGTCTTGAGGGAGTTTCCTGACCTAACTCGTCCCGCTGGAAAACCAAGTGCAACTAAGCACAATACGGTGCACCATATACTCAACACGCCAGGTCCGCCGGTCTCTAGCCACCGTAACCCATAAATTTATTTGCTATATTTTTCATTTTCAATAATGTTTATTTCCATAACATTTATTCACCGTAATAATATTAGTTTGCCCATACGAGCACAATAATTCTAGTTGAGTAGGTACAAGCGCAATGCAAGTTCACAGTCAGAATCTTCTTTTGGCATACATTTCACATCGATAGTCTTTACAACGCAGAAAATCAACCAATCAAAGCGGCAATCATTCTATAACAGTTGATTGAACATAATATGTGGTTGCTATGTCCCCGTAGGAAGCATACAAACACGCATACATCATGCATGCAGCAAGCATGCAAGCAAGTAGGCAACATGCAGCAGGCATGGTTTGTGTCATGGCTCCGGCGCTGCGGGGCTCCGGCGGTCCGACGCGAGTTTATCGTCGCAGATGTGTCTAACGCTCACCACCGCAACTTGGGCTTGATTTTTGGACTTAGAAATGCAGCTCAGACCTTCCAGAGGATCATGGATGAAGTTCTGCGGGATCTAACCTTCTGATATGGGTATCTTGACGATATTCTGGTATTCAACAAGGATGACCAGCAGCACTAGCAGCACCTCAGACAGCAGTTCGAAAGATTGATCGTTCTGTTAAATACCAGCAAGTGTATTTTCGGCCAAAGTTCTCGGGATACAAAGTTTCTGCATCAGGCACTCAGCCCCTGACTGCAAAGTTCAGGGCATTCAAGACTTCCCAGTACCCAAGACGATCAAGTAACTGAGGCGATTCCTGGGATTGCTCAACTTTTATCGCCGATTTATACCAGAAGCAGCTTCCAAACAGGCACCATCAACAGTTTACTCGCAGGTCCTAAAGTCAAGGGATAGCATCCAGTCACCATGACACCGGATCTGCTAGAAGCTTTTAACAGCTGCAAACAGAGCCTTTCAGATGCCTCTCTCTTATTGCATCCAGACCCTTGCGCAGAGCTGAACATCTTGATGGATGTTTCCGATATAGCGATCGGAGCTGTACTGCATCAGACGAGCAAGGCGGAATGGCAGCCATTGGCATTCTTTTCGAGGAAGCTCAGCTCTTCGCAGAAGAAGTACAGCCTGTACGATCGAGAGCTGTTAGCAGAAAACGATCAGGCAATCAGGTACTTCCGTTTCGTGGTCGATACATGCGTATTCCACGTCACAACGGACCACAAGCCATTGACATACGCGTACGCAAATCCACGCTCAAACTGCCCTCCCCATCAATTCAGGTACGCGCATTAATGAGCTATATCTGCCCTTAGATTACCAGTCCCTGGCCAAGGAACAGCAAACCAATTCCAAACTGCAGAACTTGCTGAGAGATGAAAAATCTTTGAAGCCGAGGAAGCTTTGAAGCTCGCGACTGTAAGACGTTTGTAGTTTTAGAATTATAATTATCAAAATCATCAATACAACACACCAAGCTCATAAAGGTGCAGGAAAGTGAAACTACCCGAATCCAATGTCGAGATCTACTGCGACGTAACTCGGGTAGGTACTCCACGTTCATTTATCACAAAATCGTTCCGCAAGCAGGTATTCACTTCCCTTTATAACCGCAGCCATCAAGGACGTGAGGCAAGTGTTCGGTTGGTCACGGAAAGGTTTGTTTGGCCAGGAGTAAGAAAGGACTGCAGTTAGATGGCAAAGGAATGTGAAGCGTGCCAAAAAAGTAAGGTGACACGCCATGCCTCAAAACCATACTGGCATTCAAACCACCATCGGCACGTTTTCAACACATCTCTTCTCACCTTGATTTGATTAGTCCCTTACCATTGTCTGCAAATTACAGGTACTGCCTCACGATTGTCAACTGCGCAACACGTTGGTCTAAGGCGTTCCCACTTCACCGCTGGGTGGAGGGTAGCCCGGTTCGGCTGTCCCGAACATATCACCACGGATCGCGGGAGGCAGTTCGAGTGCCGCACTTTCAAGAGCCTAGCCGCCCTAATTGGCGCCATGCACCACCTAACCTCTTCTTACTATCCCGCAGCTAACGTCCTCGTCGAGAGACTACAGCTGAAGGGTGTGATCATGTGTCATGCGAATTCAAGCTGGACAGAGGCTCTTCCATGGGTGCTGCTAGGCATCCACAGCGCATGGAAGGAAGACCTAGGCGCAACCACAGCTGAGCTCGTCTATGGCGAACCACTCCGCTTGCCTGGACAGTTCCTCACAGAAGCCACAAAGAAGTTTGTGTTCATGAGCGACCTGGTTGACAGGTTGCGCTCACACATGACTAAACTAACGCCACAGCCAACGTCGCGGCATATGAGCTCCAGCCGTACCTTCTATATCGCAAGAGACCTGACCCACGTCTTCCTGCTCGAAGGACGAGGTCGAAAATCTCTGCAAGCCCCATATACCCACACAAAGTTCTAGTTCGCGACCAGAAGACAGTGGACAATGTGGACATCGAAGTGCATGGGAAGATACAGAAGGTTACGATTGACCGAGTCAAACTAGCATTCATGGCGAGAGATCTGTCAAAAAAACCGAAAATTTTCGTCGGCGCCATCTTGAATTTTCATTTTGACGTCTGAATGAATTCGAAATACCTGCCAGAATGAATAAATGCTCATCAAATTGTGTGTCATGAAGGATTGTTAAAATGAAGCTATTTTCCTTCTAACCGACTTTCTAAAAAGAGGAGGTCTGTTTTTTTTTTGTGTATGTTCAACGATATTATCGCCAATTGAGAACCGATTTCGATTATTCTTTTTTGTTTGGAAGAATATTACGTCGCGGTGGTCTCGTTTAAATTTGGTGAAGATCTGTTGGTGATCTTCGGAGATATACAATGGAACTCTTCAATTATAGACAGCAAATCGGTTGTGATTGCAGCAATCGCTTGCGCGAAATAGATGTTACCAATATTTTATTTACTTTCAAATTTAGTAATGGCAATTTAGTAGAGGCAAAAAAAACTAACGGTCGATCGTACAATTTTTTTAATACATACCTAATATAATATTGCGTATCCCAAACACGTAATTTTTGCTGAGGCAAAAAAGCTAACGGTCGATCGTAATTTTTTTTTAATACATACTATACATACATAATATAATATTGCGTATCCCAAACACAGGTTACTTGTAAATATTTATTGGGCCCAATAAATATTTCACTTTCAATATTACTGCAACTCTAAGGTAGATAAATAAAATGAATCACTGTATAATTATGTAAAAAAAACACACTGGTACTACAAATACTGGTATTCAGCTGCATCCGGTTAGACTGGAAGCCGACCCCAATAAAACTTGGGAAAAGGCTAGGCAGATGATGATGACTGTATAATTATGTATTATGAACTTGTAAGATTTATTTGTACAGACGCCAGCACATCAAGCTTACAATCTACTGTTTCTTTAATATATTTTCAACTTTATGGTTATAGGATTAGGAAAATTTGACAGTTTCGGGTAGCTTGATGTACTAGCGTCGGTACTTAAGATTTATCAATAGCACTTTTAAGGAACACAATACTTATAATCACTCAATCACAGAAACTTTCTAAAAAACTAACACAAGAAAATGTAAATAATTTTAATATTGAATCAACAGAGCTTTTTTAGATTTAGCTGGCCGCCCTCTCTTTCTGTTCTAACCAATAGGGCTATTCCTGGCTTCGAGAGAGGTTCCACGTACTTCAGCCTGATTGTTAAACCACCCAGCAAATATTAACGATACTCTGTTTCAAGAATGTAGGACAGTGACATGTCCCGGTTAGCCAATCATCACTGTAGGTGGTGTCTTATTTTGTCTGTTTGTTTTCTTATTTTGGATTCAGGTTGCATAATTTGATTACACTTAAGCTATATAAAACTGTATTGATTATTTGGTGAGCATTTATCCATTTTCCAGACCACGCAAGAGATGGGCGGACGACATCACTGAAGTAGCTGGTCCGAGTTGGATGGAGTTGGCCCAAAACAGGAAAAATTGGCACGGGATGGAGGAGGCTTTTAACCAAAAGGGGTCCATATCCAAATAAAATATAAAACTATTAATTTGTAAAAACATTTGTAAAGAAAAATATGGAATAAATGAGTTTTATTATCATTACTATATTATCCATTTTAGTAAGCAAAAAGAGTATATTTAGTACAAAACGTACAATTATTGGAACTTATAACGTTGTTCTTTAAATATACACCTCGGTATAGAGTGCATTTAAACTATATGAAGTTAATATATTTAGCTTGGTATTAGTCATTGTCTAAAAAATATTTTGGTGAGCATTTTAATCGTACCCTTTTGTTATTAAACTACATGTTTACGGTTTTCAGATTTTTCCTATATATGTGCTGTAAGGCATTGCTTCTTGCATTGCATTGCATTTTTTTTTACGTTAATTTAGAAGGTTGCCTTTTTACAGCTTATGGGACCGTAGATTGGAGTATGTTTATAGTTATAATTTCAACTCGATACCTCCACGCGTTCCTGAGATAAAGGGTCTTGACATACAGACGGACAACAAAGTGATCCTACATGGGTTCCGTTTTTTTTTCTTTTGAGGTACGGAACCCTAAAGAAAGGAAAAAAAGTTAAGAATAACATGCAGAAGTATAGCAAAAAAAAATGTTTGTGCTTTAAAAAAAAAAAGGAAGAGGTTTTTTTTTCGTGTCAACGCTCCTTTAACAAAAGCCAGTTTAAAAAAATGGTTATTAATTATTATTTTATATACGTAACATCACGCCTGTAATCTCCGAAGGGTTAGGCAGAGGTGTACCTTACAGTACACCGACATGATGTAATAAGGGGCGATCCTTTTTGCCGGGTTAAAGAACCCAGGACCTCTTGTTAATTTATACATACGTGGATCCATTGCCCGTCATACGAATTCTTAAAGTTTTTGGAATAGTGTATAACTCCTTCTCCGTGCTTTGTTCCACAATGCCAGCTGCCAGCGTAGGAGCGCTGACTGCGAGAGTCTACGTACAGACCATGACCGTGTCGCACGTTTCCGGCAAACTCGCCTTCGTACCAGGTGTCGTCTTTCCATTGAATTTTACCTTTTCCGATTATTTCATTATTTTGAAAATTTCCCTAGAATTAAAAGCAATGAGTACTTAATTTACATATATTTATACATACCTAAGTAGGGACTTCAAAGTATTTAAGAAACACCGTTTTGGACACTGTAAACAGGCCACTGCGTATAAAAGAATGGACCTCCGTAATTTCAACTCACCAAGTAGACGGTTCCGTTCGCCCATTGAAAACGACCTTCGCCATGCATACATTTTGAAGAAATATGTCCTTCATACATGTTGCCGTTTCGGAATCGTATAACAGCATTTTCATCAGGACCTGACCACCAAGTAGAAGAAGTAGTGGTGGTAAAATTCTGTGAATGATAAAAACTTAAAAATTATAAGCTGTAATAGTTTACTGCGTTCACAAACCTTTAAACTCACGTACACAAATAGCCAGACCCGGAAAATTACCTGTAGGCCATACCTGTTGGTGTTCCAGGCGGAAGTCGAACCCGCGTACACAAATATATATATATATATATATATATCGGTGGACATAAACACACAGCGCCATCTAGTGCCACACTAAGCAACGAGGCTTGTGTCGTGGACACCAGATAGTTGATATACTACATAGATACTTTTTGTTTGTAAATACATACTTATTATACATATAAACATTCATGATTCGGAAACTAATGTCCATGCTCATCACACAAACATTTGCTCCAACCGGGATTCGAACCAGGGACCCCAAGAACGTAAGGCAGCCTCACTACCGCTGCGCCATTCGAGTCGTCTTACATACATATTTGTTTGTACACGTAGTGCAGCAGTCAATCGCTCAGCCACTGCGCCAACCGTGCCGTAAGCCGTTTAATATTGCCTGATGGGCCTGCTCTCGCCTGGTGGAAAGCGATGGATGGTATCGCCCAACAATGTATATAAGATGTCCAGTCGACCGACCTTGGTGGCAGCCATGCTGATGGAATTTCAGATTACCTACCTCAGTCAAAATTTTAAATATTTTGACTGAGGTAACTTTCTATTTCTAGGTTTCTGGGTGATTTTCAAAATTTTTGTAGAGTTACATTAAGCGAAAACGAATATACAAATACAATACAAAAATGAACAATATCACAAAAAAATAACAAAAGGGAAATATTAGGGCTATTTCACAGAAGATAATTAAAACAACGAAATAGCATTTTAATAATTTATTAATAATATAATCAGTCTGTTGAATTACAGTCATAAAATCATTCTCACATAGGTAAGTATTGCATATTTTTTATTTACTTCATTTTTGTTAGGTACGCAACAAAAAAACGTAACAAATCGTTAGAAAAATGAAATCAACCATGAGTTGAATTACAACCTCATCAAACATTTGGTGGTTAGAAAGAATATTAGTAGAATTATCCAGCTTCTTTTTAGTTGATGGTCAAAATTATTCCTCAAATTTACGCAAAAATAATAATAAAGAGATAACCTTACCGTTGTTTTTTAATAGCTGAACAACAAAAATGAAAGATTTATTGTTGAAGAAACACTGCACAGGAACAAACACACTTATCTTGATGGTGGCACCCGCTGTCAAAATGGTGGACGACTTAAGGTGAACGCAGACTTAGCCGCACCCTTGTATTATATAGTGTATTATCTATGGCCGCACCGCAGTCGCCGCATTCGAATTCTTCTATGGAATCTCGCACCTGTGTGCGAGATTCCATAGATTCCATTCCATTTTTCAAGGTCAAAGTTATTCCTGCACCTCTAAGAACTTGAAGGGTTGTATTGATTATTTCGATGAATAAGATTCTGTAACTACATATGTCTTACAGCGGCGAATAATGTTTTAATAAACATACAACCTAGCACTGGCCTGCAATTTGCAAAAAAAGTAAGAAAAGTTGAATTTCGCGGGCTAACCTGGAGCATTCACCTTAAATCCGTTTCCGGCAAATCAAAGGATTTAATACTTAAGAACACATAAGAAGTCTTTCACTAATAAATTGTTCTGTAAAATAATCTTGTCATTTTTTAGTTTGTAATTTAGTTAAAGAAACTGATTTAGTTGTAGTTTCAAGTTATAAATTGAGTTATTGATCTAATCGTATTCGGCGCCATCTTCCACCGTATTGTGGAGTGTTGCCTCAAACAAATTAATCTTTAGTGTCTAATGAACAATAATAATTACAAATCCCAATCGTCTTAAAATACTTGTTTACCTTAATTTTAACTATAGATCTAGACTTTTGTTTAAGGCTGATGCTCCAGGGTAGCCCGCGAAATTCAAAATTTCTTACGTTTTTTGCAATTTTCAGGCCAGAGCTAGGTTGTATGTTGATTAAAATATTATTCGCAGCTGTAAAACGTATGTAGTTATAGAATTATTATCATCAAAATCACCAATACAACCCTCCAAGTTCATAAAGGTGTAGGAAAAAAAGCAGAAAAAGTCATTTCTACACCTTTATGAACTTGGAGGGTTGTATTGATGATTTTGATGATTGTAATTCTGTAACTACATACGTCTTGCAGCCGCAAATAATATTGTGATCAACATGCCTGCAAATTGCAAAAAACGTAAGAAAATTTGAATTTCGCGGGTTACCCTGGAGCATCCACCTTAATAAATTACTATTTGAAACCACGAACTATCTAAGTACTAGTTAAGCCAATAGATGGTGCTTATCTCATTTGTCAATGGGGAGACAGGCAAAGATAATCTAAGATGGCCCCACCATAGCTGGTCTCAATCTGAATAATGAGGTTAAGCTATTTTGAAATATAAAATGACATTACCACATTTTCAACCAATGACGATGTTGGGAACCAGCTATGCTAGCGCCATTAGTTCCACAGTTTCCTTTCCCATTAATTAAGTTATATGTAATAATTGTACTGCCAAGCAGAGTTGGCAGGTTCGCCAGTATTATCATGGAATAGAATTATGAGTGTTATTAATTAGATTAAATCTTAGCAGATAGATCCTCTTGCGGCGACAAGGCGATTCTGATCCGGCGGTGCGCGTTCTGGGGGCGTAAAATGGCCGCTTTCGCAGAATCTAAATAAGAATCACGTTAAAAATTTAAATTATTAAAATGGACTTTATAGTCATAATCAAAGTCAATTTTAAGAATTTTAAATTTTTAACGTGATTCATATTACGATTCTATTAAAGCGGCCATTTTAGGCCCCCAGCACCTGCCGTCGCCGTCAGTATGTAGAGTTTCGTGGTTGTTATCTGAAATAGTGGAGATAAATTTTGTCAGCAGATTATTGTTGCTTTTATTATTATCCTACAATGTTCATTGAATTGTAGGATTTGGTGACAGAAAGGATATAATGAATCAGGCTCTGGGCGTTAGTACGCCGTGGACCCAGCAGGATAACATGAGAGTATTGTTTATTCAATGCCTCCACCACCGCTAATAGTTTATTTTCTTTATCAGTTGCCTCCACGGCTGTTGATAGGATAATTTGTAGTGTTCATTATCAGTGGCCTCCACGGCTGCTGATAGGATTGTTTGTAATTTGTTGTATTCATTACCAAGTACCTCCACGGCACTGATAGTATTTGTTGTGAGTCAGTTGCCTCCACGGCTGCTGATAGGATTATTTGTAGTGTTCATTATCAGTGGCCTCCATGGCTGCTGATAGGATTGTTTGTAATTTGTTGTATTCATTACCAAGTACCTCCACGGCACTGATAGTATTTGTTGTGAGTCAGTTGCCTCCACGGCTGCTGATAGGATTATTTGTAGTGTTCATTATCAGTGGCCTCCACGGCTGCAGATATGATTGTTTGTAATTTGTTGGGTTCATTACCAAGTACCTCCACGGCACTGACAGTATTTGTTTGATTTGTTGTGAAAGTTTGTATTACTCATTGAGCTTGTTGTTTCCTCCACGGATACCGATAGCTTGTGAGTATTATTTTTTTAGTTTATTAGTTACTGTTAGGTACTCCTACCTAAATACTAATATTTTGATTTAAAAGAGTGTCCATGAAGTTTCTTGCCCGTTCTTCTCCATAGAGATCTACGCTAGGGAATGGGCAACTAAGGTACTTTCACAGTTTTTATGTCTTGTGACTGGGACTGTAGCTACATTTAATTTTCATCTTTGTTTCGACAATTCAAAAGTGCCTGTAACTGGCCTACTTGAAATAAATGCTTTGATTTTGATTTTGTTTTTATTATTGTAAATAGTTGCTTACAACTGGCAGGATTACAAAAACTAAAATAATCAATGTGGACACATGATACTCATTACACATGAGCATCATGTAGGTAGGTTGATTTGGCTATTGTATTAAGCCTATTGATGTAACACTAGGTACCAGTGGGGAAGTGTAGGAAGTAGTTTGGAAACTCCTCACCTTTTATGTTAGTTTATGATGTGAGAACACTGTAACAGTCTTCCCTGGTTGGCTGTTCTAATGCTGTTCCCCATTTTATAGCACCATAGCTGACGACACGGTCATCTGTTCACCAGGCTGCAGTCCATTAAGTTGTTCGGTTTTGAAATTGTTCGTCGAGTTACATTTTTAAGTGTGTTGTGTGTGTGAATAATAATAATAAATATGTGAGTAGTTTCTTCTTTGTTATTTTTTGGAACGCGCTTGTGTTTAGAGACACGAGGTTGCTATATGAAAATGTTATGAGACTGAACAAGCAAAACTATCTTTTTTTTTAATTACCTATTATTATGATTTGAAATGTTGAAACCCATCTGAAAAAAACTAGTTTGTTCACGTCATTGCATATTTGTTGGATAATATTCCCGTCGACGTTTTCATACAACAAAATGTATCTACAAACATTTTGTAAATCACCCTTCTATGAGTCTGTCAGTTTGATAAGTGAGTCAGGACTTTTCTTTTAATATTGGTTATAAGTACACTTTCATCTCAATAAACATAAATGTTGGCAAATAAATACTTACCTATTAATAACGATTTCGTTGTTCACCATCACATTTAATTTTTTAGGTCAATAACATTTAAGAACACAATTACCTCAACATCGTCAACTCTTGAATGGCTGTGTTTCACCAGTTTTGAGGTTTTTCTGGCATCTAAAACATTGAATCGTTTTTAGGTGTGTCATTAAGTCAAGCATAATAATCGAAGTTTCATTTAGCTAATGAGGCGCCCAGCGCGCATTTTATCTGTAGCCAGGTTTCTTCAGATAGCAGTTCGGAGTTCAGACCGAAATTTAGAACGAACTACAGAATAGCCTACTTTGATAAAAGTGGTTGATGATGTAGGTAGTCATTCCTGTTATCACGACAATGTGTCTTGATAGTCCTCGTTAGACAGCAATGTTGCATCCGGACTTTACCTACTTTCTACCCAGTCGGGTAGAATCATTCTCACTAGTTCCACCAGCAATTAGTTCCTTAAGAGCTGATAAGTCGGAGAAGCAAAAACGCTAAGTAGGTACTCTTACTTCATGTGTTTGGAAAGAGAAACTAGACTGTAATATACCTACACAGGGATCTAAATACACACTATACAGTGCGAGCTACGCTGTACACCTTCGTGTAGTTTGTACATTACCGGTCATACTCATATAAGCATATCGATAGGTATTGTTTACGTGTCTAAGTGACTTAGCAATCGTGTAATAAAATTATAATATAGTATCAATAATTTCATCAAGGGAACCGCTGCTCTAGTCATTTACATAACATAACCATACATAGGTAAGTACTGGTAACAAAATGACTCTTATGTTATTCACTTTTAGCCAATCTTGAAGTGAATTTCTTAGACGATGATCTGATTACTCTGACAAAACCGCCAAAAGTGGAGACATTTGGAAGAGACCTTCACTCAGCATTGTGTGGCCAAAGGACGAAGAAGAATAATTTATGCTCTTAATAATTTAAAAACCACGTGTCACTTTGTTCGTACACGCCAAAGACATTCAAATATATTACTAGCTAGTATTTTTATATCTCTTTGGTACACGCTAATCTCCGAAACCATCACAACCGATTTCAATGTGAATCATGTAAATGTGTATGGTTGGTTCCAGCTTTAACGAGAGGATAGTTCTAGAATAGATAGATTGCACCATGCGAAGCAGGGGTGGGTCGCGATAGGTATGATATTGATTTACGAGCACCTTTTTTCTTTTTTCCCATAATACTAATTGTAGTGTCGCTAACTGTCCTCAAATCTAGGGAAGTAAGATGTAAAGGTTCGTCATCCTTATGCGGCGGTATGGTCTCCCATGATTCTACTATGCAGTCTAGCATTGATTCGAACATCATTAGTACCAATTCCTCTCTTACGGAATCCTTCGGATGCCGTTCCACGGAAGACGTAGAGTCAATTGTTAATGCTAAGTTAGATGTACGGCCAGGTATTGTAGACAACGTTCTATAGTTCCCATCTTGTCCTTGTCTTTTGGGCAGAATCAGAGAACTGTCACGGCGCGTAACAGTTAGCTGTGAATTGGCATAAAACATGATGTCTAGCTAATTCAAAAACGTATTGTATGGTTACAAGATAATAACAAAAATAAATTCAAGCACTGTCCACAAACATGCCCCAAACGCAGACAGTAATTCCTTTTGGTTAAATATTTTACTCTGGACAAAACTATTGTCACTATGACAATGTAAAGAAAAAGGAAGTAATTTTTATTTAATGTTTGGTTACGAAGTAGGTTTTAATATTTGTCTATGCATCATTTACTTACATGAGAGCGTTTGTTGGATAACAGAACCCTTCATTGACACTAGTACCATCATTACCAAGTATATTAGTACCATAGTACCAAGATTAAGTTCCATGATGGAACTACTGTTGTTTTTTTTATAATCACTAGTTCCATTTTGAAAGAATCTGAAAATAAGAGATTATAAATATCAACACTAGTTCCATTATTTTCAGAAATTTCAAAATGAAACTAATTATTATAAAAAAAACAGCACTAGTTCCATGGAACTGTTAATCTTACTAGTGGAATTAGTGATAAAAAAAATCAACACTAGTTCCATTATTTTCAGAAATTTCAAAATGTAACTAGTTATTATAAAAAAAACAGCACTAGTTCCATGGAACTGTTAATCTTACTAGTGGAACTAGTGATAAAAAAAATCAACACTAGTTCCATTATTTTCAGAAATTTTAAAATGAAACTAGTTATTATAAAAAAAACAACACTAGTTCCATGGAACTGTTAATCTTACTAGTGGAACTAGTGAAACAAAAATCAACACTAGTTCCATTATTTTCAGAAATTTCAAAACGAAACTAGATATTACAAAAAAACAACACTAGTTCCATGGAACTGTTAATCTTACTAGTGGAGCTAGTGATAAAAAAAGCAACACTAGTTCCATTATTTTCAAATTCTTTCAAAATTGAACTTGTATTCTGAAACCAAAACTGTGGCCGAAACTAGATTTTTTGGCCGAAACTAGCCGAAATCGAAACCGAAACGGAACCTTCGGTCGGTCCTTACTACGAATAGGAAGCATGCGCACTCTCTCATATTTTACAGGCAGGCGCGCAGCTGTTATGCTATGTCCTCTTTTATCGCATGTAACAATACGAGCAACGCTTCTCTGTCACACCTATTAACCTGCTCCAATTTTTTAAACTTTAAAGCCTGGCTACCGTTATCTATGAACAGATTTTCACGAGCAACCTACTACTCTACACGCAATAAAATTACCTACATTTTAATATATTCATCGTGGTAAGCAGATGAGAGCAATTACTAATATCAACTTACCTGTTTGTACGCGGCTACCAGGTAATAGGGAACAGAAAAAGGTAAGCAACCGATCAACAGCATAGAGCGAATGTTGTATACTTTCGATTAGACTAAGAGTCGTTTGGCAACCAAGTCGGTCAAATTTGAAAAAAATATTTTTTTATTAATTTTAATTAATCATAGCCATGAAATTTTTTTATGGCAACCCTATTAGTACACGTTCACAAACATTTTATTTGTTAAAATGTAATTTTCACCTGGTTATCAAATTGGCGAAAGTCGTTCTTCATGGGATCCTCTACTATTTAGTTAGTGTTACTTGCCGGGATATTTTCTCCCAATGGGTTACAGTGTAACAGCCCGTTCACATATAGTCTTTTACTGGTCCGTTTTATCGGATACGTTTTTTTTCATCGATGGCGTGTGGAGTTGTATGAGCGACTTCACATATGACACAGTATTCAGCGTACGGTAAAAAATATCGGTTCCGGTCATGTATCCGTACAACTTTACCGGATATAAACTGCTGGCGGGCGGTGCAGCTAAACAAACAAAGCGCCTTCTCTAGGTCTTTGCGCCAGAGTGGATGCTGCCAATAACGTCGATTCTTCCTTCTCCGCCGGCGATAGTACCAATACAACACCAATATCTAGTGATCCTAATAAAATATGTAACCTTTTTTCAGATCTAGTCTAACACCCGACTGGTGCCCGCCACCAGATAAATCTAACGCTAGCCACACCTCCCTCCATAGCTTACATTTCAGTGACACTATGGTTCGCAAACAGTTACAGCTGTTGGATATCACTAAAGGCCCAGGGCCTGACGGGATACCTCCTTGCTTTCTGAAGTGGACTTCTGATACCATCTCTAAACCTGTAACGATTATTTTTAACAAATATATTCAGGATGGTATATTTCCCTCAGTCTGGAAAAAGGCAAATTTAGTTCCTGTCTACAAAAGCGGATCTAGGCAAAATATCGAAAACTATAGACCTATTTCCCTACTTTGTGCTCTAGCTAAACTTTTTGTAAAACTTATCCATCTTAAAATTTACCTTTTCATTCATCAGCAACTGGTTTCACAGCAACACGGGTTCGTCAAAAATAAATCTACTGCTACTAACTTATTGATATTTACGAATAATCTGTTTAAAAATATGGATGTAAGAGCTCAAACAGACGCCGTGTATACATACTTTAAAAAAGCTTTCGATAGAGTTGACCACGAAATCTTAATGATTAAAATTGCATTCAATGGCATTAGAGGTAATTTGCTGCGCTGGTTCCAGTCTTATATCAGTAACCGCAATCAAACTGTTGTGTGTAATAGGTATCATTCTGACACCTTTCTTGCTACCTCCGGGGTCCCTCAGGGATCAATTCTAGGCCCCTTATTGTTTTTACTCTATATAAATGACATCAGATATGGAATAGTGATTTTTTTATGTATGCTGACGATCTCAAAATCTTCAGGAAAATCTTAACAATCAATGATTGTCATCTCTTACAGGATGATCTAAATAGGTTATCTGGATATTGTAAATTAAATAAACTTCAACTTAGTGTAGCTAAGTGTAAGTACATGAATTTCACTAAGAATAAAAACATCGTTAGTTTTAATTATTATTATCTATGCAACGAGCTACTTCTTAGAGAGACTCAGATCAGTGACCTGGGTATCTTATTGGTATCTGCTTGGTTTGTAAACTACACACTAAATCTACAGATTGATAAGATTATTGCCAAAGCATTTCAAATGTATCATTTTGTAATGAGATCATCTATAGATTTCAAGCGACCAGCCACTTTCCTGTATTTATTTAATTCTTTAATCCGACCACAAATTGAGTATGCCTGTATGATGTGGAAAACTTACTACGATAAATACAATCTCGCCTTGGAAAAGGTTCAGCGCAAGTTTTTAAAATCAATGCAGCATAGATGCCATATGGATCGTAGCTCATACATCGAGTCCTTGGATAAGTTTAATCTTCTCACATTGGAATCAAGGCGACTCTTGCTGCAAACCATGATGCTTCATGATTTATTGCGCAATAAAATTGATTGCTCCGAGATTGTTAATAATTTATTTTATGTTGTGCCTAGAACAGTTATTCGGCGAGAGGCACGCGCCCACCCTCTCTTTGCTACGTCACCTTGTCGTACAAACGCGGGTGAACGGGCGCCGCTCCATAGGATAGTAAAAACCTATAATGAAAATTTTGTTAATTTAGATATATTTGCGTTAGACCGCCAAAAATTCAAGAAACTTATAGTCAATAGTCTGCAAATGTGTAAATATTAATGTTAGTGTTTATTTTTTTTTTTGTTTATTTTTACTTTAATTTTTAAACCTTTAGTCATAAGATAACTAATGTACATTTTCTATTTCTGTGTCATTTTGTTACTACTTTTTGTCTTTTTATAATATGCACGTTATTTTTATTTAAAATACTGTGTCTAAAACATTATCTTTAACATAAGTAATACGTGGAAACGTCGTGGATTGTAGATTAGCCTACATATACGTGTAACATTTACTGTAACATATATTGTAAAATTGTTTGTTTTCCCTAAATAAATAAAGAAATTTAGTTTCTATGAGTATGGAGCTCGATTTCCAGACCACTGTGCGGCGGCCAGCATCTTTTTTTTGTTTGTTGCATTGAAAATTTATTAGTTTTTGACTAAATACTAAAAAACATATAGACGGTCGAATTAAGAAACCTCCTTTTTTGAAGTCGGTTAAAAGGTATCAATCAAACAATGAAAAATTACTAAAACTATTTTATTTCTATTTTAAATACTCACAGCATTAAAGTAATATAATAGATTATGAATAATTACAAAAAGTGAATCTCTGGGAGGATTGCACTTAGGAACCGAGAATTATGGGGCGAACGTGAAACTATTAAAGGGCCATTTGATTCATCGTTAACAGTGAATTAAATCATTTTTAGTCACCGAGTGAATAAAAACATTTTGAATCGATTGTTATCGATAAATAGATATTATCCACTGTTGTGAATAATATCTTTTTATTGTCTTGCAGTCAATGGTAGAGTGCTCAACTCGTGAAAAAAAAAACATCTCGGTCCTTTCAATGTAGATAATACTTCTGGTGTCAGACGGCTACTTGATCGTCCAGCCTGCCACCACTGGTGAAGAATTCCACTAATTTATCATATACCTTGAACTGAACAGACGCAACCACCACCAGTGGTGGTAGATGCGGCAAATAGTTGCAACTACCACCAGTGGTGGCAGACCGGTGGTGGCAGACGGGAAGAAACGGTTTTCGTGGTTTCAGGGGGCGCTGATGGTTGTTAGTGAGGACGAAATAAAAAACCAAGATGGCGGATGTGAAAATTTTAAACATTTTGTCATGAGTGGCGTTTTCGTGGTTTTCGCGGTAGCTGATGCCGATAGTGAGGTTCAAGTAGGGAACCCTTAGTCTAATGTAGACGACGACGGCATAAAAAAATAACTGGTAATTATTAGTTTTGATTAACAATTTTTTTTTTAGTGAACGTCTCAATTTCATATATGGATCATTTCATTGTTGGTGGTATGCCCAACAAAGTAATCTTGATGAAGTGCTGCTAGTGATACGCTACATAAAATACAACTATTTAGATCTGGAGCCCTGTCCCGCTGGAGTAGATGGTGGCACCATCATTTCATTACTCATAGATAATTTATTTCTCCACTTGAGTTCTTCTTCTCTCACGAGAATACTTTGTTCCGCGCACGTAACAAATGCTTCAAAAAATTCAAAAAATGTTATTTCGATATCAAGATCCATAATTTTATCGCCTTCGCATAGTTTCGGAAATATTCTAGAAAATATTTTTAAAATGGTATTGCTTGATAAATTTCCTAAGTTGAAAAGTTTCAAGTTTGCAACATCTTCGTGAATTTGAAAGGGTTTTGGGAGTTCACTATCATCTGCAATAAAAAATAATGCAACTTTATTTGCATAATGTTTCGTGGAAGGATAAAAAAACCGCCGAGGTGCGAGTCGGACTCGCACACAAAAGGTTCCGTAGCACCAAACATAATATGTCATATGCCAAATTGCACAGCAAAACTAAGGGACTGCTAGCCATGAGCTCTCGCTTTCAATCATACATTTAAGTACAGCTGGAAGCGAGAGGTCCTTTGGACATTCTGCGCCTAAACGCAACTATTTTTGAGATAGAGGGCAGAGAGCACGCAGCGCTCAACCATACAGTCACTACATAATAACCATTATATAATATTATTTTTACATGCATTCAGTGGCTGTGACACAACTTTTGTGATGTTTAAAAAAAGGAAGAAAACTTTCATCAAATTCTACAAAACCTTGCCAGTTTCGACCAACTTCTTATATTTTTAAATGTTATTGTTTTTTTTTTACGTTCTACAAACCCTATGTTTTTTATTTATTTATTGTACAAAGGCGGACTTAATGCCTTGGGCATTTTCTACCAGTCTATCTTAGGGTGATGCAGAGAATAATACACAGTAGGTGCAATAACAGAAAAAAGAGTATAAAATATTTATAACTTAAACATATAAGAATAAATACATGTATACATATAACAAAATATATAAAGTTAAGAGAGATAAACAACAAAAATTATACCTAACAACTTAGTTCTCTTTTCAATATGCTCTCGAGCTTTCACTTTAAAAGGTATTTTTATAATTTTGTGTTATTTTACGGGGGGCACAATTTTTACGACTTTAGAAGCAAATAGCTCATCAACCATTGACTTAATAAAACTGTATTTAAGGAACCTCTATATTTTTTAACATCTATCGATAAATACACACTGATAAATTACGAAGATATATATATTTTTTTCAACCCTCAGTTATACATAGTGTATGGAGGGAGGGCCACCCCATAATTTACATTTTCATAATTTCTCATCATATTTGTGTAGCGGTTCATAGAAGGCACCAAATTTCAACTGTGTGGTGCCAACTGTCTCGGAGTCAAAGGACTGTGACATACGGATGGACAGACAGACGGACAGGACGAATCTATAAGGGTTCTGTTTTTTTACCCTAAAAATGTGTAAATATTATTTACCAACAACAAAGCTTAATTCATCTCCAAAAATATAAACATTGCGGCCTAGTGGCAGGCATATGTCGGGCACTTCAACGAGGCCGGGTTGGGGATGTTTCTTGCAGTGTGATGGACGACGTACAGCGCGAAGAAAAGTGCGCACTGTGTGTGGCTCCCCCAGACTCCGGTACAACTCATAAGTCGCTTTCAAAGGTATCCATTTACCATAACCATTTACCAAATGACCTTCAAACGAAAACAAATTTTAGCAGATGATAATGAGTATTAATAACTTTTCGAAACTTCCACCATAAGTACCTCTTTGATGACCGGATCCCTGTAGTACGTTTAATTCCATGAAAGTTCTGAAAGCACTTGCAAGAATTGTATCAGGTTTTGTGCCTGGTAATTCTCTTTTTGCATATAATTTACTGGCAACCGATATCAGACTATGTGTAAACTGCCAAAAGTAAACTTTCTCGAACGGGTCATGCGGGTTCTCTGCGAGCCATTCAGGATTCTGTTGATATATCCTGTCAATCTCGACGAGTGTCAAGCCTTTTTCGTGAACATGACAATCGTAATACAATTGCCATAGAAACAAGCGAATCAGTACAGGTGTAAACGCTATTGGATCTGTGTTGCAAATGGTCGCATACTTGTAATAAATATTCCACAAATCGATTTTATAACACTTTATTGTCTCGCGTAACGAACTGTCCTCAAACCTGATCAAGTCGTCGGAGTTCTCTTCTAGCTCATTAATATGTGTTTTTTCTGACGACAGCTGCTTGTCTGTTTCAGTCATTTGTTTAAATTCTTTTTCTGTTATATTATTGATTTCCAAGTAGTCATTTATCATGTTACTTCTAATTTCATCTTGTCTATCTACATTTTTGAGCGCTTGATCGATATGATAAAAAAGGCCGACAGTACTGTCACAAATTTCAAATTGATAGGGTTCTTTTACTGTTACAGTTTTTTTAGTGTCATGCAATTGGTATTGGCTGGTTTGGGCGAAATTATCAGTAGAATTCAATGGTCCTAAATTGTCATCAGTAAAAATATTTTGTATAATTAATCCATTGGTTGTGACAATTTTCCCCGCGCCATGTTTTTTATTTTGTTTATACCCTCCTTTAAAATATGATCCTAAGCCGAGTCCCAGATTGAGTTTACCGCATCCATTGCGCTGACCTTTCACCCACATACCACGAAATACATTTATAGATGGTAGTGCCATGGTGTTATTATAGCAAGCTTCCCATATGTATGTACCATAACCGGACATGACTCCATTTACCCAACCACCACGGTAAAACTGAAAAAAACAGAAACATTCTTATAATGTCTTACATATTGATGATGGTAATAGGTAGGTACCTATTACCATTTACCACCTATTATTGTTTTCCAATCGTCCCCCGACATAATATTTACTTGCACTATTATCATTATACCAATAACGCTTGTCATATCAACTTATTAGTCATAACTTTTATTTGCCATAAAATGAGTTTCGATAGCAACATGTGTTATAATCATTAGTTTCTATAAGTAACACATTACATAATCGATACTTGACATAAGCAACATTTAATATAATTTAGAAACGTTTATTGTATAATGTCATTAAGGCATTTGGTAATTAAATGATTTATTACAGCAAACAATCTTTAGTACTTTTGATGATTTTAGTACTATGATAATTGAACTTCCTAATTTTACATGACATTAAGTCATATGTTCTGAGTATTTTACACACATCAACACGGTCTAGGGATATTTCATACTCAATTAAATAACTCTAAAAGTACTGGCCGCATTGGAATCTTTTATACACCGATTTGTTTGTAATTTATCTCAGACTAATTCCAAATTCAAATTTTTGAAAATTCTTTTGTTTCGGTGGCATAAAAATGTCTTGATGTATAGGAGAGGGAATTTTCATTTGTGCGAAATTTAGAAAACAATACGAATTACGTTTAGTTACAGTTTTTTTTCATTTTTAAACGAAAGATAAAGTTAAAATTGAGGTATTGTAGCCATGCAACGCCGACATTTGACGAGGGCGGAGATGTTACGAGCTGTGGGAATGCTGGAAGCTGGATCTGTTCAGCGTAATGTTGCTGAGGCCATAGGGCCACCCATCAAAATGTAATTTCAAGATTGTGGACACGCTATCGTGCCACAGGTGAAGTAGCGGAGAGGCACCGGGGGCCAAGTCGCATCACTACCCCCTGGCAAGACCGATATTTGCAAATTACTGCGCGAGCACAACCAAATGCAACGGCGACTCAATTGGTCCAAAGGCTGCGAGTGGAACACCAAGTGCTTGTGAGTGACCAAACTGTAAGAAGGCGACTGCATGAAAGCAATCTACGCTCTCGTAGACCACTCCGGGTCCCACCTTTACGGAGAGGCAATCGTGGACGACGATTAGAATGGGTTCGGAACCATGTGGACTGGGGCCGTGACCAATGGTCCAATGTGCTGTTCACGGATGAATCCAGGTTCGGCTTCCATCCAGATTCACGAAGGACGCGTGTTTGGCGAGTTCCTGGACGATGGAGCCGTCTCCAGAACCCTCAGGAAGTTCACCCATACCAAGGAGGAACAATTATGGTTTGGGCAGGAATTCGTCTTGGAGGACGGACGGATCTCGTTTGGGTGCGGGGCAATATGACGGCAGAACGATACGTCCAACAGGTGCTGGGGTCCGTAATCTTGCCCCACAGAACACAAATGGGGCAAGATTTCCTGCTCATGCACGACAATGCCCGGGCACACACGGCGAGAACGGTAGCAGCTTGGTTACATACACATAATGTTAGGGCCTTAGACTGGCCTGCTCAATCGCCAGATCTAAATCCCATTGAGCATGCGTGGGATATGCTGCAAAGAAGAGCTCTGAAGGAAGTTCCTGAAAATCTGGCTACAGAAGATCAACTTTTTGCGCACCTCAGAAGGACATGGGACAATATTCCGCAGCAAGACATTGACAACCTTGTTCTGAGCATGCCGAATCGTTGCCGATGTGTTATGAACATCATGGGATCTTTCTCAGACTACTAACTTCAAGTTTATAAACACAAATTAAATGATTTTTCTATTTTTTTCAGTTTTTACTCACAAATTAAAAGTTCATTCATATACGGTTTCCGTCTATGCTTCATTTTTTTTCCATAAAATCCTGAAATTTTAATCTATACCTTAACCATTATTAAAAAATGGTAGAATATTAAATAACGTATCTTTTAAATATATACATGTCACATAAATAATTAACACATTGATAGTAATTCGCTTTTTTAAAAATATCCCTAGACCGTGTTGATGTGTGTATTATCTTATGAGTATTATTCCGAATGTTCATTTATACATTGTTAGTCCTAAAACATTTTCTTTAAGTTAGGTTTTAGTGACAAAAACGAATCACTGTAAATCCGACACCACGCAGTCTTGTCTGCCCAACCCATAGAGTGTAATTTAGAATCGCGTAGGCACGGAGGGCCCTCAAGTTGAGGAGAGACCCACAGCGCCGGAGCCATGCCAGAAAGCAAGCCTGCTGCTTGTTGCTTGCTCGCTTGCATGCTGCATGCTTGCTTGCATGCTGCATGCTTGTTTCATGCTTGCGATAAGCTTGCTACATGCTTGTTTCATGCTTGGTGCATGCTTGCTTCATTCTTGCTGCATGTTTGCATGTTTCTTACGGGAAATAACAACCACATACGTTCATAATCAACTGTTTAATAATGATTGATTGATTGATTTTTCTGCCTTTTAATGACTATCGATGTGAAATGTATGCCAAAAGAAGAATCAAACTATGAATTTTCATTGACCTTGTATTGAACTAGCTTTGTTGTGCTAGTATGGGCAAATGAATGTTATGGTGAATAAATATTATGGAAAACGACATTATTGAATAATGATATATAGCAAATAAATTTATGGATTAAAATAATTATGACACTTGATCGATTATGACCAATGAAATTAGTGAAAATGATTTTATGTATTTTCACGATTATGGCAACTGAAGCGTTATTTCTAATGAAATTATTATAAATTATGGCAAATACAAGTATAGTAAATAAAATTATTGCATTTTAAATTATGACAAACTACAACTACAACAAAACAAAGAATAGGTAGGTAGGCATTCTAATAAATTGGTTATGACGAAATGACTATTTCATGAAAAAAGTCATTGAATGGATGGTTATAGGGTTGTGTTGATGATTTTAATGATTACAATTATGTTAATACATGCGTATTATGGCCGCAAATCGTATTTTGTTCAACATACAGCCTGACACTGACCGGCAAATTGAAAAAACGTGAGAAAAATTGGATTTCGGGCTGCCACGATGCTTCTTCCATAATTGTTAAAATTGTTGAACAAAGAATACTGATTATATTTGTACAGTCAAATGTAGAGGTTGACTGTACAGTCACGAGCAATGAAATGTAGCAAAATACAAAAGAATTTAACAATTTAAAAACAACGGTTTCTACTTTCAGATAATATCTATTTCGTAATGGTATTGCTTTCGAAATACTATGCTTGTGAAAACGTGAAATGTTAATCAATACAGTCAAGAAAATCACTTTTAAAACTTGCTGCGTGTATAGGTACTCTAGTTGTATCACATGACATTCATTGCTCGTGACTGTACCTACATCATGCGCCAAAAAGAATACATTGTTCATTTATAAAACTTACGTCGTGATTCGGCCACATCATTAATCCTTTACCTTGCCGCTCGTTTCTATCCCATTCTCCTTTGTATCCACTTAGTTCGCAGTATTCTCTGGATCCGTATCCGTATCGCTCATTCTAAATTAAGAAGGTACACATATATGTCCGATCCGGTCATGAGTACGGACGGGCGAATAGATCGAAAGTGCGCCAGTGGTAACATCACGCGACCTACTTACCAGTCTACCTTACCATGGCGGCTTTTACAGAGTCCTGATGTTAACACCTCGCGGCGAGGCGGATATTCTGGGTCTGATCGCAGCGGAGTTGAGACGTCTTGAAACTGTACCCGATTCATTGTGCCCAGTGTTATTGTGTGAAAGTGTAATGTCAAGTAATTTATTAGTTTAACCAGTATATCTGTTTAAAAAGAGTAACCATGGAGTTTCTTGCCGGTTCTTCTCCATGGAAACAACCAACCCGAACCGTGCAATGTGAAATAAAATAGTGTATCGCATCCAGTGTGTTTTCATAGCACGAAACCCGTCTTCTGCCCAGATAAACTCGACCCTAGCGAAATAAATCCTGACAAACCCGACATTATATATAAATTACCTATATTACCTATGCATTAAAAACCGGCCAAGTGCTCTTTTTATATAACATTCAGTAATTGACCTAATTTTTATTTGACCTAATTTTCATATTTACTCATTTTCAGCAAAAATTCTGTAATGAATAAGTAAATATCAGGAAACTCAAGAGTGATTGGAGTTACAGTGGTTTTATTACAAAAGTTTTTAAGTATTCGTCAATGCAACTATAGACTGATTTTACAGCAAAGGTACGGTCGACCAAGCTATTTGGTTTACATTTTAACATGCAAATTACATTGTAAAATGTATACCAAATAGCTTGGTCGACCGTATATAATATCAGGTTATTAAAGTACGCAAAATTTGCAAACAAGACCAAATTGGTATATGTAGACCTCAGAGTTCCTTAGATACAGCTGTTCAAAGTTGCTGAGGTGAGTGAACCAAAAAAAAAATTCACCGGTGGTTCCACGCCCGCCTCAAAGAGGGTCAGCAAAAAGGAAAGGGTCCGCAAGGACCGATTACTGCCGGGGTTGCGGGACTGTTCGAAAGAGATACCGTGGCCCCGGAACACAAAGGGCGATGAAGGAACATGGATGGGTTTTAGTCAGAAAAAATCTGAAACTCGCTCCTGCTCCGCCCAGAGTGAGAGAAGTCATTTGATGATGTCCAATATGAAAAAAAAAAAAAAATCGTCATTGACGAATACTTTTTTTTTTTTTTTGGACTACAACTATGGACTCATTTTACAGCATAAGTACATATCAGGTTTTAAAGTACGCAAAATTTGCAAATAAGACCATATTGATCTATGTAGACCTCAGAGTTCCTTAGATACAGCTGTTCAAAGTTGCGGAGGTGAGTGAACAAAATATTACTAGTATCCATGGAATTTACTAATACTTTTTTTAGTTTTTGAATTTTTTTTCCACCAAGGACCTTTGCAACGGTAAACATTACTATCAATGTTTTTGAAAAGACTAAAGCAACAAAATGAAATCTATTTGGTTATTTTAGAATAAAAACCTTGTAAGATACCGCTGTTGAAACTTTGCAAAATTAAAAAAAACATGTAATTTTAGACGTTTTTTTTAGTTTTCGTCAAAGTACAATACTTATAGGTTATTTAAGTTCACAAAATTTGCCACAAATCAAGACCAAATTGGTATATGTCTGTAGACCTTATAGTATCTTAGATACAGCTGCTCAAAGTTACTAAGGTGAGTAAACGAAATATTACAAGGGTTTGCGAAATTAAATATGACAATGCATTATATTTTATAAAAAGATAGTAGTAATAAAAATTTCCTCACTTACTAATCCTCATTGTATACAGTACTGTAAGGGAGTATTATTATTAGTGTTTCTTGTACACCTTTGATCTACCAAGCTGATCCTATAATTAAATCCACAAGACACCTTTTCGGGGAGCTTGCTTCGGTAGCATTTCTTCATCGACCGGCTCAGGTAGGTCGAATTCGTCATCTGACGGTAGGTTCCTCAATATCATCAAACAGCAGGTCTTATTTTTATGGAAATTTGGCAAACTTTAAACAGCTGTATCTTAGAAGCTATTGGGTCTAACACAACTTATTTGCTTTCATTTTGTTGGAGATTTAGATTTATTACAGACTTTCATAGTGACTTTTACCGTAGCAAAAGTCAAAAAGTACGAAAAATTTATGGTTTTTAAAATATTTAACAATGATCCGGAGGGTTTCGGAGGCCAAAAAATTGGATTTGACATAACTATTTCATCACATACCTACAACAAATAAAAAAAATCAGAACTATAATTTGATGCAAGACAACCCGCCTTAAAGGGTACGATTTCCATGGACTATTAACTTTGGGTTAACGTTTAATTTTATACATACGTGGATCCATTGCCCGTCATACGAATTCTTAAAGTTTTTAGAATAGTGAATAACTCCTTCCCCGTGCTTTGTTCCACAATGCCAGCTGCCAGCGTAGGAGCGCTGACTGCGAGAGTCTACGTACAGACCATGACCGTGTCGCACGTTTCCGGCAAACTCACCTTCGTACCAGGTGTCGTCTTTCCATTGAATTTTACCTTTTCCGATTATTTTATTATTTTGAAAATTTCCCTAGAATTAAAATCAATGAGTATTTAATTTATAGATGTTTATACATAAGTACCTAAGTAGGACTTTAGAGTATTTAAGAAACATCGTTTTAGACACTGAACACGGGCCACGGCGTATAAAAGAATGGACCTCCGTAATTTCCATACCAAGTAGACGGTTCCGTCCGCCCATTGAAAACGACCTTCGCCATGCATACATTTTGAAGAAATATGACCTTCATACATGTTGCCGTTTCGGAATCGTATAACAGCATTTTCATCAGGACCTGACCACCAAGTAGTGGTAGTTGTGGTGCCATTCTGTGAATCATAAAACCGTTGAAATAGATGAGCTGCAATAATCTAAATATATAAAAGAAGAAACTGACTGACTGACTGACTGACTGACAAACTCACAATATCAACGGACAGCCCATACCGCTGGGTCTACAGATTCCAAACTTGGCAAGTAGGTTCCTTATGTGGTCTAGGGGTGCACTAAGAAAGGATTTTTCAAAATTCACCCCTGAAGGGGTTAAACGGGGCTCCAAAGTTTGTATGGGGAAACAAAATTAGTTAGAACATTTTATTCTCCTAATGATAAATGGGTAGAAACGGGTTTCAGGTTTTTTCAGAATTCAACCCTAAGAGGGAAAAATGGGGTAACAAAGTCTAAAAATTGCACAGCCCAAACCGCTGAGTCTAGAGATTCCAAATTTGGCACATAGGTTCCTTATGTAATCGAGGGGTGCACTAATAAAGGATTTTTCAAAACTCACCAAACGGGGCTCTAAAGGTGTATGGGGAAAAGATAGTTAGACTATTTTATTCGAAACTTCACAAGAGTACTCTTAGTGATAAATGAGTAGAAACGAGTTTCAGGTTTTTTCAGAATTCAATCCCTAAGAGGGGGAAATGGGGTGACAAAGTCGGTGCGATGGGGTTGAAATGTCTAAAAATCAATATGGGTGTCGATACCGACATTATCAGGGGTGGTAATTACGAAAATGGCATTTATTTTGAGATACAAAAGATGGCAGATTCGATTACTTTAGAAGGTTATTGTTGAGTTATTGGGATGATGACGATGTTGTGATAATGATGATGATGAAGATTGTGATTATGAAGATTGTGATAATGATGATGATGATGACGAATGTGGTAACGATGAAAATGATTGTGATTATGGTGATAGTGAGTGTGATAACGATGATAGTGATTGTAATGATGATGAGTGTGATAACGATGATGGTGATTGTAATGATGATGATTGTGATTACGATGATAATGATTGTAATTATGATGAAAATGATTGTGATTATGATGATAATGATTGTGATTACGATGATAATGATAGTGATAACGATGATGGTGATTGTTATAGTGATTGTGGTTGTGATGGTAATTGTGATGGTGATTGTGATAATGACGTGACGGTGATTGTGAATAGCGATGGTGATCGTGATTGTGATAGTGACGGTGATTGTGAATAGTGATGGTGATGGTTATTGTGATGGTGATAGTGATTCTGACTGTGATAGTGATAGTGATTGTGATGGTTATTGTGATGGTGATTGTGATGGATATTGTGATGGTGATTGTGATAGTGATTGTGATGATGATGATAATTATTGTGATTACGATGATAACTATTGTTGATGGTAATTGTGATAGTGATTGTGGTTGTGATGGTGATTATGATAATGACGGTGATTGTGGATAGCGATGGTGATGGTGATTGTGATTCTAACTGTGATTGTGATTGTGATGGCGATTGTGATGGTGATTGTGATGTTTATTGTGATGGTGATTATGATAGTGATTGTGATGATGATGATTGTGATTACGATGATAATTCAAACTCAAAAACTCAAAATCAAAGCATTTATGTCAATTAGACCATTACGGCACTTTTGAATGTCAAAATTACAAATAAAAAACAAAGCTACATTCCCAGTCACAAGGCATAATAACTTGAGCAAGTACTGTAGTTGATTGTGATAATGATTGTGATTACGATGATAATGGTTGTGTTAATGATGATGATGCTTGTGTTGATGATGATTGTGATAATGATGATGCTGATTGCGATAACGATGAAAATGATTGTGATTACCTTGGTGATGATTGTGATTACGATGATAATGATTGTGATTATGATGATAATGATTGTGATTACGATGATAATGATTGTGATAACGATGATGGTGATTGTGATAGTGATAGTGATTGTGATGGTGATTGTGATGGTGATTGTTATGGTGATTGTGATGGTGATTGTGATTGTGATGGTGATTGTGTTGGTGATGGTGATTGAAGACTATTTGAGCTTTATGGCCTTAAGCCTTATATAAACACCGAAACTTTTAACTGGTATGTTGCTAAGTATTCAAAAATTTTTAGAAAAACATGCAAGGTTGCTAAAGCCCTGCACATAAGCAACAAAATCAAAACAGCAGAAAACAAAATAAAGACTGCAGACAGCAGAAAATAAAGTCTGGAAATTCATAAATAATGAGACTAACAGGAAGAAAATAAGTAACACTAGCTACACATTAGATTCAGCATGTGGTCCTAAAAGCTCTAATCTGGACGTAGCTCAAGAATTTGTAAATTTCTTTACCGATATACTATTAAAAACGACGGAAGCTCTTAATTCCTCACCTGAAGTCTCAATTGGTTTATAAAAGGCGAATGTATCTGGCTGCACGCTTGAATTTAAATTTAAACACATAAACCCTATGATAGTTATTAAAGCTTTCCGGCAAATAAAAATCAAACTGACGCCGGTGTAACCTTATTAAAGCACATATTCACTGCGTGGGAAGAGTCTCAAGACGCCATAGGAATATTTTGTGACTTTTCCAAAGCATTTGATTGCGTAAATTACGACACATTACTTTTGAAACTTGAGCATTACGGATTAGGTCAACTTGCACTTAGTTTGGTAAAATCATATTTGAGTGATAGACAACAACGTGTTCAAATAAATGGTGTTAATTCACAGGGTTTAAAAGTAAAAATGGGGGTTCTGCAAGGCTCAATATTGGGTCATTTCCTCTTTCTTGTGTATATAAATTATCTACCCTATTTATTGAAAAAGCAACCTCAAAATATGGTGTTGTTTGCTGATGACACTTCCCTTATTTTTAAGATAAATAGTCGCGCCCAGAATCTAGATGACGTGAAAGATACCCTACTTCAGGTCCATAATTGGTTCACAGCAAACAATTTAGTATTAAATGAAAAAAAAACTAAATGCATAAGAATTGCTTTACCCAATGTTAAAAGTAGTGATTGTGAAATAATATTAAATAAAGAGAAACTTGAATTCGTAGATAAAACGGTTTTCCTGGAGATTACGCTTGATTCAAGGCTACAATGGGGTTCTCATTTAACATCCCTTGCGGCGCGTCTAAGTTCAGCAGCATATGCTATTAGAAAAATTCGTCAATTTACTGACGTAGATACCGCTAGACTGGTCTATTTTAGTTACTTTCATAGTATTATGTCTTATGGAGTCTATATTTATTCTGCAAAAAAGAGCCATCAGAGCCATATATGGTCTTCGTAGGCGCGATTCTCTAAGGGAACTGTTTAAGGATATTGGCATCATGACGGTACAGTCATCAGACGGTGTCAGTACATCTACGAAAACATAATGTACGTCAGAAAAAATCTGCATCTTTTTGGTAAAAGAGGTGACAGACATATTAATTACAGTACTAGAAATAGGGACCAACTAGTTCAGTTTCCAGGCTTCAAACTCGCTAAAGTGGACTCATCTTTCATGGGGTACTGTTTGAGATGCTATAATAAAATTCCACAAAGTATTCTTGAACTGAATGAGACGAAATTTAAAACATGCATCAAACGCACACTATGTAAGCAAGCTTATTACAAGTTGAGCGATTATATCACTGATAAAAATGCGTGGCTCAATGCTGGTCCTGCTCCACATGGACAGGGGCGCATAAATTGATAGTATTAAATTGTTGGAGCTGCTGAAGATTGTACAACTGTCTTTGCATTGTATAGAATCAATCTCTAGTATTATATAATCGCATAGCCCATATTGTGTGAGTACTATGTAGTAGAAAGCTATCATTCACTGAAATCCTACGTCTTTTCTTGACTTGAATGTGCCCTGGTGGTTGAGAGTATGTCACGCTCACTCTAATGTCTCGCTGATGGTGGCGCGTGTGTCGGATCATTCAGTTCCCTTCAAAATGGTTGAGTTGAATGGTGCTGATCCATGCGTCATGTTCGTGAACGGGCGCTGTCAGTTGTGATTGGTCATCTCTTAGTTGCCATGGCTTACTTGTATGTTTATTTTTGAATTGTATTTTTTGTTATTACTATGGACACTCTTAACGTGCACATCTTGCTACATTGTTCTCACATAATATACCATCTCAACATGAATGATGTAACCAAGATTTTGTAACAATATTCTGATTTAAAAGAGTGTCCATGGAGTTTCTTGCCCGTTCTTCTCCATAGAGATCTACGCTAGGGAATGGGCAACTACAGTACTTTCACAGTTTTTATGTATTGTGACTGGGACTGTAGCTACATTTAATTTTCATCTTTGTTTCGACGATTCAAAAGTGCCTGTAACTGGCCTACTTGGAATAAATGCTTTGATTTTGATTGATTTTGATTGTGTTGGTGATTGTGATAGTGGAACAACAATGTGGAACATACACTATAAGATGTCCAGTCGACCGACTTCGGGGGCAGCAAAGAGATTTAAAAAGACTTATACATAGAGCGGACAATATGACTAATATCATAAAAAAACGCGCGCTATACTAACGCACCACACGTTAGTAGCGCTATGAATACAAAAAACACAAATTTTCATTTGTTTTTTTATTTCCTTAATTTAGCTTTTACTCGGTAGATTGTAGTGTGTAAGTACATGTGTATTGTCATATATATTTCATAACCTTTATTCATGTGTTAGTTCTAAGCATTAGTCGTATTAAACCACTCGTATAGTAAAGACGTGTTTCGTTTACCTTCCCGCAACCCACACACTTCATGGCGATCCTGCCATGCGCACATTCATGTCTCTAACGTTAAAAACATAGGACTTTCATACAAACTTTGACACCCCTTTTCAACACCCTGAGGTGCGAATTTAAAAAAATTCTTTCTTAGTGCGCGCCTGCACCCCATTGAGAGTAGTTGTGCCAAATTTCAGACCTCACGGCCCAGTAATTTCCGAAATTTTGTGATGAGTGGTCAGTCAGTCAGTCAGTGAGTAGACTTCTCTTAATAATTCTATACAGGACGTCCCACGGATATGCCACATGGAGGGAAAGTACCTTGAATATTGTAGATGAACATTTTACTGAAAAAAGACATTATTTAAATTTAAAAAACAATGAAAACTGCATTCATAGATATTTAAATAATTACATGGTTGAACCGGAAATCGAACCCGTTACACGAGAAAAATAATCAGCCTGTAGCTTTATCATACCGATCGAAAGGCTTCATCATAAGGATTATTTTTGCTAAATAACATAGTGTCAGAAATAAAAGGAAGACCATGAAATTTAACATTTTTAATACAAAATTTATCAAATGCTCAAAATGAGTCCCTTCTTGTTGAATACAAAGTCGCACTCTTTTGATTATTTCGCTCCCTGTCGATTTTTTGTATCTTGTTGTGGTGGATATTTAGAATAATACGTCTAACTTCTGCTTGTAGCTCGTGGACACTTTCATACTTATTTGGGGGTTAGAAGGGACTTATTTTGAGCATTTGATAAATTGTTTAATTTTGTATTAAAAATGTTAAAATTCATCGTCTTCGTTTTATTTCTGACACTATATTATTTAGCAAAAAATAATCCTTATGATGAAGCCTTTCGATCGGTATGATAAAGCTACAGGGTGATTATTTTTCTCGTGTAACGGGTTCGATTCTAGGTTCAACCATGTGTCTTCTTTCAGTAAAATGTTCCATCTACAATATTCAAGGTACTTTCCCTCCATGTGGCATATCCTTGGGACGCCCTGTATAAAGCTCGATAACCACTCACTGGCAGAATTGTTCTCCCAGATGGTGGATGGGGAGGGGGGTATATTTTGACAGATTCGTAAACAAGTAAATCGTAAATCTCACGAGTATGGGAAAAGTGCCAAACCTCCCCTTTTCGCCCCCCTTCTCTTTCTTTATCTTATCTTTCTTATCTTATTTTTATTATCTTTATCTTATCTTTATTTCTTTTCCTTATCGTATCTCGGAAACCGAGAGACTTGGAACTTTTTTGTTTTCAGATTCGTATAGAGGAGGCTAGGAAAAGTAAAAACCAGTTTCTAAAATTGCCCCCCTTGCCCCCCTTCTCCCCCCCTTTAGGCGGATCTCGGAAGTTGAGAGACTTTGAACATTTTTTTTTTTCAGATTCATATAAAGGGGCAATGCGTTAGTCAAAATCATTTTTCAAAACTCCCCTCTCTCCCCCTTCACACCCCCTCTTCAACCCCTTTTTTACTACTGAAAAATCTTTTGATTCTTAACTAAAACTATTGAGGGGCGTTGAAATTTGTATACCCTGCCCTCCCCTCCCCAACCTCCCCAAAAATTGAAAGGGCTGTAACTTCAAAACGGTTAGAGATAGCCATTAGGTGTTTGAACAAATATTATAGTAGACGTCGAAACCTGTCCGGTGGTGGTAGGTCCTGAGTGGAGCAAACCTGTGAGACCGAGTGGAGCGAAGAGGGGAGGTGGCGAGCGAAACGAGCCGGCAACCTCGTAGCGTAACGAAGGTTGAGTGGGTGATGCGTAACTTAGGGGCGACGACAAAAGAGAGTCAGCAATAGGAAGGGGTCTGCAAGGACCGATGCCTGCCGGGGTTGCGGGACTGTTCGAAAGAGATACCGTGACCCCGGAACACAAAGGGCGATGAAGGAACATGAAAAAAAAAAAGGGCGACAAGCTAACTTTAGGGTATTGTTTGTTTTAGTGGGAAAATTTCTTTTTAAATAAGGGAGTTTTATAAAATTTTTTTTACTTTCATTTTATTAGGTTTTTTTGGGTATTTGTTTTACTTATTTTTTTTCTTTAATTAGTTTTTAGAATGTTTTAGGGGTTATTATGGGTTTTAAAAATATTTAAAAGATTGGATGGATTTTCCAATTCATTTAAGGATTCTTATGGATTCTCAAAATTTTATAAGGGTAAGGAATACTTCTTAAAAACACGATGACACCTCGAGCTGCGCGCAGCTTGCGCACAACGCAAAAACTAGTTATACATATAAACATTCATGACTCTGAAACAAATGTCCATGCTCATCACACAAACATTTGCTCCTACCGGGATTCGAACCCGGGACCCTAAGAACTCAAGGCAGCCTCACTACCGCAGCGCCATTCGGTCGTCAAGTGTTGGAAAGTTCGGTCGACCTAGCTATTTTTACATTTTCCAATGTAATTTGCATGTTAAAATGTAAACCAAATAGCTTGGTCGACAGTACATTTCAATGGCGATTTCGTTGTTCACCATCACATTTAATTTTTATGTCTTTAATATTTAAGAACACAATTACCTCAACATCGTCAACTCTTGAACGGCTTCGTTTCATAACTTTTGAGATCTTTTTCATTGCTAAAAAAATAAATTACGTTTACTTAGCTGTTTCATTATGACAAGCATAATCAAAGTTTAATTTGGCTAATGAGGCGCCCGCCCCACGTACTTTCTGCAGCCAAGGATTATGAGATAGAAGTTCAGACCGAAATCCGGACGAAAGAATCTGGCTGATTTGACCTTCGATCAACAATTAGCAACTGGATACCGAGTCACGTACAAAATCAAAGCAAAATGCTGTCTGCGTGACAGCTACATTTGTTTACTAACAAACGGAGTTTTTTTTTTTAAAACAGTTTTAAATTCAACCTTTATTACAATTATTAATTATTGCACTTAATAATAAAATCACAAATCTTCAAAATATTATCCGTATTACGATCATTCGTCACAAAAAAAACGAGCATACCAATACATTACTCATGTTCCTTACAAATGTAAAGACGAAAGTTAAACAAAATTTATTGTGAAATCAACCTTTCGCGGTGACAAATAAAGTACTTTTTCCCATTATATTGCCTTGCAAGCTACATCGTATTTTTTCGTATAAAGAAATTTAGAAAAAAGAACAAAGTTGCTTATTCGAATTTTACTGTAGGGGAAGTCGCCTTAAACACTAAAATAATTGATAATATGAACGTAATAAAATTTTATAATACTTTTTATGTTTTGGGCATCTATGTTTGTTAATTACTTATTATTTTATTACTGTTCCGTTTTTGTGTAAAGGTAGTAATATGTTTATTTTCTTTATCAGTGTTTTTATGTGTCGTACACAAAAATGTAAGTACTTACGCTTGTTGTTATCAAATGTATCCGGGCTAGCCAAGGTGTCTATTGCTGGATGTCACAAATAAAAATATCACTTACTTAATTCCACATCTTTATAATCATCCTTACAATACATCTTTATAATCATCCTTACAATCTTCATATTAATACAAGTGCAGTTCAGTACAATTAATAAATATAAAAAAATGTATATTAACGATTCAACATTGAATAATTTTTTCCATTCTGCGTACCTGAGCGAAAGGCGAATGTGTCTGGCTGCCTGGCTGAATTTAAATTTAAACACATTAACCCTATGATAGTTATTAAAGCTTTCCGGCAAATAAAAATCAAACTAACCGAAGATCTATGGGGAATGTCTATCAAAGTTTGTATATCCATACATGAGACTATAGCCCCTTCTTTATTTTTTTTCATCGCTCTTTGTGTTCCGGGGCCACGGTATCTCTTTTGAACAGTCCCGCAACCCCGACAGGCATCGGTCCTTGCGAACCCCTTCTTTTTTGCTGACTCTTTTTGAGGCGCGCGTGGAACACGAACGCGCCGTCGACACGACCTGTCGTCATGAGACGGACGGACGGCGAGCTAGCCCATAGCCCACCGTCCACAGGCCCGCGCCTACGGTGGCCGGGGGCCACTTGGTGGCCCCCGACATCCGGGGCGTTTCCCGCGGCGGCCGAGACGCTGTGAGGTTCTCTCCCTCTCACGTTCCGCCACCTCCTTCTCTAGCATTACTGCTTCGCAGAAGGAGGTGACGGCGTCCCATTCCGTCTCGCTCCGGACCATGGCTTGCACCAGGGCCGGACGCGAGAGGTCGCCGCCGCCAATCACCACTTCGAGGACACGGCGGTGTTCCGCCCACGCGGGGCACACTTCCACCGTGTGCTCCACCGTGTCCTCCGGTCGATCCTTGCATTGGAAACACCCGGGCGTTTCCTCCCGCCCGATTCGGTGCAGGAACTTCCCGAAACAACCGTGTCCGGTGAGGACCTGCGTCAGGCGGAAGGTGAGGACGCCGTGGCGTCTCTCAAGCCACTCCTCAAAGAGGGGACTTATCGCCACTATTGTGGCGTGCCCTGCACGGGATTGCGACAATCGCTCTCTTCATGTCGCCATGAGATCATGCCGGAAGTCTGTCCGCTGCGCGACAATTTGCCGAGGCAGCGGAGTTTCCCCCCGGGCGTAGCACCTCCGCGCGCCTTTCGTGCAGGCGCGCGAGGACTATTGCCTCCAGATCCCATGGCGGCAATCCGGCAAGGAGGCACGCCGCCTCACGGGAGATCGTGCGGTACCCACGGGCTAGCCTTACGGCTACCACCTTTTGGGGCGCGTTTAGGTAGTGGGCGGCTCGCCGCCTCAATGAACGCGCCCACACCGAGGCCCCGTAAAGGGCCATGGACCGCACGACTCCCGCGTAGAGCTTCCGGCAGGAGGCGTTTGGCACCCCCAGGTTGGGCAGAAGCCGCCTGAAGGCAGCCCCGGTCCGTTCCAGTTTGGGGGCCAAACGTCGGAAATGCTCCACGAAGTTCCATCGGCTGAAAGATTTTCACAATTATTAAGGTACTTTCCAATCAGCCATTGCCAAGCTTTTCAAAGAGGTGTCTTAAAGTCAACTCATTGGCATGCAGTTGACATACCAACCACTGAAGTGGACGTTGAAGCTTACCTTCAAGTAATCTGATGATACTTGCTCTGTTTCCGGAATTCACTGCCGTTCCATCACATCCAATAGCCGCGATTAGTTTCAAATCAATCGATTTAGCCGATGAATAGCAAACTCGCGTGGGTTTGGTAGTGGGGGTGGGCGACAGTAAATTAGGCAAAATTCTGACCAATTTTACGCGTGAAAAGTGTAATAAGGAAAGTAGATATTTATTGTAATTGATTCATTGTCTGATCAAAAACGGATTCTATCTAAAAAAATCTTTGAATTAGTTAGCATAGTTAAAATAAAGCTTTAATGACTTTGGGGCAGTACTTCTAATTATTATTTTTTAAATAATATTTGAAAATTATAATTGATAGACCGTGCCAGAGCATCTATCCCGCATACAGGAACGCGACAAGGAAATTCCAAAAAAAAGCCCCGTAGAAGAGCGAACCACCCTAATGAGTAGGTAAACGGAACCGAGTATAAGCTTCATACAACCGCGCGAATCGGTTGCACTACTACAAGCACGCTGGGCATGTGTGCGTGACCATTGGCCGCTTGTCGCGTACGCGGCGAGAGTGGAAAAAACCGGTTTACGCTGTCACAGCCAGTTGAAAATCTCAGGGTCGTCGGGGCCTGCCGGGGCTACGGGACTGTTCGAAAGAGATACCGTGGCCCCGGAACACAAAGGGCGATGAAGGATTATGGATGGATTTTAGTCAGTAAAAGTCTGACACTCTCTCCTGCTCCGCCCAGAGCGGGAGGAGTCATTTGATGATTTCCCATCCGAAAAAAAGAACAAAAAAAGAAAGGGTCGTCAGGGCAACACACCTTATTTGTTTTGTGACATGTTTGATTATTTTAACGTAAAAACGTGGTATATATTAATAATGGTTGTTAATTGTACTGTGTGTATTTATTTATTTATTTATAATAAGCACACCAACAGCACAATCACTTACAATTCAAATCAAACAACATCTAATATTGGCATTTCAGTAATCATGCAAATAACAGGAATGCATAACATTTAAATATGAATATCAGAGACAAAGGAGAACAATAATAAAAAGTGTGTCTAGTAGAACACTAAATTTATCTAGAACACTACAAAACAAACCAATTTGAGCTACTTAGACATGCATACGGCACGTCTGTATGAAGCGAAATTCATGGAGAAAATATCAACAGGGTAATCTGTCTGTTTGGACCTTTCATTATATTGCCTTGCCATACGTGTTAGAGGGCTATTAAATGTGGTATTTAATGTAGATGTAGTCAATTCAAAAATACGATGATGACGCTTACTACGTTGGCTAGACCGAAAGTTAAAATAGTTTATCAAATGTGCATCTATGGAACCGTTAATAATTTTATGAAGTATTAATAAGTCAGAATGGTTACGTCTTTCTTTTAAGCTAAACATTTTAAAGTGCCTTATCCTGTTATCGTAATCAGGTATAGCTTTTCGAATCCCATTCTTCACACATAAATACCTAACAAAACGGGCCTGAACAGATTCCACATTATTAGTATAACTTGAATAATAGGGGGACCAAATAGATGAACAATATTCCAAGGAGCTCCTTACTAGTGCGTTATAAAGTAAAATAATACTACTATTATTACGAAAAGGTTTTGACATTCGAATAATAAAGCCAAGCATTCTTTTAGCCCTATTAACTATATTTTCGATATGATCGCGGAAAGATAGGGATGTATCGAAGAGTACCACTAGGTCACGTATGACCGAAACTCATAAGAATAATACTAGAAAAAATAAAAATATACTTTAACTATCCCAAGAAGTATCATCATCAGCAGCCTATAATGTTCCCACTGCTGGGACACGGCCTCCTCTCATTGAGAGGGAATGGGCTATAATCCACCACGCAGGCCCAGTGCGGATTGGTAGGTGTCACATGTTTTCGAATTTTTAGTTCTAGGACATGCCGGTTTCCTCACGATGTTTTCCTTCACCGGTTTGAGAGCAGTGGTGATAAAATAAATTACACAACGTAATGCACCTGTCTGGGTTCGAACCCACGACTTACTATACGTAAGTTGGGGCCGCCACCACTGGGTCACCGCTGCTCTCGCCCAAGGAGTATAATAAGTAAGTAATTATTTGATTATTACTTTTTCAAGTAAAGACCTTTATTTTATTGTACTATGATATTTTTTTTTATAAGAAGAGGGTACTATACGGTGTGTGTTTTTTTTTATTATTATTACAACTTAATACTAAACATTTGTAGGTATGTGGGTGGGTTGGTATGTAGTAGGTACTAAGCACAGAAATATAAAAAAAAAACAGTAGAAGTGGCAAGACGGCGTGTCGGTGTCCGCGCGACATGCTCTACAGGCTATGTCATAAGCAAATGGCCGTCTCCGCGAACTAGTGTGCTTTCGATCGCGATCGTGACAACGCGATTGTTCAGGGGTTTTTTGAAAAACCGAAGCATAAACCTAAACTTTTTTGATCACGGAATTACTAATCTTAAGTACAAGTATTTTACTATATATGTCTTTAAAATAAAATAAAAAAAATAAAACAAATCATTTTAAAATTACAAAACGATATTTCAAGCAGATGAATCACTTAGTACGGCCGCTGCTTCTTGCAACGAGTTAGTGATGTGCTTGTGCAGATCTACTAACGTAGGCTATCGACAATGTCGATTGACGAATTAAATATTGCTATTTTATTTAGTTTTCAATTTGTCAACCGTTCTAACCCGGTTGGAAGATCGATGTCAAATAATGTTTTTTTTACGTATTTTGATTATTTTACAGCATAGTAGAGAAATGCGTAACCAACTTTCGTAAAGTAAGTTAATTAAATTTCAGGGTAAATCGGCAGAGTGTTTTTGGCTTTGAATTATCGTATGTTTTGCCTTATCCTCGTACTACTAACTACTGTTTCAATAGGTTATGACAGCCTAAATTAACGTAACCGGATATTTTATTGTTTTAATTTACCTAATAATATATTTTCTAGCTACATATTACTTATTTTTATTATAATATTATATTCTGGACATGATTTTTTATTAAATTATCTTCAGGACCAAGTATGTGTGTTACGTTCAAATATTGAAAGTAATATTTTAACCAATCCGATGTCTAATTGAGCGAAAGATAAAGGAAACGAATTGTATGGGACTTCGGCCATAATCTGTACTACACAATCAATTATAAACCTTTATGCCATCAAACACAGCATGTTTTTACCATGCACCGTACAACTTACCCACACAAAAACATCGATCGCTATCGTTGTGCTGTGCAAAAGCATAGGTACGCTAGTGATTGACTAAATCGGAAAGTTTTCGAATCTTCCATTTATTATAGTACAAAAAAAAATTTGGGGTCCTGAAGATAATTAAATAAAAAATAATGTCCAGAATTTATATTCTGGACATATTATTATAATAAAAAATATATATACACATATTATTGTATAATATTATTATTATAATAAAAATAAACAATATGTGGCTAAAAAAATATATTATTAGGTAAATTAAAACAATAAAATATCTGGTTACGATGGTTTAGGCTGCTGTCATAACCTATTGAAACAGTAGTTAGTAGCACGAGGATAAGGCAAAACATACGATAATTCAAAGCCAAAAACACTCCTCCGATTTAACCTGAAATTTAATTAACTTACTTTACTAAAGTTGGTTACGTATTTCTCTACTATGTTGTAAAATAATCAAAATACATAAAAAAAAAACATTATTTGACATCGATCTTCCAACCGGGTTAAAACGGTTGACAAATTGAAAACTAAAATAGTAATACTTAATTTGTCAATCGACATTGTCGATAGCCTACATTATTGGATCTGCACAAGCACATCACTAAGTCGTCGCAAGAAGCAGCGGCCGTACTACGTGATTCATCCGCTTGACAACTTAATTGAAGTGTCCATAGTGGGCACGCGGGTGCGGGCTGCGGCGTGGGCTAGTTGGCGCGGGCCGCACGCGAATCGCGTGCGGGCAGCTCAAGCCATAGCTCGTTCATACTAGTGGCCGCAGTGAGGGCGCGGGCGGCAAGTGCGGGAGCCAGGGTTACCAACTCCCAAAAATATTTACCCCTCAAGCTAAGTCAAAATTTCCACAATTACTTGAAAATCCCCCTTTTTTTCGCATGGGAAATCATCAAATGACCCCTCCCGCTCTGGCTCTTACTGACTAAAACCCATCCATGTTCCTTCTTTGCCTTTTGTGTTCCAGGGCCGCGGTAACTCTTTCGAACAACCCGCAGCCCTGGCAGGCATCGGCACTTGCAGACCCCTTCCTTATGCTGACATCTCTTTGAGGCGCGCGTGGAACACGAACGCACCGTCAACACGGCTTGTTGTCATAAAACGGACGGACGGACGGCGAGCTAGCCCATAGCTCCCCGTCCACAGGCCCGCGCCTACGGTGGCCACGTGGTGGCCCCCGGCCATCTATTTTATTAAATCACATCTCTCTTATTTAGCCCTAAAATTGGGGGGGAAATCCCTAAGTTGGTAACCCTGGCGGGAGCGGGGATCTCCGATCCCGCGCCGCTCGCCGCAACGCGCTGCCAGTCTGGCCGAGCACTTAATGAAATATCGTTTTATGATTTTAACATTACTTGTTCAGTCACTTAGCGACAAACTTAGGTAGTGGATAGGAGTAATATATTTATTGCAAAAATAGTACAGTCGCTGTGATATTTGAAAACAAAAATACCATAGTAAAAGCAAGAAATATTTTACGATTTGTTGTTTTTCATGATTTTAAAGACAAATATAGTAAAATACTTGTACTTATTCAAATTCAAATTCATTTATTGTTTGTCACAGGTGAAATTTTTGTTCTTATTATTATTATAAAAGACCGCTGTAACATACCTATAAGGTGTACAATATTTTTAGTCTTGGTATATATAACATCTTAATCAATAATCGTCGTAAGTCAACATCCATAGTCAGTTGTTAATTCACAAGTCAGTTTTAAAAAAAATCAGTAAATAGGAACTTTGATATTTTCATACTAATTAAATTGAATTGATTACATTAAAATTAAATAACTCATTGATTTCATAATAATACAATATTCATAGATTTCATTAAAATAAAATTACTTATTGGTTTCTTTCAAATTAAATTATTCAGTGGTACTTACATATGATAAGTAATTCCGTGATCAACAAAGTTTAGGCAGATCGCGGTCGAAAGCACACTAGTTCGCGGAGACGGCCATTTGCCTATGACATGGCCAGTTGAGCATGTTGCGCGGACACCGACACGCCCCCTTGTCACTTCTACTGTTTTTTTATATTTCTATGACGGGAACGCTATGCGGAAGTGTGTTTCGAAGAAATCACTCCTTATGGCGGAGGCTCCGTTAAGTTTTGGGCAGCAATTAATTCGACGGAGCGTACGGAGTTAATTGTCATTGAAAATGGAACATTAAATGCACACCGGTACATAATGGAAGTCCTAATTAATATGCACAACCCGCATTGACTGCACTTGAGGAAGATTCCATTTTTATGGACGACAATGCTCGCCCGCACCGTTCTGGCGACGATGGAAGCGTACATGCAAGAAGTTGGGATCCGTCGTTTAGATTGACCAGCTCGAAGTCCTGACCTCAAAGCAATTGAACATGTCTGGGATGTTCTAAAGAGACTGGTAAGATCAGTGCAACCTGCTCCACAAAACATCAGGAAACATCAGGAAACATCAGGGAGCTAAAAAGAGTCATTGCAGAAGAGTGGGAACGGTTTTCTCAAAAAGTTTTTAAAAACATCGTGGAAAGCATGCCCAGAAGGATTAAAGCTGTTATTTTGGTAAGAGGAGGTCACACTCGTTATTAGGTTTTTACATTTGTAACTTTGTTTAATTAAAAAAAGTAAAAAAATCTTCTAGTCTTTTTTGCCGACCACTTCTTAATGTTTGGCCGTGTACATCGGTTTTAAAGAATTAATCGAAATTTAAAAAAAAATAATGCCAGAATTTACTTCACGCGCATTAATTTACACGATTTAATGTATACAGACTACGTCTGACAATTAAATTTCATGTAATTAATTAACTGAAATTGACCTTAGAACGTAAATTTCCTTAGGTGCCCGTTTTTTTAATTAGGTACTTGAAATTAATATTGTCGCCCTGTCGCACTTAAAACTAAGGTACCTATCAGAGAAACTTGTTGGGGATTAAAATATGGATAGGTATTGTTTATTCAAATATTTATTAATCATCATCATCATCGTTTCAGCCGAAATACGTCCACTGCTGAACATAGGCCTCCCCCAAGTGTCGCCACATTGACCGGTCCCGTGCGACTCGCATCCAGCGGATTCCCGCAACCTTCACCAGGTCATCGGTCCACCTAGTGGGAGGCCTTCCAACGCAACGTCTTCCGGTTCGCGGTCGCCACTCCAGAACTTTTCGGCCCCATCGGCCATCCGTTCTGCGAGCAATGTGCCCTGCCCACTGCCACTTAAGTTTGGCAATTCTTCGGGCTACGTCGGTGACCCTGGTTCTCTTGCTCGTCTTCATTTCTGATTCGATCACGCAAGGAAACTCCGAGGATAGCCCTCTCCATTGCCCTTTGGGTGACTTTAAGCCTACTGATGAGGCCCATTGTGAGCGACCACGTTTCGGTCCCGTATGTAATCACTGGCAACACACACTGGTCATAGACTTTCGCCTTGAGACACTGTGGTAAGTTGGACGAGAAGATACCGCGCAACTTCCCGAACGGTGCCCAGCCGAGTCGGATTCGACGATTGACCTCTTTCTCGAAGTTAGACCTACCTAACTGGACCGTTTGTCCCAGGTACACATAATCGTCTACAACTTCGAGTGTAGAGTCTCCGATCTTGATAGGAATGGGTGTGACATGGGCATTCAACATGACTTTGGTTTTGTCCATGTTCATTTTAAGACCCACTCTTCCGGAAGCTCTACTGAGGTCATCGAGCATTGTACTGAGGTCCTCCATGGTTTCAACCATGACCACTATATCGTCGGCAAACCGAAGGTGGGTGATGTACTCGCCATTGACGTTAATGCCTAGCCCTCTCCAGTCCAGAACCTTGAAGACATCCTCCAGTGCAGCGGTGAACAGTTTCGGAGATATGACGTCTCCCTGTCTCACACCTCGCTGCAGGAGGATAGGTTCCGAGGCTTGGTCCTGAAGTCGGACTGACATGGTGGCGTTTTTGTACAAACACTTCAACACCTCGATGTACCGATAGTCGATTTGGCACCGTTGGAGAGACTGCAGTACAGCCCAGGTCTCGATCGAATCGAAGGCTTTCTCGTAGTCCACAAACGCTAAACAGAAGGGTAGGTTATACTCTTCGGTCTTCTGTATAACCTGCCGCAGCGTATGTATGTGGTCCACGGTGCTAAAGCCTTTCCGGAAACCGGCTTGTTCGAGAGGCTGGAAATCGTCAAACCTGCGCGCGAGACGATTCGTGATGACTCTTGAAAACAACTTGTAGACATACACATGGCTTAGGAGTGAGATGGGCCTATAACTCTTCAACCGGGCATTGTCGCCCTCCTTGAAGAAGAGTACCACCACACCCCTGCACCATGCCTGTGGCGTTTTTCCCTCAAGTATGACGGAATTAAACAGCTTCTGAAGGGCCTTAAGTACCGGTTTTCCACCCGCCTTCAGGAGTTCGGCCGTAATTCCGTCATCACCCGGTGCCTTGTTGTTTTTGAGCTGCTTCAGAGCCATCCTAATCTCGTACAGGCTGACGTCCGGGATGTCTTCGGTATAGTGTCGGGTCAGTCTAGCTCTTGGGTCGTTTGCTAGATCTACAACGGGTTGACTGGTTGACGTGTACAACTGTCCATAGAAGCTCTCGATCTCCCTCAGAAGCTCCGGTTTGGCGGAGATAAGATCCTACCATCGTCGGTCTTCAGTTTCGTGAGCTGGCTTTGCCCAATAGCCAGATCTCTTGCAAATACCTTGGAGCCTTTATTCCGCTCAATCGCGTCTTTAATACGCTCGGTATTAAAGCGGCGGAGGTCGCTCTTCAAGGATTTAGAGATCCGTCTATTGAGCTGCCGGTATTTACACGCCTCGTCTGAAGACTGTAGAATCATCTCACGCCGCTTCTTCATGAGCTTTAGAGTGTGATCGGAGAGTCTCTTGTTCTGATCTGTACGACGTGCCTTGAAGAACTTAGACCCGGTCGTATGGACAGTTTCCACGAACCCATCGTTATATTCGTCCACTGAGCTTCCTAGGCATTCGAAACGGTTCTGGAGTTCAAGCTGAAAGCTTTCGGGGTTTTGGATTTGGATCTGTGCTGGACGGAGCGTAGACTTCATCAGTCGGTACCTTTCAAGCTTGATATTGATGTTCAATGTGCCTCTTACCATGCGGTGATCGCTCCCGGTTTTCACCGAATTGATCACCGAGACATCATTGAACATTTGCTTCTTGGTTGACATGATGAAGTCAATCTCATTTCTAGTTGCACCATCGGGGCTCTGCCAGGTCCACTTCCTGTGCTCACGCTTTCTGAAGAAGGAGTTCATCATATAAAGGCCCTCCTTCTCCATAAAACTAGCCAGTTGGTGGCCCCGGCGATTCCGACGTCCAACTCCAAATTGCCCCACCTGCAGCTCATCCCCGTCTCGTTTGCCCAATTTTGCGTTGAAGTCCCCCATGACAACGGTGAATTGAGTTTTGGAACCATGCATGGCTTTAGAAATATCCTCATACATGGTCTCCACTTCGTCGTCGGGGTGTGCCAAGGTCGGGGCGTAGACCTGTATGACCTTCAGCGAATATCTTAGTATAAGGTACGCCACCCTGGTCGACACACTCTCGATCTTCACCACGTTGTTCACAAGGGACTTGTGGACGATAAACCCAACACCACCCTGGGACTGCCGGTCACCCTCACAGAAATAGAGCAGGTTGCCGGATTTCAGGATTATCGTGTCCTCCCCGTCTCTTCGGACTTCAGATAATCCCACACAACACTCCATCGCAGCCTGCTCAATTCCTCTTCGAGTTCCGTTATCTTCTCGTCGGTCCGGAGTGTGCGCGTGTTGTATGTTGCCAGGTCCAGTCGTTGGTATTGGCAGCCGGATCCCTTCCGGAGATTCTTCGCACCCCTTGCCACGCCGTAGCCTCGACCGCTGCCGTAGTCGAGGGTAGACGGGCTGCCGGGCACTAGGGGCCATTTCTTTGATGCGCTATTCATTGGGGGGTTTTGCCATAATCGCCACGCTTGGCAGGCGGGTTGGCGATCGCAGTACGGCTGTTACAAGAGCATAGAGAACGCTGCTGCCCATTCTCTGGTAAGTCCCTTACGACACCCACGGGAAGATATGGGATGGTGCTATTCTTTACGTCCGACACCATACGGACATACGGATATTTATTAATACTTCTTGGTAAATGTTGAACTAAAATAATCATCTTACTTTTAAAATTATTGCTTACTACGTAGCTGTTAGCACGAATTCGCCCGGCAAAATGGTCAACAATCGTCACTCGCCGTCTCGGACTCGGAAATCGCCCTCGAGGTAGACCGCGGCGAAGGCCTTCATTGTCACTAGTACCATTAACAGTTCCATGATGGAACTAGTGTTGGTTTTTATAATCACTAGTTCCATTTTGAAAGAATCTGAAAATAATGGAACTAGTGTTGATTTTTTTTATCACTAGTTCCATTATTAAGATTATCAGTTCCATGATGGAACTATTGATGTTCTTTATAATCACTAGTTCCATTTTGAAACAATCTGAAAAGAATAGAACCCACTAGTAAGATTAACAGTTCCATGATGGAACTGCTGTTGTTTTTGTTAATCACTAGTTCCATTTTGGAACCATCATGATCTGTTAATCTTACTAGTGGAACTAATGATAAAAAAAAAACAACACTAGTTCCATTATTTTCAGATTCTTTCAAAAAGGAACTAGTGAATAGAAAAAACAACACTAGTTCCATCATGGAACTGTTAATGGTACTAGTGACAATGAAGGGGCGAAGGTGGTGTGACGATCTGTTCTTGTTTGCGGGGCGAACATGGCCAGATATTGTGTGCAATGTGTGTGTAGGACAGAGAGGTTTGGAAAGAGAAAGGGGAAGCCTTTGCTCAGCACTGGGACACACAAAAAGCCTACAAAAAAAAACTACTGCAAGGTAAAGGCCTCCCTTCCCTCCTTCCACATTTAGCGATCTAGTACGGTCGAACAAGCTATTTATTTTACAGTTTAACCAACAAATTACATTGTAAAATGTAAACCAAATAGCTTGTTCGACCGTACAATTGTAGGCCAATCCTTTGAGAAAGAGTCGAGCTCGTCCCACCATCTCCTTCAAGGCCTGTCACATTGTCGTTTCCTGATATTTTGTTATCCACTGAGTGGTAATTTTTTCATTAAATGTTTCATCTACCAGTAGCTCTTCCAGTCATTCTCGGTGCGTCTAGCAACTTTTAGGTAGATTTAGTCAGAAAAAATCTACCTATTTTATCTTGTCTTCCTGGAAAGAGACTGAAAGGTTTTTTTTTTTTTTTTTTCGGATGGGAAATCATCAAATGACTTCTCCCGCTCTGGGCGGAGCAGGAGGGAGTGTCAGACTTTTACTGACTAAAACCCATCCATGTTCCTTCATCGCCCTTTGTGTTCCGGGGCCACGGTATCAGCTCTTTCGAATAGTCCCGCAACCCCGGCAGGCATCGGTCCTTTCGGACCCCTTCCTTTTTGCTGACTCTCTTTGAGGCGCGCGTGGAACACGAACGCGCCGTCGACACGGCCAGTCGTCATGAGACGGACGGACGGCGAGCTAGCCCCTAGCCCACCGTCCACAGGCCCGCGCCTACGGTGGCCGGGGGCCACGTGGTGGCCCCCGACGCCCGGGGCGTCTCCCGCGGCGGCCGGGACGCTGTGAGGTTCTCTCCCTCTCACGTTCCGCCACCTCCTTTTCTAGCATTACTGCTTCGCAGAAGGAGGTGACGGCGTCCCATTCCGTCTCGCTCCGGACCATGGCTTGCACCAGGGCCGGACGCGAGAGGTCGCCGCCGCCAATCGCCGCTTCGAGGACACGGCGGTGCTCCGCCCACGCGGGGCACACCTCCACCGTGTGCTCCACCGTGTCCTCCGGTCGAACCTCGCAGTGGAAACACCCGGGCGTTTCCTCCCGCCCGATTCGGTGCAGGAACCTCCCGAAAACACCGTGTCCGGTGAGGACCTGCGTCAGGCGGAAGGTGAGGACGCCGTGGCGTCTCTCAAGCCACTCCTCAAAGAGGGGACTTACCGCCACTATTGTGGCGTGCCCTGCACGGGGTTGCGACAGTCGCTCTCTCCATGTCGCCATGAGACTGAAAGGCTGAGGTATATTTATGAACATATTCAATCACCACACCCCAATTTCTATATTACGATTCGTCATCAGTTTTGTCTTGGTCATATTCATTGAAAGCCCGACTTGGAGACTGGCGCGGCTCAGTTGCTTGAAGAATCAAAATACCCACATACTATGTGCGAGTTACGCGGTACTCGCGCTAAATATCTGTTATTCATAATTATGTATTATTGAATTTATCCGTTAGATATTCGTGGACAGTGTTATAGCTTTTTTCAAGAATTGTGTTAATTTATACCTAATAATTTTAGTTTCTTAGTCTTCTGGTACTTTATTTTATATTTTTATTGTCATCAATTAACATGAAATATGAACTGGATGAGTGTGATTTAAGGCTCATTGTGGAGTCTATGTAATGGGGCAGAGCTATATTCAAATGACAATACCTCTTAAAATAATTGGTTAACCCCTGAATGTTGGGTAGGTCTAGGTATGTTTTTATGTTAAATCAAAAGTATTTGAGTCAATCTGCAAAATTATAACAAAATATTGACTCGATACCAATTATTTTAAGAGCTGTTATTGTCATTTGAATTTAGCCCTGGCTCAGCACATACGACTCCACAAGCACCACCATAGAAAAGAATATAATAACTATAGAAAAAGTAGAATAGTCATAGAATAGTTCCTAAGTAGGTGCTTATTCTATCTTTAAAGATGGTGCCAGTGCCATGCGAAGCAGTGGTGGGTGGCGATTCCACAGGGTGGAATTTTTCGAAAATCTGTGAATGCAATTTGTTTCTTTTTAAAAATAAAAGGAATATTTCCTTCAAGTAAAATTTGCTATCTCTAGTAATTGGAGTAGGTTCCCTCAGGTGGCATTGAAAAATTCCAACCTGTATATATAATAAATAATGCAAGACTGTTGGTACTTATGGTCTACTTATTAGGTATATCGTTGACTTACGAACAGATTTTTTCTTTTTTCCCGTAATTGTAGTGTCGCTACCTGTCCTCAAATCTATGGAAATCTGACGTAAAGCTTCGTCATCCTTATGTGACGGTATGGTTTCCCATGATTCTACGATGTAGTCTAGCATTGATTCGAACATCATTATAACCAATTCCTTTCTTACGGAACTCTTGGGCCGCGGTCCCACGGTGGACGTAGAATCAATTGTTAATGCTACATTAGATAGATTAGGGCCTTTTATGGAAGACAACGTTCCATAGTCTCCACCTTGTCCATGTCTTTTGGGCAGAATCAGAGAACTGTCACGGCGCGTAACAGTTCGCTGTGAATCCGCATAAAACATGATGTGTAGGTACCTAATTCAAAAAAGTATTGATGGTTACAAGATAATAACAAAAATAAATTCAAGCACTGTCTCGATGTGAAGACAAAACTTCCTTTTGTTACATTCAGTATGAGAAAACAATTGTCACTATGACAATGTAAAGAAACAGGAAGGATTTTTTATTTAATTATTGGTGACGAAGAAGGTTTTTTATATTTGTCTCTGCATACTTAGGTACATGAGAATGTTTGTTGGTCAATAACGAAATCGGCACCAATACAAGCTTTTATTTAGACGCTCGCAAGGTCTTTTGGCCTAAATTTTCAAATTTTCCACGCGCCTGAGATCGTCGCGTCGTCGAGCGTCATAGATCGGGACGGCACTCGACAAATCAGAAGGCTTCCCGCCAGATACTTAGATTAAGACGGATTGTTTGTGGTTGGAAGAGTGATTTCGAGAATTTTGTGCTACCACTTGCTAGAAAATAAGGTGGCCATGACTATTTGAACTGCTTGTAGGTACAAGCAGTTCAGTTCAAGTGCTTGATTATAAAGTCGTTATTTGGATAAATAGCGGTGTTTCATTGGTGTGAACCAATGATATTTTAATAAACAGATATGTTATCAACCTACAAAACCACCGAAAAAAGTGTTCCGCGGGGCAGAGCCAGTTCACATACACTCAGTGACGCAGAATAAAGACAAAACGAGCCAATTGGCCCGTTTTCGAGTCTTCACGATTGCGCGCTCACAACATATCTGTTTATTAGAATATCATTGGTGTGAACATTAAACTGGCTGCCCAAGCGAGGGACTGTGATTGTGCTCGTACAACAAAACACAGTGAATCCACACCTAAGAACAATGACGCGTACACGCCGGCAATCACGTCGACAATCGGATTTTGAAGATGCCGTCGACGCCGACGAAGCGAACGCTCGGCCTCCGGTGAGGTCCAGTTTTACAACAGACGAAATGGCGTCCATGTTGACGGCGCTACAAGAGTCTCAAACTGCGGCATTCGAGCGATTACTCGGCCGTGTCCTCGAACATGAAACACGTCGTGACTCATTATCGACGACGCTGGCGGCGGCGACCACGTCGGCTCTCCTCGGGAACTTCACCAAATGTTCAGCGCGGTTCAGCGTTGCAAAAAGCGAGGCACATGGAGGACGCGATTGACGAAGGCGAGTACCAACGTCAACGCACCAGGACGTCACAGCATTGGACATCAACCACCCCGGGCGAAACATCTCTCAAAACTACGCCGCCGCCGTGTTGCGCCGCGCAACATGGCGGCGGCGGCCTGCTTGCCGGCGCGCAACTTGCGCGCCGGCAAGCAGGCGGCGACCGGGAGCCCCGCGTGCCGCATAATACGTCGAGCAACAACCCTGTCGCGCCGAGTACCGGCGCTTCTGCGCGTCCTGCGCGCGACACCGCGCCACGCACACCTGTGGGCGACGATGGTGGTGTGACTGCTTCGACAAATAAAGTTCCTACATGCTACGGGTGTGGCACTAAAGGTGTTATTCGGTCGCAGTGTGCAAAGTGTACAAATCACTATAACGTCGACGTCGGGAGTCTCTCTCCCGCGTCTGACCACTCCGTAGAACCACTGGTGTATTATGCATGTATGCTGGAGGTGCTGTGTCATGGATGAGCCAGCGTCAAACAAGCGTGGCTATATCAACTACAGAAGCTGAAGTCGTAGCGGCTAGTGAAGGTGCTCGAGAATCAATTTGGCTACATAGATTAATTGGGGATATGACAAAATTGAAGGGCGTGCTTGTACTTCAATTTGCTAATTAGTCCGTCAGTTAGATTATCAAAAAATATTTGGCCCGTTTTTTTTCTTTTGTTACGTAAACCAAAATTGACGAAGATATGACGCTTTTAAAACTCTCAATACTTCACGGCTAGGTATAATTTTTACCTAGTTCTGACGTCACGAGCCCCCACTCCCGAGTTTTGATGCGTTTTATCTTTGTCAATATTCATTGATTTACAAAAACCAAAAATACGTGTCCATTAATTTCCAATACTTTAACTGACGGACTAAATAGATTTGCAATTTTTTGATACTGTCGTCATGCCTATTGTGAATACGGCCATTAGACCATTTCTCGTGTTAAATAGCTTAGTAGAAATTGCTGTTGTGATTTGAATTAATGGACGATTAAAGTTTATACCTACATAAGGGGTTTGGATTTTTTCTAAAGATGTTGTCACAGGGTGACTGTGTCAACTTCCATAGCGCCGTCGTCGGCGGCAGTGCAGAGGTCACTTTGGCTACGCATTATGGGGATGAGAGGGCAGGACAGGAAGTAGAGCATAGTTGCTATTTTCTACCCAGAAGTTCCGAAAATCAATGATGATGAAAATAATGATTAATGATGATGATTAAAGATGATCTTGAACCAAAAAAAAAATGTTTACATTTCGAACTGTTTTAATTTGAAAAGTAATTTCATTTTGTTTTTAAGCTTGCGTTTGGGCCTGTCACGATGATAGAGTAGTCCACCATGTTCGCTCTCCTTCATCCCAGGGGAACGTGTAAACTTTTTATGAAACATTGAATGACCTGAAAGAAACAAGCATACAGTTACCATAACACATTCCACACCGCAGTTACCTGCTTAAGGTGGATGCTCGCAGGGTAGCCCGCGAAATTCAAATTTTCTTACGTTTTTTGCAATTTACAGGCCAAAGCAAAGTTGTAAGTAGATTAAATATGATTCGCGGCTGTAAGACGTATGAAGTTACAGAATTATGATCATCAAAATCATCAATACAACCCTCCAAGTTCATGTAACTCGATTTAATGACTAGGTACTTATTTCATGAAAAGTCAAATAACGTAAGAAAATTTGAATTTCACGGGTAGGGTAATGTAGTATTTAACCAGGTTTTTTTGCTTGAGCCCTTGTCCCAAATTTTCTACGATGTGTCTTTCCATATACACAACCAGTACAAAAATCGGAATCTAGCTTCATTTTGATACCGAGTTCCTTTTCGATTACCTTCTTTACATGTCTTTTGTTTTGGTGAGCAAATCTTTCGCGTAAAGTTGTAGGTTGGTCATTACGTTGGCTTCAATGTTGGAAGCAGCTTTATTGACTATTGTCTTCGCAATGAGTTCATAGAGTCGTCCATTCTTTGAACGTTTTCCCATTAGCAAGACCTTTCCTTTTTCTTTTTAACAAACAAACAAGAACAAGATTCTCTTTCAGATTTAAATTCGCTATTTTCCAATGTGTCTTGTGCCGCAAGTACCGAAAACAGGTTTTTAGTAACACCCGGTACATACCATACATTATTTAGTCGAATGTCTTGCTTTTCTTTATGCACATAGGCAATCAAGTCAACTGTACCTCTTCCAATCACTTTAACAACAGCACCATTTGCAGTGGTCAACGTATAAATAATCCGTTGTAGAATCTTCAAAACTTTCGAAAGTTCTGAAGTAGTCTCTACGACTTGTGACATGGACTGTCGCACCATTGTCAACATACCAACTCTCGGTATTTGTCTTGGAAACAGCGGCTTTCTTTAACGCTTGGTGACTTGCTGCTGTCATAATTGTCAGGTTAGCTTTGCTTGTAGTAGAAGCTTTCGGTGGTTTTCCATCTGAGATTCACTTTTGACATCTCTTGACTTTATGGCTTGGTTTGCCACAATAACCACATTTTATTTTGAAAAACTTTTTAATTTGGTTTGGTTGGACGGGCAATACATCTGAATTTCCGTTTCTATTACCGGCTAATGATTTTTCAAAATGACATAACTTGGCAGTTAGATTCTCTATATTGCGATCTGACTTTGACATTATTAACCATGTTGATTTTAAACTGAAGTACTATTTTTTTTTTCAGAACAGTAGAGTTACGACCACCTGCGAGGTACGGTGACTTGGTATTAAATTTGAGTTCCTTCGTTGAACCAAAGACTTGCAAAGAAGCATTGACAAGCCCACAGAAGGAGAAATGGCTAAAAGCTATGGAAAGCAAGATGAAATCGCTGTCTGAAACTAAGACCTGGATTTTGGTGGACTTACCTAAAGTCGAAAACCATGCAATTTCATATAAATGGATCTATAAAGTTAAGACAAATGCGGACGGAAGCATCGACAAAGCTAGGCTAGTGGCTCGAGGACTCACTCAAAAGGAAGGAGTTGACTTCTACGAAACTTTCAGCCAGCAACTGATCATAAAAATCGCAATTGATGAAGATCTTGCCCTAACATAGTTTGATGTTGCAACAGCATTTCCTCAATGGTTCACTTGATGAAGATATTTGCATGAACCAACCCGTAGGTTATAGTGACGGAACAAACAAAGTGTGTAAACTTCTGAGAAGCCTGTATGGCTTAAAGCAGGCTCCAAGATGTTGGAACAGATGTATCGTGGATTACTTGATTAGTATTGCATTTAAGCAATGTTAAAATGATCCCTGTTTATTTGTGATAGTTAAACAGGGTGCCAAGATCATACTTGCATTGTATGTGGACGACGGTTTGATCGCTGCCACGAACCCTAAGGATTCAGAAACATTTTTAGCTGAATTGAAGAAACGGTTCAAAATAACCGTAAAACCTGCATCATACTACTTAGCTATGGAGATATTAAAGGAGAAAGGGCGCTAGTGCCACGCACAACATCGTCTCTGAGTAATAATATCGTAAAAAATATTTTAATCGCATTTAAACAAGAAGTATCCATTGAAATGTAAATATAATAGTGTAAATAACAAGTACTATTGTTTTCTGAGTGTTACGTGGAAGTATAGTGTGTAAAATACTAGTTTTAAATAAAGTGACACACCAGTTGTTTACATTTAAGACTACGAACAAATAACGTCAAATAGAACATACATCTTAATAATAAACAATAAGTGCAGTGAAAACACCATAAAATATAAGTGAACAAATAAACGAAACAATAAACTATTTACAAAATAAAAGTGTTGGTGAGAATTAAAAAAAAAAAAAAACTGACGGTTGCGGTAAATTTACCTACATATTCAAATAAGAGTCATAACGATCGTTCATAAAAAGACTAAGAACATATCAGGTCAGGTCAGTTCAGGTCGGCTCGAAGGACCAATGATAGGCACCAAATCAAAGAAGATTAAAATGTCCAATTGGGTATAATTATACTGCCTTCACCTTCAGAGAAATTTTTACTTGTAGTACGTAGGTACGCTAGACTATATCGCACAAGTGTTTATAGGTAGACAGAGAACGAAAAAAAAAACCGATCCCTGCTACCTCGCCACGCCGCTAGCTTACTCATTCTTGTTCGTGCGCTCACGGCGTTCGCACAGGTGATAACAGTTTTTGTTTTCTTCACCGTTCGAGCAACGCAATATGCCCAAACGTAGTCGTGAAGAAACCAAGGAAGATAGGTGGACCAGGAAAATGAAGAAATATGAAGAGAAGCTGGAGAGAAAGCGGAAAAGAAGACGGGTTATATATTCCGATGATGAGGACGATGTACACTCTCAAGGTGAATTTTGTGCATATACTGACCTACTTTTAAGTATCCGTTGTATTCTTCGGATATTCTCGATGCATTCATCGATTCTTTGCACTAAAATAATGCGAAATATCTAGCTGTGTTTCGTTGCATTCAACGATAACGCACACCAAGGTCCCCTTGTATTCTTGGGTTATCCAAAACGGTATATTTTTGTTCGTTGTATTCTACGAATAACCGTTCTAACGGAAAGTATTTGAAAAATCTGTTTCCTATTACCTACTACCGAAAATATATATAACTATATATATATTTTTTTTTTTTTCTTATGCGGGTATTTCTTGTCTGCTATTTCAGAACATATCAATCCATCGGTTGACTGTTCTCTTCATATGAACCTTGAGGAAGGGCTTGAAAGGGTATCACCGGTACAGGATATGGTGGATAATAATATGTCAAGCTCCGAAGCCGGGCCATGTACAGAAGGTCAACAGCAGGTTGGTGTTACGGTGGCGCAGGAGACTGCCGACGAAGACAATTTTGACCCTGATTTGCTTCAGGCCCTCGGCGACTCAGAAGCTGATGTTGTGGAATATGGTGAGGATATTCAAGCTGAATTAGCTTCTAGATTTCAAAAAATTTTGCTAAGTGGCCTTCAAAAGGAAACAAAAGATGAGATTTTAAAAAGATACCTATACCCAAATAACTTATCTTTTGCTAAGGGTCCTTCTCTAAACCCTGAGATTGGTGCAATGCTCGTCGATACTTGCAAACTTAGAGATCAACGTTTGCTTACCAAGCAAGATCAGCTTGGTAAAGCACTTTCAATCTTAGGTAAGGCAATGACAAATCTCATGAAAAAGAACTCTGATATTCCGGATGTCATCCGTACGCTAAATGATGCAGGCAGAATTCTAGCCGATTCTCATTACGCAGAAACCGATACTCGTCGATCCGTGATCATCCCGCTAATAGATAAGTCCCTGATGGACCCATTCAAAGATAAAAAAAGGGATAGCCTCCTTTTTGGAGAAAATTTAGCCGATCTAGTAAAAAATTCCAGAGGCATCAAGAAAACTAGTCAGCTGATTCAACCTGCTGTTTCATCTAGTGGGAATTTAAACGGAAGAGGCCCATCGTTTCGCGGTGCGAGAACCCAGCGCGGTACTGGCAACCAGACGTTCAACCGAGCCGGTGGGCCGAGACAGACGACGTCCTACCCGCACCACTCAACTCAGCCGCGGCGCGGGCTAGCCGCGCCGCGTGCGCCCCCGCCGGCCCGCCGCCACCCGCCGCCAGCGCGGCGCCAGCCGGCCGGCTACGCGCGGCGGTACCCGGCAACTCATCGGAGAACGTAGACTCACCACAGCAGGTACACGCAGGCCGTCTAAAGTACTTTTTGAACGAATGGACGGCTATCACGAATGATAAATTCATTCTAGATACTGTGTCTGGCTATAAAATACCTTTTATAAAAATACCTAACCAAAACCTAGAATATTATCCACAACGTAAGTATTCTAAAATTGAAATTGCAGCGATAAAATCTGAGCTAGATCATCTTTTTGATATTCAGGCTATTGGTAGGTGTAATCCAACTGCAGGACAATTTATTTCAGATGTATTTTTAATTCCCAAAGCCGACGGTAGTAGTCGGTTTATACTAAATTTAAAGAATTTAAATAAGTATGTTCAAACTGATCATTTTAAGATGGAGGACATCAGAACCGCTACTAAACTCGTAACTCAAGGATCTCACATGATAAATATTGATATAAAAGAAGCCTATTTTTTGATTCCCATTCATAAAGATTTTACAAAATATTTACGTTTTTATTTTCAAGGTTTTTTATATGAATTTAAGGCCCTTCCATTTGGCTTGTGCTCAGCCCCTTACGTTTTTACAAAACTATTTAAAACCGGTTATAGCCCATCTAAGATCTCAGGGGCTAGTTTCAGTAAGGTATCTCGATGATATACTTTGTATAGCGCCATCAGCAATTAGTTGCCTAGAAAACGCGGAAGCGACTATTAGTTGCTTAACGCGTTTAGGGTTTGTTATCAATGATAAAAAGAGTATTTTAATGCCAAAAACTTCTTGCAAGTTTCTAGGCTTCATAATTGATACTGAGACAATGACCTTGCAACTCCCAGATTCGAAAAGACAAAAGATTTTAAAAGAAACTAATATGACAATAAACATTAAAAAAATTAAGATCAGAGCCTTTGCGCGGTATTTAGGATCCCTCACTGCAGCATGCCCAGCTATTCCATATGGCTGGTTATACACAAAGTCCTTGGAAAGGGCCAAGTACCTGGCCCTACTCAAAAATAATGACAATTATGAAGCATTGATGGATGTCCCAGTTACCCTTCGGGATGATTTGATTTGGTGGAAAGATAATATTTCGATAGCGGTTAATCCTATACGGCAACACGTGTATGATTGTGAAGTTTTTACGGATGCTTCAACCACTGGTTGGGGTGTGTCCTGTGGCTCTGAACGAGTTGGGGGCCATTGGTCTACCACGGAGCGTTCTAATCATATTAACTACCTCGAGTTGATGGCGGTTTACTTCGGTCTTAAAATAGTTGCTAAGGATAAAAAAGACTGTGATATTCTTTTAAGGGTGGACAACACAACCGCTATTTCTTATGTAAATAGAATGGGTGGGGTCCAATATCCACATCTTAACAAGGTAGCTAACATGATCTGGAAATGGTGTGAGGAAAGAAGAATATTTGTTTTCGCTTCATATATACCTTCCGCTGAAAATACAGAAGCTGACGCGGAATCGAGGAAACTTAATATTGATACGGAGTGGGAATTAGGATCAAATGAATTTAAAGAGATTATAAATAGATTTCATAAACCAAATATAGATTTATTCGCGTCGCGAATCAACGCAAAATGTTCTTTTTATATTTCATGGAAAAAAGACCCTTTTGCCTATAGCATTGATGCTTTTACCATAAATTGGTCCCAATTTTATTTTTATGCGTTCCCACCATTTACCTTAATTTTAAAAACCCTAAATAAAATTGTATCTGATCAAGCCACGGGTATTGTTGTGGTACCACTCTGGACGTCCCAACCATGGTACCCTCTCTACAGGTCACTATGCATTGAAGAGATATTGATACTTCCCCCAAGTAAATATCTTCTTCTTTCTCCTTTCAGATCATTACACCCGTTGCATCATCAGCTTTCCCTGGCAGTGTGTGTGTTATCAGGGAAGCCTTCCGCAGACAATCTGTCCCGGAATCGGCATTAGACGTGATGCTCTCTTCTATTTCTCTGAATACTAGATCACAATATAATGGTAGTCTCAAACAATGGTGGGAGTTTTGTTTAGTTAATAATAACGATTTTTATAACGTTAATGTATCATCTCTTTTGGAATTTCTCACAATTTGTTTCAGAAAAGGTTCATCATATGGTACTTTAAATAATCATAGATCTGCTATTTCTTTAATATCCTTAAACAAAGTAGGTGAAGATTCAGGAGTCAAGCGGTTCTTCAAAGGCATTTTTAAATTGAAGCCAACTTTTCCTCGTTATGATGTTACTTGGAATCCGAGTATAGTTTTAGATTATTTAGAGAAACTTCAGAATGATACAATTAATTTAGAAGCTTTGACTAAAAAATTAGTTATGCTACTCGCATTATCAACCGGCCAGAGGATTCAAACATTATCTTTGATTCTGATTTCAAATATTAAATGCTTTAATGATCGAATCGTCATATCGATAACAAATTTGATTAAAACTTCCGGGATTGGTAGAATGCAACCTTCTTTAAATTTACCTTATTTTCATCAAAGACCAGGTATTTGTCCCGCTTCTGTCTTGCAGAAATATTTATTGATAACGTCTTCTATCAGATCGGAAACAGAAGATCGTCTTATTTTAACCTATAAAAAACCTAATAAACCTGCGTCCCCACAATCTATCGGACGCTGGATTAAACAAACGCTAACTGATAGCGGTATCGACACTTCTGTTTTTGGAGCTCACAGTACGAGGCATGCCACTACTTCAGCTGCTTCTCGATCTGGACTTAGTATTGACGTCATAAGGAAGGCAGCTGGTTGGTCTGCAAAATCAGCTGTTTTTGCAAATTTTTATAATAGGCCGATTGTTGAGTCAACCAACTTATTGAGTTCATTAACCTGATTATTAAAAATATTAGAACGAATTCTAGTGATCTAGATTTATGGAAATAAATTATTTACATAGAAGGTACTAAAATTCCTAATAAGGAATAAGTTTGGTTTTGTACTAAAGAAAAATAAATTATTTTTATTTTTAGTTGCTGCTTTGGTCTTCTGTAATTATTTAAAAGAAAATAATGTACTGAAGCAAGCTTTTACTATGATTGTTTACAATAAAGTTATTATTTAATTAATGTTTCTTTTGTTTTTGATTTCTCGTAAATAATTTTATATCGATTATTTTTATACCTTCTTCAAAAATTTAATTAGTGCAACATTGATCATGTTCTCTAAACATCTACAAGTAAAAATTTCTCTGAAGGTGAAGGCAGTATAATTGAATGATCAAGCGAGCTTACCTGAAGTGAAGCTCGATCTTGATTATACTGCCTTCACCGAAGAGAAAGGTCCCTCCCTACCCTGACAAATCCCCAGGAAGATCAACGTTGCTGTAACTCTGCTCTGAAGATAATGAGTAAGCTAGCGGCGTGGCGAGGTAGCAGGGATCGGTTTTTTTTTTCGTTCTCTGTCTACCTATAAACACTTGTGCGATATAGTCTAGCGTACCTACGTACTACAAGTAAAAATTTCTCTTCGGTGAAGGCAGTATAATCAAGATCGAGCTTCACTTCAGGTAAGCTCGCTTGATCATTCAATTATGTAATTACAATATTTAGGAAAATAGAAAATAAATATAATGTAAGCCGCCCCGTCACTAGCCAAAACTACCACACAAACCCCTAGCAACGGGAATGCCAGATGTGTCGCCAACAATAGTTATTCAATAATAATGTGTAGGATATAGCCATATTTTAATGGAGAAACAGGGTTACTTATTTAAAACCCACTTTTCTCGCAATTTTGAAGGAAATAAAAACCTACCTCCCTCGTGATATTGGGTGAGGTTCGGCTTGACGCCCCCTTAATATAAGTATCTAAGTACCTATGGGTCAAATCCTGAAACTGTTTTTTAAGCCAGTTCCCCATCCGATTGTGCTGAAATTTTTCAAATATCCTTGGTTCTGGTGTTCAATACACTTTTATGGAAGACCTTTGCATATTCTCATGCAAAGCGTAAAGGACGGTTAGTACTGTACTGATGCCTTAATTACCGGTACTTGCAAGTGTGGTTCTAGTAGATCTTGAAGTGCGGCGATGTGCTCCAATGTACCTACTAAGAATTACGCATCAGAGACCGCGGACGCAGACTGTTTTAACGCAACGTGACCACGCTAAAATCTATAGATTTTTTAAACAACAGACTGACGCCTGAGAGTCGGAATAGCAATATATTGTAGGTAGGATAATTTCATAAACACCTCGCACCACCACCAGTTCTTTCCATCCGTTTTGGGCAGCTGACCAGGACATGGCTGGAATTGGATGATGGCGGTTGGTTCTCTTGCTTGTGGGGACGGCCTTTAAGAGTAATTAAGCAATATTATTCATACATACAGACTAACTGTCTAATTTGGGGCTCACTGGCTACAAATACTATCTATAAAAACTACTTTTAGGTCATATTTTAAGCCGCTTGTTTATAACCAGTGTAGCTGCTCACGTATAACCTGAATAATGAACGATTTTCAATTTCTATTATTATAGATGTCGCATAGCAATAATAGGCGAGACGACAAACAAAAACTAATTAGTTCGTCAATTAGATTATCAAAAAATATTTGACCCGTGTTTTTTCTTTTGTTACGTAAACCAAAATTGACGAAGATATGACGCTTTTAAAATTCTCAATACGTCACGGCTAGGTATCATTTTTACCTAGTTCTGACGTCACGAGCCCCCACTCCCGAGTTTTGATGCGTTTTATCTTTGTTAATATTCATTGATTTACAAAAACAAAAAATACGTGTCCATTAATTTCCAATACTCTAACTGACGGACTAAATAGATTTGCAATTTTTTGATACTGTCGTCATGCCTATTGTGAATACGGCCATTAGACCATTTCTCGTGTTAAATAGCTTAGTAGAAATTGCTGTTGTGATTTGAATTAATGGACGATTAAAGTTTATACCTACATAAGGGGTTTGGATTTTTTCTAAAGATGTTGTCACAGGGTGACTGTGTCAACTTCCATAGCGCCGTCGGCGGCAGTGCAGAGGTCACTTTGGCTACGCATTATAGGGATGAGAGGGCAGGACAGGAAGTAGAGCATAGTTGCTATTTTCTACCCAGAAGTTCCGAAAATCAATGATGATGAAAATAATGAATAATGATGATGAATAAAGATGATGATCTTGAACCAAAAAAAATGTTTACATTTCGAACTGTTTTAATTTGAAAAGTAATTTCATTTTGTTTTTAAGCTTGCGTTTGGGCCTGTCACGATGATAAAGTAGTCCACCATGTTCGCTCTCCTTCATCCCAGGGGAACGTGTAAACTTTTTATGAAACATTGAATGACCTGAAAGAAACAAGCATACAGTACAGTTACCATAACACATTCCACACCGCAGCATTACCTGCTTAAGGTGGATGCTCGCAGGGTAGCCCGCGAAATTCAAATTTTCTTACGTTTTTTGCAATTTGCAGGCCAGTGCAAAGTTGTAAGTATGTATGAAGTTACAGAATTATGATCATCAAAATCATCAATACAACCCTTCAAGTTCATGTAACTCGATTGAATGACTACTTATTTCATGAAAAGTCAAATAACGTAAGAAAATTTGAATTTCACGGGCTACCCTGGAGCATCCACCTTAAATATTAGATACGTAGATACAATCTGCTGGATTCACATTTTTAGCTATCCTCGGAGATAACAAATTAAAAGAGCTAGCACTCACTCGCGAAACTGCATACGTGATGAATATATCGATATCTAAATCTGGACACGATATAAATAAACTGATGACACTTCAAGTAACTATACTACCCGAAGAGGCCAATAACTAAAAAAAATCATCATATCTTTTCTTTTGTTTAATGTGTTGAGGTATCGATTCGATCGATACCCATCACGTCTGCGAAGTTTCGCTAGCTAATTTAATGTGATCTTGTATTTATGCGGTTTCATTATTTGTTGCAGTTGCTAGTGAATCAGTTAGAGGTGCTACACTCGTTTTTGAGTCGATACGGCACAATCGGGCGAAAAAAAATAATTTATAGCGTGTTTCAGAAAAGTGTTGTCATATTTAAAGGATTCAGGCTCTACTTTAAATCTCTGCACATTTGGGTCCAGTACCTACCTAAGTATTAACAAAGGTCGATGGCGTTGGACATACTTTTCTCAAACTGTAGCTGAATAGGAACGTCTTCTTCTTAGCGTGTCGATGGAAATCTAAATTGTGTCGGCCCAGAACTGTGAGCTACTAGTTTGGCTAATAGGAACGTGACCACTAAACTTATGAAAGTTTTCACTAAACTAGGTGATACCTAAATAGATTGCAAATTGATCTGGGCGCTGCCTGAGACGTGATCTGAACATCCAATAGTGGGCTATTATTAGGCAAAATAAACTCTTTTGCAAAAAAAACGGGCACTTTAGTTTTTTTTCTCTACTTCAATGAAGAAGAACAAGAAAGAGGTTGTATTAATTTGACGATGTATTGGCATGTTATTTGAAGCACCCTGGCTTGATTATTTACGTTCCAAACTTAAATTTTGAAATTAACAAAAGAAAATTAATGAGTATTGTGGATTATTGTAAAATTGCTTTACTAGTGACGTGAATTTCTGAAACGATTTTTTTACTGATTACTAAAATTTTAAAACTTTTTGGATATTTTCTGCAAATTAGACAATTTAATCTTTTTTTTATACATTAAATACCACTTTTTGATATGAGTGATAAAGCTATAAGGGCCGGTAAAATTATAGTCCTACTTGAAGAAGGTTGTTCGCAAACGTATCTACGTGTCTCAGCAGCTAAATGTGAGTCGTTCTACTGTCCAGAGGGCAACGAAGGCAGAAGGCAACGGTATCAAGATACCAGTTCGGTCAAAAGAAGACTCGGTTCGGGAAGAAAACGATGCACAGAACCAAGAGATGACCGCTTTTTTTGGTGAGTCAGGCGTTGCGGAATCGTAAGGCTTCAAGTGTAGACCTGAAGAAGAGCCTTGAAGAAGTAAGAGGAGTAGAAGTTAGCTTGTGGACGGTCAGGAGGCTTTTGGCTGCCAAAATCAGGAGTTACCACCCAGCTCGGGACCCTAAATTACTCCGTGAGCACCGTGTTGCTCGACTTCAGTTTGCTCGAAACTGTGCTTCATGGACTCTGGAGGACTGGACTAAAGTATTGTTTTCTGATGAAGCTAGAATCTCTTTGTGTGGAGAGGACCGACGCCGGCGAGTACTGCGAAGAACACGGGAACGCTATGCGGAAGTGTGTTTTGAAGAAATCACTCCTTATGGCGGAGGCTCTGTTATGTTTTAGGCAGCAATGAATTCGACGGAGCGTACGGAGTTAGTTTTCATATAAAATGGAACATTAAATGCACACCGGTACATAATGGGAGTCCTAATTCCATATGCATAACACACATTGACTGCACTTGGGGAAGATTCCGTTTTTATGGACGACAATCTCGCCCGCACCGTTTTGGAGACGTGGAAGCGTACATGCAAGAAGTTGGGATCCGTCGTTTAGATTGGCCAGCTCGAAGTCCTGACCTCAATCCAATTGAGCATGTCTGGGATGTTCTAAAGAGACGGGTAAGATCAGTGCAACTGCTACACAAAATATCAGGGAGCTAAAAAGAGTCATTACAGAAGAGTGGGAACGTATTTCTCAAAACGTTATTAAAAAACTCGTGGCAAGCATGCCCAGAAGGATTCAAGCTGAAATTTTGGCAAGAGGAGGTCATACTCTTTATTAGGTTTTTACATTTGTAACTTTATTTAATTTAAAAAAGTAAAATAAAAATCTTGTCTTTATTGCCGACCACTTCTTACTGTTTCGCCGTGTACATCGGTTTTAAAAAATTCATCGAAAAATTAAAAAAATGTCAGAATTTACTTCACGCGTATTAATTTACACGATTACAAGTATACAGACTACGGCAAACAATTAAATTTCATTTAATTAACTCAAATCGACCTTATAATGTAAATTTCCTTAGGTGCCCGTTTTTTTTGCATAAAGAGTGTACCTACATTTAAGTGTCACGTAGTGTTAACTTAAGTACTAGTAGAGATACAAATAAGTATCTACAGATAAAAAAAAATAAGTATGTACCTACCTACCTACAACAGTAAGAAAAAAGGCAGTGATTGCGACAGTGACTTTCGGCTTCGTTAAACCTTTTTTTACACCATGCTATATTATTGAGATACTAAAAAACTTAACACTGGCGAAGATACGAGACCCTTTACACTATGAATGCCTAAATAATATGATTGCATTGTTGAAACTTCAAGTCTCGACGTTGAAACGTTAAGAAACCAAAGTGCACTTTTACACTTATTCAGCTTATGCCCATAGAAAACGATGTATGGGACGCGCACGCATCCGTTCAGATGAACGCGCGCGTACGCGTCTCATACAAAATCGTTGTTTTCTATGGGCATAAGCTGAATAAGTGTGAGTAGTCCCTTATTTAGGAATTCATTTAAGTGCTCTGTAAATCATGAGACGCGTAAATATTGGTAGGAACTAAAATAAACTGACCCCAGTCCCTGAAGTCCTTGAACGGCCTCCATAATCGCCATAAGCTCGCTTCTTGATCAAGGTCATTGTCATTTGAGAACCACTCATTGGAATCCGAATCGAGTGTTTCGTTAGATGTGTTATTCGTCACCAGATTTTGGGTCGAGTTCTCGTGGGCGTAGCACAAGCTGAGGATGCACAATACTGCACAGGAAACCGATATCTAAAATGGAAGAAGATAAAATAACATCAACAAATCGTATTAAATTGCCAAAATAGGTGCCTGATCATCCTCCTAATATTTCTGGACTTTTGGCAGAAACGAAATCCGATTGCCGATCCATCTTTTTCTAATACTTAAGCCTGTATTCCTGCTACGCTGATGTCAGTCGCTTACGTCGGTCGCATGTACGTGTATACATTGTTTTCTATATAGCACCATACTGCGACGCTGACTTCAGCGGCGCGTATGTTGCTACATATTTCTCGCTGACGTACGCGACCGACTGTGCGCGACCGACGTCAGCGTGGCTGGAATTCAGGCCTAAGTCTTGTGCGGGAATAGTTCCATGGTCGCCATCTCATAAGACGAACAGGCTAAAAAGATGGCAGCGCGTTAAAAGAGTCTGAGAGATATTTGGTTCACTTTGCCGCTTGAAGGCCAGACGTCGGCAGGGATTTTTCATCCACAATAGACTGACTGTTAATTGAGGCCTGGTGGCCTACCATGACGTCTTAAAGCAGGATTGTTTAATTTTATTCTACAGTGGGAAAGAGATGGCGCTAGACGTCCTCTATAGCTCCGTCTCTTACCCACACTGGAATAAGATTAAAACAATCCTGCTTTAAGACGTCATGGTAGGCCACCTGAGTGTGGTGAGAAAAAAGTCGTTGTCGAATAAGAATAAAACATAAAAAGGCATCTCCTAGCATTTCCAATTCCACGACTCCTGCCTGGGCCATTGAGACGACTGATAAGCTACACCAAGGGAAAATAATCAGCCTACTATTCTTCCTAAGACACTCTAAATTGAAGACCATCAATATAGGCACAAAGTTAATAAAATAATCAATTTTCTCTTGAAAAACATCGCGGGTGCACACACGGTCACATACCACAAAAACATTTACCTTAGCACTCATTTTTAACTCAAAATACAAGTGTTCTACGTGATTGAGGTACGAATACTATTTTATTTCTAAACGTGAGTGAATAAAACATGTACTTTATATTGGTTATTTCAACTTCAACTATGTGGAGCGGACGAGGTTTCACGTTAGGACATACGATAATGTAAAAGCAATTTCAGTGATCCAAATAATCATTGTGTAAACCAGTTACGGAGTAAGTTTTTATTATTTTAATACAGGTGTAGAGCACCTACCTACACTGTAATGTAACTACTTCTTAATTGCTATTTACTCGTACTTATATTATTCTTCAAATTTCCGGCTGAAGTTATAATTCCGCTATTTTGTGGCCACACAATCAATAACACTTGAAAATGTGTTAGGTACTTACCTATATTTTTTTAAATTATAACTTAAGGGCTATTATATATAAATATATCCCTCAAATGGCTTAGCATGATCCTCCGTTACTCCTTAAATACTGCAGCATTAATTTTGAAATAAATATATGGTAAAATAGAGGATTAATGCTAAGTCCTATGTGTGACAAAAACACGATTCCATAAACTTTTCTCGATAGAAAAAAAATCCAAAGTTACCTCCAAATCGATCAATAAACCGCTGGTATTCAAAAAGTAGTTGAAATTAGATCATGAAACTTTGCATACTAACTGAACTAACTATAAAGCAGGTCTTACGTGTTTTATTTTTTTAGTCCAATCAATAGAGTTTTTGTAAATCGCAAAAAAACACTCATTTCGCACTATTCGGCCGCAGTGATTGACGTAACAACCGCTTTGTAGTGCAAGCTGATTAGAACTTTATTCTAACAGTATTTCAAACAAAGTTTGAACCACCACAAATAGAGTTGCTAATATTTGGGTTAGAAGGGCCTTAATCATACATCCAGAGCAGAAACTATCTTTGGGCTTTAAAAATAATAGTTCCGTCCAGGAATTGAACCTACTAATTTAAGCGCAGAACCTCAGTCAGCCACTGCGTCTGTCAACCTACTTAGAGACTACGGTATCGAAATCCGTGGCGTCAACTAAACTGTCCACAATAAATAATAAATACAGCATGAAAATCTACTTAGCCTACTGAATTTTACTATTACTACTTTGGAAGAATGGCACCTGTGATACTTTGTGTGCCCAGTGTGAAGTGTCAAACATAGGTACACATACAACTTGTTAATATTTCACCAGTGACAACCAACAACGAAGGAATCTCAAAGGACAGCCTTGAGGAACTGGTGTGCATGTAGCAGGGTGGTTAGTGATGTGTGTGATTACTACGACGCGCGCTCGACCGTGTGGTTCAGTGACACGCGGTATATCAAGCATGTGGCGCTCACCACTAGGCTGCAGCATTGATTCTCATAGAACAGCAAACGATTTAATGGGTAAATACAACCAGTTAAATAAACAGATCGATATAATTTTGATACTTAGTGGTGTCGATTCTGTTGTGCACAAACTAAACTAAATTTAGGTTATTGCTATCTTTTTCTCTCTAATAAAACGAGAAAGAGACGGATGTAATTTAGAACTGTCAAATTTAACTGAACTAATATTTCCATACAAATTATAGTCGAGATGTTTTTATGTGCAAGCTGCACGTAAAAACATGTCGATTATAAACACGGTGAAGCGCAAGACATAAACTAGTTTGACATCTCTAACTTAGTACATTTAACTCTAAATTATTTTATATACTTTTTCTTTATTTTCTTTTATATACTTTTCTCACACTGCCTTTTAGTTAAAGATAGCTATAGCCTAAATTTAGTTTAGTTTGTGCACAACAGAATCGACACCATTGTAAGTATGACATTCTTAGAATCTTAGCATTTATTCTTCCAAATAATTTTCCTATTCGCTTTTCACAGTTATTTAACCTATGACAGCAACCTATCATACCAGCAACCTTATTACAATAAGAATAACTCCTGTATCTAAATTCACAAGTTGTTTGTAATAAAATTCGACAATATTTTTTAAGTTTTTATTAAAACAAACATTAGATTTCACACCATGATGATTAAAATAACTTAACACTTATCAGTAAATACAATGAATTGCGACAGGACAGGTGGGTCTTACCTATACGTTACTACCTACTGGACCTAACAAGTTTCAATATTTCACATTTGAATGCGTTTGTAGTCATTGTGGCACTCTCTCTTTTACCCAAATATTCAGAAAATAAATTACTTCCACAACACATTATAATTTACTTAAATTTTAGCTTAAATAAGTACCTACATAGATAAATAAATGTGTTCATATCACAGTTGCATCATTTGGCTATAATTACATTAAAATCTCACCGTATTATAACAATCTGAGTTATGTTGGCAAGAAGCTCGATAGGACCGCGATGTAGGTACAGTGCGAGCATGTGAGACGACAGTAGGCTGCACCTGCACTGCAGGAGTTCATGTGGGAGTTATCAAACGAGACAGCCAAACTTTCTTTAGATTGAGCGACTAAATATTGGCTGGCTGTCGAGCAATCATCACAGAAAACCGTTAACGTTAAGTAAAGAGAGTTATGTTAAAATCACATGTTACTATGTTCGTACAGGCTAATTTCCGAAACCACCCAACCGATTTCAATGAAACTTTGTGGATGTGTATGCCTGGTTCCAGGACTTTTGGACTATTGGACCCGATAGGTGCGCCTTGTAAATCAAGGGCAAGTCGCTAGTTAATTTATAATATTTATAGCTCTTTCATAAACCACTAACTTGTACGAGTCAATTTAATTAGCTGGCGATACTTCACAAACTGACATAAAAGACAAGCATACATTTTTTTGCGATTTTCTTACCAGTTTTTTCTTATTTTAACACCTCGAACAAAATTATTATGTTACGCGCCTTGCACTGTACATGAGCATGGGAATTGTTTTTAACTATGCGATGCTGGGGCTTTTGTTTAATATTAAAAAAATAATAGTATGCTTGAGCATTACAATTCTGAGACAAGTCAGATAGGGGCAAATAGTGCTTTTTTATACTAGTATATTTTAATCTTAAAATACTATTTTGTTACAATCTACAATACCAAAACAGGTTTACTAGCAGATTTACATTATTTACAATTTAGTGTGTAGTAGTACCTACTTAGTATAGAACTTACTACTTATTTTATTTTTCTACTTAAAAATATGACAGAAATACTTTAGTACTAGACTAATACGCTAGACTAGGCAATTAATAATTAAACACTGACATTTTAATATAAATATTATAAGGCCCATTAATAAAAGTGTTTCGATGCTACATTGATTGTAATCTTATTAACATCTAATTACCCAAACAAACTAGTGCGGCTACATGATGAATTAATTATATTATGATTTAACTTAAGAATAAGATGTGTTCCTAAGCTTTCCATACTGAACCGAGGAAGGTGCATTTAGCTGCGTCCATGTTTAGCTGCATACAGACAACATATGGCAGCAATTGGTTCTGAAAGATTTGCTAGTATCTATAATATTCTGAAGGATTACTGCATGGGAGAAGTTAAAAGAAGTCTAGAAAATATACCGTTTGCCAGTTTGCTTCTAAGTGAAGCGCTTTCCCTGTTTTGCCGACGTCTCATTGACTTTTCGATCACCTTTGTTATGCAATACACTAATATCTACAAAACCAATTCTACTTGTTAGATTTGTAATAAATCACTTTATAAGTCCCAACAACGTTTAGAACGTCCTTATAAACTTGTCTGTCAACACTTTACATCCAGGCGCTGGCTCGTAGGTTGTCAACGATGGTGTTGCGTCGCCGGTGGCAGACGCGGATACATGGCTCGAAGGCCAGGCGGCGCCAAGGTCACGAGTCGTGCAGCAGGCGCTGGTAGTGCGGGAACACCTCGTACGGCGGCACGTGCAGCCCGAACTCTAACGCTACAAGGACGGCGAATTCGAAACGCATCAAATCCTTTCTATTCACTCTGAACGTGGTTTCAATGCGCTGAAATAACGAACATGACTGTAAGTATATGAGGGAAGTTAATAATATTTGATTACAATAAAATTTAAAACATTGCCTTACTTCTATGAGCGCCTTCAATGCATCTCCTTTCACATCATTGAGTTTAGCAGAGAGCATTAAGCAAGCGCCGGCGCACAACTTCCTATTATCTTTGTTGATCAGATTTGCCAGAATCAATTTCTCAAAGTACACATAGGCCTGAGCAACTGACAGCAAATCAACTCCTCCACTGTCATGTTTGGCAATCTTCCGCATTTCTTTTTTAATGCTGAAAAAGAAAGATACAGTTAATATCCATTATATCTTTAGTAAAATACTAATGTTAAAATATTACCTTCTTAATTTACTGAGAGTTAACTTGATGTGTGGGAACTTTTCCCTAAACTTGTCGTTAAGTTCTTTCTTGAGATCTTGCGGTCGGACGTAGTCAATAATAGACGTCATGTAGGATGTGAATGTTAGAAGAGTTCTGTGTTTTCCGGCGATCAGCTCCGGATCGTCTAATACATTAGGACAGTATTGCACCTGAAGGAACATAAATATACGAGATTTTTATGCCTATACAATTAAATAAATATCGCTGGACATTACACACAGCGCCATCTAGTGCCCCACTAAGCAACGAGGCTTGTGTCGTGGACACCAGATAGTTGATATACTACATAGATACTTTTTTTTTTGTTTGTAAATACATAGGTACTTTTTTTTTTTTAATTTATTTATTTATTCAGTAATAAACATACATTTTAAACATTTAAGTTGGTGCCAACATAAACTCATTAGAGTTTTACCGTGCACCAAGATCATCGACTACATAATTTAGAATTAGATCCACTTAGGTGTGGGTACTTAGTTAAAAATAAAGAAACGACCACAAAAGTTACAACGGGTATTTGGCGAAATAATATCTAATACATACCAACGAGCGAACTTCAGTGACCAATCCGACCGTTCGTTCACAAGAATCAGAAGTAGTGGAGGAAGTTTTAAATGATACAGGTTGTTCCCAATAGTATATTACTTAATAATATTTGTTTTTTTTTGTATGTTATGTTATAATTGCTATATATTACTTTTGCTTTTAATTCAATATTATTAATATGCATCTTATCTAACTTCGGTAATAATATTTTGTAAAAAATGTTGCTTTAATTTGTATTTTATGTTTTTCTGAGTTAATTTATCCCTTAATGCTATAGGTATTTGATTAATAAGGTAAGGTATTATAATTATACTTTAGCGATCTCTTGCCGTGCAAATTCGTGTACTTTGGAAGTAACAGCTTAGCATTGAGGACGCTACGAGTCCTGATCTCATTCAAATTCATGGTTTTGGTTTTCTTTAAATTTTCGTTGAAGAATAGTCCTCTTTTAGTAGTCTCTTTTAATAGTACATATTTAGTTTTTTCATGTATAGGTAATATCTTACAGAATTCAAACAATTTACGGTAGTCATTTATGTATTTCTTCTTAATGTTATGCGGGACAATTGCTTTTAATATACGTAGTTGAAGTGCGTAAATTTGGTCAAGGTGAGTCTTATAAGTCCTACCATAGCTCGACAGACCATAGGATATCGTTGATTCGGCCAGGGCTTTGTATAGCATTAACAGGGTTTGGTATGGAATTTTGCATTTTATAATAGAGAATTTAGCTAATATACATCTAAGTTTATCACAAACCCCGTTAATGTGCTCCTTCCAATTAAGCCGGCTATCAATGGTAAGTCCTAGGTATGTTTGGCTATCTACGAGATCTATGGAATCACAGCTGCAAGGCTTGGCTACTTTATCATGCAAACACTCATGGCAGTGTGATGTTAGTTTAGGCAAGGAAGAGCTTCTATTTTGACTGGTACTGATGTACATTAACTTAGTCTTACTAGCGTTTAATACTAGACCAGCGTCATGAGACCATTTAGCCAACAAATCAAAGTCCTCCTGTAGTTGCCTTTGGGCATCACTAACACTCTGTCCAGCGGCTACAAGGCAGGTGTCGTCGGCAAATTGGTATATCTCGCACTTTTTTATGACATTCACAAGGCTATTTACATAAGTGAGGTAGTGCAGTGGCCCAAGGACCGAGCCTTGCGCCGTTCCCTCCGTTACGATGACCGGTTCACTAGTTACGTCACTGACTTTTACCATGTATTTTCTGTCATCAAGATAGTTTTCGCACCAATCGAGTAGCTTGCCTCTAATTCCGCTATCATGAAGACACACTAGTAACCGGTCATGTCTGAGCGTGTCGAATGCTTTGCTGTAGTCTATAAATACTACTAAAACGTGCTTTTTTTCATCTAAGTGTTTATGAATACTATCTGTGAACGTAGATAGCAGCTGTGTGGTATTCTTTTTTGGTTGGAAGCCATATTGTTTGTCATTTAAGATTTTGTTTTTTTCATAGAATTCGTGTATTTGTTTACAAATGTATTTCTCTATTATTTTATCAATAGTAGGCAATATAGTAATAGGTCTGTAGTTATTATACTTATATAAACATCTATGATTAGGAAACAAATGTCATCACACAAACATTTGCTCCTACCAGGATTCGAACCCGGGACCCTAAGAACGTAAGGCAGCCACACTAACGATGCGCCATTGGGGTCGTCAAAAGAAAATTAGGTCTATTAAGAGGGCCCTTCCCGGCGCGTCTATCGTCAACGCGAGCATGGTCGAAAAGCTTGTTGTTTCATCCAAAGCCATCGCGGCGATATTTTTTCAACTGCCCTGTCTTACCTAGCCCCGACCCCGCACTACTCGTCACCCGAGCACCTCATACCGACTAACGCGAGGACATTGAACGAAAAACAGTGTTCGAGAATTTATAAAACTTGTTCCAGGAAATACGTGTTTTTGAATAAGTCTTACAAGTTTGTGAAATAAATATTTGTTATTTAAAATCTCCACTATATTTGCAAGGCTTCTATCAGGCTATTTTCTTTAGTTTTACAATTTATGAGTACATTATGAACGGCCAAAGTTGAGGTAAAAATTGAGAAAAACAGCAATTTTTGGAGGCTTATACTGAATTTGTTCCTACAAATTTTTATTTTTTGCTTCGATAGAAGCCTAGATAAAGTGCACAAGATACCTATCAGTTCAAAAAATTTAAAGATATATGTGTAACAACTTCATAATCACGCACGAGCGTTTGTCAAAATTCTCGCGAAAAGTATGGCGGGTTGGCCGCTCTTAAGCCCAGGCCTAATAAAAATGCTAAATATCCAGATATTTAGAATATTTTACACAAAATCCAATAGATACATACATATTTTTGAGAGAGTATTGATCCTTCATCCCAGTCGAATGCTTTCATATCAACTGAGGAGTGTGGTGGTGACGATGGTATTGCTATCCTCTGTGATGATTCATAAGAAAAACACCTACAAAGATAACAACTGTCATTATTCTGCTGAAAAATATTATAAATGGTGTGCAGGCTGTTATTAAGTTTATGTTAGAACCAATTAAATCAGCATGCATCTAGTTAGGAGTTAGTAAGAGGTGGTTTGGTACCATGCTCTAAAATTCTAAATACATCTTACTTAATGTCTATATTGTAACTTTAAACCCTTCCATCCTATTCTATGTTCCCAATGAAAATCATGCACACTTCTTAATGTTAAATATATTTTTCTAGCATCTTTCAAATCACATGAAAGCCAGGTATAGTGATTAGTGGGTGAGGTGAATTTTAAATTACATACATTCTATATTGTAGCCGGGATTTACATAATATTAGGTATCAAAACAGTGATAAATACACTGAAGTTCTCCATTAGAAACCAATTACTCCCAAATATAAAGCTCAAAGTATTCACTGCACAACACCTAAAGTGACCTGGTAATGTGATTACTGACCAAAACTAAGCGGATAAAATAATACAAATTATCCTATTGTATATTATAAAAATATACAGAATGACTCCATATTTTTAGCAGGGATATAGTAGCATTAGCCAAAACTAAGTGTTGCATAGCAGATTTTAATCTGTTCAGTGTTTACCATTTTTTATCCTTGTGTCTCGTCAATAACTTAGTCCTGAAAGTTAAATTTGTTAGTGATGAAATGATTGTGAAGACGCCATGAATTTAAAATGCATTTAATAATAATGCATGTAAGTACCAGTTGGTAATAAGAATGTAGAATAATGATGGAAATGTGTGTGTGTGTGTGAACATGTGGGTTATGCATGTATGTATGTATTAACAGATAAGTATGTACCTAATGTATGTATGTAATGTATTAACAGATAAGATTTAGATGAGTGCATTGCTATTGTCTTTGTCAAGATTTTGAGTTTATTGTATGTGTAATCTAATATTTTCTGATGAGGTATTCATAATAATGCAGTCTTAAGTTTTCTTTAAAATTTTATAGTAACTATACTCTCTACACACTTACAAGGAAATATAGTTTTAGATAGATAAGATAGGACACACATAATATTCTTTAATGATTATAATATTATTGAATAAAATAAAACATTTAATAACATGCACAATACGGTTCATGTAGAGATCTATCAGATCTTTGATACTTGGCAAATTTAATGAATGGTAGACTTCAACAAAAAAGTGGCTGAATATTAATTGATGGGGTCTATTCTGCATTTAAATGCTACCACTTGCATCAAACTTTTTTAACTCCTAGATTATAACTAAAAGATTCAAACAAACCAAATGTTACAAAACAGAAGAAAGTTTTGTAATTACCTTGCTATAACATGTGGATGGCGATTAACCATTTTCCAATTACCCTTTTCCGTCAAATCCCCTTCATACATTTTTTTGTACTGTTCCCTTGTACAAACTTTGGAGGGCACCAATAATTTTGAGTATGATATTTCTTGACCATTTTCTTCTTTCTCTAGGCCAAGTAGGTCAAACGGATCCATACCATTGTCTGTGATGGCTGAAAGAGGTCTTGGTCCTGACGTGTTCCTCCTTCTAACTCCATCTTTTCTTAGATCAGACCTAAAGGAAATATTATGAGTTCAAACATAATTTTTCTGAATTCAAACACAGATATAAAAATACAGCAACAACAAAAATGTTATTAACACAAATTAATTACCGTGCATTGCGGATAGTCTTAGAGTACGGGATGGTGCTAAATATGACACAAGGAGCACCCTGTCCTGGCACTATTGCAAGTCTTTCATCCCTGAATGATACTCCTTTGTTTAGGCGTACCATGCGGACTTCTTTTGTTAACGCATGATGTTCTGGGATGCATGTGTTACTTGTTCTGAATTTGCCTGTAACAGTAATCATATTTACAGTTAATACAGTGCACAATTCGTTTTGAAGCCTTTAGTTTTAAAATTATATTTGACACTAAACAATTATGTTATTTACCAAAATTAAGGCTTTCTGAACTGCTTATCTCATCTGCATTAGCACCAGTTAGGGTAACAAGATGAGTTTTTCTAGATCTAGATGAGCCATGCTTATCTTTAAAAGATTCTGTCGTACCAGAAGAACACCTATAAAATAAGTATTAGAATTTAAAATTATAAGTATCAGCCAGAATAAACTATGCACAACAAACAATTCTGAGTGTTATTAACTACAACAGATATATTATGATTATTATAGTAATAAATGTGTAGGTAACTATCCAAAGAAAAGTTTATTTTTTTTATTTCTTGTATGAAATAATGGTATTCAGCTAATAACAAATCTAATACCAATACTATTTGTATTTCAGACATGCTGTATAGTGAATGGATGCCCAAGTTGTTAGATACGACTAATTAGTAGACACAATAGTTAAACAATTGACATAAATCTCTTGGATATTTAGTAACAAACGGGAGGATATGGAGCTATCTAAAAATAATAATAAATAATGTTGATTGGTACCTTTCTCTGATGAAAGATGTATTAACCCCTTTCACAGGAGTAATTATGGTGTTTGTGTGTTCAGAGTCTGAGCTTAAAGAATGATTGTCAGCTCCAATACGATGCACTGGACTTGAATTAAGTGCCTTATTTTTATTACGAACACTGTTTCGTTGAGTCGTTTCTTTATCCTTGGGTATTTCAACGGCTTTGGATCCTGAATCATGAGTTTTATCTTTTTTAGGTGTTTTTTCTACTATGTGAACTAAATCAGGATCTCTTAACTTTCCATCTAATGATATATTTGTTAAAAATGTTACAGCAGCAAGACGTCTTCGAGCTTTTTCGTATTTATTGCGATTGCTAGACATCGTAGCGAAAATGTTTATGTAAGCTCAACTGAAAGAAACTGAATACACTCGAACCCTTCAATAAACCAGCCGATTTATAAATAAACCTCTGCACGGTTCCAGACTTGAATGTAGTAACACAATATTTATCAAGTAGACTGAAGCATTTGTTGCAGATCAAATTTCTAATTATAATACACCTGTTCCACGAACAAAATTTTGCCAGTATTGACGCTGTGTGTGTGACGAGTGTGACACTGACAGAGAGACATTTTTTTTTTTATTAGTTCCTGACGGAACAGGCTAAAGTCTGAGACCATGCTGCCTAGTCATCAGCTGCCAGAAAGACAGCTAAAACAAACAAACGAATCACAGCAAAGAAAACGTTGGGATGCGTTCAATTATTTCGCTGGACGATGTTCACCAACGCATGCAAAGTCAATGGAGTTAAAACTGCCTTTTCAAGAAACTTTATTATAGATTTTATAACTGAATTTATTTTTCGAAGTACGACTGTATTTCGTGCCTCATGAGAGCAGGAATCGGCGAATCTTTGTAAGAAGAAGTTGGTAGGCATCACGAAATCGCCGCATTGGCAGCAGTGGCTGCTGAAGTACCTCCGTACCCTCCGAGGCGCCTCCGTACCCTGCAGTCACCAAAATATTTCTAAATTGGTTTGGTCATGACCCAGACGAGCTTTCAAAGCACTCAAAGTGTGATCAAAAGAGAGCATTTTCCTGAAAGTCTTCCAGACGGTTTTTTTTTTCAAAGATTCGATTGATGGTAGAATGGATTATTCAAAAGAGAGAAACTATTGATCGACGGCGACTAATCCGTTCTACCATCGATCGATCGATTGGTGTGGTAACACCCTAAAGGCGCAAACCACACACCGCAGTGCACGCTGTGCACGGCCATGCGTCAGCCACGCGGCGCATTTTAGCCGAGTGGATTAATTTGTTTGACAACGTGGATCAACGTTTCCACTGCAGTACACACTACACGCCCACGACTATGTACAACTGTTGCGTGCGTGGCCCACCGCGGCACAGTCGTGGGCAAATATTCGTGTACAGCTTGTACCGCAAACAAAGCGTGCCTAACGTTAACAGCGTTGAGCTATGTGAGCGCCCTAATCGAGCAAGCCATAACAATAAAATAAAAATCCAATTAAATTAAATTAAAATTGTGTTTTTTTTCCATGCATGTACTTGGTTTGCAGTGGACACAATCACATACAGTTTCAAAGCGAAGCCTCACACACGTGCGTAGCCTCTCCGTGCGCCAAGGTGGGTTTTCACCATAGGTATGCAAATGCATTGCCACTGCCACCACATGTCGCCACCATGAAGTAAATCGCAATGATCGCAACGCAACCGCCTCGCACATGCAAAGGCGCCTCCCCGAGCAAATGACCTTGAACGAGCAGTTTTTTGGAGCCTACCTACTCCTCTTTATCCAAAAGAAATACCAACTAATAAAAAATACATTAAATTACTACATATTCTTGACTCCAGAATTGTCGTTTCATTTTTTTTTAAGTAGCTTAATGTTTAATAAATCCCCTCACAACGAAACCACAGAAATGAGAAATAATGATTTATAAAATGCTACTCCTCGTAAAGTAACCATTATTTTGATTTGCTACTTATACTAATGGATAGACAATTTAATAATGAACATAATTGTCGTTTTATTTTTTTCAAAAGACGTTAATTTGATTTTATAAAGATTAAAAACCACTCATTTCGCACTATTCGGCCTGCAGTGACTGACGTAACAATCACTTTGTAGTGCAAGCTGATTAGAACTTTATTCTAACAGCATTTCAAACGAAGTTTGAACCACCGCAAATAGAGTTGTTAATTTTGCTCGGGGAACCGCCTTAAGCGGCGTCCCCATTAGTTATTATTATACAGGATGGAATTTTGTAATGCCACCCGGAGGGAAAGTACTCTTAATATTGCAGATAGAAAATTTTACTCAAAGGAAACATTCCTTTATTTTTGAATAGAAAGCAAACTGCATTCAAAGATTTTCGAAAATTCTCTTCTCCCACACCCGGGAATCGAACCGGCTAAAATCTGAAAAAATTATACCCTGTACTTTTATTGCATCGATCTCTCTAACAAACATGATAAATTAAATGAAAGGAAAAGCAGGAAATCTTAAATTAATTTAATTATTTACAAAAAATGGTAAACTTAGTTGCTCGAAATGGGCTCCATTCTCTTGGATACACAAATTTATTCTTTTAACGAATTCATTTCTAGTAACCTTTATTAAAGTGTTGTGGTGAATATTATAAATCATATTCTGAACTTCAACTCTCAACTCGTTGTCATTCGCATAAGATTTCATGTAAATTTGATTTTTTACATATCCCCACAAAAAATATCTAATGGGGTGAGATCTGGCGATCTCGCAGGCCATCTGATTGTGCCGTTTGTACCAATCCAGGTATTAAAATGGTTATTAATGTAGGCAGTAGTGATTCTGCTGTTATGTGCTGGAGCACCATCTTGCTGTAGAATTATTTGGTTTCGCTCTTCCTCGGGGAAACCATTTAACTCGTTTCTTAAGACATCCAGTATTTCAATATACTTGACAGTGTTTAAATGACCTTCGTACACGTGGACTAACTCTACATTATTTCTCATAATTCCGCACCAAACGTTGAAAGAAAATCTTACTTGATTGTTAGTTCTATGAACACGAACAGGATTCACTCGAGACCAATAATGGTTATTGCGGCGATTGTACATGCCATTATTGCTGAAGTTGGTTTCGTCAGACCATACAATGTTACTCAAAAAATTAGGGTTTCGGTAAATTTCTCCAAGCATGTTTTCACAAAATTGTAATCGTCTCTCACGATCCCCAATATGCAATTTTTGCACCAACCGACCTTCACGATAGCATTTTTTTTTTTTTTTAATTTATTTCAACAAAAAGTTACTTAAGAGTAATTCACAAATCATCTGCCAAACTGCAGGACAGTTTGCCGGCAGAACTTACTTACTTACTTACTTTTATACTTATACTTTTTCAGCACTTTAAGTACGCGAGTGTGGGTTGTTCCTAATTCATGGGCAGCATCTCTACTTGAAGCCTTCGGAAATGATTCAAAGTATGTTAAAACATCTAGTTCAAAATCGAAATAGTTTTGCTGAATAGTTTGCCGTGTCTTCTTGAAACCACCCGTATTCTTTAAATTTTCTACCATTCTTTTCAATACGAACCGAGTTGGTGCCTGTCGGTCTTGATATCTCTCTCTATACCACCGCAGAGCTAGTTTCACGTTTTTGTTATTTAAAAAATAAGCTTCACTTAAATCAAACTGTTCTTGATAAGCCATTTTCACCGTGAGACAAAATGTGAAATGAGTTGTAAAAACAATCAAATGTGAATAACAACTGTGACAATCTAATTTTCAAATTATAATGTAACATTCCATATTTAAAGTACCTCATACAGGCAGCTACGAGTACCTATGTCGCAAAGGAGTCTGCATTACAAAAGATGGATGTTAGTTAAAGAGCTTTAACTTGACTCATTGAATTTGTAACTTCAAATTTCCTGGTTTTCCTTTCATTTAATTTATCATGTTTGTTAGAGAGATTTCATCCTTATAATTGACCCTAACGATCGATGCAATAAAAGTACAGGGTATCATTTTTTCAGATTTTAGCCGGTTCGATTCCCGGGTGTGGGAGAAGAGAATTTTCAAAAATCTTTGAATGCAGTTTGCTTTATATTCAAAAATAAAGGAATGTTTCCTTTGAGTAAAATTTTCTATCTGCAGTATTAAGAGTACTTTCCCTCCAGGTGGCATTACAAAATTCCACCCTGTATACAAAAATGACACCCGAGTTAATTCTGCTCAAAAACGAAGGAATTATATTTTTTTTACGAAAAAATTGTATGAAGCTAGTATGAAAAATCTAATTATCTCTTAAACGGAGAGTTAAACACGGATATCCTTACAGGTGATTATAGTACTAATTATTTATGATTTTTCTGTCCCCGATTTTCTGAAATTTTTATGCCGTTTTTTTTTTAAGAATCGTCAAAATATTTTTATTTATTTTTGTATAAGAAACGGTTCCTTTTAGTGTCTAAGTTAAGAAAATCGATATGTTATTGACCCAAATATTAAGAATACAAACAAGAAAAATATAAAAAAAATGATGTTTTATTTTTGTTTTTGACATATTATAATCTAAATAAAACACGAGGTTACTACATTTTTCATTAATTTTAACGGCTGTTTCAGGATTTTTCATCATAATTATATTCGATCATAGATGCGTTTTCTCCCTTCTTCTAAACGTGCTGCAGCTGCATATTATGCCATTTCACTGGAATCTTCACCTGTATGATCTTAAGATTCAGATCTTCTCTTTTTCTGTTTACTTCCCTGTGGGGCTATTACGTGTCTCTGTTGACAGCTCGAAATGATGGTAACTGGGCTCAGTGTCCATCAATTAACTGTCAAAAGGCTAGTTTCATATTATGTATGACCAGTCGCGATCAAATATGACGTCATTGGTGTCCATCAGGGCTGATAGTCACCGTAACTCATTTTGACAGACGCTTTCGTATCGATACTTTTATTATTGCAATTATGTAAGCATAATGGACATCAAATTGATGACAACTGAGTTTGAAGTTGCTATCGTGATAGACGTTACTCATAGGTAGTGTTTTATAACGTTTTGTGATAGACACTGAAGCCTATTCTGTGCAAACATTACGTCTTTTATTGTTTATACCTATAGCTCGTGATGTTCTAAAATATTTATTTTCATGTATTAATATTTGTTTTTTTATTAATCTGAAGCAAGAATGATATCGATAGGTATGATTTCAGCCACGCGCCAAAAGATCCTTGCACAGTTTAAATGTTTTATTATTAGCTCTTAACACTTTTACTGTAACTTCACTTTTCTACCTAATGTATTTTTTTTTTGTGAAACATGTTGAAAAAAAGACAAATAATGATGCTGTACAAACTTTATTTATTTGAATTATACTACGTAATACTACTAATTATTATATACTACTACAACCCTATGTTTAGAATGGTTGATGATCCAAAACCGGTTCCTAGTCCATCAGAATACACTATGATATTACTTTGGTGTGGGGTTCAAATTTGCTAGAGTATGATCTATGATGGGTAAGGTTGCAGGAACAACTTAATTTATTTCTTAATTTTATTATGGCTACTTAAAATTGGACTTTTAATAATGGTATCGTCCCCAGTTAGATCTATGGTGATGGTGGCCTGCTCGCACTCCAGTCCGATAAACCATCAATCAGCTCATTGAACAGGTTATTGGTGTTAGTGACCTCTTCGCGTTGTGTGACTTGCACAATTCTGCGTCAAGTTCAGATATTCATTTCAGTCATGAGTGTCATGGCATTGCTGAAAACCTGACACTAGTTGATGGAGATGGTGATACTGGTCCAGTAGGTATATTCATGTACTGGGTGTAAAGTTCTGCAAGCTGGCTCTTCCGTTGAGTGTTTTTGTTCACTATTGACTCAATGTCAACTTCACTACCTTCATGTCCCGCAGTAGCTTGCTGCACTCATTTCTAGATGAATCTAGCTCCGTCAGCGCTGCTTTCAGTTTGTCACTCATGTCACGAACATACTTCGCAGGTCATCATATTGCCTGATTACCTTGGTAGGTAAGGTGAAGTTGTATTCATTAGTTGGTATTGTTGTGCGAAGTCTTATTAGACTAAACAGTTTGTAATTTGTAATTTGGTATTTTGGTCGTATCCGAAGTTTTAAAACTCATTTTAAGTTGATAAATATCTAGCTCAAACATAGTTGTCTACGTGTGGGTGTACTATAAACTACTCCTTCAGAGATATAGGGGTGATGCTATTTTATGTTACGTGTTGTTGAATTCTATGATCTTCAATATAAACATTATAAGAAATCGTTTCATATGTAAAATAAATAAAAACAATTAGACGTTTTTTTTTTAAAAAACGGTATAAAATATTTTGGAAAATCAGCGTCAAAAAATCATAAATAATAACACTATAATCACCTGTAAGGATATCCGTGTTTAACTCTCCGTTTAAGAGATAATTAGATTTTTCATACTAGTCTCATACAAATTTTTCGTAAAAAAATTATAATTCCTTCGTTTTTGAGCAGAATTAACTCGGGTGTCATTTTTATAATAATGACTAATAGAAGCGATATCCGGCAAAAAATCAGGCACTTGCAAATTGAAATCGCTAAGTCTATGAAAGCCGATTTTCAGCCCACCGTGCGCTGCTTGACACTTCATGATGACACCATAAAACAATAATTCCCAGACACCTATCTCTAAAAAAAACACTTTATTTTGGGTCTCAAAATCCGATCAATTAATTGCCAAATTCGATTTTTTGTTGCTTTGAATCAATAAATATTCATTTAAATATTTGAATTAATAATTTCATTGAGTTGAATAAACAGTGACGTCACAGTTGGCTATTGCCATACAAAATCTTATGAGAGAACCGCGTTTTGACAGCTCTTAATTAAAAAGTATCTCAATGGGGTGGGTAACTGGTGGAACTAATGGCGCTAGCAGCGCATGAACCATACATCGTCATTGGTTGAAACTCTGTCAATGTCATTTTATATTTCAAAATAGATTGACCTCATTGGTCAGATTGGGTCTAAGCTATGGACGCGCCATCTACAATCAGCTTTGACCAGCCTTCCCCATTGATTGGTGTGTCATCTACCTTATTCGTTCAACAATTTCGGAATTTGAATGACAACATAGCAAATACAAAGGAGTCGGGTTAAAAACGTTAATGGACGAAATTCGACTGTCAAGAGTGTCATGTCAAGTCAAAAAGTTTTGACATTTTCCTTTGAAGCTAGGTGGAGTGAATAAATAACTTTTTACAATCATATACAACTGCATATTATTGTTCCAATGGAACCTAATATACCTGGGTCATCAACATCTTCTAGGGCCACCAGATTTATGATGGAAGGGGTTGGGGCTCGTGTAATTCGGGGTCCAGATTGGAAGTGGGGCAAACAGGTACATCACTGTTTATTTTTGATAAACACTATTTTCTATTATATTTTTCGATTATTATGAAACAATTTGTGGTATTGTTGAAAACATAGAAAATGGTCCTGTCGAAATGACTTAAAAAATCAACTAAACCTATTGTTTTTTTATCTTTCTTTCATTGTTATTTTTTACTATTATCTTCAGGATTCACACCTTCGTATTTTATCAAACGTTGTTTTAAATTATCATAAATAATTGAAGTCATCATTACAATATAGTATGTTTCTAAGTTAATGTGCTTCAATTACTTAATTATTCTGCTAGTACTCAATAAAAAATAATGTAAACAAAAGAAATAAAACATGAATGTTGCTTGCTGATTGTTTTTCTATAAACATTATAAAATTCCATGCAACTGTTGACTGACTCAAGCTATGATGAATGTAGTTATTATATCCAACACTTGAAAACTATTTATCTGCAGGACGGTGGGGAGGGCCATGTTGGAACCGTGAGAAACTTTGAATCTCCTGAGGAGGTGGTTGTTGTTTGGGACAATGGGACGGCTGCTAATTATAGATGTTCTGGAGCTTATGACTTGAGAATACTTGATAGTGCCCCAACTGGTGTCAAGCATGAAGGTACTATGTGTGACACTTGTAGACAGCAACCTATATTTGGTAAGTAATAGAATACCCTCTAGTATAAGAAATCTGCACTCTTTCAATGCATTCAAAACTCAACTTGGTCATTATATTATGGCGGATCAAGCACTTCTAGAGAAATGAAGGCATTGAATGCGTGTAGTTTAGTTTGTAAGTGATGGTGACGAACTTTATGTCATTTTAAATTCTAGTATTGTTTTCAAGTGAGTGACATTTGTCTTTATTAAGAATAAAGTTTCTTTAAACCTAAGTACACCATAGTATGTTTTTGTTACAATAGAAAATTCATTGATGTATATTTTGTTACTGTAATGGAACTTAGAAACAAGATAAACAGTTATTTATGTAAATTATTTTAAACTTTCCAGGCATTCGATGGAAGTGTGCTGAGTGCAGCAATTATGATCTGTGTTCTGTTTGCTATCATGGAGACAAACATAATCTCAGACACAGATTCTACCGCATAAGTGCACCAGGGGCCCAGAGGTGTCTTGTTGAACCTCGACGCAAGAGCAAAAAGCAAGCTGTTAGAGGTATCTTTCCAGGAGCAAGAGTTGTGAGAGGGGTATGTTCATTATGTACATCAATATTTTCTTAAATTTTATAAGGGATACTATTTAATTTACTGCCTCATTGGTCTAGTGGTGGGGTTTGATTCCCGGGTCAGGCAAATTGTTATTGGATTTTTCCATCAGAAATATCCCAGTAGCAGCCCCAAAGTCTGGATTTGTATCAGGTTTATTTTGGGGTTTGTAGGTATGATGTTATGTTATCTTTAAATTTTTCTTAAAATTATTTATAAACCAATTAAATTGTGAAAGATGTAAGGCTGACACACTGGCAAAGTGAACATTTAGAACAATTAGATTATGACTGGAAAATAACCAATATTATTTTTGTGAGAAAGGATGAGTACTTATATTCAGGCTCTACAATGCATTATTTTACAGGTTGACTGGCAATGGGAAGATCAGGATGGTGGGAATGGAAGAAGAGGAAAGGTGAATGAGGTACAAGACTGGTCTGCTGCAAGTCCTCGATCTGCTGCATATGTTGTATGGGACAATGGAGCCAAGAATCTTTACAGAGTTGGATTTGAGGGCATGGCAGACTTAAAGGTTCATTCCATTTTCCTCATAATTAATATTGTACAAAACAGAATGTGTGTGAATAACTTTGTACAATAGGCTAGTTTCCACCATCGATAAATTGCAAATCTATTTAGTCCGTCAGTTAGAGTATTGGAAAATAATGGGCAGGTATTTTTTGTTTTTGTAAATCAATGAATATTGACAAAGATAAAACGCATCAAAACTCGGGAGTGGGAGCTCGTGACGTCACAACGCACTAAAAATAATAGCACGGCGTGACGTATTGAGAATTTTAAAAGCGTCTTATGTTCGTCAACTTTGGTTTACGTAACAAAAGAAAAAATACGTGTTAAATATTTTTTGATAATCTAACTGACGGACTAATTAGATTTTTTCAGGACACAAGCCTATTGTTTATTTATTTTAGTACAAGGGATATGATTTAAAAATAAAACATGGGTTTACAAAACTGAGTCAAGTTTATTTAAGTATTTAACGCATGCTTTCCTTGGTAACATTGTCCACAGGCAATGAAACAGTACTTAATAAATATAAAATAATTTGCTTTTCAGGTTGTAAATGATGTGAAAGGTCAAAATGTGTATAAGGAACATTTACCTCTCTTGGGGGAGTTAGGCCCCGGGCGCACTGGGCCCCATGGCCTGCAAGTGGGTGATCAGGTGGGTGTATGTATATTAATAGACATTCTTCTTAGCATGTGCAAATTACAATCTCAAATCAAATTATCATGGAATGCTTCAGAATAGTCAGTAACTTCAATCATAATTATCAACATGTGGCAGTCCCTACTGCTTTTTGTAAGCATGGCTGCCATTTTTCTCTAATTGTCAATTTTCCAATTCAAATTCTATCACGTATGAATTCGCCGCTAGAGGCGTTCGTGTAGACTAAGGTCTTCCGAAATGTCAGATGTCATACAGTGTTGGCGCGTTGCGTGCTTTTTTATCACGTATTTATACTAATACTCACGATTGTGTTCTAGACTGAGCCATTCCTGATTAATTATGACTTGAAGATTTTAAGTAGCAACTTAGGATCTTATTTGTTAGTACTTGGATGTAGAATGATTTTTAAATGTTTCATGCATTTCATATTGTAAATATGTATCTGAAGTTAACACTACGTTGTTATGCGTAATAAAATAAACTTTTTATGACGTTATTGGTACTTAAAAGTATAAAATACAATTATTGACAAGACCTTACTCGGCAGTGGCGCTATCTGGTGAGCTCAAAAACGATAGCCCCCAATTGACCAATTTTCTCTAATTGTCAGTCTGGAAGCTGGCCACTTTTCAAATGCTAAATTGTCTGTTATTATTATTATTATTAAAAAATATATAATAAAAAATAAAACATTTATTATTATTTTCAGGTGAATGTGGACCTTGACCTTGAAATAGTGCAGTCACTACAACATGGCCACGGCGGCTGGACAGACGGCATGTTCGAGTGCCTCGGGACCACGGGCACGGTGGTCGGCATCGATGAGGACCATGATATCGTGGTCACTTACCCCAGTGGAAACAGATGGACCTTCAACCCGGCTGTGCTTACCAAGGTATATTTATAAATAAATATCGCTAGACATTACACGCAGCGCCATCTCCATCCATAGATGGCGCTGCGTGTAATGTCACAAGACTCGTACCTTAGTGTGCTAAGCTACGAGTCTTGTGTCGTGGACACCAGATAGTTGATATACTACATATATACTTTTTGTTTGTAAAAACATACTTATTATACATATAAAAATCCATGACTCGGAAACTAATGTCCATGCTCATCACACAATCATTTGCTCCTACCGGGATTCGAACCCGGGACCGAACGTAAGGCAGCCTCACTACCGCTGCGCCATTAGTATTGTCTTTAGACAAATAAAAAAAAAATATCGCTGGACATTGCGCACAACGCCATCTAGTGCTACACTAAGCAACGAGCGAAACGACTTTGTTAACGAACTTTGTTTCGTACGTAGAACATCACTATTCGATGTTAAATCCCAAAAACTAAGAACTATATAGATTTCATCATCATCATTTCAGCCGAAAGACGTCCACTGCTGGACATAGGCCTCCCCGAAAGGGGGAGTTTTTTTGCAATAATCGTCATGCTTGGCAGGCGGGTTGGCGATCGCAGTACGGTTGTTGCAAAAGCACAGAACGGTGCTACCTTTCTATGGTACTTTCGTATATCGATTTGTCTTGTAATTATTTTGTACTAGCGACACCATAATTATAAACCTTCCTCTTGAATCACTATAACTGAAAAAAAAACTGCGTTATAATCCGTTGCATTGTTTAAAAAATCTAAGCGTACAGACAGCAGGAGTGATTTTTTTTATACTACTTATGTAAAGACTATTGCTAAATAGAAAATTGGTTCGGAACTTAAGAACCTGGATAGTTCCATACTTTACACTCATTTGAACACAATTAAGGGCGAAATAAATTTAATTAGGCTTATGAAAACTTCAAAATAATTCACCAAAATGCATAGTTTATTTATCAATTAGTTCATTTTGTAATTTTTTTTTCCTGAAGTACAGTAAAAAAAATACGGCAGGAATATGCGCATTTTAGTTTCTCAACCGGTGCTTGCTGAAATAGCAAGCATTTTTGACCCAGTTTGACTGAGCGGCATGCTCACTATTAAGTCATCATCTGCTTAGCCTTTTCCCAGCTATGTTGGGGTCGGCTTCCAGTCTAACCGGATGCAGCTGAATACCAGTATTTTACATGGAGCGACTGCCTATCTAACCTCCACAACCCAGTTAGTACCGGGTAATACGATACCCCTTGGTAAGAATGGTTGTCAGACTTTTCGGGCCACTGACTTCCTGTAACGAATCAAAGATCTACAAATGACAGCCAGCCAGGGACCAACAGCTTAACGTGCTTTCCGAGGTACGGAGGAAACTCGGTATGCAATGGGTGGTCACCCATCCACAGACCAACCTAGGCAAGCACGGCTTAACCTAAAGATCGACCCGAGCGGCTATTACTATTTAGCAACGAGATCCGCACTCACTATTAAGCACACTATTAAGCTCACTATTAAGTAAAACATTGTAAACCTGACAGTGCAGGCATCAAAGAGTAGAATACTTATATCATTGCAGGCATTCTGTGTCACAAAAATATCAGTTTTCTTCAGTCTCTTGAATACTTGTGCCTGGCTTTACTTTTGCCCCAGCATGACCCTGAGTTTATTATAAACAACACAATCATCGTAATCCTTGAAATAAACCACATTTGCAAAACAAGGAAAGATGTCATGTTTAAACTTATTATTGTAAATGAATCACATAAAGCAATGTGAATATAACTATTGATAATGCAAGTAATAATAGAGTTAGTATAATATATTATTACTTGAGGTAATATTGAAAAAATATTGATTACTAGCTCTTACTCGTGACATTCGCCTTAGTGAAATTATTTTTAAAATATTATATAATATATCGCTTCAAAATCGGTCCAACCGTTTCGGAGAAAAGCCGGAACAAACAAAGAGATAAAACTAAAATAAAACTTTTTTGCAAAAAATAGAACCAACTTCAAAAAACACAAAAACATGAAAAATAACTTTAGCCTCAGCAGAAGTCGGTGACAAAAAAAAACGAAATAAATCAAACAAAGGTCACAGACTTCTGAAGTTTTTGAAGTTTTGCAAAAAAGTTTTTAATTTTTCCATTTTTAGTTGTTCCCAAACAAATTTTTGCCATGAATTTATTTTACATTAAATATAAGATCGGCCGCTAAAAATTGAAGAGTTCCGTTACTTTGTCATGGATCCCATAATCAGAACCTAACCAAACTCTCATCAAACTATCCTTGAAGTACATCCTTTCAAATAAAAAAACTATACATGTCATGGTAATAGGCTTATCCCCAATAAATGGAACTTAACATACCTAAACCTGTCGAAATCTGGGTGTATTTTACACATCTGCGTACCTCCTCAGAGCATACAGGCGTGATGTTACGTCATGATGTTGTATAAACAATAAACATCCAAGCGAATCCAGCAATCACTGCAGATTTGCCGTCTATTTTTGAAGAGTTCCTTTGTATATCTCCGAAGATCAGCATCTGATCTTCACCAAATTGAAATGGGACCACACGGGAAGCATCAGCTTTCAAATAAAAAGAGAATCATCAAAATCTGTTCACCCAGTCGAAAGTTCTGAGGTAAAAAACACACAAAAAAAAAATAAAAAAAAATACAGTCGAATTGAGAACCTCCTCTTTTTTTAAGTCGGTTGAAAATATGAGAATGCAATCAGTAAAATGCCACATTGAATAATCGATTCAGACAAATTCTTATCAGAACATGTCAGTCTGGTGTTTTGCGTTTTGACGGCTTATGCCATGGCCGACTTGAATTCCTCTGAAGCTAATAGATGGCCGCGTATTTATTAAACATAAGTATTGAAGTAAACTTTATGCATCGAATATGAACACCTTGTACTGACTTGTAGACGTATTGCATATGCTTATATGCATTACTTGGTGCTTAGGCATTCCCTACCAATCTAGCTAAGGTGGTGCGAACTGTATTTAGAAATCTTTTGAGCCACCAAGAAGGACTTCAATAATTTCGCTTTATTTATTTTCAGAATTCAATTTAATAAACAAAAAAAAATCTGTAATGCAGGCCTTTAGCTCGCTGTTTAATTTTGTTGTTGTAATTTGTTGAAAATTATAAAGGACGCTCTTTTTAAGGTAATCATTTAGGTGCCGCTGGGCTACGGGCATTAGGGGGGGTCTATGAATGTCACTTTATACTAACGAATGTATGTGCAATGTCATAGGTATGCAGCGGCAACCTGAGCGCCTCGGCGTCGTCCGCGGGCGCGAGCGGCGGCGGGTTCGCGGTGGGCGACCTGGTGCAGGTGTGCGCCGACCAGGAGCGAGTCAAGACACTGCAGCGCGGACACGGCGAGTGGGCGGAGGCCATGGCACCCGTTAGTACTAGTTCCCTTAAGTATTTGCTATGTCTTTCTAGAGACGCTCTAGAAGGACATAACTGACCTTATTCTGAAACGTGCCGTGTGCAAATACTCGCAACTGGCATGTGTGTATTACCAGATCTACGAACCTTGACATAAGCAAAAGGTCAAAGGTGGTAGGCTCGTAGCAGGTGGCATTCTGTGGTGGATTTCATCCCCATCGGGAAAAAGGCTTGAGTTTATTAATGTATGCATTATGGTGGTGCATAAGGCTTAATACTCCGCACCACACAAGGTGCAGTGTAGAGGAGCAAGACAAAAGTTATCCCACAAAAGGGCACTGAACTTCGTCACCGTTCCACACGGTATTGTTCGGTTATACATCTAACTGGAAAGCTACTACTATGATTTCTTACAATAAGCAATTGCCAAAGTGGTCCACTTCATCTAGTTTTTAAAATATAATATTTAAAACACGTAGCCTCGGTAAAAGATTGAACAAATGAAATAACAGTTGACAGAATATATGCAAATATGTTTTACCTCCCAGACACTCGGCAAGATTGGTCGCGTTCAACAAATATACCACGACAACGACCTCAAGGTGGAGGTGTGCAACACATCGTGGACGTACAACCCTAACGCTGTGACCAAAGTCGCTTCATCTGACGGAAGTATCCCTGGAAACTCGTCAGGTAACCTTTACTCGCTTTTTTGTCACTAATACGCATAATATCAAATGGATTAACTTCTAGAATAAAGCAGACTTAGGCCGCGTCCCCACTTTGTCGTGACGACAGATAATCGTGCAGTTTTAAGTTTCGTGGCTTGTGAATTTAAATGGAGGTGTTCACATTAGGACGACGCGATTACTGTCGTGCACGACTTGCCAACTAAAAAAATACGAAAAATTAATCATCATGACATAGTGGGAACGCGGCCTTCGCTGTTTTAAGCAGGGATGTTACGGAGGTGGTTTTATCGGAACCGGAATCGGAGTCGGAATTTTTAAATTTGATTTGTCGGACTCGGGAGTCGGAACCGGATCCGATCTCGGAGTCGGAGGCGGAGTCGGAAATGATGGCAGAAGAAAAATGTGATAAGGGCAGGCAATAAAATAAAGTAGTGAATTATGAATCGATGACAGCGACATGCATAAACCTGTTCGTACACGTTGACCACAGCCACCGCGCGTCGTCGCCGCCGCCCGCCGCTATCTGCTATGCTTCGACCTCCGATTAAAACCTCCGATTTAAAAGTATCGGAACCGAAGTCGGAACCGGAGGTGTAAAATCAATCGGAAGTTCCGACGTATCGGAGTCGGAGTCAAAGCTTCGTAACATCCCTGGTTTTAAGTAATGCTCAAGAAATAATGCCTAATCGGAAGATGCTCCCGCTTATGTATATTCCGCATAAGTTGGAAACATTTTAAAGCAATAATTTTTAATTTTCTATAGCGAAACCGTACAAACTACGGTCCGATTCTAGACAAAGACTCATAACATATGAGTGCTATCAATTTCACTGGCTCAGCAAAATCTCGGCTGCTTTTAAAACGCCTTTATTTAGCTTAAAATGATCTTTTTATGTTATGAATTGCTTATGAGCGAAAATATAAAAACAAAAAAAAAGACAAACATTATACTTTCAGTAGAAGAGTTACATAAACCGGACGGTGAGGGGATGCGCCGACAAGACTCACTAATTGGAAAAAGGTTAATTTTTTCAGCAAAAAAGTAGATTAATTTGCTCTTATTTTAAGTAAAACTCAAAAGTCACTTAGATCGTGGGTCAGCATCGGTGTACAGTGCGGGACAATGTTGTACAGTCATAGAAATTCATTCATTCATTGCCTAGCAAAACAACTAAACTCTTTTGCAAAAAAACGGGCACTTTAGATTTTTTTCTCCACTTCAATGAAGAAGAACAAGAAAGAGGTTTTATTAATTTGACGATGTATTTGCTTTTTATTTGAAGCATCCTGACTTTATTCTTTACATTAAATTCACACCGGAACACAGTGGAAGTCCTAATTCCATATGCACAACCCGCATTGACTGCGCTTGGGGAGGATTCCATTTTTATGGACGACAATGCTCGCCCACACCGTTCTGGCGACGTGGAAGCGAACATGCAAGAAGTTGGGATCCGTCGTTTAGATTGCCCAGCTCGAAGGCCTGACCTCAATCCAATTGAGCATGTCTGGGATGTTCTAAAGAGACGGGTAAGATTAATGCAACCAGATCCACAAAACATCAGGGAAGTAAAAAAATCTTCTTGTCTTCATTGCCGATCACTTCTTATTGTTGTTAGACCGTGTACATAGAATTCATCGAAAATTAAAAAAAAAATGCCAGAATTCACTTCACGTGTATTAATTTACACGATTATTAGTATACAGACTACGTCAAACAATTAAATTTCATATAATTAACTCAAATCGACCTTAGAACGTAAATTTCCTTAGGTGCCCGTTTCTTTTGCAAAAGAGTGTATTTTATTAAATTAAAATAGTAGATTATACAACAAGTGAAAAAAATGGAATTTTATTCGAGGGACTAAGTTGGATCCGATTTTAGAGTAGAATCCTGAGCGGAGCGAGGGATACAAGAACCGAAATGAATTGTTTACTATTGACTTCGAGAAAATAAATAGAAGTATGGTATTTATATTTCTCGTGGGTTAATAATAACCGCCAATCGGACCGATTATTGCTTGGTAATAATAATAATGGCTTGGCTAATAATAATAGCTACAGACCGACCTTGGTAAGCGTGGCTTGACCTTGAAGATCGACCCGATTGGCTGTTATTATTAACCCACGAAAAATTTATATACTATACTTCTATTTATTTTTCAATATACTTTCTCGAAAACGGATTCTTATCGCATTAAGATTAGGTTCAGCATGCAATGTATTTCACACGCGTTTTTTCATTTACCAGCACGTGTGCGGAAATAAAAAATTCCACAGAGATACTTATACGAAGTTCAAATCGGTTCAATGCCTATAGTTTTTAATTTTGGCAAAGCAATAGGCGTCTTTACGGCGTAAATATTTTTTGAATATTCAAATTGTGCTAATAAATAGAATATCATAGATAAAAATGATTATTTAAAACTAATAGTTACTTTTATAAACAAATTAACATTTATTTGTGTTCTAAATTCAAAAATATAAAAAAAAAACTATTTTTATATTAGAATGTTTAGCAGCTTCATACTTTTGCTTCTTCAACCTGGTGAAAGCAAAGCGCGGAATAAAAGAAAATTAAAATCATAGTTTCTTAATGATTCATGACAAAAATATGTTTCTTTCTTTTATTTTATTTCTTCAAAAGTGTATTGAAAAACGTTGTTTGATACACGTAGACATTTGTTATTGCAGTTCTCGGCTCAATATCACCAGAGCCGTACGAATGCAATGAGAGGTTTTCTTTTTGAGGTATTAATAAAAATATAGTTTCCAAGAACTCTGTAGATGGCGTTGAACTGACTACATTACTAGGTGCCAAAGCCAAAACGCTTGAAAAAAAAAACCTAGCGTCACGTCACATACGCTCGTTGACTGACACTTTCGTTTACTTAAGCTTCCGAATTTATACTAGTTTTATCGCGCTTTGTTAAAATCAGTTTTTTACGTTCCATTCCTTGCAGTAACTTACTAAGTTCAGCGCCATCTATCCAGCGACTAGGGAAGAGTTGAAAAGAAAAACCCTCTTTACAAAATTTCCCCACTTGTATCAAAATGTATTATTCTCGCCGTCAATGGTAAAAAGTAGAGTACACAACTCGTGAAACAAAAATCATCTCGGTTTTTGTATCCCTCGTTTCGCTCAGAATTCTACTCTATAGAATCCTTCGCTGCTCTAGGAATCCAACTTATTCCCTCGAATTAAATTCCCTTTTTTCACTTTTTGTGTAATCTACTATTGTTCTCCATTCTGCATCAATCGTGTGAAATGGATTTAGCACGCTTAATGGACTTATTGTATTAATCTGATAAACAATACATTTACTCGTATTTCCTTTTTTTATCTAATCTATTTAAGTCGCGAGTTAATAGGCTTCTTTAGGATTAGCACGGTCCATCGTCGACCTCATCTCTGTCATAGGACAAGATTGAGGTCAAGATTAGGTCCATTTAATATTAAAAAAATGAGCCTGTACGTAACAGATAACCGCACCAAACCTAACTTGACCCGCGTTCTATTCGATATATAGTATATAACAAATATGTTTCTTTTTGTATCGTGAAAAGTATCGTTATTATAGGAGAACGTCTATCGGCGCTTTTGAAGAAGTTGTTCGAATCTCATGTGACGGGCGACGCTAACGAGGAGCTGGTGAAGGCGGCGGCCAACGGCGACGCCACGCGCTGCGCCGAGATCCTCGGCCGGACTGACGCGGCGCATGTTGATGTTAACGGCTTCTACGGCGGACATACTGCCTTACAGGTATACCAGGATTTTGACTTTGAACCCCATGTTAGACCCCTATTTTTGGGAGTCTGTATTTTTAGCCAAATTTCCTATACTTATTAATATCATCATTCTTTTTTGTTATACAGCAGTTTACTCATAGGTTTTTGTTACAAAACATAACTATTTTTAAAGATTACACCTTTATATGTTATATAATTATATATTATATAATTAGGGAACGTAGATCTACACGAGACGGAATAAAAATAAAGTTTGATCATTCTCTAAGGATTACGCAGGGGTACACCACACCCGGGGCTGCGGGATTGTTCGAAAGAGATACCGTGGCTCCGGAACACAAAGGGCGAAGAAGGAACATGGATGGGTTTTAGTCAGTAAAAGTCTGACACTCCCTCCCGCTCCGCTCAGAGCGGGAAGACTCATTTTTGATTTCCCATCTGAAAAAAAAGGGGTACAGCACATTTCGTCAGTTATGTTTAAATTTTAGAGGCCACCTTATCGCCATCAAGGCATCAAGCGGGTACAAACCTGAACTCCGTGGCCTACCGAGGTAGTTTCTGATGAGTATGATCGTGACAACAGGCGGCAGCTCAGAACGGTCACGTGGAGGTGATCGTGGCGCTGGTGGAGGCGGGCGCGGACGTGGACGCGGAGGACCGCGACGGGGACCGCGCGGCGCACCACGCGGCCTTCGGCGACGAGCCCCTAGCCCTGCGCGCGCTGGCCGGCGCCGGCGCAGACCTGTCCGCGCGCAACCGGCGCCGCCAGACGCCGCTGCACATCGCCGTCAACAAGGGCCACCTCGGCGTCGTGCGCACGCTGCTGCAGCTAGCCGTGCATCCCAGCTTGCAGGTCACATTATTTTTCTATTTGTGGTGGCCGATAATTAACTAATGCGGATCGACTTTTAATAATAATAAAAATCACTTTATTATCAGGCAACTCATAGATAAAATACACAAAATGATATTTAACAAGAATAATACAGGGTGTAAACCACCTCATCACGAAGCCGTCAACCAAGTATTCTGTACATCAAACTAAGTAACTTTTCGCAAAAAATATTGCTGGGAAAAGACTTCTTTTTTTGAGGTTAAACATTTTGTTTTATGGTAGAACTCAATGTAACGCACTCAAAACATTGTGCTGATGAATGAATTGAATAGTACGGGGGTCGTGGAAGTGTTTAAAGTAAAAATATAACATTAAAACCCAGTATTAAAAAAAAAAAAGTTGGAAGTTTGACCCCCAATATCTCCGTAACTAGAAGGTTCCCAGGTATGGTGTAAAATAAAAAAAAATCGCAATGACGGGGAGAACAAGTGCCTTTCGACTTCTTTAAGAGATTTTTTACATCCTTTATACTAATACATATTTTAAACCTAATACCTACCTACCTTTTTTTTTAAATGTATGACCGTGAAATCCAAGCTCTGAGGTTCTACCAGTACCTAACCCACAGCACAATCAAATACAGGCTTATGCCCAGCGGTAGATGAAGTTGAACTGTAGATCGTGATAATAATTAAATAAAAAAAATAAAAAATAAAATCGCTGAACATTAACACACAGCGCCATCTAGTGCCACACTAAGCAACGAGGCTTGTGTCGTGGACACCAGGTAGTTGATATACTACATAGATACTTTTTGTTTGTAAATACATACTTATTATACATATAAACATCCATGACTCGGAAATAAATATCCATGCTCATCACACAAACATTTACTCCAACCGGGATTCGAACCCGGGACCCTAAGATCGTAAGGCAGCCTCACTACCGCTGCGCCATTCGTGTCGTCAATTTAATTTTAATAATGAATGTACCGACTGTAGTCTGTTTTTTTAACAAACTAGTAACGAAAATTGTTGACTGCGTTTCTATTAGTCCACGTAATCAACATAAACAAAAGCTGTAGTTACATGTACTAATTGTAACTATAGGGAATTCCCTATGCATAAATTTTCTTTTTTTTTATTACGATACGGAATGTAGTACTAGTACTATAAAAATAATGACAAAAAGCGAAAACAAGACATAAATCGGCCAAACAACACAAAAGTTATAACCATTAAAACTTTTGTTTCTACCTCTTTCTAGATAAACGGAATTTAGTATGGATTTTGTACGTCGATGCAGCGAATGACGTCATTCGCTGTATATCTCTCTGTCTAATGAGCAGCTTCAAATGCTTATAACTTAGTATTTTTATAGATATTAAAAAATATTTTCACTTTGCTATTACTGATATTAATACGCTTTGTTTAGAGTGTTAAAAAAAATCCTGCATATACCCTATTTCAAAATAAGAACAAAGGCGATGGCCCCACCCCGACCAATGACCCATCTCACTCTGTCAATATCGGAAATGTGCGAGAGACATACTCTATACTCGTTTGTTAAAAAAAACAGACTATGGTCACCAACTAATTGGCAAAGCCGACTATCTGGCCATATTTTTAGCTGACAAAAAGCTCCGACTAATTGGGTGATTGAAATGTAATTAAGTATAACCTCTAATGTAAATTAACATAATTTTATTCGCCTTACAGTTTGTTCCATTATAATCTAGGAATCGAAACTCTTTCTTTGGCAGTCAATAATAGAATTAAATCAAGAAAAAAATATAATTTCTACTTATCAGATAAATAACTTCAGAATTTCTGTGACCGCACGGCGGGTGCGTTGTACTCATTGCGATCGCCTCTGCCGTACATGAAACGCCATGAACATTGCCGAGATCCCCTGAACTCCACCGAAAGCAATATTGATCGGATTGACCGATTAGTCGACCTGTCGGCTAGTCGGTCAAACTTCGGTGTTACTTGGAATGATCGGATTGGCCGATTAATCGACCTGTCGGCTAGTCGGTCAAACTTCGGTGTTACTTGGAATGATCGGATTGACCGATTAGTCGACCTGTCGGCTAGTCGGTCAAACTTCGGTGTTACTCGGAATGATCGGATTGACCGATTAGTCGACCTGTCGGATAGTCGGTCAAAGTCATAGTCAGCCTATCTCTAGTAACAATAGACTTACAACCTATGTTAGTAAAACATTTGAACATGTAAATAAAATTAGTATATCTCCAACCTGATACCATGTTATCTATCTATCTGTCTATAACCTATTCATTGAGACAATTCCAATGAGCTCAAACATGATACCTCTGCTGTAAGCTGGTGAGGAGTTGGATATCCTGCATAGCTATTCACAACGCTTCGATTCGATTTCGATTCGGAAAGTCGTATGTCTATCTCGCTCGCTTTCGTAATGCCAAAAAAGACAGACATATGACTTGTCGAATCGAAATTAAATCGAAGCGTTGTGAATAGCTATGCTGCTCATTCCTGATGATGCTGCAGCATCGGCTCACAGGATACTAAATTTTGGTTCAATTAGACCAGTAGAAGTGGCTCACATCCCTTCAACAACTATAAAAGAGCTGATTATCTATAAACAGCTGAACAGGTTGTTCTTAGCTCGAGACTTTTCTTAGCTATGATTAAAGAATAATAATAATAAAGATTTATTGTTGAACTAGGACTAGATTACATGGCAAAGTATTATAAGATAAAGCACAAGCAAATAGTTTCTTAATCTAGTTAGTGGGTGCCGTACTGTTCTCCTAGATAGGTTACAAAGTAACCTGTGTTTAGGAGAAACAGTTCCGATCCCCGTCACAATGGTTGACTTAAGACAGCACGTGTTAACTATGGTGGTTTAAAGTAATCATTCACAAGCTACAAGAAGAGGGACAAAATTAGGTCCTTATACAATAACAAAAATAGAAACTTAGAATCTAAAAACAGCAATTTTAGAAAAAATATATAGATAATTTAAATAAGTTGTTCAGTATTTGGTGTGGTGTGTATATTGTAAGTGTTGTAAGTGTTTCGTTAAATGAATGTGGTGTGTGATACCAGAGCAGCAGGCCTGGAGTAATCCACGGTTTCAATATCCTTTTACACGCAGGAACTCTGACAAACGTTGTACATTTATTTATGGCATTTTTCATTATTTGTGAAAGCTTGTCTATAGCGTTGTCTGGGTCTGAGATAAGAAAAAGTGGAGTAAAGCCTAAGTTTTTAATAGTTTTATCAAGTGCATCATAGTCTACTTTAGATATCAATTTTAGGGGGGTTGAATCTGATTTTTTATATTGCGTATTTACACAAAATATGAGGCTGATCCAAGAAAGTTTGGCTCTTCACAAATGGTTATCATATCTGACTTGGCATAAACAACTACCCCGTCGCTCTGATTAAGGTGTTTGGAGAGAATAATCCTAGCTAAGAACACTCGAACAAGGTAACTTTCAAACAAACAAAAAACTAAACGAAAACTGTCCATCCGTTTAGGAGCTACAATGCCACAGACACAGATACACACAATAGTATGCTAATAGACGATCATCACAACTTCGATGGTTGGGTAAACACTTGCTAATGGCGGCGGGGCGGTGGTAGGGCTGTAAATGTTTTATTCACAAATTATTACCCGGTAACATCTTCAATAAGCTACACTTAAACATATTTAGAATAAGAAATATTACTTCGTTTAGTACAAACTACAACTGGACGTTTTATATGCCTCGAAACTAAGGCAGTATCGAAATTTTGGCCGAGTTCGGAACCGGAGTGTCGCGGTCGCTACTATTGCATGCAGTATTTAATTTAATTGTTCTATGACTTCGGTAGATCGTCAATCAAGATGCTCGGTAGAAAAGTCGCATAAGATATTTCTCCCGTGTTTCACGGAGATCTTCATCATATACATATACTGCCTTTATCCCAATTCATTTGGGATCGGCGCAGCATATCTTCTTCCATACTTGTCTATCACTCGTCATCTCAGTAATCACCTCCTTTCTGGCCATAGTATCCTTCACATGGAGTCACACTTTCATGAAGATAGAGCCAAAAATAGTTTTCACTCCCATTGTGGATGTAAAGCTTGGTGTTTTGCTTGTAAGCATTAAACTACAGAGCACGAATAATCGAGTAAAGTAACCGTTTCTACGAAAATGACATTCCTTTTAGAATAATAAGTAGCGGCTTCGTTCGCGTAAAGTTAGCACTCAAACTTTCCTCGTTGGTCTTTACTCAGAAGTGTGTGTCTGACTATCAGAAAGTGTTTGTGTTACGAACTGACTATGAATAAGACTTGTAATTTATTCATTCATTTCATAATTCCAGGGAAAATGCGTCTGTGGTGGTTTAAAATCTCCTTTCTACGTCAGATAAAAATTTTCTGGTTCAGTTTAATTGAATTCTATAATTATTACTTGCCCCTTATAAGTGCAAAACACATATGATCAAGATAAAGTTATTAAGTTCGGGTTTGACTAAGAGTTGTGTGTATTTACCGGGATTCGGGTGCTTGAACAACTTCTTTCAACTTCGGCCAACCATTACAAAGGCACACAACGTGGAAACTTATACGTACACGAACAAACTAAATCTACGTGTTATTCGTCTTTTCGACACGGATTATCTGACCTAAATAAACGAAAAAACTTTAGTAGTACGTGCGATAAAGATGTTGTTCATTTTCATACTTGTGAAGAAAATAGACTCTGATATAGGTATTGCCATTCTGACCAGATTCAGATTGTAACGCCATAATATATGATTTTCATCGTTTTAACTTTGACTTTACGGTCTAAAATCCTGGTGAACGATGCATGTTCCTTCTTCACTCGGTCGATTGCGGTTATTGGTTCGAGAAACTGAGTCCTTTCATTATTTAAACCACTCTTTTTCAAACAGCTTATCCTTTCAAAGTAAATTGATCTTCTATGTTACGTATTTACTAACATAACGCGATACCGTTCGGTCAGAATCCCATAAAGAGCAATCCGGGGTTGATGTAGTTGGGTAGGTACTTGTATATTCTGTGATAAGTTTCCTTGTATTTTCGTATTCGAACTAAGAGTGCTCGAGAAGAGGGGAAATCTAACTACGTTATTTGTTTAGATGTTCTCTCGAACACGGAGCGAAGCAGTTGGCGTGGCACAGTTAGCTTGCTACTTATTAAACTTACCCGTTTGTTTTCAGACTTCGTGATTTAATTATCCTAAGACTTTTTTACTTGCCTTCGTTGAATTTATTCAAAGTCTCTTTTGGGTGAATGACGAACACTGTATATCGTTCCGTTTGAACCGAATAATTGATTACGTTGTTTATCCAAAGGGCACTTCAACTATCGGGGAAGTCTTAACTACGCTATTTGTTTAGACGCTGCCTCGAACATTAATCCCCATCTTATTCAGCGCTTGGCGTGGTATTTCCCGAGACCCGTGTCTCTTGGACTTTTAATCTAGACGAGTCGAGTTTCAGTCGGTAATGAGTGTAGCGACGCTCTCAGACATGCGGTCGCCATAATTGCCGAACTTTGTGCCGCCCTAGAGCCCGCGCCCCTCTAGTTGTCGCGCGCCGTTGTTCGCATGGTAACGCGTGCGGTAGATGCCTTTACTCAACGCCACTTGTAACTTCACACTAAATTAAGGATGATTATGTACGATACAGTTATAAATTATCCCTTACTACGCTATAAGACCGACAACCCGCACACCGACAACCCGCACACCGACACACGCACGCGTAGCCAGTTCGTGGCTATCTAATAATGTTGCTACTGTGTGTCGCTACTACACAGACGATTAAACCTTCACCTATTTTGTCGTTTTCACAATATACCTTCTACCTAGACCTAACCTTGCCACTAGCAAAAATCAAAATTAGCAGTGTTGAATTAACGTTGCATCAACTTTCCATGTACAATTGTACATCGGTACACAAACGATGCTAAACGTTTGCTCACCACCTGGATTTGTGAACGTAGTATAATGTCTATCTGTGTCGAGGTGGATATTGCTGCCCATCAACGTGTAATAATCCCCCAATCGCCTCTTACGACCCCCACGGGGATGGAGGGAGCGGCTTATGCTCATCCAGGTACCTGACAACGTGGTTATGTATAAAGCCGACTCGGTGGCAAAATTTGAAAATCAGGATTTCGTGAATACATATATCCTACTTAATTAAGTACAATGACGTTCACGCAGCCCTTCAGACTTTCTATTTCGATTTGCGAATTACGTAATGTTACCTTTATGCAATGCCACAAAAAATCCCAATTCTTATTGTTTATTGACCCTTGTCCCCTTTATAAGGCAAAGGGAATAATTTCCCACCATATTTTACAGCTCATTAATTAAATAACGTGTTTCTGATGGGTATTCTAATGTTGTACAATGGTTATTTATGGACTTATCAATCACTCATTAAATATTCAAAGAACATAAAAAAAGATATATTTTCTACTCATAATACCTAAGCCTATTCGGCATTATTTTTCAATTCTCAGATTGTAATGCCCCATAAAGAGAAGACATCTACACGAAACCAAAATTAAATTCTAAATACAAACCCAATCCCATCAAATGAGAGTCTGCTTGTTCTTAGTCTAAATTATTAAAATGTCGACATGTAGAGATTGTTCTCTATTGTCTATTGTTCTCTCTTTGGTAATCAATGCTCATTCTTTATCCATTATCCATAAATATAAAGATCACAATGGAATAGTTCTACAAACAGCCCGCTGTATGTAGTATTCATGTAGTATGCATGTAGGTATAGCTACATAATACATAAAGAGTTCAGAAACAGAGTATAGGTACTGCCTGCTAAACAAGTCCCAAAACAGCTTTCTAAAGAAATATCATCAGTTAAAAGTTTTAGGTAGAAAGGTACTTTAGACACTTGAGATCTTAAATTTCTTAAATAGCTAATTAACGGCTGTGAATCAGCAAGACTTTCTTTCTCGCTTTCACATTATCTCCATTTTATGAGGTTTTTATTATAATTAGAAATCTTTTCGTTGTCTGCCGTACTTGCCTTATAAAATATTTTCAGAACGTAAAACTTATGAAGTTCGTTAAATTGTTTCGTGAAGTATTCCGATGCGAACTTATCTCTGAAATCTTTGTTTAATTATATAACTATTCTCTCGAGCTACAGCCATATTGAAGCGCAATTGGGCGTAAAGCTATTTAAATCTGAATAGGGCATTGTGAAGGCGCGTCACCTTGATTCAGTGAGGAGTCTCGTCCTTAATAAAGTTAGAGTGCCGTCGCTCGTGGACACCCATTCTGTCCGCCGCCCAGCGCTGCCTCGGGCGACTCTCGAAATCATCTTGTACGGGCTAAATGCCTTTCTCGAACCTCTTTACACTCCGCTACCTAGTTTATGTGCAATGGACCATGCCTATTTGTATTAGCCACACAAAGGGACAGTAATTACTTTGATTGTCTAACCATACGTCTCTTGAGACTAATCGGATTAATCATATTGTTTCATTAACTTTTTTAGCATTAAGAAAGATTATTCTTCAGTCGTATCGCCATTAAATATTTTTGGCGAAGGTTAAGTAATTCAAAAGAACCAAAAACAAACAAAAATAATTCCTAATCATGAAGAATACAAAAAAAAAAACTTTTTTAGCAGATATTCGCACAACAAATAGATTGTAATTGGGTTTGTGCCAGTCAGAGATGTATACGGTGCAGATTTGTTATGTGTACTCAATATAACATTGCTTTGTTACGCTTAGAAGACGGTGTCAGAAGTCAGCAGAGGCGTCTGTTACGTAAATATCGGCTGGGCGTGTTGCGAATAGGACAGAATACACGATGAGGGGAGGACGAAAGTATGTCCCGTTTATTCTGTAAGAGTAAATGTATTCAACAACGAGTTAAAATAACTTTATGTTCACTTCTATACGTGACAGAAAAGTCAACAGTGCGCCCGAAAGTTTTTTTAATTATGTTATTATAATTGTGTTACCGTAAGTAGTTTCAGACTTAACTACGGGTGAGAAACGACCAATACTACTGATATACCCATTAAAATCTAATTTGCGTAAAACTTAAAGAGACTTTCAGAATTAAAGCTTTTCTTTTGCATTGCTACGACTACACTTTTATGGCGATTTTCTCTCGTAAAGCAGGTACTCGGTGATTGCAAATTAAAGGTCGAAGCGTTGAGATGTCTAGCGCAGCTTTTGTTGAGAAAACTTTAACTTTCAATTAACAATAATTCAAATAATTTTCTATTTGTTTAAGGGTAAAAGTTGAGCCCGACCGTTCACCACGAAACGGAAATTCACAGCCCTTCCATTTCTGGTTATGCGTCGATTTATATTCTGCGCCCACTCGCCGCCTGAGAAATCTCATGTTGGAGGTGCTCTTTCAATTTGAATCGGAACACTCGGATCGGGGAATAATGTATTTCGGTATCGACCCTCCGCTCGGTACGGATCCTCCTGTTTATCGCAGCTCTCATTTATTCGGGCGTCGTCGCGCCTTTATTTTTTCAACACAAACTCTCTGTCGCGCAGTTTATCCGTCGGGCGATACTATTAGCAGGGTTTTTGTTTTGAAAGGCAGTCAGATTACGCCGCCCTGACTAAAGGATAATTGAATTGTCACACTACAACATGTGCCTCATAATGGTATTTCTATGGTTTTATTGTAACAATCATGTTATCGAATAACGGATCCATTTGTGTAAATGGTTTCGGAGTTTCGACCTAATGTTTAAAGGTGGAAGTTTTACTTTTTTAAATAACCTTATTTCATCAACATTGTAAATAAAACTACATTTTTTTTTTACATAAATGTACCTCAACTGTTCCTCAACAACAAAAATAACAAACTATATAGTTTAAAAGGATAGGAAAAACTGCTATCAGTTATATAGTACAGGTAAGAGGCCACTTTACTTAAGTCGACATTTACGGAGAGTCTCGAGGGCTTAAGTTTCTCTATGCGATCGTCTAAACGCGAAGAAAAACTACGTTGGCTGTTAGTCGCTTTTATCGAACGAGGCACTAAACTGAATATGCAGTATTCTACGCTAGACATCTGTTCGTTTGTGTATATTGGTGACGAAAAACGTTAGTTTATGGATAATGATAAGAGAACAAGAGCAGTTCGGCGATTGCCTCATCTAGCATTCGAGTCGCGCTGCGGATACCCCGCGGACCCTTAACCCGCGCCCTGTTTCTCCTATTCCGAGGACTATTTACGTCGTTTTGTTTGATAATCTGCTATTGTTTCGTTGGGCAACGCGGCGTCCCTGTGAGAATTATGCTAGCTATCTATACAGAACGTGGACGGCGTGCGAATATGTAATGAACTAGGAACCCATCCGCGCTCCGCCTGCGTGCTTACGTTTTTTATGGCTATTTGTGTTTGTTCATTGAACTTCGTTGACATAGGTAGCTGTTGGCTTAACCGTAGGTATATTATGGTACTGTGAAAAGGACTTAATTGGGACTTCAGAAATTGACATACAGACCACTATTGTGCCTAATAGTAAATGCATCTTTGACACTTCAATTCTTATTGATGTAATAAACATAATAGAATTTGAATAATTTTGATGTTCATAATTTCATATGTCGTCAGAGTTAGGGTGAGGTTAGACCACGGAGTTAAACAGAAGCATTTGCTACGGGGGGAGGGCAATTCAGCAGTTAAATTAGGAAAATGAATACATATTTTTAGTACCGTCGCATCGTCTGGGTCTTCATCTCATCTTTTGAATAAATGCCGCCACAAATATAGTGAACTGTAAGATGTTAGATAACTGTCGTTGTCTACCTAAATGAAAATTTGTTGTAACTTACATACACAAACATCGAGCTCGACTAGCTTTCACGCTCAATTTTTCTAACAATAAATTCTTTGTAATCTCCTCCCTTGACAAACTGTCCTCCGATGTGGCTCGTCCATACGATTCATGAAGCCATTTCATTTCCGTTTATATGCCTATTTGTATTCTCTCTTCCTTCGCGGTTAGAGAAATCTCTATACTGAGATGCTCTTTCAATTTGAATCGAAACGGCCGAATTGGGGGAATAATTTATTTGGAAAGCTACTTTTTTATTCAGAACAGCTCTCTATGCTTAACGTCCCCGGGTGTTTTCCTTGTTGTTACTTATTTGGTCACTGTTTGAAGCCAACATTGATATAAAGGAACCAATTTCTGTTTAAACAAGCGCCCTAATATAATTTCACTTTCTAACTAAAGTACTACCTACCCAAAGATGTTAAGTAAAGTTAAAATATATACCTATGTGTATATTGTTCCAATTTATTCCGGTCGTTTCGGACTCGAGAGCCTAAATTAAATTGCGATCCCAAAGCTGTTGTTTATTTATATTATGCTACTTCTATGTATTAACTTCTACCTTTTATTATTTAGTATAGGTATATTCAAATGTAATTTAATCTGGTACAAAACGCTTAACTGTTTCAGTTGAGGGTTGAAAATTGTTTCAGTAAATACTATAACATGCATATACTGTAGCTATAATTTGAACATGTCTCAGCTTAACATAGGATTAAGTGTTTATTTAATGTGTGCGTATGTAGGTATTGAGAGGCGCAGATCTCCCAGCGCTCGCTCGGCTCCGCCGCCGGGTTGCTGGCATTGCATTAAAAGGTTGAGCGTGACCGTCTGCGCATTACCCGGCTTCGACTTAGGTTTGTTCCATGGCTCGACTCAAGCGTCTTATTGAAATCTAATTTTCGTTAATCCTCGGAACGAGTCCGCCCGGCGAAGCGAAGCCATTGCCAATAATATTGTCGTTGATATTACTTTGCGGAATGCATTTCATTCCGTGCACTACATTGAAATGCTATGATAATGTTTGTAGTACACCGTACGTTAAATAACACTACACAATACAGACGGGGTGCTTATAACGGCATTGTTTTCGTACGGAGACAATATGTGTCCTAGATCGAATAATTTAATGATTGCTTTTTGTTATTCTGCACTCGATTACCTTTCACATGTTTGGTTGTTAAGAATTTTTCTCAAACATGCTTGGAAATTTGAGCATTATTTTGACAATAAATCGAAATTCTTCGAAATAAATCGAAATTCCTGTACTGGCCAGATACATGCGACCAGCGGCCAGCAAATCTGTCGTGAAAATCAAATCCAAAAAAGAAAATCCAAATCTGTCGTGTTTAGCGGCCAAATAAATTAATTACCAAACTCATATCTGTCGTGTTATTTAAAAATGGAACGATCTTTTACTCTGAAACATGGCAACCAAGAAAGTAACTTATCAAAGGTTTTATTCAAATTTCGAATTGGCTTGCAAATAGAAAGCGGTTTATTAAAAAAAAAAAAACAAATGAACTCTTCAACGCGAGAGTTTTAATTTCCTCGCATTATTTGAGAAAAGTACCATACAAGCCTTAGCCACAACTAGGCATTGATGGACTTACGCATGTGTGCCTCGGCTTCGCCTCGGCCCACATTTACACGTTCGTCCATCGATGCCTCTGCTGCTGGCCGCTGCAGTAATGTACCATTATCACTATTATAACGTCTGTCTATGTTATTTTGGCGATGTACTTCCGATATTCATATACTCAGTTTCCTGCCTAACCGACGTAGATACACATGTATTGATTTAATCTATACACATACTTGTACAAATAAATAAAATTTAAGTGTCTGTTTGTAATATCAAAATAACAGATTTTTACAAAATGCGTACGAAAATATATACCTACGGCACTTTTAACAAAAACTATTTTTTTAATCTTTATTCTGTCTGCCTGTTTCGGCTTATCTCCGAAACACCTGGACTGATTTTGACGGCAGATAGCTGTTGTTATAATAACGTCTAACTTAGACCCTATTACTTAGACTCCACTGTCCGTCTGTCCGTCTGTCTGTCACCAGGCTGTATCTCATGAACCGTGATAGCTAGACAGTTGAAATTTTCACAGATAATGTATTTTGGTTGCCGCTATAACAACAAATACTAAAAACAGAATAAAATAAATGTTTAAGGGGGGCTCCCATACAACAAAAGTGATTTTTTTTTGCCATTTATAGTTTGATATCAATAACGGCAACAGGTAGACGCTTGAAATATTCACAGAATATTTAGTTGTATATTCACTTTAAAAATAAATAATTAAATTAAAATAAAAGAAACATTTAAGGGGGGCTCCCATACAACAAATGTGATTTTTTTGCAGTTTTGTCTAATGCTGAATAGATAATGGTATACTTTCGTGCGAGAGTCCGACTCGCACTTGGCCGGTTTTTTTTTAATAATTTCACGCGAACGAAGGTCGCAAGCATGCAAATAATTAATATGGTTGTCTATGTGTTTAGCTCTTTTTAATAAATTGCGATTCTCTGAATAAAGAAAAGCACCAATTTAAAAAAAATATTTGTTAAATATATTAGGTTATGGGTTCTTATTTAATACTTAAAGCGGATTGGTTTAATTTGTAGAGCTGTAGTGCCGCCTCGTCTGCAATAGGACGTATGACAGGCGCTTAATTTAGCCGCGGCTCCTCTGCGTGCTCCGAGCGGTCTTGCGGCGCGAGGCGCTACACTCTGATTTATGTTATTTGCACGTAAAGCGGAATTAATGGCTTTATTACTCTTCTCTGTTTGCTGATCTCGGATGCCGAGCTCCGTCCGCGTCCACAGCTCCGTTTGAACAGCCGTAAAGCCGTTTTGAATCAGCGGTTTGGCAAATAAGTACCTACGTAATGTATTTCGTATGTAACGTTTCAACAAATTTCAACATTTGCTATTCCACCTTGTAAAGTCTTAAGATTATTCTCGTCCTAAGTTTTATAAAATAGGAACAAGGAAATAGGTACTTACTTACATAAAATATAGCGCACAAAGTTAAATTCAGCTGAGGTGTTATAGTGGGTCTGGTAAGTTAGCCAGAGTTTCATTATAGAACGTCATAATTCATGTGTGAGTAATATTTCGTGTGTGCCATATTCTCTGGCGGCGCCGGTGCGCAGCCCCAGGTGAAAAATTTGAGCGTGGCCTCGTTGTGCCGCGAGCTTAGTGTTTTATCTCGGCTTAGCGTTACGAGGATTTGTGGCTCGCTAAGTAACGTTTTATGTCCCTGGAACGGCTGCAAGTTAGCTCCCTTGATAAATATCCATCTTTGATGCTCGGAGCATCAACTTTACGCACCGAAAATGTTCTCTTCGTATATTTGTGAAATGCAGAATACACCAGTAAAGCAAACAATAAAAATTAAGTCTGAACAACGTCAGGTTGCAGGTGGATTTCCTGCACAATCGTAGCTGCGCCGGAATCACTGGTCGTAAATAACACGTCGCATTCGTGCTTCCTTTCTTCTGCTTGTAGGAACCACCTTCGAATTTGCTAGCTAAAGTAATAAATCATTTAACTTTATCTGTGCACTGTTAATGCACATATTTTAAGGACCATTTTTCTTATCTTTTGGAATAACCATCTTTTTAACTCAATTTTCTGTTTACCCTATTTATGCACGGCTATTAACTTTTCTTGAAAATCAGCAAGAAAAGTTTTCCCTTTGTTCTGATTAATCGCTAAATATCGACAAACCATCGATTATTCTTTCAACCCTCTCCAGCAGCAGTGCAGTATGTTAGGTTTAGAAACTTTAAATTCTTGCCTGCATTCGAAAAACCCACTGTGAACATTTTGAAGTTGATTTGCGTTAGGAATCAAATTGGTAATAAAACCTGGTATATCCACGTATAATTGGAGTGGAAGTTTTGTATCGAGGCAGTGGAGTGGAATGCAGGCGACGTGCCACTCAGTGTTGTGTTGGCGTTGTCGGTTAGAGAGCGCAGAGGCGGCAAACCATGCTCGCAGCTGCAAGCGTACGTACGGAATGCGGAATAGTCTACGGTTACACCTCGCATCGTCCAAATAATTTATACCCAAGCCGTTGTCGAGTAGGCACCTACGCGAAATTGATGTCAACCGGTAGTTTATTGTTACACTGCCGTACCTGAGCTCTTGAATTATCATGAAAACGTGAATTCAAACAAATAACAGCTCGGCTTCTAAATATGATTTTGGTTTTCAGAATTTCTGCTATTGAAAATTATTGAGTAATTGAGGAGCTCGTGGCTAAATAATAACAGCCGCTCGGGTCGATCTTTAGGTTAAGCCTTTATAGGTTGGTCTGTGGATGGGTAAATGGGCTCGGAAAGCACGTTAAGCTGTTGGTCCCGGCTGTCAGAGCGTCATCCTAAACTTCGACAGTTAAATCTTTCGACACGGTCTCAATTTCGAATATCAATAATTCTACATTTGTAGATCTTTGACAGTCGTTACAGGTAGTCAAGGGCCCAAAAAGTCTGACGACCAGTCTTACCAAAGGGTATCCTATTACTCAATACTAACTGGGTTGTGGAGGTTAGATAGGCAGTCGCTCCATGTAAAATACTGGTATTCAGCTGCATCCGGTTAGACTGGAGGCCGACCCCAACATAGTTGAGAAAAGGATGATGAATTTCTGCTATTAAAAATCGTTTAACTATGCGTCCATGAATCAACATTAAATCATGTTTCACACGAAGTAACATAAATACTTAGTTCACTTTAATTTTCTAGACCTGAATAAAAATTCTCTATCCAGTTTGTTTTGTTAAAACACACATTCATTCTTATGGCCGTATTGAAGGCAGGATGCTCGTTTGTTTAGATTTCATGGAGGGTAAAGACAGTAGAACAAAATAATCAAATTCATCAGCCCTTTGTCTTGGAGCCGCTCTGTTAGCCCGCTCGTCGGACGCGAGTCTGTGTCGATTGTTTACTTCGTTAGCCGAGTCTCTATCTCTACCCGCACACACGTTGCTTCGACGAACTTTGATCGTGTTATATTTGCGAAGGTAAATATTTTTTCCGAGAAGTGAGAGCATCGTGTAGAAATGTTGGCTCAAATCGATTTAAGTTTTCCCCGTAAAATGTGATATGCTATGTTAACAAGGAGATGAGTTGATGTATAGCGATATTTACGCCGAATTTATTATTAACGTACCGCTTCTCAGTTGTGGATATAGGCTCTCTCTCAAAGCTCGTATATGGCACCACCTGCGCCCAGCGCAAGCTCGTCTCGCGTAAATTTATGAACGCTTTCAACGTGTGCCACCTGACCTGGCGAACGACATTTTGCCGGACAAATGGCTCTTTGCCTCCATTTCTATTGGATACTTATTCTAACTCGGTTACGATCCGTAAACTAATAACAGAGTACGAAATCAATATTGGAATCCCTACGTTTATATAGGGTTCAATACCTACCTGGAAACACTTTTTGATCGCTTGATTTGTATAGGTACAGTCCATTTTACTTTTCTACACAAATGTTAATGTTTTTGTGGGTGGTAGCGCCGCAGATCTGAAACAAGTTCAGTTTGTTGAATCAAATCAGTCGGAGTATCGTTTGCAGGAGCTATGCTTCTGGATTTCATACTTTTAACATTTTCTTTTCCGAAAATTGCGAAAATTCCCTGATGTGATAGTTTCATGTACTATAATTTAATATTGTAAGAAAAGTTTATTGTATCCACATAAGTGTTAATTGTCCCCTCAAAGCAAAATGAAATAAAAACACTGGTATTCACAAACAACGTTATAATTGGAAAAATGTTTATAGCGAAGATAGTAGGTACACAAGAATTGTATTTCTATTTAGCTCACAACTTCTTTCATACTTTGTTGCCCATTTATCTACTAATATTGTTTGAAGAAAGAAAATGTTCAAATCCAATGAAAAACATCGTTCTTTTAAATCTGGAATTTTACTTTACGGTTGCGTTTAATTGCAATGGAATCCTCGCTCTCTTCTTAGACGAAGTCCTTATAGGAAAACTTTTTTAATATCAAGCGTTACAGGCTGTCCCTCTGATCGGAAACACCTATCTAAGACAGTGAAAACAAAAGGCTTTTTGTATGAAGGAATCGCTAGTAGAATTGTGTTCCCGGCCGAGCTGCGGATAAATTTATAGCGAAATGTAATGCCGTCCTGGGGGACACTCTGCTTGTGAGGTTCGGCCCTCCCTTTGCACGACACTATCTCGCATCTTATGGTCCAGTCTTGCTTTTCTATTTAATAAATTAACTTTAAATCCATTAAAGCTAATGTACCAACCTACCTTTATTTCGAGATAGCTTTCCTTTTAATTTTATCTCTTATCAGAGTGAAGTTTAGAAAGGTCCGCAATGGGTGCGCGTTTCGCGAAGGTAAGCATTTTCCCGTTTCCATTCGATTTCCTCAGAAAGACTAAGGACATATTAACTTTTGTTTATGTTTCTTATTTTGAAGGTTGAAGAAGTTTCATGTAAGAGGATGCTTTATCATAAATTGGGAAATGTTCCTATTTTACGACTTTGCAAAAAGAAAAATACCAAAACATTTTCTGCTTTGTTTCGCATTCTTACGTAGGTGGTATAAATATATTAAAGTATGAGGTTATTATAACGTTTTTTATTAACCGACAAACATTTATGAGACTAAAATAGTTCATCTAAAAAGATACAGAAAGCAATATTTCGGATTTGTAACCTTTAATGTTCTGTCTATTTACTGGTCTCACATTTATTATAGTACTGTGTGGTACTCTTTCTGTGTCCTATAAATAAGATAAAAAAGTTGAGATAGTAAAGTAATAAAAACTGTGTTATAACGTTGATATTAAAAGTATTTGAGACTATCTACTAACATAAACTAAAATAAAACTATAACCAAAGTATAAAAGTACTTTTGAAAATTGGATATAAAGCGGGTAGATAGTGATGCCGCAAAATGTGCCAAGAGAGGAGTATTATTGTAGCGCTACAGTCACAGCCGGTGCGTGAAACAAGAGGTAGTAGAAAAGCGATTGTGGAGCTATCGTGCCCGTGCTCGGCTAGATTTAGTTTACAGAGATACGCTCCACTTTAATGTCCAACCTCTTGGTACGGAACGTTGCTTCTGTCGCTATCTAGTTACACTACAGCTTTATGTACACGTCTGCTTTTGTGCGCGTTTTGTTTTTATTGTATTAACTATCCTCCGAGTCCGAGTTGAATTACTACATAATTTGTTTTTAATGTAATTATGTAACATCTTCGGAGAATTATTTAGACAAGCAGAAACTTGAGGTTGTTTATATCAATGTGCATGCATGAATATAGTTATATTCTCAGAGTGTTTATAATGATGTCCCTCGATCCTTTGGGACTGGGACTGTTGAAAATAACCAACCTAGTTCAGAAGAACCCGTAACTGGGAAGAAGTAAGGTCATACCCGTCGCCAGGCACACATAAAGAATATTGTCACGGACAATTTATCCAATGAATGCAATGTTGACTGTGCAAACCGAGCAGAGACATTAACCCAATACTCCCGGCGAATAGAATAGAAAATAGGCATATTCATATTCAAATATATTCTATTTAGTTTCGCATAGGTTGAGCAATATATTCTTTGTGTCCTCCCTCCTACATAATAGAATACATGTATAACTTTATCTATAAAACGCCAACGCTAGTTTCGCCTACAAAAATGTTGAGCACTTGTAGCAAAAGGTTTTGTGTATAAAATGTGCTTTACCGTCAAAATATACACATGCAGTTTAACATTATAAAGTAAGGGAAATATTATGAGATTTTTTTAAGAATTCTACAACGTTTCCTCGTTAAACTTACTCTATACCTACACGTCGTAATACGAGTATGTCGCGCGTTACCTGTTCCATTTACGTGAGCGGACTTTCAGTATTTATAATTTCCATTAGAGTTTTAGCGAGCTGAACTTAGCGTTTAGTAAACGAGAAGTTGTTTTAAGTATTCCCTTACCGAGGAGTTGTCGGAGGCTAGCGTGTTTGTGAGGCGCGGTGGCGGCGCGGCGGCGGTGGCCGAGCGGCTCCGACACCACGCCTCGGGAAACATCGCCCGAGATGCCACAAAAACTTCACCCCCGTTTTATTATTACTACGATGCTAATTAAAATAGCTCCGAATAGATTACGGGCAGCTTCTGGCAGCGGCGCTTAATGCGCTGGCTTTACGACGTCACGCTTTATGCTCTCTCATTAGCGCCGTCTCCTAACTCACCGTTTTTATGGATACACATTTTCCCTCATCCTATATTTCCTTTTTTGTTTGATTAGTTTCTTCTTGTGAGCTGAGCACAAAACACAGTTATTAGGAACCCAGGTAAACTCACAAACAAAAGCTTAAATTTCCTCTATGTCGACTATGCAGTGTCGTTGTGTCTACGCTGTTCATGACCCTTATGAAAATAGAGACATCAGAGAGTGCAACGGCGGGCAATATTTTGATAAATTCAGTAGGGTTCTTCCTGGAGTGTCATATGTACCGCATCAGTAAAATTACATGCTCATGATACTTTAAGCCAGTGTTTTTCAACCTTTGGGTCGCGGAGCCTCTTTAGGAGGGTCGCAAGAGGTCACGAAAAAACCTCAGTAAAAAAATCAATAAAGTTTAAAAAAATAGATTTAATAAGAAAATGTTAAATAAAGGATATAAACATTTGGATGTTAATACAAATTAACGAAATAAAAACCTGTGAATACACGCCTGCGCTTGTTTTTCATTAACTCATTACTCCCATCGTATCGAATCCGTTTTTGCTACGTAGAGACTTAAATCGTTTTCATCGTTTTCCAAATTAAAAAAAATGAGTTGATCAGCAAGCGGATAAGTCTTTATCAGAATCCTCATTATGCAAATGCATAAAAATGTTATAAGGATTGAATATTTGTACCTAACATTATTAAATACATGAAAAAAAAACAAAGGGTTGGGAGTCGCGAAATATTTTTTCATACTATGGGGGTCGTGTCATGAAAAAGTTTGAAAAACACTGCCCTTAGCAATGCAGATGTTGACCCACGGGCTTCGGTAACAGATGTTTACGAAGAGGAAATCAGCCTGTTCGGTATCATTTAACAAAAAGAGCATCATTTAACAAACTTATACATACATACCACACAGAAATAAAAAAATATTAACACGACAAACATAGGTTCAATTATAAGTCCTATTATACGAAATGTACGTAAGCGACCAGTTATAAGTAATTATTTTCCTGATAATACGGTCTGATATTTACGCAGGCAATGAATGGACACTACGATAATAACAATAAAATAATCCAGTTTCAGAGGCGTGTGATAATGACGCGACCAGCTCGTTAGCCACGTGGGGATTACCTATTGTTAATGGTTTAATTTGTTTCTGCCCCCGCATACAGCCTTCGTTATTTGTCGTTTTACGATTAACATTAACGCTTTGTATTTGCTGTACGAAGCTAACATGTTCAAATATAAATGTATGTTTAATAATAATCAGTTTATGATTGCGATGTTAAAAAATCAGTTTCAAACTTTTGTAATTTATTTTTATGTTCCGTATATAATTTCGTATGGTGACTGACGTACGAGGACGAAATAAAAGGTTTTGTTTAATCCCAGGGTGGCAAAGCTAATATTTTAATACACGAAACATATTTATTTGTTTAGTGGTATTGACGGAACCTGACCTCGTTTCCACATGTGTTGCTAGGAGTTTTCGGGCGCACGTAACTTTGCCTTTTCGTAGCAATTCTCAGTGAGAGCTGGTCCGGCCGCTGCCACAGCCCCCTCGCCGCAAACTCACACCCTATTGTGTCCATTACAACCCTTTACAACTTCTAGTTTTTACTCACCTCAGTATACGTAGCACAAAACGAGCGTAAAGACCTTACATTGTTATATTTAGTTGTTACCTCGGCTCGTATTTTGTAGTGTTATGTTTAGTAAAGTTTAGTTACATTGGTTACATTCGAAGCAGTGTACCAATTTTGTTAAAACCATATTAATCGTATAACCTTTCTATCGAATGTAAAAGGAATCTTTTATGCAAATAACAATTTTGGTCATAAAACAAAAATAACTTTTTTCCAGCTTTTTGTCATGAAAAATCTAACGAACTTTCCTTACAAATATCTTTCATGTAGGTACTCAGCTTCGTTTGTTCGTCTTCAGTGATGAAATACAGAATGGGTGCCCATTTCCCAGAACCCTGGCCTTTGTGCTTTACTGTCGGTTTGTTTATTTTAGGGGCCTGGCTCGTAAACACTCACAGACCGATACACTAAATTTAAGTTGCCCCTTCTTTATATTCTCTCTAGAAATTCTTTTTGGACGGAAGATGGTCTTCTTCTTGGAAAAATGTCGTACATTTTTAGTTAAAACCTTTTATTAGGTTCGATTCAGTCGTTTTAATTACTGTTTCCACTTTATAAAGGTTTTTATAATGCAGAAGGAGACCTAAGGTAAATACAAAAACACAACAAACTAGATAATACACGTAGCTACATACGAGGTAGCTGTTCAAACTGGAAACTGATATAAGTGCACTTGCAACATTAAAAGGTTTCCTGGTTGGTTGCGGTGTTAGATAGTGTACGATGCTCGTGTAAGATAGCTGGCTCGAGCCGCGTCCCTCGCCCGTGCCCGTACTTAATTTACTGCCACGGTAACGCCACAAGCACGCTCCATATCCACCGCGTTATTGCCAACTTGAAAGCAAGAATAGCATACACATTTCCTTCATATCTCCTGAATTTAAGCGTCTGCCCACTCTAACATTACATTATATTCTTTTTATACAACTCGTACCAGACGCCAGTTTTATACAGAGCTTTCCATGGTCTATATTTTTGTTAGGGTAGTTTCGCTGGTTGATGGTTATTATATTCATAAATTAATAAAACTTTTGTGCGGGCGTATTATGAAATTAGGTAGGCCTATGTAGTGTAGATATATACCATTATTATTGACGTAACTTATTGCAAGCCTTTTCATTTTTCACAATGTTTTAAGTACATGATTTTCATGCCAGTTTTGTTCATTTTTTTCCAAATATGTTAACACGAGGGGAATTGTTATTATTCCGTGAAGAGCATCGGTAGTCGGCAATGTCGGCATGCCGGTAGCGAGTGGCGAGGCGTGTCGGGCGCATGCCACGTGTGCGACACTTTTATAACACCGCAGCCGGAGGCCGCGAGCGAACGTTTTGTCACCTCTTCGAGAGGCTTACACCGTAAAAAGGAGAGGGTATTTTTCATGACTTTTCCACGCGGATGCATTTCACCGCTTTGCTTCAATGGGTTTGCGAGGTACCTAACCCTTGCCGCTGAGTTATGTCAAAGTGCTTTCGTTTCCACGTTCGCACTGAAAAGATTTAATTCATGACTGCTAGAAAATATTCTTTTACTGTAGTTGGAGAGAGGAAAAATCTGTTAAGTTCTGAAAATACGTGAATGTGGTTTTAACTTCGTGACTTAATTACTTCCAAGAGCGAATATAACTTGGTAATATAAGCAATTAGAAACTTATTTGACGCTGCCGGTCCGCCTGTTCCGCCTCGGGCGCAGGAATCGTGAACGGGATGAGCCATTACGTGCTTTCGCAGAACTTTTCCTTTTAAAAGTCGTCTCTTACTCTTTTGAAACTTATTATATTGGATAATTCGGCCGAAAATATGAATATGATGGCCACAACTTTAGTAATTTAAGCGAAAGGCAGAAAAATTCTGTCGATTACGCCATAAAAAACGGTCTCCTACGGCGTTTAGCCCAGATTAAAGTTTTATGAGAATCCTCTTTATTTTAACGTTAGCATGAGGTGGCGCCGACTACTTTACGGATAAAGTTTGCACAGTAAAGGCATTAAAACAAAACTTGTCACATACAACATTTACACAGCTGACTCCCCCGAAATCGTTTTCTAAAATAGTCAAATGTTACTGCGGTGATACATAATGGGACTAATTGATGAACAAATCCTTTACGGTGCTGTTTAAGTAATTGGTTAAAGTATTTCCATCATTATAAGCGCCTTCATCTCCATTATCAGTTTTTTTTTGGGAAGACCGATTGTGTATGCTATCAAACTACAAGCAATTCCATACCCCGCCGATTAATGACAATTCGCTCGGCATCGCATACTAAGCAGAAGCACTTCAATTTGTAACTGGGTTCTATTCGGAAAAAACGAATGTCGATTTTTCACATTCAGGCGTCTACCTTATGTAAAAACTAGCTGTTGCCCGCGACTTCGTTCGCGTGGAAATTTTGGTTTGTGTGTGTTAGAAAAAAAAGTAAAAAGTAACCTGTGTACGATTTCAGAGTATGATCTATCTCTGTGCCAAATGACATACACATCCATTCAGCGGTTCTGGTGAGATGGAGGAACAAACATCCATCGAAACTTTCGCATTAATATAATAGTAACATAGTAAGATGGACAAAATGCATTTCATATATTTTTCTACGTTACATTTATCCTATCGAAATTTTTGAACGACTAGAAAGATTTTCCTTCCATTTTCATGATTTTCCAAATAGGAATGATCTTGAACGTAAAACGATGCCAGTAAGCGGCGAGTTCATTTTGAATGCGATTGCTGATCTCCCAAACTATTCATACCAGAGGATCGTGACACATTGTCGTCGAAGCTCATGTATATTATTATGTTCTTGCATATACGCAGCGGAAAATTAACTTTTAAGAACGTTACGTAGGTACGTTACTAGGTATGCTTACTGCTTAGCATCATATTTCTGTAAAATTAAGTATAAAATCAAATAGCAATGAACGATTATTCCTATTCGTATTTAGGTAAATTCATTTGCAAAAAATATAAAACAGATTTTTTGAAAAATATTGGTAGGTGCGAATATCTGGGGGCGGGAATAACATGCCTAAAAAAAACGCGATCGCGTGCGCGAAGTCTTCCATATCGGACTAAACAAGATTCGATGCATTCTGATCTGAAACCTCTTTTAATTTTTTAGAGAAAACTATCCTGAAGCTGCCGACAGATTTTGTTCGACTTTTAACGATCACCCTGTGTGATCAAACAAAACCGAGTAGTGGAGACGCTGGGCTGGTTGGTTATGGAAGGTAGACTAACGGGAAAAAACTTGTAAGGTACGAGTCTTGGGTCCACAACAGCGTTTGAGATTCATTATGAGACCCCAGAACAGTGTCTCTGACCTCAGAATCACTTGTTGATTTATCGATCGATTTGTTTTTACTTTAGCATACAAACCTTGATATTTAACGATCGTTAATAACCGACAATAAAGATCGTCAAAAATCGTGCAAACAAACATAGTTGTCAAAGATCTCTTACCCTAAAACGTAAAAGTTATTCCTAAACTACAAACTAATATTTAGCTATTGGATTAATCTTTGATCAAAGCGATACACAGTTGTATTTGCTGTGCTTCTGTATGTACATACTTGTATTACCAATTATGCAAAGCGTCTTCCGCGTTGCGGTGCGCGGGCGGGGCGTCGCGGGGTGCAGGCAGGGCGGCCGCTGTCGCGCTCTTTCCTCACTCGTAGCGAAATAACGACCTCAATTTGCATAACAATGCTCGTCACCCCTTATTCCCTACCAGCGACTTTCACAGGCTACGTCGCTGTGTCCCACCGGACCCGACACCTTTTTTACTCAAAATCTGTCCAGCGAGGAGTTTCATTGACATTAACACAAAGCTAATAAATTTTCCATAACTGCGAATGCACACAGTTAAGCTAGTTTTCCGTAAATCCGTAGTATAAACAATAAACGTTCAGGAACTAGCGGAACTGAGTTTAAGTTTTGATTTAGTGGTGGTAGTGCGCCGACAGCGTCTCGCTGCAGCCGGGCCGCGCGCGCCCGCCGAGCGCGATACCCAACCGAACACTTTCGGCCGCGCTCGTAACTTCTTCGTCCAACTTTCTGTTTTAATTGAATCAAAGTTTTCGGCTTTTTGCGGCGAGCGTGCCAGCCACGCACGCTTCCTAAACTTTCTTTATTAAATTATTGGAAGTTCAGAAACGTTCGCCTTTGAACGTGAATTCTGAAACGAAATTGGGGATAGTCGTGAGTTACAGAAAAGTATTTATCCTCTACGGACTCACGGCAGAAGTAGAGTTTAAAGCTATAAATAAGTAATGACTGGGCCGTCTGTGCCGAGTGTACCGTCGAAATTCCGGACAAAAGAACAGTAACGACAATTACGAGAGACAATTCAAAATCCGACGAGTAAACAGTTCATAAAGATGTACGATTCTCTTTGCTAACGACTAAAGCATTCGTCCGGAGTATTGTTTTGCGGCGTAGCTTTATCTGGCGCGGAACGAGTTGTCGTTCCAGTAATTTATAGATCTTTCCCCGCCCCAGGCTCAGAGTAACGATTCGGCAGAGCAACTAGTCTGCTAGCTGCGTCTCTGCCCGGTCCCCGCCTGAACGCTATTAAAGGTCACGTAATAGACTGACTCCTCACGTCCCGGATTCAAATTTGAGTAAATATGTCGCCGCCGACCTCTTATTGTACTACGCCTTTGTATTTACATTTACTTTGGGGCTATTTTGAATTTGAACGTGAACGTCCGCTTGTTATCTCGTATTGTTTGTGTGCATTGTAAAGGTCGTTTAAATTGTGTGTTTTGGACTCAACATATATTTTGGTTACTTGTACATATATGTTGAGTCAACCTAAAGAAGATTATTAAGGAATTATAACCATATTGTTCAGGTAATCCTCATATTATGCTAATTTAAATAAGGTAATGATGACTTATCGTAGGTACTAATACTATTATGTTTCTGACGTTCGTATCCGGAAAATAATTCCATGAATGCTAAATATGTGCTCAAATATTCTGTAAGAGTTTCCTGAAACAATGATAATCTTATATGCCTTATTCATACGTAACATTGGAACTATATTCATGCATGTGGCTTTTCTGAAGCCGATAGCGACGGATATTGGAGATTTACCTAAGTGTGACGAGATCCGGAGCAGACTTTGTGCCGGAGCTTTAGTATCCGATGCCGGCGTCACATACAATAGCTGTTAGAACATCTAGTAATAGTTCTCTCCCCCTACTCTATTCATCTTTTACTTGTGTTATTTAGCGCTGACACTTGAGCAACTAGCGCTTTCTCAAATCGCAATCTTCACAGTTATGGCAAATACAATAATTTAATTGATCATTAGTGTTTTAGAACTAATAGGTCAGTATCATCTCCCTTAATAAAATTCCCAAATCATCTTAAAACAAATCTTATCTGTACTGTGTTTAAAAGAAGGTGCACAATGAACATAATCGTGTTCCTCAAAAAACACATATTTGTTTGGGAATAACTAAAAATGGAAAAATAAAAAACTTTTATGCAAAAAATAAAACAGACTTCAAAAAACACAAAAAAGTGAAAAATAACTTTAGCTTCAGAAGTCGGTGACAAAAAAACTAAATCAATCAAACAAGGGTCACTTGACCATAACGACGTTACGTTACTTAAATATCCGGATAGCCTATAAAAGATTCAGCCGAGTATCGTTAATTTGCTCCTAAGAATTGAAGAGTTCCGTTAATTTGTCATGGATCCCATAATCAGAACCAAACTCTCATCAAACTACCCTTGAAGCCTTTCAAATAAAAAAACAATACATGAATGGATAAACCTATTACCATATAATAGGCTTATCCCCAATAAATTAAACTTAACATACCTAAACCTTGAAATCTTGGTGTATTGTACACATCTGCGTACCCCCCCAGAGCATACAGGCGTGATGTTACGTCATGATGTTGTATAAACAATAAACATCCAAGCGATTCCAACAATCTGCAGATTTGCCGACTATTTTTGAAGAGTTCCATTGTATATCTCCAAAGATCAGCATCAGATCTTCACCAAATTGAAATGGAACCACACGGGGAGCACCAGCTTTCAAATAAAAACAACATCAAAATCGGTTCACCCAGTCGAAAGTTCTGAGGCAACAAACACAAAAAAAAATACAGTCGAATTGAGAACCTCCTCTTTTTGGAAGTTGGTTGAAAAGCATAAACACTACAAAGATATAGATAACGGCAGGGTAAGTGCAAGCGGCAGGTACCTGCGCGATGACAGTGCTATGGCTCCCAGTGGAACCCTTCTGCGATCCTCGTAAATTGCGAATATTAGATTATAAGTACGGAGTGCGGGCACGGGCGGGCGGCAGCGCGGGGGCCATCAGCCGAATATCGAACTCGTGCGCTGGTTAACATAGCGCCGTGATCTGAATCTGCTTTTTAGTCAATCCCAGTCGTGTCGTTAAAATCTTGCTTTACTTTTTGCTAGTTAACACTTTTAAGTAAATGCAAAGATTAGAGAATTATAGTCAGTAGTAATATCTAATTAAATTGTGTTAGTGAAAACCAATAAATAGAAGAAAGTGTTTGACCGAAGCTTCGTTTTCGGCTTTGTCTACCTTCGGCCAAATAAGCCACCTCTGGCCAAGCCTTTGGCTTTGGCCAAAATGGGCCGAAATTTTTGGCCGAAGCCGAAGGTTTCTAATAAGCGGAGAAATTTAAGGTACTGTTCGAATGCATCGGAAGCGTAATGAAACGTGCGAATGTGCGTGAAAATGCGACGCGCGGGAGACCGTTTTGAAGAGTTGCAGTCAACATACACTTCAAAAAAAAACACAATATTACTTACTTTTAGCCAATTTTGAACTGCATTTCTTTGCCTTATTACACCTTTGGTTTCAGCCGAAAGTTATGGCAATAGCCGATTTAACTTAAATGTTTAAAATGTATGAATACTACTGAACAAATAAATAAATAATAATAAATAAACGGCTCTGGCTTCCCAGAATCGACCTGGTCGTTAGTTAATTAATAGCAGTTTTTATTTTTCTCCCGTATAGGCACAAATTCATACCAAAACGATCCACCGCATGGCGCTTAACTCGGTGTAGTAAGTGAAATAGCTTGAATGCTGTTCATTGGTGCCTCGCATATAGCCAGTGTACCGATGTTTTTGTATCTACATAAAATCTGACTGAAAACCGTCAGTCAGTAATTTCAAGTTCTAATCTTTAATAAGAAAAGTTCTCTGTTCAAAAAGCTTTGAATCTCAAGTAGGTAATTTTCTAAGAAGCGTATTGTTTTGAAATACGCTGTATATAGTGAAGATAACAATAACAACAGCTGTGCCGGTGTGAGCCGGTGTTGGTTTTCCCATTGCTCGCTTCGTTACGGCTTCATTAGGACAGCGGGTGCGGGCTCCGGGGCTCCGCGCGCTACGATCGTCCTCGAGCCGCCAAGACAGCGTGATTGCGCACAACGCGCACCGCCTCTGCCGCGCCATAACCCCTTAATGTTTCTATTCATTAAATACACTCACAAGCATCATTCAAAAGAATTACTTTCTTCAAAAGGATATTCTATGAAGTCTGTTTGAAACAGTATAAAGTATTTCATATTACAGCGCGCAAAAACATCTTACAAATCAAAATTACTCTTCACTTTGATACCGGCTCTGCCGTTTCTTATGAATTGTGCCTAAGGCAAAAATTCAAGTCTCTTATATGCGTCTACATTCATTAAAGCTCCCGAAATCTCTAACTGTTCTTTGTTCAATTAAAGTAACTTAAGCTTTTATAGCTTTTATCTACCCCCTATTACGTTTATTTTTCGTTAACTGGCAATTTGTATTTGAACGAAATATTTGAAGAACAAACGATAGCTTAACTCTCAATTTAATGAGAAACGAATAGGTACGTACAAGCTGAAAGAATTCAAATATCGATTTATTGAAAAAAGACATGGTACATGGTAAAACGTCCTTCCTTTAGTTGTTAACTGAGTTGACACTTTGATAGTCTTGGAAATGAAATCTATTTATCTATGATTTGAATAAAAAGTGTCAAATACGAGCATACCATATACAGACGACGGCATGGAGTGGAGAGTACGTATTGGCAATGCATTAGACACTTTGCAACTGGGCCTAGTGCGCGCCTGCTCTTCGGCCTCGCGGCCTTTGTGAGCCGCGCCGTGTAATTACTCGGGGACTATGGGAAATAGCTCACCGGGCGCGAAAGCACTTTTGTGTTATTACAGTAAATTAAACCAGATAAAAAATAAAAGGCTGTTTTACGAGTAAAAATCCGTAGAATATTACGATTGCGCTCGGAAAAGACACGATATTAAAAGGATCGTTTACATATTTAATTAAGATGCATATAACAAGTGTGCTGCCAAAGTTTTCCCTTGTAAGGCAATACAAATAAATCTGAGAAAATACATCTAACACGTGTCTGTCTACGCGTAGATTGGGTTGGACGTTTCTTATACGTAACAACTGAAAGTTATCGTCATATCTGAGTTGGGAACTTTCGCAAAGACAAATTGGAGTGGAGGCGGTAAATAAAGTTTTACGATATGCGCGGTTATCAGAAGTGTGCGTCGAAGCGGGGTGTGGGAGGGAGATGTATTTATCTACGGCGCGGCGCGGGCTCCATCTCGCCGTGAGGTTACTTCCCGTACACCTGTACGTATTAAATACCTTCGTTGCTACTCGTTATCTTTGCCCCCTTCTCCAAATGAAGAGCTTTGTATGTCGTCCCGCGTGGCGAATGAAATAGTAACTTAATTTATTATCTCACATCAAGTTATATTCGTCAAAGCTGATTGTTATACTTTACCAGAGTCGATAAGAGGAAAACGAAAATGCATTTACCAGACATTTGGATACACAGATATTTACCATGTGAGTTTCCATCTCGGGAAATTAATTCGAAAAGATTTCACACTGCATTGCAGTAGGTAAGCACTGCAACTAGGTATTTAAATAATTTTATACCTTTGACGTTGTTCTTGGTATGCTTATGCATAAAGTTTAAAGTTCCTAGTCTGTTTGCAACGTACGATGTGAAGTATCTTTTAAAAATTCTTTTTATATACGGCAACCTGGGAAAAGTTCCACTTAGTTTCGTCCGTCGTCGTACCGTATCTAAGTAAGAACTACGCGAGTGGTTGGAAAGTCCAGGAACGCTTTTAAGACGTTTCATAATAAATGTAAGATGGGAATTTGTAGGCGATATCATTTGCCCCTAATCTTTTTTATTTTAATCCTATGCCTGTAAAGCGGTAATTTTGCAAGCATTCGTCATACATAGTGTAGTGTGCAACTTCATTAGACGTACAATATTACACTACCGAGCAAAGGTTTCTAATTCAAGGATGGGTCTTGCATTGATTATCTTGCAAGAAGAAAAAAAGTAGGCATAAATTAAAAACATAGAGGACAGTACCTACTATTTGTTCTATTTGTTTTTTACTAGAATTAAAAAATCACTAAAATGAATGGTAGATTTTCCAATCAGTTTCATAAGTTATCTCCTACCGCGATGCGAGCACTTAACGCATATCAGGTGACGCTTTGTCAGATATTTATCTCCACTGTACGTCGATTCTTATGAAACAAGTCGCTTCCAAGCTTGATGCAGGGAAAAGTCCACATCCCATGCCCGCACCCTCGCTCGCACCGCTCCGCTCGCCCCGCCACCCGCGCGCTCCCTACACCGCCACGAGCTCGAAAACCGACTCCGTGAGCGTAGAGATAAAACGTATGTTCATTTTATTTCCACATTTGTCAGCGTTCGTTTTGTGCCCACTAACATAAATTGGACGTGGAGGGAAACCTCGCAGGTGAATGTAAAATAGCCGGGTTTTCCCAAGATAATACCGCCGAAATTTTACGACACCATTATGCGATTTATTGGTCGTGTCACATTCAGAAAGAATGATATTTCCTAAAATATTTTTCATAAAATATTCTGTTTAAAAACGGTGTCACATATCCATTATAATACATACGATCTACTAACTGAATATTTATAGTTCACAAGTAACTGATAATAATTATATTTCCGATTAATGCAAATAAACATAAAACCGCAGAAACAGAATTCGATGCCCCCCACAGGAGTATAACCTAATATTTCGTAGCCGCGCTACGAAATGCTACGTGTCATAAAATGCTCCGCCCGCGCCAGTAGATCGCAACACTTCGATAAGGCTCGTAGCGCGACATGCGTCCCGATCTGTGTGCCCGGACGTCGAGCCAATAAACTGTTCTCCTGTACGGTAATGACTGAAACAGGCGTTCAATTAAACGTCCCAATTAGCCTAGAACTCCCTCTGTTGAACGTGTGTGATGGACAGTGAAATAAGTCTAAAGCGAAGAATAGACCTCGTTGCGACAAATAGTACGAAGATCTTTTATTTAACTTTCGTTAAAACAACAATCTACTTTACAGAAGCAGAAGATCTCTTTCAGACAGTCCAACGTTGTCTCAGCTAGAGTGGTAGGCTAATAATTAGCTAATGAAAATCGCGCCCGGCGCTGTTCTACTTCATAAATATTTTCCTTATTGCCTGTTACCACGAGCTGTCGATAAATTTATGGAAGGGCCGACGTCACCTGAAATTTTATGGTTTCTTTCTTCGGCACTCACCTTTTATATTTATAACTTGGGTATTTTTTAGCTTAAGGTATAAATATACATTGGCATATTTCAAAAAGTATGTTGTTAGGTAAATAATCTAAATGTTTATTTTTAGTATCATCCTTATTTGTTATCTCGGATATTTTCGTTCGAACCATTTCATGAAGAAACGTTTATTAATAAAAGTTCACCCGGTTATTATAATTTCTAAAATAAGATGTAAAGTATAATTACGTGTATATTCTCCGAAGGGACGGGACCAACACGTTTGTAGTTATGTTAAAGTTCTAGGTATAACGAGGAGAGCTTTTTGTCATTAACAGGGCTCTTATTTAGACCCATTGCTGACACTGTAAACATCCTTTAAAAAGAAAATAACGAAATGTAAAGTTGACGAACATTTGAGTAAACCCGTTCTATCTCATACACATTCATACAAAGTTTAGTTACATACTGAAATAGCTCCGCTTAAATAACATGCGGAGTTGGTGTTTTTGTCCCGAAGCACGATTTGTGCCTCATTACCGACACCTGTGCGTCGGCCGCAGCGTTAGGACGGAAAAACTATCCTCGCACCGTAATGTCGCACACTCGCATCGGGCCAATATTCACCTAATAAATACTTTCCTTCTCCAATATTCACAGCGCTGCTATCGATAGTTCCAGAATTATTATTGAAACCGTGGATCCGAATATTTTGCGGGTTCACCTACCATTTTCTTTGATTATGATTGTTTATGGCTCTAAAAGCTTAACCAAAAGCATTATTAAATGAGACCGCATTTTTAATTAGATATTTTAATTTATTTTATTTCCTTGGCCACATAATAATAAAGTAACCGAAGTTTGTACCTAAGCTTAATTACAAGAATATGATAATTTATGAAATATTATTTTCCGCTACGAAGCACTGGCCTGTTTGTGTATTCTAAATAATAGTCACAGCGGTGGAGGATCATGTTACAATAGCACGGGGTTGCGCATAGCCGCTCAGCGCCGCTCAGCGCTAAATCTTACGGAGTACGAGTACATTAGCGTTTTCCGATATCTAAAGCATAGCGCTCGCTGCGGCTGCGGTCCAGTTGAATAACAAAGAATTGCGTGGTTGAGATATCGGAACACTAATGGACTGCGGAATTTATGAAGCTTTCCAGAAGCTTGTCGCCGTTATGAACATTGTATGTATAAGTAATGAACTGTGCGTGGCAGGACTAGTGTTTCATACATTCCGTAATATAATATCCATGAGTGAATGAACGTGGATGCGGACCGAAAGCTGGGTTTATTTCCGCACAATCAATCAAGGCGACTTATGAGGGTGCAGTCTGTTAGTGTAAAATCCGCACTACGTAATTTAGTGAATCTATTGAAATGTTTGTTATCGATATGGGCCGGCAAATTAATTCAGTTATTTTGCAACTCCCACATTGAACATTGACGTTCAACAAACACTTTTTATCTTGTTAAAATTAACATAACGTAAATCCAATATTCGGCGTTGACAATTCACGATATGCTGATTGCTAAACGTATATTTTGACAGGACTCCAGAATTTACACAACTGTCATTGCCATTATAATGTGTTCTACTTTTTTTTTGTTAAAAGCCAGTTGTGTATTTATTTATAGTCAAGTACAAGTAGTTAAGTAAAAACTCTTTTAAGTTATAGTAGGCTACGATAAATGCAAGGATATTTTCGTGGACATTTGAAATAGTCGGCATCCACATTGATTGTTACACCGACCATTAACTATTGCGGTCGTTATTCACTCTTGTACAATCAATAATGGATGTTTCAGTGGTATCCAGCTTGTCGCAGAAATATTTGGTGATAAATAGAGCCGGCATTTCGAGTCCAGAAGTGAGGCTTTTGTGTGTGTAATGTATCGTGTTTAATGATAGTTAAAGTAGAGTGTCAAAAGTAGGTATTACAGGTCGGAGGCGACAGCGGTGGTGGTGTGGTGGCGTGCCGGTACGCGACGCGCCGCGCCCTGCGCTGATGCTGCGGTATATGGCCCGTGAATAATCCTCCCGTAATACTCGACTTAATGGCTTGGAATTAAACAATTAGTTGTTTTCTTTCTGCCTCGTCAATGATGAAGTTTCGCCTGAATAGCACTGAATAGCGGGTTCCGTTGTTTGAGAAGAATTTCCATTTCCAATTTTAAGGTTCTCATAATGTTTTTGTCCTAACAAAACCTGAAACATGACACACGACGTTCGAGTATACAAATTATTCTGCTAGAGCTGTGCACTTAAATTGTTAAATATTTCAAGTTATTATTTGCAGCCGCTGCTTTTTAATGTCTGTTTTAGGGTAAAGCTTATTCTTACTGTTTCGTGTATTAATTCGTCTGATAAGCCGGCTCTTTGTTCATCCACAGTAAGGCGACGAGCAGACGTTTTAATCAAGGCTAACGAATTTTTAACCTTAGTAAGAGGCTGCGCGATATCAGCCGCCGCCTCCACGAGCACGCCTCGCCACTTCTCGTGCTCGACGCGTTGTTCTTATCTTTGAGTAATTACCTTGTTGTTTTGTTTTTATTGTTCGGGCTTCAGAGTCGCTTTCTGTTTTATTACATGATCACTATAGTACTGCGGTAAAGGTTTTCTTTTCTACAATTTTTAAGAAATACTAAGTGCTTTTTAAAGATAAGTTTAATAAAACAAATAGTATTCGCACAATAATTAGCAATTCAAATAATAGTCTGGGAAAAATATGTACTAGAAAGAGTTCAACATAAAAATCGTAATTTTAAATATAGTTACTAACCATAACAGTTGTGATTGGGGTTGTCAGTTCCCACGTGTATATGCTTTAAATTAAAATACTCGTATGTGCGCGGCGAGTGTTATGAGGCCGTCAACTAGGTGGGTATAATATTCGCGAGGATATTTTATACCGCGGCGCGGCTTGCAGGTGCACCTCTCGTGCACCCGCGGATATTGCCGCGTAAATCTAATTTCTTATTTCGCCTTAACACTTATTTCCACTGGAGCGTGTTTACTTCGTGCCGTGTCGTGTGAGGACACACCACATCAACGTGTTATAAAAATTGTTATTAATATTTGTGTAGCGTTGTAGCGTAACAGTCAAAGTAAAAAATCGTTCATTACCTGAGAATCGCTGAGAATTGATTTTTGCTCTGTGTGCGATACTATTTTACCGACTCAATATTGCCATTATGTCAATGTCACAGAACGACACTCAGCTGGCAATTAAAATGTAACGCTGACTTTTAATTTTTTTTTTTTTTTTAATAAAATAAAACTTACAAGCCTTGCTTACCGCAGTAGAAAGATTTTATAGAGTAAATTAAAGCGACCAAAAATAACTGAGACAAAGAATCAAGTGAATACATTTATTTATTTAGTTTTTAGATCTCTACAAACTATTACGTTTACAATATTACTAGGCATGTGCTAAACAGTAATACAACAAACACATAATGATGTACAATCACATAATTAGCACAGCAAGTAATGCATACACCGCAACACGATGTCATGAATTACAGCCCGTAATGACCATCTATATGCCAATACGATTAATATTTAATGCTGCTATTCTGCGCGGAATTACCTCGTGTCTGTGGTTGAGCTTGCACTGAATTACTGCATCTGAATGGGTGTCGGATGCTTTGTCATCCCCCTGATGTACCTGTGAGCGTAGCCTGATATTTATCTCACTGTATTAAATCTAAACGTTGGCTGTTGGTTTTTCTGTGATACGTACGCTTGAATGTTTAATTCGTGGAATACGAACAATTCATTTGGTAATTGTTCTAATATGATTTATTTATAAATAATCTTTAATCTTTAATCTCAGGAGTTTTGATTGCTACTGAGAAACAACTTTAAGTAAGCTTCTTAAATTCGTGATATAAATAAGAACGATATTTGGTTATGTATTGTTAATACAAGGTTAAAGTATGATTTTGAGTCTCAAAAGCACTAAGAGGGCCTATACCTTGATGAATGCTATTACATCAAAGTGAAAACACTCATCTTAGGGACCCTTGCAAATTAATTGCAGGAATGACAGAACACAACGCTCGGCTCTCTTAATGCACGCTCACAAAGCAAACGGCTTGGGCGGCACCGCAGCGGCACGCAGCAGTGGTGATTATGATAATGACGCGGTAGCCGCGCTTTTTGCGGCGTTCGTCCTATATTACTGAACTCGACACCATTCTCTGACGTCTGTCGCGCGCCCAGCTCCGCGCCGGCATCCGCTCGGCACCCGCTCGGCTTTGCCTTTCGCTGCTCGCCTCAACCACTCCGAGACGCTTATAAATTATGCAAGTCGCCATAATCCACGCCCTAAACGCCTTCTCCGCCGCCTCAATTATTCATTTGAGCGGTTTGATGTTTTAGAAAATTGTCGCGATACTCAAGACGGGCTGTGCTTTATAATTCAGTAGCCAAATATCGTCGCAGCTGGCACCGGCTCGTCTTTATCTGCGGATTAAAGTGCATACTGACCTAATTCGTCATAGGCGCGCTACGACTACCCTTCACAGTAATGTATGTATCTAAGCCGAAATTAATATTCTGTTGTATTTCCCTGTTACAGGATTCCGAAGGCGACACCCCCTTACATGATGCCATTTCGAAGAAACGTGACGACATGTTGACTTTATTGTTGGAGCATGGAGCCGACATGACTCTCACGAATAACAATGGCTTCAACGCGCTACACCACGCGGCTTTGCGAGGAAATCCAAGGTAACGTGAAACTGAAATCTAACACTTCAATAAAATATTCTTTACACCTTCTAAACATACAAAACCGTAAACTAAGTTGCTGTCTCTTATTCTTCTCAACATTCTCTGCAGATACTTCTTACTCAATACGACTAAAGGCTTTATTCACCAAAATACTTTCCAAATGACAACAACTACTCCATGATCGTGGATTAATATAAGATGTTCGTGTAAAGAAAATTCGGCCACTTGTGCACAAGACCTTTATAACGCGGACTTAGTCTGAAATAAACATAACGTCGCTTGTCCGACATTATCCCGGGGAGAATGGGTAGTTATGACCGAGCCTGCCTCACAATAAACTGCTTACACGTCTAATACCGTGCGCCGAGAGGATGTGTGTCCGCTGCCGCAGTGTGATGTCTTTATTGCTGCCGACGTGCCGTGCAAGTTTACCTAGAAAACTACAATTTAGATATGAGCTACAATTTTGCACAGTTAACTCATTATATTATTATCTCATACAGAGAAGGCACGAGCATAGATCACCACGCTTGCTCAAGACGAGTTGGCGATGTCGAGTTATATTAATCATAAGTTTCCGTTTTCAGTTTTTACCGGATTTCCTCACAATGTCTTCCTTCACGAGACTGGTACTTAAAACTACCCCTCTATTTTAATCTCGTAACTTTAATAACCAAAATTTCTTATAAACTAACCTTTAAACCTAAAAATGTTACTACCTATCTACGGTGTACGTTATTTCGTAGAACGACGCAACGAATATCGTGGTGGAAGAAGTAAATATTTCTTTAAAATAGCTTTCTCCAAGAGTAAAGTAGTGTTTATTTAAAGAAAGCAAAAAGATTTGTAGATGCACTAGAATATTTTACGAGCTTATGTTAGTAAATTCAAGCTGGGTTTTGTATTGGTTAGTGTAAGTCGACGAGTATACCTACTTGGGCCAGATAGTGTCTTTTAAAAACAGGCAAAACAAGGAAGTCGAAAGATGTGTCCAAAATGCTTAGAAGACTTTCTGACCCCAGAAGCCTATGAAGGAAACACCACCCTGCGCTCCACGAAGGAAACCTTCTACTTACGTTGAAAAGGAAATTCGTCGACCTATAACGGTGCACAAATTTGGTCACTTACAGAACAACAGAAGTCTATACTTTGTCAACGAGCAATGAAGCGCAGCATAATATAGGTCTTAAGCGAACAGATCTCGTTAGAAACACCATCCTGCGCTCCATAACTCAATAAATCTGATGTTGGAGAAAAAACAGCCAGGCTGAAGTGGGAGATGGGCAGGTCATGTAGCACAGCTGCACCCGGAGAGATAGGCAAATATAATCACACACTGGACGCCTGAGGAAGGACAGAGCCGCCACCGTCAAGGTCGACCGCGGCGAAGAGGTGGCGGCACTATCTGATCATGTTTGCGGGACTAACATGGCCAGAAATCGCACAGAATAGAGAGATATGGAAGCAGAAAGAGTAGGCCTTTGCCCAGTAATGGGACAAGATGTTGGCTAGTAAAAAAAAATGAGTCTAAGGCTTTATTAAATCCATGGGCTTTATCTAAAATGGTTCTTCTCCGCTCAACATTCGTAACAAACCTAATTTATCTTTGGTTTATTTTTCTCATTTTTGTCCGGGCGCGAGGGGCGGAGCATTCGTGTAACCTACGGCGTAGCACTCGCGTTTCCTAGCTACCTACGGCGTAGCGCACGCGTTGTCTACGGCGTAGCACGTAGCGTAGCACTGTAGCGCGTAGCGTAGCATCGTAGCATGCTAGTGTTGCGAACTGCGTAGCACGGATGTGATTGCAAAGCTGCAGATATTGCAGTAGGTTGTAACATATTGAAATATTGCCGGTTGTACGTAGGTAGGCTGGGTTGCGATAATTTGTCTATATTTTTGATTAGTTATTTCCATCGATTTATCACTGAGATTGCGGCTAGATTTTGAACGACGAAATACGGGTATTGGCTTTCAGTACTAACGACGACGTAATACCCGTCACTTTCGAATAACAATCGTCATTGCAAAAAAAGAAGCACTTTATAATACAAAAGAATTTAAAAGCTTCCGGTCGTGCCATATATTTGGATCGAAAAACCCAGGGACCCGTAAGGGGTGGTCAGATAAAACTGATCCATGAAAAAGAAAACTTTGGTAATGTATTATGAATCGGTAAGAGTTAGAATAATGAATCTCCACTGGCGAATCGTGCGTAAAGCGGTTTATTTGTGGAGGGTCCGAGGAGACGCTGGATCGCGGAGGCTCACATTTATTCAAGTCACGTGAAGCGTCCCACGGAAATAATACGAAATGTGGCTACGTGACCAGTTCATTATGCGGCGGCACAGAGCCCGGCTGCCCGGCCCGCCGGCCCGCCGCGCCGGCCCGCAGGCCCAGCACAGAGCCGCGACACTTCTCCGTGTGTCCGTCGGCGTCGCATATTACAAACAACAGAACGTGTTGCCACGCACAGACCTTCTCGGATTTCTTTCAAATCACTGATCGCCTTTGGGGGTTGAGTTATTTTTAAAGCTCCGGAAATAAATTCCTTTGTTGGGGACATAAGTACAAACTTTTCCTGCCGAACACAGATTAGTTTCAAAACAAGCTACGTTCGTAAAAACCTCTCTAAACTCCAATTTTATAATTGACATACAAAAAACGCCGAGCACGATTTTTTCTTAAGATTGTTGTTTAACGGAAGGTAATCGAATAGAAGATTGTCGTAAAACGTTCCAGATTTTATCGCGGAATGAGAAGTCGCTCGCGACTTTTCCCATTCGACAAAAACGTTCGTTTCCCCCTGGAGATGTAAAATCGTTTTATTTTATTACTTCCGCCAGTATATCGTTATATCAGAAGCACCCGTCCTCCTCCTAGCTTCGGAGAGATATTTACAGTATCAAACGGGTTGAATTCCATTCAGTTTCTTAATTATAACGTTACGTGCTTGTTCCCGATCATATTTGGTTACTTCTTATCTATAATCGTTAAAAGTTACCGCATAGGTATGTTATCGGGGTTAATTTCAATCATCATTTTAGTAAGTTAAGAATAAGCCCGCCCATACAAGGTTACAATGTCGGGGGTGATGGGGGGCCAGCCGTGTTATTACGTCCGATTAGAAACAGTTATCAGCCTCGGTTATCGTTAAAGCCTCACTAACGAGCCCTTGTAAAACTTCTGTAGCATTATCATGACACATTACCGTGACTTTATAAACCGATGGTAATTCAGGAATGGGTTATAGGATATATTTACCTACAGCTGAATGGGGCTGTTCCGCTCGAAAAATTGATGTCATTTATTATGTCACATTTTGACGTACCTAACTGTTATTATGAAACACTGCAATATTCAGTACGTTGTTTTATACGTTTTGAATCAAATCTCGTGTTTATTTAATTTGGCATAGGTTCACCGTAACAAACAATTTAGATATGAATTCATTATTAAGTTTTTGAGATCGGTCGATTATTGTCGTGGTGAACATCTGCATTTGTCACCGCGCGCCACACGCCGCTCTCATTCGATAAGACGCGTATCCCGCCTGGCATTAATCGTGAGCTTAAATATTTTAACGCGTCGTAACATTGATTTATTCCGAGCGTAATCTCAGCTCGCGGCTTGTTTGTTCTTAGGCTCGAGACGTATAGGTAAGATTAAGCTTCGCGCCCTCAATCCGTGCCGACCCGAACTCCGGACTCTTTCCTTCACTTAAATTGCTATTTGCCGTTTCTAATTGGCTTCATTTCAATCAATCTTGTCTATGTTATCAATCTTGCAGTAACGAATAATGTTCGTTGCTAGTGTATAAGCCGGACTGCGTCGACAAGTAGGTACCTACGTGGAATATAGAACGAACAGAGCATTCGCAGAAGATTTATATGGTCATTGTGTAGCGTTAATTGCAGCGAGTGGAGCGAAGTACGATGGTATCGTACCATCCGAACGAGAAATGTAATGCCCCGTCGACTGCTTCAGTGTGTAGCTCATGAGAATAATGTGTGCGATGTAAACACGTGAACCGCGCAATACACGACGTTCTATTTCAGATATTAACATTCATGTTTGTGTTGTGCGGTATTTAAATTGATAAATTGTTGCTTTGATGGCTACACTCAAGCAAAAAATAATTGGCGCATTATTAAGGGGATGCCCATGCAAGGGGAGATAGTAAAAGGGCGCGCCCGACGGACCACTGGGTTTAACTTAATCGAAACAGCGGGTACACTGACATTGAAAACCTATTGGCACAGATATCGACGACGTCCGTCATACGACTGGCCGGCAACGGAACACATTTCAGTGTGGCAGATTTATGAGAACCGACCGACGGCTATAGAGGCATGGGGAGGCTTATAACTAGGAGGGACTGTGGAGAAGGGTCGGGCGGTCGCGGGAGGCTCTGTTATTGTGCGACGTTTGATTTACGCACGTACCGCTATCACCCTTTTGTTAGGCCGGATACCGACTGCTGTGCCAGATCCGCCAGCCCGAATGCAGGTTCTCTTTACTGATGTTCACCTCCCTCGCCACCCTGTGTGCTGCTTTCTAGCATTTCAGACTTCACCTTTTAATTAAATTATTTACATTTTTATGGGCACATTTGTTTGGTATTCATAAACGTAAAGCTCACACGGACCTAATTCTATTTTTTAAATCAGGCGGTAATGTTCTCGCGAAAATCTATTTATGGTATTGTAAATAACGCTATTCATAAACCTGGGTAAATGTGCATAGCACTCACAGATAATACGATGTGTACATATACAAGCGTATGTATAACATATACCGATCCGATGGCGCGCGGAGATTTGGTGGTAGGTGCATCGCGCGGCGCGGTGCGGTGGCGGCGCGGTGGCGGTTGGCTCGTCGTTACCCGCAATTAGCGGCTCTACACACGCGGATAATCCGCGTCGCGCCGCCCGCGCCTCCCGGGCCCGCACACGACTGCACTACGGATTCAGCGAATAAATTCATTTGTACGCAAATTGTATCGGCGCTTGCAATTAAAACTTTGTTGGCGCTTCGAGCTAAGATAAATAACACTAATACATTCTGCTTATTGCGGGAAGTTGCCGGATACAGAGGATATATTAATGTTGTTCATAATTTGTTTGGGCGGATTAACCTTGTTGGTCTGTAAACTTATATTTAACAATAGTCCCGCGCTGTCCCATATTACACATTCAAAGTTACGGTATCAAAAATGTTATGTAACAAGTGTACAATGGGAATATGTTTGCATAATTTTATGATATTTACATAACACAGCGGCTGTGTGGCCGTTGACTAGCTCCATTGTAATTAGGCTACTAAATTAATGTTGACTCATTGGAAGGCAGCATCAGAAATGTAAATGAATGAACTGAAAAAGCCCTAAACATTAAAATGAGCTCCTATTAGGCATTACATTCATAGGAACGTACTCATCACGAGCATTTGCTTCATGAATTGGTTTTGCAATCAATTGTTGCATTATCTTTTTTTTTTTTTAAAGTGACAATCATTTCTGAAACAGTTCAGCATGGTAGCACGTCAAATACCAAATAAAAAGTTGCGAACGAATGTTGAAACATTACAAAACATGAATATTATTCGAATGCCGTTTAAATAGAAAAAAAATGAGTTCCACAGAGTGTACGTATACTTAGCAATTTTTTATTTACTTATAATCTCTTAGGTAGTTTAATGTAAATAGAGTTAGCAAGCATAAACACGACGAGATGTAGCCATAAATGTGAACCGGCAATGTTTACTAAAGACAAATACGTGGATCGGCAATGTTACATTGCTGCAAGTTTTGATCAAGAATGCGGGTGGCGGTCCATGTGTGTGTGCTATCGACAAAAGTTTCAAGTTAAAAATCTCCAGCGGATTGCGAGTTGCTCTGTGGTATCTGGTGGCGCAGAATTATTCCTCTCAACGATTTGACAAAGCGGAACTTTGTTCGATGATATATAAGGTAGCCGCATTCGTACGCGGCAGCAACACGGAGCCCGCCCTCGCATACAAGGTTTTGTCAGCGCGTTCCGTCTCTTTGTGTGCCTTGCCATTGTTCCACTCGCTAATGTTGTTAGTGCACTTTTTCAGCGACTACGCTAATTTAAATACTTCTCCTTCCTTTTGTGGAGAGACTCGTCTTCCGTTTTCCGCGAGTGGCGGGCTCCCTTTGCGTTTGAGAAGTCCGCGCTCTGGGAGACTGCATTTAAATGAGACACTTAATCACCCGAGTTGGCCCCGCATTTCTTTCGTTTGTTCTCTTCATTCATTATATTCTTTTTATAGATTTATCAAGAGCTAGAAAGATTTTATTGCTTGACCATAAGGTTGAATTTCTATTAAAATAAACATAAGAAGGTTTAAAATGTTCAACTACCAATATATTACGAATTTGGGTTTGGCATTGGATTTTTCAAAGAAGTTTGTATGTCTGCGCTGTCGAGTGACAAGACCGCTAACACCCACTCAAATTGTGTAAATATGAGGAAGGTAATAAACTCTTGGCGAGTGGCGTGCTCGTGCGATTTGCCTGGAGTTCGGTACGTGACGTTGCCCCCTCACCCCCCCGCCCAGGCGCAGCGCGTCTCTTCGCGCTACTGCGCTACTCTGCCTTGCGCCTCGTTCACATACCAAACTTTTAGTCGCGGAAAGCGTTCGCTATCCTTTGAGACATTTGTTATTTTAGTTTACCTAGTTACATGCACAAGCCTTTATTTAAACCACCTTGCAATTTTTATAAAGAGCCATTATCGCTATGTCCAGGGGGCCGTCCAAATAGGTAGCCTCAAACCATTAATAGACACTACACCAGGTAGACTGATGTATGCCCGGTTTTATGGACCACGAAGTTAAATGAAAGCATCATCGATGAAAATGGAGTATATTAGTGCGGTGGCGTTTTTAGCCCGTCGCAATATAGCACGTGACGCCACGTATTAATATCTTTACTAAGCTGAGTGGATCACGGCGTCAGCGTGGCTTGGCCGAACGTAGCCTATGATGCATGGCGCGGCCTGACGGAGTTCGCTTAATGAAATATTCGCACGGAGAGTGAAACAGACACGGCCATCATTCACAAATAAAGTCACTGTGCCTACCATACGCTAATTTCTATGTTGAGAATTAACGAATAATTTTATTTCGTAAACAATTTCATCGTTAACACAGCCTAAATAAGTTGACCTAATATCTTAAATCATGTAAAATGATTTATTGTTTTTCATAATAATTCTGTTAAAATGACAATGATGATGCGAATAATAAGCTTAAATGTAGGTAGGTAAGTTAATTGTAATTAATTTATCTTTGTAAGCAAGTCTATATAAGAAGACTATAATAATCACCAATACATAGTCAGCGTCATATTCATCAGTTGATTGATTTGAATGTATGATCTACTCGCTAGTGGGAAGAGATGAGATGGAGCAAAAGAATGGCACCTTTTAACGGGTCACGTATGTACCATAACTTTGTTGCTAACGTTATTACGTTAGACGTGAAAACAGTAACTGAACGACGTGACCGCAATAGCAATAATCAATTGGCCTGTATTTTATTGCTTACAATACACCTACCGGATTTTCACAGAACAGTGATTTTTTCTATAATTTTCAAGGTCAGACAAATTCTTTTTACCCGTCTGCGGCGAAGCCCAAAAGGAGGGTAATGCGTTTGACCTGTATGTATGTCCGTTTCTTTGTTCCCTCGTAACTCCTCAACGAATGGAGGGATTTTGATAGATTATATGTCGTTAGATTCTTATTGATGACGCGAGTCTCACTGGCTACATTATAAAAACAAATAAAAATCGTGGATTTGGGGTGACATATTGTGGAGTTCGAATATTTTTTTTCTCCTAATACCATCGAGTGGGGTATCAAAATCAAGGGTTTTAAGATGTGATTACAAAAATATATGCAACTTATATGTTTGAATGTAATTCGAAATGACAAATAGTAAAAAAATAAAAAAAAAAACCCGACTGCGTAAAAAATAACTAATAACTTTAAATAAAAACTGAAAAGTAAAAAAAAAAGGTCAGGAAACAGGACATATTGACTGCAACAGTCGGGACCCATATTGGATATAATGATTTTAGTCTAGATTATTTAATGGGTCCCGACTGTACCACACAATACAAACAAAATATTGCTACATTTCGCCTAACTGGTAACCTATAGTAACGTGACAATATCCGCGTATAACTTTTAATATTTATGGTTACTCACCTTGCTTGGCACGCCTCGATGTAATCCTTGTAATAAGGAGAGGTCTACAAAGAGGAGCACAATAGCTGTTGGCATGCAGAGCGGAGCATGACGCAGCCGTTATTTAACCATCACTCAAGATGACAGTTGTATTTTTCGCGGCCATCGGCCGACGCTCAGGCGCCGGCTCCGCGTCGTTTATCATTGCTTCGCGATCGTGTCCAAGCCTTAGTTATTTATGGACATGTAGATAAAATTGTCAAGAAGTTATTCACATTAAAATTCTCCTATAAATGTTCTTACCTTTCTTATTAAACTGGAACTAGATGGGTGTCAAACGAAAATCTGTTATTCACCGCAGCTAACCCTTGCGAAAGGTGTTTCTTTAAGTCAGCGAAATGTTTCATGTTGAGATTTATCGTGGTGTCGGTCGTAGAGGTATATTGTGGATGGAAGTCGGAGGCGCTGGCGATGCATCCGGAGCTGGCGTCAGCAGTACGTGCGGCCGTAGCGCGGCGCACTCGACTCGCTCCACGTTTATTATCGAGTGATTGCCTCCCTGCGTGATCCGACTTGCCAACTATCTTTTGAACCGATCTGAACGTTCTTTTCCTGAGATTAGCTGCTTTTATTTCTATTTTACAATTCTCGTGATTACTGCTCGATCGCTGGGTAATATTGAAGACTCGCAATATCGATCGTGTTTTTCAATTTATTCTCAACACATCGTGTGTTTATCCAGATATATATTTAGCCGTCAAAACTTTTACTTGTGAACGAACAACTAAAAGGTTTGTTTGCGGTTCTTTCAGAAAATACAAAATTATGATAAACTGCTTAGAGCATACACGGTACCATACCGTACATGTTTGTGTACAGCGCATACAGAGTTCTTGCCGACACTTTGACAGTTAGTAGGGGCAAGTCTGAAATATCGGCGTGCGCGGCTTAATCGCTCAGCGTGCGATATTGGCGTTACATCATGTTGTCAGCGGAGAGAAAAATTGCCGCACTCGGTCCCCCCCGCACCCCCTCCCGCACGTCTCCGCGCCGCGCCGCGCCGAGCCCGCGTTCCACACGCCTCGCTCGCCGATGTCGACAGCGCGTTTATATTACTTGGGGATTTATTGTAGTTTTACGAACGCACATTTATCTGTTTTCATAGGAAAAATAACATATCACGTAAAATGCTACTTTAATAATTATACATATAAATATCGATAAAGTAATTAGCCTCCTGAGTCGTATTTCCGCAGTTCATTGTGACAGAAGACATGTTCTTGCAAGATTGAGGTTATTTGGAGTCAGTGCCAAGCCAATTAGGCAACTAATTACGATGGGTACCTTTACACTTGAATGGTAAATATGTAAACATTCAACAACTGCGATGCAGTGTGTTATTTATTTATTTATTTAAGGAAAAACAAACAGTAGCACAATAAGAATTAGTAACAATAATTTAAATATTAAATTTTAAAACAATTATACTACCCACAACGTTTTCCACAGATTACAATTTAAAGTATTTAAAAACTAGCTACTAAAAACTAACTAATAACTAAGATTTTTAAATGTATGTGATTATACATACTATAAAGAAAAAGTAAATTTTAATTTGTGTGCGTATTAACATTACGTTATTAAATATCTAATTATACAGTATTTAGTTTAGTTTATTTTGATAGATTTGTATATTGTAAAAAAGTGTACATATCAACTGAATTCAAATAAAAAATTTACACAGTAATTTGCTGGTCCTTTAGGGCTGCTTGGATTTGCTTCCTAAATGCATTTTTACTTAGAAAAAGAATGTCGATTGAATGGAACTCACTGTTGTATGTCTCAACTAAACGATGAAGTGGTGAACGCGAGCCAGCGTTGGATTTACAGAGGCTAGTAGCAAATAGACGTCGAGTGCGTATCTCACGTGTTACCCAACCTTCCAATGTAAACTATGCAGCAAGCTATATGAGATCCTATGAGTAAGATGTGTAGGAAAGGCACTACCTACCTCCACCTATTTATAGATTATAGAGATTAATTAATTATAAAAAAATATATATATTAATAAGTAAAATCTGTTGTTTAGCTTAGTCTCATGGAATAAGCAGTGAAAGACTTTTGGACCTAAAGTTTGGCGTTACCTATGATTAATGTTCAAGCAGATTTTCCCATATAAATAGAAATAATGTAAGGCACGCGACTAAGGCACACAATACGTAGAAATACACATAAAGTTACGAGCAATCTCCTGTTACGATTGAGTACACCTCCGGGACGGCAACTTTAAAAACATCTTTTTGCAACATTTCTAAAGTTTTTCCTTTGTCCATCGCAAGCTGCACTATACAAAGAACAAGTTATTCCAAATGTTATTTGCTGGTCTTGTATTTGTTTATTTTTGGCAATAGTGGTACATTGGCTAGTGTTTTTGTCACATATATGTAATTCTGTGACCGAAACACGGACGTGTAACGTTAACAAATAAATTTTGTATTTGGGTGTCACTTTTGGGGTACAAATAAGAAATTAATAAAAAAACGTTTAACAAACTATAACGTGTGACATATCAAATGAAAGGACTTGTGTAGGTCTCAAATATATTTTATGTTGTATTTATATGAATAGTGTTTATGTTATTCAAGAAAATTGACTATTACCACGCTTATCTCCGAAACTACTGAGCCTTTAGAAAAAAAAAATACATAAAATAATTTGTTACTCATAGATTACAGGAAAACAAAGAAAGAATAGGAAGGAAGGAAGGATATAAAAAATGTATAATCGTTAAATTTCATGATAAATCACTCAAAATTGTGCGGATGGGAGATCAATTTTTTCAGTTACGTTTAGTTTGTTCTTGGGATTAATTGTCTAATTATTCATCCCGACTACAGAAGTTTTACCCTGTTCTAACACGCACTTGACCAATTTTTCTTTAATGACATACAAAAGCGCATCATAACACATGAGGGAAAGGCTCAAACCAAACTCTTCAAAACACATGACTGAACCCCAGTTGGCAGTATTGGAGAGGAAAATTCAAATATGACATTTCTAGTTTGCGGTGACGCATGATATATCGGCGTAAAATTGTACTGGCTTATTGGAAACTTTCTGTTTCCGTTGACATATACATACATACTTACTACAATAGTATAAAATAATGATTTTGCAAAAAAATGAGTTCAAAAACGGTAAAAGTGACTTTTGTTGTTTGATTCTGTTTTTTTTTGCCACCGGCTTCTTCTTGCAAAAAAGTCTTATTATTTCATTTTTAGTTGTAATATCCCATACAAATATTTGCTATGCATTGTTAACAATACATGTCATGGTAATAGGCTTATCCCCAATAAAATGGAATTTAACATACCTAACTATCGAAATGTCATGTACTGTACACAAAATCATAACATTATGATTTTGTGCAAAAAAATATCCCAGCGATTGCAGCAATCACAACATACGAGTATATGCTTTAGATTATTGAAGTGTTCCATTATATGTTATGTCCAAAAATCAGCATCAGATCTTCACGAAATAAACGGGACCACCGCGGAATAATATTCTTTCAAATAAAGAAAGAATAATCGAAATCGGTTCACAATTATTGTCAAAGATTTCGCTGAACATACAGGGTGTAAACGGACCTTTTACGAAGCTATCAAACAAGCATCTGTACATCAAAATAAGTAGCTCTACGCAAAAAATACTGCTGGGAAACGACTTTCTTTTTTGGGGTGAAAAATCACGTTTTACGGTAAAACTCAATGTAACGCACTCAAAACATTGTGCTGATGGACGCATTTATGTACTTATACACAAATAATAACAGACGCTCGGGTCGATCTTTACGTTAAGTCGTGCTTGCCTAGGTTTATCTGTAGATGGGTGACTACCCTTACCTACCGAATTTCCTCCGTGCCTCGGAAAGCACGTTAGGCTGTTGGTCCCGGCTGTCATTTGTAGATCTTTGACAGTCGTTACAGGTAGTCAGTGGCCCAAAAAGTCTGACAACCAGTCTACCAAGGGGTATCGTATTACCCAGTACTAACTGGGTTGTGGAGGTCAGATAGGCAGTAGCTTCATGTAAAATACAGGTATTCAGCTGCATCCGCTTAGACTGAAAGCCGACCCCAACATAGTTGGGAAAAGGCTTGGCAGATGATGATGTACACACAAAAAATAATGTTCAGACGAATTGATAACCTCCCTCTTTTGGAAGTCGGTTAAAAATCACTCGTAGCCTCGTGCTGCAATTATCGTAATATGTTTTAAATTGATTAACTTAGCTTCACAAGTTTAGGCAATTTTAATTAAACGTATCTTCCAAAATAATGTTATCGAGAAACATATAACATTAAAATAATTTAACGCCCTCAAGAGCAAAATAATATAATCAAGATCCAAGACAGTTATGTAGACCAAACTTTGGCGTTCAGGTCGGTTGTTACAGTTTACTTTTAAGACCATCATAAAATTGTGGCGGGCGTGCGTCTGTTCTATATTATTGAAAATTGGATGATGAAGAGCTGACGCGGAAGCCTTGTTTGTTTTGTATGAAATTGGGGCTATCGCGCATGAATTCGCCGCTAGAGGCGTTCGTGTAGACTAAGGTCTTCCGAAATGTCAGATGTCATACAGTGTTCGCGCGTTGCGTGCTTTTTTATCACGTATTTATACTAATACTCACGATTGTGTTCTAGACTGAGCCATTCCTGATTAATTATGACTTGAAGATTTTAAGTAGCAACTTAGGATCTTATTTGTTAGTACTTGAAGGTAGAATGATTTTTAAATGTTTCATGCTTGCTATTTTTAGGGAGAATATTGTAAATACACTAAAATATTGTTTACACTATGTTGTTAAACGTAATAAAATAAACTTTTTATGACGTTATTGGTACTTTAAAGTATAAAATATAATTATTGACAAGACCTTACTCGACAGTTGCGCCATCTGGTGAGCTCAATAACGATAGCCCCCGTTGTAAGTCTATTTTAGAAACAGTAGGTTCTTAAACGTTATAGATGATACTAGAACATAGATAAGAACAAAAGTGTTTCCAAAATATAACCCAAACGTAATGCGCATAGACATCGGAGTCTGTACAATCGCAGCTTTCAATTACACAGTTCGTTACTTTCTGAGAGATAGAAGATTACAGGAAATACACTAAGTTTGGTCGCATAGATGTCTTAGACAATATAAATGGTTCATTACATTTTATCATCTACTATCAACATTGGCTTTGCCAGATCATCTTATAATAATTAACTAAGTGAACCTTTACAAATATCGTACTGGTCTTGATTAAGAATCTGTCTAAAGACAGATTTATATTTCCCACGTACATAGTTATTAATGTAGTCTCGCGTTGTCGGAGTCTATTCAATAACAGGCGCACACCTGCTTGATTTACGAGCTGCGCAAATTCATTGTTATTCTCAACTAACGAGTTTGGCTCAGAACTATTCTGTTTAAAACGATTCTATCTCATGAAATAATTATGACTATAACCATGCAAATGATCACACAATAAACTTTACACAATATATCACTGTACTCGATTCATAAGTTGCACTACATGTGCTGTGCGCCATTCAATTCCTAGCTAGAAGGGTGTGGGTAATTGTACTAGTAGATTGTCGTGGTCGAGTGTTCGGCATGGTCCACGTGGCACAAGATTGCGGAGGCGGTGTTTGCTCTTTGGCGGAGCCCGCAACGGGCTTACGGTTCAGCGAGCCGTGCGGCGAGCGCGCGGCCTCTCGGGTCGCGTCTCCGGCCAAATTGAAATATCCCCGCTGCCACGACGTCCACCACTCGCATAGAGAACCATGCCAGTCGCTCGCCTGCGGCTACCCGCTTTACACATCACATACATATACCTCAAAATGAACTGTACTTCCTTATTTTCTTTTTAAAATATAATATTACCTTTATGTTCTAACTCAGATTTTTAGAGCCGCGGTAAAAAAATCCAAATGCTAAATGTCTAAGTGCTTTATTCGCTCTTGTGCCGCTCGGTAGTAATAATTTCATAATTTAAGTAGGTAGGTAGACCCGAAATGGGTCGGGTCATATTTCGCTAAAAATTATATATTGGCATGGTTCTCGAACGATTCAATTTCCGTGCGCAGACAGCAGCGGAATTTACGTGCGCAGATTTACATGCCAACGAAATTATTTGCAAATGGTACCTCGAGCGATTCATCTATATTTTATGATTCGTACCGAGCACACTTTAAGGTTTCTCTCGTGGAAATGAAATTATCACTTTATATTTCAAAAAGAAAAGATATTTTTCGTGTAAAATATGGAAATATAAACAGATGTTTGGCAGATAGTTAAGGACATACCTACTTTGAAATTGGACGAAGTTTATTTATCAGTAAGGAAAACAACATATTTTAAATGTTTGTTATGTATTTTAAACACAATTCACTTTCACAATGTTGAGAGACGGGTTTGTATTTTCCAAACATAGGTACATAATATGATAATAAACATATTTTATTGGTGCTATATTTTCCGTTAAGCTTATTTGAGTGTGTATAATCGTATTTTGGTATGACGATGTTCGTTTTATATAACCAATTCTCTACACTCGTGTCTGCGACCCGTGTGAAAAAGAGAAAATAAATAAGTGAAGTAAGTGACGCGTGCACACATTGTTTAAATCGATAACCTTTGTAGAGGTGGTTGCCTTACGAAGCCCCTTTGCAGGTAATCCTGCCCACTTGGAGTTATTGCCGCCGAGGGAAGGAAAGATTACCTCGGCGGGAGATAAGGAGGTCGACGGGGCTTCGAGTGCGATTGTCCCCGAGTCAGGCGTCGAATTGTGTCAAGTGAAGCGGCAAATTAAACGGCCGAGCCTTCTGCGCGCCCTGCTCACTAATCGTCACATAAACTGCTGCCGCCCGAACGTTTAATTACGCAAAATGCTTTCTTCTACATGTACTTTATTAACCGTACCTAGCCGATGACTTAAGCTCTATTGTTTTTATCTGCGGCCCACTGGCCGCATAAACTGGCCATAAGCCTATCAGGCAGCAGCCATGAAAAACAACCAGGAAATGTTGTCTGTTTATTTTTGTCTGTATACATAAATTATATTACTGATTTTAATAATACATCTTTTCAAATATTAAAACAGTACACATAATAAAAATATTCCGCTATAAAAATATAATCGTGCTTACCCAAATAGGATAAGTCGTGAATATATTGCCCGTATGTGAGAATACCTTTTCGACTGACAGATAAGATTTCAGCCGTGGGTAGTCATACGGCATCCGACCTACTTTCTAATAAAAACGAAATACATTTTCATGTTACGCATTCGTAATAAAATACTAATAATGATATTTTACATCAGCCACAGTCCCAAGACGCCGACAATAAAAAACAGTGTACACGACAATATGTCAGCCAGTAAACAAAATCCCTTACATCAAAAAGATTTATTGTTATGAAACCAGTTCCTATTAATAGTATTTTTATCATTTTGCTACCAATACGTGAAAACCAATGAAATAATTGTTTTGAACCAACACTTGCTAACTCAAATCTGATGATATCTAATATTTATTTGAAATAACAAGATATTTTTATTAATTTTGGGTGTTTATAAACTCTAAAACATTTAGCTACGAATGGCTACTTATTGCTACGCGGAGACCTCGTAGCAGTTGTGTAGCACCGAATATTGTCTTGGAATGTTATGCGTTTCGTCGAACGTATTTCATTTAGAAACTAACCACCACGATCTGTATTTACATCATACAGAATTTGGTAGAAATACACACGTTACGTTGATTTGCTATTTGTATTTAGAAAAAAATGAAAAATAATTGTGGAAAGATGTGACTGTGAACTGTCTCGTAGGCTTGATTAGGTTTGTACACGGTTAATTTTAGGTCGTTCTGGAACCAAAAGCCATAGACTTGATCATAGAACTCAAAAAGATTAGGACTGTTTTCGGTTCCAAAACGACCTAAAATAATGGTGTATATTAATTAAATAGACACGGTTAACGATAGCGACTATGTGAATCGGTAGCAGGAAGCAAATTGTGAGTGACGCTAATGATAGGGCGCTCACTCGCTCAGCAGCCGTAGTGCCACGTAGCGTCTTTCCAATTACGCTACGGGTCCGGAGTCACGCTGCGCTCCATTCGTTACCGGGACGTGCCACCAACATCTGGACCATCCGTGTTATAACTCCGATAACTTGTTGCTACACAAAATTGGTTTTAGTGTTTTTTTTTCTCATAGTATATTCTAAGTTGTGTGGCTTGTTGCTGTTCCTCGTTTATTAAATGAATGCGGTTCAACGATACTGATACGATACTGTTCAGCTGCTGCTAGCTTAGAAAGAAAAAAGTTTGTTGGGAATAACTTGAGAAAAATAATGTAGTTACTTTTAACTTATAGCACCGATGTTAAATCCGTTTAATAGGTATGGTTTAGTTATTGATCCAACTACTTTGGTACATGTGAGTCTGATTGGTGTGATTTCTAAAGACCTTTTTCCCAATGCTAGTTGAATTTCACTATCAAGTTTTATTAAACAGTTTATAAAACTTCATAGTATATGGGTAGAGTATACAATATCAACGTAAAAAAATGTTATGCGAAAACGCTTTAATTATTAATTTCGAATTTCAAAAATGAAAATCCCGCGTGGGTGCTAAATAAACTTGTAAGTTTTTTCTTCTTCTGTTATAAACTTTATACAAATATTAACGTTCGAAGGCTTGAAATTGTCGCGACGTGATATATAAATAATGCCGAAAGTTTGTTAGGCACAGAATAAAGTAGAGTATTCCGACAAAACACTCCACGTGGAATACTGTGATAAGGCGAAACTTTGCCTTGCTAACAAATTACACTCTGAATTTCGGCTGATAGAGAAACTTGTCCAAATGAAATCATTTGAACGGTCGCCACGTATCGTCTGTGGTATTTACTCGCTTTTATACATTGTTTGGAACATACTTTGGTGGGGTGTATGAATAACTGTCGTTACCATAGCCCCTTGAACGTCCCGTTCGTAATAAATGAATACCCAATTATTTGTTCGTATATGCTGCAATTTGAATGTGATGTAAATCTAGTGAATAGAAAAAGCTTCACCATTTTTGACGGTTTTTCACTACACTTAAAATACTTACGGGATAATATTCGTGATTTTCTTTTGTTTCGATTAGCTCCCGATATTTCGACGCTGTTGCAAGCTTCACCATATCATAAGTCAGTAAGCCATGTGGTCCCCAGTTACTTCTATGCCAGACGGGTGTGCAGAATACTGTGAAAATTTTTAATACGTGCAACAATAATAATAGGTTTAGGATTTTTGTTAATATCATAGCTTGACTCATAGATATTCATGGTCACAAAAGGTTTACGATTTGACTGACCTGTCTGTTTTGGGATTGCCTGACTATTACTCGTCTCAAACGGAGCTTTGATCACGCGATGATGTCACGGATCAAACTGTTGTAACTATTTATTTGTATATTATAATTTCTTTCTCATATGACGTCGTTAATATATAATGAATAATTAATTAACTCACATTAATTATAAACATTTACGGCCCTGGAACGAACTAAAATGCACACAAAAAATAAAGTAAAATTATATTCGAGTATGTCAAAGTAATATAATATTCGCGTAAACCTACTTAAAAAACTTCTCAAAAAAGAAACCTTTGAAAAACGATGCGGATCTACCACATAACCATGACATAACTTTGTCAGCTTCTGGACGAAAGTCTATTCGTCACGTCATACCGCATCTTTGATCTCGATCTGTAGTGCGGTGAGCATGTCAGAACACACTACGGCATCGGTCTCCTTGACAAACAACTAACTACTCTTTCTTAGTCATATTATTGAACTTTATGATTTTTAGTCATTAAAATCTTGAAGCAATCTTTTTAGTCTTGGTGATAAAAGTAATTATTAAATCTTAATTGAAATAATCGCGTGTATAAAACTAATGCTTTTCTAACCACAATTCCTAGCAATATAGAGATTTATATTTAGCGTTAGTCAATATACTAACAGCTTGTTGAATGCATTCGCCTACTCACATAATAACCGCGCTGCTCCATTATGATATTGCCCTCTGAGTGAATTCGGTTTCATATCTTCCTACATAAACGTGGCTTTTTGAGCTTTACGAAGCGCGAACATCATTCAACGCAACTCCTACTTAATTTTCCCTCAGTATCCAATCATATTTATTAAAGCAACCGTTTTGTATTTGTTTTATTCGAAAAACGTTGATATAATTGTATTGTGGATGAAAATATTTTTCCACCGTAGTGTACCTGGATCCTATGTCGAGTTTTTTAAAGTATATTTTACCTGCAAGTATATTCAGTTTATTAAACTGTCCTGTATCTGCCAGTTAGTTCTGAAAGTTGCAGCGTTCTATGGAATAATTAAACTTTTGATAGATCGTTCTGATTGGTACTTACATTACATTTACCTGACATGAAAGCCAGCATCACAGAACATTACAACGGTAGCCAGTTAAGTTGTCAATCAGGTAGGTAATTGACGTTGTGGCACTTAGCGCGCCGCAGCGCCATTCAGCGCGGGCTCGCTGACACAGCCGCCGCACTCGACGCGCCGCACGTGCCGATCACCGCCACTCCTCGCGATACTATCGCACGCGCGCCACTGATCATGTACCACTAGGTACTACTTACCTACACTATTCCCACTGGGTACCCTACACCTTCAAAAACATAAGGCTTTGCAATCTGTCGTTGTACCTGCCAAAAGAATACAGATCAAGTCGTAAGACAACAAATTCACTCACAGAAACAATTCTACTACTAAGAACCGTAAATACATAATTTCACACAAATAATAATTACGCTTGGTAAACTTTGAATGGTATGGAGAGTGTTATTCCAATGTTCTCCAGTTACAGAATCCCCACACTAAAATTAATCAAATTAAGAAAGTTTGCTGCAGCAAAACAACACATCGACCCTTATTTTGCGAAGGTAATTTTGCTGGGGCGGTCCGTTAACTGACGCGACGCGACAATTATTTTCATATAACATAATCCTGGGGCGTTGCGAGGTGTGTTCTCTTGGGACGCGTGATTTGGACGTACCGGCCGGCCGGGCGTCCGGGCGCGGCCGACCGGACCCGCGGCCTACAGAACTTCGCTCGTTGACACGCCGCGCGCCGCCGCGCCGCTCGTCACTGTCCCCGGAAAACTCGTATTAATGTAAATTAGAGTAACCTGTCCTTGCTCTCCCTCGTCAGCAGAGGACACCCTCGTCATTATATTTTTACTAACTTATTTTTGTAGAGAGCAGCACAATTCTTTTCAATTACATTTTCTCAGGTATTTTTATGATTTGTAAGATTATCTTGACAGTTTTCTTTTGTGTTTTGAAAATGTTACCATTTTACGGGTAAAATGAAATCGCAGTTTCTGTGTTTCTGTCATTCCTGTACAATAAATTAAGTTCATCAAAATATAAAGAAATAACACAAACAATAGTATGAAATAACTAAATATAGGAAATTAAGTATTTCTTATGTTTTGGTATTTGTTTTAGATTTTATACTTTTGGTTAGAGAACCTTTTTATTAGTACTTCGTGAACGTCACAAACTGTTTTGAAAACTCAATCAATATTAAAAGTACCCAATACAGCCAAAAACTGGAACCTACATAAACATACTATAACTGTGAATCTCTTAAATTCATCACATGAGCAGTGAAAGTGAGCAAAGAAAGAAGATTCTACAAATAGAAACTTGTAGAATCTTCTTTCTTTCTTTAATTATTATTACCTTTACATTAAAATTAAACTGTATTTTTATTTTAATTATTTTCAGGTAAGCTAGTCTGAAAGCGGTGAGTCTTTTGAAAAATACATTTTTTAAACCACTTTATAAGTATATTAGTGTTTACATGGTGTGCTGCCCCTCGGAGAAGGAAAAGGTATGCAAGGAAGATTCTAATCTTCCTTGCATACCTACTACTGGCTACTGGCTACTGTGGGTGTTGGCCTAAAAAAACTTGTGCTTAATATTGTTTTACCATACCTCATATCTCTTCGATATAAATCTCAAAGTTCGGTTTAAAATCGGCATTATTTTCTGTCATAAATTCTTCCAGCTAGTACGGCGTGCTCGCTTGAAACTCTAGAGAGCGGAGACATTTGATTTTAAGCCTCGCGGACTATAAGTGTTATTTCTTCGAGAGAAGTATTATTCTGCGACAGGAGCGCAGCTCCGCCGTCTCGAATGCTCCATTTAGTTCCAAAGTTTTTCTCGTTTATCACCGTTGGGCTCTCAGAGGCGGAGATTTTTCCTTTAGATTTGTTGTCACGCCAGACCTTTTTAATGTACCTTTCTTATCGTGGCTCGATTAAGAAGGAACTTGTTTTAGATCTAACTCTTCTTGGCAACTTTATTACTTCCTTGTAATTAACAACAAGGAAGGAAAAAAGAAATGAAACCCATAAAGTAAGGTAAGGTAAAAAACGGAAAAGTATAAGCCGACTCTGAAATGTATACAAATATTTGTATAGATTGGAGAACCTTCGTTTACATTGGCGTACTTACCAATCCCGGACAGAAATATCTTTTTAATTTTTGTGATCTATGTTTGATTTGGGTATCCACTACTTATGTATAAGTATCTTCATGTTACTAATTTAGAGCTGGTATAGGACTATTTAAAATGCTATCAGCAAAACAGAAACGTGAGTAAACTTATTACCTCAGTTTGGTAAGGTTGGTGAAGCGAGCGGTTCGTTAATTAAGTGACTGAAACGCGGCCATAATAAAAAGAGGGCAGATTAAACTCGGCTCGGCTCAAGTGTGGCCGAACAGGTGCGAGAGGCGGTAAACTACAGGCACATTCTGCCAACTCCACCGCGTGCTGCGCTTAGATAAAAGGATTAGCAGACTTTCTACTCCCCTCTACAAAGTACTCACAATTACATTACGTCTACCACTCAGCACATTCATGCGTATTTTACAGTATCGAATAACAACCCTAAAAAAAATTTCGTGCCCATATTTTAGTTCCCCATCGCACATAATGGTGTCGATTTTGTTGTGCACAAACTAAACTTAATTTATGCTATTAGGGCTATATATTTAGGCAATGCGAGAAAAGGACGGCTATGGCTATGAACTAAGTTAGAGATGACAAACTAGTTTATGCCTTGCGCTTCACCGTGTTTTTAGTCGACAAGTTTTTACGTGCACTCTTCATTTGTATAGAAATATTAGTTCTAACTAAATTTGACAGCTCTAAATTACGTCTGACCCTTTCTCGTTTTATTAGAGAAAAAAAGATAGCAATAGCCTAAATTAAGTTTAGTTGGTGCACAACAGAATCGACACCATTGACAACATAACAATCCTAAATATTTCTTATAATCTTGCGAAAAGATAATGTTCGTTTTTGTATGATTATGTACCCTAGAGCGGATTGAAGGTGAGATTGTATCCCGTGACGGTTCAGCGCCGCGCCATAATGACTCGACGCGAGCCGTCGACGTCGGCCCTCGCTCAGAGATTGGAAAATGCCTCCGCAACTTTTCTACTTATACAAAAAGTTAACGTGAAAACTTTGTTAATGTTTCGATGGCTTAAGGGCTATTTTTATTGTTAGGAACAGAGTTTGTCACATTAATTTTATGGTGCTTAGTATTTTTAAACCTTTTTCATTGCTACATTGGAGATATCATTAAATAAAAAAGCCATATAAAATATCATCAAAACGACTGTTCAGTTGTACTAAAAACTTTACCATGTTAAAAATACCTAAATTAATTCGCTATGCTAAAATACGTGGACACTTATGCAGTATATGGCTGACTTTATTCAAATTATAAACATTATCTTCCGATATAGGAACGAGATCAAAACAGTATTTTAGAAACATCGAGTCTCTTCTCTCAGTTGATGGCGTAAAATTTGCATAAAAATATAGTTAAAATGATTTGTGTTGTAGAAAATGTCTGAGTTTCGGGTAAATGGTGCTGTAAAAATGTTGGTAGATCGGGATAGGCAGGCTCGCGTAAACAGCTCGGTAAATCACGAGAATTGCGCGCCGCAGCTCGACTTGGACAATATTTGTGCCAATAAAATCCTCCCTAACAAAGCTGTTGTTGTCAACGAAAAGCCGCCTGACCTGTTTTTAGTCTATCATGGATTTCGGTGTCATCGTTTCCGAAGCTTAATATAGATGTTGAGTGTTTTTAGATCCACATAATTACAACGGTCCCGAGTCCTGCAATAATAAACATAAAATGAACGAAAGCTCAGTTTTACATGCTTTAAATTCGCTTTAAAGTAACTGCACTTAACAAGTCCGTTTGTATGTCTGTCCTACCTTCACAAGGCTCTATTTACAGTTACAGTATCCAACTATCGGTAAGAGATAGCTGACATTTTCAGAGTGTGTTGTTGTGGTGAAAATGAATAAAACATCAGCGAGTTCAATCTCGAGTTTATAAAGATCCTTCATTTCGGAGAAGGTTAGTTCATGTATATAGTAGCACATACTGGACGTCTGCTTGACTTCTCAATAACTTGAAAACTATCACCGGCAGCTTTCGCGGGTGGGTAACTAATATAGTAAGTTGGAGAGGAAAAGTAAACTAATATCGGGATGTTCTGGCGACGAGCGCGCTGGCCGGAGCTGAAGCCGACCGACGTCATCTTCGCTACAGATTTATTACTTTTAATATGTGCACTCCATTTACGAATGTCAACTACTAAAATGTATTTTACTCCATATTGGAGAAAATATGACGTTTCTTTGATTATTTTTTCTCAACCTTAAGTACTTATATACTTATAATACTTATACCTACATCTTTACGAAAGGAATCTTAAATTAAATTGATGATCCCGCAAAACGTAATGAATTGCCATAAATAAGAACGCAACTGTAATCATTAGCACTGTTCCCATCTTTCTCACTTCAAAAGTCATTTTGAAGTTTCTTAAAATTTGCGAAAAAGTTTCGGTACAAATTAAGAGCAAATTTTACTCCGTCCGTTTAGCCATCAGTAATTTCAAAGTTCTAATGAATTTTCTTCTCTGACATTGAAAAATGAATTTCTACCCCTAGTTATTTCTGTCGTTCTGGGACATCTGTAAGCACCGATCGGGAGCAAACCCACCCACATAATTTTAATATGTAAATCATGTTTTTATGAATTTTCAGAGCGTTAGGATTATCTAATCGATGGTGCAAGTGCGGTTTTAATTAATAAACCTGCCGAAACCGTGCATACATGTTTAAATTTTTCGTAGAAATATTTTCAGCCGTCTGGGCTAGGCATAGTAGAGCAAAAGGCGAGGTCCGCCCGATCCCCGCACCCCTCATTACCCCCCTAACGGTGCCCCATTAAGCGCACGGGCCGAAGTGCCCCGGACCGTAGTTAATCCACGTCCTCATTCACTGTTATTTCGAAGGTCTGATCTAATCTAAACAGGGCTTAGGATCCTACAATGCCAGTATTTCGCGCGACTCATCCCTTTTATGTATTTGACTATCCTCATACCGGTCCCGCCGCCGGTCGGTTGACGTTTGCCTTTGCTATAAAAGGAAATAACACTTCCGAAACTTCCGATGCGATTTCGTGTTAATGCCTTTGTATGAAAATTAATTTAGTTGTAGGCATTTGGGTCGCAGCTGTAACAAATTGATAATTTCAAAACAATTTATGGCTTAAAACACCGTACACTGAAGAAAAATACTGTAATTGTCCATGAAATGTGTATAGTGATAATGCTGACGCTAGCGGCGGCGAAGGCCGAAGTGGAAGGGTCAATTTGGAAGCTATTATACGGCGGCGGTTAGAGGCCTACTTCCGGCGGCTGCACTAAGCTGGCGTGTTCAAATCCCCCCGCTCAATTTCGGCCTTTCTGCAACACCATTCATTCTTCGCCTATTTGGAGTAAGTACATTTTCACGATGAAGTTGTTCTCGACGTTATTTCATTTTACTAAACAAATGATTGTAACTAACGAACTCGTAATTATTTTTAGTCAAGTCTTTTAAAAAACGAGACTCAGTTTTGATGAACCAGCTTAATAAATTGCTTTAGAGGTGGAAATGTTTTAACTGTACCGCACCCGTAAGCCGATTTCGGATTACCTCTTCATTTTTTACGATCCTCGGAGAAAATTTACGAATTTAGATTGAGTATTTATGGATTCCATATCCGATATTCATTTATAGCCGGGTCGGATCCGCGCCCGACCCCTATGAGAGCGTTTCAGAAACTTGAAAATGACTCCTTGATTCACGTATTTTGAATATTTTGTGTACACTGTGTTCAAGCTTAAATAAAAACAAAGAAATTACTAAGTGTTTCTTTAAATGTGTATTTCTAATGACTGTGAAAATTAATTTAAGATTAGACGGCTAATCTGCCTATCAGTCTAAATGCAACGGCTATTAAGTATAATCTGATTGTCATCATTTCAATATAATTCCCAACCAACCACATGTGCATGTAAGCCAAGATGGTCGCAGTAACCAAGTTTGGGCACCCCGACATCCGTACTTACGCACGTAATCGAGACCTAATATTATATCATTTTAGAGCCCTAAAGAGCGCGTCGATTGTTTTATAAGTTTTCATAACGTTATGTATAAATTAAGGAACTGATTATATTTTTTTATTTGATCCTAAATAGACACAAAAATACTTTTCTATTAAAATAGACGACAAGTCCTCCTTTCCCGCAATTCCACTGAAACGCCCACTTATGATTTTATTTTTAAAATAATTGTAGGATTAGCATTAAGTTTACTCAAAAGTAAGGAAAAGATTAGGACCAATTAAACCTTATTTGAAAGCCATTAATTTAAAACACTCACTCACTCACGGACGCACGATGCACCGCCCGTGTTTCGTATGAAAATATACTATTAGTTGCAATAGTGGCTGGACGCACGATGCACCGCCCGTGTTTCGTATGAAAATATACTATTAGTTGCAATAGTGGCTGGACGCACGATGCACCGCCCGTGTTTCGCTAGTGGAAAAGCGGTGTAGTACATTGTAGCGGGCCAGCAAACGAGGAGTTATGACGTCGGCGGAGGATTACGTGAGTGGATGTCGTAATAAAGCTTGCGATGAAGCCGTTACCCGAAGATAAACGTAAATATCTCCGGCCGTCGGTGTCGGCAGTTCGCCCCCGGTCTGCCCGTGTGCCTGTGCCCGTTTCTCTACATTTGTGTTTGTCTTCTCCCTTCATAATTATGCTACTGATAACATCTATAGATATTGTGTGCAACAGCGTTGGTACAATTAATTTTCACAAAAATAAAACAACATGATAACCATTGTGATAACCGTAAAAATGGGTCTGTCTCCACCGATCACGTTTTCAGATCACGGCGATGACACAATTTCTTTTTCTAATCCTAGCCAGTGTTTCAGTACGTAAGCTTCACAATAGTAACATCACATTTAGGAATCTAGGCCGTTGAGCAGGGCGACACTGGTGGTGTGGCATCCTTTGTATTCTATAACGTATGTATTCCCGCGCCTGCTCTTATCTCCTAAATTAATTACATAAATCTTGTTTGCACACGTCTTAAGCTTATATGACACGCCGCCATAATTCAACCGGAATGGAGGTTTACACTGCTAATGAAGGACGCTTACGATACGTGCGAGATGCATCAACTTATATTTCCAAAAACTACGTGCTTAGGCTTAGTTCTTAAATCCTGGAGATAAATACATTTATTTATTTAAAGGCGAACATTTTAAATGTGACTTAGTAGATTCAAATTATGTTTTTGCTGGGACATAAAGCTAGTCGCTATGATGTCAGGACTCATCGTTGCCCGTAAGGGTAGAGAGGCGTCGGTCATGATTTCCCAGGGCGTTCGCTGTCGGGCGTACAGTCGACAACGCGAGACCTACTGCAGTTGGCACCCCGGGTTACAGCTGCTGCCTTATTGCAATCACGTCAACCACGGGCTTCGTGCGATATACGATAGATGCAACTGTATACGCTAGCTTGTTAAATACTTGCTTTAAACGTTTCAGTAGAACTATAATAATAATAATAATAACCCAGCTGAAAATCACTTGGCTTAGGCCCGTGTTATCAGTAATTTCCGGCTACCCGGTTAGCCGAGCAAAATAAACGAATAGATTTAAATAATACCAGTCACTGTCCCACAGCTGGGCATACGCCTCTTCCCAACAGAGAAGGCACGAGCATTGATCACCACGCTTGCTTATAACGGGTTGGCGATTTCAGACTTATTTTAATTATAAGTCCAGGTTTCCTCACGATGTTTTCCTTCACCGATGTCTTTTGTCTTCAGTATAACTATTTAGTAATATTTTTAGATACTTCTCTTTACCACTCGTGTCATCTTTTGTAGTTCATTGTTTACTCAGACATCAGAAAGGTGCGGCTTTTAAAAAGAAGCGTGAAAATAATATAAACTACAGTAAAAAGGTTCCGCTGTGATCAGAATAATGCTACCTCGTAGTTGACAGCTGTCATGTGAGTTTTGGATTACTTGCAAATTGGTGCGAAACGACAATTTGCTGCAAAACTCACCAGAATATAGTTAAAAAATATTTCACTGTAAATGAGGGACTTTTTACTATCTAAAGCAGTTCTAATTATGAATCTGAAGCGTAAAATCATGAATTGTATATGCTTGCCTTAAAAATAATAGCGTAGAGTTTAGTGTATGATGCGTGATTTAAATTAGACATAGCATTAGACATTATTACAAAAAAAAATCGACACCAAAAATACTTAGTTTCAAACAGAAGTAATTTCCCAGGAATTATTTTTGTACAATGTTACTTAGTTCGTTGTGCAGGATTGTGATGGTCTTTTGTGTGTGGGTCTTTTTACACCCCGTATACTGTAATTGATCAAGTAATTATTGTAAGAATCACAAGCACCTAATAGACTCATTATTGATTTCGTTTGCAATTTGTAATAAAATACCTAAATGAAGTTTAGTCATGATTTTTGGAGCGACGTAGTTTTCAATCAGAGGGAGCCGTTTTACAGTGCCATCTACTTGTGTAAAGAGAGTAAATGAAGAGTTCCTTACAAGTCGTTCAAATATTCGGAGAGCGCACCGCCGCTGCAGCCGCGCCGCGCCGGTGACGCGTCGAAGACGCGCCGCGCCGCCAGCCGCCCGCACCCGCGCGGTAATCAGCTTTTGTGCGCGGTAATTGGGTGTCTGAGCTGCCAACCGAAGCATTTATTCCCGATAAATTGAAAACTGCTTTGTGCTTGGAATCAGATGAATCTGCGGGTAGCGTTTTTTTAACTTGGGAGGTAGGCCATAAGCTTAAACTTAACTTGAAAAATCTTATACAGAAATTGAAGTTAAATAAGCTTTCAGCGTGAGTTTGTGGAAGAATGAATTAGAAAATTAGGTTTGTTTTGTATGTGTTTTATTTTATCACAAGCAGTTTCTAAAGCTAATTATTATTTTGAAAACGTTACTGTGAACAAAGTAACTTAATAAACATTCTTAATCCCAAGCTATGTGACGTAGTAATTGTGAAGCTGTATAAAATTGTGATAACGCTCGTAGGTAATAGTCTCACTAATGAAAATATTGCGTCGTTAGAGATATCCTCCCCGGCAATTGTAAGGTCCTTACCGTAGTATCTACGCTGTGGAACGGCGTCATTTACATATTTTAATAAAATAATATCGCAACTGAATCGTAACTGAGAACTTGATTTAAGTTCTTACCGCGATGAATGTAAATTCGCCACCGCCGCCGCCGCAATTCCAGATTTCAATTCTGGAATTAATGGCAGCCGTCGTGGACCGAGCCTCGTCTAATATTTGCGTTACTTCCGGAGACTTCTCTTAAGAATGGAATAAATTATTGCCAATAAGTGAAGATTGCGTTACACTCACTAAAATAAAAAGTACCTATTCTAGCTCTCGATTGTTTTTGTTGCTGTGGGCCCGTGACTACTTCAGATTCGGCACTTTTTTGGAGTGTTCTGTAGGCGATGCACGGCGGCGCTTGGCCCTGCTAAGCGTGCATTAATATTGTCAATAGTTGGAGTTAGTGGAAGTGAAGTACGTGTTCCGCCTGCCGCTATCTACGGCGCAGCTCGCGCGGTGAATTCGAATGGCCTCTCACACCGCCGCACCTCCTCGGTCCCACCTTGTGCCCTCCACCCCCCCAGTAACGCCCCATAAACTCGCGTCTTAATTTTAACTTTATTTCTTACCGCCGCTGTGTTCAAAGAAAATTAAGTGTGAAAATACTACTGAAGGATTCGCACGGGCTTTAGTATATTTTCGTGTCAATCACCCTAATCCGATAGAATGATTGAAAAAAAGGAATCTCTTAAAATTGTATATCATTTTCTGATAAAAGAGAACACATGCCGTGGCCCATTTTTATATTCGTTCGCTTTTGTTACTCAGAAGTCAACAAAGAGAGAAGTCGGCGTAGGTTTCTGGGAAACGATTAAGGAATGAAAAGTTTGCCAAGAAATTATTTATGAGACAACTTCAGTGGTCACTTGGTCAGTCAGGTCCATGTATATGGGTGGACGGCGGGTAGTTTCTTGTAAAAAAAGAGATAAAAGATAGAAAATTACCTAACAAAAAAATTTTGAACAACTCTTTTTAGACAGATGGACGAATGGATACACCGACGAGTACTTTAAGAGATTTATAACAGATTAGGGTCCCATTGGCTCTTGGGTATAAGAGCCTCATTTTAATAGTTGAAACCTTTGAATTAATGTGTACCAAACAATGCACATAAAGAACCTACGAGTACATATTTCTTATAGTAAAATTATAGGTGCTATTGTATACGTACGTCAGTAGAAATATTGTAGAAATAGATTGCCAATTGTAGTGGTTATATGTCTGGTTATTGCGAGTTACATCGAGAGCACGTCGAAGCGTTTGGAATTTCTCAAAGGTAAAAGTTTTCTTGAGCGCATGCAATTCCGGAGTTGCTCGACAGCGAGCGAACACGGGGCACGGCGGCGGGCGCGGACGGCGCGGCCGCGAGCTCGCTAACTTCGCTGGCGGCAGCGCACGGGCGCGCGCTCACTCGCGCTACAAAAGTCGCGGTCCACACAATAGCGATTATTGGGGCAATCGAGGCGAGCGAGGCCGAACCCGAGACGCGCCCCGCGATGCAAATAAAATTCGGAGGAGGCCACGGCTGGACAACGCTGCCCCTCGTTATTATTCGGCTCTCGCGGAATTGCTTTTATGTCCTTAATGGAAAAGCGAGATATTTATTTCGGGTTTGTGAAAAGACCTTCCTTTAACATTTTCCTTGTTATGGCTACGAACCGTGCCTGAAAATTATACGATCCCGGTGTTGTTTGATTTTACATTAATGTTAGCTTAGCTCACCCTTGTTCCTTTAGATTTTTATGATAATTATCTTATTTTCTCTTTGTATCTTCTACTTAGCTAATAAAAATGTCTATTAAATTCACTGTCAGACAACGCAAAAACTGCTGGCTCTAGACGCTTGTATAAGACTTTGTTTTCAAATTCATACCCTAAAGGGGTTAAAGAAAGGAAAGTTTGTATAGAAGTTCGAAATACATATTTGCCGATGAAAAATCCCATCGGACGCACGGCCTGCATTAGTTATATTAAATTCCTCTATAGCCAGGACAATACAACAGCATAATAAGAAATTAAATATAATGTCACGTTGGCGCCATATGTCATATTTAAAACCATGTCCCGTATACCTACTGGTGTCGCCACTGGACTTGGCTTTCGAGATGAGAATATCTAATAAGCAACCCCTCGTGTACACCCTGCGCCAAATTTTCACGAGTTCATTAGGTAACTCCTGTCTTCGTTGTTTATTCTAGTTCACCCTTTCTGTTTTTGTTTCTTTTTGTTTGTGTTCTTGCTCATTAGATATACTTATATTTTTATTCCATGATTGTTTGCTCTAAATAATTGAGAAGTTGCTTCTTTTATTTTGTATCTTAACGTTGACGACGCTTAGGAGACTTAGCATAAATACATACATTTAATTTAGAAAATGTCCATAACAACTCATCATCTGTCTAACCTTTTCCCAACTATGTTGGGGTCGGCTTCCAGTCTATCCGGAGCAGCAGAATACCAGTATTTAACATGGAGCGACTGCCTATCGGACCTCCACAACCCAGTCAGTACTAGGTAATAAGATACCCCTTGGTAAGACTGGTTGTCAGACTTTTTGGGTCACTGACTGCCTGTAACGACTGTCCATAACAACCAAAAGCACAGTTAAGAAAATGCAGTAATGGTACATTACTGCAGCGGCCAGCAATAGAGGCATCGATGGACGAACGTGTAAATGTGGGCCGAGGCACACATACGTAAGTCCATCAATTCCTAGTTGTGGCCAAGGCTTGTATAGTACTTTTCTCAAATAATGCGAGTAAATTAATACAATTACTTTTCTAAATCAATGATGCACACAAACAACAATAATTTTTCTCGCGTTGAAGAGTTTTTTTTTTCAATAAACCGCTTTCTATTTGCAAGCCAATTCGAAATTTAAACAAAACCTTTAATCAGTTATCTCCTTGGTTGCCATATTTTAGAGTAAAAGATCGTTCCATTTTTAAATAACACGACAGATATGAGTTTACTATGTAATTTATTTGGCCGCTAAACACGACAGATATACTATTTACTAAGTCTATGGGATTTTCATACAACTTTTGCCGGCCTCTGGTCGCATGTATCTGGCCAGTACAGCAATTTCGATTTATCTCGAAGAAGGTTGTCAAAATAATGCTCAAATTTCCAAGCATGTTCATACGTCTTTTCTCAAGAAAAGACGTTTTTCTACCTTAAAATCAGATTGTTTAAAATGATAAATCATAATTTATCTTTGAGTAAAAGATTCATGGACCATGATGAATGGATAATCTCTTCAAACATACTACATTTAACACCTACGTAACGTATACGTTAATTGCGATAAATAAAAAAATAATACACAATAATGACTCCGTTAGGTCCCTTATTAAAGTTAAATGTGACAGCTCAATGCATGCTAATCTGCATGCTACCACAATTCGTGTCATATTGCAGCACACGTTAAGTTGGAAATTAATGTACAACAAGACAAACTAGTATTATTGAGGTAAGTGGCTATAAATAAGTTTCGCCAGTTGGTGCGAACTGCCCCTTTAATTATGAAAATGTATGCGAAGCACATGAAAGTTTGTGCAATTATGCCGTAGCCGCTGCGCTGTCGTGCGGTGGCCGGCCGGCCACGTCCTTAACTACCGAGCACTGGCTTCTGCTGCCATTCAATTACCTACCTACACCATTCTGAGAGGAATTTACAAGAAGCTTTTGTCGGAAATTCAAGTGAATAGATAATTTTCGTGGTAGATGTTGAACATCTCTACTATTTATTTATACTGACTACGGGTATAGTATCAGTTAGCAATTGAGAGCTAATTATAACAGACTATTTTGATTTTTAGAAAACAAGAAAACCCGTCCATTTTCTCAGTTACAACGTTTCCAAAAAATTAGATAATCCAACCATTAATTTCTACCGATGCTTTGTTAGCTTTGCTGAAATTACAAATTATATTAATTATAAACATTTGGCGATTTAACCAGCTGATGCATCGACCTAAAATTATTAATAATTTTTTAGTAAGCTTCTGGTTATGAGGTATTTTGCATTACTAGCAGTAGCTACTATCCTGATACCACTTTTAATTTCGAACTGAAAAGTTTCGGTATTATTAATTTTCCTTTATTATTTTCTGTGCAAATTCGTTATATTTTTTAATGTTAATTAAAAAAAATATTATTATTATTTATTTATTTAACAGAATTTCCATATAAGTTACATTATTATAAATTACAATACATAAAAACATAGAATGTTAGTGTGTTAATAACACAAAAAATATGTCAGTGTTTTTCAACCGACTTTCCAAAAAGAGGAGGTTCTCAATTCGACTGTATTTTTTTGTTTTTGTTACCTCAGGGCTTTCGACTGGGTGAACCGATATTGATGATTCAAAGCTGGTGCATCCCGTGTGGTCCCATATAAATTTTGTGAACATCTGATGCTGATCTTCGGAGATATACAATGGAACTCTTCAAAAATAGACGGCAAATCTGCCGTGTATGCTGCAATCGCTTGGATGTTCATTGACAACATCATGACGTGAAATCACGCCTGTATGCTCTGAGGGGGTACGCAGATATGTACAATACACCCAGATTTTGACAGTTAGGTATGTTAAGTTGGCGCGTTCGTGTTCCGCGCGAGCCTCAAAGAGATGTCAGCTAAAGGAAGGGTCCGCAAGGTTCGATGCCTGCTGGGGCTGTTCGAAAGAGATACTGCGGCCCTGGAACACAAAGGGCTAAGAAGGAACATGGATGGGTTTTAGTCAGTAAAAGTCTGACACTCCCTTCCGCTCCGCCCAGAGCGGGAGGGGTAATTTGATGATTTCCCATTCGAAAAAAAAGGTATGTTAAGTTCCATATATTGGAGATACGCCTATTACCATGACATATATTGTTGGGAACAACTAAAAATGGAAACATAAATAACGTATTTGCAAAAAATAAAACAGACTTCAAAAATGTAAAAAATAACTTTAGCTTCAGAAGTCGGTGACAAAAAAACTAAAACAATCAAACAAAGGTCACCGACTTCTGAAACTAAAGTTATTTTTCACATTTTTGTGTTTTTTGAAGTCGGGTTTTATTTTTTCCAAAAAGGTTTTTTAGGACCAGATATAAATAAGATAAATAAGGTCCTAAAAAACCTTTGTTGCAAAAAATAAAACAGACTATAAAACTTATACCTATATCTGTCCTTACCCACTGATTCTAGTAAGGACAGTCAAAACGGGCAGCAATCACATTTAGAATGCTGTTGCTGCTGCTTCGTAGACGGTGCAGCAAGGAGTTTGCTTTCTTGCGCATGATGGCCTGAAAATCACCCGTACGCGCTTAGGACGACTTATGACGTGTTCATTATATTGCCACAATTTGTCGTCTCGTGTAAAGCTGTATTTCCCGGGAATTCTCGCTCGTCTTGATCAGAAACTCTAACCTTAATTTAGCTGTATAAACCAGAGTGTAAAAATTTGTAACCAGACAATCCTATCACATAGGATTGTCTGGTTAGCTACGACCTTTGGAAGCTGTGTTGAAACTTAACCAATTTTACCAAACCCGAGTGTGATACTTGGGAAAATACCTGTTGGCCTTCTAATCCTATCTCAATAATTCACCCAAAAACCTAATGCCATCGAACGGTCCTGTATAAAAACAAAAACCTAATGCCATCGAACGGTATCTTAAAATTTTTTATCACCTAAGTAGTACAAAATAAGCCAGCAATAAAATGTCGCGGTCGAGGGTTATTTACAACCGGGGTCAATTATGTCGCAATAAAGTTTTTAGTGTTGCACAAATTGTCGATTTGGACTCGCTGACGGATGGCCGCGAGACTGGCGCCGGCAAATGAGCACACGATAAAATTATCGTTAGCGGTAACGACATGAATAAATGCAAGAGGGTGGTCCGCGTCCGCGGCCGACACGACGAGCGAGACGGGTCCGCCTCGGCACTCGTTAGGGCTCTTGTGACGAATGCAACGTGCATGTACGCGGTCGCTGCGCCGCCCGCCCGTCTACCGCACTTTCCTCACATGTACCTAAATCTCCGCTTTCATTTTCATACAGCTACCACAGTCTACGATCTTATATTCACCGATAGCCAAATAAATCGAAACACAATTGTCATTATCTGTTTGTGTATCGTCTAAATATTCGAGACAATCACCATAAACTACAACGCTCGATCTTATCACAAACAAATAAATTAAAATTATAATAACGAGCTATCGATCTCATCATAGCAGTGTAAGTAAATTATACAGTAAAATGCACATTTTACGCACTCGGGCGTATAAAACCAGTACTACGTTAACCATACTATAAATAACAGCAAACCAAAGCGCCTAAATTATTGCACACATGAGAATTTCCAGTAAAAGTAGAATATTTTCAAGCTAGAATTCCGGTGTCAGAATTTATAAAAGCGATTGTATTTTGATCATATATTTGTAGTTTGTGTAACAGTCATGTAAATACGGAGCTAATAATAGAAATCCACTCGCCGAAACTAGTGTTTGCGTTGATTTATAGTGGGTTGTGGAGCGCGCCGGCGGTAATTTTAAATGTCACGCATTATGATGAATACTAGCAATTTTCTCACAGGATCACGGGGACGATAGCCTTGTAACTCGTGAAACTTTTTACCCGCGTGATAAATGATATTAGTTATTTTAATCGATTCTCCTGTGGCGCTGAAGAATTGGATAATCTGAGAACTGTTTCCATTTCATTCAACTGGTATGATAAAGAAGTACTATTTATATAGTTGCGTTTAAGTATGAAAGTCTGGTACATAAACTTATCATCAGATTTCTCATGTAAAGATAATATTATAAATCTACTACTAACTATTCGGTATTGATAAGACTGTGCGACGCAAAGGAGGGTAATGTGTTTATCACTGTTTGATGTAGGTATGTTTGATCCGTTGTGGCGCTCTTGAGACCAAACGTGTTGGTCAATTTTCATGATTCTTACGTCAATCGATTTGTCTTAATCTTGTGAGTATCATTATACATGACAATAATCAAAATTCGATATGGCGACAACCAGCCGAAGTTAACGAACTATGTTCTGTATCATTGTTTAAGTACAGTTACTTTTTCAATATTTCACACAAATTACAATAACTGATTTAGTACAATGAGTTATTGAGATTTTTGACACTTGTCTTAGCACACCGGGACCAGGATCAATAGCCAATTACACAAATAAATAAAAGTATTTTTTGCAAAAAATAAAACCTACTTAAAAAAAAACACAAACAGAAAAACTTAACTTAAAAACAAAGGTCACTGACTTCAAAACTTGACCTTTGGTTGATTGATTTGGTGTTTTTGTCACCGACTTCTGAAGCTTGACCTTTGTTTGATTGTTTTGGTGTTTTTGTCACCGGCTTCTGAAACCAAAGTTATTTTTAACTTTTTTGTGTTTTTTTTTATGTCGGTTTTATTTTTTGCAAAAAAGTAATTTTTTGTTGTAATATATAATATGTTAAATATTTGCCATGCATTTATTTTACATTGTTAACAATACTTGTCATGGTAATAGGCTTATCCCCAATAAATGGAACTTAACATACCTTAACTGTCAAAATCTGGGTGTATTGTACACATCTGCGTACCCCTCGGAGCATACAGGCGTGGTGTTACGTAATGATGTTGTATAAACAATAAACATCCAAGCGATTGCAGCAATCACGACTGATTTACCGTATGTGCTTGAAGAGTTCGATTGTATATCTCTGAAGATTAGCATCAGATCTTCACCAAATTTAAATGGGACAACCTCAGGAGTATACTCTTTCAAATAAAAAATAATAATTATGAGAATCGCTCCACAAATGGGGAAGAAATCGGTGAACTTACATAAAATTAGACCACACGACTGAAGTAATAAAATGACACAAAAAATGATACCGCGTTGATGTCTTTTTGTTTTGAAGACCCTTTCTTGTTTATATATACTCTACGTTTAGACCACACGACTGAAGTAATTTTTTTTAATAAAATTAAGATTACTGGGCCAAACTATGTTACATTTTTATGGGACCAAATGGCAACTGGAATAGTTGCCATCAAACTAAAGAAGAATAACGTAAATCGGATCATAAATATCAGCGTAATCCAACAAGCTATTAGTATAGATATTGGTTTACAGTTTAACGCACAAATTACATTGTAAAATGTAAACCAAATAGCTTGTACGACCGTACATACATAAAAAAAAACAATCGAATTGAGAACCTCCTCCTTTTTGAAGTCGGTTAAAAAGAATAGAATACGTTGATAAAACCACTTTATTTCAACTATCCATACAAAATAACATCACTAATGCACTCCATGTATAAATGTGCAAACAAACTAATAAACATCTTACAAATACGTTAACGTGATAAATGACTCTCAGGAACTTTGCAATAATAGTATGACGTAAGCTATCGAGCCGGAGAAAAATAAGAGTGAGTGAGACCCGTGTCACGTGATCATCACGTAGCTTCTCGTAGCTCGTAGCTCCCCGGCTGCCGGCTGCCGTCTCAATCGCGTCGTCATCGCGCGTAGGCACTACTTGTGTCGCTACCACGACCTCCTGCCATAAATCAGTCTATACTGTTTGATAAATGACTCTTCTCTGATATAAAAACAGTAGGCATAACCTCTCTATCTAACATAGTTATTCTAATCAACGCTTCCAATGGTGAGTGAAGGATAAACACGAATCTGTTTCAAAATTAGCCTATAAGAAAAACAAATATACCTCATAAAGATGTTACTATGGAAACAAACAACAGTAACGCAACCCACGCACACTAATTAAAATATGATTATGCATTGTTTATTATTATGGGCTATATTGCCAACGCAACGAGAGATAATTAGCTTAATCACCGCGCTAGCTCCACCCTGATCATCACACAGGGACTTGGTTGTGAGGTATTACTATTATATTATTGCTGTGTGGAAGCTAAATAATACACAAACCATTTGTTATACTAAAGTTATGGTTATGCACTAATAGGATTGCGCAAAAGCGTTCACCGAATTATTAATGATAAATGAATTATAGACGAAACATTTAATATTTCTAGATGCGTTGCGTAATTATAGCAATTTTGTCACGAAATTAATTCAATTTTATATAATGAACTAAAAATAATTAGGCACGGTTGCGTGCGATTGTAATGAGTTTGTTAATATTCGGAAACAACTGCAACAATCAGCCACGTATTGTGTATTTTTGTTAATTTTGTGCTATTAGTAGTGCTTTAGTTAGGGAAGTGCTATAAAACCTACTTTTTAGGACAGATTTTTTTAAATGTAATCTACGTTTTACGGGATTTGATGACTAAGCTTAGTTATTTGTGCAATCATTACGAAGTGTTGCAACAACTTCAATTGAAATAGCGTTTTAGCGCTCGTCGATGTTTCTTACTTCATTTTAAATTTATATTCACTCACTCACAGAACGCACAGACTAAACCGCTGGGTCTAACGTTATGAGATGCACAACAATTTTATGTATAACGAATATAATTACAAAATAATGATTTTAAAATTCATTCCCATTTCGTTGTTGAATATTCATACCTCTGAAAGAGTCATAAAGAATTAAAGTGTGTATGCAACTTTGTCCTTTGTGCCGATAGGAATGAATATCTCCGCACGTTGATCGAAACCTGGGTAATGATAAATAAATCGCGAATGAAATACATAATTTCACATGATTTAATTAACAGGCACATATGGTACGAAATACTTGTGTAAGGTCGTTGGGAATGACTCTTATTATAACGGTGTTAAAAAGTAAAAGAAATCTAAAACAAACAAGAAATAGCATCCCGGGGGAGTGATAGTAAACAGGGCCCGTGACGAGGCCAGCTCGCGCCGAGTCGGGCCGCAGCGATCCAGCGAACCCTCCCGGCGACGGCGCCTCGCGGGCGCCCAGCACTAACTTTTATTATTTTTGTAGCGCTCGCGCTGTTTTTATTATCGCGAATGGCTTTGCCTGCTCCATCTCCTGTAATATCCTATCTATTTGTAGGCGGGTTTACAGAGGTGCCACACTGTTACAAACCGTTGCAATGCAGCTGGTTACGGAACTTTATGAAGAAACGGTACATTTTAAATAAACGTAAACTAGTGCACTGTTCATGAATGAAACGCTGCCTTTGAAATAGTTAAGTATGGGAACTGTGGTTCGAGTATTGAAAATTACACAGCCGCTCGTTAGGCGCCGCCGGCCAGCAGCGGCAGCGGCTGTGGTCCGACGCGTGACGTCACGTCCCGCCCCGCCCGCGCCCTCATTAGCATACATTATATTCACCATTACGTGTAGCTCCGCTTGCGGCTTTTTGTGATGTTTTTAATGATACACCCATGCGGGGACACCATTATACTGTAGGCTTCTTATATGCTCCATATGGCGGCACAGCAGGTCCATTTCTGTTTTCATTTTAATTGGCTACAGAAAAACTCGTAGCTGCGTACTAATGGTAATAGCAAAATCGTTATTTCTTATTAGTATTACTTTTAAATGAATACTAATAAATGTTAATTCTAGCAAAATCAAAACCTTATAAGATAAACGTATAAACATTGACAGTGAACTAGTCGGTAGATGGTGTCGCGCGCAGCGGGCGCCCCGCGGCGCGGCGTGCTGATTTACGTGGCCGGGCCGCCCACCAGCAATCCGTGCACCGTCGCACCTAGCGCACTATTGTACCGTGTATGCAGCTGTACTGTGCAATACATATCGCATAGAACGAACAATCATGATTGGATACCAAACAATGTAACGAAAGTCGCACAATTCGGTTACGGTTAATTTTTAATAAGCGATGTGATTGCATAACGTAGCATCGCCGCGTCGGGACACGCGTAAATCACTAGCCTGCCGGTCAGCGAGCGAAGCTAATATTTGCATATCGCGATTGATGCGAACCAATCAATACTGCAAATAATGAGAATGTTGTATGAAATCTACAAATAGATTTCACGTGAAGCTTGTTATTTTAAATAATTACTTAATGATATTCGAATTTATGTTAACATAATTGTTAGCGGACATTGACGTAGTTTAATTAATTGCAAGTGGTTATAAATGCATGAAATTATAAATTGTCGCACTCCATATGGGTAGATTGTGCCTATTTCTTAAGAACGACTGGTGGTGGATTTTTTAAGGAGTTAGACAAAATAGATTCTCGGTCGGGCACGGTTAGTAAGAATATTAAGAGTAAGTGCCTTTAGTAAATAGAATCTACGGTCGCTACTCCAAGTACATCATCATCAGCCTATTATATGTTCCCACTGCTGGGACCCAGGACTCCTCTCTATGAGAGGGAATGGGCTATTAATCCACCACGCGGGCCCCAGTGCGGATTGGTAGATGTCACATGTCTTCGATTTTTTTAGTTCTAGGAACATGCCGGTTTCCTCACGATGTTTTCCATCACCGTTTTACATATTAAACTATTTTATTATCTACTAGTATGATGTAAAAAAAAATAGCACTCGTCACTGCAATTTTACAAGGAAAGACAAAATAAAAATCCCAATTACAAACAAAATCTAATAAAACAATAAATCTAACAGGAAAATATCAAAGTGCTCCGTTTGAAATAGTTGCAACTTATCTCTCGCGTGCATGGTTCAATTTCCGGAGTGGCTATTTCCTACGAGGCCTCTGTGGCTTCTGTGGCTCATCTGCCAATACTACTTGATGCTTTTGTATTGGAAAACACTACTTGTTTATAGACAATAAACTATCCATCTGTATTATCGACACGGAAAGATGACAATAGATCTTATGTGAGTTGGTATACATAAAATAATAATCCTTTAGACAATCCATTGACTTTGGCGTAAAAAAAATAACAAGAATGTTGAAATAAATTGGATAAAGCTCAACTACCCAGTTTACCCAAATTTGTACAAATTCACCTGATCAAAAATGTATATAGCGACTCATACGTACGCATGAATGTTATTATCCTGCTTTTGTTTTCGCCAGAGAAGGGTAGAAAGTATTAGTTTTTGTGCGAATATTTTGCAGCCAATTGTTACGACATAATACCTCCTCAGGAGACTGTCGCTCTCTGTTACCAAGAAGGTTATTAAGGCGGTAGGAGGCAATATTCGTGTCTCATAGGAGTCATAAATATTTTTTATAAGCACGAAGGAAGCGGACGCACAAACAACACCGCACAAAAGCGGCGCAATCAAAATAACACATCGGAGGCGCGCCGTCCAAATTGCTGTGTCAAAGTGTTCTCGTCCTGATTGCTCCATTCTGCTCCCAGAGCAACCCACCATCCTTTATTTGCTTTTTGCTTTCTTATCGTTGACACAACGTGCTTGTACTGGACGTGGGAGATCTTTATTTCGATAATTTTAGTTATAAGTAAGCTGAGAAAGTTATATAGTGCCCAGGTATGTGTAGGAATGTATTGACATCTTTATCATAAACACATTATGTACATTCAATAGCAGTAGTAAATATTTAAATAACTAAGTGATTACTATGAAGACATTTTCCCCGGGGGAAAGAAGTCGCGAGTTTGTGTATGTCTGACGTTTATTTTGTTCATTCGAAAACCTCAATGCATTTTCAATGATCGTCTGCTTTTGATACTGCATGTACCTCGGTATATTTGATTTACATAACATAACGTTTGATTTGTACAATTGGAACTGCAAACATAAACTGAATACATCATGGCGTGTTGCGTTGCTGTAGGTACTAGATGAGCACATAGGAAGAAGGGCGTAGAGCGGCCGGGGACCGCTCGCTCTGACAACGTCGCCTGTGCTCAGCCTAATTCAATTTCTCCTACTCGCTTAACAATTCCTCCAACTAAAACGTCTAAGTAGATGGGTCACGGCACCGGATTTAGTTTATTACGAGAAGCATTAAGTGCGCAATTAATCTGAATCCGTAATGGTTGGAACTAGAAACGTAAGCATTCAGACTGCGGCTAACTTCCGATAATAGGTGCCTATTCAAATTTATGAATTAGCATAGTTAACGGAAGCGGTATCATTGATTGCAACGGATAAATCACATTCAGCAGCAGTTTGTTTAGTGCGGAGTTATAATTCACGGATATTAGGTAGATTTCGTCAGAAAAAATCTACCTATTGGTCTTACACCTAAAGTCGAGGTTTCCAAAAAAAATCACCATAAGGGGTCTAGTTATGGCCCTAGAGCCCAAATCAAACGCCGGGTAAAGAGTTTATGGGTAAGGCCGCCAAAATTGTCAATTATATCACAAAAGTAACACAACAGATTTTGTGTTACCGTTACACAAATGTAACCCAAAAGTAACACATCTTTTGGGTAAAGGTGGTTTCATAATGGTTAAATAAATAACCTAAAATAATACAAGATAGTTTTTTTACATTGGACGTGCAATGCTGTAGGAGAAATGAAATACGATTTTTAAACGATGGACTTGCGTACCTTTAATAATGAAATTGAAAAAAATACAATAAAAACATAACACAAATCAATATATATCTTAGAGCATGAGTTAAAAAAATAAAAAGTCTCCTGAGTTCTTTATAGAATGATTTTGAAATAGATTTTGAATGGATTCGTACTTTTTAACTTTTCACGATATCTTCTCTGTCGTTCAGCGGCAGTTAACGGCATTGTCTAAAAAAAAATGGACAGTTACTATATTAGGCACATGAATAGATTATTTTTCAATAGAAGAAAATAGTTGACCGCTGGATTACATTAGTAAAACATACTAAATTAGTTCGGTGCTAAAGAGCCTTTCGTTCCAGTTTAACTTGCACTTGGAAGGTTTTCACTATCAAAAAGTAGGTAAGTAAGTACTGCGTTTGTCATATCTACAAAATCACTCTCAGATACATTACTTTCAAAATTCAGTCCAAATACCCCTATGCATGCGGCTTTATAGATCTACTATGTTACGTAACACATACTTTTGTGTTACAATAACACAAAAGTGACACAAATATTACACAATCGTAATACAAATGCAACACAAAAGCTAAATTTTTGACAACAATTTTAGGTTATATTTCGGTTATTTATTACAATTAGGCACTAATGTACGATTTCAAGTATACTTTTGACCTCATCGCCAACTAATATAATACAATAACATTAAAATATCTGTTTCTTACCTCAGAAATCACATTAAATCTATTTTTTTTTCACACAAACAATGACGTGACGCGTGCGCTTTAGGCTCCTTCACTGGCGAAACAATATAGCTGCCTATTTTATCTTAATTTTGTGGATGACAGTGTTGCCATATTAATACTGCGTTTTGCACTTTGGCTCTTTAAATAGTAGTTTTCGGGTAAAAATTCGTCACCAAAAAAATTGTAACACAAAAGTAAAAGCCATTGTTTAATTTTAAACTATCGATAAAACAAGACAGTTCAAGGATTTTCCCAACAATATTATTATTATATCAGGGGACTATCATCTAATTCTGCGACGGTAAACATATAATTCAGATATACTCTACAATTTATTGAAAATTTAAACCTAAGTAACTGCAAAAAAAAAACGACAAAAATGTCACACAAAAATATTGACAATTTTGGCGGCCTTACCCTTATATAAATGTATACGTATTATGTATGTTGGTGTGTGTGGTCGCAATTATGCACCGATGGCTTTCAAACCTTGGGCAAAAAATCGAAAGTGTCAAAACTTAGGCTAAGTTCGTGAATGGGCGTAATTCGTCCATGGGGGGCGGCGGGGGGCGGCGGTTTTTCGAAAATCTGTTTTTTTTCTTGCCATAACTTTTTTCCAATGGATTTTTTTTGAAATTTGAACTTGTTTGATGCAACCCCTAAATTAGGGAGGGGGTTTGAAAAAACATATATCATTGGTTAAAATTTTTACTGTTTGAAGCATGTTGTTTACTCTAAAATTTTTTTTTTTTTTTTTCTTTCTAAACTCTTATGGGAGGATTTTAACAAAGGGTTGAAAAAAATATGGGTGGAACCTTCTTCGAAATCTACCTCCTCCTGCGGCTTGCCGAAGGGATATTTTTTTTACATAAATTGCGTGCAATATTTTAATGTCGTTATTTTCTGGTTAAGTACAGCTCGACCAATGAGTTCACAATTTATAAGGTGTACATTTATTAATCGTCGCCAAACAAAATAATTAACAGATTTTTTCTGCATAATATAGTCATGACTGAAATTAGTAAATGTGGCCTATTTACTGTCGACAATGCCTTTCGTCGTCTAGTTTGTCCTATTAGGAAATTAATTTTCTAAAAGTATTCTTCCGTCGGTAATAAGGATCTCTTTGCAAAAATTAATGCTTCAGCTCGATAGGAGCGAGATGCTCAGATTGATACGATGACGGGAAGAGTACGCGGCCAGGCACTAAATCGGACCCCGAAGCAGGGTGTTTTGCTCGGAATCGCATCACGGCCGCACCCATCTGTATCTGTGGGCAGAGCCTTGGGCGGTGGCTTGTATTGGTTCTCGTAAGGAAGAGAGCCGAAAACACTCGCTCCAGAAACTGCGGCAGGCCTTTCGTCAGCGGCGAGGCCCACGATCGAACTTACACTCGGGCCGTGCAGTAAGGGCCCCCACTTATCCCTGCAACTAGTAACAACTAGCAACTCATCTCTGGAGCGGATTTTTGACTCGCCGGCGAACTATTCCAGACCATAACATTAAAACTGAACATGAGCATGCCAATGTGTTATGATCTCCGACCAAAACCTAGTAATATTTAAGTTAAAATACAATTCGCCGAATACTATTGAGATGCCATTACAAAAGCGACAAAAATTAAATTTATATCACTAGAAAGCTTATGGTGTAACAACTGGTCTTCCTTTAGCAGCCAGAAATATCTATTGTCTAAATTTATTTTGTTTTCATATGAGCTGAAAGGAATGAGTTTCCGTTTCCCCAATCGAAATGCGGTGTTCGCAATATTCTCTTTGGTTTCGTTAGAAACAATTTCATTTCGCTCGTGGTCCTTTCAGCTCGTATGTAACAATGAGTTTAATCCTATTAAAACGGACACACATTGTGCCAGAATTGTAGCGTGGTGGCTTTGGTCTGTCGCCGGTCGCATCGGCTCCCTGCATCTACTAACCGGAACCAGACCTTAAACAGAATTAAACATGGTTTAATTTCCCTACTGAAGCTACGCTGAAAAAGCTCCGCCTAGTCGAAACACAACTATGCCGGGAGGAAATAAAATAGCAAGGGAAGCGATGCGGGCGTCGGACGAAGCGATTATGCAGTCGAGAATAATGGGCGCCGGTCCACATGCACGTTTTTGTTTGTGGTCTGTGACGCGATTTATACGCGAATTTCTACCGTCGCTGAAGTGAGCACTATTCACAATAATTGCTTTGAACAAAATTCCCCCGCACGTGTCTTTTGTTCTAGTCCACACAACTCGTTTTATAATATAGGAAACATGCAATAAAATCGTGGTATTTTTGTGGGACACTTTCACGACACCTCCGCAAAGCAAATATATTTAAAGAGATTCATTAGTCTAGCTTATATTTAATTTAGCGTCACTTTTTTGTATGTTTAGGTGGAAGTTACGAGAAACAAGTGTGAGTTGATGGATCAAAAAGAAGTTGTCCAAAGTTTACTTAAAAAAAAAAAAAAATTGGAAAAGGTAGAAAAGAAAAGGAAAAAGTCTGACACTCCCTCCTGCTCCGCCCAGAGCGGGAGAAGTCATTTGATGATTTCCCATCCGAAACAAAAAAAAAAAAAAAAATTGCTAGTAGAAAATCACACTTTTTTCTTTCCTATGATAAAATAACCTAAAACTGCAGAAGTAATTTGCTACTCGCTCATTTTCATAACAAAAGCCATATTTTTCTTGTTGAAAAGAATAAAATCAATCCTCTAAAACTTGAATCAGTGGAACGCTTCCGAAACAAACAACAGCTGGAAGGTACTTATTTCTTTTGCAACATTACCGTGGCGGTTACCATTTTAAAGTAGCTACTGTTATTACAATCTCTTTGCTTGACTTGGTTTGTTTTCTTCTAAAAGGTTTTCTTTGGTCGGTAGGTATAGTATCTGTTTAATCCAGACGTTAGTCTCTGAGCGTAACTTTTAATAGCCTTATCAGTAGTCGAGCAGACCGCATTCTCTATCTCCGTCTCGCCCCTACTACAGATTCCGCCGCTACCAAGCCTTCATCAACCTTTATTAACCGGAACACCGCCTCCTCTAAGCACTTTTTCTGCTGGAATAATTAAAATCGAATCTCAATCGTGCTATTGATCACTGTATTGTTTGATAACTTGATTAATCACATTACCTAGTCAACCTGATTACACTGATCATAGAGAAATGTCAAATTTGCTTTTCCAGGTGCTGTTTCTCTATTATTTGATTTCTACCCAAGCTTTTTGAATATTTCCATTTATGATAGGTACAAAAAAGTAATGCTTTCAGAGATACATATTAAAATCGAATAAGGCTAATACATGTTTCGTATTATTACCTTCTTTATATTTACAGATTGCTAAGATATTTTATGTTAGTAGGTAATACCCATTTAATACTGAAAATCTTCGTTTATTATTTTCAGTGTTGAAACGAGGCTAGAGCTTCATAACTCTATGGCACTCCTGCACTGTCACTCTTTACGAAGCGTGCATTGTGAACAAATTTGTTCAACCGAATTCCAGATGTGCTCGGACCACTTTAGAGTTTACGGTATTGATAAAAGAGTTCACTGCCGTTAAATCTGCCATAAACAATAAAATTTGCATTTATTGGTCGTCGTCAGTGCCATAAATTTACAGCGAGCGAGCTGCCAACGACATTTTGAGTGAATATCTGGTGCCATTATAGCAGGAATAGTGGCGTTTCGTGAACTCGCCGATGTGCATTAATTGAAATCACCAGTCAATTAAAGTGGGTGCGCCGCGATGTCGTTGCTCTCTGCACGCCAATTATTGTCATTTGTTCAGCCATCCACTCGTGTACACCCTTCGGTCACGCGGCACGATACTACCGTGAAACGCACAACACATGTACACATCTAACTGCCTGTGTCGATCGGCCACGCTGCTCAATTTGTCCCCAAGAAAAATCACAACGTAACTTCGTTCATAGCTTGAAAAAATATTTTTATTAACACCCATTGCATGCAAAGCGACAACTAAAACAACAACGGCGAAATTTCATGCAAACAAGAAACAAAACTTTGCACTCTCGGCAGCATGTAAGTAGGTGTGTAAGTCCAATAATTCAAGGGGAGCGGGTGGTCGTAATGTTGGAAATTTCCAGGGTACTCCGAAAAGTTGGGATCTTCCGGGTCCAGTGAGCTAGTGACGCTCACTGAATCCTTATCTTAATGTTCGTAAGTGCTTTAAATTTTACTAAGCTTAGTTGTTACCTTCATTAGTACATATTAAAACCAGTACGTATTAAAATTGTTTTAAAAAAATACAGTTTAAAAATAATTAAGTTCTTTAGTTTTACCTGAATGACCCAGAAGAAGGGTAAAGTTTTTCGCGCGCATTTATGTTTGTCCGTTCCATTGTGACCCCGTAACTCCTAAACGGATAAACCAATTTGGATAAATTATACGTCCTTAGATTCGAGAGAAATGTTTTTTAAAAGTGGGTTATTTTTTTTTTAACTGGTTTAGAAGCAGGCGTGACCCCATTTTCATAATTTTATATTCAAATGGGTCTGGCCTGCTTCCAATTTATATTTAATTTAAAATGTTCTTGATTTTTTGCTTTTAAAGAAGTGTTTTTAAGTTTTTTTATTTAGATTTTTATTACTTAAGCAGTCTCTGACTAAAAATAAGAGGCTAGCTCTCGTTCAATTCCCGTGCTACTTTTACAGCATTAAAATAGAAACCCACTTAGCCTAATCTATATAATCGAGAATGTCTTGTCTTATAATTGCAATGTAAAAGTGAGCCAACAAAATCTCACTTTTTCTTCCGTAGCCAACGTTACGTATGTACGAGTACAAAGAATAAATCAATGGAATTAATGTGACGTAAGCCTTTATCCACAGTTTGCAAATCAATGCGATAATTTCGGAATTGTGCATATTCGAATGTATCCCGTATTCGAGAGTTCAGGGATTTTTTAACCGACTTCAAAAAAGGAGGAGGTGACAAAAACACTAAATCAATCAAACAAAGGTCACCGACTTCTGAAGCTTGGCCTTTGTTTGATTTATTTGGTGTTTTTGTCACCGGTTTCTGAAGCTAGTTATCTTTCACTTTTTGGTTTTTCATTTTTTTTTGTTTGTGGTTTTTTTTTGAAGGCAGTTTTTTTTCTTTTTTTGCAAAAAAGTTTTTAAAAAAGCGCCTAGCGTGTTCTTCAGCGCTGTGTACATAATATATATTGATTTACATATAAATTGATTTACAACATATCATAGGTGTTGCGGAACGTCGTGAATTCTTTATTACGTTCACCCCAATATAACCGCCGTAATGACACAAGATAATTCGCCACTTTATGTAATTTTTTACGGATCAAAAAATACAGAAGCATTACATTATATTCGTTTATACATAATTATATGTAAAGGATGACCATGGGTATTTTTTAAAGGTTCCAACCAAAGTCAAATTGTAAATTCAAAGACCATACTTAAAAATGGTTGTCTGTACAGTGATCGGTTAACAGACGATAATTTTACGTGTTAACGTCATTTTTCATGATATTAGTGATTTTAACTTTAATAACAAAATTTAATTTCCTTTTCACCCCCTTAAGGTTTGAAATTCTAACAACACCGTTGCGTTAGCTTCCAACCATACGCCTAAAACCTAGTTAATAAATTTTGAGATTTTATACTTCGGAATAAGGACTTTCCATACACAACTTCATCCCATTTTTAAGCCTTTGGGGGTGGAATTTTCAAAAAGGCTGAGACAACTATAAATTAATTTTCAATCGTCAGCCTAAAAACAAAATTTTAAGATCGTAACTTTAAAACTGACGGACTTTCATAAAAAATTTCATCCCCTATTGAACTCCCTTAGGGGTAGAATTTCGAAAAATCCTTCCTTATTCCTTGTCTACATTACATAGGGAACCACTGTGCAAAATTTCAGTTTGCTAGGTCCAAGGGCTTGGGCTGGGCGTTGATCGCCGGATCGGAACGGTGTGACACTTTTTCGTGCGTGCAGCCGGTGTTTATCGATTTATAAGATGTAATCACGTCAAAATATTTTTCTAGGTTTATTAATCGGTGCGATTCTAGAAGAAGAAGTTCTTGATTGCGCGGAAATCAATTATTATTTTATTTCGGAACCTAAATTGTGCAATACCCGAATAGGTATTGCTATTCTCTTGGTTATTGAAAGGATAAATATTTATTCGCAATTCTGAGAAAGCCTAAAACAAAAGTTGGGGCGTTGATTTGACCAAGAAACTTCAACTTGAGATAAGTACTTGTTCCTTGTTCCTTAGCATTGAAAGTAAGACTCGAGACTGATCTTTCAACCGCCACTTTGACAGTTCAGTCAGTCAGACAAATATAGATCAAGATGTTATGCCCAAGTGTAGTAAATAATAGGTCGCGCGCTGGTGCCTATTCGGTATATAAGAAGGTTAGGTTAGGTTTAGGTTAAGCAGATAATGTAATAAGTTTAGGTGGTCGGGCGCTAGGTAGCACAGTGGAGTGGCGCAGATACAATGGGAGCTACGCCGCGACGACGACGGAACCGGATAGCGCCTATTGCCGGCGCACTCGGTGCCGATAAGAGCCGCCGAGGCGGTCGCGCCCGCGCCGCGCCGTGCCGCTGCCGACGCCTGCCCCTGATTTATGTACGACGTGTCTCCTTTTTAATGAGTCCGTAAGAAGATATCTCCCTGAACACCACAATAAATTTCCGAGCAGTGACTTGCCAAAATGTTTCAACGTCGATATCTGCAAACAAACCCAGTCCCATTCCGTTAATCTGCCGAAGCGAAGAACGTATCGCGTATATATAAGTCGTGCTTATCTCGGGTAATGGCCGCCTATCTAGTTGATCTGCCAGTTTTATTTATAGCCATGTTTTCCTTTACGCGCTCCTTCCAATTTGTGGAGAGTGAAAGGGATTGTTATGAGGCTGCCATGTTTCATAGCAATAAACATGTGTATCCAAAATAACGACATTAACTATTTCTCTTTTAGGTGCTTTTGTTACAAAATTCTTGTGACGATTGTTTCCTTTCCCTATTGTTGGGTTATTTTCACTTCTCCTAAAGCGATTTGTAACAGCGGGTACCAAGCAACCGGGAGAAAACGCCTACGTAAATAAGTTGTAGCTATCTAATAAGCGCTCTTTGACTTAAAAGATGTGATGTTAAAAATTCAAAATATTTTCAGTTCCCAAAATCTAGTGTTATCGTTAATAAATAATCGGCTGAAGGTTACAAAAATCATGCAATTTAACTAACAGAATTCGACTAAATAACGTTATTACATCGCTGACGTTGATTAAAACATGGCATTATTTGTTTTTCGATTTTAACCATTTTCCAATCATGGTCCCTCATATATGAAAATTATTGTTAAACTTAAATCAATAGGTATTATTATATTTCGGTTCAACTTCTATTTTCTAGTTATATTGTAAATCAACTATCAGTATTTAACATTCGTCCGAGAACGTAGCCTATTTCAAGTAATCTAATACGAATATTCTTATGCAGGATCTTACGTAAAATTGTGAAAGCTAATCGTTAGTTAAACTTAAACCTCATCCGCACCATCCACACAGGCTCTTTCGCACGTTTTCCTATCGTTTCAGTAATAAGATCCCCAAACCATAATGTGATTGTTTCTCGCATTTCAGACACTTCCAATAGCATCATGTAGAAAACCTTTTAAGAGATCCTCACCACTTTGAAATCATAATGTTGTAAATGCTAGCGAAGCGCGAATATAACTCACAAATAATTTAATGTCGTATGTGATATTGCCCATCAATATTTAACGCGGTAACTATAATATTCATAGGAAAGTTTTCACATAGTAGAATACCGCAGATCATTAATAAAACGATTTTAAATAAAAATGTCCTGGGAAGCCTGAAAAACGAAGGGCGGGGGCGGGTTAAAACACAGAGCGGTGGTTGCGTGCCCCCTCGTTACGGGCACCGGCGGCGCGGCGTCCGCGCTCGTTCTGTGTAAGTAGTGCGTTCATCCTGTTAAATTTATTGCCGCTTTTATATCAGCCGTTACAGAGAGGTCCCCTTTCGTCCGTATCGGGCCGCGCGGAGCCCAGCTTAGTGAAGTCGCAATTACGTTTTACCGGCTTTGAGTCCAACGGAGGCGACTTTTGCCGTCCATCGAATCGTAATGGAATTAGCGTTTCAGTGCTCTTTTAATTTGTCTTCTATCCTTGTACTAAACGAATCTTCTACCTGAACGGTTTGCTCTCGTCGTAACACATTTCTGATGAACAAGGTATTTATCTAATTCGTAATCTATTTGTGTTTATTTATACTAGGCGTGCTTGTATACGTGTAGAGAACCAATTGTATCTCATTGGCATTCAAGTCATTCCCATTCGTCTGCTGATAATGCGTCTGATGTTATTTTGAAACAACCCTTATCCTCTCTCAGCTAACGATATAACGTAATATAACAATCGTATACTGCTACTGTTTTAAACAAGGCGTCGCATTTTAGCATTTCGCATAACAATCACATGCATTCATTTATTTAACCAGCGGAGTAATTATGAAACACACGCATTCCCAATGCTATTATTTCAACAATTCAACAACATTTATTACGTTTTTTACGATGTCGCGCAGACGAATATTCCAAATATATGTAGCAATGTATTACGAATACCTTCAAAATTCTTCGGAATGCGATAGAAAAGTGTGTTACGCAATCATTGGGGTGCTATTCAGCGCATTACGGTTACGAGTTGTAAATGCCTTGCGTAGCAGGCGCGTAGCAATAGTGCTACGAGCGTAGCACGTAGGCATTGTGTGTCGTTGAGAATGGCATGAGTTTAATTATTTATTTTTTATTACAAATTTGAATTCATTTGTTTGTTGATTGCAATTAGTTGAAATTATAAAACGAGAATAAAACGAGAATAAACCTAATACTGGTGTATTTTCTCGCACACATTTCGTTCCGTACCTACCTACACAAATTAAAATAAAATCCTGTATTTCGCAATTTGCATGTACCCACAAGATAAAAACAAAAGACAGCTCTTCTTAAGTAAATCCTCCTATATAAACGATTTCTTGAGTCTCAACAAATTGCTATAGATGTTGTGCATTAAAAATAAGTCGGACGTCACCTGTAGCGAGAGCACGGCGCGCGGCTCATCTAACTTGCATGTGGCACCCGGCGCCGCCCGCGTCACGTCGCGCATCTCATTACCGCCCGACACCTAGCTACATCGCAACTACACGTACTGATTGGCTGCACTTTTGGATGTAAACCTTAATATAGTTCAATTAGACTCGAACGCCTCTCTATAGCTGTTATTAAAAATCCAAGTACTCAATCAACACGAGTAATTATAAAATGATTACGGTAACATATTTCCAAAGTGATTTAATTACATGATCATATTTCATACGAAGCAATATTTACAACGTGTCTTTGACGAAGGACTAATATCGAAAGCAAAAGATTATCTCAAGGCGAACGTCGAAACCTGGAATGAAAACCGGTATATTGTTACGTCGGCTAAAATTTAATATTGACGTGTGCATTGTTAACAACAAGCAGCCGGGAGCCGGGCGAGGTCGGAACTCGCTTTGGATGAGGCAATTTTATGAGTTTATTGAAAGATAGTCGTCTTCAGCGCACAACCCTAAGTGATGAGATCCGGCCGAACCCCGGCCTTCATAACGTTTGTAATACCATTTTACGACCAGCTTAGAACGTAACTTATACATATTTTGAATAACTTTACGCGCTGCTTAGAAAAGAATTACTAGAACCCGCCCCACTGAGATAGGCTTGTATATACTACAACATGTACTTTACGACAGAGGTGTTCGCCGCCAGTCATGATGTTCATTTGCATTCGTATATTGCAAGTAAATAATACCTCTTCAAAGTAAAAAAAAGGTTTTCTTATAGATTTATAAACCTAGTTTCATAAACAAAACTCAATGATAATAAAACCTGTAATAAAATAAGTTAAATATCAAAAGCCCATATTAACTGAGCACACCCAGTTGCGTCACTTTCAGATTTTATCTTAACAAAATAACCCCAAGGTAGACCGCTACGCACAAACGTCGCACTTACCAGCAAAACGACCTCAACTCTAATACTTGTTTCGCGTGTTCCCCTCCCGATGTGTATAATAAAAGTAACATTTTTGTAACAGTTCCATTTTAGCCAAACTATGTTTGTACGTATTGAGTAGAAATCGCACGGGTCAGCACACGTGTTCCGCACATACAATCAGCCGTTAGGGCACGCCCTGACACCCCTAAAACGATTTGATTAAACTCATAAAACTCGAGGTAGCTTCCTACCGCCCGTGGACCGCGGCCTACGACAGAAAAGTTGATGTTATACGAGCCCTTCCCCGGGAGCCGCCTGCCTGAACCTCCGCTCCACCAACCACCTTTTAATAACACACTCGAGTGCTTTCACCACCACGATTAAGATGACTGTGAATAATTACATTTGTAACTCTTTTTGTTTTTTACCTGGAGCAAGAAAACCATGATGGTTTACCAATCCGTAGGCTTCTACTATGTGGGAAGAAAACTGTGAGTTTTAAGATTAGGTGATTTTTCTTTGTTTTTCCATTACACAATGCTATACACCAACACTATACTTATTCTAACAGCAGTTATAAGATTATTTTGTATAAAGGGTGTAAATCACCTCTTAACGAAGCCGAAAGGCACTTTTTCTCCTCGTCATTGCGATAATTTTTTTGTTTTACACTATATCTGGGAACCTTCTAGTTACGGAGATATTGGGGGTCAAAGTTCCAACTTTTTGACAAGTTTTTTTTTTTTTAATACAAGTTTGTAATGTAAGATTTTTACTTATAACACCTCCACGACCCCCGTACTATTCAATCCATCCACCAGCACAATGTTTTGAGCGCGTTACATTGAATTCTACCACAAAACATGATTTTTCACCCCAAAAAAAAAGTCGTTTCCCAGCAATAATTTTTGCATGAAGTTACTTAGTTTGATGTACAGAATGCTTGGTTGACGGCTTCGTGATGAAGTCTTTTACACCCTCTATGTACGTCTCGTAATAGATAAAACTACCAAACTGAAGTTAAGCCAACTCTTCTGAGTTTTTATATCACCAGTTTAGATATTTATGTTGTGTTAACTAAACAGATAGTAAAGGGAAGGTCAACTGACAGCATAGACTTTTAAAATATTTCACATCGAACCAGTGCTGATTCCTTCATCACCCACACATACGGAAGGTGTTGGATTATCTGTCCTGTTTAATTTCTATTTGAGGATCGAGTTTTTAAAACTAAAGTACAGGTTGCTTTGGATGCAACGTTTAACGTAAACACATGCGTGCCCTGCCTCTTTATTGGATGTTGTTACCAAGTATCGAATCCCAGAGCTTACGGTGCTGGCGCGTGCACGTCAAACTTCGCTAACCGCCCTTAAGAAAGTTGGTAAAGTTGCCTCCCGTCGGAGATGTGCTATGCCGTGCCGCCCTCGCGACGTTGCCGACCTCGTGTAAACTGTAATCCCGCAGATGATGATAGGATTTAGCAGCTTTATATTACCTCCGCTAGCAGTTGCCTGATAAATGTTATCTTTAACAAACAAAGATATAGATCAGACATGTATCGCTTCTTTATATCTTTGAATGGAAATAATCATCCGTACTTAACTTCTTTATTATATTCTACCAACGTGCTCAAAAACATTGAGATTAGCTACATTCATTTGTATCGTATGAGTTGAGTTCGACGAAGTAAAAGCCGCGGATAGCCCAAGGATTCGTGTCCTCGCACTCCACTGCGCGTGAATGGCGCTCGCGTCGTATTATCAACCGTCACTTCGCTCGACAGGTGTCGCCTTCAGCCAACTCGAGAGTAAATTACTAGCTTCGAAGTCGCTGAATCAACTCGACTCCTTAATCGATTTTCAAACCGCTCACCTAAGAGCTTGAGACACAAATGAGTATAAATGACTACCGCAAAATTGAAGACCGCATGGATGCAGTTCTATATTATTCTTGGATTGAAATTGAATCTAATGAACAAGTACCTAAACAAATTTTAAATAGAAAATACTATCTAGCTTAAAATCATAGACTAAGACGTGTCATAGAATTAACTAAATGTATTTAAATATCTGTATGTGTGTTCGTGTAGCAGTTGAATAGCAACATCTTGCATGCTCAGCGCGGGCTACGAGCTCGTTTTCGTATTTAAATAGGGAAATGGGAAACAGACGCGGTGAGTCGACGAAGCACTGGTGCCGTGGTATTGTTTTAATTAAAGTAATTGGAGGAGGCACGTTGAGAGCCGCCGCTCGGTTGGCATGATCTGTGCCTTGAGGATTTACACCAATTTAAGACCGAACCCAGCCAGGCGTCAATTAACGGTACGAGTCCTACTCAATTGCATAACTGTGTGCGATTTATATTCCTATGTATTTTGATTAATTCGTAAGCAAATGCGATTTATATCTGTGTCTGTCATTATTTACAAGTTTCTAATGAAACTGCTACCTACATAAATACATATTACGGACATGATACAAAAAAAAACCCAAACTCTTAAAGACACTGTACGTCTATATTTATTTCCACTACAGTAGCTTTCGTTAGTTTCTTTCCGTACAACAAATGTAGCGGTGGAATATGAGAAACGAAACGAAAGAAACTGACACTAACAAAAAAGCAACCAAAGATAAACGGAAACGGACTCGCTCATAGAGAAAAGTCGACAGTAGACGCTCTGTGCAACAGAAAACTTTGCGGGAAGTCACTCCTTAGCTATCCGTAAAGTACGTCAATCTTTGTTAACAAATAATAAATAACACTCATTTTGTACTAGCAAATATTAAATTTTGGTTCACTACTCACTTTTAAAGCCTGGGAGCTGTTGAACAAACGTAAAGCAATGATTTTCTAACATCATTCAGCCCATGTTGTTCTTAGAGGAACCTTTCAGGAACGTCGCCACCTTTTGTCTGTAATCAGGCAAATGTTCTATTTTCGTAGCAAAGCTCGGATTAACCCTTCGCCGAGCGCGCGTTTGTACAAGTTTTCTTAAAGTAATTAAAGGTTCAAGCAAAGGTTGAACTCTGAAATGAAAATTCATAATCTATTTATCTGAAAGGGTATCTTTAAAAGAATGTTTATGTTCTAATGGCTGATTTTTCCTATGCCAGATTGCTGAGGAATTATTTAGAATTTCTGAGAGATTTTCTAAACACGAATTGTCACACGGTCTTTTTCTCTGCCCTCAACAAAGAAAACGAAATAAATATAATACAAATACATTGCCAAAATATTTGATTAGTTTAACAATCGCAATGAGCGGTACAAACGTACAGACACATGAATCATTGTAAAGCTAACATGTTTTGCCAACCGCACCGGTGGGAGAACGAGCATCGCCGAAAACAGTGAATAATGCAAAGGCCTTACGAATCGGATCATATTTTTTCAGAGAAATGTGGAATCGCGAAGTGGCAAAACAGAATTTAATATTCGTAAAAGGGTTGACGTCGGGATAGGGGCAGCGCGGCAGTTGACGCGTGCCTGCTCTAGGAGTTTTTTTGGCTACTTTCCAAAATCAATATCTTCGGATACACAGGCCGTCGCGCATTTTGCACTAATCTTACCGAAAAGACACCATGCAGTATACTTGGTAGATAAGTAGCTGTCAACGATATTTTTAATTAGACATATAACACTATTTTCATTTTCTCTAATACAAGACGTGTGTGCAGTGACCAAAAGGCTAATTTTATATTTTACAAAACCTACATTTTGCGGTCAGTAGCCTACCATATTCTATTTTTTTTTTATTTGAACATGATAAAAATAGTTTCTTTCCTTTTATTTGAAACAATATTTTTACGAGTTACGATGACCTCTTATCTCCGGAGTTTGCACAGATTCAGATAATCAGAGTTGTACCTGAGAATATTTCCTCTTATATATTAGGTAGGGAAGTATTTATTATTCTTATTTAGCGATCCGCACCTACTTCGCACGGTTGCTGCTGCGACTGGACAAAACATTGACTTATATTTATTACATGTAAGTTTAATAAACCTTCCGAAAGAAATCCTTTGAATGATGGTAAGAACCGCACCAAAATCCGTTGCGTTGTTTAAAAGAAAAACGCGGTTACAAACAGGATGTAAAACACCTCATCACGAAGCCGTCAACCAAGCATTCTGTACAACAAACTAAGTAACGCGACGCGAAAATAATTGCTGGGAAACAACTTTTTTTTTTGCTTGAAAAATCATGTTTTGTGGTAGAACTCAATGTAACGCACTCAAAACATTGTGCTGATGGATGGATTGAACAGTACGGGGGTCGTGAAGGTGTTTAAAAATCTTACATTAAAAACTTGTACTTATTTAAAAAAAACTTATCAAAAAGTTGGAACTTTGACCCCCAGGTCAGGTTAGGTTCCCAGGTATGGTGTAGGACAAAAAAATGATCGCAATGACGGGGAGAACAAGTGCTTTCGGCTTCGTTAAGAGGTGTTTTACACCCTTTATATAGACAGACACAGAGGAGCGAGTCCAGTTTGTGTATGTGTAACTGAATAGGTAAGAGAATATCCTATTGGAATAATTATCCTGAATATTTTTTATTTATAACTTCAAAGTACCTACCTATATCAAGGGTTTATGGCAAATATCATTATCGTACGACCAAAATATCACGTCGAAATGAAAACGCTCGAGGACACGTGAATGAATAATACATGAAAAATAAATCTTTCCCAAGACATTTCTTTTTCTGAGTGAAATTTACAGTACGTAAATATTATCTACCATAAGATCAACACAATAGGAACAGCCTAAAGAACACTTCCGAAAAATCAGTCCTTGCTTAGGAGTTGCTTAGGTCCTAGAGAGGTTCCATACCTTTACAATGTAATATATTCAAGCGATACAGCGTTAAATTAATAATACATTATGTCAAAAACCTTTTAGGTAGATTTCGTCAGAAAATATCTATCTATTGGTCTTGCAGAGAAAGTCGAGTTTTCCGAAAATTTCACCATAGGAGGTCTAGCTATGACCCCTAGAGCCCAAAACAACCGCCAGTTTAAAACTTTATAAATATATGATGTATACGTATGTATGTATGTTGGTATGTGGGGCGCCAAGCAAAATTTAGCCACTCTCTACAGGTCGCAATTATGCACCAATTGCTTTCTTATTTGGCCCAAAAATCGAAAGGGTCAAAACTTAGGTTAAGTTCGTGAATGGGCGGAATTCATCCATGGGGGGCGGGCAATGTTTCTTAAATCAGTTTTTTAACTTTTAAATTAAAAAAAATTCGGGAGGGTGTTGAAATTTCCAAAATTTTTGAAAAAAAAATATCTCTCCGAAACGGTAAATATTTTTAGCGTCGCAAATATTTTTTTTTTTGAAAGCAAATTGTTTACTCTACAGTTTTTTACGTTTAAACTTTAGCGATAAAACTTATAGTTTTTGAAATAAAAAAACATAACTGAAAAATTGAGGGCGTTTCCATACTAAACTACACACATCAAAAATGTCTAGGGATCAAGCATTTTTATGCGGATTTCTTGAGATTGAGATGTGGCTTTGTAATAAATTTATGATTTTATAAATTTATATGAATCCTTTTTGGTGCATTTCATAATTTGAATCAGGAACTCTCAATCAAATTCGAGTAAAAGATGAAAATAAGCTGTCAATATTTTCCCTATAAAAACATACAACGCATTGAAGACATTATTAGTGCTACTGTTTCCCTACTACTGATTAAAACCAACGTTATTATGGAGCGGCGACGTCATTTAAGCAGGGAAGAAATGCTCAGAGCCGTGGGAATGATAGAAGCTGGTTCCCGGCAACGTACTGTAGCTTTAGCTCTGAATACAAGTCAGAGTGTTATCAGTCGACTTTGGACACGTTACCGAAGCACTGGTACCGTGGCTGAGCGCCATGGAGGACGGTATCGCTGCACCACACGGAGACAAGACCGATACATTCAAATCTTAACTCGAAGAGCTCCAACAATAACCGCCATGATGTTAGCCGTGAGGCTTCATCACTCTTCAGGGAACTTAATTAGCGACCAAACAGTCAGAAACCGCTTGCATGAAGTGAACCTTCATTCCCGAAGACCGCTACGGGTACCACCTATAGCAATGCACAATCGTAGGATTCGATATCAATGGGCTCTTGAACACAGAAATTGGGCAGAAGAACAATGGCGTTTCGTGTGCTTTTCTGATGAGTCTCGTTTTGGTATGAGACCGGATACAAGACGTATACGACACTGGAGAACCCCTGGACGCCAACAGCGATTAAAATCCTGCCAGGAAGTCCATCCTTATAGTGGTGGAACCATCATGGTATGGGCGGGTATTTGGATCGGCGGAAGAACTGAGTTGATTTGGATCAGAGGCAACCTCAACGCTCAAATTTATGCTGAGACGATTGTATCAGACGTCATCGTTCCTCTACAAGTGCAAATCGGTCCCTTATTTCAGTTAATGCATGATAATGCACGACCGCACACCGCAAGAGTTGTAAGACAGACTCTCGCCGCAGCTAACATCAATGTCCTGCCCTGGCCTGCTCAGTCGCCAGACTTGAACCCGATTGAGCATGCATGGGATATGCTACAGAGAAGAGCTCTGCCGAATATGGAGGGTATCCAGTCGCAAGAAGACCTTTTTTTGTTGTTGCAACGAACATGGGCGGCCATTCCACAGCGTGATTTGGATGAACTCATTTTGAGTATGCCAAACCGATGTTCTTGTGTTGTTAGTGTTCGCGGTAGAAACACGGATTATTAATTGTTTAAGTTACCCAATAAAATTTTAAAGAAAACTGTTATTTCAGTCTTTTTTTTCGAACTTTAATGTTAGTGGTTCAAATGTCAAAAATCCCTTTATTAGGAAAATGGCAAATTTCTTTATTAATGCAAAGGTGACTTGGTTTATCGTTACTGTGACAAACGAAAACACTTTATTTGATGAATCCTTAAAGAAAATTTTAATTAATATCAATCAGGAGAAAAGTTATTGCAAAAATATATGTTGATCCCTAGATACTTTTGATGTGTGTATTTGGGAGGATTTTAAAATTTATCATAACCATTATAACGTTTAATTGTCAAACGTCAACAAAGTCGTTGCCATGACACAACTATGGTGACTATGGTTTCCTTTTCTTTCTGTTTTTATTAGCTGTAAGTCCTCCATGTTCTAAATAAATAAATAAGTGCTATATGATTGACATGCAATCATAAGCACAGGTAATAAGTGAAGACACTCTTTTTGAATGAAATTAACTCAGTTAGTGTGGAAATGGGTAGGCGGCAGAGTGGGCGCAGTCGGGTGCGAAGCGATGCGCCGTGCTCGAGAGCTGGGTTCATTTAAAGGCACTTGTCTGTAATTGCAGAGCGACTAAGACTTTACCCTGACTGAACGGCAGGCGTTATCGAATAAAAAAAGTTTTAATGGTATGCCTTTGTCGAACCTTTATGGGCTTCGCAAAACTTATCTCGACCTACTTCCATCTTCACAGTTTTATAACGCTCAAGTTCTAACACGCAATGTACTTACAATGAATTTGTTTAAGGCTCCTTATTTCACTTCCAATTATGTAGTCGCGTTTGAATACTCAACAATTACATCAAATGTTTTTAGGGGAATGTGTTGAAGCAGTGCATCTAGGAAGGATACTTAAATAAAAAATCTCTGATAGCAGTTGCAATTTCGTCGGAAACGCAATAAATAGCTCGGGCGGCGGCGCCGCTTGACCCACTTCCTGCTACATGCCGAAACGCCTGCGATTTAATCGCACCCTGCCTCACTCCATCCTTCCGTCGAGACCCCACACGCTTCGCTTCTTTGCCCCATAATTATTAAATCCATTCCGAGCTCGCCAAGAAAGGGGCACACCCAAATAAAAAGCGCTACCGGACCTAGTGAACCATGCACATTAACATCAATAGCTTGTTGGAAATGTATTTTAGGGCAAGTTTACACAACATTCGTAAGATCTTTCATGCCCAACCCAGCCACATAATAAGTACCCGTCGCACAACATTCGTGGACGACGAATGGCATAAATAGCGTTATTATTTCAAAGTTATTTTTGCTTTCTTCCAACAGAAGGCGGTTTGACATTGTTTTATCTTCAGCCATAAAGTAAAAGTTACGTTTGAAACGCATCTTAAACAGCTTTCACAGTGCATCATGTCGTTCAGATTCGCAGTTTTAATGCTTTTTTATTCAGTGGAGAATGCAACATCGTGTAGCCACCACCCTGTTTCACGTTCTCGGTTGAGTTCACTTGGAGGCAAGTGCGGGCGGCGCGGGCCGGCGCGAGCGTCGCATCTGATAGCGAAGCGGAAATTGCGCGGCGCGTCGCGTGCGCCGCCCGCCGCGTGTCCGTGACGTGCACTCTATTCGCTTGCTATTTTATTTCGCTTTGCTACTCTCCCCGTACGCCTCCAAAATCTTTTACACTGCTGAATTCCGAGCACTCCTTTTGATACATTTTTCTTTGAGTTTCTATTGAAATCATTTTGTCACACACAGAAATTACTTACAAGACTTGAGCGTTTAAATGTGTCAAGTTTCGCGTCGTTTATTTACGAAGGCTTTTTTAAACTACATGAATCTCTGCGCTTTTCTATAAGGTGTTTACTTCCTATAGGGATTCCTACAGAACCCTAAAACCTTCCACAGTAGGTTCGTACTTGAAGCTAATATGGCTGAGGACAACGAAAAGCATCTCATAAGTCACTTTTCATGAGAATATTTCTACACAAAGACATCATAAGTAGGAAGCGAGCTTGTCTCAATATGAAGTTGATACGGGCTCCTGTGTGTTTTGTCTATGTCGCGCTTCTAACAAAGCATGCGGGATACGCTCAAATATTTTTGTGAAACTTTCATGAATATATTAGCCATAAATGTGACTAAAGGAATCTATTTCCTTTACTGAACCGTGCGCAATGCCGCCCGCAATGTACACTTCCGAACACATAAACGCCTTCAGGGTTCTATAACGTTTGAAATTTACCCGTATCTAAAAACACTATCGCATCACCACAAAGAACTGAAATAACATGCTTTCTATTGGTCACAAGTAAAATTGTATCTCTCAAGGTCACAAAAAATAAGAAATAAATGTTAAAAACCCGAAAACCTAATTATTATTCAAGTATTCTAGCAACGCGCTCACACGCTAACTCCCATTTTCGCCATCGGGACTTCTAGCGCTCGTAAAACACAAGTTATACCATTATATTTTTACGACGGCAACGAATGTCAAGTTTTCAAAAACACGCCTGTCGCCAACCCCTGTAGCATTTGTTAGTTATCTCAGCTGGAAAACAAGTGATACTCCATTGTGTGCTGGTGAAAAACCGGCAGAGTACAATTCGTTCAATTTCGTTTCGTTAATTACTGTAAAAGATAAAAACCATGCAAGGCATTCTTTATCGCTTTTTGTTCACATAATAATGATGCACTAAAAACCAAAGGAGGCTAAATAAAGAGAGTGAAAAATGGAGAAACTAACATTTTTATTAAGAGAAGACAGCAATATATATATTTTTTTGGTGTAATTTAATGAAAAATCTTTTATTTTTCTTAATATGGATTCTATCGTTCATCAGGCCTTCTACAACACTTTGTCCTTAATTTATTTTAAATAAAAAAACACACGCAAACACATCGCCGCTCCTTTTATTAGTTAGTATGTCCTCATATAAACAGTTAATATCTATTTAAAATGAACTACTACTGTTTTAAATGTTAATTATGTCGTCTGTTCCTAAACGATAATAAAGATTAATTACCATTTCCTTCTGCAATCGTCTTCTACCTAGCCTTTTCCCAACTGTGTTGGGGCACCGCAATATACATAATAAATTATTACAAATTAACTAACCCTAAATAGTGCAGTGCAGTGGTGGCGGCCCCGACTTACGAACAGTAAGTCGTGGGTTCGAACCCAGGCAGGCGCATTACTTTGTGTAATTTATTTCATCACCATCTCAAAACGGTGAAGGAAAACATCGTGAGGAAACCGGCATGTCCTAGAACCAAAAATTCGAAGACATGTGACATCTACCAATCCGCACTGGGCCCGCGTGGTTGATTATATATAGCCCATTCCCTCTCATAGAGAGTGTCCCAGCAGTGGGAACATTAATAGGCTGATGATGATGAACCCTAAATAACTAAATTGGGTTATTACATATTTTTGATGAGCTTTGATCCTTTATGGCAGTGCAATTTGTACATTTCCCGTAAGCGTCTAAACAGCAGTCGTAAATAAACAAGTTCGGTTTGCAAGAGCAGTGAGAATGAACAGCTGTTAAGCCTCCTCCAGACGCCTTAACCTGATAGGGCGACGTTCTTGTTTTACGTATGTTGTCAAAGTCTCGTCTCAGCTTCTTATAAATACACATAAAGGAATTCTACTTTCTTGTGAGAATTAAATGAGATCAGGAGGAAAAGCTATCTTTATCCCTTTCAGAGAAGAAAAAGTCAGACCATGTAACTTTTCATTTAATATCACTGGTTCTACTTTATCACTCAGATACTGTTTTGCCTTTTTTTTCGGATGGGGAATCATCAAATGACTTCTCCCGCTCTGGGTTCCGGGGCCACGGTATCTCTTTCAAACAGTCCTGCAACCCCGGCAGATACTGTTTTGCCTCAGTCCGATTTTGCTACTAAACTAGGATTATTTTTCTATTTCATTTTAAAGACACTAAAAAAAAAATTGTTATAACTTAACTCTGTAAATCTAAATATCTTCAAAAACAGGTAGGCACTTACAATTTCGACGGTATTACCCCAATATTATACTTATTCATTTCCAGCATTTTAACAATCCTTTAGAGCTTTCAAATTAATACGTCTTTAATTAAGCGACAGTAGATTTAATTAAAATAAAACCTGTCTAGCGAATAATTAATAATAATCTATAGAATTCATAGTACGAGTTTATTAAAGATAAATATTTAATTAGAACTCAAAGTTAAATGCTCAACGTTAAGATTCATTTATCAGCATTACTATAGAAATCATGTAAATCGAAAAAAGTTTTTGTCGAGCTTTAAAGCGCACTAACCGATAGACGGATAAATATATGTTGATTATTATGATACCTATAAGAATTTCATTAAATGCACAATGGTGTTCCTTAGTTTAGTGTAGTTTACTTGTTATGCGGTGGTGCCTAACTTTGTTTGATCAGTAGATAGCATTGTTCTACACTGCAGTTTGGCTAATAAGTACGTAGGTAAATTAGTTCGATGCCAAATTTTAGTTGAATGAATGGCAGGCATTGGTATTTGTGTTTATATTTATTTAGTGCATAGTTAAGTTGCAAAGCAAAGGATCGATTAGTTAGTATGGGGGCGCGGTCGCGTGCACGAGGGCCATAGCGGCCGGGCGGCGGGCGGCTCGGCGCGGCGCTGCCTTCCGGCGAAACGCGAGGAATGTTGCCGATAGATTAACTTCTGATCTCTTTTCCGATATTATAGCGGAGCGCTTATGTAAGGAATTCTAAGCGCTTCAATCTGGTTTAAGGCCAACTAAGGCTTTCCGAGGAATCTGTTCGGCATCTCCCGACATAGATATATTATTCAACGTCTTACTAATACCCAAAGCTATGCGACTCGAGTAGCGCCGCACGTACTACATCCCTCGTGTTTATATATTTAGAAGTACATATGACTTTCCAAATCGAGACTTGCACTCACTACTCTCCGCTTTACATTTAGATTTTACGTTGAATTTTTAAACAAACATTATTTAAGTTACAATGAGACATGTGCATAATAAACTAAAATGTATGTATTCTTTCCTGCTAGATAACTTTATTCCAGCCTCGTGTCTTTCGCTTTAACATTTTTATGACACTATATCACTGTCCTATGTAGCGGATACTTATATTAGTTTGAAATATTACACACATGGAGTCTCTTTCGTCTTTGCGACACCACATAGTATAACGACATTAGAGTGAAATATGAAAGGACATCAGCGGTTGTCGAATATTTTCTCTTACGAGCTTTTCCTCTATTTTTCTTTTTCATATGACTACTTGTACGTAACTTAATAATATATATTTATATTTTGTTTCAGGTACGAACTTTGTATAATGAAAATAGTAAGCATAAAGACTACTTGCCCGTGAGTAAATACCATATAGTATATCTTTTCACAAATAGGAGCTCTTTTTGTCAACTTACTTTTAGTCAGCCTATGGCGGCTAACGTACTAAGACCTAGTGCTGCAACCGTGTAGAGCTAGCTGTTCAAAATATTCCGAATTCATTAGTTTCATAAACCCTTTAAAGCAGCAAAACGTTATGGATGCTCTCGTCATTTATGTGTAATCACACATTAAAGTTAACGCATGTAATGGAATAAAAGGTCGGGGTGATGCAGTCTGAGCGGCCGCTCTCGGTCGTGAGCCGGCGGCGGCGGATACTTACCTCTGATGCTCCGCTCAGGTGGGGCGAGGGCGTTCTGCTGCTTGTTTGCGTACAAGTGAATTCCATTAGATCCAGCGTGTGTACCGCCGCCGCAACTTCCACGCCCGCTTCATTCATATGCCATTAGCTGATCGATTTACAAGTACAATATGTGTTCATTTACTTATATCTTTCTATTAGCATATAGTCCATGATAGCTACTTTAGAAGGTGGAATATGTTTAAGTACCTACCGTACTTCGTTACAACAAAACTTCAGATTTATCAAACAAAGTATGATATCAGCTGTAATTACTGTTTGGTACGTTGAATAATTATTTGGGCAGCAGCGTAGCGGACGGTTACTCTTTATGTAATTATAATAACTCAACATGAAAACTCATTTAATGTCACAGAAATGTGCTTCACCATTTAAAAGTGTGTTCAACTGTGGCGCTGTAGTCGTGGAACAATAATTAAATTTTCCCTCGGCGCTGAGTGCGGAGTATGTCGTTTCATCAACCTCGGCACTAACTCGCGAGAACGGCGCACCACCTGAAATATTTAATTCAGACCAGCCATTGTGCTTTAATTCACCGGAAATGAAAATTCATGGCACTTTCTATACCATTCAGTTTTCATCAGAACTACACCATCAAAGTAGAATCCACAAATTATTTTATATAACTTCTCATTAAGGAAATTGGATTGAGTGAATCTGTTTTGATTTGGCCTGCAACGGTCAATTTTATAGAAGCCATGGAATTGGAAAGTCTTTATGTTTACCCCCTAAACTCTACCGGTCCCCTAATCATTTAGGAAATTCGTATGCACGCCTCTCGAGGGCAACAGTCCCTGTGCGTTGCGCATACCTGTTGTATTTCTGCAAGTCCGCCTCTTATTCCTTTGAATAAATCATTCAGGTTGTGTTCGAGTGTGGCTTTACATTATAGCATTCATCATTAAAGCTTAGCTGGTGCCGTAGCAAAAACTCGTAGATTATGCTTCATTGTATGTTTTTCCTGCTTGGTTAGAGTTGGTTAGTGATTGATGGTACGAGTCGATTCACACGACTGTTTCGGCAATTTTCTTTATTTTTTTTGATTGCTCGCGAATGTCTTGAAAAACATAGTATGAAACACGTGACCATTTAGCAGTCAGCAATTGTTCTCTCTTGCACCAAGCTGGCACCATAGTGAGGGTTCGGGCGATTTGGTCCTTATGACCAATGGACTTGAATCGTACATCGATGGATAGGTCTTTTCAAGAGGAAAAAAAGTTATTATTGGGTTACATTTGGATTTGTTGTCCGATTCGAGATATCGGCTTTTAAAATATGTGTTTTCAGTATCTCGGATAGTACTCCAAAAATCAATAAAATACGTATTGTGTAGTGATTACTAAACTGAAATGAATATGTGAACTCATTCCACATCGGGAGAGGAGCTCGTGGCTAAATAATAACAGCCGCTCGGGTCGATCTTTAGGTTAAGCAGTGCTTACATAGGTTGGTCTGTGGATGGGTGACCACCCTTACATACCGAGTTTCCTCCGTGCCTCGGAAAGCACGTTAAGCTTTTGGTCCCGGCTGTCATAATCATGTACTTATTTTCCACATTCCAGCAAAAAAAAAACCCAACACATCATTAAAGCTCACGGCCGACATCTTGTTTTATTTCACATTTTGTGGTAACACTGGGGAGATTTATATCTTTTATTTAAGATCTAAATCATTAAAATCGGTTAAGCCGTTTGAAAAATATATCAAAAATACTCAGAGATATATTCACAAAATGATTTAATATTCAAGGTACGCGTACTACTAAACATATCAGGACAAGCGCCATACCTATTCGTGCTCTATGAGAATATACCTTTCTAACGATGTACTATTTATATCTATTGGGTCCAGGACCAGAGTCCATACATTTGTGCCCAAGGTCCGTTATAATAAATCGGTGCAGTTTGAAAATAACTGGCTCAAAATAAAACTTTTCATTTTGTACACTTAAACGAATTACAAATGTCAACGACAATCTTTAGACGCTAATGATTAGCAAATTGTGAAAAAAAATGGTCTAGAACATTTTGGTATCAATTTATGTGATTTACTCAGTAGAAATAATCATTGACACAGCTTTTTATCATAGACTACATACCAAAGTTCAAAAATAATCCGTAGAAAATTCATACAACTAGATTCACAACGCAAAGAAAACGGAAAAAAGCAAAACTTGTAGTGTAGCTCTTGGCGGAGGACACTTGACGCGGGGCAGTAGGGCGCCCTGCCTTTTCTGCCATACCATTATAATTTCATATGCCATGACAAACATCGAATCATGCGCCGTGTATTCCATGAATTTTAAATGAACTGGTAATGCAGCTACTTTAAAATTAGTTTTCAGTACTTACTTATCTTCTACCAACTGAAATAAAGCTTTAAACTTTGAGTGCTCTTAAACTCTTAAGTCCCAGAAAAGTTAGTCTTGTTTAGGAGTTTAAAGAAAACAATTTTATTAAAGCATGATATATTCTAAGCCTCGGAAGAACGTGAAAACTCGCGAGGCCTGCATTTTATGGAAGCTTTAATGTACCGGCTATGACAGCAGTGCTCGGAGCAGGCGATGTTAGAAGCAGCCCGTAAATATTTGGTTAAGACATTTATTACAATTCTTGGGATAAAAGTACCTACCTTGTGACTTTTTTTAAACGACCTGAAAGCCAAAGTGAATTTACTTTATACTTATCGAAGTATGTACATTGGCGGTGTCAAGTTGCGAACGGCAATGATTGGCCCGGTTTCTTGCCACCGCCTTATTTCCATCTTATTACCGGCAGCGCGGCGATATTAAAGCGGGCGCTACGCCGCCGCCGCCACCCGCGTCTCCGCCCTGTCTTTGCGTCCGTGAATTAGGTTAATGGCCTGCCAGGTGATTTCCTTCTAAGCCGTATTTCGAGTAAAGCGCCACCACCTTAACACGCCAATGTCGCTGGAACAACTCTAAATGTTTAACTTTTTCCTTTGCCCACAATCGTTTCATAAACATGTACCTACCTACCATATCCATACTTCCATGAATTCTACTACTTAAATTATGCTAAAGATCGAAAGAGTTCCGAGTTTGAAAATTAAAGTACCTATTTGAAAGTATCACTTAGCAAACATGTTAAAATTGATACTTTGTGCGAATGTCATTCTCTATTGGGTTCATCAGGGTCTTATTTCACAAAATTTAAACAAACAAAATTCATTTTGATCCCCATTAACCCGGCTACTTAAAATTCCTTTGTATTATCATCAGTGATAGAGTGTTTTATACATACTTACATTATGCGATGGGAGGGTTCCCGCGGGTGCTTTTGATTTATGGCACAAAGTCGCACCGCAGAGCGGCGCGACGCCCGCCGGCGCGGCTGCAGCCACTGCCTCCGGGTTTTTGCGACCCCACCACCCTCTCAGCAGTCACACTTTCCTGCCCAACAAAAACTAATCATGTAGAGCAGTCAGGAATGTTATTGAAATTTCAAGAAGTTTAGTTTAGCTTCGTTAAAATAGTTTTACCTAAATGAAGCTTAACTTGAATTGAAATTGCAATGTTAAATATGTTCACGAGTAACCTACAGATAATCGTTACAAAAAGAAGTACATCAAATTATAAAGAGTACAATAGGCAGCGTAATCACAATTAGCGATCTTCGTGAACCAGACAACCATGAAAGATACGAGTATGTTTGAAAAGAAAAATATACTTTGCGTTGTACAATATCAATCATATTAAAAAAAACGGGGTTAAAATTACCATCCAGAATCATCCGTTAAATTTTTTCAGGTAAATACACGCTATTATGCTGCTTAAAAAGCATCTGAATCAGTTTTATATCCGTAAGGTCGTAACAATAATGAAAATGTTAACAATGGTGATTGCACAGTAAAAAAATGTGTAAAAATTAATGATTTTAGGATGAATAATTTTATTGCTAAATGCATTAATCATGTGTTACGATAACAATCACGAAACAGTATTATGATTTAGAAAACTCGGGACAATCCTGTTGACGTTTTAAGTTTTTCATCTAGACTCACACTCACAGACTTGTTTTCAAATAAAAATTAACACTGCAACAAGTTTTTAATCAGCATGTAAATTGTGGGTATAATCTTTATTTGCGTGAAATATGGTACATTCAGATGTTAAAGGTAGTAAGTAGTAAGTAGTTTCTACATATTCCGCTAACTAAAATTGCGATATATCGTAATGTAACGTAGTAATATTGATAAATTTATCAGAACAGCTAAATATTTGACAGCAATTTAAAACGATGCCAACATTCAGAATGCACCTTCTTTATTTCAACAACGAAATGTTATCAATTTTAATAATTAATTTCACTTTACGTGTTAAGTAATTTATTAACTTAAAAAACACATACTCGTTACATGTAAGCACTATAAAGTCAGACTAGATAAACTAAACTCTTCCACTGAATTATAATACTACACCGAAAGACCGAAATGCTACACGACACTATTATAATAATGTTATCGCTGTAGTTTCGAAGTAAATGTGTAAATACATGTTATTTATGCGGTATGTGCTCAAAGTGGCAACCCGTTAGCGGTTTCTCGAATAATCTCGTTATACTATCAAAGTGCGTTGCGCGTTATGATTCTCCCTCGCGTGCGAACTCCGAAAACCTTACTGCCTTCAATCAATATCATGACCGCGCTGGCACAAACGACTTTATCCACTACCTTCTGAAAGCTTGTTTTCCCAAAGGTACCCTTGATAAAAAAAATCTGTAAAGCCATCAAACCGTCCGCACTAAATTCAGGTACGGCTCACGACTCACGAGACGCATAGTTACATTACCTTTTAAAAGCCATCTTTTTATTCTTCTTTCGCTACTCTGATATTATTTTTAGATCCCTTGCCTTTCATGTTAGATTCTTTTTATTATTGTTTTGTTTTGCAATACTTTTACGTGTAACAGTATAAAATGAGAATGAGATAAAAGCCATATGTTACATCTTTGTAGTGAAATGATCCTCCTTTGGTTCCATTATGTAAAATAGCACTTCGCTCACGATCGAATTTATCCTTGCGGATTTGGTACTTTTGTCTACAAACTAAAACAAAAAGTCCATCCGCTTATAACGTTCGTTTTGTAAAATAAATCATTACGATCTTTATTATTTACCAAAAGAAGCATTAAAATCAAATTTCAGGTTTCTAAACGTTTTTTTTTTATACTAACTGTACCTATTCTTCTTATTCAACTCGAGGGGGGATTGATTTTATTTTTTAAAAATCGTTTTGTGTTTATTTGACAGATGTTTGCTTACATTACATTTCGATTTAATCAAAGCAAGCAGTGAAAGTCCTTTTCTCGGTTCCTGTTTTTTTTTCAATCCGCAATCATATAATTATTATACTTTCTGTCAAGAGGTTTAATACCGAGTTTCAAATGAATCGGACCGCGTGTTAAGATTCCTCAATAAAAATAAACACCTATTAGAGTGATAGTTATATAAAACTAATCATGTCAAACTTTTTACTAACCAGATAGATATATAATCCTGCCAATGTTTTTCCTATAAACTGAATTCTTTTTTCAACACCTTTAATGTTGTTTTTCACTGAATGCACTAGGTATTAAGTCCGTCTTTGTACAGTTTTTACTTGTGCATGAAGTTTTAATAAATAAATAAAAAAATAATGTCCAAATTCTATCTGTAGCGATTGACTGTGTGAGAATCTCACAAGCATACCACCCTGCTCTTTTACAAGATAATAAGCCAAGTCAGAGGCCCATAGGCGGCATGAAAACTCTGACACCTGGTTAGGCCCTAACCACACGAAGAAGAACGAAAGAATAAGGTGATAATAAAAAAATAATATCACTTTTATTCCATAACATTTTTGCATGAAGTTCACCAAAAGTGACGTTCTGGTTTATAGTTCTCGATACAATTACTAATTAATTATGGGAAAATATGAACAAAAAAATAAGACACTTGTTTTTTAATGTACCTTCTAATATTTCTTAATTTGTATCTTCTTTAGGTTAATAAAAAAAAACTTTTTCTTTAAATTCTTTATCTAGTAAAATCTTTGAGTTTCACTGTCACATGTTGCAAGAGTAAATACGTTGTATAAGATGATGGACAAATTGCGATACCACCTAGTTATCTACCGGCAAATTGTAACCCTAAATCCAACTGAGCTACTTGTTAATTTTACAGTATTTCTTTTAGTTTTCTGAATGAGTAATTTAAAGCTATAATACAAGCATGATAGTGATAAAATATTATAATAATGAATGATACCTAAGTTTCCCGTCGGAAAATATTTGAGAAAACAACTCAGTGCGTATGTGCGACCATTTCACAACAATAACACATCTCATTAGCAGTTGTTTTCCACTAAGTAATGCATGTTCACCTCACCTCGTGCCGCACCGGGCGGGGTGACACCACATGTAATTCATTAATTACGCTTACGGGACCAATGTTTGCGCAACTTACATTAAAATGTGTTTCACAATATCATGGACCAAAAGTGGTTTACAATTAAATGCGTGGACAGTGCGATTACGTTTGCTTTTAAGTAGAAAATATATAAAAGACTATCTTTTTTACATTGTGACTAACGTAACATCACAAGTTTAACATTGTTTATCATAAACTTGGGGTAAAAACATACAAATAAATGTTTAAAATTAATGGAAAAATAAGAAAACAGGTGAAACAGTTATAATAGAGATTCCTTTCACTGTCGGGGCTGGCGTGTTTCAAATAATTGCAGCTCATCTTCGAGTAGTGAAGTATGAAAGCGAAACAGATGTCAACTACAGCTGGTTGAAGGGGACCAAATGATTTAAAAATTACAATTTGACCCGAAGTCAACCAGCTAAAGCGAACAACGCTTACACTTTCACGCAGGACGCCGACGCTGACGCCGCGGCCTCTTCAACAATCTTCACACGTTTCACGTCGCTCAAATTCTTCGCTTGTTATTAAAGTATATTCATCGGAGTACATCATCTTCTTGCCTCTTGAAATATAATATTAAACAGTAATAAACGTAACATGTGTGGGTTACAGAGAATACTAATTTCGGTTTCATAAAGCTTTGTATAATCAGTGTGCTTAGTTTATGTATATTTAGAAAGGTGTAAAATTTAGCGTATACAGTGGAACAGATGACTCCAGGAATAGCTAGTAGTGGTCGTGCGAGGGCGGGCGCGGCGCGGAGAGCGGCGCCGGGCGGCGGCGGCGGGCCAGCAGCGCCGCCTCCACATATAGGGCTGGCTTCAGCTCGCTCTGCAATCAGACGCAGTGTAAGCTTACCCGCCGAGAGCCGCCGGGAGCCGGAGCACGCGGAGCCGGCGCGCCGACATTGACGCGCCGCATGTAACCGTACACGCCGCCTCGCTATTTTAGTCTCGTCCGGTGCACTAATTCGGGCAGGGTTAACGCGGTGGCCTCCCCGATCGCCGCCAGTCGTAACACACTTCCGTCTTCGTTCTCCACGTCGACACTCAGTTATTTTTCTTCCGGTTCGATACTTTGTCTAACGAGAGCACTACACAGTCAAGTTTCAGTTCAGGGATCGGTTACAGTAGTCATTGGTGCTACGACAATCTTAAAAGTTTTGGGCTGTCAACCTAAACGTCATCGACCTGACGTAGGCACCGGACGAGGGGTTCGTTGACACCTAGCAGGCTTGACCTTGCATCTCGTCATGTTTGACCCAAAAATAATTATATGCTTGGAGGTTGCAGCCGGGAATTAAAGTCCAAAATGGAGCGAAATTTTAGAGTGAAGTTTCATTAATAAAAGAGGTGACCGACCCCGAGTGGCCAGGTGATACTGGCGGCGGCACCTCAGGTCGCCGCTCTACGTTCGCGAATGCATTCCGACCGACGACGACGCGACATCGCGAACCTACTAACCCCGCGTCGCGAGGGGCCTGCGCCCCGCGACCCTCCGAATCCGTCCACCCTCCCGCCCCCCTTCCGGTCCATCCAAAAGCTTCGAAAATACTCGACAACTATACGCGCGTGTGAGCCCAAATGATGAGGAGATAATTCTTAAAATTTCGCTGAATGTGATAATTCATTAAGTACACATGCGAATCCGGCATAGGGATGTAATTAACGATCGTAGGTAGAGCGAATCGTGAGAGCGACGCGTGACGAGCGCGCGGGGCGGGCGGGCGGCAGCACGGGCGGCTAGGGCGGGCGGGCCTCGCGTCTCGACTGAGAGGCGCGCAGCATCGCGCCGCCGCGCCGCCCCCGCGCCCCCGCGCCCCTCAGGCGCCGCCGCGCGAGCCGCACTGTCTGCCGCGTCTGCACCGCGCCGGGCCGCGCTGCCGGCCGCCGCGCATGCTAGCCCACAGCCCACAGCCCCACAGCCCACCCGCCGCACACATCTACCTGCCTCGTCTAAAACTTTTCTTCACATCTTCCCAACGACAGACTACTTCTGTTTGCGTCCTATGACTTTTTTTATTTCAGATTTGCCCGAGACTTTTGATGCTCTTTTTAATAACCCCATTAGGATTCCTATGGGTTTTCAACACTTTTAACACATTAATCTCTTAACGCGACTGCACGGCGCGAAGCTTAACGTTTTATGCTGTTGTATGAATGTTATATTTTTAAAATATTCAGAGAAATAAAGCGTCGTCATTAACTATCGCACAAATATATGAAGGAAACAAGGATGTTTTCATTCGCTGAATGTATGATGTCATTTCTCACAGAGTAACCAAACCTTCTATACTTATTTAATAAATCTGAAGGGTTGGTTTTTTGTTTGTTAGTACGCGCTAATTTCTGGAACGACCAGTCGGATTTAAAGAATTATTTTTGTATTCGATAGCCCAATGCTTGAGAAGGTATTAAAAATTACGTTATAAATCTCAGGAGCCGAACAAAAAGAGGAATGGCGGGCGAAACCGCGTGGCACGGCTAGTATAGTTATTTTTTTTATTTGTAAAGGCAGATACTAAATTAAGGCGTTACTTTTCGGTGGATATCTTTCTTTAAAAGATAAACTTGTCTAATATACCTATACGACGTACTGTTGCAATAACAGCGTAGCACGATGTTTTAATTATCAAACATGTCATTAAAATGGCTATTGCTATGTTTTGCTTACATACTTTTTAAAAACAAGGTTTTATTAAAATGCGCTAAAAAGAATAAAATAAACTCTTCCTTTAAAACATTTACTAACAACTTATAACGTCATTACACAATTTATATGATATAAAAGCTTGTGGCGAGATTTAAGTACTCGTATTTACTTAGTTTCGGAATTTAAAAAAATAAAATCAATTAGATCTAAATTTAATTTACTTGTTTATTTACACAAGTAAATCTCGCGACAAGCTAAAAAGTTTTTTACTTTAATACGGCGTAGTTCAAGGGCGTGGCGGCGTTTTTCCGTAGCTCGTAGTAATTCGTAGTACGCACACAATGTGATGTTTTCAGCACACATTATGTAAGAAAAGAGATAGAAAGAAAAAGTATTTATTAAACTCATCTAGGACCAAAGTTCTCATCAAGACGAATCAAACGAGCCCAAACTCGATGGGTTTACGTCGTTTAATTATGTAGATCCTATGGCCACCTTCCAGCTTCATCATCAAACCCAGGTTACCATATAGGACCAAAGTACTCTTCAAGACGAATCAAACGAGCCCACAAACGACGCAGTTACGTCGTTATAAAGTACTCTTCAAGACAAATCAAACGAGCCCAAACTCGATGGGATTATGTCGTTTTATTGTGGACTTCATATGGCCACCTTCCAGCTCCATCATCAGACCCTGGATACCAACTAGAGACAAAGTACTAGTTAAGACAAAGCATACGACCCTAAACTCGATGAGGTTATGTCGTTTTATAACGGAGTTCCTATGGCCACCTTCCAGTATCATAGTATCGCATTGGTGTCGATTCTGTTGTGCACAAACGAAACTTAATTTAGGCTATTGCTATCTTTTACTAAAAGGCCGTGCAAGAAAAGGATGGCTATAGCTATGAACTAAGTTAGAGATGTCAAACTAGTTTATGCCTTGCGCTTCACCGTGTTTTTAGTCGACATGTTTTTACGTGCACCAAGTGAAGGGTGCACGTAAACGTATAGAAATATTAGTTGCAACTAAATTTGACAGCTCTAAAATACGTCAGTCTCTTTCTCGTTTTATTAGAGAGAAAAAGATAGCAAGAGCCTAAATTAAGTTTAGTTTGTGCACAACAGAATCGACACCATTGTCACGCGATATACCTATGCGTGCAAAATTTCAGCTCAATCGGTAACCGGGAAGTGGATTAAATTTAACTTGCAAGATTTGATTACAGACACATCGGGACAGATGAAACTAAACAAAAGCTAGTAAAAAGCATACTAAGATCTTGCCAGTTGGTTTGGATGGTTTTGACTGTCTCATGGTTTCATTACAAAATCTCTGCGATTTATGGTTTAGAATAAATTCTTAAAGATTACATATGACTTGCCTACATTTTCCTGGAGCACCAGCGTGTTCAGCAGAGTTTGGCCATCGATAAGAAATTAGAAAGGAATATTATTATTAAATAGAGATTTTCTACTCTAGCATAGTCGTGGTTTGTGTTTTTGTTCGCAAAAAATGATTATTTGATTTTGATAGTACGACTTCGTTATACAAAAATACTTTGTTAGTCAAAATAGGCCAAGTGCGTATCGGACCACGCACAGAACAGGGTTCAGTAGTGGGAATGAATAGAAAAACAAAGTTACTTCAGTTTATCCGTAATCTTGCTTGCAACAGCACCGAAATATCGGGAACTCAAAACAAATAGTAAACATGGTAAATATCCAGTTTTCAGTGTTAATAAATAAATTAATTAATTAAACTTTATTTCAGACTGAAGTCCATAGTTTTGTTAGTATTGTAGTATTAGTAACAATGATGCTTAAGTATTAGGTTAATATTGTTAGTATCTTATTAATAATGAACAATTTAACTTATAAATGTATTTGTTAGTAACAATGAAAACTTATAAACTATAGTAATATTAACTCTACGCTGGGTGAGGCACGCCGATCCTGGGGAATGTCTACTTGACTGCGTGCAGTCGTATCCACCGCCCCAAGATCGGAGAGTCCCATCTATCAGCCAAAGTTCTCAGAATGGTGTTGGGGCTAGCGCGCGAACACGGCGTAGCAAGGATGCGCATCTCTTGCGCATGATGGCCGAAAAACTATCAACGTCCGCGTCCGCAAACATGCCGGACGCGCTGCAAAAACGCGGCAGCCCCATCAACACCCGGAACGTGTTGTTATAATGTGTGCGCAGACCACTGTATGCCCTTTGCGTAAAGTTCACCCACAGGCTGCACGTGTAAAAGGATTGGCAGTAGGCTTTGAAAAGCGTCACCTTAACATCGTTAATGATAAAACTAAGTTATTTTTAAACCCCGACGCAAAAACGACGGGGTGTTATAATTTTGACGTGTCTGTGTGTGTGTTTGTCTGTGGCATAGTAGCTCCCGAACGGATGAACCGATTATGATTTTGTTTTTTTTGTTTGAAAGGTGAATTAGTCGGGAGTGTTCTTAGCTGTTTGATGAAAATCGGTCCAAGATGGCCGCCGCCACAAAAAGGCGGATTTCATATTTTTTTTTACAATTCCCTCAATATGGGTATCAAATGAAAAAGCTTGACTAGTGAAATAATGTACAATATATTGAAAGATAATGAGGAATATTAACTAACGAAATGAGAACTAAAAACTTAAAAAATATTATTTTGTCTTATCAATACCTTAGATTGAGGAAAGTGGAGTGATGACTGGTACCTAGGACCTAACGAATAATTTTTATTTAGCTTTTTGATGATAAAATACCTGATTAAACACCATATTACTGAACCGTAAAACGCATGAAAAAAAAATAAGGAGTCCCTAAAAAAAGCATGCAAAAAAAATTTAATTAAAAATTAAAAAAAGCCCTCGACACAAGAAAGTATAAACTTGCAACCCCTTAAGGCCCTTCTAACCCTTAAATTAGCAACTCTATTTGTGGTGGTTCAAACTTCGTTTTAAATACTGTTAGAATAAAGTTCTAATCAGCTTGCACTACAAAGCGGTTGTTACGTCAGTCACTGCAGCCGAATAGTGCGAAATGAGTGGTTTTTTGCGATTTACCAAAAAAATATTGATTGGACTAAAAAAAAAAAAAACACATAAGACCTGCTTATAGTTAGTTCAGTTAGCATGCAAAGTTTCATGATCTAATTTGAATTTTTATAATACCAGCGGTTTATGGTTCGATTTGGAGGTAACTTTGGATTTTTTTTAAGGGTTGACACAGGGGATGAAATTTTGTATGAAAGTCCGTCAGTATTAAAGTTAAGATCATAAAATTTTGTGTTTAGGTTGACGATTGATAATTATTTTATACGTGTCGCAGCGTTTTTGATAATTCCACCCCCAAAGAGTTAAAAAGGAGGATAAAGTTGACTATGGAAAGTCCTAAGTTAAAATTACAAAATTTATTATCTAGGCGTATGGTTGGAAGATAACGCAACGGTGTTGTTATAATTTCAATCCTTAAGGGGGTAAAAAGGGGGATTAAATTTGGTTTTTAAAGTTAAAATCACTAATGTCATAAAAAATTACGTTATCACATTAATCTCATCACTCACATCAAAATTATCGTCCGTAAACCGACTTTACAGACAGCCACTTTTTTATTCGTTTACTCACTATCCAGTTATTAGCGGTTCATTGAATACACCTTTCTCAAATTCATCTCTCACTTCATTGAAATTAAAATGTGTAATACTTAAAAAGTGTCAAGTTTGAGCTGTGAGAAGGATACCAACACAGCAGAAGTCTTTTTCTCACAGTTGTAAATTTTTGACGTTGTAGTGTTTATTGAAAGTTAATAAACACGACGAACTAAAATAACAATAACGGCTATGTTGACAAGTCATTCATGTTCCCGACAATAACATTTTCTATCAATTATAAAACAGTATTTTAAAAATACTCCGGCAAAAAACGAAAATGTTATTCGTTCGGCCAAATTGGAACTTTTCATACAATTTCACTATATAAAACACACTATTCAAATATCGGAAAAAGCGATGTCCGCATTGGATGTCTATCGACCAACAATAAAGTCCCAGCTTTGAGCTTTTAGGCTGATGTCGCAGATATCCATTCGCCGAGTCGACTCTTTTGTTCATCGACGAATTTATCGGAAGATTAATGAACGTAATTGTATTTCGTCTGTATAATATTATTTCATATAGTTATATATCCACAAATGTTATATCTTTTTCGACTTTCACATGACTTCTGTTGGTTCCTGAACCCGATGTTTTCGGCCTATTTAGGCTGTCACTTTAACTGAAACGTTTTTTATTTAAATTGTTACGGCTACCTGTGGCTTGAATCAACGTTAACACGGCTATCTCACCCTTAAGTACCTGTTCTGTTTATGTAACAGTTATAACAACAATAGGCTAGTTTCCACCATCAATAAATTGCAAATCTATTTAGTCCGTCAGTTAGAGTATTGGAAATTAATGGACACGTATTTTTAGTATTTGTAAATCAATGAATGTTGACAAAGATAAAACGCATCAAAACTTGGGAGTGGGGGCTCGTGACGTCATAACGCACAAAAAAATAGGCTTACAATTAACGGACCACCAGATTTAATAAAATGTAAGGGCAAAAAAATCACTTTTGATTGCCAAAATTAGTAAATGATCACCAAAATTAATCCCCATTTTAGCGTGAAATTACAACCAAAAATTTTACCAACCAACTCCAAATTATGATTGTTTAGTCCAAAAATAGTTAATGACCACCAAAAATTGAACAGAATTTTAATATAAAATGTCTTTTAAATATGTAACATCGTTTTATCCTATAAAAGTAAATTATTTCCAAATAAATCGTTATATACCTAAAAATAGTAAATAAACCCCTAAAGTTTGACCCTATGATATTGCAAAATCATAACTGTCTGAGCTTCTGTGACTCTAATTGTAACTCAATTATTGCTATTTCCAATTTCGCGTTTATTCAATAAGGTTAAAAAATAAACAACTCGTATAATTAAAATAATCCTTTTATTAAAATTTAAACAAACTTAAAAATCAGACTCTGTGTAATTAACATTGGCATGTAATTAAATCGATGTCTGTATATTCCTTTTTTTTCGAACAAAATATTTCAATGTTAAACCAAAAATACTGACTTGCACACAAATTAGGCACACTAAATAAATCGAATTAAATTATACTGTTTAAAGGTATTTGCAGAACTGTTTTTTGTTAGTTATTTTAGAACCTGCTATACGACTCCACTCACACACACAATAACACTCTTTGGCTTCTTTCCCCGAAGTGCCGGGCCTCCGCCGGCCTCCTTCGTCGGCCTACGGCCCGGTGCCCATGCCGCCCATAAAAGATATTTAGTAGTATAGCAACATTTTATGGCAATCAAACGGTGGATTTGGGTAGAAATAGCGCAATAATTTGCTCATCAAAATTTGGTGATCAATTTACTAAATTTGGGTTCATAGTACAATTTAAAGTGCAGTCGTGACTAAAATAAGTTGTACCATTGTAATTTTAGGTTTTCATTTTTTGTTTAAGGTTTAATTTTTTTGCTGATTGGTATTATTTTAGGTAATAGATTTTATTGGTCACAAAGTTAATTTTGGTGGTCATTATATTTGTCCCCTAAAAATTATAGCACGGCGTGACGTATTGAGTATTTTAAAATCGTCGTATCTTCATTAATTTTAGTTCACGTAACGTGAATAATACGTGTCAAATATTTTTTGATAATCTAACTGACGGACTAATTAGATTTTTTCAGGACAAGCCTATTCATTTGTTTTTTAAACGTTTCCCCAACGTCAGATTTTTTCGTTTACACAGGTGAATTACCTAACAATGTAAACATACACGAAATATATATACGCGTGCGGACTGCCGAATGTAGTGCAGGAGCTAGTCGTTCCGCAGTTTATTTCCCACTAGGAACTATGTACTAGGTATTTAACCTTTGTACTCTTACTTATATTATGATGTTTCCTAATGTCCTAATGCATAAATCATCATCTGCCTAGCCTTTTCCCAACTATGTTGGGGTCGGCTTCCAGTTTTACCGGATGCAGCTGAATACCAGTATTTTACATGGAGCGACTGCCTATCTGACCTCCACAACCCAGTTAGCACTGGGTAATACGATACCCCTTGGTAAGACTGGTTGTCAGACTTTTTGGGCCACTGACTACTTGTAACAACTGTCAAAGATCACAAATGACAGCCGGGATCAACTGTTTAACGTGCTTTCCGAGGCACGGAGGAAACTCAGTATGTAATGGGTGGTCACCCATCCACAGACCAACCTAGACAAGCACGGCTTAACCCAAAGATCGACCCGAGCGGCTGTTATTGTATGGTCACAATCTCCTCATGTGTTTGCATAAATCATTAAATAAATAATTAAGTTGGTTAACCAAAACTTTGAATAATACCCCTCTGTAGAACATTTTTTTATTAAACCAACTTAATAGCCAGCGGTAAATAAACTGACAGTTAAACGCTAGTCGAGGAGTTATCAGAAAAATAGCAACGTGATATTAAATTATTTGTACATTTATTTTAGGATCCCCAACATAATAAATACACAAAACATTACTAGATAATGGACGACATAAAGTATAATGTAGGTGTGTATCCCGTTCACTTGAGGCAATGTATCAAAAATGTTCTTATTGTGTGCAGCTAGCACTTTATCCGCATGAATTTTGTAATTTTCCCTCCTAATTCAACACCCTTTTCACTCACTTTAAAGGTAAGGCAAGTTAGAAGTTTGTACATCGAAGGAATAAGAATTGCCATGTGAACTGTATTCCCTCTTCTCGTCCTAAAGGGGTACTAAATTGGAAAATCAGGCAGGATGTTGCCATTAGTCTTTTTGCAGTTAATCAAGCCCTTTAGGTAGGATTTCGATCTTAGAAAACCCCAAATACTATTTATTCTTTCTTATCTGTTTATAGTAAGTAGATATAGATAGAGTTCGTGATCGGGTGCTGTCAGTTGGGACTGGTCATCTCTTAGCTGCCACGGTTCATTTTAATTACTTTATTTATTTTATTTTTAATTTGTTGATTTAATCTTTTACTCTGGACGCTCATAATGTGCACGTCTTTCTACATCGTTCTCACATATATCTATAATCTCAACATGAATGATGTAACCAAGATTTTGATTTAAAACAGTGTCCATGGAGTTTCTTGCCCGTTCTTCTCCATAGCGATCTACGCTAGGGAATGGGCAACTACAGTACTTTCTCAAGTTATGTCTTGTGTCTGGGACTGAAGCTTTGTTTTTTTTTGTATTTTTGATTCAAAAGTGCCGTAATGGTCTAATTGAAATAAATGCTTTGAGTTTGAGTTTGATATTAATACCGAGTTTCGATTAACTGAACAAAAAGTTAAGATTCTTCCTCAAACTCAAACACCCACTAAACCTATTTGATCATCATCTGCCTAGCCTTCTCCCAACTATGTTGGGGTCGGCTTCCATTCTAACCGGATGCAGATGGATATCAGTATTTTACAATGACCGACTACCTATCGGACCCCCACAACCCAGTAAGTACTGGGTACCTAATACGATACCCCGTGGTAAGACTGGTTGTATCGAAATATTGTTGTATTATTGTAATTGAACATCATCTATAAGTGACTCATATCATTTTTCATTTGGAATGACAATTTAGGATTTATGACGATTTAAAGTTGGTTATTCGAATTGACAAATCATACCATATAATATATAATGACATATAAAAGTGAAAAAATCAGAGGAGCTCGTGGCTAAATAATAACAGCCGCTCGGGTCGATCTTTAGGTTAAGCCGTGCTTGCCTAGGTTGGTCTGTAGATGGGTGACCACCCATTACATACCGAGGTTCCTCCGTGCCTCGGAAAGCACGTTAAGCAGTTGGTCCCGGCTGTCATTTGTGATCTTTAACAGTCGTTACAAGTAGTCAGTGACCCAAAAAGTCTGACAACCAGTCTTACTAAGGGGTATCGTATTACCCAGTACTAACTGGGTTGTGGAGGTCAGATAGGCAGTCGCTCCATGTAAAATACTGGTATTCAGCTGCATCCGGTTATACTGGAAGCCGACCCCAATAAAACTTGGGAAAAGGCTAGGCAGATGATGATGAAAAGTGAAAAAATCAAGAAGTTAAATCGGTACGTTTTCACAAATATTAAACTGAAAACCTGCAAATAAAATAAGTAATTATAAAACTAGTTTTTGAGTTAAAAAATAATAAAAAGTAACCACGCTCGAGAATGTCGAAATAACTTTTTTTTACAAATTTGTAACACTGTCACTTTCTTACGTCACACTTTCTTACACACACACGATTATTGAAATGTGTGCATGTACTTAACTCACCCTACCTTAATCTGAGAGAAACGCTCGAGAATTTCTCATGATCAACTTTTTTTGTTAATATTCTGATCTTTTATCCTAGGCGCGCGATCATACATATGGGGTCCATACCTATACGGTAGAGGTACTCATCAGGGTGCAAGGTATCCCCCCCCGTATATTATTCGGCCGCGCTAATGTAAATCCCAAAATCCCTTATAGGGCTCCCCGGTACTATTAGGTTTGAGTTCATTGTTTGAATAATCAGCCTAAAGTTTTCAATTTTAAATCCAGAACTAAAATTTAACTTAAACGTGCGTGCAGCAGTTTTTTTTTTTTAATAACCGTCGAAATGATGTACTAATCACGTGGAAATCGTGGCGCCGATGTGCCTTCTACCCTGTATTCTGGCCTAAATATTGTACCTGAGCAATTTAATCAGTTCAGGGAAAATCGATATCGATTCTTTGTGGTAGCTCAAATACCATCAATCCAAATATGATTGTTTTTTTTTTCGCAAAATAAAAAGTTTAGTAATATATATTATTATTTATTATTAAACTTACACACTATCTTTGCAGGATGACTCCAATACAATAGTGGTTTCCAAACACACACCAGATAAATAGTAAAACAACTTACGGCTAGTACTTAAAAAACTAAACTTTAAACATATGTAAAAAGAAACACTAAAAACAATATAAACAATTTTACTGCTATAAAATCATAACCTATAATATAAAATCAGACAACACTGAATATTATTTTTTAAATGTAACTGACAAAATTCAACAAAACTCTTGCGAATTCACTGAGATTGCACGAAACTATGTCAATCCGCTCATGCACTTCGTTCAGTACACATTGTACGGAGGTATATATAAAGCCTAAATACGCTGAAAAATACGTTAAAAAAGCTCAACAACTTAAAAAAAATGGGATAGGTGTGGTGTATATCAACAATATACAGGGTGTAAAAGACCTCATCACGAAGCCGTCAACCAAGCGTTCTGTACATCAAACTAAGTAACTTTACGCAAAAATTATTGCTGGGAAACTACTTCTTTTTTTGGTTTTAAAAATCATGTTTTGTGGTAGAACTCAATGTAACGCACTCAAAACATTCTGCTGATGGATGGATTGAATAGAACGGGGGTCGTGGAGGTGTTTAAAGTAAAAATCTTATATTAAAAACTTGTATTTAAAAAAAAACTTTTCAAAACGTTGGAATTTTGACCCCCAATATATCCGTACCTAGAAGGTTCCCAGGTATGGTGTAGACCAAACAAATTATCGCAGTGACGAGGAGAACAAGTGCCTTTCGGTTTCGTTAAGAGGTGTTTTACACCCTTTATAATACATACACGTTACACTGTTGAAAGTCAATGCAAGTATAGCTAGTGCATATTTGCATCCGAACTCTTAACTTCCAAATTAAATTTCCAGGTCACGGACTAAGAAGCTTAATAAGCTACTCATCACAAAGGGGTTACTCTTTGTAATGAGTAGGTAGGTAGATAGCTGCGACGTCCTTCGAACGATCACCCACCCGAGACTTAACCGCAACATGGTTGCTTAACATCACAGGTCGATATATCGTTAACAATTTAGCCCTGATTCCCCCGTGACCCAATTCAATATATAAAAGACATTATTCGGGTAGGTATATCTTCATTCTTATCTCTTTCGTTTCTTTTCGTATTACTATTGAGTGGAGTTAGAGGCCGTTACGGTTCCTGGTTCCTAGCCAAAGCAATTACATTTTATATCGTCAGATCTTTTAAAGCCTTTCTTTTTATTTCCATTTAGTCTTGAATGAACGCTAGAGGTAAACTTATATTAACGAATTTTATTGTTTCTTTAAGTTTTGTTTCTTTACCTCTCTTTTCTTTTATTTTTGGCACTCAGTACCGTGGACAATATATATCTTGGTTTATTACTTTTCACTCATTTCGGATTCTATCCGATAATTGATTCCGCGTCTGTGCTCCAGTGTGTCATCTGCGTAATCAGTAAGCACCGATACACATAGTACACCCTGTCACAGTTTCCGTGATTATTTCAACACGAACGCAATTAGAGAGGAGTGGCGAGCCTCCTCCTGTTTGTTTTAATTACGTCGAAATATCCGCCGCTGTGTCAGCACCGCATCGCACCGCGCCGCAGCCGCACGTATCACACCGCACCATACCCACGCTGCGCGCCGCGGCCGCACCGCGCTCGATCCACTTTTTATTGCAAATTGCAAATCCCATTAAAATGATAAAAACAAACCGATTCCACGATTTCAAATTACAAATCTATGTTAAGCTTAATAACAGTAATCAATTACCGTCCATTCTAATTGATGTACTTAATCCTTTTTTAATATGAATTTATGAAACAGTTTCTTTTGCATACCGTGTCTGTAAACAGACTAGGAAAGTTATGGCTCGTTTATGTGCACTTTATATGTACTTCTAGCGTATTTACTCTATACAAGCTCTAAGGTTGAAATTTAAATCAACTTAGATCGAATAGATAAAGATTATTTTATCGCTGTAGCTACATATATTATTGTCGATAGCTACACAGCCCTCCTGTATCAGTTTTGAGGATAATATCATTTATCGTGTTGCCCTGTCCGCAACACTCGGTCCGCAGAGTTATCCGCTTTTTATATTTCAAAGCTTAGCTCTTTTCGGGATAGTGTACAGGAAAATCTCTCTTTTAGTAAAAGATTTATGAAATGCTACAAAGTATTACAAATATGTATGTGTGTTGTGTGTATTGAAAACAAACACAGATACTTAATGGAGAATGTCATCGGGCGGAGTGCTTGGCACTCCAAATGTTAATTGCGCGCTCCGTTAATTTATGTGTAACGGTATAACAGGCGCCATCTATTGACGTTCTTGGAGCGTTATATTTCAAGTTTATCAATGCACGACCTTTCATTATTATGTTAATGACACATTTTGTACTTACTTAAATTACTTCGTATTTTCTTTGACCAATATGTCTTATGTAGAAATATCAGTAAGGAAAAATCTATTTAAGAATATCCATTAACATTTTCTTTGTCAACCTGCATTTTTCGTATTTTTCTCTTTCTTCATGCTGTCATTGCACAATCACTGAGGCCTTTTACGATTGCAATAAACATGTAAACATTTAAAAATATTAATAATATGGACACTTTCATGGTGTCCCCTTATTTCGCCCACAGAAATTTCTCGGAATACATTACATACATATACATTACATTACTCTCCGACAATTATAAACCTCTTTCATATAACTATACCTACTACAGTATATAGTGTTATCAAATAAAATAGACCAAGTAAAATTATATTCATAGGTGTGCAAGTGTGTTGTAATAATAATTGCAACCTGCGTAAACATTTTGAAACTTAAATGTTTTTTCTTGGTAATAAGTTTTATCAATATAAGTATATAAAAAATATTTGATTTGTTATTCTGTCATATGAATATCGAAACAAAAATCTATGATTTAATTTTTTTCGAAGTAAATATTCTGCGTATTGATTCATCTCTGAAACGATAATATGAGAAAAAAATTACATGAAACGAAATTCTGTATAAAACTTTTGTCTATAAAACAGTATACAACCCACTTTCATTATTAGTACAAGATTTCTTGATCAACGAAATCTCTAATATATAAAATCTCGTGCCACAGTGTTCGTTATCGAACTCCTCCGAAACGACCGATTTTTATGAAATTGTTTGTGAATATGTTACTGTAAAAGCCCGAACGGTAAATCCTAAGATTTCCCAGTAACACCTAAGATTTAACAACTCTAAATAGTTAAAGCCCGAACTATTGTGTGATCATGGTTCATTTCGAACTTATACGAGTACCACCATTCACTCGGTAAATCTTAGGTTTTACCTCAGAGACACGTTAAATGTTGAGGGCGTATAACTGTGTTTCGGGAGGTTCCTACACCGAATCAGGCGGGAGGAAACGCCCGGGTGTTACCATTCCGAGGATCGCCCGGAAGACATGGTGGATCACACCGTGGTGGTGTCGCCGCCATGTCCTCGTAGCCTCGATCGGCGGCGGCGACCTCTCGCGTCCGGCCCTAGTTCAGTCCATGGGCCGGAGCGAAAGGAATTGCGAAGCAGTCATGCTAGCGAAGGACGTTAGCACACAAGAAGGGACGGACGCAAGGGCCGATGCCTGCCAGGGCTGCGCGACTGTTCAAGAGAGATACCGCGGCCCTGGAACACAAAGGGCTAAGAAGGAACATGGATGGGTTTTAGTCAGCAAAAGTCTGACGCTCCCATCCACTCAGAGCGGGAGGGGTCATTTGATGATTTCCCATCCGAAAAAAAGGGCGAATAACTTCAAATGACAATAAATCGTGCAGACCTATCAACTAAAAATACGCAACCATCTGAGAAGAAGCACTCGCCGCCGCTGTACCGCTCGCTACTCTCACTCGGCTCGCGCGTTTGGTCAAACCTAAACCATTTGCTCGGGGTGTAGCATACAGTTACTGCGAGCATCTTACCTGGCACAGTCATGGTTCTAACCTATTTCACTCAGTTGGTCGCTCGGCTTACAGTATGTCATCATCAGTCGCCGGATATTTAAGAAATACTCATTGTTTTATTCCCAAAACCAATATTGGCCAACTCTCATTGGTAAGACTTAGCATTTCCCAAACTCTAATGGTAAAAGCTCGAAAAAAAAAATTGTATCAAATAAAATTCTTACATTTACCAACTCATATTGGTAAATCCTAGGATTTACTAGTAAAACACAGCACAGAGACACAAGCACAGAAATAGGAAATAGATGTAATTACTATTGTGTACTTATTTAAACTTATTTAACTTGTTTGGTTTACTAACAAATTACTAACACCTTTTTTTTTTGTGTTTTCTACTTACAACCCTACTAACGCTTTCTTTGTAAAAATATGGTATGGACGTGTGTCTGAAATAAAGATATTATTATTATTAAAACTAAGATTTACGACATTCGGGCTTTTACAGTAACATAATATAATATTCGGTAGGTCTGAGAATAGGTCGTAGGCTATTTTTTATACCCCCAGGTGTATTTTCTATTCCCACACGCGGGTGGAATTGCAAGCCGCAGCTAGTAACTTAAGCTATTGAATATTAATATGCACATTATGTCATCGTACAATAATCTTCATTCGGTTCTGACACAGCAACAATATTAACTCGTTACTGTCTGAGGAGCACATCGACGCAGTAATATTTGAATGGCTACGTATGTCCAGCCTTGTTTTAATTCTAGTTTCGGCTGATGACGGCTAGACCCTATCCATATCGTTTATTTCTGTGACATGTCAACTCGCTGTGTTTAAATAAGAACCCACTGTCAATGTTGACTTGAGCGCCGACCCCTGATCCACACGGGAGCAATCTATTGATGTGGCGACATGTCAAAACATCGACGTTTCTGTGCTATACAATCTAAGTTATAAAATATTATTGATTCCACTCAGTACGTTATTTAAAACTCTGTCACATTTTTTAATCATTTAAATACACAAATTCCGTGAGAAGATAAATTGAATAACACGTCGTTTATCAAAGTCAGTTCAATGCCTTGCAGGAAAATCACAAAACAAAGTAATGCAATGAATACCATATCCATTCCAGACGAATTTACAGCTACGTTACGTCAAAAGAAACTGTCGAGTTTTCATTTCAACTTATTATTCCTCGATACACATAGTTACTAATTGTTAAACATAATGAAATTGTGGTGTACGTTTTGCTGAGATGATTAAGACGTATCAATTTAAATCTCGTAGAGATAACATGTATCGATCAGGCTGCGAGCGTGTAGCTAACCCCGTTAGCTGGCAGCGCTCCGGGCCGCCCGCCGCCGCCGCCGCCGGGCCGCGCCGCCGCGCACCGCCGTCCGTCCGCGTCATTGCCATTCGCCGAGGAAACACGTTTCCTGCTTCATTGTTTCCTAATTTTCCTAACTTCTTTCTACTCCTCGCTTATTGGAGCTTCTTTTGTTTCGTCCTTTCCTTCCGGAGATGTTCCGGTTAAATTGTCACTTTTATTATCCGTTCCTGGGCAGGGGTGCTCTTTGGTCGAGGTTAGTGAAATAATTTACCGATTCATTTTAAATCCTGAATTTATACTGCTTTTGTCTATCCTTAAAACTAATTTGAAGATAGAATATTTGCTGACTACTCGTGAACAGTAAACATGGATTCAATCTGTACCTTCCTCTTTTAAATTCGGTTTAATTGCGAAATAAGTTTCAGGAAAACTCGTTTTAATCGGGTAACTTTTCTATTCTCATTTGTACTTGAAAAAAATAGTGTAGTGATTTTTTATGTAAGTCACCTAATTAATGTACGACTGTTTCAGTGTCATTTATTTAAGACAAGACAAGATTTTTAACATGTACAGATATCGTTGGTTTAAGAGACGGTAGCTGGTTGAGTGAGGGGCGTTTAACGGGCTAATTATCAAACGGCTAATGAAGTTTGTATTCAGCGGGCGGCGGCGGGCGCGCGGGGCCCGGCCCGCTACGTGCTGCGACTCGCAAAGCGCCCCACCTGATAACTCCCCGCCCTCCACAGAAAAATTGCAGAGAAAAAGTTTCATCGCAAGGGAACGTGAATGAAATGAAGAATTGTGTCGGCCGCTTTTGGGATTATTCCCAACATAAAATTCTTTGGGAACCTTTTCGATCTGTTTCAATTCATCGAGACTCGTCTTTATATAGATAACCATTTTCAATTCGTAATAATACGTCTACAAAATAAATAATAATTTATATCTTTGTTCTTTGCCAAATTATAAAACTGACTTTATAATCAGCCTTACAGTTTGTTTTAAAATCTAGGAATTGGACCTCTTCCATTTTGTAGTTAATAATTGCACTTATGATAAATATGATTTTTAACTTTAAGCAAAATAATACATTTTTATTTTTTATGACCACAAGGCTAATGCAAACGAACACATTTTGTGATGTACCTACTCAATGTGAAAGCTCCCTGAAGTCCATCAATAGCAATGTTTGGCTTGGCCGATAGTCGACCCATCACTAATTATATCCTATACTTGCCCCTCTTCTAAACAAAGACAAAATATGTTTATTTTTCTGAAAGAAATATCTATTATTTTCCTTAGGGTTAGGTTCCTGGAATTCAGTACATGTCTAGCCATCTTCTGTTTAAATAACCCGAACCAGATAGTTTAAGGACATGGACTATTTGAAACGTAACTCCAACTTTAAGCCCCATATAAATATTTAGAGTAAGTACAGACATAATTTTCCACGGAAACTGCGGTTTTTCTCGTCGCCAAAAGTTGGTATTTAATTTGTAACAGAATTATGGACTGACTACTCGTATTCATAAAATTAGAAAGAAGATATATCTCGTATATTTTCCTGTTACAAAGGTAGTCAGTGGCCCGAAAGTCTGACGACCAGTTTTTCCAAAGGGTACCGTAGTAGTCAGTGCTAACTGGGTTGTGAAGGTCAGATGGGCAGAAAACAACTGGATTTCAGCTGCATCCGGTTAGACTGAAAGCCGACCAGATGATGATGATTTTCCTGTTATAAAAGAAAACTTTAATGTTTTCATAATTCTGTACCAGATAAGGTCAAAAGGAAAAAGTCGGTAAAGTATCCAAAATCTGATTATTTTTTAATGATCAAGCATGACTATTGGAAAAAGATGCCATCGGTTTAAGTGTACAGTGCCATTTTTTGTAAAAACTTGAATTTTAGAATTTGTTCTTTGATTCCTAAGTTTTCCATTCCAAATCTTCTTGGTACTTCTTTTTGCATAGAATCAACATAGAATTAAGAAGTCCTTTGAAGGTGGAAATTTTAAGCAATTTCGAAATTTAGTTTCAATTCTGCCAGTTAAACTCAATATTGAAATTGCATAACATTTTATATCTTTTAGTCTGTACACATAAACTGACATGTTTGTCGTCGTAGCCATTCAATACACACTCTGAAACATAAAGGGCAAATACAACAGGAGTCCACTTGCAATATTTTTGAAGCAGTTAGTTGTAGTCCCACGTGCGCTGTTGCAGCACATCCAAGTCATTTTGCACAATAGCTCGCGCCACGGGTCTCCTTGGGAAGCCCACTTCCTTGTAACGACTGCTATCATCTACCAAGAAAGTATAAAGAGGTCTATTTGTTTTATGGCCTGCTCGTAGCTAGACTTTGTTTTCAAAACTAACTTAAACGTTTGTTTGAAAAGACAGTTGATTGAATTTGCTTTGAATTTATAGTATGTGCTGTAATTTTCATTCATTGGGGCTTTGTGCTTATTTATATATACTTATTTTACAAACGCATTTTTTGTCATGTTTCACAGAAACATAATGAATTAGGTTAGGTTAGAACTGTGATCAACTACGTGCTACATCGAAATTGGTCGCAGTAACAAAATTAGGACCCTCCGACAATTATGAAACACTTTCATATATCTATACTACGGTATACAGTGTTATCAATTATAAAATAGTTCAAGTAAAATTATATTTATAGATGTGCAAGTGTGTTTTAATAATAATTGCTATAGATTTCAGTTTTAAATGTATGAATCGAAACATTTAGAAACTGTCACTCGATAAAATGTATTTCTTGGTAAGCTTGGTAATAAGTTTTATATTAACTAAACAATATGAGAACCTGGACTTATAATATTAATATAAGTCTGAAATCGCCAACCCGTCTTGATTAAGCGTGGTAATCAATGCTCGTGCCTTCTCTGTTGAGAAGATGCATATGCCCAGCAGTGGGACAGTGATAGACTGGTATTATTATTATTTATTATAATCATTATGAGTATAAAGAATATTTGATTTGTTATTCTATAATATGAAATTATGGATATCGAAACATTTCGAAGACAAATGTTTTCGAAGTAACTATTCTGTGTTTTGTCGTATCTATGAAACGATAATATGAGAAAAATTTATATGAAGCGAAATTCTGTAAAACTTTTGTCTATAAAACAGTGTACAACCGGATACAATCATTTTGGCTTTGGTCACGTTACTTAAGAACGTTATACCAGATGGTTCTTTGGCAAAAGTCCTACCACTAAAAATAACGATAATTGCCACGTTTGTATATTTAGAAGTAAGAGAAACAGAATTTATTCATCCTCCATCCCTAGTCATTTTGTAGTTACATAAATCTACTCAATACTAAGGTCAGTGTTGCTAGTGTCATATAGAAATACCTGGATAATTTAGAGTAAATTCACGAACTAAGAAATAAAAACTTCGTTGACAAATAAATCCTCGGAAAACTGGGTACTGGGTTTGTATTTTTAATGGTCATTAGTCACGGAAAGATAACAGAATGACAAACGAAGCCGACCCTGAAGGTAAATGAGTGATAGAGCCATATTTTTGGTAAACGTCATGTAAAGCACTGCCGAGAGTACCTACCTATAAGTAAAAGCCGTCCAGTAAAAGTGAGTAAGTTTCTTAATATAAAATAATCTTAATGAACGCAATTTTGAAAACGCGAATATAACACGATACGACGACTAGTAGTGTTTGTCGGCCGGTATACTTGTTATTACTGTTAGCGTCATCTTGATCTGTGGCCATATCATCCTCTGCCTAGCCTTTTCCAAACTAACTTTGTTCACGGCTTCCAGTCTTACAGCCGTTTACATCGAGCCACTGCCTATCTGAGTTATCTGACCACCTTCTCATTCTTTGCGTGTCGATAGACTCAAATAATACCCGACCAGTATGTTGCCACCTGCACAACTCTGTCGTTGGCTTCGTTTAAATCCTGGAAGGTGCAGGTGGCAGTGCAGGATGGACAAGAAAGGAGGTGGGGCATATCCTGCAGGAGGGCCCCACACTGACATTGTAATTGGGACGAGTCGATGACACCCTATTTGGCCAGATTATTTCTACAGCGGCCAACCTGGGCCCGCAAACGGTTAACCACCAATTTGACCACCATAACCCAGTGACTGGGTAAAGAGGGTAATACGATACCCTTTGGTAAGAAGTTGTCAGCCTAGCCTTCGAGCTTCTGACTATCCTTAAAGACTGCCAAAGATCTACAAATGACAGCTGGGAGCGAACGTGCTTTAACGTGCTTTCCGGGGCACAGAGGGTGCCTGGTATGTAACGATTGTCACCCATCCACGGACTGACCTCAGCAAGCACTGCTTAACCTCGAAGATCGCGCTGTTACTATTTAACTACGAAACCCACATTCTGGTTACCATACATCGTCATAATTTATATAGAAAATCAGAACTATAAATAATCCTAAAGAATTTTCTTTAAAAATATTCCGTAGAGCACGCTCTCTTCGTGAAATGTCGAGGATTTTTATGATATCATTATGCTAGGTGTACAAGTTCTAATGTTTTGTAATGCCCCGGAACTGTTCTATTTACCGTAGTTTATTTTGCAACCCTCTTGTTCCACTGCAAATGCGTTCGAAACATACAGGGTGTAAACGGACCCTTTTCGAAGCCGTCAACCTAGCATTCTGTACATCAAACTAAGTAACGCGACGCGAAAATTATTGCTGGGTATCTTTCTTTTTTTGGGGTCAAAAATCATGTTTTACGGTAAGACTCAGTGTTACGCACTCAAAGCATTGTGCTTGTGCACGCACGTATGCATTGAATAGTAAGGGGGTCGTGGAGGTATTTCTTTAAATGTATAACATTAAAAACTGGTAAGTATTTAAAAAAATCCCTTCGGCAAGCCGCAGGAGAGATTTTTTCTGATGAAATCTACCTAAAAAACTTGTGAAAAAACATAACCCTTCCTTGGCAGTCGGGTAAAAAGTAGAAATTTTGACCCCAATATCTCCGTACCTAGAAGGTTCCTAGGTATGTTCTAGAATAAAACAATCATCGCAATGACGGGGAAAACAAGTGCCTTTCGGTTTCGTTAAGGGTATTTTTACACCCAATATTATACTTGTAATTTTTCTCCAAAAATCAAAAAAAAAAACAGTAGCACAACTCAGCAAATTATTTGTCTTCTTACGGTACCGATTGTCTCATCAGTATCTACTAATTATAAAGAGGTAGAAGGTTGTTGATTTGAGTGCTGTTGATTTGTGAATTCATAAAATGGAGGTGGAATTTTGTATGACAAATCTCATTCCTTGGAAACTTGGCACGAATACCTATTGCGTAGATGCATAAGTAAACGATACGGAATTACTAGGATTTCATACGAAACTTAGGTAAGTCGTGGTGCAGAGTCCTAGTTTAATGCGCCATCATCCACAGCCCTAAATGTCTCTCTTCTATGTGGCCAAGACCCACGTTTCGTTGCCAGCGTCATCCAGTTCTTTCCCCCCACATGGCAACAATGTCGCCTACCCATCTCCCCGATAAACTACCAACATAGAAAAAAAAAAAAAAACAAATAAAAAACATTTCTTTTTCCCGTCCATGGGGGCCACGTCCGATTGGCAGGTGGTGCTGGGTGAGACCACCTCGTTCTAGCCCAGTATCACCGGTGAGTGTCAGTTGTGTTCTTCCCGCAATTCTTCACATCTCAACTTGTGTTCTTGGATTAGTTGACCTTTGTGCAGGGACTCTTAGGTCCTGGGCTGTAATTGATATCTACCTAAAGCATTTTGTAACCCAATGATATTTACATTAGCAAACCAGACACTAACGGCAGACTCGTTCGCAATATTGTTTTCTAAATATTACGGTTAACATTATTATTCATATCTTTAAAAAAAAAACCTGGGTTTAATTACAGCTTGTTTAATTACGCCGATATTTCTGCGGAGCGAACATTTTGTTGGGTAATAAGTCTCAGCTAATTGTTTGAAAAGATAATTTTGTGGCGGTTTATTGTGCGATGGGTGGGCGCCGCGCGCCCGGCCGGGACGGGCGGTCACAGGCCCGTCGGTGATGGCTCCCGGGGCCGCCCGGTTACCCGGCCCGACATACACATATGCCACTAATTACTTATTCACTTGTTTAAGATACGCGCCCTAAAAGTTAAGTAAATAATAGCCGTAATGACTGTTTAAACAAGGAAGTCTTATAATGGCAGATGTTTGTTAATCCTCAAATGGACACAGTCTCTACGCTCCGAAGTGTCAGTATGGCGCGATTATATTAATCTTTTTGGTATTGATGCTATTTTCACTAAAACGAATCAATATATTTTATACTTTATCATTACAAGTGTGTGCTTAGAATCACCGATCGCCAAAAATATATACATAGGTACTTCCATACAAATATAGGTAGGTACTACAGTGGAAGAAATTTCAAAATTCTTACTTAGGTACTTAGGAACTGTTGTGCAAAATGTCATGCTTCTAGACCTAGCGGTTTAGGTTGCGTTTTTTTTTTTTTTTTGTAAGTTGAATTTTCACCTAGAGATGCTTTTCCAGAAAAAGAGTATACAAAAAGCTGGATACAACTAGCCGTCGTGTTGAGTCATTAAAATAAGTTTTTTAAATAGTACGTAATAAATACCGTTTATTTACATCCTTAAGTGGAACCCCTTTTTTGTAGTGGGACATTTTGATATGTATTTCAGTTAGTTTAATTTTTTAATTTTGTCCAAGTTTTTGATCTGATCCGTTTTAAATGTCTGCACGGACAAACGGACAACAGAAATCAGTTTGTCTAATTTTCTGTTAAAAAGCTCTTCATTTAATTTGATAACGCACCTTCCCAAGATTATTGTTGGAGAAACATTATTGTAGGTAACCAAAAAATCATGGAGGAAAATTGAGCTTATAAAAATAACCACACCCGCAAAATTGGGGCGATAAACATGTTAAAGGTGATTTAAAATTATAATTTTGGATTTGTTGATTCAAATAATCAAATCAGAGCACCAAATTTTTTACTTGTGGCTCTAAAATTGACGTCCACGACAAATAGATCTAAAAATGTACCATTTTTAGATCTATTTGTTTGCTTTTTATCAAATCCTTTTGGAACAGTGCGTAAACTAAGTTACACTTTTTAAAACAGTTATTTGGAATCTTTACACGAATATTCGTTGTGCATTACACTGCCATAAATAATATACACAATGTAAGTAGCAAGACGCAGCGGCCATTTATAAAACCACATAAGTACCAGAACAAATTGTTTCGTAAAGTGCTTTATAATTCGTACTGATTGAGCTAGAAGAGAAAACAAATATGGAGCAAGAAAACAAAGACAGAAATAATACTGGTACTGCCGTGAACTCATTACCAACCTCATTGGATACATTTCTTTCGGTATCGTTTATTATTAGACTGGATGTTAATTGACTCTTTAAGATTAAGTATTTTGTCGTGAGCTCACTGTTCCAATACTTTTACGGAATTTCTTTTTTCGGCTCAATAACTTGCTGGCACAAACTAACAAAACGCAGAAATTAGCTCATAGATTTCATCACATATTTAAACTGTGATGCGTAGGTTTCAAATAAATAAATTAAAAAAAAAAAACCTTTTATTTCCAGCTTACAAATGATTTATGTATCTACCTTGTAAAAACAAAGAAAAAACTAAAAAAAAATTATCAATATCTATGTAATTTAAATATACCGGATGACATTTTTATCACTTTCCAAAAAAAAATCTAAGTATTTCATTTGCTTCTACTCCGTTCACCAATACTATCATATCCACTTTTTCTTGGGAAAAGAGACTTACTTTATCATGTTTTAACTTATAACATCAATATCATTGTTTGGATGAGTGTATTTGTGTGTGATTAATTATTAACTCATATTTTAAATCACACTTGTGTCGCCATCTAGTGTGCGTTGCTGGAACTGTTTGTTGTTTTGACGATAGTTTCACAATCTATAACAATCATTTTAGTATCGAGTTTCATTTTCATGAGAGTAAAAATAAACGATCAATATTTGGTTGCATGCGGTAGTGGTAGTATTGAATAATTTACTAACTCAGTTGTAAAATTCACGCTTTCTATTTTACTCTGCACTTGATGTTGCCCGTGACGTGTTTAATATTCAAATATCCAGGATCAAAAGTAGTAAAAGTCCTTCTCTAGGTTCTAACCACTCAACAACAGGTACAATAATTTATTTGTTGTCCATAATTCTAGAAATTTAAAAATATTTAACTATATCATGCGAAAAACACATAACAGAATTATTATTGAAACATAACCAGTAAACGATTTCTTGGGTTACATTTCAGCATTCATAAATTAAGCTTGTATTAACACAACTTTACTAGCTAGACATATAGGTATTTGAACACATATTGTAGGTATGTGCAGTATATTCTCTGGCAAAGCTAGGTGTGATTAACCAATTAGTAATTTATTAGTAAGTTGTATCTACGCATAATATATTGAAATATGTAGAGTGAGGCACGGCGTCGGAGACTTTCAGTGGCCTCTGGAGCGCTGCCAACGATTCGTCTGGTGGTTATTTTCGCACGTCATCCACGAATAACAAGACATCTACCGATTCAGTCTTCTATCTATGTATAGTCTATGAAAAAACTACACTGTGCATAAAAAATGGTTTGTGACGCACATGCTATCATTCATACAGCACGTTTCTATTATATTCCTACAAGCCCGTTCTTACATTCAACTTCAATAAAATATCTAAACCGAATTGCACGCAAGTAACTCTATTAAAATGCCCTTTGTCTAGTATTCATTATCCCCCTGTCTAGTTTTAAGTTCTTTTGTTGGTCGTAGTCGTTGCATGGATGCATGAATAAATTGTTTTTGAGAGTCGAACGTACCGAACAAACTGGTAGGTCAAGATCCCTTTCTCATAGAACATTCTTTTGTGCGATAGTAAAAGGCGTTCGCTATTAAAGGGCGCGGATCGGGTAGAATGTTGATTTGTGGGTAATTATTATTTAATCTATGGCTGTGAGTAACGTTCGGTTTGCTTTCTTGAAGGGCGAAGAGTGTCATGTTGATCAGTTTGAGCATCGAGTTGGTCGCTGGGCGCGCTTGTTCGAGTGGTCGTGATCGAAATGCGCGCGCGCTGTCATTGCCCTAGTGAAGTCCCGCCGCTGCCCCCTCGCCTCTTGGAACAATGAACGGAACCTGGTTAATGATCGCTCTGTTTTCGGAGTTATTTAAAGTTTACCTTTTGATCATTGAATATTCAATGAGAATTCGAAAATCAATATATTCCATTCAATGGAGTTCCGTATGAAAATCGAAGTCGTTTTGTTTGTTTCGAGATGCTTGCAAATGTCAAATGAAATACTCTAGTATCTAATGTATTATGTACCCGCTCTTGCAAAAACTGTATCTCTGAAGATTACGATTTAAGTTTGTTGTTCCTTACATATACCTACATAAAATAAAATCAGTTATCTATTATAATACGAGTACGATAGATGCAAAAGTAACGCTGTCTGTCTTTTAACGCGTTAACGGCTGAACAGATTTGGATGAAATTCAGCACACAGATAGACCAATGACCTGATACGAGGATACTTTTATTAATTTACCGTGTGATCATATTGTTTTATTTATTATATCCGACCATCACGCGGGTGAACCCGCGTGCTGTTACTGTATTGCTTGTGCAGTGTTTTTATGTATGTATTTAGTTACCTATTTCTACATAGCTTTCCAATAATTTAATTTGGATCGTTTATTTAAATCTGGCAACATGACAACGACTTACTGAGAATACGAAATAATATGTTTACAGTTTCACAAAATTTATCAAAAGGAATTTTGTTGAGACTGATCTGTAAAATTAGGTAGTTCATAAAACACGTTATGATGAGTCAGATTTTATATACTCGTATTAATCAATTGCATAATTTTGTAATTTACCGAGGCGTAATAGTATTATTCATTTCTATCCTTTTTCATAAGCAATCGCTTACTGTCATGAAACAATATCTAGATATAAATACAACATAAATACAATAATCAATTAATCGGTAACTCCATCTGCGTAGGAATCGGCGGCGCCTGTGAAAGAAATAAAAATACACGAAAAACACAGTTATTACAAGTCACAAGTCGGAACCGAAGAACAATATAGCTAACAGCAAGAAACAATGTAATGTCCAAATAATATAGTTATATTAGGAGCATTGTTCGGCGAGGGCACGGGTCGGGCGTCCATTCAGCCGCGACGGCTCCGTATAATGAGATGCAGTGCTCCTCCAGATGTGGCGCAGGCGCGGCCCAACGCGCTGTTATTTTTTGTTTCCCCGTTTTTACCATCCACTCACTAGATAAACGGTTTAGCAATGCCAGTTACTTACACCGTACACATCCAACGTTTTAGATTCTGAGTAATCTTGAAGATTGTTCACAAAAATATACAAATTCCTGGAAATAGTAGAAGGTTAATTTTCATAATACTAAACATTTTCATTTGAGTTCGGCACTTCTATTAAATATATGGTATTTTACAGTAGTAGGTAGATTATAAAAGATATTCATATAAACGATTAACTGGATAAAACGGCTAACTTGTACAATCTATAGTGATTGTAATTAAACTAGTTGTAACTTGTAGCAAATTTTATTAATTAAATATTAGAGCTCTAACGAATTTCTTTTACCGAATTATTTAAATATTTGGATCAGATTAATAAAAAATATTGGCAGCTTTAAATTGGTCACATGATGAATTGCACATGATGATAATTAATTGGTCATGAAGAAATTAAGTGTCCTTCAAGGAACCAGAAAATAATTCCAACCGTTGAATTATAATTTCAATGCAATAAAATATAATGATAATTATTTTGATAATTTTAAATGTAATTCCCACACGTACACATGATTTAAAGTTAGGAGTCGAGTTGTACTTGTAAGCTCCGGGCTGCGTTGCGTTAGCCTCGCGTTTATTTATGTTGCCTTAGTCAGAACTGTTACCTACACCAGATGTTATTTTACGACAGTTCGCCACCGAATAAACAATCTCTCCCTTTTCTTGCTTTTATTGTCCGTAGAGAAAAAATGGCAAACGTTGCCTATTTCTTGATTTAAAAAATTTAAGAGATTAAATATTTTGGAAAACACGACACTAGATTAAGTTTAAAGATTTAATTAATAATCGATTTTAATATTTTGCACTGCGAGCGTATATTACGAATAGCATTATTATTTCTGACAATTGACTTATTTATTCAAGTAAGTTATAATCCCGTGCCACACATACTGTAATACAACAAATACCTATACACATCTCTTCTGAACTATAAACAGATATCACACAATTTAATTAAAATAAAACACTGTTAAACTGTGATCACGAATAACAAGACAAAGCTTCTGTCACACATGTGAACCAGGATTAAGCGATTTCCGGACCCGCGGGCACGCCCGCGCTGCTCCATACTTCTTTACATTCCATACGATTATATGCACTATGGGAAGTAAGGAAGCACGGAACTCGCGCAAGGCTATGTGTCTTCATTCTTGAGTGTACTGCAGTCCTGTGCAGTTGCAATTAGCAACTACCTGTTACACGTGAATATATGCAGCAAGGATGGGGCGCGTGACGCCATCTCTTGGTCGACGGTGATGGGAGCACAACGCGACGGTGGGCGACAACGTGGGGGTGGCGAGCGACGCGGCGTGGTGGCAGCTCGCTGAGCACTGGCAGCGCGCTCGCTGCGCACGCGCAGACCAGCTCTAAAAATGGAGTCAACCGGCGGAGTTCGCTTACGACTCGGGAGTACCATCCATTCCAAATTTGTATTTTCCCGAAATAGAACCGGCAGCGAGCGTCCATCGGATCGGTTACCCGACCGTGCAGCGACCTGCAGCGTGCGAGGACTGGTCGAAGTGCACGGCTGAACCTCGGGCGGACTCGCCGGAGGCCCGCGCTTATGTAAGGAACACCGTGAACCGCGCCGCGTGACGACCGCTTCGAAAATAAACGTGCACGCCGAGTACGACGCCGACGGGCGCCACATGTGCGCGCTCCCGTCAGCGTTCCAATGATCGCGCGCTGGAGGGGAGGCTATTATTAGTTGAACACCATCCACCACTGTCACCTCCCGCAGGGTAGTCGAGCTATACATAGTTCCGATCACGGGATCTGGCAATCCTCAGCGTTCACTGACCTCCCCTGAAACAACATCAAATATGTATTATGTACCTGACCAATGTACTAGAATACTTACCTTACCTCATAATATTATCTATAATAAATAAACCAATCCATTTTCGTGCGATTTTAAACCTCTACTAATGTGTGCAGTTGGCAACTCTTGGTTATAGGGAGATGTATCAAGGAGATATTCATTAATGCAATATTGAACAAGTAATTTATTGTTGCTACCAGTATCGCGTCTGTATCTAATCTATGTATCCTAGTAGATACGTGTATGAGAGAACGTGGCTGCCGCGCCGCGGTATAAGAGTCCCCGCTACCGCGATGCCGCCCGTAAAGCTCGCCTCTCCGTACTCTCAGTCAATAAAAGAATTTTGGCAAACTTTCGCAGACAAACAAGTGGGACGACAGCCAACTCATCTTTTGTCTGCTTGAAAGCAACATGGTTTTGTTAGCATTTCGATACCACAATGTTGCAAAGAGTACTTTTTTGAAACATTCATTCCGTTGAAGGTATCTTCTTCGTTAAAATGACATATTTTATTAGGCTTTTGTTTTCATTGGTTTTCACAAACCGATGCTTACAGGTTTGTGTTCTACACCAGTTAATAATTATATAAAGGGTTTAAAGGAATCCGAAAGGCACTTGTTCTCCCCGCCATTGCGATATTTTTTTTTGTTCTACACCATACCTGGAAACTTTCTAGTTGCGGATATATTGGGGGTCAAAGTTCCAACTTTTTGCCAGTTTTTTTTTTTAATACAAGTTTTTAAGACTTTCCTTTAAACTCCTCCACGACCCCCGTACTATTCAATCCAACCATCAGCACAATGTTTTGAGTGCGTTACATTGAGTTCTACCACAAAACATGATTTTTCACCCCAAAAAAAGTCGCTTCCCAGCAATAATTTTTGCGTAAAGTTACTTATTTTGATGTACAGAATGCTTGGTTGACGGCTTCGTGATGAGGTAGTTTACACCCTGTAGATATATCCTTAATTTTATCTTTAAAAACTGCTTGGCATTAATGACCGAAGTTTTAACGAACCCATCGTAAGCATAAAATACTCAAGTACCTAAATCATCTGAAACTGAATGAACAGAAGTAGGTAATTTCATTATTACCTTGGTAATGGAAAAAGCGGCACGAGTAAGTTCAAAAAATATGTTAACTAGTAAAATCAATCATGAAAATACAAAGCAATTTCTATCTTTGAAGCCATATTTTTGATTCTAAAATACATCTACACAAATACGTATAAAAATGAACGCTACGCTTCAAAATATCACTAGATAGGTGCTCGCAATTAACATCAGCATGGTAAAGTTTAATATTTCAGTTCATTCATACGTTCCATAATGAATGCACCCTGCAACTATGACGGTGGGTTCGTGGTAATCTAATGTAATTCAATAATTTCATAAGATGAGCTACGAGGACGAGGAGCATCCACTAAGTAAAGAAAGGCGGCACCGCGGCGCGGCGATGCTGTCCGCAGAGCACCGTCCCGCGTCCGTCCAAAGAGCGTCTGTTGAATATTAATGCGACATTGTTATTGGCCACTAGCGCCCGCTGCTGCCCCAATCGCACATTTCCATAACTTACTATTCTGGATCCGCGGGGAATCAGCTCACTATGTAGGAATATGATCACTTGGGCTACTCATATTTGCCCTGTAAATTGTGTTCCGTCGCGACAAGACATTACATTATTCATTACGGAATCTATAAGCGGTCGGCAACTTAGCCGGCCTTCTCGAATACTCCGCATGATGCTATGTTCTGTGGCAGCGCAATGATTCACGTCCCGATTGGTTTCATCACGTTACTTAATATCATGCAGGGACTGTACACTAGTAATTTAATTTGTCGTGGATGTAAACAACTACTGAATTAAGTGCTTCCAATGTCAATCGTTAACGAGAACTGCACCAACGACTTAACCATTTAAAAATACATGCTCACTTTATATTTATTTATCCACGGAGATAAACCTACTTCGCCATTCAAAATTCTAAGCAGCTCTCCGCTGCTTTGTTTTCGGTGGATTTACTTAAGTTAAATCAAAGTCGTTTCAAGTTAAAAGGTCCCCTCCTTCTATTGCTATAATAGTAATGTGTGTTTGCTATTTCTGTAAGGACAGCGTGTTTTGTAGGGATCGCTGCACAAGTTTAAGAAACTATTAAAGAACCATACATTTTGGGACTAATTTATATAAATCGTACTTAGTAGTTACTTTTCGAAATTCCAAGTAGCACAATTCTTTTATTAGGTATGTGTCCGATTGTTGACACTGAATAGCTAGGTTTTGTTATATGTAGGTAATATTTTTACTGAAGTCTCAAAAGTACCAAAAAGGTAAGACTGGTAAGATCAAGTTAATGCGTCATGTTTATTTATGGTACATCTCAAGCAACATCAGAAATAGATAGGTAGCCTATACCAAAGTATGTATGCCAAAAATGAAAATCAGGATGGCAGCTCGATTTAGACAATTGAGTCATACTTTTCCAGTTACAAATCATGAATCAGAAATATAAAGAGAACTGAAAACTAACCGGATATTGAACAAGTAATCAGTAGTCAAAACTGTGAAACACTGATCGAATTCAACACAATAAATTAATAGAGAAGTTCGTGTGAATGTTAAGTTTTGTTTCAGCTGGAACAATTCGTGTTTCATGTTGGAAATATTACAATTTTAGTGTGTTAATACATTAAAATAATTTTCAGGAATAAAATAACCTAACGATCTCAAATAAATTCATTACATATCGATAAGTCGTACACGCATACATGTTCGTTTTTGGAATTAAGACCAAACAATAACAACATCCTTTTTAATTACTAAACGGAACGCGTCGTAGCTCGTAACGCAAGTGTAACTAATTAAAACGGATTACTCGTAGGAGACTAGCTAACAATGCACCATTATTGTCCTATATTATATTATCCTTAAACCCAACACGTTCCGCGACACGCTTCAAACTTTGGTAATTATTGGAGCTCTACTTACTTATCTTGAAGCTATCACTTAAGTGACACCAGTAATAAGTCGAGACAGCAGTTATAAATCGAGTTTAAGATGTCGCTTTCGGCTCATCTCGATGCTTCAGAAACATTATTTCGACAAATGACTAATAATATGGTTTCGATTACAAATACCCATTTTGAGTGTTCAATTATTAGGTATCAGTATTTAAATATTGAGTAGGTAAGTGTTCAATTATGCAGCTGAACATTATCTGTACTCGTGTCTGCGCTCGCTTTCTCCACTTCAGCCGCGCCGCGCGTGTTCATTAAATGATGAAGTCCCTGCGGGACTCCTGAAATGGAAATCAGTATTACTCGTAAATGTGTAGTACACAGTATGCGATATTTTGGGCCGGAGGGAGTAGGACAAGAATTACCTAGTTGGTTCAACACCTGAAACATATTCTCTATGTTTCACAATGACATGAAATGGAGTTATAGTATAAATCTCTCCTCTCCACTCCACTCCACAAAGCCAATATACGTTATCAACAAGAATAAAAGTAAAGGACACAAATGACTTAAGTACTACTAAAATAATATCTGTCTGTGTGTATGTCTAATACACCGATTAACTACTAACCGGGACTTTAAACAACCTCTCCCACCTCGGTTAGAGAAAACAGTTGATTAGCGTGTTTAATCGGTTGATTTGCTCTAGTGAACGTGAAAATGTGTTTTAAAAAAGCTGTTTATATAGATAATCAGACCGTCATCTTTTCGGTGAATTGATCAACAAACACTATTAAATTTCATACGTTAAAAAATATGTCTTTCCAAACCAACTGAAAATTAATGCAGCACTTTTCCTGTTCTCTCTATTTTCTTCATTTAATTGTTTCATGATACTTTATGATACAGTCCGTCATGAATCTCGTATTATTGCCTGAAACTATTTTTGTACATCAAGATTACCTGCACATAAATCTATTAGTTAAAAAACAACAGTCATCGTCAGCGATCTAATCCTACAACATATTATAAAATAAAACAAAGTCCTCCGCCGCGTCTGTCTGTCTGTCTGTTCGCGATAAACTCAAAAACTACTGCACCGACTTTCATGCTGTTTTTCACCAATGGATAGAGTGGTTCTCGAGGAAGGTTTTAGTATAAAATTAGTAAAATTTTTGGATACATTGGTCAAAATATGTATTCGTTGGAAGGTTGCGGGAACAGGATCAAAATTTCATGATTACTCTTGGTCGCGATAACCGACATTCACGCGGGCGAAGCCGCGGGCATCAGCCAGTAACCTATAAAGTAACGTACTAATACTGATCCTTAAATAAAGATTTAACAGATAAAATTTTGAATCTTGAACACTAAAATGTTGTTACTATTCAACACACTTGGCAGTGGCTCTTGTTGCACTGCTCAATTCACAATGTAATGTATTAAAGACGCATGCTTCTTACCCGACGACGGCTAAGCCAAATGGAGGGTTATGATTTCAACCAGTATTGACTTTTCATTTCCGTGTGTACGAAAATGAATTTTGGTGACATAAATAAATAATTTCATGCAATAAAATGTCAATATAACACATTTTATTTCTTTAAACCTTTTATCTGTATACCTACCTAAAAACTAACATAAAAATCCGCGAAGATTCTAGGATGAGATTTATTAATATGGGTGTACTTTCACGCACTAGAGCGGGAATGCAAAATAAAGCACGCGTGTTCAATAAACTGCATTGTAAACCTAAAGGGATTGCAATAAGAACCACTATTCGAGCTAGTGTGTTGAAAACGACTATTGTAATAACTACTAAAAGTCGTTAAAAACTCTTGATCTGTGACACTGTTCAAGTTGTATTGAACTCCTTGCTTATTATTCAACTCGTAACGCATTAATTAAATTCGTATACTTACAAATTTCGTAGGTATTTGTTAGTTTCTGTTCATTAAAACTAATCTGTTGAGTCAACACTGTTCCACGCTTATGAAAATCCGTTGACATCAAGCAAATACATTTTAATATCTTAAACAGTTGTTTACAAGACGCCTGAAACTATATCATTAAGGGTACACGGTCCCGGTGCTAGTTTAAATGATAATAATTTCAGTAGTAATTTCTAATATACTTTCAGATTCAGGTCTCTGTAAGACCTAGGACCTACCTACAGTCTTACAAATATATTGTTGGAACATGCATCAGTACTATATGTGTAGGAAGATGAAAATGGACGATAAAATTGTATCTTTAGCTATAATTTTATGACTTGTAACGACATTGAACTGAAACCGAAATATATTAACTTACCACTGCTTACACCATTCCTTTAGTTACGCCAAAGCAAGAAACATTCTTGAACTAATTTAAAATAGTCGATAAGGTTAGAACACTGTCTTCGTGATCCATTCACTTTGTGTACAAGTTAACGAGAACTGCTAGATTAGTGCTTAAATGATAAATGTATCACTGATGCGTTGCGCAGTGACAGATGAGAGGGCGCGAGGCGTGCGGCGCGCTGACGCGGACTGCTGTGTCGTAGCTCGTCCTCGTAGGCCGATCGCAATGCGTGCGCGCCGACGAACGCCGCCGCCCGCGCCGCCGCGCCGCGCCCGCCACTGTCGACGTTTGACCTTATTTAATTAGTTCGTTCGTTTTTACTCTTTGAATGTAACGTATCATATTAAAATGTGTAACCGTCTAATTCCTTGTTGCCATCCACTCGGTTAATATTGTCAACTCTATACTCTACTAGCATAACGATCAGTATCACTTAATTGCACTAATGACCACATCAATATGCAGTTCATTTATTCTTTATTGTAAAATGAGAGTCGACTTTTAGATTTTCTTTAGCGTATTATTAGGTTCCTGTTCGTATAATTGAAGCGAACTTTATTTTTTCTTGTAGAGTAAACCTTGTATCTACTCAGATGTAGCAACTCTTGCGCTATTTCTGTTTGGAGTTCACCCACCTCGACATCGTCGTTGATTTCTGCATCTGAGATTACATAAATTATTTGCCTCCGAACAAAACATTTACTCGCACTAAATTCTAATAAAGTATAAGTAAATTCTAATAATAAAGTATTATCCGAAATTATGCAGCATATCTACACATAAAAATACACTCACTGTTTTCTCGTTACCTACTTGGCTCGAGTTTCAAAATTCGTGATTTCGCATCTTGATATGCTGTACGAAGTACTGACGTAGAATCTTTAAAAAAAAAAACTCTATGAAGTCGTCCTATCCGTCTGTTGGTTGGTCTATCAGTAAACACAACCGTTTTACTTAGACAATTTGGCACTATATTGATATTTCAAAGAAAGATGGTGGGTAATCTATAAAGGGTGGCACTGGAAGAGAAGTTTTGAAAAACGAATACTGCCAAACTTTATTATTTACTTAGGTATTCATGCTAAGTTTCAGGTTTGTCAGGCTTGAGATTTTTTACATAAACCGTTTTTCCCCTTTTTTTCGAAATCTTTTCTTATCTCTAGTCTCTCTGAAATTTTGTAAGTTCAGTAGTTTTGGCTTCAGTAATCAGTCAGTCACCGCTTACATGTTTTTACAGGTGCAGGTCTAAGAATTGTTATATAAAAGAAAGTTAAAAACATTTCTCCAAATACTTTCTAAAACACCCCCATATAGAGAGTGACTCTAAAAAATAAAATCTGCTGTTTCATTTAACGTTTTTAAGTTAACATTTTGACCAGTTAGGCGAACATAAATTACTGAAAGCAGATTTTTTTTTCGCGATTTCAGGTTTTTGTCCCATTTGTTATCATGAGTACAATCACGTGTTTAAGTATCGGTCACTAATTACCAAACACCCTATATGTATGACTCTAAACGATTCTAAAATATGTTTAGCATTTCTCTCAAGATTGTTGAACACAATATAAAGACAAATGCTAATTCTGCAAAAAAAAAATCGTCTTCGTATACACAATTTCAAAATGACATAATTCGTGAATCCATCATATGAGTTAATAATAGTGAGGCTCAGCGGGGGATTCGTTACATCCACTTTATTTCTTAAACAGTCTATGAATACTCCAGGGAATATCGCCTGCTGTACGCGGGGGTGTAAATCTCATGTTTTTTTTTGGAAAAATGTTTTGTCACTGGCAGGCGTTGTCGGCAACGGCTTTTGAATACAACGTACTATTTACATAAATTTGCATATGCATAGGTACTTAGAATAAAACCAACATAAACATTTCCGGGGTTTTCAGTTTTTTAGCATGCGTAGATTTTATTGTGTAGGTCCCTTAAAAAAGAGTAGGTACTTGTTTATTCCCAATGCTGCTGCTAGTGAAAAGGATCACCCATCACAATGTGATTTGTGATGGGTGATCCTTGTGTATTTAATTTACATGTTTAAAAAAATGCAACAGTAATTTTAGCATCAAATCATTCATTATAATTATTTTTGCTCACGAGTTGAAAATCATGTGTTTACATAGAAAATTTAATGCTTAATAAGATTCTGAAGTCAGAAAAAATAAAACGTCAAGTTTTCAAAATGTTGACATTTTTTTTTTTTTTTTTTTAACATACATAAAAAGTTACAAATTTCAGCAAAGTATACGCTGTTTCTAATTCTGGTTTGTATCAGTGGACAAACGGTAATCTACTATCATAATTTTAATTTGTGGTACTGTGACTCAAAACTCTTAAAATGTTGGTTAAAAGAAACATCATGCTAATCGGTCACGTTTCTCAGGTTTCTTGGAAAAAAAATCTGGCGTGAGTGTGGAAAATGACTTATTAAAGACATGTTGACGCGTTGATACCCATCCGTTCGCCATCCTTTAATTCAGATCTTCCGAAATCACACTTCTAGCTGGAAATGGAGAATTTTGGTTCAGTCTCCAATTCTATGTTTTCTGCTTCATTTTACTGGCTGGAACTACTAGGCAAAATAGGGTAAGGCACTCCAGTAAAGCAGAATGTAACACAGCTTTATGGCCAATGGGACATCACTATACTGTATACACCGCTTGTTCTTGTTTTTAAAGCTTTTATATATTTAGTTAGGCAAAAGTTTCGTGTTTCAAAATCAAAATCAAAGCATTTATTTCAAGTAGGCCAGTTAGAGGCACTTTTGAATTGTCGAAACAAAGACGAAAATTAAATGTAGCTACAGTCCCAGTCACAAGACATAAAAACTGTGAAAGTACTGTAGTTGCCCATTCCCTAGCGTAGATCTCTATGGAGAAGAACGGGCAAGAAACTCCATGGACACTCTTTTAAATCAAAATATTGTTGCAAAATCTTGGTTACATCATTCATGTTGAGATGGTATATTATGTGAGAACAATGTAGCAAGAAGTGCACGTTAAAAGTGTCCACAGTAAAAACAAAACAAAAAAATACAATTCAAAAAAGAAAATAATTCATTCAAATAAGCCATGGCAACTAAGAACTGACAGCGCCCGTTCACGAACATGACGCATGGATCAGCACCATTCAACTCAACCATTTTGAAAGGAATTAAATGATCCGACACATGCGCCACCATCAGCGAGACATTAGAGTGAGCATGACATACTCTCAACCGCCAGGGTACATTCAAGTCAAGAAAAGACATAGGTTTCCAGTGAATGATAGCTTTCTAGTACATAATACTCACACAATATGAGCTATGCGATTATATAATACTAAAGAGATTGAATCTATACAATGCAAAGATAGTTGTATGTACAATCTTCAGCAGCTCCAACAATACCATTTAATGCTAACAATTTATGCGCGCTGTCCTAGTGGAGCAGGACCAGCATTGAGCCAAGCATTTTATCAGCTATATAATCGCTCAACTTGCAGTAATATGCTTGCTTAGATAGTGTGCGTTTAATGCATGTTTTAAAGTGTTTTGTCAGGTCTCGCCACCAAATTGACACTCTAAATTACAAGTACCTATTCGTTTTATTTCTTGTAGGTATATTTCCACAATTTTCCAAAGTATTTGAAGAACCCTTTTTGGGTTCCGTACGCAAAGGGTAAAAACGGGACCCTATATTACTAAGACTCCACTGTCCGTCTGTCCATCTGTCCGTCTGTCTGTCACCAGGATGTATCTCATGAACCGTAATAGCTAGACAGTTGAAATTTTCACAAATGATGTATTTCTGTTGCCGCTATAACAATAAATACAATAAAACAGAATAAAATAAATATTTAAGGGGGGCTCCCATACAAACAACAAACGTGACTTTTTTGCCGTTTTTTGCTAATAACGGCAATAGGTATACGCTTGAAATATTCACGGAATATTTAGTTGTACATTCACTTTAAATATAAATTAAAATAAAATAAATATTTAAGGGGGGCTCCCATACAACGTGCTTTTTTTGCCGTTTTGGCTAATGTTGTATAGATGGTACGGAACCCTTCGTGCGCGAGTCCGACTCGCAATTGGCCGGTTTTTATTTTATTTTCTGCCGGTAAATAAAGTAAGCCCGTTTTATAGTTATAAATAAAAATTAAATTAATAGTTTCATTTTGGAATTTAAGGACAATTAATTGATCACTGCGTAACTAGATTAAGACGAAAATTCTTGTGGGTATTATAAAAAAAACTTGACGTGTTAAAAATATTTGGCATTTATTTAAAAATCCAACGGGTTTTATCTTGTGATCAATAAATATTTGTAAACGAATATTATTATCATTTCATTCTAACTACAACTTTAATTTCTTAAAACTAACCTACTGGTCCTACTACCAAGTTGTTACTTATGTAGGTAAGCACTTACTTACCTAAATAGCAGCTAGAACTGCGAAAGTTATCCGAGGCAAGAGGTCACTGTAGTAGTCTCTACGAAGTTGCTCTACCATCGCGATCTCCACTATCGAATTACGTTGTTTGCGACGGTATCAAAGCAACTTGTATTGGTACAAACTTAGATATGCTCTGGGACTGGGATACACTATCTTTCAACTTTTATCGCCAGCCATTTTAAAAGCTCGTAATAAACTGCCCTGCTCATTCGGACAGTGCGTCTTGGTAAAGCAAACAATTTAGTTCTACGTTCCAAAACGGAACTGGATCAATTACTTTTTTTTTAATGTGTTGTGTTAATACAACGTTCTTAATTTTCTTGTAGATCTTGATGTTGATCTTTTATAGTGTTTCCGTGCTATTCTTACACAAAATCTTTTGATAACAGTGCGATGAAGATAATGCTGGGCAAGCTGCCGCGGCCGTGGATCGTGGACGACGCGAAGGACGACGGCTACACAGCCCTGCACCTGGCTGCGTTGAACAACCACGCGGAGGTCGCGGAGCTGCTCGTCCGCGGCGGCGCTCGACCGGACCTGCAGAACGCTAACCTGCAAACAGCACTACACCTCGCCGTAGAGCGGCAACACACGCAAATCGTACGGCTACTCGTCGCGCATGGAGCGAATCTCAACATTTGTGACAAGGTGTTTTTTAAAACAAATCCTTAATTATTTGTATACTTTTTGTCATACATCCCTTATCAATATACTCGTAGTATAATACCAGCCTACCTACTAGTATCCCACTACAGGGTAAAGGCCCCTTCTCATACAAAGAAGGTCTGCATTGATCACCGTGTTTACTTAGATAAACTGAAATATAAATAACTAGCTGACCCGGCGAACTTCGTACCGCCTTAGCGTAGCAATGATGCACTACTTTATTTTGTATAGCTGACCTATCTTATGTATGAGTACCTATTCAATTTGAACTGGAATCTATAATATCCTCCATATAAAAATGAATCCATAATTCCCTGGTCTCGCTATACCTGAAAAGGACTTTACTAATTTAATTAAATAAAAAACAAAATATATATTTTCATAATAGTGTTTATTCCATAGGATTCAATAATTCCACTAATGTTTTTACAAATCGCTATTGAACAACTTGGCATTTTTAAGTAAACACTGAGCTCAATACCACGCGCGCTCTAGAAAGCAACTAATAGTCTCTGTACCCTTCACTGCTTCTCTCTACTCTAATGCTTTTTGATAAACTATATTTTTAGTTTTATGTTCTGGCGCGTAAATAAATAATGTTGATGGTTTTCCGACACGGGAACAGGCGACATATAATTGGCCATGTGAAAAACATGGATTTTCTAGGTTGATGCCACATACACTTAGCGACTGCCCTTGCGATTTATTTATTGTAATTAGAATTTAATTAAGTAACCACGTTTCCGAACAAATGATGCTCGAATTTAATTAAGTAACCACGTTTCCGAACAAATAATGCTCTTTCAATATAGTCTATGGCTGTGAATGACATTGACATTCGTTACGCGCGTTTTTTTAAATATGCAAAATTAAATGTATATTTTTCAATATTTCTGAGAGATTTTCTTAATATTTTTTTCCGTAAGAACCTTCTCCTAATAATAACAAATACAACAAAAAAAGAATTAGTGAAATCGGTCCAGCCATTCACGCGTGATGCCGTGACCAAGGAAAACGGGTTTCATTTTTATATATAGATAGATAAATAGATAAATTATGGTTGATGGCAATAGGTTTGGACCCTATTATTATAGGACTTAACTTCTCTGCCTATCCCTTCGTTCGGGATTTAAAAGGCGTGATGTTGTGTTATAAATAATTATTTCTTTCTTCTTCTTTATCGTGTGGTTAGTGCCTAACCTGGTGTCAGAGTTTTTACGCCGCCCATGGGCCTCTGACTTGGCTTTACATGCCGTCGAGAAATATCTTGCAGGCATACAGCTCCTGGTTTTCTTACGATGTTTTCTGTCACCGAAGCATTTGATAATTATACAATACGCACATAAATCCGGAGAATCAGAGGTGCGTAGGGTTCGAACTCGAGACCTATGACTTGACATTTACATCACTAGACTATAAATGCTTAAAAAAAAAAACTTATAAAACTTTAACCTGCGCGATTTTGGCAATATTCTAGTCAGTGGGTTGTTTTAGAGGTGGCTCCCCAAGTCCCATTATGGCATTAACGATGGGCTCGTGGCTAAATCATTCTTTTTACCAGGACGGCGACACGCCCCTGCACGAGGCACTGCGCCACCACACGCTGCAGCAGCTGCGGCGCCTGCAGGACGCGCGCGACGCCGCTCTCCTCACGGGCCTGGCGCATGCGCACGACAAGAAGTCCTCCGCCTCTATTGCATGCTTCCTCGCCGCGCATGGTGCTGATCTCACCATTAAGAATAAGAAAGGTAAAATAATAACATTTCGTCAGGCTTGAACAGGTTTAATCAATGTCCTAAAATATCACCTTTATTATCTTTCAAGGTGGCTGTACTCTCTTCCCGAGACGATTCGAGCCAGGGCGGGTACGAGAGTATATAGCCAAGCGAGGGACAACGAGGCTAGACAAACAATACTAAAATACACTCTCGCACTCGACCTGCCTCCATAAGAGTATGAAGGATGAAACAACACGTTTTTTTTTTTCAATTTCCAGGTCAGACGCCTTTGGACCTATGCCCGGATCCGAATCTATGCAAGACTTTGACATCTTGTCGCAAGGAAGGAGCAAGCTTGGGTGGCGAAACCACACCGGAAAACGAGCCGAGCTCGTTGAACGCTGTGGCTGTGGCCGGCAGCAGTGCGTCACCCCCTCCGGCCGCGGAGCCCGCGCCTGCCGCCCCGCCCGCGCCCCTCGCCCCCGCCCCCGTCCCCGCCCCCGCCCCCGCCCCGCACGACCCCACCGCGGACGAGTGCCTCGTTTGCTCCGATGCCAAGCGAGACACACTCTTCCGCCCCTGTGGACATATCTGCTGCTGTAACGTCTGCGCAGCGAGGGTAACAAGTTCTTCTTAATATCTCCCTAACTCCAAATCTGGGCCGTTTAGAAAATAAATTTCGGTAGGTCGCTATCTCTGTCTGTTTGACATTTTGCTAACAGACAGACAGAGAACAAAACGTTACAGATAATCTTTCTTTGATTTGTCTATGAATCAAGTGACAGGTAGAAGAGACGCGGATAGGATATTTCAAGCTAACTTTGTTTATAGAAACACCGATAGCGTATCAACCGTGGCATATTAACTGACAGTTATGCGTAAGTAAGTTATAGAAAACGGGCCTTAACCAATATCCGGCGAAAAAAACACACTTTATAGGAAATACTTTATAAGTATGAGGCACAGTCTTCTCCTAGATCCTCCGGCAAGACTGGTGGGCCTGGATCTCGACGGTCGTCGGGTGGGTGTATATAATTTAAATGCTTATTTCACGGGTAACTTTTTGCGTGATGTAGGAATTTGGTTCGTAGGTAGCGCCATAGTTGTGGCCACAATACCACCGCCGATATCGATATTATAATATAAACTAGCTTCTGCCCGCGACTTCGTATGTACGCAGATCCTGTTACTTATGCCAGCGACAACGGGGTCGTCAAAATCGAAGATCTGAAACGTCTACGCGCGTGACAGTGTGCACACACCTCAGACATGGTGCCAATGTCTCCGTGTTTGATGTAATTAATAAATGGGTTATAGGAAAACGCGCTCCTTTCTTTATTAAACCACGGTTGCTCTTCAGGATCATAAACCATAGACTCAGTATCAGATGAGGATCAATTGCGAAGATTGCGACGTAAACGGTCTAGATCAATTTGGGCCACACGCTGTTCGACTGACTGACTTGCCCGAATTTCCTGAATCCGCTCACGTTCTTGCGTGGAATGAACAGACACCTCAACACGCATGTCGTGATATCTTTGCCGAGCAAGTGCGTTGCGTTGCTCGCGCTGCTCGTCTGTCATGCGAGAGCATGCTGTGAGCGGTCTGCACTAAGGCGCGTCTCATGCTCTTCAGGATTCTCAAGTGATCGAGATGTGGCAGTGCGAATACGCTGGGAGCTTAAACGCGAGTCTCTCTGCGTGTAAGTCTCCGAAGCGCGAGACACTGCGTGGCGCTCGCGATCGCTTGCTTGGCGTGTATCGCGCTCCTGACTGTTCTCGAGTGACCAAGCAGTCTCAGTGCGGAAAAAGCTGAAGACTTAATCTCTGCTCTCTCTCTGTATCCGTTTCGGAAGCGCGAGTTAAAGAATGACGCTCTCGGTCACGCGCAAGTCGTATCTCACGCTCCTGGCTGCTCTCAAGTGATCGAACAGTCTCAGAGCGGATATTCTGAAGACTCAACCCCTGATCCCTCTGTGTAACCATTTCGGATGCGCGAGACAAAGGTCGATAGCTAAATGCATTTCTCATTGCTCCACACTTTCCTGAGTTCGAGAAGCAGTAGTGCGGACTCGTTTAAATTCTAGTCGTAATTGGCGCTGCGTGCTAGTTTCTGCAGACAAACTTAGTGCATTACGCTCACGGTTAGCACCTAGCCGTTGTTCACGCTCTTCGTCGGTTTCGAGAGATTGAACTAACCTGCGCATCTTAGAGACCCTTGAGTTTCGAGACAGATTTGTTCTTTTTCTAAAAGGCATAGCTAAAATTCCTTCTTAATCCTCGCGTATGGCGACGTGGCTTTATACGAATAATTCCAAAAAGTGGTGATAAGCCACCGGACGACCCTAAGTCGTACAGGCCCATAACCCTACTGCCATCTTTGAGAAAACTCCTGGAGCGCCTTATCGTTCCACGTTTGCTGCCAGACGGGCCAAAGTTTCATAACAACCAATTCGGTTTCACCGTGGGAAAATCTACCGTAGACGCGGCACTTTCTGTTAGAAAAATTGTTAATAACTCGGAACACAAGTACGTGGTTGGAATCTTTTTAGATATTTCCGGGGCCTTTGATAACGCATGGTGGCCGATGCTACTACTTAAACTGAAGAATCGTGGCTGCTATAAAAACATATATAAACTTGTTTATTCATACTTTTTAAATCGTTCCGCGAAACTCAAACTCGGTCATTATTCTATGTCAAAGCCCCTTACCATGGGATGTCCTCAGGGGTCGGTAATCGCTCCGTATGTATGGAATTTAGGTTTTGATGATTTTCTCGCGATTCCCCTTCCTCCCGGCTGTTCATTAAACCGGTTACGCGGACGACGGCCTGCTGCTCATTCAGTCGAGTACTCGGGCTGGTCTCGAGAATTTAGCTGACACTTGTCTACGATTAATATCTCAGTGGGGCGATCGAAACCGTCTGACCTTTGCACCGCAAAAAACTTATCAACTAATTTTAAAAGGTAATCTTAAATCGTGGCCTAGTATTAAATTTAATAACGTTCCCGTGAAAAGAAAGGAATCCGTGTGCTACCTTGGTTTGGTCTTAGAGAGAAATTTTTCATTCATAGATCATATAAAAACTGTCGGTGAAAAAGCTAAAAAGAACTTTTATGCCTTAACGAGAATATCAAAATCTACGTGGAGTCTGTCATTTATAACTTTAAAGACCATTTATGGGCTACTTACTTGGGGTGTATGTGCTACGGGGCACCTGTTTGGGCCGATAGGGCCACCATAGGAGCGGTACGACGTAAATTGCTTCAAAGCCAGCGTTTGGCTTTGATATTCTTATGCAAAGCGTATAGGACGGTTAGTACTGAAGCCTTACCGGTACTTGCAGGTGTACTTCCAGTTGATCTTGAAGTGCAACGACGGGCTGCAATGTACTATAACGCACGTGAGACCACGGACGCAGACTTTTTAACCCTACATGACCGTGTTAAGATTGCTAGATTATTCAAACCACAGACCGACGTCTGGGAGGAACTTTTGTCTGAATGGCAAGGTAGGTGGGATAATTCCATCAAGGGCCGACACCTCCACCAGTTCTTTCCATCCGTTCGTGAACGGCTGGCCAGGACATGGTTGGAGGTTGATCACTGTGTTGCCCAATTTCTCATTGGTCATGGTAACTTTAAGAGTAAATTATTTTCCTTCAAGCTTGTTGACTCGCCTTTTTGTCAATGTTCCACATCTGACTGCGAATATGAACAATCAGCCCATCACATTTTATGGGAGTGCAGTCTTTGGCAGAATGAACGCAACATTATGTTGGATAGTGTACAGGTTACATCCGGAGTTATTTACTATACAGACCTTGTGGAAACTAGAAGAAATTTCCGTGCGTTCAAGCGTTTTTGCCATACCTATGATTAGAATCAAATATAACAGCTCACAACTTAGGACCCATTAATGTTAATATTTATCCGTGGTGCTAGGCAACTGGGCCTATCCCAGTTGTAAACGTCCCTTTGTGCCTATTGGCCTTGTTTTGTTCTGTCTCCTGCTGAAATGGAGGGAAGTGGAAATTACGGTTTTTTCCTACTCCTCCACTATACTTTTCTGATTAATTTCGTTGCGGGATCCAAGACAGTTAAATTCATTCTCTGGGACTTCGTCGAGCTTCATTGTCTCGGCTTGACTGACTTGACTTGACTTCATGATAGCGTAGCTTGTTGTTCCACCAATCAATCCATTTAGTAATATTGGTGTGAAACTCTCCATACAATTAGATAGGACATGTAAAGTTCTCAGATTTCCTAATGCACATAAAAAAATGCAATAACTAAAAAAAAAGAATTTTACGATTTTTTAAAACAATATTATTGGATTTGAACTCGCACCATATAATGCGGTAAACGGTCGCCTGACCTTACCGCTAAATTCTCCGTTGACATATTGTTGAATAGCTGTTCCTTTGCAATTTATAATATTACTTCCCCGCTCCTTTATAAAAATAGCGTGATTATTATGTTACCAGAGTTAAATTTTTATTTTAACTAAATTTTATAAAAATAAATAAAGAACATGTCATTTTGTGCATTCAATTACGAACAAAAACCTTCAAATCAATATTGCTTACCTTTCATAACATACGGCGTGATAATATGTAGCCTAAAACCTTCCTTAGTTTACAAAGAACATTTTTGCTGGTTTTCATTTAATCTATCTAGTAGTTTGGCGTGAAGCCATACCATACAGACAAAACAAAATTTCTAAAAAGTCACTTTCTGTCATCAGTTACGTTTTTCTAACAAAAGCCACTTATTTTTTCTCAAAAACTCTCAATGTACAGTTTTTTTTTCGTTACTGTATATGTATAAATAATGTAATATTTGATGCGCAGGTGAAGAAGTGCCTGATCTGCCGCTCGTGCGTGGTGTCCCGCGCGCGCGTGGGCGAGTGCGTCGTGTGCTCGGAGGCGGCCGCCACCGTCGTGTTCCGGCCCTGCGCGCACGTGTGCGCCTGCGCCGCCTGCGCGCCGCTCATGCGCAAGTGCGTCGAGTGCCGCACGCCGCTCACGCCGCCCCCCCCGCCCGCACCGCCCGCACCGCCGCAGCCGCAACACCACAACAAACTTGATTGTAACTATCTTTCAGCACATTTGCTAAACATTGATGAACTCCTTTCAGTTCGATCCCATTCTACAGGTCTCATTCGAGTGTCCGCTTGTTATTCAAAGTTTAAGATTATCAAGCTACGTGCGAATGTTGATGAACATGTTACAAATCATGACAACAGCTCCTTGAGTTCACATCGCCCTTTACTATGAAGCCAATAATATTTTGAGAGTTGTGATGATCGATGTTTCATACCCGCAGTGGATAAGGAGAGCGGGAGCAACCTGGCGCAAGTGCAGGTGAACAAGGGGCAGCCCGTGCCGGCGCAGTCCGCGCCGCACTACATGAACAACGGGTCGCGCTTCGCGCCCGCGCCTCCCGCAACCGCAGCCCCCGCACCCGCGCCCCCCTCCCCCGCCGCGCCCGCGCCCGACGTGCAGAAGCTACAGCAGCAGCTCCAGGACATCAAGGAACAGGTCAGAAGTTCGACATTTCTATTTTTTATTTCCGCCTCGGTTGCGCATTTATCAAATTGAATAGTGTATTGCATAAGTTGGATGAGGGACGTACCAGGATGGGGACGCACGGAACCGGACAAAGTGGCATAAGGATGGGGAGGCCTACACCCAGCGGTTCCGGGCTGAAATAATTAGTTCATGTACAAGAGTGGTACATAGGCGGACTCAATGCCACTAGGCCGATGAAGATGATGACCTAATTTGATATATACTAGCAAGATATATTTAACTATTATCCCGCTGATGACACAACTAACTGACAAGCTGGGTGCACACCAAGTTGTAACGAAATGATACATTTGTAATTCCAGACAATGTGTCCGATCTGCTTGGACCGGCTGAAGAACATGATCTTCCTGTGCGGGCACGGCATGTGCCAGATGTGCGGCGACCGCATCACCGTGTGTCCCATCTGCCGCAAGCAGGTCGAGAAGCGGATCCTGCTCTACTGAGCATCAGGCGTGAGGCAGCTGCTTATGATAATACTCTTCATAAAGGAGCCCTTGTTCAGGCTTCACTACTATAAGGCTGATTTTCTTTATAATGGCTTAGTTAAGCACTCAGTGTTATTTATTAGAGAGAACTTGCATGATTAGCAACTACTACCTATTTTGTTTCCCGATCTATGATGTTTTATCCTGTCAACGTTGTTAAATGCGAGTAGTCTTATAACGCAAAAGGCTGGAATACACATGCTTTGGAATAGCACAAAAGCATGCTAATTTCGAGCAGATGGCTTCTCTATTCCATTATTTGCGATACTTGAACATGTCCATACGGACCGAGTATCGGCAAATCAGTACCTGATATAGGTAGGTATAATTAAGCATACTTTACATATACTAGCAAACGAACATGACTGTTAATAGCAAGTGTATTTCAGCCTAAAAACTAAGCGATTGTGCGCATGGGCACTTTCTTAACGCAACGTTTGTTTGCCGCGCACTGGATTCTCAAAGCCTAGGCTCATCGAAACTGAGAATACATTTACTAACGTGATAGGAGCTCGTGGCTAAATAATAACAGCCGCTCGGGTCGATCTTTAGGTTAAGCCGTGCTTACCTAGGTTGGTCTGTAGATGGGTGACCACCCTTACATACCGAGTTTCCTCCGTGTCTCGGAAAGCACGTTAAGCTCTTGGTCCCGGCTGTCATTTGTAGATCTTTGACAGTCGTCGGTAGTCAGAGGCCGAAAAGGTATGACAACCAGTCTTACCAAGGGGTATCGTATTACCCAGTACTAACTGGGTTGTGGAGGTCAGATAAGCAGTCGCTCCATGTATAATACAGGTATTCAGCTGCATCCGGTTAAACTGGAAGCCGACCCCAACATAGTTGGGAAAAGGCTAGGCAGATGATGATAGGATTTTTTTCCATAGCGCTTCATTGAATTCTCGATATTCTGCTTAACGCCGAGAGTTGAAAATCCAGCCCACAGCAAAAAAACAAAGGCGTGTAATAACCGCCCGTGCGAACGTTCGAACATAATCTATAAGAAACTTCATATTATAGCATTTACACAGTAAGGCTGATTTAGAAACATTATATTAAATCTCTGAATATAAAATTTTAAATAAAAAATGTAACTGTAGAATATTGAAGTTACGTGCTTCTTTGTTACCGTTTGCCGAATGTTACGCAAACGTGATATTGTTATATTGTGTTATATATTCATCAACTTAGCTGATACTACTACTGCTGCTGTTTTACCTACTTATATTTTGTATATTCAATTTAATCGTTTGAAACATAGCTAGTACTCGTATTCATATTTCCACAAATATGAATTTACATCGCCTCATGAAACGCATTTAAGTATTAACTCTAAATAAAATACGGTGGTACGTTGAGAAAATATCAACATATTTGAAATATTCAAATTAAGGGTAGGTATTTTACACATGCGGCATACAATGTTTTTATCAATTAATACCAAAATTGTACCGATTTATTTAGGTTTAATTAATTCATTATCAATTTCAGTACGTTATGAATACTTATTTATAAAATAGAAACAGAAGTCGTTACGTTACCACGCGTTTACCCCAATATATAAAATTATATTTTACATTTTGTGTCCACAACAAGATATATCTGAAAAATAACATGTTTTTGAAAAGTATTTACAAATCTTGTTGAAAACTAGTATCACAACTTGTATGATGTGAGCTACTATGGGGGTTATAAGTATTTGTTTTAAACGTTGGCTCTGATTATTGTTGTAAGTGCAAATTGGTTAATAAGCAATGTTTTCTAAATGCTTTATTTATAATCATAGGTACGTGTTGTACAATAAATGTAGGTATCTTGTATAACCAATAGTGAATAGGTACTTTACACATTGTATTAAAATAAAAGTAATTGTTAAATTAGCACATTTTATTCTATTTTCAAACCAACAGTACTACCTAAATGTAAATTAAATAAATCCACCATTGCAAAAATTAACCAGTGTAATTAGCCACCAGTGTCGTTTCATCAATATCTGGGAATGCGACTGGTTCTTTAACTCTGACGAGTTCGGTGCCTGCGACAACACGGCTGCGGAGCAGTTCTTTGGTTAAGTCATAGACCCTGAAGGACAGATGCAAGTCCTGCGCCAGGTCGCTCACCTCGCAGCGGCGGCAGTCCTTGAAGTACACATCGGAGAGCCCTTCCAGGTCAGGGCAAGTTGCGCAGTACAGCGGCGTGCTGGCTGCTTGGCTCTGAGCAAAATAATTATTACATACAAGTATTTTGTCGTAATCAACAAAACCGGTGTGACTATTATTGTCGCACTGAATGGTACAAGCCGCTTCTTATACAGAGAAGTTCATTGACGACCCAGCCTACATATTGCGTACTAGGTCGCAGCGACCACCATGGTCGCAGGACGTATCGACCGTCGTCGTCTATCTAGCTGTAGCCAAACTTTGTCTAAGGGCCTAGTCTTCTTGTGCACAATATAAGAATCGCATGCGGCTAGTCCACGCGCCGAGCGTCTGTACTTAGGCTCCCCGCAGTCCCCGCATTCATCCTACCTAGCGTAGTATTATTTAACAATTTTGAAACGGTCGGAAAGTTGCTCTACTAAGTATTATTCAATATTAGTTTATGAAACTGTTGCTTAATGACATATTAATACGACTCGGTTTTTAATAGTATCAACACGAGTGTTTTAATACCTAGTTTTGTGCAGTTTCATACAATAATTTATCTACTCTCATACATTTGGTTTAAACTCATTGAACCTAAATAAAAAAAAACCCACGAAATTTAGTACAACAATCCACTTAAATGAACTTGAAAAAAATAACTAGCTATTACTTATATTATGGTATTTCGTGTTATTTCATCCGTTTGTTTAAAAAAAAAATACTTTGTTGCGCAAATAATTCGCAGCGAGTGAATTTTGCAAGACTGCAGCCTTAAATGAACGTCCGCTTGGTATCCAAAGGTTACTATTTATTTTGAGCTCCCGATATTTCGACAAGCAATAACAATCATGGAAGATATCCCGTAAGTGACATTTTAAGTTTAGTTATGAACCGTGATAGCTTAAAACAGTGTTTCTAAGGGTTTGTTCGACCGTATAAAACATAATCATATAAGAAATTACAAATTAAAGGAAACTTACAATTGATTTGGAGAAAGGCTTCATGCTAGTGTATAGTAATTCGTACGGCCACCAGTTCCGACACAGTCTAGTCTTGACAAAGGATCCAGGATGAGCGCAGAACACCGACTTGCCCGTGTTGACCCACCGGTAACTCAAGTAATGCATAAAATGAATACCACACAGCTTTGAAATGTTATAAGCTCTTATAGAAGTGTAATCGTGTTTTGGCAGTGACACCATCGCTTCAGTGGGTGTTAACTGATGCTTGAAATCCCAGCTCACGTGCCTGAAAAAATATAAATGGTAAATCCAATTGTAACACAACTAAACTTTATCTACTTAAAACGAAAACGTTCTATAAATTTATACCTGTGCGATTCCGATGATACAAGTACAACCCGGGCATCTGGGGCAAGTATGCGTTCAATGTTAGTCAGCAAGACGTATTGACCCAAGTAATTAACTTGAAATGTTGTTTCCAACGAGTCTTCTGTAAGAGACCATGGTAATCCAAATACAGCCGCGTTTAAAATGACTAGATCAATTTTCCTAAAAAAAAACAAACAACATAACATCACGCCTGTAATCCCAAAAGGGTAAAGCAGAGGTGTACTTAATAATACACCCATATTTCGCCAGTTACGTTTTAAGTCTAAGTTAAAGTTTTACAGGTGAATGTTGCAATGTTAGTAGCCAATAGGTATATTTTGGTGCTCCTACACGGGCAATACTTTTAATGCAATACGTGGCATTTTAAGTAATATTTTTAATACAGTTAATAAAGGTACGGCTGGCAGTATGTCCACACTTCCACAGTAGTAAAACTGATACACGGGCAACTCGGGGCAACAATGGTTGACTAAATATTTAATTTTATCAGCCTACGGTAAAGGAACCGTCATGTAGTGTATAGTTGGTGCCAGTTAAGATGAGCCACATTCATCATCAATAGGCGAGACGACAAAAAAAACTAATGCCAAATGTTGCAGCACTTGCAGTACTTAACAGTTGCCGCAATGGCTGCAATGAAAATATTGCCGAGTAATGCAGTATTATTTGTAATGTGTTGGGGTCGCAGCTACACATTGCCGTAGAAGTGTGGCTAGTATTAGGAGCTCTTTTACGAAATGTTAGTCATCAAGAAGATATATTACGGTTGTTCTTTCAGAATCTGGTCGGAGCACATTTTTACAGATCTCAATGAAGAAAGATTAAGGTCGTATAACTTCAGGAGATGGCTATTTTTTCCACATGCATTTTTAGCAATGTTCGCTGCGTAAGAATTGCGACAAGCCATGAGCACATTGCAGTCTCGGGAACTTAAACATCTCGCCATCTCCAGTCCGATTCCACTATTTGCGCCCGTAATCAAACATGTTTTGTTAGTCAAATCAATATCTTTTGTCACCTGCAAAATGAATACATAGGTTACTTAAAACAGCACATAATTTTTGTTTTTCTGTAAATTATTAGTAGGTATTGCAAACAATGCAAAATGAATAAAATTTGTATAAAATAGGTAAGTAACACATTTATTGTACCCCAGAGTGTTAGCGCTGACACACATCACCCGCTTACGCTTAGACAACAACGTAGACATAGCAGCAAGATACTCGAGCATTTATTCATTAAAAACTAACTTAAAAAAAAAATGGAGTTGAAAATAGCGTGCAACTTTACGACCCGCGTTTTCGCGAGTAACAAGCAAACTCGAACATCGAGCATGCAAGAAATAAGAAGTGCAAAGCGAGTCGGAGCTTGCTAAACATTGCCGCCATAGCACATGAGTCGGAGGGAGAGTTTTCAACTGCTTTTCAACTTGCCTGACAGAGTGTGGATGTGGATTAGGGGTGAAAGAGTGGCCTATCAAATTCCTTCAGATGATCAAGTTCTTGCATTGCGAGCGGAACAGTTGCAAGAAATGGTAATAACTATAATGATTAGAGCATTTAAGAGAAAAGTGCTGAATGTCAATGTTAACAAAAGGAAGGTTGAGTGTTTGAAAGAGAAGAGGAAGTACCCACCGGTGGCATAAATACATAGGTACAGCAGGGTCAGCAGGTAGCGGTTCTGTAACGCAGCTGCGCCCGTACAAATAAAGCATTAGAAACATGACATTAGGTACATCACAGACATTTGAAAACTGTCTACTGAACTTCCGATGGAAGAAAGGAGATGGTGGAATGAGCTCGTGGAGCTCTTGGGCACACTCACCGAAGTAGGTACAACCAGTAAAAGCATGCAACTTTGCGTTCTATGAAGCTTGGTTCCCACCAGCTTATCGTCAGTTTACCAATGAGCCTCTTGACTCTACGCTCAACACAGTCGAGTGTGGCTAGTTAGTATTTGACTTTTTTATACTACTACGTAACGTATATAAATTACTGTACTGAAATAGGATTCAGACGAATTAATAACGCTTCAAGTGATTCGCAACATGCATAATGCAACACAGACTGTGGGAGTCTGTGTTAAATCCGCCTTTTCATACAGTATGTCTACAGCTTCGAGTGTGAGAGTCAAAATGGCGGGTGTACCATAGCGAATCAAATTATACCAATTAACAAAAAAATGTAACTAAAATATACTATTTAGCTAGCTCTAAAAAATCTGTACCTTCTTCAGAAAGAAAATATTTCGAAATGTAAGGTACACCCGCCATATTGACATCAAGATGGCGGGTGTACTATAATATTTTATTATTTAACCTATACTCATAAAATTGAATTACACCAAAAAATTGTACCTAAAAAGTACCTCAATTAAAAAAGCACACTTGATCAGTTGGATAGTTCTTGAGAAATAAAATAACCGCTTCTTGTATACGTTACAGTCAAAACTGTTAATCGGTCAAAATCACTATTGACTGGTGTCAGTCAAAATCCTATGACGTTGAAATTTTCTGCATTAAAATAGATTGTTTTAGAACGCCTAGGTTGTAATTACGTGTCCCAGAATTACATGATATGTTTCAAAGGGTCACAAAAAAAACCTAACAACCTAATAAGTTTCTAAGTTATTGTTAGTTATTGTTAACGGCTGGGGACATACAGGTTAAAGTAAATCAGACTGACACCAGTCAAAAGTGGTTTTGATCGATTAACAATTTGACTGTAACATATACAAGACGCGGTTGTTTTATTTCTCAAGAACTATCCAACTGATCAAGTGGTTTTTTTCATTGAGGTAGGTACTTTTTAGGTACAATTTTTTGGTGTATTATATTTTATGAGCAAAGGTTAAATAATAATATATTATAGTACACCCGCCATCTTTACGTCAATATGGCGGGTGTACCTTAATTTCCAAATAATTTCGTTCTGAAGGAGGTACAGATTTTTTAGAGCTAGGTACTAAATAGTATATTTTAGGTAATTTTTTTTGGTAATTGGTATAATTTGATTCGCTATGGTACACCCGCCATTTTGACTCTCATCTTCGAGTCAAGTGTAGTGTCTCTGATCTTGACAGGAGTGGGTGTTACATGGGCATTCAACATGACCTTGGTTTTGTCCATGTTAATTTTTAGCCCCACTCTTTCGAAAGCTCTACTGAGGTCATCGAGCATTGTACTGAGGTCCTCCATGGTCTCAGCCATGCACTATATCGTCGGCAAACCGAAGGTGAGTGATGTACTCGCCATTGACGTTGATGCCTAGTCCTCTCTAGTCCAGAACCTTGAAGACATCCTCCAGTGCAGCGGTGAACAGTTTCGGAGATATGACGTCTCACTCCTCGCTGCAGAAGGATAGGTTCCGAGGTCCTGAAGTCGGACTGACATGGTGGCGTTTTTGTACAAACACTTCAACACCTCGTTGTACCGGTAGTCGATTAGGCACCGTTGGAGAGACTGCAGTACATGTACAGCCCAGGTCTCGATCGAATCGAAGGCTTTCTCGTAGTCCACAAACGCTAAACAGAGAGGCAGGTCTTCTGTCTTCTGTATAACCTGCCGCAGCGTATGTATGTGGTCCACGGTGCTAAAGCCTTTTGGGAAACTGGCTTGTTCGGGAGGCTGAAAATTGTCAAACCAGCGCGCGAGTCGATTCGTGATGACTCTTGAAAACAACTTGTAGACATGGCTTAGAAGTGAGATGGGCCTATAATTCTTCAGACGGGCATTGTCACCCTTCTTGAAGAAGAGTACCCCTGCACCCCTGCACCATGCCTATGGCGTTTTTCCCTCAAGTATGACGGAATTAAAGATCTTCTGAAGGGCCTTAAGTAGCGGTTTTTCACCAGCTTTCAGGAGTTCGGCCGTAATTCCGTCATCACCCGGTGCCTTGTTGTTTTAAGCTGTTTCAGAGCCATCCTAATCTCGTACAGTCTGACGTCCGGGGTGTCTTCGGTATAGTGTCTGGTCAGTCTAGCTCTTGGGTCGTTTGCTAGATCTACAACGGGTTTACTGGTTGACGTGTACAACTGCCCATAGAAGCTCTCGATTTCCCTCAGAAGCTCTAGTTTGGCGGATAAGATCCTGCCATCGTCGGTCTTCAGTTTCGTGAGCTGGCTCCGCCCAATAGCCAGATCTCTAGTAAATACCTTGGAGCCTTTGTTCCGCTCGATCGCGTCTTTAATACGCTCGGTATTAAAGTGGCGGAGGTCGCTCTTCTTGGATTCTTTGGGTCATTTGAACTGCCGGTATTTCAACGCTTCGTCTGAAGACTGCAGAATCATCTCACGCCGCTCCTTCATGAGCTTGAGAGTTTGATCGGAGACTCTGTTTTTCTGATCTGTAGGACGTGTCTTGAAGAACTTATTAGACCCGGTCGTATGGACAGTTTCCACGAACCCATCGTTGTATTCGTCCACTGAGCTTCCTAGGCACTCGAAACGATTCTGGAGTTCAAACTAAAAGCTCTCGGAGTTTTGGATTTGGATCTGAGCTGGACATCAGCTCTGCATCTGCTCATCAGTCGAGACCTTTCTAGCTTGATATTGATGTTTAATGTGCCTCTTAGTCTTACCATGCGGTGATCGCTCCCGGTTTTCACCGAATTGATCACAGAGACATCATTGAACATTCGCTTTTTGGTTGACATGATGAAGTCAATCTCGTTTTTGGTTGCACCATCGGGGCTCTGCCAGGTCCACTTCCTGTGCTCACGCTTTTTGAAGAAGTATGATGAGTGATGTGAAAATAAATGATAAGAGGCGGAGCAAGAGCAAGTGAATGAATTAGTACCTAAGTATAATAGGGATGATGACTGACTAAAAAAAATGTTTAGTCCGTCAGTTAGATTATCGAAAAATATTGGATACGTGTTTTTTGTTTCATCAAATTAATAAAAATTTACGAAGATAAGTGGGGACTTGTGACGTACATTTGAGTAAAAAATGTACTAAAGGTGACGTCACACGAGTTTTCGAAGCAGTGTATGATGTATCGTCTTAATTTTTTGATTACGTGAAAATGGAAAAAATGTGTGGCCAATATTTTTTGGAAATCTATTTGACGGACTAATTAGATTCTTTTGTCATCTACCCTATTGGACAGTCTGTTTACAAGACTATGGAAACTGCTTACAAAAGATTGACGCAGATGTGGAAAGGACAGTAATGCGGGAAATAAAGTGAATGTGCTAGTGCTGTACTTACAAAGGGTTGTGATTTACCAGTCGATGTCGAAAATGTTGGTGCCTTTATGGAAGTGAAAGTGGGGGGTGTAAAACGAGGCGTGAAAGTAGAATTACCTAATGCTGTGTAAATGCGTTCCATGCGAAGCATGAATGAATAGTTGAAGACATACAAAAACGTTACGGTTTAAAAGAAGTAGGTAGTGAAAAAAAATATTAAAAAAGAGTATGCTTAAATAGTTTGATCATGTACAGAGGCGACAAAAAGTATTTACAATGCAGATGTGAGTGGTAACGCCGGGAGGGGATGCCCTAGAAGGATATACTGCAGTGACCTTATTGGTGTGGCTCTTCAGAAAGGTCAGGTGCATGGTAGTCCAGGCCCGGACTGGCCATACGGGCAAATCGGGCAAATGCCCTATGGGCCGGATGCCTGATGGGCCGGTGTGGCCGATTGGCGGGCGACTTTCATTTGCTATTAAGAGGCTCCCCCATGCACACTAGCGCCACTTTAGTAAAAAAATCAGAAGTCGTTAAATACACAATTAATATAAAATCTGATTGACAAAATCAATCTTTTGGTCTTCTAAATTATTTACGTCTGCTTAACTCATTGAAACATAGCTCGCTGTCGTTACAGATACAAAATCAAAATCAAAGCATTAAATTTCAAGTAGGCCAGTTACAGGCACTTTTGAATTGTCGAAACAAAGATGAAAATTAAATGTAGCTACAGTCCCAGTCACAAGACATAAAAACTGTGAAAGTACTGTAGTTGCCCATTCCCTAGCGTAGATCTCTATGGAGAAGAACGGGCAAGAAACTCCATGGACACTCTTTTAAATCAGAATATTGTTACAAAATCTTGGTTACATCATTCATGTTGAGATGGTATATTATGCAGGATTCGGTCGTGGTTGCTTAGTTCACCTTAGTGGACCACGGGCACTTTTTCTTGCCGGTGGATCACCTAAATGTGCACGTTAAAAGTGTCCATAGTAAAAACAAAAAATACAATTCAAAAATAAACATTAAATAAGCCATGGCAACTATGAGGACCAGTCACAACTGATAGCGCCCGTTCACGAACATGACGCATGGATCAGCACCATTCAACTCAACCATTTTGAAGGGAACTGAATGATCCGACACACGCGCCACCATCAGCGAGACATTAGAGTGAGCGTGACATACTCTCAACCGCCAGGGCACATTCAAGTCAAGAAAAAACGTAGGATTTCAGTGAATGATAGCTTTCTAGTACATAGTACTCACACAATATGGGCTATGCGATTATATAATACTAGAGATTGATTCTATACAATGCAAAGACAGTTGTACAATCTTCAGCAGCTCCAACAATTCTATTTAATGCTATCAATTTATGCGCCCCTGTCCATGTGGAGCAGGACCAGCATTGAGCCACGCATTTTTATCAGCGATATAATCGCCCAACTTGTAATAAGCTTGCTTACATAGTGTGCGTTTGATGCATGTTTTAAATTTCGTCTCATTTAGTCCAAGAATACTTTGTGGAATTTTATTATAGCATCTCAAACAGTACCCCATTAAAGATGAGTCTACTTTAGCTAGTCTGAAGCCTGGCTGAACTAGTTGGTCCCTATTCCTAGTACTGTAATTATGTCTGTCACCTCTTTTACCAAAAAGATGCAGATTTTTTCTGACGTACATTATGTTTTCGTAGATGTACTGACAATGTACCGTCATGATGCCAATATCCTTAAACAGTTCCCTTAGAGAATCGCGCCTACGAAGATTATATATGGCTCTGATGGCTCTTTTTTGCAGAATAAATATAGACTCAATATCTGCAGCCCGTCCCCATAGCAAAATGCCATAAGACATTATACTGTGAAAGTAACTAAAATAGACCAGTCTAGCGGTATCTACATCAGTAAATTGACGAATTTTTCTAATAGCATATGCTGCTGAACTTAGACACGCCGCAAAGGATGTTAAATGAGAACCCCATTGTAGCCTTGAATCAAGCGTAATCCCCAGGAAAACGCTACGAATTCAAGTTTCTCTTTATTTAATTTTATTTCACAATCACTACTTTTAACATTGGGTAAAGCAAATCTTATGCATTTAGTTTTTTTTTCATTTAATACTAAATTGTTTGCTGTGAACCAATTATGGACCTGAAATAAGGCATTATTCACGTCATCTAGATTTTGGGCCCGTATATTTATCTTAAAAATAAGGGAAGTGTCATCAGCAACCAACACCATATTTTGAGGTTGGTTTTTCAATAAATAGGGTAGATCATTTATATACACGAGAAAGAGGAAAGGACACAATATTGAGCCTTGCGGAACCCCCATTTTTACTTTTAAACCCTGTGAATTAATACCATTTATTTGAACACGTTGTTGTCTATCACTCAAATATGATTTTACCAAACTAAGTGCACGTTGACCTAATTCGTAACGCTCAAGTTTCAAAAGTAATGTGTCGTGATTTACGCAATCAAATGCTTTGGAAAGGTCACAACTCACAATATATTCCTATGGCGTCTTGAGACTCTTCCCACGCAGTAAATATGTGCTTTAATAAGGTTACACCGGCGTCAGTCGTACAACGTCCCTTGGTGAAACCATACTGTTGATCGTGTAAAATTTTGTTGGTGTTAAAATGATTGAGCATTTGATTAAGCATTACCTTTTCAAACACCTTGCTAAAAACTGGCAACACGGATACAGGTCTATAATTATTAGTATCTTTACTGTCCCCGGATTTGAAAAGAGGTATGACTTTACTGTATTTCATTAGATCAGGGAAAACCCCTTGGTCTACACACTAATTAAAAATTAAAGCTAAGTATGGGGCTATAGTCTCAAGTATGGATGTACAAACTTTGATAGACATTCCCCATAGATCTTCGGTCAGTTTGATTTTTATTTGCCGGAAAGCTTTAATAACTATCATAGGGTTTATGTGTTTAAATTGAAATTCAACCGTGCAGCCAGATACATTCGCCTTTAATAAACCAATTGAGACTTCAGGTGAGGAATTAAATGGAAAAAAACGGCCGTTTTTAGCAATTTTTCTAACTGTAACTACAGTGAAGTATATTTTAATGAATTAAATAGACGTCAATAATCTAGAACTCTAAAGAATTGATTTTGTCAATCAGATTTTATATTAATTATGTATTTAACGAGTTCTGATTTTTTTACTAAAGTGGCGCTAGTGTGCATGGAGCCCCTTAAAAAAAACGCAATACATCGATTAAAATAACGTCCTCTACCGTCAAGCCAAGCACCTAATTCAATATACTCTTGGACTCTATCTGTAGTAATAGTACCCCCTTGGGGCTCCGAATTTTTAAAAGTTTGAACGCTGCGAAATTTTTTTAACACAAAGGTTCCTATTTTCTGCAATTAGATTGTCTCGTCTCTGTGATCTCAAATTACATTAATATCTGAATTTATTCGAGGCAAGATATTATATTTTTCAAGCCCTTTCGCTCTTGCTCCTATTTTCTTTTGGATCTTAACATTGTATATTATATGTCGACCAAGTTACTCCAATAAATCGAAACGATTAATTTAACCTGTCCAAGGCAAGGTGTCGAAAATTTTTGAGCTCGCTTCTCTCGCGCGTGCTCTTACTTTCCCTTGGATTTTAATATTGTCTATTATGAGTCGACCAAATTACTCCAATAAGTTGAAACAATTCTAACCTGTCCAAAAGCAAGGTGTCAAAAATTTTCGAGCCCGCTTTGCTCGCTCTTGCAGGTTTTTTTTTAAAAGGAGGGCCTTTTGAACCTTGGCTTTGCCTGCAAGTCGACCAAGTAACTCTTATATTAAGGATCGAAACAATTCTAACCTGTGCAAGGTAGGGTGTTAAAATTTCCGAGCTCGCTTCGCTCTTGGGAGCCTCACTTCCTTTTCATTTTATAATAGAATAGAATAGAAAGTTTTTATTTCAGACTACGGTCTGAAATAAAAACTTTAGTCCATAGGGTTAGTAACAATTTTACTTAAGTTCTAGTGTTAGTAGGTTACAGATACAGATGAAAATGTACAATCACAATTCGGCATGGAGCCGCATCCACCTCCGCATCATCGGGGAATCCCACCGATCTGCGAATACACTGAGAATACTGTTGGTGCCGCCGCGAACACGAGTCATCAGGGATGCACATCTATTTCTAATAATGGCGGCAAAACCATCAATATTATTATCTGCAAACATCCCTGACGCACTACTACGCCACGGCAGCCGCAGCAGCATTCTCAGTGCATTATTGTATTGAACGCGTAGGTCGCTGTATGTCCGCTGAGTAAAGTTGACCCACAGGCTGCACGTGTAGAAGGACTGACAGTAAGCTTTGAAAAGCGTTACTTTTACTGGCTTCGTACAACGTGCAAACCTGCGAGCCAGCATGTTACAACGGACAGCCAGCGACCTACGTTCCCTTTCAATGTCACAATTATCATTAAGATCTTCAGTAACCCAGTGGCCCAGATACTTAAACTTGTCCACCCTTTGCAGTGGTTCTCCACAAAGAGCGACAGTTGGAATACACGAATATGACACACTGCCTGCTTTAAAAACCATTAGTTCGCTCTTCTTGACGTTATATTTGAGCCCATGATTCACCGCATAGCATTCGCATATAGCGATCAGTCGCCTCAAAGCACCAATCGATGGGCTCAGCAACACCATATCGTCAGCATAACTAATATTGTTAATGCACACCCCGTCAATATGACATCCGACACTGGTGCTGCCGAGCTCAAGGATCAGCTGGTTCATGTAAAGGTTGAAGAGCCTGGGTGAGCTGAGCCCCCCTTGCCTCACCCCGCACTCCAACCGATACACGCCCGAGTGCGAACCATTCCACTTCACGCTATTCCTTTGACTACTATAACAGTACTTAAATATCGACAATGTTTCAGCTGGTAAGGTAGTTTCACATTCGAGTTTACGCCACAAAACATTGTAACATACAAGATCAAATGCCCGTGACAGATCCAGGTGTAGTATATAATATATAATCTCCCTAGTCGATTAAGTAACATCTAGTTCTGAATCAATTTAAGAGCTCAATTAATTTTTTATTTTCTGGAATTTTCAAGTAACTCTTCAAAACTAGTAATTTCTAGTCTGCCCCCCCTTTCCCCCTTGTCTCAAAAGCTGGCGACACCCTTGTTCGACAGCATTGGTATTCTTTTAGTTTCAAGTCTCTACTTTTCAGCCTAACATTCTGTTTTACATGTTTTCTTCGGTTGATTCAAAATTTACTTTAGCAGTTTTCCTTTCTCTTGACAGTCGAGGGCCGACCTTCTCAAAAATGCCCGGGCCGGTTTCGGGTCCCAGTCCGGGAATGCGTGGTACTCACAGCCACCTTGCGTGTATGACCAGATGTATGAACTTGGACGAGGCGAAAAGAGTATGTAATGATCGTATTATTAATATTTATTTAGTACAGTATTTAAAACCATTAACACCAATTGTAATACCTAATCCTTTTACTTGGTCTTCTCACAGAACCACAAACATTCCAACATTATCGTCTTCCATTCATCAGCAAACAAGTCCAATCCAGGGTTAGTCTCCACGAGCGTGTAGAGCTTCATAAGCATACGCGGTATAGGGGAAGTGGATCGAGCTACCGTGCGACTAAATGGGACACTAAACAATTTATGTTTCATATGTAGCGCGTAGGCAAATTACTTATACATCTTTAGTCTTAGGTCATGTATGACGTAGCTCGTAAGTTAACTCTAAGCCCTCAACCACTGCACTGTATATTGTAATCTTTGTGTTAGTCGTTCAGTAAACCTTCAACTGAGAACACGCTTTTTACTTTGCCAAACCTTCTGACCGTACACACATAAAATCACCTTATCGGCAAAGTGGTGACACCCGACGCGTCCGCTCGCGTATCGAGTTCCAAGTTTTTAACAAAGACTATAATTCATCGCGCGTAAAAACGAACGACTCACTCTACCAGGCCGCAGCTCTCTCAACAACTTGCAGCCATGTCAACCCAAGACCAGCCACAGCCGCAACAGATGACGGCAGTTTCCATGACACCAAGGATACCGGACTTCTGGCAAGATCGACCAAGACTCTGGTTTCATCAATTCAACGCTATCGTGGATCCTCTAAAGGCAAGTGACCTGCACAAAAGTCAACTTCTAATAGCTAGGCTGAAACCTGACGAATTACCTGATATTAGTGACATTCTTGAAAACATGCCTGAGAATAATAAATATGAAACTTTAAAAAATAGGTTAATTTCGGTTTACGAAGAGTCGGAAACAAAACAAATGAACCAACTCTTAAACGAAATCGAACTCGGAGATCAAAAGCCTTCACAATTATTACGGCATATGCGAGACTTAGGGAAAAATAAAGTCCCAGACGATACTCTAAAGTTATTGTGGACAGGTCGTCTTCCACACTCAATTAGAGCCGTCATAACCGCATGCGACACTGACGAGGTAAAACTCAATGGTTTGGCTAAAATCGCTGATAAAATTCTGGAAAATACCAGACCATCTGAAATAGCCCCGGTTTCCAAAACAACTCCGAGTGCAGACCCAACACTTCCCGAAACCATTGTAAATGAGCTAAAACAAATGAAACTAGGTATTTCAGAATTACGCACTAAACTAGACGATTCCATTAACCATCAGAACCGCGAGTCGCGAAGCCGAGATCGTTATAGCCGTGGAACTTCCCGGACGCGCTCTAAAAGTCACGAAATCACTTATAAAAATAGGGAGAATTACCTCAGACAAAAAGAGAAACCAGGTGATGCGAATTACCAGTGTTTCTACCACTTCACTTATGGCATAAATGCGCGGAAATGCGGCGACACAATAAATTGCAATAAAAGGAACCCGGAAAACTAATACAGACACCGGGTCAAATACACAATGTCGCCGGTGTCAACAATTCCTATCGTTTATGTGTTACAGATATTAAAACTGGTGCACGATTTCTTATCGACACTGGTGCTGATGTGTCGGTTTTAGCCAGTAAAAGGCAAAACGCATCTACATCAGATTACATATTTTACGCAGCCAACGGCACAAAAATCAAAACATACGGGGAAAAATCCATCACAGTTAACTTAGGTTTACGTCGCCCATTCCAATGGAAGTTCATACTAGCCGATGTACAACAATAGGCGCTGACTTCCTTGCTGCTAACAAACTAATAGTAGACTTACATGGTAGGAAACTAATAGACAAACTCACTTTAATATCGCGCGCCACAAATATTACAAATTGCCCTGAATCGAGTATTCGATCAATCGATGTAAACGACGAATACCATCTCATATTGCAAAAATTTCCCGACATCACCAAATTAGAAAACTTTAAAACACATCCTAAACATGATGTTCAACACCACATTTATACTAATGGACCCCCGGTCCATGAAAAAGTATGACCACTTAATCCGGAGAAATACAAAGTCGCCAAAGCAGAATTCGAAAGAATGATGCAATTAGGTATTTGTAGACCTTCGAATAGTCCTTGGGCTAACCCACTTGTTTGCGTTAGTAAAAAAAACGGTGAAATAAGACCGTGCGGAGACTACCGTAGACTTAACGCACAAACTACTCCCGACCGTTACCCATTACCAAGACTACTTGATTTCACATATTTACTCAAAGGGAAAACTATATTTTCAAAAATTGACGTCCGGAAAGCTTACCATAATATACCAATGGCTCCCGAAGACATCCCAAAAACTGCAGTCATAACTCCATTCGGTTTATTCGAATTTACGAGAATGAACTTTGGGTTACGTAACGCAGCGCAAGATTTTCAAAGGCTAGTCAACAACGCATTAAAAAGTCTTGACTTTGCATTTCCTTACCTTGATGATGTAATTATAGCTTCAGATTCAAAAGAAACGCATGCAAAACATTTAGAGATAGTTTTAGAACGATTAAATAATATCGGTTTAACAATCAACACAGATAAATGCGAATTCGGTAAATCCGAGTTAAGCTTCCTCGGTTACCACATCAACTCAAAAGGCATAAAACCGAGCGCAAACAAGACGCAACTTATTAATGATTATCCACAACCCAATACAATAGAGGAACTTCGACGTTTCCTCGGAATGATGAATTTCTACAGACTCAACATTCCAAAAGCTGCAGAAATTCAAACACCACTAAACGCGTATTTACACAATTCAAAAAAACGCGACAAAACAGAAATTACATGGACCGAAAGTGCATTAGAAGCATTCAGTCGATGTAAACAAGCCATCAATAATACAGTCACGTTATCGCATCCCGACGCAACCGTGCCATTAGTGTTGATGACAGACGCTTCCGGTACTTTTTTTTTTTTTTTTTTTTTTTAGGTAGGACCACTCGCAGTTGCAACGCGCTAAGGTTGCTTAACTGCTTAACCGGACAATCCTGTGGTGGCCAAAAATTACTTTAAGGCCCCCAGCCAGGGCTTACAAACTAAGGATTTAAATTAAATGAACGGTCACTAAGGGCACCCCCTGTGGGGTTCGGGCCTCGGCTTAGTGCGTCATTGATGAGAGGGCAGCAAGGGACAACAGGCTGGGTCGGATCATTAATTGGGGAATCGGTCGTTACATGCTCAGCGTCGCGGGCTGGCTCGTCGAGCAAGGGTCGGGCAGTGATGTTACTGGGGGGTCGCGGAGGGCCTCGGCGGCGGGGCCGGATTCGCGGTTTGTAACGGTTCTTGTGTCTGTTTTTGTGTAATGTGCTGGTTTCCCTACAACTTTCTTGGAGAAGGGTGATGGAATCATCGGGTGTGGCAAGAGTGAGCCTAGGACGGCGAATTCTAGATATCTTGGAGAGGGCGTAATTGGCTGCTGAGGAAATCAGGGGGTTTGGGTGTTTTTCGGCCTTATCGAAAAAACCCTTTGTTAGTCGTTTCATGAATTGGGCTATGGTGGGGATCTTGAGGTCAACATGGAGTTGCTCATTCCTAACGTACCATGGGGCTCCCGTGGCCTTTCGTAAGAATCGGTTTTGGAGGGTCTGCATCTTATGGAGGTGATAGGGTTTGGTATGCGCGAAAACGGGACATGCGTAAGTCATGATAGGCCTAATGCACGCGGTGTAAATACGCAATTTGCACCTAAGTGACAATTTGCTACGTGCGTTCAGGACAGAGTGAAGCCTACCGAGAGCGAAGGCGGCGCGCGAACGCACCGTCTTAATGTGCTCACTGAAGTTTAGGCGCTGGTCTAAGATAACTCCTAGGTACTTGGCTTGCTTTTCCCAAGGGATCGGCTTGCCAAACATGGAGATCGGTTGAGGGGTGGGGGGGAGTTGGCGGGGTTTAGAGAAAAGTACCGCCTGGCTCTTGTCGGGATTGACCTCGATTCTCCATTTCCGGAACCAATCGCCTAAGGCGTTTGCGGATTTTTGGAGAATGCGCGTAATGCAGGGATAGCTTCTACCAGAATAATAGATGGCCGTATCGTCGGCAAAGAGGGCTAGTTGGGTTGAATTATTTCTGGGGATATCGCTGGTATATAGCGTGAAGGCTAATGGGGATATCACGGATCCCTGAGGGACTCCTGCGCGAATCGGATGTGGGGTTGATAGCGCACCATCGATGCGGTATCGGAATGTGCGGTTTGACAGAAAGTCACGAAGGATGAGCACGAGACGATCAGGCACTCCGAGCTGGTATAGCTTGTATATCAGCCCGTTGTGCCAGACCTTGTCGAATGCTTTCGCGATATCGAAGAACAAGGCACCGGTCACCATGCCTCGCTGAAGGCGGGCGCTGATGTGCTCGACTATGCGGTGCACTTGTTGAACACAAGAGTGTTGGGATCTAAATCCAAACTGTTCTTTGGGAATTAAGCTCTTTGCTTCGGCGTAGTCTTTGAGACGCTTATAAATAAGCCTCTCGTAGATTTTGCCTAGGACATTGAGGAGACTAATGGGACGGTAACTACTCGGGGAAGAGGCGGGTTTACCCGGTTTGGGGATTCCTATTACGGTGGCTTGTTTCCACGACTGAGGGAACATGTTGTTTGCCATGGCGCTATTGAAGATAGCGGTCATTAGCACTATGAGGGCGGGAGAAAAGAGTTTGAACACCCTATTGGTGATTCCGTCTGAGCCAGGGGCTTTTCTGTGCTTAAGGCCTTTTATGATATCCTCAACTTCCTCAGGGGTGACTGAGGGTAGAGGATCGTCTGGGTCTTCTACTGGGGGAAGGGAGGTCCGACGTTCAACTTCAGCATCCACCATCGCAAGGTGAGCTGGGTCTACTGGTTGGGTACTGGGGGAGCATTGAGTCTCTAGGCTGTCGGCCAGGCATTCGGCTTTGTCGTCATCGTCAAAAGCGACGGTCTGATCGGGACGGATGAGAGGGGGTACAGAGGCGACCTCAGAGGAGCGTAGTTTCCTCTGTAGGTCCCAGAAAGCCTGATGGGTTGGTTCTAGTTCACCGAGCATCTTGTCCCAGCTCTCTTCACGCAGTTTTTGGATGCATCTGCTTACTTTGCGTTGTAAGCGACGCATAAAAACTTTGTTGCTGGAGCATGGAAAAGAACTGTAGGCACGGACGGCCGCGTTCTTCTCGGTCACAAGATCACGCACATCATCCGGGAATTTCCAGCGGTGATCATCCGCCGGAACTTCCCTTGAACAATCGTTCAGGATTGATTGTACGTGTTCTGTGAACGAGCTGATCGCGGCCTCCGTGTCGGCTACAGTCTCGATGTTGTCGGGGATCCTGTCTAAGTGCGGGGATTCGGTGGATTTCAGCAGATCGCTTACTTTCCCCCAGTCCGTGATCACTTTAGTGGAGGGAGTTTGAGTGGGATCAAAGGGTCCTATTCTAGGGGCGAATTCAAAGATTACCGGTCTATGGTCAGAGTTGAGTTCGTCGATCGTTTCTACAGAATGCAATCGCAAGTTTACATTCTTCAGAAGCGCGACGTCTAGCACATCAGGGCTATGATTGGGGTTATTAGGAAAATGAGTGTGATGCATTGGGCCAATGACATCGAAGTTGAGGGGAGAGCAGAGGTTGAATAAGTCTCTACCTCTCCTATTTGAAAGACGACTATTCCACGCGGGGTGTTTTGCGTTAAGATCCCCCGCCAGAAGGACGGAGTCACTTAGATTAAGGAGGACTGTGAGGTCATCTTTGAAAGGGGTGACGAAATCGGGGTTGACGCTTCCGGTACTTGCGTAGGCGCCGCTTTAAATCAAAAAGTTGGCCATAAATTAGAACCTCTAGGATTTTATTCAAAGAAACTCACCGATACCCAAACAAGATACAGCACGTACGATAGGGAACTCCTAGCAATATACATGGCAATTAAACACTTCCGCCATATGGTAGAAGGCAGACAGCTAACAGTACTAACAGACCACAAACCATTGACCTTCGCCCTATCTAAAAAGGTATCGCCTTCAGACTCACCTAGACGGTTAAGACAACTGGATTTCATTTCCCAATTTTGCGATAACATCATGTACATAAAAGGTGACAAAAATACAGTCGCCGACACATTATCCCGAATCGATGAGATTATCTTGCCATCACTAGTAGATTATCAAAAGTTAGCCGAACTACAAAAAAGCGATCCGGAATTACAAAATCTACGCAAACACGACAAACTCCAATTTAAATTAATAACAATGCCCGATTCAGAAATAAAAATAGCCTGCGAAACATCAACAAACGATATACGTCCTTATCTACCCATACAGTTCCGGGAACTCGCCTTAAAGACTTTACACAATGTGAGTCATCCCGGCGTCGCAGCTACTCAACGCTTAGTTAAGTCAAGGTATTTCTGGAGCAACATGAATACCGACATAAAAAATTTCGTTAAAGTGTGTGTTCCCTGTCAAAAATCTAAAATTCAACGCCACACAGTAACACCGATAGGCGAATTTGACAGCACAGGTAATCGTTTTGAAAATGTACACATCGATATAATAGGACCACTGCCACCGGCAGAGGATTTTAAATATTGCGTTACCATCATCGACAGGGTGACGAAATGGCCAGAAGTTATACCCCTAAAAAATATAACAGCTGAAACGGTTGCTAAGGTGTTCGTAGAGCATTGGATTGCTCGTTTCGGTTGTCCAATACGTATAACCTCAGATCAAGGTCGTCAATTCGAATCAGATTTATTTCGGCAGTTATTAAAAAGACTCGGCATCGAACGAGTTCGCACAACTGCATACAACCCAAAGTCGAACGGCATGATAGAAAGACTTCACCGTACCTTAAAGGCTGCTATTATGGCAAAATGTTCAAATAGCACACAATGGTTACGGGAATTACCTCTAGTACTCCTAGGGTTGCGCTCGGCAGTTAAATTAGATCTGGGATACAGTCCATCACAATTTTTATACGGCAGTAGTCTCAGACTGCCAGGTGACCTATTTAATTCAAAATCTACAACCAATATTAACGACAGCGACTACATCAAACTGTTAACCAAGTCATTGTCATCCGTGCCCAAACTCTCACATTCAAGCTTACATAGCAACAACAATAGTGTATTCGTTCATAAAGATTTAGCCATTAACACTCATGTGTTTGTTAGAAATGAAGCACGTCGATCTTTGGTACCACCATACGAAGGTCCATATAAAGTAATAAAACGACATCCAAAATTTTATACATTAGACTGTAACGGAAGGCAAGTCACAGTGTCACTTGATCGTCTAAAACCAGCTTACCTATTAGAATTTGATAATGTGTCGGTCCCACGCCAGGAGACCCAAACAACGACGCCACCCGACACCGTCCCACATCCGGCGAACGTTACGACTCCATACGTCACTTCAAGCACTACGACACCGCTGATTACAACGAAATTGGGCCGGGTCGTTAAGAAGACCGTGAGATTCGACATATGAGCCGCCTCCGTCAACGTCTTTATCAGCTGTATGAATAACCGTCACTCTTCAACAAACGTTCACTATCGCCGCACTCATACCAGCCAGCTAGCAAGATGACTATCATGGCGCAGAACAGCGCAGCCGCCGGCAACAAGGTTGCTGCAAGATGAAATCATTACCGTCACCCACAAGATGTCGCTAGCCGCAAACATCCTAGTCAGCACAGCGGTAACCCTATCTATACTCTACGTGGGGTGGTGCTATTGCAAGCGCCGCATCGAAGCCTCCGTCGAGACAAAATCAACCACGCGATCACACAACGTGCTATCGGCGCACCGCCAGGGATGCCCAACCTACAAGCAAATCGCGAGTGCAAACCTCAAAGTTAAGTAGTGTAGTGTAAACAACATGTGACGAAAATAATACTCTCTCTAGTATAAGTAGCATAGTGTGAACGCTCTAGCATAAGTAAAACCATTGTTCGCAACTCAATTGTTTATTGTTATCGTCTGTAGTTTTAATTAGTTCATAGATAATTTTGTATTCTTTTGGGTTGTTACAAATTAAAATTTTATCGTTAAATCTAAGGGGGGAGGATTGTAGCGCGTAGGCAAATTACTTATACATCTTTAGTCTTAGGTCATGTATGACGTAGCTCGTAAGTTAACTCTAAGCCCTCAACCACTGCACTGTATATTGTAATCTTTGTGTTAGTCGTTCAGTAAACCTTCAACTGAGAACACGCTTTTTACTTTGCCAAACCTTCTGACCGTACACACATAAAATCACCTTATCGGCAAACATAGAGCGAATATAATTATTTGGAACAAATAATTGACACAGGTCCTCATGTAATTCCGAGGTGTTGGTATAACCATGTATAATTTTATACGCAATTGTTAGTTGGCCAACAGCACGCCTGACTTTTAAGGGAATTAAAATTCAAACATCCTAAACGAAATTTTGTAGGATACATATATGGATAATATAAACATGTTTGTAGAGGTACCTTCTTTTTTTTTTTCGTATGGGAAATCATCAAATGACTTCTCCCGCTCTGGGCGGAGCAGGAGGGAGTGTCAGACTTTTACTGACTAAAACCCATCCATGTTCCTTCATCGCCCTTTTTGTTCCGGGGCCACGGTATCTCTTTCGAACAGTCCCGCAAGTCGCAACCCCGGCAGGCATCGGTCCTTGCGGACCCCTTCCTTTTGCTGACTCTCTTTGAGGCGCGCGTGGAACACGAACGCGCCGTCGACACGGCCTGTCGTCATGAGACGGACGGACAGCGAGCTAGCCCATAGCCCACCGTCCACAGGCCACCGCCCGGGGTGTCTCCCGCGGCGGCCGGGATTCTGTGAGGTTCTCTCCCTCTCACGTTCCGCCACCTCCTTCTCTAGCATTACTGCTTCGCAGAAGGAGGTGACGGCGTCCCATTCCGTCTCGCTCCGGACCATGGCTTGCACCAGGGCCGGGCGCGAGAGGTCGCCACCGCCAATCGCCGCTTCGAGGACACGGCGGTGCTCCGCCCACGCGGGGCACACCTCCACCGTGTCCTCCGGTCGATCCTCGCAATGGAAACACCCGGGCGTTTCCTCCCACCCGATTCGGTGCAGGAACCTCCCGAAACAACCGTATCCGGTGAGGCGTCAGGCGGAAGGTGAGGACGCCGTGGCGTCTCTCAAGCCACTCCTCAAAGAGGGGACTTACCGCCACTATTGTGGCGTGCCCTTTGTAGAGGTACCTAATAAAAGCTTTTTGCACTTTTTCCAGCATGAGTGTATTAGGTAACCTCGTGAGGATTCCATACACTGGTTTCGAGCTTGCACCGAACTAGTGCTTGGCCACACTGCAAACGCGGGTGCGGTGCGGGCGCGGTACGACGAGCTCAAACATATGAACTTCATTGGAGTGTCCATAGTGGGCACGCGGGTGCGGGTTGCGGCGCGGGCTAGTTGGGGCTGGCCGCACGCGAATCGCGCGGGCAGCTCATGCCATAGCTCGTTCATACAAGTGGCCGCAGTGAGGGCGCGGGTGGAAGTCAAAATTTGTGGGAATTTTGAATTTTTTGAATTAGGTATCTGAAAGTCCCCCCTTTTTTTTTCGGATGGGAAATCATCAAATGACCCCTCCCGCTCTGGCTTTTACTGACTCAAAACCCATCCATGTTCCTTCTTTGCCTTTTGTGTTCCAGGGCCGCGGTAACTCTTCCGAACAACCCGCAGCCCTGGCAGGTATCGGCCCTTGCGGACCCCTTCCCTGTTGCTGACCTCTCTTTGATGCGCGCGTAGAACACGAACTCGCCGTCGAGACGGCTTGTTGTCATAAGACAGACGCGTACTCACTGCGGCCACTTGTATGAACGAGCTATGCAGCTATGGCGTCTTGGCGTGAGATGCCCGCGCGTAGTAGCCCGGCCGCTGCCCGCGCCCGCTTTCCTACTATGGACACTCCAAGTCTCCAATGAAGTTCATATATTTGAGTATGCCGCACCGCGCTCGCTCCGCGCCCGCGTTTGCAGTCTAGCCCAGCACTAAAAGTATCCCTAAAAATAGAACGGCCCCTAAAAAATTCACATCCATTTACCCCTAAATTTGGGGGAAAACCCCCTAAGTTGGTAACCCTGGCGGAAGCGGGGATATCCGATCCCGCGCCGCTCGCCACACCGCTGTCACTGTCGACACTCTGGCTATAGACTAGTTCACATTGAGTCGTACTGTATAGGGCTCCGCACGCGGCCAAAGCTTGCAGGTAGCATTCGGTTTCCGCCTGCTTCCATGGGAAAAAAGACATGAGTTTAAGTCATTATCATCATTTCAGCCGCAAGACGTCCACTGCTGGACATAGGCCTCCCCCAAGTGTCGCCACATTGACCGGTCCCGAGCGTCTCGCATCCAGTGGCTTCCTGCAACCTTCACCATGTCATCGGTCCACCTAGTGGGAGGCCTTCCAACGCAACGTCTTCCGGTTCGCGGTAGCCATCCAGAACTTTTCGGCCTCATCGGCCATCCGTTCTGCAAGCAATGTGCCCTGCCTACTGCTTAAGTTTGGTAATTCTTCGAGCTACGTCGGTTACCTTGGTTCACTTGCATATAACTCCGAGCATAGCCCTCTCCATTGCCCTTTGGGTGACTTTAAACCTTCTGATGAGCCCCATTTCGGTCTCGTATGAGGTAATCACTGGCAACACACACTGGTCATAGACTTTCTTCTTGAGACACTGCGGTAAGTTGGACGACTTCTCGTTCGGGAAGTTGTTTCCCGAACGAGTGAGTGAGTTTATGTAGGTATGTATGACAGTATGAGCATCAGTATGCAGGATGCCTGCAATGCTTTCCAAAACACCGCATCTTATTCACAAAATTTAACAGAATCAATCTTACCTCATCTGCCGTTGGTCCATGAATCTTAATGAAATCAAGACTACTTCTAAAAGCAGGTAAATAAATCTCGAGGAGCTTTTCTACTTTGGTATTTAGATATTGTTTTTCCAAACGATTGAATTGCTGGGGAATACTGCAACCGAAAGCATTATTAGTACTTAAACCTACCTACTTATTTTTCGTTACAAAGGAGGGTCAAGGTCCTGGGCTGCATACTCGAACGTTGTGGGATTAAAATTATCCTGTTGCAGTACCTCCTACCTGAAACCTAATTATGTATATTTATCTAGGTACTGAGCTATAGCGATGGCGTCAGGCAGCCGTTGCGCGTTTGTTCCGTTTACGGAGGCGGCGCGGCGCGTGCAGCGGCCTGCGCGTGATCACACGCGTCAACACAAACATAAAGCGGTGTCCCCACTAAGAGCCGCGAGACTCTTTGGGCCGCGCGGCTCGTCCTCGCGAGCCTATCTATTGTGCTTTTTTGCAATGCGTCCACATTATAGAGCCTCGCGGCCCACCTTGCCCAGATGCCACAGACTATATAGAGACATTACCGGCACTTTATTTTGAGATGTACGAAGAAGAGGACGTGCTTTTAGCTTCAGCAGGAATAAGAATTAGCACCGCTGCGCAATAGGGAATATGCATGAAATACAAAACTCTTTTTATTTATTAAAAATACCTTGTATTGGCCCATGAAAACATAGTGGTACACTTGTTTAATCTGCTAATACATCACTTATTTTACACTGTTTTATGTAGCATGTTTTTGGTGAAACGGAACGCACTCTCAAAACGCGTTGTCCTCGTTAACGCCCGCCGGTAGTGATGTCAAAGTCTTTATGTCAAAAAAAAAACACTTTTATTTGAAAAGTGCTTAAAGTTTCACTAAGATTTTATTATAATATTGTTATTGCAATTTTTACTTGACTAGAGCACATACAATTTTTTAAATTATTCTAATAAGGGCAAAAAAATTAAATATAAACAAGGCAGATTGTGGTAAATGACGTCACATCATGGCCGCGACAGCTACGGATGTTTGAACTGTCGTAGAAAATTGCAGGAGTTTAATATTATTTTTAAGCGACAAGCAGTAGTTGAACTTAACTTTTAATACTTTTCTTGGGTTGATAGTACCGTATTTTATTGATTTACGTAAAAAAATAATTACGTGCATATTCCCTATTATGAAATATGTTCAATAAGAAATATGAAAAATGTTTATAAAATGACTAAAATCTTAAAAAAAAAACTACTCTGACAGTCCCATAACACCCCGCGCTCCTGGTACAATTCAATTTAAAAAGTGTTTTCTCGTCCGTCTAATTCATTTTGGCGCGAATGAAAACACAATTTGATGTAGTGGCGGTCACTAGCTATTATATTATCTGTGCTAATAGCGCACTGACAGGCCACGCGGCCCGTCCCCATCCCCACTACCTAGAGCCGCGCGGCTTCCTTTGAAGTAGACCGACAATCGTCGGGTTGTGTGCGAACTTGCTTACGTCCACACTCACGAGGCTCGGCCGCGCAGCTCGGCCTCACGGAACCCCGCCGCTCTAGTGGGGACGCCGCTTAATGATAACTATATAGGATGTCGTTTCCGGAGACGCGGGGCTTGAAGAGGCGCGTGAGAAGCCGCGTGTGACGCCACGTGTAACGTCGCGGGCTACTCAATGAACAAAGTATTACAAGAATTGATTGACCGCTTAGACCGCTACGCCCTAGCCGCGTGCGCCGCCGCGATGAACGCCGCCGTATGCGTCGCGGCGATGTCATCAAAATTCGCTTCTCCGTAAACGCTCTCCATCGTTTGAATTTATTGTGTGTGGCCGCGCCGCACAACGCGTCGCGTCCAGCGCGGCGTCTCCATGAATCGGCCTTAAGGTATTCGTGCCAAGTTTCAAGATTAAATCAAGAACATGATTTTTTATTTATACCGATTCCCCCTTTTCTTCCCTTACTTATTGGTTGGTTTAAAAGCAAACTTGTCCATAATTCACGTTTTTAAATTCAGCAATCTATGCTTTGAGTGAGTCTTACGATCATACCTACCCTGTTTTTTTAATGTATAATTTAATAATTTAGATTGATAGATTATTTTTCAATGGATTTGATACTCACCAACGAAGATAAGAACGTAACATTGTTTGAAAATCTAGTCAAACTCTTTGAATAATAAATTTGTGCCTAAAATGGTTATTTTCGGTTTTACTTACTTTTTTTTTGTATTTGTCAAATGTTCAAATGTCACAATAATTTAGAGGTAGGATGCTTTTTTAGATAAAAGTTCATGTTTTCTTAGTGGCTTGTAATATACTGGGCCCCGTTCCCACTAGGTCGTGACGATTAATTTTATCGTTTGTTTTTAGTTAGCAAAAGTCGTGGCCGACAGTGGTGTCGATTCTGTTGTGCACAAACTAAACTTAATTTAAGCTATTGCTATCTTTTTCTCTCTAATAAAACAAGAAAGAGACGAACGTAATTTAGAGCTGTCAAATTTAGTTGGAACTAATATTTCTATACAAATGAAGGGTGCACGTAAAAACATGTCGACTAAAAACACGATGAAGCGCAAGGCATAAACTAGTTTGACATCTCTAACTTAGTTCATAGCTATAGCCGTCCTTACCTCGCACGGCCTTTTAGTAAAAGATAGCAATAGCCTAAAATAAGTTAAGTTTGTGCACAACAGAATCGACACCAGTACCTAATCGCGTAGTCCTATAAGTGAGGGCGATATGTGAGCACTAATATGTACTAATATGTGCCCGTTGTATTATGTACTACGTACATACATACAACGGCGTGACTATTTGTATTTATTAATAACGATAATATATTGCTGGCGATGCGGCAATATTAACGCCACCGCTGAAGTCAACCCACTGCTTATCTATATAATGTGCTTAGAACAGGGAAATACGACCTATTTTTGGCGAACAGTGCAGATTTTTCTCGTGTTATGTTTGAGCGACCTTTGGTCTTGATCAGTTTAGAACAGACAACCCCTTCCCAAATCCGTAGCGATAATAGATTTATTGCTACTTGTTTTGATATAGATTCCCACGATACGACATCGCATCATAAAACGAAGCCGCGTCGTTCGTAGCACGATGCGACGTCGAATCGTGTTTATGTGTACGAGCCCTTCTGTGTTGGTCGAGGCTAAGCCATTGGCTGACACAAGTATCGGCACAATTATCGCTGCCATATGCCAGATATCGACAACCTCGCGGGCTAGCTAGCAAGCCTTGATGCTTGATTTGCTATCTTACTTGGCTTTCATGGAGTTTTCAATATGCGGGACCGTTATGTCAACAATCATTGCGCACCGCTCGATCTAATCAATCCACCACCAGTAATTCAATAAATCAGGCATATTGACCACAGTAGTTCTGTCTGTGATGATGGGACGGGATAGTGCCCAGGCCCAGTACAGTGTTAAATACTAAACTAAACTGGAACGGGCACATACAGTTGTTACGGTAGGCACTGTATATTCCACAAGGACAAGACTGTAGAAAACATCCGGAGATAATGTGACGGATTGATTCGCCCGGACTGTAGCACGCGTTATATCTCCGGTAGTTATTTGTTATCATAACTATCCCATAATTTACACAGACAAAACTTGTGGTTACTCCAAAGAGGTGCCTGAAACGTAGCTATTGTTATGAGTATCGGACACTATACATCACGAAAGGAAGATTCACCACAAGGGCTCACCAAGTTTTTTTTTCCTCTTTGGCAACTACCAAGTACTTATTAGTTCCATGATTCAACATAAACGCCTCCTGTCAATGTCATGCAAGTGCCAACTGACAAAAGATTTTACCATAAAGTTTTTACTGTATTGTGTATCTATCACGCAAGGTTATTTATTTGTTATTAAGGATGGATAAATCGAGTAAAAGACGTTACTCGTCGAGTTCCGATAGCGCAGAAGAAGATCGTCGAAAAGACTTAAGGGAACGTGATGAATTTGCAAAGAGATTGAAGAAACGCGATGAAGAAAAAGTTAAAAAAGTAACCGAGTCTTCCAGCAAAAGATCGTACGAAGAAGCAGCTAAGCGTTTAAAGCTGGAAGCAGAGGACAGGGAAAAAATACTGCCTAAGTTACGAATTCATTCTCGTCGGAAATACTTAGAAAAGAGAAAAGATGATAAGGTTATTGAGTTGGAAGCAGACATAGCTGATGATGAATACCTCTTTGATGAAAGCAGGTAAACCGATACTTAATTATTAATCAAGTTACCAAAGTGGCTTCAAACTCACTACTTTTTAGCGACTTTGTTGATATTCTTTATTTACTATTGTTATAGCTTAACTCAACGAGAACGGCTGGAAAGAGAACATAAAAAAACGATTCTAAAATTAGCTAAAGAACATGAAAGAGCCCGAGAGTTGGAGAATGTCCAGAGATATCATATGCCACAAGACCTGGGAAAAGATGCTAAAGGTTGTTTTTTGTATACTATATGTTAATAAATTTTGGAATTCTATGTAAAGAATAATAATGAAATTTTTTTAAACTGGTATCAATTTGATAATTCCCAGATATTTACCAAAAAGTCTTACTTTTCAGGAGAATATGTTGAAGTTGATGAGAGAGAAAAAGTACCACACTCAGAACAACAAAGATGGGAACAGGAGCAAATTAAATCTGCTTTCTTTAAATTTGGTGCAAAGGATGCAAAAGCCCAAGATGAATATGAGCTGTTACTGGATGAGCAGATTGATTTTATTCAAGCTCTTCAATTGGAAGGCAATAAAGAAAAGAAAGAACAAGAAGAAAAATCTGAGTACCAGAAAATACGTATGACTATTGAGGAAACAAAGAAGTCACTACCAGTTTACCCTTTTAAGCAATCATTGATAGAAGCTATTAAAAATTATCAAATACTCATAGTAGAAGGTGAGACAGGATCTGGTAAAACTACGCAAATACCTCAATATCTTCATGATGCTGGTTTCACTGCAGATGGGAAGAAAATTGGTTGTACACAACCAAGACGCGTTGCCGCCATGTCTGTATCAGCTCGCGTGGCTCAGGAAATGAATGTTAAACTTGGGAATGAAGTTGGCTATAGCATAAGATTTGAAGACTGCACATCTGACAGAACTGTCATTAAATATATGACTGACGGTACCCTGCATCGAGAATTTCTCTCTGAGCCAGACTTAGCCTCTTATAGTGTAATGATAATTGATGAAGCTCATGAGCGAACTCTGCACACTGATATTCTGTTTGGCCTTGTCAAAGATATAACTAGGTTTAGACCTGATTTAAAATTGCTTATATCAAGTGCCACATTAGATGCTGAGAAATTTTCAAGTTTCTTTGATGATGCTCCTATCTTCAGAATTCCTGGAAGGAGATTTCCAGTTGATATCTATTACACAAAAGCGCCAGAAGCAGATTATGTAGATGCTTGTGTTGTTTCTGTACTACAAATACATGCCACACAACCACTTGGAGATATATTAGTTTTTCTAACAGGTCAAGAAGAAATAGAAACTTGTTTTGAAATGCTACAAGAAAGAACAAAAAGAATTGGAAAAAAGTTAAGAGAACTACTTATATTACCAGTTTATGCAAACTTACCAAGTGATATGCAAGCTAAAATATTTGAGCCTACTCCAGAAGGTGCTCGCAAAGTAGTGTTAGCCACTAACATAGCTGAAACTTCTTTGACTATTGACAATATTATATATGTTATTGATCCTGGGTTTGCAAAGCAAAATAATTTTAATTCGAAAACTGGCATGGAAAGTTTAATGGTGGTACCTATTTCTAAGGCATCAGCCAACCAGCGTGCAGGTAGAGCTGGTAGGGTGGCACCTGGGAAGTGTTTCCGCCTATACACAGCTTGGGCTTACAAGTATGAACTTGAAGATAACACTATTCCAGAAATTCAGAGGATTAATCTAGGCAATGCTGTTCTAACATTAAAAGCTTTGGGGATTAATGATCTCATCCATTTTGATTTCCTGGACCCACCCCCACACGAAACATTAGTGTTAGCCCTAGAACAACTTTATGCTTTGGGAGCCCTTAATCATCATGGTGAATTAACTAAGGCTGGCAGAAGAATGGCCGAGTTTCCCACCGATCCCATGCTTGCAAAAATGTTATTGGCAAGTGAAAAGTAAGTATCATCCTCATCCATTAGTTATTTTGAAAAACGTCGATCTCAGAAAGTAGTACCTACCTAAGAAAAAAAATTAAGGATTGTTAGATTCTATGTAAGCTGAAAATTGGGTAGGTTGTGATAAAAATGTGTAAAGGCTCACCCCCACCTGAAGCATTCGCGCGTGCGCGCTTGCCCTACACGCCAAGTTGGTGTGGAGGGCAACCGCGGTGGCGTCGCCAAGCCACAATTTCACCTACCATTTTGACACATATTAGTGTCTTTGGCCAGGGCACGCACTTGCTTGTCACATATATGTGACTTGTGGCAATCAATAGAATAATGAGAGAGGAAGACCAAGCATTACGGTGCGCAACCTGTAACAATACAATTTGTTGTTTGTGAACCAAATCGAATCTTGAATATTACAGGTAAATGCTTCGGTGAGGAAGCGCCTTTACGTAATTGGAGTACACATTTATTATGATAAAAATAACAGATTGTTAAGTTGCTCACGGCAGCTTGGCGATTTTTCTTGATTATCGTAAATGTTGAACTTCCCACAAATAATACCTTCATTTTTTTTAGATATAAATGTTCTGAAGAAATTGTCACTATTGCAGCTATGTTATCAGTAAATAGCTCAGTATTCTACAGGCCTAAAGATAAGATAATACATGCAGATACTGCCAGAAAAAACTTCTTCCATCCGCATGGAGACCACTTAACACTAATGAATGTATACAACCAATGGCTGGGCTCTGAATACTCAGTGCAGTGGTGCTATGAAAATTTTATACAGTATCGATCAATGAAACGAGCTCGGGATGTGCGAGAACAGCTAGCAGGTCTCATGGAAAGAGTGGAAATTGATATGGTGTCAAGCCTGAGTGACGACACTAACATTCGAAAAGCTATAACGTCTGGTTACTTTTACCACATAGCCAAATTTTCAAAAGGAGGCCATTACAAAACTGTAAAACATAACCAAGTAAGTCTCTGCAACAATGGCAAGATGAGAGGTACATCATTGGCTAACTTGATTTTCGAATTCTTGTCAAAAGGCACAACTCGGTACTGTGTGGTGTAGTGTACTTACCTTATCCTTAACTTTTTGAACGCCAGATCAAACGTACGCGCGTGCCCACCACGCCAAGCCACAATTTTACCTATCATTTTGTCACATATTTGTGTCGTTGGGCGTACAGGACACGCGTTTTGCTTGTCACATATATGTGACAATGGCATTGAAAAAGGTCCTCACTCAGACCAAATAAAAAGATAAAGACGGAACTCTGCGAACAGCAAAGTGAGGCCGTCAAATTACGTCTCGCCGTGTACACTCAGCCCAAAAAAAAAATTAAGACTGAACTCTGCGAACAGAGAAGTGAGGCCGATTTCGTAAGCCTGTTGTGCATTTATTGAGGCGTAGTTTAATTGTATTTCTATGTAAATGTGTGCGTGTGAGCGTGTAAGAACAGAGCGAGACGTAATTTGCGCTGGCCACACTTTATTGGTCTTGGTCCGAGTCCTCACAGTATCTTGTGATAAACTCTTGCATCACATCTCATCTCGTCACATAAGCTACACGCAGATAATGAATTTTACCCACCTTGCTCCTTTTTATTTTAGTAAGTAACTATGTTTTAATAAAATCTTATTTTTTCCAGACTGTTATGATTCACCCAAATAGTGCTTTGTTTGAAGAATTACCTCGATGGGTGATATACCATGAATTAGTATTTACTTCCAAAGAATTCATGAGACAAGTCACAGAAATAGAAAGTAAATGGCTCTTGGAAGTTGCTCCACATTATTACAAAGCCAAAGAACTTGAAGATACCACAAATAAAAAGATGCCTAAAACCATTGGTAAATCTTCCAATCAATAAAAAACAACAATTCAAAATTGTATTTATTTAATAAATAATATTAATTATGTAGGTAGAATCTATTAAGCACAAAAGTTCTAAATAAAGCACTACTCCAAACAAAATGTTAACCAAGTCCAACTTCTTGAACATCTTTGTTAGGGTATCCCCATGGACATACCATCATAAGTACCTACTGCATTGCATAAAAATACTGTACAGTTAACAAACACCAATTTATTGGATCTCCTATCCCCCAATTAGATTGTTACACAACATCACTATAATTTCATATTAACAAGCAATTTCTATTAATTATTGCAGTATTGGCTAAATTTCTTTAAAAATCAGAACATCTTCCCTTCCTTTCCCAATCCCCATATCGGGTAGGTTCAGGTCCCCTGGGCCCACCTACTTCTCCTGTAAAAGGATTAGTGTCATTGGGCCATGCAGGAAAGGGTTCTTCTTTTTGGGAGGGATGTATAACTGGTTGTTCCCCAAGATCATCAATAGGAGTAGTCTCTCTTAATTTTTTTCTAAATTCAGCCATTCTTTTGGACTGGGGCCTCTTGGATTCATCATCAGCTTTTTCTATTGTTTCTGTCTCTCCAGCTGTTGTTGCATTGTGGGAATACTTGCATATTGACAAGTTTACAGTTGAAAAATCTGAAATGAAAAAAAAAATCCCAGGAATATTTCAACAATTTAGCCAGTATTTCTAGTAATTACATGGCTGATGGGCTGATGATGTAGTGTAAAGTGTTGCATTTGCCGAAGTGATCAGGTAACTGAAAATACTGAGTAACGCAGCAATAAAATAAAATTATTGCCCAGCCTTACTTCCTGATACAATATGTGGCAGCCATACACATATCCAGAATGTAATGGCCCGTTTATTTATGAGACAACAATAATATAACAAATTCAACGATAAAAACGTGATTAATCTGATAATTCGTAAATATTGAAAACCAGGTAAGAATAATAATTGGCATTATCAAAAATTATAACTTCACTTACTTTTGGGAAGAAATTTCATTAAATTATAAATACGAGACATAGTTATACAAATTAATCTAAAACCCAGCTCAACGTCGGAAAAACGCAAGACGCAATCTTTATCTCGATAAAAATTTTCGGTGACAATGACACATCCACATAGCAAAATTTGTTTTTGTTTTGAGGTTTTTAATTGATTGATAGAGTAGCTGACTGACACAAGAAGAGTTGACAGAAGCTCTAGAAAAGTAGTTTAATGTACATAGGTTATATGAGAATTTTAAAAGAAAGAACATTTTGAATTAAATTGTTGTAAGTGGCATTTAATATCTGTCTGTTCTTGTCAGCCTTTGTACAAAATCTATAATAGATAAAATTCACATAGGTATTTGGATCTCGGATTTCTGCTTATTTTATTCCTAACAACTAAAAACACGATGAAGCGCAAGGCATAAACATCTGTGGCCTAAACTAGTTTGACATCTCTAACTTAGTTCATCGCTATAGCCGTCCTTTTCTCGCACAAACAAACAACACAAGCAAACACAGCAATACCCTAAATCAAGTTTAGTTTGTGCAAAACAGAATCGACACCACTGTGCGATCCTATTTAGTGAAACTCACTAAATCCCACCTTTGATTACTCCAAGTGGGGCGCCTACGGGCGCGCCCTGTTTGGGTTGGGTTGTAACATCTGTGTTGAAGTCGATGAGTATTGTATTGTATTGTATATCGGGCTGGTGTCCGCAACTCCACGTCTAAGCGCGTATTTTGCGTATGGGCTATCCACCACGCGGGCCCAGTGCGGATTGGTAGATCACATGTCTTCGAATTTTTGGTTCTAGGACATGCCGGTTTCCTCACGATGTTTTCCTTTACCGTTTTGAGAGCAGTGGTAATGAAATAAATTACACAAAGTAATGCCACCTGCCTGGGTTTGAACCCACGACTTACTGTTCGTAAGTCGGGGCCGCCACCACTGGGCCACCTCTGCTCAAGTCGATGAGTATTACAAGCATGAATTAACTGAACGCAGCCAATAAAAAAAAGTTCGCAGTTAGATGTCATGTGACAACATGACACTTCAACTGTTATCTTTAGTAATCTGTGACAGTTCACGTGTCAAAAAGATTTAAGGTTAGATTTTCTAGGTTAGTTCAGTGTTGCCAGCCGTATGATTTAAATCGTATTTATACGACCTTTTTGGCACTTGTACGATGTACGATCGAGTAATCGAAATCGTACGCAAAATATACGATCTTTTCAAATCTTATACCTATCATCATAACGAAGTAAAAATAGATGACAAATTAAATTAATTTTTGATATTAAAAAAAAAACAAGTAGAAGACTTGAACGAGCTTAACTTTTTTGTATTTTTATGAGTGCATCCAATAATTTTTAATCTATCTTATTCACACTTTAAAGAAATACACAGCGTATGAGTATATGTGTCGGCGTCAAATTGTAAAACCCCAATTGTGACAGATTGTAAACTGTCGAAATATTGTCAACTGAACATATTGCTTACAATATGAAGCGTTATTTTTCGGCAGTTTCTAATCTGTCGAAGTGAAACCGTCAAATTATTAAATGTATAGGTATGTAGGTTCCTACTTTTGTTTTCTTTCGTTTGTTTCTTTATATGATAAATATTAATTCAAAATTATAATTACATTCAATTTTAAAATTATTTACCTACGTTGTTTTATTGAAATTTCATTACGTACTATTTTTTTTCCTTGAAATGGTAGCAAAATACGATCTTTTTTAGTCCATACATGGTACGATCTTCTAAAAAATAAAGTTCGCAACACTGGGTTGGTTTGGTTGGGTTGTTGACTGACCGTGGCCGGTGAAAGTTGAAGGTCTTTCTGTATCCTATCCCCATATTTCGTGTAATCGTAACCTATCCCATCCCATGCAGTCATTCAGTGGTTTGTGATAATCACATAGATCCAGCCAGAGTGATCCCAGCTTACGGCCGCAACACATTTCGACTGAAAAACTTGTGGAGTCTACAACTTTGTTGTTTAAAAGTTTTATCTATATACTCCAAAAGTAACCCTATCACACCCCTAAGATGACCTTCTGACCAAGAATTTAACACAACAACAACTGAGATTAGTAGTAAGTACTATTTAAGAGTACCTTTCGTGTGTGGAGTTTGAAGTTATGAAACTGTTTGGGATAATGCTATGATAGCTATCAAGTTTATAAGAAGAAAATTAATATCTCAAGTTGGACTGTTAAAAACACATAAAATGGCAAAAAGTTCATTTGAGTATGTTAAGAAATTCGAACTAGATGATACTCTCTTACCCAATAGTTGGATAGTTGTAAGACTAGATGGAAAATGCTTTCACAAATTCTCCGAAGAACATAATTTTACGAAACCGAATGACATCAGGGCTTTGAAATTGATGAATTATGCTGCGTTTACAGTGCTTCGTGAGTTCAATGATTTGTTAATGGCTTTTGGACAAAGCGACGAATATTCATTTGTTTTTAGAAAAAGTACTACATTGTACAAACGGCGAGCAGCAAAACTGCTGACTACCATTAATAGCAAGTTTTCTACATCTTATGTATTTTTCTGGAAAAAATTTTTTGATGAAGAACCATTAAAATACCCCCCAACGTTTGATGGTCGTATAGTACTTTATCCCAGCGATGAGAATCTAATTGATTATATGAAGTGGAGACAAGCAGATGTGCACATAAATAATTTGTACAACACCACATTTTGGACTTTGGTTTTAAAAGGAAACCTGAGTCCGTCACAAGTGAGTTAATTATAAACTACAACTATTCATAAAAACTATGCACACAACACTCTTTGCGACATTGGTGTGGTGGTTGCAAGCATTACTGCTGACCATGAGGTCCTGGATTCGATTCCCGGGCTTGGTAAATTGTTAGTGGGTTTTCCCATCAGGAATTTCTCAGTTGCAGCCAGTTGTGCTCGGTTGATGGTAATAGGCTCACCCCCATTACAGGGGCTTAAACATAACTGGTGAAATGTGGGCATACTATTAGGCACACCTCTGCTAACCCTTTGGGGATTACAGGCATGATGTTATGTTATGCACAGCATTCCTAAGCTTCTGCCTTCCTCCTTTGCTGCGGTAAAAAGTGTGTGTAATTATAATTCTAAACTCTTCTACTCCAGAAGCTCCAAATGATCATGTATGATACATCTGTTAAGTTTACTTTTTATGTATTGCCTGTGCTTAATACTAAAACTTTTATTTCAGGCTGAGAAACGTTTATGTGGGACAGTTTCTGCTGATAAAAATGAAATTTTATTTAAAGAATTCTTAATAAATTATAATAATGAACCAGAAATATTTAAAAGAGGTACATTACTAATCAGGAAGACTATTTTCCACAATAATTTAGATAAACACAGCAATGTGATAGTAGATACTCATGATGATATGCTCAAGGACAGATTCTGGAAGGAGCACTCAAGCTTATTACTTAACAAGTCTAAGGAAAGTATGATGTATGATGGTCCCATTACTGATATTATTGCAGAACAAACTAATTGTATTAAAGAATAATAGTCTGTTAACAAATTTGTTTTTTTTCTAAGGGCCTTTGGCCTTTTCGGTCACGGCGGCCAATCTCAGCGGAGATTAGCCATCGGCGCGAGATTATAGTGCACAAGTGTGTGCGCAGGCACAGGTGCACTCTCTGTTCCTTTACTCTCATAGTCCGATGGGACGGCAATCCGACACGACCGAAGAGAGATCAGGCGCAGGACCAACGGTTTAACGTGCGGGGGTATCATACCGCCAACTTCCAAACTCCAGCGATTTTTTATTAGCCTATATTGTCCTACTGCTGGGCAAAGCCGGGCTACTACTGACATATTTCTAACGAAAAAACCTAATAGCACTTTTTGCCCGACCCGGGAATAGAACCTAGGAACCCACGCTCAGTAAGTCCCGCTTGCGACCCTGAGACCAAGGGGGCAAACAAAACAGCCACAGAGATTGATATCGGTCTATGGATGGTTAACCTTCCTTTTTATAAAATCTTTCAAGTTTTGTTCACCAGACACGTCTTATGACTCTATTGAACTAATCATTATGTAAAACTTTTGCTTTGTCCGTCAAAACTGTTACCTGGTCAAACCATTAAATAATGCAAACATCAGTCAAAAAAAAAATTTCGTACTTACAGAAACCTGTTGGAAGTTTTTTTTTTATCCATCTAGAAACATGTTTTTGTTTTTCAACAGTTTTTTATAAAGAAATTAATTTTATATCGGTGTTGGACAAAATTTAGTCAAAAGAAAGCTGGATAATTTTAGCCCTCCATCTGAGTGAATGCTTCAACCAGCCCGCGAAATTCAAATTTTCTTACGTTTTTTGCAATTTGCAGGCCAATGCTAAGTTGTATGTTGATTAAAATATTATACGCGGCTGTAAGACGTATGGAGTTACAGAATTATAATCATCAATACAACCCTCCAAGTTCATGTAACTCGATTGAATGACTTTTTCATGAAATAGTAATTCAATCGAGATACAAAAACGTGGAGGGTTTGAATTTCGCGGGCTACCCTGGAGCATCAGCCTTACGCCGGGTCCAGACGTGAGCTATAACGTCAACAGTGTGGACGGCCGCGGCATGCCGGCGGCGCGCCGCCGCGGCGCAAGCGCTACATTTCACGATACATTACATTACGCGTTACACACGTCTGGACCCGGCTTTAAATTCAACAAAAGTGACGATAAATGCAAAACAGGATCATGACTGTTGTTTATAACGCAAAAGGGTTGTTAATTACGTCTAGGATCACCCATTTCAAGGAATTCCGACTAGCCTGTATAAAATGTACCTACCCTGTGATGCGAAGTGCGGGCGAGAGGATACGCCACAGTCCATTTTGCTTGCTTGGCATCACTGTGATCTCTGCTGTGGTAGTAACTGTAAGGTTATGTTGGGTTGCTTCTAAAGTCGGGTACAGACTTACGAAATGTAAACCCAAATATACTCAAGAGGTGGAACGAAGTTTATATTGGTCGGATTTTCATGGGACTTTTATTATTGAATTCCTAGAGGAGTGGAGAAGGAGAAAGATTTTTTATTGCTACTATTCATTGAATGATTTTTTTAATGATGACTTAAAAATGGATTCACTTCTAATACCTTTAAATTAATTTTGCTTTTTATTTTATTGACATTTTGTATTTGATTTTCATCATATTTTTAACATGATTCTATTCTGATTATTATTGACATGATGTATTGACTATATATTTAAGGCTTATATATTTATTTATTTAAATATTTTATTTTATTTTTGATTATATCTTTTTGACATGATTGTATTTTGATTATTATTTTAGTGACATGATGAATTTGACTTTAATTTATTGACATTTTGTTTTTGATTTATCTTAATGACATGATTGTATTTGTTTTTTTTGTTTGTTTGTTCGTCCAACCGCGGCTGGCAAAATTAGTTACCAGATGTAAACAAACAGTGAGTATCTAGGTTGTAATGAATGTTTTGATATGATGATAATGAGATATTAATGAGATTGTGGTCTTGTTGGAAAGGAAATATAATCTAGTTTATTTTGATATAAAAATAAATAGATAAAAAGTTAATAGTTTTTGAGCAAATTAATATTTTATTAGCAAAATATCCGTTTTTATCACTGTTTTTCAAGTTCTACATTATTGTTTGAGTATCAATTTAGAATTGTATATCTTGTCTTTGTTTTAATAGTTTCCTTATCTATTCTGCAATTTACTGTTAATTTTATATGGCTATAACTCTTGTATTTTGCGATCGCCAAGTGTTTTTGTATTACGTGCAAATATTTCGCGACCATGCGCATGTCGATAATGTTGGAGAAAAACTAAGAATGCAGAGGGCGCTTTGGTAGCTTCGACATCTGGCAAGAGGCAACACCAACGTGGCTGCATTATATAGATGCCCGGTGCCTCGGTGATGGCTGTTCCTTTTTTGGCTCGACTCGTGCGCTCTAGTCTGTTCTAATTTTGTTGTAATGGGGTGGCCATATAGGTATTACTATACTCTTTGGGGATGGCTAAGGCAAAATAAATCTCAGATGGCGCCACCATAGTTGGTCGCAATCTGACCAATGAGGTTAAGCTATTTTGAAATATAAAATGACATTACCACATTTTCAACCAATGACGATTTTTGGGTACCAACTATGCTAGCGCCATTAGTTCCACAGTTAGCCTCCCCATTTTGTAAATTTATAATTAAAATCGAGTATTTGTAATACTAAAATTCTTTCCTTATTTCTAAAATCAGAAGTGGGATTGAGCTAACGCGATCCAATGTGCTTTGCTATCCAACTTTTCGTTTCAATTAAATTTACGTAGGCAATGGGATAAAAATCAGTTCGCATCAAATTTCGTTGACAGTTTTCTTTGTTCGTTATTTGATCGTTAATCGAAAATCGTTGTTAGTTTTAACTTTTAACGTAGATGTAATGAAATCCTTTGTTTACTTGTAAATAGTTCTGACAGTGTTATTGCGTAACGTAAATAGCATAGCTGTGATTTAAAAATCGAAAGACGATTATTCTCATATCGATAGCGCTCGTATTTTTACAAAAAACATCCCATTAGCTTGTTCTCGGCAGACTGAGCTATGTTCGCCGCGCGCATGCCGGAAACATGCGAGTAGGTACCATGAGCTCGGACGAAATCTGCTCATTTTTAAAACAAATTCCCGTGCACACCTGTATAACACCTATGACTAATCAGTCTTATTTTTTTTTTCTTTCGACCCTTTTTTCATCAACAAAAACAAGGGATCAGATGCTGCAATGCTATTGGTTGATGAGCTTAAATAAGCACTTCAATAGCGGCATAATGCTGCAAGCTAAAATAGTCGTATTGGTGGAGAGATTTCGTCCGAGCTCATGGTACCTACTCGCATCTGTTACCGGCTCGACTCGCGCGCGCGCTGCGCTGCGTCTATATTTCATACATCGATGCTCTGTGGTCCACACTTATGAAATGCTCCTTTCATGTTACGTACAGCAGCCTGAACCCAGCTCTCTGAATAAGGAATCCTTATAACTGTAGTCCGCCGCCCTCGTACTGTATGGGGCCCCGTGCCACGGGCCTTTCATCCATTCATCAGCTGCATCACCAAAATATGACTGACGATTAAAAGATTGATGACTACAGGGTGTTCTATTTAGCTTATGATAGGTACTTGTATCTTGTATCCTACATGTACCACAAAAAAATACCCAAATCTAATGGGGAGGAAGAGGAAGTTAATCCCGAGTGAAAGGCACCTACTTTTTAGAGCAGGCGGCTTCAAGGCGTAAAGAACCAGCGAGGAGGAAGGTCGAGATGATGATCAAAAATGATGAGAATCAAACTTGGATTGTTAAGAATGCTTTAATTTTATAACATTATAGGTGTCCAACGATTTTTAAATTGCTATACATTTTCAAATTAATAACCACCACGAACTTAGATAAGAGAATATACTGTGCTAGAAACAAGGAGTACATATTATTTTTAAAGGCGAAATTGCTGCATAATTAAGTAACAGTAAATAAATATAGTAATAAATTCATATAGATATATATATATACTTATATATATATTTTAATTTTTAACATTTAATAGATGTTTCATGCTTTCTGTATCATTACAATAAAACGAGGAAAAGTCGTGCGAGTCAGCAAATTTACCATTGTTGGAATAAAGTGTAAATACATTAACTGACTTGATAGTTATAACCTAGTCTCTAAATAACTTTGTTTGGTAACAAGACGGGCAATGTTTATAGAGGCATCAAATAAATTAACAATAGGATGTCCCTAAAGAACCAGATGAACAACAAATAGAGATCTAAAATACTGTTTTAAAAATAATTAATAATAATATAAATATTAGTTTTCAATAGCTGTAATACACTATCACAGCAGTGTAGGCATGAATATGTGATTAACCCAAAATTTAATTAAAAATCGAAATGTGTCAAAATAAGTATGAAGTTAGAGTTACCTACTATTAAAATCAGTGGGCTTAGTGCAAGTTTTTATACCTATTCTATCGCGTCGACATACGTAAATATGTATTGTTTACTTGTCTTCTAGTATTGCCAGTAGCCAACGAAACTTCAATTCCAGTACGAAGTTCACTAAGCTCACACTAGCACTGAACATCACAAAAAAAAAAAACATGTTTCTTAAAGAGCCACATCAAAAACCTTACATTCCCAATAGATTTCTGAATAAATATTAGTTTTTTTACTAAGACTGTCCGAAAAAGGAGTGTTATTTTGTAAAAGGGATGGTTTACTTTTGATAATATTATGAGTTTTAACTGTGGCAAATACAGTAACTGTAACTATTACATGAATAACTTTAGGTGTATATAATACAGTAATTACTTGGTATGTTTACACTATATCTTAAATTATCTACATTATAACAGAATTTTGTATACATTTCTCTGATCTGATCAAAATTACAAATAGGGATGTACAAAGCAAAAAGTATCTTCTAAGGAATTCTTAAAGTTCAGAATGCTATAGATAGACTGTTTAGAAAATCGGAATGTAGTTGTCGATTTTAGCACGGTGCTTCTGAGCCACACATTCACTTATCCATACAATGTTTCGGCATTCCTGTTCCTTAAGCTTCAGGTATGCATAGAATACTCCAAAGTGGAATTGTTGTAAGAATGCATATACATTGAGGTTCACCTGAAATAATAAAAAACAAAATAAATTAAAATACTAGGGAAAATAAAAAGATACATGTTATAGAATTAAACAAGTTTGAATAAATAACATCTGTCGAGTGGATAGGGAACTGTGGCAGAAAAAAGGGGAGGCCTATACCCAGCAGTGGGTGATTCTGGGCTGATATGATGACGAAGATGATGAAGTGGATTGGCAACAGCAACCTTCCTACCATGATGTCATACTGTCCATAGATTGATACAATCGCACATTCAAGTGACACTACACAGTGCAAGGAACATCAACACACAAACTGTTACCAAATCCATAGAACTCACATAGAAAGTGACAATACACAGAGTGCCTGCAACATCAACCTCTTAAACTGTTACTGAACCCATAGAACTCACATAGAAAGTGACACTACACAGAGTGCCATGCACATCGACACACAAACTGTTACTAAACCCATAGAACTCACATAGAAAGTGACAATTCACAGAGTGCCAGGAACATCAACCGACAAACTGTTACTGAACCCATAGAACTCACATAGAAAGTGACACTACACAGAGTGCCAGGCACATTGACACAAATTGTTAGAGCAGTGGTGGCCCAGTGGTGGCAGCCCCGACTTACGAACAGTAAGTCGTGGGCTCGAACCCTCACAGTATTACTTTGTGTAATTTATTTCGTCACCACTGCTCTCAAAACGGTGAAGGAAAACATCGTGAGGAAACCGGCATGTCCTAGAACCAAAAATTCGAAGACATGTGACATCTACCAATCCGCACTGGGCCCGCGTGGTGGATTATAGCCCTTACGCAAAATACGCGCTTTGACGTGGAGTTGCGGACACCAGCCCGTTATACAATATAATAATATACATATACACACAAACTGTTACCGAACCCATAGAACTCACATAGAAAGTCAAAGTCCCATTCAGCCAGTATTATTATGTTCAATGAACAATGATTGGCAGGTGATGAAAATTTTAAATGTAGCAAATTAAAAGAACTGATCTCTATTTAAGTAGTTGTATCCTACAAAATTACCTCATGTTCAAAAAACCTGTCTTCCAAAGTCTTGTCGCCAACATTGGTGCCGGCACCTTCAAACAATGCTTGGTATTCCGCATAGTACTCAGCCACAGCCTTGACCTGCTCATAATCATCTGCTCTGGCTAAAGCAGCCAATCCATCAGGTTGCAGTTTACCACAGCGTGGGTATAGTTTTGAGCGATCATCCTTAGACAACTCTGTCCCAAAGGAATTGATGGTAATGATGATAGCACGGCGATCCGATTCAAACTGCAAGAATTAATTAACTTTAAAAAAACAACAACCTTATTAAATTTAATAAACATAAGACAAGGAACACAACTTACTGCCAAAATTTCACACATAACGTCAGCAGTAATACCACCAGTTTGCTTGCAGAAATCGTAGAAGGCTTCCAAGTATGCCTTGTACAGAGTGTTACGAATAATCTCAATATTCATCTCATCCAAGTCTTGCTCACTGATGCAGTCCACAAAGAATGGAGCCAGAGGGGTGTCAACAAGGACTGCATTGTACAGTTCGGCAGGAGTAGCAGCAACATGAATAGCTTCCATCTGCTCAAAAGAACCCAAGGGGTGACATTTCGGAATCAGCTCAGAAATGGGTCTCTGATGTAAAGTACCAGTAATCAGCAGAATTATGTTGTCAATCATGTAACTGTATGTAATGAAATCCAAAAAGGTAGACAGGGGCGCCACCGAGTGATTCCTAAGATGTACGAATTCAATAACAAGTTTCTCGCGTAGCTTATCATCGATGGTAGACACGGAAAGTGGGCTAGGCTCATTAGCCAGGAAACTGCCGTAGTCCGTACCTTGCAGATGAAGTTTCAAGTCTGTAAGCAATGATTAATGTCAATTATTAAACTTAATGAATTATTGTAAAATTTGATATTACATCTCTAATATACAACACAAGTGGTTTCAAAAATAGCTTATCGACTTCGTATTGCCTACTTACCTTCGAGTGTCTCGCACTGCACCAAGTTCAGGTAGTCTGACTGCCTCAGGATACCATTCTTGAAACCACGGCACAATCCTTCCAAATACCCATTATCAATGTTGAAATAGGACCCATACATTTTGCCCGTTAAATAATTTCACTAAAACAGTTAAACTTTACGCTGTTATTTGGAAATCCAAGCAATTCAATCCAATTCAATCCCAGAGACAGAAGAAGGAAGGAAATCAATTGAAGTGGGTGATCAATGATCATATGATGCATCCATAGATAATTGAGTTTTTAGTTTTGGAACCGACTTTTACCATAGACACATTACTAATTTCCCACTATGTCTATCCATAGAGGAATAAGCTCTAGAGTTACCATGGCTGAACACCCCTTCACCAAAGAGAAGTAAAATGGGAATATCTACAAAATTGTACGCTGCTTTATCAAAGTTTTGGGGAGTTAAAGTGCCTAAAGATAATTACGGAAAAACATGTCGTACCTGATAAATAAAAAGAATGAGAGTCAAAACTGCAGCTCAAATATTCAGCCACAGTGTTGCGGTTGCCACAGAATCTTGACAGCTATTTTAGGGGAAAGAGAGTCGAGATATTATTCCTATAATAATAATAACAGATAATTTATTCGACTGCTTGAATTGTAGTTATTTTTTTTATCACAAATGGGAAAATATATTTTAGCCTAGATCGTATACTTTTAATAGTTTTTTCGTATTTTAAATAGTCATTCGAGTTACATGATTATAATTCTGTAACAACATACGTCTTACAGCCACGAATTATATTTTAATCAACATACAACTTAGCATTAGTCTGCAAAATTGCAAAAAAACGTAAGAATATTTGAATTTCGCGGGCTACCCTGACAAGACAAAGCGTCAGGGTAGGTTAGGGTAGTAGCACTGAGGTTTTTTAAACCCTTTATAAATACACACATCAACACGGTCTAGGGATATTTTTAAAAAAGCGAATTACTATCAATGTGTTAATTATTTATATGACATGTATATATTTAAAAGATACGTTATTTAATATTCTACCATTTTTTAATAATGGTTAAGGTATAGATTAAAATTTCAGGATTTTATGGAAAAAAAATGAAGCATAGACGGAAACCGTATATGAATGAACTTTTAATTTGTGAGTAAAAACTGAAAAAAATAGAAAAATCATTTAATTTGTGTTTATAAACTTGAAGTTAGTAGTCTGAGAAAGCGCCCATGATGTTCATAACACATCGGCAACGATTCGGCATGCTCAGAACAAGGTTGTCAATGTCTTGTTGTGGAATATTGTCCCATGTCCTTCTGAGGTGCGCAAAAAGTTGATCTTCTGTAGCCAGATTTTCAGGAACTTCCTTCAGAGCTCTTCTTTGCAGCATATCCCACGCATGCTCAATGGGATTTAGATCTGGCGATTGAGCAGGCCAGTCTAAGGCCCTAACATTATGTGTATGTAACCAAGCTGCTACCGTTCTCGCCGTGTGTGCCCGGGCATTGTCGTGCATGAGCAGGAAATCTTGCCCCATTTGTGTTCTGTGGGGCAAGATTACGGGCCCCAGCACCTGTTGGACGTATCGTTCTGCCGTCATATTGCCCCGCACCCAAACGAGATCCGTCCGTCCTCCAAGACGAATTCCTGCCCAAACCATAATTGTTCCTCCTTGGTATGGGTGAACTTCCTGAGGGTTCTGGAGACGGCTCCATCGTCCAGGAACTCACCAAACACGCGTCCTTCGTGAATCTGGATGGAAGCCGAACCTGGATTCATCCGTGAACAGCACATTGGACCATTGGTCACGGCCCCAGTCCACGTGGTTCCGAACCCATTCTAATCGTCGTCCACGATTGCCTCTCCGTAAAGGTGGGACCCGGAGTGGTCTACGAGAGCGTAGATTGCTTTCATGCAGTCGCCTTCTTACAGTTTGGTCACTCACAAGCACTTGGTGTTCCACTCGCAGCCTTTGGACCAATTGAGTCGCCGTTGCATTTGGTTGTGCTCGCGCAGTAATTTGCAAAAATCGGTCTTGTCTGGGGGTAGTGATGCGACTTGGCCCCCGGTGCCTCTTCGCTACTTCACCTGTGGCACGATAGCGTGTCCACAATCTTGAAATTACATTTTGATGGGTCCCTATGGCCTCAGCAACATTACGCTGAACAGATCCAGCTTCCAGCATTCCCACAGCTCGTAACATCTCCGCCCTCGTCAAATGTCGGCGTTGCATGGCTACAATACCTCAATTTTAACTTTATCTTTCGTTTAAAAATGAAAAAAAAACTGTAACTAAACGTAATTCGTATTGTTTTCTAAATTTCGCACAAATGAAAATTCCCTCTCCTATACATCAAGACATTTTTATGCCACCGAAACAAAAGAATTTCAAAAATTTGAATTTGGAATTAGTCTGAGATAAATTACAAACAAATCGGTGTATAAAAGATTCCAACAACAACGTACTTTTCGAGTTATTTAATTGAGTATGAAATATCCTTACACCGTGTTGATGTGTGTAGTAAGTTAGTTCCGGGGCGTAAATCCAGACGGCGCTAGTGTTCATGATGTGACTAAAAATCACGTCAGTACTCAGTGGGTTCTCTATTTCCTCTGATATTGTATACATTTAGATTAAACTCTATGGACTCACTGTTTATTATTATTTGCCGAACTTGACGTGTCACTTGTCGTTGTCAGTCATTGGTATTATTTTGGTTATAAATTCCTGTAAACATCAGAAATACGATGGATTCTGCTTATAATAATCCTATAAGACAAAGAATTAATAAAATCTTCGACAGTCATGTCCTTTCAGATAATACTGATGCACTACATTCTGTGTCTGGCTTTTGTTCATCCAACTCTGCATACACGAGAAGAGTAATTGTAAATGAAATTGAAAAAAGGGATATGCTGGTAAACAAAGCTGTTTTGATAGAATATAGTAAGGTGAAAGATAAGCTGCAGGTGCTGCTTGATTCTCTATCGTCTTTAGATGTGGCTGTCAAAGATATGTCTAACAGATTATCGGATTCGAAAAATAAAACCCACCATCTTATAACTCAAACAACTAAGCTCAAAGATGAAAGAAAAAAAACAGAAAAGAAGCAGACTTGGGTGAGCGCTTTTGTTCAAGAATTTCAACTATCTCCAGAGCAAATTGAGTACCTTTACAATATTTCAGTCAAAACACCATTAACACATGACTTCTTTGGGACATTATCCCAAATAGAAAAGTTGTACAGTAACTGTAAAACACTTATTAAGTGTTGGCATCAGACTTCTGCTTTTGATATCATGGAGACAGTGGGACTGCAACAAGAAGTTGCTATAGAAAAATTGTATCATTGGATTATTGGAGCCTGTCTTTTAGCTGATTCGCCAAATAATGCACTGGTTCCTACTGCTTTAGCTAAATTTCAGAACAGACAAGTACTATTTTCAAACATTATTGATGAGTATAGTTCAGCTCGTAAGGCAACTATTGTACAACTCTTTATTGATGCATTAACAAAAGGTACAGAAGGCTCTAAACCTATAGAATTTTATGCCAATGATGCTAAGCGGTATATCGGAGATATTCTGACATGGGTGTATCAAGTAATACCAGTAGAAAAAGATAATCTTACAACTTTATTTAAATTTTGTGATATGCCTGATAAGAAACAACTTATTGTTGATGCTCTGACAAATATCATGGAAGCTATTTGTCCTTTGCTTAAAGTTAGAGCAGAACTCATCTTGAAGCCTGATAAAGATCCTCTTGTTCTGTGGTCTATAACTAATCTAATAATTTATTATAAGGATGTCATAACGGATGTTATATCAAAGGGTCATCTAATAAATACATTTATAGAGTTATTGAAGAAAAGTGAAGAAGTTTTCCTCATTACTCTGGATAGCAAAATACAGAAGGAACTAAGCCATGGTGTCAAAGCTCCACCAGTGGATTTAAACCCCTCAATTGTAGTGACTGACTTGGTCAGTTTCCTTCGTGATTTGTTGGCCATAATGAATGAGTCCCATAATATAAATGTTGCTGATAGGAAAATGATAATAACACACATATTAGATCCTTTGTTACATGCCATAAATGAAACTGCATGCCATTTGAGTTCTTCTGACATGTCAGTTTATATGTTAAACTGTATTTATCACATTCAGTGTACCTTGTCTCTGTACACAGTAATGGATGAATATAATGAAAGGTTACAAGCTCAGTCTGAAGCCCAAATTGATACATTGACTTCTGAACAGGCTAGCTTCCTTGTCGCTAATTTAAATTTAGGGCCTATTTATACTATTCTGCAAGAAAAAATAAGTGGTCCTTTATCAGCTATACCTGGAATGGACACATCAACATTGAAAACATTTTTAAATAAGTTTGATATGTTCTTAGTATCCCCAGATGTGTACATGTTACCGCAACTCAATTTGCTTTTGAGTCATACTCACAAGTCATTGGTAAAAAAAAGAGCGTTTGAAGTAATATTTGCTATTTATGCACAGTTGTATCAAGCAGTGCATGATCCATTAAATGGTTATGCTGATCCACACACTATTGTTCGGAGAAAACCAGAAGAGGTTAACAAACTACTTGTGTGAATATTTAAATAATGTACAGTAAGCAACAAAAGCCTATTATCGTTTCTAAATTTTAATTTTGAAATAATCAGAACAGAAGAAAAAATTAAAACAGATTATTACCACATAATTTTGTGTCAATGTCGATGATATAGAAAAATAGTGTTAATCTACTTCTGTTGCTGACCATGCATACCTGTGTAATGTTCATGTTCACGTATATTATAAAGAAAATTAAAATAAATTGTTTTTTATTGCAGGCAAAATACCCATATTCAAAAAATATGCTAAGTAGTAAAACAAAAAAAAAATACTCAAAAGAGTCTTGTTGAGTCAGATTTTAATGAAAACTAAAACTGTAACATTTGATTTTTGAAAATCAATCCTATGGAGTTTCTACAAATTTTCATCCCCTATTAAATTTTATCCACCTACAGAAAGTTTTTTTTTAATAATGATTCAAAAAATTTTGTTTTCAACCATGTGCTCATTTATTTTTTTTTACATTTTTAATTCCAAAATGAGGAATGAATTTTACAAAAATCCCTTCTTAGGGTAGGGAATTAGGGATGGCGATTCTTTCCGAAAAATATCGATTTTTAAAATCGATTCGAATCGTAACTGATGAATCGAACTCTGAGCTTTCACGGTTCATAACTATACTTACAATATCGGGAGATTAAAATAATCAATAATCACGAAAGATATCCCATAAACAACAATTAATAATAATAGCTATTTAGTCACCAAGGGGAGTAAGGCACAGATTACTAATCGAGTGTGCATTTTGAGGCCCGACGCGAAGCGAAGGGCCGTGAACCACACGAGTTTAGTAATCTGTACTTACCCTCGAGTGATATATACTGCTCTAAACTACACATAAGCACAATAAAATAAAAGACAAAATAGCAAAAAAAAGCATTTTATTAAAAAGTTAAATTGACACTGTTAAAATTGTTAAATGTTAATGTTATGTCAAGTGGAGTTGTTGTTATTAAATTGCTATCATTGTCACTTGAATCACTCATTTTAACTTGTGATTTACACCGCTAAACTTTAAACTTTACCAAGAAAATTGTTTCTAAGTACCAGTGTTGCCAGATGGAATCTGAAGAAATCACATGAGGTAAAAAGTACTTCAGCTTAAATAGGGTAGATGACAAAAAAAAACTAATTATTCCGTCAGATAGATTTCCATAAAATATTGGACACCATCTCAAAATATTGTATACCATTAAAACATGAATGATGTAAATATAGTTTTATAAAATTATTTTCCTATGAGTGTCCATGGAGTTTCTTGCCCATTCTTCTCCATAGAGATCTAAGCTATAGAATGGGCAACTACAGTACTTTCAGTTTTTATGCCTTGTGATCAGAATGGCAGACTCAGTTAGTAGTACCACAGGTAATTAAATTATATAGTACCGTCAGTGATTGGTCGGTCTTGCACACACTACAGATAAAAAATACCGAGAATTCACAAATATTGTTGAACAAAAATGTCATGTTATTTAGGCCTCTATGCCAGATGACACAACACGACGACAATAACTAGATGATACGATCTGATTTGAAAAAAAGCAGGTAGGTTTCCAATCAAGGCAGTAGATCATTAGATTTTTTTTAAGTCAGGTAGATCTACTGCTAAATCAGTAGATCTGGCATCACTGCTAAGTACAAAATACGTCAACCAACAATAAGTCTTTTTTTTTTTATGCCCGTCAAACAATTTGCGCGCCAAAAGATATTATAGGCTGTAGAAGGTAAAAACGCCCCGTTTCGCAGGTTCCAAATGGGGATGGCTGGTCAAAGCTGATTGTAGATGGCGCGTCCATAGCTTAGACCCAATCTGACCAATGAGGTCAAACTATTTTGAAATATAAAATAACATTGATAGATTTTCAACCAATGACGGTGTTTGGTTCATGCGGTGCTAGCGCCATTAGTTCCACCAGTTGCCAACCCCATTATGCGCGTGTTAAAGCGAGAGAGTGTTATAAATCTCTCGCTCTACCGCATAGAGGTTTGAAGTTTGCCGGCCATATCGGAATGTATGCTACCTGCTTTAAAAAAGCTATTTTCCAGTACTTTTTATGGTAAAATTAAATCGTTTGATTGCTAACGTCCACGTCATCAAGACTTAAAAAAAAAAAACAAAACGCGTTAGTAATAGATTACTACCCTGATTTTCAGTGCAGTAATGAAATTCTATACAATTTAACTGCCTAGATTTTTGAGAAGGTATAATGAACAGCTTTCAAGTCTTTTGGGGTAGTATTGGTACACTTATTATGCAAGTGTAGATTATATAATTTTTTTCAACACACTTGCTCATAAAATGGCTATAATTTCACCGCAATTAAGCACATAATGACACCTATAATCAAGCTGTGACTTTTTCATTACTATTATTCACACAAGTGAGTTATAGGGTTTTTTTTTGGTTGAGGTGCTTGTTGCTTTGTTCCTACAAAAGTTTCTATATAAAAAAAACGTGTTCAATAGTACAAATAAATTAATGTACCTATTGCTTGCTCATTTCACTGAAATGTTACTTTTGTTTTCTCTGTAATAAAGAAAACTTTGAATTCCCCATTTTGTACGTGGATTCGCTATCCGCGAAAAGCCAAAAAAACAAACCTCATTATTTTAGTCTATGGCCGATCGCCAATGTTAGATGCGCCGGATGCGCGCGCATAGGAAAACTGATAAAATTTTCCCGCCATTGCAAAAAACTTTTCACTACTCGTTTTCAGTGTTGAAATTATAGTTATTTAGGAATAAGAAATGTCTACAACTACTACTAGTTATGATTTATGTTGTACACCGCCCGATATAAGATGTGAAACATTAGATAAGATGTGAAAGTTATTAGTTTACTACCTGAAAACTCGTAGGACAAAAATATTTATTTTCTACTAAATAAAATGATTTTTTAGTATTATTTTCTTCACAAGTGTGTTGAAAAACGTCGTATTACACACGTGTGTATTGATGATTACCGTTCTCGGCTCTCTTAAGACCCTCGCCTGACGTCTCGGGTCTCAATCGCGCCTCAGCGGTAATCACGAACATTACACACTTGTACCATAATGTACTAAGTAATACAATGAGTTTGACATGTGTCTAGGAGAGCATTTTTTTGCCCTGCTAAAAGATTTTACCATTGACCTATAATATAATACGTGGTAAATTCTTTTTTAGTGGATTTTACTAGAACGCCGCTTAAAAAAATATTCCCAACGCTGATCAGGGCCATCTATTGGTAGATACTGAAGCGTTGCGAAAAACGTTAGTGGAAAATTCCTCATTCCTAGACCTTTATGAACTTGTGTTGTATTGTTGATTTTGATGATTAAAATTCTGTAACTACATACGTCTTACGCTGCGAATCATATTTTAATCAACATATAACCTGGCAGTGGCCTGCAAATTACAAGAAACGTAAGAAAATTTGAAGTTCGCGGGCTACCCTGGAGCAACCACCTTAATGTTCTGTGGTGCGATGCGTGCGGCGACAGGAACGATTGCGGTGACTACAGCACGGACAGGTGTGCGAGACCATTAGGAAAAGCTATGACTGGGGCGACTGCACTGCGGTGCGGTTAGGTCTGCGTTCACCTTTACAACATCATGGACCCATGGAGATTCATTTAAAGAAAATGCTATTTTTTTAGATTTGAAGAGTTTCAAAAAAAAAATATGACGCATGACGTAGTTGAAATACCCTGTTGCGCATATTGCGAGTGATGATCTATTCGACTCGTGCGCTGGGTAGGTATGTTCTACCGTTTGACACGTAAACATGACTATAAACTTAGCAGGATGTTTTTTTTTGTACTAGTGTCTAGATGAAAAGGTAAAGATTAGGCTAGCAACACCAGTGTTGCCAACCGTACGATTTAAATCGTATTTATACGACCTTTTTGGCTCTTGTACGATGTACGATCGAGTAATCAAAATCGTACACAAAATATACGATCTTTTCAAATCTTATACCCATCATCTTATCGAAGTAAAAATAGATGACAAATTAATTAATTCATTTTATTATGAATTTTTGATATTATAAAAAACAAAACAAGTAGAAGACTTGCGCAAGCTAAACTTTTTTGTATCCAATAATTTTTAATCTATTTCATTCGTACTTGAAATACGCAGTGTGTGAGTATATACATATTATGTATTCTGTGGACTCAGCTATGTCTATGGGACAGGGAAATAGGAATCCCCGCATAATCTGACAGTCATCTATTCTAAGCCAATCTTTTTATTTATTTTTCGTAATTTTTTTATACATGATGGTATTTTTGGTTTCATGTGGGTTTCATTTCAAAGTACGGTTGGTATCTTTTTGAGTTTAACCTGAAGAAATTGGGTACGTAAGTACCTTCTTTTGTTTTCGTTTGTTTTGTTTGTTATATGATAAATATTGATTCTAAATTTTAATTACATTCCGTTTTAAAATTATTTTACGCTGTTTTATTGAAATTTCATTACGTACTATTTTTTTCTTAAAATGTTGGCAAAATACGATCTTTTCTTGTCCATGGTACGATCTTCTAAAAAATTAAGTTGGCAACACTGAGCAACACTAAAATTCTAACCTAAAAATTTGATTGAGCTGTCCTGTCAAGTGTCAAATCTTTGTATGTGGAGTGAAAAATTTTGATGCTTTTTACGAAGATAATCTAAGTTTCTAGAACTGAAAGTGATTATTCAAAATGGGTTCCCGACAAATAATAGAGAAGTCACTCTCTATGTTGAGGTCCTTGCCTAGGATATCACTTGGTAATATTCGCGACAATCCTAATTGTCGGAAACCTGTGAGTACATATTCGAATTTTTGTATAAATTAATATATTAATAACAAAGACAATTCAAATATAAGTCTTTTTAGATCTCTTTCATCATCATCTGCCTAGTTTTTTTCAAGTTTCATTGGGGTCGGCTTCCAGTCTAACCGGATGCGGAGCGACTGCCTATCTGACCTCCACAACCCAGTTAGTACTGGGTAATACGATACTCCTTGGTAAGACTGGTTGTCAGACTTTTTGGGCCACTGACTAAAATCTCTTTGATTAATAATAATTGTGTTCCAATTAAATATTTATTTTTAAATTTTGACTTGCAGGCTAAACGGGGCCGCGGCCAACATGGTGGTGATAAGCACGGTGCTGGTAATAAAGGTTCAGGTCAACGGCAGAATTTCATGAGGCTAGGATATGAAACTGGAAATAATCCTTTTTATTTGCGGGTACCTCAAGAACATTACTACAGAGGCCATCAGTAAGTTCCTCTATTTGGTTTTCTGTCCTTCTGACAACATAACACAGCTGCTTGTACCTACAAATTTCTCCTTCAATAAATTTTCTATGATTCATGTTTTGGTTTTGGTTTTGGTCTGATGCCAAAAATGATTTCTATATTATCAAATACGATCCAATAATTTTACATAATGTTCTCTTTCAGCCTGAAAAGGGAATATCCACCACTATCCTTACACCAGCTGCAGAGTATGATAGATAAAGACCGCTTGGACATAAACCAACCTATAGATATTGCTAGTATCATTAGGTCAGGTATTTACAATTTTTTCCCTGACCAAAAGCAGTTTGGTATTAATCTCACTGATGAAGGAGCAGATCTCTTTGCAGCCAAGATAAATATAGAAGTACAGTGGGCTAGTGAACAGGTTGTTGCGGCTATTGAAAAAAACGGTGGAGTTATTACTACTGCTTACTATGACCCACATAGCCTTTTGTTGCTCAAGAACCCTAAAAAGTTTTTTGAGTCTGGGCAAGCTATTCCAAGGAGGATGATTCCACCACCTGATGCTATTGAATACTATACCAGTGCTAACACACGTGGATATTTGGCTAATCCAGAAGAAATATCCAAGGAAAGGTTAAAACTATCTCAAAAATATGGGTATACTTTACCTGACTTAGAAAATGAATCAAACTACCAAATGTTATGTCAAAGAAAAGATCCTAGACAGATATTTTATGGATTAGAGCCTGGATGGGTTGTAAATTTGAAAGATACATGTATTCTTAAACCTAAAGATCAAGAATTGCTGCAGTTTTACAACACCTAAGTAAAAGAACATTTATTTTCAATAAAATAGGTGGTACTTAGATCTAATCATTATTTTATTTGTGACAAATTTATTGCCCCATTATTTATGAAATGGTTAAAAGTTTGAATAGTTGGAGCAACAGTTTTAGGATGGCTCTGAAGCAAATTTTAAACAACAAGGAACCAAGTTTTTTTTTTATCTTATGCTATCAGTCATCTCTGACTATGATCAGATGTGTGGAAAGATGCATCATATTTTTACAGAATCAGGACCAATGTCCAAATTCTACTTAATCAGGCAGCACATTATCAGCTTTATTGAGTCTCTTGGTATGATTTGGCATCAATAGTGAGATTTGGATGGTTGGTTAATCTATCTTTGTATTTTTCTAGATAGTGCTTCGCTTCTTCTAGGACCGTTGGAATTTCCAGGTGCTCATGGATTTCTGAGTTGAATCTGTAGTTTATTTCTGTTCTTTTTTTCTTTTGCTGATCCTTGCATGTCAACCTATGATCCAAGTCCCAGGTACTTCACACATGGTGACTGGGTTTGACCGGGGCACAATTTCCAGGTTTGTGTACAAAGGTGATGTGATGCGATTAGAGCGCACATGCTTTTATACGCCATTTAAGCCAGTCAAGCTTAAGCTTGTTAAGTTGGCATCCTGACCACAGGCCTTTTTTTCATATATTTTATGGCCTGGAACCAAGTCCTATAAGCCATAAAACAACAGGGACACAGATATTGGCTATCTTCCCTCTCACACCAGCAGTCCACGTCAACAACAAACAAAGGGCCCGTTTAGTTTTACGCATCAATATCGATTGTAGATATCTCAATTATGATTAAAGGTGAACGCAGACCTAGCCGCACCGCATAAAGTTCAATGCAATCTGTGTACATGTCTGTGTGCGAGATTGCATAGAAGAATTCTAATGCGGCGACTGCGGTGCGACTAGGTCTGCGTTCACCTTTAAGAGCGGGCCTAAAGCAAAATCGTCAATCTTTGATTAGATTTTTCTAGTAGTAAATCATGTTCAAATTAGAAAAAAATAATATGTCAGGAAACTTCATTATAAATGTGAAGGTTGACCCTGACGAAAAACAATATGATAAAATATTCTCGTTAGAAAACCATCACAAAGCTACCTCTAATTTTCAACATTTTTGGTTTGTATTCTATTTTGGTGCATGTTACTGAACCATAAATTAGATAAATATTATCACTCATGTATAACCTTGAGCTGACCTTAGCGGTTTTTCAAAATATTTTCTATTTTAAGAGATAACACACTACTAAGCATTTGGCGCTTACTACATTTTTAATCCGCGAAATACGCTGTCTTCCGACTCGCGTGACGCGAGCTTGAGACATCAGTTTGTTTCACCTATGCTATCACTTATCAGTATATATGTTCTGTGTATCAGTTGCCCTCGCTCTGTTGAGACGGGTAGTCTGTCACTTTGCTCCGCGCCTAGCCGCCATTATTATTATCATTAAATTGCATTTTTTTTTAGTAACATGGTTAACAAGAAGAATACAATTAAAAAGCGATAACTAAAACAGTTGAACTCAGTTGAAGACTCAAATGATGGCTGATTGCCGAAGTCGTAGGTACATATGTATTTTTTACGTGCATAGGCGCATAGTAAACGCAAAATAAACGTATGATTCATTTAATTAGACTATATATTTTATATTATTATTTTAGGGTAGGTAAAGATTTAAAAAAGACTGGTCACACTCACTTGTTTTAGGTATCAGTTCCCAGAAAAGAATATAAATCGAGGTTATGTACAGTGTCGACCAAAAGTCCATAGGCAATCTCACAAAGCAATAGCTTGACGTTTAGTTTGACTTACGACCTTCTACTTTTAAGAAAATAGACAGTAGTGTACTTCATAATTTCAACGATGTAATAATAAGTCAAGATGGCCTAGCGGTTAGGCGCGTGCAGAACTATGAGTGTATCAGTAAGCCGTGAGTTCAAATCTCACGTTGTTACATTTAGACTTTTTTAAAGTTTTTACTCGATTGGAAATAATATGTCCGTTTCAACCGCGCGGCCACCTCATAATATTTGATGAAACTTTGCCAGGAATTAGTGCTAATTTGTTACTTTACAGACCTCTTTTCGTGAATTTGTTACAAAAAAAACCAAGACGCTATGACAAAGAGTAGTTGGCCGCTAGAACCGCCACTTGCCGTAGTCATCGCCCGTGATTACACAAAAACTATATAATGCAGATAGACGAATGATGCATCAAAAGAAAGGTCTTAATTTGTTCAATTTGTTACAAAAATAAAAAACGTCAAAACGTAAATAAACAAAAAGTTATGCAATATTTAGTATTCAGGTTATGAGTAGGTAGGTATGTCACCATAAATATCAAATTAATAGAGGCTAATGTGTATGGACAATTAGTTAATAATTTGTTACAGCGAATAAACAGAAAAAAAAATAGTAGAAAGTAGGTTCAATAATTTGTTAGAGTCGATTTTAGTTGGCCGCTCAGACAGCAATATGCCTAAAATACAATGGCGTTTATCTCGTTATTAAAGGTAGGTTCAAGCTTAATTAGAGTACTAATCGACGCGTAATGTAACCTAGTTTGGATAAATATGGCGAATATAACTGCAGCATTCATATTGTAGAAGATATTTACAAAAACACAGTAGTATGAAACCGTATGAGAGTAGGGTGACCATGAATTTTCACAATGAAGTGAGACTGAATACTGATTATTGGAATGTTCGATATTCATATCTTATTTTTTTAGGGCGAGTGCTTATATAAATACATTTTTTTAAGTTATGACATCCTGTAGCATACTTTATAAAAGTAAAAGTCACAAATCGATTAAAATTTCTTTATTCAAAATCAACAAAAAGGCAAAAAAAAATCAAGTAATAAAAGTCAACAAGATAAATTAATTTTTTTATAAACTAACATAATATTTATAAATTAACTGACACGAATATATGACACAGAATGTAGACATAATTTCTTAGAGGTACTTATTGATAATATGAATACAAAGGTCAAACACCCGTTGACTGCATCACAAACAAAATATACATACCTACTACAAATGATTGCTATGTTAGTACATACTAAGGGCAAGAACTTTTCTTAATTAATTATTTTATAATAAAGAAAAGTCGTCGTTATTTGACAGACGAAGATGCAGCGAGTTATTTTAAAAAGATTTCTCCGATTTTTGTAAATATTAACGATATTAAATATTAACGCCATTAGTACTCTAATTAAAGCTTGAACCTACTTTTAATAACGAGATAAACGCCATTGTATTTTAGACATATTGCCGTCCGAGCGGCCAACTAAAATCGACTAACAAATTATTGAACCTACTTTCTAGTATTTTTTTTTCTGTTTATTCGCTGTAACAAATTAGTAACTAATTGTCCATACACATTAGCCTCTATTAATTTGATATTTATGGTGACATACCTACCTACTCATAACCTGAAAACTAAATATTGCATAACTTTTTGTTCATTTACGTTTTGACGTTTTTTATTTTTGTAACAAATTAAGACCTTTCTTTTGATGCATCATTCGTCTATCTGCATTATATAGTTTCTGTGTAATCACGGGCGATGACTACGGCAAGTGGCGGTTCTAGCGGCCAACTACTCTTTGTCATAGCGTCTTAGTTTTTTTTGTAACAAATTCACGAAAAGAGGTCTGTAAAGTAACAAATTAGCACTAATTCCTGGCAAAGTTTCATCAAATATTATGAGGTGGCCGCGCGGTTGAAACGGACATGAAATAATGGGACATAAATATATTCATTGTCTAGTTCGCTTTGTTCAAACATTTCGTAAAGTTAGAAGACAGGTAGATCATAGAAAAATAATAATTATACAATACCGGAAAGATAATACACAATCATATATAGAGTTAAATAATAATACTATGGTTTTTTAATAATATTTAACTTCAAAAAATAAATAATAAGTATGAATTCAATAGAAAAAAAAACAAGTATTTGCATAAAACACAAAACAATAAACTAAACTAATATTACCAAGAAACAAAAAACCCACACATTGTAAACAGGATTCGAACTCGGATCTCTTTGATCGTAAACCCACCGCTTACCCGTTGGGGTAAAATTCACATGAGAATATAAAGTGTTGATAGCAGTTGAGCTATCAACACTTTATATTCTCATGTGAATTTAAGCTATCCAATGGTAAGAACACAATAATTAAGGTCATGCGTTTGCTGCGTGTATAACAAAAGAGACAAATATATTTTTATGTTACCTGGAGTGTGATGCGACGTCATGCGATTGGGCGAACTCTGTGACTGTGGTGTGCGTACTGTATTGAGACCACTTACACATACATACAGACGCACGGACGCTCGACCGTGCGTTCACAGCAATACAATCCTTAGCGTGCCTATACACTTATGAACGCTCACTGTACCTTCTTAGGTACAGTAACCGTTCATAAATACTGAACTGTTACCGTCTATTATCTTATCTCCAAGGTCTTCTTCGGAGATAAGATAATAGGCGGTAACAGTTCAGCCACCCAGCATGAACAATCAGACATTTATAGCTCGAGCAATAGAGAGGAATTTCTAGCTGACACTCTTGCAAATTATTTTCGTCAGTTTTTTGCGGTGATATAAGTTACACATTTACACATGGCGATAGATCAAGCATTACCTACATTTCCAGTGTATGTAGTCCATAATTACTTAGCCAAAAATAATAGGTAGGTAAATAAATGCATCCAACTATTCGATGCCTATAACAATATTTAAAAAAAATTAGATGAAATGGAGTACTCGAAACTTTATTTCACGACATACCTACAAACAAGATAGGAATGCATTGTATAGGTGTTGAAAAACTAACACAAGAAAAATAAGAAAAAAAAGTGGTTGTATTTAACTGTGTTGCATTGCATCTATTACGCTGTACGCAAGCTTGGTCCCGCGCATCGCGCGTCGTGGCGCCGCCCATGTTTATTATCCGCACTAATGCGGGTGTGGCGAGACGCGCGGGGGAAATCAGAATTTATCCTGCCGTTAGGCCCGCTCTTAATCTGAGGTTTTAATGCTAGATGTGAAAATCATGGTACTTTTGCGTACAATAATGGAAGTACGTACATGTTACGAAGACCTGAATAATGGTACGTATAACATCCGGGCGTCGGCGTCGCGCGCGCTCTGCACCCGCTCCCTCGCTCCGCGCGGTCCCCCGCTGTACAGGGCCGTACTCAAGGGTCCGGACTCGGGATTAAGTGGATGCCACAATTTCATTAGCAAGTAAAATGAGTGGGGCAGAAGCAACTTTATCTTGCTTATTAGTCCTTTGTGTCACACTCGGTCAAAGGCTTGTTGGACGTCGAGGAATGCTGCCGAGCAATACTTCTTCTATTCCAGGCATTGTCTTATGGTCCGGTAGACTCTGTGTACCTGTTCTACGGGGGAATGTTGTTCGCGAAATCCGAATTGGGGATCAAGGAACCAGGTGATGATGAAGTGCAACCTTACTTCAGAAGCTGGAATACCAGTTCTGAAAGCTCTCCAGCACGCGTAGCATGTCATGTGTGTGGTTGTGTCGATTCTTCCGTCGACTTAGTGACAGATCGTAGAAAAATTTATATCGTCGTAAGCATGGTGATGTTAAAAACGCAGAAAAGAAATGTTTATATTCTTCAGTCGATAAAAGTCTACATTATCGTAAGCATGGTGATCTTAAAAACGCAGAAAAAAAATGTTTCTGTTCTTCGTCGATAAAAGTCTACAACTTCAAGCATATTTTTCTTTACTTTTGACACTTGGTCTAGGTGTACCTACATCACATGATCACATCGGGCCTAGACAAGACCCTCCCGTCGCCGTTCGCCTCAGTTTTTAGGCCGAAAAGAATGAATAACTCTCCGAAAGGAATGCTGTAAGAGCATTAACCAGGGCTCTTGATATCCCTGCTGTGTATGGCAAAAAGATTTTATCATACTAAGCCTTACGCCCAGTTTAATCAATAATATGTGTCTCACATAACTCAATGCCTAAGTTCAGTTTACACCAACACCTAAGTGCCACCTAACTCTATGCCCAATTTCACCAACACTAAGTGACACCTGTCCTAACTCAATTCCTGATGCCCATTTTTACCAATACTAAGTGACACCTAACTCAATGTCTAATGCCCGTTTTCATCAACACTAAATAATAAATAAATAAATATCGCAGGACATCAACACACAGCGCCATCTAGTGCCACACTAAGCAACGAGGCTTGTGTCGTGGACACCAGACAGTTGATATACTACATAGATACTTTTTGTTTGTAAATACAAACTTAATATACATATAAACATCCATGACTCGGAAACAAATCTCCATGCTCATCACACAAACATTTGGGATACGAACAACCGGGATACGAACCCGGGACCCAAAGAACGTAAGGTAGCCCAACTACTGCTGCGCCATTCGGGTCGTCATTCATGACACTTAACTGAATGCCTAATGGGGTGGGCAACTGGTGGAACTAATGGCGCTAGCAGCGCATGAACCAAACATCGTCATTGGTTGAATATCTGTCAATGTCATTTTATATTTCAAAATAGATTGACCTCATTGGTCAGATTGGGTCTAAGCTATGGACGCGCCATCTACAATCAGCTTTGACCAGCCATCCCCATTCATGTTTTCACTAACAAACAGTTATGTAACACGACGATCGTGATTCGTAGAACATCAACATCACTAGCTACTTCTCTGTTCTGTTGCTATAGAAAGAAGTGCTATGTCTTGTCTTCGTAGAAACTCGAGTCTACGGGTCACCCCATGCTCGGGCAGAAGTCATGCCGAGTTGATAGAGTATGAACGGCGGTAAGAGTAGCGGGGACGGGTGCATGCGACCGGGACCGATTGTACATTACTTCTGAGCGACAGAAAAGGATAGGAGCATGGAAAAGTGCGATTTCGTGCTGCTAGATGAGTTGCAAGTTCAACCCTTAGGGCTCATTCACGGAGACGCGGTACGTTGAATGTCGCTTTGTACGTTTTTTCGTTTACAGAAACGACGCGCGCGCAAACACAAAAATGGTAAAGTACGATGTTGTTTACGAAAGATGCAGGGCGCGTGTTATGCTGCGGGTATCGCTACGTTACACACGCTGCTCGCTCCGTGAATTGCAGGAAACTGGCTGGCCGTAACGCTACGTGCGCTGTCGCGACAAACGCTGCGTTGAGATCTGCGGGCCCCGCCGCAAGTAACGCTGCATTTCTAGCAAACGCACGTAAAACATATGTATGTTTTACTCGCGTTTGCTAGAAATGTGTTCGCCATATGTTTGGATTTATTGTGGGCAGCGCCGCACAACACGACGCATCATCATTCTCTTGCTCTTATCTAAATTCATTTGGGGTCGGCGCAGTATGTCTTCTTCCTCCACACTTCTCTATTTTTCGTCATCTCATCAGACACTTCTTTTCTTGCCATATTATTCTTAACACAGTCCATCCATCGTTTCTTTGGTCTTCCTCTACTCATATACCCATCCACATTCATACTCAAAACTTTCTTCACGACATTTTCCTCATTCCTCCGCATCACATGCCCATACCACGACAATCGATTACCACACAACTTTTCAGTCACCGGCGCCACTTTCAGACTTCCTCTTATATACTCATTTCTTACTTTATCCATTCGAGTAACACCACACATCCCCCTTAGCATCCTCATCTCCGCGACATGCAAATGCCTTTCATTTATCCCTTTTGTGGCCCAACATTCTGATCCATACAAGACAACAGGTCTAACCATTGTTTTATAAATCTTCCCCTTAAGTTTAAGGGAAATGCGGGAGTCGCAGATTGTTCCCGTGACCTTCCGCCATTTCATCCATCCCGTGTTAATTCTGTGCTTTACACTACGATCTATTTCGTCATCGCCATCGCCGCACAACGCGACGCGTAGTCCGTAAATGAGCTCAGGGTGTAAACGTGGGTTCGGGTGCACGCGCGCGTGTTTTGAAAAATAGTATGTGCAGTGCTCTAACACGTGCCTGGGGTGTGCGACGGGTTCTTAAGGCAATTTGGGGGTCTGGAGCGAGCACAACAGAAAGTTTGGTGGCACTACCGGGTGTCTTCAAGATAGCGGTCGGTTATGCGACAAGCCGTGGTCGCGCGAGGCCCACGAAGTGCGCGAGGTTCATAAAATACCTGACAAGGAGTATTAATAAAAGACATAAAATGTATCACTTGAAAATTAATGTTTGCTTTCTGAAAAAGAATACATTTTGTATATTTATTTATTAATCAAAGTAGCTACTTATTATTATTGAAAACAAGAATGATTTACAAATAATCACATCTGTTTATTTTAAAATATGTAACTTGGCTGAAATTCTTACAATCAAACATGTTTTGCTTAAAGAAAAAGTGTGAAAAGCCAAAATTCGCACTATGCACAACGTTTAATATCTGTAATGGTCAGGCTTGTATGGTCCTTCAATTGGGACACCAATATATTTTGCTTGTTTCGGTGTTAGCTTAGTAAGTTTAACACCAAGATGGTCCAAATGTAAAGCAGCTACTTCTTCATCTAATTTCTTAGGTAATGTGTGTACTCCAACGGGGTATACATTATGTCTTGTCCAAAGTTCAATTTGAGCCAACACTTGGTTGGTGAAAGAGTTGGACATAACAAACGACGAATGTCCTGTGGCACATCCTAAATTAACTAGACGTCCAGCAGCCAATACAATGATATGATTGCCATTGTCAAGCTCATAGCGGTCTACTTGCGCCTTAATGTTTACTTTTTTGGCATTGTTTTCCAACCAGGCAACATCTACTTCACAGTCAAAGTGACCAATGTTGCAAACAATAGCATCATCTTTCATTTTTAGGAAGTGTTCCTTGCAAATGATGTCGAGGCATCCAGTAGTGGTCACGAATATCTGTCCCACTTCAGCAGCTTCATCCATAGTTGTTACCTGGAATCCTTCCATAGCTGCTTGCAAGGCATTAATGGGATCGATTTCAGTGACAATGACTCTACCTCCGAATCCCTTGAAAGCCTGAGCGCAGCCTTTGCCAACATCGCCGTAGCCCGCAACCACGCAGACTTTTCCGGCAACCATTATATCTGTGGCCCTTTTAATTCCATCAAGTAATGATTCCCTGCATCCATACAAATTATCGAATTTACTCTTTGTTACTGCATCATTTACATTGATAGCTGGAATCTTTAATGAACCTTCACGGAACATTTTATACAAATTGTGTACACCAGTTGTTGTTTCTTCAGAAATGCCCTTAATAGCTTCCAAATATTGTGGGAATTTCTTATGAACCAGTTTTGTCAAATCACCACCATCGTCCAAGATCATATTCAGGGGCTGAAATAAAAGAAGAGTCAAATGTAAGAAATATAGTGTAAAATAAGTTGGAATGAAGCCGAACCAACTAATTTTGTAAGACAATAAAAATTGTTTAAAAAAATTAAATAACATAGCCTAGCACGCTTTTTATTTGCATTATCGACGCGTTAAAGGAACTGGCCCAAATGGCGATATGACATGATTCTTTGCTAGACGAACTTACAGTACTGTGTTAATACTTAACAAATTAAACAAACAAACAATGTTTTTGTAACTATTTTATCACGACTTAAGATTTACTACTCGTTTTAATAACAACAAACATCAAGGAAAAAAGGTAAACAGCATTTTCCTCAATGTAAGAGTTAAATATTAGAGAAGGAAAATCTACACTTTTATTACCTTTCCGTCCTGGAATACTAATGTCTGCTCAATACACCAAACATATTCCTCTTCGGTTTCTCCTTTCCAAGCATAGATAGGTATGCCAACCGCAACTAACGCCGCAGCAGCTTCATCTTGCGTACTGTAGATGTTACTGCTTGACCACTGGACCTGTGCAAAGTAAATGTTTTTCATGTAAACCAAGATATTACCGTAAAATTAAGATTACATCATTAGTCATTACTGTACATTGTGGACTATGAAGTTACTGCTCTTCTTTATTGCCCAGATTGTCTGGGTTGTGGGGGGAAAAAGCCGAGTGAAGCGCCTGAAAATGTTCTTGGTATCGCACATCAGCTTTAATTCAAGCTGTTCATCATGGACTACCTAGCAGCCAAGTAATGTTTAACGGTTTCCTGTACCTACCCAAAGATTGCTATACAGAATTCAACTTTAGATCTCAAGGTTAGGTTCTACCCTACGCAAGTTATGTGACAAAAAAAAAACGAAGGATCGCAGAACATGCTGAAGTTTATTGTGTTGAAATAAAAAAAATATAAGTTTATATTACAAAGGGTGTAAATAGACACTTATCGAAGCCGAAAGGCACTTGTTGTTCTCGTCGCTGCGATCATTTTTTTGTTCTAGACCATACCTATTGACCACCAATATCTCAGTAACCAGAAGGTTCCCGCTTCTAGTTACGGAGATATTGGGGGTCAAAGTTCCAACATTTCACAAGCTATTTCCAATAAAAGTTTTTAATGTTAAGTATAACTTTACTTTAAATGCCTCCATGACCCGTTTACTATTCAATGCATCCAATCATCCATCAGCACAATGTGTTGACTTGAATGCGTTACATTGAGTTTTACCGTAAAATGTGATTTTTCGCCCCAAAAAAAAAAGTAGTTTCCCAGCAAACATTTTTGTGTAGAGTGGCTTCGTGAAGGGTGTTTACACCCTGTAGTTTACGTATAGTTTTATAGATATGCGCGGACACTTATGTTTGGCACACAAGTTTAGAAGCTGGTAGACTAACATACCTATATACAAAAAATGTGCAATCCGAACAATATTCCATACATACGGATCGAATTGATAACCTCCTTTTTTTGAAGTCGGTTTATAAAAAATATTAAGTTGCTAGTTTTAGCAATTGAATACAAAACATGAATTGCAAAAATGATTTCATAATAGCAAAACACATTTAAAAACAGATCAGGGGTTAAAGATAAAGAGGCCAATAGTCGATGATAAATATCAGCTCAATTCTTACATGTGTTCACAGAAACAAGATAACAAGTGATTATTTTATCTTTGTCACATTTTAATATTCCATACGAAATAACAAACACAATGTTACTCATATATTTTTGTACATGCAATTCATTAAAATTGAGGAGCTCGTGGCTAAATAATAATAGCCATACAGGACGATCTCCAAGGTTAAGTAGGGCTTGCCTAGGTTGGTCCGTGGATGGGTGACCATCATGACATACCGAGCTTAATCTGTACTTCGGAAAGCACGTTTAGCCGTTGGTCCCAGCTGTCATTTGTAGATATTTGACCCGAAAGCCTGACAACCAGTCTTACCAAGAGGTATCGTATTACCCAGTTACTACGTTGTGGTCAGATAGGCAGTCGTCACATGTAAAATACTGATATTCAGCTGCATCCGGTTTGTTTGAAAGCCGACCCCAACATAGTTTGGGAAATGATGGATTCGTTAAAATTTTTATTTCGTTTTAAAAGACTTCTAAAAAAGGCGGAGGTTGTGTATTCTATCTACAAGCCTCTCACACCTTTTTCTCCGTTATTACTGGACCGATTTACGCGATTCTTTTTTCATGTGGTAGAGGCAGCGCGCCCATATAAATCGCATTCACTTTTGTTGAGTAATTTATGAGTTAGTTCCAATTTGTTTCTAAGTTTGTATGTAGAGGGAATCTTCGGAATTACTAATTCTTTTTCGAAAATTCTTTCAGTAATGGAAAGCTACTAAACGTTCCCGTGGGGTTAATTTTCGTACATATCGGGTATGCGAAGTCGCGAGAAAAAGTTAGTCTATAAATAAATTATTATTTTGCGTATGGTACCTATTAATTTAATTGAGTTCTTATAATTTATTTAGTTAGTGAACCCTCGACGAGCGAGCTTAACTCGCAGTTTTTTTTATATTTTAGGCACCGCCCGCCGTTTAGTTGGTCAAGATATTATTAGAATGTGAGATTGTGATACTCATTCCCAATTCCTACATTTTATCGTAATAACGTTCTTTCATAGTCGTCTGCGCTTCGGTTTGCTTAACGTTCTACTAAACGTTACTAAGCAAATCTAATCGTAAGATAACATTTGGCATATATCAGTTTTCCTCAAAATAAAACTGTGCAGATAACAAATGTAGGTATAGATAATACCGCATACATTTCATGTAGGTATTTGGACAAGTTTATCATCCAGTGATTAGATTCTGATCTATACGGGATTTAAAGTCATTTGTTTGGATGTATAATCTCCAAGTATGATATATTACTTGTAACCTGGAAGATAATGTAAGACTCACCCATACTAATACTCTAAATAACACTGTCCGTGTGTTACTCTACCATGCCTTAACAGCTAAGGTAAAACAGTCAGAGTTATTAGCGCATTTATGACTTTTATTATATTAGTATGGACTGTGGATATACTGGTGTTGGATATGGAAAAGTTATTTGAATTTTCATCATCTCTCTTCGTCTTTCTAACTTTTTTATTTATTTAGATCTTTTATTCTTTTTGTTCTAGTTGAATAGATCGAAAAAAGGAGATACAAAGGAGGCTGTCTCTAAAATAAAATAAAAAATGGGAATTGTTATATAGCAGAAATGAACAGTACTTACTTCAGCACCAAGCTCTATAAGTGTCTCAATGAGAACTGCGGTCTGCACGGTCATGTGTAGACTTCCAGCAATTCTAGCTCCTTTGAGGATTTTTGCAGGGGCATACTTGCGGCGGCAGGCCATTAGTCCTGGCATCTCCTTCTCTGCCAGCATGATCTCTTTGCGACCAAGTTCAGCCAACTTCTCATCAGCTGTAATATAAACGAATAAAAACGTTTAAAATCTTCCGTCATTATTTAAAATTACTTAGATTATCACTATCATACTTTTTTATTACTTAGTATAAGAATTAAATATCTGTAAGTTTCTCATTAATATATTTGAGTGTAAGAGCCATTAATATACCTGAGGTAAAACAGCGAGACACAATGTAGGATGACAAACAAAAAAATAAGTTATTTTTATAGTTGTAGACATTCAACATGAAACATAAATCATAACTTATTATATGTATAAAATATCTCTTGGCATGTACCTAAGTACTTTTTTAATATGTTATTATTACTATGTATATGCATTGCAAATCATCTCAAAATCTCTTGCAAATAGTTATCTAATACTTGTGTAAATAAGCTATATGCAACAATAGTGATAGAATTAATGTTCATAATTTTTTACATTTGTGAGCCCACTTCATTGGTTACGCACCAAACCAAACCAGTATATAAGAATTGTCTTATATACTGGTTTACTTCTGTTTCGATTGTAATTCAGATATTTAGCTCAGTACCTACCAATAAAATAAGCCCTGATTGTAGAAGGACACAGCTAATAATAATTTTGCTCCTCTGTTTATTATGCTGGGTAACCTAGGTACTTAACCACTTTAGAGACACATAAAACCTATCATCTAATTGATGTAAACATTAAAGATAGTCTTAATATCTGATAAATTGATAAGAAACATTATCGTGAATTAAAATAAAAGCAACACACAAAAGCGCCGGTCTATCTCTGAAGTCGCATGGTTAAGATAACCTTAAATATTTAAAATGAAAGGATTTGGTACCAGCTGTATTTATGTACTAGTATTCAAATATAATTATTTTGGGTCAGTGGGTCCTCCTAAAGGACATTACTTTCCATTTATAGAAAACAAGTAACATTACTTACCGATTTTGTACGGAGGCTTCATGATGTTAGATGTGTTAAAATATTTGCCCGCGAATAAGCAACAATTTCCTAGCTATTTCTTTAGAGGGATATTTTATTAGGTGTTAATTATGAACCAAAATGAAAGATAACAAAATAAAACTGATCACTTGCAAGTTAGAATGCAAACGTCAACGACCAAGCCTGACGACAGCCAGTTCTGTTCTAAAAGAAAGAATCTGTCAAATTTATGAGAGCAGCTGCTGAGAATCTGAGATTCTGCGAAACGAAACAGCGACAATGAACTGACGGACTTGTCAAATGTCAAGTCTCGACAGACAGATGCACAGAGTACATTATACTTATGATCACAGATTAGTTAGGGCCGCCATAAACAGCCATAAAAAATGCTGAAACGCTGCATTCCGGAAAGGTAAGCCGTAAACCACAGAAAATAAGTCATTGATCCACTCAATATTTATTGTTTCGACTCGATGAAAATTCAGTAATTGACCTAATTTTAGTATTATGTTCAGTAATATAATTTGGCCTTGCATTTAGGACTGTTTTTATGGTTCCGTAGCTCAACAGGTAAAAAAGGAACCCTTATAAGATCACTTTCTTGTCCGTCTGTAACCACCGATTTTCTCAGGAACGGGTGGACCAAGCAAGTTGAAATTTATACCAGTTAGTGAAGTGTATATTCCATAATAGGTGTATAAAATCAAGGTCCTGAGTCAACACGTTAAAAAGATATGGACCAATTTAGATTTCCGCGAAAAATTGTAAGTACCAGAATTTACCTTAATTTTCAACTTTTTTTATTTTTTGGACTTTTCCCTTTATTTGTGCTGTAAGACCTTTCTTTTACCCAAAATTGACAGTTCTAGGTCAATCGGAACCTACCGTAGTAGGTACCCTATAGGTTTTCGGACGAAAACCTAAATGGTAGTTCCCGTTGACCTAGAATCACGAAATTTGGCGAGAAGCAATGTCTTACAGCAAAATGTAAAGGGAAAAATCAGAAAACCGTAAATATGTAGTTTCACAAAAAAAATATCGATTTTAGTATTACAAACTTATTATTTGCGGTTGGTGCAATAGCCGTTCCATGGGATCGAACAGCAAAGTTAAGTGTGTCCTTTAAAAAGTTTATAATGTACATGTGTATGTTTATAAATACGGAACCCTCTTGACCTTCTTGGCCGGTTTTTTATTTTGAATATAACTGAATTATTAATTAAGAAAATGTGGGATTTCTGGGTTAGCTCAATTTGGCATATCCGAGTCTAACGACTTGGTGATCGGGTCTCGTAAAAACAAAAGCGGCTGCAACATAGACATTACCATACGAATGGCTTGTGTAGCAGCACTTAATAGTGCGTCCAAGCCCAGCTGCAACACAGAGTGCAGCAGCATTTGTTGCTACGGCAATTAAAAAGCGGATTCAACACAGACGACCATCCCTTCAGTTTGGCATTCTGTTGCGAATTACTTGAAACATATTTGAAAAACGAAACATTCTTAGAGAAGATCAAAAAGGTTTTCGCAAAAATAAAACTTTGAAGAGGTATTGCCATTTTGGCTAACGTAGACAAAAAGAGCCGGTCAGTGCGATTCACTGCGAGATGCATTAAGGCTTAAGGTTTAATGCCACAGGCGCGTTATTATCGCATGCGGTATTGCGATATCTGTTTTTAGTACAGTAAGCGCCAAGTTGCTCTGTGGTAAGCGCTTATTACACTTCACTGAATTTAGACGCCTAAATACAGAAGCAACTTAGGAAACAAATTAGAAGCTTCTGATCACACTGTCCTAAATTTAGTTACGGTACTGAATCAGTTACCAGATAAAGCGCGACGAAGTCGGACGTGTCGTGTACGAGGATGGCTCCAGTATTGTCCAAGTTCATGAAAGTCGATTGAATGACTATTTCATGAAAGTAATTAAATCGACTTTCATAAACTTGGAGGGTTGTATTCATGATTATAACCCTTGCTCTGTCAATTTTTTAACTATTGTGTCTACTTCGCTAACAGTTAATGAATTACAGCCGCGAACCATATTATAATCAACATACAACCTAGCACTGGCCTGCAAATTGCAAAAAAGGTAATAAAATTTGAACTTCGCGGGCTACCGGAGCATCCATCTTAACCCAACCCTTGCTGACAAAAAATATCCCTGAAACATGTTGAGCTATTTATAAAGTCTGGCACACTAAAGTGAAGTAGAACACTTTTTATTTTAAAATATTTATTTACTAGACATGTATTAAATTATATAACTTTGTTATTTCACCACTCTCACGATGCTCTCACCACAAAATCTTAAAACAAGTAACAACTTTACTCGCTCGCAAGTGCATACTTAAATTAACCCAATTTTACACTGTTCCTTGCGGAAAATAAATTACGTGATATATGTCGAGACCCAGGGGGGTCACGTCCCACGGTCTCCCCCACGTGAGATTTTGCTTGACCCCTTCCCCCGCCTCCTAAACGCCTCACGTAATTAATGGATGCCCCCTAAAGTCGGGGTGCCCCACATCACAATATAAATATGGACAGTACGGAAACTACCTACAAACGCTCGAAACCGCACACCATGGGCGTGCGCTACGAAGAGGCAATTAGACAAAGCCTACCCTACCAACTGGGGCAATTATTATAACCAATGAACTATGTAATAAAATAACACTGTACAAAATATTAAAAAAAAAGTTCAAACTCCTGTTCGAATACTTAGAGCAATTTTTCGCGCCCGTGTTACGTAACCAACACTGTACTGGAAGTACAGGCTACGAAGCTCGACGCTCACCCGCCGGACGCATCTTATAGGCAAATAGTCTGCTGGCCTACAACCCATTCATAAATTTACGCACACAGCGGCAAATTGGTGCATATTTTCGTGTGTATGAACCGCACACATGCCCACGAATCCCCCCCCTCCCCCTCCCTCCCTCGTGCCTCCTGTCCACGAATTATAACACTTCACAGCAGAGTATAGTTCTTCAGTATTGTTGGCACAGTAAATTGCACATATACGAAATTATATTAATCGTGGGAAAAACATTGATGCGTACGCGACGAAATCCAGCCGGCAACTTTCCTTCCTGGTGAGAAAGGGTGGGGAAAGAAAAGGAATAGGTTTGCACAGTAGTGCGAGGGAGAAGGAACATCGCTGTGCAATCATACCCAATTAAAAAGTTCATTTTCTCTTTTTTTTTAACGGTTTGGATTCTAGTAACTTGGCCTAAACATCCCCCCCGGGTTGACAGGACATAGTCCTTTCAAGAAAATTAATGAAATTTAAGGTAAGACTATAAGCCGCCTTAAACTCTATTTCAAAGTTTCCAAGAATATTATAGGATTTATTTATATTTTCCAGTATGGATAAATTCAAGTTTACTTAATTAATACTTATAAGCTAAAATCATTAATCTTAAATTGAATATCTAATTATAGTTAATTGAGCGATATTATGGACTGTATATTTTATTTATTGAGATGGTAGAGGAAAAACCTTCACAACTGGTCTACGGTACAACCCAGATCTTGTCCGAACGTCTACTACACGTATAACTCCATCTTTACCGGGAAAAGTTTGTTCTATTATGCCTAAAGGCCAATCTAGTGGGGCGCTATTATCCGACCTTAATAAGACTACAGTTCCCTTTTCTACAGAGCCGTTGGATTTTACCCATTTATTGCGGACTTGTAAAGAGTTAAGGTATTCTACTTTCCACCGTTTCCAAAATGACTGGACTAAGTTGTCCACATTACGTTTCCTTTGGAGCAGAGTAACGCTCTCATTTGTTAAATCTTCTGCCGGAAGAGACTTTAGAGGTGTCATTACAAGGAAGTGAGCAGGCGTCAGAGCCAAAGGCTCAGTAGGGTCACTGCTCAATACTGAAAGGGGTCGCGAGTTGTGCACCGCTTCCACTTGAGCGAGCACTGTTAGCATCTCTTCAAACGTGAGCAGCTGGCTACCTACTACCTTAGTGAGGTGAGTCTTGACACATCTGATATTACCCTCCCATAGCCCTCCAAAATGGGGGGCAGAAGCGGGATTGAATTTCCATGTAATCCGAGTTTTCACGCAATTCATTAGCGAATTTATCTTTGTATTCTTCCGACTCCAGCAATTGGTATACACTGTCTAAGTAAGATTTAGCGCCAATAAAATTGGTACCTCGATCAGAATACATCACCGCAATAGGGCCACGACGGGATATGAACCGCTTCAGAGCATTCATGAAGACTTCAGTACTTAAGTCGGAAGCCAACTCAATATGCACTGCCTTCGTAACCAGGCAAATAAATAGGCATATATAAGCTTTCTGACTATGTACACCTCTACGTCGATACGGAACGATATGTAAAGGACCTGCATAGTCCACCCCTGTGTGACAGAAGGCCTTTGCTTCCTGCACTCGGCAAGCTGGCAAATCAGCCATAATGGGAAACTCATTCCGAGGGTTTACCTTAAAACAGATGTTACATTTTTGTATACGTTTACGCACTAAATTGCGAGCCGACAAAATCCAATATTTTTGCCTCAGTAGGGACATTAATAATTGGGGCCCCGTATGAAGATACTTTTGATGATAATGATCAATTAGAAGGTCAACGATGTGATCCTTTCTAGGAAGTAATATAGGGTGCTGACTGTCGTAACTCAAATCTGCATTACTCAATCTACCACCAACTCTAAGTAAATCATCTTTTACAAAGGTCTTTAGCTTTAGGAAAGCTGGGGGTAGATTACCTCCAGACTGAGCTAATTTAAGCTCACTTGGGAAGTGGATCTGCTGTAGATCTCTAATGACTGCTTCTTCAGCTTGCTCTAAATGGGATACCTCAAACTTTCTTGGAAGTTTCTTTATGAAGCGAAGAATATACACCACAATCCTTAGCAATTTTGACCAAGAGGACACGCGAGAAGATAGGTCATAGAAAACTGATGCCGATTGCGGAGCTGCAAGCACAGTAGTAGCCATTACATTGACCTTCATTTCAGGCTCTTCACTGACTGACGCAGGATCAAACTGATGGACTGGCCATTCAGGAAAGGGTAAGTGAGCAAATCGAGGCCCGTGGAGCCAGAGAGGGTGATCAAGCAATTGTGCTGGCGTCAAGCCCCTCGTCAGGCAGTCAGCAGGATTGTCTTTTCCAGGTATGTGGTGGAAATGACAAGGTTCCAATTTGTTTTGTATTTTGGCAATACGATTTGCCACAAAGGTCTGCCATCGGTTAGGCAAAGAGTGGATCCAGGCCAAGGCCACAGTACTGTCCGTGAAAGCATACACATTTGTTATTTGACAACGAGTGGAGTAGGTGTCAATTACTAGCCGCATTAATCTCACAAGTATAAGATTAGCACACAGTTCCATTCGAGCAACAGAAATCACTGTCATAAATGGCGCCACTTTGGACTTAGCGCAAACCAGGTTAATTAGTGACTTCCCTGTACTTGGGGAGGACACATGTAAATACACAACTCCACCATAGGCGTTTTCAGATGCATCTGCGAAGCCCAAGATAGATATTACGCATTCGTCGTTCACTCCAAGGTGACGTGGCAATTTAATTTGTTGAAGCAAGGGCAATTCCGCTTCAAACTTCTGCCATAAAGCCACTACGTTGGCGGGAGGTACCTCATCCCAACCAATGTTTTCCCTCCAGAGGGATTTGATTATTAATTTAGCGAGCAATGTGACTGGTGCCACGAAACCCATTAAATCCCATAATCGAGCAATAGTGGATAAAATATTCCGTTTTGTGCAGTCACGTGGCTGGGGTGTCACACTAAAAGTAAACGCATCTTCGGCTGGTACCCAGTGTAGACCCAATATTTTAAGCTGACTATCAGGACTGAACTCGACTGTTTCAGAGATACGATGCGACACAGGGATATTCGTCAGAACTTCAGGGGAGTTACTAGAAAATTTAACTAACTCAAACCCGCCAGCTGCAAATAAATCGATCAGCTGATTTGAGAGGGCAATGCCCTCTGACACCGAAGAACAACTTACTGGTGGCTAAATCGTCCATATAGATGTCCGTCTCTGCCAAATTAGCTGCCAGGGGGAACCGCTCGCGCTCATCTAAAGCGAGTTGACACACAGTGCGTATGGCCAGGTAGGGACTGCAGCACAAACCGAATGGCACTCTAGTCATTTCAAAAATTTTAATTGGCTCATTTATGTCAAATCTGTAGAGCAATCTCTGGAAGCGGGTATCCTTTTCATCCATTAAAATTCGTAAGTACATTTGACGTATGTCAGCACTTATCGCCACTGACCGCAATCGAAATTTTAGGAGAATTTGGAATAAATCATTTTGTAGATTCGGTCCTGTATACAAAATGTCATTTAATGACTTTCCAGACGTAGTCGCGTTACTAGCATTTAAAACTACACGCAACTTAGTAGTACTTTTATCCTTACGGACAACAGCATGGTGAGGTATTACGTATTGATCATTCCCAAGATCGACCTCCGAAATAGTACCGATTGGCCTCAGATAATTTTTCTGTAGGTAATCTACGAACACGTTATCGTATTCCTCCTTAACAGACGGATTCAATAACAATTTTCGCTCTAAAGATAAGTACCTATACTCGGCCGAACGCAAGGAGTCGCCTAACTCGGAAGTATCATTCTTAAGCGGAAGCGAAACTACATAGCGGCCATTACAATCGCGGCGCGTAGTTTCACAGTAATAATCCTCGCATTTTTGCTCATCCGGGGATAAAATGGTAGGTACATTAGGTACCTCTTCCAATTCGAAAAATCGATTTATACAATTTTCGGAAGTTAAGTCAGTAGTGCAGTAGGTACGCACAATATTACTCGCGGGGCTAATTATCGGAGCTTGCCCTACTATTATATAGCCTAACAAAGTCTCAATCGCGACAGGTTCCCCAGCGGCGCGCGAGATTGTATTCGGGCCTTAAATACGGGCAAATACGTCTGAACCTAAAATCAGGTCAATATTAGCAGGAGTATAAGTAGTTACAATCCGCTAATGGAATATTATTTAAATAATCCAAACGTGAAGCGTCGATCTTCGCGGTAGGTAATTCATTAGTGATACGATTTACGACCACAGGCTGAATATTAAAACCTAACCGAATCATCGAATTTCGAACGAATTGTTAGACAAGTTACGCCTTCAATAGGATTCGTATCGTAACGTCGCCTACGCCTAATACAAATTTATTCTGAGGCGCACGCATTTTAAGTTTTAACCGTTTACAGCATTCTGTCGTAATCAAATCCCTTTGGGACGCACTATCAATTATAGCGCGTAAAACACAAATGTTGCCTTCGGTATCAACGATATGGCACTGCGCGGTTCCTAGCAAAACTGACGTCGTCGTCGCATCGCCATGTGACTTTCCGCTCGACATAGCGTCGTCGGCGCACTCGCCCACTGCACATAGCGAAACGGCAACAGGGCCGCACTCGGGCTCGGCGCACTTTTCTTGCGAGGAGCCTTTCGTGAGTTCCGTGACTATCGCGGTAGTACTGGATGCGATCGGTATAGAACCGCGTGTGTTTGAATTCGTATTACTTGTGGGAAAATGTAACAAGCTGTGATGACTACGTTGACATTCGTTACACCGAGTTGACTCGCCGCACTTTGTAATGTTATGTTTATTACTTAAACAATTTACACACATTTTCCGTATTTTTACGAATTTATAGCGTTCACTAGGGGACTTTGACAAGAATTTTGGGCACTGAGATAAATGAAAATGCTCACTCTTCCCACAAGATACGCACTGATCTTGTTCCTGCACATTAATAAACGTCTTAACGTTAGTATTATTAGAATGCGAACCATAATTACCGCCCCAATGCGAGGAAATATTTTTACGTAACTGATTACCTCCCGTGGAGGCTGGTTGCTTCGTACTCGATGAAATATTTTGCGCGCGTTGCAAAATATGAGACTGGTTCCGTACAAATGAAATAAATTCTTGACAGTTTGGAGTTTTATTTTTGTCATGACTAATTTGTAACTCGTAAGATTTTACTGTTTCCAGGCCCACTTTCTTGCAGGCAATGTGGATAAACAAGAAATCTTCCAAATTGACAATATTCAGCTGTTTTAAAGCGGAATAAATTGATGAAAATTTATCTATAAATTCCTCCAAATAAGTTGGTGAATTTTCTTTTACATTATTCAACGCGAACAGTTTATCTAAGTACGTAGCGGCTCGTACTCGTTTATCGTTATATTTACTGATTAACGTATTCCAAATAACGCTGTAGTTTTCGGAAGTAGGTAGAATACCTTGACAAATACTCAGGGCTTTCCCTTTTAATTTACCTACTAGATACTGAATTTTCTCGCTCTCGGTAAGATCTTGATTTTCGTGAATTACCGTCTTGAAAGTTTCGTAAAACATAGGCCAGGACTCAATTTCTCCATCAAAAGAACATAGCTCTAACGCAGGTAATTTTATTGAAGGTTTTTTCTCGCATTTAACCGCGGAACCCTGATCGCGACTAGTATTGTCAGTCACTTGCGACAACTTGTGAACCTTATATTTTATACGCGAATAAAGCTGTTCAAATGAAATTGCCGAACTGTAATTCGGTACAGGATTCTCCGGACTAGACAACTGGAATCGGTTTCTTTCGTTTATCGTGGTAAGAAAGTCATTTCGTAGGGTATCCAGCGTAAAACAGTCGGCTAAAAAGTAATCGATCGCGATGGGGTCGTCATTCAATTTACAACTAGTGTCGTAAATAGCTTGAGCTCGACCATACAAAGCACTTAATTTGTTTTGTAATTGTTGCAATCCGCGATTTATTACCGCCGACGCCGCCGCCGGTGCGGGTGGATCGCTCGGCATTTTTACCAATATGGCTGACTGAGTCTACCACGCGCCTACTAACTGACCCACTACTATAAAAAAAACGAATCTATTAATCCGGAACGGAGTGACCAAAATGTTTGCGCTGGTAAGGACCTTATAGGGATAGATTCAACTTTGACTTTAAACCACAAATAGAAATTGCACAGCGACAGCCAGGATGGATGTAAAGGACTCACCGTAGCTCGTTGAGATGTCCAGAATTATCAATCAATTCGAAGGCCTCCTGTCCACGAATTATAACACTTCACAGCAGAGTATAGTTGGCACAGTAAATTGCACATATACGAAATTATATTAATCGTGGGAAAAATATTGATGCGTACGCGACGAAATCCAGCCGGCAACTTTCCTTCCTGGTGAGAAAGGGTGGGGAAAGAAAAGGAATAGGTTTGCACAGTAGTGCGAGGGAGAAGGAACATCGCTGTGCAATCATACCCAATTAAAAAGTTCATTTTCTCTTTTTTTTTAACGGTTTGGATTCTAGTAACTTGGCCTAAACAATAATAATTAATAATATTATATTTTTTTTCATGGGTGTCGTTTTCGTGGTTTTTGTGGTCGCTGATGATGAAAATGAGGTCAAAATGAAAATCCAAGATGGCGCCGATGAAAATTTTCAGTTTTATCTTCATGGGTGTCATTTTCGTGGTTTTTGTGGTCGCTGATGATGAAAATGAGGTCAAAATGAAAATCCAAGATCGCGCCGATGAACATTTTCAGTTTTTTCTTCATGGGTGTCATTTTCGTGGTTTTTGTGGTCGCTGATGATGAAAATGAGGTCAAAATGAAAATCCAAGATGGCGCCAACGAAAATTTTCAGTTTTTTCTTCATGGGTGTCATTTTCGTGGTTTTTGTGGTCGCTCATGATGAAAATGAGGTTAAAATGAAAATCCAAGATGGCGCCGATGAAAATTTTCAGTTTTTTCTTCATGGGTGTCGTTTTCGAGATTTTTGGGGTCGCTGATAATGAAAATGAGGTCAAAATGAAAATCCAAGATGGCGCCAACGAAAATTTTCAGTTTTTTCTTCATGGGTATCATTTTCGTGGTTTTTGTGGTCGCTGATGATGAAAATGAGGTCAAAATGAAAATCCAAGATGGCGCTGATGAAAATTTTCAGTTTTTTCTTCATGGGTGTCGTTTTTGAGGTTTTTGGGGTCGCTGATAATGAAAATGAGGTCAAATTGAAAATCCAAGATGGCGCTAACGAAAATTTTCAGTTTTTTCTTCATGGGTGTCATTTTCGTGGTTTTTGTGGTCGCTGATGATGAAAATGAGGTCAAAATGAAAATCCAAGATGGCGCCGATGAAAATTTCAGTTTTTTCTTCATGGTGTCATTTTCGTGGTTTTTGTGGTCGCTGATGATGAAAATGAGGTCAAAATGAAAATCCAAGATCGCGCCGATAAACATTTTCAGTTTTTTTCTTCATGGGTGTCATTTTCGTGGTTTTTGTGGTCGCTGATGATGAAAATGAGGTCAAAATGAAAATCCAAGATGGCGCCGATGAAAATTTTCAGTTTTTTCTTCATGAGTGTCGTTTTCGAGGTTTTTGGGGTCGCTGATAATGAAAATGAGGTCAAAATGAAAATCCAAGATGGCGCCAACGAAAATTTTCAGTTTTTTTCTTCATGGGTGTCATTTCGTGGTTTTTGTGGACGCTGATGATGAAAATGAGGTCAAAATGAAAA